>OZ014531.1:69753158-75091167 GCA_963966105.1 Volucella zonaria | reverse complement strand
GCTACATCCTCCATGCGATGAATCTTCCGCAAAGTCTGGGACAGAATGGTAAATGGTATGTGTATGCGACGTTGGTATCCGCCGTTTTGTTTTTTTAAATGACTAGAGTTACCAGTTTCTAATTTGCACTAAGCGAGATTGTTTCGTCTCCTGGGTTTGCAATACATAATATGTTTTATATGCTTTGCTTTTTTTTTTTTTTTTTTGTTGCACAATAGCATGCGCAATAAAAAATACTATAATACACATACCAACAAAAGGGGAATTCGATTCGCAAATTACAATTTTTTTTTTTTTTATATAGTGTGGCCTATTGTGATGGGCACTTAAATACTAAATTGATATTTTAACATTTATCTCTGCATACTTGTACAATATTTATCTAAAAAGTTTTTTTTTTTTTTTTTTGTTGCACAATAGCATGCGCAATAAAAAATACTATAATACACATAATATATAATTTGCAAAACTTTTACTTTTTTTTTGTAGTGTCACAAAATTTAATTTTTTTACTTGGTACACTTTTAATCCTCCAGTCGGGACTATTCTAAATTTTCTTTCCTCGGCTTGTTGCTATTATTTTATATATATGTATAGTATGGATTTCTATTTATGAATAAAATTATTCTTCTATCGAACGCAATCTTAATTTTGAAATCCTTAATTCCTTTTTTTTTTTATTTTTTTTTTAGTAGTAATTTTATATATGGGCGACCACGACTTATATCTATGTCGGTGGCCGCCTTTTATTTTCATATGAAAAAAAAACATTTTACATATAAAATAATTCCATTAACGAGATCAAAAAAATATAACTCACCGGACTTTTTTTTTTGGTATTTTTCTTCCCTTTCCACCCTTCTTTTTCCTTCCTTTCTCCCACTTCACATGCTAACACCACCTTTACACACTTATTAACCTTTTTTTTTTCCTTTACTAGCTTTAACTACTTTGCACAATTATTAAAATTTTTTTTTTTTTTTGCTTCATTACAGTTTAAGGATGTGGATTTTTATTTTTTCTTTTTTTTTATTTTATTTTTTTATTTTTTTTATTTTTTTGTTCTTAATCTGAGAACCTCTTGGTTCGGCTATCAAGTCACCTTTGCCCGCCTTTTGCAATCGCCAAGAAACTCAAGCTTCTCACTCGTCAAGCCAACGGTATCCTCATCCGATTGCACATTACTTAAGTACACTGTACATATACATAAAAAAAATAAACATGCTTGCTCTCTTGAAATCAGAAAAAAATTTCCCTTCTCTATCATTGCTTGAAGCCCATGCCCCCTGAACGGAAGCGAAGATAACCACTCTTTTTAACATCGCCGTTGCTGTTGGTAGGTTTCAGCATTTGAGGCGATGTTTGAATTTGTCTGCTACATTTGCGAGCGCCCGTTACAAATGTCAAAACTGCATAACATGCCTTCCAAAGGCTCTATAATATAAATCTGCAGTATGGGTCTTGTGGGAGTTTTTTTTTATCACACACGGTTCCTTATAGCTCAATTCCCCTTCTCTGATTTATCTAAATTGTCACAAAAGCACTGTTGGTTTACTTTGAAATTGTTGTTGCAATGGCTCTAGCAATCCGCTACATCCTCCATGCGATGAATCTTCCGCAAAGTCTGGGACAGAATGGTAAATGGTATGTGTATGCGACGTTGGTATCCGCCGTTTTGTTTTTTTAAATGACTAGAGTTACCAGTTTCTAATTTGCACTAAGCGAGATTGTTTCGTCTCCTGGGTTTGCAATACATAATATGTTTTATATGCTTTGCTTTTTTTTTTTTTTTTTTGTTGCACAATAGCATGCGCAATAAAAAATACTATAATACACATACCAACAAAAGGGGAATTCGATTCGCAAATTACAATTTTTTTTTTTTTTATATAGTGTGGCCTATTGTGATGGGCACTTAAATACTAAATTGATATTTTAACATTTATCTCTGCATACTTGTACAATATTTATCTAAAAAGTTTTTTTTTTTTTTTTTTGTTGCACAATAGCATGCGCAATAAAAAATACTATAATACACATAATATATAATTTGCAAAACTTTTACTTTTTTTTTGTAGTGTCACAAAATTTAATTTTTTTACTTGGTACACTTTTAATCCTCCAGTCGGGACTATTCTAAATTTTCTTTCCTCGGCTTGTTGCTATTATTTTATATATATGTATAGTATGGATTTCTATTTATGAATAAAATTATTCTTCTATCGAACGCAATCTTAATTTTGAAATCCTTAATTCCTTTTTTTTTTTATTTTTTTTTTAGTAGTAATTTTATATATGGGCGACCACGACTTATATCTATGTCGGTGGCCGCCTTTTATTTTCATATGAAAAAAAAACATTTTACATATAAAATAATTCCATTAACGAGATCAAAAAAATATAACTCACCGGACTTTTTTTTTTGGTATTTTTCTTCCCTTTCCACCCTTCTTTTTCCTTCCTTTCTCCCACTTCACATGCTAACACCACCTTTACACACTTATTAACCTTTTTTTTTTCCTTTACTAGCTTTAACTACTTTGCACAATTATTAAAATTTTTTTTTTTTTTTGCTTCATTACAGTTTAAGGATGTGGATTTTTATTTTTTCTTTTTTTTTATTTTATTTTTTTATTTTTTTTATTTTTTTGTTCTTAATCTGAGAACCTCTTGGTTCGGCTATCAAGTCACCTTTGCCCGCCTTTTGCAATCGCCAAGAAACTCAAGCTTCTCACTCGTCAAGCCAACGGTATCCTCATCCGATTGCACATTACTTAAGTACACTGTACATATACATAAAAAAAATAAACATGCTTGCTCTCTTGAAATCAGAAAAAAATTTCCCTTCTCTATCATTGCTTGAAGCCCATGCCCCCTGAACGGAAGCGAAGATAACCACTCTTTTTAACATCGCCGTTGCTGTTGGTAGGTTTCAGCATTTGAGGCGATGTTTGAATTTGTCTGCTACATTTGCGAGCGCCCGTTACAAATGTCAAAACTGCATAACATGCCTTCCAAAGGCTCTATAATATAAATCTGCAGTATGGGTCTTGTGGGAGTTTTTTTTTATCACACACGGTTCCTTATAGCTCAATTCCCCTTCTCTGATTTATCTAAATTGTCACAAAAGCACTGTTGGTTTACTTTGAAATTGTTGTTGCAATGGCTCTAGCAATCCGCTACATCCTCCATGCGATGAATCTTCCGCAAAGTCTGGGACAGAATGGTAAATGGTATGTGTATGCGACGTTGGTATCCGCCGTTTTGTTTTTTTAAATGACTAGAGTTACCAGTTTCTAATTTGCACTAAGCGAGATTGTTTCGTCTCCTGGGTTTGCAATACATAATATGTTTTATATGCTTTGCTTTTTTTTTTTTTTTTTTGTTGCACAATAGCATGCGCAATAAAAAATACTATAATACACATACCAACAAAAGGGGAATTCGATTCGCAAATTACAATTTTTTTTTTTTTATATAGTGTGGCCTATTGTGATGGGCACTTAAATACTAAATTGATATTTTAACATTTATCTCTGCATACTTGTACAATATTTATCTAAAAAGTTTTTTTTTTTTTTTTTTGTTGCACAATAGCATGCGCAATAAAAAATACTATAATACACATAATATATAATTTGCAAAACTTTTACTTTTTTTTTGTAGTGTCACAAAATTTAATTTTTTTACTTGGTACACTTTTAATCCTCCAGTCGGGACTATTCTAAATTTTCTTTCCTCGGCTTGTTGCTATTATTTTATATATATGTATAGTATGGATTTCTATTTATGAATAAAATTATTCTTCTATCGAACGCAATCTTAATTTTGAAATCCTTAATTCCTTTTTTTTTTTATTTTTTTTTTAGTAGTAATTTTATATATGGGCGACCACGACTTATATCTATGTCGGTGGCCGCCTTTTATTTTCATATGAAAAAAAAACATTTTACATATAAAATAATTCCATTAACGAGATCAAAAAAATATAACTCACCGGACTTTTTTTTTTGGTATTTTTCTTCCCTTTCCACCCTTCTTTTTCCTTCCTTTCTCCCACTTCACATGCTAACACCACCTTTACACACTTATTAACCTTTTTTTTTTCCTTTACTAGCTTTAACTACTTTGCACAATTATTAAAATTTTTTTTTTTTTTTGCTTCATTACAGTTTAAGGATGTGGATTTTTATTTTTTCTTTTTTTTTATTTTATTTTTTTATTTTTTTTATTTTTTTGTTCTTAATCTGAGAACCTCTTGGTTCGGCTATCAAGTCACCTTTGCCCGCCTTTTGCAATCGCCAAGAAACTCAAGCTTCTCACTCGTCAAGCCAACGGTATCCTCATCCGATTGCACATTACTTAAGTACACTGTACATATACATAAAAAAAATAAACATGCTTGCTCTCTTGAAATCAGAAAAAAATTTCCCTTCTCTATCATTGCTTGAAGCCCATGCCCCCTGAACGGAAGCGAAGATAACCACTCTTTTTAACATCGCCGTTGCTGTTGGTAGGTTTCAGCATTTGAGGCGATGTTTGAATTTGTCTGCTACATTTGCGAGCGCCCGTTACAAATGTCAAAACTGCATAACATGCCTTCCAAAGGCTCTATAATATAAATCTGCAGTATGGGTCTTGTGGGAGTTTTTTTTTATCACACACGGTTCCTTATAGCTCAATTCCCCTTCTCTGATTTATCTAAATTGTCACAAAAGCACTGTTGGTTTACTTTGAAATTGTTGTTGCAATGGCTCTAGCAATCCGCTACATCCTCCATGCGATGAATCTTCCGCAAAGTCTGGGACAGAATGGTAAATGGTATGTGTATGCGACGTTGGTATCCGCCGTTTTGTTTTTTTAAATGACTAGAGTTACCAGTTTCTAATTTGCACTAAGCGAGATTGTTTCGTCTCCTGGGTTTGCAATACATAATATGTTTTATATGCTTTGCTTTTTTTTTTTTTTTTTGTTGCACAATAGCATGCGCAATAAAAAATACTATAATACACATACCAACAAAAGGGGAATTCGATTCGCAAATTACAATTTTTTTTTTTTTTATATAGTGTGGCCTATTGTGATGGGCACTTAAATACTAAATTGATATTTTAACATTTATCTCTGCATACTTGTACAATATTTATCTAAAAAGTTTTTTTTTTTTTTTTTTTGTTGCACAATAGCATGCGCAATAAAAAATACTATAATACACATAATATATAATTTGCAAAACTTTTACTTTTTTTTTGTAGTGTCACAAAATTTAATTTTTTTACTTGGTACACTTTTAATCCTCCAGTCGGGACTATTCTAAATTTTCTTTCCTCGGCTTGTTGCTATTATTTTATATATATGTATAGTATGGATTTCTATTTATGAATAAAATTATTCTTCTATCGAACGCAATCTTAATTTTGAAATCCTTAATTCCTTTTTTTTTTTATTTTTTTTTTAGTAGTAATTTTATATATGGGCGACCACGACTTATATCTATGTCGGTGGCCGCCTTTTATTTTCATATGAAAAAAAAACATTTTACATATAAAATAATTCCATTAACGAGATCAAAAAAATATAACTCACCGGACTTTTTTTTTTGGTATTTTTCTTCCCTTTCCACCCTTCTTTTTCCTTCCTTTCTCCCACTTCACATGCTAACACCACCTTTACACACTTATTAACCTTTTTTTTTTCCTTTACTAGCTTTAACTACTTTGCACAATTATTAAAATTTTTTTTTTTTTTTGCTTCATTACAGTTTAAGGATGTGGATTTTTATTTTTTCTTTTTTTTTATTTTATTTTTTTATTTTTTTTATTTTTTTGTTCTTAATCTGAGAACCTCTTGGTTCGGCTATCAAGTCACCTTTGCCCGCCTTTTGCAATCGCCAAGAAACTCAAGCTTCTCACTCGTCAAGCCAACGGTATCCTCATCCGATTGCACATTACTTAAGTACACTGTACATATACATAAAAAAAATAAACATGCTTGCTCTCTTGAAATCAGAAAAAAATTTCCCTTCTCTATCATTGCTTGAAGCCCATGCCCCCTGAACGGAAGCGAAGATAACCACTCTTTTTAACATCGCCGTTGCTGTTGGTAGGTTTCAGCATTTGAGGCGATGTTTGAATTTGTCTGCTACATTTGCGAGCGCCCGTTACAAATGTCAAAACTGCATAACATGCCTTCCAAAGGCTCTATAATATAAATCTGCAGTATGGGTCTTGTGGGAGTTTTTTTTTATCACACACGGTTCCTTATAGCTCAATTCCCCTTCTCTGATTTATCTAAATTGTCACAAAAGCACTGTTGGTTTACTTTGAAATTGTTGTTGCAATGGCTCTAGCAATCCGCTACATCCTCCATGCGATGAATCTTCCGCAAAGTCTGGGACAGAATGGTAAATGGTATGTGTATGCGACGTTGGTATCCGCCGTTTTGTTTTTTTAAATGACTAGAGTTACCAGTTTCTAATTTGCACTAAGCGAGATTGTTTCGTCTCCTGGGTTTGCAATACATAATATGTTTTATATGCTTTGCTTTTTTTTTTTTTTTTTTGTTGCACAATAGCATGCGCAATAAAAAATACTATAATACACATACCAACAAAAGGGGAATTCGATTCGCAAATTACAATTTTTTTTTTTTTTATATAGTGTGGCCTATTGTGATGGGCACTTAAATACTAAATTGATATTTTAACATTTATCTCTGCATACTTGTACAATATTTATCTAAAAAGTTTTTTTTTTTTTTTTTTGTTGCACAATAGCATGCGCAATAAAAAATACTATAATACACATAATATATAATTTGCAAAACTTTTACTTTTTTTTTGTAGTGTCACAAAATTTAATTTTTTTACTTGGTACACTTTTAATCCTCCAGTCGGGACTATTCTAAATTTTCTTTCCTCGGCTTGTTGCTATTATTTTATATATATGTATAGTATGGATTTCTATTTATGAATAAAATTATTCTTCTATCGAACGCAATCTTAATTTTGAAATCCTTAATTCCTTTTTTTTTTTATTTTTTTTTTAGTAGTAATTTTATATATGGGCGACCACGACTTATATCTATGTCGGTGGCCGCCTTTTATTTTCATATGAAAAAAAAACATTTTACATATAAAATAATTCCATTAACGAGATCAAAAAAATATAACTCACCGGACTTTTTTTTTTGGTATTTTTCTTCCCTTTCCACCCTTCTTTTTCCTTCCTTTCTCCCACTTCACATGCTAACACCACCTTTACACACTTATTAACCTTTTTTTTTTCCTTTACTAGCTTTAACTACTTTGCACAATTATTAAAATTTTTTTTTTTTTTTGCTTCATTACAGTTTAAGGATGTGGATTTTTATTTTTTCTTTTTTTTTATTTTATTTTTTTATTTTTTTTATTTTTTTGTTCTTAATCTGAGAACCTCTTGGTTCGGCTATCAAGTCACCTTTGCCCGCCTTTTGCAATCGCCAAGAAACTCAAGCTTCTCACTCGTCAAGCCAACGGTATCCTCATCCGATTGCACATTACTTAAGTACACTGTACATATACATAAAAAAAATAAACATGCTTGCTCTCTTGAAATCAGAAAAAAATTTCCCTTCTCTATCATTGCTTGAAGCCCATGCCCCCTGAACGGAAGCGAAGATAACCACTCTTTTTAACATCGCCGTTGCTGTTGGTAGGTTTCAGCATTTGAGGCGATGTTTGAATTTGTCTGCTACATTTGCGAGCGCCCGTTACAAATGTCAAAACTGCATAACATGCCTTCCAAAGGCTCTATAATATAAATCTGCAGTATGGGTCTTGTGGGAGTTTTTTTTTATCACACACGGTTCCTTATAGCTCAATTCCCCTTCTCTGATTTATCTAAATTGTCACAAAAGCACTGTTGGTTTACTTTGAAATTGTTGTTGCAATGGCTCTAGCAATCCGCTACATCCTCCATGCGATGAATCTTCCGCAAAGTCTGGGACAGAATGGTAAATGGTATGTGTATGCGACGTTGGTATCCGCCGTTTTGTTTTTTTAAATGACTAGAGTTACCAGTTTCTAATTTGCACTAAGCGAGATTGTTTCGTCTCCTGGGTTTGCAATACATAATATGTTTTATATGCTTTGCTTTTTTTTTTTTTTTTTTGTTGCACAATAGCATGCGCAATAAAAAATACTATAATACACATACCAACAAAAGGGGAATTCGATTCGCAAATTACAATTTTTTTTTTTTTTATATAGTGTGGCCTATTGTGATGGGCACTTAAATACTAAATTGATATTTTAACATTTATCTCTGCATACTTGTACAATATTTATCTAAAAAGTTTTTTTTTTTTTTTTTGTTGCACAATAGCATGCGCAATAAAAAATACTATAATACACATAATATATAATTTGCAAAACTTTTACTTTTTTTTTGTAGTGTCACAAAATTTAATTTTTTTACTTGGTACACTTTTAATCCTCCAGTCGGGACTATTCTAAATTTTCTTTCCTCGGCTTGTTGCTATTATTTTATATATATGTATAGTATGGATTTCTATTTATGAATAAAATTATTCTTCTATCGAACGCAATCTTAATTTTGAAATCCTTAATTCCTTTTTTTTTTTATTTTTTTTTTAGTAGTAATTTTATATATGGGCGACCACGACTTATATCTATGTCGGTGGCCGCCTTTTATTTTCATATGAAAAAAAAACATTTTACATATAAAATAATTCCATTAACGAGATCAAAAAAATATAACTCACCGGACTTTTTTTTTTGGTATTTTTCTTCCCTTTCCACCCTTCTTTTTCCTTCCTTTCTCCCACTTCACATGCTAACACCACCTTTACACACTTATTAACCTTTTTTTTTTCCTTTACTAGCTTTAACTACTTTGCACAATTATTAAAATTTTTTTTTTTTTTTGCTTCATTACAGTTTAAGGATGTGGATTTTTATTTTTTCTTTTTTTTTATTTTATTTTTTTATTTTTTTTATTTTTTTGTTCTTAATCTGAGAACCTCTTGGTTCGGCTATCAAGTCACCTTTGCCCGCCTTTTGCAATCGCCAAGAAACTCAAGCTTCTCACTCGTCAAGCCAACGGTATCCTCATCCGATTGCACATTACTTAAGTACACTGTACATATACATAAAAAAAATAAACATGCTTGCTCTCTTGAAATCAGAAAAAAATTTCCCTTCTCTATCATTGCTTGAAGCCCATGCCCCCTGAACGGAAGCGAAGATAACCACTCTTTTTAACATCGCCGTTGCTGTTGGTAGGTTTCAGCATTTGAGGCGATGTTTGAATTTGTCTGCTACATTTGCGAGCGCCCGTTACAAATGTCAAAACTGCATAACATGCCTTCCAAAGGCTCTATAATATAAATCTGCAGTATGGGTCTTGTGGGAGTTTTTTTTTATCACACACGGTTCCTTATAGCTCAATTCCCCTTCTCTGATTTATCTAAATTGTCACAAAAGCACTGTTGGTTTACTTTGAAATTGTTGTTGCAATGGCTCTAGCAATCCGCTACATCCTCCATGCGATGAATCTTCCGCAAAGTCTGGGACAGAATGGTAAATGGTATGTGTATGCGACGTTGGTATCCGCCGTTTTGTTTTTTTAAATGACTAGAGTTACCAGTTTCTAATTTGCACTAAGCGAGATTGTTTCGTCTCCTGGGTTTGCAATACATAATATGTTTTATATGCTTTGCTTTTTTTTTTTTTTTTTTGTTGCACAATAGCATGCGCAATAAAAAATACTATAATACACATACCAACAAAAGGGGAATTCGATTCGCAAATTACAATTTTTTTTTTTTTATATAGTGTGGCCTATTGTGATGGGCACTTAAATACTAAATTGATATTTTAACATTTATCTCTGCATACTTGTACAATATTTATCTAAAAAGTTTTTTTTTTTTTTTTGTTGCACAATAGCATGCGCAATAAAAAATACTATAATACACATAATATATAATTTGCAAAACTTTTACTTTTTTTTTGTAGTGTCACAAAATTTAATTTTTTTACTTGGTACACTTTTAATCCTCCAGTCGGGACTATTCTAAATTTTCTTTCCTCGGCTTGTTGCTATTATTTTATATATATGTATAGTATGGATTTCTATTTATGAATAAAATTATTCTTCTATCGAACGCAATCTTAATTTTGAAATCCTTAATTCCTTTTTTTTTTTATTTTTTTTTTAGTAGTAATTTTATATATGGGCGACCACGACTTATATCTATGTCGGTGGCCGCCTTTTATTTTCATATGAAAAAAAAACATTTTACATATAAAATAATTCCATTAACGAGATCAAAAAAATATAACTCACCGGACTTTTTTTTTTGGTATTTTTCTTCCCTTTCCACCCTTCTTTTTCCTTCCTTTCTCCCACTTCACATGCTAACACCACCTTTACACACTTATTAACCTTTTTTTTTTCCTTTACTAGCTTTAACTACTTTGCACAATTATTAAAATTTTTTTTTTTTTTTGCTTCATTACAGTTTAAGGATGTGGATTTTTATTTTTTCTTTTTTTTTATTTTATTTTTTTATTTTTTTTATTTTTTTGTTCTTAATCTGAGAACCTCTTGGTTCGGCTATCAAGTCACCTTTGCCCGCCTTTTGCAATCGCCAAGAAACTCAAGCTTCTCACTCGTCAAGCCAACGGTATCCTCATCCGATTGCACATTACTTAAGTACACTGTACATATACATAAAAAAAATAAACATGCTTGCTCTCTTGAAATCAGAAAAAAATTTCCCTTCTCTATCATTGCTTGAAGCCCATGCCCCCTGAACGGAAGCGAAGATAACCACTCTTTTTAACATCGCCGTTGCTGTTGGTAGGTTTCAGCATTTGAGGCGATGTTTGAATTTGTCTGCTACATTTGCGAGCGCCCGTTACAAATGTCAAAACTGCATAACATGCCTTCCAAAGGCTCTATAATATAAATCTGCAGTATGGGTCTTGTGGGAGTTTTTTTTTATCACACACGGTTCCTTATAGCTCAATTCCCCTTCTCTGATTTATCTAAATTGTCACAAAAGCACTGTTGGTTTACTTTGAAATTGTTGTTGCAATGGCTCTAGCAATCCGCTACATCCTCCATGCGATGAATCTTCCGCAAAGTCTGGGACAGAATGGTAAATGGTATGTGTATGCGACGTTGGTATCCGCCGTTTTGTTTTTTTAAATGACTAGAGTTACCAGTTTCTAATTTGCACTAAGCGAGATTGTTTCGTCTCCTGGGTTTGCAATACATAATATGTTTTATATGCTTTGCTTTTTTTTTTTTTTTTTTGTTGCACAATAGCATGCGCAATAAAAAATACTATAATACACATACCAACAAAAGGGGAATTCGATTCGCAAATTACAATTTTTTTTTTTTTATATAGTGTGGCCTATTGTGATGGGCACTTAAATACTAAATTGATATTTTAACATTTATCTCTGCATACTTGTACAATATTTATCTAAAAAGTTTTTTTTTTTTTTTTGTTGCACAATAGCATGCGCAATAAAAAATACTATAATACACATAATATATAATTTGCAAAACTTTTACTTTTTTTTTGTAGTGTCACAAAATTTAATTTTTTTACTTGGTACACTTTTAATCCTCCAGTCGGGACTATTCTAAATTTTCTTTCCTCGGCTTGTTGCTATTATTTTATATATATGTATAGTATGGATTTCTATTTATGAATAAAATTATTCTTCTATCGAACGCAATCTTAATTTTGAAATCCTTAATTCCTTTTTTTTTTTATTTTTTTTTTAGTAGTAATTTTATATATGGGCGACCACGACTTATATCTATGTCGGTGGCCGCCTTTTATTTTCATATGAAAAAAAAACATTTTACATATAAAATAATTCCATTAACGAGATCAAAAAAATATAACTCACCGGACTTTTTTTTTTGGTATTTTTCTTCCCTTTCCACCCTTCTTTTTCCTTCCTTTCTCCCACTTCACATGCTAACACCACCTTTACACACTTATTAACCTTTTTTTTTTCCTTTACTAGCTTTAACTACTTTGCACAATTATTAAAATTTTTTTTTTTTTTTGCTTCATTACAGTTTAAGGATGTGGATTTTTATTTTTTCTTTTTTTTTATTTTATTTTTTTATTTTTTTTATTTTTTTGTTCTTAATCTGAGAACCTCTTGGTTCGGCTATCAAGTCACCTTTGCCCGCCTTTTGCAATCGCCAAGAAACTCAAGCTTCTCACTCGTCAAGCCAACGGTATCCTCATCCGATTGCACATTACTTAAGTACACTGTACATATACATAAAAAAAATAAACATGCTTGCTCTCTTGAAATCAGAAAAAAATTTCCCTTCTCTATCATTGCTTGAAGCCCATGCCCCCTGAACGGAAGCGAAGATAACCACTCTTTTTAACATCGCCGTTGCTGTTGGTAGGTTTCAGCATTTGAGGCGATGTTTGAATTTGTCTGCTACATTTGCGAGCGCCCGTTACAAATGTCAAAACTGCATAACATGCCTTCCAAAGGCTCTATAATATAAATCTGCAGTATGGGTCTTGTGGGAGTTTTTTTTTATCACACACGGTTCCTTATAGCTCAATTCCCCTTCTCTGATTTATCTAAATTGTCACAAAAGCACTGTTGGTTTACTTTGAAATTGTTGTTGCAATGGCTCTAGCAATCCGCTACATCCTCCATGCGATGAATCTTCCGCAAAGTCTGGGACAGAATGGTAAATGGTATGTGTATGCGACGTTGGTATCCGCCGTTTTGTTTTTTTAAATGACTAGAGTTACCAGTTTCTAATTTGCACTAAGCGAGATTGTTTCGTCTCCTGGGTTTGCAATACATAATATGTTTTATATGCTTTGCTTTTTTTTTTTTTTTTTTGTTGCACAATAGCATGCGCAATAAAAAATACTATAATACACATACCAACAAAAGGGGAATTCGATTCGCAAATTACAATTTTTTTTTTTTTATATAGTGTGGCCTATTGTGATGGGCACTTAAATACTAAATTGATATTTTAACATTTATCTCTGCATACTTGTACAATATTTATCTAAAAAGTTTTTTTTTTTTTTTTGTTGCACAATAGCATGCGCAATAAAAAATACTATAATACACATAATATATAATTTGCAAAACTTTTACTTTTTTTTTGTAGTGTCACAAAATTTAATTTTTTTACTTGGTACACTTTTAATCCTCCAGTCGGGACTATTCTAAATTTTCTTTCCTCGGCTTGTTGCTATTATTTTATATATATGTATAGTATGGATTTCTATTTATGAATAAAATTATTCTTCTATCGAACGCAATCTTAATTTTGAAATCCTTAATTCCTTTTTTTTTTTATTTTTTTTTTAGTAGTAATTTTATATATGGGCGACCACGACTTATATCTATGTCGGTGGCCGCCTTTTATTTTCATATGAAAAAAAAACATTTTACATATAAAATAATTCCATTAACGAGATCAAAAAAATATAACTCACCGGACTTTTTTTTTTGGTATTTTTCTTCCCTTTCCACCCTTCTTTTTCCTTCCTTTCTCCCACTTCACATGCTAACACCACCTTTACACACTTATTAACCTTTTTTTTTTCCTTTACTAGCTTTAACTACTTTGCACAATTATTAAAATTTTTTTTTTTTTTTGCTTCATTACAGTTTAAGGATGTGGATTTTTATTTTTTCTTTTTTTTTATTTTATTTTTTTATTTTTTTTATTTTTTTGTTCTTAATCTGAGAACCTCTTGGTTCGGCTATCAAGTCACCTTTGCCCGCCTTTTGCAATCGCCAAGAAACTCAAGCTTCTCACTCGTCAAGCCAACGGTATCCTCATCCGATTGCACATTACTTAAGTACACTGTACATATACATAAAAAAAATAAACATGCTTGCTCTCTTGAAATCAGAAAAAAATTTCCCTTCTCTATCATTGCTTGAAGCCCATGCCCCCTGAACGGAAGCGAAGATAACCACTCTTTTTAACATCGCCGTTGCTGTTGGTAGGTTTCAGCATTTGAGGCGATGTTTGAATTTGTCTGCTACATTTGCGAGCGCCCGTTACAAATGTCAAAACTGCATAACATGCCTTCCAAAGGCTCTATAATATAAATCTGCAGTATGGGTCTTGTGGGAGTTTTTTTTTATCACACACGGTTCCTTATAGCTCAATTCCCCTTCTCTGATTTATCTAAATTGTCACAAAAGCACTGTTGGTTTACTTTGAAATTGTTGTTGCAATGGCTCTAGCAATCCGCTACATCCTCCATGCGATGAATCTTCCGCAAAGTCTGGGACAGAATGGTAAATGGTATGTGTATGCGACGTTGGTATCCGCCGTTTTGTTTTTTTAAATGACTAGAGTTACCAGTTTCTAATTTGCACTAAGCGAGATTGTTTCGTCTCCTGGGTTTGCAATACATAATATGTTTTATATGCTTTGCTTTTTTTTTTTTTTTTTTGTTGCACAATAGCATGCGCAATAAAAAATACTATAATACACATACCAACAAAAGGGGAATTCGATTCGCAAATTACAATTTTTTTTTTTTTATATAGTGTGGCCTATTGTGATGGGCACTTAAATACTAAATTGATATTTTAACATTTATCTCTGCATACTTGTACAATATTTATCTAAAAAGTTTTTTTTTTTTTTTTGTTGCACAATAGCATGCGCAATAAAAAATACTATAATACACATAATATATAATTTGCAAAACTTTTACTTTTTTTTTGTAGTGTCACAAAATTTAATTTTTTTACTTGGTACACTTTTAATCCTCCAGTCGGGACTATTCTAAATTTTCTTTCCTCGGCTTGTTGCTATTATTTTATATATATGTATAGTATGGATTTCTATTTATGAATAAAATTATTCTTCTATCGAACGCAATCTTAATTTTGAAATCCTTAATTCCTTTTTTTTTTTATTTTTTTTTTAGTAGTAATTTTATATATGGGCGACCACGACTTATATCTATGTCGGTGGCCGCCTTTTATTTTCATATGAAAAAAAAACATTTTACATATAAAATAATTCCATTAACGAGATCAAAAAAATATAACTCACCGGACTTTTTTTTTTGGTATTTTTCTTCCCTTTCCACCCTTCTTTTTCCTTCCTTTCTCCCACTTCACATGCTAACACCACCTTTACACACTTATTAACCTTTTTTTTTTCCTTTACTAGCTTTAACTACTTTGCACAATTATTAAAATTTTTTTTTTTTTTTGCTTCATTACAGTTTAAGGATGTGGATTTTTATTTTTTCTTTTTTTTTATTTTATTTTTTTATTTTTTTTATTTTTTTGTTCTTAATCTGAGAACCTCTTGGTTCGGCTATCAAGTCACCTTTGCCCGCCTTTTGCAATCGCCAAGAAACTCAAGCTTCTCACTCGTCAAGCCAACGGTATCCTCATCCGATTGCACATTACTTAAGTACACTGTACATATACATAAAAAAAATAAACATGCTTGCTCTCTTGAAATCAGAAAAAAATTTCCCTTCTCTATCATTGCTTGAAGCCCATGCCCCCTGAACGGAAGCGAAGATAACCACTCTTTTTAACATCGCCGTTGCTGTTGGTAGGTTTCAGCATTTGAGGCGATGTTTGAATTTGTCTGCTACATTTGCGAGCGCCCGTTACAAATGTCAAAACTGCATAACATGCCTTCCAAAGGCTCTATAATATAAATCTGCAGTATGGGTCTTGTGGGAGTTTTTTTTTATCACACACGGTTCCTTATAGCTCAATTCCCCTTCTCTGATTTATCTAAATTGTCACAAAAGCACTGTTGGTTTACTTTGAAATTGTTGTTGCAATGGCTCTAGCAATCCGCTACATCCTCCATGCGATGAATCTTCCGCAAAGTCTGGGACAGAATGGTAAATGGTATGTGTATGCGACGTTGGTATCCGCCGTTTTGTTTTTTTAAATGACTAGAGTTACCAGTTTCTAATTTGCACTAAGCGAGATTGTTTCGTCTCCTGGGTTTGCAATACATAATATGTTTTATATGCTTTGCTTTTTTTTTTTTTTTTTTGTTGCACAATAGCATGCGCAATAAAAAATACTATAATACACATACCAACAAAAGGGGAATTCGATTCGCAAATTACAATTTTTTTTTTTTTATATAGTGTGGCCTATTGTGATGGGCACTTAAATACTAAATTGATATTTTAACATTTATCTCTGCATACTTGTACAATATTTATCTAAAAAGTTTTTTTTTTTTTTTTGTTGCACAATAGCATGCGCAATAAAAAATACTATAATACACATAATATATAATTTGCAAAACTTTTACTTTTTTTTTGTAGTGTCACAAAATTTAATTTTTTTACTTGGTACACTTTTAATCCTCCAGTCGGGACTATTCTAAATTTTCTTTCCTCGGCTTGTTGCTATTATTTTATATATATGTATAGTATGGATTTCTATTTATGAATAAAATTATTCTTCTATCGAACGCAATCTTAATTTTGAAATCCTTAATTCCTTTTTTTTTTTATTTTTTTTTTAGTAGTAATTTTATATATGGGCGACCACGACTTATATCTATGTCGGTGGCCGCCTTTTATTTTCATATGAAAAAAAAACATTTTACATATAAAATAATTCCATTAACGAGATCAAAAAAATATAACTCACCGGACTTTTTTTTTTGGTATTTTTCTTCCCTTTCCACCCTTCTTTTTCCTTCCTTTCTCCCACTTCACATGCTAACACCACCTTTACACACTTATTAACCTTTTTTTTTTCCTTTACTAGCTTTAACTACTTTGCACAATTATTAAAATTTTTTTTTTTTTTTGCTTCATTACAGTTTAAGGATGTGGATTTTTATTTTTTCTTTTTTTTTATTTTATTTTTTTATTTTTTTGTTCTTAATCTGAGAACCTCTTGGTTCGGCTATCAAGTCACCTTTGCCCGCCTTTTGCAATCGCCAAGAAACTCAAGCTTCTCACTCGTCAAGCCAACGGTATCCTCATCCGATTGCACATTACTTAAGTACACTGTACATATACATAAAAAAAATAAACATGCTTGCTCTCTTGAAATCAGAAAAAAATTTCCCTTCTCTATCATTGCTTGAAGCCCATGCCCCCTGAACGGAAGCGAAGATAACCACTCTTTTTAACATCGCCGTTGCTGTTGGTAGGTTTCAGCATTTGAGGCGATGTTTGAATTTGTCTGCTACATTTGCGAGCGCCCGTTACAAATGTCAAAACTGCATAACATGCCTTCCAAAGGCTCTATAATATAAATCTGCAGTATGGGTCTTGTGGGAGTTTTTTTTTATCACACACGGTTCCTTATAGCTCAATTCCCCTTCTCTGATTTATCTAAATTGTCACAAAAGCACTGTTGGTTTACTTTGAAATTGTTGTTGCAATGGCTCTAGCAATCCGCTACATCCTCCATGCGATGAATCTTCCGCAAAGTCTGGGACAGAATGGTAAATGGTATGTGTATGCGACGTTGGTATCCGCCGTTTTGTTTTTTTAAATGACTAGAGTTACCAGTTTCTAATTTGCACTAAGCGAGATTGTTTCGTCTCCTGGGTTTGCAATACATAATATGTTTTATATGCTTTGCTTTTTTTTTTTTTGTTGCACAATAGCATGCGCAATAAAAAATACTATAATACACATACCAACAAAAGGGGAATTCGATTCGCAAATTACAATTTTTTTTTTTTTTATATAGTGTGGCCTATTGTGATGGGCACTTAAATACTAAATTGATATTTTAACATTTATCTCTGCATACTTGTACAATATTTATCTAAAAAGTTTTTTTTTTTTTTTTTTTGTTGCACAATAGCATGCGCAATAAAAAATACTATAATACACATAATATATAATTTGCAAAACTTTTACTTTTTTTTTTGTAGTGTCACAAAATTTAATTTTTTTACTTGGTACACTTTTAATCCTCCAGTCGGGACTATTCTAAATTTTCTTTCCTCGGCTTGTTGCTATTATTTTATATATATGTATAGTATGGATTTCTATTTATGAATAAAATTATTCTTCTATCGAACGCAATCTTAATTTTGAAATCCTTAATTCCTTTTTTTTTTTATTATTTTTTTTTTTTTTAGTAGTAATTTTATATATGGGCGACCACGACTTATATCTATGTCGGTGGCCGCCTTTTATTTTCATATGAAAAAAAAACATTTTACATATAAAATAATTCCATTAACGAGATCAAAAAAATATAACTCACCGGACTTTTTTTTTTTTGGTATTTTTCTTCCCTTTCCACCCTTCTTTTTCCTTCCTTTCTCCCACTTCACATGCTAACACCACCTTTACACACTTATTAACCTTTTTTTTTTTTTTTCCTTTACTAGCTTTAACTACTTTGCACAATTATTAAATTTTTTTTTTTTTGCTTCACTACAGTTTATGGATGTGGATTTTTATTTTTTCTTTTTTTTTATTTTATTTTTTTTATTTTTATTTTTTTGTTCTTAATCTGAGAACCTCTTGGTTCGGCTATCAAGTCACCTTTGCCCGCCTTTTGCAATCGCCAAGAAACTCAAGCTTCTCACTCGTCAAGCCAACGGTATCCTCATCCGATTGCACATTACTTAAGTACACTGTACATATACATAAAAAAAATAAACATGCTTGCTCTCTTGAAATCAGAAAAAAATTTCCCTTCTCTATCATTGCTTGAAGCCCATGCCCCCTGAACGGAAGCGAAGATAACCACTCTTTTTAACATCGCCGTTGCTGTTGGTAGGTTTCAGCATTTGAGGCGATGTTTGAATTTGTCTGCTACATTTGCGAGCGCCCGTTACAAATGTCAAAACTGCATAACATGCCTTCCAAAGGCTCTATAATATAAATCTGCAGTATGGGTCTTGTGGGAGTTTTTTTTTATCACACACGGTTCCTTATAGCTCAATTCCCCTTCTCTGATTTATCTAAATTGTCACAAAAGCACTGTTGGTTTACTTTGAAATTGTTGTTGCAATGGCTCTAGCAATCCGCTACATCCTCCATGCGATGAATCTTCCGCAAAGTCTGGGACAGAATGGTAAATGGTATGTGTATGCGACGTTGGTATCCGCCGTTTTGTTTTTTTAAATGACTAGAGTTACCAGTTTCTAATTTGCACTAAGCGAGATTGTTTCGTCTCCTGGGTTTGCAATACATAATATGTTTTATATGCTTTGCTTTTTTTTTTTTTTTTTTGTTGCACAATAGCATGCGCAATAAAAAATACTATAATACACATACCAACAAAAGGGGAATTCGATTCGCAAATTACAATTTTTTTTTTTTTATATAGTGTGGCCTATTGTGATGGGCACTTAAATACTAAATTGATATTTTAACATTTATCTCTGCATACTTGTACAATATTTATCTAAAAAGTTTTTTTTTTTTTTTTGTTGCACAATAGCATGCGCAATAAAAAATACTATAATACACATAATATATAATTTGCAAAACTTTTACTTTTTTTTTGTAGTGTCACAAAATTTAATTTTTTTACTTGGTACACTTTTAATCCTCCAGTCGGGACTATTCTAAATTTTCTTTCCTCGGCTTGTTGCTATTATTTTATATATATGTATAGTATGGATTTCTATTTATGAATAAAATTATTCTTCTATCGAACGCAATCTTAATTTTGAAATCCTTAATTCCTTTTTTTTTTTATTTTTTTTTTAGTAGTAATTTTATATATGGGCGACCACGACTTATATCTATGTCGGTGGCCGCCTTTTATTTTCATATGAAAAAAAAACATTTTACATATAAAATAATTCCATTAACGAGATCAAAAAAATATAACTCACCGGACTTTTTTTTTTGGTATTTTTCTTCCCTTTCCACCCTTCTTTTTCCTTCCTTTCTCCCACTTCACATGCTAACACCACCTTTACACACTTATTAACCTTTTTTTTTTCCTTTACTAGCTTTAACTACTTTGCACAATTATTAAAATTTTTTTTTTTTTTTGCTTCATTACAGTTTAAGGATGTGGATTTTTATTTTTTCTTTTTTTTTATTTTATTTTTTTATTTTTTTTATTTTTTTGTTCTTAATCTGAGAACCTCTTGGTTCGGCTATCAAGTCACCTTTGCCCGCCTTTTGCAATCGCCAAGAAACTCAAGCTTCTCACTCGTCAAGCCAACGGTATCCTCATCCGATTGCACATTACTTAAGTACACTGTACATATACATAAAAAAAATAAACATGCTTGCTCTCTTGAAATCAGAAAAAAATTTCCCTTCTCTATCATTGCTTGAAGCCCATGCCCCCTGAACGGAAGCGAAGATAACCACTCTTTTTAACATCGCCGTTGCTGTTGGTAGGTTTCAGCATTTGAGGCGATGTTTGAATTTGTCTGCTACATTTGCGAGCGCCCGTTACAAATGTCAAAACTGCATAACATGCCTTCCAAAGGCTCTATAATATAAATCTGCAGTATGGGTCTTGTGGGAGTTTTTTTTTATCACACACGGTTCCTTATAGCTCAATTCCCCTTCTCTGATTTATCTAAATTGTCACAAAAGCACTGTTGGTTTACTTTGAAATTGTTGTTGCAATGGCTCTAGCAATCCGCTACATCCTCCATGCGATGAATCTTCCGCAAAGTCTGGGACAGAATGGTAAATGGTATGTGTATGCGACGTTGGTATCCGCCGTTTTGTTTTTTTAAATGACTAGAGTTACCAGTTTCTAATTTGCACTAAGCGAGATTGTTTCGTCTCCTGGGTTTGCAATACATAATATGTTTTATATGCTTTGCTTTTTTTTTTTTTTTTTTGTTGCACAATAGCATGCGCAATAAAAAATACTATAATACACATACCAACAAAAGGGGAATTCGATTCGCAAATTACAATTTTTTTTTTTTTATATAGTGTGGCCTATTGTGATGGGCACTTAAATACTAAATTGATATTTTAACATTTATCTCTGCATACTTGTACAATATTTATCTAAAAAGTTTTTTTTTTTTTTTTGTTGCACAATAGCATGCGCAATAAAAAATACTATAATACACATAATATATAATTTGCAAAACTTTTACTTTTTTTTTGTAGTGTCACAAAATTTAATTTTTTTACTTGGTACACTTTTAATCCTCCAGTCGGGACTATTCTAAATTTTCTTTCCTCGGCTTGTTGCTATTATTTTATATATATGTATAGTATGGATTTCTATTTATGAATAAAATTATTCTTCTATCGAACGCAATCTTAATTTTGAAATCCTTAATTCCTTTTTTTTTTTATTTTTTTTTTAGTAGTAATTTTATATATGGGCGACCACGACTTATATCTATGTCGGTGGCCGCCTTTTATTTTCATATGAAAAAAAAACATTTTACATATAAAATAATTCCATTAACGAGATCAAAAAAATATAACTCACCGGACTTTTTTTTTTGGTATTTTTCTTCCCTTTCCACCCTTCTTTTTCCTTCCTTTCTCCCACTTCACATGCTAACACCACCTTTACACACTTATTAACCTTTTTTTTTTCCTTTACTAGCTTTAACTACTTTGCACAATTATTAAAATTTTTTTTTTTTTTTGCTTCATTACAGTTTAAGGATGTGGATTTTTATTTTTTCTTTTTTTTTATTTTATTTTTTTATTTTTTTGTTCTTAATCTGAGAACCTCTTGGTTCGGCTATCAAGTCACCTTTGCCCGCCTTTTGCAATCGCCAAGAAACTCAAGCTTCTCACTCGTCAAGCCAACGGTATCCTCATCCGATTGCACATTACTTAAGTACACTGTACATATACATAAAAAAAATAAACATGCTTGCTCTCTTGAAATCAGAAAAAAATTTCCCTTCTCTATCATTGCTTGAAGCCCATGCCCCCTGAACGGAAGCGAAGACAACCACTCTTTTTAACATCGCCGTTGCTGTTGGTAGGTTTCAGCATTTGAGGCGTTGTTTGAATTTGTCTGCTACATTTGCGAGCGGCCGTTACAAATGTCAAAACTGCATAACATGCCTTCCAAAGGCTCTATAATATAAATCTGCAGTATGGGTCTTGTGGGAGTTTTTTTTTATCACACACGGTTCCTTATAGCTCAATTCCCCTTCTCTGATTTATCTAAATTGTCACAAAAGCACTGTTGGTTTACTTTGAAATTGTTGTTGCAATGGCTCTAGCAATCCGCTACATCCTCCATGCGATGAATCTTCCGCAAAGTCTGGGACAGAATGGTAAATGGTATGTGTATGCGACGTTGGTATCCGCCGTTTTGTTTTTTTAAATGACTAGAGTTACCAGTTTCTAATTTGCACTAAGCGAGATTGTTTCGTCTCCTGGGTTTGCAATACATAATATGTTTTATATGCTTTGCTTTTTTTTTTTTTTTTTTGTTGCACAATAGCATGCGCAATAAAAAATACTATAATACACATACCAACAAAAGGGGAATTCGATTCGCAAATTACAATTTTTTTTTTTTTTATATAGTGTGGCCTATTGTGATGGGCACTTAAATACTAAATTGATATTTTAACATTTATCTCTGCATACTTGTACAATATTTATCTAAAAAGTTTTTTTTTTTTTTTTTTTGTTGCACAATAGCATGCGCAATAAAAAATACTATAATACACATAATATATAATTTGCAAAACTTTTACTTTTTTTTTGTAGTGTCACAAAATTTAATTTTTTTACTTGGTACACTTTTAATCCTCCAGTCGGGACTATTCTAAATTTTCTTTCCTCGGCTTGTTGCTATTATTTTATATATATGTATAGTATGGATTTCTATTTATGAATAAAATTATTCTTCTATCGAACGCAATCTTAATTTTGAAATCCTTAATTCCTTTTTTTTTTTATTTTTTTTTTAGTAGTAATTTTATATATGGGCGACCACGACTTATATCTATGTCGGTGGCCGCCTTTTATTTTCATATGAAAAAAAAACATTTTACATATAAAATAATTCCATTAACGAGATCAAAAAAATATAACTCACCGGACTTTTTTTTTTGGTATTTTTCTTCCCTTTCCACCCTTCTTTTTCCTTCCTTTCTCCCACTTCACATGCTAACACCACCTTTACACACTTATTAACCTTTTTTTTTTCCTTTACTAGCTTTAACTACTTTGCACAATTATTAAAATTTTTTTTTTTTTTTGCTTCATTACAGTTTAAGGATGTGGATTTTTATTTTTTCTTTTTTTTTATTTTATTTTTTTATTTTTTTTATTTTTTTGTTCTTAATCTGAGAACCTCTTGGTTCGGCTATCAAGTCACCTTTGCCCGCCTTTTGCAATCGCCAAGAAACTCAAGCTTCTCACTCGTCAAGCCAACGGTATCCTCATCCGATTGCACATTACTTAAGTACACTGTACATATACATAAAAAAAATAAACATGCTTGCTCTCTTGAAATCAGAAAAAAATTTCCCTTCTCTATCATTGCTTGAAGCCCATGCCCCCTGAACGGAAGCGAAGATAACCACTCTTTTTAACATCGCCGTTGCTGTTGGTAGGTTTCAGCATTTGAGGCGATGTTTGAATTTGTCTGCTACATTTGCGAGCGCCCGTTACAAATGTCAAAACTGCATAACATGCCTTCCAAAGGCTCTATAATATAAATCTGCAGTATGGGTCTTGTGGGAGTTTTTTTTTATCACACACGGTTCCTTATAGCTCAATTCCCCTTCTCTGATTTATCTAAATTGTCACAAAAGCACTGTTGGTTTACTTTGAAATTGTTGTTGCAATGGCTCTAGCAATCCGCTACATCCTCCATGCGATGAATCTTCCGCAAAGTCTGGGACAGAATGGTAAATGGTATGTGTATGCGACGTTGGTATCCGCCGTTTTGTTTTTTTAAATGACTAGAGTTACCAGTTTCTAATTTGCACTAAGCGAGATTGTTTCGTCTCCTGGGTTTGCAATACATAATATGTTTTATATGCTTTGCTTTTTTTTTTTTTTTTTTGTTGCACAATAGCATGCGCAATAAAAAATACTATAATACACATACCAACAAAAGGGGAATTCGATTCGCAAATTACAATTTTTTTTTTTTTATATAGTGTGGCCTATTGTGATGGGCACTTAAATACTAAATTGATATTTTAACATTTATCTCTGCATACTTGTACAATATTTATCTAAAAAGTTTTTTTTTTTTTTTTGTTGCACAATAGCATGCGCAATAAAAAATACTATAATACACATAATATATAATTTGCAAAACTTTTACTTTTTTTTTGTAGTGTCACAAAATTTAATTTTTTTACTTGGTACACTTTTAATCCTCCAGTCGGGACTATTCTAAATTTTCTTTCCTCGGCTTGTTGCTATTATTTTATATATATGTATAGTATGGATTTCTATTTATGAATAAAATTATTCTTCTATCGAACGCAATCTTAATTTTGAAATCCTTAATTCCTTTTTTTTTTTATTTTTTTTTTAGTAGTAATTTTATATATGGGCGACCACGACTTATATCTATGTCGGTGGCCGCCTTTTATTTTCATATGAAAAAAAAACATTTTACATATAAAATAATTCCATTAACGAGATCAAAAAAATATAACTCACCGGACTTTTTTTTTTGGTATTTTTCTTCCCTTTCCACCCTTCTTTTTCCTTCCTTTCTCCCACTTCACATGCTAACACCACCTTTACACACTTATTAACCTTTTTTTTTTCCTTTACTAGCTTTAACTACTTTGCACAATTATTAAAATTTTTTTTTTTTTTTGCTTCATTACAGTTTAAGGATGTGGATTTTTATTTTTTCTTTTTTTTTATTTTATTTTTTTATTTTTTTTATTTTTTTGTTCTTAATCTGAGAACCTCTTGGTTCGGCTATCAAGTCACCTTTGCCCGCCTTTTGCAATCGCCAAGAAACTCAAGCTTCTCACTCGTCAAGCCAACGGTATCCTCATCCGATTGCACATTACTTAAGTACACTGTACATATACATAAAAAAAATAAACATGCTTGCTCTCTTGAAATCAGAAAAAAATTTCCCTTCTCTATCATTGCTTGAAGCCCATGCCCCCTGAACGGAAGCGAAGATAACCACTCTTTTTAACATCGCCGTTGCTGTTGGTAGGTTTCAGCATTTGAGGCGATGTTTGAATTTGTCTGCTACATTTGCGAGCGCCCGTTACAAATGTCAAAACTGCATAACATGCCTTCCAAAGGCTCTATAATATAAATCTGCAGTATGGGTCTTGTGGGAGTTTTTTTTTATCACACACGGTTCCTTATAGCTCAATTCCCCTTCTCTGATTTATCTAAATTGTCACAAAAGCACTGTTGGTTTACTTTGAAATTGTTGTTGCAATGGCTCTAGCAATCCGCTACATCCTCCATGCGATGAATCTTCCGCAAAGTCTGGGACAGAATGGTAAATGGTATGTGTATGCGACGTTGGTATCCGCCGTTTTGTTTTTTTAAATGACTAGAGTTACCAGTTTCTAATTTGCACTAAGCGAGATTGTTTCGTCTCCTGGGTTTGCAATACATAATATGTTTTATATGCTTTGCTTTTTTTTTTTTTTGTTGCACAATAGCATGCGCAATAAAAAATACTATAATACACATACCAACAAAAGGGGAATTCGATTCGCAAATTACAATTTTTTTTTTTTTTATATAGTGTGGCCTATTGTGATGGGCACTTAAATACTAAATTGATATTTTAACATTTATCTCTGCATACTTGTACAATATTTATCTAAAAAGTTTTTTTTTTTTTTTTGTTGCACAATAGCATGCGCAATAAAAAATACTATAATACACATAATATATAATTTGCAAAACTTTTACTTTTTTTTTTGTAGTGTCACAAAATTTAATTTTTTTACTTGGTACACTTTTAATCCTCCAGTCGGGACTATTCTAAATTTTCTTTCCTCGGCTTGTTGCTATTATTTTATATATATGTATAGTATGGATTTCTATTTATGAATAAAATTATTCTTCTATCGAACGCAATCTTAATTTTGAAATCCTTAATTCCTTTTTTTTTTTATTATTTTTTTTTTTTTTAGTAGTAATTTTATATATGGGCGACCACGACTTATATCTATGTCGGTGGCCGCCTTTTATTTTCATATGAAAAAAAAACATTTTACATATAAAATAATTCCATTAACGAGATCAAAAAAATATAACTCACCGGACTTTTTTTTTTTTGGTATTTTTCTTCCCTTTCCACCCTTCTTTTTCCTTCCTTTCTCCCACTTCACATGCTAACACCACCTTTACACACTTATTAACCTTTTTTTTTTTTTTTCCTTTACTAGCTTTAACTACTTTGCACAATTATTAAATTTTTTTTTTTTTGCTTCACTACAGTTTATGGATGTGGATTTTTATTTTTTCTTTTTTTTTATTTTATTTTTTTTATTTTTATTTTTTTGTTCTTAATCTGAGAACCTCTTGGTTCGGCTATCAAGTCACCTTTGCCCGCCTTTTGCAATCGCCAAGAAACTCAAGCTTCTCACTCGTCAAGCCAACGGTATCCTCATCCGATTGCACATTACTTAAGTACACTGTACATATACATAAAAAAAATAAACATGCTTGCTCTCTTGAAATCAGAAAAAAATTTCCCTTCTCTATCATTGCTTGAAGCCCATGCCCCCTGAACGGAAGCGAAGACAACCACTCTTTTTAACATCGCCGTTGCTGTTGGTAGGTTTCAGCATTTGAGGCGTTGTTTGAATTTGTCTGCTACATTTGCGAGCGGCCGTTACAAATGTCAAAACTGCATAACATGCCTTCCAAAGGCTCTATAATATAAATCTGCAGTATGGGTCTTGTGGGAGTTTTTTTTTATCACACACGGTTCCTTATAGCTCAATTCCCCTTCTCTGATTTATCTAAATTGTCACAAAAGCACTGTTGGTTTACTTTGAAATTGTTGTTGCAATGGCTCTAGCAATCCGCTACATCCTCCATGCGATGAATCTTCCGCAAAGTCTGGGACAGAATGGTAAATGGTATGTGTATGCGACGTTGGTATCCGCCGTTTTGTTTTTTTAAATGACTAGAGTTACCAGTTTCTAATTTGCACTAAGCGAGATTGTTTCGTCTCCTGGGTTTGCAATACATAATATGTTTTATATGCTTTGCTTTTTTTTTTTTTTTTTTGTTGCACAATAGCATGCGCAATAAAAAATACTATAATACACATACCAACAAAAGGGGAATTCGATTCGCAAATTACAATTTTTTTTTTTTTTATATAGTGTGGCCTATTGTGATGGGCACTTAAATACTAAATTGATATTTTAACATTTATCTCTGCATACTTGTACAATATTTATCTAAAAAGTTTTTTTTTTTTTTTTTTTGTTGCACAATAGCATGCGCAATAAAAAATACTATAATACACATAATATATAATTTGCAAAACTTTTACTTTTTTTTTGTAGTGTCACAAAATTTAATTTTTTTACTTGGTACACTTTTAATCCTCCAGTCGGGACTATTCTAAATTTTCTTTCCTCGGCTTGTTGCTATTATTTTATATATATGTATAGTATGGATTTCTATTTATGAATAAAATTATTCTTCTATCGAACGCAATCTTAATTTTGAAATCCTTAATTCCTTTTTTTTTTTATTTTTTTTTTAGTAGTAATTTTATATATGGGCGACCACGACTTATATCTATGTCGGTGGCCGCCTTTTATTTTCATATGAAAAAAAAACATTTTACATATAAAATAATTCCATTAACGAGATCAAAAAAATATAACTCACCGGACTTTTTTTTTTGGTATTTTTCTTCCCTTTCCACCCTTCTTTTTCCTTCCTTTCTCCCACTTCACATGCTAACACCACCTTTACACACTTATTAACCTTTTTTTTTTCCTTTACTAGCTTTAACTACTTTGCACAATTATTAAAATTTTTTTTTTTTTTTGCTTCATTACAGTTTAAGGATGTGGATTTTTATTTTTTCTTTTTTTTTATTTTATTTTTTTATTTTTTTTATTTTTTTGTTCTTAATCTGAGAACCTCTTGGTTCGGCTATCAAGTCACCTTTGCCCGCCTTTTGCAATCGCCAAGAAACTCAAGCTTCTCACTCGTCAAGCCAACGGTATCCTCATCCGATTGCACATTACTTAAGTACACTGTACATATACATAAAAAAAATAAACATGCTTGCTCTCTTGAAATCAGAAAAAAATTTCCCTTCTCTATCATTGCTTGAAGCCCATGCCCCCTGAACGGAAGCGAAGATAACCACTCTTTTTAACATCGCCGTTGCTGTTGGTAGGTTTCAGCATTTGAGGCGATGTTTGAATTTGTCTGCTACATTTGCGAGCGCCCGTTACAAATGTCAAAACTGCATAACATGCCTTCCAAAGGCTCTATAATATAAATCTGCAGTATGGGTCTTGTGGGAGTTTTTTTTTATCACACACGGTTCCTTATAGCTCAATTCCCCTTCTCTGATTTATCTAAATTGTCACAAAAGCACTGTTGGTTTACTTTGAAATTGTTGTTGCAATGGCTCTAGCAATCCGCTACATCCTCCATGCGATGAATCTTCCGCAAAGTCTGGGACAGAATGGTAAATGGTATGTGTATGCGACGTTGGTATCCGCCGTTTTGTTTTTTTAAATGACTAGAGTTACCAGTTTCTAATTTGCACTAAGCGAGATTGTTTCGTCTCCTGGGTTTGCAATACATAATATGTTTTATATGCTTTGCTTTTTTTTTTTTTTTTTTGTTGCACAATAGCATGCGCAATAAAAAATACTATAATACACATACCAACAAAAGGGGAATTCGATTCGCAAATTACAATTTTTTTTTTTTTTATATAGTGTGGCCTATTGTGATGGGCACTTAAATACTAAATTGATATTTTAACATTTATCTCTGCATACTTGTACAATATTTATCTAAAAAGTTTTTTTTTTTTTTTTTTTGTTGCACAATAGCATGCGCAATAAAAAATACTATAATACACATAATATATAATTTGCAAAACTTTTACTTTTTTTTTGTAGTGTCACAAAATTTAATTTTTTTACTTGGTACACTTTTAATCCTCCAGTCGGGACTATTCTAAATTTTCTTTCCTCGGCTTGTTGCTATTATTTTATATATATGTATAGTATGGATTTCTATTTATGAATAAAATTATTCTTCTATCGAACGCAATCTTAATTTTGAAATCCTTAATTCCTTTTTTTTTTTATTTTTTTTTTAGTAGTAATTTTATATATGGGCGACCACGACTTATATCTATGTCGGTGGCCGCCTTTTATTTTCATATGAAAAAAAAACATTTTACATATAAAATAATTCCATTAACGAGATCAAAAAAATATAACTCACCGGACTTTTTTTTTTGGTATTTTTCTTCCCTTTCCACCCTTCTTTTTCCTTCCTTTCTCCCACTTCACATGCTAACACCACCTTTACACACTTATTAACCTTTTTTTTTTCCTTTACTAGCTTTAACTACTTTGCACAATTATTAAAATTTTTTTTTTTTTTTGCTTCATTACAGTTTAAGGATGTGGATTTTTATTTTTTCTTTTTTTTTATTTTATTTTTTTATTTTTTTTATTTTTTTGTTCTTAATCTGAGAACCTCTTGGTTCGGCTATCAAGTCACCTTTGCCCGCCTTTTGCAATCGCCAAGAAACTCAAGCTTCTCACTCGTCAAGCCAACGGTATCCTCATCCGATTGCACATTACTTAAGTACACTGTACATATACATAAAAAAAATAAACATGCTTGCTCTCTTGAAATCAGAAAAAAATTTCCCTTCTCTATCATTGCTTGAAGCCCATGCCCCCTGAACGGAAGCGAAGATAACCACTCTTTTTAACATCGCCGTTGCTGTTGGTAGGTTTCAGCATTTGAGGCGATGTTTGAATTTGTCTGCTACATTTGCGAGCGCCCGTTACAAATGTCAAAACTGCATAACATGCCTTCCAAAGGCTCTATAATATAAATCTGCAGTATGGGTCTTGTGGGAGTTTTTTTTTATCACACACGGTTCCTTATAGCTCAATTCCCCTTCTCTGATTTATCTAAATTGTCACAAAAGCACTGTTGGTTTACTTTGAAATTGTTGTTGCAATGGCTCTAGCAATCCGCTACATCCTCCATGCGATGAATCTTCCGCAAAGTCTGGGACAGAATGGTAAATGGTATGTGTATGCGACGTTGGTATCCGCCGTTTTGTTTTTTTAAATGACTAGAGTTACCAGTTTCTAATTTGCACTAAGCGAGATTGTTTCGTCTCCTGGGTTTGCAATACATAATATGTTTTATATGCTTTGCTTTTTTTTTTTTTTTTTTGTTGCACAATAGCATGCGCAATAAAAAATACTATAATACACATACCAACAAAAGGGGAATTCGATTCGCAAATTACAATTTTTTTTTTTTTATATAGTGTGGCCTATTGTGATGGGCACTTAAATACTAAATTGATATTTTAACATTTATCTCTGCATACTTGTACAATATTTATCTAAAAAGTTTTTTTTTTTTTTTTGTTGCACAATAGCATGCGCAATAAAAAATACTATAATACACATAATATATAATTTGCAAAACTTTTACTTTTTTTTTGTAGTGTCACAAAATTTAATTTTTTTACTTGGTACACTTTTAATCCTCCAGTCGGGACTATTCTAAATTTTCTTTCCTCGGCTTGTTGCTATTATTTTATATATATGTATAGTATGGATTTCTATTTATGAATAAAATTATTCTTCTATCGAACGCAATCTTAATTTTGAAATCCTTAATTCCTTTTTTTTTTTATTTTTTTTTTAGTAGTAATTTTATATATGGGCGACCACGACTTATATCTATGTCGGTGGCCGCCTTTTATTTTCATATGAAAAAAAAACATTTTACATATAAAATAATTCCATTAACGAGATCAAAAAAATATAACTCACCGGACTTTTTTTTTTGGTATTTTTCTTCCCTTTCCACCCTTCTTTTTCCTTCCTTTCTCCCACTTCACATGCTAACACCACCTTTACACACTTATTAACCTTTTTTTTTTCCTTTACTAGCTTTAACTACTTTGCACAATTATTAAAATTTTTTTTTTTTTTTGCTTCATTACAGTTTAAGGATGTGGATTTTTATTTTTTCTTTTTTTTTATTTTATTTTTTTATTTTTTTTATTTTTTTGTTCTTAATCTGAGAACCTCTTGGTTCGGCTATCAAGTCACCTTTGCCCGCCTTTTGCAATCGCCAAGAAACTCAAGCTTCTCACTCGTCAAGCCAACGGTATCCTCATCCGATTGCACATTACTTAAGTACACTGTACATATACATAAAAAAAATAAACATGCTTGCTCTCTTGAAATCAGAAAAAAATTTCCCTTCTCTATCATTGCTTGAAGCCCATGCCCCCTGAACGGAAGCGAAGATAACCACTCTTTTTAACATCGCCGTTGCTGTTGGTAGGTTTCAGCATTTGAGGCGATGTTTGAATTTGTCTGCTACATTTGCGAGCGCCCGTTACAAATGTCAAAACTGCATAACATGCCTTCCAAAGGCTCTATAATATAAATCTGCAGTATGGGTCTTGTGGGAGTTTTTTTTTATCACACACGGTTCCTTATAGCTCAATTCCCCTTCTCTGATTTATCTAAATTGTCACAAAAGCACTGTTGGTTTACTTTGAAATTGTTGTTGCAATGGCTCTAGCAATCCGCTACATCCTCCATGCGATGAATCTTCCGCAAAGTCTGGGACAGAATGGTAAATGGTATGTGTATGCGACGTTGGTATCCGCCGTTTTGTTTTTTTAAATGACTAGAGTTACCAGTTTCTAATTTGCACTAAGCGAGATTGTTTCGTCTCCTGGGTTTGCAATACATAATATGTTTTATATGCTTTGCTTTTTTTTTTTTTTGTTGCACAATAGCATGCGCAATAAAAAATACTATAATACACATACCAACAAAAGGGGAATTCGATTCGCAAATTACAATTTTTTTTTTTTTTATATAGTGTGGCCTATTGTGATGGGCACTTAAATACTAAATTGATATTTTAACATTTATCTCTGCATACTTGTACAATATTTATCTAAAAAGTTTTTTTTTTTTTTTTTTTGTTGCACAATAGCATGCGCAATAAAAAATACTATAATACACATAATATATAATTTGCAAAACTTTTACTTTTTTTTTTGTAGTGTCACAAAATTTAATTTTTTTACTTGGTACACTTTTAATCCTCCAGTCGGGACTATTCTAAATTTTCTTTCCTCGGCTTGTTGCTATTATTTTATATATATGTATAGTATGGATTTCTATTTATGAATAAAATTATTCTTCTATCGAACGCAATCTTAATTTTGAAATCCTTAATTCCTTTTTTTTTTTATTATTTTTTTTTTTTTTAGTAGTAATTTTATATATGGGCGACCACGACTTATATCTATGTCGGTGGCCGCCTTTTATTTTCATATGAAAAAAAAACATTTTACATATAAAATAATTCCATTAACGAGATCAAAAAAATATAACTCACCGGACTTTTTTTTTTTTGGTATTTTTCTTCCCTTTCCACCCTTCTTTTTCCTTCCTTTCTCCCACTTCACATGCTAACACCACCTTTACACACTTATTAACCTTTTTTTTTTTTTTTCCTTTACTAGCTTTAACTACTTTGCACAATTATTAAATTTTTTTTTTTTTGCTTCACTACAGTTTATGGATGTGGATTTTTATTTTTTCTTTTTTTTTATTTTATTTTTTTTATTTTTATTTTTTTGTTCTTAATCTGAGAACCTCTTGGTTCGGCTATCAAGTCACCTTTGCCCGCCTTTTGCAATCGCCAAGAAACTCAAGCTTCTCACTCGTCAAGCCAACGGTATCCTCATCCGATTGCACATTACTTAAGTACACTGTACATATACATAAAAAAAATAAACATGCTTGCTCTCTTGAAATCAGAAAAAAATTTCCCTTCTCTATCATTGCTTGAAGCCCATGCCCCCTGAACGGAAGCGAAGACAACCACTCTTTTTAACATCGCCGTTGCTGTTGGTAGGTTTCAGCATTTGAGGCGTTGTTTGAATTTGTCTGCTACATTTGCGAGCGGCCGTTACAAATGTCAAAACTGCATAACATGCCTTCCAAAGGCTCTATAATATAAATCTGCAGTATGGGTCTTGTGGGAGTTTTTTTTTATCACACACGGTTCCTTATAGCTCAATTCCCCTTCTCTGATTTATCTAAATTGTCACAAAAGCACTGTTGGTTTACTTTGAAATTGTTGTTGCAATGGCTCTAGCAATCCGCTACATCCTCCATGCGATGAATCTTCCGCAAAGTCTGGGACAGAATGGTAAATGGTATGTGTATGCGACGTTGGTATCCGCCGTTTTGTTTTTTTAAATGACTAGAGTTACCAGTTTCTAATTTGCACTAAGCGAGATTGTTTCGTCTCCTGGGTTTGCAATACATAATATGTTTTATATGCTTTGCTTTTTTTTTTTTTTTTTTGTTGCACAATAGCATGCGCAATAAAAAATACTATAATACACATACCAACAAAAGGGGAATTCGATTCGCAAATTACAATTTTTTTTTTTTTTATATAGTGTGGCCTATTGTGATGGGCACTTAAATACTAAATTGATATTTTAACATTTATCTCTGCATACTTGTACAATATTTATCTAAAAAGTTTTTTTTTTTTTTTTTTTGTTGCACAATAGCATGCGCAATAAAAAATACTATAATACACATAATATATAATTTGCAAAACTTTTACTTTTTTTTTGTAGTGTCACAAAATTTAATTTTTTTACTTGGTACACTTTTAATCCTCCAGTCGGGACTATTCTAAATTTTCTTTCCTCGGCTTGTTGCTATTATTTTATATATATGTATAGTATGGATTTCTATTTATGAATAAAATTATTCTTCTATCGAACGCAATCTTAATTTTGAAATCCTTAATTCCTTTTTTTTTTTATTTTTTTTTTAGTAGTAATTTTATATATGGGCGACCACGACTTATATCTATGTCGGTGGCCGCCTTTTATTTTCATATGAAAAAAAAACATTTTACATATAAAATAATTCCATTAACGAGATCAAAAAAATATAACTCACCGGACTTTTTTTTTTGGTATTTTTCTTCCCTTTCCACCCTTCTTTTTCCTTCCTTTCTCCCACTTCACATGCTAACACCACCTTTACACACTTATTAACCTTTTTTTTTTCCTTTACTAGCTTTAACTACTTTGCACAATTATTAAAATTTTTTTTTTTTTTTGCTTCATTACAGTTTAAGGATGTGGATTTTTATTTTTTCTTTTTTTTTATTTTATTTTTTTATTTTTTTGTTCTTAATCTGAGAACCTCTTGGTTCGGCTATCAAGTCACCTTTGCCCGCCTTTTGCAATCGCCAAGAAACTCAAGCTTCTCACTCGTCAAGCCAACGGTATCCTCATCCGATTGCACATTACTTAAGTACACTGTACATATACATAAAAAAAATAAACATGCTTGCTCTCTTGAAATCAGAAAAAAATTTCCCTTCTCTATCATTGCTTGAAGCCCATGCCCCCTGAACGGAAGCGAAGATAACCACTCTTTTTAACATCGCCGTTGCTGTTGGTAGGTTTCAGCATTTGAGGCGATGTTTGAATTTGTCTGCTACATTTGCGAGCGCCCGTTACAAATGTCAAAACTGCATAACATGCCTTCCAAAGGCTCTATAATATAAATCTGCAGTATGGGTCTTGTGGGAGTTTTTTTTTATCACACACGGTTCCTTATAGCTCAATTCCCCTTCTCTGATTTATCTAAATTGTCACAAAAGCACTGTTGGTTTACTTTGAAATTGTTGTTGCAATGGCTCTAGCAATCCGCTACATCCTCCATGCGATGAATCTTCCGCAAAGTCTGGGACAGAATGGTAAATGGTATGTGTATGCGACGTTGGTATCCGCCGTTTTGTTTTTTTAAATGACTAGAGTTACCAGTTTCTAATTTGCACTAAGCGAGATTGTTTCGTCTCCTGGGTTTGCAATACATAATATGTTTTATATGCTTTGCTTTTTTTTTTTTTTTTTTGTTGCACAATAGCATGCGCAATAAAAAATACTATAATACACATACCAACAAAAGGGGAATTCGATTCGCAAATTACAATTTTTTTTTTTTTATATAGTGTGGCCTATTGTGATGGGCACTTAAATACTAAATTGATATTTTAACATTTATCTCTGCATACTTGTACAATATTTATCTAAAAAGTTTTTTTTTTTTTTTTGTTGCACAATAGCATGCGCAATAAAAAATACTATAATACACATAATATATAATTTGCAAAACTTTTACTTTTTTTTTGTAGTGTCACAAAATTTAATTTTTTTACTTGGTACACTTTTAATCCTCCAGTCGGGACTATTCTAAATTTTCTTTCCTCGGCTTGTTGCTATTATTTTATATATATGTATAGTATGGATTTCTATTTATGAATAAAATTATTCTTCTATCGAACGCAATCTTAATTTTGAAATCCTTAATTCCTTTTTTTTTTTATTTTTTTTTTAGTAGTAATTTTATATATGGGCGACCACGACTTATATCTATGTCGGTGGCCGCCTTTTATTTTCATATGAAAAAAAAACATTTTACATATAAAATAATTCCATTAACGAGATCAAAAAAATATAACTCACCGGACTTTTTTTTTTGGTATTTTTCTTCCCTTTCCACCCTTCTTTTTCCTTCCTTTCTCCCACTTCACATGCTAACACCACCTTTACACACTTATTAACCTTTTTTTTTTCCTTTACTAGCTTTAACTACTTTGCACAATTATTAAAATTTTTTTTTTTTTTTGCTTCATTACAGTTTAAGGATGTGGAGTTTTATTTTTTCTTTTTTTTTATTTTATTTTTTTATTTTTTTTATTTTTTTGTTCTTAATCTGAGAACCTCTTGGTTCGGCTATCAAGTCACCTTTGCCCGCCTTTTGCAATCGCCAAGAAACTCAAGCTTCTCACTCGTCAAGCCAACGGTATCCTCATCCGATTGCACATTACTTAAGTACACTGTACATATACATAAAAAAAATAAACATGCTTGCTCTCTTGAAATCAGAAAAAAATTTCCCTTCTCTATCATTGCTTGAAGCCCATGCCCCCTGAACGGAAGCGAAGATAACCACTCTTTTTAACATCGCCGTTGCTGTTGGTAGGTTTCAGCATTTGAGGCGATGTTTGAATTTGTCTGCTACATTTGCGAGCGGCCGTTACAAATGTCAAAACTGCATAACATGCCTTCCAAAGGCTCTATAATATAAATCTGCAGTATGGGTCTTGTGGGAGTTTTTTTTTATCACACACGGTTCCTTATAGCTCAATTCCCCTTCTCTGATTTATCTAAATTGTCACAAAAGCACTGTTGGTTTACTTTGAAATTGTTGTTGCAATGGCTCTAGCAATCCGCTACATCCTCCATGCGATGAATCTTCCGCAAAGTCTGGGACAGAATGGTAAATGGTATGTGTATGCGACGTTGGTATCCGCCGTTTTGTTTTTTTAAATGACTAGAGTTACCAGTTTCTAATTTGCACTAAGCGAGATTGTTTCGTCTCCTGGGTTTGCAATACATAATATGTTTTATATGCTTTGCTTTTTTTTTTTTTTTTTTGTTGCACAATAGCATGCGCAATAAAAAATACTATAATACACATACCAACAAAAGGGGAATTCGATTCGCAAATTACAATTTTTTTTTTTTTATATAGTGTGGCCTATTGTGATGGGCACTTAAATACTAAATTGATATTTTAACATTTATCTCTGCATACTTGTACAATATTTATCTAAAAAGTTTTTTTTTTTTTTTTGTTGCACAATAGCATGCGCAATAAAAAATACTATAATACACATAATATATAATTTGCAAAACTTTTACTTTTTTTTTGTAGTGTCACAAAATTTAATTTTTTTACTTGGTACACTTTTAATCCTCCAGTCGGGACTATTCTAAATTTTCTTTCCTCGGCTTGTTGCTATTATTTTATATATATGTATAGTATGGATTTCTATTTATGAATAAAATTATTCTTCTATCGAACGCAATCTTAATTTTGAAATCCTTAATTCCTTTTTTTTTTTATTTTTTTTTTAGTAGTAATTTTATATATGGGCGACCACGACTTATATCTATGTCGGTGGCCGCCTTTTATTTTCATATGAAAAAAAAACATTTTACATATAAAATAATTCCATTAACGAGATCAAAAAAATATAACTCACCGGACTTTTTTTTTTGGTATTTTTCTTCCCTTTCCACCCTTCTTTTTCCTTCCTTTCTCCCACTTCACATGCTAACACCACCTTTACACACTTATTAACCTTTTTTTTTTCCTTTACTAGCTTTAACTACTTTGCACAATTATTAAAATTTTTTTTTTTTTTTGCTTCATTACAGTTTAAGGATGTGGATTTTTATTTTTTCTTTTTTTTTATTTTATTTTTTTATTTTTTTGTTCTTAATCTGAGAACCTCTTGGTTCGGCTATCAAGTCACCTTTGCCCGCCTTTTGCAATCGCCAAGAAACTCAAGCTTCTCACTCGTCAAGCCAACGGTATCCTCATCCGATTGCACATTACTTAAGTACACTGTACATATACATAAAAAAAATAAACATGCTTGCTCTCTTGAAATCAGAAAAAAATTTCCCTTCTCTATCATTGCTTGAAGCCCATGCCCCCTGAACGGAAGCGAAGATAACCACTCTTTTTAACATCGCCGTTGCTGTTGGTAGGTTTCAGCATTTGAGGCGATGTTTGAATTTGTCTGCTACATTTGCGAGCGCCCGTTACAAATGTCAAAACTGCATAACATGCCTTCCAAAGGCTCTATAATATAAATCTGCAGTATGGGTCTTGTGGGAGTTTTTTTTTATCACACACGGTTCCTTATAGCTCAATTCCCCTTCTCTGATTTATCTAAATTGTCACAAAAGCACTGTTGGTTTACTTTGAAATTGTTGTTGCAATGGCTCTAGCAATCCGCTACATCCTCCATGCGATGAATCTTCCGCAAAGTCTGGGACAGAATGGTAAATGGTATGTGTATGCGACGTTGGTATCCGCCGTTTTGTTTTTTTAAATGACTAGAGTTACCAGTTTCTAATTTGCACTAAGCGAGATTGTTTCGTCTCCTGGGTTTGCAATACATAATATGTTTTATATGCTTTGCTTTTTTTTTTTTTTTTTTGTTGCACAATAGCATGCGCAATAAAAAATACTATAATACACATACCAACAAAAGGGGAATTCGATTCGCAAATTACAATTTTTTTTTTTTTATATAGTGTGGCCTATTGTGATGGGCACTTAAATACTAAATTGATATTTTAACATTTATCTCTGCATACTTGTACAATATTTATCTAAAAAGTTTTTTTTTTTTTTTTGTTGCACAATAGCATGCGCAATAAAAAATACTATAATACACATAATATATAATTTGCAAAACTTTTACTTTTTTTTTGTAGTGTCACAAAATTTAATTTTTTTACTTGGTACACTTTTAATCCTCCAGTCGGGACTATTCTAAATTTTCTTTCCTCGGCTTGTTGCTATTATTTTATATATATGTATAGTATGGATTTCTATTTATGAATAAAATTATTCTTCTATCGAACGCAATCTTAATTTTGAAATCCTTAATTCCTTTTTTTTTTTATTTTTTTTTTAGTAGTAATTTTATATATGGGCGACCACGACTTATATCTATGTCGGTGGCCGCCTTTTATTTTCATATGAAAAAAAAACATTTTACATATAAAATAATTCCATTAACGAGATCAAAAAAATATAACTCACCGGACTTTTTTTTTTGGTATTTTTCTTCCCTTTCCACCCTTCTTTTTCCTTCCTTTCTCCCACTTCACATGCTAACACCACCTTTACACACTTATTAACCTTTTTTTTTTCCTTTACTAGCTTTAACTACTTTGCACAATTATTAAAATTTTTTTTTTTTTTTGCTTCATTACAGTTTAAGGATGTGGATTTTTATTTTTTCTTTTTTTTTATTTTATTTTTTTATTTTTTTTATTTTTTTGTTCTTAATCTGAGAACCTCTTGGTTCGGCTATCAAGTCACCTTTGCCCGCCTTTTGCAATCGCCAAGAAACTCAAGCTTCTCACTCGTCAAGCCAACGGTATCCTCATCCGATTGCACATTACTTAAGTACACTGTACATATACATAAAAAAAATAAACATGCTTGCTCTCTTGAAATCAGAAAAAAATTTCCCTTCTCTATCATTGCTTGAAGCCCATGCCCCCTGAACGGAAGCGAAGATAACCACTCTTTTTAACATCGCCGTTGCTGTTGGTAGGTTTCAGCATTTGAGGCGATGTTTGAATTTGTCTGCTACATTTGCGAGCGCCCGTTACAAATGTCAAAACTGCATAACATGCCTTCCAAAGGCTCTATAATATAAATCTGCAGTATGGGTCTTGTGGGAGTTTTTTTTTATCACACACGGTTCCTTATAGCTCAATTCCCCTTCTCTGATTTATCTAAATTGTCACAAAAGCACTGTTGGTTTACTTTGAAATTGTTGTTGCAATGGCTCTAGCAATCCGCTACATCCTCCATGCGATGAATCTTCCGCAAAGTCTGGGACAGAATGGTAAATGGTATGTGTATGCGACGTTGGTATCCGCCGTTTTGTTTTTTTAAATGACTAGAGTTACCAGTTTCTAATTTGCACTAAGCGAGATTGTTTCGTCTCCTGGGTTTGCAATACATAATATGTTTTATATGCTTCAAGGAAGTAGATATTATATTAGTCCTATATTATTTACGTGTCTTTTCTATTCATCATAGTTATCTGATTGAAAAACAGTGTTTTAACAAAATTGAAGTTAGTTTGTATTTGAAGGAAAAAAAAAACTTCTCTGACTAATTAATTCTTTAATACTTCTAAGAAGTTGCATTCCATATGTATTCCACATTTGAATCTAAAACAGTTCCGCTTAAACACTCGTGTTATCTTTCTAATTATTTTCAGAGCCTAAAAAATTGCATTTGCTGTCACGGAATTCTTACTTTTTTATAACTGTGTCCCCTTTATTAAAGGAACTGCTTTATATATTTGATTACTAGGAAAAAACGTTGTACTACACCTCGCCTGCTTTAACCTTAATTTTTAAATCGATACATCGATAAATCCATCTTTATTTTTGATATTTACACAAAATTAACACCTATTCTTTTGTTAAATCCAATTTATTTTGTCTTCCATATTAAAATATACACATCGTTTGTGCCCCTAAATTTTGATTTTATTATTTCCATTGCGATAAAGTTTTTTCAGCTTCCTTTTTCGTTCCCATTCGAGGATTCACTTCCACTAAATCCACACCTTGCACTCAACTCGTATTATATAATTGTTCCATAAGATATACACTTCCTCGCAAGATATGTAAGTAGGCCGAGAAGTGCTGTGCCAGTGCTTGGCGCAAATGTTACATCTAATGCGTCTAATGGTTATTTGCAGGATTCAACGAATCGTCATTTCCATAATTTTAGCAATTCCAAATTTATCCACAGCCTAAACATATAGGATATTAAATAATTTGTCTTGCCATTTTATTAAACATTTTCTTACATCCATGTCATAAACGTTTATTCCCAACTTTAGTAGTATATATGTATGCTTCTTTGGGGGTCAGTGTCTCCCAGGCCGATGTATACCAGCTGTAAACTGAAATGATATTACATTTTTGAATTGCATATTTGGCATAAATAAGTGTTGTTTTTGATTATAATTTAAATAACTGAGTACCGAAAAATACATTTTGCATTTTTGTATGTACAAATATGTTGTTACATCTGCAAGTAAAGATATATAAAATAAAAATAATAAAAATACCATATGCATCTTAAAAATTAAAATTGTTTGGCAATTGTCAAACACTGCAACAAGATGGTGGCGATAGAAATTCGATCTTCGAAAGAATTTCGATTTTCGAAGAAAAGATAAAAAGGTGGTGCCAAGTCAACAAGGCTTAGAACCAAACCTCTTAAGAACAGGATAAGGTAGCGTGCAAATTGCTGGAAACTACCATTAAGCTATCCAGAGGGAGAATATCAGTTGTCTATAATTAATATGCATGCATTGGTGGGAACCAGTAATATGTATGCTTCTTTGCGCGTGTTTACATTGGCGGGGACAGGTAGGTTGTCTGAAAGAGAGGGAACGCTTTTTATTGAAGTGGGAAGAAGAAGGGTTACTTGCACCGAAAATCCATTTCCAAAGTGGATTCTCGGGTGAAGCACATCGTTTTTTTCCATATAGTTCCATTTCTGACATATTGTTTCATTTTGGTTTTGATCGTTGATGAGCAAGGAAGTGTAAAGAAGAGGGAAAAAAGCACAACCACATCAGAGAAAAGAATAAATTAGCGCGCAATTGTATAAAAACAAGGTATGACGTCAAAACAAAATCGTACGGCTTCAACGAAGTAGATCTTGTGTGGCTGTAAAATCCTCGGCGTAAGAAGGGCGTGGAAATATGGAAAGAAGTATAGATAGTTAATTAATGCAGTAAGTTTTCGAAAAATGGCAGGGAGTATAAACACCGGCGTCGAACAGTTCAGCTGAATTTGAAAATTGAATTAAGAGTAGTGATAAAGCGGCTTAAGTTAAACATAAACTTAAATAAAGTGGCCGATGAAATTGGCTTAAATTAGATTGAATTATAAATTGTTGTTGTATAGTAATTTTGAATAAAGCGATTGTGTTAGTAGAAATAAGTTCTATCTATTGATGCCACACAAGCATTTTACAGTATCTTCTATCCATCGGCGAAAACAGAAGAAAAATGGAGGTTTAAACTGTGTAAGTGAAGTGGTTCTACGAGATACCTCAATCTTTGCGCATTAAGAAAATACCCTTGAAGGTAAAACGGTCCAAAAACATTGTCTGAATCAACGCAAACGACATATGTAGCTATTCGTTCTTAGTGTATCCAGTGGGATTAAACCGACTCTCCATTTCAAAAAATACATTTTCTAGCAGTCCATAGACAAACCACTAAGAAAAGACACTCGAATAGCCCTATTCACTTTCCCGAATCCAATAAACCTTACTCTCTAGTTCATTTTCAGGAAAAGCATTGATTACACTCACACACTAGAGCAGATATTAAGAGACAATTGTGCTACCACGCCGCGGCAAATATCGCAAAGAGAGCCCATAAATTTCCATTTTCAAGGCCTTCTCTACAACTGTCGATGACGAGACCCCCCATCATCTCCCACTAACACAAATTTCAAAACACCAAGAAGAGTTCTGGAAAGCTCTTTTCACACAGTTAGGTCTTGTATTGAATACTTCAGTTCGGTGTGTAACATTCTCGCGAGTAGACGTTTTTGACCGAGTACTCATTGCTAGGAGTTAGAAAATTCCTCTACTGCTTATATAGAAACGCGTTCACAGGGTCTCCTCAAGGATACATTTTGCACAAAATTGTGCTTGGAAATATTTTAACTAACCGAAAACGGAGTTTTTCGAAGGATAATGTGATTTTTCCGCAAGTGAATTCGTGAAATTTTAGTGGAAACAGTTTTTGTGAAAAGAAGAAAATTTAAAGCAAACCTGAAATCCACACGAAAAAAGTGAAGTCAAAAAAGGAGAAAAAGAAAAAATCTCTATACACTACACCACCACCCTTAATTTTCGTTCTCTCTTGGAATCGTTTAAAAGAGAGAGCTTTTAGGACAACGTTGAGTCGGAAAAGTTTTCTTTTTCCTTTCTCTATATAATTAGAGAAAAGATTAAAATCGAAGTTTTTATTTCGAACCTTCGTATCTTTCGATAAATTTGTTTTGGGTAAGCTAATTTTATCCGTGTGTTTGTGGGGAATATAGAGAAAGAGAATGAGAGCGCTTTTTTCATTGAAAGAAAGAACTTCAGCGTTTTGAGAGCAAGTGCAATAATGAGAATGAATTTTCTTCTTATTCTCGGATTACGTGATGCATATACAATACTTTTTCTTGCTGCTAAATGGATTATGTTTTTCTTTTCTTAATTTTGTTGTTCTTGACCAGATGAGAATTTAAAAGAAGAAATCTAAAGGATTTGTAAAAAACCACCGCCTATATGTATTTGCTACTTTTTTTTATCTGTTTCTATTCATCCTTCTATATTTAATTCAATGGGATGTAAAGGAAACAAGAATTCCATCATGCGAATACACCGAACTTATCTGAGTGGAGTTGGGTTTTGACTTTTGGCAAATTGCCAGATTTTAAAGGATTTTCTTCCCTGGGTGCAAAAGTAAAATATGAGAAAAAAAAGGATGAACATACTCATACAAGGATATTAACCGGCCTCCTCATGTTCCTGTAGTAGTTAGTCTTTTTTTTTTATAGTTTTGTAGGCCCTGCCGCAAAACGCACGTAACATACTTTAGACAACGAATGCCATTTCAGCTTTACATTTTTTTTATTCATTTTGTTGTTGCTTTAGTAGTTGGAATGGGATGGTTATTTGTGTATGTATGTATAAAAAGTTAAGAACTTTCTGATTCACTATGCCGAATATTGAAAATCTGTTCGGATCCTATTAATGGAGGTTTATTCTTGTGGACATACATAAGGTGAAAAAGGGTGATTCTTAATTCAAGTTTGTAAGAGCAGTAAATTGGGGTGAAAAGCTGGTGGCTTTTCGATTAATCTGATTTTTTATAGGAGATAAATTAAGAGGACTGGATTCACAAAATGCTTAAGAAGTTCGATGAATCAATTTGAAACGAATATAGGTACCTTTGAAAAATCTAATTTTGCTCGGGAGTTTATTTGTTAATTAAATAAATTTGCATTTTTGGGTCTCATTGTAAGTTTTAGAACAAAATATGAATATAAGATTATGTATATGCGTAAAATACTGTACAATCCTTAAGGTCTGCCTGAGACATCGTCAGGTTTATCGGTTGATCATTGAACCGGTGATTCAGTTTTCCTTCTCTTCTTGAAGCAGGGGTCTGGAATTCAAAGATTATAATATCTGGACAAGATTTACATATTTCCATAACTAATAAAGCTTGCGACTGTGGTTGCTTCATTCATCTTATTCGCTCACAATACCTTAAACGCGGGAAATTTTTTTCCTTCAAAAGACTCCAATTTAATTTCAGTCTCCTACAAATTAAGAACCAGCGCTTTTCCAGAAAACCGATAGGATCTAAATAAGATTATGTTTATTTAGTTTCTTTCACACTATTATATGTAATTAAAACTTTGAAGAACCATTGTATTGGGTTGTTCGGAAAGTAATTTCGTTCATTCTGGAAGGCCAGTTGAAGCTGATCTAGACATAATAAAGGCATTAATTGATGCCAACCGTGAGATCGCTGAGAGATTACATTTATCGAATTCGACCGTTTATAACCATTTGAGGCGCTTGGGTTTCATCCCTAAGCTCGACATGGGTACCCCATGTTCTTACGGAAAGAAATTTGCGCCGTCGCGTCGCGTTGCTATCTATGACTTGCTTCTCAAACGTAAAGAAAATGACGCAATTTTTAAGCGCATCATCAGTAGAGACAAGAAATTGGTTATCTATTACAATGTTAAACGCAAACGCAAGAGAAAATGTGGACTGGCTCAAAGCACTTCGAAAGCCGATATTTATCAAAAAAGTTTGTATTTAGCTTCTACCGGACAACACAACGGTAAATTCTGAAGTGGACTGTCATCAGATGGACAAATTAAATGATTCATTTAAACAGAAAAGGTCAGAATTTAAACTGTCATACCCACCATATTCTCCAAATCTGGTACCTCTTGATTATTATTTGTTCCGGTCTCTACAACATTTTTTAGACGGTAAAACATTTACTTCAAATGAGCAGGTCAAAAATTCCCTGGATCAGTATTTTGCCAGCAAAGAACAAAAGTTTTATGAGCGCGGAATCATGCTACTGCCAGAAAGATGGCGAAAAGTATTGGATCAGAATGGACAATATATGTAATTCAATAAAATATTTATTCACTATAGGAAAATCGTCTTTCATTTCCATAAAAAAAACGAAATTACTTTCCGAATAACCCAAGATATTGTTTTTATGAAAGAATTTTCAGTGTTCTGATATAAAATATTCTATTATGCATTTTTTAAATACTCGTATATTTAAGATAGTTTCATGTTTTACTCTATTTTGCAAGCAGTTAAATGAATTAAAGACTTAATAAATGAGTGAATTTTTGGCATAGCATTTAGGAAATTTTGGCAAACTTAAGTCGTACATATTTCTTAAGGCATACGGTTGCAAGTCTCTAACAAATTGAATATACCTAGTCTAGTAAATATTTTTGCGTCATATTGTTAATTATTTTAAAAACAAAAACTAGTACAATTATTTCTTTAACAAACAGCCATTTTAATGGATTCAACATAAAACGAATTGATATATATCTGTTACCGCTTAAAATACACCGCATCCTTTATTTGGTAATAGTTGCAATCATACAATCATACTTTCACTACATAAAACAAAATGGTGGAACAATATTCGAAGTGCGGTTTAACAATCACATTATTCATATATGATTTTTATTTGATTTATAATCCTTATAAGAAACTTATGTTTTTAACAATTTTTTTACACGTACAGTATAATTGATACAACCTTTAAACAATAATTTTTGGTCTACAATAAATCCAAGATACTTTATTTCATTTACTATTTTAATATTCACACCATCTACCATAAGGTTATTTAAACTGTTTTATTTTCATTCAGCGTCAGAAATTTCGTTTTATTGATATTGAGTTTAAGTCAGTTTTGTAAAAGCCACAAGTTGACGCGATTTAAATCCTCCTGCAATTTATGCTTACAATAAAAGGGTGATTATTTTGCTGTTTGGTTTTTGTGATTGCCATTGCATGGAAAGGCTTGCACCTGAACAACGCTTACAAATTATTGAATTTTACTATTAAAATTCGTGCTCTGTGAAAAATGTTTTTCTCGCATTTCGTCCATTTTATGGTCGTCATAATCGACCTACTGAGCAAGCAATTCAAGCCCTAGCAATTCAATTTCACGCTATTGGACATCAAGCAACCACCCGCATGCGTAGAGTGCGTACAGGGGAAAGTATTGTTGCTGTATCCGCCAGCGTTAATGAATACCGCGATTTGTCCACTGGTCGCTGTTTGCATCTTGGTCTAAAAGCTTACAAAATACTGCTCGTGTAAGAGCTGAAGTCGAGCGACTTGGCACAGCGTCGAATTTTCGGTGAGTGGGCTTTAGAAAACTGGAGGAAGCTGCATTTTTTTATCGAAAAATTGTCTTCAGTGATGAAGCTTATTCCTAGTTAAATGGGTATGTTAATAAACAAAACTGCTGTATTTGATCTGATGAGCAACCTCAGCCAAAAAAAAAAAACTAATACACAGTTTGATGCGGTTTATGGTCCGGCGGAATCATTCGCCTGTGTTTTTTCAAGTATTTCGACCTTTTTTTTGGCCAAAAAGCACGAACTGAAACTTGTCGACATGTGGTTCTAGGAAAACGGCGCTACATTCCACACAGCACGCGAATCTATGGACCAATTGGGGAAGGATTTCGGTGAGCAATTTATCTCTCGTTTTGGATCGGTGAATGGGCCGGCTAAATCGTGCGATTTGATGCCTTTAGACTATTTTTTTTATGGAGATACGTCAAATCACTCGTCTATGCCGATAAAGCAGCGTCAATTGCAGCCTTAAAAGACAACATTACACTTATTATTAGCGAGATACCAACCAATATGCTCGAAAAGCTGATTCAAAATTGGACTCTTCTTATGGACCACTTAAAACGTAGTCGTGGTCAACATTTACGTGAAATAATCTTTAAAAAGTAAATGGCAAGCCTGATTTATCAACTCAAATATACATTTTATACACTTTCCAAATTTTCTTGTGTTTTTTTTGACAATTGAAAACCAAACGCTTAAAAAATCGCCCATTATTTTGCTAGTACCGGAGATATACATACATAACAGCATCATCAGCAAACAGTGTAACTTTACCATATTTTTACAGCAGAGTTCATGTCATTAATATATATAGATTGTAAACAGGAGACTGAGTCAGATAAATCTCTGTTGATTCTGACTCTTAATTTCCTATTTGTTAAGTATGATTGAAACCGCTTTAGGTCGTTCCCATCTGTACCATATTTATCCATTTTCTTAACTTAAATGTCTCTATCTGCAAAGCGTCATCTTGGTCGTTTAACTTAAAAGCTTTGAATCCAGTTGTTTTGTCAAATTAAAGTAGCAACGGTTTGCTAAGTTTTATCTTGATCGGAATTCCATAATGGTGTTAGTTAGGTAGGTAAACTTCACGGAATAGAGCGCTCAGAACCGTAAACGAATAAGTTTTTATATTTCACACCAGTATTTAATGCAATGAAATGAATAAATAAGTAAAAATGCATGTATGAGTGTGTTGGTCAATCATGCTTTTTTGTATAATTCACGCGCACCCGAAGGATTTTGTAGACCCTTAAAATATTGTATATGCACAAAGTGCGAGCGAAGGAAAATGAGGGAAGAAAGAAAGTGAGATACTTATAAGCGCTGGATTTAAATGTTTGCAAGCTATAATGACTAGGAAATAGAGAGCTCGGCTGTGCATTTCATAAGCGAGTTGTAGCTTAAAGGGTATCAGTTTCTTGGTGATATCGCCCCTGAGGAAGTAGGACCGGTGAAGCCGACAAGATAGGTCAGATGCAAGGGTAGGCCAGACAGGGGAAAGTTTTATATTCCGTTTTAAGAACAGGACACGCGAACGTCTTGTTACCATCTCCAGAAACTGTCGCGTTCAGGGCATAAAAAAGTGAAGGAAGCGTGTTGCCGATTTTGCTTCTCCCCCTATCAATCGAACTCCGCTAAATACGAACCAATAACACCATTAACTTTCAAAAGAATAATCTCAAATTCCAAATTTTCTCTATATAAGAGTACTGAGTTTTTTCTATTTCTTGAATGACTCAGATGACTTTGGAATTATTTTAAAACATTTTTATTTTTTTGTATTGCTTATGTCATGCCACTTCAATTGGGACTACCAAAATGTCGAATGAGTGATTATCGTGGGTCAAAAATTTGACACACCTGAACAGACACAGACTTAAAAAAAAAGTGTAGGCCGTTTAAAAGGTAAAGATATTTTGTGCCTAATACATTGGCTTTGGGTTTTTACATACCATATACCTTACTCCTTTCACTAAAAAATTATTGACATAAAGCAATTGGTTAGGATCTACTATACAACTTTGTAAATTTAAAATTTCTTAGTTTGCTTCGGTTCTTAAGTAAATCACTTTGCTATTATATCATATTACTATTTAGAAAGTTTTTCAATCCGAGACTGCAACTCCTCACAGTCCTAAGTAAAACTTCATCTAAATCAATTTTCTTTTCAAAGTTGAATGAACTTAAGATCACTTGTGTGTATCCGTTTTAACGAACGCGCCATCAAACTTCATTATCCTGTCGCCAAATTTCATTAAATTTGTGCAAACTTTCTAAATTTGTCTAATACGATCCACTATCTGGACCTAATCCTCACTTTAATTCCCAACTTAGCCAATCTCAATTAAGTTGATATTTTGAAGTCATTTTGTATACCCCCCCCCCCCCCCCCACCCAATTTTAGAACTCTAAACACCAATTCTTCCTGCTTTGCCAGAAAAAAAAAATTATACTCCTCAATGGCTACGGAATACTCGTATTTGTAAATTTGTGAGAGAGAGAGCGAACTGAAGGCCTTCCTTTGAAAATGTGTGACCGCGCGCGCGCTACATATGCTGTACAGATTTCAGAAACGGGTGATGGTACTCGTCGTTCTCGCACTCAGGGATAAAAGATTAGATGATTTATGATTAAGGATATTTATTTAGTTTTTTTTTTTGCAATCCCATCTGTAAGCTTCAATTTATCCTTGATAGACTTGCATTATTTCCTCTCACAGGAATCTACTTTGGCTTCTTTAGAATATGAATATTTCTCGTTGTTAACGTTTTCCTTCAATAGCTGAAGCACAAGATTAAGCATACCATTTTCAGAATTTAAATTTTTTTTCACATTTTCATATTCTATTTTCTTTTTTGTAGAGTATTTTCTGGCAAGTTTTGTTTACACTCAGAGGTACATAATAGGAAAGAAAGAGGAAGAGGGTATCCTAAAATATTCTTCGTTGACCTAGAAACAGGATACATAGGTCGCCTTTCACACAGCTTGTACAGGATATTGTACTCAAAAACTTTATGTGTTCACATTTACAAATGCAAAATGCAGTTTTATGGGTTATCCCACTGGCAGTTTGCTGGATGGTTGCAGATGCGTATTTGTGTGTGTGTGTGTGTGTGTGTGTGTGTGTGTTAATGTATAATTATTGTGTAACAGCAGTCCATCACTCACAGGAAACCATCCTTGAATGACTTTCTTTGCATTTTTTTTTATTAAACTCTTAAGGATAAGAAAGAATTCGACGAAGAGTTTGTAAACCACTATAGCGTTTACAAATGTGCAAGCGTTTAGAGCAAAAAACAATCGGGGAACAATGTGTTAGATAGTTTAATTAAAAAGGTATTGCGTAAAGTTGAAGATAGGTCGTCCTGTAATACAACTAATAAAAAATGTTTTTATTTACTCATATATAGAGAAATCAGTGAAGTCCTGGGTGTTAATTAAGGTATGACTTTCGACATAAAACTACAATAGGTACTGCCTATTATACATATAATATATTAGGGTACCAAAATCAATAGGAGATACTATTTTTTTTGGACTCAAAAGAAGCTGAGATGTAGTTAAAAAATACTCAATTCCTTCAGAATGCATCCAATTTGCTGAACCGCAACCGTATAAATAAATTAAAATATCAACTTTTGCGGATCAGTTTTAGCCCTAGTATTGTATAATTTATACCATAAAGATTTCTAGCTTCGATTTGATTTAGTAATCGACTGACAGATTATATTCCACCATTCTGTAGGAACAACAACACATTACATATATAATAAGAAGACTCGTGCGAATACCTCATCATTTCCAGCTTTTATTGCCCAAAACTCAATGCGAGGACGAATCCGATCAAGGATGTTCATAATATTAATTTCAGCACGAATTTGTTTGCAGGATGTGTTGGATATACATATGTTAGTTTCGATCGGGTCGGGTCGGAAATGCATCCATTTCGAGATAAGTCGGTTTTAAACAAAAGTATACGTTGTCCTGTTTGCGTTTTATTAAACCCGATGCAGTCGATTTTGGTCGTTTGGAAGTTTATCGTGCTGATGTTTTTGTCGGTGACAAACGCAATCCTCTCCATATTGATGAAACCAATAAAAAGCAATTGGAGCAGAGATCTATATTTTTCTCTTCTTTTTTTACAACATCTACGAGTACACATATACCCCGCCAATTTTCACAGTCCGTCAGATCGCGCACCTGCTTTGCGAAAATCTCATAACGGGCTTTCATCTTGTTCTGCATCGCAGTTGCAATATCTGCCGCATGCAATTTTGCCTTTTCCTTGGCAAAAATTAAGAATAGACCTTTTTGAATTTGAAAAGAAAATAAACAGGTTTATTGCATCAATAGAGAACATGCTATAAAAATACCTCCAGAACCACAACAAAGGCCATATCTCGATTTTAATGAAAAATATTTATCCTGCCATATGGATCCTACTTTGAGTTCGGGGGATAATTATGAGACCTTAAATTCAAATAAAACCAAAGGTGTTACTACCAGTTCATGAAGGGCGATTCGTTAACCAAATCGATTTACATTTCAAAACTAATTGATACTTGTTTATTTAATCAAAAAAAAAAAGAAAAAGATCATGGTAGATACATAAATAACATATATAGTTTTACCATGAATTTGAAGTTAACATGAATTTATAACAACTGATTTATAATGAACTACGAGTATTAATGGTGTAAGGGTAAGGACCTCAGAACAGACTCTAACGTCAATTTGTTTTATTTCACTTTTTTAATATAGACTCAATATGGAACCGAGTGCGATAAACTGCACCATTTTACGACTTCTAGAAGTGGTTTAAAATTTGAGTCAAAGTTGGGGAGTAACGTATGAGACCACGAACGAAGTGTTGCGACATGCTGCCTCGCAGACGACGGATCCCATTACCTCTAATATAATTCATTATTTTTTATTTATTTATTGTATAAAGAAATTTAAGTAAAAAAGAAGTTTTTAATTTTGTTCAGTAACAATAAAATACCCTTCTAGCTTTTTGCATCTATTGAAAAGTATGCACATCTGACCCATTATCTTAAAAATTATATTAAGAATGATACGGTTCTGATTTTTATCTTATTATGTTGGTAGCATCATTGGGAAACTACCCTGTGGAGGGGATTTTAGAGCTCAAGGCACTTTGTACTTTATGGTTAAAAGTGTTTGTAAAAAAATCGTTGAAAAGACGTTCTATATAACGTATATTTTGTATTTCCTTAAAATCATGCACCTTGGAAATAATAAAGTATGTCATATGTGGAACTAAGCAGTCCAGAAGACAGTGGTGTATTAAGATTAATGAGCAACTAGTAGTATTCCAAATAAATATGGAACCATTATCCAAATCACCATATACATACCATTTATTCCTTACAAAAATGTAGTGACATACATAAGTGTCGTTGCAATATATATCACATTCAACTATTCAAAGAAAAACTAAAATCTGAATTTAAAATGAAGCGCATGGGAAAATAAGACTAACTAAGCAGTCCAGAAGACAGTGGTGTATTAAGATTAATGAGCAACTAGTAGTATTCCAAATAAATATGGAACCATTATCCAAATCACCATATACATACCATTTATTCCTTACAAAAATGTAGTGACATACATAAGTGTCGTTGCAATATATATCACATTCAACTATTCAAAGAAAAACTAAAATCTGAATTTAAAATGAAGCGCATGGGAAAATAAGACTTTTTATGAATACAATTTAATCAAAAACGTAAGCGGAGAAGTTACTATGAGTCGAAATTAATATGTCAGCAATATTCTGAAGCTGATTCAATTCAATTAGTTCTCTTTTGATTCAAATACTAATCTTTCTAAAAAAAAATGTGTCCTAGTACATAAATAGGAAGCAGCAATATGAGTATGTCACCCTATCAATCCTTTATTGATTCTTTACCATATGTATTTAGAAGTGATAATGAGGCCCGATATATCGCATGCGATCAGCTTTCTGATTCAATTCAATAAAGGCTATGGTAATCCCCATTGGACAGCAGCTAACAGAGTTTTAACGTATCTAAAAGGAATACAAGATTACGTGCTAACATGTTAGAAAACGGGCAAAGACATTGTTGAACATGCGCATTTAGACTGAGTGGAAATGCAGAGTGGATGACAGAATGTGGAGCAGCTGTGTCTTGGGAGTCGAAAAAATAGAGATCGGTGACACTGTCACATGCGGAAGTAGAATATATATGACAATATAAGTATTTAGGCATGACAAAAGTATTGCCATTTACAACGACAATAAAAGCACCCAATCTACTATCTATTGCCAAAAATCCAGTACACGATTGACGGACATCTCGATATTTGATTTCATTTTGTCCGCGAGGCTGGACAGAAAGGTGAGGTTGTCATGAAATAAATTGATACGGATCTCATGGCTGCGAATATATTAACTAATAGATTTCCAGCAACTAAGCATTTAACATAAGTAAAAGACCTTCAATTTTGTAATTGAGGGAAATGTTTAATTATAAACTTCAAATATATATACTTAAATTTAATATTATTGTCTAAGTTCTTATAACGTCTTAAAACTAGCACTGAACATACACTAATTACATTGTATATGATATAATATAATTCGTATTAATTTGTTAACCTTTTACAATTTTATAATTATATTTGCTGTTATTAAGTAAATAGTCGTTCTGTATTATATTGTCGAAGGCAGCATTTTACTGTAACAGTGTTAATCTAGCCAAATTGAGATAGGTCATGATTGATGTCAAAATAAATGGTTTAGGCTGTGGTGATATATTTTAAGTTTATTTAAATAAAAATTGCCAACCCTAATCGAGCTGGAGAACATATACATGGAAGTTCTTTTATGGTTAAGCTATTTATAGTCGCATGATCATGATATATTTAAATATAAATTAAATTAAATATTTAAATAATTGTTCCCTCCAGTAAATGTCTGCTACATTAAGTAATTGGTTTAGTGATTTTGGCCAGTGTAATTCTATCATTTATATTTAACTCCTAACCTGTAATCCGTAATATACAAATATCTAAAAATATACATGAGTCGAAAGCAAATAGTAAATTGAATTTATTTAATAAACAGGAGATTTTATTTAATTACATTTCTATTTAATCAGCAATTTAAATTAATATTTTGTCATCAATAAATATACAAAAATCCATTTTCCATTGCAAGCACAATTCAGATTGTGATTGGATTCGCGATTGGGACACCGATTTTGGGCGAGAGAAATACGAATACGAATACTTTTCACTGACAAACTACCCCAAAGTAAATTGTAAAAAATAAATGCTGCATCCCTTAAATCTCTTAATTTAATGTAAAGTATCGATGATAACAGTGGATGCGATACAAAATAACATAAATTGGGTATGCAAATTACAGCCCTGCCAGCCGCCGCCGTGACAACCGACTTTGGGAGACCCATCTCAACCATCCATCCAGCTATTCGTGCGCTGACTGTGTGAATTCGAGTTGGGCTGTGTTGACCCAAAACGGATGATACTCGTGTATGTCAACATTACCACCATCATGCAAATGACATCAAAGTCAAATAAAGAGAAAGAATTTAAAAAAAATTTAAACGTAATATTTTTTAAAAGTGGTGAAAAACGTAGGGTCGATCGGGGAGCGCGTTGATTTAAAATTCGATATGCTCAATTCGCATTAATTATTTAATTTGCGCCACAGAGCTGTTGAGCACTAAAGTTCCTATTTTTGTTGGTTATTTTTTTCAGTTATTGGTGGCCGAGGACATGGAGTAGTATATAATCGGGTTGTTGTAATATAGAATGTTTATTTTGCCTCAGAGTTAGGGAAATCAGTGACTAAGTGAATGTATATGAAATTGATAGGACAAACTGACAGGCCGGCGTTTTAGCGGTTCATTTTGGAGGATGCAGTAGGGCACTACCTTGTCGAAAAGTGAATTTAAATTTTATTTCATATCATCGATAGCAGCAGCTGTATTGTGTTTTGTTTGCGAATTAAAATAATTAACAGCCAATTTCCAACACAAAGCGAGTTCGTGCATTCTACACTGAAATCAATTAAAAGAGTGAACACGTATGTTACACTTTTACAGTACTAGTGCTTCGCCGTCCACGGTGGTGATTTTGAGAGATTTATCGGGATTAAGGGGACGGATTGATAGTAGACAGGCTTAATTGACTAGATTATTTGAGTGGTTTTTGAGAAGAGGTCAAAGCTCTGATAAAACTGTCAAAGAAAATATACTTCTTTACCTTTTATTGCCCAATTTAGGGTGGCCAAATGTATTTCATCTGGGCATCTGAACTACTCACACGTTTGGCTCTCATTCTAAACCACTCCGTTGAGATCCATATTTTTAAGCTACTAAGAGAGTCATATCGGTATTTTCAGTCACCTTCTGCAACGTTTATATTGATTCATCTTTCACTATAGAAGGGAGGAATGATAATAAGGCAAGAAATGATTTTGCAAACCTAAACAGCTGTTCTTAAGAGCTTTAACAATATGATAGAGCTCTTAGAAAAGATTGTGCACACACTTGATAGAAAGGGATCCATCACTTTATCAGGGGCGTTGTACCTCGAACCTATTAGATATTGAATTACTCGTAAGTTGGTATTGTTTTTTTCCGAAAGACCAAAAAGTGTATGTCGGAAAGGCCAAACTATAGGTTTCTGACAGCTTATAAGCTTATTCAATCAAACAACCTGGAAATATGATAGATCGCGTCTTACTTAACCGTGGCGATCATTCTTAAAGAAAAACTCCATGTGGTGCAGGAAGTTGCCCTTTACAATTGCGCTTTAGCAGTTTTCTATGTCACACGAGTATGTTAGATCCATGGAACTCATAATCTTATCAAGATGCAATTATTTAAACCTTTTCTGTATTCTTTTCATCCACACAATCTAACTATGAATTTCGTGGACCTATCAGATTTAAAAATACGTTTTTTAATATCATTTCTCGGATCCATAAGCGCCATTTCATTCTGTTTCATTTTTAATATCCTCGCCCATCTCTAAGTAATTCAAAGAAAAAATATTTCATATTAATTGCTAGTTTTAGGCTTAAGGCTTTGTTATTTTGTACCTCAATTTACTGTTTGAAACCGATATTTATGTACCTTAAAATAAAAGATTATGCCTTGCTTATATTATATTTCACAAATGAATAAAGTTCAAGCTTGAGGCTTGAACACCTGTTTAGAAAAAAATATATCGCTTTGGAAGGCATGTTGCATGCACATGGAAATTCTTGACCTTAAAAGTTTAATCTTTGTACTAATGCTTTTCAGCACGAAGGAATAAAAGTTTGAAGTTTTGATTTTTCAAATTGAACATGTCAGTCAGTTTATTTGTTTTCTGTTTTGTTCTGAATTAAGGCGAATTTTTAAAACGTATTCTAGTGCATTGTATCTGGTTTATCCTCTTCAGGATATAGAGTTGCTTCATCTCTGAGTCGGAATTTGATTTGCCTAGGACTTGATCGAAATAATATACTTCTGAAAGGGGGGACAGAACAAAAAAAACTTCAAGGCCCTGACAGATGATTCTTAGGATATGACCACAGCAATTGAAATGCCAGAAAATTAGATCTTTTTAGCTAGACAATTGACATTTCTACGACAACTACTAATTTTAAATCAAGTTTTTTCAATGCGTTCTTTCTTGGATGGATCAGCATTGCCTAAGCCTGGATTATAGCAATCCAGTGAGTCCAAACTAATAAAAATTGAAAAACTGAAAATTAAATTCATTAATTTGATGGTGATGGTATGAGGAAGCGGAGCTCTCCAGAGCGCTTAAATATCCACTGAGGTTTTTTTTTGTTGTTTTTGTTTGAGAGATCTGATTCGCCAATTGCAGAACGTATTGCGACCAAACAGATTCCTTTGGTATTTCAATAACCAAACAGATTCCTTTGGTATTTCAATAACGACCGCTTTAGGGTTGCGTAGGCGGCTTGGTTTATTGTCATTTTTTCTATGTGCTCGTTCATAAGATTCATCTTCCCTACTTTGTATGTTCAATACTCGGGTTTCGGCAACAATAGCGGCGCTTTGTGTTTTCTTTTCCGACGCATGTACCAGTATTGAATTGGTAGGTATTGCCTAGGCGAATTTTTTTTAAATAAGCGAGAGATTATAAGGTCACTTTGTGGCAATCCTTATTTATGGTAGATACCATAATGAAAAGATGTTCCCAATTTACCCTTTGCTTATTGGAAAATCTTTTCATCAGCCAAGCCAACACTCTGCGGAAAGGATCCTGTGGTGAAATGTTATTTTGGAAATGAGTCCACTTCCACTAATACGACTTCGAATTCGGAAAAATTGCCCATTAAACATTTTGCAGTTGTTTCATCGGGGTATACGAGTAAGTGCCGAAAGTCGATAGAAAACGGATATACTAGAAAAACATAGAACAACCAGATGCATAAGGCAGTGGTATCTTGTCCATTCTTGTTTGTTTTTTCTTTTTGTATGTTTATGCTTAGTTTCCCCTTCGTCAACCATTTAAGTCATTTTAGTATAAAATATTCGCTACTACTCCGGTGATAGGTCGCCAGAAAATATTTTTAAAGAATAAGAAACAGAATTCAGCGCATGGCATTATTTGAAATCTTTGTGATCGCATACATAAATCTTAAAATAGCTAACTTTAACGTTAGTCATTCTCCAGGAGAAGTACTTCTCTTGGCACCTCTATAGTGTAAAAGGTCCTTCGTTTCAATCGCTTACTCCACGAACTTACTTTCATGAAAATAAAAGTTATATAGGTAACGTGTGTTTCGAATGAAACGTGTGGAATCATGATCATTTACAACATGGCCATTATATTACCGTGACAACCTAAAGTAGGGCTCTGCCATGCTAAAAATCGCAACAAAATTTTGCAAGGATTTTTCTAGTTTTCTTCCTTTTTCTACTTTTTGTGCACACATACATACTGGCTGTCCATACATGATTGTTATAGGAGAACTAAGAGATAAAGTGTGCAAACTGAAAAACTAAAACTGAAAACTAAAAAAAAAAACAATTGGCGGAAAATGCACATTCGCGAGGAACAAGATAAATTATCATCATAAAAAACGAAACCATACTAACACTCACGGAATTGTATGAAACATATGCATATGGTATAGCACAGATGTACCTATTTATACATATACACATAAAAAAGTTTGCTATTATATTGCTGCAACTATTGATAGAGGGACTTACCCCCCCAACCGAGTGTTTTCGTGGCCACAATTCATTAGTTGTTCTTTTTTTGTTCTTATTCGAGGTATGATAAAACGAAGGGTGTATGCAACATTGAAATTAAGTCTCAAAAGACTATAACATGAGTGGGTATGGAGATAAAAATGAAGGCGACCGGGCTCTTTCCGTATCCTTGGAAAGCCATTTAGAGTATTCTGTTCCGCAATTAGAACCGACCTAGAAAAAATATATGAATGGTATTTTTTTTATATGCTTAAGTTCATATTAAAGTCTAAACTTTAAACTTTAAAGAAATTATTTTATTTCTTCATATGTACTCGTAGCAATTCCATAGATTTTTTCTATTCAATGGTTGACATTTGAAATCTTGTTAGGTTTTTCCTATATAATTGTTGCGGTCGTCATAGTCAGAAATGTGTTGTCTGCACGCGATTTGTTTTGTTTTTGTTTCGCTGTCAGGTTTCAACTATCATTGAGGAAGCTTTTGATAACCTAACCCTTATTAAATATGCTTTTGGTTATCATCAAACGCCTTCTTAAACAGCTATAGTGAGTTTAATTAATAAATTTGAAATTCTCGCACAGGTTACTGATGTGAAGATTCAAAATCGCGTTCGCCCGGGAAGGTCAGCTGAAAATATCGCCGCCGTAGCTGAAAGCGTGACCGAAAATCCAAGTGTGTCCATTCCAAGACGATAACTGGAATTGGGCCTAAGTATCCGCAAAAACTTTGTACCACATTTTGCATAAAGATCTTGGCCTTCATGCTGGCAAGGTCCAGCTGACAAGATAATTGAAGCTAGCAGACCAAGCACAACGCCGTACTTTCGCTGATTGGATGCTGGAAATGAATGAACAAGATTATGATTTTTTACACAAAGTTGTTCTGAGTGATGAGGCTGATTTTCATTTGCCTGGGTACGTAAACAAATAAAACTGTTGCACCTGGGGCACCGAAAATTCAAGGAAATAGTGAAACAAGCTCTTCATTCACAACGAGTGACAGTTTGGTGCGGTTTTTGTTCTACTGGTGTCATTGGACCATTTTTTTCGAAAACGATGGTGCACCGTTTTAGTGAATGAAAGTGGACGATGTTTATTTCCAGCAACGTGGCGCCACATGCCATACAGCTGGTGAAACAATGGCTCGGTTGCGTAACAATTTTCCCGGACGTTTAATTTCTCGAAATGGAGACTTCAATAGGCCGCTGAGACTGTGCGATTTAACACCACTGGAAAATTTTCTTTGGGGCTATGGTAAAGATAAAGTCTACGCCAATGCTCCAGCAACGGTTCACACAGTAAAAGAAAATATTAGAGCTGTTATTCGTGAAACACAGCGGCAATTATGCGAAAAATTGACGAAAAATTTAATCCAAAAAATTATTATACTCGTATATAGGCAGAGCCGAGGCGGACATTTGGCGGTATTGTATCCTTTTACTAACCCTAAAGTTTGTACTTTAGAGTAAAATAAAAATATCACAACTTTTCATAAAAATGTTGCGATTTTCTATTGGTTTAAAATGACATCTCTTGTTGGGTGACCCTATACACGTTGGCACATATATTGTACATACATTGTACATATACACATACAGTACTGTGCAAAACCTAAGCAACTATCTGGAGGCAGCACTTCATAGTAAATCTTTTCAACTTTCTACTCCACTAAATAAAAAGAAATCGATATGTAATGATGTGTACTAGAGTGTACTTTGAAATTCACAACTTTTTATAATAGTAATAATACTTCAGATTTAAAAAAAACGCGAAAACCAACAAAGTAACCAAATTGAGCTGTGCAAAACCTAAGTAACTTTGTAACCCACTGTAAAAAAAAATAGCTAACAGTACTTGTCCAGTTATTATAGGTTATACATGAAATGTCTTTGATCTTGAGTGATTGTCTTTGATCAGTTTTCTTTTAAGTTAGTCGCATAATTGTTATTTTTTAATAATGTCGCGACAAAGTTACTCTTCTTCCCTTAAACTAAAGATTATTGATGAATTTAAGTCTGGAGATACTCAGGCAACATTAGCTAAACGTTATAATATTAATAAGTCGATTATTTCACGTTTAATAAAAAAACATAATGCAACTGGAGTCATAGAAAGTCAAAATGTCGGTGGTAAGCCGCGTGAGACAATATGTCGAACGGATAGAAACATTTATGGTGTAATTAAAAAACAACCGTTCATAAGTTCGAATGAAGTCTTGAAATTACTTGATTTAAACATTGATGATAGCACGGTGCAAATATGTGCAACTGAAAATAATCTTCGAAATTACAGGCCATGCAAAAAACGGATGCTCACAAAAAGACATTTAAGGAACAGGTAGTGCAATTAAATTCTTTAAACATAATTCAAACTAAAATCTTTTTTCATATTTCGCTAAATTTTGCAAGAAAATACCAACACTGGTTTCCTGAAAAATGGAAAACAGTTCTTTTCAGAGATGAGTCAAAATGTAATTTATTTAATTCTGACGAGATATGTTATGTGAGACGTCGTAAAGAGCAGCGACTGAATCCTAGATCCTGCACACCCACTGCAAAGCATGGTGGGGGTGTGTGATGGTGTGGGCCTGTTTTTCGGCAGGACGTATAGGTCCATTCTACGAAATAGACGGAATCATAGACCGATTCAAATATAAATCCATTCTAGAATCGGTAATGCTACCACATGCGGAGTGGGAAATGCCATTTCGTTGGGTGTTTCAACAGGATAACGATCCGAAACACACATCGAAGTTGGCAAAGGAGTAGTTAGCGGATAGTGGGATTCAAGTCCTTGATTGGCCGGCCAAATCACCCGACTTGAATCCTTTCGAAAACCTGTCAGGTATCCTTAAAAGCCGTGTCGCTGGACAACACTTTTCCAACAGGTCTCACCTATTCAATGCTTTGAAAGTTGATGGAAAATATATCCCAGGATACACTTTCAAAGTTAATTACTTCTATGCCTCCTCGTTGCGCCTCTGTTATTCAAAATAAAGGATATTATACAAAATATTAAAAAAGTTGCTTAGGTTTTGCACAGCCCAATTTGGCTACTTTGCTGGTTTTTGCGTTTTTTTTTTAAGAGGTATTATTACTTTTATAGAAAGTTGTGCATTTCAAAATACATATCCATTTCTTTTTATTTGGTGGAGTAGAAAGTTTACTATGAAGTACTGACTTCAGATGGTTGCTTAGGTTTTACACAGTACTGTATATCTCTTAGTTTTGAATAATATTCTTCGACGTCGTTTACAAATATATCGCTTAGTTTTGAGTAATATTCTTCGTGGTCGTTTTATCCCCCCAGTTGGTGCAACTGTAGTTGATTCTCTGAAATTGGCGGAGTTTGGAGACTACGAATATGTATTATAGATAGGTAGGAATACGTGTCACCCCATGAAAACACACTTTATCCTTGAATTACAATTTTGTTGAATCTCTCTCTTTCTTTCGTTACATAAATTGTATGTTATGTCCTCTCGGGAGTATACCAAAAAAAAAAACATAATTATAATAGAACTTTTTGGTGGCGTCCCAATTTGTGTGTATGCATGTAGAATTTGTGTCTGTAGACTTAAATATACTCTTACTAGATATATGGAAAATTTCTCATTTAAATTCTGTAATTTTGCTTTTTCTCAATCCTCTTTTTCAAACAGGAAAACGGATTGGAAAAAATACAAAAAAATAGAAGAAAATCAAAGCAGAAGCAACATTTAAACAAAAATATACAATAATAAAAAAAATAAATGAAGAAAAATATACAACGACTTCACACTCGAAACTAGTTCAAGGAGAGGATGTACCAGTCCCATATATCACCACAAGCACTACTACCAGCCACCAGAAACCACCACAACCACATCCTCAACAGTATCACACAGTACAACATGAGGAAATGAATTTCGAAACATCCAACGAATGCATCCTTGAGAGCGTATCTATAATAAAATAAGCAACGAGAGCGAGCAACAAATTGCACTCAAAACAAGAAAAGAAAAAATAATAATTGCATGCGTACACACGTATGTTCTAGTGCTTTTCATACACACCATCCTGAAAGGAATAAATTTTCAAAATATCCTTCGAGTAGACATATCATATTAAAACCAAACTAAAATAACAATTTCCAAGAGACTTACTCGGTTTTAGAAAATGGCTGCAACTTTAGACGTCCCGAAAAAAGTCGAATCTATAAATTTACAGAACACCAATAAGGAGATTATAGATTTTAGTCACAACGTGTAATCTGCATGAGCACGACTAAGAGTACGAATACTCATATCTTATGAACGAACCATCATCATTCACAGAATTTATCGCGAATCTATGCGATTTTCTAAGTATCCTGCGAAAAATATAAGAAATAAGGGCAATTCCATTTCAAAATAAATAAAAAAAGAGAATTCCCGCCCTAAGTATTTATAATAATATCCCCTCTACTTGTACGAAACTGTGTGTCAAATGATCTATCTTTGGTGTCATCTTCTCTGTGAGTGTTCAGTGTTATCCTTGTGTAAAATTTAATTTAATTCGAAGTAAGTAAGCGGTAAGCAAGTAAGCGAGAGAATAAAAAATAAAAATTCGGTGCAGAAAAAAAAGTGTTATCCTGTGTGCGGTGTGTCTTCGTGCGTGTACTATTGCAATTGCAATTTCCGTTTTTTTTTTCTCTGTTTCGAATCTACTCAGAGAGTGTGTAATTGAAATTAATCATTGAAAAGCCAAAGAGAAGAGAAAAAAAAAATTATATCTTTCTGTATTTCGTTTGTCTTTGCGTTGTATTTTCCATCCATCAGTGCAGTGAAAATCCCACCTATATTTCCTACCAGCCCACAACTCCCCTCCAATTGACAGGCAGCCAAAACAGCATCGCCATCAACGAAACACAATAAAACAGAAACAGCAACAATGGAGCAACACAAATTGTTTGGAATTTTAACACTGTGTGTGGTATTGTTCGCAATTAAACTGAATATGGTATTAGTCCTTGGAGAGCAGGATGAGGATATACCGCATAATGAGTAAGTGTGTAGCATGTGTAGATACCATATTTGCATTCTGTATTTTTTTTTTATTTTATTTTCATATTTGTTTTCTTTTTTCTATAGTGTAATTGTGCAATTCGTTTTTCCTCGTCGTCGTTGTTCTTGCTTATCTTTAGGGATAACTTTTCCGTGTCAGCTCACAAGCTTGTGTCTACATAACATAGATGACCTTCCCCATACAATATTGATAGGTTAATGGGTAAAATTCGTAAAGTAAAAAAAAAGCTTGGGTTCAACACTAATACACCGTTGTGTCTGACTTATTTCCTTCTATTTCAGCTTTACAGCATACATATATACTCCTACATATAGTATGGATATACATATACATACATATATACAAGGTGTGTTCAGAAAATAATAGGGATTTTGGTTTTTTGAAAGAAACATTTATTTACTCGTCTACATTAATGTTGTCGCCTTCAAAATAGTCTCCATTAGATATTATGTACTTGTGTCAGCCCTTCTTCTAATCCTGGAAACACTTCTCAAACTCGATCTTTGGCATAGCCTTTAGCTCTTTCAGCGAAAGTCACACGGAGCCATGTCTGGCGAATATGGAGGTTGGGGCATCACCATTGACTTCATTTAGTGGCTCCTGAGCAACTTCCATTCGCCGCTCTTTTTGTTCAAAGTTCAACAATTTTGGAAAAAATTTTGCTGCCACGCGTTTTATACCCAAAACATTAGAAAAAATTTCATGGCATGAGCCAATCCATATGCCAAAATCATCAGCGACTTCTCTGATTTATTTCATTTTTTACGCGAAATTTGATGCAAATTCTTTGATCCATTTCTTTTAACAAACGAAAATCGCCGAGCTCATAAAAACACATCTAACCTTAGCGGTAAAAAAAATTTTAGCAATCGGACTCTCCAAACCCGCGAAATTTAAAAATTCTCGTTATTTTCTGAATACACCTCTTATTAACTTTTTCCGTCATGTAATCCTTGGTAACTCTTATTTACGTATGTACAGCCAACTTTTACATGCCATAAAAAAAAAAATAGTTTATTCATTAATCTCGATTTTCCACACTTGGGTGTAATTTTCATACGCCAATCGCCCAATCTTAGTCATATCTCCGATTCTCTTGATTTGTACTTATTAATTGTCTGTAACCCCTTAGCTTAGACGGCTCCCGAGCGTTCCTCACTTCAAAAAAAAGTTCAGTTCACTGCCACCACCGGAGTGGATGGATGTGGGTTTTGGTTCCTATTCCCTTCTTTGATGAAGTTATTCAACAGCGGCATGATTGGCTCAGAAGGCGCTTAAGATCCTGCGTCGGTGCCTTTTTATTAATACTGACAGTCCTGAATTAGTGTTTAGCATTGATTGCACGATCTAGCATATTTTCGCTTCACCATTATTCAGGACAATACAATTTTTTTATTGTAAACAGAGACTGATTATTTTTGTTTTTTCCAGCCCCGATGATCCCTGCATCTCTCCCTACAATTGCTTTGGTGACGGACAATAACTCTTTCAGAGAATAGGCATACATTATCAGCGTAGTCAAAATGCTTGTGTTAAGATGCAAGGGTTTATTTATTTCCGTGTTTCTTTTCGACAAAGCAGCAAATAAATCATTGCAGAACTTCAATAAGAGTTTCATGGGGAAACCGGCAAGCTCTATTGCCTTGTTATTTCCTATTTCTTTGATCCCTTAGCAATTTTATCAGGATGTTGTTATAGAATTTAAAGACATTTGTAAACTCTGCATTTAACTCAGTCCCTTACAGCTTTCTTTCAGCTTTCGAACTTGCAAGGAATCTTTCCCATGATCCTCATATAATTCTTCTTCACAAAAAAGGCCTCAAGGCGGAAATCGCTAATTATTGACTCATCACTAAGCTCTCTATCATACCTAAGCTATTTGAGAGCATTATTTATGATTCAACGTTTTTTCAACATAAGTCTATCCTTTCCCAAAATACAATAACAATGGATCTACAACTACAAACCCCCAAAAGTTGAATTGATCCGTTTTCACAAAAAAATTCGAGAAAAGCTCTTATAAAATCATTCTTCTCAAACTCTCTTCGCTTCATCAAACGCTGGTCTAAGGAATTCTCCAACCCTTATGTCACTAAATCACTTTATATAACATTTTGTTATCTTGTTACACCACACACATTCTACGGATAGAAGCAGTAAAACACAACTTTCTCCGATTAGCATTACGAGGACGTCCCTAGACTGATGGTATGATTTTACAACCTTACATTGATCGCCTAAAACTTAGAGAATACAGACTCCTTTTGTATGCCGAAATGTTGGCGATATACTCTTTATTCATCAGATTTCAGGTGCTTATACTGACTTATCTCTCTCAAAACTAACTCACTTAATCGCATTGTGATGGACTTAAAGCATGCCTCCATTATTCTCGACGTCCGAATCTTGGTCAGCCAAGGTGCGAATCCGGATTTCCCAAGCGTCACAACACAGAAGAATTACTATGAGAAATGATGGCGTAGAAAAGCTGCAATCGCAAAAAACTACCAGAATATTCGCCGGACGCGTATCGGGAAATTTCTCAGCAACTCCTATGCCACCAGCATCAAGCACCAAAGACCAGTGGCAATGTACCATCAGAGACACCGCAACTGGTGCGCTGGGTTTCACATGCAGCACGAGTGCTGCTCGTGAGCTTTATGAGCAGAAGAGACGGGAAAAACATCGGCTTCTCCAGAAGAAGAAAAAAGAGCACGAGAACCGCGTGATCGAAGATATTGGAAGAGGTTAAGGCAAGAAGACCCGTACAGAAGCCTGTAGAGATGAAGAAGGAAACCTTGTAGTAGAGTCACAGTCGGTGCTGAGAATATGGAAAAAATAGTTTTTGCAGACTCTAAGAATAGACCATTCAACTTAGGCGATGATAGCCAAAATTTCCGTCCACCTGACCAAAATGAAGTAAGAAGAGCAATATCTAAACTGAAATCCAACAAAACGTCTTATCTGCAAAGATATTTAAAGCTGCTGGAAATAACTTTGTCGAAAGCATACACCAACTCATTTCTCAGATCTGGTCATAAGAGTATATGCCTGATGAATAGAATATCAGTATCGTTTGCCCGATCCACCAAAGGGGAGACTCTCTCAACTGACCCAAGAGTAGAGGTATAAGTCTCATCGACATCGCATACAAGATCTTTCTGCCGTATTATGTGAACGTCTGAAGCCATTCGTCAACAACCTGAGTAGCCCCTATTAGTCCGGTTTCAGAGCATGAAAGTCCAAAATCGATCAAATCTTCACAAATCTTCTGGCAGATCCTGGATAAAACTCAAGAAGTCTAAACCGATACTCACCATCTTTTTATCGATTTTAAGGCTGCATATCACAGCAATTACAGAGAGGAGCTATATAGAATTATGTTTGGTTTTGGCATTCCTGCAAAGCTCGTGCGTCTGTGTAGAATCACGATTGAAAACGCTCGGTGCTCCATCAAAGTCAGTAACGACTTAACAGAGAGCTTCGATGTCATAAAAGATTTTAGACAGGGCGAGGCGCTGTCATGCGATGTGACTTCTTTAACATTATAATTGATAGGTATGTACATACATATATAGCTAGCACTGTCTAGGCCATCTTTAAGAAAAACAAATATTCAAGGCGACTCTTTGACTCCGAAAGGCGACGCGCTGTCATGCGATGTGACTTCTTTAACATTATAATTTATAGGTAGGTACATACATATATAGCTAGCACTGTCTAGGCCATCTTTAAGAAAAACAAATATTCAAGGCGACTCTTTGACTCCGAAATGGCCTGAACGAATTCTCGGAGATACTCATAAGCACCTAGGTATATACATATGTATGTATGTTTATCAGGAATCGAATGAATTCAAATATCAACATTCCCCTTTCCACATATTCTAAGAACAATGCCATCGGGGAGCGAAGACTTACGGGGAGATATTGTTGATATTGTAATTAAAATAGGGTAGTACAATGCATATACATATGTATGTATATTTCAATAAGTTGAAACGTATCTTGAAAACTACTGACTTGAAATGAAATGACCTGACATGTTTTTGTTTGTTTGTAAATACATACTCGTATGTACATATACTAGATACACGTTTCAAAGTTGCAAAAAGTGGGGATAATAAAATATCCACTCGCTGAAATGATATTACATATTTGCGTATTTATCAAGTCGAGTGCCATAGGTTTAATAGGAGCCATTTTAAAATGTTAAACTATCAAACGACGAGACGCTTGTATGCCCCCTTTTCAATTTAATTGAAATCACTACAATAAAAATAATCTCCGTAAACAAAAACAATAACGCGATGATATCGCACCACATCGCATCGTCCCAACGTCATTTCTTTGGCGTAAACCCATAAAATCAGAGTGCCAACAAAAAAAAACTCATCAAACTACATATGTAAAAGTCTTCCTGTACAGACACCTTTTCGTCTGTTACGCCGATCGGCGATTACATCTAAAGAAACAGCGGAGGAATATGGGACCAAAAAGGAACCAAAAAATAACAATAACACGACTTCTTCCCATCAAAAGAAATGACTCATCAAAATCATTTACGTTTTTTCTTTTTGTCATTGTCTCCATGGTCATAGTCACCATTTTCAACAAAAGCAGGCCACCATTACCGTTAATCTATTTCTATTTTTACGTTCTTCTTTTCTTTCGACGTAGTGTCATTTTTTCGTATTCTTGTATTTTTAATAGCCCGATTGGAGTTTCTTCACTACACACTCATTTAAGAAGCTTCTACCCCTAATGTGGAGGGCAACAGAAAAAAACAAAAACGACTCAACTTAAACACGCCATCGCAATCTTGATGTCTCGAGCGATTTTAAGAACCGACATTTGCCAAAAGTGAAATAAGAAAAAGAGCACAAAAAACTACACACACACTGGCAGTCTAGCTTTTGATATCCTGTGGGGGGCAGTTTTCGTCATTTTTCAACGCCACCAAACGGTGTTGTGAAATCAATTTTGCTATGTTCCTCCTTGGAACCCAACCAAGTACTCGTACTTCTCCAAAGAATATATGTACATACATATATATAATGTTCGAAATAATAAAGGTAGTAAATATGAGGGGATGCAGATGGGAAGAAAACCATTACTCATCCCTTAAAATAGGAGGAAAGAAACTTCAAAGTATGATTGTGTCACTTTTGAACACGAGAGACAGAACTGGAGCATGAACAAAAAAAAAAAAAGGAATTTTTAAAAATTCACCATAGGAGTGACAAAAATTAGGCAAGGTTGCTACACGTGGAATTTGAGTAGAAAATTTATATAGACAGGTAGTGAAAATGACAGAAGTGAGTGAGATATTTAGTATCATGTGATTGGCTTAGAGTAAAAGAGCTTGAAGCCAAAGAAAACTATTTGAGTGGACTGAAAACGTAAATCGTTGGAGGTAACAATTTTCCAATAACTTTGTACTCCTACCTATGTATAGTCGTATGTAGTTTCGCCTACCCCATAACCCCCCAGAAAATAATTAATCTATAGATGTTAAATCAAAGCATCTTAGGGGCCAATTCGAAGCTCCATTACACGAAATTATACGCTCATCAAATCCTTCCTATTCCTTCAATAAATTGATTGTGGCGCACTTTGTATCATTTTTGAAGAAAACAGTGACTTTTTGTACCAGCGTCTCAATGATGGCTTGTGGATTTTCTTCACTCCAAATGCGGTAATTTTGCTTTTTATTTAGCCGTTCAACCAAAAATGAGATCCCATCGTTCAACAAAATTTTTTGGCGAAAAAGAGGATCAATGCTGGTACTTCGGAACATAAAGGCATTCGAATGCAATGTGATCAATCTTGTTGATATTTTTGTGATCAGGACACGCTCAAAACTTATTGTTGAGTTTGAGGTTTGAGAAATACATGTCACCTTGGATAATACTTTGCTCCGCGACAAAGTTGATTATGCAGGCTGTGCCGGGTAAAGTTCCCTTCTTAATTAACTCTAAGATCAAAAAAGACGATTTTATACAATATAATATAACATAACTATGTATAAGTAGTGCTTATACTTTGCTTACATTTTTGGTCGAGAATCTCGCAGAATAGATATTTGGCAAAGTCGTTCTTGTTCAACATGAAGATAAAAATTTATATTTGTATCTTCAGCAAAGGCCTGAACAAAACTGTTTGTACTTTGCTTTGTCTCGACGGATTTTATGCGCTGAAGTTCTCCCAGATTAATTTATGTATTCACGTGTATTCACGGTTACAACTGCACGGTCAGACTCATTAGACAGTAAATGTGTTCAGTTACGGTATATTCTCCATTTTTCATGACAGACAAGAGACTGACAGACCCGACCGAACTAATGAGAAACACATCGCATCTAACTGGTTCAGCTTATGCTCTGTTATTATCAATGTTAAGTTTAATGCCCCGCATCGCCCAGCCGAGTTTACTGGAGCACCGACAATTTTGCATTGCCATATTGCATGTAGTCCCTTAAAGTACTCGGCGGCATATTGCGGAAGTGATGACGGCATCCTAGGTGGTTGGCCGTGGCTCAAATGGTAGTGGATTGGCTTCCACATCGGAAGTTTCGGTGTTCGAATCCCAGCCTCGCCCGAAAGACATTTCATCCATTTTTTCAGGTAACGAAAATCTAGTAAGACGAGTAGTTGACTAGAAATCTTCCACTAAGAATTTAGTCACCCCATTAAATGTTGGATGCCACCCATGGAACGAAATAACCACTGAGCCCAAACATCTTTCTTTCTTTCTCTATCCCATTTTCCAAAAAACTTAACACATGCTGAGGCATTATAAGTGTATTCATACCCACTTGAGTGTTGTTCTTTAAAAAAAAAAAAAAAAAAAATTGTAATGATTTGCCAGTGGCACATCCAGTGTGTTTTGTGGAAACTTGGTGGAGTGTTTTTTTTTTCAATCACTGAGGTGACCGTTTTCCCATAGATTTTCGAAGGCTGAGGGTAGACATGGTCGGAAGAAATCCTAAAAACGATCTATGGAGGCAATACACAAATGCCAAAAGCTCATGTGAGTTCTTTCGAGTGGCTGACACGTCAATTTATCCTCAAAACGATGAAGGTTTTCAATGGTTAAAAATAAATAAATCCTCGGAGACGTAGAAAAAATAACATCAACAAAGAAAATTTGCCTCTTCTTTGTACGTATAACTCTTGCAAGGACATTTAGGTAATTTTCAGCTTTTTATTCATTCGTTTTACTCATTTCGTACACCTTGTCTTTCGCCTTAATCGTTAGTAGGTTACACAGTTTTTTTCGTTTTTCACTTTTCATTTCACCAAAAATCACGTAATGCAAATGAAAATTCTTCGGAAAATCCATTGAAGAGGAAAGCGGAAAAAAAAACCTTTGAATGAGTAGGGAACGGTGAAGAATGAACGAATAGAATATTGTGAATAACAGCGCAGTAAAGTACAGCGGCTGGGGCAAGGCCAATCCGAAGAAAAGTGGGAAATTCCATCCCAATGGGCTTGCGTGATGGGCCCGAAATTTCCAAGAAGCTATCAGCGGTAATGCAAGTGCAGGTGGCTGAAACTGTAGTAAAAATTGCAAATTGATTTCAGGTTCTTCCTTGGAGTTCGATCGATTTTTTCCATTCATGTTATCAGGGGTTGTCCCTTATTTTCTCTGTTGAGTTATTGATATGCATTTTGTTCTTTTTTAGCATAGAGTCAGGCAAATAATACTCGAACGCATCTTGGTGAACAACGACAACGACAACGGTAAGGCGAATCATAAATGATTAAGTTGTAAAAGAAAAAAACAAACTCGATAGTAACGTAGCTTTTTTTTTAAAATCGGGAATACCGAGTAAGTTTTCCATTTCATGTTTCCGTTGGTTTGGTATTAATGTCGGTAGGTTTCGTGTATAACCAGGAGTAGGAATATTATTTCAGAAGACACGTCAAACAGAATTTCTCTTGCAATACTGCAAGGAGTCTTCGAGTCGAGTATGAGTATTGATGAATATTCGTGAAACGTGTCAGTGTTCTGCTCTCATTTTGTCAGTTCGCTTGGCTTTTCCTTTTTTGCCAGTGCTGCTTTTGCTGTATCCTATTTCTTGTATCATATTTAACACTGGAAAATGGTGGAAATGAAAATGAGATTTTTGCCTGAAGGGGAAAAAATGAAAATGATATTGCTGAGGGTGGTGACGGTAGTAGAGGAGGTGGTAGTTGGTGAAAAAAGGAAAGGATTCATTACTGTGTGTCCCCATTGCGAAAATTACTTTCGTTTTTCATTAAATTCATTAACAACAAGAATGAAAAAAACTGGAAACAGAGGCAAACAACGAGCAAGCAACGACGTATTGTGAAACAATAGTCTTGCACTCTGATTATGAAAATTCAAGGTTAAAGCTTTCCAAAGACAATAGGGCTGCCAGTCCATTGAAGAAATAAAAAGTAAGGAAACATAAAATGTAATAGCTTAGTCTACTAAAAGTGAAAGCAGCGAGTATGCCAATAACCGAATGACTGGATTAGTCATCTGCAAAAAAATTGAGATAGTTACAATGTATTGTACATACTGCCTGTTTAATAAAAAGATTGTCTTAGTAGTGTAACAACCGAAACGCATTAGCTAATAGAAACGACATCATGCGCCGGGTAAAAACTGAGCCAACGAACATCACTTTTAGTTATTGAATCAGAAATTTAAATAACCTCGTCGGGCCATGAAAAGAAGGTCTCCAGAACGACAGAGGTCCTGTTTATCCGATAATAGGGTGACATCTTAATGTCGAGTTAAATAAGGTGTTGTGTTGGTTCTGTCTATCCGGGACATTATCATACTCTACTGTAAATTAGCTAGAAATTCACGTAGCGTAGAGCTAACGGCTATACCAGTAGCATGAAAAAGCTGCGTATCATTGCAAAAGCTGCGTATCATTGAAAATGTGCAGTAATCGGATATTGAAGTTGCGAGTTTCCAGAGTAGAGTAAGAAAGGTTTTTTTTTGCTGTTTGAATAGAGTAGTCAGACAAAGAAATAGTCCATTGTAGTCTTTGTATGTTCATTCTACACGTCAGTGATAATGTGGCTATAGTACCAGCACCCACAACATCAGCGCCGAGTATCTGCACCCTGATGCGGGCGTAGGCCTGATCTCCATAGAGGTACTCGTAGTGCGCCGCGATATATTTATTCACTCTCACAGCAAGAGTCGCGGGATATTGTGTCTCTTAGAGATATCGTCAAGCACTCGTTTGGTCTGCCAGCAACCTGAAGAGCCGTGGCATCTGCAGTTATGCTCATATCAAACCCAACTGTCCGCGAATCTTCACTCTACTCTGAGCCATGCCTAGCAAGTTGATCGCCATTCTGATATACCCCGAAACCACTGAGACCTGGGACCAACAAATACTGAATAGTGAATTCACCCTATTAACTTGAACATTTGAAAAAGCCTAGCGTTAGATATGGCGAGAGATTTCAGGAAATCCACCATTCGAACAATCATTACTCACTCCAACCACTCTGAGAAATTTGAAACGTAAAAAAATTGGTCCAAAGCCCTCGGAGAAAGGCTAGCACTCAGCTGTTTGTCAAGGTTTAGAAATGTAAGTCCGTGCTTGGTTACACCTCTTTAGAGGTGACGTAACAGTAACAAGATTAAAGTGGGGCTGGATCTCACTCCAATCAAGCGTTTTGAAACCAAGGTCTCGAAACCTAAAAAAATATACTAGACACGCCATGTAACATCTGCGGCCCAATAACACATTTTAGCTACTAATTTATGTCTTATCTTTACACAATTTTATAAATACCGCTATGGTAATCGGAATATTTTATGCACTGCGGTCACTACCATACATTAACTTGAAATCGCAAAATTCTTCTTTTCATTGAGAAACTTTTCTTCTATGGTAGGTATGTAATCATTCAGCTAATTAACACCCATTAGACCCAATGACCTAATATCTCCCTCCAACTTAATCCCAATTCCGGATGCAGTGTGAAGCGTTCTCATGCCGAATACGCAACTTAATGAGCATTCATTTGGTTTTCCATTTTCCGGATTCGAAATAAATACAAAAAATAAAAAAATAAAACGGAGAAAGGATTTTCCATAGCTCTTGTATGCGTACAATACTTTTCACCCCCCCCCCCCCGCCCCCCTACCATCACATACCCTTCCACACCATACCATCACCAAACTCATTAGGAAGCGTTAATGTAATAGACCCCGCTCCATTATAACACGTCAGGAACAAGACAGCTAAACAACACTCTGCGGGTGCCTGTCTATTATACACGTATGTACGAATACCGGGCTTGAAATGGTGCCTGAACATAGTTTACCTCCTTATGTGTCTATCTGTTTGTTCGTATGTTTGTCTGTCTGTATGTCCGCCAGCGTGTCTTGCTTCTGTCGGTGCTAATTTGCATTTTTATTAAAACAATTTCGCCCCCTAATGCGTATACCACTACACAAACGTCCGACGAAAAAACACAAAAAGAAAGCCAAAACTAAGAGAAGACAGGAAAAAAATTTAGAACAAGCACCAATACAAACAACAACAAGAAGAAGAAATACTAGGGAAAAAGACAAACGTACAAATAATAAAAGTTAATGCATTTTTATTGTCTATTTAAGTTTCCCTCACCAACATCACCTACATATTCAGGGACGAAGGCTCTGGCTGAGTTGGTAAGGGCAATGGCTTTCAATGGGCTCCTACAGATTTGCTCAGTTGATAGTCGGATTATAGTGAAACAGGGTGGAAGAGAATGTAAAGATCTGTAAAGCCTAAGATGGGGTAGCTTGTTCCTTTAGGGTGGAGTGGCGAAAATCCAAAGTGACAATATCCTCGGGATCCTCTTGCATACGCTTAAAAGGATATCTTAACGTTCTTAGCCGTTGGGAGAGTGATGAGCTCATACTATCTAGCTGAGAGTATTTCTACCCCTAAAGAGCCACTGATGTTGACACATGGTGATGATGATGATGATTATGGTGTTGAGGGTGATGGTGATGATGAGGAAGACAAAACATTGGCGAAAATGAAAAAAGGGCGATAAAATAGTTTAAAGTAAGGAAGTGAAATCAAGAAATCACATTTTAAAATTTAATTGAGAAAAAATCCGCATATGGTATCTTCCCATAGTGATCTGATTATTGTTGCCCTTAAGACTTTTACAGAAACTAAGTAAAGTGTCACATGCAGGAACACAAAGTATATGAAGAAGGAGAACTTAAGTGAAGTCTCTTCCAAGGATGTGCCAGGAAAATGAGAACCTAGGTGATAATTAAAAAAATTAAGCCTTGTGTGACTTAGAGCGGTGTGTGAAAAGTCACTGAGATGTTCAAATGTTCAGAGGGTTTAACCAAGGATTAGAATAAAATCAGCAGATCAGCACTTTATTTAATGAAAGATATACCTGTCTTAGACACCACTAGCTTATAAGAGCAGCTGTTCCCTGTCGAATATTCATTAAAACTCTGAGATTAGCTAGCTCTTTGATGTGACATTTGTTCTCTGCACATCAACTGTGCCAATTTTGGTTAATAACTTCTGCTATTGTAACATTTCTTCAATTAAAAAAAAAAAACACGTTACTTCCTCATATTTAATCTAGATAACAGTATACACCCGTGCTCTACGTTATGCTACGAAGTAGGCTTTTATTAAGAAAGCCATGTGATATTAATAGAAATTAAATATAATTATTAATTGTTAAAGCGCGGAAATTTACTTTCATCTTGACATTGAAGCTCTATTTCGACAGACGATAAAACGATTAGGTAGTCCACTCCAAGTTTAAATTTTTGATAGCATCTTTCAAACTTGTTCCATCGAAGTACAAGCTGTTTCAATGGATCAGCGTGAATCGGTGTTTCTTATTTTTTTTTTTTTTTAAGAATTTACACTCAAGTGGGTATGAATACACTTATAATGCCTCAGCATGTGTTAAGTTTTTTGGAAAATGGGATAGAGAGAGAAAGAAAGATGTTTGGACACAGTGGTTATTTCGCTCCATGGGTGGCATCCAACATTTGATGGGGTGACTAAATTCTTAGTGGAAGTTTGCTTTATGCTGATTTTTGGTCAACTAATCTTACTAGATTTTCGTTAACTGAAGAAATGGATATGTCTTACAGCCGAGGCTGGGATTCGAACACCGAACCTTCCGATTTGGAAGCCAGTCCACTACCACTTGAGCCGCGGCCACCCACACACTATCTCAAAGAGATCAAGTAACAGAACGATCAGTTGTATATCATTCATCGTTAGATATTCATGATAGCTTTAAATTTTATCAAGATATACAAATTGTGTCAATATATAAACGTTCGTTCGCTTAACAAATGCGTGTAGGTAATATAAAATTGCACGTGTACTGTAACAATTCGCGATATAAATGATTAATAAGTGTAAGTAAATAAAACAACACTTCTAAATTGCATCTGAAAACCATCATGATAAGATTTCGGTTGTTGCAGACATATTTAAGTTGGGGTCTAAGTATAATCCTGGGAGCACTGCACAAAGTAGGTTATCTTGAATTTTGTTTTTTTTATGAAGGTTGCATGTCATCTTTGTATAGTTTAGCCGACTAATTTTCTTATGATTCAACTTAATTTGTCTTTACTGGGCTAGAATATGTAGATGTTATTCATTAAAGTTGTGAGTAAAACAGAACTTTTTTTTTTTTTTTTTTTATTGTATTTTATTTATTCATTATCATAAACTTAAATATTACTTAACTATTATTATAAATGAAATATTAGTTATCATTCCTTAACTTAAAAGTTAGTGGTGAAAGACACATCTAGATTTATATTTCAATTGATATCTGATGTGGGGTGACAATTAGTAGTAACTTATTCAATTCACATTTTTTTAGATTGGATAACAAAAAAAGTAAAAAAAGAAAAAAAAATTAATAAAAAATTTGTGATATTCGATCATAAACATAACAATTCATCATTAATATACCTATTATGTAATTGTGCTGTTGATGAGAAAAAATAATAATTTAAAGAAAGGATTCAATACATTCATAGCTTAACGTGAACAACCAGTATTTAACCTTTTTGATGAAACATGAGAAACGAAGTGTATCTCTTATAAATAAGGGCAATTTATTAAAAAAATGTGGAGCCGTATATGTATAAAAATGTGTAAAGTGTGTTTTATGTGCAAAAGGCACATTAACTAAGCTCATATTGTTTACACGCAGATTGTACTCGTACATTTATATATTCCTACTGGGAATATTTCCGCTTTGTTTGAAGAAGTCTCTTAAAACTTTAAAAACATATAAATGCCTAATTGGCAGAATACGCAAATTTTTGAATAAAGGCCAACTCTCAGCTAAACGATTTTTATTTGAAACAATTCTTATTAAATGTTTCTGAGCGATTAATAAGGATCTAACGGTATTAGTATACGAACCTCCCCAGCTTGTTATGCCGTACTGCAACTTTGAGTGAGCAAGACCATAATAGATAGTTGTTAAAACTTTTTGAGAACAAAAAGGCTTTATCAAATATATTTTACGTGTGACCAACAACAAATAAGTTTTAATCATTTGAATATGACTTTTCCAATTTAAATTTAAATCAATCACTACACCTAGGTACTTAAAGGTTTGAACCGTTTCGATTTTGAATCAGGTTTCAGTGCAACGCACATTTCCAATAAAATTACTCTGTCCACACTTATGTAAAGGTAATGGAAACTGTTTACAATCATGAGCGTTTATTGTCTAATTATTCTGGGAAGCCAACAAAAAAAGTAGCTTAATCCTTTCTAGATTTTTCCCATTACTTACAAATTGAATTTAATTCCTTTAAGCCTTAAAATCGATCGAGACTACCATATAGTATATCTTCATGCTTCCATATCTCTAATGAAAACTGAAGAATATGTTTGACTTCAGATTATAGAAACGCCAATGCTCCAAATATACGTGTATATTCGACATTAAATATCCAGTGGATGCACTCAACCGCAAATGCATCCATTCAATGGAGTACGTTCCTCCTTGTGGGCAGTACCTACTACTACAATACTCTCATATGTCCTGTGCAACGATTGAAAGGAAAAGCCATGAAACTGCAAAAAAAAGGCAGGAAACTTAGGAATTTGGAATTAAATTAATTAATGGATCCTTTTTTAAAGTAAATCGTGGTTTCTTTTCAATTTTAAGTTGAATTTTATTTCTTAAATGCTGTTTTCGATCATACGGACTTTGCCTAAAGATTCCAATATTACGACACAGAATCAAGAACTACTTTTCTCCCAGTCTCTTTATCAATCTGAAGACTTCGAAGAATTCCCAGTATTTTCGCATCAAAACTTCGAATTATGACTAATCCTTTCGTCACCAGAGCAGATATCCTATTCGTATATTTCGTAACTCACACGTCAACTTCAATGCGATTTTGTACAAATCAGAAGCATGTGACAAGGGTACCGAATAAAAGCTCTAAGCTCAACATACCACTGCTTGCTCTTCGTAACTAGCACAGCACTTATATTATCATACTACCTCCCTGGCACTTACTACATCCCAGGCACTTATTCTCTTGACAGTTTACTGCGCAACGTGCACGTGAAGCTACGTAACGTACGCGTCGTAACAGAGAAAGGAATTTCGTATAATTTGTCACATAATCGGATTAGAAACTTTTTTTGTTGCTGTTCACTTTCAATTAATAAAAATAAAAAAATAAAATAAAAAAGCAGAAAGCGAACAAAAGAAGGGGGAAGGATGTAGAGAAACAAATCACAATAGTAAGCGTAGAAAGAAGGGATAAACGACAGAGAAAAAGAGGGATAATTATGTAGGTGTTTTTTGTTTTTTTTTTTTGTGTTGCTTACTACTTTTCATTTTAAGACGTCAAAGGCGAAACGAAACGTGGAAAATTGATGAGCTGGGATTTTTGTATACTAGGGGGTACTTTTGTGCATGCAATGTTTATAGGGCCTTACACACAACAAAAATTACAAGTTGAACTTACGAAAAAATGTAAGAAAAGATTTTGACAATAGTTCAAAGAAATAACACTTTTTTGAAGGCTCGCAAGTCCGCATGGACAGCTAAGTCGAAGACGTAGCCAATCGTTTCTATATTAAATTCAGCGGCTATTGCTGATATTACACTGTAGCTAAAGTTTAAAATATAATTACAATATTATATACTCAGTTACAGACATAACAAGGTATAAATGACTAAAGAGTCACAAAATTTGAAGAATTGTGAAGCGACTACTGCATCACATAAGGGGATATATACATACATATACATATATACATACAATACAGGACGTCCATGTACTGTGTCGAGAGCCTACGCCAGCCTGTTTAGAATCTTATTGAAAATAACATTTTTCTAATTTATGCGTGTACGGTAACATATGGGGTATCGCTGAATTCGCTAATATACCTAAGTACTTTATTGTCTCAAAGTAAATGTTGCCCTGAAACTAATGTTATTGAAGACCAAATGTGATTCATATTTTTTTTGTTAGACTTAAAATCTTGACTTTGTCATCATTTTTTTGGAAAAAAAATATCTTATTAGCCCCCACTTTTTGTAACTTTGGAACGTGTACCTAGTATTTATAAATTAAAAAAAATCATTTCATCTCACGTGATTAGTATTCAAGATACGACCCAACTTTTTCATACTTAAAACTAAAAAATGGGGTATTCTTTTACAATAGCCTTGCAAAATCAACTAGTTAACAGGTTCTATAGAGGAATGAGTCCCAATTCATCAAGCATGAAATCACTAATTCTGAGAACTTACATATGTGGGCAGAAAGCATTCCCCATTCCATGAAACACAGAGCTTTTCATCATAAGTTCAACGTGATCGATTACGCTGATCGGACCCTATCGGCTTCCTCCATATTCGAATCTCTACCTGCAACTTTTGCGAAACAAATTACCAGAACTATTAGGTGATATATAGCAAAGAAGCCTTTGTGCACCAGTAGGATGGCGCCCCCGCAAACTATGGCCATGCAGTTAGAAAGTGGTTAGATCGCGTGTAGGAAAATTCGTGGATAGGACAGGATGGACCCATTCTGTGACCTTTCAGAGTCTACAGACTTGACACCAATGGACTTTTATTTATGAGCACAGATAAAGGACATTGTTTATTCACCGAAAACGACTTGAACCATAGGATTGACGAGGAAGCTGCGAAAGTCGGAGAAAAATTATGAAGAATCAATGTCCATTCAAAGCTATTCAAAGACGAGCTCTGGCGTGCATACAAAGCAATGGTTTGCGCTCTGAACAATTGATATGACACACGATTTGATGACTAAAATAAAAATAAAAATGTGCCATTAATATTTGTGTTTTTTTTCCTAAAATTTTACCAATTCTTAATTTAATTTTTTTTTCGTTTGCAAATACTAGTTGCAAGAAGTGGGGGTAAATAATATATTTTGCGAAAAAAATGATTTCAAAGTCCAAGTCCAAATTTTAAGTTTAAAAAAAAATTCACTTTTGATATTAATTTAAGGTAACAATGTTTTGACACTATTAAAGTACTCTTAATTACAAGTTCGACGATACACGCACAAATTTGAAAGATATTATTTTCAAGAAGAGAGAAAACATGGCAGGGTAGTTTTCTAGCTAAGTTCTATGTCAAACACGCGTATAAGCCCCTTACCCATTGGTTGGCAAATTTCCGGATTTTATTTATGTTTTTTTAAAATTTGCGCGCGCTCAAGGGATTGGAGTACCCTTAAAATGCTTGCAGACTGCGCGGGCGAAGGAATATCAGGGAGGAAAGAAATCAACGTTCCGATGAACGTTGGTTTTAAATGTTTTAAAGTTATAATGCCTAGGAAATAAAGAGCTAGGCAGGGCATTCCTTAAGCGAGTTGTATGGGTTAAGAATGAATCAGGATATTTTAGAGTACGTTTGAAAGTGGGCTTGAGGGTGTACTGTAGAGCATTTATAGCGAGACGGACGTTACGGTTAAAAGTTTGAAGGGACGAAATGCTACTGGCCATTTCTATGGAGCACTGGTTGTAGGGATAGCAATAAAACAGAGTGAGAAACGAGACATTACGTCGGTGTTCGAGGGTGCCTATTGTCTGAGAGATATTAGTATCACCTATGAGTTTTACCGCACGGTTTTGAATGCTATCTACTAGGTTCAGAGATGTTTTGGGCGCACCCGACCACATGTGGGCATTGTACTCCAATTTTGGGCGGATAAATGCCTTATGGTTCTCCAATTAGTTATGCTGCTAATTGCAGAATTTAATGAGCTTAACATAAGCTGCCGTTCCTCCCGTTCTACAGCCGAAGAGCAGCGACGTTAGTTCTTGAACGAATACGAAAAGCATAGTGTTCTGTCGTCAGCAAAGGAATATATTGGATTAGAAGTAGCAGAAAAGAGGTCGTTGAGGAAAATTAGAAAGAGTGTCGGAGGCAGAATGAAGCCCTGGGGCACACCAGCATTTACTTTGTGAATATCAGACCTGAAACCATCCAAGACAACTTAACTTGAACATTCCGAAATGTAATTTCTAATCCATTGCAGACGAGATCCATCGATCCCAGAAGCACGCATTTTCGACAAAAGAGCCCGATGCCAAAGTCTGCCAAGCGCCTTAGAAATATCACGTGCAGCTATTTTCCTTTCCAAGATAACTTAACTTGAACATTCCGAAATGTAATTTCTAATCCATTGCAGACGAGATCCATCGATCCCAGAAGCACGCATTTTCGACAAAAGAGCCCGATGCCAAAGTCTGCCAAGCGCCTTAGAAATATCACGTGCAGCTATTTTCCTTTCGCCAAATTGATGTACGCTTTGGTTCCACTTTTCGGTTAGACATGCCATCAGATCACTAGTGGACCTGTTGCTACGAAAACCGTACTGCCGGCCACTTAGAAGTTTTCGTCTTTCGAGATATTTCATGAGCTAACGGTTTATCAGCGTTTCCACGACCTTGGGAAAAAGGGACGTAAGTGCAATAGGTCTGTAGGAGGAGAGAGAATAAGATTCGCCTTTTTTAGGGACGGGCTGGACAAATGCTGCTTTCCATCTGCTTGAAAAGAGTCCTAAAGAGTAGGATTGATGAAAAAGCTTGAGCAGTAGTTTTCCCAGCGTGGAAGAACACCTTTTCAGAAGAAGGGGGATATACCATCTGGACCAGCGGATTTTCGAATATTAAGATCTTTAAGTATTCTTGCTATTACACGAGTGCGAAAGTGGATTCATATCATTGAAGATTCGACGCACTCTCAAGGCAGAGACAAAGCATAATCTGAAAATGTTGAGCTGACCGCAAAGTGCGCAGCAAGCAGATTGGCCTTGTACAAAGAGCTGACAATGCCGCTATGCCATTATGGCTGGAATGCCATTATAAATGAGCATTGGGGTGGAATATGAGTTAGAACTTCTAATATTTTTGACGAACGATCAAAAATTGTTACTACCTTTGGGACATTGTAGTATTTTTTGCCTCAGTTTTTGGTCGTATTGGAATTTCACATGCTTCAGAAAGACATTAATCGCTCGTTTAAACTTTACACTGTACACCTCTTCCAGCTTTAATTATCCCTTTCCTTGCAACCTCAACCTCATCCCACATTGTCCACCATAGTATCCCCGAAAGTTCTTCACCCAAAACCATTTTATTTCGCAACCCCTTAATGGATTTCAAATATAACTTTCAAATATATTTCCACTCCCATTTCAAAGAAAAAAAATGACTCGGTAGTTCAATTTCAATGGATTTGAATCTGATGAATTAGAACCTTTGCTTAGCTGGCACACAGTTATGGAAGTTGCGTCAAACCTATCCATCCGCTTCCTCTCATCTACGTGATATCTTAACTTTGGGATGAAATTATTTCGTAATTAGAATTGTAGGAGCTCTGGTCACTATAAATTAAAAATAGGATGCCACTTGAATGGTAAAAAACAGATAATTGGAAAAGGATGCACTGAAACAGATTGAATACAATTGCAAAAATTGGAAGAAAAAACAAATCAATATCCTTAGATTAAAATAGGTTACAGGTCATCCCTCAGCTATTGTATAGTACTTAACCGTAGGTGGGCAATGTTGAGAAAATATCCTTATCCAAACAAACACAAATTGTTAAATGCCTCGGTTGGTCGTTTTGCCATGTGACCACTTACAAATAGGATGATTGAGGACTGAGAAGATATAACCTACTTTACGCAGCTGCGGCATAAGGCCTAACTTTACAGTTATTACCCGCAGCTCTTCGGAACAACAAAAAATAATAACAAGCGCATACTCATGTGTTTTTATAAGTCGTAAGGGGTTTATGCATACATATCCCTGTTTATGCACCAAGGTAGTCAGTCTGCCAGTTCAAAGCCTCTTAGGCGGGACATACATAGGTTATAGGAAACTTAATGATATGAGACACCCGAGTGCACTGTGTGGAGTGCAATCAACAAAAGCTTCGGTTAGAGCGGTTGTAGGTTAGGTTAGAGTGGTTGTTGGAAAAAACCAACCCACTTTGGTCTATTGGCCCATTGCGATGCCACGGGGTAGGGAGGTTTTAGCTAGTAGCCCTTTTGTGTGTGTTAGTTGAATTAGTTGATATAGGGTGTGCACTTAATTTTGCTTCGTAGCTATTTGTTGGCAGGTTTTTAAGAAAGGGCAAATGAAGACAAATAAGGATCATCCAGTCTTGAGACATACTTGAAAAGATTCTCATTCCCATAACAGATGTAAGAAACAGAAAAAAAACAACACCACAACGATGTCAAGATGATGACCATGTGCATGTATAAGACCTGCTATAGGCTTAAAAGCACACTTTTCCTTAAGGACGAAGGTGAAATGGGTTAGTGATGCTCTAATATTTTGACATTCTTACGCACGCTCATGTGATTTCCTGCGGAATGTACTTGATGTCAATACTATTGTTAGTTCAGGTGCATTTGAGTGGTTTCTCTCCGCATGCCTTGATAATTGACTAGCGACTGTCCATAGTCCTTAGTCACAGGTCTAATTTGACAGTGCAATGAAATTAATTCAGCCGTGTAGGCAGAATGACAACTAAAACACTTGTTTCTCAAGGAAGGGGTATGATAGATGTTTGGTATTCCGCTAAACTTCCAAACGGGCACCTCTTTTCCAATATGAGGGTCTAGGGGTCTTATTAACAGTATGCAGAAGGAGCTGGTTATTCAAAAACATGGTAATAAGCGCACAGCTCAACTTCAAACTATTTACAAGTAATTTGAAAATACAAGCACTCGTATTTACTTTGACTTTAAAAACCAATAAGCTCTCAGATGAAATTAACGTTTCTCAAAAGACAATTTCTCAGAATCTTTATTTAATTTAAGGCTGGCCCAGTTCTTGGCTAGAATTTTATGCTGCATGTTGGATTTCTTACAGAAACAATCGCCGTGTAGGCAGAATGACAACTAAAACACTTGTTTCTCAAGGAAGGGGTATGATAGATGTTTGGTATTCCGCTAAACTTTCAAACGGGCACCACTTTTCCAATACGAGGGTCTAGAGGTCTTATTAAAAGTATGCAGAAGGAGCTGGTTATTCAAAAACATGGTAATAAGCGCACAGCTCAACTTCAAACTATTTACAAGTAATTTGAAAATACAAGCACTCGTATTTAATTTTACTCTAAAAACCAATAAGCTCTCAGATGAAATTAACGTTTCTCAAAAGACAATTTCTCAGAATCTTTATTTAATTTAAGGCTGGCCCAATTCTTGGCTAGAATTTTATGCTGCATGTTGGGTTTCTTATGGAAACAATCGCCGGTGTCTCAAAGTAGTCAGCGCTATATAGCATAATATACATATGTATATATAAACAATATTGCAGAATTTTCTATTGCTGGAACAGGCCACTTACATAAAGAAATGTTTCCATAGAAAAATATGTAATCGCTACAGTGATTGAATGGTAACAGCTCCAGAATCCATCAGATAGCTACTTGAATCCTAATACGCTCGAAAGACCGACAATAATAGAGAAAATGCTCGCAGTGCTTATGTCCAAAATAATCAATCAGCAGTTTTTTCGTGGGAGACAGCCAAAATTATTTTCGCCTCCATACTGTGCTGCCTGCAATTGTGCTTACAGGAAATCACACTGTAAATGCTTATCCTGACCGGGGTAAGGTTTCTCAGATTTACGTCGTAAGAAATCCTTCCTTGAACTTTCATTTCTCATTTCCCGTTATACCATTCTGAACTGAGATTCAGAAAAGACTAGATGAATTCGGGCTTCAGAGAGTATTGCTGTATCATATATACATATAATCGTAAAGTTAATGCACGGCTAAACAAGGCCTTAAACCGTTCTAGTTTTTCTTCAATGATTGTATACTGTGTTATGTTTATGAACATTTCATAAGTATACTATGGCTTAGGTAATAGACGCAATGGTAATGTCCAAGATTTTCGTCGTCCAACATAGCGTTAGCACAACACCCTGTCAATGCAGGGGAAATTGTTTGACAGACTGCTTCTATTTAAATGAAAGATTGCATTAAGAATACGGTTTATGATATGAGTATTAAAGAAATGAAGGTTCTTTAGTGTGCCTAAAACAGAACCAGAGACGCTAGAGGCAGCCCTATGTAAACGAATTAAATGCAAACATTTATTCAAATACAAGTGTAGGTCCAAAGTATGTGCCTCGATAACTTGTCTAAAGTTCCATTATGGTATCAGTAAACAGTGTTTCTCTTTCGATATGATATATGTAGAACAAACAAAGATTTCCTCTCGAAATAAAGCGAGTCTTAGGAGTAGATGCTATGACCAGTCTATATGGCTAGCAATGCAATTATTTCAGAGTTGGAAGAACTGGTCTATCGTCTATATATTTTGGTAACAGGCGACTTCAAGCCACTAAAAGACGTAGCAGCTTATTTTATGGTCACCATGCTTGCTGTCATGTACGGCGGGTATCACTTGCTATGCTCCGGTAATAGGACCCAGACACTATTTTCTGAGAAGTATATTTCAAGTGCTGAGGAGTAAGGGTCTTAATTTTAATTTAGTTTGGCCAGATTTTCTGAGCTTTCCCTCTTTGAGTACATTGACTAGTCTGCTGGTTTTACCGAGAATTTGGATATTTATTGTATTGTAGTTTCAATTCTGCATTTCGCCATGGAACAGGCGATTTGTAGCTGTATACTTCAGCACAAAAGACTTAGAAAGTGCACTATTCATTTATCTTACTGCCATGTTAACGCATGTATTTTGAAGGGGATAATTCAGATAACGCTCGCACGATAACGCTTCTAGTGGCTGATGTGAGATCGAACACATCATACCGAAATGTTAACTCACCTTTCTAAAATTGTGAACTAAAATGCTGCTCCACAACTATTAATAATGTCACCTAGCTAAATTCTGAGCTTGTTGCCCAAAAATATAATCTTACATATGTGCATTAATTCTGTAAATGTATGTAGATTCAATTCAAAAACAAGGTTATGATCATATAATTTATTTAATTCTATGATTATAGCTGTGTGCAAACATTTTAAATACTTTTGGAAATTAGTAAAAAAATTTACTCTTTACATTTATCAAACAGTTTAAAATTCGTAAAGATGACCGACCCATCAGACGAAACCACCAGGCCAGCGCCGCCAATATCAGTTTTAATTCAAACTATTCCCACGATGCTATCTGCATCGTGAAACGGTTTGATCATAAAAGTCATTAGATATCTCACGCCACAGTTGCCAGCTACGGTCGCGGAAACAACTTTTCGGTTGATTAGATGAAATATCTATGTTGATTGTCGTGACTGGTGGAACGTACTGCCATTGCATGTTGCACTGGATGGATCTTTAAGCTATGGACACCTACATATACTAGGTCGGCAATAAGCTGGGGACCGTCGATTTTTTTTTATAAAATATCTTTGTCTTGTACAAATTTTCTAGGATATCATCTATTACTGATCGTAAAGAACACAACGATAAGCGTCGTTTTTTTTCTTCACCAATGCTAGCATAGTGAGATTTATTTGATTTAATAATATCGGTTAACGGTTTATTCATTTCTTCTCTTTCCTTTAGTGTAAGCCTACGTGGCTATTAATTCACAGGTTTATCGTCATCTAAATCTATCTTTAGAATAATGCATGACCTTTCAAATATTTATAAACAATATCAAATATACTATATATATTATATTTAAATTCTTTATCCCCTACTAGTTCTTCACTTACAGCTTCCTTTGCTTTTCTACTTTCGACTTCGATTTTAAAAATTTCGTTTTCTTACAAATCATACTTCTGCCGCCACTTGATTGCTTTTCCCATTTTTGACGATTATTATTTTTCCACGGTTTAACCGAACTTCGATGCTTCTTAAAGAATTTCTACCAAATTAGCATCTGAGTTCAAAGTACCGTTACTGCTTTTCCGATCCAACTTCTAACGTTACAACACATGATCTAAGCATTTTTCTGGGCGAATCGTCAAATCCCCGAAGTCTCATTCCTTTCTGGTCATTTATTGGTCTTTTTTTTATTTTTTAAACCTGTCGCTTCCAGCTTTGCTTCAACGTTTATTAATATGTAATGTCTTCTGAGTAGATGCGCTTCTTATACCGTCTCCTTCAACGCAATCGCGTTCGCATTTCCTCCCGCCGCTTCTGCCGCTACTACTGCTTACTTCCTTGCTCTTGTCAATAGTCTGCTACGAGGCTGGATCAATATTGGTCTGTGACTTTTTAGATGAATGATAGTTTTTTCGGCCAAAAGATCGTTTTATTTGATAGGTTGATTTGAGCTCAATAAACTTCGCCCAAGATTACTTTAATTTTTTGATTTGCCAAGGCCCTTAAAATAGGCGTTTTTACTAAGGCGATAGTTGGGAGCAATTCGTAGCCCAATTTATTTAGCATCGCCTTGACTCCAAATGCTGTCGCATTTCCGTCATATCGGTCCAATAAGTGTTCTCAATATTGACCGTTCATGGTCTTTCCATTTTGACGGTTAAAGAAACTATCCATGGTCTCCACTTAATTATGAAGTTTGTATGAGATAAATTGGTGAGTCTAAAATTATTAAAAACCTAATACATATGTATTCACATCGGCAAATTTGTGGATACTTCCATTAAAAAATCATTTTACCAAAAACAAAAGGGACATCACCATTAACATCAACATCAGCTAGAGCATTATTGCAGTCAAAACATTAAGACATCAACTTTTTATTTAGTACACCGTTGTCATAGTTGGGAGTCTTTACTTGTATGCATGCCACAATAATTGCGCGTCCTATATTCCTATAAATGGCAAAACGGTTCGAAACACGCAATTCCGTGTTTTTTCTTTTTTGTTAGTATATGTAGGTGGATAGGGCTCCTAACTTAAAGGCAACGACTCCAGGTGGACTCGAAGCAACTTTAACTAACGACGAAAGCCTTTCATATAATAATTTGTATTTTCGCTTAATGGCGTTTTGCTTTTACCATTAATCACATTCCGTGTGTCTTAAAAATACACAAAAGCCCACCCATTCCCAATAGTTATGGCGGTGTTAACAGCATACCCCAATGGGTCGGAATATGTGGACAACTCTGTTCTGATACCCATGTGAATGTGAATAGAAATGTTTGTAATTTTCATGCTATCCGAATAGAAAAGGATTTTCTTTATTTTTTTCTATCCTTTTTTTGTTACATTTGTTGTGTTTGTACTTGTAGTCTGTTTCTCTTTTCCTGGTTTCGTGTCAATGTACGGAGTTGACTTAAATAGAAAGTGACACGAAGCCCACATAATGCGAACAGGTGTGAATGAAGGATTTCTATTTTTCTATTTTTTGTTTTCTAATTTACTCGTAGTTGCAGTAGACAAATCGGTAAGGTTAAAGGGCTTCCCCCCATTTCGTTGAAATCTATGTCGGAGTCTTTGGGATGTAAATATTAGAGCAATCTCATTAACTAATAGACTAAACTTAGACAAAGATGTTATGTTATTAGCCAATATTTTGGGCTTTAACTCAAGATCTAACTATGATCCCTACTTCAGAAAACTTGACTTTCCCACGACTGAGTTATAGTTGCACCTCACCAATCTACATTTTTCTTCGCCCGCGCTGTGTGCAATATACTACTGCCAATATACTAGATCTCTCTTAAAACGACTTTAACGGAATCTTCGTCTGCATTGCCACCTCCCCCAGAGAAAATACTCAGTTAGGTGACTGTGATTTCGAATATTTTCGTTAATTGCCTTAAATAAACTAATAATTTAATGTGACCAAAAATGGTGTGATTCGACCATCCAGAGTAAGCCTAGATAGTTACTCCCGTCAAAGAAATCTTGTGCTACTAATAAGGGTATTTTGTAAAGTTCAGGAAATTGCTAGACGGCTCCGTATTCTCCATCCAAGAGGTTGCAAAATAACTCAGCAATATTCAGCTTTATCGCTCAAAGCGTGTGCACATTAAAGAATTATGTCGAGATTATTTCACACTTACATATATAAATTACAATAAGCCGATAGGTTCTCGGGTTAAGTCCTATGACCCTTCATAACAGGCGGCTTGTCGTCTATTCCAGCGTTCGAAACAATGTAGCAGCTGGCTAGATTGACGCATGGCAATTATAGCACTGTTACTACTACCCATTTTCAAAACCCTTAAATGATGTTGCAAAGAGTTCTACACCTACATTCTACATGATATTCGAATATGCTGGAGTTCTTTTGTAAGTCACCATTGATGAAAAGAAAAGTTAGTAAGTCATTGAATCCGAGCTTCCTTGCAGATTGATTCATCGGTATATCTCCATGCCAATTTTATTGTAGTTGGTATTAGGATTCTAAATCTTTCACTATTTTCCACGCTCAAGTACTCAAAGACTGGACGTCCTTTTGACAGTGATAAAACGGCCTGGAATGTTTTCTATTATAAACAATTCTGGGAACACAGATTCAATAGATTAGGGAGCTCTCAATTCCTGTATCTCTTTATCTTTTTTCGCTTGCCCCAACCAAAAAACTCAAAAAAATGTCAAAAACGAGGGAAAAAATTAGAGCACGAATAAATATATATACGCAAAGTAAAACCAGAACAATTTTGTGAGCTATTGCTGGTGGTGCTACTCGTATTGGTTATGATGAATATCTTCACAGAAATTAGAGGGAAACTGGAAAACAGAAAATGGAAATCCAGCCTCAAGGGTTAGGTTACCCTATTAATGAAAAATAAAAGACCAACAACAACTAAACGGAATAAAATGAAATGAAGGAAACAGAAATCAATCATGACAGCGGTGATCGGCTAAGGGTGGAGTTAACATATGATATATTAGTATTAAACTAATCTTTTGTACTAATTGTTCTCTCCCTTTAGAAACTTGATGAGCTCCAGTGTGAGATCACTTGTGTCTACCGTACAGTATGAATACCGCCTGCATATATGAAGAGATCCACCGTTGGTAATTGGTTCCCATGATGCAAAGTCTTCTTGGAGGATGCTGATGGTGACAGTAACTCAATAGATATTCCGCTGATTGAGTATTTTACAATCTTGTGACTTACTTTTGTCTTTCATTTATTGACCTGAATGTGATTATTTGAGAATGAATTCAAAAACATTCGAGGGTACAAAACAGGATGACCTGAAGGCGTTGATGCTTCAAGGGGTCCTCCCGCCTGAAATGTTTCTCTTGAGTGTTTTTTACTTTTTGCATCCGACAATTCGGATGGCATCCTTTCTTATTCACTCATAGCTCATTTACTACTCACTTACTTCAAAGAAGTATTTCATTACATTATTTAATAGAAGCCGACGAACAGCCCCCACTGGATTGTGGATATCCCTTATGTAATCATACGAGGGGCGTTCAACATATTCTCGATATCGGGGTGAAGCTGTGGTTGTATATATAAATTGACTTATTTATCAAGTATTTATTATTTATCAACTATTATTTTAGTGCATTCATGTAAAATTTCATATAAATGTGATTATTAATTCGCGTTGTATTTCTAGTTAAACAGAATCATAATGGCAACTGAGACGATGATGGTGAAAATTGAGCATCGCGCTGTAATTAAATTTCTGACTAAGCAAGGAAAAAGTCAAAAAACTATTCATGAAGAGATGGTGGCTGTTTACCAGGGTTCCGCACCTTCATTATCAACTGTGCAAAAGTGGTCAAGTGAGTTCAAGAGAGGCAGAGAGAGCATTGAAGACGACCCCCGCTCCGGCGCCCCGGCTACTGCTTGTACGGGAGAAAGCATCAAAGAAGTCGAAAAACTTGTTCTTGAGGATGCCCGAATAAAGGTGAAAATGATGGCAGAGATCACCAAGCTTTCAATTGGTACCATTCACACCATTCTTCATGACCATCTTAACCTTTCAAAGGTCAGTGCAAGGTGGGTGCCACGAATGCTCACAGCGCCTCAGAAAAAAGTGAGAATCGCATGCTGTAGAGAGCTTTTGGAGATGTGTAGTGAGAACGCGGACGGTGTTATGGATCGAATTGTTACTGGGGACGAAACATGGGTCCACCACTATGACCCTGAAAGCAAACAAGAGTCCATTCAGTGGCATAAAAAAGGAACAGACCCCCCGAAGAAGTTCAAAGTCACTCCATCTGCCGGGAAGCTCATGGCCACAGTTTTTTGGGACTCAAAGGGAATCTTGCTCATTGAGTACAAAAAAAAAGGTGAAACCATCAACGCCACATCCTACGCTTCCACTTTGCATAATTTGCGGGAGGAAATTAAAAAGAAAAGACGGGGTAAACTCGCAGCGGGTGTGTTGCTTCTTCATGACAACGCTCCTGTTCACACGGCGCGAGTTTCCAAGGCTGCTGCGCGAGATTGTGGTTTCGAAGAAATCCAACACCCACCCTATAATCCAGACCTTGCCCCTAGTGATTATTTCCTGTTTCCGGATTTGAAAAAATGTCTTCGTGGAAAAAGATTTTCGGATGATGAAGAACTCAAGTCGGTATTTTGCAGAGAAAGAGGAAATTTATTTTTTTGAGGGTTTAAAAAAGCTTATCTCAAGATGTAACAAATGCATTGATGTTGGGGGAGATTATATTGAAAAATAAAAACAATTTAAATTGAATTCGCATTTTCCTTCATATCGATACCGAGAATATATTGAACGCTCCTCGTATGTACATATACATGTATGTGCAGACGATTTCAAGATGCCTAAATTCAGGCTTTACTTTTAATATAGGCAAGCTTCTCAAGAATTGCTTGATTTGATATAACTCTATTCTCCTTCTTCTTCAGCAATTAGCACATGTTCGTATCATTTACCACAGGAAAACCTTTAAAGTACCTTCAATCCCACAACCAAAGTCTTAATTAATATACAAATTACCATATCAAAAAAAAAACTAGAAATTACAAGAACAAGAAACTTAAATTCAAGGGAAGCAGACGATCCAATCAACTTGAACAAATCCGCAGAATTAGTTAAGAATCCCTCGGGAAAAAAATCATCCACCAAAGGCCATAATCATCTGTGCCACCCTTTACAAAAAAAAAAAAAAAAAAAAAAAAGTAAATCTGGAGAACCCAATCAATAGCAACTAAAACGTCTGATAGCCAGCTACTACCAACAACAAATTGCCGTATACTGTGCTCTCTACATTCCTCCGCGTACAGATATGTGCATACATATGTTGCTTTAGTTAAACCTACAAACCCGTAAAAGGTTCTCGACGTACACACTATTGTATATACTTGTAGGTACATACCTACGAATGGCTAGGAGTAAGTATGGCCGGCTTGGAGTTCCCATTCACCGGCTAAAGTGGAAAACAAAGCCTTTAGCTAGAGAGACTTTCCCGTAAAAAAAAAATTAATAAAAAAAGTAAAAATACTAGGCTTCTTTTTCATTTTCTTGTTGACAAATCGTGGTAGTGGTAGCAATAGTGGTAGTGTAGTGGTAGCGGTAGTGTAGTGGTACTAAAACGTGAAGCTGTCCGACAGGAGGCCGATAGTATGGGGTTCGGTTTAGTTGGGAATTGTATTGGAATGAGGGTATGCTCTCGTTCTCGCTCACAGTAGTGGAGTATAAAATTTTGTTATTCTCCTAAATTTCCTCGTCTGACCATTACGTACTCAAGGACCTTTGTATTTTCTCGATTGTGTAATCGTAAAAGATGGATAAGGGATTGGAAAGGTTAAGGGGGTAGAAAGGATGTGCGGGAGAGGAATAGAACTCATGACGGTTCCAATGGATATGGGAGTATGTGCAGTAGAGTATTTTTAGTTTTCAAAAAGGTGTTGCTGTTGATTTCAGTATGTGTATGTATACATACATACATACATCTAGACACCAATTAAAAAATTTCCTTAGCCTGTAAATCTGTAAAGCATCTAAATCAAAGGCATTGCTAGTTTTGTTCACATCTTTATAGTTTTAGATACCACCTATGGCGAAGTCTATCCACACTGCGTTGAACCTCTGGAATCACGGATTGCATATTTGGATTGGGAGGCACATCCACAGAAGTCCGATGAAATTTTGGCCTATGAGATTTTTTATTCCCTTATTATGATTGCGTATCCCACGATGCGTTATGTGTAGCTTGTGTGAGTTTTACTCTGGTACTATAGTACCTATTTACAGCAAATGAAGTGGGTTTGCATTCGAATTTTTAGTTTTATTTCAGTTGATTTTGTCCAGGTCCCATCATGTCGCTCTTTTTTTGGTAGGATTTTGTTTAGGAGAATCGTTAACCCTGGAAGTACGAGGGCGGGTCAATAAGTCCGTGAATTTCTGACCTCTTTACTGAAACAGCAACACTGCTCCTGTCAACAGGCATCTGTCAGTTGACTCCTGTCAAAATTTAAACTTGCTGCGTCAGTTAGTTTGTGTTTGACAGCTATTTTTATCAGACTACTCACTAATTTGAGGAGAAAATGGAAAAAAGTGAATTTCGTGTGCTTATTAAGCATTATTTCTTGCGAAAAAAAACCATTACCGAGACCAAGGCTAAGCTTGATAAATACTATGGGGACTCTGCACCATCGATTTCAATGGTAAAAAAGTGGTTTACTGAATTTCGTTGTGGCCGTACAAGCACTGAAGATGCCGAACGTCCTTCGTAGAATTGGCGACGCATGTTCACATTTGACCGTTCTTTTGTCTTATTTCTGTGTCGAATTTTTAAGTAAATGTTATAAAAAAAAATTGTTGTTTTTCTCTATGCTAAATCAAGTAAATATGTAATTGAAAACAATCGACTTTCAAAGTGTTTGTTGCATACTCGTAGGTCATCCGTATGACTACTTTGAAAAATGCATGCAAGTACTTTCAGGAAATTAAATGGATCGAGAGCATATTCTATTTCGGAGTGTGTTTTGACCTGACCGGTAACTGTGTAGTGCTTTAAGGTATTCACTTACTTAAACACATTTTAACAGTTTCATGAAAGTTTCATTAAATTTCCCGACCATCTGTAATGTTTTATGGAAACGTGGTTTTGTGGCTATGATAGGCTGAAACACAAAACATAAGTTTCTAATGCTGGTTATTACTGGTCTATCGATAAAACTCGTTTAGATATGTATTTATTCGGCGTACCTTTCCGATTGCAGCTTTTCGATACCTTACTCTCACAAAGCATTTCTTTCGTATTTTGTTAAATCCCCAAGTTCACTTTACTAGAGATTGCGATTCCTTAAGATTTTGTACATGCTGACATCGGTCCACTTTACCTAGAGACGTAATATGGTAGGTATACCTATTTCCTAAATTAAGTGCTAAAAGCATTTCTCATGGCAACACTTCACCATTCCGATGTCAATCTAAAGCTCGGCATAGTAAAAAATAAAAAATGAAAAAATAAATCCCTACGCGCCATTTTCCAATTTGTTCAAGTATTTGTAAATGCAGACGTTTTGTTCTTTTAAAAGTGTTAGTAGTTTATATCCCTGGACTCGTGGCAAAATTCAAACTGTGTTTCATCCTCCTTCATTCTGCTTTATTCAGTCTGCCGCTCTACCCAGTGTTGGTGGAGCAGACTGTACAGTATGCTGATGGTAAGTGTGCCATTTGTTGTACGAAAAATACGTACACGTTACATAATAATTCTCACTCGTTCCTCTCTACCTCTTTACTCGCTCTCGTTTCCTGTTTTCTTAGGCTCTCACTTCAGGGCTTAATGTTCGTTGTGGGTGGTGGCGGTAGTGTATATAGAGTGAATAATACACATTTGCAAAGCATCACACCCAACAACAATGCCAGGGAAAATGCTGATGTCCTTCTGCAAATAAGATTAAAAAAAAAACTTCTTAAAATGGATGAAGCAAAAATGAAACAAATGAACGAAAACAGTTTTTGAACTGCTTTATGGTTGTCCACAATGTACTTGCAGAGTAGTGTTGTAGTCTTAGGATAGCGTTTCAACTTTCCTCGCATATACGTAGAGAAATAATGAGCTCTCTCTTCTACTCACGCGTCTGCGACGAAAAATAAATCATGTATACATATATAGTGACGAAGAGAGAAAGAGAAAGGCAGGAGATGCTTCTGAGTTGAAAACGGAATGAACCATACATCTATACAACCACAGAGTGAGAGAGGACCAGTAAAATGGGCGATAAAACAACAAATTTGAGAATTGCAAAAGAAAAAAAAAACATATAAAAATGGAACGGGGTATTTAAATTTTTTTTTTTTTAAATGTTCAGTAGAAAAGTTTTGGAGCCCCTGAGACAACGAGTGTTGCTGCATCCCCAGGGTCGATTCTTAGATTGGACATAAAGACGATCTGAAAGAAATCCGTCTCCTCGTCGTTTCATCACTCTCTCTATCAGGCCCTGGCAGCGTTTTTATGTTTAAGAACCGGAATTATCCTCCGGAGGGTAGGGTGGTGGGAAATTGGTTTAAGGTTCATTCCCTGCTATTTCAAAGAAATCATTTAAGTTCGAATAGATGTGGGGAGGGGCTCAGGATAGGGATGGAATAAAGGCCATAGTGGAATTGTTTTTTTGGATAAATTTCTGTTGATTTACCTATTTGTGCTTTTGCTTTTGCTTTTGCTCTTAGTCCTTAGTCCTTTGTGTTATCCCTTTTGACTAAAAATAGGAGAGAATAGATTTCCCTGGATAAAGGTAAAGAGATTGTGGTGTGAAATTATATTTTTGACCAGAGAGATTCAGTGAGGTTTTCGGTCAGTGGGCGAGTGCCCATAAAACCATTGCCAATGGACTTTTTGATGTTTCCCTTTTATTTGGACTACTTTTTTTTAAGGATTTTTATAAACCTGGCGTTTTGGGTTTCCCGGATCTAAACATTCTTACAATTAGGGTAGAGCCGGGAATTTTTAAGTCAGTTGACGCTTAAAAATAAAACTAATACTAAATTTGAACTGACAATTTCTGATTCACTTACTAGTTGAGACAGTGTTAATTGAAGAAAAAGATTTCATTAGCTTTATTTTGATAAAGTGGTTAGCTAATGGATTAAAAATGTGGCTGAACACCTTGGAGAAGAATTAAAATACAGTTAAAACTAAGGGAATCACCGTGTCTGGCTTTTGGAATGTGAAGATACTTCTCGATTCTCGACTAGAAAGGCCCAAAAACGGCAGATCCAGAACCGTAATGGTTTACTTAAAAAGAAAAATCAGAATCTCAGATGAATATAGAGTACACGTTCGGCAAATATCTCGCAAATGACTAATTTTCCTGTAGTAGCAGTAGCAGCAAACAAATGTTGGCTTCCAGATGCCGTACTACAGTACGACGAGTCATAATAATATCTGTAGTGTTAGTTCAAACAAAAAGTTCGTCTATTAATGTTAAATTATAAAGCATCGCAAATAGTCAATATGATGCTAAAGTAGGTAAAGATAATGGAGGGCTTCAGCATGTTATAGGTAAACATGAACGCTTGGCAACCATAATAACAGCAGCGGAGGAGTTTTTTATTTCTGCAGTACCAATCGTTTTTCCATAGGGGACTCTATATTGCAAGTGCAAAACCTGGTAGTGTCAAGTGACTAGCAAACAATCTCTAATCGAATTGACTACTGTTCCACCAGTCCTAAATTTTGAAGTGGTTACCAATAAAGATTGTAGATACACCTAGTATTGAATTGTGTTTTTACTAGAGATTGTACCCAAATCGGACAGAAATGCTCTAATAAATTTTGATTTGTAACAAATGTCCCAATAAATATGGGATTAGTAGCATGATAAAACCAACCATGATAAAAAAGAACACCACGGTATGACTTTATGGCTTAATGGTAGAATTTTTACAAGCGATTGTTATAATAAATTATATAATATGATGCTTGATTACAGGTCATTGATTACAGGTCATTTGTCTATGATTTTGTAGAGGAGCAGACCTTGTTGTACCTTTAATCTTCAGCGTCTAGTAATCTCCAGTTCTTCGGTTTGCTCAACGATTATGGCTTAGAAGGTATGCTAGTTCTTGCTATCATATATTTCTTGCAACAGTGTCAAAAAGTATAAAGCAAATGATAATCGATCTGCAACGCATGTAAAATCCTCTGCGTCTACTACTTGTTCCTTAGAAATGTCGCTTTGTGTCAGGTTCTTGATATATCAAAATTTGCTCTACATATTGGGATAAAGTGCTTAGCTACTGGATTTCAAAATTTTAGATATATACATATTAAGTTTCTGTGTTGTAGAAAACACTGGGTCCAAGACCAAGCTAAACTAGTTCTTTATACAAGGAAATGTAAAGTTTCCTATTGTGTGTTACCAACATTAACATGATCCGGTCTTAGGTTTCCAGAAGGCGCTTGCTATTTGAAATTAGAGAAAGACTGGAAACAACAATGGAAGATTCAGTACCAGTTCCCTTAAATTGTAAGCCATTTAATTCTGGCCATGACTAACATTTTAGCACCAATTTTGCACATATAATGTCATAGAGCAAATAAAGTGCAAGAAAAGTTGTTCGTTATTTTGGGGTACAAACTCAGTGCTGCGTCAATGTTGGCTGACTTACCGAAGATTATGCCTTCTTAAAAGCGCCGATGCCATCGGTAGGTATTGTACTTGTATAAACGAACGAGCCCAGTTGTCCTGCTGAATTCGTTCAGCACCGGGGCGAACTTATGTACACCTCACGAGGGTATGTACTGTGTGTATGTACACATACCAAAAATGGGGTTTCAGTCGACTGTCGCAAAACTAAGTTCAAGAGAAAGAAGAAATTGAGTGGTCTGAGTTTTCTGTCCTCAGAAATTTCTCAAGATATTTTTCTGGTTGCCGCCAAGGAATCGAGCAAAATTGTAAGTGGCATGTAGATAGTCGGAGCAAGAGCTTCCGAAATTTGTTTAAATAAAAAAAGACAAGTTATTACACTGTCTTTGTATGGTGTTTGACTATACATATATCGATTATATATTCTAAATCGGCGAAACCTCTTCTTTTATTTAAGATTTAAGCTTCAAAGCATAAGGAAACGATAATCAAATAATCAAAAAGTTTTCCCGATAAGCTGGTTTATGTGTTGGAAAAAAACTTAGATAAAAATTTGCTCAAAAAAGAAGGCTAATTTATTTTTGTTGCATCCTAGCCCCTGAATTTACCACATAAAATCAATGATACTTACACCAAAACTGACCAACTCAACCTCATTAGCAATACCATTTGACATTCAACTCTTGATTTGTATTTACTCCCCGTTCCAGCTTTTGAGCATTTCCCGTTGCTACTAATCCTCATAACTACCATAAACCGTTTTATTTTCGTCGAGTCCTAGCAACAAAATTCTCGACAACTTGTAAACGTCCATTACTCGTGGTATTCACTGTCACCTCCATACCATACATTGAACAGAATAAATCCATAAAAAAATAAATGGAAAAAAACACTAAAAGACAGGAATCAAGGGGAGTGACTTTCTTTCCTTTTTCCTCCACATACCGTTGGATTTCTACGATTTCTCTCATCGTTATCAGTGGAAGGATGAAGAGCTGGATCAGTACCAGCGGCATCGTCACCAGTACCACTATTCAGCAGCAACAACTACAAAACCCAAAATGTATGGATATGCATTAAAATTGCCAATTTAAAGTTTTTTCTTACTTTTTATTTTCTTCTCGAAACTCAAGGATATGTGCAATCGTTTCTGGTAGGCTATGTGTATAGTCGTACATACGCAGAGGAAAAACGAAACGGGCATTGGCATTTCAGAATGAGAGGGGCTGCACTTCGGGTCCATTGATTTGCACACGATAGGTGGTAGTTTCGTCGTTGGTGATGCCAATAAAATATGTTCTTTTTTTTTTTGGTGCCAACACAGTAAACTCCTTGCCCTCTACACATATGTATATTTGTTTGTTAGTTCGCTCTTCGTGGCGTTGTGAAAAAATCTTGTCTAAAAGAAACTAGAGGATAAGATAGCAAACTATTGGACTTAATCCGAGTACACAAACACTGAAATTTCCTTCTATTGGTTATTGTCCTTTCTTACCTGTTTTGGCGAGATACATATTCTTCTTTTACCAGGATTTGTAGCAGTGTTTTCGATAGTTTAACTACCCGTATTTTCGTATTCGTATACTTTCGACTAACTCTAACTTTTCAATTTAGCACTTGCTGTGATAAACTATCGAGTTTTCAGTTGAAATTGACACATTCTTTTCAATTTATTCATTACCTGTAATTGCTAATAAACTAAATTCACATTTGATAAAAAAAATTCATTAGTTTGTTTCTAAGCATGCCTTGTAAGATTTGATTACGATGGAAGTCAATGTTTTTGGAGACGAGAATGGTTATAAAGGTAAGGGTCGTCATACTGGCTAGAGGACTTTTAACAATGTGTTATACATGACTATTTTGCAAGAAAAAATGAAAGAAAGATAGAAATTATAAAAATTGAACAAGGACATTTTCTAAACTCCTGGAGCTACCAGAAAATTAAAGATGTTCTGTTTTACCATGAAGATGTCCTTCCAGGTCCTAGCTTGGAAACGTGCAAATAATCTCCATTGCTTTATCACTCTTTCGTCTTATCTACTAATGAGTTATGAGGATATTTTTTGTTTATAATTTGCGCATGCTCAAGAGATTTAAGTACCCATAAACTGTTTGCATATAGCGCGGGCAAGCACGAGCAACAGGGCATTACAAATTGGTATTGCAACATGCTTGCAAGTAGGAAAATAAACTGTTCCATTGTGCAAATCTCAGTTACAATGTCTGTAACCAGGGAAACCCCTCAAGGGGGAGTCCTATCGCCACTCCTGTGGATGATGGTTATCAATGACATCCTTAAAAAATTTAGTACAATGTTTATAAGTGCCAAGGCATACGCAGGTGAAGTGGTCATAATAGTGCAGGGAAAATACTTAAATATATTAAGTGGATGGCTGTGATTCAAGTGGTAATGTATTGGCTTCACAATCGGACGGTTCGGGGGTTCAGTACCAGTCGTCCCCGAAAGACGTTTTAAGAGTAGTAATACCCTCATCAATTTTAAGTTTTTTTTTAAAAAAATAATTTTAAGCGAAATTATGGAGGTTGCCCTGAAGACGATCAGCACTTGGTCAAAAAGTTGTGGTCTCAATGACAACTCTTCCAAAATGGAACTGGTTCTTTTTACCGGAAAGTATAAGATACCGCAATTCAGGCTCATAAAACTCAACGAAGTGGAATTGTCCCTCTCGGACAGCGCGAAGTATCTGGGTGTAATTTTTGACAAAAAACTGAATTGGAATCTTAACGTAGCGGAAAGAATCAAAAAGGCATATAATGCTCTCTTTATCTGCAAAAGATTGGTAGGAAAAATTTGGGGCTTAAAATCTGCTATGGTGTACTAGCTGTAGGTATACGGAACCGAGTTAAACTGTCCTGGGTGCCAGGACACTGCGGTATAAAAGGAAATGAACAAGCGGATAAGGTTGCAAGAAGGGGAGGGGTACTCGATAATAGTGAGGTCGTTAGCATCAAACCAACCCTTAACATGGTAAGGGGCACTATCGAGGAAAAAACATAGAGACTGCCAATCTAAGGTGGTCAAGTCTTGAAGGACACAGGGTATCCAAGGCTCTCTGGGCACTTTTTGACGGCAAAAGATCTGCAGAGTTAATAAAATTAAACAGGGATAAGCTTACTACAATAATAGAATTACTGACAGGATACTGTCTCCTGCGGAAACACGCAAAAGATCAAATTGTCAGATACGGATATTTTCAGATTCTGCGGTGATCTGTAAGCTGTTGGGGGACATAACACACATACTGTGTGAATGCGACGCAATATCGCGGAGTCGAAGAAAATTTTTAGGAAAATACTTTTTCGAAAACCTAGACGGCGCGAACTTCAAAGACCTTCTTGGCTTTTGCAAAGCAATTGGATGTTTCACCACGGAGATTGTTTAGGTTTTTGCCATTTGAATATAAATTCAACTGGTTCCACATAGACTAAATTAATTAAGCAAGTAGACAAACACGATTCAGCTTAAAGGGTTTTGGAATTCCATCCCACTGATTTAAGACGTAAAACGCGGGTGTGAAAAAGTTATTGAAACAAACTGGAATCTAAGTGTCCGGGATCCTGTGGGGCCCCGCCCAATTACCAAGGCTTCGCCCATCAATGACGTTGTCTAATAAAAAGCGGGGGCAGAGCATATTACTGGTCTTATCGTAAACCGGTAGTCCCTACCAGGACTTAAATCACGGTACCATGGGAATTAGGAGCCCCCCGGATTTCGGTCCGGGCCTAACTTGTTGAGGTAGGCCCCTTTGTGGGAGCGTCATGGTTGCTGTGGTTTAAACCCAAATCGCGGGTAGGGTCTTTCTGTTGGTTTGACCCATTGTAGAGTAGCAAACAAGTACTGGGTGCTGTGACCCTAAGAGCAGTAAGAGGTTTTAGATCGGCCTCGACGCATACCAAGGGTGCAACTTGTGCCTCCAACACAAGTTCTGCTTTGCTATTATACTATTAATGTAGGTAAGCAAGGCGTATCCTTGCTCCCATGGATGTATGGGCATCTCGTAAACATAAGTCTACATGACAGGTGGTTTGCGTTAAAAACCAGAGACTATGTCCGGGATCGTGATAGAAGGAAGGCGATTATTTCTCAGCAGAGATTTTTCCCGTTTTGGTAGTCTGTTAAGTAAGTAACTTCTAGAAGATTAAGCGAATACGGGTACCAGTTTCCAAGAGGGTTTTTACTATCAGCAGAATAGTGGATATTTTAAACCTTGAACAATTAAGGGATATATCCCTTAACTTGTGGCCTACTAATGGTGAAGTAGAATAAAAACAAGAACAAGAAAAAGGTGCCAGTAATAAGCTTTTTTGTATATGTGCAATGGCTACAAAGGGGGAGTGGAGAATAACCACCTAAACATGAACTCTATTAGATAAGCACGCCATTGTTATATCGAGCTTGCTGCTTCAGTATTGAGTTAAAACAGTGACTTACTGAAGCTTCAGTAATCTTACATCTTACTTATATCCTAACTACGATTTTATTAAATATTACTCTTAGTGTCATCTGCTCGGAAACACTGGTCTACACTTTTCTCACCCACAAGGATTTTTTTTTACCGGATAGAAATGCGGCTGAAAGAAGAAAACAAATCAAAAAAAAAAGCCAACACCAAAAGGATATTAGTTGAAATATTACATTTCAGATAGAGGGAAAGTGCATTCAAATGAATGAAGGCAAAGAGGCTGAATAACACAGCGCAGGGTTGAATTGCAAATATGCGATTTTCTTCGTGCGATAAGGACCAAGCAGTATGTAATTTATGTTTGTGAAACGCTTCTTCTTTTGGTTTTGTGTTATTTTTTCTTTCCTAATATCGACTACGTTATTATTATCGATAAACGTTATTATATGAATATCTATATACAAATGCGAAGATATAGATATAGATATATATACCGATTCATTCAACCTTTTGGACAGTGTATTAGAAATGCATAAAAGAGATTTTCTTGCCATATGTAGTGATGGTTAAATGGAGGATGGTTTTTTTTTATTGGCAAAGGGTTTTGCTATCCTTTCAAGCTAAGAGATTATAGAAGATATTTGTTTTAGTATATTGTACGTATCATACCGATCTTATAGAGATGCTCACGTATCTGTGATACTAAAAATATATACATATATGTACTCGTATATAGATTTTGCCTCCAAAACTCGTATATCTTCTATTCAAAATAAACTGAGTGTTAGCGATTTCTTGCCAATTCTTAAAAGCCTTTCCATGTGTGAGACCAAGAATATTGTTGTACGCGAAGCAAACCCAGGACTTTTTCTAATCAGCATTCTCCAAAACAGTTGTGAAATTACTCCTTCATGCTGGTCGATTTTTGATCAAATGTAGCCGCCCATCAGACTCTTTGATTTAGGGGCTTATAATTATTTACGTCAAGCGTTATTGCTTCTCACAGAACGGTAATATTAAGATGGCAGTTAAAAATTATAGATCGCCAATATTGAAATTAGCAAAAGTCTTTTACAGTCGTTCACAGTGTGGGCTATTTTACTGATACTCGTTCTAGGGTCAGAGCCTAATCTGTCACCGTATCAACTAGTGTGCAATTCTCCACAGCTACAACAGCCTGTAGCGATTCACCAAATTTCTCTACTGATGCACACGAAATCTACATCAGGCGCTATCATGAATTCACAGGATTATTATCTCAGATCATGGATGCTTTTTGCGTCATGGTTTACTGGGCCTTAAAATCTTTCATTCCAAGGTCTTTGGTTTCTTTTTTTTTAAGTCATGGGTGGATATAACCAAGCTGCAGACCCTAGGCGGCCACTTAGACATAATACCCGTCAAAAAATGGAGTGAAAGATAGAGCCCGAAGATGGATCAAATCTGGCAGTAGTTCCCTTATGGAAATTATCTTCACGACCTAAGCAGAATTCCTTTTTTTTACAAACAAAGATACTGCTTTCGAAAATCGAATGAGGTCTCTTGCGGCACCTGCGGAGCGAATAGAATATTAGATTTTCGCTACCGACGGCTCCGACTTGAAGTGCGATTTCATATTTCGACTTAGCTGGATACCTACGAGTCTTTTTGCTTTCCCCACTATTCTAGTGCATTTTAAACGGAAGTACAAGCAGTAAACGAAGCTAAGTGCTCTAAGCTCTTTAAGCGGTTGATCTCTGCAATTGTGCTTTCAGAATTGATCATAGCCAGCATTTCTAAAAACGCTGTATTATGTATGGGTCATCACGCCTCCCAAGAGATGCATTTAACATCTATTATATTAAAACCCTCCCCTCTGAACTGCACGGATTTGAACACTTTAACAAGAATAAACGAGTTAATTGCTTAATAAACTAAGCAAAGCCCAAACCCATTATATAAAAAAAGGCAAATAAATTCCATTCCATAACACTTATTTTGCTTGTTTGTGTTCCACTTCTACCCCTTCTCTTACGATTTTTAATTGAAAATTTCCGCCTAGTCCTTCTTTTGACTCCTTCAAACAAAAAAATGGAGACCTCCAACTTCAAGATCAACAGTGGAAATGATAAATTTCTTTGAATACAACCCCCGTCCCCATTTAGCAGCCTGATTGCAATTTTGTGGCCCAACTAATGCAGCACTTAGAAGGACCAAGGGGCGTTGAAATATAAACCCTGTTACCTAATTTATAATTTTGTTTTTTTGCAGAAACATTTGTTTCTTCGGTCTCTTCACGTTCTATTTCGTTTTCCATTTTCCATATGAAAAGGCTCTCATAATATTTCATAGAAAAATAGTGCCTCGGCTGGTTGTTGTAATATTTTATTTGAAGGCAAGGGTAGGCCAGGACATCCGGTGCATTGGTCATAAACATAGAAAACCCCGCGGCAAATGAATTTCGTGTCCTTTTTTCCTTCTTGCAAATGTTTTCGTATGTATGATAGTATTTTCAGTGACGGAGACATGTTTGGATTTATTTTTCTTTCCATTCTTAGCAATATGCATTCTGTTTAATTTTTGCGAAAATCGGATGATATTTTTTGGGAAACCTTGTTTGAGCTTTGTTTTATAGAGACTTTCGCAAGTAAAGTGCGATATTTGGTAGCTCTTTGGAGAAATGCAGGTACTTCAGCGTGCCACTTTTTAAAATTATTTTTGTACTTGATAAAAAAAGTTTATCGTTTTCATTTTGCCATGAATTTGTACTTTTATTTTTAATTGCCTATGAATTATATATTTTTATTTTTATTTTAAATGACTATATTTTTGTTCAAACACTGACTGTATACAGTTAAAAAAAAGCTTGCACAATATATTAAATAAACTTCTAAAAAAGCTCTTACAATTTTGTATATAAAGACTGCAGAATTACTAAAGAGATCATTCAGACATGATCTACTTCCATTTGGCTACTCTAAGGTTTTCCTAGGAGGGTCGTTGGTATTTTATTGTGTTTGAATTGTTTAAGAAAAATAAAAATTTGTTTGAAGAAAATTTTCTTTATTTTATTAAGAGGAAAAATAACCTCTTACAAGTTCTAATAATTTCTCTTAAAAAGTATCTTCTACATCATTCGGTTAACAAGTATATGGTATATAGTAAATAAGTTGGATACAAATAAAAAGATGTTGCTAGAACCTGCAACGGACTGCTAAACACCTCCTTGATTAACTCCATCACATGTCAAATGCTAGATGATACTGGAAGAGTGGTTTGAAAAGGGTCAACAATCAACAATCAAAAGAGACAGTTAAGTATCGAGAAATTAGACTGGTATTGGCAGGAAATCCATGGCGATCCATACCAAATAATGCAAATTTTATTTAATTTTGACTAAGGAAACCGCGAAATATAAAACTACCCACCACATTGCAGTATACTGAGTCTGAAAGTGCCACATAACTGAGCAGTTGGATCTTTGGAAGCACAGCTGGGTGAATTTCAATGCAAAACTGTGTTCCACAACACACGCAAAGTGGACGTTTTACCGAAGGGTTTAGATTAAGTCCAAAGGTCATTTCGGAGAAACCATGATCAATCATATTTGGAGGTCAAGCATTTGTGACAGAAGAGAGATAAATACTTTACTAGGTATAACTGCTGCATACAATAAATATGCTTGAATATGGGTGGTTTATCTGTTGAAGACAGACAACAATGAAAAATAATATTGTGAAGGCGATAGAGAGCAGAACTAAGGTCTAGTTGAATGGGGATTTGTCATCGAAGGAAATTTCTAGCGCCCAGCGTGCGAGCGAATATCTAAACGCAAACCGCATTGTGATCGCATTTCTCAAAATGCATTTTAGCATTTCTCAAAATGCATTTTAACATGGCAGACCGACTAAGTCCGTTTTCGATGTACATATATACTCAAGTACTCGTATATGCAGATGATGTAATGGGTTGTACATAGTGTTGTACCACGCTCAGTCGGAAATAAGAAGTTCTCGAGTGAGCATCTGTGCCAGAACGTTAAATTTTCTTTTTTTATAAAATAAAGTGGTACGTGTTCTTGACGTGTGAGAATTTTAGGGTTCGTTATAAGTACCGTTATTTTTTTTCTAGGAACTATTTACCATGCTGTTCACCAGTTCAAATTCGATCCCTGGCAATGAAAAACAATAATGATGTATTTGAGGATGTCGGTGAGCAAATCGAGATATTGCATGCCAAATTATCTTAAAAGCAACCTGCGTTGATCAATAGGTACAGTCCGATCCTTTTGCATGACAATGCTAGACTCCATACCTCACAAGTAACGGTGAAAAACTGTTGCAGTTGGGATTTCAATCTCTTCCGCATTCACCGTGCTCTCCTGATATTTTCCCAATGGATTACCATCTTTTCCGCAATCTGGATTCATTTTGCCATCAGAAGGCCTCCCGGAACTGAGCAGAGGTCATAAAAGCCTTTGAAGATTTCATTGCCTCAAAAAGTCAGCACTTCTACGAAAAAGGAATATTTGATCTTGTATCACGTTGAAAGAATGTCATAGATGCCAACGGATCCTATTTTGATTGAATAAACTTTAACGGAAAAATAATATTGCCTTTTCAGGTTTTACTATAAAATTGGACATTCCATGTGGTGCAACCCAATAAGGACTGTAACGAATAAAACTTGGAAACTTCAAAGTTAAAAAAACAAAAAAATATTTTCATAATTCATGTAAATTTTTTTTATTTGCTTTAAAACTCTGTTTTTATTAAATTCATTCACAATTACAAAAAATAAAAAAAATTATTTGGGTTCCCATTTTTCCTCAACTTCTTTCGAATGTCCTTTATAAGGTTGGTGACAGTTACATCTGTGATCTTTTTGGACGCTCTTTTCCATTTAGCACTAAAATCTTTTACGTCCTTTGCACACTGCTCACTTTTCCACAATTTAGCTTTGACCAAAGCCCAATACCTTTCAATGGGACGGCACTGTGGAACATTGGGTGGATTCATGTCTTTTGAGACAAAGTCGACATTTTTAGCAACAAGAAAGCTCAACGTCGCATGAGCATAGTGAGCTAAAGCTAAATCTGGCCAAAATAATGTTGAACCCTCGTGTTTGTTTAAGAAAGGAATCAACCGTTTTTTTAGGTACTCGTTAATGTACACTTCTCCGTTAATTGCTCCCGTTGTAATAAACGATGAGCTTCTTTGTTCACATTGGCAAATGGCCAAATGGCAAACGAGATATTTTGACCCGAATTTTTCCATCCCAATCGATGTTGTTGATTGCGGAAGAATCTCAGCTTCAAACGCGTTGTAAAACTGCGCACCTGGAAGAGTAGTAAAGTCGGCTTTTGACATAAGTTTCGTCATCCAAGACTAAACACGCTTTTTTGTTGCCGATCAACTCGTATAGCTTCCAGGCTCGTGTTTTTATGACTTTTTTTTGCTTTTCAGTAACTTTCGATATTATTTTGTTTTTTTCATGGTTCTAGACCGTTACGTTTTTTAGATCTTTGTACCATTGTTTGGTTGGTATTACATTTCCGAGCAAGATCTCTGGATGACATAGTCCGGTTTTTTACGATGGTACCCCCACTATTTTCCTGTCCAAATTTGTATCATGTGCTCCACTTTTAGCTCCACTTTTCTGTTTTCGCTTAACTGTCAACGTCTCCAAATATCGTTTAATAACAGAATCCACTGTACAGCGTGCTATGTTTAAATTTTTTGCGATGAAATGGTTTGGACGCGAAGTATTTTCGAGCCATTTGTCGATGATCTTTTTACGGCGTTCCTCTTGACTCATATTTTAAAAATATTTTAAACCGCACCGAACTAAAATCAATAACAAACCGAAACTAGAGAATATACAGGCTAATTTGGGTACAAAATGGGATTGCAATTTTTGCGCATTGGAAGCATTGTCTGTCGTGTTTAGCGACTGTCTGCTCTAAAGCACATGCAGCTCTAGACGTGATCGACGATTAGTGCACTAGAAATGGACCTTCATCCAAACACCTCAAAACTGAGGTTGTTCTCTTTACGAAAAGGTGGAAGCTGACTGGTCTGACTCATGTAGTGCTTAATGGCATTACCATCCAATTCTTGAAAGAAGCTAAGTATTTGGGTATCATACTGAATAGCAAACTTCTCTGGACTAAACATGTTACGCCGAAAGTCTCTAAGGCGCTCTCGGTCTTCTGGCACCGCAAAGACGGTGGGTGGCCGTGGCTCAAGTGGTAGTGGACTGGCTTCCAAATCGGAAGGTTCGGTGTTCGAATCCCAGCCTCGCCCGAAAGACATTTCATCCATTTTTTCAGTTAACGAAAATCAAGTAAGACGAGTAGTTGACTAGAAATTAACATCAAGCCAACTTCCACTAAGAATTTAGTCTCCCCATTAAATGTAGGATGCCACCGATGGAGCGAAATTACCACTGAGCCCAAACATATTTCTTTCTCCCTCTATCCCATTTTCCAAAAAACTTAACACATGCTGAGGCATTATAAGTGTATTCATACCCACCTGAGTGTTAAGTTCTTTTTTTTTAAAAAAAAAAAAAAAGAAGCTATCGCCAAGATATGGGGCTTGTCACCGTAAAGGGTACCTTAAATATATACGGCTATGATAAGGTTAATAATATCCTATGGGTATGTTATCTGGTGGAACAAGTTTTCACGAAAATACGGCACTGGTGCTTTTACCAGACTCCTGTACTCTCAACTCATCTTCTGTTTCAAGGAAAGAGGTCTTTGGCACAACGCGCACTGGAGTTTTGAAAAGTGGAGATATACGCAGTCCTATATCGACAGCCAAGCTGTGCTAAACCCGTTTATGGCTTCCAAGCTAGCTCGAGAATGCAAAACTTCATTGAACGCAGTCGCAAGTTTAAATTCACTGAGTGTTGTCCGCGTCCTAGACCATAATGGGACCCGCGAAACAAAATCGGTGTTGAACTTGCTAGACAGGGCTCAGAGAAGACTTTTTCAGGCCCTGAAAATACATTACGTCTATCTGCGTTCTCAGCTAGGGCTTCCATTGGCAGATGGGTCTCATATGAACATAACCGCAGATAGCATGACTGTCTGGGTTGCCGTAAGACTAAACGAAATGTTAACAACGTGTCTTAGAGGTCAACGGTTTTCCTGCTGTCCCTCAGTTTGCTTTGACGGCGCACTACGATTTTGCTTAGAACTTAAGTGATGCAACATGCTGTGATGCTTGCTGTGAAATCCAGTATATGGATATAAAAGAAAATCTCATTCGCTGAAACCGTACTCCTTGGGAACTTTTACCATATTTTCGGATTTGGTTAAGGAAAAAAGAAAAGGTTGACTGATGTTTATTGATCGGTTTGTATCCATTAAAAATTCTAAGAAATCTATGACTTTTTTTTGAGCTGAAATATAAATCTATATGCGTGCATCATACCAAAGGCTTTCTCGTGCTCTTCTCTCTCTCGGTCTCCCACACCTTGCAGTTGTTGCCCGAATATGGGAATTGTATCTAGTAAAAATTCAAAGCCATAACCACACGCATATATAAAAACCAGACACACTTCTGTATGGGTTGTATATCCTGACTGTATATCCGGGATGAGGGAAAAAGATTCCTATCACAGATATACGGCTGCCAGTTTTGCCGCCGATGTTGGCGATGCCTTCGACTGCTCTAGACCTGCTGTTTGTGCTGTTGTTGGTGTTGCTGCTTGGGGTAGATATACTGCTGCTTCTACTAAACCACGAATGCAACGAAGATTTATGGTGAAATATTTTGCATTGTACAGTTTTGATCCTGTTTAGTGTGTTGTGTGTGATGTTTCGGGCTTTTGTTGTCCTCTGCCATGCTAGTAGCCCCAGCTCCAGTTGCACTCCCATCGCAACCAACCCCATGTATGTAGCATAACTCTGGCTCTGTATTTCTGTTATTATATTATTCACCCTTTCAAGGATGCGTCGCGATGTGCATAAAATATTTCTACACATACAAATTGGGGTACACATATAATGCAGTCATCGCACAAGCCCGTGTATGCATGTATTAGTCAGGTATAGTTTGAATCACCGGATGTTGCAGAAAAATACACCGGCAGGGTGAATTGTGTGTAAAACGCATGAACAGCTTCGGGGTAATATTTTCTGTGCATCTAACGCCCTTTCACTACCCATAACAACCCACTACCGCTTGCATACACCCTAAAGGGGAAATACAAATTTTTCAAGTTTTCGTCCAAAAAAGAAAACAACTTTTTTACTAGGTTTCAGTTTTAAGTTCGTCTTGTTCTTTATTATAATTTTTTTTTGCTCCACAAATTTACCGTAACATTTCTCAGGATGCATAGCACGAGTAGTACACATCCTTTATAGCTTGTTATTTATACAATATGTGCAATGCTCAGCGATAAAGACTGGACTCATGGATATTCAAAAAGCCATACATACCTTTCTTTCAGCTTTTTTGTGTCGCTTTTTTAAAACCCTAAATCTTAGACTTAAGTGAAAATTTCTGTTTTTCTATTTTCAGAGTTCGAAACTGGGCATTAAAATTCGGAGTGGACTTATGGGAATTTGGCAGACAGTTTACGAAAATGAACGATATCAAAAGTGTAAGTACCAATAGAAGTATTTTGGAAGTTTTTATTTCGGACTTGAAGACCTTAAGTCTGATATCGAAATTGATCGACGTGATAACACGATGAAATCAAGTAGAAACACGTTCTTAACGTTGAATGGGAAACATTTTTAGAAAGGTCTTTTCGGGTTACATTGAGTTTTAAAAACTTTTTGTATCCTTACGTTTGAATTCCAAAAAAGTTTTTTTTTCTTGAGAAGCTATGTACATATGTACGTATGTCTGTGTATTTAAGATATACTGATTTGCTCACTATCTTATGAAAAATTGTTCACTATTTTTGTCACACGCTAGTTTTTTTTAAAGATTCATTATTTGATCATGATATCGATTTATTCTGCCTATTTCTTCAGCTCTGTTATTGTTTTCCAATTACCTACTAACGAAATTCATCAGTTTTTGTGTAACACTTTAGTCGGATCTTTGGGCGATCTGCTCTGTAAGAACTAATCAAGTTCTCAGTACTACTAACATTTCTTCAGCAGGAAGGTGAAATAATCAATAGTTGTGACAGACGAACAATATTCAACTATACTATTTTGACAAACGGAAGGTGTAAGATGCATGATGGAAAATTACCCTAATGGATCAGAAGCTACCTCACATTCTAACAATGGAAGGTATCTGAGTTAAACAAAAATGGTTTTAACTTACAGTTCAGATAAACCGCCTTTGCCTCATTCAAGGAGATCCAAGTAATACTCGTATATCAGGTACTAAGCTCCAAACTCTGGAGAAATAAAATAAGAGAAAACCCTTTGAGGAACTGCAGCACACAATCACCTGTTTTGGAAAAAATTTTATTTTGTAGCTGTTTGGCTATTGATGTAGATGTAGATGCTCCTAGTAAATATCACGCTTTATGGAAGCGTATATTGCGTATATTTTTGCCTGAAATACACTACAGTAGTTTAGGAAGCGAAAAGAGATATTCAGTGCTAGTAACTTGGTGTAAGAATAAACAAGTGGACTTCTTCAAGGTAGCTTTCAGACGACGCGTCCAGAAGTGATAGTAGTAGAAATAGCATATGTAATGCAGCAGTGGAGGTTTCAAAGAGTTTCAAATTATTAATGCAGGCCAACTTTGCAGATTCCTTGTAGATCATTAGGAATGACTTGAATTCATTATCTCGCAGAAATGATGATAATGCGTAATGGTCACGATGACCCTTCTCTTGCATTTTGTGTTTGGTTCAACCAACCCATCATTAAGAGTGACTAGAACAGAAAAAGCTTTTGCAATCTCTTGCGATTTTCTTACAGCGCTTCTTTGGTGTTTTGGCTTTCGGGGTATCTACACTCACACTCATCATTAAGAGTGATTAGAACAGAAAAAGCTTTTGCAATCTCTTGCAATTTTCTTACAGCGCTTCTTTGGTGTTTTGGCTTTCGGTGTATCTACACTCACACTCATGCCTTGGCTACAATAAAGCAGTGGTCCGTATGTTGAGTTCCTGAGAACGTTTAAGCATTTAAAATGTTTAAGATGTCCACTCCGTATGTAAACAATTTATTTAGCTGTTGATCAGACTAGGTGATTGTGTTGGATACAAGGATGATGACGCTCAGGTTAGATATGTCAAAATGTCCGTCTTTCCTATGTTAGCATTAAAACCAACAAGAACGTCCGTGGTAGTAGTAGTAGTCATGGTTAAGCCACGGCAACGTATGTTCCAAGAACGCTTCCCAACCCACAAAGAAAGAAAACTACAATTGTACATAGATTTCGTTAATCGAAACCGGAGTACAAGTATAGGGTCCGCCAAAAATGTTTTTTTTTTTGAAAATGCTATAAAAAAAAACTACTGAATATTTTCTCAAATTTCTTTTTTTATTTGAAAGTACAATCCTTCCGGTTAATAATGGAAAATAATTTCATTCAAATGGCTGCCTCGGCTGGCCATGAAGTAGCCTACACGATCGGTTCAAATTTTAAGCACATTATCGATTGTGTGCAGCTGTATTTCACCAATAGCTTCACGAATATTGTCCTTTAAAGCGTCAATTGTCTCTGGCTTGTCGGCGTAACACTTATCTTTTACGGCACCCCACAAATAATATTCCAACGGTGTCAAATCGCAGCTCCATGGTGGCCAAACGACATCAGCTCTGCGGCTGATAATGCGATCTTCAAAAACAGGGCGCAAAACATCGAGTGTAGCTTCGGCTGTGTGGCACGTAGCGCCGTCCTGTTGAAACTAAATGTTGCCAATACCCTCCTCTTCAATTTTTGTGAACAAAAATTCGTTCAACATGGCCCGATAACGATCGCCATTGACTGTAACGGCCATTCCTTACTCATTTTCGAAGAAAAATGGCCCAATTATGCCTCTGGACCAAAATTCGCACCAAACAGTGACTCGTTTTGGGTGTATCGGCTTTTCAATGTATGCGTGCGGGTTTTCTGTGCCCCAAATGCGACAATTTTGCTGTTTACATACCCGCCAAGATCAAAATGAGCTTCATCTGAAAAGATGATTTTTTTGGCAAAATCGGCATCTTCTCTAAGTCGATCGCAGGCCCACTTAGCGAAGCGTTGTTCAAGCGTATACACAAGCATATTCGTTCAGCGGAATGATAAAACTAATTATCTGTCGAATCAGACATGAGCTTAGTGTTACCATTCACGAAATAAGCACTAGTTGAAAAAAAAAAACGTTAGATGGCGGACCCTATATAATGATTTGAAGTGGTAGAATTTTCTTCTTCTAAGTGTAATGCTTGTGAGGACCTACAACTCTGCAGATTAGTCCTTACCAACATTTTTGCAATGCCCCAAGGATTCATATCAATTTCGTTAAGTTATTAAAGCATCTTGTCTTCCTCACCATGATGGACTTTTGCAAATACCATCTCGATGGCATAAATGAGTCCAGACATTCACGGAAGAGAGTTTTCCGCATAAGTTGCTGAATATCTTAGAGGACGTAGCTTCTATGAGTATAATATCAATATTGTAACTTGTTTCGTTTTATTACAGATTTGGATATTCCATTTAAGAGTTTTGTACAGTTCGCTCATTAGTATGGGTGGGTGGCCGTGGCTCATGTGGTAGTGTGTTGGCTTCCCAATCGGATGGTTCGAGGTTCAATACCAGCCGTGGCCGAAGGACTTTTTTTCATGGAACTAAAATCTCGTAAGATGAATTTTGCCTAAATACAACATCAAGTCAATTTACACTAATAATTTAGTCTCTCCGTTAAATGTTAGATGCCAGCCATGAAGTTAAATAACTACTGAGCACAAACATCTTTCTTTCTCCCTCTATCCCATTTTCCAAAAAACTTAACACATGCGGAGGCATTATAAGTGTATTCATACCCACTTGAGTGTTATGTTACTTTTTTTTAAAAAAAAGTACGCTATCCGCCTCCTCATCCTCAGCTGTTTGTGTGTGGATATTCTGAGCTATTTCTCAGTGATTAAGGTGATGTCTCTGCTTAAGACTGGATACCTACGTGTTACTGTATCTTACGTGTTTCGGATCTGTATGGGATGATAAATACCTATTATGAATCTTGACTATATGACCTTTGGTCCCAGAGTCTCTACATAGCTAGTTGGTTCTTGTTTGGTTTTACTCTGTTTGATTAAAAATTAATAAGTAAATTGTTAAAGCAACAGTCCGAGGTGGACCATCCCTCCGATTCCTACTTCAGAAACTTTTTCATAGACGGCGATTTGTTATTGCTCGCCAAAAGGATGGCCAGCAGAGAAGATAACCTTTATCTTGCATAAAACTGAGTCATGCCACCACTCAAATTAAGTGCTAAAATTTGGGGTATTCAACACAGAAGTTTTTAACTGGTTCGCTGATGTCCACTTTCTTTATTGTCTATTGTTTTTCTAAGGGTCTGGTGACTTAAAGTCAGTTTATCCGGTTTTTCAATTTCTTCGAGTATTTGGTCTTGCTATGTACACCTGTGTGCAAAATAATAGCAGTGTTAGATAGTTAACTTTTTATTTTACAATAAAACCAATTTTAGAGCTTCTACATTTTAATTATTTATTTTTTCTTTCTGTATATGGAATAATGTTCGAAAGACTTAGTATTGAATTTGAAATTAAGTAACTATTCTTATAGAAAATCTAAAATATTAGACTTCAGACAAAAACAAGTGCATCAAGATATAGCAGTATTATTTAGAAAGGCTTAAATTTTTGACTTGAATTTATTAAAAAAAAAACTGAAAATATGTTGCACTTGCTTAATACTTCGACTAAGCGCGTGCACCTCTCTCTCGAAATACCTGTCCATGCAGATTGCACTATAGTCCACAATTCACCAACGTTTTTTGGTTTTGTCTTAAAAACCTTTTGTTTCACATCAACCCACAAGTTTTCAACGGGATTAAGATCTAGAGACCGAGCAGGTCACTCGATGACATTAATCCCATTGATTGCAAACCAATTTTTAGCCAGTTTACTGGTGGTCATTATATTGTTGATACACCCACTTAAGCGGAATATTCCATTCAGCATATGGAAGCATAATAGTCGGCAAGATATTGACGTACAGCTTTGCATCCGTTTTATCTTTAATCCAGTACAAAGGATCTGGACCATAGTAGGAAAACGAACCCCATACATTAATTTTTGCCCCTCCATGCTTTACCGTACGAGTCACAAACCGAGGAATATATTTAGCATTCGGTGGTCTTTTTATGTATTGCTTTCGTCCAGCTGAACCAAAAAAGAACCATTTTAGACTCATCTGACCATAGAGTATTTCGTCATTTGTGTAGAGGCCAATGCAAATGTTCCTTAGCAAAACTGATTCTCTTTTTGATGTGTCGGGGTTGCAACAACGGCACTTTTCTCGGGCTCATGCCAAATAATTTAGCCTCCATAAGTCTCCGTCTTATTGTGGAAGTGTCTACTCGTACATCTAGATTAAGTTCTTACTTAATTTAGTAGACCTTAAATGGATCCGTTTGTACTAAACGTTCATAATATATATGTACCTTCATCTATTAGAATCCCTATCCACATGTAATCAGCAATGTCAGTGTCTAATTTAGTAGACGTCTTAAATGGATCCGTTTGTACTAAACGTTCATAATATATATGTACCTTCATCTATTAGAATCCCTATCCACAAGTAATCAGCAATGTCAGCGCGTAACCGCTCTTTTGGTATATTTATTGCACAACAATCAATTTGGACCGATGGAATAATACGTGATCAATTGCTGTTATTCGATTGAATTTTCATTCCCTTTCGAGTCCCCTTCTCAAGTGTTGAAAACAAAGTGAATACAGCACAATGTACACCTTGACTTCCTCTCAACGAAAAGTTCCTCCTGCCAAGTACACGTACATCCTGTTGAAACCATGGTGTGCCAATGAGCCATTCTATTTTTGAAACTAATAAGAATAATAATATCGGGAACAGTTACTTCCTACTCTTTGCCTCAATTCGATTGCACAATTCATATATGTATGTAGATGTGCCCGTGCTTGTCGTCCTCATCCCAGTCTTCATCCAAGTCGTCATTCTAGAAGTCGTTTTCATCGTTAAAGGGTAATTCTAAAGTTTTTAACAGAGTCCTTGCCACGATATGCTCCTGTTTCCTTTTCGCTTCTTCCACTCCACAGATAGTCGAAATGATGAAAATGTCCGGCCTGAATCCGTACACAGAAGATACCTATAATTGTGCTGATGTTCGTTCGCTAAAGAAATTTCTTCTAAACAGGGACGAAGGCAATAAAATGAGGAAAACTGAGCTAAAAGATGAAGAAATTGAAACGAACAAAATCCTTCAAATTCTTTATAATTAATCCTTTATATTCGTAAACTGTGTTTAATCGACTAAAGGTTTCCAAGGCTTGTGCCAAGGATATGGATATCTATACAAAAAAAAATCAGAGAGCAACAGCTACACCAGGAAATGAAATGGGTCGAGATCTTTTTTACACAATTTTCCTTTCCCAACACATACGTTTTGAAATGTGGTGTTTGTGTGTGTATTGGTTTTGTGAAGGACACCAATTCTGAGAAATAGCTAGTTTCATAACTTAATTGAATCACAAAACAGTCATGTATCATACCCATATTCGAGTATCTACTCATTGAAATGCATTCGCACTGAACCCAGGGCGATTCGAATGTCCTTACACCCAGTAGATGTAGATATACTCATACGTACTCGTAGACTAACACTGCTACAAGCCTTTTGTTTCACTTTTATTAATGTTTTTTTTTTGAACAAATATGCGTTTTTCCATGGTGGCAAAAAAGAAATACTATACAATTCCAAATGTAGGTTAAATTTGAAGAAACTTTCTCTTTATCTCTTCTACATGACAGTGGCATTCTCATTTATGGAACAGTTAAAGGATAATACATGTATAATGTGCACTGTGCAGTATTGGTATACGAGTATTGTTTTTTGAAAAAGTTTATTCTTCTATTTCTAAATCAATTTGTATGTACTGTGCACTTTTATGTGGTTTCTGTGCCGTTTTATTTTGCGCGAAAATCCTATCAGTTAGATGAAGAATTATTTGATTATGTCAACAACCAATACACAAACACAAGGTTTGAATATACATATGCATGGATATCCTTACTCAAGTAAATACATTCATATATGGCCGAAGAAGAGCAAGAAACGTGCGCGGCCTGGAATCCTTGCAGAAGTTGGAGTGCGAGTATATACTCGTACAAAATGGTTAAATATGAAAATGAAAATAAAAAACAGTGAACGAAAATTCTGATATTCCGACACATGCTCAGTTGGGGCGAGTTGTGAGCCGTGTATACGGTAGAGTAAGCTTTTATTGGCACCAACAAGAGTGGCATATAGTAAAGTTTTATTGTAGTTTCTAGTACTTAGTAGTATTTTTGTTTACTACTTTGGGAAAAGATTAAAGAGATAAATCTGGGTTACTACTGTTATATGGGCATCAAAATTGTTCGCCTCCTACAGTTCGTCACTGTACTCTACACTCACTTAAGAATAAAACAATTAAATTTGACAAGCAATATTCGATCCAGGTTTTGCTCTTTTCTTATGATGACAGTCTGAACACATTAGGCATTCCCTAATGATAACTAATGATACTAGTAAATCAGGTCTCTTCTGAGCTACTTTAATTGTATTAAAGTCAAGACTCCTACATACATACATTCAAGAAAATTTTCAGTAGAAGACAAAATGATTCATCTTAAAGATAACTAGGTTCTCTCCTGGCATACGAGTATGTACCTAAAATTGCAAAAGCTGGATAGATACCTTAGACTTTAAACTTAAGCTTTAAAATCTGACCAATCGATTTAAATATGAGGTCAATTTTTCAGACGAGTTTTTCCTTCATCTAACTACTTATTGGATGTGAGTCTTCAACAAGATTCCCCCCTTCAGCGTAATTGATAATTACCAAAAGGTTCTGCTCAGTTGACCATAAAGAATTGAAAATGCACATAAATATGTTCAAGCTGTAGAAGGACCAAATTTTGACGTCCGACGCGTTGATTTTCTTAGTCAGCCTTAGATTATCTGGACTTTTATCTCGAAGACTTGGTACGGATAATGAAGAAGAAATTATGCCTAACTCTAACAAAGGTGAAACTTGTAATTAGATCCTGGGAACATATGGAACAAACTACAGATTTCAGTAAGCAAGACGATTATAATATGATTTTAAATAAGAAATTACCCTGTGAAATCGTTGCTGCTAGGTGAGGTTACATCTCACATTATCTTTGAATTTTATTCTAAACGGTTTATTAACCAGAACCTCCCATTCAATGATAAAGTTATCGTAAAACTTTTTAGTTTGCTGCTACGGGTTTCAAGTTGCTTTGTATACTCATATCTGCTTGGCAGCTTTTTCCTCTTAGAATCCCTAAATTCTTTTGTTTGTAAGTATACTAATGTATACTAATGTTCTATACTTCCGGTTTGTAGTGTATACAAATTAGTTTAGAAGTAGGTATACGTTGCGTTGAGCAGCAAAAAAAAAACAGTTGTAGATGACCCTGAAATTTCGCTGTGCGTGTTCGTTCATAGTTTGCTCTGTTTCGTTTTTATTATCTGAAAAAATAAGCTTTACTGAGCACATATCGGATCACAGGCTAATATCACATAACTTGGGAGGTTGAATTCCGCTTCTTAATTGTAGATTTGGTTAATAACGGTTTTGCATAGTCTCAGGATAGGACACTTTTTAGCTTTTGGCTTTTTAATTACTTCATGTTTTGGTAATCGTAGAAATGTGTAACGCGTATAAATACATTTAATGCTACATATTTCTCTCACACATCTGCACTGCTACTATGATGCTTATGACGTTGACTAAATTTAAGGACCTTAGAACCACTCTACAGGACAGTCAGTCTGCTGTGTTTTTACATTTTAGTGAAACAACTACTTATCTTTTGGCAACCTGTACTGGAACTTGAGTTTGAGCCACATAAACTGTATGGGCTCTTTTTCGGAATGTTTGGAGAAACACTGAGTAAGTACCTATTGCAATCTGAAATCTGGTAATAGAAGAATAAAATAGCAAGCACCAATCAGTAAATTGCAAAGAATACGTCTGCTTATATCCGGTAGAAACAACAACTCTCCGGGTCGGAGTGTTAATATACATTCGCTCCACATGCCCTAGCCATCGTAGTCCACTGATATGCACTTCCAGATCAATTCGATGTCCCTGTGCGGCTCTGGGCATCTGCAAAGTCCATCCATGCAAACGAAACAGAAATCGCAGAATCTAGCGTTTATGATGATCAAGCACGCCTCCATGTGCCTTCGCTAGCATCCAGGTACGATTAAGGTCTTATATAAAGTCTTCTTAGAGTTTCTTAACAGGTCTTAACACTCACTTACCTTTTTTTTATCCAAAGAAGCAGCAATTAGCATAATCAAAAATTATCTATTAAAACGCTCGGTCCGATTCGTTGATGTTGTGCGTCTTTCCTCATTTAAAGTTAAATTAATTTTTCCTGCTTTCGATTCAATATTTGCAAGCGCACCAGTAACAGATCTCTGCCTACTGCCGACTTTATCAATCTCATCAACGTATGCAAATTGTCGCACAGACTTTTAGAAAATTGTTCCTTCGGTGCTGGTTTACGAGTTTTAAATAATTTTCTCAAGTATGATACGAGGGCGGGTCAATAAGTCCGCGACTTTTGGATTAAAACACAGATTTTTTGATAAAAAAATAATTTTATTTTTCAACGTAGTCTCCCTTGAGCTCTATACACTTTGTCCAACGCTTCTCCAATTTTTTTATCCCTTCCAAAAAAAATGATTTGTCGAGGTCCGCAAAATAGGCCTTTGTTTGCGAGATGACTTCATCATTGGAGTCAAATCTTTTTCCACCAAGCCATTTCTTCAGGTTTGGGAACAAGAAATAGTCGCTCGGAGCCAAATCTGGAGAATAGGGTGGATGAGGGAGCAATTCATAGCCCAATTCATGGATTTTTGCCATGGCAACTGCACATGTGTGCACCCTTGCATTGTCTTGGTGGAAAAGAACTTTTTTCTTGGCCAAATGAGGTCGTTTTTTTTTCAAATCGTCATTGAATCGGTCCAATAAGTTGGCATAATATTCCCCATTGATTGTTCTTCCCTTTTGAAGGTAGTCAATGTGCATTATCCCGCGTGCATCCCAAAAAACAGTCGCCATAACTTTATTGGCTGACAAACCCACCTAGGCCTTCTTTGGCGCCGATTCACCCTTAGAAACCCACTGTTTTGACTGTTGTTTGTTCTCTGGTGTGTTGTGATGGATCCATGTTTCGTCCACGGTTACAAAACGGCGCAAAAACTCCTCCATATTGCGATTAAACAACGCCAAACCTTCCTGTGAAGTTGTTACACGATTGCGTTTGTAGTCGACTGTGAGCAAACGCGGCACCCATCTTGCGGAAAGCTTTCTCATGCCCAAGTGATCATTCAAAATTGAAACCACTGAGCCATGCGAGATCCCTACGGCTTCCACAATCTCTCGCACTTTCAATCTTCGGTCGGCCAACACCATATCGTGAATTTTTTCGATTGTTTCGGGTGTAGAGAGCTCAACTGGGCGTCCAGGACGTTCGGCATCTTCAGTGCTTGTACGGCCACAACGAAATTCAGTAAACCACTTTTTTACCATTGAAATCGATGGTGCAGAGTCGCCATAGTATTTATCAAGCTTAGCCTTGGTCTCGGTAATGGTTTTTTTTCGCAAGAAATAATGCTTAATAACCACACGAAATTCACTTTTTTCCATTTTCTCCTCAAATTAGTGAGTAGTCTGATAAAATTAGCTGTCAAACACAAACTAACTGACGCAGCAAGTTTAAATTTTGACAGGAGTCAACTGACAGATGCCTGTTGACAGGAGCAGTGTTGCTGTTTCAGTAAAGAGGTCAGAAATTCAAAAAGCGGACTTATTGACCCGCCCTATCTTGTCTAAGGATTCTTTTGACATCAAATATCTCAATTTGCTTCCGAATTTTAGGGAACAGCCCACTTCCACTGCCGTTCTGTACAGCGTGATAAACTTATATTAGGATACCAAAACTAAACATAGCTCCGTGTAGATCGTGTCTATAGATCCTGTCATATGGGCTCTTGGGATCGACAAAGATGTGATGATGAGTATCGGTCTGGATTTTTGGATTTGGGCTCTAATTTCATAAGCTTGGCTTACATTTAAGTTTATATTATACAAGTTCAATGGTTCACTCTGACTTACATTGTAGTATACAGAGGAGGTTACTCTACTAGTTTCTTTAAACATTCAAACGTAGTTTCGGCCATAGTTGTTTAGTCAGAAGCTACTCTCCATTTCTTCGATCGCTCGCTTTTCATACTCTTTCGCTTTTCTCCGGAAAGCCGAATTTCTTCCCCTTTTATTGCATTGTTATGCTGCACCACTTCATAGGCAAATTATTTTGCTTCATGTACTTACCTTCATTATTCATGAAACCAAGGATTTAGTAGCCGTGGTCAATTACGACATTTCTGACGGCTTCTTGGGAGCGGTGCCACTGTTCTTCAGCTCTTGATGTCAATTGCAAATGGCTTAACAAGAGATTCTGGGTTCTGATTGCAGCCATTGAAATATACATCTCAAAGCATTATTCTGATACTGTTGCATGTAAGATAGGTAGCGCCCCGGCTTTATATTGGTCGCACGGAATGTTAGCATATCAATAATATGATACTTCAAGAGTGTCTTGCGTCGATCGCAAATTGATGAATTTTGGTGACGGCTTTGTAAGCAGATGGCTGCCTGTCGTCATAGCTTGATCATTGTTTGGAGGTTTTGTCGAAAAGCTCGTAGAAATATTCTTTGCAGGATCATCTATTTCTTCTGTTGGGATGAGAGCACAGCACAGTGCTGTTGGCGAATTGATCCGATTTTTACAAGGCTCTTGCTTAGGTGCTTAAAGCTAAAACTGCTTATGGCAGTTAACCTCAAGCACAGTGACCGGCATAGAGGGCCAGACGAGCTACCCGAGTTATACCCTCGATCCGCTACTTACGCATTAAAGGTGCATCCACCACCATTTCCATTTAAAATCCTACCTAGTCCTGGAAATATTTAGTGAGGTTAATGTGTAGGTTCCTGTATAAAGAATAACTAAGCGATTACTTTAATGAGCGAAATAACTTATGAATGAAGACGACTCCACACGACGAACCCTCATCCTGTTATGTGATATATCGGAGACATTGCAAGTTTTCCTTTATATCGTTGTAGATTCTGTCCATCATTGTATTGCCCGCGGAAATGTTTGTCCAATTCTATGTTAGGACAGAACTCAGAAAGAGAGTCTGCCTAACAGGGCACCTGCTAATAGTCGAAACCGATATCAGAATCAAAATTCTAGACATGTAGCGTGCTTACGCAGGAGCTAAGATGTACACGAGTTTGAAACACATAGTTCCCGGGTCTCTTTAGAAATGATGTGACTACTGACCGAACGAAAAATTATTCACGGCAACACTCCCGGTTTCTTCCTCTAGACTTAATTTAACTGAAAAATTTACGAAAGAGCTTTTGGATAGGAATTTACCACACGGCGTTTTTGGGGGCCAAGATGTTGCCTCCTTACTCCCGAAAATTAGCATTTACCCATTTTTCACACATCACCCATCCCACTACAACATGGCGCGCCTCACTTCTAAATAATTGTGCTTGAGCTTAAATTGTTGTAAGGGAACGAAAGCTTTTTGTATTTTATTTTTGTTTCGCTTGCCTTTTCTGCTTTTCGTCTTAACGACTAAAGTGACGCTTGATGTTGTCGCATTGTTTTCGCTGTTTCTTTAATTTATTTTACACAAAAACACCCGTATCCATACACCAACAAATTTCCCACCCCTCTGTGAGGCCGTTTGTCTTTTCTTCTGTCACAGAGAGTATGAAACAAGGTAAAGGAGAAAAAAAGGTCACAAACCTTTGGTTAGCTTAGAAGGTTGCCTTGCGCCTTTGTAAATGGCGGCAATGGCGGCAATGGCGGCGTCGATAGCGACCGTCGGCGCGGTGGTGATGGTCCTGACTCTGGCGCAAACGAAAAAAGGCTAAACGAATGACATTCAAAAAGAGTAGAGAATTAAATTATTTTTTAATCAAAATAACTGTCGTAACATACATAGGTACGGATACTCGATGTATTTTTTGCTTTATTTTAGATTTTGTTCATCCAGTCCATTCCTAGATTACTACAAGGACATGGCATGGAAACCAACAAAAGAACAGTCAATTGCTGAAAGCTCTCTGAATAATACAATCACAGAAATTCGAGAACAGTTTTTGGGGGTTTGCCTGAGGATAGGTAGTCCAGGTCTGAGTTGGTAGTTGGGCTCTGATGATTGAAGGTGGTAACGTGCGCCACGTCGTGTTAAAGAAAAAATCCGGGTAGAGGAGTAAAGCTGGGCTAATGAAAGAACAGAAGGTGAAATCAATAATGCAGCATCGAAATTTGCTGTTTTATTTTTGTTCTCTCCTGCTTTATTTAGCTGCCGTTTTTTTTTTTAAGGGAACAGTTTCGGTTTTAGTTTTGCTGTCCTGAAGGTGCTGTGTGGTGGAGAACAGGCAGGAATTTGTGGCAGATATGAGCGCTTTTGGATTCGGTTTGAAGTTTCGCGTTCAGAGTAAGGGTTCTAAGGGTAAACGACTAGTATTATTGTTTTCGATTACTATTCAATTCGTCTTTCTCTACTCGCTGCCAGGAGGACAGGTTAATTTATTACCAAAAATGCTCGCTCTTTTTCGTTGTGAGTTATTAAAGTTGTAACGCGACGCATTACAGCGGATTAAATATTTTGTTAACACGAACTTTTTGGATTGTGCCAGAGGTAGAGAGGAATGATGGGGGTGAAGATTTGAAATGAATTTTAGGCTACACCTTTGCGAATTGCCAGCAAGTGGCAAATACAAAGCAGCAAAGTGGAAATAGGTTCATTTGATCTTTTCACAGAGGGGTTAATCGGTGAAATAAATTTTAGTAATCTGGGATTGGTTTAACAAGCGGATATAATTTTGTGTTTTTTTTTTGTGTGTAAAACTTGTGGGTTTTTAGTCTTGATGAAAGCAACAGTGGGGCGGTACCCATGTCTTTAACTCAGGATCGATTGCTTTGTGTGTTTTTTTTAATTAAATTAAATTAAATTTTAATTAAAGCAATTATGTTGAAGGCAAAAAAATAATCAAATTTTCGGAGGCCAATGGCATGACACAAGAATTTTGAGAAAATCCAAAAAGAAAAAAGACCCTAGACGAAATTTAATACTCTAAGTATTAACCAATGCCAATTACCAAACAGCCGCTGAACTAGTGAAAATTTGTCTAAATGGGTTAGACTAAGTGTGCAAGAATATTAGTTAAATGGAACCTACACGCATAATACGTGCGCATTTTGCTTTGGACCTTCGGTCTAATGTAAGCTTATTCGGAACAAAGATAAAGGAGATGTCTCGCGATAGCATCGTGGCTCTTAAATATATCTACTCCATCGCACGGATATAACGTATACGTCATTAGATCTACAATCAATCTGAATTTGGTCGGTCTCTTTGGAATTCGGGATGTGAAACTCCAATGGTTTTTGCTTAGCTATTCGACTTTTTAGAAATACAACCTTTAATGAGAGAACTCTGTGGACTCTAATCTACACGGGGAAACTTCATGATGCCATGATGTCACACCTAACCTAAGTGAGATAGTTACGGTTTTAGTTAAGTAAGGAAGTTGATAGCGCAGTTATTCAGTGTGTTCATGTTATCATTTTGTACATTAAGACATAGATCTACGGTTTTTGCTGACTTCAAATGATGACCTTGTTTTATAAGGAAGACTTTTTACTTTCTGAAGTTTGGCGTGGGCTGTCGAAAGGATTGTGACCTCAGACATGTTTTTTCAGTTCTTCGGTCATAGAAATGTACTAACTTAATCTATGCAATGTTATAATTTGTTGTTCTTACACGAGTCTCTTTCTTAATAAAAGTGGCCAACAGAGATATCGCAATCTTACATGTTTTTGAGCACTTATAAACTTTCATATTTACAAACAAAACATAATAGCATAATATCAGCAGATTCATCTACTGAGTTCATGCCTAACACAAATTTTGAAACGCTGAAATATGACCCAGTTTAACAAAGCTACTGCCAGACTGTCTGGTAGCTGAAATGTGACTCAGTTTAACAAAGCTTTTGTAAATTTATGTTAGGCAAGACCTCACGTATCAAGAACTCCATGATACAGGACTATATGGAGAAAGACTCTATGGTAGTAACTTCCATATTAATTCAAGAAAAATTTGACAAAGTACATATATCAACCTTCTTTTAGAAAATACAAGTAATTTAGCTTCCATATCCGTCAAAATTTTGTTATCAACATACTTGTGGATTGTTTTACTGTTTACTGCAGAGGAAAATCCCTAAAAAAGCTTTAGGGTAAGCCGACAGAAAAGAGAGCTCGTGATATTGATTGGAAGATACAATGTCTCACACTTCTATCCAGTAAAAATTGTTCTACAAATGGTTGACTATATCAGACCAACTTGCTGATTAACTGGCAAGATAGAGAACAACACTGACCTCTCTAAAATAAGGAGGATCTACTCGCATGATTCAATGAAACTTTAAATGTTAGACATAGGCTTTCAAGAATCTAACAGAAGATGATATCATACGTCATATAGGAATAAAGTCGGGATATAGCTGGTCAGATTTACATCGTTACGGAATGGAGAAATACAAACTAATACACAACTAAACATTATCTACGTTGGTCGAGATAATACTTCTAAGGTTCTGGAAACGTTCTATTTTCCTTAAGTTAATTGCAATACTGATTTGTGACCTTTATCCAGACGGCAATTTCTTCTTCTCCACGTCAGCTGCGGATAAATGGAGATCCATTATAATAGTTGGCAAATATCCTACATATAGCATAACTGTTTAATTGTCTATTTAAGAATCCACTGAAATGATCTGGTCCCCTTTGTTATATAGAAACTGTTAACTGTTAAATTTACAAGTTGTGTTTAATTAATTATGTCTTAGATAACCTAAAACTAAAAGGTTGCATCCTTAATTCAGTGCATACGGAGGTATTAAAAATTAAAAACTTAAATTCATGAAAAACTGGAAACTGATTTAAAATAACCCATTCATTCAAACGGCTTGAGTTTAAAGATACTTCATCTAACGAATTTGAAACAAAATCATAAAAAATCAAACTCGTAGTTGAGAGGATTGTGTTGGTGTTTAAGTTGTGTGCAATATACAAAGTTCTACAACCGGCCTAGTGATTTTCCCATACGTTTTTATAGTTCCTGCTCGTACCATTCCAGGTTTTCCTGTTTTATCACTACGAGGTCATTTACTTTTACGTTCTCTTGAAAGATTTGTGGCGTCTATGAAGCTCTTTCAAATACTCATCCCTCTACAAAACTGTTGCTGGAGGCATTTCAACTTCTCCCAGCGATTTATTAGAGACAAGGAACCTTCTTCACATGCCGGTTCAGGAAGGTCAATAAGGGACTGCCTCGAAAGAAATAACATGGTGTTTAGGCCAGACGGTTTGACATCGCTGAAATTGGGCGCGAGTTGAGACATAACTCTATCCGAACAATAAAGTTGAGAATACTTCAAAGGAAAACTTATGGGAATCGCCAAGTTTTCGGAAATGGGTCTTAAACTTTCCACTGCGGCTTCCCATAAGCCGCCCATGTGGGGTGCACCAGGTTGGATGAAATTCCAAGTCCAGCCTTGAATACATTTCTGAGTTACATCTGAAATGGATGAAAGGAATTTTTCGAAATCTCTTTGCAGAACTACATTTCCTCTAGTGAAGTTGGTTCCATTATTCGAGAACATTTCTATGGGAAGATCTCTCCTGGTAACAAATCGTTCAAAGGCTGCCAGGAAAACTTCGGACGATAAATCACTCGCAGCCTCTAGATGTATGGTCTTGGTGGCGTATCCCTTGGCCAACGGGCAGCGCCGACTCCTAAAACTGAGAGAGCACAATCAGACGTATCTTCACAAAATTTATCTCTCGTTGAGAAATATTGAGTGAAACGTGAGTAAACACCTCTGTCAGGACACGCAAGGCGCGCGGTAATAAAGAGAATCTTTCTAAAACGTCTTCGAGCGATAAGAGCTGAATCGGAAAGGAAACAGCTTTGACATCGAGCTCCTCATTTGATGGTGATCTTGGGGTGCTAGTTGGCCATTCTACTTGGGTCCTTTTCAACAATGTTGGGCGGTACCACCATAGCACACTATCCTGTAATTCTTTGGTGAAGATTCCTCTGCTAGCAATATCGGCTGGCCATGGCTCACCCATATGGCCCAGTGCTGTACTCATTCAATGCCATTGAATACTGTGTGCGGACAACGGGGCCTTGTTTCGACATTTCTATTATATGCGAAACATCTGCTCGAAAACGCTTTTAAAATCCATTTACTCGTATTATGGAATTCTCCATTCCAAACTGCAGTATGGAATTACTTGTTGAGGAGGTGTTTATCTGAACAAAGTACAACCTTTACTTATCTTTCAGAAATATGTTTTAAGAAAAATTTTCCGAAAACACGTTAGACATCCTAGTTTTCCATTGTTCTCCGACCTTAAGGTTCTTTCAGTCCGTCATTTGTACTGTTTCAATGTGTTGAAGACTTTTTTCATGAAGTCTGGTAATCCCAAAATTGTCTGATCTGCTTATCTAAATCGGAGATGTCTTGAACGGGAACGAAAGTGCTAAAGGAGTTGGCGACGGTCGGCATAGATCCGGATAAAACCCAGGTAAAGACTGTTCGTTTTGCCAAAAGGGAGTCGGAAACTCTTTGCAATCCATCTCGTATAATTGCTTGAACAGAAATCGATTTAGATAGGTTCTCCTCATCAACAAGCGAGAACGCGCAAAGCTTTTTTGAGGTGGCTGCCTGAGTTGTATTGATACTAGAAATTGATATATTGATTGGAAAAGTGGGAAGATTTAAACGCTTCTGTACTGATTCTGAAATAAACGAAACTTCAGATCCTGGGTCGATAAGTGCACGTACCAAATGATTGGAGTCATTGCCGATAATTTTCACTATAGCTGTTGCAGCAGGACCCTTTTTGGTGAAGAAGCGAAGTAGGCGCGGCCAGATGTCTGCGGAACGAATTCAGGAGAAGTGGACTCTACATAGTTGTGGTGTAATATAATTGTCGGCCTTAACTATTGTTGTCGTAGTACCCGGTGATGACGGTGACATATTGCAACTCGATACTGTAGCAAGCCATAGGAGAGAAACTGATAAGAATGTAAGAAATATAAAGTGGCAACACTAACTAGTGATTGTAAAGTGGCCACACTAGGAAAAGAGTCTGCCGGTAGGTAGGAGATTGGTCGTAAGTCAAACACTGTAGAATACAGACGCCTATTAAGCAACCAAATAAAGAGCGTAAATTATTTTTTTTTAAAGGATTGTGTTTGTTTTATTCGCGATAAGACTAACGGCTAAAATACATATATTTTTGTTGAAATGTAGCAATGAACGGTGACGCTTCTTTCACGTCTTGCAAGTGAATTGGCTAGAGCACATTCTGAGCACCTGGCAATTTTCACAGATGTTATTTTAACGAACTAGATTCTGGAAGGCGCTGACATTGCCATGAATTGGGAACATTTACGGAAGACATGTTTGCCCTTGCAAATACTGCATTCGAATCCACGACCTCTAGAATGGTAGGTACGATTTTGATAAAGGTTTCTTAATGATGATATTTGATTTGTCGAAAGTCATAATTGAAACCGATTTTATGTCAGGAATATTGTTTCTAAAACCTGAAAGCGGGTGCTAAAAAAATCCAAGTGGGGACTTCAGTTGGTTTTGATAAGGATTGTTCCCATAATGCTAGGGTGGTTGGTGGTCAACGATTTGAACAAGCAAAAATCAGGATAGGATCCCAGCTATCTACGCAGATACCGTGGGCCCTAAGTGCCGCCATGTAATCATTTATGTGCCGTTTCAAGGTAATGATCCCTTTGGCTGACTCTTCAGAACATGTTGGAAGATTCAATAAGCTCTTGACCTGGCTGTTAAAAACTAGGCGTTTATTCTCATAGGTAGAGCGAAGAGATTTCCATGCTAGTTCAAAACGCACGTTTGTTAAGGAAACTTATTGATAATGATAAACGCTTCCCCTTTAGTCTTTGAAAGGGGGTGAAAGAGTTTCTCCACTGCTCCTAACTTGGGATGTCGAATGTAAATAGCCCCAAACATGTCTCTAAATGACTGTCACACAAAATGATCGCCATGAAATATTTCAGTATCACAAGGTGGCAACCTCATGCAATGGGAAGTCGACTGTACCTTCGGACTAGTGACTGGTTTTGTCGTTGGGAATGAGTATTCTCGAACTTGTGTCACTCTTTAATTTGATCACATACTCAAGAAGCAGTCCCATGCATGAAATGTAGGTCTCATTGGATAATTTATATTTTGACTCAAAAGTATCAGTGTCAAAGATTTCTGCATCCTCGGCTCCAACGCGAACACAGCCCGCGTATTTAGTTTTCACATCTTTAATAGAAACTATCTATATATATACTTTTTTTTACTTATAAAAATAAAACATTGAGGATGGCTTTCCGGCACGTCCGATCTTTACACAGCTTGGGTATCGACTGACTGGCTGCCGTAGATTTATTTGTTTCCTTTTACACGTAATTGTGTGCGTTGGTTAAATACATCATACGATTATACGCACTGAATGGATCGTATACAGTTGGTCATTTTTCGATATTATCTTTTCTTTCTTTCATGACAGGGTTGCCACACGTCTACCCATAAATCCTTCAGTTCTACTTTCCTAGCCATTAACGTAGTTGAAGTATGCTATGTCTCTGGCATTTCGCGAAAATCAGTAGCATATTTGACCAATTGGTCAGCCGCATGAATGAAGTCCACTAATGTGCTTATGGTCCAAATCAATATTGCGAAACGAGGACGGTAAATTAGTGACGAAAATCAATGAAAGATCAAACTAAAAAGTATTCACAGATGTTTACAAATGACTCAGATCACGTTATTAAATATAGCCGTATTTCGACCGATAAAAGAAAAAAACCCGTTAGAACACTTTCTTTGTATGGTCGTCTCAACGACACGATGGAACAGATTTGAGAAACAAGCGTTCTAAATTAATTGCAATGCACCAAAAACACAACTGGAAAAGTCAAAACCCTGTTCGCAAACATTTTTTCATAAAAGGTTTCACAAAATATCGAAAAGTTCAACGGCAACACCGACGTTAAACCAAATTCATGTATGGATAGGTAAAAACAAAAACCACAATCCACCCTTCTCACAAGATATCTAAATATAGGTACTGAAGGTAAAAAACACACTTTTTGTTTTTTTTTTTTACCAGCTTCATAGAATGGATTTTTTTCTCGGTTAATTAAGCTATTTAATTTAATTAATTTATTTTAAGCACTGAATTAAAGGTACAAACCTGGTATTATTGGCGTCGGCGTTTTTTGCTTGACCTTGAAGATGGATGATCCTGACGTTGGACGTTGGATGATGGATTGATCCTGATGGTGGACGTTGGACGGTGGATTAATCCAGATGGTGGATGTTGGATGATGGCTCGATCCTGGGTTACGGTATTTCTGTACGGAGAGCAGAGGCTGTTGTTTCCAACGTTGTTTCTTTCTTAATATTATGGCGGCGATGAAGACAAAATATTTTTTTTGTGTGGAGTCTCAAGGGGTTGATAATCCGAACATTGCTCCTGTACGGAGTACAGGTCTTGCTTGTGGCGACGGTATCAACGTCCTTGTGTACGGAGCACAGCCGTTGATGCCAACAATGATATGATCGTGCTTCTGGAGCTTTTGTTGTACGGAGTACGAAGATACCTGACGGCGATAGACAGACGATGTCCAGATTTTAGAGTTGTATGGATGTATCCAGCTCCCATAGACCAAATGTTAACGTCTTTCTGTTAATATTAAAATTTTTTTTATTGAAACACTGATACTAGATATATTTTATGTCTTTTATTGATTGAGCACTAAAATAATGGTGTGGTCGCCGTCACGGTCAAAGAGAAAGTGGGCGAGCGACCAGAAGTTTTTACAAAAAAAAGGCGGAGATGGCTGAAGTTGGTAGGCGTTTGTAAATATGCGATCTATGGATTTGTAGTAGTTGATGCCGCATTCTACTAGTCCATAGATGGCATTAACAGAAACATACCGCGTATGACCAAGAAAAATAAAACCAGTGAATGAATGCTGAATCCCCACCAAAATTAACAGGTGGCTCGAAAGTCCCGAGACTAGCATATGAAAACACAACCTTTTGGTAAAGTTCGGATCCATATTTCATCGTTTCAACCAGCGCTTTGAATAATCAACAGATTGTTGCTTTTGGTCCAAATTCAACATGTATTGGTGGAGCTCAGGAAAAAAATCCTAATATCAGTGGAGACGATGATATGAGCACACCCGGTGTTTCTAACTGGTGTCATCGCACACACATTAGGATGCACTGCCCAGCGTTTTGAAGGCGACGAAGACTTATCGTCTGTTATACTCCCAGTCAAGAAGAGGAAAGGCTTAACGCAAATTTCTTTACATAGTTTTCTTTTTTAACGGAGCGTGGTGAACGTTTCTTTATTCTAGATTTGAGGAAAAGTCTCAGATTGGCTAGAATTATGTACCAATATCTTTGGTGAGTCTATCACGTTTCTTATATCACACCGTAAGTAAAAGGGCATTTTCTATTGTTGGACCTTATAGTATAGTTAGACGTATTACGTCCCACACTTTCTGAAATTTTAGAGAATCATATCAAACTCAGCTGAAATTTTATAAACATATGCACCTAAACAGATCAAGTAAAATACTGGAATAGATTGGCAGCATTGAGTGGCATTAAACAAGTTGTATTGCTTGATGCATGGACAAATTATTTTCAAGAATTCAAAAGGCTTTATATTTATTTGGCCCAAGAATACTGCCTTCTGTTAATGATCTCAAAAACAGTTTCATTAAATTGCCTCCATGACAAATACTAATTAAAATATGATATTTAATTTATCGCTATAATATTCACATAGATACGAGTACACGGAATCCAAAAACACAGCTTAGTAGTAATCCCATACCCCAGAACAGGGGGTGGAAATAAAAGAAAAAAAAAATAAAGAAACGATGAAAACTGTGCATAATCATGCAAAACTTCAAGAAGAACTTTTCCAATTACTTTCAAGTTGGAAAATTTTCTTCATTCTGGTGCGTCGTCGGTCGTCGGTTGTTGGTTGTCGGTTGTCGTCGTCTTCGAATCTCAAAACTCAACTCAACTTTACTCGCCGTTGTCGGCATCATCTTATTCATTCCCTTTTAACTTATACAGAGAGTACCAAGCTGAATGCGAAGCGACTACAATTTCTACGAATACGGGTACGTATACTGATACACATTTTGGTACAACATACATCTATACCTATTTTCGCCCCTTTGCGTAATTATTTTTCTTAGAAATGATTGCATACGCTTTAGTCGGGGATGAGTCAGGGATGTAATACGAGTGAGTTACCATTATCATTACCGTTGCCATCACCATTATGCCATTTTACCGAACCAGAGCTACAGTCAGTCCAACAAAGTGGTAGAGTTAAATGAAAATGAAGAAATACTCCGTATATACATATGTATGTATGTAGTACGCATCGCCAGGGATAAGGATAGGAATATATGTACTTTGTCCGCACCGAAAAACACTGCCAAGATAGCAGAAAAGCAGAAAAACAGAGACACAGGGTGTGTGGAAAGTACACAAGTAACAAAAACAAATAATAAAAAAAAAAATGAAACGAAAAACCAAAATGGAATCTCGCGGAATTAACATTCAGATGGAACATAATCATAATGATATCTCTAACCCACATTACTGTTCCCACTGGCAAATGAAAGATACGAATATATGTATATATGTACATACGTATGTATGTACATATGCACTTATACAGGCGAACATACATGGATCACACTACAGAGCAGAGGAAAGAGATATGGAAAGAAAATATGGCTGAGAGTTCTTGTGGATGTTGTTGGTATTAGGTGAAGGATGAGAGGGGGATGGTAGTTGGGTAGTAGGAATTATATTTCCTGGCCCTGTGTGTAAGGTTGAACATGAAGAATTATATCAATTCTGTCTTAGGGAATTGAACATCCAGTACGGGTTGAGTAATCTTGCGGAGTGATGACTCGTTGACGAGTGCGACTATGTATAAGTTGAATATTGTTGAAGTAATATTGCAGAGGAAGCCCTTGCCAGGGTGAAATATGTTCCCTTAAGTTATTATTCGTCGCTCGAAGAATGCATAATTCGGGGAACGGAATTTTTGCCAACGCTCAAGCTTAAAATAAATATAAATAAATATATTTTTCGTCATCTAGTCAGGTTGCCGAACTAGAAATGTTGACGGAGGAGTTTCTAGTACAGCAATAGCAGCGCTTTTATCTTCTCAGTGGGCTGCTAGCACTATCTTTTGAAGGATCTGGTCTTCCAGGTGGGAGATACATTGTAATGCGACAAACAGTGTCGGATATCAACAAACTTTTTCTTGACTACCCCATAAAACGAAAACCGGATAACAACTTGACATCTTCTATGGTGATTGCAACAGAGAGCAGAAACAGCGACCATTTGGGTCAGCGACTCTTTAAAACAGTCGATATCTTGAGCAAGATCGTAGACACCCTCTATAAAATCTTGACTGTATTGACTGATCAGGTGCAATATGATCACTGATGGGCTATCAGAAATATTTTATAATAATGAATAATGAAATTCTACTAAAGTTAACCAAGAAAAACAAAATTAAATGATTACTAAGCAGTGATCGTTGTTAGTGAATACCTACCTGATTGATTGTTAACGATGTGTCTTAATGACATATTGCGCAAAAACCTTGTTACTAATTGCAGAGCGCCCCTTATCGAAAGTTTGGTCCAAAATAGGATGAAAAACACGAAAAAAATGAAACGCGCGCTTACATTCAAAGCATCAAATATACTCCTAGGTATCCGAAGATATGCTCAGAACTAAACTAGATATCCTTTGGAAATATACGAAGCCCTACATCCATTCTGTCAGGCAAAACATACATGCGTATACATGAATACAAAGTATTCCAAACAAAAATCATGAATTCCACTACTCCACCCCTTCCGTTGGACGAGATATCACAACAAAGAAAAGAAAACCGATTTGACCAAAAAATATGTCTCGACCCAAGATGTTCAAGGACCTAACTTAATGTCAAATATGTTTCCCTCTCATTCCAAGTGTCCTTTATTATATAAAAAAAAATAACAAACTACCCACACTTCACATCACACCCCAAACAGAAAGAAGAGAAATTGGAATGAAAAGGCAAATTTTCGTTAACCCTATCACACTCCATCTTCTAAAAAATAGGAAAAACAAAAAAGAAGAAAAAAAAAACTTGGAAAAAGACTTCCATTCGCATGTCAGGAGCTCAAACTTATGTTTCATGCTTCACGGATTTGAAATGAAGTCAATTCTGCAAAAGGATGTCATCTCATAACAATCACTTTGGGAATTTTTTTTTTCTCGCGGCCCTTTTTCGTCATTTTCGGTCGCACTTTCATTCTTTCTTCATCGTACGGATAGTCTTCTCTGCCTGTCATTCATTTGGATTTTTTTCCGGTTAAGCGTTCTCTCTTCCTGGTTTCAGCCTCCACAACCAAAAGAGAATTTATGAAAAGTTGTGGAGTATAAAAAGCATAACACAATCAAAAACACACACATGCAGTCATTAGAACTAAAACAAGAACAAGGACAAGACCCTACCTTAAATGGAGGGAATTTGTGGTGGATAGCAGAACTGAAAGGAAATACACACATTAAGCGATGGCACTCCTAATTAAATGCGAATCACAGACATTAGTAGATACTCTGAAGATCAGATTCTGAGAAACTCCACTTTACAATGAAGTTTCCTCTGTTGTTCCTATGTCGGTTCGGTTGCTCCCGTTTTTCAGAGAGGACGGAGCTTAAAGCACGCTTGTTTTTTTTTTGAAGATTAAAATTATCGAATAGCGGTAGTTAAGCAAATTAACCGAAATCCAACAACATGCGCTCCAGGCGGAGCGGCATACGAATAGATTGGAGTGCGTACTTTCCGGAACATAAATATATATGTATGTTTGATTCTCAACAGTAAACAGATTTGGATGCAAGAGTGCTTAAACTTAATGATAATACGCACAGGATTATTTTATATAGATATGTACATATAGTATGTGCGTATAAGTACCGACTGAGAGGTTTTCTTATATAAATATTTTGTGCAAGGGATTTGGAAACGAAATAATATGAGGTTGTAGTAGGACTGAATTGACTTGCACGCAAAATATTTACCCGGTAACCTTTCATAAGATTTAATGTGCTTTATTGACGGACTGCTATTTCTTAGAGAATCTTACAAATAACACTTAAGCAACTTTAATTCAATCCACCAGCCTTCTAAGATTCCCACATGAAAACTTCGCGTTGACCAAACTTTTATACGCTCCTTAACAAGCCCTCAGTCAGGACTATCAAATAATGTCCGTTACTTATAAACAATACCCGCTTCACTGTTACATGTTGCGTGTGCACATTTCAATATACTCTACGTTGTCTCTCGCTGTTTACATAACCCACCCCGAAAATCACCCCCTCTCACACGACATGACCTTTTCTTTTTTGTGGCACTTTTGCTGCGCCATGATGAATGCATAATTAGCCAACTATTGCTCCACTCAAAACCGTCCATCCATCGCATATTATTAAAGAATCCTCCCTTGTCATTCATCCAGCACTCGGGTAGAGCAAACAACTAAGACCACCGAACGTTAAAATCTTGAAATATTTGAAAAATTCTCATCGTCCTTTCCTTAGTGAGAAATTTAATATTCCTGCGATAGATGAGCATACATAACATGGAAGAGCCATGTCAAAAAGAAAGAAAAAACTCTTGCGGGTACAGAGGAAAGAAAAAACCAGAAACTCATCTCGAAGTCTTAAGAGTATAAAATTCCATCCTTGGTGCTGGCCTTAGTGAAACATAGTGCTACTGATAGTATCAGAGTATGTGTAGGTGCTTGTATAGGTCGTGCTAAGTGCAGCAGTAACCATCAACATTCCATAACATAATCCTTCTACCTCATTGGTTATTCATGCAACGAAATATCACCTTCTGCTCAGCTTCACCTAACTACGACCACCAATACTACCTTATCTCTCCACTACCGCACCACCGCACCAACCAGTGCCACAGGACCTCAGCACGTCCGTACTTGAACGTAAGTTTATAATTCCACATGATCCACTCCACAGTATATGTAGTTTCTTGAGGTGAGAATGCAAGGATATACTCGTCACAGTAATAGTGCAACAACACTTTTTTCAAAAGTCCTCATTACAACATTGAATTACATTGAGATACAGTTTGATAGAAAACAAGGGGCAAGAAGAGATGAACTTTTATCCTTTTTTTGTTGCATACCTACCCATACCGTCAAACTGAAGGACTGCGACTTGAGATACTGCATTTCTTACCGGAGGTGGTTAAGGTCGAAGACGAACTATCCACAGTAAACACGATGACGACAACAGTTACAGGGAGCAGCTTTCGCAAGTGAGAACGTGTCAAGAGGGTTATTAATACACACGGGCTAGCAGAAGGAAGGATGAAGGAAGTAGGGACACTCCTTACAGACTTGAGACTGCTCGCATTGCATTATAGAGATTCCTGTAAAGTGACCCATTTATTTTGCTAGTTTACCTTGGAGAATAACCCCACCAACATCAACCGTTGTCCATCGACCGGTTGCGAGTCCTTGGAATTTAACGTTTTCACATCATTGTCACGACATTGGCAGGGAATATACCTTCTCGCGTAATGTGAGCCCCCTGTGCTATGAAAAAATGCGCGTTGGTTTCTCAGTTTCAGTGAAATGTAAATTACTTCCATCGCATTAAATTGCCAAGTTTGAAGGAATGGGATTAGATCTTTGGGAAACAATATAGTAGGCATGATTTGCTGACTGCTTAGTCCCAATTCATATTACTCGCTTTTTGCTGGACATTTTTTCTGAATTCTGTTGTGGTCCTGAATAACACATTTACACTATTCAGTTCACTCTCGTATTATGATGTTTAATCTCTTTCTGTTTTATTTATTCGCCATTCTCCATTCGTTCTAACAGGCAGTTAACCGGGATTTCCTTTGTTTGTGCTAATATGAGAAATGTGAGTTAGTTGAAAATGTATTAGATTTAACATATACAATAATTGCTGGCATGGATCCAAAAAAGGATGGCTTAAAAAATTAGTGATTAACTTGTATGAGTGTTGTGAAGAAGTTTTAATAACACAAAAAAAAAATAGAGAAACTTATGGATAATATGGAGGAAAGCACGGAATTTTTTTCAATTTTGATGAGAGAATCCCTAAATGAAGAAGCATCCTTTTGCAATTATTTAAAACTGAACAAGCCTAAATTCAATCTGGTTTAATCGCTTGCGAAAAGCGATTTGAAGCGAAAAACCAGAAATATGAAGAATGAAATCAAACATGAAGAAAATTTATCAGCCCATTTAGAATTCCTTACAAAACGATAATTGTACAAATTACAATACACACACTAATTTCAAAAAAAAACCTAACAACAATTTTTTTGCATCCACTCAAACACACAATTTTCTACAATAGCGACACAAAAATAAAGAAAACGCATAAAACAATGAAAGAATCACAAAAGAGAATGCAGGAAATGGATAAAAAATTGTGGACCATCCATGTTTCACATATTCCTTCACTTCCCATCCTTTCTAAGAGCAATTTCAGGAAATTGTCTGCAAAAACTCAGTAGTATAAATCGGGACATACTGATTCTTGAAGTCTCAAAGCTTGAACTGTTATATTATCATGGATTAAGGAATAACAAATCACCATCACTTCACTCCTTAATAACAACTTAATAACAAAAATCGAAAGAAGAGGAATTGGAATGAAAAGGCAAATTTTCGTTAACCTTGTCACACTCCATCTTCTAAAAAAATAGGGAAAACAAAAGAGAAGAAAAAAAAACTTAGAAAAGAACTCTCATTCGCATATCAGGAGCTCAAACTTATGTTTCATGCTTCACGAATTTGAAATGATGTCAATTATGCAAAAGCATGCCATCTCATAACAATCACTTTGGAATTTTTTTTTCCTCTTGCGCCCCTTTTTGCTCATTTTCGGTTGCACTTTCATTCCTTCTGCATCGTACGGATAGTTTTCTCTGTATGCCATTCATTTCAATTCTTTCCGGTTAAACATTCTTTCTTCCTTTTTTTAGTTTCCACAACCAAACGAGCTTGAACTGTTATATTTTGGCTCGTCAACGCCAATAGATCCAATTTTTTTATGCGTTTTCGAATATTGAATCTTAAATTTTTGTACTCATCTTCATTTCACGTAGCTTTATTTTTCCCTATACTATTACTACTTAAATAGTGCGCAAATCACTCTAATAAGCGATCAAATGGTCGACTATAAATCCGATGGTTATCCGCTCTCGTACTTTTTGGAAAATAGATCGTCAACCGATCCACATAACATCGCTAACTTTTTTGACACATTTTTTAAACAATCATGTGCGGACAACTTCCTCGTAACGGAGCTCTCATACTTAAATTACATACTTAACATTTCCTTTGGCTCCTTCTCTATCAAACCTTTATCGTACAAGTATCGAAGAAAAGCTACAACACCTTAAAGATGGATTTTATTCAGAACCATATGGTCTTTTCGTCGTATTCTTTAAAAAGTGTTTCTCGGACTTAGCTCTCCCCCTTTCCAACATATTTCGCCAATCCATCGCACAAGGAGAATTTCTTCAGGCTTGGAGCACCTTTTTCATAAACCCAGAAAGTACCCAATTATCGTCGCATTGCTAAACTTTCTCATGTACCTAAACTCTTCGAAAGTATTTTATAAGAAGCCTTAAATGCAAATCTCTTATTTCCCGCCTCCAGTATGGCTTCCTAGAATATAAACTAAATTCTTCAAACTTCGTTGAATTCTTCTTCTTCGCCTTCCCTGTCGTAGAAATGGCAATGAAATCAATGTTATTGCGACTGTTTTTACTAAAAGTCTTCTTCTTTTCATCCTTACTATAAACGAATTTGATAGGATTATTACTCGTAATCGCTCCTCCCTCTCATTCTGCGCTCATGATATCAAATTGTTGAAGCTATTTCTTCACTAGAAGACATTCAATTTCTTCAAAATGATCCCTATAGGTTTTCTATTTTGTGCTTCAAAAATTCCCCTTGACTATTTTAACTTGCCTCCCTTGTAGCGGATATCCCGTTCATTTACCGAATCTTCCCAGTTTCTGTCGATTGCAGATCCCATTAAAATTCTATTTCAGTTAAAACTATCCCTCGAAATTTACGATAAGCTCGTCTATTCTGTCTACCTATATACCGTACCTCTTTCTGTTAGAATGAACTTATCTCCTATATGATGTGGAAGGTCATCTCAAACTTAGCCCTTTCGATTTCAACGGCATCACCTCCATCCCCCCTCCTTTTAAATAGATATTTTGAAATCATAATTTTTAATATTTTTAGTCATAGTTTTGGGTTTTAATAGTCTTAGCTTTTATTAAGCTAAACATATTGGGGCTTGAGCCCCCATCCAAATTGTATTCAATTGGTATGAAATCCGTATTCGAGCCTAAATCTGATATAAAAGATAAACCTCCTGGTTTGGTTTTCGCCCATTGTGCGGACTCAGCCTTGGAGCACTGCTAATAGATTCTTGCACGTAGAAATATGGTATAAGGGGAGCAGAATAATGATAGCTTTCTTCTTGAGGAAGGCAACTAATACAAAATGTTTTTTGCAGTCTTTTTCAATCGCGCCGGTGACTTTTTGCAAAGCCGTCACCTATAACCAGCTTTGTAATGCCTTAGGAAAAGTAAGTCCTTTGCTCACCAGTCTGGAAAATCCTTGAATTTGAAGATCTTCTTGGAAAGTGTTTTGTTGAAAGGGTGGGTGAAGATTTTTCGTAATTCTTACGTTCATATAAGCTTGTGGCTTATGGATACGTTTATCTTTTTCAATATAAGTATTATATTTATATAAAATAGTCATTAGCCATTCTGTGATCAGAGAACGATACTTTCCAACGAGGATACTTTCCAATTGTTAGAGTTGCTTAAGAGGGTGAGGTCCCGTATGATTTTTTACAATATTTGATTGATTTGTTACCACTGCGCTTAGAGAATTATATTAATTATGAAATCGGAAAGGGCTCGCTTCAAAAGATATTTTCTGTCCTACCTTATTCTGTATGTTGAGAGTTTACGCTGCATGCAATTATCACATTCGACTGTTCCCCTTGACCTTAGAGTTAAGAAAACCCATAAGTATAGAAGGAATTGATACTGCGTTGTTGGCGATAGATAGTTTAATAGGAGACGTGCTACTAACTATATACATTCTCTTATTCTAATTTTATTAACTCAGTCGGCTTTAGGACCAGTTGATTGAGCACATTCCATTTGTACTTCATAAGGTTAATTAAGGCTGCTAAAAAGGGCACTACTCGTACGTACATACTCGTATGTCTCGAATTTAATATCTGTCGAATGTCAGTACATAGAAATTTTGAGCTTGGCCAAAGATATAATACTAATTTCGTACTAATTTTCTTTTTAAATTACCATAAAATTGCTCTTCAATTTTAGTAAGAAAATATTGATTTTTTGTTAATTTAAGAAAAAAAAAACAAAACAAAACCTTTTTTCTTCGTTTAATAATAATAATCAGGGACACTCGACATTCATTTGAGACTGTCATAGTGACTTTCCATTTTCCAATTCGAACAATAGTAAGCAGGTCTTAAGGAAAAGAAGAATCTTGCAATAGAACATTTATATATCTTCGCATATACTTCATATCATACCTATACAAGTATTCGTACTGCTTATTCTTGTTTGGTCTTATTCCTCTAGGACGTAACCATTTTGTTTTCCAATTCGAACGCAATAATTCGACTTTGCTCCGAGGATCATTTTTCATTTTTCATTGTTTCCTTTAGGTTTGAAACACTACACTTCCTGAAGATAGTGTGAAAAGTAATAGGATCTCCCCTTTCTGCACCGAAACTAATAAATGTTTTCCTTATTAAGGAGAAGAAAAAAGGAAACCAAGAGATGACTTACGTAGTATAGGAAGTTAAGAAGTTAGCCATGTTAAGTTAGGCAAGTTCTTCTGTGTGTCGACGTATGCCAACGTGAATGGTATAGCAAACTCCTAACCAAGAGCTATATTTACCTCCTATTCTGTGAAATGACGGTCCTTCATGAGATTTCTTTTCCAACTTTAAAAGTTAATTTTTTTTTCAACTTTGGAAAATAGATTATTGTAGATAAGTATACTAAAATATCGATTGACACTCGTATATACTTGTAGATATTTTTACAAATATTATTTGTATTTATATTACTGGTTTTAAATATGAAATAGTAAAATATTGTAGTTTTTGAAACAGTTTTACATGTGTATGGAAACCTATTGAAATAATTAGTAGGCCACCAAGGAGTGTATTTTTTATTTTTGTATGGAGGCCAGAATTAGGTGAGTGGCATACCATACCATATATCAAAATTCGTCAAATTAACTGAAGAAGGAGACTTTAATATATCACTAGTGTGAAAGGTGATGAATGAATAAAATCTGAGCTTGTCAGTTCGGGTTAGCCAATATTTGTTTGAATTTTTGCAAGCAAGTAAAATTGTTTATCCTTTTATTGAGATACTTCTACTAAAATGTGCTGTTCAGATTCCTTTTTGCATGCTTGTTACATATGGTTTATGTGGATTTATGTGTTCAAACCTAAATCGATCAGTTAGCCTAAGCTTTTTGGGAGAAGAAATTGAACATCAACAAGAATAGAAAGTAATTAAGTGATGATGCCCTCACGAAAGTGAAGTCTCGAAAATGGCCACCACTGTCCGGATGTTCGTAGCCGCCAAAAAATCGTATATCTCCTCTCAATACCAATGACATGGCAAAAAATATATTCTAATTCAAATCTGCATCTTTGACTCTTTGTTCTCCAATTGTTATCGATTTTTGATGCAGCTTCTATTATGATAAGCCAAAAGTTGTTTCTGCAATTTTTTTTTGGCAAATGTTTGATACTGGATCCACCCTTTAATGTTTGCGTAACACGCAAACTCATACTCGTTCATACTCAGATGCAAATAATTCAGACGTACTGGCGCCTTTGTGCAATTCACTACAAGAAACGTTTGGTCTCCTTGTAATTGAAAACCATTTATTGGCGTGAGAAAGCTTGGTATTCCAACCAAAATCAAGAGCTGATTGTTTAAGAAAAATATAAAATATTATATGTATGTGATAAACATGTTTATCTTGATCGCACTTTTATCAGACTACGCTATTTCTTTTAAGTTCCAATTTTTTTGCTACCCTTCGTATCTGTTTTTGTTATATTATAAAGATCTGAACACTCTATGCACTTCTAAAGCAGCAATATATAAGTACCTTTAGATGTGGGGCAGTTGATATGATAGACGTTTGGTTTTAAACTTGTGATTTTCCTAAGGAGATTTAGCAGCACATTGACCAAACAAGTGTCTTGTTTCAAGCATCAAAAGCCGCCTTTGTCGGTATTTTAGGGCCGATTTCTGCATGTTAATGTTAAATATCGTAATAGTATAACACCCATCACTACTATAATATTTTGTAGGCACTCTAAACTGTCATAAATGACATCTAGCAAATGCATTCTCGAGAGTACAAAAACATTCCATCTTCCATTCATACTCATACATCACACATACCGAAAACTCAGATAGCAGTTACCCCAACACACTGATATCCGAAATCTCTACAAAGGATAGAAAATTTAAATAATAAAATAATTTATGTTCTCTATGTACCGCTACTGGTTAAATGACAGGACCAGACATAAATATTTGCATAGACAAGGATTCTTACCAACACTGCACCAGAACCCCATTGAATCATCGTGTTACACCTTCTTCCCATCCCGTGCTGCAACCTAGACCATTTCAATTTGTGTGGTGTGCTCGTACAATGCAAGAGCTATGAGTGCCTAGTAATTAAATTTTGCAAGGATAACACTGACAAAAGGCTGAAGAGGGGTGTCTTGAAGGTGGTATACGGTGGATGATAGTCGACAAGCTTAAGCCGAGAGGGGTGTATGTAGGGTGTATAACCGCACCTTAGGTGGTTGGAATACTTATCCTCACCGTTACCATGAGATAGAGAAATTAGATAGCAAATGAGATAGCTACGAATACTAAAAACAAAAAGGTCCGCCGCTCCCTTGTAGAAGATGGAACAAATCGACTTCTGTTCCTTTGGTATACATACATATATAAACGGCATCTACTATGATGACGACGACAACGTGGAAGAAGTAGACAGGGGTCATGTTCTGCGAAATCTAAGAAGAAGACTGCTGCAGCAGTAGTAGCAACCAAAAAGGATTTCAATGCGACACCGATGAGTTGTAGCGCTCTTTGGTATAGCAAGGTACCTACGTACCTTGGTTGGAAGGCAGGCTTCCTTAAACTATTCAATTTGTGTCTCAACACAATAGAGTGAAGAAGAGGGGACGGGATAGGGCCGATAACCTTAAGTCATGGCTTCCCTTTTCGCCACATACTGTGCTTGGATAATTTGCGTCCCTCAAAAACAAAGAAAAGAACAGAAAAAAACATGAACGCCAAATTAAGATGGTTTGCGTCGTTTCTTTACTCAATTTCTAAATAGAACTAGTTTAAGGCCTTTTTTGAATTGCAGAAAGATTTCGTCCTTTTTTATTTTTGATAATCGAGCCTGACATAATTTGGGCGTTTTTAATGTACGACAACTGAGTTATCCTTGGTCGTAGTTTTTTTTGTGTGCTTCTTTTTTTTTGTTCTTTCATAGCATTGCCATTCTGCACCGCACTTGGAAGTTACTTAATTTAAAGACAAGTATAGGGAAGAGAAAATGGAAACAGTTGTACGTGCGAGAAAAAAGCTGCCACTGGATGCTAATTAATTTGAAAGGACACAGATGAGTGCTTCTGCTTTCAGGGAAAAGAAAAGAAAATTATCCTGGTAAAACAAGTAGAAGGGGTCGTATTTTGTTTATGAGAAAGTTTGTAATACAGTTGACAGTTTTAGTTGTGTGTGCTTCTTACACGACTGCAAGGATGGCGTTAGTAGACAATCGGTTTAAAAGTGAACAAAAAAAAATATTCTTTCGAAATATCCTAGAAGACAGAAGATAGTTCTGGCAAAAAACTTCTCGGCCTATGCTAACTATTGCTGTCTCCGATGCTTCCAAGTCTCTTTCTGAAGAAACTCATTATGAACAGTAAGCTTTCCAAAATATTCCTCTTACAGAGGATCACTGATTAGTAAAGATCGTTCGGGGGATATTATTCCTTAGATATTAAATTACGAATACGAAGATGAAATTATATTTACTTTCATTTAGCTATTCTTCATGTTCGTCCTAGAATCGCTGCTTTTCAGATTTTGGACAGTTATTAACGTGAGTCTGCTGCTCCGATTGACTTTCGCCACCATGCGAAAACTGTTGACAGTCTGGACATTCTCAATCTCAAACTAAGTAAAAGAACATACGGTTAGAATTTTAAATAAAGGTGCATTTATCTTTAGGCATATTTTTCTTGATTTAATTGGGTACAAATGTTTGGTTATCTGAAGAAGCCCGATAGCGCAATGCTAGAGCAGGCGGATATGATCATCGTAATCAGAATTTGCAAGGCAAAATGTTATTTTATATTTGGTCCCTCTGCGTTCTTTGATAGTGCAGCATGGTAATGTCGCTGCGTTAAGAGAAGCCTTGAATACCGAGATATGCCAGTCAAAATCAATAACAATAGCATGGGTGGTACATGCTCTGAACTCTCACATGCTTGTTTGGCCAGGAAAAAGTAAGACAGTGTTCATGAGTATAAGAGGACTCATTAAGGGGCACATTTGGTGTGACCGCCAAAAAAAGGTGATTTTTGGAATTTTTTTTACAAAAACTACTGCATCAAATCAATTAAAATTTGAATTTTATATTTGTATAAATAATGAATATATACTGAAATTTTCAAAGGAAAAAATTAAATTTTCAGCAAGTGATTCGCTATCTCCCAAGTCACAAAAAATGAAAGGTCGTCCGCTGCGGCAGTGATTGCGGCCTTCACTGTGGCTCAAATCAAAACACGATTATTAAACTAGATGGTATTGCCTATACAATGAGACGCAATTGTGAAAAAAAACCACATTTTTGATGCAATCGAAAGAATGAAGGGTCATTGTATAGAGAAACATATACAAAATAAGCAAAAAAAATCAAACCGATCGGATGATTTGCCTTCGAGTTACAAATGCATCAAATTTGAAAAAAATGTAATTTCGAGAAAAACGCGTTTAAAGATAAAATAAATCTGGTAGGGGTTACGTAGCAAACGTACCTTTCTGACCGCTGTAACTCAAAAACTATTTGAGATATTCACTTGAGATTTTAGTATGTTATTTTTAAAGCTATAGACTATCGAAATATGGAATTTTTTTTATTTTTATTTTTTAAATTTCACACTAGGTGTGCCCTTTAACATCTCATCATCACATTAACGTTTTGTCTCATTTTAGAATAATCTTGTCTTTTGAGAAAGTATCAACGAGTGTCCTAAGGTTCTGGGCTACCGCAAAAGCTTTCCAATCTCGAAAGAAATTTATGAAGTATAAGAGCTGCCGACTCCTTTTCTTATTATTAAGCGAACCAACAACCGTCGGAATATGCACATACATACATATATGTTGATGATAGTAAGAAATTGACGAAAATATTTTCCACTACTTGATCAACAAATTGGTCATTAGTCGTTTGGTTATAAGTCCGCAGAAGTACCCTTTGTTCTCACGTGGCAATAGTTAGAGGGCCTAGCTAACTATGTTTAAACTAAGGAAATACAAGAATCCGAGCTTATATTCCATGCCACATACGTAGATATATGTAAACGAATACATATCTCACGTTCGTTTTGCTCAAACAAGTACATATATGAATTTCTCCATTAGTCATATAAAGAAATTCGATTTAAAAAAAAAAATTACAAACCTCATGTATGACGCCCCTCGAAACATTTACCAGAAAATAAAATGAAAATAGGAAGAGAGAAAGAAGCCCCGGAGGTGAACCTTTTCCACTAACACGAACACATACTTGTGCATACGACAAAAACGGCAAACCAAAAACCAAAAACGCAAGCGAAGTCAAGGAAAATGCATTTTGGCCAAATGATTAAGTACGATGAAGTTCGCACAATGCGAATGAATATTGTAAAGGGGATACAGGGAAATCAAACAGAATCCTCCACCACCCTATAGCCCTTCAAAAAAAGGAGCGAATCAACAACAAGGACGATAACATAACATCCTGACGAAATTATCTCACACAGTGCAACGGCGTAGTGAACAAACACGGAGCACAACATAAAATCGGGAATGTACTTGTACACCGGTGCTCTACGTTGAAAGTGGTACCTAAAATCCATATGATGTTGAGAGAAAATCAGTGAAAGAGAATGAAAGGGGGATAAAAGAGAGAAGGCTTCCCTAGTTACATCCCATAGTAAAAAACAAAAAAAACCTTTAATCCCAATTTCATGGTCACAAAACAGCACAACAAAATGCACTCGGAAAAAAATTCGTACTGCCATCCCTGTATCTCTGTAAAAGCAGACGGGCATGTATCCGTCGTTACTCGTTGGTCGTCCCATGGAGGTCTTCCTCCAAACTTATGTGCATAAACGAAACCCATTATGGTGGGACAAAACTTATAATTTACATATTTCGCTTTCCAACTTTCAGACCCTATTTTTTTGTTTATTTCCATATTGCACACCACTATCTCAAACATCCCTTTATTTGACAGTATACGAATATTCGCCAGACCATTCGTTGCGTAGTATTCTTTGCTCTGACACATTGGCTTTATCATTTTCTCTATTAAGAACGTTTTGCTTTTTGCTTAAATGTTTTATGGCCACTTGTCCACATTGCCCTCATTTTTATGGGTATAAATGCGAACGAGTACTTTGATTGGGGAGGAACAATTCATATTTAGGTGTGTGTCTGTAGTGATGGGCATATGTGGCCAGACTTTAGCCTTCTGGGCTGCTCGTGGTAAGTACAAAATTTTGTACCTACATACTTTAATGAAATTTTTTTGAGAGAATTTTGCCACAAGGGCTAGCCAAATTTTGTATTCAATTAAGAGTTTGGGTTAGATACAAGTACAATACTTTGAGTGCAACAATGGAAAGCGGCGAAACGATTATATATGTAGGGATCTACAAGAATGGTTTGCTTAATCAGACGAATAACTTTCCTGAAGGCTTTCAATTAATTGTCTAGCAACTTGCAAACAAAGTGATGGAGTTGAAAACCCGAAAGGAATATTTTAGGATTGCGACATGCTTTGAGATTGAGAATATTCGTTAATTTCAATAAGGACATGTGCCGCCATCAACAATAAAATGGAAATGGTATTATATTTGTCTAATACAAAAGCCTTGGGAGATGGAAAAACTCTCTATCATACCTTTTTATCGAACGTTAAATTTGCCATCCTTGAGGTCCTATAATTTGTTTCTTTATTCCCCATCAACAAATTCTTTATTGTATCCCTACTATGGACATAATCTTCTGGATTATTTCTAACTATTGCACAATTTATGTTTATAATCTTTGTAAAAAAACTGATGAATATTTATGAAAACGTACATCCTTCCGGAATACGATACTGGAACCTGGTACATTTCTACGAAACAATTTTCTCCATTGTCGTTATAATTAAGCTTCGAAGACGAGCGAAGTTAGAAATTTACCTTTTTCCCTTGTCCTTGTCTTCGTTGTTGTCCTGATCAGTGCGCCATCGAGCAATGTCATTCTCTCCTTTTATTTATTTGAATTTTTAATTAGCACTAATTTCTTGGGCATCAATTTAAATCAGTTAAAGGATCATCACCCATCACTTGTCACCCATCACCCATCACTATCCCTGTGTATCCTGCGAAATTTATGACAGAAAATATTTCAAAAGCCCTGTCCTTTCAACTCCATTTTGTCTTTGCTTAACCTCCACATCTCCAACTCCCCCACCGCCAGCAGCACTAAATTAATCAACGTAAAGTTTTATAACCTAAAATTGTAATGAACTTTTTTTTATTTAAAATTATTTCTTATACTCATTCTTCTTCGTCTTCTTTTGCAGAGATACAAGGACAATGATATCGAAGTGAAGCGCAAGGATGGCATTATCCTTTTGCGTGAACTCGCCGCCGAGGTGAAGAATTTTATGGATTTCAAGAAGAACGCCGTAATGGTGAGTAAATAAAAAAAGGAAAAAAATAAATAAATAAATAAGAGAAAAATCCTTTTATATAAATTGTTCCTTAAATACAGATAGCGGGCAAATTATTTCGCCGTAGAGTGAGCAGAAAGTGGGGTTATAGCCAAGGGTCATGTGGCGTTTAATTGAGATTCCAATTTATTTATTTCCCCATTGCTCTTTGTAGAAAACAAGAGAAGGAGAAAAAGAAAACAACAAAATTGAAGGGATGTCGATATGTATTATCAGTCTGTCGGCGCCGCGACCAATGGATGAATATTCTGTGGAAATTGCGTTAAATATTGTAGACTGACGGGGTGGTGATTTTAATAATTCTAGGGCGAGTAATTTTTTTTATTGAATTAACGGGAATGAGGTTTTCTTACTTTTTATTTCAAAGCGGTCGTGGCTCATTGACTGTTATTCAATTGATAAATTAAGCCTAACACAGGGAACGAAACGTAGAGATTGTGGTAAATGGACTCGCATATAGGTTTCTAAAAAAAGGGAAATCTAATGGAATGTATGCTTATCTTTTTGAAAATATGAACTGAAAAATAGTTGCAAAAGTTTGCCGACATTAAATGTTGGAAATTAGAAAAAATATGCAATGCCCTAAAAATATGTTGTTTTAAAGTGGTTTATGGAAACTATACCTTGGTAACATATCCTTACCGCTTAGGTATAAGAAAACTGCTGTTAAGGTGTGTACTTAGAATAAACTGCAAAATTAGTATTAATGATTCCTTTCCATGCCATGGTCTAACCAATTAGGTTCTTTACAATTTAAAAACAAGCCGTTTTTAGTAGTAGCCAGTCGTACGCAAGCTCTAGTAAATATTTTCCCAATAATTTTTCACTTAAACCACTTGATAACAGATTCATCCACTTTAGGAATATTATATTGCACCCTCCAGGGCCAAAAAAAGGACTGGAATGATTAAGATGTTCTAAGGTGCTGCCATGGGGGAATTTCCAATCGATGTAGTGGTGGTCTGCAACGATCTTGACTTGTTAGGTCTTATAGGTCACGGGTCGAACAGGTTCTTGACGAACGGCCTTGGTGCGATCCCATATGCTATGCTGTAATCTTTGTATTTAGCGTAGTTGATAGAAGTGTTTCCTTGTGAATCCCGAAAATAATGCTTTCAATTTTATTCATTGAACATTCGTCTGACCAAATGAACTGAAGTGTGCACTTTATCATTATTCCAAGCTGCTCCAAATAACGTCACTGGTAAACTGCCTGTACTTATGGCCTTGTTGAATTTTGAGGGATAATATTCCTGTCTTCCATTATATTTAGCACAGACTTTGTTTTAGTTTTGATCTCCCCTAAAATCATCTTTTTACCTTTTGATAAATTGTTCCTGGAATACCATTCCTCGATATCTTAAATCAAAGTCTTACTGTATTCTGTCCTAATTTTTCAGAGAGCAGGGAACTGGGAGCAGGGAACAGGGAACAGGGAACAGAGAAAAGGGAGCGGGGAACACGAATTTACTGGTAATGGTAGATTTCTGATATTCTCGTAATATTGCTATTACTTATTGCGTTTCCTACGGTGGTTTTCAATAGCAGTTTTCCGTTTCTGTAAAATAGAAATGGTCTGAGACAATATGTTCAGACATCAAGAATATGGTATATCGTTTAAAGAAAAACCTCAGTTTGTCTCTGACGACCACTCTACATTTAAAAACTGCTGCCTCTTCTTTGTACAGTAAATATTCTACGGTGTTTCATACTTCGTTTGCCCAATCCATGCTATGGTTCGTCTTGGTTAGTAATGTTGTTAACTCTGTGGGGCGCATTAAAAGTTCGCGTTCATAAGGTAAGTTAAAGGTGGAATTTTCGCCAGATGCAAAGTAGAAGGTTTTCATTCTTTTTCGGTTGCTAGAATCGTCAAATTCATTTACATACATTCGGGATCGTAAGGATCAGATCATTTAAGGACAGTACCAGTAAATCGCTACGAGAGCTTAGTTGCTGGCATTAGTTCCGTGGAAATTCCTTCATTCCTATTTCAACACTATGGCAAAATATCAAATTGCCCCGGAATTATCTGAGCACCAAATATACCAAGGTAGCAAAAATTAGGTTATCGTTGAATGGACTTGTATGCCGAGCTTATCTGGTACATTTTACACAGCCATGTGTGAGCAGTTTAAGTGTTTTGTTACTTTTTCATATTGAATTTTAGCACATCCAGAAATGGATGGTAACGGTATTATGCACAGTTCTTTTTCTCTTTCCATACTGCGCTTGGGACCAATTATATAAATTTGCATATGTCGAACTTGTTGGTTATAATCTAAGTCAGAGCTGTTCTTTTTTTTATACCGATGCAGCCTAGCTGCAACTATAATGGATTAAACTTCAGCCCTGCATATGTCTGCAACGGATTCTTCTTCTACCCTAATATTATAAGTATTTGTATAGCTCGATGCCATTCCGGTTGCCTAAAATAACTTCTGTTCTAGCCGCTTTTATTATCCTCCAAGTGTAGTCCAGTTCGTTTTGTGTGAATTAATAAATGTTCAGGTCAGTGGTTTGGGTCGTCATTTTATTTATTTATTTTGTTTAACTATTGTAGTTTATAATCATGACCTGCTCAAGGGATATAGACATGTTTATTCTCATAGAGCAAACGAAGGCTATCACTTTTTATTGAGAAAACTTATCTATTGTAGGGAACCTTATGCAAAATGGCATAATGAATTATATGAAATATATCATACGTACAGAGCTCATGCCAAAAATGATCTATGATCTATGAGAACTAGATTGGACGACATATGTATATCCAGATAGTCGAAGTAGAGAAGTTGACTATTTATTCATTGCCTAGTATATTATTCTAAATGTTCCAAATATCAAGCGTTTCTAAAAAGATTTTCGTACTGTTGTCGAAAGTTCGAGATAATCCAAAATTGGCTTCTAGAGTATTCCGAAAGCTTGGGTATTCAAAATATTGTGGTCATGGCAAAACTTTATTAAGGGAAAAAAGGTTAAAGGCCTCCAACGAAACGAATCATTCTCCTTAGTCGACTTGGTTTAAAAAACGCAGTGTTGTTCATGATTAATTTAAGTGCACTTATTACTCCACAGCCATTTTGTCCCGTACATTTAAAGCACAAATTCAAACTCTGTTGCCTAACTTAAATCCATATTTATCAATAGTATTGGAAAGTTGAATTGTACTAGTATAGTCTGGTAGGTTCCCGGATGTGGTGGTAGCTGGTTATTCGAACAACTGCTGAAAAAGCAATCGGCCAAAAAACAAGGATCCGTTTTCCATAAATTATTAACTTTTCCTCTGTAAAAGCTTTCGCTTTGCCTCCAAAAGGATATACGATTCATTTTTCCAATAATAAATGGCCACTACGTGAATTCGATTGAACTGTTATTCTTCCATTCCCGCTTCTCTCTTTCATATATATATATATATTGTCGCCTTACTAACCAGAGAGGAATATACACACATATTTTGCCTGAAGGAGAGTCAGAGAAGAGAAGAGAACAACAGACGTATGAACCGAAAAAGGAAGGAAAGGAAAACCTCCCGATACTCTATTAAGGTATCCCTTTCGGTATAGCCTTTATACCTACCTGGCGCGCATTGGCTTTTCAAGGGTGCTGCGTAAAATATCAACAAAAAAATAAGGACGAAAAAAATGAAAATATGTAATGAAATCAAGAAAATGATGGTATGGAATAGCAATAGTTAAAGCAGCACAGTAGCCTAAATTCGGAGGTGAACCAGAAAGAGAAAACGAATAAAAGACCGGGAAAAGAAAAGCTGATTCAAAATTGATAGCCAAATTGCTTTCGGAGGCAATTTCCTATTTTGTTTGCCAAGAGTTTTCCATTCTTCTTTTTTTAAATTTTTTTTAACATCTCCCTTCGGGTGTCCCTGGGTGGATTCTAGCGCCTGTAACTGTAAATCTTTATTCTATTTCACCATCAATTCAAGTTATAAATGAGGTCAACTATTGGAGTTCCCTTTTTTTTCTTGTCGTCTCTCTAATCCTCCACATCTCTTTCTCTCTATCGTTTTCTGTATCCTGTAGTTTGAAGGAACTTTCATGAGATCATCAGAATGCCGATGGCATATCAAATGTTTTCTTCCTTTCTTCTTTATCGTTACGTTGTCATAGCATTGACGTTTGTATCTATATTATATGTGCATATGTATATATTTTACTAGACCATGGTGATGGAAGCAAATCGCTTTGATGATTAAAAAGATAATCAAAATGATGCTGTGTCCTTTTTTTGGAAAATGGCGTTGCATAATTTCGCTTTGGTTTTTGAGAGGATTTGCTATTTTGGTTTTCTAAATGGCTCGAAGAACTTGTTTTGAATTCGAAATTTTGTAGTAACATAAGTAAGCAATTTGTGAATCTTATTGGAATCCGTCGAAAGGAAGGTCGAGAATGGGTCTTGAGCTATGTTTTTTTTTCTTCTCTTTTTTCTAATATTGGACTTGCCTTGGAGTTATTTGAAAAAGTTTATTTTGTTCATAATTCTGATTTATAATTTTTCATAATCATCTGACTGGAACCGGTTGCAAGCCCTTTCCGCCTGGAGCACATACTCGTATATCTATGTACCTTATATCGCTTAGCACTGTGTGTGCGATATTTTGACCAGATTTATTTCGTTGTACAACACAGATACGACTGAAAATTACGCTAAAAACAATGGGCTTAGAATGGAAAAGACTGCTTTTATTCATCCTGGAGATGGATTTCCATGCCTGTATGCGCATAACAGGTTGAGGGTCTTGGATAGCATTCCTGGTTGCTCTAGAAAGTCTTTAGCCTAGGCTGACAAATTGAGTATTTAAGACATACATACATATATAGTTATAATGGTTTGCAAAAAATATTGTTTGTCTGATATCCGCGGTGATATATTACTACAGTTCTATGCAGACCCCCAAAAAAAATACATTCTTTTACCACCTTACAATTAATCCCCCAGTTTTCACTGGGTTTTACCAATTGTGTTAATGTTATCTAAATAAATGAGGAGCTGAACAGACCTTAGGGAAAATTATGCCTCTAGTGTTCTGGTGAAGTTGCATGATAGCACGATGCCCTGGACTTTTTTATATCAAAAGATTTAATTATATTTCTTATATTGTTATAACTTTGGTAAAGCAGCGAAAGTTATCCATCGGCAATCTGTGTAGCCAAACAAATTTACAAGGGATACAGGTTCCCTGTATAGGTAGTTTCAAAAGTTTAGAAAAGAGTTTTCTCCAAAATCTGGTTGTCAGGTTCGAAACTCCACTGGTATTAACCTATGAGTCTTTGATTCGAACTCAGGTAGCCCTAAAGTTTACAATTCTAACAACTGTCTCACGCTACCACTTGCAAAAATCGTTCCCCTGTATTCTCAGCACTAAGTACGAACTAAAAATTATTTTCTCTTGATCGATCTTACAGGTTTCAGTTTGGGTTTTGCTGCCCAAGTTTTCCGAACATTTCATTTATTGAACTTTTCTATTTTTCGAGAAATCCGACTTTTCATCTCTGCTGGTATGTGTCAACAGCAGTCCTTATCTCAGGTCTTGTTCACCCAAGCAGTGGATCACAGTATGGCTCCAATTTGCCTGCAAGTGAGCTCCGACATTCATCATCATATAATGAGCTTATCGTTTGCTGGTCCTCTGCCTTAGTGTAGGAGGTGCGCAATTTTAAGATTGAGGGAAATGCGAATAGGAAAGGCTGTCTGACTTCAACACATTATCTTGTCAGCACTGAACTGCTCTTTTTACCCGCTTCTTACTTTCGTGATTCGAGTCAATGTTGATCATGCTCAGAAGTTGACTCTAGGATTTAATAGAAACTATTTATACCTGGTAGTGTCATCCATTACCTCCGTTAGGGCGTGCAATAGTATTTGGCCTATATTGGCGACTTCAGCCCTGATACTGATTGTCACCACTCTGAGGCACATGACTCTATCTTTAAGTTCTAAAGCACCTAATATTTTTAATTCGCCATCGAATTAGGGGACACCCTGTATAAGCCGAGATCGTTCGGCTGCTGAATTTTGCATATTCTCACGATCGCGTAAGGAAATTCTATACCTCATCTTTAGTCACACGTTAGGTCCTCGAAATTAGGCTTGTAAATTATTGAATTGTAAACTAAATTGAGTTACGATTTGTTTTGTTCAGTGTTCAGTGTTTTCAATTCTAAAGTTACCACGAGCTTGTTTAAATTTTTCGTGAACAATTTTTGGCGACCGCAAGGTCGATTTTGGTCGCACTGTGGCTCTGTTTACAAATAAAACTTAATGTCTAAGTTATTATTGGTGACACTTATGTATAACAACGTTAAAGGCCTTCAGTGTATCTCTTGGATGTTCAAATTCCAATTTACTAGTCGAATTGTCATGGTCATGTTTGCATGAGTCAACAGCACAGGGAATTTCGATGAAAGAAAGAAAGGAGTATAGGTGCTATATGCTGATAAATCCTCGATAAGTATTTCTACACCGTTTTATCAATCAAAAAATCCACTTTAAGTAATGATTTTAATGTTAAAAATACAGGTCCTAATCTATTTCCCTAAGGAACTTCTTTTATTATATGTACAGTATATATATTTTTTAATTTCCAACTTGAGGATTTACTAATATTTTATCCAGAGGAAGAAAGTTTGCTTCTTTCTGTCATTGCTTACAAGTCCCCTCCCCCCTGCCTCCCATCAGTAAAATAAAGAATAAGGGAAAACATTCCCAAAACAACCAATATCTGGAAGCAATATGATGATGAAAACTTTCTCCCCTAACTTAAGACTGTAATTTATCACCCTCTGTCCTCTCACAACTTCATTACAATCAGGAATATGAATTCGGAATTCCTTTGCGTATACCCGAAGAATAAAACACAAACAAAATAAAGTCCCCATTGACGAGTGTAATCTGTTTTTTCTTCTACCCGCACAACTCAGAGAGATGGAAGTAAACTTTAATTGTCCACCTTTTAACCTTTCTTATCCTTTCTCTCCTCTCTCCACTTATATCAACATCTCAAATTCTTCTCAAGGCATTGTTGGGTAAGGAAAGGAGGGTTAAGTTCAACATTATTCTTCTCTCCATCCAAGTCAATTTAGAATTACACAGAATTTCTTCCTCTCATTGATCTCTTGAGAATTTGTCTGTACTTGTCAGTAAGAGAGTAATAGAGTGAAGGACACATCATATATAGAGCGTCACATAAGAACACGACGGGACATCACTTTTGCTTGAAGTGGAATTTGATTTTGCTTCTTCCCAAAACTTGTAGTTCCTCTGAAAGTCTTCCTTATGACTGGGTTTCCCGTCCGTTTACCGCTGCTACTCATACAATTGAGAAATGGTGATGCACTCTACTCCAATGGCATTGTCCCTAATGCATCGTTGTCGTTTTATCCCCAACACCGAAAACGAGGACAATCGTCGTAATCATAATGATCACCAACATACTCCATCTCATCGTGATGCTTTGGAATCATCATCATCTTCTCCGACATTTAATTGTATTCTTCCTTCTTCCCTTACATGCAATGTTTTTCATCTATAGAATCTGTACTATTTGAGGCTGTCACCACACTGACTGAAGTAGTGTCACCACCTACTTTTAGACAACCCATTCCTAATAGGATCCATTTTTGAGTCGATAAAGCTAACAAAATTGATGGGTGATGAAAGTTCTCTTATGACACCAAAGAACCACTACTATCAGGAGAATGATACTATTCCTACTCGTATACGAGTATACAGACACAAAACAACTACCACAATCGCCACCAAGACCACTCAGTGTCCTTGGAAGTATCCATAGTTAACTGGAACAGGAAATCTCTCATAAAAATAAAGAAACTCATATATTTACTCCCTTAGATAAAAAAACCAACCCACTACCGCCACCAACCAACCTCATCTTCGCCAATACAGAAACGAAAAAAGAACTAGGGCTATTTTGATATGATGGGTGAATACGAGAGAGGGTAACTGTGATTGTGATGTCCTGTTCGATGCCATATTAAACGTTAAGTGAATTTTCCTCTATATTCCTACACCTCATCTACCGCCACCATCCCCCTGTTCACATATATACTCACTTTTGTTGTGATATGAACATACTCGTACCAGCAAATGTTTGTGAATTTTTGTTTGCTATTTTCGTGGGGTGTTACTGTGTCGTCTTGTTACATCATTTTTATTTTTTTTTGACATCCCGTATAAAAACAAAAATAAGAAAAAAAAAGAAAGGATAATGGATAGTAAAACTGGAGTTAGCTCAACGAGAATGTTTTCTTGCCCTCGCCTTATGATTCAAATACTAGAATGAGAGACCTAGGGAAAAAGGCCTTTATTGCCGACATTCAAAGATGAATGTTTATACTGAAGCAATAGAAGCTGAGGATTCTGTTTTCTTCTTTTTTTTTATGGTCGAGTACCATGTTTTATCGATGTAATTTCTCATTTTTGTGTTTCTTTTTGTAAATTTCATGTTTAAATCGAGGGGTAGGGTTAAGTGGAATTTTATATCAAGGACGCATTTGTAGAGTTGTTTCAGACGTTGAACAAGTTCATGTGTCTAAAGGCATATAAGAAGGGAGATTAGTGAATCTACTACATTCCTCAGTATTATTCTGTAGTATCCAAGCTGCAATATTACAATTTTGAGAGCTACCACTATAGCTGTTGGGTAGTATTTTTCTGCCATGCTGCTTTCGAAATTCTCATTTAGACATACTCGTAGTCAGGAACCAGTCTTTACGAAATACTCAAATAAAGGTTTGAAACTGACTTCTGCGCCCATTGCAAAAAAAGAAATAGATAGCTGGCGAGAGGATCGATAGAAATATCAGTTTGTGGGCATTTCAAGAGGTTCAAAAACGTTTAAGCTGACCATGTTGAATATGTTATAACTCCCATTTTCTTGTAAATGACACACATCAACAGATAAAACCATTTGGCTTCTGTTTGCAAGAAAATGCGAGGATTTTTCAAGAAAGCTAGTGAAAGCCGGTTGTGACAACATAGTAGCAATATCTTAATTCTTTTTAAATCTGAGGCATGAGGAAAAAGATTGACGGAGCGTAAGGGACTATAGAAAGTAGTAGGAACCATTCACCGTGAACCATTCGTGTGCTCTGGGCTTAATGTGGATATACCCTTTGATATGACCACATAAGCATCGATAGATTTCTAACCATCTTAAAAATAGTTGGTTGTTTCTAAGATTGCGTTATCTTTTTCTGAAAATATTTGCATATCATGCAAAGATCCTTGAAGGCAAGCTGCTCCGGTGTGGCCCTGATATCAGTAGATCTAAAATTTATCAATCTCGTGGTTCATTCCTTTAACGAAGTGGGTGATCAAAGAAAGATGTATAGGCCTGTATTTTTTCAGCTTCTTGCGCAACATTACAACTGTAAATCATATTATTCTAAGCGGAGAGCGCCCAACTTTGATTTCTGGCCTAGGACCCCAAAGCGCTCCCTTTCCATTTATAAATTTCCAGAACAATTCAACAGAATACCCGATATCCCATTGAAGCTTCAAAATTTCCCACCATTAAGTTAGAAACGCATAAATCAAAAACCATTATATACGCTCTCTTTAGTAATCACCCTCCTTCTACTCCACTCATTGTCATTCGGTAAATAAAAATTCAATACCAATTCTGAGTTATTACCTCAATAAATCATAGAGATCCTGAAAGTCGATATCCTTGCCATATTCTCTCTACCCACTATTACCCTCATCATAATTGATTTCAAACAATGAGTTTGAAAAAAAAAAGGAAAAATTCCAAACCTTACTGAGGGGATATCTTTGCACTTAAAACTGCGTGCCTATGGTCAACAAGAATTTACCTCGCTCTCGCTCGTCTAATGCAATGTTTTTTACTCGAAAGTGTTATCCATATACATATGTATATAAAAATGCAGTGGACAATGTCCTTTAGCCATCTTGGCTCCACTGAATCGCCAAAGTGGTCTGAGCTAGGAGAGTCATCCCATTTGCCTTAGTAAGCCCTGTTGTGTCCTCTTGTTCTAACTAACTTCAGCTCTTTTTTCACTTGTGAGAACGGAGAAAAAAGAGGGTAACATAACGAACATAAGTAAAATTGTTTTTGAGCGTGTTGTATCCTTTGTACGATGTCGTCCGAGAACAGCATTTGTTGTCTGTCCACCCGTCGCGTAGCTTTGACTTGAGCTCCTTCTTTGGATCTCCTGTGCAGCTGTTTCTCCTTGAGGTGGTAGTGCGGCAAAGGCAACAACCGGGGTCCTTATTCCATCCCTCCTGACATGTTGTCCTTTTTTTTCCTGATGTGAAAGAAAATCAGATTGGGTTGGAGGGTGGCTTGGGTTGGCATTTGGCAAGACGTATGAAGACAAGACTTATCACAGGGTGTAGAAGGAGATGTCCTTTATTTTTATCCGTACAAGGATCTTTTCGGTTTTTTTCCTTTTTCTTATGGTTAACTGTTTTTTTTTTTTTCGTAGTTGCCTTTTCACTGATGTTGTACAAAAGTAGGATTCTTTTTTGTCTTCTTCTTTCTGATTACAAGGATGTGAGATGTTTTGTAATTTCTAAGACTTAAGAAAGTTTTATTCTCCGTGTTCTTTTTTTCTCTGCGTGTCCTTTTCGCTTTGTTTTTTCTTTTTGTTTCTCTGAAGAAACACATGTAGAAAGAGGTGGAGGAGGACAAAATATAGATTTACTGCTCGAGTTGGACAACTGGAACTATCTCTTAACAAAAACGCATTCAAGTGAAATCCTGAATCCTTTTAGATTAGATCAAGTTGTTTTTTTTTGTCTCTACTATGCCTTCACAAAGGACTTCAGATCCTGTGGTCCTTAAGCTTTTTCTAATCCACCCACCGAGAGATGAGACTTTATATAATGGAATTGTGTTCTACTTGTTATTTGGTGGAGAGGTGATAGAAATATTCACAGGATTTCGTTAACTTTGTGGAAAAAGGATTGCCTTTGGACCGATAGAAAAAAAAACCGATATACGTTGTCCAGGATTCTCAGTGGCTTCCATATACAGTCCATAGCCCGTCATTTCGATTGGGTGGAAGAAGATGCCGTGCCGCATTCAATGGACCATAAAAGATAGTGATATAGAAAATTTCCTTCCCTCTCTCTGATGCCCTGATGAATAAATTTATAAATTGTCGGTTGATATTCGAATTAACTACACTAGAAGATGGCCAGTGGATTTGGATTGGATGGTTTCGGTCTAGATTGGATGAGATGGGTAGGTGGTGATTGTGAAACTTATGGGTTAGATAGAAACCAAGGATATGAGAATGTTTATTGTTCTTGGACTATTAAATGGACCTGGAGTACGTCAGTAATTAATCATGAATTTCCTGGGCGATTGTATTATATGACATCCTGTTCGGTTGTAGCCTATAGTTACCGGAATGCAAAGTTAGAAGGTGTACATACCTTGATAGAGATATACATATGTTCATATGTATTTCTATAAAGCTCTTTGTAGACAGTAAACTTTGACAGATTAATGAAATAGAGTGTTGGACAGGCACTTAAATGGATCTTAGTTTTAACTGAAGAGAAAAATAAAGTACTCTCGGAATTATATTTTAAGTCTCCAAAAAAAACAAGGGCGAATGTTGGTTGTTTAAAAATAAAGAAAATTTGTTTATTTAGGGAAGATGTATTTGTTATGCCTGATAATGAAATAATGATTTTTGAAAAATAGTATATCTCGAAAATGGAGAATACCGTGGCAAGAGGGGGAGTAAGTTAAAGAAAAATCATGCAAAAAAGCTAACGTTCTAACAGATATTTTGTTAACAACCTAGCAGCTGAATTTAAGCCAATACTCTCCGTGATTTGGATTTATACTTCCTTTATGAACATGGTGTAGAGATTGATATCAAAATAAAATGTATGTATAATCACCAATGAAATACTCCCTCTCGCTAGGCATAGATATGACAACTACTATATTAAGTCGGTGACAGGAAGCACGACAATGCTCCATCTAAAAATGTTTCGAGATGTAAAAAAAGAAGGAATAAGAATTCAATGAACAGAGCAACATCATCAAGAAGAACCAAAAACCACTGTTTATCTACATAAGCTTTCAGCGTAGAGCAGTCAACCAACGTATGTATTAGTTTTGGGAGTTATGTATACATATGGTATTTTGCAAAACGTCTATTCTATTGCTTGTAAACATGTATAACTGTTGGAATATTGCCGATCTTGGATACTGAAATGCCATTGAAGTCACACATTATTATTTTGTAGTCTTATATTAGTATTAACCAAAGAGATCTCGACAACTCATTCAAATTTGTTTATTTTTCGAGGTATTATTCTCAAATTTCTAATTTGATTACTTAAGGTGGCGCTACTGTTAGGGGTGAACCTGGGCCTCAACCAATCGTTCTCTCTCTTTAGCGCAACATTGTGCAGATCGCTTGCATTTGCGCACACCAGGTTGATTGAAGTCGGTTTTTAATACGCCACTGAAGGCGAGGTCTTCCTTTATCACGTTGCTCTTGGGGAATGAATTCAAAGACACTTCTCCAAATTCCGTTTATGCAGACAGGGTCGAAAATCATTCGAAGGATTTTTCTGTTGAAGTAACCAAGCATTCCCGTCCGTTTTATTTTTCTTCCTGTAATGTCAATGCCGTCAACATACGCCAGCAGTTGTACAAAATTTTTAAATATTGTGCATATGGTTTTGTCCTTTGGGTTTTGCACAATTCTTATAAGTATGATGTTGAAAAATTGCAAATCGAAATCGAAAATTCACCGACTTTTGGCAACAGTTAAGATCTCAAAATTGGATATTGCTCTATTTAGGTCGCCTTTATAAATACTGTCATATGTGGCCTTAAAATCAATAAAAAGGTGGGAGGATTTCAAGTTTCTGGAATTTTTCCAGGATCTCAGAAAAGGAGAATATCTGGCCAATAGTGCTCTATTTTGGTCGCCTTTATAAATACTGTCATATGTGGCCTTAAAATCAATAAAAAGGTGGGAGGATTTCAAGTTTCTGGAATTTTTCCAGGATCTCAGAAAAGGAGAATATCTGGCCAATAGTGCTCTAAAACCGCACAGAATGATATACTCGTACATATGTAAGTTTCAAGTGTTCACATAGTACTGTAGATGAAATTCGGTACACGATATTAAAGATTCCTCTATAGTTATCGCAGTTTAGATAGTCTCCTTTCGTAAGAGTAAGGCAAACTATGTTGAGATTATATTCACCGGGCATACTTTCATCAGACCATTGTTACAAATGTGTTGCTGTATGCTCCTCACCAATTATCCGTCCGCTAATCACGTCCCCATCCTTATATCCCTATAAGGTATTTGAATCCTTGATATGTTCTTCCCAAATTTTAGTAAATCTTCTGAACATCGTTTCTGAAGAAAGACCTTTCCATTGCCCCTATCTCTGTGTTTTCCTTTTGTTTTTTAGAGCCCGATGCTCCTCTTGCCTCTTTTGGTCATTGAGCTCGTAAATAGCTCTCGTCCTTGTTTTGGTGCATACGGCATCATATCAAATGCGGTGTCCCTAATGGCTTGCTGACAATGTCGCTTTGTGGTTTTTGGTCATACTGGCAAAACTGAACTTCTGGATCGATTTTGGGAGATTTGATCCAAAAATCTATACATATTGCTAAGAGAATGGCTCATAGTTGAAGCAACCTTTAACACAACTGTCAAGTCTCCTCTTTCGGGTCATGAACACTTATCAGCCTAAGGTTGCGGAATTCAGCATTGATATAGTGTGCAGTCTCTTATTGCCTTTGTGTTCCTTTCATGAAAAATCAGCTATGCTAGGATGTGGATGTAAAAGGCTAGGACACCATTGAGCTCCAGCCCAGGAGTTCCACATGCAAAGTAGGATATTTGTCTCGTGATCTGGCAGCAACATGCATGGAATGAATAATATGGAGTTCCACATACAAAGAAGGATATTTCTCTCGTGATCTGGCAGCAACATGCATGGAATGTATAATAAGCAAGGCGGCAAACTTGCACAGCAAGCCATTCTAAGGAAAATGAAACTAAATGTTAAAAAGTAAAAAAGAATTTTATAATCAGTCTTAAGTGCTGTTAATGCCTACGGCATAAACTCTAGGAGTAATGTCCTTATACATCTGTACATACATATGTACATAGAGTGGCAGGTGCAATTGGTTCCCGATAATCAAACCCAAATGGAATTTCTGGCTATTGGTCACTTTTAATTAACTACAAATTAACTATTTCGGTAATTTTCAAGTCCGATTTGAAATGAAGGAATTGAATCTTCAGCGCCTGTGACTTTAATAAGGGAATTCTAGTAAAGCTTTTAAATTGTATAGCGGATAGACAGGCGCCCCTTCGCGCCATCAGCAGTCAGCTAAACTCAATGCACATTATTCAATCAAGCAAATACACGACTCTCGCATGAATGATTCCCCTGCTGCGAACTAAAGGCACATTCTTTCAATGTGACATTGTCAGTTCGTTGAGTTCTTCAACATAAAATGAAAAAAAGAGAAAAAAGTCTTTACATGATTCTGTCGTCAGTCTCTGATACAACTTCAAGGAGTTACTTTATGCAACACAGAGAAATACATCCTTTGAATTATAGTCTGCATACGGTGTATTTATATGTATCTACATATGTATGTATGTACAATATGTCTGCAAGTACACCGAGCTTACGCGAGCATCTATATTTTCTAAGAACTCAACGTGTTTTGCGTGTTTAAGCTCTCCGCTGGTATTCCTCCATGCAAACATTTGGTGCAACAACAAGGTTACATTGTGGGGTTTTCTTATGTTTTAGAAAATCATCTGAAGCCAGAGCACCCATATATGAATATAACTAGACACTGACGAGACATCGGACGGCCAGAACAGGCTTGGCCCGGCCGTTGTACTATGGAAAACAACAATCCAACGTAACGCACGGCTAAAAGGACGGACGAGGAACAAATTACACTCCGATGGCATGATGATGATCTGTTTGCTGTTCCTTCCGGTTGTGTCACACCCACTCGTTTACCTTGCTAGTCGCCCTACTACTCAGCGCTGAAAATGTGTAAAAATACGGACAGCAGTAGCAGGGAACAAGAACAAGTTATAAAAAAAAACCAAAAATAGAAAAAGGAAAAAAAAAAACGATTTAAACGAAGTCCCGTCACTAACGGCTGAGTGCTTTCTGGTGTAGAGCTCTGTCATATGGCTGATGACGATGACGATGATGGTGATGGTGATAATGATGATAATGATGATAATGATGGCGATGGTGATGGGCGATGCAAAAGGAAATGGCATCCAAGCCATAGTCAGCTTTATGATTGCACTCCACTACCCTAGGACTGCTATATCACCACTATCAAACAGCAATCGGAAAGAACTTCCTTTTTGCAAAAGACAGCTCAGAGTTGCATGTTTGCGAAAGAGCACTTTTCTCATATTTGACAAGCCATGCAGATCTAGGGGTTCGCATTGTTGGGGGTGGTCGTTGTCGCTGCCGTTATGTCGTCGACAATGAGTGTGTGCGTTAGCTTGCCTTTGTAATGGATTGTGAGGTGGAAGGACATGTTCCTTTGTGGTGCATTTAGTGGTGCAATCAAGGGTTTATTACTTTGCTGCTCGTCTTATTTTACCGTTGCAGTATGAACACACCATGGTTTCACTGGTGGGCCGCCGGGCTAAGTTGCAGGAAGGAGCAAGAAAATCGTTCATCTGATGACGTACTCTTAACGAAAATTGACTGATGCGCTCACTGTCAAGCTTTTTGCCAGCAGAATGGTAATAGAAAGCACTCTTGCATTTTGCTGTGCTGCGTCATATTGCTTTCAACTTGCAAAGGTATGCGTGCATTTTCTCTGACAAACAAGTAGAGGCAGTGTACAAAGGAGGATGCGTAATTAGCTGAAGTTCATATGAAATGATGCATTTCCTGTGCGAGTGTTATGTGAAAGGACTTCTTGCAGGAAAAGGATACGATGAATAGTTATGTTGTATAGACATACATATGTGTACTCCATTCAAAACAAGGGACCGATTTTCTTTCTTTTTAAATCTTAAAGAGTGACAGGAAGTTGTAATGAAAAGAGGGTTAAAGTGAGTTACAGAAATTGGTTCGTTACGATTGGGAACCACTATGTCTAACTATTTGTTTACGTAATATAAAAAGGGAGAAATATGAATTTGGTAGGTACTTACCATAACTCCTAGAGGAGAAAACTTTAACAAAAGCCATCTAAGTAAGACGGAGACAAAGAAGCACCTAATGCAGGAACTATGGGATACTCACTAAGTTGGATTCATAAGTTCCACAGTGATGTCTTCGTTGAAATTTATGTAATTGACCTTCAGATTATGTGGAGTGGGGTATTTATTTTACATTCAGCTTAACTAAGACTCCATAAACCTAAAAAAGCTCTCTACCTGATCAGGATTCTACGTCTTAATACTTTTTTTCGGTACTTTTCCACTTTGTTAGTTCAGCATATTCGCTACCTTACCACAACGAAATATTCCTTTCTAAGCGGATCGTGTGCATCGTCCTTTAAGCAACCATAATGTGGTGAATATGAATAATGCATTTTTTCACATTCCATACTTTACAATTGGCACAACGATATGTAAATTGTGTGAGTATGGTATCCTAGCTGTAGAAGCCAATTGGTTGTTGAACGAGAACATGTTTTCCAGATTCGGTTTTGTACGTGGAAAATGTTTTTTTCTGAATAACCCGTTTTTATTAAGTGATGATTCATAGTACAAGTTTATTGTTTTGGAAGCATTATTGCAAAATGATCTTATCAGTCAGATTTCGGAATAGAGCGAATCCTCGTAAGCAAGTCCTTTGACTGATGGCAAAACTGTTGTTAATTAGTTCAGCGGCATAACGGAAAACGGTACAGAAAGATTTGAGTACCAAGTTAGAAAAAAATGTAATGACTGAATAATGTTTGAATAATGCAGGAAATTGGGCTTGCTACTGGGGGCACCAAATTCGAACATAAAGACTCCACAGAGTTAACTGGGTATGACCTGATGAGTACGTACAAAACAAATATCTTATCTTAAGCAGTCGTCGATGAGGTATTAGGAAATACATATGTATGTACGGTACATTAAACGCTTTTACGCCCTGAACGACTTTTCTAAAAACTGTTTCTGCGTGTTCTTCGTTTAGACATAGAGCAATGTCCTTAACACGACTTTAAGATTGCCCTAGCTAATTTTAATACCGGCTCTGAAAATGGACCAATCTATTAATAACCGAGCTAATCGACTTCGTGGTGGGATGAATATTTCATTATAACGGGGGATTTTTTAAGTGTTTGGTTCTTAATTGTCAAAAAAAAAAAACACAGGAAAATTGCAAAACTCTATACACTTTTTATTTAAGTTAAGATTATTACATGTAAATGTTGATCACGCCTACGTCTTAATTGGTCCTTCGAGCATATTCGTTGGTATCTCGCTAATATCCAGAATCGGCTCCAGAAAAAAAGAAAAAGGCTTAGAAAAATTCTCGACCAGGAATATGGATACCGCTCTGTTGACATCCGTGATTAGTTTCATAGCTTTTTGTGAGTTGCTCCTATTACCATCAATAGCAAGAAAGACGCAGATTCTTATGTTGTCTATCAACTGAAATTCATCGGTTCCAGAGTACATTTTCTTCGGTCAAGGTATTACCAACGGTTCCATCAATATCAAGGAAGCCACTAATAAAATAACTAAGCCGGTCAATTGATATTCAGCCGACATTATCTAATACTTTTTCTTTCTTAGGCACATGAAGTTCAGTTGTGTACGAGGGCGTATCAAATATAAACGGGACTGATTTTCTTAAAAGTTCCGGAGTGGATCTAGACCTGGAAGGGGTTGACCTTAAAGAGAGGGAGAACTCGTGTGTTTACCTAACAGAGAGAAAAAGTCGAGAATGAGATCCATGATTACCGCCGTGACACTCGTCCACCGAGGCGGTCTGAAATCTTATAGAGGGAAATCGGGCGATAACTCTCTTCGACATTGTTGAGGAAGTGAACATCAGTTACCGGAATACCCAACGGATCGTGACAGATGGTTTCGCAAAGTGGCCGCTAGATGGGTTCCACGTCTGTTATCCACAAGCGATATCGATTGGAAGTTTCACAGCATTTTGTCAATTGATTCCAGCAAGAAAGCTCATTGTGATTCAATTGGTCCAAGGACATCCGAAGAGTTTCTAATAAAAAACCTCCTCCCAATACCATGTGAAAAAGGTATAAAAGGTATATCCGAAGTAGTTAATATGTTTGCAAGGTAGAATAGGATACAGTTTTTCTTTTTTTGAGACTACTATTGATCCAGCTTAAACCAGAGTTTAATGAGTAGACCCATTGAAAACTGGGCATGCACAGTGCCCATCATTTGCCCCTGCCCTTTGACTAGACAAAACCAACTAATACTTAGAGATTTAGGTTTCCGTTGAATGAACTATATTATACATGTACCAGACATAGCAACCCCTAGTGGTGGATTTAAAATTCGAGTAAATACGGTCGACAAGACTAACATCAATAGTGACACCTGAATGACTGAGGAAACGTTCTTGCCCTTCTTGAAAACAAACTCACAATACACTACTCGGCATAGAAGAACTCCTCATTAGTTTCTGAATGACGAGAACAACAGACGAAATTTAGGGTAAAATAATGGAGACTCAGGGACAAGCTTCATAAATTTCCATCCCATATCTTTGAAATTTCATTTGATAAACTCACAAATGAATAGTGCATGCATTTTTCTTTCTCATTCTTACACCACTTACTATTACTGCCACCTAAGGGTTCCGTTACCATACCGCCTCCACATTTCAAAGAAATATTTTTGAGGGCTTTGACAGTCGAAAGAAACTTTCTCACAGCAAAGAATGCACCAACTTGAGAGTAAATTGAATGAAAAGAAAAAAAGAAGACAAACCAGAGTTTGAGGGAGGCTTCTGATCAAGAGAATAAAAACAAAGACATCTCTACTCCTGCCGGAAACTTTCCAAGGACAACGAGCATGTCTATACCTGGAAAAAAGAATTTTCAGAAGCAATCTCACCTGTGCTAAAACCCACTTCAACCCCATGGTGTGGTTAAAGAACCAAGGTTTTTTCCTTCTACTTTTTTACTCAAATTTTGTCTTTTAAGCAGGATCTACTCCTGCCTTTGATTCTTTCGTTTACCTTTTGTTCTTCTTCTTTTCTTTCTTTGGGTTTGGGGAAATCCACTTTTTCTCTAGATATGCTTTTCGGTGGTTGAAAATGCGATTTGTTGCTCACACAGGTACCTACCCCGAAAAAGGGCACCAGACGAAACTGTAAGAAAAAAGGACGAAATGGAGACAGGTATCCGTACTTGAATGTAAGTAACTTTATGTCTTATTCTTGAAACTTCTTTGTCTCACTGTGTGGTTTCGTTTGTTTATTGGCTTTCTATAGGATTTTCGTTTTTTTTTTTTTTGTCCATTTTTTGGGCTTAAGGAGTTTATTGGTCGATGTTACCATTACCTTTGCCTTTGCCCTTGTATTTCAAAGCGGTAAATTGGTGTTACAATAGCCAGAGAGAAGAGAAAGACTAAGTTGACTAGTATCAGTGGAGGGTAAGGTAAGACACTTACGAATTTATAAAAAGGAAATTCCGAATTTTATATGCTGAAGCATTAAGGAAGCTGGAAAAGCAAGTTTTCTGGTTGTCCGGGGGCATCGTGTTACAATGCAAAATTCGGGAAATTATCGGGAAAAGAAAGATATTTTGGCAGACGGATGTGTGTGCGCTTAAACGTATTGGCAAGTACTTTGAATTTTGGGGCTTACCATTGGCAATGGTAACTTAAAGCCGTTTTTGCTAAGTGGTTCCAGACATTTTTGAAGAAGTTATAGGAACAAAATATATTGATATATATATGGATCAATATAAAAGGACTCCTGGTAACGAGCCTTAAAATTGTTTAATAGTCATTGACAAGGAATGACAAGATATACTCGTATTTATATATTCCCATGGTATTGGACATTCGACAACAAAACATACAATTACAGAAAGAACACGTTGGCTTACAATTCGGCTCATGTGTGATGAGTACATATCATCAATCATTATAGTTGGAGACTTCATAATCTAGTAAGCTAGTGCTTAGGTAGCATTTCAGAAAGAAGGACGAAGGCTTTTGCTTGGATAGATCTTTTTATAATCATCTCCATTTTTTTTCTTACTAATCTATTAGCAAAGTCATAACAAGTGCACAATGGCTTCTTAAAATTTGTACAGATATAGGTATCACTGAACAATTCTATTCAAATAAGAAGAACAAAAATGGCCTCAATAACGTAGACCTTCTCAAAAAGTTGAAGACACAATTTTAAGAGAAATAATCATTTTAATCATTAATTCTCTCAATCCAGAAAGCTCTCCTTCCACTGGTTATGCATTTGACTGCCTCTCATCATCTTGTTGAATAAAATCGCAAGCCATTTAAACCTAAGAGTTCTGATTGTTACCCGCGCTTTGGAGGGAGGGTATTTTATCGGGTCCAGGCTCACGTCCCAGGTACATTCTTTATACAGCTTCAGAAGTTAGCTTCGGCTTCCGTTTGCTCTTTGCGAATATTCTGCGCGGAAATTCTTCATTTTCATAGCAAGGCTTTGAAGTACTCTTTCCATCTATTGCAAATTTCGATGTCCGCATTAGAAAATTTCCCCGCTCATCTTTAATATACTCGTATTTCGGCGATTGAATTTCTTGCGAGTTTTTTCTTCATTGCGCCGCAATCTTAAAAATGTTTACCCGTGCTTCGACGTTGCACCTCTTTTACTACTTGTTGCCCGCTTAAAGGTTCTGAAAGTATCTCTTCTAATTCCAGTTATAATGCCTCTACAGCTTTCGAACGAGCTCTTGCTGCGGGTTTTTTCGCCTCTTTTTTGCATCGTTTATAGCTTAGTTCTAGACGCACCTTATCGGTTTCGCTATTTCCGACGTACTTAATCCGCATTTTAAAGGCTTGCCTTTTGATCTTTACAGTCATTTTCGTTTAATGGCTCCACCATCAGATTTTTTTTAAATATGTGGAACGAGTTTTTTAAAACACCGGGCAGATTTTCCGCACTAGTTTTACATTTTTCTTCAAATGTATTTTACATACCTTGTGCACTGAGTTCTTCTGCTTGGTATGAAACTTTGGATGGCAACTCTATTCTTCTATTATTCCGTTCCGTAGTACTCGTCTGCAAGTTCAAATAGCGGACTCCGTGTCCGACATTTCGCCATTGGTTTCATGAGCGCATATTATATCGATTTTCAATTACCGCAATACGTTTTCTAGTTTGAAACTTTTGCCCGTCATCAAGGAATGCGATATCCTGTTCTCTAATGGACACTAGCATGAAAAAAATTCTCTGCCTTAAGACCTTACTTAAAAGCTTGTCTGATGTTAAATAACAGTTAGCAGTCGACGAGTTCGATTTAGCAATCACTCCTCATATCAATTAGAAGCTTTTCGCTAACCATTACCACCTTTCAGTGGATGAAGAAAAAGTTCTCACTCCGCTGGTAGGATATAGGTTGAAAAGTAAGCCACCCTCTCCGAAAAAAGGGGTAAAAAAAAAAAAGTGAAATCGACAAAAACGATATAATCTCATGGTAAATTGAAAGTTTTCATCGCTAAACTGGTTTTCGGTAAAGCCGAAAGGCACGCGTTCCCATTTCCCTTGAAATAGGAACGAGCGTGATAAAAGAGGTTAAAACTTTCCAATATTCTATCTCCTTCTTTTTCCCTCGTGGCCGCAGCCATTCCCTACCCAATTTTTTTGTTTTTGGCCTTAGGTACTCTTATCCTTTTCGTCTTCATCATTTTCATCATCACACAACCTTTTAACTGGCGGCTATTGAAAAATCTGTTGGGGATGGTTTAGAGAATACAAGTAAAAAGCTCAACATCGGAGGAAGAGAGTACCTAACAGCTCAACGAAAGAAAAATATATAAATAAAAGGAAAAAAAAGAGTTAAATAAAACGAAGGAAGCAAATTTTTGATCTGGTTCTTCTCTTCGTGCTGACATAATCAATCCACTGACTGGAATAGTGGTGTTGGTAGTTGTCTTAGTCATAGTCGTAGGTATAGTGGTCTTTTTGATTGGAAAACGGTGACTAGAAAGTTTAGGAGGGTAGAGGAAAAAATAGCACAACATTTTTAGGGGACAGTAATTTCGATGGTAGGACGTTTCATTATGTTTTTTCTCCTATTTTTTTTTTTACAACCTAAAGCTGATGATAAAAAGTGCTTCTGGAGGAAAGTGGGGAGAATAAAGAGTTTTTAGTAATGATTTTCACTTTATCGACTTTTGGTGAACTAGAAAAAGTAGATTGAGGATTGATTGTTTTGGCCAACTTTATAGCTGGCGACTGCAGGTTGTCATATTCCGAATGGCACACAAAATCATCACAAAATCTCTTAATCCCGTTTCAGTTAGTGTTATTGAAATACTTTTAATGCCTGTTGTAATACACTAATTCAAATTGTGTGTCATTTTTGTCTATTATAAAAAGTACAATATAAGAAATAATCCCATTTTGGTGTTCATATGCACTAGATTACCCAACATTGTCAACGTTGTTTGAAATTTTCTATTCCTACGTACTACAACGCATTTAAATGTCTGATGGGGCAACGTTGCCTATTGTGAAGCAGCATTCTTAGGCACAAGATATGTCACAAGATTAATAGATTTTCAAATGCAGTAAAAGCATATCCAGTTAGTTTGTCTACTTGGTGATCAGCCGACTATTTAATAATTGTCTCATTCAGTTTGATGTCTGGTGTCATTTTTGAGAAGAAGCCTTTTGAAGAAGCCTTTTTAAATGTTGATTCTTGTAACCAAAATATTGACTTGCAATAAAATTCTTATTAGAGAGAATTTTTTTTAGAAAACTTATTAAACTACTTATTAACTTATCTTTTAAGATGTATACTTATCTATTAAATCGGAATCTACAATAAATTAATTAGAAGGCAAAGACTTTTCAATTTCACACCAGTCAAGCCAAACTATCAAAATCCTCCAAAAACGTAGAGTTCCCTCTTGCTATTGCCCAAATGGAACCTCTTAAATCCCATGATTAATTCATGGTACGCCAAGGGATTAAGCAAGCAAAATAGTTGATCCTTTATCCTTCTCAATGCAGCTATGCTCTATGCAAACTATGCATAACCCACTCATTTGGCTTTTTCTCGTCCTTAGGAAGCTGCTTCCTGTCCAAACCCAACATGGCATTACAAATGATTGTGGTGCATCGAAATTTCAAAATCCCATTGTCTGGACGCATTCACAGTAAATTCCATAGATTTACATTGAATTAATTAGTTATCCTTGAAGTCGGCTGTTTAAAGTAATTATATTTCGTTGCCAGATCAATTTACGACCTCATCGACTTTTTTTTAATCAGCGCATGTATTCGGGTAAAGTATTTCACAGGACACCATGTCAGTTTGTTCTCCCATTTAGACAATTTCAACTCATGTTTAGCTCGGAGAAACATGTGTAAATGGGGTGTACTCGTAGTAACAAAAAGAAAAAAAAAATATCTCCATCTATTGTATCTTGGCAAGTGAATATCCTTTTAAGTTCGCCCGAAACAATAAAATTTCTCTCAATCTCGCCCGCACTCACTGACAGACGAAGTACATCAGAGGAGTTCTCATCTCACATATATGTATATAAGCGTTTGTGAGATATATATGTACATATATGTGCTTTGCATCGACACGTTTTAACAATTAGGCTGGCAACACTAAGCTACAGCTTTAGCTGTCTGTCCGTGCCAATCCATCCTGCCACCTCCGCTGCCGGCTAACAATCCAACCGACCAACTGACGACGACGTCTGTTTGGAAAACATTAAGGCCACCACCATCACTACCACTTTGACATTCTGGCCCGCCTCCGTACCTTGTCTATTGATTTTGTTCAAATGTCCGTAAAAACTGTGTTTTTCCCTCGACGGAAGGATTATATGTTTCCTTTTGACCTTTTTGTGTGTTTCTCGAAATTTATTTATCCTTTGCCTTCCGGTCTGTGCTGCATCTTTATGATTTAAATACAGTTTTTACCGCCTCTGCGAATGTATAATCGCTTATAGTTATATGTGGGTAGGCGGCATTGTATGCGTGGCCCTGACAATTTAGCTTCAGATAGCGTAATCTCATAAACGAGATACGATTAATTATTCACAGGGTACTCCACTTTAACATATGTGCGTGGGTATTCTGGATATACGAGTACTTGATATTCAGTCGGTAAAAAGGACATTTCTCCTAAATTGAGTGAAATAAAAGTTTAAAGGTCATCAATAGAGGACTCACGTTTATGTCCTCTTTAAAATGGCGCCAGCTTCCAGAAAATCCTTAAATGACATTCACGCAGACTATCTGTGATAAAAAGCTACTTTTAAGAGGCCCATATGTGTTAACAATTTAAAAAAAAAAACCCGAAAGTCCCATATTGGAATGTAGATCCAAATGCAGTGGACAGCTTTGTTTAGTGCGGTAGTCCGCCTAAACATTAATATGATGAATTACTGGGTTGTGAAAAACGCATCACTATTGCCGAAAGTTTTAGTTTTTTCTGTTATCTAAAACCGTCCACAGTATCACAGTTCGTCATTTCGTTTGAATTTACGCAGTGTTCAATTATTTCACTTGATGTCTAAACGGAAGACGTAGTCAGGACAAGCACAACTATACTTGTAGACCAAGACCAGTCTTAAGACAGTTTCCGCAGCGACCGAAGTTCTGATTTTTATTCAGAATGATGTATTGTACATTCACAAAACCAGGCCCTTACGGGTTGTATCAAAAACCACTACTATTAAAAGGAAGATGACTTAGAGAGATCCATCATGCGATAAATATATGGTATTCAAAGAAATTCATCACTATGTGAATTTGAGTAAATTTTTATTTCCCAAAGCCACCGACGTGATGCCTTAATCAATTCAATTCAATTCAATTCAATTTATTTGAGTGGAACAGTATAAATAAGACATACCATATATCGTTTTTATACTACATAAATTACATTTGAATTAGGAAAGGGTAAGTCGTCTTAATGTTTTAATTTAAAATAAATTATTCGCATTCTGAATTAGAAAATAAAAATTAATAAGCCAAAAATAAATAATATACAATAATAAATACAATCCGGGACAGTGAGAGGAGTAACAAAAGGGCAGGTAGGCGTAAAAGATATTAATAGAAGATAAATTAAAGATAGGGGAAAAAAATTAGAAAAAAAAAGGTAGAAAAGAAGAAGTAGGAAAGTAGTTATTGATATTGCTTAAGGTGTTCCAGTGCTGCATTCTTGAATAATGTAGCTCCCATTGCTTGCTTAGCCTTTAAAGGAAGTATCTTCCAGAGCCTGGTAACATAGATAAAGAAGATAAAGGAGTTTAAATAATTATATGGAGGTATTATAAGATTAGGTGTTCTGATAGATTGAGAAAATCGTATCTTGTCAAATAGATAAGCAGGAGATTTATTTTTAATAATTTTGTACATGACGCACAGCATCTTACGAGTATGTCGATAAATTGTTTGAGGGAACAACCAAGAACAGAGTTATGTTAGTGTGAGGCGTAGTTGTATCGGGGAAGTCCGTAGACATACCTTATCATATCATTAAAGGCTACTAGTAACTTATATTGCGAGAGGGAATCAAGCTTGCGTAGTCAATTAATAGGCAGAAATAACGTTTTCACAAGTCTGAGCTTTGTGCCTATAGGCGTGAGGTTAGAAGAGAGCCAGAGTTTACGCAGTCCAATGTAGATTCGCCCAATAACATAATTTATGTGGTCAACAGCGGAAAGTGATCTATTTAATTTGTAACCCAAATTAGTAGCCACGTCAACAAAGTTGTCTGTCATGCAGGAATACTAGTGGTATTCCGTCCGTGTGGAAGTGATGTTTGGATATTAAAATCAGTTGTAATTTCATTGGGTTGAGATGAAGTCCATTTCAGATAGACCTGATGGGGTCTGGATTATTCCCGGCTGGTTGTTCGTTGTTAAATATAAGGGTGTTGAACCAGAAAAAAAGAAGATCGGTTTGGTATCTTGCAACGTTCTTTATTGGTTTTCAAACACGTCTTACTTCGTTGAGATCGGTAATAAGAAGTCCGAATATATTAAAAAAAAGTATGGATGAGTGGTTTCCGAATTTTTGCAACTAGATAAACTACAATAATTTGTACAGCTCTGTTCAATTGCATTTCGATCTGAACAGACCAGTCATAAATTTTGGACAGGTCTTCGTTTAATCTGAGGCCTAGGTCCTCAACGAGCCCAATTGGTCGGAAAATATAGAACAGACTTTTGGTAGATCATTGACAATAAGACAGATTAGAATCGGTCCAAGTGTAGACCGTTGAAGAACTCCTGCAACGAAGAGTCCGAATTCTGACGCGGCGTTGTTGTGAACTACTCTGTGATAACAGCTGTCGAGATAATTGTAAATCAGGCGCACTGAACTTTCACTAAAGCCGAAATATAACCTAAGTTTTTGGCATAGTAGCTTATCGTTAACACTATCAAAAGCCTTCGAGAACTCAAGCAAACATAGCACGGTTAAGTAATCCCTATCAAAGTTAACCCTTATGTCGTCGCGAATTTTGACCATGGCTGTAGAACAGCTATGATTAGCTCGAAAGCTGGACCGCAAAGGGGATAACAGACTGTGTTGCTGCATGAATTTTACAATTTGGTGAGCCAGAGCTTTCTCGAAGACTTTTGATAAACATGGTAAAATGCTTATAGGTCGAAAGTCAGTTAACGAAGATCGCTGGGGCTTTTTTAGGACGGGTATGACTGTGGCCAACTTCCAAAGTGGAAGCAGTAATGCAAAAGTTAATTATGTGAGTGAGGCAACTTAAAATGTGAGGTAAAATAACCTTCACAAAACGGATAGGTATTCCATCTTCTCCTATAGCATTCAATTTAAAGCTCTGTCACAACATCAAAATCGAAGTCAAAACTGGTAGTAAAGCTATAATTTGGAGTGAAACGTGGTTCGGTTATGGCATTGGAAATAAACACATTGTTAAGATCGTCAGTATTTGGGATACTATCAACTATTACTTTCTTACCAACACCAATTGAACGCAAATTATTCCATTGTCTTTTTGAGCTTTGTTCAGGTTTTAATTTAGATAGAAAGTATCTTTTCTTTGCTCTTCTAGTAACTGAGTTGGCTTGTTTCGTATTTTGAAAGCTTGTTGGACTTCATGCGTGAACCAAGGGCATTTATTATTTCGAATGGCGACAGTTTTCAGGAGGACATGTCTATTGAAGAGTTCTAATATTAGTGTTTGCAGAAAATTTACTTTATCATTTATATTTGAGGTGTAATAACAATTGCGCCAAGGTAGGTGGCCATCATCAATTTGCAGCGCTTCATATGCTTGAGTAGTCTCGAAATTCAAATGATGTCGGACAAGGGAGACGATATAACTCAACGTTGTATATGCAGAAGATTAAGTCATGATCAGACATACCAGCTAACGATAATTGGTCTAGAAGCAGAACATTGGATCGATTTGAAACCATAACAACGTCAAGAAGGCTTGGAGGGTTATTAGGTGAAAAGCGGGTGGCGAATGAGTTCACTACAGATAGTCCAGAACCAGCCGTAAAATCAAACAAGTGGCGAGCTTTATTGCCACTTTTTAAAAGATCTGCATTTAGATCGCCACAGATAATTATGTGCTCGTAGGTTGCAGTGTACTCGTGGATTGCGGAAAATAAGGATTCTGGGGAGTAGCATCGGTTAGGGTTGTAGGCAACACCAATGAGGCACTTTGTATAGCCATCGCCTACTTCCATCAAAATATACTCAACTCTTTTGACTTTTTTAGCACCTCATATCTTAATGGCTTACTACAGTATACTACAACTCCACCGCCAGTATTAGTTGTAATTCTATCATTTGATATGGGTTTATACCCAGGGATCTTGAAAAGCTTCTCTTTTGCCAGATCATCTATATTCACATCAAACCAATTCTCAGTTACACAAATCAGATCTACTTCCACGTCATCGAGAATGTAATCGAAACCTGACTGTCAGTCAGAAACATTTGGGCGCGAGTCTGCTTCTAAGAAACACTAAAACAAGTACAGTATAGTATAATGTGAAAGTTTTTGTTTAAAGACGGCTACTAGAAATACTCCGGAGGCATATGTGTATGTACTCATACATACAAAATACCATTCCAGGTTGTATTCCCATATTTGGCGAATATTCTCAGGAATAATATATCTGTGATGGATTTCTGCACTTGATGTTCAACATTTAACTTTCATCTATGCAAGTTTAAGTTCTATAATAACGTCTAAGCATTTAATCACTGGGGCATAAATACAGGTGTATTTTGTTTAATCGGGGATGACTAGTTTTGGGTATTTTGTGAGTATGTTTGTTTTGATTTATTCTTAGAGAACAGCGTTTAGCCCATGCCTTCCCTGTTAAGCTTTAACTGAATCTTGTTTTACTCTTAATTCGTAAGAAATATTGAGATCATGACCATCAAGATCAAATCATCTAATAAAAAAATTTTTGGATAGCTTTGCTTAAATAATCCGATTTTTGAGCTTCATAATAATTCTGCTTGTAAGTGCATTTACATAAACTTAGGTTAATAATAAATTTTTGGATTGCAGCGATCGATATTCTTGAAGGCACCTTCCAAGTATCGAAAGATGGCTCACATATTTATTTTTCCTATTTTAAATAAACCTTTCAATAGTGAACATTACGCCATGCAGGGCTGCCTAGGTAGACTACCATTTGAGATTGGGGTGTTAAGAGTTCTGAAAGGCAGATCCAACGACTTCATATAACTTTCTGTGTCAGGTTCAATCATTTTGAAAAGGAAGGCAATTAGGAGGGTTGGTCTAAATCACTTGGAAAAGTTTCTCCTTTTCTGAGTGCAACTCGAATACGACTCCGTGTTTGAGAGACATGATTTAAAATATTGTATTTTTATAGACAAAATACAATTAAGATAGGCTTTTACTTAACTTAGTCAATTACTGCAGAGTCTGGGTAGAGAGGGAGTAGTTTTCTTCGTTCCAGCATGGCGGCAAGGTTCTTAAGCTTCAAAGCGGATAACTAAATGCCGATCATAAGTCTCCTGCAGATTTATTTGGCAGAGAGGAGCTTAAGCTTTAAGCTATCTAAGGCATCGCTGATGCATACCTTACGATTGTGTACACTTCTACACACAGAATGGCTGTAACACTCTTGATTATATAGAAATTAAAAGTTTAAATAATATAAGCACTTCCTGAGCTTGTTGAAATTTTTGAATCACTTTGGTGTATTTCTCTTCAGTGGCAACACTGCATGTGATTAGGACATTTGAAGATATTTGAAAATTCCCCACTCTCACAGAACAACATCCTATTTAGATTAAATGATTGATTCCGTGTTGTGAAATTCGGTTTTAAATGTGGATTGAAAACCACTTGTAAATTTGTTCAGGAATTTAATAGGGACCGGCAGAGGAACTGAATCCGACGCACGCTGGGCAGTCGTAACTGATGTATTCGTAGAATGGTTAGTGAAATAATAGCAAACACAGGTAATAACCACGTGTGTATATACTGTGTGATGTTGAGATAGGCTGCAATGTTTCTGCCATGGAAATGTGTCAAATTAATTGTGGCAGAAGCTAGTAATGCATGACCTCACTGTGACAGAGGTATAATTAGCATCTGTGGTGAGTTTTGTAATTTTAAAAGCGCTCCGTGGTGAAAGGATAACTTATTTTGTATAAGCAAAGATATGCATTGTATCCACAAAATTCCAAATACATAGTGGGTAGTTTAGGACATTTATAACGCCAATAATTTGCTGAAAGAACTTTATAGCCCGATAGTGGATAAAGGCTTCCCAACACAAATATGAACTGTCTAAACGATCTATGATCACAAAGCTCTTCATGTAAAACCTTATTTAAAAGCAATAAATTGAAAGGCACAGTATCTGTACTTTTTCCAGAAATTCAAATGACGACATGGCATAAAGTAGACTAACTTCTTTATGCCCATTAATGGTTCTTAACTAAAAAAAATTCAAATTGAATCACCACAAAAAAAAAAGAGAAAAAAATCTGCCTCAAAGGTGAAAACGTAAACTCCTCTTAGATTAAGCAACTTTATCTACTTCTCTAGGCGCAAAATGAAGGTAAATTACCCCCAACCTATTTCCTATCTACAAAGTACCAAGCTAGAACAAGATATCAAACTTTAACTTCTTTCCAAAGGACACATGAATGCAACAGAGGAGGAAAAAAACAGGACACTCTTGAAACTCCATAAATTGACTCGAGAACTCGAGAGTTGCAGACACACTTTGGCTGCTGCCCTCGCCGACGACGGCATGACCGTCTTTCCTTGCCACTCCAATGAGTGCAACGTAGTTGTCCTCGTAATCAGATTACCATATCAGAAGTTAGTTACCAACCTGTTCCATCTAAAGGCAAGGCAATAGGTGTACCCCCGTACACTGGTCCTAGTCGCTTCTTGAAAAGTACATGGAACCATAAAGTTAAGTTAGGTTACGTATACGCCTTGTTGCATTTTTTTTCTCCTATTTTGCATGCAGTTTGCGATTCTATTGTAATTGTGGTCAGTGATGGGAGTTTTCTGGTGGGAAAAAATGAATCACTAGGAGAGGGATAAAAAATGAATATAAAGGTGGTGCCGATTTAGCGGAATTGAAATGATTCACCCACGCAATACCATGCATAGGTTTTGCTTTTGCTAAGCTTTTGTTTAGATAACAGATCGATCAATTGCCTCTGCTGAACAATTTGCTCTTCTTTTGTTGTATTGAACGTCACGGTACACGAGAAAAACTTTACACCGGACAATGAATGTTCACGAGCGTAAAGAAAGCCGAAGGTGCTAAGGATATGAAAAGCAACGAATTGAAATACTAGCACCTACATATAACCAGCTAAAGTTGGTAGGGGATTTCGAGTTTCCAATTCTTGTGATTGATCGTTGACTCACTAAATGAGTCTGTAATATGTCCGCATATACATGGGCATGTTGTCCGAATGTGTCAGAATTATCCCATTTTATTAAACTTATTATAAGCTGTTTGGCAACTCAGGACGAGCTGATTGAAAACTTCATTTGGATCTAGCAGTAACGACCATCTTCAAACATCATAGTGAAAGTCAGTAAATAAACCTAACATGAAGGTAACGATAACTTTTGAGAATTAACCGTAAACATGTTTGATTCCTAGGCAGGCAGTAGCCTCTGTGCTTATATACAATTAGCCATGTAGCAATTGGAATACGAATCAAAATACACGCCAAACGGTCTAGCTAGGATAAAAGTATCAATTTCCGCTTGGCTACCACATTAGAATGGCTTACCACACTGAGTGTTTTTCTTCCTCTTTCATTCATATCCTTATCTAGCTGATTTAAAAGTATAAGTCTTTCTAGGGGTTTTTATTAAGTTGTAACTGACTTCGTTGGTAGGTAGGTAATTTAATAATTCAGGGAATTTTTTAGAAAATGATATCAATTACATATACAGATAAATTATGATCAAAAAAAAAACTAACTAGCGAAAATGGGTGCGACCGAGGGGTTACGCAAAGAACTTACGGTTAAAGAGAACTTATGGTATTCTCCAATGGTTTTTGATAGTTCATATCCCACTAGAATTTAGGAAACCTATTACTCACAAAAGTTCAACCGAGATGTATTGTAGGATTGGCTGTATTGACGAAATCGTTTGTGTGGTATTTTACTAGACTTCAACTAGTACTGCAAAAATTTCGAAAGAGTCCTCTATTTTCAAGAAAATATTAATTGTATTTTGTGTGTTTTTTTTTTAATAACTTAAAAAGTCATCGGCAGGTTTTGGTCAAAATCTAATAATCAACAAAATGAATCGGCATGAAGACGCATTATCTGATAACACCATTCGTTCGCTAGGTATTGTAGGCAAAAAAAATTGACACACACATACACACACAAACATTTTTGAGGTGAATCCAAGAACTTCCCTATCAGGAAGTTAAAAACATTGAATATTGCGATAAAAATCCGTTTGATTGAGGAGATTGATGGATAGTAATCTTCGTTAAACTAAAATCATCTTATAAGTCAGTTGTTTGGTGCAATAGGTTCTTACGCAAATAGGTGACTGCTTCTCCCATCAGACTCCAAAGAACGACTGTATTGGCACTATTGAATTTGCTTTTCCTTGATATTCAGATCATGGCGACACTCTTGGAGCTAACATTGTTAATAACCAAATCAGGTGATAGTATGAAGTCAAGGAGTTGATTGTTTCTCACGTTGCACTTCGATAAGCATCGCACAATTTTATGATTTCAATTTTCCTAGAATCACAATATTCGATGAGTGTAGCAACTCTTTAGCTTGTATGGGAAATACACGCAAACTGAAATAACGATGAATTTATAGTATCTTCTATTTTCGCTTATGACTACAGCAGCTTAATTTTGAATTTGGCTAAATAAAACAAGCTTCAGATCGCTGTGGCACTCCTGAAAAGCGACTTAGAATACTACTTTGGTGTACCCAAATTTTAACTTTGATCGTACATATCGGGTACTATTCTTATATATGTAGGTATGTTTCGGATATATTTTGAGATCTTAACGTCGCCCATAGGTATAAGATCACTGATAACTCTAGCAAACGATATGCAGATATTTTGCAGTTGTTATCCGTAAACGTTCAAGCTTATCGTATGTTATGTATCTCGACTTCGCTTCAAATTGATGACCATATAAATTATTATGTGTAAATAATAATTTAGAGATTAAAAAGAAATCGTTGGCCTGTGCTGTGGGTGCAACTCCTGGCCTTTATGAAACAAGTCCAGTATTCAGCCAGTTACTTGTGCCATCTGGTGTAGTGCTGAAGTATAGGAAATTGGCCAATCTGCGAATCTTGCAGAAATATTCACCTTATGCTCCAATTTAGCACACTTAACGTGATGCCGTCTCGTCGGTTAGTTTGCAAAATATGCTTACAACACCATCATTCCCTTTGGAGTTTCGGTGAAATTATTCTTAAGTCACACTGGAAAGATAGTTAACCATAGGCATTCTTATAGATAATTTTAAGTAAACCCACATAAGGGTTCAATTTATGTTGTGTTATTTTTGACTATGAATTCACCTACCACACTTGACATAAACTTATCTCAATTCAATTTCGGGTAGTATCCATTTTTCTTAAGCCTACAATTGGACTAAATTTAATTAAACAAAAATATTTCCTGAACGATAGCGAGGGGCGACGCAGTTGCAAGCAGGGTAACCCAGAAACAGAAAGCAAATGTTATTCTTTGCGACTATCCTTTAATCGTAAAGTATCTGCTTACGAGTCTTGCATCAGCAATGAACTGCCTTTTCTTGTTGGCATTGGCAATTCCAAACTGCACTTGCTGCTGGCCTACATTTTGTAACAGGAAGAAAGGAAGTACCACACACCCTCAACGACAACAACACCGAACGAAAAAAATATCGGCATCACTAAATTGGTAGGATATTCGTAAAGCTCATTATGAAAAGAAAGCACGCAGTGTGCAAAGGACCTTTTATCAATAGCGCGACCTAATTTCTGTTTTCTATTATCGGGGATTCTTCTTCTACTCGGCTGCTACTCGTACTTCTGTTGCACATTTTAAGTTTGAGTTTGCCTGCGCCTTCCGTTTCCTACAATCGAAAGAAAATACAAAAAGAAAGGGAGAGAAGAAGAAAAAGGACCAACATAAAAATAGAACAAAAAAAACTACAGAAGCATGTCCTTATAGCAAACAGTTTCAATATTCCGGTCATTTGTCCCCAACAATGCGAAGAGAAGGAAAGTTTTTTCTCCTCTCTACGTATTTTTTTCTTTTATAGTATTTGTCCTTTCGTCTCCAATCCTTCGCTGTTGCTGAAGGCAAAGTTATAGTTTCGTCATATAATGACCCGATTGCAATAACGTCTTGGACACGACTGTACTCGTACATGTAGGGATGTGCTTGCGAATCTGTGTGGCTGTGTGAAGTAGGGAGGTGTCCTGGCCAGAAATTAATTTCATTCCAAATATTGTTGATGATAATCTATTTGCCAAGATGTTACGAAACCATCCAATAGCAAGTTTCTAGGGCAATTCGGGACGTTTAGGTCTGTAAGTATGAAGTCCAAAAAGTCGGCTACGACGAATTTATGCACATATACATATGTATCGCATATGTATGTGTGCACCAGATGAAATACAACAGCTTTCCCTATTGATTGATTTTCTTCATTTTTATTCGTTCTGACGGTTTTGTCATTTTTTCTATTTTTTTGTGGTTCAAATACATACTGATTCGTATAGTTAGTTTAGCGGATGTTAGGTACTGCCTTGTTTTATCCTTCAAATTGGAAGGGAATATCAAACGGAAAAGAAGGGAGTCATAAAGTTCTTGCTGTGGACCGGGACACAGTGGTGGGAGTCGTTCGTTTGTTTGCCATCATCATCAACATTATCACTGTGCTCCCCAGTGCCATTATTAGTGACAATTAGTTTTGGTGAACGTCAAAATGAGCATTACGAATATGTACCTTGAGAGGGTTGAAAAGGAATGTCCTCCGATTATAGGTGCCATTACGGTTTATTATTGATTACAGTGGAAGAGGAGGTGTCATGGGGAAGGTGTCACAGGTATGAAAACGTAGAATGAGCTTATGGGGAAAATTCTAGTTAAGCATTATAGATTGCATGGTGAGTTGTAACCACGTTTAGTACCTAACGTAACCGCTTGATAGGGAAACTGCCACGTTGTGATTTCAAGTTGAAATTCTTGAATTGAGTGGCATCATATATATGGAGATGAATTCATGAGCACTTGTGGATCTTGTCGCTTGAAAAGAATCTATTTGCTTAGTCCACCTAAGGTTGCGAACAATGTGTATAGAAGATTTTAAGCCATTTTTTCCCAAAAAATGTTTTAGAGGCAGTATTAAGGCACTTGTTGTGCTTTCAACCTTCACTCGTACACATTTGCTCGGTAGGAATTAGAGATTCTCTCCAATTTAAGAATGGTGAATATTGACCAATCTGTATTTTTATTTTTTACACTCATATTTCTTTCGTTGTAAAGTTTGTTTGTACATGTTTGTACATACACAGCGCGGACGAAGGAAATTTAGGGAGGAAGAAAGGACGGGTACCGTTGTACAATGTTTTTAAATGTTTGCAAGTTACAACGACCAGGATATACAGAAACGGTCAGGGCATTCCATAAACGAGTTCTACGGCTTAGGAACGGGTGAGACGGGTGTTACGGTTGAAAGTTTGAATGGTCGGAATGGTACTGGTGATTTCAACGGAGCACTGGTGGTGGAAATAGGGATAAAACAAAGTGAGACACGTCGGTGAAAATGAAAGATGATAAACAATACAATAGCTGAATCTTCATAGCACGCTGAATGCAGATTTCTTCTTGATTCTGCTGCCTCGTCGAGGCTGAATGCGGTCCTTTTGTATAACGCTTTTGATGCCAAAAATGTCTGATTAATTACCCTAGTGTAGAATGGGATACTTTCCACTGGTGCGATTTCTCATAGGCAAAAGCATGAACAGTCATACTGGCATACCAGTTTACTGCATATTCGGTCAGTGTAACTACAGATGTGTATATAAGCTTGCCTCTATGGTGGACTTTCTTTTCACACGGTAATAGGTTTCAGGCTAAAACCTTTTGATCTATAAGTACTGCTGCAATTTTGCCTTGGTACGAAATACGTTTTTTGATCTGTCCTTTTATGTCTGCTGACGGATATGAGCTACGGTTCATAGATGAACTAACATAGATTGTAGACTATACTAATACTTTTGCAATCCTTTAAGCTCCTCACAAATACACTGTAATTGAATTACCAACACTTGTGCAACCCTTTAAACTGCTGTTAACATTGTGGACAATTCACACGTATTCAAAGACAGTGTCACACGGATGGAGGCAATCAGTGGAAAGCCGTTTTTGGAACGGCCAAAATCTGGAAAGTTTTTTATCTATGTTAGTTCATCTACGCTATGGTTTCTTCTGGCTCTTATTGATATAGATCTGTTCCCTTGTTTTAAAAAAAAATGTTTACAGAGCTATGATATTTGTCCACAGCTTCGTACTCAGATCATGAGTTGGTAGCCTTCCATCACGATGTTGGCTCTTCGATTCTTTCTGACGCAGGAGAAGAAATTTATAATTTTTTGCTAAGAGACTCAGTTGATGTTGTGGCAGTGCATACACTCACACAATATGCTTCTGATGAATTAGTGGTTGTTTTTGCAAAAATCAAAAAACTGCTCGCCATTACCGTTACGATCCTTGAGACCTTCTACATCCATCACATGGTTAAGAGCGGAGTTGTCGCTTCCTACCTTGGCGTTAATATATGTCATCACACTAATATTATAACAAGTCGGCGCTAGACGCTTTCCTTCTTGCCAGACTTTACGTTAAGTCGGCGGTTTCCTGTTTTTTAAAGTACTGATGTAGTAAAGTAGATGACGAAAAACCCGTCTCTCATCAAGTTTGAGAGCCTTCCTGCTCTCCGGCAGATACTTTAAGACCACATTATTCTCTCTAAATATTTTTAATTTCCAATATTTACTAAATTCGCATTCCTTTTCTTTACAGCGCATTATGGACTCTGCTGAGCAAGCAGCACTTTCAGAGCTGGAGTCTCAGAGTCACAGCTCATCTTCAGCAGCTACGCAGCACTACGACGCCCGTCGCATCAACGAATACAACTCCGATGGTAAACTGGCCGAAGGAGCACGTCATATGGACATTCGTTTCATGCGTCGCTTTGAACGACTACCGGTGAACTTAAGTCTCAGTTCGATTCTTGTACCAAGTGGCATCGACCTGGACGAAAATGATGTTAAGGCAGCCCTCCAATGGAGTTCTCACTTGGACCCACTCTTTCAAAACAACCTCGAACGTGATCCGGCTTTATCTTGGCAGTATTTTGGCTCGTCAACTGGATTCCTTCGAAGATTTCCCGGTACCGCCTGGCCACCGGAAGGTTCTAGGGGAAGTAAATTAATTCATGATTTTCGTACACACAATTGGTTTGTGCAAGCGGCTTCATCACCTAAGGATATTGTTAGTTTGAATCGGGCTTTGTTGATTCTTGATCTGACTTATTTTTCATTTTTGTAGATGATCCTTCTTGACTCGTCCTCGGGAGTGTCAGAGAAATCCTTTGAACTAGCCACTGCAACAGCTTTCAACATTCTTGACACTCTGGGAGAGGATGACTTTGTCAATCTTATCACTTTTTCAGAAATAGTAAAGACACCCGTGCCGTGTTTTAAAGATAAAATGATTCGAGCAACTCCCGACAACATTCTAGAGATCAAGTCGGCGGTAAAGGCTATAAAATTGGAAAACACGGCAAACTTCACCGCAGGGCTAGAGTATGCTTTCAGTCTTTTGCACAAGGTAAGCCAATGTTAATTTCCATTTTATATAAAGTTTTAAATTCCCTTCTTAATAGTACAACCAATCCGGTGAAGGAAGTCAATGTAACCAAGCCATTATGCTCATAACCGAAGGAACTTCAGAGAATCATAAAGACATCATCAAACAGTACAACTGGCCTCATATGCCCGTCCGTATATTCACCTATTTGATTGGCAAAGATTCCAGTAGTCGAAGTAATCTTCACGAAATGGCATGCTCTAATAAAGGATTCTTTGTCCAAATCAATTCCCTAGAAGAGGCACGTGAAAAAGTTATCGACTATGCCTTGGTTATGGCCCGTCCTATGATCATGTATCAAGCTGATCATCCAGTCCATTGGAGTCCGGTATTTTTGGGTGGTAAATCCGGTGGTCTTGGACGGGACAGTGAATTCCAACGACGCTTGGTGACGACAGTTTCAACTCCGGTCTTCGATAGACGTAACCATTCGGTAAGGGTGGCGAATTTATTGGGTGTTGTGGGTACGGATGTTCCCGTTGAGGAAATTCGAAAGATGATACCACAACACAAGTTGGGACCGAATGGTTATTCGTTTATCGTCGATAATAATGGAAGGGTACTGTATCACCCAGACTTAAGGCCGCTTAGTGATGCGAACCAATATATCGATCAGCTGAGGCCTAAGTATGCGTCAGTTGATGTTACGGAGTTGGAGCTGCCGGAAACTGAAATGGGCAACGAACATGAAATTGTCGAAATGAATAAGAATCTACTTTACGATGTAAGTTAAATGATTAGACTTTAGCAGCACAGAATTTTGAATCTTCTTTATATTTTCTAGATGCGAAGTGACATGGTCATGCCTAAAGAAGGTGAAACAGAATTCACTGTCCTAAACCATTTTGATGGCATGAAAAGAGTTTCCTCGAGGACCCAGAGGTAAGCTTTGAACTGTTTTTAAATACTCAAATCAGATTTTAATCAAAATGATGTCTTTCCAGATATTTTTATGGTCCAATTGATGACACTCCATTCACCTTGGCCGTTGTACTCCCTGAAAAATATGGCAGCCATGAGTTAGTCTCCCAACAGGAGATTCGACATTCGCGGAAAAATGGTAGGTCATTCAATATAGTGTTTTGAAAGGCTTTTCCATACTTTTTGTTTTTAGTAACGGAATATTTCAAAGGAGACAACTGGCGTGTCCACCCAGATTGGGTTTATTGTGAGTACAATAGTGTCAGTGATTTGGAGAAGGAACGTGAGAGTTCCGGTGAAATCACATCGCGTGAGCAAGAACCAAGTTTTGCTACGCCTGAAGAACAGGTGTTACATTTCTTGGCCCGTGCTGGTAGGCCAGGTTGGAAATGGATGTCCGTAAGTTTTTCCTACTTTAGTCGGTTTTTAAGAATAGAGGTGTTAAAAAATCATTTTTGTTTTCTGAATTTAGGTTCGTCCAAAGTCCCCTCAACCGCATCATACAATGCACGGTGCTACACCGGTTAGTAGCCACTTTGGTCAGCACTTGAACGGACAAGGTTCTCGTAAGGCTGAACCATATTTCTGCGATCGAACATTGATTCAGAGTTTGGTAAGAGATGCTATGGTTACGGATGGTTTGGATAGAAATACCACAGCGCCATCTAATGGAAAGGAGGATAAGCAGTAAGTTTTGAGAATATTTGTATTTCCTAAAGAAAAACCCTGTAGCGATCGAAAGTTTAAACATAATTTGGTAAATTCTGTCAAACTGACGTCTTGAGGCTAGAGTCAGGTATTTTCGCAAAAACTGGGGTTAATAATTCTGGCTTAGTTAAAAAGAGATTTCGTTAATTTTAAGATTCCGCACCGAACTTTCTCACAGTCCCTCATCGGTATGTTAGCGTTGGTATCTAAGCTTCAACAAGCCAGTGGTTCGAGATTTCATTGAATTGTTCATAGCGTATATCCATATACTTTAAAATTAATCGTGAAATCACTTCGTAAAGATCCCAGCTATATTAAGCTAGTGAAAGCAATCATAATTCTAAGTGCTAAATGCTGTCAACAATAATTGGTCGGTCTAAGAAAAACTTACAGAAGAAACAATTGTTGGTGCATTATGCTCCTACTACATCACCACTATACTATTGCCCACAGGAAAGAAAGACACACGCGAAGTAATTTACTATGTATATGTATATGGATATGGAACAGTTTTGACAGAGTGTTGTCATCTCTATGGCTGGCTGGCTATTCGCATAGGATTTTAAAATTCCAATGTCTAAACTCAAAAATTAGCATAAACAAGATAATGTTTTTGTGATTCATTCACTAATGTACGATAGATACACTTTGTGCTGTTATGGACTCTGAAATATATTCATCAATCAAAAAGTGGCACTAAAATTGGGGAAAACACCATTCCAAAACTTAAAAGAGCTATTCAACTCTTTCACAGGGTTTCGAAGCTTTTTGTGAACAGCCAAGAGTTCGTTATTTGGGCGAAAAAGGTTACATTTTTTGGTTAGCGTCGTCAACTAGGAATTATTTTCACAATCTTATAATTAATCAGGAAATAAAAATCATAAAATCACCCTTTTTATGTGCATGCGTAATAATAAGGGGACAGTTTTTCTCGAAAACTAGCATTATGATAAGAACGTACTGTGGGTAGCAGTATACTTGACAATTCGTGTATTAGATTGCTTTAAAAAAAAAATTAGACCCAGAACACAGGGGGAAAAAGTAGCGCAGAACCGTCTCTACAGAACTTCTTACATTAGCACTGAAAGGGGGTTCATCCCGATCAAACGAAATCGATTTGATGGAATGAGTTTTTTAAGATCCGGTTACTGCGGTTAATATTTTGCAAAGAGCTCATTGATTACTACGTGAGGGAGTCTTGGTTCAATCCAAGTTTCAGGCGAAAGTAAACTATAGAACGTGTATTATATCATATCAGAAGTTTGGCAGAATTTACTTATCCTTTTCATTGGCACTAATTGCACTTGTGTAACTGAAAATATATTATTTATCTATATAAGCTTTTTTTCTGAAATTAAATAAGCACTACAGCACACACTTTTTGTGTTTTCTTTTTTTTCTGATTTTTCACCGCATTCACTAAATTTGTTTCTTTTTAAACTATGTCCTCACTAATGATAAAACCCTTTTTTCCCACAATAAAAACAATATTTTTTTTACAACTTTATAATTATTTTTTTAAAATAATTAAAACTATATATAAAATAATAACTTACAGTCCAATTGCCACATTGATGGCGATTTTAAAAAGGTAAACTATTTGATGAAGAATTTTTCAATTTAACATTGCTAAAGCTGCTGGATGTCATATGTATTATCATGGTAAAGATATTTCTTAGGTTCATTTGTTTGAAAAGCAATTGTTAATTTTTTTGAAGTGGGAATAATGTTTCCCTTTAATAATGGCTAAAATTATGTACTCGACAGTCTTTTAGGCTAATGCTTAGTTTTCGTAAGCTTTTGTTTTTTAAAGGTAGTTAATACCATCTTAACAGATTTGTTTCCTCCAAAGCCTTGCTCCTTCGTAAACAACTTTTAATATTCAAATAGTTTTCAATTAGTCCTTTTTGATCTCGTAGTCTCTGTAAGGAATTCTCTCAGGAACTAATATCGTTCTACCTTTTCCAACCTTAATTTGAATAAGACGCTAGAAACAGCTTTTATCAACTTTTATCGAATGGCTTCTGTATGCTATTTCATCTTTTTTACATGATGAACGATAGTCTTCTTGAAGTATCTAATTCCATTAGGTCTATTTAATGCCTGAATGTGTTTTAAATTTTAATCTAACAACGTCTTCGATTCCAGGCGGGTTTTTGACGTTACTGATCAAAGCCCCTCTTTCAAAGTAATTTCAATATAACAACATATAATTGTTTTCAGTTGGATCAAGCATCTTAATTTTATACAAAAACAACGAGAACGACGATCAATATAATTATTTCTATTGTAGTATTCACTACCGTCATCATGGTTAGCACAATCAACTCTATAAGGAAGACCACCGTCATATCTCATCGACCTATCTACCACCGATCGTTGAATTTGTTTCGACGATCATCATGGTTACATGGATTTTTTATTAATTTCATATTCTCGTGCGAGTACATACCCGGATATGTGCGGTTCCTAAAATTGACGGTCTCCAACACCCGATCGCAGTGACCACTATGAAGTCATCATTTGCAACTAAAACAGCTATCAGGATCAACAAAATCATAACGGCCACCATGGCTAGCTCGACCAGTCTATTCAACATAAGTATTACTATTGCTAAGCATAGTAAACCTGATCAGGACTACGAATAGCAGGATCAGTACAATCATGATTATTGAATTCGTTTGAGTCGTACTTATTTGTCTATGGAGTCCTTCGTTGACTGATTTAAACTATTCATTTGCCTCGTTAACCAACATGCACAATTCTCCTCACTATTCTAGTTGCAAGGTCCCACTTAAGCTCTCGCTTATCTAAACTCATCCATTATATTCAATAAATGTGTGTGTTTACTATTTAAGCTATTCTAAGGAAGGTAACTGTATACCCAGCTTGAATCCTCTACTCCAAGGATAGTATCTATCACAATTAAATATCTAATTAATTTTGAAATTTTTTCCAGGCAAGGATATCAAAAATTCAGTGTAGCAACATCTTTTGTGGCCACCCGATCTGGACTCCTTCGTTGGATTGATCACATTAAACGCTCAGAAGATTCTCCTGATCCGTATGTCATCCATATTGTCAAGCTCATTTTAATTTTCTTCAAACCAAATCGTTTTTCTCTTTCAGACATTTCAGTGAGGAAAATGCTCGCGCTATGGATATGTCTTGGTACAAAAGAGCTGTCGACCAACATACTGTCGAACAGGATAGCTTTGTGTATGGTGTTCCATTCGATTCAGGATACTCTGGCAGGATGAATACCACTTTAGTGACAGCTACCCATGCAGTTTTTGTAGAACATCGTGGCCATAAAGCTCCAGCGGCAGTAGTTGGCTTGCAGTTCCAACATGAATCTTTGGCAAAGCATTTCATCAACATCACTTCAGCGGTAGGCTTTCACATCTGGATCAAAATCCAACCGACAATTTCAGTTCATGAATTTGTTATTTTATAGTGCACTGGAATGACAGGATGCAAACGTACCTGCGCCTCTGACAACCTCGACTGCTATGTCCTCGACAATAACGGATTTGTGATCATTTCCGAAGAGAATGAACATACAGGGAAATTTTTTGGTCAAATCGATGGAACCATAATGGATTCATTAGTCCAAGATCGTATCTATAAACGTGTAACAATAAACGATTATCAAGGCATCTGTTCCGATGCAGATAATCCATATACTGCAGCTGGAGGAATACTTCGACCACATCGTCTGGCATCCTGTCTTATGAACTATGTTGTGTCCCTTAGTACAGCGTGGATTGCATTGCTTCCTAATCCCATTCGAGCTTGGCCTCAAGATGATTATTCATACAAGGATGAAGTCTTTGAAGAACCAACGTATACAGATGACTATGAGCCCTTCGATGATGACTACTCACCTCTTGATGAGGACATGGATGAATTCTTCACTACTCCAGATGTGGTAAATTCAACTATGACATCCCACGAGCCATAATATTAATGACGTATTTGACTTTCCTTAGGAACAACCAACACCACCACCAAAGCAACAAAAACAACACATGGGTCCTAGAACATCTCCAGATGCTCAACATGCTAGAAGATGTGACCTAAGAACAGATCTTTATGTCCTACAACCCGAGAGGTTGAATCAGGGTGGACAGAATAACCCACTAAAAGTAAGTTTGCAGACCAGTGAAGATTGGCTTGATGGTCTGATTCGGATCCCTTTTTTCTAGGGCAAACTGACAAATTGTCACGTGTCGGGATGTGAACGTCCATTTAGTGTGCAGAAGATTCCACATAGTAACCTGATTCTCCTAGTAGTGGATACACTATGTCCGTGTGGATCTAAGCAGCTTGATATTGAACCACTGGAGGATGGTGGTATTATTGGTAAGAATTGTATTAAAAATTAATCAAATTTGCCCCGAACACAAAATGGAGAAATGAACAAGGTTAAAGCTGAATCGATTGAATTAGTTTCGTAAAAGGGCTTAACACCTTTTCGGGACAGATTAGTCGAGGCTAATTATTGTCCACGCCCGAAACTCGTTCAAACGATAGGTATATCGAAGCATGTAGCAAGGTAGAGTGCTATCTTCAATTGGATCCAATCTAGTTCTCAATGACTTTATGACCTTTTGGCCTGCAAGGATCACGTCGGATTAATTGTATCTGAGAAGTATCTGCAGACACATTGTGATTTACTCCAACTCAGAATACACCAGCATATCACCTAGTCAGATCATTGTGGTATGAATGTTAATCTAGTCAAAACGTAATTGTTTATATTTGCAACAGGACTAGTCACTGGGGTTTAAGGGAAAGTTCACACGAGTCTTACAGACGACATTATTTAACGTGTAGTAGGACTGTACTCTTCACTGTTCAATCTGATACTCATGACGGAGATAAAGACCCTTAAAGGAAAAGACAAGCATTAATGTATTCTATTATCCTATAATATAAGCTAGATAGTTAGCGATTAATGTACATTTTGGAAAAAGGATTAATGGTTTTTTTTTTTATTGATACTAATATTCAATATATACATATAGAACACACTACACAAATTTTTTTATTCGAATCTTAAGAATAGTTTGCGGTGTACGCCGCTTCCACTCCGGACACTCCAGGACACTCCGACGGAGTTGCTGCTTGATGGGTGACAGCAATTAAGCCGGACGGTTCATTTGAAAAATACAAAAAAATATATTTATAAAGTAGATATATTATAGCATCACGTAGGGAAATTTCTATATCTAAAAATAAAAAAAAAATGGTGCCCCGTGAATTTTATTTCCAATTTTCACAGAAAATTTTCATCGTTTATGAAAAAGAAAATAGAAGGGGGCCCTTTATAAAAAAATATCCCTACGTGGTGCCATAGCCACTTTACTTTTGAACATTTTAAGGCTCTGTACTTGAAAACATAGTTTCGAGAAAAACTAATTTTTATATCTGCATTATTTTTTGTTTCTCACCATCAGTCAGTTATTCCTAGACCATAGAACAGCAATAGAGCATTCTTAACAAATGCATCTTCCAGAAAATGAAAAAAAAATACACTACCGCCGACAGAAGACGTTGAATAAACTGTGAATGCAACGCCTTCTCCTTAAGCTAACGGATTTCCTTGCATCCAAAGTAGTATTTAGCTTAAGTCACAAACACACCACCCATTGACAGCAGACAATGGAATTACGGTAAAATGCGGCAAATGCGGAATCTTCCTCGACACTCAGAAATCTTCTTCGACAGTCAGACTGCGATCAGAAGTGAAAAGGTGTTGCGTATCTTTAAACCTGGCCTTCTAACCAATGCGAAATCCAAGAGAATGATATGGACGATAAGCTAGACGAAAGGGACCGCCTTGGCAAAAAGCATCAATGTGCATAGCATTCTTTCTTATATGGCTTACGGATATATCCATCATATCCATCATCTTACTCTAACCTATGCAGTATTCAAACCAATGGCTGTTACCACAGTTCGAGGTACTACAACAATAGGAGATTATTATGGCTTGGTGTGCGGTCAGAAAAGATAAAAATAGCTCGTCAAAGAAAAGAGTCATTGAATTTCTTCAGCTGCCAACATCATCAACATGTATTATATTCTGGGTAAACCCGCCTGAAACAAGGTTTTCATAGAATTTAATTCTGTAGCAATTGCCGAAATGAAGAAAATGAGATTTCATCATCACAATGCCTTAATAATCGGCTTCTGTTTACTTTTACGCAGGGCCACAGTCAAACAAACTGGAACTTAAGGATTACTCAATTTTTTTCCTCTTCAAGAAAAGACTCTCTTTTTCAGATCATCGCAACTTGTGATATCAGGAGGTCTGCAGATGTTTTTGACACTGTATTTTAAAGATCCGTGGCCTAAACGTTGTTTTGGATGATCTTATTGCGTCGCAAGTTATGTTATACATTTCACATTTCATCATGTTACGAGTTTGTTCTTCGGTACTCTTGGGAGCGCTGTAATTCCAGATCGTATAGTTTTTTACTTCTCCATTAGTTTCCAGAAGTTTTTTACAAAAAAAAAAAAAAAAACGCGTGCTTCATCTTCCAACAATATTTAGTCTATAATATTTAATTTTTATAGCATTCCAGTGATCCCAAATAAGCGGGGTGCTAAGCTGCTTTTAAGCTGCATTCACTTCTCAGGAGAGCACACTTACTGTGCAAAGAAGCCAATTTTTGTCTTTCCCAAAAGGCATGATAATGGAATCATTTCTTATCTGCTTTGCTTTGGTTAGGAAATTGAGATCGGTTATGTAAAGGAATCAAAAGAAAGCTGGAGTAAACACTTTCATATCTGCCTGCGTGCACAACAGTTTGTGATTGTAATTTCCCATGAATACCAGGTTAAGTGAGTTCATTGCCAGAAATGCAACTGTTGCACTACTAGCGCAATTTAGATATTGGTCATTAGCTAAGAAATCGCATTCAACGCAGATCACGCAGCGTACACATAACTAAGATTTTATGTGAACTCGGCCTTTCATCAAATCTCTTATTTAACAAACTTCGTACAATTATTAAATGTCATACCCTCCGCTGAATATGGAAGGAGATGCTCCAGTACTTCTTTAAACTAAAGCTTAAATAGTTTTGATGAATATTATGAACATTTAAGGATTTTAAAGAAAATACTTACCGTATGGCTTCTCGAATTTTAATACTCGAGCTCTCTGGGCAGACCTAGTTTCACCTTCGAACGTTTGGAGGATTTTGCCTTTAATCTCACATTTTAAGATGTGAAGTTTCTCTTCTTAACCTTTCCGCATACGGCTATTTCGCCTAAGGACGCAGCTTGACAGTGTCTTTGCCGCTCATCTTGGAGTCCATCAAGTGTGGCCCTAAAGAGTATGTGAACCACTGTCCAGCGATAATTGTGATAATTTTTGCCATTCAGAGCATCAGAGTAAAATTGGCTTCAATAACAAACAAATTTTTTTTGTTTGTCATTTATCTTCCTTTTTTTTTTCTACAGGAGCATGCAGTACCCGTCGCCAAACTCAAGAGACACAAAAACGTCGACGACCTAGAAAATGCATAAATTACCACCCAGAGGAAATTGAAATTCAACAATGTGGGCGTGGCACCCTACTATTCTTCACCCCATCGTCTATTGCTATTTCCCATTTGATCATGCTTTTCATGACCTACATTCTAACACATGCGTGATATTAAAGTGTTCGTGTAAATTAAATTTCAACAAAAAAAAAATATTAAAAAAAGAATAAAAAACATTTTTTCACACACTTAGTTAAATTTAAGACTAACTAAAATATTTAAAGAAAGCATAGCAACTTATTTTAACTTTACACTTAAGTTTACTATAATTTTTCTTCTTATTAGAAATCATTTTTTATCAATTTAAACGAAACGAATGAGAGCTGTTTCCTCAATCTCATTGGAATGTACCTACGAATTTCATAAAAAAAAATAAATAAAAAAAAAGTGAAAAAACAATAAAGTATTTAAAAAAAAATGAGAAAGCGGATAACGTAAACAGTTTAAATTTTAAGTAAAATAATTTTCTAAAACAGAAAAATAAAAAATCATCGTTATTTAAGTTTGTGTGTATAAAGTTAGTGCAATGCATCACATAATTTAAAAAAATTAAAAATTGTTGAGTTTCTAGACAATAATTATTAATAATTTGTTTAAATTAAAAAAAAAAAAAAAAATTCGTCTGCATGTAGGTAATGTGTTGTTTTTCTATTTCTTTTTGGTGTATACAAATTTTCTTTTATTATTTTTGAAATACTCATAAAAACGAATGCAACCAGGAACATATTTTAAGTAAAATATGTAAACCAAACAAAACTAGTTAAAGGTGTGTATTAAAAAAAGAAAACAAAAATGTAAATAATCGTATAACTACTATTTAAAAATCTATTAAGTTTTAATTTTAATTCAAACGAAAATACAAAATTTTAAGTAAATAGATTATAAGAACTAATTTTATTTAGAAAATTAATAAAATTGTAAAGAGAAAAGCAGAAAATAGTTAAATTACATTTTGAAAATGTTTTTTATACTTGAAAACTGGTAAAAATTTTATTAAAAATAAACAAACAAGATTATAAATATTACTATAATTAAATGCTAATTCAAGAGAAAATTATAAAGAAAAGTAATTGTTCGTAGCCATATTTCCATTTTCTGAGTTATTTATTGTAGTAATTTTCAAAAGAACAAAATCCGTTTAAATTTTTATGTTTGCATGGTTAAGAAAATATTTTTTGTTGCCACCTTCAATGAGAGTTGTTTTAAAAAAAAAATGTTCGAGTGATATCTGGATGGGTTATAGGATGAAAGAAACGAAAAGAATTCTTTATAAAGTTAATATTATCTCTGAGAACGAGCTCGATTAAAACTGTGAGTTAGGACGACTGGACATTATGAAAGTGCTGAATTGAGTCTTACTAGATTGTAGTGGTTGCAAACACTCAATGTTCTTTTCAGTATACAACAATAATAATTGTTTAATGCAATTGTGCTATCGAAACCCACCTGGCTGCCACACTCATAATTTTTTAATTATCAGCTGTGGAGTTCAAAAACAATTTCAGTTCTCAAACCTTTATTATAGATGTTTTAAAAATGCTTGCTCACAATTATTAACATGTCACATGCTATAGAAAAAGTCATAGTGAATTTTATTGCATTCTCCTATAGACCTGAGTCCTCAGCTCTTTGCTATAGCTCGTATATAAATATAAAAAAGTGGTCAACTAAGTATGTTTTGCGTTCTAAAAAAATATGCTTTCTGTTAAGTTTCTCCTACTTGGAATTAGTATGTGAGCCAATCTAAACACAAATCCTGTCATTTATAGTTCTGAAACAATGTCTAAGGATAGGTATACCTTTTGGTCGGTTATTACCAAATTTGCTAAATCATATACCGCTATAACAGGGGACCAAATGTTAAGTATTTTCCAATTTGTCGAACTGTCTTACTGGTATGCGCAAGTTTAGAGATATATGTATTGTAGTTGTTAAGTCAATAGATTTAAAGGAGGTTTGCACAGCTGTGTTGTTAGTTCCTTCTACCTGAAAAATATTTTCTATAACTGATTTCTCCAGGAGAATGGTTAGCCAATGTCCTCATTCTAATTTGAAACCTTCAGAACAGACCCCTATAATAAGTGCCATTCGTCTCTCCCTAGTTGAAATACTTTTTAAATGATTTTTTTAAAAATTAGTTTTACTATGATCTTATCTATTTAATAATATCCTAGAAAGGATTATTAAAATTACCTAAAACACATCGGGACGTATATCTTTTAATTTGAAGATTAACAAAGACTACTCAAGCATCAATAGGATCTGCTGTTAGTCTATTTTTGAAGGCGCCTTAAAATGGCTTGTGATTTCGTATAATGGATGGTCTCAATAAAAGAGTTTTACTTCAAATCATCGGATGATTTTTTTAATCATTTTGTTACTTTTGTCCTTTATTCTATTTCCTTTTCTGCCTCAATTCTGCACCAGATTGTAAGCAATTTTTTAAGTGTCATGTATACAAAAGGGAAGTGACATTGATACTGCCGGAACATGGTAATTCTCAATGTCATATATTCGTCTTCAACAGACATTTTGTTTAAGATGCCTAGGGTTGAAAATATTATCTTTCCATCGCCACTTTAGCCTTCCCTTCATATATTGACATCAAGTAGTAGGTGGGTCGTTTTCTGATTGAGTTGAAGTCTTTCAATTTTTCAGTGATATGCTGTTCTTGCTCAAGAAATGTATCCATAAAAACAATGCCTTATCTAGATTGGAATGGGACTGTCTTAGTTTAGTGTTTATGCTTAAAATATTCTTTTCAAGTACTTTAACACAATCTTGAGTTTCAGAATATTCGGATTCGCAACTTTGTTACCAAAGCGTACGAACTACTACTTTAATGTTGGTAGTGATCGAAACGTTCGAACTTTCAAAGTACTCATGCTGTCCCTTGTGTCGATTGCATGGGACTGCAAGGCCCTTTCGTTGAGGTATGAAAGTGTATGTAGCTATGATGACGATGTGTCGATTCGGGAGTTTCTGTTGTTGGAATATCCGTATTGTGCACTGTCTGAAGCGAGCTAGAGCATACTGATCACGTTACTTTCCACGGTGTCCCCTTTGCTTTCCCAACGGGCTTCTGGCCAACACTGAAGGACATTACGTAAATAGCCCGCCTGTTTCGAATCTCTGTAGTCTTTGTGCAAAGTGCCCTAAGTCGCTTTAAATCTCGATTTCGTTACTTAGTTAAGCACATGGTTTTTATTGCTCAATCTCATAATTTATGCGCTTGTCCTAATCCTGATATCATATGGTAACGAGTTGTTCCTGTAATCATGAAGGTTTCTGAACTTTTTCAGTGATACCTTTCAGCATCATTATCTGTGTACATGGATCCGTAATCAACAACCTTATTTCATTTGCAGATCTACATAAAACTGTCAACTTCTATATTTTCTTAGTGGAAAATGCCACAAATTTTACGGCAAAAGAAGTCGTTGTGTAATGAAGTAGGTAATAACGACTTACACCTCGTACTGATATTGATTTTTTGTTGGGTTTTATTTAGGAAAATCTCATCATAATGCAACATCATGTATATATGGAACATACCTATATACATACATCTGCGCGTATTTATTATTAGTACTTTAGTTTTTTTTCTTTCTGATTTTATTGCTAACCAAATTCTAGTACCCGTCAAGTACGTAAGTCCATCTAGGATATAATATTTTCCGAAGTTAAGTCAAATTGTAGTTCAACGGTAGACTGAAAGACCTTTCGTGTCGCTGCGAAACAAGCTATAACAATTTTTAGCATCAAAAGCTGACACCACATCCCGTTCTGTCTTAAATGAGAATGAACCAGATAGAATAGACTCGAGGAGACTACAATGGGTCGGTGATAGTTTACCCAATCTTCCTATAACTGCTTAGAGATTCTATTGAAAATTATCCAGACTACGTTCCTGTTTGACGACCTCTTTTAAGGTGTAAGTACACAAATTTCGATGGATTTCCCTATGTTAAATTAAGCTCATTTCTCAATATTAAAGCGCACAAATTTAATAAAATACTTTTGATTTCTACACACTGCAAAAAAGACTTACCTAAACAACTGAATTTCATATCAAAACAACAACCGATATATTTTAAATAACAACAAAAGAAAAATTACTAAGAATATACATATGTACTTAAGTTTACCAAAAAAAAAAATATATTACAACCAGGAAAAGAAAAGAAAAACTTATAATATCAATATTATCGAATCTAAATACAAAATCGCAACGTAACCCATACATTTGGTAAACAAAGGAAACAAATTACAAAAATAAAAAACCAAAACATACCAACCATATTTTTTTTGTTAATTTACTTTTTTCTAATAAATGAAAAGCAAACATGCAAATATATACATATTATTTTTTTTTTATATGCGTATACAAGGATTAAAATTATAATAAATAAATGTATAATATTCTATGTAAGTAAAAAAAAAATCTTATAGACGTACGTTTATATATATAAAAAAAAAACTAAAAAAAACACTATTTTTGTTTGAGACACATTAATTATAAAAAAAAACCTCAACTAAGTGTTAAATATTCAACATATCTATTTTTTCTTTCCCTTTTTTCATTTCTATAAAAAATGTGACAAAAAAACTAACAAAAAAAATTTTCAACTTAAAAAAAAAACATTTTCTGTGTCTTAAACTTGTATAAAAAAATGTCTTCCATTAAATAAATACTAAATTTAATATTTAACTAAAATAAAATAAAATAAAAACAAAGCAAGTGCGAACGAAACAAATAGAGAATGAATGAAATATCAAGAAAACAAACTGAATTAATATAAAAATAAAATTAATAACTTGTTAATTATACTGAGCGAAGCTAAATTAGTTATATTTAAAAAAAAATATATATATATAATAAATATTGTAATATTTATAAAAAAACAAAATATTAGCTCTCCTACAATATCAAAAAAAAAATAAAATATATTGAACCGAAGGAAGTTAAATAATGTTACAGGCTAATATTACAGATATAAGGTATGCTAAACTGAATAAGAAAATTTTTTTTCAAATAGAAAGGTAAATTAAAAGAAGAGTGAAGAAAACCTTTTTTTGCGAGTATGTGTCAATAAAAAAATAATGTGATGAATGATTATTCCGGTGTCCAGTGTGGGAATGCAGCGTTATTTTGACAGATATACAAGTGAATGTTTTGTGTGTTTGTGACTTTTTTTTAAAAGCAAGAAGAAACAAAAATTTTTAATAATAAAAACAAAACAACTTTTAAGAAAGGAAGATTTTTTAGAAAATTTTTTAGTATATCGCCTAATGCTCATTTAATTTATCTCATTCATTTCTATCCTATACAGTCATAGAATGGGAAGGCTTGTGACATTTTTTTTAAGATTTGTTTGCTTTCCTTTTTTTTGCAAATATTTTTGTAAAATAAAAATAATTGATTAGAATTTGTCCGTGGCTCCACAACGAGAATACCTGGACTCCATTTAAAATAATCTTATGAATTTATTTATAACTTGAATCTGATCAGACACGAACATACTAGGTAACTGTGCAACATTTTAGAGAACAACAGTATATGGAACATTGTATCTACAAGATATTTACTGGGGAGGTTACTTAGCATAGCGTTGTTCCAATACAATAAAAGCTATTACAAGCGAAATATTCTTTCCGTTGTCCACGCAAAGAGTAGCAATTGTATTCATAGATAGAGTCACCAGTTACGTGTGTTCCCCAAATATTGTTTTCTCCACATCACTTACTTTAAAGACATGAAATTTTTCCGTGTGCTGCAATTGTTACTCTCGGATATAAAGTCGTCTATATCTGCAATAATATAATAACTTTTCGTCGGTTTCGGTAGTAGTGCTTGCATAAACTGCTCCTGTATAATGTTGCGCGATGAACAACAAATCAAGAACGTACGCAGATCCTATTATATATATATATATATGTAGATACTGAATATAGTTCAATATCGATGATGTTCATGTTGTATCGTTCGACCTAGCATTTTGCTAGTGTCCGTTGCCTTTAAAGAAAGACATACTTACTTAATTGATTTCTATTATTCTGAGAGCTCCTAATTTTGTTTTGTTAAAGACACAGCCATTTAGTTTCTGCAAAGTATTTGTTGGAAAGGAAAATGGGGGTTACATACAACCATAACGAGACACCGCAATTACATACATACATATGTATGTATGAGTGCATGGAATCAAACTTAACGACAAATCAGACTTATTCAAATATTCTCAATAAAAAGCTCTTCGCTCTTCAACAGCAACTTGTTTTTATGGAGCGAAAAGAAATTGCTGCTTTTTCTCAGATGAAAACTTAATTTCCATTTTTAGTCATCGATGCAGATCTATCCATATAGTACACCGCCAGTCAAAAGCATTTTTCGGTCAAAGCAGCAAAACTAAAACTCGGCTGCGCCACCCATGATTGTCAAGTTTAATTATTCTCAAGAGAAGAACCCAGAGTTGGCAGTAGCAGCAACACATAGGGGGGAAAAACAAAAAAAACCGCTCTCCCTGCGTCAGGTGGAACTAGAGCAGGTTGGATAGCTTCTACTATTTAAACGAGAGTCTAAGTACTATAAATCGCGAGATTTTGCGCCATGTTACTCAAGTGAAGCTGTTCACAATTTAAACGAAATTCGGCTTAGTACCTTAGTATGTAATTATATGCGAAAAAATCTGCAAACGCAAACGCCGTACTGGTTCGAAATGTCCATTAATTGAATGTGGTAAATAGAATGCCAGAGGATTAACATCTGTCGTCTCAAACAATAAACTTCGATACTTTAACGATTACTACACAACCTTACATAATTTATTTTATATTTTCAATATTATTCATTTCATTTTTAATTACTTATCGATTTTTTTTAAATTTCTTTCTCTTAACTTTGATTGCATTGTATCTTACTTGTTTTGCTATTAATCCCTTTCCATTGTATGTGATTCTGAAATCTATGTTCGTGATGAATTAAAGTGCCACCTGGTATGCAAATCAACGCCCGATTCTAGAATGGAGTACGTCTTTATCAACGTTACCTGTGACACCAACAAAATTCTTGTGGGTGCTGCATACCGACCAAACAAATACCATATGTTGACCTTACGCCTTTAGTGAGTATCCTAGAGCAAATTTCATGTAACGCCACTGATATTATACTATGGGGAGATCTCAACTTCTTGAGCGCCAAATGTGTACAACTTCCAAGCAATTTCTTACCACTCAGTCTATAGTCAGTCAACTCGGCGCGGCCTAACCACTTTACAGAAGAATCAAATAGCCTCCTTATTTTAGTAAGTGATCTTAAAACTCTGCTCTATAGCCAACTTCCGGTTCACGGCTTCTCTAAACATGATCTCCTATTTTTGACCATGGATTATGAATCTAACCCTAAAACAATGAAATACAACTATCGAGATGTTCAAAACACAAATCTTGAGCTACTTTTGGGGGACATTCATTTATGCAGCGTTTTAAAATCGATGATTTCTTCAGTTTTTACTGTCGCCTTACAAATGAAGCTGCTTGTAAGATTAGAGTCTCTAAGTTGGCACACTATTTAAATAAGCTGGGTCGATCCTCTTCGAACCGTGACGTCTGAAAAACAGTGAGAGAACTTGGAATCGGGAAAGAAACTTCAATAATTCTTGATGATATTGACCCACGGTATATCCCTCCGCTTCTGACATAACTGTAGAACAGTATTATAATCACTTCCAAGTTTCCATACAGGTGGAAAAAGCCGAAATCATCCCAATCCCTAAAAAACGCGTGGAAACGAAAGAGATTTTAGCAATTTTGCTAAATAGTCTTCAAACAAATTCAAAGTTGTCTTACAGAAAGAAAGCTTCAGTTTGGTTTCCGCCTGAAACACAGCTGCAAAACTGCTCTGTATTTAATGACATAAGAAAATCCATTGATATAAACATACATATTATCTACGCTTTTAACACTTCTAGACTTTTTCAAAGCATTTAACACGTTCAACCATAAAATACTATGTGAAAGGTTACAGGAAATATTCAAATTTTTAAAACAATCTTCAAAACCTGATACACTCATACCTTTCCGAAATACAAAGATAAATTTTTGGACCGATTCTGTTTCCTCTTTATATTAATGAGCTTACTGCGCTAGACCGCCATTGCTCAATTCATATGTATCCTTATAACGTTCAGCTCATTTTCAGCAGTTCCATTAGCTATCTAGATGAGGCTAGAATAAAAATCAATGGTGACTTATTAACCATACTTGAATGGTCGAAAAGTAATTTTCTTTCGTCTAAACCCACAAAAACCAAGAAGCTTGTCATCCATAAGAAAACTCCAGGCTTATCCATCTGTACACTTGTCACTCTTGGGTCCAACTTGATACCCTATGTCCTTAGCGCCAAGAATCTGGGACTCACAATTAACAGTAATCTTACGTGGAAGGAACTTATTATCGATTTTTTCGGCACTGCCCGGGCCCTCGCATTATGGATTGCCCAACGATATACTCCAATTTCCTTAAGAATAAAACTGTTTAGAACATTTTTGATACCAATAATGCTGTACGGCTGCGAAATTTACTGGAATGCGAATTTAATTGTAAAAGAAATCTTAACGTCGCATATAACACCATCGCACAATATATCTAGAACCTTCGAAGATACGAACATATCTCTGCCTTCTCAAAAGGAGTATTCGCCTGCTCGTTTGATAATCTACTGAAACATTGCATTTTATGCTTTTTACACCACATTATGCAGACACGTCGACCTGAGTATCTTTATGAAAGGCAAGATTTTGTCGAATCCCGGCGCACTTTTGTTCTCTTTCAAACCCGATATTCCTGCTCAACTGCAGAGCGGCCGTTTTTTGTTCAGGCCATTCGTCTGTGGAACTATCTTCTAATTAAGTTCAAATATTCACTTCTTAAATACCTGACCGGAGATTAAAACTAAATAATTTTTTCTCTTTTTCCTTGAATTATAGTTATATGATATCACCCGAATTTATTGTATTCTTACTTTTAATTATATTTTTTTTCTATTTATAGAAGACATATATGTACATTTTATTTTATTTTAAGGCTTTCCCTAACCAAAGATGTATGTATATTTCACTGGGAGAGCAAAACATTATTTAAATAAGTCCCAAATTCAAAATACTCAATTGGCTTGAACTTCAGCAGATAAATCTTTATTTTTCATTGCTGATCCCAGACCTCATAAGCTGCACTTTCCTTTTTTTACGGGTGAGTATCCTTGTCCGCCTTCTATTGGATGCAGATATTTGTCAACATTTTTTACCGAAACAGATTTTCTTGTGTTGGCCAAGCAAAACCCGACTACTACGACTGGTTTAAGACTACCCACTCTTTTCTATTCATGCGGATATGACGATTATTTCCGGAGTACGAGTATTTCATATTTATGGTAGAACTGAGTTAACGTTAGAGTGAAGGAGTCGAACTTTGTACTCTACGACTTTAGACAACTTACCGATAGCTCTGAAGCCCACAAGTCTTGGTTTTGGACGCGCTTTTCTTTGTCCCTTCTCTACTTGCCTTAGATTTAATGTAATGGATATTCTAGTAAGGCTCCATTGTACTATGAAAGCGCAAGTAGACTTTGTTCTAAAAATGTTTCCAATAATTTGTCGTTGTCCATTGGTTTATGCTTTTGTTTTACTTTTCGAGGAGAATACCTCCATGTCCTCAGTCGAAATTTCCCATCATGCGTAACATTTCTTACTCTGCATAGAACGTGGCAGTATGTTTCCTGCAGTATGAAGCAGGACGTACCGTTCCGACGGAGGACGGCGTATCAGTAACTAACCCTTCCAACTGCCTTCCCAGAGTTAGACAGTGTTTCTGATTGGAAAAGACTTTTCACCAGAGTCCCACCCTCTCTTTCAAAAGAAATCTGTCATTTTGCAGATGAAAAAAAGGTAACAAGTCGAGGAGAGTCTTAATCAGAGTCTTAATCTAAACCAAAAAAGGCCAATTCGGTATTGAAGGTAATTTCCAGTTTAGAGCCATATCCTGCTTTTTGACTAAGGGATATTGGAAACTCGGTTGGCGAGATGACAAATGGCGGAAATATATGAATTTTGATTCAATATTTGATTCTTATAATAGCTTGTGGATAAGAACTCGTATTTGTTGATATAAATAAGCCATGAAGCAAATCTATCTGGGAAAATATATAATTCATCCTCCAAAACCTATATAAGGTTTTGAAAAAACTTATTAATAAAAATTCAAAAGCAGTCACGAGAGATATTTGTGACGTCTCTATACTATAGGTTGAATCAAATAAAAATTAGCCGATGGGTCATGCCAAGAACTTCCGGAGAAAGAGAACTTGTAGTATTCCCCAATGGTTTTTCAGGTTAACCCTGACCGGTTGAGCTTGAAAGGTTTTGGTAAAGCTAAGAAAAGAAAAGAGTCTCCTTTCCGCCAAGCAAGAAAGACTTGAAGTGAATTGGAAAAAAGTTTCAGGACTTTAGCCAAAAGCTTTAATTAAAGATCTAAGCTGAATTTACATATTCCTCTTAATACGTATGCAGTGTACGCACTTCAGTTTGTCTTGCAACATTAGCCCTTGGTTTGTGTCCAGTAATTTTGCTTCAGTCTTCTTTTGATAAAAGAAATGTATGGTAGGTTGTAAGATTTGTAATCAGTCTTGCTAACAGTGGTTTTAGGCTTTAAAATAAAGGAAACGTTAGCCTACTGCTGCAGTGATGAATCTCCCTCTATGAAGCATACAGTTCTTATTCTTTTTGAAGAAACAATCATTCAATTTTGTTAAGAAGTTAAGACTTGACGCCTGAGACATTATATTTTATTGTATTGTATTAACGAAATTATATGTGGTACCGCTTTCGCGGTTCTAAATTGTTCCTATGCCTTGCTTAACTCAGATGATTCTGGATCGATTTTTTTTTTAAATTTTCGCTAAATGTGTGCTATGTTAATAGTTTTGATTAGTACTGCAAAGACTTCGAAAGAGTCCTCTACTTTTGAGATGGAATCCTTCATGTCGAAGGTGTTTTTAAAAGAGAGGGCTTCAGAACCACTCAGTCTATTTATCTACTTAGTATATAGTATGTATGTACTCCGATAAATATAATAATATACAAAAATAAAAAAATGTCTAACAGTTTTTATATGGGACTTATGAGGGTAGAACTCAAGCAAAAATTTAGAAATTTAAATTTGTTTTTTTTGTCTATTATAGTTTTGCTTTCAAATAAATTAATAAAGAATATAATGTAATAAATAATAATGTATGAATTATTTTTAAATACACAGATCCATAAAAAAAAAACATGTCTACATATATCCTTTATATCTTGTTAAGAAAAAAAAAATATGAAAAACTCCAGAGAAGTCAGTTCTAAGAGTTTTGTGAGAAAACGCCAAATAGAGTGAATACAACAACTACATTGTCTGGCCGCCTAGTTGCCCAATTCAGCATTTTGCTCTGCCGCGGTCCGTCGCCTCGACTTGAACAACCTGAAAAAGACAAGTGACTGTCCGATCGACCCCAAGATCCCTATAATCTTAACCAGATATAAAGGATATATGCATGTATGTTTATGGTTTTACGTAAATAACAACATTTAACACATTATTATTTATTACATTGTATTGTTTATTACAAATTGTTGCTTGAGTTCTATGCACGCTCTTAAGTTTAGGACCCCTCCGGAGTCCTATAAAAAAAAGTGTTAAGCATTTCTTATTTTTGTGCATTATTGTACATATTTATCAGAGCACATGTACTAAGTAGATACAATGTAAATAGATTGAATGATTCTGTACCCCACTTTGCTGAAAACACGGTACCATCGATATGAGCGAAATTTTTCTAGTGCTGGTTCTTTTTTGTCTCCCTTAAATCTATCACCCAAAAAAAATTGCCGGATCAGGCTTGAGACTTCTTATATTTAAGAAATCGTATCTACTACCGCATTAAAAGTTCTAAAATGTTTGCTATTCCTTGAGTAACGCAGACGATTCTGCCCCGATTTTTTTTAATTTTTTGTTAAATGAAATACGAAAATTTCGAAAGAGTCCTCTATTTTTATGAAAAATACATACACAAGTTTTTTATTATTATTATTATTATTATTATTATTATTATTATCAAGGGAACGATACAAATGAATTTGTAGGGTCCGGGATTTAACGCCGGGGTACTATGCCCATGTGGCGCGTTTTGTCAACAGCACGCGGAGTAGTGAGTTCCCATGTGGTCATCCACCTACGTACTTACCGCGCCCAACACTGCTTAATTATAACTTTAAAAATCATCAGCGGTTTGTTTCAAAATCTTAAGGCCGCGATTCGGCATCAAGACGCATCATCTGACAAAAATTCAAATCGATAGCACACACAGCCAGGTAAAAGTAAAGGCTAAAGATATTTTCAAATTTTCATTTTCGATTTTCGGGGCGTATGCAAGAACTTGTCTATCAGGAAGTTACAAAATAAGTTGTGTAGAACATCTTTTCTCTCACTGGACATGAAAGTTGAAAGGAAATATGTAGGGTTTTCTAGAGCGAGGTTTAAATTGCTGGAGGCCAGCTAGTGCAACTATCAATGTTTACTAAATTTGAGTACTAACCGAAATTATAAGATGAGAAGATAAGTATGGAGATTCGAATTCAAGTAAACCTTATTTATGAGCAAAAGTATCACCAAATGAGACGTGATGTTCTTCAAAAATTTCCCTCCTTTACCATTATTATGTTATATGGTATTCACTCATTTTTTAGAATTATAAGCTACTTTACCTCTGATGACTCCCTCTATTAAGTTTGGGTTGGTTTTATATAAATCGAACTCGCGTTCTTATCATCATTACATGAAAAACTAAACATTGGGAATTAAGATGTTGATGGTGTTATCCGTGTACGTGTGTTTTTTTTAAATTACGTGATATTTTCATTTTATGACAATAAATATACTTTTGATTTTCATTTTCCAATTCTATTCAATTTCAGTTTTCTGCCTTTCCCTTTGAACAAAATATATATATTTACATATTATGTACATAAGCCAACATTTATAAATCAACGCCTCATACTTATTTATCATTCTATACTCTCTCTCTTTCACACCTATTTAGGCTACATAACCTTTAAATAAAAGCTCCAAGAAAAAAAATAACAAAATGCTAAACTAATCCACTAAAAATTTCATTAAAGAAAATCAAAACTGTTTTCTAAGCAAAAAACAAAATTTTATAATGAAACCAAAAGAAGAAAATATTAGATAGTTCATGTGTTTTGAGATACAAAATTTAAACATCACCATAGTTCTAACTAATTAAACAAAAATAAAAGAAAACAAAAACTATTTCTACATAATATTCGTTTTGATAAATATTAAAAAGAAAATATGAACAACTAATTGATGTCCAGAAAAAAAAACATGCAACAGAACTAAAAATTGATTTTCCATATATTCGTGATTCATAAAGAAATTAAATAAACATGCATATATATTTGGCAATTTAAAAAAGTAAGAAATCCACATACATACATACATTCATATCATTATAAAGTATACCTGTGTAAACATTAAAAAAGAACTACAAAAGGCTACAACAAAAAAATAGTATTAAGCATTTTCGGAATTTAAAACAGAAGTCCAAACTAACAACAATTTTGGCAAAAAAAAATAATTAAGTAAGATAAAAAATCTAAAAGGAATATAAATATCTCACATTTTTCATATCATGTTCTCAACTAGAAAAAAAGAAAATCTTTTAAAGTATCCAAAAAAAATTAAAAAAAAAAAACAAACATCAAAATAAATAAAAACAAAAAATCGTGTTAAAGTTTAAAGAAACAAAAAAATACATTTGTAAAAAAGTACATTTTTCAAAATATATAGATACATATATCTCAACGTTTTTCCAAAAAAAATTAAAGAAAAACAAAGAAAAGCATATTTGTCCATTCTAATTGTTAAAAGAAACAAATTTAAAATAACAGAAATAGATTTAAAGAAAAAATTAAATTACAACCAATCCATCGACAACATAGAAAACCTGAACTCAAACTAAAAAGAAAAAAAAACTATTCATACTCGTATATACCACACTTTTCCTCCCTCTTTACCCTGCTCTAAAAAAATGTTTAAAAATAAACATTCTGCTGACCGAAAAAATACTCCAAAGAAGACCAAAACAAATTCGAAAAAAAGAAACTACGTATTTTTTTGTTTTTTACATTTTATGAAAGTCAAATATTTTTAAAAACAAAAACATAAAAATTTGTTTATTAGTTAGACATTTAAAAAGTGAATTGAAAAAAACATTAAACGATTTTTGTCGAAAATAAAAAATATCTTGACAAAAGAAATTAATTTAATACTATTTCCAGAACGAATTATGAAAGAAAATAAATTCGACATGTATTGTATTTAAAAAAAATTACCAAACGAATACATTGAAACAAAGAAACAACACAGACAAATTAAAAGCAAACAACATACACAACACATATTCATGTTAAAGAAAAAAAAAGAAAAACAGAATTCACCTAATAGAATAAACATTTTATTAAAACAAAAAAATTACATTTAAGATAATTATTATTAAATTATTGATTAATTATTACTATTACTAATTAATAAAAAAAAACTGAAAACAAGTAAAAAATGAGACAAAAAAAAAAAACAACAATACTGAGATAGAAGAATAAAAGATGAAACGAAGTAATAAAATTAAAGTGTAGAGTTTTTTTTTGCTTAAATTGTTCTCACCCATCCCAAATTTCACATTTCACTTCTAAAGCAAGCTGCGAACCAACATCTCGGTCTTCTAAAAAAATAACATATTCATATTTTTAAAACTAGACTGAAGAAACTCCATTTTGCTACACCAATCTACGAGTAAGATGACGTTTTCCGTTCCATGGGCCACACTCAAGTCCAAAACGTATGTACCTACATCCCATTATGAATGATGATGATGAATCAGAAGCGGTCTTCAAATTTATTACTATTGTAGATAATTATTGATATTGTAGTCGAATAGTCATGGTTCATTTTCGCAGCACACATATGTACTCTAATTGATAGCATGCATTCGAAGAGACGTCGAACCACTTTCACACTCGTATAGTAGCAAAAGTATTTTAATATCTTACTATAAATAAATCCGCTGGTCCAGTTTGTATAGCTCCATCTATTCTGAAGAGGATTTGTCCAGCCTGCCCCTAAAAAAGGCGAACCTTCTATCTGCTCATACAGACCCATTGCACTGACGTCTCTCTTTTCCAAAGTCATAGGAAAACTCATTGTATTCTGGTACTAACAATAACACATAACTAATGGGGGTCTACTAATACTAACTCCCATTAAAGCGAAATTTTTACACTTAATGAATGGTACTTGAATCTGGTATGTTTGTCGATAAGGACCTACGTTAGAATGACCATATATTCGATGTCGTCAAAAATGCTGGAAAATATCTAGGTTTCCTCAAACGATGCAAGAAATATTCACCCCCTCTGATCTGTATTTTCACCACCAGCGCTCCAATGAAATCGCAGTTAGCATTCCGTTCATTCAAACCTTCAACTCTAATACCCGACTCGCTATGAATGTTTATGAGTTTACGCTCAAGGTCAATTTCGGACGAACTTTAAAATAGTATGATTAGAAGTTTACAAGCTTACATGATACAGTTCGTGCAAGAACTGAAGCCGCTTGAACATGGTCTGCATCGTACTTTCGGTGTATGGACCACAAAAGTCACTGCTGGGTGTGCTTTAGGGGCTGATGGAACGGCCAGAACGTTATGGTCATAGATCCATGATAACTTACTTTATCGTTTCTAAATTGAATGGACTTAATATTGAAGAGCTGGGGTTTTAAGAGTGTGCGGCACAATCACTTTATCGAAGGAGTTATTGATGAGCGCACAATTTCTGAGTAATGGACCTGTGAAATCCCCTAAGAACGTGTATTTTATTAGCCCTAGATTATTTTTCGTTAGAATATGTAAAGTTGCTGGTCTACGCCTATAAGCTAGAGAGAATGGATGACTAGGAATCCAAATTTCAGGGCGTTATTGCCGGTATACGGCCACACTGCTCGAAGAAGTGGTCGAAAATTGGACTTTCAAATTGCGTTTTATTCATGACAGCCCTAGCGCCCATATGCTCGAAATTTGTGCGGTAATGGCCCAAACAATGCTATAGGCATTACTATGATTTTTGTATGTTTTATTTAATTTTAAAGTTCTATACCTCTAAAAAAAAAAACACCCTTTACTCGTATATCAAGTGGAATCTCATATCCAATGATCGAGTCCTAACTTAATAACATAATATTTCGTTCCAGGAGTCACTTCTGTTCACAATGGAAAGCAACAAACGTCGTCTAAATCTGGTAGACTTATGTTTGTCGGGATTCAAATCAGATCCATTTTATTATTATTTTATGGAATTGCTACTGTTATTTAAATATGCGGAATAAAAGACATAACATAAGGTCGTTAAATAGGTGGTGAGTATTGATCTGAATTTCTTGGGCTTTTTTCTAGGATATTCCGTAATGTGAATATTTGTTCAATTCTAGATTGACTTGTTGGACCTAACACTGTACTGAAAGGACCAATCTGATCGTTGACAAATAGTTTTACGCATTCTTTTTTGGCGTAGTCTAGAGGGTATTCATTCTTGTGGACCGGGCGAACAATGCTGCGGTATCATTCATAAGGCATCATTTCTTTTGGCCATATCTTGAAAATAAGTTGGTGTATGTACTCCATCAAGTTATAACCCGCTGCCTTAAATACATTGGTATGGTCTGCTAGTCTTGCTATACCATATTAAATATCAGTGTCTTTATTTCACTTTGATCTGTATCGCTCAAGTTAAATAGCTATATGAAACAGTAGTTCAATACGTTACTTAAAGAAGAATGAACCGGCGGATCCGATCACATATCTTCCGAAGTAAATAAAAACGACAATCAGAAATTTTGAATTTAAATAGCATGCGATTGTGTTCCATGATTTGACGAGAGGAGAACGAATGTCTTAACTAGCGTGATTGATACCTACAATTAATTATGCATTTTTGTTTTTGTTTTCAAATGACCTCCATTGAACAACTTGCACGAGTGGTTGCGGCCGAACCAACTTTGCATGTCTTTTTCGCATAATACGGCCGACATTCTAACAATTTCACGCCAAATGTTCGTCTTCATTGAAGACGACAAGAAGATTGGCTTGTTGGCATAGGCCAGAGGCTTACATATCCCCAAAGAAAAGAGCTATTTCATAAGATCGCAGTCTTCAATAAGTGATAACAAGCACGCGTCCTGTAGCAAGTGTCTTCGTGCAATTCATCTAAAAAAAAAAAAAACTTTATACATTTGTATCTTAGCTCATTTGTGCTTCTAACAATACAAAATGCCGCTTAAATCTAAAGGTTTGTTGAACAGGACAGCACGATGTAGGAGTACAAGACAAAATTTAAAAAAAAAGACTGAGCAAATGAGGTGGTTTTGCAATGTTTCATCAAGGTTATCGCAAAATTTGGTCCAAAACCAATAGGCTCAAGTTGCAGCAAATGTTTAAAAAAGGGAACGGAAGAAAAATAATTGAATCGCTCAAGTAATTATACACGTTACATGTTTCAATAGTTAATACATACGAGGTGAAGTTTGTTATAATACTGCGCTATGTGGGGGCAATGTTTCGAATAGAACAAAACAACATCTCACTAAGATACACATCTCTGTGGTATCGGGAAGCCAGGAACAACCTTATGATTTCGAAAGTAATATAATAAGTTTTCTTTCTTTATTCCCAATCTCGATGAAATGAATCTAAGTATGCACGAGCCCACGTATAAATTCACCTGCGAATCCGTAGAAAGTTGCAATGGTCCAAGAAGTGCAATTTTTCATAAAGAAAAGGTGTTTATAAAACTCTTAATCCAACCATCGTCAGACAAGTTATTTTACGAAATGTTTGTATTTATTGGACTGACAAAGCGTCTAACAGCAGGTCTCTTGTTTGCGGAAAAGGACTTTTAACCAGATACAGCCATCATGTTCTGTTCTGCATTCCTGAAATTAAAACATAGAATAAATAAAATAGTTTGTCATTATTTTTTATGAAAGCTTTATTTTTTTCTCCTTGAACTATAACCTACAACCTAACTCTTATTGTTTATGAGTAAACGCTGGCGACTTTGCCGTATTGCCACATACGTATCCACTCTTTTTTTCAATTCCTGCATCAGCATATCAATGTTCGAGTACAACTTAAAGTCAATCGTCATCATGTTGTACTGTCGTAAAAGGTAATTCGTGAAGACTCGGCAATAAGCAATCTTCCTAAGCAATCGATTTATTTGTGGTTCGTCAAGACTTCCATCAATGACTGCATCCAAATCATCATCCAAACGTTTTTTCTTGGTTTCCTTATGGAATTCTTCACTCTTTCGACGTTTGGTGGTATACATCGATTCAAAGGAAATGTTATCCGCAGACCTTATCGAGTGATGCACACTTTTACGGCGATTTTGGAGTTTACGGGGCATTGATTCCCCAAGTTGATCTTTATTCTCTTGACTTTTGTTGAAAGCAGTGACCATTTCTGTTGCTTCTTTGCTTGTAGAGGCGCCGGAACATTCAGACTTTTGTGAATTTTCAATTATTTCCGATGTTTTGGATTCCTCAGAAGTTGAATGTTCTTTTTGTGTTCTAGGATTCCGGTTACCTGGTGTTGAAACTTGTTGCTGCTGCTCTTCTTGTGCTGTATTCTCGACTTCAACGTCACTCCCATCGGTGGAATCGCCAATTTCAATTATTGTTAGAGGCCTAGCTTCGTTTTTGGACATTGCGACAAAATAAAATCAAACAAATGGCAAATGAAAATGACAAGCTGGTGTTGACATTTGAGTTCGAAATTCGAAGTTGATTTTAGAGGGGAAAAGCATTTTGTTTAAAGTAGGAGAAATTATGTTCTATTCGTGAATTGTGATTTGTGTACATAATTCGATGGACATTTCATTAAATTATCTCATGACAAAAACATTTTTTTTTAATTTCTTATTCGGAAATATGTACAATATTTGTAAAATTGAGAAAATCATGTCTTACCGCGGTACTAGACCATAAGTGGTCGACAGTCTTCGTGTCCTTACTAAGTTGGGACAAGAATCTTTTCGAAAACAGAAAACAATTTGAATTAAGTTTTCGTAAGCTGTATACCTATTAGCATTTCGTAACTTTGTGGTGAATGTATTAAGCACGTTTAGTGAGGTGAATAAACTGCTTTGAATAGCAACTCATTGCGATAAGTTATAACTAGGTATCGACAAACCATTCTGTCCAAAATGAAACAAAAAATGGTATTTAGAGACGCTTATATCTGGAAATATGATCTTTTAGAGTCCGTTGGTGAATGGGGGATAAGCCCCTTCGATACTGGTCATGGAGCAAGCAATTCGGATCAAACGAGTAAGGAAAGCGAAAATACATATAACATTATTTAGTCTTGCAACTTTCATAGCTAACAATCACCATCAAAAAAAGAAGACATTTCGGTTGTCATGAGTGATTTTAAATCTCGGGTATAATAACGCCAACATAATTAGCTTGCGACCCACAGAAGCACATTATGGTCATATCGATAAAATAGGAATTTCTCTTAAACGATCCCTGGCTTTGTAGCGCCGTATATGTATTACATATATGAACGTTGACCACCAGAATTTTTCAAAAAAGTTTTTGCTAGCAAAATACTTTCATTATGTACAGCCCGAGCATTAGAAAAATATCATAGATACTCGTACAACTTGTAATAGGCACAAAATATCTATCATATTCTAAAGAGCCCAAGAATACAGCCCATATAACAGAACCCTCTAACTGGCCTCGAGGTAGAGCATGAAGTACAGGCAAACCACAGCTCTAATTAGCTCGGTAAGGAAAAGCTTTGTTCATTTTGCCTCTCCAAACGATATCATATTCGGCTTTTAAATTATGAAAGATGTATGAATTAAATGCTGAAAAATGTTTAAAAAAATACTAAGAATGCATGCAAAACAAACGCATAACAATAACAGAAGATTCACAGAAAAAAGCACTCCAGATAGATCAGCCATGGAAGAGTATCTAGCTAGGAGTAGGAAAGAAAGGAAACCCCTGGGAAACAAAACGTAGCATTTCAGATCAAGCCACTTCAGAAGTTTTTAAAATTTTTTTCACCGATATACATAAAGAAAGCGTGATGGGGTACTAGGAAAAAATTGGCATCTCTGGCGGACTGACATTAAATCAATCATTTCAAGCTGGAGGTGATTCTTTGAGAGTGGGAGAATGAATGCATATCTAGTGATAAGAATGCCAGCTTTGTATGTCTAACTTAAAAAAGGCGGTCTCTTGCCCTCCAAAAGCTACCGTGGCACCTTTATATTAAACATTGTACATGCAATTCTATCCTGCATGCTATGGGGCGTTTAAAACCTTTTAGGATCATAGTCATCGGAAACTAATAATGTGACAAATGTGTATTAATTTCAAAGCAAGAGTCTCTAGATTTTCAAATTTTTGCTTGTATGTGATAGCGTTCTTCTTCTAAAGGTCAATGGCTTACCAGATCCACCATTGGTAAATATGAAGAACTTGACAGTACTTATTTCCACTTCGTGATGAAATAACCAATAGAATCTTCGAATACAATGTCTGCGATGACAAATAAAGAATGACCAAATCGCCGGTTCAAGGATCTAGCCATTGCAAATGCCAAAAAAATGTATTTATTAATTTTTCTTACAAGATGGATACTGCTGTATTCGCTGCTTTTATCTAATTTTTGTTATCGACGTGGCATATATGAGGCGACTCCCGTCTATACAGGGCTTATTTAACTTGTTTTCTGTAATGCTGATCCTTAACATTGGAAGTATTTTGAAATATTAAAAGGATTGCTCACTGACTCCAGTATGTGATGATATAAAAAAATTGCTATACAAAAGCGGCAATGGAACGTGGTAATATTATACAATATACCCTTACAAGTGTAGGGGACTTCATTCCATAATAGGCCCAGTACTGTTTTTTTAAACAACTTAACGCTCAAGACGGTATTACCACTCTTAAAATGCCAGAGCACGTGCTAAGTTTTTCGGAAAATTGGATAGACGGAGAGAGAAAGATGTTTGGGCTCAGTGGTTATTTAACTTCATGGCTGGCATCTAACATTTAATGGAGAGACTAAATTATTAGTGTAAATTGACTTGATGTTGTATTTAGGCAACCATTCATCTTACGAGATTTTAGTTTCGTGATTAAAAGTCTTTCGAGCACGGCTGTTATAGCCAATACACTACCACTTGAGCCACAGCCACCCACGATAATATGTACCTATGTATGTTAGAAACCTAAATGATAACAATAAAAGTAAATTAGATTATCAGTTGAATTTTCAAACGCCAAAGGATCACGTTGCTCCACAATGCACAATAATGAGAAGTAAGGGTATTATAATATGCACCAAACAAACGCTTACAGGCGTGAAAATAGCGTGAAGTGTAGTACTGTCGTATGGAATTGCAAGTGAAAAATGCTTTGCATCGATAGATTATCATGAATAAATTTTCACCTTCAACTTCAAGAATGGCTTAAGAAGTCTTTGGGCTTCACACAATTTAAAACAACCTGTAAATAAAACGGAAATCTTTTATATATTCGCACCCAATTGTCGTTTTTCTTTCAATTGCACACGCACTGCGAGAAGAAAAACAAAATCTGAATTTTATCCACGTTCTCCTTTATAGAAAACATCCTTTTCAAGCACGCAGCCAATTGTAAAGATAATTTACGACTTTAGGTCTGCTGCGGGTACGTGACTGACGCTAACGTCTCCTGGCCCAGACTTATCAGAATGCAGGTCACTGTGTTTGTCAAATGCAGCAACATCGCCTCTATTTCTCACTCAAAATTTACTCATTGCTATAAATTCAAGATCCTACCAACTCGTCTGTCGTTTTATCCTGCGGGTAAATTATCCTACAGATTTTGAACGTACCGACACGTGGGCTCTTACAAATTTTTGACAATAAATCCAAATACCTCTAAGACAAAGTCAGAAGCAATACCCAGGGAGATGATATCACATACTTCGGATGAAATCCATAAACAACATCCACCACCATATGTGTATGGATATGTGTTAAACTATGCATTCCTGCTGCAAATATTCACCTGACAGGTTCAATTGCACTTCCTCTCAATCTAGCAGAACAAAATTGAGTTGAGAACCCCGGAAATTCCAGATAGTAGTCCTTTGGGTCCTTCCTCGAAAGTTTATCATCCCAGCCAGATGAAATAGACACGCGCCTAATGCACCCAAGAGTCTTGACAGTGCCATTGCTAGTGCCAGGATACATTTAATAAAAAAAATCTGAATACAAAGACGGCTGGCTATACCAACGAAGACACTGCGACAAGGTTATAACGGAACAAGGACCAACAGACGTGGGGTATGGTATATAATATTAAAATATCACATTGCCAGATTGGATTTACTATTCGGGCTCGTGGAAGAGTGTAAGAAGGAATGTTGACTCCTGCACACGGCACCGGCGCGCGCCATTATCCATGCATAATGTGTTGGACGGATGCGATTCCTCCTTGCAGCGTAGAGATGGAAACCATAATCCTTGACACCTGAACTACTCTAAAGGTGCTGCTGTAATAATTTCAAATGTACATTCATGGAAATGTCTGTATCCATCGGATACATAGAGGAACAGGATGAAGTTCCTAGGATTCATATCCGTATATAAGTTCACTGGATTGTGGCTCGTAAGAGATATAGAGGTTCTTGTATCTTGTATTTGGAGAACTTTCTTGAATTGAATTGGAATCACACAAAATGCTGAATGCTGGAATGGAAAAATGAATTTTCTAAGAGGTTCCTTATTGGAGGTGCATAGTTGGCCAGGCACCTCGATTCCATTTTTAATGAAAAGATAGGGACTATTTGCTTCAGTGTAAGTTTTACTAAGGAAAGAGATTTTAATGGAAACAGATTGCTTGCCAACATGATATGATGAGTGTGAATATATCAGGAAGACAGCGGATTACGTACCTAATATAAGAAGTCATAAATGGGACAAGGAATCATAAATCATAAATCTCACGACACATCCGAAATTACATTCAATCTAAGGGAATGCATCTTCTATCGAGACGAACTACTCGTATATGTATATAAAGAATCATTTCGGATTTTGCTCGCTCAAATTGACGTCCCTTCCGAACTCCCTCACTTGTAAAATTTATCCATCAAGACCGTTTGCTGCTCCATAAATGTTGCTAATAACACCGATAATTTTGATTTGAAGAAAGGATTTCAAAATACAAATAAAGGACTATACAAATTCATTGGCCAACATTTGGTGGAAAGCGTCCTCAGTGTCTCCGAAAAATGGGCACCAAGCCCACTTCTTCTTTCTTATGGTTCAATAAGGAATTTATTATCAAGATAGTTTCACCTTTTTTGTGAAATTTATTGCACTCTTATTAAGAAATAAACAATGATAAGGTCTTGATATCCAAGTCCCGTCCAATCCATGATAAAACTGCTTTTCCACAGTAAAAATTGTCAGTTGAAGTGAACCAGACCTCGGAATTTTAAATATCACAGCGTTCAATATGAGACTGCAGCTTTGGTGATCCTCCAACTTTTCATTTCGGATTGTATGGAATCGAGTAGTACAGATGTTGTTTATATGAGCAGTACGCTTTATAAATTAAGAATGAAACACGATAAAGTTGTTCGTGCAGTTTTTCCATGCACAGGGCTTTGTATATCACACAAGAAAATCATTTTGTGTGGTTTAACAATCTCTTGCGGAAAACGGCAGAAGGTCGTCAAAATTATACGACTACACTGTCTCGACTGTCAGACTGTATTCATGTAGGTAGACCTTAAATAGCAGTATTGCTAGTTCGTCTAAAGAATTATTTGCATTTCCAGAGCACATAGATGTGCTCTACCTGTAAGGTAATACATCCAGATACCGCGTGTGGCAATGGTAAAATTTTTTTTCAAATCGAAGGATGACATTGCAGATGTTTGTGGTAAATTACTGGAAATTGAATCGGTGCTTAAATGGACAGGTGTACCATAAATTTAAAAGTATTATGACTAAATAATAGCAAAACAACACTTTGTCCTATAGGAGCAGTTTTTCGTAGTTTTATGGATTGAAATTAGAAGAAATCTTGTCCATGACATAGATCTACTGACTTTTATGTTAAAAAATGTTTTCACTGTAACCCTTCCAGTTTGAAAGGTCCAAACGACGACCTTTCATTTCTGTCAATACGATACGTATAGCACATCCCCATTCTAAGGATTTTTTTTTCAATTGGCTTCATCCAATGGATATCTCCTCTCGCAGCAATTAAAGTTCAATGGACTACAATCCCATTAATGATAAAAAATAATCCTTAAGCACACCTAAATGGAATACAAACGCTCATACATATAGAAAGGAGAAAATGAAAATATCATTTTCAGTTGAATAGCGGCGATACGAATGTTGTGCCCTGGCCTGGCCGGTCGGCCGCTCCTGTGACCCAAGATAACATGTTTAATTAACCCCATCGAGGACTCCAAAGTATGGCAGGGTATATGGGTGTATGGTATACGACGTACAAAACGATACTGGGCTAAGGGGCACCACCACCACCAGTCATGGTAACATCGGAAAATACAAAAAAGTCACATAAAAAAAAAATTTCCTGCAGCATTATGATTATTAATAAAAATTCCAATCACGATTTTCATTCTGTTTTTCTTCTTCTTTTTTTCTCGCATTTTTGGGTAGGTATGTATGTTTTTTTTTTGTTTTTTGGAGAATTTTCTGTCTTACTCTCTTTCAACCGGAACGGTGTTTTTCTGTTTGGAGTTCCGGGTTTTGTGTTGTGTTGGTGGTATTGCCCTCAACGCCTTTCATTCTTATCCTGTGGGTTGAATGTATTGTTGCTGGTGTTATCCCTTTTGGCAGCGTTGAATTAATTTATTAAAATTAAAAAACGTGATTGGAGCTGGGTGTTGATGAAGAACAGGAACATGAAAGGGAAACCGGCACCCAAATCGAGGGTGAAGGTGATTGCTATAGATTGGATTGCATGTACCTGTGAAAGGGTGGATAATTAACGTGAAAGGAATGTATTGGCTATGGCTATCGACGGTGGTGATATCTTTCCATTTTTTCCTCATCTTTTTTTGCGTCATTGATTTCAGACACCCTTCCTCTTTGCGGTGTAAACGATTGAGTTAATTAGGGAAACCTAAGAAGGACAAACGTTTCGAATTGAGAAAGGAATGAACTGAAATTAAAGTTAGTGTTTAAGAATAGAGATGTAAAATAAACGGTTTACTGGTTAGATTGTATGTGCTCGTAGATGTTTAAAAGATTGAGATATTTATACATCTTCTTAAATATTAAAGTGAGCTCTAGGCCATATAAACGAAAGTTAATCAACCATCTCTAACCGAATTGGTCAGAACCTTTGTATTGTAGTTAAGTATGAGTTATTTTTCGGAAACAAGAGACGATCTGGCGATGCTCTACTTGTATTCGGTAGGCAAAGATGCGGTCAAACCGTGCAGTTATTCTGATTGAAGGAGTTTTAGATTCACCCAATGAGAAGGATGCCAGGACTTGCGGAGCAAACAAACGAGCCATACCTTTACCAAGATATATAGGTATAAAACATGCCAGATATCTTCAACGCAAAGGTTGCAAATACAGCATGTTCAGTCTGCCGATTGAAAAATCCTGTCAATAGGTGATTGGTTTTCAATGATACAGGAAGGGCCAGTGATGTGAACAAGTACGTCACGATGCTACCGCAGCAAAAGACGCAGCTTTTCGAGCCATTTTGCAGATAGTTATAGTCCGAAATGCCATGAACCGACAAACGTAGAAATAGGTGTCTTTTCAGATGCAAGAAGAGAACAGGAACGAAACCTGAAAATTATTTATGAGATGTAAATTGCTAGTCTGGCATTCAACCAAACCTTCGGTCTACAGAGAGTAGTTTTCAGCTGAAACTTCGTAAATATAGCTACTCACATTTAAACATTCGAGGAAGAGTGCGGAAAGATTTCTAATTGATCTTTATATTAACTGCCATGTAAAAGACATTCCGTTACAAACTGATTTAGGTATATCTTGTAGACTATCTTTAAACTCTGCGTTTGTTAATATGGTATGCCTTGTGGACCAGTAACATTAGAACACCGATCTGCAAAAACTCGAATACGACTGACTGAACTTGCTCGGACCTCAATTTATGGGATGAAAGTACGGACACTGACGTCATCGTGGAGTAAGGAAATATATGACTTAACTTACCGTCGTTTGATTAACATGGATGTATTTGCGAATTTGCATTTGTAGCGGTTGTCATGCCTTGCTTCCGGCTTTGCTCAACCCTTAAATCACTTCAGAACATTCTTTGAGCTAGCTCACTATAGTTTCTCGTGAAATGAGGTCACCAAAGAACTTTGAACATACAATAGATCAAGCTATGTTTGTTTTGTGATCCAATGTTAAACATCTGTTGCTTTATTGGCTGATGACCTGAAAATTGTCCTTCACAATTACAAGAGAATTATAAACGTTTCTAAGTCATTGTCTTCGAAATACGTATGTTATTTTAGCCGATTCCTTTTTCACTTGTGCTAACCACCAAAGCAAGGTGGATGCCATACAATGCCTTGGCTTTAGCAATGGTGTGTTTTCGTTCGACGTGTGGTATTCATCTTAGGCGAGTGGTGTTCATTTGTTTACCTTTACAGCTCAAAGAGTAAGCTCTTAATTCTTCTACTTGAAAGACCATCAACGCAAACACAATGACAATTAGAAAAAAATACAATAAAAATGAAAAATTTCTGCACCTGCTTTCATTAACGTCCACGCTTCGTCCCAATGAAGCAGAACTGGGGTGATAAAGGTCTGATACAGAGCCTTCTTAATCTTTGTTAGCAAAGGCCCCAATACTATTTTGCCTCTTTAAGCCGTCTTCGAAGAAGCAGCGTTTGGCAATGCAACTCCTCGTCTAATTCTGATAAGATGTCATTATCAGAGTTCGTAGCGAGCCGATGCAGTCAAAGTCTTTTAATATCTAAAAGTGGAAGGACAGGGGAGAGATGGTCGGTTAATCCGAACGAATTGACGAATACGTCAATTGCTTACCATTTAAATTTGTGGCTACAATCCACTGACGCTAAGCCAACTTTAACGTCATTGTGGGGGATCCTTATGATGGAAGCCCTTGATTCGAGTGGATACTCTGACAGATAGGGTACCCATTTATTTAGAAGAGGAATAATAAAACAATTTGTCATAAGAAAATATGTGATTTCCGTGGGTAAAACGAATTGTTTATAAAAAGGGTTGCAGACTATTTCTACATGTATGTATGTTATATAAAGCTAGAAACCCTAATACGCTCGTCCAATGGTTGCTACTCGTTCATTCTAGAGTTGGGATGTGCCGTTTCATAACATATCTAGTGAATACATCCGTCTTGAATGTAGAATATCTTAAATGACAAGCTGATATGTAAAACCTAACGTTACGATAGGAGATCATAAGAGCTCGTCTGATGTGTTCCTCGGGAAAGACATACCCATAATCAACTCTTATGTTTCACAATTTCTGACTCATTGTCAGCTCGATTGTCAAAGTGTATTCATATATCAATTAGCTCATTTACCAAATTCAAAACTATAATATCCGTATCCACAAACTTTTCTATTTCTCTTCATAAAACTTCACGTCGGGGTCATCTGCTTCCATTATCAGCTTCATGCAGCCACAATTTGTGGTCAAATTGGAACCGAGAACTATCACTTAACCCACTGGTGTGTTTGTATGCATGAATACTATATACAAAGTGTTGTCCGAGGTGGTGAACTTTTTGTTATTTTTTTTTCCAGCTCTTAAGTATATTTTGCGGTCAAACTTCCCATCCACTAATGTGCACATCATTAAAGTTCAGTGGTTGCCTGTTGGCCAGCATTGCTTGTTATTTTATCCATTCTCCCGAACCCATCGAGTGGTTGAATAGCATCCCCCACAAGAACGCCAGAACACTGGCGGTGGAGATAACCTCTGATTGAGACATTAGCGTGCGTTTTGCTGGTGGAAATGTTTTATTTCGGAATGGTGGCCAGGGTGATGATTTGCGATGAGAAAGACAACAGCTGGACGTTATGAGTGTGATTAAACTTAAATGAGGTCTTCTCGGTCGGTAATGTAAGCACAAATTCATTTCTGTGGAACACAAGTCAAAAAGCGGAAACATTTTAGGAATACGGTACTTGAAATTTCGCAGACTTCAAAAAGCGGAGCCGTTATTGAAATTGTGCTCTTTAAACAAAGTATAAATATTTTTCGTTGCCCTTTCTTGGACTTGTAAGAAATATTCCTCGTGTACCAGCTGTACCGAAGAAATTCAGTAATTCTTTGAAGATTGATATCTTGTCTTAACGATATGGACTAAAGTGATGATATTTAGCAATATGGGCTTGAACTGACTTTACATTGACTGCAGTCAAAAGTTACATTTGATGCAAATCCTTTGGCGTTGGTCAAAGGGGTCTACTTGAAAACAACAGATACCGGTGTAGCACAACAGGAACCATCTCTTGTTTAACTTGTAGTTCTTCTAGTAATGCTTACTTTACATCTCCTATTAGCACCATCTAGAAATTTCTTCAGTTTCCTTGAATATACTCACCGCTTGACTTGCTTTTTATCAATTTCGGGAAGGTTTTCGATATCGTGAATCGTGAGTTTGTATGGATAATTTTGAAATGGAGGGGTATTTTTACGAGATCAATATTGTCAAAATACGGGGTTGTAAAACGTCGCTTTCTACAAAACGTTAATTTGTCAGACGTGTTTACAATGCAAAGCGATGTACGAAAGAACGATTTCGGATTTACGAAATGGGTTGAATAGATCTGAACTGAATTGTGGACATTCGAACAGAGTCATGGACACAGGTCACGAAGGAACACATTAAAGATGAATTTAACGATAGTTTAAAACCTTCTTAGATGTTCTACTCCTACTAATACTACTATTACTACTACCACCCACTACTTGTTCCAATATATTTAACAAATTGATATCGCCCTTAGTAGAAACTTTTAAACATGTATAGTAGAATCTGTCGAGATTGATGTTTCACGCAGGGAGTCGATTTAGTAAGTGCTTTGTCGAAGTTCACCTGGATATTTCGGATTCCTTGATAGTTAAACGTGCTCCATTAATAAGTGCTTGTCATTTAATAAATTCATTTGTTATGTTGAAAATGTTCGATGTCAGAACTTTTCCAGCATTTATTTCCCATAACAATACACAACTATCCATTCCCTAGTTGTAATCAGCTAAAGTCAATTCAAATATCCGCCCAAAGGAATCCGAAACTCTCTTAATAATAAGCATTAGGTCGTATCGGCGGGTAAGGATAAAGCCCCTGCAACGATAATTTAATCCAATCCTCTCCTAATTGTTTTAAATAAGCACTCTATGCACACAATTACTAATCTCATTCTAACCCTCCTAATACCGGCAATAAACTGACGTCGGTTTTACTACCGCGCCAAATGCATGTGGCATGCACAAGTTTTGCGCGAATTTTTAAAACATTTTCTGCCACCAGTAATATCCTTTTACTCGTCTTTTACCACCCATAATTACCAATGCTGGTGTTCGTCGTTAGAGTTGAGCACAAACATGCACAACAAAATTCCGCGCTTAATTAGAGAGAGCACAGTAAAAAATAAAAAAGCTTCAACAAGCGGTACGGGTACCGTGTGTAGTCCAAAGGTGGGAAAGAAATAACTTTTTGTTTTTAATTTTTTCTTACCACTTAACTTTAGTTTTGAATGGAATGTAAACTGAAGAAAAATGAGAAGAAAAAAAATTAAAAAGGACTGAAGATTTCATGAACGCTTTCGAATGCAATTCAGCTCGATAAAGTTTTAATGACACGGAGGTGCTTCATTATCCGAAATTAAAAATTCTAAAGAGCATGTTCAATGATGGTCAAGGACCTAAAGAATGAAATGAAAAGAAAAAAAAAATACTAATCATTCTTCTTTAAAATATATGAAACGGGCTAAAGTTAAGTTAAGAGCTTTTAAAGAGCCCTTCCATTGGAAAATTGTTCTCCGTTCAATTGCAAGGTTTGTTCTTCGCCCTTCAATTCTGATTGTGCTTCTTACAAGCCGAATGAACGCCAGAATCGTAGTCCCATTGTTCCTATCTTTAATCAGTTCAACGGCGCAGGTGTTGTTCATGGATGAAGAGATAAATGCGCAAGGAAAACTTATACGCTTATATACACACTATAGAGTAAACCATCCGAAAGTAAACCATTCTGGAGTAAACCATCATTAGATAGCAGTCAATTTTACAAGTATCCAAAACGGAGTTCTTTGCAGATAGGCTAACCCTGTTGGGGCCAGTATATTACGAGTATTTTCTTTTCGCTATTTCAGCAATTCTCATTTTGCTCTGATTGGGAACAATATTCGAAATACCATTGCAGCCGTTGTTGGTTGCTAGCAACTACTGGTAACCCGCAGTAGGATATCAAAATCAGTGGCGAATTTCCCTTTTGGTATCTAGATGCAACTAACGTTATTATACGCGATAGTGGGTACCAGATTTCACATTCACGGTAAGAAGTAAGCAGCAAGTGTCACCTACTCGTTTTGCCTGGAGTTCTGCTGAGTTAGCAGCTCAAAATGGATGGTATTGAACGAATTTTATTGTGGCGAAATGCCGGAGAGCTCAATTTTAGGAAACCCCGGCTAGAAGTTGTATAAATCCGATTTTGAGAAATTCAAGCGCGGATAATAAGTAGTGTCGATTTTCAAAAAAAGAGAGAAAAACTACAATTCTTTGTAGAAACTTCTACGCTTACAGCTTCATTAAAAACTTCACTATTCTAACGCTGACAATCATAGCAATATTGGATATTTGGATATCTAAATATTCGGGGGAACAACCGGCTGCAATCTTAAGCCAATAGTCCAGCTAAGTGTCGCAACTAATACTATGTTATTAGAAGATGACTCATTTCATATACTGGGTTTCACGAAGTAACACTACAAAACTCCAGGTTTTGTATGGTAGTATGCGTATACGGTGAAACAGGTCACAAACAAGGCAGTGTTTCGAGGAAGGTACTGCTTCAACGTCGCAACAGAAACAGTTCTATAGTATTGTATGAATTCCTGTACAATCGTTGACAGTGTGTGGTAAGACCACCATTGATCATATGAGTATGTATACTGGCAGTATTCAAAGCTCTTGAAGAAACCGTATCCAAATCTATAAATATCAGGCTTAAGTGCCGAGACTTCTGACGTTGAAAAGGGGTCTTTCAGTGATATTCGACTCCTTTTACATAAACAGACTTGAAGAAAAGATACAGGAATGAACTGAAATTATACAGCGACATTGAACTAGTCAGAATATCGAAAATTTATCGGGTTAATGAATATCGATATTTTACGGGTGAGCATACGAATCTATCTTCAGACATTGACGTTGTAAAGAAAGTAAGACCAAATTGACTTTATGTATGCCCTATTAAATAGTCACAATGAGTGCAAAATCGCAATTAATGCAGGCAATTATAAAGGCGCTAATTTAAAAAATTAAATTTTGGAAGTAATGGCCTTGAAGGTACTTGAACAAAATTGTGGCATTGTTAAGCCGAATTATTTTTATTTTATCAAATATGTATTTCATCGTATCAGGCTTGCATAAGCACTGCATTGCCGGCTAAAATATTTGCCAAGTCTGGGAGAATGAATTTGATTTTGAGGTCCAAATGAAAAGCGAAATAGAAATCCGCCTTAAAAAGCGACTCATTCTCTATAACAACGTAGGAAAAAAAATCAGAATTTCCTTTAATTAGATAGGTTTGCCAAAAATACATTCCCCAATATTTTCTTCCAAGAATAGCGAATGATCTCAACAAATGCCAATCATTCTTTGATATTTTGCTTTCCTTTTGCTAAGTCCGTGACAAATGATATCTTCAGATTGGAAGGCATGATTATTCCTATACGAACTAGCCGAAATGGGTAGCACCGATGGGTCACGCCAAGAACCTCCTGAAAAGTAGAACTTGTAGTATTCTCCAATGATTTTTCAGATTAAGCCTGACGGGTTAAACTTGAAAGAGTTTGGTAAAGCTATGAAAAAAACTGTGGCAGGTGGGTTTATCTTCCCTTTCCGCCGAGTAAGAAATAGTTGCATACATAACATATTTAAAGTGAATTAGAAAAAAGTTACAACACTTAGCCAAAAGTTTCAATTAATGATATAATGTGAATTCACGCATACTGTTATCCTTTATATATTGTTGAGAAAAAAAAAATATGAAAAACTCCAGAGCTACAAAAATCCTGGGGTCAGTCGGACGATATAAGAACGAAATGTTGGTTCATCAAAGTCGAGGCGACCGATAGGGCAAATGCCGAATTGGGCAACTCGGCGCCCAGACAATGTAGTAGTTATCTCCATTCTGTTTGGCGTTTTCTCACAAAACTTTTATGTTATGTTATGTTATTAGCATATTAATATATAAATAAATTATGATATTAATATATATGGTAGTGGCGCTAGCTGCTATGGCCTACGGCTAGGCAAAACTTTTAAAAAATGATTTTTAAATAGCGAAAGGTGGCGCGCCGCCGCGTTGTCCAACAAAATCAGAATTAAAAATAAATCTTCTATTACAGTAACAATAATGGGATCGATTCTTTCGCATGCTTTCTCTTTCTAACAACATGATGATGATGATGATGTATCTGCAAATATGTGTTCGTGTTTCGAAGACTTTTCTAAATAACAATCCATTTTAAAATCACAACACTAGCTACTATACTGCACTCTGGAGGCAGACAGCCACTCAACACCCAGTTGAATGCCTTTGAATCTCACAAATGTCTCATGGCATTCTTACTTAATCACATCGTCTCGTCATCTCATCTTCTCAATCTTATTCAAAGACAAATCTCCATCCATCTATGGTATTCCAAATCGTCTAGTCAGCTGAAAATGTCATTTCAGTGAAACGATTGTTTTCTGTAGGACGCATACTCGATTTCATTTGTGGAACGAAGAATACTAAATTTCGGGACAAAACAAAAAACAAAAAATCTGCAAATGAAAGTCAAAGACAATCGATAAAAAGAGATAGTTCAACCAACTATTTAGCAATAAAAGTCCTCTGTGGCTTGCAGGCAAACTTCAAGAGCACATATGAAAAGGACACCAACCCTCCTGAGAGTTATATAAAGATCGAAAAACAGAACTGTCATCAACAAGCTTAACATCTACTCAAACATGTATAAATAAAAATATGTATGGAGGCAAATTTCCAGTCTGTTTGCTCTTGTATTTAAGAATATCCTGCGCTCAGATGCATTTGGAACTATTTCGGAACACAATAGAGATATGGGAATATGAAGCCAGTATTTACCTTCTGCCAAATAAACTATGGAACAAATTTAAATTGACCATAGGTTGCAAGCAGTATATGGAGAGAAGAAGGAAGTCATTTCGAGAGATGCACACATTCAAAGAAGACCATCATTCAAACTATGCCATTCTTCCCCTGGGGCTAAAGTGAAGAACTGTCTATTTAACAGAAAAAAACATCCTTTACTGATCAAATATGTAGATTAAAGGGGAAAATTCAAAAGTAATCTTCTACAGTTGGCAACGCCTTTCATGCAAAAAGAGATTTTAATCAGTGTGTGTAATTTTCTCAGTGTGATTTTAATTAAAAGGATTGTAAGTGGAAGCAAAATGCGTGGGTCTACTGGGAGACTGACAAGGTTATCAGGTACTCAGAGCCAATGAACTGCTTATTTATTCTTAGACTCTAGGCCACACATCCTTTATTGCACTAAAACTTTCACCCCCATTAGGACAGCGATCAAACGAAAGGTTTTTTAAGAATTTTGTACAATAACTTCAGCGAAATAATAAAAGATGTTAGAAAATTCAAACAAAGCAAGGTCCTTTACCGGTAAATACTTCATAAGATTGAGGATAAATAAAAAAAGAAGAAGTAAGGAAGACACAACTCTTAAGTAATCGAAAAAAACGGGGAAAATATATAATTAAATAGTATTCAGCTGGAAGCGTTCTTATCGGTTTTTGATGGAATTTTTATTTGACAATTCTATTGAATGCGTCACTGTGGAGAATTCACTTAAAGTAGCCGTTCCAATGTTGGTAAGATAATTAATTAGAATTAATTTGCCAATCCGAATAACTTCAATTTGAAAATATTTTCCTTCCCACTCGTATGCAAGTTTTTGAGTTAAATTTCGCGCACAGACGTATTTTAGTTTAGATACTTAGTATAATACGTGCATACTCGTATATGAAATTAACTCATTTCTTCTACGGCACGGTCTTCAGATTGTCAGATTGACGAGAAGTCCAAGAGACTTAATTTTTTTAAAAGAAATTGATGGCATAACAGATTGATGTGCACCAACCACTAGACTCTCCACGCACTGTGTCACTCACCATGCCATTTCAGGGACAGAGAAAGAACTTACGATTTATTGCGTAATGTCTCTCTAGATCATACGGCATTCCACTAATAATAAACCAATGCTTACAGCATGCTGGTACTATAGGCATGCAGAAACAATTAACTATATACCTGGAGTACAATGTAAAAGTGCTTTGTGTGAGTACTATTAGCTACTATTAATACTATTATTAGCTACATACAATCAGTTAGATCACCGGTCCAGCAAATGGACCAAATCGTCATTCTTAGACAAATCCGGAAGAAGACCAACTAATTTTAAGTCAACACCCACCATCTTTCTAACAGGTTTAAACGTGCTTATTATAGCATTCATCTTTATGGTAATGGGTACATCTTTGATTTCGCCCAGCAAACTGTCATATGTTGATGCTTACGAAACAGGTAAGCCCTGAAGCATCCATTTATAAAGAATCTTCAGTCTATCGCCTATGGCGGTCAGCAGTAAGCACAGCAGTTTTCAAGTTGTCAACGAATTTTCGTAGCTTAAAGTAATCATCTACACTAAGGAGGACAGTCTAGTATAAATTCGACCAAAATTTACTCTACGAATAGCTTTGATAAAACAAATAGGTTCAAAACCCTTAACCCGAAAGGCAGGATATCATGCTCTGAACATACTCGTACACTACTTCTACTAGGTCTACATAGAGACTAAGACAGCTACTGAACAAATATTAAAAAAATCGATTCCGACTCCTAGTTTCTGTTTACGGACGGTATTCGTATTAAAGACCGATGCTAAGCGAGTATTACACAAAGCTATCTAAGTTGTACAGATGTTACTTCTTCATTGATAGGATGTGTGTTCTCTTCTTGCCCTATCACTCTCTCTACTTGATGCCTATTAAGTAGCTGCTTAAGCACATCTACTATTCCCTAAGCTTCGGTCACTGGGTTTCCTTCACTGTTTCGAACAGCCTGTGTCCAAGCTTGAAGCCAGTTGCCAGTCACATACCTTTTCTGAAAAACATCCGGGCGAGTGCACATATTAAGCTGATGTTTTGGAATGATGCCTTGATGCGGATCACAGGCAGGTGATCGCTTAGCGGTTTAAAGTTAATTACCATCCTAACATGTTCAGTCTCTTGGCATCTGTAATAAATATCGCGATGTTTTCCGTTTTTGCATATCCTTCGGGAGCATACTGTAAATTCTTAGTCCGTGAACGGTCCGGGTGTGATCTTAGGTGACGAAATCCATTGGTATTCGAGCCTGGTGTTTCTCTCATACTTAACTATTGTAGCTGTTTTTTACGTGGTGGGGAAGTTATTCCGACTAAATAACACCAAGTTGGAGAGCCATTGCCATTGTGAAAACTCCTAACACGAGGAGCCGGTTGAACCGACGTCAGTAACCCACCCGCTCGTCCGCAACCACATCTTTGAGATCTTCGAGATCTTTATCGGCCGTAACTCCAAAAATATCGAAGTATTTTACCCCCTCTGATCTGGCCACAATATATAAGGCATTCATCCGCCCAAAATTGGAGTACAATGCCCACATCTGGTCAGGTGCTCCTCAAACATCTCTGCACCTGCTAGATAGGATTCGAAACCATACTCATTGGTGATACTAATATATGTCAATCAATGAACACCGACGTAATGTCTCCTGTCTCACTTTATTTTATCGCTGTTTCTACCACCAGTGCTCAATTGAAATCGCCAGTAGCATTCCACCCACTCAAACTTTCAACCGTAATACCCATCTCTCTATGAATGCTCATCAGTATACCCTCAAGCCCATTTTCGGACGTACTCTAAAATATCGTGATTCTTTCCCAGGCCGTACAACTCGCTTATGGAATGCCCTGCCGATCTCTGTGTTTCCTGGTAGTCATAACTTACAAACATTTAAAAAACTGTACATCGGTACCTGTCTTTTCTTCCTCCCTAAATTTCATTATAAAATTTTTGTCTCTTTTTCAACACTCGCGCTTATAAGTTTAGCAAGACGAGTCCGGATGGACAACAACCAGTACCCGCTTGGAGGTGAAATAAACACAATTGATTTATAGTAAGGGTAGCAACATTGGGCATCGGCAGTTTGATGCCAGTCATTACCTACCCTACTCCAACAGCATCCCACCATCAATACGAGTATCTAGGTAGCTTGAACTTCTTAGAGAGTCACAATATCTAGCGGCCTAGGTGTGATTGCAATGAGTTTAGCCTGTCACTTTAACGTAATTTCAAGGATGATTTTATGGAAATGGGATTATTATATATTTTAATAAGCTATAGACAAATGTAATGACAGTAAGGCACTCTTTTGATAAAACATTGCTAAGCCAGGCTATTGAATATTACAGTCCCAATTTTCAAATAATATAAAAAGAAAATAAAAAAAACTTGAATTGAAATATATCATAGTAAATCTTTTTAAGTTGGTGGGATAATTTTTTCAACATGAAAATGTAAAAACTTTGTGCTCTTATTCACTGATAAATTCAATTACAAATCATTTCAAATTTGTAATTTCATTCCCATCAGACAAGCTAACCATTTATGTATTTGGGAAACAAAAATCCATCTAATAGGCGAATGTGATCAGAATTTCAATTACTCGAATTCCATGTTCATTCATCACGAACTATAAATGGATAACGATCATCAGCAGAAAACAGTTCGCAGTTAGCCATGCTTGACATAGGCGACAATTTTATTAGACAAATCCGAGAAAACTGTGTTAATGACATCCACAATCCCGGACACATCAGGATTCGTATTAATAAAAATATGCCACGTCACGTAATCATCTGCAAATTTAATTCCTCATTGGAACAATCCACAAAAAATATATAATTTGGTGTAATATATTTTGACAAGTTAATACCAATGTTTTCCCTAAAAAAAAACAAGGCAATTTTTATTCCACATACACAGGCACATACGTCCTATGTTGGAAACGTCTTGTTGTTTAGGACAACAATTCCGAAAACATTTTCAGAACGGCAAAATCCCAACCTGCTCATAAACAAAGCGCAATGGTGCATTACACTTGATTATTCAAATGAGGTCAGGTGATAAAACGTAATGGTCAGGATAATTTACTTGTAAAAGACGAAGTGTGAGTGTGAAAAGAAGAAGTAACCTCGTCCAGGAGGAACCAGTAAACCTAGGTCAAATATAACGACATCGCAATGGGAACCTTATGTTTAAGCACTGACAGTGAGAGGAAACTGAGGAATTCGAAGAGCAAAAAAATAAATGCAGGAGAAGGTCCATCAACATGTTCCGTTTCATTAGGGATTCCACCTTTTCTCTTTCTCTCTCAATTCGTATCTACTTCCTGTTCCTTTGTATACACGTTAGCCGCAGATGCTTTCCATTGCCTCGTGAAACAAAAAAAAACGAAGAAGACAAACACAAATCCTTACGTTGATTTTTTTCTTATTTTGGGGTTCTCTTCGACATCGTTATCCTTTAATTTCGTTTACCTTTTTCTCTTTCTGTGAGATGTGGCTGTGGCATCCTTAAGCCGTATCCTTAGATCCGCTTATAAAGAAACGACATCGGCCAAAATGAAAGGAGTTTCACATGAAATGGTACTAATGGGGGTGGTGTTGAAGGGTGGTATTGGGGGTATAAATTCACCGGCGACAGGTGAAAGCTGCAAATTTTCTTCTTTTAACTCCCGTTTCCGTAAGCACCAGAGCAGAGGATATAAAACGAAACGATTCACTTTGTAACGCCAGCAAATCGAGTGGTGAAATTATCCTTTGCGGGAGAAGATTAACTGAACGATGTGTGTGTTTTCTAAAGGGGTTGGTCGGCGGTAGGGGAATATGTGTGCTGGGATAGGTTCCCGAAGGAGAGAGATTAAATGATTACGATCGTTTGAGTGAAATTCTCCTTTTTTTTTGCCGGGTGAATGGTTCTTTGCGTGGGGCAGCGCGATTTAGTTTTTCCTGAAGACAATATCTTGTTAGGGTTTACGAGTTCCGCAGATCCTGAAATTATTTTCTTTGGCGGTCTCATGCATCAACGTTGATAAGTGTTGGCGTATGATGAGAGTGAGTGACAGGTAGCCTTAAATGAATTCTTGTCAATAAAAGATGACGTTTTTACTCAGCGACTCAAAGTTTTAAAATTAATTCCTTCAGGGGTACGATTTGATGCTTCTTTTAATCGTCAGCTCCTGTTCATAACCTGTTCTAATAATGACTAAAGCAATTGGGTACATTTCTATAAGATATAAATTGGCAACTGGTGTAGTTGGTCAACCTACTCGCCTTCTGTTCTCAAACACTGACGCTGTATCCTTATCCCTGAACAACCTGAAACAAAAATCCTAGAAAATTGTAGGTAAGAACCTGTTTACATGTACAATACTATATAATTCAAGTAAAGACTAATTTGCAAAAAATTATACACAAAAACTTGTAGAGATGTAAATGTCTTCAAATACCACGGTGTTCTAGTTTTGCAGATATGAGTATCTAATCTATTAGATAAAAAAGATCCACCAAATTGAAACGAAACACCTAGTATTCAGAACAGTGACATTGGACTTTAAACACCGCGACATAGATTCCTTGGAACTTAAAAACCTGAGTAATTACCCAGCAGAAGCAAAATTGATCCATAATATCATATGATAAGAGTGTGATGGCATCAGGGATGAAGGAATGAAGGGGAGATAATATGTATCACCTTTACAGGTAACCCGGTTTTCTTGGAAGTGAATGTTCCTACTTCCAATTTCCGTTTACCTGAACCGGAGCCCTTTTTGATTGCTAGACAGCTTTGATTCTGATGTTTCGTTTCAGTCGATTTTCATCTTTCTACTTCCAGTAACAGTTTGTTTTTGAAGTCGCTGCTGAGAATGTGTGGCTGTGCTTGCAGTTTTTTGCGACGTTTTACTACAAATAAGAGTTTATCCGCTATTCTCCTCATTTTTACATGCCAACGTACTTCTTAGATCCTTCGCAATTTTGTGGTAGCGTGCTAAGAAAGCAACTTTTATCCTATACGTACGTTTTTTCTTCTTTAGAACCTAATTATAAACCATTCGTCATTGAACAAACAGGAGGCCGATGGATGGATGGATCTAAGTCGCCCTTAGTTGTTTTTAGAGGCCTCTTCTAGTCAACTGACAATTGTGTCTCGAAACAAGTAGACACCAGATTTCATGTCGCTTTAGTAGAATTGCAATAGTAATTCTTGGAGTTGGACAATGTGGTAAGTACCAAATCTGTCCGAATCCGTCAATAATTTCTAGACCTAGTCATTGTACAAAAGCATTCAGGATCATCTTAATGTGCACAATTCGCTGCGCACATTTATTACATACTATATATGTTCGTAAAAGAATCTTGTTCGTAAAAGAATCCTTAAAAAAAATGCCTCTAGTTTTCATCCCTTAAAACATAATACGACCTCAGTTAACAAGTGAGTTTGTTGACAACCCTTTTTGGAATTCAGAGAAAAATAAAATTAAAATATAACCTCAACAACAATCTCCGGCACGGACTATGCACAACAGTATGCGCAATCATTTCGTAAAAATATTTTCCACCTGCAATTAACTATAACTCTTTCAGGAAAAACAAAAGCATATTCCTTCTTTCAGACGCTTACCTTCCAATGAGTCCTTGTTGTCGGATGTCCTTATACTCCCGGGCACTGGAAAGAAACTACATAACCTCAACTCATTCTACCTCAAAGTGTCGCCGGTGTCGGCTGTGTCCTGTGCCTGTCGGTCGTTATTTCACCCATTTTTGTGCACCCACCGACCATTACTCCTTTCATACATTCTCGTAATGGCGCGTTTCAAATTATTTGTTGGCTTGCTTTCTCCATAGAACACCTTCCGTAAGAGGCAAGTCCCGGTAGCGTCTGGTTCCACCTTGAAAATTATGATAACGCATAAGTTACGTTGAAAATTAAACAGAAAAACGACTGACAATGGGAACAAGGATACTACCACTTCTGAGACAGAGAGCACCAAGGGTAGAGGGCTAAAGGTGGACTGCTGTAAGTTGTAAGTTACCCTGGTCTGTGAGAATGCTGTCATCGTTGTGTTACCTACTGGGACAATTTTAGATATTATTACTCTCGGTTAAGCTGCAGAATTGAAAGTAAATAGAAAAAAAAAAAAAAAAAAAAACAATATACAGTTGGACTTCACATAGGGTTGAAAGGATTAAATAAGTTTGGGCAAAGGTTTTCAAAACACCTGGTCACCAGAGTAGTTTATTTTTATTTATTGTTTCTTTTTGGAGAGAATTACTTGTGATTTTTCAAGATTGAGTAGGGGCATTGAAGTTAAGGTTTAGGCGTTTGGAAGTCAAGATACGAGTAACTGGCAAAAAATACCCGGCAATTCATCACATTACTGGAAATACAATATTTAGCAATGATCTTGCTTTAATCCTTCGGCCAAAGGTCCCGGTAAATGTATTAAATCAGAAAATAAGGCAAGTGTATAGGAAAGTCGATAAAAAACCTGTAGAGCAACAGTTCTCCTCGTGCCAGATCAAGGAACTGTTAGAATTTTTCAATACATATTTGAAAGAAGACTAGAGTTTATAAAGATCATGGTTTGTATTATAAAAGGCATCTTAGCTGGTATCTGTCATCATATTTGGTGGGAGATGAGACATTTAAGATGTTGCTGCTTCAGGTGAAGACCTTAAATCGCTTGGTATCGATGCTTTGCATCCCAATGTGGTGGAAAAAGATATATGTAGATCCTGAGGATGATCTTCATAACTAGTCTGGCACTTGCCGAACTTTCCAAAAGCCTTAGATCAACCAGTTTGACTTCCTTCCTGTAGAGTATTTACATCTACAATACATTGAGAGTGCCTTAACAACGCAACATTTAATAATATGGACAACATATGAAAAGGAACCAGCAGCTTTTTTTTGGTGACGAGGGACTTATCTTCACTCCTCTAGTGTTCACTTTCTGTTTGGCGCTCAGTTTTATCATTATTTACCAGATGGTATAGCTTTACTTTCCGCACTGTTTGCGATTGGTCCGCTAGCAATGGGCTTTCAATTAATCCCTTAAGAACTGCGTTTGTTAGTTTGCAGTGTTAATATTCGTCATCATTCGTTTTTCCAATTAAGTTGAGAGTCTGGATGTGATCTTGGATACATAACTTTTTTAGATCTTAGGTACATATCATGTGAAGAACTGCCAAGTATCTACTGAGTCCCTGAAACTGAAAGTATATTTCAACGAGATATAAGGGCTGGTCATATATATGAGCCAATTAATCTGTAGCCCAGAATTGCCAGAGAGACTGTTAGGCTCTTTAATGAATTTTTGATTCCAATGTAAAAAGATGGATGGTGAATGGCATTTGGTTGAGAGATCGATGGTTCTTATTGCTCCAGTAGACACTGTCACAACTGTAATATATGTATGTACATATATTGACAGTCAATTGCAAGCTGCCAGCAACTAGAGAATATCTACAATACGTAATACTGCGTGTTCATAACTTTTATTCCTTAACTGGAAAAGAAGGTCTTTTCAGATGCCATTAGAATATAGCTTTTTATCAAATATGTTTAATGCTACGTCTGGTAACCTAATGTACCTACGAGTATATCACAACTCTTACTCGGGTTTACTAATAGAAATATTACTTAGCCCAGTTTGTGCACCACTATTATTCAATCTGACGATCTTGCAAGTTACTCAGAGCCAAGTCATGAAGCTAATTGGCGACGAGTATTATCAGAAGTGAAAATTAATGAGAACTGAGTCAATCTATTTCTACTTTAAGAACCACACGACATGCCAACAGGAATTTGATTTTCAAATACACTTGTTTTAAAACAATAATTTGATATGTACCTTCATCTGGCAGTGTATGTCTGATAATCCCTAGAATACCGAGATCTCAATATGCCAATAAACTATCTATTTGGTCATACGAGTATATGTAGCTCCAGAAGTGTCCCCTATTTGAAAATTCTTCAAATAACCCCTTACCTCTGTTTAGTTGCGCATTAACGATTTTTATTTCCGGAAATAAAAATTTGACGGAAGTTCTAAATCAGAACTGCGATGAAACTTTTTATCCTTCCAATACAGTTTCTATTATCCTGGTTTTATTTTCTTCACTTTATTGCTGTATACTTTTTCCCATTTGGCATTTTTCACTTTTCGTCTGTCGTTTTGCAAAACGCATTTGGATTGTTTCCCAGTCATTCTATCACTTTTCACCGCATCATTTTTTTTCGAGCGGTGGTGTTGACTGAATACATCCATTCATTGATCCTACAAAGCACAGCAGGATCCCAGGAGTTCAGTTAAGTACTCTGCCTAATAGAATAGAGCATACCAAGACGATAGCGGTATACTATTATAGAACAATCGTAATCTCACAGTTCTGGGTGTACGAATATTCGTGTACGAGTGTACGAGTACTATCACCCACTTTACATGGTTTTTGCAGCTTTTATGAACCATTTACTTCAATTATACTGCACCATCCGGTAGACAAGGGCCTGATGCCAGCTACTTGCTACCACTTAAGCATGATAAAGTTATCCGGAACGATGATAGTCTCGGTTGCTTGGTGGTGATGGTGATTGTGATGTATGTAGTAGAATGTGTTTTTGTGATGGCCAACTAGTTGTGCGTCATATCAGAGTACGGCATCAAATTGCACTTAGAGGAAAAGGATTCTCCTTCATTTTTTTCCAAAGAAAAAACTTCTAAGAACATCATGCATTGTTCTTTTGCCGCGCACTGTGAGTAGATGCACGCAAAACAAAAACATGACTGTAGAAGCATGTAGGAGCATGGATTCATCCCTTCGATGGACTGATATTCATGTGTAGTTAGATAGAAGAAGTTTCATTGTTTAGTGGAACAAAGTGAGTAAGTGGATCTGTGTGAGACTAATGAAAGGCTTCTAAGTGGAGTATACGAAGAACACCTTTATGAAGCACCTTTTAGATACTTAAAAGCAAAAAAGCATTATGGTTGGGTAAGGAGGAAAAATCTAATAAGGACCATGAGAGTTAATTATGATTTAATTGAATGTAGGAAACTAGTGTGCAATTAAGGAACTAAAAACTATAAGAACTTAGAGCTCCACAATGGAATGGATTAGTATCTGGAAAGTAAAGTCGGTCTTATTTGACATATGGTAAGTTTGTTCGAGCTCGCTTTTCTTTCAGTGAAGATGAAAACGCAGATACTTCGGATTTTTTCCGCAACAGGAGTTCTGGAGTAATTGCATCGGATTGCATGTCCATGAGACTTGAGTTAAAAGACAAAGCACGCCGCATCAACATTCATCAAAGACACCTCCTCCTCTTTAAGAGGAAGATGACTCTGAGAGTGCAACCCATGAAATGGGTACTCGTACATCAGAGTATCTAGATCAGAGTCAGGAGTGCTGGGGAAGCCCCCATTAAATCGAGACAGACTGGAGTCAGGTAAAAGCAGCAATAACATATTTTCGTGAAGGTCTTTTTAGATAGACAACCGACTCATGTGATATAATTGGCCAGAGGACCCATGTCTTTCCGAAAGCTTCCTTTACATTGCTAATAAGCCGACAGCGCTTTGGAAGTTTGTTATTCAGAATACTTAGCTTCATTGGAGGAACGTATGGTGACGCCTTTAAAAACTAGATGAGTCAGACCAGTCAGCTTCCTCTTTATCGAGAAAAGGACAACCTCAGTTTCGAAAAGATTGACCAAAAATACATCATTTATAGGCCACCAATAGTCGATCACGTCGTTCTTTAGAACAGGCAGTCCAATAGATTGTACAGCTATATCATCTGAATATGCTTGAGCAAAGATGTCAGAACTATTGGGAGCATTAAGCAGTGATTCGATCAATATGCAGCATAGCAGTGGACATAGGACGCCGCTTTGCGGGCAACCTCTGTATACCCCCGCTATCATCTACTGGTTAAAGTCACCATACGCAACCAAGATCTCTTGGCGGGCATTTAGTCATCTTTTCCGATTTCCAATATAGATTAACTTTCAACTAGGATTTCGGTACGTACTCGTATATCACTGCGATGCTAGCAGTGAAAATCCCTTCAGAGTTACCAACAGCTGGCCTATGCATTTTTTTTAGTATAACTGGATATATGCCAATGGTTCCAGGCGATTTGAAGTCATCAGAGGAAGCATCAGCATGTTGCTTGATGACAGATACCTTGCAGCTTCGTCGATAGAAGCTGATTTCAAAAAACTCGACGAGGGCACTGTTCAGGTTCTGAACAGCTTTCTTTTTCTTTTGTTTTGTTCAAAGCTTAGAGGGAGCAGAAATTGACTTTTCAATCTTCTCCTTAAATCGTGTCCAAATGGTTTTCCGTGGATCCCTCCTCTTCAACAAGGTTGAAAAAACTTCGAATCCAATTCTGAATTCGATGCGCTTATCAGCCGGTAATCTCCCTACAACATCGGAAAATCTCTCCTTCAAGCATCTTCTGAAGGTCTTTGTTACTTCATTCGAGCTAGACGCTTCGCACATTGAAGCACGATGACAATTTAGATCCGAATTTGGGCAGTTTACTTTTTCGTTCAAATGCCGTAATACATATCAGTGGATTAGATATTATGAGGTACATACGCACAATGCTGACTGTTTAACTCATCGTTAATTCCTTCTCAGAAACTACTGCTAAATCTCTGAAATACCAATATGGTCGACAAAAAATGAGTCATCTGTTTTAGTACATGCAATCTACTCGGTCATTTCCATTTGGATCCATCATAACATCACAAGTTGTCTGTTAGACAGCTATTCAACGGGCACCAGATCGAACTGCAAATGTGAATAAGCAGCTCTATTTGCACTGTTATTGTACAGAGTAGTATAAATCTGTCCTTAGGCTAACTTTCTCTCTACTTTATCTTTTGTCTATAAAAAGATCAAAACAAAAATCATCTGATTCGGAAAGTGGAATTTTATGAATTTATTCGTATAACCCCTTGGTGGCCTTTTATTGCTCCATCAACACTTTAATTGGCTGTCATCTCAAATGCAATCACTTCTGACGTGAAATCATCAAAAAATCGAACCATCACCCAATTATAGTGCCCTGGACGTGATTTTACACAACTCTCTTTATCCGGTACGAAGTAAAACAACTCTGCTGAATGTGATGTAAGGGATGTTCGTTTTAATATAGAAAAAATCCTTTAATTATTTTCATCACGTTTTTTGAATGCTTTATGGCTCAATCATCCTGTAACAATGGCAGGTTCCGCAATATCAATTTTTACGACTCTGACAGAGGTAAAACTGATTGAACTGGATTTCGCCGCAGGCAAGGGTAAATTGTGGTTTTATGTTCCCTTATTCTCAGTTTTTTTAGTTTGATATAAGTGATTGAACGTTTTGCAAATGAATTGGTGCATAAGTTCTTGTACCTTAGAGCACTAGAGAATAACGAAATAATTGAATAATTGTAGAACCTTCAAAAAGCTAACCAACAGGACCATTATTTTCAAATAAAGATAATATGTTGGTTGTACGCAATTAAGTGATATGTACGGTTTAAGTCTGATCGATGGTATTGGACCTATTGACAATGTAGAAAGAAAATCCTCTGAACTGATTGTCGGCAATATTAGCCACAAATACATATTGTCCCCTGAGCTAGAATTTTTCTGCCGCAGAATTTACATTCCTCACTTGCAACAAAAGAGTACTGACAATGATCTTTCTGAAAACAAATTATTTGTCAAGGAAAAGTCATTATCTAAACATGCAGAGTTATTTTATAATAGAATTACTAGAAAAAAAATGCGGAGTTAGTATGTTTTTTATGTGGAAAAATAAACTTGCACACAAATTAGATCCCAGGAGTTGAATTTTCACTTTCAAGAAAACGATTCCTAAGCCATTGATTTCCAATTCCCTTATTCAATTATACAATGTTTCCTGAAAGGCTGTCACGTCATAGGGGAAAATAAAAGGAGTCGTTTCGGACTCGTCCGTGCGTTGGTTCAATAGAAAACCATGTATTCACCGTCTTGATGTACTCTAGGCTTAACTTAAATTTTTTCAGTTATTTTCGATGCACTTATCAGCGCATATTTTACATTTCAACGTCGTTCTACATACATTTCGGGTGCAATGTGTGGTCTTACCACCATTCATATAAGATCTCTGCGACCTCTATCGAACGGATTCTCTAAATCTATTAAGGCAATATGCAAATCCATCAACCTTGCGTCGCGTTATAGGTTAAATCGGCTTGCCTTCCAGGAAACCGCATTGACTGACTTTGCATTTCTATTATTATTTGTCGTCTGTTTATCTTTATATGAGAGTGTATCTTCTAAGTTCCAATGCAATCCATCTACTGCGTTTTATATTTACTCAGTCTCCAATTTTTGATGCATTTATGATCTTGTCCGGGAGTTCAGTTCTCAAGATGACGGTAATTCTGCTCTTGTTTCGTTCGGTTTCACTTTATTTCCTTGAAGTATATTAAATCGATTTTACACTGCCGTAATCTATTTTCTAGTTCGAGAGCTTTACACGTCATTATGCCGACGTATCAGCTTAAAATATGTAACTTATTCTCTTGCTTTTCCTCGGAAACTGCCAAGCTATCATTCGAATATTTCTATTTGCCCGGAATCAATCCGCGTGGTGCTGGTATATGTGAATAGACAGGGTTACACAGAAATCATAGACAGGGTGACGTAGAAGTTACTGATTGGTTTGAATCATAATTTTTTTGTTTTTATTTTTTTGTTTTTTTTCAGGTTGTTATTAAATAAAGTTGGAAGATTTATTGTGACTAATTACAGAAGATTCGAAAAGACCAAACTCATTGAATTTTAATTTATTTATTTATTTCATTATTGATTGAGTACGCTTTGTGAGCATGATTTAGGTTACAGGTTGCTGTAACTGATCTTCACTGAACTGAAGTGAAAGTTGAGCGAATTTTTGCAAGCGGAAAGCCCATAAACTTCGACACATACACGTTGCAAAAAACTTAAAGAATCGAATTGCTGATGTTTCCATACAAAATCTAACTTGGACAAAAGATTGTTATCCCCCGCAGTACATTGTCTAGATAGTTCGTTTCCAAAAATATAGCAAGACAAGAAAGTGATTTCGTTCTTATAATCATCACCTGATAATGAAGAAGGTAGCTCATTTCTACTTAAATGGGTTTGTAAACAAACAACAAAATTGATAAATCAAATCCACTGAATTCGCGGCCAATACTGTTATCAAAACTGATGAATCGGGCTATGATTGATCATGGTCATTGGACTACACGTGATTGAAACCTGATCATCCGTACAAGTTTGTGGTAGTCTCATTATATGTTAATGCATTCGATTCTGATACTTTATTTGATGGAATCATCCAATCATCCAAGATCCTACCAGTGATCTTGTCTGAACGCATGATGACTTTATGACATTAAAAGTCACCACGACCATCCGAAAACCGAGTTAATCACTACATCTGGCCTCCAAAATAGCGTCTATTGATAGATTGCAGATATATTGATGTAAAATTCATTATTCAAACGTAATATATGTCGTGTCAGAAAATTTCCAATAAAGTAGTGAACATTTCATTAGGTACTAGACAAGTATGTCATAATAAATAGGAGCTTCGTCCTTTGACCACCAAACATCCTCCTCATTATAAACGAGTGCTAGTATCGCTGCCTTTCAATTACAGGAACGACTTTCATTCGCTGTAAAATCCACCATTTACATTACTACACTTATCAAAAAGGACACCCAGATCTGAGTTCCTAACATTTATCGCAGTAAACCTTAGGCATCAATTTTTCCCTCATTTAACCAACGATTTACAACTGACAAGATAGTAAATGATGTTCCTTGTCAGTTGGCAATCCATAACAATGGTAATTGTTTCCGCAACGATATTCGTAATACAAAAATAGTTGCTTGATTATCTAACCTCAAAATGGACAAGAAAACAAACGACAACGACATCAAAAAACTTGTTCAACACAAATGATTACGTAAGAGCATCGCTTTTGATCCTTGGATCGTAATGGATGCGTATGTTGTTGTTGCCAAACAGTGATAAGGATTTTTACCAACTGGATGAATTGCTAATGAGCTAAAAGGATACAAAAACGAATAAGGTACGTCAGACGCAAACCATGACAAATGTAGATTTTTCCTATTCACAAAACACCAGAGAGAGAGAAAGAGAAAGAAAAGAGAGGTCCTACGAAGGGAAGAAAAAAGGACATGTGAAAGCACAAAAAAGGGACCTAACCTTGAGTTGGTCTTTTGGGTAATAATAGAGACCAAAAGGATGCAGAAAGAGTTGTATCCCTGGTCTGTCGAATGGGTGGGATAGGGCTACCCCCTTCTGGCAAAATGTGTATGTAATTAATTTTACGAGCATCCACACAGGGGTTTTCCTGGTGCAATCGTAGAGAAACGATGACGAAAAGGAAAATATTTCAGCTCATCACATTGTTTATAACCCAAACAGTGCAAATGGCGTACGAATGAATATCCCAAGCCAAATGTTCTCGTGCTCGTTTTTATCCTGAGGCAGATTTTATCGCCGGTTTTTCAGGAACCCATAAACTTACGTAGACAAGCAGGAATACGAACTGCAGTGGAAGGAGTACACAGGACCCTTTTGTTCTAACTTTTGGTTTTTATGATTTTTACGATGATTCTATTTATGTTCGGTTAGAATGGCTGCAAAAATAAAGGATAAACGGTGAATGAAGAATTGGTAGTCAACTTTTGACGTTTTTATTTTTTATTTTTAAATTGCGAGAAATGTTTTGTTTTCTTCATTTGGATTGAGAGATTTGAACATGCTCGTATATCGTTTAATCTACTCAACATATGTCGTTTGAGAACTATTGTATTTTTCTTCTCATTCTTTGCATCTGCCGCATGAAGGCGATGATATAATAAAATGTGATGGATGCTTAGTGACGGGTATTGGGTATAAATGTCGTGTTAAACTGAAAAAAACAAAATATAATTTGTCCCACAATATGTCTCCTATCTATTTCGGAGAAGAAATTTATGTACATGAATCTGAATTTCGCCAGCCCAATGAGCACTGTCCTAGAACTCGAACACGATTTTGCCTTCGAGATCGTAGTTATCATAGCCTATATTGAGTCAATTTCCACCATTCCTTAATTTGTATACCTTCTCTCATATATTGAGTTTCGTCCCAAATCTCAAGTCTTTCTGTATAGGAAATCATAAAATTTTGTTCAAGGACTTCTTTGCAATGTTTCAGGTGCATTGCTATACATATACATATTATTGACGTCATTTGATGTGTAAAACTAAAATATAACTTTTTTTCCGTCGGAACAGAGCACTTCTGTGCTTTCTTGAGTAAGCACTTTAATGATAAAGTCCCTACAGCATCAGTACCCACAATGACAGCGCCGATTACTTGCAGCCTTATACGAGCGCAGGACGACATTTACAGAGCCAGTAATCCGCGGTGTTGTCATTGCTTTCGCATTAAGCATTACAGGATGTTGTATCACTTATGCCTACTCAAAGCTTAGCTAAACTGTAGTGACTCATCACGACGTTAATAAGCTGCCTGCAGTCTTTCCTACTGAGGGACGTCAGGAAAGATACTGACCTCTTAGAGATGACGGGAACCATTTGTTTGGTCTGCCGGTGCATAGCAGATCGCTTTTATCAAAGTCTCTCCTGCCTGGTCTTAGACTGCGGATTGACAATCGTTTTTCGGTGCCTTGGCAATCCGGAAAAAACAGGAAAATATCAAGCCATTCAACAAGTATCAATCAACTAAATCAAGCTAAACATTAGTTACTGGATTAGTTGAATAATTACCATACCAATGCAACAATATCTAAATCTTTGCATCAACTCCAAGTTAAAAATACTATGTAAATGAATGTCCACATCGGAGTCGTAGGAAGAAAGAGGAATATCTGAACGTGTGTTTGTTCATTCTGACGAAGAGCTATCTTTCATTGTTGTTAGCGAGGTCTCTCGCTAAATCATTTGCGCAGTCCATAGCCACGGCACGGAAAATGATTCTGAAAAATTAATGATCCCGTAGCTTGTTAAATATTGAAAAAAAAAATACGTCCAAATCGGCTGATGCTGTTCTAGTGTTTAGTACGGGTATTCTTTTCAAAATAATCTACCTTTAGTATCTCTCACCAGGCTGATTATTGGAGAGGGAATGATGGATTTGAGTCATTATCCAGCCGATTACCTGCATAGAAGAAAGAACAAGTCTTTATGAACAACATTGATCCATAGTATTCAAAAATCGTCGGTCATTCGGATTAACTGGATCCATTCTTTAATTTTAAAACGAACTGAAATAAAGGCGTTTAAAAGTTGTCTTTTGTGAGGAACTGTTACCAGTAATTCTTACAGCTTTAGATATACTAATTCACCAGAAGTCGTCAAGTTGAAGGACCTTGGCTAGGAGTTATGTTTAGTGGCAGAACATTCACTCTGACATTGAGCGTATTGAAGAACAGTAATTCATTTCAGCAGATCAGTCACAAGAACCCTTAAGCCCGATCAATTTTTACTAAACAACCTAGTTGTTATGGTCACGTCAATTTTCATTTTAGACCAAGGAGTCGAGGACAACCAAGGAAAGGCATTATTTAGATCTAACAAAACGAACCTGGATCAGGAGCACGTATTTGTACTAAGCCTTTTTGGACTTCCTGCTGGGCTTCATAATTTTCACTTCGGTCGAGTAATTCTTAATATACATATATGTACTAGTAAATGTGATTTATTATTTTTTTTAAAGTGGGAAGACACGACCCTTGAATGAAGAATTTGACAAAGAGAGTTTGCCTCTTGGAAGTTTATTTCTACTACTATCATACTATATCGCCTTCGGTATAAAAAACCCTCAGCCAGAAGCAAAATCATATCCTTTCGTTATTCAGCGATAATTTCCACTCCAGTAACTACAACTTAACCCTCCAACAGCCAAAAATCATTCTGTTCCTTTTATCATTTTAACTACCGTCTAGTAAAAAAAAAAATAAAAATTAAACATGTCAACTGAAGTATAATGAAAATCTTAAATCACAGTAATCACACGGAACCGGGAACACGTAGCCCATCAAAATTAATTTCTCTTATTGTTGGAATCATCACTGTTCCTGTCTTTGTGTTTCCATCTCCATCTCCATCTCCATCTCTATCTCCATTTCCGTTTCCCCCTCCGACTCCAACAAAGCCAATCTAAAGGAATTCCTTTGTTTAAGGTGAACTAGACCACAGGTTTGAGAATGACAGAAAGAGTCTTGTCTGCTTCCTTGCTTCATTGTTTGAGTTTATCCCAAACCTCATTTTGGCCTCAAAGTTTGGTTTTGGTAAATTAAATTCAGCTTGCCAGAGACTCGGTCTGTTCTGGTTTGGTCTGATTTTCTGGTCTGGGCTACCCTTATTTATATCACCTTTGTATTGTGGTCCTTTCTTTTGACTTCAATTATATTCGCATCGTTGAAAAGTGAGAATTTTCCAACTGATGTGTTATTTAATATTTAACGGTGGCCATGCATTTAAAAGAGATTTTGGATGACCATTTAAAGTCATGATACGGCACAGAATGATACGACAAACTGGGTGACTTATTAGTCAGACGATTTAATTGGACAACCGTTTACCATTGGTGTAGGATTTAGCATTTCTGTCGCTATTTCGGTATTCGGTAACCGGCAGCAATGAATGGAAATTATAACTTAAGCTTTACCTAACCACAACCACCCGTTAGTGGGTTTTGTGGGGTGATCAAATCGAGTGAGAGAGTCCTTATTACAGACCAACTGTGTTATCTCTATGGAAACTCGCACAATGATTATAACCAAAGCCCAGGTGGAACTATGTAGTGTCTCTGGGAGTTATAAAGAAATGCACCCAATACCCATACTCATACTTGGGGTATTGCAAAATTTATGATTGCTTTCGACGTTCAAATAACGGTGGGATATAAAATCCTTTACGACCTTACATGCGATTGCCACACGTACATAGATGCATAGATTCTATAGGAAAGTCTACCTATATGTTATATATGTACATATGTTATGTTATGTTCTCCTTATTCAAGGGATGCATTGCCAGTACTGGTTTGGTTGCAACTCGAACTGGCACTGAAACTGAAAGTGGGACATCGGGCAGAGGGATAGGAAAGCAAACCAATGTGGTTTCGACGAAGAATTAATATGTCTGCCGTTGCAAAATTAGAACACACACGAAGGACATATGTTTACAGCTTGACAGAGATTTTTAAGTAGGACAAGATGTTGGTTCGGTTGGTCCGTTGTTCAGTGCACATACCATTTGGAAAATTGAAATTGCCAGTTCACCTGGCACAGGACAATTTCGCATATGGAATTTAGGCCAATCAGTTAATTGGTTTGCTTGTGTCTATTATCTGGTTTTCTACTCTCTCTTCTCCTCCTGACTGTCTCCTCTGCTTCCTCACCCTTCTCTAGGTTTTCTTTTGGGGAATGGTCTACTTTTTATTGTGATGAGCTGTGAGTACATGGGTTCTTTTGAAAATTTGAGTTTCTATGGTGGCAAGTAATCCAAATGCCTTCCGGTGATGTTGCTTTTTGGATGGATTTTGCCCCAAAAGTGAAGTTCGAACAGCCTGTTAGTTTATGCCGTCGCCTTTAAGATGAACGTTGCACAGGTTTATTTGCATTCTCTATTCTCTGAAAATTCAATTATTAATTTGAATTGAAATATACCTACCGTCTGGTGCCACGATTTCTTGTTTACAGAAAGCAAATTGTTGTGTCAATCTCTTCTAATTTAAGCACCAGAAGCGTTTCATAGATTGACGTTAAATTTCTTCCTACCTACTGTAATACTCGCAGTTTGCATATGAGAAGCTATTGGAAATGTACATATATATTTTGTGAGGACTACTCTTTTAATATCACCGTATCCTCATATTATTAAGGTTGGGACAAACTCGATTGACATACGAGTAGTTATTAGCATAGGTTCAGCAGTAAACGGATTCATAGTATTACTAAATTAAGTGTTGTTCGACGAATTCGTATCGTATTTTGGAAGCGGCTACTAGCTGTTTATCAGAAGCTCAATTTTCAAGAGTAGGAGTAATGAAGTGATTACAACAGACATTTGGGTGAATGCTTTTTATGGCACTCAGCTAGTGTGTACCATCTTCCTTATTCGGGTGCATTTTATTTGCGTTCTTGACTACTGTTTTCGTGAGTGAAGGATCCTGCCCTACTCGATTGGATCAAATATGATTCAGGTATTGGCGCACTACCTACATAAATGCGTAGTTTCTGAGCAAAAGATATTATAGACAGCTGTAATCCATAAAAACTTGTAACTGAATTTCCGATTAAGAAAACCACTTTTGAGGTCAAAAGAGTATGGATCATCGATACTTGTTTAGCGTTTGGACTGGTTTTGCCGGACCAAGAACAAAGGACCAAGGACAGGACAAGAACATATTTGGAGCAATAATTCAGAATTTCCTATTACGAACATACTCGTATACGAGAAGAATAGGAATTGTCTTTTATTTCTATGGAGGCTGTGGGGACAAAAGAGGGAAAGAATGGATTTCAAAACGATATGAACTCATATGGGTTTGAAAGTCATTTGATCTTTCACAAGCAATCATTTTAAAATACTTGGCCGTCAGTATAATGTTGAGCTATGGATTCCTTGTGCTCACTAACATTTTCTAACTGGAATAGAGTCAGTATAAACCAGAGAATTCACAACTCATGTACATACATAGATATATCAGTTCGTGTTAGTGGAGGTCTAATTGCAGTCGTTCTAGTAGATAATCAAAAAATAATTTAACCAGTATTTGGATGTGTACAAAACCTTCTAGCATTTAACAGAATTTGAATTTTGATTCGGACATATTAGAAATCTGAAGTGGCATAAAACCGATCCCAAGATCTATTAAGGGAAGAAGGAGGGAATAAAAGAATTCACAATCATCACCTTGTAATGTAAATGTAACTGAAGACAGAGCCATGACTTTGACAAACAACCTGATATCTGGGGCTTATTATCTCAACTATTTATATTACGAACCTTACCTCTATGATGCCATGAATCTTCCACGTCGCACGAACAGTTGCGGCCCTGCGTCTCAAATACGACAGAGAGGTCGCGCACGGCAGTGCAGAATGGCTCCACTTCAGGAGCGGTATGGAGTCGTCACATTAAGGATGTTGCGGAAAGAGGAAACTTTATAGTCGTTTCCTTCTAATTCGGTGTAGCAGCATTAAAGCGCAAAGTCGGTCAGCTTAATTTCTCAGACATGGCCGGCTTACCTAATTGAAGTGGGCTTAAGGTAACATTAAGTTAATAAAAAAAAAAATAAGAAAAAAAAATAATATGGAAAAGGTCAAATTTTTCCTAGAAAGACTTGAAAAAGGAAAGTTTCTTGCCAGTAGAGGATTGTGAGAAATTGTCGAATAATGAAGCAGCTCTGAAGCCATTTCAGGAAAAATTTATGGACGTTTGTAGGGAAAAAGATCTGATTGCAGATCAAATCTATAATGCTGACGAATCAGGCTTGTACTAGAAAATGATACCAGACTAAACGCTGGCGTCTGGGTCAGAGAGTAGGGCCCCAGGTTCCAAAGTATCGAAGGAGAGGATCACATTTATGCCATGCATACCATAACGCAACCGGAATGCACAAACTGCCTTTGCTGGTGGTTGGCAAAACACAACTGCCACGTGCATTTGCAACAGCCAAAAAGTTACCAGTCCATTACACAGGTCAAAGAAATGTTTGGGTTACAAGATCAATATTTTTAGAGCAGCTAAAAGGACATTTCATTCCCGAAGTAAAGAAATTTTTATTGAAAAAAAACCTTCCGCTAAAAGCACTTTTACTTTTTGATAATGCAAAAGCGCATCCACTTGAAGAAGATCTGCAATCGCTTGACGAAAATTTCACTGTCTTACACATGCCTGATGAAGACATAGTAAGACAAGTCATGAATCAGCCTGATATTGAAAGCGAAGAAGAATTGGAGACATTGGAACCAGTTGCAAGGATTCCACATACTCAAGCTGAGTTTGCCTTAAATACTTGCTTAGAATGGGCGGATGAAGTCGATATTTCGATTCCAGAAAAAGTCTTATTACGTATTATCCCTTAGGATAAAGCGTTTTCTGTGTCGCTAAATACCACTCGTCCAAGTACTATATTGGAATTTTTTAGAAAAGCGAAACTACATAAATTGCTTTACACTCTAATATGTATTACATATACATATAACATTTTTTACATTGTTAACATATATTTCAAATTACGAAAAACTTTGTTTTGTTTCGAAAATTGTCTTCAAAATGTCTGCATGCTATGTATAATCCGAACGATTCGCTAGTCCGAACAGGGTATACATTTTGGGTGTTCGGATTATCGAGGCTCTGCTGTATATATGGTATGTATCTATAGAAAAAGGTCCACTTACTAAGGTTTCTACTTAATGAAAATTGTTTTCTTAGTTATAGTTGTAATAAATATAAATATTTACTGTAAGTAAGGCATAGTTTAAGCATTAGGTTTAACTTAGAGTGCCCTCGTGGGGCCAGTAAGTAAGAATAAGATAATTTTAAGTTAATTAAACTAATTTGAAAGCATTTAAGAGTTAGCATGAAAATGTTAATAAATGAGTTTAAATAAAAATGCATTTAAAAAGAAAAAAAAAGGAACATAATAGTGAGTGAGAGAAATGGTTACCAATGTTTTTTAACATAAATACGTAAAAAGTGTTGTAGAAAGATGAAGCAGTTGTAAAAAATTAAATACTACTACTTTCAAACATCTCCACCTGGATTTTCATTTCAACTCCTTGAAACAATGATAAGCGCAGGTAATAATTCCACTTATACCCGTTAAAAGCTAAGGAAGAAAGAACAATCACTTTTCACTTTGATGGCCATCGTCATGATTTTCAATTTAACAATTTACACCTTTTGTCTCCGGTATGCTGAGAGCACACCAGCTTGCGCGTGTTCGTTCATTCGTGACTAAGGGAATTTTATGAGAATTCTCAGTACTGGGATACCATCCGTTTATGGCTCCTAGCTATACAAATACGAGTAACTTAGCCATCCAGATGGTAGCGGATCGGATGGCTGGAAAATCTCGTCGCGCGCTATATTGATGATTCATAAAATTTCATGAATCTCAGATTATCCCTTTGATTTAAGTGACGTAAAAAGTATTGTCTCGTAATCGTAATGCACTGGGTTTTGTTCCTCTGAACGTTGAAGATTATCCTCGGAGGCGACTCGAAACAATTTGACTTTCCTTGAATCCATGATTGGGCGATGTGATTGTCCTTTTTCTAACAGACAAAAATAGCCAGAAGTCTATGAGTGGCAATATACAGATTGAATCTGGTATCCATAGTCTAAGCGATTTCAAATCAAAATCGGTCCAATCGATTGGAATTCAATTGCATTCAGCGACACGTAGTGATGCGAATATATATGAATAGATGCAGCGAGCAACATGGAACGCTAAAAGACGAGGTTTTTCTTCTATACTCGTATATTCGGGAAATACGAATATATCAGCTGAGAGCCTACATGATATTGGTTTCCGAAAATGTGGTCACAAAAAGGTTTCAAAAAAGTATTGTGAGAAGGGAGTTGTGGCAAGGAAATTGTGGAAAGCACAAAGCCAAGCCAGCTTCTCTTATGTCCTGTATCATAGTTTCGTTCTATTGTTCGATTGAATTGGTTTTTTTCTTTTTTCGTTTCCCTGTTCTATTCTATTCCATGGTTGGTGGTGTGCCATTATCCTCGAAGAGGATATGGAGAATTGAGTTTGAATTTAGACCGATTCTGTTGTTGTTATTTCATGAGAATTTGTGAGAATTTGTGTGTTATTTTTTGTATTTTGTTTTAGGGCGCTATTGGACAATAGGTGGGATGAGCCCGTCACTGGAGGGATTTTGGGTCAGTGATTGTGACAAAATGCTATGAACTGCTTTGTGGGGTTCGACCCCATTACGTGGAATACAACAGAGTTGTGATTCTTGTGAATATTTTTCCGCATACCCTTGTCGTTGAATCTGAGATTTGCAAGGAGAGTTTTGATTTACTTTTCGCCTGACATGTTGGATCTGAGAGTAGTTTAGTTGACAATTTGCGTATATACACAATTTTCGCTCTTTCAATAGGAATGTGGATCTGGGCGATAAATCAACGAAGCTGATGTTATTCCCCGGACACCCTTTCATTGCAAACTTCGTTTCCTAAACCAGCCAGCTTTGTGCCATGTCTGTCATAATTTTGGTGGGGGCGAAAGCCCCCATTTATTCGGCTTAATACAAGCTATAACTTAAAATTAAACTTAAACTGAAACTTAAAACTAAGGCTGGTTATTCTGGTGAAGGAGAACCGATTTGAGGTAGGAAGTGGTGCGGTGGAAGTCAAAGACGCTAGGGTTTGACTTAATTTTTCGTAGCATGCGGGAGATTGGTTCGTTCGCGCCGTAGGTGGTGTGGTGGGTTGGGAGATAGAAGAGACGAGGGGTACGTAGATTACGAGGGTTAGTGTTGAGGAAAATAGAATTGTGAAGGGACGTGCATTCAACCTGACCTGAAAGAAGTCGATGAATGAAGAGAAAGTCGGCTGCATCTCGGCGTTCCTCAAGGGTGTTTAGGTTAATAAGGTTGAGACGGTTTTGATAGGGGGGCAGAGTAAAAGAATCATCCCAGGGCAAACCTCGAAGAGCGAATCGAAGAAAACGGCGCTGGATGCTTTCGATTCTCGAGATATGAACGCGATGATATGGGGACCATACTTGACTGGCGTACTCTAGGAGGGGACGAACAAAGGTAATATAGAGGGACCTAGTCACGTATGGGTTGGTGAATTCTTTGGACCATCGTTTTACAAAACCTAGTGCAGAATTGGCTTTAAGGATTATCCCATCCATATGCAAACGGAAGTTGAGCTCCCTATCACACAAAATGCCGAGGTCGCGAAGAGATTCAACGGAGGAGATAGGTTGGTTGTGGAGAAGGTAGAGTCGGGGAGGAGATTTGAGCCGCTTATGTGAAAAGGTGATGGATTGGCATTTGGTGATATTAAGTTCCAAACAATTTTTGAGGCACCAGATCGAAAAACTATCAAGGTCTTGTTGAAGAAGGAAGGAGTCGTGGGGAGAGGAAATGGTTTTGAAAAATTTGGTATCGTCGGCGTAAAGGGAGACGGACGAGTATTTAATGATCCTATCGAGATCATTTATGGTTAATATAAAGAGAAGGGGACCGAGATGGCTACCTTGAGGAACTCCAGAGGTGGCCAAAAATGGAGCGGAGTGGGCTGACCTAAAACGAACACTGTAAAAACGGTTTTCGAGGTAAGAGGATATCCATTTTAACAGTATGGGTTCAAAGCCGAGGGCAGACAATTTGAAGAGTATTAATCGATGAGAGATTTTATCGAAGGCTTTGCTAAAATCGGTTGCAACTACATCGACTTCGTTGCCGTTCTCTAGGGCAGAGATGGTAAAGGATACGAATTCAACGAGATTTGTGGTGGTTGACCTACCCTTTAGGAAGCCGTGTTGTCTAGGGGAAATAAGTGATTTGCATTGGAAACTTAGAGCTTCATACAAAATACTTTCGAGGAGTTTGGGTATATGGGAGAGTTTAGCGATTGGACGATAGTTTGTTATTTCGTTCTTTGATCCCTTTTTGTGGATCGGGGTTATAAAGGAGGTTTTCCAAACCTGAGGAAATTCTCCTTGTGAAAGGGATAGACGAAAGAGATCAGAAAGGGCAAGGGAAAGCGACGAAGAACATTTTTTAAGAAATATGGCAGGGATGCCATCTGGACCGGGTGTAAATTCGTCATTGAGTTGGTGTAATTTATATTCGATATAGGAGGGGTCCAAGATGTGAGAGAGAAGTGGGCCGTTGGAGAAGTTCAGTAGGTAACGAAAATAGGATGGATCTGGTACAAAGGAGTCGTTGGTAAAGGATTGTTTAAAGAAGCTGGCAAATAGGTTGGCAATCGTGAGTGGATCGGTTGATGACTTGTTGTTGAAAGAGAGGGAAGGAGGGTAACCATCGGACTTTCTTTTGTAGTTAACAAATTGGTAAAAGGACTTAGGGTCATTTATAAGGTTGACTTGCGCATTGTTAAGGTAACGCTGGTAAAGGGAATCGTAAAGTTCGGTGAAATGAAGATAAGCACCAAGATAGTTGGAATAGTCGGACAAGGATCTGGTACGCAGGAAAACAGCCCATAACTTATTTCTCTTGCTTCGTAAGGAACGAAGCTTGCGATTATACCAGGGAGGACTTGTAGATGATGTTTTAAGGCGGGAAAACGGAACGTAAAGGCTGAAAGAATTAAATATTTCTTTATAAAAAATGGATAAGGCATCATTTACGCTTAGGTTGTGAAAGTTAAAGGGGGATCTGCTAAGATAGTCACTGATTTTGTGAAAGTTTGCTTTGTGAAAGTCGTAGGATGAGAGAGTTGTGGGAGGAGTGGACTGGAGAGAAGAGTTATGAAAAAATGAAAGTAAAAGGGGGGGGGTGGTAGTTGTCGATTGTAGAGAGAGATAGGTTACAAAGTGAGACTGAGGAGTTGATTGAATCTGTTGTGAAAATAAGGTCCAATTGCCTGCCCATATAGTTGGATACACCACTGACTTGGCATAGACTTGAGTCTGTTAAGCGATCTAAGAAGAGACATTCCTTAGCTGAGTTGGCATTTGAAGCGGTGAAGAACGATTGATCGTCTGATGGAATCCACTGTAGCTGAGGAAGATTAAAGTCGCCAAGAACAAAGACATCGTCAGTAGAGTCAGACAGGTCAATTAAATAGTCGATCGCATCGACAACAAGTTGGTAAGATTCGGTAGGTTGAGCTGGCAGGATGTAGCAACATAAAACGTAAAGGGACTTGAAGGGGAGTGATATTTTTATAGCGACAAAATCGACTTTAGAGGATGAAGAGATGGTAATGGGAGAAGAGTTAAGGCTGTTGTGGATCGCCAGTAGGACGCCTCGACAGGGGGAATCATCATGTGGGCGGGTAGGATCGTCGTCGCGAAAAACATTAAAAGTAGGGGGGAACAATTCCTGGTTCTTTATGTCGGGAATCAAATTGGTTTCAGTCAAAGCGTAAATATCAAAGGGAAGAGAATGTGATTGACGTAGGACAGCATTGGTTTTAGAGCGAAGACCTCTTACATTCTGGTAGTAAAATGTAAGAGGGATGTTGTGGGGTGGAGATGTATGGCGGGATGGTTTAAGTGCTGACGAGGAAGGCACGTTATGGACGAAAAAATTTATCGTGGTCAGCTCGGCTTCGCTGTAGGTGTGAGACTCGTTTAGAGTGAACGTAGTGGCCGAAAGCAGCAAGGTCGTCTGCTACTTTCTGAGGGGACATGCTAAAAATCTCGTGGTACCTGACATAAAGGTTCCTGAGACTGATAGGGTCGGTAGGGAGGCCTTCCTGCTGGATGGATACCATGACGCTGGTTTTGGTCTTCCCTTCGTAGCAGACCGAGTCCGATTTGTCGTGTAGATAGGCGAGAAAGAGACGAATGTTTTCATATATCTTTCTCTCTCTAAGCCTAGAGAGTGCATAGCGACTTTCTGTAGTTCCATTGGTTTGCTGGGTTAGTTTAACTGTGGGGGGAAAAAGAGGATCAAGAATAGGGGCAGTGGAGGAAGGAGATGGAGATTCGTGGTTGGATATGGAGTTGGGCGCCGGATGAGATGTTGGGTTTAGGGTATGGGAGTTAATAAAATTAGGGTACTTAGCTCCAATTTGTAGGTCGAAGTTAGGAAATGAGTTGTTTGCTGGGATCGGTGGCGTAGAAGATTGAGAAGGGATAATATGGGTGGTTGGGGTTAAGTTGAAAGAGACGCGTTGGCGCGGGGGCTTGGGTGGAACATTGGAAATTAGCGGATTAGAGGATTGGTGTGTAAGGGCTTTGTGTCGCATAAGTGAAGAGGGGGGACTAAAATCGGGGAACAAATTCGTTTTGAAGCTCCAGTTGGGATCGGGATTAGAGCTTCGTTTTTTATTAGCATGCTTTTTAGTTGGAAGGGGGTTTGGGAGCGGTCTTTTTTTAAGCTTATCGTTACGTTTATTTTTAAAATTTTGGTTGTCGTCGACACGTGGGTTTTCTCGTTCCTCAGAGCATTTGGTGATACTTATCTTCCCAGGTTTAGTGGCCTTACCAGGGGAAGTGGGGAATAACCATGAATATTTGGTTGGGATGCTGATTTTGAAGCTGCAGGAACTATTGGAGTCAGCAGGGGAAATCATCTCGCACTCGCTAATGGTGATGGCATAATTTCGGTGAAAGAAATTCCGCACCCAACTAACATCAGCGTGTTGAGGAGCCCCTTCAACGTAGAATGCTGTATGGTTTCCCTCTTTCAACTTTTCGAGTCGGCTTTTCCATTCGGAGGGGGTCCATGAAGTTCCGAATTGTTTGAGCAGTTTGCGTGGGGCGGGGGCGGGGGCGGTTGGGATAGGCAGCGCGGTTTCAGTTTCCGTTGTTAGTGCGGCGGGAGGAGTATTTGAATATGACTCCGTGTCTACTAATTCATTATGAATTGAGACATTGTACGGGGAACTAGCTTGGAGTTGAATTTGATCGGGGATTCCATCGATTTTGTGGGAAGCCAATCTCACTTCTTTACCGATTTCGGCAACGGTCAACCGAGTTGCTATGAGTTCCTCGCTGACGTCTATTATTTTTAGGGTTAAGTCGTCGAGCGTAGAGTCTGATGGATGCGGGATGGGATGTATTGTTTTGGAGGAGGATTGAAAAAGCAAGTCGAGATCAGTACGGAGAAGATTGATAGAGTCGTTTATGTGTGTGAGTACGTTGGATTTAAGGAGGTTGGCAAAATTTGTTTTGAGGAATGCTTTTAATCCATCCAAGTGATATTTGATCACTTCGCTCTCGTTGTCGTGATGGGATTGATTTTTGGACAGATTGTGGATCGCTGTCAGTTGCTTTTCTATCATTCTTCCTGTGGACTTGTAAGCTTCCACATTACTGTCAATGCAGTTTACTGAGTCTTCAATCTTCTCTATTCTGTCGAGAATAGTTCTGCTAATATGATTGTTCTCGGTTAGCATCGCATTGATAGACTCGTTATTGCATTTAATTGCCAGCATAACGTGAGCCAAGGTGATCTCTTTGCACTCGTCGCAGTAAAAAGTGAAGAGACTGCAATACTCCTTGAGGTAGGTAATGGATCTCCGGGTAAGTCCGATGCATATGGCATGGAATGATTTTCCGCAGAGACCATTGCAGGCTACCCATTTCGCGTTGGGGTCAACAATTGAGCACAAAACACTAGCACAGCACTTTTCCATCGTTTTTTTTTATTTGGGCTACGAACACTTATTGACACAATTAATTTTTGTTAGGGTTTAATTTTTTTTTTTTTTTTTTTTTTTTTTTTGGGGTACGAAACTGGCACAGGTGAAACTAGGTCGACGAACAGAGACGGGAAATATGAAATTTACTGATTCGGCAGTTTACGGGGCTTTGAAGGAAAGCGGAAAAGTAACAGAGAAAACACGTCCGCACAGGTTGACAGTCAAACTGATAATGTCTCTGACTGAAAGGTATCAGGGGTGTAGTTTTAGATAATATAATTATTATTTCAAGTCCGGGAAAAGAACCCATTAAAACATAACATCATTTACGACATAGATCAGAAAAAACTGATCAATCAGGAAAGGAATCTTATATTTAAAATTCATGGTATGGCTAAAAGACTTTTCAGAACGACTTAAAATACTAATGAAGGTATTTTACTGTCTAGCAATAGTAAAACAACAATCTGCAAGTCAACATCCAAGCGCAAAGCATGTACTTTCGTAATGACACGAAGGGCATACTCGCAAACGAGTCGTAATTGAGAAAATCATGCCATAAAACTTTTGGCAGCTGTGTCCCTGCAAGAAACTTATGTAGGTCAAATCGGACTTAGAGATTCTGGAAGTACTATAAAAAATACACTCTCATACGTAAGAACAAAAATTAGGCTGGGTAATAACTTGAAATTGAGAACGTCCATCTAAACAAACATGATGTTATGATATTACAACAATTACAGATAAAGCTAGATGTCTGATTGATAGTTGTAAGCCCTATAAATAACAGTACCCACGAGGAATTCTACCAAACACCCTTGACCTAGGTTGGTGTTATTTTTATCCCAAAAGCTCGCTAGACAACCATCCAAAGGGAAAAACAACAAACAAATTTTCTCTCCAAGACTTTGGAGCAGCTACTGTGTATTTATGGGATAGAATCAATATCACAAGGATTTTAAAAAAGCCAGTACGCCTATGTCAAAGGCAAATCGAGGACCTCAGATGCTCACTGCTCCATATTAAGCCGGATACCAGTTAGAAAAGCACTATCTGACTATTCTTCCCAAAAGCGGTCTTCAATCCCAATCATAAAGTAAAAATAGCGAACGTAGAAAAGTGGGCGACTAACAATGTCGTACGTCGTAGTCTTCTGGAACGATGGCTTAAGGATGGAAAATGGTATAGGAGCAGGCACACCTATGCTCTTAGAGAATTAATCTAATAGTGGGCCATGTCTGGCAATATCTTCTACAAAGGCAGCCAAGAGTACTGGGGTAGCAGTAATCGTGTACACATCATCAGAGATTATTTAACAGGGCACATATTGTACAAAACATTGCAGCAAGTAGTCAATGTCCGTAACCGCATACACGACTCAAGATAAACAGTAACCATCAGAAGTAACTTATCTCCCTAAACAAGGCGATAAAGTGATACATAGTTAAAAGAGGGAAATAATGAGAATCATGTATGTCTATGTTGCGAGGACTTAGATGTCGATAAAGGTACGATACACTTCTTCTGACACGAATTATGTTACGGAGTAAACAGAAAGTGTACGATTTATTAACGATATTTAGGGGAACTGGACGGAGTATCAATACAGCAACTTGTGATATTCTGCCAAAACACTAGGTGGGCAAAACTATCCAAATTCATCCATTGGCTACTTCACCCCTACTCATACTTAGAATGTGAGTGATTAGATTAGCTGAGTGTTTAATAAATACGGATGGCGATTACCACAACTCCACTTTTGAATGTATCTCAGATGATAGTATTGCAAAAGTTCTACAATATTTATTAAAAAGCCTCAATTATGTAATTGGAAATTTTCAAAATAGATCTGAATGTCGCTGTTATAAATAAGTTTATCCATACCCAAGTCCTATTGCACTTTGAAAAGTTGCCGAAAATTGCCTTCTGTGTATGTTTATCAGAGTTATCCAGACGTAGCATTTCGATTAAGTACCCCAAGCACTGCCAAATAAAACCCAGCCATCACTTCTAATAGCATAATTCGCGGAAACTGCTTCTTTTGACCGTTTTCAACAATCTTAACGGCTAACTTCCAAACGCCCACCGGGAATATCTTGTGCCGGAGAGAAACAAATATTTTCCTTTTCTGATTTGAGCACTCAAGTAAATTTGAAGCTTCACAAAAATTATCCACCTATGTCAGTTATCTACGTGATTTATAGAAACAACAAATATTTTCCTACATTTCCATCGTTTCATCTTTTCCACCTACCACCAGCCATTCGACAACCGACAACCGATAGCCGAGAACCGAAAATTCTGTTGTAACTTACACCTCAAGGCAGTGTGTCCGTCCGTCCATAGTCCGTACGCTTCTTCAAACGCAAAGCACGAGAACATTTTCATTTTATCGTCCGCAGTTAGAAAAGCTGGAAATGTTGTTTTCTCTTTTCCAAAATTTGGTTACGAAATTATTTAGTGGGGATAGCCAAGAAAAAAGATTTTTCCAACGGTTATCCGATGGCGACGTGTGTACGTGGATGGTTCACTTTCAAGAGTCCGTATGCTGGTTGCCTGAAAATTCTCCAAGATGATGATGGTGCTCTTGCTCTGGGGGCCAGGATAAAGCAGCTACCTTTAGAAGTTACTTTCTTTCGAATCATCATAAAACTCACTGACATTAACATAATTTTTGTGATTTTATTAAGGATACAGAGAAACTAAAGTAGGAACGGTCCAGGAGATGATACCAGAATTGGTGCTAGGCAGCAGCTACGAGGCAACAGAGGGTAAATTTTTCTTCTGGCTATTTGTTGATTTCAAAGAATTCAACAACTTTTACCTCGAAGACGTTGGCTGGCTTGGAAGTGGAAGGTGCCTATCACCGATGGTTGGTAGCTTAATGATGAAACTTCCCCGAAATGATTATGGCAACGAGATTAAGGGGAGTGGGACTTTACATATTAGTTAAATGATGGATAACAAATTAGAACCACACGAGGGAAACGGTCAAGATATTTCGTTTTTATTTTCCATAAGCGATTTTATTTAACAACATAGTAGAGTGACGACGAATTAATTGGTATTGATGAACCTCAGTTTTTACGAATTAAATTCTGGAAGGGATTTGGTGAAGGATGAACATCTTATATCCTTGCCTCATTCGTTCTGTCTTTAATTCGAGCTCATGGCATGAGGTAACATACGAGTACATAGTAATTTGGATATAAATATCTATCAATCTGTGGATTTCACTTCCTTGTGAAGTGTTCAGAAAACGTCGAATGTTTTTAAGATTTTATAAAACTTGTACAAAAATAGCAAAGATTATTTTGAGTCCAAGATTTGAGTTGATGAAGGAAGGCAGAAGAAGCATTTCAAAGGCCAGATAACGGTGATTCTAGGATATTTAGGCAACGTCCTAGCAACAACAGTTCTCGGAAAAATATTTTTTGAACAGAAAGGTAGGTATAGAAAAAGCGAAGAACATCTATTTTTTATCAGTTTACAAATTTAAGAAGTAATTCCTGAAGAGCTTGTGGTATTGCACGATAGGCGATAAACTGGTATCAATCTGTTAATTAAATTCTTAAATCAGGTCATAGCTTCGAAAAAGTTGGAAAAATGGAAATTGGACCTATACCACTTAGGCATCAAATAGTATGAAGCGTTTTGAACACGGAAAGAATAAATTAAGTTCACTCCGCATTGCCACACGTTTCATTTCGGAATCTTTTCTCTAACTACATGGTTGGTGTTCAAGAAATATGGTGATATGATACAGGAGTCATCTAGCATAAAGGGAAGAGGAGATTTTAAAGATAAAAATAATTAATTTCATTGTGTTGACGGGATGACTTTCAAGGTCAGTAATTCATTTAGGCTTATTTTCAAGCTGGGTTCAAGTTGTTCTTCACAGTAAAGATATGAAAATACCGCCTTTCGGTATCGCACAAGCGGGACCTCGATTTTTCTGCATCGTCAAGCAATGCATGAATCATAAGCTGCCGCTCAACTTGACTTTTATCGGATTCCCACTACGTTCAAAGAAGCCTTGCATTCTTGAGCAAGCTTGGAAGTGCTGAAAGGCTTCAGCGAGGTCTAACTTAAATGTAAGTACTTATCTGTTATCATATCCAAAAAAAATTTCTAATCTACTCGTATGTCATATCAGAAAAAAAGGAAGCGGACAGAAACCAAATCTGGATAGGCTTCCGAAAATGTAATTTATTTTTCGATTTCATTAATCTAATTGATAGATTGAAATTGCTTCGTTTTGAAGATTATAAGTAGGATATGTGTGTACACAACACATTTCCTTCGTGACATAAGTCTACAACATAACTGCTACTTCATTAAAAATTAGCAAATCCCAAACGTGGCAGAAAAGGGAGAATATATCTATTTCTAATTGAAAGTACCTTAAACATTACGCACCCCCTCACCCCTTCGAATTTCAAAACATCAAATGTAATTGCACTTCAAATTCTCATTTCACAAATTTATGTAGGAAACCAAGCAAAAGCAACATCTTGCCATTGCATACCCACCATTACCGCTAATGAGAAGAAAATACATCGCCGCAATCACATTTCCAAATCGTGCAACCTCATCACCATAACGATGAAATAATTATAGTAAATCCCTACACACAGTCCCAACATGAGCCGGAGCACCCTTTTATAAACCACTCCACTGTACCCACAACATACACTTCTCGGGGTTGTATTACGCCGGTACCTATACCGGGACCGGATATTGCTAGAAATCGTATTCCAAGCCCTGCATAGAAACCTCTGAGTGGAAGAGTAATCGTTTCGTTTTTTATTACTTCCGGACGAAAAGAACGGGGAGAATTCTTAGGCAAACATTTCCATACCTCACAAGTTAGACCGCATAGACACCAATATGGCAGCAGCAGCCGTCTTCCACACTTATGTCAAGGCAAAGACGAAGACGAAGACGATATCGCTGCCAGAAACACGTACGCGCCAACCTCAAGCCCAAGATATTGACATTCGATATTTCAATGGAGCGCACAAAAATGAAAATCAAAATAAAATTAAATATTAAAATACAAATTGTACGATGGAAGTATAGGGAAGGTTGGTTGGTTGGTTGTTGGCAGCAAAAGCAGGAGCCCGATCGATGGTATATCCCTACAAGGACCCCCACTGCCACTGTGCTCAATTCATGTAATCATAAAAGTACCAAGAGCTGTTCTGAATGCTGATTGGTTTTGCATTGGAGTCGATTCTTGCTGAATGAGGACGAAGCGCCATTTGAATGGAATTTTTATACGAGTATGCATATGTTTGGAAGGACTCGTCGGTTAGTCTCATACTCTGAAAAACTATAATATCCATCACTTGCATATGTAAGGAGGGGAAGATAGATTTACATGAGAAAAATTGCAAAAGGAAAATTCTGCGCTTGATCGAAGCTTCACAAATCGTTGGTCGGTTCAGTGGTGGCATACTGGTTGTGGCTGATAAGTGCCGAATTGAATGAATGGAAATTCCTTCGCTGAATTGAAGGATAAATATTCGTCGAAGAAATCCTTTAATCGTAAAGAAATGGAAGTTTTTTCAGTTTCCTGATTTCTGATTTCGATGGCATCGTTGTTTATTTTCGGTGACGAAAGGTCATTTTGAATTCATGAAGATATGGATTTCTGCTCGTCTTATAAGGAACGGTGCTTTATGGCACATCTATTAATTTTTTTGGGCTTAAATGGCTTTATTTTGGATTCAGATTTTTATTTCGTAGTTATGTAGATGAATTGAGTGAAGGAAGCTATATCGATTATATAACTCTGAAGTAAAAATCGCTGCAAGTTTTCAGATATCATTATGTATTATAAAATGCCTGGTTATGGTACCGCAAGATGGCATGTTGTCATACTCAATTTTCCCGACTTTCGCGAATATCCCGAATAAATGTAAGATTACCTACTTACTAGTCCTTTGCATTTTTTTGTTGAAATCAGTGCCAGTTCGAGGATAAACCATATAAATATCCACACCCAGCGTGGGTAGAAGGAAAGTTAGGGAGGAACGAAATCAAATACCGATTCAAGTTGATTTAATAACGCACTTTATGCACTGTATATATCTATACATGTATATATATATATACAAAATTTGTTGTAACCAGGGTATAACTAAAAAATGTTCGGGCCTTAGATCGATTAGCAAGTCTTTCGCCGTTTGACAATCCAGAGTTTACTAGGTAGTTTTCTGAGCGAATCTAATGACACTTGTCACCGTATTACTCGTTGTTGCAATGTAAGCGAGACAAAAAGTGTTTTCCATTGAATCGCGAATCCTTAGAATTTTAGTGAGGGGCTTAAATCACCTCAAACACGATTTTTAGATAACTCATCATCTTGAAATCGTTAATTTTTTTTTATCGAATTTCCCGTGATGATAATGCATGTAGAACTTTTCTTTTAACAGCTGTAATAAAAGTCACTCCCTTTTTCTCTAATTCTAATACTATCCCATTATTCCCTCAGAAGATACGGCCCCGGTCCTTTACCTGATTGCCTTTATTCGCGCAATGTCATCGCCGCTAAATTTTTCTGTCGATATCCGAGGTTTTTGTCCATTCTCTTATGTGGTAGGTCCTTTATCCCTACTACACATAGTTAAGGTGAAGTCATTGCAAACGTTGACGCACTTCTGCTCAGATTGATATCCAGTAGTAAAAAAGTTTTGCTTGTCAAGATTATTCTCTATGAATAGGGTGTTTAGTCCTTATCTTTCCTTATATTTTCTGTAGTATTGTGCTTTTTTATATTACTTTAAAATTACAATAGCAATATAAATTATAAATAAATAAAATGTTAGGTTTACCGAACAATCATCAAATGGGTTGTTTTCGAAAACCGAAGCGGAACTCAAATATTTCCGCCAAGATCCGCCATCTGGTTCATGGCAACTCATTCCATCTAAAATTTACAGATTGGTTATAAATTATAATTGCCATTAACAATGCTATTTTACAATATTGTGCTTCTTCACCACAGAACCTATAGTTTCTTTTTACTGAAGCCCATGCGTTTCCGAACCATTTCTAATTAGTTGGTGCTGTTTAGCATCATGCATTTTTCCGCAATTTTTACACCCACCAATGTTGCGGTCGCTCCATGAAAACACTTAGATCAAAAGTCGGGGTTTCAATAAATAAATGTGGATGGAAAAGTTTCCCGCTGTTTCATGCGATCATCAAAATTTTTTTAAGTCGGATCGGATTCATTACCCACAACCAAAAAGTGGTTCGCCTGCGGGTGTCTCAATTTGAGGACTTGTAAACCGCGAGGTTTAATTATGAAACTTGAGATCCACTGGCAGTTATAATGTGAAAGTTTGTGCAGGAGATCTAAATGCACCTCCCTATGGTCGATGGAATACATACTTAGCAGTGAGGTTCTAATTTTATTCATACATGAAAAAAATTAATTAATTGAACTAAAACGAGCACTTCTTTAATACATTACTTAAAATGAGTGTATTAGTTAGGCTTATCTTTCATGTGCAGATTGATTACTGAAACATACTTGCATCCACTAAATTCTGTATCCTACAATAAAACTTAATGAAAAGCTGACAACTATACGCTGCTGATTACTTCAGTGGTTGAAAAATTATCTACCGTGCGGTGGTAAGTCTATCGGTTTAAGACACTAGAAGTTAACTTAATTTTTTTCGGTGATTTGTTAAATGAATAGTTACCAACTCGATTGCTACATACGAGTATATAAAAATACAATAGCTCTGTAACAGGCCAATGCGAGAAATTTCATACATTACTTACCCAAGCCAATTAAAGAAAGCACGACTCCTCTACATATTTCAGAGTTTTTTCGGATTTCTTCTATGATGTGCCACAAGGTTATTTGTTCACTACCCCAATCTTGTTGCATTTTCAATTGATGTCATTTTAATTACTACTCGGTATGAGAGCATGCCCAGGCGATTTGAATAAATCTTTCAAAATGTCCTATTATCACATCACCTACACATGGTAGGAAAGTCGTTTACAGCACCCAACACTCACCACTAACTAGTCACCACATCCGCAAGCCGCAATAGAAGAAACTACCATTCCTTCGTCCGATTTGTGAGGAAAAATGATGACAAAGTGCTCATGATGTGCACGTTATTCATGCTCACACAATGTGACCATTCACAAAACGTTCTTCCGGTAGGAATTTCTTTGTCCTGCCATATCTCGACTTCCATTTTTCTGCCGTCGCGGAAATTGTCTATTAGAGACATGATATCTGTGAGAATATATTTCAACTTGAATTGGATTGTTTCCTTGTGCTCCAACCTCTTGCTTTGTACGAATACCATCAGAAAAGTCACAGAGATGCAAATTGCCATCATTTGTCATGTACGCACAAATGAAAAAATGGAAAAAAACCTACTCGTACATCGCGCGGATACCGATGGTATGTACCAAAAGACACATTTCTGTAGACACATCTGTATAGATACATACATCCGAAAAGGTGGCACTACTCCTATTCTGAACCATTATTAAACACCAAACAGCCAGGACCAAAGCGACTAGGAATAGGGAATGTTAATTGCAAATGCTGGACCAGCTGAACTGGAAAAAGGCTTGTTGGCGGGAATTTAATTTGCCAGCGATCGACGAATGCCGATAATTGCCGCAGGTTAGGCCGATTTTTTCTCTAATTTTTTCCAAATGGCTGCAATCGTGGTACTCTTGGTGCCAGAGTGAAAAATGGGGGTAATGTGGTTATGAGTTTATTTGATGGATTCGAATGGCTCATTGAATTTCGTTTTCCAAGTTGTGGCTTGGGTTTTGTTAATTGTATTTTGGTGGATGTCTGTAATTTGTAGTTTATAGCCTGAAGTTTGTTGCTTTTGCAAAAAGATACGAATATAATTTTTTAAACTACTCGTAACATTATAAGTAAGAGTAAATCAACATCAACAGGGTGGTGCGGTTTTTTGGTTAAAATGGATTAAATTGTGCAGCTGCATGGTTGATTGGTGAAAGTAGTTTTAGGTTATTGTACAAATTTAAGTCTGCAAACCTATTTTATTAATTCGGCAGAAATAATTATGTATTTGTAAATTGTGTCTAAATATGTATTAATTTAAAGCAAACTCGCAGAGTGAGATCTACTATTATTTGCTACAGGATAATCGATCGGCAGAGAAATTGTATTTTCCTGTGCGATTTATTTTTTAAATGTATAAAATGATTATTTTTTGGCACGATTTTCTTGCTGGCTATAAGTTTAGTTTGGTGTATATTTTTGATTACTTTGACTTTGATGACTTTCGAAAAAGGCTTATGGGGTAGTAAGACTTTGGCTTTCCATGTGACTTACATCACTCCAGTATATGATATGTATTTACGCAGGAATAGATTTCAATATCACGTTGGAGGTATGACAAATCACTGAACATCTCTCATCGGGGAACTGAACTGCCAACATTTGGTAAAATAGACTCCATGTTGCTCATCTTAACAGTTATTTATTTAATAATTTAACGAAATGCAGATCTATTAAAGGTATCTACCTGGACCACAGTCGTCATCCAGCCTCCTCGATCCTGCGCGGCCTTATCGTACCAAACTTTCCTGCAACCGCGGTCATTTGACTGTGGAGCAGTCAACTTCGCTTCATACGCCTTCTTCATACATGGAACCTAGTATTTGGCAGACTGTTTTTTTTTTTTTTGATGAGCCCAATATCTACTACATCATTCTGCTTATTGTTCGGCACTCAGTGCTGTGAAGCTTGTTGTCCTTGATGCTTGTTGAAGACCGTGTAAACAACATCTATTTAAGCATTGAGGTTATACAATAGCGCATCACATTCACGTAGTGACGTTGATGTCTTGAATAGTTTGCGAATAAATGCGCAGATGTTCCGTTGGTGTCATTATTGCTGTCCTCAATGTTTATGATATCACTGGACTTTCCTCTAATTTCCTAATCTGTGATTTACTGACTTACGTCAGCACAGGCTAGAATGGCTTGGACATGTTGAGAAAATCGGTACCCATGGTGTCTACGAATCTGTTCTTATGCCACTACGTTTGAAAGGGAAAGGGATCTCAACTAACTCAGTGTTAAAAATCGAAGCCAGCTGGATAAAGGTTATTCGGGTGAGACACTGGTCTAGCGTTAGAGTATCAAATCCAGTGGCGCTGTATTGTGTGCTTTCATTGGCTCATCTTAGGCTTAAGATGTATAAGGCCAACTGAAGCATTAAGCGTAATCGTTAATCTATCAGCACGTTATTGAACTAGCTTACAATTCGATGTTTTGAAGCTGGTCGGATTACTAAGTTGTTTCCTATGGTTGTCCCTGATAATCACTGATGAACTAATCTGTCTTCCAGATTGGGAAAAAAACAGAATGTCCTACTTACTTTTGTACACAATGTTAAGCTGAATAGGAAAAACAATGAAAAGGCAAGACCGCTGTAGCAATTGAATTGCCCATGTCATCAATTTTTGTTTTATTAATACCTTTAAAATACATTTAAAAAAAAACTGCTAATTAGATTCGTATATCTATCGAATGTAAAGAATGAAAAAACAAATGCTGGCAATGCTTAAATTGAATCTGTTGTATTTTCACCCTGAAAGTTGTACTCACAAAATACATTCTTCTGAATAAATGCTGAGAATAACCTACTCCAGTCGGCCTGCTAGACATAAAGTTAATTTGTTGCGCAGCTGATTTTCATATCTTTTTTATTGGTGAACGTTGAAGACCTGTGCAATAAATAAAAATTGCTCCATTAAATGTGGGTACATACACATATGGTAGATATGAGTACATACATATACTTAATTCGACAAGGCAATATTTCCGGGAGTGCTCTTCAAATATTCAGAGTTCTTGACTTTTCCCTACCGAATCGAAGTTGAGTAGAAAATTGGAGAAAACACCGAACTAGTTGCAAGTCGGATGATAAATTCACAAAGTGACAAATTAATATGTCACCTCCAAAAGTGGTAGCAGGTAGTAATCGCTTATATTTTTTCCTCCCGAAAAAATGCTTGATTTTGACACTTGAAAACTGCTTGAGATTGCTATACATTTTTTGTTCAGCTTTTTTTTTTTTTATTTTTAAAGCCGAACGAGTGGTTTCATTTCAAGCAGCACTTGCATACGAAATGTTCTTTATTTAATATCATACATTCGTGGGCTGCATCTAAATTGAAAATTATGTTGATGTCACGGAGCTTTTTGTATAAGAAAAATAAAATTTACGCCTTCGCAAGGATATTCCTTTTAACCACGGTATTGAAGCGTCTTGCTATGCAGAAATACTGCCTCTTTGCATGAACGTTTCTGTGGAAGTAGGTACTGCAAATGTTTGTACATTTATTCGTTGTAGTCCTATACGTGGTATCCACTCATCCTAACACGAAGGTTTAAAAAAAAAGGAATATCTCCATTTAGAAGAGATTCTAAAGACGATGAGGTTGAAGCGGACGTGGTGGGGGACGCGGAGGAATAAACTCAACTCTACGTGTTGATTAAGAGTCTCGTGTGTAGAGAAAATTAATGGATATTCTTTTTTTTATACTGTTTTGGACTTTTTCACATCTCGAGGAGTCAGAGGTGGCTGCCTTAAGCTTTAGCATCTACTCTGAGTACTAAAAATCGTGTAATTAGTTTGGACTAGGGACGCGTTGTGCAAATGGTATACGAGTACTTGAGCAAACAGTAGGTGTTGCAGGAGGCGTCCCAACCTTTCAGTTGATGATTTGAAGTTTCGACACCTTAGTTTCACCTTGAAATATGGTAGAAGATACTTGAAATGATGTACTTGTGACTGAAAGCGATGAGTACTCAGTTGCTAAAATATTTGATAGCGAAACCCATTATCACTTTACGGGAAGTTCAATGAATCTTTAGTTAAAAAATGAAAATATTTTTCAATATTAAAACAGCTCATTCCTACTTTTGTATATTATGACTTTTTTTTTTTGTATATTGCGTTTTTTTACTCCTTTACTCCTTTAGTCCTTCTATCATCTATTATTGTCTATTGAAATATTAAAGCTGTTACAAGTCATTTTAGAGTAATTTTAAATGATGACTTTGTTGGACGTCGGGGTGGAACGCGGAAAAGGGAGGCAATGCTCCCAATAGATCCCGCCACACTTCACTATTTAGAAATCAATTCTAAGAGTTTTGTGGTAAAACGCCAAACAGAGTCGAGTTAACTGGGCGCCTAGTTGCCTAATTCGGCACTTTGCTCCACCGTGGTCAGTCGATCGCCTCGACTTGAAAAAGCAAAATTTCGTTCCTGTATTATCTGACTGACTCCAGGATCTCTGTAACTCTAGAGTTTTCGCATTCATTTTTCCTATAAGAAATAAAGGATATGTACCTATGTGTTTTATGGTTTTATATAATTAAAAATAATTCACACATTATTATTTATTGCATAATATTTTTTATTAATTTATTCGTAAGCAAGATTATGATGGACAAACCACACCAGTATAGATGAGTTTTACGTTCATAAGTTTAGGACCCCTACGGAATCCTACAACAAAAAGCGTTAAGCATTTTTTTGCTTTTATGTATTATTGCATTTATCGGAGTACATACGAGTACACTAAGTAGATACAATGCAAATAGATTGTATGTTTCTGCAGCCTTCTTGTTTAACATACACCTTCGATATGAGTGAATTTTTTCTTACAAATAGAGGACTCTTTCCAAATTTTTGCGGTGTTAATTGAAATGTATTAACATAGCACACTTTCAATGAAAATTTGAAAAAAAAAAATGGATCCAGAATCATCTGGGCTATGCAAGAAATAGTAACAATTTAGACCCGTTCAACTTACAATTTGGTTAATACAAAGTATCCCAGACTCTAACAAAATTTAGGCTAGCAGTTCTTTCATTTTAAAGCCCAAACCTACGGTTAGCAAGACTGATTACAAATCTTACAATCTCTCATACATTTCTTTTATGAAGCGCTTGAAACAAAGTTACTTGTCACACTGAATACTTATTAAAAAAAATATGTAAATCCAGCTTAGATCATTATTTGAAGATTTGACTATAATCCTGTAACTTTTTTCAAATTCACTTCAGGTATTCAACTCTTTCTCCACCGAGCAGAGAGGGGAGAAAAACGCACTTGAAGCGCTTTTTTTTCTTAGCTTTACCAAAACCTTTCAAGCTCAACTGATCAGAGTTAACCTGAAAAACCGTTAGAGGATTCTACAAGTTCTCTTTATCAGGAAGTTATTGGCGTGACCCATCGGTCGCATCCATTTCAGCTAGTGTGTTTGTAGATACTAGTTACACGTTTCAAAGTTGCAAAAAGTGGGGGTTAATAGGATATTTTACCGAAAAAAATTATATCAAAGTCGTATCACTTTTGATCTTCTTTAACTTTAGACATATTATTTTTAGGGCAACGTTTACCTTAAAACAATTAAAGTACTCATAATTACAAGTTCAACGATAGCCCATTTGTTATATGTTATTTTCGTTAGGAGTCAAAACAGGGCAGCTTAAGATTTTGCTGAAAACCTCTGTATCTCGGTGGGTTTTTATTGCCTCGTCTCTATATCGCATCCTCTCTGGGGTGGTGATATTCTTTTGTCTAACATATCCCTGACATGTGTATCTTTCACGACCTTCGTTTAATTTTAACTAGCTTAATGTTGCGCTATAGTTTGTCTAAGCGGGACTAAATAACTTTCAAAATGTCTTTTTTTCAGACTAAAAACCTATGCTCCAGCGTTGTAGATAAGAGTTGAGAGGATTTACGTCTCTTAGGTCTAGAATTTACAAAATCGATAAAGTATCAGTTTGGATTTTTCGAGTTTGTTTGTTTGTTTAAGTTTGTTTTCGCTGTGAAAATTAAATCAAACGTACATTTTCAGACCTAAGATCGCATTGAATGAGAAAGTTTCATGAATTTTTGTGTCATATTTTCGTCGTATTTTGTATGAGATTCGATGAGTGATGTGTAGTTGAGGTATAAAGTCCGTGTTGTTGGCACAATTGAGCAGATCTCTGAGAAATATTATTAATCACAATTCTTTTTCATCAAGTGGACAATTACCTTCAAAATAGATCTCTTAGTCGATTCGTGTCATACTCGTATATTACTATGTTAGATAGATAGTAATCGAAGCCAATGTTGGACTCTCCGAAGCTTCAGATCAGCATTAAGAGCGCTGGAATTTCGATTTTGCATCGATCAAAATGTGTTTAATTAATTAATCAAATAAGAGAATAATATCATAATGATAATGATACGAATATAATTGATGTAGGAGTATGAAAGGGAATGCCTTGATTTTAGTTTGTTGCATGATCCTATGTCCTGCCAATTTTTGGTCGAAGTTGATCCGAACCTCATCGTAGCACTACCAGTATATTTAACAAATGTTAAACCCTTTCTTGTAAGCAATATTCCATGTGATCATGAGAGAGAAGAAAAGCAACAAAACAAACTCGCTCAGTATGTTCGGAGTTAGAGTCCAGGGTCCTGTGGCAATTATTCGCATGCTCCCGCAGCAAAATTAATTCCGCATTTTGGCCAATGCCACATTAGCAGTCGTGCCAACATAATTCACTCCTACACTTGGACGGAAGTTTACCCTCCTCCTCTTTACTCTCTGCCATAACAATTTTACTTACTCTACTCCTCGACCATTTCAACATGCGAAACACATTTACCCCTTGAAAGGAGAACATGTGATGCAAAGCATACAAAAAACAAAAACTGAAAGAAAAAAATTCTGAAAAATTGCTTTTGTACAGAAATTACGGTGTCGCCGCATGGAACAACTACTTCGTGCAGTGATATCGCGTAAATGGTGCACTTAATTGACTGGGCCAAGGCGCTTCTGCACACTGTTCAACTTACACCGGTCCTTCCTTTCGCCCCGAGTTAATGTGGTCGTGCACATAACTTAACTCCCTTTGACAGATATCTCAGACAACTAGGCCACGCTAAGCATTAAACGTGAAACGTTAAGCGTTCAACGTTAAACGTTTAAGGACTTTCGTCAAGCATTCTGTGTTCTTTGTGACCTTAAACTGGAAGGATGTGAATAAAACAAACAGTTTCCGTTCGAAACGTGAAAATTCTAGATAATAAAAGATGGATATAGATGCCCAACTCAGTGATGTACGGCTAAGCAGTGCAACTTGGAACACTAAACATAAAGAAACCAACTCAATTTTCTTCGAATGGTTATACGTAAATTCCTTTGTTGTCCTGCCGAATTGAAGAGAGAGGGAGTGAAAACAATAAAAGTGGAAGAAGAACTTTCACCGTGATGTGTAACACAATTTGAGGGAAACTTCAAGGAAGGAACACAGAATAGATGGGCTGATGCTACGTGCGGAAGTAAAAGAAAAGTATCGATGCCAGTCCTGCAATCTAGGTGTTCTTTAGCTCGTCTTGACTTTTAAGCTCTCTGTGCACCATATGTGCAACAATGTCCACTTAAAAAAACTTTCAAAGACTTTCAACTTAAATCTGTCGATTCGAAAGATTTACGTTCTTCTATAAGGCAACTGAGAGTCGTATCTTTTCTTCTTTAGGTAAATCCTGTTTCATATTCATATCCACGCTTGTCTTCAGTCAGAATTATGCAGCTAATCTTAAAGTACACTTTGTAATTATCCCGCGTGTCAGACCATGCAGAGAGATGGTTTAGTACTCTCAAAGACTCCTGCCCCTTTGAAGGGGTTCTCCAGCAAGTTTGATGCGATTTCACGTAAAAGTTTCATCAGTTTCAGTTGACGCGATTTTGAAGAAAGTTCGTTTCGAGGAGGGTACCGCTTGACATCTAAATGATTAGTTAGGTGGAAATTATCAATTTCTTGGAAAATCCACCTTCCTCATGGTGGAGAGGAGGAGAAAGTTAAACAGCACTGATGGTAATGAGTACGGAGAAAAGTTTTCTTCAAAAAGGATGCTCACGAACAAGACGTGAGGAGCTCTTGAAACCGTTGGATGTTGGGGTACTTCAGTCAAGAAAAGTAGGGTAGAGCACGGAGTATATTTTTTATTTGAATTTTTTTATTTTTTCAAAATAGGTACGAGCGGTAATCATTTTCATTATAATGTTAATTAGCGGCAAAGCTGTTAAATTAAGCTGATAGGGCTGCAATAATTCTCCGTGCCATTGCGTTATAAATTCAACAAAGAAATTAAAAATCAGAGAGAAAGTTGATAACACAATGGGAAATTCTAAAAGCTACTAAAACCAACAAAACCTATAACGATTAAGTTTTCGGTAATCGTACTCGTATCATCCTCTTTATGCTTATGACATAGGGCGTTGTAAGGTTGACAGAGAAGAATTTGTGCAAACTCTAGGGGGCTATAAAGACGCAGAAAATACTATTATATGTCAGGAGGATTTGGGATCAGGTTCCCCATATTGATACAAAAAGCAGCTGATACAGAGCTGAAAGATTATTTGTGCCTGAGTATTGAGATACAATGTTCTAAGAAAAAACACTTAGCAGCGTATAATTTCTGTTTATAGGTCTTTACGGTAAAAATTGCGTTTGTATACTGCGGCTGGTTAGAATAGGGTTAAAGCTAGTTTACATTATCATCACTCACGGTTTGCAGAAATATCTGCGATTTATCTAATCCTATGTTGCTTACTTACTGATTTCCGCACGCTTCCGTTAAGGACTTACATATATGCACACTTTTGTAAATTATAGCAAAATTAAGATTAAGAATTAAAATCCAGAATACCAATTTTGATTGGATTTAACATAAAGCTCTCATATTTCAGTTACTTCCTTACTCCTTTTGTCCCCCTTTCTTGGTATGCATTTACCCAAGTACATCTTGTCCTCTTTTGAAGTAAGGGTTTGTATGTACATACTTACGCTTGCCAGCCATTATTCAAATTTCGGAATTTCGTTCTGTACGATGATACTATGATGGCCAAACATGGCATTGAATGTCGAACGTCGTCGGGCAAGTTTCTGGCAGTCTTTGTTGTATCTTTTCTACGTCATCCCAATCCTTAGTATCCATTTGGATTAATTTTTTTTAGTATCATCATTAAATGTTTACAGATAGAGGCCCGATTAAGTGACGCGTCCATCGAGTTCAATGCAATTCATCGCGTTAACACTTCAAAAACTTGAAAATCGCAAAATCTCGTTATCCAAAATGTTTTTCGAAGACTACCCTTACCGCCAAAGGAGGATGAAAACAAATTGAATTTCATCTGCACCTGGTGAGACTGGAGAAAGCACATTACAGCGAGAAGACAAGAATCTGAGTTCCATCTGAATCGGTTTCCTCAATTCCCAAAGCCCTTATCAGCGATTCGTGATTAGAAACCGATACCGCAATAAGTCTGAAGTTCTAGATAGTATATTATCACCAAGTTTTGGTGTGCCCCATTTGATAAAGCAAGTCTTGACGAAGATGTGTAGATATATATGTATTTATATAATAAATTGATGGACAACGATTACTTTGATATACGTATGTGCCTTATTATGGGTTGCGTTAATAGGTTTTCGTCCACCTCTTTGGAATCAGCAGAATAATATCATTTATTTTCAACATTACTAGATATGAGCACCAGCACTCTGCTGTTGCTAACGAAGCTTAGCTCCACGGGTGGCGAACCCAGCAAAAAGTCGTATACGTTCCTAGGTTCGAGTCCCCGTGTAGGATCGCAGTCGTCCTTTTTCTTTTCTTTCCATCGTCATGTTATGGTATGAGGACCTACTGTTGGGATTAGCGGATGGGTATGATCAGGAGATGTGGTCTGATGAACCAGTTGTTAGGAGACAAGGACGTACTGTTTAGAGTTGAGCGAAAGCAATCGAGAGGCAACTGGTAGTGGTGAGTGAAATTTGGAGGCTTCTTGGTGGGTGGGTTGGAAAAGAAAGGTTGAGTTGTGAAAAGTCAGTTAAGGAGATCGGTCGTAGTCGAAATAAAAAAAAAAAAATAGGAAAAAAAGGGTCGAGGAAAATTAACTGAACAGTTCGGGAATTGTTTAACGAAAAAAAAGGTGTACGGATATAAGGAAAACAGAAAAAAAGGAATTGTGAGATAAGACGGGATTAGTGCAGACTTAGTGCCCTTGTTCGTTCTTCTACGCATGGAATAAGAAAAAAATATATATAAAAAAAAAGTGTTATCTTAATTAAAAAGGCAGAAGAACATACCCTTGAACCAAGCGGGAAATCGGTAGTAGTTCGGTAGCATAATAAAAAAAAAAAAGAAAAAAAAAAGTATAGAAACTATCGGAAAACGTATTTTCTTGTGCGTGAAATAATTTTCCTTTGTGGCTGGAGATCGTTCGACATTCCGAGTTCTTTGCCCTATTTATTTTTTTTTGTGACCCGCACCATTGGGTGCTGGAGTTTCCAATAAGAAACAACTGGAGTCGAGAGGATCGGGACGAATCGAGCCGGACTGGGAGCAGCGATACTTAGCAGATAAGCATACATATATTTATACTAAATTTTATATGGTATATATTATTATACTAAAAGTCTCCATACGCGGGCATATGTATATTATATAGTAGTTGGTTCAGTTGATTATGCTGTACGTGTCGCGAATGATAGATGTTCTGGGTTCGTTTCCGCGATTTTAGTTTATCTATTTTTTTTTTGATTTTCTTTTCTTTCCTTTCTTTTTTTTTTTTCTTTTTCCATTCTACTCGTAAGCTATTTGAATTTGTTAAGGTAGGATTAAGCTAGATTGTAAGATCGAATTTTGTAATACATATTATACTTTAAGTGAATTAAAGGAACCGAAAATTTTGTAACGTTGGGGAAAACATTCGTTTTTTTATTGGGTCTACAAGTAAGTTTCCAGCGTTTGTCAGAGATGGCGCCACCAGTCGATTACGGGCAGAAATGTCAGACCCCATGTGTTTTTTATTTGTAGGTTTTGTATCTGTCAACAACTTTGCTGCGTTATATTTGAGCAGTTCTATCGGCGTCGTACATTTTATCGAGCAAAATCATGGCAAGTTTAGAGCCAAATAAACGTCATTTGCGGGAAGCGCTGCTTTTATTCTTTAATATGAAGAAAAGTGCGGCTGAGGCCTATCGTTTGCTTTCGGAAACTTATGGGGCGGAATGTATTGGTGAATCAACGTGCCGCGAGTGGCTCAAAGTGGTTCAAAAGTGGTGATTTTGGAGTTGAAGACAAAGATCGCCCCGGAAAGCCGAAAAGTTTTGAAGACGAGGAATCGGACGCTTTACTGGATGAGGATCCGTGTCAGATTCAAGAAGAACTTGCTGCATCATTGGGCGTCACGCAATAAGCCGTTTCCCTGCGCCTAAAAGTACTGGGATTCATTCAAAAGGTTGGAAACTGGGTGCCGTACGAATTGAATCCAAGAGACGTCGAACGGCGATTTTGCATGTCCGAAATGTTACAGCAGCCGTATAAAAATAAATCATTTTTGCATCGTATTGTCACTGGTGATGAGAAATGGAATTATTATGATAATCCTAAACGCAGAAAATCGTATACAAAGCCCGGCGAGCCCGCCCAATCGACGCCGAAACGAAATATTCACGTGAATAAGGTCATGCTCTGCATATGGTGGGATCAAAAGGGTGTCGTATACTACGAACTGCTTTCGAGTGGTGAAACCATCAAAGGACCATTATATCGAACCCAACTAATTCGTTTAAAACGGGCATTAAAAAAAAACGGCCAGAATATGAGACCAGGCATGAGTCCGTCATTTTTCATCACGACAACGCTCGGCCACATGTTGCGGTTTCGGTGAAAAACTATTTGGAAAATAGTAGATGGGAAATTCTGCCTCACCCGCCTTACAGTCCAGACTTGGCACCATCTGACTACCACTTGTTTCGTTCGATGCAGAACGCTCTTACGGGAATACGCTTCAGCTCAGTAGAGGAAATCAAAAATTGGCTCGATACGTTCTTGGGCTCGAAAGACGAGAAATTTTTTTGGTCCGCAATTCATAAATTGCCAGAAAGATGGGGGAAAATTGTAGCTTCCGATAGACGATACTTTGAATAAAGCATTGTAACTATGTTTTCATAATAAAACTTCAAATTTTGGAAAAAAAACGCTGGAAACTTACTTGTAGACCCAATATTTTATTTATTTGTCATAATAAAAGGAGCGCGAATCCTACATTTAGTCGCGATTCTTGGTGTGGGTAGTTAAACAGAAGAGCAATCGCGTGGAGCCCATTCTTACCATCTTAACCTACGACCACTCCTCGTGGTGGTCGGGCACTCTTCCGTGGTACGACGCGTTGGACAGAGAATTCGGCGGTAACAGCCTTAAAAGTGCCAAAATATGATTAAAGTAAAATTTGAAAATTTTCTCCTGAAAGAATCACTAAAAATTGCAAGATCGATAACTTCGGCAACATGTTGTATAGGACACACATCCTTGGGATTAAGGACCACTTAGAGGGAAAGTTTTCTCATACATGCTAAGTCCTAGTCTCTTCTCCCGTCTTGCTGATCACTTTAGCGTATTCCGTATTTTACAGTCATACTTAAGAAAATTCTTTTGTCAATTCGATGCGCACATAGACACTATTATGATTAGAGTTTGTATCCGTGGTCGTTATGTGAATTGGATTGAATTGCTTCAAACTGCATTTTCTGATAGTAGATATCACGTATTTTTGTAGATATATGTATCGGTTTTTTAGTAATCCAGTTACTCCAGTCGAGAAGAATGGATAATGAATTGTATCGTCAGTTATTAGCTGGTATCCTTGAATGAAATAACTCATTTCCTACGAAAAAAAGTTAAGCTGCAAATAACAAAACAAAACCTTCCTGATTTTCGTCAGTTGCACATAAACTTTGAGCACATTTACTTGACACATGCCCCACACGGTTAGACTCCGCTTTAATTACATATGCAAACACCATCCCTATCTCCATCTGCATCTTCAACTCCACCTCCATCTCCTGACCATTTTACAAACACATTTCTGTTCGTTAGCATTTAGAAATGTTGCGGACACGTTACCCTAGCCCCTGAGGAGTCGTCACTATGGTAACATCACAACTTTACAACCAGACAGACACTCTTACCGGAAGGATGTTACCCTGCCATAGCTTTTTGTTGTATGTCACCATCGTACTCCTTTCCTACTCTACCAGTCCTATCAAGCCAAGTAAAACCGCAGCTACAACTGCAACATTGATGCGTTTAGGTCTACTCCTCCTCTGACGGAGACGTAAAGTTTTATTAAAATTCATTTCCTTCTCTGGAGTACGAGTAGACTGAGTGTGTATCTTTTGTGATATGAGAAACCTTTTTGGGTTAACTCTCAACGCTGGTACAAAGGGATACAGTGTTCTGAGAAAAATAAAAGTCTACAAAGTCCTTCGGCAGTAAAGACAATAACTGGAAACGACCTCGAAAACAAAACAAAATGTACACTAGTTATTGTCGAGGATATCATTCATGAATGTTCCCTTAAATTATTTTATATTGTCTTTTACGTTTCCCGTTCTCTATACATTGCTTCCGTTCCGTTTCGTTTGTCATCGCATGTGTACGAGTATGTGTGCAATAATATAAGACACTAAATCTAAGCGTGAATCAACATAAATTGGTAGCTCTTATCCGGCAAGGGTTTCTCCGACACTGTGAGTGAAGGATTGTTTCCTTTTTTGTTCTCGGAAGGGCCAACAAATGACAAAGGACTAAGGTTTCGTTTTAGATCATTTTAACGAACGGGATGGCTATACATGGATTAGGGAGGATAAATGGAGTGAATGCTTAAGTGCGTTCAGTTAAGAAGATAAGAACGAATGAGCGTGTTAACTCGGGCCTTAAACTAAGATGAATGGTTTCCTCATTGGTCGACGGGTACCCCAACTAAATCTGGAAAGGAAGCATTCATAACTAAAAAAAGGGGATTTCGATGCAAACGGATTCAGTGATGCGTTTTTATTGAATGGATAATGTAGGTGAAGTATTTGAAATGGAAACGGAAAGTGCCGCATGCCTATCCAGCTTCAATTTACAAAATCATTGGGAGATTGTCTGCTTCTTCTCATCTTCTAACCTTCCTCTGGTTTATGTATACAATTTAAATTGTCAAGATCAGGGTAAAATAAATATCTTTGCCTTGATACTGGGTAAACCTCTTATTGTACTGTATTGAGAATATACCAGTCTAGAAACCCTAAAAAAGGTGAGCCTCTAAATTGTTCTAATTGTATATGGATCAGTTCACATCGTTTGTAAGATCTTGCTTCTATTTTTAGTTTAGAACCACTTGACAATGATTCGATTGGGGCCTATTAGTGAAGTTTGAGGCCTGGTGAGTCCACATTTAACCAAATATTAACAATACGACAGATTGTAGAGAAAATCAAGGGGGGCCAGATGCTGTGCATGCCATTAAATAGAAACTACGTATAGAGATAAGTTATGCAGGAATATTTATATTTTTGGCATATTAGGTATCAGTGCCAAATTTGCTACATTGTGCAGAATGATGACGAAGAACCGGTGCTTTTCCGTGAAGGTCGGAACCAATACATCCAAGGCCTGTGGTATCAAGGAAGAGTTTAGACAAGAGAAACAAGTATTCGAGATTCGGAAGCCAAAAACAGGGGTATCATTTTCCAAAAGTCTATGCAACTATCATAATTGTATACGCTAGTAACAATGACATCTTCGCTAAAACGCATCGAGATATCACTTTGCAATTGTTGTGGTTTGAGCTAAAATCTCAGGATAGACCAAATTGACTATAGCTTATCTTTTCCTTCGCTATATGTACTGCAACGACAGATACTCGCTTCTTTCGCTGTTGATCTTGATATATCTACCTACGTACAGATCGTTTGGAAGAAAGCCACACATATAGCGTTGTCTACAAGCCATCCTAAACCAAGGGATTCGATTTCCGATGGCTTTATATTGTATGGTAGTTTATAGAAATTCCACCCAACACGTCTTTCAGAAATGATACTTGTTCAATTCTCTTTTCCATATTCTTTTTTTTTATTTATTTTGTCTTTTTAATTTTATTTTTCCTGCAAAAGGTGCGGTGAATGCTGGATCAATAGTTTTATGTGGAAGAGTAAAATCAATTTTCATCCCTTGTGCGTGAGTGTCATTAATTAAAGCCGGGTTTTTATCTTTTGTTGTTATTTTTTCTCGTTTCTTCTGTGCACACTATAACAATTTTCAACACTCTTACCCATTCATGTACATAACATCGTTATGTGTGTTTTATTATTTTATTTTTATAACTTTATAGCGCCCAGATATAAAGGGGAATTAGCAATTCGTTGATGATTTCGGGGAATGCGGAAATGCTTTTCGCTTTTCTTCTGGAGCGCGTTTCTCGCAATGAAGTTGATGACGGGGAATTTTTGGAATTTTATTTTCACAGAAAATCCTTTATTAAAGTTGCTTTTTTATTCGTTTTGTTTATTTCTTTGAATGTGTGGATAGAAGTTTATTTTCAGTTTAATTAAGCGCGCATGTTGGATGAAATAAAAAATGCAATTTTCATTTGTTTTCATAGGTGGGTAATTTGACATTTTTGCGCAATGGAATTTGAAAGCTATTTAAAACGGAAAAAATATTTGGTAGCTGAAACGAATAGTTTTTGTGAAAGCATGATTAAATTGATCGCATTAAACTGACTGCGAAAAGTGAGAAGAGTAAGCTGAAAATAATTGTCACAGTGGACTCAAATAAAGTTTCCAATCTGAATTAGTTTTGAATAGCCTCTTTTGCCTGGAGCCTGTCACTAGGCTACTCAATTCAAAAATTGAGAGACTAAAAGTAAACTAAAAGTTTTCCATGAATAAAAGAATGATAGGAGAATTGCACATGATGCGAACTTCGTAGAAACGTGCTAAATCAATGCGATGATACTTATAGAGCCATACGAACACAACATAAGGTCTACGAGAACTGGCATTTTGCTCAACGTCCACACGTTTTTGTAAAAGACTGTAAGTCAACTCAGTTTAAGCATGTCGGAGTTTGCCCGGATGGAATATATAGAATTCTGTTTGCAATATATCAAGGTAAAGACTGCAAACTTATTTTCTGTGGTAAGAAGTGTTCAACAGAAAACATTATGGCTTCCATGCTAATGATATAACTATTTTATTTCAACTAAAGTTAGTAGATTCTTTTGGAACACGAATATGCATATTCATTTTGGTGATATGATGACATGAAGGTTACAGAGAAGTTATCAGAAATTGTAAATGGTAATTTTTCAAATTGTAACAACAAAATTACTAACATCGTACCAAAAAAAAAAAAACCACATAACCAATAATCCCTACTCTTGGAGATAGGAACGATGGATTTGCACGCATTTGAATTCCTCTTCAATTATTCTTAAGCTCGGGTAAGTGAATTTTTTTTTATTTTCCTTATTTACGATGTTTTAATTATAATGATGTCCACATTCTAGCTCCTTATCTGGTAAAATTCTTCGTCAGATATGCTATTTGACAGGAAGATTCGGAATTGCAGCATTTGAGGAATATTAGTGATTATATTCTGAGCACTTCAAACACCTGCCTCATTATGGAGTAAGAACGACTAAAAACTTTCATATGTGTCGGACTAATTTTATAGCCCTAATTATTTGCTTTAATTCCTAAATTAAGTATTATACAATCTAGATATTTTCTGAGTGAGTCTGTCTCCGCATTAAAATTTTCTTTAATGCATTACAGTGGCGTTATACGAGTATTATGGTAACTTACTACTTTCGAAAAAAATATTTCCGAAATTTTGGCCGCATTACGAGTAATTAGAATCAAAAAAATTATCGGTAAATACCTGGATATGGTAGCGAGTAGCATCTATTCGGCGCTCTGCAGCAATTAAGTTTATCTGCTATAATTTAAAGGTATGGATTCATTCATTCAGTTAAAGCAATACACTGAAATAGAGAAAATATAATTAACTCGTATAATGTCACCATAAGCAATCGATCCAACTGAAGATACTGTAACCAAACGAATTTGATAATAATCGGTGAGAGAACACTGCACTCCAATAATGTGCGTATAATGACAAAGCGACTGACACAACCAAATTCATCGAACCTTACCAATGTCATTGTGAATTTCGTGGGCTTAATTGTTTAAATATTATTCCGTTGGCAATTGGCTATAGAAGTCATCCGCGCCTTTATTTAAGAGATTTATTTGTTTTATCGCTATTTTCACCGCCAGTTTTCCGTTGAAATCGCCAGTACCATTCCGCCCATTCAAACTTTCAACCGTAACACCCGTCTCGCTATGAATGCTCATCAGTATACCCTCAAGCCATTTTCGGACGTACTCTAAAATATCGTGATTCTTTCCTAAGCCGTACAACTCGCTTATGGAATGCCCTGCCGACCTCTGTGTTTCCTGGTCGTTATAACTTGTAAATATTTAAAAACAATGTACATCGGTACCTGTCTTTTCTTCCTCCCTAAATTTCCTTCACCCGCGCTGTGTACGAACATTTTAAGGGTACAAAAACCACGCGCCGATTATAAAAAAAAAAAAAGATACCATATTTTGGAGTGAAGCATTGTATGGTGGTAATTTTTCTCATTTTATTCGGAAACTCGGTCATAGGTACAAGTATTTTATCATCAAGCGGATTAGATCGCTTCATAATCATAACCCCTTCGATAAACTTACACACGCTTTATATTGTGTGTAACCTATTGTTTTCGTTTGTTATGAAGGAAGGCTTGTAAGCTGTCAGTACTTTCGGAGCCGATTGACCTGTAATTCAGGCTTCACTTCAATCAGCAAATCCTAATTAGAAAACACTTTTCGATTTCTACGAGTAACATTCTTTATTTCTACATTTTTCGTTATCAGAGTAGGTAGATCTTTGGAATTATAAATCTCTCTCCGTTTACCTATGACGATACAGAAAAAGGGCTACAACTGTAAGAAGAACAAATCTCTTCAGAAATATTCCTTGCTCTGAGAAAACATACCTCATATGCATGCATTCTAGTGCTGCTTGCTTCTAGTTGTTTCTATAATACTTGGAGCTACTTCAACTTCTGTAAGGTACATCTTCAACTCCTCTAAATTAAATCAAGGACGACATGGTGACGCATAGCGAGCAAAAGTAGAATCATGCACATTCTTAGTTGGGAAAAGCGAAGCAATTTCTTCCAGGCAAAACTCCTCAGAAAACTGAACCAACACCAGCACTTTAACATCAAGCACGAGTATAGCATTAGAACGAGTAAAAGGAGTATGAGAACTACTCCCACAGCAATATTTCTTCTTCAAGGATATGCTGTATGTGAGTATGTCTATGCTTTTCAGAATGCATCTTAGAAATAAACCGAATGCACTGGAATAATACTGTTTTACATGCCATCTACACTATAATACGCTTTTCAGAGCTAAGGGTTCCGATGAAGAATGAGCCAGGACTACGAGTAGGTATGGTACGAGTACGAATACCACCTACTTCTTGAAAGAGCTCACCTACTTCAATTGTATGTGCTAATACTTCTTTGGCGCATCTCTATATCCTTTGGTGTCGTCCTGGTTCGTTGTTTTGTTGTCTTCTCCATGAAGGCTTAAGGAATTTCTGAAACATACACATGCGTACTATGTATATTCATACGTACATGCTGCGCCTAAGGAGAGACCTCGTCTAGGAAAAAAAAAACACAAACGCGGTTTTTTGGCTTTGAAAGAGAAGGTGTTTGAAGCACTACAAGGAGAAGAAGGATCCTTTTGAAAAATGCTCTATGCCTCTGGGTAGTGGATATGCACTTTCGTAAATTAAGTGCTGCTTTCATTTATTTTAAATGTGATGTCAGTCTCATTCCATAGTTAGAAGCTACTCAGCTAACTTCTTAATTTCATGGGCGACTCTTTAGTCTATAAATTTCATAATCTTGAACATCAAACATAGTTGGTGGCAGCGGGTGGTACGTAGATCTGTGTTGCCGGAAGCTAAATTTCGGCTTTCTGGTATATTATGTCTGATGTTTTATCCACGGTTGCCACTATGCCGGAATTTACATATAAGTAAAACTGTAAATTCTACTCTATGAAAAGTTTCTGGACATAAAAGTCTCCGCTTAGCTGAGAGAATTTTTTACAAGATACTCTAAAAATCTAGTTATGGTAATTTTCACGGCTAGGTTGACATTAACGTACGTGTAGACTAACCCCTCGGGTTTCACATTAATTATTACCATGGATGTGCGGTACTGCCAAAATCTCTGGTACGCACGCCAAGGCTTATGTGGGCGACATCGTCGTGATTTTCTTTTCAATTTGTACTTGTCTATTAAAATCAACTCCCAGTATAAAAGGGTTCCTTTTGGTACCACTTAATCCCAATTCTTGTCAGCCTTGCGCGCAGATATGTATCTGCTAAAAACCGGAACTTCGAGCATATACAGCCTTGGCCAAAAGTATAATATAAGGCATTCTCTGTTTTTTTTTTTTATTACAATACCTTAATATTTTGCCCATTTTTCATAGGATTTGGAATTGCCTAATGGGACCGTAAGAAAAAGGTTTCATATCTGGAAAAACTCACAAATAAAAGAGTATATTTTTTTGCTAGATTAAGCGCCATATGCAGTACGCGATCAGTGCAGGAATATTGCTCGAGGTTTATAGACCAAACGTAAGGTTAAAATTCGTTTGCCGTAATTTTAATGTTTATTATTTCGTCTTCCTAAAATGCCAAAGAAAATTGAGATTGGTCTATTAAAACGCATGAGAACTAAATTTTTATATGAATTAGGCAAGAACCCAACCGAAATAGCAAAAGCAGTGAAATATTTAAAAAACTGGCAGGAAAAAATCGACCTCACCAAAGGAGGACCGGATTTTAATACGATCTTCCTTGAAAATCGTGAAAAAAATATAATCTCAGCCAGCTGCTGACATAACGAACGAAAGAAAATCTCCTCTAGAACCGTTAGAAGAAGGCTTTGAGAAACTAGACTTAAAGATTGCAGGGCGAGAAAAAACCATGGCTCTCTGAAAAAAACAAAAGGGGGGCCTGATGTAACGTTTTGTGGTCAGATGAATCAAACTGTGACTGTAAACACTGATAGTTGTACAAAACTTTTATAGCTAGAATTTTGTTGTTTTATTTTTTAAAAAAAATATAATTTCTCGTTTTGGAGCAAAAGTGGAACAAAATAAGTTCAGACGAGTGCCGCCAAAAGAATAGCAGCAGTCATTAAACCCAAAGGTGGTAACACCTTAAAACCTCATTCATTGTATAATGTAAATGCTTCCTATTATTTTTGCTATTTAAGGTCTATTTGAAGATATGACGATTTTCCAAAGGTGCCTCATAATTTTTTCCAAAGTTGTCCAAGACCTAAAGGATGAGTGGCACACTTTCTCATGTTTCATCGGCAACAATGATGAAATTGAAATTTTCCCCGAGAATTGAGAATCTGATGGTGCTTCTGTGGCTGGACAGATGTTTTTTCGTCTATTTCAGAGGTCTTGGTGTGAACTGTGAAAGATGGTGCTGAAGAGAGCTCATTCCTTTTGCTTATAATTTAACAACAAGGAGAATGGCAACCCTGTATTAGAGTATCCTTTAACACAATCATATCACTAGTGCAATTGCAAAACGGAACATGCAGGAATGCACGAAACCTGGATATGAAATGAAATTTTTTTGTTATTCCTAATGCTGTAATGATAAGCATTTACTCTTAACCCTCACATCCAGAAGCAGTATACTCCACTTCAAGGATACGACGACGGTTCATGTGGTTATATATGACAAGGTAATTGAGGATGAATTAATGCGATGCGATACTACTTAGGTAAAATGTTTTGTACAAACATATGTATACAGTTCTACCGTTAAGCCTCTCTGAGTCCTCTGGATTTGCAAAGAAATTAAAAAAAACTTTGATGAAGGGTGTCGAAAGGTGTGTGTGTCACTGTATGTGTTTATGCCATATATCTACCCATGCCTATAGGTCTTCCCGGAACTTCCGGTGTAAGTTCCCTCTTTTACCACGAGTGATATGTTGCTTCGTGTAAACTTTTATTATTGCAAACCAACTGAAAGGTACCATTTTCCGGAAATTTAATTCCTTCAGGAATGTTGCGGTGTACGAGTATGTGGCGTATAGCAGAAGGTTTTTAAAGGATTCAACAAAACTCACACCACAGTCGTACACATACATATCGTTCTTTTAGTAGGCTTACTTAAGACGGGAATATGAATATGCGTGCATTAAATTCAATAAATGGAATTCTTGAGGGGTTGTGTTTGGAAAATTACTCCCAAGTGTTGGATAATTAAGCGTGATAATGGATTCAAGTGAGCGAAACTAATTCTGGGATAATGGCGTAGGGATAATTGAACAAATTAGGAAGCAGTCTTGTTTTGGTTTCATTCTATTTCGGTCTAATTTCGGTCTCAGAGCAATATTATTTGGCCGAATAAATTTAATTAATGACGATGATGGAGACTAATGGAGACGGTTGGTTGTCCATTGGATTCGTACAGTGATATATTTTGGGGTACATGCTGACAACTAATAGAAGAAAGTTATTGATGAAAGAGGCGTTGTAAGAAGCAAGTTACTTGGCCATTTCAGATGCAAGGATTATAGGCGAAATTATTACCTGTTAAAAAAAAACCGCACAATCGACGACAAACGAATGAGGGAAAAAAAACAATCTGAACAATGCGAATGTTAAGGGAATACTGAACACTTCAAAGATATGCATAAAAATAGTATAAAAAAAAAAGAAATGCATTTAAAAAAGGAAACAACAAAGACAAAAGATTAGACTAATAGATATTCATGGGGAAGGGTATATAATACTCGTACTTCCGAAGTTATAAATGCATAGATATCTAAATATGTTAATTATTTTTCAACATTATCAAATTTGTACATAACCAAATGTGTATTACATTAAATGCACCATTCCCATTGCACTCGAACTATATAGAGTCAACTAAGACTGAAAAAGGATAGCATTATAATCATCTGAGGTTTTTAAATAATAACAGACTGAGATTCTAATACGCAGCTGTGTCAAATTGGTGAGAAAATTCGTTACCTCTGGAAAATAAGTTCCTGACTGGTCCCAGGATTTGATATTTGAATTTTAATTGCAAATCATCTGTGGATGGTTATTACAATCCAAATCGTTCTCTGCCTTTGGAACTTATAGATTTTAGGCGTTTAAGCTCCAATAACCCCACCGTTTGCGTGGCCCGACGCAGACCACTCTAACTGAGAATTGTGGTCCATCTTAGTAAGTAAGTAGGTATTAATTATATTAAATCGCGAACAATCTTGCCATCATTATCATTATCCATTCAAGAGGTTATACAATTCATTTCTTTAAGTGCGGTGTGAAAGGTCGTTTCTGCATTGAAAGTTGTTCTTAACAGGCTCAGCATTGAATGTACTATATTGGAGTTAAGGCACTCTTGGAAGTTTTTACATTCCTAACAACTTCACTTATATTAATTGGCCACTGTTCGTATCAATTGTGTTGATTTTAACTAGGCAAAGGTGCACGCAGATCAGATTTCAATGTCTACTTCTCAAAGGAAAATTAAGATTAATTTGAGTATGAATATAATTCTGGGGATGACTTGGTTTATGCCACTTCGTCTCCATCCACTCTCCATGAAGTCCACGTCATAGTTACATATCGCCATTGCTAAAGGCAATTGTTTAGCATCAGGCCTACAACGGGACAGAATATTTGCCTCCTTAAAAAAACCGTTTAAATTCAATCTATCATTGCATCGGGTGATGTCACAACTGTCAGCCGGCCTGACCATCACTTTTACAGGATAGTCCTGCTGTTGCAACCTTTGTTCTTTCAACCGCAGTAGCAACCATCTGAATACTAGACGAGTACAAAAGTAATATAAAAAAAACTTTAACGGTTTTTTTTATCTTCACTTCCGGAAAACTTTTCCTGATTAAAAACAACAACAACAAAAAAGAAAAAAGTTACAAGCCAAGGCAAAGTTTTTCCCCGCAAAACAATTTCAATCTCAACTCACTCTTTGAATTTCCCCGAAAAACTTTTCTCAACCAGATTCGATAATCCAACACTCTGGCAGGCCCTCAAGCCGGAGCCACAAGCTCAAGCCGCAACATCTAACCCCACACAATCACAAGATGACACACTTTAATGAATGTTCTCCGGCATTCAATTGTACTCGTAAGTTGGCTGCGTGTTTTTATAGAGTTTTTGACTTAAAGAAATTCAAAGGTCGAAAACGATTCGGAAGTAGGAATACAGGATTGAGAACCCCTTTTTTTTCGAATAGTACTCTTAAAATGATAGATCAAGTGCAGTCGAGTTTATGTTTCAATTTCAATCAACTGAAAAGGACATGACCAAATGATTTTGTTGAAATATTTCACTTTCAAGGAGAAGGAAATTTGTATCCTTTGCCGCTGATGTTGCGACTGGAAACCGAAAAAAGTTTTTCTTATTTTTTTTAAAGGAATAGCAAATGAAGACGCAAACTGATGGGTGGATGAACAAAAAAAAAGATAAATTGTTAACAGCAATGTTTTGGGAGAACTTTTCCACTTGATTGAAACTTCTATCGACCAAAAGGCAAAAATAGGAAGGAAAAAAGAAAACAGGAAAAAAGATGGTTCTGTAGAAATTTGTTGTCATTTCGTTGGGTTCACTCGTGTTTGAGGTTGTTTGACTTCTTCTTTCGATTCTCTGATATTTTGAATTTAAAAAATAAAAAAGTCAAAAGAAAAGTATATTTTACTGGAACAGAAAAATAAGCAAGCGGATGTGGAACATGGAGAAAAATAAAACAAAAAAATCGCATTCACGTGAATTGTTTGAATTTGTGAGAATTCTCTTTGAAGAAATGACATTTCCAGTTTCATTCGTTGGCAAAATGAGTTTTTGTCAAATGCATTGAACGATTTTTAACTGGAGTACATACTATATAGTATACCATATACAATATAAATGATTTCCTTTTTAGAAGCAAACGCAATTTGGTCCTCTGTGGACGAGACACAAAAAGGCCGTTAGGTCCTGGCTGATGAGCTGCAGACCATCGTTTAGACCGAAATTGTGACCGTCGCGCAAGAAAAACTGGGAATGTTGCTTCCACAACTCGAAGTGTGGCCGAAAACGCAGATTCGTCAATCGCTGGAATAAACTATATAACATTTAATTGACACAAGAACTTTCAGGCTGCCGACCATCAGCTGCATCGTGACAGGTGTTGGGAGTTCGAAATGCTCTAAATTGAACAAGAATTTAACCGAAAAATCATTTTGAGCAATGAGGCACATTTCCATCTTCATGGCTTTCTTAATAAGACGAATTCCCACATTTGGAACTTGGAAAACATAAGAATAATTATTGGGGAGTTTTTCTATGCACAACGTCTTACTGTCGGGTGCAATTTTTTGACCTTATTTCTTTCTTCGAGAATGATGCGGGTGTGGCTGTTACATTGTGCTATCGAACTATGATCAATGAATTGATGGTATGAATGTGGGCGATGGGAATTTTCAATAAAATGGCGCTACGTGCCACACAACTTGCGAAATGATGATCAAAATCGGCCGTCGAAATCACGACATCTGTCTTTTGGGCGATTTGAAACAGAAGGTTTATTTCAACGTTTGTTAGGCGTGTGGTTGATACTGTTTTCAATTAGTCTTCAAAATTTAAATGAAACCTCTTATTAGATAACCGGTCAGAAGTCCGAAATATTCAGTGTAACATTGCTTAGCTAGCGGTAGTACTATGTCATCTTTCTACTCAATAGGGAACAATAAATGCGTTAAAGGGGAGTTATGATGAAAAGGAAATATTTTGAAATAAGCGAAAACAAGAGCTGAGATGGTTTTGCAGATAGTTTCTTAAAAAGTGGCTTAGGAATTAATTCATAAAATTGATTCACTTATTCAATGTTTGTTACTGGGAGCATGCCAAGTTTAGATATTCGGTTTGGAAGAAGACTGGCAAGTAGGTAAAAGCATTTGCGAATAGTTGGACTGTAATGTAAAGCATTGACATTTAAATTTACTCTCAATCGATCGGTATTTCGACTTTAAGCATTCGTTACATATTTGCATAGAAGAAGCCACTTCCAGGATTTTCTGTTGCCCACGGAGATGTAGGGCTGTGTGTACAAACTAAGGCTTTCTTGTTCAGCTTGACAAAATATAGGCACTTGTTTGACTTGAGCTTTGGGTTAAATGCTTCAATATGGGGATAATTCGTACTTGATGTAACTTGCTGTGCGTTTCCCTATACTGAGAATATTTTCGTAATAACTAATCAATACCTCTCCTAGCCATAGATCACTAAGGTACTAAGTTCGTTTACAACCAATTCGCTGTTCTTGAAGTTTGTTGATACATCTCATAGAATGCAAATATCGCTCTCATATTGATATGTAATAAACTTATTAGGTTTAGGAGGAATATTTAGGTATTGCTTTGGTCCAAATGCGCAAGGTTGTATAGAGGTTTTTCTCTGTTTTCCTTAGGATTTCTGAAGTTCTCGCACGTATATATATTTAATTTTATTATAGAGATGGCAGAATCCCGAGTACATCGAACAAACTCGTCGTCTACCAAATTTTGAGTATGAATTCCAAGAAGCAGATGAGTAGCGCTAGTGTACATATTACTTTTAGTTTTTAAGTTTGAAATTCAAAGATTAACTGCTTAACAAGCTTGTTTTAAAATAAAGAAAATAGAAGTTATCTTAACGCACGTTTACTTTATTGAAGAGCCAAACTATTAGATACTTATTACTCGTAAGTCTATTCCAGCTAAGATACTAATAAAGTGAATATCAGGAACCAAGATATGGAAGTATTGTCCGGATGTGGAACGTCGAACGGTTTCAGTCACAATAAAGTGCCAGAGCTTTTCCTGATCTAAAGATATTTCGATAGCAGCACCAAAGACAGAAAATCAAAAGCGTAGTTATTATCCAGTCTCTCTGAGGTCGAATTTCACCCGATACCATGGTTCCTGCAATTCTCCTATTATACGGACTAGACTCATAGGATATTTCAATATAGTTAGTGAAATTTATGATTTTAAATTGTACATCAAGTTTTGATCTATTTGAAAAGTACTTCAAAGGAACTACATCCATGAGTGATGCTTTCAAGTGGCTCATATTTATTCACATACTATCTGATTGGATTCGTAAAGATAATGATTTAATTGTGTTCAGTTCTTTTAACTTCTGACACTTGCAATTGAAATTCCAAAAGTCCAATCAATTGACAGATATTACCTCCACTTCCCATGCCTCTTTTGAACAAATCCGTGAACAATACACCACTCCTCTGGTACGCTGCTACTGCTTACTGATCCGTAAAATCTCCCCACTCCAAAGTGCGACATGTCCGTTTGGCCATTTTGTGCCGGTCTTTTTGAATTGTTTATTGATTTGACCATTTCGACGACAGGACACACAATGATTTCTGCTGTTGAAGGAAAAATACAAAAAAGTTTTCCTGGTGGAAATTTGTTTTGGATGACTTGCATGTGGAGTGGCTAGTGTAACATGCCATACAACGTTAACCTCTCACCGAGTAAAGTGGTTGAACAAATCCAACAGTTCAACAATTTCGTTCTGACCATCCCTGTTCAGTCCCATCTCAATGCTCCTCAATGAGTGTAGGAGTCGATTTCTGAAATTGGGTGAGAATACCTATGTACAATATATACTCGAATGCGCACATCCAGATGAAAACGTGTGTATATATTTTGTATTAACTTTTCTGCGATGCTGGTCATCGCCAAAAGCCACACAGACAGGATATTGCCAAAAGGATATTTCGAGCAACACACGCATTTATTTACGTCAGCGAAAATATTATTGTTGTTTCATTGTTCGGGGGTGTGTTGCGTAAATGGGGACGTTGGTTTTTTTTCTTTTTTTTTTCGTATGAAAGGATATGGGGATGAATTGAATGACTGTGATGGTGTACTTTTCAATAACGTATCATTCGTTATTTCAATTCGCATTCCTCTGGGATACTTGAAAGGGATTTAATTGTCATGACACATCGAGAGAGGAATTATTTTCTTTTTACGTGTAAACTCCTGTGTTGTACTACGATTTAGTAGTAAGATACTAATGATATGGTAGGATATTACATACTGCATTCCCATTAAAAATGTTATGACAAACTATTTGAGTAAGTTGTTTTGTAGGTACCTAGGAATTTTAGGATTGATCAGTTCAAGACGAATCTAAGAGCTTGGCCACCTGCAATGAGGACCACAAAAAGTAAATTAGTCAAAAGATACCGAAGTTGAAGTGCTTTGCTCTAAATTTATTTTCTTTTCTTCTCAAGCAACACAGAAACGAAAGGCAGACGAGACTGCAAACAGTATGATACCAATATCCCGTAACAGCTACACCTGGTGTAAGGGATAAGAATTCGAAAAATCTCCCCTTAGAGGAAAAGAAAACTTAAAAAAATGCTGTGGTTCGTGGGTTTTCCTTTCCAATTTTGCCGTTTCCGCATCCGAAAATAAAACAAAATTTCCTCTCCTCTTACGTATTTTAAAAAGTGGTGGTGTAAAACTTAGCCTGGAATGTGGAACTTCCGGGAAAATAGTTCACCGGTATTCCTTTACACTTCATTAAATCACAGGATATTATCTATTACCCTTGCCTTAGAGGTGGAGCATTATAGAAGCAGTGTAGAATAATAAAGGCTATTTTTCTCTTCCTACCCCATTTTATAGGAGAACTTTAGTTTCCTTTGAGCGCTATTCTGACATTGCCCCTATTCGTCAGATGACTACATATGCATCTGCTGAAGTTAATTAACCGACAGGAAATAGAATTTCAATAGAAAAAAATCCGTGCCAGTTGACCAGTTGGCCAGGTGTCCTTGGTTTGAGTTTTACCTTCTCAACTAACAGAAAGAATTCTGGCTATCAGATATATGAAAAAAATAGGAATCCAACGGAATACCCAAACAAGGAAAACACCAAATCGATTAAAATCGGGACAAGAAATCTGGTCATGCCACACATGGATGTACAACCGGTAGCGGAGTATTGTGTTGCCTTAAAATTCTCTTGGGAAACAACGAGACGAAATCGAAACCCAATTTGGAACGAACTACGAGTACTTGTATGACATGGAAGCTAGAAGAGAAGGGATGCAAAAAAAAAACAAAGAGAGAAAGAAATGGGAATCCGAAAAAGGGAGCTGGAATATTGGGATAGGTGCCAAGGTAACATGTGTGGTACAAAGAAAGAGTTGAAAGCAAAAACAAAAATGGTACAACACTTTTCAAAGAAGGAGATGATGGCTGTTTTTGGGAAGAATAGAAGAAACGAACAAAAACAGCATTAGGATAAATCTAATGCTGGCAAGGTGAAATCATTTTCATCCTGCAGGTTTTGAGGATTTTTTCCAGTCCACTCAGCTTGGATGAAATTAGTGAGCTTTTTCTGGGGCTTTAGAATGCATTCGGTGAATTATTTTACAATATAAGTTAATGTATTTAAACTCTTTAAGAGGCAGCTGCAATCCAACATATGTCTTTGGAAGTCTTTCTGAGCTCTGAAAATCGTCCTAGTCAGATTTTGTAAAAGATCGCAAGCTGCAGTCGAAGGTATTTGCGACGTTTTACTTACAAGCAAATGAAGCAGAAATAGCAGAAATGCTACTAATGCTGTGAAACTAACTAGTTATGCGCTTTTCGGCACATTGATTGAGATCTGATTCCACGACTTCTCCTTATATAAATATGTAGGAGTAAAACAGTATTGTTTTTTTAGGTGCACTAATTCGTGCAGAGACAATCTTTGGAACAGCCAATATTAACAAAAGAAGTGCGAGTCGAAAAAGCTTAAGAGTGAAGTGAAGAAGATATTTGGTCAAAGGAACCAGGAACATTTTTCGATCGGATATGATGCTCAATGGCATTAAAACGACGGTCCATGCTGTACTTTTTGAGATTGGTGAATGTCGATGAGGGTAATTACTCGTATTTTAGTATTGAGGCAAATGATTCGAACAACCCATTACCTGATGGTGGCTAGCCAGTTATGGGGGATGTCTTAAGGCCGTTGCTGGTCTAAAAATCAGAAAATGGCCGAAAAAGAGTCTCATCTCAAGAGTCAAGAATTTTATCTTTCCTTGCCCAATTTACAAGACGATCCCAAATACCGAAAGGTATTTGGTTTATGGTTCTATCAGGCATATTGTGTGTACGATTGAATCCCGTAATTAATCAATTGGTTTAGTACGGTATGGTATTATAAATTCAACATCGATCAATAATATTGCTCTCAGCTTTGATGTCCAGAATAGACTTTGCCAAGAAGTGCTACTTCGGGCTCAGTAGGTAACTGAAATTAAGAGCTTTATCTCGATAGAAAAAAGCAACACTCCACAAAACACTCATTCTTCTTTTGCTGTTATATAGTGATGAATCGTGAACGTTGATGAAAAGTGATGAGAGGTTGTTGAGAGTCCCCGGTCTACAGGCTGTAAGATGCGAGAGAAAACGACGCACACAGTATTATATGGAGCCAACGGTGGCTTGGTCATTTTTGGCAAATTGACAACAGTGCTTCGGTGAAGAAAGTACTCGTAATCGCATACAGATCAGAGGTAAATATAAGGGTTTGGACGTAGCAAAGATGGAGATATAAACACTGGTTTTTCTCTTTGTTTTCTTTCTTAGTATGAAATTCCGGTCAGATCACTGTTTATGGTGTTTTGCAGCAGCCATAACCAAGGCATAATGTCAGTAGTTGAGCCTTCATATGATGTGGTAAGTAGAGTGCTATTTCTTTGTAAAGTCGGTAGATGACGTCCTTATATATTCGATCATATAGTAGAAGTCGATCTACCTATGTATATAACCGAATAACCGAATGAATCTTTTCACACAAGTGTTCTATGACCTTCAGTTCTCTCAGAATGCTAAAAATGTAATCGCCTTCATAAGAAAATCCCACAAACCCATTTAGCCAACGGGAAGTACACTTACACTCCTATATGCAGACTCATTATACATAGAGAAGCTTTTCGTTTGCCAGTAAAAATAAACACAGAGGAACACAAGTCCTAATCATCCTTGCAATGGGAAATAAATTCACATAGAAAAATCCACAAAATTGTCATCTTATTAAGAGTGAATCCCTCCATCTTCATAGTCATTCTGGTTATCAATTTTGTTTGTGATTAAGCTTACTTCTCCATCTTCATGTCCTAACAGACATGTACTTTGTTCTTACCCCAGAGTTCCTTCCATCTTTTATCATCTCTTCTCCCATCACTACCCGAAAAGCGATGGAAGGAAGGACAAATCAGAGCGGATAATGTATTTGGTTTGTCATTCTGCTTCTTGCTTCTTTTCAAATACGAATAACTCGCGAAAGAAATTGCTTTTTCACTTTACAGTGACGACAGACAATCACTTAATGAGAATTTATTGGAACCAGGAATTTCAAGAATTCGACTTCGGATACGGATTCAGAAATTCTTAAAATGGGTTGCCCTGATTGAGTGCATTGTACACTCGGGAAGACGGGTATTGCAATGCAATTCCTTTGATGATGGGAAAAAATCTATTACTCTCTCTATATCTCGGGTAAATATTAAATAAGGAACAAAACCCCGTTTTTCGGTTGACAAGTGATGTTGAAAGGTTTACGTTCGAATTTGTTCTGTGCTTTGGAAAATTGGATTGACTCAGGGGGACATGAAATATTTGATTCATGATATTCAAAAGAGAGAAGGATATCTAGTAAGAGTGCTTTATCCTGTAACAGGAGGATGAATCCTTTGTTACATTAAGTCAGATTGAATCAATTTGCAGGAGAGATATGTATGGGCTGAAGATTCAATTTTATGTGAACTTGATCCGCATTTCGAGGTAAAACGTTTTTTACGGCAAGATCAAGCGTGAATTCGAGCATTATTTAGGACCTACCTCTGGGTAGGAGGAAAGTTATTAAGAAGATTTTTCATACAAGGTTGTTCATTAATTTTAATAAGAAGGAACATCTTAGTGCAATATGGTTTCTTAAAGAAGTTTCTTAGCTGCAATTGAAACGATATGAATAGCCGAAATAACTTTTAAAAGCATAATTCCGAATATCTCTTGACTATGTAGTTTTGCAAACACACTCAATACGCACAAGATAAACCGGCACAACTTCTTGCTTTTTTAGCAAGCAAAATTTAAATAGAAAGGGACTAAATGCTTTACCAGTAGAAGAGCAATTTGTTGGTTCCATTCTGAAAAGGTAAAAGTGTTGCGATAGATTGTGACATCTACTAATCTATCAAGCTATAACCATATAGAATAAAAATACTCGATATTGACTAGTTGTGGGGGCCTACTATTTTAAACACGTCACTCTTTTATAGTCCGAGGGGAAAGTTTTAATCGTTCGGTCACCCATTTCGAATGTTTGCACGAAAAAGACCAGGTTACCGATTGCTGATCTGGTATTTCACCAGTAGAAGATTTATAGCCGATAAAGAGATCTTTTGCTTTTATGTATTCAAATATTAAATGACCATAGCCAAGTGCCCTGGTTATCTGAGCAAACATTTTAAGTTGTCCAAACTTTTTTCTTTCCTTTAAAAGGATGTGCACTTCAGTGGAAAATTCAGTTGTTTTTTATCCAACTACTAATATTGACTACCTGAAATGAGCATTCTTAAAGATATATCCGACTCTAAAATCAACTCGGCGATCTGTTGACTAACTATTTCGTTCAATTTTGCAAGGATGGAAGCAGTCAATTCTGCTGTTCGATTTTCATAAAACCGTGTTTTGGGGGAAAAAAGGTAATCCTAAGGCGATCTTTAGCTTTGAACATTTGGTATACAGAAGATTCGACGTGAAATATCCAAACCGTACAAATATTTGTATATAAGGAGCATGCGCGTCGAAAAACGCCAAGACTGCGGCTTAGAGAGTCTATGGATCTAAACGATTAGACTAATGAAATCAATTAAAGAAGTAAAAAAGTGAGTGCTAATTGAGTCCTGGTCTTTTAAGGATCGTAAATCGAAAAAAAAATCCCATTTCCAGGACTTCGAGCTGCCGCCGAATCACTTGCAAATACATATATTTTTCAAGAATAAATTTGAAGTTGTTCAGTGTCATTGACGTACATATGATATTTGAACTCTCAAACTGTTTAATTTTAATTTTCTCTGGTTAAAATACCTCTTTTCCAGCAAGGAATTTTCAATTTAGTTCTTTTATTTTCTGTAACTCTACATATTCCTAGCTATTCACTTTTCATTATGCAAACATTACATCACAAACTTTAATCCTTTTTATTCCTTCTACTGCCCAACCTCTCACGTTTCTCATAATGATGATGAATTAGGTTTTTATTGCACTCTCCAGCAGAAGCTAGGATCCCAGGAGTTCCAAGTATGATCCAGAAATTTATTACTCCCTTAGTAGTAATATTTGGGAAATAGCCTCGAGATGTATTATGTGTAGTAGGTACAGAGCTCCAAGCAACCAGTTGAATTGTGAGAAAGTGTAAGAAATTGAAACAGAATTGCACATAGGCAAGAATAATTGGTCAAAGGGATACTTTAAGAGCTTAGTATTATACCAGAAAGGATGCATTGCTTTAGCAGCAAACTGGACTACTTATGGGAGCTGCGAAATTGTTATTGGGCTCTTGAAAGAGATTCTCTTCCACGGGAAGCCAATAAATTTTATTTAACCTATTAAGGAATTTAGAAGAAAGGAATTTAGGCTTGAGGAAAAAATAGTCTTTAATCATAAGTTCTACTTTCTCGGGGCGCTTCATCCTCGAAATTGCCAGATAAATGTAAAGAGTCTATGAATATTTTCTACAATTTACTGTGGTGTATCATTTAATATCATCCAACAATGTCTCATACCCTCGTTAACTGGGAAAATTCTAAACATCATCTCTTCCCTGTGAATGTATCTATTCGTATGTGTTCCTTCCAAAGTAATCGAAACCAAGAGCAGCAGGATTTTCTTGTTATCATCATTTTGAAATTATAATTTTTCGTTGTTTTTCTCTGCTCACACTCTTGCACGAGTATCTATAGGATTTCGGGCAACACGCCATTGGAGTTGGGCTAAAATATTCATGAACTGGAAATCCCGGTATAATGCCTTATGAATAAATTCCCGATAAATCCAAATATACCTCCAGTTTTTCACATATGAGCTTTTGTGTAAGTATCTCAAGGATTGAAGATGGTGTTAGTGGTTGTAGATAACAGAAACATTACAGGTAAAACCCAAAAGCATCCTTTGTATGTTGTAAGATGGTACCACTTTGGGGTCGTCCCTTGAATTATATTCCTCTTTTGTTTCGATAATAGTAGTCCTTACGATTAGGCATACAATATTGGATATAGAGGATAAACTTCATACTTGAGTGGTGATAAGGGAGACAGCGACCGAATAGGGACGGGGATAGGGACATCGAATTATGACACGGATATTAGTCCTTTTACAAGGGTCTGCCCTTGATATGTTTGTGTGAAGTAAAAATTCCAAATATCTTGAGCGGATATCCTGAGAATAATTTAGTTGTAGTGTTGAAAACGACCGAATATATTCGAGCAAAAGTCGACCCAAAAAAAAAGAAAGAAAGACTACCGAGTAAAGGACGAGATATTGGTCCTGTTTCGGAGATGTAATCGTACTCTTATGATGAAAACTTACAAAATTAGGGTTTTCTGCTACATGGCATGGAATTTAATACATTTCTTTATCCATTGTTTGCTTGTGACAGTTATTATTTGCTATTGTTTGTAGTTGTTTTTCCTTTTAGTCTATTGTGCCTTTCCTTTGCGTGTTGGATAGATTTGTATATATATTTCATTTTGTGTTTACTGTACCTCAATTTTAAGGATCGCTTCAAGTCAAATATTTTAATTTGAAGCCTTTGTTGTGTATCTATATCTTGTTGAGACAAGTTTCGAATATCATAAAGCGGCTAATACATAACTCAAAACTAGTAAATTTAGCAGCAAGCTTTGCTAGCAACAATTTTCCTCTCATATCCTTAGTTTGTGATATTTCAAAGGAACTTCCGTTGTAAAAAGTAACAGATTTTATTTTTTAAACAAAGTTTCAAACTTCTATTGAGATCCGTGACGAGTAAAAAGACCAAAAACTCCAATACTTGGAATAACCTTTTCATTTAAGGAGCGAGTTTTAAGGTATTCAAGTTCATTTCCAAAAACCATGTTTACTTCTTGACTTTTCTGAACCATATTCGTCTAAAACAAATCATTTTTCTGCTAGATTCTCTTCGAGTTCAGAAGCGATTTTGTTGGATTTATCGACGTCGTAGCATATGATCCATTGTTTGCCAGATATAGGGTTCAATGTTAAAGGTAGGTTGTTCTGATTCCGTGATTCAATATGTGATACTGGTAAGAATTATGTTCTACAATTCGGTAGGAATAATTCAAAAAACTGAAGAGAAGTCAGAACTGTGATGGAGCAGCACTCCTTTTAGTCTTTTTAAGTAGAACCTTAAAACTGCTAAGTAAATTGGATAGATACATCGATAGCCGCCTTAGAACATATCGTACAGATCAGTTTCTCCGTAAATCTACCATTCAGTAGCAGTGTCACATGATTATTATATGGGGTACATTAGAAACGTCGATGACAGGACTCCTTAGATTGTAAGTAGCCAAGTTAAAAGCATACTCCTGACATCTAAAAGCAATTCATCTTTAAACTTTACCTCATCCGGTAGAGGGGACGTACATAAGGCAAAACAGTTTATCTCTCTATTATCCCGCCTAAAGTCATAGCACAGCTAACACACGGTTTCCTCAGCTCAATATTCACCTAATCATGAAACCGTCAGCTAAATTGATCGTGTTGGATCGGAGCAAAGCAGTCCTACAGTATTATAGGTGTTTGAAGGCAGATTCTGTAAAGAAGTCAAGACCCTAGCGGAGACCAAGATTCAAAGATCTAGCCAGAGGAAGCATTGTTTGCTTGATCTAGACCCCGTAGACTGCATCAATTATTAAGGCCTGTCTCTGTCTCCTTAACATCACGTATAAGATCTTGTGCGTCGTATTTTGTGAATAAATGAAACCACTTGTTAACAAATTTATTGGCCTCTATTGGTGCTGTGTTAGGCCCGGTAAGTCCAGAATTGGTGCAACAATCACACTATGGTAAATCCCACAAAAAACACAAGAAGTCCAAATCGATACTCATTACCTGCTTATCGATGTTATGACATCATTAGGGATTTTACTTTCATTGAGACTGCTATTAACTCAGGTGATGGCACCTCATCATAAATCAAACTTATCAATCGCTGTTTTTTTTAACCTAAAAAAGAAATTGAGTAAAAAAGTGTAATCACGAATTAACACTAGGAAGAATTAATATACATATATTAACCTAACTTCACTATCTCAGCTCTGCTACATAGCACAAAATCGTGGATGGTTGGGACATGCAAAGTAACAGGGTATTTAATGGTTGAAGCCCAGGTCAATAGCAGACTTTACCGCCCACCTAAGGAAGTATGTAAGTTCGTACATGGTGGCAAGCATTTTAAGTAATGAGTAAGATAGAAGGAGAGGCAAAGAATCTTCCAGGTAAAGCTGGTGTCGATATGAGCTTTCAGGATAACAATGGTTTTATTTCAGATACTCCGACATATTCGAAGCTGAGGATCGAGGATGTTTGAGTGATGGCAGAGGAGAAAAATCCAATGAACTAGACAGATCAATCAGACCCCTGTTGTGAGATACTGAAATTGTTCTTCTGTCGCCCAAAACAATAGACGAAAAAGACTTTGGATATCAATATGGATTTCTTTAACGCTAATCTCTTAGTCTACCTAGGCAGTATACCTGTCCCAAGCTAAGTCAGCTGAGTCTCAAATGATAAATAAATGTTTAAATTGTAGTAGCTCTAGGAATAAAAATATCTGAACTTGGAACATGGTGTCATATGAAAAGCAGGAAAGTTCTGCATAGCATAAGATGCTATAAGCCTTAATCCTTTAGCCACGCAAGCATTTCAAGTAAGAATCTAGTGAAAGTGTGATCGTTAAGTGAAGTATAAAATCAGCATGAATTCAAAAATCGAATATATAGACTCATGAAAGCAGGACAGTAGACTTTAAACTATAAACAGAAGCGCAGATGATTAAGGTATACAGTGTACGTTCCTAACATGACCGAATATAGATATGTATTTATATTTCCATTATAAGTGTCGGAGATCTGTAAAAATATGGTACTTAAAAATTGTTACACCCAGGATGCTTTATCATCATTGCACGATTTTGGCTTGGAGGGTTTAAATCAAATTTTTGATTGGTATAGTAAAAAGGCTGCAAATTAACTATTTCATTCCATCGTACTCATAACTATTTCTCTGATACCAGATTTCCGATTATCTTCCACGTGGCTCGAAGGCTTGACATTTTTACGAGTGTAATCCAATTATTGCTCCGAATTTCAGTAACTTGTATTGTACTTTTCAAATTGCACCCGTAAATTTTGTTTTCCCTGTAATGGCCCTAGCCCACCATCATAGTAGTAAACTGTTCCTTGGGCCAAAACAAAAAAGATAATAAGAAAATAATTTAATGTCCTACAGTGATGATAGCGGTCCAGAGAGGGATGTTTTCATTTCGCATCCGCTAATTTCTTCATTTTTTGACAATCGCCTCCGGTGTGAATCGTTAAAAATTAAATGAGTTTTTCAAGGACCTTCTACCCAGCATCATTCCATCAAAGTCTGCCCACTACCACGTCAATATTATCTTGCTGTACCCAAACCAACCAAGGAAGGGTATGATGTTTAAAAACCATCTAAACCGACTTTTGTTGTCCTCGCAATTGTTTCTCATTTTGTAACCACTTCCTTCAGGACACAACAAATAAAAATCAAAAACGCGTAAAATTAATGTCTCTGTTGACTCTGTCTTCGCAGGATTCAATGGGTCCTCTCCCGTTTAGAAAAATAACAACAAAAAAAAGGATATGCAAGGCTAAGCATTACGCAATTGATGTCTTATTTCACAGTCCTATTTCTTGGATTAGTCATTTAATGAGCGGTCCCTTGAAAGGACCGGCAAACAGAGGGATAGAAAAACGGTTCATGTACATCTTTGCAAAAGGATGGAGTAAATCATGCTAAGAGATTTGTAGCCCCAGGCTTTCACTAGAGGGCCGTATCGAAACCAAATGTTAATCCTCTTTTGCCGAAGTTGAATTTTCATGGCTAATACCAAAGTTTTGTAGGCAGTTAAAGGGGATGAACTTGAAAGTTGTGGTCGCATATAAACGCACTTGTGTGTGGTGGTGGCGGCGGCGGGTGGTTTGGTAGATGGGATGGAAAAAGTTTTCCCGCTATCCGTTTTTACTGCCCAAAGAGGAAAATCTTGGCCGTTTTTGGGATGTTGGTTGTGCTATACTTGGATCTCAAAGTTGGAGGATAGAAAGTTCTTATGAGAATATTATGGAGGAATTATTACTTTATCTCGTGTAGATCTTGGATAGGGTTATATCATGGAGCCATTATTGTTCAATTATTTCATCATTTGGAAGTTGAGAGGATTTTATGGTCATTAAATCCGAGAATAGATGATGGGTATTCTAGTCTAAATGGAGTGAGTGCTTGTGCATATGATTTGAAGTTTGAGAACTTTTGAAGTACGCTTTGTTATGCATTGTTAGAGCTTCAGTAAGTTTTTTATCGGCATCGTAAATTCGCACATTTATTACATTACTGCAAAGATGTAAGTTAATACAAGTTATCCAAGATGAAACGTCTCTATGCCGCCTACCATAATTTTATCTTGTTCCGATTTGACAAGCCGCAATATGTAACCGCACAGGGGACTTCTTAATCCATCTGATGGAATTCAAGCAACTTAAATCACTCACTCAGTGCGAACTTTTTTCTTAGATTTGATGAAGCTTTAAAGCCATAGTGTATGTGCGTCTTTTTTGCTCTTTGTATTAAGAACAGATATCGTACCATTACTAAAAGAAACATTGAGCACCTGTCATGTTATTTGATCCTTTACATGCTAACCATAAGCCATTTTGGTTTGGCCTACGAGTAGCGTACAATCTTTCTGAGAATGGTGTCAAAGCAGTAACATGGAAGCTCCTAATATTAATCCTTCCATGACGTCAAACGGTTCTGTGCTGCAGTTGTTGAAGGTTTTAATGGCCGGTAGAATAAGTTCGTCTTTATCTACACTCATGCTTCTACAAATGCAAATAAATTCAGCATCCCCCTTGTTAATGAGTTTGTATATTTTTCACGTCGATCTATGCATCCATCTTCTTAGCCGGATGTAGTCATTGTTTAATTTTAGTATACTATTTTTCTTGATCACCTAATGTTGATCATTTACGCCTTTCAATACTCTGATTGAGGGAAGTATCTTCAGAAGGGTTAAAGGATAGATAGACAACGTTTCTTACAATCTTTTACCATCCAAGATCGAGATATCCGTATCATAGCTACGAGGGGCATTCAATATATTCTCGGTATCGATATGAAGGAAAATGCGAATTTAATTTAAATTGTTTTTATTTTTCAATATAATCTCCCCGAACATCAATGCATTTGTCACATCTTGAGATAAGCTTTTTTAAACCCTCAAAAAAATAAATTTCCTCTTTCTCTGCAAAATACCGACTTGAGTTCTTCATCATCCGAAAATCTTTTTCCACGAAGACATTTTTTCAAATCCGGAAACAGGAAATAAACACTAGGGGCAAGGTCTGGACTATAGGGTGGGTGTTGGATTTCTTCGAAACCACAATCTCGCGCAGCAGCCTTGGAAACTCGCGCCGTGTGAACAGGAGCGTTGTCATGAAGAAGCAACACACCCGCTGCGAGTTTACCCCGTCTTTTCTTTTTAATTTCCTCCCGCAAATTATGCAAAGTGGAAGCGTAGGATGTGGCGTTGATGGTTTCACCTTTTTTTTTGTACTCAATGAGCAAGATTCCTTTTGAGTCCCAAAAAACTGTGGCCATGAGCTTCCCGGCAGACGGAGTGACTTTGAACTTCTTCGGGGGGTCTGTTACTTTTTTATGCCACTGTATGGACTCTTGTTTGCTTTCAGGGTCATAGTGGTGGACCCATGTTTCGTCCCCAGTAATAATTCGATCCATAACACCGTCCGCGTTCTCACTACACATCTCCAAAAGCTGTGTACAGCATGCGATTCTCAGTTTTTTCTGAGGCGCTGTGAGCATTCGTGGCACCCACCTTGCACTGACCTTTGAAAGGTTAAGATGGTCATGAAGAATGGTGTGAATGGTACCAATTGAAAGCTTGGTGATCTCTGCCATCACTTTCACCTTTATTCGGGCATCCTCAAGAACAAGTTTTTCGACTTCTTTGATGCTTTCTCCCGTACAAGCAGTAGCCGGGGCGCCGGAGCGGGGGTCGTCTTCAATGCTCTCTCTGCCTCTCTTGAAGTCATGAAGAATGGTGTGAATGGTACCAATTGAAAGCTTGGTGATCTCTGCCATCATTTTCACCTTTATTCGGGCATCCTCAAGAACAAGTTTTTCGAATTCTTTGATGCTTTCTCCCGTACAAGCAGTAGCCGGGGCGCCGGAGCGGGGGTCGTCTTCAATGCTCTCTCTGCCTCTCTTGAACTCACTTGACCACTTTTGCACAGTTGATAATGAAAGTGCGGAACCCTGGTAAACAGCCACCATCTCTTCATGAATAGTTTTTTGACTTTTTCCTTGCTTAGTGAGAAATTTAATTACAGCGCGATGTTCAATTTTCACCATCATCGTCTCAGTTGCCATTATGATTCTGTTTAACTAGAGATAAAACGCGAATTAATAATCACATTTATATGAAATTTTACACGAATGCACTAAAATAATATTATTACTTGATAAATAAGTCAATTTATATATACAACCACAGCTTCACCCCGATACCGGGAATATGTTGAACGCCCCTCGTATAACTAAATAATGATTCAAACTAATCTTTGCACCTCGAGAAGTTCGGAAATACAAAATACCACAGGCGTGCCATACATCGATCCGTACATGACTGACTACGAGTTTGCTATGATAAGGTTTAGCGGTGTATAAAATCAATTAGCCTAAGTTCATTTCCATACATGATGTCGTGCATAAGTACCACCAACTCCATCACTGTCAAACAATACATCTGTTTGTAGATTAAGTGCTGTCGTGTTAAACTTCGTGCATAATATGGTCCTGTTCCGCGAAATCAAAACCAAACCCAACTGCGGTTTTCGGATTAAGAATGTCTAGGAAAAAATTGCTTAATCCAATTCCAAGTACCGTAGTATTACCGTAGTCAATCTTATTGATCACAGGTAATGGAAATTAAAGGATTAAATAACAACAAAAAAAATATTTTGCAGAAATATTAATCTTACCGAGATTTTCTGGTTAAATTTTTTAGCGGTAAGGTACAATATAAAAAAAAATTCATCCATCGTCAACCTCTCCCTAATCTTACGTTCTATAGAAACAGTCCACCTAAGTCGGAGTCTGTAATGTATACCAAAATTAAGCATTTAAACCGAAAATACGTGCTCTCATGGTAAACAACAAATTTCCCGACTTTTTAAGAGAATTCCAAAGCTTCAAAGGGGCTGCTTTGAAAACAGTTTATGTTCGAAAAATCGCATGCTATATTCTATGAGCTTAAACAAACTTCTCTTAATATTGGCTCTTACCTTTATGAACACGTAGGAATCTTAAAAAAAAACAAAATTCATAAAGAACCATCTCAAGCCCTGTCGACACATTTCACGCAAAAAAAATATCACATACTATGTATCATGAGATAATCTATTATTGAGCACTTTTTCAATGACCTACTCCAAGTTAAATAGTTTTGCCGGTTTGATGCTCCCACAGCTGTTAGATATTGTCCTCCTCTCTTTTTTTATCTCCCATAACACATGCGCAATGTTCGATTTTGGGCAGAATTTCCCTCCAAAGAGTCTAGAATTCGTAAAATTTCTACTTACTCCAGCTGTCCGCATCCTTCGTGCCCAAAATGTCCTATGGAATTGAAAATTGTTCCTTAAAGTTTAGTTCTAGCTCATCCGTCGGATTGTTGTGTGTCTCTGTTATGGCGGTACACTGTTAACTCTGTTCGGTTTTGTTGGTATTTTTGCTTGATTAAGTTGAGTTCTGTTTGTGTGGAATCGATTTTTTTTGCATAAAATCCACAGAGAAAGTTAAAATATACCATCGCTTACCCTCCACAAACCGTGTTTTGAATGGAATAATCAGATTTTTTTAAAGTTGAAAAAAAAGAAGAAAAGAATCTCTCGTATCTGTACGCGCCGGTGTGTGTTGAAGAGGTGTGCAAATTATTCGTCCTTGACGAATGGTGGTTGATGTAATTTACTAGGTGAATGGGTTTTTAATAAGCCACAAGCACTCTAAAGCCTGAAGCATTGCCAACTTATAATTCCACAGTACATATCTATGAGTATGCAGGGAAATTCCGCGCGAGTTACTCGTAATTGGTGTCTAATTAGAATCGAATGAGTGTCGCGGTTAACTGGTTTGTCAATTGTTTAGCCGTTGTGGAGAGTCCCTTTTCTGATGAATTTAATCTGACGCAGCGAGACATAGTATTCAAATTGAGTCTACTTAGGAAGGGACATTAAAACATGATTGCTCGTCGTGTATCCTCTGAATGTATCCATATTATCTACAGTCCTGTTGATGTTTTTCAAAACACTTTAACTTCCGTTGTGGTTTCGGTTTAGTGCTGAATCTCTATGTGTTTTTCTTTTGTGTTAGGGTTATTCTTGAAGTTGAATCTCATGAATAAAACATGAAGCTAACCGAGTATGCTACTATAAATACCATCGGTACTAATATAAGCCCGTTCCGAGTTCATTTATCTATACTGAAGATTTAAATAACTGTGTACAGGTGTGCGTGTAGTTTTAATCCTTATCAAGGATACATTTTTGTTTATTTTGCAAATTTCATCTAACCAGCGGAATGTATAATTGAAATAAAGTCATGATTCCATGGATTAAAGCTGATGGCGAGAAGATAGTTTGAATAAAAGGTAAGTACTGAGGTGCTCTGATGGTGATTTGTGGCGCGTAGATATCCTGTTGAAGGGCGTTTATTTAACAGCGTGGAAATTTTGCCAATTATTTTGCAAAAGCTGCAATTTTCTTGGAGTTTTCCACGATACTTCGTCGTGGAGCATCAGATGATTTGCTATTTTAGACTTTTATTGTTGCTCCGGGGTATTTTGGGAAAGGTTATATGTTAATAAAAGGGGTTTAAAGCGAACCAATTAATTCATTTATTGAGGTCTGCACAATATGTGAATAAGTTCTACGAATTACGATGAGGATAGATGAAAGTTTTTCTTAATAAGTTCTTCATAGATGTAAGATATCTTCGTCAGGTTACTTAGACTCAAAGGTGCAAGGAAAGCTATTGATTGTCACTTAATTGAACTTTTATTCAAATGGGTTCCGTTTTCCAAAGTGATAGTGTTGCGGTGGTTCAATCTGTTGGTTTCCTCAAGTAGAGACCTTAAGAAATCTATGCATGGTGGAGAAGACTTTCCTATTTCATGTACATGATCTCATGGGTGCCGCATACACAGGTAGTTCGGATCGTTTTAGTCGAAGGCAATTGTCGCTGAATTCAGCTCTCCTAAAGGTACCGATTTTAAGTCCTTAGATAACAGACTTTAGGTGATTTTAGAACATTAAAACCTACACCAGGTAATACCTTTGACATCACTAAGAATGGTAACTGCTGTAAGAAAATTAGGCTAAAAGAAAGTACGCTTGAGCTTTTAGGAATTTTTTCTTGTTGCAAATGAGCCGATGACTTTAAATACGGTCGGAGGCCATATGTACTGGGAAACTTTAAGATAGTTATATTTTATTTTGCAAAACAATTTCAAAGGTGTTGTAACAGCACATTTTACAATTCAATTTAATATGTGGAAAATCCTGAAGAAAAAGTGATGTGCACCTGAAACACAATTAGCACATCCTTGCGTTAAGCGTCAAACTTGCCGCACCAGCTGCCGTATGAAATTGCCAGCAAAGTCTGATTTTCTTGGCAGTTTCCTTCATGTGCTGCATAACTTCAAAGACTTTGAATTTTGCGTCTAGTGCGACGTTCCTCGTACACAGGAGAAACTTGCAGGGTAATGATTTCTCCAAAGGATTTATACTTTTGCGCTCTCCTTTTTCGAGCATTCCAGAGACCCATTTCACAACACTATTAAATCAGATTCACTGGTTTTGATTTTGAAATTCCAATGCACGCAGCATTGATATAGCACATGATGCAACTCATGACCTATTTACCGACATCAACATTGTTGAGGTCTGCGTTAAAATCACAATGTCATGCGAAAGCACATAGAATACGATTATAATTGGAATATTGTGAGGTTATCGATAAATTTGACTATCATATAACTTTATTTGAAATTCTCGATTGAAACCAGTTAGGAATTTTGTTTCCATATAATCGAACTCCTATATTATTTTCATTACAAAGGTGCTAACTTACTGTAACGATCTTCGATTACATTCAGTTTTTTGTAAAACTATACCGGAACTGTAAAAGATGATTCAAAAAGCACTTCTACTTAATGGGGTAGTTTGTGCCGTTCCATTTAATTGTTTTTGGATTCCGCTGCCTAGCACTTCAAATCTAGTTCCAAGATTAAATCCTATATTGTTCGATATGTTCGATATAAGGAAGGAGTGACATTAGATGATGAAGTGAAGCTTTTATGGAAGTGCCAAGGCCTAAGCAACTTGGGTAAAATAAAACGGTTTTCGTAAGTGCCGAGATATTACCCACTGCTGAATAATATTCCCTAAGCTCGCCTTACACTATCGTTCTAATAAGATTCCAGTGAATATTCTTGGAATGAGTTCATGAAAGATGAGCTTTATTTGTGCCTATTGGATCTCTTTTCTTCGACATGGGCGACAGCATATTCTTCTTGTAACTGTCGTTAGTATCCGACGAATATTATAGTACGCTGGTATTAGAAATTTACTAGAAGCAATTTTAAGATACTCATATGGAATGCTTTCTCTCCGGGTAATTCATCAAGCTTACACTTGTGCGGCACCTTTAAGACCTCTTGGATCGTTATCGTCTGGTTCTATTACTGGGCTGTTATGATAGGCTAGCTCATTATTTCATGCTACCTGACGGACTTAATAATTACCCGAAGTGGTCTACCAGAATTAGTTGGATTTCTCAAGCTAACTTTAAAGTCGCTATCTTGGGCCCTCATTATTTGTAGGGTGTGTATTAGTTGCTTATCGGTGTATATTCACTTTAAAGTCTCATTGGTTTCTTGGTTTATATTTGTTTATAATTGTTCGTAAGCTTACGATTCGGTATATAGTATAGTACAGTCTCTAAAATATGATCTAAAATGCTACATATCCGCATCCTTGATGAAGGTTTCTAGTAGAAAATATATATTATAATTATGTACACATTTAAAATTTATTTATTCATTTATTGTAAGGTCTACGATATACGCAAAAAAAGCGAGAAGAAATGGCTTAGTCAAACAAGTATTTTAAATTTTAAGTCGCGGATGCAACTTGTTCCTTAGGGTTGTTCGCCTTTTTTTTTTTAGACATATGAGTCCTCTCCATTTTGCACTGATCATTTTTGGAATAATATTCTTCCGGTAGTTCTTAGATCCATTTATGTTTAAAGGATTAACTCCACAGCATCCTTATAATGGACCTGAACCCAAAGATTATTGCACAAATGCAACCGCTGAAGAACTTTTCGCCTGATGCGAAATGATCTTCCTCAGCTGGCACTTAATGTTGTGTAAGGAAGTGTACGAGTATAATCACGTTTCCATGTTTGCTTTCTTTGATATCAATCCTATCCTATCCTATTTTCAACGTAAACTCTCTCCAGACCTGATTAAGTTGGTACATCCTTAAGAATTTTGTTCACCAAGCGCGTAAATTTGTGGTTTTCGTTGCATTTGACCAATGTGCTTTTAAAAACATATTCAGGGTTTCTATTTTTTTTTTTTACAATTAGCAATTTATTTAATATTTTCTCTGTAGCTCCAAAAAGACTAGACTGACATATTGTACCCCCATATCGCAATATGGAATACCATATGAAAGGCAATTTTTCGAAGTCAACAGATCCCTTTCTCTCTGGATCATAATTTAGCGTTTGCAAAGATCACACTATCACCGGCGCTAGGAATGCTGTCAAGTACTTCACAAAAAGTCACGGTAAATTTCTGCTTATGACTCAAAAATGCGAGTGTTTTCGCCTTCCTAACCATTGTAGGTCTTCCAGAACGAATCTTGGCTGTTCATCAGACCCTAACCTGGTAATTAATTAATGCGATTCCCCAGATCGATATGGTTATACCAACAGTGAAATTACAAGATATAATGAAGTAAAAGACTTTCGTCTAGTCCGTGTAACCTCACATTCTGAATTGTTTTTTAGCCATTATGTTCCTTTCTGAACTGGGTAAGTTCAATAAACTAACCCCGGTAAAACTGACTCAAGTGGTCGTCATTTTACAATGCCTTCTATTAAATATTGTAGTTTATCCTTTTCGATTTAGCTCATTAACCTGATTGTTGATCAGGAGAAATTAAAAGGCTCACTAAGCTATAGATTTAATACAATATATTGTAGAACCGATCCATATGTTACGAAATTCCTTTAGGTATATTGCGTGAGCTGTTCAGCGAAGATTTATACGTCTCATGTTGTGGAAACTCCCTGGGACTGACAGCTTCAAATTACCACCCTATTATGATCAATAACAAGCCATGCAGTTGATGACATACATACTCTTTGTTCATCAGTTTTTAACTAGTAAAATTGACACTCTTGATCTATTGCAACATATTTCGTTGACTGTTAACCCACGACTTCTTAGGTCTTCTCTTTTCGCTATTCGTTGTGTTGTGTCATAAGTTTCGTACGACATGACGCAAAGTCAACAACGCGTCAACGTTATGCGCGTACAGAAGGATTGATAGTGTGGCAAGATCCAGAATTGTCAATTGTCGATCGTAGCACTTTGGCCTTTGTTAATCTACTATGCGAAAAATTTCATAAGACGATCCTGTCATACATCTAATGCAGGAATTAAAGTTTCGAGACTTGGGACGACAGTTCGCAGATTAGGCTCTTGGCAGCTTATAGTCGGCATTTAGGGAAAAAAAAGCAAGGTTCACTTTTGGCGCAATGGGCTTGCGAACAAGCAAAATTTACATTACAGGAGTGACGAAAATTCAGAAGAGACCAATAAGACGCAATTACATCCACAAAATTGGTATGTTTTGAATTTTCACGCTAGTGGCGTCATCGATCTTAGATTTTCGAAAAAGATACGGTTAATTCCAGTTGATATCGTTTAAAAAAAGTTGAATAACGCCATAAAACAAAAATGCTCATAATTAAGCATAATGAAGCTATCCAGGGTGACCGGGGCCTCAACTCAATTCAATGCAATTAAAGTTTTAGGGATATTTACGTCGACCTATTTTTCCAAGAGAAACGCTGATTGCGAAATTAAGACTGCAGGCAAAGCTTAATCGACGTAAGATCCAAATTTCAGACCATTGATCACGGTCTTTTAGTCTGGTCGAATCCACCGGACATAAGCACCTTCACGACCAGAAGCACATGCATAGGTGCATAGCACTACTTCATTTGTTTTCCACTGACACTAAGGAAGATACGAGTATTCTCAGGTAAACTAAAAGAATCATTTTAACTAATTGACAATAGTATAAGTCACGCTAAGATTCCTACAGGTAACAGTAATGTCACTGAGGTTTACGGATTACTCTGTTCCGATCAGTGATTTTGATCATAAGACTGAACACTCTTTCATGTAGAAGATATAGATATTACATTACTATATTAAAAAAGAATATAGTATATTTTCATCCAAGGGTCAAAATATTTTCAAATATAACCATCCAAGCCTTTACGTGATCCAGGAAAATGTTTATCAGGAGTAAAATGGGTTTACCGGTATTTCCAGTTATGTGCTCTCATAATGCTGTGACCTCAGTATGTCCTTGCGTTTAAACTACCACATCATTCCACTACCACCTTAAATGGATCAGAAGACTTAAGTTCAGGAGAATTATTTTGTAAGAACTGAGCTTTGAAATTTTTCGGTGGAATGGTTCGCCAGTTGATGAGGAAATTCAATTATTAACTATGAGGAGCTAAAATTAAAAAAGACATATTGACAATTAAGACTTACAGTAGTACGTTTACGAAGAAACATGAACTTAAACAATTCAAAAACGAGAGTCAGTGAGTTTAACTCTAAGTTGACGAGGTTTTCATTGAACCAATCTGAAAGAGTATTTCTTTGGTAGAAGTTATCTGCTCGAAAAGTATGCTTAATTTTCCATAAAGTGTGAGTCTGGATTTAAAATAAAATATTTTGTCCTGCAGCAAGAAAGGGAGTACCATGCACTTAATTATCCAACGTCTTAGGCATTCTACTGAATGTTTATCTCTAAGGTTCCACTGTCTTTTTCTATTTTCTTTTCAAGCGAGCCCAAGGAGCATTAAATTGACTTTGAAGTAACTTGTTTGTTTATTCCATTAAATCATTAGAGTACGTGCGAAAAATACAACCCACGTGCATTTTCGAAAAAAATAAATCCTCTCAAGCAACATTTTAACGTCAACTTTTTCAATTCTACTTTAAATCGCAGCACCAAAGGACCAGAGAAGATTTCCTTAAGCGTTTCCGACTTAAGAAAAGCCGACTTTCGATAAACAACAAACAAGAAAATGCGCCAACAAAAACGTTAGCGCAAATTTGTTCGCCCGTGAATATTTATAGGAGCCTTCAATGAACAGAGACTTGGACATGTTGAAGATCCTGAGTAGGTACACAAGTTAACAGATCCTTAGAGAATACTCTTCATCTAAATGCAAATAAATTTTTTATTCCTAAGCGGTTAGCCCCAGGGGCAAATTGGATATGGTAGTCCTTGTTTGGCCTTTACGGTTTTTTTTTTCCTGACATTCATTCCTTTTTGGTAGCCTTATTTTATTGTTATTGTTTTTTCGTTTCTTTTCTTTTTTTTTTACGTATTTTCTTGGTAAATTTCTTCAAAATAAAACTTCAAGGGAAACAATTTTTAATTGAAATTTCCTTGAAAAGTTTTCAATTTTCTTCTACTTTACAAAGAATTCACTTCCAAGTATTGTAATAACAAAGAAAGAAAGGAAGATAAGCGAAGAATTAAGTTAGGCGTACGTACATACATACGAGTATGTACATGTGGTGGCTTATTTTAAATTTAAATGTCAGTTAAATACATGAATAACAGATGCGGATACTCGTAGATACTTATATATTGCAAAGCTATGAAAAGTAAATGATGTTTAGATGTTGTAAATTTTTTGACTTCTTTGTATACAAAGCTGAAGAAAAGAAAGCAAGACAGGCAATTGGCAACTGGCAAGCGGTTATTTGTAATTTTAAAATTGAATAAATTAAAAAAAGAAGGAACAGCGAGGCAAGTGGTTTTAGAACTCCTATCTTTAGGTCATTAATTTGTTGAAATAATGCAAACAAATGAGACCTGAGGTTAGATAACTGCGGCATAACTGATATCTAACATGAGTTGCTTCAACGTATTTGGTGCTAAAGTCAATAAGGATCTTTTGGAACTAGAAAGAGTGTTAAAATGGGATGAACCCTTAACGAACCGTTTGTAGCTCTCATATCCATAAATTAGGCTACTGCGTCTGGAATATCCGTCTTCTTTCATCACGAGATAGGAGGGGCTTACTACCCTGCCAAATAATAAATAAACTATTGCACACCACGAAAAATCTCTAATAAGAAATGACAACGAACTTCGAATCATCGAATGGAATACTTTGCCTTAATAGATCGCGTGGAGCCAAACACTCAGCGGATGCCCTTAATTGATGCAAAGTAACTATATCCGCTATCAAAGAAGTGCAACACATAGTACAGCAAATGCTTATGAAAACAAAGCAGCATTCATTTGTCTGGAGCTTTCGACCTATGATAGAATGTCTTATAACAATTTGTATCAACAGTTAAATTAGCCAACATCAGCTTTATATGCGCGCATGCGACAATAGAGACGATAGTCGACAAAGACATCTTTTATGAGCTCCTGGGCAAAGTGTACTAGCAGTGCTCTAGATATGATGCTAAAATCGTCCTGGGTGATTTTATTGCAAAGCTACAATAGTAAGAAACGAGTAGTTTCTGATATAGACAGCATGACATCAACTCAAATATCGGATTCGTGCTAATAGGTTTTGGGGCGAGGCGGGACACTGTCGTGTCCGGTATATTAATTTTCACAACAGGACTTGGAAGGCTTCTAATCAATCAACCATCAACCAGAGCACATTGGGATCGATGCACCGCATCAGTACGTACAATGGGTATTCTAAAATGTTCGAATTTGAACCGGACCTCTACCTTATTTTTTCAAATGTTGTGGATATCCTAAGCATTCCAAGGATAAGAAAATATTGTGAGAAAGTTTAACGTGAAAGGCTACAATTAGAAGAGATCACCAATAGAGTAGCCGTTAATATCTGAAGATGATGCAGCCAGTATTAATTACTGAAGCACAGTGGCAGGCTTTCCAAAATGCTTCGGATGTACTGAATTCGTCCACCACAACTAAACTTTTAGTTCGACGATGGATAGAGGCAAATGCTACTCGCGAGCCTTATGAGCAGAGCAGAGGCAAGATGAACCTTGGCTTCTTAAAATGAAAAAAGAAGGAGCATGAGAAAGGGGTGCTCGGGTGAATAGAGGGACGCTACTCCAGGATTGAGGTTTGAATATTTTACCAAATCGGAAAAAAGCCCACAGAGACGAAGAAGGTATAATACTTTAATAAAAATATGCTATTAATCAGAATTAACTGTTTCAGTTAAGCCAAAAAAACTAACAATCACATCAATCAAGGTAGCCGTTCCTAAACATGAGCCCAAAACACTTTAGCTTATGGGGTGCCCTTGAAAACTGGCCCCAATTCAGCCAGAACAATTCTGAATCTGACAATTTGCTAGTACGAAAGCTTAGACATTAATTAATCAATTAATTAAGTTCATCGGGGGCGCTTTCTAATGGGTACCTATGAAAGTAACCATGCTGTATTGTTTGGTTCTTAAGGCCAACTAAATCGTAATTTGCACTGGAAATGGTAGGTAGATACTACTGCTAGTTATTAAGTGCTTTCAAATAGAAAGAGCGTAGTCAGGTATTTTCAGTATCAATGGTAGCCTCTTATTTTATAGCAATAAATTAAGGTACATTCTAATTGAAGGTATGATTTGCTTAAATCAGTTAGACAAAACATTAGAGGATATATGTATGTATGTATATGTCCTTTAGCTTGTACGTATTATACCGTAGATTTTCAAAAACTGCCTCCTGCAGAATCTGCATATGTATATATATGAAGCCGTCAGAAAGTAGGGAAAGTACCTATTCCCTCTACCCTACAATACCAAATGCTTTAAGGCGGGCAGCTTAATTTAAGCGATTTTGGCTTTGACCATAAACGTATGAGTTGACTGAGTTATAGTTTGTTATTAGCCAAACAAATTTGTGAAATATGCAGCAACTTCTTTCTTTCTACAAAACAATTTTCTCTTTCTATCTTTTCTAGTAAATGCCCCTCCTATTTATGCAAATCGAAAAGGAATTGAGTAAAATATTTCATTTACCCCGCAAAAGTCAACATACCGGAACAAACCAAATGCCAGTGCCTAAATGAAAGTAAAACAAAAGCCTTTCTCTAGTTCTCATTCCACATCTGTGCACATTTTCTCCTCGGCTTTGTAATAAAAGAAAACAAAAACCCTCACAACATTTAACAGAATCGCCTGCATTCATCTCATTCATTGACCCCCCTCTAACTCTTGACCAATATATTTCATCTCAGTCCATGAAGTAAAGTGTCTATCAAAAGAAAAGACAGGAGCATAAAAAAAAACTAAGAACAACTCAAAAGAAAACCAAAAACGAAACGAAAAAGATATCCCTTCTCTGATTCACCGCACAACTTGGTTGAAGCTAAATTGATGCTGGCCACAAGTATCTCACGAATTTCATCCGACCACTACCAAGTCCACTGCCCAAATATAAATTCCAATTTAACCCTGGCCTAGACTCATTTATATTTATAAACTCGCCTGCTCTGCTCCTCTTCACCAGAACCAAACAAAAAAAAAAAGGATCTTCCATCACAACCAACTGAGAGGAGTACGAAGACCAGAATCAGAATCAAAAACAGAATCAGGATAAAGGCAATATGTACTCTCTCGCTCGCTCTTCTCTTTTTCAGAATACGTGTGTATAACTGCACAAACGAAAATAAAACAAAAATACGAATACAAAAGAAATAAGGAAAAAAACTGTCGGCTTTACACATAAAAAGGATTCATTATTTCAGATGCCTGTCCAACGGTTTAACAACAAACTGAATATTAAAGTAGCCCCAGTGCGAAAGTGGATGAGGAAAAGGAAAAGGAAGAGGAAGAGGAAGAGGAAACGGAAACAGATAAAGAAAGAAAGAGAAAACAAAAAATTAATAGAATCACCCCAAAGGAAACATCCATCCATCCACTTCAGAAGCAATTTTCTATCTGCCAAAAAACAAATTCCCATAAATATTAATCCTTAATATCTTTTTGTAGTCGTGCGGTTGCGGTCTTTGCTTATTCAGCAAATTCAGCGCAACATCAGTTTTGAATACTTCATAACACACATATCTTCCGGTTAAGTCTTGAGAATGGTTACTTCTTCGTTTTTGGGGCTCAGGGTTAGGTAATGAAAGGTCTTTAAGATCACCTGACGGGTGGAAATTTGTCACAGAGTTTGTGCCCCCTAGACGTCAGCTTAATAATATAAATTTAGCCTCCGGCTAGGTTTCGGTAATTTAGCCTCAAAACAAATGGTTCAAGGACAATGATGGATTAGTGCTAAATGGTGAAGAGGGGACAGGGTATGGGATATACAGTGTAATGGACGATTCAAGAAAGTACCCCCTTTTTCTGTATTTAAGTTCGGTAAATAATAATTTCCATGTTGCGGGCAATAAAATTTGTTTCCTGACGGCAATGTTTTTCATTTTGTAATGATGCGGAAGGAAGGTACGAATACGGATAAGAAATATAGCTTGATTCGCCTCCATCAGCTGGGGGTAGGGAGGTATAAATGTCCTTTTTACAAGCTCTTTTTTCCTGAATATAAATGAGCGTGGTAACAGACGAATGGAATAATCCCTTTCATAAAACATGGGCACGAATATAGTTTATGCGACCCTCATTCGAAGGGGTGTGTGTTAACTAATATTATTCACAGAGGGAACTTGAATGGTTGTGTTGGAGATTACTAAACAAGTGTGATAAGTTATTGCAGGATTAAAAGAGAAACAAGGGTGGAGAGTTCCTGTGTTTGATTATTTTAATTCCCTCGGGATGATACGAAAGAGGATATGCACATAAGATTTTGTCTTATTAAGTCACGTACACTTATTGGATAAAATAAATAAATATTTATGGAAAGGATAAAGGCGCGGTTTCTGACGGATTTCTTTAGGTGACATCAAATTTATTGCTGCTTATTAAGGCTGCCGTTTACAGTAAAATGATTTAAGTCTCGATGGAATGTGATGCAGTGCTGATCGGAATTTTGAAGAAAATGAGAGGCCTTTAAGTCAGAGTAACCTTACTCAAACTATGAGGACCAATGAATGAGTTTTAAGCATATTTATGATGCTATAGGAAGCTACCTGGGTATCTTGCGATACATTTTCCTTGCTTATCTATTCCATTGGGCTTTTTGCAAGGATGATATCTATTTCATTGGAATATCTTTGACAGTCGTTTTATTAACAAGCATTTCATTCTTCTTATTTTTTTTCTAAATATTTCTTGTAGCTTAGCTAAATTTGCAAACTTTAGTATTTCGCCAAATACGAGTATGGGTATTTGTCATTGCATTACATTCATAGAATTTTTATTTCAGTCATCATCATGTTTCTCACGCATCAGTCAGTAATTGTTCAAGCTAAATCCACGACGGCCGTCTATAGAAATCCTATAAGTTCAAGCGGAATTTTGCGGCTGAAAAACACTAATAAATTTTCGTTTATTTAAGGCCACTGTTCGCTAAGTCTATGTGCGATATGGTTATTGCAGTTTCTTTGACGATTAACGATGATGAAGATATTTGGTTTTCTTTTCTGGAGACCTATTGTTGCTTGCGATAGCACTAGCATTGGTGTTCAGGAAAAGCAATGGACTTTTAACACTGTCTTGGTGCCTAACTTTGACTTCAAATTCCTCAGTTGCTCCATTCTATTTTTGTTTCAACGACATCATAAATACACCGTGAATGACTCGAACTAATTTTATTATTTACAAGTCTTTTAAACGATTTGCGTCTCAGTTGTGTTGAACAATTTTGTGATAGTGTGATTGCTTTATATTTGGCTGGAAAACCACAAGTAGCTATCGTTAGAGCCCTCCAGCACCTCAACGTGAATAAATCATTTGTGTCTCGCACCATAGCTCGTTACCGTGATACTGGCAGGGTTGCAAAACGCCATGGAGGTGGTCATAAAAAAACGGCAACATCGGCAGAAATGGTTCGGAAAGTGAAGGCTCGAGTTGAGCGAAATCCGCGTCGAAGTGCAAGAAAAATGGCTCGTGAGCTCAACATATCGTTGGAACGGATGCAACACATACTGAAAAATGAGCTTGGGCTCAAGCCATTGAAATTTCAAAAAGCACATGATCTTACACCGCAACAGAAAAAAGTTAGAGTCGAAAGAGCAAACGAATTGCTACGTTTGCACGAAAGTGGTGAGTTGCCGAATTTGGTTTTTTTCCGATGAGTCGCCATTTGTTATCGAGCAATATGTCAACAAACAAAATGACCGAGTTTACTTGCCAGAGAAGTCCTTCGAAAATTTACACCTTCGGACGGCCACCAGAAAGCAGGCAGCACCGGAATGGTGATTGTTTGGTCAGCCATAACCGCTATGGTCGCTCTCCGCTCGTATTTTTGGACCGTGGCGTCAAAATTAATGCGATCGTATACCGTGAAACTATCTTAGAAGCAGTATTGAAGCCTTGGGAAAACAATCATTTCGGTTGGAGACCGTGGACCTTTCAATAAGACTCGGCACCGTCTCACAAAGCGCGCGTCAACCAAGATTGGTTAAAAAATAATGTTCCACACTTAATTTCTTCGACACAATGGACTGCAAATTCTCCGGATGCAAATCCGTTGGATTTCTCAGTCTGGGGTATTTTGAAGGCGAAGGTTGGAACTAAAAAATACAAAAGTTTGGACCACCTCAAACAAGCACTTCGCCGGGAATGGGTAAAAATACCGCAGAGCCACTTGCGTGCAGCGTGTGATGCTTTCTTCGGCCGTCTCAAGGCCATTATTGGCGCGCCAAAGGTGGACATATTGAAAACTACTGATGCAATTTGAAAATTGATGTATTTTCTAACATTTTTTGCTTTAGCAATAAAATTTATCAAAAAATAAAAAAATTATAGCGTTTTAAAAAGTTGGAGTTCGAGTCATTCACCCTGTATTTTCCATATAAGTTTCCGGAATCAGAGCGCTTTTCCTTATCCGTTCCAGATTTCTGGGAGCTTTATTTTCAAATCGGTGGTAGTGATATGCAGATTCTTCGGAGCGTCTAGATGTTTATTCTTCATTACCTGTAAACTTTGAATCACAACGGTGGTCGATTTGCCTCTAATAAAACCTCTTCAGCTACCATAGAGTAAAATTATACTGCGCTGCTCATTGTCTAGAACAAGTTCGTATAATTTCATCGCGCTTACCATATTCTTTCTTATTTGCCTTTATACGATGAAATAAGAAAGCTCACCCACCAATCGTAAAGTATCAGATCGCCACTCATCACTTTATTCGCGATCTATTTAAATCTAAGATTTTTAATTCTCATCCATAACACAAAAGTATGTATCCCCTTTGACTTCATAAAATTTGATTCTTTTTCTGCGCGATAGCGGATACAATGCTCTTAGCGGGGACTCTTCGTTAAGCAATACTTTGTGTTCCATAAGTAAAGGTCTCGGGTCGTTTTCTAATTTTTCCTTCGTTGAGCAGGTTTTTTTAAAATATGTACTAGTCTGTTTGTTTTTAAATTTGGTTTCTGCCACTGTAATATAGTAGAGCCGCTCTTACTTGGTGAACAACATATTCAAGATGGCTAAAATTCATGATGAAGATTAGTTTGATATGTCTTCTTCAGTTCTCATTTCGAAGCATGGCTTCGTTATAGCAATTCGATTCTAAGTCCCTATACTCATCTTAAAGTTTTATTCAAAAGAGCGCTGAAATTGAAAATGTAGCCTCTTTTTTGCAGTAATGCGTTTTCGGGCTCTAATGATTTTGAGCCAACATTGCAGCTTGAGACATACAATCTTTTTACCATACAGTTTTTTTTTTCTATTTTTTTTAACATTTTACGGCCCAGTATCTCTTTTGGTAGCTATAGTTCCTAGGTATAATATTGATCTGTTAAGATCTCCTTAATATCGGCAACACTTAAGTAAGCGTTTGACTACGTTTACTTTGACTTTAAAAGTCTTCAAGCAATAGGATGATCCCTTGATCTCTCAAATGCTTGTGTAGCCAGCCGTCAAAGTAGCGAAACCGTACCTTCTACCTGGCGGCTCAAGGTTCTTAGATATGAAGACTCTGCATTTGCGTTTCAGCATTAATCTTCATATATTTTATTTGGCTCCCTATTGTAAAGGAAACTGGAACATCTAACTCATTTATACGAGTATAACCTCTTTTTGGCTACGATACTTAATTCTATATTTGTATTTATTCTGACACGCAATCTCAGTTGGTGTGAAGATTGCAAATGCTTGTCTTTTTTTGTGTCATTTTTGATGAAGCTTTTGTGTCAGAAATCTTGGATGAGACGAGCAACCGCAGTGTCTGTGTGTGAATGTTAAAATGCTGAAACCGCTTCGCGGCTACGACTAAATTCTACAAGTTGTAAAGTGTTGTTTTGCAGGCGCGTTGTCTAACGTCGAACGATATCTTCCTTTCTTGGCTTTGCGTTCAAATTGCCTTGGAAGATCTTTACATCATATGTAGGGCATTGCTCGTACCTCTTTTCTAAGAACTTGTATCAGGCTAGTGTCGGAAACATAAGATTTCTTACGACTTTATCGAGCAAAAAATCAAATCATTTTTGGCAGGATATTATACTGTTGCTGTTCTCTTCCTGGTCAGCCTCGGGGTTATATGTAAGTTGGATTAATTACATTACTTTAAGGACTACCAATGATTCATTTCTCATCTTCTTGTTTTGGTTTTTTTGAAAATGAATATGATGGAGAGTTTCTTGTAACAACCAGTATCTGCTATGCAAAAAGTCCCAACGTATTGTAATAAAAATGTTCTTAACTTTAAATTTAAAAATTTCTCTTTCTGTTTTCTTTTTTTCAGATTTTACAAAGAACACCTAGATATACTTTCTTTTTCGGAAATGTAACAAAGGTCATTCAAAGGCTTCATCAGAATACTATACGCATATCTCAGCATCAAATTCCTTATCAATCTAAAACAAACGTATCAACAACCACAAATAATATCAAATTGTGTCCTGTGTTCAAATTGTGATCCCTTATATTTAATTTTCGTAATTTATTGGCACAAAAATGAAGTGAAAGAGAGTCTCTAAAAAAGGAAAAATCATATATCAGTGCTTGCGAGTTGAAATTATTTTTCCAAGTCAATTTAAGCTTAAGCTAAAAAAAAAAAAAATATAAAAAATTAATAAAAATAGTAAAAAGGGAAATATTAGAGTGTATTGCGGTAAAAATGAAATCTGATAAAATGCAATTTATCATATTTGCCATGTGGGAAATCTTCATGGCACTTTTCGTTGTCCCATCGCTCGGACGCCAGCATTCATCATCGTTGGTCCATGGAGGACCAGTTTCGAGTAAGGATGCGCATGGTAAGTGATTTTTTTCCCCTGTATCCTATGACTTCCTTCAACTATGGAGTAATTTAACAACAAAAAAAACAACCTAGATATAGTAGTAGTAGATATCGCATCTATAAAATTGTATCCATCACCCATACAACCACTGTAATGGTTGGCATTTTGGCAACGATTCATCATCTCAGTTAAACTTATAAAAAAAAAATGAAAAGAAATCGGACAAAGTCTTTTTCCTTTTTACAAATAGAAAAACGAAGATAAATTACAGGAAGGCACTTGGATGCACCAGCACTAGCATCAGTGGTAGCACCAGCTTGTTGCTACTTTAGCAATTTTTATGACAAGAAATTTTTATTAAACGCCATCAACGTCGAAATCATGTCGCGCATAGTGAAAGAAAACAAAAAAAGAACAAAAAAAAGAACAAAAAAAGGACACACTAAAGTACCTTCTACGAGTCACTGTGATGGTGATGGTAAAATTTTTTACAAAAATGTTCCTACTTCCGTCCGATTTCCCGCCGTCTCACCACACCATTCTCTCTGTGCCAGAAAGCAACTTCATTCAATTTTACACTATCACATCGGGATGGGAGAAACAGAAAAAAAAAAGAAATCTAAAAGAAAGGATAGAAACTTTTGTGTCGTCCTAGGCTAGAAAAAAATATATAGAGGGTAACTCTTCATAATTCTTGCTCTAGTTTTCTTCCTTTTCATCGTGCCTTTCCCTGGCTTTTGCTTAAAACAGCAATGACGGACGATGGAGGATGAAGGGTGATGGAGGAAAATCCTTCAAGTTATCTAAAAAACTTAATTCTATCCATTTTGTTTTGTTTTTTTTGTTCAGTCCGTAGTATCCTTCGACATAGATTTTTGGTGTTGAGCTCGCGCGAATATCTTCCGTATCGCTTTGTCCTTTAGTCCGTATTCTGCTTTTTGTAACTTGTGTCCTTTTTTTCATTCTTTGAAAGGGATACCCAGCAATATAAGTTGGGATACTTTTCTATGTAGTCAGCAGCTGTTTTTACATTATTCAAGATAATTTTTGTCTTCTACCCGCTATCCCTACCCTAGAAGCGATGAAGGACATCAGAGGAGAAAATTAAAAGGAAAACAACAGGAGAACGGAGATACCTTCTTCCTGTTGAGATTATGAAACAACTCTTCCAAGTTTACAAGGTTTTATCAGATGGGTGTTGGTTTTTTTTTTCTGGTTTTTGTTCGTCCTCCTCTGAATACTGAACAACACTATTGAGAGGAGCTTATCTAGGAGAGCCTCATTAAAGTCTGTTATAGAAAAAAATAAAAATAAACATCACTACTCGAAAACTTAGTTCAATTACAAGAGGAGAGGTAGAAGGATCTCAGAGAGAGAGAGAGAGAGAGAGCACAACTTTCTAGGGCAGCTTGTAGTCGTTCGTCGGTTAATCCAACCGAAAATGTTCAAACAATTATGCGTAGGATAAAAAAGAGGATAAGTTTTCTTATCCTTTTGGCCCTTGGTGTGCGAAAACTGCATTGAATAGCCTTTGCTGAAGGACGACAGAATCCGAGTGCAGACTTTAGTGATATCCCTGTAAATGGTAAAAAGGATAGATTTAAACTACCAGATAAGTGGGAGAGAAGGATATTATCCTGTAGTACCATTGTTTTTGATCCTTCTGGGGAGGGGATCCAACTTTGTAGAGGTCAGTTTGCTTGAATGGCAACATGGATTTTTTTCATCGCTTTCGGTCGTGTAAAGATGGCAATCTACTGTCATTCTACTTGAAGGCCTTTTGTTGTCACAGCTAAGAAAGATGTTCAAATTTAGTTTTTGAGTGACTTTGGTCTATTCTCTATAGGCTTTTGTGTGGAGAAGACTTTAGATTTTATTTGAAGGGAGTATTATTAGGCACTTGAATATGTATGTATCTGAAGTTTGGCTGGAGTGACTTTGACTTTCAGGAAGACATTTGTCTATTTGCGTCTTAGTGATAAGTCATAGGAAAGAGTTTATTTGGCTAAAGTTTTAATGGCTGAAGTTTAGTTGATCGTTTTCAGACGTTTTTTTCATTTCTAGTCTTGGGAAAAATATGGTTGAGTGTATATAATATAATAATATAATTCTTTATGTAACCACTGTCGTCGGGGCGCAACCACATCTTAAACTAAACATATTAACTGACAGATCGAACACTATAAGCTAAGGTTGCTTAATTAGGTACATATTTCACGCTAAGGACCTTCCCTGAAACATAAATAGATAATGATTTCGAGGCTTTTGCAGGTAATCACATCAAAACATACGAACCTCGTTAAGTACGTGAATGCTTATTTTGATGCCCTCTCTAAAGTCGACCTTGTAGCTAGTTAGGCTAGCCCGCAGAGTAACGTTGCTGTTAACTGATTTATTGAACGAAATTCGGGTATATACATATCATTGTATATGACGCTCTTAAAAGTACCGCCGAAGTGGGTTACTGAAATGGCATGTACGCAGGAAGATCTAGCCTTTCAGGTTGGGAATTGTAATTGGATTCTTACTCGATCATGTCAAAACAACCAGGAACGTCAAGATGGTTCACTGTTGACGACCTTGTAAAAAAAAATAAAGTAAGTAAAGTTTGGATTTGTGCATGAAATGTTCGGGCACTGAGCAGGTCGCGTGCAAATGAAAAACTTTCGAGGGTTCTATAGATACTACTATTAAGCGGATATCACTCTCATCTAGGAAAAACTCGTATGATGAGGGGTTCGGACAAAAAGCAGTTAGAAACTATGAAATACATATACTACGACGATTCCTATAGAGAACAGAAGTAATATCTGTTTGCCTGCGGATTCACTTTGAGCGGCAGGCCAGGCAGGAAGTCTTGGGCTTTCGGCACATGAATGAACAACATATAACAATCCGCATCATGGCCTAAGTTACACACATCAGGCTCACCGTTAAACAGAGGAAATAGAAAACGCCAAAAAAGAATACATCTTTATGCTCCTAAAGAAAACTTAAGGTGATTTGAACGCTAAAATAGGATGGCATTATACTGTTACCCTAACTGGAAATTGGTTTAAGCTAACTGCCTCTACTGAAAGACATAATTTCACAAATGCTAGCAACAATGACGCGTGCGTTATACAAGCAACGAAAATAAAATCTGCTTCTGTGACCGAATGTAGAGATCTTGATTAGTTCGAGGAAATAGAGAATGTGTGCTCCAGTAATAGTATTAGGACGTTTTACCAAAGGCTAAAAATAACGTGTCAAGCCAACAAGACACGAACAGATCGCTATACAGATGAGCAAGGAAATTTAGTATTAGAGTCATTGTCAAAAAAACTACCTGTGCAACGACAACCAAGGGTGGAATTTATAAATGAATGCAATTGCTTATATATGCTACGAACTTAGTTGAAAATAAGTATATACTGGGAAGGATAATATCGACGAATCGTGCAGAACGTCATCTAATCTCCTAGGCTACGACATTGAGGTAGTAAGCGATTTTGTTAATCTTGACTTCATAACACCTTATCGGATATCGAACGAAGACTCTATGTACGAGTATATAAGATACAAATCATCAAAGCTGCGCTTTAGAAGTATGGACGGTAGCGATATTTTTCGTAATTTTGAATATGCTTCGGTCTTTGAAGGAGGAGTGAACTCTGACATGGAAGGTTTCAGCCAACTTCAGCCCGAACTGTAGTCACATCCAAGTAAGAACGGCTTGTTTGTACGTACGTATTGCTGGTAGAGAGTGCATGGAAACTTTATCGAAGACTATCTTCTTCAAATTTTCTTTTGAATGCTTTTGAAACTATTAGGTGTGTAGCGGCTAAAAACGGAATTAGTTTGACAAAGCTGTCTACCAAAATCCTTCATACTACAAATACACTGTCACAGGATGTCAATACTGATAATTCTTGGAATAATTTTATTTATTTGAATTTCGCTGAAAAATATTCCAACAATTACCGAAGCGAGCAAAATAATTTCCTGATATTGCAATTCCCTTCTGCATAAAATTCGTCTAAAAGCCCGTCATTTTCCCTTCACTTGACATTAAAAATTCGTATACCTTCTACACAAATATTCGTATGAAGAGAATTTTATCAATTTAAATTCCATTTTCAATTTGTAGCCTTGTTACCAAATTAATCAGAATGGAATCCTTCATTAAACACGTATGTACAATCTGCGAGACACTTTTTCGAATGTCAAAAAACGAAAAAATTCGAAAACAAGTAAACGAACAGAAACACCAACAACCCACCCATAATCAGGCGAGTAAACTCAAATCCGGAAATTGACAATAAGGCAAGCACATACGTTAACCCAACAATTCCAAACACTTTAGCTTTATATCCTGGCTAAAAGATATGAACGAATACAATACATTCCCGAAAATGTATCTGTACGATGAAAGTGCTCCAAGAAAACAACTCCAACCTTAACACGCAATGCGCGTAATTTATTCTCGTCGAGTGAAAAATTGCCAGTTACCCCATTGGAAGGGGGAAAAGTGGAAGAAATTTCTACAATGGATGCTAGCAGTTACCGTTAATTCCAATTTCAATGGTAAAATTTCACCTTACAGATGATAGAAAAGAAAAAAAATTACCTTTTTCCGGGTCTCAATTTGGATACGTTTAACTGCCTTTAGGCCATTTTCCAGGTGCTGATGCAGGCTTAAGATTGGTTTGGGGAGAAATTAAATGTTTTCAAAGGTGAAAAAGACTCCCACTCCAGTAATCGGAAAGAAAAGACGGTTTACCAAAGAGTAGATTAAGTGCCATGTTGAAGAAGATAGACGTGGTGATGGTGTTGGTTAAAGCATGTTAAAGGAGTTCCCTGGGGACTTTTCCTTTTTGAATGTAAAGAATACATGAGTAAAACAGACGCTGTGTCTTAACAGTGTTAGGGTTTTTCTTCCTACTTCCTTTCAAGAGTCATTGTTGTATCTTTGCTGGAGTATAGTAGAATTTTTATGTTGAAAGCGGAAGGACCGCTTTTGTTAGTGCGTAAATGGATGCCTTTTGTGCTTGCTTTTAAAGATATCCTTTCTATGCGAGTGTGAGGCTGCTTAAAAGTACTTCCGCATGTATCGATATGTATTATAGCTTGCGATGTATAAGTACTTAAGCAATGAAAAGAAAACAGTAACCCCTGCGGCTTTTTGTTTCATCCCACTTTCCTATCCATTAGGCAAAGTACTCATGGAATACTACGCTTAAAAGAATTTCGAAAAATTGAAGGATGCTCAAGTTTTTATAAGATTTCAAACGGTGGAAAGTGAAGTGCATGAAGCAAAAGTAAGGTTACTTTTCCTAAACATTTTCTATTAAAAAGAATAAAACACTTCTGATAGACACAGAATTTTCATATGCAGACAAATTCAGAATTGTCTGAGAGCCTTTAATTGAGTTTGACCCCATGATACCCAAGTTCAGCAAAAGCACTTTGTAACTGGAAGATAGTATTGGGGATCTACCTATGATTTCGCCTCGATGGCTGTCGATGCAACATGTTTAAACCAAATGGGTTTGCTATGCAAAATATTACATTTTATCGATTAAACGGATTGTGACGTTAGTGTTAGAAACTCCCTGGGTTTAACCAGTCTGCTTCTGTGAGTTGGTTAACTGAAAACCATTGCTAGTATATGTACTCGTACTTCGCTAGATGGTGCACTAGAATCGTAGTCTTCTGCGCATAAAAATCAATTATATTCTTAGCCGTCTTCAGCAGGAAATAAGTGCTGATTGAGAAATTAGTCAATTTTACCTATTTTTGAATAGAAGCTCCTCTCAAGGAGTTCGGTATGCAACTCAATGCGAAACTGATAATTATGATAATTATTAACAGCTGGACTTCACCTTTTTAGAGCATAAGCAGGTCATGTGATGATGCTTCCGCATTCCCGTCACACTGTTATAAGCCCCGGATATATTTCCTTGATTAACGCTATTAGGATGGTTACAATAAGGCTAACCCTAAAATGATGTGGTCTTGCCTTCTAGTGAAGAGTAATTTTAATCGCCTATCTTGAGTTGCAGCTCAGTCCAACAGATACTTCATTTCTTAAACGAACCCTGACATTTGTAAAAAGTTCAAACTTTCGATTATGTCGCAACAAATATGAAGTTTTCAGCACGATTTTATTGCATTTGTCCATGTATCCATGGGCATGGCAAGTAATGATTCAAAAAAAAATGTGCAGCAAACAACACAGTGAGACACATTTATTCTGAGAGCGTCTAGGTCCTTTTTCCATGCATCTTAAAGTATATGTAGGTTAGGAAAGCCTAGACAAGGTTATCATATGGCTTTTTCGTCATTTCATGCCATTTCGATCCCTGAGGTAGTCCCTATTTTATAAGACTGCTACACATTTTAATGGCTGAGGTGAGCCACACTGTTGATAGCATTGAAGAAAAGTTTAAGGAAGCCTCTTCCTACAGGTTTCTAGCTTCATCATCAAGATATGTTTCTTTATATTAAGAGATAAACTCTTTTAAGCCCACTCTGGCGTCTGTGGGCTTAAAATTTCTATTGCAAGCTAATGTCGGGAATTAAACTGAAAATTGAATCTCGTCTACTATTGTATAAATTTACTTCCTCAGTTGCAGTATGAATCGGTGCGCAATACTAAGTTCAAGTTGTTTCATACTATGTTCTTACTCTATCTTGGGATTTTCTCCAATTAGATGACACAAGCTCACTAGCATTCTAAGTTTATTCTGTATCGCAAAAATTTATAGAATCTAGAGTTTGAGGTAGGTACGTTGTTTTTTTCTTTAAAAAATTAAGGTTCGCTGAACAGCCAATCACATATTCTATCTAAGTGGCCTTAGTTAAACATTGTGAATTAGGAAAAGAATCTCAGTTTACATCCTTTCAAATTATACATCTGTTTCGTATTTATACTCTTTATTAAAACACCATACTGCACAGGGCAATTCAAATTGAAACTTGTTTCATTGCTCTTGGCATCTCCTTCGTCTTACAACCTTGTGACTCTGTAATTTTCAACAGTATTCTTATAAAATCTTGAACAGTTGGTATCAATCTGTAACGCTAATTACCCCTTACCATCATTAACTCATATACAACGCCATTCATTGCTAAAGGATTCTGGAAAACACATCGCCCTCTCTCTTATGCTTTGAAGTCAATTGAAAGGGAATGAATAAAAACTTTTATGTAGGAAAAGTTTGAAGTCAATTTCGTTGTAAATCGAGGGCATGGAGGGTATGAAGTTTACACGGTGCGTGCTTTAGAGCTATTAATAACCATTAAGATTGCTCAGAACTTTATTTTGCAAGTCAAGTTACCTTGAAACTTCTACACAAACAAGCTTAGCGAAAGGGTTTCTGTTTCTTTTTTCTGCTGGCAAAACCTGATTTAGTTTCAAACTGTCAAGGCTACATTAAGTTCATTAGCTGATTGAAATTGTTTCGAAGGTTATCCTAGCTGTTTGATATTTTCAGATATAGGCACTTTCAGTATCCTTCAAAATACTGCCTATGCATAATTGTGTACCCCGCAAATTCCTACCACAAATCATTTGGGAAAATTGTCCTCCAAAAAACAAGACTTAATTAAACTTTATTTTTTCTCTTAAATTTACAACGAATACTTAACCGCCCTTGGCTTTTACGCGCCTCATAAGCAACACTCAATTTTCTCCTGCTGCTGCGAAAACGTTTTTACCAAATTAAATTTTGGGACTAAAAGATCCACCTTTCCTCAATCCATGACATGGGGGGCTAACACTATTTCATCGAGATTCATCGAGAATTACATTAGAACAACAAATATTTGCCGACAAAAATTTCCATAAATTCAATTCCGCTCAAGTAAATTACACTCAAGGAGATTGAGTCAAAAAGGCAAGAGGTGGTAGGAAATTCTCGACAGGCTTAAAAAAATGCGCGCCACGAGAATCTTTCATCATCATTTAGACTTTAGACCCTCATCTCCCTATCCTCTAGTTCAAGCCGTATGCCTACGGTTGCAAATTAATAGACAAACTCCCAATAAACTTAATTTAACTTTTCATCCTCTCGCAGGATTTTCGACATACGAATACGAGCGAGTACGTATGGGTATGTGTAAGGTTTTATCAGCTCGCTTGGGGTGAGAATTTGAGACTAATATTTCTTATCGTAGGTAGGAATATTTGTACTCACATCTGAAGGGAAGATCTCCTGCGATATCTAATCTTTAGAAAAGCAGAGTAAAATATGTAGGAGTGATATCGCATAGTCATGGCTATAGATTATGAAGAGGGTGGGAGTGGGATGGTGGTGGTTTAAATGACTCCCCTTGGTGTCCTTGGAATATACTTAAGTGGCATTAAGGTGTAAGCAAAGCTATAGCGAAAGCCGGCGACTTGTGACAATTCGTTGTCTTAAAGTGTAATTGAAGACAAAGTTGGACAGAGTTGAGTGTTGGTAAATGTAGCTTAGAAGTTCAAAACCTTCGTCTATACCGTTTGAAATTATACAACCGGAGGCTGAAAATTATTAAATCTTATATTTCCACCCTCAGTGTGAAAGGACCTTAATACTGAAAATTCGCCGTACATGTGGAAGGTGTTAAAATCGTTCAACAGCGAAAAAAAAACCAACTTTGGTGTTGCCAAATATGCCCAGAGAATTTTTTCTAGGATTCTTCCATCTCTAACAAAAGTGCGTCGGTTTCGGTAAAGCTAAATGCTTATGCTATGGCGGAAAATGAGGCATTAGTCTGCATTTACTTACATTTTTAGCGGGCTTTAAGTATAAGTTCTTACTTGCCAGAGGCTACTTTTAAGTTAGACAACAATCGAGTGACCTAAGTAGCAATTTTTCTCAGAGTCATTAATCGGTGATGATTAATGAATTTATCCTCAGTTCGGGTTGTAATCAAACGTCCGCTTGTATGCTTGGAGGTCAAGTCTTTTCACTCTGGCGATGAATACAAAACCAAACTGGCCTTGGTTTTCCTTTCTAAACCGTTCAACATAGTACGAATATATACCCCTGACATTGCCAACAGTAAATTCATTGATATTTGAGGTTCTTCAACTATGAGGGTATAAGTTACTATGAGATATGAGAACTTTCATTGTTCATTGAGGCTAAGCCTTACCCTTGACTCAAATTGACTAACTAGGAGTTCCTTCAAAACGTTCATACTCTAGTTTGTCTGAGCTTATGCAATTAATTTTAGTCATTGAACTGACTAAAAACAATTAATTTTAAAGAAAAGTGTAAATGAATCTTAGCCAAACATAACTGTGGGAAAAAGAATGTGAGAAAGAACCAGGATATAGCGTCCTTACCAACAGATATAACCTTGAGTAAATGAAGTCAAGATTAGCTACACAAATTTCTCTGGTAAGTATGTATACTTAGTAGTAGTAGTAGTAAATGAAAATTTTGATCCAATATTTTTCCTTTCCGGGATTCCCGCTTGCAAGTTCTATTATGGATACTGGCGAAGGTTTTAGATATAGAGTTTTAGTTTTTTTTATAGAGTTTTCATCTGATTTGTTTTAATGATAATAAATACTGGTATACGAGAACCTCACAAAAATTTGGATAATCAATGCTTCTCGTTGTATCTTTTAGCATCTGTCTATACTGATTAATTTAGGTTTAACTTAGGTTTGACAATACGTAAGCGTGCTTTTTTGGTAGCACATACCACATTTGGTATCAAATGGAAAACAGGAAGAGAATACTTAGTAGTCATAATATTAGCCCCATTGTTATCAATTATCTTGGCTATGCACTTGCGTATTCCTCGAGAACATAGTAGCTTTGAACATTCTCGGAAATTGGAAGCTACAATGGCATCACTAGAGCTTCCAGTCCTTATAGATTTCTATTTGGAGCGAACATTAAAAGTCATGTAGCTTGCACAGCTCTGGAAGCACCATCTTCTTGTAATTTGTACATTGTTCCAATGTTGTTTAAAAAAACTGCTGGTAGTGCTGCCTTTGTTGAAGGGGTCATGGAACAGAGGTTTTCCAGACAACTGCAAATAGATGGACCTGCAAAACAAAATACTACAAGAGCTTTAAAGGTAATAGCGGCTTCTCAATCTATCGAATTATATCACGACGTTTGGACGGATTCCTGTCTGCCACTAATCATAATCAAATAAATATATTTCATGTATTATACTGCAGATGTTATAAAATCTTTTGGTTTCGTGATTTGCTTCAGTCTGCAGAGAATATGTGTTGATGGAATCACCTTTAAATTATATCCAACTTTACAATTTATATATTTTTCCCGCCATTCCTAATCATTTTATTTTTCCATCACATCTCACAGTTGGCTTCATTCAAAATTTATCGCAACAATTATTCAAGTTCTCATGAATAATTAAAGCTAAATTATTAATTTCCAATCACAATAGTATACAATCTTATCACAACGATTGAATTTTGAAGCGCATTAAATAACCACATCAACAATGAAATATAAACGAGTATACCTCCCCTTCCAGTCCTCGTCATAGCAATAAAAACGAGGTTGTGATTGATAACCTAGCATTACCCTCAAAAAACTCTGAGTCGGATATTTCCTTCTATAATTAGAAAATATAGGGAGTTTGGGGATTGAAAATGAAACTACCGTCGAAATATGGTCCAAAGTACTCGTAGTATGAGTATGAGGACAAATAGCAGCAATAGACCTCGCATAATCATGTCAGTGAAATTGTCAAGTGGCCTCCTCACTCGTAGATAACGAAAACACACCGCAAAAAAGGAAATGCTTGACTTCTAAACGAACGACTGAAGTGTCCTTCTTTTTGGCAATTTTCCAATAAACGATAGAAAGAAGAATGGGCGACAACACTCCAGGACAAAAAAAAAAGAAAGGAAGACGAATGATGAGCATAAAGCAAAAGCATCCTTCATCTCTCAGTGAGTAAAATGCAAATACCCGATGTATATTTAATGGTACAAGTAGCTCCCCAGGTCGTGTTTCGCCACCCTTGCGCAAAAAGCTATTAGCATCGGAGTTGCCACTATAGAAAGGGCGATAAGGAGTGCACTAATGACAATATATTGGGAAGTAGATTTTGTCTTTTAATATAATACTTTCTTTCGTACTAGCAAAGGAGAAATTCTGCTTGTCGCCGTTTTTTTAGCGTCTTAAATGCTCGATAGATTTGGTTAAAATTTCTTCCGCTTATAGCCCTGATATGTATTGAAATATATTGTAGACTCGCCTTTGCATTGGTCTGGCAATATACATATACGAGTATGTAGGATATCCGAAATCGTGAGTATCCTATAAAGAATAAGTTTGATACTTTTTAGCGTTGATTTAACTTGACACCTCAACGACGAGTAAAGTTCAGTTTTGTGCTTCACCCTGGGGCTTGAGCTTGAAAGTGAAAATAGTTAGGGATAGATCGTCTTTGAAAAACCTTTTTTTAATTTTTTTTTCTAACAATAGATAATGCGAAGTTCGTTGTAAAGTATTTACTGTAGATCTTCCTAAATTTTACTATTTTGACTTATTTCAATTAATAAAACACGTATAGTCAATTTAGGTGTCAGAATCTCGAAATTGAGAATTATGGTTCTAATTCTATATAAGTACATTAATACATTATCATTTTTAGTTTGATTCTGCACCACGATTTAGGTTTAATCAGGTAACTATGACTTTACTTAGGAATTTGCCAGAAGTATTAGAACTAGCTATTCAAACATCTGATTTTGGGGTACCCTCTCAGGATTATTAATTCGGCTGCAAGAGACTGCATGGAAAAATTCTTGACAAGGCAGCCTAAAATTTTATTGCGGAAAGTATTGGGAAAGCTTGATGAATGCTTGTGAAAAACGATCGGACTATGATTATATGTGAACTCAAATCACTTTCAACTTGAGGATAGAGCTTAATATGTAAGCATGTATATAACCATCCATCGATCTTTGTATGGAAATAGTTAGGCCTCATAGAAGTATAATAATATGTTTTGTCTCTTACATATTGTAGTTCTTCTATAAGCCCAACTTAACGAGGTGAACTAAAAGGCTTTTATTACTCCGAAATGGAAATGAATCGCATAAATATATTGTAATATTTTGGTTTTTAAGTACATTGATTTGATTCTACTGCGAGTGGAATAATGTATTGTAATAAAACGGCTAGATTCCTTCAATTTGAGAAAAAGTTCATGCTGTACAAATGCGGCTGACTAAAATAAGTAAAATCATAATCAAGCCCTACCTGCCTTCTGCCGCCTTATATTATTTATTAAATATATTCCAAGAAAGCTTTCGTTACAAATAAAGGTGTACAATTCGGCATTCTGCACGAAGTTTAGTTAAGCGATATACCTATGACAGGGATCTATTTTGTCACCGCTTTTTTTTCGTACATCTTATGTACTCTTACCTTATAGTCCTCAATAAGAGTTCTTCACATAAATTCGACAAAAATAGAATGTAATGTGGAAGATCAATGATAAAAATATACGAGATGCGAGTAAGCCCTGAGGCACACTAGCATTTCTGGCTTGCTAAATGACTTCGTGAGTAAAAAGTTTCTACGGCTGAAGATATTTGGTAAGACCTATCTATAGATCTATCTGCCTAGTGGTTACGAATTGTGTGTGGATATTTTTGGAAACATGCTTTGAAAGGTGTGATAAGGGAAATTAACATAACAAGCTTGACAAAGAAAGCTTAAGACAATCAAAACGAATTGTTTTATTTTTACAAATCTAGTATCAGATTGCCTTAGAAGTGAGACGACAACTCTGTTTGGATACCATTTTATCATAAGTCATCACAACCATCATCCTTGGTTCTCACACTTTCTTTTCTCTCTTATTGAATTTACCAATTCAAATTCGATGCGGAGAGCTTACATCCTTTCCATCTACATAAATTTAGCGATTTGAGGTGGCAATTGTGGGCATGTGTCGGTTTGGGGCGGTTCGTATGTCATCCTTTCCTAAGGTGGTATCCGACGAATTCATGTGAAGTGAAGCAATTTATTTTGATATCCTTTTTTGTATTTACACTCAAAATAGAATTTCTAGGGAATTTTAATACAAACTGCTTTGCTGATGGTGAATGATGTTATTTGATATACGTCTTCGAATTTTTTCTGCATGCGAATATATTGGTGGGTATGTTTATTCTTTATTTTTTTATTTGCATATGTGGTTGACTGGTTGGTTTGCTGGAATGGAGACGGAGTGATGTTTTTTGTCATCCCTCCAAACCAGATGACAGGATAACATCGATTTGCTTTTGTTTGGTGCGGTGAAGATTTTTCTTGGTTTTTTTTTTCCTTCTTGTTGGGTGTAGTCCTTTTTGAGTTTTGTTGTCATTTTGTGTTTGTGGGTGAGTGATACTTCTTTAGCGGGGTTTTTCAGGATGAAAGTCCTTTTGCACCCGCATAGTCATGTTTATCGGTTTTATTTGAGTGCGGGAGTAGTACTACAGGAAAGAGAAAATAAAGAAAAACAGCTCGAGTCACCTTTTTCCACCTGAAAATGGTGATAAGAACGTCGGCAATTGAGATGTTGATGACGGAGGGATGATCCTCACAGTAAAATTTTCTCATTACTATTTTTATGTGCTTTGCTATAGGGACTCTTTAAATACGGAGCAGATTTTCTTTGCAAAGACAGAAAGTTTCATAGAAGGGATAAGTGGATTTATAGTGTTGCCAACCATATTTCAAATAGAAGCATCTATAAATTGTTTCCAAAATCAATATACCTACATATATAACCCTGCATACAAATATTCATTCACGAATTTAAGTGCTCCGCAAACACCATCGAAAACACGTAACATGGTTCGTAGCTTGCGCCTGAGGTTCATTATCTCAGGCCGAAAAAAAACTAATGACTCACACGCACACGCTGCCATTAAAAGTGGCATTTCTAATGTCGTCATTAACATATTTCTGAAATATTCTAACGATAATGGAGGGAAAATGAAACGCTTAAGCCTTTTAGTCATTGCCATTCAGTGGTACGCAATAACTCAAACCACGCTCGCCACACATCCTAGCATAGGGCCTTCATTGCCAAATCTAAACGATGTTTGTAGTCTTTCATGTTGTTCTTAAGTTTTTTTTTTTTTTTTAATTTTCTTGTTTCCATTTTCGTGTTATTTACACGCAAGCTATGTTTCTCTTTCGTGATATTCATTGAAAGAGTGGCGAACATGATATTTCAGGCACCTACGGCGATACTTTGAGGAAAACGCTACAAAAATCTTCTTCTTCGCTACACTTAAGTGACACGTTTTCGAAGGAAAGTCAGTAAAAAAAATTGTCGGAATTGATTTTTTAAGCTTTGTGGGTAGGCCGTGAAGGCTCGAAAAAGTTTACCATAAATCAGATAAAAATTATTTCACGGATTAAAAGGGTTCAGTAGCACTGTACTGACGTTTTCTGCGTATATGGGCAATTTGCTCACCGATCAGGAGTTGACCCACTTGGGTCACCCGGTTGGCACAGGCTTTAATATGGGCAAAAGTGATTGCCTGACTTTTGTATGTAAAAATCTCCTTCTCTATTATTCTTCAATTTTCGAACAGCATTTTTGATACCTCCTTGTTATAAACTTCACCCCCCTTTCTTTGTTGTTCAAGTATAAGCTTGCTTTAGGTGGTTTGAAAAATTATGAATCTATCTACAGAAAAGCCTTGTTTTGGAGAAAAGGGAAATCCGGCATTAGGTGTACAGGCGACTTCTCGAAACTGATAAATAGCTGAATCGCGACGAGAGTAACAATTTGACTGATGATATGGACACACCCTCACTACGATAAAGTTCTGAAAGCCATTGCCATTCATATTCATATTCATTAATTTCATTAATACTTATATGCTCTATAAAAAAAATGCTTAAAAACAGGCTTTACTGACTTAACAGTCCAAATCTTATTTATAGACCCTATCCGAGTACTCTAAGCTAAACCTAACACTTATCCTATGTCTTTCGACGAAGCTTTACAATATTGTGTTCTATCAAGCATATTATGTGAACAATTAAAACATGGTTATAGACAATCTATAATACTTTTGAAATACCAAGTCGACGATGAATTTAACACACTTGTTGTGTCGAACAGACGTCATTGCCTAGAGATGTGGAGTTGAAGTGTAGTAGTTTAGCTTTCTAGAAGTGGCCAAGATTGATCGGTGACTGTAAAGTTATCTAAGAAAAGGAAGAAAGATTACATTCTTTCGTTAATCTGCACCGACAATATTTCTCACTCATTAGGACTGAGCTGTGGCACGTAGAGCTCTTAATACAATCAGACATGCTTTCTTTGTTTGATTACTCACTAAGTTACATCACCATAGCGTGAATTAATTAGTTTACACCACTTTTAAAACTCTAACTGGTTTCATATGGTCTTCTGAAAGACTTTCCATCATCTGCTCTGTTAGCAGAATTGAAAATTTTTAGCTCGCATGGTACCTCATTTTTTCAAAAAATACTTACTCTAAAGGCAGTTTAATAAGTTGTTGATATGTTATCTAGGGCACAATGCTACAGCCTGCACTATGAGTCTGTACAATAGTTCTCCAGCGCACTACTTCGATAGTGGACTTGTAACCTGTTATGTTGTTACTCTAGTTTTAAAAGTGGTAAGAAAGAAGTTGTTCAAAATTCTACCCTGCGATGTCTGTAGGTATGCGACTTCTAAGTACGCTCTTGTAAATGCATCTCAGATCCAGGATTAGGTCCAATGTTAAGAGTTTCCGTAACTTCTGCAAATATACATCATTCGGCACAGCTTTTTGCATTGAAGAGTTATTCATTAATTATACCATAAATCACAACAGCTGTAAGCAATATTCTCCTGCGACTTCATGGATCAACATCTTGTAGCACCACAATCGTGTAACAATTGTAATCAGCTTGTCTTGAAGGTCTAATTCTTCGATCTGCTCATCATTGATATTCCATTATCAGTTTTGCGCCAAGCTTCGAAGACCACCCGAAAATTCCTCATGAAGTAATGATTAATATGTACAATGTAAATTTATTTCCTGGCTCTCTTGTGGTAAACGTCACGTTCTTCAGCTTATCATACCCATGCATCAAGCCCACTCGCTTTTCTCCATATCAATGTCAGATCATGTTGTTAGGTTGATAGGGACATTTACCACGTGCGCACAATATCGTGATAGACGAAGCTCTTGAAATTCTGTTTCACCTAGTCGAAATCAGTCGACATAATGGCTTTTTGCGCTGCTGTGGAAAGCTCGTTGGGTTATCCATGCTCAGCACAGAAACCACCCGTACCCATAACAAGTGGTAAAACTCAAGTAGTATAATACAAAGAGTAATCTTTTGTATACCCAAGCCCACCCCATTAACTATTTTTCTTTCCTTCGTTATCGATGCAAATGAGTAAATAATTCTCTGAAGATTTCTCATCGGTACTGCTCCCACCTTTCTGCAGTAAAGGTTTCCATCTTGACACTTGGAAAACTGGGTCACACAGCCCTAGCGTAAGCTGTAGCCGATATCTTTTCCTTTTAACCTCTTTATCGAGTTGCATCACACTCATAGTTTTTGAACGACTTTTTCAAGAACAAATCGAATAGAAAATTTCATTTTACAGCAATGGTGGAGTGTGTATTCCTCTTTGCCCTCTTATGTTTAGTTTCGTACTTACAAGCCAAATTGCGGGTTGGAGGTGTGGAATTGGGTCTTCCACTCTTTGATACTGTCTTATCTTGTTCATCTTCTCAACCTCCATTGGGATACGAATTTTTATCGCATTGTATCAAATTTACTGTCACATCCAGTTTCTTTATGAAATTTTCCAATTTCTCGTCTGTATATGTGTACAAAGGGGAAGCGAACGCCACATCCATCGGATGTGGGTGAAATCCTAAACAGGATAATGTACAGTTTTATCTTCGTGTTATCTCTTCTCTCCTTCGTACTTTGTAGGATATCTTCCCGTTGTATAGTTGTTTTGTGTGTTAGGTAGGTAGGTAGATAGGTGTTAGGTGGTGAATGCTCTTTTTGGCATTCGAATCTCCTCTCAGCGAATCAGTTTTAGAAATTTTATTTACACAGCTCTCGTACGTGTGGGAGGGACAAAAAAAAAATATTTTTCATACACAGGCGATAAGGATGAATTTTTTTCCTTTCGTCATTTCTTTTAATTTTCTAAACACGTCCTTATTCTGGCACAAAGTGATATGTGTGCTCAACAAAAAAAAAAAAAAACAACGGAAATCCCCACCAAAGTTGATAAAAATGCGTGCACGTCATATGACAAAACTCAGTAAGGACTCTCAGGGGCCCCAAAAACATTTTGTTATAACAATAATGGAGGTGAAGAGGGAGAGTCAAAAAAAAAACGAAAACTAAAAAAATGGTACTTTATCTTTATCCTACCACAAATGATAAAAGGACACACACCGAAGGATAACAACAGAAAAATTGTGAATTTATTATGTTCTGCGTCCAAAAAGGGACATAATGAATTGTGACTAAAGATGAAAGGACGATTACAATCATTTCTTACTTTAAAGCTTTTCTCCGGTCGGATTGCCTGGACGAACGGGAAGGCGAGAAGTAAGAGAGTGCGAGAAATTGCTTTTTAGTTTGATGATTGTCACGTGGGTCGGAATTGTGGTAGTGGAGTGGAACCAAGACCATCAAAATAATTGCCATCGTTATCCCTGCTTAGCGAAGTCTCGTTTGAGTATATATGTACATATGTATGTAGGTTTTATAAAAAAAAAATAATAATAATTTGAGAAAGGAAGATTGGCACCAAGGAGCAAGGGATGGATTCGGGACGTGAACATAACAATTTTATCTGTAATTGCAGATAATTTTTAATGGCAGTGTCGTTTATGGTGGGGTTGCCACTAGACTTTTTGAGGTAAATGCTCATTATTGGGACTGAGTAGAAGTTGATGATGTATCCATTACACAGATTGGCCATGGAACTTTAAAAAAAAAAGACTATTACTTATTTGTCAGAAACTGGCAAGCTAGGGCGTATAATATAACTATCCTCGTTATGTCTCATTGACTTTAGGGTGGCTGTTAGCAACGTTATCATGTTGACTAGTGTTAATTATTGGCGAAGCGCCCTCTTTTCAATCTATTGAAAATGGCTGGTTTCAGACATACAGTTTTGAAGTAAATCCTTATTGCTCGATAGTTTTTTACCGTAAGAACTGTGACACTTTCTATGACAGTTCCTGTAGGAAGAACAACCAGCGGCTTTTTCGATGTGGATTTGCGAACACAGATGGCTAAAACCAAGAGGATTAAGCATCAGTCATGTAAGCAAACTCTTGATTAGAATATTCATAAACCATAAATTTGGCAACCTGAGGTGAACGCGCACAAATATTGACAGGTGGAGATTAGAAAGATACTCATTTATCTGTCGCACATATGACAAAACTTTCCTATCGGCACAGAATTAGCCTGGGCACAAGATCAGAACTTAGGCCAAGACTTGAATTATAAAAACCAATACACATTCATATACGAGTAAGAATATTTCATACTTTCTGTGTGAAGTTGAATGCTAAATGTTGTAAGATAGCTAAGCGGAGTTTATGAACATTCGAAAGAAGAAGATGCAAAAGGAGTTAGATGATGTTGTTCTTCAGAAGGAAATATATACAATAGCAACTGTTCGGATATTTTACGTCACAAGGAGAAACTAGAGCTTTGAGATCGTAAAGAAATTTGTCTACTTGAGTTCTGCGAAAATATCAGCCAATGAAACAAATGAAGACTCTTGTTAATAGGCACTTCTTTCACTTATAAAGGAAATTAAGTAATGGCTTTTGAACAGATAGTGAAGTTTGCTTTCAGCTCCTTATAGAACAAATCTTACGACTATTGTATGAACCAGAAGCATGGACGTTAGCTGCGTCTAGTTTGGAAATTAATAAATTTGGGAACTCGGTACAAATACCGCGTGCTGTTGACAACGCCAAATTGGCATAGTACCCCAGCTTAAAATCCCGGACTTTACAAATTTATTTGTATTGTATCCTTTGAAAATAAAATAAAAAATAAATTTCAAGCAACTGGTTTGAAAATATCTACCATTTGGACTTCTTCCTAGTAGGAACAGACATCTGCATGAGACTATTCCTTGAACACATGTCTTTCTTTGATCCTTAATTTTCTTAAATCCTACCACCCCTTGAGGAACATACATAGGTTATCAACAATGCCTGCGTGCCAGTATGTTCAAATATCTGCGCTTCCTTCCTGTTTTCATTTCCGTATTCACATAATCTAGTACAACTTTTCTACAATTTTGCATTGAATTTGATCCGCGAAAATCACAGGAAACATAAATTCCATTTCGGAAACTGGAGGATACGAGTGAATTCACATATTAGTAAACAGCAAGTGATTATCAGTTTTTCCGATTTTTGAAAGGTAAGCTCCAATCACTGATTTAACAGGGGTTTGCTATGTCCATGACAGGCTAGGGATGAAGATGCTCTGCTGATTTAAGAAAACTGGTCTACCTGCATATATGTGTGTATACCCTGTTACAGCATAGGATGCCATTACTTGTCATTAAACTCTTCCAACTGAAAAACTCTTCAAATTAAAAAAAAAGTTCAAATGAATAAGTAGCAATCCTCCTACCACTATCACTAGTGGTTAGCCCAGATAGAGAAAATTAACTTTTTTCCTTTTCCACTAAAATGTGTTAAAAAAAATATTTTTCATCAGAAAAAAAAAAAACAAACGAAAACACCACACAAAGGAGATGAGGGATGAAAAACCCACAAACAAGGCTCAAAGGCTATATGATAGTATAGAGTACAAGCGAGATTCTTTTTGTCTTCCCCCTTTTCCAGCAGAACCATAGTACGAGTAGCAGACATAGAACTCGTATCCTTTATTTCATGCTCTATTTTCGTTTTACTCATTTGTGAGTTGTCTTGTGTATTTAGTGTTTTGGTACGAGTATAAAAAAAAAACAGAAAGAAAATGTTGATGGGGAAATTTTAATGTTGTATCTTCTTGCGCAATCTGGCTTCACCCCCAATCCCCGACAAGGAGAACTGACAAGGGGTGGCGAGTATAACATGACATAATTTGGTTAACAGGAGAACATTTTCGTTTGTGGGCAGAGGGTGTTCACGGAGTGAGAACTCAATTAGCCTTTCATGTTTTGAGGCAACTTTGACTGCAGAAAAAGGATGTAGTTCAGTAGGTAGCTGGGGTCGATGGTTTTTTGTATGTTTTTTTTTTCGGGCGTATCTATGTGTATCCATAGGTAGCCAGGGATATGGAAAACGGAAGCCACAGCAAAAGATACTTCATATGAAAGATGGTGATGGTTTAATTTTTGAATGCTTCCTATCTTTATGTGCTAGGGTTTGCCAGAATATTTACGGTTGTTTGTATGTTAGCTGCGTGTGTGTTTTTAATTTACGGATCACAATTATCACAGAAAATGGTTTATGGTTATGATTTTTTGCCTATTTATTGTCTACATTTTCTTTTTATAATTTTTTTTGTTGGTGCCAGAATGAATGTGTGGACGAAAACAATGCGGCAAGGATTTGCTTTGAAATATTTTTCGAAGAAGGCGAGGTTTCTTTTGTGTGATTTTTGGGCAGAGCTTCCTATTCTTGTTTCTTTCGGAAGGTGTTTTCGATGAAAACTACCACACAATGCATGGTTCTTTTTACTTTAATGGAAAATAAAGTTTCTGGTATCTGAGAGTGTGTCTTTATTTCTGCTCAGGTCATTTCTAATTTAGATTTTCTATAACATGCATTTATCAATATTTTACGAATGGCGGTGGGAATGGGTGGAAAATGTCCAACGTCTTTTACAGTCTAAATTTGTTTAAAATGAAAATCAACGCAATACCTGAAGAAAACTTTTCAAAATAGCACAAAACTACTTCGCGACACACGTGCAAGCATGCCAAAGCACTGAAATGTCCTCTATAGATTCTGCCACACTTTACGGCGAACACGATATTAATTCTACAGGGAGGAAAATTGGACCATTCATCCTGGACAAAGCTTTTATATATTACAATCAGCGGTAGACATCTTAGAAGATAACATACATAGACTAACTTCCTACTGGCCAATCGAAATAAAGTGCTATTGGGCGCTGTAACTACTAAGATGTGATACGGTGTGCATCATCTCGCATGCTGTTGGCAATCGGAACACATAGGGTATAATGAACCAGACTTGAGTTTGAGTGCCTCGTTCTAAAACAAAGAAGATTAATTTGTAAGACTTGGTCAGTGGAATTAATCTTAGCAAGGTTGTCTGTCAGCTTAAGAGGTATCAGTCCTCTTAAGATAGCGTAAAATATTTTGTCAGTCACATTTTGTTAACATCTGAACCAATTTTTGAACAATCTTATTGGCTCCTTTTGGTGCATTTTGGACATTGAAGGGCATCGCAATCTCACCGAGATCTCAGAATCAAAGTCTCAGAAAATAGTTTCGACAAGGTAATCCGCTTATGCGACATCTTTAAGACAATACTTAAGAAGAATAGGTTGGTGAATTAGTTGTCGTAAATAATTGTTAGTAGTTGTCCTGTTGATGCAAACAGTGTGACCATTGGTAATGAATTTTCTGATTATAAGAGTCAGACTGTTTTGAATTTAATAACTCGATAGCAACCCAAAACTTCCTGCCGTCCACTGATCTTGTGATGTTATTTTATTTCGAACACAATCGGGCATGAAGACGACACATGATTCAATACGAGCATTTCGGAAGCACGTTTCCTTAATGGAAAAGGCTGTGTTCAGAGGTAATCTTTTGGTAGTATCACTTTGCAAGATGTTATCTCGATAAAAGAATTTGTTTCTTGTAAAAATTACTGCAAAGTAGGACTTAAAAATACTCATAAAAACGGTTATGTTCCTGTGAAGACTGGCATCTACAATATGATTTAAGGATTGAAATTGGTTTACGAATATTACTTTAAAGACCACTGAAAAATTTAAGGGGCCTTCATTGATCATGTGTTGGGGGTGGCCGTAGTGTAGTGGTACTAGCAATCGCTTCTCACTCGGAGGGTCAAGGTTCGAATCCTAGCCACGGCAAGTTTTCATTTGTGTAATTGGAACTCAGTCAGAAAAATCTGCGTGTGAAGGCATAACACTGACATGTAGATTTGGCTGTTGTAGAGTTTTCAAGCACAAAACAACCGTTAAAATCCACAACCTGAATCATTCCGAGTGAGGAAAAATCTCTCCGTCCTATTCGGACTCCCACCTCTAGAGAGTCAATATCGAAACCAAACTCACCAGAGTTTCAAACCACTACATCACTACAATGCTTTCCTTTCTCCTCCTTCTATCTTTCCGCCCGTGCACAGGCAACAGTAAAAAGGTATCATAACCCCTTAGGCGCGCGTAAATTATATAAAAAAAAAATGTCTAGGCCAGGCATAATTGGTAAGCTCAACGTCAGTGAAAATTTTCCCTTAATAAGATAATCGCCCAGTGTCTATCTCAGCTATGTCAACTAGCTTGTTCAAGCCCAGGCGGTTATTGTTAAGTTTGGAAATGTAGGCATAACGAAAAGTTTGTTTGAGAGTTATTGTTTAAAGGATTTTCCTTATATTTCTAAGATTTCTTTCTTTACAATGTGATTCTCTATACGTATCAAGTTTTGGATTAAATTTTTAATTTTTTGAATTACCCTTTCCTTCATTTTGAGATCTTCACGACACCCATATAAGATCTTTCGAAACTCGAAGCTCAGTGGAACGTTTTCCTCAGACCGATGAAGATAAAATTGCCAGCAATTTAAACCAAAAATTTCCGCTGGACTTTATGCATGTTCTCGGTTACTCTTATGTACTGTTTCCCATGACGCATACCTCATTTCAACAGTAACATCTACTGTTTTCAAGCGTTAAAATACTTCTTCCGTTTATTGCAGGATTATTTGTTTTACGTCTCATCTTCCTCTACATATGGTATGCATTTCTGTGATTGAACCCCTTGGGGTTTTTATATAAGTTAGGCCGCATTTCCACAGAATATTGCATGAACTGAACTGGAGAAAATTGGAAGTTTTCTAAATCCGAAAAGCTGACAGATCTGAGAACAACCGAACCGAGAAATCTAGAGTTGCGTTAAGGATGCTATCATATGTGTGCATTGTTAAAACGAAGCCGCGACCCGATACTCAAACATAAAATCAAGCACTTTTTTATATTTTGTGTAGGAAAAGGTGCAATGTCCCACAGCCTACATACATATGTGGAATATATAATACAATTCATGGAAGTTCATTATTTTTCATTACAAGACCTCTTAAATGAGCTGAAGCGCCCAAATTTTAATAGCACTCCCATGACCATGACCAAGGAACATTATCTTCCACACCAAAAACCCATCATCCAAAAGTATTCTTCCTGGACGAGTATATAAATCGAAAATTATTTCCATCACGAGGTAGAAAATAAAGAAAGGATTATGTCCTTTTCATTTTATCATGCTTTTCACATCGGATTGTTTAAACTGTTTGGTCGGATAGCCGATGTGTGGAAGATACTATGTATATACATACATACCAGTAGCCTAAACTAGATACTCAAAATGGACAAAAAATAAAAAGAAGAAAGAACTCAACTCCAAATGTGAAATTTAAACCAGGAACATGATATCCTTTCGGGAAGAAGCACACACAGGATTATACTCGAAACTATGTGCCCATGACTCCCCCACTGTTGAACATCCGTTGGGTGTTGAAGTCTCGTAATTCAATTTTTTATTTTTTTTGTTAAGTTTTATCTGGTAGTTGAAGCCTTTCATCTATACAAGTACTACTGACTAAAAGCGTTTGGAACTTGGTAAATTTTCGGGTGTTCTGACTCTTGTTTTTGAATGTCTCTGGTAGGGTTGGCCCATTGCTGCATTGGACAACAAAAACCCGTAGCTCATGTATCATGTCTCTGAAAAACCGGAAGCATGCAATAATGAACTCTTCCCAGTTATGAATTGCATGAGACTATACTGAGAGAGTAGAAATATATCCGTAGTCATAGTCAGAGGCCCAGTTTCCATTGCAGTATACGAGTATGATGCATAAAACAAAAAGTCAACTGAGCTGATTCTGAACGGATCCTCCAGAGAATGAGGCAAACAAAGGATGTGCCTGTGCATCTACTGATGGCTTGTAGGTACATACGTACCGCTGTGTAGGGGTGTATTCTATTATTCAGATCATACATATACATATCCTTTTCAAATCTATCTGTGAAATGAAAATGGATTGGTATTGTTCCGGTGAGAGAGCAGGAACTCGATGCGGTAGAAAATTATTGGAATTGCAATGAAGTTTATAGCTTCATAGGCGGTTTTAGATATTTTTTATTTATCTATTTTTAAATATAGTACTCCTTTAATATCTAAGAGAGTTGGGTTTTCTTGCAAGAGTCCTGATGTTGCCTTTGGGTTACCCTCGTGTCTGTCTCTTCGACTGACATTTTGTTAAAAAAGCAGTAACGAACATTCTGAATGATATATGTAATGAATATTTTGGTTTCGAAATGATTTCTTTGTTCTAAGAAAAACGAAGAATCGATGAATTGGTGTTTAAATGGTTTAAGTTTAAGTTTCATTGCTCTACGATCGTGCCATGCTCAGAGCAGTATAGACGTATTATTTTTCTGTCCGGTAGCAGCTAACCTCTAACCGTTACAAACTAACAAGTTGAAAGTGCGCGCAAAGTACAGACATTTATAATTTTACCTTCGAAAGTAATTTCATTGATTGGCGTTCATATCTGTGGGAAATTCGTCTCCCATCAAGTTTAATTTTTATTTACGAAATGAAATACAAAATTTGAGAAATCCAAGTTACAAAATAAAAATCAACCCTTCATGGGTATAATATTAAAAAACAAACAAAATTACAAAATGATTCGCGTACCGCGCCGTGTGCGTATTCTACCACTTCTTCTTTACGACTCCCTTTAAATTACTCTGTGTAAGGGGAGAGAAAAGAGAGAGAGAGAGAAGGAGACTCATGCATTAGTATGCACGACCGGATCGCAGCTGAGTTCTCGATCCCACATATCTATCGCTTGCTTTAAGGATCGTTAACTGTGATATATCAACACAACCACCATGCTAGACCCACCAAGTACCCGCTCGATCTCGAAATCGACGCAAAATAAACCGACAACGTCCTCCCAAGTAAGTTCAAATTCCTTGAAACGAAATGACACCAACTCTTCAATCATCACAATCGATATATTGGAGAGCCGCCTTGATAATTTCTGTAAATTCATCAAGGCAACAATAAAAGATGAATGCAATAAAATAAGCAACGGTCTTCAACTCAAAATTGAAGAAATGGAAAAAAAGTGGGAAAAAGAACGCTTTTCATCAGTCAATGCGGCGGTAGAAAACATCACAAAAAGAATTGAGGACATTGAAGCTGTTTCTACGTCTACATTAGTGGAAACCACATCTGCGAACAAAGAAATGCTTGCCCTCAAACAACAAATCGACAACCTTGAACGCAAGCATACTGCCTGTGATGCCGTGCTCTTTGGCATTCCAAGTTCACCTGAAGAAAATTTATCTACTATCTTCAATCGTTTATGCCACAATATTGAATGCAAACCGCCAACACTTAAAAATGCATTGCGTGTGAAAAAATACGAGCCATTGAACAACGATTCGTCATCGCCATCACCGATCGTACTTAAGTTTGGTAGCCCGCAAGAGCGAAACTTTGTGCTGAAGTCAGCTGCTCTCTATCGAAAAAGCCAACACAGAGAGTTGAACCTTACTGACGTCGGTATGGATTCGCCACACAAGTGCTACATCAACGAAAGCCTTACACAGAGAGTTCGCCTGCTTTTACGTACCGCTACTCAGATGAAGAGAAAACGACAACTGTTTGCTGTGTTCACGAAATTTGGCTCTTTGTTCGTAAGAAAAACTCCAAACGGGAAGAGCTTTCCCATCGAAAGCTCCAACGATCTTCGCGCCGCTGCTGCCGACACACAGCATGAAGAAGAAATCGACATCGACACCGACATCGTCAGAATTTAGTTTTTAATTATTTCTGCTTTTTTGTTTTAATTGTTATTTTCATTTACTTAATTTCTTGAATTTTAAGGCCTAATTTATCCTTATTATTATAACATTTTTATATAGGTATTTATAAATGTTCTCTTCTATTTATATGCCCTTCCTTCTTCTAATCCTTGCTATCTACTATATATTTTCTTTTTGTTTGCTGGATGAGGATGTGGAAATGTGTCTAATAGATTGTGGTGCTGTTTGCGATAGGCTAATTGAGAATGGTTAACAACAACAGTATTTTTAATCATAACCACGGTGTGAATGCTAGATCAACTTTGTGTCTGTTAAATGTTCTGTCGAGATACAAGAATGGTTTCAATGTATGCCATATAAACGCTCGAAGTCTTAACCAGTGTAAGCGAGACTACTTTCGCTATTTGTTTACAAATTCAAACATAGATGTGATCTGTGTTAACGAAACTTGGTTTAAATCCAAGTTTGAAAACTTTGTGTATGATATTGAGGGTTACGAATTATATCGCAACGACAGAATAACCTATACAATGGGCGGAGGAGTGGCAATTTTTTGCAAGTCGTCTTTAAAATGTGATGTGTTGAATACATTATTGCTGAGGTTCATGATGGAAGTGTTAAATGTTTGGTTTCTTGTTGTTATAACCCTAACCGGAGATTTTCATGTGAACCATTTTTTTCTGCTCTGTCGGAGTTTTCACCCAGATATGTAAATATTATTGTATTAGGAGATTTTAATGCTAACTTATTAAACAACAATTCTCGGTCGCGCCAATTGGTGGATCATGCAACTTCGAGTGGTCTTTATGTTGTTAACACGTCCTATCCAACTTGTTTTCGTACAGATGCACCACCGAGTCTTCTTGATGTTGGTCTTGTTTCAGATCAATCAGCAATTCTTCTATTTGACCAAATTTGCCTGGGTGGTGTTTCTGACCATGATATGTTGATTTGCACGTATGATATTAATTTTTCTCATATCAATAAGTCTACGACCTTTGAATTTAAAGATTTTAAGTCTATTAACATCAATGCTTTGCAAGTTGCAGCACAAACAACCACTCCCTGGTTTCTTTGTAGACAGAGCCCAGATCCAAATGAACAAATTAATCGTTTTCAGTTATGTGTTGCCCAACTCTATGAAGATTTCGTGCCTGTTAAGACTGTTTTTGTTCGCAATAAGACCTTCCCTTGGTTTACTGCGGAAGTTTTAAATGCGCTAAAAATCAGGAATAAGCTTTACAGCAAATGGAAGCGAAATAGTTCTTGTTTTAATTGGGTCGCTTATAAAAACGCTCGTAATACAGCCACTAACATTGTGTGTGATTCGAAACGAAATTACTATTCCTCTAAACTTAGTATGTCTTTGCCCTCAAACGAACTGTGGAGGAATCTTCGGCAAATTGGTGTTAGCAAAGGAGGGAATGATAACTGTTCGTTAAATCCAAATGAGCTAAATGCACATTTTGTAGACAATGCAATGGCTGGTGGTATGTTTGATTTTCATCCGAACATCTTTACATCAGTGCAAAGGCAAGCCGATTTTGAGGTAACAACTGAGACTGATGTAATTTCAATTATTGCCTCCATTAAGTCAAATGCAATCGGTAAAGATGGTATACCAGTCAAATTTCTAAAAAGAATTTTACCCAGTATTGTAAGCCATATAACTCATATAATTAATTCATGTATTGTAACATCTACCTTTCCCCAGGTTTGGAAACATGCACGGGTTATTCCGATTGCCAAAAAATCGAACGCAAGTTCTGTCAACGATTTTAGGCCAATAAGCATTCTCCCATGCCTATCAAAAGTATTTGAGAGAGTCTTATCCCGCCAGATCAAATGCCACTTATCCTTCAACTCTCTATTGACTTCTTCTCAGTCAGGCTTTCGAGAAGGGCATAGTTGTCAGTCGGCAATGGTGAAGATTTTGGATGATGTAAGGCAAGACTATGGTAAAGGGCTCGTGACATTACTTTGCTTTCTCGATTTCTCAAAAGCTTTTGACAAAGTGAATCACAAAATTCTTTTATGGAAGCTTAAACACCTTTTCGGGTTTAGTGAAAGAGCTGTTAAACTTTTGTAAAGCTACTTGTCGAACCGATTTCAAAGGGTCGTTGTTGGTGGAAGGATTTCCTCTGTTTTGCCCTTATTACAAGGTGTTCCTCAAGGTTCCATCCTTGGACCGATTTTATTTTCCATGTTTGTCAACGATTTGCCATTGGTATGTGTACATACTCGTATGCATATGTACGCAGATGACGTTCAATTATACATGTCTATGCCTATGAATCGGCTTGACGTATTAGTTTTTTTTTTAAACAGGGATTTATCAGCGATTAATGACTGGGCGGATAAACACGGGCTGCTGCTAAATCCTTCTAAGTGTCAGGTTCTACCCATTTCAAAAAGCAATTTCGAACTGAGTCTGGTGCCAAATATATGCATATCGGGATCGAAATTGGCGATAGTGGAGTCGGCTACTAGCCTTGGGTTCGTAATAAACCGCAATCTGTCCTGCAACCACCACATAAACTACGTCATTGGTCGCATTTATGGTTGTTTGCGTAGACTGTGGTTGGCTGCAAACTTCACAGCCTTTGAATCTCGACGGAAGGTCGTCCAAGCCCTTATACTTCCCATAATAATATATGCCGATGTTGTTCTTAGTAGCATGGATTCGTTGTCGCGTAATAAGTTACAGGTAGCCTTCAATGATGCAGTTAGATACATTCATAGACTACGCAGATACGATCGGATATCGGTCTATGTGAAAGATTTATTGGGTTGCACTTTAGTGCAATACATGTGTGCAAGAAATGTATATATTGACAAAAACGCCAAATTATCTGTTTTGCAAGCTTGAGTTTTCTTCTTCTCGCAGAACACTTAATATAAACTTACCAAAATTTAAATATCTCAACTCATCAAGGTTCTTTTTCGTTCAAGCCGTGAGGTTATGGAACTCTCTGTCCCTGAGTATCAAGGGCATTAGCAATTCCGTAAGCTTTAAAACTTCAATATTTAGGCATTTTTCTACTCAGCAACAATAAAGATTAATGTATATCTATCTCCTCTTTCTTTTACTTCTTACTTTTCATCTTCGTTGACTTTCCTTTCTTTTCTATTCTTTTTGTTCTTTTTTTTTGTCTAATCGTTCATATAAATTATATTTTTAAAAGTGCTAACCTTGCTTATTTCAGTATTTATGAATTATTTTTACTTTTGAAATCTTACATGTCTTTAGTTTAAACATCTAATGTAATGGAATTAAGTTCTTATTTTAAATATCAAGCCTAAGTACTATAAGAGACCTATGTTTTAATGTACATACCATGTTATCTAATAATAATAATACGAAGTAATTTTAATCTGAGATACAGAAGCTGCTGGTAGCCTTGCTAGTGGTCAATATTTTTTAAAATGTGTAAAAAATCCTGATGCTCAGACACAAATGTAGATGAGTTAAATTCATATCCATCATAACTTTTCTGTGCACCTTACTAAGTAATTGGTCTTCCGTAAATGTTGTTGTTTTGCTGAAGTACAATCCTCAGGCAAAATTTTGAGTACTATCCGTGTCAAAGGTTGTCATGAATTTGCAATGGATTTCTAACATTTTTATAACTTTAACATTAAAGTTTACCCAAATGTGCTTGCGCAGATGCCAGTATTGCGAAGTCCAAGTGTTTAACTTATTATATTCGGTTTGTGTACGCCCTCATCTTTGCTTTAGTATAAACTAACATACCGAAGGCTAAGCTCACATCAACATATCAACTGGATGCAAAAGTTTGTTATTTGACAACCTGGTTCGCCTGAGTTACAATCCCATCAACAGCAATGAAATTTCCTTATTTACTAATACCAAAACTATCGTTCTAAAAAGTTGTAAATTACCCGGGAGAAGAAACTACGAGTAAGTCATACGATAATTTTGCTAGTAGATGCTGAAATGGTGTAACTAGATTTCTAGCTCTTCTAATTTCTAACTCCTTGAACCTCTTAGTTTGTCATGGTAATGCAGTACACAGCTACAAAAAGTAATCCAAAATAATAATACGAAAACATCTTCGTTCTCTTTTAGGATTATCAGAAGATAGTCAGTACTCTCCGTAAAGGGTAAAAAATGAGGCCATCAGCTCTATAAAAGGCTGCATCGAACACTGACTGAAGACTAAGGAAATTTATTACTGAGTGGAAACTGAAGACAACAAGCAAGATAACAGCTTCTCTTTAAAAATAATTGAATAACTTCGACAACTATCTAGAAGTCAGATACAAATTGTAACCGAATTCTTCAATAAATTTTGCATCATGATTTAACTCTACCTCGCACACATAAAAAAAGGTCTAAACAGGCCACCACAGATGCCACCTTTAAAGTAATCCAATCTTATCTAGGAAGTGGAATACGACAAGGCTGTATTTTATCACCAATATTGGTTTTATTGGTGCTCATCGACGTGCATCGTACTTTTTTTGTCGACGAGAAACGGAAGAACCAATTTCAAAGGTGATATGAGTGAACCATAATTGGTAGTATCTACCTGGAATAATATGCCCGTGGTCACTAATTAAGGGATAGTGCATAGCTAGGTATACTCGTATTTTACTTAAAATGCTTGAACATTTTTTTCGTTTCATATTAACTCATCCAAAGAAGTTTTGAAAAGAAAGAAACGATGGCGGGATTAGTCTGATTTTTATTTAAGTTATACAACGAAAATCAAATACTGAAAAATTACCATGTACATTAAGAAAAAAAGACTACGAGGAAAAGAATGAATACCACCATCAGCTTCCTGTAGATATTTAAAATCAAAATAAACTTAGGGGTATACTCAAAACTTCACTACTATTATTTTCCCAATCAAAAGTTCTCTACATACAGAGAAAAATTGAATAAATTGAATGTTTTTCTTTTTTTTTAAGACCAAAATGCCCACATAAATTTCAATTAGGCTCCATGGCCAGATTACCAGTATTAAATCATTAATTATGCTTGCAGATTGCAATTAAAATTCGTTTCTATAAACAAAGTTGGTGCGATAGTAGCAACAAAAAGTTTCAAAAATAATTAAAATAAATTAATTTTAGGTAACTAGCTATTAGGTTTGATTAGTACCTTTGTTTTGTTTTTTTTAGTATATGATTTTTCATTCAAATTAATAAGGGAGACGTTGGTATATGACAACGGACTAATTTAAAGTTTTTATTAATGTATTTAATTGTAAAATATTTGATGTTTGATTATAAATGCATATCGGAATAAAGCCATATCCAAGTTCATTTAGCTTATGATGGAGGAATTTAATTTATTTAATTTAACTCGGGTACGGATACATTATGAATTAAGAACTACAGAGTAGGTATTTTCGTAAGTTTAGGTTTCAGACATTCTAAAAAACACACGATTATATTCGAAATTGACTTGAAGCTAAGTGATTCCTTCAATTTTCGGGTCAATGTTGGTTTCTATGTGGCATGAAAGACGGTGCCTTGAAAAAATATCTGCGTCTTAGCTTGTGTCTAAAGGAATCTCAAGGCAGCGGAATAAATTTTAAGTCAACTTAATAATGATTCAAGATCATAAATTGTGGTAGAAAAGTAAGTAAGTAAGCACAAGGCACAAGCAAGGAAAACCCTTGCTTATAAGAGTATTTTTACAAGAATTTTGTAGAAAATAAAAACAAGATTTAAATTTGAATCAAAAATTTGTATTTATTTCTACGAATGGTTCATAATTTTATGTGTTCAATACGACTTAAGGCATATTTTTTCCTCGACTGTTTTTGAAGAAGCGTAAACTGTTGGTCAAATTTTGGACTGACTTTGGGCTTTCAAGACTTCTAACTACATAGAAGTTTATAAGCGTATACAAAAGAATTGACACAGCCTCGAGGGGCCCAAATCCCAACATCTCGGTGGGCAATTACCCGGTAATGCTGTTGTTAAATTTAATATTTGGTAAGCACGTAGTACCATCCAGCTGGAATCACATATTGTCCAGATCAATGCGTCTACATTTTAGAAGATCTCATCGATGTACTCGTATCTGCAGTGTTTTACGAAAATACCTTCCCTGTATTGGGTTTTGACAAAAGCTTATGTGGGACACAGAGACATATTTTTAACTTTGATCCTGTTTTGGTGCTAATGCATCAAATGAAATGCTTAACAGACGAGTGCCACAGGCAAGCTAACGTGCTAGGTAAACGAAACAGTTATACCCAGTATCACTTAGCTTTATCTGGAAGACGATTTTGAAAGTTCATATAATAATGAACATCCTTATAATCTTTAGAAATTGGGAGTGATGTAAAAACGTGCAGTGACGAATTTCAACGTTAGTTGAGACAGACGGGTGAGCTTTCTTTTTATAGTGGAGAATAACCCCAGCTTGGCTGTTAACTGGAAACCTATTTCCAAGGCACTAGTTCTAGATTTTCTTTAGTGTTGCTCGCCTTTAAGATCAAACATTCGCTAAGCATTAAATGACATAGAAATTTGCTATAAAGCGTCTGGCACTGAGGACGCATTCACAGAAGCAGAATTTCGAACACGAAAATTAATCAATTTGCCCATTTCAAGGTTAGGCTGCTAGATCTGAAGTTCTTGGTGAGTGAGTAGTCATAAGTTTGGTAGCAACAGTAACAAAGCAATAATACAGTCTAGGCTTGTTGAAGCAAAATGTTCATTAGAATTTTCTGCGCAAAGAAGGCTAAATCTCTTTTAGTGGTGCATTAAATTCCTCCACTATAACAAATTAGCTTGTTGTTGTGGCGCGAACTATATTTAGAAATATTTTAGAGAAACCAGAAGCCATCCACCTGTTGAGCACATTCAATTCAGCAGAAAAGGAAAGAATATATTGGATGCATTCCATAGAAGTTTCTTTTGTGTAAAGTATCTTTGTTGCTAGCTTTTTCCTCTGATACAGCTCTGTAGTAAGTGGCTCTTCACCGCTCAGCCTCTTTGTGAGGCCAATGGCCGCGCTTTAACCTGCCATTTCTCTATTTAATAAACAAGAAATAAATGCTGGTGCGACAGTCCGACAGACGATTTCTCTTTCGAAAATGATTTTGGCCGAGTTTTAAATCCTGACAGTCTGAAGTAGTAATCGGCGAACGTATCTACTGCTCCACAATTCCTCAGTCCATCGAATCTGTCGTACAAGAAACCGTATGAATTGTTGCGGTCGAAAGTACTAACAGTATGATGATGTAGCTACTAGTTTATGAAGGAAGAAGATTGATAGATAAGACCGGAGTAAGAGGCCTGGAGATATGGGGAACAGTGTTCACATCTGATACCATTGGGTCGAACCTTACCCAAACTAAGATAATTCCAAGAAGGTTAAATTCTAGAATGAAAAAACAACTTTCTTAAACTTTAAACTGAATTGCAGTGAATCATAAGAGTTTTCGTAGCTAGCCCGAAATACAGATAATTGGACATTTGCTTGTTTGAACATTAATTAATTACACAAATCCTAACTTCAGACCCTTCATTCAAAGCAATAGTAAAATCAGCAGAAAACCACACAATTTGTCATCCTTCCAAAAAGGATCTACTGCTAATAACTGAACAAACAACCCAATAGACATGCAGATAAATGAGTAATTTCTATGAAAGGTTTTACAAAATCAAATTTCACTACAGAATGTCATCCTTGTGCCATTTGACTTCACCTATACCCTTAAAACCTCCACAATGACACAGATCAGAAGGACGACCGGATATATCACAGCAATCAACAGCTCTTCTCATTTATATATCTGATTCCGTATTCGAATTTCGCAATTTGAAAAGATTCTTACAACCGCACCCATGGGATTAATTTGGAAATTGGTGGAAAACTCACTCAACCTAAGAATATGTTATCTCACATCATTGAAGTGAAATTAGGAATAATTCGAGTCATTACTCAAATTCGATTTCATCCAAACTCAATTGGATTGGAGAATTGTATCTGATTCTTAAATTGTCTTAAACTTCTGCAGCTTTCCTCTCGGTCAAGTCGATTCCGTAATTTACGTACAAAAAGGACATTTAAAGTTGATTGAACTTTGTGTTTTAGTTCGTTTGTGAAACGATGGGGAATCGCTCTATTTGTCAAAGGATGGACATGGACATGAAGATGGGATCTCTATGTATTGACAACTTGTACAAGGGAATAGAATTTAATATTTCATGAACTGTGATTGATTGATTTAGGGTTTGTGCGTATAGATATCTTTAGAGTTGATGTTTAATCATGAGTAAAAACAGGTGAAACAAGGGTCTGAGGAAAAGTTATCTTCTACAAATTTATTGCAGGATATGGGTTGAATCTGGAAGAACATATAAAAACGAATATTCGTATGTATATATGTTACTCGTACTACTTCTGCTTGTCCGATGTTGGGCTTATCAATGGAAATTTACTCACAGGGAAGCAAGACGCTGTTGAAGGAGTGAAAAAGGTATAATGCTTCAAGAATTTCTAACCCTCATATCTGAGATTTCAAGTCTAGATTCTATTCAGATAAACAGAATTATTTTGGGAAGGTAGGTAGCAAGTCAAAGAAACTACCAACTGGATAGGAAAAATCGATTTCAGTTTATTTGCTAATGAAGCAGATTTGACTCAAGTCATATGGTTAGCCGTAGAATATTCTATTTCCGTAGTAGCATTTCACTGTAGATACACCCATTTTAAACAAGGGCTTGCGCATCGTTTGATATTTGAGTTCAGTCAGTCAATACCACATAGAAATTCGACTATGCTTTTATAATTAATGAGGTGGACTACAGCCTGTCCAGGGTAAATGAAGAATATTTTAGGTGAATGTAACGCGTTCTCTATACACAGACATTTTCCATTGATGTTGTTTGGGGAAATTAGTACTACTTCCATTCATTGAAATTAGCTACATTCAATTGGTGTTAAAAATTCATTCAGACCCCCATGGATATTGGTATTCGTTGCCTGGGACAACCAACAACGACGACCAAGAACAACGTTTTGCAGAGTAGATACATAAGTGAGAGCTTTAGGTGATGGATGTAGCGATTTACTGACAAATCTAATCAGATGTAAGCCCCTTTTTGTGAGCCATACGAATGATTTTATTGCCAGCACACCAGGTCGTCCAAAACTATTGGCGCAAGAACTTTTAAGGACTTATTTTTATCTTATAGACAATTCATCCCTTATGCTGTGGCCTGTAATCTCCAATAATATATAGGGTCCTTAGGCCGTCTAACTGATTACATCTATATATATATGATTGAAAGTAAAATTCCCGTTAACAAAAATGTCACCTCAAATTTTTGCCTGGTGCTCACTTATTAGACAATGTCACGAAGGTTGAGAGAAAGCAGCCACCATTTCCTTGCTTTATATATTAAGTTTAATGACCCGCATTATTTTGGCACACTTGGCAACGGAGACCACTGAGAAATCTCGCCACAAATTCATTAACTTTAGTCTTGTTTCTGTGCTGCTATTCCCATGGCTTATTTAATTTTTTAAAAAGGCTATCCACGGAATTTAGGGACAGTAGAACGTTTGGCATCATCGGTGTTTGTGTTTGTTTATTATAATGGCTCGGAATTTAATGTGGTACTTCCCTTTCTTTCCTCTCTAATATTGCTTCGCTGTGCAAACAGTTTAAGGGTACTAATAACCCCTTGAGTGCGCGCTAATTTTAAAACAAAAAACATAGCATATACGCACGGGATAATTAATCACTTTTCTGCTTATGTCCACATCTGTAAGCACAGTTCAGGTGTTTTGGCACTTAGTGAAACACAAGTCCACATTATTCACATCACTCTGATCTGAACCCACCTGGCTGCGAACTAGTCCCATTGTTCTTTTCTCATCGCTGTCTCGCCATTTACATGCATCGTGATGTAGCTTACCAAACTCCAACTGTTCCAATCCGGAATTCAGTTTCACGTGGTTACAATGCCATCTCCGTAAGCTAATTTTAAACTATTGTTTTATTTACAGAAGCCTCAAATTGGACACCAAATCGACCTTTAACGAGTTTACTGCACTGTCTGACCCCATACAATCGTTATTACGGGAAATTTCAATATATACAATTATGTGTGTTGAAAGTTGAAACGCACTGGACTTCCTTTTGCACTCGTAATGAATACAGTTTTAACAACCACAATTGTGATTCTTCAAGTCTTAAATTCATGGGCAATTGCACAGGTTAGCTCGATATAATTCTATATTACCTCGAAGGCATAAGTAGCGATTTTCTACCCGATATGTCGATGTTATGGTATCATACTCTGACAACATACAAATTCTCATGCCTCAAAATGCCTCACTTAAGCCTCGCGATGTTTTTCCGACAATGCCCAATACAATATTGTGCCCATCTAGAGTTGACGGAGAAATCCTTGAAATTTGCGGAGTACAAGATAGTGCGATAGAACTATAATATTTTTTGCTTGATTTCTTCAGGGTAATCCTCTGCCTTAGCATGAATTTGATAGAGTATGCCATGGCCTTAAAGATCGAGGAGGTATTGAGGTTCTCTATAGGCTAATTAGCTCATACATTTGCTGGCATTTTTCATAAAATAAAAGGATTTATTGCAATCGCCTGATAAACCCCAGAAAACAAGAAGCGGCACTTTAAAAGACTTGCTGGCAGTTGTGCAGTATGACCTACCAGAGTGGTAGTTAGGCGCATCGCAGGCCAGCAGAAACAGTTGCAAATCTCTTATAACGAATAAGTTTAATTTAATTTACAATACATCTTTTTTTTTTTTTTTTTAAAAAAAAGAACTTAACACTCAAGTGGGTATGAATACACTTATAATGCCTCAGCATGTGTTAAGTTTTTTGGAAAGAAAGATTTTGGGCTCAGTGGTTATTTCGCTCCATGGATGGCATCCAACATTTCATGGGGAGACTAAATTCTTAGTGGAAGTTGGCTTGATGTTGATCATTTCAAGTCAACTACTCATCTTACTTGATTTTTCGTTAACTGAATAAGTGAACCTTCCGATTTGGAAGCCAGTCCACTATCACTTGAGCCCCATGTGTTCACCGCCCCATTTTTAAAACGGCTAATTATTTATTATCTGTGTCGGATAAAAGCAATGTATTCATTTTTAACGTTAGTATTCCCCTTGTTTACAATTTAACAGCACTAAAAAAACAAAAACGTCAAAGTTTTGGCTTCATTTTTGCTGACATTTGACAAAAGAAAAAGTGAAGTGTGGGTGTTCACGATGTCGCGCATTGAAAAGTAAGTTTCTTATTATTTTATTACTATAAAGACTATGTAAAGCCGTTTGTTTCATTGATTTATATATTTGCAATGAGTTTTTTGCCATAAATTGATTGTTTCTATTGAGATATAGATTTTTGGGCTTATAGTGCCCAATTAGTGGGGCGCTGAGCGCGAACTCGAACGTTGCTTTCAAAGTTTATATCATAGGTTTTATATTTTTTACATTGATTATATGTAGTATCTATAACTTACGTTTGAGCAATAATGAGTTATATTTGCAATTGAATTTTAAACAATTTCTGATTTAAATTGTGTTTAGCTGAAATTGTAGACATACTGAGACATGCCCACCCAACAACCATATGTTGAGTGATGGTGATAGTGAGGAGGCAGATGCGCTTCTGCGGGATTTGAATCATTTGACAGGCAATCAACTTCGGGCTGATGCGCAACTTTCGTGCTTGCGGAAATCAAGATCAGCGTTACAATCAGAAAAAATAAGGCAAGAAGATTCAAGCGATGATGATGGCGTACCTCTGTTGGAGATCGCATCAAGTTCTAGCCGTTGAAAACAAATAAGAAAAAACAAGGCCATAGAAAAAAGAAAATGGATAGAATTTGATTTACCGGAACATCAAAGAAGGGAATGGAATCGTTCGGAGCTTTTGGATACTAATAAGTCGTCTGATGAATGGTTTGAATTGTTTTACGATGAAGACGTAATCGATTTGTTTGTAGAAAATTCAAAAAGGTATGCGGTATTTGAGCGCAAGCAATTTGACACAACAAAAGATGAAATTCGCCTTGCACTAGCAATATTTTTACTAAGTAGATATAACGTTCAAGCCAGGAATCGCATGGGATACTGGAGCCGACGCCTATTACCCTGGCGTAGCTAACGTAATATCTCGATAGTGATTTGAGCAAATACTTCGGTTTATGCATGTTTCTGATAATTCTGCTTTAGACGTCCAGGATAAGTTTACAAAAGTTCGACCTTTTTGGGGGAAACCGAATGAAAAATGGATGAAATATTGGCCTCAGTACTACGAAGTTAGCATTGATGAATCAATTATTTCGTATTATGGACATCACAGTACAAAATAGCCCGTTCATGGTAAACCAATAGGTTTTCGCTTCAAATGTTGGTGTATGGCTACATGCCTCGGCTATCTCATATAAGCTATTCCTTATCAACCGGCTAGCACAGGCAACACTAATCCCAATCTAGGTGTTTCAGGATCTGTCGTTACAAACTTGGTTGCCAAATTGCCAGTGAAGGCACTGACAGAAATAAAGAAAAAGGAGCGTGGTAGCTATCATCAAGTAACTAATGAAACATCAGGCGTGACTCTGGTTCGGTACAATGATAATAACGTTGTTACCGTGACATCAACCAGCGAATGGGTCACGCCAAAGGGTCCGCACAACGTTGGTCAAGCGACGAGAAGAAGAAAATCTCGAATTAACAGCCTTTCTGCGTACAAATGTAAAATAAATATATAGGCGGAGTTGATCGAATTGATCAAAATATAGGCTGCTAATGCGTTAGTATAAATAAAAAAAATAGTATTGGCAACTTTTAGTTTGGCCCTTGAACGCCTCTATGAATAATGCTTTCCTAGCTTTTATCAGGTCTGTGGTAACAACGTATCTGGGAAGGTACGCACCGGCTCGCTCTATAGGTAGTCCACTGAACCCAATCTCAAGGAAAAGGAGGGTGACAGATTATGTTCTTCTAAATGGGGCTGGTCATATAATTATTTCTAGTGCAACTCAGATACGTTGTGGTCAATGCCATAAAAATACTACAAAGGAATGCCGAAAATGTAATATCGGCTGCCACGCTAATTGCTTTGAAATTTTCCACTCCTAAAGAACATGTTCGTTGTATTCCTATACTTGCAGATAGATAATAAATAAATAATCTTATTTTGTATATAATACTCTAAAAAGTTATTTTATTGAAATTACCCTCTACTTAATATGGACGGAATTGAACAATTTTGGAAGATCTTCTTCGCGTGGGTAGCGGTGCTCAACGCCTCAAAATTGGGGCGGTGTAAATTTCCAAAATGTTGAAATTTTTATTATAAATTTTCAGAAATACTTATTTTGTATACCACTTACACTTATAATACAACAATGAAATTACTGGTTTTTTCGAAAAAAAAAGTTGAGCACATGCGGGTTAATTTCGATAGAATGAGAACACAATGAGATTGTACATGAATACTTGGATGTATAGATGGAAAAGTGTCTTTTCTTCTAACAACTTTCTTATGGAAACATTGTTCAATCCAAACTATTAATGCTTCAAAGATTTTAGTTTTATTGTCTAATATTACTACCGCAGCGTAGCGTAAACTTAAGTTCTAATTATCTCCTTACTTCTACTTGTTGAATTTTATACTTCATACATCTCCGCCACAGGATTAAAATTTTCTCCGAAAGGTCCTTTATTATTCACTCTATACTCTACACAACTTCACTTTCTAATTTTTGGAAAGTCAACTAAGCTACTTTTTATCCTTTAAATTTCTCTTTCAAGATAGTCATTCAAATCAAAAAAAAAAAGAAAAAGTCCTCCGTTTCAGGTTTCCTTTTTCTTCTTAATCGTCCCATGGGATAGTCATTCATCTTTTCGTTTTGATTGCTTGAAGAATAAAAAATAAGGCAAGGTAACTAAGGACCTTTCGTATTCCTCGGATGCATCTTTTAACAATCCTTCCGAAAGCCCATTGTTGGAAATTATTCTGGATACATGAAAACCTTCCCATTTCATCTTTTTTTTTCCTCTTCAACCCTGAAAGCATATTTAGGTCAGGATCAAAAGCACTGAAACATAATTGCCTGCAGGTTTTTTTTTTTGTGGAAGAAAAAAATGTTTTGCTTTTTTTTGCATTGGAAATCCCTTATTAAGGTTTCGTTCTTCGTCATCTTTTATTAGCACAAGGATTTATTCTCATATTATTCTCCTCTTGCCTGCTATCCCCAACTACTGTTCGACAGAAGAAAAAAAAAACCACGTCATCAGGCCAAAGGATAATCCGCCATTATTAAAGTTTATTTGTATTTTATCCTCAATGACTTTTAGGAAGGAGATAGGTTTGAAAAAAAAGGAAACACTTTCGAACCGGCTTTAATTGTAGGAACTTAGCCGTAACACTCTTCGAAGGATGAAAAATTCAATTTACGTGTGTAAAACACTATCTTTCCGTATGATGCGATGTTTTCGAAATCTGTTTTTCTTCGTATCCTTCCTTCTGTCCTTCTGTCGGTTACTCTGCGTTGTGCCTTATGTCCTGTCTTTTAAAAGCCATTTAAGGTGAACAAAAGTTTTGGAAAACATTTTGGTAAATATATTTTTTATTGCCATATTCTTTGAGAAGGAAGAGTTGATTTTTTAAAAAAAAATTTCAAGATTCGGATCTGTGTGTTTTGTTCGGGTTTTTGGTGCGTGCACGCGTGTGTTCAATTCGAGAATTGAATTGGAAACCCCGAATATTTTCTTTTTTTTTTTAGAAATTGGAAAAGTTTCGACATCTGAAAGGAGAGACTGTGCTTAAGGACACTACAGACACTTTTGGATTTGTTTTCTTTAGCTGAAGACATAGTCAAAGTGGTTTGTGGTGAAAGGTGAAAATCTTCCTTTCCAGGGGCGGATTTGGTTTGTTTCTGTTAATAAATTTTTCTTTTACTTTTGTTGTATGTCTTTTTTTTGGTGGGAGTCTTTCGTTTGTGGGTAGTTTTTATGGGTTTTCCCATTTACATCGGTACAATAAAATGATTTTATGTCGAAATGCTTTCAGGGATATTTTTTATGATTTCAGCAGTAGGATTGTTGTTGGAAACGCAAATGTTGTTTTTTTGTTTCTTGTATTAGTGCGAAAATGTAATAAGAGTTACAAATTTGTTAACATTTGAGTAATGAAAAACGAAAATTGTTCTTACCAATTGAATAGAATTTTTAACAACTCTTGTGGTTGGAAAATTAAAGTTCGTATTGGTGGATTTATTTGAGAAGATATTTGTTTGCTCGGCGGCATTTGTACATACAACTGAGGTTAGGACTTCTTGCGCTGCGTTCTCCGGGCTCTTCGAGTCGGAGTGTTAACATCCAATCAACTTACATGTCCTGGCTATAAGTTTCATATCGCTCTTTTATTCGTATGTTTTGCTGTTATATGCACTCCCCCGTAGCGCGTGTACGGAAATGGAACCAACAATTACACGAAGAATCTTCGGTGATCATTAAGGTCCTATACATATCTTTCTAAGTGTCTCTTAATAAAGCCTTATTACTCAATTGCCTTTTAACGCTTCATCTGATTTCTGACAAAGTGCCATTATCAGAGTTAATATCCGGGTCAAAGTAGACAGTCTCCTTAACTACCTCAAAGCTGTAACCATCTATTGCGATTCTGTCCGATTAAAGTTGCATTCATCAGGTGTACTTTCTTCCATCTAATATCCAGCACATCACTTGCGGATGTTCTGACGTCTTCGTGGCCATAATAAGATCACCAGCACGCTCTGCAGGTTGTAATGGGTTGTAAATGGGTTGCCGAGGAGCTGAGAGATACGCGACGGCAAAGTTTCTGACGGATTGTTGCGACTGATCAAAGTATTTCTCAATTGCTGTAGCGTCTGAGATATCAGTAGACGTACTTTGGCTACAATTAGTTAGTGGTTAGAGTTGGCCCTTAGAATGAGCGGACATCTGTAATATTGAGGAAATGCCTGGTCTTAAGTCAATGAAAATGTAGTGAAAATGGATGGATGAAAATGGAAAACATCGGCTACGACTGATATGTCTCGATAAGCATGTTGCTCTTATTAAACGGCTTGAGAGACACAAGCAGTGTAATTAGGAGGATTCAGTATGCTACCCTCAGATAGTGGATATGCACCAATAATTCTTACAAGACACAAGATGATCATTTTGTGATGATGAGGCATAGAAAGCTGATTGTACAGTCATCTGCTTACAAAAATTCCTTACTCCCACGAAGAGCGAGCGCAAGGTCATTCTCTCTATACCGAAGGAGCAAATACTTCTGACGGAGCAAAACTAAATCTTGATAGTTTTTACCTAAGCCTAGTTCAGCCTGTAACATGCGGTAATCTCTCTGATCATAATACACGTATTATATATCCTTGGAATCAGCATCTATGAAATCTAAAGAAGCTGAGGTTTAGGAATATTCTAGGAAATTTAATGGGCCATAAACTTCTCAACCTAAACTTTTTTCCAAATCTGGATGTGAAGCAGAAGACATATAACCGCTAAAATTGGTATCATTAATGGACTCTGTCGTATATGCAAGAATACAACAAGGCTTGGCGTACTTATCAAAAAAGAAATTAAAACTTAAATAAAAAATTAAGCTTCATCTGGGAGCTTTCTATCATGACGATTTGAATGCTTTAACTTATACATACACTTGAAGTCTGCCATGCTTTTACTAAAGCGGTTGAATAAATAGAGAGGATACTTCTAGATTTATATGATACCACAATGAAAGTTATACCGCTTTGATAATTGTGTCAGATTTTTTTCCGACAGCCTCCCCATCTACCCTTACCTAAGTTTATTCGTGAAACTTTAGAATTCTACTTCTAAATAGATTCACATACGTCGGAACACAACTTTACTTAAATAAGAACAGAAAACAAGTTACATTTCATTCATGTGTACCATTAAAAATATCAAAGAGGGAGTAATACTCAATATCTCATCCAAAGTCACATCTTTTAAAAGAAGTCCAACTAGAATCGCGTCAATACAAGGAGGTGTAATTATAGTGTAGTACTTCCTATTGCAAGGACCCTTCGTACAGATCCAAAGTACTTGAACTGCCCTACGAATTTTATTCAATTTTCTCTATCGCCATCGTTCATTTTTGTACGTGGGTAAGTAATAAAATTAAATCTGTTTTACCATCTGCCACTATCATCCAACGAGGCAGCAAACTTTTAAAATGATCTCTCGCTTCGGTCATTTCTACTGTCGTCTTTTTGCTGGCCACCCAAGTGAATTAAATTTCGAAAAGCTCTTGCCATTGGATAAGTCCTTACAGCAATTAGTGTCGCTCATCCACGACAACCTCTAACTTCAACCTTCATAAAGCCAATTGCACAATGCTCAGAATGCTAGAATTCCAGGATGCCAGACTGCCAGAATGCCAGAATGCCAGAATGCCAGAATGCCAGAATACCAGAATGCCAGAATGTCGGAAATCTGCACAGCACAGAGAATAGAAAAAAGGGAAACGAAGAAAGACAAAATGGGAGGAGGTAAAAGGAGAAAAAAGTACCACAGAACACGAGGCAAACGTAATAAAAGTCATTTTAGTAACTAAGGGTGGAAATTAAATAAGAAAGCCCGACAAATAGTCCTTAAGCAATAAAAAGTCGCTCCTATTAAAGGTTTCCAAGGCAAATTAAACCCTGATGCGACCCACCGGCTTATACCTCTCCTCTCCTTATGCATATACAAAAGCCGAAGTAACAGAAACAGAAGAAAATTCTTTTTAAGGGAACAAAAAAAAACAAACAAAGTCCTTGTCCTGTTTTTTTTTTGGGTCCCAATGTCTTTACGTCTTTTAAGCATTCAATCGAACAAAGAAGAACATGACATTCCACTTGTTATTCAATTTTCCTACTGTCTACTTTGGTTCTTCGGCCTCTCCTCTTCCTTTTCCCTTTCATTAAATTTGAAAAAGTTAAGTTTGTTTTTCTTCTATTTTTTTTTCTTTGCCTCTTATATCCTTGCACTTTGGCCGGTATAGACAAAAGGCGAGAACATTTTCGCAGGACCTTCTTGCCCTTCTTGGTCTTTAGTAGCATCCTACGAATAGTGTAATTTACATTTGCAGTGTTTGTTCTTTTTTATTTTTTTGTTCTATTCGTTTAGTTTTTTTTCGTGGATATTGCAAGCTCCTTTTATGTTGCATAATGTAAAAGGATATCTCCTTGAGTCATTTTTCAATTCCTGGTAATAATTCCCAAGGAAAGTAGGGAATAGCATTGTGAAGGGAAAAATTCAATTTGACGTCCGGGAAAAATAAGAATTTCATTCGATTTTTAAAGGTAAGATGGAAATTTTTGAATAATTTTGAAATCACCCTCTTTCAAAAAGTTTTAGACATTGCACCTCTACATTTTTATTGCTGAATGTCTTTGCTAATTAGGGGAGTATTAACAGTGGAACAGAAGAAAAGATGAGCAATAAATTGTGACATTTATTTTACATCAAATAAACGACATAGCCCAGGGGAGGCAGCTATGGCCTGTTATTTTGCTTTTTCTTACACTTTTCGCTACTAATTTCGAGGACACAGTTTTCTCGTTCAGAAGGAGAATTAACGTGGTTTTGATATGTCCATGGGTGCGTGGAAAGGGTGGAATGTGTCAGTCTCAATTAGTGCCTATGACCGGTTTTGATATTATGGCTCAAGTTAATTGGCTGTGGATGTTTGTTTTTTTAAAACCTGTGAGCCGTCGAAGAAGTCCGTATTGATTACTACGATTCGAACCATGTCCGTGCGAACTCTATCGATTACGCCAAGTGTTTTATTTTGTTTTAAGTTGGAATATAATCTTTCTAGATTTAACAAGTGTAGTTATTTGGAAGCTTCCACCTATAATTGTCGTTTACAAGGAAAGGCTGAAATGTTTTCAATTTAGAGAGCTAACAGCGATAGCACAGAACTTTGCTTGGCTAGCTATGACCGGGAGCCCAGAGAAGAGCGATCTCAAATCGATATAACTTATGTTATGAACTATGATGATCATTTAATTTTAGCAGCATGCGAACTACATATGCGATGTGTCTAGACAGTTGACCTCATCCAGTGGGGATTAGTTATAAATACTGTTAAATCAGATCAGCTAAATTAAGACTAAGATATGGTTTTCAATATTTTTGTTTGCTAGCCTACCATTTTCTATTATATGTTACTATATCGATAATCAGTCTCATGATTCCGTTTTTTCTCATTTGGGTTTTTATTCCGTCGGAATGGAGCACATGTACCAAGAACTAGTCCACTGTACACTCCTTGTATGTTCCCTTTACTGAAATAATACCATTGTAAGTTTTTCTAAGCAGAAGTAAAATTTAAGGTTGTTGCCACATCCGAATTCCGGCGTCATTCTACAGACGGATGTTTAAAAAGCCGAAATCAAAATACATTCTTGGGTCGGAGTTCTCTGAAGCATTCTCCTTCTACACCTGTCAATTAGATGATCTGAAGTTTCTTTTGTAGTTTAACTCCTCAAGTCCTACTAGGAAGTTATTGTAAATTGCGAGCAAAAACTTGATGCAGACTGTTCATTTGGGGGTTATCTTTATGAGTGTCCGGTCCTGCAAGCATTTTGCAGGATTCTGCTTATCTATCCAAATATAAGCTCTAGATTTGCTTGGGATGTTTTTGAAGTAGATAACCTAAGACTGTTCCATAACATAAAAAAAAGATATAATCTACAAGGTCAAGTATTACATCGAACATCTCGGTAGACCTTTCTTTCCCACCACCATTTTAAATTGTTTGTCTTCTTTATATCTTAGTCCAAAATTGTTTTTTTGTTTTTTTTGGGACATGAATTCAGTCGTCCTGAGATTTGCTCTCGACTTTTTTTTATTGCCTTTATGATATTTGATATAGGCGTTGCCCAAAGCTTGGTATATGTCCTCTTGTCCTTCATAAGTTAAAGTTTGAGGTTTCAATCTACTAAGGATATAACATACAATTTTGTTTAGAGCAGAAATATGTAAGAACCATCAGACAAAATGTGGTCAGTTTATATCCATTTCGTGTCCAAAAAATAAGAAAAGGTACAGCTAAAAGGCTAAGTACAACAATTAAATTTAAAGGTATATGTAAACTTCGGGAACATATTTAATAAGAACAGCGTCAATTTTTAAAGTCATTCCACTTGGACCAAAAAGCATAAATGTGTAAGTCTTCTCGCTATTTTCTCTTTATGAAAGTAAGTACTGAAACTAGAGTGATAGATTATGCTGCAGCTTGTAATACAGTGACAACTACTATTAGATTCCCTAAACTGATCCATGAAGCAAAGTCCTATCTTTATATGGCCCAACTACTATGTTTTGGTTGGATGCCCAAGTCATTAACTACATAATCATGCCAGATGATCGCATTATTAGTTCGTTAAGCCCGATCTTGAAAAGGTCATCCTATGCCTATGAAGGATTATCAAGCCATGTTGACTGTTGGGTTTAAAGCGTTGGAATAGGATCATTGTGTCATCCGACCAGCAGTTTGTTACTAAAAAAAATCTTTTCATCTTGACATCAATACAAACCATTTCGCGGAATACATAAAATCTCATCGTTGGAGTCCTTTGATAAGGACTGACTTAAGCACTATATGACTTTCTTTTGTCAAATCATATATAAAAGTCATAAATTAAAATACTCCAACTGACTCGAAAATAACCAAGAGCCAATTCCCTTGAAAGGTACCATCAAACCTTTCAAAAACTAACTTTTTCTCCAGAAACTCAAAGCAAAGCAATCGTACGTCCAAAGATCAACAACAATGTTGTTACACAAAGAGGACGAAATAATTTACGACTCAAAGGCCTGACCTCTAAAGAATAAAAGAAAGAGGAAAATGAAAAAAAAAAAAAAACAGGAAAACGCAAAAAAGGCCAAAATGTCAAAACGAAGAGCAAATAAATCACACTGCCAAATAAACTCACCAAAAATCAAGTTCACTCGCAACCACGTCACGCAATGGTGCATGGGACTGAAGTTGTCTTTGTGGTAGGGGCTGGTGACAGAAATGACGCGTTACTTGCTCAAAGGACATAACTTTTCTTTTTCAAAAAAAAATAATAATAAATAAAAAATTAATTTATTGACACTCTAGAAGCAGTCATCCTCGTCCCAAGAGGGTTGCAAATCACAAAAATTTTGAAGCTTACTGCTACCATCAGTTAGGGTGGTTCAGAGGGGGTATAGATGCTCGTAGATTTTGCAAGTAAATCGATTGACAGAATTGACATCTGCTTTATACAATTTAACCGCTATTCCATTACACAGATTACATTTTATTTCGAATTCCTAAACATCTCCTGAGACAGTGTGTGTAAATCCGAGACTGGCTCCAGCTCTACCCAGCGTCATCACGTGTAATGGAATCGGTCCGACAATCCAATTGATAGTCCTTTGGCTTTCACAACGCTCCTCGAATCGTTTCGGTCTTCTTGAATGTATGGTAGTCCTCGAACTTTATGAGAAAACTTTTTCTGCTTTTATTTCTTTCCGTCAGCGTTGTTTGTTTGATTTGTTTTTTTTTTTTTGTGTGTGTGCCAGAACTGATGGGAGGTAGGGATGGTGTTCATCCACCACCACAATCGATTCCCAATTGAATCTCTATACTTTGCAGGGAAGGTTGTCTCAAGGATTATTATCCAATCCATTGTTCTTTGTTTCCCTCTGCTGCTGTTATTTATGGGTTTTCACCCTCTTCAAGCAAAAAAAAAACTCCCACAGGGTAAGTGTGGTGTGGATCATAAAATGTGTAGATACGAATAATGGTTCGGGATTGTTGGTTGGGGGTTGGAAATTGAAAAACTACTTGTGGCAGTTATTTCTGAACTATGACGTTTCGATGATGGTCGTGCAAACACGAAGGATAACAAACCAATAATAGAGGAATAAGTAGGGAACTACATAACATACATAAGAAGGGGAGGGAGTTTTTTTTTTTTTTTTCGGTCAGAATGGCCGCTTTATTGGAGCAGCATAAATTTTGAAGGTTATACACCTCCAGCTTTGGGCTTTGATGATTTTTTTTTGCTACATAGCAATGCAATGAGAAGGTGGTTAAGTTTTCGTTGAGCTTTACGACATTTTGACGCTATATACAATTTTTCTGTCAAGCGGTGTTTTGGTATACCTTATGGATGGAAATGTAGTTTTATTAGATCGTGCGTTTCAATAAGTCTTTAGATGGAATCTATGGAAGCACAAGACATTTCGGAATAGCCTAATGAAACTGTAGTAAAGGGTATAACTTTGATTTAAGCTTCTCTAGTAGACGGTGTTTAGAAAACCTTGACTTGTCCAAAAGGTTAAATCCCACACGATGCGGATTCCGGAGACAAAATGTGTCTACTCCGTATTCAGAAATCACAGAAATGACGTCTGAATATAGTGGAAGCTTGTCGGAGTCGGAATGATATATATGTATAATATCAAATTCACACAGTCGATCGCTATTATGTTAAGCTTCTCTTCAGAGAAAGTTATCCTTTCTTAAGCTTATGGATGCGTATATGCCACATCCGATATCAGCTCTATGAATACATATATTGTTGAGAATTATTTTGATTCCCCTAAAGATGTGAGGACATCTTCTATTCTTGGCATAAGAATCCATCTAAATTACGCCATTCAACCGCTTTAGTTGAAACAAAATTGAATGATCCATCTTTTCTTGTTTAACTTGGTTGACTCGGAACAAAAAAAATTTGACAAATGGTTTGGTTAAAGCCATCAGTAGGAGCATCATTAAAAAATTGCTTGGAAATGATTGCGTGCTGTGATGTGAGACGTTGAGGCAAGCTATTTTGGCGACTTATATGACATGCTGTCTATGGGTGCTTGTTTTTCAAAATTGAAGTATTCGTCCTTAAAGTAATATACGCTAATTATTCACCATATACGAGTAGTGTTCATCAAAGGTGACCTACCTATGAGGATAAACTTTTATAGGTTCTTATTTTGGAGTCCATCAAATTTTTTACATTCCTGATTTGGAATCTGGAATCGGTCTCTTTTGACCCAGCTTCAAAATTATGCTGCATCGTTGGTCTGGAGGCTTAAATATAGAAGTCGGCTTTAATATTATTGGTTTGTAGTGCAGTTAACGTTATCGTTAAAGCCCCACCACACAACCTTACGGCTAGTGTATTACCCATCTATCATCATCATCCATCTTTCACGCATTTCAGAAATTTTCTATTGTCGGTAGTAGATAAGATAAGGATGAATGGCTTAGAAGATTGTGAGCGAAGCATATACGTTGTATTTTTATCAGCTTCATTGTACTATGCTGGCAATAATAATTAATGGTATTTTGTCGTGTATGAAATGTATCTTTTTCGTAGCATCAATTTCGAATATTTATTTTTATTTCTCTACTCCACTCTTTTCAAAATAAATCAAAGCTATGATTGGCTATGAAATCATTGTAACTTAAAAGTCATTGCAAAGTCTCTTTTGGATTGGCCTTAATATTTAAAAGCCAAGTATATACTTAGAGGCATCTTTACAAAAGCACCTGCTACCTACAAATACAACCCAGGACTTAAATATTACCGCAAACAGAAACTTTCTAAACATGGGATTGACTATTTAAAATCACCTCAAGTATCCTTTTTAGTTTCTGCGAACGTTCTCATAAAACAAACAACAAAACTGAGCATCTTGTTCAAATATCTTAGTGACTTTCTATTTAATCTACCCGAAAGGCTATCTATCCTAACCCAAATATCCACCTATTTCTGTTTTTATTTTTATTTTTTTCATTTAAAGTAGGCAAACATTTTCTGGCACGTGTTAGCTTCCATATTAAAGTTCCCCAAAACCAACATCTTAAAGATTTATTAATTTGCGTTAGAGAAAAATTGGTGTTCCACATAAATTGAGGAAATGGTGGGGTAGGTAACCTTACCCAAAATTGCAAAAACATCCAAATAAATAATGAAACCCTCGAGGCACTAGTATGGATACTATGAGAGGATGTCTTCAGAAATTTGTTTCTTATGTCGCCTCTGAAAGAGATCCTTTTTCTGCTTGGAGTAAAAGTTTCAGAAAGGAATAGATAGATGGAAAAAAGAGAAATGCCACCATGAAGAGGATTATTGTCGTTCTTTTATGCCTTAGGCTAGACATGACACCTCACAAAATATGCTGAAGTAATCGAAACTGTCATATCTCGGTTTTATTATCTAAACAGGCACAGTACAGTATCATTCTCTTTGTGGACCGGAAGAGATGGAGGAAATCTCCCGTTTCAGGCTCCATAAAAAAAAGATGATATAAAATCCCGCTTTAGGATATCGAAAATATTAACCCCTGCAGGGATGAAACGGATATCCATATGCGGCAGCATTCATTCATATTTTGTGCTTCATCATCAAAATCAGGGAACAGCAGTGCTAGTATCTGGACCCGTGTAGAAACCAGTCAATTATAACCAACATCTGCTACATGACATTATTAAAGGACTATCAACTCATTCGAATCGATTCGATCCGTTTGCTTTACACCGTCTCAAACTTTTTTTTCAGTCATCCGCTTTCCTTTGGTTTTAGTTTATTATCCTTTCGCTGCGGCAAATACTTGTATCCATTGGTAGAACAGCCATTGGATAAATTCTATGTAAAAAAAGAATGGGAACGAGTAACATGAAAAGGATCCTCCTCCACATCACATCGAAAAAGGATAACCGCCCTACAACAACCATATATCCAATATGATGATGATGGAATATGACTTTTTGAACGGGAAAATTGGGGCCACACACCAATGTGGAACTTTGGTGAATAGAAAAAAGGATCTATACCTCAGCTTATAACCCAGCCATCTAAACACAAATATTTTGTCCCTTTGGCGTTATTCTTTCATAGTTCCTCTGCTGGGTCTGCTCTAAGCTTTTCAGTTTTTCAGCCCCAGAAAGCTATCGTCTGAGGGGTCCTCTGCAAGTGTAACAAAATGTGATGTGACAGTAAAAATGAATATCCCTCGAAAGGATATGTGGATGTGTGGTTTAAAGCTTTGTTTTGGTTCGCTTGTTTTTCAGTTGTAGTGTAGTTTTTGATGATACTTCTCATTTGCTGTCATGTGCATGTTTCTCCTATGCCTCCCAGGTCCTTTGAAAGAGCTCTTTTGAACCAGGCCTTGCGGAATAATTCTTTTTGTCGGATATTTGGTGATTCATTTTCATATTTGCTTTTGAGTTTTGTTGAACAATATTTTGGGTGTTACTATGTCAACCATCATCTGTCAATGAAAAAAATTGTTCTTTTTGTGAAATGTGTCACTTGCTAAATAGTAGGACAGAGAACTGTCAGTTTTGTGAAACAGCGAACACGAATATGTTGAAATACTCGTAGGAAAGATAAATAACCTAAATCCATGAGGTGAGTTACAAGTTAAAACATAATTTGTTTGCTGGCAGAAGGCTACCATAGTCATCAAAAAATGCCAATGGTAGCCAATTTTCAAATGATGAAGGTCTTCTTCGAATTCATGACTAATGAAAACTCTAACATATAAACGACCAAGGGAAGAAGTGAATAGCTGACAAAAAATTACATTGCATAAAAGTGCTTTGTTATTCGGGAGTTCTTGTTTGAATCGAATGAGAGTCATCTGGTTTTGTTGTGCTCATCTGAGTGAAGCAAGGATTAGTTTAAAATAGCTCACATTCTACACAATATCTGATCTAACACGAGTACGAGTATATTGAAAGCACATAACAACGAGTCAACTTCAAATAGTTTGACACATACCCGAAAGAGTTCAAGATGTTCTCTTGTTAGCAAGGTATACTAATAATTGGGTCCTCAATAACATTTGTCTGAGAGTGAAAAAAGTCACACCGCTAAAACTCTCTCTTTTTGCACAGAATCCTCTTCTGTTTCCTTCTTCTGAAAGATAATTTGTGATAGTTGGGATTAGTATGTGGTGCGCAAGTTGGAAATCTAAATTAGATTGCATCACCGTTGTATTCAATGATGATAGTAACAATTACAGTACATCACCAATATTGACAAACATCCACTCGCGTGTGTAATATTCGTTTAGACTTCCTAATTCTAGTCATGAAACAAGTCTTGGTATGCTTAGAAAGTCTTCTTGAAGTCTATAAAAAACAGCTGAAGTGGAGATTTTAACTCTAAATACGACTCTATGGGGAAAAAAGTCATTTATATGGTCTACGAAGGGGAAGAGTTGACTTGTTGCACATTAAAGATTGATGCTACTGTGGACTGGACGACCAACCCCACTTACATATTTTCATATTTTCTAATTGTTTATTGTTTTCTATTGGAACAGAGCACTCAGACCATTTGCTCATTGTACTCCTCGTATGTTCAGCAAAAAACTGACAGTCTTTCCAAGTAATAGACACCAGGAAATTCAGTAACGTTTTAGAGATGTCGGTTTTCCTAAGTCACGCCAACTGGAAATATGCTCATATGTAATCGAACTGACAATGGAAGCTCTAGCCAAAGACGCAGGCATTCCAAACGACGAATAAAGTACCAGCTCTATACGCTCCATCTAACTATAAGAATGGCAGTCTTATATATTCACGAAATTATAAGCAAATGTTCTTACCAAGCATCGTTTAGAAGATTTTGTATTGCACGCTCTGTGAGCATCTTAAGATCGTAGTTATGGGCGAATACCTATGCGAATTTTGTTAACGATTACCATACTTGAAAACCAATAATAATTTTTTCTTGACTTGAATAGAACTTATGAGGCCGGATAATGGAAGACTTCGTATAATATTGCTCCAGAACTATTTCAGGGCTGAACTAAACGTGAACTCATGCATGAAAACTAGCCGTCGTTCTTTAATATGGGGTGACGGTTAATACTGATGCCACTGCTATAAAAACATGTATTTAGCTACTAGATACAGGTATTGCTACCGAAAAAGCAAATGCTATTCATACAGAAATAATTGTCTAGTCTGACATAAGACAAATTGCTATTATGGATAGCAACAATACCGAGATAATCAAGAAGTTCCTCTACTTCGGAGGCGGTCTCAATTCCACAAATTCCATGTTAGTAGTGATGAGTCGAAGAGTAACTCTGAACAAATGCTGTGACTACGGCTTGTCAAAATTACGAATTTAAAACATTCATCTCCTAAATAAAGAAACAATGACAATACTCTTTATAACATTAATACTAATAGTCTAATTATTTAGCGCTTAGCAAAGCAGATACTACCTAAATTCGAATGAAAAGTACTTCGTGTCTTCTATTTGCAAGGAAGTCGCATAGAGAAGGCAATATAGCTACAAAATTTATCAGCTAGTACCACAATGTGTATTTACCGGAAAGCGGGAATATGATAGCTACATTTCCTGAAACACGTCAAATAATTCTAATTCTATTAAGAGAAATTGTTTTAAATATCGAGCTATCACGGCTAGCAAATTCTACAAGGACTGAGGCACAGACTCTTCATAAATCAATAGATTTGTTATCTAAGTAAGTATTGTAGATGGTTGAATTACTTTTTGTTGTTCATCAAAATATTCGTAGTGTGAGTTAAAACTTTGATTGATTTGTTACGAACCTTTAAGCCTTTGAATTCTAGGTGAAATCTTATTTGCTTCTGAAATATGAATTTGCTCTTGTGATAAATACTAGCTTTCGATTTATCTCTGTTTTCCATATTCTGCGTGTCTAGTCTGAGTAATTTGACGGAGATGGCGAATAATATGGATCAGTGTACTCGTAGCTCGGCTCTAAAGATGCTGTAAAATCTTTATTGTCCTCCTGTATAGCCCATGGAATTGATTATAATAGCTTCTTTGAAAAATTCAAAAAAATCACCCGAAGAGCCATTCGCTCAAAGCAATTAAGGGTATTTGACCCGCGTTTGATAAAGCTTATGTTTTTGCGCCACTTAGCAGGACTAGATGACAAGGGTTAAATATATATGTAAGTGCCATTGATTACTTATTTTTCATTAGACCTCTTAGTCCAAGGAAACAACGATTGACAAGAGTGATTGTTTTCGCTTGATCAACACGGTTGTATTGTTATGTTAGTTTACAGTGGAGTCTAAAATGTAGAAAAAAGAGTTGTTCCATATAGATGGAGATCGCATCGCTGACAGATCAAACAACAGGACCAACAATAGTTTTCGAAAGTGCCATTACCAGTACTATTTTGTAAAAAGAGAAATTTCGATGAATTTTGGCCATGATACTCATTGGTCCTTATAAAGAAGTAGATGCCGAAAGGATACTTCTTAATCCCATTCGCGCTCTCTCAACCCTTATAATCCGTCAAATCCTTTCCTTAATGTAAACAATTAAATTCTCTTCTTATTCTTGTTAGAAGTGAAAAAATAGGGAAAATACAGAACAATATGAAGCTGCTCTCCTCGAATGTATCTCGAATGGAAAGACTACGGATTGTTCATCGCGTAGAAGACAAAACAAGACGGAATAGATACAAATCCCTCCAATACGGATAACATTTTTGCAATTAATTTTAAGTAGCATTAAATTATTCGACTAATTTTCTATAGTCTCTCATTCTTTATACTTTTCTTCTTCTCCCAACTGGTGAAATATTCGTACTTTTGCTGGAGACGCAATAAATTACATCTACGAGAGCAAGCGATAAAAACCACAAAGAAAACCAGTTTGCCTGAAGGGAAACCAACGACAAGGACTGCGGTTCAGTGCCATAGTTTTTTTTTTTGCAACTTTTAAGTTGTCCTTATTGTGGGGAATGAGAAATGAAAAGGTATCCATTAGCCAGGACGCAGGACATACTCGTAAACCCTCTCTCGTCAAGCCAAGCAAAACAAAAAAAAAACAAAAAACAAAAAACAAAAAAAAGAACTTTCCTTGACCACAATACTCAACTATTCAGAAACAATCCGGGAATCGTAACTTTATAGCCCACAGGACGTACTCTTAAGTGGAATGAAAAAATAATTGCCGGACTTGCTGCTTAAAAGGCCACTGTCGAGTAAAAAGGATATTTGGGAATGAAACTCTTTTTATGGTCATGACCTGACAACATATTGTGGAATGTTTGCTTTTTTGCCTTGAAATGTTAATTTGCCTGTCATTCAGGGGGTCGTAATTGTTGTCATTAATGGAAGCGTAAGGAGCAGGCAGCATGCAAAAATGCTGACCTTCTTGACGATGATTACGAGTACGAGTACGAGTACCAGTATTACCGGATAAACAACTAAAATTGTTGGTCAACATTTTTTCCTCGGTCTTTGCTTGTTGTGCCTTAACAAAATATTACCGAGATTGCTTTAAAGAAAAAAATGCCCATCTGCCCTTCCTCAATTAAGGTCTGGCATTTGTCGATTCTGCTTGAATCATCTACTCATCCATGCATCCAAATTTGATGATGTGAATGACGAGCGTGTCCAAAAGATACAAAAGTCCATTTGACCTGAATAAATAAAGGTGCATGGTATTTTGTATCTCCGTTTATCCTTTTTCGAATTGCGAATTGCGAATACGAATACGAATACGAATACGAATACCAAACTAACTTGATCGTTTGTTTTGCATGTCAGTAAGGTCCTCTCCTACTAAAGGTGTGGTTATCCTTTGTTCAATGCTTTTGACCAAGCTAAACCTGACAAAAAATTGACAGGGACACAAATGAAGTATATCCAACCCTTGAAGTCTTTTTCTTTTTATATCTTTCTTTTCTTCTATAAGGATACATATGTATTTAATGTACCAACAAAAATTTGACACACAAAGGACAAACAAAATTTGTAGACATTTCATTATGTTGAACGTGTGTTTGGGTGCAGAATTGAAAGGAAAAGTTTTGTGTCAGGGGTTTGTGTCAGAATTATTAGAGCGTGTAAGTGAAAAGTTTTTCCCTTTTTCTGTTATTTTTTTCCTTGTTTTTTTAGGAGGGTCACTTTCTTTTGACATGGGATGCTGTCAATGGATTAAGATCCTTTTTTTTGTCGGTTTGCTGCGTAGGTGGTTGCGTTTGTTAAAAGACATCAAACGAAAACGAACTTTTTTGTGACGAGGTATAGTTTTATTTAAATTTGGAATAGTGACCCTTTTGGTCATTCACCCGCATGGATTAAAGTGTCTTTTAGTTTTCGTTCAGTTATAAGGAAGTTGAATCAGAGTGGATAAACAGTTTGTCAAGCGTGCCTTTGATGACATTTTTTATTTGTTAGAATTTCATCACCATCAAAATACGTATTCATGTCTACGGACGAGTAGATCAATAATTTAAAGGCGTAATAATTTTATACATTGTACACGTGTAATTACCTGTATCCAGTAATTCAGTTTGTTTGAGCCGAGAATTGACACCAATAATTTGCAGTGGAGTACCCTTACCTACGTACCGCTTACCCTACGTTTTCATTTCACTACCGAAGTTGAGACCGAGTTAACGTGCTTTTTGCGATTGGTATGCACAGGTCCACCAATGGTCAGTGGGTGTTGAAGGAAATTCCGTGGAAAAATTTATGAGAAGTGTCTATACTGATTGCCAGGACTCTGAGTATCTCTTATCTGTTGGTAAAATTGAATGTTTTTCTTCTTTTTTTTTCGCAGAGTTCACAAATCTTCATGAATATAACTAAATCGCCAGGTTTATTTCGCCTTTTGTAGAATTACACTTTGCGAAGGAGTGTTGAAGGTTTTTGCACCTTACGGGTCCTAGAGTCCTAGACAATTGCCTGTGCAAGAGAATCGTCAAGGCCAGAAACTCGATTACCAAACTTTTTTCCTTCCAGTACGTATAAGGCTCGATCTAAAGGAATTAGGCCAAGAATATTCCTATGACCATATGATTTCGCCAACTAGGATACAGAATTTCAATGTATTACTGCGATGCATAATGCGATATTTCTTATTTGGAGATCAAGGGGTAGGATATGAAGAATTACGTTTCGTGCTTTCGGTTCCTATCCTAACCTTTTTCCACTCTGTTGATTTTTGTAGACTTTACATAGGGTATTCCACCAAACAATCCATAATTGAGAAGAAATTACTGAATACTCTTCTTTTTCCTTTTCTTTTTACTCTTGTTTTTCCTTTTCAATATTAGCTTATGGATCGACAACGATCCAAATACTAACTACTTTTAGTTTTGTCTTTAGAATAAGTCGAACTATACTATATTGCAACGAATTTTCTAGTAGCTGCTATTGCTATTGTGCCGTCTGCTTAAATACTGATTGAGAATGCTCCTACCTAAGGCGTACCATTGAATCCCGATCATTTTTGTCAAAAAGTAAATTTAGCTAAGCATGGGTTATGCTGCTCCTTACATTTACTCAACTTAAAAACAGAAACATCCATTATAACTGCGAGGTCATTTGGTTATGACTTGGAGCTTACAATGTTTCTGCAACATAGAACATGACGAGAGTTTTATATAGGTGCTCGAAGATGTAGAAAAAATCGTTAAATATCTCAAAGTTTCAGCTGTCCATTGTGATATCAGATTCATCGATGTCCTGTTTCTCTTCTTTTTAATCAGCTATTAGCCATCACGCTGCTTCACAAACGCATCACTGACACTGGCACATTGGGTTCTGAAAATAATGTCAATGTTAACAGTGTCGGACTGCATTTTTTCCCCAATTTTCTCAAGTATGATGACAAGTATCCTTGTCAAGAACCCTTTTTTGAAGCAGCGCGAGTCTTCCGTCTTTATTTTGCCGATTTCGGTAGGAATGCCTAATCTGCTCATCTCTATAAATGCTACGAGTACCATTTGGGGTTTTGGAATTGATAAGAAGTTGGTGAATATCGATTTGGAATTCTTGTGTTTCTCTAAGAGCAGCTGCAGTGTGAATTTTTGGCTAATAGTGGACTTATCAGGCTCAAAACTATATTGACTGGGGTAGACTATGCTAAATACAACCTTACAGTTAGAGCAACGTAGGTGGTGATTTAGTAAAACGATGCAGGTTTGGCGGAAAAGGAAACTCATCGGCCTAAAAGATTCTTTATGAGATCCAAAATAATCCGGCATAAAATTGGCTTTAGTGGTTGGTTGAGATAGCCGATGCCAACTTATTGAAAACTAACTGTTGTCATTCTGATAAGTCAATCTCAAATTAATTTTGTCGCTGCCCTATTTGACTTTAGGTGCCCAGTGGGTTCTTTAATTCGACTTATGGTTAAAGCTTTTGCTTTACAAAATTTGAAAAAAATACAGACTTTTTCTTAATTTTATTACACTTTTTTTGCGTTGAAGTAACAGAATAGAATTCCGTCTTCTCCTAAAAGTACGATGTAAATATAAAAGAAGCCCCTTAATAAGTTCTATGTCAAAAATACTTTGGGAAATTGTCAAAAGGACACTGCTCATATATTAAAAACCATCTACTGAATGTGACCATGTCAAACTTTGGCTCACAGGTATGAGAATATATAGACATTATCTGAGCTAATTCATACTGTAAATTCATATCAACAAAAATTCATATCCAATAACTGTAAATTCATATCCACAAAAATTCATATCCAATAACTGCTTCAAGTCTAACAACTTATACCAAGAATCCGTTCGTGTTTCAGTTTTCGTACTTTAATTTTAAAAAAAAGGGATTCTTTTTAATTGATAAAAGTGCGATACCAATGTTCTGTAATCTGTTTCCAAATGAACGACCATAAATCTTTGTTCGTAATTAACAATGTATAGAATGTAGGAAACCAAAAGGGAATTTCCATTAGATAATTTATGATTTTTTTTAGTTTAAATAGTTTCTTGTCGGTTTCCTCTGCAATAATTGATATCCCGATTCTCTATAATACTGTAATCGACGCACCACCTTACACACACTTAGAAAATCCACCAAGGTAAGTAGGGGTAGAAAAAAGGAAATCCTTAATCTGCTGGAAATTTTACGTAGACGAAACAAGGAATTAATTGCTCTTACAAGAAAGCAACCTCATCCTACCTCCATCGCCCGCCGACAAATACGTGGTGGGTAGAACGAAAAATGACTGCACACAGGGGAAAACTTAATTCTGATTTTCACTAAATTTATCACACAGCCCTTGAGCGCAGCGAATTGAGAAATTAAAATTTTCATAGACCCCACTCCGCCGGAAATTCCCTAGACAAAACACGGAACATTTATGTGTGAATGTTTATTAAGGAGTGTTGGTATTTTTTTGTTTTAACTTATACTTCCGCCCATTCGTGTATGTGAAGGAAGGAAGGTTGAAGAGCATTTTGCGAGTTCCGACGCGCCCTAGTTCTCCAAATTCAACTCAATTCACAGGCAGAGACAGAGTCGACAAAATAAAAATGGGGTTTAAGGCATGTCTCGGGGGAGTTGTTTCATGTCGGTAAACAAAATGACAAACGTTTAAAGGAATTAAATCGAGTATGTACAAGTAGAGAGGTTTTTTGTGTCGTTTCTCTTCTTAGTGCCTGTGTGGTTATTTGATCATGGTACTCGTATCTCACTAGGAATAGGTTATGCATGGGGATGTGACATTTATGTCAGTCTTTCTTAATGAGATTCGAGAATTTCATATTATGTGTTATTTAGAGTAGGATCATCTTGTCAGGTCTTTTATGATTTTTCCCAAACAAAGCAAGGCTCTTCTGATGCTCCTTGCTTCGTCTGCAACCTTAATTAAGCCTGAATGTTTCACTATCTTCTCTCCGATTTTCTGAGCTCATTCAACTTGTATGTAAGCCACTAGTCTTCTAGCTTACTGTCCATTGAACCATACTTGGCAAAGTAGACCTTTCAACGGCCGTTACAACTACCGAGCTCATCAACAATACAACATAGTAATATCTTTGAACTAAAGATTAATTGAGTGTTCTAAGCTTGTGGAATTTATTTTTAAACGTGCTTGAGGAACAAAGTAGATGTAGATGTTGGAGATGTTACAGAGATGCCAGCTTGAAGATAGGGTAGTCCTAGTCTTTTTCAACAATGTAAAGGATTATATTGCAGGCTAGTACGTCAAGCTAAATCTAATGGAAATTTTGTTTCTCTCTTTCTCGATTTACGCAGAAAAGCTGGGACAATTAAGACTTTTGAAGTTGACCATTAAGGTACCGCTAACTTCTACACATGATGCCATTGCCATGGCGGAATCTGTTTCCGACATTAACTATCTTGGTTGTGTCATTACTAATTTTAAAATTTACTAGTTATTGCGGATAAGAACCAACTAAAACCAATCAGATTGTGGATATGGAGTTTCAGGCGCTCACAGAGTACAGTAGATTGGATCCTGAATGCCGTATTACGGCTACTGATTGATCTGTCATTAGTTCTTTGCAGAAAAGTTGATTTCCGCTCTTCATATCACCGTCCAAAACACTTTTTGGTCAGATGACGGAAGGGTTGTTTATTCTACCGGACAGTAGAGTGCTGACCCTCATTGCCGTTTAATAGTTCACAGAAGCAATACTTTTAGATTTTCAGTAGCAACCATGAATCTGCTACCACTTACCAAAAATTCTTTCCATTTCTTTCCAAAATTAGTTTCATGGTTTCTAGCGAGCGTTTCTCTAACTATTGCATTTGATGACAGAGGAGCTTGCAAAAAAAGAGGGACTTGATCAGGAAAAGGGTTGGCAGTTCTATGGGATAAGATCCTTTGGACGTCAAATTTAATCAAATTACTTCGATTATGTAGACCTTCTTCTCTCGCGATCCCCATGCGTACCTTGGCTGTAACAAACAAGGTAGGGGTCCGAGTTTGTGTTAGATCTTCGGTACGTTTGGACTTGCATCGATGAAAGTGTGACAAATATGAATTTGTGATTTATTGGTGAGCAGATAACTAGGTTCTTTATTGGATGTTAGGGTATAACAATGCAAGCATTTATTGTATTACACTTCGTTTCGCCGTCAATTCAATTGGACTCTAAGTACTGTTTTGTCTTTAAAAGAAAAAAATCGTTTCTAACTAATAAAAGATTTTTTTTTAAATTATATCGAAAAAATGCAGTAAAGAGCAAAATGAAATTAGTGCAAAATGGCCTTCGAGGTCATTACTTAAACATTCACATAAGCCCGTCACCTCCATGCTCTTAAAAGGAATTGAATTTCCAAATAAAAGAAAAAAAAAAATTGCAATCACTTCTCGTAAACAGGAACAACAAAGCCAATCTAATTGACTTTGTTTCCAGAAAAAAGGTTCTCTTCCAAAGAACAAGTTACTAAGCGCATTTCTATTTCCCTTGTCTTTTTGAAAAACTACATTAAACCGTCAAGAGCACAAACAAAATAAAAAATAAAAGAGATACCGTACTATACTTTCTCGCATCTTGTCAGCAAACCGAAATTGAATTTTCCATTCCAAAGTCCTATCCTATCGATGAAAACCAATGAATCATTCAAGCTGACATTTTCAAGACTCACTTGGAACTCTCATTCACATGGAATTCACTCGCACGATCTAAGACGGAGTGATTCAAGAAAACTTTAAGTTATTTCTTCAACTCAATTTGCAGATACTCGTAGAAAGTCGTTGTTATCCTTGTACCGTCTGACAGTTGTTCCTTCTATTTCTTACCGAAGGAAGTGTACTTTGTTGGAAACCATCAGCTACCAACATGTCATTGGTAAATGCTGCTACCGTTAGCTTTTGGTTGCTTCTTCAAGTTAAAAGTACATACACCCACCTTAAGAACTAAACCAAACATCATTGGCAAGTGGAGCAAAAGGAAAGAAGCATCACCATTGCTTCGAATGTAAACGCCAGACAGACACTTGTTTGAATTTCACAAGTGACATCTCGGCTTCCTTCTGGAGAAAAGTTTTGTCCTGGACATAACCGCATAAGTACGAGTACACTTTAAGACGAAAAATTACAGATGTTAGATTTTTACGTACTCATGTGATAGACTGAGGATTGTAAATGCAGCAAACTGTATCCATGGGTTAATTGAAGTAAAGAGCTGCCGATGTCTTGATCCGTAAAATGTAAGGTCCTAAAGGTATCTTAAGTGGTTGCATATTGGCGGCTACAACGTTTGTGACTTTACTCAATATAATGTGCAATGATGCCATATTAATTGAGGGTGAAGTAATGAATGAGTCTATACTTTCATCATGCCAGATCTTCCTCTTTCATTCTTCTTTTCATTCACGCCACTAAAACTTAAATTAAGATTAAGTGATGTGAAGCGCGTAAAAAATGAGCAATACATTAAATGTTCCCATCTTAAAACATACTCAACTCAACTCAACTATTACTCCTTCTTAGTAAGTGAATAGTTCGGTATTCTTTTTGGGAAAACGTAGAATGTGTTTACTGCCACCAATTTTCTGAGCATTTTAACGCAATAACGGCAAAGGCTCTGCACATAGCTCCAAGTAAAATAAGTCACGTTCAACAAAGCATTATTTCTCATAGTACTAACCCCAAAAAAGAAAAAAAAACAAGAAAAGAAAGAAAAAAACAATGGAATTCTTAAAGGACAGTAAATTATCCTGATGGAATGCAATAGAACAGAAATAACGTCTCAACTCAAATGAATTCTTCTGAAGAACTAAGTACAGAACACTTTCATTTTTTATTGTTCGTCGAGTTGTATACTTTTTTATTGGTCGACATTCTGGTACTTCTTCTCCTTTCCTTTAAAGGACACACAGTTCTGTGTACTACTTAAATCCGAGTATGTAACAGAAAATGATTTTTTTTTTATCTGCGAGAACTCGTATTCAGTTGATGGAGCAATAATTACACCTGCCAATGAAAGGCTTGTTCTAGACTTTTAGTATGGTCGTTTCCTTCAAAAAATGTGAAGTAAATTCCACAAAACTATATCGCTATTTCTTGCCATAATGTTGTTGAAATGATCTCTGGGCAGAAAGTAGTAGACAACCGATTAAAGTTATAGTCAAGAGATGTATTTGTGAGGTCAGATGATGGCCAGTAGTCAGTACTTGGGAGTAATAGAGATGAAGTAACCGAGGAAAATAATGGACTTAGTAAAATCTAGTTTATGCTTTGCTCTGAAATCGACATTTTTACAGCCGCTACGTTTGGAAAATTGAAATAATGACGCAACAATAACCTAAAGTGATTTTTTTTTTTAGATTGTGTCAGTCATTTTGTGATATTTTGATTCAACAGAGATATCTCTATAATGGCACTTTAGTTTCATGTTCTCTTGATCAGCGTAATAAAGTAGTCAAGTTCGTTGGGTCTGGGTGCAATTCCCAGCAAATACTGCTGAGAACCGGATACTGCTTTTTGGTAAAACAATGATCAACTTCACCTTCCAAAAGTGTTCCTTATTTTCTTGCTGTTTGGAATCGGTAAAAAATGTTTGGCAAGTGGCAAGTTAAAAAATTCAGTATGTCCAGAGTATAGGTCATGGTCAATAGCGGTCCGCTGCACCATCAATTAATTTAATTTTTTTTTTGTTTTCCCTTCCGCAGTTTTTTGTTTCAAAAATGACTTTTGACGTCTTTCCTTTCAATATAATATGGGCTGCGAATTTGAAAGGACTGATCTATTAAATAACAGGTATCTCGAGATTTATGTAGGGCTCTTATTTACAACGTTCACTGCCTCGAATTGCTACATATGGAAGAATAACATGTAAAGTGAGCCTTTGCATTCACAGCCTCTGCAGAGGTGGTCGTTGTTAGGGCGTAGCTTCTTTGCACTTTCAGAAGTTGCTAGTTATTCTTTATTCTTCTTAACTTAGATTTCATGGTTTTTAAGATCTATAATACATTGGTTTTAGGAAATGTCCCTAAACTTTGTTTATCTGGACACCTCTGCTAAGTCATTCTCTTTATCTTTGATCCGCGAGAGTAGATTTCGAGTCAGAAGTGGGTTAAGTTCGAACTTATTTCTGAAACTAAGTCATTTATTAATTTTGGCTGGTAACCGATTTTTATAATAAACATCTGACCATGTTGACGCCTTGAGATTTCTAGTTTTACATGAATATTATTACTGCGTTATATTGTATTATATATATGTACAACAACAACTTTCTCAGCATTTATACAAATGTTGAAGCAAAGTTGATCCAATGTATTGCCAGATTGGTCCCAGCTTTTAAACACGGAAAATAGCGTACGGAATGCACTTTTTAGTTTGACTACAGCCAAGTTTGGTACCGCAGTAAGCCAAACAAATGTCACCTTGTTGAGGGAAAGCTGTCAACTTTGAAAGAGTTTGAAGGGCTTATACATAGTGTTAGTTTTCGATCCATTTTTCTTAAGAAATAAGATGTTATTGTCAATAAAATTCATTTTCTTCTCTCTGACTGTGCTGTCCGATCAAAGCGATATAAAATGCAACCCTCTGGTTCTTCTTTTCAGACTTCAAAAACACCTGATAGATTATCACTGTGCCAATTATAACGCTTTCAACCTTCAACCACAGCCTTAGCAGTGGCGATCATTTTTAGTATTGCCTTTTGCGGGAACCAGACTATCAGGTCATTTCCATATGTTCCACTTTTCCAGAAAATTATAATTTTTGCTGTCGTTTATGGCATAGTTGCGATGCTGATGTAGTACTTTACGTCGTCATATTAATCTCCGAGGCCGTGCATACGATTCCATGCAGGAATCTGACAATGTGACGTCCTACTTTCGTGAATCGAAGATGATCTGCAAGTTTCAGTTGAATTCCAATTGTCCGTGTACGACAGCCTAATAATAACAACAAATTATTCATCCACCCATTTTTATAGGTTCCGGAGCAGTTATTTTTTTACGGTGCAGTTCGCTGGGTCAAAGGTAACCTGTGCTTATTGTGTTTTGTTCTGCAGAAACAATCCTATACTAGCATACCTCATCACTTTAAAATCTCCGGACAAATTCTTAAATTGTGTTCCTTTGAGTCATGAAGTTGAACTTATAACCAGAGCAGGGAGGTGTACGGCTTTTAGGATTATCATAATGAGCTTACTGCTGCTTGGCGGTTGGCATCAGCATGCAGGATAGTGATCATGAGACATTCAAAGCGTTTTAAATCTGGGAGATTTTCAATGTTCAGTTTTTTTTATTTTTAAATGCAAATCAAGGCTTATTTGGAGAACTAGAGTTCTACTAGTAAATTTGTATTGCAACGCCTGGTAAATTTGCTGTACTCTACTGTATTAGAGTCGTAGTCTAAAATATACTGCTTCTTAACTGATTTTCTATGCTGAACCTATCCGAAGTGCATATAAAAGATACCTAATTTCCCAAACATTTCGTTCATTTACGAGCATTTACCTTTCGTTTTCCAAATCCGTAAGTTTATTTATACTAGCATACCTCATCACTTTAAAATCTCCGGACAAATTCTTAAATTGTGTTCCTTTGAGTCATGAAGTTGAACTTATAACCAGAGCAGGGAGGTGTACGGCTTTTAGGATTATCATAATGAGCTTACTGCTGCTTGGCGGTTGGCATCAGCATGCAGGATAGTGATCATGAGACATTCAAAGCGTTTTAAATCTGGGAGATTTTCAATGTTCAGTTTTTTTTATTTTTAAATGCAAATCAAGGCTTATTTGGAGAACTAGAGTTCTACTAGTAAATTTGTATTGCAACGCCTGGTAAATTTGCTGTACTCTACTGTATTAGAGTCGTAGTCTAAAATATACTGCTTCTTAACTGATTTTCTATGCTGAACCTATCCGAAGTGCATATAAAAGATACCTAATTTCCCAAACATTTCGTTCATTTACGAGCATTTACCTTTCGTTTTCCAAATCCGTAAGTTTATTTCATGCAAATTTGAGAAATTTCTCTGTAGAAATTCAGCAGGCAACTGCGCTTGTAAGCTATGCGTGTTCATATATATGTACATATTTAGGTCTCGATACAAGTTTTCCGCAACATAAACTCGCATCTAGAACTAAACGAAATTTCAGTTAAACTTTGTGGAAAACACAATCAGGATGTGCAGTCGAATATTTTCTTGCTGGAAATGCATTGCATATCCTCTTTCCAAATGACAGCGATACAATACAAATTTAACGACCAGAAATTCTACTACATGTCGCGGAAGTTGGAATAGTGTGTAGTTGTAGCTATTTCTGGTTTGTAGGTAACGATAGGAAAGAAGAAAAAAAAAAGCGCTCCAAAACAGAAGGAACAAAACAGAAAAACTAAAAAAAAATCAACGAAGAAATTCATGAAATCCTTTAGAAAGGACGTGTAGCATGGTCGTTGGTGCTCTTACTCATACTATATATGAACTTTCATGCACATGCATGCATCTCACATTGTGCACATTGCACACACTTGTACGGAGGGCATTAAAAGTAGAAAAAAGAAGCACAAACTCGATGTTTAAATGTTAAGCACGTGCTAGAGGAAGCACATGTGGCATAGGATACACGTAGAGGCTTGTGTTTGTGTGTGACTAGAGGGATATGCATCGGCAATGCAGTTCGTTTTAACTTTGTTAGGATGTGTAACATGTTAGGGAAGTCTTTCGGATTTTTTTTTAACGGGGGGCGTAGGTGGGTTGTTGTACAGTGGAAGTGTAGAAAATAAAGGATGCCTGACGAGAATGAGTGCACTTATGCCTTACACATCTGCTACAGTAGATGATATCCTTTCAACATATGAACAGGCTAACACGAGTGTTGAAAATGAGATCTTTTTGCCTCCTCCCGAAAAAACCAAAAGAAAAAAAAAAACAGAAAACCCTATAGAAGCTTCTTCTAACTGCAGACATGGCACAGAAAATGAGTTAATGGGAGAAGGATATCACATTAAAGTTACGTGGTGGGTTTAGTTTGGAGGGTAGTGTACTTTAAAAGTTTTCTCGAGGATCATTGCACATTATTGGAGTTTTCTGGTTCTTTTTTGAGGTCATTATGGTGGCGATAAGAAAAATCGTATTTTGGCATTCCACACTTGGGTAAATCGAGCGATTATATTTTTGCTAGAAGCGTTGATTGGAATGCCAGAGAAATAAGAAACTCACAATGAAAGTCATTAGTATATGCATATTGTACATATCTTTGAAATGAATAGCTACTAGCGTAATAAATAAACGAGAAAGAGAAATAAAAATAACTATGCGTGGAAGGTGACATCCCTTAGTGATCTTCTACTTGAGATGTAATTGAGGTATCTCTTTTAACTGACCGGGGTGATGGAAATGATACTGCTCGGCAAAGTTCTTATACGTACTCGCGATTGAATCACATAGTAAGACAAGTGGACTTCTGAAATTCGTGCTTTTTAAAGGATCCAGAGAAAATTTACAGGAACATATTCATTTATCTAGTTTCGGACAATTGTTTGTACTAACCAGGCAATCAATTTAACTTCCCTGCTATGATTTAAAATAAATGCAGGTTACTTACATATATATTTGTTGTAGGGGAGAGTTCCATCAAAACAAAGGTACTTATTTGCTGCCCCCTCAATAAGCCCAAAAGGATGGTGTGCTACTTTGTGTGAATATCGAGCTTTGGCTCAGAAAATTATGTGCTGATATAGAACGTTTGTGCTATTTCAGATATACACTTATTCACACAGTCTTACCACAATCCCAGTCAATTTGTTTTAGTTTTGAAATGGACATTTGATGGCGGTCATATATTGAGATGGAACTCAGAATACACTACTGAAGCCTCAGTGTAATATGATCTAACATGTACAGGGAGAGCTGAACCCTTCCTTTCGTTGTCGTTTCAGCTCAGAACCCCTTATGCATAAACCCTAAATCACAGTAATTAACCCCAAAATTGCCTATATTTCAATTTGACAGCCAATGTAACATTTGGTTTGTTGTTACAGTATTTTGTGATGTCTTTACCTTTATATAGTTGAAATTAAAGCTCTTCCTCCACTCGTTAACCATTCGGCTGCATTTCAACATTTTAGTGAGCAAAGTCACGAGTCATTGTTATAGGAATTTTTCATCTATTGGAGTAATGTGTTTAAATATTCAGGCTAACGGCCTAATCGCCTTTATTGAATTTAGTGGTTGAACCCCTAGCCTGATTGCATTTGCTGAGATAACGCTTCAATCTAAAATTTACAGAATAACTCTGTTAATCTCCTCCAGATGCACATCTTAAGTTGGTTGGGGTCATTTCCACATGAGAGACCATCATAGTGGTGATATTCCTTTACTATTCCTGCGGGATAGATTCGAAGACTTTCCGAACTTATTTAAGCCGATGGCTTAGGTTCCCCTCGAGATAGACAATAGTACGCATATGAATACCTCGACAAATTTCTCTCTCAGCGCAATGTTGGCACTTTTATACAATTCTGATAAAGACTACATTTTCACGCTATACGACACGGTAAGGGTGTCATTTTTAGAAAGAGAAATTGAAAAGATTTACTTCAATCTGAATTTCTTGTTTGAATTTTTAGACACACTACGGTATACCCGGATATACAAAGTGTTAAGTACTTTCAACTGGCGTTATGAATTCCAGCTTTTCATGGTCCTTAGCTACGCGTTTCGTCTCTGACTTTGACAAGTTTCTTTATCAGTATGGAGCTGGCATATCAAAACACCGATCAAAGTCCAGGCCCTATTTATGCATTTTTGCTTACAGGAGACACTGAGCGTTGTGCTATTCTACATGGTATATGGCAAACTTGCAGGGCAGAACTGGTCTTCATTTTATTTGGTTGTGGTTATCTAGAGGAGCTTATTTCAGGAGTTAGTTTTTCATGTCGTTATCGTAAACTTTGTCCATATCCATATAGGTGTTGTGCTTGCCGCTGCAGTACGTGATGTCCACTTTGCCAGGATAATCACATATTTTAGAGAGTTGATAGTATCTCCTTTCGATGAGTTTCTCATACCGTTAAAATCTTAACCGATATAAATAATTCCTTTTGGGATTCTTATATGTATGTTTCCCTCAGCTGGAAAACTAAAACTTTAAAACTTTCTGCTTGTATTTTGTATCATCATTATTCGAAAATAACATGATTTACTCCCATAACAAAAGGCTTGCCAAATTTTGCAAATATCCTTGGAGAAATAGAAATTAGAAGGAAGGGACAAATAACAATTTATGTGCCAAAAACCAACCACTCATTTATACAAATCCAATAAGAATTATTATACAATCAATGTTAATGGATATCCCTACTTTATTACACTCATATCCTCTTGAGGGCTTATCCTTACGATTAATCCATCTCATAACTCCTCTACTGTCTCCCTCAATTTTATGAGAAAACCAGTTTAAACCTTAAGTTGTGTGTACGGTACTATGATGTTCGCTATAAGCGATAAGTGTAAATGGTCTTTTAAAATTTATTGTCATCCCGTCAGATTGTATCTTATGGTCCCCATATATCCTATCATCGTCCCTAATGATAATCGAAATAAATTTGATGGCAAATTATCGAGACCGTAAATAGTCCTTAATTAATGCTTTCTTCATTCAGAAGGGTTTTACTTTTAATCTTTTCGAAGATTATCGGCACAGACAGATTTAGTCCAACCGCCAGTGGAAGATATCATTAAATATAAATTAAAACTAAAAGAAAAAAAAAATTAAAAATAAATATGAAAAGAAAAGAACAGGCCTCAACAAATGGGCAGTTTGTGTATTTGTGGAAGTATCATTAGTGGCAGCAAGAGGAAACAGCACGATTGCCGTGGCCAATGGTGCCTAATTGCTTACTTTAGCCTCAACCTAATCGCTGCTCTCGGTGGAATTAATAGAAGCACTTAAGAACGATTTTTCTTTTCTCTCTTTCTCTCTTTTTCTCTGTGTGTTTGTTTTTTGAAGTTATTTTCCTTAACTAATTTATATTTTGTTCTTCTCTTTTCATATTCTTCTGAACACTGCAATTATAATAACGAAAAAAACAAAAAATAACGACAACAAACCGAAAACACAGTCAAGACAAAGGACATCGAAGCTGTTGAGGGTAAATCGGTGACACTACCGTGCCCTATAGTGGCACCCTTGGAGGATGTTTACATGGTGTTGTGGTTCCGTGATAACGCTGGTATACCATTGTACAGGTGAGTGTTTGCTTTTACTTATTTATATCATCTCCAACACCCTTAACGATTGTCCTTGTTTGTTGTGCTTTTTTTTTTTCGTCTGTTTTTTCCATCTGAAGAAAGTGTGGGGGGTTAACCTTCTGGTTACCACATGAATATATGTATTCCGACTAGTAGGCAAGGGGAAGATAATCGATGGACGTCTATTTTGGTGTACCCTACAATATTAGATGTGGAACCGATTTTTATTTTTTTTTTTTTATTTCTTTTGTCTTTACCGTGAGGTTTATAAAGTGACCTACATATATTCACAGCTAGGCTTCAGAAAATTACACACCAGTTAACGAGGAAGTCGATAAAAGTCTGTAAATTTGAGGGTAAACAAAGGTATCAGTAAAAGTGTCCTTCGAACTTTAGAAAGCATTTGTTTGCTACAAATTGAAGTGAAGAAGAAAAGTCTTGTTGAAGTAGGTATAGAAACTTGGTGCAGGAAACATTGAATGGCACAATGTTCAATACCGTCCTGTTTGATGTAAACCTTCTTTATGGTTATGTGGGAAGAGAAATGCTGACAGCCTGCAGGAATGATTTGAGTATCAGCTCTCTATGTATATCCTCGATGGCTTACTTCAAATGCTTTTAAATTTTCTTCTGGAGAAGTCAAATCATCTTTTTTTGCTAGAGCTTATAAGCCGTTGTAATCCTTAGTGCTCTGGTATAGTTAGGTTGACCTGGGTCAATGCCTTCACTACTCGTACAACACCCAACTTGGATGCACTAAGACAACAAAAAAAGTTCCGCTAACTGTGCTCCTGTTAATGCAGCTCAGCTGTGATCGACATTTTCCCCGCCTTTACTAGTTGCATCGAGATATCTTCTAAAGGTCCTTTGGATACATTATTCAAAAGCTCCAGTGAGGTGAGTTTTATTATTTAATATCGGTTATATCCCAGAGATGGTGGTAATTTTTGTTCATACTATATGTTGCAGGTTATAATAATGTATTGTATATTTGATTGGATTTTGTGATCATAAGACAGCACGCATTCCAGATGTAAATAGAATAATTCAGATTTCAATGAAGTCTTCGTATCCGTCGCAATATTGGCCGAAGACTCGTTTTATATTTCAACATTTTTGAAAGGTTAAAAAGTACTCGGACATATTTTTCAGAACCTTTATTAGAATTACAGCTTCTTGCTCACAGGAAGTTCTGTGCTACTGTTTGATGCCTGTTACAGGTCTGGACAATTAAGGTGGATATCACTGATGTGGCATTCCTGTGTGCTGTGATCCTTTCTAACATTGCTAAAATATTACGCCTGAGGTTTGGCATCAGATAATCAACCGTAATTAGACTGCAGGTATCAGAAGGTTTTTGTTTTTTTTTTTAAAGAACTTAACGCTCAAGAGAGTACTACTCTTAAAATGCCGGAGCACGTGTTAATTAAGAAAGATATCTGGGCTCAGCGGTTATTTCGCTGCATAAATTGAATTGTTGTTGTATTTTAGGTAATCATCATCTCACGACATTGGTTGCCTGAAAAAAAAGATGTCTTTCTGGTATTGGATCCCGATTGGGAAGCCAATACACTACCACTTGAGCCACGGCCACCCACAGTAATGTCATGGTTCCTTTTACCACCGCCTTTCGAAATTTCGTTATATGATCTCAATAATTAGCAAGACAGTTAGGTACTGTTTACTTTTGTACATAGTTAAACTTGCAGTTTGTTCCATTGTGTTAATTTTTTTAAAAAGTAAATAAGTTATTGGGGCGTGCTATTCCAGATGATTTCTTAATCATAAGGTGGAATTAAAAGTACTTCTGGCTTAGGTAATAACACCTATCTGTTTCATATGTAAACACTTATGTATGTATCTTTACGAGAATATATCAAAGGCCAGCGTAATTTCAATAGATTTTAAATTGATGATTCAAATCTTCTTGAATGTTAGGAAGTGATTTTAATCTACTCAAATGGCACAAGAAACATTCCAAATAACCCTTTGGATATCTTCAAGCAATTAGGTGTAGATTAAGTCGAAAAGGGAATGTCATTACCACCTCATTGCCACCTTCTTGGCTCTTTAAGACACAAATCTAACAGAGAAAGAAGAGAAACTTTTCCCTGGTCCTCAATTACATTTTATCCTCTTTTACACCTTTCTTTCTATTTTCATGTTCCTGTCATTATTACGGCACATTTTCTTTCAACACAAAGAAAGAAGAAAATATCATATAATAAAATAGGAAAAATTACAAAAAAAAAAATTACAAACGATTGCGCATTATCCTTTTAATTTTCTTTCTTTTTACAGTTTCGACGTTCGCGATAAACTCAACACTGAACAGCCCCGGCATTGGTCAGCGCCTGAGGTATTCGGATCTCGTGCCAAATTTCATTTTGATACATCGCCAGCATCCTTGGAAATAAAGGTAGGTCCTTTTTTTATTCTTTTCCGAATTCGTATTTTTTGTAATGAGATTCCCACAAAGAGATATTATTTTATTTGTGTCCTTCCATTGTTTCAAGATGAGTAAACCAGAAAGGAATTTATTATTTTTTTTTTTACTTTTCTCAAATATATTTCCTCGTCCTTCGAAGATCCTCGATAAACTTCTTTAGCACGCGAAATCTTTATCAAGTTTCTTAATTTATGGCTGCACATTTAATTGGCTACGAGAACACCTTTGGAGAGAAGGATCCTACTCTATTCTGCGCATTCACTTATTTGATTGGATAACCACAAATACATAGACATTCGAATCGTCCAAGGGAAAGATATTAGTATGCGTTGGAGCACATCAACTTAGCTTCGGCACTATGCCTTGGGTTATCTCTTTATCGAAAAGGTGAATGTGGGAATTATCCTCTTTTTGCCTAGGCTAGCACAACTGGTTGTAGGTAGTCTCATGGAAACCATAAATATCTCACAAGAAAACGCTTTCGTTTGGGTTAATCCTTTTTGGATTGTGTAGTCTTAGTTGAGGGAATTTCAGAGCCGCCACCTATGAGAGATATCGAATCGACCTATTCAAACTAAGGTCTGGTTGACCTGGGTTGGCTGGTGTTCTGACTATCTGAACCTTCATCGAAGGATACAAATGTTGTTTGTTTCTCTTGTATTTGTTTTGTGCCCTTATCCTTACCGATGTTTATTTATTTAGGCTTTAGGGTGGGAATTTCGTGAGCGGGCGGGCAGTCTACCTCCGGGACTGCTTTACCCACTTGGAATTGGAAAACTTCATTTATCTCTTTATTATTGTTTTATTGTAACGGTAAATAGTCGTAGAAAGGAAGTGAAGTAAGGAAATGCAAATGGATGAGAGTTTGAGTTTGAGAGAAGAGTGCAAGGTAAGGCTAAAAAGGATCATCGATAACAATCCTTAAAAGGATTTAAATTGAGTGCAAAACTTTTGGTGGGTATGGCAGTTGATTCGGATAGAGAGTGCTGTTGTTTTGGGGTCTGGAACACAATTGGATTGTGTCTTTTGAATTGAAGTCTGGGAGAGAGAAGATTGAATGGTGGTGGCTGCCAGGATTCTTTACTACATAGAAAGCTGCTTAAACTGAAATACAATAATATTCATTGGAAGATGTTTTGCACCGTAATCCATTTTGTTTGGTTTTTGAAGGATCAATGTGAAGTTGGAGAGGGATTGAATTCGAATAGAGAAAATGTTGTCACTGTTGTGTAACTAAGGTGAAAAGATTGAGAGAAACATTTAAGGTACGATATATAAGATAGAATTTCCATTTATGAAAAAAAAATGCTTTCTGGCTTTATAGAGATTATACATAAAGGCTTTCAGTTCATAGATTTGGTTCGAGTGTTGCTTTGAAAAACTTGGATTTTTTAATGGCTTGTTGGTTAAAATATTATTGCAAAGGCACTAAAGCTGTAACTGAAAAAATTTATAAGTTCCACAACGACGGCATACGAAGAAGTGTTCAAATATGCTGGGACATTTGAACTAAATTGAAATAGAACATTGAGATAATGATATTCTTCTATAAGGCTACGATATTCTTCAATAAGGCCATCAGCTATCGACCAGCAGTCAGTTTCACAAATTCTTGTTCGCATTACATTATTTATAAATCATAATCAAGTTGACCTGGGTTGCAGTCCAGCAGCTTTTGCAGCCAGGTTGATAGCTGCTATCTGTTACGAGTTTTGCACATCAAGTTGCTATATGCTCCTTCTGAATGAAACTACATACATTTTCAAAAGTTTCGTCGTTCCTTTACCGTAAATGGAGTGTGATACCGAGACGTGATAAACAATGTTTTGTAGCTGGAGGTCGGAGATATGAATACGGATGACCTCTCCTTTCAACAGGATGGTAGTACATTTATATCTTTCAGTAGGCTTAATCTCAAATAAGATTCCTGTTCTTTTTTTGTTTTTGAGTCTCATATCCATTTTTAGGAATTTCGCTGCCCGTGCTTTCAGGATCATTTCCTGCTATTATAATCTGATCTGATAATATGATCTGTAGAGATAAAAGATTTGTCATGTCTCTGATACTGGGGATTCAAATAGGTGGTTTTCGTCTACTTCCATAGATATCTACAAACTGGCCTTGCTTTTATTTTATATATTTTCGTTTCTGAAAGTTCATTCATGTGATTCTCTTGAGTAAGGTAAAAGTGTAAAGCGCGTACCCGAAGTCCTTAAATATTGTACAATGGTTGGTTCACGGAATTGAAAAACTAATTTCAACTCAGCCCTTGGCACATAACCCATAACACGTTCGAAGGCCGATTAGCAATGCTCCGAGTTCGGAAAAGCGTGGGTACACTTTAGACAAAAAAGTCGGATACCTTAATCCCTAAAATACCTTTGCAATATGAAGGACAACTATGTATATTGGTTTCACCAGATTGATGTAGACTTTAGTTTCGATGAGACATGATATCAAATCACCAGTGGACCTGTTGCTACAAAAACTGTACTGTCGATCATCAAGGGCTTTCATGTCTAGAGATATTTCATGAGCTGACGATTTTTTCAGCGCAATATTCATAAGTGAATAAGTGCATTTTAGTGGAGATATGACACAATCCGGATGAATTGAGCTGGCAAAAAATAGATTGGTCCTATCCAAAGATCTGCAGTGTTAGTCAAAATAAGCATTGAGATGGAAGATAACCCAACTATTTTATTATTTGTTAGCTTTTACCGCGACTTTGTCTGCGTGAAACTAAGGAAATAAAAGTTACTCGAGTTATGAGTAACGAGTTGATTGATTTTTTTTTAAATCAATCAATCAAAATTAGGTTAATTGATGTTAGGATTAGTCTTGACTAACACACACAAATACAAGGACAAATATATTTCCTTTTTGTGAAATATTCCATTCAGATATAAAGGGTTGAGCGTACATATACACACAAAGAAAATAGGTGTGAAATGATGGCTAATTTAGTAAATTGAACTGATTGAAGACCTATGGCCAATATTACAGTTTCACTCTAATGTTTTTTTTTTATAAACAATTCCTGCTGATGCCATCTTTTTATCTGTGTGTATTTTTGCCAATATTAATAACCAATTAAAATTCCTTAAGAAGGTGCTAAGTCCGCTTCGTTGACAGTGTACGAGAAAATAGCTGATATTACGCATTCAAGTCAGACCAACCAAGATGAGAGAGAACAGCTACGTGTATTCAAATGTTCTAGGTTAGTGGAACCTATTAAAATTCCATATTTCTGTAGAACTCTCCAAATTTTAATTCAAGCTTCTTTTGAAAATTGACTGTATGCGATAAATGTCTGGGCATTTTGTTGACAACCTCTTTCAGTCATGGAAACTTTTCTTTTGTGTGTACAGCGTTAAGGGTGATGTACAAATGCAAACTCTCAACCAATTCGAAGGCAATCCCCATTACATCCTTCATCGAGTAACAACAAACCTGTATTCAATAGAACTCAATGAAAATAACTTTACCGTCTCTGCCTTCAAGGCCTAGAAAATAGAATACGACGCCATAAAAATTTCCTTTTTTCTGTAGCCACCCGTCATTTACCTGTATCAGCGATTCAAATGAAAACCATTAGTTTAACAATCAAAAAGGATTTCCATTTCAATCTTACAGCACCCCTAACTTCTTTCCAATTGTATAACAAATTTCCCTCCCAACTCATTCAATATATGTATTGTATACTGTAATAATGAATATTTTCTTTTCCTTCTCTTTTCATCCGTTTTCTTCATCTGGATAACAAAAAGGACATCAAACGTCACGATCAAGGAATCTACAGATGTCGCATTGACTTTCGTACAAGTCAAACGCAAAGCTTTCGATTTAATTTATCCGTAATAAGTGAGTATCCTCTTACTTAAAATGACGTACTTCAGTCGAAAAAGGAAATAAAAGGAACAAAAAATAAAAAAAAATAAAAAAGGGGAGCAAACAAGAAGTGGATTTTCTGTAATCATTTATGTCGTTCCTTGAGAAGTTACCAAAAGATTGCATGTTTACAAAATCACTGACAGGATTTGCCATTAGCTCAAATTTTTCACAAAATCCAACGAATCTTTGCATACTATTCGTACTCTCTTAGCTACAGAGAGGATGTGGAATTATGAATTAGCTTCAAAAAGGATGTTTACACTGCTCTCTCTTCCTTCCTTGTTTGTGTTCATTACACACAAGGGCTTCAAAAACATACAAGCCGTCTTCCGTGCCTTTGACGGTGACAGAAAAACATGCTTATACTCTATTCGGTACCTGCAGAGCAAGTGTTGTTTCCAGAATATTTTTGACTGAGTGCTCAAAGGCATTTTGTGATTATGAAAGACCTAATGAGTCAACAAACCTATTTAATGGTAGGCTAGCTACTTAAGATAAAAAGCAATTGGTTCATTTTGATTTTAGCACATTTTTAGTACTGAAGTACTAAAACGAAAGTTCATAGTAAAATGCCCGAGAAGGAATCCTAAATCAAAAATATTTAAAGCTATCAATTCTCTTCAGCACTCTTGTACTAAATCGTCCAGAAACCAGGGCAAGTAAATGCGACCCTTTTCTGTCACTCGTCTTCCTTTTTTTTCATCCCTTTTTACGATGTTTTTTTAGAATTTTGTTGTAAGGCATCAACCACAGTCAATTGACTAATGCCAAAGAGTGCTTTAACGAGATTTCCGGAAGTCGGAAATAGGGAGACAGAAACAAGAATTAATAAACAAATTCTCGTTTTCTTTCGTTTTGTATTTTTAGTCCTTCCTGAACAACCAATAATCCTTGATCGATGGGGTCGACAACTGAATGGAACTCAGCTGGGACCGAAACAGGAGGGTGACGATATTGTTATAACCTGCCGTGTCGTTGGAGGTAAGTTGACAGGAGCCTCGTAAAGCCTACCCCTCTTGTTTATACAGGGGATTTTGTTTGTTTTTTATGTTTTGTTCTTTTTTTCTGGAAAAAGGACCCGTGTTGACAATGTTATACGAGTATATGCATAAAAAATATTTTTTTTTCTTTCTCTACATTCGCTTGCCTTCGGGATAAAAGTTAACAAGTAATATTGTAAAATTATGAAAAAAAGAAAAATAAATTTATACCTTGGCAGAAGGGGTTGGTTGGCATTGTGTTTGGCATATGCCGTATGTCGTATACGTAACATTTTTATTTTTGTGCTGTTTTTGTTTTCCTTTATCTTCATGGCCATTAAGAATTTTCGTCTTAGTTTGCTTACGAAAATATGTAGAGGGTGAAATTCCAAACATAAGCGGGGTGGTTTTAAGTACATATTTGAACAGTCTTATGGAGCATTCAGTGTGGCGTCTTAGTCTAATTAGGTCTAATTATCTGTAGCAGTATACGGCGTGGACAGATTCCGTCATTAGATATGGTCGACGAGGACGTTTCTGAGTGAACATTAGGCATAAATTGTGTATGGGAAAATTAGTTTTATGCTGACAACAATAATGACATGGAGTAGGGGCTTAATATTCGACAGTAAATGAGCAATTTTCGGTTGGTTTTCATCGCTGTGGCGGGAAGTGGCGTGAGAACATAATTGAGGAAAAGTCTTCAATTAATTTAATTAATATGCGGATCTATTTAAATTAACGCAGTAAAACAAGTCAAACAATTTATTTACATATACTCGTATGTAAAATAAAAGCAATTTTTTTCTGTTTTTATAAGAAAGGTGTATATAATATTTTTAGGTATTGATCGAAACTTATTTTAAACCCGTTTCTGTGTTTAAAAGCCTTTTAAAAAAGGTTTTGTCTTCCGAACTAAAGTATTTATTATAAACAGGTGAATTGAGATTTCTTGACGAAGTCGCTTTTCTTTAGAGAGCTGACATAATTTAAAACTTTCACAGAGAAACCTACTCGTATTCAGGGCAAAAACAGATTCATATAATTAAGGTTCCTGACAACGCCTAATTTTCCCGAAGGTCTTGTTGTTGTTGCTGCTTACTTTTGTTGCAGTTCTGAACGAAGAAGATAAATAATCGAGTCCTTACCTTCTATTTAACAAAAAGAACCACAACTTTAGATGAATATTTTTTCAACTTTCTTTAAGATATTTCCGAAATGGTTCCCAAAAATATGGAGATCCATTAAATATTATAAATAGAATCCCAGCTTAGCTGAACTTAATCTCACGTAATGTAATAGATAGCCCCTTAACTAAGACAAATATTGTCACGAGTATGTCAATATTTGTGCAAAAGAGATTTAGATTGCACTGATTCGAGGTGGTGGTTTTGTTTTTTGTTTGGTTTCATTGCAGCTTTTTTGTTTCGGTCTGTCTGAGGCGTATATTGCTGATTACTATCCTCCCCAGGCTTACGTAAATTTATTGTAAATTTGTAATTTATTTACTTAACAATAAACAAAATAATAATAATAATAATAATAATAATAATAATAATAATAATAATAATAATAATAATAATAATAATAATAATAATAATAATAATAATAAATCATTTATTTAACCCAAGTATCGGAACTCCATATTTTGTACGTTTTTCAAAATGTGTAGAACTTATTTTTCTACATATCTGAAATTACATAATTAAATTAATGAAAGTATTAGAAGTTGTAAGTCTTCAATGGTTTTATTCAGAGATATGACGAAAGTATTCAATATCGTTTACCACGATTTCTTACTTAAAAAATGGTATAACGCTGGTTTCAGGGAAGCAATTTGCGATTGGTTGCATACATACGAGTATCTGAGGGATGGAAAACAAAAAGTCAATATACTACCTTAATCAAAAAGTTCCCGGAATGTATTCAGACAATTGAAAATACCAGTTTATTCATCCAAATCTATATTGTCCTCTTCAAAGTAATCCCCATCGACTGCAACACACTTATGCCAGCGCTTGATCCAATCCTCGAAACATTTTTTATATTCAGTTTTCGGTATGTCCCTCAGTGCTTCCTGCGATTTTTCCATTACTTTCTCTCTGCTGCTGAAAAGCATTCCCCGTAGTGGTTTTTTAACTCGATTGAACAGAAAGAAGTCACAGGGAGCCAAATCAGGTGAATTCGGTGGCTGTTGGATGGTACGTATTTGTTGCATTTATCGTCAAAAAATTACGAATAATGATGGCACTGTGCGATGGTGCGTTATCATGGTGCAAAATCCACTAGTTTTCTGCCCACAATTCTGGTCTCTTTCGGCGAATTGCTTCACGCAAATGTCTTATAACGCCTAAATAATACTCTTTGTTACTGTCCGGCCTTCTGGCAAAAATTCATGATGCACTACACCGTTGTAATCCATGAAAACCGTGAGCATTGCCATTGCCATCTTTTTTGATTGAAAACGACGTGTTTTTTTTTGGTTTCGGCTCATTTGATGAACGCCATTCATTTGCCTGATCTCTGGCGTACTCATGAGCCCACGTATCGTCTCTAGTAATGATCCTTTTGATGAATGTGGGATCGGACTCAGCCTCGCAAATCATCTCTTTTGCGACATCAACACGGTCTCTCTTTTGCATGAAATTGAGGTCTTTTGACACCAACTTTGCTGCTACACGACGGAAACCCAAATCATTAACCAAAATGTCTTGGACGGATCCATAGGCAATGTTCAAGTCCTCCACTATCTCTCTGATGGTTAATTTGCGGTTATTGAAAAACATTTCTTTTACTTCATCAATGTTTTCGTCGGTTGTCGATGTCGATGGTCTGCCACTGCGTTCATCATCTTCGATTGACTCACGACCACTTTTGAACCGCTCGTGCCACTGGTAAACGACCGTTTTCTTTAGAGAATCGCTGCCGAAACACTTTTCCAACATTTCCAATGTTCGCGCACTATTAAATTCGTTTAATATTATTCGTTTTAAATTTAATACAAAAGTTTGTTGTTGCAAATTTAAATCCATTTCTAAAATTGTAAAAAATCGCCAACACACACAGAGATAAATGTATTCTTGGCTGCGTAACTTTTGCAAATGTCAAGCTATGATGCTAAGATTTAGAAGGAATGTCAACAACAGATTTACCAACTTAATAAAAAAACAGAACTCAAATCGGAACAATGGGAGCGCCACACGGTGGGTGTGACAGGAAACTTTTTGATCAAGGTGGTAAGTTAAAATTTCAGTAGTGCTGTCATATTAAAGAATGATGTCCGACAGGGTTGTGTACGCGGCCCGAAAATCGAAAATGCAAATTTGGTGATATCTTTACGAGTACGTTTTAAGGTTTCTATAACATTAGCAGACGCTTTTTAAGAAAAAGTCTGTACGAATAGTGCTATCGATTTGAATTTTTTACGCCGAATCGGGGCAATTATTTTTTAACCAAATTCCGCTAATGACTTTTTAAGCTATTGAATAAAAAAATATAAACTATAATTACACATATTGGGTATATAACTTAATTCGGTTTTTTTTTTCAAAATTTGAACGTTTATTTAATTTTGGTGGGGGCGAAAGCCCCCATTTATTCGGCTTAATACAAGCTATAACTTAAAATTAAACTTAAACTAAAACTTAAAACTAAGGCTGGTTATTCTGGTGAAGGAGAACCGATTTGAGGTAGGAAGTGGTGCGGTGGAAGTCAAAGACGCTAGGGTTTGAATTAATTTTTCGTAGCATGCGGGAGATTGGTTCGTTCGCGCCGTAGGAGGTGTGGTGGGTTGGGAGATAGAAGAGACGAGGGGTACGTAGATTACGAGGGTTAGTGTTAAGGAAAATAGAATTGTGAAGGGACGTGCATTCAACCTGACCTGAAAGAAGTCGATGAATGAAGAGAAAGTCGGCTGCATCTCGGCGTTCCTCAAGGGTGTTCAGGTTAATAAGGTTGAGACGGTTTTGATAGGGGGGCAGAGTAAAAGAATCATCCCAGGGCAAACCTCGAAGAGCGAATCGAAGAAAACGGCGCTGGATGCTTTCGATTCTCGAGATATGAACGCGCTGATATGGGGACCATACTTGACTGGCGTACTCAAGGAGGGGACGAACAAAGGTAATATAGAGGGACCTGGTCACGTATGGGTTGGTGAATTCTTTGGACCATCGTTTCACAAAACCTAGTGCAGAATTGGCTTTAAGGATTATCCCATCCATATGCAAACGGAAGTTGAGCTCCCTATCACACAAAATGCCGAGGTCGCGAAGAGATTCAACGGAGGAGATAGGTTGGTTGTGGAGAAGGTAGAGTCGGGGAGGAGATTTGAGCCGCTTATGTGAAAAGGTGATGGATTGGCATTTGGTGATATTAAGTTCCAAACAATTTTTGAGGCACCAGATCGAAAAACTATCAAGGTCTTGTTGAAGAAGGAAGGAGTCATGGGGAGAGGAAATGGTTTTGAAAAATTTGGTATCGTCGGCGTAAAGGGAGACGGACGAGTATTTAATGATCCTATCGAGATCATTTATGGTTAATATAAAGAGAAGGGGACCGAGATGGCTACCTTGAGGAACTCCAGAGGTGGCCAAAAATGGAGCGGAGTGGGCTGACCTAAAACGAACACTGTAAAAACGGTTTTCGAGGTAAGAGGATATCCATTTTAACAGTATGGGTTCAAAGCCGAGGGCAGACAATTTGAAGAGTATTAATCGATGAGAGATTTTATCGAAGGCTTTGCTAAAATCGGTTGCAACTACATCGACTTCGTTGCCGTTCTCTAGGGCAGAGATGGTAAATGATACGAATTCAACGAGATTTGTGGTGGTTGACCTACCCTTTAGGAAGCCGTGTTGTCTAGGGGAAATAAGTGATATGCATTGGAAACTTAGAGCTTCATACAAAATACTTTCGAGGAGTTTGGGTATATGGGAGAGTTTAGCGATTGGACGATAGTTTGTTATTTCGTTCTTTGATCCCTTTTTGTGGATTGGGGTTATAAAGGAGGTTTTCCAAACCTGAGGAAATTCTCCTTGTGAAAGGGATAGACGAAAGAGATCAGAAAGGGCAAGGGAAAGAGACGAAGAACATTTTTTAAGAAATATGGCAGGGATGCCATCTGGACCGGGTGTAAATTCGTCATTGAGTTGGTGTAATTTATTTTCGATATAGGAGGGGTCCAAGATATGAGAGAGAAGTGGGCCGTTGGAGAAGTTCAGTAGGTAACGAAAATAGGATGGATCTGGTACAAAGGAGTCGTTGGTAAAGGATTGTTTAAAGAAGCTGGCAAATAAGTTGGCAATCGTGAGTGGATCGGTTGATGACTTGTTGTTGAAAGAGAGGGAAGGAGGGTAACCATCGGACTTTCTTTTGTAGTTAACAAATTGGTAAAAGGACTTAGGGTCATTTATAAGGTTGACTTGCGCATTGTTAAGGTAACGCTGGTAAAGGGAATCGTAAAGTTCGGTGAAATGAAGATAAGCACCAAGATAGTTGGAATAGTCGGACAAGGATCTGGTACGCAGGAAAACAGCCCATAACTTATTTCTCTTGTTTCGTAAGGAACGAAGCTTGCGATTATACCAGGGAGGACTAGTAGATGATGTTTTAAGGCGGGAAAACGGAACGTAAAGGCTGAAAGAATTAAATATTTCTTTATAAAAAATGGATAAGGCATCATTTACGCTTAGGTTGTGAAAGTTAAAGGGGGATCTGCTAAGATAGTCACTGATTTTGTGAAAGTTTGCTTTGTGAAAGTCGTAGGATGAGAGAGTTGTGGGAGGAGTGGACTGGAGAGAAGAGTTATGAAAAAATGAAAGTAGAAGGGGGGGGTGGTAGTTGTCGATTGTAGAGAGAGATAGGGGACAAAGTGAGACTGAGGAGTTAATTGAATCTGTTGTGAAAATAAGGTCTAGTTGCCTGCCCATATAGTTGGATACACCACTGACTTGGCATAGACTTGAGTCTGTTAAGCGATCTAAGAAGAGACATTCCTTAGCTGAGTTGGCATTTGAAGCGATGAAGAACGATTGATCGTCTGATGGAATCCACTGTAGCTGAGGAAGATTAAAGTCGCCGAGAACAAAGATATCGTCAGTAGAGTCAGACAGGTCAATTAAATAGTCGATCGCATCGACAACAAGTTGGTAAGATTCGGTAGGTTGAGCTGGCAGGATGTAGCAACATAAAACGTAAAGGGACTTGAAGGGGAGTGATATTTTTATAGCGACAAAGTCGACTTTAGAGGATGAAGAGATGGTAATGGGAGAAGAGTTAAGGCTGTTGTGGATCGCCAGTAGGACGCCTCGACAGGGGGAATCATCATGTGGGCGGGTAGGATCGTCGTCGCGAAAAACATTAAAAGTAGGGGGGAACAATTCCTGGTTCTTTATGTCGGGAATCAAATTGGTTTCAGTCAAAGCGTAAATATCAAAGGGAAGAGAATGTGATTGACGTAGGACAGCATTGGTTTTAGAGCGAAGACCTCTTACATTCTGGTAGTAAAATGTAAGAGGGATGTTGTGGGGTGGAGATGTATGGCGGGATGGTTTAAGTGCTGACGAGGAAGGCACGTTATGGACGAAAAAATTTATCGTGGTCAGCTCGGCTTCGCTGTAGGTGTGAGACTCGTTTAGAGTGAACGTAGTGGCCGAAAGCAGCAAGGTCGTCTGCTACTTTCTGAGGGGACATGCTAAAAATCTCGTGGTACCTGACATAAAGGTTCCTGAGACTGATAGGGTCGGTAGGGAGGCCTTCCTGCTGGATGGATACCATGACGCTGGTTTTGGTCTTCCCTTCGTAGCAGACCGAGTCCGATTTGTCGTGTAGATAGGCGAGAAAGAGACGAATGTTTTCATATATCTTTCTCTCTCTAAGCCTAGAGAGTGCATAGCGACTTTCTGTAGTTCCAATGGTTTGCTGGGTTAGTTTAACTGTGGGGGGAAAAAGAGGATCAAGAATAGGGGCAGTGGAGGAAGGAGATGGAGATTCGTGGTTGGATATGGAGTTGGGCGCCGGATGAGATGTTGGGTTTAGGGTATGGGAGTTAATAAAATTAGGGTACTTAGCTCCAGTTTGTAGGTCGAAGTTAGGAAATGAGTTGTTTGCTGGGATCGGTGGCGTAGAAGATTGAGAAGGGATAATATGGGTGGTTGGGGTTAAGTTGAAAGAGACGCGTTGGCGCGGGGGCTTGGGTGGAACATTGGAAATTAGCGGATTAGAGGATTGGTGTGTAAGGGCTTTGTGTCGGATAAGTGAAGAGGGGGGACTAAAATCGGGGAACAAATTCGTTTTGAAGCTCCAGTTGGGATCGGGATTAGAGCTTCGTTTTTTATTAGCGTGCTTTTTAGTTGGAAGGGGGTTTGGGAGCGGTCTTTTTTTAAGCTTATCGTTACGTTTATTTTTAAAATTTTGGTTGTCATCGACACGTGGGTTTTCTCGTTCCTCAGAGCATTTGGTGATACTTATCTTCCCAGGTTTAGTGGCCTTACCAGGGGAAGTGGGGAATAACCATGAATATTTGGTTGGGATGCTGATTTTGAAGCTGCAGGAACTATTGGAGTCAGCAGGGGAAATCATCTCGCACTCGCTAATGGTGATGGCATAATTTCGGTGAAAGAAATTCCGCACCCAACTAACATCAGCGTGTTGAGGAGCCCCTTCAACGTAGAATGCTGTATGGTTTCCCTCTTTCAACTTTTCGAGTCGGCTTTTCCATTCGGAGGGGGTCCATGAAGTTCCGAATTGTTTGAGCAGTTTGCGTGGGGCGGGGGCGGGGGCGGGCGGGATAGGCAGCGCGGTTTCAGTTTCCGTTGTTAGGGCGGCGGGAGGAGTATTTAAAAATGACTCCGTGTCTACTAATTCATTATGAATTGAGACATTTAAGAAAAACATGTACAATAGTATTATTCAAAGTATTGCCCATCTGAAGCTATGACTTTTTCCCATCTTTCTGGCAATTTGTGGATCACATCCCAAAAGAACTGCGCCGGCTTGACAGCCAAGAATGAATCAAGCCAATTTTTGATATTCTGCGTTCTGCATCGACCGGAACAAATGGTAGTCAGAAGGGACAAGGTCTGGGCTATAAGGCGGGTGGGGTAAGACTTCCTATCCACTGTTTTCCAAATAGTTCTTAACCGGAATAGCAACGTGGGGCCGAGCGTTGTCATGACGGAAAATTATTGCCTCGTGTCTTTCGGCCTCTGCTCTCTTCAAACGGATTAATTGTGTTCGGTAGTGTTGTCCATTGATGGTTTCACCCGGTTTTAGCAGCTCATAATACAGCACACCCATCTGATCCCACCAAATACAGAGCATTACCCTCGCGCCATGGATATTCGGCTTTGCCGTTGATTTGGCTGGTTGGCCGGGTTTCACATATGATTTTTTGCGCTTGGGGTTGTCGTAATGGATCCATTTTTCATCACCAGTAACAATCCGATGCATATCCAGCTGCTTTAAAACGTTTTGAAATGGCTGCTTGAGTGACACCCAAAGATTCTGCGAGCTCTTCTTGTGTTTGGCAACAATCTTCATAGAGTAATGCTTCCAGTTCTTCATCTTCAACCTTTTTTGGCTGCGCAGGACGTTCATCGTCTTCCAAGCCAAAATCACCACTTTTAAATCGTGCAAACCACTTTTGACACGTTCGTTCAGCTAGCGCATATTCACTATAGATTTCCACCAAAATACGATGACTTTTGGCAGCAGTTTTCTTCATATTAAAGTAATGAAGAAGAACTCCCCGTAAAAACACTTTTTCAGGCACAAAGTTCGACATATTTGAGTGAAAAAAAATTATTGTTGTTTACGCTTCAAATGAATGACATATACTGAAATGACGTACAATAACAGTAGCATTCCAACGCATGTTCCAATGGAATAATACAAATTACGCCATCTCTTAGAAAACCGCACGAATTAAGTTATAGTCCCAATATATCTTGTTGGGAGAAAAAAATACGAAAACCTTCAGCGTTACAGAGATCCTGGGTTCAGTCGAACGATACAAGAATTAAATTTTGTTTCTTTAAGTCGAGGTGACTGACCGCGATGGAGTAAAATGTCGAATTAGAGAACTAGGTGCTCAGACAATGTAGTATGTTAGTTATCTCCATTTTGTTTGGCATTTTCTCACAAAAATCTTAGAATTGATTTCTACATAGTGAAGAGTTGCGACTCTATCGCAGAGAAAGCATTCTTTGCTTACATTTTTATTCTTGTGGCAGAAATAATTTCAGCAGCAACATTAAATTTTTTATAAACTCTTTTAAGCTTAAATCAATAATTTAGTTTAAATATCTTGGAATATCATGTACAGACAGTAAGAACTCATTTGATGCTTGCATTCGCAAACTGTATCTTTTAAATCCATATTACCAAAGGAAAATCCATATTACCAAAGGAAAAAAAGAGTATGTGTACATACACATGTGCGTACCTTATGTTAAGCACAATAAATCAACTCCTCTTAATGTTGACTGGCTGTGAGGTGGCGATGGTAAGCTTGCTTTTATAACCTTTAGATTGATATTCCACTGAGAGTTGTTAGTCCCTTTAGTGTCACAACCTGAACTTTCATATGTTTTCTAAGAAACACCTGAAAGTTGTTGATGTGGTTGTATAATTCCGGCCAAAGAATAATAAGTCAGTTGAGTTTGGTGGCATTCATTATCAACAGACTTTCTGCATTCACTCCATTATACAAGTGTGGGAAACAAAATCTTTTCCAGTGAGCCCAATAATGGAATTATCATGAAACGTAATGGAGTGCGGGAGCGGATGAGGTATCCTCGTCTGGCCTATGGTTGATAATTACTCTGGAACCTATCCAAAACATTAGAGTCAACATGTGATGTCGTAAAAGCAAGTTTCCGCACCCGATATACTGCGCTGATTACATGATATTATGCGGTTTAAACAAATACTTTTTTCACTGATAAAAGGCGACGTGTTTTATTAACCCCTGATAAGAGAGTACTACGAACTATGTAGAATGGACAATTACATAAGAATAAGAACATCTCGACGTTGCTGATGATGTCTCCTTTTTTTCGCACAAAATTATGGGATTGCACAAATTGGTTCATAGTTTCGAATCAAAACTGAAATTTTAAACTATTGAACATCAACACCAACCCCCAATTAAACAGTGCTAGTCAACAGGTCGACAAGGTGAATAGCTTCCTGTATTTAGGAAGTGTTGCCACGACCAATGGCGCAAACCAACTGGATATTCAAAAAGCTGCTTTCGGTACGTTACCAAAAATTTGGAAGTGAAATGTTATCAGCCCAAAAACAATTTTACGCATCATATTAGGGATGCCTCCTTAACTTCGTTTGCAGCAATTTGTGTAGGGCTTTCTGTCATTATTGTTTAAGAACCATATCATTCTTTCTTGGTTTGAAGCAGCCATTATGGTTATTCCGTCTTGAATTAGCCGGAAAAAATGAGTTTTAATAATTTATCCAAAACAAGACCTTTTACGGGATAACTCCTTATTCATGGCAGCATATGAGGCTGTTCAATCACATCTGTCTAGCCTGTTTCTTTTTCCCTTCTATGTAGTTGTGTGTGTTGTAAAGTTATCTGCAATCTACTAAGGCCGCAAGTCGAGGGTATCTGTATGAATGTATGTGATTGTAGAGGATTGCCAACCGCTAACGCAACAAGTACTTCAGTTGAATATGCATGGAACACGTTTCATCTGCTCTGATCATTATTTTTTAGTTCAATGATGGTTTGTGACGATAATTCGTAATATTTTTATTCGATTTAATTTTATTCCTTGGCCATTCGATTACAAATTTAAATGCCTAGAATGCAAAGGGTACACTCTTTTTTTTAACCGTAACTCAAGGTGAACATTTAAAAAATCGGACGTCCTTTTAGTTTAGATCATCATGATTACAGCATAAAACCTGAGTGCATACAACTAATAAACTTTCTTAGCCATAACTACCCAAGAACCGTTCTATTTACTGAAGATTCCTGTGTGAAACAACAGTATTGCATTTGATTGTGAATACTATATTCCCAGCGTGGCGTTCATAAAAAATATCCATGGTCTGTACATGCCTTCCATATAGTGTTCCTTGTAAGAGTATAAATTATGATCGCTGTTCTCCCTGAGAAGCAGTTTATTCTCATATACGTCATAAGAAATGAAATCATGTGGAAATTATATGCAAAAAGGATGCTCAAACATCGATTGTTACAGCCACCCAGGCAAGCTATCCTCTTTCTAATTTTGTCATGTATTCATTGTTAGCCTGTTTGTTTGCTCGTTTATTCGTAGCTGTCTCTTTGTGTATATGTATTTCTGAATGAGCATTTGCTTGCCACATCCTTGTTGTCTGTTGCGCCTTTGGGGATTGAAGAAACGGTTTATTTTTTTCTGTGTTTTGTTGTGCTTCATCTTTACTCCTTACAGCCATGGTACGTAAAATCCTTTTTCGAAAATTCCTTTCTTAGGTTGGTTTGTATGAACACTTGCTCCACTCTATCCCTTTTCCAACATTTGGGTTACATATTTCCTTGAAATGCTCCTTTACTGTTGCAGGCAGGGTTCGGCGGTACGAGTACTCTGTTGCTACTGTTGTTCGGCATTTGTTATGGAATTATCCTCCTTTCTGGTTATGATAATGTTTGCGCATGGATTGCTATTATAAGGACAACACGGGTTTTGTTTTCTATTGCCATGTTGGTAGTCTTGGGTGTCATAGCCATGGAAAAGAGAGACAATGGACTTTAAGGTCCGTAAGCACAATCTACTCGTGCTTCAAGCTAAACTCAAGGCTAATCCTTTAATATGAGCATTGTGCAGTAGTGGGGTCTCACCTTTATTGGGATGTCTTCCATATATCCATCTTAAAATACCTACTTACCCCTAAATTGGAGGGCACTTGTAAGGCTTACATATCGTACATACATTTCAGTCTTATCCTCTCTTTTATCCGTCGTTACAGGTCGACCTCAACCCCAGGTTCGGTGGCTGGTGAATGGCCTTCTGGTAGACAATCAATACGAACACAATTCGGGTGACGTAATAGAAAATCGTCTTCTATGGCCATCGGTGCAAAGGACGGATTTAAATTCGGTATTCACGTGTCAGGCATTAAATACACAATTGGATAAGCCCAAGGAGAAGAGTTTCCTCTTGGATATGCATTGTGAGTGTGACAATGGATGAATGGTAATCCTTGGGAAATTGATATGAGTTAAAGAAAATGTTTCTATTTACAGTGAAGCCTTTGACGGTGAAAATTATCGATTCGCCTACGTCAATGGTGGCAGACAGACGTTACGAAGTGGTTTGTGAGAGTACAGGCTCAAGACCGAATGCAATTATAACATGGTACAAGGGAAAGCGACAACTTAGAAGGACTAAGGTATGTTTATTAAGTTTTGTGTTTATTTTTTCCACAGAAGAGCCTAGTTCTGCTAATATTTGTTTTATTTTTAATTTAATTCGGTCCCAAACAAACAAGATTCAACACCCTGTGTCTGATTAATTGTTCATATATTGTTTAAAACTTTTTGTAGAAGTGGATGGGTTGCATAGTGTGTGGAAAAGGAAAACAACAGTCAGTTATAAGTTGACAAATTGAATCGGATAGAGAAACGTGGGCATAATTTTCATATTTGTTTCGGTCTTATACACGCAACACCATGGGCTAAGGTCAGGGCTTAATGCACTATCGTGTTCATAATAGAGGGCCAAATAAGTGCTAATTGGTGGTCTTGTACCATTTGATGGGGGTGACCTTTCGAGGACTCCAGTTAATAAGCTAAGGCATTCATTACATGGTCTTTTTACAGCAAAGTAATTTCTACATGTTGGTGGGTAAATTTAGATGTGACATTTTGGAAAAGGACAAATTTAAGTGTGGTATGGAAAGGAGTGATATGCTATTTGTACTTTAATTGTTTAGTTGAACACGTGAGCCTGCAGCTGATGATTAAACCTTCAAAATTGCTTCCTAAAATTGGCTTGAATCTATTTACAAAACTATTTTTGTAATTATTGTTCTTATAAGGAGACATAATTGGGCTCGGTTGTGTTTGGAAATTGAAATGGTTCTAGTACAGCAATTTGGCGTTTTATTTATTTATAATCTTCCTATTTTTGTAGTGATAGAATTACACGTGTATCTTAGTTGAGCTAGATACATATGTGGCAGACTTTCTACTCAACTCTCAAAAGCGTCTTAAACTAAGAAAAGTGATAGAAATGAGGCGCATAACCAAATGTCATAATATATGTAATATCAATCGGATTGAACATGTTGCTTGTTTAGTTCCGCGCGGGGCATGGATCGCCGACAGCACCCGTGAGCCATCTTAATCTGAGTTCTGCAAGGCACTTAATTTTCCTTGAGTTTAACTTCAATATTCGCAATTCCTGCTCAACTTTTTTTCTCCACGTTTGCCTTGCCCGGACTACTCGTTTGCCTGATTGAATAAGTGGATTTGCCAATTTCGCGATGAAATTGTCTTCGCGCTGTAAAGTGTAACCAATCTACTGCCATTTTCTTTTTCGTATTTGAATGTCTATATGATCCTGGTCCGTAATCTCATGAAGTTGGTTACTCGATATACTGTTTGGCTATAAGACCCTCAAGATGACGCGTAGAAATCTATTAGTGAGGGTTTGCAGCTTCCTTGTGATCGTGTTATTTAATTTAGTATAACGGACTCTGGGTTGGATTAAAACTGCCTTAGCTTGGTTTTAGTGCTGAAAATATTGCTTATCCAGGATTACGACATTAAACTGAATGCTTTTGCTTTCCTGGTGCCCACGACCCCATCCCTACCTTCATCTACCGAGAACATATTTCTAAGTTAAAGTTGGATATCTTCTAGTCTCATTGATCGGCAATGTTCATTTCATTTTTCCTGTTATTTTGAATCTTAGAGACGGCAATACTTTGAATATTTATTTTAGTCCAGATGTTTCAGATATGATGTCAATGTCCATCTCAGCTCCATATTTGTTCACAATATTTCAGCACGTCGCTGATTACAACAGCAATGGCAAAATAATGCAGCCTTCTCGCACTCTGCCGCGGACCTCGAATTCATAGCAATCTATATTGTATGTATACTATTATCTATATTTATTTACAATTGCCCTTTTTGCAAACATTTTAAGGGTACTTTAACCCCTTGAGCGCGCCCTAATTTAAAAAAAAAATAAAAAATTTGGACGAGTTATTTACCACCTTCGTAGGTAGCCTTAATTATGGCGAGGAGTTGTTCTGGTATACCTATTCTGTCCGCTGTCGAAGGGTGTAGAATCCATGAATAAGAAGTTTAACGGATAACTATACTTCACGCATTGTTCAGTAATGATCTGCAGTGCTTTGATGTGATCGATACAGGAGGATCGAGTGTAAAATCCAGATGCACTCTTACTTGTTCTATTATAGAATTACTCTAAATATTTGGGTATTGCTGGATGCAAGAATATCTTCTCTCTTGTCGTCCCTCTCCATGTTTGCTCCACATTTATTTTAGACGTGGTCGATGCAATTTCTGAAGCGCCTGGTGGTCTCTATATGATCGATGCAGTGCGATGTTCGCTGTCTATCACTCAAGACTAAACTGATTTTGTGGCAGTCATCATGCTTAAACAGTGTACCTTTCATGACCAGGAGGTTGACATTGCAAAAGTCAACAAACCTTTCCACGTTGTCATTTCTGTTGTTTTCGAGACCGCGTGTTCCCATCATATTAAAACCCTATATAGTCGTTTCCTACATTCGTATATATGTAGCACATAACGATCAGAATGTCCTGAACTGAATTTGTTGCGACACCTACTTGGCTGTAAATATCATCCGAATTTCGTCATCTGCATTATTTGATGGGGCGTAGCGCTGGATGATAGTTATGTTGCCTACTCTGCCAACTTGAACCAAGCCGTCAATATCCAATCACTGAGTGGTGAATTGGATATGAAGGACACTCCTTTGAGAGTGAATAGTAAATCTACTCCATTTTCGCGGGTGGTGTTCTGCGGTTTTCCCGGAGTATAGAAGGAAGCAGTTTTAAGTTTCGGAGCGATAGATGTTTTGGTCCTGCCAGCTTATCTTGGTAACTTGAAGAATTTCAAATTTGTATCGCATAAACTCCCGCTCAGGCTGAAGGAATTTGAAATTTAGGGATTCTTCTTCCCGTTGCCTAAAAGGGTCTTGACGTTCCAGATCCCAATCTTTGTTCTTGATCTATAGCATGGTTATCAACAAAGTATAAGTAGATAAAGGCGATAGAAGATAAAGGGTTACGAATCAGTCATACTCAGGCCGAATATCTTCATTGCCATTTTCCTAACCTCCAAACCAAACTTCTGACATCTATTCAGATGGAGTTATCGTTCCGATGTGCGAATAATTAAAATAATCGTGCTTTGTCATTATTCATCAAGGAAATTGCTTTGACAATGACGAACATAGGGTTAGCGTGAGATGAAGCGAAAAATCTGCAGGAAAATGCCTAGAACATCGCACTGTTGGACGATGTAAGGAAAGTATAAAGGAAAAATGAAATCGACGGAAATGAAAATGTAACAAATGTGAGCTGGTGTACGAAAACGTGATCTAATAAGAAGTTAGCGCATTCGCGGAAGTCTTCACATTATGAAACCGACATTGAGAAAACCTCAGACTGAGACTTGGTTAACTTGTTTAACGGAGGCTGTCAGAAAATCCTATTCCTATTATATAGCTTCAAGTTCCAGCCTTGCAGAAGGGACCAAATGAAAAACTATTGGTCGCTTGAATCGAAAACATCATCAAACTCTTGCTTTCATTTACGGGGTGCTCCAGAAAAAACTGCCTCTGAACCAAATACTCGTAAATGCCCTTGTACCAATTCGAATACATAGGAGATATGTATGCACAAAACAAATTAAAACCATAAATGCAAGATCTTACGCGATCATTTTGCGTAATTTGATTTAAGCAATCAAACCAAAAAGGCGACGGAAACTGAGCGCAATGGAATACTTTGTCTTGACAATGCCCCGGTTCCCGCAGTGCGTTTTTCTGCGGTTGCTGTAAGAGAACGCCTGTACCTGGACCTGACACCAAGTGACTACCCTAGATAGAGCTCAAGAGCTCAAAACGGCGATAAACACACATTTTTAAGGCAAGAAGGAGTGGTGTTTTTTTTAGGATATTGACAAGTTAACTTCCCAATTTAATAAGAGTATTGAGATGCAAGGAGATCATATTGAAAAGTAAAAATTATTTCAAGTCATTGTGGCTTTGTTGTAATGCCGACACCAAGAATACTATGAACGCTCCTCAAGTGTGTACGAAGTATATTCGGGGCTTGGTTGAGAAATGACTTTTTGGCCAGTTTGGCTTAATGGTTAGCTGCGAATGCTTATCATGAGGTTGTGCTTTCTGGCGTGGACTATTGTTTTTTTTACAAACCCTAAATTTTCTTATTTTTTTCGGATAAACCTAATGTAAAGTGAATTTTAATTTATGTAGCTATAGGATGGGTATGCTACAATTTACAAGTTCTTTTGGCTAATTAATTAAAATTGTTCTCTTAAAATTTTATTTTCCACCAGGAGGACATATTAAACAATACCACCCGTTCAGAATTGAGTTTTGTACCTACAACAGATGATGATGGGAAATCAATAACATGTCGTTCCGAGAATCCCAATGTAAATGGATTGTTCCTCGAAACTCTGTGGAAATTGAATGTCGTATGTAAGTATAAGCCATTGCCTTTAATATTCGTTCCCAATTTAAGGAATTCATTTTGGGTTGGAATATACAGAAAATACAAACACTAAGACCGATTACAGAGTGATATTTTAAAGAGAAATTAGATTTGACGTGCGAGGATGAATCGCATATCACCGAGGATACAAATATTGTGGCCAGGGGTTACAAATTTAATTGGAAAAGTTTTGGTTTTTTTTTTTGTAGTTTGCATATCATGGGGAAATAGTTTTCAAATGTACCATGTACAATTTAGAGGTAGAGGCAAAGTGAAGTTCAATGTTTTACACGCAGGACATTGATTGGGGTGAAATATTTCTAACGCTTGTTGAATATCGATTTTTGTCTGTTTTTGTTTTTCTATTTTAAAATGTAATTAAAAAGTCGACAATTCCCAGAATACTATAAATTGATATGAAAGTAGAATATGGCCTACGTAGGCACAGACTCTCTATGCATTTATTTCGAAACCCTTTTGGAGTATCAATATTTATCATTCATAAAATTTATTAGTTAAACAAAGGCATTATAATTACGATAGTTTCAAAGAACTTATTGTATAGTATGTAGTATTGTTGGGAAAACTGATTTCTAAGAAGAAAATCAATCTGGATTTGGGAATAGTAAATACAATGAAGTATTCCGAGAAGTTTTCAACGTAAAAGAGGAATAAACGTAAGACACGAGCCTTGCCAATATTACAAATTAATTGGTTTAACTGTAAGCTGGTAATCACTTTTCTAACTTACTTTTGAAAATCTCTATATCTTTGCTTGAGAAGATTCTGCTCTTTATTATTAACATGGTTCCGTTCATGCTAATGTCTCATTCATCCTGTTACCTGCAAAAGTACTTAGTTAAAAAAAAAAAACATATCCATAGTAATGTGCTGTCATTTGTATACATATAGCTTAAGTAGTTTAGCAGCTGGCTAGATTTATTAAAGGCTGTGCATTTACACTATTTCCAATCCACAGGATTTAGCAAATCGTGCGATGACGCTACTTCCTGCAGCCTAAATTCTTCGTCTATTCAGAATTATTTGGCAGTGCTGGAACAGTTTTACCAGAATTACAATATATACGTACACTCGTCTGGCAGAGCTCCATGTGATGGACCCAGTTGAATGCTGTCTTTGTTTTGATAAGTCTTATTTCATTGAGCGACTTTCATCTACAGTCAATCCAATGAAATAATAACCATTCCAATTCATAACAGAACTAACATGAAGTCTGGGAAAGGACAGAGATATGTACAAAAATATTTTTCATATGCAGCTGTATAGGGTATAGGATATTGATAAGGATAAAATAAGAAATAATGCAGAGCAATATCAGTCAAATGACATCCACGAACCCTGTTTCACATCCCGCCTCTTTTAATAAAAGTGTATCATAATTACGCATACTTGCGGCTCTATTTCACTGGTAAGTGGACATTCGTGTGATTCTGGGTTGACTAGGTTGCTTTGGCATAAACCAGCTCCTTCACATAGCACCAAGTTAAATTTGCATGATCTTGAGTGTCAAACAAACATGTGATTAACTGCGAGCCACAGAAGCAATATTGTTTTTCTTGCATGACGGACAAGTCTTATTATCAATTGCGACCGTAGATCGAATTTTCAATGTCCACACTCGCTCAGCTTTATATGTAGTGCTTGTGTGAGTTATTGCCAGTACTGCTACAAGTTAAGCAGTGCGCTTTCAACGTATTGTTGATACAACATCATTAGTAAGCAGTCAGTAGTCTTTTCTGTTGATAAATAGCAAGAATGGCGATAAGTTTTAGAAATATTGGGAAACATTCATTTGGTATGCTTGCATCCTAGAGGGTCACGATACAAACAGTTGTGTTCCATGGAAGCTTCTACTGAGTCCTACTGCCCTGGTTTTTGAACCTTTTCCGAGTATTGCTTAGCAAGTTCATCGACAAGATTATTTTCCGTGATCAGAATCAAAAGACCGGCTGTGGACAACTTTATCGAAACTTCAAAGCTACTTGATGATATGAATACAATGTTTTTCTTCCCTCCCATGCCCGATTTTGTCGTCTGTGTAGCTCCAGCTAGTTTTGAAATATGTATATGTCAAGCTGTGCCTAAAGTGAATTTAAGCAACTTTGTGAAATACAGGAGATACATAATTAGTCCCCATGTTGAACTTGCTACAGAAGCAGAAAATATTCTGTATCGCACTGAATTTTACACATTTTATTACAACATTTTCCTGTTAAAACCAAATATAATTACCACCTTTACTCAAGGTGTTGACTCATTAAAGTGACAACAATCTTTCTACAGTTGAAAATATTCCCAACCCGAAACCACTGAGGCACTTTAAAAAACCCTTTTCAATTATTCATTACCCATCTCCAGAAAACCACGAAAACCAAAAAGAAATTTATCTACCTCATTTGTACATCAACATCAACATCGACTTCCTGTCTTTCACTTTTCAGTTATTCCACAAAGAAGCCCACAATTTTAATGACATAATTTGAATTTCTGTAATTTTCATACCACCACATCTTCACAAAAGCCATAAAATTTTATATGCCACACTAATGCCGGAAGTAGCAAAGACTTGCCTCCAGATATTTCATTAAAATGATGCACACGCAATACGAATACTTTTACCCCGTAATTCCATCACACAGAAAAGGAGAAATCCTTTCTTTTTCTCTCATAAAAACGAAACTGCTCCCCTCGAAGTGGCGGAAAAAATAAACAGACGAAAAATTATGACGACCATAAAATTGAATTCCCGATTGCTCTCTTTGACATGCGCAAAAAGCTTTCGTCATTAAACGATGGAATAAGGACTCGTGCCATGACGATGGTGACAAGGCAACCAGAGTGTTGGTACACACAATTCCGTGGATACTCGCTAAAGAACAATTCGATTATCCATTAAAAAAAAGGAATTCCTGCGACATGGTGCTGTTATATTGTCTTCCCGACAGTGGTTGGTATCAAATATTTGTATGCTTGCATTCTTATATGCCATATGCTTGTACAATGTCGCAATCATTGCCGGTTGCCATGGTCGTTGTCGTTGTCATCGACGACGTCAACGTCGATCTCGGCATCACTATCGTCGTCAATGCCTCGGCTTCTTGTTCTGTTTGAAATGATGTCCTTTGTACTCCATCTTTAATGTGAAAACAGTCAAAAATTTCAGTACGTTTGCTCGTGAAACGTGGCAGTGTCATATACAGATTTTCCATATACCACATGTGACTAGAATTTTTGATTGAACATCTTCCTAGAGTTCGACTTTTTTTTTTTAACCAGGTATTATGCCTTTTAGCAGCCAATAAACAGGATATTCGATATAAAGTCGACGTACTAGTAAATGGCATCTGAAATGAGATTGAAAATTGAAGCAGACAATAATGACATTCTCGGAAACACATCGATGGTTGATTTTAGCCAATTTTTTTTACTGAGTTCGAGCAACTTCAACAATATGCGACTCCGAACCTTAGCTTCGACATACCTTTGTAGTCAACGGGATTATGAAAGGCAGGAAAAAAAACAAGAGAAAACTCTTGTCGAGCATAATTTTATGGTCTTTTTCCATCAGCATGGACTCGAATATACACATACTCGTAGTTGCCTTGTATCGTGCCTGCAGGAAGCACACAAAATGAAAGCGAAAACATTTCAAAACAAAGGACTTTTGTCGAGGATGTTTATTATTTATGGAACTCGTTCGCTCTCTCTGCCACACAGGCTCTCTCTGGAAGTCTTGAATTACTAACGACAGATTCTGTACCACCAAAGCAACCGACCAATGTCAGGCAATGTCTCTCCATGGAAATGAAGAGTTACGTACAGCAGGAGCATTGTTCTAGGTACAGGCCTGTGTAAAACAGAGGCTCTGCTCCTGACAGTCGGGTACAGGATGATAGGCTGTAATTTCCTCTATCGTTTTGCGTCTCTAGATGTTCCCCGTTCCCCTTATCCCGTGTGCTCTGATTGCCCTGGATGCTCGTATACTCTGGCAGCTCCGGTTGTTTTATACCTTTAGACATTTTAACGGATTCCCTTGTGGCTGTTAATTTAATGGATTATATTGGAACCTATGTACATACATAGATGGCGAACTGTGAGGGGAAAGGAAAAGTATCTAAAGTATCTGTGCATCTCTTAATGGAACTAAAATATTCAAGTTCCGCCTGAGGAGTAGTCAAATGAGGGCATAGACATCAGCCCGATGGTTGTTGGAAATTGCTGCATATTTCTATAGACGGAAATATTGTGAAAATTTCTGAATTTCTAGACCTTCTTGCGAGTACGAGTACATATGGCCGATTGAAGTGCGGAATAAATTTAAGTGTGAAAACAAAGTACTCACCGGTGGTAGGTAGCAATTAACACCTTTATGGACGTTGTACACTTTCGATGGTGTGGAATGTAAATTATTGTTATTTCGCAAAACCTGCTCCAGATGGCTCTAGAGAGATAGTTCAAAGATTGGAACTTGATAGCCGAAGTGCGAAATTAGGTGAGTCACTAAATTCGTCGTTAATATGGGTAAAAGGAGGAATATTTGGAGTGAATTCAAGCTCTTGGGTGAAGTGCGATTTTGGCTAATCTGCAGAATATGTGATTGGCTTTGTTTTTTGTTCATTGGGGTATAAGGTGTTAAAAAGGCATGATCCATCAGATACGATAATTAGTAAGTTTCAGACGTGGTTCTATATTACTAAAAGGAATGAAGCGTGTTAGCTGTTGAAATTATACATAGCTCTACTGACTGTACAGTGATTAAGATATATTGCTTCAAATGAGTCATAAACAAGGAGGTACTTCTTGTTTTAGTGAGTTCGCTATTCTGTATTTTGGTGAAAACGGTAAGGCTTTTTGAGTATGACTAGGTTGTACAAAATTTTAATAGGAGCAATTCATTCAAGACAATTTGTATATCACCATTAAATCGCGGAGTTAAACTTAAGTTCAGCGTATTTTGGCTAATACTGCTGGTAAGGCTAAAATTTTAAGTGTTTGAATGTGTGAACTCAACTGTTCTTTAAGGAATGTCCGGTGTTTAAACAACGTAAAAATTAAAATAAAGGCGTTTGCTGTTGCAGAAGTCGTTGAATCGTTCACTATTGTCACATTGATCTCTGAGGCTATGCGCCCGTACTATACGTTTGAGGACGATATTATCGTTTTTTCCCCAGCTTTGAAATATCCCGTCAAGATTACCACGTCACTGTAGAACATACGAGTAACGCTGTAGATGGCATCTAGTTGAACGTAAAAGTTCTACAATGGTGATCATTCTTACTCTACTCTGGAGTCTCAACGTGGTCTCTTGACGGTTTATAAGATATGACTATCTCTAGTGCAAGCATTATCTTACCTACCCCTGTCTTATGTACGTTTCCAGTAAATTCAAGAGAAGATCGGTTTTTGTAATATAAACCTTGCTAGGGTGATTTTTGTTCGGTTTTATGGTGCTGACTGGTTGCTATATATCCCATAACACACGCCGAGGTTTTCCATTATCCAGCGAACCAATACCCGTTGGAAGATACGATACTGCTTCTATCAGATCAAATACCAGTCATTTCCAGAAAGTACCAATACTGGAATCAATAAATATATGATATGCCTTAATTTGTTATTATTTTGTCTTGGTAGTAAATCTTAAAGTCGATTCCTACCAGATACGTAATCGATTTTATTATAGAGTAAGACATAAGTTTAACAAGCTATATTTCAGTCATCGGGCATGGTTTCATTGTTTCATGATTTGGGGAATGCCACCTTGTTTTATGGGCGACAGGGGGACTACTTCATTGCTTAGCGAGCTCATCCTTTTCATTTACCTACTTGAGCACTTCCATTCCCTTTTCCTGCCTCACTAGTTTTCATATGCTGCCCAAGATTTTCGTTAAAGCGACTTTTAATGCGTCCCTAACAATGAACTTACTTTACTTTTTATTTTTGGAACAATTTAGAGTGTTTCTCTTATTCAGACATGTGATGTTAAAATTTTATTTATCAGACGGATTGATTTCGTACTGCCTTAGAGAGCTTGTCAGTGAGTCCGTCTCCTCTAGCTACTTTATTAACATTTATTTGTATATCTCGTTTGGCTAGTGGAATTTTGAGCTGCATTGCTTATAAAAAGTCTGCATAGCCTCATAAGGACTATGCCATTTTTACCCTACAAACTTCTACTTAAGTTTTATTTCCTTGGTAAAGAATAAACAATTACGTTGGAACCTCATCCAGCATGATCAACCATTCTCTTTTGTAGGAGAGAAGAAATCACTCTCACTTTTATATAAAAATTTGAAGTCAATCTATTCCCTGACTCCGTCAATCTAATTTAAAATACCACCTTCATCATTTAAAACAATTCGATTTGCATTTCATAGTCATGGAAAAAAACCGAAGAAGTGGTAATTTGTGGTAACCAGCCCTGCCTCCCAGTCTGCTGCTGACTAAGGACGGCAACAATAGTCGTAATCGTCATCGTAATCAATTAATGTGGTTGCAATTAATTATTCAAATCTGTTTTTTTATTTAATAGCCACTGGAATAAACATGTGCTCGAACTCGTACTCGCACTCATTGTGGGTTTCACAAGTTTCTCAGTAAAACGAGTTTAGTATCCTGTATCGGATACTAATGCATTAATGCCTATTCAAGGTAGTACAGGTTAAAAGTACCCTTTAACTGTCCACCGCTAATTAATGGTCATCGACGAAGCAAATAAAATGCTTGCGTAGGTATGGACTACAGATACAATTCATTGGGCATTGCAGTTTAATCGTTTTTCGATTCTCCATTGTGTTTCGGTGTAGTACGAATGATGAGTTAAACAAATTTGCACACCAATAAGTGGGTCAATGTAGCGGTGTAATGTGAAAATAATATTTTTCCTTTCGGTATGGTCACACTATGACAAGCTAATTAAATGTGGAGCGAGAAGAGAATAAAAATTAATTCCGTAGATAAAATCAATTAAATGAAAATTGAAGCAATTGATTGGATTGAATGAGTTGACATTTGTAGTAACGTGGCTATTTTAAGGTGTGACAGTTTGTGTGGATGTACGAAAACAGCCGGAATATCCGCACAACCACATGAACCGAGATCTTAATTGGCTATACATAATTAAGGACTTTAAACACTAAACAATATTTATATCTAAGCACCACAAAAATGAGCCCAGGTGCATCCGTTTCAGCATGAAGTTACGCTATATTTGATGGACAATGTTTCGGAATAGAAACCGCTGATGACGTGTGTGCATATCAATTTAAGATACTTTGCTCAGCGTAACTATCTACTTGCAATGACTTAAGGTCTGAAGATTTTTCCTACTGCAAACGATTCAAGATTGTACCCTTCTCTACTTTACTAAATTTGATGGCTGCTATGTACTCGTAAGTGTGATGAATGCGATGTCAACATTATTGGAGATTGCAAGTAGATGTTAGTGTCCTTAAATCTGCTATTAACTTGAAGTTTCACTAGCGCGGATTATCTACGTCATATTTTGTATTTTTGTATTTAATGCTACACAGACTCCGAAGGATAGTATTTAAGCTGCTGGTTCATTAAAACCCAAAGAAGGTATTGAGTAATCTTCAGCAATCCCTTTTGGCCTTTTCGCTTTTGCAATAAGCTCATGGTCTAAGAGTCTCTATCGGAAATATTGTACTTGGGAGTTCTGAAGCGGATCTGTGTTCTCAAAAGTAAATGGTTAAGTGCCTAAAGTTTATCATTGACCATTACATTCCACAAAACTGGGCACAGAACTCACCCCTGTGAAACTTCTCCTGTTATTCTGTATTTTTTTTGTCATCCTGAAATATCCTGCTGAAATTCGAAAAAGCTAGTTTGGTGCTCATGTGTTTTGTAACCGCTTGATACTGATGTTCAAACTGGCTGACTTGTACTTGCTTTTTTGATACAGGGACATGACAATGTAGCACTGATTTTTGACTCCATCTGATAGCAGATATTGGAGGCGATATCACATGCTGTTTGTATTTCATGGGTTATTCTTCGGTTTTCCAGAAACACATAGAGCTAGTTGGATAGATTATCGTCTCCGTTGGTGTTTTGGTCCTGTCTTATCCAGATGATTATTAACAGTTCTCCCCCAACTATGTCCATCAGATGAGCATCAGGGTTTGTTACCTGCCGTATCGTACAAAGGTTCTCAATCAATCCTTCAGACACGAAGACAGCTCAATTTTGAAATTTGCCGTGCAATGGAATCCGTTAATCTAGCCAAGCCGAAGAGAGGATCACCCTAAGCAGATATGGTACACAACAAAAGAATTGAGCTTAGGTATTTAAATTGTTAACATTTCCTGCCGACAATTCATTGAAAACGTATGTCTTGCATATCTGCGGGTTGGAAAAAACAGTCACAAACAAATTTAGCTGTCTGCCCATGATTGATAGAAAAACACTCCTGCTCCCTTTAATAAACTCTTGCATTAGACCAATACATTTTGAATACTGACTTAATGTTATCTTGATCTTCAATCATTTCCGCATTACATTTTGCTCTGAGTTGGTCTATCATTTTAATAAAGGTCAGTGGTATTTTTTTTAGTTTCGTAGCCTTTCGTATGAGATCTTTCAGAACTTTGTCGCAGCAGCGTTTAGATTAATTCAATCAACATGAAATTTTTTCGCTCTACTCCGCAATTAAATTTTAAGGAATGTAACGTTGTATTTCGGGAAGCAAGATGAGACCATGCTTCCTATCTCTTAGAGCTTATTAGATATATCTAAACTTGGTGCCTATCTTAAGCTTAAAAGTGTTGCTATCGTTTTTCAGAAAACGCTTTACATGAAAAAATTAGGGGTTAGCAAAAGTATTTATTCTTCTTATTTTTATGTGATTGTCAGTAAAACTGTATAACTGCGTAACCAAGTTGGTTCTTTAGTATCTTGAATAAGTGGCTTTCGACAGTGAAGATTTAGTTTATTGGACATCAATAGTCACTCTTTTCAGATTTATACAGCAACTTCTAATTCCATGCTGTAAGCTCTATGTGTTCTAAAGTTTCTCACAATTTCTTCGTTGAAACATCTTTCACTTTGTTGCCCTATTGCTTTTTAAGTAATTCTATCTACATATTTCGCACTGAAATTAAAAAAAATTCCCCTACTGCCATTCTCTATGGCAAAGTTGAGTCTAGAATTAGATTTAAGTAGTTTTACTCAGAAGACTATAGATACTGGGTCTTGAAAATGATTAATAGATGATGAACATACTCGTACCTTATTCTATATGTGTATTTACATATGCATCGAGGCAAGTCCTATCGGCTTAATTACTATCTGATTGCGTGTCTCTTCTACATCCTTAACATCAAATGTGGGTGGCCGTGGCTCAAGTGGAAGTGTATTGGCTTCCCCATCGGACGATTTGGGGTTCAAACCCGACCGCGCCCGAAAGACATTCTTTTTTTCAGGCAACTAAAATCACGTGCGACGAATGGGTGCTTAAAATACAACAAGTCAATTTACACTAATAATTTAGTCTGCCCATTAAATGTTGGGTATCACCCATGGAACGAAATTACCGCTGAGCCCAAACATCTTCTCTCTCTCTCAATCCAATTCTCCGACTTAACACATCCTCTGACATTTTAAGAGTAATCATGCCTTCTTGTGTGCTAAATTCTTTAAAAAGGAAATGCGGTTCCTTCATTTGTTTTCGTACTCGTTCCTAATATATTGCAGTCTACAACACAAACAAATTTCAAGAAATTTCAAGATACCGTGCCTCCGACAATTTTTGCCATTTATTGTTTTGAACTTATTTATAGTATTTTGTTGGCTAGGTGTTGCTTTTGATATCAGGAAAGGTTTTACTTCACTTTCAAATAGCGATAAAATGCAGTTCTTTTCGAGATTAAGAACAGGACATAGCCTCATGTTTTTTAGGACGGATTACAAATTGAATATGCTTTGCTTTCATTGCCAGTAGCAGTCATGTTGTATACTAAATTCAACTAAGAGTCCTGCTTTTCGTATCACTTTCTTCCTATTGAATACAAGACTGAGTCTTGAAATACGACATTCTTTCTTTCTTCTGAAGAGCTTACTTTAATTTCTTTTTTACAATTTTCCCAAAATACAATTATCAATAAATAAGCAAAAAGCAATACCTAAGGCACCATTTAAATTGTATTCCACCATCACCCTGTAATGTAACTCTCTCAAAAAGTATCCAGTAAAGCTATTCGCCAACCTCAAACCTGATCAAACTATGCTAATGGTAACATAGAATTCAGTCCTCTCATGTGAAAATGGGGAATAATCGTCAGCATGCAAAGCCAAAAATAAAGTCACCACCATTATTCGAGCAAATATTGCCATCAATCTTATTTCCAGAGTAAAACTCGGGTAACATAGAACATATGTCATTCCCATCATACTCCATTTCAGAAGATATACGACAGGCTGCCTATCCGGTCATAGATACGGGTACCACCACTGGTCGGGAATATCAACTCGGCCCGACTACAATAATCGTGCTCCTCCCAAAGACCTTCCAACCACGGTTGCCTACCAAAATCGAATCAAATTAGCCAAACGTACCGTAGGGTATCGAAGCTTCAAGGCTTCTGAAGTGGTTTAGCGCATATTTGTGGTGGTCCAAGTAGGAAGGGAGGATAACGAAAATTCACGTCGTCTTGCGGATAACTTAATCGAAAGGTCACTCTGTCAATGAGGACAGGGGCAGGCCTTGTAGCCATCGAAAATGGCAAATCGTAAATGTATACATACTCGTATATTGTCCTTAGGTAGTGCATGGATTATCCATTCGCGGGGCGTTTGACATTATTCCAACATCAAACATATTGCGCCAAATGGCTGATACGTTGGAGAATTTTAATCGTTGCTCGCATGTAGGTTTCCGGTTAGGATGCTCTTTAAAATTGTCAATTTCACCAGAAGCTAAGCAAATGGGTATTTACGGAATCAATGTTTTTTTTTACTCTCTTACAGATCCCCCTCTAGTGACACTACGTTTGGGTTCAACACTGTCGTCAGATGATATAAAGGAAGGCGATGGCGTGTATTTTGAGTGTCACGTCCAGTCGAATCCGCAATGGAGAAAACTGCTGTGGCTGCATAATGTAAGTACAGTGTAATATATTTGTATATTTTGGATCACATATGATGTTGTGGAGAAGATAAAATCATTTGTAGCAGAATTCGAAATTTGCCAATGACTTGGCTTAAGGGGGTGTTCTGGTGATGCAGACGGTTGTGATGAATTTCATCGCTTCAATATAACTCGGTCGCTGTAACATCAACTGAAAGTTAACAGCCCACGCTTCGATAGAGTTTATTACTAGTTAGAACTGCAATATTGCATTTAAAGTTCTCTATGATATCTAATAGATACCATGGATAGCGTAACACTAGACCTACAGTTCAGGTCGAATTAGTTATAATACGAATGCTTCAGCATTTTAGGATCTACAAAAGTTGTCCATCAACATTTTTAAGAGGTTTACTTACTTAGATGGCGCTACAGTCCGGAGTGGACCAGGGCCTTAGCTAATATGTTTATCCAGATAGAGCGATCTTTTGCCAGCTGCCTCCAGATGCGCACACGAAGTTGGCTGAGGTTCCCGTCCACTTGTGTGTGCCAACGGGAAGCTGAGGGCCAATGCGCTGAAACGTCTCCTGAAGAATGGAGGCATTTTCAGCCGTCGCAAGCTTTGGTGGATTTTCCTAGCTTAAAATAAAAAAATTAATATGTGCCGATTAGACTGTTGATGAAAAATCTTAAGCGTTCATATACTCGTACAATAATATTGCAGATAGAATCTTATATGAGATGTTGAGGAGACTTATTTCCCTATAGTCGGCGTAGCTCAGGGGATCTCCCTTCTTTAGAATCGTACAAACAATGCTGAGGATTCGTTGGCATGCTTTCGTCGACCCAAATCTTCAAAATAAGTTGATATATGCTCCGCAATTAAGCCATCTGGTTCAACAGCTTTGTAAGACTTAAGCTTGGAAATGGCTATCTTGACTTTATCTTGGTCGGGTGGATTGAAGTGGTGCCTGACGTTGGGATATTGTTCGTAATCGCCGTTCAGCAGTCTGCAGAAATAATCTTTCCAGATTCTCAGCACCGACGGTTCCAGGCTTACAGCTTTGGCAAGTTCTCTCTCGTTCTTTTCTGTACATTCGTTATTTTTCCAAATTTGCTTGTCTGCGCATTCGTCAGCGGAACAGGGGTCTCTTTTTAGGGGCAGGTTAGAACCCAATAGGTACATCTGAGGCGCCTGTCTAACAATTCTTTCCACAATACTACATATAATGAATACTAAGATTCAGCCGCCAATGAGGGCATTGTTCTCAAAAGTACTAAGACCTCGATAGAAAAGTCCTAAAATATTTAATGAATGTGGAACAGTTCCTAATCTCTTCCCGACATATTGTATTGCTATACTAAAAAAAAAAACAATTCTTAAACTTTCAAGTGCGTGATTCTATGCCATAATGTTAGATTGGGATGAATGAGATATTAGAGAGTTCTTTCTTAGTAGTTTTTGCGAGGAAACTTTTCAAGAGGAGGGATCCGAGAAAAATTTACTGAACACGTACTAAGAAGGAGGTTGGTAAATCTGTCAAGCTCCCTCTAAATTCAGAACGGTACATGTTCTTCAGAAACTGAAAAGCCGTGCGTCGCCCGGAAAAGATTTTGTAGATCAGCCGTTTCATAATGCAACTCAGATCTCTAGAAGCTACGCAATGAAATCGTAAATCTTTTAAGCAGGTCAGTTAAAACTTCTATCAAAGAAGGCAAGAATCTCTACAGATCAAAGAAAATTATTATGCGATGGTATTTCGAATTTTAAAGATTGTCTGTTACGAAAAACACTCTCTGAAACCAGCAGGTTGGTTAAACTCCTTAAAAGCACCAAACATCAAACCAGCCTTGTCGAAAATCCCGAATTCTGAATTGAAAGCAAAAGCTTTTACTCATACTAGAAAATAAATTTGCAGGTAAACGGATAAGAATCAGCTTTTTACAAGCTTCTATTACTGTAACTGCAAGTGAAATAAGAAACACAAGCCGCCGAAGTTGGTACCTGTCATGGCTGTGGTGACGGAAGAAGCTAACTAAGCTCCTGAATCGTTCAATAGTTTTAAGTTGCCTACTTTGTGTTACGGTGCAAAAGGTTGCTGCCATGTCTGAAAAGAGTGTTTATTATATACGTATATACCTTGTTCTGTTGTGAGGATAGCTTTTAAAGAAATTCGGCAAAGATAACTACTCACTAACTAGAAACTTCAGACATATCAATCGTTCCTTCAGAGCATGGGAAAGATCGTTGATCTGCATACATGTACGCAAAACTGCGACGCGAATTCTTTCGCTGTCTTAGACGAAATTTGCCTTTCTTCAGTTCTTCGGTAGAAAGGCAGCTTATTGGCGTCTCACGACTTCCTACGAAATAGCACGTTCTCTCTGAATATACGGCTTACGCCTCACTGAGCTGCAGATTTAAGGTGTACTTGCTTATTTTGTCTTTCGGATACCCCTTATCGTATTACCAAATTACAGCACTTACCACTTACAATATCATTGTACTACTCTCTGGTTTTTGGATCTTGTATGGCCAGCCTACTTGAAAGTTTTAGTAGCCTTGCCGCAAGTGATCCCAATTTTTATTGAAATTCGCAGAATGCGAAAGCTTTGTAAGATTGCTTCCAGAATCGACCTTTGTAGTTCTCTTTGTCGATGGCTACACTCTAGACCAAATGAATTGGGTCTTTCGCATAATGCCAACTTCACTGAAAAAATACTTTTTCTGCCATTTTACGAGTATATCGACCATAATTTCATTCGAGTTCATTTTTTCTACAATGATACAACTGCATTGTCTGCCAACAATTAAAACTTATTCTTCCAGTAAAATGTTGATGTCATAAAAAATTGTTTGTAAAATAAAAGTAGGCTAACGATTCCGGAACGACTAAATTGCATTTAAATCTGAAGTAGTCTTTAATGGCAGCCACAAAATTGCTATAGAAAACAGGCAGTCACCCTTAAAGGTACCCATTAACATATATTTCAATAAATTGATTTGCAACCCCTGCATGAACCCAAACCCTGTAGCGGAAATAAACTCTACTTCTTCTACGGTACTATTGAAGTTGAAAGTTAAAGGAGTTTCTGCTTTAATAAAGTCTCTTGAATTAACATATCCCGCAGAGTTGGCTGGGCTTGAAATAACCCTACATATATTTAGTAAAGTAAAACCCATTTCCTATTGCGTTTACATGCCATGTTCATGTTACATTCATGCTAAGCACATCCGCATTGTGAGTGTTAATCATAAAAAAAATCGAAAAAGAATAAAACGTACGGTTTATGTGACAACATTTTACCTACCACTCTGCATACCTAACCCACCCGGCATATACGAGTATGTACCCAATTTCAACTAGAAGCGTCGCTGGGATTCCTTCTTCTAGAGTTGGAGATTCCAGCTGGGTGTATTCGTATTTATACTCGTACGTTGATAAAAGGATATCATCACGCGTGTGCCCACAGGTACTTGTCAGAATGAGCTGAAAGAGCTGTTAGGTTAGTGCTCCCTGTAAATTTCTACTACAGTATTTGCACAAGTTTCTTAATTAGATGCGATGGGAATAGGGCGGATATGCCCTGTAAAGTGTTCTTTGAAGATTCTTGTAAAGAGTCTGGTAAACAGTTCTATGAAGAGTCCTTGTCAAGTTCTAGTTAATTATGACAAATGTGATGTATCCGTATGAAGAGAAGTTTAGAAGTAGAGAAGTTTCTTATTGTACCATGTGGGAGGTTTTCCCAAAGGACTGCACACTTTCTAGCAGAGTCTCTCATCTGGTGGATATCAATCGCTATGACAATCTTTAAAATTGTTAAAAATCGATATGAATACCTACGACTTGCTTAAAAATCGACTGTGATAGCTTCCCTGGAGCAGTGGGTTACTGTAATCCCTAAAAAGATAAACTCGCTGTGCGAATGTTAATTCGAAAGAAAGACAATTTCAGAGCCCCTTTTGCGTATCCTTTGGTTAGGATTACAACAGCATTTAGCTGGTGAAAGCAGACTGTTCCTTACACACGAATCGAGTCGAAGTGGGGTGAATAAGCTTAGGCGGACTTATTGCATTGACATTTGAAAAGTCTTCCCACAGAGATGGGATTTTGCGTACGAAAACTTATTGGATTTCAGTTCGATAATGATGAGAATATTAAGAGATTTTGAATTAAACTGGGAGTTGATTATGCGACTTTATTTTGGCTACTCGTCGATAAGCGGTGAAAAATCTACTATTTGACAAGAAATGATGGCAAGTTTTGCAAAAACCCTAAAAATATTAAACGTAAGCCCAATAAACTATGACAGAACGACGGGACGGATCTCAGAACTAATCCTAGCTAGGGTTAGAATTATAGTTTGTTCCAATTCCTATCAGCAATAACATCATCTAAGTGATTGAATAATTAAAAAAATAGTTATTCAAACAATATGTATAATACATACTCGTTCATATATGCCAACCTGAGAAGTGAGAATGGCTCCTCCCGGTAATATCCAAATGCTCCAAACTTGTTCATTTTTCAGAAAGGTTATGCCTTTTACAATCAGGATAAAACAAAACGCTAATCTTTTAAGTTAAGTTAAAAAAATTAGCTATGACATGTTGATCGTATCCTTATATTGTACTATTTTTAGTTAAAAATAGTGATGCTTGTTGTTGGTAAAACATTCGACGAGGATTTAATGAAACCTCTTAAAAAATGCAGCACTCCTTGCACTCTTTTTATAACATTTAGGTCAAAATGAATATTTTCTAAACAAGGGTATTCACTCGTACCTCGGAAAATGGTATCATCTTTAAGGGCTAATGAGAGTCCTTAGTTTTTGTTACACCTTCCAAAAAAAAAAATCAAAGAAATAAAAAAAAAAAATCGACTGTCGCTCTATGAAAGATTAGTCTAAACGACGATTTTATGTGGCCCTGTGTAGGGTGGATTGAAGACTCGCATCGCATTGGCAAAATGTGAATGCCAATAAACAAATCTTAAAAGTAAAAGGTTTTTTTTTATTATAGCACTGACTTACAGGATCTGTCTTCGAATTGCACACGTACTATTTGAATTTATTTCGGAAAATTGGAAATGTTGGTGTGTGATGTACATTTCGTTGGGAATCCTCAGTATTGTACTATGTATTGTAGTTGAAGCGGTTATTTCTTCCTTGTAGTATGTCGATGTCATATTTCTAGCATACTACATGGTGGAAAGTTGCGCTTTGTTTCCTCCGGATATTCATCCGGAGTAAACAATGTGCTACTAAATTGAGCGTTGTGATCCATTATGACATATGTCATTAGGACATTTATTAGTCGTAAATGATTTTGGTGCTAGCACTAGCATTTAAGGAATAAACAGGTTTGAAATCTTATAGACCACCAGGCTGATTTCAGCTACCCCAGACTAGTCAGTTGAATATGCGATGAAGCGGTGTTGATAAATTTATATTTGCGGCATTCGATAGCGGCGATTATATTTTCTACATTATTTATTCGGCGAGCTAAAAGGAATTCAATTATTTCCTATATTTTCTCAGGTATTTAGTGCAAACTTAAAAATTTAATTTATCTCGTAGTCATTAAACGTCCAAATATGGTTATTTATTCTTGGTCTAGTTCTTCGAAATAGCGCAGCAATCGCTTAGGGCATCGATGATCATCGGCGCAGGGACTCTACCCTATCTAAATTCCTTAGTCACCATCTGTATAGGGTTAGTTTATTGACTATTTGGCACATAGGCAGCAATACCACGGTTCGACCACGAGCTAGAATTCGCATTTTGTTCTTGATAGAAATTTGGCAGGCAGACAACAGGCTTTTCTTGAGCTCATGGTCCTTTAGTCTCTATGTGATGAAAATGTGCACGAAATTCATGTATTTGGTAGACGCTACGAGAATTTCTGGGGTCCATAGGTAAATTAAAATTGAAAAGCCATAAAATCTACGAGTATTTTCAAATTTTTATTTAATCGCAATATGACTCTCTTCACGCCATTCAAGGTAAATTTTTTTTTTTATGGTAAAATTCCTGAATTTTTGACGCATTGAAATCCTCAAAAGTTTTTTGTGACGGTTTCGCAAGATTTTGTACCGGCAAAATGACTCCAGACTGCGAAAAAGTCCGTTGGGGAAACATTAAAAGAATACTTTGAATGGGGAAGAAATTTAAATTCCAACTGTAGCAGTCCGGAGTGGTTCCGGGTTATTGTCGTGAGGCATACTCTCATTGCGCTGTGTAATGTCCCGGACAGCTATATTCTCAAATGAGTCATTAATGTTTCTTGCTTCTAGAGACTCTTTATGCCTAAGTTTAAATTCGTAAATAAAAAGAACTATTGTAGAATTGAAACTACTGGCAGCATGTCCAGCAACTCCTAGAATAAAATACTGGATCAAACACACTTATCACTTTATTTTATAAAGAAAAGGATGTTGCACGTTTCGACATATTTTTTTTTTTTTTTAAAAACTTAACACTCAAGTGGGTATGAATACACTTATAATGCCTCAGCATGTGTTAAGTTTTTTGGAAAATGGGATAGAGAGAGAAAGAAAGATTTTGTGCTCAGTGGTTATTTCGATCCATGGGTTGCATCCAACATTTAATGAGGAGACTAATTCTTAGTGGAAGTTGGCTTGATGTTGATTTCTAGTTAACTATTCATCTTACTTAATTTTCGTTAACTGAAAAAGTGAATATGTCTTTCGGGCGAGGCTGGAATTCGAACACCGAACCTTTCGATTTGGAAACCAGTCCACTACCACTTGAGCCACTGCCACCCACAAGATGTTCATTCAAGAGCTCTTCATTTTGGATTGGAGTGAAAATAGCACATTTAGTGCTATTTGTAAGCTCCTCTTCGCTATCAGTAATCTAGGGTAGAGGGTTATCATTTATTTGCTTTGCCGAAGCTAATGTTGAATGTAGAAATCCTGTCGAAATGCCAGTGTTGTTACGAAAATTGTGTTGGTAATGCGATGTTATACGAATAACCGGCGTTATGTCTCAAGCATGCACAATAAACTACCATTTGTGCTGGGCTTTTGCTAGTTGAACCTCTCATTCTCGCGTGGAGTTGTATCTAGTTGAACATCTGAAACTGGTATGTTATAATAGATATTTAGCTTATTTCGGAGATTTGCCAACCACAGTGGTGTTAAGCGAATTTCATGGAGCTTAGGTAGCATATAGTTGTTGTGGTAGGTAATCAAGCCAAAACGAACGGAGAGTAGTTAAATTTGCTCTAAATGAAGTTTTCAGGCGCCGAGTTGGAAGCCGAAATAAATCTTTGAAACATTTGTTCTATGGTGTTTTCTTTTTCTTTTCGAACTTTTTCGTCATATTTTTTAAAGTCTTTAAGCAAATCTGTTCGGATTTACGAACAGAACAATGACATTTTACAAGACATTCATTTTAAACTACAAAACCAAAAATGCTTTTACTCTCCCAAGCATGATGAATTTGATAAATTGATATTATTTTTCTGTTTCCTTCACTTTATCTGTCGAGATGTAACATTTTTCGTTGTTCAGCTTATGAACATCCTGCACTTACACGATTCAAACCACATTTTCGTGCGCTGTATTGTTCGTTTCTTAGATGTGCCCTAGTTTTCTCCTTATTCTTGGAATCCTTTTTGAATTTTAACATGAAGTACATCACAATTCACATGCATAGATTACCCAATGAAGTAAAATATACTTCATAAAGTAGCACAGCGAAGTATGTAATTCAGGCTGCCGCATCCCTCGAATCAACTATTTACCATCAAGTTAGGGTAAAAAATTTTTATGGAGAACGCGTATTATATCCTACATAGGAAAGTGGTCTGGATTAAGAAGCGCTAGTTTTGCCTTGGTGAACAAATTAGTAATGGGTCTTCTTATCATTTTATTTCTCTTAATGAGTTTGGCTCGTATAGGCATATAACCTAAGGGTCTATTAGTCATATCATCTGAAAGAGTATTTTTCGTAAGCGGAATTTCTATCCCACAGATCGTGGTTTCTGCAGTGCGATAGTTAAGCAACTTTATCAAAATTCACATCTGGGTTATTTATATTTTTTATCATATTAAACATTTATGAAAAAATCGATAAATAACTTGTAGTAGATTTAGTACTTTTGTGCTAAAAAAAATATTTTGCAATATTTTTAATCCAACAACGAGAATCTACAACCCTGTTATGTCCTCGATTTTTATTTGCATTATCCTTAACCGCATCCGCATAACTGAATGCGAACGTATGCGCGGGAGTGAGCAATTTTTCATCCGGAGTGACGATGGTTGTTTTTTTTTTTTATTATCAAAATGAAATATCATGGCGCAATACTTTTCATAATGTCGACACATTTTTTGTTTGAACGTGGAACTCTGTCGTAATCTTTTTTTGTATTATTTTATTCCTGATGCAGATGCTCCTGTTTCGAAGAAAGGAACAAAAAAACAAAAATAAAAATGCTATCCTGTGATGATGGCATCTATCTGTGTACCTATCTGTAGATTTTATAGAAATCCCCGTAGCGCTTATAAAGTTTGCGTTCCCACTAGGGGAAATGATGATAAAAATATTTATTTCAACGCATTGGGAATATTTTGGAATTTACGCTTTAAGAAAACAAAAGAACATCACGCGACTGACGTTAACGGACAGGAGTAGGAGGATTTCCTAGGAAATTTAAATTAAATTTTCTATCTTAAAGAAAGGAATGGTTGGCCATGTAAATCGTGGCATGGTTTATAATGAATATTTATGGCATAGAATGTAGCTCAGATAATTCGAGAAACAATTAGAGAGGAATGTTGGTTGGGGTTTTTAAGAACCACAACAGCCTTCTCGAAGATTTGAAACATCTGTTACATGTGTATCTCTTAAAACATCGCTTTAAGGGTATAGATATCTTTAAATGTTAAGATTGCCTAAAATTTAAGAAGAAAAATGCTCTCCAATCTGTCACTTTCCTAAAGAAGTGGGCGAATATATGATAATATAAAAAAAATTATTTTCTTTTTTTTTCAGGGAATTCATTTGGAACACAATACGTCAGCTCGTGTCATACGTTCAAACCAAAGTTTAGTCTTACAGAAAATCACGAAACACTATGCTGGAAATTATGCCTGCAGTGCCATTAATGACGAGGGTGAAACTGTAAGCAATCAATTGCCACTCAGAGTGAAATGTGAGTATGGACAGATAATACATTTTGTGAAACGTTTTATTGATGTAAAAAATGTCTTTTTCCCAGTATGATGAAAACTATTCCATGGATACCTTTGCTCTGCTATACACTTAGAGTTATGGTGTATTTTTATTTTAATTTTCTTATGGCGTTGAATATTTGTATTGCTACTTCAAAAATCTTGTAAACTGCTTCTTAATGGTTAATTGTGAACTGCTTACTAAGATTCTTCTATTCTCTTTTATTTGTCCGATTGTCCAAGGCATTGGCATAAACTTGATCTTTCAGAAAACCCGAAAGGAAGAAGACACAAGACAATACCATTCACATATTTATCAGGTTATCATACCCCCTGTCTGTCTGGCACCTGCTATCACGTAATCCTTAAACCAGACGCACGGCCTTCTTTATATTTGGAGCAAGAAAGCTGAGATTCGAAGACTCTGTTACCTGAGGCGTTTTCTTCCATTCGTATAATGCTACCGAAACCAAATTTACTTCTTATCTTAAAGAATGGATTTCGCGATTGTACCTTTCTTCTATTCGCGCTTCTCATGTAGGAAATCTTAATTCTCATGTGAGAAATCTAATTGTTTTTCTCGTCGAAAAATTGAGTTGTGCTCTGCACTCGAAATAATATACATTGGGAAGGTTTATTAATCTTCAGTAGGATCCCATGGATGACGTTGACGCCCTCGACCAAATCGAAATGCGTAGATAATTACCAGCAACGCGCTATCTAAGCAATCAAGATATTTATTCTATCTTGACCTTGTTCACAACTTGACTTACACGGCACTTTCTTATTTCCCAAGTCTATAAAATACTGTGTTGACTGCCCGTGAGTTGCCAGACAATGTGAATATTATCAGCGTTTGTGAGCATGATACTCGTAAAACTCTTATAGAACATACTACTAGTCAGGTCGATGTCTTCATCACGTATTATTTTTTCCCACATCATGTTAAAAAAGTCGGAATCACTTTATATGAAACTTCGTTTTGTCTCAAATAGTTCGGAGGTTCCTTAACAATTCTCACTGAATTCGATCCGACACAGTGGTATATTATCCACTATCAAACAGCTTTATAGGGTTTTCTAATCATGTGAATATCCTATTGGTCGTAAGGCTACATTGATAGAGTTTCAGATTTTTGACAATGGGATTAGATCTTTTAGACAGTACACCGAAAGGAGAATGCTTATTGATGGGTAGCTGCCTCAATTATAGAAATTATGTTCCTTATGAATTGGATAAAGCACATTGAAATTTCAGTCCACTAACATTCTTTCTGCTGGCAATATAACCATTATACAAACGTATCCCGTTATGAAGAGCATTACCACCTGGCCACCTGCCTGTCTTATCGTTATTTTTAGGCAGTCCATGGCTATGTTGAACTTTAGCGCCAAAACTAGCACTTTTCATCAGTCTCCTGAAGTGTCAGAAAGCTATGCTTTCCTATTGCGAGCTTGCTGAAGAGATTTTTCACAGAATTATTGTTTTCGTATTTCCACGAAGAGGTCCTGGTTTTCAAATCACTAATGAGACATCGTTTCCATTCAAAGGCTTTCGGTTCTCATCAACGTTACCAGCTATATTAGTTTTTTTCCACTCCCGCTTTTATGGCACGCATTTTTTTGTCTTAAACTCTCTGATCTTCTCTCTGTGCCTGCACTTAGAAGTTGTTATTGAATTAAGAGAGAGTAGCGTCGAAGCGTTGCGATACTCTTAATCAAACCACAGACCTTCCGGCAATGGTAATCAATCGCCTATACGGTACAGTTTTCATAAAGCGTGCCTAAAACTAGTGGGAGCTAATCTAGCCCTACAATGATTTCTCTAAACCTTAAAGGCTATTACAATAGCCTTGGAATTGTTGTCTTAAATTTGAGGGAGTTTTGCTCAAGCCCTGTATACTCAGTTTTGAGTCGTAAAGGCTCTTATTCTAGACCAAAAATGTATATACAAACATAAAAGCCACACGAAAAACTCTAACAGCCAGCTGAAAATACTTGTAGTATTTTTGGTTTACCTTGCCTTTCCGCGAGCAAGAAAGAGTTGCATACATAACATACTTGAAGTGAATTGGAAGAAAGTTAGAGGACTTTACTGCTATTGGTTTTCGTAGCCCTCTTTATTGAAAATACCTTCGATATGAACGATTTTTTTCTTAAAAATAGAGGGCTCTTTCGAAATTTTTGCAGTAGTAATAGAAATATATTAACATGGCACACATACGAGTATAACGAAAATTTAAAAAATAAAAAAGCTGTCCAGAATCATTTGAGTTATGCAAGGGATGGCAACAATTTCGAACCACGAATGCGAAACAACCTATTACAATGTCATTAACACAACATATCCCAGACCTGACCTTAATTTCTTAACAAAAACAAGAACTGTATGCTTTACTGAAGAAGGTTCATCAGTGAAGCACCAGGACAACCGTTCTTTTATTTTAAAGCCTAAAACCGCTTAGATTTTAAATGGGCCTTAAGTATATTTAAAGGCTGCCCATAGCACCTCATACAAGTCACTTCTTTCAATTAGCAATATTGATTTAGAATCGACTGATTCTACCCTTTTTAACATTCAAATGGGAACCGATATTTTGCTAATGATATACTAAAGTGTTTTCTTTAATCTTCTCCTCTCAAGTGCCAAAGAACTCATAATTAAAACTCTGAATATTGAATTCCAACAGCACACCTGATGATGTCTACATGAACTTGTTCAGGGAAATTGAAAACCATCACCCAAATCTGTTTACTGCAACATGACTTCAACCAAAGGACCCTCCTAATTCCTGTACTGAGGCATTTCACCCCATTTATTCAAAAGCACTCAGGTATCTATTACAAAGAGGAAGTCGTTTCGAAAGTACTTTCAGATACCTTTAAACTCACAAAACGTCCTCAGGTAACTCAATTTTACTTTGTTTACTTATGTGCCTAGACAAGGTTGCTCATTCAGTCACCTCTGACCTGCAAGACTTGCAATTCCCATTCGGAAATTGGGGAATGGAAGTAAAAACAGAACACAGTTTTCCATTTAACTCCCAAAACTTGTCCAGATTCACCTTTAAGTTGAAAAAATGTTGCAAGAAGACGAATGTATCGAGAAGCAGGATAGGGAATTTGGTTTGGTACCATGTAAAATACTTCTGAAAATGCATAAAGCACTAGGGATTTTGTAAATCTTCAGAATGCCCTTCATTCTTTTGATTTGATGAAGTATCAATACCAATGCCAGGAATGAATACAAATACCCCACACTGTGTGGAAATGAACGACTAATCCTAAATATCAAAAATTAATTGACGTACTTGTATTTAAACTAGCGATTTTTTTTTATTTTTTTTTTTATAGATACACCAATTTGTAAGCACCTAGATCGTGTTGTTCTAATTGGTGCTTCAAAAGATGAGACCGTTGAAGTGGCATGTGAAATACAAGCTGATCCACCGCCCAGGTAAGCACAACAAAACCCAGATACTAACTCGAATATCCTAGATTTCTCCAATTCCCGCATATCTAATCGTACTTTATTTGAAGTTTTCTGCTCTAACAACGTAGGTATTCAAGTGCATCATTGAAATGCATGAGTGTGCATATTTCCGGAAAAGCTCTTCAAATTCTTTCATCTGGGAGAGCTAACCGGATTCAAATAAGGATTCAAATTGGTAGGAAAATTATTGTTACAGGAAATGTAAATCGTAATGCAATGCATACGAGGAATCACTCGAATAGTAATTATTTTGAAACGAATTTTTTAACAAGCTTCTGGTAGGGTTTTCTAGAGAAATTTTTGAAATTTTAGTCCTATTTCCAGAAATAACATTTCAAAGCAGATGCATCCATTCGGGGGTAGGCCGACCAGGCCGTGTATCTTGTTTTGAACATCCATTCATGGTGCGATTATTTCAATATTAACACATAAATCATACATATATGTATGACTACCATCGATATAAGCATACCAATCCGGTAGTCGTTTTCAGTCTCTGGAACATATTTACGTAGCCAACCATGAATTCAGGATTGAAGTGTACTTTGTAAAACTAAAGGAAACAGTTTGCATTAATTAACATTAAACGGAATTGGCTGTATCTGCCTCCTTGTTGGCAACACATTTATTCCTTTTAGCTGTAAACTCTAATTAAGATAAATTATCCTTCAGAAAATCCTCAATTCCTGCCTACCTTGTACAGAAATAGACCTGTTTTTATGAAGACCCCCATTTTACTAGGGCAAAGGTAGAAACTGAAAGATTCTTTAAGTGCATTCTATTGAGCTATAAATTTAATTAAGCCTAAAGCTCCTTCAAGCCGTTGTGGTGCAGTCGTTTATTGCCTCTGCAGAGTTGAAGGTAAGAGTATGAAATTTTAGATAATTGATGAAAGAGATTACTTTTACAAGCCCTGAAAGAGAATGGCAAATCTTTTAAAAGATATGGAATCGAGTCGGGCAAGCTTAAGGAATAAAGTTCATTTGATATGGAAACCTTGGAATATATAAATAAGAGTCACTCAACCCTTTACACAACGTTCATGAAATTGAAATAGTATATTTCGAAGGGTTTGTCGTGTACAAATGTGCATTTTGTAGTTACCTTGAGCATTTACTGTAGAAGGATCCTCATGCATGGATGGATGTCGCAATAATTGGTTGTACCTGCAACCAGGGTTAGGGCAAATTGTAAACTAAATTGCAATAAATTCGGCTTATAACGTACTTAAACATTAGGGAGTCCTTTAACCACGGAAGCATTATAGTTTTCAGTTCGTCTATCGGTACTTTAAACATTTGAATCAGAAGTTTACACTCTAAGTTCAGTCTTATAAAATGTTTACTGAATTAGGAATGGTGCTTGAGAGGCGTTTGACTGTTGACAAACTTGAAATTTTTCGGAAAGTTGTAAGTCTTTAATAAAGAAATTGTCCTTTCAGGTATCAGTTGCGATTCAAATTTGTGTAAGAGTACTGGGAACCAGCCATAGAATCCAGAAACTGGGCGAAAACCTTTTGCGTTTAAAGTTACCCCCAAAGCGCTTAAAGTTGACAATTCACTACTGCCAGGCCAATGTACCGATAGTCCGATCAAGCCTGACGACGGAATGCACTGGAGAATAAGATATCCATAGTGGAAACGAATTCAAATCCTTGAAGCTACTTGAACTACTGGTAGTTATTGGATTGTATTGACATTTATTTCATTTTATCCATCATATTTAGTTAAGGATAAGTACGTATATGGTATGTCAATTGGTCTTGCTTCAGGGATTCTGGGATACAGAGTGGGATTTTTTAGTTCGGTGTCCAGTTTACTCCAAGGAAACTTTTACAAATTGATAGTGAGATCTTGAATTGAGTTTTTGTATCTACGACAAGACCTAAAAATTCAGTTTCCTAGGGTATCCCTGACTTTACCATAGTAGAGGCAGTGGTATTATTTTATTTCGATTTAACGTTCCCGGCACAATTGGAGACAAGATTAGGCAATAATCTTCATAGGACTCGAGATCAGAGGAACAATAATTTCGCGCTGAGGTATATTGCAAAATTCGTTGGTTGACTTTGACTAGAATGCTTTTTATTATTCTTTTATTATAAAAGAGTTTTGCACGCGGTATTGTCCACCTCTATATTTTCAATGCTTCTATACGTATTCAATGCATCTATCTAAGTGATGTTTGCGTTTTCAAAAGTGCACTCAACACAAATGAGGTAGCCAACCGCTCTGTTATTGTCGCGGGCTCAATCTCAAATATACTTAACTATTGTACTTAACGACTTGCAAGTATCTGAGTTCAGAGTAAACATTACTATCGGTTCATTACGACTCTCCCTGCAAAGTTTGACCATAAGACGTTACACCTGTCTTTTTGCTCATTCTGGCCGAGGCATTCAATTTTTTTTCCAAAAACTATTTTTCATGAACGATTCTTCAAAGCCCTGCCCCTCTCTGCGTGTTGTCGATTTTTTCTGATTGTTCTTTCATGGCTCAGATGAGATCCAATCTGCCCAAATATTTCCAGTGCATTCCCTGAGGAGCAAAACAAACACTTCACTATTTTTGGCATTTCACTTCGGTCGCCCCCTGATTCATATGAAGATTACATATTTATAGATTTTATTAGGCCATTCCCAGTGAGGTTTCACTGCAGCTCTTTATCCAGTTTTTTATGTGATACTTATACAGTGATTATTTGCGAAAAGTTAAAAACAAAATAATTCTGCTATTTTCAGGTCATTTCGATGGAAATTCAATAATTCTGGAGAAACACTTGATGTCGGAAGCGAACGTTTCAGTGTTAATGGCAGTCGAAGCATCCTCAAGTATACTCCAGTAACGGATCAGGTAAATCAAACCAAGTCAAAATTATATAATTTTTAACTATTGGGTGTTTCTATTTTTATAACCGTCCATATAGGACTATGGAACACTATCCTGCTGGGCAGCAAATGAAGTTGGCACCCAACATCAGCCATGTTTATTTCAAGTTGTCCTTGCTGGTAAGCCTAATAATTGTTGCATTATCAACTCTCACATATAAACATGAAATAATTATTATCCTTTTCTCCTTCCTTCATTCATTCATTTTGTACTATTTGCATGCATGTCATTCATCAAAATAAACCGAAAAGGTCTACCCAGTGCCATCAGCAATTGTACTGTGTACAATCGGACTGAACTCAGTGTGGACATCCAATGCTTGCCCGGCTATGATGGTGGTCTGCCGCAAATATTTGTCCTGGAAATGTTCTCCAGTCGAACAGGAAGCACAAGGTAAATACTGAGATTTTCAGTTTCTCTTCCAAAACCACATGTGCTATGGTTGTATATCGTATATACCATGTGCCATGTGTCATGTGCACTTAACCTACACCCAATCGAGAAGGTGGTCACAGGAGCAAGACAGTCAAAAACAAACAGACAAATGCAGCAATTTGGTCATGGCTAGGACTTTTATCTCTGTAGGTTCAGCAGTGGATAGCAACAGACATGGAGTAGCACCAGGGCAGGATGACTAGTAGTACAAGTACGTACCAGTAGTAGCACCCAGAAGCAACAGCAGTCGGTGTCAGTGGTTATGTCAGTGCAATCTGACCAGAATGGTCAGTTCTAGGGATAGACTACGTCAACTCTTTAGGCGTATCAAAATGCAAATATCGCAAAACGATTAAGGAGCATTCTTATTCCAGTGCGGTATCTCTACAAGTTCAATGCATTTGCAATGCAATCAGCCAAACAGTAAATGTTGGTGATTTTCTGATTTCAAAGACGTTTTCCTTTTTTTTTCCCATAAGTGTGCTGGGTGAATGTACATATAAATCCCCATGAGCTCCAATAACAGTTCATTGAATATTTTACCTTTTTCAGCTGCAGAAAATCTTTTTACACACAGGCAGCAGTTGATAGGATTTTTTCAGCTTATACATATTTATGCAAATCACAAATTCTCATCACTATATTCGTCGTTTTCGGTTGAGCTCAAATCGACCTTTTTCGTCTGAGGAATATTTTTAAAATATTTTGACTGGCAGTGGTCTTGGTCGACCAGTGTTTAGATCGAAGTTCCGGTGAAGTTTGACTTAGTTCACTTTATCATCAAGAAACGGAAATGCAAATGAGTTGCTCCTTTTAATTTTGAAGCTTCGATTCGCAGGTATAGATTTGTAAGATTTTCATTTCAGGACTTGCTTGTTTGGGGGTGTGATTTTTATTTAATAAAATTGAAAAAATTCATCGATGGTCATCAAATGTTCCCACCCAGTGTCATATGCTGCGACTTTGGCTATCTGGTTGTTGCACCTTTCCAATATTCAGGAATCTTTAAAGATCTCTCCAAGAAGTTTTTGAAAATCTTGACATGTGCAAAGTTGATCCACCAAACATTGATCACTTATCCAACTAGGTAATTTCCTTTTCAAACCAGAAATCGCATAAATACGAATGGCTTGTTCTCATCCAATACTTCATCAGAACTGTTCCATACATGTGGCGAATTTCGTCAAGGTGATGCACTTTCATGCGATCTCTTTAACTTTGTATGTCAACAGATAGTGCGTAGGGTTGGCATTAACACTAGAGGCACTATCTTCCACAAATCAATCCAGCTATCGGGATACGCAGAAGACATTGACATCAACGTTCTATCCCATTGCTTCGTCATTCATTCATTTGTAGCAATCGCAGAAAAGGCTAGAGAAGTAGATTTAACGAGGACAAGACAAAATATATTCTCTCAACAACCAAAGGAATATCCATCCATCATTTTGGTCAACACATCACACTAAGCGGCTGTAATTTCGAGGTATTTAAGGATTTCTCCCACCTCGAAGTGAACATCAACCCTACAAATGACACTTTAGCAGAGATCCAACGAAGATTGGCCCTAGGAAACCGCTGCTATTTCGGTTTATCAAGACAGCTGGAGCCAAAACTCCTGAGCAGAAAGATAAATGTTCTTCTGTACAAGACCTTGATTCTGCCAGTTTTGGTAAATGAACCCGAATGCTGAGCGATAAGTAGGAAAGCGGAACTAATAATGGATGCCTTTGAAAGAAAAACCCTTCTCCCAATACAACCGCGAACTCTACGAGCTGTATGAAGACGTTACACCTAGGTCCGAAGAGGCAAGATTCGTCGACTGCATTGACTTAACCAGATCGAACGGATGGACAGAACTGGTTAATGGTGGAATGACAAACACTTTGAGTTAAGCCGACACAAGGTTCACTTAAGACATCTAATTTGTCGGGATATATTTAGCTCGAATCTACAAGAGAGCTGCAAATATACGAAGATCTTCCTGTTATGAATGGAATGACAAAATTTGAAAGTCCATTAATGACAAACTGTCTTATAGCCAGGCGACTAGTCCAATGATCTAGATGTACAGATGTATTCTCACTGTTACATTCATCGGAAACAACAACAAATAAGTACGAGTAATTTCATTAATTAGGGTAAAAGGACTGCCAGTGACCTGCTAAACGGCTGATAAAAGAAAAATCATGGAATCAGACTTTATATTGTCATCAAAAATAGAGTGCTTCTAGCCCAGTGGAAGTCACAGGAGCTTGCGCTGATGCCGAATGTGAACGAACCGAAAAATGGTGAAAAAACCGAAAAACCGTCACCATATTGTCATATTTTGCTTGTGGATACAATGGGTAGCACATTGTAGATTATCCATAGGCAAATGCAAGAGTACTTCCTGTCGTCACTGTTAATTTATTTAACGAATCAGATCCACACCAATAATGCTCTTATCGTAATGGAAGCGGGCGCGAGCTCGAAACTTATACATGAGAGTGGTAATGGAACTGAGCTCTACTAACAAATATTGATTCCTGCTCACAGTTTCTAGAACATAATACCATATAATGGCAAATGACTTTTGACAAATTAGTAGATGAGAATTGACAGGCAACAGCTGACGAATGACTACTGATAAATGTATAGTACTGACATACGTTTCTTTGCAGATGTTTACTGACAGATGTATACTGAAAAATGTCTATTGACAGATGTCAACTGCAAGATGTCTTATGACAGATAAAATACTAAGTAAATACTGATAAATAATCGTTAGAACAATGACAGGCGACCAGTATCAGGTGGCTGGCGACAATCTATTAAGCCTGAAATATTTGGTTAAGTTTAACAAATGAGGATCTTAGTTCAACAATAGACATTATGCTGTCACCTACCTGTGAAGTCTATGACAGGTAACGTTTGACTGGTTAAAGGCTACTCAAATTTCAAAAGTACTGACAGACAATAAATCCTGCGTTTAACTCAAAACAAACGTCTTGACCACTTAAGGTCTTGTAGGTCCAACAAATTAATTGAACTACTATACATCATTCGTCAATCAACACCAAACCTTGTTATTCATTACAGATTCAACCTTAGTAATCCAGAGGAGCCACAATTCCTTTTGGAGAATCTCGATACTCTCACTTCGATGATGGTCACCGAGAATAATTCAATGAAAATTCGCATCTACTCCTTCAACCAAAAGGGACGCAGCCCAGCATACCACATTCATGATTTCGTAATTGGTTCGACAGGACACAAGTCAGGTAAGTGTAATTTCGTAGCGATGATGGTGCTCTGCTCTACTATGAAGTCCTTGAGTGTCAAAATGTCACTTCCTTTCACGGTGCCTAACACAAATGATTGATGTAATTTTGGTTTCGGTTTCCTTTTGGATGGATTTTGACTGCTCGAAAGGATTCACTTGAGCAGCATCTATGAGAAATACGCGTATATCTATTATACATGTGCACATATATCTTAGTACAAGTGATTCTGGTTATGTATCTTTGATCAAAATGTGCATCCATTTGTGTTTTCTCTTTCACGCCTTCGTATCATTGGATTCTCCATCGTTGACGATTGTGATTTATATGTCATCTTTGACACGTTAAACATCAATGCATCCTGTGAACTGTATCCTGCATCGTGAAAACTTAACTCTCTATATAAACGTACAACACGCACATAGATGAGGATATATCCATGTCTCTGTCGCCGGTAATTGTTGGTAGCATTCTAACTATTATTATCATCAGTCTGGGTGTTGCTATCCGGATATTCTTGGTGACGTTTTTGAATAATCTACGCCAGAAACGGCAGCATGGAACAAAAGCCTCTGTGACTGGAGGTGTTCAATCAGGTGATGGATATAAGGTAATTGTATGGCAATCACTTATTGACGGCCTTTCAACTGAGATGAGTGCTTTATAGAATTTGATGTCTATATGTGTCTCTCGAAAATACGAAACTATTGAATAATATTGTTGTTTTGTTATTGCTTTTGATTACAGAAAGGTGGTAATTTGGAAAAGCCTCGTTGGCAGCATACAGATATTAAGACAAAATCATCTTCAGATGATTTAATTGAAGACGAACGGGATCCAGATGTCATTCCTTCACAGTTCGGTAAGTGATTGGTGGTGATAGCTGAAGAGTTTTTTGATTTATTTCAATTGCACGTAGTAGATTGTAATGGTGGTAGTGGTATTTTTTTAAAAACAAACTTGAATTAGGAAATTTGTAAAAATGTCAAAATGCATGACTGTAGGATAACTGCCAGAGAAAGTAAGTGTTTCCGTTGCACTGGAAGTACTGTCTTGGTCGAGGACGGGGTATGAAGAAGACAAGGCCAACCGAATAGGTAGATGAAATCTTGAAATCTACGCTAAAAACATTAAGACCAAATTATATCTCGCCCGATTCAATGACAAGTCCGTATAGCTTTTGTCATTAACTATCACAGAAAAACATTTTTAAATCATTGTCTGTAGGGCATATTGCAGATTCACTGATCTTATAGTATTTCCAATACAAGAGAACAGATTAGGTCTGTAACAGTGAAACATAAGTTAACTTTTACACTGTTTGTCGTTAAATTGGCTTGTTAATGTCGTGCATGGCTCATTAAATCAAGAATGCTTTTGGATGACTCTTGGATACACTATTGTGAAGAAAAGAGGATGGAAGTGGTCTTTAAAGGTGTTATTTGCCAAATATCGGATTCGAGCACTAAATTAAAGATTATTAAATATTAAATATTTTGATAATAGACACTGTCCTTCTGATAAATACATACTATTCTTAATACAACTGCTGCTACGTGCATTAGGATTTATGTATATATTTATATCATAGTTTGCTTAACCTATACATTCATAATCGTATGCACTAACTTGTTTATTTTCTCTCTTTCTCACGTCAAACATTTATTTGCTTGCTAACTGCTCTCCTATCGCAACGTTTTACTAATGAAATTCTACAGCTGGAGGTGGCTGCGCTGGTGGAGGAAATGGATCCAATGGGCTAGCCGATTTACACTTTACAACACCACCGATGTCAAAGTGGTCACCAAATGCAAATGTAAGTATATCTTTGCATCTACAAAACCAAATCCATACCTGAGTCCTGCAAATTCCTTTTACTTAAGTAAATCTCTGTCCATTTCATTTACCACTTTCCATGTAATCGCTCCCCAATTACACGAGCCATCAAATTTATAGTAAAACCCTGTAAGCGGAGCAATTTGTAAGTTAATTTCGTCATCAAATTCAATTCTTTCCAATACGACTACTCAGTGCATCGGGGATCAATTTGTTTGGGAAACACTCGTAAACGTTAAAAAGTGATTTGTTCTCCATCTCTAAGTGGCATCAAAAATAAAAGAGAAAACAAAAATCGAAAAAAGTCGATTACATCGTTAAAACAAGCTTCCAGGACAATGTTCATCCAACGTGCAAACATTACCATTTCCCCGAATCGAATGCTACATTCATATTCTACATAGGTACTATGCTGACCTTACCCATCCCTGGTTCGTTTTTTTTGTTTTAAAAATGATTCCTTCCTTCCTCTTCGTTTATTTGACTGAATGTGTATCTGTGTATGTGTATGTGTTGTGTATGGACATTGGACACTCAATTCAATAAGAGTTTATTTTTATTTCTATCTCTCGACAGCACCGACCCTATGATACACTTTTGCATCAAGGAACAACAACAACATCATCAACGTCGACATTGTCCAATGGTCCAGGTGTCCCGGTCACGTACAATCAAATAAACACACGCTCCCATCTGATGTCCTCATCCGTGATATCACCGACGTCTATTGTCGGCGTTGGCAGTACTCTTGGCAGCGGTGGCGGTGGGAGTGGTCTCGTCGGTGTTGGCAACAATAGCATAAGTCCAGTTCCTGGCATTCTAGCAGGCGTTTCTCCGAATGGTTTTGGAATGATTATTGCTTCACCAACTTCTTCCGCTGCGTCAACGGCTACATTGCCAGCGACGAGCACGAGCTTAACGAACGTCATGCCCAATGCACTCGCATCTTCTTGCAGTCCAGTGGGCGTTGGAGGTGGTAGTAACACATTACCATCTCTAATTGGAGGTACATTACCTCCTTCCGGCGGTGGTGGAGGAATTGTAGGTGGTGGTGCCGGAAATGGTGGAAATCTACTCTCCAATACAAATAGTCTAAGTCGAGCTATGCTGCACCAACACCATCAGCAACAGCAACAACAGCAGCAACAGCAACATCATCCCCATCATCACAGTTTAGGACGGAATAGTAATTTGCAGCCACAGTTCCATCAATTGACAGCGTTAACGGGGGGACCACTTTCGTCGACGACGACGTCAGCGGTGCCATCTGGGGTGGTTAGCAGCAGCAGTGGGATTGTCAGCGGATGCAGTTCGTCCAGCGATCTGGAGGATAACATTAATATAAATGCTATTAAGGACTGCTTGATGACACAGAGAGTTCCGGAGAGTTGTGTCTGAGTAGATGAAAGTATTCGAACTCGTATCTGTAGTATTGCAAATGAATATGCAACCAGTATAAGTGGTGTTATTCGTTTGATGTTTGCTGTAATTAGCAGTTTTTAAATCTTCATTTCGAAACGGATTTTCCAAGTTGGGTTTTTCTGTTCATTAAAAAGGAATTCTCGAAGGGATTTGCGAAATTTTATACTCGTTTCTACGAATGAGAGTGTTTTCATTTTTGAATTGATGTAATCAGCATGTATCCGTATTTGTAGATAGAGGTTTTGTAATAAAAAATATTTATCTTCCAAAAAATGTTTTCTGTATTGGAAGGAAATAACAAAAAAAAAAGTATGAATGTTTTCAAAAGGGTGATTAAGGAACTTCTCCTGTACAGACTAAATTTATTTTTAATTTTATAATATGTAGAAGTGAAGAAAGACATTTTTTTTTAATCCAAATATATTTTCACACTTTGTGGATAGGAACTTAGTGATTGGTTGATCAAACCCCATATTTTAAATTAAAAACGATGTTTGTACATATTTCTGGAAAACGAAAATTGTTCGTTAGTAAGAAAAGGCGTTTGCGAGAAATATTGAGCACTTGACTACGTTGAGCTCGGCTATATTTTGCCTATAATAGGAAGCATGAAAAGTATAGGTCCGGGATGACTCTCTTGTGGAACTCCAGATATTACATTAAACGAATGCGTATATGTCGACTATCTATATAGCATATAAACTGTATGGCATATCTTGGGCATCGATTTAAGGTTTTTTTTCATCCGGAGTTTTGCAGGACACTTCTACAAAGACAACCACTTTAAACAGTTAAGAAAATTTGTGTATGCTAGCAATAAAACAAGAGCTATTATTATTACTTTCGTCAGTCGAAACAAGTACACAATTTTTTCGGATCAAAACTAATTACATTGTTTTAAGAAAATTTCTAGCAGCTCGTTTTTATTGAAAAGGGAAGAATATATATGTTTTAAAATTATCAGAAATCTTGAAAAATAAGTGAATTAAACAATAATTATTATTATTATACGAGTATTTTCAATTTTGATCAATTCCACAAAACAATTATATAAATGTTGACTTACATCTCGATTTTAAGAGCGTAGAATTTAGGGAATCGGGATTTTAAAGATCAGAATGTTAAAAAATCGAGAATTGAAATTAGCAGTATTTGAAAAGAAAGAATGCATAGTTTTTTGTGATTTTGATTGACGGAATTTCGATACACTCCTAAGAAATGCACAGCAGCATCTGTGAATGACTGATGAAGAATAAGATAACTTGGAAAGGACAATTTTTTAGATAAGCACTTAAACTTGGTTTCACCCGAATTTGTGGTACTAAGCAGGACGTGGATGGCATATGGAACAGGAAATTTCGGTACAGTTAAATTTCGAAATTGAGTATTATAGCTGTATATCTCGGTTGCTTATTCATCTCCAATTTTTCCGAAATAAGATAAGCACTTAAACTTGGTTTCACCCGAATTTGTGGTACTAAGCAGGACGTGGATGGCATATGGAACAGGAAATTTCGGTACAGTTAAATTTCGAAATTGAGTATTATAGCTGTATATCTCGGTTGCTTATTCATCTCCAATTTTTCCCTAATTTTTTTACGTTAAAAATAACAGAGAAAATCTTTAATTACTCTTTAGGAAAATTTATTCAATTCAATAAGAGAAAGGAAAAAAATAAAATAAATTGAAAACAATAATTGAAAAAAAAAATCAACTCCTCCAGTTAAGTAGGACATAATTTTTACTACAAACAAAAGACTTACAACAAAAACTATAGAAATTTAATGCATAAAAAAAATAATTATTTATAAATAACATTTAATTTAAGGTGTGTACTCTTAATTTTGTATCATAAAAATAATTATAGATTTTTTTTGAAAGAGTTGTTATTGTAAATAAAAAAAATACATGAATATATATAAAAAAAATACAAATAAAATAATAAATAGAAAATAGTGAATTAAATTGTAAAAGAGTAAAACTAAAAACAAATATTTAATCAGAAAATCTACAATAAATAAAATTATTTTAGTTGATGACTTTTTGGATTAAAGAAGACGTTGTACTTTTTATTAGTACATAATATCTCTAGATCATCCACTCGATGATATTGCATTTCTGTACATTGTTCTCGAATGAATAGATGTTTGTAAACGTAAAATAAAAAAAAATGATAATAATTGCCACTTTTGACGAAGGTCTAACTAAAACTAGTAAACAAATTTAAGTAAACTAAGTAAGAGTTAAAATAAAAGTAAATAAAATGATAGATAATAAAAAAAATATATATATAATAAATATAATTGTTTCGTCGTTTGAAACTCTTTTTTTTAACAACAATTATTTAGATAAAACATTTTATTATGTAAATAAACTAACAAAAGAAAGTGTTAAAGCATGGCGAAAAGAGAAAAAAGTAAATAAATAAATTAAGGCGAAGCGGTGGTGACTAAATATATAGAAGTAAAGAAAATATAAATGAGTTTCTTTTATTTTTATATGAATGTGTCAAAAAGTTTATATTTTGGTGAACAACATTTCTGAGTGTCATCAAATTCCACTTACTTCTAATGCTACGGCATATAAAATCTCCTAGAATGTCCTATATGGCCTAGATCTTATCACCCATTTACATCTACTTCTTGTTGAAGCGTTTTCAAGGATTTATAAAAATACTGTTGTTACTATGACAATATTTCAATTGTCCAAGTTGTACCTCCTTTGTGGTGGAAACCAGGTACTAATAAGTGTGAAATCTAAGCTGCAGAAAATAGCAACACTGCAATGTCTCAGCGGGAATGACTGAACCTTAAAAGGTAGGTGTGGCTGGCCTAGCGTATGAATTAGAGTGACTGATTCAACAGTGGCATCTACCATATAGTCTGAATGACAGATTTCACATTTGGTAATAGAGCAACATATCTAGAGCTGAGACTAATAATAACTTTTCAGGAGTAGTCAGAGATGACGCGATTTACTGGCAGCAGCCGATTTTATCCCAGAGGTCCCCTAAATGCCCTGTTCTTCAATGCTGGTGATTGTGCGTTGAGTAAACTACAGGGCAACGTAAAAAGCTTACCTGTGCGAAGTAATCAATAGCAACCAAAGGGCCAAGACTGATATTAAGCAAATGCTTATCGCGCTATCTACCGGCATCTATGGTGGTACAAGGGTATGGAAAGATATGGCAGAATCTTTAGCGATAGGACTACATATACAAGTTTCGTTAACAGCTAAAATGAACCATTCAACACGGGCGATGAAAGCCAAGATTCCCATTTATGTATCTGGCCAAAATGAAGTAAGGATGACAACGTTCGATGAAACTGCTGGAGCCGATGGCATTCCGACCGCGCAATTTAAGCAGAAATATATGTTATCGTCATTGATAATATTTGGTCAGAAAAAAGTATGGCAGATATGTATTAGGTGCACTTTCTCTGGGGCTTATTTCGAAGCCACTGATATAAGCATAAGTCCTATCCTGGAGTCATATCCGATTTGTAGAGTACTCATCAGAATCGCACCATCTCACTTCGCTTAGCTCCAAAATGCCTCAAGTTATAGAAGTCTGGCGTTTTACAATATGAATTATCTTTCTGTGTTTCAAAAAGCATCACGTTTCGGAACACAATCGATACCTGTATTCGAGGTCTATATTATATCTATATTACAGATTCAATAAAGTGAAAATCTATCGAAAAGTAAAATTCTTCCAATAGGAGCTTTTGCATTGGAATATTACATTCACATACGCGTCTCATTTAAAAATTATTTGCGGAAGTGTTGTATATGGCATCTCTAGGTTTGTATTCTGAGTATCCGCCGTCAAATAGAAATGTATTTGCTATCGTGTCCATACTAGTGCGGCTACTCACTTCTTTTTAACATTCCCACTTATACAGGTAGGTAGACTAAGTCTAGGCGGTGAATGATCAGTATCTTATTGCTGGTGTCTAGCTTGAATTGATTTGGTGATTTGTTCAGCAATTTGTAGTCGCTTAATATTTAATCCAAGAAATAATATCGAGTGAAATACGTAAGCCCATCTTCATTAAATGCTAGGCATCCGCGAAACTGAGAGCCCGGGCTTACCGAAACTGCCGGCGATCGGTATATGTATATTTTCATTCGGTAAGTGCCTTCTTTAGTATGAGATTACTAATAATTTAAAAATCTACATATTTCTCTTCCAAGCGCTTTAATGGCAAATTGAGTATAAGGAAAGCAAAGTATGCTTTTGAAGTAAAAAGAAAAAAAAAAACAACTGGGTACTTAAATTTTTATTTCAATTTCTTCCCCCACAAAAAAAGTTTCTCTAGAAATAGACAAGAACAATAAACTCTGATGGACACTTCTGAATTCTCTTCTTCACTTCCGCAATAGAAAGGAAAACAGTTTTTCTGTCATAAAAATGTTTACTCCCTTGTTCGTTTAGAGGTTTTAGTCTTCCATTTCCAACAATGTTTATCCACGTGGCTTACGGCTGTGGGAGATGTCGGCAACGTAAGTATCCACCCAACTCTAGTATAAGTTTGCCACTAGAAATCACATGCCCTAAACAAAACAATTTGTTAAAGTGCCTAAATGAAATTTTATTTGAGTTTCGGGAGATGAATGACACCCAATGGCGGAACCGGAAGGTCCTTTTTGCAAGTACCTACTGTAGGCGATAGTACCTATAGTAGATCTATGCATGTCTACCCATAGATTGTTGGTTTTATTGAGGCGTGCTCATTTCAACTTCCACGATTTGTGTAATGGTGTACACAACCTAAATTTACTGTTGAAGCAATAAATTTCCACTCACGTAATTGTTGTAAATTCATCAGGAGAATTAGTTGTCTATTTGACACGTCATCGGTGCGGTATTTCAACAAAGACGATGTAAGAACTAGTTGGTTTCCAAAATAAACTTGTATAAATTACTTGGGTTGACAGGAATTGAAAAGAGTCTTTTATGGAGGTCGTGAAAGGGCACAATTTATCAGAGCCATACAACTAGGCATTTACCTACTAGAGACGGTCACAGGTTGCCTCGTTGTTCTCAATGTCTTATCAGAAATTCAATTTTATCAATATCTACAATACATCAGAATAAAACCTCAATAAAATGCTATTGGTGTAGGTGTTGTTAATACTGCTCGTATAATACTATGAACCAATAAGATATAAGATAAAAATAGAGAGCCTTGCTATATATTTTTTTGCTTTTTGCGAGAATTATGCACTATTTGTGGTAAATTCTGTGGTACCCAGCACATGATCCGTCTCCTAGAATTTCTCCGTGGTTCATCAGATTGAATGCGTTATCTTGAGTAGTCTGAAAACTTAAAAGTCATGATTCCAAAAGGGGAGATCTTCGGCAGATTAATGCTAAGGGTGGAACACTTTATACTGAGGGTTCCATTTTCCATGTCGCTGTCTTTCGCCTAAATGAAAACATTATCAGCTTAAGCCTAAGTTGGTTGGAGATTTTGTTCAGTTTTATATGTCTATATATATATATATATTCTTTTAAGAAAATCTATTAATTCGATAGATTTAATCTTAAGTAGTCCATACAATTTTTTTTCTTTGATTCGAGGTGCACTTAAAAGAAATGAGTGTCCACTTAGCCAAGATTTTCTTCGTTCGACTCCATTAAAATGAACATTTGTCAAGTTTCTGATTTTTTTAGCATTAAAAACTTTCAAAATTATTTTCGGTGGTGGAAAAAAGCGTTCTATCGTCGTAGGTATATTCAATTATTTACCATTAATTGATTGATCATCATTATGGGTGCTATTCCAAAATGTTTCTTAACCTCAACAAAATACTTTCACAGCACCAAACTTAAAAGCCGTCCTAATAGAAATCATCATTCAGTACAGCCATCTCCATCACCTAATTCCCCATTAACTGCGTACATTCCTTTTCGATTAATCAGTTTTCCAAAGGACGAAGGAGACGAAATTCGAAGATGTATTTAGCAGCGGCTCACGTTTATTAAACTAAATTAGAAGTGACAAAGTCTGTCAATTATTCAATTTTGATGTAAGCGTGGCAGATTTTGTATTTGTCGGCGTCGTCATTTACGTATGTTCGGGTGTGTCCGTTTAAAGTCTCACTCTCCCCTAACTATTGTCGTTGAGTCATTAAAATCAAATTAATCATACGGTTCAAGGATTTCCATGAAATAATTGACGTGTCCTTAATCAATAATTTCGTGAACTTTCATATGTAGACCCCAAATTTTATGGAGACAATATTCATGGATGGCAATCGGAAATCTGGGAGATATGGATATTTACATTGATATGTTTACACAAATTGCGAACAACGGAAATTAAGTGGAATTGATGAGATGCGGGAGGCGCGAATTTGGAAGAAAGTATGAGATACAATTTTACACTTACGCAATTACTTAGACTATCTTATGGGTTATCACCAAATATATGTGCCATCTAACATGAGATTTTCGCCCTGGTTTGAACTTAAGATTACGTTCCTGATTCAATCTATATGTTGTCTACATATTCACGCTTGAATCCGCTCTTCAGCTTTATGTAAACCGTCGGTAGGCCGTAAGATTCACAAGTTGTCCTCTTTAAATTTTCGAATTTGATATCTATTCATCTAATACTTGCAGAGAATTTATGATATACAATATTATGCAATAATTTTCCATCGTGATGTTTGCTATTACCTGTGGAAAGATAGCGATACTACAATTTATTTTGTTTTATTTTATGACTTATGGCTTGAGAATCGAACTCAGAACCTCTGTCGTAGTAGTCGACATGTTAAATACTGCGCCGCGCCGATCACTCCCTTTTTGCTCAGAAGAAACCATTGTTTTTGCTGTTTGCTTTTCGATGTCGCCAAAAATGCTGCGAAATGTCTGTTTCCTCAAACGATGTAAGAGATACTTTTCCCCTTCTGAACTGGCCTCAATTTATAAGGCATTTATCCGCCAAAAATTGGAGTACAATGCATACATCTGCTTAGGTGTGCCTAAAACATCTCTGCATCTGCTAGACCGTATTCAAAACCGTGCGATAAAACGCATAGCTGATACCAATATTACTCAGTCAATGGACACCCTCGAACACCTGTCTCACTTCGTTTTATCGCTATTTTCACCATCAGTGCTCCATAGAAATCGCCAGTAGCATTCCACCCCTTCAAACCTTTAACCGTAACACCCCTCTCGTTATCAATGCTCATCAGTATACCCTCAAGCCCACTTTCGGAGGTACTCTGAAATATCCTGATTCGTTTCTAAGCCGAACAACTCGCTTGTGGAATGCCCTGCCGAGCTCTCTATTTCCTAGTCATTATAACTTTCAGACATTTAAAACCAACGTACATCGGTATCTATAATTCTTTTCTCCCTAAATTTCCTTCGCCCGCGCTGTGTTCAAACATTTTAAGGGTACCTTAACTCCTTGAGCGCGCGCTACTTTATAAAACAAAAAAAAATAACTTTATTAGCAAGTTCTATAAATTTTTCTAGCTTACTTGAACGCATAGTAAAGAAAAATCAAAGAAAGCAAAGTTAAGGCAGTCACATCTTATCAGCTGCATTATTGAACAAACGCCTCTTTGTATGGCTTGGTTTAAGATTTTTCACATACAAGAAACGCAGACTAAAAGTTAATTGTTTGCGAGTTCGGCCATCACTTTATGACTCATCTAGGGTGCCTTTACCCCAGATAAAAGTGCCTGAGCCTCACCATACATCAGGGAAAAATGGACGAGCGTTGTTTTTTGAGTTGAATCATACTTCACAGTATCTCGGGGGTGATATTATAACGCAAGATACGTTGAAGTTAGGTTGTGAACAATAACAGCAACGCATTTTCCGAGAACTATTGTACAACTGATCTTATATCGTCATCGTGGATGGGCAATACTCATCCATAATGATGGATTAACCACATCTAAAGTCACACTGATAAGTTTCTACTCGTTCTAGTTTCTTGGAGATGGTTATGAATTTTCTATATAAAAATCTAGATAGAACTTTAAAAGAGAAATTTAGTACATTTTACTATGATGAAGATTGTCGATCCTCTTGTTGGCAGGAGTAATTTTTTTATTTTGCCAGGAAAAACTTCTGCAACAACATTTGGAAGTCACAAAATCAAATAGGTCATTAAGAAATGATTTGGAAATTCACGGGAATTTTCACAAATTATCGTAAAAAGAAGGTACGAAACTTATTCAGATTTTAAAGAATGCGTCCCGAATGAATGAAGAGACTGACCGGCTTGTCTCAACTGTTGCTTAAAGTGTCACAATCCATGCGTTTGACTTTAGTAGAGAAGTTTTTATACCTTAAGGTTGCATTTCGAGGATAAGTGCAATGACGGGTGAGGATCTTGGATGCAAGAAGCCAATGTTGACTGCTCGGACATATGAGTTTGAACGTGCGGAATGCTCTAATTTTTCCGCCTGCTAATTGAACGTCAGCAATATGGTGGTGCGCTCTTTTATGGGCGTTTATGCAGGTTCTTAGTTTGACATTTTTTTGGTCTATTCTATCATCTTGGTAAATTCTACTTCACATTCGTTGTAAACTTAACTCTGAAAACCTCTACCCTCGTCAAGTGACCAACAACAGAAATCTGCCTCCAATTTTTCATACTTGATCGAGGCAAGAACAGACACATACAGACTTTCAAGCAGACCACAGCACAAACCCATGGCAAATAAATTTTTTTAGTTTTGTAACCCAAAAATGTTGCCCGTCAGCACCTGCAGTACTCTATCATCCTGCAGTCACTTTCTAAGGGTCACTGGGTAAGTTACAAGCTTCGTATCTTCTACTTGACCTACCAACAGTACCCCCATTCCAGTCGTTAATTAAACATAAAACTTCAGTTTCAAATGACTTTTTGTGTGAGTTTTTCTTTCTCTAATGTTTTTGTTGGTTTGTATTTTTTTTTTTGTATTTTTTTTCTGGTTCGGGCTCCCTTTAGTCCTTTGGTACTTTAGTGTCTCAGTACGATTGGAATAAAACTTTTGCAATTACAAAATCCTTAAAGCTTGTAATAACATAATGTCTTTGGGCAACTGTGTAATTGAACTACAAAATGGAACCGCACTCAACATTGGTGTGGCCACAAGTCCCTAGAGTTGTAAGGACAATGAGAGTAGAAGTAGTAGTAGTAGTAGTAGTAGTAGTAACGTGTACTACTGAGTAGTATCTATGAGATGCGGACGAATCGGTTTTCGTGACAAGTTTTATTGAAGGTTGTCGGTTAGTTGGTTCGGTTGGTAGTTCATTTCTAATTCCATTTACGCAGGACATTGCCAACAGATACATACGAGTACATAAAAGACCGAGTACTTGACGCTAACGAAATGTTTTAATGTGACTTTTCTCGCTTTTGTGGGAAATGTTTGAAACGGGTAACCTTGTGTGGAAGTTTGAAACTTTTCTTCGAAATGGTAATCAAATGCTAGTTGAAGTTGTAGTTAATCCAATGACACCAAACTAGAGAGCGGGAGAGCAAAAGTTGATGCTGTGGTTTATTCCAATGTAACTTTGACAATATTTGGATGTTACTCTGGATGTTTCATGTGAGTTTAGATTGGACTAACTTGAAGTAAGTTTAACCAAAAGGTGTAGTACAATTTAAGAAGGATGGTCATTTTGTATAGAACTAGAGATATCGGGTCAGTGAAAGTTAGTCTTAATGAATGGTAGTAGATCAATTCTGTCAAAAGAGTTTAAAATCTATGAAGCCTTCTAAAATAATATCATTCAGCGAGGGTTCTAGAATCTTATCTTCACCAGTCATTGCTTTCTCTGTTTAACGATTTACTGGTATATGTAATTTATTATTTTGCCAGACTGGGTGTTTCCAATAAAAATAATGCCTTCGACCCTTCTTTAAATCTACGAATAACATCTTCAGCAGCTGCAGCAACCCTCAATGTGTCCTAGCCATTAAAGCAGGGGAATTGTAGCCCTTCTTGATTCAGTATAGAGCGTCTCCATCTACGCACTTTACCAAATATTTAAATGATTCGGCAGATACGAGTAGTCCATCTGCCTCTGCAGTCTAATTAGACTTTAGTTGAGATGTCGCTAGTCAGACTTTTATTTGATCGGATAGACGAAATTGTCATCGATCATCGTCCACTTTTGCTGGTTCATTTTTTCATAATACTTCTTAAGTGCCCTGTCGTCTTGGAAATTCTTATTGGCACCTTAAGTACAACAAGTTAGTGGTCTGAGTAGATGTTAGTTTCTCAAAATGCTCGGGCATCGAGAAAATACAGCTGCCTTTTGCTTCGATCTCAGTGTGATCAATATTGTGAGGTGTCTGCCAGGTCCCTTTATGGATGTCAAATACGAAAGGTTCGCTAGCTATGACGACATTTTACCCTGTTGCAAGGCTGATTAGGTACCAATTTCTATCTGTATACGTCATTAGTAACAACCAAAACAGAACATCGAGTGAAAATAACACAGATACAGATTCTAAGTTGGAAATAGATTAATGTCATTGAATTACGAAAGACACCTTTTCATATCAAACAAGAATAAAGTGGAATTTAAAAAAGATTCAAATCGAATGGATTTATCTCTTTTCTAGTTGCTGGCGGCCTTTTTATTAAAAAAAGGAAATCTCTTGTCTGGCTTAACCTGACAGAGTACGATGGGATTTGGTAGCTTTTCAAACTTAAGCAGGGTGATAATGAAACTGGATTTGGTGCGAGACACGATTTTGTTTTCTAGTTGGAATTCTGGATACTGCATTAAATATGAAGATACGTAAGTAGACACCAAAGACTTCCCTTTTAAGTTCTTATCGTAACCCTTCTTTGTCGACATATGGTATGTATTAGAAATGCCGCGAAAAATAAGAATCTTGGGCTCCTTAAATACCTGGATCTTTTTGAAGAAAAAGAAAACATACATTTATGGGTTGAAAGAATTCACGGTGGTAATTACTATGACAGAAGTAGAAACGAAACCTCGATTGCTTCATCCTTAAAACGGAGATTCGATTTTCTGTTTCGTGTCGGCCCAGGGGGCGAAAATTCTAAGTTTCTCTTGGCCCGATAAACCCTGTCTTACTTTTTTTAACTATGCTCGTGGAGTTTGGTGTTCCTCTACATTACCCCTTCCAATGCAGAGTTGTAAATTTTTTAATACTTATCGTGCAGAATTGAATAATAAAAAATGTTTTTTTTGAGTTAGAGGTCTTTCTTTTTCCGACTCACTGTCGCAGCCCCTTAAGTGTTGATGCGGTCTCCGCAATTTTTTAATAATGGGACATGGAGAGCGCCCAATTCTATCAAGTTTTTCCGCATATTCCAGCTACCAGATTAAATTATTAAGAGTAGTGATTTTCATTCTTCTGACATGTTCGAAAAGATTCTGAAGAGATGTATTTCCAAATTTTATACTTCAGGGATTCAATGATTTCAGCATGAGGTAGCCGGTTCAATTTTTCGGGACCCCGAAATCTGCCATCGCCTCGTTGGGCTGAGGCTAATGAATGCTGTTATATATGGCTTCGAGGTTAAAAAAGTGGAAGACGTCGAAAAGTTCACTCAGTGCTATAAATTAGCAATTTTTAGGGGCATAGGATCGTCATTCCTTCAGGTAAGAAGTAACGAGCTGAATACGGTTGCATCCAACTATACATTTGGTGCACGTACTTTAGTAAAAATTCGTCTTGCTACTTATAAAATTCCGAAGTGGTCTTACGATATGCTAGCCGGCATCTTCTATGTTTGGATGAGGGATTCTTTCTATATTAATTCAACGTTGGCTTTTTTCTGTTTTATTGCTTTGTCTACATAATACCCATTCTACAGCTACCACTGAGAAGCGTGTGTTTCTGGTTTAAAGCTAGCTTAGAGCACTTTTATGTTGCTTTCGATATTCTCAAGGTATGTTATTGACATAAAGACCCAGCGCAGAAACCCTCCATTTTTCACAGATACTATTTCGTAGATCATTGATAGTTTTGAAAACCTTAATTTAACGAGACTTCGAGAATATCGAAAAAGCTGGGTAGTGGGTATCTATAGTAGTGCGATACACTCCGAATTAACTCTGAGAAGCCCCTAATCACTGACCGTAAAAGCATTACTTCGACAAATGACTGTGGAGTTATGTTAAACCGGAAGCCATTTGTAACAAATGTGGTAAATTGCACTTCAACCCTGTCAGCATTCTGCGAGCCACCTTGGTTCATGGACATAGCATTTGTACAAGATATATACTTCTTAATTGTACACATACGATTTCATAGTCTCCAATGTAGTTCTAACCACCTTCTATCCATATTACGTGGTAATTGGAAACCACTACCGAAAACCCTTCGCCCAGCTGTCGATCACCACTATCCATACGTACCAGAGCAGTCATTCTAAACGGGATAATAATTTTGGAAATTTCACAATTATGAATGTAAAATTTCCATCGTGTTCTTGTTCGCCGAAATTTATTCAGCCGAGAGCAACTACTAATTACCACCGCCTTTCTGAGTAGGGCGTACGAATATGTCCCACACCCCCTCGTAACTTTAACTCTGTTGCATTTTTCGATCAATTCAAATACAAATTACTATCTATAGTGAACTTTGGTATTTTAGTTGACTATGGTATTTATTGAAAAATCCCTGGTTCTGCTCTGCTCTGTGCTCATAATATTTTGCAATTCAATTTGAAGGGTTGGTCGTTCTATTGGTAAAAACAACAAACGCACACGCATAAATTAATCAGAAATAGAACAATAACACAATAGCGAAACAAAGTTTCCGAGGTTTATTTTACGTGTTTCAATGGGCAAGGACATCAAGGATTGTGTGCATATTCGTACGGCCACATGCAAATAATTCGTTTATGAATTGATTAATGAGAATGGCATCTGGTGAGTGGACCGGACAGTGCTTTTTGTTTGTTTTTGTAACACACGTGTGCTTAGTATCGAAATTATGATTATCTGGACCACCTTTGTGGATGGTTAACCAGTTGGACAGATGGGATGCGAAGCTCTTTTGCTGAAATGGTTTTTGGGAAACTGTCATTAACAAACAGGAAAAAAGACGTAGTTGGTTTGCTATTTTAAGACCATGGCAACAATCTGTTAGAGAAACTTGTAAGCATTAGAATCTATGGTCCGTACTTGCAATCAGCTTCACTACTTTGAGAAAGGTGATTTCCTGAAGCCCTCGAATAAGATTTTTCAGCTGACCTCCTTCCTTGGTTCGTTCAAGAAAATGTCTCTTCAGCCGCCTTATTCTTAGGTTCGGGGCATATCCATGGCAATAATCTGTTAGAGAAACTTGTAAGCATTAGAATCTATAGTCCGTACTTGCAATCAGCTTCACTACTTTGAGAAAGGTGATTTCCTGAAGCCCTCGAATAAGATTTTTCAGTTGACCTCCTTCCTTGGTTCGTTCAAGAAAATGTCTCTTCAGCCGCCTTATTCCTAGGTTCGGGGCTTATACCAAACCAAAATTGTGTTATTTTATTGCATTTTTATATATTAGACTTTAGTCGTTCTTCCATCATAAAAAGTCTAATTTTTTGTGAAATAATAGACCTTACAGCAAAAATTATCAAACATGTCTCCTCCTGGTACAATAATGTCATCATAAATTTCTTTCTTTTGGTGGTACCTAAGTTTATGTTGGCCTTGGTACTCAAGCAACAGCGCTCTTCAATATTATTTTCATATTAGACCACTTGTTGGTCAGATGGATGGAACTGATGCCATTCATCACCCGCACTGAATGGGCCATACAGCAGTAGTCTTTCGCATTTTATCGTTTCATGGCTTTCTGTCCATAGATTGCTCATTTTACTTTCTGGTAGCCTCTTGGAACTTCATTTTAAAGTATCATATGTTGATCAAAGAAATCCTGAGTGGTTTCGTCCTTATATAAAGCTATGCAATCACATTGAAACCTTATGTGGAAGAATGTAGAGGTTCGTGTTTATGTTGGCTATGGCCTCTGTCGATCGTGCAATTTTACTCGTACCAATCTGCTTGACGTTTGTAGATCAGAGGACATTCAGGTGCTTTTGTGGATGTTGACGTTTGAGAAACGTGTGGAAGCGCCGGTTATATTTTGCCTCGCCACAAAACCGATTAGCTTGATTTTTTTTTCAACATCGTTCTGTGCATCTTATGTTCTGGAACTACTTTACCAACAATTTTCTCTTCTGTGAGAGTCAAGATCAGCAAAGACATTCCGAACGTTATGATAAAGACATTTCTCGTGTTATCGAGGATCTCGTACAGATGATTGCTAGCAACCCGACCGTCTTGTTTGTGGAGCTAGGTCGACAGCATATCGAGCTTGCATTAGGGAATTTGCCATAATGTGGATTGTGATCATGAGCTTAAATCTCAATATTTCTTTCTTATGTCTTCTGTCCTATAGGATAACCATTGTAACTATGTTTTCCATCAAAAAGCAGTCTACAGTCCATTTTAATCAAAGATGACTCTGGCATTGCCATATAACCTTAATGTTTGGTTTGAAGGATTGTAATTGTAAGATTTTTTCTTCTGAATCTTAAAGAATTCTTTCGAATTTCGTCTGAAACGTCACGCAATTATGTGTCACGACCCCAAGGACCATGAGCATAATAAAATTCTCTGAAAAGGAATTGCCAAAATAAATCAGATTACCATCGCTTTCTCATAACTTAGTTAAGCGCAGTGGGGAGGGATGATTTTAGCGCGCAATAATTTCACATTTCCATTAATTTGGTTTTAATGAATTACTCTGTAAGTTGCTTATGGAATTCCCAGAGCCTTTTAATTTTTCTCCACTCTCATCCCATTGGAAAAAAATCCGAACCAAAAAAGATTTCATTTTTTCCTATCAATTTTTTTTTATTTCTTTTTTTTTATTAAGTTCGGTAAAGAAGGAGAGTAGCGATGTCGTATGGAAATAATTAACAACATGATTTATTGCATGAATGTGAATCGAGACTTCCATGTACATCTCCATCTACAAAGGACGTCGGCAAGGAGGATATATTCGTACTTTTATAGGAAGGTTATTATGAGTATACTCTTACCTTCGACTTTGAATATCCGGTTCAAGTTTGTTTTGTTTTTTTTTTTTTCATCTTACTGTTTCCGCTTTCCAAGGCAATAGCAAAAGAGAAAGTTTGGATGACTTGTAATTAGATTTGAATTGGAGTTGCGCTTCTAAGAGGTGATTTTCTCATTAGAAGTTAGGAAGAAGTTTACCCAGAGAAAATATCTACTCTGTGCAGTCAGGTATGAAATGAAAATTACTGTCAATGATCTACGAGTATATATTTGCTTTCTGGGAGCACCTTCGATTCCCGGTAGTATTATTAGGATTCTATAAATCAAAGAGATGAGATTCTGCAACTAGGGCATAGATAAAGTATCCTATTAAGTGGATTACTGAGAAAGATGTTTGTAAAAGTACACGGCAGTGTGAATGGGGAACTGGTGTCTGGTGGAATGATTTTGATATTACTACACTTGTGCGCACTACTCGTACTTATCCTGATTCGGAATGAAAGCTGTTTGAGGAATATGACTCGTGTGCAGAAAAAGGATTATGGGGTTAAACTGAAACTACTTACAGGTATAAAAAACATTTGCATTGACTCCGAAGTTGTAGTATTTTCTATAACAGGGAGTTGTAGGTGCAGTAAAGATTCACTTTCCTGTGAATTTTTATAACTAAAACTGAAATCTGTGCTGATTTCTATGTTCTTTGAACTCTCAGTTTTATATTATATGTATTTATATTGCTTTAAAGAGTCCAGAAATGCCAAATTGACATCTGAATTGAATCATCACTGCTCGCCGATTACGGGCTGGCTCATAGGCTATTTTTATCTCCACTTAGCTGTTTAAGCCGGAAATACACAAGAGGCTTAATAGTTAACGTAGTTAAACTTTGTTACAAATAAAAAAAAAACTTTAATTTTTTATTTTCAAAACTATTTATTTTTTATTTTCAAAGTTACAATTTATTGTTTCTAAGAATAATTCTTCCCGGAGCGCAACAGACTGCAAACTCGAACTAACTGTACTGAACTGATTGGTGTATTTGTCACTTGCATTTTATATGGTAAAAAGTGCTGATGCAATGTCTACTGTGGACAGAACTGCGTAATTGTGCTGATAATATATAGATGGATGTGAAAATTATGAGTTGTTATATAATGTTGGATGCTTAACTTGGATAAGATTGAAGTAGGTTCTAAAGCCGTGTTCTTAAAATACAATGTACTTTAGAGGAACAATCGAGTCGCCTGAGGTGCCTGCATATACACTTCAAGTCGCTACAAATATATACCCTGTTCGTGTGCCTTTAAACTTAGTCTTCTCATTTTTTCTGAGCTATTTTTGCGGATAGTTTGCCAGGCGAAAACTTTTAACTAGATGGCTTCGGTTCCAGACAGTGTTGGCTGGGAGTGTCACCTTCGGAAAGATTATTCTTTTACTGCGTTATCCTTCTATGTGCATTCAACATGACCTGGATATTTTAGTCGCTGTGGCACAACTTTCTATTCAGATGCTGTACAGCCAGTATAGCTTCTCATTGTCATTATTATCTCTTGATAGGCGTATTATGGAATCCCGGAATCGCCACCTGTCCTTTTTACTTGGTGAAGGTGATGGCGGGTTTTATGGAAGACTGAGATAAGCGCACCCTCCGAAGCTTCTGAAAGAATGTAAAAACTGTTATATTGTTATATAGGTTTGCGACACTGCTTAAATCTTTTTTCTCCAGATATCTTTCAACATTGCACTCATAATCATATTTAAGATTATCCCTATTGTATATGTATCTATGATATGTTATTTGCATTGATTAATCATCAATATTTTAATTTGGCTACCGCATTCCTATGTAGGTGGCTTTCCATATTGAATATAAAACCTGAAATACTATCCATACATTAATCATATACATATTTGAAAAAAAAAAAACATTGTGGCCTTGGATGTTTGTGGAGTATCAATCTACAATATTATAATCGAACAAGAAGACCAAGACTTTGTCTTATTATAGCGAATACAATCTCCGCACCTAATTTTGGCCAATTTCGCTAACAAGACTTAGGTGTCATAATCATGAGCTACGAAATGGATGGAGAATGGCATCCGTCGTTGCGCCGGCATATTTCCATTTTTAACTTCCTGATGGGGAAGATCTTGTATTCACCGCGAAAATCGAAAATGAGAATTTGGTGAAATCTTTACGAGTTAAGGTATCCATAATGTTTTTAGACAGTTTTTAAGAAAACGTTTGTATGCGGCCATTAGATTTTGGCCAAATCCGCTAATGGCTTTTGAAGTTATAAAAAAAATAAAACGTATACAAAATACAATTGTTTAAATTGAACAAAAATTGTATGATTCATAGAAGAAGATTCATTGCTGAAGAATTAGGCTAACGGTTCATTTATTTTAAAACCTAAAATCGTATATTTCTTTTATCAAAATGAGACTGAAGCAAAGTTATTGGAAACAAACCAAGGGCTAATCTTCCAAAACAAACTGAAGTGCGTATATAAAATACGTATTCAAAGAATTGTGTGAATTCAGCTTAGATAATTAATTGAAGCTTCTTGCTAAAGTTCTGATACTCTTTTCCAATTCACTTCAAGTATGTATCCAACTCTATCTTGCTCGGCTGAAAGGGGAGATAAATCCATTTGCCACAATTTTTTTTAGCTTTACTAAAACCCTGCAAGCCTAACCGGTCAGGTTTAACCTACAAAATCACTGGAGAATACTACAAGTTCTCTTTGTCAGGGATTCGCACCCATTTAGCTAGTTTGATTATAAGGCAGTAAACGATCTTTTTTAATATAGTGATTTCAGAAATACGAGACTCATCACATGTTGCAATGTTGTTCATTAGAACACTTTTGGGACAGTAGAAACATGACGTTGACTTGTATACCAATAAGGTTTGCCTTCCAGCCAATGTTTGTTACGAAACACAGCGAGTAATCAACTCTTCCTTATCTCTCAGATGCGCTTAAGAGATGCTGAACAGAATAAATCTGAGAAAGACTAATTGCATACTTAAACGTAAAGGAGGATATTGGCATTTTCGTAACAACTCTTACTTACTACAGAACAAGATAGAAGGAGAGGAGTTCAGGACCTGAACGGTGCCCTTACAAAATGTGCTTATGCTTACATTAGAGTCGTTGTGGTAGGTCCTGGTACGATAGGAATTTTATCACTAAGCCGCTTACTCATCCTATAAAATTAGTTTACTACTACAGAAAAGGAAAACGATCACGACGGAGCCTATTACTGATAACTTGAGAGAACATTTTTTTTCTAATCTAACGCTTTGCCACTGCTTCCAAGCTAATGCAGTGATATTACTACTACATTTTTGCTAGGCCCTAACATCGACAGGAATCTGAGGTTCTATTATTTTTGGCCTGGATTTCTGATTACCGAAAATCAATATTTTCGACAATGCTAAGCACGCTGCCCTAATAAGGATTCGATATTCGTATATGTAATTTGCTTATTACCGGCAAAATGCTTAAGTCAGAAATGAATGATTTGACTTAATTAATTAATTAATTTGGACTTTATTTTATTGGACGACTTTCCGTTGCCATTTTGAACTCTATGGGAAATATCTGTGGACTCATTACTTAGGGTATCATACTTTTAGAAATAACTCCCTGATTCATGTAAGCCGTCTTATTGCACTTAGTATTTATCATACCCACAAAGGACTTTACTTTTTTTAAGTTTTTGCTAACACTCAGATAGTACTATACCGGCAACAATATTAATTGATTATTTTCAACAGGTGTTTCTAAGAATTTCTTCATTTTCATAGTTTGGCCTGTTTTTCAACGCTTAAACACAACCTAGATCCTTTAGCTTTATGCTAGCACAACCATTTGTGTAGGATTACTTGCTTTTTCAGCTTTCCACACCCGTAAAGAAATGTAAATTTATACCCGTATTAATCATCTTAATAGATCACGTAATTACCCAAAATCGGGTAACCAGATACATTTAAATCGGTGAGTTGGTATCCCAAAAACCCATTGTAAAACGATTCTACACCCCTAAAAATTGAACATCTGAACCGAAGTGTGTAATTCACTTTTACACTTTCCTCTCAAGATGTTCGCTATACAACTCATTAATCTCAATAAAATACTTTAGGGGAATTGTGTATATGTATGTTACCCTACATACAACAGATACAACCGACACCTCTGTAAAATAAATGTTTTTAGCTCCGCAGTGACATTTAAACGCCTTCATGTTGTGGATAGTCATATCACGTTGCGCGAATTCCAAGGGGTGACTTAGATTTATAATCGTTTGCTTTTAAAGACTTGGGTGTTATCCATATAAAGACTTTTTGGATCAAAAATGTTTTAAAGTGCTTTAAAAATTCACCACTTAAAACCTTGACAACCCAAGGGATTCGCCCAACATTAACTGGAGTAATGCGATAATTGTTTGATTTTGCAGTGTATTCCATAATCGAATTAACTGATGAAGATACTTACTTTCCATTGTAATAATATATCCATTTACTTTAGTCCATCGGGAAATAAGTGTCAGCGATAATAATGGTGACATTAACAAGAGAGCGTTGAGGGATTTCCAAAAGCTCTAGAGAGTTCTAGTGAATTATGCCTAAATCACCTGTAATTGCCCCTGTGGGAAAATGAATAGAACTCTCGTTGCGGTTATGATTGTTATATGTAATTTGATAACAATTTCATATCAAAGAAAGGGCGTTGAAAGGGACCCACTTTGGGAAGGTTTTACCATTCATAAGTGCATGTTATATAGCCCTCCTGTGTTATTATGTTTTTTTTTTTTGTGTGTTAGAGACTTAACAACGTAGTATTATCCACCGATATGATGATAAATTCAAGGTGTTTCTTCCAGTTGATTGGGTCAAGGTCCTGGTTTTCTCCATACCCTAAAATCTTTCCGATTATAGTTATTACTACTAGATTGCATGACTTCGCCGGTTTATTTTCAATAACGCCCCTATGAAACATTTGAAATGTTTTATACATAAATTTCTATATACGAGAAGTGAGCCTGCATATAGTCAAGTATAAAGAAAGCTCTTACCATAAGACAAGAGATAACCGAGTTATAAACTGAAATACACTTTTTATAGAGCTTTTAAGTTTGTAAAACAATAATTTTCAGATATATCCGAAAGCTAAGTGATCCATACCATATGTATCGCAACCTCAGACGGGTGAGCAATCACAGATGAAGCGCAAGCAAGTTCCGGATATGAAAGACAAAATGATAGGGGAAGTTGCATTTTCCGAAGATATCCTCAGGTGAGAAAAGGCAGTAGAAGACGCCATAGGTGGCATATAATCCGTTAAGCACTTGTAGAATATAAACGTAAAAGTTGAGTATAAATATAGTCGAAAACATATTTGGAATCTATAACGACAACTTTTAGAGCAGGCTTTTCAAATACCCAAATCAATTCCTTCAGCCAAACAAAAATTAAAAGAGGATTGCTATCACCTTACTGGAATATAGAAGTATGGTGTACCAGATGGAATATGTATGTCAGACAACAGCAGATGATCTTATACAGTGAAAGATTGTTTCCACAGGGATAAAGAAACCACAATTCACGCACGGAACGGTCTATGCCAAAATGTATATGTCGCCTGGCCTTTATTAGAGTCATTTGAGATAGATTTTATTGCTAATTTTTTTATTGATGTTAGAATACTATTATTATTATTATTATTATTATTATTATTATTAGATAACATGGTATGTACATTAAGACATAGGTCTCTTATAGTACTTAGGCTTGATATTTAAAATAAGAACTTAATTCCATTACATTAGATGTTTAAATTAAAGATATGTAAGATTTCAAAAGTAAAAATAATTCATAAGATTACTGAAATAAGCAAGGTTAGCACTTTTAAAAATATAATTTATATGAACGATTAGACAAAAAAAAAGAACAAAACGAACCGAAGGCTAGTAGCCGACTCCACTATCGCCAATTTCGATTCCGATATGCATATATTTGGCACCAGACTCAGCTCGAAATTGCTTTTTGAAATGGGTAGAACCTGACACTTAGAAGGATTTAGCAGCAGCCCGTGTTTATCCGCCCAGTCATTAATCGCTGATAAATCCCTGTTTAAACAAAAAACTAATTCGTCAAGCCGATTCATAGGCATAGACATGTATAATTGAACATCATCTGTGTACATATGCATACGAGTATGTACACATACCAATGGCAAATCGTTGACAAACATGGAAAATAAAATTGGTCCAAGGATGGAACCTTGAGGAACACCTTGTAATAAGGGCAAAACAGAGGAAATCCTTCCACCAACAACGACCCTTTGAAATCGGTTCGACAAGTAGCTTTGCAAAAGTTTAACAGCTCTTTCACTAAACCCGAAAAGGTGTTTAAGCTTCCATAAAAGAATTTTGTGATTCACTTTGTCAAAAGCTTTTGAAAAATCGAGACAGCAAAGTAATGTCACGAGCCCTTTACCATAGTCTTGCCTTACATCATCCAAAATCTTCACCATTGCCGACTGACAACTATGCCCTTCTCGAAAGCCTGACTGAGAAGAAGTCAATAGAGAGTTGAAGGATAAGTGGCATTTGATCTGGCGGGATAAGACTCTCTCAAATACTTTTAATAGGCATGGGAGAATGCTTATTGGCCTAAAATCGTTGACAGAACTTGCGTTCGATTTTTTGGCAATCGGAATAACCCGTGCATGTTTCCAAACCTGGGGAAAGGTAGATGTTACAATACATGAATTAATTATATGAGTTATATTACTTACAATACTGGTTAAAATTATTTTTAGAAATTTGACTGGTATACCATCTTTACCGATTGCATTTGACTTAATGGAGGCAATAATTGAAATTACATCAGTCTCAGTTGTTACCTCAAAATCGGCTTGCCTTTGCACTGATGTAAAGGTGTTCGGATGAAAATCAAACATACCACCAGCCATTGCATTGTCTACAAAATGTGCATTTAGCTCATTTGGATTTAACGATCAGTTATCATTCCCTCCTTTGCTAATACCAATTTGCCGAAGATTTCTCCACAGTTCCTTTGAGGGCAAAGACATACTAAGTTTAGAGGAATAGTAATTTCGTTTCGAATCACGCACAATGCTAGTGGCTGTATTACGAGCGTTTTTATAAGCGACCCAATTAAAACAAGAACAATTTCGCTTCCATTTGCTGTAAAGCTTATTCCTGATTTTTAGCGCATTTAAAACCTCCGCAGTAAACCAAGGGAAGGTCTTATTGCGAACAAAAACAGTCTTAACAGGCACGAAATCTTCATAGATAGAGAAGGGATAAAGTGATTCATTATAGGTGATGGAATAAGGCTCTATGATACAAAACATATGTGAGTAGGTAAAATATTTATATGATAAATTTAAAATTCAAAAATATAATATTGTATATGTCATATAATGTATTTATACGTATGATAGCTATGAGAAAACATATCTCAGATACGCATTGTTTTATTTTTTTTAGGACCTAAGAATAATCAACTTGTTACATGCATTCTAGTTTACGGTTTCTTTTCTGTCGGAGCTGAGGACTTACACAAATAGCTAGTCCATTGGACTCCTAATATGTTTCTTTTACTGTAATTTCTCAATTTTTCATAGAAAGGTGGGTAATATCGGCGAATTCCGGACTTTACAAATCGGTCCTTTGAAAATAATAATAATAAATCAACGGTGATACAGTGCTTTTAGTACCGGCCAAACAAGACTCAGTAAATCCTTCATTCCAATATGCTTTGCATTTTCAAATCAGTTTGGAATTGGTGGAATCAGCAATTTCTTTTGCTTTCGCTTCAAGCATATGTTTCCGTAACTAGAAGTGGAGTTCATAGCCGTTTATGAAGGCATAAGCGCCATATTCATGATCGGTTTCTAAGCCACCGTGAAGGTGTGACTAATTTCAGTCAGCCAGCCCTGGATATACCATACCAAATTAAAGTTTTGGTGACACTGTGACGATAGTGAAAAGATATTCTGCACCATCGAAATGCCAGTTCGAGTTGTGCCAAATAAGATTTATTTTTAAATGGAATCAATTCTGACGTCTCGCAAGCTCACAACAACATCAAGAACTTCGTGGTTGATAGGAATATTAGATTTACGGAGAATTCATTTACAAGACAGTCTTGTGGACACCTTATGTATATTCTCCACGAATTGAGACTGTTTTCGAGGAGTGAGCAGTTATTTGTGATGATTTTCAGTATAAAAGCTACTTTCAGTATTTGTTCCGTCTTTAGGCTGATTCCATTGTAGTAGTGAGGATTCTCTTTAGAGTTGACAGCAGCTTATCTAAATTTTTTGCAGGATGATTAGAAATATGCCATCACTGCCAGGCGACTTGAAACTGTTAACAGATACAAGGAGTTCATCCCTTATCCCGCCGACTCTGATGCCGGTTGCAACTCTATCGACTGTAACCGTTTCGCCGGCATCATCTCGGAAGAAGTACGGAGCAATGGTAGTAAATTTTTTTTGAATACAATAGCTGCTGTTGGAACACTTTCATCTATTCACTTGACTAAATGCAGCAATTTTGCTTATTAACAAATCCATTAAACCAAAAATTTTTCTTTAAAAGCACCGATCTTCTTCGATCGATCCGGTTCGACTAAAACGATTGTCATACGTCTTAAGTTCTCGGGTGAATACTATCGTTTACGGACCTATAAATCTGAAAAACAAATATAACTTCTGTCAAAAGATGGTGTGCGTGAGTTTAATAAATGCAAAAACCTTTAGGTTGGGTTGTATTAACTCACTTTCAGTTCCGGTGATTGTGAGCCATATACGAGTATTTATGATCTGGTTACCTAATAAATGAGTCTTGAGGCATTTTTTAGACTTGCTTTACGTACCATCAGATTTTTTAAAATGAATTTCAAGAGTTCACTGGTTTTACTAAATTTTTCAATCTTTTCGCGAAAAACTTTTTATAAGAGGCACTCCTCAATATCTGAATTAGGATTCTCTATTATTTGTACAGGCTTCCCCCAATCTGGTCCTAGATGTCCGTTATAGTCTGTCTACGGCTCAGATGTTCCCCTTTTGCTCTTTAGCGCTCGTTGTCATCCAGTCATCGAGTTTCTTTACTTTCGGGATCTCAAATACCCAGCAAACTTTTGCCCGAAATGGTCTTGCGCGGTTTATTCTTTCGCTGGATTTATAAAGTTTAGGAATCATTTTTTTTAAATTCATTACACAAAACAAAGCTTTTTGCATTTTAACAATGTGAGAATTTATCTCGTTCGGGAATGCTGATTTGGTTGGGATCTCTCTGTATTACGCATAAAAAAAAATATGGTACAATAGAGTTGGATAGTGTATTCGTAAGCGTTAACTTTCATGATGGTTCCGTTCTATCTGGGTCATCCTTGTAGGTATGAATATATCTACCACCCGCAGTCTCCAGAGAGGGAAACGCGAGAACGCATGCGAACTTCAAGTAGTTTTACTTAGTGGCTTAAGTGGCTGAATATGTTTTTTTTTTGGTATTAGCCGCCTTTTACTATGAATACCGCTTTTCCTTTGCTGGACAGCTGCATATATTTCCTTGTGGATGTTTATGGTAACGATATTATTCCTTCCGATGGAAATTTAAATTATCAAATATATTTCACTTAGTTGAGTAACAGCTTGGTATCTCTTAAGTATATATAACATTTTCCAAAATACTATGATAAATTCTTCAATTTAATGCTCTCGAGGGTCCTTTGTTCAGTCCTTTGGTTACCCAACTTTATAAGAGTCAATTTATTTGTCTAATGCATTGTTTGGATATTCAATCATTCTAATAAATTCGTCGGAAAATCACAATCTATGCATTTCATCAATTATTTCCTTCCATCTACTCTGTTTGCTTTAGTTATCTAACTCCATTCAGGCATTCGATATGTCAACTATATTTGTAATTCCAAGGTAATCATTTATCTTACTGTAGTAATAAAATAATTGAAAATCATTCGATACGTTCCCATTTTGATGAATATTAAATGACAGGTCGGAAACTGGCATTCTAAATAAATGTCGGGTCCTTTTTCTAACAAGAGTATTTGATTTTATTATTTGCAGGACCAGCAATCTCTCTAAAATAATTCAAATGGCAAGCATAATTGGATGAGAAATGAAGCTTTTCCCATTAGGTTGGGGATATTTTATTAAATGTTCTTGTTAAGGAATAGATACCACTGGACGGTGGATTTGTGTTGACCCTCAGGGAAAGCCACTCTCAAAGGTATAAAAAATCTTTCAATGCAACTCTGGCTATTCACGGTCAATTAACTGTATAACTGATATTGATCCAAATCTAAATAGCTCCTTCCTGGATGCATATAATTATATTACATTCCACACTCCTGCGAACTCCGTTACTAATCTGATACTGTATTTGTTCTTCGTCTAACGATGACAGATACGAGTAGGCATATGAATGACATGTATCCTTTCGTAGGTAATTCCAGGTTAACTCTAATCAAGTTAACTCTAATACGTTTCAGTCTGTCAGATATGTGTGTGTGCTTATAGAAATCATCGAGAATATTGACATCCGATACTGGACACTCCATAATAACGTCAAATCGGGACCAATTGAATCATGGCATTCATTGTTATAACCACATGCATATTTATATGGAGTGATAATTAAGCAATTTGTTCAGTGATGAGTTCCGATATTGTGAAGTGCATGATGGTTACTCTAAAAGCAGATCTGGATATAGGACTATGACCTCGGGAAGTCTAATCCCAGGTGTGCGAACCTGTTTTCCTGTAATTTATTGCGAAAACTCCAGTATCATATTCGATTTGGAAATATTTTTATGTAGGCGAATGCCGCCATATCGTTTATCTGATGGAGTTTCTGGTTTTCTCTTTCTATTGTTCCCATGTATATTTTCGTACAAAACCCTGTTGAAACATGTCCTGTGAATAATTTAAACTGAACATTCCACGCTCTAGTTGGTAGAAGAGAAATTGTCGTAAGTATTACCTCGTATGTACGTCGGGTCAGAAATACAGATGGGTGATTGAATTGATGGGAGTTATTGCTAAAAAGTATCCCGTAAAACCAAGGAGTGTTTTTGGTTTTCTGGGATTAAGGCACATCCTTGGGGAACAATTAATCATGGGTCTGATGAACACATCTTCATCAATTTTATTACCATCGTCAACATCATCATTGCCGTAGGCTTTGTGTGCCAGGACGTTGAAAACGTTTCAGTTTCAAAGAAATGATTTTTCTGACGTCCGTAAAATGCTGACCTTTTATAAAAATTCAATGAGCTGAAATAATTTAAAGAAAATGAAGTATTTGAAGTTTTTCGTTTGTCGATTCATTCCGGCGTGAACGTTTTTGAACGGCTTTCAAGATGAACGAGAAACGAAGCAAGACTTTTCGTTTTGATGCGGACTTTGAGTGAATTTAAACCCAGAAGAATTCAGTGAAAGAACGATTTCTCAAAGGAAGACATATCTCATCTATCCGCATGTTTATTTTTCAACTGTTGTTGCATATTGGATATCTGTGTGCAAAAATTGAAATGCTTATGAGATTAAGACAAAGAAAGAACACTATCTTAAAATAAAAATGTATTAGTGGTATGCGATTTCTTGAAAATTTTCTATTGACATGCTTACGTCTGGAGCTCACCTTGGACATCAGCTTTGAAAGGAGCTCCGGAGTACTGCTCGTTTATGTGGAGGTTGTGCCATCCTGTTGAACTTCATATCATTTCCATTATTAAAGATTGATTGTCATTGGAGAAAAAAACTTTTCAAATTGAATTACGGATCGATAATTGAGACTGAGATCATACAAGTGAGGCACACGCACTATCTAAACTCTTTAGGCTGCTGAACAATTTTAATCTTCTCTCACGTGATACTGCACTCCAGGATATTATGTATGTAAAGCGGTCATGGTCAAATATGAAAAAAACGGTCGAAAAACCGTAATATTTATTAGGGCAGCCACAGCAGATGGCTAGGATGCAGATTTGTTGTAGAAAATCGGTATAAAGTTTAGATTTAAGCAGACAAGGGATAGTGTTAACATACGAATTATTTTACCTTTTACTAAACCGGCCATATATGGTATGTGCATGATCTTGTCTCGATAAACGTGGATAGAACTTTTTCAAGGAAGAAATATTTCACCTTCTTCTACGTATCTCTTTAAAGCGCAACATTGATCTTGAACAATTTAACAACTCCTTCTTTTTGGCAAATCCGCCTAGTAGTTAACAAAATTAGCATCAACGAACCAATCAAATTACGAATTGTAAATAATTGTGCGAATGGAGACCGCTCCTTTCAGAGTTAGCAAATAATGAAACAAGAGGAAATTAGCGGGAGCGAGGTTGAAGAGAGAATTTCATAAAAGTGGCAAAACAGAAAGTGAAACAATTCTGGAAACGTCACTCCGGACGTTTCTTCCTTTGGACAGATCCTCATCTAGTCACAGCAAGGAACATTGTCATAGTATGTGTATTGCTCTTAGATGAGTCATTCGTAAAACTTCTTAGTAAAAGCAGAAACACCGTTGTTATGTGTTTCTTCGCTTCTCGCCTCTTACACAACGCTGTACTACTTTTTTGTTTTGTACATATACGACATCGGACTTTAAACTGGGATCTCCCTTCTACCGAGACTGCTGCAATTTGAATTTTGAGAGGAAAATACTCTTCGATCCTTATCAAGATGTCTGCTGAAAGCCACGGTCTTTCTGGTCCCGACTGACTTATCAATGAGAAAACCTTTTTAACAAATTTTCAGATCAGCTAAATATTTTCTATTCCACTATAAGTCGTTAAGATAGTCTCTGAATGATGTTGTAGACGAAGTCAGCATGTTGATGCGCATGCTATTAATTGATTCAGTACCAACCAATGCTTAAACTGCCATAAGACAAGAGTCACGTTCCAGTCCCATTTTTGGTGTCCACCTGTTTCGAATGCCGTATAGTTAACTTTTAAGCTGTTGGCTTATCGGTATATTGGATGCGATAGTTACTATGTAACAAATGAAACTCTGATGTTCTCGTAGGTGGTCCGGAGGTGGTCCGGAGGTCAAACAATGTGTAGAGTTGAAAGACACTGTACAAAATTGATAAAACACATACTTCCTAGGAGTTGGCACCTAGTTGACCATTGAAGCTGTCTTGCTCCTCCATATTACATATTGCGTCGGTGAGTAGTACTATATACAAGTAATGATGAACATTCATATTTTACTCTGGAATCGTTTAGGCTTGCTGGTTCACAGCCAACTGACACTTATCCTGGTTTGTTAAGTAGAACGCCACAATGATGAATTATCTCCAGCATCGCAAAGCATCTCATTATTGCTTAGTAGCTGCAGTCAAATCCAAGATTTTGTCATATTGTCCATAACCTCACAACAAGCATCGCTGGAGGTGCTGTAGAAGTGCCTTAATGAGCCTGGAAAAAGTCTATTGTTCGGTTAAGATGCCGATGGCCAGTTAACTGTCTCTTTTGCTGAGAAACGGCAGGATTTTTGCTGACTCGCTGTTTCGCTCCTTCCAACTGTCCTTGCCTAGATGCAAAAAGACAGACTCATGTTTGCTTAATGTAAATTGGAATCTAAAATTTACTTTTCCCAAAAAGATACCGAAGGCCTTGAAATATAAGCATTCCACCAAGTTCCACAGTAGTTTTGGGTACAAAGGAACTCGTCTTCACATTTTTACAGCATTCGAAGCACTAAAATCATTGCTTTTGGTAGCATGTCTATCAAATTGAATAGGAAGCGATTTAAAATCGAAAGTCTTTCAAATAGGCTGTCATAATAATTGCATGGTTAGTATAACCCCTAACAATTTAGACGATATTTTTTCATGCAAACTATGCTTCTTTGTTTGGTAGCAACATATATGTATGGTACATAAATATTATGTCCCCATCAAGACCAAAAGCACGGTGATAGTATGAATCATGTCGACGTACACGGCTATTCTGGCAATTGGACATTTATATTTCCTGTGAAAATTACATTCAGTGGCATTCGACACATTTTTTCTAGTAACTGGAAGCAGTTTAACATCTTGTAAAACTCCAAATATAACGAGTGTGGATTCGAACTTGGTACTCTCCAAAATTAGGCGAAGAAGAAAATTTGGTTCTACCATCGGCTAAACAGACGAGAAAGATCCTCAGTTGTTGTGTTAAAAAATATAAGTCCACTGCTTTATTGATTTTTTACAATAATATGTATCTTCATATCATAGCTTTGTTTTTGTAAGTAACATATATTCAAAGCTGTCTGGTCCACCTTTTGACGTCACAGCATTAATTTCGTGTTTGTACTTGCGCCGTGCATTATGTGCATGTACAAGATGTTGCTTCCAATCATTTCATCGGTTCCCGTTTGGTTTGAAATTCGGTCGTCTGGAAAACCCCAGAATGCTTTGCCGAATTATAGTTTTAGAAACCGCAGCTTAAGTCCGGTTTCCTATGGCTGCAACCTTAAGGCAAGATTACAGAGCCCACGATGGGCATGACCAGAGTAACGTCGCTTGGTACATACATACACTGTCTCTAGGGAGAATTTTTCGGCCAGTCAGTTGTCCGGTCATAAAGAATATCACCTCCCTTTGTAATATGTCATACCATATCACATGAAGCATGACGTCATATCACATCAGTTTACGATCTCTGCTTCATTAAACCAACAACCGCTAAATGAAATCGAAATCCCTAATGTCGTTCACATTAACTGATTAAATTCCTTTGATGATGCACCAGGCATACAAAATATATCCATTGGAATTGATAGAATATTTTTAATCCTGCACTTGACAAGGGGATTAAAGGCAAGGGCTTCAACCAATTGATGTGGGAAACTATGAAACTGTCACATTATGCTTTATTCCGAACTAAATACAACCTGTCATGTCACCTTCATTTCTGATTGCCTTGACACATATTTTCGGTAAAATTCTTCATGAATAGTTAACATAGAAAAGCTCAAGAGAATCCCTCACTTGTTCTAAACTCCTACGAGTACTCGTATTTGTATACTCTTTGGATTTCATTCGCCCTTCGAACCGCAAAAAATAAATATTTTCGCACTTAACTCACATGAATTGCTAATTCTATTATCTGGGCAGATCAATGAAAAACGAAATTCTTCTTCGTTTTTTCCCTTTCAGCTTCATCCTTATTGTGTTACCTTATAATATCCGATTCTGTATACGTGTACCTGTGATCCATTTTGCATAGAAAGCAGATCCACATGGGAAAAACAGCACTCATCACATCATGACGGCAGGGAATCGGAATCTCTATCCATTACTCTAAGTCCTTATTCTCTTCTTGTTGTGTTGTTACTCGTATTTGGATAAAAAAAGCAATATTTTCCCCAGGATTCCAATAGTGAACACTATGTTGGAGATTTTAGAAAGGTTGTAGATGTTCATGCGGGAGAACCTGAATACATTCGAATGAATCTGATTGAATGGTTCTGGTAGTTGGTTGCTCTGAGATTAGTTCTGTAAAGGATACTGGAGCTACATGTTGATGTATTGAGACTTGTATGTACAATACAAGTAAATCATATGAGAAAACATTGTACTTTATCTCAAACAAATTGACGTAGTCGTAAATGTTCAATTATTCGAATGCGGTGGTGGTGAACAGGTAGTGAGCTTGGATTTTCTTCGGCTGACAGCGACAGTGATGAGATAACCATCATGTGTTGGCTGTAATAGGAATGTAAAAGATATTACCATGAAAGTTGTGTTATTTGAAACAACAGTGCGTCATTGTGCCATCACGTCAACAATCAGCCACGTCTTTTATAATTGAATCTTCCCACGTAAACAGCAAACAACACGACTCACGACAAAAACAACTTCAATTTAGATTTTCAGGACCAAAGTGCAAAGCGAATGACTCCACACTGTACTCCCACCACAGTGTCAAAGACATTCAGTTGGCAAATACGAATACCAATCTATGAAATTCAAACAACAATCTCCCGCAACTTCATCGGGGATGCTCTGATGTAGCATTTGCTCGTAAGTCCGAATAAGACTACGACAAATACGTTGCTACTGTAGGCGCGTTCACTTACTTACTTGTCAGAATGTAATTTTCTCGACACCAGAGTTTTAGATTCATCGTCGAAGGCATACGAATATCCAACTTCCCCGGTGTAATTAAAGTTGACGGTCGACCAAATATTTGCAGGCCCGCTTATACATACGAGTACATATGAATACGATGTATAGAGGGCGTAACAAACGTTCACCGTTGTCGTCACTGATGAAATAACCCACAACAAAGCGAACAGTTTTGTTTGCCCTTAGATGGCATGACATGGCATATACTCTGTACATACACTGCACACCGGAAGTAGAGTTGTGATTATTCGTTTTACTCGTTCATCGTAGTCTCGTAGTCCTATTCAAAGGCACCAATCACATAACTTCTATTCTCTCGGGTACAGCGTGACAGCACGTAGTTTCCGGGTTTTCTATTTTCACGATGAAAGTTGCGTAGCACAGCAGGATATCCATCCTCATGAATATGTTCATGTGAAGAGATCACAGAGACAACTATTTCAAAGAGCAGTGATTTACAGCTGCTTTGTCGGAGAGATATTACCAGAATGCACATACATATATGTATGATACATTACATATGTACATATGAATACATGGGCGAATACGATTCAGTAGTACGAGTAGTACCATCTATTTATGTTACCATGTTCAAGGATACTTGAATTTCAAGTTGAATTGAATAGTGTCCTTCAATCCTTTCATTGAATATTTATGTATTTTTCTTTTTTCTTACAAACATTTCTACTACAGAGGATCAAGAGGATTTACGAGTATGTGTGTCCTTTATACATCTGATAGGTTAAAGAGGTGCTTTGATTACAATTGTCCTTTGTGCAGTGAAGAGTTGCTGCTAGTTTCAGATTTATACGTTGCGGGATGAACAATCATTTTCACCATGGTATAGACAAATTTGTGCGATTTTAAAAATATGTACAAGTGTTTGAAGCTTTTTTGAGAGACTGGTAGCAGGTTCCTTTAAAACAAGTAGAATCTAGATAGATATTCCACATTCAAGCGCTGACTTTGACGATGTGAGTAAGGTTATAAGAGAAGATACTTTTCAGATCGATTCTTTGATAGTTGATCTTACTTCATAAGAATTGCTTTAACACACATAACGCGCACATACCATCAGTACATTCCTTTGCAATCCAAAAACTCATGGAATGTAGTATATGAACCAGTCAACGACACATTGCAGTCATGCTATGCTTAGGAGTATGCCTGTAAGGTGATTATGTGAGGCTCAGGGTACTTCTATGGATATACTCGTATGTACGTATCTCAGACGCCGAAACAACGGATAAATACTGTGAGAAGATTTAACCCTAAATGGGCGTTTTTGGAACAAACCGACAGAAACGTTGTCGATCGCGTATCCCTTAACCTCTCGCGAACCCCTCTCCATCCTGTAATAAGTGATGGAGATCAGTGGGATCAATACCAAAAAGCCATCTAAAATTCCGCATTTGATGTGTTTGGTTTTACTCGACTACGTCCAAACCCAACCAAGCCTAAATTCCCTCTGTTATGGACACTGCTCACAAGCGGTTATAGCAAAGAACTTTTTTAATGAGCAAAGGAGAAGGGACGTCTTTGGAGAAAATGCAAAGAGCAATACATAGGTGCAAGCATTCAATGAAAAAAGGGGAGAACCACTCTAGAAACAACTTTCGGATATTTTATCAACAGGTAAACAGAACGTGTCAAGGCAATAAGACTCAAACGAGGATAAAAGAATTTAGTAGTAGAGTCACAGTTGGTACGGGTGATATGAAAAATCCACTTCTGGAAACTACAATAGTTAAGGACTGCGAAGATCCAATGTGAGGACAAATGAATGCACGATTTCGGCTCACTCAAAATAAAGTAAAGGGAGGCGCATCTATACTTAATACAACACAATAACCGGTCCAGTTGTCCTACCGCCAAGTTAGTAAAGCATCGGGAGATGACTTGGTAAAGAGTACGCATCAACACATTTCCAAGAATTTGTTGTAGCATGTCTGACGAAGTGAACCTCATCACAGTTTGTCCAATCCACAAGAATGGAGGAAAATAAACTTCCGAAGCGGCATCAAACTTTCTATGATCGCGTACTATATCTGGTCCGCCGTATAAATATCTTACCTATATGTTGACGATCTAATTAGCGGGTTTAGGCCCAGTAAGTCCACAATTGACCAAATATTCGGACTATGACAGATCATAGACAAAAACTTTTACGTGGTGAGCTATAGAGACTTTTGCGGAAATATCGAAATACTCAGTAAACCCGCAGCTACTCGTAGGTCAAAGTGCTCTAAATGAACAAATCAACTAAACAGTCAGAAAATTTGATGCAGCCTATACTGGATCTAAAGCTGAGATTCTCAGTGTATTGCTCAAATTGGCTTCATAGGAAACCAAATCAAAGCCGGTTCACAACAAGCTCTACCAACGGAACTTCAATTGAGCCAAGTCATACAACTCACGTTGCTGGTGTCTGGCATTGCTTATGGTGACAAATGAGGACAATATTTTTTTTTTCTTAAAGCCGATGACATATTTCCTGTTATACTGCAGAAAGGTGTAGATCAGCTGCTACCAACTCTGAAAGGATTCTTCACTACCAGTCTGGCGCTGGCTTACTTACCGAACCCTGGTTAACCGTGAGAGTAGCTTTTATTCTGAAAATCGGAAAAGATACTCGTAACTACTGATCCGCTAAAAGTTTCAGACCTATCAGTCTAATTTATTTGTCCATGCAAATGTAGAAGATCTTGCGAAACGGCGCTTCAAAATTTTGTGGGACGAACTAAATGAACACTTAACAAGATGTAGTACGCGTTGGGCATTTTCATCGATAATTTGAACAGGAGTTGCTTGCAAGGCGGCGTGCTATTACCAGAGGTTCTAACGTGTATGTATAGTTATATACAGGAGATGAAGCTATACAGAAAGAAGTGTCTAGGGACCGTTTGCTCTAAAGCGTTGATACTTCTTAGAGGTGCCATTGACAGTTGGGCCTCTTTTATTAGTTCAAACGTAGGTGGCATGGTAGAAGGTGGAACACAGAGGATGTGACTAAGTAGTCAGTGGGTTTTCTGATCTTCCTTGGAAGGAAAAACTGCAGACTCATTACTTGCATATGTATGATGACATCACTGGGGAGCACTTGTGACTGCCTATCTATTGCTTGCTGGTAGGTGCAAGGCACTTATTTCTTTGCTGCTGGTACTGCATGTACTTTTCATTGACACGATAACAAATCTTTCTTGATAAGACTGAGTAATTCAATTAAAAGGAAAAGGGTGACATGCACCAGTTATTTGCCTTAGTCATCTGCTTCGACAGAAACAAAAACCTTCCTGTGTATTTCGAGTGAATCCGCTGAAGTTTCGTCACAAGATGCAATATGAAGTCACGATTAGTGTCTAAGTTCCACTCAAAGAGCGTTGGAAGGACATTACATCTATAACGATATAAGAAAATAAAACACAACAGCTCGGGTTGTGATCGGATTTTGAGAGATCCCCTATGGCCACAAATATCCAAGAATCTACTCGTATCTACTAAGCTTGTTTTTTTTGGATGGGGCGTTTGCAGACGATGTTCAAAGAACATAATTCCACAGGCTACCTACTTACTGCATTTATCTTGCCATATAACGAATGGCTGATGGAACCAACTGCCATTAATCTTCAATTGGTGGTTAAATGCTGTAATGAAATCGCGTAAATAATCGCTCTCTTCTGCAAAAACTATTCTAACTCATCCAAACAAAAATAATTGTAACATTTCAATTAGTTCAACTTGTATAATTAGATGAAATAATTTAATAATGCTTATTGGGTTGGTAGAAACCATCCCCGCAATAAAAGATACACTCTGCCGCACTCCGATATTTAACCTCAATAAACTGCGACACACAGTGAAAATGAGGAGGTGGGGCTCGTTATATGGGGTTTGTAGGGATAGTACAGTGAAAGTTTATCACAAAAACGCGTTTACCCTACCCCATGTTAGCTAGCAGCAAGGACCAAACAAGCATATAAGCCTTGCCTCTGCAAATTGGTTCGTGCACAAAGGAAGCTGTTGTTCTACATATATGGGCGCATGGATGGCCTGAATAGTTGATACCATAGTTATGCTAACGCATGCAAATGCACTTTGACTGCTTTTTATGCTGCAGAGTTTAATTTTATTCAATTACTCATGCTTGAGAGATGGAATGCTATGGGGAAGGACCACCGACGGTGGTGGAATCCGTGTGTGCTACTTCAGTAGTTTGCGCACATTTCGCAGCTTTTCCCTGACGATTGTGCATGGATGTGTGGTTAGAGCATAGTGAGGATTAAATGGTTGCAATTTTTATTAATTTAAGGACTCGCCGCGGCAATTTGAAGGTAGTTAATTGAAAGAGATAGAAAAAGTGAACTTTAAGTCGCCGCTGATAATAGCGATTTGGCAGTTCTTACCACATTAAATTGGTTTTGTTAATGGGTCTTTGCCTGTCCTTATACCAAATAAATATTTGGTCTGTACAGGGCTGAAGTAGTAAGTTTAGTATGTTTAACAAATGACGATGGAAAGTAGCCAATTTGGCAGAGAAAAAAAGAAACACTGTGGATGTAGTAGAAGATTTAGTGTGTTGTACAATGAACCTCCTGATGGTCTAAGTCAGCAATGATTTTTCGTCACAATACATCTGCTGACCTACGTGCGAACCTTTTGGTTCTACTTAACCTCTTTCTTTGAATGGAAGAACAAGTGGTTTTACCAAACTCGTAAGCCTAATTGAACACGATCACGAAAGAGAAGTTAATCTCCTAGAAATTGGAAATGACAAAGCAAATATTTTGAGTAGGATTTGTATAATGTAGGAAGCCTATGGTAGAAGGTCTATCGAAAGGATCTTACATATTTATCCATATCCGTTCAGTATAAGTCAATCCGAATTTTAAGCCCATAGTCATAATAAATAAATTCATATATTTTCTTATTAATGCCATTCATCACCAGAAGCATTTCAGAAAAAGATATAAATTTAGGTGTAGAAGATGAGTCCCATGCTTCAGGACGAAGACCCTATTCAATTCCAATATCTTATTGCTTTCCTTTTCAGTTCGCCTACTGTAAATTGCATATGCAACGATTCGTAATGCATTATCGGATGCAGTCTCATTTCAATTTTATCATAGGCAGTTGGCTATACCACCATCGCCACCACCAGCAACAACGATGCAATTTCAACTTCTGCTCGATTGCATTCGAGGTCAGTCCTCCAATTGATGGTGCTGCTGGTGGTGGTGGTAATGATGGGTAGGGGATACTTGTAGCAGTACTGATGCTGGGTTATGGTAATGGCGATGGTACCAGTGATAGCACTGAATGCCATATTTGAAGGACATTATTTTGTGCGTTTTGCTGCAATGGTGCGGAAATTTCCATGCAAACGAGAAAAGTCAGGCAAATTTCCGTAATTAGGGAAGCGAATGATTTTATCAATTTGCCAGTGGATATTACTGTTGCGGATAGAAGGACACTCTAAACTGGATACGGTTATGGGTCTTTTTGCGCGTGTTGCTTTGGAAAATTCATTTCGCACTCAATGCGTTATAGAACTAATTTTTAATCAGCCATGTGTGAATCCTTGATTTGGAATTGAAATTGAAATTGAAATTTTATGTAATTGGATGCATTCTCAAGTCTTATCTAGATGAATGGTAAGAGGTGGAGGCGATGGTGAAAAGTATTGATTAAGTTAATTCAAAAAGTTATTTTATTTAAAAAAAAAAAAATTATAAAAGAATAAAGGAAAAAAACTTTTGTTAGCCGAGAATCCTGACCAAGGTGAGTTTGCAATAAAATGAAATTTTCCTAATCTCGATCATTAAATGTATGCACGCCAAAATGAATTAGATGAAGCTGCAGTGTTGAGAAAAATATTAAACGGGGACAGGAAGGTTGTAAGTTTTGCTGACCTCAAGTAAGCTGATTTTTCGGTAGAATTTTTGTGCCAGAGTTAATATATTTTTTCCGATCATTATTTCATCATTTAAGATGTCTAAGGATTACCCGAACGACGGATAGTGAAAAATATTACAAACAGCTGGTGTAGATCCGGGAAAAGCTGAAGACGATGGAAACATCTTTATCACAGGAGAAATTAGTGGCAAAGCGACTTTCCAGGAGGCGTACAAGACGAAAGATATCATTCGCATGTCCTAAGACCAGGAAAATCAAATCCTTTTGCACAATTTCTATGCTCGATATGATATATGGAATTCGGGATTGAAGAACGCAGAGTTCAATGGCGAAAACATGGCAAATAATGTTATCGTCGATGAGAAGGTGCTACCCCCGTTCATTTCGAAGTAAGGGCTCCATAAGAACTTCACATGACAAGATAGGATCCAGTACGAACCGACAGAATGCTGAACTTGTACTTCGACATAACCCATTAGAAACTGCGGATGATTAGGTACACTAATCTGCATAATAATATTTTGATTAATGCCCATAACAATCATATTGGAAGTCGGGTGGTGTATACAATTCCTTATAGGGATAAAGAGGAATTTTTGGCTAATAACTCTCCTTCCAAATAGTATCAAGGTATTTAAAAATGTGATCAATAGGGTCCTGACTTAGCGGTTTGAAGATAAAAAAAGTGGTTCCGGATAAGTAATTGGATTTCTCTGTGGGATATGATATCTCACGTGTCGTGTCCAAACTGGTTTCTAATATCAAGTAAAACAATGGCAAGAAACAACCTACTGGCGCTTCGGATATTGTGTGGTTAGATGGAACCTTCTACAAGCAGAACATAAGTAAACCACTGCTGTACATTATTTTTTTCTTTATCAGCAGATAGCCCATCGTGGAGAATGGTGATGACTTCTGCTTGCAGAGTTACTTCGGTGAGATTAGGCGATATTACGGTCACAGGAAGTCGAAGATCAATTTCCAGAAGTTAGAAACAATTCATTTCGGGACACCTTTGCCTAGAGACTACTATGGAATCCGGGAATTTTTCGACTGGGCCAAGACGGGCAAACACTTGCTTGTCGAAATGCGGTCAAATACCTTTGGGATCAATATCTTTATTTTAACAAACATATAGGTGTTGGTCTACCAAGAGCCAAAAGTGTTTTTGCGCTTACAAGGAAATTGTCTTGTAGCAGCTATTCGAGGGTGAATAGCTATATGAGCGTAATCCGGTCTACGGTTGTACTCGGATATCCCGTGTGGTCCAACGTGAAAGCGAGTTTATTATAAATAGATTCCGTTCTTTAAGAAAGATTGCCTTAGGGCTTGTCTTTGCCTTTACAGAAGAACATCAGAGTCAAAGTACATTCAATTCTATCTTCTTGAACAGCGCAAACCTAACTGACGGGGGCAATTTCGTCATTAAGCTGACTCGATGATACATTGCAAGAACAATAAGATCTCCGGGGCTTTCACCTTCAACTCATTTTTCATCGCATCACTCCCTTGATTCCATACGATCGATGATTCTTCCATCTCCAATATGCACCTGAAAGCAGAGACATCGGAGTAGATGACGTTGATGAGTTTGTGAAAGGTGCTTTTGATACCACTTAGCTCAAAATGCGAGATGAGGTTTTAAATCGGTGCTGACCGTTTTAGATCACTTGAAACGATCTTCGAACACCGTTCTTTTTCTGGCCTTTCCCCAGTCTTCTTTCTATTAGTCTTTCGAAATTTTTCCTAAATTCCATGCTCTGTAGAGCTGTCGCTGGATCAATGTACTGTTCGTACTTTTTGCAACCTAGTGCAAGAGCTGCAACTCTAAAAAGACAAAACCGGTTTTGTGTTTTTTTATGTTTTTGGAAATGCACTGCACTCTACATACGAGTACATATCTATATGGTTTCAACTTAAATAATCAGGTGTAATCCTTTATCGACAAGAAAAGAGGAATTACAACCAATCAAACCAGGTTCACACTCAACGTCTATCCATTTGCAACAAAATTACCACAAAAATAACGATTCCATAACCCGCGAACAATCAACGGCCAATTAGTAAAGTATCTGCTCTTTGACTGATAAAGTCCACTGACTTTAACCCCCTAGAGTTCGGGCAAAATGCCATAATTAACAAAACAACCAGACACCAGTCAACAACTTCCGGTCATGCGAATAGACACACAAAGTTCCATTAGCCAATGCCACACACGCACTCATTAAGAAAATACACACACAAAAACCACGACTGGATACAAGGGATCCATTGCACGCAACTGAAAGCTCATAATGACAAATAAATCCAGGAAAATGCTTTCAAAAAAGGAAAAAAAAAACAAAGGAAAACAAAGAACAAAACCATTTCCGGTTGCTTTAAACGGGAAAATAAATAAAACAAGGCTATTGCCGAATGGAGCAGGATACGCATGGGCCAGATGTCAAAGTAAGGTAAGGTACATAGGGCATCCAGATTAGAGCTGTCGGGGTATCGTGAATTGGGCTGCTGTTCTTTTTTTTGGGGTGGGGGTGGGGGCGGGTTGATAGTTCCCTGGAGGCACATTAGATGAGAATCCAGTATGTCTGATACAACACTCACGATCCTGTTACCTGGTTGCCTGGTCTTATAAGTGCCAAGTCCATTTATCTAGAGTGAAATTCATTATCTTACCACATTCTACTTTGATTGTCAGTCATATGATGCTAGTCGTACATTGCCTCTACTGCTAGTTACTACGCATTACTAAACAGTGGTATATATTTTGATAGTAGGATGTAGTAAAACATCAAAGCAACTAAGAAAGGTAGTAATCTCTGATATAACTTTTGTGAATTGGTATGAGGAATATGGAATTTTGCAGATGTTCGGCAAGTGGTTGAATTGATAATACAGATTTGATTTGGCAGAGTATTCCATGAATCAGGAGGAGTAAGTTGAATATAATTGAAAGATGTTAATTCCATAATATTCCGGGTAAAAAGGTGATCCTGTGCACGTGAGAGAGTACTTTTCATAGTTGCTTAATCCATTCAGGACCGGACAGAGAGTGTAGCAGCCGTTGACGAATTAGGGAAATTCTACGTTGACATATTACAGCCTGTTCCAGGGTCATAATCGAGCCGTAGCAAAACGAAGATCTACGCAGCTTTTGTGCCAACAGAAGCACAACTTGCGTACACTTCTTGAGAAGTATTTTATGTCCGTCTATATTGGTCGGTGTAATGGCTTTAAGTTGTTATCCCTTTCTGCACACGTCGAGCAGATTGCTTATTATCGTAATATCTATTCCATTCAATATTCGTAGCTGTATAAGATGCTTCATTAAGTATCCTTAGTGGCGAATGTTTCCAATTTGGAGTCTTCCGGATAAGTCACCTTTTCTACATTGAAGACTTGGTTATACTTAGTGAACTTGGATAAATCAGAATTAGTTTTAGCTGGAGTATGCCCTTATGAAAAAATTAAGTATCGAGTTGTTATTAAATTCTTGTTTTTGAATGGCAATACGACTACGCAATTCAAAAATGCGTTAGACTCTGTGTATGGGGACTCTGCATCATTATTTACCACATTGAAATTTTGGGCAGTGAATTTAAACGTGGCCGTAAGAGCTTGGGAGATGATGAACGTTCGGGACGTCCAAAAACTGCACATAACATTGCTAAAGTTCACCAAATGGTGTCAGACGACCGCCGAATTAAAGTGAGAGAGATAGTAGAGGTTTTGAAAATGTCCAAAGAACGTGTTTGTTACATATTAAATCAAGATTTAGGCATGAGAAAGCTGTCCGCGTGTTGGGTGCCGCGTTTGCTTACGTTAGACCAAAAACGTGTTCGAATGAACATTTGCAACGCTCTGTTGGCGCAGTTTAGGCCCAATAAATGCAAGTTTTGGCGCCGATTAATTATTGTAGATGCAACTTGGATACACCATTATACACCCGAAACAAAAATTCAGTCAAAACAGTGGACTGCAAAGGGCGAGCCGGCTCCAAAAAAAGCAAAAACTGTTTTTTCGGCTGTGAAAGTGATGGCGACTGTGTTTTGGGATACTAAAGGAGTTATCTCAATCGATTATCTTCAAAAAAGAAAAACCTACAGGAGCATACTACGCATCATTACTTGCCAAGCTGAAGGCAGAAATTGCAGAAATACGGCCACATTAGCAGAAAAAGAAAATCCTGTTTCACCAAGACAACGCGCCGTCTCACACCTCAGCGGTTGCCATATCGAAAATCCATGAATTACGGTTTGAACTGTTTGACCATCCGCCTTATTCACCAGATTTAGCCCCAAGCGATTTCTTTTTGTTCCCTCATCAAAAAACTGCGCTCGGAGAACAGAGATTTTCGTCAAATGAGTAGGCAATCACCTTCGTGAACAATTATTTTGCAGAGAAAAACGCCAAGTACTATTTGGAGGGGTTAGAGAGATGGGAGCATCGCTGGGAGAAGTGTATAGAGTTACAAGGAGACTATATAGAAAAATAAAAAAAAAAATTGAGGAAAAAATGTCTTGTATCATTGTTCGGTCGGAAACTTTTCAGACAACCCTCGTAGGCTATCGATCCTGGACTAGGATTGGGTTTTGGAGTGTTAAGACACTCCTGGAGAACGACAAGGAATTCCTCAGAATACTATAACTCTAGAGCTTGAATGACGATCCACACGATACAAGTTGAACATATTAGAAGTGTGGAAGATAAGATAGTAAGCGTGCTATACACACTATAATGACGGCCACGTTTAAGAGTAACTTAAAGAACATTGCCATTATCCAAAGCTACATTCCATTAAACTACCCGAAAGAGGACTCAAGGCGAAACGAGGACATTCTGATCGCGAAGAGCGATCTTAGTGCAAAAGTAAACAATAAAAACATCAAGCTCAAAGATACGGCTTCAGCAATAGATAGGAAAAATGGTGAAAATATCATCCACTTTTATTATGATTATACCATATGCCAATAGTCTCTATTGGGAGAAAAGGGCTGCAGTCTCATATGATCGCCAAAGAATAGCAAACCAGATCGTTTATGTAGCAATAAATTGACGGTTTGCAAATATTAAGACATTCACAACAAGTCTGAAGCAGACATCGGAATAGAGAAATACCGCAATTTTACGGCAGCTTCCATACGATTTTCGTACTCATATATCTGTCAATTAAAAGCGTACCTTTCGGATTGGCTCTATTCCATCTTGGTCTCTTCTTTTATTAGTTTTGAAAAGCATACGGATCTGCATCTTCCGCCACTACTTCCAAATTTGCAATTATCATCATATCAAGTGAATCTTTTCGTAGGTTACTGGTAATCGTAAATAGATTTGGATATCTAGGTATAGACGTCAGTAGAGGGTGGATTGCACAAAGGAGAACCGTTCACTTAGTTACTCGTTTAAACATCTGACCGGGTCATGATCTAACAAAAGGTTAGTGTCTCTCTTACAACTCACTGTTTTACGTTGTAGACCAGTTATATACTTCGACTATACAACCACTAATCTCAAGGTCTGCTACCCAGTAATCAACTTCAAAGTTGATTTTGCTTTTGTGACTAACCTGGGTTCTCTTAAGTTCAATAATGTCTTGATAAAATTTGCATTGTGTTCATCCATGTCAAGGATGGAATTGTAAGGAGTCGTCATCATCACCTATAATCACAATTCAACTTTAGAAACAGAAATAGCTTATGACGATAAGAATGCATAACCAATCAGGAAGCAACGCCCAAGCCCCACAGCCGAGTCCATCAAAGACAACAGAGTTGATTTTGACAGCTTTCTCGTAATCTCTCTGGCTCGTTAGCTTTAGTTGAAACTGCTATGATGGAAACAACCATCATTATACTCGAAGAACTCATAACATCGAACATTTTGCAAATCAAACTCTGCCATTGCTCTAACTGGCGGCGGCGTCTAACTAGCAAAGGAAAATTTATGATCCTACATGTGGTGATACGAACATCGAGCACTAGTACCGGCAATGGAGTTAGAGCGCTCATAAGTTCGCTCAGTTTATTCCTGGAGACCTGCCATATCATCGTATGTACCATATATCCCTAGTTGCTGGCAGAAGTGCCAAATTCCGCATCCCTTCCTCTGGTGCTTGGGAATCCTTTATTCCAAAAAGAGAGAATCTCTAGATCTCAATGTTTATGACAGCATACCAGTACACTACACAACTCTACAACACATAGATACTCGTACACTGCTGTGCTTAACATGTGTAAATAATGTTCCAACATGCAAGTGCCTTGTGACTATCATTTATTAACTTCAAAATTTTAAAGCGTACAGCAATTCCTACCCTTGGCACGGCGGCGTAGCGGTGGCGGCGGCAATGACGCGATTTTAACACGGCATACAGGATATCCCCGTATGGATTCGTGGATATGTGGCAGATGGTTTCCGGGTACCAGTACTTATTTTACACTCTTTGTGACTGATTGGCTTATGGGAGAGGCTTAAAGGGGTTTCAGGTTTCAAATTCGTTACGTGTATAGATATTTCATGTAGTCTAACGAATTACACATAGATAAGCTGACGCTTGTGTACGAGGTAGTGTTAGATTTTGTGCGACAAAGACAAATTGACAGAAGGATGATTTAAAGTCCTTCGGGGAAAGCAGGGTCTCATTTACTAATGAATATGCGACAGAACATACAAGGAATTGTCTTGCAAAGTTGGTAAATCTTTGAAGAAAATTTCACGTCGGAATGAGTAATGTATCTTGTCACAGTTGGAGGGTTGTCTTTTTCACTTAATTCTTTGAATAGCATGTATTCGTAAGTGGGTCTGAGTGTTTAAGTGGGTCAATAAGGCCGTAAATCTGTGTGCTCACGCAATGTCATTTGTAATTAAGTGCTCCCATGTCTGTGGGAATTCAATTCGACGTCAGACCAGTGCTGTGAAGTCAAGGAAAAAGTATTCTTGTTTAAGAGAATTTTTTTTATTGAAACATACTCGAGAAAGATTTTAAAGATAGTAGTGGAAATATAAATTGAGCATGTCGTCGAGTTCTAAAAATTTAAAAGGAGAGAAGAAGGCCATAATATTATACCTCAAAACAAAGGTTAGATAAATGATTTTCAAAAGGGAATTCTTATTACTGCTTCCAGAGCCAATACCGGCAATTTTAATTTCTTCTGATTTGACTTTTAAATGCTTGCTGACATCATCAAGCGTAGAAGATTACTGATGAGAATGTCAGCAGTCCTTTGAGGGGTACCGCATCTCTGGCACTGGTGACGGAACATGTGACGAAGAAAAACATATGCTATTCGCAACTTGTTTGAGCAATATACTATATTGTGGAACTAAAAAAGAGAAAAGGGAAGAGCTAAAAAATAACCAATCGATTGAGTCCACAGAGATCCAGGATCCATTTAACCGTTGACATGAATAGGGTGTCAACAACGCCTGCCCGCAATAATGTTCGGAATACTACAAGACAATCGAGTTGTCTAGAACTTGCCCACAAAGAATTGAGTTCTTCTTCAATTGTTCTGTGCCACTGGCGTGTTGAGCCATGGCATATTTCACAATAGACTACCCTTCGCGCTTCGAATCTTCTATCTATTTTCACTCTCTTTTCCGTATAGTAGTGTATAGGTTCTTACCACATTTTTCGAAAAATTATTAGTTGGAGATATCATTGGAGCAAAACATTGTTAAATTAATTCTTGGACATCTACATATGTTCATAAAGGTCCGGAGCTCCCTATGTGGTATCTAGCTTTTAAATATTGCACCCATTTAGTAGTACGGATTCTACGTTGGAGAGGAACCACGATGGGTTCTTGTGTTGAAAGCTTTACTTTCCCAGTTTTGGGATACCATTCCGAACGCGACTTTTGCCCTTCCGACTATGCTGCACACATCCAGTTCTGTACCACTGTGGTTAGCGGTGATAAAGAAAGCTATCAACATTTTAGAATTCCTGTCCGGATATCTTTGTTGATCGTGGGTATAAGAAGAGTTCAAGATTTTTGTTTTGGCTGTTTTTACTTTAAAGCCAACTTCGTTTATCCTAGCTTCTAGACTTGGGTCATCCAGTGTGGAAGCAGGAGAATCTACCGCAAAAGTCTGCCTGTTTGTCATTGTGAGTTAAGCAACATTAAGCAACATTAAGCTTAAGCTTAATGACTCTAACTATTACCTTGGCATTTACCTCTCCAGTTTACAGAGTTCATCATTTTTTCCTTTTAAGGGGCTGCACTCGTATGTTAATCCCTTTATCTCATTCCTGTGAAAATTTCCCAATTTTCTACGCACTTCACGGATGTAGCAGTTTTGCCAGTACATTTGGTGCCGCTTAAAATACGCATAGTTCGGCAATGGATTCCGTCAGTACCCACCTTTTTGTTTTTCTTGAGGGGCTTGATTGCTGTTGCTATTGCCAGGTCTGGTGCGAACCTGGGAATTTGTTGACTCGGAAGGCTCATTGGGATATTAAGAACTGTAACAAAGTATTGTAATATCACAGTGAGTTGACCCTCAACCGAAGTAGGAAAATTAGTACTTAAACTCTTCGTTGGTTTTTTTTTTGAGTTCCAAGCACTAAGCTTAGAATCAACATGCTTGCTAATCCTTCTATTCGTGAGGCAAGTGAGTTAATATAGGCATTGCCATATGAGGCACTTTCTTCGTTTTTACTTGACACTAACTAAACTAACTAACTTACTGACTAAACAGAAGCGGTGACGTAGGTTGCAAGATCATATTGCGCAGCTTTCTAGTTGTTAGAACGGTTGTTCCTGCTTCCAAAATAATCCCTGAGATGGTGGCGCTTCGTCGGTATCGAATCTGGTAATGTTTATACAATATAATGAAAGCGCCACATATGTATCTAAGTATGGTTCTCACCATCACTTTATTTATATGGAGATAAATACGTTTCCGTCATGAGCGACGAAGAAAGCGTGCTATTGTTCCACCCCGGATGTAGGGCCTTCGCACCCATAGACTTTATCAAGACTGAATGGATGTGCCCTTGGCTGCTTTGATGGAAAAGTTATTGGATTAATATTCGGTCCCATTGCATAAACACAATTTGGAAGGGGAGACGCTCTACACGGCCTTCACAGCGATAAAAATCTGGCCGGAGGGCTTCGAATTTGCTGGCTTAGCGAGATAGAACATATTATATCACTGAAGGCTTTCGAATCCATCTTCTACGAACAGCAAGTTGGTGGTACACTTAAGTGAAAAAAAAACCACAACTAACGTACTGTGAATAACATAAGGCGATAGCTGACTATTGAAGCCAAGCCTCTAGCGCCATATCAAGCTAATTTATGCTCGTATACATGCAATTCTGTAAGGGCAATAGGTTAGGAATATATTGAAGATGGAGTTGCTTTAATTTCAGTTTCCACTTACCTAAGTTGCTAGTCCTTTTTTGTGTCTATACAAAAGTGTTCATAACAGGACTTAAAATCAATTCAACAGGGCAAAAAGAGCTGGTTTGTATTTGTTTTAAGCTCTGCAAACATCTTTTGAGAGGTGTTTACAGGGAACCAAGCTATTCCTCAATCTGATTTACTGAGGAAAGAAATTGATGGGCAATTTTTGTTTTGGGTTTGGGAATTTCTCAATAAACACTCCTAAAACACTTCACCAGACTCGGGGTGCTAAATAAGTCATAAAGTCCCGAGTGTTCGAATTTGTTAAGGAAGAAAAAAATACGTAATCTTCGTTTCGGCTGCATCTTCTTCCGGTTAAATGTTTACGAAAAAAAAAAAAACTAATTTATGAATGCAAAGTCGAATCGCATAAAATATTTGAATCTCATCAAGCATACTTTACGACACCCTGAGGAGTGACAGGAATCCTTGAGCTGTTTGCTTTTTTTTTCCATTTGATTCTGGCAAGATAATTTAGGGATTTGTATGTATTGTATGTAGGACGTGTGTATATGCAGAGAGAAAGAGAAAAAAAACGTTAAATGGCTTATTAGCGCTGAGAATGATATCCTTAAAGACGAAGATCCTTATCATGTTGCAGTCAGTTACTTCTTAAATTCTAAGGACAAAGAGAAATCTCGATAAAATTAAATATACGATGCAGAGTCGGAGTAAGATGTCAGAATGTGATGTGTGGCTGGAGGGCATTTTCCTTCCATTATCCTTGCGCTTTTTTGGTTTTTGGTGGAAGTGGGTAGTATCAAGAGATGCGTATGATGAAGAGCACGACGATGGTGTTGCCATTGTTCATATGAAGTGTATGGGAAAAATGAAATTTACTATTTACGAGCACATAAGTCAGTGTTATGAGGCCATTCCCGATGATTTAAACAGAGGACGTACCTATGTATATGTATTGTATCTCCTCTCTTGGTTGGCTGATGTTGTCCGTATATACATTGGTTATACGCGGTTATGTAGCTTTTACTTTTCATTTTGAGTTGTTGGCTATATTTTAGAAAAGTTTATTTATCTGTCCGCTCTTTTTATTTTCTTTGTTAAGGCATTGTTTGAACTCAGTGGTAAGGATTTGATGGCGGCAGGAGTGTTAGTTGGTGGTGTTGCAGAGTAGTTCCCTTGAGTAAGGTTGAGTAAGGTTTTAGATCGCTTCTGGCGAAGATGAAAGATTACATTGTCTGGTTATAAATTTTTCGAAAAAGTAATGACAACTTAATTTTAATGCTTTGTAAGGGAAGGGTATAATCTATCTATTTACATACACATACTCGTACCTACGTGATATGTAAGGTCAGTGATAATGTGAAAATTCAAATTCTGTCAGTGAACAGAATTTATGGTCTTGTGGTGTTAAATGTGACACAAATTTTTTATATGCCAACAGAACTGCTTCTAACAAAGGATTTTGATTATTCATTTAAGGGAGTGATATACCCTTAACAATCAGATGAAAAGTGATCAAGTGCGGGTTGGTATGTAGGTAGTTGTGGCTGCTTTGGTCTTCGTCACTGAGAATAGCCCTATCACGCCTCTCAAATCCACCCTACAAAGCTGAGGAAATCGATAATCGCGCAGAATGGGATATCTGAAATGTCTACTACGTCTTTGAAAAATGATTTGGTAATACACGAACATAACTTATGATAGCATTCACTTCTGTTTTCTACCAGAGATTGGTTTTTCAGAGAAAATGCTGGAAGTTTTTGCACTTTGTCAACATAGGATAGTGTGACTCGGTCTGATCAGCTAATCTCCTTTCATTGAATCAACTGCCGGTCGTTAGTTAAATTCGATGGTTTGTATATGGAGGTAATTGTGGTCAATTTCCATATCCATCTGGATAAAAAGTAGACTTGGATATTACTATATCTCAAGGCGCCAATCATGCCTAAACCAGCGGTTGAGAGGAACAATTCTAAGTTTATTTAATATTATTTACTCTACTTCGGGCAAGCCACCACATTAGGAACAGACAATTGAAGATAAGATGGCTGTGTACATTAGCAGAACCACGAATTTTTCCAAAAGTTTTACTACGCACACAGACCTTCCGAGTCTAGTGCTTTCTGTTTTGTTTCGAGTTCACTTTCGAATATACATATAATGAGGAAAGAATGAGAAGAAATAATAAGTTTTGATTTATTAAGTTGTTAAGACTTGGTAGTTCATATACATATATATGTATATACATAATTAATAATGTCCCTATAAACTGACCCCCTCTTTGTTTAGTTTAGCTAAAAAATTTAAATACAAAAAGATAGGAGATGGTACTTTCTTGGATATCAGAAAGAGAGAGCCATCACCTTTTGTATATTATTCGACGGAGTAAAAATGTAGTTGAAGTCTAAAAAGTCTCCTCCTTGTCTTGAAAGAGGACTGCTCTTCACAAACTCAATTTAACAAAGTCCAGTTCACAGTTTATTCATCGGATGGTCTAATCATGCTTGAATATATTGTACATACAGTATATTATAAAGGCCTCGACTGTATTTCTGTCTAAAATGGCACAAAATCTCAACTCAATTTCAATTAGACATCATAAATAAAAATAAAGTTGATCTTGGAGTTAAGATCCACTCTCAATGTTCAATAGAACTCAAAATAGAAAACAAATTTCTGCATCCAACAATGGTAAGGCACTTCAAAAATGCTTGACCGATGATTGCCAGGTTACACAGAAAAGGATATAAAAAGGGAAAAGCAATCCAATGTTTTTCTAAGAATAAGTTTGAAGCAAAATGAAAAAATGAGAAGAAAACAAAAAAAAAATAATACAAGTGCTTCTAACTTTATGTAAAACTTTTGCAATAATCGAGTATTAGCTTCACTGAGTTTCCTTCACGTTTTTTTCTTCCGTTTTTGTAATTTTCAATTTCAGACAACAGACATTTGAAGTATGCAACAAGGAGACAAGGAAAAATAATATTAAAAAAATCATGTAAACGGTTTAAAGGGGAACAAATTAAAAGAAAGGTAAAAGGGTAGAAAATCTTAAGGAAAGGGCTGGAAATTAAAATGCATAAACTTTATTCCTTACAGTTGTCTATAGTCCTTTGGGTTCTACAAAATGACGCTCTTTCGGCGGCATCCAGACAATTAACTAGTTGATCGACGTTTAATCGTTGCCTAAATAGAGAAAACTCCGATGTTTACAATGCCTACAAGCACAGTCAAATATGATTTAGGCCTCAAGCCTCATGTTGAAGATAAAAATGTTTTTGCCTGATATATCTCATTGTTATCTGATATGACTCTGACAAAATTGTCAGGCAGGATATCTCTTCAGTATGTAAACCTGCCCGTGAACTTGATTAAAATTTATATTTCAAACTATTACAAATATAACATATCTTGGATATTTGTTCTTAGGGTAGCACTGCAAGCCTGATATAGTAGAATGTGCCTATGTCTCCAATACGTCATGAAAGGTAAAAAAGAAAACTGACTGTTGAGAAAGGTCAGCAAAAGATTCATTGTGCTCTTACGACCTAGGGACTGTGATGGGAATCTCAAGAATTTCTTTGGTCGCGGAATGAGTTTGAGCATGGCCTGCAATGGTGAAGTGGGTGTTATTCTTATTGATCTCAACATGCTGATGCACTATGGATCTTGATCAGATTGTAAGTAAAACTGGCACTGCTTTGAGCTAGACCTTTTCATCAAAGTGACGACTTCAATGTGAGGCTGCCTCTCACAACTGCTGAATAAAACTAATATTCTACATCTAGTTTGAAGCTTAGTAGGGCTGAACATATTTTTACCAGAGAAGAAGGCCACAATTGCTATTTGGATACACACTTCGAAGTTGCCTTTCCCATTGGGAATCTAAAATTGCACCTATAAATGGCGTTGATCTAGAAAATTCGAATTTAGGGATACTCGTAACAAAATTTTGGCAGTTTTAAAATTTGATCTTGTTAGGAAAGTAAAAAATGTCCGCCTTAGAGGAATGAACTTATTGCTCTCTGCAACAACCCACAGAACCAGTGGTTCTTCTGCGGCTGAGCCTTTTTATTAGTACTAAAAATAATATTCTGACACCAGGGCCATTCCCTTTCAAGGCTGCAAAGATCCGGTCCAGCACAAGGAGCCTGATGTCCGGTGAGAATCTACCGCCTTGTAGAAACCGTATTTCTCAAACAATATTTTATCTTTGTAATCCCTCACCCTCCTTCAATAAGCCACATACAAACAGTGTGCTTACAATGTTGCGTATACGAGTATCTACGTCACTGAAAGGCAACATTTTAACTCTGATTATTTTATTAATTAATTGGTCACCATGCAATTACCTAATGGTCCTACATAAATAAGATATTCAATCCAATCTACTCCAAAACGGTCATGTCTTGCTGTAGGCCTTACTTGAGTTCCGTTTGATTTCTGTGACCCATGTGAAAATACCTGATGAAGGTAGTTAACCTGTCTGGGCATAAATAAGTAACCCGCGCGCCCAAGGAAATGGCACCTATATAACGTTTCGTTTCGTACTTATAATCAATTATGTCTAGGGATTTGGCTATTGATTTGTATCTGGGATACATCTTGGGTAAGTTGATACGAAGGAGTCATAGTGTTGCTGTGGGTAGATACTCCTGCATTGCATATTGAATGGGATTATGTAAGGGCATACAAAGTGATTTATATTGGATAACCTGTAACCTATGTTCCGTTACGATGTCTTACATAGTTGTGTACCTATTTCCATTTTCGTTCGGAGGAAAGGAATGATTGTCTCAAGGTGTTTTCTTTATAATCTTTGGGCAACCATGAGAGGACGTAATGGCTTATGAATTTTTAGTGAAACTCTTTGTGGCACTTAACGTAGAGGGAATTTAGTTTTCGATTTATGGAGTCGAAAAAGTAGTAATTGTCATTCACATCATTTAAAAAAGCATCATTCTACGAAAAGCCTTAGTTGTTCACATGGTTGAAGTTGAGATGATTAAGACCTAATGCCTATATTACTCTATTAAGTATCGAGCAATTATTGTTGAGGTTCAGTTCAACGGGCATCCATTCGTTCAACCCAGTCTATTTCCTCTATTTTAAATAACTAATTGAGTAAGCCATTTGCCCCTATAGTTTTGTTAGACTTAGATACTCGTATGGCTTTCCTTATTTCATAAGGGTCGTGTAGGTAAAATTGTTGGTTTTTGTAGTCCGAGCTCTGATTGGCATCGCTGTTATGCAGCTGACTTATCCTCAGCAAAGACTGCGATTCAACTAAGGTACTATGTTCCCTTGTTCCATTGTACGATTTCTTTCTATAAAACCGGTGTTTTTGTTATCGCTTATGCTAGTAGATCTCGCGATTTCCCTATGCTTATGTGGTTGGCCACTGATTGATTAGAAGCCTTTCAAGTTCCCTTGTGAATACTAAGGTCAGGCAAACACATAGTAGTCACGTTAGCGTTTTAGCCATCTACAAGGTCTATTTAGCTTAACCCGTCACGAAAATTAAATCGTGCAAACTATACTTTCCAATAGTACTTTGGTGTCTTCGTCGTTTTCCTCTAGGGGTACGTGGGACTATTATGTTTATATACATAGTCATGAGGCACCCGTTTGCGTGTTGAAAACTCAAGACCTCTTGGCTATATCTGGCTCAAATCACGAATTCGTATCCAAGAAAGTGCTTTCTGTACTGAGCACTAAAAGCCGAAATTTATTTGCATGCTCGTGATTGCCCCACCCTTGCTGATAGAGAGATCTTGGTTGTTACTTGTTTGACAAGGTGAATCAACACATTATCTCCACGTTATTAGTGTGGTTGTCATTCATGTTAAAAGCTAATTCTATTCCCATAACGACACAGTTTTCTGTTTACAACTTTGGCAGGGTTTTGGCCTTGGTTGGAGAGGTTGATTCAAGGTTTAAATTATCAGTTCTTAAAATAGTAATGGTAAGAGGAGAATTCCGAACGAGACAGCTAACACAGTAGTGATAAAAAATCTGTGACATACCATATATAACGCTGAATGTCATACAATGTTTATTCGGATGGAAATTTATCGTCAGAAGTGAACTTAGGTGCAAAAATTTTGATTATCATTAGAGCTAAATTGATGAACTCTTCAACTTAACTTACACGAAATGTCCCCGAAAAAAAAATGTTCAGATCATCCTTGATGAACACTGAAAATGTATTCGAGTCAATAGAATTTTCTGCGGCTCAAAATGTAATAATTAAATAGCTCCTGCTTCCCAAACAAGTTTCCATAACCTCACGGAAAATTCTGAAAGGAAACCAGTGAAGTGTCTGATCGAGCTCCTGAAGAGATACTGTTGCAGCAATTACGTACACCTGAGCAAGAAGAAGTTTAGCGAAAGTGGCATCCAAACAACAGACAACAAAATTTGGTGAAGCAGAAAGAATTTCCGCCTGAATATTTAAAGCAGCGAAAGTTGGTTTATTAACTTGAACAGTAATAGACAAACTCATCTGTGATATATTGTATGTTTGTATGAAAATATATGCGCTGATTGGAATCTCAATATCCTTTACCCCATTGTCTAGGAGGGTGGGTCTCTGAACTTCCTCCATTAGACAGAAATCACTCTCCCGAACATCGCGTACTAGATGCGATATCCACCTTACGACAGTTCTTGGAAAAAACCCAAAATTTACAAATCAATACCCTTCATTAGTTCATCCGTTTTAAGGGAACCCAATTAAAGGAAGCAATGAGATTTACAATAAGTAGATGAAAAGAGTACGGGTACTTTAACACCTTACTAAAGGAAGATGACTATTCCCTAGGCTATCGAACGCGAAGAGCAAACGGCAAATTTTACGGAAGCCGAAGATAGTGAAGCTATAAAAAGAACGGACCGCGGCCGGGCAGTTGGACCGGATAACATACGCTCCGAAGTATGGGCGACATTTGGAAATCTTGGGTTTAAATGGCTCCCGATTTTATTCAGTAAAATGATGAGAGACCTAGCCAACGGGGGGAGGGAAGTCTCCAAATTAAGAAACCAATAGTTGAAAAACTTTAAGCTGAACAAATCGGCTTGTCTTTCTGTCTTCAACAAAGTTATTCAGAAGATACGGTCTAAAAAGGGAGATAACTTAAATGCGAAAATGTCAGGAAACTTTTGGTCCCCCTAACGAACCGATCCACAATAGAGTGGCCTGTAGAATGGTCCTGAGGTCCACAAATTTAGTTAATTTCACATACGGCGCAGTAGCGACGCAGATACTTGGGAGAAATATGTAACATTAGATGTCATTGCAGAGGGTACATTTTCATATACTGCGCGAGCTCTTTTCTTGGACCTCTAACTCAAGATGTCTCAGCTGCTGAAGTTTTCAACTTATTGAGTCAGATCGCTCGAACCTAACTCAACCAAGTTGGAATAGTCTGAGATAATTTAAACCAGGGATAGGAAATGGGTTGGTAAAAGAGAACCATTTGACCAGAAGTGACGTTCCTTTCCCCAAATTTCCTTTCAAAATATATCGTCTACAGCTTAAATCAGCGTTCCAAGCGTAACACTGTCATAATTGTTTGGTATATTTGGCGAAAAAATAGAAAGGACCTTGACTTCCACACATCTGAGTGCAATTTAATCCTCTCAAACGAATAAAACAAATTTATAACTTGAACGTGCATTCCTTTCATATGAATCTCACTATTGGAAGGAAGTATTTTCACCATCACCACCAGCACGGTACAAATCTACCATACTTATCCTACAAAATAAAAGCCATCACATACTCACACACTAAGGTACTTTTATCCTCGCAAATGTAATAAGGAATTCCTTATGAAACGATGGCAATAGGAAAATGAAAAATCGTTTGCCTGAAATTGGATTCGTATTTTTACTTCAACAGTGGAGAGGAGTAAAAAAAAACAATCCGAGCTGAAAGGATTATGTCCACATGTGTCTCTCTTGTTTCACATCCGGTGTTGGAAAGTAAATGAAATCTCCTTGCGGTTATGGATGTGACCACAAACTTGGAGAGGGTGAAGGACAAAAGAGATGACCGACAAAAAAGGGTTACACTATTTAAAACGAATGTGCAAATGTGAAATGGGTATGGTGGTATGTGATGGGTGATGGGTGATGGGTGGTGGGAGTCTTGGTATGATTCCTGGCTTATGTTACTATGGATAATTTCTATCATCATTCCTTAAATGCTACCGAGGTCCTTTGTTGGCTTTGGTATGTCGGCTTACATGACTTAAAAATTAAATGAGATTCCACACAAGAAAGTGAACGATTTATGAGGCAATGTTTGCTAAAAAGTCGAAATTACCTAGATTTTAGGAAAATTGTTCAAAAATTCTTCCTTTCGTAGGATAAAGTGAAAATAAAAAGATGTGGCAATATCTGCCTTGAACAAAGTGAAAGAATTGCAGTCGCTTATTTTTGGTTGACCGTAAAGAGGGGCTGCTTCTAAACTAGGTTCTACGGAAACTCAGTATTTGATCTGACCATTAGTAAATTTACTGAGTCTTGCCTGGGAATTTATTATCAAACCAAAGAATTCAGGCATGTAACGTTCACACAGTATGGTGGATCAAATACCTTGAATTGTTGTCCTTCTACGCACCACTACCAGTTTTGCATAAACCAAAGGGTAATTCATCACAGTCCGTGGCGTTGATGCTATTCAGCTTGTTATCAGTTAGGTGGATTGATCACTTCATTGAACACAAGACCTGCTATTTCTTCGAACTCTATCACTCTCTCTAACCCTTGTTCATTTGCTTCATTCCCTATTGATCGATGACAAGATGATTTCCTTTAAATCTCGGGAAGCCTCTGTTCCTATTATAAAACCAACTAGCAGATGCAAAGCTTTCTCTTGAAAAATCGAATGTTCTGTTGCTGAATTCGTAGATATCCTTCTGTAGGACGTTCTATGGCTTTAGTTAGTTTTCTTTACTATAGTTCCATTCCTTTGTGCTCTTCCTCTGTCTAATTTTTCGCTTCAGGGCATAAAGCCTTTTCTGTGCTCTGAACTCTGCTATTTGGAGGGCGTTTTACACTAGTTTTTGGTGTCTTTAGTGACATATATCCAAAAACATTCTTATCATCGAAGTATAGGTGATTTTAAACCTAGCAATCCCGTATTTAAATGTTAAGTTTGTTTTAACGTAGTTCAAACCCCAATCTGGGTACTTTTTATCCCGCATAGGTAAAAAATTGAGTAGACAGCTGCCAGGAGTCTAATTAGAGACAGAGTTGTCTCTAATTTGAAAGTTTCAATGGACATACATATACTTTGAATATACATATACTAGTAGAATTGTGTGTCGTTGTGTATTGCCATTGCCTCCAACTATAAACCTATTCCTGTAAGAGACAGCTCTTAAAGGAATAGTTTATATAATTCAGAGAATGTGAGTTGCATGATCTGACTTAGGAACAAAACATTCGAAAATTAAATTAGATAGTTAAGCCGTCATGCCTTGTGACGTCATGACGAAAGACCAGACCTATTCCCACAATCGGGAATGACCGTTTCATGCTCATGAAAACCATTAAAAAGTCACACTCGAATGCGGTATCCGGAGATCTAGAAGAGATTGCTTAAAGGATTGCATAAGTTATATAAGACTTCTGATTTTATGTAAACATTCCTCACCCTTTGGCCTACATTTTATCTACCACACCACTTCAATTTTACATTTTTAAGTAAATTCTGAAGCACTGTATGTAGATAGATTGGGTTGAGGTATATCGGATACAGGGTATATGTGACCTCAAAGTAGATTCAATCTCACAATTGAAAATAACAAATACTAGTACACCTGCCACAGCTGCTACAATAAAGGCAGACTTCTTTATTATACTCGAACATCTCCTTCCCTCCTTTATTTTTATACAAAAAGAACCCAACGAAATAGGACATTTTTGCATTGAAGAAATGATATCACCTTTCAGGGATACATAACAATGCGAATTGGAATCGATCCGGTACAGAGCATCATCACAATGTCTGAGATAAATTAAGAGCCACCCAAACAAAAAACTCTCTGTACTGCACCTCAAATTGAAGACTGCGGCTTCGTCACAACTACCCCTACCCAACAAAAAAGAAGCAGAAAGAAAAAAATAACTTAAGATTTCAGTACAATCGAAAACAACACACTTTTAACAATAGCAAAGCTGTTATCCTGATTGTCCTCAAAAATACACAAAAGGATATTGAAAAGCTATTGCACAGGAACAAATCCTCTCTGCTCCCTTTGAGAGTAGACAAGATTTTCTGTTAATGTGGCTTTTTAAAAGAGTTCCACATCTCTGAATGGCACGCACTGGTAGATAGGCTATCCTTGGAGAAAAATTATCTCAAAACATTTCTATCCAATTGTATTGCTGCATACGCGCTAAAGTGCAAAAACCAACACCATATCCTAGTAGAGCTACTTTGAAATGTGCACGAATACAAGACATGGTAGATACGAGTAATATATGCCATTATGTGAACTAGATTCGTTCTTCGGAATCCTCCTGATGCAAATAGAGGTTCCACATTAACTCGGTCATACATTGTTTGATGGAACTAAAAAGAGAAAAAGAAGAAAAACAAAACACAAATGGGGATTTTTGTTGTTTGCTTAGAAGAATGACAGGGAAAAAACAAAAGTGAGTTGTTTTCGTATTCGTTTGTTTGGGATACCCTTATGCTTAATGACGGAGAAGAACTATAGGTAGAAGAGACTCATATTATGATGACGACAAAGGGAGTATATGGTTTACATGGGAAATGTCCTGCGTTGGACACTAATTGGCGCTAAACAAATATTCTTCTTTTTTTTTGACAATAAGCAAATAATAGTGAGAGTGGACCAACCTACTTTCCCATTATCCACTTTGAAATGTGAATAAAAGAACGTTATGTTTTGTACGTCCTATTAGTGCGACCAGAAAATGCCTTTTAATTTGTATCCTTTCACCATTTGTATGAATAAATTAGAGATGTAGGCATTTCTCCTGATGAAAGCTGGTGTTTTCTGTTTTTAAGTAAAAACTTCGCTCTACAAACAACAAGAAAATACCAAAAAGAAGAGGGCACTGAGTGCTACCCTGTGGGAGTTCACTCTTTGCTCCCCGAGTTATGTATTTCAAAATATTTCTATTTAGTTTCATTTCTTGTGTTGGCAATAGTTAAAGCTGTGAGCTGTTCAAATGCCATTCTTTGTGTAGTTTAGACTAAGGGTCGACGACTTGCACATTTGGCGTCCTAGGTCTCGTGCTTTCGAAATTAAGCAGACTCCTGAAATTTTGCTCGATATTAAGTTTTGCTTATTCACACTCAATAAACGATTGGAAGGTCCTATACGGCACCATTCACATTCAGTGGAAATTCTTCTCACAGTGATATGTGAATACTTCTCAAGTCAAATTTACTAAGATGCATCAGAACGCTTCTACTACCTTAACCTACTCCTACGTATGACATGAAGACGTAAAAAATATAAATCGACAGCCGTCACCAAATCAATATAGTGTCATATCATATATTTTATCTTAATGCTACGCGTTCTCGGCTTAGGAGACCACACCGAAGACCACCGTCATCCCAGTCTTTCATTGTGCACAAAAATTTGGATGTTAGTAAGAGCAAATGAAGATATTTTGGTCTTTTTAAACACTCGTTACACACCTTATATATAGGGCAGCCTGAAGGGCTTTCGATCTTTTTCAGAAGGACTAACGAAGTAGGGGAAGAGCTCATCTTAGATGACACCAATATGATCTTGGCGACAGGTAGCCAAATGCTGCACTTACTGCAGAGGTTTCTTGGTTGAGTCTCATGTCCAGCCCAAAAGGTAGTGCCATCAAAAATGATAACTCTTAATAAATTTAAACGAAGAAACAACTCTAAACTATTTCAACCAAAGAGATATCCCTATCATTAAAATTTGCTTCTACATTACGTTCCTATAATTATAGATGAGTCATAAGCCTTCTGATCTGTCTCCATCAGTACTAAAGTAGCGAAGATCTTCCACCAGATATTTGCCTTATGGGAGATCTTGATACGAGTAAGGAAAATAGGAAACACTCAACCTGCTTATCGATATTAAGCGAGACATCATAGTATTTACAGATAACACCACACCAACACTATTTGTTCTACTGAACCAGTTAAGAGAAGGTATTCGGAACGTACCTTGCATTTTAAAAAGTAAGTGCTCATTTGCTTCAAAGATTCCGTTGATTCTGCCAAGTTTGTCCGAAATTACTTATTTATGAGTCGATTGGCCGCCAGATATGGTCCTGCTGAGTCTAACTTCATTTCTAAGAGTAGCAAGCACAGTCGTCTATTTGACCAGCAACCTTCTAACTACTGATTTACGAATTCTTTTAAAACTCATTTAACACTCACTCCATACTGCCCCGGTTTCAATGTCATTTGAATAATTTTCATTCCATTTGTGATCCCTCGACCCACATACAAATCTATTTCCCTCAAAGCATTGGAACTAAACGTCGTAAACGCCATTCAAACTAACGACACTTTCCATAAAAGACCAATTGCCCAAAACTTTTATTGACATTACACGCCATCAACACCATCAGCGTGCGTGCATGTGGCTGCGTATTTTTACGCATAATCAGTCACAGATATCCGTTATGAGATTGTCTTTGTTGTGCAATGTATAAATACTGTCAAAGATTAGCGAATACAATTGTGACCATAATTGTGTCACTGCCAGCCACCACACCAACAGTCCGACAAAACAAAAGGAATCCAGTTTAGTGGGCGCCTTCGATAATCTGATTTCATGTCAATGTAGGAACAATGGACACATTTATATGTATGACGGTATTCTAGGAGATTGATCCGGTTTCGAAACAATTGTCTATGGTTGTGTTCAAGTATGAATATCCTTTGAATCCCTTCCAGGCTATTTAACGTGATTGATGCTTTTGATTATTATCATGCCACGAAGTATTCGAAATAATTACTGAACGGACTACTCAATATATTTAGTAAAGGCTTACCTTTTCAATAAGAAATTAAAAGTTAAATAAAAATAGATTTGCTAAGGTACTTGTACATATATGTATAAATATGTCCTAAGGATGATACTGCAATATAAAGAACGGGGTAATTTTCGAGAGAATATCTCCTAAGAGACTAAGAATTAATTAACAAATTCAAATATTTATCTTTCAATTCTGCTACATCTTGTTCTGGTTCTCTACCCCATCAGTTTTGTTTCTTTTGCCTTGAGTTTCAGTTTCTTGGAATATTTATGTTTGTTCTTTCATCTCCCGGACCACGACGATTGAACAAACAATGAAGTTTTTCAGTGTTCCACCATCGGAAAGATAAAGTTTCTGGTTTAAGTTTAATTAGGAAATTTATTTTTCATGGCAGCTTTGGTTGGCAGTTTTGAGCGGAAATGTCTGTTAGAATTGATTGATTTTTGAAGAATTTGCAGGCAGATTAATGGATTTAATTTTGCTTTGAAAGATATCGGTCTTTACGTATTTTCCGTGAAAGAAAAATGGAGCAAATTTACGATCTAATAGCTAAAGATACACATGCTTCGAAAGACATGAAAGACTACCTTTGCACTGAAAAAGGAAATATTTCAAAAGCCATTTTTGATCGCAAGTAATTGATTATCCTACTCGACGTAAGAAAGGAAAAAGTGTTCACACACCAAACATCGGTAAAATAAGTCTTAAAAGTACCACTTAAACCTTATGCAGGTGATACCGTGTGAAGTTAAAGATAAAACATCATCTCATAACTAGCATTGCATACATTCTCTATAGGAAAATGATTTCAGTATTGCTGGATCGCTTACTTTCAACATCAGTCTACACTACCGGCTGCCAGACAGGATCATACTATGTACTCGTATGTTACAGTCAGTTGCAGAATATCTATTACCCGTAGTTTGGATGCCATACGTAATAGTCTTCCGAAGTAAATCGATTTCCATTATCTATCAATACAAACAAAACTTTTTCTCTTGAATAAATTGTTGGCACGTAATTCAATGTAGATAAGGGTGTACGTCTGTTCACAGTTAAGCTGGACTAAGGTAATAAGTACCGTATAGAGAATCAAGCTGGCCGTTCACGAATTACTACGTAATTACCTGCTAATCCCAGCACTAGTAGCGATTAAAAAGATTGATTCGTTTATTTATTTGCGAAGTTACGTTGTTATCACGGATAATTTTCCTTGAAGAAAGCATGTATGATTCTTAGCTTTAACCTTCTTTACTGTTAAACTAGCTTTAGCGGTAGTGCACTGACATCCAGTTTTGTCCTCTCATAGATGTCAAAATCACCAGTATATTCAATGATTCATTCATTGCGCCGCTTGTCTCAACTTTAAAATTTCATACAATCCTTTCGAGAATTGGGCGTAAAGATATTTCATAACAGCGTATTCCCATGTCGTAAGCATTTTCTGAAAGCAAAAGGGTCTTCTAATTCTGTACAGGTAGTCAATTTCTGGCGATATACCGAACCATAGTTGCAATTATTTGGCTTGGACATATGCACTATTCTACATGAGATGCATGAGTTGTTTAGTATTCTGAAATGTCTGTAGCGGATTCGATTTTTCCACTTTTACCACGAAGCAGTCTGCGAAAGAATTTGTTTTCCAAATTTTCAGTATCAATAATAGGTTTTTACCAATTCGGTAGACTTTAGTTCGTGCCTTGAATCCCTGTTAGACCACTTCTCATTCCAGCACTTCCTTCTTCCTCTTGTGGAAAGGCCGATGTTCTTCGCTTATTCTATGCTCTGGTGCTCGTTTTCGACAATACTTTGGTGGATTTTCTTACCCGCATTAATTGTTCAACGAGGCGTTGCACTTTACTAGCTTAATAAAATCGTGGTAATTATTAGGTAGTATTTTTGTGGTTTTGTGTTTCACCAGGATTTATTTGACACCGGCGTATAGATATTTTCGAAAAGTTATGGGCTACGCGATCGCCTTCTCCTCTCTTGTGGCTGATTGTTGTGATGCTTAGGATATTTATTTTTATTCCTTGGTCATTGCTAAGTTGATGTAGGCTTCGGCGAAATTTTGAACATCCATGATTCCTGCTTTGCATAAATCGCAGTTGAATCAATCAGACTGACATTTTTTTCTGATCATGAGTTTTCCGTGACCGTTTGTTTAAGCTAATATACATAAAATGCGCCGAATAACATTATCCCGAGTTTGTTATTGAAGATGCTATCGTACCGGACGAGTTAAGCCTGTAGGTGCTATGTCAATAGTTCTACTATATGGGGCCTGATCTACGTCCATAACCGCATTTGTATGTGCTTTTTTTGTCGCCTTGGGTTCGTGAACAGTAACAACATCCAGGAATTTTGATTTTCCGTTTAAACTGTATCTACTTCGGCTGATGGGCCGAAGAACAATCAGATGACCCGAACTACGAATATGTCGAAGTACTAAGTAGCAAGCTTTGAATCGATTTCGCCGTTTTCTTTTATTGGCTATAAGACCAAACAACTTCAATTAAATCATCACCTTTTGTTCCCCAATCCTTCAAAATAAGTCACCATACCTACTACTTTCTTAGAGGTTAAAACCAATTACTATCATCCATCATCCATCAAAAAGTTCCTAGAAGTAGTTCACCAAGTCGGTTCTCAAAAAAACGCTCCAAGTACTCGTCACACGTCAATTCCCCTGAAGGCCAGAAATGTTCTCACCTAGTTAGCTAACCTTAGTGATGCAATTTTCCAAATTGTGCTCACACAAAAAGAGCCGAATACCGAACATCTTAATTTCTTGTGAATTCATTAGAAACTACTGCTTGGCGAATTCTTTTGCCTCTTTAATAGCACCTGTTGTGGTTTTTTGAAAAAAACTATTGACCTTACCATGCCTTAAATTTTTAATTACAAAGTTAGATACTACGAGTACGGGTACATGGTTGAAAATGCAAAAAAAAAAGACCATTACATCCTTCAAAATCAAGGACATGCACTTAGCAACCATGAGAGGTTAGAAGTGTTCTTTTTTTTTTCAAAAATTTTTAAGACAAGTTTCACCTGCCAAGTTGCAACTATCCTCAACCATGTAATGAGAGTTAAAAATATTCTTATACAACGTTGTAGGTTTCCGTATACTACGTATCTCAAGGATACGAGTACTATTCGTACCGTAAGTGGGTACACAAATTTCTATTTATAGACCATGTACGAGTGCATGTACTGGCTGGTGTACAGGCGTGGTTGTGGGTGGTTAATAGCAGTATTCCCAAAAGAAAACTTTTTAGTGTATCGTCGCGGCACAACACTTGCCGTATTTGCTATAGATGTGGTACTTAGACGTACTTAGCAATAAAAGCGAATCTTGCGAGATGAAAGACGTACTTTGCATTCATGAAAACGTTATTTGAGTAACAAAAGTGTAAGAACTTTTCAAGTGAGGTTGTGGCTGCTTGTTTTTTACATATAATACACATGCCTTGCACATGCATCGATTTTCATCCTAATTTGATGGTTCCAAGGGTAAAATGTTCAAAAGTCACAGTTGCACACGAAGTGATGGACGGAAAAATTTGAAAATCAATTATTTCTGACTTGAAGTAGTTGGAAAGGTAAAATTGCGATGACTGTTTTCGAAAGGTTGTTTAGCATTTTAATCAGGTAGAGATACTTTCTATAAAATTTGAGTCTCAAACGAAATTGGATACTTTTCTTCATGAATGGAATATGTACAAACTGACACATCACCGTATGCCTTCAGTGTCTACCCCTGTTCATTCTAGAAAAAAATAAAAAATCTGCAAAACCATAAATGAATAAAAATTCTCACAAAAAAAAAGCCGCAGAAAACCGAAGCACGAAGTTTTTCCAAATGAAGGAATTCTTTAAATTTAAATTCTCCAAAGACTCTGTGAAGAAGCGTAATGAAACTAACCAGATGTCAAATCAAATTATCGCTTGCTCTCCACTATCCAGCGGTTTTTACGTCGCAACGACAAAGCTCAATTTTGCAACATAATTAACCAGAAAACAATGTTAAGAAGAGGTCAGACATGATGATGATGTTGGTTAGGATGCCACACCATATCAGACCATTAGACTCCCCATGAACTGACTAATCCAGATCCTCATCATCTGGCTTAATACGTAAAAAATGAAGGAAAAATGCAATTATCCTATTGTTGCCGTGCAATTTAGCAGCTTCTCTCGCAGCTTTCTTCTTCGTTCTACCGTATCAAGCAAGGCAAACAGACGAAGAGGAGTATTCATGTTCTTCTTTTAAATCATTTTATTTTTCTGAACGCACACAATAGATGACGATAGGAGAGTCCTTGCACGACAATCATGATCCTTTTATATCTGATTATGAGAAGTTTTTGTTTTTTTGACGGTGTAATACAGGGGGCCATAAATGAATTAGACAACCACAATTGATACGGTGCCAGCTTGTTGTGTGCTATTAAGATTAAAAGATTAAAGAAGTATGTTTTATATGTACATGTTTTAATGCTGGCTGGACCCGAGCTTTAACATGCAAACCATTCAGACAAGCACTTTCCTTCTTTGTAATTCTGTAATTCAAGTTAATTACTATCTTCTATTAGTCACATACGCTACCTGAGGCCATTCATTAAAGACAGTTTAAGATAAACCTGTTTTGAATTTGACATGACATAGATATACCATATTTACTCGTAGGAAGATTAAGAAAATTCAAATTTTTACTTAGTTCCACGCCTTTACGTCATATAGAAGGATGATATGACCAAATTCTTCTTATCTATACATACAGGCACCTATTTTAGATTTGCTTGCCTTTAATCTTTTTGTCTTCTAATCCCCCCAAAAAAAATGGATTGACTTTTGAATTAAGAGATTTAGAAAAACCTTGTGGCTAATTTTTGTGCCTGCCTAATCCTCAGAAACATTCAAGACTCTTTAACTCCCTACTTGGGGCTACAAACGTTAATTCTTCATACTTCAAGTTCAAAGTTCGGTAGCTCCGTGGTTTCTAGCTTAGAAGATCTATGCATTTCCTCGATCTCGTATCTATAATAGTAATATCAAATTGATTGAAGGAACTTAACGCGCCAATAGCTTTGGTTTCAAGTGTATTAATCCTGAGCTCTACTCTGATGGGCTTGGATTGTAATTTGGGGCTCATTTGCTGAAGCTTAAAACTTTTTGCGAATACAGACAATTATCGTCTGGGTAGTCTAGGTATTTTAAGATGTATTGCAAGATAATTTCAGAAAACTTCAATCGATCAAAACGTAGGTACAATGAAAGAATGTTATGGAAAGAAAGAGAGAATGTTATGAAAGCCAGCAGCGAACTAAAAATCAGAGCAAGCTTATCCGCCTCGGCGCACTGATCCTTAGTTTAATATAAGTTTAGCATATGAAGATTTGCTGTGAAAAGTCAAAGATGGTCACGAACTCAATTAACTTAGTGATAGTCTGAACCGCATCAAGAAAACGCGCAAAAGAAACACACTCATTTTCCTAACCAGCAGTACAAAAAATTCAATCAAAATTATCCCTGTAAAACAATCAGATACAATCATTTGAACAAATGAAATATTAATGGATTAGAAAACACAGTGGATACCAGTGCCAAATATGCCCTGACAATGTAACCACTTAGGAAAGCCCACGATTTTCAGAGACAGTAACCAGTAGAAGCAGACAATTAGCTAAATAAAATAAGCAACGTACGCATAGGTTGAGTTCTATTCCGAATACAACAATAATTAGACTACTCAAATGCTTCGATCCAGGCGAATAGCCGGAATAGACGGCTAAAATAATCCCTTACGATTTGGTGAAAGTAGGTATACTCCGAAGATATACAGAAAAAAACTCCAATTCCCCACTGCTAATGAAAGGAGGGCATCGGTAGTAATCACCCTACAAGAAATCTAGGATGCTCATCATACCACCGACCATGGAAAGAACTTCAGCTGAAGCGATGAGGGTATGTTGGTCTCAAGGTTTTTTCAAACTAAAACTTTTTCTTACGAATTTAAATACCTTCTATATTTTATCCATGTTTATCTTAATATCTAATTTAACATGCTTACTTAATTATTTGACGATTAATTTAAAGAGGAACATCCAGTCACGAAGAAACGTTGACTCGAAGGGGGAAATCAAAAGTAACATTCCTCCGAATCGAGTACCAACAGTTTGGCTTCAGTGCTTCGTTCGCAAATGCGTTCATCCAGACTATTTTAAACCATTTTTTTGTTTTTATGTCGTGACCACTACAGGTACTACAACTAATCACCCGTCATGTACGCATTGTTATTGTAATCTTGTGCGAACCGAACCGACACTATGATAACTTTGTATGGACTGATCTAAAAGACCTTTTCAGGAAACACCTCATCTGGAGCCGTTACGAACCAATTTTTCTACTAAGGAATTCAATAATTTCTTAAAGTGGTTAAACATACATGCTATAACTCGGCATCATAGCCGGGGATTTTAAGGAATGTCCCGCTGAGAAAGAAATACGAAGCAAGGCGGCCAATGAATGTTCAAACTATTCCAGACGTTATGTTCCTAAACGGCAGTAAAGAGTGTTACTCTTTCGGTACAAATGGAGCACACTCTATCATGCTTCTTATTTTTGTACTCCAAGCCTTTACTTAGTGAACAAACCGAAAGTTCAGCGCTTATTTTACTCCCAGCTACCACTATCTTTGAAAAGCTAAATTGACAACCAAATAGCATCAGGAAGAGTGTTCCATATTTCAGGTTAAAGGTCGAGCACATTCAATGATGAATCATTAGTTTATACGGTCGATGCCGCGTTGAAAAATCTGTTGAACTAATCATTTACGTCAGCGTGTGATACTTCTATAAAAAGAAGAAGGAATTGTTCGCAGTACACATCAGTTTATAAGTGTAATGAAAACATCAGGTTGCTATGAGCTGAACGCCACACCAAAGGAAGAATCAAATTCACAATCAATTCGAAAATTAGTATAAATTAGCCCGAACGGAGTTAAATACGGCAGTACATATTAGCAAACGCCAAAGCCTTGTCAAGCTATTTAATAAAGAGGGAGAAAATCTGTCAAGCTTGATAAGTGCTACTCTTCTCCACTCTGGTTTAGTAGGCTGTTGAGTGTAGAATAAATAATAAGGGTTCAGCTTCCATTCAGCTGCTTAGTTATGCCCATTGCCTTTGCGATCTGGTACCTTTCAGAGTCTGAGCTATTTGAGCTTAGCTGATTTTTTAAATTCATATACGATCCAGCAAGTTTAATTCTGCTTAAGCCAAAAAGTATATGATATTGCAGCCAACCTTTAAGATAATCCTTGGTGCGAGTCGGACCTATATTCCGAGCCCCCGGCGAACAGTAAATTGAGAAAAGCCTTTCCGTTCACTAAGAGCTTTAGACGTATCAGCCTGACCTCGTTTCTGCTAAAGAGCATAGCGAACAAAGTTACACTTTCTTTGTGCTTAATTTGTCTAAGAAGCAACATCCGACAATAGGACAGATGTCCTCTGAGATGTGTAACTCGTGCTGTTAAAAGCAATTCTAGTGAAGATAACTTTGGTTCCGGATGCTTATTGCGGACAGTATATGATGGCAGGTACATAGGGGTTACCCTAAGGTTGGCGGTCTGTCTCCGCCATAGTAAATGCTGGTCGGGCTCTTTGATTAATGCCTTCTGAACTGATCAAGGACGTGAATCTGATTGTGTAGCTCCGGACCAGTTAGACCGGCTAGACCAGTTAGAGACCTTTTATGTCTCGTTATGTTTTTCATCTATTATGCATAGTAAATCTAGCTGACAAAATAATGACAAACTTTTTCCTTTAAATAAGTGAAGTTGTTTGTCAGGTAATATTGTTAGTCGATACTCTGCAGTGAGATATATATAACTTTGACTCTCAGAAGAGATCACTTAAAAGATATATACATGCATATTTCTTACAAGTACTAAACAATCACTTTATTACCATACTAAAGTTGGCAACCTCTACAAGCTGAATATAAAATGAATTCGCTTACCCCACAATAGCATAGTGCAGCAACGGGGAAAATCTATCCTTTCATTCTTTCTACCTGCATCTGTAGATAGATTCAATTCTATGATTAAAGTTTCCATCGTCATCCGTCCTTAAACGAAACGCATAAAAAACTCCACCAACCCAAGAGGTCCTCTAATTCCATTTAAATTGTTGAACGTTAACGTCCTTGGTATAGTGACTGTTTATTGTTGCGCGCTTATAATCTGCATCGCTAAAACCGAAACAACAATAACAACAGCAAACCACTTAAAATGGAGAGACAAAAAGGTAAACGAATAAGATGAGGGACAAAGTATACCAAACGTCCAACGTCCTAGAGCTGAGTCGGAAGAGAACATAAAGTATCAGTGCGAGTACGGGAAAACGGGTGCGAAAACAATAAATCCTTGCTTTGGATAGGGAAAATATTCATAGCTGACACCACCTACCACCATCAACTACAACCTACTAGTTACCTACCCCAATACGGCTGTCACAACATGCCTATAACTCCTTCAGATTTATTGTCGAGGACAAGAGTCTCGTTGATAAATGATTTATGACATTTCATTTGCCCGACAGTGTTAACAGGGACGGACCGTCCCAATTGCCTACTACATACGAGTACTACGGCGGCGACATCCCGAAAGGAAAGTTAAATAAATATACACATGTGTAGACACTGCCTCATGTATTCCAAAGAATTCTATTAATGTCATTTTCTGGCAGGTCTTGAAATGGAAAGGTCTTTTAGATACTTTTAGGCCGATTAGACGGGATTTGTATCCTAAAGTGGGCGACTTTCAGGTTACACATGTCATTTGGCTTTAAGTGGATTAAAGGGTTATTCAGTTGAGTGGAAAACCTCTCTGTTAGAACAATGACCCAAGATCTCAATTGCTCGAATAAGTCAAAGGTATTATCGTATATCCACCTACAAATAAAAAAAAAAACAACTAAATAATGCTATCCCGTAACCATTGCCAAGAACATTATCTACCTTCAGAGACGGAAATAGTTGGCCTTCAATATCAAGCACTGAAATGATAATGTCAGATTATTGGGTCAGATAGACTGGGTGAAAGTTAAGTTGTAGCGTTCAAAAGGAAATTAAGGATTTTTGTTGATTCTTTCCGGAATACTTAAGGCTGGAACGAGATAGGTTTTATTTACCGACGAGTAAGCTTCTGTGAAACTGTTTGCTGATTTTAGGAAGAGCGTGAAGATGGGAATAATTACCATGCCATGTATTAAAAAATCGCTTTTGAATTTACATAATGATGCATTTACTGTGGATTTAATTCTTAATTTAAACTGGAAAAATCATGCTTGAGCTATATTTGATAAGAGTACAAACCAGTCGCGCCTCCTAATATTTGTAGCACTGAGGCAAAGAACTAATCCGCTGTAGTCCTTTAATGTTCCAATGAATGAGACATCTCAGTCTTTCGTAGAAAGATGAGTAACATCTTCATTGATGAAGTGCAAACAGTACCAGCACTGATGTTGATGGTTCATAGGCACCTGGCATCTGCAACATAATAATAGAGCAACACCGACATTCAAAGCAATCATTGTGCAATGTTACACACTCGCTAAGTGAAAGCATATATCCCCATTTATACATTGGATCCAACCAAGATTTCGGCCTTCCAACCGTTCTTGAAGAAATCTTGCAGTTTTGAACTAACTTGGAGGTAGTGAAGGAGTTTAGTCAGGGTTTAAGTGCACAGTTTCGCTTCACTACATTCTCCGATATTTTGACCCCTCCACCACACAATGCACTTCATTGTCATCCGCTTGGAAGACAGACGGAAGTTTACCGAACGTGTAGGTTATCACCTTCTACAATTAAAACAGCTCCACATCCTAGATATGTTAGATTCAGTCATTGCTTTCCTGGTTCAGATTCCGGGATCAGTTTTAAGAAGCTTGAAAGCCGACTTTGAATTCCTACAAATAATGAGACTCCCATTGTCATTGTAGATGGCATATCAATAACAGAAGGAGATGTATAGCAGGGTCAAGCGTGCTTTAAAAGGCTTCTTAGTAGCAGAGACAAATCACCCTATCGAATTTGCTGAAAATTATTTTCTTCTCCGTTGTACACACATGAGGTTATATCAAGATTAAGTAAGCAAATGAAACCTTAATGCGGCTCGTTTTCATGCCTAATGACAAGGCTTGTTATCTAAATTTCCTCCTGACGATGAGTTCGAATTCAACTGTGTTCTATTCTATTTTTTAAAGTCGGCTCCATAATCGATTAATAGATGTCCGCTTGGCGTGCACTTTTACATGACAGTTTAATCCGCTTTATTCTATTTCAAGGCTTCCACTTATTGTGCGCAATTAATCCACACAACAATCTGTAAGTCTTACTTACTTCTTAGTTATTCATGATGCTGCTGGTTCCTTTAGTCAAAGAGTGCATACAGTAAAGGCACCAAATGTGCGCGTAAGAGAAGCATTCAAAAGAAAGTGCAGCAGTGGCGTTATCGTCCTTAGAGCAAAGTCATACTTGTTCCTAGGACATAATCTGTTTAGCAAAGGCATAATGTCCTGTTAAATTGCCAGTAAATGATCCAAAGTCTGCAGTTAACAGTGCAAGTTTCTGCTGAGGGACCCGTGGATCCCGCGATCAAATTTCAATCAAAGACATAGACAAGCCTTTGGATTATGTTCAGGGAAGTCTTCCATTCTGTAGGTAGCCTGGAATTATTAAAAAAGGTTTAGCAGGAGTTTAAGTTTCTTTTTGCTACAAATGTAATACCGTGCCTCTTCCACGGCTATCCCCGTGATAATATTCAAACTACTACTCAAAGAGCACAAAAGGGAATACAGGCTACCTTAAGATTAGTAGTCTATAGCTTTATAAATAGTGACTTATTGCCAGTTTATTGGCATGGTTTTCCAAGCGCTTTTCACAATCCATTCAACTGACTTCACCGCAGGTTTTGCTCTCAAACAAGGTACCTCCAGCAGCTAGAAGATTCTTCATTGCAGAAGTCAATAAATTAGACAAGACCAACCGCTTTCTAAAGTCTTGTCTGCTCAAGACACGCCTGATCCCATAGATTCTCCACCTGGGAATTAAGAGCCTCCATTACCCTAAAATGTCACCTTATGTTGCTGATTTTCTGTCTACTCTCATCTGCCTTTTGTCTCATCAGTCCTAAGAGTGACACTGTTTTGTACTTTAATATTTACGGATACACAAAAATTAAATGATGATTTAATGAAGTTATGGTGCAACCTAATTTGGGACTTTTTCTAACAGCGTGGACATCATACAGCATAGATGTTAATACCTCAGTCCACATGATGCTCTTATTATAACTCTTAGCCACTGCTTGTAACAACTGATATTAGTCCTGCTGTTTGAACAATGAGAAAACTTGTATGTATCCTTTCAATTTGCTCTACAATATGTTGTAACATAAGGAACATACCATACACCGTGTATCCTACGGCCACAGAGTGTGTTAGTCAACCATAGACGTATGCCTGGCATTGATTTACGAACTTCCTGTGTTAACTCAAAGTCATGATATGAAATTGAATAGCAATTGATTCCAAGAAGAAAGAATCTATGTCATGGAAACAAACTAGATGTCGGCCTTCCCGCGAATCCGATTGATAGAGCTTGGGAAGCAGATACCTCCAAAATACTTTGAACTTATCTGGAAGGCCCTCATAAAAACAAAGTTACCTTTCGTTATTCAAGAGCTTTGCACTTACTTAACATTACTCTTCCAACAACGAACCTAATCTTATTCCCATAAGACAATCTTGTTGCACATTCAAAAATGCATATCAACGTGCCGCAATCTGAAGTGCAAATACCACTAGTGCCCTCAAAACATTAAATCATCTTGGGAATATGTGAAAGTTTAGAGCTTTGTGTGTATCGCTGAGGGGTAGAATTTAAAAAAGAAAAATTAAAAATCAACCTCACCGGTTGTATGGCTCAATCCGTGGGATAGCACAGGAATTCCCAGACCCCCTTTTACCACAACGAGACGGAAAATAAACAAAAACTATTCCGAAATTCAAATATGGAAATCTATGGCAAAAATCCGTGCTCGACTCTCTGTATGAGTGTTGTCCCTGGGTGTATCCTCTATAGTTTTTGAGTTATTTAATTTTTTTTTTATTTCCTTTCGTACTAGTACCTACCTTCCAACCTAAAATCATCACATTTCTTTTACCACATAAAACATACAGAAATCAAAAGAGATAGAAGGAAAAAAAAATTTCACAAAATACGAACTCACACGGGATTTTCATGCAAATAGAAAAATATTTGCTTTTGGTACATATTGTGGGTTTTTTTTTTTTTCTGTGCTGGCAACCTCTCTCCGCAGCACGTGAAAAAAAAGCACACAAAATGTTGAAACCTGTCTGGCTTTTTATGCTATCTATTCGGAATGTGGTGTTTTGCATTTTGATACACCACCGATGCCATCTAATTTGATTAAGGGGGACACTAAACAAATAGCGTTCGTCGGCTAATAAAATAAAGGGGTTTAGCCAACGCCTGAATTATTAAGGAGAGAATGATGTTTTTAACCTGACTTGTTGTTGTGCCTTTTAGTACTGGTCCTCCGTCATAGAACCCAGAAATTAAAGTACGAGTTTTGTCAAATTTTATTTACCAGACTGTTTATGTCTAACTTTTAAATTTTTGCCCATCGGCATTATTAATCCATTGTACGTTGTTCATCATCTATTTGTCTCAAAAGCCAATACGAAGAGATGGGGTCTGCGGTATAACTGACACCCATTCCTCGCTGAGATTTGTCAAATTGCTTGATTATATTACGTCCACGTAACGGACCAGTTACAGAAAATTTGGACAAACTTTCGTTGGAGAAACCCGACCAAGCGTATACATTTCATCAGCAATCAACAAACTGGCAGATGGTTGCTTACATTGAAAATATGGGGACCGCTTTAGATACGTGTTTTCCATAAAGTAAGTCATAGTCTGTGACGAAGACCAACCCAACGGATTTAACGACAATTCTGGAATTGGGACCCAACCCATAAAGGGCAAATATGACCGCTCCGAAACTCCAACTCAATGTTTAAATGAACGTATGTTAAGTGTCAGGCACTGCGTAAAAGACACTACAAGTCCCAATGTATCAGACAAAGACTCACACCGCACGCCTATCGAATATCTTGTAATTTTAATTATTTTTAAATGTTTCCCTTTATAAAGGGAACTGTAATTTTAATGGCATAATGAGCACAAGTTAAAACAACCACTCGTCATTTGGAAACTTTTGTTATTGAATGCCAAAGAAAACTTTTATTGCTGCCACTCCTGAGAAAACAGAAAACCTATCTTAAGAGCTCTCGTTTTGAATTTTCTTAACGACTCAAGTCAATATTTAATTTGCGTTACCACACAGCTTACAAACAATGACTACCGTAATTAAAAAGGACGAAAGACGAGTTGCACAGAAATAATTCCATCTACGACATCTCTCCTCGACAATTGTCTTTTCCGCCCACCTAGGAATTCACATTAACTACTCTTAGTACCGAAGGAGTACATACTTGAACTGTTACACCTTTACACGAAATGACTTCCATCGAATAGCTGTCGCAGTCTCTTTTTAAACTCAGGATGAAGTGAAGTCAGGGAAACTTTGTTTTGGAGGGTATCCGTGCGCCTCTTACGCCTTTCATGTCGGGCGATCTGGACGAACTTTTCTAATATGGAAAATTAAATTTCATGTCCTTTGGAAGTGCGCTTGTTTCAGTGTAATTACAGAAACCAGAAACTTTGACGAAGGAACTAGTTTTGCTTACAAATGTCAATAAATGTGTAAAAGTACGAGTACATAGCAGAGGATGGAGGATGGAGGATGGAGGGTTCACAGACCTAGAACTCTACGAATACCTCTGTTGGAGGAGTTGAATTAAATGAATTCCACGATATTGAAAATTTGCAGTGGTAGAGAGAGGATAGACTTTTAGCTTTGATATCCTATACCTGATGGGTGAAGGAGGAGTTGTATCCCTTGCCGCCATCCATTTTTATTGCTGTTGTTAAAATTGTTTGGTTGGTTTGTTCTGGAAGTTTGTTTGGTTAATGTTTTCAGGTGCAATAAGGAAACAAATATTGAAATGGCCATGGAGGCAATGCACAGAGACAGCTACTATGGTGGAATTGTTGAAGTTGTAGGGAATCTTGTTAAGGTAGGTCGATGAAAGCAATTGTGGCTTGTTGATTTAAGTTGAAAGGAGGAGCAATTTATCAGCATGGCTTGTTGGGGGCCTGTACTTCTACGAACAGAAAAGTTAATTCCTGCCAAGTTTCTCTATGTTAATGATTGATGACACACTGTTCTTATCAAGATAATTTCAAACAGCAATCTGAAACCATCGATGTACGAGTATTCTGATGACTTGCAAATTTAATTCAGCTTTCCTCTGCCATAGAAGTTAACAACCTCGTTTTTGATAGCCTAAAGAGGCAGCAGTAAAAACGCAAAACCTGCATCTCCTGTGACCTTTTCGATCGAGGACAGAAAAGCATCTTGGTGCGTGCAATGTGGATACCTTAAGCACTTTTACACCTATGTTGCGGAATGAAATCCTTAAACGTACCTTAGCCCGATATGCTCGGAACAGAACACTCTGTACGGCCGCTGTTTAATAGTCAACGGAAGAGTAAAGCTGGGACACTAGTGAAGATACGGCAAAAGTCGTAAATCACAACACTAGACATATGTTAGTTCCTTAGAAATTTCTAAAGAAAGGTCGGAACCATCCAATCTCTTGGAACCGATGGCGTTTCCACTTCTGCTAACCTAAAAAACATGAAACGTCCGAAATTATGGCATAAAAATAAAACAAGCTAGCGTGCTTCTATAGCGAGACATATCTTGTCATACCAAATAACTTCAGCGATGTTAGATTGATGATATAAACGTGGGTGGTAGGCGATATGGAGGTAGTATCAGTGGATTAACCTGGACATGTTAGACGCCTTCTATTAGTAAATTTGCAAACTACTCGTAACATCCTTCGAGTGAACCAGTGCAAACAGAAATATCCAGCAAGAGCTAAAAGAAGGTAAATATCTTAGAAGCAAGAAATCTCATAGAAGAAATAGTTGGTAATGGACCACTACATTTATTCGCGGATTACGAATGGCCAGCAGATGGAAGTTACCGATGTTAATTACTTACTTAGGTGGCGTTACAGTCCAATGTGAACTAGCAGCTCAACCAAAAAGCCTTTCTAGCCGCACTCGAAATTGTTTGAGGTCTTGCGTGCCCCATCTTAGAAGCGGTCATCCTCTGCTGCATCGCCTCTCGGTTTTTCAACATGGCCAAGCCATCTCCGACGTTCGATCCTAGATGCTTGATTAGACCGACCGATGTGTTGTAAACTCCGTACAGTTCGTGGTTAAGTCTCCTCCTCTATTCCCTGTCAATACAAATTCAACCGAAAATCACACGCAGTATCCTTCTCTCGAAGAGGGCAACTGCTTCTCGGCAACTGGCCTCACCACGACAGAGCAGTACCGAGATGATAAGAGTCTGTTATATAGCCAGTTTAGTCTTAGAAGAAAGGACTCTGTTACTTAACTGCCCCATAAGCCCAAAGAAACAGCGATTGGGAAGAATACGTCATTGTTGCTTGTATTTATAGAACGAAGGTAGATGAAATCCTTAACTACTTCGAAGTCATAACTGCCATATATGGCCAAGCAACACAGAGATGTTAAGAATGGAAATGATGCTACTGGTAGAGTGTTTATCAATTCGGCTTAAGAAATACAATAGATTTTTTCATGTGGACATTGGCGTCGAGAAAAGAAGTTCATCACGGCTGGCCGGCTTATACTATGAAAAGTGCTGACCTCTTTTAGTAATCAGTGTAGAGTTCAAAATTCTTTGCAGGATTCATCAAGCGCAAGCCATGGAAGGAAACTGTAGACTGACCATGTTTATTCTCGGTCAGAATGAGTTCTATTATTGTTGTTGACGAAAATTATCTACTGGTAACACTGAAGAATATCTTAAATCGCATCGAAAAGGATTTATAAAGCTATTGCCACTTCAGGCCGGCAGTAGAGAAGGTATTTAAATAAAATCTACTTTATTTCAAAATTAGCAAAGAAGGATGGGAAACAAGAGGAACTTAGGTGAATAGTAGAGCTGAATGTCCCTTTTTTTTAAATCGATGAACATACAAAATTTTTGAATTTATTCGGTGTGCTGACAGTGTACATAGACACGTAATGAATAAGCAGTGCGAGTTATGGTCTTCGGGATTCCGTAGCACACAATCTCCGATCTAGGCACGCTGTTCATAGTATATAGGTGTCTTCTCAATTAACTTTTCATAATAACAAACCCCAGCCATCACTACACCTTTTTCCTTTTTCAAACAGAAAAATTCGTTTGATTATCCTTATCAAATGCAAAAATTAATTTCCTCAAACTACACATATAACAATCTGCAGATTCAATCAGCAGGTAATAACAAAAAACATTTTAATTGCCATCACCTTGCCATAATTGGACAAGGTAGGTTTTCACGATTCTCACTCTGTACTCCAGTCTTTTAATTCGTCCTGAACTCAACCATTTTTTTTTTTTTTTTTAATTTTTTGTAGAAAATTATTTGCGTGACCCGCTCTCAAGTACCAAAACGAAAAGCGACCTTTTGACACGCGCGTCACTTTTCCTTCAAAACTTAAAAAAAAATAATTAAGAAAAATTCAAGAAAACCGTTGAAACGAACATCAATAAAAGCCCCACTTTCACTTCGCACAAAAGTCAGCCCCAAACGATGAAGGATATCAAAAAGTATTACGGCGGCTCCTCGGTTATGAAAGGCTTCATCATCCATGTCATGAAAATCGGGAGCAAATAACTATTCGTGTTATTTTCAAATTTACCATCAAGTGGCTGACTGACAGCCAAAGAGGACACGCTCTTTGTATCACATTCGTTGGGTAATAATAAAATAAATGAAATTATACCCAGCAAAGGATATGACATGCAACTTAAAGAGTTTTAAGACGTTTAAAGGAGACATACTAGAGTAAAAAAAATCACATCCTTCGACATTCAGTCGACAATTTGATTATTAGCATTTTATTGCAGGGGAGAGATGGGGATGGAGGTAAACTGCATAATTGTTGTATGTACATACCATATATTTGTCTGAGGGTTGAATAGATGTTTTTTGGTTTCAGATTTTTTTTCGTTTTTGTTTTAGATATGGCTCACCACTCAATAGCATGTCGTTGAGTAATCGTTTTAAATTTCTGCCTTTTGCTTGGGTTGCTTGTACCATTTATTCGGCTAATGGAAGTTGTTCGTGCCGGTAGTCCATTGCAATATGTAATAGTCCATATGGCAATATGCTTATACAACCACAAATCAGGATATTTCACAAGAATAACGATTTGACTGGTGGAGTACGAAATTAGCTAGGAATAGGGTTTGGTAAAGGGTTTTAGAAAACATATTTGGAACTTTATTTATGAAGATGATGCACAGCCAATATGATTAACGATATTTTTTCAGCTGAATTTGTTCAATCTTCTGCGTCGGTTTCTATAATTACACCGGCGACCACCATATCAGCAGCTATCAGCGCGAGGAAGTTTAATCCGAATTATGTTTTTTTATCCTCACAAAGTAAAGGTACTTCAAAGGCTGGTACCCCAGCTTACTCCGCTAAACAGGCTCCATAAGTTCTGCCGTGGTACATAGAGTAGCAACCCTAGGAGCACGTAGATACATATGTATACTCGTATGTATATATTGTACAACGCGCAAATCTGCTAACTAGCAATAAAGTCATCAATAAAAAAATCCTCCATCTAAATATTTATATACACAGCTCTAAGACGGGTTTTGTTCCGAAGAACTTCATTTGTGTTTTGTTTGGGATCGCGTTTCCTGTGCTTCTAAGCGAATCCGGCCCTGAACTACCGTCTCTACAAAAAAGGGAGTGGAAGGTCCGAGTAATGTTTTTGGTGCAGTTTGAGTGTCATTGAGGTTCAGATGCTCGACTTTTTCTTACGTATAAGACACGTATAGAGAATCGTATTTACCACATAGTGGTGTATAGAGCTGCTTTATGTGAGGGCATTTGCTATTAATTGCTTTTGTAGCAGCTATTCGTAAAAGGTTGATCAATGTTTTGCAATTCGTGTGTTCTGTTTGTAAAAAACACATTTATCATGAGCAGATAGGGCGGGTGACCATATTGCGATAGTAGTTTTCCCAATTGCTATATTTCAGCAGCTGTCAAAGTTACCAATAACATCCAGCTCTAAAAAAATATTCGGTAGGGTTTGCCATTTCATCATGCATCGTTTTACGCTTGCCGAAGGTGCGGAAATTATTAAAAAATATTATTGAAACGCGAATTTCGGTCGGTCGTCATCATGGCTTGTGCAATTTGTCGCACTGTGGAAAAGTTTGAGGGTGAGCACACTCTTTTAGATGTTAAGCCAGCAACCAGACAGAGATTGGTGCGAGATGAAGAAAGCATAGGCTAGTATCGAGGATGAGCCAGAAATGTCGATTCGGCGCCGATCAGCTGAATTGGGTATCGCCAGAGAGTCAACCCGGAGATTTAGGTCTACATTCATATAAGATTGTGCTGACGCAAGAATTGAAGCCGGATGAACATAAACAACGCCGTGAGTTCGCAAATTAGGACCTGGAAATGTTGGCCAGGGATCGGGATTTTGGCCAAAAAAATCATCTTCTCAGACGAAGCCCATTTTTGCTCAGCAGCTGTATTGTCATTATTGGGGGGATAAGTATGTATATTGTTGTGGAAAACGAAAAAAGGATACAAAAAAAATTAAGGATTGTTCTGGCTTGATAGTAGACAAATAAAAGCCCGGGTTTGGTAATTCAAATGATTGCAACACGGTCAGGCGTTATTTTTAGAATCCTGAAATTTCCGTAGAAATTACAAAAATTGATGTGGAGCTCATAAAAAGATGCCTACTATTATGATCATTGTATCTAGTGGCTATGAATTTGTTGTAGAGAAGTCCAGGAAGTTTGCAATTGATGCTGCCAAATATTATATTGAAAAGTATCCGTACCCTTCATCAATATTTTATTCATGAACCGGCAACAACAGCTCATGCTCTATTAGCGATTGGCAAATTATTGAGGAAGCTCAAGAATCACGGCACAAGGGCTTCAAAAATTATAGAGAGCATCAATCCCGGAAATAAAACAGGAAAATACTTATACAGATATTTTTAACTCTTTTTTGTTAAGTTCTGATCCCATATTAACTACGTGCAGCACGAGGAAAGTGCCTGAAAAAAACAAACTTCCGCTCGTTGAAGTATTGAGTTAGATTTCTTAAAGCTCCTCCTGATTCGGAAGAAGATAGCACAAGTGAAGACAGCACTAATAAAGACTATGTTTTCAAATAAATTTTTTTTAATAATTTTTATAATTAAAATTTTTGTTGTTCTCTTTTTATTGATAAACAAAAATTAAGTTTACTTATTTATTACAGAGGACATTCGAACAAAAGGTAACCTTGTGGGCGTGTTTGATAGTCATAAATTTAAAAAAAATCTTTATACTAATGAAAATAGTGGTATATTAATGCTTCAGCTTTTTTTAAGTCAAAAAAATTGAGCGTTTTGATGCGCGTGGTCATTTTTGGACTTAAAAATGTCAATAGCTTGGTTGTAACGGCATATGCTGAAATTTTCAGGTTCATAGCTGTTGGAACATTTATTTTCACCAATTGGGGATTTTCTGTCCCAGTGTGCTGTAAAAATAAACTATTGTTCCAAATGAATTCCGGAGCAAAATGCCGAATTGGGCAACTAGACGCCCAGACAATATAAATAGTAGTTATTTCCACTCTGTTTTGTGTTTCTTCCACAATTATTCCTTCATTTCTAAATAGTGAACAGTTGCGGCATCTACTGGGGGCACTGCTGCTCTTTCCGCACGCTACCGAGATTATCCACAAACCCATCTTTTAAAACTCTTCTCTTCTAGTAACAATAATGTGACAGCATTGCGATTAATGCTCCGACAAGAGGTGAAGTACGAGTATACATATATTTTCAGATTTACCTCGTGGGTCCTACACAGCAGCTGAGAAGATATGATTAGTAGTTCCTCAATTCGCCCGACAAGTAATTTGGCATTTTTCCCTGAGTCTAGAATCCTTATTGTCGAAAGTTGAATTTTAAGGCTTGATCACGGATATCTTTTTGAAGCATGTTACCTTCCAATGGGTGGATGGCAATGGCATTTAATATGAGCGGTTGTTCTAAAAATAAACTTAAATGTAAGGAATATTTGGTTTGACTAAGTACTAGTCACTTACTAGGGAACAATACACTTCAGCAACATTTACAAATTATCAGAAAATTTTTCAAAATTCTTATTAACTCAAATTCTCGCGCATTATAAAGCGTTTTACCGTATTGAAGCGTACTATTGAGTATTTAGTGTAAAAAATTGGAATCGATTTATTCATTCCATAGCGTTGCCATGCCAGTAAGGCATCGAAAGTCAAGAAATGAAGAAATCATTGCGGCTAGCCGCGAGCCTGTAAGCGCATTGAACTGATATCTGCATAGTTCCCCCGAGCTGGGCACCTATTGAATGTTCCAGTGACATAGTTTTCGAAATTACTGGGAGTTATGTCCGTAAATGATCGTGTTGACTAAAGCTAACTGAGCATCGTTAGAGTTGAACTTTCGCTGTTTGGTCTCTGCTAACAATGGAACAGATTTTCACTGAAAAATCATCCTTAGTGACGTTGCACATTTTTTGTTAAATGGTTTTGCTTATCAGTAAAATTGTCGCATTTGGTCAAGCGAACAGCCAGTAGTTTTCCAGCCAAGGTACATACGCGTATCATTGGGCCGGACTACTTCCGAGACGATGCCGACGAGTCGGTTGTATCAATGGAGACCGCTATCACTACTTGCTAACCTAACTGACGACGAAGTTCAGTGATCGGCTTATATCCAGAATTGGCTCTGTCAATTGCACTTCTCGTGCGACTTAATGCCTCTCTACTTTCTTTTTTGGAGCTACATTAAGTTGTTGGTCCATGCCAATTCAGGGTATTCCCTCATGCAATCTGTTCCGTGGGGCATATTTGAACGATGTGGTATTTATTAATAATTAACGATATCAATTATATTTCATTGGTGTCTAAAACACATATATTTTTATTTAAACAACAAATTGGAGAGCATGGAATGAAAAAAAAAATTACTATGAATAAAATTGTTGCACATACATTTTAAAAAATAATTGATTCCCCTTAAGGTATAAAAATAAAGGTAATGAGTTCTTCAATCATCTCCAAAAATTATGTAGAAATACAATAATTTGTAAATCAAGTGTGAGTTCATAAATTCACTTTACGGTAGGCTTCGAAATCACTCAATTTTTATGAGATCCTTTTTTTTTTTTTGATGTAATATCCGTTCAAATCGCTCACCAAATTGCCTCCCTAAATTCACTGAAAACAATTTAATTACATCACATCGGATGGGTATACGGTGTATGCTGAGGGATAGTATTGTATGTCGAGTATGGGCAAAAAAACATGTCAGCAACAAATAACCCCGGATCATCTGCATCAGTTGAAAATAACCACCAGAGGAGATTTACGGTCGTAAATTGGATCAGAGGGTGAAATATATTTATTTATGTCAGCCAAAGGGTAACGTTTTAAATTATCGAACGTACGAGTATACGTAAAGTTGGAGTGGATTTTGTCTTGTTTTTTTTTTAGTGAACTAGGCAGGATTTTATTATTATTTATTTTTATTTAATTTTTTTTTTGTTTTTGAAATTGGTGTACGAAATAAAATTTTATTGCCTTCGTCCTTTTTTTTGGTTAGTTGATTGGATTTATTTCTAACATAATTTAATAAAGGAGATATCGAGTGTACATATTTTATAAAACTTGGTCGAATATTTCTGAAATTGGAGATTGCACGGGAACGGGTTGTGAAATTCAGCCACAAAGCAAGGAGTAATTGGGGGACTAGAAAAGGGTCTGCCTGTTGTATTTTTAACTATGGACGTCAGAAAGAATGATGTAGTATCTTATGGAGTCATCGGCTTTTCTTACTCAATATGGACCTTTCGGATCGTTTTCTTTGTCGGTGTCGTTTTTGTCAATCACCATGAGAATTTTATCTGTAGGGCTCTGATTTCGCTTCTCCTCTTTATGAAGTAAATGTTGCCTATTTTTGGACGAATTTTGTATGGGTACTATCAAGATTTAGATATACTTCGAAATTGTAGCAACCAGGAACCAGATATTTTTAATGAGATAAATCAAAAGGAACATGGAAAACTTCTTCAAGTAAAACGAAAACAAATTGCATCCTTAGCATTGTACTGCTCATTAAATAATGTCACCATGCTGACAGAAGCAAACAATCCGTCGAGGATTTTCTCAACTGATCAACTGAATCAATTGTAAAACTGAGGCTTTCGCCTAAATGTGGAGATGATTCCGAGACTTTGTGCAAAGAACTATCAGTAAAGGTGTAAAATGCCAAGTACTCGTACATACATGCAAACAACAAAGTAAGATTCCATATCCTTAAGATTGAGGGTTGGTACTTCAAATCCAGACGTCGAATCGCTAGCACAACAGAGGCCTGAGAAAAACCCAAAAAAGCAGCAGTCAAGCCACGTCTTTTCTATCAGCATAAGAAGCTGAAACCTAAAACCTATCACACCATAAAACCCCTTAAGTGAGATTATGGGAAATCTAGCGCTGGAATCTAAAAGTTCCAAGTGTTTTGATTACTAGAGCCCTTGCAACACACACCGTACGAAACAACTTGAAATAAAAATATTTCTTAGCCTGAGCTAAAAACAATGCACTGCAGTGTCAGGACAAGCCTAAGCTAGATCCCTAAAAATATTTAGCAATTCAAAAACAGCGCTTTGAACTGAGATGCATCTTGTCAAGCAATTCCTTCAGTGATGTCCACTTATTCGTCCCCTCATTGATCAAAGCTATGAATAATGCGGAATAATTCCTGACAGATTTAGCAAGATGGCTATAATATTTCGAATTTAAAATCTTCCTAGATTTGTTAAAGCAAAGCCCTGTTCCACCTTATCGTGACGCCGTATGGCATTAATGTCACTGTGCCCCTTTATCGGTTGTCCATTTTTTAACAGGAAAAGGTCAGGTTATGGACAAAATTCAAGGCTCATTCTCATGCATAACTGACAGATTATGGAGCTTGACGAGACTTCGAGCTTCTGACCAGAACCAACGATCTTAGTCACTACGAAAAAAATGTACGAATATGTCGAATTTGGTATTTCATTCACAGGTGAGGCATACGAGGTGGAGATAACATCGGAGCAGGAATTGGAAGGGATTATTATTTTTTTCCAATTATCTAGCATAACTAGCCTCTGGCATAACGGGACTTATCACTGAACAGCAAGCTAAATAAACTGAAATTTTTACAAAAATTGACAAAAGGCGATTAATATAATTTTTGTTTGACTGTTCCAGCATGTGCTTAGCAGCTGAACCAGATTTTTGAAACGCTGGTATCGATAGGAAAAGGATTTTGAGAATTCCTACCTCTCATATGAAGTCGCTCAGAGAAACCGACCAGTCAGATTATCAAAATGAAAATTAACTGAGCTGCAAACAGCTTGTATCTACTGGAGTCTCTAGGTCAAATGAATTTCTTTCTTGCCGAGATCCAAAGAACCTAGGACATAGAATAATTTTCATACATAAACTTACACATCTCAGTAAGCATTTTGCGTGAGAAATCAGTACAACGGAAACCACTTTGCCATCAATAGCATACCTAATCAAAAGAAATTGTAATTTCAAAAAATATGCTCCAGTAGGCTTCCTCGATCTTGTGAGTGTCCTAACAGAAGAAGGAAGTGTAATTCCTTCCAACTGAAATAAACTTATGAAAAACCTTAACTCAAGAATTCGTCAGTTGAGACGCATCGCATGAGGTTTTTCTCTCTGAACTTAATAGTCAAAGAATAAACCAAGATGGAGAGCATCATATCTTTAAAAGCCTGTTGGGATCAAAACTATTTCTAGATACCAATTTTCTAAGATGTACATATAACGAATGTTTAAGGATGGGGAAGAAGAAAAGGAAATACTTCTGTTGGATTCTTGCTCTTTGTGACAGAACAATATACCTACCCCAGTCGCTGTACATGATTCAAATAAATTCCACAAGTATCATCTTCCAGCCAAGAATCAAATTTTTCCTTTGCAAAATCGATTGATAGAAATTCTTCAAAACCACTTTTCCTGGCAACTTTTGCGTGAAATTTTCCTTTGACTCACGGCAATTTCAGTTTCAACTTTGCTTTGACATCATTTTTAAAAAATTTTCCACCCACTTAACTGAAAATTCCAAAGTTTCACTTACTAATATTGTTTACTCCTTCTATCTATAGAATGTCATGCAATTTGCATGTAGTAAAACTAAAGATACTTGAAGAAATTCCACAGGCTTGAGGCTCACAACAGAATAAAAATTCACCCACAGTCTCGAGATAGTCTGCATGTATTCTCATGCAGAAACATTAGATAACGCAACTGTAACGAAATTCGAAAATCTAACAATTCACTGGATTTCATTGTAAGACATTCCTTGTCATAACACCCAAGTCGTTTGCAGTCCCACTGTCATCCTGTTCGACTTGACTCTATTGAATGTCGTGCAAGAATTTCCATCTCTCTCAGAAACCTTTTGCACTATTATTTGACTTCCTTTTCCTCTTTTATCTAAAAGAGTTTTGCTTTACAGTAACAGTTGGCTAAGAAACCAATTTTTGACTACAAACTAGTAAACTTGAAGGAAGAGAGGGACTAAGTACTACGGAGCAATGTTGCCAGATTTCAAATTCAATGATTTTCCTTGCTCCTTCTCTTAAATATCAGCCTCTGTTGAGTCAGAGGGTCTTCCAAGAAACGCATGTTTCATTTGAAAAAACCTGGAAAATATTTATCGTTTAAAATTTCTAAAATAACCTCAAACTTGGTAACCCTGGCAGGATTCTGACTCGAATACACATCATATACTTCGGTTATTTGCAAAATAAATATTTTCAATTTGTCTGTTCTCTCTACCATTTGAAACTTTAGATACTCCATACTCCGCAGTCGTACTGATGTTCTTGCTCGTATCTATGTACATAATATAGAAATGCAGTATCTCTATGTTAAAAGAGGATTTTCTGCCGTTCCACTGTTGGGTGTCATTCTGCCAATGTGTGGTACTTAAGCGAAGAAACGTCAAATGTGTTTGGATTAAGTCCTTAATCGTATGCAGGATCTAATGGTAGGAGACGCTTCCAATGGGTGTAAAACTTTTAATGAGAGGATTTCTCGGGACTGAGGTCGACTACATATTCGTATTTTGAAACTCAAGTTGAAGTTCTTGTTGTTTATATTTTAAATGCCTAATGAAAGGATAAAAGGATTTTTATTTGCGCACATGTTTTCGTCTACGCAATGCTCTTTGAAGAAGTTTAAACTGGGTTTTTGCCTTAGGGATGTGTTGGTTTTTTAGTACTTCCGCAATATTCTAAAAGAGGTCTTGATTGTAGATCTTAAAGTTAAACTGTTCTTGATTTGAAAATAAAATTAAAAACAAGACGAGTAGAAGATACTCGTATCTTAGGTAAAACAATTTGATGAACGGAATTCTGGCCTATAAGAACATCCAATGATAATGAAGATATTTGCGCTGAGATTTTTAAACATATTCGCTGGAGCTCATGACCGGTGACAGAGAATCTGGTTCTTATGACCCTGGTAAACGAAAAGAAACAAAGATTTAAAGCAAAGGCAACGAAGATTCTACTGGTACCCTGCGGTGGATCAATAAAGAAATTGACGCTGATCATCTTTCGAGATAAAAAAACCTACAGACCTTTATGGATTGATTTCAGTCATAAGGAGAAGAAAAAACTGTTGAAGGAGGACCAAAATCACATGCAGTATCTTTCTTTCAAAAGCTTCTGCGGCATAGAGCAGGATCGAAATAATTAGGGTTTTATATAAAGGAGATCTGTTCTTACAATTGACAGTTGAGCGATTGACAGTTATTCTACGTTTGATTTCTGCTCTATTGTCGTTGGAGTTTGTAACTATGGAGCCAAGGTAGATGAAGACCTCAAATATTTCGAAGTTATCACTGCTAATGATAACGCGGTGGTGTGCGTCCTTTTCTAATAACTGTATATGCTTGGTGATGATGATGTTGATTTCTAAGTCTTTCCCAACATCTCTGATGATGTGAATATTTAATCGATTGTAGACCACCTTAGCGCCCACTTGAAGCGAGCGTGAGCCGTAGAATCACAAAGGAAGTGCTAAGCGACGTTGGCACCACGCTATAAATAAGTATCGTAGCTGTGGACTCAGTTACATATACGCAGTTACATAACGCGAGTTTTGAATACATTTGAGACTTTGAATCATAGTGTATGCACGTTTCGATTTTATTAGCATTTGACTTTTACTTATATATCGAGTGTTTCGGCATCTGCACTCCATCAGAGAACAGGTGGTTTACAGAGGCTTTTCCTTGCAACAAAAGACGGTTTCATACATTTTGTTGTCGACCAGATTCTGTAAAATTTTGTACTGATTCTAAGTCTGGGGAAAGTTTGGAAAGGTTTACCGGACTCCCGTGCCCAGTAAGTTTTTCTCCCGTTCATCATCTTAAATATAGTCTAGAGTTTACATTCGATTTGGAGTTTGGGATCTGTTGGGGATAGCATATACGCTATATATATATTGTAATAAATATATCATACGGAATTAAAAAAAAATACAAAAATCTAGTGTCTAATCTTTAATCTTTCTCTTTATTTTTTTTTCTGTATCATTCTTCTTATAAAAAAGCAGAAAGTGTGATAGAACATTTCTTTTTTCAAATGTAGAATTCCTGTTAAGAATTTAACTAACGTCCTACAAATCTTGCAACAATGCAACTGATGAAGTTCACTGAAAACTACTATTCGAGATGCGTATCAAAATTAAATTATCCATATGAGATTGAATATGTTAAGATGGTCGACATAATACTATTTCTACTAAGACGTAATAAATACAATCTTGCAAGAGTCACTGTAACCTGTAAGGCAGATAACCCCAGGCCTGTCGAAATCACTTATTTTACAATAGCAACTATGACATCTTAGGTTGTATATTAAACCCAGCACCAACAAATTTTGAGTACTGCCAAAATATTTGCACACAGAGCCTTGCTGAGTGCCAAAATTGAAGCCCGAAGAGTCACTGCCCTCTAGAAGACGTACTAGAATTTTTTGGTCTGGGAAACAGAAAACTCTAACCAGCGACTCCTACACTTACTTCGAGATCCTTAAATAAGGATAAAGTAAGTTCCTGTACCCACCTATTTCTACTTTGAATATTCATCTGGATTTACCAAGTCTACTCTTCAAAATGATGTTACTAGAATTCGAACTAAGGAGTAGGAACACTTCTCTGCTGGGGATTTTTGCTACTTTTCAAACCAGATGACGTCTCATTTCCGAAAAGTTCTGCTTCCACACAATATATTTTCCTGCTAATTAAGACGATTTTATTGTACAGTACATACTCGTACGTATAGTGTTTCAAATAAACATCTTCAATATCCTGTCCAAAATTACTTCCTTAACATGACGTGCCAGTCAGCAACAGAATTCCTAGAAACGAATGTTTGTTCAGAAAACAAAGATCTGCATTTTTTGAGGATTTCAAATCTTATAAATCAAACTTGGGAATAATAATAAAACAATTTCCAACGGCAAAAGCAAAATATAATCTGAAAATTCTTGGGAAATTTTAATCACCCATCTGGCGTCATTATGTTTATGACTTTCATTTCGCTTAACGAGAAAGCTTTACGCAGACTTTTATGCTCATATTGCACGAAAACAAAAGAATGGAAAACGAGTTCCCACCCATTAGCGATTTAAAAATCGTTCAATATATGGAAGGGGCAGGCTATAGAGAAAACCCTTGCAGTTAAGTCTGGGGGGTGAGGTCTACGTAATTACTTAAATAAGACGTATTGTGGCTGAAATTAAATTAGCCGGTGAAGAGGAACTGATGTATTTTGAAATGCGGTTTAACGCAATTTTCTTTATTAAGGAAACAATGAGCATCTCACATCCAACTGACTTGCTCAAGGTAGGGAAATGGCCCAAATCGTACAGGGGTAGGCCGAAGATACTCTGGATATGTCAATAAAGTCAATATACGAGTATTATCGAAGATAACCAATGCTTATTAATCATTGAATTTTCGCAGCAAGGTGAAATACCAGCGTATTTCTAAAACATAACAAACAGGCTACAGAGGATTTTGTATAGGCAAAAATTTGATACCTTGACAATAAATCGAATGGAGATGGTCCGTAAGCTCTCACCAAGAGAGGGATATTTCCAATATACTCGTATAAAGAAGTTCTTCAAATCAGCTAAGCTAAGTATTCTTCGTCTTTCTCTTCTTACTTTCGTGAAAACTAATATAAGTTAGTCATTTCCTATTTAAAGTACCCTGAGAGTCACAGGGCACCTCTCTCCACCCATCAGCCGATGAAATAATAAATCAAGGGTTCATAGAGATGCGGGCGCAACAGTTAAAACTTTTATAGCGATTTACGAATTTAGCTCCGCCAGTCATAACTGGACTACTTTAGATCATCTTCACGATACACTTAAGAGCAAAAACTTCCTATCGGTCTTTTTCGATTTTTGGTTGCAGACCTTTCCAATTCCTTGATTTTCAATTTCGCCTTTCCTTGGTTACTATTTCATGGAATCCCTCCGAATAATATCGTCTACATCTGCGCCAAAAACTATAACCGATCCCCTACCATATCCCAAGTCATGTGGTATTCTACACTATGACCTGCTATACTATATATAGTATTTATATACATATATACTTTCCGATTTTAGTGTCCAAATCGAAGGCTCTAGTCAAATATTAGATGTGATACCAAGTTTATATAATACTGTATAAGCATATTTTTTCAATAGTTGGCAACTCGAAATGACGTCTGAATCTAAATCTTCCAAGAAAAGTATGTCGCTGTCGTAAGACTGCTTAGGGCACAATATCCAACTCATCGGCCATTAAGGGAGGTCCTACGAGCACAGCATTTAAGTGAACCAACTCTCAGAGAACTTGAAAGTCGTAATGTGGATGAGATCACAGCCGAGGACTTGGAAAAAGTGGAGAAAGAGAATGGGATCAAATTATCAGCTCTGAACTGCTGAAAAGCAGTGACTATATATTTGATACAAACAATAAATACATTCGCGAATGCCTTGTAACATTCCGAGTCAAAGCTCAATTAAATGCTACCAAGGAACGTTTCTACGATATTCTCGACACTATCTTAATGGACTCAGATATGAGCACATAATTTGGGAGAACGCTACGATATGTAGACGCTGGTCCAGCCTCAGCTAGCAGAGTATAAGTATTCTCAAAACATTGTTAGCCGTGAAACCTTGTCGGCAGCAAAGAAGACGACAGAAGTCAAGCAGTAATAAGAGTGCTTCTAAGCACGGTTTCCATTCTGCTTTACACAGGTTGTTTTTGCGTCCGTACTTCGCGGCCTCTTATAATGAGGCTTCATACGGCGATATCCAATAATAAACTGCGTTAAAGGGATTAGCAAGCAACCGATGAGATGACAGATCAAGATAAGGATTACCACAGCATCGAATGAAATTAAGACCATATTGACATTCACCCCCTAAATATGCAACAGGTTTTAATTGTGCATTTGCAATTAGCAAAACTGAGTTTAGTCTTGAGGTACATAGTTGATCCTGCTTGGACGAATATATAAACGCCAACTTAACGAGCTGTACAGCGGCATCAATCTGGTTAGGAAAATGCACACCCAGCGTCTGAGTACGGGCATGTAACGTGAAACCACCACTTCGGACTAATAAGTTCTCTATTCCTACGCGGCAGGATAAAGCACTAGAGTAAGTAAATAACCAATTTGTTAATTTTTTTATTTTAGTTTTTAGTATCAGTATTTTAGTTTTACCGCGCATATTCCCATATTATTTATATTGACACATGAAAGCATTAATCAGTACCGGAAATCAAATCAAAATTGTACAACGATTTATAGAAAAAAACACCTCAAAATAATGTACAACCGTCATTCCTAACTACGTCTTTCGAAATTTTTCCAAAGGCCGTTCGTAAATTCAATTAATTTAATTGAATGTTTTAATTCCGAAAAATTCATACAAAACATTGCTGATTGGACCGAGCTAATTTCAGGCTGTATTGCTGCAATAAAACAAAAAAAACTTTTAACACCTGTGTCCATACATTTCTCTCTATTGTTTAACGGGGGGCTTACTTTTTGATTAAAATCAAAATTATGCAATTCATCTGAGATTTTTTTTGTGCTTAAAATAAAATAATGAAATTATTTAACATGGGTTTTGCTATTGATTATATTCAAAATGGAATTGTTGTTGGTTAAGTCTAACAAAAAGTCGGAAGGATACACCAATACCATATTTTTAAAATTAGACAAGCAAATGTCATCTGGGAAGACCTTTTGAAATATTTAAGCAATTTAAGCCCCCACCGTACGAAACCGTTTCGAAAAACCTTCAAAACAAAATTCAAACGAGTGTATTTGCACGCTTTCTAAAAAAAAAAACAGCGAAGAATCTTCCCAAAACGACCTCGAAATCCGTGTTAAATTGAATGATGTTTTCGTCCCTGGTTAACCGTCCCTGGTTGCCGCATTCACCGACCAACCGTCTCACCGTCCGAGCGGCCTGGGGGCGGCTGCTCCTTTCTGCAATAGGACACAAAAACTGCCACACTTTTAACACATCACCGCCCATCGAGGACAGTTATCTCTCCGAATGCGGATGCCACACTCGTAGGCAAGTCTCCAATTCAAATCAATTTCGGGTCATGTCGGCCTTGGTTGCCTAGCCATTGCCATCATCGATACACATTGTGCGAATGGTACCCAAAGCGACAATTGAAAATGAAATCGCCATCAGGGTGGGTTTGACAAGTTTTAAACTCGAAACTGACGATTCGTGTATTTTTCTTCTTTTATTTTTCAATTTTTTTAGGAGGCATTCTACTGCCTTTTTGGACACTTTACACTAATGGTTACATGGGATGAGGTCGACAGAGAGTAGGCCTATCGGTTTCCATTTCGCAATGGCTGAATGAGTAATTGATGGCAACGTCTTTTCAGTTCTCTTTTATACGATTTTTCTTTTATTTTATTGGGACTCCTTGGGATGATGTTGGGTATTGTGCGACAAAAGAGTTCATTAAGCAATCGGTTGTTGCTGGATTACACGTGCCGTATTGGGGAGTAATCCATCGATCATCGAAGTTTTTGGGGGGATTACGTTGAAAGATATAATGACTGATTACTCTTACTTACTGGTTGTCGTACGCCCCAGGACATCTGAGCAACATCAAAACCCGAAAGAGGGAAAAGACCAGAAAGACAGAAAACAGTCTATCCTGCTGGCAGTTCAGGTGGATGACACGCATTATAAGAGGAAGACAAGTGGGTAGAGATTTCTGTACGTTATAGTGGACACCACCGTAATCCCAAAAATCCTAACTTAATCATCATTGTTGAAACGACATATGATAGAACAGATAGAACAGATTTGTGGCTCTTCTGCTGTCGGAATTAAATCCTAATCGCAAAAAGTTGACACCTTCTACAGCTACATCTTAGTCAGCATGTGACGGTCTCTTTTTCGGCCTAACAAGTCGATGATTGAAGATGTTTTCAAACATGGGCTAGCCATACAAACAATGTGCTTCAGGTCATCACCTGGCACCGTTTCAGCGACAGTGACGTAGATAAATCCACGTTCGTTGTTGGGAAATTTACGCGAAGAATATGATGTCTGAGCTCGAGATGCCTGCGAAACTGTATCATCGATGTCGGCTTACTTATTCCAATGTATATTTAGTGACAAGTTTACTTAGCCGATTTTGACACAAAGATTCGATTGTAGAGCTAAGACAAATGATAATAACATGAAATAAATCATTTACAACAAATCCGTCTGTTATAGGAAGATGACATCAATATAATCGGATGTTTGGCACCCATAGAAGTTTCAAACCGATTTGGAAATTCCTAAGTCGACAATTTTTTTTATTACGAGGACAAAATTAAATAAATGTTAATAGCGAGCCATCTTGAATAACTATGGAAGATTCAGCTTCACAAAAGCTTACGAATTAAAGATACTAAAGTTTTGAGATGTCCTAACTCGAGAGATGATTACAAATGGTCTTGTTGACTTCTACCAATTGATGTTCTGATGATGATACTCCCTCGCGAAGCATAGTGCGTGAGCACCATCTTATTCGATTTGCTGCAGCCCACTTCCCAATTCATCCAAATCTTTCCAAATATCCTCGAATACTTTACAGCTGTTCTGGCATGCGTTTGTTTATTGCGATCCCTTATTTTATTTGGCCTGGTATGCGGATTTCATTAAGCCGCGACTAATTTCTTTCCCAATTAAAGATGTGACCGAATCACTACTACTTCCTTCGCCGTAAGGTGATATTTGTAGGGTCATGAGCTTCATTTTAAATCCAATCAGGACGACGTATGGACACAAAGTTACGAAGGTCGGCAGTTCCGTGAGAATGTTTCATCGAAACCAGTCTTTGAGATGATACTTCTTAGATAGGGGAACTATTTCTATTTTCTCTACATCTTCCCCAGCATAGATAAGTGCGGCCTGTGCAGTTAAAGTGCTCCTTCTCACACGGTATTGGGCCGCAAATTAAGATCTCTATGCTGCTGACGTTCCTTATTTCATGTTCAATATCTTACTGTGTTCCCGTTCCAGTTTAGAAGGTCCCTGAAATATTGGCCATCAGCGGGAATCAGTAATCTCTCTAAGTATTGTAAGCATGTACTATGCATCAGATGCAGTACAAAGTCGTTCTAGAGCTACCAGTAGTGGTTGTATTCCACCCTGATTCCTGCTTAGAATCTTTTTAAAATACTAGATATCAGTCGAACCTATCAGAACCTAATTTTGAATCGAGTTGCCGGAAGACAAGCTATTTGCCTGCAGAAATTGTAGTACTGTTTTGACTGATCTATCTTTTAAGTTGGCGAGTTCTGAGGCACTAAGTTGGCCATTCCTCTTTTAAAGGTCTTCAATAAGAATGAAGAGATACTGTTTGGTCGAAAACACCCAGCTGTTGAACCTCCTTACCCACTACGCACACTTTTTTCCATGGTATGGGGACGTAGAGAATCTCGTAAGGTTTGTCGAGGCTGTTTGCGACCAGTTCGATAATATACCACCCATGGGTTGGAAAAGGCTTATAAGTTTTTCTTCCTGCTGACGATGAGCTCTAAAAAAAAATCTACACTACCTATATCCCCAATAGAACTTTTTCTCAATTAACTATTGTCTTCTTCAGAAGAAAAAAATTATTGGTTGTGCCCGGTATCATGAAGCAAAAAACTGAGGTATTTTGAAAATTAGGCTTGTTGAAGACAGCATCAATTTAAGCTGAAAGTAGCTTCCGCCTGTAAGTTTAAAGAAAAAGAGATAGGCAGAATAGTAGGGATCTACGAATTCTTGTGGTATCTATGTTTCACTCACGCGTCTTGATTACACATCATAACCTATTTCTTCCTTAAAAATCGTTACTTGCCACAGAAATCCCAAAAATGTACCAATCCAACGTACAATCATTTATTAGGAATTCTTAATCAACATCCTACTCGCTTACATTTCATTAGCTATTCCTCGCATACAACCTTAAGTAATGCACGCTCATTTCACCCCGATATACCTTAACTAATATTCCTTTAATATTCTTATGCCATAGAAATTTACCTCGACGCCCAGTTTCAGTTCCAGGTACTAATCGAGTGCATTCCATGGAATTAAATATTCTATACATGCGCGCATTAGTGTCCATGCATGTTTGTGTTAATTTCCACCTACACCCAAACTATCCACGAACTAAACGCACCTTCATTCATTCACACATTATACAAATATGCACGTAACTTATTCCCCCAGGATATGAAGCGTTGGCCTGACGACTATGATGCCAGGATAAGGGAATCATATCACGCGATAGCAATCTTAAAATAAACGAAACCCCACACGTCGCTATGTGTGGTCATTTTGTATACATATGTACAAATCCACATACGACTTCACCGCGGTAGAGAACAGTTATGTTATTTATGTATTTCTACAAAGAAACTCATGAACGGATGAATGAATGAAAGGATATGCACAGGAGGCAAACATGAGGAGGTAGATCACCACTGCATGCCTTATGCGATAGTAGTCAAAGGGGCTAATGCAAACTGTACAGAGACTGGGTATAGCGATAGTGGTAAAAAAGTGGTCTGTTTGTACTTTTTGACTGACGGTTTCTTTTCTGGTGTGTACACCCTACACACCTAATACAAAATGAATGGTTATCCTAGTACGTTTACCCCCAGGGCATAGATTTTGTGGTATTTATTCAAGATACGAAGGATAGAAGTGCCAGCTCTTTAAATCAGCTCGTGTTTGACCAAATACTTTCACCATGGTATTCGCAAAGCTGATGATTTCTAAGCCTTGGTATGTATTGCTTTATCTTAATGTGAAGATTGAAAAGCGAAAGCTACGCCTTGTTGGTGAGTTTAGTAAGTTTATTGGACTGTGTGTCGATTTTGATCTGATCTACCTTTATTAAAGCACCCCAGTGTACCCTGTTTCCGGTGTTGGAAATTTAAAGAGTTAATAGGTCCCGCTGCACATGACGCTTGCCAGTAGACATCGTTTTGAATGCCTCCTTTCATCCGTGCGACATGTCAGCGCGGTCACTGAATTTAAAACCACTTGACTATGCCAGTATCGTCCTTCAGCGCATACTTTTTATTCCTTTGAATTTGCCATCGTCACCTACACACAGAGTGCCATAGATCTCCTGGAAAATTTTTCTCTCAAACAGTTAAGTGATTTCTCATCCGCATTGGTCATCGTAAGACATAATATGCTCGCGGTAGTTGGGGCAGATTGCAAGATTAAATTTCTTTTGGATCCAGCAGACAACGCTTGGGTATCACATGGGTATATTACAAATTATCTGATGCACGCAACGTAACAGCTCCTCGCTTCCGGTTAAAATAGCCCGAACGGCAAAATATCGCCTCCTGGAGTTTTATTGTTTGCTTTTAAGCTACGCTGTCGCTCTACATACCGCATCGCAATCGGTTAGTGGGACACCAATTCTGTCAACAGTAAATGGTACATCGTTCATAGGACTGATGCCAGGGTTTAGCATTTGAGCAAAATTGCTCCACAATAACTCAGTTATGTCCTGGACATCTGTCTCTAGATTTCTGTTTTCATGTTCACCCCTACTTTTTCAGACTTCTTAAAAAAAATAATCGGTTAATGTTCGTGGCAACCAGCATCCCAAGCATTTCATATCTACGTCTTTCTGCCTCTCTCTTCTTGCGCCTGATGGCGTTGCCATCGCCACCAGTGTGAATCTGTATGCAGCGTCTTCATCCGCAGTTCCATCTCGACACTCCTCGCCTTACTTATCGTTTCTCTGTTGACTCAGAGGAATGCATACAGCGAGTGGTGTGACTCCAATGTGCAGTTGTGTTGATACAGAAGTTTAGTTGTACTGTAGGCGAGCTCAGGGTATCTGGTGTTACTACAATTTTTTGACGACGCTTAAGGTTCATAGAGGGGTGGGCGGTCTTTTGTTGCGCTAAGTTGCTGGTCCAAATCCACTGTAGAAGCAACACACTGGAACATATCTGCCGTCAATAAAAGGGCGCCTTCGTTGATTGATGATATGATGTGCATATCTCAATGATGGGTTCAGGTGCTACAAATTTTATATTCGCACTACGGTTAAGTCTATTAGCCTAATTCAGTTTTCAGATGTTTCATCATGGAGACATACCTTTTCGATGGTCGGGTCAAAAACTCCTTCCTTGCGTACAATGGCACAAGAGTCGTTAAACACGATTTTATGTCAATGGCAGAGGCGCCTGTCAGACGCTGCGGGAGCCCTAATATATGCCACAGGATGGATCAAGTGTCCCTGCACAGTCCACCGTATTGTCTTTTTTATGTTCGCTGAGAACATCTATCAGCTGGTAAACAGCATTTTGTGCATAGAAATTTCGCACGGTTACCACTCGTAGAACAGGAACAGCTAAAACATACTTAGCATGTTGAAGGTTAATCTGGACAACCTTCATGGCTTACAATTTTCTTGTTGATGGGCCTTTATTCTAGTTATCCAACAACTTCTGAATTGCTGCAGCTATCGGGTCTTTTTCCGGGCAACGTATCATATCAAGCAGCAACTGTCTCTGAGCTGAATAAAGTGCTGGTTACTTTTGACCTTAGGTTTTGCAGATTTGTAGGTTCCGGTGTGGTTCACGAAAATGACTTCATCGTTAGACAGTAACAGACATAAAAGATTTGTCGATCCTCCTTCAAAATCCGCGATGAGAAACGATTTGGCACGATAGACGACCTAAGAAAAAACGCTGATGGAATAGGATAAAGAGAAGGAATTGTTGTCCGTATTTTCTCTAGATGCGTTTCCCTGCTAACGAAAAGGTGAAGTGGTTTCATCGCTTTTCTAAGATTGACATCATGACTAATTCCAAGGTTAAAACGCTCAGATTTGTTAAGATGCCAATTTTGGACCTGCAATTTGAGAGTCCAGTATAAATAAGTCAACGGATGTTTTGAAGTCCATTGGCATATAGAAGATCCTGAATCAGTATAAATTGGAATATCAGCACATCTATAGACAAATTTATTTATATCGACCAAGTTGTGATGAAGGCTTGTTACTTCGCAGATATCACGGAGTACATAGAAAATTCTTTCTTTCTACAGATTAAGATGGTAGTTGTCAAAATCTAGAAAGCTTCAAGAACTCTTGAAATTCTATCTGGGCAACTACATGCTGTGCAACTGATAGCAATAAGACAACAATTCAAATCTAAAAAAATAGGAGTAGTTCGAAACGAAGGACTACATTACACTGTAATGTATGATACAATATAATATGATATGTTCTACAGCAATAATGGTAACAGCCAAGTTTCTAATTTGTTCTTCACAAACCTTGAACATAGCAAAGAACCTGATCCCATTGTTCGCACGATTTATAATGAAAATATTATGGACTCTGCGAGGTCTTCATATGATTTATGCCAAACATAAATTGGCTAAAAGGTTGGGCCCTATGGATTCAATCCCTCTTAAACAAGGCTCATTTTGGAGTAAACCAGCTATAAAATCAAATAAGTCATACTCAATTCTATGCTCGTTTGCCTTCACTAAATCTTTAGTGACCACAATCAGTTGAAGGTTGTCAACTTTATTCTAAATTAAATGTTTTGAAGCATTCAATTGTCCTTAAATTAAATGGCAAGAACAGGCAGTTAGAGGACTTTGAATGCCGTAAGCAACAAATTAACTTCATGGGCGACAGGTTTGATTTATGAACTGCGCCGGGAATACCCGTAGTTCCTTTGGTGTTTTTTTTTTATCCCCTTTTAAGTGCTGGTTGTGAAAAGCTGTGGCATGACATAAATTATATTAATTAACCCGTAGCTCTAACTCGAGTGGATAGGTACGATGAGTGGTCACAATCAGGCCACAAATGGCAGCGCTTTTATTGACCCAGATTAAGTGAAGGGGTAATTTCACATATAAAGTCATTAAAGTGTACCTTAAGTGCTTGGAAGTAAGTTGGATAATTTTGGTGTTGAAGTGGCATAAAAATTACCTCAAAACTTTTGGGTGGTCCATGGTTTGTATTCGCCACACGCATGTACTTAAGAATATGCATAACCACCTTGCCTTTTAGGCTTGTATCTTAGGAATTCATTTCAGTGGGTTTAAATATTAAAAACTTGCAAAAACATAGCTAATACCGCATCCATTAGAAGTACTTAAGGATACTTTACTTCCATATGCCACTTGAAGTGCACTAGATATGGATACTGGAATGGCAATGTTATGGCACACAAGTTGGAATTCATGTAATTTTAAAGTATTAAGCCATTCCATTAGAGATAGTGGTGGGTACTTCGCTCGTCTTTAGGAATGGTTGTCTCATTTTGCTGGTGATGGTTGTAGTTAGTTATGGTTAGATTTTAAAAGCCTATAATCGAAAATTCAGCTATTTGTGGTTAGGATGTTATATTATGTTCAGTGTGTCGCAGTAATTGAATTATTTGGTGTGGAATTTGGGTAACAATAGCAGCCCTCAAAGGGCAAGTTAATTAGAAAAAAAGTCTTTGTGATACCGTCTCTGAGTGCCTTCAAAATGTGGGGATGCGTAGGCCACGGGGATCTATTTGAAGAAGAATCACTTAGAGTTCAGAAGTTCACATAGGTACATAATACCCAACAAATTGTTAACACCGGTCTATCGGATGCTGTCTTAGCTCTAATCCCTCTATTTAACGAGTTATTCATATTTTTGACATGAGAAGAGCTAGAAGAGTTGTCGCATCATATTTCCTACTTTTGATGGGTACCTACAGACTTTTACATGGGACTGGCCATGCCTAGTTCCAAATGGGCATTTCTATATTTTAAAGAACGATTCAGAGACCTTTTAAACTGGGAGGCTCTGACGTTTCGTCTGTTTTGGATATCTGTTTCGACGAACGAATGGCATTTTTCATTTTTATTATCCATACGGAACTACTCGTTCTGATTAGCAGGCAGGTGATGGCTGTAATATCTGTGTTATTGTTAGCTATACTCTGGACACCGCAAACAATATCTGTGCAATTATGATGATTTCAACACCTCGTCTCCGTTTTTAATGTCTTTTCAACGCAATATTTTTCGGAAGTAAAATCATCGTTTCCTATAGGCCCTGAATCCAATAACAAATGAGCGCTCTCATAGTAATGTCAAAAAATCCCTTAAATTTTATTAATCCTTGCATTAGATTGTAGAATGGTACTTTGATGACGGTTGTCAAAAATTTTTTTGCAGCTAGAATAGTGAAGCCATCCAGCCAGATGGTGTTTTGAAAATCAAATAAACGCTTTTGAATGTTCGCTAAATCACGAAACACTGGGACCTTTTTCAAGGATTGTGTCTTCTGCATCTTTCTCTTTTTCTTTCTTCACTGTGTTTCAATCACTTAAGGTTCTGGACGCCATTAGTGGAGTTAGCATATAGAGTTATTTCAACCTCTGGTCCTTGTTTTCGGTTTCATTTTGGATTGCTTCATCCTATTTAATGGAACATAATGGAACGTTTGCATGCCAATCGAGAATGAATTATCTTCGGGGTGTACGAATAGAGCATGAAGCATATAGCACGACAGGCTATTCTGTTTTGAAGTTATGTTGACAACTGTATTTGTTGCTTTTTTTTCTGTTAAGTATTCTTTGGTTGTTCCGATTGTATTTTATCCAGGGTGGCGGAGAAGGGTGGTTTGTTGATTTTATTGTGTGGGATCCTTTGTCAGAGTACTATTGCGTATGAATTTTAATGGACTCATTAAAATTTTCCTTGTCGAAAGGAGGGTACAGCCCTCGCATTCGTATTCATATTCGTATTCGTTCTCGGGTCTTTTTTACCTAAGTGTGCCTGTTCGTGTTGTGTAATTTGTCAATTAGTGAAGTGAGTTTTGATTAATTGCCAAGTGTGTGGTTTGAGGGTGAATTTGCTTTGTAATGCGAAATGGATTAAGTATTTTGCAGATAAGATAAGGATCAAAGAAGTAGGTATGATTCTTCATGTGGGTTTTGAAATGGTCGGTTTAAAAGATAAGGTGTGGTTGAAAATAAGCAACAACAAATCTTGTAGTCAACTATGATAAGTGGCATTCACTAGATTTAAAAGTTTGTTGCAAGTGCACTTCAAAAACGATATTACAAGTCCTACCATTCAAAATACTTTGAAATTTGTGAAATTTTCAGTTAAAGTACCCGAAAAGAAACCGAAAGGATTTCAACCAATGATAGAGTGAGGTTCTCATTGTTTATACTCTGGCCATACCTCTAAAGATTCTGTTCAGTAAGGAAATAACTGGCATGCCTCATACATTAAATTAATTCGAGAATTCTGTGGACTGCAAAAAAGTGAATTAGTGCAAAAAACTTAGAATTTAAAGAAATTAAAGTTAACTTTGTTGGTCGAATACAACTACAATGAAACAGGCACACAGAAGTTCACACAGGAAAACTAGGTCGGTTAAAATTACCGGTATTTGAAAAGTAAGAAGAGGAATAAACCCGTAATGGATACGAACGATAGTGTGACCACTGAAGAAACAGAAGGGGATGCCTCGGAAAAACATACGAGCAGTACCATTGATGCCATGAGTCCTTCAGAAATGCATCAACTGCTAAGCATTCGCACTAGATCTCTGGTTTAATGAAGAGTGCAAGCGAAAAAAAATAATTCACTTGCTGCGCTGCATAAAAGAAAGAGAGCGGCTCTACGAGCAAAGGTGGAGAAAAAAAACATGGGCTTTTTCGCAGAAAGAAAAATTATGTGATCGGCAAACTACACTAGAGGCAACGTTTGGAAGACACTAAATTTAACAAGACCCGATCAGAACCATTTCAATGTAAGCAAGAAAATTTAGTAGACGGGTCACAGTCACAGGATAAGGAAAAGCCACTTTGGCGTGCTTAGATGTCTCAATTCCCGCTGATAGGCAGGACTTGGGAGATAAAACATACGATCTCCGTCCATTTTACGAAAATAAAGTGAAAATAGAAATATCTTATTTAATCCAGCAGGAGATGAAAGCATAGACATGCAAAAGCAATGGTTTGTGCAGAATGTATGTCTTCAAGAAGTTCGGTGCTGCATTCGAGTAAAAATCGCAAGCAATCGAAGCGAGGCTTTTGCTTTCAAAAACGGTTTTGGGCAAGGTGAGGCGCTGTCATGCAACTGTCCCATCACCATTCTTGAGAAAGTTGTAGAAAGCACGAGTCTATCACTAGATGAAGCGACATCAACCTGATCAGAAAAATGTACTTGAAATGTATGGCCATGTAATGCGAGGTAGAATGCAGTAGAGAAGGGCTTCGCCTTAGGTAGCCCCTAATCGATTTCATCTTGATGCCCGTGTATCCAAGATGTTTTATAAATGCCTTAGCTAAGTCGGGACGTAATTTCTTGAGTTCAGCCTCCTCGAGATAAACAAGCTTCTCTGTGATTTATGTTGTAAGCAAATCTTATGGAACTCATTTCACGACTTGGGAAAAAATGTTTTTTCTTTGCCATTCTTTTTTCTTATCCTTCGTCCTCGAAGTTATCGCAGTCGTTTCTTTTTTTTTAGAATTAGTGATCACCAGTCTATTTAATGGATAGTACATATATAGTAAATTTTCTGTGTAATGCAGCGTAACGTTGGGCCTTCTGATGTGTGAGAATTATTTTTGAGAAACTCTTTTAGCGTAAAGAGTTCTCGTCGTTCCTTGATCGGTCTGATAATACCCCAGGTTTTGGTTTCTTTCATAACGAGTGTCTTTATTCCGCGAAAGAGGCATTAACCAAAAGAAGAACTGTTTGAGGTACAGTTGCTTTTTCTTCTTTTCTCAGTGAGTACTATGGTAGCTTTTTCGGGCCGTTGATTTAAGAAGTGACGTCTCCGGCTTTTGCCTTGATAAGCGCATCAGACGGTTTATTTTCCACTCAAAAACTCATAGCACACGATCTTTCAGAGTTAAGAAATCATCGCAACTAATTTTTGACGAAGTATGATTGATTGCGCTAAGCCTCAATATGATGTTATTTTGCAATTACGGTCCTACATTCCCCGATGACCTTACATTTATCTGCTTATGGTAGTTCAACTCCAGCTTCATGCGAGTAGTTTTTCTTCGCATCCATCTTTAGACTTTGATGTAGAAACTCGCATGCAGTAATATACACTAGCCGCACTTACTGTCATACATAAATTAGTAAATCATTCGAGGTTTGGAGAGCTTTGCTTCTTTTGATGTTCGTTTTTTTATTTTTTTAGTGGGTCAGAAGTAAGTCGATTGGTTATGCACTCCCCGATTCTCAATGTTTGCAGTTCCAAATTTTTTGTTAAAGCCGATAGTCACATAGCTCTCGCTGTACCAATAGAAACCTTTAAATCTTTTTTAGTTATTTATTTAAAATAAAAAAATACTCTTTCAAACTACTTCCCTGAAATATTTGTGATCCAGGAATCGTTAAGCAAATGTAACAAAATTCTACTTCACCACATATCTGGTTAAGTAGTATGCAGGTATGAATACAATTGAGTATAAATTTATGAGATGACAAAGCAAAAAACCTCTGACACGGAAACTGTTTAAAAAACAAATATTTATAAACAACAAAGTAGTCACCCACAAAATAATTTAAACATTTTTTCCCCAACCTGACAATGCAAATAAGTTCATTTGTACATATTTTCCAAATAACATTACAAAATATTTTAATTAAATTTCTACAGAAATAAATCACTAAGTTAAATGCCAATTTAGGGCGGATTTACGAGTCGAATGTATTTAGCGAGTATTTTTTTTATATTTGGTTTGGTTTGTTTTAAATTTGTGTATAAAGACCAATTAAGTTTAGATTCATTTTGTTATAGTTAACAGCACAGTTCACATTTTAATTTTAAATTTTTTTTCCACTGAATTTGAAATTGCCACGGGGCGTTTAAATTTAAGGCCGTGGAAGCAATGTAAAATCTAATGTAGCTAGGGATACGTTATTCAAATCGGACTGTAGGTTCATGATGTTAAACATTTTGAACATAATTAAATACATATTAACATCCGCTTCGATATACAATAATTAGTAGGGACATAGTTTTGAATTTGCAACGCAGCACAAAATATTAGATATTGGCAGAGATTGGCTGTCATGTGAGATAAGCAATAATTAATTGGTTATATGTAATCCATGAGGAGATTGTTAAATTTTGTAATGAATATGGGTAGAGGTCAGGAGCATCTATCAGATTAATTCATGTTACGTTTAAAGGTGGAAAGTGATATTTAAAACTACAAGAGTTCCAATTGTAATTGTTTGACTTGTATTTTTATTCGTCAATACGGGAAGTTTGCAAATGCCCTTTTCAATACAAAACAGGCTATGTAAGCTAAGACATTAACTGGGAAATACATCCGTTTGTGAGCATTTATGATGCCGTTCACAGTTTCTATTGGGGGGTTTTACATCTTTTGACACGTTTTTGTAATTTTCTACCACAGTTATATTACCAATTTGTTTTGTTAATGTAATAGTTAACAAACCTAGGTTTTTGAAATTCACAATTGTACGTATTTAGAACTAAAAGTTTTGCTAGAAATTTTAAACAAAGAAAGTGCCATTAGGGCAATTCGTTGTTAAACTAATGGAAGTGACTTCTTTATAAATTTGAAGTTGTAGTATAATAATAAGAAAATAGGTGTGAGAGCGAGGTGGTGTGTCAAAAAAAATTCTCACATTGAAGCAGCGGTTGGCATGCTTGCGGATGCACGGCAATTAGCTCGTCGGTGGGGGGGTACTTGCTGCTTTTCTTCTGGTCTACAAAAAAAAATCATGCCAAAAGATGTTTACAGATATTCTCACTTTTAAGAGGTGAGACGAGGGAAGATAGAAAAAGGGGCTTAATCCTGCGTTTTGAATACGCATAATAAGGCTATTGCAAATATGGTTCGAAATTTGGGTGAGAAATACAAAAGAGGTATATAAATCAGCTTGTCCTTATTGGTTGAAGGAGAAATCCTACAATTGTGTCCGGCTCATAATATTGAACTATAATTGCATAAATTACAAAGATTCTGGATTGTGGTAGGATTAACTCTAACGATTATCCTTCACGAACACTAATCAGATCACATATCTCAACAAACGAAATATTTATTAACTCATGATTATATGAAAACTATTTTGTATTTAAAATAAAATTCTTTACATTCGATTTCTGGTTACCTAAGTCTAAGTATATGTATATGTAGGTATATGATTCACTTCATTTGTTAGATATAAGATAATATATTAAGTAAGTTAAAATTATGTATATTATTATGTAGTTATTAAAGTAAGTATAAGTATATGAATATAATGTATATGTGTTTATGACATCAAGGTAAAAAAAATAAGTATGAAATTATTGTCTATATCAAAAGCCAATGAATTAAGTTTTATAAGCAAAGTTGTACTCACTGTTTTGCATATTCATGATGTTCCTGCAGCGTCGAAATTTGTGCACAAATCCCATCCTGCTTTGATTTATTTGACAAAAAGGTTATAATAATTTACGTTAATTCTTAGGCTTTTAGAATTTGTTACAGTAGGGTAAGTAGTAGTTAAGGTGGTTTTATCAAATTCACAAATGTAGGTTAATTTAGCTTTTTTATAGATTAAGTATTGTAATTATAAGAATAATTATGAATAGGTATATACATACATATGTATTCAATTAAAGAAAAGTGAACAGGTAATTTAAACAAAATCATCTTTAACATTGATCAGTAACAAACTGAATGATAACGGAAACTTTGCATGAATCGAATGAAATGAATAAAAAGTTAAGACACAATAAAATTGATACACTGAATTGATTTATATGTCGGTTTGATTGCTAATATTTGATCAAGCTAACTGTTTCACTTGCTGTAGATCGCCGCGCCAAGCATTCGCCTTTATATGGTATGATTAGGCTAATTTTTCTGGCGTTTTGTTGCAGGCTAATTTTTGATGTTTGTAATATTTGTTGAATTTTTGATATATGTATGTATGTCGTTCGATGTGTGATATGCGTGCTTAAGTGCATTTTCTTCTTTTTTTTTTTTTTTTTTTATGTTGCGTTTTTGTTATTTAGCATTTTGTAAATTCTATCAGCTTATAGGAACTGCGGATGACATGCGGTAAAATGAGGAATATTGGTCCCGTTACATTGGGCCGCTAGGTAACTGTTTCCTTCTGAGTGGGACACAGAAGTACCGTATGGGTATTCCTTACCATTGGTCATCCGCAGTTTTCTGCAGAAATACAGAGATTTTATTAATTTATTAATTGACCTAATGGAATTACATTTTTACCTGGTTTGATAGATTTGCTTCTCAAAATTAATTAATTTAAACTTATTTTATCTGTATGCAATCACTTCAACAATCGGGAAAGTCTTATACAAAAAGAAAAAGGTAAAAAACTCACTTTCCGATCTTCTGTACTAATCGAGTTGGTCTGAGCAAAAGAAAGATTTCCACACAAGCTTTGCTTTAAGTACTTGACACTGTGTACTAAATTTTAGATAATTGGTATAAACAAAGTATGTTCAGGGATCAATTAAACTACTGATTCTTAGCAACATGTTGCTAGTGAGATGGTGAGTTCACACAAAAGTTAGTTGAAGTTTTTTTTTAGGTTTGCTTTATTATTATTTAAAAATAAGAAAAATCACATTTCAATGGGTGTACGCCACAAAGTCGTGAATTTTGAATCCACTTTGTGTTTTCAAAAGACGCGAAAATCGGAGGACATTGAAATTTGGTCTAGTTTTTTTTTTTTTTTTTTTTTTTTTTTTTTTTTTTTTTTTGGCAAGTAAATGTCGACCCATGACCCTGAAATAAAGTGGTTTGGACTTTATTTGCGAAGATCTTTTGCATGGTAAACTCCAATCTTTTTCCCATCTAAATTTTCAATTTCATACATAGATGTCCCTATGGCTCTGACGATTCTGCTTCGTAAAAATTTTGCACACAACTTTGAATTCATATGCTTTCCAGCGTCACTCAAAATGAAATTTCTTCTGTAGACAATTTCTCCAGGACGGAAAATTGGATTAGAACTTCTGAGATTGTAAGACTTAGCATTTCGCTCAAAAGCTGTTTTCATATGACTCTTTATCCTTTCGCGTATGAGGTTAAGCTTATCATTTTGTGGTAAACATTGGAGTTCTCCATCACTTAACGCTTTTAGATTTCGCAGTAACTTGTACATGTTTGCGTGTATACTCATATGCTGGCCATATAGGCAATAGTAAGGGGTTGTACCTGTAGATTGATGTACTGATGTGCACAATGCTTGCTGGATTTCGGACAGGTAATTATCCCAATCCTTCTGATCTTTGCCAATGTAACTCCGTATGGCAGAAAGGATGGATTGATTGACTCTTTCCGAAGCATTTGCCTGTGGAGAGTATACCGCATTTCGGATATGAGTGCATCCATACTGTTTCAAAAATATTTCAAACTCTTTCGAGGTAAACTGCTTACCATTGTCGCTATGAATAAACTCAGGGACACCGTACTGATGGAAAATACTCTTTTTCAAATATTCCACTACTGCACTAGTGTTAGCTTTTCGCATTGCCTTCAAAAACACGAACTTGGAAAATCCATCGAGCACAACAAAGATAAATGCGTTACCCTTTTTTGTTCTAGGATACGGTCCCATAAAATCAATGTATAATTTTTGAAAAGGACGATCGATTACATGACGCTGTCCCATCGGAGGACGCAAGGTTGTATTGGAAGTTTTGCTTTCCTTACATACCACGCAGTCACGAATAAACTTTCGTACATCGTTCGTCATATTAGGCCAATAGAAGAGTTCACTGACCTTAGCGAGTGTTTTTATCATTCCCCCATGTGCACAGTTTGGAGGCTGATGAAAATTTTCTATAATAGAAGTTGTTAATTTCGACGGTACCCACAATCTCCATTCAAATTCAGAGCTAAGTTCACGGTCAAGACGAGATGATTTTTTGTATATCATACCATTTTGCAGTTTAAGGTCTGGGAAATTATTTTGGTTTTCCGAAACTTTTGCGATTAGCTCTAGGTAATCCGACGACTTAAATTCAGATGAATTAAGGTCAATCCAAGGGTAAATAATTTCTTCCACAGACGTGTCTTCGTATGCACGGGAAAGCACATCTGGCACAACGTTTTGAGCCCCTTTTCTGTGTTGAATATCGAAGGTGAAAGCCTGGAGTTTCAACGACCATCTTGCCAGTCTGCCACTCAAGTCTTTTAGACTCATAAGCCATTTTAAGCTGGCGTGGTCGGTTATGATAGTAAAAGCTGTACCTTCAACATAAGCTCGAAATTTTTTTACTGCTCGTACTGCCGCATAGCACTCCTGCTCTGTCACGCTATAATTGCGTTGACAGGCATTAAGTTTTTCGGAAAAGAATGCTATCGGTTTCTCATTGTTTTCTTTGTCACATTGAAATAACACTGCTCCTATACCATAGCTTGAGGAGTCGCATTGGATGGTAAAAGGTTTCGAAAAATCTGGGTTTGAAAGTAACGGCGCTGAAACTAAGGCTGCCTTTAAGGAATTAAATGATTCAAGGGCATCGGGAGTGATCAAAAATTTATTTTTCTTTAAAGTATCTGTCAAAGGACCAGCTATCGAAGCAAAGTTGTGGATAAATCTACGATACCAACCACATAAGCCCATAAAACGGCGAACTTGTTTTTGTGATGTTGGGACTGGAAATTCTTTTATAGCCGACACTTTATTTGGATCTGGTTTGATGTGACCATCTCCGACGATGTACCCTAAATATTTGAGTTCTTTAAAACAGAAGCATGATTTCTCAATGTTGATCGTTAGTCCTGATTTTCGAAGACTATCTGCGACTTTTTCTAAGATCTCGAGGTGACTTTTGAAATCTTTGGAGATGACCAATAAATCATCAAGATAGACGAAAACTTGTTCTCTAAGTGCGCTGGGGATCACTTTATCCATTAACCGGCACATCCTTTGAGCTGCATTACACAACCCAAAAGGCATGACAGTAAATTGATAAAGTGGTCGTCCGGGCACAGTGAATGCTGTTTTCTCTCTTGATTCTTTCTCTAGTGGGATTTGCCAGAAAGCGTCTTTAAGGTCCACGCTACTAATGTAACGTGTATCTTGCAAGCGGCTCAGCATGCCCTCTATATGCGGAAGTGGGTACGCATCCTTCCTCGTGAGTGAGTTCACTTTTCGAGAGTCCAAACACAAACGGTTTTTACCTGGTTTCCTTACCAGAATTATAGGTGAACTCCATGGACTGGAACTCTCTTCAATCACTCCCAAAGAAAGCATGCGGTCCAATTCATCATAAATCAGTTCTTGAATCGCAGGTGACACTGGAAAATGTCTCTGTTTGACGGGCTCAGCGTTACCAGTGTCAATTACGTGTGTTTCGACTGATGTTTTTCCTAACCCAAGGTCTGAGAAGGAGGGAAATTTCGATACTATACGGTCTAATTGAATACTTTCACTATAGGTTAGACTGATTTTGTGTTCATCTTTACTTTTATTTTCGACCGAAAACGAAACATCTGATAACTCGCTAATGATATTAGGTGCAATTTTGAACTTTTGCCAAAAGTCTATGCCTAGATAAAGAGACTGTGACAATGAGGGAATGAGGTAAACATCTAGTTTTTCCTGTTGGCCATTATAATAAATGTTCACGTTCACTCGGCCAACTATAGCTTGATGCTTACCATCTGCTGTTTTGACAAAAGAAGAAAATTTTAATATGGGAATATTCAACTCTTTAACGACATCTAAGCAGTCTTTTCCTAAGCACGAAACACCAGCTCCACTATCTAACAAGCCAATCATCTCTTTGTTATTTATTTTAATTTTAGCATATGGTCTTTCATCCGCACTGTAATTCAGAATTGAACTGCAAATTATTTGCTTAAATACTTTTCGCTTTTTAAAGCGTAAGCGAGTTTTAAAATATGGGTTCGAATCCTGTACTGTTTTGAGTTCTTCTATGTGCAATAGTTTTGAACGAAGCTTGTTGTATTGCTTCACTCTTTCTTCGTACGGCAGGTTTCTAAATTTTGACTTTCTTTGTTCTAAATTATATCTTGACCATTTGGTGGTAAAATTTTGCTTATGCCTTGGTGTTATTTCGTTGTAAAAATTGGTGTTTGTGCAAGCATCAACCATTTTTACTCTGGGTAGGTTTGCGTCGAACGAGACTCCCCAGACTTCGTCCCGCCCGTTTTTAAGTTTTCCAATGGTGGATTACAGTGAACGCAGCTGACCACGGTGACTCCATCAGCACCACATTTGTAGCAGAATAGTCTGTTTACTTTTAAAGGACAATCAATAAATAAATGCCCTTGCCGCTTACAATTAAAACAAGTTAGTGAGCGCTGAGAAAAGGTTTTTTTAGATGGCATATTTGCATTATTATTGTATGGTTTCATACTAGCTAAAGCTGAGATATTGACATTTTCATCATCAAAATCACCTTGATCGTTAGGATTTTCTATTTCCTGAACGGAATGGTACGGAATGTTTCTATTTTGTATGACGTATCGAGACTGTAACATCCGTTCCGTTTTTTTACATTCATCCTTAAAGTGATCAAGTGAATAGATCTTCATGGGATAGATGAGGTTTATTAATTTAGGACAAATGTTTGTTCTAAGGATTTGAATGAGGTCTTGGTCTTTTATTGGCTGCCGAAGCTGACTTTTCAACTGCAATATTGCATTGAAAAAGTCTTCGAAGCCCTCTCTAGGTAGTTGCCTTCGATCCATTATTTGTTTAATTATTTCGAAATCATTTTCATGATTCCGAAACTGCCTCAGAAGAGCACTTCGCAAATTCTTCCAATCACCTCTAGGGTTACTTCGAAGAAATTGCCAATACCAATCCTGCGCGACTCCAGTCAATAAATGATGGAAATTCATCAGTACATCACTCCATGAACAGTTGTAGTTGTTTTTCAACATGTCCACTCTGAAGATAAAATCTTCTACTGACATGGTTTTTGTGGAACCATCGTATTTGAGACCCCAACGATCTAGGCGAAATGTTGAAGCATCAAACAATCTTTGGTGACTATTTCTATCGTTCGGCAAATGTCCGTTTGCTCTAAAACTAATGTAAGAATCAGCATTTGAAAGTTCATCCTGTGTTGGAGGAATATCTTGTGTGAAATCATTTTGGGTTTGATGCGTGGCATGAGCGTTTATAGGTGGAATTTGGATAGACTCATTCGCATTCGATTGAACGGGTAAAAATTGTTTCACCGCTCTTTCAAAGTTTTCCTTGATCAGCGATGGTATTAAGCTGCCTAATGTGTCATTTACAACTTGTCTTATGTGTTCATCTAGATTTTTCATTTTGGACACATTGTTTGGGATAAACTGTTGTGAGAAAGGATCAGCTGTTGGAATATTACTAGCGGAGGTCGGCATGTTTGCATGCGTAGCATACAGAAAATTATTCACCTGCTGAGTGTCAAATGGTACATGTTGCACATTTCCTCTGTATGGCTCTCCGATTAATGTAGAAACAATTGGATTTAATACACTTGTTATAGTGGCAGTGGTTGAAGTATTGGTTACAGTTTGTGTTGTCGCAACAACAATAGGGTCATGTCTGATATGGGATGTCTCATTAAGGCTATGATCCAACTGGGGATTTGAAACGTTTAGAGAAGGATCAGGGGTCAGTGGCCTTGATCTAATGGGTGTATGTGTCACAGGTTTGAAATTATCTGCAACATTTAAAAGAGTGGTGTCTGCACTGCGATGCGACTGTGACCGAGTGGAAATATTCCTATTCTTAGAAAAAGTTCCACTATTCCGACGGTTTTGATTCATATTTTGGATTGATTAGGTTTTATTTTTTTTTTTTTTTTTTTTTTTTTTTTTTGTGTTTCACAGGGAAAGGTAAAATTTAATGTGATCTTTTGATTAATACAAATTTCATAAAAACATATGTCGAGGTATCTATGTGTCTGATAATAGTTAAGTGTTCGGAAAGTCCATAAGTATTTTATTGGTTGACAAACTGTTTATGATTAAAGAAAGAAAAGTAGTAGAGATAGAAAGGAAATAAAGTGATATGCGTTAGTTGAAGAAAACATATATATTCCATTCTGGAATGAAGGAAATTTCTGGACTCTGGACTATTGAGTGAAATCATCAACGACTCAGGAATCCGAAAATCACGTATACATCGAAAGTGTATTTGGCAACATAAGTTCATAGTTCACTTAGACTCAAATACATGATTTCGACACTTTATTATTATTGTTTCTTCACTGTTATTTGATTTTCAAATACGTTATTAGTATCTTATAGAAAATACAAGTTAAGTTATAAAAGCTCCCGCAAGAAAACTTAAAATTTGTGTGGTTAGGTACTGAAATAGTTCCTATATTTCCGGATATCAAGAGCGAAAGCGCTTCGAGATTTGACATCTCTGGAACCACTGCATAGGGCGATTCTGTAAGAACATCAGTAATGTGTCTCTTTACTGTCTTCGGGCCCCACGTTGGGCGCCATTTTTGTAGTATAATAATAAGAAAATAGGTGTGAGAGCGAGGTGGTGTGTCAAAAAAAATTCTCACATTGAAGCAGCGGTTGGCATGCTTGCGGATGCACGGCAATTAGCTCGTCGGTGGGGGGGTACTTGCTGCTTTTCTTCTGGTCTACAAAAAAAAATCATGCCAAAAGATGTTTACAGATATTCTCACTTTTAAGAGGTGAGACGAGGGAAGATAGAAAAAGGGGCTTAATCCTGCGTTTTGAATACGCATAATAAGGCTATTGCAAATATGGTTCGAAATTTGGGTGAGAAATACAAAAGAGGTATATAAATCAGCTTGTCCTTATTGGTTGAAGGAGAAATCCTACAATTGTGTCCGGCTCATAATATTGAACTATAATTGCATAAATTACAAAGATTCTGGATTGTGGTAGGATTAACTCTAACGATTATCCTTCACGAACACTAATCAGATCACATATCTCAACAAACGAAATATTTATTAACTCATGATTATATGAAAACTATTTTGTATTTAAAATAAAATTCTTTACATTCGATTTCTGGTTACCTAAGTCTAAGTATATGTATATGTAGGTATATGATTCACTTCATTTGTTAGATATAAGATAATATATTAAGTAAGTTAAAATTATGTATATTATTATGTAGTTATTAAAGTAAGTATAAGTATATGAATATAATGTATATGTGTTTATGACATCAAGGTAAAAAAAATAAGTATGAAATTATTGTCTATATCAAAAGCCAATGAATTAAGTTTTATAAGCAAAGTTGTACTCACTGTTTTGCATATTCATGATGTTCCTGCAGCGTCGAAATTTGTGCACAAATCCCATCCTGCTTTGATTTATTTGACAAAAAGGTTATAATAATTTACGTTAATTCTTAGGCTTTTAGAATTTGTTACAGTAGGGTAAGTAGTAGTTAAGGTGGTTTTATCAAATTCACAAATGTAGGTTAATTTAGCTTTTTTATAGATTAAGTATTGTAATTATAAGAATAATTATGAATAGGTATATACATACATATGTATTCAATTAAAGAAAAGTGAACAGGTAATTTAAACAAAATCATCTTTAACATTGATCAGTAACAAACTGAATGATAACGGAAACTTTGCATGAATCGAATGAAATGAATAAAAAGTTAAGACACAATAAAATTGATACACTGAATTGATTTATATGTCGGTTTGATTGCTAATATTTGATCAAGCTAACTGTTTCACTTGCTGTAGATCGCCGCGCCAAGCATTCGCCTTTATATGGTATGATTAGGCTAATTTTTCTGGCGTTTTGTTGCAGGCTAATTTTTGATGTTTGTAATATTTGTTGAATTTTTGATATATGTATGTATGTCGTTCGATGTGTGATATGCGTGCTTAAGTGCATTTTCTTCTTTTTTTTTTTTTTTTTTTATGTTGCGTTTTTGTTATTTAGCATTTTGTAAATTCTATCAGCTTATAGGAACTGCGGATGACATGCGGTAAAATGAGGAATATTGGTCCCGTTACATTGGGCCGCTAGGTAACTGTTTCCTTCTGAGTGGGACACAGAAGTACCGTATGGGTATTCCTTACCATTGGTCATCCGCAGTTTTCTGCAGAAATACAGAGATTTTATTAATTTATTAATTGACCTAATGGAATTACATTTTTACCTGGTTTGATAGATTTGCTTCTCAAAATTAATTAATTTAAACTTATTTTATCTGTATGCAATCACTTCAACAATCGGGAAAGTCTTATACAAAAAGAAAAAGGTAAAAAACTCACTTTCCGATCTTCTGTACTAATCGAGTTGGTCTGAGCAAAAGAAAGATTTCCACACAAGCTTTGCTTTAAGTACTTGACACTGTGTACTAAATTTTAGATAATTGGTATAAACAAAGTATGTTCAGGGATCAATTAAACTACTGATTCTTAGCAACATGTTGCTAGTGAGATGGTGAGTTCACACAAAAGTTAGTTGAAGTTTTTTTTTAGGTTTGCTTTATTATTATTTAAAAATAAGAAAAATCACATTTCAATGGGTGTACGCCACAAAGTCCAGTTTACTTCACATGGATCTTGTTCAGAGTTATGAAGAAGTGCCCAATATCACTGAAATTAATAAAGCAAACATGCAAGAAACCTGATGCTGTGCATAACCAAGTATATAATATATATATGTATAACTTCAGCGGCTTCGAAAAACAATATAAAACGTACGTCTTTTCAGTCAAGGCTTTAAAAGCGCTATCCCTTGACATTCAATTTAGAAAACCAAAATAGCTCTGAAGATTACTTTCTTTAAATCAAATGTTATCAAATTACCAAGAAGAAGAACTAGTCTCATGTAACAAAAAGTTAGCATTCTACTAAATTGGATGGCTATAAAGAATCCTCCGACGAATAAATTAGGGTATTCATGAAGAAAAGTCAAACTTCGGAAAGATAAGCCCTGCCGAGAATGTTAAGCCTTTGTGTAATATAGAAAAGATATTCACTCAATCTTAAAGATAATCGTTTTTTTAGATTAATCCATAATTTTACGTACTCCTGTTGGAGATCCCGAAGATATGTATGATGAGATATAAGTTACGAGTATCATATTTTTTTCTCATATGCACATTTAAAAAGTGCAGAAGAATACCTCATAATTACTTTCAACGAAATATTTGAGCTCTTTCTGCCTACCTATATTCCTGGTAGAAGGATTAATGTACCGCGCCAAGAAAAAGTGCGTTGCGAAATCACAGGAAACAGTTTGACTCCATAGTAACCAACGTAGAGTAACCTTTGACAAAATAAAATGCACAGTGAACTCATTCAAACCCTACAATCGTCTGGACTGGACTGTATAGTATCTTGTCTGCGCTTTTGCCTAAAGTACTCGTATCAGCGCCAGTCGCACATTGGAATATATTCCTTTGACTAGGATAGCACTTAATGTAATATTCATCACTAAGGAAGACAACAAACCCGTTTAATCTCAAAAATCCTATAGGCCCAAGGCTTTCGACTTTCATGTTAAACTTTCAGGTTCACAACTTGTGTAGCAAAAAGACAAATCCGAAAACCCAGTACTACGTACACTGATCTACGATATATAGAAAGCATAAGAAAACGAGGGTGCTTTTGACAATGCGAACCATATATGCTACACATAAGGGCAATAAAAGCAAATCTAGGTGATGAAGAATTGAATATCCATTCTGTAAAGGACTGTCCTAAGGATAACTTACTGCCCCCTCTTTTTTAAGGTCTGTATTAGTAGATGAACTCATGCAAATCCTGAACTCCAAAGGATATAAAACAATAGGATATGCAGGTGATATCTTTGTAATCATATGGGGCAACCATGCGATTACCATCAAGATATCCTGACAACTACCTGAAACTGATATGAAAAAGCGGTGTTCTCAATTAATCCCATCATAACGACAATTATTCCATTCACAAGGAAAAGAGAGATACGCATCTCCAATCTGTTTTTATTGTAGATGGGACTATAGTACACTCATCTCAACTATATAACGAATAAGACTTTAACCCCAAAATAACATAACATGCACCTACGTTCAAATGGTGAAGCCAGTCATAAGATATACAGCAAGGCCAAACAATAATGAAATTGAGCATAAGCCGTAATGCGTGTCTGTGCATAGCAAGGGCAATGCGGGCGAACCTAGCTACACTTCATGTTGCAATTCAAGAGGAAGCAGTCATACAAGCTCTCCACGAGATGCGGACCACCTGGCAAAAGAATCCAAAAGTGCATATGTGAGGTATTACTCCAGTTACATTTGTTATCATTTTCAAAAATCGTGAAATTGCAGGGGCATATATGTGAACGATATTTCCTAAGGCAACATCTCTCAGACCATTCATCGACGGCGCTGCGTGAACTGGGATAAATTCTTTTAGGGAAAGTTAAAAATCCGTAACAAAATGTAAGTACGCTACCTTCACATTTTTGAAAATTTCGATCGTAACAACATTGCTAGAAAGGACAATTCGCTTGGAAAGTCAGTGTATTCAGATTATTCGAGTTTTTATCAAACTTCGGTAAAAAGGCAAACCTTTCTAAGTACTAATCGTCAATAGACCAGAGAAATGGTGACTCGGCTATTGCTTGGCTTGCACCCAAAAATCCAAACCCCACTTATGGAACGCCTGATGTAAGTCAGGAGAAAACTTCGAGTGAACTTAGTGAGTGAATAAACTAAGAAGAAAAATCTTAGCGCTTTAAGGCCGCAGAAGGCCAACCGTAGATCGACGGAGACCTTTACAAGCTTTTCAGGACTGAGATAACATCGATGTCCAGGTCTCAAGCCAAAAGAGTCTTTATATTTCTAAAGATCTCAATTTAAGAGGAATGTTCTTAACAAAAACTACATAGTATTCTGATTTTTTTAGCAGGGACACAGATAAGGAAGATAATGGGCCTATCGTTTATCTGTTCTATCGCTTCAACAAAAAAGTTCAAGAATCTTATAAGTTGTCAATATCTTCAATAGACTTTTGAAATATTATTTCAAAATTAAATCGACCAGCTAACACTTTCAACCATGACTACCTTAAGGATTGCTCTAGATTTCTATTAACCGAACATTTTATTTGATTTCGCCTTCAAATCCAATGACCTCGTCCATACATAATCCTTAGCAAATTTCAAAATGAATTAATGTTATTTCCTTCAACAATCCACCCACTCAAAAGCACGCAAGAGCCCTACATTCCGAAGAGCAGACATGATGAGATCATGTCTGAATGAGAAGGATTTCCAGAATACGATTTTGAGTAACCAACATTTTCTATTGTATTCGTAGTCCGACATATCCTTAAACCTTCTTATTTGTTCAATCAAAAAAAAAAAAAAAAAAAAAAAACAAAAGAGAAAAAAAAAAGTATCTATAAAAATGCTGGGAAAAAGGATTTACATGAGATAAAATGGTGTATGCGTGTGCAGGCAGGCAGGCTGCTTATTGAAATTGATTGATGTACGAGTTAAAGCAAGGACTTGGGCAAGGATTTGGACAAGGATTTCATCATCTTTCTTTTCTGGTCAGTTGATTGGAAAAATGCGAATTTTGCGTGAATTAGGCTCAAAGGCGGATCTGTATTCAGGCGGAAATTGATTTAGAATTTCGGTTTTGGATTTTGATGTTGTCGGTGTAGCCCGGAGTCGTGGCAGAGATAAAGGAAATTCAATTAAATACGAATTACGAATGGCTTTGACTGTTTATATCGTCGGCTTTATTTGGTTTTTGCATGAAATTGAGAGAGAAACATTTGTTGTTGTTTTGGTTATGGTTCAAAAAACAACATGAGGTAGCAGATTATGAGATACAATTTTATTTAGGAAAATTTCTGGAAAATGCGATTTTCGATTAAAAGAATAGAATATCCATAAAATGAGGATCCATTGAGGCTAATTCTGAGAATTTTAGATTTTCAAGTGAATTATAGGAAAGGGGCTCCTCGATCGCAGGAATCTGAAGTAACTTCTAAGAAACGACCCAATCCTCTGTTATATTTACGCAATTTAGACAAATCTGTTGTTGACTTACGCTCTGTGCTGAAGTATTCAAAGGTCTGAGAGTTTATTTGATGGAGAGCATGCAGCTGGTTCAAGTTTGTCGGAGGATTGAATCTTATCGTTATTTGCCTAATACCCTTAGTCCTACTTATGCCTGGTTTCGTTTCTAAAATTCGTCTACCCTTGAAGGATAATAATGGAGCTTCTTTATGAAGGTCGAAACATTCAAAATGATTGTTGTCGGAAAATAGTACATGGCTATACTATAGACTGAAACAACATCTACATCGTGAAAATCAAGAAAAGAATCACTATTTTTTGGGGCTAGATTACGTAAGGCTTGCGGATTGATGGGGTATCCGACACGATATGGCTTCATAACACCTCATACTTAGACACATTGCAATGCCCAAATAGTGGATTGGGAGTAGATTGGCTCGGCAATATATTAGCGGGCTCTAGTTTTTGTGTCGGTCCTTGAATGAATCTTAGCCATTTAGTAGCGGGTCCTAGAACGCCCGAGCAGCCTTTGCTTTGAGTATAAATTAAGTAAAAATAGGAAGGCGTTGAGTCCCTTGTTGCTAAGCTTACGAGCACCCTACTGAATTGGAATCTCCTGAAGTGCGAGCAACAGGTTTACCCTCTCCTGTGTCTACATTGCAGTTGTTAATGCATAAATCCTCTAAGATCCCGTCGAGTCTTCTTATCGTCAATCTTGAATTCGCTATTTTCTTTTGGAGGATGCATTTGACGATATGGAGAATTTGGAATAAGCTGTCAATGGAGCATTCTCATGTTTTGTTATTTGCTCAATTGACTATTATGTTGAGTGGTGGATTCTTAAGTAGAGACCTATGCCACTTGCTAGATCGTCTGGTCTTTAGTTGAGTCGCTTTCGAATGTATCAGAGTGCCCAACTCAATTGCACCATTCCTTGTTATTAAATAATTTTTTATTGTCCGATCTTTAGTTCCAGGGAAATACGAGTAGAAGTTCATCTTGTACAAAGGAATGGGGAATCGAAATTAAAACAAGAGGTCCCCAGGTATGTACGTATATAGAATTTGCGCCAGCATCTTTGCAATGAGAGATCATTCCTTGGTCTTTCATTCTCTTCAAGTCGGCATCGATAACCTTACTGTTAAGTGCGGTTGCCAGCTACTTAACCCCGGTTTTGCTCTTTGGTTCATTTAATGATAGATTATTAAGCCTTTCCGCAGCGTCATAGTGGATAGCTAACGAAAGTTTTCTTGGGACAAAGAAATCAACGGAAAATTAATAAAGCATAAGCACAAAGATCCTTACCGCATTAGTTCTGCTGTATGGCGAGGAAGTATGAGCATAATCCAAAGTGACCTTGCTTGCTTTAAAAAAAAATGTCTTTGGGTGGTCCTTTTGCATAGAGGAGTAATTTGGACAGCACTGTGATATTTCCCTGTTCGAAAGGATCCAAGTTTTTTAATGTGCAGGACGTTCTAGCCAAATAAACAAAATAAACACTAACGTTTCAGCCTGGAAATCCGAACATATCCTAGAGGGATAATGCGGTGAAAAAGAAGAAACTCCGACTTCGCATATGAGATATGGTATGGTTATACGAGGGTAGAGCAAAGACTCTTCTGCATTATGATCAGATTGATCTATTGTGACCCTTTCTTCTATTAGATGTTTCAAATTTTTAGGGATTGGATCAGCCTTTTCTACGAGATAGCCCTCAGATCCACTTTATGGATAATATTTCATATTTGTTTAGAAATGTTGCTCGTCTACTGTAAGACGTTTATTACAAGAACAGTAACCCGTTACTGCTATGCGCAGTATCTTACTGTTTACTTTAAGAAGAAGTTCTAATTCGACTCCTTTTCTATTATAATTTAGAAATTTCTTTGAGTGGTTTAGACCATCTATGTAGATTAGTATTTTATTTCCTGTTTTCAGTTGTTATGACTAAATCCAAAGTTTGGGAGAGTCCGATAAATGGACTTTCTCAACCTTCCTTTGTTTGGTGGTTCGCCTTTTTTACTGCCATCGCGACTCTATGCCCAGATACCCATACTAGTGAGACTTTGTTTAGTGTAACGAGGTTGTTGAGTGTTTTATGATACCCATGGAAGGTCTTTGATGTGTACGAGTAGCTATTTAGTGATTTAAACACAGAGTGACTATTTGAAAGTATATTTATTTTGACTGCTTTATGTCGTTTGCTTAGTAGAATGCCTACATGTTCCAATAAGGCAGTTAGTTTCGCCTGAAAGATGATAGCATTCTTACCTAGTGCCAATGAGAGGTGGATATTAGGTCCTACCACTGCTGCATATGACATAAATACTAACGTAATTATTTTGGACGGTACAGACAGATTGAATTTCTTCTTCGAAAAACTTAGACAAACTTGCCAGTTCAGCATGAGATGACACATCTCACTATGTTGTGTCCTTATAATTGTCACTGCGGCCGTGGCGTGGTATACTCTTTAAATTCGAGCAAGTACGCAAAAGACCTTGGGTTCGATTCACGGACCAAACACTGAAAAGCAGAAAAATAGTGTCTTTAGGGAACTGTTGATATTTCTCCCTGCCAACAATTTGATAAGATGAACGACGTAGTAAGTGGAGAGAATAAACCAACGGAGAAAATTAAAACTTTTTTGGTCAACGCACTGAGTCATCCCTACTGCCTCAATCATGCACGTTTTCGTCTTCAGCAGTGAAAAATTGCAGCTCATTTATTATCATAAATGGAAGCACCATCGGCAGGATTCGCTTCATATGTATGGTATATGAAGCAACAAAAATTAAAGTTAAAATTAAACTGCTGTCTACATCCACCCAGGACACATGCGGTGCGCATTTTACTCATTTATAGCTCCAAAGCGTTTTCTGTATTTAAGGATAATTACCCGGCACTTAAGTTCCTCTTTATTATGAATGTATCTGCGACCGTGTCTATACTGACTATAAGTACTACTTCATGGCACAGAGTATAAAAAGAGAAAACAAACTTCACATAATGGTACTCTACAGCAGGAGCACACCAGCAGATGTACTGCGATTGGCCAGGAAAGAAATTCGTAAGTTTCCTGAGCACAAACAGCAGGATTACACTCAAAGGACAACTACAAAAACAACAAAGTAAGACAGAGTTTCTGTTACTCGTACAAAGGTAAGTATTGATATTCACTGGAGAATGCGGACTCGAAGACTTCTTCCACTATCTCATGTGTGAATAGTGCCCTTTTCTCCTACGATTGCCCCTTCCAGGCAAAGATTTCAAATTTAATTTCGCACAAAATTTTATCAGCACACCAGACAGAAACTTTCCAGAGCCCTTCTAAGAAACACAGAGCTAAAGAAAGTGTAAAAAAAAAACTTTGTAAACCGATTTCTTTCATGTTTGCTGTCGATAACAACAAGTGCGACAGAAATTGGCAGTCGAAAATGACGGTAATGTCGATTTTTACAACCTCTTCATTCTCCGTGAATGTCCTTCTGGGGGTCGTCGTACTTGTGGTTATGGTGGTTATGGTGGTTTGTATTTGAAGAAAAGTTACCACTAATCAATTTTCTGTGTAAACATCAACAATGACGACATAATTGGATAACTCCCGGTCCTTTTGTCATACGTACATACACCAGGTCAGGGTAAACTCAATTCAAACGACGATGATCACTGTATGCACAGAGTTCCTAAACCCAACAACTTATTGAATGTGACAGCAATAGGTGGATACAATAACCGCGTGATACGCCCCCCATTTGTGGAGTACCTTCGATATCCCGTTTTTCCTAAGGCAAGTCCTTATTCACCTAGTCGCTTTGAGGGCAAATATTTCCTCTTGCAAGAATGTCGCAAATGTACACATTAAGTGGGGGTGTGGTAGGGATATTTTATATATCCTTGTAGTCATTTAGATTGTTACTGTAACTGCGCGCAATTTCTTACTTATGGGGGTCAATATTTATTGAACATTCAATTTACTTTATCGTTGTTGTGCAGTTATACATCTATACAGTTGAACGCTGGAGGGGTTGAATACGAATACGAATAACTAGAACTATGTTGCGAAGAGGGATTTAGTCAAGTCAATTTGTTGCACACAATGTCTACATGATGGTGGCGAAATCGGTGAAGGGACGAGACGACTACCTGGGTAAGTAAGTTGCGGTAAAGTTGATTTTGAGTTCCATCTGACTCTTATGCAAAACGGTTACGGCATGGAATAAGGGACATATCCAACATTAACACGAGTTTTATGGTAAGTTGTTGCTGCAGAACTGCCAAAGGACAAGTTTTATCGTAAAACGTTGCTTCACAAGTTTAGTCTTCTTAAAAATGACAAAAACCACTTCATGCATTACGTATACTTATCAGATCAACTTTCCACTTTGCGGTATTTTTTGTTCCTCTTCGATCTCCGGCATATTGTTATCAAATATCCGAATCAACCGCTCTGACAACCAAGGTTTTTAAACTGAAAATTTGGATTTCCTGTGCTGTCTTGAACTCGGGATTGGAACTCGAAAATCATTGTTGCAAGGTCGATGTAGTCAAGTCGCTGTAGTCAAAGCCATGGCAACTTATGTTAATTTTACAAATATTCTTGTGGCATTCTAAACATTAGATTAATATCTCTTTGTTTGCTGACAACACGTGCTTGAGTTTATAGTTCAGTTTAAGACACATTCGTTTTGGTTGTGCCCGTGAAAGTTTCTATGATAGGTCACTAGTGATTTTAAAAGAGAAGAGGTTATTGGACACTGTCGATTCAAAATTTCCTCTTCGATACTTTCTTAAACAAATGGAGATCATCAGCTGGGGATTGTTTTTTTAAGCTACGAAATTCCATTTTCGATTTAAATTTGAGAGAGTCACTTCGATAATATCCTAAGTTCCACAGCATAGAGTTCCACTCTCGCAAATGTATTTGGTTTCGTCATCATTTCTGTTGTAGTTAAGGATATCTTTAAAATGTTTGTCCAAGGTATAAATGGTTCTCTTAGCCTTACCTCAGTTTGCATAGTGTTGATTATATTTCCACCTGTCGAGCTTAGAGTAGGGAAGACAGAAGATTTAACTAAATTTTTAGATACTTTCAATACCTCTGTAACTTCGTGTGCACTTGAGTGGAACCTTGTTGCATTTGGCTAACTTGTAGAGGACATAGGCGAAGCTTCTCTTATAGATGATCAGGTCATTTCGCCATTCTTTCAAATATTTCTTAACCGGAAACGATTAACATGCTTTCCGTTCGTCCCACATCAAACAATCTATCGAATCGTGCAGACTGGGAGACAAAGGATCCCTGGTTGCATGCAAAGGGTTATTAAGAATGTATTCAATGTCCTCTAGGCCAAGTTATTGCTACGTTTATATGCACTAAAATCAAACTCGAGACGGAAGGTGCTACAATCAAAATATTCCCTAATGGTCAAGAAGCATTGTTATATCCTGCAGAAATGATACCCTAGTTCTTTCCGACTTCATCTCCGGCACTGTAGTCTGCGATACTCCGGAAACTGAGTACCGATTCTGTTTAGATGATAAGGAAACCGCATTCGTTGGGATTGTAAGGTTCTTTGCAACTTAAGAACGTGTTACCTTTCTCAAGATACCTGATGACATTAATAAATCCTTGACATTCAAAAGAAATAGTCGGATTGGTTTTGATCAGCTTCTTGTAAAGCTAAAATTGAGCCTAGCTATCAGATACCTTTTGTGTAGTTATGTGAATGACAATACTCCAGGAGTAAGTAAGTAAGTTCCTCTTTTTTCAGACGTTTTATCAACATGATTTTGATTAACGTTTTTGTCATATAGGTATTATAATACTGCGGCTAATTTGGTTTTATTTAAATCACCCACCATATAGTCAAAAATGGCAGCTGTATCACTCTCGAAAGTCGCATAAATTTTCTCTCTTTTCGTTTACATATTCCCCTTAGTTTGCTTTTCCAACCTTTTTATTAGGAATTACCCCCAAATTCGGAAAGCCAAAAAGGAAAGTTCACAAAACGTCTAAAATAAAATCGTTCATTAGCAATGTACTGTAGTAGTAGATATATGTACGTAATGTGTATGCTCGTACTTACAAAACCAAGAGCAACAGGAACCTTATCCTCGATTTTGTCCTTACGAAGCAGCACTATACTATACACACAGACATGATGAATTAATTTCCATCAGATAAGTGTAAGTGGCTTGAAACTAAAACTGCACCAATCGTCCGCGTCCTCATCCGTGTCCTCGTCCGTGTACTGCCCTACCTCTTCGTCCTCGTACTAGTTTTGGATGTAGTCATGGCAGTGGTAGCATCTCAATCACAGCCAAGCCCCTGTGCTGCACAGAGTGTCGTGTCGTGTCTTTGTGGTGAATTTAACATGCACAGAGGGTGGAAAACAATTACACAAATGAGTTCAAATGGCGACTGGTGCTGCGGGGGTTAACAAAAACCAAAACCAAAACGAAAAGGATGAGGTGCCCTTTCATCATTCATCCCTTTGGCTGAACTGAAAAGCCACCGTTTACTTGAAATGTGGCAAAGAAAAGAAGGATCCCATCGCTTTTAATGGTTCTGACTCGACTCTGGCGTAAGTCTGTTGTGCAGCAGCACCCTCTAAGTTGCATCAAAAAATTTCGTGTCTGACTCAATCGACTGAATAGTAGCGCTGAAACTCAAGATACGAATGTAGCGCTGGAATATGTCATGCAGCATACGAATACATGGTGTGCAAAGCTTCAAGAGGGATCTTGAAACCAAACAAATTTCATTCATATGAAGGTTTTTCTTTTTTTTACGTTCATGGTGCATGTTGTGTGTCGAGTGTTGCAGCTTTTTTTTGTTTTTTCTCCCTCTCTCTTCACACAGGCTTAGTAGAACTTCGGAGTTGAATAACCCCCCAAGAAGGAGCACTTATGTAAATTAACATGCTCTCAAAAATGGTACTTCATTTCGAAATGTTAAGCCTCACTTTTTGAGTAATTTTCTGTGAGGGTATATGCGGCAAAATCCCTTGACGGTCGTTCTCGTGTTTTGGTCTTTTAAAGATTTCAAAGTTGGCAAATTGAATATACATGTTTATAGTAGAAATTTTTCCGGATTTTCCATTTTAGAGTGTGTAAAGCTGACCTTGAAATAGTTTTTTCTATCTTCTGATGTTCGTGTTGAAGTCTTCATAAGCCGAAAAGAACAAACGTAGCCGCCAGTGTAAGTCTTACTTTAAAAACTTCTATTTACTTAAGGGCAATCCATTTTAAAAGACCACTCTTTGAAAGCCAATGGCAATTGTGACCTTTAGCATCTCCTGCCTCATTTTAATGTGTCTACTACAGAACAATGTATATCTTTTTCTGGATTCGTGACACTGCTACTTGTCAGGAAGTAATAAATTTATAAAGTCCGGGATTTTACGCCGGGTTACCATACCCATGTGGCGTTTTCTGTCCATAGCACGCGGTGTACCGAGTTCCCATGTGGTCCTCCATCTAGGTATTTACCGTGCCCAACACTGCTTGATTTCGGTGATCTAGTGGGAACCGATGCAGTTTCAGTTTCAGTTTAAATGCATTTTTATTTGATCTCTTAATTTACTCTTACATGCTAGACAAAAAAAATGCTTAAAAATTTGCTTAAATAACTTACAAATAGTCTTATTCTAACATACTGGCCCCATGCGGGCACTCTAAGTTAAACCTAACTCTTAAACTAAGTCTTTCGACGAATCTTACAGTCTATATTTAATTTTATATTTACTCGTATGTTAAAACTAAAACTAAGAAATTAAATTTTAATCAAAAACTTAGTATATGGACTTTTTTTTTTAATAGTGGTAACCGATGCTTTCAATGTGGCGAGGCCGTTTTAAAGCGATAAATTTCGAAAAATCGAGGGATGCGTTTTGGTACACGACGAACAACAGTCAGTTAATTGACATGGGACTAGTGCTGAGTAATTCCTCTTCTCAATGCCGAACAAGCAGTTCTGTGCTATGAATATTTCTGCACCCTACACACTGCGGATCATCGAGTGTAGATCAATCTTCTGCTCACTTTCTTTTCCAACAAGAAGGTCTTCGATAGCTGGAATAGTGAGTATGTTTTTGAAGGGTTTTGTACAGAAGTTCCATTCCAATATGTATTCGAATGTAGGTACAAGATGCAAGACGAATTTTCTTAATGCTTCTAAAACACAACGGTATCTGTGCTGAGTCATTGCACATGAATGGCATCCTCTTTGAAACCGAAACAGTTTGTCTGTTAATAATAACCTACGTTGGGCATACCACATTTCCAATATCAGTATTTCTCTGTTTTCCTCCATATTTTTTCTTTGCCCGCAAAAAATCCTTACCTCACGCCCAGGAACATACAATATGAATAAACTTATTAGAGTTTAGAAAACGATAAGTATGAATACTACCGTTATCTTGCTATCAAGCTCAATCAGTGTCATCCTTTAACTTCTACCTCTTCCCCTTCATATGGAATGTACTGCTGTAGTGGCGATAGACTTCAGCAGCTGGACTCCAACACCATGGCCATAGCAAGACTATACATATATCCTTGGAATGGAAAATATATCGGAAATCCTCCGGAACGAAGTGTCGATATTTACCGGCGGTTGAAGATGGATTTTGACATATAATCATGTGTGTTCATATCCCAACTGAACGTCTCAAGCTATAACGCCTTCCTGGCCACGATGATGTATTTCAGACAGAAAAACTAGCTGTAAGGAGGAGCAATGTAAGGACTACCTCATAATCACTTTCCTCTGGGGTCTTCGCCACGCTATATACTAGTAGGTAGAAAGGCCAACCACCTTTTTAGGAGCCGTGGGGAACTTTTCAATCCATCGAAAAAGGAAGTTGGTATGATAAGCAATATGATCTGCTACAACTTAGTTTTCATAGACATTCCCAAGTGAATACTAGAAGTTGCCTTCACTTGTTCTGCCTTCTGTCAATGCCTAGCTCTAACCAGAACAAGGCAATTTCAGACACGAAATCCTCCAAGGTCTTTAGGGAGTGGGTTTGAATAATATATCTGAGTAAACCGAAACTTGAGATCATACCTACTTTCTTCACCTTTCTTCTTAATACGCAAGGATGCAGACAAGTAGACGTGGCGCCAAACGACTAGAGAAGGTGACACTTAGGACAAGATTGGAGGAGTAGCATGTTCCAGAAAATTGCCAATTTCCTGTTCCTCTAAAGGGATCACTGGTGTTAACCAGGTGATTAGAAGAGTGCCTCTAACCAACTACTGTTTTACTTGTATTTGAATAAAACTCTCAAAAGTAATTAAACTAATAGATCAATTTAATGCGCGTTTATTGAATAAAAAAATCAATTGTAAATTTCTTCCTCACACTTGGGAAACGTGCTTTTCGAGAGCGAGGTGCATATAATGCAAATTGGTTTTAAAAACTTTACATAATACTCGTAGCGACTGGATTTGTTCATACTCGTATACATATATAATACTAACACCCCGTCACTCAACAATTCACAAAGTCCAACTTCATTAACGTACTCGTATGTTGCAATTTTATCAATTGCTCCCTGCAATTTATTTCCCGGAAAACAGAAAAAAACAGTTAAAAACTTTTCCAATATCCTGTCTGCGTCAGGAGTTTTTCAATAAAAACAAATTTGCGAATTTTCATCAACTTCATGTAGTTTCCAAAATAATAAAAAATAAATTCGATCATAAATGTTGTTCCTTTCTGAATAGGAAGTTTTTCAAAGGATTTCAAGTTGAATTGATTTTCATTTTATATTTTTTTTAACTTGCCTAGTGATTAGTGTTGAGGTTTTGCGGATATGCAGATACTAGTGGAACTGTTTGATTTGATTTGAGTCTGATGAGGGGTTTACGATATATGAGTGCACTAATAAATATGCAATTCGTTAGTACTTATAGTTCAGGGATTAGTGTAACTCACTGAAGCAAATCTACACCAAACCGCGATTGATGAGCCTTGGTTAGGTTAAATTAAAAAACTAAATAAAATGTTACAAGTGATTCGAAATCTGCAAAAGCATTTGAAAGGTTTTTTTTATCATTTTCTGAGGGGATTAAAAACTTTGATGCGCTGTTTTAGTTTACCAAAACAAAAATCCTCATCAGTTATTCAAAGGGATTTATTTTACAATTTTTAAAACACCATTTTTACCTGCCATACCATGCCTGCTGGATACCCATAATGAATTAGCTTAGCAAACTAATGAAGAGCGGTAACCACTGTTATCCCAAACAAACCCTTTATGGCTTCTACCCCTCCCACCCACTGCACAGCCCTCTGCACGAGACTATATTAAAGTGCCATATGACTCTTAGCGATAATCTGATAGCTGACTAGGCTCAGTATCGAAGGGAGTATCTGGATGCCAGGCGGTCTCCAAATTATACAGCCTGACCTGTATTTTCGGAATCTATATGCAGGTGAACCTACTTCTCTGCCACTAGCAAAAATATTTCTAGTTCCATGGTGCATTAACACGGGACACGGATTAGACCAGAGTCTAATGCTACTACTATCAGCTTCAGGTTCTCAACCATTATCCTCAAAATCTATAAGGCAAATGCGGGGGATACCATAGGAAAATTATATCTCAACAGAATCATCTGAACCTTTTTGCCTAAACAAGTGAGCGATGTGGAAGTGATATCAAGGGGGGATACTCCCGTTTTCCTCTGTATTCCTCCTACTAACAGTCAAGTTAGGAACCTAAATTAGATGACATTCTCTAGCAATACTTGAACCAACTTTGAAACATCCCTCTGAAGCTGCTTGTGTCAACCTATTTATACGCCTCTCTATATCAGAAAGGAATATTTTTCTTATCAAAGAACCCTGTATACGAGTAGTAGTAAACTGAACTCAGAGACTCACAACCAGCTTTCTGCAGATTTCTTTCCAACTCGAGCACTACATCAGACATCTCCTTTGAAAAACGCACGTGCACAAGGCAAAAGTGGTTCAACTCCATCTCCACCAATATGCATAAAGCATTGATGTTGACTCGCTTTTCAAAATGACAGATTTTATTTTTAAATTACTTTCTCGAAATTTTATACTCGTAGATCAAGAATCGGCAAGGTTACCTCTACTCGTATGCTTGAGTCGTATGTGTGAATACTAGACTTACTCATATGAAAGTCAATTTAAGGCATCATATTTGCGCCATAACCATGAGATACTTTTCGGCGAATTAATCAGGTATGTACGAGGGGCGCTCAAGATATTCTCGGTATCGGGGTGAAGCTGTGGTTGCATATATAAATTGACTTATTTATCAAGTAATACTATTATTTTAGTGCATTCATGTAAAATTTCATATAAATGTGATTATTAATTCGCGTTTTATCTCTAGTTAAACAGAATCATAATGGCAACTGAGACGATGATGGTGAAAATTGAGCATCGCGCTGTAATTAAATTTCTCACTAAGCAAGGAAAAAGTCAAAAAACTATTCATGAAGAGATGGTGGCTGTTTACCAGGGTTCCGCACCTTCATTATCAACTGTGCAAAAGTGGTCAAGTGAGTTCAAGAGAAGCAGAGAGAGCATTGAGGACGACCCCCGCTCCGGCGCCCCGGCTACTGCTTGTACGGGAGAAAACATCAAAGAAGTCGAAAAACTTGTTCTTGAGGATGCCCGAATAAAGGTGAAAATGATGGCAGAGATCACCAAGCTTTCAATTGGTACCATTCACACCATTCTTCATGACCATTTTAACCTTTCAAAGGTCAGTGCAAGGTGGGTGCCACGAATGCTCACAGCGCCTCAGATAAAAAGTGAGAATCGCATGCTGTAGAGAGCTTTTGGAGATGTGTAGTGAGAACGCGGACGGTGTTATGGATCGAATTGTTACTGGGGACGAAACATGGGTCCACCACTATGACCCTGAAAGCAAACAAGAGTCCATGCAGTGGCATAAAAAAGGAACAGACCCCCCGAAGAAGTTCAAAGTCACTCCGTCTGCCCGAAAGCTCATGGCCACAGTTTTTTGGGACTCAAAGGGAATCTTGCTCATTGAGTACAAAAAAAAAGGTGAAACCATCAACGCCACATCCTACGCTTCCACTTTGCATACGAGTAATTTGCGGGAGGAAATTAAAAAGAAAAGACGGGGTAAACTCGCAGCGGGTGTGTTGCTTCTTCATGACAACGCTCCTGTTCACACGGCGCGAGTTTCCAAGGCTGCTGCGCGAGATTGTGGTTTCGAAGAAATCCAACACCCACCCTATAGTCCAGACCTTGCCCCTAGTGATTATTTCCTGTTTCCGGATTTGAAAAAATGTCTTCGTGGAAAAAGATTTTCGGATGATGAAGAACTCAAGTCGGTATTTTGCAGAGAAAGAGGAAATTTATTATTTTGAGGGTTGTGGCGGGCCCGATGGCTCCTCGGGGAGGAAAATTAAGTAAAATGTAAGTGCAGTCATAGCTATACGAGGGGCGTTCAACTTATTCTCGATATCGGGGTGAAGCTGTGGTTGTATATATAAGTTGACTTATTTATCAAGTAATACTATTATTTTAGTGCATTCATGTAAAAGTTCATATAAATGTGATTATTAATTCGCGTTTTATCTCTAGTTAAACAGAATCATAATGGCAACTGAGACGATGATGGTGAAAATTGAGCTTCGCGCTGTAATTAAATTTCTCACTAAGCAAGGAAAAAGTCAAAAAACTATTCATGAAGAGATGGTGGCTGTTTACCAGGGTTCCGCACCTTCATTATCAACTGTGCAAAAGTGGTCAAGTGAGTTCAAGAGAGGCAGAGAGAGCATTGAGGACGACCCCCGCTCCGGCGCCCCGGCTACTGCTTGTACGGGAGAAAGCATCAAAGAAGTCGAAAAACTTGTTCTTGAGGATGCCCGAATAAAGGTGAAAATGATGGCAGAGATCACCAAGCTTTCAATTGGTACCATTCACACCATTCTTCATGACCATCTTAACCTTTCAAAGGTCAGTGCAAGGTGGGTGCCACGACTGCTCACAGCGCCTCAGATAAAAAGTGAGAATCGCATGCTGTAGAGAGCTTTTGGAGATGTGTAGTGAGAACGCGGACGGTGTTATGGATCGAATTGTTACTGGGGACGAAACATGGGTCCACCACTATGACCCTGAAAGCAAACAAGAGTCCATGCAGTGGCATAAAAAAGGAACAGACCCCCCGAAGAAGTTCAAAGTCACTCCGTCTGCCCGAAAGCTCATGGCCACAGTTTTTTGGGACTCAAAGGGAATCTTGCTCATTGAGTACAAAAAAAAAGGTGAAACCATCAACGCCACATCCTACGCTTCCACTTTGCATAATTTGCGGGAGGAAATTAAAAAGAAAAGGCGGGGTAAACTCGCAGCGGGTGTGTTGCTTCTTCATGACAACGCTCCTGTTCATACGGCGCGAGTTTCCAAGGCTGCTGCGCGAGATTGTGGTTTCGAAGAAATCCAACACCCACCCTATAGTCCAGACCTTGCCCCTAGTGATTATTTCCTGTTTCCAGATTTGAAAAAATGTCTTCGTGGAAAAAGATTTTCGGATGATGAAGAACTCAAGTCGGTATTTTGCAGAGAAAGAGGAAATTTATTTTTTTTTAAATAAGCTTATCTCAAGATGTAACAAATGCATTGATGTTAGGGGAGATCATATTGAAAAATAAAAACAATTTAAATTGAATTCGCATTTTCCTTCATATCGATACCGAGAATATATTGAACGCCCCTCGTACGAGAAGTTTTAGAGATGTGGATATGACGATATTTGCCACAAATTCAAAGCAAGATATTGTGTCACCCGTAAGTCGTCCCTCATCTCAATGTGCAGTTCGAAAAGTTTTTAACATTCATTCTTGGTAATGATGGAGATAAACTACAGGAGGACACTGTTCTGTGAAGAATTTTCGCGTATCCCAATTTATGCATTTTCTTTTGAGATAAGCCCTTCAGAGTGTGAAACTAATCGTTTTGGCATTGGCATGCGAAAGATACAAGTAAATAGACGGTGAAGTGAATTTAGGGTTGTCGCAACATGCGCACTTCTAGTTCCAAAGAATTCAATGAGGGCCATGACATTGGGATATCATTTATATGCATATTTTTAAGGGCAACTTAATAGAACCAACCTTATCTAAAGCCAAAAAAATTGAATCTGCATTGGCGGAAGAGTGGTGGTCAGGTTCATCGTGGCGGACGTGATTAAGTGAACATTGATCTGAGGTTTCAGAAACAGTTAGCATTTGTTGCAAGACGAAGGGTGATTTGTAGGAGACTTTTCATAGTGTATTATAGAAATTTTCGTGGTACTATCGCACTTATTGTAGTGTTTTTCTGTAGTATCTCCAGATCGTAATTCAAGTAAATAATTTCAGTTATTCAGTGTAGAAAAGTCTGATCTTGTTATAGCAACTCATATCATATAGAAAATACCAATGAACACTTATTTTCAAGGTTCATATTGTATATAGGCGTCAATTCTAGAGGCTGGTCCGAGAGGAATTGAAATACTTTTTTATTTTTCTTAAAACTACATTTTCTAGTATGTTGGGCTTGACAGTTATGAGTCGCTTCTTAGCAAAACTATGTTCTTTCTCACATTTGGGATGAATTTTCATACCCTGACAATCCTAAGTATTTTCCTTGCTCAGCAAGCTACTTCTGTGTTTGCATCTGTGAGAACAATCGTTCTCAACAAAATTTCGCAATTCCCAATACATTTTCATATACACTGTAATTCTACTTTGATTCAATTAATCCCACAGATGAATTTATCATTTTACCTCCAAAGAATCTGAATTGAAATGCGAGTATACAATTCCTACCTGCAAAAACATCATCTTCCGACATTTCAGTCGTCAGCATTTTGTACTAAAATCCCAACGGAATAAATCTCTTTATTTCACCTCAACGTCAGAATGTCTTCACTTCGTCAACTCACAACAATAAAACCAACTACAAGTATCTATCTCAGTCAGATATGTATGTATATAGACAGATAGATATAGCTCCATCGAATCGCAAAGCAGCACGAAGACCATTAAAATTAATTCTTCATTGTGGTGTCTCCTGCATTCAAACAAATCCCCAATGGGAATTGGATCCATTTGTATCCTTTTGTATTCGAGGGCAACCGTAACTACAACGCCTCCTAAATGGTAGGGAGGTAAAAGGTAGAAACCCCCCATGGCATCTAGATACAATGCATTGTTTAAGTTATGGCAATGGCAATGGCAATAGCAATAGCAATGGCAAGTCCCATAGTGTTTGCAGCAATTTTGGCTTTGACAATTGAATATCTAGGATTTTTGGTTTGTTGTTATTATTCCACCTCAGCTGCTCTATTGTCACTGTCATTGGGTCGGTGAGGTTTCTTTTTATCAAAAAGGAAAAATGTCATGAGAGATGAGTTGGTTTCAGACATAATACGGCATGCACAGGTGAAATTACTTGGCTTTACTTGACTTGACTGGACATTGAGAGGGGTGACACGACGTAAAGAGAGTGATTTAAAGTGCTCTAGTTACCACAAATGCAATACTCGTAGTACTCTATACTATACGTCTTACTATGGAAGACACAATCCTTTTTCATCGTAAACAATCTAATCACATTTGTCCATTCTAAGGAGCACAAAAAATAAATCACTAAATTTAATTAAAAGATTCAAATGATTAAGAATCCGGAACGTGAAGATTTCCTGTTTGCCTTCAATGTCCCGTAGTAAACGAAGAAGGATCCACTCTTCCAACATACAGATGCGGAGAGTAAAGTACCAAGCAATTCTGAAGGAAACTAGAAACAAACTGAGATAGAGAGATGGCTTCATTTAATCCTTTCACATTTCCATCGAATCGTGATTAAGCTCAACCAGAAGGAAATTGAACCCTTAGCATGCTCATTGATTTTGTTCCTTAGACAAGGAGGCAATATGATTAAATCGGATGTTCATGTTAAAAGCGATTATCTCTGATCACTTGTAGTGTGAGATAAAGTTACAGACTTAAACCTAGACACTCTGTCGATTGATGAAATTGAAGATACTTTGTACTGTGTAGGAGATGAGGATGTGCTCTCTAACGTGTGGGTGCTCTGAATTTGGTGGAGTGGAATGTTGTGGTCTTAAATGGTATGGCGTATACGCAACGTTTTATCTTACTGGTATATAAATGGACAAATGATTTTCTTTTACGTAAAACTGGCTTTGAAGACGTTATTATGTTTAAAAAAAAATAAGGGTATATCAAACATTAATTAATTTATTTTTCTCTGTTTCAACATAGCTACTTGCTTGATTCAAATGAGTGATTCCCGTGTATCTGTTGCGATTCTTACAATAGTGGAAATATTGTCTCTAAAAACCAGTATTACATTGAGTTGCTGGCGTTCATACAATTTGACATTTTTATGAAGCTATATTTTCTGTGACTCCAGGTTGAATTGGAGGTATTATATTGCTTTAGAACCGGACAGACAATAGTTCATCCATGATAACAATGGCATCGTCATCGTCGTCGTCGTCGTCGTCGTCGCCAATTTTTTCCAAATTTTCACAATCGGCAGAGTCACTACTAAAATTTTCACTTGGTCATCCTTGCAACATTAGGCTGGGTTTTTTTTACGCCTAATACGTCCTTTTTACGTTCGGTTTCCAAACCTCACTTCTACGTCAAGCATCTCTTGATTATCTCGGCCTCTCGGTTTCCAAATTTTTTTTTTCTATTTTCTTCGCCCTTATTCGCGCATGCTGGCTCTAAATACCCGTCGATCGATCATCATCATCGAACTTTTGTTTGTGGTTACTTTCCCGAACCTGTTACATCAGAGGTGGCGCCTTTGATGATCTTTTGGTATCATCGATACTGGTCCTTAGCACTTTATGCTAATGCTAAATTTCGATAAGTTATTTCCGAACGACGTCCAACTTCCTCGGGTGTGGGGACGCTTACAATCTATCGGAATTCCCGCAGGAATACCTTTTGTGTCCTTTTTATTACTTTACTCTCAAGTCTGCTTTCATTTACCAATCCGCATCCCAATTCGCTGGCAAGTGGCAAAGAGTTATCCAACGACTCTAGGATGTCATAGACTGAAATAGCTAGATCGTAAGCAGCAAACTCTGTTATACGAAAACATGTGAATTAAATATCGCACAACCATCAAGGTATTGTCAGTATACCCTTCGATTACAAACCACCCTGTTGAAAGAACTATTGGGAGAATGAAGAAGGAACAATGGTTTTACAACGTCTGCATTGGGCGGATTTCTCATACTATTTAAGCGGTAACGGCATTGAAGAAAATGCAGAACCACATTTTAATGAAGATGAGGACAAAGCTAAACACATAAAAACTATTAACTGGATGGTCTGTAGCAAAACTTCACTTTCGACTTCGGTGCTCGCAAATCTGGTAGATCCACAGATCAAGCCAATTTTTTTTAAAATCCTTCTATCCCGCCAGCTCTATTCAACGGCGCCGATTGTTATACAATAAATAGAAAAACCGTGCAGATATTGTGATCCTTTGAGAAGGAACACTTCTTCACAAGTACGAATTCTGTGATCCGTAAGTTGCCAAATCTCTTTGCTATTGTAAGCTTCGTCACTTTAGGAGCTTTGCAAGAGTTTCTTCGTGCGTAAATATCAATAGGCGGGTTTCAGCTCGAATTCACAGTCGGCTATGAGCTCCAAAGTTTATCGCCCGTAAATCGTAGATAGTGCTTGTACCTATCAGCAGCCGTAGGTGAAGGAAATAACATCGTACCCTCTGGTTCTAAATTGACATGTACTGTAACTTGACGTTACTATGACTTATTGTTGCTAAGAAATCTTTTTAACTGTTTTACCAGTTCTGCTGTGATGCTATTGGCAAACAAAACGTGACAGTCATTGAAATGTTCTATACACATAATGGACCCGTACCCGGATCCTTTTGGAACTCCCCTTTTCACCTATTTTGTTAACGAAATCTGGTCTTGGTCCCTATTATGCAATCTAGCATAGGTAATTAGGCCAGCAGAGAATTGCCTTCATCTGAAAATACATGGTAAGCTTTCACAACAAGTCAATACCAATCACCCTTCTCTTTATGACTGAATAAGCTTAAAGTTTTAAATGTCTTAAGCAAATACTTCATTTGAACTTTCGACTGAAACGAAGCATTTCATAAATCCTTTTCAAAAGTTAGAAACAAGCATTTTCATCATTTGAGGAGAGATGAATTCATCAGTTCAGGTCACTGGCATTAATCTCACTCAGTGGCACTCATCACATAGACAAACCATGACCACCATCACTTTGCTTCAACCACAAGCGGGAGAAGAGATATCAGATACCGTCTGCAATTTTAGCCCGAAGCCATAAGATATCATACAATCATCTTTGCATATCTTTGCATCTGAGTATGTTCATTCTTAGTCATTGCCTTAGTAGAATAATTGATTGCGAATAAAGGAAAACGAAATACACATGTAGTCCTTTTCTGGGGTAAATATGTGTTTACTTGGTACGTCTCTCAATTGTCAGAGTCCCGTAGAGTCCTATCCCTTTGCCTTCGTCTTTGGCTTTACCCTTGTCTTGGAACAAACGTGTCCTGCCTTAAATAACACATGTGAAAATTATGATTATGGGAAAATCAACACAACATCAGCATAAATATTTGTGTTTTTGGGGAGAGAAGAAATTTTGAGAAAAAGCATCCTTGCATAAGCATTAGTGTTGCTTTAGATAGTGGACTCATTCCTCTCACACTTTGGCATTATCTTTTCAAGCCTATCTTTGAGATATGAACATTTCTCCGAAGATAGTAAGGTCCGGCACCCAGAATATAAATCCAAAACTTTAAGAGGATTTAAGTTCGCATTTTGTTGGATTTCCTTTCTTATTTTCCCATTTATGGTGTTGGCAAGAGTGCCAAAATAATCACAAATACCCCATTCAAGGACGAACAAAATACCATAGGAACCACAGCCTAGAAGGCTATTATGAAATTGTTGTTAATTACACTGAGGTGATATCAGATTTTCTTATAAGATGGCACAGTTCTTTCCGAAATCATGGGCGAGGGACTGGTGAAGAAAATGAATCTATAGTATAAGTTTACGAGTACTATTTGCTTATTGAATGTGGAAACTCAAAACATATGTGGTTCATTTTGAAGGACCTTCTACAGTCTGGAGCCTGTAAATGATAAATTGCATAAATTAATTTCACAAGTTTTTGCCTAGATGCTGCAGAAATGATTTATGATTCTAACCTGCTCCTTGGGGCTTCATGAAGGGGGTGACCTTTTAAAAAGCCATTACGTGTATGTACGAGTATGTACTGTAGTAGAGTGAACACTATTGGTGTTGCCATTAAATGGTCATTATTACTCGTATACTGGCTCTTTGTTTCTTTGCAATGCTTGAAATTGCGAAGTGGAACACGGGTGTCATCGACGTTTGCTTTTACTTTTTCTGAAGCAAAAACGTCCTTATTCCTGGAGAAAGGATAATGACAAATTGTAGAAAATATTCACAGATTCGGCTGATGGGATTGATTTTAAGACAATTTTTTTTTTTTGGAGATCGATATGGAGCAGTAGTTTGCACCTTGCTGGCAGGTATAGCTGTCAGCATTAATAATTATTTAACCCAGTTATCGAGTTTTACGAAGGTAAAAATTTTCGCTTTTTATGTACATAGTTCCATGGCCTAATTCAACATATACCACTCCAATACAGATAGGAGAGGTTCCATACAAATGCTCCATAAAGAGTATTTCCATTTTCCTGGATCGGGGTTCAAAGCATGGGTCAAATCAATACAATATGAGAGATAATCTCGAGAGAGAAGACAATTTTATACTTTCGACCTTCGAAAAGAATAACAAAAAAACGCCAGAGCTATAAAGCCAGATTGGAGTCGCAGTCGGTAACGAGAATATGTAAAGACTACTTCTGCAGACTGTACAAGAGCGATGATATTCTAAATCCCGATGTAACCCTATACGAAGACGACAAGAATTCCGTCACCCTAATCTAGGCGAAATTGAGGTTACCTGCTGGCGCAGAGGGACTCCTTGCTCCGCTATTTAAAGTAGCTCGAAATGACCTGGTTTGGAAAATTTACAAGTCCATCTGTAAGATATGGTCAGAGGGAGGCATGCTCGAAGCATTGAACTCCAGCATCATTTGTCCGATTCACAAAAAATGAGATTCTTTTAACTGCACCATTTATATAGGAATAAGTCTAATAAACATAGCCTCTACGGTTCATTTCAATGCGGTTTGAGGTCACGAAAATTCACCATTGGTCGAATGTTCACACTACTCCAGATAGGAGAATGTCAAACCACACTCATCATTTATTTGTCAAGTTCAAAACCGCATATGATAGCATGAATAGAGACAAGCTATACAACGCAATGTATAGCTGTTGTTCTCACTGCTCCATTATGATCGGTATTGAATTAACGGAGACCTCCCTCATCAATGAAGTTTTCGTAAGTGCTTAGCCGGAAACGACCAAAATTGATCTCATGATAAACAAGGACAAAATAAAGCACATGCTGTCATCAAGATAAGACGCACATCAGCGCGACGACTTGGTCAGACCGTCACCATTGACAGTTCCAACTTTGAGGTAATTAAGGACTTCGTCTACCTTCGCTCCGTAGTGAAAAGCAGCAACAACATTTGCTCAGACATCAGACACAGAGTTATTCTTGCCAATTGCTGTTTTTTTTTTGGTTCAGTTACCTGAGCAGCAGAGCCCAACAAGCTGGCTATGTATAAGACCCTTATAATCTCGGTCTGATAATATATGGCGCTGAGGCTTGTCCCTTGTCGATAGCGGATCAAGAAGCTCTTGGCCGTTTTGAGAGAAAGTTGCTGCGTGTGATTTTCGGTTCCGTTTATATTGAAGGGGATGGAGGAGGAATTCAATATAAATAGACTCCACAGCTCTGGCCCAAAGAGTTTTCTAATCTTACCCTAGTGAACAGCGCAGCAGAAAGCGATCACTTGGAGTACGGCACTGGAGGCAGCTTTAACGGCTTTTTGGTTGAAGCCCTGGTTTACCCCAGACTGTGGCGCTACATAAGAAAGTAAGTAGTATTCTTAGAAGTATGACTAGTGATGGAACCTGAGTAAAGTCATCGCAGATTTCGGACTCATATGAAAGGAAAGTATAGAGTAACGAATTAAAAAGTAACTCGTTGCCTTCTAAATAAAGGAACAAAAAGAGGTTATCTGACATTGTGATATTTAAGCCATTCTTGGACTAGCACTGTGGCTAAAATCAAGGAAGCTTAATTACAATATTATCAATTTTCAGAAAGAGATTGTCAACAGAATTTTAAGCCTGAAATCTTCCACTTCAATGAGAACTTCACTTTTATTTCAAAAGCGCTATAGTCAAATGCCAATCTAAGGTTGAATCTTGCGCTTATAGTCCATCGTTGTATGCCCAACTTAACTTGATCTGTTCTTCTGGTAGAAAATGTTTTTCCGAACATAATTTCTAAAAGAGATACACCCAAATCGGCATTAGTTATTATATATCTCTGCAAATAATATCACCGATTATCTTTCTTCGTAAGCTCCTTTCATTTCATTATGTAAAGTGTTCGAACATTCCGTCTGATTAGCTAATTATCATTAACTTCGTTTTCTTTTTTTTTTTTTTTTAAGAGGGATTACTACTCGTGCGGGAGCTCGTGTTAAGTTTTTCAGAAAATTGGATAGAGAGAGAGCGAAAGATCTTTGTGCTCAATGGTTATTTCGCTCCATGGGTGGCATCCAACATTTAATGGGGAGACTAAATTATTAGTGTAAATTGGACCTGATGTTGTATTTAGGCAACCATTCATCTCACAAGATTTTAGTTGCCTGAAAAAAGTCTTTCGGTCACGGCTGGTATTGAACCCCGAACCGTCCGATTGAGAAGCCAATACACTACCACGGCCACCCAACAGACTCCTCAACTGAGTAATCAACTTGTATTGAGGATGTTGGTCATCTTGATCATGTCTATGTATCATGCACTATCTGACCGCTTAGCCGTAGGTGATCTTCTTGTCGTTATTGGCATTTTTGTAAAACCTAAAAAAATTCTATCCATATCATATTTTGAACTTTCTTCGTCAGAAGACGTAGACGCTTTAAGCTCTAAAATTCCTACCTGTGTGCACCTCCATCGTTAGTGGATTTTAAAGGTTTCTATATTCCTCATCTTCGGTCGATCTAAGCATATATCCTTTGTAGTAGTATCATAAGTTTTCCCTCAATTACGGCCCTTAGATGCCGTAGATTCGTTATATAAAATTCTCAATTTGTTTCCTAAAATTATTGATTTGAAAATTCCCCCCTCACTCCTATGGCCGGAATTTAAATTTCATAGCGGAATTGATTGCTCACAGTATGTGCTCTTGGTTGGGCTTGTTGTTTATGCATCATAGAAGCCGATCGGCCAGCAGAAAAAAAGCGTAGGCACACTCCTATCGGTGGTTCAATTTGCAGATAATGTATCCACGATTTGAAAACAAGATAACCTTTGATGGTGTAAAGTAATATTAGTTCCACATTTTTAGAACACTTTCACTCTTAATTAAATTTGAACCTTTCTCAAACCCGATTCTCTTTAAATATGACTTAATTAATTTCCAATTATTCAATCTCACCAGGACAAAGGAAAACAATAAAACAATGCCTGCAGGCGTTGGCTTAAATTACCATCTTAAGGCATCTCTTTTGACTGTTGACATTTTAAGTCAAACTCCACACTACCCAAACTACGACTTCATATCTCTTCTTTGATGGCCTCTGGGGATCTCACGACTATGCGCTTCAATAGCCCTGGACAGCAAGACTTCCTTTATTGATTTGCAATTTATAAACAAAACTGTCGCGCGCGTTTTGGTTACTCAATACACCACCTAGTAGCACCCTTCTCCCACCTAAAACCGATATTAATGGGAATCTCGACCCAGTCCGCCTCGAGGATGTAAATCAATTTTTATGAGAGTCCTTTATGGATTTTTATTGTTTGCCCTTAACGGTTTATGTACAAATATTTATTGTATCGACTATCCTTTCTCGTAAAGAAGGGCAGTCAAGGCATTGGGTGGTTTGGTAGTTCAGTGGTTGTAGAAATTTATTTCCCCAACGTTATTTTCCTATCTCTCCTGTGACGCAAGATACATATTGTACGTGTGTGCTTAATGGCAATACAGGACGTTGAATTGATTTTGTGTGCATTTTATGAGCACAAATTTCCAATCAATTCAAGGAACTTGAATCCTTCTATTTTTGGTATAACCTCGGCAATATAAAACTCCACTGCATTGGAAATTGTTCCCTAGGGAAGCATCGCGTATTCTATTGTACTTGAGATTTCGGGTTGAGAGTTCTATTAATTTCTAACAACTTCACATGCATTGCAATGGCAATGTATTCGTACAATCGTTTACCGTGTTCATTTACACTGCATTGTACTGTGTTTGAATATGGATGGATACTCGAGAACTCCGTTGGAACAACGGCAGACGAGAGTTTGGTGATTCTTCAGGATCAACACAATTCAATTTGGCACGGATGTGCACAAATCTGTTGTGGCAGTCAAACCAAAGAAAAAAGGGAAATCGTCGACATAAAAAGGAAAACCAACAGATGACTGGAGTGTAGGGTTAAAGCTGTGCGAGTGAAAAAAAAAAATTATTACCAGAACGCAGAATTCTCTTGGTTGTAGTTCTGAGCTTGTGGTTACACCGAAACTGGCTCAGATCGCGCAACTGTACATACTCTGAAGGAATTCGAGTTGGTACCCTTTCGAAATTACAAGGGAGAAATTCAAACTGAACCAAAGCGACTGAAAAATTCCCTGATAGGATGCCCGGTAGTGGTAACTAGCTTTTTGGATTGAAATCAAGAAATGGGACGCTGCGATTTCTTTTGGCTCTCCGACAAAGGATTGACTTTTTTTCCAATTTCAATAGAGCCTCTGTAATTATCTGGGGTTTTGTTGTTTCTTCATTTTTGAAATGTTTGTTCTGGGAATGGAAAATCGTTGAATATTGTCTTGTAACAAGGTGTACGGTTAAGTGTAGTTCCTTCTAATTTAACGTCCCAACAGGTGTCCTCTCACAATTTTCTCAACAGTCAAAACACGACCATCCTGATTTGGGAGGATGTTAAGACATCACTCCAATCTACCATATAAGTGCCTGTTTTGGTACCCTCCCATCCACGTGGATTTTTTCTAGGTATACGCGTGTAAAAATATAAAAAATGAATAAAATAGTAATAAATACAATCAGAATATTAGCATCTACGAGTAGAAGGCAATCATTCACTTTAAAGAAAAAGACTTATTCGCATAAGAATTCGAATTCCTTAGGCACAATTATGAAAGTCAGGTACGTTGCCATGAATAATAAATATTGCTAAGAATGCAGCAGACGATACCAAGAAAATAAAAGAAAATTCATAGGCATGGCTGATGATTCCGTCAAGCCCCTTATATATCTTTATAACATAGAGATTATAACTATCGGAGATGGTCGACTTCGCGCTGCAAAATATAAAACCGTCAAAACGCTTGATATCTACTACACTTAGACTCTGTGGAGATTTTCAAAAGACACCAGGTGTTTTATCTCGTACGTTTCTATGATAACTGATACCTGAAAGGCCCTTAAATTCAAGCTTGAGCTCAATCTCTTCGAAATGTGCCGAGGAAACCACGAAACCAAATTTAATATCCTGGTTTCCATATAGGGATTAGAGCTCTACAAAGACTATGCGATTGTGGAAGCAGAGATTCTATATGGTTCGCTGAACATACAAGCATGCCCGGCAACTTGCGAGTGTAGTGGCTTACCTTCGAATTAGCACTTTTTGGTTACTTACCTGCAGGTCTACTTAGTCTACTCTACTACTACACCTACTAGACATCAGTGAAAAGGAGATGCGATCAGGTGCAGTTCCGTGTGTTTAACTTTAGAAGGCTTGCAAGGGTTGATATCTGTTGGTTCGCTAAATTAGAGCGCCTGACTTTGATAAGAGAGCAATTGCATCATACAGGAGTATGAGTATTGTAAAAGAGGACCAAAATCCCAGCCTTGTAATTCTCCGTCGTTATAACGCGTTTTTTTTTAATGGAATTCATATCAAACACTAGGCACTGGTACAAAACCGTTCATCCAGTCCTTTCATTTTCCATATCGCGGTGCTTTTTTTTATCCTTTCTCGTTTCACATTTAATTTTTTTTAAGTGACCAGTTTACCAACGACGTTTAATGTCGACCACATTTACATAGCAATTTCGCTTCCAATTAGCATAAATATGAGAAATTGCGAGAACATGTAAATTATTCAACGGGTAACATAATTACTTGATGTCATGGTGCCGCTGAAGAAGTCCACCAGGCAATGCATATTTCGACGCCTTACGCCTCACACCTCACGCCATACGCTATCACGCCTGCCGGAATAAATTTAATGATTCAATGTGAGTGCAACCAAACAGCGATTTTCCTGCAAATGATCCTGCAATTAAGCGAAATGAGCATCTCCGCCGACCGCTACTGGTTTTAATAATCTGTACGCTTCCGTGGATGGTCTGGATAGCCTGGATATTCTGGATAGTCAGAATGCATTTAATCACTTTGTAGAAAGTCAGTCCTGCATCCACCACTTGATGGGTGAATTTGACGAAGGCATCTCCATTAAAATCAATCTGTGAAATTGCAATTTTTCCCACAGAAAACAATGGGGAATTAAATCAGACTTTAAAGAGGAATACATATTTTTTTTACCAATTATCCTTCATGGTAATTACGAATATTATACTAAAAAAAATTATAATTTAAAAGAAAAAAAAACTACAAAACAAAAATAAAAAAAATAAATTCGATGCCTGCAGGACTAATTAATGAGAAATTTTGTATTGGAAATTGATTGCTCTACCGATTATTGGAATCAAATTTTATGAAATTAGGTATTTTTTATGCGAATGATGTATCTCATACAGATTAATGAGGAGAAGAAAAACAAGCTGCAATAAGGCAAAAACGTTGTCGGTCTAAATTTTAATGAAAATTATCTGCTTAATTATCATCTCGCGCTATTTAATTTTCTATTTTAATTAAATACATATATGTATATTTATTTTTTTTTTATTAAACTCCAGTTGAATGTGTAAATAAATATTTGCGAAAAATACATTCAGTATTTATTCATTTAATAATTAGTTTTACCATAAAACATTGTTTTCAATGTAGTCCAACGCAAACACTTGCATTTAAATGTCGAATTGTTAAACTTAAAATCGCTCATTTCTCTGATGTTCGTGTATTGTATTTACAATAGCTTATTTGTATTGAAAATTGAAACAAACAAATACCATCAGCACTCGAATGATTGGTGAATTTGTTAATTTGTTTATTCGTACTTCGTGCCACTAAATCACAAGTGTCTACACAAAAGCGTGGGAATCACCAAGAAGGAGCCTTATTTTTAGCCTTCGATGAAATTGAAGGTTTGGTTATGAGGCGGGACTTAATAAAGTTGTAACTTAAAGCTAACATATTTTACATATGGACTGAATTTAAGCCAGCAACAATGCAATCCTTTTGGTCTTAGGTTAGAGTTTGGAATAAGCTGAATGTCGAACTTATTAGTTGTTTGCAAATTGAGAATTTTGATTGCCGCTGCATAGAGATTATACCCGTGCCGATGATGCCTATGAAAGCAGAACTTTACGTTGATGTTAGTCCATCTTTCCAGTACAGGCTACCAAACGACTATGTCATAAATGAAAATTAATCAGATGCCCTTGAGACCTAGTGCATGAGTTTGCGTTCTAGAGAATACCCAGAGCCTACAGCCCTGCTGCACAAGTAGAAGGAAACAAGATCTTTTTTTCACCCCCTGCAAGGTTTTCTTCCCACCTAAGCTTGCTGTTCAGATGGCCGTGTCTAAAGTGGTAGTGGACTGGCTTCCAAATCGGAAGTTTCGGTGTTCAAATCCCATCTTCGCCCGAAAGACACTAATTTTTTCAGTTAACAAAAATCAAGTAAGATGAGTAGTTGACTAGAAATCAAGAAAAAGTCAACTTCGACTAAGAATTTAGTCTCCCCATTAAATGTTGGATGCCACCCATGGAGCGAAATAACCACTGAGCCCGAACATCTTTATTTCTTTCTCTATCCCATTTTCCAAAAAAAATTAGCACATGCTGGGCCTAGGTACCTGGTACTCCTCGAGAAACTTAGAGTTGTACCATTTAGCATAGATGTGGTGTTGCAGGCTATATTGATTTTCCTTTTGAAGAGGGCCAAATTCGTGTTGATCAGATTTATCCCGAGACCACATCTTCGTATCCCAGAAAATAGTTTAACACATCACATATCGCGTCATCTTATTTGGTAAGCAGCCCATTGGAGAAATTATTAAATAGGAGAGGGAAAAATATATTCCATTGGGGTGTTCTTCTTTGTGGTTTCTTACACATAATGAACCAATATTACATTTATGACTATACTATAGAAAATAGAGTATCAGGCTGCAGACGAAGTCTTTTATGCACAGTTCTAAAAGAGAGTTGATGATCAAGGACGTGTCAACATTTTTGGAAAACCATTCGTTATCAAAGGACAATCACCTTCCTACCCTCCTGCTTATCAAAAATAGGCTTGGGTAGGATTTCGATTCAAAAAGATACAACCCCAAGTATCTGCTTGAGAAAGAAATTCCGCTTTGGATTCAGACGTGGTGTAAGCCCCGGTGGTTCGAGCTAGCTCCGGATCTGGGGATTACCAACTTTTTCTATCAAACATGAGGCCCACAATATTTGACCTCCACCCCGCCGAAGCTGTGAGGGATAACTAGGCCATTTTACTTGATGTATCGTAGTTACTAATGGAGCACTAGAGGATAAAACCTCGAATAAAAAATGGAATTTTTGGAACTCCTCTCTGTAAAAGGAAAGGGAGGACCAGGTCTTTAAGGAACTAGTGGGAGTGATGGGCGCTCTGCGAGGATTCATAAACAAATATGCGAAAGTGCACTAGGACATTAAACACGATATAGAGGTGGCATCAAATTCCATTAAGGAGTTCGTCAACGGGCGAGCCAGAAGCGCGGATAAAAGTGTGAAAACTGTTTAGGCCCCTACCTCCAACACAACTCTCGCACAGAATAAATGGAAGAAAGAAGATAGGAATGCGCCAAGCACCATCAATAACCGTCGAAAAAGAAATGTAAGACAGCAACGACAAACCTCATGGAGGGAGCCCCCACCTCCTCTCGAAAAAGCTCACCAATCTTCCAATGAAGGAGTGTGAATGGGAGGAAGTGGGAGGCTGTGAAAACGAAAAAAATGAAGATGAAGAGAAAAAAGAGCAGAACAAAGAAGGGATAGGGTCAAATAATCACAAGTCACCGGCAAAGTGCGGCCTTTTCACCCTCGGAGCATGGCGAAACCTGAAAGGCAAAGAAGTATTCAGAGCTCTTTGGGGTGATGAAGAAGGTAGACGCAGAAAGTTTTTGCGCCTACACCAAAGCCATGCGTGCGATTGAGTCTTCATCGCACTGCAGAGGATACCTCGTGATAAGTTCGCCGCTATCTACATCGAAATTGTGTTGGGCACAACGACCTAAACTGATTCAATCTGAAGCATAGTGTTCTTGCATTTCAGATACAATGGTCAAATTAAACAACAAAACGTTTCCCCAAGTAAGGCAAGGTGTAAGAATAAGCAAACTACTTGCAATGCCTTCAGTTAAGTTCCATGGGGAACATAACGACAGGGTCGCTCTTGTCCTGTCTTTAGTATTTACATACCATAGCATTGTAAAGTTTACTCCATGGAACAAGGATTTGTCAGCGGTTATATCCATTTCAGGCTTTTTAATAAAATTTCAAAGAGTTGATGAAGCAAGAAAAAGAAGTTTGTATTTCGTTCTTCACACGGCCTTCCTCTCATTTCAACAATTATGCTGCAATTTCCTGCAAGAATGCTTCCAGTTATAATGTCTAATTCATATTTTCGATTTCCTTCAATCCTTAGAATTAAAGAAGGTTCTTGCTTAAAGATAAACTGAAAGGTACTCGTACTTTTCTAAAAATTGATTATGATAAACTACGAAACCCACTACCAAAGGATCCGAAATGACTTCTTCCAGCCTTCATTTTCATACTTTCCTTATTTTGCATTTTTTTCAAAAATTATTCATAGCTTCAGATGAAATTGCAACGCACATCCCTTATGCATAGAATTCACCAGCACAGAAGTAGAAAACAGAAAAGACTTTCACAGCAAAATTGCAAAAATAAAAATGTAAATGCAGTAGAAACATAGCCATCACTACCTACTACGTACCTCCTCTTGTCTTTTTAACTAAAGAAAAGTATCTAACAGTGTTTTCACTTGCTTTTTTCCTTTAAATGTAAAAATCATAAATAAATGCAAATACGAGAAACAGGTACAAGCCTTGTTGCATGAACAATATACTCATATACAGGACATGGTCGTATCCGTATATGTACTCGTCATAGTTAGGCAGTGTCCTCGTTTGTTACTAGAATCCCACTCTACTCAACTCCACTCAGCTTGTCAAAATAAATGTATGTTGCAGTTGCATTGCGCGTTGCCGATTTAATAATTCGCCAGAAGGCAGCAACAAAAAATACGAGTATCTTGAAAATGCAGCACATGAAATGCATTAGCAGCACTGGCACAGCAATGCATTTCATTTTTGAGGCAAATACACGTGTACATCCTTAGAAGAGTGATATCATCTATGTGACTAGAAACTTTAATTTGCGACTTGCTATTTCAAGGAGCAAATAAATTTATGAGATGCCTCAGGGAATAAGCAATAAGGCAAACTCGAGTTATGCTATCCTAATTGACTTTATTCAAAAAGAAAAATGAAATACAAATACTAGTACTCCGACATGAGGTACTGATGCCACAAAACCGACTTTAATGACGACACTTTAAAGCACCTAAGACCTCAACTCAACTATCAATCTTAATGACTTGAGTAGCAATTAGTTTCTTGAATCACTGGCAGAAGGTAGGCAATCTGGGAGGCTTCCTACGGCTCTAATAAACACGCAATTTAAGAGACAATTGAAATGATTGCCTCATTTATTCCTCCGACCACTTCATCACATTCTCTCCTACTTGACGTTTCATGACTTTGTTGTTGTTGTTGTTGTTGCTGTTATTATGTCAACGAGACTTTCCATTTAATGTGGCAACTTGTGCATTTTAGTTTTATGTTTATCATTGCCATTATGGCTGAGAATGAGTTCAAAATGGATTTATCTTCTCCATGTAGATAAGTACAATAGTTGGTTGTGTGTCGTTCCCCTATGCTCCCCTGCTGCTGTAACTGCCTTTCAAGGATACAATTATTTTGAGAGAGCACTTTTGTTTGCTCTATCTTACTTATTGGGCCTGTTTAAAGGTAAACTTTTCGAAAGTATGAAATCAAGTAGCAAATGTGTATTTCCACCAATAAGCTACAGCAGTTATGTGGAAAATTGTTTTTTTCCGATTTTCCGTCCACAGGAGTATCTAACTTTTATGCATTAACTCTCATTTAAATTGCCTGATTCCTCCGACTGGTGCCAACATTTTTTTGCATCTAGTGACGCCTTAAATATCCGTTTTGTGTTACCAAATATGCGATTGATAAAGCCTTTCGACCACTCTTTTGACTTCATATGCTCGCACACTAGTACCTTGCGTGAGCATTGTAACTTGAGGTCAGAATTAGTAAGTTCCCTCTTCCGAACTTCAAGAAATTATTCCGCTGGAGGCTTCAGTAATACCTCACTTGGCGTTAATCCACAAGTTGAAAGAAAAAATGGCTAAGCATCAGATTGAGTAACATCGCAAAATTCTCTGAATAGATATGGTGATTATTGGGTAGAGTGACAATTGGATTCTTTGAATTGCTGCCCTGGGAGCTACTGTGGATTTGGACTCGTAAGCATGTACTCCAGAAGGAGGAGTTCATGCTAGTCACGTTTATCAACATTTATTGCGCCATGAATAGCACAGGTTTTGATGAACGCACAGTACAACATAATTCCATCACTAGTTTTGTGGATTAAAACAAAAAAAAATCTACTTTTTGGTGTTGAGGGCAGTCATTGAGTCATGGCGGTGGTAAATACTGAATAGTGTGCCGCATCCGCTCAAAACTTCTCTGAATGCGTGCGCTCCTGAGTAGGTTGAATCTCCAAAACGAAAAAAACAAATGATTCCTAAACTCTCTAAAATGTCAGCAACATTTCTGTAGCCCTGCAGAATAAAAGGCTGTATCTTAATGTGCTAGAGTGCTATCATCTCCTCCGATTCTCGCTGTAAAGTTAACAGCAAAGATTTTTTTTGAAAACGTCTGGCCTTGCCATTTTTGCGCTGGCTCTGTTGTATCTTCTAATTTAACGATTCCATATCTTAGTTCTTAAAAGCTTGCTCCAGTGAATGTATCAAGGACATGTGTTGGGATACCGTTGAACGCATTTTAAAGCTACATATAAAGTTTAATTTTCTTGACTCACAGCTTCTCAGATTTTTACTCATCCGAAATTTCATGATGAGTCCTTACTTACGACATCTTCTATGTCCAGGGTCTTGCCAAAAATCAGTATTCCCAATAATCGGCAGGAATTTGCCAAGGTTTCTGGTATTTTGCAACAGCAATTGGGTGCGAAAATGTTGCGTATACGCCTCCAAACTTGGAAAAATTGCTGAGAAGTACGTTCCTTGAAATGAATTTTTCTTAAACTTTTTTTACTTAATTGTTTCTATCATGTATCTCGTAGCGCGTCAACATCTCCTAAGTTCCATCGTATACGCTTGCTCTCAATATGGCTTAGCTTTACGCAACCCTTCCTTCTCAACTGAACTGTGCATTGTTCTGATTAGGCCGTTGAGTATTGCATACTAAAGAGGTGTTAATGCTTAGATGGTGTCCTGTTCCTATTTGGGTGTTGTGATGAAGTTTTACTTAAGAAGCACGATTGAGCCAGTATCCTTCAGATTTTTTGTGGGGACTTGTTAATGAATGCCACCCATGTAATTACGCCTGTCAGATCCCTATTTCACGATAACGTCCTTCAGCAAAGCTTCTTGCATTGCCATTCCAATCTCCCATTACATTACCTGTAATAGGGTCTTGTTAATTCTAAAATGTCTGTTGGGGCATGATGTTGGGATATGATGATGACTCATCATATTCTAGTCCGGGAATCTGGAAGGCAAAATTCTTCGAACAAGGATCCCAGCTTATACAATAAAACATTTGCATGCTATGTGAGATAGCAGTTATACTACTCCAATATTCCATGGGCCGTTCTTTAGCCGAGAATCTGCAGCCTGATGAAAATTTAGGCAGGCCACTTTGAGCGGCGTCATCATAGCTCTTACAGTAAGCGGGGCAGGATGTTGTGTCACTTATGCCCAGCAGACATATGTAGGTGTTCAGACTCAGTCTATTTATGTTAGCCTTCCGACTTTATTCACAAAAGTCTTGCATTCTCGAACTAGTTTGGAAGAGCAGCTTAGCTGTAGCTACAGATGTAGATATATATAATTCATTGCAATTAGGATTGCGTGTATTTCCACTTGGAAGACAAGCGCAATTTTTCATAACAAAGAGTGAAATTTAACGCTGTCGTCCTCCGAAAATACACAAGTTCCACATCTTATGTTAAATCGTTCTCTTTAGCCATTAAATTCCTTTCCTGGCACACACTTTGGCCGAAAACATTCCTGGGCAGAGGGAAGGTCGAATTCGTATGTTTTCCGCAACACAAACTCTGTTGTCAGAAACCAAGAAACCAAACCAGAATTAAAAGACAGTCGGAGCACATGGTCGCTAAAGCTGCAGTTTTTGTTGCACCAAAGACCACTTCCACTTAAAGGGAAAATGGCTCTGAAAGCGTAGCGTGCTAGGAAAAGCCCCAGTTCAGCCGAGGCAGACCGTTCTTTAAAGTCTGGTTAAAATAACTTATTATCAATCAACCGAATACTTCGTGAAAAGCCCCATGCCTTACCGAATGCTCCTCTACACTGCCAGAGATCCAAGATGCTTTTGATGTAATATATTTAGCCCAAAGAAGTTTGGCATCCAGGATGATATCTGAATAGTTAGCCGGCCCACCGGATTTATAAACGCACTTCAGCTAGATTCTCAATATTGGAAGGAATGTTGCCTCTAAGACAGCTGATGCATTGGCAAAGCAGTTTTGCCCACACGAAGCTCGACCATTCTCTCCGTGTTTTTCAACACGAAGGAGGTCAGACTTTAAGGTCTTAAGCTCTTGGCGAACAAAATTGTTGTGCTACTAGTCTTCAAATAGACTTAGACAATAGCTCCGCACTCAATTGCAATTGAAGTCATGTCGATATAGTCATCCCAGTGAAAGGTTTTATTTCAAAAACTTATACGAAAGAAAAACCACGAAAGGAGCGATATAAGTGGAAATTTACGATAAAAATAGGAAAACCAAAATCCCATGAAACACATAAAACTTTATTTCTAGTCGGTGAGCCATCACGTGTGCTACAAAACGTGCTTACTTCCATCTGCCTTACTTTCTAAATATCACAACTTATCCACCAGCAAAGAAATCAACCCTTTTTCGCGACACCTCCAAGCATAATTCTGACCTAAAACAAAAATTCCCATAATTTATTCTCATTTTCAAAACTTTCTCAAACAACTAAAATTTTCAATTTCAAAACCCCAACAGTAGTGCGGTAGGTACCTTCCATTCCAACTATTAAATTCACTTTTCAAAAACGAGTATTTTATATCGTTCCACAGGCGCATTAAACAATTTTCACAGTTGAAAAACGACAATTTCCAAAATACCAGCGCTCGGACTTCTCCCCTTGAATTCCATGTAACATAGTTTTCGAAAAATTTTCCAAAAAAAAGGAAAAGTTTTGTCGTTGTCCGATCTAAGCTCCGAACATATATAGTGACACTAGTCCAAACGAGGGTAAATGTGCACTGCTAAGAGTTTGGATATCGAAGTTAAAAAATTAAGCGTTTACAACTATTTAGTATGCAAAACACTGACTCGATGAGGGGGCATGTAGGAGAACAGGAAGACAAGAACGCATAAAAAACACGAAGTCGAAACTTGTGGGTGTTTGTTCATAATTCGGAAGTATTCCCAACTCTGGAAAAACTCAAATTTCAAGAAACTATTTTGAGGTAATGAGTAATCTGTGCACGTTGTTATTCAAAGTGGAAAAAATGTTCCTCATCCGCCACGTTGCGCCGATACCGAAACCGAAACCGAGTCTAAGGAAGTTCGAAACTATTTTTGCAGCTAGTTTCTTACAGTAACATTTTCTTTAATGTACGTAACTCGTTAAAGAAATTGTTTAAACAGGGAGAGTACAGTCTTAGTTAAATTAACACAGACAAGTGCCCTCCAATGAGGAAACTGGGGTTCTTTAAATGCACCTGCAAACCCCAAATACTGAAAAATCAATTCGGTAAATTGTTAACCTCGCATTGTTGATTGATGAATGTCATCTAGTAAGTACAACTCGTGTTAAGTGTAGTTAAGTTAAATTAGAGCCAAGGTGATGTGACAATGATGAGAGCCCGTGCCGAACTGATTTGTTAAGATGACTGTATGGGTATGTACTGATTCATGCACATATGTGGTGCATACTCATCACTTGGCTATACCCTTCCAACCTCTAATCTATCCTATGATGTTTTTGATGAACAATTCATCAGTGATTTTACCGCAACGTCCATTTCGTGCCGTTTTTCTAGGCCGCCCGGCTTCCATTGGTCGTTCATGGCGGCGTTTAGCCGCACGACACTAAAAACTAGAATGACACGGGACCGAGTAAACCCTAAAAGGCCTCGTACCCCTCGTTCGGCCGAGTATATCGCTGCCGTGGCCGAGGATGTCGCAGAGACTCCGTCAACGTCGACCACACGACATACCACTCAAATGGTCATGCCACGCATGTCTCTTGGGCGCATTTTCGTGAAAGACTTGAAGATGTTTCCTTAAAAAGTGCAGGCAATCCATCAGCAGATGGGAGTTGACCGTGAGTCGTGTCTGACAAGGCTCACCCTCCTGAATATTAAAAATGAAGTGAACGATTTTGCGTCAAAAATAATCATGAGTGACGACGCCCGTTTCCACCCATGTGGATACGTGAAGAAACAAAATTTGCGGTTCTGGAGCACTTAAAATCCACGGAAAATACACGAAGAGCCAGAAGAGCTAGAGGACCTTTTTTTGAGGTGAGCGCTGCAGAACCATGATCAATGAATTTCTCATTCCTTAATTGGATGAATTGAGACTGGAGAACATATGATTCCAGTAGGACGAAGAAACAGCGTTTTAGCGATTAGCACTTAGCCCGTAAGAACACCCGATTTGACTGCCCTAGACTTCTTTCTACGGGGTGGGAACAAGCCACAAACTCTTGTAGCCTTCAAGGAGAAAATCCGTCAAGAATTTGAGAACCTATCGCCCGAAAATGTAATAAAAAGAGACCAAGTGGTAATCAACAATGGCGGCGGCCAGTTAAACGATATAGCCTAGGAAAATAGGGTCATACATTATGACTCACCTTATATATGGCACAAAAAAGCTGAATTGAATCGATATCACGTGGCTAAACTATAATAAACTATACAAAAACCTATTGAAATCCAGAACAAACATGAGTTTAGCGGTATAAAAATCAATGACAACCTTCATTTTATAACACCGAGACTTTTTCTTGACATACCCTCACATGCGTACGTGCTTATCAAATTGTTTTGAGGAAAAACAAAGCAAGTCAAGACCATGAGGTCGCCTCCAACCGAAAAAGATTTCTAATCCTAATAGACTTAAATAGAACAAAAACCATTTCGAAGTTCATTCGTACACAAAATCCCCTAGAATAATTAATCTCAAGTCCTTTTCAGCAGTTATTCGCTAAAAACCGGAGAAAAATTATAAAAACTCTGTCAAAGACTTGTTTAGGCTCAGTTAGGTGCAAATCTCCTTTTCTTTTTGAAAAGATAATTCTTCAAGGCTCATTGACCCTAAAGCAACACAAACGTTGTTCTATTTATTTTTCACGACCCAAATAGTCACCCTCTATTTGTCGATTTCCTATTCAGAAGACAAAGAAAAAAAAACAAAAAAAAAATACCCTTATCACAGCCCTCCACTAATGTGAGCGTAAAACTTTACCATTTACAAAATTCTTTGAAGGATTCCGATTTCAAAGCCTTGGCCGGTTGCTATCAACGCAGCACACCATTCGAAAAAAAACATCTAACTCACCAGCAATTTCGACGTAATGAGGGATAACAAATTCCGAGGGCGATTATAGGGTTTAAACTTTTTCCTTCGCACTTTGTCTTCTGGTTCTTGGTTGTATCATTCTAGAAACATGGGCGCACCAAGAGACTATGGTCATTATGGCCTTTGATACTAGATAACAATACTGCTGGCCGAGGAAAACGTCTAAAGAACTCCCACTACCAAAGGATAAGGAGGCAAAGATTGGAGTAAAATTGTTTGTCATTTCTTTGGTGCTTTTTAAAGAGTCCAGGACAAATATTGCGTAATGGCAAACATTGCAGCAATACACTTCATCCAACAGAGGGGTTGGGTGTAATTTTCTTCGTCATATTTAACAAGGTCCTCTTTTGAAGGACTCAACTCAATCACAAAAGGGAATTCGTAGAATGAAACGAAAGTTCTGCAAAATGATTGATGACTCGGTTGGTGCGCTTCAATTTCCTTTTTTGTTTCTTTTTTTTTTAGCTATGAAGTGCACTTGAGGGTGAAAGAGCGCATCGATTGTTTGCAGAGAACAGGGAAAATTAATGAGATAATATTCCGGGAACCAAAGGAACTGATGTTTTAGCAGAAGTTTTCGGAAATGCAAATAAATTTGGAACAAAGCAAGTCAGTCATTAAAGAAATGAGCAGTCGCTGGTGAAGGAAGACCAGTGTTGCCAGTTTTATTTTGATCTGAGCAGGCTTACTCAAAGCGTTCAAAAAGCTTATCGCCCCAAACAGTAATGGACAAAATGGTGTAATAGAAAGAGGAAGGCTTTCAATAAATCACCATTCCTGTCAATTCCTAATTGAAAATCGAAAGCCTAGCAGAGCATATGGAATATCTTGCAGCTGTTTCAAAAATATAGCCAGTACAGGACAGTTTGACCCGACGCTTCAAGCTTGGTCTTATAATTTGACACAAAAAGTTAAGAAAATTGACATCTTTTGGAAAATGAACATTTATCGAACGACCTTTCTATTTTTCCTATGAAAGTAGGTGCTGGGGCAAGCACATTAGGTAAAGTCCTTCCACGATCTCTATCGCTTATCGGGCGACAATACTGCCATCCAACGGCGACTTCCGGGCAACGATAATCATGACATGTAATCGTCTAACAAGATAATCTGGGGCGATTCTTTAAAAAGTGTCAACGTCTTAGTCTTTTTGAAATGAACGACCGTGTTCTATTGCAGTTGGTATCAAAACAAACACTTGACTTTCCCGATAACCGCAAAAGTGTGGCTTTTATTTCCATGCGAGTATAAATGAAATACTAGGGAATAAGGAATCTCTTCTATTGCTCCCCTCATCCACTCCAGATTCCAACAAATTTCTTGATATACAGGCAATATTTTTGGAAGCGATTCCAGTGAGTAAATCAAATTTGAAATCGAATATCTAGCAGCGTGTGCACGAGTCATAGATGAGTCCATTGGCAAGCAAAAGTCCGTAAAGAAAAAATTGGGAATATAACCTCAAGTCACTCATTGACTTAGCACTTACGCTGTTGAACGTACCTATACTGATGTTTGGCGCGCATAGGTAAATACTGTTAAAAAAGATGAAAATAGGAGTTTATTTGCATTAGCGGGTAGCTGTGACATAATCTCACTTCAGTATTATTTTACACTAAATATCATTATCATTCTTTCAAATCCTACATCATTGTGGAGCAGTCTTCAAACAAGCTTAGGTGCTTAAAGAATTTTGCCAGTTTAAGTGTTACTGCTTCGGTACACTTGCTTGCGTGAGGGGCACTGCGGAGAAAAAATTACAAAGACTGCCAACCTAACGTGGACAAGTCTTGAAGGACCATAGGGTATCCAGGGCTCCTTGGCCGCTTTTTGACGCCAAAAGATGTACCGTGTTAATAAAATTAAACAGCTAAGCTAAGGACAATAATAGGAATCCTGACAGGACGCTGTTGCCTGCGGAAACATGCAAAGGGACTCAAATTGTCAGATATGGAAATCTGCAGATTCTGCGGTGATCTGCAAGCTGATGAGGACATAGCGCACATACAGTGTGAATGCGAGGCAATATCGCATAGCCGAAGAAAATTTGTGGGCAAATATTTTTTCGAAAACCTAGAGGAAATAGACGGCCTAACTTCAAAGGCCATCCTGGCTTTTGCAGGGAAATTGGATCTTTCACCAGGGCGATTGTTTAGATTTTTGCCATTTGAAAGTAAGCTCATCTGGTTCCACAAGGATCGCGATGGGCCCGTTTTGGTACTTGGTGTCTGTGTTATGGCATATACATACGTTATACCCCTGTTTAACCTAACCTAACCTAACCTAACCGGTATTAAAGCAGCTAGATCTTACAAAAATAAAAGGCGCTTAAATTATATCACCTTTCTCTCATCGCGATGGAGGAACATTTTATAAAGACCAATATCGTATGCACTTATGCTTTTTTTTTATTCATTCATCGTAAGTAAGGAGTACTCAGTACATTTTATTGTCGTAAGCTCCTTAATCACTTCTCACTTTCGAAGTGTGCATTTTCTGTTGTTAAAATGATGACTAATTATCTGGAAACCGATGTTGGAGGATTTCTTAAGCTTAACCAATATTTGTCAAATAAGTCGAAGTAAAGGACCAATATCGTATAAACGGCTAAACTCTAAACTTTCAACTTTGGAAACATTCCATAAACATAGAATTTGGTCTTGTAACTTAGAGATACCAGTTATATTCACATAGCTTGTGTCGACATTTTTGTCTAATCAACGAACATTTCCTTGATTACTCGGCTGCTGATTTCAGGCTCTGTTTGTGTAAATAAGCAGACTTGTGCCTTGAAGCTATACAACGATTACAATAACTGCTACTGTTGCGTCTCACATCTTTCAAAAACTTAGCTACAATAATGATAATTGCTTTGTGGACAACATATAAGGTTTCTCAGTTTCCGTGATATAGGACACACTACTGAACCTTGAGGAATATCGATGTGACTAAACTGTACCGATGTGTCACGGCACCTAGTGTCCTTTTGTGAGCTGATACATGTACAAGAAGTACCCTTATAGTTAGCAATTTTAGATCATTTTATTGCTGACAAATTGTTAAAATAACTTCCGATATGAAAGCAGCTTCACTCTACGATACGCGGCAACACTAGCGAACCATTTTTCCTACGACTTTCTTTGTCTTTCGCAATCCAGAAAACAATTAATATCATGAAGAACCATCGACTATACCCTCCATTGCAGTTGAAAAAGAAAACCCTCACTTCATTCGATTCTAATCGATTGATCAGAAAGTCTTCGAAGTTTTTCAAGTAACAAAAGAGAAAGGTCCAACAACGCCATCATTTTCTTATCCTTTTAACCGGAAATGCCTTTCCCTTAAAGAACTATTTAATAAAAAAAAAAAAAAAACCCGATACAATGGCTCCTGCATTGTCCCTTATCATCCTGTCCAACACCTTCTGATGTAACCATATGCCCCAGTGTCCTTGTGGTAGTTGGTTACTCTCTTTTTAAAAGATGTCCATCATAAATTGCGTCGTTTGTTAAAGCGTCCCGTTTACTTTACAAACCGGAAATCAATTTTATATTACAAAGACCGGATGCTGATCTTTAAAGTGTGTGTGAGGACAGTACTTTAGAGGAAATTGAAAATATATGCCAAATGGCGCACACATGGGTGTTCTCTTGTATTGAGCGGCGGCTTTTATCCACAATCATCCACACACTCATTTCCGGAAATTAAAACAAATGAATAGTTTGTAGCCTGGCTAAAGCAGGACACAGGGCAGACGAAGGAACTGGTTACCTTTTCATTTGGATAGGGTAGACTGTAGAGAATAAATGATAAGTGGGTCGGGGATAAGAGCGTAACAAACGCGCGGACACACAAAAGAGTAAAATAAAGTAAAGTCAAACTCCGGACGACATTATACAAAATGGAGGGAAAGGAGAAACCAAAATAAATGAAATGTCAACAAAAGTGACATCCGGTTTGTGTTTGAAAGGATTCAAGCACACCAACACTCAAGGGGGAGTTGGAAGTCCTCAAATACAATTCAGTTGGTCCTGAGTATTGACACTGGAGAAAGAGAGACGATTTTTTTTTTTAACTTTTTTGTATTATCCTTTAAATGCACAATTGATAGGGCTGTGTGAATGAGAGTGCTGATGGCTATTGTAGAAGTTCACAGGATAATCATTTATTTAAGTTGGATAATAGCGTTGCAATGGCGATGCTATGGTGGAGCGCTGTAAAAATAAAAACCCAAAAAACAAGCAAGAGGAAAAACTAAGAAAGGAGAAAAGTTTGGTCTCGTCAAAATTGCTGATGAAGAGTTGGTTTTAGTTTATTGATGGTGAATTGGGTACTTGAAAAATGAAGGTAGTCCGGTATCGACCACTAACTTTGCAGTTAACGATTGCCTTCGGAATATTTAAGCGATGACGAGATGTCATTTCGACCAACATTTTACTTAAATCAAAATCAATAGCAAACGGCATGTGTCCTGCCTCCCAGATTTACTGCTTTTGAGAATTCCTGGGTAAAGTGTAAAAAGTAAGGAACGTCCATCGAGTTCCCTCTCCAGCAGCATTCAAATACATTTCATTTCTTCGGCAAGAGGATTTTATAATAGAATACAAGTTCCGAAAAAGTCGTCCAATATCGAATCTAAGGCTTTTTGTGTGCACACTTTGATCACTTGATATCGTCATTAGACTTTGCTGCTATATCTGTCATCCAGAAACCGTCAGTGCAAAAAAATTATTCGAAAAATCTAGCGTTCAAAACGTTGAAGGGTATGTTCATCCGCCTTCGCTAACGTCTATACTGATGTGGGGCCATAAACAAGGGATGGTATGATAAGGTTCATAAGTAGAGCTTCTATAATGTCTCGTAACAAGATCTTATTTTCCAACCGTCTTCTCAGAAACAAACACCGTGATTGGCAAACGTAACCCTTCAGTTGATTTTTGAAAAGATTTTATTCTCAGAGCAGAATAGGGGAGGATATTACGAGCAGAACTTCGTCAATTTTGTAAGGCCCAACCCCTTTTTGATCTCGTTGGGGTTGGCTCTTACATTTGCGAGGAAACTAGCTCTTGTTATACAAACTGACATGTGTGGCAGGAACGGTTAGACATCGCTTTTGGTAAAGGGATGGTGAGTATCGATCTGGACTTCTTAGGTTTTCTCTTGGATTTTCTGTGATGTGATGCTCAATTGATGGGCTTATGTTGGTAATCAATTATGGAATCAATCGGCCCAGAACAGTAGTAAAAGGGGTCGTTGAAAAGTAATGGCACGATCAGATTGGTTTACTGTTTTATGATGAAGTGACCGCAATGCTCCTTTGAGCAATTACCATATGCTCAATATGGCGATATTCCACCCCGCAGTAAAGTCAGACGTGATGTCGAGTAGGCTATGCTTTTCGATTGGGCTACAAAGATTTCATCTTTCATATTTTGATGTTGAAACCACCAAGACTACCAACCGAATATTCTGAAACATTCTTTGGTAGCGTCGTCTTTTCCTTTGATGCGGACGTGAAAGCTTATTAGGCTGATGCTGACAAATTTACGGTGTATGCGGATTGTTGCAATACAATTCTTTGAATCAAATGACGGAGGTTTACGTTGGTTCTCTGTAGGAAAAAAGCTCTGCGACAAAACTGAATCGATATTCCTCAATTCATTCAAATCACCTGGTGCTTTATTGTACTTTTTAAGTCACTTTTCAGCTTTTTGTTCTTGAGATGGTCATCCTTAAATAACGTGAAGCCGAAGGCAATAGAATATTTAGCTGCTGACATTGTCAGTCTGAGACCTGAGATCTTAAAGATCATTCAGCTAGTTTGGCAGCAGTCTTCCGAGAAGTTCAGATATATAAGCCATTGCTCCAGAAAGGAAGTCAATAGATTGGTCGGATATAGTCATAAAGCTAGGTGACGACTTTAGTTATCGAGTATGCTCTCCTTACCTATTAGAAGAAGGTCCTCAGAATGCCAATTTCGTAAGCAAACAGATTTCATGCGGTTCGCAATATACAACCTTGGGCTGTGTTAATCAAAATGTTGATAAGAACTCTTGGCTTACCGGCAAAGTTGAATCCGTTTGTTCAACAAGTCAGTTAGTGTGCAGGAGTTCGATTTTGAGCTAATGCCTACCCCAAAAGCAGGATAGTACCTCATATCATGGAGCAGAAAAAAATCATTATTCAGATTACTCACTGATTCCACTGAAGATTCCTTTCCTTGAAAGGATTCCTTGGCATCGTACTCGTAATGAAAGATTTCAACATCAAGACCGGATGCGGAAAAATCGCGCTCAAACATATTAACGGTGTTACAAGAGCGGTATGTCGGTAAGAAGCAGAGAAACTACAGCATAGGGATATCAACAGACATTCGGGAACATATCGAAGGATCCGACAAAATGGTAAGAAAAGGCACTGTTTAAATTCCAAGCGGCGCACGACAAGGCATGCATCATACGTGTCGACGTACCTAACATAAAATGTCTAAGTTAGAATGGCTACGTCTACCTGCTGCCAGATACTGTAATGCATCTACACGAAACTGAAAAGCTAGGGCAAGTTGAATAGAGGTTTCACAGAGTTTAGTTAAAAATGTTTATAGTCGTGGCTATTCGCGACACAATTGAAAAATTTCGCACTACATTAACTCATTTGGACACACAGCCATTGAAAATAATGCGCAGGGTGTGTGCAAATAAAAATATCGGCGCCGTAGGGGACCGTGTTGAGGAAGTTTCAACACATCAATTCGTCATCGTTCCCAGGAACTTGGCCTGTTTTTATCGACTTATTGGAAGATTCTGCGGAAGGTTCTTCGTTTACACGTCTACTAGGTTCAATTGACCCAAGAATTCAAGAATTTAAGCCAGGCGATCAACGATTCCGCCGTAACATCCCTGATTGGGCGCTTGAACAGTTGGAAGTCAATTTACTTTTTTGCAGTCAAATTTTGTTCAGCAATGGGGTTCACTTCTGTCACGCAAAATTGTCGAATTTAGGGCGAGGAAAATGTAAAGGACTTCAGCTGCCAAAAAAACGCACTGTTTGTTGCTGTCAATGGGCTGCCGGCATCTTCGGGCCACCAATGGCGCCCAATACATAGCCATGATTAACAATTTCTTGTTTTCAAAAATGGATGAGTATGGTCTGCAGGACATTTGATTTTAACAGGATGGTGCCATATGCCATAATGTCAGCAAACCATCGAGTTCTTGAAGAAGTGTGCGATTGTAATATTTTCTCCAGAAATGGACCTGTGGCCTGGGCTCTAAAATAATATATAATCCCGCTGGACTTTCTGTGGGGATGTTTGCAGTCTTTGAATTGTGCGAACCTGCCAAAAATGGTAAATGGTCCCACCCTCAGAAGCCAATGTCAATCGCACCATTCGTAAGATACAGCCCAATATAAAGCATACTTTATACGAGTATCCTGTCTTTGTCTGCTTAAGTTCTTTGGCGATTGTTGCGATCGAAATTAGGCATAGGGCATCAATCTGGCTATCTTTTTCTGCGGGAATGGTATTTAATATCTTTTAGATGGGACATGACAAACTCATATGGATATCTTTGCTAAACTTGTGTAACTTATAGTCCAATGCCATCACCAAAAATAGCTTCAAAGATTAGCACAAACTTTATTGAAGTGGAAAATGTTGTCCAAATTTTACTTATATTCAAATGGCATTTCCTACAGTAGCTGAAGGTACACGTTCCTAGTCACCTCTGAAACAAACTACATAATTGTCCGTTGATAATATTGCTACTTCTAAATGTACCAACAACAGCGCAACACTGAGAGCTCTGAAGAGATCTTGGATACAATTTGTGGGTGACATGAAATCGCATGGAAAGACAAGAGAGGTGTCGTAGTGCCGCAGTACAAAACGCCTTTACTAACCTCCACAGTATTCACCCATAGATATACCAATTGCCTACATATTATACTTTTTATAATGAAATACTAAAATTCTTACCTCTGAGATCTCTGCTTTTACTAATTTGATTCCTCTTGTGAGAAAGGGATTGGCCACTGTCGTACCACTACCATATTGGTACGTGAGAAACTAACATTCCACCGAACTGAGAATTAGGCAGAAATTTCCTTTTCACCTTTCAACATAAACGCTATTCGAATAAAGAAGAAAGTTAAAACTGCGCAGTCCCCTTACTTGAAATATCCCTCAGGAAGGGGGCTTTTAATTATCTTCCCTCGAGCACTTCCTTTCCGTTTTCATGTTATTCTTTTTGTAGAATCTTAATCCGGCCGACGCCAACTGCCTTTCGAATTAAAAAATTGGACAGGGGGTTGGCAACCCTTCACCCCACCATTTTATAGAATGAAAAATGATATTTGCATGAAAGCGCTCCAAGTGTTACAAATTCGTTTGGTCGCTAGGAAGTATTCCCCGTGTATTCGTATTTATTGTTTCTGGGATCGCTCACGTGCCGGGCTTGCTGCCAGTCAGCCACGAACCCTCGCGGTTTCGGTTGCGGCCGCACACGTCTGTTACATGACTATAAAACATAAAACAATGACGCGCTACACTCGTAGCTGCCAGAAACGCGTTAAACGAGGACGAAAACGCCTCGGGCATTCCGAGTCGGAGTTGGAATTTTTATTTGGTGCGCTCAGCGAATGATTCCTGATGGATGTGGTGACGTTTGGAGAACGGGTGGTTGGGTGATGTTTCGTCATAAGGGCTGCTGGCGGTGGTAACTTACTGTAGCTGGTGTTATTGTGCTGCTTGGTTGACGTGTTTCATTAATTACTGTCTCACATAAATAACCGCCATTAGGGTAGTAGTAGCGCAAAGCAACACCAGCCGAACAAAACATCAGTTGGACTAGACTGAGAATTGAGAGGTGGGAAGTGTTCCACCAACGATATAAATTGGTAAGGTGTGGTGGTGGGTAGTTGCGGAGGTGAAGGTGGCTCCCGATGTGGGTGGTTGGATAAAGAGGCTCGGCTTTGTAGTATGTAATTACTTTACGCCATTTTCGACAAATGAAATATTGAGAGATTAATTGTTGTTGATTGTGGAAATAGGGTGGATTGGCGCGAGCGAAATGAAGGCATGCTGCATGAACATCTTACTACTACAACTCGTAATTTGTTGCGATAGCTGCGATGATAGTTACTACCATGTGGTGGACGATGTGGATTAATTCAGAAAGTGTTTGCAATTGGGAGTCCTTGTCCGCAATTTGTGGTTTACCACGTGATGTGTCTACATACTCATACGCATACTTATACATACGAATAGTCCTTGTAAATTGACCTTTGTGTACAAACTGATGAACTAGATTGAAGTGGATTAGTTTTGAAGTGGTGTTCGGTTATTTATTTTTGCCCGTGCTATCGTTATTTGTACTATTATCAGTTGAAGGCGATTAACTTGGGATTGTTATGCTTGTAGTTGATAGTGTATAGTCAAAGTAGAATTCTAGTCAATCAAACCGAGCTTCATTGCCTAATCTTGATCACGATTTATCAATTCTAGTTTTGGTGAAGTAACTTTCATTAAGGTGGGTGTTTTTCTATTGGAATTGATATGAAGTGCGTAATGGGAAGTATCGAAAATAGCAAAAGGTAACATCCACACAGTTGCAGCAAGATTAAGACACACGTGCGTGCCATCCGACACCCAAAGAATATTCGGCTGCAAGTTAGCAGAATATATTGGTCTTTCCGTTTCAATATTGGGCAGAAGAGAGGCGAATCATTCAAAAATCAATCCATTGGATCGGTACACCGATTGCCCCTTTTAAAGAAGCCAAGCTATCATTTAGGTACGATTACAAATTACTTGTCTGCACATTGCTGTTGAAAACTAAATTATCAATCCTCAACATGATTTCCTACTTAAATTTCAATCCGTTGCATTGGCTGTCATATTGATAACTTTCTGAGGCTAGTTTTGCCAGAAGCACAACAATTTGTATATCAATTTGTATATCGAATTTCAAAACTGTTGAATGCTGCGCCTCGACTACTTCTCCTTGACTAAACTGTGCTAAACATATAAAAATTTTAAAGGTGGTATTGTTTTTTTCCGCCAGAACAGATCACTTAGATGAAGAACCAGTCCATTGTATATCTTGTTCCTTTTATTGGAATTTCTCGGTCTTCAGAAACAAAGTGCCAGCAATCATCACATCAATGCCAAGTGTCTGCAGCCTGATGCGAGAGTAATCCGGAAACTCATAGGGATAGTTCTACATGATGTCATCATTAATCTCAGAGTAAACGTCGCATAATATTGTGTCATTTGCTTAGCACACCAGTTGCTAGTGCCCCGTTACAGTACATATAAGCAGTCTACACTATTTCCTACTGATGGAGAAAAGGACTGTCAGTGACCTTTCTGAAACGTCGAGTAGCATTCAATTCTGTCTCTTAGAGACACATGACATCTACAGTCATGCTCATATGAAACACCTCTGTGAAATAATGCCCTAACCGAGTTTACAGACAGTCCTAAAGCAAGTTCGGGTCATAAAAAATTATTCTTTAAACTTTGCATAGCAGACTCACCAACGATCTAATTTCCCTTGAAATCATTGCGAAATGGCGATTCAGCCTTCCAAGTGCGTTCAGAGAAGCCTTGGATTGTCGAACCTGCCGAAAAGTGATGAGAATGTTTAGCAAGGCCTTTAGTTCTTTACAGTGCAGGATTAACTACAACACTTGGAAGGCAAACGCCAGTTTTGCTTAAGGAGAGTAAAATTGAACTTTGTCGTTCTCCTAGAAGATATCAGCTCCACGTCCTAGACCGGTCTTGAAGCCATCCATGGAGACCTGACTGCATTCATTTCCTGGCTCAGATTCAGGCCGTATTATTGGCCACAGGGAAAGTTGATTTCGTATTTTTTCCCCCATATAACCAACTCATAGGATATAATTAGCTTTATTATAGCCGTGTAAATCATTAGCGGTCTTTTCCCATGTCTTCCCGACATCTCCTTGGTATTGCTAAAAGGCCCCTATGGCGCGGCCTTCGACATATCATGTTTAGTCCAGAGAAGTTTACTATCCAGTATGACGATCAAATAATTACCTTCGTTGGAGAAAGAATGGTGATTAGTCAGACCAGTCAGCTTCCTTCTTCACGTAAAGAGGACAGCCTCAATTTTGAGAGCATTTACTAAAAGCCCTTCTCTGGCATAGCAATGGTCTATTAGGTCTAGACCTGACTCCTCTTTAGAGCAGACACTTGGTAAAGTTTGTGATCATCTATGGAAGTGTTTCCAAAAATCCGAGTCGTAAGCCATGACATATTGCATCAAAGGCTCTGCTTAAAACGCATTTTGAAGTGGAACGAGCCTATTCTATTAAGCGTAAATTAGGTGAAGACAGGCTTGGGAATTTCATTTCGTAAGGTCATCAAATGTTTTCAAAAATATACCAAAAACCGGCAGTTGTAATTCGGGCTGCTTGGCCGATTTCCGTTGGGTTTTGCTAGGTTATTTTACACAAGCACTCATAAGACTTCAAAGCTCGACAAAAGTCCTAGTTATTGCAGATGATTTTTCTTTGTGCAACATTAATGCGGTTAAATTGTGACTACTATCGAATTTGAGTACGCGTATATGTCTGTCGTCTGCAGGCCCGACGTTTATATTTAAAAAAATGTTAACCACTGAAAAGGATCCTGCAAAATCCGATGTACGAGTATACACCCCTGAGGTAATTTTATAAACGGTTTGCTGAAACATTAAACAACTAGGTACCCCTTGTTTGTCAAAAAAAAAAAATTATTAAAAAAATAATAATAAAATCCAAAACTTTTTTCCATTATCAATTGAACAGCTCTACTTACGGTATTAATGTAGTTTTTTTCTCTTTTTACATTTTCGCTATCTTCATCCTGTTTATCTCATGTTTGTTATTTATCTACTGCTTCCGCAATTTTATTCATAAAAACATTTTTTTTTCAACTCAATTGAAAATATAAATTATTCCCAAAGTGACAGAGGAACTTACAATAAAAAAAAATAGCAAACACCAGCCGATCCTGACAAAGAGGGAGAAGCATTTTACAAACTGAAAAAAATGATGTCAAAAAAGTGAAGCAAAAAGGACGAACAGGATGAGGGCGGTATTTACCTCGGTATTGTAATAATTTTCCTGTCATACACACACCGATGTAGAGCTCGTGTAAATCCACCAGAAAACATGAAAATTTAGTGAAAAAAAAAGAAAAACATAAATTCACATTTACCCTTCGAATGATTGGGAGGTGATGATTCAAAGGGCGAGGATGGGACAGAAATAAAGCATAGATGACTGCGTCTAGGAAGCCACATATTTATATCGGACACGAAATACCATCGCTTTACGATTGACGAATTCACCCGGGCTTTATATTCGAGGTAGGATAATTACTAGCGATTATTATTTTTAACTGATGTTTTCGCGGTTGATTTTCCAGTTGATGTGTGGATTTTCAGTTCGAAATACATGGAGATGGAAATCACATTTTTCAGCGGTGACAAATATTCGTGTCAAATTTCACAAACACTTTTTTGCTCCCTCCGTTCTGCGGATGGATCTCACTTTTGATTTATACATTCATCAATTGAAAGGTGGTGTTATTCAAGATTTAATCGGTCAGTAGGGGATGGGAGGCATATGAAAGAAGAGAAGAAGGTAATTCAAAACATATCCATAGTATAAACCCCAATTTGATTGAAGAGTTTGTTAACTCTTGTGTCCTAGCTTTTTACTACTTAATTATAATAATTGTCGCGAGTCGGTTTAGATTCGATTGCATCATATTTAATTGACATATCCGACTCAGAAAACAGAGTCTGGTCAATTTGATCATAAATAGAACTCTGCAGGTTCTAACAAATGGATTAGCTGCTCCCGGTTTATATTCTGATCATAATCAAGACCATTCTCTAAAGGAATGTGAAACACTCATTTCGTTCTAAAAAAAATGTCCACCACCTAGGTGTTATCTAGACGTCTATCTAAAAAAAATTCTGCTTTAGCACTTCCTCATTTTTTGGTTTTGCACCATTGATTGTATCTATTTCCCATTTTTTTACCCGTTCTTGGATGTCCTGGTGATCTCGTGTTTTGTATTTTGTGTAGGCTTAGTTTATCGAGGCTCATTCCAAGATTAAACTAACTTTACTGTGATTCCGTGGTGTATTTCACAGATGAATACGCTGCATACAAAATAAATTACCCTGCTTCAAAAGTTCAATCCAGAGGCAGTTTGATCGATTAACCTCACTATTGACGTTGCTATCCAGAACTCTTCTTTGTCAGCAGGATGAAATTGCCGTTCATCATCATTCACGTTAACTTTATCATTCTGTCTGTACGGATAATATCAGTTATCATCGTGGTTAATTTGTCTGCAGATGCAATTATTTCAGAATTTTAGCACCAACTGTGAATGCTCTACTATCTATTCTTGCTATTGTTCGATATTAGTTTTCGAAGATCATTGCTGTGGGATCACATCTCAACCGACTGGATTCAGCTCTCCCATAGGACATCCTGTATTCTTGACTCATAGAGTAGTTTTCGTTCCTCTCTGCAATATCATTTATTTGCAACAGGGTTCGCTGCGTGCACTTGCCTGCACTTTTTTTCAAACCAGTGGTGGTCGGGTCAAAAATATCACATTACATATGACATTTCCGATCGCTTGTTAAAGCTGGGTCGACATGGCTTTCCATGGTTTACAGTGGCAGCATAAGGTTTTGAGAGGATCGATCCAGCAATCCTCTATTTGGAGCAGCTATCTGACCTGGAATTTCCTCAGAATAATTCATGGTGTTTCGTTCTGAGAAACGTCTGAATTTTAGATAACCCGAGGCAAAGGAAGCTCTTCAATCTGACATTCAGAATACTAAAACTCAATAAGATCAAACCAGGCCTCTTTGTGACAATTGTCTCTCCGAAAATCTAATAAGCCTGATTCGGTTTTCGAAAGTGGTTTCGCGCAGGCTATATTTCCTAGTCTGAGATATCTCGCTTTTTTAATTTGATGAAATCAGAAAGAACTGTTCCAACCACGTACGTAGGATATATTTTATTACTTTTGTCGAGTAATCATTCGGGAATTCGCCCTTTTTTTAAGTTAGCAAATTTAGATTTAGCGTGACTTGCAGTCAGTCTACTGATTACGAGGCTGATTTACAAAAATTCTTTTTTAAATTGCGCTCACAGTCATTCATGCTATTTTTGACCGATAGGCCATATCCCATTTCGTGACCTCTTTATAATTTTTCAATAAGTTGTAGAAAGTCTTAGCCAAAATAAATAAATACATTGATGACACAATAGTCCGATGGGAATCACGATCTTGTCTCTTAGCCCTTGTCTACAGGGAAGGTCCTACGATTTTCTGTCCGAACGAGATGGTGGAAGAATGAAAAGATTTTACAAAGTCAGATGTTCTGATTTTCGGAAGTTTGCCATTCCCTGCCAGAAGGATTATGACATTAGAATTATTTTTCACGTTTTTTGTGTATCGTGAGGGATTCCAACCCACCTTATCACATTACGATCCAGTTTACTTCACTGATTGACAGTACTATTGATTTACAGATTGATTCCAACCTTATCCAGAAATGGTACCCTACTTTCGCAATTCCTTCCTTAGTTTTCAGGGCTGTGGGCTAGTAATTCAATAGTAAATATGATGAAGTAGTAGTCACGTAGTAGTAGTAGTCCATGTGTCCTCCAACTTAGTTTTTGACATTTAGAATACAATACATCTTATGAAGCTATGCGTGATGTGAATTGGGCAAATATCTGTCAGTCCTCTGAAATACTCGTAGCAGCATCACATACTTAAGCCCTTCGTTGTTGCTGCCTCACTTTACATCCTTATTCGAAAGTTCCATTTTAGTCTTCTTACGAGTAATAAGACCATGAGGATGTAAAGAAGTTAGTTCATTCTACCCCCTGCCATTAACATCAGACTCTCATGGGAGTTTGTTGGTTCGTTTTCTAAGTAAAAACAAATAGTATTTAAATGTAGGAGTTGTAATAAATGTGTACTCAACCGTCTTGCTTCGTTCATTCTGAGTTTAATGACGAAATGAACTTGGCTTGAAATAGTCGTTTACTTAGCTCTTTGGGTCGAGAAGTAGTTACCAGTTAAAACGCACTCGAATTGTATGAACATTGCTAATGAAGGGGGTTGAAAATTTTCAAATAAAACAAGAAATTACGATTATTGTTGGATTAGATTATCCTATCGAACCCTTTTTAAGGTGCAGGTGGTGATAGCTTAACCAAACATAAAATAGATAATCAAAATGAGTACCTCGAGTTATTATTTCCTGCTTTTAGTACTGACCGCAGTTAAAACCCCCTCTAGTGAATTCCACTATTTGAAAACTACTTGTGCTGCAAATAAGCCATTCATTTGGAAAACCACAGAATATTTACTTCGAAACTAAATAATCACTTTTTTTTTGGTTTTCCTAAAGTTAAGACCGGCCAGGTATCCTTGCAAAGATTGGCATTATATCTGAACTTTTTTCATATTATATTTATCGACCATCTCAGAGCTTACAATATTCGTTTTGCCAGGATTTGAATGCTGTAATGAACATATCAGAATCTATTTGAAATGTGGACAGCCGCATTTAATTAACCTGTCGCTTCCAACATGAGAACATTTCGCATATTAATTTCATCAAACATTAGCATTCCTTTAGGTTTACACACAAATGCATACATATATTTCCAAATTAACTCAAAACTATTACTCTTGCCACTCTAAAAAATTTGCATACTCTCCAGAACCGACTATGCGCAGAAGGCAGTTTTTAACATTATCCCTGGACTAGGACACAATAAACTGGAAAATTCTCAGAGAGAGAATTTCCTTTTCAGCTTCATTCAATATCCAGAGTGACGTGGTATGAAAAAATAAAAATGCTGAAAATATCCCCCGGCATTGAATGTGCCATTAGTGCCGGGAAAATTCTATGAAAATTCAGTTTAAACTCATTCGCCGGGGTGTTGTAGTTTACAGTGATGATAAGCGAACGCAGTTAATTTTCAAAGTGTGTTCAGTGTTTCGAAATCCAAATAGGTAATCTAAGTAAAAATAAATGGAAGGACGTATCTAATTAGAGTGCAATGTCAGAACAGAGGCCGAGTAAATAAAAATTGAGAGAGACCCCGGAAGTAGGTGGAAATCCTTGAAATTAAGTATGAAGGTAGGAATGACAATGACAACTGACATGTTTCTAATTTTCTTTACTAAAATCAAATTGGGAAAAAGAGGCTCTCTGCCAAAATTTGTTAAGAAGTAATACCGTTTTAACTGCTTCAGTTAATGTTGCTTAGATTTTTGGATTACTGTCAATCTTGATGCGGCTCGTTGAGTTTGCCGTTGTGTCTTCTCTTCTATTTCACTTCCTCGCTCACAAGGTCATGCATGCGACATTGTTCCACCGAAGAACCCTTTTTCCGGTTCCGATTTTCTCCTTATACTCTAATAATGAGACTTGAACGCATTTGTTTTGCCAAGCGAAAGCAATAACATTTCACAAGGGTTACTCTCATTCAGAATTAGAATATCACGCTCAACCGTCAACGAATATTCTTGTATCTAAACAGCATACACATATCGTTTTGTGTTGTTTGACATCTATGGGTAGATCCATTATCGCCACTGCCAGACTGATATTCACGAACGTGTTACTGATATCACTTTGCGTTCTTCCAATTATGTCAATACCGTTGGAGAATGCGATCAGTCTTGATCAAGAGGTGATGTGATGGGCTTGCTCTACGATATTTCGTAGTATAAAAACTTACTTGGCCTTAAGGTTACCCCTTACCTCAGAATTTATTTTTAGACTCGATATGGAACTAAATGCGATAAACCGCACTTTTTTACGACCTGTTAAAATTTAAAATTTGAGTCAAAGTGCGCGACCCTGCTACCTTGCAGACCGCGGATCCCATTGCCTTCAATCCCCTTCGTTCCCTTCTAAGACATGGCTATTTCCGTTCATTGAATTCATTATTTTTTTTTTATAAAAAAATTTTGTATAAAAAAATTTAAAAATGAAAATGTTAATGTAGTTTTTAATTTTTTTCAGTAACAACAAAATAGGCTTTTAGTTTTTTGCGTGTCCTGAAAAGTATGATGATCTTCAAAAGTAAAAATGCTACAGCTCTGATTTTTGTCTTATTATGTTGCTATGATCAGAGGGAAACTGCAAAATATGGCGAAAAATGTTCGCAAGAAAATATTGAAAAAAAAAAAACAGAAATCCTTATCACGTTCTGTACAACGAATATTTTGTATTTCCTTAAAATTTGTAAAATGTGCTAAAATACGAACATGTGTATGAAAAGTTTGATTGAGATCGGTCCAGCCGTTCCTGAAATGTGCCTTCCATAAGAAATACTCGTACATTTAAACGCGCTTCTTGTCTTTAGGATGTTCGGGATATCCGCAGTACCACTCGCCTGTCATGTAGCCCATGCTTCCAAATCCTTGCTTTGCGTCATCCAGGAGCCCGTTTAAGACGCGTTTGCTGTCTCTGTCTTTCACCTCTTATGTTAAAGAATCAAGTCTTGATACGAATTGTCTTCCTTTTTCGGATGCGACTATATCTGTTTATATGTCCGTTATGCACAGTATTTCAAGAAGCCTATCATTCCACTTACAGATCTCAAGTTTGCAATCCTTATTTCATTTGCATGAATTCTGAATAGTAGCTCCTTTCTAGGCTGAGACTTTCAGTTGTTGAAAAAGTGTTTTCTACATGATCTTCTTTCAAGCTTTACGCAGAACATCCTGTTTGTAGGGTTGGGTACTTTATTTGATTTGTTTAATGAAAGGGGACGGTTATTCCAGAGACAATATCACATTTCGATAATATACGAGCTGCCGTTGGCCCATTTGTGTTTAATCCGCCTTCATCTCTGTTTCAGTATTCTGACTTATCTCGCAAAGTCCTAATTGACCGCAGCTGCAACTATCTAAGTTCTGATACAATTGCATAAATTCATCAGCCTTAATTTTTCTCGGAGGCTCAATCATGATTTTCATCCTGCTTAAAACTCTCATATTTAATATGATTGTGCGATGTTAATTCCATTGTTCGTTGATATTTTGGTAAGACCTTACTCGAAGAGTTCTATGCTCAGGCGATTGTTAAAGATTTTAATAATCTCAGGCTTTCTTAGGTCTCAAACGTTAAGCATTTTACTTAAACATGCTTCAGTGAAATTTGTAATACATATTTGTAATACTGAAGATATATTTTCCATCGACCATGTAAATGCATGCCGAAATCTTGACGGTATAATTCTACCCGAATTGGAATGGTTTTTACGAGCACATGTAAGGAGAATTTCGAATAATCGTGTATAATTTCTCTGATTAATGGTATATTTCCATTTACCTTCATTCCCGCCATGATTTCGGCCGACTAGCCTCTTGTCTTTCTAGATACCATGGATCCCACAGGAGCAATGACTGAGGAAATTTAAACTCAAATCATTTTTAGGCCAGGTATCTCAGGAAGTCGGTCCAGTATTCGAATATTGGTGTGGACCCACAAGCCATTTCATTCTCTATTACATCTCTTTGGTTGATAATAACTTTAAAACCTCTCTCCTCCACCAGTTTCAGAAATATCTCATTGTGCTAAAACAAACAGCTGGTTAACTTTCAAACTAATTTGGCAGAAGCAATTAACAATATTTTTCCATAACTTTAGTGGGCTAACTTACACATTAAAGTAATACTTACGTATAAATAAACAACATTTGATTCACATGTTTGACTTCGGGGTTCCATAAGGATACATTTTTTCACCTCTTTTACACTGTACTCATATATTCGAAATATAACACATTAGCTAATCGAATATTATTAAATGTTTAACTGTACTACAAATCCATTTAAATCCCATAGATGGCAAAAGATACATGCAATTTCTTACTCTTATAGACTGGGCCAAAAATCTGGAGAGTTTTAGTAAAAAAAATTGTATGACGGTGACTACATCACATACCTTCCGAAGAATACTGGAAAATGAAAATGTGGGCTTAAAATTGTAACATCAACCGGTCGATAAATATCCTAAATTTATGCGGGTATAAATTTCAAGGTAATCATTGAGATATAAGATCTAGAGGAATCCTTCGACATAGCTTCGAGAGATTTTATATTGCCCCCGCTAAGACCTAAAATAGTACTAAGAATCTACATACGAGTATCTATGAGAATGAAAAAGAAATGTATGAGTAGGTGTGCACCTGGAAAACGTTCAAAGTCTCCTGTTCCAGATATTTACGTAAACGGACCATAAAATGAGTCACCTGCGTTAACCACTGCGTTATTGTACAATAAGTACCGAGGTGACAGCTCTCTTAAATACACTAATTGCAATAAGTACTAAAAGTCAACGGGCACTTGAGTCAGCAAGTTCTGCTGACAAAATTTAGGGAGAGGATTCATTGAAAAATGATTGTTCTACTTTGCTTAATGGGAAACACAAAGATGTTATACATCCAGGACGTGTAAAGTGGCTACAATGGCCCGAAAACTATGCAAATGCTTGTTATCGAAGTATGACTCTTTTAACTAGCTTTACCGAGTGATTTTCACTTGGCCTAGCATACGGAATTCAGAAAAAAAGTAGTTCACTTGTTATGCTGAATAGCAAATTCAAATATATGTATGTCTTAATAGGGTGAATAAGTAAAAGTTTATAGGCGGGGGTTTGATGAAATCCAAATTAACAGCACGTAGACCATGCAACACATTTAAACCCCTCAAATGGCCTACTTTAAATTCAATCGAATTTCCTGTCTCGAATTAATCACATTTGATCGATGCTACCGATAAATTTAACTTCCATCGCTACCGAAATCATTCCTTATCGGCTGGCGCAATTTCACCATCTTCGAAATTCGTTTAGCAATTCGTTAACTTGTTATTTCATTAATCAACTAACATTTCCTTCATTAGACACGTACATAACATCAAACGAACATACATCAGTCAGTTAAAGAATTCCGCAGCAGCAATATTGGCAGCCACATGTACACGTAAGTACATATATGTACATATGTACGAATGTGGGGAGGTATTTGTACATTAATAGCAATAACTCTCAACATTCCAGGTGGCATTCCTTGGCACGCATACTTTGCCAAGTCACCCCGTTCCTCTTGTACAGTCAGTCGTTCAGTTAGACGTGAAAAATTTTCGATTTCAAAAAATCATTGCGCCCAGGGGGTTGTTTATATTTATCCTCAAATATGTATAGATGTTGGAGTGTGGTAGGTCTTTGAAGGAATCGTTTATGCACGCGTGCCTTTGGCTCGAGTTAAGCATGGGAAATTCAAATATCTTGACGAAGCGTATCGAACTCACAGCTGGTGATATGTGTGTACATATTTGACGGGTTGGAGGAGAATCTATGTAAATAATGTGGTTCGTCAGGGCCTGTGGTAGGAAAACACATTAAAATGCATAGATTGCTGTGATTTAAAGGGACTTTCATTTGGCTTTTGGGGGCAACGAACAAAGAATTGCGTACCATTGAAGAGGCAATCGTTGGTTTCTGTTAAAAGGGCGTGCTTGGCTGACTTTATTTTCTATCATGAACGTCAAGCGTCAAGATTATAATACCCTATGTGTCAGTGGAGAGTTGCTGAAGTCAAATTAAATAAGACAGCTTTCATCTGCTCCTGAGATTGTTCACGTCTCCGCGCCGGTAGGATAGGAATGATGATCTTGTATAGGACTTTGGTGCTCAATTATCTTCTAAGCCGTCATGACTGGAGTTCACTGCTGTACTAAGGTGGATAAATTCATTCATTCCTTTATATTTTGTTGTATCTTCATTGGCCATCAGACCCATTTTTACTGCTTCGATCCACGCAAAAGCCCCACTGACATCCAACTGGTTTCTCCCGATTTTGTCAATGCAATACAGATGCGAGAAGTTGGACAGATATTAGAAATAGTGTGCCTTTAGTGATTGCTTGCGATTTGCGCCAAGTACGATGATGGCACGTCGCCGTATGAAACCCTATCCAAAGCAATGCATAATGAAATGAGTTTATCAGCGATGCAGGACCGCATATGGCTCTGTATAGCTCATTTCTAAGGATTTACCGCAGAATGAAAATTTGCTCTATGGTCGGATGTAAAACCGCACTGATATGGACCTAAGAAGTTGGTCATTTACTTATAGAAAAACATTTATCTACTACTCTTAAGTTATACTAGGGCTCAACGGAAATGTTTAAAAATCATTTCAATCCATTTGGTTTCTAGTTAGTGATATGTGGTAAGCCAATTGCAGAAAATTACCTATTCCATTTTTCGGACTCTCAAATGTGTCAGTTAGTATCTGTCCGGATAAATAACCCTCATTTACAGGGATATTTTTTTCACTCAGCTATCACATGCCACTCCAAATTTATACACATGTGTCAATTATATGTCTATTTTCTTAACACCGCTGTAGTAATTAATTAAAAAAAAATACCACGATTTATACTTATCTAACCCAGAGAGCAGAATTCACACCTGTAATCCTCTTTTTGATCCATTTAATCATTCATACTCCTGCCGTTGTAATTAAATTTATTTCACGCCGTAATCCTCAGCAGTGTCAAAAGTTATTCAATTCGTAAATCTAAACGAGAGGTAAATGGCGTGCAAAGAAATCAGTTCAAGCAGTTACCATTTAAAGTAAGTATGTTTAATTGACGGACGGTTAGAATATGGCAAACCGACCGAGGTAATTTTTGCAATCATTTGAAGTAGGTTCTATTTAAAAATAGCCTTGAACTTGACTTTAACGTGATTTACCGTAAATTAAAAAAATTAATTGTAGTATTTATATATATACAATGTATATATTATGCACAAAATTAATGAAGGTTTTTAGGCAGGGGGAGTATAAGAATCAGTACACGCCACGACCCCAGTAAACCTTCTGAAATCCCCCCGGCAATAGCGCGAGCACTAACTTTCAAAAAACGAAGTTCGAATGGACAACGGTTCCGAGGATTCTGCAACACTTACCACCCACACATCGGAGTAAAATTAATTGAACACTCGAGCTGACAAAATACCAGCTTGATCGTATCTGAGGAGCACCGAACATGGAACCAGATAAATGTCATTGCGATTGCGATTAGCTGACCATTTATAGAATTTGCTTTTTCGACGTTTAAGAGATGGTAAGCCGATATCGGATTGGCAACTCAAGTATACCACCGTACTGGATGTGTTAGCTGCATTTTTAGTTGTCGAGAAATTACCTTATACCTTTTCTTGGAAAACCCTATGCGCTAGTCATATCTGCCGACATTTTCATTTTGTAACAGGAATGTTCGAACTTATCTTGCCCAGAGCTAATGACACTTAATATTGTGGGAAAATGTTCAAAAATCTCCAAATTGATGGCAGTTATTTCGATAAAGACGAATAGTTTTGGATCACCGAAAAATCTTATTGCAATGCTTCCATCCTGACTTATGGCAGGTTCTGAGAGGCGTCAACCTGGCGCTACCCAGAAACTATGATTGCACATTGATTGTGTTCGAGTTCAGACAGGTACTCGGCTCGGCTAATAGGACCGAATGTTGAGCAGAAGAAAATAGAATCACTACTGTCGCAAAGCAACCGAAAGCTTCGGATAAGTACAAATTCTTTTTTGACGACCCTACAAAACGAAAAAAGCACAACGAAGTTTAGATCTCTATATGGAATTTTCGAACCTTGAACAGGTGATGTGCAGCCAAATAACTAGCGGAGGCTTTAAAGCAAATATCACCACCATCCAGCAAGTGCAGTGGAATAGGCAGGATAAGCGAAGGGTGAGAAATTGTGACATATGGTATACTACGATCAGTGGTATAAAGAACACAAGCAGCATCAATTTTAGTACGAATTCGTTGTAGGCAATAAACTAAGACCTAAGTCTTGGTAGCATGAGCAAACACATTTTAAAAGTTCCTACAAAGGCTGAATTCGCGGGCAACAGCCTGATAAGTGCTCACGATCCCACAGAAAAAATAGAAAATGCTACCAAAGGATGTCTCCACGAGGTCTTTGACTTGATTATTTTAAAATTAAAAGAAGGATATAAGTGAAGGAATGTAGTTATGTAATTGGATTTATGTAAATTCAAAAATCGTTTACATTTTTTAAGGGTTCTTGATATTTTTTAGGATAGGTGGTTTAGAATTAAAAAAGGCTGGGGTCATTCGAGCTAGTTGTTGTCGATTGTCGGAGTTTGGTATCGTTGTTTTGCTGGTCTTCTTGTATTCTAATTGTGACGAACAGTATGTTAAAATTTGTTTTCGTCGTAATATTCGATTAGATAAAAATACTTCTGACATCTAACACTCTAAAATGTTGTTATTAATATATTTATGTCTTTTAATTGACGTTGCTGAATTTTAGAGGCATTTCCGCAAGTACTCTATATCGCATCCGGTATTCGACCAACACGTAATACATACGTATCGGAACTTCAACTGTCGTTAATTTCTTGAGGCGTGTTATTCCAAGTACTGCACTCTTCAATTGTAGAGTAAAATGGTCGGCCATGATTCTAAGATATTTGATATTTTTGCCTACTTCGATAGCCTTCGAAGCGATTCTAATTCGACAATCTTCGTTTCTCCGGAAGACTTCTTGCACCGCTATTGAATGTTTTGCAGTTTTTTTATCCATCAGTTTGGTTTTCGCGGTATTAATCATTGTACTGTTTTCGAGGCACCAACACCAAACTTTCTAAATTCCTCCTGCATGGGTTTTGCTATACTCGTATGTGGGCATCTATGCTTTACCACAATGACGATATCATCTGGAAATGCAAATGCCATTGATTTTCTAAGACCCTTGTAAAAAGAACGTATAAAATTGGTTCTAGGTTAGAACCCTGTGGCACACCGTATTTGCTCTGCTTTTCACTGCTATTCATACTAAAATAGATATCTCCACTTTTGCTGATCTTTCTGTAATGTAGCTTTTTATACATCGGCCTTCTTATTCCAATCTTGCACAGCTTTTCAAAGCCTACAAACATTATAAGAATATAGTGGCCCTCATCCAAACCCATGTGAATTAACATACACCCACAAGTTCTTCAAGTAGCATTCTAGTCATTTTTTTTTTCTTTTTGGAAGAAAGTGCTTTGTCGCAAAACTAGTTAAGACCTTGACAAAAACTTCTTTCAAGCAATTCTCGATAATTTGCTCCGCGGATATTGGTCTATAACTCAGGTTATCACTTTTCTTTCCGTTTCAGAAAATTAGCCTAATTACCGATGTTTTCCCGCATTCTAAGAAACTTTTGTTAATGATTTGAACTATTGATGTAAAAGATTTTTTTTCCGGTGATAAATGGTAATGTTGTACGGGTATTTATCTTCTTACTTGAATGGTTTTGAATCTGATCCGAAACTTAACACGCAGCCAAACAAATATTGCGGCTTACATATATTGCCGGTTAGAATATTAATAAAGTTGGCAGGTTTCCTTTTCTATGGAGCATCGTCTCACGGCACCGAATCAAAATGATTTTGATATGTTAGATGAAAATCAAATCAAATCAACCAAGGCTCGAAGAAACGGCCCAAAGAGATATAATTTGATCACTAATATGCAAAAACATCAGGAAACTCTCGTCCTTACTGACGAGGTGATGAATGATACTTTGGCCCGCAGATTTAGGCAGTCGCACAAAAGGTGTAGTAGCAACGAAAATTTTTTGGTGAAATGCAACTTATCCATATATGTCACTCATTACTGTCAGACCTTTGTAATTACGTATCTGTCCCAATATTATTCTGAAAGTTTTCTGGCGCAAAGCGAAGTACTTTATCTTATCAGACAAGTCAAAAAAATCAAATACCTTTTAGATAAGCTGGAACAAGTTGAATGACTTTGCGAAAAATCGTGCAAAATTATACCCAGGGGTTGTTAACACTCTACGCCTCAAGAGGGGCTACAGAAATAAAAATAAAGAAGCGGTGGCTATCTACCCTGCTGTGTATTTGATTCCTAAGCAACCAGTTCTGGTTTAACTTGAAGTTCCTAAGATATTCGTAGCATGCTTTCATCAATACTTATAAAGCTGATTGGTTATTTCTACAATACATTACAATACATCTTTTATGCCCTGCGATTCTGTATACTCGTATGCCATAATTTAATTTAACGTCAGGATCTTTAGTAGTCGTTTTACTTTTTCCACATTTTGTAATAGAATCTATAGCATTGCATGCTGAAATGCTTCTATTCTTCCATTTCAAGAGTTGGAAGCCCCCAAAAAGTTTTAGTTCTTCACCGATTTTCAGAAATTTTTCTCGTCAAGTGGAATAGATTTACAGAATGGTTGAATTCATAATATAAATGTTAAAGGACATACTTGTAGTACTACGAAAAAACAGGTGGAAGGGAGGTAGTTCTATTGAGCGCTGAGTTAACAAGCTTCCACATCAATAGGCACTCGATTGGCGTTTGGTTTCTTCCTGAAAATCTGCGGAGACCAAAATGAGACTATGATGATGAGCAGTTGTGAAGCTTAGGCACACAATACCGTGTGGAATAGTTCAAAAGGAAATTTTTTCATCCAACTCCGCAATGCCAATTTTGCGATCGAAACTGCAAATCCATTAGAATTACTATATGATCATGTGATGAGTATAATTCTAGTATCAAGCCACATGTTATAGCCTAACGATCAACGAAATATACGAGTATAAGAAGGAATAACAAGATGTGCACCAACACTATTTCGTTGTCCTCGCAGTCTGAAAAGCCATTATGAGGGCTTTTATGAGATAACAATTAGGCTCTGCAATTTTACTTTGTCGCAGTTTGCTCAGCTTGTAATCGTTCATTCTTAGACCAGAATTCGTCAGGTAATTTTCAAGTCTTTCCCATCTCAGTCAGAGCACTTAAGCCATGTTATCCGACATAGCTCCAGCTATAAGTTTAGTCTGGCAAAGAGAATATACGCTATTTGTAATAGAGCATGCTTGCATTCTTTTATGATAATTTTCAAAGCAAAAGTCTAAAATTACAAGAATTATGCCTCTGTAAGAAAGCAGACATCTTACTTAAAAAGGAAACTGAAGTAATTAAGAAAAAAGCGAATAAACGAAGTCAACTCCTAAAGCACGCCTCGCTCCGTACCACTAATGAAGTTCTATAGCCACAAAATGAATCTCTTAGTATGATACTTGCATTCACTTTCAAAATTAATGAAAATTAAAAAGACTGGGAGTACTCCTTTCGTGCAACTACCGCCATTTTAGTTTTAATTCTCATTTAATGATGTCCTTAATTCGAAAGGATATGAAAAGTCCCTTGGAAGGAAAATTCATTCAACTCATTACTTCATTAAGTTGAGCGGCCCTTATATTGAGCCACATTGCATTTCCCTTTGTCGTCATTTTGAGGCGGTGGTTCGCCAACCCCAACACATTAGCAACTGGTCTAGTACGGTCATTTGACCTTAATTAAGGTCAAAGTATGGGCCCAAGTATGTGTCCAGCACTACTTAAGGAACTTGATGATGAGATACTTCTTCCTTTTTTTTGGAGAACAAATTTATTTCTATTGACAGTGATGTCGGGCAGGGTACAAATATGTATGTATGTCTAGGGGAACGAGACAGATAATGAGAGTCATCATTTGAGATGAGAAGAAAATAGATGTCCTTGAGTGGTCCTCTTTATTATGTAATCAAGGGATGAGTAAATGTAACAGGAAAGTGATTATGGACTTGCGTGCTGAATTAGGAATGAAGGCGAAGCCGTATTCAAGCTAGATGGGTGTAAATTAATTGCATAAGACAGCTTTTCGAACGACAACGTTTTGTGTTGTGCCACTTTTCGCTTTCAGTCATTTAGGAAAGTTAAACGTTGAGTAATTCAGAAATAATTTATAGAACCAAAGAACAAGCTGATTTGGTTTCTTTTAATCGTTTTGTAAGAAAAAGATTCCAAATTAGTTGAAGAAAATTGCAGCACTATAACTGCATATAGGCCAACATTTTTCAATAACAAATATTCCTTGAATAATGATCTCTTCGAGAATAAAGATTAAGATGTTTGTTCATACGAGTGCCTAACTTCTAGCAAAATCTTGCTAAGGTTATCGCCATCATGGCCCAATTACTTCACCTTTGATTTATAATACTTAAAACGCAGTGATTTCAAATGCAGAGGTACAATACTGAGTAAAGCGAAGTTGGTGAATGAAGACTATGTATATGGGTTCACTCTGGCTTAGTTAGACCATGTTTGGCTCTTTTTTTCTGTCCTCAGAATAACTAAAGTTTTCGAGCTGACTATACCGTGGCTGAAATTATGCTCGTAACCTAAAATTGTGACCAATCTATTGTTACTGCCTTTGTAATGTCTATAGTCTCCTGACCTATTTTCATATGCAGCGATTTGGCCAGAAATCTCGCAGGACGGTACGTAGATGATTGCGTTGCTTTGGATAGCCTTTTGTATGCAGAATATGCCTTCCTGATTGTACTACTCTCATCAATGTCAAACTGTCCAGTTACGGTCAAAAGACCAAATCGTTCAGTCAGATCTGTAAGTTTCAAGTTTAACAAGGGAAACAAGAGGTAGCACTTCGCCTGTAGTATTTCGGTAGCAATCTTTCATTTCCTGTACACGAAACATCATAGTGCGGTCCATTGTGTGTTCACTCTAGAATCCATCACACCAAAGATCGGAAAGAAAGCAAATATTGACGAGTCAAGCCAATATATTCATTAATATCCTCACGTTCAATCAACTGGTCCATTCATCATCCGACAACAGCAGTAAGTTGCGGTCCCTTATAACCAGTTCTAGTCCATTTTTGATACCACTCATGCTCTTCATGGGATAATCATTTATATCCTGGGAATAGTAACTGTCAACGGTTAAACAAGATTTCTCTCCCTCTGCATCATTTTAACCCTGGCATAAATGATTGTAAAGAATAATCAATTGTTGCATAGTGTTTCGTTGTTACCTTTGTGAGCTTGCCGACATCTGAGGTTGGCCAACTCTCTTGATCATTTCGAATCATTTCGAATAAGTCGTGATATCGCATAATTATCCCAATGGGTCCATCCATGACTGGGCTCGAAAAGCGCTTCAAATATGCATGCTATTTGTTTGGCATGGGGTATTGATGGTTTGACGTTATCAGGCTGAAGATTGTTCATTATATTCTTCAAGGAAATACGTATTCCTATAGCTACGCAGTCACAATGGCTCTGCGGATTAGCGCAAGTCGGTAAAATTTCGCTGGTACTCGTATTCCATCATCTTATGAGAGTCTTAATCGGGGCTGCAGTATCTTTACTGGAAAAAAAAGAGAAGAGTTTTCGGAAATTTTCTGCTCGAAATCATCCATCGTGTCGTCGTCCAGATGACCACAATGCTTTTTCCAAATCTTCTCGGCTGATTTTAGTCGTCTAGTCAAACGTATGCACATTTAGTAGCAGAATAAACCGTCCTAGGGTCACACAAGATTGGTGCAGCTTTGGCTTCTGCCGCCTAGCTATTGGTTGTCACATGATGCCCCGCACTTTCTCCATTCATTTCCAGATGACTCTTGATGTGTAGTTATGTCCTGTGGTTTTTCTGCCTATTACCAGAAACCTTTACACATCGGCTTATTGTTTGTGCCGACATAGGGAGCCTAAGGTCTGTTTGAATTGCACATAGAGATTGTAAGCATGTTAGCACAAGTGCTGTTAACAAATGAAGCGCAAAAGCTACTGATAAAATATCGGCTAATCACAAAGTGGGCAATCTGGTAAGATGTTTGCTGTATTAAAGATAGAGATGACGTTGTGGCAACAGTGATTAAGCTGTTAGCATAGCAGGGGCGATAAACACCACGTCACTTTCCTTTCCGAGTCCAACGTAAACGCGGTGTCATATCGATAAAGATATCCAATTAAGGAACTGAGAGTCAGCAGTGCATTAAAAGCATCCTTGCGTTGGGTCACTGTATACAGTACGTTGAAATAAACAATATATCCACATTTTGGTATACGAGTACTTATAGCCGGTTCTACAAGCTAGTGTAAGAGAAAGTGTGTGAGGTGGTGGTGGACTGCTTCTTTTTTTTTATATACGCGCACGCTCAAGGGCTTTGTAGAACCCATAAAGTATTTGCACACAGCGCGGGCATCATCCAACGCCGAATCCGAAAACTCAACTCAAGCAAAACGACAGTCCTTGCTTCGGTAAATTGAACACGATCAAAGTTTACCAGAAGAACTTCCATAAATATTAATACGAGAGTGTATCGCTGACACTTACTGACACAGCTCCAAGAGATGATCGAAAACATGTAAATCTTGAATCTATCCATTTCCAACGAAAGGATTTTAGTTGGGATTTTCAATCCCTTTTTCCATAAAATACGAGTACGAGTACATAACCGGATTAAATCACCTCACAATCTTGTATATGAACATCCTTTTCAAACAACTTATGCATGCTCAGCCCCAAAAACTATTCTATTTGATTATCACTAAACTGTCAGAAAAAAAGGTCCTCTCATTGTTTTCGTTCAAAATGAACTTCGTCCACGTTAGCTCCCAAAAACCTACTTAAATAGATTTAAATGGATGTTTTTGAAACTGAATTTTAATGTATTTACATTTATCTTCGAAATTCGTTTCTCTGGCATCTGGCGAAGAAAATATTTCTGCAATAAACAAGACAATCTGTAAGTTTCCCTTTCTTCAGTTTTCTTCGTTTTTTCAATGAATACCAAATGCTGAGGCGAACTTAAATCCCCGCAGAGGATTTGTTATCAATGATGAACTCTTCGGATAACCACGACCTTTTTTTGACTTTGGAAAGGATACATCAACAAGGAGATAATAACGTTGACTGGGCTTTGCCGATAATAGAGATGATTTTATAGGTCCTTCTATCTGTACCAGGATGATAGAAATAGCAATGTTTTGTAGGGATATTTTTTTGGGTAAAAAAATATTTAACTGATGGAAGTGGATCAACATGCGACAAAGGAAGGTGCGCCTTCGATGGCATGTAAAGGCTGACAAAAACATGTTATCTCTTCAGAGAAAAGAGATTCAGACTGAAAAAGCAAGCGCTAAAAGGTGAATAAGAAAAATAAAATGACACAAACAACAAAAAAAATGTCATTGCATGTGTTAAATACACGCATACATTTCGAAGGAGAAGGGCCACATTTTATTCTCTAGCTCCGTATATTTGCAGATACAACCATAGCTCGTGTATACAAACGATCTCTTGTCTGATACTTCTAATTCAATATATTCCTTTGTGACGACAGTACTCTCTGCTTTTCATATTCGTTTCCGGACTCAAGTCCCTGCTCTTCGGTTGTAGAACGGGAACGGCAGTGTATGTCAAGCTCATTAAATTCTGATATTAACAGTATAACTAATTGGGGAACCAGTAACAGAGTAGAATTTAATGCTTCCAAAATACAATGCTGTCTGCTGTCGTTAAAGCGAAATTTAAACACCCAGCCATTATCCATGAATAGCACTTGCATCGTCGAAACCGATAAATGACTACATGTTCGGTGTCGTTAAAAATGCTGCCAAATGTCTAGGTTTCCTAAAGCGATGTAAGAAATATTTCACCCCCTCTGATGTGGCCTCAATATATAAGGCGTTTATCCGCCCGAAATTGGAGTACAATGCCCATATGTGGTCGGGTGCGCTCAAAACAGCTCTGCACCTGCTAGTTAGGATTCAAAACCGTGCGATAAAACTAATAGGTGATACTAATATCACTCAAACAATGGACACCCTCGAGCACCGACGAAAGGTCTCGTGTCGCACTCTGCTTTATCTCTATTTCCACCACCAGTGCTCTATAAAAATCGCCAGTAGCATTCCGCCCCTTCAAAACTTGCACCCGTCTCGCTATGATTGCTCATCAGTATACCCTCAAACCCACTTTCGGACGTACTCTAAAATATCGTGATTCGTTCCTAGGCCGTACAACTCGCTTATGTAATGCCCTGCCTAGCTCCTTATTTCCTAGTCATTATAACCTTCAGACATTTAAAACCAACGTTCACCGGTGTCTTTTTCTGTCCTCCCTGACTTTCCTTCGCCAGCGCTGTGTGCAAACATTTTAAGGGTATTTAAATCCCTTGAGCGCTCGCAAATTATAAAAAAAAAAAAATTTATGCACATACAATCAGAGGTTTGACGTAGCATACATTTTCGGTTTTCATCGCTGTTTTTCCCTAGAATGGAACTCATGTTAGAGGAAACAGAAAGCATGTGAGGGAATCGCCACTCTTCACTATTTAGAAACCAAAGAAGAAAGAACGCCAAACAGAGCGGAGATACTACTACATTGTCCGGGCGCCTAGTTCCCTAATTCGGCAATCTGCTCCTTCGCGGTCAGTCGCCTCAACTTGAAGAAGCACAATTTCGTTCTTGTATCGTCCGACTGATCCCAGGATCCGGAGTTTTTCTCAACATGAGATTGAGTTCTAGGTTCATAGGTTTGGGACCCCTACGGAGTCCTATAACAAAAAGCGTTAGGCATTTTTTTATTTTTGTATATTATTGTATTTATCGGAGTACATACACTAAGCAGATACAATATCCTGTTTGTTGAAAATACCTTCGATATGAACGAATTATTTCTTCAAAATAGAGGACTCTTTCGACAAAAATGGAAATCTATTAACATGCGAGTAGCATACACTTATAGAAAATTAAAAAACAAAAATCGGTCCAAAATCATCTAAGTTATGCTGCTATTTTAAGCATATTGTTGGAAACACGCACGCATTTATCTGTAAAATATGGTCAGAGGAAAGCAAAAAACCACTTCCAGTGTGTGAATAAGTCTCTTTCGATCTTTTCTGCCGTATTATGTGAGCATCTGAGACAATTTATGAACAATCTAGTTGGCCTATATCAGGGCGGTTTTAGGCCAAGAAAGTTCACCATCGATATTCACACAACAGAAGATCTTGGAAAAGAAGAGAGGAATTTCAGATCAACACTCACTATCCTTTTGTCGACTTGAAAGCGTATATGACCGTGTACAAAGGGAGCTATACAACGCCATGCCTAATTTTGATATCCCTGTCAAAGTCGTCTGGTTGTGCAGGAGCGTTATGAAGAACTCTCATTTGTCTATTAAAGACGGTAATGATTTCACCGCGACCTTCAGTACCATGCTACCCTAGAAATAATCAAGCAAAAACGCTGGAACTCAGTCAGAAAAATCTGCGTGTGAAGGCATAACACTGACATGTAGATTTGGCTGTTGTAGGGTTTTCAAGCACAAAACAACCGTTAAAATTCACAACCTCACCATTCCGAGTGAAGAAAATCTCTCCGTCCTATTCGGACTCCCACCCCTGGAGAGTCAATATCGAAACCAAACACACCTGAGTTTCAAACCACTACATCACAAACTTTCCTTTCTCCTCCTTCTACCTTTCCGCCCGCGCCCTGGCAACAGTGTAAGGGTATTCATAACCCCTTTGGCGCGCGTAAATTATAAAAAAAAAAAAAAAAAAAAACAAAAGAGGCAAAATCTTTTTTTTTAGGTCCGTACTCAGCCCTCAATAAAGCTTTCGAAAGCATTGACATGGAAGCAGCCAAAAAAATCTGACGGTAAAAGATGGCAGAACAAAAAATATGCAGCATCACATGCTCAAACCTAGTCAGACATAAACTCGAGTCGATACTCGAAAGAGGGATCTATTGTTGTATGAGACTGGATGGAAGTACTAACTAGGCATTGTATATTTCGTTCATTAGGCACTTGTTCTTCTGTGTCTCCTACATCCGCCCAGTAAGTCGCCTATTGTCCATCTATTATTACGCTTATCGCTTTGCGAGTATGTATGAATCAAAACTGCATTTTCTTCCTAACGTTTCCCGCAATAATAACTCAAGTAATAATTACATATAAGTTGCCCACGGAATGGGTGTCATTTTAAGCCATTTATCGATTCATTAAACTTTAAAAGTACCTCTGGAACTTTTCACCTGCCTTCGGGGGCTTAGAGCGAAGTGGTTTAAACTTTTCCATCGAAGCAATACTCAATGGACCTGTTCACAAAACTTTATGGCCACAGAAAGTAACTATTAACCAAACTATGGTTTGGCAAAAATTTTCCCGTCGAACTGCAACCATTCATCCATGAAAACCTTTTTTTTTTTTTTTTTTTTTGAAGAGGCGAAGATTAAATTTTTTTTTTTAGAATCGAACTTTCCTCTATTCTAACTCTACAACAACCGTGTCAATAGTCGAAAGTCAAACAAGTGTCCAACTGGTGTTTACCATCAGAATTAATGGCAGAAGCATACTCGTACTTCATTTTGTTTGCGGTAGAAAAGTCCTTTACCGAATAGAAATGTATTTGAGGTGGGGAAGACACCTTGTAACGAGCTGCACGAGAGTTGTAACTTGTAGACACCAAAGTTAGAGTGCATTTACCAATGTCACTACACACTGACGACATAAGGTAAAAGTATCTTCAGGTGAACGTCTAATTTTCGGTTGGTCCGTTAGTCGGTATGTTTTTACAGGACTCGAAAAGGTGAAAAATTACATTAGTGCTCCGACTTTCTTCTTATCGACAAAGTCATGAAGAAACGTCAGTTGAGAATGATTCATTGGGTTTCAGTTGGAGGTGGGTACTACTGGTATCCGTAACGCGGATGAGAAGAACGTTGACTGCATTCCCTGCGGGAATTGGTTTGTAAGAGGATTTTTCACTTCTTTTTTTTCCGTTCTTGTACGAGTAAGTGGAAAGGAATTTCTTGGTAGCAAAGGAAGTAGGTAATGAAGAAAGTGACATAGAAGAGTTGAGAAGTCGATAAGGGGATTGTGTTCATTACAAGTGATAGACATCCAATGTGAAGTGATTTCTGTTTATTTTTCGCAGCATGTGTAGATTTTTAGATTTTGAAAAAACGGAATGTTCTTTGGCATTTCGTTTCTTTAGAGGGGTAGCTCATAGAGTTTCTTGAGAATTACTCAAAGTTAAGCAACACGTTGATATAGTCAACTGATTGGGGGAATTGTTGCCACATCGGCAAATATTACAGTTCGGGGTTAATAATGATTTTTCAGGAGTAGTAGGGATGGTGGTGATGGAAAACTTAGTCAGACTGTGCATGGGAATCGTTCATATTTGGGTCTCAAAATAATATCAGCAAAATCTTCGATCATATTCACCAATCGTCATATCATATACTTCTTGCTTGTTACTTATATACAATATAATTGCGACAGTTAGCTGGTTCTTTACTTGCTTAGCAGGCTTCCAAACAGAGTATCTACTTCATTTCACAATTTGAAGACCAAACTTTCTGACTTTAGCAGTGACCTTGTTATTAAGTATTTTTTCTTGTATTGAGCCTGGAGACTGGAATTCGAAGTTTCGAAATGAGACAGCATTTTCCTTCATTCGCCCGATGTAGTTGATCCAGAGCTGATCGTATCTCGGCTGTTTGGGAATATTCAATTCACCATTCTCGCAAATAAAACCAACATATCAATAATTTTTCTGTCGAAGGAGTTCAGGGTAAGATCCATATGGCAGAACTGACAGAATCGGTATTTGTATAATACTACTTGGTTTTTTTCACACAAGAGTGCTGAATTAATCTTGTTGCCATCCTGAAATAGAATAATGCTTTCCTATTATAAATCGTCGCCAAACATCTGCTAACACCTGAAAACTTTGGAATTGTAAAAATCACTCAGTTCTGATGTAGTTCAAGGGTTCAGCGGTTACATGAGGGTTTAGATGAGGCTACCTAAATCATTTGCTCCAGCATATATTGAAAAGTCTTGTTAGTATGGCCGTGTGGCCTTACTAAAATCCGGTACAAGTTCAAAAAGTTGGGATGAACTGCTCCCGAATTATATAGAGAACCGTTTTACAGTTCATTGCAGAACGACTAGATCAATTTTGATGAACTCTCAAATTCCGCCATCGTCTTTTAGGGCTCCTAGCGATTCATATGTGATTCAAGATGGTGTTTTTTGACTTCAAAATCGATGGTGTTTTTAAAGACTTAGTCGATTTACATCTACCGGCCTAGAAGTCAAGTGTCGATTTGTCTGCTGAAGAAGGGCTTCAAACGCTCACACAATAGACTAGATAGGATCCTAAAGCAAAATGAAAGATACCCTTATAAGTAGCCCAGGAAGAAGGGCCGCTTTTTTGTAGATGGACATGTGGAGCTTATATTGCAATCATCGGCTGTATATTCTTATAAAGGGTTATCCAACAAGAGGTGTCATTTTATGAAAAGTGATATTTTTTTTTATTCTAAGATACAAACTCTAATATTAGTAAAAAAATGTAATACCTGCCAAATGTCCCCCTCGGTTTTGCCTACAAATAGTCATTCTTTTGATGAAATTTTTCATCACGTTTTCGCATAATTGTGGCTGTATTTCGTAATGATTGCGCCTTGATATTTTCTTTTAGCGTAAACTTTATCTTTACAATAGCCTCAAAGAAAAAAATTGAATGGTGTTAAATCACACAATCCCGATGGGCAATTGAAGTCTCCATTTCGAGAAATCACACGTCCAGGAAATTTATCACGCAATAGAGTCATTGTTTCACCAGCTGTGTAGCATGTGGCTCCATTCTACTGAAGATAAACGTCGTATACATCCATAGAAAAAATTTTAGATGAAAAAAAGTCAGTCAACATTGTTCGATAACGCAATCCATTCATTGAAACGGCAGTACCAGCATCATTTTCGGAAAAATGTGGCCCACTGTCGCTTATTGTGGATGGGGAAGCTCTTCCACTATTTTTATTGGGTTTGCGGAGCCCTAGATGCAACCGTTTTATTTATTTACGTACTCAGACAAATGGAAATGTGCCCCATCACTCAGAGTAATTTGTGTAAAAAATCGTGGTCTTGTCCATTCATTTCGAGCATTAGCACGGCGTTCTACGTAGTCTACTGGCTTCAGTTCTTGTGTCAACTGGACCTTATAAACACGTAAGCCAAGATCTTTATGCAAAATGCACTGCAAAGTGGTTGCGGATGGGCCCAATTTATGTCATCGTCTCAAAATGGATACATCTGTGTTTTCAGTCACACTCTCAACTACGGCGGCAATATTTTCAGAAGGCAATTTTCGGACAGACACGAGTTGCAGTTTCCACATCACTAACCTGTGCGAGGAGTTCAAATTTAGCGAGAGCCGCTTGATGATGACCAAAAGCGGTACGAATTATACGAGACGATTCCGCAATATTTTCACCGTTTTTGTAGTGGATTTTTACTATTTAAACACATTGTACGACTGTGTATCGATTGAGCAATGGCGTGAAATTTAAGATGGCATCTCTCCTTGGATGACATTCTGCTTACGCCCGACTGGTATTTGCTTCAAACACCCATGTTTTGCGGGCAAGCCGATAGCTTCACTATTTTAGAAGTGTTACTGGAATCAATCTTTAATTCCCTGCACGCCATTGTCTGGGTCTCGTTTGCTGTTTCGTAAGACCTGAGTTTCGGCTTTGCACCTCCACGCCCAGTTATTTAGACGTTTTATGGAAGCGCCGAATATTTTTGAGGTTGCGTGGCCGTCTTTTCAGCCTAGACCTAGAAACTGGTTTTCGACTTAAACTCCTCTAGTCTTCTCTCGCTGCTCTGGTGTTGGCTTACTGTTTTATCCTATATACAATTTCTTCAACATTTTGTAATTACACACACTCGTTACGAGTATGTTTGGTGGTCTCGGCTAAACACTTGATGATGTCCAGATACTAGATCCACTAGTTAACGGCGTCCTTTGAAGGTGAATCTACAGGAGCTCTCTGTACACTACGGTTACATCAGGCATAGCATGTGGTCAACGTTGAATCATTTTTTGCATCTAATAGGGATACTATTCCGACACTTCCAAACCGTTGTAGTTCGATGGCTTGATATATGATGGTCTACGCGTATGAGCAGTTTTTAACCTCTTGCTTTTCATACTAAAAACATCAGAATTGATTGTTGAATTTAAAATAGGATTTGGTAGCATTAATTCGCCCTTTAAAAAGTATCTGAAGCCAGTACTAACTAAACATCTCACATGAAACTATTTGTCATAGTTTTACTCCGGATTATACCAACCCGATCAAAGAAATTTTTGAAAAATTTTATCAGGCAATTGACGACAATGCTACCACCTAATTGAATGGTTCCCAGGACTACAACACCTCGCATGGCTAAAAGCCAACTTGGGATGTCAGTCCAACCTTTACCTTACACCTCAACATGTGTACCTTAGACTCAATGTGTCACTCAGTTAAACTTTTTATTTATTTAGAATTCCCTTTTCCTTCAAAAGTTCATAAAAGTGACCGCAATAGATAACCAGTCCCTATCTGAGCTGTCCAAAAAACACAACTTTTCCTTATCCTTTCCGCCTGGAAACACCTGAAAGCAATAAGAAAGGAACACTCAAGAAAAAGCACAAGAAAAGGATAAACAATCCTTTTTTCGGGTCAGGTGTGATTATTGTTTACTTAATTCAAACAAACTGTATATACGTAATGTTTTTTCCCCTCCTACATTCCTTCCACTCACTTAGATTTATTACAAGTTTACGTTTTTTTTCCTCCCATAAAATCCTAAGGATACAGCAGAAAATAAAAAAAAAATAAAAAAAAAAATAAAAAACAGAGAAGAAGATAAAATCCAAAGACAAAATATTTTAGTGTCATTTTGCTCTATTGCACTCCGTCAGAATAATTCACAGGAGGTACTCGTAAGTTGTTTTCCTTTTTTTTTGTCAAGGGAGAGTAGCTTATTGTTGGTCTTGTGTTCCTTTTTAGCCGGTTTTGCTCTTTGGTTTTATGACTTATGGCTAGAGAATGAAATAAACTTGAATGCGAATTGCGGGACATGTAATAGAAATAGTTTCACTAAGAGGTTAACCAATTTCGATTGAGAAATCAGGGACTAAGAGCAACTGACCATAAAGTTTAGTGTGTAAGCTTATGTTGATGAATAAGTTCCTTAAGTGCCTACATCTATCCATTGTATGTGTAAGGAAAAATTAATCAGCCTTCTAAAGGGCAACCAAGGTGCAAGCTACTTTGAAACATTTAAGGAGACCAATGCAGAATCCGAATCGGCTTTTTGGAAGAGAACTACGTAATCTGATCTCCTATAGAACTAATGGATCCATAAATTCTGCGGCGAAATGGCTGATAATAAAAATAATGCTTCCATGCATCCAACATTATCGCCTGTTCCTCCGTAGACTCCAAAGGAACTCTAAAGAAGCTCGAGGAAGAGCATACTCAACGATACTACTCCCTCTAATGCGTATTTTTTTTTATTTTATCACGTTTTCCATGATGATTGCACCTTATATAGCTGCGGATTTATAATAATCCGTAGATCTAGGCAAGAGATTCTGTCATATGGGTTAACACATTATTTTTGTCGTTGACAAAACATTCAAGCTATGTCGTGTGTATATGGAGTATGACGTTAAAATCATTTTAAGTGATTTCAATGCTAAAATAGGAAAGAAAAATACCTTTTCTAGTACGTCTGTAAAATCGCTTAACTGACATTGATGGAGGGCCTTGAAACTTTATAGATCATGTCGTAATTGTCTCAAGGCATTCCTCTTATACCATATTTTAAAGACACAAGAAGCCAATATAGACTCAGGCCACTACCAGGAGCCAAGATACGCTACTAATATGTACCCTATGTGTCAGCAGATTTAATGTCGAATCGCAGGAAGACGATATGCTAACCCCATCGATGGCAGGAAGCCATAAAAAATGCTGCAACTATACCAAAGAAGCACCACTCTTTGGGAGGTCGGGAGTTACTTATACAATTTAAGAGCTAAAGAGGAAAATATAAACATCGCTTCCTACAGAAGAAAGATAAAGAGAATACTAAATTTGGGTTCAACAAAACAGGGATGTTCTCCTCCACGAGGAATGTCACATGAGGTTAAAGCAACATTGGGTGGTAGCAAGTCATGTCACTGTAAAATGAACAGGAACATCTACCAGTAGAGTCGACGATAATGATTTAGAAAAATTACTCGTAGATCTACAAATTGTAAAATGGGTAAGATTCACACTACGGCAGATCCTATGGAAAATGCAAGAATTTCATTATGGACACTAATAACCTGTTTATCGATTTTTACCACAAATCGTAGATGACAGCATTTTTAAAAACTCACCGCACCGGAAAAGTTCGAAAGAAATTTTGCCGAGAACCCGCGAAACTCGAAAGATAATATCAGAGACAAAGTTTTTTTTCCAATAATCTGTGTAACAAGATGAAATCTTTTCTCTTCTGCACCTGAGCCAGATTATCTTCCACGATGTCAATGTGGGTACAGAGAAATTTCACTGCGCATATTCGCGGTTTCTGCATTCTGGGGTCATTGTCTTAGGTGGCTTGACCCGAATTCCATCCAACAGCTTTCGAATAGAGTTGAATGTATCGTATCATTGGCATATGGGTCGAAGAATCCCTCTTTGATGAGAAGGTATGCTCGTGGCCAAAGCTATCTTATACTGATAGAATATAGACAGTCCCTTAACAATTTTCACACGACTAGCTCAAAGTATTTTGCCTCCAGGATAACGACCAGATAGTTTTAGTTGTAAACATGATAACTATTAGCACTAATTTCCTTATACCAGTTAGTTTTTGGGAACAGACTTACCTCAGTGGAGACAAGACGCTAAACTACGAGCAACACACATTTACCATCGCCAATACATGAAGACCACAATCAGCATATGAAACTTAATTCTGCTTACTATCGTTTGTTGGCCTAATCTTCAGTTATTTGTATTCCAGTAAAAGACCAATGGATTCACCACTTGTACAGCCCGTAAAGCCATCTTGTTCGAAATAAACATTGCCGGAATCCATACCACCAAATTCCGGCCATAAAAATTATTGATCATTATTCAGTATACAGTCCATTCGTGATAACAGCCACACCTACTTCATTTTTGAAGAAATAGGGTCCAATGAGCTTATTCTCAAGTCCTTGAAGATAGAAATGTGCCTCAACGTTCATGGTTTTCCCTATAAATTCTTTACCAACTTTATACATCTGCAATATACGAGTTACGGCGCTACCTATTGCAGGCAGCCTTAAGTTCCTGAGGCAACCTTGTGACCCATATCGACACGCAGGGTGCCTATGAAATGTCCAATACATGAAATCGGCATGGAATCGACAAGCCTTACTTTTTGGCACATCTGGAGCTACAAAATTTCTGAAATTTTTTCTCTATCACTGTGAATTTTAACAATTTTATTGCACATTTAATGCATTAAGGGCGTAGTTTTTACCTGTCCTGACAGGTGGCAAAGTAGTGGACAAATTTAAATGAAGCCCCTTGGACAATAAATGTGCGAACAGGTATCTCTATTCACCGTGCTGTTATTTTTTCTTTTTCGCATCGAACCTAGAACCCCCTAGAAATGAACAAAACCACCGTGCCTCGCCACACCGCAAATTAGTAGTGAAAAAGGAGAAGTAGCAATAGATGGATTTAAATCTTTTCTGGAATACGGGCATTAATTTTCCAAAGTTATGCGGTAAAAGATGGAAAATAAGTCTGCTCAATGGCGAAAGATGGCTATGGATGACGGATGCAATGGCATGTTGGGGTAGTCGACCTTATGAGGCCCACCGTAATCGGAACCGCTTAGGAACCCAACGCTAGTATAATTGCAAGGCAAGAGAACAACTCAAGATACTTTTACTGTAGTATATAAAAGTTGTCCATACTCTCTTAAGAAATACCGCAAAAGTAAATCTGACACTTAAGAAAATACTTTATTCAAAAAGATGCTGCATTTATCCGATAACCCCTTCAAGCTACCGTTTAACTTTTAACTATATACATTGTAATACTTCTTAACTTTTAAACTTTTCCTTCATTCCGTCTGGGGTCCTGTCCCATCATCCAAACAACTTGGTATGACTTTTGACTGACCAACCTTACGGGCTATCCACTTAACTTTCTTGAGCAACTTTTCAATACGATATGACCGGTAACTGTTCGCTTTACATATTCAAATTTTTCTATCCACAAAATACTCGTACTCCTTCGATACCGCAAATCAAACTTCTCAAAGATTAAAGATTCTACTATTTTTGAATTGAAAGGGAACCCAACAAGCAAACGAATATGGAGCACTGCCCGCCCACCCAACCAATAATCATAGTTCATTAGCTTAACTTGAAGAACAAGTATTCACTTCGGTGGTTCGAGAAACTTTTCTCCAAATTATCGATTCGAGAGTCAAAATTTTATTATAAAAGCCGAGATCGTTGATGGAAAGTGAAAAGTTTTTCCTTATGCTTAACCTCTCAGCACATATCCTTGACGTTAGTCGGTGTGTCGTCAACCCGTTTCGAATTCCACCATCGGAGGAATCCTACCATTCGTCAGGCGTTTCGAATAATTTCGGTTAGGGCGAAACTTTATTTTTTGAATGTTAATCATGGGCGCACTTTCAACTTTTAATTGGATTTTCATTTAAATTTTGAATTTTAGTTTTCTTTAAATTCGAGTATGCTTGTCATCGTTGTGGGTTGACAGGTATGTAAGAATTGTTGGGCTAGGATGCGTCTGGTTGTTGGGGAGTGTAGCTTTGTTGGCACCACCTGGACCTGCTTTTAGTTCAAAAATTCTGAACTATATTGAGTGGTGTGTCATACGCTAACTAATTGGGTGGGAAAACTCATGTTTTTAAAAACTTTTCATTCACCATTTTGACCTGGGGAGGTGGTTTATGTGCTAAGAGTTTGTGCAGTTTTTGTTCCAGAATTTTTAAAAGTTTCTGGAAGTTCGTAAACTTATTTTACTATTAAACTAACACCATTAAACAAGGGTAGTTTCCACGATGTATTAATTTATTTTTTTTTTGTTGGAGAATCGCGTACATAAGATGGCAATTAAATGCACTCTTCTATAATATCGTTGTGCTATCAATTATTTTGTTTTAAAAAAATTCCAGTTAGCTCGGCGTCAATTAATTATGCAAATCCACTTTAAATTCTAAATATCACTTGAGTCAATTACTTTTGATGTAAGCCGCTTTATCCTGCCCTTAATTCTGTGACAACGACATGACACTGAAGTTCAGCGATACTCAGCTCTCAAGCTGTCTGCTGTCTACCTAAAATGCGAACAACATAAAGGCCATGTGGCATGCCTCATGCACGCAAGTATTTTTTGCATGCGAGAATTGACTTCTGCTTTTTGGAATTGCAAAATGGTTAATTCAATTCACGGAGCATTGTAATATGTTGTATTCGACTTGTGCCACCTTTGTGGTATCGTATTTTGAGAAATTATACCTATGTACCTACGCTTAAAAGGTCTATGTGATTGTAGATATCGTGTTTTCCAAAAATGTTAGTTATAATGGGTTACAAGGCTTAAACTTTCGCTGACTATAATCTAGTCAACAAGGCATAGCAAAAGCCTGTAGAGATGACCAAAGGTCACACATGGATCTACCACTTCTCAAGACTATTGAACGGCAGATCAATATAAAAATTGACCCTCTACACTGCTTATCGGATACTAAATATTATATTTCGTACGTAGTGAACGCAAGGTTCTTAGAATGGGTTTTAATACCGTTTGCATCGATGGACTTTGAAAGAGTATATATTACAGAGCAATGTCTTAAGTATGACGTCTAAATCACCAATTTTAACGTAAAAATGTCAAGGAAGGACATTTGGTAAGCATAGCCTATATGATACCATGTCTGGCAAGGCACTTATAGGAATTGACTTCATGGCTGGACGAGATATCACTGTAGCAAGCACACGGTTCCCTCATCTCAATATAAGCAAGGAGACATGGCGGTCTCTGGAAGATGAAACGCCAAATCAAATAGAACATTTTGCGATCGAGGTAAGGTATGCCTCCATTCGACGTGCGAACATGCCGGAAGGCAAGCCACCATTGACTCAGATTTCCAAAGCAACGCAACAAAGAACAACTTATGTGAGAAAATATGATATAACGTAGAAAGTGAGCGCCAGAATCGTTGCCGAACATATACCCCAACATTTCCCAACAATTTCTATGCCACCAAGTTAAATGTAGAAGAAATTCTTGTACGAGTAGTAGCGTCACAGTGTTGAAAATATGGGAAAACTTCTTCTGCAGGTTGTCCAACGGTGAGGAGAACCAACTTCCCGACATCAGGCAAAATAGACCATTCAACTTAGAAGACAATAGTTTTCATCTACCTAAATCTTAAATCTAAGCTTAAATCCAGCAAAGCCACTGCACTTGATGCCTTGCCTTCTGAGGTATTCAAAGCTGTTGGAATTACTTTGTGGACAGCATACCCAACTCATTTCTAAGATCTTGGCAGAAGAGTGCCAATTAGAGATACCGCATCAACTGCGCCAACTATAGAGACATAAGTCTCATTAGCATTACGTATATCTGCAGTCTTGTGAAACCATTTATCAGCGATTTGATTGGCCCTTATAAGTGCGGTTTTAGGCCCTGTAAGTCCACAATTGACCAAATAATCGCATTATTGCATATCCTGAAAAAACTCAAGATACGCACTACCTCCTGAACAATTTTAAGATCGCATATGATAGCATTTATACAGACAAGCTGTACATAGCCATGGATTTGTTGTCCCTGCCAAACTCGTCAGATTGTACAGAATGATGATCACCGAGACATTTGATGTCGAAAAAGGACTTAGACAAGATGATGCACTAGCATATGATTTCTTTAATTGCATACTTGTACGAATCGTGCGGAACTCATGAGTCAACACCCATGATATTGACATAATTGACAGATCTTAGCGGGCAGGCTAGTATTGAAACCGCCAAAATGGGTTTAACAGTAAACGTGGGCAAAAGCAAGTGCATGCTCTCAACAAGAAGACATTGACGAATTGGACAGAACAACACTGTCGACAGCTACATATAACATTGAGTTAGCAAGTGAATTTGTCTACCATCGCCCAGATACCAATGCTGTCAACAAACGAAAAATAACTCTTAGCACTCGCTGTTTCTTTGGCCTAAGAAGGCAATTGAGTAGTAAGGCCCTATCCCGATTAACTAACGATACTCTTTATAAGACATTAATCATGCCAATCCTACTTTATGTTGCAGAAGCATGTACCTTTTCCAAGGCGGATGAAGATATCCTCACTCGTTTCGGGAGAAAAATTCTTCGTACGATTTTTGGTCCCATTTGGAGGTTGAGATTCACCGACGAAGCATACAACCAGACACCACTGCTACTGCCCTCAGAGTGTTCGAATCTAACTCGGAGAGACAACTCCGTAGAGGAACGTTTCGCCTTAGATAGTGCGCACAAGTAGAAAGAGACCCCAACCGACTTAGAGTGTACAGCTGAAGGCAGTTAGCTAAGACCGAGCTAACTGGAGAGGCTTGTTACTTGAGGCAATGTTTGACGCCGGGACCCGGACTGTAGCGCGTACCTAAGTAAGTAAGTAAGCCTGAAGAGTCATAGATTCTTAAAGGGTCAACGAAGATTTCAGTACTAATGTTGTTTAAATCTGGGGCACTGGTTATGTCTGAATTATGACAGTTTATGTGCGCACTGATAATAAAAAATGTTTATTTACTTTTCGTATTTAGCTTTATTTTCTATCGCCCGTATCTCACGATGGTTTGTTTAGCACTAACTCTACCTACCGGCAGACTATCTTACATTTACAATTACAATATATCTTTAGCAGTGTTACCACTTTGTTATTCTACTACAACAGGGATACCACGAAATGGAAAAAAAGCTTCTCCAGATGTTGATATGCATTGCAGTAAAACTGCTCTAGACTTTCCTAACATAGCTTGTCACGTCTCAGATGTGGTTGTTGTAGGAACATATATTATGCATTCTGAACCCGTTCTCTGTCATCACTTCGGTCCTCTCATTATTTAGCTAAATATAGAGTTTAGGTATCCGTTGCTAAAGGTACAATAGCAGAGTCGGGAGAAGATCCAGATTTTTTTCCAAAAAAAAAGGCATAATACGACTACAGGTCGATGATATATTCTCTGTTGAAGTAAAGAAATTTGACACTTTGAAGTCATTGCCTTCAGAGAATCAGGAAATACTTTTTTCTAAGCCCATTCGAAACTACAATTCTTCTTCTGGAAGAAGTTTCTGTAAGTACAGTACAAAGCACCCAACTATCTCTCTAATCAGTTTTAATCGGCTCTAAAGTCGCTAAATGCAATTTCCTCTCGAAATGTCCGTAACTGCTCCTCCTCCATTAGCATTAAACTTTGTTTTCTTCACTTTTTCTTTATTGTAATCTGTATAAAAAGCTTTGACTTAACTGACGCACTTTTCTCGTTCCCCACTGGCCTCCTAATCCGCATCATAATAACTGCGCAGCAGTTTTTTACTGGAAATATTTCTTTTTCAAGATGATAAAACTTCTTGTTGGCGCCAATTTGCCACCATTATCATCTGGGGCATTAGCAAAGTAGCACTGATGTTGCATTATAATTATTATCCCTTTCTACAGGCACCCGGGCTTTTAGGTTCGTACTCTACCTATAGTCGTACTTCGTCTCCTTGGACTTTTTTTTTTTATTCTTGCTCTTCTCTGTCTTTTGTAATTATTATGCCAAAACTTTCCTTAGCACAAGTTTCTACGTTGCCTTTCCTTTTCTTCACTCTTACTTTGTTTCAATTTTTTTTTTAATTTGTTGTTATTCCTTCAGCGTATCTAGGACGTTATCCTTTCATATTCTCTGTTTCCATTTTTTTGGTTTTGTTTTTTTCTTTATATTTAAACAAATCCTTTTCTTTTACTAATTTTGGTTCCACTGTAATCTTAGCAGGAGCCTTAATTCTAGGAGATAGCCAGGTATAGGTGGTGCTATTTTAGGATAATGGGCTTTGTCTTTTGTTTAAAAATTAGCTTAAGGGGATATATTTTGAAAAGAAGAAGATAAATTCAACATACAACATTTCGTAGATGATTGAATGTTCATAACCGTAGGACATGTGCACATGTTTAGGTTTTGGGTTGAAAAACGAATAAAAAAAAACATCCTTTCTTTTTGCCGAAAAAATGGAAAGTTTTTTGGGGTGGAAAGTATGTACTTTCTATTGGGGTAGAGAGTATATTGATTTATCCCATCATAAAAGTTGGATTACGAATAGATGCAAATTTCATACGAGGGAATATCAAAAGTATTATCTTTAAAAAGGCGTGTACCAGTCCTCGGGCGTTTTCCTTTCTTCTAGAAAGGTAATCAATTTTGCTCTCTCCTCATCATAGGCTTAATGGCCTTTGGGTTATAGGAGAACATTATGCAAAAATAGGCCCACAAGATTTTCTTCTTATTTTCCCTCAATTTGTCTTGTTAATTTTGATGAAAGAAGTCGATTGAATACTCTATGAATATGCAAATGAGAACGGGACTAGAGTTTAAACTATAGGTCATATACGATGTTGACGCAGCACAGATACTTTAGCCTGAAACCAAAATATACAAAATCAGATGAGGCTTTTCTTGCTGAACCAATAATTACGTGTAAAGTCAGGGAACCTACATTACCTCATACATATCTAACCCAGGTCTAGCAAAACTGGAACGAGTTGGTAGCGGATAATCTCTTCAATGATCAATAGCAGAGTTTGTACTTAGTAGTTTAGATAGTTTATACGTTTATGGCCTACGGATACCCGTTAAGATTCGAGGACATAAATCTCAAATAATGGAAAACCTTAATTCTCACTTCAAGTGCGGATGTATATAGTCCGTAATAGAACTGAATTTGGCAACATAATGACTGACAAAGGCATTACCTTTCGAGGAGTATTTTCACAAGGTTTTTCTTACTTACGTGGAAGTACCTAAAAGCTTCTTCAGTCGGCGGGTATCGTAACTTACTGCCTCCATCTACATATCTCGAGTCGCTTAAAATTCCTTTCAATTATGCGTGCAACTGAATGGTCCTCTGAATTGGAATCGAAGACTTTTGAGGTCTGAACGTTGGTTTCAATGCACTCTATATGTCCGAGCCACTATATCAAATTCCTACACATTCCGACCTGGCCGATGTTGTTGTAGAGGTTATTGAGTCCGCTGTTAAACACAACGCCTAAGGCTTTCTCTGATATAGGCTTTATTACTGATCTCTATAGCATTTCCCATAGTAGAGGTCTCACTTCTACAATACATCGCTTCATCCTTTGACACGACTTAAAGTTGTTTTCGGTCTTTCGTTTGCATTCGTCGTAGATATCCGAAGATTCTTGTCATCTTACAAAATGTAATGCTTTACGTACAAGTTAACCTGATAATATATACAAGCTCTAACCTGTAGCGCCAGGTACTTCATATGGTAGTGCTATTAATCCACTACATACGCATGAGCACTGGCTTCGATCTTCTCAAAACGCATCCTGGCTAGAAGCCAAAAAACACTTACATGAACTGAATTTTAAGTACGTCACAGAAGCTCAAATGAGTTATCTACTGACCACTGACGTCGCCGTTACAATTCTTCTGTGGAAACGTCTGCATTGTGCTCTATGTACATCTCTTTTGTACTGGATAAAGGATTCTCAACAAACTGAGATAGTTTGTGCTGTGACAAATATGGTTCGCGTAAGGATATGATATCTTCTACGAGTTGAACTAGAATTTAGAGGTTTCCGGGGAATGGTTCCATATAAAAGTGTCTTAAAATGCCAATCCTCTGATTTGTAAATCAGTAGAACTGCCTCCGGAAAGGGGGAACATTTTCAGACCAACGACAATTCTCCCAAATTCTGAATACTCGTATATCTATATAACATGTCTTCATCACTAGCTTCAAGCCTTTACTATCATTATAATATCGTTGAAAGCATCTCCTATCCTATCCAGTGCCGTGTAATCTTTTTCCTCGTTCTCCTTTTAATCATTACCATGACTTCTTCTCGCTAAACAAATCGGTAGAAAATGCAAAACCTCAAAAAATCAACCACGGATAGCGTAAGCATTTATATGCCATCAACGAAGAACACCTGACGAAGTCTACCCACCTTGTAGGTTACAATGCATTTTTACGAAGGTAATTTACATTGAAATCGTGCCACATCTCCATCTGTCTTTTTAGCTTCTTACCTGCTGACGACTTCTCAGTTTTTATATAAACTCGTCGTCTTCCCTTAGGAACTCTGGGTTACTTCACCATTTCTTCATTTTTCTCAATTTTTTAACATTCACATCCATCAGCACAGTTCTGAGGTTATTCGTATTTCACTACCACTCGAGTCCTGTTCGTATGTGCTGAGTGCAGGAGAAGAAGTGCCCAAATCCGTTTCCTTGGTTTGGGTGACGAAGGACGCGAAAAAGGATATAACGATGATTTAAAAACTAAGATTATGGTAATTTAATGCCATATCCTAGCAATGTTTGCCATCAATTTCCATTTCTTTTTCGTCTTTTGCTGATGTTCTCACCTTTCGCACCGAAATTTTTCTTTTTGGGTTTTTTTTTTCTTCGCCGAATCTGCATGGGTTTTGGTGTATTTTTTTTTTTTTCGTTCTATAACTTTAGGAAGTAAGCTTCAGGAAAATGGATTCACACATCCAACATTTTACCGGCATTTGCAATCCTTTTCTGGCTTTTTCTGACAATTTTTTGCCGTCTAAAGTCGCTGCTGAGTGCAGGTTTCTAGATTGTAGGAGAATAAATTGTTCGGCGAGTTTTCCCTTCTTGTCGGGTTGTCGGGTTGTCGGGTTGTCGGGTCTGTCATTGCATCTGGCAGAACCATTAATCGGATTTGATACCATCAGCAAATACGAGTATCTACCAGCCCCACCATTGTGAATGAAGGCGGAACAGGGAATTCATCCTTTTCACGGGTGAATAAAGAAATTTGATTCAAATGCGGTTGCTAAGACATATTGAATCCCTGGATGTGATTTTTTTTCTTCACTGTGATTTCCAATCTATACAGGTGGAAACAGGAAGAGTAACTTATAACAAGATTACTGGGAAGTTCATACCAACCATAGTTTTGTATCTGTATCGGTCCAATTAGCTCATACTCAAGCAAAGATGAAATTTAACGTCACTATTTCCCGAAATCAAAATGTTTTAATTTGATATTGATCGATTTCGACTGGTTAAACCCACATTAACATACCTCATTTGGGTAAGTAATTGAACTCACTAACTTGATTTGACACTCACAGTGCCACAACAATTGGTTGAGAGCTTCTGCTAATGGTACGTATGTATTGTACTCGTACATACCTATACAGATGCTCCTTCCAACGAAAACCATTTGCCTGCAACCAAATTCGATAAATCCTTCCTTTTGTCATATCGATGCAAATTTGTAGTGAGTCAAAATCAGAATTATGCTCAACTTGATGTTGTATCCACTTATCAAGGTAGACCCCGACAGTGCCCACAAAATGCAAATTTATGCAAACATTCCAATAGTTTATAATCTTCAAGTTATCCTTGTGGCTTTTTAGGTATAAATTTGTCTGTTTGGTCCTAGAAATGTTGCTACAACTGTATAATAAGAATGTAAAGGGTGCGAATACGCACAAAGATATGTCAGAGATGAATGACTAGGTTATCCTTTGTCATTTAGTACTTTGGAAATGTACATTTCGTATTCGGTTAGAGGTGATACAACATCTTAGTTGTGGAATTTTCGACAAGACAAATCTATGCTGAGTGTTGCTGGCTGGTGTTTTTGGTTTGAGGCAATGAAGACTTCTCTTAAGTCAATCGAGAAGGGATGGTCTCCAAAGTGAGATGTGTAGAGATATCTCTGTGGTTTTTGGTTTAGATGAACCTCATCCAATTTTAAGCGATAATTGTCGTACTTGTTCAAATAATAATCTTTTATCCTGGTTGAGTTGTTGCATTAATTTTGGAATTCATGCGAACTTTTTAAAGTTATTCACATGGGTTCAAGCAGCTGAGTATGATCAAGAATTTTCGAGAAATCTTTCTAAACACCTTATTGTTCCAATCTTTTGTAAAAGAGCCTTCTTCCTCTTTGGCTTGTGATTAGTGTCCCCAGGCCTGTTTCACTAGTGCTCTATTGCAGTCACACCCTTTCTTATCGGCTTACTCATTATACCATGACTAAAAGGGTATACCGCCTCAAGGACTTGCTAAGTCTGACGGCATGGTGATATGGATCAAAATGAAGAGACTCTATTGTATAGGCAAGAAAGCATTTTGTTCGGCAAAGTAATCCCTCTAAGACGGAGACTACCAGTGCGATGGCCAAATACATGGCCAACTATTGCTCACTTTCGTGAGTGGTAAATGGTATCAATTATGAACCCAAGGTGGTGCAAAATTCAGACATTATGCGCTAAATTTAAAGCTCGTCGAAGCTGAAAAGCCATGTAATTCCGTATCGCTTCTACTGACACGTTTAAATTAAGAAGAGAGACCAAACATCGGCGGATGAGCCAGATGCATTGCCAACGCTAACCAAAACCGAACGTGAAGTCCACGAATTTCTATTCTCTAATTCAGAGGATGTCAACAGGATTGCAATGTGTGTACCAGTCAGCGTGACCAGCGAGCAAGCCTCTGAAAAAGATTGCTGTTAGATGCAAATTATCTTTGTACTGGTTTTCAGGTCACAGATATATTATAGACAGTTAAAAATAAAATTAACTAGATAGAGCATCTTTTATTGCCGCCTTCGAGTAAGCGAGTGTGTGGATCGTGTTTGATATGTATATATTTTTCGGAACGAACGATTAGTCCTAACTTGAATTGGAAAGAAATATGGAAAAGGGGATGCATGGAAAGAGCGTTCATGACCATTGTTTGATAAAATGTATCCTTTTCAATGACTTCTACAGCAGCTGAGTGACGAAATAAGAACAAGAGTTATTCCACTCAAGTGTCGGTGCTCAGCCCTGCCAACTTTGGGAACTAAAATTCGATCTGATTATTTTTTTAAAGGCCTCAGTGGGCTGTCAGGAATTAGATTTATTTAAGCATCGAATTGATTCCAAAAATAAACATCCATCATCTACATTTATGTATAATCTGTTATATAGTAACACAGGAACGAATTTTCTGGTTAAAGCATTCGCTAGCATCATTACTCCAAACCTAGTCCGAGTAGCTTGGCGGCCCATATAATGGAAAATAGTGGTAGGCCACCCATAACATACCAAACTCCGTGTCAGTCAACTGTAATAGAGCAAATTTGGATAAGAAATAAACCATATAAATAATGAGCCTAATATTCCATCGTAAACCAAGACTTAGTCTCTCCAGTCACTGCTTTGTTTATTTTATTACAGTTTCCTAAGACTCCGAACAGGTATAGAATGCCTTTCCCATAGTCTGCAGAAGTTTTGACCTTTGGAGGTTTGGAGAGAAAAAAATGTTTCTTGCTTTTGGTTTTATTGCCAGGCCTTGAGCACAGACTTCTGACGTAGCAAATTACCTGAATTCTAAGGTTTTCTTTCGAGGATGAAAATGTGTATAAGTAAGCCGTAACAGCTGTCGAGGAGTGCCTGAGTCTGAGCTTAGGTTCTGGCTGAACTGAATTACGCAGCTAGTTGTCCTCTCTTTGTTACATTATGCTTCAATATATTTCATGCACCTGGTGTTTTGATCGTTGTATCAAGTAAATGTTTAGTAGTCGAGAAATTGAGGGCGTATGTCGCGTATTATTCGAAAAATGTTTTTCTCAAAAGGGCCAATCGTTGCTAGGTTATCGTCATAAACTAGCGATTTAACGTAGACCCGTAGAAAACAATCCAATGGCGCCAAATCGTACGATCTTTGCGGGCAATTGGCGAGTCCATTTCTTGAAGAGACTCTATGGCCAAATAATGTCTTCAATACAACGATGTTTTCATTAGTAGTATGGGGTACAACACCATCCGGTTGGAACCATAGTTCTTCCGTATTGATGTCTTGCAAATTTGGGAACAAATAATAGTTGGTCATTGGATTGAAACGGTGTCTATTGACAGCAACTTGTGATCCAGCCTCATTTTGCAGAAATAAGGACCGATGATGTCACCGTATAATTATACATTGTACAATCTGCACAATAGGGTAGGAAGATTGTTCTCGTCCCAAATATGGTAACTCTGCTTGTATACGTGGCCGTTTAACCAGAAATTGGCCTTATCACGGAACAAAATTTGAAGGTAAGAAACTGGGTTAACTCCCAACTGGATCTTACAGGTCGTCGAACCAAGGTATTTATGCAGAATTTCGCAGATAGCGAATCAATAAATTGAGGTCCTTTTCAACATAATCTTCTACAGGCAAAGATACTTCCTTCCGAATACACTGTTAGTGAGTGAGTATCCAATAGCTTAAATTGGGTGCGCAATTTTTCAATAATTCGATAAAAAGCGCATTCAGATGGCCGATGATGTTTACCGTAAATTTCACGAAGTGCTCTATGTATTGTATATGTTTCGCGAACAGGGCTTCAGTTTTGGGAATAAATTTCTACGATTTGAGAAAGTTGTGGTGGCATCAATCTTTGCATGATGAAATGGTAAACTCTATTGAAAATAAATAAAGTCTGGCAGTTCAATGCAATAGCTGATTTGATATTAAAAAGTTTGACCTTCAAGAAAAAAAAACACCCATTACAAGGAAACAGGGATGGTGCATACCAATGAGTTGTATCTGATGCGGGCTCGAACTTAATCCCTGCTTTATATACATAAGAGACGTTTTGCAGAAAAATCGATTTTTAAATTTCAACTAAAACATTAAAAATGTCAAAGATATTTATACCCCCGAATATCCACCAATGTTAGCAAAGAATGTACGCTTGTAATCCCATCCAACCAACATTTTCCAGTTCCTAGATAATCCGCTAATGGTGTGGAAAATGTTTCAAAATCAAATGAGACCTTTTTAGTACTATGCCTCGAAGTGAATTTTTGGCTTTTAACTTTTAGGTGAGTCCAATAGCAGTCTTCCATTGTACCATACCGATGCTTTTTAAGAGGTTCTCAACAGAGGCTAGTGCATGGTAAGGCTTTGTGTGTAGACATAATCCTTAGTGACCGCTAAATCCCGCCACGTTTGGAAAACAGCACGACCCAAGGATTTTTAAAGGAAAGGCATGCTTTGCAATAGAGAGAACAGAGCTAATGGTTACAGTGGGCCTGAAAACACTCTTAGTTCCTTGCAAATGGTGTAGGAGAGTTGGAATTAATCTTTCCATTAGGACGTTTTGTTATTTGCAGAATTCTGCTTTTAATGGAACCATATAGGAGTGAATAATCACCTTGTGAGGGACTTAAAAATACGAATAGATATTTGTGTTGGATTTTTTTTATTTTCAGAAAATAATGAAAAGCAGAGTGCGTTGTTAAGTTCATAGATATCAGAATATTCCGCCAACGCCACAATCCAACAGAGTGAATGTATAATGGATGGCAAAACAAAAGATCCAGGATGCAATGAATGAGTGGTAACAGCAATGAACGAATCACAGTCATTGATTTTCGCTATCCTTCCTTGAAAGAGATTTTGAAAGTATTGTCCTCAGTTTTGTTAATGGACTTCTTTTCGAATCTTGTGTTAATAGTTCATCACGGTATTAAAATCCTTTCAACGGGATTAATTTGATTTCTTTGATTATAGATATTTGGGTTCTTTGAAATGGATCTGCTGTTGAGTAAAATATATTGGAAGGGATTAAAACATTAGCGGAGCATCTACTCAAAGGAAATGGATTTGAGCTCAGAAACATGGGGGTTACAAAAAGATATTAATGTTTCTAGGTTACAGTAAGGGCAGTAATATAATTTTTTAAGGATTGTAATTCTACATTTTGGTTGCAACTCCTCCCATTCACGCGTTACTGAATTAGGTTGAACTAGGAGCCAGCTTGTTTGTCCATGATTATATTTAGGAATAAACGACTTTATACGCGCAGCGTGAGAAAAGAGAAAACGTCTTCTAAAACTTTGACTCGTATTCGACAGACAGAATAGTTAAAGGGTTAGATGATACGAGTAGTTTGCCAGAGTTGTTCTTAAGACAGGCTGAGTATTTGGTGCTTTTTTGCAGCTACTTGGCATACTTTACTTTCCGTATATACGTTTAGGTCTTTCTGCTATACAGAATCGACCTAGGCCTAAACCGATAAGCCTCTACAACCGGCTCGATTTTTAGGCATCAGATTTTTCGCACACATTAAGAAGGGTAAGGCCTACTTAACACATGTACGCTACCTAAAAAGAGCGAAACGAAGACTCTTCGGGCTGGAGCATTGACATCTATACGCCTACATGTCCTGTCGTCTCTGGCATTTAAAGTCTTTGCCGTACAGCTCGTAGAGTTCACTGTTGCGTCTCTTTCCCCAAATCGCATCAACGAAAAGAGAACCAACCAGAAAATTGATGCTTAGAGCTGAGCTGATTACGCATCCTGGAGCTCCAACCACTCGACCACTTTTTCTAGAATTTGATGCCAAACGTTTGCTCACAAGGCTAGAATCTGTTGTCGGCTCGCTTGGACAATGGTCCAAGAGGCGTCAAATCACATGATACTGGAGGAGACGCCATAGGTCGATTTCTGGAGATAATGCTGCCATGGAACAATTCCTTCAATAACCCGATGGTTTCTTCGATCCAATGTTCTGCAGACCATGTTCACTCACTTTTCGTAGCAAGAAATCGTGTATCATGTTTCTGTATTAGGCGCCATTGACGGTGGCATTTCGTTTTCTTCTTTTTTGAAGAAGTACGGCCCGATGATTCCGTAACCCCATAAAAAGCACCGAAGTTGCATCAGTAGCTTATTTATAATCCTTAGATTTCCCTCTCTTCTAATTTAAAAATTTTGATTACTAAAAACGACAATAAGTCATAAATGAGCCTGACCACTGAAGAAATGTTGGCGGTTAAAAAGGGGATCAACTTCTGACTATTCATGCGTCCAATCAGTGAAGTCACAACGAAATAATGATAGCAAGGCTTGCATTGAATCTTATAAGCGTGTAAACCAAAATCAAAATCTTCCACAAAGTCGACAAACACAGGCCAAGTTCTTGCCTACGATAGCGAACACTGGCCTCAACGGCGCTGATATTTTTATTTCTGCGCACTAAGCGAATTCTTGTCAGTAGCTTGGAGTCTTAAAAAGGAAATGAAGTGGGAAGCTGTTCAATAGTATTACGAATAGCTGACTCACTTGGTCGATTATGTTGACCATAAAGCTGGCGTAGTGCCAATTTGGAATATCCACAATTTGTTAACTCTGCTCGGGCATAAGTCCTTGAATGATGATTTCCTGTCGTATCGGGTCTCGGATTAACTATTATCTGCCTGAGTGTTGCCATATTGAAAAAAAAACACGTGAAATCACAGTTTAGAAAATCCATAGCTGTTTTGTGTCCCTTCTTTATGGCAAGATATAAGCTAATTCGCTTCGCAATCATACACAATTGAGACCATTTTTGCTTTTTTATTCCCGTATTTGTAGACGAACCATTGATAGCCAGATCAGTCCAGGGTAGACCAGGGTAGACCAAGATTTAGCCTTCCCACTCACAGTGTTGTAAGATATGTTTGTCGGCTCCGAACAGTGGAAATGCAAGAAAGGTACGACCAAAAAATGTTGTCATTGCGAATGTAACTTCAAAAAAGTAGATTGCTTTCCATGCTTTTTAGTGCTGACTAAGTTTCGAACGCAGACCTGGGGCAGTTTAGCCAACGTACCTACGGTGAGACGCCACCACAAAAAAAACGTATACCAGCTGTAGTGAGGTTCATTGGTTTCCAGGTATTTTATCGTACAGGCAATGTCATTCTTTTTTAATTCTTGGTGGATTGCTCGTAGGTTTTGTCGAAGAACTCGTAGAAATATTTTACAGTAGAACCGTCTATTCTAGATGCATGAGCGCATAGAGTATCATAAGTTGATGTTCGAATTTTGGACGGATAAATGCCCTACATAATAACATACATATATTGAGGTCAGATCAGACTGGGCGTTTTTTATGACATCGAATATGTGGTCATTCTAACGTAGGTTGTCACTGACATACATATCGAGAATGGAGAATTTTTTGACATCCCCGATGCGAGTGACATTCGTGGATAATAGCTGAATGTTTAGATTTCGCTCTAACGACAGCAGACAGCATTGCGTTCTCGAAGAATTAGATTCTACTATGTTGAAAGTTTTCCAAATATACGTTGCATTTCCATCTTACAGCCGAAGGGAAAAGACGTGAGTCCGGGAACGAACAGCAAAAACAGTTGCGACTGTCGGCAGCGAAGGAATTTATTGGATCAAAAGTAGCAGAAAGGAGATCATTCATGAAGATTAAAAAGGGTATCAGAGACAGGACGGAGCCCTGCGGCACGTTTGTTACTATCAGACTTGAAATCGTCCAACACAGATGGAAGTTAACGTTTCGAAAGGTAATTTATAATCCATTAAAAAAGAGATTCGTCGATCTCAAATGCACGCATTTTCGACAAAAGAGCCAACGTGCTTTCGCCAGATTGGTGTAGGGTACGATTCCACTTTCGGTGAGATACGCTAAGGCCAGATCTTTTCCGGGAAACATTATCTAAAAAGGGCCAGATATTGCGGTGCCAGTAATCCACTTGGAGGATGTGAAAGCTGTCGTTGACCAGTCATCTCTAATTCAGCACCCTAAAATTAGTTCTGAAAATTTTTAGCTTGGTGCCGATGAATTGGGACATTTCAAGGAATTTTGCAACATGGAAATACACTACCTGATCTCTACTTGAAAACTCAACTAAAATATAGGTGTCACTAAGAAAGAACACCTGAGGTGGACATTCAACTTGTCTAGGCATAAAACAGCTTAGAGAAAAAAAAGTTTCTAGATCGGCATACGAGTACACTCCTAACTTGCCTTGGTGGCGGCAGGAGCCACATCAAGTTAACTTAAAAAACTATTTTCACACACCAATTTCCGGTGGACTAGTTCCAGCAATCTTATGTGAACGCAACGAAAGTAGGAGTCGGTTGTTGAATGTTGCCCCAAGACATATTTTTATTGCAACGACATCTAAAATCGAATGAAACCACCTCAACGTTTGTTCAAACTGGAAAACTCTTCTAAGCTCAAAATACTCGCTCACAATTAAGCTCTCTCATCACTTACGTAAACCACTTTCATTTGTACTATCACCAAAAAGTGGAATGCCACACATATAAAAATAATATTACGCGCATTTCCCCTGCTCGATTTACTGTCTTCCAAAATGTTTTCTCCTTATTACATATGCAATGACCATCCTACCAAAACAATAGGAAGCGCTGTACAGTTGAAAATTGAAAGCACTTAGTTGTCCTTTCATTCGAAAGGAATTCGGTTATACGAGTACAAGTATAGTACATGTATGTGCACTTGGATACTTGGAAACTCGGAAACACTTGAAACACCATCGCTGCAGTGCATAGCATAACCACAATCAAATTTAAGTAAAACTTGCCAAAATACACAGCGAATCGTCCTTAATGACGGTTGTCCTGTGGCTGAGTGCACTTTTGTGTTCACTGAAAGTGTTCAAATGCATGTTGAGTACGAGATGTCGAGAATTCTGGATGAGCTCCGTCTGAAATACGTGGTTTAACGAAGAACATCACAGGATGTAGTGTTGGATTATGCCAGCTGCCAAAAGTGGATTGAGTGTTATAGACAGAGATAATTTGACGAGGATGACAAGATGAATTAGGGGAGACATTAAGTCGTAGGGTTTATCGCGGAAAATAGTTGTAGGAATCCATTATTTTGGATTATGACTAGAAGCCGTGTTACATGTTTATTGACTGGCATTTCAAGACTTCTTAGCTGGAGTATTGTTTTCCATGCATTCTTGTCTTAGCTTTTGCATTATTTCCACATCATTAAGTGAGCTCCGCTCAAGTATACTCTTATTCTTTTGAGCTCCCCAAAATCTGCTATGATTTTTTGCTGATCGTCCAGCAATATGAATCAACCTTGGCTACATCTGAGACGATAGACATTTCATCACAATTTTGTCAAGATTGATGACCTTTTTCATCCCTTGGCTACCTCTTTTCATTGCAATATCCGTCAAGTCAAGCAACGGCATACCTGGTGAAAAGCTGTCACTTCGACTTGGAAGACGCTACCCACTTTGGTCTACAGCCTTCTTGCACGAGTAAATGGCAACTGAAGCTCTTCTTCCGTTCCGCAACAATTTCTTCTGTGTTTCTAAGCTATCGGGCGTGACCCCTAGGTATCTGAGACCCTATGAGAGCGCCAAAAGAATGCCATCTGACTTGGGGATATAATGCATATAGTTTTGACTTTCTAGTAAGGAAAGCCAGTACCAGTTTCGAGGGATTGGCTGCACAGACTACCAAACTATATCGAGCATCCTCTAATTTTAACATGTTTATAACTCTTTCGTTGAGAAAGAAGTATATCAAACTGCAAACAAGGTAGTTGAGAGCATATCTTGTTTTTGGAGAGAAAGGATGATCAAGGAAGTGTCAACGTTGAGAAAGAAAGAGTGCAGTGCGGTTTCCACTAATTTTCCTTTTTGATAGGTGAGTTGGGAGGTGAATGATCTTCTGTAATCTAAATATAATTTTGTACAGAAAGCTAAATAGACTTTAAAAATGTGTATCAGGATATCAGGTTCTGTATCAGGTACAGAGAACATGCTATTGGATCCAGGTGCCTTATATGATTAGAAGCTAAAAATCGCCCGTTTTAGATTTTTCTCGCAGATCGTGTCTGAGTAGACCTGCTGGTGGCTAGAACCCCCCAAAGTATGTGTAAGATGGATTGATGGAGTCTAGAATTTGTGCTCCTAAGCAGATCTTCAAACTCCATTCAGATACCATTTGGGCTTCTTAAGTATATTCGAGATTCGCAATATTTTGAACAAAACTCACCGCACTCTCGAAGATTTACTTGCACTGGTGGTCCTTTCGCGGAAATGATGTCACAACTTACACTGGCCCTTCATTACTTTTCGTTAAAGATCTCTAATTATTCCTTGCACTCCTCTCTTGATTTAAATGATTTGTCAGAGTAATAGTTCTTTACACTATTCCTGTGCAGCTCTGGGAGATCCGTGCTTCAACAAAGCGGACGTTTACCCCCTCGCCTACAATAAGAAAAGTCAGGATGAGTACGGATGACGAAATTTAAAGAAGAAATGAGTTTGTAAATGAACTCGTCAAGCTCTGACTGGGGTATCAGAATGTGATTTCTGCAATCAGCCAGCTTGACATAAAGGATCGGATTTTGTTTTCCCCAGTTTGCCCTTTTGCCGACGACGATGGAGGCAATAGCTTGCTCGTTTTGATAAAATGTAGGTATTAGTGGTCAGGCTAATCCAGCACTTTCAAATTATCCGTGGCATTGAATACATCGAAAGCTTATAGGAGACATATCAGTGTGCGGACGAAAAAAAGGATGGACTAAGTGGACGTCTGCTGCCGCCAGATTTGCGGCATTAGTTTTACCACTTCAAAGATGGACGAATTCGATAAACTGATACGTTCTCTCTAAATTCGGTAAAAGGCAACCCGGTGAGTCACTATACTGTTTGTGTAGTTTGTCGCTTCAGATTACAAATGTTGGTATGCAGTAGATGCTGAATTTGTCGCAACGTTTTGCAACATTTCGTATTTTGCATTTTATAACCAGCTTTGGTTTTTTTCCGAACTTGCGAATTGACAGAAGAACTCATGAAGCATTCGACTATGTGACTAATCGCCTTTTATTCATGGCTCAAGTTTGGTAGAACATTGTGTGTGTGTATGTGTTTGTGTCAATTCATGTGAAGAAATTTTTCCAATAGGGATTAACAACCCTAAATTGTACTCGAACGCTGTCCTTGTTGTATATATCTTTGAAATGGCAAGAGGGAAGAACTAATTCGGTATTTTAAACGTCTTTACTATGTAAGCAAAAAAAAATTACCACCTATTAGCGAATTTTCGAAGGCAACTGTCTCCTCAATCACCAATTTTTGTCTTAAGAACCTTTGTTAAATAAGACATGCTGTGAAAGAAATTCAACAGGATGAGCGGAAATCCTATTCTTTAGCCCGGTCCTTTTCATATAACTCACACATCATTCTATCGTCCTTTGGGGGAATTTGTTTAAGGATTTGTACATTTTCATGACCGTCAAGTCATCACTTTGGAATTTGTTTCAATTTATTGATAACCGTTAGCAGTTTGTCGTTATGACTTTATTTATGCTGCATATGCGGACGAAAACATACGCACGAGTATACGTACTCGTATTCTGCCAGAAAAATATTGTAACACATATTTTTATGTTTATTAATATTTTTTTTCCCTCGTCCTTTACTGCCATTTTAGTCTTTATGGCGATCGAGAGCGAATTTTCGAAGGCACATGTTTCTGTTGGTGCTGCCGTGGGCATTGACTTGGCATTGACGTTGTCTCCCCCTCTCCATTTCGAGGAAATAAATTCGATAAATTTTTACATTTATGAGGAACATTTTACAGCCCCGTCTGTTGGTAATATTGGTTTGTTACTTCGAGAGATACTCGTACCTTCTGGACGGTCTTTAGTAGTAAACAAAAATTTCCGGTGATTAAATAATAAATTTTGAGAAGAAGTTTTAATGGGAGAAATTGTTTGTGGTCCTTGTGGAAAGGATAACGTTGCACAAGTTTTACTGCAAGTGGGTAGAAATTTTTAGGAGCTAATTTTTATGGGAAATTATCTGCGCCTTTTGTGGGTTTTGCTTTATTGAATCGTAAAAGATAACGGTGAAGGGCAGTGTTGTTTGCATTTGTCTTGCTTATATGAGGATTCATAAAAATTTCTTTTGTTATGGTTTACCTCATAAAACTTTCTTTTTTCTTTTTTTTTAATGAGAATATATAAGGGTTGTTGCAGAATAAGGATTATGGGGAGGAATTGCTTTGCATAAATTGGAAAATATTATTTAACAAACTTTGTAAATTCATCGGCTATAGCAAGCATGTGTTAACGCTTCAATTCTTCAATTGGAAAGACGAGAGAGGGCGTGAATGGAAGTGAATGGTATGAAACGGAAGGAGATATTTAGGAATGTTAAACAAATAACGCTCCTCCTATCGTGCAGGTGACGAGTGCATCGGATACAAGTCCTTGTAAAATTTTCCACTTCTACGTGCATGGATATTCCATTCGAGTTGTTCAAGAGACAATACCTTCTTATCGATCTCTTCATCAACACTAAGAGATGAAAGCCAATTTCTTAGAAATGACAAAAATTACAGGATATGTATTTATCGCATGAGCGAGTTAAATTTTCGATTCGCTACGATGCTGCCTTTCAAAAAAAAAATTCGAACTCTAAAGCCCATCGTTCTATTCTTAGATTAGTTTTCTGATTTAGAGTTAACCATTGGGAACTACTTGTACTCGCTGTAAGTCTATATTGAAAAGATGTAGCCCCGAGTTCCCAAGTTAAAAATGGTGGTTCTTGAATTCTTTGAACAAGAATAGCACTATAGTCTTTGCAGCTTGCTTCACAATATATCCCAGTTTCCTGCTTAAGATTAGATTGTAAATTGTTAACACTTGCAAGATCATCAAGGGTTGCCGAAATTGATAAAAGCAACAACACATCGTACAAAGGCTTGTCCATTTGTGGAAAAGATCCGACAAACCGTCTGAAGGATGAGGACAATCCTTCTTATGAAGAAGTGCAATTTTTTACCCATTAGAACTGGGAAAAATAACCACGCAGGTGTGAATCACTTTTTTAATTTTCCTTCAAATCTATTGTTATTTTTTTCTCTGTCTAATTGTATTATTGTAATGATTTTTCAGTAGTAAGGTATATATAAAACCGTACCTCTGTAGAATCTTAAACATTATTATACAAATGTAAATTTTGATCACAAATAAAATAACTAACTAACTAACTAACTTGCCCGAATGGCATGTACAGTGACTCTACACCCTAGGTAAGCATAAGGAAATAACCTCGACTTATTCAAAGGACGCCTTCTAATTTTTTGACTTCCTATTTCTCGTGACACATTCTGCGTATAATTTTTCCTATTATGTTCATTTTAAGATCACCAGGTCAAGGTTCGGCCACACATCAATCTCCACATTTAACTTGGTTCACAAGAAATCACACAAAGAAAGAAAGTCTCGTGCTAGAATGCCATTATTTCATTTCATATGTGGCAAACAGTACCATCCTGTTGGAACCACATGACTTTGAGATCTATACCATACATTTTAGGGAACAAAAAACTGGATCATCATTCTATGATTCTGTTTATCATTGGCTGGTAGCATTTCTGGTAGCATCTGCGTATGCTTCCACACAAAATGCATACCAAACCTGAGAAAGGAACGTCGCGGGCGGCTGATTTATAATGCGGGGGTGGTATTTTCTAGACGACGACATATGTCTTTCAAGCGGGGATACATTCAATCCTGAGCCACAAACAATATTGTGAAGAATCTGTGGAGATAGCAAAACATTCAGACCTGTAGAATAGCCAAGCTAAGCGTCAGGCCTTGCTGAAATCTCTCACGATTTCGAAGTTAATTCGAAAATTCAAAACTCCACTTCACATAGTCGGAAGGCTAAATTCACTGATTGTGCTCTGTGTGCCAGGTCACATGGGATCGCGGAAAATTAAGAAGAACTGATGAACTTGTTAGGAATGGCTCAGAGGAGAGTTTGTCTGGGCCCGAACCTACGTAAGGTCTGGTCGGGTCCTCAGTTAGGGCTTCGATTGACAGTTGGATTTCATATGAGCATAAATGCATATAGCATGACCCTCCGGTTAGCGGGAAATCAACAGTGACACAATATCCTACAAAGTTTGCTGTGAAAGTGATGAAGATACTCAGTGAGTGTCAGGACTATACGTGCATCAGGCTGCAGGTAATCGGCGTTGATGCGGTGGGTATTGGACTATGGGCATTTTATCACTACAGGCCTTATTCATTTTTCTTCGAAAGAAATTTCGAAAAAATGAACGTTCAGGGAGTATAATGGACTTCATTCAGTGCTCTATTTCGATAGAAAAAAAAATAAATAAATGTTCTTAGGTAGTGGCTGATAATCTTCTATGACTACCAGAAGCCTTAGTTTAGAAGGAAATTTAAAAAAGACACGGCTCGTTTTGTCAAAAAAAAATTAACTTTGTACGATTAAGCAAGATCGAGCTAATGATGAAAGCCGTTGGTTAAGTCTGGTGTCCAGCGCAGACTTACAAACTCAAAAAAAAATGAAAAAAAAACAAATCAGAATCCATAACAAGAATTGAATCTTTTTCTATGAAAGAGGAATTATATTTCGAGATATTGCTCATTCTAGAAAAGCCAAACTAAACAGAACTTTTTAGTTCCAACGAGAAAAATAAGATCCCACACTATGGTATATCCACGTCTAGCAACATATTCCCAAGTAGATACCATTCATTCGTCTTTTGATAGTTATTCTAAAGGTTCTCTTCTCGCCATAAAGAAAGATATAACCCTGCCAGTTTTTTAAATGCCAAATGCTTCCACGCGTCCACGATTCACTTTTAAAATCCGACAATTTTTATCCATAAACATCAGAACAACAACGACAACAAGGGTAACAACAAAACCGTCATTATTCAAAATACGAGCATATCGATCTCAAATCTACAAGTAGCTAATCAATTTCACTCGGTCAAACGACGAAGGACCAAGACTAACCAAAATGCTGATACTATTGCCATCGACATGCTACCAAGATAAAATGAGCAAAACACAAAATATCCATTTATTGCGTAATAGAATCAGGCTGCGTTATTGAAAACCCTCTAAGCGCCGCCGATAAATTTTTTTTCGCTTGTTTCTTTCTTACTGGGGAAAATAAATAAAATCACCCCTGCTAAACAAGAAGTGTCCTTGCTATCCTAACTCCAGGTTACCGCTCGCTCGACCTTTAAAAACACCAACAACAACAAAACTGAAAAAAAAAAAATGATAAATTGGCGAAGGATTATGTAAATTGGCGGAACTGTCGATTTTAATCCAATTTTCATTTAAAGCTTGAAACTTCTAAACGGTCGTTAAATTTTTATGAGCAAATCGCTGTAGAAGTTGGGAACGGACAGGGATGTTATACCACCAAATCGTCCAACCGCCCAACTGCCACCCTTAATAAATTTGACATCAATTTGAGTATTTCTGCCTCACTCCCCTTCTAATCGAAAATCAAAAGTTGCTTTTCGAATATAGAGCAATATAGCGTAGGCAGTGTCGATGGAAAAAAAATAAAAATAAGAGCTAAGCTCTAGCCAGGGCAAGTAACAAGGATAAGGCGATAATCCCTAAATGGAAAAATTATTATCGGCTCGGGTGTTGAGTAAACAAGTAGAGCAAATTTGTTTTGAATTTTCCTTTTCCTGGGATTGACAATTTTATCATTATTGAAAGTGATTTATTAAAATCGTTTCATAATGAAAGGGAACGAACAGAACCATTACAGGAAGTTGTTTTTAATTGGTGTTTGCATTGGAGACAGAGGAAAAGTCCCTGACTAAAGAGACCAATTCATACCGAGGCTGGTAGAGACACAGAAAGGAACATTGTTTACAGAATCAGCCGAAAATGCATACTTTTTAATTCATGCTAATACATAGATGCGCGTGTAAACAGGGAAGCTGACGTTGTATTGTTTGCAAAAGGTTATGTTAGGGCAACCTATAACCCCAACTAATCCAGATTATACCGTACTACAGTGAAAGTGGTTATACATCAGATTCAGTGAGAATTGGCCACATAAGCTAATTTTTGTCGATTCTTTTGGGAATTTTAAAAGCTTTTGGAAGTGTTTGAATTTTATGATTGTAGTATCCTGTTTTCGTCAAAGGAATATAGGGCGGGAGCATGGCAGCTGGTTAGGAGTTGCAACGTCTTTCTCTTCTTGAATCCGGCTTCTAGTCATTAGTAAGGATTTGGTCTGCACTGCACTAACTATAGAGCAAATAGCTATATGTGCTTCGTAAGCTTGGCGGAGTGCTAGTATAGAGGTCTCATGTCTTGCCTTACTATATATATTGCTATAAAGCCTCCCTCTATTTGTGCCTGTCAGTTTTGTTCACTCTGACTAATCTCTTCAGTTAATAATTACGTTGAATATCCTTAGTTCAATAAACCCAGCACTCAATGACTGCGCGATCACAAAATTCCTCATTTGATTTCAATTCAGGTTTTTGAGCCATTCAGAGGTTTTTTCCGCGTAGCAGCCAGCATCCACATGGTGTTGGTACGAGAGTTTTACGCCCAGATTTTAGATGTAGAACTGCCATTCAAGCAGATATTGCCTTCCCTATCCAAATACCTTATATTTAATAACGATAGCTGAAAGCAGGATTTTAGAGTCAATAGTTGATCCATTGCCCAGAGTAACTACCCCGCATACTTTTTAGAGCTAATGGATCAGTATTCTTTAACTTCCTATTAAACCTTCCACGATGTATATCACATATTCGGAAGTTGTTGTCTAGATATTAACGATTCAGACAGGGCCTGACCTTGCCCCCTCGTAGTAGCAACCGAGTAATGATCTCATCCAACAGGGCTGGAATTGCTAATCTTATTAGTGCGAATGCCGAGCAAATAGCGACAAAATAACGTTCCGTCAAAAACAATGGTGAACGGTGGCATTACCAGTCAGCATGGCAGATTCCTTAAATGAACTACTTAAACATGATTAGAACTAGATTAGAACTGGCCAGCATGCTGAAATAGACATGGGTGGGTCAACGGCAACTGTCAATACATGGATATGAGAGAGAATTGTGAGTGTTGGAGTTGTGAGTGCCATTAACATAAGGAACCTTCTATTGCGAAACAGTCAAAACCTTCGGATGGATTTGTTCAAATCTGCATATCGAATGCTCAGCCCTCGCACAGGTCACGTGCACGGTGACTGCTATAAAGAATTCAAGCAGTAAATGTGGATTCATTGAAAGCGACAGAGTAAGGCAAGAAGTCTTAAGTTTTGGACACATAAGAGAATGCATCGTAACAGTTCGCTAACATCTGCCTGATACGATTACGCTCCCACAGGCAAATCGACAGAACCAATGATCCCCAAGTGTTAAAATTATTTTGTAAAGCAAGAGAGGGCATTTTGTTAGAATTTCTGAAAACCCAAGTCTACGCAGCACTACGTCTGGAAACGAATCTGTACTGCGCCCGAAACATCACTGTAGCTAACTCGCTGTACTCTTATTTCGATATTCACAAAGAAACATGATGGTGATAAAACTGTCAAACAAATTGATCACACAATAGACGCAAGATACTTCTTTACGAATTCTTGAAAGGATTATGCAAAACTCACAAGTCTGTTCATTTACTCGTATATGCAGACGACTGGCGAAAACACAGCTAGCTTTCAGTATTGCGATTGAAACTATTGAAGCAGAAGCAGCAAGAAATGCTTAGTGGCCAATGAAGGAGAAATAAATTATGATAAATACTGTCAACAAAGAGGCAGTAAAGTAAAGTAAAGAACTTTATCTACCTCGGCTCCACTGTCTACTCCGACATCGATACCTGTGCGGAACCACTCTTGCCAATCGCTGCTTCTTTGAGTAATGCCCTCCCTCAGACAACCAAATCGCTTTATATAAGACACTGATCATTCCATTCCTGCTTTACGGGGCAGAATCTTGTACACTGTTGAAAACGGATAAAAATGCTCTCGGGCGCTTCAAGAGAAAAGTTCTTTGGGTAATTTTCGGGTCCCGTTTGCATCAATGGATATCGAGGAGACGTTTCAACATCGTTTCAACAAGCTCCGATAACTCTGCTTTAATGGCTAGGTTACCTTGAGCGCATAAACACCAGCGGAATCCCGAAAGTTTTCGACTCCCACCCAGATGGACAACTCAATAGAGGACGACGTCATCATAGGCGGCGCACACAAGTAGAAGGGGAGATCAGCCAACTTCGTATGCGCAACTGAAAGCAGTTAACTGAGTTAAGAACATTCCAAGCCGTGTACATATATAGCCTTGAATTACTACCTAATCTCAGCCATGGTCCTCCGTGGATATCTTTGATACCACAATAGAAAAATAAATGAGGGACGTTGAACTGTCAAAACCGACACCGATAGAGTATTTTTCAATCCCTCGATAGATTCTATGCAGCCTATATTACAGATCAATTTCATCGAATTCAACAAACCATCACAACTAGTGCTTTGATGGAACCTTGCATGGAGACACTTGTACGCTCTACAAAAATGGCAGAAAAGAAGATCATGGGCTTCTTCACAGAAAAAAAAGAAACGAGTTATCAAGGAAATGAGAAAATGCTATTCCATCAACGGGAAGTCTGACCAAATGTTAAAAAAACTCGTCCAGCCAAAAAGATCCGAACCGAAACGTGTAGAAATAAGGATTAAAATTTGTAAAACAATCACTGTCAAGACTGCCGACAGTAAAATGAACAGACATCCTACTTCCCGAGCTATTGAAAACAATAGCAACTGATTTAACTCATTACCAAAATTTGGTCGGAGACTTTGATGTTATAAAATGGTTTAGACAAGGTAAGCCGCTGCCATGCGACTCCTTGAAACTTAAGAACATTTAGCGAAACTCACAAGCCAACAATAGTGGCATCTAAAACTTACATTGACATCATTAGCATAACCCAGTGAATTGTCACAGGGTTCATTTGCAAGTTTTGAAATAAAAACGACAAAAATGGGTTTACCTGTGTAAGGCTAAACCAAGTTTATTCCCTCAAGTCATGTTTATGCGCAGAACAGCTATACCTTTGAGATGATTAGGAATCTTGCTTACCTCGGGTACGCAATCGCTTATCACTAAGTTGACCCTATCTAAGACCCTAGTCATCAGATAGAAATGTCCTTGTTATCTTTGAACCAAAGATTCTTCTAGCGATTTTTGGACTTTGAATAAAGACAAAAAGTATCAATCGCTGTGAGCTGTGAAGTGAATTCGACCTGGAGCTACCTGAAATGGGAAGCACAATTCTAACTCAAAGAGTCCTCGATTTTTACCCGGAGAGACACGGGCTAGAGGAAAACCTCGCTTCTGGTGGTTCACAAGGAAGCGGATGTTAATCAGCTGAGAGTGCTTTGCTCCTAGTGAGCGAAAAGTTTGCGCCAACTGGAGAGGTTTATTGGCGAAAGCCCAGGTTCACCTAGGTCCTAGACTTTAGTACCGTAACTGAACGTATGGGCGTTTACACGCGTTCATCCGTTTTAAACTCACATCGAATGCTTAGAAAATATGTTATTATATAGTTTAGGAAAAATACGCATCTATAAGATGCGTCACTGTTTTTAGGAAATACATATTCGATTTTTCGGCAGAATTCGGTCAAGCCGTTAGTATGCATTTGCTGGTCAGTTTTTTATCTTTCCAGAAGTAACTAGCTAATAATTCTACTTGTTAGCATAGTGGAGCCCTAACTAAATCCACAGAGGAATACAGCTCATAAGTTACTCTACGTATTTGAAATGAAAGTATTCTGGCAATCGCTATAAACAGTTACATCTTTCGCACTACTTCACAGTTCTAATTGCTCTGTATTTTTCGATTGTTTGGCTTAGACACTACGGACACTCTTGATATAACCTCTCTATCAATTGGAGGAATATTGTCTTTTGAAGCAAGACCATATCTCAGAATTCTTTAAGCTTGTTGATAACTTTTACAAAAAGACAGTAAACGGCCACTATATACGACTTGAATGCCAACCGATTCTGAATTACTCAAAGACAAACGGCATCTCAGGCACAATCGTCTGTTTGTATTAATTTTTTCCTTCCACAAAATCCACGTCAACCCCAATAAATTCTGTCACACTGCCAACGATTTTCCACCTACCCTGACATCTTCTTTCGTTTCAAAGATCCAACAGATCTACCCTCGATATTATCATAACAAATGCGAACCAACTAACCCATTTGAAGGATTTACAAGAATGCAAAATTAAACAAAAGGACAATATCACTTAATCACAGTCATGATTGTGGCAAAAAATCGTCCGAACACGTCCTCTGAAAACTTCCGAAAACTACCTGCCGACAAGTACAATACATATGTACTCGTATTCGTACTCATATGGCCTGTAATAAATATCCGAAAATTTATATCCCTGCCAGGCCAAGTGAGAACACTAAAAGCTGTCCCCATAAGTCCACTTAAGAAATCTAAATGCCTTCCCCACCTCCATACAAGGGCCAGGGGTGACTTTGACTCCAGGGCTAAGCACATACTCGTAGCATTCAACATTTGAGTACATATTTCTTCATTAAGCAGATTTTCATTTTGTTTTCGGGAGCAGTAAATCCAAGTGTAATCCTTTCTAAAGGTCCTTTAGCGTAGCCGATGGTTTTAAATGGACATTCCAGGATAATAAATGTTGCCCCTAAAGAAGATTCGTTGTTTTCTCCCTCGAGCCCTATGGGCATAATATTGCTTTACCAGTACCCAAAGGACGTACGAGTATGTGAGTGAGTACTTCTCCATTTCAGCAACATTTTCGAATTCAATTTCAAAACTTCAAAAACATATAAGGATAATTTTCAATGATTCTTTTCGTGAGGAACTGAATGAAAGGGGTAAAGGTTGCCGAAGCGGAAAATAGATGTACTCGGGCGAATGGATAACATTTCACTGGCATGTCCTTAGAGAGTTACATGTTGTGTTGTGCTGAAGGAAAGTAAAGTATTTTGTTGTTTGCGTTAATTGTACTGTAAACTCTTACCTTCCACAACTAACAACAATTAAAAACAGCAAAAAAAAAATGAAGGTAAAACTCGTTTAACGGAAATTTATGATTGTGGGGGCAAATTATCGCAAGGTAGTGTGCCTTTTAACGATAAGTAGCTGCGGACACATGTGAGAGCGGCTGCCATTTATTACTTCAGTCGAGGATGCATATGCGCACGCAAGGATATGTAGGACACATTAATTTAAATTTTATTATTTTTTTTTCATTTGTGCTCTCCCAGAACCGTGACTTTAAATAAGGGTTGTCAGCGTTTAGTTAATAGAAATTAAAGTTTTAAGGATGCAGTGATTTTGAGAATGATTTTACAGCGACAACAAAGATTTAGTTGCTGCGACCAGCAAGTGAACGGGAAATGACATAACTTTTATTATTTCCTCCGCCAGCAGTAGGCTGGGTGAGAGAGACCGAAAATACTCAAGAGAACCGGAAATACTAGAAAAACCAAACGTACTCATCATACCTACACCAAATCGGAAACGGAGGCCTTAGGTTTCATGATAAAAACTCATTTCCCAAGTAATTAGATTGAAATCGATTCACAGCCACTTCTATATGCTGAAACTAAAAATGAACTGAATGATACAATCCATCTTCGCTAGAGTCTGCAACTACTTGTGCTGACTAATGGGGCCATGGAATACGCTATTGGATTTTTTGATGGCTTCATGCTAGACCAGTTATTATCTACTCCGAGAGTAATCTTTCTGGCTAGTCTAGCACTGTCCTATTTAACAAGCCAACGATGAGTATTAAACGGCTTTAGATTTCAGTCCAGTCTCCTTTTTGTAGAAGACCTTGACGAGAATTTCAAGTGCACAAAAATGTTCTGATATGCAATATGAATAGCAACGCGAATCATCGGAAAATGATTAAAGGTGCACTCGGCAAGTAGGAGCACGAGTTTGGCATTTTTGTGCATACTGAAGGCCCTTCAAGCTTTAACACAACCAATAATTGGTTCAATGGGCTTCCAGTCATGTTCCCTTGTTTACACGAAGATGAACCCTAATTACTCTGAATCTCACTATTTTTCCAAAGAGGCTCGTAGTCCGGGCATTGCCATCGAAAACAAATTTCTCGTCCTTCTAACAGACTATCGGCGCTTTAAGGGAGTTTTATACAAGATATTCTGAATCTTCACGACTATGACCAACTTTATCGCATTCGCCATTTGCTCGGTAGAATGAGCTTTCAGGCTTATACGTAACTCTTGTTTTAAGCAGACATCAGATGGGTTTCTTCTGTTGATGTACTGATAAATCCCCATTCCTTGACATTCATGTTATAGTCTTGGCACCCGAAATCACGTTCCATTTAAAAAAAAAAATGCCAATCCTTGTCGTCTAATAGAATAACACCACCCGAATCCGGAGTCCGCAAAAACCTTGAAGCGAATAGGGGATTGCTGCCGAATCTTTACGGGATAAAACCAAATGAAGGATACGGCCCTGACAGGAGATACACATCATCAGCCGTAAGGATGCAAAAGAGGAACATTTTTGCGCCTGTGACAAAAGTCAATCTGCTCTTAATTTTTGGCTGATCTTATCGTATTCGGAACAGAACAGGGATAAGCGACTTTTCTGGTTATAGTCGGAACCTTAAGCTTACTGAGTATTCCCCAAGTCCCATGCGGCAACTAGATCAAGAGAAATGAGATCGTATCAACACTTGAACCTGTGTCTGCAACTATAAGTAGCATAGCTCTCCATGTCGTACGTATACCAAACCCGAAGCAGATTAATGCATTTCTAACGTATTGAACCACCTTGCTGAAGATGACAGACTTCTCACTGCCGCTACACTTGTGATAAACAACTGCATATGCTAGGCATAAGTGACACAACCTTCAGCTTTGTTTACTGTCACGATAATGGTGAGGCCGAGGAGTATTTTCTCTATGATTACCTGGTTAATTCTTGAAAAATGTTACAGGTTGTAGCTGGCGCATTGTCACAGAAACATTGACATTCGCCCTTTTATCAAAGGCTAGGATCATGGAAGATCAGACAGAAAAATGTAACTATTCAGAAGCTTAACAATGTACAAACTAACTGGGATACTAAATTAATAAAACGGTTTGATGTTTTTGGCACGAATACCTAAAGCTGTTAATGGTGACCTTAAGATTCAACCAAAAAAAAAGAAAGTACGCATCTTTTAAGCCTACTAAAACATAGAGCGCTTCGACCTAAGAAGTTGAATCGAATTTGTATTTCAATCTATTTGTCCGACAGCGTAGGCTATTTTTGACTATTTTCTTATATCTTACGAGTACCTCTCATTTAACAACCCAGGAAATATTTTTTAAACGTCCTCAAAGTAGTAACAATTATATTTAAAATTGTATGAATTTATTTACCATATCTTTTGAATCATGTAACTAATAGTGTCTTTACTTTCCTTACAGGGCACCTAGTGGAAACGACTACAAAAAGCTTATAGAAACATGCTGAAGAATTTTGAGGATCTAAAAAAAAATTGAATCCAGTAATCCAACTATTTTCCTTCACAATTAATATTTTATACAATAATAAAAAAGGAAAACAAGGTGAAAAAGTTTGTTTAATTTGTTACGTCTATTACTGGCATTCAAAAGTATCGTATCGAAACGGATTGAGTGAAGACATTCTAAATGCCTTTCAATTTTCTAGTGCATACTCCAGCGTTGAAAACTGTAAAACATCTGTGCAGAACATACAAGAGTAATATATTTAGTCAAAGCTCTAATTAATATGCCCATGCATCTGTTGAGCCAGATGCACAGATAGGACGATAATACATTGCCTGGATATCCAAAGTTTAAGCTTATCCAGCCTTTAAGACGCCAGTTACCATTACCTGTCGAAGGGGTTCGAACTTCAGAAATTGTTTTCAGTTTTTCGACTAATGGTTGAAGAATTGAACCCAAGATTGCAGACATACTAATAGAGAAAATTAACCATTGCGGGAAGCTATAACCTGGGTATGGCCAGAGTCTATAAAACAAGAATAATTATGCAGTAATTCTCTACATGAATTAAAAATTATTCAATAAATAGATAAAGTGGAAAAACACAGGAAGAAAGAATAGTTATGTGCTCAATTAAAAGCCAAGCTTAAAGGTTTATTTGTAGAAGTTCTAAAAAGGAACGAGTACAATACACATTTCGGTTTTCTGAACAAATATAATTTAAGAGATCGATGGACCTGGATTATAATATACTGATAGCCTGGCAGGTCTGTTTTTTCAATATTGTGAAGGACCAAGCTAGAAACCCGACAACGATATAGCAAGATGGGTGTGAACAACATTTTTCCCACAAGAAGCTTGTTTTGTCTTGGTAGAAGAGATATTTTTGGCCAGAAAATGCGGAATTAGCCATAAGTGTTACCAATAGTGGGATTTAGAAAGGTTGAAAAATTTAAAACTGATTGGAACCCGACAAAGGGGACACCTTCAGTAGGCTTGACTTTCTAGGATATAAAAACAAAGAATATTCTTAAGCCAAAGTTTGCATGATTAGCAGTCTTCGTTAAGAACGCTGAAGCTTCTTCAACCATGCCTGGAAGCCGATTTGGGATATGTATGCTAGTGATAAGGTTAGCCTCTGAAATTTGCATTAAACGCGCCACATGGGCATAGTACCCCGGCGTTAAATCCCGGACCCTACAAATTAATTTGTATCATTCCCTTGATAATAATAATAATAATAATATTTGTTTCAAAATAAATTTTCCAAATACCTTGCAAAGGTAAGGAGAGATTGCAATAGTCTGTATTCTTTAATATGTATTTGAAAGTGACAATATCACTCTCCTGAGAAGGTAGCGGTAACGTGAATTATAGGTAGCTTCTCATCTAAGAGATTATCCCACAATATTGCATAAAAGCTCGTTACCATTTCTTTTTTAATCCTTTAGTTAGATACTCTTCGAGTGTAAGGTCTTTCAAGCCGTAAATGCACAAAAGGGTAGTCTCAAGTGAATTCGGAAGCCACTCATAAATCTGTCTCCTTAATTTCGAATCTACTAAAAAGTGCCAACAACTTAAATTCACCTTTCCCTTAGTTCAGTTTGGCAGCATCTATTTGTACCTATTCGCAGTAGATACTGAAAAATTACCACCACCTCAAGCCGATCGCGTTAAACTGTCTAACCAAAGCCAAAAGCCATTTCACCGTTCCCTAATTTCCCCAACATACCATACACTGGGACTGCACATCGGGGAAACAATCTGTATTCTAGCACCCGACACATGACTCAAACCAGCAGTGGCATTCAATTTTATGTGCACCCTCAAGTGTGTGCAATTTGGTGGCTGCTTCCAAAGATTTATGGTCGTTTTATCGCATTCAATACACTGAACAGGCACGTACACGAACATCATACACCAGAACGATAGTCATGTTAAGGCCAAAGCCAAAAGATACGAATCCTCTTCAGAAATTTATGTCAAAATGCTCGGCGAAATATTCGGATTGGTTACCAACCTTAAGGACACGGCACGAGGATGTCAATTATCGCTGAAACGAAATATTTATTTAGATATTCGACGGGAATCGGATGAGTGAGATGATTGTGCAGCGCAATCAAATGGTAAAGGGTGTTTTGTGGTACTTAAGACTAAGTACCACTCTGAAATCGCGCCATCAGAACCGAACAGAACTGAGGTGTTGTTTAAGGGTTTTGGATTATCCAGACCTGATTGCATGTTAGAGGGAAGATTACTTAGAAAGATACTCACAGCTAACATTGAGCGTGGATTTGCACATTCGAACTGTGGATAATGATCTCGATGTGCTGCATTTAAATAACTTTGTGAGTGGAATATTGATTTAATCACACATATGAGCACAAATGAGTTCGGCAGTGGTGTTAATAATGTTATGACCTACTCAGGTTGATTGTATATAATTTGGATTTCTGTGTACATAATGAAGTGACTGCCTCCTCTATGTACTCGAGCTTTCATGTCCCGCTATCTGTAATACCTACTTGCATGAAGGTAACCGGCATAAATTCTTCTTCATCGTTTCTAGACCAAATTTTGTAAAAGGACACAGAAGAAAAACCAAAGTGAACAACTTTCAATACAACATCCAGCATGGCTCCGAATGACAAGCTTTCAGTTGTCATTCAATTTTCACCACATTAAACCACCGGTATAACATCGGCCTTCCCCGTTCTACCTGATGGCTTTGTAAAATTCGATTCATTTCGAATATTTCCCTCAAATTTACTTAAGGCATTCGTCTCTGCCCTTGTGTTATCCATTAATTAATGAGCCTGATTGCGGTTTCCGAATACGTCAACTCGTATGAACTTACACGTATTCGAGTATGTACGAATTGATATGAGCATACTCGAACAGAGCACAATAACTAGCTTTACACACTTCCAATTACTAACGGCTTCTGGGTACTTGCCGTGGACGGTAGTTATTTGGGGCATAACAAGACTTAATTACCAAAGGACTGTATTTATATAGCATGGGTTATACATGTTCGTATGTATGTGACAAAGAATTTCTCGTCCTCATGCATACGAGTACATACCATAAATTGGCTTGTTCAGCATAATTGACTGGTTGCGGTCTATGATTCAAGATTCATTATCTCAGGGTAATAATTGAACAGTGGTCGTTCTGAGATACATACCTACATACAAGTGTACTATGCCTGCCTTTAGTGATGACCTTAGCTGCATATATGCGTGCGTAGTTGATTGATTGTGAGTGGTAATATGTCCTTCAAGTGTAGTCAACACCATTAGGGCAGCAATAAGGGATGGTATTAAGACAGATATCGATTTGTACAGTTGTGAGGGCGCACATATCTTCAGATCGATAGCGAAGTGAAGAGGATTATTTAATTTCAGTTTACACGGTCTTTATTTACATATCAGGACATGTTGAAAGGACACATCTCCTTGTTTAAAGAGGAAATCAATTTTCCCGAACGCAAGAACAAGAAAAAATAATTTCTTTTAACTGAAGCAGTATAAGTAGTATGCCTGGGGTACTGCATGTAGACGCTTTTATCTTAGATGGCATGAGGTACCATACTCTAGCCCGATCGTACATCTAAGACTCATAAGTGCGAAACGATGGAGCTTCTTATTCATGAAGAAAATCTCTCCGTCCTATTCGGACTCCCACCCCTGGAGAGTCAATATCGAAACCAAACACACCTGAGTTTCAAACCACTACATCACAAACTTTCCTTTCTCCTCCTTCTACCTTTCCGCCCGCGCCCTGGCAACAGTGTAAGGGTATTCATAACCCCTTTGGCGCGCGTAAATTATAAAAAAAAAAAAAAAAAAAAAAAATGACATGGGCTACACTGTCCACGTGTAACTCAATCTGAAGTTTCGATGACTATTCTGTGACTGCTTTCTAGCTGTGGACCATGCTACGATAATACGACGTCCATTTTCCCAGTACTGAAAACTGGATTTGGCTAGTATCACAGCCAGGAAGGAAATGTAGTTGATTCCAAGACCGACTGAGAACAGACTCGAAATGCACTCTTCTTGATGTTTAGATCCATTTGTCACCCAAGAGGAAAAAACCGGCATCCTACTGTGAACAATAGATAAGTGAGGAGGAGTCACTGCGTCTGAGCCCTTTAACCTCCTCCAAACTGCTCTAAGAAACCAAAATGTCCTAAACGCAATCGGGAGTAAGTCTTATATACAATATGTTACAGGTCATAATAGGATTTCTAAAAAGTCGGTGGTATTCTTGCTGTTTTTTTTAATAAAAAAGACTTAACAAAGTACTACGACTCCGCTAAGCACTTATGTGAGCTATATATAAGTGAGACAACATCCTACGGCACCTTTTTTTCATAATTAGCGGGCGTTCAGGGAGTTATTATACCCTTAAAATGTTTGCACACAGTGAAGCAGACATAGAGAAGCTCTTCTTCTATGAATGTTTGGCTAAGGCCCGGATATATGACGCAGGAATCTAGGTTTGGTGTGGCGCGTAATGGTACTGTAGGCGATTTCTCACCTTTCACAAATGATGCTACTAAAAAGAGAATATACTTGCATAGGGTATAATATTTCAAAGGGAAAAAGCGAAGCAATTATTATTAGGCTTTGAAGATGTGGCATCTGCGGACAGGAAGTTTGCACAATAACGAGAAATGAGAAATGATCTCTGTTAGTTTGATTTACAGCACGCGGCAACTTATTGTACTATTTTCGAATCTTTTTGCAGGTTCCGTAGTGAAGATCACGTATAACTTGCCTGTTGGACCACACAACAGTATAAGTGACGATCGATCATAGGCCAACCAGCTGAACAATAAAAGAAACCGCTCCGTAATGTAATAAAACACATCAGATACGGACGGAAAATTTTTCAATGATTTTTGATTAATGTATACGCGCAAGATTGAATTATAAAAGCTAAAGACTCTCACCGACTCATGAAAAAGATCCTTAGAAAGTGACTACCCTTGACCAACACTATTTTTTTCTACTCGACCACCCGAAAGAGCGAGTCCGGGGTAGGACTAATATTTATCCCAGTACCACGAAAATTTTCATGTCATGGCAACCGTATATTGGCGGCAAGATTCGAGACAAGATTAGAAATGATTATAACCAATATAATGTACAAGGATGGAGTCTTCATCTGAGAAGGTGGAATGCGCAAACATCAAGCTCAAACTATATCAAAGTGACACGATTTAAGCACAGATTAAAAAATATGAATCGTCATTCACTGTCCCGCGCAAGAATTCTTTAGGTCCTAGACCCCACAAGGGTTCAAAAGAAATTAGAAATAAATAGATAAACATCCTAACATATCGCCAACAGATCGGCAGCATACCTTTGCGAGGAGACCGCATCTGTTCTCTGCTTCTGCTCCGTTTGCGAACTATTGTATATTGCAAATGTAACATGATATGTTGGAGGTAATTAAAAGCTGAATGAAATATCGTCGTCAATACCACCAGCAGATTGACAACGCACAATTTTGGCAATTCAGAGTGTTCAGGCCAAACAAAACAATGCGTATTTCACAAAACACCGCATAGGGCAACGAACGAACTACCAAGGCATAAATGCATAATCAACACCACGGAGCAACGAACTGAGCATAAGGAACAGCAAACGACAACGAACCTAGCACCTCGTCAGCATATTTCGTTGCGTCATACCATTAAGTGTTTATTATGTTCATTATTTAGGTCATTAATGATATTTCTAGATGTAAGCAATATTGTTATTAGTTGTACGATTCTTGATGTAAACTATATTGTTATTAGTTGTAATGTATAAAAAAGGCATTCTCCCAACAAATAAATGTCAGTTTAATACAGTCAATACTGATCAACAACCAAGCGTTTAAATCCGCCACAACATCTTCATGAAGTGAACAGATTCAAGTTCTTGTCTCACAACTCAACAAGATATTTCGTTTATGTGCCTGATATCAAACGGAAGATATTCCATTCAACACAGAGTGTATCGGGTAATAGTAAGTGGGATGGATACGGATATCAAATGGAGGAAGATTCATCAGCTCGTCTAAAGCAGAATCAGAGAAAGCTCGAGACAGAACGTTCTTCGAAGCCTGGTATAAGCAGTAGTGGCATATTTTCCTGAAAGCCTATTTCACAACACTTGCCGTCTTTTGCGCCACGCGTTTGCTTCACGTCTGCTTTTCCTCTTCGGCAGCCCCTTTTAGAGGTACTCTTTCAGAGTGTGCTTCTTCTGGAGCCCCGTGCGACCTTTTCAATTTCCCGAGAAAGGCCGTCAAAAACATCCCTCCGTAACCCGTAATAGTCAGAACCTCTCCGATACTCTCTCCATCATTCAAGCCCAATCCACTGAACTGAAGAAAGAGCCCCAGAAGTCATGTGAATCGACTGGTACAATAACTCCTCGGTCAGGGCTTTCAGAAACCGGGCCTTGACTGCAGTAAAGAATCCTTTTGAGTTGTTGCTGTTCTGTAAAACTGTTCCGAGGATGGCCTTCCAAAATTGTTCCTAATTTTTAGTCTTCCTTAAAACATTGTTAAAAGAATTCTCTTTGATGAAATATATTTCCATTGCGATTTTCAATGAAACGCCGGCCTTTGTCAAACATCGCCTTCCAAAAATTAAAACAATTCATTCATATTATTCAAGGTCAAGGACAATTTCCCACCCAGTCGAAGGTATCTTCTCTAATATTTCAATTTACCTGTTTTTATACACAAAAACGTTACAACTTGCACCTGCAGATACGAGATACTCCATCGTCTGCAATGGTGATAACAATGACACTGATGATGATTTCTCCTCTGAGGTTTTTCTCCACAGCCCTATTCCTCAAAGTTGTCGTTGTCACCGTCGGCAAGTACTTGAGGAGTGGAAAACTTATGCATTGGCATTGAGAAATGGCATGTTTCACCAGGAGTTCGGGAATAGAAACGTAGACCTCAAGAGGAAGCCAGTCCTGAACACAGGGCAAAGAAAAATGTTAACGATGATGAATGAAAAATGGTCCTGAATTATGATTTCATGTCGGCAGCCATCTCTGACTTCTCTAGTTTTGATGTGCACTGGCTTAACGTTGCCTAGATACAATCCGGGTTTTGCATGCTATGATGGTTGTCCTCCAAGAAAAAAAAAAACAGAGAAGTCGTTCCAAGAAGCATTTGATTGATACACCCTCTGCTGGTAATTGAATTTGAAATGGAATGGGTTTGTTTTCGTCAACTTTATGACACGTGTAAGGATCTGTCTGTCCAGGTCAACCCTCAGTGAAAATGAGCCCTTTTCCTTTTTTTTTTTGGTTTTCTTTTGTGGATTTCAATTCGCTTGAAAAGTTTACTCTGTAGATTCAAAGATACTTCAGACGTTTATTCCCTAGACAAGAAACAAATAAATTAATTTGATTGCATTCCCGCTGTTGAGTTTCTATTTTTACTTTGTCTCTTCGGTCAACCGATCTTAGATGTCACTTCCGCAATATAAATTCTCGTCTTGTCCACCCACAATTTTTGGCACACAAAAGACAATAATCCCAGGGAACATAGAGCGTAGGTCTGCACAAAAATCACACACCGTAGAGAAAGCAATTTGTTTGAGTGCTGAAATGAAATTTTATTTACCCCCTGGGAGTGAAGGACACTCAATATCTTCGTTCAGGCCCCCTTGGGACACAATGACAATGTTCAACTTAACTACAGAAAAAACAAAGCGCTGTAGAAGAGATTTAGATCCATGGAGCGTCTTGAACAAAAAAAAAAAAAAAGGAATGAAATGAATACGACCGCAATGTTTTCCAACAACAGGATAATAAATTATTTTTGCGGAATTAGTTTTCGTTTTGACGCGGCGCGTCATTTGTCGTTGTCGCTACTGATTGAGATACTCGTACATACATACATATGGTAAGGATGGTTTTTCTGGATTTTCAGATTTTATTGTCAGTGAACTTTGAATCCATTTACTGGAGAGATTTCTGCCTATCAAAATATCTGAAGACAAATGGGTGGTCTATATCGCTGACATGATTCAATACTGCTGGTACTGGCAATGAAGCATGAAAAATTGAACAAAACCACGGAATAAAATCGATACGATACGATGCCTCTTAGAAAAATAATTAAGAAAATGATGCCGATGGTGGAAAAAGTATCTGCAAAGTCTGCTGCATCCAAACACGGTACAATAAATCACTTAGTCATCTTATTTATAGAAACTTAAAAAAATCCAAAGCAGGAGAGAAAGAAATGAATATGGAATGAATGGACATGCAAAGTTTATGGGAATTTAAATGCCATTCCATTAGGTTTCCAACTACGACCCAGAACAAAGTACATAATTGACTTAATCACAAAATACGTCCTGTTAGGTAATACTTCCAGAAATGTACACAGACCGATCTTCTTTGCAGCGGAGCGGAACACCATTTGCCGCAGTACACCTAAAGCTTCGTAAGGCAACCTGTCTATAAGGCATTTCACCTCTACCCAGGCTTGTCATTCCGACCTAGACTTGACCCACTATTTGATTGTAGATAAGACACAAACGAGGGTATTGAGGTATGAAAAAGGCTGCACTCACAGAAAGCTCAACTACTCACTACCTTAAGAGAAGGTTGTATGGATTTAGTACGAGTACATCAAGTGCAGAGAGACAGTGACTGGAAAAAATACATGTAAAGTGCAATTTTGTCGTTTAATCCGCTTTATGGCTTGAAGGTAATCTCTCCCAAATTTGTATTATCCTTTATGAAATCAAGCGACGTATACATACAGTACTATATCGAATACTATCGTTGGATTCCAAATATCTCAAAACTAACTACAGCAAGGAATACCATATAAATTTAGGCAAGTCGATATCTCGGTTTTGCCGATGGTCTGGTTAATTGAACTGGAGATCGAGACCAATTTCCTGGTCAATTCCGAGAGCCTGGTCAAACGCTCGCAGACTTTAAAAACTCGGAGTACTATCAAAATGTCGGCATTATATGCAGTATCCAGTGGTATAGAACAGCAATGGTGGAGATTCATCGACAAGTTTCTCGAGAACCCTCTTCCATCCTAAAATCAATAAGAAATTCCGAAAATTCTTAAGCCAATCCTTATACCCGTAGGCACATATTTCGGCCAACTAACTTGCACTCACGAACTCCATAAACTACCGCCTTTGACCTGTGCATAAATAAATAAACTCTCTCCAATCGCATTCTCCGAATACTAATCAGGTCGGTTTAATTGATTTCCTAATCTTCTAATCCACTTCATTAGATATGGTAGTTATCCGTATCGTATTTGCTCGTGCCAATCGCTGTACACGGGATTCACCATATAAAACTTTCCATGTGCCTTAGTAATGAAATATATATTAGGCATGACTTGAAGTAAATATTCGTTCTACAGCCCCACCACAGTACAACTTTTGTGGCCTTTTGTTTTTCCTATAATTTACTTACCTCAATCTTGGTGTTTTGGCTGGTAGGCAGAAGGATTTAAGGATCGGTGGCCGGTGGGGTTTATGAAGTATCCAGCAATTTACTTAATCACGTGTTTACAGTAATGAGTACGGTATCACAAGGACCGTATACGAATAATTTTTCCTTTTGCATTTGTCCCATTTGACTGCCTACTTGAATTTTGTCCAGGTCGTATTGGACTTGGCCTTTGTTAAAGGACTTCTTGACAATGGAAATTTTTACAATGAACGGAAATGCTTAAAGTTAATGACTATTGTACAACCACCACATTATACTTTATAAAGAACCGCCCTTCATCATTCCAAGAAAAAGTTTCCCACATAAATCCACATCGTGCTACTGCAAAAATAATTAAGGGGGTCTTGGCCTAAAACGCTGAAGTCCGTAGTTTTCCCAACTCTCAATACACAGCACTGCTCTATTATATCTTGCTGGCTTCCTACTAAAACAAAGAAAATGAGCCTGATCTGATGGAGAAAATTCTGCATTATTGAACTGACCATCGAATCTTGAACCAGTCCACCTAGAATCGTATGGTAAGATCTATAAAGTTTGTTCATGGTTGATACAGTATGGCCGGCTGAGCGCAGTAGGAAAAGAGAAGACACCGAATGGTGTCAACCTTGCCTGGTGTTGCAACTACACATCATTTATGGAGGACAAAAGAAAAAACTAGCCGTACTATAGGCTATCATAGATGTTGTCACTGGTGATGTCAACGCATTCTGACATCGGTTTCAACTATCAGGACACATATTGATATCTTTACTTTACTTGTGCTTGGCCGCACTTTTCACTAATGTAGGGGTTTCGTGTTCGTGGTCGAATGAATCCCAGTACATTAGTATTAATAATTCTGAAGGCTTCTTTCCATTGATATACGAATAAATTATTGACGCTACCGTAAGGGGTAGATCAAGGCTTAATTCTTCTCACTCACTACGAATGTGCTGTTCAACTTGTCATTTGTGCATGGATTTATTATTTTTTAACGAATCCGAGCAGCAGGAGTCTTAGGGACCATTTCATATGTAGGAAAATTTACTTTCGGAAGTTTTAAGATTGCTCGCCGATGGTAGCTGTTCATGTGAACTTAATGCAGGTTATGAAGGTTTAGGGAAGAAATTAAGGACAAAAGTCCTGATGGAATGTAAGCATATATAACACAGTGATACCCGGCACATTAGTTGCGTCGGTTCTGGCAACTTCTTGGCAAGTCCGCTCCGAAGTTCTCCAGACGTGCTCTCACGTAGGCAATGCTTCCAGATATTGCAGAATAATGATCCGCATCGTTGTTGACTGCTAGGAATGCCCAGACATCAAAATCACTAGAGGTGTGCCTTATATCGAGCGCAATATAAATAATTTGATTAACGGTTTGTTGATCAGCAATCAAACATGTCCCTTCATGGATATCAAGGTGTGGAAACCGTCTGCTGGTTATAGTTACATTACGTCCCGTTGCAAAATCGATGTGTCCATTTCTGGAGGTGAAACATAATTTTAAGTTAATTAAGCTAATTTTTAAGCGTTTTTTTGTATAGCATTTAAGAGCAAATTAAGTAATATAAATAAAAATGCATAAAAAACTTAACTGTCGTGGAGACTTTCCAATCGTATCTCTTAGAAGAAGAAAATGCGTAGTTTAATCACTGGAGTTTCTGTCTGAACATTTATTCCTTTGCGTCCAAACATTGTCCCGACCTAAATTTAGCTTCCTGGCTCGCCTTTATTCGGAAGGGGATTAAAACTTTCTTCAAAGCACGTTAAGTGTTTCTTATTGTACATTTTGACATTTAGTCCCTTGTAATAGTTTGAAGAGTTTTTTTTTATTTTTTTTCTTTCTTTTGATAGTGTTTTCTAAAACGGGATGGCTTCCAGACTACTGACTAGGAAGCGCGTCATGTGTGTACTTTGCAAGCGCTACCTCAAAAGTACAATAATTAAGCTCTACAAGTCGACAGTATTCGTTGGTAATCCTTCTGCCGTTCCTCCAAGGTTTTATGAATACTGCCAATCGACTTTTTCAAAAGCACACCCACTTGGCTTTGCCGATGACTTCTAAGGCTTGCAGACCTTAAAATTTTGTTCCTATACTAGCAGGAGCTCTCTCAAACCATTTCGGACATACTGTCAGATTAAGAATTGTTCATCTGTATCTTTAACTTGTTGTTCTGCCTGTTTGCCCTTTCCAAATGTTAAATGTTCAATTTTCGTTGTCCTCTAGTAGTCTGCGAAACAAAATAAATAATTAATTGACACGACACGATGTTCGATTACTGACTAAAATTGCATGGTCGCATATATTTTTGTAGAGAACACCAACTAACCAAGCTTCCGGCATGGGTATGGTACCGAAAAATATTATATTTCAGTGTTAATTAATTTGGTCGACCGCAAACTGAAATGTTTGTCATTCGAATTGGATGTGAGTCCTAATTTGCATTTAGCATTCGGGCATTCTCTCAGGTCCTCTGCAATATGTCAGGATAATCCGGTGCATTTAGATACATCTCTTTCGATTTCCCGCTCGATGATTATGTAAATGACCAACCTGATTAGCATTTGGTTATTCATTAGAGAAGCACACTTGTTCTTTCCATTGATAGGGTGAAACTGCCGTCAAAGTTGAAAGTGGAACTGGAGCTAGAGTTGTATCTAAAACCCGATCTAAGCTATTGTCCGACGATATGGTCTATGAATTTAAATCAGGTGTTTACCATAAAAATGCAATTGATCGTTCCCATCTAACATGCAATACAAAAAGATATCATAGAAATGGAATAAAAAATCTCTTCTTACGAGTATAACTAGCAATCCCAGCACGAAAAGAGAATTATTCTCATTGGCAGGTTAATTTCATTTCCCACCACTTACACAAGACTATATCCTTCTTCTTTACTTCGAGGATGCAACTTTGCCATACAACTTTACCAGGCAATTTTTCTTCGAGCAACATGACGTAGAAGTGTCAATAAAATTTACTGAACACAAGCGCCTTTAAGTACGAGTATAAGTTGTAGATACTTTCTCTGGTGATATCAAATCGATTCTCTGCCTTCATCAGATTCATAGTGGGAGATACCCTTTCTGAATGTCTCTACTTACATAAATGGTATCCTGTTGCCGTTTCTCGTCTTTGTCCTACTAACTTGGCAGCACAGGATATGAAAGAAATGAACTGATATTAAAGTGCATTAAGAGCAAATCAAGCGTAAGAAAAATAAATTAGAGCTCGAGGTTGCAGTCACCGTCAGCATCACCATCAGCATCGTCGGCACCACTGAAAAACCATCGTAGATTGTCTGACTTTGATTTGAGGTCTTTCTCCTGTCATCGTATGGATTCCAATTTAAATTCGCCAACTTGGTCGGGATGGTTTTCGAAATCAGATAGCAACTATAATAGAACTGCAAAAGTCATGAAGACTTTAACTGGCAGTTAACGTAGGAGTTACTTTGATTGGTATTACCTCACAAGACGACGGAGCTGAGAGCAGTGCGAGTGATGATGTGATGACGATAAAAGGATTTGTGTGGGGATCTTTCTCAAGTTAAATTGAGTTATGAGGAAGATAGGATTCTAGGACAGCGAAGATTTATTTATAATTAATTGATTTGTTTTTTATTTGTAATATGAAAAATGGAAAATAAAAATAATGAAGCTATATTCATTTGAAAGATATTCTGTCTTCATATGCATATTTCAGTCTGTAGGATAGACGATATGAATGCAGCGTGAAGTATTTTAAGTTTTATGAGTAAGGCCTGAAACCATTACCGGTGTAACTACCTAATGTACAGCACAAAAGTAGATTGTTTGTATGATCGTGAGTGGGCTTGTATTCTTCATGGCAATACCTTGTAGTCAGGTAAGTAAATAATATTGGAAGCTAGTCAAATATTATCAAAATTTATTACTTTCGTATTTCAGGTGCGACAAATAGGGTGGCAGATTGACCCTATTTTGCTCAGGTTTTTAGGCAAGCAAGAATGGCTTACATTTACTGATAATACCTTAATTGAACGATTCTCTCATTATTTCAGATGCCGCTAGAGTTTGATGTCGCACCACAATCAGTGCGACATCAAAATTTTTAGTAACATTCCACCATTTGGAACCTTCAGCCGTACTACCCGTCTCGCTATGAATTTTCATCGATTTATCCTAAAGCGCGCTTCTGAACGTAATCTGAAAGATCGTAGTTCTTCCAAAGTCATACAGCTACCCTATAGAATACTTTATAGAGCGCCTTATCTCCTAGTCATTATAGCCTTCCAACATTCAAAACCGACATACTCGTACATACGTATGGGTATGATATCTCTTTTCTTTTCCTAAATCTTTCTAAATTATAAAAAGCAATTAAGCCTTAACTAAAAACTTTCTCCATTTAGAGTAAACTTACACTAACCTCCGAGCTTCGAACCAGAGCTTTGGTAGTTTTTCGCTCAACAAATCTTAGATATCTTAGTCGACGAATTTAAATAGTTCTGCGGAGCTAAATGTCACGGTACTGTTGTATCTTGTCCTCCAATCCAAATGGCGCAATTTTTGATGAATTTGTTTATAAGTAAGCCGAAAGGCAGAGCACTTGAAAATAAGAACTTCGCTTGATTTCAACGAGGGTGTCACTATTTAAGTTAATACCACGGTGGTTCTTCTTCTTATCTTTAGCATAGCTCGTGAATGATTATTATTATTGCAAGTATCATTCGAGGACGCGTCGAAATTTCAAATTTTAACATAATCGATCCCAGGGGTATCATAACCATGATTATGAAGCAGCGGGCTTATAGTTAGTTAGTTCAAATTCTCCTACTGATAGAATCATTCAGATTATTGATAAAGTACAGGGTGTGGCAGATAAGTATTGTCTTTTACACAATGTCTGGCAGACTTACTCATCAGAAGTTGACTTTCAAAGAGTAAACTTTCATGAAAATTGGATAAAAAATGCTGAGACTCATTGGAAATACTGCATATTTCTAATACAATTAATTCGGGGTTGCATCTCAATAGTTCAACAGCCTTATTAAAAGGTTTTTTGGGCATCTCTGTCTAGTCGTCTGCTTAATTAAGAGGAGTGAACTGCTGTCGATCTTTTTAGTGCTACATGTGTCTGAAATGAAATGTGTACCTTCTAATAAAACTTACGAATGATATATCTCTAGAAGCCTTATTTTTCTAGAAGAAGCCAATATTCGTTCGATCTTCTGTACTAGTTAAGTTTACGAGGGTTTAACAGACTATTGTTGATATTCTTCATCAAACTAGAGTCTCCGACGTGTGGCCTTAAATTAGCAACGTGGCCATCATATTCAGAGTCCTGCGACGCACTTGAATTCCATTCAAGTCATATCCGAAGGTTTGCATTCCTCCTCGACTTTCGTTTCCCCATATGCCAAAGGTGGCTCACTAGTCTACTCGTATCTCAGTAGATAAATGAATTCCATTGCATGGCGTGCTTCGCAATGGAATTGACTTCCCGCTGTGAGGTGTTTTTTTTTTTTTTTTTTTTTTTGTTAAAGAACTTAACACTTCTTAAACCTTTTCTTTTCGTAATTTGAAGACTATTGGTTTGCTGTTCGATGTACGGTTTGGCCAGAAGATCCCCAAGATGTTCCGAAGACATCTATTGTATTTATGAGCGATTGTAGCTCTCTTATGACGGTGCTGGTCACTTTCTAGGTACTAGACCCATAAAGTACCAATGTTGCAACTTGTGAACCGAACAGTCTTATCATCGTTCCTTCTGCTGAAAATATTGCTTCTCCAGATTTTGGAAAGCATACGGCACGTTTTGTTTACGATTTCTACTGTCCACATCCAGATCAGTACGACCATCCGCTGAAACCATACTTCCTAGGTTTAGAAAGCTTCCTTCTTGCTGTCCGAGAATGTTGAGAATAGCGGCCCAGGTGTTATGCTGATTAATTTTGTGGCCTAGTCGTACTTTGAATGTATGCAAACGTCTTCAGTGTTGTTTACGATGCTTAAGATATGATTCCATAGACCATCCCAGAAACAAGTTTCATTCAGACGGAGCTACCTGGTTTACATCACCGATCACTGCATGAGATACCATATTAGCAAAAGAATGCCGCGTTGTCGTACTTCGATGCGAACTTGAAATTGCCCTGACGTGATATTAACCGCCGTGATATGTAGCCTCTATAATGGCGACTAGTTTTTCTGGTATACTTCTTCTGCGTCAGACTCCCGATATACATACAATAGCATCCCGATTCGAGCTGGCGAAGGTCTTCCAATTCTCGATGAACTAAAAATATAGCGGAGATCTGTATTTGACCCTGTTCAATTTTGATCCGCGAGGTGTTGATGTGGTCGATGAAGAGCAAGCCGTTTCTTACAGTACGTCACGGTACGGTTCCTTACAATACCGGCATTTTTACTTTGGCTACAAGAATATGTCGGTTCAAGTCAATGTCTCATCATATTGTGGCTGGCTTTTTTGTCATCAGAATACTATCAAGTTCTTCATGTAGGACAAATAGCGTCTTCTTTCCTCAATTAGTAATCAAATATTCAAAGGACGGCCTCAATGCCGCATATAGCACATTGCTCATTAGTTTGGTTGAGAAGGTCGCAGACAATCTTTGGCAAAATCTATCTTCATCTCTGCCTGGGTATACATTCGGCACACGTTGAGAAAATTGGTTGATAAACTATAATCATAAATGTCTAAATTTTTTTCTGCTAAGGTAACTCCTCTGACGCTGGTTCTGCTCTCGACAGCTATCAATATTAAATGTGTTACAATTTTGGATTCTTCATTTGTCAGCTCCAATCCGCTGTGAAGAGGTCTGGGTTCTCAACTAGTTGTCAGTGTTTTAATATCCCAAATGTTTATTAAAATATTGTAGTTCGCTGAAATCTTTAACACCAAGATCATTCATAATCAAGTCTTTTTATCACATACAGGAGACTTACGTCGTCGAGAAGCTAACCCCACAGCACAATATCAAGCTGGAAGGCGGAATCCAGTTTGATAATGTCTGTAGCTAGGTTTTTGGGTATGACCTCTTCTATTACCATTTTTCACTACCATATGTAGGTGTGCAAACCCTAAATGATCTGTAGTCCGAATATGTAGAAGTAGTCCAAATACACCTATAGTGTCGCCGTACACAATATCTAACAGGATTCGTCTACTAAATCGTCCGAACATAATTTTATCTGCAACGAGCTCATGCATAATGGGTTTAGTTCCATTAAGATTTGTGAGAGTAAAAGCGGAAATAACAGAAGGACTTTGATGTCAACATGGCAAAACTTCAAGGCAGTATTCAACATTCTTTCTTCTCAATTCCGTTCCAAAATTTGCACAGCACAAATACGAGTACATCATCGAGGATACTCACATGACTTCTCTTCTTTTAGGTTATAGTGAGGTGTGTTAAAAATGCCGAAAAGTGGCTGTTTAAATCATCAAAAAAAAAAAACAAGCCTGTCCGTATATACATATATAATATAGAGTATACGAAACTTAATTCAACCAAAAGCACTGTTAATTATCAAATAAAGAGTAAGGGGCCAATTCCCCTTCCATGTGGCATGTCATTAAAAATGTTAAAAGATGCAGATTTTCTCCAGATAATATATTGTTCGTAAGTGCTCTCAAGAAATCAAAGAATATCTTCGTTAAAAATTCAACTTAATTCACACACGTTCAACGTTCTAAAGTTTTCCATTCTATTAGACTTCAATGATCCACTGAAAAAGCTTTCAACTCAATTTGTTTCCAAGGCAGTCATGTTTACTAATGACTTGGCGGTGTAGTACAACATGTTTTTCCTTCATCAGCTTTTCATCCTGTAAACCATATATCCGTATTTTGAAAGAGGGATAGAACAAATTATATTTACTTTATCCCCAATGGATTTCCTCGCTGTTCTTGGTTCCGGTTCAATCCCATGGACTACCTCATGCATTTATGAAACTCATATTACAACTAAAGCACCTTGTTGGGGATATAATTCTTGGTAGACTTGACAACAAACAACATTGACGTGGAAACAAGGATATGCATCCAGCATAATCCAGAGGAGGTCTTCGAGTAGAACCATTGTGACGAGAATCTTATTTCTTGTGTAGGGTGTAGAGGTTACTCGGGTATTCTAATCAATTTATGTAATTGATCTGGCGTATGAAGTGAGAGCTAAGTGAGCTATGAAAGGGGATTCGGTTTATCCTTGGTACATAACATACATGTAACTATACGTACATATATGAGGGGTAAGCCGCATTATGGAAGGAATTATTCTATCAAGGGGGGTGATATCAGTTACACAATGAAAATCATTTTATATTTGACTAGAAACTTCCAGGTTCTTGCATCATAACTTCTTTGAATCGTAATGTCGTCAAGAATAAGAAGGAAATGATATCACCACCTGCTCTTAAAAAGGATCGAAGTCACTGAATCCTGCACAGAGTCTCTGAAGATATTGTAGTAATATGATATCTACAGCGGCAACCATTGAGACAGTAAAATACAATTGTCGACTGCCGGCCAAAAAAATGCACAATCCCCTCATTGAGCTTTTATATTTGCGGCGCCTTGAGTCTCAAATCTAAAGTCACTCGTGGTATCATAAGATTTCCTTTCGTAACTTTGACTCCTTCTCTTTTCTTACAACCTTACGAGTACTCGTATATGTTATGTTCCGTTTCCCCTGCGTTAGTTCCAATGAATAAGATGAAAAATAATCTGCTCGTCCAATTGTAACGAGAACGCAAGCAGACGTGCACTGCTCGCAGAGTATGTGTACGTGTATTTGTATTGTATGTGCAGGCGAAATCCCAGTAGCTATTGTCATCTAAGCACCCGTAAGCAACCCGAAAGAATACAGTTCAAGAGTAAAGTGGACGTCATGGCAATGTCCTTGGGATATCCTTTTTGCAGTGGATACTACCGCATGTGTATAAATCACTTTTATTCGTGAAATATCCGGCTGCACTGTTGGAATTGCACCAGAAGTACTTGTGATCCTTTCAAAATCCATGCATGCATACGGATACGAGTACATGAGACCTTTCCCCATGACGACGACGATGCTAGCGACGATCCTGCGATACTTTTGCATCGCCTTGTGAGTGTATTTCCATCAGAGTGCAAATAACGGGAAGGCAACTCCATGAGCAACTCTATGAAGCCCTCCGGTTTTTGTTTGTTTGTTAAAATGGATGCGTCCCATGCCCTGGACTATTGTCCATGTATTCATTATCGCTTCAGAGACTACCATCACCATAGGATGGACGCGAGGGTAAACAGAAGCGTGCATTATTCTTGTATTGTATAGGCGTACCTAGACACATAGTAGATGTTGGCTTGCAGACGACAATGATAAAATTTGCCTTTCTCTATCATTCCATTGAAGTGGCTATGCCAGTTGCGAAGCGACGCAATGCACAATCAAAGTGCAACAATTTAGGATTTCGAACAGCGAATTTTCGTTGAGAATCTCATTTTCCATGTATTTGGCCGGTGTCGTCGTCCACATCGTCGTCGGTTTTGGTCCTTGGGGCAAGTTTGCATACGAGTACATGCATGGGGGTACAGTTGACAATAATTGGAATGAGCTAGGCAAATAAAACGACGCTCCTGGATTATGTCGGAACTGCATAGGCTATAGTGGTCAGAAGTCGGTAGGAATCGTAATCGTTACTGGAAGTCCCTCTGTTGTTTTGAATTTGATTCATAATCGTGGGATTCGACTAAGTGAGAGTTGTCTTTTGAATTTTAATTGACGTTGGCACTTGAATTGAGTCTAATTGCTGAAGATGAACGTGCGTTTGGAAATTTGAAAAGAAAAATCAGTTCTGGGTTGAATGAATGTTTTGGGATTGTTTGAGGGAGGATGTCAATTCATTTCTCAAAATGGACTGTCTCAAAGGAAACATTTGGTGATTTATGTCTGATTGCTCTACAGATTGAACATGCAGTTCCAATTGTAATGCCATCCGGGGTATCAACAACCTACAAACAGTAACCTATCAAGAGTGCCTTTCCTGTTTGCCTGTCAAAATGATTCCAAATACATAAGGACTACAAATATGATGTATGCAGATGCTAAATGGCCATTGATTGGTATACTCAGCTCTTTTATTTTATTATCCGGATTCTGAAGAAGGCATTCCATAGAGCCTTTTAAATTCAAAGAAAATGCTGAATTTTTGGGACAAACTGAGTAAAATTCGAAAGTCTACTTTGCTGTTACAAAAGTAGACAAAATAGTTGGTAAACCAGGTACTGAGTGATTGAGCTTTCATGCCTAAGAACATTACGTGTTCGCTAAAATCACCAAAACTAGTAAAATGCTAAATCGGATCTATTCTTCGACAGGATCAGTTGAAAACTGGAAGGAAGAGTGTTATTTTACTGTGACCTGGACTGAAGAGGAAGTAGTCGTCTATCGATTCTCTCACAATCTGCTTCTTTGATCGATAAATACTCGCGAAAACATTCAAAGCCAGCATTAGAAATTTAATTCATCTGTAACAATTCGAAGGTACGGAACCAAGGACAACCTTACCTTATTTCAAGCTCCACATCTTTTCTTTCTTTCTTATAATGCTGTCATTCTCATGGAATAAGAAGCCCTTCAATTCTCTACAACTTATCCCAAGTGTCATCGATTCCTTTTCACATATTTTGACCGACAGCTACTTTAGGCGGCCCGCCTTTTGCGTACTAAGTAGCTAGTATGGATGGCATTCTTCGTATCTTAAGTGTGACTATTCGCCGTATAGTAATGTCTGCCTGCTCCTGACCTGCTCTCATATGGACTTGTTTGATTGATACATGTTTTGACCTGAAAAATCTCAGAATGGTACGGGAAGAAATATCCAGATTTCGAATCACTGAAGTCGCTACTTATACTTACTGCACCCATATATCTAGTACTCGTACACACTCAACTTTGGATAAAACCGATCGCAGCTTGGCCTAAATGATGCAAACAATGGTTTTCCACATTTGAATAGAATGCAACTTTTGACTCTTCGAGATGATGCGTCTGCGAAAAGAAAAACTCTCAACCGTAAGGTTACCTAAGCGTAGCTTGACTGGCGCTAGAGTTCCAGATAGTTTGATTCTTCATCTATTCTTCAAAAAATAGTTTCTTGCCATCCGGATTCTCTAACGAGGAATAAGATCTTCCAGAAGGACACCAGCACCCTATCCTGGTCGAAACCAATCTGGGTACAAGGAAAGTCGATTTCGTATTTTTCAACAACTGAAGTTCTGGTGTTACGTCCGGAATGTCCATAAGACCAGTGTCAAAAGGCAGTTAGTGCACGAGGTCATCAGAACTCGTCTTGAAGATGACTTTGTGGGGCACGCCTTGCGAAAGCTTTACATTACCAAAAGGCCGGCATCGTTACATGTTTAACCAAAGAAAGTTTGTATCAAGGTTCATACCTAATTACTTAGCTTCATTTGTGAAACGGTTTGCGATACGTTAACGTGCTAAATGATTTAGACCAGTCAGCTTCCTCCTTCTCGTAAAGAGGACAAAATCAGTTTTCAGAAGATTGACTGAAAGCCCATTTCCAGTGCAGCAATCGTCGATCACGTACTCTTTAGAGCAGACAATCCTTACGCATGATCCTACAGACAGTGCAGTGTATCATCTGTATATGCATAGGCAATGAGACGCATTAAGCAGTGTGTCAACTAAACTGCATCATAGCAATTGAGGTAGGACGCCGGCTTGCGGGTAACCCCTGTTTACCACTGCCCTCATATATTGGCCTCAGTCAGCATTCGCAATCAGGGTCCTATTCACCAGCATTGCTTTTATCCACAAAACTTGTGATTCGTCACGCCATGTTACCCGACCGAGTTCTCCATGCCATCAAATGTCGAGTTGTCGACTCAATTTCTATAGAAATGTCCCGCGCGTACTCCTTGTTGTCAAATGGGACTTTAGTTCTGCCCAATCTCGCAGGAAATTCTAAGTTGGTAGGCATGTTTCATCGTGGGCAGAGAATTCATTCGCAGATCAATTTCGCGCACTTGAAACTCGACCATTTTCTCCATGCTCTTCAAAAGAAGAAGGTCAGACTTATAGGTCGAAGGCTCTTGGCAAGCGTATAGTCATCTTTTTCAATTTTCAGTATAAAGGCATCTCTCATTGTCCTCTGGTTCTGATTAGCTTACAGGGGAGTATAACTCATACTTAAGCTATAATGACCCTGTATGATAAGGTTTATGTCTAACACTATAGTTCAAGATACGTAAATAATTTTCAGTTGGCTATCCCTATACCCGGTGTCGCTTTAGCTACAGACTGAGTAGAGGAATATCAACGAATCCTCACAGGTGACTCTAAACAAGCAAGAGAGTCCTAGGATCTAAAGGATCTATTTATTAAAGAACATCCAATTGCTCTGCTCAGGGTCTTTCTCATTTATTTCATCACAATTAAATGCGCAATTTTTTTAAAAATTTTTTTAAAGTCACTGAATTTTTTCCTGTTTCGAGGTAATCACTGATGAATTGCTACGCTCACTTGATACTTCTAAATTGGAGTTAGAACTGCTTGTGGCATCTACTAGTACTTTGAAAGGGGTTTTTCGCGAGCAAGGACATTAGTAGAATATCTCTTCTTGTAACAGAAAAACCAGGCGACATTCTTCTATCGCCTCTTTAAATATGTTAAGGGCAATTTTGACAGCAAAAAAAGCTGCTGCTCACTGACTTCTAACGAGGACAACAGGATCAAAAAAAAAATACCTTTGAAGTTAACATCACAGAGAGGCCCTAAATACCAAGGATTATTCCCTGGATAATAGTTAAATCATCCACTATTCGCACCCTTACTTTCAAAACCACAGACGGAGAATTGGTATTGTTTCTGGAAACACACATATCCGACCAAAGCTGCAATAAACTAAATCACCACCAGTTCAAAGCCTAGCCTCAAGGATATAAATACAAAATTCTCTCCAATGACAATCATTAGGTGGCATTCCATTCCCACTAGCATCCACCACAAGAGGATCCTTTTAATAAATTCATTGGAAAATGTAAAACAGCCTACGAGCAGAATGTGATATTATGATAGTTTGGTGTGGTCTGTTATCATAGCAAGTCTTGCATTCTCGCATGCTTTGACCTCTTCTCTGCCGAACAACGTGGATAAGCATTATTCAATTATTTCGACTAATTATATTGTACCAGTTGAACTAATAGAAACATTATAGTCATTGTGGATGAGCATTAATAATATAAGCAGCAGGAGCATTGCCTTTTGTTGTATTTGTATCTACGAGTAGAGCCATATCCGTATTCGCATCGATAATACGTATAGCTCTCTCATTATGCATTCGAAATCGATGATGTGTACCTACAGATACTATCGTGCACAGAGTGGCTATTAGGCTACAATAGTTTTGATTGCTCAGCTTGTTGCTGGAAAAATCTATGTACGAGTATGTATACCATCACAGAATTTTATGATCTGTTTGGTTTGGACAGATTTGTGGGCATGTTGGGCTAGCTAAAGGATGGTTGATTCGTAAACACTTGAAGGAACCAAAAAAGTGAAGTAGGAAGCTAAACGGCAATTGCAATATTCGGAATTTATAACAAGAGAGACTGCAGATTGATTGGATTAAATTGATGATATCAATTAGACACCTGTGCATAAGTAAGGTCTACTTCTTCGACAATATCTTCACATCGATACATGAACAGCAAGAATTTTTAAATTTCACATATCTGTTCGAGAAGGTTAGAGGATTGTATCTGACGTTTAAGTAATTGGCCAGGCGATTGAAAGGCCAAAGACGTTCATAACAAACGATTTAGTAACTAGTGTTGGCTTGTTTTACAATTTAGTAATGAAATAGCTGGTTTGATATTAGCTTGAATATATGCGGACATAATCATTACCCGAATACGTTAATTAGTGACTGCGATCAACCTTAAGATTGACAACATAGTGTACTATCTGTAAATCGACAGATTGGTGATTAACACTTTCCTCAAGCATCGATGTTTTTATTACTAGGAGGTAAGAAGGTATACCACCTTGATCAAAAATTTTTCGGAATTTATTCAGAAAATTTAAAATACAAGTTTATTCGTCTAAATCTATATTGTCTCCTTCAAAGTAATCACAATCGATTGCAACACACTTATGCCAGAGCTGGATCCAATCCTCGAAACATTTTTTATATTCGGTTTTTGGTATGTCCATCAGTGGTTCCTGCGATTTTTCCATTACTTTCTCTCGGCTGCTGAAACGCGTTTCCCGTAGTGGTTTTTTAACTCGATTGAGCAGAAAGAAGCACAGGGAGCCAAATCAGGTGAATTCGGTGGCTGTTGGATGGTATTTGTTGCATTTTTCGTCAAAAAATTACAAATAATGACGGCACTGTGCGACGGTGCGTTATCATGGTGCAAAATCTACGAGTTTTCTGGTTTCTTTCGGCGAATTGCTCCACGCAAACGTCTCATAACGCCAAAATAATACGGCTGATACACTACACCGTTGTAATCCATGAAAACCGTGAGCATTGTCTTCTTTTTTGACTGAAAACGACGTGGTTTTTTTGGTCTTGGCTCACTTCGTGAACGCCATTCACTTGCCCGAGGTCTGGATTGCGTGTCGTACTCATAAACCCACGTCTCGTCTCCAGTAATAATTAATGAATGTGGGATCGGATTCAGCCTCGCAAATCATCTCTTTTGCGACGTCAACACGGTCTCTTTTTTGCATGAAATTGAAGTCTTTTGCCACCAACTTTGCTGCTACACAACGGAAACCCAAATTATTAACCAAAATGTCTTGGACGGACCCATAGGCAATGTTCAAGTCCTCCGCTATCTCTCTGATGGTTAATTTGAGGTTATTGACCAACATTTCTTTTACTTCATCAATGTTTTCGTCGATTTTCGATGTCGATGGTCTGCCACTGTGTTCATCATCTTCGATTGACTCACGACCACTTTTGAACCGCTCGAGCCACTGGTAAACGACCGCTTTCGTTAGAGAATTGTTGCCGAAACACTTTTCCAACATTTCCAACGTTCGCCCACCATTAAATCGGTTTCTAAAATTGTAAAAAATCGCCAACACACACAGAGATAGATGTACTCTTGGCTACGTTACTTTTGCAACTGTCAACCTAGGACGCTAAGATTTAGAGGGAATGTCAACAACAGGAAAAAAAAAACAGAACTCAAATCGGAATAATGGGAGCGGCACACGGTGGTGTGGTGCGGGAACTTTTTGATCAAGGTGATATTGCGTAACCCTGAAGGCCTTATGCATTCATTTACTCTCCTTAAATTCTTATTCGAAGACTTTATAACTCCAAAAGGACTTCCTAATTTTTGGAGTTCCACGCACTTCGCGTTCGCTTGATCCCTATGCTTGGAATCCTGCCTTACTAGGGGCTGCTGTTTAAAGATATTTCCAGATGCCACGCAGTGTGAGTATGACTATATACGAGTAAATGAGCCTTTATATTACTCGTACAAGCACATATCAGTATGACTATTGTAGCTCGGAGATGTGCTTCTATTCGCATTTTCTCCGTTCTTGGATTCAGAACCTTGCCTCAGATTACTCTTCTTTAGAAGGTGCGCCTATCAACGGTTTTTTATAGGTCCGGCGCCATAGAATTTCAACATTTCGAGTAAGGAGTTTCTTAACCAGAGCCAGCATTCTTCAGATCTCATTTATAGTTTAAGCATTTACCCTAAGGTTTGTACAATAGGTCAGCTGTATAAGTACTGACACAGTGCCGTTTTGGCCCAAACGATGAGCAGCCGCTTTCGTTTCGAAACAGAGGGCTCAGAAATAGAAAATTTATCATATAAATCCATTTATCGGTCTTATTAAGGAATCGATTTTCTGTAAAATTCCTGCAACAACTGCGAACACTAGTCGAGCCTTGAGAAAAAAAAGGGTTCTGCGGTATCATTGTTACTTTCACAGCGCTGCTTATTGCTGCGCTAACATGCCAATACGGAATCTATAGTGTTTCCTGTCCAGAAGCAGTAAGCGGGAAATATTCGTTTGGTCTCCTTGGATCCTTAGGAGTCATGCTACTTATGAGAATCTCACAAGAAACCCAACTTTCAACGCAAAATCTAACGTATTAAGCATTGTCTAGCAAATTCAAGCAAATTCATCTGCAATGCTATACTGATCTGGATCCAGACAAGACTCGGTAAATCAAACCCTACATTCAGAGAAGCCTTGCTTACTAGAATCAGCTTGGAAGCAGCAGGAGGGTATACTATAAACATAAATACTTATCACCCCGCGTGTTCCGCACAATATACTTAGCTCTTTGCCACCAAGATTGCCTTCGTTTCGTACATAATATGCAGATTTAATCGACATGTTTTGAAGCAGTCTCAGTTCATTTCCTTATTGGTTCAGATTCTGGCCTAAGCCAGTTCTAAAAACAAGGCAATCAGATTCTTATCCCTGCTACAAGCAAATTTCTGGAGCTGTATTATCAGATGCATATCTGTAAGACCAGAGTCAAAAGACATTTTTTAAGCACGGTTTTGCGGAAAGCCTTTCTACACTGCCAGAATACTGCTAATTTTCAAATATAAATGTTTACTCCAGAGTATCTGGATGACACCCGGATACTAAATTTTGTTGTAAAAATAAACGGTGACCTCTTTTAGTTATGTCGGTTATCTTACTTCTTCTCGTAAAAATAGAAAATCCTCATTTTTGAAAGGATTGAGTCGTTAACGTCTAGAAATTCAACCCTATCATGTTACTTGTATTAAAAAAATCAAAAGCGTCCTCTCTTTGGAGTCCTGGAGCAACCAGGTCTTCAAAAAGCCTAATTTATATGTGGTTTCTGGCATAAAAGCGAACTTTCATTCATCATGCAATTAAAAGCATGTTACTGTCTAAACTACAAGTCATTGTCCCAGCAACATAATTTGTCTAAAGCCTGGATAGTGCCATTCAGACCTCAGAAAGCTCAGCATTGTTACTAATTTGTGTCCCGTTTGATTGTGTTATACTCGAGGATATAAGATTCTGCCAGGTTTTTCTGATTTCAATTGAACAACGTTGAAATTTTTATATCGCTCGATGTTTGAGTATATATGAAACTGGGCCTCAATCTATGAACTTCTCCAGCTAGCGCCTCCCGTTTCACATACCAAAATAATCGAGATCGCCTGGCACTTGTGTGGTTTACCTTTACAGCATTGTCTCTTCTGGTAGGAATCGAATACTCTTCGGTTTATATTCACTCAAAGGCAGGTCAAAACGGACCAAAGATTTGCATCTGCCTTCGCCAACGACCATACTTGCGCACCATTGAGGACGACTGAAATGATTGGAGCTTATTATTACTTAATTGCTTTCTTAGGACAAAGAAACAGCGATTGGCGTGTCAAAGTTAATAGCGGAACTGAGATGAGAAAATCCGTAACTACTTCGAAATTACAGCTGTCTATTATAACATATGGCTCCTACGATGTTGCGTCTATCTTCCTGCTGACAGCATAAACAACTTCCGCCAGAGTGAAAGCTGCTTTCTACTACATTGTCAACGTCATCACCGTACGCAGGGAGTTGCACAGGCTTTTGAAAATTTGTTCATTTGCTGTTGGCTTGTTGGCTTCTCTATAGATCCCGTCAGTGGCAGCTTTAAAATTGACAAAGAAATAGTAAGCATCGATCTGCACTTTTTGATTGCTTTCTCTACTCTGCAATGGTTTGAATATAAGGTCAACTGCGGATGTAAAGCTCGTTTCCTCTTTCGCTCATTTATATGCTCTTCCTTTTTTTGGCGCAAGAGCGATATCCATGTAAAGGGTACAGGCGATCGGCAAAGTTTCCGAGAGCTTATTATGATTGCAACTGTTCAATGTTATATTTCCTAACAATGTTCTGTTCAAAATATCGTGTCTATACAGATCATCAACGATCGAGTCTAAACAGATCATCTATATGTAGTACCGAGTCTATAGAGATCATCTGTATGTAGTACCGGATAGCATCGTCTATGTCTTTTGTAGAGCCGTAAATGCATATCAGGCCGATGTTGACGAACCTTAATGGTTTATTTCAGAGTTGTTCATCATCTTTTTATCTGGTTCATTTTTCCGATCAGCAGAAAATTCGACCTTATCCGAGATTGTTGGTTACAGAGAATCAAGCCCAACTGATATAGAAATAAAGTTAAAGCACGGTCATTGCCACCCGTATCTTGCAACACCCAGTTACACAGATCAGTACCTTCCGTCGATCGCAATGTAGTCAATTTTGCTGACCGTCGATTGGTGTAGCCTAAGTCCTCTGTTCCCTGTTTTTGCTTAGTGTGCTCCTTCAAGAGACCTTATGTTCGTTGAAATCACCATCCCCTATCTACATATATAACCGTTTCTAGATGTTACTTGCCCTGATAAAGAAAGCATTGTTCGGTTATGTCCATTGTGACTCTGTAGTAGTAACGAAACTTTGCAGGGCCGACTTGGAATCGATTCACTCGAGCTGTTATTCCGAATAAATAGATAAACACATAGCACTTTGTGGATATTCAAACTCCTGCTTTGTCCATGTGACTTGCGGTAACCGATTTGTCCTCGTTACTGAAAGCGTAAGTAAGTCACAAAAACGAAAAAAAAAACGAATAAACCACGTTCCCCTACTGTTGGTTATAATTGACGTACCATGTACATAGATACAACTTCCTACAATATGCTTATCTAAAGGCTTTGTCAGCCTTAGTTGTGATGTAACACGGTATCCTTACTGCGCATTTACTCAAGAAAAAGGAAAAAAAAAACATTCCAATTGCAAGAATTCCTTCTAAATAGCTGACATGTTCTAACAACCTAAGCCTACACCTTCACGTACATTCCTTCGCTTTCAGTTTGGTTCTTTGGCGGTGGCCTCCTTTAGACCGAGCTACCAGCAGAAAATTCCCCGATTTCCTGTCATTCGTTAAAGTCAACTTTGCCCACCTTATCTGACCCAGAAATCTGACAGGATAATTGCGCACACAAAACAACGATTCATTACGTTGTGGATGGGACGGAGAAAGCTGAGAATCCCCCACCCCTTTTAACACAAAGCCGACCGACTTCGACCCACCACAAGTATTGAATCTTTGCGAGAGAATTTAATTTCAGGATATCCGTTCAACTTGGTATCTCGTGTTGTGAGTTCTCTTTATTGTTTTTTTTTTTTTTTTGTTTTTTTGCTTTTTGATGAAACAATGAAATGTGTAAGGCATTGTCGTCGTCAGCATCTTGCTTAATTTTTACAATGAAGGCAAGGAAGCAGTCTCCTTTGTCTTTATGTCAAGTGTCATCATTCTCGTCAAGATAATGATGTGGCGGCAATTCAAAACTCTCGGTATGGTGTCTGTGTTGGTGTCGGTGTCGGTGTCGGTGTCGGGGTCGGTGACGGTGACGGTGTTGGAGTTGGTGCCGGTGTTGATGGTGGTGTGTGGGTGCCTTTGCCAGGATACCTTTTAGTGTTTTATGGCAATGGCAGTGCCAATGGCAGAACGGCGTCGAATAGAATGCCATAAATCTCATATCAACGAGACTTTTGTCCTCGACAATAAATCGCCTGTACCCGGAATTATGGCAAAAGACGGGACAGGACGAGATTTTGGTTTGAGATATGGTATGGGGTTAGTGTGGGGGTTGAGGTTGATGTGAATTTGATGGGAGGTGTGCTTCTCATGGGTAAGTGATGGGTACTAGGTAGTAGGGGTGCAAAAATGTCAGCAATGAATATTTTTACTATCCAGCTCAGATTTATGGTGTATTGTCCTGCAGACTTAAACACACATACACAAACGCACAATCACACAGATTTGTAACGAATTTTATGTGCTCCTGTTTTGGGAAATGGGAATGTGGAAGGTGTTGTTTTGCTTTGGCGGGGCACAAGATTGGTTGAATATCTTTTTCGTTGGTCGTTTGCAAGTTGTTGGCCTTTTGTTTATACGGAGCACCACCACTACCAGTGAAAGTCAGCATTATGGCCAGGACTCGGTTGGGTTGTAACCGCCATAGATAAGAAGCGTACACAGTAAACAGTTAATGCGCCAAGGACATTATTATTAGCGCTGTACATTTTAAATGGAATTTTAAGGGACCTAAGGTCGTGTTGTCTTGTGTGCGGTTTTTTGAGGGGGCAGCCGGCGCGGACGTAGGGATTTTTCTCTTGCTAGATTGTAAAATATGCTTTGTGCTGTGGAAAGGATTTATTACCATGCGGTGCTAAGCGGTGGTAGTCATGGCACTGGTGTTGGTAATATCATCGTTGGGTGGACAGGAAGGACACCAGGAAGTATGGTGTTTGCTCGTTTATTTGATTCATGAATGTTTATTTATTTTTTGTAATTATTACCATGATGATTGTGTGGTTGGAGTTGGTGTGATGAGATTGTGACAAGAATTGACAATAAAGGATTATGAGATGATAGGGATTTTGATACTGTGTGCTGCTTTTATATATGTATTTGGTTTTGAATTCACATTGAAACATCGCATCGGTTCTTATTTCTATGGACTCAACAAGCTTTAAATAGGAGTATGCCTATGTACTCTCTGCTTCGTAATAGTTTGTTCCTTTTTCCGCAGAAAATATGCTGGGAACCGGCAATTGATTGAAAAATATAAATCGATACAAAATGATCGATAACTAAGCCAAGCAATTAGAATTTCTCTGAACAGATGCCCCAGGCGTACCATTCATGACAAAAGATCGGTTAATCTGACAGCAAATCCGGCTAAGCATCATCGCCTGCGTGCAATAATACAATAGAAGAGGCAATATGTTGTCCATGGACCTTGAAGGTTATATAAAAATGGAAAACAAACATAACAACGAATAAGTATTGTCATGTCCGTACATGGAATGTTATACTGCAACCATCTAGTAAAATCGTTGTGAGGGACCGGGCATGCGATTTATGAAAACATCCTCTTTTTAGAATGGCAAGTGTCTTTTGCGGTTATTTGGGTGGGTTTTTGCCTTCAAAGGAGATATATAAATTGAAGGGAATGAGGACTGTAGTTGTTGTCGATTCCACAGACTTTCTTCTGCTGATTCATATTTGGTCTTAAAGTTTATTTATTTATTTTATTTTTTATTTTTTATTTTTTCACAAGGTACACATACAAATAAAATTTGTATCGTCTAGAATATAAAGCCAGGGAGCCATGCCCATATGGCCGGGTCTTAAAGTTATTCCATAAATTCATCTTAGCTCTCTTATTGCATTTGCCCACCTGGAATTTGGGTGAGGTCATGTAAATATTATCTTCTTTGGATTATTAAGGTGTGATAATAGTAAATAAATTACGCAGTATTCTTTTTCCAGAATAACTTGCTTGATATGGATCAGTTGAATTCTTGAATTCGGAAAAAATTATCTAGATATTCAATAAGTAAATTTCAATCTATGATTTGAATCTTTTGCTCCACTTGCAGTCTGAGATTGATTCGAAAGTTCTGACCCAATGGCAAATCTATTGACAAATCATCTTGTACGCATGTTTGATTCCAATTACTCTGAGGATCTATGAGTAGCATACAGAGGAGAGCACTGGCTATAGCTATACATGCTACCATCTGTACTTTCGGCATTCGTTAAAGGTTTTAAGTTATATTTGTACGCGATCCAAATTAGCTTTTTCTATTCTTTTTGCTTTGGTCGGTAAGAATTCCAGTCATTTTCACATTTGGTGAACGTACAGTGTGGATTCTGAACAACTTCTACTTCCTGCGGTCGGAACTCACATTGTTAGAAACCAAGTCAAACGATAGTATGGGACCTTTCCTTTGACGTAGTGCTTGCTAATGCCTCAAAAAATTTTGTGAACATTGACATTGCACTATATATATGGCAAGTCCCATCTTTCTGGCATGACAGTGTCCCATATGTGTTTGTTAGTGGCGGTAGTACTGAATCATAGAAGCAGGCCGACGCAACCACGTACTTATATCGTTCTTCGTTCGTTTCATAGCGTATAACTGCAACCAAATATTGGTATCAAAACTGATCAAGTGAATAAGATAAATTCGGTACCATAAAACAAGCTCCTCCGACCTCAGATCAGGAACATGGAGATCTTCACTTTTTTCCATAAAAGCTCCGGCAAATGTCTTGAATGGTCGTTTTATGAGTTATGCTAAATAGTGGCGTGTGGTGGTGTGCCATGCCACTGACTTCTACACAAAAGTACCTACATCAACATCAAATAGTAGAAAAGTGCCTACAAAATCACAAGGCCTTGGTTCATCGCAGACATTGGCACACTCGATTTTACAAAGATTTTGAGCAGGCCTTACTGTTTTGCACAAGTGAATAATATTTACTAGACCGTGAACACTATTGCGCAACAATATTGATGGCCTTAATTCTTAAGATGAATTTGAGCAAACAGCATCTGTAGTATTGAGTAGTTTTCCAAGTATATCTGGATACTTAGGTATCTCTATCTTGTATTTCGTGTCTATCCGTGAAGACAAACTGTCTTCTAAAAAGCACTCAAAGCAGAGCCATTTCTTCAATATTGTCATGAAATAGAGAACGACTAACGACTTCCTTGCAATAACCCTAATAAAAAGTTATTAGTGAATATAAAATGACTGGTGGACTTAAATACTCTAAATGAAAACATACACCTCCACCTGCTTCAAGATGGCAGCAATTTTTCCCTATTTACAAAACTTACAAAACCGTGCTTCTTACAACTCACCTTTATCCAGTTTTCGTGTAACGCATCCCATTTTCAAAAAAAAAAAAAAAGAAAAACCGAAGTCCATCTAAAATTCTTAGCAAACAACTTTCCTAACAACTTTATGAAGGCATAAAATTATCATAAAAAAAAATAGGAAAACAGGGGAAAAGAAAAGAAAATGTTCGTTATCTTTTGGATCATTAACTGCAGGCTTGACCATTCTTAACGTTCAGTAACATGTTGAGGGGAAATATTAGGATGAAAATCATTACGGCCAAAGTTTATTAGACTTTGCATTTGGCGGAAAGTAGGCAAGGCAAACTTTTGCGTTTAGTAATTCAAAAAATCTGTTTTTCCTAATTTTATCGTTAATGCTTTCTTTCAATGGCACATAATGAGGCGCTTTCCCCGGATATAGAGCTCAACTAATCGATTTTTAAAATGTCGGATTAAGACTCGATAATGGAAAGTGATTTTGGTCAGAATGACTTCCAATGGTTGCAAATTTAAACAAGTGTTTTGGTTTTGCATTATATTTTGTTTAGCTGGCGTTTGAAATTCCAACAAAAGTTTGGAGAAAACCACTTATGCTACTTTAACACAGTGTGCCCTGAACAAGTTTAAATCCAATCAACCATTAATGGGATTTGTATCTGTAGTCAAAACTATAAAATGATAGTCACTCAACGATCCATATATAGAATGAGACTCCTTCTAATCGCTTATTAACCGGTGAAATACATACATAACTCGTATTTACTTTCAGTTGCAGTGATAGGAGCTAGTTATGAGCCAGTTCTGATCAGGTTATATGGAAAGTGAGTCCTGAGCATGAGGCAGAGATCCCTCCTTTCAACTCAGTCTAATATCCATCAGATTTTCTAAGTGTTTCTATTGGGTATACAACTTAATTCGCGCGGTTTTTTTTTCAAAATTTGAACGTTTATTTAATGAAAACATGTACAATAGCATTATTCAAAGTATTGCCCATCTGAAGCTATGACTTTTTCCCATCTTTCTGGCAATTTGTGGATCCCATCCCAAAAGAACTGCGCCGGCTTGGCAGCCAAGAATGAATCAAGCCAATTTTTTATATTCTGCTCTGATGTGAACCGTATTTCAGTGAGGGCGTTCTGCATCGACCGGAACAAATGGTAGTCAGAAGGGGCAAGGTCTGGGCTATAAGGCGGGTGGGGTAAGACTTCCCATCCACTGTTTTCCGGTCGCATATTCCGGGCGTTTTTCGGCCACTGCTCTCTTCAAACGGATTAATTGTGTTCGGTAGCGTTGTCCATTGATGGTTTTATCCGGTTTTAGCAGCTCATCTGATCCCACCAAAAACAGAGCACTACCTTCGTGCCATGGACATTCGGCTTTGCCGTTGATTTGGCTGGTTGGCCGGGTTTCACATATAATTTTTTTCCACTTGGAGTTGTCGTAATGGATCCATTTTTCATCATCAGTAACAATCCGATGCAAAAATGACTTCCTTTTGTGGCGTTCCAGCGGCATTTCGGACATGCAAAACCGCCTTTCGACGTCTCTCGGCTTGAGTTCATGTGGAACCCAATTTCCTTGCTTTTGAATATATCCAGCTGCTTTTAAACATTTTGAAATGGCTGCTTGAGTGACACCCAAAGATTCTGCGAGCTCTTCTTGTGTTTGGCAACAATCTTCATAGAGTAATGCTTCCAGTTCTTCATCTTCAAACTTTTTTGACTGCCCAGGACGTTCATAGTCTTCCAAGTCAAAATCACCACCACGTTCGCTCAGCTAGCGCATGTTCACCATAAACTTCCACCAAAATACGATGACTTTCGGCAGCAGTTTTCTTCATATTAAAGTAATGAAGAAGAACTCCCCGTAAAAACACTTTTTCAGGCATAAAGTTCTACATATTTGAGTGAAAAAAAATTATTTTTGTTTACGCTTCAAATGAATGACATATACTGAAATGACGTACAATGACAATAGCTTTCCAACGCATGCTCCAATGGAATAATAACAATGGAATAATACAAGTTACGCCATCTCTTAGCAAACCGCACGAATTAAGTTATAGATCCAATATTTGAAAACTTTGATCAATCTGCTGGATGCACCGAGTTCGGGTTCTTCGAAATCCAAATTCCTTATTCCCGAAATCACCGGGTTTTCTTATCTAGTCCCTAAAAATCGACAATCTACCATGGGCGATCTGCAGAAGTTTCTGCTTTCGGAATATAACAGTCCAATATATTTCAGACTTCAAAAAGCCTTCTTTAACTTTTTGTTCTTAACTTAAAGGGAGTCAAGCTCCTATTTAAATCATGACTAGTCAGTTTTTTCTTCAGATTCATCCTTGAAGTTCGGCGAAAGATTCTGAATTCGAATCTTATGGTAAAGGAACCCGAATATATCTTTCCTTGACATTAAATCAACGAAACAATCAGATCGACTGAGAAGCAGCATTTAGCGGACGCTGTTAATGCCTTGAAAGTGGCTAGAAAAAGAATAAATTTGAACTGCTCCTTTAAATTTTAATATTCTCTATCCTGCTTTTATCACTAAGTTCGAAGGCGTCACCCAAGACGATGCGGAAAACTGAAGTTTTTCTAACTAAAATTTTTGTCAAGAATATGAAATTCCATCTAAAAGTCCGAAGGCTTTGTTTTGGACGATTTTATCTGAAGCTTTGTTCTGACTGGAGATATTAAGTTCTGAATCACAGACTGGATTCTTCTCTAAACATATTTGTCCGAAACTAGGAAGAAACTATCCATCGTCATGATAACAACAAAATGGGAATTTTTTCGCAGTCAAGAAATGATACCATGTTTAGCATCTAGACTAACTCGGTCAAAGTTAAATCAAGAGCTAGATTTGTGATCCGTAGCTAAACACTGCTGAATATTACAGAGAACCGGCGCAACAACTACAGCAGTGGCAGCGTCTTGAGATTTAGATTTGACGATATTTCGCACAAAGGCTAAACTCGCCAACATAGGCCTCATGAGCACCCCGAGAGAGGATAAGGACGACCTTACCAAAAACTGCTTCTACGAGCTCCTCGACAAAACCTACGAACAGTGCTTTGAATATGACGTGAAAATCGTTTTTTCGCAATTTTGAAGCCAAGCTGGGCAATGAGGATATCTATGGCAATACAGAGAGCTCGTTCTTAATGACTTCACTTCCGGAAATGGACACAGGTTTATTGATATTGCCGCGGGGCGTGATATACCTACCTATAGCCACCATTAGATTTCCACACCTTGATATCCGTAAAGGGACTTGGCTGACTCGTGATTAACAAACCGCCAACCAAATTGATCGTATTGCGATAGACGCAAAGTACTGGGACCATTATCTTGTCGTAGCGAATATTCGTAACAGCACAAAACCATTATGAGGAAGTTCAACCTCAAACGGGTCTAATCGCAAGAGACTGCTAGGAGCTTTTCCGATCGAGCTTCTTTTTACCTCTCGAGGTGTCACCGATGCGCTACCAGCATCGAACGTAGCCTACCAGCGGCATCACTTAACCCACACCAACGAAGAAATGTCTGACTCTATAATGAATGCAGACAGGCAAATCTAGAAAAAAACAGGGGACGTATAGAAAAGCGCATGATCGAGGCAGAAGAAGGCAAATAAAATGGATGTGTTATCTAACACTTGAGCTATAGACCCCAAGGAGACATCTCCAAGAATAGAGAAGGACACCATACTCGGTGCTGAGAAGCTGGAAAGATTATTTCATGACGAACAAGATCCCACCGTCAGGCAAAATGAACTATTCAACCTGGTCGAAGACAAACAACATTTTCATCCACTCGACCAAAATGAAGTCAAGACAGAAATTTCGAAGCTCAAATCTAAGAACACACATCAACCTAACTCTAAAATCTTTGACAAAAATGTAATAACAATGGAACCTCAGCAGTGGTTTTCCGATCTTGAAGAATGAATCCCTGAACTGCACCAATTGCACAGGTATATGTCTCCTCAACATGGCATATAAAATCCTGTCTGCCATATCATGTGAACGCTTATGACCCTTCACACCACCTCTTCGTCGATTTCAAACCCGCATATGACAGCATCTATAGAGACGAGCTATACAGAGCTATACAGAGTAATATTGGCATCTCTGCCAAGCTCATCCGACGAGACCTTCGATGTCAGTAAGGACTTAAACGAGGCGAAGTGTTGTCATGTAACTTTTGAATTCTGGGATACTCGCAGGTCAACCCCAAAGGCAACATGTTTCAAAAGTCTGTTCAGTAGCAGATGACATTGATATTGAGAAAACACAGCGAGGTGTCAATTGAGAGCATGCGATTATTGAAGCAGAAGCGGCAAAATAGCATTTAGCGATCAATAAAGGAAAAACAAAGTTTATGCTGTCAACAAAGGGGGGCATACAACATTAACGCCTACTTAGAACAAAACATCACGATAGAGGGCCACAACTTTGAAGTAGTAAGGGTCCTTACTTGTATCTTCCTCGGCACCGTTATCAACTCCGACAACGACACCAGCGCGGAAATCGTACGAAGAATTACTCTTGCTGCTCATTGCTCCTTTGGGTTTAGAAGGCAATTGAATAGTAAGGCCCTGTCTAACACTGATCATCTGAGTTCTGCTTTACGGAACAAAAGCTTGGACACTAACGAAAGTGGACGGAAATGGTCTCAGGCGCTTCGAAAGAAATTACTTCGGATAATTTTTGGTCCCGTTTGTATGAATGGAAAATCAAGGAGACTAGCTCATCCAGAGAGCTAGGTCGCCTTAAAAGCATGGACACCAGCGTCCCGACCAGGAAAGGCTTCGATTCTAACTTAGAACAACAATGCCGGGTATCACGATCTCGTCTTAGGTGATGCAACCAAGTAAAATGGGATCGCAGCCAATATCGTGTGCGCAACTGGTGGCAGCTGACAAGAGCCCGCACTAGCTGGAGAGGCTGCTGAGGCCCAGGTCCACCCGGAATTATTGCGCCATTCTGCAAAGTCCCAACAGCGGATATCACATTGGAAAATTGTTCCCAGTGTCAAACTGGTTCGATAAATGAACGGATAACCTTCATCCCTATGTATGCATACATAAGTATGGAATGACCAAATCGTGGGAAGATATCACAACCTGGACCTCTTCTGTACAACTACCTAATCTATAGGTAATCGCTGAGCTCATGTCTAAGGAGTAAGTTGATAGACGAATGACTATTATGTGATGTGAAACCAGACCTACAAGTGGTAAAAATAGTGCACTGAAAACTAAAACGGCGACAAGATAGAGCATTGTACCGGTGACTGGGGAAGACATCTAGAAGGATATTCTCATCCTTCCCGGAACCAATTTAATTGGCGATGGTCAAAGAGTACGAATTCATTCATCAGGCAACTATGTGCCTCCTTCCAATCTAAACTTCACATCGATTGCATAGTGTCAGAATCGTGATCATCTTTTTGACAAACAAATGCCACGTCACCGTCCATAGAAATTAAAATAAAAAAAAACAAGAAATTGATATTGAAATAGAATTTCTCTCTCGACATGTTTGTCGTAAAGGCAGCATTTTCGGTTTCGGTTCTTTGGTTGGATATTGAATTGCAATGAATTATTTTATCGCCTTCAATATTTGCACTGGATTCTGATTTCGCTGTGGTGCACCTGATGCCAATGTCACTGTGCATATGTGGGTGTGTTACATGAGCCAAAACGTATCCTCAACTCCTACTCTAACAGACATTTATCCACTCACGTAAACTCAACACCCTCTTTAAAGGACCAACACTATTTTGTAGCTCAAATTGGTGCCCCGACGCAAATGTGTGAGTTTGATTTGCAGACTTGCACTGAAAATGCGTTTTCTACTATCCCTCTATACATATTTGTGTGCCTGCTTCTGTGTCCAGGTATCCTGTACATTATTCAGACTTTTGGCGATTTCGTTTCAATGGTCAAAGGCGCAGAGAATTTTAAATATCCTCCTGGATGGTGGGCACGAAATTTATATCTTTTTTAACTTGTTGGGTAGCTTTACGGCGGTTTTTCGCTGACAGGTGCTGGAAATTTATGCTCGCCACCGAGTGATATGAATAAATGCCAAACAAAGTGGCCAAGTTCGGAATGTGCAGGGCAAACCGAGAAACATAAAAAGTTCACATCAAACCACGTTGGATCTTCTCTGTTTGTTGATTGAAAAGTGTTTTATGAGCTTTTGCCAAATCCTACAAAATGACTACTCTACAAGCAGGCACATATATGTGGCAACATACAGACGACGCAGAGTGGGAAGCCCGATGTGTCCTGTGGAAATGAATACAAAATTGAAATGTTAGTGACGACCGTGCATTTTATTGATTTATTCGTCTTTTTTTGTGGAGGTGAATTTGGTTGTTCTGTTTAATATGAGACGACTAACCACATAAATTGGAAGAGAGGAGGACGTGGATTTACGGCGACGTGTATCAAGGATTATGAAGTGTTCGGATAACCCCGGACGTCATTCTCGATTTTCATTTGGTTGCGGGAGAAAAAAAAATATCGCTATCCTCTCGTTCTGCTAGTGGACTAACGATCAGCAAACACTGGACCTGTACCCAATTAACACCCAGCATTGGAAGAGCATTTTCAAGGAATTTTCAGTCCATATATACTAGTATGTTTGAAAGCAATTGAGGCCGTTTCTTGTTGACACGGTATACTATAAGATCGAAGAATGGAAATAATGTATTCTAATTGATAAGAGCTTCTACATCGTATGTGGAGCACATTTTTGTAAGCAATCAACAGCCTATCGACAGAAGATCCTACAGCGATTGGCTATAAGGCGCCGACAACACCATGTGCTAAGCACACTATATAGCGTCTCAATTCAAACTGTTTTCTTAAAGTCAGTAAACAGTCAGGTGTAGCGGAGAACTATACTCCACGCATTGATCTATAATGACGCGCAGTGTAAGATTGCAGGATTTCCGCCAACTGCACTGTGTTTCTTTTAGGCTCTGATAAACGATATAATTTTAGTGTTACTAGGAATTTGGGAATTAGTTTCATCGGAAGGCTCATAAGAGTATGGGATGGATTCGTTACTTGGTAAATGATTTAGCTCAGCAGCAAGATGATCTGGTTAGCTGTTCCTCATCCGAAGTCAATATGTTGCCGTCTACCTCTTTGATCAGCTGAGATTTGGAACTTTGGCCACCAGTAAGTTCGTTTGTGATATTGACGGTCCTACTGTCACATCTTCTAGATATTTATGCTGCCCTGGGTACTAGTGCATTGATTTTATGATTTTTGGTCATCTTGGACTTCCAACTCGCGCCGCTCTGCGGATGAGACCGTACAATCCGAGTTTTGAGTATTGAAGCTATCATAAGATGGTGGTGTACCAATGTTTGCTTCTAATTTATGTCAGACGCATTCGAGGCAATTTCAAACACGTTGACAAACTTTTCGTTGTTATACTTTCGAATGTTCTCGAGGCCGTTAGACTCCATCATACATATAGATCGTTTTCTAACTTCGCATTAAAATCTTTCAGCACGTCCCCATTAGGGCGCTGAAGGTTGCTGTGAAAGTCTTCCTTAACCTCATTGTCCGAATAGTTTAGCGGAGTGTAACACTGGTGAAGAAGGTGATGTTCCCCGCTCTATGCTGCAACCTGGAACTCAATGTCCTATCATAGAGTGGCAAATAGGATTGGCAGTAAAACTACTCCATTTTCGTGTGCGGTGTTCCGCGATTTTCCGGGGTAGAGGAGGAAGCTGAATGTTGTGGTCTCACCACCGTATCTCTCAAGCTCCAAGAATGCCCTCGCTTAAGCTGGAGGGATGTAGTACTCCGGGTCCCTGCTTTCCCATTGTCGAAGAAAATCTTAACGTTCCAGAACCCAGTCATTATCCTATTTCGGTAGAAAATTACTGTTAGCAAAATATCTGTCCGTGCCTAAGGCGCTTGTGTCCGTTTCGGAGCTTTTTGTATATTAAGGCTGCATCTCGCCGGCCCATAGACAAACGAATACTGAAATCGGAAGTTTATTGCTCTTCTTTAACGCTTTTCCAGATCTATGGAAAGGATCAGGAGGGCGACGTTTTCCATTTTATCCTGTCCTATGACAGGCCATTCAGAAGCAAAAACTCCGTATTTTAGGCAGCGGTTGCCTTTAGAATTTGTTCGCTTCCGAATTGGGGGTTTAGAAAGAAGTGCCTGAGTAGAATTTTATCTCAAGAAATGTTAGCTCCACCGACCAGATTCAACAAAATTCCATCCCAGAGCGCGATGCCAGAATAAAAGTCTTAACCCAGTCTGCTATCTATTTATCCTTGCAGTTCAGGATAAGCCAACCTGATTGCAATTTTGTCCCCCAAAATATTAACTTTAGTCTTCTTTCCGTGAGTTTCACTTTCCTATCAAATACATTATCCTGGATACTCGTCATTGTAAGCCAAGGCTTCTGAGAAGCTTGTGGCGAATATTCCAACCTCAAAAAACTCCAGAGCTTGCTTTAAAGTGATTTGAGACATTTCAAGGCCAGACCTTTTGGTAATGGGTTCCGTATCAGCTCCTTCAGCCGATATTCCAGCAATTTTGCGTCGAGTGTTCACCTCCCAGGGATTTTAATTTCTGGCTTTGTGGCATAAACCTCTGTAGTCCGAAAGAAAAAAATCTGAAATTGTTTAATAGGACGAACAGGGTAGCCAACTGATAGGGCCGTTTCTGACGATAAGACCATTATACTTCGTAGTCAATAGGTCGATTGAGGCGCTTATCACCGTCCTGTTGAAACCACATATCCCTGGTTAACAAGAAGTAGACAAACAGACAGACGGCGGTCTCCATTGACTGTAACCGACGCGCCTGCATCATATTGAAGGCAGTACTCCCTAACAACACCTCGCGCAGAAAAACCACACCAAACAGTCAAAGTTTTTGTATACAATGCCTGCTATTGGAACACATCCAGCTGTTCGCGTGAGCAGTTGTGGTAATTTTGCTCATTAGCAAAGCCATTCCGAGTAACTCAAAAATATGCCCTGTCACCGTAATTTTTCGGTCAAAATCCGGATCTTCTTCCAACTTCAATGAGCGAAAGTTCGGCATGGTCATTTTGTTCTTGGGTCAATACGATATTATACGGACGTATAGCCAAATCTTTTCAATCTATGCCACAGAGACGTTCGTGACATTCCCAGCACTAGAAAACTCTGAATCGATAAATTACGGTGTTGACTTAACGACTCGCATACAGCGGTAATATTCTCTTCACTTCTGGCATTTATTTGCCTCATTCTGGCATGGGATCGATAAGTTGATTTTTTTTTTCTTACTAAACGCCCAATTGTTGGCTTACCGCGGTGATTATAATTTCAGAAAATTGGAGTTACCTCACGTAACCTAGTCGTAACTGACGGTGAATATAAAATTTGGATTATTTGTCATCGTTGTTAAAGGGTACACCATGATTACGAGTATATTGTAGACAAGCGGGAATACAAATATGGCATCTGCCAAAATTCAGCAAATCCCTACTGAAAAATGAGGTGCATTTTATAAGAACCCTTTGGTAACACACCTGAGATTAGGGCGTTTTCAACGCTGTCCTCTCTAGAACCGTGGTATTTCGTCCACAGCAGGATGCATCTCTCCATCACCTATAGACGGTCTTAGGAGACAAACTGCTAAGTGTCTTTAACGTTTATTCTACACTTCTATATTCTAATTTACATTTAGATTGTATAGCTATACAACTTGAATACATAAATGGTCCCTTGGATATCACACTGAAAGAGAAGAGATGTAGCCCTAAACAACCTTCACACAGAACAATGATGGAGGGGCCAGGATGACCCGGAAAAAACTGCAACCTAATCCACAATACTAAAAAAGATTTCCATAACGAGGCACAGGTCTTCCTAATTTGGTGTGTCCCCAACCAAGAAAACAAAAGAAAACAACGAAAGGAAACTTCACATACTTTATCCGCCCCTCAACCCCCTATTTTAGTCTTTCCGTCATCATTACTTATTGTATGAAATCATTTTGCCATTATGTCACGTGCCTGTTTCATCCCCCAAATCAAATTCGGAAGCAACTTTAGTCAAGCCAATGCCAGGAAAATACAGGTTCACATGTGTGCGAGACACCTACGAGAGTGTGATATAGAAATATGTACATGTGTGCATGTTACTGAAGTGATAAGGAAACTTTTACGTTTTGCGCTCCATTAATCGCATTTTCACCGGTGATTTCGGCAATTTCGTGCCAAATCAAAGTTGGCAAAGTTTGCGATACATTATCACCATTCACCCGGCAAGAGGGTGATGATTAATATCGCACAAGAAAGTGAGTGAGGATGACAGTAACAACAAAACAATAAATTTGCCTGTATTTCCGACTGCGAGAGCAACCTAGAAAGCGTGTTGAATGAACAGAAAATCCAAAAATTCACCTAATCAATCGTCTCCAGTAAACAATATGTGTCAACTGCTTCACTTTTCACTTGGAAAACTGCGAAAATTACCGTAAAATCGAATAGTGCAACTATCAACATCCGCCTCCAAATTGCCGCTGTCAAAGAACTTGTAAAACTTTTGCAACAAGAGCGCAATTTCGCCTTTAACTATTCTCATACTCGTACAACGTAAAATAGGCAGAGGCAGTGGAAAAAAAAAGGAAGAACAGCAGTTTTGCTGACGGTTATTTTCAACTTTCAGGTGCCCGACAAACTTTTCACTGACTAAAACCATGCCACATTGAGTTGCCGAAACTGCGAATGCTTTGACTCTGACTCCGACTTTGACTTCAGCTTCGATTCTGGCTCTGGCTCTGGCTCTGGTTCTGGCTCCGGCTTTGGCTCCATGACTACAGTACAAGTTGTAACAGAACCGTACAATTTCAAAAGCTGGCCGGGTTGACAGCTGTTTTGGTCTTATTTTTTTTTTTTTTGATTTTCCAAAAAGACAGACGAGAACATTTTTGAACTATCCACTTTGATGTGGTGTGCTATTTTGTTATTCCAATTGCACCTGGAAAATCCGGTTTACAACAACAGCAACAAACCAAGGTATTCACCAGAAACAACGGTAATAACAAAACTTTTTCTAGCCGAAAACGAAAACTTCCCTCTCAGACGGTTGAACTTTTCAATATCCGCTGGATTTCATCCGACAACAACGACGACGACGATGACGATGAAGGCACATGGTGAGGTGCTTAGCTTATGCACCATTGACATTGCACGGGTTCATGGATTTGAAGGAACCTACAAAGGCTACTAGATTTGTATACACAAAAGTTTTCGAATGGAAAGTGCACTTTCGAAAAGCGGACATGGATTTGATATTGTGCTTCGGAAAATGGTTTCAGAGACGGGAAGCAATGTGTCAGAGAATGAAAAAACATGTAAATGGATTCGAATGGGCGCGAAGAAATGAGTTTGGTTGTGTTACTGAAAGTAATAGAAACGATAGCAATAGAAACGAACAATAAAAATTGAATATTGTTATGGGGTTTTTTTTACGACATACATACTCGTATCTGCCATACTCGAAATCAATAAAATATTCAAATCGGCTCTTGCAACGTGTCAAAAGGGGGAAGTTAAAAAATTGCGGGTGCCTCAAGGTTCGGAAGTGAGTCCTCGATTTGCGCTTTGGCGGCAAATGCATGAGCAAAAATTTTATGAATTTAGCTACAGTTAAGATGACGAATTTGCATCACTATATGGTTAGTCTGCAGACGGTCTTTGATGGCGCCTCCAGCAAGTATGGTAGAATTGACGATTAGCACAAATATGTAGGTATTCCACTCTCCTTGGCTACATCTGTTCAATGGATCTTTTAGGTCGCGATTAGCGGGTCATTAAAAAATTGTTCAAGTTCAAATGTGAGCCAAGACAAGCGAATGCGCTGTCTCTGGCACATTTGCGGAAAAATATGGCAACGCTCCCAGCAAATATTGACACATTAGACAGAACGTCACAATTGAGAGCTGTAGCGTTGATGTTGTCACGAGTGCTTCCTCGTCTTCTTTGTCTACTCTGATATCTCGTCAGAAATTCAGTGAGGAACTATGTACACTTGTCAATCGCTGTTGGCAATTGAAAAATCAGGACTTCCTAAAAAGTCGCTTTAGAACACCTTTTCCACCGTGGTATTGCCTTATGGCGTAGAAGCGTTAAAGTTAGTAAAGACAGATGAAGATATAGTTGGTCATGTTGAACTCAAGATTTTTCAAAGCTTGCAGTGTGCAACTGGAAGACCGGTCTTGTTACAGAGGGTTATTAGTTGAGGCCCAAGTCTCCCCAGGACTTCCACGTCATCTGAGTTACTAAGTAAGGAAACTCATACCAGGCTTATGTCGTAATATTTGCCCTCTATTCCCCAAAGCTTTTGTGTAGGCCCAAATTAATTCTTCATGTTTTTTTCCCTTCAAACAGCAATGTTCTTCTTGTTTCATGTTTGTGTCTGTTTTATAAACTTTCATTGTATTCGTTGATTGTTGGACGACATATGAGTTATGAAGGCCTCTAAAACTTGGCGTTTATATCAAAATTTTATCTCTTATTGCTCTCAGTACATTGTTATTTCCTGTCTTCTTTAAATCTCTTTTGAATTTTTAATAAACATACAAGTTGGAAACACCTCAAAATTTCGAAATAAAGGAGGAATTTACAGTGAAAAAAACTTCTACAGTGGCTTTGCTGTAGACATGTTTGCTGATGTAAAGATTTGTAACAAAATATTCGTACCCGTGGCACCTGTCAATCAAATTATAAAGAGTTTTGCCATTATTTTGCCTTTCGAAAGAACGAACACACTCCTTTGACTTCGCCTTCGCCTTCGCCCAGCGTCGCACATGGTTCTTACCATTAAAACTTTAAAGAAAGTAATTACGTCCTCAATGGGTTAAATATTGAAAACAACTTCGCACATCTAAGCCAACTGCACTTACAGACAGAACTCAAATTTCATTCCAATAAGAGCTAAGAAAAACCCAAAAAAAAAAATTTAAAAACTTCGCCGCACATAAAACACAGCAGGAGTCAATTCTTGAAACTTTCCTGGCTACCGCACCATTTCCTTTTCTGTTCCGTTTCATTTCTAGATGCCATCGCAAAGTTAAATAAAAATAAAAATAATAAAAAAAAAATCAATTTCTTCAGATTTTTTCCTTTTTTCGTGGTCGAGGCGGGGATATATTAAAATTTCTCTCACTCTGACTAAAAACGTCATCCGTTTACTTGTGCCCTGCTCCTCCGTTGTTCGTTTTGGTTTTGCCTTATTCAAATAAAACCCAAGAAGTAGAAAAGCATAAAGTATTTTTATTTATGATGAAAACTTCACCACCACATTCACATCCATAGAACAACAATATTTCCTCCACCACCAAGTGGCAGCGGTTTTTCGATTTTATAAACAACTTCGTAACTTTTCCTTTCCAAAGGATATTCGTACGTACAGATACATACACTCGTAGACAGAGAAAGAAAAGAGACCAACTCACAGGAAACAGTGCAAAAATAAAAGCAGTTTTCGTAATCCTGCCGGAGCCGACACTGAACCCTTTATAATGTGCTCTACTGTGTCCTACCGTGCATTTAGCCGCGCATCTATGACTTCAAAATCAGGGCTACGCTGAAGTGGGCTAAAATAAACATGGCCAATCTAGGACGGGGAAGAGTGTGAATTAAGAGTTTCGGTGAACCGTTTCTTACCGACTGACTTTTATTATTTTTTTTTTTTTGTTTTTCTAATTCTTTTTTCTGCAGCAAAGTTTGCTACCCGTCATAAGTAATAAGAAAAAGTGTAAACACTGGTGGAAGTTATTGTTTAGTTGTTGTTGTTGAGTGGTTTTTGCTTTCGGATGAAAGTTTTTAAAGTGGTTGAACTTTTTTTTTTTTTGAGGTTTCTAATATATACTTTTGGGATTGATGTTTTAACTGAAGTAAAGTTCAGCAGTAGCTCAAGGAGTCGAAATGCAAATGACTAGTAAGTGATTGGGTAGCAGTCTCTAGAGCTTGCTCACTGCTTGTTAGGTAAAAAAGGGAGAACATTATACTTCTCAAAGCACTAGCCAGCACCAATAAAGTCTAATCAATCTGGATGACAGGTCACAGTGGTTCTGATTGTAATGAAAGAGCAGATTGGCAAATTGGCCTCAACATTCATGTTGCCATGACCATTTTGGGAGTTACCACTTAGTTCCACAAGGAGCTATATAAATAGCTGGCTAAAAACAAAGGCGGAAACTGAAGGTAACAAGCAAGGTAAAGACTTTTTACTAACCCCTTCTCTCAAATGAACAAAACAACTCCTACAGCTTTATAGGGGTCAGATACACGCAGTAACCGGATTCCTAACAAGTCACTGTGGAGTCGAAATACACCTTTTGACTATGGGAGTAGGACAAGACAACAACTGCCGCATGTGCAACGAGGGCGAATAAAAAACAGAGCATAGTTCCACCAAAAGTGCAAATCGGAGTGAATCGAAGACGTACAAAAAAAAAATCGCTTCAATGTAAAGCTAGAGTAGCAGAAAAGTTTTCCGAGTCAGTAGTAAGTAGCAAATAAAAGCAAGTCCAGCGAAGGAAAATTTTAAATTTATCGGATGACCGATAGGAATAAGGGATTAGAGCAAGAGAGGTCACCAATATAAGCTTCAACTCAGGATGAGAAATAATGCTTTCATGGTCAACTAGGTGCCACCTTAAACCTTACACCTAATGATGACAGTATAATCCGGATAGGAAACTTAAATTCAAAGGGTGATGCAATAACACTTCTCTCTTATACGGGATAAGTATACACGACTTCACAAAACTAAAGCGATTTGTCGGTTTTTTACAATGCAACCGCCTAGATACACTGGAGCACCTGACCAACGGAAGATTAGTTTTGGCTCGTCTAATATGCAGCGAAAATCCAAAGAAAGCAATCTTATGGTATATCTCGTATGCCTTTGTTGATGGCATTTAATAGTGTATTTCTTAAAAGCTATAGACGGCTACGACTTCAGACAAATCGTATCCTCGGCTGTTATTGACGAAACCGTGCTTTAGAGCACGCTTCAGCAAAAGCCCGCTGAATGTTATAATCCAAGGCCTGCTTAATTTGCGAACTATCAGTATATACCACACAGAACTCACGCAGTGGCGTGAAATCGTACGCCCTCGGTACTAAATCATCGGTCCATATACATACACAGAATGTTGTCGTCGAATTGACTCCTCAGTAAGTCAATGGTTTCATGGGAAGTGTGGCACCTACTGCTATGGTGCTAGAACCACATATCTTCCAGATCATTATCGTATATACTTTTGAAGAAATAATCGCTGATCATTATCCATTAATGTTGGCTGTTGACAGTAACGCAAACTCCTATGTCAAAAAATAAGACGGATGTTGCTATCGGCGTGAGGGCCACACCGAGCAGTGCACTTTTGCCTCACTCGACTTTAAGCTACAATACTCAGGAATCCAATTCGCGAACCCTTGTCGTAAGCCATGCTCTCATGGCTTTAGTTCATCCACCAGCTGGATTTTATATTTTCCGCTTACGAAGCCCACAGATTCTTCTCTATGCACATTACATTGACTCGTTGTTGGTTTGTTACCAAGAATTCCAACCCCGTCTCTACCTACCTGCCTACCCCAGTAAACTTGTAGGCCCGGTTGCTAATGGTCGTAATTCGAAACCATGTTTAATGCATGCTTCCGATATTGGATCCCCCAAAATTTTAGACGTGTGTCGATCGACAAGACATTTTCACAATCGTGGGCTAATCGTAATGTGATCTATCTGGTTCGGCAGCATCCAAACTTCACGACACAGCTTTGCTATTGGTCACTTCGCAATCTCCGAAGAGATTCCCGCATGGTTCCAAAAGAAGGGATAGATTAGACCTTGAATGTAGAGCTCCAAGATTTTCGGCGGTCGAAGCTCTCGAGTGGTATTCCACCTCTGCGAGATATTATATGTACTAATAGTTGTCATCCAACCTCGTTTCTCTGAAATTAGCCATTGAATAAGCGTGCTATTTACTTCAGAATAAGTCATCACAAATTACACATAGTGCTAAGATAATTTATGTATTTTCAATTCTCGCCACTGGATTAATCGAAACCTATTTCAAACCATGGCGAAAATACCAAATTTCTTAGTACAGATACAGTCCTTCTCTGCGAAACCTTCAGCTATCATTACAATCTCACAAGTTAAAAAACTTCCCCATTTCAAACTAAAATCTGCAAAAGAGATACAACACAAGCAATTACAACCGCTACTATCAAACGAACTAACAAATTTTCAACAGTCCTTGCGGGAATTTTATGAGATTCTCTTTTAAAGGACACCAAAATGAAAAGAATAATATGGAAACGAGGCAACAAGTAAAAAAATGCGAAAACGAGTATTCCTGCTCTTGCCTGCCGTACCTTTCCAAAAAAAACTTCCCTAAAAAGTCCGTGCAGCTTTTGTTTTGAATCAAGGTAATGAATTGACCACGACACCGGTGAGGATAGGATTGGAATGAATCAGAGACACAAAAGAATTCGACCAACCAGATGACTAAGACCGAAGAAAGGAAGAGACGTGAAACTGCATTTAAAATATTCATAATGGATTTCTGGGTTACCTATTCATTCATTTATGGTGATGCAAATCCCGGTCTCTATGTACGACTATCAAGGTGTGATATTTTAAGCGACCATTACATTCATTGGTTTTTAGATGATTTTTTTCTCCCCATGAATTCGAAAAGAAGCAAGAACAGGTGAAGATTTATGAGACATGGGATATTTTGAGCTAAATGATAGAGTGCCCCAAGGTAGCAGGCAGAGACCCACTCTTTTTTAATGGAAAAATATGAAGTATGCGATTTTGATGAAAACCATAAGAAGTGGGTCAGGCAGTTCCATCACTTAAGTCATCCTGCTGTCCACACAGTCACACTTTGAAATGCACATATGAATCCTCGCTGGAACTCATGTCATGGCTACTTACAGCAATATCTCTAGGTTCACCTAAATGGTTGGGAAAATATCTATAAATATACGAATTAAGGCCAAATGATTTAGAATAACATCCCAAACTAACCATTGGAATTGCAATATTTGGGTTGAAAACGTTCGCAGGATGAGTCCCTGAGTTCTAATGTGTACACATGGTGGCACAAACCAAAACCATCTGTGGCTGTATTTTCGTGGGCTTAATGAGAAATTTATTGGGAAATTAGAAAACAGCATTTGCAAATGTACATTACCATCTTGCCACAGCAGAGAGCATGTGCAGATAAAAAGGTGGTGTGGTGAGATTTGAATATTGGAAACGAAATGGAAGTGTAGGAAAGAACTCAAAAAAAGAAAACGATTATTTGAAAAACCGTTTCAGGTGAATTTACTTATTACTTTTCTGGGGCTAGAGGCTGAGGTGGATCTGATCCCAATATGCCTTTCCAATTGTGCATACCAAGTTGGCTGAGATCTCTCTGCATTAACATTCTCCACCGATGGCGGGGCCTCTTTCTGCTGCGTTTTTTCTACCTAGCTTTTTGCTCGTAGAGCTCAGGAGCCGCTCTATTGATGGCTTCAGAGTTTCTATGCATGTGCAAGCCGGCATTCATCGTCGAATTACGGATTTTATTGTGGTGACCGATTAAAACCTGGTAAATTAGTGAAGTTATCTCTGATGCCTCATTTGCTGCTTTTACCCTAGGATAAAATGATAGCGGTGCGGGATAATGTGCAAAGTTAATGGACACTTAATCGACAGCAGTCCAGGCAGTTGCTTACAATTACACCTTTGTGGAGCCGAACTTCTTCTCACAATTTTCTCTTATTGATGTTTGGGATATCGCCATTTGCACCTTGGTTTGCAAATAGTAGTGGCCCGAATTATTGTTGGCCACTTAAAACGTTCGGACATCCAGAATATGGGAAGCGTATCTTGTCTAAATCTTCACGGTGGACTTTAATATCATGTTTAGAAGATTGAGCGCATGTCCTGTCGAGTTGCTCATCAGAACAGTCGTTAATGTTACCTTTCTCTTCGTAGAAGCGTGAGGGTTTTGACGAATTGAGCCAAATACATAGCAGCTACTTGTCTTTTTGAGAGAAATCACCGTAGTATATGCCGCAGTTTTTCATCTTTCTTATAATAGGCCATTTCAATGCACTTCATGAATTGAGGTTAGATCTACGTTATAGCAGTCTAGGGTCTCTCTGAGTTTTTCCCGTGGTGGTATTTTAAGGGACCTAACGTTTCATGTGCAGCACCCAAAACTCGCTTGCTTTTTTCGAGTAGCATGGTTCATCCGCAAGGGTATCATTGGCATCATAGGTTTTCGTTTGGCCAATAGATATACCCAAAGAAAGTATTTTATAGCATTGTCATCGCTAGTTCGCAAGAGCTAAGTCAGCTACAGTGGTTCACATGGAAGGCCCATCTTTCAACGAATCCTCTAACGACGACACAAACAGTACCAGCACTGGCTAAGGAAGTGAAAAGTCTCCCAGAAGTCCGGACTAGTCTACTCAGTCTTAGGCTGTATTATTCCGAGAAGACCACAGAGGCATATTTGTAATTGTTTCTGACGAAATTCGAAAAGATTTGATTGCATTCCTTTTTTGGATCACGTGGATGTTGGAAGTATCGAAAAAATTCCGATAACGTGAAGATGTAGACGATGTATCCATTATCCAGAGTCATAGAACAGTCAATGTGTAAGCTCATTGAAACTCCAGTCAGATTTTTTCAAGAGGACAGTTCTTTTTAAACGGAAGATGGCCTTAAAATGTAGCACGCGCTATAGTGTTGAGAAAAATGAGATTCATCAGAGCCAGGCTTATAGGTGATAGCCTTTTATGCATTTGGTACAAACCGTTGTTAGTAGTTTAAGACTTATTACCTTTAGAACTTACACCAACAAACACCTACATTTTTACGAGTATACCCGTTTGTACCGAAAGAATTTCCTTCGGTGACAAGCCCACTTGGATGCTAAAGAACTTTGCTTTTGATATCTGTAATATTTGCACACTGCGTCGAGCAGGCTATTGTCAGCTTACCCAATTCAGAGTGCTAAAGAGGAAGTAATGGCCAGTTTTCCAGTTTTTGGACTCTGTGGTGTTCTTTGAACTGACTTTTACTGTATTATCCAACTTTCATCAACTTGATCTGCGAGGAATGCTTCATGCTGCACCGGTTTGATATTTACCTTATGTGCTGGGAAAACCAAAGCTGGACTTGTTTCTGTCAATGGATTTGACTGCTTCAACCGATTTCTGTTCACCAAAGTTTGTCCTTTGATGGTTATTGTATGCTCGGTGACTTCTATTTACCTATTGCTATTTACCAATGTATATGGGGTACTGTGACTTTCACAACGCTTTCCTTTCCTTCGAATTTGACAGTGGTCTTTCAGGGTTTTCGGATGAAACAGAAACACCACTCTAATGAGCCACATCTTTATTTTGAAAGGATTTAAGCATACTAAGCATCTTCGCCACTTTCTTTGTTGTTTTAGCGTAATCTACCGAAAGTCCTTAGAATCAAAAATTCTGCGTTTCTCCATCAGCGACATAATCGGCGTTTTTTTTTTATAAAATGTCGGTTGAAACGTCCAGAATAGGCACCACATAATGCGGATATCACCTGGATTACATGCGCATACCATATGTAATTATATCCACTTAAATGCAGTCAATACTTTTTTTCTTTTTAACGTCGAGTCTTCGGAAAATAATTCACAGTTTCACCTGGATGTTCTTTTCAAAATCTTAGCTTCCTTGACTCTTAATTTAAACCTTTCCCCCAGGACAAAGCACCCCAAAACGAATAACTTTGTTAATTACTTACACCTTCTCCTTATTCCAATATTTCAAGCCCTTCTTCATGCTAGAAATACAAGAAAACAAAATCTCCTCCGCATAATTCCCTTGAAATATGAAACTTTTGAAAATTCGTGCATATTCGTAAGACCGCCTCAAACCCGTATTTCTTATGTTTCTGCAGACAATTTCAACGACATAGTTTCTACAAGGACTACACACTCATATCTGTAGGTACATAACTATTTGCATGCACTCGTGCTATTACAGAATTCAACATACGAAACATATTCGTACAAACATTCCGAAAATGTATCTCATCTTCCGTTCCACGACAGCGACAAAGGAAGGCACTTTCAATTTAACTTGGCTGTAACTTTGTTTTCGGTGCAATTGTGAAATTTTAAACTTTACCATGTGCCATAGCATAGAATGCTTGCACAGGGATTTGCTTTGTTTCAACAATGCAACTGTTCCAAGAAATTAGAAATGAATTTTCCAAATTCCAACTGTAATGAAGAGGAAGGCAATGTTTAACTGAATTCATTAATTTTCTCTTTTTTTTTTAATTTTGTTTTGGCTTAAGTTCAGATCTCTGTGGATAGAGTCTATGAAATTGAAATTTTGTTAAGGTTTTTGAATTGTTGAGCCCTGCAGACAGGTTTTGTTGTCATGATTTTGAAATGTAGGACGAAAAATGTTGAAGTACAAATTCCTACCAGACTTATCCGACCCGAGGATGCTTCTTTCATGTGTCGAAAGAAGAAGATTGTGTTCCTTTGACTCGGCATCAACACAGAGCTTACAAAGAAGAGACTCGAAATCTATATTTCGTTTCGATAACACTAACCCATACCTCTGGCCAAGAAACGATGCCACTTTCATTAGGTTTTCGAAAATCGTCTATGATGGCAGACCTTATTTTTGAGAACGATAAAAAGAGGGAAGAACGGTGTAAGTTTCTTTTATCTAAGGATCAATACCCATTATACTGCAGGAATAATCTGCTTGAGGAATTAAGATCCGATGGTATCACAAATGTCATTCTCTGGTCTATTTAAATTCTCTGTTCTGCTCGATGAAGCACAAGTAATTTAAGCACTGAATGAGAACCTAACATACTATGGGTTTCTGTTTGAGGTTTCTAAACACGGCCTTTCGCCTCCTGGAACTTTCTCATTGTTTTAGCTTCTTGATAGGGAAGCTGGGAGATAAAAATGTAGACATTGTATGTTCGACAATAACATTAACCTTCAACACTTCATATTGCGAAGTTTCATTGTTTTCCGTGCCTAAAAGTACCATTATAGCGGCTTACATATAGTGCTAAAGCCAAATAATTGAAAAAAAAAGGCAATTTCCCATTTAACCTAGGTATTGACGGATTGTTGGATTGTTGGATTGTTCGACCTCCAACAATATGATTGCAATGACGCTCAGTCGGTTATGTTGTAGTTGCAGTCAGCTGACCCAATTCAATATTCAAATTCATTTATCAAAACCCATCACGGACAAAAGACACTTTCCCGATGACGACCACGTTTCCGCGGATATGGACACGAATCTAATAAATTTCCGATTCTCGTCCTTCAAAAAGGATCTACTCGTGCTCATACCTCTAAACCCCCAGTCGACTCACTTTCTCATTCAAAGTTTTATCTCTCTCTGTACCGGTTTCATCGGTTATCATTCTCCTCTTACTGATATGCTGGACTCCTTTTTTTTATTATTGAGAAAAAATTCATCATCAATGTTCAAGGCAGAACAATGATTCCACATTCCATCGATGATGAGCAGGCGAACAGGGTTGTGATCATTAGAATGACAACGATGTAGACAATGCTAATGGTGATGATGATGATGATGATGATGATAAAGATGATAAAGACAAATGCGAACGTCGTCAGGAGGAAACGATTTTTCAATACCGTTATTAATTTAGGCGAATATTAAATTTGGTTTCATGAAATATGTCTCCTCTATAGAATCAGTAGAAAAACACAAAAAAAAATGAGGAAGGAAAAACAAAAGCAATCTATAGTAAGCCAAGGCAAGGCGAAGCAAACCAATCCAAGGAAAGAAAAGGCAACGCTCCAAAGGATCAGATTCTCGAATCTGGAATCTACATTAATGAATAATGGATAATGAATTGATTTGAGTATTGAATACGAATATGGCTGAAAGGACGAGAGAAACTCGTAGGGTGCTCTTTTGGTAGAGAAATGTAAATGGACCCACAGAAAAAGTACAATACTGCTTATGTCTGCAGTTGTAGTCCTTCAAAACGATGCCGCAGCATCCATCTTAACCACCTACCGAGTGACCAGTCAAATGGGATGAGTTGATAATTTGGTTTTCAATTAAGGTAAAGAAGGCACAGCAAAGGATCGATATTTTGATTTCTGAATTTTCCTGCTTTTTTATTTCCTTCGGTTTGGTTTGTTTTTTTTTTTTTTTGCTTTTTATGCTAATTGATTAATTTGAGGGACGAGAAGGATGTGGACTATTGCTGGGAAAAAAATGTTCCCAAAGTCTGGAGGTAGCAATAGGTGTACTCGTCAATTAAAAAGAAAACAAATGGAAGAAGCACAAACAGAATCTTTTATCTTTTCAAAACCTTGAAGACAGTCAGTGTTGGGAATTGATTTGGGTGAGTAGGGTGAGTAGGGTGAGTTGGGTGAGTTGGGTGAGTTGGGTGAGCAACCTTGCAAGGTCATTGAACCGAAGCAAAAGCACGAGTCTTAACATTGCAAGTAGAGTAGTGGGGAATTGATTGACAATATTACATTTTGTGTAGTTCAAGGTCAGATAAGGATTACAGATTTCAGATAAACTTTCTGGACAAGGGTAAGAAGAATTTTTGGGATGCTTGGGAAAAATTGGTAGGTCAGCTGAGTCTCAGAAGAAGTCTTACAACCAAGCTTATCACAGTCTTATCAAACAAAGAACCTTTCGAAAATCGCCTCTTGAACCTTAAGACAACCATGGGTGCAATTATAACTATTATTCCTCCTTGAATTAGCTTTCTTTTGCCGTATTTATTTTTTTTTTTAAAAGAACTTAACACTCAAGTGGGTATGAATACACTTATAATGCCTCAGCATGTGTTAAGTTTTTTGGAAAATGGGATAGAGAGAGAAAGAAAGATTTTGGGCTCAGTAGTTATTTCGCTCCATGGGTGGCATCCAACATTTAATGGGGAGACTAAATTCTTAGTGGAAGTTGGCTTGATGTTGATTTCTAGTCAACTACTCGTCTTAATTGATTTTCGTTAACTGAAAAAATGGATGATATGTCTTTCGGGCGAGGCTGGGATTCGAACACCGAACCTTCCGATTTGAAAGCCAGTCCATTACCACTTGAGCCACTGCCACCCACTATACGATTGAGTATACAGACACATCTAGTGATTCAATGAACTGTCAAACAGTCATCTTTTTTTAATTGCACCAGCAAAAGCATCAGCCATGAAGAGCTTAGGTGAACGTCATTCACTACATCAGTCTTAAGTACTCGTATCTGCCGCCTGATCGCACAATATGCTAGGAATCAGCAGAGAGAATATTCGATTACGATACCCTCTTCTTCACAGGAGGTGCAGGTATTTTTGTCACTTAAGCCCTCAATATTTGGACATTCACAAAAGCATCATGCTCGTGAGGACGCCTCTGATTCGCCTAGAGTCAGGATTAAATCCGCAGATTTCCTAAAGATGCTTGAGTCTGCAATCCACTGAGTAATGTCGTAAAATTGTAATCGTCAATGGAAGTCCTAATTATAATAATAGAAATCTAAACTCACTTTTTTAATTTTACCCTGAAACAAGTTTATCTCATTTTTTAAGCTTCCAGTGTGACTTGGAACTCAAAACCGACTCAAAGAATTTAGCTTACCGGCCACACTAGAACAATCTTGCGCTTAAACACTATTTCGCCAATAGTTGCACTGTTAAGTACAGAGTGTCCGGTGGTAGATATAACTTTTAAAAATGAAATATATTGTTTAACAAAAAAAGAAATAATGCGGATTCTGTGTTTTGAAAATGTTTTCGCCCAAATACCGTCCATTAAGTCACACACACTGATAGAAGCAGAGCATCATGTTAGATCCCATGTGCGGCACTATGCTTGACTGGATGTCGCGAATACCACGGCGAATATTTTCTTTCAGAACAAGGGGTTTTTAGCGTACAATTAAATTTACTTTTAGAAAACAATCCACATACGAGTAGGTGAAGTCTGTAGATCTCAGTAGATACAGGATGTCTCCAAAGTGCTGATCAGTTTTTGTGGGAAATTTTATCGCTTCTTCTCAGGAATTTCCAAAAAAAAAAACACTTCCTATGGTTCCGTTTGTCGATAAAACGCACCGAATACTAACTATTGGGAAATGTAAATGCCAGATACCGCTTTTGTGGAGATCAGTAGCGACAATTTTACTTATTTACGTGTGCCTATTCCGGTGGAAGGAAACTTCTGCGCTCCAGAAGATACAACTGACAGTGGGAAAACTCTCCAACATGGTTTCACAAAAGTTTTTGAGTAAATTAAAGTCATTTGACTTAAGTTCTTGAACCCATTGAATCTTTAACGGATGAAATTTTAAGTCTTTTGGTAGAATTTCATGAGCAATAGTTTCTGAACGAATTAAGTCTACACTTGGCCCACCACTGAATCGTCAAATATTGTAACGTGAACAAACTTGTTGGCGCGTATTCACGTACCAATCACCACTTTTAAAACACACATTCCCGACCACTGCGACGTTGTGATTGACAAACCCATTCTCTCGATGATCCAAATGAGTGTAGAATTCGACTCCATTGATATGTCCACCACGACTTCCACTATGGAAGCTGCTATCTTTCAAATATCGGGTTTTTCAAATAATTACTTGAGATACCATATGTTCATTTTAATTTTAATTTTTAATTTGGTGGGGGCTGAGACATTAAGATATAAATCTACCAGACGACACACCTTAATACCATAAGTGAAACCCAGCCCCATCCTTTGAACATGATTCAGATTTCGGTTTGAAGACAGTTTGAAGGTTTGTTTTCTTGCTGGTTCTATGTGTACTCCTCTGTGGCGTCGTAAACACATACCGAGCTTGTATGCGGATTGTAGTTAACCGTTCGGTTAGATCCCTGAAACTGAAGATTTCTTTCCAAATCTGGTCTGTTAAGTTCAATCTAGATGATCACAGGCAATATCCCATCAGGAACTCCTTGACTTGAAGGTTTTCTCTCAAGTACTTCCCACAACCACACTAAAGAACAGTTTCAGTTTCAAATCACTCGTCAAACTTTTCAGATGTACTTATGCCTAACTCAGGAAAATCACACAACGCTATTACTGTAACTGCAAACTTTTTTCGGGCATACAAAACCAGAGCAACTAATTACATAAAAGTAAAAGACTGAAGGCTATGTGAAGCCAAAACATTGTGCATACAACCAAATACTTTTAGTGGCTGCAACATTTTCTATTCTAAAAAAAAAAAAAACACAAAAAAAAGAAAACAAAGTATGTGAGCTCCAAAAGCTTCTAAGTAATTTATTCAGCTTCCCGTGCAACTTTCCATGGTAAAAATCTGTGAACGTACCCTTCCCTACCCACTGTGTTGGTACTGCCATGTCCTACTTGTTTTGAAACTCTAATGAAAAAAAAAATAGAAATACCTTCCATCCATCCGAAAATGAATCCAAAGTAACACAACACACATCATCATCGTTACCTATCTTGTCCTATCCTTCCCCCTATCCAACACTGTTCTTCGTTTTACTCTGCATTTCCCTTCAACCGAACTCCAAAAAATTGTAAACCTCGTCTGCAAACATGCGGTATTCGCACGTTAATATTTAAATAACCCGAATGAAGTGGAAGCGCACAAAATGGAATTCCATGTACCTCTAACAAGCCCCACATTCGTTGGTCTACTGTGTGGTGTGTGTCCTGTGGGTTTTCTTTTCAAGAGTACACCTCCCTCTGCCTACAATCCATTCCGTTCATATGAATAAATTCACTTTCGTGCCACATCTCTGTGTGACCTACTACATGGATTAACTTTGCGCTGGCTGAAAAGAAATGCCTTTGCTGGTAATAGCGGCCACAGCAGTGCCAAAGACTACCATACTTTTCACAGTTTCGAGAAGTTCATATCCTGTGAAGGAGCGAAGTAGGAACGAGGAAATAAGGACCACCATCACAAGTCCATCTCGTGTCAAAGGTTTAAGCCACATCGCCACCGCTCGTATCTTACTCTGCGCACATGGAAAACTTCTGACCGGTCAAAAAGGATTCTGATGATATGATAATTTCTCTGGCCAAAAAGGATGATTGTTGTTAAAAATAAAAAAAAAACTTTGGTGAATGCCTGTGTAAACTCAGAGTTGCCACTTGGGAGCGGTTTATCAGGAGTGGATTTTCGCATACATGCCGGAACATTGGGGACCATATTTCACTCAAAATCCAGAGTCGGACTGGTTTCGGATTTAAAAATCACGACTCCTGGCAAGGATGTTTTAATCCAAAATGATCAACAATAAGAGGTACACATACATACCTGTTTCATTTGGACGACCTGTATGAGGTGTGAGATGAGAGGCTACAAGAGAGAACAGTTACACTGTAGAAGGCAAAAGCCACTTCTTGATCCTTAAGTAGAGAGATGGAAATGCTCCGCTACAGAAGGACATTCGTTTGGTTCGATTCAAACTGTGACCATATTATGGTGTTTGCCTTATTTGTCTAAAAATATGTCTCGCAACGAATGGGTGAGTATAATCGTGGCGGATTTTTTAATCCGACTTGTCACATGTATATATCATGAAATCGTATAGGGACACGCAAATCCTGAACCGACGTGCGAGTATATCTGCCTAGCAAATTTATCGCAGATTTCATTTCTCATAATCTTAATAATCTTATTGTGACCTGTGACCCAAACAAGATTCCGTGAACTCAATCTTTCGTCCTTCATATCACATGGATAGAAATACCCGTAGAAAATTCTTTCAATGTCACAGCTCCTAGACTGATTAGAACAGAGTGATTTTAATTTCAACGAACACTGTGCATACACAGTACAATCAACATCCATATTCCACAAAAACTACACATCCTTTGGCGGATGCTGGTAGGCCTCTACACCGCCTACCTGTGTCCTCAGGTGAGATCAACTTCATTCTTCAAAACTATTTTTGATGAAATTTGACTACACATTATAATCCTAAGTAATAGTCGCGGGACCATGCTCGTTTTGTCGAATCGTTCCGTTTCTGATAAATTTTTGCGTACCATACAAGCATATCCATTTTTGCATCTTTTTTATGGCAGATATTTATCTTGACTCGTGTAATTAGGTCTTTTCTCTATCCAGGATCAGAAGGTCCCCCTACGTAGATGCAATAATTTTCAAGAGCATGATAAAGAGCCACTCCCATCCGCGTAAAAGTGGCAACACTTCGTGTATAGAAGGTAAATATCTGAAGAAATCTGAAATTCTTATTTGCAGTCACAAAAAAACTAAAAACAAGATTCATGCATCACAACGAGATATAGTTCACATTTCTGGACACAAGTCATCCCGCGGGATGTTGAATCTACAAAGTTTCAAATTGTGTAAGATGACTCAAAGAGATGAGACTCCAAGGACAACACAACTTCTCATGGATACTTGACTGACATTCTTTTATCCAAACAGATTTCTAATTTAATTTGAATCCTCTGCTCGCCCACACACGAAAATGACGAAAATCTTTTCAAGTCGCCCTCGCAGTATACGAATACCAATTCAATAAAATAAAATTGAAGATCATATCTGTTATACCATATACGAGTATTGTATCTGTAACCGAGAGAAGTCATTTCAAGTACCAAAATTGAGTTTAAATATACATAGATAGATTTCTAGATTCCTTGCAGAGCTTTCTCCTGCTCCATTGGTATTGTGATGGCATTCTTTTGTGGTATCGGAAGCCCGTACACAAACGTGACCCTCTTCGCTTTTATCCCTGAAAATGAAGGAGATACGAATTTATTTATTCAATCGATCGTGCGTAAAGCATCCTTAAATCATCCTTAAATCAATCCTTTTTATTATTTGCTGCCATAGTAAGGGACCGAATTCGAATTCGAATCCGAATTCAATTCGGATTCGTTTGTTGACGTCTTAAATTTGTCGAGTAATTGCTTCCTGTTAAGTTGAACTTTACGTCCACCTTTCGAAAAGTCCTTTATTTGGTGTGGAAGGATTATTATGACAAATGAACACAAACGTACAAGTTTTGGCATTTTCTTGCAACACTTATAACATAGCTCTCAATTATGATTTTTATGAGCCGGAGTACTTGATTCTATTTAAAGATACTTTTGAATTGTATCAACGTCCGCTTTATAAATTTCAAGATAATTACTAAGCAATTGAGTTTTTCATTTCTATATTTTTTTTTATTCTAATTGTGGGTGTGTTAAAATTGTGTACGTGAAAAGAACAGGTTCATAATGGTACTTGGGTTGCAAGTGCAGCTGTTGAGCATATCTAGGATCTCTATAAGTCCAGACAAGGGTATACCTACACATACTTGTTCACATAAGAAAGGAAGCACAATAGAAGAAACTGGGAATGCGGTGTCGTTAGAGTAAATTGCCCTCAATAAGAATCCTTCGAAGAATTGTGTTCTTTTCGATTGCATCGCAAGGATTCGTTGCTATTGCAGTGCACAACAAATGAAACTGAATTGCAGGCAGAAAGGGTAGATTTCTTTTCAGAGATTTCTTTGGGTGAATTGGATTTTTTTTTTTGCTTTCTCTTTTTTTTTTTTTTTTTTGGAAAGCAAGTAAAGGAAAAAATGTGAGGAGTTTTTGGGACGATGAGATTTGGGTTTAAAAAGAGCAATCAGCATAAATTCTAGGTCGCAAAATGCGTAATCAAGATGTACAAGACCCGGTGGGTGGCATACAAAAATTCCACAGATATATGGATTGCATAAGGATACACAGGATTGTGCTGTTTTTCTCCATTTTTAAAGGGAATTGTTTTTCTTTTTTAAGAATTCTAAGACATCGTGGTTTTTAGTTGAAGGTGAGGTAAATATCTGAGAGATCTATTGTCGTTATCTTAGTAGAAAATGATGCTAACAAATTTACTCGAATTTTGCGAGAAATTTAGGCAATAGCATAAAAAATGATCCACTTACTCGTATTTCTCTATTGTTTATAACTTCAATAGAAATTTTGTGAAGATACTTGGACTTCTAGCTTCGTTTCTAGTAGCATTCAGTTATCCGATCCATCTATGTGCGTATAAATATACAGTGACCTTATTTGGCAAGGCGCAGTAAACCACAAATTAATCTTTTCTTTTTGAGGATGAATAATGGATTTCCTTCCAAGAGCCTGTTCAATTAGTAGGGTTACTTTCAGACAGGAACGTAGAGTCAACCCACAACAAAGATGTTCTGGCTTATTTACACGAAGAAACACAAAATGTCTTGGGGACACTTTCATGGCTTTATTCACGCCTTAGAAAATAAGCCATCTGTTCGAAATAATATGGCTGATATGGATATGAAAGTGGTAGATTACGTAAACGTGGTGCAAAAATCTCTGGAAACTGTAATTTCAAGGCTTATGACCACATTGGATGCCGATTATAATTACAGACCTATAGGTCTGTCTAATAAAAATTGTAGAACAAATAATAGAAGCATACGTCTCCCAGCCTAACACTTACTCCTTTTTAACTATAGTCCAATTTGAACCTGGCCATCAACTAACAAGCCTCCCGAGCTAGCACGACCTATCGATGCCTCCAGTGCCGCACTTGATTGAGGAATAATTCGAGCACCCGTTAAAATCGTTGGGCCAAAACAGTGACGTCTATTCCCTCAACGTAGCCCAGTCATTTCAGACTTTAAATCCATAAACGATTGTCTGGACCGATGTCGCTCTAGAGATCGTTCAGTTCGTGGTTGAACCATCTTCTAGATTCCCTGCCATAACAAATGGGACTAAAAGTCACGTGCACTATATTTCTCCCTGTTTTTGCGAAATTATAAAATAAAAGTCTCGTGGATGGGGATGTTTGATTTGGCTTTAAATTTATTTGAAATAAAACGCAAGCGTGATCTTGTAAGTTCAAAAGATTACTTTAATGTGAGAGAGTGCACTTGACAGACGGAAGCAAGACAACAAAAAGTTAACGAAGAAAAAAAATGACAGTGTTTGATTGGTTAAAAGTAAACAATACAGGGTATTCCATTATTTTGGCAAATTAGTGTAAAATTATTTCTTAACACTCCCCTAATAGACAAGTGCTTTTTCATCCACTTTTGGCAAGGTCCAAGTCCCTACGCCATCGAGTAGACCCGGGATTATAAGGGTCTTGTAAATGGGCAGTGTCGTCTAACAAGAGAGGCCTCTGTAACTCAATTGTCGTCTGACCCCAAAGAAACAATACAAGATCAGTTCTTCCTTTTCAGTTACCTTCTTTGGTAAGAGTGATTCTCAGTTCAACATCTACAATTGAATCGATACTTAAGCAGCCAAAGTAGACACAGTCCTTTACAACTTCGAACAATATTGCAATATAAGTCTTTGGAGATTGATGCAGGTAGCACGAAAAATTCCCGAGAGGTTTTAGGAGACTCAATCAGAAAAAGTTGCAGTAGTCTCTCGTAACTGTAGCAATCAGACATTAGATTCGTCGGGGTCGGTCCAAGATATCCGTCCAGTCTTCGCTTTCTGGAAGGCCAGATACTGGTCTGAGTAAACGTATGCTCCTCGAAACCCTGTTGGTTTTAGCCGAGCCATGAAAAGTGTCTTTCTATACGAAATTCCACCAAAATCAACAAGATCGATGTTGAATAAGAAAATTGCCCCTATGCTGGGCGAGAGGTCCTTTGACAAAATTATCCGCGTTTTCAGTGGCAGCATAAGCCATATAAAGCCTTTGTATGCGAATTTATACTTAATGCGAATTATGGTCAGGCGTTCGCTTAGATGCCTGAAGCAGGAAGCATCCGCATGCATAGTAGATGGCATTATGTTTCATAATTTTTTCGCGGTTCTTCCTATCGCACTTCTTTGATGGCAGTGATATCCGCTTTGTAGGGTTCTAGGCATTTCGTAACAATTTGCAGCATCTGCTCTATCAATCTCCGCACGTTTCGCCGATTCCTGTAGAATTGATCTCTAAAATAAATAGTGAAGAGCGTAAATTCACTCGCATGCTTTCTCTTTCTACCAATATTGTGGTGAAAGGCAGGGATGAAAAGAGAAAACATACGTCAAACCTCTGATTGGACACGCTTGCTCGTATACGGGACATTGGCTGTATCTGTCAATGTGTGAAGATACAGCATAAAATATAGCTTCTTCTACAAAATGTGTGCCTGCTGTATTTAACACATGCAATGCCAGCACAAGGATGGCACAATATCATTGGCGCAATATTTTATTTCAGTTTTGAGAAATACTTGCTGCATGAGTCCAATATCATTGAAATTCAGATTCGGATCAGATTTTCTAATGTTCACGAAGAAAATAAATGAAAAACTCTAAAAATTTGAGTTGTAATCGATTTATTGCTTCGCCACCTTCTGACAAACTAGTGATTTCAATAATTCGATGGTTTGAAATGTTGTATGGCACGGAGCGCCATCATTCTTGCAACCACATCTTAACATTGGGTAGGCAACAAAATAATTCTAGTTTTTGCAAGTAGATTGCGATATGTCAACTTTAAGATCTTTTCACTTTTGACATTTTATATGTAAATTAGCTGTCAGCTTAAGCCTACTTTAGATGCAGCTGGAGCATTTCTTTACATCTGTTAGCACAGTGTCAAAAGAATTCAAAACGACCGTAAGTTGAAGATGACCAGATCAAGTAATAATTGAATCAGATCATCATATGGCCGTGCAGTAGATTGTAGAGAGATTAAGTGCATTACACGATGAGATACTGAGAAAAATATCACGCCCTTGTTTCCATCGGAATTCCATTAAAATCAGCCAAATATCGAGGAAACCGCCATCGGCCACTTGGCGCCAACTATGACTATTTGGTGGGCATAGAATACTCTCTAAACTTAGAAGATGGAGATGCGTGAATCGTCTCTGACATCATCACAGTATACTGCTCCATATGCAATTAAATAAGGCGATTCGTTGCCTTGTGACGACAATGATTTGTGCAAAAATTGCAGAGACGGGTAACAGGCGGAATCATCCTTTGTGACTACATTGCCTTTTCCAAAAGAAAATCGAATAAAACCACAGTACTCTATAATATCATATCTGTTATAAAACTCTTACCAGTTACGTCTTCACAGATCTACACTGCTGCTTTTCCCAGACTCCAAAGAAAGATTTGTCCCAACTACAAGCGGAAACCTGAGTTTTGATGGTCTTACGCGTCGACTGTCTTTTAACTCTGATCTTATGGATATGCCATCTGAGGCAATGATACAAGAATTCCTATTGCGGAACAAATACGACTTTCCGTGTAGCCAAGAATGGTTTCGTCCAGATTCTGAGGAAGGAATGTAGTCGAGTCGTCACGGATGGCTCCAAAACCTGGAGGAGAACAACGTTAGATTTCACGCCTCGTTAGGAGAACTTACGTCTGTCTTCCAAGCTGAGACCTAACCAAACCTGATGGTAAAGTTCCATGTTGCGAATGAACGGTGGCGAGGGTTAAGCATTTGTATCTGTAACGACAGGCAAGCTCCGCTTAATGCATTGCAAGGTCCATCGCAACTGCCAAGCTATATCAAGAAACCAAAACTTCACTGCACGAAGTCGGCTGAATTCAAAGTGTCTTGTCTGAATCCCACTTCACAGTGCTGTCCCTCAGTAGGAAAGAATGCAGGGTGCTTACTGGCGTATACTGGACATATGTGACGCAACATCCTGTGACTCCTTCTCTGAAAGAGCTGCCGGTACTCGACGCTGATGTGATGGAAACTGGTACTGTAGGCACTTCATTACTAAAGCGCATATTCATCTTTGTTTGAAAGGCTGACCAATTCCAGTAAAAGAAACATACAAAGAGTACAATAGACTAGTACCCTATCACGGTGCTCTGTTCCGACAGAAAAAGTATACTTCTTCCCGAGCTGAAATCACTTATGTTAAGAACCTCATGAAATTCATAGGCGCAATGGACCTTCTGTTCTTAGTGAGCAGTGACTTTCATTCCAAGGCACCCAACAACTCATGATGTATTGACGATACATACATATATAAATGAAACAAATTGCAAGACAGGAATATAAAAGGAAACTTGTGTCCATTACTACAATACATGGTGGATTCTCGACATAGCTGTGAGGTATTTGGCCAGGAATGCCTACATAATCAATGATTGCTTCATTCAATCCGAAATAATAGCTTTCAGGAAGAAATTCCTAATTCACAACAACATTGTAAACTCTGAAAACAGTAAGCATCGCCCCCTTTTCTGACTGCAAACGAGGTGATTCCATCAGTTATGGCTCATTTACAGCACACCATTCACTCGATTGATGTCTGGTTTGCATGTTATGCTCATAAACTCACGTCTCGTCACGAGTACCTAATGATTTGTTTGAAAAATGTTTGATCGGAAGGCACGCGCTGTTCTATTTGCAGGAAAATCACCAGGTACTACTACGTCTCAAGCCCAATTGATTGGTTAAAAGCAAGTAAACAGATCCAATTGCAATGTTGGTCATCTATGTTAAGACTCTGATTGAAAGTCGTAGTTAACCAGCAGAAGGTAGGTGTTGTTTAGTGAGTAAAAATTTCACACTGCTATGAGTCCCGAGCCTCCTTTGGCTTCCTAATACGGATTTTGTGGTAAAAAAGATATTTTGGGTCTCAGCACCCACACAATTTACAGATCATATGTGAAGAAAAAAATAATAAAAAGGAAGGACGCGGCTAAAGGCTATCGCAATGGGCCCAATTATGGAGAAGTAAAGATTTCCGTGCTTCATCCACCTACTCGCTAAAATTTTAATTCTAAAAATCATAAGAAATGAAAAGCCAAAAAGAGAAAATTTACTCGTACTTACCTTTAGAAAAGTAAACTAATTTACGTTGTTATCCTAGTTCCTGCAGCTAATAATCCCCCCTGAGGAACACAAAACAAACACGCACTCTGGGAAGGAAAACCGAATATGAAAGCTGGTACATATTTGCACAAGTTCGCAAAGTACGAGGCAAGCAGCAAGGGCGCAGGTCGCGAACTCTATGGATTACCGATGTATTTTTGGAAGATCACCGAATGACAGAGACTGCGTTTTCACCAAGCCAATTTAGACCGTAGAGTATTCTAAAAGCAGAGCAGAGATTTAAAGGACATTCGCGCACTTACCGATGGAAACACTACAACGAGGTGCTTGAGACCAGGTATGTTTGGGCAGACAACATGGACAGCGACGGATAAACCGCAACTTTAAGGGGACGGAAGACTTAATATCGATAAATTGAACACTGCGACTTCGGTGAAGCACCACATTGGTCGCATAGAAATTGGGCCAGGAAGCAGGATTTAAAAATGAAATTTGCTTTTCTATTTAATTCATTTTAGTTTATTAAACTTTGAAACAACCCACCAAATAAAGCACAATATCTAGACCAAATTGTAGATTTAGAGATTTACATAATTGTTCACAAGAAGCCTGATCAGAAAGGCAAAATCACACAAAAGCACAAATCTCTAGAAAATATTGTACAAACAAACGCTAAACAACACATGTAATATTAGTAAACGAATAAAACTTACTCTTTCAGAATTCCCATTTAAAATGAAAATAGCTTAAAATGTCTTAGACCAGTAAAAACTTTCGATGTTTGGGTTCCACACCAAACACAACCCATCAATATTGGGCGCGCGCTCAAGGGGTCAAGGTACCCTTAAAATGTTTGCACAAAGGAAATCTTGGGAGGAAAGAAGGATAGGTACCGATGTACGTTGGTTTTATATGTCTGAATGTTATAATGACTAGGAAATAGAGAGCTCGGCAGGGCATTCCATAAGCGAGTTGTTAGGCGTAGGAACGAATCACGATATTTCAGAGTACGTCCGAAAATGGGCTCGACGGTATACTGACGAGCATTCATAGCGGGACGTGTGTTACTGGCGATTTCTATGGAGCACTGGTGGTGGGAATAGCGATAAAACAAAGTGAAACACGAGACATTTCCTCGGTGTTCGAGAGCGTCCATTGCCTGAGTGATATTGGTATCACCTGTGAGTTTTATCGCACGGTTTCGAATCCGGTCTAGCAGATGCAGAGATATTTTAGACGCACCTGACCATATGTGAGCATTGTATTCCAATTTTGGGCGGATGGATGCCTTATATATTGAGGCCAGATCAGAAGGGGAAAAGTATTTCTTACATACGAGTAGTTTGAGAAAGCCTAGACATTTCGCAGCGTTTTTGGCGACATCGAATATGTGGTCATTCCAACGTAACTTGTCATTGACACACATACCGAGAATGGAAAGTTTTTCGATTTCGACGAAGTGGGTGCCATTCATGGATAAAGGGTGGGTATATAAATTTCGCTTTAACGACAGCAGACAGTTTTGTGTTTTGGAAGCATTAAATTCCACTCTGTTGATAGTTCCTCAGTTGGTTACGCTGTTAGTATCGGAATTTAATGAGCTTAACATACGGTGCCGTCCCGGTTCTACAGCCGAAGAACAGGAGCGTGAGTTCGGAAACGAATATGAAAAGCAGAGAGTCCTGTCTTCAGCAAAGGAATATATTGGATTAGAAATGGCAGACAAGAGATCATTGATAAAAATTAAAAAAGTGTCGGAGACAGAACGGAGCCCTGAGTAACATGCTTCATTACACATGTTCACCAACAATATCCATTTCATTGTCTCTGGCTTGCATTGACAACAGCATCACCTGACAATTCAATGCATACCAGCATCCACACATAAATGTAAATATGTTCCGTTACAGAAGCCAAGCCAACTTTTCAATCTCTCTGCAAAAATCAAAGCTTCTTCATTAATATTGATTGGCGGTCTAAATCACGCGATTTGCAATGACGCTAACGGATTATTTTGAGTGACATCAAGCAATAAGACATTCTTGGAATCAATTGAGTTTTGATCACGGAAGTATAAAGGTCGTCAAGTGTAGAATTAAGAAAAAATATGTAAAATATATATGTATATAGAAAATAAAACTAAACAAGCATTTCTTTTGTTTTATTGGAAATATAACTCCTGGGGCATATCAGCATTTATTTTGGGAATATCAGACTTGAAACCATCCAAGACAGCTTGAATTGAACGTTCCGAAAGGTAATTTCTAATCCATTGAAGAAGAGAGTCATCGATCCCAAAAGCACGCATTTTCGACAAAAGAGCCTGATGTCAAACTCGGTCAAATGCCTTAGAAATATGAAGTGCAACTATCTTGCTTTCGCCAGATTGATGTGCGCTTTTGTTCCACTTTTCGGTGAGATATACCAGTGGACCTGTTGCTACGAAAAACATATTACCTGTCATTGAGAAGTTTTCGTGTTTCGAGATATTTCATGAGCTGACGGTTTATCAGCGTTTCCACGACAATTGTAAGTGCAATGGGTCTGTAGAAGGAGAGAGAAGAAGATTCGCCTTTTTTAGGGACGAGATGGACAAATGCTGTTTTCCATCACGAGTGCGAAAGTGGATTCGTCCCATTGAAGATACGACGCACTCAAGAGTAGGTGGAGACAGAGCACAATCTGGGAGTGTTGAGCTGGCCGCAAAGAATGCAGCAAGCAGATTGGCCTTATCCAAAGAGCTGACAGCTGGAATGTCATTGTAAATGAGCGTTGGGATGGAGGATGAGGCAGAATTTCTAATATTTTTGACAAACGTCCAAAAATGTTTACTACCTTTGGGACATTGTAGTTTTTTTTGCCTCAACTTTTAGTCGTATTGAAATTTCACACGCTTGAGAAAGACGTTGCAGTCATTCCTGGCTAGTTTAAACTTTTTTTGGATTGGTCTTGAAGGACCGAAAAAACCCTTCTCTAACCCTAAGAACCTCTTTTCAGCTCGAGTCGTACCATGCCTTTTCTTTTGGTCTGATACTCTTCATCCGAATAGGGATAAAGGATCTCATTCCGAAGAGAATAGTGTCAGTGATCACATAAGCAGCGGCATCCACGTCGTTATAGAGGAAACATAACGACCAATGAAATTTCCTAAAGAAGGTGTTAAGTCCGCTCCAATTGGAAGCTCTAGGAATCTTTTCTCTACTTAACTTTGTGGTTGGTGTACGAGAAATTAGCTGATATGACACAATGGTCCGACGAGCCTAGAGGGGAGAGCACATCAACGGAGTAATTATCAGGATGAGAAGTTAAAAACTGCGCGTTAAGTTGTTTTCCGCAGCGAAGATCTCAACATACCGCCTTTCGGGTGTAGTCTATCCAGAATGTCGAAGCCAACCAGAATTGGGGGTACTGAGATATCCCGTAATCACGATTTCAGTATGAGGATATAAGGATACAATTCTTTTTATGGAGTCAGACAGCGCAAGAAACTCGTTAAAAGTCGAGTTACTGCCCAGTTTGAGGATTCTGTAAATAAAGCAGTAGTGGATAATTTGCTTACGGAGATGGAATTTTAACCATATGAAATTGAATTCCGGATTCGAACAGGGACCACATTGTGATGGAATTTGGTAAGCTACATCACTATGCACGTAAATGGCGAGACCACGGTGAGAGAAGAATAGTGGCACTAGTTCGTAGCCAGGTAGCTTCAGATCAGAGTGATCTGAGAGGTGTGGGCGGGGATCTACCTGTGTTTCACTAAGTGCTAAACCGGTGGTCGGTACTTACAGACGTGGACGTACACAAAAAAGTGAATACTTTTTTAGCCCGCGTATATTCGCAATGTCCATCCTAAATTCCCGAATCATTATAAGAAAATAAAAACAAACACAAAAAACACAAACACCGACGATGCTAAGCAAGGCTGCGAACTGAAAATTCTGACGTTGGCTTACTGAATCGTTGTAGGTGTTATGCTCTTACAACAATAGAAAACAGTGCACCAACAAAATTCTCACTCACACAACCCGCTATCCATCAGTTATTGTCTACACTCAACCACTGCCCGTGCCGTATGACAAATACAGCAATGGGAGTGACTGAGTGCAAGCAGCAGTACTTACGACCAGGAGCGGGAGTGGAGGGATACCCGCACTGTATAATATATTTTTTTTTTATTACTGCGAGTTCGGAAAGATCCACCAGTGGCCATTTGCACTCGGCGTTGGTCGACACGGAACTGGTCGACCATAGTCCAAGGGTGATGAACCAACAAAAATCACATCGAAAGCTGAACTGCGGCAACATACATAGATGGTTCGAATATCAAAGAGCTGGTTTCAGCGACCAGTTCAGATGTTAACTGGGAATAGCTAATGAAACTGGAGGAAGCCATAAAATGGAAAATAGAATTCTCAAATCGTAAGGAACTCGTTTTCCACTCCGACAACGCTAGACCACACACATCTTTGGTAACTAGCGAAAAATTATTGAACCATGGTTGAAAAGTTAAGGTACATCCACTATACAGCCCCGACTTTGCAACATCGGATTTTCACTAAACTCTAAGTTGGATTGGACTTTCACAAATGATGATCTAGTTGTGTGATAATAAAGACTAAAAGTTATACGAGAACGGGACTATTTCAGAAAGTCATCGAACAAAGTGGAAAATACATAATTGATTAAAGGTTATTCCATTTGTGGAAAAAAAATGTTTTCCTCCACACTGAAAGACGAAACTACTATTTTGCCAACGCATACTAAAACACGTCAAATATGGAGCAGGGTGATGCTGTTTGCCGGAATGCCAATCCCTGGTAATGTGAGTATGCTCTTGGTAGGACAGAGTTGAGTCAATTAAGGTTTTTACTTAAATACAAATAAACCGGTCAGCACAGGTTCGAATTATGTAACTTGTTGTGTCAAGGAAATTTATTTCCCAAAGCGACTCCTTTACAAAATATAGATGAGATTGACCTGGGCAAGATGTGGTTGCAACAAAGATGGTGCTTGGAGACATACAAATCATCATCAAAGTGATTTAATCATAAATCTGTTACAACTCTAGTTTTTAGATTTTTTGAATTTTTTTTCTTCGAGAACAGCTCTTCTGATGAAGGATTAGAAAGCGTTATAATCTGAGTTTTAAGGATATTGAACCAACACAGCACATTTCTCCACCTTCAACATCGAGTTATAAACCTGATTTTTGGAGACAATGGAAAATGTGTTGAGACATCAAGAAATGCGGCAAAGCAGATTAATGGACTTTCTCTGCCATAATACAAATTATTTTTCAGGGACCATACGTATAAATATATCGCTGTATCAAGCGAAGTGCAGTGCCAGTGCTTGATGCCTACGATAACATACTTTGGCACCAGAAGAGTCACTAAAATTTCCCTAAGTCGAACGTGTAAGGAATCTGAATCACATGATACTCAGACCCTCGTGAGATCAAGGGTTTTTAAATTATACCGGAAAAAGTCAAGAATATTACGTTCCCGAAATTGGTAGCCCAATTATAATATAGAAAGATTTTTACGCTGACAATCGTTCACTCCAGAAGCAACGTCCCAGCCCCATTAATTGGCGCGGAAACATGAAATTTATCAAAAGCGGGTGAAAATGTCTAGTTGATTACTTCAAAGGAAAAGTTGTACGAATGATTTTCGCTTCCAATTGAAGAAGAGAAGAAGATGTAACAGCGAACTGTATGGGCTATACAGCGACAATGACCTGATCAGAAGAGGTAGAATTCAGCGGGTACAACGGCGAATCAACAGCACTGTCCCGGCCCGGAATGTCTTTGAAACCATTATAGAGAGACGACCAGGTAAAAGAAAACTTCTTTTACGTGTTTAACTTGGAATGTGCAACGGGCGCAGGTCCACCTCGGGCTCTAACACCGCCTAAACCAAAGTAAAGTAAGGAACCGTAATGCAAATTGTAACACAGTTTTAAGCAATACACTTCTGATTTTATACAGCCGTTTTTGAAAAAGGCATCCCAGGATGACTATTATGTTTAAATTAACCAACTGCAAATCATTCAAGTAAGAATGCTGAAGCTCCTACGCATCTATCGTTTTTGAACAATAAGAGTCCATGGGGCAAAACCAACTGTTTCTTGTTATGACCCTGCATAATAGTTTCTATATGAAAGGTGCTTCCTACTATTGGACAAGCACCTTGATCAAAATTTAACACCGACTGGAACAATATTTTGTAATTTTTCTTCTCCAGGGAAAAGCATTTCGGACAAACAACAATTTCCAAATTCCATCTCCAGAGTTATTCACATTTTTTTTATTTTTTTTTTATTTGCATTCCTGATTGTCGCATTCAATGAAATTCCTTTCTCCAAAGTAATCTGAAGATAAAAAAAGAGAATACAACAATTTATACCGCCCGCCCACCCACTCAACTATCCTCCACCTGTCTTGTAGCAATTTTCAATAAAAAAAAAATCTCAAAATACCCAGGATATTTTATTTTTACTCCTTGCTGCTGTCAGGTTTATGTTGCATTATATGCAAACAATTCAGATATCCAGATCTGAAATTCCGATCCAGACTCAAATCCAGAAATACAATACCAGAAGTCCTGATCTGTCATTGCTTCCAGGCATCAATACAAAACTGAAGCAAAACAGAAGCAGAACTATTGTATATGTACGTAAACTGCACTTTAGTGGGTAGACTGAGCAGCAGGAAGTAGTTTGCTTCCCCAGTTTGTTTTGGGCTTGGTGCTACACCAGGACACAGATCCAGAGACAGATACGAATTTGGATTTGATTTTATCGCACCGAGAGAAAGAAAAAATATTTTGTCCATCTGTTGTTTTTCACAGCGCCCTTTACGTTTTCTTTCTATTTCTCCAAAAAGCAAACACAAAAAAGAAAATAGAAAACAAATAAATAAAATTTGTCTGCAAAACAAATGACAGAGAGTAGAGACGATGAATAGCAAAGGACAAGACAGATTCAGGTGTTATTAAATTCCTTGAAAGTGATTTCCGATTTACGTACGTATTTCAGTTTGCAGCTTTGGATGTCACCAGTGTTGTCGCGCGCTAATATTTGAAGGTGGACCAAGTATCCAATAGAATATACTACGATTTCAAAATTAAAAGCGCAACAGAGGGGGACCAATGGTTGTTTGAAAAGTTAAACTATGAAAAAATGACAACCGAACACCATCTAATCGCCTATCACTGGGATTAGATTAATTAAATAATATAGTTAGTCGTACACTGGGTTGCAGGACAAAGGGGGTATTAATCTTCCTATGTAGAGAGAAGAATTCTAGAGCTCTTATCCCGAAAATGTGATATAGCCATATAAACGCTAGCTATTCCTTGTGAGCGATGTAAATGGGCTATTCATCCCTATGTATATACCCGTACAACCTAGGCACTTCATTCTTATGCCTTTATTTATGCCCCTTAGTTGATGTGACTGGGTATTGTACAATTATGCGTGTCATCATCCATTTCCAACCAGCAAACTTATGAAGATAACACTGAATCAACCCTGGTGTCCGTTTGATACTAGTCAGGGTGTAAAAATGCAGATGAGAGCTGATGTGCCCTTAAAGAAGTCTGTGGAAATTGTCCCCTTAATATTCTTAGCTTTAGGGAGACCTGCGAGACGAAAATCACATGAAAGCTAGAATTAAGCCAGATGTCTTTACTGAGAAATGTATGAGTATGAGTTCAAGGTCATTTAAGATATATCGATACAAACTTTGTCCTGAGTAGCTTGAAGGGTCTGTTTCACATGAAAGCCCTTACTCCTTATATTTGAACCCAAGAAGTTGGACCAATAAGGTTTAGTGGCCACTTCGGGTTAAACCCGGTCGAGTCGCGCATTAAAGTCAAAGTTTGTCTTGCAAGGCTTCGCCGTAATATTCTAGACTTTAGGATTACTAGAGAAACGTAATGTCTCCACTCAAAATGACCTATAAAGGGCATCGCTTCTCACAATGAGCGACTGCAAACGGCGTCTTTCCTCTCTGCAAGGCGCATTCTGTAGCATAAGCGGTCGAAAGAGAGTTCTTCAATCTACTTGAAATCACGACCAATACATTCAGAAGGAGTTGCATTTATACCAAAGTAGGAATGGAAAATCTCAATTCTAGGGAGGCACGGGATGGGTCCAAGAAAGGAAAGTGGTGAGCTCTTCACCAATTTAGTAACCAGTTCTATCGGTGGCACTCTATCCCCTCACAACGTTTGCCATAAAGCCTCGTTTATAACTCTGGACAATATTACTCAGAACCAAACCGCAAAACTTAAATTCTAGGTAGCACGCAGTTTCTTTGTGGAACAGATTAATTCAACCGTAGCATCTGCACACTTTGATAACACCGGTATCTGTGCTAAATAGACAAGTAAGTGGCAAGTGCAATGGCTCGTAGGAAAAAGGAGAGTCCCAAAACAAACAAAACATGATCGGATGGTGGTTCAAAGGAAGGAAGCGAAAATCAAATTTAACAACTTCAGCAAGGACATGTAGCGGTTTGGCAAGAGAGACCAAAAAGATGTGCCGAAATCTAGCAAATTGTGCTTAAAATTGCACAGAAACAAACGGCTTCAGCCGGTCATACGAAATTAGACAGGGGATTACAAGGAAGAAAATTTAACAGATTTCAACCAATAGACGTGATCGCCAGCAGTTGCAGATAACTGAGCAAATATTCTCTTCCCTGCCTCCTTCGATTGATGACTATAAAAGCTAACTAGTGCTACTAATCCCTGCTTTGATCATCGCCAAAATTCTAGAATATTTTTTAGTCACCCTTAATTGGGTTTTAAGAGCTGAACACCTGCCAGAGGAGTGGCAGTAGATACTCTTGTCAATACAGATCTTTTAGAGGATTTAAACTATCATATATACCCCTTCTGTGGCGTGAATGATAGTGCTTAAAAGGATACGCTTAGAAGCTCGATTTCGTTTTTTATATCCGCAGCATCATGCCAGTTTTCTTCTACTTAATCTTGTGTAGACAAGTGAAATCCATACTCTTAGGTCAATAGTTGAGCAATTGACAGCTGACACTACGGTCCGTATCGACATCAACCAATAGGCCTCTCCAGCTAGCGAGTATTTTCGACAACTCCCTCCAGAATATTGTAGTTAAGGTCAATTTTACTTGCGTGCGTTCTTATGTTACAGCGTTGTTCCTCCAGGTAGTAACCGAGCACACCTCGCGTCGAGGCATTAACATCCATTCACTTCCTATATTCGAGCGATCCCAAGTGACTTCTTCTTCTCCAAAGTTCCTTGATGGAAATAGATCAAACACCCAAGTATATCTTTATCCATGTCCATGCTCCTGTGCCAGAAGCCACTGGGATGATAAGTATATTATTTTGTAGTATGGGTTTTGTTCCCCAATACCCCCAGGGTCAATCGATTTTGTCGTGAGCGAAGGACACGACCTTTGAAAAAACAGCTTTGCTACGCTTTCTGCCGCGTTTTGTGTTCTCCGAAGACTGCAGCATACACTGAACAGGCAGTTAAGCAAATGAGTAGTCAATTTAATAGAAAAAACTTAAACAATTAAATGGAAGAATATTTTTTTTTATTAAAAAAGGAAAACAATTCAATTCAAAATAATGATTACAACAAAATTCAAAATGTAAAAGGATAGGTAAAATAAAAAAAAAATAAAATTAAAAAGGTCTTTGAGTGTGTGTGCTTAAAGCAGTGGAAATGACCCGACTGTTGGAGCACTTAAACTCAAATTTTGCAGTTTTACAAATCACCGCAGGATTTTCTCACGCAAGTGTGGCACCTTTCAAGACTAGTGGACAAACCCGACCTGTCGTTTGTGAGATGCCAAACCTGAGTGGAGTCTTCAACGTCATCCATTTCGGATTTATGTTTATCCCACGCAATACTTGGGTGTGAATCATAAACTAAGTAAAAACTTTTAGTTGCTATATGAGCTTTTGTTAGTACGAGCTTTTGTATGCAAGTATGATCTTGAACTTTCTTTTACGGCGTTGCCAAATTGATATTTTTTGGCGTCAGGGACGAGTGATATTTCGTAATAGAAAAATAGAGGAAACGTGGTACGAGTATGTCCCCAATGGGATGCTGAGATCGTCCTTTGATGCAACTTGGTAAGATGAGGTCCCAGTATGTTTTGTGATCACATCACACGTCCGTCTCGTCTAGGTGCGACTTTTGAGGAGATTCCCTTAAAAGCTTTACTAAGTGTGTGAGTGGTGATTAAAACCTGGTGAGCTATTTTTAAGCTGGGTTGTTGTCTTCGCTTAGTATCTGCATATGAATTGTTTCGATCCTGAGTGCTCTCAGTTATTGCCTAAGCATTTCTAATTGCTTTAGTGAGCTGCTGCAACTTCGGAATAATTTGAGGTGTGAAATTTTTATCTTGCTCTATAGGTCTTAAATCATGAATAACGTCGTCTATTGTCCTTCGCTCACGACAAAATCGATTGAAGAACCTACGACCCTGGGGGTATTGGAGAACATCACGCATACTACAATTTGTATATACCAGCAAATTCTCGTTGCCCTTGTACAAGGAAACAAAGACCAAACCCCTCCCTACCTACTTCAAAGTTAAATACATCTTTTTTGACGATCTGCCTAATTCGTTAATACTGTGTGTTCCTTTATATTGACAACATATACTTGGCTTTCATCTTATTCACCCATTTCTGCTGCTTCCCTTTCAATACTTACAAAAGCACTAGTTTTTGCGTTTTGCCAATAAGGTTAATATAACCAGCATATGCGAGAGCTGTACGTTTAAAAACAAAGTCATATGATAGTGAATAGGCTTGCCTAAGCCTAGTTTTAACATCGAAGGTCTCGGTGAGATTGCTTGGGACCTTTACAAAACCGTAAAAGTTTGTTTCGCCATTCCACATAATCTTAGCCCGTATCGTGCGGTCTTAGCAAATGGTTTCAAGTGTTATTCCAATTTCTAATTTGCGATGCTAAAAAGACTGACGCCTCTTTAGTTGTTGTGGATCGGGCAAAAGTTCAGGGTCGGGTCCGTCGACATAAACTTGGAGATGAGTTAGGATATACTCTCTATCAAGTCATCTTCCACTGCCTTGAAAAGCTCGGAAGGTAGGTCGCTTAGATATTGCTGCTCGTATCCTTACTTCATCATCCTGGTTGAACCTTTCGTTTAGAGACTCGGGAACATTTTACTTAAAGAATTCGGCTTGATCCGTTCACCTGATGTGATAATGAAGAAGAACTGGGCCACAAAATAAATAAAAGTGTTGCGATAACTACTCTGGATGGTGCGCATACGTTTGTACTCAAGTAAATATTAAACAATTTGAAGGTGAACAGAACAAAATGTAAACTAAACATGGCAACACTGGATATCTTTTTTTTGCTAAATATCTACCCTCCGTTAAAAGTGATTTTCCCACGCTCCGAATCGGGTTGTTTTTTTCTCCTACGCTCCTTGTTGATGTGTATGCGTTGACACGGTGAGAGATATCCTGTGAACGTGGCCTTTTAAGCGTGACAATGCTTTCTTTTTGTTATGCGAGGAAGAGAAAAGTTCCGTTTCGATATTGAATTGAAATTTTCAATCTAAACTTTGAACGGATCAAAAGTTTGCAGACAACTAAATCTCATAATCTATTCCCACTTTATACAGTATCATTGAACAGTCCTAATGGAAGTACAAGTGTTTTGTCTGATTTGATGTCCCCCAGGAAAATCGAGTAAACTGTCAAACTTCATTAAATCGAATACACTTTTATTGTGCAATCATATTGTTAGTCCTGTAGACATGTACATGTATATGAAGGCACTTTCAAATACATAGTAGAGATGAGAGTTGCTGATAAGCTGTCAATGCCAATTATAGACACTTTGTAATTGTGTGTCAAAAGTTGAGAAACCAATGAACTTCATCTGAATATCGAAATCGGAATTTAAATTGCACTATTATTGAAATTCCAAGCAGGACATTGTCATCATCCTCTTTGGAAACTATTGTACGAATACCGTCTGAGTTGGGATGAGTTCATTCCTTAATTGTGTTCAATTACAATTAATTTGGATGGTAATGGTAATGGCTATGGAATCACGATGCGGAAGTTAGTGAAAAGGTGATTATTGGCAGGTTTTTGTTGGAAGGATTTAAATTCCTGGTGACTGAATTTGGAGAATGATGATGTGGTGATGTGGTGGCAGTTGAGCGTTCAAATATTTTCCTAAAGATAGCCAAGCTGCTTTTCAAAGAAATCCCCTTCATCTACTTTCACTTTGAGTATAAAATTGTATCTTCCTCTTGACTCCAGTACTAGATGTATCCAATTCTTTAGTACCTATTATCCTCAATCTGCTCTATTAAACTGCAAATCGTATTTTGTGCGGAATGAAAGTCCGATTTGGTAAAGAGGAATTCCATATATAGATGTGAAAAATCCTTGAAGGATTTATCACAGTTATGATATGATATCATTGTTGACTTCATCCTTTAAAATGCTTCTTCTCAACTCAACAATTCGTAACCGTAATTCATTGGCCAAACGAATGCAATTGGATTACTGTGTAGTGTATCTATTCGTATGAACAAGTATCCATATAGCAGGATACTCCTACAATTCAATGGACAATCGTATCATTCTTCGATTTGATTTCAATCGGATTTAGTGGCTTTTGTCCTGGCATTCCGGCAATCGAATGAATCGGGTCAGGGAGAAGAATAGCCAGGATATGGAATTACATGATCCAAATCCAGTTAAGGCAAGCAATCCTTTTATTCGTGCTCAATCCGTTACGTACAAATATTTTTCTCTGAAAAAAGGTCAATCCAATAGGTAGCTTCTGGTGTTTGAAATTGCTTGGCAATATATTGTCGCTGCTATATAGTCTCGAAGAAGGTGTTTGTGTTGGTGTTGTTTGGATCTATGTAATGCGCTTTTAGTGAATTAGGATTGTGACTTTGCAGTTAGAATGGGTAGTAGAAAGAGAGGGAGGGAAAAATATCTGAGTTCTGTTTCACATCGGAAAATTGAATCATTCTTTGAGTTGTTGGGTGTCTAGATTGAGTAAATGAAGTCCTTGTGGAGTGAATCCTTCACTTACCAGCAGCTAAAAGTGAAGGGTTTCTTTTTTTTGAAATTGGTACGGTTATATAAGTTCAATTAAAGTGAATCTGTACATCATTCAGCTATTGTTATCTCTCGTGCGGCAAAAGCAGTGAAATCACTACATTCAGGTATCTTTTAGGAAAAAAAATTTACGAGAAAGTTCAGATAAGTGTATCATAGAATGACAACCCTGAATTCACTACCACAGATTTAGCTTTATCCCACCGTTTCGTCTTCATAAACCCTTATTTCAAAGTGCATCAAATGTTTTAAGGTATGCACTCGTATATCTTATTCCCTATTGCATATTTGGCTGACAAAATGGACTTCAAAGATTTCACACACCTTGCGAGTTATAGATGAAAATCGAAAATGTTGGATTCAAACAAACAAACAAAACAAAATGTCAAAACAGGGCTACCTTTTCTCACTGTATAAAGGCAAAAACCGTCACGAGAAAATGAAACAACTACTGATCTGTAAAGTCGCAATTGCTACGTTAGACAGGATTCCAAGGCATTTTATTTGAATAACTCTAGCAGAGTGCAATGTAATGGTCGAGTATCCATACATCAAACTCTTAGGCCAGAGAAGCCTATGGAGACCAGAATGAAACGAGGATTTGAAACTACAAGAATTGTTCAGAGGTCGAACTATTTGGTATTTTAGCAAAACTTTGGACTCTGTTGACAATTATTTAGGACATATGTCAATTGGTATCGAAGAAGAAATCACTGAGATGAGTATTTCTTCTGGTATAGAGAGCGGGGCAGCTAAACGAAGAGGAAATTGAACCAGTTGTACACAGAAGATGAAGGGTAATTTTCGCTTCTTCATCTGTACAGCTCCTGGAAAACTTATTCAAAGCAAAGCTAATTGTATTAGCGTGCCTGCCAATTAAAAAGTAATCTATCATAATGTCCACAAGAATGCTAAGATTTCACTGATGAGGGGGAGATCTGTTTGTATGTTACTTAGCTTAGGCCAAATTTCTCTCATTGCAGGTTTTACTTTCCGTCCACCTGCATTCTGGAAATAACCTACTGAATGAGATATTGAGCTCAAATACCATATCCTAGGTGCCATCTCTGGCAAGAGCTGTTATTGGCAGGGAAGAAATCGGTGCTGCACCATTCACAGGCCCTACTCTGTGTGCACAAAATAAGGATCCTTGACCGACTTATAGTAAGAAGATGTCATACCCACTCGTAAGCATAGCTGCTTAAATGCGTGAGCCTTTGAGATCATTTAAGACCACTGCTGCATACGTATTCATACTGAACGCTGGTTGTGCAATACGAATGCTTGTGAAAAAGTTGCAGGAAAAGATTGGGTCTATTACGATTGTTTGCTACGTGGCTCTTGGGGCTGTAATGTTACGATATATTGAACTAAGGATGTTCCTGAGGTATATATCGCAATCCAATTGGTTCTAGTTTAGCTGTTTCTGTTCAAAGGTTTCCAGGAGCGATTCTGCAATTAGGGTCTTTAAGGGCACAATGATCTTTCTCCTGCTGGAGTAAGCACATCTTACTCGAGGCATGATAATTATTGCCGACGTGTTAAAGTCTTATAGCGTAATTTCAAAATAAAGATCCAAAACCGTCCTTTATATAAAGTAGAAAAAATTACAGGACACAATAATGGACACGCAGACTCCAAAGAACAACTGCGCTTTCCACAGCACGCTTGACTCTTTCTCCCTCCCATAATATATGTACATATCAAAGCCGTATTTCGTTTGAAAAGAAGTAGTCTTTGATACAACATGCACCAAATGGCTTAATGGCTTTGCGTGCCTGTTCCTATCTGATATTGACTGATGCTGTCTGATGCAATAGCACTAGAACCTTTGTTGCCAGTTGACTTTCCAGTGCCAAGGAACGGTTTCAGCCAGAATATGAGCTAGGAAAGGAACACAGTCGGGTATTCACAGATGGCTCCAAAACCCTGGGGTCTTCTGGAAAGCGGAAACATTAGATTTCCATCCTTGTTAGAAAATTTTGCACCCGTGTCCCAAGCGTAGATATGCCCAATCCTAACAGCAATAAACTATTGTATATTGTGAGAAATCGACGGAGGGTCAGAGTCATCTCCATCTATAGCGGCAGTCAAACTGCGCTACCATCGACAGTAAAATTTTATATGAGTTCCACTGCAGATGGCATGAATCCCCCAATTGCCTGTAGACCAAACGAATGCTTCACGATGTCTGTAAGAGACCAGCGACTATCTTGCTGTTCCTCAGTAGGAAAGACGGGGCACTTCGCATTTTCTCAGCACTTTAGTGTGCTAGGCATAAGGTAAAACAAAATCCTACAATGCTTGCTGTGACGATAACACCTCGGAGCACTATCTCAGTGAATGTCAAGCTTTCCTTCGCATCAAGCTGCAGATCCGCTGTGCTGATGTGAAGGGTGCTGATACAGTAGGCATTTTGCAACTGAAACGCTTACCTACTCATCTTTATACGAAAGACTGAGAAATTTTTGTAAAAGGAACCTAAAAGGAGTACAATGTACTAGTTCCTTGCTTGAGTACTCTACAGAAAAAAAGTGAAAATAAGTTCTTCTAAGATGCCGGTAGGCACCTGACGATCTCGACAGTAGTTTAACATCTTCGTGTCATTTGAAATTCGTAACTAAACAAGGGCTGATTTGAGTTCCAAAAACTTATCCTTTAAACAAATACAACTGCATTATAAAAGCTTAAAAGCCGAAAGCATTTTTCTTAATCTTCTCTAAACCTAAAAACAGCAAAGGTGTTTGAAATAACAAGGATTCTTAAGTGCATCCTACTCAAATAAAAGAAAACTCCAGTTCACATTCTCTTTATCTTAAAAGAAAAACAACTTTTCTCTACCAAATATTTCCACCTAAAAAAAAAATTAAAAAAATTAATTTTAAGTGTCTCTCTGTCGAATTAAAAAAAAAAAGGCTATAAGGAAACAAAATAAAGAAAAAAAATCTTGCAGGACTTTTTGATTTTCTTTGAAGTTTGAGAATTTGTGTTTTTTTTTAAACTTTACTACCCTTTTAGACGAAAAAGGACGTGGAAAAAAATGTTTGCTAACAATAATATTCATTACTATCTGGGAAAGTTTTTATTTTTATAAAAAAACAAAAAATAAAAGGTCCTTTCTCAGGTAAGAAGTAAAAGCTCTCCTTTTTGTTTCCCTTTTTTAGTGCCGCCTTCTCTATTTATTTATCTTCTTTGATGAAGGTTTGAGTATTTTTTGTTTTCCATTTGGACTTTAAAATGCTTTCCTTTTTAACTGACAAAAAAGGGTGAAAATGACTTTTAGCTTTTTTTTCTGTTTTTTCTGTGAGTGAGTATAAAGGACCATTGTTGCCCATTTACACCTTTAAAGTAATTATTCAGCACAATCACTTTTCTTGCTATTCGTCGTCATCTTCGTCCATCCTTTGAAGTGCAAATAGACCATTTTTCCTTTCGATACTAAATTGAATCCAGTTCAAGTGTTTGACACTTGAATTCTTAGATATTGCATTCAAGATTTTTATCCGTAAGTGTTGGAGCAAAGGAAAATAGGTAGAGCACTTTAAAGCATCAGCAATTACCAAATGTCAGTGTCACTTTAGGGCATAGAATCCGCTTCATCTAACACAAGATCCCAATAAACGTGCACATTTACCAACCGGATGTCCTTGGTTATATGTATGTCATAGATTCCTGCCAAGATAGGCCAATAAATATGACAGACAAAAAAGAACAAACACACACACGAGTACCACATGTGCATAGACAAATGTCACTTGTCACAAATGTAGTAGAAAGAAGGACACACAAAATTTGGAATCACAAAAAATTGTTTGCCTCAAAACGGAAGGAAAGACAGACGACCCCGAATTGGGGTTACACGAGATGTCCTCCCAGGGGCATAGTCATACCAGCGAACAAAAAATAAAAATATGCAGAAAATCAACAGAATAAAAAATGCTTTCTAAAACTCGGTACGGTTCAGTGGGCCATGGACTAGGCACGAAAAATAACAGCCTGGCCCGGTTAGTACTAGTGAAAATCAGTTGAAGCTGGTGGGGATTGGTGGAGATTGCCAGGACTGCTGGGTGGATGGTTGTATGAATGTGAGTATAGGCTAAGCCAGCCAGTTTTTGTTTATGGAAATTTCAGTCGTACCTGACAATGGCTTTGAGCTATCTATCTTAACTCGAATGGTTAGACTGGACAAGACTAATGGGGTGTAACGAATTACTACGGAGAACCATATAAAACAAAAAATTCTCTTCCTGTCATTGCCACTGACGTATGCATCATACATACGAGTATGTATATGTATAATACGGATTTGACTGTGTGATCTATTTTGGAGAGATTTAAAATATTCTGATGATGGAATTTTGAATTAGTGCAATTTAAGTCTTTCTATCCACCCCTCTTTTATTCATCGTGGATGCTATTATGGTAAGTACAGATTATTGAATATTCAGAATTGTATTTCTCTTTTTTCTGTCGGAAGAAATTACTCAGACAGCAAACTGATTCATCATACTCGAAAAAAGATGTGTAACCACTTCAACTTTACGGTTTATGTAGTATCAGCACCCACCACAACAACTCCTAGTACCTGCAGCCTAATCTGAGTGTAAGCCGAACGTTCGCAGAGCAGGTGCTCCACGGTGTTTTATCACTTTGCCACAGACTTCGCAGAGGTTGTGTCACATATGTCAGAATAGTCGAAAAACAGCTGATCTTTTATAGACCACTCAAGCAAGAAAGTGCTCTTCACTTACGATTGAGCTCATAGGAGACACCATAGCCAATGTTCTAGGATTAAGGTGCCGAGAAGACACCCTCTAATCCTTGACTTGGAACCCACAAAAAACGCTGTTAAAAAAAGCTTTATAAAACCGTGTTTAAAAAATCATTCAATTCTCCAACTAGCCTTAAAAAAGAAGTCAGGAAGGCGTTAAGCGTAATTTGGTTATCAGCACAAGTTCAGATACTTTGCACCCTTCATCTGCTCGTCGCAATATAGGTAATTTCCATCGGGATTGCGTAGTTCTCCGTTTTGAAGACAGACGCAAGTTTACCTAAAGAGTAGTGAAGTCTAAGGCTATCGTCCTCCATAAAGTTGCAAGCGCCTCATTTTAGATGCATTATGGAGTAATAAAAGAAGATTATGAAGTCCCTTTCCTGTTCACAATCTGCCCGAAGCCAGAAAAATCAACTCAGAACTCTAGCGGCAGACAAAGTTCCCATGTCATTTAGTCAAGTGGCCTATTGATAAGATCGGAGCAAAATGACAGCCAACGTAGAATTCTCTTTGAACGGATGGGTTCTCAGCCCACGATACGAATATCCGGAAAAAAATATTTATGCAAGGAAAAGCTCCCATACACCGCAAAACAAACCGTTCTTTGAAGTCTGAAGAAATCATCACTGACTTTCTTGTATGAAGGCTAAGTTCACTAATAAGATAGAATTAGTCTCATCGTGACTGTGTAGATCCGGAGGATACTCCTATGTTAGCACAATATCTTGCAAAAATCAACTTCAATTCACTAATCCTGGACGACACACAGGAGAAATTGTTGATGTCGCCTCTAAGCGCTTCCAGTCAGATTCCCTTTCACTTGACAAGAACAATCAACAATAAGTTTTGCGAGGGTGTTAGGTTTCGTTCCCGGCACCGATATGGCGGTGCCCCGAACCAAACGATAACACTTTCTGGGATCCCACTATCCCAGGTATCCTCCAGGTAGCGCTTTGATGGCAGCTAGACCTGGGTACAAGAAAATGGAGTTGAGCGCCACGTGATTTTTTCGGAATTACGAAAAACGAAAACAGAAAAACTTCCCCGATGAAGAAAAAAAAAGGAACAAACAATAAAAAAATAGCGAAGAAGAAGAAAAAAAAACTAAAATTCCACTACATTATAAAGCCCCGTTTGGGTTTGACGATTTATTTCTGTTGCTTTAGTGGTACACTCGTCGGTGGAGTGCCCTGCTATTTTCCTAGTCCCGAAACAAAAAAAAACGTTAAACGACGGGTTGCGTGTCCCGTCTATTCTCGGGAATTCTATCGCACGCGACGCGAGTCTCAATTCTCAATTCCGAGCAAGAAAACGAATTTCTAAACTTTTTTGTACACCACACTGCACTGCACTCTACTTATCTTTTTTTCTCGCGGTGCTGTGCCCCTGTCTGGCACAGTTCTCCAGTCCTTGCGTCCCGATATTCCCGGTAACCAATCCCTCTTTCCTGTCTCCTTTTTCATCCTCTCCCCTTTTTCCTTTTTTTTGTTTAGGCCGAACTCACGACTTTATTCAAAAAAAAGAATCTACTCTATTTTTATGAAAAAAAAACAAGACAGAATTGCTTTTCGCAATACACAAACACTCACAGAAGAAAAAAAACTGCTTTTCGCAAAATAAAATTCGTAAAAATAAAAAAAAACTTGGCTGACCCTCTAGCTGTGCTGATCGTCACCAAAGTGACTTCCAGATCTTTTATGTTCCACAGCTCCCACAGACTCACACACATATTCCCACACACATTCGCACACCCGCTCTCTCATACTTTAGCTCTAGCGGACCCAACAACGGGGTTTTTAGCTACAACACTAGCAAGCTTTGCTAGTGTGTGCACCCGTGTCCAACCAGGCCTCTCATTGAAGCCAATTTTCCACATTCCCACTGAACTCCTCAGTATCGGAGTTCGATCCCATTTCCAGTAATGACTGGGAATTCCACTGAGAGAGTTTATGGAAGCTGTGTCAAGCAATTTCCCTACTCTTAGGTTCTACAAATAAATTTGCGAAAAGCAATATTTCTTTTCTTTCTGCTACCCGTGCAAAAATTGTTTGCCAAAATTAATACGATCACAAAGGAGAAAGGAAATGCGATGGGACGGTAGTTGGAGTGTCGGGACGAAAGGAAAAAATTGTATATACAATCTAGAAGGGATACAATCCAGAAGGCATTGTATCTCGATCCAACCATCTGTTGGATCGCCGTCCCTCACGAAAGCTACGTTTAGTGCCTCTGTAAATTTCAATTTTTATATTTTTATCCGCGGATCCCTAACTACTCCGGTGGATCGGCGTTCAGATTTGGGGGGATGGGGACTGACCAATATCATGTCACTCCTTACAATTATTCATTTCTTTTTTTGTAGTTGGGCCCTTCTGCCCTCTAGCCTCTCTGCCCACGGGCCACGGCCGGTTTTGTGATTTGTACTTTTGGGTGATTTTTTCTTGTCGTTGGAGTTTCCCTGGGGTTCCTGGTTCGTCGTGAGTCTCCCTACCATCCTTAGGGCTTTACCGACCGAACCTCTTCGTTCTCCTCTGCGGGGAAGACCGCCCGTGAACCTATGTGGGTTGTTTTCCAAGGTCTGGGGTTGGTGGGCCACTGGCTGATGGGACCATGGCTCCCCTCCACCTCCGCCAGAGCTCGGTGTTCCCACACAATGAAAAGAGGGACCGAAGGGACTTGTAAGGGAAAAGAGAGCCAAACTTGTTGCGGGAAAATTTGCCGCAGTTTCCTATCCGGATTTGCTGAAATCCTATGACGCTCTCTCCAAAGTTCCAGCCCAATTTACTGTGTATGTAGTAAGAGCCACAGAATTCATTGGAATCGAATGGTCTAGCAACTTTTGGACCAACGTTGGTGGCCTACGGAATTCTTGCTTTCGCCACGGATGAAAGGACGACGATGGAGTAACAGTCGTATATACTTCTTATATACTGATCGGCAATAGTGCATAGATCAACATTTCATTGTGGGTTCACCTTAGAACCTTTGGATCAATAGCTCCGTAGACTTTTCATTACGACAAGGGATCCAAATAAGCTAAGAGTAGAACGATTACGCCAAGGTCGTAATTAATCAAAGAAAACATTGGCTTTTGTCATTAGGCAGAGATTAGTTTCTGGAATATCCAGAAAGTCCTGGTTTCGATAATGACAGTACTTGACATAGCCAACTTAAAAATTTACTTACTCTGTATAAACTTGAGATGAGGTGGTTAGATGCCAACTAAAATGCGGCTGATAGGTAGTAAGCAGGAAGAAATGAAGTCGTTCGAATGCTCTTTATTTTTTTTCTCTAGAGAAGCTGTCCTTCTACGCAGCGTTGTTTGGCTGTTCACCATACCAGAGGTTTCATAGGAATAATCGGGAAGAGCTCAGTACATTAGTTGGGAAATTCTTGATGGCTTCAGTATATCAAGCCCTTTTCTATAAAAATTTGTCTAAGGATTAACCGATATGCAATCGGCATAGCTGTTGTTGGTTTGTTGTGTTTTGCAGAAGTTCAACCGCAAATTTCCTCACATCTAAAATTTAAGTAAAAGTACCTTTGCGGCATTTGGCTAGTATGCAAAGATACTTACAAGTAAGATCAGGCACTTACTGGGTTTCGTTTGCCAAAAAAGCCCAGATATTCCAAAGCATCCCGCCACCATATATATTTACAAACTCAGACTGGTCGTGCAAAGCTTAACTGCTGACTGTTGACGCCACTGTTGATTTAATCAGGTGAGCTCATCAGCCATGTGTTCTCACTCCAAAATTTAGACATACAAAAAATCTGACAGGTCATTAAATGTTACTGTTTTTTCCTGCTAAACCCTCCTGCTAAACACTCCTGTTAAACACTCGCGAATATGGCAAGTCAAGCCCGGTTGTCCGAGACCAGAACATGGTGACTACCATGATGGGGGCAAAACAAGCAATATAAATATATAGGCATGGTTGAAGCACTAGGTATCGCAACGTAGACGCCACTCGGAATAATGGTAGATTCGAACCTTATGAAAGACATTTAGAAGATTGTTGAGATTCATCCGAGCAGGACCACTCTGAGCATGTATGTCTTTTAACGCGGAATATCTTCTGAGACTGCACATCGATGTCTTTTGAGCAGAATAGAATGAGCACTCGACATGAAGTACGCGTTAAGAATTTTTAACATTGTTAACTTTTAACGACATATGTAGATTGGACAAATCAGTGACTTATTTCCAGATGCTGACTGTGGTCAATATATTCTATCTCGAGTGAATAGTATCATGTCTTCGCTGTTGTAGTGCAGATTTGTTGAATCTCTGCTCTAATTTTCTATTCCATTTCCACATTTACCTTTGTCAGAGTTCATAAGGAAATCTCATTTCCCAAGCAACATACACATACTCTTGCTCTAGCAAAATGATTCTCAACTAAACTTCTCCGTATCCATACATATAAATATACGAAAGACAGTAGGATAAAAGTTCTATCAGCGTCAAATCACACTCTAACAAATACGAATATCCTGTCAACTTTTTACTATTCCTGCACTAGACTACAAAACGAACGTCAAACTTACTGCAATGGCTACATTGTAGTGAAAAACCTATTGATTCAACTCCCACGGTCACCTGGACCCATCTAGTGAGGTAGTTAGGTCTATAACGACGGTGGGTATCGTCCTGCAGTACTGACTTCCCGACCTCTTCCCAGGATGAAGCATATTCCAACATTTATGACAAACTATTTACGGTGCTGGTAAATACTCATTCAACATTGTCACTGCCCTTCCTCTTACTATGTACATAGTCCAGTCGTAATTTCAACCCTCTAGTCCTTGTTGTTTCGTTCATTACCCTGACTGAAAAATGTAACGTGTCCTCGTAAACCCTGCGGTACGGTACATCGTACCATGTTGAAGGAGTCATTGTCGCATCCACTTTTGCATACGAATTACACATTAAATGCATTTTCTTTGAGACAATTTTAGTTTTGCTTAATTAATGTTTGAACAAAAACGAATGACAGAAAGAGAACGAATCGAAGAAGGGCAGCAACAATGAGGAAGGATACTTTGTTTTTTTTTTTTTTGAAGAAGAAGCAGTGGAATAATAGTCGGAAGGACATTTTCATTTCGCAAAGTTTGTCCATTTGGTTTATTTACGTTGCACTTTGCACGAAAAAAAAGTGAGTAAACTACTAAGAATGCCGAAAGTTTTCTCCAGCATTAGGGACTTAAAAGGACACCCAAAGTTGGACGAAAAAATAATACTATTATTCAAAGGAAATGCTCCACTTAAAATCCTTCTTCTATCTACTGTATATCAAAAATTAATGTCCTTAGCCACATATGTCTTCAAAAAGAAAAACGAATAACAAAATGTCGATTCGGCAAAATATTTATGATAACTTGAGGGACAACCGTCAGCTGTCTATTATCACATCCGTACATGTGAAAACGCATCAAGAACAAAAAAGCAAAAACGTTAACTTGGTCATCATTCTTTTGTTTTTCCCTATGTCTCTCGTTCCATGGCACCAATAACTCATAACGAACCTAATTAGATGATCATTTCGCTTGCTTTCCTTATTGAGTCCTGGTAAAAGAAAGCCTTCAGGATGAAGCTTTCCCAAAAACAAGGCATAAAAACGAGAAACTATTTCGTTAGGAGCCAGTTATGCTCTCTCAGCTCGTTCGTTAGGCTGGCAATCTCTTCCTAATGCCATTCTGAATAATCCCCAAACAATTTCTTGTCTCCTACTTATTCTTGCTCTTATTGTTTCCCTTGCTTCGCATATTTTATTTTCTGCTACACTTATAGAGCAAGTGTTGGTGTCAAGACAAATCTTTCTTCTATGTTACGTCTGTATACGAGTATACCCATACTTATGTATATTTCTGTCAAAATCCAACGACCTCCTTTGACAAAATGACATGTATCTCGAATATGGCAGACAAAACATCTTCGATAGTTGGTAGTCCAAAGCATGTGATGTATTCCTTCAAAATACCATAGCAGTTTTCTACCAAAATGCTTGGGAGTTGACTGTTTCAGCATTTTTAGTACTAGTTTAGTACATGTTCACATTTCTCCTCGAAAATCACTTCGAAAGGCTTTGAAACCCAATGCTATATGGTATGGTTGATCCAAAACAAGACACCTTACTACACAAAGCTTTAAAAATCGTTTTGGTATTTTTAGTACTTTTGTACTAAAACTATATTTTCTCTAAAATTCCATCACTATGCCCTCTTTGGACTGAAATTCCTGCCAAACTTTATTTTGTAATAATATACAGCAGCAAATACGCGCGACTGAGGAACGTCACTCACTTCGTATTGGAGGGGGAGGATTAATTGAAATCAGTAGAAGTAAAGGCCAGAGTAAGAAGTTTGATAGAAAAGTTTTGTTTTCCATTTCCCAACCCCTCAATTGCTGAGATATTGTCAATATATATACAATAACATAGCTCCTGGCTAATTCAATTTGCGTTGCCTGCCATCATAGATTATCCTGTACTAGGCTTCAGTTATGTAGCCAGACGTTTTCGGCCTCTTGATGGTTTCTCTATTACGTATATTCGTACTGGACAGAAACAACAACAAACTGTTGTTTGGTGCTATATAATTGTGCCAGTACTAGTACTAGTAACAACATGGCGCGTTTTATGTCCTTAATAAAATTATTTTCATTATCCTTAAAGGAACGGATTTCATTTTCATTTTTACTTTCGTTTGATTTGATTTTATTATCATAAAACAAGGCAAAAGTGGCTCAAAGTCGATGTCGAAGCTGAAAGACCCTCGTCAATGAGATGGAACATGACACAGTTGGGGATGTGTAATGAGAAAGCGCAATTGGATTGTAGGCTTAACAACAGATGGCGAATAATGAGACCGAGAAATGGAAATTCTTTATGTAGAACGATTCCAGTTGCTGATACCTGTAGCGGACATGCGATGACCGTTCTGTTATCACCATTCACAATAATCCATAAATTAGTCATCCAAAATGGGAAGGGAAAATTATGTCCTATACGTATTTCATACACAAAGAAGTAATGCCGAGGTACAATGGTATTCCACAGCAATGGGAAGAAAACCATATGAAAGCGCTTTAATGTGGGACCATCGCCAGACCCAGAGTTTGGATTTCAAAGGACGAATATGAATCACAACACCACCAGCCATATTTCGGCTGCTCATTTTGACCATGACCATGCATAAGTTTCATTGTATAGGCTCGTTTTAAACGACATACAATGCGAACATATCGACAAAGCAATCACTGACGATTTGAAGGACGAAGTAAGCAATCGGAATGGTAGTAACTTTATATGAGCTCGGTACGTCAAAATCCCAATAGCAGCGCTCATTCTACGTAGTATGAGCAATGAGAGCTGTCTGAGTTGTTGTCTTGAATTTCAGGCATATGGGATAACACTTGAATATTATCCATTATAAGATGTATGGTAATTCATAAACCTAGGACTAGCGTGTCAACATACCAGCAGAGAACAAATGAACGACTTTGCCAAAGGTTCCTTCTTCGAACTAAATATACAAGCAATCCTTTCAGATCATTTGTAAGATCTTTTCTTTTCACGACAGACATTCATTTTTTGCCACTCAGTTGAGCAGAGCTTGCAGCTCATTACCTCTGAAAACAAATCGACTTTACGGCTGGAGGAGATACTAATCACTGATCAAAAGAGCGTCCACCTGCGTATTGCGATCGATGGGAAACACAGCTCCAGTGTTCTGGATGCCCGAACGATTCAAGTAGCCAACACGGACTTGGGGCACTACCTTTTCATAGCAAAGGTGCGACTGCGAATATCATGTGCGTTAAAATACCGAAAAAGAACGCTGACAATATTTGACATACGAGTAAAAGACTTCTGAAATCTTTTCTGATCAAATCTCCAAAACATTTCTAGAAGTCTTGTGCTACCACCATCGCAGAAGACCAATGACCACATTTTAGCAATGTGGTGGGTTTCACTTGACTTCAATGAAACCAATAATTTGATAATATCTTCCCGTTTGGAAAGGCGAGTGCTCTTTTCCCGAAGAACCTACTCAACCTACTTTACTTTAGGTTGAGTGCTAGCCATGGCAGTCTTGAGCCATAACTAATATGCCTGTCGAGGCAGCTTCGTTTTCCCAGCAGTTACGCACGCCAACTTCGGCGAGGCCACGCCCTTAGGTGAGGCTTTCTTTTACTGCGCGGTTCACTATTCGGTTCACTAAATTCGAAGATCATTCGGGCTTGAACATTAGTATCCCTGCACTTGTGGTATAGCCCTCTCTGCACTGCGCTCATGCCGACAGAACCAAAAGTCCTTTTTCCAAAATTTATTTTTATGGTTTCACGGGGCCAATGACACTCCAAAAGAAAATTTAAATTTAACCATAGGCTAGGTTACCCAAATCGCCACTAATCCAATATCTGGGCCCTCACACTACATCAGTAACGTTGTCTTCCCATCCGATGGCAACTATGATCTCTCTGAATAGGATAAGTCTCTGGAATTCGGCTGTGACAAGACCACCTGTGATGTCGAAGATCACACAAATGTCGTCCTTTAGTTCGCCTCCTCTAGTGGTAACCGTCAAATAGTCTATGCAAGGCCATCAAATTGCGGTACACTTTGGCCAAGAGCAAGTACACCATCCTTGAAAATGGACAGAGTAGTTCTCTATGCACCTCCGGTAGCAAGGACGCCAAGGCTGTCTTATGGGATCTTAATGACGGCAACAATTTGTACACGTTATAAAATAACGTTATTATCAACGCATTATGCTTCTCAACAAACCACTACAGATTATGCGTCGCTTATGATGCATCCATCAGGATCTGGGATTTAGTATGCAAAAAGACTGTCGAAGAACTCCACCCGTTGGATGCTACGCAGATATCAACGTCTGATCCACCGATGAACAGGCTTTGCTCGCTGGCTAGTCTGACGACACCACCGTGCATCACATTGCAAGTGTCGGTCACTCCATCAGCGCAAAGGAATTGCATGACAAGTTTCATATTTTAATTTGTATTACGCCATTTGTTCATCATATACAAAAGTACAAAAAAAAAAGATGAAGAGAATTGTTCTCTCATTTTTCGCTCTGGGGGGCTTCCATGCCTCTACCGAATATAACAGGAACAAGGTGATGGGGTTCTTGTTAAACGTCCTCTTCATTCGATAAACGGTTGTATTACTCCAATGTCTTCTAAGAACATAGAAACAGCGATTAGAAAAAGTTTAAAATGCGATTATTAACATTGAAAGATTCGGCTATATATGTATGTGTCTTCCGGCTTTAATAGAGCAACAGGATTCTCCATCGACAACAATCCTAAAAATGGTTCTGTACAGCTCGTCTTTATAGACTCCGTTATATGAATTTTTAAATCTTCTCCAGGATCTGCCACACGGATATGGACCTCTTTATTGGATTTGAGTTTGGATATTGCTATCGCGCATCCGCTTTGAACGGGTGGCCAGTAGTTTTTACGGTCTTCTTTTATTTAACAGTGAGCACAAATGATCTCTTTGAATTTTCAGCCCCGACTGCGTCCCTCCGATGATGTTCATATGGTGGACCTTGCGGGCTTCTGCTCGGGCTTCATTGTCCTGACTTTTCCTATTTACCTCCATTCCAAATTCCCTCTTTTTCCGAGTACAACAGCTCTTGTATCACGGCGAATCATCATCGAACCATAGGTCTCTTGTTTGTGGACGCCTTGCAATTAGAGGCGGCAATTCTGATAGCCATTTGGCAGTGTCGTAACTGGTCCTTCGCACTTAATGATGGTGTTGAGGGATTATGAAAAGCGTTAAGGGAAATGCGATCGGCAAGGGCTTTGTGTATTTTGTCGGCGATACACGCCTGTTAATATACGCACTCGTATCTTGGCCATTACTAGTGTATGTCTTCCGTCTACCGCGGTACCTAGAACTTGGGACTCTTCTCATTCTTTGGTAACATCATTCTTTTCCTGAGTCGGTGTATGCGCGCACATAAGGTTGAACTAGGCGAATTTAGCGCTGATACGCTCATATGTCTAAAGCACATGACTCTATCCTTCAGCCTGTTTCCACTGCCAAATACACATCCAAACATGCCTTGCGCCTGATTGAAATCATCGGAGTAAATGTCGCAATATTCGAACACTTCCTTGTCTAATCCATCTTAATGTTTCATTTCATTTCTTCTATGGTAGTTATATCAGCCTTCTTGGACTGCACTGCCCCGGCTACACAACAAAATATGAACGTATGAAGGAGCATCTCACTTTAGGGTGGTTGTAAACTAAAAACTCGCACATACTCGTACAAACCAGTTAAGGAAAAGAGTCAACAAAGGTGAGGTTCTTTGTTTTTTATTCACCTGCGCAGCGACATGAAAGTGTCTGTTCGTCTGCAATGTGACCTGATTTAGGAGACAGTCTTGGAATGTTTTATTGAGTAACTGGATCAGATAAGCTTCAGAGTTGTACACAATTACATAAATAGAAAATGGATTTGAGCAAATTTTATAATTGAGAAAATGCATACTTCAAACTCCCCCTAGATTCCAAACATTGTGGATCAGCTCAACTAAAATAATACCTTCAGTACTTTTAGGTAATTACTGAAGAAAGGGATCCTTAAGCTCCTTCTACCAGTTCCAGGAAGAAGAGGAATTACACCTCAAAAAGTTTATCTACATCTAAAGGTAACAGACATTCCAACCAATAGACAAATATACTCGTCTTCGTCCTTCATAGAGATACTCATCTGTACATATTTATTTGCTTTAGTAAATGTATCTACAAACTTCTGTACAAATAAATACCACAATGAACGAATCAATTTGCCATTCAGGGTATTTTGCATATTCATGTGCACACAAAGGCAAAAACACAACACGTACGGGTAGGCTTGAAACATATTCTAATAAGTACGTGTATCTAAAACCATCAGAGCATTGAGGAAGGGAACTGACTAGGCCATTTGCACAATAAATCAATGTGTTGAAAGGTTCTACGGATACGAACACTCCGCATGTAGTTATTTTGCAAAAAAGGAACAGTCTAGAAGGCTGAAGAATTTATTTGTACGAGTATATGTATCTTAAACAAAATTTACAACTCATATTCTAAAGAATGAAAGTTACTATCAACCGGAAGATACGATAAGTGATGTTTTAATGGAACGTAGAAACACATGTGTTTATAGGTATTTGTTTGTACGTACACATGTGTCGAATTTATTGGTTTATCGACAGCAGTGCCTCCCCTTATTTCCTGTTTTTCTAAAAGTTTTCATACACAAAGGATTAGGGACTTGCTTGTAGTGCTAGTGTATGTAGTTTTAAGCTGCGGCAAATACTTCTTTCTTGACGTTAAGAGGAACTCCTTCAAATTGTAGCAAATCGCCACGTTAAAATTGATTTCTGCCTCTCTTGCTACTGATAGGCTATGATGCAACAATCAACAGCCTCCGATGTTAACACAGAACACGTGGTCACATAGCGTGGTACTCAAGTTGAGCCTGACACGGACTTCTTGTCACCAGAAAGTGGAGGTAATCATCCCAACTTCTCCAAAGCACCATTCGGATCGTTCCGATAATAATCAGCCTAGCTCAGTGCATAGTTTCAAAAGTATTGTAGCTCAGCCATGCTCGATGGCCCCAGTTACAACGCATATTTCTGGACTAACTTTCCTTATATGAATGACAATGCGCCTCATGAAGATTTACCTATTTGTGTACGAGTATTTAAGAAGCGGCAGCCGTTTCTATAAAAAATTTGAGCCGCAGTCGGTTATTCCTTCTAATTTAAGTCGGAATTTGCCAAGAATTGAAGTAGACTAAAGCCTCTGCTAAGAAGCCTTCCAACAGCTGTAACAGCATTCCGAGTGAAATCGATTAACGCGAATAATCCTTACCGCTGTTCAAAACTGGGCGACACACATCCTCCCCGTCAAAGAAACAACCAACTGCGTGATATGGACTAATCCATCAGTGAAGATGTGAAGATGACGAACCACGTAACAAAAACTTAACAAACTTGACGTATGACAGAGACATTTATAAAGGATTTGAAAAGGACAATATAGAGTCTAAATACTTTCTTCTTATCCACAGTAGCAGCCCATAGCTTCCTTTTCACAGAAGAAGGACTTTTCTTGCATCTTATCACACCGTTATCGTTTTATCTTTTTAACTTGACTAACTCAAAATGAACTTGACCCATCCACACACACACATATATATCGTTGTCCGACAGGATAATGGCGTTATATAGTATCTGTCGATGACACTCAGAAGATGGCCTTTTGTTAGTTCAAGGAACAAGTACCTCCTGACACTCTGTATATTTAGATAAAGAATGTCCTGTGTCCTTTAACCCTTATTTTCTGAAACTACCCGTAATCAAGTAGGAATGGTATGTTTTACAAAGGGAAGTAAACATGGGGTGTTTACGAGTACCTTGACAAAAAGGATTGCGGAAATTGGATTAAAAATTCCACACTTGAAGATTTAACAGGGCTGATGTTGAAGATGGTACTTCTATAAAAAGTAGCAGAGTCAGGTCATCGATTTTATTTCAGTAATTGTTCGTAGGTCTTCTGATGCATATACGAGTTTATTGTAATATTTCTGCGAGATAGTGGGATCCTTCAAAAGGTAAAGAAGTTGTTAGATAGCGTAGGAAGTGTAAGTTTTCAATTATGAAGTGTGGTCCTTCTGGTAATCTCGGACAGCTTTATTGTGTTCGATACAAACACGATAGAGTTTGCAAAGGTGGTAGTCAATAATAAGTTAAATGGAGTTGACTTCATGGGATTCTGAATATGAGATTTCAATAGACCTTTGGGGTTGGCAAACTTTGCAGATGTAGGTAAGAACCATCTATGGATCTGGATCGCACATTCGTGTATTACAGTGACCATTCCAATCTCAGTATAGAAAAAATCCCTTCCCACGGGGTTTCAAAGTTGTTAGAGCTTATCCAAAAGTGCCTATCCAATTATAGAAGGACTTGTTAGACTTATATGGGTTAAATGCGAGAAGTACCACAAGTGTGGAAAGTGCACTCTATTAAATGACCGCGTACAAGATAGGAACAAGCGTATTCTGCAGGAACTCGGGGCGTCCCGCCACTATCAGCAAATATCCTTCATTTCAAGTGTCGAAAAAGAAGGTTCGGGTTCGGAAACAAAACATCGAAGGAGAAAAACATTCAAGGATCCACACTGTCTAACTTGTTGTTATCCGGACCCACAAATCTGATTCAAGTGAGCGAAACTTAGCTTGAACGGAGTCACAGTGGTTATCATGTATGTAGAAGAGACAAGTATCACCTCGCAGGGAGGGTGTTTTTTCACATTAAAGCTTGTACATGAAGTCATTTATAAGAGTATCAAAAGCGTACGTGGTTTCCAGGTGTTGGAAGCTTTGTATTTGCACAGTAACACAAGTATTGGCGTATACGATTGAGGACGATACTCCTAATTTCTCATATGACGATCCCTTTCTGGAGTTGGCACTAATAGACACCAAAATATAAGTTGCGGGCGTAGATCGACATACGCAGAACTGTGTACTCGCCGCCATAACACGGATCACAAACTAGACACAAAGGCAGCTGGAACAGTATGACCGAGGGACTCATACAATTATCTAGTTCCTTACTATGACTATCACTCAGATACAACATCCCGATGACAATAAGGCTGGCAAGTACCGAACCCCGAATCATTGCTACTTATGCCACGAACTTCAAAATTGGCGATCTTAGAATGGTGATGATTGGTAAGTATTACCATCGCCGATAGGCAATCAATCAATCATTCGTACAAAAAGATGAGCGCTGGGCATCTTGGAGCTATTGAAAAACAAACAGTCGGGAATAGACGGTATAGGAAACGTTTTATTAAAAGATCTGTCCTTGGATGGAAGCAGTAAGCCCCCTAAATAACGTAAATTATCCGGTGCTTTGAAAATACCAGTGGACAGCAGAATGACAGAAATAATCCTGCTAATTAATGCAGCTTTGTTGAAGTGAGCTGATGATAGCAATATTATCTTGGACAATCAGCTTGGTTCGGTCTTCGAAAACGTATGGTTTGAGGGACCCCTCTACAAGCTGACCAGGATGGATATCCTAAACCGTTGCTTTCTACAGTCCATAGAAATGGTCAGCCACTGACTGTGATACCACTTTAGGACCTAGTATATTAGAGCTGTATTACGAGACAGATTACGCGACAGCAAGTGGTAAAACTTATAGCGATTTTGAGGGTCAAACCTTTTCGTATTTTCTTGTTACTACCCTTCAGATTCACAATCTTATCGTAGGTCGAGTCAGTGTTACTATCAGTAGAGTAGGCTGGCAAGTGCCTTTGTGGATTTTAAAATACGGGAAAGACTTGCTTCTACGACGGTCGGTTATAAAATCCCACTCTTCCCGAGTCACCAAAAATGATTTTGTACCAGTTTAATAGAAGGAAGCACTCACGACTTTATGCCCTGAGACAACTATTATGCACTCTCCTTCATGCTACTAATGTGGAACCGAAGGACTATTCGAGCACATTAAATACAAGGACAGGGCACTTTGTATAGCAACATAACTACAAAGGAAATCTCTCTTGGACTAACAGCACTAGAAATCCCTTCTCGGGTAATAATTTCCATCGAAACTAAATAAGAAGTCGCTGTCAAAACTGAATAGGATATGATGATGGTACTCTGTCATATTAACTGATTGATTGACCGAAAGGAACAAATAATACGACGAGCATCATCACAAAAATCCCACATGAGGCAATGAACCCAACAAGCCTTATGTACTCGTAATATTCCAGCACAACCAAATCAATTCCCCCTGGACCACAGAGCAACATGTGAATATTTTTAGACATTGACCTTTCCAAAACCGATGCATCAGCCCCACATCAACACCATACCTCTCCGTCTGTACATAAATTCATATTTATCCCCCTTGGGGTTATGATATAAAAATAAGTTCCAAAGTCCATACATTATCCTGCCAAAAGCGTGCGAAACACCATTAAAACTTTCGCAAAGATTCCGGCAAATTTGTCTTCTTTTTCTCTGTCCGGTACTCGTTGGCTTGTTATCGTCGACTCGATACAAACGAATCGGGATTGGGAATCTTGCAACTGGAAATGGATAAGGAAACCCATAGGCCTATGCTACATCACTCATCGCTCATTTTAATGGCAAATTTCCGCATAAAAGCCCTCCAATGCGAACAATTGTTAAATGAATCGAAATTCGCCTGAATAAATCTGTGCAGCGAAAAATTTAGGATATTCGTATCTTTTGTTCGCCGGGTGATAACTGACACATAAACAATTGAATTAAATATAAAATGAAGCGCAGGACCGTCTAACAATAGTTTACTCTGTGCGAAATGATTGCGACTGGCCTGGAAAACAATTGTGCAATGAGGCGTATGCGTGATTTATTTTTTTTTTGTTTTTTTTTTTTTTTTATTATTATTTTTGTTTACCTTTATTTCGACGTCCTTGTTGGTTTTGTTTTTGTTGGGTTTGGGTTTGGGTTTGGGTTTGGGGTATTGTTATAAAATTCCATTGTTAACTCATTGACTCGGCGGCGTTGTGCATTGCGGATATGCGCAACACATTCATGTTGCCATCTAATGGAGCAGAACTGAGTCAGACAATGTCCTTTTTGTTATAAATTTCATTTAGATAGCAACATGGAGTCTATTCAAAGAACAATAGAAATATGCGAATAGTGCGGGAGTTATTTTGTTCGGTCTCTGGATGCTAACCGTTTTCTATGTCAATTGCGTGTAAAGGGGAAAGGAGTCGGGCATACCCTAATGACGAACGAATTGCTCTTTTGCTTATTGAGTTAAGATAATTATGAAAGCAATCCTATCGTAACTGCGTGATAACAGAATATACGAGTACGTTGAATATACGTTACATTCGAGTATATTTCCATTTCGATTGATATTAATTGAGGTATCATGTTCACAGGTGGCATAAAGGTCCGAATGATGGATGATGATAAAAATAATGTCAAACAGCATTTACCGGCCTTTTGTGCATAATCATTTTCAACGCAACGGTGTTGACACATCTATGACAGCCTATTTTTGTGAGGTTTCTCAAATCTGTGAGCTAATGTGTGAATAATTCAGGTGAGTCGGCAATTGTCAATGGAATCGACCCAACTAGCACACGTTCCAGCTCAAACTGCTTTCGGCCGACTGAACTTGACTTCCCGGACTTGGTCAGGAGAAAATGGAAATATTTTAATGTCCTATCAGGAATATCTGAATCTCAGAGGGAGAGCAGTGATGGGACAGTCAGCAGGATAGATTCCTTGCTACTTTAACGTATTTGGAGCTGAGTTCAATGGGGACCTCCATGACTAGCCAGGGTGATGAAATAGAGGGCGGTGTCAGGTAAACCATTATCGGCTCAACGGTAGCTCTCATATCTTCTAAGTGGGATAAAGCCCTCGGAACACAGACTGCACTCCGGTTTGGGGGTTGCAAAGTAAGGAATCGCTGTTGACAACTCTACCAAATCAAAAAAAAACTTCCCGAAATGGGTGCCAATGGGTTACGCCAAGAACTTCCTGATAAAGAGGACTTGTAGTATTCTCCATTGGATTTCCAGGTTAAGCCTGACCCATTACGCTTGAAAAGTTTTGGTTAAACTAAGAAACAGAAGTGTGGCAGGTGGGTCTGTCTACCCTTTTCTCCAAGCAACAAAGAGTTGAATACTTAACATACTTGAAGGGAATTGAAAGCGGTGTATACACTTTAGTTTGTTTTGGAACTTTAGCCGTTGGTTTGTGCCCGGTAACTTTGTTTCAGTCTTCTTTTGATAAAGGAAATATGTGGAAGATTGCAAGATTTGTAGCCAGTCTTTCTAAGCGTGGTTTTAGGCTTTAAAATAAAAGAACCCTTAGCCCAATGCTTCAGTGATGAATCTCCTTCTATGAAGCATGCAGTTCGTTTCATAGCCATTTCAAAGGCTAAAACAAATGGGCAATTCTCTATTTGGTGCGAATTTGTTCTAAGCGGCAGCAAGTTTCAAGCTTTCTCCCCATAAACGCACGTTTTCTACCAATCCCTTTGAGGGATAAATTTGCAAGAGTCAATCTTATGTATTTCCGTTCACACCATCACAGTCCGATACTAGGGCAAACTTAGGGCCTAAAATGTCAAAATTGTTTTATGTGATCTTGAGGCCAAAATAGGAGAAGATGTAAACTGACTCTAAACGACGCAACGTGTGGAATCGGACCAATGTACATAGAATCGGATACACTACGAGTACGTTTGTATATAACTCAGGAATCGCTACAACGATAAAATGGTGGGAATAAACCAAATGCTGAACGTTTGCGGTCCGATATCTTATCCTCCATCTCCTGGTAAATGTTTTTACTTGCCTAAGTCATTGAAAATTAGTGGCATCGATGTCAAGAAGCTGTCGGAGGCTGCAACTGATGTGTCGGATTTCACCCAATTACCCGATTGAAACCCCTGTTTTAATGAAGAACTCAAGCATGCACATGTACCAGCCTATGAAGCGGCACTGCATAGAAAGCCGGAAATGGCTCATGCTCTCTACGAGTAAAGGAGAAAAGAAAAAATCATAAGAAACCTAGCGCTTGAGAAAATAAAGAAATGCTACAAAACGAATAATGTTCTGAAGTTTTACATTAAATTAGAAGAACCTGTCAAGCCAACAAGACCCGAGCGAAAAACTGTGAAGATGAGCAAGGAAATATAGTAGAAGAGTCGCAGTGGCCACAGAATGAACAGAACACAGAAAACGAACCATTCAACCAAAATGTTCGCCTATTCGGCCAAAATGAATCAATATCCAGTCGACTTACCTGCCTCCCGGCTTACCTAGCAATCTATCAAGGGCAGTCAAAGATGACTCGGCCGGAAGAAGATATGTACCTCATCATTGATTGTTCGACCCAAGAGAACTGTACCAACCATATAGTCATCAGTCTGATTAACATCGCTTACAGGATCTTGTCGGCGGTATTGTGTGAACGCTTATACTATAGCATATCCTAGTACTCACCATCTAGTTAGGGGGATATCTCACCGGAATTTTCGATGCCAAAAATAGTGAAGACAAAGTGAAGCGTTTGAAGATGCCTCCCCAGGTAGCGCGATTTTTTGCCAGCTGACTACAGTTGCGCAAACGTAATTGGCTGAGACACCCTTCCACTTGTGTGCGCCACCTCACATGATCGCTCTGAATGGAAGTCGAAAACGTTCCGGAGAGGACCACTGATGTTCATGCATTGGGTTCGCTGATGCAAACAGGACAGCAGCGCCCCGGAACATTTTCATCCACTTTCGTCCATGTCGAAGTCAGAAAGCAGGACTGGGATGATCAGTGTCGCATATAATGTCTTTCCGGTTGCTCGATACTTGATTTGTTTCTAAGCCCAAAAAAGTACCGATTAGCAAAAGTGATTCTTCGCATGACTGCCGCCCTGCTGTCGTTCTCGGAGTTGATAGTGGAGCCGAGGTAGATGAAATCCCTTGCTTCCTCAAATTTGTAGCTGCTAGCAACATCCTAGTCGTCGATGTTGTGTGATAGTATGTACTTTGTTCTACCTTCAATGACTGCTAAACCCATTTTTGTCGCTTCTGCTTCAATAGTCACAAACACTCCATTAACAGCTCGCTGTATTTTTCCCATCAAAGCTGAGAAAAGAGTCCAAAACCCATAAGCCGACACCAGAAGCACAGTCTTCAAAAGCTCTCTAAACAAGTTGCATACACTGATGACATTGACATGATTACCGAAACAACTTCAATGAAACGATCAGGCTGTGACAGTAGACAGCTCTAGTCTTAAGAACTTCATCTAGCTTGGCAAGTAACTCTGGCAATGAGATCTCGTCGTGATTCTTTGACATAGAAATGTAATTAAATTGGAAAGCCTTGTCAAGAGGCACTAAGGGTCATCGCAGTTCTATTCTTTAGCGCATTAGTCTAGTTGGCAGGGTGTCAACCAATATCCAAGAGCCTTCGATTCCTAGCGAGAGAGATAGTTAAGGAGCGCTATAAGTACGGTTCTAGAATGTTATCTTGAAGTGCCGCAACAACAATTGAAGTATGACGATCGGGTTTCTTCTAAGTCTACGTGTGGAAGGTACCCTATTACTACTCGCGACTCGAAGTCTATCAACAATGCAAAATTAAGAGGCAATCCCCAATCAGAATTTCCTAGTAGAGCCGCTTGTCCAATTGAGCAATTTTCTAGCTATCAAAAGATGTTTGTACGTGTGCATCTATAAATGTTTTAATATAGAAGCATCCCTCCAATGTTTTCCTTCCTTCCTTCGCTTAATAAATTTTCATCCTCTTTTCACTTCTATACATATGTAGAAATATATTCGAAGTGTTATTTAAAAATTTCCATCACGTCTGTCGTGTCCTGGTTGTCCCCCAATCCTGCGTGACGTACATGAAGAAAACCAAAAGCATTTACGATTGAATTTACCTTCAGTTATTATTCATGAAGGTAAATATAAACACAAGCTTTCGGCTTACCCTCCAAGTATGAAATAAAAGCCCACAATCCTTCCTCATTCTCGTCCTGCGTAATTAGATATGATTTCGGGAATGTTTATTTGGAAAAATCTTATTATTCACCACCAGGATGTGTTACGAGTATACGAGTACACGTGAAGAAGCCATCGCAGACTAAAAAAAGGAAATCAATTCGTTGATTCTTTGAACAAATAGAATTGTTGTGTACACCGAAGAAGATACATAAACTCGTTGTCCTTGCTGAGAAGTCAACATGTGAATATTAAAAACGGTTGCGGTGTGGCACCCTTATTGTTAAGCCTAAGACGGCTTGGCTCATCTTCTTCCATATTATGAGCCCTGTCGTGACAAAGGAAGCTCAGTGTAGGATTCGTTTTTGTCCTTTAGGGGGAACGTTAATCAGCCTTTCGCTGCCATTGAAGTGTGATATCATTTTTTTTTTGTTTTTTTGTATCCTGGAAGCCCCCTAGGCGTACAATATTTGCTGATTCTCTGCGAAAGGTCTGATGAAGAGGGAGGAGAGAGAATAAGAAGAAAAGAAGCCCCACCAACAAGTTCAATTGTCCTTGAAATTGTCTTTAAAATTTAATGAACTGGAAATTGTTAGTGAAGACAGTTTAGATAGGTAGGTTGGTAGGTAAGAAGGCCTACCTTTACCCTGCTGAACATGACAAACAAAATGCAAAAACTCATCAAAGTGGTCGTATGCCTTTCCTAAACGAACTTCGACTAAGTTTAGTTTTCATTAAGGGTAATTTGGTTCTTGTTCTCGTTAATGTACCCAGCTCATTAAGTCCAGTAGTAGAACTGGTATGTAGCACCACCTGTTTCAGTAATTAATGTCCGATGTCCTTGAAATGGAGTTTCCACTTACAATTTCAGTTTCAGCTCCACATCTAGTTTGGGTCGTTTAAGTCTAATTAACCTAAAATCACCTTCACCTTCAAAGGAGTGCTTTTGTGTGCACGAGTATGTTTTTTGATCCTTTTTTTCCATTTGTTGATGGAAATTTAATTCTCGCCTGCTTTGGGGGCTTTCCTTTTTAGGTGTACGAGTACTTTATGAAATTGAAAAGTCCTTGACTGGCTCGATGGGTGAATTTAATCTGACACGTCTTCGGTGTTAAGAGAGTAAAATTAAATCGAGTTTTCGAAATATCGTTTTTTTTTTGTTTCTTTTTTTTCGGTGCGTTAGTGTATCGTCGGGGGAAGGGTATGATGTACGTGAGCTCTTACCAAGGCCATTATGATTGACATTGACAAAATCCACGAAATATTTAGAGAGGGGACTGGAGGAGGAGCGAAACGTTCTATTGAAAAACTGTAGCAATCAAAAGTCGATGGAAAAGAAAAGATGAAAGCAGGGCTTATGTAGAAGTGGAAAAAATTATTGCTGCGTCAATTATGGAAGGCACATCTTTTTCAAATCGCGTTTGCAAATGAATTGGTATTCAGTCATCTTTTGCTCATTCCAGACGAATCTTCAGTATTCACACGAAATGTTTGTAGCTTTCTGATTTTAGCTGCACTGGGGGTGAACGTGAATAAAGTGGAAGAGAGGTTAGGCTTAATATTTGAATCCACGACTAGGGCAAGAAGAAGCAATGCTGTCGAATTGTGGCAGATATATAAATTTTAAAACAACTTGTCAAGGGTGAAGTCATACGGAGTAGCGTATTTCAGGGTTCATTGACAAGTGTCTTTGATAGAGTTCAGATTTCGCTTTAACAACAGATCACAGCATTGAGTTTTCGAGTCATAAAATTGCGCAATACTATTGTCAAGATTTAGTGAAGTCGCTTCACTTGGCCGCCGGCTACTACACAAGAAGCTCTGGATTCAAAAAATCAACTTACTTTTCTGGCGTCACCACCCTTAAGACGGGCAATGGCAAACCTCCGAAAGTGACGGCGGAAATCTGTGAAAAAATCCTACGCTCTACAGTCATTTAGAGTCAGCCAGAGGCCGTAAATCCACTCTCACTGTGCACTGGGCCTTAGTCTGCCCTGGGTTGTGACGCAGTTTATTCATTTCATTTCTAATATTCGTAGACGTATCCGTTCTAGTGCCGGAGTATAGCGAATAGATATGAGGATCGAGAGTGCTATTAGAAAAGGAGCTCCTTGTTTAAAAAAAACGCTTCGGAACATGGACGAGCAAAAGGTAGAAACAGAAATTCGTGGAAATCAAATATACGGATGGATGGACAGACTCTGTTAAATGCCTGTAAAATAGTAGATGCTTTTGCCAGGTTGGTGTAGGTTTTGGTTCCATTTTTCAGTGAGACATGATATGAAACTGTCATGTTTGTGTCTTCAGATAATCGCTTTTAGCGAGCTGACAGTTTATCAGCGTTTCCACAACCGAGGGAAGAAGGCAGGTGCATAAGTGAAATGGGTATAGAGGAGGCGAAATAACAAGTTTTACCATTTTCAGACACGGGCTAGAGGAATGCTAGGTCTACTCGAAATGAATCCTAGGATGGAAATGCTTCTTCGACGTGTAGGAAGAAGACTCTTTCAGAGTCATCTGGTTTGTGTATATGGAGATCATTGAGTCCTCTGCAAAGTACGTTTCAAGCAAATTGCCCTTGTATAAAGAGATCATAGCTGGAATGTCCTTATAATTGAAAGTTTTAATGGAAGGCGAAGCTGAATTTATATTATTTTCGATGACCGACCAACAATTTCTACTACTTTTGGGGCACTATTATTTGTTTACTTTTCATCATTGTCTAATTGGTCTTGTAAGATGGAAAACTCTTCTTTAACCCCGACCGCCTCCATCGAATTTTGAGTCCTACCACTATCTAATAAGAGAATAGTATTTGAGATCAAAATAGCAGTGTCATCCGCAGAGAAGAAAGTATTAAGAGCGCTCTGAGATGTCTGAATTTTCCAGCTTGCCTACTAGTAGGCATAAGAATAAGTCTAGGGCGTTTATATGGCTACCAACCTCTTTTATTTATGTTGGCTCATTCACTAGCTATGTTAAGTTGCTTGTTGCTTATCCCAGCGAAAATACCAATACACCATTCTACGTGTCTCGTATGTCTAGATTAGAGAAGTGTATTTGATTGGCAAACGAACGAAAAGATCACTAATTCAGGCCAATTCGTTTCCCGATTTCCCGAAGTGGTGCTTCATCTCTATGTGACTCATCTTCTGTGATGGAACGGGTGGCGGAGGACCCGTATGTGTATGTGTTGAACTGAAACTGACTCTGAACGTCCAAACGCAACCATATACTTGATCCCACGCAAACACCTCTAGTGCAAAAGCATGATGCAGGAAAATCGCAACACAGACGTTCCGGTGAAGGCATTCCCAATATGTAATCAAAGACGATGTCAGATTCAGGGTTAACTACTTTTTCGAGTCATGTGAGGGTTGTTACTGCAATGTCGAAATAGAAAATGTGAGGGAGGATTTCCTAGGCGGTCAATTGTAGCGCTAATACTTCTTCTTAATAGTCACTTTGCGAGATGACAGTGGAAACGCTCCGCTTTTCTAAAAAATTCAGGAATGACAGCGTCAAGGTATGCTAACGAAATATGAATTAGTAATGGAATCGGAAATGAGGCGCTAACAAAGTTAATGCTATCAAAAAGAGAGGGCACCCAACGACAAAGGGTGAAGAATGATTTTGTCTACATGGTGTATGTACATTGTAAATTAAAGTTCCTCTCACAACAAACAAACATAGCATGGTATAAGACCCTTGACATCCCAGTCCTAGTGTATGCCGCGGAAGCGTGAAATTTATCCAAAGTTAAAGAAATTCCTATCGCGAGTGACCTTGTAAAAAAGGGCCAAAATTCATCCGTTTACATAGATATGACGTTTTGGCCGATGCAAAACAAACTCTCCGGTACGAAGCGCCTTCGGATCCATCCCAGAAGGATGACCCGGTAAAGAACGACGAAATGGATCTCAACTTGTTTGGTCATGAGGCATAGATTAAAGCGCCCTGGTCGGAGCTCCAGCTAAAGAAGAAAAAAGACTTGTGTGGCAATCCTACGCACACTGTTTCAGCACTGAGCTTGCCGCTAAATTTCAATCTCTGCCTCTAATTGGGCAGTATCAGATAGATCTCATAGGCATAAACCGGTGATTAAAAAATTTACTGAAGTACCTAAGCAACCAAAAGCGGCCACAATTTCATTGGAGCTCGAATATGGTTTCGTACCGCATCTGTTAAGATCACCCGTACCAACATGATAAATAATATTCAAAAGTTTCGGAATCCCGTAGTTCCACGAAAAATTCAGACAATATCTCAGCTTACAAACGAAAACAATCGACAATCATTGGAGGTTTATTAGTTAAAACTACGGAACCGAGGGCCGTATATGCTTCGGTAAGACGGAAAGAAACAGCTGGTTCTGAAACAGTTGCAAACTAGTTGAAAAGGATATTTCATTGAATTTGCAAAATGCAGCAGTAGTAGTAATACCGGGATCTGAACTCGCAGCCCAGTAGTCCGTAAAATGAAAATAGGCTCAGCGTGATTAACTGTTAATAACGCATTTGTAGCGTGGTCACAGTAAAACAGTGAGACTGGTACAGCTAAAAGCAAAGTTTTGTGAAAATTTCGCAGAAACAGAAAATTACCAAATACGCACATAAATTGCAGACAGAAGTGGACTGAAGGACAGAAGGACTGTGAAACCGATAATTGTTCTTGCAGTGAGTTCAATTCAACTATGTAAACACCCTCCAAACAACTACTGTTCAATGCAATAAATGTCGCCTTGACCTGACTCTAATCGACTTCGAGAAGGCTTCCAACATGGTGAATAGTGAGTTCAGACGAAACGCCGTAAGCTTTATTAATAAGATCATTGCTACTACTAAGGATCAATATGAATATGTGCAAAGCTGAACTTTATTCAGGGGTTCGTTGTCAAAGCTGTCTTAAATTCTAAAAGACACCCGGAGTAGTACTGCCTCTCTTGTGTTTCTTGCGGTAATTACCGATGTGTTTATCGGAGGGAAACAGAGGTATTCACTAGATGCCATTATCTATCTAAAGCATAAAAGAAGTAGCAGTGGATTGTTAAACCTTAATACTTTCAGCTTAATTGCGCCATGCAATCGACTCAGGCAAAATAGCAGACCACTTAAACAAATGTGGCTTAGAGCAGTTGAGGAAGAGCCTTGGTACTGAGAATGAGTAGGGATGAGCTGAATTGATAGAAAATGAAATCACCAAGCCCACACAATGGAATCCTTTCATTCTTTCAACCTTTTCACTCTAAGCCAACTCGGCTTAAGATGCGACATGGAATAGAAATATTAATCCCAGGTACTCATATTCAGCTTAGTCGCGTGAAAACTTACGCGCAAGACTAAAAGCCCCAAAGTCTTCAATAAACTTGGAGAAATCCACCAACTCCTGGCAAGCATCCCACTTGAAGAAAAAAAGAACCTCCCTATCTGAGTTTTTCTTTAGCCTTCTTAAAATAAATGCCACTTGAATTAGTCTTCTATAGCAAGGAGCACTCAGCTACCACTTTTATTATGTCAAATGAATCTCATCGCCCACGACAACGACAACAAAAACGACGTTTCGTTTGTTTGTCGTTTCTTGTCATAAAAAGCGCTTAGATATTTCTCGTAGTAGGTACCTATCTGGTAGGATGATTAGTTATCTCTTTGTATCTCCTACTGTAATTTTTCATTCGAAGGATGTTGTTCTGAGAAAAACATACACATGTCTAAGATATAAATACACATGAAGAACGGTGGCCCTGCATGATTGTGTGGGAAATGTTTCATATTAAAATGTAATTTGTATTGCATGTCACGTTTTCCAAGAAAGTGCAATCTGATAAGCCATCGTTGCTTCCTTCCATCATTGTCCTTGTTCTTCTCCTTCTCTGTGTGTGAAAGAAATTGCCAGCCTTTTATCTTGAGAAATATTCATCACACAATCTCGTAAATTTCTCATTTTACCAGCAACATTTTCATTAAAATTTCTCTCCTTCTCCACCTTCGAGTGTCAATTAAATTTAGTAAGAGATCGGGCTGTTACTCGTAATATTCAGAATTTCAAGTTCTGAGTTTTGGATTTACCCCTTAATATATCTCGGAATGATACTCGTATACGTGGGTAAGTGAACCACATGCTTGGATTGTTGCGAATAACGGTGCTTTTTTAAGATTTTTTTAAAATAAATTTATAGTTGAACGTTTAGTTTTTTATATAGCAGTTTTACTCTCATATAACGCGCATAATATTAACTTTTGAATCACCTCGGCACCGAAGCAAAAAGTTTTAGCATTTGATATCAATTTGGATACATTTCTTTCGGCCTCTTCTTCGAGCTTCGACACCTGCCTTAAAGACTATCAGAGCTATCATGAACGAAAAGAAGAGACGTCATTCTGGAATCATTAGTGTGCTACTTCAATATACGAGGTTTGTCTGAAAAGTTTCCGAACAATGATACAAGACATTTTTCCTCAAAATTTTTATTTATTTTTTTACATAGTCTCCTTGTAACTCTACACACTTCTCCCAGCGATCTTCCCATCTCTCTAACCCGTCCAAATAGTACTTGACGTTTTTCTCTGCAAAATAATTGCTCACGAAGGTGATTGCCTCCTCATTTGACGAAAATCTCTGTCCTCCAAGCGCAGTTTTTAGATGAGGGAACAAAAAGAAGTCGCTTGGGGCTAAATCTGGTGAATAAGGCGGACGGTCAAGCAGTTCAAACTGTAATTCATGGATTTTCGCAATGGCAACCGCTGAGGTGTGAGACGGCGCGTTGTTTTGGTGAAACAGGATTTTGTTTTTCTGCAAATGTGGCCGTTTTTCCGCAATTTCTGCCTTCAGCTTGACAAGTAATGATGCGTAGTATGCCCCTGTAATGGTTTTTCCTTTTTGAAGATAGTCGATTAAGATAACTCCTTTACTATCCCAAAAAACAGTCGCCATCACTTTCGCAGCCGAAAAAAACAGTTTTTGCTTTTTTTTGGAGCCGGCTCGCCCTTTGCAGTCCACTGTTTTGACTGAATTTTTGTTTCGGGTGTAAAATGGTGTATCCAAGTTTCATCTACAGTAATTAATCGGCGCCAAAACTCGGATTTATTGCGCCTAAACTGCGCCAACAAAGCGTTGGAAATGTTCATTTGAACACGTTTCTGGTCTAACGTAAGCAAACGCGGCACCCAACGCGCGGACAGCTTTCTCATGCCTAAATCTTGATTTAATATGTAGCAAACACGTTCTTTGGACATTTTCAAAACCTCTACTATCTCTCTCACTTTAATTCGGCGGTCGTCTAACACCATTTGGTGAACTTTAGCAATGTTATGTGCAGTTTTTGGACGTCCCGAACGTTCATCATCTCCCAAGCTCTTACGGCCACGTTTAAATTCACTGCCCAAAATTTCACTGTGGTAAATAATGATGCAGAGTCCCCATACACAGATTCCAACTCATTTTTGGTTTGCGTAGGCGTATTACCTTTCAAAAACAAGAATTTAATAACAGCTCGGTAGTCGATTGTTTCCATTTTCACAAAAAATACTCACATCGACTCACTCAAACGACTGTCAACTAAAAACCGCGGGTCCAAAATGACTGAAACTTCGGTAAGTAACTGTCAAAAGATGCACAACTAGCATTCACTAGCTTTTATTGACCAGTGTCTCTATCTTTACGTTGCAGTCGGAAATTTGTCAGACAACCCTCGTACAATTGTGCTCGACTTTAAAAAGCAGCGGTCTTTGTACACTGCCTTGGTGAAATCCAACTTTTTCTCGCTCGTCACCAGGTCCACTTAGGTCTGTAGGAACTCTATCGGACGACAGAATGTGCAACTTAAGTATTCGACCTAAGTTTCACCGATCGACAGTTGTTGCAACTTCTCGTGTTGCCTTTGCCTTTATGTAGTGGAATAAGAAACCACTGGTCCCATGGTTTGGCATCGATCGGCCTCTTATTATTTTACTGAAAAAAATTGCGACCCATTCAAATCAGAGATTTCATATTGTCGCTCATACTCCGCACTGACTACAGGAGCTTGGTTCATTCTTTCTACTGTCTCACTAGCTTCAGCTTCTACAAAATCTGCCGTCTGGTACTGCGCGGGTATTCTTACTATTTTCATACATTGCACCCCTCCGGCAGGTGCCGCTGGTCGTCTCCAATTTACATATTCCAGCGATTACTGTTTCTTTAAATATAACCAGCGTAAGTATACGAGGGATGAATTGGGTCCTTAAAATGTTTGTTCACAGCGATGGTGAAGTAAAATAAGGGAGGAGAGAAAGAGAAATACCGATTTACGTTGGTTTTGCATGTTTGCAGGTTATAAAGAATAGGAATGTACGGCTTCGCACGTTTGAAAATTGACCTGAAGAGCAATTACAGTGAAACGGATATTACGGTTGAAGGTTTGAAGGGGCGGAATGCCACTGGCAATTTCGATGGATCACCGGTGGTGAAAATAGCGATAGAACTAAGTGAGGCAGGAAATTGACTGTACAATATAAGCATGACCTACGAGTTTTATGGCAAGGTTTTTCAATACTATCTAACAGGTGCAGAGAGTTTTAATAATGACCTGCCCAGATGTGGGCATTGTACTCCAGTTTTAGACTGATAAATGCTTTATGTTTTGAGGCCAGGTCAGACGTAGTAAAGTATTTCTTGCATCATTTAGGATAACCTAGGCATTTCGCAGTATTTTTGACGACACCAGATAATAGATATCTTTCCAAAATAGGCCATCGTTAACTAACATACCAAGAATGGAAAATTTTTCAGTGTCAACGATCCGAGTGAAATTCATCGATAATGGCTAGTTGCTTAAATTTCGCATCGACGACTTTTCCGCACTACAACCCTGTTGGTGGTGCTCCAATAAGAGTTACTTATTGAAATTTAATGAATTTAGCGTATGCTGCCATTCTCACTCTACAGCCAAAAGGCAGCGGCGTGAATATGAAAATCGGAGAATATTGTCGTCTGTAAGATTCATCATAAATTGAAATAAAGAAGAAAAGTGTGGGAGATAGAATGGAACCCTGGGGCACATTTATTTCGCGGATATCAGACTTGAAGCTGTCCAAGACAACTTGAATTAAATGTCCCGAAAGATAATTTCTAATCGAATGAAGGAGAGGTCTTTCGATGTCAATTGTACCCATTTTCGACGGAAGAAGTGAAGACATGAAGCAATCTGGAAGCTGTAAGCTATCTTCAAGCAGATTGGCCTTGTCCAAATAGCTGGCAGCTAGTATTAGACATAATTTTTAATGTCTCCAATGAACAACCAAAAAGTTGCGATATTGTAGTGTTTTTTGCCTCAGTCTTTAGCCGAATTTGAATTTCACGAGTTTAGGAAAGGTTTTCGGTTTTCCTTCTTTTTTTTTTGTTTTTTTAAATGAGCGCGTGCATAAGGTTTTTGTGTACCCTTAAAATGTTTGTACACAGCGCGGGCAAAGGAAATTTAGGGAGGAAGAAAAGGCAGGTACCGATGTACATTGTTTTTAAATGTTTGTAAGTTACAAGGACCAGGAAATACAGAGTTGGGTTGGTCTTTTAAGACAGAAATATTGCTCTATGACCGTGAGAGTAAGCAAGTAAGTAGGTCTGAGAACCTTTTTATGGCCCCAATGAAGAAGAACAAATCTATTCCAGAGATAATTGTCTTTCTTGTTTTGCCATACTGTTTTTTTAGAATTATTTTCTCTAACTATTGACGCTGTGGTCCGAAGAGCCTAGATGGGATAGCAGATTAATATGGTGACAAATTAAAAACAATTCCAGGGTGTTGAATGCTCTACTATCATTTCATTTACAAGCTGGATTTAATTGTTCTCAACACGCCGTCATTTGGGTGTCGTCTATCCAGAATGTCGAAGTCACCCAGAATTACGGATACTGAAATCGCCCGCCATAACGATTTCAATATGAGGATGCAGGGATACAATATTTTGTATGGATTTTTTGTCGCCTGTTTATAGGTTGTAAGGGTACCTTTCCTTAATCGCGATACAATGCCTTTACGCATATTGCACGTGCTCTGGATTCTGCTGTAGTTAGTCGTTTGAAAGGCTTGCGTTTTGTTGCTCACCGTCATATCCGTTTAATCATTCCACCACGTTTCTTTATTTATATGGAACCCGCCCCATTACTGTGTTTCTTTTCATTTAATTTTAATTAGTTTTATTTATATTCGAGTGGCACCACCGACTAGATAAATAGCACTATTAATTTTTTAAATCTTTTTTTAAGAAAAAAATAAACCGGACCTAAATTAGTTCACGTGAGTTATTACTTTTTCAGAATGGATTCTTCATTTGAATTATGAAGTGGAAATTTTTGTTTGTTCTGATATCAGCTTACCACACGAACTACTACGGAAATAGCCGATTGAAAGCCTAGCCGAAGGACGAAGGATCCAACCAAAACCCATAGATTCATTTGGGTCGTTTTCAAGTTTAATTATTTTGATGAAATTCAAAGTGCACGGGTATTTCGAAAATGTGAAGTAGTGTTCAGTGGGACGACGGTGTTTTTCAATCCTGATCAATTTTCCCGATTAAAAAATATATAGATATGAATGCATCACAGTCAGAGGTGGTTGTGACTGTGGTGGTACGAATAGATATGGAATTCTGTATCGGCATTATGGGCAGCCTAAAGTTTAATTATAATTCTATTTTGCTTCCATTATTCCAGTCGACGTCTGACGACTCATGGGTGCCTAGAATAGAATTAAAATTAATCATAACCATGAGTAAATACATTTTGAAAATGTGATACTCGTAATAGGCATTGGCTTCGTTTTGTATCTAATTTGGTTTCGTCCGAAAATGATATTGCGAAATCATTTCGAGATATGTGAAGTTGGAAAGGGAAAAATTAAGCCGCTATGCTATAGGAGCCGGAAAGGGAGCTCAACTTGGAATCCTCTTATCTTTTTAGTACCTAAATATCTGTTTAAGGATGATCTTCCTTCAAAGATGATGACCAAAGAAAACCAAAGATACTTTTACGGAGCAGCGAGTGTTCTCTGTCAGTATTCTGCACAATTTGATGAGTAGATGCAGATGCTGTCATTGGCGACTTTGAAATTGATAAAGAGCTTGGATCTTGATGTCTTGGGATTTTCCAAGATCCGCAATAATATGAATGTCAAGTGTGAACTAGCCGATCCTCAAATCTCACTTATGACGGCTAATCAGATCGTTGACCAATTGTTTTCCGGCTTTCATACCCTACAGCTACGCTAAAAAGACTGATGTACTTTCTCGTGCATGGGACAAAAGGTTCTGAAGTGTCATTCATCTTACGAGGCTTATATAACCCCCACTAAATCATAGACTTGAGTTAGTAAATGTCCGATACGAAATCAACCCCCCTTCCTAAATAGCTTTGAGGGTAAGGCGACTTGTTAAATTCACTATATTCACACCATTTTGGTGGATGGACGGAATTCTTGGTTTTCATCGCTGTATCTGATAGTGTAGGTTAGGTCAGCCCTCCAAACAGCTACTGTAGCCATGCATTGCAAAGTCATATCACAGTACTTCTCCATTTTTGTAGAGACTTAAATATTCTTTTACGTACATAACGATGCAGTAACTATCTAGTGCTTCGAGACTACATTGGGCACTCAAAATGTTTGCATATTTATAAAACTGTAGGAGTGCCTTTCGCAATCACAATTTTATCAATTTGATGATAAGATGACGGCCATGTTACTTTGTGAATACTGAGGTAAGGAAGCCGTGTGCCAGTAATAGTGACCCTCCCTGATCTTGATATACATATTATGCGCTACATTTTCAAATCCATCTTCCGTTTAAAAAGAAGTGGCCTTCGATGTTGGTACAATCAGTAGAGTTTTGGTGACCTTACGCGCCGAATATCTTTTGACTGTGGTCTTATGGACATGGCTCCTAATGTAACACGAAATCGACTTTCTCCCTGCCCTAGAATGGTTTCAGCCATATTCTGAGCCAGGAAAGGAATGTAATCAGGTCTTGACGGGTATATCCAAACCTTATCTTAAATGCGGCGCTGATGTCTTTCTGGAGGACGAAAACGTAAGACGTCACTCCTCATTAGGAAAACTTGCTTCTGTATTGCAAGCAATGATATACGCAGTAGAGTCGCTGGAGGGGGCGAAACTTCTAAAACCTTTCTGATCCCCTCTCACAGCTACAATGCAGGACTACATAGAACGCAGTCGGTAGGCTGTATAAATTGTGTCTCGTTTGGATCTCCATTCGCAATGGGATCACAAGAAATGAAAACGCAAATGAACTGGCTAGGCACTACCTCCATCTTCGGTTACCAAAGCTATAAATGACCCTACAAACCAATGCATTCTGACCTCTCTAAGAGGTCAGCCGTACAAAATGTTGCTTACTAGCGTTTTGACAGAGTATATACATAGTACTTGGTGAGTGTAACCTATGTCACAAAAAAACGGCACCGTGGCATGAACTATACTGACTATCGTAGCAAAACTAAAAGTAAGTATTCCTAGATGAATGGAAAATGTTATTACTTAAGACCTGCGTGCTTCCCTGTTTAAAAAATTTTGATGAAAGTTGACAGACAAAGGTCTTCAACTTTGCTGAAATGCTTAGATGTAAAAATTTTTCTAAGTTTCAAAACTACTTTTAGAAATGGCCTTCAATTTACAAGAGTGGAGCTCCAGATGGCACACAAACTCCTTTTCTGATTTTGGACAAAGGGCGCCGTACATTTTTGACTTTCCGCACGAAAAAACTCACTTTCTCATGGTCTCTCTATCCAAACAAAATTTGTTTGTACTACCACCGACTATCAACCACTGTCTAAATAATGTCAGTGATTTGGCAAACACATGTTTCCATTCCCGAAGAGCTCAACTGAAAAAAGTTAGGAGCTACCCGATACATTCATCGTGGCTTGCCTATAATCGTTACCACATGTTGGTTCTGGAGGCATTCTTCGTTTCAAATTTGTGAAACAGTACAAACCTGCATCTCCTTATTACTGAAATTATTGCAAACCGAGATATTTAAGCTTACCGCTCCTCAATCAATCTACTGGCACGTTCCGAAAGTCACTCGCTTTACTTTTCTTATCACTCGGATAGTAGGTAATCTCTCTCCTCCTTACCTATTTCTTCAAATCGTATACAAGGCACTTTCTGCCAATTCATAAATTTTGCTCTGTTAAAGCATCGTTCACTCCTGTGACATAGGTTGTCTTGTCATTTTTATTCCCATCCAACTTCAAACTCAGACAATTTATGAGATTTTGAGTCGTTCTTCAAGAAGCAATTATTTGTTTCAAGGCTCGTAACAATGTCGCATATTGCTAAAAAATGTTCACCAACTTTCATTCATCATTCACTAGAATGATTTGAATGACTGGCACAGGACTCCACCATCTTCTACAGATGTCTCATTAATATCCCAGACAATGAAACATAATTGTGTATTCTTCAATCTTGTCATTTGGAAAAAAACTTTGCAGACAGAATTAGTGCGATTAGGTGGATAAGGCCTAATGGTGTTTTCGGAATAAATGTGTCTTGTCAAAGTTTGTTGAGGTTAAACAAGAGTTGTGGAATAAAGTTTTGCTTTAATGGGCCAGTGGGTAGTGATTACTTTAAAGCCATTAATCTAGCGATAATATTAAAATACTTCAGGACTCTTTTCAAAGGAGATAGATTTTCCATTTAATAAAGTTGGTCTACCAGTTTCATTCCTGGGTCCACTATCCAATAAATGATCCGTCGTCGATTGCATTTGTACGAATAACAGGGGTGCCTTCGAGAGATGATAGGCACTTTGCGGCGTTAATGCAACCCAACACTATGACAGGATTGTCACCATTCAGGGCATGAGGTAATGACTTTAGTAAAAATAGGAAAAATATACGTAAGCCTAGTCATAATAGAGTTAAGAGCGCTCGCTTAGGAGGGAGATCTCCAGACGGAAGTCTTGCATATAATGCCTCTACCTGAGCTTGCTAGATGATCTTTATTTCTCGAGTGACACCGTCAATAGCAGCACTCTGTCCAGCTTGTTTATTTAGGTTCGGTACAATTTACTGCTGCAAGGACCACCGGACGTGGAAGTTCTATCGGTCCCTGGGCTTGGCAAAGTTCTCTTTCCAGTCTCCAAAATCTGATTTGATTGACATTCATACTTATGAAAATCTTTAAACTTCTGCTCGATACGTCTTCCAAGTTGATGTACCATTTACGAGTATGATCTTTCAGAAGGTTAGAATGTTTCGAAAGCTGAAGGCGTTGTTAGTGATGACATTCATGAGACCATTCATAGCACCACTGAAGTGAAAGAGTAACTAGCTTAGTAGTGAACCGGTAGTGGATGTCTAGTCTATCCTTCTTTTATTCAAAGGGGTAGACATCAATTGAAAACCAGTTGATTGAAGTAATTATAGTAATTTAAGTAATTTAGAAGGGATGTTCCCGAACCGTTAAAAGGCAATGTTTAATGTTGCATCCTACGGGTTGTAGAATCATCTTCTCAACAGCTGCAGTCTATGTTGCACCTCACTACTAGGCCTTCTGATAGCTATCTCAATGGAGAGGGGAGTCTGATGATCAACATAACATAAAATGCACAACTACAGCACAAGCATTGCAATATCCATTCCTGAACTCCTTCCGGCCCGCACCTTCGCTTCTCCGTCACATATTAATTCCAAATATGATAACACTGTACCAGGTAACATGACAATCAATGGCACGTGCTGTATTATTACCGAGTTAATACGTCCTCTGTCACTTATTCCAAACCATGCCCCAGGTGCATGACCAATTACCAAAGAAAACCGAGTATGATTATGAAGTTAAAATGTTTGAAATATGCCCCTTGCCTGTAAGCTATTGACTCTGACATATCAACACATTCCTCCTAATCTCCCTTTGTGATGTACTTTTCGAAACGAATAACATCATACTTAAAAGTATTTATCACTGCCCTCTTTGTGGATTTAAAAAAAAAGTTTGTTCTCGCACCACGCTGCACAGCGAAAGACTCATCACCAGCAAGGCCAACGGTCTGGAAAAAAGGGCCTAATCATCCAAATATGCACACAACACTCTGAAATGCCTCAACTTTCTGATACGAAGTCCTCCAAAATTCAGAGAGAGGGCAAAGACAATATACGCTACCAACGAAAACAAAATAAAGCCAGAAAACCATATCACCCCACACTGCAGGCAAAAAATTTCAAAATGAATTGTTTCTGACGGAACGTCAGAAGAACAAGTTGGCAGGATATCTAACCTAGCAGCAGGACACTATTACTAATTCCCTTTCTCCCAAATTCCCCAAATCTCTCGTAAGGGATTATCTTGAAGTGATGGCACTTGTGTGTTGTATTGTAGTTTTCTTAAACGTAAAATTACACAGACAAGGTGGTGAAAGTTCACTGACAGGTGTCAAACTTTGACCATATGCAACACTTGTACTTTTTGTTGTGCAGATCCTCATAGAGCATTCCCGAAGTAAATTATGTCAAATCAAAGCTACGAGTAGAGAGATTAATTGATTTGAAAAACCAAAGCGGGAGATATTCATGTGTCAACGTGACAGCAAAATACTCACCACTTTTGATTGTATGGTGAATAGTTTCCTTCAGATATTTTCTCGGAGATTAAAGCGGTGCAAAAGCGCATGCGTCATAAAAGCAAGAGGAAAGCAAGAATTCATTGTCAAACAAGTAACGGGATATTTTTGGAAGAGCACGTTACATTAGGCCATGATGGTGAATAAAGAGAATTGAAAGAGAACATTTTTCGAAGATTGGAAAGAAAATATCGCAAACTCAAGTAGCAAATACTGGGATATTCAATCCAAGCAAGTACCCGTCATGGAGTAGCATTTGAAATTACTAAACTATCAAAGAAATATAATACGCAGGGACCATTTAACTCTCCATGTCGACTTAATTTCTTTGCGGCTGGGGCACATCGTTGACAAACCCCTCAAGAGCAACTTGCCTCCATTTGCACCCACCACGTTCTTTGGAATTCCTTTTTACTTGAGTCCCGTCCGATGAAGGTGACTGATGCCTTGGTGTCTATTCGCTCAAGATATTACATGGGTACACTCGCTGAGTAGTTATACATTTTAAGGTTCTGATAAACGCATCTGAAAACACGTCAGACACTGATTCGAGTTATACTGCTTTCGAAGAGAAGCAGAGAAACAACATCATACGAAATGGCCATAGATTCGCTGGTATGTAGTGTATGCTGGGTACCCCATCTGGAGTTTCGGTATAGAAATGTTCGTGGTGTGCGTCCTTTCCTGAAGATAGCATGTACTTTGTTTTGCCTTCACTTAGAGTCAGACCCATTGTGACCGCAGCTGTCTCAATACTAGTGAATCACTGTCATTAGTGTCCCTTTCTGATCCATTCCTGGCCTCATCTGGAGGCAGTCATCTTGATCCTCTTCTCCTCATTCTTACTGTTAACGATGTTGAGAGGGTCATTAAACACAAAATTTTTTAAAACCATTTCTTCTCCACATGACGCCACTCTTCTTCAAGAAGACCTTGATCGGTTTTCAATCTGGTGCCTCGAAAACTGCCTGTAAATGCAATCCATCTCCTCCCCGACATGACCATAGAGAAAGTCAACCAATTCCCCTGGTTCAGTCTTCTCAAGACCTTGGCATATTATTCTACTGTGAGCTTAATTTTCGTTCCAATATGGATAAGATTATCCTCAAAGCCAACTCATAACTTGCCTTTAGTAAATGATGGTCCAAAGAATTTTCTAACCCGTATATAACTAGATCTCTCTATATTACTTTTGTTCGCCCTCTGCTTGAGTATGCCAGACAAGATTGGTCCCCATGTCTCCCGAAACTAGGGTATTCAACGTCGATTCCTCCGATTTGCTCTTCGTGGTCTGCCTTGGAACGACTCCGTGGTCGTTAGAAGAACGTAGGAATATTGCTGACATTGTTTTCATTCATCGACTGCTCTCAAGTTCCATCGACTGCGCACCCAGGGGGGCCTTATTGTATGCGAATGGTGAATGTATTGTATGCGGATGTGAATGTACATATGTAGATCTATCTTGTACATGAACATCGATGGTGGTCTTTCCTGGCCTGAAATCGTATTGATATGGACCAACCAGAGCGTTCATGAATGGCTTCAGACGCTCACATAATACAGCAGAAAATATTTTATAGCCGATGTTTGGGAAATTTATTCCTTTAGAGTTCGAGCAGTCAAAAGTGGTTCGAATACTATCTTCCATACCCATAACCCGATTCAAAGTCATTCTGGGAACACAAAATCAATATACTCTCCTACAAAGAGGGATAAAAGACAAATGATGGGGTATGCGGAGATGTTTTCTCAGACCTTCCTTGGAGTCAATCTCTATAAGCTTAAAGGTAGGCTCAGACCGGCATTCATCTCTTATAGAGATGATGAGGCATTCAAATGCTCGTCGTTACTACATGCCGGGGCATAGGGACATTCTAGGGAATTGTAATGCTGTGGTAAACTCACCAAGCATGGTACGTAAGCACCCGTTCTACCAGGAAAAGTATATTAAATATAATAATCCCTTCGTGTAAACTTATTTTCAGGCTAAATGTGCTCGAAATAGTTAACACTAGCTGTTAAAACGTCAAAAACTGCTCTAAATGTTGGATATTTCCCAACAGACGATGCTTTAGCGCTACAATGGGACAATGGACAATAATTTAAAGGCAAAAGGATTTGGCGTATTTTCATAGAAAAGGAGATGAAGGTTACCCTTCAACTTTTCTGTACAAACCCTGCTCTCTCTCTCGAAAACAAAAAATTCCATCTGGGAGCTTTCTATCACGACCATCTAAAGGATTTGAATAATACAGACATTCGAATTTTATTATGCTTCATCCGATGATCCAACTGGTTTAATGAGTGGAGACGACACGTCCAGATTCACATGATACCACAACGGACCTTACACAGATCTAAAAGTTTCAGATCTCCCACCGACGCGACGGCCGTTTGAGCAAGTCATCATTGAAAAAATCACAGTGCAATCGAAGAAATCCGCGAAGGATTAAGAATCCCCTATGTTCCATTCACTACGTGGAAAATGTTTAGAACTACCTTGGCCACACAGGGGATTTCCTGTCACAAATTTGTTTGTGATTGTTTTGGTGTATTGACTGTTTGATGCACGAGGATGATAGAGGTACGTTCTATGTCCCGTATGTATGTTGTATGCCACAAATTCATCGAGACTTACCCCTACTCACACTTTTACGAACCGAAAATGGCAAAATGTATTTTCATATTTGTCAACGATAAATATTTCCACTTTTGTTGCCCCGGTGTCTGTCTTTGGCCACCCCCAACTCTAACCATATGTATGGTCATATGGTCATGGCCTCAATGCCAAAAAAAAAGACCGCTTTCAAGTCTATGGATAGTAATGTCCTGGCTTTCCTCCGTTGTTTGTGTCATCGTAGTCATAATCCCGAACGAGCAAATTCATCAAGAACCATCACAACATCATCGTTCGTTGTCGTCCTCTGTGGAGTACATTGACAGCTCCCAGTAGTGTGTAGAGTATAGTGACTCATCAAAAAGGACCAAGTGGAAAGCATGTTTGTTTTGCTTTTCCTTATATCAAGATAAACATTTCTTATTCTTCCGCTCAGACATATTTTCTAATTTTTCTTTTGACGGGACATGGCTCCATATTCCTAGATGTCTATGTTCATACGAGTATATGTACAAGTACCATATGTAGATACAAAACCCACTGGCCACATACTCGTACTTCGGGAAAGCATCTTTTTTGTTCTTTTTTCTTTGAATTGATGTGGGAAATGTTTCTGCGTTGATGGATTTTGTTTTTCTTTTTTTTTTTTTTGTCTTCTTTAGGAAGGATATGTTCATCCACGTTCAGATACACACATTCCAACAAATCCATACATATGTGTATGTTATGTGATAAAAGAAAATGGCAAAGCATGACATGGGTGATGGATGACAGACGTAAAACTGAGGCGAACAACGATGGCGGCAAAAGTCAACAGGATACAAAACGCAACGAATGTTGAGTCCAATATTTCTTTCAAATTAAAAAAAAGTGAAAAAATACAATTTTTTTAAAAAGAAGTGTTATTGTTTGTGATGCATGTTTATCTGATGTTGACAGCAACGGTTACCCCAACAACGGCCTTTTTCCTGTGAATTTTCTTAAATTAAAATGACAATTGAGTTTCGAAAATAAATACATGCATCTGAACATACGCATATTTCTGCGAAAAAAAAATAGAATATGATACAAAAATAGATTAATGACGCAGCCTATTCCTTGTGGGTCAAGGACTCGTATTTCCTGCGGTTCGACGTGAAGCAATGATATAATTCATCGACTTCAACGTCAGATATTCCGGGTTCAATTTCAAGGCCGTACACCGAAAAACAAAAAATTGTAGAACATGGCTTTTAGAGCATTTTTTATTTTAAAGGGCTTAGCACTCAAGTGGGTATGAACACAGTTATAATGCCTCAGCATGTGTTAAGTTTTCTGCAAAATGGGATAGGGAGAGTAAGAAAGATGTTTGGGCTCAGTGGTTATTTCGCTCCATGGGCGGCGTCCAACATATCATGTGGAGATTAAATTCTTAATGAAAGTTGGCTTGATGTTGATTTATAGTCAACTACGCGTCTTACTCGATTTTAGTTAACTGGAAAAATGGATGTTATGTGTTTCGGACGAGGCTGGGATTCGAATACCGAACCTTCCGATTTGGAAGCCACTCCACTACCACTTGAGCCACGGCCACCCATATATTGTTTTCATCCTCTGCTACAAAGGATTGAGGCAGGACTATGATAGAAAGTGTATTTGCCAGGAACTGGTGGATTAGTGGCTGGCCGTGGCTCAAGTGGTAGTGTATTGGCTTCAACTCGATGCGAGGGTGAAGGTGATCTGTTACATGGCCCTTATCAGGCCCATGCTTGTATTTGGATGTCCCGTGTGGTTCAACGTGAGAGCAAGTTTATTGGAAAAGATTCCGGTGTTTGAGAGGGCTTGCCTAAGAACTTGTCTTCGCTTATACAGAACACCAGAGTCTGAGTACATAAAATTCTATCCTAATGAGGTCTTGTACAATAGGGCGAACCTAATAAGAGTGGACAATTTCGCTATTAAGTTGACTCGAAGGCACATTGCAAGAGCAATGACCTCATCGAACAACCTGATCTCAGGGGTTTACTATCCCAATTATATGTATCACGAGAGAGCTCGCTTTGACGGCTTTATTCCTCCTGTATCTAGATAATAAAGGTCTGATCCAGCACAGTTCGGCGGTCGGCTAATCTTCCATGTCGCTCGAACAGCTGCGGACAGGCGACTCAACTACGACAGAGACGTCGCACATGGCAGTGCGGAGCGTCTCCGGTTCAGTAGGGCGGTAGGGAGTCGTGACAGGAGGGATGTTGCTCAGCAGCACCAGCAATTATGGTGGCTTGATGAAGAAGAGGGTTATTCGTCGACGAACTCCTCCAGTGGTAGGTAGATTCATGTGAAGCATGGCCCACTCTGCTTCACATGAAGCCTGCCTACAAAAAATATGCAAAAAAACAAAATAAATAAAAATAAAAAATATATATAAAAAATATATAAATACGCATATATCTATATATGAAGTGTATATGTATTGTGTATTGTATATATGTGTATGAACGTATTATATGTAAGTATGTTAAGTAGATCAAGATTTACTTTTAGGTAGTATGTAGACTTTTAGTTTTAAGTTGTATAAAAAAACATAAAATGTCCATATACTAAATTTTTAGTTAAAATTTATTTTCTTAGTTTTAGTGTAATGTAAATATAAAAACAAATATAGACAGTAAAATCCGTCGAAAGACATAGTTTAAGTGTTAGGATTAACTTAGAATGCCCGCATGGGGCCAGTAATTTATTATTGGGTCTATAACTTAACTGCGGTTTGCTAAGAGATGGCGTAACTTGTATTATTCCATTGTTATTATTCCATTGGAACATGCTTTGGAAAGCTACTGTCATTGTACGTCATTTCAGTATATGTCATTCATTTGAAGCGTAAACAACAATAATTTTTTTTCACTCAAATATGTCGAACTTTGTGCCTGAAAAAGTGTTTTTGCGGGGAGTTCTTCTTCATTACTTTAATATGAAGAAAACTGCTGCCGAAAGTCATCGTATTTTGGTGGAAGTTTATGGTGAACATGCGCTAGCTGAACGAACGTGCCAAAAGTGGTTTGCACGATTTAAAAGTGGTGATTTTGGCTTGGAAGACGATGAACGTCCTGGGCAGACAAAAAAGTTTGAAGATGAAGAACTGGAAGCATTACTCTATGAAGATTGTTGCCAAACACAAGAAGAGCTCGCAGAATCTTTGGGTGTCGCTCAAGCAGCCATTTCTAAACGTTTAAAAGCAGCTGGATATATTCAAAAGCAAGGAAATTGGGTTCCACATGAACTCAAGCCGAGAGACGTCGAAAGGCGGTTTTGCATGTCCGAAATGCTGCTGGAACGCCACAAAAGGAAGTCATTTTTGCATCGGATTGTTACTGGTGATGAAAAATGGATCCATTACGACAACCCCAAACAACAAAAATCATATGTGAAACCCGGCCAACCAACCAAATCAAAGGCAAAGCCGAATATCCATGGCGCGAAGGTAATGCTCTGTATTTGGTGGGATCAGATGGGTGTGCTGTATTATGAGCTACTAAAATCGGGTGAAACCATCAATGGACAACGCTACCGAACACAATTAATCCGTTTGAAGAGAGCAGTGGCCGAAAAACGCCCGGAATTTGCGACCAGACACGAGGCAATAATTTTCCATCATGACAACGCTCGGCCCCACGTTGCTATTCCGGTTAAGAACTATTTGGAAAACAGTGGATGGGAAGTCTTACCCAATCCGCCTTATAGCCCAGACCTTGCTCCTTCTGACTACCATTTGTTCCGGTCGATGCAAAACGCCCTCACTGAAATACGGTTCACATCAGAGCAGAATATCAAAAATTGGCTTCATTCATTCTTGGCTGCCAAGCCGGCGCAGTTCTTTTGGGATGGGATCCACAAATTGCCAGAAAGATGGGAAAAAGTCATAGCTTCAGATGGGCAATATTTTGAATAATACTATTGTACATGTTCTGCTTAAATAAACGTTCAAATTTTGAAAAAAATACCGTTATATACCCAATATTTAAGCTAATTTTTAGGCGTTTTTTTGTATAGCATGTAAGAGTAAATTAAGAGATCAAATAAAAATGTATTTAAACTGAAAAAAAAACTGAGTGTATTGGCTTCAATACTAGCTACGCCGGAAAGACATTCTTTTTTTCAGGCAACTAAAGTCCCATAAGATGAGTGGTTGCCTAGAATATAAAATTACACTAATAATTTAGTCTCCCCATTAAATGCCACACATGGAGCAAAATAGCCACTAAGCCCAAAAATCTTTCTTGAGCTTGAGTGCTAGGTTCTTTTTATTAAAAAAAAAAATTAACTTGTACCAACCAAAAGCAGTCTATCTACGAGTACTTCACGTTCTGCCTACAGAACGATCAAGGAAACATCAATCTCACCCCCGAAACCGTGGGTCCCAAAATGTTAAATTGCGGAATTGACTACTAAAGGAAACCCATTTTCCAGTAAAATCTAACCTAGACGTATAACTTCTTTCTTATTACAGCAATTCCCGCTTCGAGTGCATGTCAATGAAACCCAAGAGCTAGGGCCCACTCTCCCTGTAGAAAACTGGATTTAAAGAACCATTTCCGCAGCCCACTAAATTTTTTTTTCAGAATTCTACGACTGGTTGTCTATACAAAACAAAACAGAGTTGGATCCTATGGCGGACCATACAGCAGGATCTGTAAAATCACTTATCTCTAAAGTGTGACTTACCAGCTTGTCCAGGCCAGGCCAATGACAAATTATAGAAAACCGGTCTGATTGGTATCTTGGCCGTGGGCATTCAAAATCTGCCATCGAGAAATCCAAACGCAAATTATGATGTGTCCTTTATCAGAATAAACAGTTCTTTTTTTGTTTGTCGGGGATAGGACTTTTAAAAAACTTTACAATCATGGTAATGACCATGGTATTGACTTTATTGGAAAAGTAATTTTATGTCAATTAGTGCTTAAATATAGCTTCGATCATATAGACTACTCGGTTGGATCGAATAAAGTGCAGTTGTTAGCATTTCATCCATCAAAAGAAGAGACAAATGTTGGCTTCCATGTCATCCATCGTCTCTGGTTTATCGGTATAGACATATCCATAGAAAATTAACCAAGACCAAGATTAGTCAAATTGTCTTGCAGGGCCATTGCGTGGACTAAAAATTATACCAGCTCATAAAGCACACCAAACAGCGAAGTTTTGGGATCTCTTGTAAACAGACAAGACATTGAAAGTATGATACTTCAGAAACACAGAAAATAAGATCTAGCGATAACCAACACGCAATAATAGTACCTTAAAGCAGCAACAGGTCGGGATTCTTCGGGTGCACACCGTCCATCTATGGGAATTTCAAATCATTAGTTGATGCTCAGTACTACATAGTGAATACTACGGTCCCTTCATAATTGGAGATCTCACAAAAAACGAACACCATTCTACGATAGTGGTTTTGGTCATCGCTGTGATGATAAAAAGAGCAGGACATCGGCTGGTGGCTCCGCCACTTTACTGATATGGCTAAGCCTTGGCTGAGCTATTTAACCGCGTTGGAAGCTTTTTTTATGAGGTGGACAGTCACGAAATGGTTCAGGTACAATGTTTTATGGAACTGGGTTAACAGGATAGCTTACTACCAAGCCCTTTAAGGCTGTAATTTGAAATAACTTATAAACGAAATTAATCAGAAAGCTTACTGTTTTCAAGAAAACAATAAATTTTCAAAAAAAGATGGCCCGCCGCATCATCAACAAAACCATTTTTATGTGGAAAGTTGAGGACATAAAACGCATCGGTTCTAGTAAGGAATCATGCGATACATTAATAGCAGTCAACTTTTCCAGTGAGTGGTGGTTCTCTAGGTAAATGGGCAAATCTAGGGTTTTATGGAATGGGTTGTAATAATTGTCGAAAGCATTCAACTGTAAACGAGATTACTAATGAAAGTACAATATTTCACCGCATACTTTGAAAGAAACCAATCTTGAGTCCACCATCAGTCATCTGTTGTAACTTTATAATTAAATTGAAATCAATGACCTTCCCGGTTGATAAAGGTTTTTCAATTTTCTCCCAATGGATCAGAGGGAAACCCACACAAATTTTAAAGAAAAATCTCAGTCTTCCCTTTAGAGATTCAAATGAAAAAGCATATGTATTCGCATCTATGGTATGTATACAAAAAGAGCAACATCAACCCTTTTCAATTTCGAATATTCCGACAAGGCAAGTCAGCACCTTCAATCATCTTCATCAATCAACTCAACACTTTCTTCGTCGACTGCTTTTGGCAACTACTCACACTAACTAGGGGGCGGATGGGAGTACACGGATGTGAGCACGAGTAGGAGTCCACGAATCACACAAGTGATTTGCAAATGTAAGTGGCAGCAACATCAAGCATCTGCCAGACTTTAACAAGGAAACAGGAAGCAAGTACACGACTACAAGTGTGACTACGAGTACGAGTACGAGTGCGAGTACGAGTACACCATCATCATTATGTTACGCAAATCCTATCACATCGCCATCAAGCAAAGTGTATTGGCATCTACTCTAGAGAGGGCAGAAGGATAATGTGTGGCATTTCTCTCCGTTGCAGAGAGGCGACATCATTTCCGTCTTTTATCCTTGATTCTGGAACCTCATTCTCGATGGTGTTCTTTTGTTTAAAAGGATAAATGAAAGATCCCCGCGGTGGTTTAAAGGCGGTTGTAACAAAAAGGATACAAGATGAAACATACAAAAAGTTCCTGGAGTAACATATCATCTTTGTTTTGTGTTTTTTTTTTTTTTTTTTTTTTTTTCACTGATACACGATGCTAATACTCGAGGAATACAAGACAACATTTTGAAATTTTACATATAAATTCCATCATGTCTACAATCCGAGGTGGATGAGATGTTCACCTCCAGGATCTCGACTCTCCTGGTACTCGAATCAACCACCAATTTATAAAAGGTGGAGGAGAAAATCCCTTCTCCTCTTATCCTTTTCAATTGTAGTTCTGAACATCGATATAGAAAAGATATGAGTACACTCATACGTACTCATCCGTACACTCTTAAATTTTGTATCCTTTTGTCAGGGTAGAGTACTACAAGACATTCTTTCTTACGGGCACGCGTTTTCCTTCCATACCGCATCCAACATCATTTTTTTTTTTTTTGCTCTCACAATCACAAGTGAATAAGAATGGAATATGTGCATCTCAAAGATACAAACGAGTAAAGTTCTGAAAGTTTAAGCGGGCAATGGCTTTGGCTTATCCTTTGTGGCATTATCAATGACAGAATTTTGCACATGAGTTGGCCGCTGCTGCCAAAGTGAAGAGGATGCTTCGGATCCTTCCTAGTTGTTTTTCTCTATTCATATTTTCTTTCATTCCTTCTTTTTTGTTATAGGTTTTGTTCAGTCTTTTTATTAGAGAGCATGATGCACCGATGCTGGTAACAATGCCGATGCCGGTAATAGTAACAGTGCTGGTGTTGGTTTTTTTCTTTGCAAACTATCCTGTCAATGTGTGCAGTTTAAAGTGATCTCGCGCGCTGAAGGGTGTGACGATATGAAGAATATATTCCAGGAGCTAGATTCAGAAGTGAAAGGATTCCTGACAATATATGTACATGGCATTTAGGGTCTCATTGATGGCAACATTATAAATTGCATCTAAGTGGATAAGAGAAGATTGGAATTTGTGTGATTTAGTCCTCAGTCCAGAGATAAACAAGAGGAAAAAGGGCAAGATTTGATGAAGAAAATAGAATGGCATCCAGTATAAAAACTTGCAATGTACCAACCATGTTGGGGAGAACAATTTCGCTAATTTTGACACTTTATATCTCTTAACTTCTTAAAATTTGTACGAAACAGGAAACTTTTTTCACTATTAACTTATCTACTTAACTGCGTTGAAAGGACAACAAATGCGTATACCATACATACGTAATGGTACAGTAATAGGTACTGATGGATGCCATTCATTTAAAAGTAAGTTGAAAGTAAGATGCTACACCTCTTTTTGGCCTTCTTGCAATCGCATCAATGTCGAAATGAAAATCTTCAGAGTTGAAAAGAACGACTGGCTAGTCTCTTCATCCCCAAAAATGGGCTGTTTAATTCATCGCCCAGCGATTCGCAGATTTTAAAAATTGTTATCAGTTGGATTCGGAAAATCCTCTGACCCGAAAAAGCCCAGCCATACGACCATGTTCCAGCGAAGTCGAACATTCTTCAACACAGTAAGAGGGTTTAGAAAGACCTTAAGCGAAGGTAGGCTGTTAGTTCATGCTCAGATATGTATTGCGACTCCTTCATTTGTTCTTAGGGCAAAACGATAAAAATAAAATAAAGATGAGGACATCTAAACTGTATTATAACAAGGCAGGCTAGACCGTCGCTTATGTACTTATAAATCCTTAAATAGTTTTTATATATAATTTGCGCGCGCTCAAGGGATTTAAGTACCCTTAAAGTGTTCGCACACAGCGCGGGCGAAGGAAAATCAGGGAGGATGGAAAGAGAGGTGCCGGTGAACGTTGGTTTTAAATGTTTGAAGGTTATAATGACTATTAAATAAAGAGCTAGGCAGGGCATTCCATAAGCGAGTTGTACGGCTTAGGAATGAATCACGATATTTTAGAGTACGTCCGAAAGTGGACTTGAGGGTATACTGATGAGCATTCATAGCGAGACGGGTGTTACGGTTAAAAGTTTGAAGGGGCAGAATACTACTGGCGGTTTCTATGTAGCACTGGTCGTGGTAATAGCGATAAAACAAAGTGAGACAGGAGACATTACGTCGGTGTTCGACGTAAGTTGTCATTGACACACATAGATATATCAAGTGCAACTATCTTGCTTTCGCCAGAATGATGTACGCTTTGGATCCACTTTTCGGTGAGACATGCCATCAGATCACGAGTGGACCTGTTGCTACGAAACTTGTACTGCCGGTCATTAAGAAGTTTTTGTGTTTCGAGATATTTCATTAGCTGAGGGTTTATCAGCGTTTCCATGTCCTTGGAAAGAAGGGGCGTAAGTGCAATGGATCTGTAGGAAGAGAGAGAGGAAGATTCGCCTTTCATAGGGACGGGCTGGACAAATTCTGTTTTTCATCTTTTCGGAAAGAGTCCTAAATAGTAGGATTGATGAAAAAGCTTACGCAGTGGTTTTGCCAGCGAGGAAGAACACCTCTTCAGAAGGAGGGGAGATATACCATCTGGACAAGCGGATTTGTGAATGTTAAGATCTTTAAGAACCCTTGCTACTACACGAGTGCGAAAGTGGATTTGTCCCATTGAAGATTCGACGCACTCGAGTGTAGGCGGAGACAAAGCACAATCTCGGAGTGTTGAGCTGGCCGCAAAGTGTGCAGCAAGCAGATTGGCCTTGTCCAAAGAGCTGACAGCTGGAATGTGATTGTAAATGAGCGTTGGGATGGAGGATGAGGCAGAATTTCTAATATTTTTGACGAACGGTCTTTTCCTTTGGTTTGATACTCTTCATCCGATGAGGGATAAAGTTTCTCATTCCAAAGAGGATGGTGTCTGTGATCATATCAGCAGCGGCATACATATAACGACCAGTTAAAATTCCTAAAGAAGCTGTTAAGACCGCTCCAGTTGGCTTTCTCGTATTGCTATACGGTTCTTTTAGGAATCTTTTCTCTAAGTGTGTGGTCGGTGTACGAGAAATTAGCTGATATGACACAGTGGTCCGACGAGCCCAGAGGGGAGAGCACATCAACGGTGTACTTATCAGGGTGAGAAGTTAGAAACAAATCCAGGGTATTGGCGGTATGACTGTCAACGTCTGGTATTCATGTGGGCCCATTTACAAGCTGGGTTAAGTTATTTTCCGCAGCGAAGGTCTCAACACACCGTCCTTCGGATGTTGTCTGTCCAGAATGTCGAAGCCAACCAGAATTGTGTATATTGAAATCGCCCGTAATCACGATTTCAGTATATACAGAGATACAATTTTTTGAATGGAGTCGGACAGCGCATCAAACTCGTGAAAGGTCGAATTGCTGTCCAGTTTGGGGCTTCTGTAAATAAAGCAGTAGTGGATAATTTGCTTACGGAGATGGAATTTTAACCACATGAAATTGAATTCCGAATTGGAACAGGGACTACACTGTGGTGGAGTTTGGTAAGCTACATCACTACGCACGTAATGGCACTAGTTCGGAGCCAGGTAGCTTCAGATCAAAGTGATCTGAGAGGTGTGGGCGGGGATCTACCTGTGTTTCACTAAGTGCCAAAACAGCTGGTCTGTATTTGGAGACGTGGGCGCACGCAGAAAAGTGATTACTTTTTAGCCCGCATATATTGGCAATTTCCACTTTGAATTTCCGAGTCATTATAACGAAAGACAAACACAAAAAACACAAACACCGACTTTGCTAAGGGCAGATGTGATGTACAAATTCAGAGTTGTTTGTGTTATGCCCTTACAACAATACGAAACAGCACACCAACAAAACTCATACCCACAGCCCGCTATCCATCAGTTGTTACATACACTCAGTCACTGCGATTGGCGGTGCCGCTAATCTTCCACGTCGCTCGAACAGCTGCGGACAGCTAACTCAACTACGACAGAGACGTCGCACATGGCAGTGCGGAGCGTCTCCGGTTCAGTAGGGCGGTAAGGAGTCGCGACAGGAGTTGCTTTTTTTTGCACTCGCGCGCGATTTTTTTTTATTTTTTATTTTTTTTTTACTCCACGCGAGGAGCCAATTTCCACAGTGCACTTGTGCGTGTGCACTTGTCAATGGTCAGCTCATAAAGTACATGTCCTGTAGTTGTAGTTTTCTATCAAACTACAACTACTCAAAGATGGTAGCGATACGAACGTATCGAAATCAGTCTTCCAACAGACTGCTTCGTAATTAGGAAAAGAAGCATCCAGTCTTGCGTTGTCGTATTTGCGGGTATCATGGTCTTCGCGAACGCCAATAATATTGACAATGTTGGCATCAGCGCAGCATTGGACAGGCTTGCAAAATGAAGATTCTTGTGCAAAGAGTCCTCGCATCTTGCAAAACACATTACAGTGGACAATTTCACTTCCGTTGTCTATATGGAATAATAATAATGTCGATCCCGATGTGACGCAGAATTAACCTTGCCAAAAGTTACGCCTCAGAATGATTTCTTCTTCTCACTCTATTGTTTCGGGCCAGATCGTAAATAGCCACGAGCAATAATTAAAGGAATCGAAAATTCTTCAAAAGACATACACAACGCTAAGCATACCGTATTAAGTGGAAGCATGATCCGTACAAGTTCTACCCCGAAGTCAAGTGGCAATGTTGTGGTGAGCATCTGTACAATAAGGCTCCAATCAAGAAGGTACTCTATTGGGAATGAACTGATGGAATACACAGAAAGGGATGCCAAAATCTCCGCTAAAAAAAGTGCACTTGACGATAGTTTGAACGTTTAATGAATCTTGACTGATTGTTTAATGTAATGTAAAAGTCGCTCTGGGACGAATGGTAGTTTGAAAAGATACACTCTTTTTTAATCATAGGGAATTACCAGGTGAAGTTGATTCTTTAGGAGACAGTGATTTCCATTTGCCTTGTATATGCGGCAGGCTGAGTATTCTTGACAGTCCTTTCGATGAAGATAAGCTTTTGACTGATCAGACTCAGTCAGCATATCAACGTTATTAACTCTGCAGATGACCACTAGTAATTATCTCATCAGAAAGTCGTTGGCTTCAAAGTCCTGTGAAACTTTGTTTCCTCCGCGCACTATAACAGAGACAAGTGAGGGTACCACAATAAGGTAGACTAATATGTATGAATAGAAAGGGCTCTGCTTACGTCATTCGAAAGCTGCTTAGCCTACATGCCGATTTCTTCCCAGTAAACCTATTTAACAATGAAATTTATTCCTCCTACTCGGAAGCAAATTGTTTAAATTTTTTTTAGTTATAATTAAAGGACCCTCAATAACAATTGAAAAGGGATAACATCCTTACAACTAGTACATGTGACTCACAAACGAGTACTCCCACTTGTATCCCACTCATACAACTGCGCAATGGCTCCAATAAAATAGAATCAAAGGCTAAACATTGAAAAATCGTATCCCTACTTTACATTTGATAATTATCCAGAAAAAAGACACAGAGTCTTTCCGAATGAGGAGAAATGTGCTTAATACCCTTAGGAATAGGGAAATCCCTCTCAAGGGACTTAATATGAACGAACTGGTTTCCTTTCATTGTTATTTGCTCGTATCACGAATTCCTGAAGCGCGTGGAATTTTAAATTGCGGATTATTCCAGTTAATTTGTCGCTTCCCTTCCCCCTGTTTTAGTAGTACCCTTTCCAAGTTCGCACTCTAAAGAGGGTTGCTTCACAAATAGGCTTAGGTGAAGAGGAATCAACGATACCCAATACGACGAGTATCATGCGATTTGAACAACACAAGTACCAATATTCGTATTAAGCGTTTCTCGAAATTGGAGATTAGAAACTTGGCAAATTGGGGTCTTAGCTAAATTTGGATTTCCTCCCTTGTAGCAGAACATCTGCCCATGTATAACATCTCGATGAAGCATGGACTCGTTATGTGAACGACGCCAATGTGAGAACTGAAGAAGACGATGACGCACTGGATTATGTTGATTGAGTTGATTTAGTTCCTACATGCGAGGGTCCTTCTTATAATTGCATCCTTAGTAAGACTTTGATTGAATGGTTCCCAAAAATCGTTCAACAATTAATAGCAATGGTTTACTCATGCCAGAGGGCAGTCTGTCCTTACGTACATATCCCACGAGGGCTCCTGTATCATGGTTGTTGTCATGGGTTTTCCATTAACCTCCTGCTCAAATCGGCAAACAAAGAATAATCCGACTAATCACAAAATACCCACCATTGTTACTCGTCGTAATTAGCATTTATTCGTACTCGCCCTGCCATTCTAGGTAGCCCAGAATGGTAACCCCATCACTCAAAAGTGCATGCAATTAAGCCAACAATTTGTACTCCTTTTTAATATCTCTTACCCTCTAAGTCGACCCCATCAATTTGCTGATGGTGAACACCAGCGTCTCTTTTGTTATGGGGGAATTTGTGCAAGGCTTGCACAATCAATAATGTCAAACAAATGATACCACACACAATAGTCCCTGCGGGGATAATATAACAAACCCCTGGCAGACTAAAAGCTTTTAAGACATACGAGTACTCGTACATTCGAAAATATTTATGAATACAGCTCCATAGGCAATGAATGTTCTTTACTTTTAATTACGCTGAAGTCAAAGTAAATATTGTTGGTCTGCATGTTGGAGAATGTCCAGTCTGTTTTCCATATCTCTACAGGGGGAAATAAAAGAAAATATGTAAATCGTTTCCTGCCTGTTGGATCCTTAAGGAAACTTTAATGTGGCATCATCAGCAGCTACAACTTTTCCCCCAGAGCAAACCAAAATCCGAGAAAATATCTCGCTCTCTCCCTTTTTCGTCTTTCTTGTGCCTTCATCACTGACCGCCCTATGGGCATTAATCAAGACTTTATTACTGATGATGCCTTATTACTGGCGCATTAAAATAAGTCGCCAAGGCGCCAACTAAAAACATTAAAGGCAATGTCGGAAATGCTGTGCATTGTTGGGCATGGTACGAATAGCACACTATGGTACTGCGAAACTTTAGTTCAGATAGATGAACACTTAAGCACTTCTGGATAGGTCTCTAATGTCTTCTAAGATTATAAGACAGTCAGTTTGTGTGTTTGTCCAAAGATATCTTAGGTTACCCTCATCCGATTTTCTTCAGATTTGCACTGATGTGAAGGATACAAATCTTGTCAGAATTTGATGCAAATTTATTAGACAGGGCTAAGTAACTATGGGAATAATAGCGAATGGAGACGTGATACTTCTTACCATCGACACTCTTACTTAAGCCAGATGGAAGACTATTTATTTTCAATTAGATTGTGCGATTTCATCAGGAAAAAGGTTGCAATGAAAACCCTTTACAGAGACAGAAAGCCATCTTCATGAACTGAAGTAAAGAGATAATTATCGTCAGCGAAGTCCAAGTTTTTTTAGACAGAAGTCAGTACTAACTGAATTGCTGTGATTCCTCCTAATAGTGCAGAACAGGTCACATCGCTAATTGTTAAATGGAAATTAAGCTCTGATAAAATATAGCTGTCTAGGCGCATTGCTTTTCAAAGGCAACAAACCACAATCTTCAATCCAGAATCTTGCTAAGAATGCTTCTCTTAGGCAAAGCTGTCCGCATAAGCTCACAATCAACTCTGTCGATGAAAGTAGGCTATATAGTCATCCGAAGCTTGTTTCTCATCAAGGTTTGAATTCAGTTGTCCGTGGACATTGTCTTGCAATTATTTTGACAACAGCCGGAAGAAAAACTCACGAAAGCCCTTTCAGTTTGTTTTTCTAGAAAATTCTGAATTTCCCATGGGCCTAGTACAATAAGCTTCATAACCCTGCTTTTGGTTCTAGTTCAGAACGGAAAATTCCGTAAAAGCGCGGTAAATGCCCACAGCCTTTGTTTTCCTTGAAATAGTCGATGTGTATTTGGTTAGGATCATCGCGCTCCTACGAGGAAGTGAAACCCCATTTCATAATGTTCTTCATGTCAGCAGGATAAATCTTTGATCTCGATCCAATATATGGTATGTGGGAAAGGAACGTACTAGGTTTTCAAGGGATGTTGTTTCCAGCTGCGTGTTTTGTTAAGCACCTTGCTGGATAGGCCTACCTTCGCACTAGTTTGTTGCTCCGTCTTTGCCCTTATCTGAGTGTTCTGTCTTGTTTTCCTTCCACATGGTACTGAGGTTCAAGTTTGGATCTGTTAAGGCCTTGAACTGAATTATGCTCCGTGAACAATCTCTAGGCGTCAGCTGACAGCCAGGTTCTGAAATCTATAAGACTTTTGCTGGCATACATTCTGTCAAAATATAACCGGGACTGAGTCATTCAAACCAAAACTTTCTTAAAAAAAATTATTTTTCTATGTTGGTACAACTGTCGTCTATTTTGACGCTGAGTTTGGGTGCCATCTGTCAACTAGTTTGTTGTCGGTAGCCAAAGACATTAGTTAACCTCAAGTGCTATCGGCGATTTTTACTATGAAAAAAATATTGAGCAAAGAGTTTGTTTGAAATTTTGTGTTGCGAACGGAATTTCTTGTTCGGATGCGTTGAAAAGGTCGGAGAAAGCCTACGAAGACTCTGTAATATCAAGGACAAGTACATTTGTGGAGTGCAGAATGTTTAAAGAGGACCATGATGTAGTTGAAAAAGCCACATTTTAGTTCATGTTTTGTGCGTGAGACGCATCGCAGCACAGCTTGTTGCAAAAGAGCTAACTTTTCTTCAAATGGATCATCGCAGAAGAATAGCTGCTGACATTTTAGAACGAGTCAATTCGGACCCCGGATTCGTGGAGCGCATGATTGCAGGCGTCAAGACTTGGGTTTACGAGTATGACATGCAAACAAGTCAACAGATCTCGAAATGGTGCCACTCAAATGAACCAAAATCGAAAAAACCACGTCGAAGTCGCTCAAAAGCCAAGATTTTGCTCACTGTTTGTTTCGATTTTCGTGGTGTTGTTCACTCGGAATTTCTTCCGATGAGTTAAACATTGAATATTATTTAAGCATTGTGAAGCATTTGAAGGAGAGTATCCGATGAAACGGCCGGAATTGCGGCAGATCAATTCTGCGCCACGATAGTGCATCATCTTACAAATTCATCCTTATAAACGCAAGCACCGTATTCTCCAGATATGGCACCCTGTGACTTTTTCCTATTTCCGAAATTCAAATTAGCACAGCGTGGGACCCTTTCTGAGCAGATTCAAGATATAAAAGAAAATTCGCTGCCTTCTCGTACAAAAAAATGTATGGAGGACTAGATTGTTCGTTAGAAAAAATGTTCTACTCTTCAACTACAAAAGTATTTTTCAAAGATCTCTGCTTTGTTGTCCACAGTTGTGTACCCAGATGTGATGATTGCTTCAACTTCAAAGCTAAGGTGATCACAGAGTAGTTGGCGCATGACCCCTAAGCCTTTCTGCATCTGGGCATAGTAAGCATGTTGGCATAGTTGCTACTAAGATGCGAGTATGCAGTGGGGTGACCATTCCACTCAGAGGTCGGTTCCATTTTCCATTCATCGAACAGGAAACTTCTAAATTAATCCTGATCTTTTTATGTTTGTTGTTTATCAGATAGACGCAGGTAATCTTGTGGCAGATCCAGTTTTCCAACAATGTGCCGTGAAGAAATTTCTCAATAAGTTTTCCACCTGGCTTGTACTGAAAGACTTTTAAGCTGGGTTATCGACTGAGTGAAAAACTGCATATTGGGAATAACGTACTTTTAAAAAGGCGCCCAACACTACTAGAAATTTAAAATCGGCTCGTACTGGCTTTTTATATAGTGAGATCCATCGTGACATACGGTTTGCTGCTCTGATGGAAGATTTTAGAAAAACACTGGCGACTGATATGCAGTTTGCTGGCTAGATCGATGTCACCGTTGTCACAAAACCGCCAATGCAAACGGGACCGAATGTCTAAGGCAGAAAATTTCTCTCAAAATTTAAGTCTTACTACTCAATTCCGTTTTTAACCTAAAGAGACAGCAACATGGAGAAGCTAGCTTCCTACACCGATGGCTCTTAAATGGAAACCAACACGGGACATTTACTACACAATTAGGAATGGATGCAGTGTCTTCCAGCCATTATTGAAGTATTTTTGAAAATGATGTTGCCTGGAGACAAATTACCATCTACACTGATAGTCAGGCAGCTTTTAAGGCTCTGATTTCTGCGATAATCGGATCAGGGATAAAGGTAACTTGAATTAATCGCTAGAACCAAATATTTATTGTCAATATGGTGAACCTATCCTGGGTATCAGAGCACATGGATATCAAAGTAATACAGCTGATGAGTTCTAAAAAAAGGGTCGAATCTAAATAATTCACAAGAATTCGGTTAGAGTTCCATTTAACTTAATCATAAGAGGCACCGAAAAGGAAGCAGTCGGACCTGCAAGTGCATATTGAGTCCAACTTGGTACCTGTGCAGCAAGTAGACCCATTGAACGTATGAGTTGTTTCTGTATCATCAAAGATTCACCAGAGGCATCGACATTGAATGGTGGTTGTGCACCCAAAAATTTCGGTAGAAACTGAAGGAACGAGGAAGTGATTAGGTCTTTTCATAGCGTGCTGTGGCCCTCTTAAAGAAGAATGCGAAGTCTGGAAGGTTACTTCTTCCCCAAACTCGCGGACTTACGCAATATTGAGCAAAGCAACTTCCAGGGATTTGTATCATTATTAATGTAGTAACTGTCTAACGGCTCTCGTTCACAGGTTTTTGGAAGAGATTCTACCATCATATAGGCAGAATACACCTTCTGCTGGTTTCAGGGAGCTGTGGCCGGAATGATTGATATTAAACATCAATCAATCATCTTCCTTATTGTAAGTCATTTTCTTGGAAATTTATCTTTAAATGAATTTATCTACAGAAAACTGTGTCGTTTAACTCAAACGAGAGAAGAAATTGACTTACTCGTAATTCTCCCTTCCTAAGACTACAATTGGAACCTTGGCCGTACAGAAAAACCTTGTTTCTTTGGCTTTCCAAATGTCATCCTTTTCGTGACAAGCCATATTTAAAATTCAACACACCCTACGCGCCACCACTCATTCAGAGGTTAATTCTGCTGCACACTGCAGATTTTCCATGGTAGAATCTCTCACAGTAGATTCATGGTACGATGTATGGTTCCGGGATTTCCGACAGCGGCTACTCCCTACTTCCGCTTGCAGCATCATTTCTCTCCTTTTTAGTAGCCACAACTAATTTTGCTTAAGCGACAAAGGCGTTTAACAAAAGCATTTTCGACAAAAAGCCAACTAGCAACCTTCACCTCATGTGTGTTTTAGTTTGTGTGCCCGCCAGTATGTTGTACATATAAGCACATATGTGTGTGATGCGGTGCAATGTAGCGGCGGCGGCGGTGGCGGCGGTGTGTGGTCATAAAATTAAATTGCCCACTCATTTATAAGGCGCACACAAAACGTGGAATCACGGATTAAGCCAAGTAAAACCGGAAAAAGTGATTAATTTAATGGTGTCGCAACTGAACTGTAAGAAGGGAGATTACTAGTGACAATATAAATCATCTGCTTATAAGAGAGAAAGAGAGCAAGAACCTTATGGTTATGGGGAGGATTTACAGGCAACAATAAGGATTGTTTGGCAAAGGACATCACTGAGTGTTTTAAGTATACTAAGTGGCGGTGCATTCTTGACCGCAACAAATAGACTTAAATGAGCTTAAAATCTGTTGCAAGGTCCTTTGAGAAGATGTATCTTTTAGTTTGATATATTTGAGGCGGCTCTATTTCATTGGTGATTTATATAGTAGATTTGACAAAGCTTTAAAAAATGTTATGTCAAGACATTTTCTAAGACGAATTTTTGAAAAAAAATGGAGCTTCCTTCAGATTATTTCTTGGATATTTACGTATGGGTCAAGATCATTTATTTTACAAGCGTTACTCTTGCAAATAGTTAATCGAAACGAAAATTAGGCATACAAATCAATCAGCTCAAGAGTAATTTCAACACAGCAAAATTTTTAACGTTCACCATGAATAGCCACAACACATACAGCAGCGCATTCCATCCGCTGTGATATTACATATTGAAAGAAAGAAGTAGGATGAGTTTATTGAAGCAGTCGCACCAGATTGTATACCTTCCGGTATGGTTCGCCACTCCAGTCAACTAAATATCAAGAGCCAATTGAGTCGCTATATAGTGTGGGGTGAACTTTCATCTGTATAAAGGCAAATGCATCACGAGAAACGGTAACACTTGCCGATCGCCCGAATACAATGAAAATTTACAGTCGAGCTGTGGACAGTCAACGCGGGATATAACGCAATTGGAAGTTTACGTATAGTGATCGTGAAAGATCTTCGACAACATTCAGTAGATTAAGAGGTTGATAGATTCTAGATAGATCTGATGTAGGCCGCGTATACACAATGAATTCAGAACGAAAGCAAATTGTGAAGCGTGAATCAAATAATTCAAAGCTCTTAGAGTGTGAAAGCACTTTGTTATTAAAATCGTACAGGATTCTTTCCTGGGGGAGCACAGCTGACCGACATCTTAGACAGTATATTTTTGATTTGTGTCTATTGTTGTCCTTAACGTTTTTCTCAATTTTCAGCTTAAGAATTGATTTATTGACTTTTATGCAAATTTTTGTTCCTACGTCCAACTTGATTTCAACAGAGCCTTAATATTTTCACTGCTAAATGGTTTTGCCAGTAGTGGTGATCCTCCAATATCCTGCACTCCTTTTGTTCCGTTGTACGTACCACTTTTGCCTATTGGATCAGCGGATTTAGCTGCTTGGCGTATTTTCGAGTTAAATCTTTTCTTGTTTAATAGATGCTGACGTTACTTCGTTGCTTACTCGTTTTCTTAGGCAACTATCAGTTAAGGTCTAGTCGAGTCATTCTATTCTAACCTTGTCCCATCTGTTCACAATAAGCTTGCAGTTGTTGAGTGTCATTGTTGGTCACTTTTTCACCTTGAGTAATTCGCAATTGAGTTAGGAGTTCCTATCTTGAATAACGAAAAGGACGCTATACAAAACGTTCATCATCCCTCTCTTGTTAAATGGAGACATGAACTCTCTTGGTCGCCTTAAACAAAAGTCTTTCTGTGTGATCTCCAGTCACCTTTAGGTTGACATACAAATAGTACGTAGCGTCACTCTATTCAGAAGGCTGGACTTGCAGTAAAAAAATTACTAAGTCACGCTCAATGCATGGATACCACCGGCCCAGCCAAAAGGACATTCGAAACTACCCCAGAAGAACAACAAAGTAAAGGAAGAGTTTACCTGAGGTGGCGCATACAACTATTGTAGAAGGAGATTTCGACCAATTCTAGATGTATAACTAGACACAGCTTGCTATGGTTTGAGCTGGCGGTAGAAACGAGTTGGCTACGACCTTAGACCGCCCCGGTCTGTAATTAATATAAAGTTAAAGCCCTTTGATTATCCATCGATTTTCGCAGCGAAATGGACATGGCGCCAAATTTGAAAGCGAGAAGGCATTTACTATTACCACTCAATTGTTTGGGACAATTATTGTCATCTGGTTCGTTGCTCTAGTCAAGAATTGCTGCTAAACAACAAATTCCTCAACCCTGTGTTGACAGTGTTTCATTTTGTATATCGTTGACAATTGGAGCACCATCTATGTCGAAAAGAGTTTAAATACTCTCGAAACCAATCATTATCTGTGTGCTACAAATCACAAACTTGCTGTGCATCACAAGGGGTTTCTTGGTTAAGCCTCAGATCTACCTCGGGCGATGCCGCCGTCTACAATTGCCCTGAAATAAAAGAGTTTAGGTGAATTTAGGAATAGGAGAACGCTGTGCCTAGGACTGATATATTTTACGAGTTAGAAACTCGTTTAATAGACCATTTAAGCAGCCAATGGATACCAGGAAATGGATACCGTCTACACCAGGAGTCATAGAGACCTTCATTAATGCAGACTTTATTCTGTCAGATTATATTTGATTACCAACGACTTCCCACATCTACTTGACTAGTATCCAATCCCTCACGCGCGGCCTGTGATTTATGCCTGTTGTATTTCTAGAGCAAAAAAAAAAGGTCCTTAAAGCAGCATTAAAAGGAAAAACCTCGAAATTAAAGATAACAAGAAAAAAAATAAAAACAAAGCTCCACAACCCCCTCCTTGTGCCAAGCAAATTTCGTCTTAATTCGCAGTGCTTCCGAAACCAAGCGAAAATCCAATTAATTTTATTTATTCTTCTGGTTCTTTTGGTTCTTATGGTTCCTTTGGTTCTTGTGGCATTTTCTTTCTTCTTTTCGATTCTTTGGTTAAAGAAAGCAGCAAGAACAACAAAAAAAAACACACTCCGATACGGCAAATATACTCGCTCACACGAATTGTTTTGTTTGTTTCATTAGGCGAAAAACAAGCTTGCACCACCAACCCCACCCACACCCGAATCCGAACCATAACCCCTATTTCCACTTCCATACCCATACGAGCAAGGAGTAAGGAGTCCTCCCCTATCCCTGTGGACAATATTCCAGCGTTGAGAAAGTCAGCCCAGCCTCGGCTCCAGCTCCAGCTCCAGCTCCAGCCTCATATTTAACTCCTGCTTCAGTTCAAGATCGAAACATAGAGGTGAAAAGCGGCAGCAACAAGAAAAAGAAAAAGAAGTTGAAGAAGATGGAGGAAACAAAAATAGTCAACATCGACAAATAATTGTGGTAAACAAATTGCGGACGCAGCAGGCGCAATTTATTGTTCAGCCAGACATGTGAGTATTGTATGGTGCCTCTGCTTAAAGCTTTAATGCCTCGATGGCGATTTGCAATTTTTGGGGTGACGGGATAAAAGTTTAATCAGTGATCCTGACGGGTGCCCTTCATATCCTTCGACGTGGCCGTTTCCTCTCTTGAAGTGTCACTTCAAGTTGGGCAAATACTCGTAGTTAAATGCTTGTTCACTTATTCGGGGAATTCCCCGAGTACATTCGACAAGGACGAACGAGAGGGAACATTTTCCCTTTGCACTTGTAAAAGCCAAATGAGGGGAAGTGATTTTATGCGATGTAGTAATTATTCACCCTTCATCTATGGAACTGCATTGGAGCTTAATGGTAAGTGTTGAAATGGGGCACCATCCCTGTTCTGACATCAGTTGCATCATTCATCTTTCAACAGACGTTGCCATTAATTACAAGGCAAACATTTACTAAATGCACAGTCAATGGGGTTTTTTGGGTTCGAAATTATCCTGGGACGGTGATTTTCGGTGCTCTTTTTGGATGAGAAGTGGATTGTAGTTGGACGGTGGTAAAGGGAAATTTCGATAAAGCGCTAGGTAATTGGATCTTTTGACGTTTCTTGTTGGAGGAATATCACAGAGGGTTTGGTGCAACTTGGAAATTGCAATTTTTGCAGAAATATGAATCGAACTCGGAGCAGAGTATCTACAACATGTTAGAGGATGGGTAATTGATTTTTGTTCCTTTCGATAAAGAAATATACAGTGGTTGGCTTTACCTCTTTAATAAATACAAAGCTCTTCTTAGCCTTATATTGATGCAGATTAAAGTCTTCCATTTGCAGTCAGAGGGATATGGCATTCAACGTGAATCATTCAGTAAAACTACCCTATCTAAACGCTTGGTAATACTTCGGCATGCTGTACTTCTATAAGTAGAAGAATCGAAGACTAATTGGAGAATGATGAGCTGGTATTGAAGCCTTTTGAAACAAACTCATATTATTCAGAAAGAAAAGTCCCGAGAAGATTCAAATAAGGCTCATAGGGAGGTGCTGTTGAGCTCTAGCTCAAGTAGTAGAGTATTGGCTTTCAAACAAAAAATATTGTACAGTCACATAAAGGGATAGTGAGATTATGACCATTTGTTTTCATTTTTGTTGTCATTTTTGGAAACTTTCTGTAATTCTAACAATAATAGCGCGATTATCGTTCATGTAAGACTAACATGACATAAGCTGATTACTTTTAACTTAGGTGGTAGTTTCTAGGATGTATCGTGGATTATCGGATCCTTGAAACTTTTATTCATCTCGACGTGGAGAGCTGATTTCCTTGTATATCAACTTATTTATTTACCTTGATGTTACGCGGTTTTTGGCTAACTGTTGATGACTAGAGTCCTTTCAGATTGTGCGCGCCGCTTAAGACGAAGTCCTTTTGTATTTCGTTGCCTCCAACGCAACTCAAAAGTCACTTAAAGCATCTTGAGTTCATAATATGGGAGTTATTTGGTCAGTTCTGCACATACTAGGCCTCAAAGCGAGTATACCAGATCTTAAAAAGACCGATCTTGTCGAAACTGAAGTTCCATCGATCTAGGATCGTTAACTTAGTCTAGTCTAGTCTAGCGTGTTCAATATGTAGTTCCTTACAACTAAAGAGAGATTTTTTTATAACTTGTTTAAATATCCTGGGCGCAAGGGATTATGAACCCCTAAAATGCTTGCACACAGCACGGACGAAAGAGAATTCGGCAGGAAAGGAAGAGATACAATCGTACGTTGGTTTTGAATGTTTGTAGGTTATAAATGAAGGAAGAGTTTACCTGGGCGATTCTTAAGCGAGTTGCTTAGATAAAAAACGCATCACGGTTACGACTACGTAACCCGATGAACATTTCAATGGACAGAATGCTACTGGCAATTTCGTTGGAGCACTGGCAGAAATAGCAATAAAAAGGGTAAGGAAATAAACTCTAAATCGGTGCTGGAAGTGCCAATTGAGTGCGTAATATTTACGTCACTTGAATCCTATTTGGCAAGCGCAGCGAGGTTTTAGGAGTATCAGACCAAGTGAGAGGATTATACACCAATATTGAGCAGATTAATCCTGTACATATTGTTGCAAGATCAGACGGGATAAAGTATCTCTTACATCACCGAGTAATTTAGTTATGAATATGAGCATCAGAAAGTATCGTCTTCAACTAAGAAATACACTGGATTAGATGCATCAAACAAGAGATCATAAATGAAAATTAGAAAGAATGTTTGAGACAGAACGGAACCCTGTGGAACACCATTATTCATTTTGTGGATATCAGATCTAAAAGCATTCAAATAACTCGCATTGAATGCTCGGAAAGGTGTAAGGCTGCAACACACGACATGTCCAATTTTGAAACAAAAATATAAAAGCCAATATAATTTGTTTAAAATTGTTTATTTAATCAAAATATGATACGTTGGTCTATTTGACTCTCTTCCAACGCGATGCAAAGCCAAATGTTCTTTTTAAAGTCCAGACTTTTTGATGTAATGAACTACTCAGAAGCTTTTATCCTCCGTTGCAGGAGATTTTCTGTTGGAAAGGGCTATAGGCCGTTGGGGAAACATCAGGGATGACGCACCGTTGCGCGTTAGATATAGGACCCTGCTTTGTCTTGTTACAGGATTGGACAAAACCTATTGTTTGTCGTTTCTCCTGCTTGAAGAGATAAAAAATGGAACGGTCATTGCGAAGTCCACTAGACTATGGCCATTACCTTTCCTGGGTGAAGTCCGGGCTTTGGGGTGTGTTTTAGTTTTTCGTCTGCATCAAATCCCTGCCGAGAGTGATAGTTATACAGAACCCACTTTCTTCGCAGGCGATTTGTCCGATGCAAAAACGGTTTTCGTTAGTGTCTTAAGCTAAACGGTGCACAAATTCTAGCCGAGGCTCGACAAGTTCCACTTGTCGCGTTTCATTACCTTTCCTATGAGGGAGAGGTGTCGACTCATTGTCATGAGGTATACTCCCGTATTGTGTGGAATGTCGCGCACCGAATTTGTTGGGTTTCTATCTGTACCGATGCTCTGAAGACATCATCTTCAATTACCGTTACCGCCTTCGAAACTGTGCGTTAGTTTACCACTTCTTCCTCAATTGTGTCATTGCTAGAGATGCATTATGTCCTAGTTCAAATTATAAAGAAAAATGCTAATGCATCATGCTAAACAATTTCCAGAAAAAAACACTGTTCTTGTAACGAACCCTAGGGACGAGCTAGACACATACTGGTTTCCATCTACTCGGAGCAAGTCCTTATGAGAAGGATTCATGAAGAAGCTTACACAGTGGTTTTTCCATCATGGAGAGAGGTATCAGAACAAGGGGAGATATACAATTTGGACCAGCGGATGTGATCCGGATTAATACCCTTAAGTCCTCTATTACACGAATGCTAAAGTGGACTCGTCGCATTGAAGATCTAGAGCGCGCTAGTGTAGGCGGAGATACAACACAAACTGGGAGCATTGAGCTGCAAGTTAATTCACATTATCCAAAGAGGTTACAGCTAAACTGCCATTGTAAATGCGATGGAGGATGTGACTGAATCCTTTGCATTTTTGACGATCGATCAAAAATGGTTGCTGCTTGGAAACAGTGCAGTATTATTTAACCTAAATTTTGGGCTGGCTTAGCCTTATTATTCCCATTCTACAGACCGAGCCCTACCAAGCCTCTGCTTTTGGTTTCATACTCTTCGTCGGATTACCAAAGGGAATTTTTTCATAGAAATTTTGACAGCTACAGTCTAAATATTAGGAGAGGTCCTAGGTTGTGGTCTACATTTCTGTTTCAAGCTGTTGACCAAACCTCTTCTTCACAAATTTATTTCGCGGTCGCTTAGGTTTCTTTGAAGCAGACGTGGAAATACTCGTCGCTTAGCCAAAGCTAATTTCCTGACAGGAAATTGGTACATTTGAATTTGTCATTTCACAATTGCGTTGACAACTTAATTAAGGTTGATTGTTATACAGGTAGGCTTCTCTTCCATGGAAACGGCTTTACACCTCGTACCACCGAATCATTCTATTGACATCCTACTGTGCCCGATAAATCGTGTATGAATCATTATCCCACGAACGCCGAGAAGAAAACGAGAGGCCAGAATTTTTGCCCAGTGCTGGAGGAAGCTTGGAAAACAATTTATGTTCTAAGCCCCTGCAGATACACTTTTTAATCATACCTATCAGAAACCCAAAGAGAGACAATACCTCTCATTAAGCTGATTACATGTCGTATCTAAGGTCAAACATTTTACACCAATGTATACATCTCTACGCACGTTTTTCCATGATGAGATACGGGTGCAAAAAAACGAAATTAAAAAAAAAATAATAATAATAAATTTCCCACTTCAGTAGAACACACGCTCTGTTTGATTTGGCATTATGTTCCAATGTAAATTTAATTAAAATTTTCATCTAAAATTTAGTCCTCCTTTCTGGGGCGAAGTCCTGTTTTTAATTAGCTAATTAAATTTGGCCAAAAACCATGTTACTTGCTATGAAATGGAAAAGGGACCAACCATCTATGTTGGTAATGTTTTTTAGCAAAATAATACGATCACGTGCTTGAACCATGTTACAAGTATGTACCTACTCGTATTCCTATAAACAGTAGCCGTAGTCAATAGCCTTTGGGCATATTTATGATCCTAAGTGAAATATTGTTTTCATTTACCTCTCTGTTTATACGAATGAAAATTGGCCAAAAAACAACAAACTCAGGCAAAAAAATGTTTTTATTATCTTAAAAAGAAAGTCAATGGAAATTTCCGATGTAATGAGGCTTGAGATACATTTTTTCCCCAATTTATTTGCTCTCCGGATATAAGATGAGCTTTGCCAATGGGCACGGGTAATAGGATGAATAAACAATTTCAGGGAAATACACAAAAAGTAACAAAACACCAGGACTTACTGCGAATCGGTGGGCATTACAAAAATTCTTGTCAAATCAGTAGAGTAAATATTGTTGGACTCTGCAAATCAAGTCATCATAGAAGTGTACCACAAAAATCTCGTCTGTGATTCTCATGACGACAATGGGTCAAAATCCATTAAATCCTTGCTTCCAAGAAGGATGCCTAAATCAGCATTTATAACTGATCGACCGTGAGGAGAATCGAAACTATGTAAGCCACCATATCCTCATTTCTGATTATTTCCAATAAATACATAAACTGCTAGGACCAAACACATATAGCCTAACCAGAAACTGTCTTACATTGCCACTGTAGCTAAGACATACTAGAGATAGGGGAGAGGATCCCACTGATTTCACCCAGACCGTCTTAACTAAACCAGAAAAGACAGAAATGAATATGAAACCTGGAAAAGCCAAACGGATTTTAAGATTACCCGGACCATAGAGTTGAAGTTCATTTGCACGGCTTATCCCAAGCTGATCACATTGTCTATATGACCCGTAGAGTTCGTTGTTTTCATTGCAATCGGCACAGATTGTTTGCTAAATAGGAGGAATCTGTTAAAAATAAACGCTTTGAGGACGTGCTGGGTAAATCGATAGGATATTGCTTTTACAAAATGCTTCGTAGAGGGCTTATTCCATGATGGAACGCAGAATTGGAACGAGTTGCTGGGAAAGCCAGAAAACTTTCAAGTGATTGGAATATTTAGCTCGACACTCGACAAAATAAGTGGACTGGTCAAAGTCTTCAAACTGGAAACACTGCGAAACCTACAACGAGCCGCAAGTAGAGACTATTCTATATTCACTTCCCAGTTAACCAGATTGAAACCGGCTTTTTATCAGCATCTATTACTGGTGAACAGTGAGAGTATCCAATTTACCAAAAATCCCAAAGTACCTGGAAGGTCTTGTCGACCAATATGTTTATAAAATGGCTCATCGGCAGTCCAAGCTAGAATACCCAAACCCAAGTTCAGAAACAAAGGCACATTGGAGGTTCTCTTGATGAAAATTTTAATCGGCATTAAAAGTGCCTCCGACGTTGCAACTTTTGACCGCTTGTGCAACCCAGTACAAACGAACCATTTCTGTTGCGAAAACATGGCTACTTTCCTTTCTTTTCATGGTGGGAAGGCTTAATGGCCAAGGAATCTGAAAAAAACTCAAATAAGAAGTAGAATTGGGCACTAAAAATGTCCTGAATAAACATCAAACTGTTAAGAAGTAGTAAATAAAAAAGCAAATGTACGCCGCGCTGATCCAGGAGCCGTTAAGTCTTTCGATTTTGATGGCTGCTGCGATGTGCTTAGTAAATTGGAGTGAGGAAAAAGTGCCGGAGAGGCTTAAGGCATCGTTGGTATGAATTGAATTGGATTAGATTTTTGGATTCCAACGACTCTTGTTGCTTTTTTAAAGGTACGTTCGGTAGCTAGGACTGAATGGAGCCTGTTCCGATTGGACTCCATCAAAATAGATGGCCTCCAGAAAAGTTCCGCTCGGAAGGGCAACGGTCTAACAGACAGATAAAAGGGGAAAACTGCGTGAAGAAGCCGCACGTTTCAAAAATATTCCAGATACAGTCGAAGGTTAAAAGCAGAACTCCTTCAGCAACGAGGGCAAAGAAGAATAGATCGCTAGAATTGACATGAGCTGAAATCGATCAGTTTTTCTGAGCAGGAATCGTCTCCTTTCATGGCTTGATAGTTCAAGACAAACGAGTAGTGGCTACAAACTTCGAATGGAACCGGTGCTGCAAAGACTGCAGTTCGGGTGGACAGAAAATGAAAACTGTCCTACATATGAGGGTGCCTCATCACTTCCCTATCGCTCCCGTTTGAAAAGTTTCCGATGGCAATAATCTGAACGACGGAGACTACAAGCACTGCTGTAAATCAACTGCAATCCTATACGTAAGCGGCTTTGCTATTGAGATTTGGCTGATGCGGTTATATACAACAAAGCGAACTAAGAATTGCATAACTTCATCGTCACCACCACCACTGTCATCACCAAAAGCAGTAGCCGAAATCATTGGATATAGTGATGCCAGGAAGTTCATACTATCATATGTTGCGTTGTTGAATGGTTGCCTGCCACCCAACAATTTGTAATCGGCTTAACCAACCCAAAGGGATGATAAGGACAGAACTGTCCGATGTTTCTATGACAGTTTACCGAACTCCAAATTGAATGCAAAGCCTTGACTTTGCTGAAGGAGAAGAATTCAAAACTAACTAACGGCGCTGCTTTGAGGAGGAGGTTGCCAAATCCGTCAAAGCTTAAAACAAGACAGAAGATAAAGCTGTTAAGAACCTGAGCGGTGCACTTACCATAGTTGCTTTTAAAAAATTCTGCAAATCGCCTGTTCCCAGATGGAATGTAGATCTGAAACGTCTGCCTTAGAAACGTCTGAATGTTTTTAAACAGCTGATTTTAAACAAAATTAGAAAATGATTATGACAGGCTAATTTGAGTCTGGTAGTGTACCTGCTAGAGGGAATTCTGCAAAAATGTCGAAGCGATCGGAGAAACCGGCAGGCTGGCCAAGGGCTTTACTCAGACTAGAAACGCTCAGAAAGTCTGATGGTGCCCGCGTATTATACTTAAAACACATTTCCCAGGTAATCAGATCAAAGCCGGATCGCAACCACTTTCTTTTATAGGAACTGCAAGCGAATTAAATAATGCAAACCTACGATATCTGATATCAGACATCGGTTAGGGATACGTTGCTGTGTCCTTCACTGGCTTCAAGTTATTTTCCTAGGCACACTAAAGACAGCGCTTCAAAATGTCAAAATGTAGAAGGCAGAATTGAATGTGCACTCAAAAGGACGAAGTACGCATTGGGCATTTTCATCGACATTGAGGAAGGCGATAACTCTTTTAGACAGAAGCAATGCCAGCGAACAGATTCTGGATGGGACATGCTGAATGCGGTCAATATGCGATGGTTGGGTGGGCAAGGGTAGCCAACGATAGTGTCCTGTCTCCGCTATAATGCTGTTTGTTCGTCAGCTGTCTGCTTTGTCTTCTCAATAGATGTAGGGTCTAACCTCGGTCATGAGCAGCTGATGAACTGTCTGATATATCACGATTAAATCGATGATTGGTGCACCAGTGCAAAAGCAAAACCGGCTTTCAGTTAATCCGAAACTTAAGGTGTTCACTTTCCGAAAAGAAGGAAGCTTACTGACTCTACCATCCGTATTAACACGCAGTGCTAAAGATCTGTGTGTTTTCCACGATAACACATTTTTGGGCTAAATATGTCGGAACAAAAACAGCGAAGGCGCCATAGGCTTTTCTGCTGGTGTAAAGTAGCAAGACTTTGGGCTTGTCACCGTCCTATTCTTTGTGTCAAATGCTTGATGAAATAAGTTTTTACGCATATGCGTTACAGATCCTTTCACCAGACTTTAATGAACGGACTGTCGCGGCCGTTTGGGAGTTTTTCTAAGAAAGCTTTACTCTACTCTACTCTAGGTGCACTGAAATTTATAATTTGCGCTGCACACTTAAGGTCATCTTCCTCACTTGGGAGTTCTTTTGCGTGAGTCATTTATCTCTGATATTATGGATATGCCATACGACGCATTAGTCCCATAACTGAGAAATTCTAAAGCCAACTTTCCGCTTTCCGAAGCTTAGCTTTTACCACATTTTTAGGCAGAATAGAGTCTCCATACACAGCTCCAAACAAATTATGGCACCGTCCACGGCAAGGGCAAAAATTACAGGCTTTACTACTTAGGTAAACATCCATTTCTCTTCCAAGCAGCGACATACATTATTTCAAAAAAATACAAACTAAAGGGCAACATAAAAGCATGTGCACCAACCGAGTTTGCGATTCCAAAAGTCGATTTTATTTCTCCATACTTATCTGAAACGAAAGTGCTGACCGATTAAAAGGAATTATTCTGTTCCAAGTAGTGTTTGTTCTACATCTTTCCAATCGATTTACCATATTACCAATCTTACAACGTTGCAATATCTCCGTCATTTCGAATAATGAAAAGCAAAACTGCTTTCACATTACCAGACATTACGAAGTTACTCTGTAGAACAAATAAATACACCTACAAACCTGCATCGCATTAACATCAATATCGGATCAGTACACGTGCAATGTTCAACGTTCTACGTTTCCAGTCTTGAAATCTCACTCAACTCGAATCATTTAACATTTATCCAAACCTAGTCAGCACATAACTACGAGTACAGTTGCAGTTCCCATAAAAATGAATCAGTACAGACGAAGAATTACATTACAGAAGGCAAATCGGTGTAGTGGGTTGGATTTGGGTATCCTTCGTCGGATACATTGATATCTGTAAATCCTGTGAAATGGAGTGTCATTTTGAGAAGCAAGAAATCTTCACTTGCCAACCTCCTGGTGCAATCTCCTGCACCAGCAACGGGGGCATCATTATTATTGTCAGCAAAATTATTCCCTGCAATACATCGACCCTGCACAAGGCACAGCAAGGCACGACTCTGACTATGAGATTCGCACTGAGCAGCAGAATTTATGGAGAAGATACATTTTAGCAGTGCGAAATGTGCAAGCAGGGTGCCATGGATTTATGCAGACATAAACAATCCTTGATAAGGTGCACGATGAATTGAGGTGTGTAGCCGAAACTCAGAGATATTGTAATGAATAAATGATTGCACCATCGAACAGGTTCAACATAAATCGGAATGGGTTCGGGAAATCCGTTAAAGGGTTGTCGGTGCTTAAATAATTTTCAGTTAAAGTGATGCCTATCTGAAGATTGTGTTGTTAAAACTTATCGGGTTATGAAAAAAAAACAGATTTATGGCTTCTGAAAGACCATCACTTCAGAATATGACAGCTTCATAGGAGCAGTGTATTACCAAGACACCGGGGATATATTAGTCATACAAAAAAAAACTGAATGAGATCCTGTGAATGCGGCATAAAAATTTAGGCGTCAAACTGCCAGAATAGACAGCCAGGGAAGACGTCCCCTTTAGTAGCCAACATCCATCTAGTTTAGCCTTGGCTACCCAGAATCTGCCACCGATACAACATCGCCTTTTTCTGATGTGAAAGATGCACAAACCTTATTGTGATGACAAGAATTATAGTGTATTTCTTGCGACGTGTCTATAAAACTCGAATACCATTAGCGTCATCGAGGTATAGTGGACCGGTATTGCATTACATCTATGAGTGTCTGACCGACGCTTGCTCCAGGCACTCGGGGCTACTCGGCTGGTACTGTTGGCAGTTTATCATTAAAACGCTTACTCTTCTTTCAACGGTAGACAGAGAAATTCCAGTAAAAGAAGCATATTAGGCGTGCGATGTACTAGTTCTTGATTAACTGCTCTATTCCTACAGTAGAAATCCATGAATAAACTCGCCATTATCTTGGATCCACTGCTCAATCAACTGAAGCGGTAAAAATCATCATCTAAACCTAAGTCCGTAAAATCAATGCCAAAGTTATAGAAAGGTCTAAGCAATCTGAGCCGGTCAAGAGGAAAGGCTCAAAATAAAATGTAGTTTCCCACTTGGGGCAGCATATTATAGATTCCACCTAGCAGGCTACGTTGATGACAGTTGTCTATAATGACGTACGCGGCGTGCGACCTTGTTCTCAGAGGAGAATACAGGCGACAACTCAGCTTCAACAACAGACTCCGACAATAAAGCAATACTATCCACCTCCCCGGGACGTAGTACTAGGAAATCACGACCATTGGGTCAGGAGAAAATAAGACTGAAAATATCTTCGCTGACAGCTTTTGTCACTAGGTCAGCCAGATTTCTTCTGTCACTACTGTGAAATCGGTTTGTCTGTCCATCTCGTCCATTCTTCATTGCTTGCCCTTTCTCTTTAGACCCAAATGTGTCCTATTTTTGGATCGGCCCATAAGTAAGGCCACACATTGAAATTTAAAGCGACCGTTTTAAGTATGCGCAAAATAAAATAGCAGGCAGTTGAAAATTGTGGCAAAGTAACACAAACTTTCTTCAAGAGAATCGAATCCACGCTTGTAATATTAGCACAAGGCCTTGAGTCTGGCATCGACCTGCAAAATGCCAGAGCTGCATTTGACACAATGTTTTCATTCCGCTACAGTCAGCGACACATTTCAAGACAGTTTTTCTTTGCCTATTGGCAATAATTGGATTAGGTATGCCAATTGCACTAAGAATAATTATCTGCAACGCGAATCTCGTCATTAGGTACCAATTTAGTGCAAGCACCTTTTGATTAATTGCTGCATGCTCTGAACGTCAAATTCGGATCCGCCTGCTTCTCAAGTCCCACTTTTTTGAGTTCCTTACGACACTACTCGTTATCTTGACTGTCTCTTGCGACGCCAACTATGTAAAACCCTTTCAGCGACCGATGGTAAGTTGAGGAAAAATTTTCATCGTCAAGATTCATAGGCTATTGTACGGTTACGGTCAACAAAAATAGGCACGGGTAAGCACCCCTAAAGTTATCCAGAAAAGAGACGAGTAACATGTCCTTTTTCGTTTCAACTAAACTAAACTAAAGAAATCCTCTTTCACATTGGCTCTGACGCCATAATGACGGAACCTAAGGTTCAAAAAGATCTTGAGAACATACTGTCAACCACCAGTTGCATATTGTGGATCTACGAGTAGTACACATCTTGACTGCGAGCGTAAAACAAAATTCTCATCTTGGTGGTGGTGCTATCTATGATACATTAAGCACTGTGTAAGGAAGACTACCCGTTTGAGTTAATACTTCCAGGTTGGCAGAACACAATCATCAAAGGGGTCGGACACCTTTTGGATAGCTGGATCACATCCGTAAGGAGAGCTGGGGTTTTGGATAGCTGCACTCTTGATGACCGCTTCGGAGTGGATCATCCTAATATGCCATTGCAGTGAAGTTTCATAACTATGACCTTTCCTAATATTATATCGGGCTTGTTAGCTCGCAATTTTTCTGCAGGGACAAAAAGCATAAAACGGCGCCGCAATAAGGTACGAAACTTGAATTTTTATTCAAAAGAAATATTCTTACCAAACAAATGGCACTGCCTCAACCCATACAATTGAACTTCATTTAAACCAGCAGCAGCACTAATTTAACTCAATGTTGTAGAAGTGGAACTCTTCTGCATTTTTAAATAGTCAAATGAAACCATGAAACAATGTACAGCTAAGACTTGAAACTGACATAACACTTGTACAGAAACTAGACTAGGAAATACTCTAATTACCGACTCCCTTTGACCAAAGTAATTAAACTGGTCACTCCTTCAGATGACGCTAAAGGAATGACAGTACAACATTTCATACGCAAAAAGATCATTAGAAGCTATTTGCTATCGCTACCTATGTAACTATTTTATAAGAGCTACTTGCCAGATTTTGCATGGTTCCCCAGGGCCCTTTCCAGAGGATTCTTGTTTATTTTGTACGAAAGTCATATACAAACTCACATACTCCTTAAGGACATCAAATGACACAGTCGAAACTCTGCACTGTTCAGAAACTTAATATCTCCCATTTTCAACAATCACTGTATCACATAAATTCAAACATTGCCAAGAAGCACTCCTCCAGGCTAAACTGAAATGAAAAGAAAACAAATCTGAAAGCCAGCACCAGAAGTTCCCGTCTTTCTTGCTCAAACATCCTGGATTCTAACAAAGTCACTCAGAAGACCACTCCAACTAAAACCTCTTCATCCAAAGCAAACCCTCATCCGCAAAAATGCTTCATTAATGCAAAGATATTTGCAAATCCTCTGCAATGGAAAGAGATCCTTCCTGTACAGAAATAACATGAGAAATAATTCATAACAAGCGGCATCCTGTCGCATGATTTGCTCTAATTGCCTTCAGAAAGTCCAAAAAGTAATCACAAATATCCTTTTTACGGAAATGCACTTGCAAAAATTGTTACGTACTTATACTCATTCGTAACGTAGGAGTATATGAATCGTTTGTTCATATCCGTTTAGTGGGTTGCTTTTGATTTAAGGACTCTATGACGCTCTTTCGCCAAATCTGAAGTTCTTTATGTTTCACGGCGTTTCACAGTGTTTATCAGTGTCTTCTCCTCTCCATCTGTATGGTATGCGAGTATATACTCATATGTATCTGCGAAAAGTTAATTAAAAGTTGGCAACTTCTCCAGTTATTAAATTTCATACACGCTGTCGTCACCACCGTCAAGCTACACATACTCCAGTTCGTGCCTCAAATGCGAGGACTACTTGGTTTGTTACTGCTACTCCTACTCGTACTCGTACTCGCACTCGCACTCGCACTCATAGTCATAGTCGTAGTCATATTCGTGTTCAAACAAAGGTAACCAAAACTTTATTCCTTCAGAGATACCTCGTTGAATAATTAACGGAAATTTTAATTGAAATTAAGACGGGAGGTTCCGGACGAACTGAACAGGGCGGTACCATGCGATACAGTGCGGCGAAATTATGGTTAATATATGAGCTTAATTGTTCACAGGATAACGTTTTCTGCCATCAGGATACTTATTTTAATGATAATTGTCTCAAACGTTTCCAATGGGAAATGGCATCTAAACCCGAGAAAATGTTTCCGTCCCTGAAGAAGGTGTTCTCCTACCCCAGAGGTGTTCCGCTTCCAGAAGGAATTACTCTTTAATCATTCTTGAAAAGGAAGCCTTTACCCCCGAGAAACTTCCCCATTTGGGCCATCTCCAGTGTCGAAATTCTTATCCCCGAGGGTGCTTTTTCTACTATTGACAAGTAAATTAAAATTTACATTAAATGTTGGAGAAAGCAGTTCCAAGGAAAATGCACCACAACTTCAGGAAGATATTGAATGGAACTTTTCCTTCGGTTTTTCTTCTTTTTTTTTGCTGAGGAAGCCGCAGAAAAACATTCAGAGATGCCACACAATACATTCCTGGCCAAATGAAAAATTCAACTAAAGAGTTGTGGTGCTGCGTTTATATGGATGGAGCTTCCTCTGGGATTGTATGTTGTTGACGCTTCCCTATCATTTGACAGTAGTTCTGTGTCGACATTTGGACTTTCGCCCAAAGTAATTGTGTGCAAGAGTAAAGTATATTAATGGAAAAAGTTTGACACAATGAAAGACCATGGGGGCAGATGCGGTTGTAGGTTTTTCCTTCACTTTTTTTGGTACAACTTACACGAAAGTTGGTGAGGAAAACTGTCAAGAATCTTCAATTCAAATGAAACCTGTCTATATGAAGAAAGTTCTGGCAAATGCCGCTACATTGAACGTTCTACTTTTGAATGAAATTAATGTTACTTGTTTTCTGGTGGATGGTTGTAGAGGTAGATATTTATATCTACCACAAACCAAGGGTCGGAACTGATCTTGGGCAGTCTCCATTCATATGTCAAATAAGTGAACTCAATCACGTTTTTCCGAAGGATCTCAGATCTATCAGTGTGTCATCCTTCGACCCTCTACTCTCAATTTCAAGGAAAAATCGGCTTGGACTGTACTATGATGCATTACTTGGCATCAGTGGAGCTTTCTGCAACGTTAAGACTTTTTCGCTCGACACTTCTCACCAAGAAATAGACATACACGTAAATCACAAATCAGTCTGCAGCTCCAACAGAAGAATACTCCAAGGAGGTGTATAATCTTCAATCTTAGGAAGTCTGGTGCTCAGGCGATCTCAGCGATTTCACTCTCTATATGTCGGGCAAACACTCACAGACGCTTTTCAAACTTCTAGTGATTCTGTGGCCTAAGCATCAATCCGCCCTTCACAAGAGGAATTGAAATACTTAACCAATATGAACGCCATCTCTCTAAGTTTCTCGATTAGGGCATAGTCATCGATCTGCGCTGAAAATGAAGGCTCACATGAATCTGCTAAAAAAGAACGAAACGAGCGGCATAGACATTATCGGTGCGCTAAAAACTCCCCAAAAGGCATGAAGCTTACCCAAACTCTGCTCTTATACTGACAGACACTCAGCAATGAAAATAACTAAACGTGTGGCACGCTCCCTTTTCAAGCTCCAATCGCGGCCTACCCACTCATTCGGTCTCCAACCTACTGAAAAGGGCGTCAATATAGAATTCAATCGCCTGATTCTAGAAACAAATGAGTGGATACACTTGAAGTCATTCTCTGTTGGTCCATCTCTGTTTTCGCAGACGACTCTATAATAAAACAGCCGATGGCATAGATGCGGAGGTCTTCTCTGGGGACATCTACTCAAATGATTCAGCATACCCACACAGTCTTACGTCTCCCAAACGTAATTATACGCTCCTTACCAAGTCACTACTGGTTTCAGCCTAATTCCGAAATGTTCAAAACTGCCGCATATCCTTTGTCGAGATAGCCAGACAGCGTAAAATCACACTCTGTTCGGTTCCGGGATACTACACCGTCCCAGGGAACTGGGATTTGCTCACAGTGCTTCTTTGATGGATATTCGCACCTTGGCTACAAGAAGGTAGTGATCCGAGTCAATGTTGACTACTCGAAACATTCGAACATGCAGAATACCGAAGCTGCGTCTTGCGTCGAACGCAATGTGATTAATGTGGTTGACGATTCTGTTCAGGAAAGTGCAAGGTTGATGTGGAGTAGTAGTCCATTTTCATATTTAGTGCCTATTAGGCTATGTTTTTAAAGATGCTATCGATGATGATCCTAACGTCATGCTTAGAACATTGCTCAAAGGTCACAGTCGGAAGGAGCATATAGGGCTTATAACACATGGGCTGAAAAGTCAGTGCCGTTTTATATACTGGGTATATATATAAATAATTCGTGCGGTTTGCTAAGAGATGGCGTAACTTGTATTATTCCATTGTTATTATTCCATTGGAACATGCTTTGGAAAGCTACTGTCATTGTACGTCATTTCAGTATATGTCATTCATTTGAAGCGTAAACAACAATAATTTTTTTTCACTCAAATATGTCGAACTTTGTGCCTGAAAAAGTGTTTTTGCGGGGAGTTCTTCTTCATTACTTTAATATGAAGAAAACTGCTGCCGAAAGTCATCGTATTTTGGTGGAAGTTTACGGTGAACATGCGCTAGCTGAGCGAACGTGCCAAAAGTGCTTTGCACGATTTAAAAGTGGTGATTTTGGCTTGGAAGATGATGAACGTCCTGGGCAGCCAAAAAAATTTGAAGATGAAGAACTGGAAACATTACTCTATGAAGATTGTTGCCAAACACAAGAAGAGCTCGTAAAATCTTTGGGTGTCACTCAAGCAGCCGTTTCTAAACGTTTAAAACCAGCTGGATATATTCAAAAGCAAAGAAATTGGGTTCCACATGAAACTCAAGCCGAGAGACATCGAAAGGCGGTTTTGCATGTCCGAAATGCTGCTGGAACGCCACAAAAGGAAGTCATTTTTGCATCGGATTGTTACTGGTGATGAAAAATGGATCCATTACGACAACCCCAAGCAACAAAAATCATATGTGAAACCCGGCCAACCAACCAAATCAATGGCAAAGCCGAATATCCATGGCGCGAAGGTAATGCTCTGTATTTGGTGGGATCAGATGGGTGTGCTGTATTATGAGCTGCTAAAACCGGGTGAAACCATCAATGGACACCGCTACCGAACACAATTAATCCGTTTGAAGAGAGCAGTGGCCGAAAAACGCCCGGAATATGCGACCAGACACGAGGCAATAATTTTCCATCATGACAACGCTCGGCCCCACGTTGCTATTCCGGTTAAGAACTATTTGGAAAACAGTGGATGGGAAGTCTTACCCCATCCGCCTTATAGCCCAGACCTTGCCCCTTCTGACTACCATTTGTTCCGATCGATGCAAAACGCCCACACTGAAATACGGTTCACATCAGAGCAGAATATCAAAAATTGGCTTGATTCATTCTTGGCTGCCAAGCCGGCGCAGTTCTTTTGGGATGGGATCCACAAATTTCCAAAAAGATGGGAAAAAGTCATAGCTTCAGATGGGCAATACTTTGAATAATACTATTGTACATGTTTTTCTTAAATAAACATTCAAATTTTGAAAAAAAAACCGCACGAATTAAGTTATATAAAACACAAATTTTTTGCAAAATTCAACTTTATTTATCAATATACGAGTAGTTGCCTTCGAGGGCGATACACTGATTGAAACGATTTTTCAATCTTTCGATACCAGTTTTGTAGTACGATTTCGGTTTAACCTCAAAATAGGCCTCTGTTTCGGCGATTACTTCTTCATCGGTCTTAAATCTCTTTCCGGCGAGCATTTTTTTGAGGTCTGCGAACAGGAAATACTCGCTGGGGGCCAAATATGGAGAATACGGTGGGTGGGGGAGCAATTCGTAGCCGAATTCATTCAATTTTGCCATCATTTTCATCGACTTGTGACACGGTGCATTGTCTTGATGAAACAGCACTTTCTTTTTCTTCAAATGCGGCCGGTTTTCTGCGATTTCGTCCTTCAAACGCTCCAACAACGCAATGTAATAGCCTACCCCGCTGTTGATAGCCTGTCCCTTTTGGAGATAGTCGATGAAAATTATTCCATGTGCATCCCAAAATACGGATGCCATAACCTTGCCAGCTGACTATTTAGTTTTTGGTCGTTTTGGACGAGGTTCGTCATCTGCTCGCCACTCAGCTGACTGCCGACTTGACTCTGGTGTGAAGTGATGGAGCCAAGTTTCATCCATTGTCACATTATTGCAGTTGAACAGCTTTAAACACTCGTCTGAATCATCAACACGTTGTTGTTTTTGGTCGACTGTGAGCAAACGCGGCACCCATTTTGAACAGAGCTTTCGCATGTCCAAATATTCGTGTATGATATATCCAACACGCTCTTTTGATATCTTTAGAGTCTTAGCTATCTCGATCAACTTCACTTTACGGCCATTCGTAATCATTTTGTGGACTTTTTTGATGTTTTCATATGAAACATCTTTTGGACGTCCACTGCGTGCATCATCTTCGGTGCTTGTATGACCACTTTTAAATTTTTCAATCGACTTGCGAATTTTTCGTTCGGCTGCTGCAGAGCCCGGGTAACACTTATCAAGCCATTTCTTTGCATCGGCTGCATTTTTTCCCATCAAAAAGCAATGATAAATCAACACATGAAATTGCTTTGAATCCATTTTTTTTCACAATAACAAAAGTTGCTTCACTCACAACGCTATATCTCGATAACTAATAGTCCGACAGCTATCAAATATATACACGTATCTTTTGAAGGTATGGATTTAATTCAAGTAGTGCCCTCTCTTAGAAACGGACTTTTCAGCCCGTGTGTTATTAGCAAATACAGGCTCGATGAGAATCGCAATCACAAGCCTGTGGCTCAAGGATTCTTGCCTTCTTCACTTCTATTGATAGCAAATCCAGATCCAAACCGGCGCTGATTCTGCCTCCTGTAACAAATCTTATAGTAGACGTCACTTATTTTGCCCAGCTCATCCCATCGTACTTCTTTGATGGCATCCATATCTGCTTTACAGCGGTCTAATAGCTCAGCTATTTACTCGGCTGAATGTGATTGTTATTCCATTTTTCGTTTACCCGGTCGGCAGTAGTTTGTTCGTTATCATCCGAGGCTGTTTGCCGATTCACACATACGAGTATTGTTGTTATTATACGCGTTCGAGCAGCTTACCTGGCGGTACATTCTTCAACTTGGATAGCCAGATACTTCAGAAAAGAGTTCCAGTAGTCTGCTACGAAGGTATAAAAGCGCTGCTGTGGCTTCGCTGAAAACTCCAATGTCACCATCTCCATATCTGGAACATGCAAGAAAATCCTCACCCGAACTGAGCTCGTATTATGCTGAAGAAGCTCAAATTAGTTAATTGCTGAATCTACCTCTGGCGTTACCGTTAATTCCTTCTAGGAATTCCTTCCGTCGAAACTTCCATAATGTGCTTGAATCATGCTAATGCACTAAAGCTACGTATGTACCGTCAATCTCAGCATTGTGCAAAATGGTGGTAGTTTTTTTCAGCAAGTCTTCTGCCACCTTTCTCAACCTATGTAGGGTGTGGACTGGCTATTGCAGCGTTGCTTTTCAACATCCGGCAAAGTAGAATTAAGCTTAAACGGATAAAGCAACAACCGAGATCTCCAAATCTTAGAACCTTAAGACTGACGTATTTCTAAGCGCAGATTCTGTCATCACGACCTGAAAAGACGTCCCCTATAGCTGCCAACTTACAATTTATACATACACTAGAACCAAACCGTTTTAATTAAGCTACCTTGAATTATTACCCAGACCTACAAGGGTTACATGTACTTGGTACACCGATATCTTCAGGAACAACCAGAGAAAGTACAAGGGTGATGGTTGGTTGAGTAGGCGCAAGCGGTTCCCTGTGAAACGAGAATTTACTAGAAGAGCAAGGGAATTGTTTTCGTTGGGTCGAAGCCACACTTCTAAAGACCGAAAGCCAATTCTGCTTCCATGGAATCGTGAACTTCGGAAAATATTAAGAGGAGTAAGATTCCCTTGTTCTCTTAAATATTTTTAGTTTCGACTCCCTTCAGAACTTTTTACCTCCAAATGAAACGTTTAGAGGAAAGTGTTACAACAGAAATGGATTTCGGAGAATGTTTTCCTCGGCAACCGCCTTCAGATAGGCACTTTCCAGGGCGTGATGCTTAAAACAATACGCTTTGTCCACTCAAGAGTAGATTAATACCCGCAATTTGGGATAAGCCGACAGAGTCGAAAGTTTCTAATCAGAAATTTTGATCCTACCCAGCTTTCCGTAGGGCTCACGATCCTTACAAATAAATTATACCGGAAGCTGGGCATTTGTTCGTTGTTAATTCTGAGAAGTTTGGGGCGGTTATTCTGACCTTAAGGTGAGTAGCAAGAGGTGATGGATAACTGGTTTTATAGGTGCTGAATCTGCCTACCAGGATGTTTTGTCCATGAGAGCATTAGACCGATAGTGACGTCGTTTTTCTTGGGGATGGACACATTTGAAACTGTATCTTGGTTGGAATTTGCAAGAGGAATTCTCTTGCCACGAGAAGCCAGGAAATGAAAGGTGCGAGGTGCAGAGTTTCGCATACCAACAGCAAGGACTTACGCTTAAGACCTGAAGTTTTTTTTTTTTCTATGTATCGATGATATTGCATCCCGTAGGCATGGTAGTTACGCAACTGAGATTATGAATGTTTCGCCGACAGCAGAAGCACCTCGAGCGGGATGTGCCTCTATAAGATGCATGGGCGTTCTGAGAAGGGAGGCTACTAGGAGTCTCTGGATCCTTTCATGTAACTTTGTATGTAACTTTACCCCCTTCGTATACACATATACGAGTATTATTTAAGTGGACAATCTGAAAAACCCCTCGTATCTTCGGATGAAACTCGTGGGGTATGTTTCCACCACAACAAGCGATGTATTTAGAATTAATAATAGCTGTCAAGGCTTCACAGTTTTCGCCCTCTTCAGTGTATACCCCAATCATGCCACCATGCCACGGAAAATCTTCTTTCTGTCAGTGTCTACCATTCAGTTGTCATAAAAGAGTGTAGTCTCAATTAAAGTGCCCGCCGATGCAGTACACTATTGCTCCTGTCAACTAGGACACAAGTGATTTCCCCACATTTACACTTTCCACTACAAAATCATAAAAAACCACCCTGCTCGCCCTTTAACCAGACACACTCGTACCGACTGAAACTTTTGAATTTATTTACACTGCACTTAAACCGGAAATTAAAAATTCAACTCTGTCCATGAAACGGATGTTGAGCCGAAGGATATGATATAATGCAATGCACACCAGTAAACATTCACAATAAAAAAAAAAAAAAAACAGCGACTGTCTTCCTTTTACTGTGCCTGAAAATGGGGATACCAAATGCGCGCAGCTTAAAGGCATAAAAAATCCATTTCACCACAAAGGTCATCCCAACATTACCACCAAAGAAATTGGATTCCGACATCGAACTACAAAGTGTTCGAACTCAATGTTATGTTTGGAAAACTTCTAGTCTACTTCCTCGCAAAGTTACGTACATATACTCGTATATGTGTATTTTGAAATTGTTCATCCCGTTGATAGGGGTTCTCTAGTTATACCCAATCTCAAGATGAGATATCGATTACAAATTAGAAATCACAGTGGTTAAGGACAGTGTTTAAAAGAGGAAACAAATCTGAAGAGGAAGGGGTTATTAAAGACAGAAGGGATGCAGAGAGAGAGAGAGAGTTTTTAGAAGCGTTACCGCAATTAATTAATTGGTTGCCAACAGTCACTTAAAAGAAGAAACATCCCTCTGCTGGAGGTTAATTAATATTCGTTTTCTGAGCGATGTCCTTGGAAGTTATGATTTACTTTCTCCTACGCTCGTCCTTCGTAATTTCCCTTTTTTTCCTGCAGTGGGCGGTGGAAGAAAAAAATTTAAGTAGAACGACAACGTCACAAGGCTTCACAAGACGTCAGTCACAGTACGGTACGAATACAAGTTCGATGGGGGCAACTTTTCTCCAGAAAAACCCTGTTTTCGTTCAGCGGTTTTTTTTTTTTTTTTTTGTAATTCCCCCTTCACATTTGACTTTTTTTTTGCAAGTCATTAGCGTTGCTTTAAAAGTTAAAAGGAATAACTCGGGCGACTTAAATTTTCAGTTTGGGAGTTCCTTAAGTGAAATTCTAGCTAGATCCTGGATTTCCGTTTGGCTTTCCTATTCCCTTTTCTATATATCGCAACAAATCCTTGCAATCAATTTCACTCATCCGCATAATAAATTTTTTACTCTTGATCACATATCATCCTTCAGGCAATGGTGGATGACATTTTCTTTACTTACCAGACTGCCACTACCACAACCGAAAGAAGTACCGCAGCATATCAGTCGCAGTCGCAGAACTCTGCCGTCATTCGATAGGGAGTAAAATTGACGACGACAGAACTAAATTACTACATCGACAATATACAATTCTGTCTGTAAGAACTTGGAAATATTCTCCGTTGAAAGCTTCGTTCGATTTGAAATGGCAGCAAAGCGGTTGGTTTGTGGCTTGCTGTTACATACTATTCGTTCTACCAACGAGTACCTACTCATATTCATGGTTCCTGCAGTGTATGACTAGGATACGCAAAAAGCAGTAGAACGACAAGAAATAAATAAAAAAAAAAAAAAAGGATATCCAACAATCAACAATCCTTTCACAGGCGGACGAAGATGGATGAGACTTTTTAAAAAAACACAAAAAAAAAAACTCATCTCTGCCGTTGTATTTATTTGTACGAATCGTTGTTCTCGTATACCCGAATTCAGGACTCCACAGTCGGGATGGTACGATACGTTAAGTTGAGACTCAAGGATGAGTTACATACGGATATTAGGGTCTACATATTTTTGTCGTGGTTTATTGTGTTCTCTTCTCAAATTGGAAAGATATTTTTGAAAAGGATTTCATTTCACAATCTATCCCCGGATCTGTAAGTGCCGGCTTTCATGAATACCTATTTTGTTATTGAGTCTGACTGCTGGATTATTCTCAAAGAGTGATATTTGGGAATTTAAGGATGTACGAGTGGCTTCAGTTTGGAAAAGTTTATCCCTGCTGCATGTATGATAATTAGGGAAGAGATTTTATAAACTAGGCAGCGCATATGTATGAGTACTTTCAATTGAATTATTTTGCTTGGGTTTCTGCAACGCGTCTGTCATGCGCTACGCTTAATTGCGTAGACTCGCTTTCGCTGCTTTGACAGAAAAACCATTCCGATAATTTTCGGTCCCGTTTGCACCAATGGAGATTGGAGTAGTCGTTTTAACACCGAACCATTCGAGCTCTACAGCGATGGCAACCTAGCAGAAAAGCTCGGATAATCCGGATTAAAAAGCTGGGTGACCTTGAGACCTTATGGACGCCATCGACCTGGCCCAGAAACTTTTCGACTCCAACCCAGAGGGACAACGCAGCAGAATAAGACCTAGAATTATATGGATGACACGCATTCAACCAACTTCGTGTGCTCGACTGGAGGCATCTGGCAAAAGACCGCGCTAGCTGGAGTGGCATTTTAGCTGAGGCCCTGGTATACCGTTTTTTTTGTAAAATTTGTAAAAAATCGGGGTTCTCTGTCTGAGTTACTTAAAGAATAGCAAAAATTTTACAACCATCAATGCGGTACTAACTACGTTTTCGTTAATACTCGAAGTCCCACATCTGGCTGGCCAAACCTTTATAGGTGGTAGGTTTCGGTGAAACAAAAATAGGAAATTTGCACGACGCTTTTTAATTTTTTCGAAAATTAGTTAACCAGCTGATAACACATCAGATCATTGCGGTTCCATCAGGAACACAGCATTACCTCCTTCAAATGCACACCAGCTATTAATGTTGAGCTTAAATATTGGCTCTTCTTCTTGGCTTTACCAAAGGTTTGACCATTTTTGTATTAATTTATCCTAAATTATGAAAGGATATGAAATATCAAAAACCATTGAAGAATACTACAAGTTCTCTTTATCAGGAAGTTCTTGGCGTGACCCATCGGCCGCACCGATTTCGGCAAGTTTTTTTCACATGTACACTTCGTAATTACCGAATGAAATCTTATTTGGCGCCGCGAGTATGCGTTAAGTAGAGGTTGCTATCAAACATAAAAGGCGTTCTACAGCAGAGGCGCTTCCTCAGTATTTATATTACCAACTAAAGGGTCTTTCATTAAGCGCTTCCTATCTTTAAATTTTTTATTCGATTGAATAAAGCATCGTTTAAATGTCCGCCGCAGGTTCTCTGGGTGGCGCGCATCCCAAACGTCCAATTTTCCATGACTCTGGCGCATAAATCAGGCTGAATTTGACCGATGCCATGGGTTATGTTGACTTTGAGGGCCGCTGTGGTTTGTAGCTTATTCTCATAGACCTGCGACTTCAGAAAACACCACAAGAAAAAGTCTAACGAGATCAAATCGCACGATCTCGGCGGGTAGTTCACATCACCTCCACGTGAGATGACCATGCCCTCGAGTCGCACGTGCAGAATTTCCAATGTGGCGTGAGCTGTGTGGCACGTAGCGCCGTCCTGTTAAAACCACATGTCTTTGGTATCCATATCATCCAATTCAGACTGAAAGAAGTTGCTAATCATCAACGTATAGCGCTCGCAGTTGACGGTTCGTTCTCAAGAAAATGGACCGACGACACCGCCAGCTCAAAATCCACACCAAACAGTGACTTTTTCGGGATGCATTGGACGCTCTTGGATCTCATGTAGATTGGTATCGTCCCAATTTCGACAATTTTATTTGTTGACGTACCCATTTATCCAGAAAAGGGCCTCATCGCTGAAGATGATTTTTCGATGAAAATTAGGGTCAGTTTCCAACTACTCCAGAGCCCATTCAGCGAACACACGTCGTTGTCTATGGTCTTTTACCTTCAGCTCATGGCTCACTGCCTAGGATTCTTCTGCACAAAAATATTATAAATTCTGCCTCATCCGCCATCCCAACGCTCATTTACAATGACATTTCAGCTGTCAGCTCTTAGGACAGGGCGAATCTGCTTGCTGCGCACTTTGCGGCCAGCTCAACACTCCACTCGACGCCTACATTTGAGTGCGTCGACAAATCCACTTCGCATTCGTGTAATAGCAAGAGTTCATAAAAGTCTTAAAATTCACAAATCCGCTGGTCAAAATGGTATATCTCCCCTTCTTCTGAAGAGGTGTTCTTCCTCGCTGGAAAAACCACTGCGCATGCTTTTTCACCAATCCTACTCTTTAGGACTCTTTCCGAGCTGATACAAAAGAGCAAGGGACGGGCTGGAGCGTCCCTAAAATAGTCGAATCTTCCTCTCTCTCCTCCTACAGGCCCATTGCACTTACGTCCCTTTTTTCCAAGGTCATGAAAACGCTGATAAACCGTCAGCTCATGAAATGTCTCGAAACGCGAAAACTTCTTAATGATCGGCAGTACGGTTTTCGTAGCAATAGGTCCACTTGTGATTTGATGGCATGTCTCACCGAAAAGTGGAACCAGGAGTTTAACGTCAGGCCAGTTTGTCGAAATTGCGTACTTTTGGGATCGATGACTTTCTTCTTCAATAAATTAGAAATTACCTTTCGGAACGATCAATTCAAGTTGTCTTGAATGGTTTCAAGTCTAATGTTCACAAAATAAATGCTGGTGTGCCCCAGGGCTCCGTTCTGTCTCCGACACTCTACTGCTACTTCTAATATATTCCTTTGCTGACGACAGTACTCTCTGCTTTTCATATTCGTTCCCGGACTCACGTCCCTTCTCTTCGGCTGTAGAACGGAAACGGCAGCGTATGTTAAGCTCATCAAATTCTGATATTCACAGCATAACTAATTGGGGAACCACTAACAGAATAGAATTTAATGCTTCCAAACCACAATGTTGTCTGCTGTCGTTAAAGCGAAATTTAAATACCCAGCCATTATCCATGAATGGCATTCACATCGTCGAAACCGATAAACTTTCCATTCTCGGAATGTGTGTCAATGACAACTTACGTTGGGATGACAACAGATTTCGATGTCGCCAAAAACGCTGCGAAATGTCTAAGCTTTCTCAAACGATGTAAGAAATACTTTTCCCCTTCTGATCTAGCCTCAATACATATATAAGGCATTCATACACCCGAAATTGGAGTACAATGCCCACATCTGGTCGGATACGCTGAAAACATCTCTGCACCTGCTAAATAGGATTCAAAATCGTGCGATAAAATTCATAGGTGGTATTAATATCACTCAAACAATGGACACGCTCGAACACCGACGTAAGGTCTCGTATTTCACTCTGTTTTATCGCTATTTCCACCATCAGTGCTCCATAGAAATTGCCAGTAGCATTCTGCCCCTTCCAACTTTTAATCGTAACACCCGTCTCGCTATGAATGCTCATCAGTACACCCTCAAGCCGACTTTCGGACGTACTCTTAAATATCGTGATTCGTTCCTAGGCCGTACACCTCGCTTATGAAATGCCCTGCCTAGTTCTTTCTTTCCTAGTCATTATAGCCTTCAAACATTTAAAACCAACGTGCACAGGTTGCTCTCTTTCCATCCTCCCTTCGTCCGCGCTGTGTGCAAACATTTTAAGGGTACTTAAATCCCTTGAGCGCGCTCAAATTATAAAAAAAAAAACACTCTCACGGATAGCTGCAATGTTTTCGGCAGATCTTGCGTTTCGTCGACGTACGGGTGTTGGTTTATCGTTTTCTGAACGAGTGGACTCAAATTTATCCACCACTCTGCGAATAATCCTCTCGGTAGGACGATTATGGCGGCCGTAAAATGGGCGAAGCGCGCGGAATGTTACCCGAACAGAACAGCCATTTTGATAAAACACTCTTATCATTTGCACGTGTTGTTGAACGCTATGTTCATCCATGGTGCTTTGGCAAAACAGACTGAATAAATTACAGCCAATTTGACAGATGTAGCTTCAACAATATGGCCGCTATCATCGGTCAAAGTTCAGAAGTCCCTATTGGGAAATCCTGTACTTCTAAGAAGCCTTATGCTGATGTTCAGCATAAGTCGTCCAAGACGTCAAAAAAAAAGCTCCGCTGTCACATGGCCTGATCTTAGGTGTCACATGGTTTCCTTAAAGGTTAAAGGGCGTGCTCTACAAAACGCTAAAAGCGTTCCACTGTTATTGGAGTCCTTTGAAAGAGTATGACTATGCCGCTTACTACGAGTAGTTACTGTAAATTAGAGGAGAGCAAAAGTAGAAGGAGCATGCCAATTGGAGTGAATTCTCTGTCTTTTTTGAGGCTTCCCATACACAGAATAATAACTTGAACTAAATATGTTACAATATTAAGGCTCCTTATTGAGTATCTACATACTTATCAGCAGTGCCTGAGATATGCGTATAATGAAAAAGGAAATATTTAATAAGAGGGAATGTGTATCTCGAAATGTAAATGAGTATTTTTGATGATGTCCTAATAGAGAATACATGTATGCAATTGAACTCGCCCATTTGTTCACTTAATTTAAAGGACATTTTCTCGAACTTCTGACTCTTATTAAAATTTTCATCTCTGGGAGCCGAATAATTCACTTTGTAATTGAAGAAGTTCCTTCAAACAGCCATTACGGCACCCAAATTACCCTTCTGTTGTGCCAATTTAACCACAAATTGAACTGTTATGACTTGTGTTGGGCTTTCGACAACAGTAATTGTATCCCACATAACCCGAACTAACATACATACGCATCCACAGATTCCATCCCCAATTCTGTACGAAGTCGAAATTTGAAGTCCGAACTTTTACACTTACTAAGAGTATTTGGGTTATCCTTTGCCATATTCACCTAGCCATGTAATGGGATATCCAATAATAAGGATTTTCTTCAGCTCTTCCTAAGAAATGTGTAGTAGTGGTATGGAACGAGACAATCCATTGGATGGCAGACTTTGTAATTAAAATACACGATGATTACACTTACTCGTATACCACTAGAGTATAGAAGGAAGAAGCCTCATATTCAAAATTTATTCCTTAAGCCGCAAGGGTACACGGGGGGGATATACCATATTCGTATCGTATAGTAACATCATACCCTGATACGTAAATATTATTTTGAAAATCCTCTGATTTAAAAGGAAACGCCACGAAAGCGGAATCTTTCTTATACCACGTGTCAATGAAACTTAAAGACTAAAGACTATCGCCTAAGGACTAAAAACTACGGACTTAGAACTGAGAACTGAGGACAACTACCACCACCATTACGACTCCATACATACTCGTACTTATATGATTATAATTCCTTAATCCATGGAACTACCACCAAATTCTCGTCCTACATCATCCATACGACACAGAGAGAATGCTTCCTTATTCCTTTTGCGATTTATTGCTCTACTCTGTCTGCTATGTGAGAAAGAGAGTTTGTAGAGCATTAATAGTGTGGTGGGATAGTTTCACTTGAGAATTTTCACTATTGGATAGAATTCCTTTCAAGGACGCCGCGCTTAGTTAAGCACCACCACAGCTAACAAGGATTCGCTTGCCAGAACCTATACGTTGAGGGAAATCCATAAATTTTGGTGGCTTTGCTTCAGTAGGTGTTGCATGGTTCTTCTTCTATTTTTTCGATCTCATCCTTTCGAAGGATTCCTCTATTGGTACGAAGTGTTGTACCGGTACTGGCACACTCAATGGCTCAATGGTCCTATAACTCGTATCTTCGACTTCCAAAAATACGAAAAATCTTGAAAAGGGGAAATTTTAATTTCCTGTAGAACGGTATGGAGTTAATGATGTTGTAATTAAATTCATTAGCAGTAATGTTGTCACGTTAGTGTTGAAAGATATTTGTGTGCAGTTATTTATGGTACCAATACATTCGGAAACAAGTACGAGTATGTGCAGTGAAGATGAAGTTTGACAGTTTCAATTGGTTGGCTATGTGTGGCATGGATGGTTTCGAGGAAGGATTTCACAAGCGAGTGTCTGATATCGTAAATGACGCAGGATGAGAAGGATATGACGACAGGTGTTGAAAGTCTTAGGACTGTTTAATTTGTGTGGGACGTATTTGGTAATTCAGTTACACTGTGTGTTCGCGAATTTCGGGCTAAGCTATTCCTGATGATGTGGGTAGCTATCTAAAAATAAAATTTGGCAAGCATCTAAAAATATACAAACATCGTCATAGTTGAAAGGGGATGGGGACACGATTTGGAACATCGTTTTATTAAATAGGAAGCGAAATTATTCATGGGGTAGAATAAATAGGCTGGCGACATTGTAGTCCCTTGGATATCTTGTCATTCGTTTACTGAAATTTGTTGCCGGTTGAGAAGATCGATATGCCTCAGTTGTGGATGGAGTAACTGGTGAATAATTTAGCGAGTCAAATGAAAACAACGCAGACTGGAATTGGATATGGAAGAGACCCGAGGTAGGAACTATGAAATAAGCCTCCTCTAAGATGGAAGACCAAGCTCTGAGGTATACATACTGAGGTATGCTTACAGTATGCTTGTTCAATAGTTTGAGGACTGCTTGTACTAATCCAACTTCAATAGCAAACCCATCTCTTCTATTAACACATCCAGATCTATGCACTAGTGGTTTTCCTTCCTTGATTACTAGCAGGAAATAATGGCGATTTTTTAAGGAAAATTTGAGCAGTAAGCAGTGCTTCTTAGCATCAATTTCTAGGTATACCGGTGCGCTTCCTTTTAGCCTCACAAATACTATTGTCAGTTACATTTTGTAACGCTGTGTTACCTACGAGTATTTACTTTGGTGTCGCTACAGCCCGTAGTGAACCTGGCTAGCATGATCTCTCGCCATCTGGATCTAGTACAGGTTGGTTGATGTCCCCTTCCAATTCTGTGGGCTACCCTAAATGCCGTCGTCCTCTGCTGCACGGTGCCTCGTAGTAGAATCGAAAACGTTTTTAGCCGTAGCTGTGATAGAGTGTTCAACATGCCATCTCAGACGTTGAGATGGTAAAGAACTTGTATAAAATTAATTTAGTCTTACAAGAGAGGGCTCTGTTACTCAATTCCCTTCTGACCCCAAAGAAACAGTAATTGGGAAGAGTACGAGTAATTCGACGTCTTTTGCGCTGATGTAGTTGCTACTTGTAGCTGCGAAGCTAAGGTAGGCGAAGTCTTTAAAATCTTTGAAGTTAAATGTAACTGCCATTAATAACGTTCTGATCAACCCGCCCGTAAGGTGTGTCCTTTTCTGATTGCAGCATGCACTTTGTCTTTCCCTCGTTTACCGTCACACTCGTTTTGACTGCTTCCGCTTCCATATTTACGAAAGCTTCATTAAAGGCTCGCTGTGTTAGTCCAATCACATCAGTGTCATATGTGTACGCGAGTAATTATGCGAATTTGAAAAAGATTTCACTTCTTCTGACCAATCAGTGATTTTTGCACGATTCTTTCGATGGCGGTATTAAAAAAGCCTCACATAGACAACAGTGCGTCGTCTTATCTCAAACATTTTTTGACACCGAAGGTCTTGATTTTGAAAGAGTCTCCTTTCCTGTGGATCGGACAAAGGATGCTGAGATTCCATGCTTCGGGAATGCTTTCCTCTGACAATATCTCACAGATGAACTGGTGCTTGTTACTAACCAGGTCGTCTCCAGCTGTTTTAAATAGCTCACCAAGGAATCCATCTGCAACAGCAGCCTTGTTAGACTTAAGCTACGATATTGCTACCTTAATTTCGTCTAGTTCTTCCCCCGGTCAGGTTCATTTTACCTGACAGCCATACAGAACTAGTCTTTCCATATTCTCCGCACCTTCTGCAACTCTATTACTAGTTCGCCATGTTCAGCTTTGCAGGTATCCATTCTGGTGTTGTAGGCCGGGCATGTTCGTTTTATTCTCAAAAATTTTGTTTGCTATCATTTACCGGTAACAGCTCTCCATTTCCTCGGTGGCAACCTTCTTCTTTACACTTTTTTTCCAAAAATCATGTTCTCTTTCCTCCTTTCTGCTCGTAGAACTCACGCGCAGCTCTCGTCCTTCGATGCAGCGCGGCTTTATATGCTCCTTGTTTGACTGCATGTGCTTGCCCACAATTATCGCCAGTCAAACCAGAGATTTCTTTGTGGTGGTGCTTTGAAACTAATCGCATCAGAAGTGGCAATGGTTCGTTGACAGCATTCCCTTGGTAATCTATCCATTTTGAGTGATTCTGACTCAGATGTCTGGTGTGAAGACCCCTTAGCGTACACCCTATAAACGGATTGTCTCTAGTAATAGGTTGCAGATACTATGCCAAGTAACCACCGGCGTGGGATCAGTCGATGGGAATTCCTTTAGCAAAATAACGGGACATGTCAACCTGAGTGTGGTGCCGGGCTGTATAAATCTCGCCGGCTCCTGGCAAAAGTGCCAATGACCTTTCATAGAACTTATCGACAGGTTAAAGGAAATACAAGCCTGTCCCATTAGTTCTCCGTTCTTGTCTCGTTAAAATGTCCATTCCTTAACTTGGAAGATATTTCAAGGAGCATGCTGATATTTATAAAATTGATTCATCTGCCATCCGGCGGCGAATAGGCAAACTAAGCCTAGTGACCCTTTTTGATTCATATTAATTGTTGAGTTATGCCAGTCTTCTTCCAAAGTGGTGATATGTACTTTGACTGCAACTGTTATAGGTAGAACTTCAAGTCTAATCAGCGCCTCGGAATATCCAGATATCTGCAGGGTTTCCGGTGGCAAATTTACGTTTGGAAAAATTAATGCCTCGAAAAGCTATAAACGATGCTGGTGGAGGTTGGCGTCATTTGAATCATCGGGAGTTAGTCGGCCACAATGTCGCAGTGGTCAGGAGAGCATCGTGCGTTCGCTATGGGGGCATCTTAATCTTACTTGTCACATACGTGATTTCAGCAAGATGGGATGAATCCGCATACCCCTAGAACTTCCAAGAGGTTGCTGCGCGAGCATTTGCGACGAATACTGATCAGTTGCGTTGGAAACATCCCTTGGCCAACAATGTTCCCATACTTAACCCTAATGTACGATTTCTACGTCAAAACTTGGGGTATATCTCCTAGGCTTTATTGAGGACCACGTACAAACACTCTTTATAGATTTTAGTCCCTTACTAACACCAAATCCGCACCGAATGGACATATGTGATATCACAATTTTGTACCCTCCGATGGCGATGTTATCTGCTATCTAGGGCATCCGCTATTTATTCGACGGTACGTGGCCTGTGCCAGATCCGGACATTCCACGTGCAGATCCTTTTTTAAACTTTTTTGATTGATTCGCAGCAGTAATGTGCTTACGTGTTGGGGAGTTAACTCCAACCTGAATGACGAAACCCTATCTGTCATCTCTTGAGTAAAAGGGCTGCCGTTGACTTGAGTTCACCCGCCACCATTCCTCTTTCACGGCCATGAATAGCCCTGATAATCCTTATTAAGCCCACCTCTTATAGTCTTGTCTTGTCTCTGTCTTTGGTACCTCGCATGACATCAGCAGAGCATGGGCTTTCAAAAATTACCAACGCACAGCTAGTAAGCCACATGCGTTCAAAGTTCGTTTTAAGTTTGCCTGTATGCCTGTCAGTAAGACACGCCAATCAACATATGTTATGTATTAATGAGGTCTTAAAACTTTCCGATAATAAGTATCTTTAATTTTTTTTTTCTCCTTCACTTTCGGCTCAAAACCATTAACCATTCAAAAAGCAAGCAAGGTATGCTTTAGCTAAACACTCTTTGAAGAGCTTAGTTAAAAATATGAGATTTCCTTTTCAAGTCCATCAAAAGGAAAAAAGGATACAACTAACTTAAGCCTTAAGAAAATGAGAATTTATTTTTGAAGTTAAGATACACCTTCTTCTCTGCTTAGGATATTCAATTTAAATCTGTTCATTTAGAATGAGGAGAACTTTTACAAAACACGATGGTGGAGGGGGGTATATGGAATGAAAGAAATGAAAACTAATTGAGTTTACCTATTTCTTCCACAACACCTTGGTCTCTGCAACAAGGACTCGATTCGAGGAAATTCTTGAATGAGAAATGATGAAGGTATTTCTCTGAATGCGAATGTGAATGATGAATAAAATAAAATCCTTCTACATCATAACTTTTCGTATAAATTCAAGTTTCTCATGGAGAAGCCTATGGCAGGGAGTAATAGAACTGGAAATGAACTAAAAGGGAAGTTCGGTGTGGAATTGGGATACCTTTTAAAGTAATCCCTCGACTTTAAAGGGGGAAGAAGAATGTTAAGATGGTTTCAACAGTAAATAGGGTGTCACTCACAATTTAACGCTCAAAGGTGACGTCGTCATAGTGATTGGAAACTTCAATTCATTGACACCACACTGCCTAGACATAAGACCTGTAAGAAAATCAGTGGGCTAACTGGCGATTGATACCTACCCAGAGTGACCACCCAGCAATTACGAAGCCTGTAAGAAACCGTGTCTTGAACTTCTGAAGTAAAAGTCGAGTTGGCATTGATATTGTACACGTTCAGAGAAGAATCTAGAACATATGCGATAGTGCTTACAATTGCTCAGGCTCATCCGACTTATTGAACGGAGTCACATCATAAGGTTTTCGTCTCAACTTTCGCACCGAATTTTGAACCAAGAGGACCTGATACCAGTTCAAAGTACATATTACTATTGATAAACCTTTACTAAGATTCCTCAACTTGATGTGGTGTAAGACTTAAGAACGACCAAACCCTTTACTCGTTCCAGCGTATTCACCTTATCCGCTGAGCTGGACCAATGTGTGGTCCGCGCCGTGCGGAGAATCACCGTGGTTAGATAGCTAGGGCACATTTGTAGACTTACCAGCCTTATCTACATAAAGCCAGGCCCTAACTACTTCATATGAAAAGTAGCAATGTGAAGATCAAACCTCTTAGGCGCATCCCTAGGAACAATTTTTTTAATTTTGGTGGGGGCTAACGCCCCCATTTATTTGGCTTAATTCAAGCTTAAAAAACTAGGACTTAAAAACTAAAGTACAAAATATTTAATTAGGGTATTAAGGCTAGGGATAGTGAAGGAGATCAAATTTGAGGGAAAGTGTACTGCGATTAAAATCGAAAACGGAAAGGTTGGAGTTTACCTTACGCAGCATACGGGATATTGGTTCGATAGATCCATATTTGGTGCGGTGGGGCAACGTAGATTTTGAGGGTTAGTGTTAAAGAAAATGGAGTTGTAAAGAGACATGCAATCGATGGAGCCTGAGAGGAGTCGGTGAATGAAAAGAAAGAATGTCTGCTGCGTCCCTTCGTTCCTCAAGGGTATTCAGGTTAATGAGTTTGAGACAGTCTCGATAGGGAGGTAAGATTAGAGGATCGTTGCAAGGTAAACCTCGAAGAGCAAATCGAAGAAGACGAAGCTGGATCCTCTCAATTCGGGTTACATGAACTCGTTGAAAGGGACACCACGCTTAGCTAGCGTACTTGAGAAGGAGGCAAACGTAAGTGATGTATAGTGATCCGGTCACGTATGGGTTACAGAATTCTTTGGGCCATCTTTCAACGAAGCCAAGCGATGAGTTTGCTTTAGTAATTATCTCATGGATATGCGAGCGGAAATTAAGCTCCTTGTCGCATAATATGGCAAGGTCGTGGATAGTCTGGCTGTGGAGAACGTAAGTTCGGGGAGTAGACCTGTTGCACTTACGTGAAAAGGTAATCGATTGACATTTGGTGACGTTGAGTTCTAAGCAGTTCTTGATGCACCATGTGGAAAAACTATTTAGATCTATTTGAAGGAGGCTGCAGTCGTATTGTGAGGAAATGGGTTTAAAAAATTTGGTATAGTCAGCATAGAGAGAAAGTGCTGAGTGGTGAATGACCCTTTCAAGATCGTTAATGGTTAGAATGAAGAGAAGTGGACCTAAGTGACCACCTTGAGGAACACCTGAAGTGGCCAAGAAAGGGGCCGATATGACAGACTTGAAACGAACACTATAAAAACGATTATCCAGGTAAGAAGATATCCATTTAAGCAAAATGGGTTCAAAGCCCAGGACGGACAATTTGAACGGGATTAGTTTATGAGATATCTTGTCAAAAGCCTTACTGAAATCAGTTGTTATAACGTCAACTTCTTTACCATTTTCTAAGGCTGAGAGAACAGAGGACACAAATTCGACGAGGTTAGTGGTAGTTGATCTACCTTTCAGAAAACCGTGTTGAATAGGGGAAATAAAACATTTGCACTGGAAGCTCAAGGCTTCGTACAAAATGCTTTCGAGGAGTTTGGGTATATGTGAGAGTTTAGCTTGGGGCGGTAATTAGTGACTTCGTGGAGCTGTGCCTTAAAAAGACGCACTTCTATCGAAGAGTTGTCGAAAGCCACACAAAAAGGTAGGGTTGGTAAAAACCTCTTCCAAAAATTTTTTGAGTTATTAAAAGACAATTTCGTAGTTACATGTCTAATATTGACAGAAAAATAACAAATGATTAATGAGGGCTTGTAGAATGCACCCCTTCAAATGCACCACAACATGTTGCCTAACCTCCTCATATCCATATCCTCAAAGAGGCACGAGAGGTTCGTGAAGTTAGTAACTAGTAGTTCAGGAATGTTAACACATCCTCATACATCATGTCATGCTCCGGGCGACCTTGACAAGCATCACTGACGTGTGAAGAAATTACCCGGTGACAGCTCTCCAAACTCTCCAATTGCCATTGGCAATTAATTCCATCTCCAGACTTAGAGGCACTTAGAAATGGAAAGAACTAGTACCCATCCATCTACTGACGCTAGAGCGCGGCCTCCCACGGGACTTCATTGGTTTCAATGTTGACTTCAATCGGCTACTTCCAAAAATAAAACAAATGGAGACAACCCAAAGTCATTATTAGTAAGTCTCGGTTGTATTTTCAGCGACATTGAGGACATCTTCAATTATGGTCCATGTTGCGACAAAGCTATGTTCCATATTTGAGAATAATCCTGATGGCATACTTTCTGGACCATGTCGCATCAAGAGCTTAATTTTCTAGCAGTGTAAGGGAAATTTCGGCAGGGCAAGGAGCAGGCAACAGGATGGGTTCGCTGGCCTTGTAGGTCAATGATAAAACCATTACTATATGCCACCTCTTATTTGTCGATTTTAAGCCAGCATATGACAGCATTTATAGAGAAGAGCTATATGAAACCATGGTTTGATTTCGGCAACCCTGTTAAATTCCTTCACCTATGCAGGATAACTATGGAGAACGCTTTATGCTCTGTAAAGCTTAATAATGACATCGTTTCGAGAAGAATGCAAAAAACAAACTGTACAGCGACATTGGCCTTATCAGATGACCCAGAATTCATCAGCATAGATGGGTAAAATATGTCTAAACATATGAACGCAATTACTCCGGCCCAGAAAGTCCTCGCATCCATCGCGAAGAGCGGACGCAGTGCTCTAGGCGAAAAGGCCGCAACCAACTTTATGCACGTACGGTCGATCGCCTTTACTGGAGAGGCGATTGGCTGTTTGTTCATTTTAAGGATTAAAAATGCTCCTGCAATATAACTCGTATGTGAATCGCTGTAATTCGTTACCAGTCAAGATCTCTCGAGACATTCTTATTTAAAACGAGCTATGCTTATTCATGATTTAAATAAAGGGGGACGTCTACTGGCCGTTTTCATGGAAGCAATTTCTAAAAATAATTCCAATTAATAAATCTCGTCCTTAACCAAAAACCTTAACAAAGCACCGCTCCAAGCAACGAAAATTGTCTTCACATCAAAGGAACTGACCGAAAATTTTCACATCTCCACGGGGAATTCCTCAGAAAACGTCTTAATCACAATTTTAAGACTCGCCGTTCTGATTTTAATTACATTATTCTCGCATATAATTAGCGTTTTTCTTGTCCTTGTATTGTAAATGCAACAGCATTCCTTCGACAAAGACTCAAAGGACACCACAAAACCTCACCGCAATCCACCAAAATAATTTCACACTGAATAAGTTCGCATCCGAAAATTGAGCTGTGTCCCGTTTTTCCGTTTTTGCGCTTTCTCGTGGCATCTTTAAATTGGGAAGGCCACCATCTCGTAGTCTCAAAGTGAATTCCTTTGGACAAACACAGCCATCTCACTCTTAATTTACACTTGTTTGGCAGGATTTAGGCGTTTTATGGGTGGACGTAGGGTTAGAGTTAGAGAATCAACATTTTAAGCAGATTCCAGCGAAGCAGTAATGGACGAGGAACAACCGAATCTTCCTTGGCGAGATAAAACAATTCAATTTGGCAAGGGCAAAGGAGAAAAGAGGGAGGTATCTGTATGCGCCACCATAAAAAAAAAAACCAAAAAAGGAAACCAAGGGCGAATTTACAAGGCAACCTCAGAACGGAAAAGAAAACGAACAAAAACGAAATTCGGTTCGTACAGCTAACGTGCCGAAATGGAAGTATTAATGGCAATGGACATGGAGGAATGCGGATCGGACGGAGGTTCCGAAGGAGGTCTTCCCTTTGGAGCGAAAATGCAATCGAAACAGCTTGGGGCTTCCGGTGGTTTTTATGGCTCGACAAAGGCATGGGGAATTATTGCGAACGGATTCGAAAGGACTCGCTGAGTTGACAATGCGTTTGGAATTGTCGTCAGGGAACTTTGTCTGACAAAGATTTGGATTTGTCTTTCCATTTCAGGAGTTGATGTCGAAGTTTTTTTTTTTTTTTCATTTTGTTGACTGACTCCGCTTTATGTTGTAGTTTGTGTTGTGTGATTGTGGTAATGGATTATGGGTATGCATCTAGCACTTTGCCGTGAATTGTGCAATAAAAGGACAAAAAGCAGTTTTCATTCTACACAGGATCAACTAAGGAGATTATTTCTGAGTTCACACAAATAAAAAGTGTGGATTGCTGTTAAATCGCAGTGCCGATACGTATCTTGCCGCACTTTTCTGGCCGAAGGGCTATGAGACGTAATGATAGCCAAAATAATAGTCAAAAACCAAGTGCAAATAAATCCCTGAGTTGTCAGCAGGAAGATTAGTTCTACAGCTTAATTGAATGCTTATCGGGCTTCTAACCCGTGATAGGTTATTACCTGATTCCGGGCAACCAGCTTTTGGTATCCTCAGTTACTTGATCCATTAATCGGAGGTTCGGTCTTTTCTTTTGTCTCGTACCTGGAAGCTGGAATTTAAAGATCCCCTTGGTTGGAGTATTATTGTCCATTCGCCCAATGTGGCCGAGGCAGAGACGTTTTTTGGTGTTGTATGAGCCTCTGCACCGTGATAGGGTTCATTGGCTTCGTCGTTGATTGCTCTTTTCCATTCAAGCTTCTGCCCAAAAAAAAAGAGCTTTGCTTGCCCATTTACGAGTATCATCCAGCACTCGGATCCATATAAATTATTCCCTTGGGACAGAAATTTTGATCTCATTTGCTTTACCAAAAAAAATAAGTAGCTGAGTAATAAGTTTCCTAGGGTCAGGATGGAAACATCGAAGTAGAGTTGATGATAACTCCGAGATGGGCGAACTGCTTAGGCACTTCAAAGAGTAGCAATCAACAAGGTCATTACTTCGCTGATAACATGTATTTTGACTTCCTCGTTAAGGGGCGACGAGTTCCCTTGTTCATTCTATAACAGACCGATAATAACGAGCATGGAGGTCGATAGCATCTGCGTTAACCCAACACCTGAACTTATGGAAGATAATGCGCTCGATTCTCATATCGGCCACACACAGAGCCCAATTCCTTGCCGAAACCCAGTCCAATTTCGCTAGTTTTGAGGAGCTGTGTCCGAGTCGTACAGAATACAACAAGTTTTTCAGCAGCTCTGTACAACTGATTTATTTTTGATGAGATCTCGAATCCTTGTAGAGCTACTGTTTGTTTCGAATTGAAACTCGTGGCGGTCTTTCTAAAATTTGTTTAAGTCTAAAAATTTTGTCGATCATCGATCGTGCCAGTAAGTGTGTTGCAGAACGACTTCAGATACTCACAGAATACACTGAGATAGGGCTTGCAAGCTACATATAACAAAGAGACCATTTTCTAGACATGGCATATGGAGCTGATATTTCAGTCATCAGACATACGTTCATCCTACCGTACCTGCACAAGCATCACCTTCGTGGTCAAGTTTTCAGAGCTGGCGACCTTACTGTCCTTCAGCCATTTTAATAGCTGTGTCAAAGTATTTTATACTAGAAGAGGAGACTACGACTTCTAATTGCTCAATCACTCTCTCAAGATGCCCATTCAGCAGCTAACATCCTATATGTGCTCTTCGAAGCATTCGGTGACGCGGTTCCCTTGCTGTTTCATTGAGCTTGCGTTCCGGGCTTGGATAATTGTTTGGCCTGCTTATAAAGAATGGAGGGCAGCGTTGTGACTTTTTATGTTGTGCTAGATATTTTCTCTCTCCGTCTGGTTGATCTGTAGCATTTCCCTACTGAAAGCAGTTGGAGGCACTGGAGCACATGAAGGTAATGATGACTAGTAGTCCACGGTAATAGGCACCACTGATTCAAAATATGTATCCCAGTAGACACTGGCTATTCCATGACTGAGACGGTGTCCAAGCCCGAGTCTGTTTCGCTGAGCAGGTTGTAACTCCTTCTCGTCGAACAATCAAGCTCTGAATTTAACTGCCGTGAGACGTCAGAGTTAATATTTGCACCTCATGTATTCGTATTTGTTTCCGCATACCTACCTCGTTTAGTTGGTTGGCATATGAAAGATAGAAACGTTCTATGGACTACAAAAAGGACGTCGTATGGTCTTCAGCGTCTTCTATAGAATCGTATGCAGATAGGGCATCCCGATCCATAACTCACTAAACAACAGAGAAGAAAAAGACCGTAGGAAGATGATGTGATGTGATGCTGAATGTCACTTTATGTAACTTTCAGAACTCGAAATGTGCTTCGGAGAATCTGCTAATTCTCTAAACGGAAGAAAATATTAGCATTGGTATCAATCAAGACCTCCTGCGTCAATTGATCGACAACGCAACTGCAATAATTGGTATAGGCCCTAGAAGCTTAAAAGGGCAGACGACGAAGTTATACTATTTGACAGCATGAAAACCAATAGAAGCATTGAATCCTTACTTTCTGCCTTTCTAGCAAACTATGATAAGAATAAAGCAATAAATTGGGTGATGGTCTAAGAAAAATATCTGCAAGGTAACCAAGCCGAAACTACGTAACCCTTGCGAACACAGTTAAGTAGCTCGCTAGCATAACAAACAAATCAGAACTTGTGAACGTAGATTTTAAGTTCAGCTGTCCTTTGCCACTAAAAAGCGACGAGGAGTCATTGATTGTTTTCTAGAATCTGGTTAAAGTAAAGGTATCCCTGGGCACCTTTTTCTTGAACAAAAATCACGACATCCCTCATGGTAGGAGTTGAAGGTTTTTCGAGATGCAGGGCTAATATCTCATCAGGTAGAAATAGGACGCACTTTTCGTTATAAATCTCATAGAGTTCACTACAATATTCAACCGAAGAGACTTATGTTCAAGACGACCAAGGATACATTTATCCTCCTAACCTCCATGCTTCTTGAAGTGTCCCTATATATTTTTTATAAGCCTTAAAATCAATTACCTTCTTATGCTAAAGAAATACCGGTTAGCAAGTATAACCCTTCCTTTATTTTCTTCATTTGATAGTGGAGCCAATCCTGAACAAGTAGTCAATATGACCCTTCTTGTCGAAGCAGAATGGCTTCACCTCCATTCTTGGCTGTATCTACTTTTGCCTCTTTTGTCGTCTTTCTGTGCAAACTGACGAGTTTGGAAGGGACGCCAGAAATAGGTCAAGCTGTTTTGCTACACATGCTTGCTGGCTTTCTTTGCGAAACCAGATCTTTTACGGTGTGTTCGAGTGAAACGTAGCAGATCTTCAGCACTTGCTGTAAGTTGTATAAGAGCAAGAAATAGAAAAATTGAGGGATATGCGATCTGGACAGGTCCAAGCTTTTGTTGCAATTTCAGCCGTTCAACGTTTAGTTTTATCACAGTTTTTCTTCGTTATTGTTGCATGTGGTATATCCGTAGACTTGATGCGAGTCTCGAATCAATTCGAAAAGTTTGATGACCAAACACACTGGAGGTTGGTCAATTTAGTTCAAGATGCGCTGAACATCATGTTCGTTTGTGAATATTGAGTTAAACAAACCATGTGTTTGTTGTCGTGGTATTCCGGTTCGAAGCGATGTCAATTTGTTTGAGACCGTTTATAGGCTTCGCTTTGCCACTATACTGCTTAAGATGTCCTTCTTTCTCACCAAAGAGCTTAACATCATTGTTTTATAATTCAATGACCAAAAGAACAAAGGTCGAATGAAAAAAAAACGAATAAAAGCGAAAGAAAAAAAAAACAAACGAATGAAAAATCTAATGAAATTTACAAATTTATTTTACCCCTTTGGTGGTCGAAATCCAAGTGAACGAGAATGTCACTCAGCAACATCCATCAACTTTCACGCCACTCACGCACATTTACGAATTCAATTGTTCTCAATTAACAGAGAGCGAAAAGAGAATATGACGCGAGCCTTGTAACGATTGCATGAGTGGGCTGATGAGTGCTGCTGTGTGGACTGTAATTCAACTCAACTGTACATGTATCGAATGATCAGTACAAAATTTATAATTAATTTGATATCGCGAGGATATCATTTGATACATGTACAGTGAGTCACAACATAATCTCATGTACAATATATTTAAAGTAAGAATGCAAAGTTTGATACAATTAAATTATTAAATAGTTAATTTTATTTAAGTTAAGTCAAATGAAATTTAAACTACATATATTCGTAAACATTCCGCCGCCCCTGAAACAGCGTTTCAGCATATGGAAGGTAATGCAGCAAGTTTATGTACTGGACGAGTGAGTGTGCCACTAGCTGTACGAAGTGTGACGACTCGTATAAGACCATCTGGACCCGGGTGGGTCTCAATTACTCGCCCCATTGCCCATTTTCCTGGTGGTAAATTGGAATCTCTTATAACGACAAGATCATTGGTTTTGATGTTGTTCTCGATCTGCCGCCACTTTGGACGTTGCTGTAGTGACGTCAAATATTCTGTCTGCCAGCGCTTCCAGTATCCTTGTATTTTTGCCTGAAGATTTTTCCAAGTGTTGAGTCGATTGGTTGGAGCGTCGATCAAAGGTTCCGGTATGGCGGCATAAGATTCTCCTAGAACGAAATGAGCGGGTGTTAGAGGGTCAAGATCTTGATCAGAAATCTGGCATAATGGCCGCGAATTGAGAAGCGCTTCAATTTGTGTCAGCAGAGTATAGTATTCTTCGAAATTGAGAATGTTTGTTCCGAGTACTCGCCGTAGATGCTGTTTAACCGATTTTATTCCCGCCTCCCACAAACCGCCAAAATGTGGTGCCGAAGGGGGAATAAAATGCCACGTAATACCATCACGAGCTAGCGATTCTGCCACAAGACTATTGTATTCTTGCGATAGCACTAAATTATGCATTTCAGATAATAACCGAGCACATCCGCGAAAGTTTGTCGCGTTATCTGAATACATATGGGATGGTTTCCCACGACGCGAAACAAAACGACGAAAGGCAGCAAGAAAAGCTTCCGTGGATAATGAATTTACAAGTTCTAAATGTATGGCTTTTGATACTAGACACACAAATAATGCGATATACCCCTTATGAAAAGTCGATTTGCGTCCCGATTTCACTTTTAAGTCAACAGGGCCGGCGTAATCACACCCGCAATGAACGAACGGTCGACAGGGCTGAAGTCGTTGACGGGGTAGGCTACCCATCAGTTGCGAAATTGTAGCTTTTCGTTGGCGAAAACAGGGAACACAATTATGAGTTACTTTACGAAGTAAGTTACGACATCCGATCACCCAGTACTCTTGGCGGATAAGAGCAAACACGGTTGATACCCCGGCGTGTAAAAAGCGAATATGAGCATCACGAGTGATTAAAAGTGTGAGTGCATGACCCTTGGGTACGATTATTGGGTGTTTGACATTGAATTGAACATTGGCGTTTTCGATTCGCCCCCTTACTCGCAGGATATTATCATTATCTAGAATAGGAGAAAGGTTAGCAATTGAACAGTTTTGAGGAAAACGACTATGTTTGTTATAAAATTTGACATATTCACCGAAATATTTCCTTTGTAACCATTTTATGACGCTGATTTTGGCGAAATTAATCTCCTCTGGGGTTAGATGCGATGATAGTAATGATAATGATGCTGGTGCCGATGATGATGACGCAGCTCTTTTCTGACTCCTTGCGATAAAACGATGAATTCTGGCGACTGTTCGAAGCAAAATATTCCATTTTGAAATCCGTAGAGATAAGATTTCATATGGGTGATTATCAGTAATTGATGCATGATGTGATTGCGGATTCCTAATCCTTTTCTCCTCCAAAAAACAAGTTGAGTCTTCTTCCGGTTTTTTTACAATTGGCCAACTTGTTGCATCTTGCTGGAGCCAAAGCGGTCCTTTCCACCAAAGGTGATGGCTGATTAATTGTGAAGGTGGAATGCCACGAGAGGCGCAATCAGCAGGGTTGGAATGGGACGCGACGTGAAACCAACGGTTGCGAGGAATTGTATTTAAGACTTCCGCGGTACGATTACCGATAAACACATTCCAACGACGCGGAGGGGACGATAACCAGCATAGGACTACTTTCGAATCAGACCAGGCAAAAATATTTTTAAAGGTGATATTGAGGGAGTTCTGAACAGCAACAAAGAGACGCGCGAGTAGCACAGCGGCACAGAGTTCTAGTCGGGGAATACTCAATTGTTTCAAAGGCGCGACCCGAGACTTTGCGGCTACGATATTGGTCTCGAATTTTCCACTTGGGAGTTGGTAACGGGAATAAATGACCGCGGCATATGCAGATGATGACGCATCGGAGAATCCGTGTAGTTCAAAAGTAGGTTGCCCGAGCCCGAGAATTCGCGGTATTTCAATTTTAGTAAGAAGCTGGAGTTCATTACGATACTTTTTCCACTGTTTGGCGATTGAATCAGGCACCTGATCATCCCAGTCAAGTTTCTGGTGCCAAAGTTCTTGAAAGAGAACTTTTAATTGTACGACCGATGGAGAGAGAAACCCGAGAGGGTCAAAGATTCGAGCGACGTCTTTCAAGATTTGGCGCTTTGTAATCTTTTCACTCGCGGTATAGTTTAAACGAAAACTGAATATGTCTTTTTTCGGGTTCCAACTTAAACCGAGCACTTTTACCCACGTATTGGCATTTGTATCAAAAGAGAAATTGTCTAGGAAACTAGGAATTTTCCCATCAAACAGAGCGCTGGAATTACTTTGCCATTTATCAAGTTTCATACCGCACTTAGAGAGAAGTTCAGTTAACAGGTGCTTCTTGACGATAGCTTCTTCTAGCGTTTCTGCTCCAGAAGCAACATCGTCTACGTAAAAATCGTTAAGTACGATTTCCGACGCGACCGGGTACTCTTTTTCGTAGTCTTTGGCGAGCTGTTCCAGAATCCTAACCGACAAGAAAGGAGCGCAAGATGTGCCGTAAGTTACAGTCCGTAAGCGAAAATGTTGAAGTGGTTCAGTAGGTGATTTCCGCCAAACTATCCTTTGGAAATGAGAATCGTCCTCTGACACTAAGATCTGGCGAAACATTTTGACGATGTCCGCCGTAAATACGAATCGAAAGCGGCGAAATCGTATACATACCGAAAAGAGATTTCGCTGTATAGGTGGACCGATCATTAGTAGGTCGTTTAAGGAATGTCCGTTTTTGTCCTTAAAGGACCCGTCAAACACGACCCGAAGCTTAGTTGTTGAGCTATCTGGCTTGAGAACGGCATGATGGGGAAGATAAAACACGTTTGATCTTCCTATGTCGGATGAAGAAACCGGTGCCATGTGCCCCAAGCTCAAATACTCATCGAGAAAACGAGAATAGTTCGCGAAGAGTTCATGATTTTGAGAGAATTTTCTTTCCATAGATTGTAACCGATAGACCGCGCCACTCAAGGTGCCAGCAAAATTTGGTTGCGATTTAAAGGGAAGGCGCACTATGTATCGACCGGAGATGTCGCGACTATGGGTTTCACTAAAATGTTTTTCAATTAGTATGTCTTCCTCAGATGAACCAAATTTCGGGGCAATCTCCTCGATTGTCCAGAACGATTGTAAGATTGAATCTATATCTACGACAGCATGATTAGAGACGACGTTTGATTTTGTGTTGGATTGAAGCTGCCCAGCCAAAACCCAACCGAAAATAGTTTGATGAGCGATTGGATAGCCTCGCTTACTGCGAACGACATTGCCTTGCAAAATGGTCCATGCTTTGTCTGCTCCTAAAAGAATATCAACACTACCTGGTTGATTGAATGAAGGATCAGCTAAATCCAGTTGACTTAGATGATCCCAATCCTCTTTTGGAAACGAATGGGTCGGTAAATTGGCGGTTACTTTTGATAGAACAAATGTATCGACTGGGATACTAAACTTATCACAACGTGACCTTATAACCAACGAAATAAATCCTCTGGATCTGCCAGCGTTGGTGGATCCAATACCACTAATCGGTATCCTACTATTTGTTCTCTTGAGCCCAAGCCTTTGAACACAAGACTCAGAAATAAAAGAAATCTGGGAACCTGAATCAATAAGTATTCGGACTAGCTGATATTTACCGTTTATATCGAGGACCTTACCGATAGCAGTTGGTAGTAAAGTATGTTGAATGTTACTTGCAATGTTGATTGAATGATTATTTATAACGTGTTCTGAAATAACCGGTGTTGATGAAGAACTTGATGTATTTGTCAGGGTTTGTGGTGTAAATTCCTTAGCTTGGCTCCAGTTAGGAACGTTTGATGAAGATGTGTTAGTTGAGTGGTTACTATTTAAGTATGAGGAATTTACATGTACCAAGCTATGGTGCCGAGTGTTGCACGCCCTACATCTAAACTTAGATTGGCAACGAGCTGATGTATGTCCACATCTTAAGCAATTAAAACAAATTTTATTGGATTTAACAAATTCCCTCCGGTTCTGCACATCCATGCTCAAAAAGTCTGAACATTGAGGAAGTCCATGCGGTGAACTACACTTTGGACAAGAATTGGAAGAAGAAACGTGCATGCTTTTAACGACTGGGTTTCTTGACCTACCACTTTCGCGAGGGTTAGCCTTGCAGCTTTCTAATGCTTCGCAACGACGCTCAAGGAAATCTAGAAACTGGTCGATTGTCGGTGTCTCTTCCGAAACACTATCCTCAGACCATGCTTGTCGCGTTTTAGAGTCCAGCTTATTTACTAGAATATAAATAAGCCATGGATCTCTATTTAAAGAATTAATTGAGGTTAATCCTCTGACGATTTCATCAGCTCTGTCTGATAGGTTACGAAGGAGCTCAATGTTTGAATTAGGTGCAGGTGGTAAATCCATAAAAGATTTAATGTAGCTATTTATAACAAATCGGGGCCTATCATACCGCTTTTCTAGCCTTTCCCATGCCTGGTCGTAAGTAGCGTCACACATAGGTAAGTGATTAAGAAGACTTAATGCTTCATCCCGAAGGCACGACTTAAGAAAATGAAATTTTTGCATCGGAGTAAGACTCGTTTTATTATGCACTGCGCCCAAAAACATGTCTTTAAATGCTGGCCACTCGCAATAGTTTCCCGAAAAAGGTTCAATACGGATCTTAGGGAGAAAAAAATCTGTGTTCCTTTCAGAAGAGTTAGATTTCGCGAGGTTTTCAATAATGACTTTTTGTTGTTCAGCTAACTTCCCTATAAGGTCTTTGTTTTTCTGGACGGCTTCGCGTTCCCGAATGGCGGATTGTAAAACCGATTTAACGACAAGACATTTTGCTTCAAATTCATCGAAATCCGGAATAGGGTCAGAGTAACCTTCAACCTCGACAAAGTCATATATTCTTTTCTGAGTTTCATTGAATTCATTCCACAGTTCACACGCTTTATTGAACCGCACTTTCAGATCGTCGATAGTTGTTTTCTCATTTATGTTTTCCGAAAACGTGGCTAATTTCGTTAGCGAACCTTTAAGGTGTCCACGTGTAAAACGCAGCGAAGAAAAAGCTAAGTTATTGTTCATTATTGTTACCGAAATTTGTATGCGAATTTCACGAAACTACAAGAAGTTTTTAAGAATATCGTATCTTACACAAGCAAGAGAAAACGTCCAGCTACATGGAATAACGAATGTGAATATGTTCGTACATACACATATGTATGTATTTCAACAAAACTTATTCCCACTGAATTTACGAAAACTATCAATCGCGAATAGTCTAAAGATAGTTTAATCCGGCTCGAATCAGGACCAAAAAATGTTTTATAATTCAATGACCAAAAGAACAAAGGTCGAATGAAAAAAAAACGAATAAAAGCGAAAGAAAAAAAAAACAAACGAATGAAAAATCTAATGAAATTTACAAATTTATTTTACCCCTTTGGTGGTCGAAATCCAAGTGAACGAGAATGTCACTCAGCAACATCCATCAACTTTCACGCCACTCACGCACATTTACGAATTCAATTGTTCTCAATTAACAGAGAGCGAAAAGAGAATATGACGCGAGCCTTGTAACGATTGCATGAGTGGGCTGATGAGTGCTGCTGTGTGGACTGTAATTCAACTCAACTGTACATGTATCGAATGATCAGTACAAAATTTATAATTAATTTGATATCGCGAGGATATCATTTGATACATGTACAGTGAGTCACAACATAATCTCATGTACAATATATTTAAAGTAAGAATGCAAAGTTTGATACAATTAAATTATTAAATAGTTAATTTTAGTTAAGTTAAGTCAAATGAAATTTAAACTACATATATTCGTAAACAATCATTATTGAAAGAATTGTGCGAAACTCACAGATCAACTCCAGAGGCATAATCTTTCAATGTTCTCGCATATGCAGGGGACATTGGTATAATGGAAACAGTATAGCGAGCTGTTATTGAAGCGATTGGGACTATTGAAGCAAAACCGGCAAAAATGTGTATAGCGGTCAACGCTAAATGTGTCTGGGTCAAGCCCAGAGCCTCCTGATAAAGAGAACTTGTAGTAATGGGAATTCACTATTTAGAAATCAATTCTGAGAGTTTTGTGAGAAAGCGCCAAACAGAGTGGAGATAACTACTACGAGCGCCTAGTTGCCCAATTCGGGATTTTGCTCCGTCGCAGTCGATCGCCTTAAGAAGCAAAACTTCGACGCATCTTCTGACAGAAACTCAAATCGATTCACCTCCAGACTTAGTACATTGCCTGCAGTTCTGTCTAGAAAGTCGGAGAAACACTCTTCGTTTCTTCTTCATTAGACTAATGTTGGCAAATTTAACCTTGATGCAGGTATTCGTTCACGTGCCAAGCGCTTTAGATTTATTGCTTTCGCCAGCCGCTTACATCAAATCCGCACCCAAATGGATGGTGTTCTCTGTACTGCCACTATATGTAGTATTCGTCACAGTTCACATCTTCCTTTTTCCCGGCCCATGGCACTACCGGATGGGGCCATGGTATCAGTTGATATTTGTTCGACTACACGTAACTTGTTCAGGATCCAAGCATTCCCCGTGCAGATATGTAACAACGTCGTTGTCTATTTTTCGTTTTCAGGCTCCTAAGCAGAGTGATTCGGTCCTTAACCAAGGCTTTTAGTTGTTTCTCTTAGGTAGTTTACTTTACATGTAACCTCTAACTTGAAGGGCCTAGCTCCTTCTGGACGGGTTGAGCAAAGGAGCCGGATATTCCAAGCATCAATTGTTCAATGTTCAACAGCTTTCTCTGCCTCGGTACCCTGATTGGTCCTGATTAACCTCAGCAGTTGCGGTTGTTGATATAAAGAATCCATTGATGGGCAGTCATTGATACATTCATGCAAGCTTTTGTAAGCTCATGTAAGCTGGACGAGTTCAATACACTGTGGCTACCAGGAAGAAGTAGCCTCGTACAGTAGTAGAATTGAGGACTAGTCATATTTACAGCACCGACCATCTCCAGCCTGTTCAGATACACTTATTACACAAACACAACACCCAGCTAGTGACTAGTACAATAGAAGCAATCACTACTCGTACGTTCGGTAAAATGTAACCAAAAAGACAAACTGACCATAAAAGTCATACAAAGTCAGCTAGTCAATCTTAACGTCCAGAAGCCTCTACTTCCACAAGAATATGGAGACAAAATCATTCTTGTGATACAACTCTACTGTGAGAGAAACTCAACTGTTCCCGTTTATCGTTCGATTCTTTGTCGTTACTTGTTCCCGTACATAAATTTGTCCAATTTCCAAATTGGCTCCATTAAATATATAGCTCAAGCAATTGCTTCTCGATTTTTTCTTTTATTATTATCCATCGCCTTCAATAAAAAAAAAGACTTTCTCACCCTTGCTATCCATTGAGTCCAGTATCCAGTTGCGGGAATTTAGTCTTGTTGAAAGGACTTGAGGAAGTAAACCCTAAAGGACATTTTACTGCAAACTCTGCAGAAGGCACCAGTAGTAACACAGTTCCACAACCCCCTTGCAACGCCGCCTTTTATTAGCTCTTGTGAAATCGAAAAAAGGGGACTTTACAAAAGAATAACATTTTAACTGATTTTGAAACTAAAGCATCCTTTATGGTCCTTTGTCGTTGGTGAAGGTTTGCTTTTATTTTATTTTATTTTTATTTTTTTGTCTCTCCCAGCAAGTAAATCCAATAGACAGCCCGAACTAGCACTCACTACTCACTTGAAAGTTGCTGTTTTTTTTTTTTTTTATCCTCATCCGTTTTGGAACAAATAGAGAAAGTTTATTGTCCTGCATATCCGTATCCGTGCACTTACTGGGTGAACGACAATGTGTGCAACAATAACAACGACAATGACAACAGCAACGGCAGTGGCAGCAGCAACTGGAACTAGTGACTATCCTATGTCAAGTTAAATAGAGAGAGAAGAGTACTGCATCTCGAAAAAGAATTTATGTTCCATAGAGGATCCTTTATTTAGGAGACTCTTCTTGAGCGGTTTTAGCTACCATCAGCTGCAGCTTGCATTGTTGTACTCATATGCTATAAAAAGGATACGTATATTATTTTAAAATATTAAAGCAAAAAAATAATAAAAATAACTTTAGATACCCAAGGATTGGGAAGAGGTTAGTTACGTATCGACCTGATATTGACAAGTAGCATCTCTCTTTCATGCCATGCGAGAGAGTGTATTCGTACTATGAAAGCGAACAGACGTCAACTTCATCCGGAATTGTAATGAAATGTTAAATTTTCCTTCTCGAAATGTCCATTCTGGAAAATATCTTTTTGTAAAATGCCCCAATGATAGGTGTACTCGTATTTAGTGCTATGTCCAGATCCAAGTACTTTGGTTAAAGTAGAACCATGAGCTGTGCTCCTTGGTTTTATCTGGTTTGCTTGTGGGTTGCTTTTCCTTCATGTTGGCTACATTAACAAATTTTTCTTGCGGCTATTTTTACTGTATCCTTGTTTGTTTTTATGGACGAGTTGTTCGGAAATAAGACGGAGAAATTTCAATTGAGATTATTTTCCTTACAATGAACAGAATAATGTCGATGTTGAAAATTCTACTTTACCATCAGGAAGCATAAAGGCTTGTTTGTGATGGAGTAAGTCCACATAAAAGAAGCTGAATTTGTGGGAAACCCTAGCTTGGGAATGTGGTTTCATTTAAAAGGAATATATTGTGAGACGAGGTTGCTTTAAAGTCAATTCAACAAAGTACAATATTTCGGCATGCAGCTCAAGTATGTAGTAACCAAGTTGGATTAAGTGCTTTATATCGATGGAGAGTAATACCCCTGGTTCTGGAACCAGAAACTAAGTAGAAGAAGACAGGGCATTCAAAAAGAATCAGCGAAACTCGCGGTAGTAGATAAGATAGAATATAAAATAGCTCAGCTCACAAATAAAGAAAGGTGCCTGTTCTATGTGCTAAAAGTACGAGAAAGACTCCTGAATGGTATAAGCCAAGGGGACGAATTAAACACCTACGCTATGTTGACCAATTTCGAGGAAGATGCTAGAATTCTGGATCAGATTTACTCGAACACTTAGCCGGCCTCTTCCCATAAGTAAAGCAATTTGCTAGTGGGACCATGAAACAAATAGGTCGGCAAGATACAAACCTTTTGAGGAATAGAAGAAATTAATAAATCTTGGATTGAATAGCTAGGAATTTCACTCAATAAAATGTCGCGAGATGATGGAGTGCGTTAAGAGTGGAGGGAGAGCGATCTTGTTATACCGTGTAAAGGCAAATGCAACAGAGAAAGGATTCCCGCTTTTCATTGCTGAGAAAGGTCAATGAATCTAAATTTGATACACTACCACGCCGTGTAAGCCTGTAAAATTCTCAGGTGAGATCAGCGGGTTGTTGCGAAATCCGTTGCAATACAGATTTTGGTCTATGTAAACCCATTTCAATGCCCAAGTGGAGGAATTGAAGGCAATGAGATGAGAAATCTACGCGGTGTCCTTCTGACTACATACTCTAGCCTCGTTTCTAGATGCTTTAAAAAATCAACACAACAGCTTTCCCAGATAAAGCTTAAATCCTTTCATGTCGAAATTTATAAATATCTTTCACAGACTCATCCATCATCCCAAAAACAAGCCCTTATATTTCACGCCGCGGGAAAATAAAGATCTGCAACAAAAGAAATTACCTCTAGTACACTCAGCTTAGATCTCGCAAGGGTGTTGATTTTTTCAGCACTTTGTCACTCTCTCAATTAAAAGAAAATCTATTTTCCCTGAAGTTACCCAGCATACATTTTTTTGCGGAGCCTCTTCTGAAGTATCCCAAGGTAATCATTTCCGTCCCACATTATTTATCCTAAAAATTTATAACGCTAATTGTATCATTAAGTGGCCGTGGCTCACGTCGAAAGTATTTGCGCTCGATTTCGCAACTAAAACGAGGTGCCTAGAATATAACAATAAGTCCAATTATACCAGTAATTCAATCTCCCCATTAAATGTTAAATTCCAATGTCGCTCATAAACTTCATGCTAATATTAATAGCCCTTCCTTACTTCGGCTTATCTACTTTTACATCGATCTCCCTTTACACCTACGTAATCTTGGGTATATGCCTATCCTTCAAACAAATCCTCCTCGTATGACTAGATCTCTGGCATCAAATACTACTCCTACAGACTCCCAAAAGTACTCGTACTAGAAATTGTTGGCCGTTCGTCAAAAATATATAGACATTCAAACTTTCAGATCTTTTGACAACGCCAATTTGTTCGCTGCGCTTTTCACAACCCGCTCAATGCTCCCAGATTGTCCCACGTCCTTAACCCTGTCATGCACTTACTAGATAGTAATCAAAACCATCTGATAAAGCTCATAAGTGACTAAGAGTGTCAGTACAATTCCGCCGCTTTGGACCTTTAACCCTAACACTCGTCTCACTATAAAAATTTATCAGTCTACCTTCAAGCATACCTTCGGACTTACTTTGAAACATCATGATTTTTTCCTCAATCGTACAACTCCTTGAAACGTTTAAAACCAATATATGTACTCGTATGTATCATATTTCGGTACATCTTTCTTTCCACTCAAATTGTCGTTCGCCCTCGCAGTGTACAAACATTTTAAGGGAGTCTATAATCTCTCCTTCTCTTATCCTGCTGCTCTGACTTTTATTTATAAATTGCTGTTAGTCTTAATCTGTCCGGGGTCGATCTAGAGTTAGAGATTAACATAAGTAGGTAACGACTAATATTAACTGCTGCCACTTAAGCGAAAAAACAAGCACGCTCTTGTATACAACACTGGTTAACCTCAAATTAGGACCATCAAGTGTCAGGGTCTTAACTCAATTTGATTTTCATCTCTAATGCTTTGTAGTTGGTCTAAAAACTCCAATCTAAAGCTTTAAGTGTTAAGTTTCTCGTAAATCTCGTACAGAAAGTGATTTAAGTGTGGAGTACCGCAGGTTAGCAGTCTTGGACTGCTATTGATACCATTTTTTTTTTTTTTTTTATTAACACGAACAAACAATTTACGTACCACAGTATTTATAAACGGAATAAACTTAATTAAAATCAAATGTCAAGAAAATACCTTTGTCAGGTACTCATTTGTTTAGACAACCCACCTCATGTTTTTCTTTCTTCTCATTTACCACCAACGATGTAAATGTTAACTTAGCCCGGAACTGTTGCAGCATTAATCATAACCACATCCGCTCCAAAAACCGCTTTCCACTGATTGCCGCTATTCGTGTGACTCTGTCTGTGAATACGTGTAAATTGTCGGCAATTGGATTTGTGAGCAGTGCCAAGGGTTTGTATATGTAAGTATTAGTAGAGTTTGCCACAGCTATGTTAGTTCATTTATGACCAACATCCGCACAGTTGGAACGGTTCATAAATGATGTATGTGCGGAATTACTTGTTTACAACGAAATACCATCAGTTCCTTCTCAAATTAAAATAACAGTGATTTTCATTAAACTTTATCCCCACATATGTGAGGTGTACTTTTATTTATCTTTTTCCATTACATATTGTCTTTGTGAATATTAGGTCTCTTAAATGAGTTTTGTAATGTACGATTAGTAGTATTCGGTTTGATGATTAATAAACGTAATTTGTTCTGTTCTTCTGACAAAAAAAAATATATATGTATTGTATAAATATGAATTAATATAAACGTAAGCTTTTTTGTATAGTAAGTTATATTTTATCAGTTAGCTGCTTACACAATTATTATACTCGTATTTCGCATCATCTTAATGAATAGGTACCTTCACACTCTTTTTTTTAATTCGAATAAAAATCAATCAAGCAAAACCAAACAAACAAATACAATAGTAAAATAAAGTTGCCCTAAGTAAAGCAATTAAAATAGCTTGGAACGTACATGAAGTGATTGAATATTAAATATAAATAAAATAAAAAACTTAGTATGCTTGCAATCTATAGATATGATAATATTTCAGCTCTCCTTACAAATTAACAATAGTTTCGGAATCTAAAATCTATAGTACAACTATAAAATTGATCTGATAAAAATGCTTACAAGTTTCAGAACTTAAAAAATTAGAAAAATACAATGCTGAATTGATTTTTTCTTCGGTGCTTACAAAATCATTCAATGCATTTTCATTTATTGTTCCATTATAACCACTATACCGTAAATCTGAATCTGATTTAACATGTGCTTACAAAACGAAAAAATCATATCTACATCATATGAAAAGTAATCGAATTTCTTAATTTTTACTATTCATAGCTTAGTTAGTTATCGAGTGTGCTTACAAAAAAATTAAAAGCAAAATCTTATTGTTACATTTGTTCATTGTCGTTTCGTTTAACACTGTAAAAGACACTTAAAAATTAGTTTGTGAGCTTCTTTTGTAATGGAATGATATGATAAGTAAAACTTAGTAATGGTTAAATAAGATGCGCCACTGCAATACCACTAACCAATAAAACCATATACAAAGATAAAACAATTATAACTATAACTTATTGCCAAATGTGAGTAAATTGGTCGACGATGTTGATATCATATTGTAAGCTGGACGAGGCGAACGATAAACCGGCGAATTAGTCCGGTTAGGAAGACTTCCGCGCAGGTGTAAAGGGGCATGTGACAAATCCGAACGACTTCGAGCATTCTTTCGTACAAAATTCGCTACTACCGATGGAGTTGGTGAGTTACGACCACTTGATGTTGCTGTTCGTGTGACCTTTGCTACAGATGGCAATAGAGTACCTGGCCCAACTCGAACTGGACTATTAGTAGCACTTCGTAATCTTCGCTTTGCCAAATCCAATAAAACGCTGCTATTTGTTGTGGAATATGATGTTGATGATGATACTGGTCCCGAAAGTCCTAAACTCGATGATGATAGCCGTTTAAGGGAGCTTCTCAATCGTGGACTCTCACAAGTGTATTCCCCATCGTTCGTCGAATTTGTTCGCCGTAAACCGGCCATTTGTCAGCTACTATCAAGCGAACATTGGCGACGGAGTGCGTTTGTAAATCGCCACATACGTACTTTGCCATCACTACAGAGTCAGTCAATCCGTCCCATCGTCGAGCCACACAAATGATGATTTTGATGAGGACAATTGGACGACAGACAACCCAACAACGAGACGCAAATCGAATGATGATGGTGTAGGCATACAATCATACATACATGGTGGTGTGTATGTGCGCGCATATCATAAAATAATCGTGTATAAAAGAGACGAAAACAAGAGAAAAAAGAAAAAAAAAAACAAACATACGAGTAACAAAACAGAACATGGAAAAAAGCTTATATCAAAAAAAAATTTCGTTTTTTTCTTTTGGCAAAAATTTTGAACAAATTTTGTATAAAGAAGCAGACTTAAGGCTAAGTAAAGAAATGAGGTGAGATGAGATGAAAATGTGAAATGAAGGAGTTAAGGAGAAGGAGAAAAGGATATTTTAAACACTTACAAGTACGTTTTAACAAAAACAAAAACGAAAACGAAACGAAAGAATATAAATTTGTTGTGGAGGAAATTAAAACAAAGAAACGAAAAACAAAACATCATGCAAATTTTATATAAAAATAACAAAAGCGTTTCACTGATGGAGTTCTTTTAAATTATTTCTTAAAAAAAAAGCACACATTGACTGCACCTAAAATTTTGGAAAAGCAATAAGAGACAAGCGTTGTATGTACGTTCTTAAAAATGTTGGGGATTATGCAAGTCGTATTCCACACATCGAACAGGGCTATCAGCAGGGACCTGGAGATGCATAGAAGACCATATTTTATTCAAAGTTCAAATTGCAGCAGTCTCAGCAATGGTGAGATCTGAAATTGAAACCCGTGTTAGCGTTGTAAAGGAATTACAACGTAGTGTGAGACGCAATCAGCATAAACACACCAGTTCAAAGCGACAGGAATCATGAGCAAAAATAGGGCATCTATGAGGGACGGAGCTCCAAACAACGTCACGGGTAAAACTCAGGCGAATCTTTGCTCATACCGGATGATCATTAGCTAAGGAGGTAGAGTAAGTACTTCGTGAACAAGTTCAATCATTTGGACCGAAGTGCGACAGTCCTGTATTGAAGTGTGCCCTTTCGCCTGCGTCAAAAATAATAGCAGGGATAGTTCTGCAAGTACCCGGACAGAAGTTCAAGAAAATTGGCAGTTTTCCCTATCTACTTCCCGTAAATAGATGTCGCCGTACTATTCTAAGCCTTTCCTGATCAAATCGGATCTTAAATGAACAGGTAAGAGGTAATAGGCATCACTGTACGGCAAAGGATGTTGCAGTGGATCGATCAAAACATCTCCATAGCAAAGTACGCACAACGCAATAGTACCAGTCTTATTCAGTCAAATGGAAAAGAATGCCTTTTTATGCGTGACGCAGAAAGGTTTAGAATAGTTCAAGAACACTTAGGAAAAAGATGGCACACAACCGTGGCTTCTACCTTATACCCCACAAGAGGGAAGGAAGGGATAAAAACGAAACAAGCAAGATTAACAGAAAGTAGTTAGTTTTTTTTCGCACAGGTAGCTTATGATAACTTTCGTCGGTCCAACGTTTATTGAATCTAAACTTCTAGCCTATTGTTCCACAAAATAATCGGAAAAATATGCTAAAATACCAGAGAAAATACATAAATGAGGGCCGATGGCCTTTGGTTTTGAATGTTCGGCGGTTAAAATGACCGACATGATATTCGCACTGCATTTAACTAAAAAGTTTGTGTGTTTATAGATGCATCTAGACATTTACTCCCCAGATGGTGAAACCACAAACCAAATCGACCACGAGCTAATAGATGCGAAGCACCCATTAAACATTCTGAATGTGTAAACATTCAAAGGTCGATTCTGAGCACTTGCTTGTTGCAATCAAATTCAGAGCTCGACTATCCAATGAGAAGAAACTGCGAATCGCTCAGAAAAAGAAATTAAACATTGAAAGCCTTAACACGACTGGGGTAGCCAGAGCCTACAGAGAGCGTCCGAACGAGAAAGTCCCTACTGTGCATTCACCATCCACAAAAGACAACAATCTGTTTAATCAGGATCGCGACATTATCAAAGAGGTAGCCGACATCACCGCAGGGTACCAGACACCACCGAAAAGGAGACCTTGCCCGAAAAAGATGACAGAATAGCACACCTGCAAACGCTGCAACACGTGAAGAGTATCGAGCTAGAAAAAGGAAGGAGAAGAAAAAGTAAAAACAAAGAGCCCAGCTCAGGACATCGACCAGCCCCGCAATAGAAACAACATCCGGATGTTTTTCAGGAAAGCTAAGCGACTAGCAGCTGGCTTCAAGCCCGTAAATTCGAAACAGTCAAAGAAACCTAGTCACCGCAGTTGGCGAAACAAATGGCTTCCAAACTCCTAAGTCGGAAGACGTCTACATGGTCTACAAAACATTGATCCTGCCAGTTCTACTCTGTGGAGACGGGTGCTGGACGATAGGTAGGACAGCAGAGCAAATATTCAACATTTTCGAAAGAAAAATTCTTGTGCTGCTGTGTCTCAGTCAGGGATCTTGAGAGCTATCATCCAAACACATTAATGAATTTATGTTAGAAACAGGCACTCACGACAAAATCAGAATGTAGATGTCATAATATCTACATCTGACATTAAGCAAAAAATCAAAACATTAATGGCTTTAATCCAACAGCATGTTACGGTGCTGCATAGAATCAAAGCCTACTCTACAAGTTCCTGTAAAAATAAACCAACGTACCACATGGATGAATATTAGGACATACTCTGTTTATCGCCAGATGCATCGAGAAAATTCTAATACACCGACGATATCGGAATATTGCTGGCATCTTTAAAATTAACAGTGACCACCTAGGCCCAGCAGATTGAAACTTAAAAAGTCTGCTGTAATAGGATGTAACATATAGAAAGCAACAGAGAAAGGCGAACATTTATATCAGCCTTGTCACCCCTCATCGAAGACCGATTAGGTAATAATCACCGATAACAAGTTACCACTGGATTTTAATGATGCTCAGTCTTGCGCGCATGTTGTCGGTGAGGTAGCATACAGTCAACATCTGTTCTGTATTAGAAGGACATGTTATTGAAGTGTAAAAAGAACAATTCCTCAAAGTTAACGCGAATTATATGTTAGACAACACTGGCAGCACATTGTCACAAAAATACATTAGTCAGAGAAGTTTAAAGTGGTGTCCCACAAGGTTGGATATCTTCTCCAATGGTGTTTATTTCTCTTCAGCACTGAATGGAACTACATAAAATCACTACTAGTATCAAGGACACTGATACAATGTTAACGTGGCGAATGGAATGCAACAATAGTCTATCAATTGACCGCAAATAAAGAATTAAGGACGGTTGATCGGAGAAGAATCAAAGATATAAAAATACCGGCTTGACCTCTTAAGAACCGAATATGGAGTTCACAACTTACATACCTTCCCTATTTTCTACTTTGTAGGTATGTGCATATACTCGTATTCATTGGTTACGTTATCTTACCTACCCCTAAGCTACATAGCTTCGAATGTAGTCGCTGTATATAGTACATCTACTTAAGCTGAATGAGAAACAAAATAGCCAGACACTTAATTATGAAAGCATGCCGTCGAGCTGCAACACACTCGTTGTACTCATAGTAGATACAACAAAATAAACAATGTCAATCAAAGCGAACGTGTTGCATGTGAATGAAAAGAGAAATGCTTTTGACTGGTGATGGATGCAAGTGAAATATAATATAAAACATGAAGTTGAAAATAAAAGAAGAAAAATTAAAGAGAAACTTACATCGATTAAGAATAGAACACCAAAATAGATAAATTATGCTGAATAACCACATTAAATGTTTTTTTTTTTGTTTTTTTGTTTTTTTTCTTTTCTTTTTTAAATGAGACTTGATGAGATAATTCAATTTTTTTAAAGATGACGACAATTCAGCCAACGTTTTATTAACATCATCACAAAGTGTGCGTGTATTTATATGCAAATTTATGTGAAAAATAAAGGATAGCTCGCACCAAAAGCCCTTTTTTCGAAGGACTTCTGCTATCTTTTGCCTATCACGTGAATGGTGGTGATGTTGATGTATGCCATGTATAGCCGTGCTGACATGAACACGCACAATTGCATTGTGTACGTGGACAAAATCCACGTAAAATTAAATTCAGCACTTTTAACAGCAGCACAATAATTAAACTCCAAATAATTGAACGTGACCAAAATCTAAAGATGCGTGGGGGATTAAAATTAATTTCTTTTCTTTTTTTATAAAAAAAAAACAAAAACATAAAATATAAAAATACAATGAAAGAGATTATAAAAATCATAAAAGTACAAAATTGTGAGTTTTGTTTGCTGAATTTGATGCTGAATTGAGAGGTGAAGACGATTTACAAAACAAATAAAAATAAAAAATAAAAAATTAAGCAGACAACTGAAAAAGAATAAAAAAAAAAGCACAGTTTCTGTACAAATTGCTTTCAAAACAAATGCAAACGATAGTAATATGTACGAGTACTTTGAATGTGAAAAAATAATATTTGATAAAACGCACTAGACGATAGTCGGTGTGGCAGATGAAAAGGAGTATCTACACTTGCATTTGAAAAATCATCCGTGTAGAACGTGCAAATTACAATTAATTTAACATATACGAGTACCTTTTTGTTATTGATGATGTGATAAACATTTTCTTATTTTTTTTAAATGTTAAATTTTCAAATAAATAGTAACTACAAATATAAAGCTGATAAAGGTTAGAAAAGCGATAGATTTGCTGTGAAAATCAATCATTTACGAGTGCTGAATGGGGCTGGTTATCGATAAATGCATACAAAATATAGATTTTTTTTTTGAAATTCTTTTCAATTATTATAGTAATTAAAAGAAAGACACCCTCCCACATCTAAACCACCCATTCAGCAACAGCATAAATGATGACTTTATCCTTTTTTTTTTAAACTACGTATTAATAAACTCTAACTACTTGTGTGTAGCTGAATAGCATATAATTGAGCTGAATAAGGTTTTTTTTGCTGGGTAAAATAGTTAGTTTTTGTATGTTTCTTTTGTTTAATATTATTATAGAATAGCAAAATGTTTATTTCTTTTCAATCGACGTTGTCATTTGCGATGTTGGGAAATTTTCTTGTGGTGCAAAACGCCAAATCCGTACTTCACCCGAGCTAAATTCATAAAATTCATTTAAAATAAATGGAAAAACAAAATTAATAAAACAAAAAACCATTTCAACACAAAACAACAAAAGGAAACAAGATATTAAAAAAGAAAAACAAAAACAAAAACAAACATCAGTCGGTTGAAGAACAAAAAATAAGAGAGAAAGAAAAAAAAGAGAGAAATTAGATTAACATGGATTCACTTGGTTGTTTTTTTTTTTTTTGTTTTGTTTCTATAGAGGGTGTAAGGACGGATGGATGGAATGGACATGGTGGATAGGATTTGAAAAATTTCCTTTTGGAATACTTCTTTAAGAAAACTCTTTTTTTTTTTTTAAAAAAAAAAAAGAACAAAAAAAAACTAAATGGTGTTCATAAAATAATGATTCAACTTACCTAGATGCAGTGAAAACACGCTGACCAGACGCTACAATGTCATTGATCATTAAATCAGTCTTCAATTCAGCTAAACTTTCACAGGTTTTGACATTCCATAAACGTATAATGCCACCACGACAGCTAGAAAGCAACACATCACCGGAAATAGCCATTCCGGAAACCCATCCCTTGTGGGCGTTGTTGAGGGACTACATTCAAAATAAATGAAAATACAAGAAAAAAAAAGAAATACAAGAAAAAAAGAGAGAAACAAACAAAATCGTTTACTTTAGTGGAAATCTGGACAATTTGAATTTTTCTGAAACATTAATGTACAAAGTAGAAAATATTGCTGGTAAATCAGATAAAGTGTTTTAAAAACAAAATAATTTTGAGAATTTTACAATCCATAAACCTTAAACAGAACTAGAAATTTGAGTTTCTTTTCTTTTTGAACATGTTTTTTTTTTTTTTTTAAAGACAAATACACTTCCAATTATTCCCTAACCACGCACACGCTTACAACAATATTTCCCCCAAAACAAAGCGTATTACAGCTACAATTTTTCTTTCGGAAACAAACAAACCAATGAGAGCAGAGAAAGTATGAGTTAGAAGTCGATTAGAAGAAGATTTCAGTTGAGTGCGAATGTTTTTTTTTTAATTTTCGAGTACAGCGCTGCTGAATACGGATTTTTTTTTTTGCCTATTGTCGAAGAGGATTTATATTGAAAGACAATTTACCTGCTTGAGTTCTCCGCTTTTAAGGTCCCACCGCTTAATACCGGAGTCTCTACTCCCTGAGAACAATTCTGCATCAGCTCCGATAGCATCTTGAGCAACAGCTAAAGCTTGTACTCCATCATAGTGTGGTGGTTCAAGATTCAACAGGGGATATACCACACCACCTGCTTGTGGAACTTCAAAAACTTTAACATAGTGATCCTTTGAACCGGTTGCGACAAAGTCTGTATTTCCAGCTGGCCCTTCCCATGCAGTAACACACATAACAGCCGCTTGATGGCCTCCAGACAATTTACCAAGACAACTCAAACTGAAACAAAAATTAAAACAGGCAAATTTGTAAGCGCTGAATTTATAATATTCGTATCATAGAGTCTGACAACTTACTGCTTTAGGTCCCAAATTCGAACTTTATCCGATGCAGCTACATAGAGATTACCTGAAGCACCCAAACAAAGTGCAGTGATTGGAGATTCTCCTGGTACAGTGACGCTGACATTAGCATTTCCAGCCAAAATCTGCCCAGATGAACTTAAAGTCTTAATAGGTCTTGTGTTACTTGTCCGTAAATCCCAAACTCGAACAAACGGTCCAGATGCCGAAAAAAGTAACCGTGTACGATAGTCATTTTGCACGGCAATAACTGGCCCTGGATGAGCAGATAGGCAATGTTGAGCTGTTTCTTGGTTAAGATCCCAAACCTTTACTGTCCTATCTGCAGCTGCAGTATACAAAACATCATCGTCGACTTTAATCGATAGAACAGAATTATTGTGACCAGATACAGTGTGAGTGCAATAAAGTGGCACCCCAACGCGAATCTAAGAATAAATAAAACGAAAAAAGTCAATTGCTAATGTTGGTGAATCTTGAAATCTTGATTTTAGGAAGCAACTTACCTTTCCGGTGACCTTCTGAATACTGCCTCCGGGTGCTGGATCCTGTGTAGCAGCACCCAATCTCGCAAATACATCACTTCCGGCATAGTTATCTTCACGTGATATCATTTTCCTGTAGACCGGTGGCGACTGAGGTGCTGGTATAACATCATCCTCCCTTTTTCATTTGATTTGGTGTTTTGCAAGCGTTTGATTTTATTTGATTTGTGTCGTTTTGTAGATTTTTTTTTTTTTTTAATTTTTTGTTTTGTTTTAATGCATGTGGTATGGGGTTATTTGGTGTTAAAAGATTTTTTTTTTTTCGATTTGGGGTTTCAGTTTGATTAGGTGAACAAGGAAATGAGGTAAATTTTGTTTTGTTGTGGGGGGAAATAAAAAAGAGACAAAGGCAAAAAATCAAAGCATTATGGTTAGCGGTTTGTAAGCCTTTTGTTTTACTTTATTTATTAGTAAAATATTAATATATGTGAACGTTGTTGTAAGCAATACATAATATACAAAAATTCAAAGCCAACAATTAGTACAATTTATCATACATTCCAAAAAGAAACCATAACCAACTACTTACGTTTTAAAAATGAAATGGATTTGCTTTTTTGTTTCAGATTTTTCGAATGCAAAGATGTATTTTATCTGTACAAATGTAAATGAGAGCCACAAGTGCTGAATTGGTTTGAAGATGAACGAATAAGCAAAGGAAGTGAAACAGAAAAACTTGAAATGAAATGAAAGTGGTAAGGGAAAATAGCTTTGTTTTTTCTTTCTTTTTTTTTTTTTTTTGGGAAAAAGAATATTGCATAGAAATGGAAAACTTATAAAAGTTGTGGAGGAGGAACTATTGAGAATTTGCAATTCATTGGTGAGATGGTGTATTCTTTGAGAAGAAAGAATTTTGATTAAGTCTTTGGGCCGAAATGCTTTAAGATGATGTGGACAAGGTAGAATCGAAGCAAAACATTGAGGAGTCGACAATTTACACTTTGCTACTGGAGAGTTTTCTTTTTTTCAAGTGACGAATACATGAGGAATCGTCCGAAGCTATTCTTGTGATGCTAAGCCGCATTAAGCATTGATTAATGTCATAAACTAAATAATACGACGTACTTCAAGGTCATAGATGTTTCTGATAAATGTCTTGTTGTAAATCAAGTTTTGATTCATGTTGAAAGGCACCTATTTCTGCTTCTAAGAAAATAAATTTGGCGCTCCCTTAGCGACGTCAACCTGGCGGCGTGTAGTCATGTAACTATGACTACATATAAATTTTACCTCCTCATGGTACCCACTGTGTACTACTTTCACACATCCGAAGTTGACTTAAAAGATTATGAGCCCATTTGTTCAGGAAGAAGAAAAAAGCCACGCTGTACTCCTGATAACCTATCAGAAATCATTAAGCCTCAGAAAGAGGATATACAGCGAATAAATTCATGGAATAAATGAATTACGACATATTTGTAACTGAGAACGATAAAGATTTTTCAGCTAAAATATATGTCAGATTAATCCTTAATGGGTTGACGTCAGCTCTCATATCCCCAAAGCGGATTATTGTGCTTACAATATTCGACTTCTTTTGGCTAAGCGGTCCCAAAAAAACCAAGCCCTTCAGGTTGGGGGTCGTGCGTTGGATTAACGTAAAACAACATAAAAATCTGAACAACTATGAAGCTCTGATAACAGCAGAATCAGTGTTGTAAGTAAAGTAAGAAAAGGATAACGCTGTTCTGATCTACGCAGAAAATACCCCGCTACTGAACAAACTACGTACAGTCGAACGGCGGAGACTCAAACTGCCATCCAAAAATTGCGGCGGTATGGCGATGCTGACTCCATATAGAGAAGAAGCAGCGCCTATTTGACAGCGGATCGTTGTAAGCGGCAAACTACGGCAAAAAGTTTTGAGCTTTCGGTCCGTGAATCCGCATCAAGGCTATATTCGCTAACATCAGACCGATATCCTCTTACACAACCACAAAACAAATAAACGATTCTACCAAAAAAATTCTCTAGGAACTCCTCGACAAAACGTACGACCAATGCACAATGTACAACGCTTAAATCGTTGTAGGTGATTTCAATGTCAAACAGGCGAACCGAACATCTTTGGTAGCACATTCGAATGGTATAGTCTACACGACACCCCGTTGGAAAAGTCTAATTGACTTTGCTACTGAGCTAGTAATGCACTCCCCTAGAATTATACAACAGATGCCCGAGGATTCCGACTGGCTAATATAGACTGCGACCACTAGTTACAGACAGGGTGTGCCTGGCTACTGATATCTCAGTCAAATCTATTAGGGGACAATAAAACGTCGAAACAGATCACGTTACCCCAAACGTCTAGACAAGCCCTATACACCTACGTCAGATATACAGCCACTAGTGCACTGGATTTCACCCGATTTCTCCTGAAGAAACCACTGATTTGATGAAGTCTACAAACAAGCACATATGGCAAAATAACTTGCCTACAAAGCTCATAGGCTTTACGAGCAAAATGGAAGGACAGACCATCGCCCTCCCTTGAGGAAAAAGGAAGAACACGCGGTCTAGGAAATAGTCCAGAAATCACGTTCGGGAGTTTTACCAAAAGGTTAAAACAATGTGTCATGCCAAAAAAGCCCGAAGAGATGAGGAGATGAGGAGTATGAGTATTGCAGTCTCACTCCAGGTTGAGGATATGGAAAAGCGACTTCTGCAGACTGCTCAACGGCAGAAATGACCAAAATGTTGCCGCCAAGTGAACGATATAGCAATGTTTGAAAATAAATACAAGAAGGCTGTAGGAGAGATCAGCCTAACTACAGACCTTTTTATTGCAGCGGGAGACGCCTTGCGTAGTACAAAAGCTACTCTAATTGCTCACCAGGAGTTTCATATGTCAAGCTAGCAACGAAGGCATTCTACCGATTTGAAAACAGCTGAATATAACAGACGCCATCAAAGGATGTAGTAGCTTGACGGTTGCCTTCATATGCGGTTGTGATTTCTCTGATCTTCTTTAGGATCGTATGAGTATAAATGTTGTTGATCTACTAGGTCAGAATACTAACGGAGTGTACCGATTACATTCAGATGACAGAAGTATGCATTTTTAACGGTTGCAAGATACGGGAATCCAATTTTGTAGATGGAGCAATTGAGTCTATTGTTAAGTCATCGCAAATGTTTTCGCCTATCCGTGCTGGGTGGATGAGCCGTCGTTGTAACTTACCTTTGAACAAGCTGATCTAATCTCTTCTATGCTGTGAAGTAGATTTTTTCCTTATTCCCTTGACTCATGGATATTTTCTTTTTTCTTCTTGATGACAGAGTATTTTAAAACGAAATGGGAAATTAAGGGCAAAAAGGGAGCAAAGCTGTAAAAAAGAAACATAAAGCGCGGACAAATGTTATAATAAAATGGTTTTGTCCAACGTTACGTAATAAAACGCCAAAAAGGGATTGGTAGCAACGGTCCAAATGCCATCGGAGACAGATCTATCAAAAACATCAACTTATCCATTTGGGGGAATTTTTCCAAAGAATTCCGGCAGGTTTACGTTACTTAATTCCACAAGTCTGCTCTAAGCTGCAGTATAGATATAATCTACCTAAAAACACGATGAAAACGTTCAAAACAAGTCAGCATAAACTCCCTCTAGAGAACAATAAAAGTTAAAAGCAGAATCTGAAGAAAAATTAATGGACCACTCTAGGTAACAAACAACAGCAAATTTTCGACGCAAACAGATGTTGAATGGCATGTACGTAAGTCCGCAAAATAATCTGCTAAATTAAAATGAACTCCACTCACACTGGCATGCAACGATAAATTTTAGTCATAGGAACAGCAACAACACACTTCGACGAAACAAACTGTGGACAGGGGAAGAAGGGGATTTTATAATAAAATAAAATAAAAAAAAAAAAGAAAATCGTCCATAACATAACGATTGATTTGTATGTATTTTTTATTGAAAACAATTAAAATCCTAATTTTCCAAAAACAAACTTTACACATGGAAAAGAAATCATAAAAACGAAACGAAATGCATTCAATTGTTCGCCATTAATCGATAGAATTAAAAATCAAAAATATTAAATAAATTAGTACAACAACAATAATTAGCGGAATAATTTCTAAACAAATCGATAACTGCCCGAACAATTCATCGAACCACCATGAAAAGTAATCGAAGGATATCGAAGTAGACCACGGGAAAGACGACGACAACAACGATCCACTTATGATTGTGGGTGATGTTGGTGAATGATTGATGAACGATTGGTAAAGATTATTAGAACCACTTCTACTATTATTAATCAAATGTATGACTATTAATTCAAAATTGTTATCATTGCAATCATTTAGTTCACCATCACACTCATCATCATTTAGGCGACGACATCGATAACAAAAACGACGACGATGACACAGTCTTAGCACTGATAAATCATAAAAAACTGAAAAAATCAAATTCGAAGAAAAAGATGTAATGATAAAAAAGAAAACAAAAGAGAAATCAAAAGGGGAAAAGAAAGTTTAAGGGGGAGATAGAAAGGATTGCGAATTTTTATTCACATTCAAATGGAAATGCAAGTTTCTGGGATGATAGATAAGTTGTGGTTGCGGATAGCCCAAAAAGGGAAAGCATTCTATGTAGAATCTAATAAGAATAAATTACATACGAGTAGAAGTATCTAAAGCGTAATAAAAGTTGAAATGTGATATGTACAAGAATCATCTTCATACGATTAAAACCTCTCAATTTTACAAATTTGTATTTTCTTTTATAAGAAACGTATACAAAGAATCTAAGAGACTAAGTAGATAGATACATTTGCATGTGGTGTATGTACTTACAACCCTGGTGATCCTTTGCTAGGAAATGCTCGTCGGCTAACGCGTGGTGAGACTGGAATTGCTGTTACGTTCGATCCGGATTCGAGTGATTTACGCGTCAACGATGGTGAATTGAGTGATTGTCTAAAGTGAGAGGAGGAATTGAAAAGAGTGCAGTGGTTTAGACATAAACAAACGAACTTTTATTCAAGTGCACAACAAAAAGACACTTTTTTTAGATTAAAGGAGAATACATATAGGTAAACTTACTTTAAGGATCCGGGTGCACTTGGCACACGAGCCAATGGAATAAAGCTACGAGTTACTGGCTCTTGTTGAGTATACGATCGTGTCATCGCATCGTCCTACATAAAAGAAAAATATTGAAAATTGTCATTCAACAGTCAACACAGAAGAATTCAAAATTTCAAAATGTTTAAATGTAAAGTTCCCACTTGGTACACCTGAGGAACACCATTGAATTCACTCAACACTTACCCCATTGTGACTAACTTCGGACTCTCCGAATAGTAAGTCCTGTGGCTGGGCTGTTCGCCTTCTAATTTTTATTGTCCTGTCACTCCTAATCAATCAAAACAAGTAAAGAAATGAAAAATTTAATTTAACTTTATTAAAAGAACTTTCTGTACAACTAAGGAAAGGATAACAAATTTTCTTCATGAAAAACTGATTCATATAAACGATTGTTCCGGACAAATTTTCTACTCATTGTAAGGGGAATTTCTATGATTCTTGAACCATTTGGCAATTGTCTTTGATATGGAGAAGAAAATGAAATAAGAACAAATGGAGAGGGACACATTTTAGTACTTACAAGTCAATAGTTGGCGCCGGCGATGGACTTCTACTAGAAGACCTGTGATGAGCAACATTTGGACCAGGTATCACACCATCCCAGTAGCCGGTGGAATTGTTTATATCAGACGACGGAATGTCATATGTGCTGTTACTATTTAAAGACTTTGTTGAGCCACTCATATTATTTGCCGATGTTAAATTGAGAGTATCGAACAAATCCGTAATTTGCACAGAGGGATTTTGAGCAAGGAAATGCTGTAGCAACTGTTGCTGGATACCACTCTCTTGTTGAACTTCCTTTAGCAATGTCTCATGTTCTAACAGGCGATTTTGGGTTAAGGCTGTATCGCAGGTTTGAAGAATAGTGTCCGCAGCAAGTTTTTCCAATATGAACTTTGCCTCCTCCACACTTTTAACACCCTCAATCATACTCTGCAGAGATTGAACATCACTTGGTGTATCCTTACCCTCTTCGAATTCCATAATAGCCTGTTGGACATGGGCAATATTGTCCTGAATATAATTGAGATTTGCTTTAAGAGTGTCCTCTTCGCTCGCTAGTTCTGATGACTTCTGTTGACGTTGCCGATTGCGTACGTTTGCAATATCCCTGCTAAGTGTTTCGCGTTCATGAATCAGTCTCTCGAGTTCCTTTTCCAATTGGACGACAACTTGTTTATTTCGAGCAGCACGATTGATACTGCGATGGAATTTCTCCCATTTAAGACGAGCCTGCCGGGCATTGAATACAGATGATTCTTTTTTTGGTGGAACGCGTCCAGCTGCTTTCAGACTAAGCATCCCCTTTTGACTGCGACGCAAGGCTGACACTTGTTCGGTTTTACGCTTGAGAATTTGATCTTTGGCTTGGACTTGTGCTTGTAGGGATTTCATGGTGTTCTGTTGCTTGCGCGATTCCTTGCGTAGTTGTGCGATTTCACGAGCTTTACGAGTTTCTTCCTCTTTGTGACGATTGGTTTCCTCCGTCATTTTACGGATTAAGCGAGTCTAATAACAAAAATCCACCATGAGACAAAATTTCAAATGAAAAGAAGTATAAATATGAACCTACCTTGATGTTCTTCAATTCAGCCAGTTCGTTGCGTAGAGTTCTAAGTTTGGCTTCTTGAGCTTGTAGCTCCTTTTGCTGCCGAAGGTGTTCCCTCTGAGCCGCTTGTAATTTCTTTAACTCTCGTTGCATATCGTTTATCTTTCTCTCATACTCATCACGAACTTTTTTCATTTTATCAGTTGATTGATTGGATGGACCGGTACCTACATTTAGGGATGGTGTGAGTCTTTCATAAGATTAAAAAGAATACCATATTTTACTAACCCATATTGGCCAGAACTTGATCTCGCTCTTTCTGTGTGTTTACTATCCGGTTGTTTAGTATGTTGAGTTTCTCTTCATAATGCTGGCGCATTAGTTGCATTCTCTGCTGCGACAATTCAAGTTGTTCAATGAGTTTGGACTTGAGCTCAATGTCCGAGCTTATATCATTGAGCTCTGCTTGCATTTCCACAGCTAAAAAGATATCATAAGAAAAAAATTGAGAGTTGAGAGTGCAGCCTTACCCTTATCATCTGATTCCGTGTCACTATCGCTCTCGGAATCGTTGATGTTTTCCACGTTCGAGTTGTGAGCGTCTTCATTGAAGCCTGGCAATGAGCGTGACATCAGCATTTCACGATTCTTTTCTAGTTCTCGCTTAGCAACATTGATTAGAGTTTCTGGATCTATAAAAGAAAACGAAACAAAATTTAGAAAGAGTGGTTAGAGAGCTCTCACTTTATGGAGCTTACTGTCGAATGAAGAATTCAATTTGGCGTTTCTTGGACTGATGGCAGTAGATTTTTTCAATTGTTGATACATCTCTTGCGACTCGATTAATTTGGCTTGTAGTTTTTCAATTTCACCGAGGTAGCCAGCTATCATGTCAGTCACAGATTTATCACCATCTGCTTTACTCCATCCGTTTGTGGCTTTTTCCAACATAAGTTCTGTATTCTTTTCAGTTAGAGCATTGATAGTCTCTTGCATTGCCTTAAGGCGTTGTTGAAGTCGTTTATTATCAGCCAAAAGCATTGCATTCTCATGGAATGTATCCGAGATTGCTGAATTACCCTCTGCATCGATGCTGCGTTTACCCTAAAAGAAGTACAGTCGAATGGAATGTGCCAATTTAAACTTGTTAGAGTACAACTTACCTGCTTGTACTCTAAGAGTTCCAACTGCAATGCAGCAATCTCCCTTCTCAATTGTGAAATGGTCCTTGAGCTCTGATCTTGGTTAAGTTGAACCTTGTTCTTAATATTTCTGGCACGATTGGCATATTTTAATGTGTTTAACGTTTCCATGAAATCTCTGTCGCTTGGAGAGACACACGCGATCATGAGAGTTTGGCTGTTGCCTAAAAAAATTCAGCACCATTAGAATCTATCACAATACATTCAATGCTGACTTACCGCCCAGTGAATCTTGTAGTAACCTTGTCAACTTTGAATCACGATACGGGACATGCGATGCCTTTTTAGATTTATCACCGAGTGCTGAAATTACATTACCCAACGCCAAAAGGCCACAATTAATAGAAATACCCTCACGAGCTCGTTCTCCTGTGGCTCCAGTTCGTTTAAGCCTCTCCGAACCGGCCAAATCTACAAAGTGAAACTTTGATGTGAGTGTTTCTAGATCTCCTTCTGGCAGACCACATTCTTCGGCCGACATAACTCTCTGCCTTCGAATGAGTATCGTGAATAGAGCATGTGATCTTGACGACTGCTCATTCATCTGTGTGGATGCTGTGGTTCGAGCTAAAGCACCCTGTTGTAGACACTTTAAAGCATCTTGAGGTCCACTAATTGGTTTTATGGTCGCCCCAGCGACTGTTATTCCTCCAGTTCCATCCTCATGAATTTTGAATACTCTTCCCTTGTTGTAGGGATCTAGTAAATCAATTATATCCTCATTGTAGAGCTCCATGAATTGGGCAGCGACACTGAATTGAACTCCACCCAAATTAACGCCATCCTCATCACATATTCCGGTTTGCATACTTTCGATTCCTTCGAAGATATGTCGCACTGCTCGTGGAATAATTCCAAGTTGCTGTTCGATCAGCTCTCTATCGAATCCTGTGCCCATAGTGAATGTTTTACCAGAACCTGTTTGACCGTAGGCCAGAACTGTGGCATTGTATCCTTTGAGAGCGCCATCTACAAGCTTTTCTACACAGTTTGTGTACACTTCGGCCTAGGTTTAAATAGTCTTTGAAATTGTGAGTTCTTGTGAATCATAATGGTAAACTTACCTGATGTGAGTTTATGTCGAAGACATAGTCAAATGTGAAAGCTTTGTCGGTGCCTAAGACGACATGTGGTTCGCCAGGAGTTACTGTGGTACATATACGGCATAGGTCGATGACTTCTCGTGGAATTTGCGGACGTATCCTGAAAATGAAAATAAGGGAATTCGTTACAAGGCTGCAGGGGATATACATATTATAAAAACTTAGATCGCAACAAATGAGAGAAAGAGAGCAGCAAAAGATGAAACACAAAGAGATAGACGGAGATCAGAAGCTGAGGATACGATAGTATGGTTGCAAGAACTAGGAGCTGGTACTAGTTGTAGATTTCGAAAATCGTTCATCTCTCCTCAACTGGTGAATACGCGGCATCGACTTATTGAAATGAATTTTCTACAAAACTCGATTACGATTCAAGGACTTATCAGAAAAGAAGGCCCTGCGGTATACAGATGCCTTAAGTATGCTTATTAAATTTTGGTAAGACGTACGAAACCCATGTTAAACCACTCTAAAGGAATCCAAAATTGTTTCGTCTGGAGGTTTTCCTAGCCACCCTCCGACAGCTCACGATTGGATTCCTCTCCAAAAATGAGTGATACTACTTTTTTTATAGATACCACAAAAATCCATTTCCGAGAACTCAACCCCTCAGCACCGTTATATTCGTTCAAATATACACAATTCCACAGAAGACATTATCTCATATTTCAACGCAATATGAGTAAATGCGGTCAAGAGCTCAGCTGCCAGTTATTGCTTGCAATTAAAATCCCAATGAACTCATCCATCGCTGGAATGATATACATATGCTGAATCCGATGGATAATGATGAGTCATTGTGACGTCATAAATGGCAAACCATAAGAGAATGTGGTAAGTAATTGACTTGACGATTTGTATGTGCCCGGGTAGCTCAGTTGGTAGAGCGTTGGACTTTTAATCCAACGGTCCAGGGTTCAAGTCCCTGCTCGGGCGGTCTCATTTTTTATTTTGTTTTCTTCTCTAATGATTCTACAATTTTGATGCCCTATGGGTTGGTCTTTTGTAGGTACGACGCCGTACTTTACAGTTGACTGGAATTGTCTTTATTTGTTTACCGTTAGCGATTAAAGGTTAGATGGATAGTATAAGCTTTAGTGAAAAGGTTAACATTTTCATGTGAACCATCACCCAATTAGTGGTGAAAATCCTGTGGGAATGATACCATCTAAACCATCCCCTTACAGTTTTCAGTTTAAAGCATTTTTATTTTCTTAATTAATTTACTCTTACATGCTAGACAAAAAAATGCTTAAAAATTAGGATTTAAACTGAAACTGAACTGACCATCCCCTTAGAAATTTTTCTTTGTAATGGGTGATTTTTTAAGCGTTTGGTTTTTAATTGTAAAAAAAAAATACAGGAAACTTGCAAAAGTGTAGAAAATTTTTTTTTGAGTTGATAAATCAATGGTTGCCATTTACTTCATGTAAATTTTGACCACGACCACGTTTTAAGTGGTGCATACGAAGAGTCCAATTTTGAATCACTTTTTCGAGCATATAACCCGTATAATGGTGTCTTCCAATGCTGCAATTGGGGTTGGGTTTTCGCATATATGGGCATATCCAAGTGATTTGACGTATTCCCATAAAAAATAGTCTAAAAGCGTCAAATCGCACCGAATTCATTTCTATATTGGTCCATTGATTCGCGTGCCATGTGGCATGTAGCATCGCCTTGCTGGAATCAAATGTCGACCAGGTTCAGCTCAGATAGCGGGCGCCATTGGCGGTAACGTTGTTCTCACGGTCCTCTTTGAGAAAATGATTCCTCCGGACCATAAACCGCACCAAACAGTGCATTTTTCCCGATGCATTGGCAGCTCTTGTATTGCCTGAGGTTGCAACCAGAAATGAGCTTCGTCGCTGAAGGCAATTTTTCAATAAAAAAGCGGATCTTCCTACAGCCCACTTCCTAAGGCCCACTCACCGAAAATTCCTCGCTGTGGCAGGTCGTTCGGCTTCCGCTCTTGCACGAGCTGTATTTTGTAAGGTTTTAGACCAATTTCCTTACGTAAAATCTTCCACGTAGTCGAGTAACACAATCCCAATTGCTTGATTTAACACAGATGACAAGAAGCAACTATATGCTCCGTACATAAAATGGTTGTCCTTGAACAAATTGTGGGAATATAGAGGATTATAGGTCTCAAACGCACTTCGATAACAAGATCAACTTGGTGATGCAATTCCCTCTGTTTGCTCTACTGATGAGTTTAACTCTTCACGGAAACATCTCGATGTGAGTGGAGCTGCTGGGGACCAAGGTTGTGAAACTTCAAGGGAACGTTCGGATCTGCAATCAGTTAACCAGCATTTTGGCTAAGCTCAGTTAATGGCTTCGACAGCAATACAAGTAACTTTGCGCAGCATTTTTTGAGTAGCGATTACTCGAACGCGTTTTTTTATTTTGATGTCTACTACACATGCCTTTTCTGGTTTTGACCAAGTACACTTTCCGCCCGAGATCTATTTTAATAACTCCTTCTCACCATATTATTCTGGGAGGAAAAGCTTGAAAGGTACACCCTATCCTTTCCGCTACTCCCTTTGATTTGGGATTGAAAGGTGCTGACCTAATATGACGAATGGAATTCTTCTCCCAAAAATGTTCAAATTCTTCCAATTACTTACGCAGTTCTTCCAGTCCAAATAAAGCTGTTGTTATAGGAGACATTCGTCGCACAAACAAAAATTTGGTTTGAAGTCTAATCAGGTCAGCCACATCGAATTATGAAAAGGACAATATGTAATCGCTCCCAAACATTTTCAGCGCTCTGATTACTAATCTACTCTTTCTGGGGACTACTGGTATTGAGTTGACACGCCTTGTATCTGTTAACCTTTGCAGTAAGGTCTTCTTCTGTATTTGGCCAGCAGCAGAGAAGTTTCGCCATCTGCGCCATGGCCTCCCTAAAAAAAAGTTTAAACACCTCCGACTGTAGTTTTCCAGGAACTACAATCCGAGAGTTTCACTTTGGAAAATCAAAAAGGCCTTAGTGACACATAGGGCTAATCTTATCCTGAAAAGGGATAATGTATCGTTATCCACGTCGAAAAGCTTTTGCAACCAATCGTCTCACACGAAATTAATCATCTTCCTAATTTCCTCCTGAGATAGTTCTGAAATTAATTCTGCATTGAAGAGAAAATCTTGGATGACCATTGAGTATACCTGTTCAATATGATGATACGATTCTTCTGAGTTGTCGGAGTCGATGTCAAAAACCAGAGGTAATCTGCGTTTCCACGATGTATGGTAGATCGATAGAAACACATGAGAGTTATGGTCCATCTCCACGCATACACAGAAGATATCACCAAAGACTGTTGTGATCCGAGTTGACGGTCATATTACGATTCAAAGCTTTGATTTCCAAATTGGAAAGGTGGTCGATTTTAGGAGGACCAAAATCGTAAGTACCTTACTCGTATATATTAGATTAGATTACGAGTTTGTACTGTATAGCTTTGAAAAATTGTGAGTTCTTCTACCCCAGCAGTCTTATTGGCCTTTGATTCAGATATCGCTGTCCACATTTTCTGAGTCAGGTAGACGTGTAAGTCCAACGCTCTTTTGTTTCCTCTTGAAAATGCCATTTTTCTCGTTTCCGTTGATCATAGGGTTCGCTAATGGAGCTCGTCCTTCTGTAAACCGTGACCTTAAACACATTTTATTTCGATGGTTTCATTTGTCGCCACAGGGGTTTCACCGATTACAGATTTTCGAAGACTCGATCAACGAAGGCTTTCGCATTCTCTTGTGATTGCAACCGTTCAACGTCAAAGCTTTTAAGAGCGGAAAGGACATCCCCATTCGTAGATTAGTTGCAAAAAGAAATTAATTCGAGTCAATGTTGGCTCATCGGGACAGTCAGACAACATCCAAAATCTCGTTGAGGATTTATTGACCTTCCCTTTGTAAATATTAAGACATGAGAAAACCGTGGTATTTAGTCAATTGGCATGAACAATTTTTTTCTAGAATGGTGTCGCCCAGATTATATATTGAAACGTTGCTGGAAAATTCTTATCTAAATGCTTGGGGCATCGCTTTTATGGACGATGAGCTTACAGAAGCAAAACTTGGTCAAAATCGTTAACATTACATGCTATATTTGAAAATCGTTTAAGACTTCTTGGCAAAAGTTCCCCTGACGAGAGAAGAACCTGTTGGCGGAGTGAATGTCCACTTGAAGCTATCAACCTAAACTCGAAAAGAAACAAAAACACGAGGAATGGTTCGATAAAAGCATAAGGATACTAGAAAAAATCACAATGAACTAAGAAATCAATACTTGGCAGGCAGCCGACAACTATTTACGAAAAAAATGGAAGAAACATAGAAGGGGCAATATAAGGCAACGATGATTCCGGCATCATAGAATTTGCGATTGGAGACCACGGTCTCTTATACACCAGGACCCTTAAAATGAAATTTAAAGTCAACAACCTTTACATAAGTATCCAAAGGCATACAAGTGAGAACTTCAACGCAAGGATTTTGGACAATTGGTGGCAGTTCTCCAAAAGCCAATGTATGCATTATGATCTGCAAGGCACCTTAAACAGTCAAAAATTGCATATTCCAGAATTTCCTAACCACCCTGCCATTTGTCCAGAGTCAAATGAAATAACAAATGTGAAAATGGCTGGTAAGAGGCAACTCGACCTAACCACAGAGGGGCGCGCCGGTCCATAGTAGCTCCTACGCCAACCAACTTTCCATATACGGAGACGGATGCTTATAGGATACGCTGGCCGTTTTAAGGACGAATTGCAGCACCGATTGAAGCCGTATTGTCGAGTTTTTCGTAAAATATTTTCTTTCTTTGTCTGTGCTACTAACTTGTGAGCTCTCCGTTCTTAGTCAACGAATCAATTGGCATAGAGAATAAAGCGAACGCTCTACCACTGAGCTACATCCCCCACATGCATCAACTTCTCCAAGTAATCACTGGATAACACTACCCACAATAACCAAAATTCAAAGGATAACAAAAACTCAGCTCAAAAAAGTTGTTTCTCATTTTCGATTTTAAATATAATGTCAACAACAAAAAAGGTAAAATCTCACAGCTCAGACCAATCTCGGACGTCGTTTCAACTCCAAATCCGTTGTCGATTTCGGTTTCTTCCCATACGGATGCAGATTCAGACGCGTCTTATTTACGACATGATTTGGAGGCTCACAAGAATCCAAAGGAATCGTAGGAAAATCACCATCTCCAGCCGATCGATTCGGTTTCAACTGATCCAATTGCTCTTCTGTTCGTTCAATAATCGTCTCGTTACATTCCTCCTTCTCTATCTCCATCTCCTGCATTCGCTTCCACTCGGAAATTTGCATTTCATCCATAATTCCATCGACGTGCTTCAATAATTCTAAATTCATTCTCGTTTCGTCGAGTTTTCCTTTCCTCAGTAATTCACAACGTACGGCATACTCCTCCTGACGAATGGATCTAACAAAAACCCATCCAAGGGCTCCCAGCCATATGCTAACCAAGTTCAAAAATATTGACACTTCTATTATCCTAGGTTCGGCAGAATTAATCCTTTTGAAGAGCAATGAAATGAGCTTCCTATAGTTGCCCAGCAGAATAAAAGGAACCAACAGAACGGCAATGAACATTAAAATCGTCACGAATCCGCGAGAAATATCTCGAAAACTTCTAATTGGGCTTTCCATTTCGGAATTGTGTGTTCTAGTGAAAATATATTTTGTCGACATAAAACGAACAACGCACGTGATTTGTAAAGCGACAAAAACTTGAGTGAAATTTCTACTAGTTTTCACTCAAAAGTAGGCAAATGTTGAATTGCTCCCCTTGACATGTACTCAACATGTGGGGATGTAGCTCAGTGGTAGAGCGTTCGCTTTGCATGTGAAAGGCCCCGGGTTCGATCCCCGGCATCTCCAATAGTCTTTTTTTTTTTTTTTCTTTGTTTACCAATGCAAATACATGTACCTAGGTATATGGTTGGTCCATCTCATCCTATCATATCCCGGCTAGATACGGATCCAACATCTGAGATGACTATGCCATGCTTAGCTAAGGGATACCACAGCTCCGGCACAAAGTGGCGGCGCAGGAGAGGACGATCGTATCTACGAGCGCAGGCAAATGAAAACGGAATTCAACCTGATTGGCCGGAGCTCCAAAACAAGATCAGGCTGGAGACATTACGTCGGTGTTCGACAGTGTCAAATGACTATGCAATATTGCCATCACCTAGGAATCATATCGCACCATTTTTAATGCTATCTAGCAAGTCCAGAGAGGTTCAAGGAGCACCTGACCAGCAGTGGGAACTATACTCCAATCTTAGACATGTTGCATATTGCGGCCACATCCGACCGAGTGAAGCATCTCTTACATTGTTTGAGGAAACCCAGACATTTCGAAGCATTTTTGGCGACATCGAACAAGTGGGCATTCCAACGTACTTTGTCATTTACCCACATAGTTACCAAGAAGGGTACGTTTCTTAGACGCAAGTGACATTAATGGAAAATGGCTGAGTGATGAAATTTTGCTTTACCGCAGCAGACAACATTGTGCTTCAGAAGTATTAAATTCCATTCAATTGGTGGTTCCCCAATTTTATAGAAATGCTGATAATATCGGAATTTAATAAGCCTAACACACGCTGTCGTTTTCTGTTCTGCCGGGAAAAAGCACAGGCATAAGTCCGAGATTGAATATGAAAAGCATAGTGACAGCAAAGTGACCATAAATGAAAATTAAAAAGAGTATCGGAGACAGAACAGAGCCCTGGGGTACACCAGCGTTTATTTCGTGGATACCGTCCAAATTGAACATTCCGAAAGATAATTTATAATCCATTGAAAAAGAGATTCATCGATCCCTTATGCACGCATTTTCGACAAAATACGGTGATACCAAACTCTGTCAAATTAATCAATCAATCCTCCAGATTGGTGTAGTCTTTGATTCCACTTTTCGGTAAGAGATACAATCAAATCACCAGTGAAACTACTCGTACTACTACGAAAGCTGGTTGGCCGTTAAATAAGTTTGCGTGTCTCTAGAGATTCCATGAGCTGACGTCTTATCAACGTTGCCATGGGCTTGGAAAGAAAGAACGTAAGTACAATGGGTTTGCATAGGGAGAAGAAAAAGATTCATCTTTTATACGGATGAACTGGTCAAATGCTGTTTTCTATCTTCTCGGAAAGAGTCCTAGATAGGAGGATTGATGACAAATCGCAGTGCCACTGTGGGGAAAAACCTCTTCATGTATAGTAGATAACATATTTATGTGCTCTTGGTATTGCATTACAGAGGTTTTCCATTAGATGCGCCTCAATTTGTTTTTTAAGTAAAAAAAAACCTGTGTTCAAAGTATAGACTTGATGAAAAATGGATGAGGGTGCTCTTGGCTGCTTTAAGAGGAAAGTTCTTCGGGTGATTTTCGGTCCCGTCTGCATAGATGTCGAGTGGAGGAAGAGATACAATGACAAGCTGTATGCGCTGTACAGCGACATCAACTTAGCCAAAAAATTGAAGGTCTGAGATGGCTGGGACATGTAGATCGGGTGGACACCAATACTCCGGTCCGAAAGTCTTCGAATCCGCTCCCGAGGGCGAGGAAGACCATAACTCAGGTGGCGCACGCAAGTGAAAGGGGACCTCAGCCAACTTAGCGTGCGAAAGTGGGTGCAGTTATTGTAGCCAAAGATCGAGCGAGCTGAAGACGCTTGTTAGTCGAGGCCCAAGTCGACCCCGGAATGTAGCGTCATCTAAAATAAGTAAGTAAGTACTCAAGGTATCAACAGTTGGCGATAAGAAAATCACCGGACTTCGTCCTCCATTCTGAGTGGCATCGTCCTGTTTAAATCATAATCATTCCAAACCTTCCGATTCCAATTTATTTAAAAAAAAATGATAGCATCTAGTGACAGTGATTTCCGTTGACTGTAACCGACTCGCTGCCATCATTACGGAAGAAGTACGGCCCAATCACACTTCCGGTAAACTCCAGATCACACAATCATTTTTTGCAAATACAACACAATGATGACTAAGTATTGTTGGAATACCTCAGGATGTTCGCTTGACCAAATGTTTATGGACAAAGGCATTTAACCAAAACTGTGCATCGTCACTAGGGATGTTTTTTTTTCGGTGTAAATTCGCAGAAGCTTTTTCTTTCTTAAAAAGATCCCAACCACCAAAAGTTTGACGTGTACTATGCTTCTTTGCCTTTAACTCTTGTGTATACAGAAGTGTGTCTAAGTCTTTTAACAAAATACGCAACAGGGACACTTCCTTGAGAAGTCTACCCTTCAGGAACATCGCAGAATCGATTGATTGTGGTGTTGACTCGCGTACGGCCGCAATATTTTCTTCACTTGTGGCATTCCACTAGACGATTCTGATTAGTTCAATAAACGCTCAATTGTTTACTTCACGTCATTATCGAGGACAGAGAATGGGATACAATGACCAGCTAAAATTCCTAAAGAAGTCCGCTCTAAATGTCTTTCTCGTATTGTTGTAAGATTCTTTTCCCGAATTCCTTCTGTTACTGAGTGAGATATTAACTAATATGTCACAATGGTCCAAGAAGCTTAGGGGAGAGCACACATTAACGGTGTACTTATCAGAGTGAGAAATTAAAAAAAAGTACAGAGTGTTGGCAGCACGTCAGGTATTCGTGTAGGTTCATCACAAACCTGCTCAGTTATTTTTCAAAACGAAGATCTCAACACACCGTCCTTTGGGTTTTTTTTTAGTACCCATAAAATGTTTGCACCCAGCGCAGGCAAAGGAAACTTAGGGAGGTAAGAAAGAGAGGTACCGATGTACATTGGCCTTAAATGTTCGTAAGTTATGACGACTAGGAAATAGAGAGATCAGCAGAGCATTTCATAAGCGAGTTGTACAGATTAGGAATGAATCACGATATTTCAGAGTACATCCGAAAGTGGGCACCCAGAACTATGTATAAAAACTGTGCATTTTGATTTTAGTATGGGGATACAAATTTCATAGGCATCAAATCTATCTGTAAGACTTCTGTAAGTGAAGCAGTAGTGGATAATTTGATTGTGGAGATGGAATTTCCACCCCACAAACTTGAGTTCCCCGGATTCGAACAGAAAAGTTTCGTAAGCTACAAACCGGAGAGTTTTAAAATTTTTTTTCCTCCTTCTCCTGTCAAGATATATTAGTTCCTTAATCCGGAGAGAGATGTCCAGCGTAGCAAATTAATTATACAAAAAAATCTAAACTAACAACAAGTAACAAATGTGAAGTCTCCCCTATAGCAAACTATTGTAAAACTCCCGGCCATTATTTAAATTAAGTACAGAGAAACAGTTGTTTTTGTTGTAAAATGCTGCTCTTAACCACTACTGTCCCTTAAAATTTACCCTATGTACCTACAGGGTGGTAGTTTTAATTTAAAAATCACCTCCGAGGGTGGTTTTACGTAACGAGGGTTCACTATGACAACTTGAATTATGATTGGTATGCCTTTGGTATTTTCTTCTTTTTTTTTATAAATGCCAGTCGACTGAACAGAGGTGTGGGGGGGGGGGGGGTGAGGGGTACAAATTAAGAAAATTGTTTTGAACTTGTATTTAAAAATAAACAGCGGTAGTTTGGGGCCATTTCCCCTCGGCAAACTCGGGAGTGTCATGGAATTATGAAATTTGTGCTGTATAGGATGGGGATTAAGGTTAAATTTAGAAAATGGATTAGGGTGTAACTCCCATTTCAGTGCCCATCTACTACGGAAACTTTATATCGCTTAAGGTAGGTATTATATCCGTAATTTATAAAATAAAATATTTTTTCAAGCATTGCCTTCGTCAGTAGGGCAAATGTACGTTTAATTTGATGGCTGAATCTGCTGAGGTAATTTGTTGAGACGACTTGTTGACCCAGTTTATAAACAAAATTTTTTTAAAGTAAATTAAGCTTTAAATGTGTTCTAAGATATCGTACACCTGCTTCATAAGTCAAGTCTTTCTAGATATGAGCAGTTACGATACACAAGACTGTTGCAAATGACAGCAACCAAACCCAAAAGAGCTAAACGTACTAAAGATTAGTTACGGTAGGTACCAGATTTTTGTAGGTCTAAGGGTTGGCTTATGAGTTTCTTGCCGCCAGCTAAGAAACGATTTTTTTTTGTAGTACAGAATGCTAGATGTATGTTCTAAAAGTGAGCATGACTTGCTTGAGAAGCCGGCAGGCGCTCTGGACATCACTCACCACGTCCAGTTAATTCGACAACTCCTTGAAGAAGAAGGATAGAAACCGAGCAATGTAATATCACCGACAGTTCTGTAGTATTCTGAACCTCAAAGTAAAAATGGACCTGTGCAAGCACGGCTCTGTCAGATACTCTCAAAGAGGAGTATCAAAACTACACGACAGCACCAACGTCGATCTGCAGGAAATGAGGAGTTAAAATTCCTCCAGAAGCTCTTACATACACTCCAAACGGCTTTCCCGTATTGCCATACGATTGTATCAAGATTTTTTTGCCTTAAGTGTGTGGTCTATGTACGAGGAATTAGCTGATATGATATAGTGGCACATCAGAATTAGAAGGCAAAACAAGTTCAGGGTATCGGCGACATGACTATCGACGTTAGATATTCGTATGGGCTTATTTAGCACCCGGGTTTAGTTGATTTTCGAAATGGCTTCCCTTGACGAGGTAAACGGCTCGTTCAGATGTGACTTTGGCAAACTCATTCTACCTGGATATGTTCAGAGATCAGGCCATTTAAGGATTCTTCGGCATCTAACTACGAGTAGAATATCGAAATTAAAGTAACAGGAGTTCCCAGCAGACCCACAGCAGCCTTTATATCCACGTCAAGGGTTGGGCCGCCATATTCGAGCACATCGAATAATATTACTACACGACTACAAATAGTGAAGGCACAAACAGCTGTGGGTATGAATGATTTTCCTATTAAAGACCCAACAAACTGTTGTGCCGTTAACACACTATTTGCAGCCAAACAATTAGAGGACACCCCAGGCAACAGCAAACCAAAGATCAGATTCATTCAACAGGGTCCAGGCAGAAATTGGATGAAAAATTGTGACATCTTCTATGGTGATTGCTATAAGTACAATAGAAGAACCGGCGCCTATTTCTATGGGAATTTTTCGTCAGAAGAAAATTTAGGCAACAAGTTCTGAGCCTTAGGCTTGTAAGAGGATAGCTGCTTACTCCCCATCTTAGGTCTAAATTTGCTAATCTAACTCAGAACTCAATGACAAGAAATTCTCTCTTATTGGACTGCGTAACTGGCTTTAAGTAAAAAAAAAAATGGACAAGATCCTAACTGACTTCCTAACCAATCATTGTTCACTCAAATACTATCTCTAGCAAACGAACTCTGATGTCATCTCTTCCTCTAATAATACATACAATATTAGGATTCATGAAAGACATTTCAGCAACTAGGCAGCACAACTCAATGAACCCCTAAAGAGCTAGCACAAATCGGAATGTTTCTTGAAGCATCTCTCACGACTTGTCCTCTCTACGACGCAACTGAAAAGGATGAATGCGAAAAATTGCTTTTGCAAAGTCCTCGGTCAATCAAACGAGCATGCTCTCTAGCATGAGTTTAAGACTTCAAAGTAAGAGAAAATTTGGCAACAGATTTGGAATAATCGACGTGTGGCGGGGTATTAACAAACGCGCGCAGAACAAGCCAACAAGGTAGCTCTTGAAACTAGAGGTGCTCGCGAACTCTACAAGCTAACGAGAGGAAGACAATCAAAGACCTAATGAATGCAAACACTCTGGAACTCCGAGCCAACTCCATTGTTTAAAATTACAACGCTGTAAGAAAAGAAGATGTATTCTTAGGTGAGGCAATATCGCACTCAAGGGAGAAAAATGTTGATTCAGATTCAGGCCCTCTCCGGCTTGTAGCGCCACTTAAAGTAAATGTATCCAGGCCGAATTGTGTGGCTTCTATGGAGGGCGGTGGCATACCAAAGCGCTTCATGTTCAGACACTCATTATAGAATCTAACTATTCCACGTGGGATAAGGTGTTGCTTCTTTTCGTTGAACAGTCAGTGACTATCAAATTGTCAGAATAGACATTCGCACCTCGGAAAATGCATACATCCAGTATATTGGAAGGTTGTCTTTCATCGATCACAATGTAATGGACTCTGTTGTGATTAATCCACGTAGCATGTCACTTTTTTTTCCCTGCAAATGTATGCCACCTTACATGGTAAGCCGAACTAAAACATACGAGTATGTGGGAATAAAAGCTAAATGTACGACTCACAACTCTTTCAGGTGTCTGTTAACTCTTTCGTATCTCCTCCCCACAGATTCCTCAATCTCACTGAACTACGCAGCCATTTAGACTGCACCAATTTCAACCGTTTCAATTGACTTAACTTCGGAATGTTTACTGCACCCAATTCTTTTCACTCGGTTACATGATCGGTCGACGTCAATCTGGCTGGCATGGTATTTTCCACGCTACAATAGACAATATGAAGACAAAAAAAAAACAGAAAAACAGAAAAACTCAACTCTTGCGTACTTGCATGGAACGTGCAACACTGTCGCTTGTGCCAAACACGCGGTGATTAAACGTGTTTTTGACCCATTGACGAAAACTCACCGACTGCAGAGAACTGAATTGTTTCTGAAAACCCATCCAGCGTAAATTGATACACACAATCACTCACTTACTAAGGCTGACACAGTATCTGATTTCGAAAACAATTTGAAAAAAAAGCAAAACATCGCCGATTAAGATCTAACAACGAAAGGAAAGTTGATACAGCATGACCGGCAACAATTACGACTCCAACAACGACAACAGCAATGATGATAACAAAGGAAGAGTTGTTTCTTTGCTTCTTCTAGCCCAGCATAGAGAGCCTGTGCACATCATGCATGCAATGTCAGTAACGTGCATCTCAAAACAATCCAACATTGGCCACGTTTCATGGGAGAGTGTGTATCTTCTCGGACTTTTTGTGAACAAAACAAAGTTTATTTTCAATTTCAAACACCCGAGGGTGTGCAAGTGGATTGCTAATTTTCTGTAATCACCACCAGCAATACCAACATCACCAGCACAACGATTAACGTTGTGGACAAAAGTGCAAATGGAGCTGACGTGATGTTGCACCTTAAGCAGCAAACCACTCTGATTGATTTATGTGTTTGCCTTTTGGCTGATGGCTGATGGGCATTTGATTTGTGTCACGTTGAATGTTAGGCTTATTTGAATAAGTTTTTAGAAACAGAGATACATTGATCATTGTTTGGCAGGCCACGATGACGGAAAGACTGCCATCAAAGGCTTGAACGACAGCGTGATCTATTAAAGTCAATATGGACAGAAAACATCCGTGTTTGAATAGGATTCTTAATGAAGTTGACGTCGCCCTCTGATACGTGCTTTTAAAGGCTAAAGATCTTGTCCAATCACTATGCAAATACTATCGATGTATCCCACCTCTGCTACGAGTTATAAGTATTGCATATCTTAATGAATTGACGTTGCCTGTCATTCACATATAATATACTCGTACAATTGTTGAGGTTAAAATTACTTTCAACTAACAACTAAAACTAAATTTAATTGCCAGTACAATTAAATACGTGACTGTCAATCATTATAAGGCAATTAAAATACTTACATATGTGACTAAGCCAAAGTAGTTGACACACACTGATTGGAAAGGAAACATAAACTAGATTGAAATTGTAGATACTGCACGGCTGGCGGCTATTACTCGAATTTGAGGTCATTGGTGACATAGGATAGAGCACAATCTTCAATTGTCAATTACGCACGTTAGTTGTCAGTTGCTTGTTCAACTACTTTTACTTTAAACCTAAATCGCTAATCATCCAAATTAACTGCAACTAATTTTCTTCAATGAACTAGTTGCTCGCAAACAGATTAATAATCGATTTCTAAGAATTAATTGCGAATATTGTGTCATGATTAAATTATTTAATTGAAACAAATTTGTAAATTAACCAATTTGTTAATTAATGTCTAGTACGAATCAAGGTGACATAGAGTCCTCCGAGAGCGGGCTTATCACTTATTCATTCCAATTATACGACGACGACAAAAAACAATGGTCATTCTTATCTCCGTTGGAGTCCCAAGAATTAGAACCTGGCCGCAATTGGACATCTTACTGGCGCGGCGTAACCTCTTAAAGATGGCTAAAACCGGACGTCGGTTGTAAGGCCAGCCAAAAAAAAGAAGAAGAAGAGTAGATACTAGCTGTCTACTCCTGCATCATAGATGGCTCCGTTGCTGACTTAACTGCTTACATTGATTCAATTTTAAATAATTTTTTACTCTAGATTATAAAGCCAAATCTTCCTCTTAATGGTAATGCCTGGTAACAGCTTAACGCGCTAACATGGTAAGAGCTTAATGCTAGAACATCGAATATCATCGTCATCAGAAGAATTTTAGGAGCTGAACGATCTCCGGACCGGACCTTAGTCCCTCCTCATTACAAGCTATCAACGACAGTACTCTGAGCTGTAAGACCAACGTCGGTATCTTACACAACATACGCTGAAGTGATCTCACTTATCACCACTACAATAAGGTCTTTCGGAAAATGGTAGTACCTTGTTAAATCGGCAGTAAGATGCTTTTTCTGCCGCGGGAAAGCTGGCTTTTTTAAGGCGACCGAAATCGTTCACTTGCCTTGCTCTTATCTCGGCACTAAGAATTATATGTTGATCGTCTTTTAGCAGAATTAAATCCTTGGATGTCCCTATCTGAATTTTTCCAGCAAATTCATCGGTTGTCCTTTTTTCCGCGATCAGGTTGTGGCAAACCACCCTTCCAAAATTCAGTAAATTCAGGCTTACGAATCCATTCCAAATGCCTTACATTTTCGAACTGACTTGGCTGTCACTAGACACGTAGACTCTTCCTTTCTCAACGTAGCTTCGGTGGGAAAACGGACGGTGACACTGACACCTTTTGCCACTAGTTGAGTAGACAAGGATGGGGATCTGGGTGGCGATTAATCTGAAAAGCACTGAAAACCTGGGTTGAGACAGTAGCGCAACAACCAAGTTTGTAACGAAATGTTTCCTTCATCTGTCTTACACCTCGAATAAGAACTTACGCGGTGTGGTAGGTAGGAGCGAACATAAGACTATTTTATCGTAAGAAATTGAGACTGCGACTTGAGACATACATCGACGCTCTAGATACAGAACCTTGGAAGCAGCAAACAGATTCGAAAATTCTCCAATGATCAATCTGGCCAGTGATCATAGACCTCACCAATATCTAAGGAAAGGTTTCGAACGGCGCTCTACTCGTTTTGGAGGAGGATTAGATCAAATGTTGGAAGGAATATGATATGATATGAATCCAAGTCAGACTGATCTGACCGATATGCAACAACTGCCCGAGTTTGTCCCAGAACCGCCATTAAAGATGGAATGACTACCGCTGCTGCCTACGATCAGCACCAACATCAGCAGCAAAGCTTCTTCATCCACTTGATGTCAAAGCTTGGGAGACAGAATGATTGTTTATCAAGCATCCTAGAAAAAATAAGCCTTATTTAGGGCGGAAATTGGATAGCTGTTTGTGTGCTTCCCGTAGTATCTATGATAGTTGCACGGAGCGAATAAAACAACACCTCGATGCGGACGAAGACGGCTTTTGCTATAGATCCTTGACTGGCTTGACTATTGATTCCCATTTCACCTGTTATTCATAAACTTCGAGTTCATATTCGAGAATGTGAATAGAAAGTTGTTCTGACATGCAGAACAGTTGAGCAGGGATCATGACAAGTCTGACTAGTTTTATTTTTTCTTCTCTTTACAAAGGTACTAGATCCTTTTAGAAGCAGACATTTTATCGGCAGTAGACTTAGAGTCTCAGTAGATATCTAGTTATTAAGCCAAAGGTTATACTATACGTTATCTAGTTTCTTACCAATAGAAACCGCCCAAACCGGCGACTGAAGTTCCCTTAGTGTATCAACTATTGGGTTGTACCACATGAAATATCCGATTTTGGCTCAGTCGGAAATAAGAAGTTCTCGAGTGAACATCTGTATGAGAACGTTAAATTTTTTTTTTTTATAAAATAAAGTGGAATGTGTGCTTGACGTGTGAGAATTTTAGCTTTCGTTACAAGGCAGTTCAAATTCGAATCCTCTTCCTTTATGAATTTAAAATGAGACATAATGCGTCTTAGGCAATGAAATACATTAATGACGCATTTGAGGATGTAGCGGTAGCACCATACGGCGTTGGTTTCGAAAGTTCCGTTCGGGAGATTTCAGCCTCGAAAATGAACCGCGTGGGAAGCCGGAAACGTTAGTTGACGACGATGTGTTAAGAGTACCGGTGGATGCGGACCCAACGAAATCGGTGCGGGAGATTGCACAAAGCATGGGAATATCCCCAATGACAATAAGTCGACACCTTTCTCTCATAGGAAAGGTAAAGAAACTCGATTAGTGGGTACCCCATGAAACGAACGAATCTCAACAACTACGGCGCCTGGAAATCTGTGCTTCGCTTACATTAAGAAACCAAACTGAATCGTTTTTGCACCGAATAGTCACCTGCGATGAAAAGTGGATATTGTATAATAATCGTAAAGATCTGGGCTCTCGATCTTAACCTAAAAAAGATTATGGTGACAATTAGGTCCACATCGAAAGGACCAATCCACTTTTCATTTCTTCAACCAGGGGAAACGATAAACGCTATCAAGGAAGGTAATCGACATATTGCACGCCAAATTGGCTGAAAAGCAACCTACATTGGTTAATAGACACGGTCCGATCCTTTTGCATGACAATGCTAGACCCTATACCTCGCAAGTAACGGTGCAAAAACTGTTGCAGTTGGGATTTGAAATTCTTCCGCATCCACCGCGCTCTCCTGATATTTCCCCAATGGATTACCATCTTTTCCGCAATCTGGATTCATTTTGCAGGCAGAAAGTCTTCCGGAACCGTGCAGAGGGCTTAAAAGCCTTTGACGATTTCATTGCCTCAAAAAGTCAGCACTTCTATATATTTGTCCTTGAAGCCAACGGATCCTATTTTGATTGAATAAAAATTTACAGAAAAATAATATTGGTTTTTGAATTTTTACCATAAAATCGGGCATGTCATATGGTGCAACCCAACACAAACCATATGTCTCTCCCCTAACATCTGAGGAATTATCTGTCGAAACAAAGTTAATACTTAGCGTTGGTAGGGTTTGATGCAGGAGTTGTCAGGGATCACTCACGTAATACTGAAGCATTTGACCTTGAACTTTTACCATCCAAACTATAACTCTCTTTGTGTGACCTAAATCAAAAGTCAAATGAATTCCTTGTCAAAACGAACTCCGAATATTCGTACTCAAATCAAGAGAGTAAAATATATCACACGTACCAAACCCTCTGACTGTCTGTAATCACCTTACAAACAGTAGGAGAGCTTCTGTTCCACTTTAACCTACTGAACTCTACTTTGATGTAGAAAATGAAAATGTCAACTCACAAAACGAACTGACAACAACATTTTAAAATTGTGGTCCAACTGTCCCCAACTTACTACACAAGTACTTTACCGATCCCGCATTCGACCACCCATGTCATCCTCCTCCTAGTATACACATATGTACGAGTACTCGTATGTTACAAACTATTGCCCATCACATCCTCTTCAATTACTGAGAACATTGGATGTCAAAATAGCTGCACTTTGACATTCCGGAAATTTCCATGTCACTAACGTAAACAAGTGAAAATGTCCCCAACCTATCTTTTGTGAGTTCAAAAAATCAAAAATAAAAAAAAAATAAAAATAAAAATAACTCTGCTACCTCTCTGAGGTCTACCACTGCTACTGGATGCGGAGAATAGCATTCTCTATCTCGCAAAAGGACAACAAAAAATCGACTCACCTGCAGGAGCGACCAGATAGTCCGCATGGCGGCCGTGGATAGCTCCAACAATTACGGTAGGCATTTAATATTATTCAATAAAATTCGTTAAACTGGCCCAGAAACGCCCGCTCGAACGCCCACATGTACTGGAATATTCTACAATAATTGAATTAAATTGCCTGTAAGTTTGCTATGTTGGACGTGTTATGTTGACGGGATTTGGTCACAGGAAGCGCGGATTCCTGGTTGAAACAAAAAACCGAATCATCCATGGGGGAGAGGAACAAATTGATTGTATTACGAGCACATGTTTTCTGGTATTCGTAACTGACAAGCGATGTCACGAAATTGATTGTTTGGATGTCGTTGTATGATGTAGGGATTAATGGGTATAATCATTTATTAAGGCCATGAATAAAATATCATAAGAAGCAAGGTATAGGGGAAGGATGTATAGAATTCGAAAGAACGTAACGAACGAGTACCGTGTCGGTCAACCAGCAGTTTATTTGAGTTCAATGAGGACGCTGAATCCTGAAGAAGCACCAATAATCCACAATTGTTAATCCCAACATGACTCTGTTACATACATATATTCTTTCGGATAAATGCTGCCATGGGCAGCCTTGACACCGATAAGTAAATGGACTGTGTCAGACTGTGTTGTGGTCGCCTCTCTGACAAGAGGATTCCTATGATCAAGTGCAAATACACTTAAAATGCTAGTTCCTGTGGGAATTAACTGAGCTATGACAGTAGCAAAGATTAATTGTTATTGGTACAAGGTTTGCTCATAGAGCAATTCGCAGTCTTAGTGCCGGTCGCTGAAGAAGTTACTCGCAGACAAATGAACTATGAAATGTGACACCATAACTAAAATTGCTTCATTGCGACACTTGACTGTGTTGCCGCTGCGTACATATATGTATATAAAACAGGCAGGTTCTGAAAGACCAAGTCTCTTATTCTGTTTTAGACCTCAACAGTCTTAAAGGTATGATTTTAAAGACGAGTTATCCACGTACGTCGTCCCTATCGCTGAAATAGAATTTCTTTTTCGGTTGATCGGCCATTTCATATACTCCTGAGCACAGACTTCATTGCATTATTTTTCTCCACTTTATCCGTTGTTGGATGGTGTTTGTTGAAGGCGGTGGCATTACGGAGATGTTCATATTATGGCGCTTGTTGTACGTCCGACTTATTTCAGGCGCGTTGAGGCGACTAACGTTAGGCTTTTTGTCTTACCCATCTGATGCGTCTGGAATAGCGGCCTAAAAATTAAAGGGCGGTTTTAGCCTTAGAGTTCCTAACTAAAAATGTAAGGACGGTTATCTAACCTTGCATCTGAATGCCTCAAAAAAGCCCTTAATTTACGGACTTAAAATTATAAGATGATTACAATAAAAGCCTTAAAATTTGAGGACTGTTAGTACAGAATTAGGCTTCCAACTTTAACTTTACTTGGCAGCGGCTTCCAGAGATGTTTATTGAACCAGCTTAAAGCTGACTGCAACAACAATATCTTAGATTACAAGGAATACTGTACCAGCAACAGTCGAAATAGTTACTTGCCACAGTTAAATCAAAATTTTTTATTGCTTAGACACACGCCTGAAAAGGCAAGCCACAGAAAAATAAGTCCATCACCTGGAGTTACACCAAAGTCGATATTGACCCTTTGTCATCTTGGCCAAGCAGTTCAATTTAAAAGCTAACTCCTGCCTTTTGGGTTGATTTTGTCCTCATTTACTTCATGGCCAGCTCGTTTCGTCTGTTCTTCGGTTACCGTAAAAGCCTATTTGACCTGTAGATAGTGTCTTTCGTGTTAACACCTTCCCTGCACACTACCTATTCCGGAATTGAATTGAAGAAATCACGCGATAGTGGATTTCCTTGCAGAAATCCTGTACACCTTTGGAATAGTTCGGAGGAACTGTTTCCAAATTGCACATTGCACCGCATGTTTTCCAGAGTCACGCTGCACATCTGGATCAGTTTTGCCAGGATCGGGCATTTCCGTGTTCAAGTTCAAGACGATGAATGTTGTCATATGCGGCTTTGAAGTCGATTAAAGGATGGTGAGTCTCGACTTGAAATGCCTCGAGATATGCCTCGACAGTTTTTACAAGACATAAGATCGCCTTTCTTGAAGATGGGGCATATAGAGCTGATAGTCCAGACATCGGTCATGGCTCTGTACTTGGAAGGCTCCGCTGGTAGACCATCAAAGCCGGTAGTCTTATTGTTCTTCAGTTTTCTGATAGCTGAGCCAACCTCTTCTATACTGAGGGGAGTGAATTATTCGTATGTATCAATCAGTGGTTCAGTTTATCGCCTAGCAAACGCCAGCTCCTCCCTCACGCTCGCAGTATGAACACATTGGCTACGGCTCAGCGAAATGAGCCATCAAATCCGAATTATTCTGATACGGAAAAAAACAACTCAGATTTCTGACGCATACTTTGCCGACGAACTTTGGTCAGACATGAGGACCCTCCTCGAAGCAAAAGATGAAAGTCCTCAGAATGGCAGATTTCTCACTCAGATTATGGAAGGATGCGATAAAAGATTGACTTCTTGGAGCTCAATTAGACAAGACCGTCGGATTCTCAATATTGCGTTTCGTAAATTGAAAACACTGCCTTGCAAACTCTTGCTGAACACAATTACAGCTTATTCTAACACCAGCACTGCAACGGACCCACGGAAAGCTCGACTAAGGATGAGGGACAACTTTCATGGCCGTAACTGTGATAGATTTTAATGTCAAGATAGGATACGATAGCATCGCTCTAAAATATTGGAAAGGTGGACAAGGTCTGAGGGAACGCAAAAAAAATGGTTATCAGTTCGACGATCGACAACTCACTGTTTTAGTGAACAAGAGAGCATTTTCTGGGTCTGAATTAAAAAGCAGCGAACATGAAAACAGATAGATTTAGAAGATGTTCCAAAATAGATAATACAATTTTCTAGTACAAGACTGACAGATTTAGGGATTCCGTAGTGTTCCAGTATTTGAAGAACTCCAGATACACAAGTTTGGGTGACCACCCGAGGGCTAGAAAGAGCGGCACATGACCATCATGACCACCCAGACACGAAAAGATACTCCACTCAAACTTCACATTCCGCCTTGTAAGTTATAAGATCCGAACATTAGTGTCAAAAAAAATAAGTACTCGGATAGTGTAGTAGAAGATGCATCATATAAACGGTTTAGATAAGCAGGTTTACAAGAAGGGAAAGTAGCTTGAAACGATATTCTGTGCAATGGCCATATGATTCCTTGCTGACATCAGATAATAATCAACTCAGAAGGCGAAGCGACCTAAGACATTGAGCCTCCTTTTTGGCAGCAGTGGAACAGTCGCGAACTTGAATGCTCTTTTCAAAACATTGTTTTAGAATGAAAACCGCTCCAACTAAGTTTGCAGAGATTGTAATCGAATTGGGGGCCCTTAAGAAGAGCAAGACAATGAGTATTGCGAGCCAAGATCGACAGTAAAGTTGTTCAAACTCATCATAGCAATCGCAGGGGATAATGAGCTTTTGCTCGCATAGTAATCCCTAAATTGCTAGGGAAATGCAATCTGATTCGCCGGGTGTGACAAAAATAATAACGAACGTATTCTTCGGCAGAATAAAAGACAACTTGATTCACGAAGATATTCCTGACAAGATCATCACTGCTATGAATGTATGAAGTAGGAAAATGTCGCAGCTTTTAAAATCCACAGCGACGAATGAGGGTCTTCATTTGGTCATTTCTTTATCCGCGATGAAATGTTAGAACGAATCAAAAAAACTGAGGGGGTACTGATATTTTATCAAAATGCAAGAACTACGCTGAGGATATATTCAGCACATGATCCAGAGCTTTTCCTTTATTTAAATAACCATCTCGGTTGACACCTCCACCGGGTTGAATGAAGCAAATAGGATCGGTAAGACACAATTTGCGTTTAATATCCTGCACATAGTCTTGAAAAGATAGCTTTTCAGTACAAATACCAAGTTGCGACGGTGCTTCAGAACATGAAAAGGCCGTAATTGACTGCATCTATAGGGAGAAGCTACAATATATAGAGCCATATCTGGTTTTGATAGCCCTGCCACACTGTTCAGATCATGCAGAATGGCTATCGAGAACGCTTGTTGTTCCGTAAAGGTCGCAAGAAATTTCACGGAGACTTTTGATATCATAGAGTGATGCGCCTTCTCTAATAATGTCGTCATTGAGAAAACTGTGCAAAACTAAGCCGGTGCCAGGCGCACAATTTTTGAACCTACCTGGTACCTACGTGGACCGAGAGATTTCAACTCCCCTTCCGCAGGGTTTAGTCGCTCCGTTATGGCTATGTCTGTCAACAACTGTCTTGACGATGCGCCTATACCTACAATATACTCAAGAACCAAAACACCAAAAGATGGTCGGCCGGTTTAATTGTCCTGTCTTCGTTGACATGCATCTTTTTGCATGAATTTGAAAAATGAAAAAAGGGCTCAACATATCGGTTTGCACTTTGACTAAGACTTCTTGTCAGACCTGAGGTTGGACTAGCCAAACCTAGAAGCGCCAGCGCCGGAACTTCAATGTTTGACTATAACATCTATGTATACAACAGATTTAGCATGGCAAGATGGTCTGCATGTTGAGCCGATTACTCTTTCTACCATTTCTTGGTAATTCTAATTTATTCGCCAAGACCCAGAATGCTAGAGTCCTTCATGCAATATCAAAAGGCTGAAGGATCAATATCAACGCCCTGCTTTTATTGGCCAATTGGAACATACGAACGGGTTTTTGCCTAAGCAGAGGGAGAGTCTTCTACATGGCGAAGGCTATAGATTTCAGAGAGGTTTGTTATTTTGTGTCCAACAATTTGGTGTTTTTAAGTCGAAATTCGATTTTTTTAGGTCAAATTTTGTCCAGGTTGTTTCGGAATTGAAGTGCCTTTCGTACAATATAAAAAGGTCGATGAATGGAGGGCATATGATTGGCACCCTGGTACAAACTATGCGCGAATTTCGAACAACTTCAGTTCACATATTAATTCCTGACATGGTTGGTACACGTATTTACATATATGTATATTAAGGGATACTCCTGTTATCGTATATCAGACAACTGTCCTTTTTTTTATTTTTTAATAAATTTAACGACCAATAACGCCCAGATGCTGGTAGTACTCACGAGCGTTCATACTCGTATATCACCAAAGACTCGAGTGTAGAAGTGCTTATAGCTCTTGTGAAAACATGATACCTCTGTTCGAATCGAGAGCATAATCAATAAATTTTATTATAAATCTCTGTATTGGCAGAAAATTAAAAACCGTTAATCGCAATTACAAACATCCGTGCACTTATAAAAAAAAAAAGCAGAAATCATTTTTTTTATGAAAAACAAAAAAATCTATAAATTTCATCGCTCGTAAAAAATATGCAAACAATAGCTGGGATGCAGAAACATGAAAGCGCAAATTTGCACACCCCCTTAGGTGGCAGGAGGTAGATGTGTATCTGGTATCTGGTATCTGGTTTCTGGTACTCGTGTCTCACAGTAAGGAACACTTTAAATGATACATTAAAGGATGAGACCACTATCATCATCATCATCATCATCATCATCATCATCATCATCATCATCATCATCATCAATGGTGGGATTTCAAACAAAGAAGAGATTAAATTCACCAACTTATACCCCACATCGTTCAAGGATTAATAAGCTACAAAGCAAAAATTTACAAAAACCCAAAAAAAAAAAAAAACAAAAACAAAAGAGGAAAAAAAATTAAAAAATAACAACAACAAAACTGCACATCCTGCCAAAAGGATTTTTTAATTGCCTCAATGTATGAGTAAATGTATTCCAACAGGATGTGGTGAGGCGGGAAAACTCTCGACCCACTCGGCCCCGTTCCTCGATAAAGATAATAAATGCGACAGCATTACTATAAAAAAAAGGATTAAATATAAAAAATACGAAAACAAAAAAAGGCATTAACTGTACACGGTCTGAAGTAATTTACGTTACATACGAATGCCGATACGTAGCCCATAGGAATCATACATACTCGTAATACGCGCAAAGAGAAAGGAATTGAGGACAATAAACGTTTACGCTTGAATCCTCTTATCACCGTCTGAGCGTGTTACTTCTTCGATTAACAACGAAAAACGTCCTGCATAACGCAATTATTAATAATTGCCGCAATGCAATTTTTTAAATCATTTTTACATTCAATGTCCCCCCCAAAAAAAAAAAATATACAAAAATATATGAGCATACCGAAGAGTAGGAGCAAATGATATTTTTATTTAATTTGTACGTGAAGGAAAAAAATATTTAAATATCGTTAACAAGGAAATTATTTTATCCTTCAGGGCATACATTTACAACAGAATTTACTTTTCATTTTGCGAAAATCAATCGATGAGCTTGAGTTTTATTCGTTTAAGCTTAATGTGGGGAATATGCTCTGTGATTGACACTGCAGGGCATGGCGATCGTCCTTTTATTACATTAAACCGTTGTATAATAAAAAAAAAAAGAAGTGTATGAACACATTATGCCTTCCCTTAATCTCTATCTACATTCCCACACAATGTTTTTTTATCAATTGCGTACTGTCAATATCCCGGAATAAAACGGAGAGAACTAAAAGTGATGAAGTTGCCTCAGAAATGTCGCTGCTCATTTTATTCTTCGGTATTCCCCCAATAGTATAGAAACAATAATGGTTAAAGTATATAGCTCTGAGATATCCCAAGCAGATAAATATAAAGATTGTGCGTTAACGACGAATCATCAGAATCCCAAGAGATTATGTCTCTTAAATGTGGGGAAACATTCGTTTCGTGTTCTTAGTAAAATTCAATTCGTTTTCTTAGAGTGTATAAATTAATTTACTTAATTCGAATTATGTCATTATTATTGACAATGTTTCGCCATTTTTCGGGAAAGGTCATGATAAAGTCATCAGTGAAGAACTTTTTTTGGTTTTCGGTTGAAAAACTGAATCAAGTGGTTTTCACAGGCTCGTCCTTAGGCTAGCTTAATCTCATTGAGGGAGTTCTACAGAGACCGGGAAAAGGGCGAGAAATAACTATTTTATCATTTCGAAGAACCTCATTCCTTTCTAGTTCCACCACACTCACAGCATCACCTTCTGCGCTACAATCTTTGAAGCTTCCGATTGTCGTAAGTGACCTATTTTTCATCACTGATTCGACTTACTCAAGAATTTCAGAATTTCATCAGTTTTTTGGGTCATTAAACGTAGCTTATCTTTTATTGCATATCAAAATTACCGCAACGGAAGTCAACGAACAATTTCCTCACTGCGGATCCTGATAAAGTTCCTTGGCGTACCGTTTTACCATCCTGTCGCAGCAATTTTGCAAAATGTAGCAAAATTTCGTATTATTTTCCTCCATTTTAAAATGCTAATATGGAGGACGAACACGGTTATTAAGGAAGGGAAAACAACGAAATTCCCACGCAGTAACAATCCCTCTATTGATGGGCATGAAAAAGCGAAAGACACGGCCGAACTTACAGAAAACGAAATAAGTGAAATAGTGGACAAAACGAAGAGCCCCCTTCCGTTCAAGCCAATATCCCATGACATGAAAATTTACGCACGATTTTAATGTAAGTCAATCCTTCTGCTCCGGCTGTATAAAGGCAAAAACGACACGAGAAACTGTAACAACAATCGATCCTTAAAGTTATTGTAATAACGCATATATTGGAACTTTTAAGAGCGTGTTCTGCACATCACAAAACTTTTTAATTTAACGATAGTCAATACGGCTGGTCCCATTACATAAGATCGTCCCATATAAAAGCGGTGACACGTAAAACTGAAACAACTAGAGATCGGTGCAGTTATTGCTACGTACTCGTATATCGAAAGCGATGAACATTTAACAGCGAGTTCTAGATAACAAAATATCTTTACATTTTATGTCATTCCATGAGCCTGTTTCCGCTTGCCTATATAAAGGCAAGGACGACACGATAAACTGTAACAACTGTAACAACTGATCCTTAAAGTTAATACCGCATATAGTGAAACTTTAAGAGCGAGTTGTACACTATGCGATACTCCTTTATTTAATGACAATGAATAAGGTTGGCTCCACCAGGAAAAGCTGTAAGAACTACCGATCGACGAGGCTTACGAGTATATCTCAAAAAGTACTAGAGATGTACATAAATTTATCAAAATGGTACACAATTTGGAAGATGATCTCAAAATGAAAATAACATTGCAGCGCGTCGTTAAGCACTTTTTTTTGTGCGACAGTTGTGCGCCATATATGTTACTTCCTCGTCAACAAGCCGTTCTTCCATCCTTGGCATGAGGCTTTCAGTGGAGTGCATGGCAAATAATAGAGTTTTCGCCTCTTTGAACCATAATTCGATTCACTGTCATCTTTGTCTTCGAATTATAAAGCCTATAGCACCCTGACTTGCTCTTTTGTAGCTGGGACAGCAAAATGACAATGTGAAACGATTTTTCGAATCAATAGCTGACACCATGTACCTACCGGTCTAGTAGCAAACAAAATCAATTAGTTGGCAACATGTCGGTGTTTAAAAGGCTATCTAATGAATATCTGAGACAACCAAGATATGGTTATTGATATTATAGCATGGGATGGAAACTATCACCAGCTTAGCACCCCTAATCATATAAGGACATTGGACTGCTGCGAAAAACTTGTATACCACCTGAGCCGAAGATTTTACCGAAATGTACTTAGAAAGACAGCGCACGTAGCATTTTGAAGACTTCTGCAAGCAGAAGATTCGATCTATCACTAAATCGAAAAAAAGATCAGAGGTTTACGTTACTCGTAGCTCTGTGAAGTAGAAGCAGCAGCATGTCTGCCAATAATCATGAAGCTTCCATAGAAAGCCTGTTAGATGGGAGTAGGGGAGAGGAATTCTAAATCATATCGATTGAATAAAATCTCCTCGAAAACAATCTTGAAGATGAGGAAGTCTAGTTCCCTATTTTCCGACCATTGCTATGTTTGGCTCTGAATTAAGCACTGAATAAAATGTTGATTACAATTTTACTGCTGTTTGAAAATGTCAATAGATAACGTCTTCAACTGGCCTTGTGTAAAAGGCATTATTCACACCATGGCTCTTTTTGTTCGTGATAAGCTATTCTCTTCGGTCTGCTCTATATATTAGTAAGAACTAGGGCACTTCGATAGATTCGAATGTTGTAACATTCACTTAATAATTTTCTGATGTTTCTTGGATCCTAAATTGCAACAGAATGTGTTGGTTGCCGTTTAAGTGTTTAAGTCGCTATTATGTCGCATTTCAATCTAGAGAGACAAAGACATTTCATCATCTCTACATCTCTGATCTGATAGTCTTTCTTCGAGTTTGAACCCCAAACATATCAACGTTCTGTTGAATTGCCCTGTAAGTTCAACCTCAGCCTCTGTGAAAATCATTGAAATCCATCAATCTTGACTAAACACTCCACTTTATAAGACAAAAAAAAACGGTCCAAATACGCAACCCTATTCATTTGGCATATTAAACACTTGCTTTTCGTGGGTTAACGTCTAAATGTCAGTGTTCATCTAAACCGAAAGTCATTGCTCTAAACATCCTGTTCAATCCCGTTTCTCAAATCCTCTTACGTCAATTCCAAATCACAGTCATTTCTCAAAATAAGATTCATCATCCACTTTGCGGTAACGTGCACATAAATAAAATTTGAAAAAAAAAAAAAAGTCACTTAGCAGCTAACAAGATTGTCATTTTCAGCAGCAGCAGCAACATCGAACACTAAACAAAATATCAATTAATCCGACTGGAACTGCCCTGCTCTGGAGATCGGTGATCGTAGATCGCTGATCGGTGATCGGTGATCGGTTGCCAGAGTCATTGTCTTGTTTACTCCGCCTATTGGCGCCGCTCCCATAACTTGTCTACTGTGACAATTTTTGTCGTTCAACCGACAGACAGACAGACAAAAAGTAATCAAAACGGGGTGTGTTGTAGTGACAATGCCGTGATAGTCAGTGCACGAGTATTTTGAAATACTTGTAATCTTCGGTGCTACTCAGCTCGAGCGGTCACGGACAGCAACAAGTTCTAAGCCAAATAATTATCGCCTTTCAAATGAATATCGTTTGATTTGTATTTTTTCTTATTTTCCACTATTACGAGTACGAGCATACACAATTTGCTATGAGATAATGATTTGCTGGCTAATTGATGTGGCAAAGTATATTAGATGCTAATATGAGTCAAATTACTAAATTGCACATTACGAGTTCGAGTATATTCGCATGGTGAGTGAGTAGAAATTGATCGTTAGCATTTGATAAGCGTAATTTCTGGGATCATTATGAGGTCATAGGTGCAAAAGGTGCCTTACTGAGGTCCAAATATAGATTTTGGATCCGATAAGCGTCGTACATATGTATGTATATAGAGCGACAAATATGACATTCCAGTTTTAGTTAACAGATCATACTACGTTGCAAATAAATATAAAGTGGGCCAAATGAAACAGCCTTGTGGCACTTTACTATGCTCTTTACCCTGTAAGAACTCAAACAAAGAATTAATCAATTCTACTCTTTCTTTTACGCTCCTCTTTGTACGAGCACCTACAACATCAATACCTAGTATGGGCGTAAGTCGGGCATTTACAAGTTGGCGTCATCATTTTCACAACAACCATCAGAGGAAGTAGTGTCTATTATGCCAAGCACAATTAGGTGCTTAGCTAAAGTGTAGCGCCACGTTCAAATGCAACACAGCAGTCGGCAGAAGAAGAAGACAGCAGAAAGTCCGCTAACTTTTTAGAGACAACCGGAAGCATTCGTTCTATATGCCTCATAAGAGGCAAAACTTTCCTCTTAGCCTAGTATGGCAAGTTCATCGTCACTCTCGCATCGTGCCTGAGACACAGACAACTCAGCGATTCAACTACGTTCACAGAAGCCGTACATTCTCAAAGTAGATAAGAGACGGGGAGGTTATTAAATGGTGATTTTTAAGACCACCTCCGAGATTGACGACGGCAAATTCAATGCATTGGGGTAAGCAAGTAAGCAATCAACTGTTCGAGAGCTTGCTACCGCTCTAAAAGTGTCCACTGGAAGCGTTTATGCCCATTTGAAATCGCTTGGCTTGGTAAAGAAACTCGATATTTGGGTACTGCATGAGTTGAAAGGAATTCATTTGACGAAGCGCATAAACGTATGCGAACAACTTGAAGCGTATGATCACGGGCGAAGAAAAATTGATTTTCTACAACAATGAAATCCACCCAAAGAAAGTGATGCTATCAATCTGGTGGGATTGGAAGGGGCAAGTCTTCTATAAGCTGCTTCCAAAGAACGAAACGAATAATTCCGATGTGTACAGTGTGCAGCTACAGAAATTAAGTGATTCCGGCCCGAGCTAATCAATCGTAAGGGTGTGGTGTTTCACCATAACAAATTTGGTCACTCGGCAAAAATTGTTGCAGCTTTTTTCGTTCCTCGCAAAACTCCTTAAATGGTAGAATGTTTGCTTCTGAAGACCTCATCAAACAGCACCTTGACAAGTATCTTGCAGAGAAAAGATATGAAGTTTTATAAAAAAACGCAAAAGGCTTTTTGAACAGTAGTTCATCTCCGTTGGTCTCCACTTGAAAAACGGATGCAAGTTCACATAATGAGTAGTGAAGTGTATAAAATTGTCTCCACAGACCACTGCCATATTCTAGATTGGTTTTAGAAACATCAGTGAAGCTCCGGCTACATTTTTTGTTGACTCAAATTCTGGCCGAAGCAATTCTTTAATATAGATCAATTCGAGATCGTTTTCCCGAAGCAACTGAAGTTTCGCTATCAATGCTTCAGGTGGCATGTCTATAAGAGTGGAGTCGAATGACTTTCGATCGCCAGGTCAATAACAGTGTTAGTTGTACCAAAGTCTGCTTTTTCTGAATTGGAAAATAGCCTCCAGAGTTCCGCACAAGATATATTGTAAATATGAGATTCACCAGAGCGTATAGAGCAGAACTAGGCATTCTGGCAACAAGCTCTTCTTTAATGTCTGGTGAAGGCAAAACTGGTTTATTTGCGTGAATCGCTCTTATCATGGCCATGTAAACAACCCCGACAGCGCTTTGAAGTATTTCAACCCGACATTTTTATTAAAAAGAAGTTTGCTACCTAGCCAGTCATCCAGATACTTAGATTCGTTGGACGGACACACGCCTTTTAATACTACAAGAATAACCCTGGCCAGTTTTTTCCTAAGCAAAACTAACTCAATTACGAGACGATTAACTGAAATCACATATCTGGTGCACCAATCGTCGATTACCTATAGGGACGTCTACGCTTTAGATCAAACAGTCTCTCGGCATTATCCGACAGATAGATCATGTATTGTAAATTATCTGCACATGCATGAACCTATGTATATGCGAACTGGAACATAGCAGTGTTGACAGAACGCTGCTAAACGAGTAACTCCTGTTCACCATCGCCATCACATATTGACCGCAGTCATACTCCTCAAATAAGATTCGGTTAACTAGGATTGCTTTAATCCACAGAACTAGTGTTGTCAGGTCGAGTTTCACATGCCATCAAAAGTTGCGTTGAAGAAGATGCCCTCAATGTCGATTTGAATGGCCAACGCATAGAGCATATTCAGTTCTGTCCCATAGATTTTGCATGTTGCGTTTTAGATAGAAACTCTCCACGCAGGAAGGAAGTCAATTCTAAAGGTCTAAGCAACGAAGATTGTCTTCAGAACTGCCAGCAGCTGATCTCTATCTTTTTGCAGGATAACTAAAAATATGCAATCTGGCACCGAGACTAAAAGCATCAGAGTGCCGTATGCCATATTTAATCTTCTCATGTGCACCATAGCGCATTTGTACGGCGGATGATATTGCTTAGATCACTTGTAGCTCCGGTGATAGAAGCTAGTTTTGAATCGGTTTTGATCTGTTTATCTGAGAAATAAGTTTCGATTCCAGTTAGGCTGCAAAACTTTGACAAGTCTGCTGCTCTGAAAGACAATGTTTTGATTGTCTCGCAAGTCTTTTTAGGAGACAGCTTGCTTTGATCCTTAGAGATTTTAGTCTTCTAGCAAATTAGTCTTAAATGGATTGATAAGAACCATTCTGATTTGCCAGATGGATGGAGTTTTGATGGATTTGCCAAGCCCCTCCTTTACGCGTATTCATTTAGGTTTTTTCGGATTCCTACTCTTCAACAAAGTAAAGACCTTGCAACCGAATTGAAATTCGGCTTCGCCTGGAAACCTCTAATATTACTAGTCGATTACCTCCTATCTTTCTTGTTAACAACAAAATTAAGTGACACTATGAAGTCCAGGTTGTTCTTACCCAAAAATTTCAGAGTAGAAGCTAATTAATCAATCCTATTACTTCTGAGCATTCCAGCACTGTTCTACACTAACATGCCAACTAATTTGTTTCATCATCAGACTTTGGCGTACCTTGTCTCTTCAACCGATTGAACCAATCCCCTTCCACGTTTGGTCTTTTTTATTTTTCCATATCCCAGAACAGTAACTAACATTTAAGTACTCCGAACAACGTCTGCATGGCCATTACCTATCCCCTATTTTGCGACCATTTAAAGTCACCGACGATCCTTGACCCCAACCCGAGGACAAATTAACACCAACCCTTGTGTTGTAAATTTCTTCTATTTTTTTTTTTTTTTAAATACGTACATATACGTAACAAGATATTGTACGCAAGTAAACGGGCAGATCCGAGGATGTACCCAGGCGAAATTGCAGTAATTAAAATCGAGGGGACATATTAAAGTTAACTTCCAATGAAGAGGAGGCTTCTCCAGACCGTTGTATGTCATTTGGTTTGTTTGGCTTTTTTTTGTATTTAAATTCAAGTGGACCGAGACAGTCGTTTAATTTTATTTTTTGCCATGAAACCTCGTCATTGTGTTAATTGACAATTAACACATTGAGTATTCCTTAATTTTGTTGTAAATTAATTTCGTTCGTTGATGGGGCATAAGTGACGAAATGTGAAAAAGAGTGTGCTGGTAGTGCTTCACTTTAAATTGGTGTAAAATCAAAATTTATGCAGACGAAGAGATTTTTTTTTTTTTTTTAATTTAATTGGTCTGTCGGCGCAACTAGAGCGACATCTGGATGAGAGCTGTGGGAAAGATTTCAGCTTGGAAAGCTGGCAAAATGTTGAAGTTTCAAAAAGCCAAGGATATTTGGAATTGTATTGACTAAAGATGCAGAAAATACTCTTGTGTGACTATAAACAGCTAAGACCCGAACCACACAGGATATGGTAACAATTAGTATGTATGGCTTTCCACACCATGAAAGAAACTTATGAAGAAGTTTAAAAAAGGACATCCTTGCATTTATTCTTGTGAAAGCTTTCGGTATGTCATACGAGTACCTAGGACTAGAACCAACTTTTTTTAAATTGAAAAAAAAAATGTAAAACAAAGTCCTTAAACGTGTTGAAAATGTGCCTGTTCAATTGGGTAGGAGATGAAGTCCTCACCATGAACGTCGTGTTCACATTTTCATGGTGTTGGAAGACTTTTTGACAAGCGGAACACTTGAATCGGAGCATTTTTAATTTTTAAATTTGAGTAGTTGGCATGAAACTTACCTTTTTTCCTCTTCTTTACACTTCCTTGCTCATCAACGATCAAAACCAAAATGAAAAATTATGTCACAAATGGAACGATATGGAAAAAAAAACCCAAGAATCCACTTTAAAAACGGATTTTCGGTGCAAGTAACCCTTCTTCTTCCCACTTCAATAAAAAACGTTCCCTCTCTTTCAGACAATATTCCTGCCCGCACCAATGTGAACAGGCACAATGACACTGCTGTAAATGCCAGGTATACTCCGGTAGACCAGCTGGGAACACTGTGAAACAGATGCAAATTCCAGCAGTATGAAGTAGTTTCATGTTCCGGGAAGCAACCACACAGCGGCGGAATGCAAACGGCTAAATTCCGATCGAAGACGCGACTGATGATGATAGGGATAAGGAGAATTCCTATAGCTGCGAGTACTAAGACCAAGTGGGGCATCGTCATAGTGATGTGATATTTCAACGCCAAAGGAAGAAGCGACAACACTATGCTTGTGCACGCTATGAAAGATTAAGAGCGGCTTGAAATCTGCTGCAATACCAATTGTTTAGTCATAGGAGCTTCGTAGTTTCTGCATAGCACTTACCAAGAAATCAATTAGATCGTAACTGACAATTAAACCTGATCGATCACATTGGAATCAGCCCCGTCCGAGTCGACATCGAACAAGCACGGGATCACCATCTCATGCTAGCTTTTATACGCCGCTCAAACTTGCTCAACAATGCTACGTGAGGTCCAGGTCCAATAACGAACGCTCAGAGATCCCCAGTTGCGCGAAAAAACGGGGATCATCCTGTCTTCGGAGCACAATACGGGAGAACGTGGATGATCACTGCAATGATATGAAAAATATTTTTGTAACTTATGCAAACCTGCGTCGGTAATAGGCAGAAAATTCATCGCACATGGCTATTGGCAGACACCTGGGGACGAATCGATGACTGTACGGCAATCAAGGCTCGGATTGCAGCGGCTTCAGCAGAGAAGAGAACGTAAAAATAAAAGCGCAGCGTAATGTGAGACGTCACAAACGTGAGTATATCAATTCACTGGTCGGTTGTTTGGTCGGAGCTCCAAACAATATCCAGTGAAGAATTTTGATTGTAGCCTTCCAATTTCGGATAAGGATCAGTCTACCAGATTGAGAGAACACTTCATTATATTCGTTAACTACTTATACGATGGTGACATGATCTCAAGTTCGAATTAAGGAACAAAGTCTTTAGTAAAACCGAAATAACATAACAACAGCAATCAAGTCCTCAAGAACAACAAAGCCGTGGGTATCCCGTCATCCTTCGCGAAATGTATTAAGCAACGCCAAATTTGTGCATTGGCAGAATTATTATAGAGCGTACAGCGTGTAAAACGAGCGATTTCCGCAGGATCAATGAGAAGATGAGAAGGAAGTCTAATGGTACTAGGTGCGCCATATTGTGTGACCCTATCGGAAAGTTCCACAGATTTTAGAAATGGCGTCGAATGACAATTCGGTTTTGACATTTGTGAAGCAAACAGAATTTGAATTTGTGTAAATAAGCAATGGAACGCTATACTCCTGAAGAACGCGGAATAATCGTCACGATATTTTTGACTAACAATTTGTCAGTGATTTTGGCGCAAAGTGCATTTCATGCCCATTTTTCGGAAAAACCACGGGACCGAGCTAGCCCTGGATAGCGTCGTACCTCTTGTTCGTCGAAGAATATCGCTGCCATGGCTAGAGGCTACGTCGATATAGACCAGACGTCTCTTCGTCGCATTCTGGTAAAAGACTTGAACATGTTTCCTTACATGGTGCAAACAGTCTATCAGCTGATGGGTGTTGACGGTAAATCGCGTCTAACGATTTTGTAGCTAATCATCGATCGCAAAACGCACCACATCCATTGGAAAATTGTACACTGCTTAGAAAATGACTTCTTTTGAAGACTCAATACTCAAGTGTCAAGTAGATCAAACCCTCTAAACGAGTTAAGGTCTGAACTAGCAAATGGCCAATTATCCGGCGATATGAACTCCGGAAAGTCGTTTTTGAGCCACCGTTAAGTGGTCTTCTTTTCGTTAGCTGGAGCAGAATTTTGTCTACAAAACATTAAATAAGCTTTCGGCAATGTTTTGACTTCTATTTCGCAGAAACTAAGAGTATGGTGAACATCATCATAACTTACTCCTTACTCTATCATTACTGATGCAGGATAGTGGCCAAGTTCAGTCTTCGAAATAAGTTTTTGTTTTTTGAAAAATTCTTCAATACATAAAAATTTTCTCGCCAGCGAATAGAATTCGAGGGTTCTTGGCATACCGCCTACGTAAAGCTTTCGATTTTCCTTCAACGCGGCTATAAGAAAGGGTTTACTTTGCCTTTTGACTTCCAAATCTTGCTTCATCTTGGAAGACAGTTTTTGCACTACCATCTCCCGCGAAAATATTTCCAGTTGTCGCAACGGTTGTCATCTGATTTGATGTACTTGGAATTTTTTAAGTGCGCGAACGGCCGGGTGTTAGGCGATATCGAACTTCTCCTATTTCATCAAACCATCAAACAACTTTGCAGTACAATAAAGGAAACAACGAGCGCCCGCATCATCTGAAAAAATTCGTCCTTTTCTGTGTTACGAGTGCATTGCAAAGGTCAATTACTCGTACAACAAAAACGTTTTCAATGTCGCCCAATTCTAAGAATGATGCTTGAATGTCATGTGTTGAACGCATTCACAATGAATCCATTTGGTCGTAGACTAGACTAGGTGCTGCACTAAGAAAAACGTGTATCCTAATATGTCTTACGAGCAGCCATAGAGAGGGATGAAAGGACCCTCTCGTGTAGACAACCCTACTCATCGATGACCTTCAAAATATCTCCGAAGCAGAAACTTTTTTAAACATGCGAAATTCCTCCTAATCTTGCCTAGTCAAATAGTCTCGCACCCATCCCTAAAATCCCATAAACGTCTTTTCCACTTTTCTCAAATAGTCTTCGCTGCGCGCATTGTTTGCTTCTTTGTCCCCTCCTTTTTATATTTTTTTTCGAAAGAATATGATGTCAACGAAATTCCGTCTGAAGCTAGTGACGCCAAACAACTCATTTTCGGGTATTCTCACAGCTCGCACCCTCAAAAAAGGAAATCCTTATAAATGGACTTGTCTGCCAGATTGTCTCGGCGGCGACCTTTTAGGCTAACAATCCGAAGTTTACGGGCAAATACGGATTTATATATGTACACACCTACCACAGGGTACACCATTGCCCGTTGATGGTGATGGTGATCACAATCCGTGAGTTTTACGGGTATTGCATCGAGTTGGGACATCTTCCGCAGTCAAGTCACATGACCAAGTACGGATTTTGGTTTAATGGTTCCATTGATTCACTGATTCTCTCATTCACATGGCCAATAATAACGCCCATTGTCAGTTACCACTGACAGCCTTTAAGTCACAAGAAGTGTGAAATTGTTACTCAACCGAATTCGAATTTGATTATTCGACAATCGAATTCGTAATCGAAAGAGTGTGCTGGCTGAATGCTGTAACAAGAAGTCACGTCTGCTGAATGACATATATCCCCCTGGCATGAGAGTGGACCGGAGTGAAAGGTGCGGTCCTACGGACATCGGTCTTGGCAGGTGGATGTTAATTTGCACACTTCATTCCAAGGTTACTGGTCGCATGTTTTCTTGCCGAATTTCAAACGAAAACGAAGTCCGATAGTCAAAATCTACAAAAAAAAAAAAAAAACAAACAAACCGAATACCTACCGAGAAGCTAATTTATGATTATGTGTGACATTGTTTGTCGCGGGTTTTTGTTTTCTTTTTGACGTTATTGTTGTTAGAAGTGTGTTATTCTTTATTTTGTTGCCAACATTTGTATTTGTTTTGCAGTTTTTTGTTTTGTTGGTTGAATTGAAGGTTGCGGTCTGGGAACAAGGTTTGGGAGCTCGTTGGAGAGTTTAATATTAATTTAGAGGTTAACAAATCTATTGAATGGGTAAATTGATTTCTCAAAAGCTTCAAATAATTGATGGATAAATGGTTTTGCCTTTGAATCGATCTTGAGGTTGGGGTCACCGTCATAGTTATTGCGACTTGAGGTGGAGTTTGGATATGGTAAATTTGCCTGCCAAACCGACTTCGGTTAACAGGTACTTTTATGGTAATTCTAGCACTCTCGGGACTTACCACTTAACACATCTTTTGAAAGATGGAATTCTTTACGATTTCGAAGTATTTAAGCGGATATGGACGACGTCATGATAGAAATGAAAACCTCAGTATACCGTAGTTGAACATAGATATATGCATATAAATGGTCTGAAATAGAACTTCAAAGAAAGAAAGGCTCTTCATTCGAGAAGATTCGAACAGACATGTCAGGAAATTGAACTACGAACAGGAAGATTGCCATGGAGAAAACGGTTTCGGAGTCGAGGCTTTTAGAAATGAAGAAGATCACCTTACTAGCTTACATCGTCTAAGTGGACCTCAACAAGGACCACTCTAATTTAACCCTTGTTAAGAAAAGTTAGAAAGGAAACCTGCCATCAACGGTTCCCGGTTCTATCCGACAATAATGAGCTTCCGGTACACTTTACTATCTTGCCCATCTATAGAAGGCGAGTCAAACTGTGTTGCTCTGTTGTTTGCCTCTTAATTCCCATTCGGTAAGGATTTGAAACAACTTTCTCAGCATAGAAGCACTGAAAGGTTCCGCAAACAGCATCCCTTTCGGAAAATAGCCCGGATTTCATTTGGATTCACACACTTCTGAACGGCATCAACCATGAAATTTTCGCTATCCTGTTTGACAATAGCCAGCTTATACATTCGTCGATGAATATCCTTCAAAGTTCTCATTTGGTTATCCGTCTCACATATAAATCAAAGGATTATCCAAGAAAAATAATTAAAACAAATCTTTATCGCGTTAGATCACTTTCTAGCCACCCAGTCTGATCGTACAACAAGTTAAACCACTCTGTGCTAAATTTACATAAGCACGTTCGCCTCTAAAAATAAATAATTCAAACTCGTGGAGCTTATCTAACACAAGTATGCCGCGAACTATCATACAGCTGGACGAAAACTATTTTTCTTTTCTTATTTTCGTATGAACATAAAAATTAATTAACTAGTACTAAATATGTGCTAAAACCATAATCAACTTTAAATATCAGCACGTGACTGTAAATGAAACCAGTTCCACATTTCAGAAAAGGGAAATACGATTTTGCAAGATCTTCAAAGCGTGAAACCCATAACAAAAAATCATGTACTAAAAATGTACTAAAAACAGATTTACTCGAAACAAAAGCCTACTCACCGGCATTTTTACGATTCTCGAGATTTATTACATCGAAAACAACAACAAATGGCTTGTAATAAAGCAATCATTAGGAATAACAACCAAATGCCAGCACAAAATTGCAATGTGAAGCCATAATATCCAATCGTTATTCATCTCTTAATTCCCTCCCTCTACTCGTACTCCTACTTACATTTTTCCAATTGTTCATGGGTGCTTAATTTCATGTTCATAATTATTTTTAAATAATAGATTGATTGCGTGTGCATTTCAAATAGACCTAAACACCAAAACTTCCAACAACAAAAAAAAAAAAATTTAAAGAAAATTCCAAGAAACCAACTAATAGGCACGTGACGTAAGGTTTTGATGAAACAGAAAAAAAAAAACACACATTTTCAAGAAATAAATCTTAGTCCAACTGGAAACAATATATATGTACATATAACCATGCACAAACTTATATAAATAGACACATAGATACACTATATGAGTACGAGTAGATGCATGCATTCATGTCGTAGGTGGACTATGAAAATTGGTCTAAATTCACTGAGTGAGATACTGAGATACTCGTACTCAAATGCATGATATAATTCTTGCATAGACACTCGGATATGTGTCAATGGCCAAGAATGTGGAAAACCGTGATCGTTTTCAAAAGTTTAACGGGTGGGCGTTGCAGATTTTTTCCCTCCTCGATTTCACAATGTACTCGTACTCGTATCTGGAATGGGATTCGGCCTGAATTAGTGTTATTTAGAGGCGATTTGAATCTTATTTGGAGGGATCAAGTGGGTGGAAAAATTTGGCTGATTTATGAAAACATTAGAACCGAGATACAATATATTTTTGAAATATTAGATGACTAATTGCGGCCCATGAAAACAGAGCAAAAAGCGTGTCTTTATAATCAAAGTTCCACGAAATGAATGTGATGATGCATGAAGAGCTTGAGAAGCCGTTTGAAGATTAAGCGTTCGCATAAAGCGATTTGGGATTTCAAAAGATGTGGGAAGTCGGGTTCTTTTGAAGCTGAGACTGTTCGTATTAGGCAATCAGCTCCTTTAAGCCATTAAAGTCTTTTGGAATAGATGGCACTATACAAGAACTGCACAACACAGCATGCAAACCTCCCACCACTGTACTGAGCTAAAGCTCGCACATTTAAGTACGTGGACATAGCTGTTTGCTTTTATATAAATTCATCAAGCTGTACACATGTCTTGCACCACAACGAGGCGCCATTTGAATGCCAAGTTGGCCCATGGTCCTACTCGTTTTTAAGCCGGCGTCGGTGTTGTTATGGAAGTGTTAACACACTTTTTCTTATTAAACTATTTATATTGGCAAGTCGGTAAACAAGTCGGCTGCCGAGTCGTCCATATTCAAAAATATCAGAACAATTCTAACGCTTAAAACTGACATCTGGAATGTTCATATAACCTAAGAGCAAATAACTCTGAAACCAGATTCTGAAAGGAGTCGCATAGCGCTAGGGTTCTAGTGTGGACACAAACCTCTCAAAGGCATAAGCAGAGGATGCAAGGCCACGGGCGTTTTTAGGTGATACAATAGACCGTTTAAAAATCGTACACCCTTTCCACAGATCATACATAAACAAAACAATAGGCAGTGCGCAACATAGAATGAGAACCTTTAATTTTTTTTGAAATCTGAACCCTTCAGTGTAGTAAGACTACGCACATTTACAATCTTAATGAACATTACATGCAATTTGTCTTTTTTTTCGGAAGCAAACGACTAGAATCAGTCTCATTTTCATCAAATGTTGGTTCGAGGACATTAACCCTTCAGATCAACAGCTGCACATGCAACTCCAACGCCTTCCTGCGGTAACTTTTAGAAATTTCTCTTGAAACCGCGATTTTCGATTCTGCCCCACAAGACGCAACCAAAGAACGATATTGCTCCGAAACATATAGCTATACAGCTTAACAGAAGCAATGGCGGTTCTCAAGACCAGAGTAGGTAACGACAAAAAATCAGTCGAAGCATGGTAAAACATGCCAACAGAGTCCAAAATAATATACACAATAGTAGCGATAGATCGATCACCGAGCACATCCGACCAAGTAAACGTAGGCTGTCTGGGCGTGGTAGTGGATCAAAGAACGTGAATTTCCTTAAAACAAGATCACTGCCGCCTCAACAGTGAATAGAAATAAGCTTGAATTGCAGTACCACAGTGCGAATAGTGACAAGGGAAACAAATAGCTGAAAATGCAGACAAAGCCGAACGTAAATTTAACAGCAAGATGAAACATAGTACTTGTATCACTTGGGAGCTCATACATGAGCCCCAATAACTCGATACAAAACACCCTAGAAAGTCTGCACGGCACTTTACTGTGGTAATATCTGTGTGCACAGATTGAGGGCTTACCAAGAATGTGAAAAGAAAAAACCTCTGCCGAGGTTTGTATCTACAACAAATACCCTCATACGGACCGGACTTCCAAAGAACATTCCAATTGTATCAACTGGCACTCGCAGACTGGAATCCTTTTTAAATAGACCTCTTTCATGAATTGTTTGGTCTAACCAAATTTTCAACAAAAAATATTTATGAAAACAGGGAAGTTGGATCATTTACACTCTACATCGCGAAGCATGGTTGATAGTGAATATTCTTCAAGGTGATATACTTACTCATACAGCGGCAATCCGGTCTAGTCTTCCAACGACCCTTTCACAGGTTTTCCATAGCTTGAAGGTAGATATTTATTTTTTTCTATTTTTCAGTTTATTCTTTAGGGATTGAACCCAAACCACATTGGCCTGTTTATGACAACTTTATCTCGGAACCAGGAAGAACGCGACATAAGAGACGATCTTTGGCGAACAATATAGTTGTGATGAAAAGCCTCTTAGAAAGGACCACATAAAATTCGACTGCACAAAGTCCATCCACAAAACCATCAAATAAGCAAAATGCCGAACTAAATATGATCCAAACGTGAGCCAAATTGGACACGGGCTATCCTCGACTTAGAAGACTAGAAAATGACTCTTTTTTAGATAGAGAATTTCAGCAATTCAAGAACTTATCAAGCAAATAAGTAACTACAATAGCAAATCGTTGAACTTTTTCCAGCTGTATTTGATAAGTCACTTCAATCGTTTCAATCTATATTGGGATTCAGAGTTCACAACTATCAGCTCAATCGAGGAAGCAAAGCCCTTAATCAGGTGTTCTCTGAGCTCGTCAAGTTATGCTGGAAGCAGTCAAAACTTTACGCGCAGCGTACAGTCGAACATAGAAACTATAATTGAAGCAATTTTAGAGTACAAACACACTTCATTTCCAGTTAACTTCTCAATAAAATACCATGGAGAAACGCCGAAATAGCTTGTACTAAAATGCAGTAAAGAAAAACATTAAGTTAGTCTAAATTAGTTCTAAAAACCAACAATCCCGTTTAAGTGTAAGTGAAAATGAAAGGTCGTTCCCTTTGACACGTTGAGAATGGCGACTCCTCTAAATTCGCTGCTCTAACTGCAGGAGTACACCAAGGATCAGTATTTGGACCACTTCTGTTATATCTCTTTGTCAAATTATAAGGTAAAGTGGGCTTCTGAAAGATATTCTTGCGTAATCGCTACAGGTCTTTTCCAAATAGCTCTTGACTATCAAAGATCATTGCTTGGACCACTTCTGTTATACCTTTTTGTCAAATTCTACGGTAAAGTGACATTCTTCGCGTAATGTCTACAGGGCTTTCCGAAATAGCTTTTCTGCATATGATAGCCATCTTTTTATGATTGAATACAGGCAGGATATAGAGAACGTTTTCTTTTGGGCTTAAGTGTATTCTTTTCAGCTTTTTTTTGCAAAATATGTTCTAAATGTGTGTCTAAAGTTTGCCTAAATTGATCTCTACGGTCAAGTCCGAATTGAAAAGCGTAGGTAACAAACATCTCCCCCTTTTTTATTACGCGATAAATTGCATTTTAGTACAAATTTAGTGCAAATTCTCTAATTTGTATAATTACACAAGTGATTGTTGGCCTTCTACTTCTCATCTTGATGTCGCTCTATATATATGCAAATCATGAGACACAAAACGACTTTCGTGACCCGGTTTTGGTTATGTACTAAAAATGATCTCAGTCCAAGATACTGCCTTTTACGTTTTAAAAATCTGTTTGTCACGTAAGTTGTTAGCCGAAAATTTGCATATCTCACTACTTTCAGATTACGAAAATCACGAAAGTGAGTCTTGGGCATACGCAAATGCTAAATTGCAATATCTACAATGCAGTACTCGTATCTATCAAAAGCGAAAGTACGTTTTGTGTTACGTACAATGAGTACTACTCATTTATGTGGACTTTGTGACTTAAATTCCAGATAAACTCACCTTTTGACATGAAATTACCAAAATCAGATACACATTTGGAGATAAGCAAACAATTTGGCCTAACTTATGCTACTGTGAAGCGACTACCTGACTTTTATACACAACATTTTTGCGAGGCTATCGCGATCATTCATCTTTGTCATTGAGACGACCACGACAGCGGCACCTTGCAAATTGCACATTAGAGATCGGATTGGATCGGAGACAAAAGTTCATTCATAAACAAACTCGAAGGTCATTTCATTTAGATACATTTAGATAGTAATAGATATATTTAGATAGCATACAAAGCATCTCATTTGAGTGGGAGATGATCGGTCGTTTGTTACTTGTATTTCAAATTCCATATAGATCGGCAGAAATGAAATCAGAGAATGAATCAGAGAGTTGCTGAATACGGTGTTGCAAGCGGCCTAAAGTGGCTTAACCCTCTTACGGTTTACGACGAATTGGCTTGATGTTCTTTTTTTTTTTCTCCTTTTTTTTCTGAATTTTGAACTAATCTTGCTTGTCGCACTTGATCTGAAATACTGAAGTACTGAAATACATGAGATACTCGTACATGTTAGCATGTTGAAGCAACCATATGTATGCAATTGGCGTTTGGCCATATGTGGAGTTCGGTACGTTACGCCGCAGAACATGGCTAATACTGATTCATGTGTCACTTTGTGTTGGGGGAGACACAGAGATGTAGAGATACTAAGATCTACAGAGACTTACTGTCTTTGGTTGCATTTGGGTTTGAGAAAACTGCGACGTTTTTCTTAATGGCGGGAAACACGGTTTACCTTTTTTTTATTTTTATAAGTCGGTAATGCGGTTTGTATCCATAATGGTACACAATTACCGCCGTCGTCGTCGTCGAAAAGGTGCATAGGTGGGCTGTTGTTTAATGACTCTCAAACAGAGGTTGTACTTAATTTCGAGCTGGTGTATTCGTAGTTATTTTCTACCATAAATGTTATGCAAAGTGAACATTTAATTAAGTGTACACACATATGTGTGGTTTGGTTAGATTATGGGGTAATAATAATGCAACGAGGCGTTAATACGAGTAGTTAGTACGCATTCATTTCCTGAAGGTTCTCCGATTTCATTTGATTCTGACCTGGTGATCAAGACTTTTAGTATTTAAACATCCTTTTCCAAATTAATTTGGATGGAATGAGTCTGAAATTCAAAAGGCTAACGTGTCTGTGGTCATCGATATAATGAATTAATTATTTAATTCCACACATTTGACGACCAGTGATCGTCGAGTGGTTTCTTATTAAAAGCGACGTTTTCTGATTAAAGAATGACCAACTGCAGCCGTGAACAAAATATGAGTTTTTGATGAGTGATCTTGTGAGGGGATCTTTCATGTAGATTAAATTTCCCAAGCTGACGCAGATTTAAAAAAGAATATAGTGCCGATGGACTCTGATCTCTTGGAAATCCAACAATCGATGGAAAAACTGACAGTGAACTACGGCAGCTCTTGTGTTATGTCAAATTCCTAAAAAATTATATGCCTATTGTGTGACCTCATTCATTGCCTTTGGACCAAGCTCAGTGGGTCGATCAATCTCCAACTATTTAGCAGGTAATAAACGATTTGGCCTTTTAACTTCATTGGCCATCTGCGACTGCTGATTTAACTCTTCTTGTTTTCCTTGCATTTCAAACCCTCGTAGGTAATTTTCGGCTTAACGTACTTGTATCAAAGAAGTTTAGAATTAAGACCCATTTTCATGAGAAAATCAATGGTTGCTACATTTCAATACTGGAAAGATAGTTCGGTAGACTATATGCGTCTCGTTAAGAAAACGACATGAGTTTGGAAAGAATTGATCTAGACGTGATACACTTTGCCTAGTTTGCCGTGGTGTATAGGCATAAGTAGGACCAGACCCTTAGCTCTGCTCGTGGAAAACTAAGAGGCAATCATCCCATCTTATTTTACCATAATTCCTTGATATCGAGAGAGCTTCGAACAACGTTGACACTTGACCGATTATCACTTCTACTCGAAAACTAGAACATAAATTACTCTGTTTGCACTCGCTATGTGTCCCGCAAACACCCACAGGCATTCTCTAAAATTCTTCAATATGTCTCTCGCCCAAAAACAAAGCTAGTCCTCTTCACAAAAGGAATCAAGATACAAGTACAATGCGTCAATCATCTTTTACAAGCTAAATCTCTTGTAATTTTTTTTTTAGTGTCAAGTACCTAGGCCTTATCCTTGATGCAACCTGATGTGCAGCTTCAGAACGAAAGCTGTAGGCTCAAAATGAGGTTTGCAACCAGAAGTCATGCACTGGATCCACTAAAGCACTAGCATCAACTTTTTAAGAAAAAATACAACGGACCTGCATGCCTGTATTAGCATCACCAGGCGTCACTGGTAGCAACCTTTGCTACCCATTAATTTTCAACTTCCTAAAGTTGAGAAATCTGTATGACTGACCTAAATAGTAATCACTTCCGAGAGTCGATCATGTCTATCCTTTGTGATCACTAGTCACTGAAGATCGCTATCTGAGACACAGTCGACTTCCAGTATTCCCGATCTTGGGAACACATCTTTAAGTCACTCCAAGCACAAAGCCCCCTGTCATCCACGGCTATTTAATTTTGAAACCGGGTATTGCATCCTCCTTTAGGTCTTGAACCAGAGGCCTGGTATTAGGAAACGTTTTTTGCCGAAGCTCATTTATTCGTTCGACGTGGAGTCAATGGGGTCATCCTATCTAAGGTTATTGCCTTGGTCACATGATATATTCGCATCTGGGTACAGCTCATTTGCCAACTAACGAGTCTTTTATGTGGGAAAGTATTTTTTTTTTATTTCTTTTTCAACGGGCTCTCAGTACAGACCTCCTTTTTGGCGTATCGTTCAGCACTGCCAGGATTAAGATCTTATGAAACATTATCTTGGCCTCGGGTAGCAGTTACAAAAAGATTTCGCCAAATGAGTTGTGTAAAAACCAAAAAAAGCCTCACCTTATAGTTTTGCAGGTAGGTCCAACTTGACGTAATGTCATCTGAGAATTTCGCCAGATTTGGCTCGATGGAGTTTTGTTCCAAAACACAATAAAACTCGTCTGATGAGGAGGGACAATTTGTTCCCGACCCTTGACTATTATATTAGAACAATAATCGGATTAAAGAAACTGAAATTCGTCCACAAATAAGGTACTCGTATAATGATCCCATGCGTCGTCTATAGAACTCCGCTGTACATGCATTTACCAACTTAAACAAGATCTCCCACAGCATGCATCATGAATTCATATGGACAGTCCTGGATAAAAAGGATGTTTGTAAAAAAAATTAATCGCTATTATTGAGGCGGCAAATGAAAGTCCAAGGCGTCGTGTTTAACACAGCGATAAACTGTCATACGCTTTTGAAGCCCAAAGCGGAGAACATCAGGGATACGTCCTGTCATCTGTTCTTTTCCTTGTTCTAATAGTTCTAAGGATACAACGGATAAGTCGTCAATGCGCAAAAGCTCTCCCATTTTAGTACAACTACGGGTATTGTGTTAAATAATAGGATCGGCGGGTTTATCAGTTTTATGCCAGACTATATGAAAGATGAACAGGACCGTCTCAGAGTCTGTTCGGAATTTCAGCACCTAATGGTTGAGGATGAGGTCAAGCAGGAGATTTTCAAAAGGTTTCTCTAAAGTTCAACCGATCGATGGCAAACCAGACGAAGCCATCGGTAAGATAAGATGAAGACAAAAGTTTATTACGGAATATGCCAAGCTAATCCAACTCCAACTCCAACTACCTCCGGAGAACTTAAATATGTAGTCAATCACGAACTTTGTATAATTGTTTCAAATGACCTAGTCAGCCACAGCTGAAGGCGATTTTTCTCAACAAATTTCAGTACAAATTGCTACAAATCTTTAAAAACCAATTTGTTTTCATTATACCTGTCAAAATATTTTCTTGTTAGGTACCTCAACTATTCATCTTTTCATCACGATTGTTTCAATCACTCTTACAAATTGTCCAATTTGCTGTAAGTTCGATCTCTCTTCACCAGCAGTCATAAATCACCATGAATCCCATATCTTATCCACATTCAAGTTCTCCCATGCTACCCAGGCGATCTCGAAAGTCATAGAAAATCGTGACCACTTTATCCTCTTCAAGTCAAACGGCACTTCAAATGCAATTTGGCACGTTTTTCCTTGGCAATCCAGAATCTCAAAATGAGAATCAAACGCAAAAGAAAATTCTTAACGTTTTCCAATATTTAATTAAACGTCATTCTCAATGATCAGACATGAGATCATCTCACAAAACAGCGTCATTCCTACCCGCAGCTGTACTCATATACGTATCCGTAGTCGTACTTGCACACTTGCGTACGTAAATATCAATTCGGTAAGCCACTTTGGCGCTCATTCATGGTGCTACCGCTAGCGCAGAATATCTTATCGACTAAAAAGATTAAAAATAGAAAAAACCTTGCAAACAACAACAACCAGGAAAAACCGTGAGATGCTACTCAAACTTGGGGTCGACCAAACACCATGCGAATACAACGGATAACCTGTTTAAGACGTTGAATTTTGCGGAGCACTCAAAGTCTCCAACTGACTAACTAAGTGGCCAACTGCGACTCACAGATCCGAGTCAGCGAGAATTTTTAAGTTTGTCAATATTTTCATTTCTACTGGGCATTTATGGATCTATTGGTTCGTTGTAGTTGTTAAACGTCTATGCAAAGCGTTCGCACTGTCAAGATACGAGAAGACCGCTGTTTTTTTTTGTAAATAATTCGCGACAAGATAGAAGTGATACTGGCACTGGCCAGTATTGAGATACATGATTTACTTGACATTTGCAAGGCAAATGTAGATTTTTATGAGGAAGATTTGTCGGAACTATTGGATTCAGTAATGGAACTCGATGTTGTTGTTTATTGACATAGTATTAGCATTTGGTATTTAGAATTTGTTTTGGGAATTAGAATAATTCAATTATGTTTATGAGTTTGTATCGCATTTTTTATATAATATGAGAAAAAAAAAAAACTGGAATACCACAAGGTTGGAGTCTTGGTCCGATTCTATTTAAAGAATGGAAAATATGCCAATGATCAGTCTTGGAAAACTGTAAGTGTTGAGAAAATAGAAAACCATGACATCCCACAAGATTGAAGACTTAGTCAAATCGTATTTTAAATTGCAAATGGACCAACAACCTGTTTCGAAATATAACTTGAAAAATCGTTGGCACAGTTTCATATAGAGATAGGCACTGTAATGCTAGCAAAGAGGTTTATGGGTCAGCTACTATACACTTATGTATGTTACTGCCATAATGTCTGAGTAGTCGCCTGCTACTAAAATCATATAATCTCGCTGGAGATTAAAACTTTTGATTACCTCAAATGATTTGCTCCTTTGAAGTACCTATTATGATTTTTTCCTAATCTTATGGGGCTTCCCTTTCGTCTGCTAAATTCCTTTATCAAGTTATGATTATTCTTACAGTAAAAGAGTTAATCTTCCTCTGGGAAGCCCTCAACCATGACATTTTTTTATCGTATCAAGTTGATTTATCAAGCCGCCTGTCATTAAATATTGCCGGCAGTAAAAATGATTAAAAGGTGCCGATTGGGTATCCAAGATTTCGAATAAATCAACCAAACCCTAACCTTTCAGCGATTGCGAGGAGAGTCTTCTATGAAAATTGGAGACAAAGTGATTAACTTGCTCTACGAACAAACTACGAACGATCAGTACTTTTTGGATAGATTTGGCAACGTTATCAAACCCTTACAGAGTAAATTTGTAAAAAAAAAAAAATCACTATAAGTATCACAAAAACTCTTTCGATACCCTCGAGCAAAAGAAAAATAGTTACTCCATGACCATCTCCATGTCTACGGAGTCATTTCCTATACTAGTAAGAGTTTCTAACTGGATTACGGTCCCAAAAAATAGAAATATCATCGAAGTCAGCGCACCCATCAACATACTCTAATCTACAATTCTGCTCGTATTAAAGCGGTTTTGCCATTGCCCTCAACCAGGACATCCCAGTTACTTAATAACACTACCATGGGACTAAAAGATGTAATCTATATGAACAATCCAGAAGCAGGTAGGACCAGGTTGCTTACACTGTTGAATTCTCAAAGCAATGTCATCTGTTATAAGAAATCGTATATCGAAAGCTGTGCAATTATAAAATCGCTCACATCCAGCAGCATAAACTCAACGAGATAGCTTAACATCACACTTTAGTGAATATGTACCTAGGATAGACGAGGCTCTTCTACCAGAAAAAGACCTAAACACAGATCACATAAAGCGGCGAAATTATTTTCCAAGTACCTCATTCAACCTAAGATGGAAATAGCTTGGTTAAAGACATTATTGAAAAAAGCAATAACATAAAAGAGAGAACAGTGTAACCCATCTATGGACTTATTTTTGTTAAGGATCACTTCAAACCAGCCAGGGAACCAGGATTAAGTACTTCTGCCAAGGTCCTATTAATAAGCTATCGAGCTTCTGGACCCTTGAAATTGTAGTGAATTAGTTCATGAATTCCCAGTCAGCTCCTAAACCTTCCTTAGCGAGCTGATAAACTCCAAGTGGGGCTTGAGTTTCTTCGAGGCGGTAAAGGGATATTAGAAATCACTACACCGGTCCAGATGCGGCGTTAACCTTGATTAGGACTTGATTATAAAAATGTTTAACTACGGCATCGCATTGCACGCAGGTTTCAAATATTACGAACATACTGTCGTGTTCTGAAGATCTAAGTGGATTAGAAAACATCATGGGAAACAATTGTTGCTCCGAGTTTAGTTGGGCTTGCCTCTGTCATTAAAAAAGACATCCTTGGATGAACAAAAAGACCGTGGACAAAAGAGAAAATAGTCTGCGACCGTAGGACTTGTCAGGATCTTCCAAGTTCCAATAGGGACTTCCGAACTTTGACCGTTGATAGCGGCCATATTGTTGAAGCTACATCTGTCAAATTGGCTGTAATTTATTCACTCTGTTTTGCCCAATCACAATGGACGGACATAGCGTTCAACAACACGTTCAAATTATAAAAGTGTTTTATCAAAATGGGTGTTCTGTTCGGGCAACGTTTCGCCCGATTCGCCCATTTTATGGCCGCCATAATCGTCATACCGAGAGGATTATTCGGAGTGTGGTGGATAAATTTGAATCCACTGGTTCAATAAACGATAAATCAAGACCTGCCAAAAACATCGCCGCTTTCCATGAGAGTGTGCAGGAGAATCCGAGGCAGTCGATTTCGTGTCGCTCACAAGAACTCGGCTTTTCGCAAACCACAACTTGGCGAATTTTGCGTCGTGACTTAGATCTGCACCCGTACAAAATTCAACTGACCCAGGAGCTGAAGGTAAACTACCATAGACAGCGACGTGTGTTCACTGAATGGGCTCTGGAACAGTTGGAAACTGACCCTAATTTTCATCGAAAAATCATCTTCAGCGATGAGGCCCATTTCTGAATGGATGGGTACATCAACAAACAAAATTGTCGAAGTCGAGCATCCAATGCATCCCGAAAAAGTCTCTGTTGTGTGTGTCCATATTTCTTTGAGAACGACGTTGGCCAGGCCATCACCCTCAACGACGAGCGCTATAAGTCGATGATTACCAACTTCTTTTGGCCTGAATTGGATGATATGGACACCAACAACATGTGGTTTCAACAGGACGGCGCTACGTGCCACACAGCTCACGCCATATTAAAAATTCTGCACGAGCGATTCGAGAGCATAGTCATTTCACGTAGAGGTGATGTGAACTGGCCACCGAGATCGTGCGATTTGACCCCGTTAGGCTTTTCCTTGTGGGGTTTTCTAAGCCACAAACCACAGCGGCCCTCAAAGCCGACATAAGCCATGCCATCGGTCAAATTCATCCTGATTTATGCGCCAGAGTCATGCAAACTTGGACATTTGGGATGCGCGCCACCAATAGAAGCCGCGGCTGACATTTGAACGATGTTATATTCCATACATAATGGCATCGATAGGCCTTTCAAACGAATAAAAAATGTCGATGATATCTCGCACACACTTTGTTTTATTTAAATTTAAAGGTAGGAAGCGCTTAATGAAAGACCCTTTACATTCACTCCTTATTTTGGCGGGGCAATCAAAGCAAGTAATACTATCAGAACCGGTACCGGTTAAAAAATTCTTAAAACTAACAGCTAAGACCTGTCATCAAGAGGTGATGAATTGCTTTTTCAAGTCAATGGACAATTAATCAAGTTTAAGGTATAAGTGATTTCATCCGATAACACACTTTTGCCCTTTATAACCAATCCTACCCTGTCCTTTTTAATTGGCCACCGAATTAAGCAACTCCTTATAGTCAACTTAATAGTCTTAAGTAAACGGAAGCAAACAGACTATTTTGCGGGATATCCCGACCCGTCTAGAGTCCCTTCCCGACACACGACAACATTCCAGCATCTTAAGCCCTGCGCTCGCTGGTTTGAGGTTTCTGGTATGGTGTCCACTACCACTTAAATTTTCGCGTCATCTCAAATCTCAAGGCTGAGATTCGAAAATGGTCTTGACTGGAGTATTGTTGTTGTTCGGTAAATGTAACCGAGCCAGTGTAGGCGAAGTGTCTCGGTTTCAGAAGAGGTAAATTGACTTTAACCTTTTAAAACGTTAACCAAGTGGAATTGGATTACAGCTTTGTGCTATCGCACTAGAAGTGAAATTATCAGGACCAGTCCTTCAAAGTATGTACTCGTAGGTATAATGCAGGAATACTGTGGTAGAAATGCCACACTGTGCCGAGTGTGCCTCCTCATACCCATACAATTTCCGAGAACTTCATACACATCCATACCGTATGTATCTTCCTGCTTTATGTTCAAAGTAATCTCACCCCCTACACCACTTTACAAGGTTTATACTACTCATCCGCATATGTCATAAATTTCCATAGAAATTTGCAAAAACTTCTAGTGTCATCATCATACTCGTACATGGACACGACCTGTTTCATGATGTTTTTTTCCTCGCCACTCATTCTGCGTTGTTTCCAGCATTATGTTTACTTTGTAATTTTGCTTTTTTTTTTGTTTTCTTATTTTCTGTTGTAATTGCTATGGTCAGTTGTTTGTCGCCATTGCCATCGCAACACAACACAACACAACAAACAAACGATGGACGCCGCTGTCAATTTTAAGTCTGCCTACTGTCATGTCACTCTTGGCCTTCTGTCGACCGTGAAAATTGCCAGCAAAAGAGAAATCCCTATTTCAGTTGAATACACACAGCGCACCCCTTTGTCAGAGCCATCACTTGAGCCATATTCAGCAAATGGTCAGCATTTTTCCAAGAGAACCGAGACCAACCGATTAGGTATGACTTAACTTGTACTCGCGTATTTGCGTTTCCACTTGCATTTATGGTTAATCTATACCTGACTGCGTGCCACCACACCCAATCCGGGACTTGAAACGTTGAAACAGCAAATGAACAACTCAATCTGGACAGAGATTACTGCTATTTGAACGTCCCACACCCTGTAATGTGATGGAAGGTTGTTGTGAATGAATTGCCCATTTCAAGACACAACTCGTCGATCGATAAATTACGGTTGAGCTGAGGGCAGGCAGCGCAGCACACCAACATCAAATGGATCATCTGCTACATGAGTCGAGTGTCGTTGTCAAGCTTGACCCCTACGGGTAGCAATTTTCCATCGTTAAAGTCGCCATTTCGAATTTCATTCGTTTGTTTGTGAAAAGGGGGGACGAACTGGATGACAAGTCCATAAGTTTGGGTTGAGTCGCCAGTAAATGGGGTTGAATGGTAGTGCGTGCTTTTAACTTGATTATTGACATTATTGTTTTTGTTGGCGTTTTTATTACTGTTGTGTTTTCATTACGGCTCTACGGGGTGAATTGTTTGGGCACAACATGAGTCATGGGAACTGTAACGGATATACGGGCGACAGAGTTTTAAAGACTTTGAGAGCCCTCTTGTCGGATAAGTTGCTTTATCTATAGAATTCCCAGACTAGAGTTCCCCTTTGTTAGAGATAATCATGAAAGAAGACTTTACGTCGAACGAGCTGTACAACCACTGAAACAACAATCTACTAGGGCGGGGGTCAAAGTATTGTACTTTAGCCGCCTCATGTGCTCATTCACAGAAATTTGGAAGGGAAACTATGAAATGCAGCGCTATCACTCGTTTAAAATGAGTTTACAAGCTGTTTGACAGATTCGTCAGGAAATCCAAACTAAAAGCCAAACCTCAGGTGAACTAAAAGAAATAAAACTCTTCACAGATCTGATCTTGGCCAATTCCAGAAAAGAGATACTTCAATTGTTATTGGACAACTTTGTACTTTCCTTTTGCCCTTGTAAAATAAATCGCTGTGGCGTTTAAATTGACTACGTCGGCTGGTATTCCTGACATGTAGCGAGTCCACTAAAAACATAAGCTCACATATGTAGCACACTGGTGGACAATTGATCATAAACGTGAACATCGACTACATGTTGGAGAAGCCAGTCAGTTAGAAGCTCAGGATCGAGAAATTACGGCTGCCATTCTGATGGTCACAAATTTTCCAAACTGCATTTGTGCGTCAATTTTGTATATCAACGAAGGGTAAGCCGACAGACTGACATTTTTCCCATCGCAATAAAAATTAGAGCCCTGTGTGTTAGAAAGATCACCCATGGAATTGATGAGCACGCCTTTGCTAACCTAAAAAACGTAGCCAGATGGATCAAACTAATTAAATTATCTGGACCTCTACTGGGAAAAATTTCCAACACAAAAATAGGGCTAGCGCATTTTCAAGACAACGAAAGATGGTTCAATACAATTTAGCAGCTAAGTTTCTGTCACACATTCGTACATTTCAATCATTACAGAGAAGAAGTTGAGGATTCAGACTAAGTTCCAATACCGCCGATACTCTAGCACCTGTGTGTAATGGACCATCCTCAATGCATACAATGGTATGTTTTAGGCAAAAACCCAGTGTCTGCAAGGCGTCTCATTTGTTAACTATCAGCGAAGGAGTGGTCGATGTATTGTAGAATAAATACCGCGTACAGACCCCTAACTATGCGTATCTAAGCGCTTTCGCATATTAACTAGCCTCGCGCCTTTTTGGAATCCTTGCAGGCGTGAGTCCTAATTGTGGTTAGCAGGTTAAGCCTATTCACAGCGATACAATAACTACATACAAGGTTGCGTTGGCAGAAAATGTTGTCCAAGCAGCCAGTCCAGAAAAAGCAAATACCTTTCCACTTCTATATACTACGATTGGCTCCTGATTCCCTGCCACGATACAGAAACCGAACAATGGTTCTTAACTGGATTAGACATCCAAGTACGACAAAGCCGCCTTTAGAGTTTTGAGTTTTCGATATGAAAAAGATCACCTGAGATCACAATTAAATATGACTCTATGAATGACGACAAGCCTATAACGTAAATTTATTTAGCGAATATTTAATAGCGGCACTAGTTGAACTACGCACTGGAGCTGGTAAAGCAATGACATAATTTGCCCAGCTTACCTAACTGGTGACTTCAGTTAGCTAGCATGTTTCCTGCCTCTCTATTGCCAAATCAATTTAAAGACAAATCTATATGATGATCAATCTGCAGTTTATCGACCACTATAATCCACACACTGGAACGTACTCGTAAATACCCTGAAACTGAGGGACAACTCGGTCAGATGGAGCAAGTACATCGGAGACACGGACAACCTCAAGCTAACATGAGTAAAACAACGACCACAACCGACGGATCATGGTGGGAAATATTAGAAACCCTCCGCATAATCCTCTACAAAAGTATTTTCTCAAAGTTTAACCGCAAAGAAAAGGGATCGAATAACAACAAACAGGTGGCGGTTGGTTAGTCCATTCATATCGAAGACGCTGTTGGAAATAAAAACTTGGTCTAGATACTACATTGATCCCGGAATGTATTCAGAGAATTGGAAATACAAGTTTATTCATCTAAATCTATATTGTCCCCTTCAAAGTAATCCCTATCGACTGCAACACACTTATGCCAGCGCTTGATCCAAACCTCGAAACATTTTTTATATTCGGTTTTCGGTATGTCCATCAGTACTTCCTGCGATTTTTCCATTACTTCCTCTCGGCTGCTGAAACGCGTGCCCCGTAGTGGTTTTTTTTAAGTCGATTGAACAGAAAGAAGTCACAGGGAGCCAAATTAGGTGAATTCGGTGGCTGTTGGATAGTATTTGTTGCATTTTTCGTCAAAAAATTACGAATAATGATGACACTGTGCGACGGTGCGTTATCATGGTGCAAAATCCAGTAGTTTTCTGCCCACAATTCTGGTCTCTTTCGGCGAATTGCTTCACGCAAACGTCTCATGACGCCCAAATAACACTCTTTGTTTACTGTCTGGCCTTCTGGCAAAAATTCATGATGCACTACACCGTTGTACTCGTAATCCATGAAAACCGTGAGCATTGCCTTCTTTTTTGACTGAACACGACGTGGTTTCTTTGGTCTCGGCTCTTTTGGTGAACGTCATTCACTTGCCTGATGTCTGGATTGCGTGTCGTACTCATAAACCCACGTCTAGTCTCCAGTAATGATCGTTTTGATGAAAGTGGGATTGGATTCAGTCTCGCAAATCATCTCTTTTGCGACGTCAACACGGTCTCTTTTTTGCAAGAAATTGAGGTCTTTTGGCACCAACTTTGCTGCTACGCAACGGAAAAACAAATCATTAACCAAAATGTCTTGGACGGATCTATAGGCAACGTTCAAGTCCTCCGCTATCTCTCTGATGGTTAATTTGCAGTTATTGACCAACATTTCTTTTACTTCATCAATATCTTCGTCGGTTTTCGATGTTGATGGTCTGCCACTGCGTTCATCGTCTTCGACTGACTCACGACCACTTTTGAACCGTTCGCGCTCGTGCCACTAGTAAACGACCGTTTTCTTTAGAGAATCGTTGCCGAATTATTTTTCCAACATTTCCAACGTTCGCGCACCATCAAATCCGTCTTTTACGCAAAATTTAATACTCGTACAAGTTCGTTGTCGCAAATTTAAATCCATTTCTAAAATTGTAAAAAATCGCCAACACACACAGAGATAGATGTACTCTTGGCTACGTAACTTTTGCAAATGTCAAGCTATGACGCTAAGATTTAGAGGGAACAACAACAACAGATTTACCAACTTAACAAAAAAAAAAAAAACAGAACTCAAATCGGAACAATGGGAGCGCCACACGGTGGGTGTGGTCGGCAACTTTTTGATCAATGATTTTGTATGTATACAGCGAAATGTCACATTTGCAAAGGATGGGCACAAGGGAAATTCTCTCTTCATAATTATAGCCCGTCTTATTCAACGAACTAACAATACTCCATGACGATGGTTGCTATAGCCAAATAATCCACAATGTCAGCAATATCGGGTCGTCTCTAGAGAGCTTCACATACTCAAAAAGATGGCATTCCGTTTTGATGGCAGACGTATTAGTCCGTATGAAGAACGAAATATGTTCAGCGTGAGCGGATCTTTGCCAATAAGTCAGCACTATCACCGTGGTCATAAGTCGGCAAAATCAACAGGAAAAATGGGCAATTGATGAAATTTATGTTGAAACGGAAAATTGAAATTGTTGAAAGTTCACCAAACTCAATCTGATATACAGTGCAGCAACGAAGAGTATCCCGGCCGAAAAACTGACACTTGCCATACACAGTGAATAACACAGGCTCCTAAACAATAGTGTTATGTAATTACAGTCCTCTGTATGAATAAATATCACCCACAGGCTAGGCTTATGCAATAGATTGCAAATGAAACGCTAGATGAGTTTCAAAACCTGCTAGATAGAGGTCGCAGTCAGATCATAATAGCGCAGTCAGATTTGAAAATACGGCCAATTAACTAGTACAACATCAGGACCAACCGATGAGATATCATGCGGTTTTTTATAATTTTTCGGCGCTAGACAGACATTAATTCAAGGAAAAGGGCCTACAAAACCGTTTGGCAAAGAAAAATGAGCCCCAAGGGATTTAGATCGACTGCAAAATGGTGGAAAGCAGTTTAGCCAGAGAGTCTACAGTACTATCACCGGATATCACCAGCAAGCTTTTAGAAACCTGTAGCTGATTTCATGAGAAAAAGTCGCCTTACCGATACCTAACCATGATCCTTTAAGTAGCAGTTACAATAAAGCACTGAAATGTTTAGCTTCTACCCGATAGTTCGACTTGTTCTACTGTCCAAATTCTTAATAGAAGTCAGAGTCGTCTTGTAAAAGACTTTCTGGCACATTACTGCCATGTCAAGAAGCATCTCAGGCACATGCTGACTGTACAACGAAGAAGAATCACTAAAGCACATACCATATGATCGAAGATTTCGTCCTGTCAGCTAAGTCAAAGCACTACTCGCATTCCTTATCAAGACCGGAATCATGAACAAGGTCTCGCTTGAGTACAATATATCGCAATAGACCCGCTCAGGTACACAGCTCCTCCTCTCTCACATCGCTTGTTGTTGCAATTGAAATACCTTCATGCATGCAGCATGCTCCTACTATAAATTGTCTCAGCCCCACCTCTATCTTTCTCTTGGCACATCCAACCCTTGTTACAATTTGCAATATGACAGCTAAACAAACAGTCTATCACACGGGGCAATGCTACCAGTCTTCCTAACACCCGTCAACCAGTGAAACGTGCTTAGAATTTATGACAAACCATAAAAAAGAAAAAAAAACAATTCTCCTTCTATAAAATTTAAACGTGGCAAAGCCACACTTTTTGTAACCTCATAAAAATAGTTCCACTTACCTGACCGCAACTCGCACGGAAGTGTCCTTATCATCTCCGCTGTCGGAAGACATCTTCTTCTCGAAATTCGACGATGAGGAGCCTCCTGCTAGACCACTAGAAGCAGCTGACAACGATGGCGACAGAGGGATACTTTGGTTGCTGCCCGAAACAATTGTTGATTTCCCACTACCGATGGTCTCTTCGACTGCATTAGCAACACCAGGAATGTTCACCAACAAATCGATCTGATTATCAACCTCCTCCTCTTCGTCCTCACCTTCCTCCTCCACCCCCCTTGGTGATGACGTTTCGTCCTCCGTTTCGGACGCCGTTATGACTTTTTTCCTCTTTGGATCCTCGCCGGAATAATGCACAACAAAACCGGAAATTTCCTTAAAAATCCAAATGCACGTGTATCCGTGTCACCTGAAAGGGAAAACATAAAAAAAAATTGTTAAATCAAATCAAAATGAAACTTCAAAAACGAAATTAAATAAAATGACAAACAAATGAAGGAAGGCATGTCTCCCCTAATTAATTTGTAAAACATTTTCGTGCTCTGTCAAACGAGACCGAGAGTAAAAAAAAACAAACAGAAATGACGAGCACGCTAAAACGAACGAACATACCTGTGCGTGGTTGAGTTCGCGCTCTGTCAGTGCGTTGTGTATGCGTTGAGTGTGCGTTGTAGTACTGACACGATGTGCATTTGCCTAAAATTGACGGAACGACTAAATTTAGCATTCAACGCACGCACACGCATTTCATTAACAGTCGACAGTCGACAGTCGACTGAGCGCCTGCATTTGGACGATTTTTTCGGCTTACCGACAGTTGACAGATACGCGTATCCGTATGTACCTACTCGAATCTGGGGTGTAGGAAGCAGGTGAAATAGAGATTCGAATTCAGAGATGATGATGATGGCAACGATGACGAAGTTGATGATGAAAAGGCGGCTATTTTTGTCTTCCCTTTCCTGAAGTAATGAATTTCGGTGTTTCGAGATCTACACTAGTTCTCTTCTGTCATTTTCGTTTCGTTTTTTTTTTTTTTTTATAGTAGCGCATGGGGATTATCCATCCGTGTCTGTCTGTCGGTTTGCGTGTGGAAGTTCATTGTATTCTGGCGCAAATGACCTGATCACCTACAAAATGCGGTTTAAATGAAAGGAAAATTTCATTGAAGACTGACGAGAAGACATAACGAACTTCCTGTATTCAAGTGGTGCAAAAAGGTTTTTTTAATTTGACAGAGCTTTGAGGTCTTAGGTGGTTTTGATTGATGTGGTAGAAACGTCTGAAGGTAGCGACATTTTGTTGGGTGGAAAATTTTATTTCCTCAATTGAAAGTGATTTGGTTGTTAATGAGAATTAAATTCCAAATTAACTGAAAGTCTCTCTTTTGATTAATGCTTTGATGTGTCGTCAATTGTCATACGAGTAAAACGTCAACCGTTTCACTACTGTAAACAAAACAAATAAACACTGTCTCTGTCAATGATTAACAGAGTTTACGAACACATCCACAAATCATTTATGTAGAATGACTTCTTTCAATTGACGCAACAATTTTCTTGTTTACAAGGTATGCGGGCCGTAAATCTGATTCATCGTCATATTGAGACATCATTTTTGTCACAAACAAATGTCTCTGAGTTTGACACTTCTCGTATGTACGAGTACGAGCAGTGTTTTCAAATTTTGGTTATTTTTCACAGGGGGGACATTAAAACTAAATTAATTCGAGTATTGAGATATAAAGTAGAAAGGGGTTTTGAGCAGTCAGATTCCCCTAGGAATTTACTTCAAATGAAAACTTACAACAACATTTTGTGGCGTGGACCGGTTGCGGATAGCCCTTTGAATTAAGTATCTACATCTATACAGTACGCGGTTCCCTCATTGTCAATCATCTGATTCTTTGTGGTAGACGAGATCTTGGTTTTATTAAAGAAGAATGGCTTTAAATCGACGGCCTACGTAGAAGACGCCGTCTTCATTTCATTGCAGAGGACTACGATTAATCCTTTAAAACCAGAGGTTATCCACTTCACTAACAGAGAATCGAATCATACCTTGAAGGCTCCAGACTTTGAAAAAACTGAACCTGACTCTCTAGATCAACACGATTTCTAGTTGTGTGTTGTAGAAGTGTTTTGAAATTCATAGTGAACTGTAGAAAGAACGTCGTTGCAGACAAGTGCAGTTTTCCCAGTTGCAATCCTCCTGTAGTACATTGGCTTTATACAGCGGTTGATTGTGAAATCCATCTTGAAATAGTAAATCCGGGTGGAGGGCATTAGAATAGCGCTTAAACTGCATCAGAGCAGAACTTACAACGGAATTGTGGCATCAATCAGGAAAACATTCACAGTGATATGGCCATATTCCGCTGGATCACATTTTAGAACACATTTTAACCTGAAGGGAAGACAACTCTGACTATCAGGCATATGCGACCACGCTTTCATACTATCTTTGTTGGGTGACTGCAATTTTTCAAAAGCTGATTGCATCGTTCAAAGCTGGTTTTTGAGAAAAGTTTCTCAGTTGGCGAGAAAGAAGCCGATCTTGGTCAAAGAACTGTCAATGGAAACATCGAGGATGAAACTTCGATCGAGATCATGTCCACTTGAAGGGCAAGGCTCAGGTCAAAACAAAGATTAGTTGCTGGGACGCGCGAGTCGTTTCTGGTATCATCTGCGAGATCCGCATCCATATAGAAAGTTAAGCTTATTATTAGCGTCCACACAAAAGATTATGGGTACTTTAAAATGATCGCACACTGCGGAGCCGGAAATAAATTACGAAGGAAAGAATGACAGATACCGATGCACGTTGGTTTTAAATGTTTGCAGGTTGTTATGAGTAGGAAATAAAGTGATCGGCAAGACACTCCATAAGCGAGTTCTAAGGTTTAAGAAGTAATGTTGACATTTCAGGAAAATGGTGACAGAAAACAGGCATGAGATCTAACGTCGATGTTGGAAAATGTCAATGCACAACTCAATATTGGCGTAACCTATATCGCACAATTTTGAATCCCCTTTAGTAATGCAAGTCCATTTTCAGAAAGATCAAAGCTTTATATTGTAGGTTTTGACCACGTCGGACGAAGTGAAGTATTTCTTACATCGCTTGATGAAACCGTGATATTTCGCAGCATTTTTGACGACATCGAATATGTGGTCATTCCATCGTACCGAGTTTGGAAAGCCCTCTGGTTTAGGCGATACAAATACGATTCATGGATAATGACCGGGTATTTAAATTTCGCCTTAATGGCAGAGGACTGTATTGAGTTTTGAAAGCATTCAATTTCGCTCGTTTGTTTTATTGCACTTTAATACTCGTAAACCCGCCATTCCTGTACTACAGACGAAGAACAGGAACGTGAAATCAAGAACGAATGTGAGAAGCAAAGTATTCTGTCTTTAGCGAAGGACTACACTGGATTAGAAGTAGCAGATCACAAATCGATACCTAATGCACACATTTTCGAAAAAAGTGGCCAAATTCTGCCAAATGCTTTTGAAATATCAAGTGCAACAACCTAGCTTTCGCCAGATGGTTTTAGACTTTGGTACCTTTTTCTGTCAGAAATGCCATCAAATCACCACTGAACCTATTGCTTCGAAAATCGTGCTGCCAACGATTGAGAAGTCGTCGCTTTTCGAGGTGTTTCATAAGCAGATTACGCGGTCAGAAAAAAATCCGGCATGAAAAAATGTAGTTACCGTAGAACAGGGAATTGGTTAGTGGGCTTGAAATGGATGGTAGATCCTGTGCATTGGGTACCAACTAAGAGACAAGATAAGAACGATAGGAAAAAAAATTTAAATAAAACAAAAACCGTGTGAGATATTAAATTGATTTTGGCTTTATTTTGAAGCTACGTTCATGCACATCATTCAAATGGCCGCTTCAACTTCGCTGGGAGTGCTTCAAGCGTTCGGTCCAATTTTTGATGACTCGGTCCAATATGTGCGGCGTTATTCCGGCAATAGCGTGCCGAGTGGTGTCAAATCGCATGATCGCGACGGCCAACTGATGAACTTTCGTCGTGAGATGACCCAGTCGCCAAATTTCTCCTTCACAATAACGTTGCGTCGCTTATATGGCATGTAGCGGTATCGTGTTGCAACCACAGCTCGGATATACCGATGTTGTCGAGAGCTCTGAACACAGAAAGTCGGTTAACAGCGCTCTATACATGAGACCATTGATATCGGTGTTTCCGCACCAAACCGTCAAACTTTGTAGATGCATTGATGATTGGCCGAACACTTGTGTATTGGGTTCGCTTTAATAACGGCAATTTTGCTTGTTGACATAGGCGCTTAGCCAAAAATGGGCCTCGTCCGAGAAGATGATTTTTTGGCCAAAATCCGAATTTCCGGCCAACATTTCCAGCGCCTAATTACCGAACTCACGGCGTTGTCTATGGTCATCCGGCTTCAATTCTTGCGTTAGCACAATCTTATACGGATGTAGGCCCAAATTCAACCGCAAAATAAGCCGGGTTTATTCTCTGGCGATGCCCAATTCAGCTGACCAGCGCCGAATCGACATTTTTGGGTCTTATTAGATACTGGCCGCAATGTTTTCTTCATTTCGCACCAATCTCTGTCTGGTTGGGGGCTTAAAATCCAAAAGACTAACGCTCAAACTTTTCCACGGTGCGACGAATTGCCTGTGCACTGAAGCCATGATCACGACCGACCTCACGACGCAATTCACGTTGCGTATTTACAACTAAGCCCGAATTTCGATAACATTTTTAGTAATTTCCGCACATTCGGCAAGCGTAAAACGATGCAAGATGAAATGGCAAGCCTTACCGAATATTTTGACAGCTAGATGTCGTAACTTTTACAGCTGCTGAAATATAACAATTGGAAAAACTATCATTGCTATCTGGTCACAAATTATTATTTGGTTTTTGACGACAGCGTTGGGTGGTGCTCTTTAAGCCGAGACTTAGACACCACTTGAAAAACCTATTATGCTCGTGCGCTACACATATACCAGTTAAAGAAAATACAAAAACGTTGGTTTTCCAATGACAAACCGTTATTGCCACGTCAAAAGAAGTGTACTAATTCTACTCCAAGGATGAGACTCTATTTGTGAAGAACAACCCTAGGCAATCGCTGGTATTTCGATTTATCAAAACAGATGGGGTGGTTGGAAGTCATTACTTGAAGAACGACAGCTGTGTTCTATAGAATCTTGACCCTGTCAGTCCTATTACACTCGTACGGGGATGTGCCCCTATCACAACAAAGTAAGTTCAAGAGATATAATTTTGAAAAAAATTGTCCTTCACGTGAGGAAGTAAACGGCAACAACGCTCCAGCCTTAGAATCCCTGGAAATTTCTTCAAAAAGTATAAAATAAAAAGAGGGAGTAAACCTAGACTTGGTGAATATAATCACACTTCTCTCATACGGACTGGTATTTTGTTAATAACCTTTAGCATTCGAATAGGGACAACAACGCAAAAGGGCGTCAAAACACGAGTTTACTCCAACTGAACCGAGAGTTCATGGGATACATGCCTAGGGCTGAAAATCTCGTGTCATAAATAGTCAGGTGAAGGTCATAGAGGTGATGCCGAAAGCTATACTGTGACATATTTCAAGAGGAGCCAGGTCTTTAAAGACATCGAAAGTAGATAAGCAGATGCCAGCTATGCGGATGAGTGAAAATGCCCAAGGGAATGGGTTTGTGAAGCGACAATCACTACATACATAGATAAATGGAAAGAAAAATGTATTTAATTTGTTTGTTTGTATTTAATGAGTTCTTCTACCTGTCGCAATTTAAAGTCGTTTCACAATGCACAGAATGAGCTTTTTCTCATGATTCTTAAGGGTCTCGTATTTGACATAACAAACAACGTTCCAACGTTCCAGCACTTAGTGCTACTGTTGGCAACTACCACCACATACCTGCTTCCAACAATCCCTTACAATGTTCAACAATCACAATAGCTGCATTCCACTTTGGAATTCTCACATTTACGAGTAATTTATGCGACATTTTCGCACCTTTCACTTAGGCACCCTCCACTGCCGGTTCACTCTCTGGAAAATGGTTATTATCATAATTAATCCGTTAGCAGAGAAGTGAAAGGCGGCGCGGCGTGCCGACTACAATTGTCTTTGAATGCTCAACTTTTCAAACGACACAAAAAAAAGGCCCCAATTCCAACAACTTGTTCTTCAGCTCCAACGACAACTTCAGATTCAAATTCGATTTTAATCACCTCTCGTACGAGTATTTTTATTTTTTCAAAAAAAAAAAAAAAAAACACAAAACAAAAACAACTGACATCACGATTTAATTTTTCCAAGAAACACTCTCGGAGTGGCATTTAAATTTTAAAATTTCTTTCATCTGCATACGGTGAGAAATTGGTCGCCGGATAGCAGATACTCGTATTCATAAGCGAGACTAAGAGGTATCTACGAGTAGTTCCGCCAAAACTCGCATAGTTTTGGATAGGAAAATATCTCTTTTTTTGCTTTCAAATTTTTTCTTCGGTTACTATGTATCCGTTCTTCATGCTGATTAATTGTCAATCCAATGGACTGCGAAATAATTTATCTTATTCGGAAGGAGTCACTTTTGGTTATGGACGCGTACAGTGATCGTTTTTCCATCATCAGATCGATCGAGGCGATGCTCTCATCGTGATCGCATCTGTTGACAGAAATAGCTTTTTTTGTCAAGAAGCGGCAATGCCTCGGAATTGGTAAACGGCCGTCAGTCATTGCTAAGTGACTTATGAATATTTGAAGGCGATCTGAAGAATTTTTAATCTTTTTTAAGATTACCGGACGATCATGAATATTTATACAAGTGAAATATCGTAGAAACATTCATACTTTTATTAAGCTTACAATTTTATGCAGAACACCGCTGAGTGAACACAAAAGAGCTAACTAATTAGGTGGTTGAAATTTCGGAAAATTAGAACTGTATCGGATTGGAGGTTTTTTTTTCGGTAGATTTAGTAACAGAGGTCAATGCTTTCTTATATAGGTCAACGATCGCTTTAAGACTCTTGATCATCCTATAGGAACCGGAGACCGGATATTTCTTGACTGTCATTGAAGGTATAGCTTCTTAACAGAACTCTGTATATAATTAAAGCGTTACCTAGGAAAGGATAACCACGTCATTATTCTTCCAAAAAATCTACGGAACGACCAATAACTTAAATGAGTTCCTTGCCTTTGGAGAAGGGTGTAACTTAAGCAACTTGTTCTGTGAGCGAAAATTGTTTACACAACGTCGAACGGGCTAAGTTTTGAGTGACTGCCAGAATCTCGGCCTGAGAAATACTACTGCGTTTGATTGTGGTGTGAATTGTAATTTTACTTTTACCCTTGGTCTTAGCCTTGGTTTTCTCATTCCTCTCGGTGTCTGTGTACATATTCTTCAAATCTGCACATGTGTTGAAAGGTTTGGATTTCATTTTAGAAGCGCATTTCTCCATATATCAGAGCACCGACAGAAGTTCTAGAAGATTCATTTCAGTCTAGAGTCATCTCATGTCTAGAGTAGAGCTCTAGTTTCTCCGGTTAGCGCACTCCAAATATGTTGATATTCCCATTCACTTGCATGCGACGTTGGAATCGTAGACATCGATGTCCCTGCGCTTCATATGTACTAGCCACTTCTAAACAGGTCAATGTCAGGTTGCTGTACAGCTCGTAGGCTGTAAGATCTACTCTTCCTAAGTCTACAAAGCGAATGGCATCAAAAATTACTCAAAGAATCTTACGGTCAACGCGGACCGAGAATTGAATAAGATTGGGTTCATGACGCTCTTATGTAGAGTAGACTTAGCGTTTCCTAACAATGTCTGATACGTCGTACCTAAGTGCCGTTTTAAACCAACAAAAACCGATTGTCAAGCCAAACCGAGGAAGTAGACGAAATTCCTTACTGTTCCAATCTATTGTGATTCTGTGCAATCAGAGATGGCTCTGTAACGTACAGCTCGTCCTTAAAGACGCTGTCATATGCGCCTCGAAATAGATAAAAAGGTGGTAAACAAAGGTGGACTACTTGAGTTTTCCTAAGAATCTGCCGTAGTGTGAATATTTGTACAATTGTGGACTTACAGAACCTAAAAGCTTTAACTCTGATAAAATTCATTAGCTTGTTGACAGATTCTTACACGATGCCTCCTTTTTTGGAAAACGATACTGAAGTTTCCATTCGTAAGGCATATTTCACTCTGATTAAATCTTGCAAATAGATTGGAATACATATGCCCTGCAACAAGTCGCCTCTTATTGACTCAAACAGCTCAGCAGGTGTCTGTATATTTTCGATTGCAAGCTTTTTGTGTTCATTGTTCGTCCTCCAATGTTATTCGCTGCTCTTTTGTCCGTACTGTAATTCATTTGTGAAGCGTCCGTCGCAGGCGATTTGTTGTATATGCTATGCTTGCCGGCACACTTCATCAAGCAAGGACTTCCGTCGAGTTAGTCGTGTGAAGTCCAGCACATCAGATATGAAGTGTATACCGGCCGCTTGGTCTTCACATCTTCAGCACTTGATGTAGCTTGCATAGGATATATCGAGAGGTGAAGGGCCACGAGATCCTGCAAATGCTCGGAGACGTTTAGTCTCCTTGCAGTTTTCCACCATTGTATTCGTACATACATTGTGCCACCGATGGAAAAAAATTAAGTTATGAGGCAACAACAAGCCTCGGATATACTGTTGACAACCCCTACAAACAAATACAAGGACAACAAACTTCGGATCTGCAAGTGGAATGCACAAGGAAAAAGAAGGAGCATGAGAAGCGCACCCCAGGAATGATATTCGGAAATTTTACCAAAAGGTAAAAAAAAAACATGCCACAGATACAAACCCCGAACTGCCTGTAGAGACGAACAAAGGAACATCGTAGTAGAGTCGCAGTCAGTTGAGGATTTGGAAAGAGCATTTCTATAGGCAGAATGAACCTTTCAACTTGACCTGGATGAAGTGAAAATAGCCATATCTAAGCATAAGTCCAGCAAAGCTGCTGGAGCGGACGGTCTGATTGCCGAGCTCTTCAAAGCGGGGGCGATGAATTGGTAAGGAGCATATACCAACTCATCTGTAAAATATGGTCGGACGAAAATATGCTCAATGAATGGAACCTCATCATTGTTTGTCCGATCCTCAAGAAAGAAGACCCTCTGACCTGCGACAACTACAGAGGCATCAGTCTTCTTAACATCGCCTACAAGATTCTCTCTACCGTATAGTATGAACGCCTGACGCCGTTCGTCAACAACCTGATTAGTCCATATCAGTGTGGCTTCAGGCCAGGAAAGTCCACCATCGACCATATACGTATACACATTACGGCAGATCTTGGAAAAAACCCATCATCTCCAAATCGATACACACCAACTATTCATCGATTTTAAGGCCACGTATGACAGCATCTATAGAGCCGAGCTATACAGAGCACTCGTCCGTTTGCGCGCGATGACGGTGGAGAACGCACGCTGCTCCATCAAAGTAGGTAAAGAACTCACCGAGACCTCTGATGTCAAGAATTGATTTAGACAAGACGACTTCTTTCACATCATTCTTGAAAGAATAGTGCAAAACTCACGCGCCAGCACAAAAGACAAAATCTTTGAAAAGACCGTCCAATTACCCACATATACCGATGATATTGACATAAGCATGATGTCAGTGGCGCTTTCGCGAATATATGCTGTTCACAAGAAAAGACACCCAACACCGATATCTCGGGCCGAACGTCACCCTCGAAAGATATAACTTGACGGTAGTTAAAGACTTTGCCTCCCTAAGCTCCGCTATTAATTCAGACAACGATACCAGCGCTGGGGTCGAAAGAAGAATAACTCTTGTCAGTCGCTGCTTCTTTGGGCTAAGAAGGCAATTGACTGGCAAAGACCTTTCTCGAACAACAAAAGTGACTCCATTTAAGACCTTGATAATCCCAGACATGGACTTTATCAAAAATAGATGAGGGTCCTCTTGGCTGCTTTAAGAGAAAAATTTTTCGGCTGATTTTCGGTGCCCTCTGGTCCGAAAAATCTTCGAATCAGCCCCGAGGAACAGCGCAGTAGAGGAAGACCAACTTGGCGTGCAAAACCGGAGTCAGCTGGCTAAAGATCGAGCTGGTTGGAGACGCTTGTTGGTTGTGGCCCAGGTTCACCCAGAACTGTAGCGCCAGCTTCAGTATTCATACATACAGATGTGCCTTGGTTCCTAGGCAGTTGTCCGAGAACAATTTTGCGAATTGTTATAGGACCTTTACTTAGGTATACAAGGCTAAGGCTTCTTAGTTTAATCTGCAGTTTGCCAAAAACCGCCGCCTTTGTAGCAACCACCTAAATATATGTATGTCACAGTTACCCATTCTTTTTGTGGCGGGCCCGATGGCTCCTCGGGGAGGAAAATTAAGTAAAATGTATGTGCAGTCATAGCTATAGCACTGGGTATTACCAGATTTATGACAATCAGTGGTCACCTTAACCATAGAATACCTAACTACCTACCTGCACATTCAACTACGTTAGCATATACCATATGTATACAGGGCAGTCAATAGCTATATGTAAAGGGTGGTTTTTTTTAGAGATTTTGTTTTTAAACTGGCAAGACTGTTTCTACAGATTGTCAATTTGACAGTTGAAAATTGATTGACCATTAAAACTCACTGGTTGGTGTGCTTTATGGGTTGGTGGAATCATCGGCCCATATTTCTTTAAGGACGATGCCGGCGTCAATGGAGAGCGCTATAGAAACATGATTTCTGACTTATTCGTTCCTCAGTTGAATGGTATTAACGTGACAGAGCTTTCAACAAGATGGCGCAACATGTCACATGGCGCGTGACACAGTCAATTTATTGTGGGAAACATTTGCTGAGCGAAAAATTTCGCGTAATGGATCTGCGAACTTTCCTCCACGATTCTGTGATCTCACACCTTTAGATTACTTTCTTTGGGGCTATATGAAGTCACTAGTCTATCCCGATAAACTAAAAACGTTGGACGATTTTTAAGCCAACATTCGCCGTGTAATTGCTGATATACGGCCCCAGTTGTCCGATAAATTTGTCGAAAATTGGACTTCACTATTGCGCTTCATTCGAGCTAGCCTTTGGGCGCATATGCCCGATATCATATTTAAACACTAATGGCATAAAATTATCTATTAAATAAAGCTAGAATCATAGACCATAACGTCAGCTTCAAGTGTTTTGTTTCATATTGAATTTGTATAACTTTAGAAAAACACCCTTTATATGTACAAATGTATATTAGATCCATGGAATTATTTTAGAGTATGGTCCCCCTTCTTCTGCCATTGGTTGGGTTACGTGCATGGAGTGAAGTCACTTCGCTTCGTTCTAATATCTAGATCATATATTATGTGTCCATTAACTACTATTTTTCTATTGTCCTGACGACATCGTATTGCGATATTTTTACGACTTTACCATTCGTGTACGCAAATAGGAGTTCATTAGTCTTTTTTTATGGCAGTAGTTCAAGAGTGGGTTCACTATACTTTCCATCGATTTTTTCATGATTATACAGTAAAACAACATTTGAATACGTCAAGCATTTACAGAATGATTTTCCAGGTCGTAGTCCTCACGTCAAAGGGCGTCATTTGAATAAAAGTCATAAATATTGTATAAAAAAGTGGTAAGTTATGATTATTTTCGACAAATACCATAAGTTCTGTTGCCTGCTATTATCCAGCTTTCATCTACGATAAAAATCCATCCGAAACAGACCAACATGTAGGAGTTTCAAAAATAAAACAAATTACATATATTGTACCTACTCGTATCTGTGTCTCCGGGGGCAAAACATACTTTTGTGTGACACAAGTAAACCTCTTGGAATCAACCCACTTGCTTTGCAAATCAAACGACACCTACTTTCTATGACTTTGCAGTGGCTTACCAGTTGTGTCGCCAACGGAAGACGCCTTTGGAAAAGTTCCATTAATCTTACTCTTACTCTCACTCTTTGCCTCTTTTACCATTTTTTTTTTAATGGCCCATTCCATTGAATTCGTTAAGCCTTTTATGTTTAGATTTTGCTTTCTGAAAGTACCTTAATGGCTCATAAAAGAAAAATCCTCAAAAGGTGCAACCATTCACTGTCAGTCAAAACCATTCAAACGTAAAGAAAACATTCGTCGGTGTCGGCAGATGAAAACCTCGACCTTAACTCTTCGCTGCACTGTGTACGAGTAGTTGGATGTACCTATAAATATTCGTGTACATATTTTTCTTAAAATTTTCTAAATGAAAATGAAAGATGAATTATCTACAAAACCACTCAAGAGACAAGAGAGATCCATTTTTAGATTACATTTCAAGATTCGTCAAACACTCGACCTTCGGAAAGAATACTGTAGGCGCTTACTTTCAAGTAGGTAAATATGGTACTTGTGCTTGCATGATATCATAAAAAATTATATTTTACACTTTTGTTTGGAAACTCGAAAATCTACGAGTAGGTATTACAATTCTTACAAATTTGGTATCTAGATGAGTACTTGACTTCAGGAAATAAAAATCGAAATAAAGTGTAAGCAGCCTATGAACAGGAGGTATTACGAAGTATGCAACGAAGGCCAACAAATGCGTAACTCGTTAGATATCTGGATACCGACCTACCTGGATAACTGTTTGTACTTGTCCTTGACCTTGGTTGTCAAATGTGATCATAATTTTGAGTGAATACTGAAAAGTTAAGTCTGTACGTGATGTAAAGCAAAATCTTTTACATTAAACATGGCCTACCACAAGGTACCGTCCTTTCTCCGCTCTTCCTTACACAAGTGATCTTAAGGGTTTCATCCCCTATAGCCAGTTCAAAGCCGGATCGATAAAGAAGGGAGACGAGCCACAGAATACCCCATCACTGTCTACTTTAAAGTTTGCCAAATCTGACCGCTGTGGTCTCGTATACATAGCCAGACTTACGCTAGGTTCACTTACGAGTAAGTGCATAAACTCGGTCCAGATAAGGAACGATATTGACGTTTCGGGGTTGGATGTGTCAACAACATCACTTATCAGGCCATAGGTAAATGTACAAGGTTTTCCAATAGGGGCTCCCGAACTTTGACAGTTGATAGCGGCCATATTGTTAGAGTTACATCTGCCAAATTGGCTGTCACTTATTCAGTCTATTTTGCCAAATCACCATGGACGGACATAGCGTTCAACAACACGTGTAAATGATAAAAGTGTTTTATCAAAATAGGTGTTGTGTTCGGGCAACGTTCCGCGAGCTTCGCCCATTTTACGGCCGCCATAATCGTCATGCCAAGAGGACTATTCGCAGTGTGGTGGATAAATTTGAGTTCACTGGTTCAGTAAACGATAAACCAACACCCGTACACCGACGGAACGCAAAATCTGCCGAAAACATCGTCGCTGTCCGTGAGAGTGTGCAGGAGAATACGAGGCAGTCGATTCAAGAACTCGTCCTTTCGCAGCCCACAACTTGGCGAATTTTACGTCGTGACTTTCGTCTGCACTCGTACAAAATTCAAATGACCCAGGAGCTGAAGGTAAACGAACATAGACAACGACGTGTGTTCGCTGAGTGGGCTCTGGAGCAGTTGGAAACTGACCCTAATTTTCAACGAAAAATCATCTTCAGCGATGAGGCCCATTTCTGGATGAATGGGTACGTGGGTACAAACAAAATTGTCGAATTTTGGACGATACCAATCCACATAAGATTCAAGAGCATCCAATGCATCCCGAAAAAGTCCATGTTTGTGTGGATTTTGGGCTGGCGGCGTCATTGGTCCATATTTCTTTGAGAACGACGTTGGCCAGGCCATCACCGTCAACGGCGAGCGCTATAGGTCGATGATTACCAACTTCTTTTGACCTGAATTGGATTATATGGATACCAACGACATGTGGTTTCAACAGGACGGCGCTACGTGCCACACAGCTCACGCCACATTGGAAATTCTACACGAGCGATTTGAGGGCACGGTCATCTCACATGGAGGTGATGTGAACTGGCCACCGACATCGCGCGATGGGGTTTTCTGAAGTCGCAGGTCTATGTAAATATGCAATACTTGACAACGAAGGAGTTGAGCAATTGTTTCTTCCTTTTCCGTGTATCCATAGCTTTTGCAGAATTATTGAATGTGATTCTTATCAATCAGTGACCCTGGATGGTGTCCCACATACCTTCTCAGTTGGTGGTAGTCACAAAGGATATTACACTGGCCTGGGTTGCTGTCATGATAGTTGATGAAGTAAAGACTTTAACGACTGCTAACTGTCAATGTGATGCACAATTACCTACTGCTTTTGAGACGACCACCAGTCAGCTGAGACGAATATCAAAGACCAACTACCTTCCGTGTCGCCAGGATTGTTCTTAAAGAAAAGAAAATAGTGCTTGTTAACGCGGTGTGAATTGGTTTTAGTGCACATATAGGCTAGTCGCTGAATTTTTTCCAGATAGGTCCCGCTGATGCTTATGTCTATTGCCATCCATCAAATATAAAGAATTTATTCTTAATAGCAGTCTTGTAGTGGTTCCCGAATATTGGACCTTCTGTGTAGTTTTTAATCTCAAATTCTGTACAAATATTATCAAGGGAGTCTTGGGTCCGCGACACTTTGATTCCGTACTGCAGAATCTATGAACGACTATGAGGATTGAGGTATTTTGAAGCAAAACTAATATGCAAGTCGGTCACAGATTTGCCAGATATTTTCTGATGTCCTCGAAGAAATTTTATCCAGAAATTCTATATTTATTGTGTAAAAAAAAAGTTCTGGCCAGTAATAGAGGATGCATGATGTATCCTATATACCAGTATACATGTCTTCATCAACATATTCTCTGCACAGGTCAGTTGCATGATGTCTCAGTATGCTACGTCCGGGGATAACACCTACAAGGTATTCCTTGTAGAGTGTAGTGTTCTTGTCGAATATATTTCATCTCTCACCAATCGTTTGCTTCAAAATTCAGGAGTAGATCTTTACCGCAGTATCTGTCTAGTTTTGTTCAAGAGATGATCATCTTCTTGCTACTCGTAGTTTTACAGATCTTTCATTTCAAGACGCATCTCTCTTTTTGAAAATCCAACAAAGTTTTACGTTATGCAGCGTGCCAAGGAACAACAACTGACAAGCTTCGTATCTATTGCAGATATTTTATTGTCGCTTAACCTGTGATGCACATTATTGCAATTTGCTACTGTAACTGCCTGGACCTATTTGGGGACACGACCATTTATTCGTTGGATAGTGATTGATGCCTAAGCTATTATTGTCTACTTGAATAAGAGATGGCGAGTGGTGTTATTAAATATGGACGGTAAGTTGTGCAGCCCTAACCCCAGGATTTTCAATTTTAATTTTGACTTACATAGTCGAAAAGTACTACAGGGTGACTTACTCGAACTGTGACTTTTTAAAATGCTATAGTTTTTTATTTTTTGATAAATTTTATCGTGCCAAACCAAAAAATGTTGGAAAATACATCAGTTTTCAAATTGTATCAGTAGTTTTCAAAATGTCTGCCTTTGGCGCGAATAATGGCCTGGAGACGGTCGAAGAAACCATCGCACGCTGCACGCAAGTGGCTCTTGGCCCATTCCCGGCGAAGTGCTTGTTTGTGGTGGTTCAAACTTTGGTATTTTTTAGTGCCAACCTTCGCCTTCAAAATACCCCAGGCAGAGAAATTCAACGGATTTGCATCCGGAGAATTTGCAATCCATTGTGTTGAAGAAATGAAGTGTGTAACATCGTTTTTTAACCAAACTTTCTTGACGCGCGCTTTGTGAGACGGTGCCAAGTCTTGTTGAAATGTCCACGGTCTCCGACCGAAATGATTGTTTACCCAAGGCTTCAATACTGCCACTAAGACAGTTTCACGGTATACGATCGCACTAATTTTGACGCCACGGTCCAAAAATACGAGCGGAGAGCGACCATCGGCGGTTATGGCGGCCCAAACCATCACCATCGGTGCTGCCTGCTTTCTGGTGGCCGTCCGAAGGTGTAAATTTTCGAAGGACCTCTCTGGCAAGTAAACTCGATCATTTTGTTTGTTGACATATTGCTCGATAACAAACGGCGAGTCATCGGAAAAAACCAAATTCAGCAACTCACCACTTTCGTGCAAGCGTAGCAACTGCTTCGCTCTTTCGACTCTAACTTTTTTCTGTTGCGGTGTAAGATCGTGTGCTTTTTGGAACTTCAATGGCTTGAGCCCAAGCTCATTTTTCAGTATGTGTTGCATCCGTTTCAACGATATGTTGAGCTCACGAGCCATTTTTCTTCCATTTCGCTCAATTCGAGCCTTCGCTTTCCGAATCATTTCTGCCGATGTTGTTGTTTTTTTATGACCAACTCCTTGGCGTTTTGCAACGCTGCCAATATCACCAAATGCCATATGATTTATTCACGTTGAGGTACTGGAGGACTCTAACGATAGCTACTTGTGGTTTTTCAGAAAAATATAAAGCAATCACACTATCACGTTTGAATTCCATCGCGGATAAAAATTTTTCAACACAACTGAGACTCAAATCGTTTAAAAGGCTTGTAAATAATAAAATTATCTGTCATGTGTTAAAATTTGAGCTCGCTGTATAGCGGTCTGAAGTTGATTGCAGTTCGAGTCATTCAGGGGGTATATGCGACAAATTCTTGTACGAAAAGGTCTAGGAATCTTGGAATAAATATGGCCACCAGACTTGTTATGGAGATGGTCTTCATTAATCTTTGGATCTTAGTCACAATCTTAGGGTTGGTTGCTTTGGAGTGTATAATGTATATACATTATGTAGTCTAGCTCTACAGATTTATACGAGAATTAAAATTTTTACTAGCATCTGCAACATAGTCGTTTGGGGAAATAGAGACTATGTCGACGGATGATGATAATTAAGCCAGCCGCAGCGATCATACCCGCAAAGTCCTACTCTAAATTGGTGGTTGAAGGATCGGCTTAGTACTACGATAATTCACGTTATGAAACTGCAATCAGTATAGTACATGTTCATTACTCACCTTTTACCCCCGCGACAAAGGAGACAACGAGCTTCGGCTATGAAATGTTCACTGTCAACATCACAAGCACTAATCCGCTACAAGGAGCTCATCACTTCAATGCAATTAATGCAATCTAATCACTTAACCACCTATGCCTAAAATCGTTCCCACAAGCTCCCCGATAAGACTTATGAGCAATATCATAAGGATGGGTTGCGGTTGTGGCGCAGTGTTAAATCCCAATGAATTCTGTTCCAGAGACTTTGGGTTCGATGCCCAAGTCATATACCGAAAAATATAAAATAAAACTTCTGACATCATCACCATTTCGGGAGGCAATGGCGAGTCCCAAAAGTAAAAATGCATGACATTCTTTCGCCGTTCAAAGTTGTCAAAACAACGAACATCCTTCTGTCTGTGAACAACATGGGAAGACAAGACCTACAGTGAGTGGAGAGTTTGAGCCGTTGATGTTGATGTCAAATTATCAAATTACGAAAGTAGAATATCTTTTACGGCACAGTGGGGGGACATAGCCTGAATGATACCAGATTCAAGACACTGTCCACCGCACATCAACATTCACAAAGAAACTTTATCAACCTTCACCAAGTGGGAAGTTCATGCCCTACGCACGACTCTAAATTGGTGCTTAAGGTTATAATTTGGCCTCCTAAAAGGTGTTGATTACGATTTTAAATTCCGACTGTGATGGAGTACCGGGAGTTGAAATCTTCTTGACAGCTATCCGCCTTAAGCACATGAGGCAAAGCCCACTTCGCCTGACACTGAAGTTCGTTCTTAATTCGACTTAGTTCTGACTCTGGTCTTATGGGCTTAATGTAGGATGCTAGAACTCTGATTACTGACTTCACTGCGCGTGTTTAGCAATAGTACAGCTCGCTCGATCCTATAATTACACACACACTAGTTTAAGGTTGAGAGGTTTTTCTAGAAGCAGTCGGTAGGCTATATTCACTAAATTCGTACGGGTCCCAACTCACAAAACCATGAAATCAATTAAGCCAAATCAATGCGCATGATGTGGCTCAACTCACAAAGTTGTCAATCCCAGATCAAGTCCCAAAGTCTTGAAGAGCATGAAGATAATCGGAATTTACTTTTAGATCCCGGATGGTTATAGCTTATGGAAGGTTATAAGCTTATTTGTCTTGTTAAGCTGCACCACATCATGTGCAAAAATATGACCTAAAACATTAGCGAACATGAAACAATTTTGTGCAATTTATTTCCAGATCAAAGGCCCTAAGTAACCCCATAACAAGACACCACTTCAACTTTTATAAAGTCAATGTAATTCTCGCAAGATACTAAAAACAGCGCTATTCAGCGCCAACAACAGTTAAAATCAATTTTACACTTGAGCAAGTCTTCCATTCACATATTATGCAACACATTCCCCATTATTCTATGCAAATGTAGATACTTTATTCCATCTCTTGGTGCTGCTGGTGCCTGCTTTCAGTATTTGTGCAAGCTGAATTGTTCGCATGAGCAATTGTCCGCAGACAATTGCCACTTCGCTGTACCCAATGTATCCGTAAGTAGGTATAATGCCTAGTCAGTCTAGTGCAGTTCGTCAATATTCCTGCACTATGCAAATAATGAATAAAAAAATAAATAAATAATAATAATTCTGTATACGAAAGCGAGGGTTTTTTTAGGTTTTGAATTTTCATCGAACAATGGCTTCCCCTACTTCTGCTCCACCACATCCTCCTCTTTCGACGGGATATTGTTTTCATGTATCTGCGCATAACTAATGCTCATCCACTCAGCCATTCATACGTAACGAAAGCAGCTAAGGTATCCCGGGATGGATATACGGATATGTACTCAACTCATACCCTGTACATCGATCCGTCTAGAGTTTCGAGATTCGAAATCATGGAATCTGCAAATTACTGCGAAAAGTTTTTTCCTACTTTTGTTCTTCTTCGTTTCTCTTTGGAAAATCAATCTCATCCTCTGTATCTAATGTATGGTTAGTCCTACGTTTTTCCTTCTTTGCTTTCTATGTTCATAGAAGGTATGGGGACATTGAGGACAGTGCACTCATCTCATTCTCGTTTAGGTAAAATCTTCCATGACCGGTACATCGTCAGCCTCTGTACATCCGTGTAGGCGAAGAAGTACCCGTACTCGAACGTGCATCCATATATAGCACGACGTGAACTCGTACTTGCGAGTTTATTCACCATGACATCCCGTAGGAGAGACTATATTATGTATCCGCGAGATGTATCCATCGTGAGTGTGCAATTAGGCCAACCCGTTTACGATTCATTCATAAAAAACTGCCTCAACTTTAAGGTATCCATACCTCGCCATTCATTAAAGACGGCAAAATGTCTGCCTTCAGGCAGATGGATGGTGATGACTGAAAAGTAAAGACTCCTACGCACGTTACTTTGTGGGACTGTGCCTTGCCTACATGTTTAAATTTTAAAATGCAACACGACACCGCTGTACTTTGCTGTGCAACTGTCATGTTCCGATGTCTGTGCAGATGGATTGTCATGTGCATTTGAATGGATTTTCGATTTTTTTGTTGTTTTTATTTTTGTTTTTGTCTACAATTGCTACTTCTGGGTTCCGACAACCGACAGGAAGTGAAATTTCAATAGAGACGGCTAGACAGAGTTTCTATCATCACTCAGCATGGTCGATGGTTGGCTGGCCTTTTTTTTTTTTTTTTTTTTTTAATTTTTTTGTAATCACTTTGTGGCAGGAAAAGGATGAGGATGGGGAATTAGTTGTGTTCTTTTGTTTGTGATGGGAATAATGATTTTCTATTTTTTTTTTTTTTCACTTACAAAAAAGTTTCCTGTCTATAGGCTCCTTTATTACAATGTTAGTGTATGTTTATGTAAAGGATGAGCATTGACTTTGGAGGCCATTTCGATGATCTGCTTATGTGATGGCCAGCCTGGTCTTGAACAGAGTTTTTCAATTGATTTTTGAGGTAAAAATATAGAACAGTTCGGCACTCTTTAAATTAAAATGACAGTGCTAAAGCCGATGAGAACGAGAACAAATTCATATGCATATCAATTGCCTCAATTATTCCGGTTACTACCATAGCGCCAAACATATCCCCGCAGCCAACAGTGACATCCCCAATGATAATATAGCTGGCCTACCTCAGGGTTCCGTATTAGGCCTCCTACTTTTAATCATAATATTCTCTGTGGGATAGTGGTGTTAAATTTAAGATAATATTGCTAATAGTTTGACTTGTAGTTTTAAAAAAAATTTAATCAGTCTAGATAATGTTGGCTGTGATGAAATGTTGTTTCATGTCAGCATAATTTGAGGGTCACAGGATGGAAAAAATTGGTGATCGACGATCTTAATAATGTACGTTGATTACCACCTTTTAGCAGCAATTTCCTATGAACTTAAGCGATATAGGCCATTCAAAAATCAAATCTATAAATCGTAGCATGTCTGTGCGGGCACCTCATTAGTCCATTTCACTGCACTATTCCTAAAAGTTGCATTGTACATCTCTTGTTACTAAAGTTTTATCGGATTTCTTTGCAACAGAAACCTGACTGATTGGTCTACGATTAGGATAGGCATTTAGCGGCGTTAACCTGGCCATGTTAAGCACTCAAACTTCTTTGGACTACACATGATATATCGAAAGCCTCTAGGGCGGTGTCGGTCCTCTGGCCTTCAGGAAAAGACGCGTGACTTTTCACCGAGGAGGGTCCTTTGAATCTATGTACATGGCCATGAAAAGGCAAATTACATATACGAGGGTTGTCTGAAAACCGACCGAACAATGATACAAGACATTTTTTCTCAAATTTTTTTTTTATTTTTCTACATAGTCTCCTTGTAACTCTACACACTTCTCCCAGCGATGCTCCCATCTCCCTAACCCGCCCAAATAGTACTTGGCATTTTTCTCTGCAAAATAATTGTTCACGAAGGTGATTGCCTCCTCATTCGACGAAAACCTCTGTCCTCCGAGCGCAGTTTTTAGATGAGGGAACAAAAAGAAGTCGCTTGGGGCTAAATATGGTGAATAAGGCGGATGGTCAAGCAGTTCAAACCGTAATTCATGGATTTTCGCCATGGCAACCGCTGAGGTATGAGACGGCGCGTTGTTTTGGTGAAACAGGATTTTCTTTTTCTGCAAATGTGGCCGTTTTTCCGAAATTTCTTCCTTCAGCTGGGCAAGTAATGATGCGTAGTATGGTCCTGTAATGGTTTTTCCTTTTTGAAGATAATCGATTAAGATAACTGCTTTGCTATCCCAAAAAATAGTCGCCATCGCTTTCCCAGCCGAAAAAACAGTTTTTCCTTTTTTTGGAGCCGGCTCGCCCTTTGCAGTCCACTGTTTTGACAGAATTTTTGTTTCGGGCGTTAATGGTGTATCCAAGTTTCATCTACAGTAATTAATCGGCGCCAAAACACTCGAATTGCGCCTAAACTGCGCCAACAGAGCGCTGGAATTAATCATACGAAAACGTTTTTGGTCTAACGTAAGCAAACACGGCACCCAACGCGCGGACAGCTTTCTCATGCCTAAATCTTGATTTCATATGTAACAAACACGTTTTTTGGACATTTTCATAACCTCTACTATCTCTCTCACTTTAATTCGGCGGTCGTCTAACACCAGTTGGTGAACTTTAGCAATGTTATCGTCAGTGGTTGCAATTTTTGGACGTCCCGAACGTTCATCATCTCCCAAGCTCTTACGGCCACGTTTAAATTCAGCTGCCCAAAATTTCACTGTTGTAAATGATGGTGCAGAGTCCCCATACACAGAATCTAACTCATTTTTGATTTGCGTACGCGTATTGCCTTTCAAAAACAAGAATTTAATAACAGCTCGATACTCAATTTTTTCCATTTTCACAAAAAACACTCACATCGACTCCCTCAAACGACTGTTAACTAAAAACTGCGCATCCAAAATAACTGAAACTTCGTTAAGTAACTGTCAAAAGATGCACAACTAGCATTCACTAGCTTTTATTGACCAGTGCCGCTATCTTTACGTTGCGGTCAGACAACCCTCGCATACTATGCGTCGGTTTTCTGGAGAAACAAGGTTTGACAAAAACACATCACAGCTGCTTTTATCAGACTTAAAAAAACGATCTGTCTCAGCCCGCTAGCATGCTTGTCTCTACTCTAGACTCACTGATGGATCACTCGGCCCTTGATATTCATATCATTGCTGGATGCTCTCACGATTTTCAGACCAGTTCGAGAGTGCTCGACTTCACTGAATACAGTAAGAAGGCTGAATTCACTGAGTCTTGTTTGAATTGCATTACAGGTCACAATGGAATCGCGGCCAAGGTTCAGGACTCGAACCTGCACAAGAAGTGCCTACGTTCTCGGTTAGGGCTTCCATTGACAGTTGGGTTTCATATTAACATGAATGCAGATGGATTTGACGGCTCTCCAGGTTACCGGCAAACTAAACGAATTCTTCCCTTCTTTTTCTTAAACCCTAGCATAAGTAACACAACATCCAGTGATGCTTGCTGTGAAAATGCGGACTAGTCCTTTTTCTGAGTGCTTGTCCGTGGTAGCCACTGCCACTGAATATTGGCTACCTCCAGTGCCTACACTTACATATAAGCGCGAGTGTTGAGCAAGTGAAAATAAAAACAATATAATATCCTGGTATAGACCGGACTTGACGTACGACTTATGTGGTTGAATCTACCTGAGTTAGTAGATTTCTTGTATGAGCTACTCAAATCTATTTGGAACTGGGGTCAATAAAAATTTTCAGGGCCATTCAAGGTGTTTAAATAGAGATGATGGCGGCTGAACCCTTACTGGGTAAAAGGCACTCATATCACCGAAGCGATTAACTGGCTCCGGAATATCAGGTCAGGGATCAGAAGGAGTCAGGGTGTTCAAGTCTGGGGTTGTGCGCAAGGCTAAAAACTGCCAGGTTAAAACCACACTATTTCAAAGCCCACTATCGACGACGAAGGTGATACTGATATACTGTAAAAGTGTAGATTTAAGGTATCGTTTGTCGCTTTAGTTGCGAAAACATGGCCGAGTATCCTTGACATAGATTGTCAATGAAACCTGGATGTCTCTCACGGCTGACGACAGCACCGACACGATCCAAATTCCTACCTTGCGATCTAGCACAGGTTGCCTGAATCGAATTTGAGCTTTCTGGCCAAAATATCGACTTGTACGACCTCGGCCTCGATTGATAGGTTGGGTTAACGAATAGTTCTGCCATCGTATGTCACGAAGAACCCAATTGAGTCTTACGGATGTTGCACAGCTTGTATTTGGTTTCCTTGGCAGAAATTCGACAGATAGCGAAATGTCCCTTAACGTCGTAGAGCAAATGAAAGCACTCGCCGGTCTTCTCAAATGTGATGACAACTCCAGCGTGGAATGTTGGGTGCGTGCCTTGTACCTTGCCATCGACTTTGATGAGAAGCATAACAATTTAAGTTACTCTTTTGAGGGCATACTTTAGGCGATTTCTCAAGAAAATCATCAAGAACAATGACTCATTTAATTTATGTAGGTGGGGTGATGGATGAGACGCAACTACTCTCAGCAGTTTGTAGTTCATGTAGTACATTGTTCAACATAGGTTCGAGAGTGCAAGACAATAAGAAAACGGTCATTTGCCCGATCCAGCGTGGAGGATAACCATTTGTCAATTACCTGATTGGTCCCTATCTGCGCAGTTTTAGGTCTGATAAATCCACAATTAACAAAGTATTTAGACCCAAGAAGTCCATATCGATACTCATCACCGTAGAGACGATGTGTACAGAGTCCTGTCTAATGTTGGTAGCGTCAGATTGAAAAGAATGAATCTCACTACTCTGTAAAGCTCGGAAGCAATCTCATCGAGACCTCTGATGTCAAAGAAGCAGTTAGATAAGCTGATGCGCTGGTATGCGACTATTTTACCATGTATGGATATGGATACTAGTATTTATTGCAACTTCACGGTTCATAGAATGCCAATTGGAACTAGCTTCTCTTCACAGAAAACTTTAATTAAGAACAAATCGAAAACACTTTGTGCTCGTTTCTTATCTCGGTAAATTTATTGTCATAGTCCTAAAATCATATATCCATGTGTACCCACCAAAAACGCAATCTAAAGAAAATAACTACAAACGCAAATTAAGATAACTAAAGCTTACAAATCGTGCATTCTTATCTCTATCGTGCTCAGTACTTTTTGTCATTGTCTAAATGAGTCAGTTGAAAGCTAAAAAAAAAGAACTATCTAGTCCCTATCTCACAAATGTGATAACAATCGCCAAATGAAAATACTCGTATATAGAAAATTTCAACAAAAAAAGATAACAAAAACATGTGAAAATGTTGAACCTCCACAAGCGCCAATTCATCGAGCAATCATACAGCACTCCACACATCACACCATCAATTAGATGACTGAGTGAGAATTGAAATTGTATCGCTAGTGGGCGAGCGAGCATTAAACTCGTTGAGGTTCATCTTACCATCAATTTGTATCGCGTATCTTAACACTTCACACTCCATTTAGATTTCCATTTCATTAAGTCGCCATCTGTTCGACTTGTTAGCCAATTGCCAGTTGCGTATGCGCAACGCGTCCTTCAATCTTCTCTCTCTCAGAAAGCTAATCAAAAACTGCGCCATGAATATGCATTGCCCACGCGAATATTTGCTGTGAATGCGAGTGGAATTTGCACAATATTTACATCACCTACACACGGAGATGATGTTTTTTTTCTTTGTTAGTGAATCCTAATTAGCACAGAAATTTGCCAAAGAACAACATGTTATTGGAGTTTGTTTGCGCAATCTCGCAATGTTGCTGATTTTGGGTTGTGATCTGAGCTACTCGTAGTTCGAGATAATCTGTTGTTTTTGATTTTTCAGGCGGAACTGTGATTTCGATGTAAACAAACTCGTTGAATCTACCAATACTGATCTATTGACCAAACTTAGGAAACCCAAAAGAGATGCTTAGCCGCAGTCATTTTGAGCGTTGGATTGATGATCCAGATCTGGGTGAGTCATAAGCAATGAGTCTGAAATGAGCTAAGAGCGCTTCCTGATTGTTCTCCAAAAAAAATTCAATAACACTGAGACGCTATTTAACAGGTTTAATCAATCAAGTATCTGTAGATACTTATACTCGTTAGAGTATTGAGTCATATTTAATATTAACATCTCGTTTGGTTGCTCTCGGGAAGGGCAACCTGTTGTGTTAGCAATTTATGGGCATCTCTGTTGAGTGTTTGATCAGCAGCGAAACTGACATACTCGTATGTATCTTGCTAATGATGTGTTTATGATGAAGTATATTTGATTGTTAAATTAATCGGATCAGGGATGATATCTAAGAGCTTAGCATGACGAAGTTTTACGAAATGGTAGCTTAAAAACGAGAGTTCGACGAAAAATTCCAAAAGAATAAGTACAAACAAGAGTAAAAAGTGTTCCACAGAGTTCGGTGTTTGACCCTATTTTCATATTTTCTTTTTTGTTTTATAGTTTTTATGCAACTTTGAACTTGGACAATTCGAAGAACATGCTTCTTTCTATTTATTGGCTTATTCGTTATTATAAATGGCTTCCATTTGCATTCCAGTAACCACCAAGTCGGCCACAGATCGATGGCAGTACGCACCTCATGGATTGGAAAATTTTCCACTGCTCGGACAAGGGCGCGCTTCAATACTTGGATGCCGAGTAGTGTAAGTCATAGTCTCCAGAACCGACGATAGTCTTGTAGTCTAATGGATTGAGGCCTGGACTACCAGATGGCCAATCAACCGTGGAACTGAAATTCGGAATTCAGACGCATGTCGTGATGACAGAGCAGACAATCTATCGTTCTGTTTTTTTGAGTCAGCAAAAAGAATTCGTCTGCAACCGTTCTTCGTGTACTGACGAAAGAAGGCGTTCAATTCTGATATACGTTTCTGTTTCAATGCTTCTGTGAGTAAGTAGCCGTTGTGTCTCTTGTCCCAAATCACGTTTTAAGATGAGCGACATGCTGTCCTTGGAATATCCATCTTCCGAGACATAAGTTTCTGCTTGCACAGCGGATTTCGACGAATTCGATTCTCCACGGCATTTGATGACTTGTGGCGTTCGCAAACAGTATCCTCTATAATTCAAATTTTCATGGTTTCCCTGTAGCCGTAACACCCGAACCATTTCGCCCCTTTCGTAGCCGAATTTTTGCAGAGCCCCATTCCATGATTGCATACAACTGACTTCAATGTCTTAACGCCGGTTCAGGCCCTGAAAACATGCACCATATTGAAGACAAGAAGTCGCCAAATGGGCAGTAAATGAACACCACCCTCGTCACACATCTAGTGATTTACCTATGCAATGTTGTGAATGAAGAAGGTGTCCTCAATGTCGGCATACATACCAATGCATACCAGTTCTACCCATCAAACTATGAAGCGCAGTCTCAGAAGATCTTCAGCGTTTGAAACCTAAGCCAGAGGACTGTCCTTTTGTTTGCCACTGGCTCTCATATAGTAGCCAAATATAAGAGGATGATTGGTCAATCCTCTTTGGCAAATGTTGCCGAAGAGTTTCTTATCGGCTGTCTAGGTTTTCCACAGTACTGCACAAAAAGCTCCTAAAATTCAGTCAGTGGAGAAGGCTCTCGGTACATCTTCCGGTTTATGGGCTGTCACCCCCAAGTCCTTATGTATGCAGTTAAAGGTTGACGTGTTTTCAGTTTTGGACACTGTCAGGTGCCTGTCATAGTACTCATAAGGTTGCATCTACAGCGATGATCCCTCTATGTCGTAGAAGGGGATTCCACCTTCAAAATAATTTACCGTCATTTCCACTAAACTACCTATAGTAGCATAATACTTGTAAAAGTTGTATATAAGCACAATTCTGCTTTTTCACTCCCTCCCATCCATTTGAATTATGATTTTGTGAGCAATTTTGCGTTCTCCTCGGATCACATGGATGGTACGCATTTTCTTTCTAAGCCCGTACTCTCGATCTGAAAGCCTTTTACCTTACTCTGTGTGTCCCCGCAGACTTTCTGGTATGAATTCCCAGAGTATTTGCCCCATAGTTCTCGGCAGCCTCGAGACAGATACATGGTAAAGTCTTTTGCCTACTCCTCTACTTACTATGAGCTACCTATGCCAATAATGTGCAACCAGTACGCCAGAAACCACTACGCCAGAAACCACTAGGCTCTATGATGTTAATTTTCTAGTACAGCTTTTGCACCTTTAGGATACTATGGTCTGGCTATTTCGTAATTAATATGATGGCACGGTGCTCACCACTAATAGAGCCGGACCCTTTCGAGCCCATCGAATTTCGATGATGGAAACTGTTCGCCTTTTCAGGCATTGAAATCGCCGGCTAAGATGATCGATAATTTGGCTCATATAGTACATCGTATCTTCATCTGTTAGAAATCAAGGACGCTAGTACTCAGCGGGAGTAACTAGCTGTAGAAGCGGCCCTGGTTTACCTGGCTTCGTAGATGTAACTCCCGCAACAGTTCCTTTCCGGCTTCACAATGGCTTAGGTTCACTTAGATGCACTTCTTTTTTGCGAGTTCTCTTAACGCATTTTAGTAAGTTGAGCATCTACAATAAAACGTTAGTCAGATGATCGTTTCCTTCTTTAGCGTCCAAAGAGACGCATGAGAAGGTGACTGGAAAGATAGAGTCCAGGACTCTTCACATCTTAACCATCCGTTAACAATGTTACGCCAACTGAATCAACACTGTGAAGAAGGTTGACATTGGAAAGCTGCAGTCCCAGTCGTTAAAAAAAAAATAAAACAAAATGATAGCATCCTTTGTGAATGAAATCTTTAGAGATGCAACTGATGCTAGTTCGATGTTTCAGAAAAATCTTAGCTTGATGGTAAGTTCGAGCTAAATTATAGGTTGGAACTAGTCCAAACCAATCAAGTTTCATAGTTGAGAACCAACTTCAAGATCAAGAGGATTTTCTGAAAATCAATTTCGTTGTGCAATCAATAATTATTTAAAATTTTTATTTATTGTAGTTTTCCTTTTTATGTTTAGGGCATGCAAATTCCTAACCTCTCATTTGTAATCAAGCGTAATTTATTCAAAATGGGACACTATGATATGTTGGCACGTTTATGTACATTTGTAGGTCGGAAAACGCCTATTTTTACCACTTTTTTCTCATTAGGAGCAAGCACATCGTAATTCTCCAGCACGCCATCCATCAATTAAAGGATAACTCCTTTTACAACCACGATTACCACTATGAACGCAAGCACAGATGTTTTTGTTTATACAAAAATACATTACATCATCTCTTATTCAGGAGTTGTCGGCATCCTTTTTTTCAAGGGCACAACTCCCAATCTCCTCTTCACTGTGTCTATTTTTGAGCAACTGCATTGATTATGACACTCGTATCAAGCAGATATCCATTCGAGAACCGGCTGTCGGTTAATGAAATTTTAATCACTGTTAATGCAACAACAGTCTATCGATTTTACCCATACCCTTCGGCTCAATTGAAAGTAAATTGAATTCTCCTCTCTATTTGGCGAAGGCAGCGAGTTCTAGAAATACAGACTGCTGCATGCGATTTCCGGGATATTGCCAGGAAATTTCTTCAAGTGTTGCACTTTGGCAAACTTTCGGTTTGATTGGTTTTCCAGTCGGCTATTTGAGGCATTTTACCCACCCTTCAACATGAATTTTTCATTTGGTTTCGTTTGATGTGAAATCGTATTCTGCTGTTGGTAAAAGAAAAACCAAATTGCAGGATGGGTGGTGGAAAAATCGATTTTTGTGGGAAATTCTCAACGGAAAGCGTTTCGTGCAGCGCATTTAAAGAAAACGAATGGAAGGCGACAAGGAAGTGACCTAAAAAATGTAGACCGTAAGCAAGTCGAATTAGCTTTTGATGGCGGAGACTTTTAAATGCTTTGGATACATTTTTTTTTTTACGATTTTTGTCTTTTATTATTTACTTGATTAGACCGCCGAGTTTATTTTTAGTTGAATGTAAAGCACAATGAACTCTTTAAATTGGGGTGAATCCAATCAGGAAATCTATTTCCGTGTTTGAAATTTTCAAAATATATCATAGTTCAATGGGGTTGACGAACGCCGCACGGACATCCCGAAGTGATTGAACTAAACTTACAAGAGAATTGTAAATTATGTGGCACGTGGAAAACCTACTTAAGATGGTAAAGAGTACCTGGCTGAAAAGGTCTATAAATCATATTCGTGTGACTAGTGAAACACTCTTGTTCTTTCGGATATGGAGCTGATATCATTATAGTATTATAGAGCAGCAAACAGGTGCGATATGCGAACAGTCCCTATTACGCAGCTTTAAGTATCCTTCTACCGAATAAACTCCTCGTAGATTATTACAAAGCAATGCATCTGGTGTAGGTCTCCGCTTCACCTGATTTTAACTGATTCCGAGAAGACTTTACTGTGTTTCCTCTTGCATGGGAGAGCCATGACAAGACTATCCCCTTTTTTTAGGGAAGGATGTTCTTTGAAACCAATGCATTCGTTAAGTTATTTAGAAAATTGGATAGAAGCAAACAAAGATATGTATTGGGGTTCAGTGGTTACATCGCCCTATGAGGGGCATCGGGCTGATAAACGAAAGAAAATCTTAGAATTTCTGAGGTTCTAAACCATAAAAATGAAAGTCTCTGCTTTACTATAACAAATCTACTAACGAGACACAGCGCGATAATTAGGCATACGTTAAAGTTAAGCACCTAATACAATGTTGATCATTACAGGAACTACAAAGAGAAGAAAGAAGACTATTCTGCTGCTCCTGTGGACGTATCATGCACTCTCCAAGAATCTACGGTTCTTTTTTTATGATCTAATGTTCGCAGCAATGATTGTAGAAGTGGACAAAGTAACACACCTGTCCGTTTCAATGTTCAAAAATTAGTGTGTCTAATCTAAAACCATTTTAAACGTCGTAGAAGACACCAAACTAACGGTATGTGTACTATATGTTTACCAAAAGCAGGAAATGAATGGTTTCATTAGGAATGCTGCTGCAGATCTCAAGAGACTGCAACGGTTCGCTTCTGAATAATGCATAGTAGTAAAGGGTGTTTTTTTTAGAGCTACACAAATTCAATATAAAATAAAACACTTGAAGCTAATGTTAATATCTATGATTCTAGCTTTATTTAATAGATAATTTTATGCCATTAGCGATTAAATATAATATCGCAATCGAAGCGCAATCGTGAAATCCAATTTTCGACAACTTTATCGAGCAACTGGGGCCATATATCAGCAATAACACGACGAATGTTGACTTCCAAATCGTCCAACGTTTTCGGTTTATCGGCATAGACTAGTGACTTCACATACCCTCAAAGAAAGTAATCTAAAGGTATGAGATCACAGGATCGTGGAGGCTAGTTCGCAGGTCCATTCCGCGAAATTATGCGCTCAGCCAATGTTTCCCTCAATAAATTGATGGCATCGCGCGCCGCGAGGCAGGTTTCAGCATCTTGTTGAAACCAAAACTCTGTCACGTTAATGTCATTCAACTGAGGAACGAAGAAGTCAGAAATCATGTTTCTATAGCGCTCTCCATTGATGGTAACATTCTGGCCGGCATCGTCCTTAACGAAATATGGGCCGATGATTCCACCAACCCATAAAGCAGACCAACCAGTGAGTTCTAATGGTTGTAAGGGCGTCTCGACAAAGGCTTCTACGTTTTCTTCACTCCAAATCCGGCAGTTTTGCTTGTTTACATATCCATTTAACCAAAAATGGACCTCATCGGAGAACAAAATTTTGCCTTGAAAATGAGGATCAAGCTGAATCATGTTTTCGGCCCATTTATCTAACCTACGACGCGTATAATGGTCACGCGGTGTCAACTCTTGCACAAGCTGGATCTTATAAGCTTTTAAGCCAAGATCTTTTCGTAAAATCTTCCACAAAGTGGATGGGCATAGCTCCAATTGCTGTGCACGATAGCGAATCGACTCATTTGGACTCTCCTCGACACTGCGCTTCACAATGGCAATAACTTCCTCTGTGCGCACTGTTTGTCGTCTTCGGGCATCCAGTAGAGTGTTCAGTATAGTAAGTCGTGCGAAAAGCATTTGTCGTGTTCCGAATAACTTGTTCAGTTGGACGATTATGTCGACCGTAAAATGGACGTAGCGCACGATAAGTTTGGCGAACCAAACCGTGGTTTTCAAAATAAGTTTGCACAATTTGCACGCGTTGTTCTGGCGTTAATCTATTCATCGTAAAATGGCAAAACGTACTAACCACAAATCAACTTTCAACTGTCAAATTGACAGTCTGTAGAAACAGTGTTGCCAGTTTAAAAACCAAACCTCTGAAGAAAAAAAAAACACCCTTACAATCACTACTTTCGTCAACAGATGTTTGCGAACTGTGGTGTGCTCCTTCTTTTTATTTGATTAAAAGTTTGCGAACGCTACAATCGAGGCCTGGATTCAATTCACAAGTTAAGCACCGAAAAATAGGAAATAAAAATTCCGACGTCACCACTCTTTTGTTAGACAATGGTGAACTTTCAAACGTGGATACCTCTGCCCTTAAAAGTCCCTCATTCCCACGCAATTAGGAGTCGGAAAGAAACCATTCGCTAGCCGCAAAAAACACAACTAGATAGTGGCAATGGATTGGTCTTAACCTTCCAACCTTTGTAATGACTCTGCCAATTTAAAATGCATATATGTCTTATGCAATGAGTGCACATACTCACTGCTGATATACCTGTAAGCGGGTGGTAGCAAGGTGATTGCCTATGCGGATGACGTTGCTATAGCCGTCGCAGGTAAGTATCTTAATACCATTAAAGAACTCCTTCAACTAAATCTCAACAGATCTAAATCTCAACAACAACTGGAAACCTAACATTCAAGAAAGAGTCAATACAGTTATAGTAGCTTTAGTCTATTGCAAAAAAGCCATTGGAGTGAATGGGGCCTTCAACCCCGCATAACCCACTGGCTATACATCTCGGTCATAAGACCGACACTCACTTACGGGGTTGTCGTCTGGTGGACGGCCTTAGACAATGCAATCAACTGCAGCAAACTAAGCAAAGTCCAACGAACGGTGTGTCTATGTATAAGCGGAGCCTTACTGTCTATTCCCTCTGGAGCATTAGACATTCTGTTTCATTTGAGACCCCTCGATATTTTCAGCAGGCAAGCCTGCAGCTGTTCGCCTTAAAGCGACTACACAGTGGATAAATAATTCATTTGGCCACGCAAACATTCTTAATCCTCACAGAGAACATCGATTACCTGAACTTTGGCTTGGCAAAGACTTCAGTTTAAACCTTTGTCCTCTAGATCCTTCTGGGAGGAAGATGCTTTCATAGAGAACAAGTCAATCCATTTCTACACAGATGGATCTCAGATAAGCTAAATCTAAGCCTTTCTTTCTATCCTCCACATCACTGTAGCGTGATCCAGCCGGAAATTTTGGCGATTAAAGAAGCTCTGTCCTGGCTGAAGAAAAACGTTATATCTGCAAAGGATATTCGCATCTTTTCGGATAAACAGGCAGCTATCAAGTCCCTGGATTCGGTCTCACTAAATTCTAAAACCGCCCTTGAATGCAGATCATCTCTTATGGAGAGATGATAGCAGTTCAACCTTCACCTCTGTTGGGTGCCGGCCACAGAGACATTCCAGGGAACTGTAGATCCGATGAACTAGCCAAAATTGGAACCACTCTACCTATTCTACTGGAAAAGGGTTGCATAAGTATACCAATCGCTACATGCACATTAATATTAAAGCGACCAAACGGATTTGGCCAAAACTGGATCTGAATCGCGTCTGATCCTTCTAAATAAGAAATATCTCAGCGCCATCATAGGTGTCATCACTGGACACTGCCTCATAGGCAAACACGCAAAAAGGCTTGGCGCCTTTATAAACGATTTCTGCAGAAGCTGCATGGACGAGGAGGAGAAGGAGAAAATCCTTCACCTACTTCACTTAGGAGCTTTCTTCTACAACGACCAAAGCGATCTAAAAAAATATAGACGTAAACAATCTCCTACGCTTCGTCAGAAGCTCAAACTGGTTCCATCAGTAAGAGAATCATAGATCCACGTGGCATCACAATGGGCCAATAGGCCTAAGTGGGTTGGTGTTTCCAACAGAAATCCAACCAATCTAGGACTTCGCTCTGACAAATTCGTAAGAATGACAATCTTGAAAGCAATACACTGAATTATGAGGAATAGGAGAAGGGCGAAGTATTTGCGACTAAAACTGCGCTGCGGGGTCATACTGAAGCCCCTTACCATTTTCAAGCTAGTTCGAGAATGCTATGGTTCTTTAAACGCAATTGGAAGGCTATGCCAGCATTTTAAGGCTACTTTAATCCCTTGAGCGCGCGCAGAGCTAAATTCACTAGGTTGTAAATAAATGTTCAAGCTTACAATGGAATCCCGCGGATGAACCCCATTTTCAAGTAGTTGGAAGACTGAATTCACTTACGTCCAAGCTCACACTGAAATCCCGAGGATGAACTTCCCGAAGAATTGGCTAGGGAAGGCTCCGAGGAGGACTTTCCAGGCCCTGAATCTATATTGGGATAATCTGGAGCTTCCACTGACATTTGGACCAGTTCGCTGTCTGAATGCTATACTCCCACGGAAACGCTTTTGTTGTCTGTAGCCAAACTATAAACGTTATTTCATAGCACTATAGTCCAAGGCTATGGCCCTTCTCTATGTGTGTTGTCATTTTGTGCAGACATAAAAGCATGTCAGAAAAACTTGTTTGTTGTTGTTTTCTCTTTTTCGATTTTAGTTTAAGAGCTGAACCCAACATCTCTGGCGAAGTAGTCGACGAACTTAACCACTGCTTTCCACCGACCATCAAATGTCGTTAAACTAATGTTTTTTTCTAAATTACAAGTCGTAAACTGTCCCCAGATCTACCCATTGCAAGGCAGAGTGTCAGGGCTTTTTCTCATTCATGCATCCCATTACCATTCTAATTTTTGAACGTCGCATTGTGCTTTTCTCAGAGCGCACCTCAAATGCCTTACGAGTAACTATCCGAAAGAAAGTTGAAAGTAATTTTTCAATTTTCATGACACGCGAGAGTGAAAAGTAGGCCGCCCTTGACGTGTACATTAGAAATGATTTGGGGATGGATGGATGGATTCAAATGGTAATAACCCCGGTTGCTAATCCTTTAACTTTCCCATGCCAAATGAACCTCTCCAGTTATTTCTCTTTCACCGAGAATGCTGTCACTCATTTAAAGCGGATCTGTGGAGAAAATCGCAATTAGTATTACGAGTAAACCAGCCCAAGGCATAGCTGCAAGACCAGCTGTGAGACTCTCGACTCTCTCAACGGTAGTTTATGGAAAGAAAAAAATCAACTCACAGACGATATTAATCTCTCCTTATCGATGATCTTTTAAGGTCCCGTTTACATTAGCCACAGTCTGCGCGTTTCAATGATCGGTGCAGTGCACAAAACGCGCGCAAATTAGATTGCCTCGGCCACCTGGTGTTAATGGCAGTGGCAGGTGAACTTGTTTCCGTTTTTTTTTTTCTCTCTCTCTCTCTTTCCCATTGAAATTTACTCAAAAAGGCCAAATCGATGAATACTCGGACTCACTACTCTGGTCTGCTCAAGTTTATTTAAAAAAAAATACACGACAAAATTGTTTGCCTTCGATTAGTAAAACTTTCACGCACGCTAATTCACCAATTTACCAATCCGGTACCGACTTAGCGGTGTGCGTAGGAAAGTGAGTGGAATTGAGGAATTGAGTAGGGACGAGGGGAGCGGAAATTTATTATCGAATTAGGGACGTCGGTTATCGATATCACAGAAACTGGAAGCATGTTTTTTGTTATCGTACCAATTGATACCAAATACCCAATTAAGTTTTTTCTTCTTTTTTTTTCTCAGATAAATGTATGCGAGTATAGCTATGTGTATACCATATACCTCTTTGAAGTCTGTCTTAATGGCCTTTAGGTGTAAAGTCCATAAGTGATTATTAGCGTCAGGCGGGATGAGGCTTTTGGAACGTGATTTTGTAGAAATGGTGACAGAAGTCTTCCCGTATCCCGGTTTGGTTTAACACATTTAACACAGTATGTTGAAGGCTTTAAAAGATCAGGTTTTGGTCTGTTCAAAGGTCAACCGTCTCCAGGTCGCCGCTTAAGTTTGACCAAAATAAAACACTGAATCTCCAGTTCAAAAGGGGCAATGAATCTGAAATCGATAACCAACTTCAAGGTTGTACTCGTGCGTATCATCATTTATCGCTTAAAATTCTAAGAGCTGACCAAGCTGAACTGATCGTGTATAGACACTCGTATTTGTATAGCATTTCACGCTTAAGCGAGTGATCAAATAGTTGATCAGCCAACTGCCAACGCGTGTAGAATTTCTCATCCTATACAGGTATCATTGTCTAACATTTCGGCATCTACGATTGATTAGATCATGTAGTTTGTAGATTGTGGGGACAAAAGGGTTTAGCGATCTTAAGGGCTCTGACACGTAAAAACGTAGCTGTTACGAAAAAGACACAAATACCGCCTCACCTGAATTAAGATCGCAGTTCTGAATTAAAATGGGCAGTGGTTGAGAAGTACGCTCTTGAAATATAAATTCAGGATGGTACTTTCCACGGCGATCTACCAAGTCGATAGCCCAATAGAGACATCTCAAGCGAGAACGGAGTATTCGGGTACCAAGATTCTTTGTGATATGGTAGCTGCCCGAGGTTACATATGTACAGGGTCTTCCAACAGGACTTCCGAACTTTGACAGTTGATAGCGGCCACATTGTTAAAGCTACATCTTTCAAATTGCTGTCATTTACTCAGTTTGTTTTGCGAAACCACAATGGACAGACATAGCGTTCAATAACACGTGCAAATGATAAAATTGTTTTATCGCGCGCTTCGCCCATTTTACGATCGCCGTAATCATCTTACCCGAGAGGTTTATTCGCAGTCGATTCAAGAACACGGCCTTTCGCAGACCACAACTTGGCGAATTTTGCGTCGTGACTTGGCCTGCACCCGTACAAAATTCAATTGACCCAGGAGCTGAAGCTAAACGACCATAGACAACGACGTGTGTTCGCTGAATGGGCTCTGGAGCAGCTGGAAACTGGCCCTAATTTTCAACGAAAAATCATCTTTAGCGATGAGGCCCATTTCTGGATGAATGGGTACGTCAACGTCAACAAAATTGTCGAATTTGGGACGATACCAATCCACATGCGATCCAAGAGTGTCCAATGCATCCCAAAAAAGTCACTGTTTGGTGTGCGTTTTGGGCTGGCGGCGTCATCGGTCCATATTTCTTTGAGAACAACGTTGGCCAGGCCATCAACGTCAACGGCGAGCGCTATGGGTGGATGATTACCAACTTCTTTTGGCTTGAATTGAATGAAATGGACACCAACGACATGTGGTTTCAACAGGACGGCGCTACGTGCCACACAGCTCACGCCACATTGGAAATTCTGCACGAGTGATTCGAGTGCATGGTCATCGCATGGCCACAGAGGTCGTGCGATTTGACCACGTTAGACTTTTTCTTGTGGGGTTTTCTGAAGTCGCAAGTCTATGCCGTTTCAGCACATCGTCGGCCTTGTGAAAAATGAGTAGTAGAACAAATAGACAAATAGGAAACCAATGAAAATGGGCTGGCCTGCGATCTTATGTAGATTATCGTCGATAAGTAAGAAATCACCTGCATTCCCAACAAAAAGATTAGAGCTCGACTAAAACTCAAAAGTTTTACGAACAAAAGATGGCCAAAAATTCTAAAGGCCAATTATGCACCACAATCTCCACCAAAAACCAAAACGTCTAAGATGATCGGTTTAAAGGGTGACTTAGAAAAGACATAGAAGAATAGACGAAGGAGTAGTGGGAATTATTTCTCAAATTTGAGAAGCATATAAATGTGACCTGCTCCTTAAATGAAGATTTCTGAAAATGTCAGCTTATTCATCGCAAGAGATGGAACTCAGGTTCAGTTCCGTTCTTTTAAAAACCTTTCCAAGGGAAATGGAAATCTTGAAGTACTCTGATATAGACCGGTCAGATTATTAACGAAAGGTTTTAGGCTTTCACAAATGATGAGAGATAGGAAATTATATACGATGTTGAGAAGACTGATTCCTCTGTAATTGGTACAGTTCATGAAAGTCGGACAAGATAGGCTAAGCTTCCATTAAGTGGACTTTCTCTCAAACATATGTATTTTGCAAATAAGATGGTGCATGAACCTTCCCGCTTCATCACTGACTCCTTTCAGTAATTTTGCTGATAGCTGTCAGTGTTTTTTCCAACCTTCGATAACGCCAACTAGGTTCCCTTGTCTTTCTTTGCAGCGCCGCTCCATACGCCCTTTGTTTAACTCTATGTGCCTGCCCATAGAGATGATCTAATGAAACCCATCATAGGCGGCTTTTCTGACTGTTTTCTGGAGTTATTATTGGTCACTAAACAGTTGAAGGTACATTCGATTGACAAAGGGTAGTGACAATATAGGAGTAAGCTTGACTTCATTCAACGTCATTGAAAGGAGCACAACACTGTATGATGGTAAGTTAACTTGCTCTGCTGTGAAATCTATACAGTCACTGTAAGGTTTCTAGGACACGAGGTTGCTTTGCAATGCCGGAATTAGCATGTGTCCTACTTCCAGCCCCCTTGATCTGATAGAACCACATTTTATATCCCATGAACTCACACACAGTAATATCAAAGCAAAAGGCTAATAAGGATGCTGCCCCAGACAAAGTACTTCCCGTGCTGTTTAACGCATCTGGAGACGATCTGCCTGGCGACATGCACCATGCATGGAGTCTCAACATCGTTTGCGAGATCCACAAGAAAGGAAACTCTTTTGGCCGTGTTAACTATAGACGAATGAGCCCTCTCAACGTTGCCTATAAAATCTGTTCTGCTGTGTTATGTGAGCGTGTCAAACCATTCATGGAAAATTAATTTGGTCCATACCGGTAGTCTTATCGCGAATAAAACAAACACACTCCTTTAAAAAAAAATAATTTACGCTCTTTATTTGCTTGCTTATAGGCGTCTGTATTCTACAGTGTTTGACTTACGACTGATCTCCTACCTACCGGCAGACTCTTTTCCTAGTGTGGTCACTTTACAATCACTAGTTAGTATTGCCACTTTATATTTCTTACATTCTTATCAGTTTCTCTCCTATGGTTTGCTACACCAGTGCGCTTTTACACCACGTCAGATCTTTTAAAAGACGCGGGGACTCTAGACCGACACTCACCATCTATTTAACGTCTTCAAAGACAGATATGGCAGAGTGTATAGGAACGAACTATACAAAGGCATTTCTTGCGTTGACATCCCTGCCAAGATAATCAGGTAATGCAAGATGGCTATGGAGAATTCTTGCTACTCCAGGACGACGCGCTGACATTTTGAACATCGCAGCAAAAAAAAAACTTACAAAACTCTTTGGTCAGCAAGAGCCACGATCTATTTTAAGGCCAATGACTTCGATGAGATTGAACAAACATAGCGAGGCGTCAATGAAGCTTTTGTGAGTATTGAGGCAGAAGCGGCCAAAAGTAGCCGCTGTTCATAAGCGAAGGCTGGACAAAGTGCTGGCTGTCATTAGAAAACTTCACATCACCGACTGCTTGCCCACAATGTCACCATTGACAGTAATAACTTCGGGGTTATTAAGGACTTTGCCTACTTTGATCCGTAGTTACAAAGCAGCAACGATGTCAGCGCAGAATTATTCTTCCCAATCGCTTTCTTTGGGCTAAGGAGGCAATTGAGTAACAGAGCCTTTTCTCGTATGACCAAAACAAGACCGGTTCTCCTCTATGGCGCAGAGGCTTGGACTTTGTCGAAAGCGGGCCAGGTGAAGAAGCACTTGGCCGTGTGATTTTCGGTCTCATCCGAGAATGGTGGAGAAGATTCAACCACAAACTGTATGGGACTACAGTGGCATCGGTCTAGTCAGCTGTCTACGGGTTCAAAGTCTGAGATGGCTGGGCCATGTTATGGGGTTTATACCCCACAGTTCCGGTCCAATGGATCTTTGAGACTCGCGCCAAGGGACGGATCAGGAGAAAATGACGGGAGGTGACGCACGCAAATGAAAATGGGCCTCTACTAACTTTGCGTGCGAAGTCAGCTGGTAAGAAATCATGCCAGCTGGATATGTTGGTTGAAGCCCAAGTTCACCCCGCGCTATAGCGCCACTAAAGTAAGTAAGTAAGGGGTCACACTCTAGCTGGTGAATTCTTGCGTTTTGAGTCCATTCTTGAAGTGGACCGCTATTAAGGTTCCAGGAACCGATCCTTAACAAAGTATCCATCCATATCCGGGGCGTTCTATTGGATTGGCCAGCCAACCGTCACTTTCATGTTTTGTTCGTAATTTCCAAAAAAAAACAGCGCATACCAACAGACCTATTAAGTTTTCGGTTACAGTGGCCCTTGCGACTTTTACGTGCACCAACATCTATCAGGAGATGCTTTGCCATAACTTTTTCTGACCAGCTTAGCCCGGTCTACCTATGACATAATTCCTTGCCCATTAAGCAGAACTTGGAGCCAAGATATTGATTTTGTGCTCTGAAAGTGTTGCTTGACATTCATTCCGCAAACTTACCTCTATCTCAATACATTTCCTACACGATTCCAAGGTGACATAAAAACCTACACCCTCTGCCAAGATTAGATTCAGTTCTGTCGGCGAAACCCTTCAACACACAACGCAAAAACTAGAACCCTTTTCAAAACCAAAAAAAAAAAAAAAACGAATTTACATGTGAAAACGAGTCTTATTTGGGGTAGAAACTGACAGTTGACAGTTTGCGTGTTTAAGGGTTAATTCTCGCTGCGTAAAAGTCCCGTAAACCGTGAACAATAGTCACGAATTCACCATGACATCAGAACAATAAAAAAAAATATTGCACTTGGCACCGTTCCAACCGAGTGACATTCGTCACAACAGAACTGGACGTCAAAAAATCATTACAAAACATAGGCAGGCCCAAGTGGGCCTCAAGTGGATACGATTACACGAGTACTTCTTCTCGAAAGCCCCTTGACTTTTCGCCATATGTCAGCGAAGGAAAAATAATAAAAAAAAAAATTACATAACTTAACGTCCCCGTTTCTTTGGATCGAATCCTCCACCTGCTCCATACCACCATCGTATTTCCCATCCACTTGTTCCTTGGAAAAGGGAAAGGTAAAATACAAAAAGTATCGGCCAAAGAGGAACGCAATCAGATACAAGAATCTCGCAAAAAAACACGTAAAAAAAAGAACGAAAATAATGTGTGTACCCAACGTGCAGGAACAGACAACAAATATGCCCTTCAAACGAAGATAAACTCAAACAAAAAAGGGAGAGAACAAACAGAGCAGAAAGAGTCCAAAAAGGCAAAAACAACAATGAGAACAACAAAACACCGGCAGAAAAAAGGGAAAATAATCGATAGAATCTCGTGGAACACGGACAGGGAACTGGGAGTAACAACATTGAACACAACCCTTTTTTTAGGTTGTTTGCAAATGTTAACGGTTGCTTTCTGTTTTCTCTCTTATTTTCTGAATGAAAAATGTTTGGCAGCAAAGTATAAACAATTCTTAACGACTCCGTTATTTACCTCTTCCTCTCTATCGTAATCCGCTTTTTTTTTGTGTTTGAAATTCTGTGGCGTCCAATTTGTGTTAATACCGACTTTGCAGTTCCCCAACCCAGCACTGGTGCGCACCGATAACTGCTGACAAATAACAACTGACAGATGACAGATAGCGCAACTGCCAAAATAATAACAACAACAAGCACTGGATTATGTAAAACTATGTTTTTGTGGTCACTTTTCGGACGTTCCCCGGGGAAAACGAAGCCGAATCGATTAGGAACGGATTTTTCTCCTTTTTTTTCGTTTTTTTTTTTTTATTTCTTCTTCACTTCACACTGCCTTTCAGTCTGCGGCAAACTCAAAGAAACTTGGAAAATTTGGAAAAAAAAATAAAAAAATTAACAAAACGTCACTGCAGGTATCCACCCTATCGGGAAACTTGGATTTTTCTTCTATTTTTGCACTTTTCCATCACTTTTCGCACCAACTTTTCTCCCACTAAGAAGAAAATTGATCTTTCTCTCTCTCTTTAATTGCCTTTTCCTTTGTTATTCGCTAAAAGACTTGGAAAAAAAAACAACAAAAACAACTCAATCAGGGGATTAGCGATTTCGATTCTTTTCGATTTTTTTTTTATTTCTTTTTCGTTTTCGTTTTGCTTCTTTCGAGATAACAGTTCATTTATTTACTTGATTTGATTTTGGGATTTCTTATTTTTTTTTTCTAATTTCACTTTGCACTGCGAAGCATTTGGTGAAGTAAAATAGTGAAAATTCGAGACCGGATAATGGCAAGCGAACGAACGCGAATTATGGGGTGCAAGGCAGACAAAAATAAGAACTCGGCGTGGGGAGACAATGCACAATTAGCGAGTGAATTTAACTAGAAATTAGAACGTTGTGTGTATTTTTGGTAAGTTGATTGAAAAAGGGGAAAAATAAAGTTCAGCTGGCAGCTGATTAACGGATACAAACTGAACTGCACTTGAACACAGCTGACTGCGCAGTGTTCATCGAACGATGGCGATTCGTCGACGAAAGGTGGTTTTATTCGAGTGTTCGATGTTTTTTGAGTGAAAATGTTGAGTGGGTTAGGATGTTGGTTCTCTTGGGGTAATGTGAATTTAAGAGAGCGTGAGAATGTGGATTTATGAAATGGATTTTCAAAGATTCAGAGTGATTTTACGAAGCAATTTTGAAAAGAATGCCAAGGAATGTGACGCACCTGCACTTTTAGAGTTAATTTTGACAAAATTTCTAAAAGTCTAATTCATAAAATTACCCTTAAAAATATGTAAGAGAAAATGCGCAATTTAGGCGATTAATCTGAAGGCGAAGACACAATAAATCTATAGGGTGGCACGCATACAAATTGCATTTTATTATCTTTGACAATTCCGTTTTATCCCATTTTACAATAGGTATAATTATGTTCTTTTGCACATATGAAATACCCAACTGGCTATTCGAAGTAAGAATACCTAACAATCTTTAAATCATTTAGAAGTAAGAAATCAGTAGAATCCGATGGGATACGGAACATTTGTGTTTCGACATCTTCCACTAAAAGCAATGGACATTCACACAACCCTATTTAATAATGCATTGGAAGACAGCTATCGTGCATCCCATTCTCGAAAGGAATAAAGACACGTCCTATACGGGAAATCTGCGATAAGTCGATAAGTCTCCTCCAAAATATCAGTAAGTTATTCAAAGGGATAATCAATTCGGCTTCAAGGCCAAGTCTAAACTGGTATACGATGTCTAATGGAACAAAAGCAAGAAGCAATCAACGGGTTCATACTTGATTGACTTAGAGAAGTACTGTGACAGTGACTGGTTAGAGAGACTCCTCCTAACCATAAGTAAGCCACTGCTCTGCATTCTTTTTAATATGCTCACCAGCAGACAGTTCAGCGTGAAGAATGGCCATTAATGCGCTGATTCTCTTGCTACGTGACTTCGATAAGATTAAATGATATCTACAATTACTCTAACTCCAACTTTTTAAAATGCTATAATTTTTTTATTTTTTCATAAATTTTATTGTGCGAAAGCAAAAAATGTTGGAAAATACATCAATTTCCAAACCGTGTCAGTAGTTTTCAATATGTCCACCTTTGGCGCGAATAACAGCCTTGAGACGGCCGAAGAAAGCATCGCACGCTGCACGCAAGTGGCTCTGCGGTATTTTGGCCCATTCCCGGCGAAGTGTTTGTTTGAGGTGGTCCAAACTTTAGTATTTTTTAGTGCCAACCTTCGCCTTCAAAATACCCCACACAGAGAAATTCAACGGATTTGCATCCGGAGAATTTGCAATCCATTGTGTCGAAGAAATGAAGAGTGGAACATTGTTTTTTAACCAATCTTGGTTGACGCGCGCTTTGTGAGACGGTGCCGAGTCTTATTGAAATGTCCACGGTCTCCGACCAAAATGATTGTTTGCCCAAGGCTTCAGTACTGCCTCGCAGACAGTTTCACGGTATACGATCGGATTAATTTTGACGCCACGGTCCAAAAATACGAGCGGAGAGCGACCATCACCATCGGTGCTGCCTGCTCTCTGGTGGCCGTCCGAAGGTGTAAATTTTCGAAGGACCTCTCTGGCAAGTAAACTCGGTCATTTTTTTTGTTGACATATTGCTCGATAATAAATGGCGACTCATCGGAAAAAACGAAATTCGGCAACTCACCACTTTCGTGCAAGCGTAGCAACTGCTTCGCTCTTTCGACTCTAAATTTTTTCTGTTGCGGTGTAAGATCGTGTGCTTTTTGGAACTTCAATGGCTTGAGCCCAAGCTCATTTTTCAGTATGTGTTGCATCCGTTCCAACGATATGTTGAGCTCACGAGACATTTTTCTTCCACTTCGAAGCGGATTTCGCTCAATTCGAGTCTTCACTTTCCGAACCATTTCTGCCAATGTTGCTGTGTTTTTGTGACCATCTACATGGCGTTTTGCAACGCTGCCAGTATCACGGTAACGAGCTATGGTTCGAGACACAAACGATTTATTCACGTTGAGGTGCTGGAGGGCTCTAACGATAGCTACTTGTGGTTTTCCAGCCAAATATAAAGCAATCACACTATCACGTTTGAATTCCATTGCGGATAAAAATTTTTCAACACAAATGAGACTCAAATCGTTTAAAAGGCTTGTAGATAATAACATTATCTGTCATGTGTCAAAATTTAAGCTCACTGTCATGAACGGTTTGGAAATTATAGCAGTCTGAAGTTAGTTGCAGTTCGAGTCATTCAGGGTGTAGAAATGCCAGAAAGACATAGTGAAAGTTCTCGATCGTGGGAAGTTACCTTCGGGTCTGGCTAGATCAATATTTACTCTTAGTAAACATATACATGTTACTCTACCCTTACAAGGAGAGTGTTTTATAGCAGCCAACTCGATGGGAGGGTGAAAGTAATCTCATACACCGACTATACTCGTATTGGGGTGTCTTGTGTAGTTCAACATTAGAGCAAGCTTAAGCAAGATTCGGGCATTTGAAAAGGCTTGTCGTAAGACTTGTATTCACTTGTACAGAACACCAAGATCCAAATACATAAATTATTATCCTAACGAGTTCTTGTATAATTCATGTAAGCTTCCCCTCTAGATCCTTCTGGAAGAAAGATGCTTTCATGGAGGACAAGTCAATCCATCTCTATACAGATGGATTTAAAACCGATAACGGAGTTGGTGGCGGCGTTTTCTCAATACGCTAAATCTACGCCTTTCCGTCTTCGAAATCACTATAACGTGTTCCAGACGAAAATTTTGGCGATTAAAGATGCTCTGTCCTGGCTGAAGAAAAATGTGATATCTGCAAAGGATATTCGCATCTTTTCGGATAGGCTATCGGTCGCTATCAAGTCTATCAGGTCTCACTAAATTCTAAAACCGCCCTTGAATGGAGATCATCTCTTATGGAGATGGCAGAGCAGTTCAACCTTCACATTTGTTGGGTGCCGGGCCGCAGAGACATTCCTGGGAACTGTAGGGCCGATGTACTCCTCAAAATTGGAACCACTCTTCCTAATCTATCGGAAAAGGGTAGCATAGGTATACCAATCGCTGCGTGCAAACTAACATTAAAGCTGGATGCCAATAAAAGAACAGACCTTAGGTGGACTGTTGGACCAACATGTCTACCGACCAAACAGATCTGACCAAAACTGGATCTAAATGGCCCTAAGTGTCTGATCCATCTAAATAAGGAACATCACAGCGCAATCATAGGTGTCATCACTGGACACTGCCTCATAGGCAAACACGCAAGAAGGCTTGGCGCCTTTACAAACGATTTCTGCAGAAGCTGCATGGACGCCGAGTATGAGGAGGAGACAATCCTCCATCAACTCTGTACATGCCCAGCTCTCTCCCAGAGAAGAAAACTTCACTTAGGAGCTTTTTTCTACAACGACCTAAACGATCTAAAAGATATAGACGTAATCAGTCTCCTACGCTTCGTCAGAAGCTCAAACTGGTTCCATCAGTAAGAGGACCATAGATCCACGTGTCATCACTATGGGTCAATAGGCCTAAGTGGGTTGGTATTTCCAACAGCCACTCTTACCTACCAACCGACCTGCTGAGCTGAGACTTCAGTACACGGTAGACCTAAGTCTCAACCAATAAAGATCTCCAACAAATGCCTCCGGTGGCGCATAGCAAGACAGTTGATGTCCTCTTCCAAATGTCTGCCACCTAAAGTAAGGTATTCCTCTACTGCCCCTCTGGATAAATCGAAAACCCTGTTTGCAATGGCAGATTTGGATAATAGTGAGCATAACAACAGACAATAAGAGCTGTAACATACATCGATCGGGAAATCTGGAAAATACGTATCAGACACGTGAGATGGCTAGCACACGTAAAGCAAATGGATATTAACGCTCCAAACCAAAGATACCTTGTGACATCTTCACAGTGGGATATCGCAGGCGCACACCGCACAAACTGGTTATTTTTGTTGGTTGAGGTAAATTGGTAAGTAATTAAGTATGATGAGTGCTATCAGAGTTTTCTATGTAATTCCAAGTGTACATCGAATTCCAAAATATAAACTCTGAATTCTTTTGGAGAAGCAGAAGAAACCCGTGATGGGCATTATGGAGGCACGCTGTACAAAGGATTTTGCAGAGGATTTATTTAATTCACATAAGTAAATTATTTTCCGTGCAAAAATCCTCAGCCGAAATGAATCAGGCTTTGTTTCTTGCTTCCAATCTTCAAAATATTTTTATTGGGTGTTTTTTTTTTCACATTGAAAAAAATAGCATTATGCTTCCACCTTCAACAGAGAAAAATTATATCAAAGTGACATTTGTCTCTCTACTCATTTTTCACCTTGTGAACGTCCTCAGATTTTAATTACAATTTACAACCGTCAAATAAAGTCGCAATTTTTCGCGGAACTGCTGAGTTTTTTGAATCGAGCCGTGTGTTAGAGACTTTAGAAATTATTTTGTGCTTCCCCCAAAGTTTTGATAACATAGAAAAAAATACCTGTCAAAGGTTAAAAGAAAATTATTCGTTGAAAAACAAGTCTAAATTCAAAGAGTCGAACATTTTCTCGCTAGCTGCCAGCAATTTATCGATTCACTCTTGTCGCAACTTTATTGATTTTTCCTTTACGGCAGGAGAAATCAAAGTAATGGCAAACTGTGAACATGAACAGCAAAAGTTAAGTGGCTATGCCCCACGCCGCCAGTATCATAATGGGACAGCTCAGCCTCGCAAAGGATCTGGCGATGGGGTGAAAATGAATCAAGTCTCTCAACAGATGCTTCAGCAGCAGCAGCCGCAACATACTCCACAGCAACAACAACAGCAGCAGCAACAGCATGCTTCAAGATCTAAGAAAGACAAGACCGCTGAAATAGTTATCGGCCTCGATAAGCTGGCCATCGAGGAGTCACTTAAATTGGTAAAGAACTCTCGAGACATTTTCACAAATTGAATTAATTGTGATGTATGGCTTCTTTTTCTTTTAAGCATGAATCTGGTAATTTGGCAATGAAAACGCCGGTGTCGATTTTGCAAGAACTCCTGAGCCGGCGTGGAATTACTCCAAGTTACGAGCTCATCCAGATGGAGGGCGCAATACATGAGCCAACTTTCCGCTACCGGGTTTCATTCAACGATAAGGAAGTTCCCTTCACTGCAATGGGTGCTGGACGCTCTAAGAAGGAAGCTAAACATTCTGCTGCTCGAGCACTGATTGATAAACTTACCGGTGTCCAGTTACCAGAAAGTCAAACAGCAAATTCATCTGGAACGTCTGGCAATGGGAATGATCACAACGCCAATTCAAACTGCGTTGGCGGAGGAGAGTAAGTAGAGAAGATGATTCTCATTCTGGTGTAGATTTTGCCTTACACTGTCGTTTTTTCCTAGTACAAATGGTTCATATACTGAAAAGGTCATGGGCAACCCTATCGGATGGCTTCAAGAGATGTGCATGTCTCGTCGGTGGCCTCCACCAACCTACGAAACAGAGATGGAGGTGGGCTTGCCACATGAACGTCTTTTTACGATCGCTTGCACTATATTGAATTTCCGTGAAATTGGCAAGGGGAAGAGCAAGAAAATCGCCAAGCGATTTGCTGCAAATAAAATGTGGACACGGCTGCAGGAAAATCCGCTGGATAATGCACAAGTCAGTGATGGATTCCGCGGCGGGCTGGACGATGACGTAAGTTCTCACTTTGTTTCTTAAGCTTTTGTTTGCCTGCGTGTTGTTAGTTGTTGGTTGACACTATTTTTGTTTTACCTAGTCATTGGTATATGACATAATGGTGCAGCAAATAGTTATTGTGGGCGTTTGACGTGATTTCTACCTCAAAGCAGGCACACAAATGTGTCTTAGATTTGCCATTTATTTATTATTTCTTTATTTTTATTCCTTTTTGTGATTATTCGTATATTCTGTTTGTTAATTTGGACGTTTGTGTGTCTTGATCTTTTTGGTTTTATTGCAGAATCGTAATTTCTCAAATTACTATGGTGATTTGAAAGACATGCAAGTGCCCACAATAACCAGTCAGCACAGTCATAAGGTATCACAATTTCATAAGTCGCTGAAGAATGCAGCTGGAGAGAAGCTAATTAAGTTGCAGGTGAGTTGTATATTGATGAAAGTTTTAAAGGTTAGAAATTGAGGTGTTTCGTAGATACAAATTTGCTGATGGGGCGACAGAAGTTGTTATCAGGATTGTACAATGGAAATGAAGATTACGGATCGATAGGCTCTTTTCTTTGTCTACATCTAATTTTGGCATGTGACTATCGTACAATTCTTTTAATTACGACGTAGAAATCACATGATAGTGTGTCACCTTGTCGAAATAGTTTTCTGACATGATTAATGACTTCGAAGCGCTTGAAGTTTTTTCGAGCAGTCTTTAGAATTCTAAATTATGAATGCGGTCATATGCGGGTTTAAAGGAGGTGAACGCTTAAGTATCCTAACAAACCACGTCTTTTCCGTGACTTGTACATCATGAAAATATGGTATAAAGTCAATTTGGCAGCGAAAAACCCTCAGTGCAGATGAGTGAAATGCAAAAGAGCTGTGAAACTTCAGACGAATCTCCAGATCTTGCAAGCCAGAACCAATTTTCTTGCAGATGATGACATACTATACAGAGCACTTAAATACCACTTTGTTCAAAAATTTCCCGAAATAGCTAACGCTGTAGCGCTCTCGTTTGACCGATTTTAAATTGTTCTATTTTTTCTTGTTATGCTTGTGTCAGTCTTCTTGGATTCTCATCAATTACGGGGGTGGCCGTGGTGTAGTGGTACTAGCTATCGCTTCTCACTCGGAAGGTCAAGGTTCGAATCCTAACCACAGCAAGTTTCCATTTGTGTAATTGGAACTCAGTCAGAAAAATCTGCGTGTGAAGGCATAACACTGACATGTAGATTTGGCTGTTGTAGGGTTTTCAAGCACAAAACAACCGTTAAAGTTCACAACCTCACATTCCGAGAGAAGAAATCTCTCCGTCCTATTCGGACTCCCACCCCTGGAGAGTCAATATCGAAACCAAACACACCTGAGTTTCAAACCACTACATCACAAACTTTCTCTTCTCCTCCTTCTATCTTTCGCCCGCGCCATAGCAATAGTATAAGGGTATTCATAACCCCTTGGGCGCGCGTAAATTATAAAAAAAAAAATGTTTCGGCAACGATGCTCGATTAGCATGTAAACTCCAAAAGTGATCTTGAAGCCGCCGAGCGACGATGACGATCGTTCTGGCAGACCACCGACATCAACACCAGAGGAACGCTTTGATGAAATTAAAAATTGACTGATCGTAAACCACAACTTCTCCGTCAGATAATTAGCAGAGATGACTAACATCTCGATTGGATCTATTCAAGGCATTTTGACCATTCAATTGGGCTTGAGACCTTTCGCTGGAAAGCTGATGCCGAAGGATTTGAATTTCCTGCAAAAAATGAGTGTCGTCATTGCAAATGGCATGCTTTCGGAGGCTTTTTTCGACCAAACATACATCTAACGTATCGTTCCTAGTGACGAGACGTGGGTTTATGAGTACTACACGCGAATCAGGCATCAAGCGAGTGCTCACTGTTTTCATGGATTACGGTTATATTGTGCATCATTAATTCCTTGCTGAAGGCCTGACTGTCAAGAAGGAGTATTATGAGATCCTTGTGTGAATCAATTCGTAAAGAAAGGCCACAATTGTCCAAAGACCATTGATGGCTTGATAATGCATCACGATAAAACCCACCTTAGTGCATTGATTAGGCATGCATTACTTTCCAAACACAACACAACTACTATCCAACACCCACTAAATTCCCTGATCTGCCACCGAGTGACTTTTTCCTGTTCGACCAACTCAAAACACCGTTTCGTGCGACCCGTTTCAACAACTCAGAGGAGATAATGGAAAAATCGCTGAGTGCATTGCAGTCCACACCGAACATCGAGTAGCACCTCAAGGCTGGATAAAATGGTGGCACAAGTGCCTTGGAGTCAATGGGGATTACTTAAATATAAGATCGCATATTCCCAGCCAAACAATCCCTACTACATCGCCAATCTGTTTTCTCCAGCCGGGAAACTCTGAACGTTATCGCTATTGGGGTTTTTTTTTGATTTTCTTGATCTGCGGCCATACGTGGATTCTTTCCGTTTTCTGCAGCATTTTCTTTTACTTCCTTCTTTTAGACCCATTGCACCTTACAAACCGCTTTAACTACTCGTTGGCTTTACCACACTCTTCATTATTTCAATTATCAAGGTAGGTTGGCAGCCCAAGATTGTCTAGTCTACTTCTTTGATTTGTAAAGGCCAGTGGCATACGTGGGATCCATGCTAAGTTTCGTGTTCAGGCACACATTGTGAGGCCTAGCTATTTCAAACAAGCGTTCTAACGTTACACTTTTTATTTGCTCTTTATTGGAATGCCTTTCCTATCTGCAGGTAGTTCGTTTCATTAATCCCTTTTTGTATCGAAATATTGAAGGTGTGAAGGTTGTATTTTGCGACCTGACAAAGATGTTTTTCATAGCGATTTTCGGACTTCCTACGAGCTTGAATGAGCGTTTTCATAGCTCTAGTTCTTTCGGAGGAATTCATGCAACTCTCATGTATTTGATAAGCAGATATAGCCGTATACAACGCCGCCTTATACGACGAACTCAGTGGCATTGTATTTTTCATAATTGAGACCACTCTAGTTGCCTATACGAAGGTTTATTAAAACCTAGTTTTCCAAATCCCGAATCCCGAGACCCAGTTGGCCAGTATATTTTACATGTCCTGATTTTTCGCAATAAATTCGTGCATTCTTAGCAAGTATGCTTTCCTTGACAGTATCGTACCTCTTTCCTACACAGTATAAAGGGTGAGCCAACAGCTAGTGTGGAAGTTTTCATTAAATTAAACACACAGTTATTGTGAAATCAATGTCGAATTTTCTATGGCAATTATGAATGGAACATAACATCGTACATGTGACCACTACGGCTTCTGTTCCAAGGGACCATCCGCAGGTCAAAATTATCGATGTCTTTTTGAAGAATAAGAGGATCAATAGGCGCAATTTCAGTTTGGATGTTATGTTTGAGATCCGAAATTGTCGCTTACTCTTCAAATAACCCCACAAAAAGAAGTCTGAAAGTGTCAAATCCTTGATGACCTTGGAGGCCAATCAACTTCTCTTCTAACCGAAATAATGCGATCTTCAAATTTCGTACGCAATAAATTAATTGATTGATGTCTTGTGTGGGTGGTAGCATCTTCCATCTTCGATTATGTTGACCGAAAAATTCACGAATTTTACGAAATTTTATAATACTTTTACAGATCGCCCATTTTCGTAATAACATTGAATAACAAATATTCTTTGCTGCGTTGTAAACGACTCCATGACTAAAATTGCTTTAGACGTCTGTCAAAAACGTCAACCACATTGAATTTAGTAAATGGCAGTAATTGACAGCCAATATCCACACCATCTCTTAATGAAATTGCCGCTCAATTGATACTCAATCACCCTGTGATATGTTCCAGGCAAGAAAGTTGCTCCGGGTAAGGCGGATGCACTAGGCTAAACAGGTATCAGCGGTCATCTTAGTAGCATCAGTCAGGAACCGTCCACTTCAATTCAATCCACTAAATTCCTCTTTCTCACTGAGTATCTAAAAGCCGCCAAGAGCAGGTGGGATAGTACGAATACCTGTACATCATACAGACAAATCTGACCGAAACTTGATACCAAGAGAGCGAGCAGACTTATTTCTATAAATAGGAATAGAATCAATTGTGGGAGTGGTAATAGGTAACCCACCGCCTGATAAGCAAGCACCCCCGGAGAATGGAGATCCTCTACAGCTACTTCTCTAGGAGGTGTATCCGTGAAAAAGACCATGTTCAATTCTTTGATGACCTGAATGACTTGACTTGAGACATGAACACTAAAGTCCTAAGGAGTAACTGCAGCAATGTGCTAATACTAAACGTTTCGGCTATTTGAGTTCGTGTATTACTTCAATAACCCTGTTTTTGTTCATCTCCTCTTTATTTTCTAATTTTTTGGATGCGTTTTGTAGCGTAGCAGACAGCTTGTCAGCAAAAATTCATTGCATAGATTGTTTCAGTAGCCCTTCTTATACAATAGAAATTTTCGTTCCTAGGACTCCTAGTCATTCTTCCCTCCACCCATATGGTACCACAGTGGAGCCCTAATTTGCAGGCACCTAATCAAATTAAACTTGATCAACGCTTTCCTTCAAGTAGGAATCTGTAGTCTTAAATCTCCAACTGCAATGTCAACGATTACGAGCTTACTTACTTACTTATTTGGATGGCGCTATGGTACAGAGTGGACCTGTGTATCATTAGCCATATGTCTCCAGCTATGCACGCCAAGGTGATTGAGGTCTATAAATCCAACTTGCGTGATTATTCTGAGAGGTTTATCGCCTCAGTAAACAAACATCTTCTTTGACGAATTATAAAAACACCAGCGCTCGCCAGCAAAATCTGACGTACTGCTAAATCGCACATAATCAGCCCTATCGAGGTATCCGTTCGGAAGAAATCTTGAAGCGAAAGTTAATTCCGTTCGGAACTGAAATTGCGTTCAAGGTATCCGTTTCGTAACAAAATAAATGAAGCAGATAAACGCGGCCATTTGACATAAACAGCTGTTTTAGTTCCATAACACTGTGATATCAACTTTGGTTGATAGCATGTCAACCAGTCGCTCGTTGTTGTTTTCTTTCTGAAATACAAAATCAACGGAATAAACAACAACAAATTATTAATTTTTTAGTTTTATTACTTACAATTTTGAAGTCCTTTCCATTTTTCCTGAAATTTTCAGCAGCAATTCTTCGTCGGAGAACTTTGGAAAAAATTCTCCGTATTGCTGTCAAAAATTGTTTACTTAACGGATCACATCGCACTGCGGTTATGTGCGTTAGATTTAATCGGAGGATGTGTCCGACGAGTGTTTCGGAAGGGATACCTCGAACGGAAATTCTCCGATTTCGTACAATTCGGAGAAAATTTTCTTCCGAACGGATACCTCGATAGGGCTGAATATGGTTGAAGTTATTGTAAAGAGGTCTATCTGTGCATTTTCGGTGTATACTTGCTTGTAGCAACGCGTTGTTGTGAGGTATTTGTTAGTCATAAAATCTTGTGAATTTCCGCCCTTTCCGCAGAACTTTCCGTTGCCTATAGATAGTCTAAATGCATCAGAATTTGTATATACATTGAGATAATAGAAGAAACCAATGCAGTTCAGCAAACAAAAGCATTACACCAGATACACCTCAAACACGGATTTGCCTTCTAATTTATATTTAATTTTATTATTTCAGAAAACTTGCCTCAAGTCACCATCGCTCGTTCACATCCAACTACTTGGCGATATCGCTCAGGAAAATCAATTCGAAGTCACTTACGTTGACATTGAAGAGAAAACTATCACAAACCAATGCCAATGTCTGGTTCAATTGTCTACACTTCCAGTCGCTGTTTGCCATGGTTCAGGACCGACACAAACCGATGCACAACGCCATGCAGCGCAAAATGCTTTAGAATATCTAAAGATCATGACCAAAAAGTGAATTGATACTTGCCGAACGTTTTTGGCAGTTCAAACTGTTTTTTAATTGCCCGACGATTTAAAATAAAAAGGTTTAAATGACGAAAGAAGTAAAAACAACAAAACAAAACTTAGTAATATCGTTGATCGTTAATTTACAGGTGAGCAGTAACAAAGCGGGAAACCTTTCTTAGATTATTATCATTTTTTTTTTTTTTTGAATTTTAGTTTCTTTTTGTTTGTTTTCTTTTTGAAGTATTTTTTTATTTTTTTTTTTAAAGTGAAATCTGAGAGAAGAAACAAACCAAACCAATCAAATACGTGCATCGAAGTAGACTTTAGATGTAGACTTTGGTTGAACAATTCTTCCTTGCACCTGCTAACAATTTTATATATATATATTTTTTAACAAATCGTTTTTTATAGAAATGCTCGGCTATGCCAAGGGTAAGTGCGGTTTTATGAGATTGCATGAGGGTTATCTTATGAATTTTGACCAAAAATGAATCGAATATTGAAAGAATTTTGATCGGAAAAGGGGGTTTAACATAATACATATGTACACCTCAAACGAAACATGAGTATGAAGTCATAGCTGTGGCAGTGCTTGTATTGAACTTCGATTTAACACACATATTAAGCAAAGTTCTCAAGCAATTAGATAGCTTTCCGATTGCCACATTCAATCGGTAGACCTTTACAAAACTGCTGTTCTCCAGATTCACATGACTTACACAAGATTAGGAAACAAGCGAAGATGCATATAACAAGTTCAAAAGGTGATTGAGTGCGAGTGCACAGTCAAATCAGCACTTAAACTTACAGCAATTTCGAAGATAACTGAGTTCATAAACGAAAAAGAGCTCTGCGATTGCAATATTTGTGTATTTGCTATTGAAATGAGTACCGGAACACAATATTGTACGATGTTCATTTATGAATTTGATCTGCCATTTACCATATCTTAGGTTAGTGTTATGTTCCACTTGATATTCCTTATACAAGCGAGTTCCGTGCAACCCTTAAAACTCCACTAAATAGCCGAACGTTTTTCCCTTTTAATATCCAGATTGTCTATACAGTAATACCCCGGACTTACGCGATAGGTGGGACCAAGAGATAGCCGTGTAAGTCGAATTCGCGTAAATCGTTGTTCAACCTTGCATATAAATACGTATAAAGTTTGTGTAATCGGGACCAGAGTCTAAGGAAAACAATAATTTAGAAAAAAACATATTTAATAAAATGTCAGATAATTAAAACAATTTACATTAGTAGGAATAAAAAAACGTAAATCAAAGTTATTGTGATGTCGAAGGCTTCATATATTCTAACAATGTCGCCTGACGAGTTAAGTTTTTCTTCTTCTCACGTAAAATTTCCTCGTAGCATGCCAGTAACTTTTTTTTTCCCCCGTTTTGTAGTTAGACACGCGCTCTTCATTGGAATCTATTTTTTCTAAAATTTGTAATCCAACTGGGTCTAACGAATCAGTTTGTTCAATGTCTTGATCATGCTCACGCATTTCTATAAGCTCGTCAATTGCTAGCTCTTGATTGTGCGAATCCAGCAATTCTTGGACGTCATCAGGATCCACCTCTAAATTTAATTGTTTGGCAATATCGATCACTTCTTCTATTATGCCTTCGATTTGTTCAGGATCTGAGGCTGATTCTCCTTCGGTTTCTGTGGTGAAAAAAAAATGTACACAGCTTTTTCCAGACGCCATTCAAAGTTTTTTGTGAAATCTCATTCCAAGACTGTCCAAAAATTCTTACAGCATCTAAAATATTGAATTGCTTCCAAAAATCTTTTTTACAGGAAGCTTGCTATTTTGTCTTATAGCTTCATTTAGGTGCGCAAATGATCGCCTTGTTTAGTAAGCTTTTAATTTTTTAATGACTCCCTGGTCCATTGGTGGTGTTTGGTGGCAAAAATACAACTTCCACCCGTGGATCGAAATTAATTAGAGTTGTAGGAGGATGACCTGGTGCATTGTCAATTAGTAGCATCACCTTAAATGGAATTTCTTTCAATTGGCAATAACGTTCGACTTAAGGAATAAAATGATGGCCAAACCAGTCTTCAAAAAGAGAAGCTGTCACCCAAGCTTTCGCATTAGATTTCCAAATGACGAGCAAACCAGCTTTAGATTTGTTTTTTAAGGCTCTTGGATTTTCTGAGCGATAAACTAAGAGAGGTTTCAATTTACAATCACCAGCTGCATTCGCACCGACCATCACTGTCAATCGATCTTTGGCGGCTTTAAAACCTGGAAAGGTTTTCTCTTCACGCGAAATAAAAGTTCTTTTAGGCATTTTCTTCCAAAGAAGACCGGTTTCGTCTACATTGAAAATGGTTTGACTAGAGTAGCCACCATCTTCAATAATTTTCTTGAGTTTTTCTGGATAAAGAGACGCAGCTTCTTTGTCAGCACTTGCCGCTTGTCCACTTTCTGCGATGCTATGCAAATTACAACGACTTTTAAAACTGCTGAACCAGCCGTTACCAGCTTTAAAGTCTTCATTTGTGGCCGCCTCCCCAGCCTCTTCTTTTAGTCTCTTAAAAATCTGCTTAACTTGAAAGCACACTGTGTTTTGGTCAACAGGAGACTTGATTATCACACCATAACATTGTTTCCATCTGAGCGATAATTCAAACATTGAGAGCCTTTCACAGCTTCAGTGATTTTTTCTTTATTTTTTATAACCGTTCGGACTGCTGGTACCGGCAGGTCAAATTTCTTTGCCAATTCACAAATTTTTATTTTCGATTCAAATCTTTTTCGCTTCTTGTTAGGTTCACATGACTCATTTTTTGGTCTTTTAGATGACATGATTAAAGATAAACCGATAATGTGCACTGCGTACGTAAAATAATTCCACAAGGAATACGTCCGACCTTGTCGTAAACCGAACACGCCGATACGAGCGATGATTAAAAAGAAAAACCGCGTATTTCCGAATTCGCGTAAAACGGAGTAGCATAAGTCGGGGTATTACTGTATTTCATTTGATCAAATTACAATATAAATATCCTTTTCTCCTTCAAAAGTACATCGAAGCTTAGTACAAGACAATCTTCAACAATTTAATTAGCTAACAGTTGCCTTTATCGCATAAGTAATAATGTCGTTGTTGGTAGATTGGCTTCAGTTTGATGTCTGCTCACAGTTTTCTGGCAATTAAAGTGTTGGTTATGCACGATTGATGCTGTGAATTACTCATAATTCCAAGGGCAGAGTTCACATTACTCTGAACCTTCCGACCACAGACGGCTCGTATCAGGTAATGTTACATTGCGAAAATAAGCAATCATTTGCAGTGCCTTCTATTTCAAAATTCTTCAATCCCTATTACTATGTTTCATTAGCGCTAGCAAGATGAATGTTTTTCGCAGTCTCTTGTAATGACTAAATAATTCCACCGGCAACTAAAAATTCTTCATGCAAACATTAGAGTTTGTATTCAGTCGAGAACTTTACGATTACAATTTAACTTGAATAAGTTTACCGCCTTTATTTCTCGCTTCTTAATTCATTTTTGAGTTAGCATTATTAAACATATAAGAACAGTGCTGATCGAAGGCTAATTGAGGAGCTTGGCGTACATTAAAACAAAATGGTGCAACTTGCTCTTCAATATTACTGAGAAGTTCGTTTTAGAAGTTCATTTTGTGCGAACATATCGAAATTTCCCCTTCAATCAAAAATCAGCGTCCATGCTCTATCTCATTTGTCAGAAAAAGCTTCTAATCCTTCAGGTAAATAGTTAAAAATTCATTTTAGGTGTATGCCAAATAATTTCGCTTGTATGAGTATGGATATGTTTGAGATGGATACAAGGTCAACTGTGCAATATACGAGTACTCGTAAAAAGAAAATAGATCTTTAAGTGCCAGAAATTCCTGAATAGAAATATTAAGGACAGACAACTCACTCTTTTCATGAGAATCATTTACAGGATATAAACCAATTTCTCAGCATCCGACTATCCAAATTGAGTAGTCAAAGAAGCATCAAGATAGATGTGAACCATAGCATGAATCTCTTTCAGAGATTTGTCATTGTGTTGTTTGTTTATGATCGTCGATTCAAGTAGTAGGTATTAGGTAATATTTCGTAGCTTTAACAGGCTTCTCAGGAGCTCGTCCTCGAGAAACTCTAGGGATCGCACTATAGAATATTGCCAACATTTAACAGCATTATTGTGATCCGTGGGACTGTTACAACCTTGGGACTTTTGTCAGCAACCATTTTATCTATTGTATAATCTTATAAACATTGATCAAATAGCTTATTTCATCCTGTCGTGTTACTTCCGTTCATACAGAATATTGCTCTCATATTTATCAGGTCCGTAGCGTTTCCAACGATATCAAATGGTCCTGAGCAATTATTTGATTCTAACTCAGCTTTGATTTGTGCTAAAATTCGATGGAAAGTAAAAAACCGAAACACAGAAAGAGCTTAGTCATCAAGCCTTTGATGAATTAATACTCGTAATTCGTTAAAGAGTTTAGGAAGAAGTGCTAGCTTAACCACATTAGCAAGTATTCAATGCAAGTGAATCGGAGAATAGCGAAATAAAATAAAATATCTTAGATGTTGAAACAAATCTAAAACCCAATTGCCCAATACGGATTAAACATGCGATATAAACAGCTCCCCCGCTTGTAACCCTTGGCATAGAATTTATAGCAACGAAAACACCATCTCTCAGAGTTCCTTTCTAAAACTAAATTAAAAAAAAAAAAAACGAAAAACAAAAACAACTTTAATAATAAATGAAGAAATAATATTAATAACCTTTGAACTAAATACATAAATAACTGGTATAAAATATATATTCAATATGTGTGTGCGTGAAATTATAAAATAACGAAAAACCAAAAAAAAAAGAAAACTTGATAACAATTACCATTCTACTAGTGGCTTTCACATTTATTCTCTTTTCTATCCATTTTTAACATTGTTATTGTAAATAACTTACAAGGGTTATGCACCTCGTTTGCAGGAGTACACTTTAACCACAAAACATTTAATCAAACAAAAAAGCATAAGAAAAAGAAAATGGTCTAAAGAGATTTATATTTTAAATTGTTAGTTATTTATGTAACTAGTTTTAAAAGAATAAAAACAAAACTAAAACTAAAACTAAAATTAAAAATTAATATGCTAAACATTTCAATGTAGCAAGTATATAAAATAATTCTCTGAACCAAAACAAACAAAAGGAAATTCATTGAAAAGAAAAGAAAAGTATAATGAAAATAAAAAACCGAGAAAAGGCGAACGGAAGAACAAAACACAATTAACATCCGTAGTTGCAGTCTATGGGAAATGTTAAAACTTGTACAAGCTATACTTTGCATAGAGCTAATGAAGTTTTCCAATTATTAATTATTTTATTATCAAAACAAGAGCACTACTTTTTGTTTTTTTTTTTTCTTGTACCAATATCAATAAATTAGTGGTTTTTTTTCAGGAAAATGTTGAACCCCTTTTGATTTACAAAAAAAAAAACAAAAAATACTATTGTATAAACAAACTGCAACGGAAGATATGAAAATTGAAAAAAAAATATATATATACTGTATAAATAATTTAGAAATAAACTATCACAAATAAAACGAGAGAAACAAAAGAAGAATACAACAATTGAAACTTAAATTTGTTAAGAGTTAAAAGCTACAAATTATAATCGAAATGAATAATAAAGGAAAATGGTACATTATTTTAGTGCAAAGTGTAGAGGTTGTAATAAAACAAAAACAAAAACGAAAAACCAAAACAAAAAACCTAACAAATTAATTTAAATTTACATTTTAATGTACTACGAGTACATATTGAGAAATTTACTATTTCAATTCAATTTACATAAACAATACGTTTGTGGATTTTAACAATTTTTTTTTTTCGTCTATTCCCCTGGTATGTAGGGAAATTTGATTATAAAGATTCAAATGCAAGGCAACTTATATACTTAATCTGTAAAAATATGTTAATTCAATTATATTTTGTATTTCAAATATATTCAATAAAATATTCAACTTATAAACAAATTGTTTTGCTATTTAATTGAAGTGGAAATCATTTAGATCTGAGAGATTTAACATCAACAAGTAATCTTGTATATTTTTACATCCAATTTCATTTTATTTTAGAAGGACCACGTAACTGCTTCCTTCATATTTAAGACGGTCTTGTGTTAATTTTGAGCGTGCCAACTTGGCACGAGGTATTCCTGAAGCTTACTTACAGTCGCGTGCCGAACTGAACTCCGACGAGTGCACACCACGAGTGCATGTAACAACTGATGAATAGCGAGTTGCGAGTGTGAATGCTGTTGGCGTACTGCGTAATGTAGCCTGCCCCTCAGGTCCCAACACCTACTTGTCAGACTAGAAAACACTATTCAACATTATTACCAACCTACGCTACAACTTGACATGCTCATTCTTTAACCTCCATTCTTACCAATTGGTACTCACTTTCTATATTAACTGAATAAATACATAATTATAGTAAAATTAATAGTAAAGTACTGACTATTATACAATAGCACCAATAACAATTTGATTCGGTAAACCAACGTCAGAATTTTGACGTTGCAGCCTTGCTTAGCATCGTCGGTGTTTGTGTCTTTTGCGTTTGTTAATTTGTAATGACTCGGGAATTTCGAGTGGACATAGCAAATATAAAAAGTAATCACCTGTAAATTCAGACCAGCTGTTTTGTCACTTAATGAAACGCAGGTAGATTCCCGCCCACACTTCCCAGATCATTTTGATCTGAAGCTACCTGGCTACGAGCTAGTGCCACTATTCTCTTCTCATTGCGGTCTCGCCATTTATGTGCGTAGTAATCACCCTATCGGAAGATAGGTATTGGGTCTATAACTTAATTCGTGCGGTTTGCTAAGAGATGGCGTAACTTATATTAATCCATTGGAACATGCGTTGGAAAGCTACTGTCATTGTACGTCATTTCAGTATATGTCATTCATTTAAAGCGTAAACAACAATATTTTTTTTCCACTCAAATATGTCGAACTTTGTGCCTGAAAAAGTGTTTTTGCGGGAAGTTCTTCTTCACGAAGAAAACTGCTGCCGAAAGTCATCGTATTTTGGTGGAAGTTTATGGTGAACATGCGCTAGCTGAACGAACGTGCCAAAAGTGGTTTGCACGATTTAAAAGTGGTGATTTTGGCTTGGAAGACGATGAACGTCCTGGGCAGCCAAAAAAGTTTGAAGATGAAGAACTGGAAGCATTATTCTATGAAGATTGTTGCCAAACACAAGAAGAGTTCGCAGAAACTTTGGGTGTCACTCAAGCAGCCATTTCAAAACGTTCAAAAGCAAGGAAATTGGGTTCCACATGAACACAAGCCGAGAGACGTCGAAAGGCGGTTTTGCATGTCTGAAATGCTGCTAGAACGCCACAAAAGGAAGTCATTTTTGCATCGGATTGTTACTGGTGATGAAAAATGGATCCATTACGACAACCCCAAGCGCAAAAAATCATATGTGAAACCCGGCCAACCAGCCAAATCAACGGCAAAGCCGAATATCCATGGCGCGAAGGTAATGCTCTGTATTTGGTGGGATCAGATGGGTGTGCTGTATTATGAGCTACTAAAACCGGGTGAAACCATCAATGGACAACGCTACCGAACACAATTAATCCATTTGAAGAGAGCAGTGGCCGAAAAACACCCGGAATATGCGACCAGACACGAGGCAATAATTTTCCATCATGACAACGCTCGGTTCAAAAAAAAACCGCACGAAATAAATTATATACCCAATATAATTTTTGCAATTGGCGTCGTACGTCAATCATATTTGACATTTGTGAACTAGACATCTGCAGTATACAAACAGACAAGCAATGGAGCGCTACACTCCGCAAGAACATGGAATGATTATGTCGATGTTTTTGACGATAATCGGTAGGTGGTGTTAGCGCAGCGTGAATTTCGACGTCGATTTCCTAATCGTGTAGCGCCAACTGAGCAAACATTCCGGCGGTCAGCTACTACGATTCGAACAGAGTGGAACCACAGGAGACCATGCAGGACGTGGCGCCACCGGACTGGTCGTTCGGCCGAAAATATCGCGTCTGTGGCTGCCGATATCGCTGAGAACGAGGAAACATTAACCAGACGACGGGCCACGCAATTGGGCATCACCAGACGAATTTTAGTGGAAGACGTAAGAAGTGCAAACAGTGCATCAGTTAATGCCTCCTGACCGTTAGTCGCGTATGAATTACTGTAAAGCCATCCTCAATCTCAACAACGACGATTTTGTGTCGTTTCTGGTGCACTCAAAATCCGATTCACGGAGAGCCAGTGGACGTAATCACTCAAAGCCACTGTGTGGTACGGCGTTCACGCGGAAGCTGTGATTGGGCCGTACTTTTTTGAGGACGCCATCGGCAATACGGTCACTGTTACTGGCAAACGCTACAGAGCCATGATAAACGACTTCTTACTGCCGGCTTGGTGAACATGTGATTTCAACAACACGGTGCAGCCCCCACACGCAGCACGGGTCACAATGGATATTGTGAAGGAAGCGTTTCCTGGTCGCGTAATCTCCCGTTTTGGCAATTTAGCATGGTCAGCAAAATCGCCTGATTTAACCATCTCAGACTTCATTCTTTGGGGCAACTTGAAGTTGCGGGTTTATGCCAACAATCGCAGCCCTTAAGGAGAATATTCGATAGGAATGCGAACAGTTATCACCGGAAATCTTACGGAAAGGCATGGAAAATGCGATAAAACGGGCACAAATATGTATCAACACTAGCGGCAGCCACTTGGCTTCCATCACTCAAAATCAGTTTTTTTTTTTTTGGCAAAAAAATAATTCAAAAACAAAATTGGATGATTAATTTTGCGCCGCCTTGAGGCTTAGCAAATTCCACCAGCGTGTTCCAATCCGGAATTCAATTTCATGTAGTTAAAATTCCATCTCCGTAAGTAAGCAAATTATCCACTACTGCTTTATTTACAGAAGCCCCAAATTGGATAGCAACTCGACCGTTAACGAATTTGCGCTGTCTGACTCCATTCGAAGATTTGTATCCCTGTATCCCCATTCTGAAATCGTTATTACGGGCGATATCAATATACACAATTCTGGGTGGCTTCGACATTCTGGACAGACAACACCCGAAGGACGGTGTGTTGAGATCTTCGTTGCGGTGAACAACTTAACGCAGCTTGTAAATGAGCCCACGCGAATACCATACGTTGATAGTCATACCGCCAACACCCTTTAACCCCTCACCCTGATAAGTACACCTTCGATGTGTTCTCCCCTCTAGGCTTGTCAGACCATTGTGTCATATCAGCTAACCACACAGTTAGAGAAAAAATTCCTAAAAGAACCGTATGGCAATACGAGAAAGCCAATTGGAGCGGACTTAACACCTTCTTTAGGAACTTTAACTGGTCATTATGTTTCCTCGATAATGACGTGATCACCGACACTATTCTCCTTGGAATCCTTTATCCCTTATCGGATTAAGAGTATCAAATCAAAAGAAAAGGAATGGTACGGCTCGAGCTGTAAAGAAGCTGTCCGGGTTAGAGAAATGTACTTTCGGTCCTATAAGACCAACCCGACAGCAGAAAACCGAAAAAAGTTCAAACGAACCAGGAATGACTGCAACGTCTTTCTCAAGCGCGTGAAATTTATATACGACCAAAAACTGAGGCAAAAAATACTACATACAATGTCCCAAAAGTAGTAAAAGTTTTTGGTCGTTCGTCAAAAATATAACGCTCACTTATAGTATAATGATATTCCAGTTGTCAGCTCTTTGGACAAGGCTAATCTGCTTGCTTCACACTTCCAGATTGTGCTTTATCTCCGCCTACACTTGAGTGCGTCGAATCTTCAATGGGACGAATCCAAATACTCTTGCACTCGTGTAGTAGCAAGAGTACTCAAAGATCTTAATATCCGCAGGTCCAGATGGCATATCTCTTCTTCTTCTGAAGACGTGTTCTTCCTCGCTGCCAAAACCACTGGATAAGCTTTTTCATCAATCTTACTCTATAGGACTTTTCCCGAGCAGATGGAAAATAGCAGCCAGTCCCTAAAAAAGGCAAATCTTCTTCTCTCTCCTCCTATAGACCCATTGCACTTACGTCACTTCTTTCTAAGGTCATGGAAACGCTGATAAACCGTCAGCTTATGAAATATCTCGAAACACGAAAACTTCTCAATGACCGACAATATGGTTTTCGTAGCAACTGGTCCGATGGCATGTCTAACCGAAAAGTGGAACCAAAGCGTACATCAATCTGGCGAAAGCAAGATAGTTGCACTTGATATTTCTAAGGCATTTGACAGAGTTTGGCATTAGGCTCTTTTGTCGAAAATGCGTCCATTTGGGATCGACGACTCTCTCCTTCAATGGATTAGAAACTACCTTTCCAAACGTTCAATTCAAGTTGTCTTGAATGGTTTCAAGTCTGATGTTCACAAAATAAATGCTGGTGTGCCCCAGGGCTCCATTCTGTCTCCAACACTCTTTTTAATTTGCGTCAATGATCTCTTGTCTGCTACTTCTAATCCAATATACTCCCTTGCTGAAGACAGTACTCTCTGCTTTTCATATTCGTTTCCGAACTCACGTCCCTGCTCTTCGGCTGTAGAACGGCTCATTGAATTCCGATTTTAGCAGCATGACCAATTGGGGAACTACCAACAGAGTGGAATATAATGCTTCCAAAACACAATGCTGTCTGCTGTCGTCAAAGCGAAATTTAAATACCCAGCCATTATCCATGAATGGCACTTGCATCGTTGAAACCGAAAAACTTTCCATTCTCGGTAAGTGTGTCAATGACAACTTACGTTGGAATGACCACATATTCGATGTCGCCAAAAATGCTGCGAGAGGTCTAGATTGCCTCAAGCGATGTAAGAAATATTTCACACCCTCTGATCTGGCGTTTATACGATTTATACAATGCTCACATCTGATCAGGGGCTCCTAAAACCCCTTTGCACTTACTAGATAGGTTCCAAAACCGTACGGTAAATTTCATAGTTGATGACAATATCAGACAGTCATTCAACACCCTCGAACACAGACGTTATGTCTCCTGTCTCACCTTGTTGTATCGCTATTTTCACCACCAGTGCTCCACCGAAATTGCCAGTAGCATTCCACCCCCTCTACCTTTTAACCGTAACACCCGTCCCGCTATGAATGCTCATCAGCATACCCTCAAGCCCACTTTCGGACGTACTCTGAAATATCGTGATTCATTCCTAAGCCGTACAACTCGCTTATGGAATTCCCTGCCGAGCTCTTTATTCCCTAGTTACTATAACTTGCAAACATTTAAAACCAACGCACATCGGTATCTCTCTTTTTTACCTCCCTAACTTCGCTATGTGCAAACATCTTAAGTGTACACAAAATCCCTTGTGCGCGCGCCAATTATAAAAAAAAAAACTTGCTTAGGTGGCGTACAGTTCGGAGTGAAACGTCAACTAACAAGTCTTTCCAGTTACCTGGGTCTTTAGCTACTGCCTTCAGTTACCACCTTCAAGTCGGTTACGGTTCTCTTCTACTTGTGAGTTCTCCCTCTAGTGCGTTGTACCTGCGGGTTAGACTCCAATACTGCGGGCCTTAGAATAGGTGTCCATTCGCCCTACATGTCCTAGCCATCTCGCCGCACAGCTCGTATAGTTCGTCGTTGAAGCTTCTCCTCCAAGCCCGTCAACTCAAACGGGACCGAATATTTTTCGATGAATTTTTCTTGAAACGGCTGAGGATATCTTCATCCGTTTTCGATAGAGTCCATGCATCAGCGCTATAAAGTCGGACTGAGATAGTAAAGGTCTTATATAGAGTCTCCTTAGTTTTTATAATATCGCCTTACTACTCAATTGACTTCTTAGCCCGAAGAAACAGCGATTGGCAAGAGTGATTATTCGTTTACTGAGGTGTTGTTGGCAGAATTTATAGCAGAATCAAGGTGGACAAAGTCCCTTACTACATCGAAATTGCAGCTGTCGGTGTTGTATGTCCCTTCTTACTCATAGCACAGGCGTGGTTTTGCCCTGATTTTCCACAAATAATTGTAGCAAAACGAACGTAATGTAGGGATAACCGTGGTCGTAGAATGTTATTAACTATATTCCTCCAAAATCTGGTTCATATCACATGATATGATGGCAGTCTATATTATTAAAAGCCTACCAAAGAACTTTTTAGAGATTGGATCCGACAAGCATACCCGCGGATAACTTCTGGCAGATTTTATTTTAAGAATGAACTCTTAAAGAACAAATAGGAATATATTTCAAGAATTCAAATTTCATAAGGAAGTCATTTCCACATTCTTAATTGAACGCCAGCTCTTATCAATCCTTGTGCATGCTGCTCAGCTAAATTGATATCACGCTGCAAGTTTAACAAGGCAGGATACAAGAGTTTCTTTTCGAAACGATTAATTGTCTTTGGTGGTCCATAAACAGTTTCGATACCATGCTGATCTAAATCTACTAACGAAATCATATACCGCGATGGTGCTTCCTCGGGAGCTGCCACATATGCCGTCTCCACAACGTCAGACTCGCCCTTAAGTGCTCGAATGATAGACTCTAAAAATTGAGCTATAGCAAAACCTGTTGCGAACTCTGCAGTCTCGGATTGTTTTTTTTTAATTAAAAATTGATTATGGAGCTGCTCCGACATAGTCAGGGAGAGTTCCTTGGGTGTATCTTCTTCTGAAACAGCAGCTTGAGAGAATATTGGAGCTATCGTCTCACCTGAAACAGAAGTCCTTAAGCACAACTCAAATTTTGACAGTAATCTCTTACTTGTGGTTCCACCGGTAAGTGGTATAAAAACATCGGCTGGGTCGATTTTGAAAACATCTGCATATACCATACCAGCCTGAATCGAATCCATACTTGTGATTCCTAGAATTTTGTGAGAATGTTGGTAGCCCTGTAGGGAGAACAATTCATTGATGCCAGGAATTATGGAGTTCAGAGGATGTGTTGCCACCGCTAAAATTGCCTACAACAAATAGGACTCATAATTTTGAATATTTTCCAAGAGATGACATTTTGCGTTACCTCTGGGCAAATTTCCATGCAACATCGAGCAATGTTGGAAACAATTGGGAAGTTCATTTCGAAAGTGTCGGCAATATGGCTCTTGTTTAAATTTGTCTTGGATTTTGCTAAAATCGCAACTATGTCGGAATTCTACACACGAAAGCCAGTTGATTTGGATCGGCCACTTTTCAGAATAAGCGATTTAAAAAGTGAGCTTACCTTTAAAGAGTTCCGAAGCTTTAATGGACCCACATGTTCTTCCAGCGTGTTTGAAGTACTTATTAGGTTGAGCTGATCAGCGAAATGTTTGATTTCAGTGGAAGTATCAAACAAACTCAAATGTAAATCATGGGGCGAAGTCTTGAGGCAATAGGATACTATTCGGCCAATATTGCCAGATGCTCCACAGACGGTAACCTTCAACTTTTGGGATTTTGCCGAATTCAGTGAGAAATTCCGAATACATTTGTAAAATAAGCTGTTCATGGTTTGACAGATTTTGTTTTAATTTTTGTGTTTTGATAGTTGTAGCTTGGAGCAGTGATTTTGAGAGCTGTTTGTATTTTTAAATTCTTTGAAAATTCGAAACGCAGAAAAGGAATCTTAGGTTTGCGTAATGTGAACGTACAGTATTCGTATAAGGGTCCTGTTTAAGCCAAATTAGCAATGTCGGAATGTTGAATACCGAATCAAAACGACATTTTCGGCAGCGTCGTTGGATATAAAATCTAAAAACTCTAGAGCACTAGGACTCTCCTTATGCCGACCAAATTTAACATTTCGCTGCCGGCGTAACACACACTTTCATTGTCCTTAATCCCCAAAACTTAAGTGCTCTCTGAGACTCAAACATTTTCGGAAAACCGCTTTGTCGGTTTTCAATTGTTCAACTTCACATACGAGTATACAAAAACAGAATTAGCAGTTATTGTTGCCCTGACTGGCTGAAAGGTATCCTACATTTCGTAAAAGAATTCCCATTTATGGAATCGAGACGGCATACATCTTTGAGGACTAATCTGACCTCTGGTTTCGGTCTAAAATCTCGCCCAAGACTTCGTCAGAACCCTCAAGACGTCTTGAGGAGCTTATGAAGTCGGTTTTCAGTCAAAATAGTAATCTGGCACTTCAATACTACAATCGGTACTAAAGAAACAGCTCAGAATTCGTACAGAATACTGTGTCAAGGATCCATTTAGCAACTTCAAACAGTCGAGCCGTCAACCAAATCGATGGAATCCATGTCTCTAATATGCTGGTTGTATACGCTTTCAGAGATGTCATGGCCACACAATTCAAAGCCCAACTTCCCGACGCGGATAAAATAAAAGCTTAACGTTGAACGAATTAGCACTTAGAGAATCTAGAGACTTCAATGAGCATGAAACTGAAATGATATGCTACCGTCCTCCACAAACGCAAATCCGGGTAAGAAACCCTGTAGCGAGACCACTTCAGGCTAACCGCCACTCATAGGAAAAAGAAATGCGATGTGTGATGATGAACACTGTGTGTTAAAGAAACGGATATAAGATTTACTGCAGTTAAATATCTGTAAGGTGATGGCTGTTTTCGCGATACACCAAAACTGAACCATTTATGACGTATACGAGTATGTAACGCTAGAAAACTCCCGGTGTGATGTTTGAAGTTTGGGACTGTTTCAAACATGATACGGATTTCAACAAGATGCTCTATGAAGTTAGTTCTTCAGTTAAGTGCTAATGCAGGAAGAATCTAGTGTTAATACGAATCACACTATCTTCAACAAGTTCAGCTGATATTATCGACATCTTTCTCTTCCAACTTCTCGTTTCTACAAAAAGAATGGAAGTCTGAATGATCGTAGCAAACAGTTGCTATTTTATGTTCTGAATGCAAAACATCTTACTCGGAAGAGCAAGATGATACTCTCTAAATGGCGCCAAATGTTAAACGTTAAGTAGAATGGCGGAGCTGATATTGAAATTGTTCGTCAAATACTAGATCCCGTGTCAAAAAGAGCTGTTTCACGATGTGTATATAGTCTACAATATGAAGTCTACTTTGGCATAGCCACATCGAAAGAACCCCAAAACGCCCGCTGAGCAGGTCTTCAAATACTGGATCTATAGTTCGAGATATTGAACAAAACTAAATCTCAATTTCGGAGAAGGCTGAAATGTTGAGACGCTTTGAGTGAGGGTTGGATTGATAGGTAAAATTTGCTGCCTAATCATTTTGATTCCACAATTCAAGTGACCTTATTGACAACGTACGAATATTATATTTGGAAAACTTCTGAAAAATTGTTGACGAAAGGTTTCTGTTCTTCGAAGCGTACATATGTACGATTCTGACCACTTTAGTCTGAGTTCTATTGGCTAAATCTGATGTTCACGGTAATTTTGTTGTACTAGGTGGGGGAAAAGTAACCTCCTTGGGAATTAAAAAAAAAATTTTTTTAAATATTTTTTTATATTATTCAAGGTCCCCTTTTAGTTTGATACACTTATTCCAGCGATTTTCCAACTTCTTGATCCTGTCCGAAAAGTAATTTTCCCGAAGGTCTGCAAAATACTCCTCCGTGGCGTCGATGATTTCCTCGCGTGAGCTGAATTTTTTATTGATGAGCCATCTTTTGAGGTTTGGGAAGAGATAATAGTCCGAGGGATCCAAATCCAGTTACCAATCGACGCCAAAAGTCCACCCGATTCCGCATCAGCAAGTCCAAACACTCTCGCCTTCGTGTTTTTGGTCATTCGCGGCATCCAGCGGCAGGATAACTTTTTCATATGCAGAATATTGCCCAAAATATAGCGTGTGCGCTCAGTACTAATCTTTGTGGTATCTGCTAGCTCGCGCACCTTCACTTTTCGGTCAGCCAACACCATTTCATGTATTTTTTTGGCATTGTCCTCTGTAACCGCATCGGAGGGCCTGCCGCTGCGATATTTGACGGTGTAATCTGACGGAGCATTAGCCCCATAATATTTATCCAACTTTTCTTTTGTTTCCTTCGCCGTTTTGCCTCTCAAAAAATAATGTTTTATGAGAGAACGAAAATCGTTTTTGTCCATACTCAACATCATGGCAAACAATATGAACGGTCAAGGAGGTTACTTTTCACCCCACCTAGTACAATAACTAGCCTAGGTCTTGCTGCAGTTAACGCTTTTCCACCTAGGCATGGTTTTTAATCGAAAATCCTGTAAGATTTTAGTTTTGAAGAGATACAATTGAGACATAATTCCGCTACAACAAAAGCGGAATCCGGTTAGCTTCGGAAGCTTAAAATTGTTCTCTTTGGTACTGCGAAAAAGGCAACTCTAAACCGGTCGCTTACCTGAGTAGTTTTTCCTACCGCTCAACAAGTTTTGATGTAGGTTTATGTTCACGCTACGAGTATGTCTATGAGGTTTTACGGACGATATTTCCAATGTACGAGTATGATCAAAGGATAGACCTTGTAGGGGTGTGCTCAGTTCTTCGGCGTATTCCAGCAGTCCCCTTAACGCTGTGAGTTATGTGATATTGCAACACTTTGCGTAGGTCGCATATGACTTGTCGCGATCAGCAAATATTTCGATAGCAGCCGTTAAGCGTTAAACTTCCTCACAGTGCTCGTATTTCTCCGTTGTTGTAGCCTCCGAAATATCTTACTGTGTATCTTGCTCTAACTATTGTACAATTGATCAATATACGAGTCTATGTGTATAGTGTAGATCGCAGCATGATCAATTTGGTTGACGGTTTTACTATCAAGACTTTTTGCTTTAGTCTACTGCTTACAACAAATTCGCACCCAAATAAGGTCGCTTTTGTTTTCTGTAGTGGTCGCCGGTTTCATTCGGTTTATCACACCGGACTTGATGCATGTTGGCGATATCTACTCCATAGCAATCTGGGGACTCCACTAGTTGTTAATCTTACATCTCAGCGTCCTGATGAGCAGTTTAACTCTATACCTGGTAGTAAGAAGCGAAGCTTATATACACCATTCTTCACTAGAGCTGCCAGCCGTTCTACGAGGTACTCGCTGCGAACCTATGTACACATATAAAACAGCATTTTTTAGTTTTTGTACGAAAACGTATTCCTTTTATTATAAAATAAAATCCATTTCACAGGCACACAGAATTAAGAAACAATGCAATATGCATTAACGAGATTTTGCTTTGTCATAAAATGCCTTTCACGCTTCATTTAAAATTTACATTTTTATACAATTCACAATACAAACATGTCTTGTGGACAGATAACAATGAAATAACGTAAAAAATTACAATTCATATTTTGATTTAGATATCTGTCAGTTTTGTACTCCTAAGTTGATTCGACTTAATGGCACTAACTGGTGTGGTATGTTCTTTACTCCGTTGCTAATTTATTTCAATTACAAAATATATTGCACCGAAAACCTACCGCTATCTTTTACTTGGCATGGGTTTAAAACAAAAAATAATACAGAAGAAAAAGATATATATGTAAATGGATGCAAGGCAATGACAAATGCATAAATACATAAAAACACCACAACAACAACAACCCTTCGGACACATCACTCCTAGATGTGTAGGCGTTGTAAGAGTCTAGCGTTTGGAACGTTTTTGTGGTGGCTCCAGAAAGTTTTCATCCTCCGAACCCTCAGACATTTGTTCGATCTTCATAAGTGAATATGCTTTCTTGATTACAGTCTGATCCCTTAGCCAACTGTGGCGAAGAACGCAATCAATCGATGGCCGATCGTTGGGATCAACAGTGAGCATCTGAGTAATAAGTGATTTAGCACGCTGAGATACGGTCTTCCACGATGGGTGGGTGAATTTGAATTTACCCTTCTTGATTTGATCAATGATCGGCGGCCCATAATTTTCGTGAAATGGGAGAGTTCCACTTAAGCTGCAAAGAAATTCACATTAATCGATAACCAACAATCGTTCGATGCAAATTAAAAAAATAAACTTACCACGTAAAAAGGACAACACCTAAGCTCCAAATGTCCACCTTCTGAGTATAGGCGCCACGTCCTTGCGTATGTAAAACCTCTGGGGCCACATACTGTGGAGTACCACATAAAGTTCGCATCACAGAATCGTTTTGCACCAACTTGCTGAGGCCAAAGTCAGAGACCTTCAAGAGTGTCACTTCGTCTTTAGAAGCCAACAGCACGTTATCAGGTTTTAGATCACGATGAGTTATACCTTTGCTATGCAGATACTTCACTGCATGACACATTTGGAAGAAAAAAAGCTTCGAAATGTGATCGGATAGTCGTTTGTTATCTGTTATTCGTTTAAGAAGATCCCCGCCCTGCATTAATTCAAGTACCATGTACACAGAGTCGGGTTTATCGACAATGTCATGCATTTTTATAACACACGGCTGCAAGGAGGAAATAACAAATAAAAAAAAGGCACTAAGTCTTACATAAAGGAAACAATTTGTTGTAGACTTACATGCTCTAAGGATTTCATAATTTTCGCCTCGTTCATTACCCTCTCCGGATCGTTAAGACTGTTAACTTTACTACTCTCGGCCAACATATTCTTCATTACATGCTTCATGGCATAATTTATGCATGTACGACGATCGTACACTAGTCGGACAATGCCGCATGCTCCGAAACCGAGTTTCTTACTAATATAATATGTTGAAGTTATTTCCTTTGGGAGATCCTGACCTTCATTAAGATTGGAGTCCTTAAAAGCAAAGGCTGGAAGTGGATAGGGATTTTTTTTTTTAAAGAGAATCGTCTAACAGCCACGCGTTTTGTTATAGGCTCACCTCGACACTTTGGGTGGGATAAGGATATGATGTCGTCATTTTGGAGGATTCTACATTTGTTTGTGCCAATTAATTCACCGTTTACATACGTTCCGTTCCGAGACAAGTCCTAGAAAAAATAAAATATGTTAAATGGTTTAGTAAATGATCTGTTTGCAGCGGTTTATATGTACGAGTATACCGTAGAGGAATGCAAAAACTCTATTCAGAGTTCCGAAAGGCCGGCTTCACTTGGTGATGGAACAAAAAAACAAAAAGGGCGGTGAAGGACAAAATCCAAGCTTGAAACGTACTGAGTTCGAAGCTCATATCTAGTCTAGTCCATAGCGGAAATAACGAGCGTCATTACTAAGAATACAAAGGATGCAAAAAGGTGGTAGCTGGAGCACTCGCGCCAACGATAGTGGCTTTATATTTGAGCTTAGGAGACGTTCCTTCTCAATCAATAAAGCGAAAGAAATCAAATCACAGTATAAAGACCACGGACTTGTATATGCCGAGGTTGAGAAGCAAAAATCGACTTTTACCGAAGTAGTTCGCAGGATAAAATTAGGAACTCTAGGATTTTAATGGCTCGGGATTTTATTCAGTAAAATTATGAGATGCAATAGGCTGCCTAATTAGTAGATAGAGCTTTGGTCTGGAGAACTACAGATCGGTGATGACAATTTTACATGACATGAAAGGATACGAACGAGTTCTAGACAGAGGCTTGACTTGCCAAACTTAAATAAATTGTTTGGACGAAAATCCGGGATGGACCAAGGCCTAGTCTTGCTCTCCCACTCACTGTGCTGTTTGCCTTATAATTTGATCGATTTATTGTCGTCGCCAAAGGGCTGGGAACCGTCTTCAAAAGCAGAAAATTTAGCTTTCTGTGGTTTGCCATTGCCCGCCGAAAGGGAAGATTACTCTTTCTGCCCTGTTGGCCGAGTTTTCAACGAAGACATAGCCAGCTTTGAATTATAAAACAGATATCACTAGCATACTGGATTAGCCGCACAGAAACAGGATGAAAAACTGCGACAGGAACAGTTAATACAGCAGCAGATGTCTATTAGGAATCGGCTTGAAAGCGACACACTAAAGCAAAACGTCTTGACCTTTCCTCATTGAAGAGCCCTGGCAAGCACACGTAGCAAAACACCATCTATGAAGGAAATTTAGTTGTAGTCGGTGTTGGAAAAAACACTTCGGCGGACTGTCAAATTTAGTTGAAATTTTGCTTTCACACCGAACAAACTAATCAACTTGGATGATGAAACCAACAGAGCAATATCTAAGGACCAGATGCCCTCCCTGGCAGGCTATATAAGACAGGGGGAGAAGACTCAGTAGAGAGCATACACGAACCATTTTCTAAGCTTTGTTTGATGCGTAGAACTGTGAAAAAGGGACGTACATCGACAAATAGATGGTTAGGGATTTTGACTACCTAGCACTAAGGAGACTCTATTTAAGAAGCTCTACTGCGCAAGGAGGTGTATGTGGACAACGTTGGTTGTCTTGATTGATCTTCGAATGATTCCCGTTTGTTTTGACGGGCTTTCGAATAGATATAACAGCGAACTTTTCCTAGATGCTGTACAGCGACATCGACCTGGCAGAAAATTATGCATCAATGGTTTGTGATAGCTAGGAAATGTAGAGAAAATTGCATATCAACGTTCCGATCCGAAGGGTCGAAGACTGCTCTCAGTGTGACATGCATAACTGGAACAGAGGGAACTCAACTATTCTGGGACCAATTTTCTTACGATCAAGTTATTGCCACCTAAGTAAAAAAGCTTTTAAAGACACCCATCACCAATGGCTCGGACATTACACCCCCATCGGGCACCAATTTACATAGTTTATTCAAGAAATTGCGCGACTGATTTGAAGTAAAATGTAACATACATGTGACGCCACTAAGTTTTGCCAATAGAACTACGTGATGAGTGTTTGAGCCGAAGAAAGGTGTTTTTGGAAGACAACCCAAGGAAGGAGCGCCCTTCCTCTTTCATTACGCACGAGGATGTTGAACGCATGCGTCTCGCTCTCTTCTAATTACCGAGCCACAGCTAAAATATTGTCTAAGCAGCTGAACCCTAGTGAAGGAAAAGGAAGATTAATGTGAAGTTTGTTCCAGATACGCTAACAAAGGACTACAAACATGGCGAGCATTTCTTAAATAAAATTATTACGAGTGACGAATCGTGGTGTCTCCAGTACGATTCGTTTACAAAGCGTCAAACCAGAGAATGGCGCCATACCACCAAACCTAGCTGGTAAAAGTTCGTACCTCAACGCGGTATTTAATAAGGATGTACTTAATCGACTTTTGTAACAGATACCAGAGAGGCTTAATGTTCCTGGGCATTCGTCGTGCTACATACTTATGTAACCGAGTTGTTGACTCAGAGTCTGTTATCATCACACCCATACTCGCCAGATCATCTTGCCCCTATACCCTAATCTGAAGACATCATAAAAGGATATGACGTGCAGGTTGTCCAACCACATGTGATGAGGATGCTGCGAAGAAATTATTTCGATGGCCGGTCAAAAATTTGTATAGGGCCCTATGTTGAAAATTGAATAAAAAGTTGTATTCTAACTAGTTTTTACTTTTAAAAAAAAATTAACTGTACATAGGCACGTAACTCCGAAGCAATACAACAGTTGGTCCACCTAGACTGCGCTGTCAATTCAAAGAACCCCAACGACATAGAATTCTAACGAGCAGTGACTGATTTTTCTTTTACATTTAACTAAGAAAGGTCTCTACAAGACACTTATCGAACTTGCGATCCAAGCAAAAATGGTTCCAAACGGCTCCTACTTATCTCAACTCCATAAACTTATCTGCAATAAGAGATTTCTATCAATTGATCGCCTACTCGAACTCGTTTTTCATCGCTACCTCATGTCAACAAGAGGAGAACAAGGAGATGAAAAAATCATTTCACCGCAGTGTCACGAAGACAAAAAAAAAATCGAATCCACACATTAATTACCCTAAAAGCTCGTTCGAAAAAATAAACAACTGCCCAAAGCAAAAGAAAATAATCAAACCAGCGAAGTTGAAGCTGCGATATTGCTGGCTGCTGTATTTAAGTCCCAGCTCAGGGGTTTCTCCCTTTTTTTCTTTCTAACAAAAAATCAAGTTCTTTATGCCAGATCAGCTTTTGTGTAAGAAAAAAAGATACCATTCTGCTGTGTTACAATCTCCCATAGAACGTGAGCATTTAAATGTTGCTCCGACTACCTGGCAATATTTTACTCACATTACGCATTCATCAACATCCCTCCCTATCCTCTCGAACATCTGCTTTAACCTTTCTGCCTGCTCCCATTGATCATCATTCGAACCGATCCCTTAACCCAAAATTCAGATCACAATACGAGGCATGCCCAATTTAAAACAAAAGAAATCGAAATATGGAAAGATAAATAGAACAAAACACTACTCACATGAATGTAAACTGGATTTGAGAGGTCACAATTGTCGCGTTTTATCTGGAAATGCACTTTGGACATGCGAGTCAACATCTTCTCGTCCGACAGCTCGTTAGTGGTTAACACTAAATCATTGCCTTCGCCACGACCAACCACAAATTTCTCATTGCACAGATCTGCAAAGCAAAAAAAAACAAAAAAAAAAAAACATTAACAATAGCACTCACATAGATCTTGACATAGAAGGGGTTCTTAAATAACACAAGGGTTACAAAAAGGATAACTTTACCAACGCAAAGGGACGAATTTTTAATAAGAATTTTATGCTTAACTCTCGTACCCAACGTTTTAACTTTAATTTGCTTTCCGTAGAGTCTGCCCCATACGATATTCTCGATGGGCTGCGATTCCATTTGTGTCCATAAGTTGGAGGCCTGGCTTTGAGTAGCTCCTTGTGTGTCGGGAGCGTTTTCACGAGCCATTTCTGTTTCTAGTTTTCGATTCAATTAACTATGATTACGCTGTTGAGATTTTGCTGAGGTTTTATGGTAGTTGAGGAAAAATTAGAGAAACAAAATTCCATTTAGATGATCTTGTAATAATCCAGACATCGGATGCTTTGTTGTGTCGCCAGAAATAACAGAACTTTCCCAATTTTTTGCAACGCAGTTCGGTCAGGCCACGGAAAAGCACCTACCTTCGCCAGGTGATAGTCTGTGTTTGAGTTTCAAAAGGACGGAAAATGTCAATTTTGTTTGGCGGTTTTTGCATTTTTTTTTTTTATTTTTGTTTGAAATTCAACAGGAGTTTTCGAGTGCGGTGGGTTAGGGAGAAAACACAGATATGGCTGCGAGGAATTTAACTGTAGTTTTATTTAAAAAAAAATATTCATTGCTTTGAAAAGATTTCAATGTCTCCTTTTTGACGTTTTTCTTTCTCCTTGTTCGTAAGTTTTCCATTTCGTTTCGTTTCTTTTCGTTCCCCATAAGAGCAGTTGGCAAAAAATGTCCGAATAAATTTATTGTTCAAAGGATAAATTAAAATGTTTGTTTAGAGAACTCTATACACTTCACGAGTGTAATAGCACGAGCCTCAGAATGAAAATTTAAAACAGAAAAGAGAAAAGAGTCAGGACTCAAGAGTCACCGCGTGAAGCAGATTTAGCTCAACCCCGGTGGTAGGTTTTATGCGTAGATTCCATTGCTTATTGCAGCTGACAATAAAAACTCTGAAGAGATTTTCGAAAACTTTATCGGGAAGACGGCATGCTGTCTTGCAGTAATTTTGCTACACCGATGTAAACTTGAATCAGGTGCAAGACATGGCGCTATGTTTCTCAATCTGTATCCCAGTCATAAAAGCGTGCCGGTTCGATGATTTGGTTCATTTCCTTTATTTTGGTATAGCCTTCACCCAGAATTTCTTCATTAATTATTTTTACTGGGAGGGACATCCACATATGCTTACTTACTAAGGCGATGATACAGCCCGGGGTGGACCTGGGCTTCAACCAATAAGCCTCTCCAATTAGCGCCATCTTTAGCTAACTGCCTCCAGTTGTGCACTCCAAGTTGGTTGACTTCCCCTTCCACTTGCATCGCCTCCCATTACTGCGTTGTTCCTCCGAATTAGAGTCGAAGATTCTGCGGGCTGGACTGTTGGTGTTTATTCGCTCTACATGTCCCAGCCATCTCAAGCGCACAATGAGCAGTTTTTTGACCGGGTCCGCATATATCACGGCAGATTTTAAGCGTTTCCATTTACTATCATAGCGTAAGCTATAGATCATTTTCGGAAGCCCAGAGTTGACGGTTTTTTCTCCCCCATTTTCTGCTGTGAATGTAAAACGATTAAGACTCAAGCGAACGGAAAGATGCTCACTGAATGCCGTCGAAGGATGATGGATGGGGCGCACACTTTACATCGACAACTCTTCAGTAAATGCAAACGCAGCCTAAATAAAGTCCGCACATAAGACACGGAATGAAAAAAAAAATGGTATAGGTTAATCGTCGAATCTACTTAGCGAAGATGGCATGCGTTACCATGCTAATGATAATTCATAAAGATTTACAGCACATATGAGAAGGAAGTTGTCGAACACTCGGCAAGAGTTTCAAATCCATAAGCAAACTTCCTTCCTGTACGAACAGCATAGAGAGAATGGTTAAACTATATGCGAACTCTTCCCCTGTGTAAGGTAGAATTGAACGTGCGCTCAACAACGTTTTGATCGAGTTTGAGAGTAATCTCAACAATGTAGCTTTTAATGTCATGTATTAGTACACCTCTTAAAGCTATCTTCTTTTCCTTTGTACAGTTCCTATTCAAATTTTACATTGGACGCCAAAGGTCTTTTTACAGGGCATCTTACGCAAAGACAACAGAACCCTTATTAATTTAAAAAGTACGAAATGAAATTGCTTTGTCTTTAGGATTTGCTTTTCGAAAATCTATGTTGGAAGAAACTACGAGTAATTAGGCGTGTCGCGACAAACAACAACTTTAAACTTGCTTCAGTTAGGTAAATATGCGCCTGCCTTCAGGCGATTATTCATCTGTCTATGAAAGACTGACGAAACACATTAAAATTAACATACTTATAAGAAGCACAAAGAATTCTCTTTCGAGTGAAGAAAAGGTCACTCGGAAGTTAACTTAGCTACTATTCGCTCAATTACCTTTAACTTTTGATATACAATAAAAAGGGGCACAATAAGAACGATAGGAAAAAATTTAAATAAAACAACAACGGTGTGAGATATAAAAGTGATTCTGACTTTATTTTGAAGCTACGTACATGCCATTATATTTGAAATAGCTTCGCTGGCAGTGCTTCAAGCGGTCGGTCCAATTTTTGATGACTCGGTCCAATATGTCCGGCGTTATTGCGGCAATAGCGTGTCGAATGTTGGCCTAGATCTCACCCGTTGTTGTTGTTAGTATAGACTAAGGACTTGACGTAGCCACAGAAAAAATATTCGAGTGATATCAAATACACAGAAAGCCGATAAACATCGCTCTATACTTGAGACCATTGACGGTAACGGTGTCGCCTTCTTCATTTGGAAAGAAATAAGGTCCGATGATGCCGCCATGCCATAAACAGCACGAAACAGTCAATCTTTGTGGATGCATTGATGCTTAGCCGAACACTTGGGGATTGTGTTCGCTCCAATGACCGCAATTTTGTTTGGTGACATAGCCGCTGAGCCAAAAATGGGCCTCGTCCGAGAAGATGGTTTCTTGGTCAAAATTCGGACCTCCGACCAACATTTCCAGCACCCAGTTAGCGAACTCACGGCGTTGTCTATGGTCGTTCGGCTCCAGTTCTTGCGTCAGCATATCTTATACGGATGTAAGCCCAAATCCAACCGCAAAATAAGCCTTGTTGTTGACTCTCTGGCGATGCCCAATTCAGCTGATGGGAGCCGAATCGGCATTTCTGGGTCTTCTTCGATACTGGCCTCTACGGTGGCTATGTTTTCTTCATTCCTCACCAATCTCTATCAGGTTGTAGTGTACTCATGCTCACTGAACACTGAAGTCATGACGACGATCCATCTCACGACGAAATTGACGTTGCGTATTTACAACTGAGCCGGAATTTTATAATAATTTCCCCACGTTCGACAAGCGCAAAACGATGCATAATGAAATGGCAAACCTTACTGAATATTTTGACAGCTGGATATTATTGTTAACTTTGACAGCTACTGAAATATAACAATAGGAAAAACTATCATTGCTATTTGGTCACCCTACATATTTTGCCACGAATTCTCCGAATAAACACCAGTTTGTATTTATAAAGTTTTCCAGCTCTTTGAACAAATCCAACTGAATCGAAAAACTTCAGCATTTTTCCTATTCACCAACCACTTTCTTATCAACGGAAAACTCACCACACTGCATTTGAATGAAAACATGTGCAGACAATGGAGCTGCAAATTTTTGACACATCGCTGTCACCGCTAACGACCCCCACTACAAATAAAAAAAAAAATTAATTCATATCACATTGCAGTACAGCGATAACCCCAAACGCCTTTGGATACCAACGACCGACAATTGGATTACAATCAATTGAAACGAATAGAACACTGGTGGCCGACAAACACGGATATAAATTGGCAACAATTCACTGCTCGTAGTGTGTGTTACGCAAGAAATGCTGAATCGTATTCTCCAAAATTTAAAGCATCGTTCCAATGTTACACTCCGCCAGTGGTCGTATCAATGTGAATACATCATCGCCCAGAGATCCCGTCGCGCACAGCAATTGCTAACATTCTACCACCGGGTATGGGGCGACAGTGGATTCAAAGAGCTACTTCGCAGCTACCGGACTCAATTTCAACCGCCAATTAAGGGATTAATGCTCAGCGCAGTAGGAGCACTAGCCTTCGACTGGAACAAGGAACGAATTCAGCTTGCCAAATTCGATATATGCCGACGTGATATAGATCTAATCGAGAGATCACAAAGTGCTTCAGCTTGTGAAGTCTGCAGTCAGAGGCCGAAGAAATTTTGTTACTGTGCATGGAAAACGGATGGTGAAACTTGGGAGCCGTATGTTACACGAGACAACTACACAATCTGGAGACGAGAAGAGAAGCCTTCGTTGCATGCTTACAAGATTTACGTTCACTATGATGATGTCACGGCGAGTGATTTTGTTAATGTTCAGACTGATATAGAATATAGGAAACAATGGGATGAGACTGCAGTAAAACTGGAACTCGTCGAGTGCGATTCGAAATCAGGCTCCAACAGTCACTTGATATACTGGGAAATGCGATGGCCACGGCTGTTTGCCAACAGAGATTACGTCTATTGCCGGCGAATTCTAACCGATAAACAATTGAATGCGATATACATCTACAATCAGAGTGCCAGACATCCGCAATACCCCGAGTATCCGGATAAAGTGCGCGTAAACGAGTACTGGAGTTACATGATCATAAAACCATACAAGACTTTCCAAGAGCCAGGAATTCACTACGTTCTGACGTACTTTGATGATCCCGGACTAGCGATTCCAGCTAGCATCAAGTCATGGGTGACTCAAAGTCAAATGCCGGACTTTCTAGATAGATTGTATAACGCGACGAAAAAATACGCCCGAAACAAGTCACAGGCTAAGCAAAAGTCATCCAGTCAAATGCCTTCGCAGTTTAAAATCAGGGATAACGAATACAGTGCGAACGAGGAGCGAGGTAACCGCCGCAAACAGGGCACCATACAGATGCAAGTTGGGAAGTAACCAAACACCGATTGGAAACAAGAGTAAATGGACGCACGCTATTGTTGTGACCTGGGTTTTTGATTTGATTTTTTTCATTTCTTTACTTTAAATTACTTTATTATCATTTGAATTACAATAGTTTCTTGAATTTCAATTGGCGATTAACGATGCATGTTCCTACCAAGAGCAAGAGGTGGAGATGGAGTTGGGAGGAGTGAAAAAGTGTACATTTTATTGGAATTATATCGTAGAGTCCTAGGGAGCATTTATTTGTCGTGAAATGTTAATTTCTGATCGAGATTTATGAAAGTTCGAGACGTAAGCAATTAAAGAGAACATTTTAAAAATGTCGTGTTTTTCTTTAGAAAAAAAAAAAGAAAGAAGAATACTTCTACTCTTCATGAAAACCACAATTCTTTTTTCACATGATCAGATGCGCAATTTTCGTGATTGTGAGCTGGGCATGGTCGAGCTGTTTAGCATTAGATAGCGCACACACATTACCAGTACTAAATTTAGTATCTGAAATGCGATAAAATATAAACAAGTCATTATCTGATTACGACAGAATGTGTGGCGGTAAGCGAGAGACAGCCGGCCGGTGATTATGAGTATCTTTTATGTTAGAAAATTTTGGGGTATTGCCAGTAGAAAGGAATTTTGCCAGCAAAGTGATTTCAAGTTATTTGCAGTTTTTAAAGAAGGGTGATTCCGAGGAATATTCACAGCGGTAGACTCCTTGTTCTTTCTTTATTAACCATTGAATTATTTGACGCACAAATTACATCTAATATAACATATGCTGCGCCGCTTGCGGGATTGATTTAATTTGCGGACCTTGGCATCGTTCTACAGGTCACTCACCTCGTTACTAAGGCCGAGTGTTTACTGATTTCCGAGTTTCAGTGATCAAATAAATTTTCCGCCAGCCTCCCTTTCTCTATTCCTCTTTGGATCGGATTTTTCGACGACCTTCGTTGAACTTGGCAAAACCATCTGACTTGTTCCGTCTGAAGTCGATTTCTATGTGGCAGATCATGTTTTGTTACACCCGCTGCCATTTGTGACATTTTCACTTCCGTCATTGTCATTTAACATTCTGGACCAACGACTGCGGTGTATAAAAAAAAACTAAGCATAGGCCGTATTTTTCTGTTCAAAATAACTACGGAGTCTTCGCGCCCTTTAAACCATGCTAAGCATAGATAAACTAACTAGATGTCAAACTCTACTAATACTTTTGCAAACCCTTAACTTTTGCACAGACACACTGTAAGTAAATTCCAACACTTTTGCATCTCTATAACTTTGTCAAAATTTGCTAGAAGAAGAGCGATTTGCACGAATGTGTGTAATGGAGACGACATTTTTTTGATCAAAATGGGCGTGGTTTGTATAAAAGGAGAGGGAAATTGCCATTAATGACAATTTACACGGATAGGGGCGATCAGTAGAAAACCGGTTTTGATTTTCCAATATCTGGAAAGTTTGCCATCTAGGTTAGTTTATCTATGATGCTAAGTCTGTGTGCATTACCGTCATGGCAATTTCTTTGGCGAACGAAATCCGAAACGAAAATCCAGATATTCGGAGTCCGAACGATTATGACCTTGGTATACCCCAACGTTAATTTTGGATTCTCCGAACTGGACTTATTTTCTTTTAGCCAAAAACTGAGCATTATCGGAACGTAAAAGCCAGTCGCCCGTGTGGTTCTAATCCGAAGGCAAGCGCAGTATCTATTTATAAAATATTGCGCTGACTGCTTAGACGGGATAGACGAATTCGTTGTAACCAATACCGCAGGAATCGAAAAAAAGAAATCAGCATCGGTCTATCCTTTTGAATTTGAGGCGCGAACTTTAACCGGCGCATTCTGCGGTTTGACGCGTTTTGAAAGGATTGTACGGAAATGTCGCGCATCGTCTCTGGTAATAATTTCATTTAAATTATTGTCATCTTGATCGGTCCATTCAATGAAATTTGGCAAGCATCTATACCCCGTTGATTCTGGTCCTCTATTATCGTGTGCGGAACAAACTTCGAACAAATCCTTGCTCTTGACAAGACTATATTGTAAAATGATGTGGATGCTCCTTTTATTAATATTCAGATGCTCAGACAACATTTTAACTGTGCCTCGGGGATTAGAAGATTCTCGTCTGTAATAAGAGGATGTGGGTGCCCCTCTCACTGATCGCCTTCCGGAAATTAGACCGTTTTTAAGTCGCGAATATCATTCGAACATCTTTCTTTAACTCAAACACTCATCACCATACGCAGTTTTCGATATTTGAAACTTCTCCGTTAAAACAAAATTTAATGGTAGCTCTGTATCCTCTTGTTAAAACGTGACATGACAAAATGAATACCGTTTGTTACTAAATCAAATTATCGCGTTGAAAACAGTGGCTAATGAGAACACGAAACAATATAGTTCCATCTGGAGAACATACGAGTAGTACCGCCGCGCCACTTGTACATTTTATGCAAAATTAGTCCCGGAACTTTTTGAAAAAACTGTGTACGTCTCGGATAGTTTTTGAGGTCGTAGCGCCGTGCAAGTCGCTGAAGACAATATACAGATCTTTCGAAGTGTCGCGATATTTCTCCATGTTTGCATTGCGTGAACTGCACAAACCCGCATTGGCTGCCATAGACTGGAATATTACATTGCCGACTGTCTAGAGCTCTGTTATATTTATATGCAACATTTGTTTCAACGATCGGTAGTTGTTGCGATTTCTAGTGCCGCCTTTACCTTTAAAAAGCGCAACCAGAAAGGTCTCCCTCCACTGATTAGGCCTCCGATTGGCTTTCATCATTTTATTGAACAAAATCGCAAGCCGTCCTGTTCAGATGACGCCACCGAAGTTCGCTACGATTTGACCAATTACAAGCTGGTCAAAGCTCCTGTTGAGTGGTAGGACCACCAGGACTAAAAATACGGTACCGTGGGAGTGGTGGCTGTTGCTTAAACCTAAAATGCAGGAATGGTCTTCCAGTTGGCTTTGACCCAATGTAGAGTTGAAAAAAGTGCTGGGTGCCGCGACCCTAAAATCGGCAAGAGGTTTTAGTTCGGCCTCGACTCATACCAAGGGTGGACTTGTACCCTCAACACAGGCTTCGCTTTGGTATAAAAGTGAATTGACGGATAGCGATGGCAAGGCGTATCCTTGTTCCCATGAGGATGAGGCATTTCGTTAACTTAAGTCTACACGATAGGCGTTCACGTCAAAACACAAGAGACAGATGTTGATAGTCAGGGTCATTTTGCATCGCGGTATCAGTTTTGTGGAAATATTCCTATCTGGGCTGTCGAAGTTTTGAAATCGACGAGTAGATAGTGCTTTTCTAACATTTATTAGTTTTTTTCAGGATAGGAGCACTGTTAAGACCTGGTTGATGGTAGATGTGCCACACTGATGAGACCCAATGAGTTCGTTTACGATGAACTCTAGTCCTTCATACAGTACACTCGATAGAACTTTACATGTGATATTTATAAGGCTAATCCCGCGGTATGTACATAGTTGATGGAGGTTGCAGAATTGCAATGCTTGTGGATGTAGAGCAGCCAATTTAGAATTCCTTGAACAATGGTTTGTAAAGGAACTGACGCATGCGACGGTCCATTGCAAGAAAGATGTTGGCTTAAGTGACGCCCTCAAAAGGAAAGGGCCTCATCTGATATAGTGTGCCAACGCTGTCGGTCAGAGAGCTGTTGGTCCAAGTTCTCTCCGAACTGTAGCGGGGCTTTCCGGAAAGAAACGTAAAATGTGGAATAGTACAAAGATCCGCAAATTTAGCCAATCATACAAGCAACGTCTTGGGAGAAATACATAGCTTATAACGTGCCTATCGTTACACATTTTAAAAATTAGTAAAAACAATTTCACTGAACTGCACATATTTGAATCGCTTATTGCAATCGCTGGTATTTGGAAGGCAAAGCTACCATTTAGGACGGACTATTTCTACTTTCAATGCACTTCCAATTGTAGGCTTTCGTTTACGAGAAGACTAGATCACACAAATGTCCTCTAAGTATTAAGATGCTAACTACATGCTGTTTGAATTTAGTAACCCTGTCCAACTTAGGCCCAAAAGAAAAACGCCAAATTAAAGATAAATGAAAATCCAATTATACAAAAATAACTTCAGTTTTTTTTCTTTTATTCACCTGGGTGTTCTAGGTTTTTCCAATACTTTTCCATTCCATTATAAACAATTTAAAAAAAATCAACTTAATTTTCTCTGTTCTCTCTTCTCATCATGGAAATTGCTTTAGCTTCAGTTTTTGAATATACGAGGGTATATCCTGAATTTTTTTTTGTTTTTTGTTTTTTTTTTTAGAGAAACCAACTAACACTAGTTAAAGATTATTATGCAAACGAACTTTATTTACTTTGTTTTCTTTTGTTTTTAGTTTTTCTTGTTGTTGTCGTAGTGAGTGTGAGTTTAATTGCTCGAAAGCGAGAACATTTGAAGGCAAATCGAAAGAAATAAGAGAAAACAAAAAAATCCACTTCATTAATTGGTCAAGTGATGGTGATTAGGATTTTTTCTTCTTTCTTTCCATGTCCTCGATACATTCAGCACACTTTCCACAACGATGTGGCGCATCTATAACGTGCGCCCTCAATGTTCCATCGAATCCAACTGTCAGGAACTCATCATCTGTTGTCCAGATACCGTCACGTACGAAATTTCTAGATTCGTCTGATTCGTAAATTTGTACATTGCCATCGAACGCTTTAACTTTATTCGAGTCACCAATCACAACTAAGCGGGTGCTGTAAAGGAATAATATACAAACGAGTATTAGTAGATGATTGGCACGTGTTACTGTGGTACTTACCCTCTTGGTAAAATTTTCCTGACCGGTTTGTCATAATACGTAAATTGTTCAATGTAATCATTTGGCTTTCGTATATCACATGTGAGAATATTACCATCGTCGTCACCGACATGGAGGTGTTTTTCATCTGGAGACATGGCCGCTGGTGCCCAGGCGACTGCCTTGAAGCATTCTTTGTGATTGTCATAAAGTGCTGCAAGAGAATGGTTGAAAAAGGTGGGCTCAGAATAAAACTGCAGACAAAGGTGGTATTTCTTGTGCTCTAGATATTGATATATCGTAAAACACCTCATAGACCTTAATTGTGGTGTCAATTAAACTCAAGATAAATTTAACTGCCATCAAAATAAAACAAAGATCAAAGCAAAGACATGAAGTTAACTCATGAACAGCTTCAGGAGTCCTAAAGCAGCGAAGAACAAAGTTCAAGAGCTCGCTAACCGTTGTTTTAAGGTATTTTTTCGGTAGATGCACATTAATAAAAGACTAATGAAGCAGTAAGAATTAACAATGGAAACTTGGTTAGTGCTAAGCGGGCGAAACAAGGAGAAGGAAGATTCAATACACAATGAGTGTATTGAGTCGCTCAAAACACGCCATTGTGTAAAGAGTTTTCGTTAAAGAGCGATGGTTTCGTCTGTTGTTGTCTAAAACCAAGGAGAGGAACTATGCGCACAAAATATGTGGAACAACTTCGGAGAAAAATGCAACAGCAGTGCAAAAGTTCGGCTTGGTGTTTCAAAATCCCGGATGCAAATGGAGTCATAAGACGAAAATAGCTGTAATCAACTGAAGGCAAACCTTTAAAACGTAAGTAAAGCGGAAGTAGCGAAACCGATGAAGTGCATCTTGAGTTAGACTATGAATATTGCGATATCAGATTTGTATAGAGAATTAGAGGTGGTACCGTCACAACCCTTAAGAAGACGGCAAGCAGTAGAAGAAATGCAACGTCAAAGAACGTGTAAACGATTTTACATTTTGAAGAAATCGCCGAGATATGTACAAGATGGGCCATAATGTATGACCTTATTTTCCTAGGTCCAACGACTCCTCCAGCCTAAACACCACACCATCCAGTGACTTTGAATGGATATAATGGCTGCTCGTGCGTTACTCGTAGATTATTTTTAGTGCTCCAAAACCTCAAATTTTGTTTGTTTACTTATCCACATAACATTCGCCATTTGTAAAATTGATAACACTCTCCGATAGGGTCATACGTTATAGCCCACCTTATATTGTATATTGGAGATGAGCAGAGAAGCCTATTAGTTGGGGGGAAAAACGAGATTTTCAAAGTTGGAAAGAGTACTTTAACTCGTTTCCTAACGAAAAGTTTGCCCGCAGTACCATTCCCTAGGCGGTCGGGCAAGAAAAATAAACGGCAGGTTTTACGGAAGTCGAAGTTAGCGAAAAGTGAAAAAGAATAAGCCTGAGTGTGCTATTGGACTGGATTTCATACCCTCAGAAGTATGGGCGACAATCGGAAGCCTTGAATTTGAATGGCTCGCGATTTTGTTAAATAAAATGATGAGGAGAACGGACCGATCTGTCTAGCCAGTGCTGGAGACCTTTCTTTTTCTACTCTATAAAGGCAAAAGCGACACGAGAAATTGCAACAACTACCGATCTAAATGCAGAATTCTGTAGGCATATACGAGAGTTATGGACAGTCGGCAACGTAATACTGAAAAAGCAGTCAATACAGCTTTGTGGGAAGCAAGACGGACATGTGAAGCGATTCAATGATGGAGAAACATCGCAATATTTCGAAAGACCTGCATATCGTCTTCCCCGACTTGAAAGATGCGTTCGACACAGTCCCCAGAGATCTTATTTATTCGGCGCCCACAATAGTTGAGGGCTAGGTTTACCACGAACTGTAGCGCCGCATAAGTAAGAGCTCACAATGTACCCGAGGCGAATATAACAATGTTATACGACATCTTAAAGAATTTGGGGTACACCAACGCAGTGTACAAAGCCAGCTTGTGGCTTTTTAATGCCTGTACATTAACGAGTCCGGAATGACTTATCTTCTTTTCGCCGTGACATTCACGGCATTCTAACCAATCAATTGCGCTTGAGACGTATAGAACAGAATATAGACATTGCAAAAAGCATGCTTTCCGAGGCTGATTCCGACCAAACATTCATCAAACGTAATGTGGGCTTATGAGTATGAAACGCAAAGAACAAACCACCACATAACGAAACCGATACTGGACAAACTTCAGGCCTGGTCCTGCCATATTCAACGAAAGTCGTCAGAGAGTTCAAAGAGGCCAGAAGAAAAATGATTGGATCACTCAAATGCGTAAATATTAGCAAACTCTAGGCTTCAGTAATGAGGTGATTCAAAATAGAGCGGTGCAGTCCCGCTTGGATTATTAAAAGGATGCAATACCAGGCCCACATTTCTGGTAGAATGAGATCCCACTCGGAGTGGTTTTTGGAAATGTTGGTCCTGAGTTTTGCAATTAGGGTTTTGTTAAACCATTCAACCGTGTTGGCCCGCATATGGTAAACGATTAACTAACTAAGCGTCTAACGCAAGAAACAGTCAAATTGAGTAAGAATGTATGTGCATCTTACAGCCAGACAGAGCATATCACGAGGTTTGTGTGACGATTGTTCTGCGACAGTCGAGGTCTGCTTTAATAAACTGACAGACATTGCAATTGCAAACGTTTAGTACCGACTTCCTTTTTTTTTTTTTTTTTGTAAACCTGTGTTTGGGTCATATTTATTCAGTACTCCCCTACGCCAATGTTTTACCACCCGCTTGTCTTTAGTCTTTACACTGATCTCTATAAAACTATAAAACTGGCCAATGTGTTGAGTGGATACTTGCTCAACAGAATGGATTAAAGGTTAACAGATACTTATCTTAGAAAAAAAAGTGATATGTGTTAATTAAACACATTAAGCACCTTATCCCCAAGGTTAGAATCCGCTTGAAGTGTCTAGCTCTCCTCTTATCTTCACAATTTTGCGGTGCAAACTTGCGAAATCGACAGAAAGACCAGTAGGTTTCAAGAGATTACTGTTGATCTAATCGATAATGGCAAATACCAGCATTCTTTTCTTCCTGCTGCCGTTGGAAAACTCTTCCGACAATCACAATAAGCAAGCAGTTGATCTTTAACTTGCTCAAGGTCAAACAAGGCCTAGCACCAACCAACGCCAAAGGCAAACACAACAATTGAACGGAAAAGAAGAAAAAAAAAAACAAAACAAAAACACGTGCAGAACCTCAAAATATGAGAATAAACTACTTTGTTTATACTACACGATAAATCTATTGCGCATAAAATAAACAAACATCTTACCTGTTGCCGGACGTGCCTGTCGATCATCCCACAACAGTGCAGATTTATCCAAGGAGCAACTGGCAAATATATTCGCCTGACTTAGAGAAGTGGCAACGCCTGTTATTACGTCGCTATGAGCATATCGGAGGGTATTAATGGAAGTCAGATCTGCCTTTCCCAAGTCCCAAATCTACAAAATACACACACAAACACGTCAAGAAGTTATGTTTACTCTTTGCACAGGTAATTCAGATGTACTTACCTTTAACATACAATCCTTCCCACCGGTAATTGCCTTATTTGTATCCGCATGAAACTGATCCAAACATAAAATGGGATGTGTATGCTCACAACGTTCCCCAATCATGAACAAACAATACGGATTAATGCTACGCACTTCGGTTTTAGTGGACCATAATTGTACGCAGCCGGAATGAAAGGAAATGAGGAGCTAGAAAAGATTATACATGAACACATGAGCAACTTGAATCTATCATCTATAAACGAGAACTTACAATATTTTTGGCAACAAACTGCATCGCTGATATTAGAGAATTACATTGTAGCTTGTATGCCGATCTTTTGTCATTGCCAATCTGATTTCGACGCTCGAAACCCCAAAGTGTACCACACCATTCGCGGCCGGTCAATTTATTTGTGGCCAAGGCATAGGTACCATCCACATTAACAGCTAAACATTCCCAGGCTGGATGAATGCGCAGCTGGCGGTTATGTGGACGTTTGGCGTAGTCGCGGGAATTCAGATTTGGATAGTACCTGTTCGAAGCCAGGGCTGTAGTATCTTCAGGCGGACGATAGTGTTCTGGAGTTTTATAGAGGACACCATAGGAGCTGGGGAACATATTGCGGGGATGTGAAACAAATTTAAACGTACGTTTAAACAAAAATTGTGAAAAAATTAAACGCAACAACGAGGTTAGCAGTCCACCGGTGAGGAATGCCTTAATTCACCTAACATGACGACGACTGTCATCTTTGACATGAGGTTGAGAGACTTGGGAGTTTTTCGCTTTCGTCGTATGTCGTACGTCATACTATGGTTTCAGCGACCAGCGGATGTGTTCGGTTGTTTTTCGACTGTGTTCAGAGAGTGTAGTGGAGATTTTATGAATTTTGGATTTTTCCGAAGGGCAAATAGTGTTTTGATGAATTTGTGGTGCAATGCAGGTTATTTGAGATTTCTTCATTACAAGTCGATGACAGGCGAGTGTTCATAGTAGTGTAGGATGACCAGTTGGCTAACAGACATTACTTCGATATAAATTTTTTAGTTGCTGCAACCAAGTCATGTCTTATCAAGCAATTTCTTTTTATCACGAAGAAAGCACGTTTGCCAGTTGTTTTTCCAATGAAAGACGAAGTTTTCCTTTATAGTACCGACCCTAAGAGATGCAATAGATTGTTCTCGTCCAGAGTTTGAAGAATCGTATTAATAATGTGTCGCCTCAGTTCAGTTTTGTTCTTTCGCGCGAAGGTCATGATTTTATTGTCAACTGTAGGAGTAGGAGAGATATAGGCTCTGCGTAAATCGTCATTTCGTATGTATCACGGTCCTTGGAATAATTCTTTAAACGCTTTATTTTCAAAAGGTTGTAAGATATAACAGTTCGATTTTGGTACACCCTCAGAGTCAAATATAATAGGTCCACAGCGGCGTTAGCACTTCCTTGTATAAGAGCAGTTTAGTCTCAGTGTTGCTTCTTCCATCTTTTCACCTATTCCTAGGCTAACAGTGTCGTCGACAAACATAACTAAGACGGTGCCTTTTTCTTGAGGCATACTGCAATACGAAGAAGAGGCGATACGGACGGAGAATGCTTCTTTTCGATACATACTCGTTTCCCTGTTGAGATGTGTTCTTAGTATGTTATATGGACATACAGGCAAGACCTGTTGTAAGATTTCTTGACATATTTTATCAATGTTTTACGGGACATCAGTAAATACACTTGAGGGAGTACGCAAGTGATCACACAACCTGGTGGTCGAAGATGACATTTTTTTCATCAATAACCGACTGTAAGCGATTGAATAAGATTTCCTCCTTTGGATTTTGCTTGTAAAGTTACTTAAAAACTCATTTAAATCAATAACTTGTGTTGCAACAATGGTGCGAACCGAAACTAACCGTTTGTGAACAAGGCAGATTTGTGTCCATGGTTAGCGAAAATAAGATATATGATAGGAACTCATGTGCAGACTACAACAAAACAAATTTGAAGAAATGTTCGAGGAAACTGGAGCATATAAGAAATACATCCGCATGAATTTTTAATTGGTGGGTATAGTATACCCCTCTTCCGTACTGATCACACGACGAATGAGCTTAACCAATGACTTTAAAGGGGTGATCGTAAGCATATGTAGATATTTTCTTACATAAACTTTAAACAATCAAAAAAACCTAAGAGATGCTGTTGCATAATCTAACGCACATAAACTTGTATTTCCTTAAGACGAAGCTTCAGTACGTGGTGAACCGTGGCGTCACTAGAAACCTATATTCATTTGGCGATGTCTTGCGCTAACAGTTGCTTAAGACTCTTTTACACCTGAAGTCGCCATGCAATGTGAAATATTTTCTTGGCGCACTGTAACTCGGGCATATATTCGAAGATTTTTGAAGCTGGACGAGGTGTTCATTTGTCATATCCCAGCAATTTTATTAGTTGACCGTGAGAAGGACCTTTTTTATGTTCAGTTCTAGTCTTTAAAAAGAGCGATTTGCGGAAGTGATTCATGGTTTGATTTTCATGTATGTCGTTGATACTACCTCAAAGTTATAACTTCCATTGCACAAGGTATAATTTGTTTTCCACAAAATTTACTACTAAGCCCATCTTTGAAGTTTATGTTTCAACATCCGCAAGAGTACTATTTACAGCTCGTTTATTGCTTTCCATGATGCTAATGTTACTAGCGTGATAGTACTAGAAATATTGTGGCTCCGATGCCTTTTGAGTTTGAATTTGTTGTCGAAATTATTTATTAGCACAACAGAGCTAATGGAGCAGTGAGCGATCTTCATTCCCCATCTTGTACTGGCACACATCCAGGTAGCTTGAATTAGTGGGTCTAAAGTGCACTGATAATGATCTATCTGTTGATAATAAATTTCAGGAGTTTATAGCATACAGCAAATAGGCTATTGTACGCGATGTTAACGAGACTGATGTCTTTACAATTGGAGCAATGAACAGAACCCCCCTTTCTCAGAATTGGGAAAATGATGTGAAGGCTCAATTCAAACAATCCATATTTACAGCTTTAAAGTTGGATAAAAACGTGTGGAATTGGTATCTTCGCATGCTTGCGCGTTCGCAGCTGATATAGTGCTCTTCGGAAATTCTGGAAAAAAAGGAAAAATCTACAAGCGTGGAATGGCAAACCGGCATCCCAAAACCTATATCTTAATGTCAAAGAAAAAAAAAGTCGTTCTGGTAGGAAATGCTTCTAACAGATTGCACGCAGTGTTCCATAGAACTTCGATTTAGAAAAATCCGATGTATGTATGTATATTGACAATAATTCACAAATATTTAAGAAATATATTTACAGTGTCACATACCGTAGAAAAGCGCTGGGACTAAGGACAATCGAAATTAGGGGAAATGAAGGTATCCGAGAAGAGTTTAATTTTGAATCGGTGAAGATAATTTCGGAGGATAAGTTCACATAATTTCAAAATCTAGTAATGATGGAAGACAATAGACAAGGCAACGGTGAACAGTCCGCCAGAAGAGTTATGAATAATGCCGAAAACACAAAAAAAGACGTGAAAGACCAGAAGAGACAGAACTTCGACAGTCGACACCCAATAGGGCAAAAGAAATCCAGGATTGTGAATGTATTTAATTTGAACGGACGTCAACAGCATGAAAATGTCGAAGGAAATTCAATTGCAACAGTAGCCTATGCTTCTTTCGGAGCAGAACGTCTTCCGGAAGAGAAAGCCACCTTGTGTAGAATTTCTTCCGGTTTATTTTCTTTGAAAAAAAAAAATCGAATAAATTAAAAGCTTAACCTAACAATGAACTTTTAAGCCGGCGATGCCATAACAAAGTGCTCGTAGAATGATTTAGTATAGTCAACCATTTGATCTTGCATAGCGGCGGGAACAAAATTTGGATTTCCTTGTCCGCCTTCTATAGTTCCGTTTGCAGTAAATCGCATGTAACTAGCTACGGTTGTCTCTGGAGGAAGGACAGCATCATCTTCAATGATGCAGCAGTCTTTCAAAACACATCTACGACCCTGCAAGGACAATAGAAATTGTTTCATTTTCAGAGAATAAATAGTGGAACCCCCTTTTCTAACTCACAATCACAGCATTCTTCCCAATATACACGAAAGATCCAATAACTGCAGCTGAAACTACTGCACCTTCTCCAATAAACACATGATCCCCAATGTGCATCGGGAAGAAGGCAATTCTGAAAGTAGTAAGTCAATCATTCAACACAGATTGAGAAAAGAAAGCCGAATTTGACCTCACCCTTTGCTGAATTGTTTATATGGTGGGCGAATGACTGCGTTTTTGCTTATGACACAATATCGTCCAGTTCGTACGTTGGCTAAGTCTCCGCGGATTATAGCACCACTCTGCACAATCACTTTTCCATTGAGAACAATATTCTGAGATCCACATAGAACCGTTTGGCGACTAACTTTGTTACCGGATGCCTGAAAATGGAAAGAGCAACGATGAGCTCATCTTGTTTCGTGTTGACACACGTAGTGATGGCCTGGAAGATTTACTTACCGTTTGGACGTATTCATCTTTGCTGTAGTGTGTATCCGCAATTTCCATTCTTTGAATTATTGAGATTGTTGCAAATTACGATAGATTTGTAGGATAACTGAAATATTCGTGTAATTAATTTGCAGATCAACAACTCTTCTTTGCGATGACAATTGGCAATTGACAACTGTGCAATCAGATGACAGCTGACAGTTGCAGTTTGAGAAGCACTGAAGACTCAGTGCTCAGCTGTACTGAAAGCGTTATTCAAACAAATCTATTGCTTTATGGTTTCACGTCTTAGTTCAGCTTTGTTCACGTTTCTTCTGAATTGAAATAAAGTGTTGTCTAACCTGGAGATAAAAGAAAGTTCTTAGTGTTTCTGGAGGAAAGCTTACGACTTACAGTGTGTTTGACAAAAAGCAACGGCTTGCCCATGGGAAACAAAATTATTAGTTTTTCACATTTTTTAAACGCGCAAAGTACGAGTATGTTGCACAGTTTTCTTACACCTTTGTCGATATCTTACAGTCAATTTTGTTCTTTGAAGCCTTCACAGACGCAAGTATAATGTTTCAGATAGTCGTCGTCTTGGAGGAGCCGGCAGTCCTTTTTGGTGCAATTGGATCATTCAGTGCGCATTGAGATTCACGGTGAGTTTCAGTCGCGCAGACCAGGCATAAACATGAATTTTTGACGCATGTTTGTTTCACTATTCGTAGCACGACAGTTACACCAAGCGCAGTTCACATAGCTCACAAGGGATTGTAAAGAAAAATAAGCTTCGTCAGTGAATACAATTTTGGTCCAGTCCATATCTTGGTAATAGTGGGTCCACTCTAGTTCTTTTAGGTTAACAAATCTTTTTCTCAGTTAATTTTCCTAATACTATACCTTATGCCAGTTCCTTTATATCATTTGCCAAACTCATCTGAGGTTAACGTTGATATTTCTTTTTTTTTCAAAAATATTAAGCACTTTGTTTTCAATGGGTTTTTAAAACGGTCTTTGTTTTTCTCTGTTCGGACAATTCGATTACGTGTCCGTGTTCGCTGAATCGTTTCCACTTTCTCACAAATATCTCTGACTTCTGGAGATAGATGAACAACAAGTAACGGCTTCAAACCGAACCTTTTGATGAACTTGCTTTACTCTGCGAGGATCCAGTTTTTTCGGGGTCCGCTCTACTTACTCGATTGTATTGCGATTAGATTACAAGGGACCTATTTTTTTTTCATATAAATAGTGCTAGAGAAGATACTGAATTTTTGGAATCTTCTGGCACGCTTTCGTATTAGTTGCGCGTTTTCAAAAAAGAAAAGAAAAAAACGCATGCGGCTTTAAGACCGATGAATAGATTTAACACATGGGCTGAAAAGTTCGTTTCTAAGAGAGGGCACCTCTTGAATTAAATCCATACTATTTTCAGTTAGTACCAACCTTCAAAAGATACGTGCATAAATTTGACAGCTGTCGGATGATTAGTTCTCGAGATATAGCGTTGTGAGTGAAGCAACTTTTGTTATTGTGAAAAAAATGGATTCAAAGCAATTTCGTGTGTTGATTTATTATTGCTTTTTGATGGGAAAAAATGCAGCCGATGCAAAGAAATGGCTTGATAAGTGTTACCCGGGCTCTGCAGCAGCCGAACGAAAAATTCGCAAGTCGATTGAAAAATTTAAAAGTGGTCATACAAGCACCGAAGATGATGCACGCAGTGGACGTCCAAAAGATGTTTCATATGATCAAAAAAGTCCACAAAATGATTACGAATGACCATAAAGTGAAGTTGATCGAGATAGCTGACGCTCTGAAGATATCAAAAGAGCGTGTTGGATATATCATACACGAATATTTGGACATGCGAAAGCTCTGTTCAAAGTGGGTGCCGCGTTTGCTCACAGTCGACCAAAAATAACAACGTGTTGATGATTCAGACGAGTGTTTAAAGCTGTTCAACTGCAATAATGTGACAATGGATGAAACTTGGCTCCATCGCTTCACACCAGAGTCAAGTCGGCAGTCAGCTGAGTGGCGAGCAGGCGACGAATCTCGTCCAAAACGACCAAAAATTCAACAGTCGGCTGGCAAGGTTATAGCATCCGTATTTTGGGATGCACATGGAATAATTTTCATCGACTATCTCCAAAAGGGGCAGACTATCAACAGCGACAACTACATTGCGTTGTTGGAGCGTTTGAAGGACGAAATCGTAGAAAGACGGCCGCATTTGAAGAAAAAGAAAGTGCTGTTTCATCAAGACAATGCACCGTGTCACAAGTCGATGAAAACGATGGCAAAATTGAAAGAATTCGGCTACGAATTGCTTCCCCACCGACCATATTCTCCAGATTTAACCCCCAGCGACTATTTCCTGTACGCAGACCTTAAAAGAATGCTCGCCGGAAAGAGATTTAAGACCGAATCGCCGAAACAGAGGCCTATTTTGAGGCTAAACCGAAATCGTACTACAAAACTGCTATCGAAAGATTGAAAAATCGTTTCAATCAGTGTATCGCCCTCGAAGGCAACTATATTGATAAATAAAGTTGAATTTTGCAAATATTTTGTGTTTTACTATAAAACGGCACCACGGACTTTTCAACTCATGTCGGGTGAGTGTGGACTTGCAATTCGTTGGCCTTTTCCAGAATTTGTCCATACTAGTACTTGCCGATTGAGACATTAACATGTCTTACTTCAGCAAGAAGAGGTCTAGGTCTAAGGGACGTGGGAATACTAGGAAGTGAATTCTCACTGTCGATAGTTGAATCCAAGATAGCAAGCATTGCTCCATACATTTTTCTTCTTGATTCAAGAGTTTGGAAACCCAGTCAGATAAGAATGGAAAACAATAGTCCCATTGAAATTGTTAGTAGGCAAAAAGCGCAAAGAAAATTTGAAAAATCGTTTTTGAATACTCTCTATCCCATTACTATTTGCTAGAGTATTTGGATTCCATAAAACACATGCATACTCCAATACAGGACGCACTAAACTACAAAAAATGGATTTAAGTGAAGAGTATCTGTGCCGGAGCGTTGGTGTTCATTTGCTCAACATGATCAAGCCAACTAAGATTTTGGACCTCTTGACAAGGTCAATGTCACTGTATAGTCCATACAGTTCGTCCATGTATGTTTTGAAATTTCCGTTTATGCAAGTGGGACCAAAAATCACTCAAAGAACTTTTTTTTTCGAACCAACCAAGGATATTTTTATCCGCTTTTGGTAAAGTCAATGCTTCAGCGCCATACGGTAAGACTGGGATGATGAGGGTCATATACAGCGGTTTCTTCGTTATTCATGAAAGGGACATATTTTTTTCAATTGCCTTCTAAGTTCAAAGAAACAACGATTGGCAAGAGTGATTCTTTGGCTTTGAAACCGATGAACAGAAGATGGGTTCGATTCCAGAGTTTTTCCCAATATCTGTCGTAAGGTGAATATCAGGTCGATATTCTTCAGACTTACCAAGTCTATTTCATTGTTTATCTAGGATGGAACCTTGTACGTGACCTTAAGGAGACTGATTCTTCTGTAGGCGGCGCAGTTAAGACGTCTGCCTTTTTAAAAATTGCGAAAACAATGCTGAAGTTCCACACATTCACCTTATTTTCATCCAACCAGATTTACAAATGTATGCTCCTTACCAAGTCATCTCCCGCAGCTTTAAATAATTTGGCAGGGGATTTGTCTGCTCCAGCAGACTTATAAGTTTAGATCTCGCTATCCAAAAATCTTCTTGTTCGGGCGGACGGATTTGTTGTCGGTCATCGCCCAAATTGAATGGCTCATTCTGCTTGACAGTCTTTCCAGATTTTCGGCACCGACTGTCTCTACTTTAACATACCCATCCTAATCTCTGTGTTCTTGGTACCATCAAGCACTTCTCTGCCCGTTTTTTTCTTTTTGAGACGCCGAGGTTTCTCCTGTCTTTTTTGCTCATAGAGTTTGCGAGCAGCTCCCGTCCTTCATTGCAACGCCGCTTTGTATGCTTCCTGTTTCGTTGCATATGTATGCCAACATTGTTCATCAAATCAGGGCTTTCATTTAGCAGTGGTATGCCTCTGTAATTCTTACTAAGGTTTGCTGCCTTGTACCAACTGTCAACATCGACCATGAAAGAATTAACTTGCTTACAAAAATTGGATCAACCACAAAGGTAGTAGGAAGCGGTTGTAGGTTGTAGGCATTTTGTACCATGGTATATTTTAGTTCCTTATGGCCGTTAGATTTTAAGACCTAAGACAAAAGGTTCTTGGGTTGGCTCTACCTTGAGTATATTATCTAAATTCCCACACAACTTCGTGGAAGCCACCCAACTGAGACTAATTAGAGCTCCAAAAGAATTTTGTGAAGTAGATTTTCTCTCAATTCTATTCTCTCTTCATTAAAAACATCAATCCATCAATTAAACGTAAGCGCTGTGAACAACTTACCTTGACTGCTAATGCTGGCTGGGTCAATTGTGGCGAAGGTTCCCTGGTCTTTGCCCGTGTCATGGTTTTGTCGGTCACATTAATTACTCCATCGAGTGCTCAAAGATGTGGTATTCCCCACTCTGGAATATTTGTTGTAATTAATTTCTAATCAATTTCGCTTGTCGTCAGCAAAGATTTGTGGTGTTTTCATTGTTCAGATTCTGTCTGAAGAGACCTCGACATGGAAAATAATAGCGCGCTGGTGGTCGATCGTGCGGTGTTGGTATCCGGCGCACAGGTATACGGGCATATGAGCACTCAATGGGTTGTAAATTCTATTCGGCGAGGGAGTTTTTTTGCGCTTGAATGCACGTAAAATCGCATGGATGACCTTCGGAGTTCATGTGAATTCTATTGGTTTCTGGAGATAAGCAAAACTGACAGCCGAGTCATGCGCGAACGCAAAGTAATTGCAATTTAAGTTTGATTGTTTAGGACTATGTAAGCAGGTAATTACGTGAAGACATATCAATTCAAAGTGTCGTAATGACTACCTAGTTTGGATAATTGGCGAGTGGCGCTGAGATGGTGACTCCCGAAGGTGATTCGGATGGCGGATCCCTTACAAGATGTCACTGCCATCTGCGTTGAAGCTGGTATCTGGTAAGACTTACTGATCCTTGAATTTCGTTTCTGTAGGACAGATTTTCATAAGTTGTGTAACAATTTTTAATGAATAAGGCCGGAAAGGTACTCAAGTCACACTTGACTAAGTGCACAGTCCACACCTAAGCCGTATTTAATGGCGTAGATGTCTTTCAAAATAAATGAGTGAAGAATGAAATTAGTGTTCCAGCGAGAAATGGGTTAAGGCAGGCTTTCTGCGCCACGAAGCAGGATAAGTATTGGTTAACTTCCAAGTGGCAGAGTAAATAAAAAAAAAAAAACGCTTCGAAATGTTTGTTGACGATCTTTGACGTATCATATACGGATAGCGATCGAGTTCTGTACTCATGGAAGAAGGCCTAGATGTCGCCAGATTCCTGCATCAAGAGAGAGCGTTAATGAACATAAACATTGTACAAATCAGGAAAATGAGATGATCGGATACGGCTGAGTAACTTTCTTCTACCGGGGTACCACAAGCAGACTCATGCCGTGAAGCGAGCGGTAACCGTCTAGTGACACTAGATATTGACCTCCAGATGCCAGAGTAGAGTAACAAATCTTATTATTATACAACGTTAAGCGTCGACGAAAGCCTTGACAGAGGATAAGAAGAATCAATTCTACGCACCTAGGTTCTGCTTATAGTATACCGCCTCATGGCGATATCGTTAATTAAATGGGAGATTTCAACTTTAAGTAAGACAACAACTTTGAGTTATCTGGTTTAGTTTGACAGGCAGCTTATGTCGACTATTAAGAAGTTGCCTTTTCAGCCATCGTCTCAGCTATCTAGGCGGTCCCTAATATGAATAAGCGCTTCGAAGCATGAAACGAATATATGTATACCGGACTTAGAACCAATATAGAAATTACCTAGTAGGGACATAAATACTGTTACACAGAAAAATCAGCGCCAAATGAATACGAATTAATATTTAAACAATTGTTTGGGGTTATTCAATGGCTACAAATCTTAGAACAACTTATTCGAAATGACTTCCATTTGCCTTCCAGCACGACTTAAGACGATGTGGCTACTCATTGATTGCGAGACGCACTTCATGTATGGGGAAATTGACCACTGCACGGACAAGAGCTCGCTTCAACGACTCAATATTTGAGTGTCGAGTAGAGCAAGCCATGCCCTCTAATACGGACCAAAACTTGTAATCCAACGGGTTGAGGTTTGGACTACCAGCTGGCCAATCATCCGTTGATATGAAGTCCGGAACGTTGTTTTTGAGCCACAGTTGAGTCGTTTTTGCTTTGTGAGCTGGAGCAGAGTCTTGCTGGAAAGTCCATGGCTTGTTGTTGAATATTGATTGGTTGAGAGACTTCACAATGGGTTCTAAGACGGTAGATTGATATACTTTGGCCGATATTTTCACTCCTTTTTGGTAATGCCATCGTAGCACACTCCCCACCATACCATTACACACGCGGGATGGTGGCCTCTTTGAACCCTCGGGATGAGTTGGGATGCTTCTCTGGATGACCGAGCATACACACGATCGTTCTGCTTATTTAATGCGAGACATGGATTTTTGCGAAATTTGCATTTCCCGCGACAAGATTTTCTGTTTTCGCGGCGGTTGACGGTCGATTTGTTTCTTCGCGGCTTTGATCGCTTTCGGAGTTCTCACAGTACGCGGACGGCCGGATCTTTGACGGTCTCGTACTCCGCCAATATCCTCAAACAACTTCCAAGCGGTCGCAACGTCCTAAAGATATCGCCTTTTTCCATGTTGCATTTAAGTAGGCCAAATACAACAATACGATTTTCGATGTCGCCCCATTCCATGATTGTAAGCAATTAATATCAAAAACTCTTTACGTCACAATGAAGCATAAATATCAACTGTCAAATCGCAATCAATACGAAATGGATGCGCCCAGTGTTGCATTCGTAATGAGTGAGTTCAGTTGTGTACCAGTATTTATAACTTGACTAGGTACAATCGCCATTAACTCCTTAAAACATAACAAATCAAGGCCGTGGGTATTGAGGGTGCATATACTTGCATGTATGCCGCGTAACTACTGTACATCGGCAGACTTTCTGAGGCTCACTACATATAGTTATCGCATGGGAAAATGAGCATTTATCGGAAGAAGTGAAATGAAAAAAGGATCACCAAGTTGCGAAGAAAAGTAGAGCAGAAGATAACCCTCGGTAGGATCAAAGACAGCCTGGACTTAATTCCAGCTTTGAACTTTTCTGCACCAACTATATAGAGAGATGTGGCTTTCCACAGCGTGAACTGGGAGCTCCCATAAATAGCCTTGCACTGCAGTGCTGTTCCTGACAAAATTATCGGCACTGTTAGGGAAACGAATGAAGGTGTAGAATGCTGTTTTATACGGCTGTTAGCTACCTGATGGTTTCCAATTCTAAAGTAGAGAACGGAAGGGTTGCATTTTAACACCGCTTCTTTTTCCAGTGATAATAGGAGATGTCATTTGCGAAGCTCTGTATGAGAAAAGCAGAGAAATTCAATGGAAATCTTGCCTGCTATACATACGTATACGACAATGGCCGACCCTCGTATATTGACAGGTTTGCGACTTTTGCTGTATATCAGCATCGACGTTTGAGGCTAGCATCGTTTTCCAAAAGTCAAAGAAAATTCAAATGCGCCTTTCAAATCCGGTTAGTGCTGGTATGTTGTTGTGCTTGCTAATCCCTTTTGATCCCCATGCGACCCCTATTCGGTCATACTCTTGTTTAAGACACTAAAATTGTTACCTGCGTGGAAGTTGAACTTTCGCTAAGTTACCACATTTCTGCTCAAGACATCACCGTTAATAAATGGAAGTTAGGCCCTTATTCTTTATTTTCTTATATAATACATGCGAAGAATACTGAACCCAATTATGGCGTCACTTTTGACTGAGTAGAAACCCTATCTCTTCTGGTTTCCTACATCAATTTTCCTGTCATCTGCGATCGTTGCATCTTTGCACCGAAGTTTCGGTCTTCTTTTATATCTTGAACTAGATGGCTGGGGATCGATAAAACTGTAAAGAGAAGCCACTGGATGTAACCGAGTCAAAGTCAAAGTCTCCAGTACATCTGGGATACATCTATACTCGTATGCTGGTGCAGCTTATGCCTCCTCCTGCTTCGCTGAAAATATATAACGTTCGGCGAATACGCGCATGTCTAGGGTTGGCTGTGCTCTAAGCAAATCGTCGAAAGGCATAATTAGTCAGGATGCCACCGTACTGCAAGTACTTGCTTCTATTGGCGATATTCGAGACAGTAAAAAAGAAGGCAATTACGCCATCCCGATATTGGTCAATTGCAATTGCAGTGACTTTCGTTCGACCTACCATGTTTTTTATTTTATTGTCCACGTAGAGGTAGTGTGCATGGTGTGGTACTCGTAGTTGTAATTATTTTTCTCATTTTCAACTGCTTCGGACAGGGACGTGGAGCCAGTTCAACACGGACCTGCAGGAGTAGTAATATTCTCCTTTAGAATCTAAGAATCCTACCACCAAAAGATATCTAAAAGCGAAGGAAGTAGCTGCGACGTTATTGACTCATTTTCAGTCGACAAAATGTATTTTAGTTTGAGATGTCATTACTGGATCAGCATTTTCAAGATCCTGAAATCAGTTATCGCTCCGGATGATGAATGCCAACAGACACATAGTTTCTGCCACTTCCTTGCAATAATTCGTTGTCTATCGTCTTACGTCTTACGACGATGGTTAAACTACCAGCTCCAGGACTTCAAGCTTTTAAAAAACATGTGATCCTTTCAGTATATTACGTGCCCGTTTAAAGGCTGTCCTCCAGATCAAAACCATCTAGAGGAACTCTACACAACAAAATACGGAATGCCATCAAGGTTATTCGTGACTGTAGTCGGAAATACTCGTAGTTCTTCAGATATATTCCAGAGAATTGAATTCCACTGTGCGGGTATAACCATGGAAGTCATAATCAAATACTATGGCAATGACATTCCTCAATGAGTATTTACCATTCTCGTCGATTCTAATCAGAAAAATCCCAGCCATCTCTCATGTGTCACACGTGCTGTCCAAAGTTCAGCAGCTTGTGTTAGATTTTACTTTGAATATCTTAAGATGGTCTCTATGTTTAAGGAAACATGATTTATCCTCTTGACTATTTCACGACACGATGCCAAACAACTTCTCGAACACGGCTTGAGACCACAGTCAATAAAATCTCATCACAGCAAACATTAAACAAATTACTGGCCAAGCTTTGGGCGCCAGATAATTTAATTGCTGTTGTAGGTACTGTGCTGAGCTCATTGCGACTCTGAAGCATTGAAGATGACAAATCGCATGAACATGTGCTTCGACGGGACTCTTGTGACAATTGCTTTGGCTCTTCCTCTGGCGAGTGCTAATCTTTACAATCAATGGCACACAAGTGCTTAATTTTTATTATTTAGCTTCAAAGGTGTGTCCTCAATTATTCGTAAAGAATTTCCAATCGAGTTGGTCTAGTAGTAGCGAATAAAAAAAATTTTGTATAAGTCAGTTGAAGCGCTACACTGCATCGTAAAGTTAATTTTAATGTTTTTGCTAATTGCAGTTTTAATATTTGTGTTTTGCTAATTCATAAGACCTGTGGTGGATAGGCTTTGGAGAGTACTTCTTGTATAATACGTTGTTAAGAAAGCGGTCTGAAACTTTCGTTTTCCGCTCTTCATAAGATAGATTCGTTCTGAAATACATGATCCATGTAGGACGTGTCTGAGAGAAGTTTTAGCCTAATCGAGTTCTACGATACTAGTATATCCAACAGACTACTTGGTGATCTGTGTAAGATACACACAGTAGTCGTGCCATAAATGAAATTCATAATTATTGCAATATCTCCACAAATAAGTACGTATTTGAAGCCCGAAAATGTCATAGTAAAAGTTCTCAGTAAGCGGGACATCATTGTGAGAAAGTCTTTGTTGGACTGTATACGTTAAAACCTTTTTGGATCTTATAGGCAAAGTGCGGGTTAGAGTGCAACAGAAGGAACAATACTGACTAGACCCTACATCTTACTTACTTATTTAATGGGCTCCCAACCCGTGGAGAGTCTCTACTTGAGACACTTAAGTCTTCCATCCTCCACGATCCCGGGTACGCTGCTTCCAGTTATCCAGACCAAGCGCTCTGGCATCCGCGATAGCTTGGTCTTTGAAACGTAGGTTCGGTCTTCCTTGTCGTCTCGAACTTGAGGACTGAGTTTCGAAGATTCTCTTAGCTGGAGCATTGTTGTCGATTCGCTCGATGTGGCCGAGCCAATGTGGTCGACGTATTTTGGCTTTTTGGACTACATCCACATCTTGGTATAGCTCATAGAGTTCGCGGTGGTATCTTCTCCTCCATTCGCCCTCCTCGCACACAGGACCAAAAATCCGTCGAAGAATTTTTCTTTCGAAGGAGCCCAGAATTAGCTCTCCCTTCCTGCTTATCGTCCAGCACTCGGCGCCATACAGTAGAACTGGCAGGATAAGGGTTTTGTACAGCGTACATTTCATCCTTCGAGTAAGGTGTTTTGAACCCAATTGCTTTGCCAAACCTATGGTAATTCTTCATCGGATCTCCACTAGGGTATCATTCGGGGAGTTCATGTTTACTCCGACGTAGATGAACTACTTAACTACCTTGAAAATGTTGCTATCAATAGTGACGTTTTGTCCTAGGCGGTGGACAGATGATTCTTTGTTTGTTGATAGCATGTACTTGGTCTTGTCCTCATTTACTTCCAGGCCAAAGAATTTCGCCTGTTCTTCAATCGCCGTGAAAGCCTCTATCACGGAACGCTGTGAGCGCCCGATGGTATCAATATCGTCCGCATATCCCAGGAGCTGGACGGACTTGTTGAAGAAAGTGCCTTTCGTATTGACACCTGCCCTGCGCACTATCTGCTCTAGGACGAGATTGAAGAAATCACATGATAGCGCATCACCTTGCCGAAATCCGGTGAAATAGTTCGGAGGATCTACTTCCAAACTGCACGTTGCAATGCGTGTTTTCCAGTGTCACGCGACACAACTGGATCAGCTTTGCCGGGATCCCGAATTCGGCCATCGCCATATAAAGCTCCTGACGATTAATGCTATCATATGCGGCCTTGAAGTCGATGGAAAGGTGGTGAGTCTCGACTTAAAATTCGTTGGTCTTTTCCAGGATCGACCCTACAGAGGTTCGTATTGTTTTACCGTCAGTTGGCCATTAAAATGCTTACTTATTTAGTTACTTGGATTCTTCTGGATCTGGACCTCAGCGAAGAAACCTCTGTAGTTAGTATGGTCTTTGTAAGTAAGTTGACAATTCACTGCACATATCTTAGCCACATCAGGCTGTACAGATCCTAGAGTTTCCCATTATGTGTCCTCCACCAAAGCCCATCAACGAAAGCAACACCAAAAGTCACTCGAAGAATCTTGCGTTCAAAACGACCAAGGATATCATTATCCATTTCCAGAAGTATAGGTATAACTTCTGGCTCATAGAACAAGAGTGGGATGATAAGGAGCTTATTCGTAGAGTATGGAGTTTCCTTAGTGTTTCCTGTAAAGACTTTATCATATAGCCCAAATACTTTTTTGGGCCAAAGAAACGATGGTTGGCCAACTATACTTTTCGTTTGATTCCTGACGATGCGATATTTTTAGCGCGTTATTTACCAGGTCGAAAACTGCACTGACATGGTTCAATCAGATCGTTGGTTACAGGTTTTCATACAAAATCCTGTACGCGATGTTTAGTAGACTAATGCCTTGATAGCTGGCGTAGTTCGTATGGATTGGGAAATCGATGGTAAGATTGAATTCATTAGCAAATTTTTCTGCGACAAAATTTTGGAAATAAGTTGGGGTATGCTTTCTTGTTTTTCATCGCCTGAATGGAGAACTTCGCTCCTGCGTGATATCGGAATATGTAGGATTTTTACCTCGTTTAATAGCCCAGAGAGGTTGGTTTCCCATTGGTTTTCATCGCTGCTACTTGATTTCACATCTAAATTTCCTTGCTCATATCTACAGGTCTCTATTGGGGCTTGTTGCTTGGAACGCTTTTTCCACCATTTTGTATAAATCCCAAATAAGTTTTATGAAGTAACACTTCCTGTTTTTCTAGATGATGCGCTTCTCCCACTCTTTCTTTTTCCTACGAAATAGGAATCATCTATCCTTTCGCTCGAGGAGGGCACGACCCTTGTCGTCACTCGCTGCATGTATAGTGATCGATTAAAACCCAGCATGTCATCTGCGGCAATTCTGAAGGCTTCTTAGCATCGCTGCCACTGTGTTTCAGCATCTGCTATGTGGTGGAGGACTTGTAAGGAGGTTCAAGTATACGCGTTCGGTAAAAGCTCACAGTATTTCTCCATTGTTGTGGTGCTTAAGGAATTCGTGGGCCAACCTTGACTATAACCAGTTAAAGTCAATTTTACTAAACTCGTTTCCAGCTGTGGGGTCGCGTATGCCATCATTTTCGACTGCACTACCAAGATGTCCTTCTTTCTTATTTTTCCGTTTAGATAACCTAAAACAATTTTAACGTCGTACTAAGGCTTATAGGCTTTTACTAGGAGCTCGTAGAAAAATTCTTTGGTAGTATCTTAACACTTAGCTGACCGCGCGCGCCATAATGAACTGTACGATTTCCACCGGAAGCCAAACTTCGCTGTCCAACGCGCATTTTTTGCAATGCGAATGATACTATTTGCAATAAAAGAAGTCTGACAATGATTTAAGCAGTCAATTTTATTTACGGTAATTTATATTAGTTATAATCATTTATATTTATATTATTTTTACGGTCAATTATATTTCATTTAACGATTTCATTGTTTATATAAAACATAGAATTAAAAGTATAGAGGGTGAGTTTTTTAACTTGAGACATCCAAATTACTCGAAAAGTACGAAATATCGCGAAAAATGTTTCAGACAAAAGTCACAAGGTTGTGAAGGGGACATAAGATGGTGACCACGAGTTTGACCTTTAGACCCATTTTCAAGGTCAAACGAAGGTCACTTTTAATTTTTCAAATGATAATTCCTGATTTTCATTGCTCAGGCGTATTCCTCAATGGGGCACACGACTTTGTCTCAAAGGTCTTATTCATTCAGTGCTAGATACCACTGCACTGGTACGCCTAAATCATTAATCGGTTTCCAACGTTGCTAGGGTGTTAGAAGGTCGAGATTTGTTTTGAGGAAGTCATTATTGCCTCGAGTAAAGTCAAAACTCAAAGAAATTTCAGATAGAGACAAATTGTCCTAAACTTATATGAGAGTGTATGATGTGCACTCTGCCCTTTTTTTCTACTTGAACGGAACTGTACTTCATTTAGAAGTTCGATATTTGTTTTGAGGAACTGATTATTATTAGTAACGTTTTCCAGACTAATAATGCAGGCTATTTCAATTCAAGAGAAAATTGATTGATTTATGGATTTCCTTTTGTCAATGGGCATTTCAGCAAATTGAACGAGACCCCCTTTTCTTCGCCAAGGTGTTATTCTCTGATGAGTCGACTTTCACCAATCACGGTACGCTCAATCGACATAATATGCATTACTGGGCTACCGAAAGCCCTTTTTGGTTGCGACAAGTTGAACGCCAGCACCCTTGGAATGTTAATGTTTGGGCGGGAATTATTGGAGATAAATTAATAGGTCCATATTTTATTGAAGGCAACTTGAATGGCGAAAACTATGCAAACTTCTTGCGGGACCATCTTCCAGTATTACTAGAAGAACTGCCATTGGAGTTGCGACAAACAATGTGGTTTCAACATGATGGTTGTCCAGCCCATTATTCCCAAGTAGCCCGGGGCGTATTAAACAATGTTTACCATCAACGATGGATCGGATGAGGGTGTCCGAGGCAATGGCCTGCTAGATCACCTTATCTTACGTCCCTTGATTTCTTCTTGTAGGGCTACTTAAAAAGTGAGGCTTACAGAAAATAGCCAACAACACGTGAGGACATGAAAAGACAAATAACTGAAGCTTGCCGGAAGATTACGCCAGAAATACTTCTCAGTTCTGTTGATTCATTTAAAGCGCGGATAGACAAGTGTATTGAAGTGAATGGTCACATTTTCGAGCATTTGTTGAAATAGTCTCGGGAAATAAACGTCGAAATGGGAATGGGAAGAATTCAATGATTCAACAGTGGGAGGCAAGGGGACCCACTCCAATTAATCACCCCGATGGAAACAAAATACTGCTACCTCCACGTCGTTGTTTCTGGGTTATGCTAAACGCAGTATGTAAGAGCAAATGACAAGCCTACGAGCAATACGACTGAGCAATGAAAATCAGGAATTATCACTTGAAAAATTAAAAGTGACCTACGTTTGACCTTGAAAATGGGTCTCAAGATCAAACTCGTGGTCACCATCTTATGCCCTCTTCAGAACCTTGTGACTTTTGCCTGAAACATTTTTCGCGATATCGCATATTTTTAGAGTAATTTGGATGTCTCAAGTTAAAAAACTCACCCTGTATAGTAATCCAAATTAAAGTGTGGATTCGTTGAAGGTATTCCTGCTTATGCAGTAGCACATTAAAATATTCGCAGACATATCGAGTATAACCAGTTTTTTTGTTAGCAAAACATACGCAACATCTTCGAAGAGGATACGCGTTTTTTCCACCCTTAAAAATTGGTACTAATTTACGTCTTTTTAAATCTTGAGATAGTCTTCCTAGTGTTTTATATTTTGGTAGTCGTGCTGTTCTTTCTATCGTGTTCGAAGGTCCCGCCTCTTCGGTGTATAAATTTTGAGTTTCCTGTGTGTCTATCAAAGCTTTACGTAAAAATTTTTTATTTGCCATTTTGTTATTATTTATATGAATGAATTAAAAAGAGCAGCATTCAAAAAATAATACGCTCCTTTTTGGTCCATTTGGTGCTTTTTCGAAGAATATTATAATAAGTCCCAGAAGTCCCCGAGCTAACAAAGAAAACACAAAAAAAATTTTCGGAAAAATATGTTTATTTCTCTATGTAGCCTAATTTTAGTTTAATACTTTACTGTTGGCATATCTTTCACCACCAAGTCATTTGTTCAAATTCGGAAATAGAAAATAATCCGAGTGCGTTAAATCTGGCGAATAGGGTACACGAGTAATTCGAACATTAATTCATTGATTTTGGCCATCACGATGACGGATGACTGAACTGGCCCATTTTTTTCTTCAACAAATGCGGCCGTTTTTTCTTGATTTCATCGTTCGCATAACGCTGCAATATGTTCGCATAATACACGCTGTTGATTGTTTTTCCTTCCTGAAGATAATCAATTAAAATTATCCCACGCGCATCCCAAAAAAACTAATCCCATGACCTTGCATGCTGATGGAACTGCATTCGCCTTCTTTGGAGGCGATTCTCCCATTTGAGTTCATTGTTTTGATTGTTCCTTCTTCGCGGGTGTGAAGTGACGCAGTTATAGGTGCGGAAAGATAATCTACCTCGCCAAGGTAAGGACTGAAACGAATAAAATTTGGAAACTTCAAAGTAAAAAAGAAAATATTTTCGTAAATTTTTTTTATTTGCTTTAAAAGTCTGTTTTTATTAAACTCATTCACAATTACAAAAAATAAAAAGAATTATTTGGGTTCCCATTCTTTCCTCAACTTCTTTCGAATGTCCTTCATAAGGTTGGTGACAGTTACATCCGTGATCTTTTTGGACGCTCTTTTCCATTTAGCACTAAAATCTTTTACGTCCTTTGCACACTGCTCACTTTTCCTCAATTTAGCTTTGACCAAAGCCCAATACCTTTCAATGGGACGGCACTGTGGAACATTGGGTGGATTCATGTCTTTTGGGACAAAGTCGACATTTTTAGCAACAAGAAAACTCAACGTTGCATGAGCATAGTGAGCTGAAGCTAAATCTGGCCAAAATAATGTTGAACCCTAGTGTTTGTTTAAGAAAGGAATCAACCGTTTTTTAGGCACTCGTTAATGTACACTTCTCCGTTAATTGTTCCCGTTGTAATAAGCGATGAGCTTTTGTGTCCACATTGGCAAATGGCCTGCCAAACGAGATATTTTGACCCGAATTTCTCCATCCCAATCGATGTTGTTGATTGCGGAAGTATCTCAGCTTCAAACGAGTTGTAAAACTGCACATCTGGAAGAGTAGTAAAGTCGGCTTTGACATAAGTTTCGTCATTCAAAACCAAGCACGCTTTCTTGTTGCCGATCAACTCGTATAGCTTTCGGGCTCGTGTTTTTATGACTTTTTTTTGCTTTTCAGTAACTTTTGGTATTTTTTGTTTTTTTCGTGTTTTTAGACCGCTAGATCTTTGTACCATTGTTTGGTTGGTATTACATTTCCGAGCAACATCTCTGTCAACGTCTCCAAATATCGTTTAATAACAGAATCCACTGTACTGCGTGCTATGTTTAAATTTTTTGCGATGAAATGGTTTGGACGCGAAGTATTTTCGAGCCATTAGTCGATGATCTTTTCACGGCGTTCCTCTTGACTCATATTTTATAAATATTTTAAACCGCACCAAACTAAAATCAGTAACAAACTGAAACTAGAGAATATACAGGCTAATTTGGGTACAAAATGGGATTGCAATTTTTGCGCGTTGGAAGTATAGCCCGTATTAAAATTTACAGATTTTATTCGTTTCAGTCCTTATTACAGCTTCATCCAGGGACAATTCTTGGTTTGGTGTATACAGTTTCGAATTTGTATTTTATATAATTTAAAACCTTTTTAATTTTGAATAATTTGTCCGAATTGTTAAATGATAAATCATTAAACATCGAAATGAAAGTTCGATCATATGCTTCCAGCTGAGGTCTCATATCATTCTCTGACCAATCATTGTCAGTACGAGGGTTGTCTGAAAAGTTTCCGATCGCAACGTAAAGATAGCGGCACTCGCCAATAAAAGCTAGTGAATGCTAGTTGTGCATCTTTTGACAGTTACTTACCGAAGTTTCAGTCATTTTGAACAGCTGAATCTAAACGTGGCCGTAAGAGCTTGGGAGATGATGAACGTTCACCAAATGGTGTTAGACGACTGCCGAATTAAAGTGAGAGAGATAATGAAAATGTCCAAAGAACGTGTTTTTTTACATATTAAATCAAGATTTAGGCATGAGAAAGCTGTCCGCGCGTTGGGTGCTGCGTTTGCTTACGTTACGGAAAAACGGCCTCATTTGCAGAAAAAGAAAATCCTGTTTCACCAAGACAACGCGCCGTCTCACACCTCAGCGGTTGCCATGGCGAAAATCCATGAATTACGGTTTGAACTGCTTGACCATCTGCCTTATTCATCAGATCTAGTCCCAAGCGACTTCTTTTTGTTCCCTCATCTAAAAACTGCGCTCGGAGGACAGAGGTTTTCGTCGAATGAGGAGGCAATTACCTTCGTGAACAATCATTTTGCAAAGAAAAACGCCAAGTACTATTTGGACGGGTTAGAGAGATGGGAGCATTGCTGTGAGAAGTGTGTAGAGTTACAAGGAGACTATGTAGAAAAATAAAAAAAAATTTTGAGGGAAAATGTCTTGTATCATTGTTCGGTCGGAAAGACATTACCCTCGTATTGACGGTAATGTCTTCATGCGTATCATAAAGAGAACTATCATCATCTTCCGATTCGTTATAAAATATTCGGCGATTACTTTGACGTGTGGGGCCAATGATACTTTCGTTGTCGTTAAATTCATCATCATTTATCTGCGTATCGTTGTCTTCAAAACAATCTGATAGTGCATCCGCAAACAACTCATCATATAAATTTTCATTTTTCCTTCTAGACAACTTCAGATTAAATAAGTAATGATAAGAGAAAAAGAGGAAGCCAAAATGGGAAACGTCCCCGATTGGTCGTGTACCGACTTATTTCACATCGGGGAGATTTCCCGGCTTGGTTGCGCACCGACTTACTCTAAAGTGAGGAGATCTCCCCGTTCGGTCGGCTAATACGTACTATTTCTATGTTTAGAAGTAATTAGAGGTGTATTTTCCACGTTTGAAGATTAAATGTATATTTTATGGACCCTTGTCTCATACGAAGAACTTGTATCTTTTTATGAACATAAGAAACATTCCAGGAAAAGACCGGACACTCACACTTCTTTTGCGTTTTATCTGCCTTTGTATGCCTAATGTAGCATGACATCATAATTTATTCGTATACCACTATATATTGCAAATTACCTAATTGATTCTAGCCACCACATCTTGGTAATAAAAACTTAAATGGACCTGACGTGAGCTAGCTAATATCCACCCGGAGGTCATAAGAACACTGAGTTACATCATCACAATTTAAAATGGAAAAAATAACACATCCCCAACTGTAAAAGGCTCAATTCCGTAAATCGCTTAAATGCCTAATTATTATGTTTCCTCCACAAATTTGCAACCACCGTAGAGTCAAATCCCCTAACAGTGATTCGTAAATTAGAGTCACCCAAATGATTGATAGCTCATGTCATGTCAATGCTGCCAACAACAATATTTTTACCAACTAACCAATCTATTATGCAAGCCGCCGGCTTATGCCCTCATTAATTTCCAATTTCTTTGTATTCGCCATCGACTTAATCTAAAACTTGCCAACTTGCCAACTTGCCAACTTGCTTCTTTGTTTCTATTTTCAATGTTTGTGGGTATGAGTGTTACACGTAATCGCTCCAAATGCAGCTGCAATTCAAGATTTCAATTTCAATTTCAATTTTCAATATCAATTCCTGTACACGCCACACACCGGCGTTCTGCCACAAGCACATACGAGTACGACTACGAACCTCAAAACTAGATTTCTGCTCTAGTCTGAGGTGGCTTCTGAAAGGGAAATTAATACGATTGTGATGCGAACTAACAACAAAAAACAACAACAACAACAGCAAGTTAGCAAAGCCTTGAGATGTCTAGAATACTAATTGCGGTAAGTAATGGCAGCAGTTTTCCGACACATACAGATACTCTCGTACTATCAACTAGTGCTAGCACGTACGTTTGAACGTTTTGTATGGGTTAAGTCAGCCCCATAGCCGGAAGCTTTACCTCTTGGTCGAAGGCATTTTTCTATTTTTCCATTTTTCCATTTTTCATTGTTTTTCCTTTCAACGAACATAATAAAAGTGAAAATGGCAATAAAAAGATCCACATAACACAAAAAAAAAGCCTTAAACACAATATGTTAGAGGGTACGAGTAGAATAAGTGTAATTTAATTGAAGGTAGAATGCTTATTAGTTTGTTGCTTATTGGGGGTAACAAACGGTAATACGTTAGAATAACGACGATGTTTAAATAGAGAAACAACAGCAACAACGTGCAGACGACGAGGGCAACCTTCACGCGCCGATGAAGTAGTAAACACAGATAGAATAGACATGCACAAGTGCGAACAGTATGTTAGTAGCTTGAAGGACGATGAGCAAACTAATTCAAATGTTAGTAGCTCAATATTTATTAGATCGGTTTCACTGCGCAGTACATATTATTGTAGGATTTCTATAGCTAAAATTCTATTTTCTAACTTTAATTACCCTATCACTAAGAAAACAGCCTCTAACATCGCAAGCCACAATACTAAAACAACTCAATGGGAAGTAGTACAAAACAAAAGAGTTGAGTAGCGAACTTGAAATTGTTTGAAACAATTATTCATTTTTTTTATTGTTTTTTTTGATTTTTTTTTCTTCCAATGAAAATCAATGAGAATTAATGATGATATTTTCTGGAAAACCTTGAATTTAGTAATAAATTTTTGTGTTCCTATGAATTTTATTGTCACACACAATGCGTGGAACGGGTAAGTCCATTAAATTCGGACTTGGCATGCTAAATGCGCTTTTAATCAATTTTCTGGAAAGTATTTGTTATATTGTATTGTAGTTTCATTTGTTTTGAGGATTTTCTGTCACATTGTGATCTGAAGTTTAATTGCGATTTCTCACACATTCGCTCAGGGTCGTTGTTGAGTAGGAATTTTTCGGTGAAGCATTTTGGAGGAAGTGGATTTTAATGAACATGTTCTCGTAGTCGGATCTAATATATGAATATTCATAAACTCTATTACAATACATGGCAAAATATTAGCCAAAGCAGTAATTAAGGGCCATGTTCAGCAAGGTTAACATTATTATACATAGGTTCTATGTAGAGTCACGTAGTTTGTGATATTTATTTTACCTTAAGTGATGCTACAATCCCATGTTAATCTGGGCATCTAATATCGCCTGGGTATGTCGCATTGGAATTATTTAGTGACATCAAAGGTTTGAGTGTTACTACAAACGTTTTCAGGTGAAGTTTGACAGTATACAAGAACTACAGTGAAACTGAGAATGATCAGTGGCAAGGTCTACCAAGTTGTGATGAAAAAACTAAGAGGCAGTCAGCTACACACACCTCATCTTTCAGCTATAGTTCTGGGAAACGTTAAACCGATCTTATTCTGATGCTAAATGGGAATATCAGAAGGTGATTACGGAGCAGCAATGGGTGGGTGTTGTAGACATAGTAAAGACACTAAGTGGCGTCAACTAAGCGACATCCAGTGTTGTAACTGGATTAGATATAAATTTTAGCATTGGAATCTGGTTGTTATCGGCTTTTCAAATATACTCGTATAAGCACTTTTTCGGACTAGGAAAGGGAGAGAAATAGGGGCACAGTTAATAGGTCAGCGAAGGAATATTATTGATGCTCTCAAAACTTCCACAACTTACCTAAACTCCGTTCTATGGACTTTCTACAAGCGAAATGATTCTCAATATATCTAATTAACAGCTAAGAGACAGACACTAGCCTCAGATATCAATAGATTCTATTTAATAAGAGTGATATCCCAACGGACTGCTCAAATCCTAAAGCGATCCAGGAAACACACGAAAGATAATCTTTTAATGCTGCATATGTTTTGATCCAAGCTTTTCATGGGAAATTCCCTTACGCCAAATTAGAGTTACATTCCATAACATCAGTATAATAACGCACGGACTCCTACCGATGATGATAAAGAGCCTGTCAAGGAAGAATTCTATGACTTCTTGGATAGAATTTGCGGAGCAAAAGAACTATTCTTCGACGAAATCTTTCAAAAGCAAAAAACTCTACGGAACGACAACAGAAAACGGCATAAGACAAATTGACTGGCAGACTGTTGAACAGTCTCACAGCATTTTGAATGTGCGCAGTTTCATAGCAGCGATCTCCGATCCGATCATTATCTCGTCGTAGGCCAAATTCAGAACCCGAATGTCCAACGACAACACCCTTAGTGTATAGCAATATCATAAGAAGATGAGTCGAATCTAGCTTAGGTTAACAGTAACACACGAAAAGATATCCGTGGTATGGTGAGGAATGCAAATATCTGAAAGTTGTGATGGAAGTTGTACATCTTAAGCCGCAGCAATGCGTAAGACAGGATCGGCGCAGGAAGTGATTGAGCCATACGTAGTTCCCAAGCTCATTGAGTCAGCCGAAGGGAACCGCATCTGACAGTTCTGTAAGAAAGCTGACAGTTTACAACGCTCCTCGAGATAGTCACCTATTCGTAAATGCAAAAAATTGTAGAAGTAAATAACCAACACGACTGCACTATACCTTCGATTATCCTTCAATGATCTTGCCCTCATGATTGCGATCTGTTATACATCGTCGTGTCTATCCAAGGAACCTCATCGACATCATGTTGATACGCAGAGGATGAAGAATCTCTCTATGGATGGCGTTATACTCCACTTAATGTTTTTGCAAAGCTATTTTCCTCAATTGTTCCATTTCCTCTGGTTTAATAGATTGCTTCATCTCTCACGGAAATTTACATCTTAGGATGTCAGCTCATGTGAATTTGCTCAACACTCATTGAGTCTTGTCAAAGCCAACTGGTGTCCTGGTGGTAGATTTGACAAATTTACTAAATTGGTATGACCCTTCCTCGGGCATATGGCTTAAAAAACGCCCCCGCACTATCATCTTTGATTTTCTGTAACACGTTTAGTTCTTTTCATCACATATTGTCCTCGATTCCTTCCGAATTGTTCTGGTTAATGTCTGATGAAGGGAATATCCTCTTCATAGCTTCGGAAATGAACTGTTTACACATTGCTTTAGGGTCAATTAAATTCTAACATACTGCTGGTTGGAGAGGTTCACTACCGACATCTGAGCTTCATATTTTTGTCAGCCCGATAGTGATATCCTTTTTTTTCTAGCTCCTATTTTCATGTATAGAGGAAATATTGCTGTTCCAGAATATGTCGGATAGCCTTAAGGTTTTTGGGTACAGGGGTACGAGCATATGGTTATCCAATATCTGTTAGAAGATTCTACATATAAAGAAACTAGTACTAGAGATATTAGGTAGGACTTTGATGGCACTTTTTGTGTTAGCAGTCTTGAAAGCTCGTATCACCACAAAATTGGTGAAACTGCTACCTTATCTTGACTAATTGATCCTAGGTGATCAAAGCGGATCATGTCGCATTGCAATGGTATACAATCAGCATAATGCAGCTTTCCTTTAGTTAAGTCTCACTTCCTTGCATCTCTCGTATTTGGATCAATGTCTTTTTCTTAGTTAAGACTTTGGAATTCCCCAACTTTCCATCTGAAATAAGTCGCCACAGATAGTGCATGAATGCTAGTACCAGGAGATTGCATTATATTTTTATAAACCTCTCATATACCTCCTCCTGTTGGGTTGTCAATGCAAAAGTCCGACTCGCTTTTAACAGATCTGTCAGAGGCATCACTGGTTGCGCTCAGCTCTTCATGAACTTCTGAAAGAATCGAATAGGGCTTAAGATCGATAGTTCAGTCAAATCAGTCATGTACATTTTGGAGCATCAGAGCTCTGTGATATCCATCATATTCCTTTCTTTTGGTTTCAGGATCTCTACCCCAAAAATTCTATCCTCATTTTGAAAAAGGCACACTTCTTCGTCTAGCCTGCTCAGAAATGTAAGCCTTCTTCCACTATTTTGGTAGCTCCGTCGGTATGGTCCTATGTATTTATTGTTTGGAGAAACTATGAGTAGCTCCCACCATTTTCTGTGGCGTAATCAGTCGTGTTTCCGATGGCTTTGTGACAATGTTGCAAAGAAAAACTCCTTTCGGCAGGATCATGGGAATGCGACCAGAAAGGTCGAAAGAAGTGCTTCATTCCTTTGGGATTCGAGTGCAATTGTAATCAAAATGTCAAAACTACAGGCGTACACCTTATTTTTGGCAAGACCTGCGATCCATGAGTAGAGTCGAAGACCGTGCCAAAACCTGATAGATTGATCTTCTCATTTTTTCTGCATTTACAATCACCTGGCACTGTGCCACTGCTTGTGAGCCAGGGAGGAACCCTCATCAAATATTTCGAAGCATCTTCGTAATTTATTCATAAGTGAAAGAATAGTTGAGTCGCAAAGCAGGACCCTAATGAAGCCTTTAAATTAATAAATAGGTGCTGGCTGTTTGTTTAAGTCAAAGACCTTACCATCGGGAGTAATTAAAATTCAATCGATCAATCAAGCTTCGACTGAATCAATTTGCCAATGCCCGGAAGCTAAATCAATTTATTGATCTTCTTTTGTCGTTCGAATGCTAAATATCCGTAAAACCAACAATAAGCACATTCATTGTTTCTAATCTTTTTAAAGATTCACCCAAGGCCTCGGGGTTTTTTTAGTTTTATTTTCTAAAGACACTTAGAACTTTATTCCGCACCCACACTCTTGCCCAGATGTATCCGCAACAACAGAAGCATTCTCTTCTCAAGTTTTTGCCAGACACATTTTAGATGAAGACATTTACATGCCATCAGACGCAGACTTGAGTATTTTTTCGTGAATAATTTAATGACTTGCCAACTAAAGTGACTCAATCTGGTGGCGCTGCAAAATATTGACACAAAATTGGTAAAAAAAATAAAATCACAACAGCATCTGGGTTCAGGCAACAGCACCGCTATTGTGTGTCGCTATTATTTTCCCCTTTCCGCTCACAACAAATATCTTAATCAACCGAAACGGACCGCATTTTTCCGTTTTATTTGAAAATTGACAAAAAAATGACAAATCGTCAGACTAATGCTGAAAAGTGGACAACCTCAACCATGAATGCAGCATACAAGCCAGAATACGCTCCGGGCTAAGGGTAGTGGAACTGGTTCCATGTTGTCAGACTTAGATTGAGTGCTTTTCTATGCGACACCGAGGCATGGTTTATGTTGGTGTCAACGCAAATGTTAGTCTCGGTCGATTATTGGTAATCCATGAGTCAATCTCAATGTCAATGACAAGTCGGTTATGAAGCGCCATGCTATCGGATTTGTTGACATAGCACAGTGTGTAATCAGGTAATTGGGTAAGGACTATGTTCTCGGTGAGACGGATCAGGAAATTTTCGCGTTTAAGTGGTGTAGATCAATATGTACTTTGTTCAAGTCCAAGGAACATCGATTGTTCTGATGTCTGGATGGGACTGGATTTGGGCTCATCGAAAGTGGAGCATGGAGAGTATTTCCTTCAGCTGGAAACATTTCCTTCTTTTGTAAGCAGTGTGAACACGTCATTTGTTGCTGCAAAGTGCAAGAGAAAATCTTCTTCGCATAATAATTGTTGAATGACAGACCGCTGCGTCAGGCGACACAACAACGGAGAAGTAGTGTGATGAAGAAGCTGACGATCGCGTATGTAACATGTTAATGCCGTTCATACCATGCTTGCTGAGACTCGAGATCGCTTGATTTCTGAATCGATTATTCGATCTTTTGGAGCAGACCGATGCATGCTTCATACCAAAGTGGGTTGCTGGTAGCCAAGAGTCGACTCGGCTATTTGCATAGATGATTTTGGGGCACTGGATCCACTGTTTGTTGCATATGAGGGCGATAGCATGCGTAAGACAGTTTTAGATATTCCAGGCATATTGAAGCATCCACCGTCATATCTTTTCATTCAAAGTGTTAACAGTTTCGTCTCCATAAAAGAGTAGGTCCAGTATATTTATAAAATTTGGCTCTTATACCGTAACCAACTCAAGCGCCAAATCTCCAATTTGAACCAATCAATTTCCATCCAAGTCAGCCTAAGTTTGTGCCCCTGGGACAAAAAGACAAGGTAGACCTTCAGTAAACCCATTTGGAGATGAAAGCAAAGACGTCGTCGGCTATGATCTCCGAGTATATCAAAGTACATAGCTTAATTTGGTGTAAGCTGTTCTAACTATAGTCGTCACATGTCACTCGTTTATTGTACATCTGTTAAACTTAAAACTTAAAGAAACTTAAAACTTTACCACATCAGGCTCAAGCGAGTCTTTGGGACGTTATGTGAGGTCACCTATTCACTTAGGCAGCAAGAATTTGTCACAATGGCAATAGAAGCCTGTTGGTCTAACTTTGATCATACTCTGGCCAAATTATTCGTACTTCATACGTGTGCTTGACAATTTCCACCTGTTGTTGACCTTTCTGTGGATCTTACTTTCCGTTCGTTCTCTGAGATCACAGAGAGACCGTTTAATCGATTGAAGTGTCCGATCATTGTATATCGCAGAACTTCTTCATTCCATTTCGTCAGCCACCTCCTTGCTGGCTATGTTCCTATGTCCAGGTATTCCAGAAACTGCTTTTGTTGAAATGTCATATCATTTCATAGTATTGCCCTAAATAAAGCAACGAAGGTTGCTTCCATAATTGCCAGAAGCTCAGAACCATAGTCCATGTTTAGCCTATCTGTGTAGATGAAACTGATATCATATTCGTGCGTCACTTCTTTCCCTGCTAATTTGTATGACTCTTAGTTTAATGACGAAGAAGAAACTCGGAGCTTATCCACAAAGCTCTTTTACCATCTGGTTCCTGCATGTATAGATCCAGATGTAGGAGATTGAGAACTGCCTTCAGTCCGGCTGCTGGAATGGTTCTCATTGCACTGATTGTCCTTATATTGGGTCTATAACTTAATTCATGCGGTTTGCTAAGAGATGGCGTAACTTGTATTACTCCATTCTTATTATTCCATTGGAACATGCGTTGGAAAGCTACTGTCATTGTAGGTCATTTCAATATATGTCATTGCGTAAACAACAATATTTTTTTTTCACTCAAATATGTCGAACTTTGTGCCTGAAAAAGTGTTTTTGCGGGGAGTTCTTCTTCATGAAGAAAACTGCTGCCGAAAGTCATCGTATTTTGGTGGAAGTTTATGGTGAACATGCGCTAGCTGAGCGAACGTGCCAAAAGTGGTTTGCACGATTTAAAAGTGGTGATCTTGGCTTGGAAGACGATGAACGTCCTGGGCAGCCAAAAAAGTTTGAAGTTGAAGAACTGGAAGCATCACTCTATGAATATTGTTGCTAAATACAAGAAGAGCTCGCAGAATCTTTGGGTGTCACTCAAGCAGCCATTTCAAAACATTTAAAAGCAGCTGGATATATTCAAAAGCAAGGAAATTGGGTTCCACATGAACTCAAGCCGTGAGACGTCGGAAGGCGGTTTTGCATGTCCGAAATGCTGCTGGAACGCCACAAAAGGAAGTCATTTTTGCATCGGATTGTTACTGGTGATGAAAAATGGATCCATTACGACAACCCCAAGCAACAAAAATCATATGTGAAACCCGGGCAACCAACCAAATCAACGGCAAAGCCGAATATCCATGACGCGAAGGTAATGCTCTGTATTTGGTGGGATCAGATGGGTGTGCTGTATTATGAGTTGCTAAAACCGGGTGAAACCATCAATGGACAACGCTACCGAACACAATTAATCCGTTTGAAGAGACCAGTGGCCGAAAAACGCCCGGAATATGCGATCAGACACGACGCAATAATTTTCCACCATGACAACGCTCGGCCCCACGTTGCTATTCCGGTTAAGAACTATTTGGAAAACAGTGGATGGGAAGTCTTACCCCACCCGCCTTATAGCCCAGACCTTGTCCCTTCTGACTACCATTTGTTCCGGTGGATGCAGAACGCCCTCACCGAAATACTGTTCACATCAGAGCAGAATATCAAAAATTGGCTTGATTCATTCTTGGTTGCCAAGCCGGCGCAGTTCTTTTGGGATGGGATCCACAAATTACCAGAAAGATGGGAAAAAGTCATAGCTTCAGATGGGCAATACTTTGAATAATACTATTGTACATGTTCTGCTTAAATAAACGTTCAAATTTTGAAAACAAAAAGTAAATTAAGTTATATACCCAATATATGCCGAGCTTTCCATTTTTGTCAATGCTTTAAGGCTTTGAGATTGGTCACCTGGTCTGTGAGAATTAGACACACGGTGGCCGTATACAACCACAGAATTATTTTGTGGTTTGATTTCCACTTTCCGCCGAAGATTTGGTTGTATGTGTACTTGCTCTTTCATTGATATCCTGTTTTCAACAAAGTTTTCTATCGAGAGTTATTCCGATATATTTTGGACTCTCTCCCATCTTGTGTGGTATTTTTCTATTACCCCAGATCACTCTCACAAAAGCTAATCCTGAAGCCAGCACCGTACTATCGTTTCTCCTTAACTGGCTTCCAGCCAGAACCTTCCTAGAGATCAGAGTGAAACGTATTCTTGGCTGGGTTGTTACATACATGACTTTGCCAGCTTTGACTTACGAAGACAATCAGCATCCCTATCTTCGTTCAGTCAAATTCATTTTGCTGGTGTCACCTAGACTTTTTAGACTTTATCCTTTTCCGAGCGCTTGGCAGCTTTATCGACTCCATTTCCGTGAAGAAACTGCTATCGGGATTCTTAAATCTTCTTAACAGCTGGCGCGCATTTTTGAGTTGGCATAGTGAGTTCATCGCTTCTTTTCTGTCGTATCTGACTTTTTGTTGCCCACCAGGTTGGTCTTGGTTGAGCCCAGATATTCACTATCTTTCGGTTTACATTCCTTTTCCACAACCGTAAAGATGTCTTCTGTGTAATCCGTCTGTTCCGGTGATAAACCATTGACTTTACCTCCTGGATTTGGTGTTCACACAACTGGATAACCCAGCTAAAAATACTCTAATGTCAGCTTCGTTAACGTGTTCAAATGTGGCCTTTAATAGGATGTCCTATTGGTGGCCGCATATGAGCTCTCTCCCTGGAGACTTCTTAGACTCGTATTTTCGATGGAGTTTTGGCACAAAGTTTGTCAGAACATGGTCCTCTTGCAGTGGCTTCTGTGATGTCGGTATTCAGAATTTGAATGAGCTTAAGAAAAAATGTCTTGATATTGAGGTTAATCGTTCCCTCTTTTCCCGCTGTTGACAATTTGAACTCTCCACCGCCATGGTCGTTACAGAATCTGCTTTTGAAAAGTTCTTGTTGCCAGATTTACAACAGCTTCTTTGTTTCTTTTTTTGTTTCCTTTCAATCTTGATGCAACAAGTTCAACAGAATGTGGTGTCGTTCTGTATTCATCCTCTGTTTAGAGGAAGGATTGGATTTAAATCGTATATCGTTAGGTATCCTTACTATAATAGCTATTTAGCGCTCTACAGCTATGCGAAATTTAGTAAGTCCATCGGCGTATGGAATAGGAGAACAGGGTCAATTGCTTCTTGCGTTCTGACTTCTTTAGAGATGAATCTCTAGAGTCTTACTATACTAAGCTCTCACGCCATATAAACACGTAGGGATAACTCTTTCTAGGCTTCTGAAGGTCTCTTTATCTTCGCATATGTAGGCCGAAATTCGTTTGAAATCCTTTCGTACCTTTGAGTGTTCAAAGTAGTTTCTGCCGTTATTCTTAGCCTTAAGAGTCCACTTAAATGTGAGCACGATCTTCTAAAACAGCGTTTTTTGATTAAGATATAATCAGATGGCATTTAGCAGCAAATGTAAATCCATTATCCACCTTAACCTCCACTTGTAGCCACCTTCAATGTTAAGCCATGATCCTAATTTCGGTCATTTAATACCAGAGTCGTGTCCAAATCATATAAAACCAAATTGCAGCACTTAGCACAAAGTATCCGTAGCTAGAGTGAGTAATTTGCATTCGGCGATTGTGTATAGGTAGCAACCCACCAGCCATTAATCCTCATATCAGGAAACTGCCTACCGCAACTGAAAGACTCGGTCTCGAGTCCAACAGCAAACCATAGAGCACCCAGGCAATGGCAATGGCAATAGCAATACCAATAGCAATAGCAACGGCAACTGCCACGGCAATAAGTGTCAATTAAATCAATAAAATCATAAAATTATCTCAATTTGTAGTGAAAAAGATGCAAAAACAAAAAAACTCGAAAATCGCATGAAATGCACTCTGCTCGTAAATCTTCTTAACGGGCTTACAGCCTTCCAATCTCACATACCAGCAGCTGCATGGAGCACTGCAGTTTGTCTGTGTATCTGTGTATCTGTGTATCTGTGTATCTGTCGGTCTGTTGGTTTGCTTTTGCGAAGAAAATTCATTACGATCACTAAGCAGTGTATGTTCCAGTTAATTGTTCGTTATTAAGGAGCGCTTACCTGAGCTCTCGGATAAGTGAACACTCCATAGTCAAGCAATAAATTTGCATCACTTCGAACAAAGGCCACCTTGAGTTGGCAATTTATTCGAAGCTCTAAGCTACTTTGGATCTTAAAAATGTTTCACAGGCACACTGGCACGGTATGACGACACGGTGCGGCAACGTTGGCGGCGGCGATACTGTTTTATTGAGTGTTCTTTCTAAGTGTAGCGTGCATATGGGGAGGTTGCGAAATTTAGTTCTGAGAAATCGTGTGAGCTGGGTTGGATTGTTCTTCTTCTTCGCATGTCAAATGCTAGACGAGATGGAGTGAGTTTTTACCAATTAAATTGGCCCCTCGGGAACCTTATTGTCAAATAAGGTAAATTTGCACGTCATTTATCCATTCGATGACGGGACGTCATTCCAGATACTTTAGCAATTGCGTAACACTTAAGTGGTGTTTCGTTTAACAAACGGATAAATTCAAGTATCGAAGTGTTCAAGTGGTGCGGGGTACTATTCTGAGTTAGACTAGGTGTCAGTCAAAAAAAAATATACCTTAGGGGGAAAAAAGGTGTGGAAGATATGACGGGACTGTGCTGTTTCACTTGAACTTGAAAAATTCATTGAAATTGGCAAATGAGTTGAGTAAATTCGAAATGTTCGAAATGTGTAAGAACACCAGAATCAGCTCCGATTGGTCGTCAATGTTACAACCACTAGGTAATACTTCCTCGTACAGGTAATTCTGTCATACGAAAGCATCCTTGGCTTCAATTTTTTTTAGGCTTTTTGTTAACCCGATCTTGACTTGTGCCAACACTTTGTTTAAGCTTAGAGAAAGTGGATCAGCGGCTGATCTATAGTATTGCCACTGCGGTTGGCAGAATGTTCTTCGGTAAACAGTTTCTCTGTGACGTCTCAAGGTAGGTACTTCGACACCAATATGAGCTAGTTTGGGAGGTTAGAAAACTCTTGGGCTTGCAGCGCTCTTCCTGCGGACCTCATTCTATGAAAACGTCTAAAGTGCTTTGAACTTTTGATGACGACACTCGTAAATAGCTTAAGAATAAGCGCCTGGAACGTCCACATTTACAACAGAAAAGGTTCACTTATCAAGCTGCATTATATCCTCGTTGGAGTTGTGGCATTGCACGACAAACGAGCAGCTGCTATTTTTAAATGGCGCCTTATACTGCTAACACCAACTATAAATGCCATATGGCGCCGCATCCGTGGTCGACAAGAGACGCATTCTCCTTGTCCTCTGGATTAATTTGATGAATAAATGTCTGGGAACTATCTGTATAAATGTACCGAACTCTTTCTACTTTCCACTCGCTTCTCAAGCGAACGTACGGATGCAATACAAAAATCGTAATGGGGGACTCCAAGATTGGCAAAAAGGATCTTTAAATCGTTGCTTAAGGGAATCAGTATACACGATCAATGCTGTGATAGAATGAAACTGATTGGAATAAGTGAGCTTATCTGAAGCAAACCAAATTATTCGTAGTTATATGCGTATGGATACAGCCGCCTTACTGAGTCTGATAGTGATCTTAGACGCTAACTCCGCTTCGGACCAACACCTTGTTGCGCAATGGAAGTACTTATCCAGCTCTATGTCAAAGAGATGTATGCCTTCCAAGGACATTGAAGGAATTAGTTGAAAATCAAGCTCTACTGACGCTACTGCAGCAAAGAAGAGAGCATGCCAGGCCACTCTGAGGCCAGTTGTAATTCGGATGTAAAAAATGATACGCGATACATAGTAGAAGAAGGAGGAGCGCAGGGAGAAGAATGACTGTACGTACGTACCAGGTTGTACCATAAGTATTGCGCGATTTTTGAATCTTAATTAATTTGGAAAAAATGCCACCTTCTGCCCACCTCTCAGGCAACTTCTTAACGCTGTCACTAAAAAAATTGTTTGACTTCGACGAAGACAATATTTCAAGAGCCTCTTGGACATCACTTGGACATCATCCAAATATCTAAAATTTTTCACATCAACAAAGTTTTACAGACTTCGGAACAAGTGGAAATTTGCAGGCGCTGAATCTGGAGAATAAGGCATATGCACCTTTTTGGACGTAAACTTAGCTGTATGTGGGCCAAAAAGGAATAGAACACCCTTTCGATTAACCAGACTTGGCCGTTGCTAGTGCCGAGTTTAATCTGCACAGCTCTTCACAGTAGACTTCTGTTGTGATAGTCTGTAACACCTTGAGCGAGCGAGGTCCATTTTTGGGATGTTGTGCTGTTGTGTCTTCTGGACTAAGCCATTGGTGGCGACGGTCGCGACGTTTAATGTTGTTGTAAAGAACCCATTCTTCATCTCCGGTGATGGCATCTTGATTGTGACACGACAGAAGCGCAGTGCAAGCTTCGATTCTTTGCTGCAGATTATTATGCCATAGCTGGTTTGGTACCAATTTCCCAGCTTTATGACTCTTCCAATATTGGTTAGGCGTCGATGGATGGTCATATGGCCTACGTTGAGTTTTCTTGAGAGTTCCCTTACCATAACAGTGGAGTTTCTTTCGACAATTGACTTCAGGAGCATCTCTAAGCTTTGTAAACCAACGCCAAAGATTAAAGCTCATGGTCGTAATAGTGATTGAACTACATAAGTTTGGCCTTAGACTACGTGAATCCACTGGTCATAGGTGAGGGACCAGTTATTTATTTCTAGCCAAGTCCTAGTTAAGAATGGAGAGAAGCAGACCGATGCCCACTGTTGTTTCGTTGACAGAGAAGCTCCATTCAACACTAGTATAAAAGATGAGGACATGACCGTGCTTGAGTTGTTGATTGTTGGTTATAACTTTATCCAAGAAGACTTTTATTTAGATGAAGGCGCTTTAATTCTCAGATGTCTCGCCTAATATGTATAGGTTCCTGGATTGAGTTTTTCAAACTTCGGCTATCAGTTAGCTTCATTAGAAATTGGCTTATTTTGTGTAGTTGCAATCTGGCTATGTAAGTATTAGAGTCACTGATTCTCAGCACTTGATGGTGCAAGTATTGGATTTTTCAAGAAGAAATGGGTTTTTCAAATATGGATACGGGCATAGGGGAATATAAGGTATACCACCTTGAATTTATTCAGAAAATTAAGAATACAAGTTTATTCATCTAAATCTATATTGTTCCCTTCAAAGTAATCCCCATCGACTGCAACACACTTATGCCAGCGCCTGATCCAATCCTCGAAACATTTTTTATATTCGGTTTTCGGTATGTCCATCAGTGCTTTCTGCGATTTTTCCATTACTTCTTCTCGGCTGCTTCTACGTTCCCCGTAGTGGTTTTTTTTTAACTCGGTGGAACAGAAAGAAGTCACAGGGAGCCAAATCAGGTGAAATCGGTGCCTGTTGGATGGTACGAGTATTTCTTGCATTTTTCGTCAAACAATTATGAATAATGACGGCACTGTGCGACGGTGCGTTATCATAGTGCAAAATCCACGAGTTTTCTGTCCACAATTCCGGTCTCTTTCGGCGAATTGCTTCACGCAAACGTCTCATAACGCCCAAATAATACGGCGACCTTTGTTTACTGTCTGGCCTTCTGACAAAAATTCATGATGCACTACACCGTTGTAATCCATGAAAACCGTGAGCATTGCCTTCTTTTTTGACTGAAAACGACGTGATTTTTTTGGTCTTGGCTCATTTGGTGAACGCCATTCACTTGCCTGATGTCTGGATTGTGTGTCGTACTCACAAACCCACGTCTCGCCTCCAGTAATGATCCTTTTGATGAATGTGGGATCGGATTCAGCCTCGCAAATCATCTCTTTTGCGACCTCAACACGGTCTCTTTTTTGCATGAAATTGAGGTCTTTTGGCACCAACTATGCTGCTACAAGACGGAAAACCAAATCATTACCCAAAATGTCTTGGACGGATCCATGGTTAATTTGCGATTATTGACCAACATTTCTTTTACTTCATCAATGTTTCCGTCTCTATGTCGATGGTCTGCCACTGCGTTCATCATCTTCATGCCACTGGTTTTCTTTAGAGAATCGTTGCCGAAACACTTTTCCAACGTTCGCGCACCATTAAATCCGTTTTTTTACGCAAAATTTAATCCAAGTTCGTTGTTGCAAATTTAAATCCATTTCTAAAATTGTAAAAAATCGCCAACACACACAGAGATAGATGTACTCTTGGCTACGTCACTTTTGCAAATGTCAAGCTATGACGCTAAGATGTAGAGGGAATGTCAACAACAGATTTACGAGCTTAACAAAAAAACAGAACTCAAATCGGAACAATGGGAGCTCCACACGGTGGTGTAGTGCGGGAACTTTTTGATCGAGGTGGTATGCAACATATTGATTGTGATATGATTAAGTTGGTTTTCAGAACCTTGCTTCTTGATGGTCAGGCGACGTCATGTGTTTATGTTACTGTATTGACGTGTCATGCCTTAGTACCAATATTACTTGGTTTTCAGTCGTGGTGTACTGTGGTTTATATTTTCTGTTAATTGGAAGCACCTTCTTACTTCTACATATCCATATATTGGATAAAATAAAATAAAACGCAATCCCTCTTCACAATGATCTAGAGAAGAGAATGGCTTTAAGGTGAACTTGGTCATTGTTCTGGCAAGTGAGGACAGTACCCAAGTTCCTTCAGAGTTTTATCAGTCTATAAAATCTTCTTTTCTACGGAGTTAGACGAATTTTGCTTTCACGAACACTAAGATACCCAATCCCTCAGAATCGAGTCTCAGCAAATGCAACTGGAGCTGATTTTTAAGAAAACTTCAATCAGTCTTGTCACCTTGTTTTTGAGTACAATATTCGCAGCAGTAAACTCATCAAATCAAATCTGTTTTATTTCTTCAGTGTAACTTCATTTTAAGGGAAGGAATATCGACAATTTTTTAAGGACTTGTTGGTTCTTCTTGGCCCAGATATTTGCTACATCACGGGCTAATGAATGACATGCTTTCTTCAGCTTTATTCGGTGTAGGAACAAAATAACGTTATCCTCTACTTCTGGTGTTGCTGCAGTAGCAGCTCTTAAAACGTTGGATTCTTCCGAGATCCGTGTTATCCTTCCTATCCTCTTGTAATATTTCAGCTGAATTTATTCCTATAAAGTCTAGTTGACAGGAATAGCAAACGAACGAAACGGTTTAGATTGGCACGGTAATGTTTGCATTTAAATTACCGTCTAGGTCAAGAAGTGCGTTTTTAGTCACTTTTACGTATCCTAAGAAGCCAGGACTACTTCGTTCCTGAAATTTGAAATTGTTTGCGCAAGGATTTGTACCGGTAGCAGATAACATCTTCATCATCTTTGTGAGGAATTTTTAGTCGGTTCGTTGGTCTACTTATCGCCGAATATACATATCCGCCGTATATCCCCTTATAACTGATCTTGAAAATGTCAGGTTGCTTGGAGTTATTCAAGGACGCATCAGTTTATTTAGACGTTGATCTGTCTCCACGCTGAGTTGCCCTTATCGACTCATTCTCATCGTCTAAAGTACGTTGGTTTGAAGATGTATGTACAGATGTCTCTTGTGTTTTACGTGAAAATCTGTCGCGTAGATTTAAATTCACGGGATGCCCATACATCCATGGGAGCAGAGATATAGATGCCTGGCCAGCGCTTACCGGGTTTCAGTAATACTAAGTTGAACATGTGTTGAGGGCACAAGTTCCACTCTTGATTTGAGTCGAGGGCAACCTAAAACCTCTTGCCGTTCTTAGGATCGCGGCGCCCAGCTCTTATTTGCAATTCCACAACGGTTCAACCGAACATGGAAGACCCGTCCTGTGACTTTAGGTTCAAACCACAGTCGCAATGATGCTCCCACTAGGGGGTCTACCTCTTTCAAGTCAGGCTCGGACTGAAGTCCTGGTGAGGATTACCACCCAACAGAACCATATGACCAGCCGCTTGTAACTGGTCAAATCACAGCAACCTTCAGCGGCAATAAGATCTGAAAACCTCTACGATAAGATCAGTTTTGCTCTACCGCCGTTTATTATTAGAATTCGTCATTGATGGGCGTAGCCTTGATAACTGGGTAGGGGCCCAGATGTATGTATAATCGGTTTCCTGAAAATTGAATTTCCGATTTTAGTATAAGTGCTAACCGTATAAGTATTTTTCAGTACTGTCAAACGAATGCAAGTGTAAACTACGTGACCAAATTTTGTTGAACATTTTCCAATGACACACCGATCAACACAACATCAACACCGCTCATGACTCACTTTTCAACAATGCAACCAACATCATCCGCCTGCAGTCAATATCCGTGGGCTTTTCAGTTTCAGAACATGAACAGATGCAAACCAATTGCCAAAACATTTCTGACTCATACTCTAGCATAAAATAAACCCCACTACAGCCGGTCATTTCGAAAACCCATGACGTTGCCACAAGACAACACACACAATACACTTTAACTGTCTTTCTCTGAGCTGGCATTGTGCCTGACGCGTTCGGGCTACCGAATTCTATTGTCTTCCATCTATCTAGCGCTTACTTGTGTAAACACGCTAATTAAATCATTAGACAGGTACGAGGTGGTTGTGCGAGACGTCAAACGGAAGACCAACATACTCGTACAAAGTCACCAAAACGAATCCGAGGAGGAGCACTAGGCGCTAGGGAACTACTGCAAAAAAAAAAACGAAACAAAACAACACGGCCAAGGGAGGCAACTGTGATGAAGCATTAAACGCCAATGAATTCACATCTTACTTCACACAGCCAGCGGCAAGGCTATGCCAAACAGCAACAACAATGGCACAAGCAAAACTGCAACACCAGTTACCCACAAGTGACTGACTGACTTAAGAAAAAGCCTTGAACTATCCGCTATGTGCTTCACAAGACGACGACAGCTACAAAGACGCCAACGATTCCGACTACACCAACTCCAACTAATAGCGAGTTTCAAACGGCAAACTGGTTTACGTTGTTGTCGCAATTTCAGGCAATCGATTCAATGGGCATGGAGTATCGTTTCCCGTTCCCAGATGCACACAACCAGCCAACCAACAGAGGTTCCAGAGTACCTTGCATCAAAATATACTCATACACAATTTCGGCCACCTATAATAGTTCTAGATCTGCTGAGTCCAGCGTCTAGTGGGTTCATGGTCGATGAACCTAAATGCTCTGTCAGGTAAGAGAAGGTTGTTCTGGTCTGGTTGCTATAATACATACACCAGTGCGCGCTCGCGCGCGCGCGCGTACACACGTTGCACCAGCTTTACCGATCATAGCACTCCTACTTGTTGGGCAACCATGGGAGGTACTTATTACTTAATTAACGAGGCACCTCTCAGAAATGTAATTTTTATTAATTACGAGTATCTGGAGACGTGAGGATGATGCTGATCTGCTGATCTGCTGATAATCTGATTATCGAAGAAGCGTTCAGGCGTTGCGTTTCTTTAAGCTCGAAAGGGTCGCATTTCTGAACTCTATCTGTTAGTTAGAGAGTTGGAAAAATCGTCAGAAAACGCCTTCGGATCATGAGTTGTGGTACGCTTACTGGGTTTATCGTTGCGTGATCTTGTTTATTGATCACAGTACGTACGAGTAACGCATTGAAGGGGATTTTCATGATCAGGGTCATGCGTTGAACTTGTTGTCGGAATCGAACTCCGGCGACGGTGAATGGAAGTCAACTTTTCGTGTGCCCCGTCAAATTGTTTTGTTTTGCTTTTGGAGAATGTCAACAGGCATTTCAGTTGAGTTATGGGAGGTTGCCTCTGGCTATAGTGTTAATTAAGACCGGTTAAGGCGGCTAGTTTTTTCCCCTAATTTTATTCTACTCGTATATGGCTTTTCTTGGTAAATTAAAATCGAACAGCTTTTCTGGTGGAGACTAGATAAACGTTGAACATCTTTGAGGTTGCCGTTTCATAGTGGCTGATGTTGGCAGTTTACGACTGACGGTACTAAGTATCGATCGGGTAGGTGGGAGTGGTTTCGGAGGGGCTTGGCTTATTAACTTTAGAGTGTTAAATGTTGGTTTTGAGGGGAATTAAATCGTAGACTTTGGGATACGGGTACCGTCTCACTAACGTAACCGTTTTCTTCTAGCCAATAAAACATTGCTATTTTTTTATTTAAAGGGTGCCACATGGTTGAAATTTGGGACCACATGTTTTTCATACAGTGTACTGGATCAAAACGTACTTGAAGATTCATGCGTTCAAAGTGGCGAAAGATATAGGCTGGGATCATTAGGTTCTTATGTAGAGTCTTGTTAGCGTTGCTCATTATATTTATTTTTACTTGTTTTAACGGGTGAATAGCGAGTCTCCTGTGTCAGTATAACAGGACAAGCATTCGTTGGTCTATGGCCCAGCGAGCCGCAATCGTAAAACACCAGAAGCTCCATAACAGACACAAACGCCTCCCATACGGACACAGACTTTGTTGACGACTAAAGCTATCGACCTACGATGACGGATCCTATATGGTTGGATCACGAATTTATCATTTGAAACTGGAAACAGCTACCACCTCTACTCTGGCAAACCGCAGAACATCACACGCGAAAATAAACTAGGTCTACTACTGACCCCAAAAGCAGGTAGCAGCCTCATGGCCTATTTGCCTATCAGTCATAGGGTATTGACGGCTAGATTTAAGAGAAGAGTGAGGAACATTACTAACATCCAGTGCTAAGCTTCACCAAACTATGCGGACGATGAGGTTTAGGATGATTTCTACTGTTAACTAGGCATCGCCACCAGTTCAACGCTGTACGGAAACGACACACAGGTTTTGAACGGGTGACGGAACCACATTGCCTCGGACATACCTATATGACAGCGGAGCAAGATTTATTGAATTTTTCAACGTTAACCCACTGTTCATAGGGGACATACTGTTTAAGTACAACAACTTCCACAAGATCATCTGGTTCTGATTGACAGAGAACGTCGATTAGCTGGCGCATTATAAATTACATCGAAGACGTCTGAAAGCAGGCATCGGTAGGCAGAGTGACGATCATAGTATGATAGCTTCAATACGTTAATACGTACTGCATCTGCCAACAGTCATCGTTCCAATTTTGTGAGAGTCTGACACCATAGGCGCCGGAATCCACATGTGCACCATCAAATGCGGGACCACCTTTCCTTAGAGGGACTACGAGCACTAAAAGGCTGTGAAGAATGTCTTTTCATCTGGGGATAGATGGTGATCTTTGGTAAAAGACAATCGAGTCAGAGGACATGATTTTCAGCGGATACCTCGACAAGTATCAAAGAGGGTACAGTCCTCAAAGCTAGGATTGTAGCTACCTCAGCAGTAGGGTATGCGTAGGTGCAGCCTAGTGCGAGCATGATAAACGGAATTACATCAACGAACTAGCCAGCAGACCAGAATAACACTTAGCTGGTAGCCTACTGACTTCGGATAAGGAGCAGTGAATCTGATCGATGGATCACTTTGCTGTTGCACGAAATCATTTAGCGAGTAATGAAAATAAATTCCCAAATACGCACCTTCGCTCCCAGTATCATTGAAATTAACATATGGTATATCGTCTATCAGGGTCTTAAAGAAAAACAAACCAAGGAAAGATGGGATCCAGCGGAACACTTAAAAGCCGTACGCAATACCAGCGACGTGCTCCGTGCAGCACTATCGGGAACAAACCTGTCATCATATCTGAAACATCTGGACTACGCGGATGATGTCTCACTTTTTTCACATAAGGTAATAGTCCTACATCAAATGGTCCGTAACTTAGAAGCAGAGGCGTATAAAGTTGTGCTCAAAAGAAACATGGCAACAACTTAGACCCTAACCATTTCCATCTTCAACGATCGACAAGAAGTCGAGAAGGTTACCAACTTACTTTATCCTGGAAGTATGGTCTCGGAAGATGGAGGAATAGATCTGGATGTGAACAGCAGGAAGAATAAAGCAAAAGCCGCATCCGGCATGAGTGCTAAAATCTGATTTATTTTCAGAACTGAAATTAAGCTGAGACTGTTCTGATCCAAAATAGAATCCGTGGCTCTATATGGGTGACTAAAATGTCTATGCAGCATCTGAAGCGTTAACTGGCCGAACCGTATATCGAACGACAAGCTTCATACCATCATGGGGCAGGAATCAATAGAAATCCATCCACAGTGATCGAAGGAAAAAACGGCAGTAGATTGGTCACACTTTACAGCGCGAAGATAGTTCCCTCACGAAATACCATGTGCCATGCAATGGAATCCATTTACCCAATCAGGCAGATAAATTGGCCGCCCAAGGAAAAATAAAGGAGCAATCACGGGTTAAGTGCATTGCAAAACTCAGAACATGATGCGTGATGGAAAGGTATTGTGGAGATTGCTTCCGTCCTTTGCGGATTAGCGAGCTTTATCTCCCGAAAATCTGACGAGTTGGCTCCTTTCTATAGATGCAGTCATATGCGAAATTAAAATCGGTAAAAAGGTGCTGAGTATCTGAGTTTTCTGTAGTGTGAATATTGGATCGATTGTGTACCAAACGGGTATAAAACCGCACTGATAGGGTAGGGACCAACTCGATCATTGACAAATGGTTTCAGGCATCTGAACCGGGCAAATGATGTTGAACTTTAATTCATCAGGCATAAACGTCTCCTCATAAATCTTGGAAAGGGTTGCTGTACGTTCTCTACCAAGTCATCTCTCGCTGTCAGGAAGAGAGGGCGCTCGGTTCTTCATATTGCCATCTTTACTTCAGTGTTGTTGGATGAACGAAAATCTTGGCTTTTGCCGCCCAAGTTGGATGACTCTTTGCTTTGCTGAAAGCGGTATTTGGATCAGTCCTGCTGCTTAACAGTGGTTTTTTCATATTTTTAACTCCGACTTTAACTCTATTACTAAATTTCCCTACCGCCTAAATATTTCTGCTTGAGTCTTGGAACATTCCTTTCACACTGCAGTTATTTCTGGAGTAGGATAACTTCATTCTTTCGATCTTGCCTCTCATGTGCTTTATTTTTCTTCCGAAAAAGTCGTTGTTTATCCCTCCACTTTTGTGTGTAGAGTGCCAGTCTTGTCCTTGCCCTAGCCCTGAATTTTTCGTGAGTTTCACTGCAAAGGGTGGAACAAGTAAATGAAGTAGAGACAAGACATGCGACATTATGTTGAGCAAAATATTACTATTCAGCTACAACTTTAGGGCAGTTAGGGAATTCATCTCTTTCAGGGCATTTAAAGCATCCGTGATTCCATTAGATGGAGGTCGCCCAGGATGTTGCAGCGTTGAAATGTCCAAACCGCTGGGTCCAACGCTCCTAACTTAAATGACTAATATCTTGTAAAATTTTACCAATCCCACTGTATGGTGCCGAAAAATACTTCATCGGTTATTGGTTCTACCGTTTAAGGAGGCGTAGGGATACAAAAATTTGTGAAGATGTGAATATACTCAGGAAGGCTAGAGTCAGTCCACTACAATGACTGCGTCGCATAGACAGCAGTGCTCCAGTTTATGGTTTCGGATTCCCATCCACATAATTCGAACCAAAGGTCAAGCAGTCACGGATTTTGGGGACTAACTCGGGATATGAATCTTCCAGCATCGCTAGCGGTAAGTAGGTAAGTAAGTATAGGGATTTTGGTAGTTGTTTGGCCTTATAACAGCCTTACGACGTTCTCAAGAGCTGGATATCTCTCATCGGTCCTGTGTATTGTATTGGCCTAAGTGGTCTCTATTGAAGGTTGAAGAAGATTTGGATTATCATCGAAAAAGCGGCCTCCAGTATTTGGTCTAGCGAACAGCCGGAGGTGTTCCACAAGCAGCCATTGTATACGGAAAGATTGACTGTTTTCTGCGGCTTTCATGTCAGAGGTGTCAGGGGCCGTACTTCTTCCGATATGATGCGGCGAGTCGTTAACCATTTTTTTGAGAATAATTTGAAGCTGAAAGACTTGGAGAATACGTGGTTATAATAGGACGGGGCTAGCATGACACAATCGACTTATTAAAGAGGAAGTTCAGTAATCGACGTGTCGCCAGACATCTTCTTGCACCGCTCGTGCGATTTAACGCCGTTAGACTCTTTCCTTTAAGGTTACATTAAGTCTTTGGTTCTTACCTACAAACCAGAAAATTTAGACAACTTGGAGGTAGGACTTCAATATACTGACTAACTGGCTTCCGCTAAATGGCTGGAAATTATACCTAGGCTTGGCTTTCACTAACGATTTGTCCACCAAAGGCTCGATCCAATTTACTTATAACTTCAGCTGCTGCTGTTCGACACAGTAACTTCTGAACGCCAATTTGCCCATTAGCCAATTCGTTATCTCCACATCACTTCCCATAAACACTACTTCAGCTCGCCCCCTAATAAATTTTCATCGTCCTTAAAGCCGCTGGCCATTTATCTTGTGTGTGACAAAACCCCCTGCCAAAAGATAAATAAAATAATTTTTCACATGCACCATCAATCGTGGTGTAGGTAACATTGCCACTGCCACTATAATTCAAAGTCTTAATGACACGACACAATATAGGCATTTGTCCGGAGGAGTCCCAACTAAAAACCAGTAGCAATTTGAAACGCTTTAAGTCAGCATAAATCCAACTTACAACATGCCCAACAGAAACACACACCTCCTCGGGTTGGTTATGGGTTGCTTGCGTCCAGGTGCACTGGGAACGAAACTCAGACTGGACTTTCGTTTTTATCCACACGAACTCCTTGGTTAGATCTCTTGAGAGATCTCGTATGTGGAAGATACGAGTACATTTGTATCTAACACATAGTCGTGGTTTCATGCAGCCAGTGCGAATCCGAATACGATTATACGAATGTCAGAAACACTTGTTTGGCAGTTGTTGCCCATGGAAGCACCATCGATCCATCTGGAGATTTATCACTTTCATTGGATGAGGTGACGCACGCTTAAAACCGTTTGACTCTGGCCACGGATGGATACTCGTATGGGTACATGTGCATGTGTGCACTAACTTGCTTCGCTAGTTTTTCAAATTAATCTTCGACTTCACGTACGGATCTTTGATTTAAAGTATCGAGTTTTTTGTTTAATGGATTAATCACGTACATACTTTGGCTCTGGTTGGTTTGAGTGCAATTTTTCACAATTGATTGAGTTGATGGACCACCGCCAGTGCGCGGCTACCATCGGTCACAGCACTGAGATCAAACGACCGGAAGTAGTCCTTGACAACTCTAATCGCTATGAAGCGATCGGGTTTTAAGACAAAAACTACTTCAGAGATGCGTTTATTTGTATCTGACATCTGAGAGTTGCGTTCTTGGAACCACACTTACGGCAGAAGGCATTTGCAGATAATTATCACATTTGTCGGCTTCTTTTTTGTCTTCATTTGGAGTTTCGGTCTTGGTCTTGGTCTAAAAGAAGCAGCACAGCGGAGCCCTTATTCGGGGCTTGTTGAACAGATAGATAGGTGGATAGATACATAGAAGTGAATTTTAACACGCTGTCTGTGGTGTTGGATTACACTTGACCTTGTCATATGTCAGAGTAAAGTGTCATGGTTTTTCGAACAAGATACAAATACAAATCTAAGTGCATGCAACAGGTGCTTTTGTTAAGACATGGTGCTTGGACGCAGAAGCATCAGAAATAGGAGGATTGGGTAAGACCATGGCGAGAAATGTTTGTGCAATTATAGTGATCGATTAGACCCTTTATGGTTGGTAGAGCCTCTGAGAATTGATGACTCTTAAGATGAGTGTTTCGTTTGTCATGACAGGGTTAGTGTTTAAGTTTGATGGTTTATTTAACAGTAATTATTATTACAAGTGTGGACATCATAGAGGTCAGTTGAATGGTAGCCTTGCCCTCTATTGACAGAGACTAAGGCACGGTTTTTTTTTTTATTTGAGCCGGCTCCTGAAGATACGGGAAGTCATTTGTACCGAAGAGGATAAAGAGTTTTCATCGTGGCCGAGTGATCGTCATGAAATTGGGTGCTTTGCCGATAGTAAGACAACGAATAGAATCAACAGCCATTCTATCCCAGCAAATTGTTATAAACTTAATTCAGAAGAGCCGTCGTTTACTGCGCAAAGATAGCGTTCCTAGAATGACCACCATAATAGCCCAAAAGCGATCGAAATCTTTAATTCAAGTAGTTGCGAACTATCTGGAATTTAGTGTCTCAGATCAACTGAGAATCACTTGGATTCCATGATGATATCGAAATCATTGGCAGAATGCAACGAACTGTCACTGGTGCAACGGAAGCAGCAAAAATTGGTTCAGCACACTCACAAAGGACATGTATAACTTTGAGGTGGTTAAAGAAATAGTCTAAATCGCCTTCGCTGTTAGATTTTATAATGTCACCTAGCCGGAAGGATTGCAATGCAAAAGAGACTATACAACTGGCTCATCAACTCATGACATAACACTATGGCGCATAAGCATGGACGTTAGCAAAGACAAATAAGGTTCTGTCGTTTTGGACACAAGATTCTTCGAGTGATTTGACAGGTTTTCGAGGAGGAAATATAGCAGCAACCTGTTCAGAAAATTAAGATGGCTGTGCTCTGTGGGACAAATGGACATCAATCTTCTGCTACGGAGAGTCTTCGATTCCAATTCAGAGGGAGAACGCAGTAAAGGAAGACCTCGTATGTGTATCTGGTACCTGTCGTATGGAATGGCTTAGTGTTTATGACTTTCGATGACAATTAGACTGTAAAAGCTGATCTGTTAAGGAGCATGCATCAGCTCATATGTGCAATTGAGTCAGTGCAACCCATGTACGCTGAATGGAATCAGAGCATCATCTGTCCGGTTCTGAAGAAAGGAGACCCCCTGAACTGCGTCTACAACAACCTGATAGGTCATAGGTCCATATTAGTGTTGTTTAAGACCTGTTAGGTCCACAGTCGACTAAATTTTCACTCTGTGGCAGATCTTGGAGACCTGAGAACACCAAGTCGATACCCAACATCTCTTCATTGATTTTAAGGTTGCATATGAGAGCGTCTATAGAGAAGAGCTATATAGAGACATATCTGGCCTTGCTAAATTCGTAAGACTTTACATGATGTTGATGAAGAACTCTTGCTATCAAGGTCAGAAAAAGCATCACGAAGGCAATTGAGGAGAAAAGCCTCTTCGCGAGCAACAAAGAAGACACTGTACAAAATCCTTATCCTCCTGTCCTGTATGGCGCAGAGACCTGGACACTCCCAAGAGCTGATGAAAGCTCTCTTAATTGCTTTGAGTGAACAATTTTCCATGAGATATTTGGCCCTACAGCGATGGACTAAATCGATCCACAATGACGTGGATCGAAATGGGCCACATGGGCACTAGTGCTCCAGCACGTAGGATCCACGATTCCACCTTAGTGGAGCGATGCAGTATAAGAACACCTCACTTAAAGTGGCTGACGCAGTTGGAAGGGGATCTCGAACATTGGCGTGTGTAACTAGAGGAGCCACTTAACTAGGAATCGAGCTGGCTGGAGAGGCATGTTAGTTGAGGCTCAGAACCGCCCCGGCCTGTAAAGTAAGAAAGGAAGCTGCTAAAGATGATCGGAAACAACTACTATTCCGGAGGTGGCGTTACTGTTAAAAACTGGATGGTATCAAGCGAAATGTAACTATCTGGCCGTCATTACATTCAGGATCTTTGGACTCAGCTCTGACTTACGTGATTTATCAGCAGACTCAGGTCAGTTGGAAATACATTTTCGTGGGATTCTGCGCTCGCCAAACTTCCCCAGGAGAACAAGAATTATTCGATAGGGCAAAACTGATCGATTTGGTTGGGGTCTCTATGAGGGCAATCAAGAGACGTGTGAATCGCCTAACCGGAAATAAAAACGCAGAGCAAGGTGTCTTTCTTCCCCGCAATTGAGAAAAATCATTTAAAAATGTTTACGCATTTCCAGCCTCAAAACCCAGCGACTGAAGAGATCATTGAATCCTATTTTTCGGGGGATTAACATGGAAATGAACAACATATTCGGATATGATCGTTAGGCCCGGAGGATACCATCACTCCTCAAAAATTGTAGTGGGCAACTAGTGGCTACTTCTTCATAAATTCTTCGTAATATGTCGGCATAATAGCAACAAAAATTCAGCAAGCTCCGAATTATCTTACTCCTAAGTTAGTTGCCTCATAAGAGGACAATGATTATTGTGGATGTGAATTACAATAGATTTCACAGCAAATCCAGACGGACTGATCAGCTATGAGTTCACCTTTGCACAGATGGTTGTATAACAAAACTCGTCCAAAAGTCCCACTGATTAGGGGACCCTAGAGCTGGTCCATAAAAATCTCCCAAAATCTTCAATGAACCCAACAGAATATATTTGAAACCTACGCCAAACAACCACTTATTCGAGTAAGTGTAAACCCAGTTGCATCATTGCTTCGCATCGTAGTTAAAATTCCATGAATCCATGAGAGTCTTGATTATCAAATTCTCACTCTAACCTCAATTCCTCCACTCCTTTGACAAAAACAAAAAAAAACAAAAATAACGAAATATTCTGCAATCCCGTCTGTATGGAAATTCAGAAACATTTCAAGCAACACCATCTGTTGAACTTACAAAACATGTCAACTTGTGTCTTATGGGGCTTAATCCGCGGGAAATCTTTTAGATAAAAATCCATTAGCATCTGCACTACCACTAACACTGTAGTTTAGGCAGTCTAGGTCTACCGTAGGCAAGAGAGTTGCATGAAAATTGTCAATTGCACGCGATGTTCTCAATGAGTTGGCTCAAAATGTTTTCTCGTACTTGAACTCCACTCAAGCGTTTCTTTACTGAGATTTGAGTCAAGATACGAATGCGAGTAGCTTGGAATAGTAACAGTGGCTACTGTATGTATTCGGTAGAAGTTAGATACTACAGATACCCCAGTCATTCAAGGTATAACAGCAAAGCGATAGTTTTGATTGACATTTTCAGTTGAAGGATGTGTTTCGAGTTTGAACTGGAGTTCGTGCAAAAATCAATGTGTGGCATGTGATTGTGCAACAATTGATTGTTCGTTTCGGTGCGCAATGACGTTAGGTTGGATGTACTGATGAATACCCGTACTTCGGTGTTTCGTGATTGATATGTTTTGAGGTAAACTTGTTGGCGGTTTGTGTTAGGTTGCTTTAGCAATTTTTTTTTTTTTTTTCTGGTGCAAAACTATTTTCAGTTGCGTGACTTACGAGTGTTAGAGTGGTGTGAAGGCAGATAGAGTGCATGTTTTTTTGTAATTGAATTGGTTTTCGATTTTGAGGATGGAAATTGAAGCGGTTCCATATGATGGACTTAGTGCCCTTGGGTTTTGCTTTAGGAACCTAACCCTGGACGTTAAAGCTGCTATAAGGTGATAATGGCAGGAAATTAGATGGGAGAAACAGCTATCTAACACCAAGACGAAGCAGATTCAGTGACGATTATGGAAAGATGAAAAGCTCGGAATTGTTGTAAAGGAGAATTTGAATGACTTGTTTTTAGCGAATAAGAGCGTCTTTTTTCACGGTTCTTTAAAGCGTTATTTGGAAATTTATTTGGGGAGTGCGATACAAGTCTCTTGTATCAAAAATTGGTGCAAGTATCGTCTGAGAGTCGCACTGGAAAAAACACGTTTTGAAGAGGCGATAATTTGTTGACCACCTCTGATACACAAGAATCGGATTCTGCAGCGTATACATCCTCCTCGACTAATGAGAAGAGGCTTCTCAATATACCAGATTCTTTTAATTTCTTAGAGAGTTCAAGTTGGATGCAGTGGACGATGGACATCCTAGGACTGTGAGATGTTAGTGGAGGCCGTTCACTAATATGCACTTTATAGTCTTCAGAGGTATACTATTTGAGCACATAATCTGCCTATAAATCAGCTGGGTCTTATCTCATAAGCAGCGAACATCAAGTCAGGTGGGCCGCATTTGAACTTAACACTGCTACCGCCGTTTGGTAAGCCAACTACCATTTCGCTGTACTCCATTCATACGAGTAGTACCCGTGTCAAATTATTAATAATTTCCAAACACAACATTGGCAGGCTTTGGCAGAATAAAATGAAAAAATATCAGCAGATCTAAGGACACAACTGCACACGACGCTTGGAGATTTGTAAAAAATCTTTCCGCAAACGAAGGCCAGATATGGCTATCTGCAGCGTTGTTCCTCCAACTAAAGCAGCTTCACGTAGTATAGAGAAACAAATTCGAAAGTCATGCGCCGTGTAGAAAGAAACCATTTACGGAGTAGACCCAACACTACCGTCTATGTTAGTACAAAGAAGTTTATCACAGCTCCACTATTATTGGATCAGAAATGGCTCCTAAGATGAAGGATCACTTCGTATTGGTGTTATTACGAGTATTATGGTCTTTGAAAAATCCGATAGAACGAGAACCAAAAATATTTGGTTTCAGCGATTATTGCGCTCCGTGGTAATGAGGCTGGCCCGAACTTCAGTGAGCATTTCGAAGCATTTGTTGTTTTTGAATATACGTAAAGTGGCCCCAAGCTTGTGACAGCACTTAAGGCTACGAGGAAGGACAAGGTTATAGGTCTTGACGGCGCTCGGCTGGGGCAATATCAAGATCAACGGCAGAGTTAGTCGAACTCATTATAGCAAGTGCACGCGAAAGAATTGAATTCTCTGCTTCTCTGCCTTATTGGTCATATTAGCACATTGCGGATTATTATATTTACTGCTCTCCACGGCGAGGATCAGGAGAGGTATTACTGACAGGTGTGCGACATAAATCCACATTGCCACCGCTTCTTTTCCTGGTTAACAATGATTGATGTCATCTGAGCTGCTCTGTCAGAATGAAGCAGTTTCCCTAGCAGTTTGAGTAGGTTTATCTTTTCTGCTGACAGTGGTTCCAATCTCAATGTTAACAACAGGATTGACAAGGCAAAAGCTGCGCTTGTTACGTTGTCTAAAATTATAAAATATTTTCAGAGCCAAATTCAAATAGTTCTATGGATACAGTATGTGAAATGTTACCGCCGATATCACTTAAAATTTGCAGGCTTTCTTAAACACATGTCCGTTTCCATTATTCTTGGAATTTTCTGGATAAATCAGGTCCGAAATAAATGTTCCTACATGAGAACAGGAGTCGATATGGCAAAGAGCATGCTAGAAGGTAATGGGATCCACCTTACGTAGAAAAGCGGCTCACCCTAAGCACTTATGGTGGACTTTTTTCGAAATCGTATTGCCTACTTCATAGACTTTTGCCGTATCTAGAAGAACTTTGTGAATGAAGAAGAAGAGGAAACAACTCTTTAACTGTCGGAAACAATTCTGCCACACACTCTTTTTCCTGCTACGGCCCAGGATAAATACGGACACTGAAAGTCCCTTAGATTTCTATTGGCTTCAACGCGAAGCCTAAGGAAAATTCTCTCAACATGTAATTAGTACAACAGTGGGTCTAACATTTGGTGAAATATTTTGGTGCTCTAGCTACTTGTTGCTCCAAGTTACTAGAAAATCACAGTGATGGTTCCAAAACTAACTTAGCTCTGTGACTTTTGTCGAATGAATTAGGAAATGCAGAGGCAAACTCAACGGAATCCACCTGTAAGATGAGCACAATAAAAACACGTTGTGGGATACTTTCCTCGTCCCGAAATGTGTCGCACAAAGTTCAATCTCATACTTTACCCGATTGCCATGCAAATCGCAAGCCGATTAGTCCCCAATGGAATCTTAATTGGTTACAAAATAAATTTAATGAGATCTTATCGCTGCGACAATGATTGATTGCACCTCATTCACACAACTGCAACAAATTCATTTCGCAACAAAAATTTCGTGCGTCGATTCGTATCGTTATACATCGAACGGCCGCTTGTAAAAGAAAACAATCAATGCACTTACAAGTACTTAACATTTGCATTTACCACCGGTAATTGAAGTAGAAAACCAAAAATCCATATCTGAGTACTCCTCAAGGGTAACAGAGTACTTCTAGTTCGCTACTCAACTCTTTTGTTTTCCCATAGGGCAAGAGGTACATATTCGTACATTTAGTGGAACCGTAACCAATCCTTCAGTTGTACATTCATTTCCCTGTGGGCACATTGTATCTCATAGGTAGATTGTTTCTCCTTTCACATGGAACGTCGGATTCGTTGTAAATATTGTAACTCAATCGGTTGGGTTCGATCATAATTTAGCACAACAAGATACGAGTACAAGGAGCCATAGGAACGGTTGTGATCATGTGCCCATTTGAAATCAAATCGGAGGCATACGGATATTGGACAATTAATTGTAGTTGAATATATTACAACTGTTTGACGCAAGTCATGTAGCAGTAGTAGCTGTGAATCAAAAGTGCACCATAATTATTTTGGTTAGGCCCCTCTATTCCGAACCTAGCGGAGAGTAATAAAAAAGAAATCATTACATTGGGCCGGTGTTTCTTTGGTCGGACTGTGCTGGTCGGTGGGTCTGTTAGTCGATTGGTTTGTTGGTCGATTGGTCTGTAAAGCCGATTCTTCGTAGCCGTTGCGGTCGGTGGTGCTATTGTGTAAGTTATTGCACATTCAGTGTACGTAACCGCAAATAAATTGTTTAAATGTTCAAAATGTGATTTATAGGTTGCAGTTTTCGTCCTCTTCTCTCTTTGATTTCCTCTGAACAATTCGATGTTGTTAATGCCATTGATGGTCTGTGGTTGTAATGTTACCGGTGCATTGGTAGTACGAATACCAGAATCACTTTGGTTCCGTATTTTCGCAGGTGGGCGCGCTGGAGAGGATAAGCTTGTTATGAGAACCTGAGAGATGACCTTTGGGATGTCTTTTAAATAATTACGAGTGCATCTAATGCTGCGGATTTGTTATTTGAATTTTGAGTTGTTGCAAGTGGGAGTCTTACTTTAAAATATTGCAAATTACAGGGGTTCGGTGGCATTTGTTTGGATTTCAGATTGGTTTAGTTTAGACTTGTGAAAGGAATAGATTGTGAGAAATTGTATGCTTGCTTTTCTGATATTTTTGAAAGATCATCGGTTCCGATGTCACTATTATTTCGCCAAGTAACTGAGATATGCAGATGAGGAAGTGAAGTCTTTAGAAGACATATTGAAACTATTGTAATTAAGTGATGTCTTTTTGAGCTATATCCCCTATAAATACTGACTCTTTCTACTTACATACAACAACGTATTTGGAGATACAGAGGCAGGAGCAATTGAAAGCACCATGGTGAAATGGCAGTGTTTAAGATTTATGAAGGGAAACTATTTGAGCTATGAACAGATTCAATCCATTTAGGTCTCTGGGGCCAGATGGTATCTTTTCAGCCGAAATCACTGTCAGAATGACGCATGTTTAACCTAATGACACTAGATTTGTCAGTCAGCCACCTTGGCTTCTGAAAATCTTGAAAAAATTGATTGACTTCCATCTTCGTCAGAGCATAAATCCAACTCTTGGCATCTCGAAATGTGAAAATCACTAGAAATAACCCTGCACTCAATATGAAAGATATTTCAATCTCAAGGTGGCCTTGCTCTACACTGAGGATACCTTCAACAACACCAAATCACATGCGATAACAGCATAACTTCATATCGTCAACTTCTCCCAAGAATTCTCAAGGAATTCCACACACTTTAATCTACCTAACTACGCTGTATAATTCTATCTCGATTATTTGCCCCGTAGTGTTTCAGGGCGTCTGCCAAAACTGAATTTTTCCAGTCATACCGAGCATAAGAACCAAAGCAACTCGGCTGAAGTACGAGTAGATGGGCCCGAACCTTAAACTTAATATGTGACGGCGGTGGTGAACAGGGGTTGCCCTAAGGCCGACGTTTTGTCTTCACTGCTATGGTTCGTCGATTCTTTATGCCACTTTCCCCTGGCTTTTTATATCTAAGCTTAGGCATATGCAGATCTTTACCTTCTGTTGAATAGCGCTTAGCAGTGCTAGACGAAATCGAGGATTGGCTCACCAGAAATGGGTTCAGTCATTCTGCTTAAAGTTGAAGTCGTTCTCTGCACAACTCACTTAGTTTTAAGAGGCGTCATGACCGGTTTTCCAACAAAGTTAAGTATTTGGGTGTCATTCTAGAGTACAAACTTTTTAAGACAAAATATGTCACGTCAGAAGCTCTGTGGGCTATCTTTCAGTATAAGGCTCCCGGAAGTGGGTCTTGTCACCGAGATGGGTCATTTGGGGCAAGATCTATTCTATCATTCGTGTCTGTTATTTGGAGGAACAACTCTTCTTTCGATTCAAGTCACGCTTTCAAGGTACTGCTGCCAAAATCTAGCTCTAGCTTGCGAACTTATCTTTGATCTAGTTCTGCCTTACAAACTCTGGTGAATCTCAATCTCCATGATATTGACATCATGGACTGCATCCTCAAGATGATGTTTTGTTTAAAAAGAAGTGCTTTTTGCTATAAACTCGCACTGGATTTTCGCCCAATTATCAGTGTACACCAGACTGACTTCGGTCAGAATGTGAATCGAGAGTAGAAAATAGTCTAATCTTCACTGATGCCTTTTCAACCAAACTAAGATGTGACGGCGTTGTCTTTGTGGAGGACGACGACCTTAGACTGCGCGACTTGTTAGGCAAACGTGGGTTTGTTTTAAGGACGAAGATACACATAATTCTGGTAGCAATGAATCCAGTCGTGAGGAACAGGGGGAGTACAGGAAAGAGAGCATATCTACGATTAAAGCCCTCAAACTAGCCGCCACTATCTGGAAGTTAGTTTGATAATGAGATTAGGGTCTGAATCCCGCGTTGGGTGGCATATGGGCACGAATATTACAGGCCATAAGGCCTCACTGATGATCATAGGTGACTGTAAGCTTCTCAAAGGCATCTCAACGGGCCACTAAACCTTTGCTAAGCACTTAAGTGTGCTGGGAATAAGTGACACCAATTTCTGTGAAGCTTGCTTTGAGAGTGATGCCGAAACCGGGGAAGAATTTTTCCGTGAATGACTGGCTTTCGCTTATGTAGTGGGCCCTGATATCAGAGGCACTTCATCACGAGTACTGTGTTTGTACTGTATCTTCGTTTAAGTTATCTGTTCCTCTATTTCAATGGCAAGACATTACTTATAGATACCGCAAAAGTTCCATAACTCCACATATTTTCTCAACTAACCACCATCGGAAAACAACAATTCTCTCCTGTGAAGGACACCGACTAAATGACATAAATTCCGTTTCCCATTCTCATATCTTCTCTCACAAATTACGGAGTTCAAGGCGTTATTTTTGTGGAGCGAATCCATTTTCAATTAAAGCAACCTTCACTCAGATCATTACCAGTACATCCTTCTTCCCCATCATCCTACCATCATTAACGATCACTTCCTTGTTTCTTATCCAACATCGCTTACATTAATGTGTTGCATTCTTTTGCCATCTCCCTTCAAAAGGAAAACCTTGAAAAAGAAATCGCATACGAAACCAAAGTACGATGGCAAAAACAAACTAAAAATCCTCACAAAAACAAGTTTAAGCAAATTCCCCTACCAAGGCCCATAGGTAACTGACCAGATGATAACCATTTCATAAATTGCAACTCTCTGCTCCAGCACTAGCAGCAAAGTAAAGGAAACAAGACCACAATACGAGTAATGGCGAATAATAACATCGACTACTTTTCAAACTAATTACATAAGATTGCCGTCAAGTTCGAAAGTCGACGGAATCAAGAAAAATCTGCTGTTAATGGGCTACCCAGCGAGCGGTACAATCCGCACAGCAATCCATCGAAAATTCAGACCAAGTACGATACTTGTATCTAGTATAGGTATTGTAGATACTCGTACATTTACTGCTAATGAACTTCGGATATAATCGTACAAACATAATGTATCTACGAGTACTTGTCCAAGTTCCGTCATCCACTTTGGTAATAGCGTGCTCTGTGCCATTCGAGGACGGTCAGTGTCACATAACCGATCACTTGCACGATCACTTGAATGATCGCTTGAGTGGCACCAACAACAGCAACAGCAACCACGAATAATTTGGATCGCTGACCACCGAAAGTCACTAGGCTACTGGGTATGGCCAGCTTTATCCGTGCTGTTATTATTTTGGCCATTTCTTTGCGGATCCATTGTTCGCTTCGGATAGCAATTTGACTTCAGGCACTCTCATTCGTAGTTAGTGGCCCATGAAATCTCTCTGTTTTGTAGAAAGCCCGCCCAAAGAGTAGCGACAAATTGATCATCAGCAAACTTCCCTCATTCCAGTAGCGGTTGGGACGGTGCTTGCAAAGCCTACAATTAGTCATGTGCGGCCGACCTTGGTTAAGGTTGACGATTTGAAGTTAAACGATTCGGACTCCAAATTCGAATCCAAATCTGACTACGTCTCCGATTTGAAGTGAATGTTTGCTTTGCATGCAATTACACATGTTTCTAAGTAGTAATCTCGTCAGATAGAAGTAATCGGTCAAGTGGGGAGGAAATTGGCTTTTAAGTGGCTTTGGGTTACATTAGGTCACTTGTAAGGTTAGGGCGTTTGACTAACTCCAGTCAGCTCGGTAGTTGGGTTCATCGTACTGGGAATGTTGTTTTGAAATTGAAACTAATCGATGCGATTTAGCTAAGGTCAAGTGAGCAATTTGTTATCCACTAACCACTTGACATATAGTGTGTGCTTTGATAGCTAATTGATGTTTGGCACAAGTTCGTGGTATGGACAGTTTTCGAAGTGATGTGATTTTGCTAAATCATCAAAAGATATATCATATAGCCCGGCAGCTACAATTCTCTGGAATCGTGAAATGTGAGTGAGCGTCTGCTAACAATCTTTAGCTCAATGGTCGTCAATTTCAATTTGCATCAAAACTTCTACTTAAACTTGCATTCAAACTAAGTGATAGACTTTGGTACGAAACGAAAGATCATTTCCAGCGCATGGGGAATCTGGCGACATTCAGATCATTAAAGTAAGCAGACAAGACATTCCTCAAGTATCTAGGACATCCCCATTTTGAAAGTGTCCAACAGATATTGGGGCAAGCTTTGCAGTTACATTTTCTTCTCATTTCTCACTTTCACTTGCTTCCCTGAATAGTGATATATCGACTCCTGAACTGCGGTCATGTAGTACTGTTCGTTTTACAAAAGAAATCGTTGAAACGGGGCAGACACATGTTATCAGAAGGTTTTTAGTTTTCAAAGCAGTCAGAGGTTGTTTTCCTAACGTTCATGGCATACTAAACGCAGCTGTTACCAACTTGATTCTCCTAATCACACTGAGTTCAGTGCCGCTGTCAATGGGGACACGGTTTCCTAGAGAACTTTAAATTTTGCTGACATTTTCCGCCCAGGAACTTGAAGTTAAGTGACAGAACTTGAAAGGCTGAGGGCTGTTGCCTTGGGACCAGTAATCTTGCAAGCATGTACTCGGCACGGCGCCGTGGTTCGACGAGTACTTTGCAAGAAGTGTGGGTCTTATTCCCGAAGATTACAACAGAAAATAAGAAAAAAAATGCTGGAATCACCATACCTTCAGAACGCAATATCAAACCTCCGAAAGTAAAGATTTCAGCCCTAGAAAAATGTTTCCTTTTCTCAGCCTTTAGAGTTGGCAGACAACCTACTTCTGGGCCGAAATGGGCCCTTTAGCTCTGGAACATAGTGTGAAGGTCCAAAGCAGGAAGCGGTGCAGTATAGTTCATCGCGAAGAGAAACTGTAACGAGGGTTACACTGCTGTAGTTTTCAAAAACGGACGACTTCTACTGTAGTGCTGAATAAAATATTTTAAACCTTCAATCTCTACGAATTCGCTGCTGATAAAAGCCTTCGAAAGCCTCTTCAAAACCAATGTAGGCCGAACACTCACAAATATAGTTCTCTGTGGTGCCGTCATCACTTTCACATATGGCTCCGCAGGATATTGTGTCACCTATGCCCAGCACTTTTAGGTGCCTAGCAAAAGCGTGGTGCCCTGTCACGATGCTACTAAGCACCCTGCAGTTTTTTCTACTGAGGGTCAGCACAAAACTCGCTGAATTCTAACCGCGGACGTCCTGACGTTGGTTCGTGGCTTGAAAACATTCCTTCGAGCCTTATCTAGGAAGTTCATCGGTGGTTTCATTTCCCGTGATTCCATTATGACCTGGAACCCATACAAAACTCAGTGAATTCAATCCTCCGACTGCGTTCAGTGAAATTTTGCACTCTCGAACTAGTTAGGAAGTTGTATTGTGTTTTTTTCCACTAGAAAAACATATTCAAGTCGTCGTCCTCCCGAAAGACACCAGACACCGAGACAGACCGTTCTTTGGAGTCTAGTAAAATCATCAATCATCAAGGCATTATTGCCTTTTTATCATAGTTGTATAGATTCAGAGGACCCTTCTCGGTGGCGCTGCCAGAAGGCGCACGGCGCCTTAGAGGCTGTCGACGTAGCATGTTTATTCTAGAGAAGTTTGTTATCCGTAGACCGTGGTGCCTTTAAGCACTATATATGTAGATGAGATGAGCCAGACCAGTCAGCTTCCTCCTTTTCAGAAAGAGAACAATCTCAGTTTTGACAGGATTGCCTAAAAGGTCATTTCTAGTGCACAAATCGTCGATCACATCTAGAGCTGGCTGCGCTTTAGAGCAGATAGTTGCTGGACATGATCCAACAGACAGTACAGCTGTCTACAGCTATAGTCTACACCGATTTTCAGCGCTTAGAACTAGAGAAGGAATACTGCATATCTCGGTACATCACCATCCGTCGCAAAACCGAATTCGCCCAATCTCTGTCACTATCAGGTGAAAATTTGGTTTCAAAATCGTGGTGCAAAAGAGCGCAAGCAGACCAAAAAACGCGAAGATCCTATGTCTGCAGTGATTCAACATCCCGACTTGGCCAGTTATATGGACACAAAACCTAAAATCGAACCAAGCCTACATTCTTTTCCAATGCCAATGATCCTACATCATCACCACTCTGTGCAGCACATCCCTGCTGTGCCACAGCCACAACACCTACACATCATCTGCATATGCCTGATCATATTCGTCAGGATTATTGAAAGCCTTAAGCAGTAGTCGAGTAACATGTACCATAGCACAGCAGGCAGGACAGAGGCAATCCCCGTCATCAAGTATTGGCCCCAGTCAGCATCCACGATCAGAGTTCTATTCACCAGAATTGCTTTTATCCACAAAGCTAGTGATTCGTCTGCCGTAATGTGTGCCTTCAGTTTTGCCCACCCGATTTTAAAATGCATTCTCGCAGGAACTTCCCTTTGCCATGCCTGTTGCGTCTTGGATGTTATTCCACCACCAGTGTTCCATAGAAATCGCCAGAAGCATTTCGCCGCTTCAAACTTTCAAACTTAACACTCGTCTCGCTATAAATGCTCAAGCCTACTTTCTAACCCATTCTGAAATATCGTGATTCGTTACAAAGCCGTACAACTTGCATATGGAATGGTCTGCCGAGCTCACTATTTCCTAGTCATTGTAACATTCAAACATCTAAAACCAACGTACATCGGTACCTGTCTTTCTTTCCTCCTTAATTTTCCTTCGCTCGGGATTTGTGCAAACATTTTAAGAGTACTAATAAACCCTTGAGCGATAGAGGATTCATTTGCAAAGCAGCGCTATCATCTGCTCTTGGCAAGCGTGTAGTCATCTTTTGCGATATTCGGTATGAAATATCCTTGGTTTGTCCTTCCAAATGGTTTAACACCATTGCAGAATGCTCCATTCATCGAGCGGGGCTGATTCTTATCCGATATCAGCGAGGCTTTTTACGGGATATCGCTTAGGGCTGTGAGTGATTTGCTTACTTAGCCAGTATCTACCTGTGAAGCATTTACTCGTAGATATCACAGAAATACCTCTGACTTTCGGTTGCGGAAATATTTTTCACAGATCTCTAGTGGTTGTCCACAGTTTTGTACTCAGAGCTGCTGATTGCAATCGGTTTTAGGTTGAGATAACCCCTGAATCATTGGACCACTACTATTTCTCAACAGCTGTCGGTATTGTGGATTGAAAATAGTTTCCAAGTTTGCAAACGAGATATAAACGGATGCAGTGAGAAGGCAACCCCGTTCATGGTCTATTTGGTTTTGCGCTGTATATTAGCTAAGACATGGGGGATCTTTTGTACGGTTTCGCTGATATGTGGCTATTTCTACATCACAGATCTGCGCTTACACCTGAATTGCCGGATTAGTATGAAACAAAATTCTCGTTGGAGAAGGGGCTTCCCAGTATCAAACAACCCTGCTACACTTAGACCCAAGATGACCCTTATCTCATGAGTCGAGTAGGATGTCGGCTGTGGAGAGTATCTCGAACAAGGTATCAGTCTCTTATGTACTTAAGACTTCGACTCCAAACTCACTCTTGTATTTCGCGCCATTTGTCTTGTTTTAGTTCACAAAAAATTCCTAGGAGATGATAAAAAGTAGCTCTTACCAGTAGAGCTGGAGAGGGTTCGGTTCCAGAGCTATATCCTTTTTTGTCCTTAATCCTTCAACAATTGCTTCAGGCTAGAGTGTACCTATGCGTACCAGTAGTTTTGACGCAATATTTCCGCATTGAACAGTCCACACACACCGTCCACACATAGCTGCACGTCAGAGCAATCAATTTTATTTTGGGATCCTGAATTTGGCTTTCGAATTAAAGAGCTCTATGCGATGTAGGACATGCCAGCTGAAGATGTTTTCTTTGGCGATTGTAGTATTGAACAGTCTCCGAATCGTTACAAAAGTTCCCCGTGACATATTTTCCCGAGATATCCGAACTTTAACTGATCGATGTTTTAATAAGTTTGACAGTGAAATTGAGTAACAAGCTACACAACATGTCAAACAACTAATTTCACATCAATAAACGTTCAATAAATTTCTGACCCAGTCACCGTTTCGGTTTTTGTTTTGGGTTTCGCAAAGTTGACTAACCCCGCGAAGGCTGGCAAACTTCGTTTACACTTTCATTTCATTCACCCTCACATCAAAAGCTGTCAGAAACCCGAAACCCGAAAACCGAAAGCCGAGACCTCTTCCTATTGTTTGCCATCAAAGTCCATCACCCAAAATTATTCGGAATTCAAAACACAGAAGGGGTTTATGGATTTCATTGCCTGTTCACCCAAAAACGGTCATTAGTCGTGACCATAAATTTCGAATAAATCGTATCGCCAGAGTATGTAATGTAGCCCGATAGATACGAGTGTATGTACGATTTCATCGGCGTTTAACGCTGCGGTCAAGCACCTCATCCGTATAATTTTTTTTATGTCCTTCGCGGAGGTATGATCATCTGATTTCGTCCGATATCCAAGATATCCGGGTAATCTTTGACTGGTGATTAATTTATATGTTGACTGCGAGCGGATGAAAATGACCAAAAGTCGGGGAAAAGATGTTTCATCACATTTTTGCAAAATCGTACTTGATGAGCTGTTACTGCTTCAGCGAATCATCGATTAATCTTCATCGAACATCGGATGGTAATTGTGCGATTATTCGTATCTCAAACCGCGTTCAATGTGAAGGCTAGACTATGAATGGATTATCCGTTTATGAATGGAATTTGTTGTTTGAATCTTTTGAGAGTTAATCATGATGACGGATATTTGGTGTGATGATTATGACACGTTCTATGTGTCAGAACGAAATGTTCCTTCTCAGAGAGAGATTCGGTTTATATCGAGCGGCAACTTTTGATTTCCATAACATTTTGGAATTTTAAAGAACTATTGAGCCACATCGAACGAGGTCGTCTGACCATAATCACTAATTGACTCAGAGTGAATGGAGATGTCTTAGCCAGCATACAGTTCTTTGGACCGGCTGTACACAAAAGCATATGGAGATGTAGATAAGGGTAGATCTAGTCGGTTTCAAAGGTACGGAGGTATCCCAAGTGGAGATAATCTACAGAACACTGCTTGAACTAATCAATTTATCGGTTGCGCTTTCAACAGCTTGGGCTCATACTCTTTCTCTGATGTTCCAATGAATCCGGTGGAAAAGGGCTTGAGAAAAATGTTGAAAAACTAACGCACATCGCTTTGAAGTTGTTTCTGCTAAGTATAAATACAACCAACGAGAAGATTTTCGCGTCTTTGGATGGATAAATCACGGAAATCAGCACTAGATTCTGGATAGCTTTAGTAAAATTCAGGAAATTCATACGGTCTTTGAAATAATTGAAAGAGCTCTAAACTTGTCATAAACGGTCATATCACACCATTCAGCAATCAGACCCATCTTAACATCAGTTGAAATACCAGTGACTATCTTCAAACAAAGTACCAAGACCATAAGCAAGAGCCCGACAAAGAAAAAGGGTACGATCGATTTATGTGCGACCTTCGTGGGCTCTGTGCCGTAAGGGCGACTATACCTTCTCGTGGTAGCCACTGGTAACAGATGCTTGGTTACGGCATGTTTCTGCCATTGGTCTGCCATGCAAACGGTCTAAAATCCTAAATCCAAGGTGGAACACAATATACCGACGGATGTGTGACTTATGTGAACTGTGCAGAAATACAATAGCCGAGTTGGAATACGGGCTTCACAATCAAAAGAAGCTACTCTACCTCAATAAGCGGAAGAGTCAGCGAAGATTTCTATGATAAACCAGCTGCTCATAAGCGATGAAATCGCTACATAGAAACATTGGCTGACTGGTAACCAAAAAAGATTAAGTGCCACCAGAAAGAAACGCCTGGCATACTTTATGAAAAACGGACTGAACAAAGACCGAACGTACGCTAAAGCTCAGCAACCCGTGACTACGAAATCCGGCAATGTAGTGAAGGCAGCTCCTAAACAAGGTAGATTCATGCTTGAGGCGTCAGACGATCAGCTCTCTATATCTAAGGCCGCCGCAGAGAAACAAGAAGAAGACAGACCACTGCCTCCTACACCGACGTACTATCTAAGATTAACAGACCATTGCATGATTGCACTCACAGCGTGCTGTAACTCCAATGCATTTAATTGTGGAACCACATTTGAAAAAAAGATGAGATATTGCACAGATTTCAATCTTTTAAATGAGTGTTTAAAATACGAATTTTGGGAGCCAGTTTATCGTCACCCTAATCCTTCAATTGCATTCGATCTTTTTCTTAAAACTTTGCAAAAGTACATATCAAATTGTACTACCCTTTCCCCTCACGTATCGAACAAAAATAAATTTTTAAAGCCGTGGATGACTTTTAATCTCTTGCAGCAGATAAACTAAGAAGTTACCCACAAAATATAAAACTAAAAAAATATTATCATAATCTGTGCAAGTCCGTACGGAAGAACATTGAAGAAACGCGCGACACTTTTTATTCTGAATCGTTTGAACGAGCGAGGGGTAACGTAAGGTAGGAATGGAAAGTAGTCGATAATATTTTAGGGAAAAGTAAGCACACAATAAGTATAAGCAGCCTGGACATAGATTGTATTGATTACACCGATTCAGATAGCATTTCAAATAAGCTCAACGAGTATTTTACCGAGATCTCGGAAAACCTCAAACCTTCTGTTGAAACTTCCTTAGTCTGCAGCTGCTTTAAAAGACCAACAGAAGACATACAACCATCAACAGTTTTGTTTTCCAATCATTTTCCTTAAATGAAATATGTAATGCAATATTCTCGTTAAAAAACAAAAACTCGTACACTAGCGATGGCATATCAAGTGCATTGTTAAAGAAAGTGTGTTATAATGTAGTAGACGTTTTGAGTTACTTGTTTAACTTAAGTGTTGAAAGTGGTTGTTTTCCTCAGCACCTAAAAGCCGCTGAAGTTATACCACTTTTTAAAAAAGGCAACAAAAAAAAATATGTCAAATTATAGACCCATTTCCCTCCTTCCAACATTTTCCAAGATCTTTGAAATGAGTTTTTAGTAGTTGTCAATTCGGATTTAGAAGTGGAATGTCAGCGGCAAATGCAATCCTAAGAGTATGTGGTCAGTTATATGAAAGCGTTCACTGAAAACAAACTACCATGGCTCTTTTTGTTGACATGACAAAAGCCTTTGACCTGGTTGACCACGACGTTCTGCTGAAGAAATTATACAATGCCGGTCTTAGAGGAGTTATCCACAAATGGTTTTGTTCGTATCTCAAGGGTAGAAATCAAAAGGTCAATGTAAATGGGTGTTTTAGTGATTCGCGTACCTTAAGAAATGGCGTTCCGCAGGGTTCAGTTCTTGGTCCTGTCCTTTTTTCAATTTACATTAACTCTCTATTTGCTCTCAATCTTAAAGGTGTGTCAACTGCGTTTGCAGATGATATAGCCCTAACTTATCAGTTTGATACAATATTCGAATGTATTGCGAAGATCTCAGAAGATCTTGAAACATTGAGGCTTTGGTTTTCAGAACAGAAGTTGAAGTGAACAAACAAAACTAATGTCCTTCAGCCTATCAAACAATGATTTGGTAAATTTTAATCTTTGTTTCCATGCACCCATTTGCAAAAAATTTTGTTTGCCTGTACATAGTTGTGGAAAGAGTACTTTTGTTTGTAGCTCCCCCTCTCAAATAGTTGCTTTAAAATTTAATTTATGCCAAATTTTAAATACCTTGGAGTATTAATTGACTGAAACTTGAACTGTAAAGATCATATTCATCGCAAAATGTACCTCATCAAGCAGCACTGCTCTGCAAAAGTGTTAAAGTCAATTTATTATCGCCTTGCCTACTCCAAATTGCAGTATGGTATTACAAGTTGGGGTGGCTTTTATAACAACTCTTTTAGGCCATTGTTAATAACTCAGACAATTTTAATTAGAATTTTTAAAAAAAAAAATCGTCTAACTCCGAGCTGGCCATTATTTATAAATCTGCGAATTTTACCAATGAGATATCTTTACGTTTTTAAAGTACTAAAAGAATTCTATAGTCTTCGTACAAATAACATGCAATTGGTAAATGTTCCATTTGCCTGCACAACCCACTTTTCGTGCTTCTACACTGTTACAGCCCCTTCAATGATTAACAAGTTACCTTTTCCAATTAGGTCAACCTTACGATTTAATTCATTCCTAAAACGCGTAAAAGACTGGTTATTTACACTCAACTACGACTTCCTTGAATCATTACTTCGTTAATCTACTACCTTAAACATCAGCACAAGTCGTTCCCGTATTTTTTGTGTCAGCTTCTTCATTTTTATTTTCGAGTTGTTAATGATTGAATTTATGAATCAATGAATTTATATTTGAATTTACATTTAATGAATTTTGAATTTATGTATTATATTATTTGAATAATTATTGTATCTTTATATTGTTATTAATTCGGTATCTTTCCACACTAACTTTAAGTTACGGATTGATTACTATTATTTTCCGCTTTACTTAAATTATAGCTTTAACTTTGTAATAATCTTAAGTTGGTTTTAAATGAAAATAATAAACTTGAGAACTGAAAAGGGAAAACTATTGGGCGTCAAAATAGTAGTTTTGGAAAGGGATTATCCAGACGCGATCCTATCCACTGCTCAAATGGATTCTATCCAAAACGTTCTGCTGGACAAAGACCAGGCATCAAAATCAGCCTTCTTCGGTTGTGTCTATAAGGCCGGATATCTGCGGAGTGGGTTTTTAATGAGGTGTCCACTGTAAATATGTTGCTGTTTAAAGGTGTAGCACTGTAGGCCCAACAAAAATCCAACGGAGGCATAATACTCTACGAGAAGGGTTCCCTAGACGAACAACCAGCTGAAAAACCCCGGGAAAATTGCTATCCTACTGCATTCTATTATTCGAATACACTTGATTCTTACATCTATTTGAGGGAAAAGATTTTGTTGCTGCCCCTTTTATTTACGGCCATTGGCCTGTTATCGGTACAGCTTAGCTCCTTTCTCGTTCTTCCTGCACTGTTTCCCAAGTGGGGGTACTGCCAGATATCTCTTCCTCTTTTCGGCCCAGTCTTCAGGATAGTTAGAGTATTCCAGCACTTGAGTTGTGGTCTTGTTTCAGGCATTCGTCAAGGATATCTTGTATTTTATTAGTTTAATAGGTATATTATCTGCCGCGTTACCCAATAAATACTGTCTACCAAGCTAGAACTACTCACAAGCGTGGTAAGACTGTGGTTTCTTCATGAGCTGACATGGTATCGGATCATCCGCACAGGCTGAGTAACTTTCTGGATCAGGCCAGACCTTGTCCACCGTCCTCACAAGCCCTTCGATCAGAAAACATTGACATGGTCTGGTGTACAGTAATGTCCATCAGTAGAGTTAATCCTACAAATGGATTCCGGTGTGCTTTGATATCATTCCCCAAAGTGTTAAGCTTAAGATTTCCTAGAATATAAATCGGCTGAGCGACCTGGCTATCTATAGAACACCTAACTCTAAGAGTATCAACTCCGTAGTGTGTTTCATAGTCCTGTTGCCATCTGTTGAGTTATAGAATGACCTCATAATCTTCGAATCTTGCCCAGAAGTCGATGATTTGTCTGCAAAAATATGACCTACATGCCAACTAACATGAGGCTTTACATACGTCCGAATTCCTGAGTATTGGACTAGTTGTCTAATTGTTCAGCTCCAACAAGTACCTAATGCCAACGGTACACCAAACTGACCTTTCAACACCACTTTGGTTGCCAGTAAATGAAAACATTTCATAAATCTCCTCAATTACCTTGATAAACATCTCAATCTTCAATTACGGACGAGCATTCATAAGTTTCATAACTTAATTCTCAAACCACTTGCACTGCAAATAATGACAAGATCACTTCTCTGCCGATCGTTACAAATCACATAACTTTGAGTATCTCGAGCAAATTGCTCATTTACAAATTGATGGCCTTTTGTTGGTATCTCAACTTCGGAAGATAGTCGTACTTGCACAAGTACCCACAAAGTACATACGTATCTCAACTAATTGCATTTCATCATTGCTGTTTCATCAGATTCTCTGTCAAATCACACGCACTCTGTTCATAGGTAACGCGGCAATCAAAGCGATCAACTAAACGAGCTGAGTCGCTGAGTTTCAATTTCTAACAAATAAGCACAGTGTACGAGTAGATACTTTAATTGACATTGTCGGACCTTGAAATTGAAAATTATTACAGAGTTGACCGCATAAAAGGTAAACTAGACGCAGTCTAGATTTCAACATCAAGACCACTAGACAGCAAGAGACGTTATTAAAAGTTTTACAAGGAAAAGCCAACATCTAGCGGATACGCACTTTGTACGTTTGTCAAAATAAAAACATAAAAAAATTTAAATTGTATCTACGAGCACAACACATGTTAAACTCGTCGTAGATACGAGTACGAGTACGAGTACGAGTACGAGTACAAGAAACAATCATTGCAAGTGTTGCAACAAAATTAAAAGATAAAAAAAACATTCCAAAGTTGCATTCCAAAATGTTGTTTGTTGAAGTCACAAGTTGATGTGTGTTCCACCTCACAGATACTCCTATGTACTCGTATATCCATACTCTTGACGGCGGCACGGAAACTTGAAATGCCTTTCCGAGTAGAGTGGAGAACCCCAAGTGCACTTCAGCCATGCCCCAAGGGAGATAGATCGGTGCACTGATTCGAGTTGAATAAATTAACGCCAAGCCACTGCCAAGTGACAGCAGAAAGAGATCACGCGTTAGCCCAACTGACACCTTCAGTTGTCGCATTCAATTTACATAAGGAACTAGTTGCAGCGACCGCCAATGCAGGAAAAAAAAAACACACACACACACACATTGTTACCGAATAGAGAAACAAACAAACAGAACCTCTCGACTTGACCTTTTGAAGCTGAAGCTGGACAGGTGCTAGGAATCAATATCACGCATCGTGATCAATTAAAATGAATTCAAAATTGGTTGGGGCTGGTAAATGTTGTATGCCCCTGAGACGGGAGGTGGTAATATCCGTAGTAGAACAGGAGCAGTTGCTGTCACTACATGTACCACCCATGTCAGCTGCGGGGCATTAAAACGCACGAGGCAACGCATTCAATGAGCGCTCATTGCTCCGGGCATACCTCTGTCAGTTGTATAGGTAGTTTGCGTTTAAGGGGAGTTGTTGGTTGGCCGGTTACACAATTTGGGCACGAGTGTATCAGGAAATCGATTGCGGGAATTTCATCGAGTCTGGTAAGTGATTGCTGTCTTGTTGTGTGTGGATAGTGGAAGCTGTTTCTTTCTTGGACACGTGAAAGTAAAAGCATTTCCTTCTTTGCGGAAAACGAAATGCATTCTATGGTGCTCGGATAGGATCTGGTTTGTTTTAAGTTGGATTTGATGGATGATATTTTATGCTCTTTTTCGTTTGGCTACATGACCTGCAGGAAACCCGTTCCTTAATTGTGAAGGTAAGGGCCGTACTAATTGGGGAAATGTTGGTGCTCCGTATGCGCAGTGGTTAAGTACCTCGACTGGCAGAGTAGAGGCATTGGGTTCAATTTTCAGGCTGCACACCGAAAAGCGGAATAAATGACATCACTCCGAAAGTGAAACTCCAAATAAGTTGCTTATTCTCTCTCCGATCGGAGCCGGATAAACAACGTAGGTCCATCTCACTGACGAGACTAACAAACACATTGAGTGCGAAGACTAGGCCTTGGTCTACACTGGTCAGTTTATTGTGGTACAAGCAAAGCTCCAACCCTATTGGAGAAATAGTTAGTACTCGATATTATCTTGTTACAAACTAGAACAGTTTTTCTTTAGAATCGCTCTCAAAGGGCGAGAGATTTTGCAATTCTGCATGATCCCCAAGGAAGGGAACGAATCAGTCGCATGCACACATAAAACCTTCCAAAACAAATGAAAACGGAAATCCAAATGACTTAGAAGTTCGTACTCCCGACGGTTCTAAAGTAGAAAAACTGAAATCGCCCGTTTACCAATCTGATCTTCTTGACAGACCTGAGGCCCAATAATGACAATTCGGTATGAACGACATCAACGGTCTTTATACGTCAGATCCAAGAAAACTAAGCATGGTTCAGTGGACACATTTAATTCCAGCTCAGCTCTTGAAGAAAGGGAAGACAATTAAGACCACCAAGATAAGGAATCTTAACGTTAAGTGAACGAACTTTCCGAACACCGATCACCTAAAAGCAACCCGCCTCAGTCAGGTGAAGGTTTTCCAGCATCAAGTGAAGTGAAGTGAAAGAAAGCTATCAGGTAGAATGGGATTACAGCGAAGGGCAATCAACTTGCTGGGCAAGAATGCATCTTGCGCAGAAGACTCAGCGATCTCAATAGAACTACTTCAATGGGCCAAAGACTTTTATGCAGTCTTTCAATAATGTTGTAAAGGACCATCGGGTTGTTGGTACTCAAAACTCAAAACTCTTTTCACTTTAGTGAAAACGAGCTGATCTGGTCAGAAAACTGTACCAATGCTCCGGCCCGCAGAGTCTTCAAATCTAATTCGGATGGACAACGCAGTAGAGGAATATCTCATATTGGTGGTGCGCACAAATAGAAGGGAACCTCAACTGACTTGAAGTGCGCTAGTGGAGGCAGTTAGTTAAGGAGACTTGTTAGTTGATGCCCAAATAGGATGGATCCATTTGGATCTAAGCTACTTAATCAACTGATTTCATAAAAGCCTAGATCCCCGTGGCCATGTGGTCCGTTGCCCAGCTAGGAGTTGCACCAGTAGGTGACATTTTAACTCAGCGCTAATTCATGGTATGGGTCCCCACTGAGACTGACGACACTAAGCCATCCAGAATCTGGATCTTAAATGGGCAATTGGAAGATCGTCACAACTGAAAAGTCAAGGCTATCCGGTAGATTGGAAAGAAAGGACAAAACAAGAAAGACCTTCCGTCGCATACCAAGGGTGAAGAAGCACCATTCAGGGCGGTATGCTACGAGATAGGTGACGCTCAGGTTAGGCAACATTCATCATCACATGTCCCATTTAAGCAGTCCCAATCCATATGGCAAGATTCTGTACTAAGAAACTTATCCAGATGAGTATGAAGCTTTCCAATTAGGCAAAACGTTCAAGAAATTGAACGCTGCTGTCAGCATACTACTGATTGAATCTGCTTAACCACCCGCTCGCTGTGGTCGGAAACAGTAAGATCATCCATCTCCGTGTATCGTTTCACAACTACAAGGTTGTGAGGCTTGCCGCTGATTCGTAGAGAACTCCTCCATCTTGCTTAATTCCGAGAAATCTTCAACTGATCTGAATTTTGAATAAGCCGAAGTAGCTTAATTAACGTTCATTTCAGACCAGCTACTGATGCCGCCTTTGATCTTATCCAGGGATCTTTTCTGCCCAAATATCGAAAAATCTGCGAGTTGCGTTACGTGGAACAAGCCTACTCGTATATATAATTAACCCAGCTATACTTGCGCATGCGAATTTGCATGGTCAGATTGGGGAACTGAAATATGTCGGCTATTGTTGTATTCCATAGGATATCACCTATTTGTTTAAGCGGACTGAAAATATATATAACAACATTAATAAAATATGTAAAAGTAACTTCATTCCGTTGTCTAGTCGTCATCGCAAAAGGCGACGAAGAAACCTCTCGTGTCTCACTGCAACAGCAATGCCATTCTGGCGACTAATGGAATGTTTTTGATGTTGCTGCCAGTTATGACGACAATATGTCACCTCATGTAAAGTGAATAAGAAGCCTTTAAAGGTTTTTTAACAATTGTTGAAGTGAAACTTTTTATCGCTCGTTGGGCAGTAATTCCGAACTTCGGAGAAACGAAAACGCGACAGTAAATGATTCCGAACTCCGATGAAACGAAAAAGCGAAATAAAGTGGTTCCGAACTCCGATGAAACGATTCAAAACCGTCCGATAATACTTGTAAATGACACTATCATTATCCAACAAGGATGAAGCGTTCGTTGATTCATGATGTTGTATTACTATTTCTACAAGTAGTGCTTCTACGTAGCCAACAAATTTATTCCATTTCAAACTCTCTCTAACACGCATCTCGATGTGCATGCTAAAAATTCGATAAAACGAAAAAGCGACGGGAAAAGGGAGTGGGTAGCGCGCATGGTGCGGCAGCGCGGGCAGAATGAGACATAGGAGAGGAACGAAAAGGCGACAGACTCGGGAACTATGAAAGAAGAAAGACTAGGGAACCAAAAGAAGGAGGTTAACTCATGTGGTAGGATACTAGCTCGGACAGAATGCGCCATGCGCGGTAAAGGGCGCGTCGTGGGTGAATGTACAATACAAGACTTACATTCATAGCAACAACCTCAACATCTTCATCATCATTGTTACCATCGTCAAAGTCAACACCAAAAGCATCATCAGCACGTAACGGAAGACTTCAGCTCAACATGAAAATTTGGCTTGGGTTGGCTTTTGTTTGTCAACGCCAAGAAGATAAGCATCATAGAACAGCCTCATTTTAACTTCTATCGCCTAGCTTTCTAGGCTGACAATTTTTTTGGTCAGGCAAGACCCTAGTGAAGACCACAAGACCCTTTATTTGTGAATTGATTTGTATTTCCTTGCACAGGATCTGAGTTTCTTAATTTTTTTTCATACTTTGAATTGAAATAAATATTTCGCGATTTCTGAGTTTTTATCGATGGTTGGCAACACATTCAGTACATCTGTTGCGGCTTGTGAGGCTTCCGCCTTTGGTAACTCATGAAAACTGATCCTAATCGCTGGACTAAAATTAGAAGCTAAATGCCTTCTGGTTATGGATACCCAGCCTTCTTGGTTATGGTCTCAACCTCTAAGGTAAAGTGTGGGTTCAATTTCTTACCATACAAGCGAACTTATTAGAATTTGAGTCGTAAAACCATAGTCTTACAAGCAATGGTCGTTTGACGTCATGTGGCTTGTCAACAAGTCTTTGTAGGACGAGATTGACAATTGCCACACAAGGAGATTTCTAATAACAGAAATCTACTTGTTGTACGATCATTTTTGCTTATTCAACAAAGCAGTAGTCATGTTGAGGAATGAAATATCACTGCCGTCTACGTCTTTCAGGTGAATCTGCCGCCCAGTTTGTGAACATTTTGTAGCAGCTTCAATGAGATGAGGTAGTTCTGATACGGCTGCGAGATCTTTGTTTGCCTTGGTCTAATTTCATCACAAACTGATCTCTAGGCATTGCTCCTCTTTGTCCTTCAGATAGAGCTCAATTGAAACGAGATAGCTTCACTGGTAATAGTATTGTACTTCAAATTGAATGGTGCGCTTGCATCAGCTCTGTGGCGTATCGCATTAAGAAACCTACGTTCAATACGTGTTTTGACTACAAAACTCAGCCAACCTGATGTCAAGTTCATGAAGTTCGGTAGGTGTGTAATACAACTGACTATCACCAGTCGCCAATCCATTTCATTCATTTATCATAAAATGCCGATGACGGCATCGAATTCAAATGCGAGTACACCGACCGCCTTTCTATCTTCTCATTATCATGCACCTTGTCAGGTCTCCAAGCAACTATTTAGTAAAACCCAAAGCTTCTTAAGTATTTAATAGTTCGTCAGAATCTTTTCTTTTCCAACGTACAAATAAACATATTTAGATGTAAATATCGAGATTAAACAGAAACCTTTTATGACATGAATGGTGCGTCCTTCGTCAGACCATCAGACCATTAGACCATCAGGCTAATCAAAGACCAATGATTTAATGATGAACAATCGTTTCGATTTATAATTCTCTTCCAGAAAAGACATCTACAATGTGGCTCATTCCGAGGCATTACCATAAATTAATCATCGACTTTGCGTGCATATTTAACAATTTCGATCACGTATTGAAATAAGGTAGCTGAGCTGGTCGTATCTTAGTTTCTATCGAAAACCACCAACACCGTGTGCTACGTCAGATACGCATCAGCACGCATTTCGAACTCGAACTCTGTTTTGTTGGCTTCTGATTAAATGCTGCTCGCCGCCGAAAAGAAATAGAAATTCGATTCACCTGCGTACGTTTTAATTAATTTTTTTTATTTTTTTTATTCGTTTTCTGTTTAAGGAAATTCATGATCATTAGGGCAGGCACGATCAGTGACCATCACTGTAGGTCGACCTTGTGAGGTCTAATTATGCATCACCATGCTTTTGACCTTTAAAACGAACAGAAACTGAAACCAAAACAACACAACACAACAAAGCAATTAAGTACAGAACTTCAATTTTTGTGGTCACCCTGGATAGCGCGCTTATGCAAAAGGGCAGGCTGGATCGGATTACGCAGTCTGTCGGAACACAAATCCGTCTATCAAGCAGGTGAAGAGCAGAATCGAACCGAGAAGCTCACAAAGAAAACAAGGCTGATTATGTATTAATGGATTGAGGTATGAGAATTGTAATGGGATTGAGGAATGATATGAGGTGAAACTTAGAACTTTGGCGCCATATCTCAGTTGATAATTGACGTGCTATTGTTAGGCGTATTATGACCATTTGCTTACTCAGACTGCGTTACAGACCGAGGTTATTTTGGGCTCTAACCTCCAGTAAAAGCGATCTCCGACCAACTACCTTCACTCCAACATGGTTGTGGCCGTTTCAACTCGTGCGCGAGGTCTGACTTTACTACGTTGTTCTTCCAATAGGTAATCGAAGTCTCTTTAGGCAGAAGCGTTGAAGTTACTCCACTGATATACGTATATCCTCCCTCAGGACCTGCCATCCCAAACGGAACGAAAGCTCGCCACAGATATCAATACCATCAGCGTTTGCAAGAGATTGTGCTGACTTTGGAACATTGTGCCTCTGATGTTGGCTTGTGAATTTTGCACAATTTTCTCAAATGCGATATGGAAGAAATCAAATGGCAGTCCATCTGCTTCGTTCTGACCTTTATCTAGTAGAGAGCGTTATTCATCGTCATTCAGCTCAATCTATCTATGTTAAATCACTATTTCCACCACTAGTGTTTCCTATAAATCGCCAGTAGCATGCCGCCCCTTCAAGCTTTTAATGTTCATCAGTACACCCTCAAGTCCACTTTTGGACATACTCTAAAATACCGAGATTCCTTCCTAAGCCATTCAACTCGCTTAAGAAATGCCTTTCCGAGCTCTCTATTTCCTAGTCATTGTAAAATTCGTACATTTAAAACCAACGTATGTCGGTACCTCTATCTTCTTTCTCCGCTTGCTTCACCCGCGCTGTGTGCAAACATTTGAGCGTATAATAATTATAAAAGGCTCGTCTCTATAGATGCGGCCCTAAAACCAAGAAAACAGTGAGCCGTAAAGAAGCTTTTGTGAGTAGTGAGACTCAGGCTGCCGAAATGGGTCTGCCAGTAAACAAGGGTATGCTGTATCATAAAACGACGCACACCACCGATGACTTGGTCAGAACATCACCATTGGCAGTTTGGGGTAGTTAAGGACTTCATCTGTTACAAGCAGCACCGACATTAGCGCTGAAACCAGGCACGGAATTAAGATACTCTTGACAATCACTTTTTCTTTGGACTCAGGAAGCGATTGGGAAACAGAGCGGTTACTCGTTCGATCAAACTGAGATTATACATCATCCCAGAGCACCTATGGCGCAGAGGTTTTCTACCTTGTCGACAGTCGATGAAGAAGAACTTGACCATTTCGGTGATGTTTGTATTGACGGCAAATTGAGGGGGACATTCAAATACAAAATGTATGAGCTGTACAGCAAGATCGATCTAGTCAGGCGTCTACGATGAGCAAATGGACCTCACAGCTCTGGCCCAAACGGTCTTTGATTCTAAATAATCACATCTAAGGTGGAGCACACTGGTGCAAAGAACTTCGATCAACTTGGAGTATGGCAATGGAGGCAGTGGGCAAAAGATCGTGGTCGCTGCAGAAACTTGTCGGTTGAGGCCCAAATTCACTCCGGACTGTAACCCCACTAAAATTAGGTTAGGTTAGGTTAGCGGGCTGATGAGGTATCTGAAGCCGAGTCCGTCTAATTGTGATGCCCGGGTGAGGGAATTAGAGCCACTTAAATAAGTAAGTAAAGATGAGAAGAGGTGCTGACTACCGCCCTGGACTTTTGGGTTTTCTCTAGGAGCTGTCCTATAATGTGAATGGTCAATGGTTTAAGACGTTCACATGATACAGCAGACGCGTTGATAAAGATGGATGTCTTTGATGTTGACGTAGTTTAGAGGGTCAATATCAAACCTCGAGTGCTAGGCGCCTTTTAGGACAAAAATGCTCGATATTCTGAAGCTTTTAAACCGTTTGCGAATATGAATGATGGAGCTGACCCATTAAGGGTTCGCCCACCCCTATCGCCGTAGGGGGTAGGGAATCTCAGTGTTCAATATTTGCGCTAATAAGTTTAGCAAGTCAAGCCTTGTTAGGCAGGACCAGTATTCGGTGGCTAGCACAATTAATGTGTTGACCTCGCCACAAGTTATTTGGTATCACTTCGCTCTGTAATTTCTTCCCGCCCTAGAGGGAGACTAAATAATTGGGGCCTAAGTGAACAATTGAATATATGTAACTGCGAAAGAGAAAAGAGCATGCACTGGCCATAGTTAAATATCCGATGATGTCCGGCAGACTTAGAGAAGAAAGATCAAGGACCGTAGCTGGCGTTTTAGTAGAGCAATGAATTTCAGTCGAATTGCTTCATCGTCTGGTATTCCAAACCCCTTCGGACGGTAATAAAAGTCAGTAGATACGAGTAGTGGTTCAACTTAGATTTATTGAACAAACGAATAATTCACTCGACTTTGACATCAACTTTGGAAGTAGAGCTCCCAATAGGAAGTAGAAGACTTTTCGTATCACGCAGTGTGGTTTCTTCAGATGATTCCTCGGTTTTGTCTCTCTTATCCTCTTCTGAGGAGTCTTTGTCATCTCCTTGTTTCCCTCCGGGACAGGCATCAATAAGAGCTGCAGATACGATCAACAGGAGAAGGAGATAGTGTTTGGATAACATGTTGCAAGTACTGGGATTAACTTAAGTGTAAAACGAATACTGATCATGCCTCAGCCTTGGGATGCTCATTTTATATCAGAATTTCTCGGAAATACTGGTTTGGGAGATCAGTGGTCCCACTCGTATACGGAACAAACCGCAGCATATGTATCTTTTGGATGGCATGTTAATTTATGTGATGATTAGAGTGGAGTATCGAAAATAAAAGTGCATTCACACTTTTATTGCAGGCTTTTATTGCTTTGGAGCCAGTTTACCTTATCAGATTTGTAAATCAGGCAAGGACCTTTATTTAAACAACAGTGAGATGAGATCAGTAGCTGCACTGCACATCAGTTGGATGGATTCCAATCTAGATATGACTCGACGCCATAAATTGTTTCAGATTATGCCAAGTTGATTATCATAATTATACAATTTCGCATTTGCTTCCTTTTACGAGTATCTTAATTGAATAAGAAGAATGAATTAGAAGCACCATCAGAATCTTCAGATTTTATTCATTTTTATTTGTTTTGCTTACGTCTTTTACCGTAAATAATTCTCCAAACTGGCATCTGCTAACGAATACTTCTTGAAGAACGACGCGAGTAATAATACCATTTATGGATTTGCACTTAAGTGGTGGACATTCGCGTGGTTTCTAGATACTATTGATTCCGCTAAAAAAAAACAGACTGTCAAGTGCCCATGGGAATCTTAGCTCTTTAGCTCTCAGCACTTTATTTGCCATAAATTTAGGCATAAGTTCACACCTTAGATCGTCGTGATGATGAGTGAAGCCATTTACAAGGGTCAATACTTCAGCCCAACCCATTGTGTATCTTCTCTTGGGAATCATTGATACAATGGATTATTTTGATATTTTTTTTCGAATTTATAATTGAAATTTTAATTTAAGTATGACTTTAGGTATATTGAATGGTTTTATTGCTCAGTTGACGGTATTGTTGGCTGATTGGTCAACAAATCGCAACGTTCATGGTTGAGCAGGCACAATCATAAGACTTGGTTTAATTTTTTTTAATTAAACAAGTGACGATTAAGCTTATGATTGGAAATTTGTTTATGAGATAATCGAGGTGATCAGCCGACGATTTCAAGTGCTGCATCTTGTGCAATCATCAATAGGGCTTACGTGGGACGTGGAGACATTTAACTGTTGCTTGGATGGATTTTATGGGAATTAAAGATTACTTAAATTGTTGGCGTAACGATGGGACTTTTTGCTGTCGATTAAAATAAACATTTAACGAGATTGTGGCTTGAAAACATTTTCTTGGTCAATCACAGAGGTCTGACTTCCCTTGTGAATCTAAGAAGGGACCTACTCTTTTCGATAAGAAACCGATTTTTCTTTTGTTTGGGGCTCGAAACGTTTTTCCAATATCCATAAAATATCAGCTGTTATGGCAACGATTTATCTGTGTTGATTATTGAACTTGCCGCCGTTGGCATTCATGCAGCCGGAGAAAATAATAATAAAGGTCGGCAGTGCTCCCAATTGATGTCGCCACTTTTCACCATTTAAAGATGAATTTCTAAGAGATTTGTAAGAAAACGCCAAATAGAGTGGAGGTAATTGCTACATTGTCTGGGTGCCCAGTTGCCCAATTCGGAATTTTGCTTCGTCGCGGTCGGCCGCCTCGGCTTGAAGAAGCGAAATTTCGTTTTATCGTCCGGCTGGCCCCAGAAACTCTGTAACTCTGGAGTTTACAGAGTTATGAAGGGACGCGCATTCAACGTGACCTAAACGGAGCCGATGAATGAAGAGAAAATCGGCTCCATCTCTGCGTTCCTCAAGGCTGTTTAAGTTGATAAGGTTGAGACGGTTTTTATAGGCGGCCAAAATAAAAGAATCATTTCAGGGGATACCTTGAAGAGCAAATCGAAGAATGCTTTCGATTCCCGATATATGAACGCGATGATATGGGGACCACACTTGACTGTCGTACTCTACGAAGGGGGCGAACAAAGGTAATATACAGGATGAATGACTCTAACTCCAACTTTTTAAAATGCTGTAATTTTTTTATTTTTTGATAAATTTTATTGTGCCAAAGCAAAAAATGTTGGAAAATACATCAATTTTCAAATTGTATCAATAGTTTTCCATATGTCCACCTTTGGCGCGAATAATGGCCTTGAGACGGCCGAAGAAAGCATCGTACGCTGCACGCAAGTAGCTCTGCGGTATTTTGGCCCATCCCCGGCGAAGTGCTTGCTTGAGGTTGTCCGAACTTTGGTATTTTTTAGTGCCAACCTTCGCGCCTTCAAAATACCTCAGACAGAGAAATCCAACGGATTTGCATCCGGAGAATTTGCAATTCATTGTGTCGAAGGAATGAAGTGTGGAACATTGTATTTTAACCAATCTTGGTTGACGCTCGCTTTGTGAGATTGTGCCGAGTCTTGTTGAAATGTCCACGGTCCCCGACCGAAATGATTGTTTGCCCAAGGCTTCAATACTGCCTCTAAGCAGTTTCACGGTATACGATCGCATTAATTTTGACGCCACGGTCCAAAAATACGAGCGGAGAGCGACCATCGGCGGTTATGGCGGCCCAAACCATCACCATCGGTGCTGCCTGCGTTCTGGTTGCCGTCCGAAGGTGTACATTTTCGAAGGACCTCTCTGGCAAGCAAACTCGGTCATTTTGTTTGTTGACATATTGCTCGATAACAAATGGTGACTCATCGGAAAAAACCAAATTCGGCAACTCACCACTTTCGTGCAAGCGTAGCAACTCCTTCGCTCTTTCGACTCTAACTTTTTTCTGTTGCGGTCTAAGATCGTGTGCTTTTTGGAACTTCAATGGCTTGAGCCCAAGCTCATTTTTCAGTATGTGTTGCATTCGTTCCAACGACATAAAGAGGCCACGAGCTATTTTTCTTCCACCTCGACGCGGATTTCGCTCAATTCGAGCCTTCACTTTCCGAACCATTTCTGCCGATGTTGCTGTTTTTTTATGACCACCTAAATTGCATTTTGCAACGCTGCCGGTATCACGGTAACGAGCTATGGTTCGAGACATAAATGATTTATTCACGTTGAGGTGCTAGAGGGCTCTAACGATAGCTACTTGTGGTTTTTCAGCCAAATATAAAGCAATAGACTATCACGTTTGAATTCCATCGCGGATAAAAATTTTTCAGCACAACTGAGACGCAAATCGTTTAAAAGGCTTGTAAATAATAAAATTATCTGTCATGTGTTAAAATTTGAGCTCACTGTCATGAACGGGTTGGAAGTTATAGCGGTCTGAAATTAGTTGCAGTGCGAGTCATTCAGGATATAGAAGGAGCTGGCCAAGTGTGGGTTGGTCAATTCTTTGGACCACGGTTTTACAAAACCTAGTGCAGAGTTGGCTTTAGAATTATCCCATCCATATGTAAACGCAAGTTGAGCTCCCTATCATACGAAATGCCGAGGTCGCATAGAGATTAAACGGAGGAGATAGGTTGGTTGTCTAGAGCAGGATGGATTGGCATTTTTAGATATTAAGTTCCAAACAATTTTTGAGGCACCAGATCGAAAAACTATCAAGTCCTTGTTGAAAGAAGAATGGGTCATGAGGAGAGGAAATGGTTTTGAAAAATCTGGTATCGTCGGCGTAAAGGAAGACACGAGTGTTTGATGATCCTATCAAGATCATTTATGGTTAATATAAAATGAAGGGGACCGAGATGGGTGCCTTGTGGAACTCCAGAGGCAGCCAAAAATGGAGCCGAGTGGGCTGTCCTAAAACGAACACCGTAAAAACGGTTTTCGAGGTAAAAGTATATCCATTTTAACAGTATGGGTTGAAAGAGAGAGATTCAGCCTTGCTGAAATCGGTTGCAACTACATCGACTTTGTTGACATTCTCTAGGGCAGAGAAGTCAAAGGACGCGAATTCAGTGAGATTTGTGGTGGTAGACCTACCCTTCAGGAAGCCATCTTGTCTAGGGGAAATAAATGATTTACATTGGAATCCTATAGCTTCCTACAAAATACTTTCGAAGAGTTTGGGTACATGAGAGAGTGTAGCGATTGGGCGATAGTTTGTTATTTCGTTTTTTGATCCTTCTTTGTGGATCGGGGTTATGAAGAAGGTTTTCCGAGCTCTCCTTGTGAAAGGGGGGCCATCTGGGCCGCAAATTTAACGAAAATTTGAAAAAAAGGAAATCGGTCCAGAATCATTTGAGTTACGCGAGGAATAGTAATAATTTAGAACCGCGGATGCGGTACGAGTATAGCCTACAATCTCGTTAATACAAAGTGTCCCAGACCTGATGTTAAGTTCTTCACAAAATTGAATTATTTTTTTTTTAAATAGAACAAGAAGTGTATGCTTTCTTGAAAGAGATTCGTCGTTAAAGCGATACATTTCTTTTATCAAAGGAAGACTGAAACATTGAAGTGCGTAAATCGAATACGTATTAAAAGAAATATGTAAATTCAGCTTGGATCATTAATTAAAGCTTTTGGCTAAGGTCCTGTAACCTGTTTCCAATTAACTTCAAGAATGTTACATATTCAACTCTTTTTTGCTCGGCGGAAAGGAGAGATAAATCCACCTGCCACACTTTTTTCTTGGCTTTATCAAAACCTTTCAAGCTCAACCCCTCAGGCTGAAAAATCTTTGGAGGATACTACAACTTCTCTTTAGCAAGAAGTTCTTGGCATGACCATTTCAGCTAGATAAGATGGCATTGAATGGAACTTCAAATCTATACCAGTGAGGCAAGAACATTAAGCATATTGGTATGCGTAACTATCTCTCTAATTAGCTATTAATCAATCTGATCAGAAAGACGTTGTGGTACCATTAAGCTGCCATTAGAAGCAAAAGTAGTACGCACCGGGAAACGAAGGTTTCATGAAAAATCTTTAAGATAATAAACATGAGACTATGCTGTCGTTTTCTCGGTGTGGAAATTCGTTTGAGACATAAAGTTTGTAGAGCATTAAGCAGAGATTCAGAGACAGAGAGACAGATGGCATTCTGTGCAGCCGCATTTATAACTAAAGTTCCATTTAGAGGTTTATATATTGCAAATATTAGCCTGAAAATAACAGAAAAAGTAATTCCCGGAACAAGTTTTCACACGGATTAAGCACGCTAAAAATCAAAGAGTTCTACACACAATTTCCAGTAAGATATCGCTTATGAAGTTCATCCGAAGTAGGCAAAGCACAGTGGTTAAGTTCGTTAATTACTACGCCTGTGGTATGGGTTCAACTCCTTGGACATACAAAGATAAATATTTTCAGGTGAATTTCTGGAACATATCTGCACACAAGACACAACACATCGTCTTCCCGAATTCGGATATCGCCTTTTAAAGTTCCAAGCGATGGATTTTTTTGTGTGAAAATATGACCTCAAGTCGATTTACTAAGCCAACTACTAGACTTTCCGATGAAAGTGGTGCAAAAGGCTTAAGAAGTTGACACAGTACATTGTGTTATCACAAAAGTAAATTAAACCTGATTGTGAATCCTCGGAGTTGGACATGCATACAATACTCAGAGAATTTCATGAGGATAATGAGACACTATTGATACTAAAATCACCCTACTCAAGTTCTTCAATAAATTAAGGTTTAACCAGTAAAGTGAATGAATTTTGTCTGTAAGTTTAATTTTGCTACAAAATACCGAACGTAATAGAAGACCGTTAACTTAAAAGACTGCAACAAATGAGGTCGGCCGTTTAGTCTCGTTGGGTAAATGCAATGATAGTTAAGACTTTTTTCTGTTTCAAAATAGTCACTTGTATTAGCCCGCAGACCTACATAAACAAACCTGTTCTGCTTTCATTAACTTTAAATTTATTGCTTAGTGATAGTTAAATAAGAGAAATTACACCAACACACTTGTTGCAACCTCACAATTTCATGGTGGCATTACATGAAAGTATAAAGCTTTTTAGTACTGAATTTTACTTCACATTAGTCAGGTTTTGGATCGAAAGAAGCGACAGGGATGTGGTTTCATGAGCTGACAAAATAAATTGTATGCCAATGATGCAAAAGTTTTATAGCAGTGAGTGTCAGAATGATTTAATATCAATCACTAAGGTTTTGTAAAGACAAAAGCAGTAAACTATGTATGACTTCAAGGCCAGAGTGTTTTAGCTTACTACGGATTACAAGGTGGAAGCTCCACTTTTTGTCATTTCACGAGCAAGCAACTCATGTGTCGGATTTTCTTCTTTAAACTGCCACTGAGTCGGGATTGGAGTTAGTCCTCAACTAAGAATTGTTTGCATACAATACGACCTTGGGGTTTATGGACCCAGTTACGTACGTATACGTACCTTCAAAAAATTCATTGTGATCTGTTTAGACATACCGCACCACATTAAGGGTGGATCTCCCTTGCCGATTGCCGATTTAATAGCCTACACGAGCAGCAGAGTCAGCCTCTGATGATGGATTACGAGAGGGTGCCGGATTCAACTACTCCAAAAAAGCTGGGAAACATGGGTGAAGTCTTAAGGCTGCACAATTTAAGTTGAAACATAGCCTTCACATGGCGCCCATGGCTAGCTATATCGTATATATGCACATACGCAGCCGTATTTTTGCCATGAGGACGCGCAGGTACGCTTGGGATTAACAACGCAACCACGTTAAAAGTTGTTATGAGAGGACTATCGAAAATAAAGAAACTCGATTTAGAACGACGACAAGGAGCGAAAAAAGACGAGGATTAAGGGGTCCTTGAATGTTATTATGACGTGTTATACAATACGAATATGCTCAGTTTCATAAATTTGAAAACAAAACACTCTCACAGAGTAAAAGGCGAATTAACTACGAACTGGTAGCCACCTTGGATAAGATTAGGAGCAATGAAGCAAAACCGAGTGCGATATGTAGTTAGCTCTCACAAAGGATGCGGATCTACGGATGGACATGCGTTGGGTGCGAAAGTCATATATTTCAAACTGATAAGATATGAGGATACAAAAGATGATCTTTATAACCTCTTGGACTGACCCCACTAAGTCTATTTGGAGTACGGTGTTAAAATCTGCTTTTGCGACCTCTTCCATCAGTTGGTGAAGTGGTCGAAAACCACGGTTTTTATCACACAACAAAAGATATCGGCTTTCGAATCGTTGATTATGAAGCAGCTAGTAATATGGTAATACCCGAAGGTAGCACTAGATTCCAGAAAATCCAGAGAAGAACATAATTAGTTCCGTACCTTGGAACCGCCAATATACTGATTGACGGATGACACTAAATGCGCAAATATTTAAATTTGCAAATATCGATTGAGAGCTATGCTACTCAGTAATAAAAAGCTGGGTCAACGAACGAAAAGGTCGTTCAATATTGGGAGCCTAGCCATGTCAGAAATAGCCAGAGATTATGGAGAACATCTGAGCGAAAGACTCCTACAACAAACACCAACAGTATGTGGTCAAAATGCAGCTCTACCATCCGGAACATAGCTGAAGCAACTCTAGTGCGTGCGGAACAGGAAGGTAGAGGATGAAGTATATAACAAGACGGCGTATAGTAACCCGCCCAACGTTGCAGAAAACGGAGGCAACAGATGAAGGGAGAAAAAGTTACTGCACTAAAGAATAGAAAACCTTGGCAGTTTCCTAGATTAAGGATATCGAAAAGTTGAAAAGGAGACATGGAATGCGAGGCTTCTGACCTGGAATCAAATTTTTTCGAAACGGTAAGTCAAATCTTACAAGACATAGAATGGATTTAAGCGGCATTTCCATTGATGAAATAGTTTGTCCATCCAACTCAAAGGAAGTGTGCTATGCTAGAAGAATAGTAAGTCCGCGGGCTCACCGTCAGATCTTTTCAAAACTTGTGACGATGTTATGTGAACCTGAGTATTAGCAATATTTAGATGAATGAAACTTGGAAATCACCAGTCAAAACCGCCCACGAGAGCATTCATCGCACCTGGCATTATAATGCAATGGTGAATGAATAATCTGTTTAGTTGCTGGAGTACGAAGGCGATATCGTCATCATCCTTGGTTTTCAGAGCGTTAACGTTGCAGGTTTTACGGCGATTGAAGAAGAAGCCAAACGAGTTAGTCTGGAGCTGAACGATGAATAAGACGGATGAGCAAAACTTGGGAATTGTCGAAATACAAAAATTCATATTGAATATTTGATCTTGTCTGGAAAGACGGCGAATGGGGAGAATGCCATAGTGAAAGGGTTTTCGAATATCACAACGAAAAAAGAGAGCAAACCTTCAGTTTAGGATCAGGAAATCGCTGGCCTTAGAAACCTTTAACTAGTAAACTAGAATCGACTTTCCCGGGGACGAAAAAGATGGAAGAGGGCATCAGTTTAGAGTCCCACCCTTCCAGGGTCTCTAATTAATGGACTTAAAACCTAACTGACCTATAAGGATTTCGGGGAAAGGTTTCACGCAATGTGGCAGATAGAATCTTGTCGCACTGTTTTGTGTAAAATTAACTTCGCCATCCAGTTTATCCAAGTCCTGAAATTTACTGCTTTGAATTTTCTTTTAAATGATTTCACCTTCATACTCAGACCCTGTAATCGGCTTAATTCATACCATGGAGGCACCAATCCGCGAGGATTTCCTACTCACAAATTCCAGTTGTTCTTTAAAACGAAATCTTGAGTCAGTCATGATGACTACAATTGGCTTACTTGGGATTATCTCGCATCTACCTACTGGTAGAGTTTTCTACTGGTATTCAGTCAATATTGCTTCCGTTTTCTGTTCAGCTAGTGTGATTCAGCAGATCGGAGCCATAGTCGGACAACTGAAATGCTTTCATCACTTCCACATATCTGGGTGACTTCTTCCAGATTTCCTGCTGCAAGTCTAAAAAATCAAATGACGTCAGCCTCGTGATTACATTGAGCTCAAAGACGCCATCGTGCATTACGTATGGGCCCCAAGGTTGAGCCAGCGGAACTCCTCGGTTCACATAGTACAACTCCGTGCTGACAATATTAATCTACAATATTCCTGATATACGAGTAAATCGGCAGTTTCAGCGCTTCTAGAATATGTTTCCAGCACGTGGTGTTGAAGGTGAAGCAGTACTGCTTTGCGCTTCTTCTTCATCTAGCGTTCTATGGCCATATTCCGTATTTCAACAATCGTTTTGATAGAATCAAAAGCTGGGTGTACTTTTCGAAACCTGTACAGATTCCCTGATAGTTCAACTGCTCCTTCAACGCTGCTCTGCTGCTCTTAAGCTGTAAGATATTATGCGCTTCAGAACTTTTCCCGCCATACCCAATATGCGTAGAGGGCTGTTTAGGCTGGTGTGTCCATTCTGACTTTGACAGGGGCTTTTCGTGTGATATTGCAATCTGATCAAGGACCATTTTTTGTACTCAAAATTGTTGCACGTCTCATGTATTTCGTTTGCTATGACCCTAGAAATTAGCACCGAAGCGAGGTTTCTTCATTCAACAATAAAGTGATTAGGCAAAATCAGGCATATGGCCAAAAGATCGTTCATCGACTTTGCTCGTCTTCCATCCTGTGTCTTTGACCATTATCCTTTATGAATTGCAGCGTCAGTCGTCCCTATTTGTTAATTTGACGCTGACCTTCCCTATTGTTCTCTCACATTGCTTTTGCTTGCAAAGGTAAGGTCGATGATCGAGCGCGTTCTATTTCCCGTGAGTATGTGTTTTGTTTAAAAGCGCAAGTAAGGCCCTTAGCCATCTGCTTCGCCGCCTCCGTGACAGTCTCAGGCTTTGGAAACCGGACTTTGGCATCTGGCATCTATAGCTCGGTGGAGCCTAAAAGCCGCTGATGTATCATAGAGTCCGTTGATTTTAGCCCGGACAAAGCATGCTTCAATGGCCTCTGGGTTTGCCGCAGGGCTATATTGTAGCTTTGGTCATAGCGTCCGATCTTCATACAGTATTATCACATTGCCGATAAGATTTATTGAAGATTACTATGCCTACACCCTATGTTTAGTTTCAGTATTTTCATTTCTTTAGCGGCAGTTCCTTCTATGTTACTTGGCACGATAATCAGTTTTGCCTCCCTAGTCTCAGGAAAGTAGACAAAGACCTTAAACAATGCAATCTGTTCGCGAGTCCCATACTGATATCCTGTTCTTTGCAAGAGCTACAGGTAGTTTTCAGAAGTGGGCTAGATTCTTTGGATTCCTTAGTGTTTCGGCTGGTCTAGGACTGCAATATAAGAAATAGGTAAAGTCTAAGTCTTGACATTCTAAAAAGTTATTGTTAAATGGTGGTAGACAGACCTATCTCATGATCTTATCGAATGCAGGATATCCTGAAGAAAAACGTGGGTTTTGTCATCCCACAAAGTGGCTTATAAGCTGCGACTGTACTATCAATTTATTTGCGCTATAATGAGAGGTTTTGAATGAATACAAACTCAGAGCTTAGTTTTGTCCATGATTACCCTTCAGTGTACCTTCTTCTTTGGTGGGTCATAACTCTTCTTAATGGTAATATTAACTTTATTGTAGTAAGTTCTGTGTCAAGGTTATAATGCTACGTTGTCAACCGTTGGTATTTTACCATCTAGAATTGGGAAGCACTCTTAACCTCCGGACCATGCCATGCAATTAGAATTGCACATGCAATTTTCTATGCAACGTAATGCTTACGATATGCAACGGCGTTGAAAAAAAACGGGTATTCCCCCGCTTGCAGTGAACGGGTAAATCATTTGCTGGCTGTCCGTCCAGGTGTGATTAATTTCGCGTGTACAATGACACCTTTATCACCATTGGACACTTTTTTTTTTTGTGCTGTCATGATGCAAGAACATCATTCAGTCGATGGTACATGCTGTAGGATTATGTAATTTGTTTTTGTATCTCTTCTGGCAGAAGCTGAAGAAGAGAAATTCGATTATTCAATGCGAAAATGTATGTACAGAGATAATGGGATAAAATATGCGACTGCTCGGCAGCAAGAGATAAGGTTATGTTTGCTGAAACATTGTTTTTTTGTTTTTTTTTGGGGGGGGGAAAGGCTTTAACGTTGTGAATTTACAATGTTGCTGGGAAGGTTTTGAGGGCAATTTATGTGAATACTGATAAGGAGGAGGTTGGAAATTAAGACAGATAAAGAGCTACATAAGAATTATGCAGTTCATGCCCTACGAAACTGCTAGTTGACGATATGTTCATTTAAAATTTGCAAGAGGGCTGCCAATAAATTTCATTGACATGTTACTTGAACGTCCACCGATATGGGGCAAAATACATCTGTCTTTTCCGAATAATGGGAATCAACAGGATGTTCCGCTGTCAAAAAATTTACGATTAGGCACCACGATCCTAAGATATTGTATCCGGACAGTGGATTGCCTTCAGTTCTGCACTTCAGGATGGATGAACTGATACGCGCCACCTTCACTACCCTATCCATCTGGAAAGGAATCAATGAATACTCAGGTCGAAGGAGTGATATGCATGCGATCTACTTGTCTAGCCATCCTTGGTGAGTGATGCGCAATTTCCTTACCAGTCGCTGTATATTTTTTCCTCCAAAGTCCATCGACGGAAATTGGACTAACAATTATTCGAGGATTCTTGGGTTCAAAATGGTCACGGAGATCTTCATCCGCTGTTGTTATGACAAGGCCTTATCACTCAATCGACTTGTTAGGTAAAAAAAAAAACAGAGATGTACAATTTTCTGATGATGAATGTACATGATAGCACATTACCTTGGCACTTAAACCTCTAATCCTCTATCGTTATTATTCACATTATGGCAAGTTTTGCAGGGATATCAAGACTACAGATGCCTCTCTACAGGTCGTCTCTATGGATGCGGTCTTAAAACCGACGAAGAGGTGGTGACTATCGATCTAGACTTGTTTCGTCTTCTCTAGGATCTATCGTAGTGTGAATATTTATTCAATTAGGAGTCTGGTAAGACAATACTGATAGTGGGTGGATGTGATTGTTGACAAATGGTTTAGACATTTACACAATGTGAGAGCTAGGATGTAAAACGCCATGTTAAAAAATCTGAAGTATCTGCATATAGTAAGCAGAGTTCGAAAGACTCTGCTATCGCTACTTCATTTTGGTTAACTGGATGGAAATTAATATCCGTGGACTTGGCTATAACTAGGCAATGTCCAAGTCTACCTATATATTGACCGATCTGGATGTGCGAACACCTATAATACTAGAGGAGTGCCTTGCGTCGATTGGAACAAGATCAACACCACGTCTTTTGTGAAAATTCAGATCAAGCTTTGGTGATAATCCGCACCGCAGCAAATTCATTAAGCTTGAGTTCGTTTGTAGACGTATTGTCGTGTAGACTATTTCCAACTGTACTGCCAAGCATTTAACCTTTTCTACTGTGGTGTTAAAATCACTTTAAAAGATTTAAGCGTCGTACTTAGGCCATTGCTCATAGGTTTTATCGAGGAATTCATAGAAACCTTCTTTGGTAGCTTACTTCATTTCTCAATGAATATCGTGCTGATGTTGGAAAGTTTAGTCTTGATGCAGATTGTTACAATGCGTTCCCTTATGCGAAATTTTTTACCGTAGTCTGCCGCTTCCAACACGTTCACATCCGAACAGATGCTGCTTCTAAGAAACGAGATCTTTCTTATTTTCATTCTTTTTTTGTTTGGCCCTTCCACACTTCTTTGTTAGCCCTTTTTAGCAGTTTACGGTCTCCATTGGTTGTGCGGTTGAACATGACCTGTTCAAGGTCCTTAAATTCAATGTACAGATCCGAAATCGTTGTCCCTTTTCGCTTTGAATCTCATCCAAGCCTCGCAACAGTAGGATTTTTTCATGGCAAGGTGGTTTCCTGGACGCACAACCCCCAATTTAGAGGACAAGGCCCTTTCTGGGACTCCTTAGACGAAATAAGCCAAATATTCCGGGACTAGTACCTAATACCTATAACTAGTCAATTAGAGCTGTCGTTGACCGATTAAAGGTATTTCTCCATCTCTATTTCAATACTAGACTAGTTCTAAAAAAATGATTCACGCCCTCAGCTAAAACTACGTAAGTGTAGAATCATACAAGTTATCTGCCATATGATTGTTGAATTTATCCGCCCTATGTCCTGGTTCTGTCATAACATTGAACACCATTAGAGCTTATAGTCGGTCAAGCCCGGTTGGATGAGACCATGACGATCTAAAATAAGCATAATTGATGTGAAGTCACTCCTAAGGCATTATCGCCTAGATGACTTCACGCAGAGCCTATTCTAATCGTGTATTGCCCAGTCAGAAGTTACACAACTTAACTATGAAAAAGTCGAACTCGCATCAGAATCAATGTTATTCTATGGCGCCATTCAAGAAGTAGAGAGACTCTAAAAATGAGCATACGGTTTCTTACAGTATCACGACATCATTAGTTTATTTGTGACACTTTCAACCTCTGCCTTTATAAAGCGTGTGCAAATTTTGACAGACTAGACTATACTTCATTTCTGTCAGATATTTAAATTAACTACTCTTAATGTGCTTAAAACTGTTTGGCTTTAGAAACTGCACAAACTTCATAATTATAAACTCCGTTTCTCTTTTTGTGACGATCCTTTATAACAATTCAAATTATACGAGCTACTATCACAATTACGACATTCAAAACTGCAGTTTATGCTCTATCAAACTCATGTTTGAAAAAGCTGTGCTTGTGCTTGGACATACTCAAATCAGTTTGCACTTTTGTCCGTTTTGCATGGTTCTACATGTTCTACGCCTCTGAAGTCAAAAATTAAGCTTCATGCTATGAAAATTGGCTGCTAAAACTGTTGCAACTTGTCAGTATGTAATTGGATACAGGAATGTCGCGAAGTCTGCACTATTTTCGACGTCGAGGATGATACCGACTGTTAATATGAAAACGAAGTCAGTACTCTTATCCAACAGGCTTCGAAGTGGATCCCCAGCAATAGGTACCTGCATTTTCTATGTACCAACCAACTAGGTACTTCTATCAATCGAGGAAGGACCTCCAGTAGAACGATCGGAGTGCATTCAAAATGCCTATCAACTCTCAAGCCTTTAAGACATTGTTCAACTCACAGATAGAACAAAGTGAGTGGTGCATAATCGGAGTACCACTGGAGAAGTGGAAATGTCTCTGGTCTTGTTGATGAATGAGGGGAGGCGCAATGCGGACTGATTTGCTAGGATTGTCCCAAATGGATTAGTTTTGGGATTACTTATACGATTTATTACAATCAAGATCGAATTGGACGTATCCTATTCTTCCTGATTCGACACATTGGACTTCGGTGTTATCTCTGATAAACTTAAGCCGGCGACAAAGGGTTTAGTAAGATAGAGGGTATGTTAAGCCCCTTAAGTGACCTTTAATCGATTTAGAAAAGAAAAAGGCGAAATTAACGAAGCTCGGTTTTACTGAAAGAAAATGGGTCCTAAATAGCCACCTTGTGGAATTCCAAGTTTTCCAACTCCCTATGTGATACTGTGGAGCACATTCTTTTAAAAAAAAATCTTTGAAAAACCGACCTCAAAACCCTAAGGCCAACAACAGTTCTTTGCTGTCTCTGTTTCATCAAAGCAATATAAGTTCCACAGTCTAACAGGGTTCCACATTCATTTTTTCACAACAACTTTGCGTGTGTACAAGTAAACAGATATCTCCATCACACGACTTAATTACCCAAGACAATTTTCCTTCAATTAATTTTTTTTTTCTAATTTATTGTTAACATTGAATTTTAGATGCTCATACATGTTCATCAGAATTCAGAATGCACGAACAGCATGTGTATTCATAGTCGCTGGTATGTAGTAATAGTATCTTTCTATCAATTACCTCGTCAACGTTGCAACAACACAATCCGAATCGTATCCGACTTCATACCCGTAGCGTTAGTCACTCAATCCGCTCAATGCGAGTATCTAAAGCAATTGACGGAGCTTTTCAATCACGACTGAGTCAAGAAAATTAAAAAAAAAAAACAAAAAAACTCGTTCTCATTGAATGCACTTTTCATTGCAATGTGGAAATGGAATTGAGATACATAGTAACTCCAATTCACGAGGAAATATCCTTGTCGTCTGATCTTGAAACCGACTTCAATAAAATACAATAAAAACGAAGATTGCTACGGCTACGGCTACGGCTACGGCTACGTCAACGACTACGGCTACGGATACATGGTGCCGCACTGGTGCGAATTGAGATTTAGCCGATACCCGTTCAGGGATCTTACCTAATTAATTGATTTATAATCGTTCTTGTGTTTTTTTTACATTGCAATGTCACACTACAGGCGGTTACAAAATAACGCAAAAAAAAAAAAAAAAGTATCTGATTTGAGGTTAAGCTCGCTCCCTCGGCGAGTTGGGTAATATTCGTACTCGTACTCGTGCACTTGACAAGGACATAAAATGCGATTGTTTATGGCCGCTGGTAGCTAGCAACGGATACGAGTATCTCGGCCATAAAGTATGAAAAGATTCATAGCTCGGTGGTAAATCACCGGATTTTTCATGGGAATTGCATTAAGTGGAACTTATCTCGACGATAATTTATTTGTGAAGTTGCTGCTGGTGGGTTCACGTTGTGGGATAACACCGACCACCATCACCATCACCATTACCATCACCGAACAAATGTGAGGTATTTTCCGGGCCCTCGAATCATATTTTTAGAAGGTTAGATGCAGAAGGCAGATAGATGTGCGAGACATGATGTGATCTTATAAGACAATACAAACAGGAGTTATTGCCTGATAGTGGTTAAGGTGAAAATTGACTTCTGAAGGCTCCACATTGACGTCATGTATGGCTCTTCTACTCGTAAGAGATGCACGAATTTCATTCGCTGGACAAGTTTTTCGTCACCCAAATGACTTACTCGTGAAGCATTTCACGAACACCTGATAAATATTGGCTTGAGGTTGTTATTCAAGACGGGTAGCGACCACAGTGGATTGACACGTAATTCGTGAAAAATTGGTACTTGTGATACGTGGTCATTGGCAGGGAGTAGATAAGTGAATCATGGAACGGAAAAACCTTACAGGGTTTGTATACCTCCGCATGCTTGTACACAATAAACAAAAAGACGAATTTTCCCATCATTTCTGGATGTTTAAGAAAGCAGAACCTTGGTTCCAAGCTTGGTTCATTGTCTTTTAATGCTGACCTCATGGGGAACTATCCTACAAGAGCTTCTGCTGGCTGATTTTTCCGGATAACAGAAATTCAGAATAGCAAATTTCAAATGATACTCGTACTTCGCTTCACTTATATAAGAAAAAATGAAAAGTGACGGACGCCCGATTCTGCGGCATATCTTTTTGGCTACGAAGATTGCAGCATAGGTGAATGATAAATTCATACATCATTCCCACTACAGAAGTAAGGAAATCGACCATTGCTAGCCTGGTTATCTTAGAAAAAAAAAACAAAAACAACACTTATGCTCAAGCTTCGAAACCTGCTCGGGAGATTTGAATAACTTCACGGGAAGAGATACGGACTGAGTGCTGCACACATCTTTGATGGTCCAATCCATGCTGACCAGTATTTAATACCTACTCCTAGGCTTATGAGGAAAATTTACCATTTTTTGCAACTATTCTCTGATATGGACAAAGAAACGATCGAAGAAAGCGGTATCGGACAAGCCTATCACATTGGGAGGATAATAGAATCCTCTGCTACGGGTGTAATGAACTTGATTTCTGGAATTTTTATTTTTACTAAAACAATACATTTGCCGTGATCCTTTGCAACAAGTTCCTCTTACTTTCTTATTTAGGTGGCGCTACAGTTCCGGGTGAACCTATGCCTCAACTAACTTGCCTCTCCAGTTAGTCCGGTCTTTAGCTCACTACCTCCAGTTGCGAACTCCAAGTCGTTTTAAGTCCACTTCTACTTGTGCGCGCCACCTTCAGTGAGGCCTTCCTCTAACATACTGCGTTGTCCCTTCGGGTTATATTCGAAGACTCTGCTGGCCAGAGCATTGGTGTCCATTCGCCCTACATATCCTAGCTGTCTCAAGCGATTGATGTGAAGTTTTCTGACTAGGTCAATGTCGCTGTATAGCTTATATAGTTTGTCGCTGAATCTTCTCCTCCTAAGCCGGATTTTTCACTCGAAGTAACTGAGGAAATCTTCATTCGCTTTCCAGTTCCTCAGTACATTAAATTTGAAAATGAGTAATGGATTCAACAATGATCTTGAGCATCTTGAATGTCGTAGCGAATGAGGATACTTTGCCTTTAATACGTATTATTCAGAGTATTGCACATGACCGCTATGATCATGAATTACTCCGCCTAGAAAACTCTTGTTTTCCCGAAAAGGACTAAATCTTAGATTGTTGGCCTCCAAAATAAATTTATAAGACCAGAGTTAAGGGCAGTTGAAGTGCAGTCGGAACGGTCAGGGAAGATCTGGTCGGATGGGTAGTCCAAGATGGTTGAAGACCCCTTCCAGTAGAGTGGGTGAAATAAGGCAAGCTCTTTTTCTACTGAGTTGTGCTTTCGGGTAAGTGTCGAAGACTCTTGCGATCAGACCATTGATATCCACATCTTAGCAAACTCGCTGTACATCTCGAGAAGTTCCTCTAAAACAAAGAGTGCCAAAAATCACCTGCAGGATCTTTCGTTCAAGGTTATTTTAAGCACCTTCACCAGCATCCATGCTTCTGCACAATAGAACAGGACTGGGATGTTGAGAGTTAATCGAGGTGTCCAACACTTTAAGTTGCCAACCCAACGATACAGAGTTAATATCAAATCCGAGGTAGACAACATCCTTCCCTAACTTAAAGTTGTAGCCGTCTGTTTTGACGTTCTGTCCGGTGCGTCGATAATGTGCGCTTCTTATTGTTGCTCTCTTTCAGGGCTTAACCAATTTTGCCGCTTCTTCTTCTTCGCAGCAGTGTTAGCTCGCTATGTTCTACCAGAAATGTCAATATTATCAATGTATACAGGTAGTTGCACTGACTTTGCCAAGTTGTACCGTAAACTCTGCGCGTTTCCCACAATTGTCTCAAGTATGAAATTGAGGAAATCATTTGACAGGGAATCACCGGTCAGAGTCCCTTTTTGACGTGAAATGTCTTTTACAGTGACCTTACGGAGCAGCTAGCGTTCTGGATCGCCATTATTAAATCGACGATAAATATTATTTGGCAAGAATGCCAAAACTAGACATAGCTCTGTAGAGCTCGTTTGTGTTGATGGTGACATATGAGCTGGATTTCTTGGGTTTTTCTGTAGGATTATGGTTACTAGGGTTGAAACTTTCCTGTTTAAACAATACGGTAGATCGATATAAAGGAAGTTAATCCCACTATAGTTGGATCAGTTTGAGGGTCTCCTCTACTGTTGATCGGGAAAGCGATGCTGAGATACTTTTTTCCAACCAATTCTTGGAAATGAGTTGCTGTATGCTTTCTACTAAGTCCTAAGTCTCATACGTCTGCTATAAATAACCTGAAGGATAGGTCATCGGGTCCAAAGATATTGTGAAATTTACTTCGTTTTGATTTGATGAACGGAAACCTTGGCTTTCACTGACCAGATTGAATGGTTTGCTCTGTCTGAAAGTAAAATTTGGGTCGTGCTCGCCCTTTTCCATATATTCAGTGTTCTTCCTTCATTCTCTCAGTTCCAACTCTGCCCCTATAACCAAACTTTTTTACTCAACTTTACAGATCTCTCTTTTTGTCTTATCATGTTCTTTTAACATTTTGATAAACCCGAATGTTGTTCCTGGAGTAGCACTTCATTCTCCGAAGTTCTTCATCCTCTTTTGCTCGTAGAGCATACGAATCATCTATCTGTACAGCGCTGCCTCATAGAAGACTTGTTTGGCAACCACTACTACGACGTTTACTGGATATTGTTTCTTCCTTGGGAGAGGTTGTGGTTGCATTTTCTGCTCTGCTGGTATGCGTCGAAGCAGTTCTCTCAGGATCTGTCCCCAAGTGCAAAGTTGCATGATATACTTCTTGCTATACCAGCGGTACGGCTGATAGCCCCTTGTTGCTTCATACGGTCCTCTATACCTCCTTAATCCACTGGATCCAGGAATGTTTTTTTATAATAAGCATGCCCTAATTTTAGTACAGAAGGAAATTTTAGGCGAAGGAAAGTTAGGAAGGGAAAAAGAGAGACACCGATATACGTTGGTCTTAAATGTTTGCAAGTTGTAATGACTAGGAAAAAAGAGCTGGGTAGGGCATTTCATAAGCGAGTTGTACGTCTTACGAAATAATCATGATATTTCAGAGTACGTCCGAAAGTGGGCTTGACTGATGAGCATTTATAGCGAGGCGCGTGTTACAGCTGAAGGTTTGAAGTGGCGATCTTTCTACGTGCACTCAGTCTGTATCCATTTGCAGATATGATGCCTTGCGAGCAGTGCATGCTCATGGTGCTGCTAAATATGTCTTTATTTCGTACTTTTGCACTACCTGGTACATCGTTCTGATTATTGATGACTGTCGAGTATAGCAAAGTTTTAAGTTTAAGACAAATTTTGCCTTCGCAAAATGCTTCTTTCTTTGTGCGACGTCATCATCGCAATTTCGTTAATGGTTTACGATAGAGATATTAGTGCAATCCATTGAAAATCTCTGGGAACTATATGGAACGCTTTTTTCAAATCAATAAATTGGTATGAGCTTAGTCGATTGGCTTCTAGCAAAGCCGCTTTGACTGCCATGTATTTTAAAATATTACACCGTCCATCACATAGATTAGAGCGCGCTCATTGATTTTCGAAGTATGTGACTTAAGCTCCACCGATCGATAAATGTTGCAGTTTCTCGTGTCGCCTTTGCCTTTATAGAGTAGAATAAGCAAGATATCCCTCATTGGTTAGGCATATAATCGTCCGTCATAATTTTATTATATACAGTCGTTAGCCATTTAAATTCTGTCATCTTACTGATTTGACAACTTCGGTTTACGCAAAATTTGCCTTATTTCGTCATCGTGCGTGGCAGCCTACAGAATATTTCTTCGTGTTTAAATACTATGTATGTCCATCTATTGTGTCCCTGTTCATCTTCAATACATTTTAGCGATTGCTTGTTGCCTGTTGGTTATGAGGGTACATCCCACGGGTCCTACCTAAGACACTTTATCGCTTTGTTATTTCTGATATACTTTGTCCATGCTTGCGAGCCTTGCCTTTCATACTTTTGCGCTAAAGTTTTTCATCGAAGTTGTTCTACGGTCTATGTGCACTTAGTTCTTTCACTTGGCTTAAGGCGTTGTGGAGCCATTCTCGAAAATAAACCGCCGAGGACTGTTGTGTCTTTCTTACTTTCGATAGATACTGGTTCAGTTGGTTTTTCTCTAGTTTTTTCACGAAAAATTGTGCTAGCAAAAGTCGGTGATACCATACTCTACCCTCGCTGAGGTTTCCGTTCCAAAACCGTTTCCTTGTATTCGTAGCTTGATTGCCCTCAGCTGTCAACTCCTGATCTTATTTTATTCCGTTTCGTAATAATACACTTATTTAGCAAGTTCAAGTAGCCGGCGTTGTTTCTGACACTTCGCAACTTGGTACTTTGACGCGTATTACATCGAATTACAACGCCGTAGTACGTTTTCCAATTCGAAACTTTTATTCGTCATTATTACAACGTGTTTTATCGTTCCAGCTAATGATATGCAATCTATTTATTGAAGGTTCACTGATGTAATCGAGAAAGTTTTTCAGGAAAATTACCAGTACTTAAGTATGTTCCTCGCCATAGTGACAACATAGCTTGAAATTTAACTCTTCAGTCTCAGATACAAAGCCAAGTGGTCATAAATCAAAGAGATGTCAGCTGACGTACAGTAAGGAGGCATTTTCAGGCCGCTTCTGTATCTTCTGTGGACAGAAGATACGTTTGCCGATGAAACTGCTATCCAAGCAATAGGTAAAAGGATAGAAAAATCAACTATAAGACTGCAATGCGGTCGGAATGATGTGAATAAAGGGACAAAGGTCTGACAGATCTTTGAGTTAGTCAGCAATTCAGACTGGTTTGAGCATGCGCCTGCGATCTTCTGAATTCTATGGAATACTTTCAAAATAGCTTTTATCTCTTCGTATCGATGATTTTTCAAGTGATATAAGATCTCCCATGCGGGAAAGAAATATCTTTGTTCCAATAAAAAAGTAAATCGTCCATGAAACGGGTGCTATTGACTCAACAAACTGTTGATCTTGACAGCCCGATTGAAAGGAATTTTAATAACCCGGTGGAATTTACTTCCAAAGGTCTCCAATTTCAATGCTGTTCTCCACTGTCAAAGTGAAATCCGAAACACCCACTACTTAGATGAGAATTGCGTTGTCATACTTGTCGGTATGTGGGTTAACGACAACGTTTGTTAGAAATGTCATTATGTGTGCTAGCTTCCTAGATGCAGGTGTAGCAACCAATATTAATTGCTCTACATGCTAACCAAGGTAATCACCTCTTATTGAAGTTATAGGTTGTCCGACTGTCAACAGAAACACTTTAATACTCTTAACCTCAGTCAGAGCCCCTTGAATGTCACCCAACAGATACGAATACTCGCATTCGTGCACCCTAAACCGCTTCCAATTACTGGTCACCATCTAGTCTTTGACGTGGGAATTTTTTGTATCTTTTTTTCTCAAAGTGTTTCTAAATCAAGATCTCAAAAAAAAATACTTCTCTCCAGTAGTCATGCCAACAGGTGGATTGTTTGGTATATAAATAAAGCTAAAAACCAAAATAAAATGATCAAGTGGATCGCTTCGGAAGATCTGCATTACTTATGTACGTACCTGTAGTATATGCACTCGTATCTATGATCACCAAGCATCATAGTTGCTCACGGCTAAAATAATTTGCATGCTGGTTCCGCAATAATTCTCCAGAGAACTAGGCACTATGCGAACACACAAATTTGTAGCTCATAGTAATTTAGATGCAGATACTCGTATTTTGTTTGAGTCATTGAGCTAGGCCTAAGTCTTAACTCTCAAGCCTGCCTGCTATGGAATGGATTATGTGTGTTTTTTTTTAAAAACGCAAGCGCTTTTGGGTGAGAATGGTAATAAATTATTTAAATTGGGTTAGTTAGACGGTAATGGCGATGCTAACAACTATCTTGGGGATAAGAAGCCGCATTTTGAATTAGTGTTTGGGGAAGTGTGTTTGGTTTCTTATGTTAAATGGAAGTAATTATTACCATGGTTATTATTATTGTTTTTAAAATTTTAAGAAAGATAGATTGTTTACGCTGGCACGTGTTTGTTCACTGCATTTGTTCGGAAATCACCTTGGAAAAAGTTGAAAGTGGTTTTCAGATTATACATACTCGTAGGTCTCCACATGCAGGGAAGTCCTTACAAGGCGCCGTCATGAATGCAATCCCTGGTCATCCCTGTAAAGTTATTACGACTTAATAATGTGGAATAACATACATTTATTACACAGGAGGAGGCCTGGCGCCGATGTGAGACTCTGTTCCATTAAACTTAACCTCCTCAAAGAATCATCGCCCTTGTCTGAACAGACGAAACGGCCGTGAGGCATAACTTTGTTGGCTAAGGAAGATTTAAGCCCGCCCTGACTCTTTTCAGGCGTCGAAATTGCTTCATGATTATCGCTGCAATCTGTTTCACAGAATCCCATATTACGCTCGATGTTAACATATACTCGTAGTTCACAATGTTCTGGGAAGTCGGTATTTCTCAAATTCTTTCCAGATCTCTACGCTCTATACGAAGGCTGCACACTGAAAAAATACGTTTTGTGCATCCTGCAATTTAAAGGCGATAGGCGATTCATCAAGCCAAAATCTGTTCAGATAGGCTCGAAAGCAGGCACGCCCAGATAGGAGCTGCACTTCTCCGGGGTGCCGATCCGTCTATTTTGCATATCTTCCTTTTGAAGACTGATTCCATCTCTCTTACCTTGCCTTATTCTCATGGTTCACTGCCTTACTTCCATTTTGATATCTTTGTCTGAAGCTAGGGGTTCCTGGATTTTGGCTTTCCTTTGTAGTTCGCCAGCCAAGATATCCGCTGTTAGCATCCCCACAATAACATATACCACCTTGATCAAGGAATTTATTCTGAAAATTAAAAATACAAGTTTATTCATCTAAATCTATATTGTCCCCTTCAGAGTAATCCCCATCGACTGCAACACACTTATGCCAGCGCCTGATCCAATCCTCGAAACATTTTTTATATTCGGTTTTCGGTATGTCCATCAGTGCTTCCTGCGATTTTTCCATTACTTCCTCACGTTCCCCGTAGATCTTTTTTGACTCGATTGAAAGGAAAGAAGTCACAGGGAGCCAAATCAGGTGAATTCGGTGACTGTTGGATGGTATTTGTTGCATTTTTCGTCAAAAAATGCGTCGGTGCGTTACCATAGTGCAAAATCCACGAGTTTTCTGCCCACAATTTTGGTCTCTTTCGGCGAATTGCTTCACGCAAACGTCTCATAACGCCCAAATAATACGGCGGCCTTTGTTTACTGTCTGGCCCCCTGGCAAAAATTCATGATGCACTACACCGTTGTAATCCATGAAAACCGTGAGCATTGCCTTCTTTTTTGACTGAAAACGACGTGGTTTTTTTGGTCTTGGCTCATTTGGTGAACGCCATTCACTTGCCTGATGTCTGGATTGTGTGTCGTACTCATAAACCCACGTCTCGCCTCCAGTAATGATCCTCTTGATGAATGCGGGATCGGATTCAGCTTTGCAAATCATCTCTTTTGCGACGTCAACACGGTCTCTTTTTTGCATGAAATTGAGGTCTTTTGGCACCAACTTTGCTGCTACACGACGGAAACCCAAATCATTACCCAAAATGTCTTGGACGGATCCATGGTTAATTTGCGATTATTGACCAACATTTCTTTTACTTCATCAATGTTTTCGTCGGTTTTCGATGTCGATGGTCCGCCACTGCCTTCATCATCTTCGATTGACTCACGACCACTTTTGAACCGCTCGTGCCATTGGTAAATGACCGTTATCTTTAGAAAATAGTTGCCGAAACACTTTTCCAACATTTCCAACGTTTAAATCCGTTTTTTACGCAAAATTGAATACAAGTTCGTTGTTGCAAATTTAAATCCATTTCTAAAATTGTAAAAAATCGCCAACAGACACAGTATTAGATGTACTCTTGGCTACGTAACTTTTGCAAATGTCAAGCTATGACGCTAAGATGTAGAGGGAATGTCAACAACAGATTTACGAACTTAACAAAAAAACAGAACTCAAATCGGAACAATGGGAGCGCCACACAGTGGTGTGGTACGGGTGGTATAGCATCCTCTGACAGCGTCCGATAAGCATAACACATTCTCAGCGCTCATAGATGGTTGACGGACTTAATCCTTCTTGCATGAGACTTGGTTTAATATGCTACCGCATACATTACTATGGACTGCACCACCCTTGACAGAATTAGTCTCCTTTGTTGTTGGGGTCCTCCAATATTCATCATTCTTCTGGATAAGGCAGCACTCACCCAAGCAGCTTTGTCTCACGTTCTTTCAAGGTGTTTATTCTAATGGGGTCTAGCGTCAATCATCACACCTAGTTACCTGATTACCTCCGGTTTTGACGTTATTTTTTGATCGCTTACCCTGATGGTGATTGTATCTATTTTCTTGCGACTGCTTACTAGTACGCTTCCGTTTTATGTTCGGCGAGATCTAACCCGACTGCTGCCATCCACAGTCTCACTTTTCCTAATGTACTTCATTTATTCCAGATGTTTCGCTGCGACACCGATTGCAATATCATCGGTAAAGCCCATGTTTTTGCCTCGTTTGGGACTTCAAGCCTTACAGCCTCGTCAAACCTAATATTCTACAGGATGGGACCTACTACAGATACTTGTGGTACTCCGTTAAATATGTGGTCCTTTCTTACTCCATCGTCGGTATCGAAGAGCAGGAACCGTTTTTTAAAATAACTTAGTTTTATTTTGATTAGGAACCCTGGCACCATCATCGCTCTAAAGGAGTTGAGCGCATTATATTCCTTTGCACCTCTTCTCCGTCTCCTGCCTTACACTTTGCGAGGGCCTATATTCTAATGTCAATAATCTGATTGCCTCAGAGCGATTTTTAGTCAGGAAATGAAGTAGGTATGCTAGGTATACAAGTCAGTTCCTAATTTTCGTAGTTTTCTTAGCTTTCAAGAAATGTTTGCAGTTACTCGTAAGACCTTCTTAAAATTCTTTTTGGCCCCTTTTTACTTCGACGCTTTGAATATGTTGAAACGTACAATCTTTGAGAGCCGTTGGCATTCGCCCTTGTTTCTGCGACGATTCTTAAATTGACAGTGCAGGTGATCCCCACTGATGACGATGGTCTCTTGTAGGCTTGTTTTTGCAGTTTAAGTTCAATTCTGTAGGATGATAATGGAGAGTACACGCTGACCCATCAAAGTCGATAAATTCCTTACCGAGACGATTGACATCAAAAATAGCTTTACACAAGGCGAAGATTTCTCATGCGGTTTCTTAGAAATCATCCTCAAAGCATTTTGGAAAACGCACCGAATCACAGATTCAAGATTTCAAAAGTCAGTCTACCAATGGCTGTATTTTGAAGGTAAGGAGGAAATTGAGTAAAAAACCTTCTTTCGAACAACTAAATTGACTGTATACTTAGTGTCAGTTCTGTTCTATGGCGTAGAAGGATGGATTTTGTCAAAAATGCTAAAGGCTGCCCTAGGCTGTTGTAAGACAAAAATTTTCAGGGTGATATTCGGCCTCGTATAGCGAACTTGACTTTGAATACAACGACTACGAGGACTGGAACTTGTAGAACGGATAAACACTTGCGCTGGAACTCGGTGAATTTTCGAATTCACGTCGGAAGGAGAAAATTTCAAATAGGGTCTCTCCTCCAATTTTAAGAGAACGTTATCTATGGACAACTCGACGTACTTAACAAAAGGAAATAAGCATACAATGGATGAAGTGAGAGGCCTGTCGGTTGAGGCCCAGGTCTGCCTACACTGTAGCGACATCAACTTTTTCGTCCGTCTCGCATGGATCATCAGTTGCTACCCTCACCTCCATTTAGAACGATCGGCCATCTTCATTTCAGATACTTCGTAGCTTGAAAGATTGAATTCGGTGAAATGAAAGTGATCTTCTTGCAGCCCCTACCGTTCTCTGGGTCAAAGTTAGTTTTGCTGTTTTTCGAATGAGGTCTTTGAATTTGCATTATCACTTTCGCTATATGCTAAATCGGTTAAATCGGTTACCCTTCAAATTCTACTAGACCACGTAAGAACATACGTACAAGTGCTCCATAGAACTTGAGGCGACATCCGTTGATCTACAAATTTCACTACGGGCGGGGACAAAAATACGACCATCTATTGCTGTTTATCCTTTAAACTATCTTAAGGCGGAGTTGCCCATCATTAAATTTGTTTAAAGGATACGTCTCGACCTAACCGACAAGGGAGGCAAGACTTCTATAATATTTCAGTGTCAATGTAGAGCCCTAACATTAAACGGGATTCTTCTGTTTAAAACTGGAATATCAAGATCTTAGTACGCTACTTTACGTCACCACTGTACTAGTTATAATCACCAAGTTTGAGTGCTTTTTCCTTTTCAAAACTTTTTCACTCAAATCATAGACTTCGTTCAATTTAACTCGAACCAGCCTACTACACATGTCTGTCATACAAAGCTCAACACCAGCGATCTTCAGTCAGCGTAAACTTTTATTTTCAACCGTCTCTACTACTCGATTCGTCTCCAAATCCGAATTTAGTTAACAAAAAGCGATCGAAAGCAAAGGACGTGTGTTTGATATCGCGGGCGCGTAAACACTCGTTCTACCAAAAAATTTTTGTCGTCTAAAAAACATCCGCGATCATAGGTAAAAATCGTTAGCCAAACACAATTCCTCCGACTACAATCGGTGATCGTCGAATGGTGTATTGGTGCTGGCTTGCTGCCACATCCGTGATTTTGGGGGCGCGATCTCTCGTCGGGAAATAAAAATAAGAAAAATCCCAATCATATCCATGAGATACGAGTACGAGTACGAGTACGAGTACACCATCTCACGATCACCTGTTTGCTGATCGTGTGACTGGATAGTACAATAAAAGAATAAAAATAAATACTGAATGCCTGTGCACGGATATTTCCGGATGTTATCTGGGCCGGTGGATTTTTGCACGATCTCTTTTTAATTATTTATTTTTGAGATATTTCTCAAGGCATCCTCTTGGAATGGGGGAGACATAGGGCAAAGTAAAACTGAATAGTTGGATCCGCAAAAATTTTTCTTTTCTTTTTTGAGGATCGTTTTGGAAGTTTGGTTTTATTTTGGATAGCAAACTCGTGAAAGTACGAGTATCGTTTTGTTTGGAGTTTTGCGGAATTTGTTTTGTAGGGGGCTTAGGAAATCGGTGTTTTGTTATGCAAATACGAAAAGTGGATATGGGTAAGCTTTTAAGACCGGTAACACACACAGAGAGAGAGAGAGTTGGTAGTTTTGAATTATACCAACAACGGGAGTATGGTGTTTAAATGGAAGTCAGTTTGTCGTTGTAGAAAAAAAAAAAATAATTTGCCGATCGTGGAGTTGAATGTAGTCATCCGGATGTGGTTTATCTGGAGATCTGTGTTCCGGAACCCTTCCCTTGGCACATAAATATCATCATGGACGATAAATTGAGAATTTATGTTTCTCCTATTTGAAGGATCTGGTGATCGATTGAAGATCGAACTGCATTTTGCTAAATCAAAAAGTGTTATAGAATTTAAGTTAACGTGACAATGCTAAAATAAATTAATATATTCGATCGACAAGAGACCAGTAAATAGAATCTTTTCCGGTTAGTGACCGCTGGTGACATAATTTTAATAAAAACAATCGTTTCCGGATTCCATAATGTCGCTTAAATTCTGCCAAACAGTAGAGGATAGAATGAAAAAAGACATTCTTGCAGTGAGGACCTTACTACCTATCTCTTTGTTGACTTTTCGCTGTGATCTTGTCAGAAAGCAATGATTTGAAGTTGGTCCAGTGACAGAGTGTTCTGGATGAGATATCCCACTCAGGATAGTCATATTAAACAAATGAGCCGTTGTTTAGTAATTAACCTCCGGAGCTCAGGATATGATTCGAGACAGCGATCGTAAATCAGTTCTTTAATGTTTTCAAAATAGCGATGCGGGTTTTAGTAAGCGATCGTGTAGGTTTTTGTGATAAAAGATCATTGAACCGATTTTGGGTATTTTCTATAGAGAGTTGGGTGAGGTGATGCCTAGATTCCGGGAACAGACTACTATCTTTAATTCCTCGATGCCGTTCGTTCACCTGCCATCAAAACTTAGCCAACATCAGTGACAGAGGACAGTGACAGTAAAGTTTGGTTTTGACCTGATTTGTCTGAATGTATTTTGAGTTCCATCGGAAATTGGTGATCGTAGAGCATCGAAGATCGTTTTTTTATGATGCTCTGAAGCTCTCTGACTCACATTTCCTTACACTCAGTTTCTAGATATTGATCGGTAGCGGGTCTGTATCTTCTCTTGTATCTTAACTCGAACTTGCTCGAGAATGTGCGGTAAGAAGTCACAAAACCAAAGAGAGGGTGTGTGATTTTGTAATTGCCTCGGACTAACGTCACCGTTGTCGCGTTTTCACTTTCATTGGACTTGAAAACTTGGGAAGTGAGTTAAAGTTTGGCGTTGTACTACGCGTTGGCGTTGGCGTCAGGGGCTTGGTGCGCCTCTATTCTCGTTTCTCTTTACGGTGATCGCTGTTTTTCTTTCACGCCTTTCTTCACATCACCTTTTTCCGGCAAAATAGTTAAAAAAAAAAAAAAAAAACGGTTTTGACCATAACGTAATCACCGTCGTGGTTTCTGAAAAAGTCTTCTTACTTCACTCACTCCTCTCTTTTTCTTTTCCTTTTTGTGATCGCACTTTGTGCTTTTGGGTATTTTTTTCATTTTATTTTTGTCATATTTTTCGCATGAAGAAGATCGGAAGAGAGTGTTGTGTGTTTAGTGTACCGTTGTCAATGTGTAAATTGCACTTGCTGTTGGATTTTTATGTTAAGCTGCACCAATACCGTCGTGTGGTAGTATTCGTTGCAACAACTTTATTTCGGCTTTTCGCTTTTATTTGTTTCCTCCAAGTCTTTCTATTTTTTTCGCATATGCTTCTGTTTCTTTCCTTTTTATCGGTTTCTGGTTACTTTTTTTCCGGTATTCGTCTCTCTTTCTTTACGCTCACTCTCTCCGGACTGTGTGGTAACGGCGTTTTGACCAAGTTTGTTTTGTGGACAAAAAGACGTATAAAAAATAGAAAAAAAATTAAATAAGAATTGTATAAAGAGAGGAAGCAAAAAAATATAAAAAAAAGCTGTTATTACATATTTGTAATTTCACTTTCTTTTCAATGTGCACATGGGGCTCTTAGTTTGGTTTTGAATTTTTTGGGAGGGTCGGATCGCGATGTACTCGTACACAATTGTAGAAGATCATGTGGAATGTTTGTGTTTAATTTTAATTTTTTTTATTTGGTTTAATTTTAGAAAAAAAATATTTTTACTGTAAATCGCTTTGAAAATGTGCCAAAATATGTATTAAGTTGAAAAGAAATAAAATTAAAAATAAAAAAAGTGAAATAATAGTGCCAGAAGGAAAGCTCGTTAAAATGAATGAAAGCTGATAGAAAAATTTGTAAAAAAAATTAAAATTAACAAGAAAATTTAAACAAATTTGGAATAAATCAAAAAAGGCACGAGAGTTTAAAGAAAGAAAGCAAATTAAAATTCAAAGTCTGACGAGATCCTATTTACACAAGTGGATAAGGACGATCTGGAGCTGTAGGAAGGGATCTCATTTCATTTTGGATTAAGTCATTCTAATTTGACAAGTTTGGTAAGTGATCCAAATTTTTGTGAATATGTTTTTGTAAATAGATTTTTAGAGAAACAGAAAACCGGTCTATGTAGTATGGACGGGTTTATTTTGACACAAATTAAGTTGTCAACATTGAATGTGATTGATGTTTTGATAAACTCCGGACTAGGTGACATTGCTTACATGAATACTTTAGAAAGGCATTTTGTTATATTTAGTCGCCACTTCGACAAACTTATTCCTTACCATAGCGGTTTCACACTGAGTTGCGATATGCATCCACTGCTATCAGCTATCACTGCTGAATCCATTATTCAGTCAGTACGGTCCTCTCTTAATGACTTGTGAAACTGAACTACAAGAATTGTTATTGTTAACGAGATGAGCTTATACCTTCAATTTATAATGCTAAATAGGGCGACTGTTGCTTTATAACAAAATGCCTTTCTTTATGAAAAGGGGCTCCAGATACCGTAGGAGGTTTCTTAGCTCAATATTACGAATGCAAGTCGTCCAACTCTGTGAAGAAATAACTACCTAAAGTCGCCATTCTTCATTCAACATGTACAATCCACTGGTCTAGGTAGTACGAGTATATGTATCTCCTCTTCTTCACAAAATGTGTTCTTCCATGCAGATAAAACTCGGATAAGGCAAAAAAGCAAGTCTTCATCTGTCTGAAACATCTCGAAACACGAAAGCCTCTCAACGACTGGCAGCACTTGTGATTAACAAGTCCACGGGTGATTTGAGTAAGATAGCTGCACTTGGTATTTTAAAGGCATTTGACAGAGTTTGGCGTCATCGTCTTTCATCGAAAATAGTTACACTTGATGACAGATGGATCTCTTGTTTAATAGATTAGATGCTACCCCTCGGCACGTTAGATTTAAGTTGTCTTAGATGGTCTCAAGTCTGACATCCACAAAATAAACAAATGGTGTGACTCAGGGCTCCGTTCTGTCTCCCATACTCTTTTCAATTTTCATCAGTTATCGCTTGTCTGTTATTTATAATATATTGGATATTCTTTTGATATTGACCTGCTCTGCTGTCAACAGTTCCCACTAGATAACCGAAATCAAGCAGTGTTGGGCGCGGTTAATACCTAGATGGCGGACCACATAAGAACTCGGTACACCGCGTGCTGTTGACAAAAAATGCCAGATGGCTATAGTACTCCGACGTAAAATCCCGGACTTTACAAATTTATTTGTATCGATCCCTTGAAAAATAAAAAAATAAATAAATGTCCTGCTCTGCTTCTCATATTTGATGTTGGACTCACTTCCCTGCTATTCGGCTGTAGAACGGCAACGGGGGCATATGTTAAGCTTCGTAAATTCTCCAAATCAGGGAAATACCAACAGAGTAGAATTTATTGCTACCAAAAACAATGTTGTTTGCTGTCGACCTTGCACCGTCAAAATTTTCCATCCTCCGTATGTGCTTCAATTATAACCTTCGTTGGAATGACCACATGTCGCAAAAATGCTGCGAAAGGTTTTGCTGTCTAGGTTTCCTGAAGCGATATAAGAAATCCTTTATCCCGTCTGATCTGGCCGCAATATACGAGTATAAAGCATTTATTTGCTCATCTGGTCAAGTGCGTCTAAGACCCCTTTGCACTTCCTTGATAGGATTCAAAACTCATAGGTACTCGTAATGCTTCTATTCAACAGTCAATTGACATCCTTGAAATGTATCCTGCTTTACCTTGTTCTATCGAGTTGTTGACCGCGAGTGCTCCATCGATATTGCTAGTAACATTCCGTCCGTATAACTGCTCAACAGTTTAACTTCAAGCTTATCTTTGGATGTACTCTGAAATATTATGGTTCTTTCCTAAGTCGCATAACTCGCCGAGCTCTTTATTTCCTAGTCATTATAACCTGCAAACATTTAAAACCAACGTACTTCGGTACCTGTCTTTTGTTGCTCCCTCATTTTCCTTCGCTCGAGCTCTGTGTAAACATTTTAAGGGTACCCAAAACTGAGCGTGTGATAATTATAAAAAAAAAAGATGGAGAGAAGATGCTGAATTATGAGCTTCTGTAAGAGTCGTGATGCATACCCATTCAGGAGGATTGCTGACTCTGGCATCTAAGCGAGGCGAGAGTCGTAACTATTGCACACATGTCACGTTAAATCGATTGTGCTCTTGCTCGACTGAAGGCCTCTTCATCCATTCCTCTTATGAAATTTTAGGGAAGCAACCGTCTTATAAATTATACAGCGCGATACCTTTCTCGCCAAGTTCTTAGCTTGCTCATTGCCTAGTACGAGTATCTAGGTAAAGGTCACTGTATTGTCATTGTCTTTTGGGAGGTTTTTCGGTTTATAAAACACTGCATCCATCCTCAATTCTGAAGGTTCGGTTGATTCCTAAATTTTCGGAGTGTTGAGCAGGACGCCCGCAAATAATAAATTGGTAATCACTTCAGTCGTGAACTTGGAATGGCAATCTTTTGTGAGAGAAGAAGTCTTGGAGTTATTTCATCAGGTTTTTGATAAACGTCAGAGGAGGTGTGTTTAAGGAAACCATTTTAGCCACTGAAATTGTGTTTTATAAGTCCCGCGGAATGAGACGTAGCATTGCCTCAACTACATATAATAGTTGGTCTTCTCCTGATTGATTTCAAAATCCTGGACCTTGCTGAGGTTTGCAATCTAGTAATGTTTCTCTAACGCCTTCCGATACATTAGCTACGGGTCTCATAACCACCATATAAGGCCAATATATTACATCCCGCTTGAAATCATGGTTAGTGCTGAATACCTTTATAAAAGAATAGGAACACACATTTTTTTTTATAGGATCTTCGGATTTCTTTCAGTCTTGCTTGGAGTCTAATATCACATGTAGAGATCACACTGGGTTAAATAGTTCAAACCCGGCTCCCCTTTGAGGGTTTGAAGGTTAACAGTGATCTCAAGCTGGTGGATAGATCAACCGCCTTCTTCGTAAGTCACCTAGACTTCAGCAACATACCGAATTTTTCACTATTAATAGTGCATGTTTGAGCCTTCCGCCTTAAACTTAGAGGAATTTGCCCCATATCAGAATGGAGACATCACATGCAGGACATCGATTTAAAGCCATTATCTTTCAAGACTTTGCCCTCCAACCAGCTGAAAGCAGCCTGAATTGTTTCAATGATGGCCATACCACGTATTGATATAACCATTCTCATTGACAGACAGGTTACACGCTAGCAGCAGTTTCTGCTAATGAAGTAAAATCCAAGCAGTTCGTCGCTGTCCCGAATGCCACGAAGCCCTCAGCCTACAGCATATTATCGACTTCTGATCATTTTCGGGGGCTTTAGCCGACTAAAGTAATCTCAGAGAACAAGTGGGAAATATTAATTTTCAAGGAATCTTGGCTCCGAGTATGAGAAGGGTCGGACCAGCTTTTACGGTATGCCATAACATCATTGTTTGAGCTGGTAGCTGCTCTATTGGATTTATGTAGAGGCTTCTGTAATGAAGAGACTCCCGAGGAGGCACTTCGCTTTCCTTGTGACTGCCCGGAATTCTGTCATTTGAACAACTGATGAACCTTCTTTATCCAAGCTTTAAAGAGTCCTAATGACAAAAGGTTAGCTGGACAGTAATGGATATGCACGAAGTTCCCAGGTGCGCGTAAACCCAGTTAACCAAGTTAAGTGCTTCCTAGTATTGGCTTACTGCTTCTGGCCTAAATCAAATGTTCCTGCTCACTTGATCTTACTCGTATGAACCATTTTGGTACCGTTTTTTGAGTTTATGTGTTCGAATGATTCATTTAAGTCTGCACGATGGACGATACTTATTTGCTTGATCTGAAAGTTTCTACAAAAACTGGAGAAGCTACTTTTCCTCTTACTCTTCCTTGGAAAAAGTATCATTCCACCCGTCAGTCTTTTGTTAATCACATCTTTCTCATGACTCTCCAATTAGTCGATTCATCCAAAAGTAGCTGAGTTTTTCTTAAGCCGAATGCTTATAGCGACTTCAATGGGAAATTATTGTTCCATAGGATGCACAACAAACTCTCTTAATAGCTCTGTGCCATGGTATTTGTCATTTTAATCATTTTATAGTACGTTTACACCAAAATAGCAGAAAATCACAACGACATGTATCACATGTATCTTTTTGTGTTCGCTTTCTATTTGAGGCCGAAATTTCTTTGACAGAAACAGCGTGTGATCTGGTCAATCAAATGACAGTAGCTTTTATGTCATAACATCAACAAATTGGCCATTTATTAAGAGATCAATCAAGTGATCATAATCTACAGTGACCAAATTTGGTAAAATCAAAACATTCGTATTCTCGAAAACAAGATCAGTTGCGTGATGCCTTCAAGAAAGCAGTTAACATTCAACCAGAATTCTGTATTCGTTATTTAGTGACGTAGTTCGTGACTATTTGGCGCTAGTAATAAATAATAATAGAGATAATTAAGACATTGGCAAACTTGATTGATACAATTCTCTAAGACGGATGCGGTATCAAAAATTCAATTTAGATAATCCACACAAATCAAACCGATTTTATTCGAATTTTAATTAACGGCTTTTAGAGGTAGTCATCTTCAGATTTCGATAACAATTTGCAACTGATTTAATTTATCTTATTTAAATGCTATCTTTTGAATAAATTAATTGGTCACAGCTGAATAAATGAGTCAAGGTTTGGATGGGATTTCCTCGAATCCTCTGCTTAAGTTATTCTGGGAGTGGTTCTGGTTGTTTTATTTTTTTTTTTTGAATTTATACCAGGTAATCTCTCTGAAAACGGCCTGACCTGATTTGAGTAGGTGATTTTATTGGCCAATCTGAATACTTTTAGACACTTAGTATCCCAGAGGTTTGACTTTGAGAAAGTCAGTGATTATTGATGATATGCAGGATGCCAATAGTTGGGTTAAAGATTGCGTAAATTAGTTGATGTTGCTATCTGAATATAGTCAAGGCACACGGAGGCCAAATTAAGTAAATCTTGATTTGAAACGGCCCAGGGAAGTTGGTGAAAATTTCTTTTATAAATCAAACATAGAGAATATTTTGTAACGAAATTTCCATGTTCAAATATACGCTGGTGATATTGCTATCCTAATGAGAGATATATTTGAAGAAGCAATCCTATATCGCCTCCAGAGAAATCTTCCATTTTGTGGCATAAAACAAAACAAAAGTCTACAGAGGTAGTATGGACTCCATGAATAAGTAAAATAAGGTTCACTGGTGTGGTACATTGATGGATCGAAACAGAAGAAGGAATTGGGGCAGCACTACATTGAGCGACTACCAATACTTGCCTTTAAGCAAAAGAATAATAAGAAAATTCATATTCTGATTGACCGTAAAATTAACATTGCTTCCTATCAACGCCTTTGAGCTAAATTATAGACATCATCAACGGAGGTCTCCTAATCTATGACGACGAACTACCCAGGGGATAGGTCTCAATAAAATATTGTGATGCATATACGTATAATAGGATGCTGACTAGCTTCATGAATAGAGATGTTTAGAAGGAATACCTTATTGGACTAATCGAATTTTTAACCATACAATAATATGCCAGTTCACTCAAAGATATAAAGATTAAGTCAAACTTACAAGTAAACTCGGCGTATTGTAGAAATCCCAAAAGGCCTTATTCCACTGCGGTGATAAGGGAACTAAGTCGCACCTCTATGTATAATGTATACCATATCTTGCGAAACAACTTCTCAAACAACCAGGCTTTCTATAAAAACTCCTGCATTTTGGAGTGCTAAGCCACAGTTATGGTTGGCACAAGTGAAATCCTAATTCTATGCGGGAGGAATTACAGAAGACGAAATCAAATACCACACCGTCGTCGCAGCGATAAAGAGCAGCATGCTCTCATACATCTCCAGCATAATCTTGGACCGGCCCTCAACAGACTTGATCAAACAATTTGCATACCTTGAGCAGAAGCGTATTAAAAAGGCTACTTCAAGATGTGGAGCTTGGCGATATGTGACTATCCCAGCTACTACGACGGATGCGCGAATTGGCCGGATCAAGCTTGAACGCAGAAATGTTTAAGTCGATTTGGCTGCAGCGTCTACTATCTAACATCTGCAGTATCATTTCCCTTAGTAGTGAAAGCTTACAGCCATTAGCAAAAAAAATTGTCTAAATAAGTGACTGTGCGCAAATATCTGAGTGCTCGGCAGCCGCAACATCTTCCCGAAATAATTCCTTGGAACTGCAGGTAGCCGAACTTTCGTGCCACCACCAACCAGCTGAAACTAAAAAAAAATGCGGTCTTGATATAATGTTAGTGAAAAAGATCCATTTCCAAAACCACGTTAACGAATGAAAAGACTCTCCCGTCTATGGATGCACAAAAGTCGGGAATCAACAAAGATTGCATAGGGTGAAAGAGTAAAATCTTGTCCACATGGTCGCTGAAACTTATAGTAAACGGCTCCGGCAACATAAATCAGACACTATCGAAAACCCAATCACCAGCATTACTCAGCAAAGTGTGCAGAACAAAGCTTTTACCATCACTTCTGCTACAACTAGTACAACAAGTAGAGCATCCGAACTAACTGATGCATAAATCAGTATCCTCGCTACTGCTGCCACTAGTAGAGTAGTTAAACTCACTGCAGCTAAAAATAGCTTAAGCGTCTGGATCAAGGACCAGAGAAAGAGTCCCTGCAACCTCCTCCAATAGATTAAAGGTTACTACATAGACAAGGCCTGAGGAGCAAATTTTTGGAGAAGATTACGTACGTGGTAAGAGTGACAAGAAACCTAACAGCACACCCACACGGAGTATGGTCGCAAAATTAGCCCTCTCGAAAAGCCCTACAGAGTGCGGTTTTGGTGCCTGGAGCATTATTCCCAAATGCTGTGCCGAAAACTACGTTGTTCCCGAGCAAGAAGACGTTTCAGTTCAGTTCATCACATTGCTTCTGATAAATTCGATAAAGAGATATGCTTGTATCAGGTGAAAGAGTTTAGTTCGAGAAACTAAAACCTCTGCCGCATTTGACGGTAAACGATACAAATCGTCGACACAAATTCCAATGTAAAATTTCTGATCGACACTGGAGCCGACATATCTGTCATACCGCCGACTTGAAATCAACGTAACCTACCAGATCAATGAAATTTTTTTAGAAAAACCATGGACTCAGACGCTTATTCCAATGGTTATTTACAATTGCCAACGTGGCCTAACCGCTTCTTGGTGCTGACTTTGGGCAACACTTTAATCGATTGCAAAACAAAGTTCATCTTGCTGCAACTTAACCAAAAGGAAAGGGCTAATTATTAGCCTGTCGCCAATTGATAAATCCTTGGCCTTTCAAAAATTATTACATGAGTTCAGGGATATCACGCGTAGTACCTTGTCACCGAACGCATCACGACATCAAACTCACCAGATGGTTACACCACTCTTTAGCCACCCACGTCGTCTATCCCCAGAAAAGCTAAAAGCAGCGAAGGCAGAATTTCACTCCATGATGACACAAGGTATTTGCCGGCCTTCCCGCTTCCATTCACTTTGTCAACAAACCTAATGGTGAGTGTAACCAAAGCTGTAACCAAACCCGATCGCTACCCGACCAGTCACATCGACGACTTTACACATTTGCTAGAGGCGAATCAGATTTTCTCGACAATACATCTGAAAAGATCGTATCACCAAAGTGACATCCGCACTGCTATCACCACCTCATTTAGCTTGTTCGAATTCGTCCGCATAACATTTGTACTGAGAAACGCTGCGTAGACCTTTCAGAGATTCATGGACGAAGGTGTAAAGGACTTTGATTTCGGAAGCGCTTACCTCGATGACATCCCAAGACCGAACACCATGTTTAAGTTTGTTTCAAAAGCTCCGAGAGTATGGATTAATATCTCTAAATGCACAATCAGCCAGCCCAGCGTAACACTTTTGGGATATATGATTGACGAAAACGAGATTCGAGCGCCACCAGAACGAATTGAAACGCTGAAGAGAATCACATATCCAAAAACAGTTAACGAACTCCGTGGATTTTTAATTTTTATCGCTGACTTATACCGAATGCGGCTGAAAAGCAACAGGTACTTTTCCAACTCATCAAAAGTAATAAGGAGAACAATAACATCCTAATTCAATCGAACAACGAGGCCAATGAAGCTTTTCACAAGTGCAAAACCGATCTGGGACAATTTAGGACTCATCGTAGATGCATCGGAGGAGGCCGTAGAAGCAGCATTGCAGCAATTTGCAAGTACATACTGAGTCAGGGCAACCCTTGGAGTTTTACAAAGTTGACATCTGCGCATACAAAGTACAGCACATATGATCGCGAACTGGAAGGTCGTACCTTTGCAGTATGTGTATATAGATCACAAGCCTTTGTCCTTTGCATTCGATCAAAAATTGGACAAAGCATCGCCCAGACAGTTACGGCACCTTGATTTTCTCGGTCAGCTTACAACTGACATACAGTACAGACCAGGGCGCGAGAACATTGTTGTCGATACCTTCTAAGGCATTGACGCAATCCAGGTACCAGCCGCCATCAACTACGAAGACTTATCCAAATCTCAAGAGACAGACGAGGATTTGCAAAAATTGTTAGTATCTGCTATTGCACTTTATCTAAAAACTTTTATTGTTCCAGGTACAGATCGAAGAATTTACTTCGATTTTTCCACATCATAGCTGCGACTTTACTTAAGCGAAGGGTTCCGAAAGGGTTCCACTCCGGAACCAACAAAACAGTGGAGACGGTTGCCGAAAGATTCGCTTGGCCAGGGATCGGGCATGATGTTGACGTCACAACAAGTCTCCAATTGTATCGTTTGTATCTCCTAATCATAGATTTGAACACATCAATGTGGACATCATAGGTCTGCTACCAATTTCAAGTTGGTATCGTTATTGTTTGACCAGAACAGATACATCTGCTGGCCCGAGGCATATCCAACGGATATACGAGTAACATCAGAGATCGTCGCACTTACGCTGTACTCGCAATGGTTCCCAAGGTTTGGAGTACCAGTACGCATAGCCAGGGATCAGGGGCGATAGTTAAATCACTACTGTTCAGAGACCTACGAGTAACACTATTAGTGGACGCGAAATACATACGTTCGACCGCTTACCACCCTGCATCAAATGGAATGCGTTAAAGGCCGCAACCATTTTTCAGTGCAGTGCTCACATCCTCATCCGCTTAGTATTCTGGGCTCCGATAGCTCTGCTTCTTAAATGGTTTGTAGAAAAAAAGTTCCTTTTGAAGTCCTTAAAATTGGTGACCGTCTCAGTAGTGATCGGAGGCTGATGCTTAGTTTTTGCTTCGAAACACTCAATCAATTTCGGGACCAACGCAGTACCGTCATAATTATTTAACATCGAGCATCAATGCTATTCAGTGGATATGGTGTGGAGCTGCGTCCCTGAACATTTTCCTTGGTATTACAATACAATAGGTTAGACGATCCAATGCAGTTTAAGCGACGTACTTTCTCATCTTTAAGTTTAGACCTGCCACTTGCTAAGACTGCTGGAATTTGAGTTTTGAGTAAGAAACGCATTCTGATCCTTCTCAAGGGGTCTGGTAATACGCGAAGATTCCCTGTCTATTATTGACATAGATATCGGTCCGCATATTTCACAGCTATGTCCTTCGATAAAAATCAGCTTATGGTTCAAGATGAAGCAAGTAGTGACATTAGTTTTTTAATACAAACCTCCACTTCCACTTCAGGCGAGCTATCACTGACTCAAGACTCAAACCAAACCGCCAGAGGTAATGGGAGAAGTGAAAAGCTAAAATTGATTTTAAAGTACGAGCACAATCTTGTAGAATTGATAAACCTCTACATTGTATCCATAGGCTAGTCAACAATCGCATGGTCAAAATTGTGCTTAATACAGTCGTCGGCCAATATTACCACGTACGACTCCAAGAGCCAAGTGCTAAACAAGAAGCACTATGATGTCTTCTCAAAAGAATAAAACTCGGTAGATTTCACTTGGCCGGTCCTTTCACTGGAAAAATAAGAGGAGTCAATCTAGAACACAACTTCTGAAGAGGGAACGCCCCAACCATGGCATTGACCAAGACATCAACTCTTATCATAGACCGATGATTTATGCCTGATTTGTAACACGTACATCAAAAGATTGTCTTACAACTGGAACATATTCATTTTGACTTGATCAAACCGTGCGTAATATATAGCCATTGGCCATTAAAGTTGCAGATTTCTGTGTCTAGATATCGCCGATGAAGGAGTTCACCTCAGGACTCTGTTAGGCTTTGGTTAGTCCTTTTCTAAGCAAGTCTTGTCCTACTCCATTACAAACAGCAATAGTACAAGTTGCTTCTAAGAAAATTTCAAAAAGCTCATTATAGTCTAGGTCCAAGAACTGACTCTTGTGGAACCTCTTGATATTAGAATTCAACATCGAGATACTTAAATGCTTATCTAGAAATTGGAGACACACAAAAAATGTAGGGTTGTCAGAAACAAGACAAGAAAAGTAGCTTTGAAAAATGTAATCTTTGTTTGCACAGTCTGTGGAGAGTCTCAGTAAACAAGTTGAATACAATGAAACTCCAAGTATTTCTTGGGACGTAACTTCATCATCTTCAAATATGATCCATTCAATTGTCATTTCTACGAATTCTCATCTCTCCGTTTAATCTTTTGACTTCCGCTTTAAAAAGCGTTTAATTCGTTCCTTACCACAAAAGTAACTGCTCAATTCCCTTGACTCTTCAACCACATAGAATATTCAAATTCGCCTAATCTACGAACACGATCTTAATTGTCATAAACATGTTTACTCAAATGATGCTCCCACACTTCTAGAGATTCCGAAATTCTGTGCAATCAACTAACCTGAATAACAGATTTTCCAAGAATACTCTGTCTCATATCTTCTCGGAATATTCTTGCAAATCTTAACCAGTAACCAATGACGCATATAGCAGAAAAGTAGAAAGGTAGAATCGACTATTCCTATTCTGTGACGTAAAAAAACGTACGAACATCTAAGAATATTTTGCAGATTTTTAGCGTAGAGAATCTTCAAGTCGAAGCTAAATTTGACAACAAACGGATCGGCCCGCCACAGCGAATCGAGATTCATTCTACTTCCACAACCTGTTTCGAAGAGGAATTCTATTTTAATTACTTTCATATTTGCCGATCCCTTTTTATCTTCTGCGAATAAATTTATTTAAATTCTAACCCAGACAATCGGGAATCCACATCTTTCACCAGAATCTGATTTCAAATCAAGAAACCATTAATTCCTGATGCTAAAGAGCAGAACAATTTCCAAAGACAAGAGACTTTTAAAAGACTAACGATTTTTGATTTAATTTTTTTATATTTTACTTTCTGATGCCTGGTACGAAAAGGAACGGTGCGCACGCGTATGATGATGATAATGAATATCCATAATTGGCAGCGCTACGAGTAAATATATTCAAATTGCGGAAGCGATTTGCCCTCCGGCCCCTGTTTACACTTGAATTAATCAAAATTCGAGTTCGATTTTCGATTTCGACTGTCATTTTGACATTATGACTGCCAGTTCGACTGCAATTTACATTCAGATACAAATAACATATCTTGGCAACAAACTCGCTTTTGTTTGATCATTAGTTTTGCGATCGTTCAAAGTGTTATTGATGTCAATTTTATCAGACTAAATCAGCAGAAACAGAATAAACACCATGAAAACTATATAATTCGAAAATAGAATTCGAACTGTCAATGACGAGAGCAATTGTTGGCTATAGCTGACATGATTGATGACACTTATCGTTCGATTTGTCTTTCTGTTCTCTGCATGTGTGTATGACGTTTAACGCTTGACATTTGTTCTAAGTGACAGATCGAACACCAACCTTAAAATAAGTTAAACAAGAGATTGCCCGACATCTTAAATTAGACTGGACTAGTTATGCAATCTTTTTTCGACAAGCAGAAACTGTCAAAAAAAAATAAAAGTCCGCAAAAGATACAGACAACAGAATCAGCAACTTGGATTTGTCATTTGAATCTACGGATAGACAACGAGTCTTATTACGAATAGATGCGATTTATATGGAAATTACTTTCATCACGGAATAAATTAATTCTTCGGCTAGGGTTGACGGTTGTCAGTCGATGGTTGCCAGTAAAGTGTGGTTACGGATTTTGCCTTTTCTTATTTTTTTTTTTTTTTTTGAATTCGATTGAAAGTTAAATTAATTTAGCGGAGAGTTTAATTTTTAATTTGTTTAATGGGTGATGGCTCGATTTGAATTTATGGCTTTTTTTGAAATGTGAAATGTGTCATGCCTTAATGCAAAGTAAACTAAGCTAAGCAGTTGATTTAATAGAGCTATCTTAAATGCTGACATAATGTGGTCGGTGTTTGAAAGGCGGTCTTTGGTAATGAAATAAGGTCAAAGTAAAGGGACCTTGTAGAGGCCACAGTCTTCGTAGCCGATAAAATGGATTAAACCTAACGAAAGGTCATTCTGTATTCAAAAGCCACTTTTGAAAATAGATCCTGATCCTAATAAATCGTCGCTTACCACTTGCACTCCTTGGTGGAAGGTGATGAAGACAATTATACGTCCAGAGGGCGTTCGGCCTCCAATAGAAAAAAAGATAACAAGTTGTGTACTGGCGTCTGGCTAGACATAAGTCACATTACAGTGGATATTACAGAGCACTTTTTTTTGAGTGACTGAGAAACGATAACTCATCTTTATCTTAGGCCACAATAAGAGTACACCCCTGCTTACTTTACTCCACAGACCACTTTATCTAGAATGTTTCATTCTCTAGAGCGGAAGCCTTTGCTTGAATCCAGACATTTCTTCGCTTGGCTAGGCCCCGCCGTTGCTGTGCGCAACGTTTGTACTGCATATCAATCATGTTTTTCCAATTACGAGCGTCAAATTGGTGTTTTGAGTCCTTCCTTTGTTGCAACATCGGTTTTCAGGGTCCTGGCGGACCTGATTATGTTCAAATATCTCAAATTTCCATTCATCAGATTTACGATTTATGCTAGTTGTAACACTGATTTTGCTCGGGCGTCGGAGAAAATCCTCATGAGAAGAAGTGCTAGCCTTTATCAGCTATGGCTACGAAGCCATACAGTTTAAGTAGGAGTTTATTCTGCCGACATGTTCTTCTTTACCATCGCTGCTGAAGAAGTGTGAAATTCGGCATTCGCGTCCTCTACTCCAACTCTAGGGCTTCTACGACATATGCACGACTTCCTTGAACACTCTCCTCAGTGGATTCTCAGATAATGGTCTCTATCTCTTTTGAACCTCATCAAACCTTTTTAGTTTTCCGAGTTAAGCCGCCAGGGTCAGCTTACGTTTCAGCCCGATCCTCTTCTCTTCTGATTTTATGGTTCCAGCTCAATCTTCCGGGCATTCCGGACAAGGAGCAAGCCAGTCATCGAAATCGAATTTTTTTTTTTTAGATCTGAGTCAGACTTCCAATTTTTTTTGCTTAAGTAGGTTGGTTGGTACCTCCAGAGTCAATGCCCCGGATTTTCAAAGCGAGTACATTTATCTCTTCTTTGTACTCCATACTCGATTAACCACGATAGTTTAACACCGGATCAGTTCAATGTCCTACATGAGATCTTTTCAAATCTTTCATACACGATAAGGAAGGTTTAAAGGAAGGTAGAAAATCGTCGATTGTGTGGTAGTTTCATTAAAGTAACCGTCTTTACAGCGGACTTCACTAAACTTCACCCCTTTGATCGGCTGTTTAGGTAAAGCACTTAAAGACGTAGCCCACCTGATTCCTATTTGGACACGTATTTTTGTCTTGTCGTACGAATATGACGTCAGATGCAACAACACCAAAATTTCGGGTCTCAAGTGTTAAGTTTAGTAGAGTCTGAACCAGAAAATTGTGCGGATCATATCAAGGTTTACGTGGAGACTTCTTCCAAGCGGACATATTGTATACCCGTAAATGTCACATCGGTCGCGAGCTACGAGCACATTGTGTACGACAGGTTGAAATATGTCGATTCAGGCCATAGAGAGGTGCTACCAGAAGAATCAAGCTCGGAAGTTTCTCCAAACAATAAAACAATCATGCCCAAGCTATAAACCGCGAAGAGAAATCTGCAAGGATACAGAAGGAAACCTAATAGTTCTGAGAAGATTTAAGCCGTGATGATGGACAACATCCTACCTTCAGGCAGAATGAACCATTCGAACCGGACGAAGACAGATAACATTTCTATCAGCTCGACCAAGATGAAGTCAAGACAGCAATTTCCAAGCTCAAGTCTAAGACCGCTGCTGAATGATGAGTGGATAAGGAGTACTTATCAACCTATCTCTAAAATCGTCGACGAAGTATGCTGAAAAATGGAATCTCAGCATTGTTTTCCCGATCCTAAAGAAGGGAGATCCCCTGATCTGCGCCAAGTCCTCTTCACATCGCATATAAAATTCTGCCTGCCGTGTAATTTGAACGGCTAAGACCCTTCGTAAAAGGTTCGACCGCCCCTATCAGTGTAGTTTTAGGCGGAAAAAATTCAGGAGTTTCAAATCGATACACACTACCTCTTCATTGCTTTTACAGCCGCATATGACAGCATCTATAGAAACGAACTATAAAGAGCTACGTCAATTTTTGGTAGTCCTATCAAGCTTATTCGACTATGTAGCATGACGACGGAGAATGCATGATGCTCCTTCAAGGTCGGTAGTGGCAAAACTGAGGCCTTCAATGACAGCAAAAGACTTAAACAAGGCGATGCGTTCTGATGTGATTTTTTCAACGTCGTTCTTGAAAGAGTTGTGCAAAACTCACAAGCCAACTCCAAAAGCACTCTTTAGCTACTCGCATGCGCAGAAGAATACAGCGAGCTCTCAATGGAACGTTTGCGACTGTGGAAGCAGAAGCGGCAGAGATGAGATATGCGGTCGGGGAAACGAAAACAAAGTGTATGCTGTCAATAAAGTGGGACATTCAACATCGGCGCATAAGACAAAACGTCACGATAGGCAGCTATAACTTTGAGGTATCTACCGCGGCTCGGCACGAAAAATCGCTCTTGCTAATTGCTGCTTCTTTGGACTTAGAAGACAGTAAAGAAAGTAAAGACCTATTTCAAACAACTAAAAAGACTTTATGCAAGTCACTGATCATCCCAGCAGTGCTTTACGGCGAAGAAGCGTGGACATTGACGAAAGCGGATGGAAATGTTCTCTGATGCTTCGGGAGAAAAGGTCGAGTAATTTTCATCAATGGAGAATGGAGAAGACTTTTCAACAGCGAACTGTATTGAAGAGCGATGCCGAATTCGGTTAACCCGTCTTAGAGTGCTAGGTAACCTTGGGTGCATGGACACCAGTGTCTCAGCCCGCAAAGGTTTCGATTCCTACCCAGAGGGACAACGCAGTAGAGGACAATCATGTGCAATTGGAGGCAGTTGGCAAAAACCGCGCTATCTGGGGAGGCATGTTAGCTGGATTGTAGCTACATCTAAGTACGAGTAAGTAAGTAAGTATGCTGCGCTTATGCGCAGTTTACGAATGAAAGGCAATCGGATGTAACCCAGGTTTCAATGGGTTCGCGGAAAATGATATTGAGAGGCTCCAAAATTTTTTTTTGGTGCAGTTGTAATCGGCATAACTCTCTAAGATTTGGGCAGACCAAATAAATACTTTAGACTTTCCTTTTTATATATTTTTTCCTAAGAAAATAGCCACATTCTGGCTATCCCTTAGTAGAAAAGATTACAGACTTCCTATTATCGTCTTAACAGCGCTTACCATTTTTCGACAACGTAATAAGGAGCATGGCGTCTTATGATAGTTGCTGTGGATACATTAGATCGTGAAGATTTATTCTGTCTTTTGGGTCCACGTCGGAAGCTTGGATTCAACTTGTTTCCGGTCCCTCACCAGAGGTCAGTAGAGAGTAGTCACAGCTAGAGACGGAACCACGGACCCCTTGTCGAAAGTACCAGTTTAAATTGTTGTTCTTTTCTTGTAAATATGTTATAATGGTCCTGTTTTTGAGTTGACAGTATGATATTAAATACACTACCAACGAAGTACTTACAGCTGAAATCGGTAGGTTCTATGAGGTCTGTCAATTTGCTCTAAGAAATTACTTGGACAACCTTCGAAATTTGATTGACGCAATACCGCGAACCTAACTAATCTAAAATGTAAAAGACCGTTTTACCTGAAATAAGAAAACTTTCACTTCGAATAGTTTAGCGATTTAAGTGCTCACGTGCAGTAAGCAGAAGATGAATTTGAAAATACAACTCGTTTTGGTCCAATTAACATTTTTAATTGATGATATGTAAATTAAATAAACATCGAAAACTCCATCTTAGGCCCTAAATTGTTTGCCATTTATTTGCTAGCGTCCCAGCTGGCCTAAAACATTCGTATTGGGTATTTGTTTTGTTGTCAAGCAACCGGTTAATCTGACGAGCAATCTAATCAATCGAATCCATCGGAAACTAACAACCTCAATATAAATCAAAAGCAAATATCTGCGTATCGTACCGTCGTAAAATCACCGATAAAAATGAGCCATTTCGACGTCAACATTTAAATATCCATCATAAAACCATCACACGTGCTTGGCCGATATTTCATTTCTATCATTCCATTCAGGCTTTCTACCACCCTCTTAGTGTCAAACAGATGTTCGGAATTCTTTAAATCCACTCCTCTCATTTCCCTGACTACGTGGCATATTTAAAAAATTACTGAAATTCCACTTAAGCATGTTCGGCAGTACCAGGTGCCAAAGTAGCACCACCACCAATGATTACCATGTCGAGTGGGTTCCAACAACGAAATGATGCCAACTTCGGCCATATAATGATTTTAAATTTCAAATTAAAAATAATTGCTTCTCTAATTTTCCGCAGAGCAATTAAGTGATTTTTGTTCGTTGTTGCTGTTGTTGTTGTTGTTGTTTTCGTTTTCCAACAGCAAGACAAAAGACTCGTTCTCTTGACCACTTTTCAAGTGATCAAGACCAATTGACAGCTCCCCACAGAAAAGTGCTGCTTGTTGATTCGATCAAAAACAATGACGAAATCGCGCAGTCTTTTTTTAGAAAAAATGTTTTTATTACGTCAAAAGTGTTTGAAGATGCTATTCAAATTGTTCGCATCATATTCATATGGAGTATCTATGTACATATCGTTTGATAATATGTAATTAAGTCTGCGCATTAATTTGAGAGATTCCGTAAGACGCCAATATCAATTAGACGAAATGAAGAGGATTTTGATTAAGGTCGTACCAATTGGTGTTTGGCCATGATGACGTATGTAGGATTTGACATTTGTTACAGAACTTCAGTTTTAGCATAGTCGCTGTGTAAGTGCAGAAAGGTTAAACGAATTCAAGTCAAGCACTTGGAAACGAACGGACTGTGTATGATGATGTCTTACTATGTCTTGCCTAGGTACAATTCTAAGAAAGGAAAAATAAGGGACGTTGTCCAATTAGCTCTCAAAGTACAACAGCCTCCGAAGGCGACTTCAATTTTATGACCTGACTGGTTCACTTGGACTGGTTTAAGGGTCTGGATCCTTACCGATTTATAAACGCACGAAATAAGTTTTTCTATTTTCTGGCATACGACCTGGAAGTTGAATCCAGTCTTTGTACTGCTGCTCGTTATTTGTGTAGAAATGAAGTTGGTTTCATGGCGATGGAAATGTAACTTGGACGTCCGATCTTATGGATGCCTCTGGATGGAAACTTTTGTTATCACCTCTGCATTTAGATTGCCTGTCTTAAAGGCTTATTTTAAGTTTCTGATTCCAAATTTTCCTACAGATGGATTGTCGTGGACTTTTTTGATGTGTAAGCGGTGTCACCACGCTTGATCTTCGCCAGTGCATGTAAATGCCCTCGTAGGTATCCCTTAACCTTTTATCCATTGGCCATGCTTTGTCTTCTGCTTCTACTTCTTCTACTTCTATTGACTTAGGCAAGTGCTTGCTCTTTAACGTACATATGACCGATCCGCCGACACTTATTTTTTCATATTGGCTTTCCGTTTAGGATACAACTTTGCCGGGATATGATTATGATTTGGAAGTGTCTATTGCTGAGGGTTTGTAGTTTGTATTCTAATTGACAATGGTGACCACTATGAAGGTACAAAAATACTGACTCCATGTTAAAGATCTTATACCGAAGACATAGGTCTTCAACGTATTTGAAAATCAACCGAATTCAGCTTTTGGTCTCCGGATTCTACCCTTCGTCTTGATATTTCCATTCACGGGATTGATTATTGTTAAATGAATGTCACCACTGCACCGTAGTGTATATTTTTAAGAAATCCTCGATCCTCGGGAGGCAAATTGAATGCGTCGAGAATAACTACTCAAAGATTCAGAAACCTCCACTTTATGATCCACAATGGATTTATGCAAATCTTTCAGAAGCATCTTGAATGAACCTTTTCTATAAGTCTTCACAGTCACGTATAACATGCTATACTCGAGGATTAATCATACATTTGGTTAACGAAAGGAAGACACGAAGCTCTTCCTGTACATCACATCGCTTCATCTCCGGAGTTTGAAAATCACGTCATCTTAAATGGGATTCATTAATGCGGTCGGTCGATAAGCGTTAGTGCTGCATGGAGGGCAAATCATCAAGCCTCTTTGACTACTACAGTAATATTTGTGTCTGATATCTATCTCCCACTGTGCGGAAAGATTCGTGCATCGAAATTCGGAAAAGTTAAAACCTAGTCGAAATGTTGTTTACGTATCTTCTTTGGACTAGATCTACTCTTATCTCATCACCCGCGCTGTGGGTAAACTTTTTAAGAGTACTAATAACTCCTTGAGAGCGTGCTTATTATAAAAATCTAAGACCTAGGCTTCCTTGTTCCTTTTTCCCGTCAAGAACTCATGGTACATCGTTTTTCTTTACACAATATTGGAACTCGAGCTCACGTTTCGATCCCAAAGTATCTTTAGACAGTTACGGATGTCTGGTATCTTCAAACACCGAATTGCAAGTACTGATTCGATAGCCAGTGCCTTACAGCAACCAAAACCAGTCACGTTAAGACGTAGCTTTGCAACGTTTTATGATGCTTCATCATCCATCGTCATATTTTTCATACTAACAACACGCTGTGTAGGTTAAGGCCACGCCAATTAAGCTAAGTTTGATTGTAAGATGAGCTGTGACTAGCTGTGGATTCTGCGATGTCTGAATACGTATTTTTCTCTACTTGGCCGCCCCTTCGGAGTGTATTTTAAACTCTCCGATCGGAAAACGTGTTTATCCAATTAACATGTTTCAGGCCTTATAGTTTTCGTATTCTACTAACTAGGACAAAGCCACTGTATGATCTGTTTATGCCATTGTTATAGCTTTTCCTCCATTCATTGTCTACCCACATAGGACCGGCCTCATCAAGTCCTGACAAACTCTATTTATTCGAAAGAGGATTTTGACATTCTCTTATCTTCTACTCTATGTGCAGAATTTCCAATATGGCGTCAGCTGTGTGGAAAGTAGCGCCGTACTGTGGAAACCGCATGTTGTTGATGTCCACATCATCCTATTCAGACCAAAAGAAGTGTGAAATCGTCGACCTATAGCGCTCGCCGTTGACGGTGATGGCCTGACCAACATCGTTCTCAAAGAAATATGAACCAATGACGCCGCCAGCACAAAATCCACACCAAACAGTGACCTTCTTGGGATGCATTGCACGCTCTTGAATATCATGTGGATTGGTATTTTGTTTGTTCTTCATCGCTGGAGATGATTTTTCGAAAATTAGGGTCAGTTTCCAACTGATCCAGAGCCCATTCAGCGAACACACGTCGTAGTCTATGGTCTTTCATCTTCAGCTCCTGGGTCAGTTGAATTTTGTACGGGTGCATGCAAAATTCGTCAAGTTGTGGTCTGCGAAAGGCCGAGTGACTGAATAAATGACAGCCAATTTGACAGATGTAGCTTCAACGATATGGCCGCTATTAACTGTCGAAGTCCCTATTGGAAGACCCGAAGATCGAGGAGGATTAAATAACCGTTGCGTCGTTGCTCCACACAAGAGAAAACGGTAGTGCTGTTTTTGTAGATCTTTTGGCTGAGTAATTCTGATAAGGCATTCACTGGTGGCTTGGCCCAACTGGGTATGAACTCGCACAAGTCTTCCTCGGATGGTGCTATAATTAGGGTTTTAGATACGTCTTAGCGTTTATATTTTCCACCACACTCCTTCTCGATGCCACTTCCCCCCAAAAATTTCTGACATTGGTTTTTTTGCAACCCTCAGTTGAGTTACCATGGGCTCACATATAACACATGGGCAGTGCCGTTTCTAAGAGAGGGCACCACTTGAATTAAATCGATACCATGTTCAGTTAGTACCAACCTTCAAAAGATACGTGTATAAATTTGACAGCTGTCGGATGATTAGTTCTCAAGATATAGCGTTGTGAGTGAAGCAACTTTAGTTATTGTGAAATATCATTACTTTTTGATGGGAAAAAGTGCAGCCGATGCAAAGAAGTGGGTTGATAAGTGTTACCCGGACTCTGCACAAGCCGAACGAAACATTCGCAAGTGGATTGAAAAATTTAAAAGTGGTCATACAAGCACCGAAGATGATGCACGCAGTGGACGTCCAAAAGAGGCTGTTTCAGATGAAAACAAAGAAGTCCTCAAAATGATTACGAATGACAGTAAAGTGAAGTTGATCGAGATAGCTGAGGCTCTGAAGATATCAAAAGAGCGTGTTGGATATATCATACACGAATATTTGGACCAAAAAGAACAACGTGTTGATGATTCAGAGGAGTGTTTAAAGCTGTTCAACCGCAATAAAGCCGAATTTTTGCGTCGGTATGTGACAATGGATGAAACTTGGCTCCATCACTTCACACCAGAGTCAAGTCGGCAGTCAGCTGAGTGGCGAACAGGCGACGAACCTCGTCCTCGGCTGGCAAGGTTATGGCATCCGAATTTTTGGATGCACATGGAATAATTTTCATCGACTATCTCAGACTATCAACAGCGACTATTACTTTGCGCTGTTGGAGCGTTTGAAGGACGAAATCGTACAAAGAAAAAGAGAGTGCTGTTTCATCAAGACAATGCACCGCGTCACAAGCCGATGAAAACGATGGCAAAATTGAAAGAATTCGGCAACGAATTGCTTCTCCACCCACCGTGTTCTCCAGATTTGGCCCTCAGCGACTATTTCCTGTTTGCAGACCTCAAAAGAATGCTCGCCGAAAAGAGATTTAAGACCGAATCGCCGAAACAGAGGTCTATTTTGAGGCTAAATCGAAATCGTACTACAAAACTGCTATCGAAAGATTGAAAAATCGTTTCAAACGGCACGGACTTTTCACCATGTGCTAAGATGGGAGAGAAGGATCTTATGGGCAGAGACACTGCGGAACTGCGAATTTCCTGCCAGTTTGAGTTAACGATTTTACTAAAAATCTATTCAATTTCAGTGTTTTTTCTTGTTACTTAATAGCCACTGAGCTATCTCTCACTCTAAAAACTCGTAAAATGACGCAGCTTTGGGTGAAATAAGTGACTAAATTTCAGCGCAACAAAGTAGCGACGGCCTCCAAGAATGCTCTGGTCAAAAAAAAAAAAAACAAATACATTGAGGAATGTGGCTTTCTTCAATTCAATGTAAGGCATTGGCTTCAGAATTTTATAAAACAAGGTTCCGAGGAGTGTATGGCTTTTCACTACACTTGATTGTTCACAAAACATGCCTGCTTTAAACATAAAAAATTTTCTATACTTACTCACTCACAAAATTGGAAACACGAGCAATGTTTCATGTGATTGATAACAGCCTGTTCCAGCTAAGATACAAAAGCGCAAAAATTCAAATTCAACCACTTGAAAGGAAGCAACCGACAGATTAATCCGCCACAAGCCTCCATAATCCATAGACTTAAAAATACCGATTTCCTGTTTACATATGTAAAAACATCTGCCTACTCGTAGCCATTTAAGTGCTTCAGAGCTATTTAAAATTCCGTTTTTGCAAGAAATCATTTTGTTTTTTATTTTTTTTCGGAAAAAAAAAAATTGCGAAAAAAGATTGCTAATAAAACTTCAACCCGTTTCATTAATAACTTCTCGTGCGGATAGATACATCTTCCAAGTGTCAATAGGATTTTTCTTTTTGACGAAAGCGTCAATATGCAAATTAAGTTATTGCCATAACTGGTGACATATTTATGGCTTCTGTCGAGATGGGGTTTCCCTAGTCCTAATCATAAACCCCCCAGATACGTGGTTACAGACACTGAAAACAAATCAAACAAAAGTTCCGCCATGACAAATTGCTGATTCTAGATTCTTTATTTACACACTGAACTTTTATGGAAATCAGCGTGTAATTTTTATCTGCTGTAATTAGCACCTCTTTCTTGGTGGAATTTAGTTGAAATGTTTTGTGAATGAATGACATGTATCTACATGTCCAGATATACCTGGATAGTGGCTTGATTTGAACGTATTGGGCTAGTGCCGTAGGGAGAAGAGAGCGATGAGGCAGAAAAGGGCTAATAGACAACCGGTTTTCAATCAGTAAGGAGGTCAGTCACCCGTGGAGTGTAGAAGAGGTTGGCTCAGTCATCAAAAAGCTGAAAAACAGCAAGGCCGCCGGCTAAGATGGTCTTTTTTTTGGTGATGTTTGGTTACGGTGCGTTTGGATGAAAACATCCGCAATAGTTGGACTATCAGCTCTAATGTTTAACAAAGGCCAACCTATGTCTGGTAAGAACTATTGAAGCGTATTCCTCCTTCATGTCCAATATAGGATCCTATCGAAGGTATTGTACTCGTATGTTTGAACGTCTCAAACCCTTCTGCAGAACACTAATCGACTCGTACTCGTATCAGTGTGAATTTTAGCTCTCAAATCAATCGTCGACAGGACATTAAGAAAAACCCTGGAAAAGATCAACAAATTTCAAGTCGACGAGACTCACCATCTCTTCATCACCTTAAAGGTCACATATGAGCGATGGCCAAACTTGGGATCCCGAGCGACGCTGGAAAATGCGCAGTGCAATGTTCAATTTGGGAACAGTTCAAGTAACAGTTCAACAAGAAGATGCACTATCATGTGAACTCATCAATCAAATGCTGCAACAAATTATGCGTAAGAAGTCTCTATCTTCAACAAATCTGTTGAACTGCTGGGATATGCAGACGACCTAGACAGTATGCCGTCATTGAAGGTTTTATGACAACAGGAAAACAGGGGAAAAGAGTTGGACAGAACCACCTACATGTTGTTAATAGAAAAATAAACACCTGTCCACCAGGAAGAAATATTACTATTGACAATGCAGTTTAAGGAAAGGTTGACGAAGTGTTTGCCAAACCCGGAGTAACCATTAACTCCACGAATGACAGATTCGGAGACTCGGAACTTAATTTACCTAGGAAACCACAGATAGATCGGCTATATGGAATTGAACTCTGGACAACAAGCAGGAAAGTAAAGTAGCTATTGAACGCTTTCGAGAGAAAAATTCTTCTTGGACTATTTGCCCCGTATGCGTCGAGGGCGAATGTACAGATGTAGTTTTAAAAGCAAGACCGCATCGACTAAAAGAGCTCGGCCACATCGAGCAATTGGGCAATAATGTTCCAGCAAAGAAGATCTTCGAATTACAGCTCCCATGTTCGAGACGACAATTAAACCCGAACCTGCGTTTCAAGGATGAAGCTATCGTGGATGTCAGAGTGGTTGATCTGGACGACTGTAAACAGGATGTTCGGGATCGAAGAGCGTTGGAGGTTTCCCATAGACTAAAAATGGCAATATCTGAATATGCAATGTCATATAAGGTTTAATTTGAGAAGAAGAAGTTCATCTGTGTTTTGTAAATTGCGGAACTGAAACCTTTCTTGGCCAAAGTCGCAATGGTCCCAGAATCGAGGGCGATAAGGCCTTATAGCTTATGATGATCTCTATTTTTATGACCGAACGAGCGTTGCAGAGAATACATTCATAGGGCATAACGTCAGCCAACAATATTTCACAACCAGGTAGTGTACGAACATAACAGCTCACTCCCAAGTAAATTATCGGCTCCAGTAGACTGTTTGACAACACTGATATTAATCTCGATATCGGGCTTATGGTGTTTCTAGTACCACTTAAGAGCTCGTAGAAGCTTACACGACTTCTTCCTTTCCTGCAATGTATGAGTCCACTAATTTTTCCGAAAATTATTTTTAACGGACTCAAATATTCAAAAGAAGGTTTTTTATCTTTCTTCTTTGACCACGTTTTGGAATATTTCATTAATTTTTGACACTGTTCGGCACTTGAAAGAAATGATTCCTTTCTTAGTAGGTGACTATCATCGAGCGAAATACGTAAAAAGAGGGACTAAGTTTGTTTTCCGATACCGACGGCAGTGACCCAATCCATTCCGGTAATATGAAATCTGTCTTTGATTTGAGTGTAGCTCTGGTAAGAATTTCGCTCTTGTGATTGCAGGCTCTGGCCCATCTGTATTACTGATTCCTGTTTATTTATTTGTAAGATTCTTTCGAAGCTTATGAGATCGCATGTCCTATGCTAGTTGTGCACACTATTGGACGTTTAATCGAATGTTTCAAGAGACTGTTAGCATGCTTAAATTCGCTTTGATTTCTGACCACATTTGTTGGTTTTCCAACTTTTTTTTAGTATCATAGTGGTGAGGTACCTCCAATTTGTTTATATTAGTCCACTTGACGAGACAAGACGCAGATCGATTTGTATGGACTTTTCAATTACATTTTACCCATACAGGAGATCTGATGAAGGTGAAAATGTATTTGGATTCAAATTCATTGCATTTATTTTTCTCTTTGTTGCGGTAAATTTTCCCGCAACAAGTTTGGCTTTCTTTTTCCCTGTAAGTCCCTTCGGTCCCTCTTTTCTTTGAGTGGGAACACCGAGCTCTGACGGAGATGAAGGGCAGCCATGGTCCCATCAGCCAGTGGCCCACCAACCTCAGACCTCGGAAAACAACCCACATAGGTTCACGGACGGGTTTCCCCGCAGAGGAGAACGAGGAGGTTCGGTCGGTGAAGTCCTAAGGACAGTAGGAAGACTCACGACGAACCAGGAACCCCACAGTGCGACAGGAGGTCCACCGGGAACACCGTTGTCGGAGCCCATAGATAGACGGGAGAGTCGCAACGGGCAGCATCAGGCAGGACGTCTGAAAGTCGCCGACGGGTGGGGACGAACGGTCCTTGCAATCCAGACACCCTAACACGATGATGACAGGTGGGGGAAGGTGATCCCTGGAACCTACACCGCAACGATAGCCAAACAATAAGAGGCTAAGGGAACATCTCATCCCGCTACCGATGGGGGGTACAAGCACCAGCATCACATCACGATAATGGATGTGGATGCACCGAGACAATTAATCGATGGGTGAAGAGACGACAATCAAGTACACCCCAACGACGCACCAGCGGTAAAAGTTAGGTTCGGTGAGTTGAAGGGATGACAACCTCTTTTTAAGCCAGCACCCCACCGATGGAGCACCGAAGGAGCAGCAGAGGCGTGTAGGCGGACGGCCAAGTAATAAGAGATCGCCTCCACCGAGGGAACAGACAAACATACATACAATACACAAACATACAACAACAACCAACAACAAAGAACACCAACCAACAACAAAGAACACTAACCAACAACAACCAGCAAACACACATCAAATAACGATGGTACAACAAAAAAAAAGTACAAAAAAGTACAGAGAGGCCAGAGGGCAGAAGGGCCCGACTACATCTTTACTGCGTCAGCATAAACCCCAATCTAAGTTTCAGTCTCAGTCTCAGCCTTGCGCCACGCACTCTGCTTCGTTTTTGTTTAATCCCGGTGATCTCTCGCGGGATTGCGGCCTTAACAAAGCCTTTTCCTGTTCTTGTTCATGTTTCTGCAATACACATATATGTATATGTTCTGCGCCAGATCTATTTGGGGCTAACAGTTCTTCTGTCTTATTTAGTAAGCGCATACCATTACATGCCGTATTTTGGAAGCTTCTAGAAAACAGGCTTAATGTTAGAGGATCGCAGTTTGGTATTTTTACTCAAAACGTTTTTTTTCGAGACATTCGACGACACACCGAATGTATTTTTTACCTTGAAAGACTAAGGATAAGTCTTAGACGCATTTACCTTTAGTCTGACTTGGCATTTTCGTTTAGTTTTGCATCCTAAGCGTATGCAGGCATATAACGATGTTTTAGGTAAGACGTCGTTGTCCATTCCATGTCCTTCTTCCTTGTGTAAACACTATCGATAAAAAAATGCTGAATTGGTATATACCTACGAGTAGTACCAGCAAATGTTTTAATGCATGAACTGATCACATTTATTCTAAAGAACCAATCAGCGTGTCCATTCCAACTTGACGGCTATTTGACAAGTGACATTTATGCAAAGTTCCCGCGTAAAAAGTTGTTGACGTCAGTTGTTTGCAATCAAGGAATGGGCCTCGCTCGCAAATCGTGATTAGCCTGCAAAAATGCGGCCATGGAAAGGGGTGAAATATTTCGGATGTTGCGGATATTGAAAATCACACGAAACTTTGTGTATTGTACCGTGAAGTTATTTGAGGATACTGATATAATAGTCGACCGCGCAAAATCACCCTCTGTCACAAATCATCCGTGGAGAATTGAATTCGTAGAAATCCGTTCCGCAAGCGAGAGATGAATATTAGCAAGGACAGCATATCGCGCATCTTGAAACGTCATTTGGGACTCAGCGCATACAAGAGACACACTGGCTACTTACTCACTGAAGCATTAAACGAGATACGTAGGTCAAAATCCAAAGCCTTCCTTCGCCAGTACCTGAAGAACGGTCCCAGGTGAATTCTTTTTACTGACAACAACTAGAACAATAAAATGTCATCAGGACATGCGTCTGAACGCGTTCCGAGAGTTCAACATGGCCACCACTCAGTTTCTGTGATGGTTTTGTGGGGAGTCGCCTACAATTTGATCACCGAGCTCCATTTCTGCGAGGTCACCACTCAGCTTCTGTGATGGTTTGGTGGCCAGTCGCCTACGATTTGATCACCGAGCTCCATTTCTGGGAGGTCACCACTCAGCTTCAGTGATGGTTTGGTGGGGAGTCGCCTACGATTTGATAACCGAGCTCCATTTCTGCGAGGTCACCACTCAGCTTCTGTGATGGTTTGGTGGGCAGTCGCCTACGATTTGATCACCGAGCTTCATTTCTGCGAGGTCACCACTCAGCTTCTGTGATGGTTTGGTGGGGAGTCGCCTACGATTTGATCACCGAGCTCCATTTCTGCGAGAAAAGTGTCAAAACCTCGGCCAAAAACACCCTCAACAAACAAGACTCTGCCCTAGCTCATAAGGGAAAAACGACTCAAACATGGCTCAAAAACTACGTTATGAACTTCATTTCCATGGATGATAGACCATCTGGTAACCCAGACTTTCACCCATTAGACAAACAACTATGGTTCGGTCTGGAGGCTATGGATTGCACTGCTCGACATCCAAGTATGTATTGAGTTTTTGAAGCGCGCCCTTGTCCGAGCAGTGGAAAATTTTCACTTCAATTGAATGGGGTCCATTTCGAATGAGTTGGTCTACAATTTGTAGTAATTGACTGTCCCAATAAATAGAGAAAAAATTTTTGAAGAATATTTATTCGTTTTCATTTTATTAACCAAAAACCGTGCAGCAAAATATTTGCTGGTACTAGGTATACTCAATGATCTAAAAGTTGTTTATATGGTCGGGGCAGGAAGATTCAGGGCGGAAGCCTGCCTTTTCAAAATCGAAAGTTGAATCGAGGTGTTCTGGTTGTAGGTGGAAGAACAGGTATTTCGTCCGGTTTCTGCCGTTCATCAGATTGCCTTTCTGACCCTGGCAATTTATTGTTCAGAAAATTGCTAACTTTTGTTGCGCTTGTTTAGTTTGAATATTGTTGTCTTTGGTCCAACTTGGAAAAATATACCGGGGATGCCATTTATGGGGCGTTTCAAATAGTTTAACATTATCACTTCATTCCTTTACTTAATGGGTTTTGAATGCAACATGAGAAGGAAACCGTCTCGGGTCCAATGGATTGTGCTTGGAGTTATGTAGTCCGGTACATGATTGTCAAATAGGTGGTCCAGGTGATACATTGGTTTCCTGCAATCTCTTTAAGTATAGCCAAAGCGTTGATGTGTTTATGCTTCTCGGGTTTTTCACTCCTTAACTATTTCTCCGCCTTATACCGAGATTTTCGTCGGTGCGTTATACTCCATGTTGGTGTCCTTCTTCATTCTACTCTGGAATATTACTTCACGGCTTCCTCTAGATGATGCTCTTCTTCACTGGTGGGATTAGCTCTACGACGATCTCCGCATATTTTCAGTCAGCTTGTCATAGAACCAGACAGTGTTCTCAATTAGCAAATATTACTTACGGCCACCACACCATTTTGTTCGAATATTCAATTCATATCGCATGGACTCCCTATTATTGAACGGATCTGGGGTTCTAAGGGCCTTCAATTAAGCGAATTTTAGAAGTGTCTTCCTTGCCCGTATCTGATGATGTATCTGCCCGTATCGCTCCATACATAGTACTCACTAACAGACTATTTGGTTGCGGAGTATCGTCCTCATTAGCAAACTAATGGCGCACTTTACGGATGAAACATAACCCCGGAATGTAGATCGTCTCAGCTAGCCTTGAAGATTTGTATAACAATAACAATAAAATGAGGTGCTAAGCGGAAATTTCCATAAAAAAACAGAACTCCGAACCCATCAGATCATTCAAAAATTTGACACCACTTAACCAACAAACAACAACACAAACATCAACAACATCAGAGCACCGAAAGTTGCAACTTAATGTGCAAATAAGTCACCTAATACCTCAGCTAATACCTCACCAAACCGGAGATAAACATAAATTACGCTGTAGACTCTGCCCAAAGAGCCACCAATCACCTGACCGCCCACATTTTTTGGATACCGATAATTTATCCGCTCTTCGAATCAAGTTTTCTTCTTCTACAACATGAAAACAAACAAAACACAATCGAGTCAAGAACACCATAGTGCTCAAACTTATGCTCGAAAACTTCCATTTCAAGTGGCATTAGTTAACATTTTAAAAATAGTACAACACCACTACTACGTACTGAGTCGTACTTCTACTCACAGGTAATACAAAATTCATTTACAATCCTCCAGCTACCTGCAGGGAATCCACAATCATTCTCAACTTCAGCTCAATTAGCCATCCAAGTCAGGTGTAATTTGAAAATGTCAATGGCACGTATTTCCCGTCCATTTAGAGAAACATTTCGAGGTACATATGACCGCTGCCGCGCCATGGTATACTCATATTCCGTATTTCGAACATCGAAACTTGTCAAACGTTAAAGTTTATCACCGAATTTCAAATATGAAATTCCGACGCGATGAGACGGGGAAACATCGTGAGTGGCATTGAGATTCCCGGGAATTCTCAATTAAAACAAGTAGCGTCAGAAATTCTGACCCCTTTATGGATGATGATCAGAATTTCGGTTGTTTTATGGACGAATGGCCGTCCTTGAACTGCCAGTGTTCGATGGGTGGATTGAACTCTTTATTGCTCAGTTGGTCAATGATGTGACAGAACCACAATACATACGAATTGATGTAGGAAGTGATTGACAAAATCGTTGGTCTACTCTCAGATTGAGACCCTGAAGAGCGAACGCTCGTGAACCATATTCAGTAGTCGTAATCAGTCGATCACCAATGACGTCTTTTTTCTGGCTCGTGTGTACTAAATTTGTACTAAAACAACTTATCGGATAAATTTGACCATTTTCTGAATGATTTCTGTTTCGAATTTTATAGCTGGGATTCGAAATTAGCATGTAGTTGACCTTTTCGAAGTTTTGCATGCATGGCGTTTGTCAAAAGACGTCTACTTGTACGAACACAGTGTGTGTACTTTTGATTAATTGCTTTATTGCTCTTGGGAGTAATTATTTTCGTCAATTGCTTGATAGGATTGAGTTATTAACTTTGGCTGTGATTCTTGGAACAGACTCATGCGGCATAAGTTAGACCTGACTCGAATGCTGCGTATTTGCTGGGGAATACACGTATTTATGCAGAAAAGGCGCTTTGTGCTGGTCAAAAGGTTAAGTTAAGTCGGTTTTTCGACGAGGCATAGATTAGGTGGTCTACAATGGCATACTCAACGGGGGTTACTTATGTTGTTAAGTGTAGAATAGATATGTTGGAAGCTGATTACTACGCAGGTTTTCTTTCTGCCAACTCGTAATTACTCACTTAATTGCTACTGTGTGTGATGTGATGATTAACTATAGATCAAACTGAAGGCAGTTTGTGTACGATATATGTCGGAATTATCAATGAAGCAAATATCTTTACACAGTCGGGCGCCAGAAGGCTTGTGAGCGCCAATGTGGTACTTTATAAAGGCAAAAGCGACACGAAAAACTGTAACAACTGAAAAGCGATGAAACTTATGTTACACACATTTTTCAGAGAGTTTCAAACAGTCAAAACTTAGTATATTTCAACTTTACTGCAGTTAACAGGGCTTTGTAGGAGAAATCGGCTTTCAAGGTGTTTCAGTGTTTACGGATAATGATACAGAAATATCGCGACATTGCAATCATCTGCATCGCTCTGAAGAGAAAATTCTTCAGAGTCTTCAGAAAAAGATCTTATGTCAATGACGACGCACGTTATGATCTTAAAAAGTATCAGAGGCTTACTCATTTTACGTTCGTTTGAAAGAAATCTCTCAATCTGGCGTGAAAGTAGGTGGTGTAATTCATGCTTAACAAAATGTAGTGCCCCTTTAAGACGCAAGTAAGAAGCCTAAAATCTTTCCTGCAGCAGAAAGGCCATAACTTTTAGGAAACGTCCTGAAGCATTTGTCTGGTCTGTATAAACCTAGGACAATTATGCCACGAAGCACCACCTTAGGAATGAAAGGCATTAACCGCCGTTTGACCGCCGCAATATAGTTTATTGCCATCAGGAATCCGTATGCTTCCACTTGGAAGGCAGATGCTAATTTGCTTAAGCAGTGAAGCTTGTGTCCTGGATAAGATGTGGTGCTATGGTGAAGATTCGACCACATTCGTTTTCTGGCTCAGATATAGCGAAAGCCATTCCTGAATACTGGGAAAGTCGATTTCGTATTACTATAGCAACCAATGTTCTGCCATATTCATAAGATCGGAGTCAAATGGCAGTTCAAAGAAAGATGATCTTGAAAGTGGATGCACTGATCAAGAGGATCGAGATTAATGAGGACATTGCCCTATATAGATCCGGAAGACCCTACTCCGTAGCAAGCCCCATGTCTTGATAAAAGCCGTCTTACACTGACAGAATGCCGCTATCGTGAAAGGTTATGTTGTTATGTTGTTGTTGTTAACCCTCGATTCCGATGAAAATGGCCAATGCGCAATTCCTCTTGTCAACTTCAAATTTCGTTTTGGCTATCTTGATAGGCATTTTACAACTTAGACAGCGGGTGCAGTCGTCAAGCAGTTTTGCGCACGTCTAGCGCATTCTTTCCATGCTCTTTGGTAGAAAAGAAGTCAAACTGATAGCTCTAGGGGCACTCTCACTGAGTATAGAACCATGTGCCAGGCTAAGAGTGAAGGGCCGCTGATCTATATAGTTTTACGGCATAACTAGAAATACCTATACCATCGGTGCCACTTGACTTGAAGCCATTGAAGGATGTAGCTGATCTACTTACTTGGGAGGTGAGTTTCAACTAGGAGGCTGAGAGTCTCTGCCTTTGACCCAGGGTATCCGTGACATCAGGTTTTCTAAGTGTCTCCAGCCGGGCTTATTTACAAGTTTGATTGGTTTTAGCCAACTTGCTAGTTTCATCTAGTGTTCTTCGGAATCCGTGTAGGCCTTCTTTTTGTTTTGATATGTACAGGTTTCAGTCCATGTTTGTACGAGTTTTAAATTACTTGTTAATAAGCTTCTGGACGACACATCAGTTTTGGTGAGGGCACTATTTTGATTGAGATCAATTTCCTCCACTTTTCGTCTCCTTCTGAGCTTAGATGAAATTTTGACAGATTTATTAAGCTCCTCCTTAAAGCCTGTCAAGTTGGTTTTTCAAAGATTCTTCCTCTTCAGCAAGATTGCTTCGATTTACCTAATCTGACATGTAAACCTCAGTTAGTATTTTGTAGCTCGCAATCTCCTTATTATACTGATTCCAAGGAACTGTTGTTGGGTTCTGTGATATCTTGTGTTGAGATCATAAAACACGTGGGCCAGAGTGAGGTCCATATCGAGTTACTGTCTACTGGTACTCGATATCAATGGGGTATAGCCAAAGTATAAATGATCTTTCTGAAAACACTCTTCATCAATATAATTGTTTGATGATTCAGAATAGAGTTTATATGAACGTGGGCAGACGACACGATTAAGACTGCACTAATCGCACCTTTGATGCGCACCGATGTCAGTATTAACGATCTCATTCTGCCTATTAAGTATTGAGAGTTTGTTTCCTCTAAAGCTATTTATCAACCACTATTTGGGAGTTCTGACTTCCTTGAAGACATCCGAAAGCGATGAGCTTATAAAAGGTTGCAAAACTGACTAATAGAATGGGGCCTAACACCCCCACTTGTGGTATGCTATTAAATTTGACATATATTTGTATCTAGTTCTCAAAGCAGTCAACTTGGCATTGATATCGAAATAGATATTTTCGGTAGATACATTTGGATGTATCCTGTAAGACAATCTGTTGAAATTTTTGGTCTTATCCGTAAGTATAAAATCGCATGAAACCGCCAAATTTTATGTTGATGTTCATGCCAAACCTTGTCTTTGAATGTTGGATTTTCAGAAGGAAAGTCCGCCTTAGAAGAGCTGCAGATGTTTTTAAATTTGAGGGATAAGAGTATAGGCTGGTAGTCTACATCGGTTTTGCTTCGGTTTGTATACCAATATCAGCGCCACAAATTAACTGTGACACTGGGTATTTTTAGTTTGCAAAATTATAGAGATTTCAAACTGTTTCTTTATAGCAAAACCCTCGACGTCCCTGACAACTCATAAAGCCGACAAAACGTAAAGAACCAATGCGGATACAATCAAATGAAGGAAAGAAAACTTTCTAACTCAGATACAGTTCAAGTCGTTTTTGTTTCTTGCTTTGTCGCGGATCTAATTCTTTGGGAAATCCCACACAATACATTGAAAGTACCGACAGAGAGAATGTTCTATTTGAGATCTCAATCAACATCTAGATTTTTTTTGTTGTATCTTTTACAATACATGTTAATTCTCTACCGGGATATTGTCTGACACGAAATCCAACAATAGCTTCGACATACCCAAACATCCAGATCAAAGTAATTTTTTTCCATGCACTAATGATCGATTGAACAAAAGTTCCGCGTATTGCCCCAAGGAACAGGATGCAAGTGAGATAACATTTAGATAAATGTTCTGACAGATGTCGAATGTCTGGCTTTGTTAAACTAACGTCATCCAATTCGAAGTGTGGTGTGGGTGTTTAGATATTTTTTTTTGTTTTTATATTTTTCACCTTCTTTACCACTTTGGCGCACAGACAATACTCATGTCGTGATTTGAAATTTAATGTATCGCACGGTCTTATTCTTTGTCCGAGTATAAACAAAAATTCACAATACAACGTACGACTATTGGTACGAATATGTTTTAGCCAAGGTTTGCACGTCGCTTTTTTTTATTATCGGATTTATCCATAAGATACTTTTTGTATATATAATATATGTACGGGTTTTGTAGGCTTTTATGGGATAACTGCTATGTGAGATGCATTTTTAAAAGTCTGAAGACTATCTGTGTGCGTGATCACTTTCACCTTTAAAAGGCGTTGGATGACAGCGATGATCATAAAGATGATGGCGATGAAGATAATCCCGCAGCCAATCTCAGATGCAGATACCATAACACAGATTACATAATGGTGTCATCTTGATGTTGTTTCTTGTTTTTGAGCCAAAAGTACGTCTCTGGGTATAATCTGAACGATCTGATTGCTGAAGGAACGCCGGAAGACTTGAAAACGTTGGGAAAGAGATGGTTGCTTTCCAAGTGCTGAAGGCGTGATAATTTGTTAAGAGTCCAGGACTCGAAGCTACTTTTATTTTCCCATCCTTTCCTCACTATTTCGGTTTCGACAAGACACATAAGACTTCTTAGGCTGGTCAAAGTTTTCTCTGGATTGATGAAGATTTTGTGCGAATTTTTCTAGTTGACTTGCATCATTTGACTACGCTACAGATTATAATCCATCGATTGAGAGAACCCTGTCTCTGAATTTCTTCCGCAACCGATTAATCGTTGTTTCAATTTTTCGTGACGTCTTTATACGAGTGCTGAGGGGTAAGCTTTGAAAAGTGAGACGATCAGGTCCAATCTCCAGCCAATCCTAGATCCAATGGATTTAAATTTCAATTTGCATATTTTCTTTGCATACGATTATGATTGTTACATGTTTTCGTGACGCCTAGACGCCGTGACTGTGTAGATCAAAGTTGAATCGGAATATTTCTCTTTCAACAATTAAACTTCCATTTTCCTCATATCATTTTGTAATATTATAATAACGAGCGACTAGTAGCCAGTATTTTTGGTATTTGAACAAAAGATATCCAACCTGGCCACTTGGCCTTCGTAACGAGCTCACGGCTATGTTGCTTCCTCCTTGATTTTGCTGCCGATTGCTTTATCATTGACTCGACGTGGCTTCTCTTCTTACTCTATATGATTCTCATTCAACTGAGAATTGAAGCTGAAGAATTTAGAATTCTTCTAAAGACAATCACAATTGAAGCTTGACAGGTTAACCTGGTGTTCGTACAACAGGAATTAAAATGTATGCTTGGCCCCATAAGACGTAAATATTCGCTGATCTGTGCTGATAAGTGCTGCCACTATTACCTGTACGTTGATGGCTGAATTTTGTGCACTATTACGAAGAGCTTGCGTTGTGGGTTTGAAACAAGCCGCTGTTTTCTTGATTGCTCACTGAAAATTGGGCCTTATTCTTTCTATGCAGGGTCTTCTTCTCCTCTCACTTTTCTATTTGTTACTTGGTGCAAGTTGTAGCTTGAAGTATTTGTACGTGCTCATACGCTGTCATTCTTTCGCAGTAGGCGCAGTCAGAGCCACTTTTTGATCAGGCTTTTTTTTTATAATTTCCGCGCGACCAAGGGATTATTTTTTTTAGTTGTTTGAAGGTTATAATGACTAGGAAATAAGGAGCTAGGCATAGCATTCCATAAGCGAGTTGTACGGCTTAGGAATGAATCACGATATTTTAGACTACGTCCGAAAATGGGCTTGAGGGTATACTAATGAGCATTTCTAGCGAGACGGGTGTTACAGTTAAAAGTTTGAGGGAGTGGAATGCTACTAGCGATTTCTATGGAGCATTGATGGTGGAAATAGGAAATAAATAAATAAAACAGAGTGAAACACGAGGCATTGCGTCGGTGTTCGAGGGTGTCCATTGTTATGGACAGTTATATTAGTATCACCTATGATCCTATCTAGCAGGCGCAGAGATGTTTTGGGCGCACCCGACCAGATGTGGGAATTGTACTCCAATTTCGGGCGGATAAACGCCTTCTACATATGTATATTGAGGCCAGATCAGAGGGGGTAAAGTATTTCTTACATCGCTTGAGGAAACCTAGACACTTCGCAGCATTTTTGACGACACCGAATATGTGGTCATTCCACCGTAAGTTGTCATTGACACACATACCGAGAATGGAAAGTTTATCGGTTTCGACGATGCAAGTGCCATTCATGGATAAAGGCTGGGTGTTTAAATTTCGCTTTAACGATATCAGACAGCATTGAGTTTTGGAAGCATTAAATTCCACTCTGTTGATAGTTCCCCAGTTGGTTATGCTGTTGATATCAGAATTTAATGAGCTTAACATACGTTGCCGTTCTCGTTCTACAGCCGAAGAGCAGGGGCGTGAGTCCGGGAATGAATATGAAAAGCAGAGAGTACTGTCATCAGCAAAGGAGTATATTGGATTAGAGGTAGCAGACAAGAGATCGTTGATGAAAATTAAAAAGAGTGTCGGAGACAGAACGGAGCCCTGGGGCACACCAGTATATATTTTGTGAATATCAGACTTGAAAAGGTCAAAGACAACTTGAATTGAACGTTCCCCAAGGTAATTTCTAATCCATTGAAGAAGAGAGAGTTAGAAATATCAAGTGCAACTATCTTGCTTTCGTCAGAATGATGTGCGTTTTGGTTCCACTTTTGGGTGAGACATGCCATCAGACCACCAGTGCACCTGTTGCTACGAAAACCATATTGCCGTTCATTAAGAAGTTTTCGTGTTTTGAGATATTTCATTAGCTGACGGCTTATCAGCGTTTCCATGACCTTGGAAAGAAGGGACGTAAGTACAATGAGTCTGTAGGAGGAAAGGGAAGAAGATTCGCCTTCTCTAGGGACGGCCTGGACAAATGCTGTTTTCCGTCTGCTCGAAAATAGTCCCAAAGAGTAGGATTGATGAAAAAGCTAACGCAGTGGTTTTGTTATAGAGGAAGAACATCTCTTCAGAAGAAGGGGAGATATACCATCTGGATTTGTGGATGTTAAGATTTTTAAGTACTCTTGCTACTACACGAGTGCGAAAGTGGGTTCGTTCCATTGAAGATTCGACGCACTTAAGTGTAGGCGGGGACAAAGTACAATCTGGGAGTGTTGAGCTAGCCAAAGTGTGCGGCAAACAGATTGGCCTCGTCCAAAGAGCTGACAGCTGGAATGTCATTGTAAATGAGCGTTGGGATGTAGGATGAGGCAGAATTTCTAATGTTTTTGACGAATGACCAAAAATGTTTACTGCCTTTGGGACATTGCAGTATTTTTTTCCTCAGTTTTTGGTCGTATTGGAATTTCACACGCTTGAGGAAGACGTTGCAGTCATTTCTGGCTCGTTTAAACTTTTTTCGGTTTTCCTCAGTTGGGCTGGTCTTGAAGGACCGAAAAAACCTTTCTCTAACCCTGACAGCCTCTTTACAGCTCAGGTCGTACCATGTCTTTTGAGAGAGAATCTTCTTTGAGATCATATCAGCAGCGGCATCCACGCCGTTATCGAGGAAGCATAATGACCAGTTAAAATTCTTAAAGAAGCTGTTAAGACCGCTCCAGTTGGCTTTCTCGTATTGCCATAGGGTTCTTTTAGAAATCTTTTCTCTAACTGTGTTTTCGGTGTACGAGAAATTAGCTGATATGACACAATGGTCCGACGAGCCTAGAGGGGAGAGCACATCAACGGTGTACTTATCAGGGTGAGAAGTTAGAAACGAGTCCAGGGTGTTGGCGGTATGATTGTCAACGTCTGGTATCCGTGTGGGATCATTTACAAGCTGGGTTAAGTTATTTTCCGCAGCGAAGATCTCAACACACCGTCCTTCGGGTGTTGCCTGTCCAGAATTGTGTATATTGAAATCGCCCGTAATAACGATTTCAGTATGAGGATACAGGGATACAATTCTTTGAATGGAGTCAGACAGCGAGCGCATCGAATTCGTTAAATTCGTTAAATTCGCTTGTCGATGGTGAAGGGAGAGAGTAACTAAATAAGGTGCTTTCTATGGATTCTGCGTAAGGATACTCCAATTATGCTTAGGACTCCGAAGTCAAAGTGAATTTGTGTGGGCTGCTGGCTGTAACAAAGTAATGATGTGAGTTGACATTTAGCCCACTGCATGTTTTGACGTCCGCGATGTTGAATGGATATCTGGAATTTATCAACCAGCAGTTGGGAGTTAGATTTTCTGACGATAACCAGACAACTAAGTGGATTCGTAATAATTATCATCGTATGGAGAACTGCTGCAAAATCCACCGACTTTTATTGTGTCGCCTAGGCAATGCTTGCCGTTCTGCATTGAAATCGGCGAGCACAAATTTGGAATCGTCGATTAGACAGGCTTCATTCATGAGGTTATCAAGCTTCAGCTTGACAGGGTCTTAGATAGCGGGCGCATATCATTTGGATTGAGTATTATTGCCAGTTCGTATTTGAAGTAAAGGCTTCGGGTCCAATTTTAAGAAGTCCATTGCCAAGGTTAGTCTCACTCCCATAACTATGATTTCAACATGTCGCAGTATTATATAGCTCACCCACGGAAATTCTTGGTATCTTACAGGAAGGTTTCTGTTCAGTGCGGTATCATTCCCGTGATATATGGAGAAGCACCCGCCAACATGGTACTCGTATATAATATAAATTTCCAAAAATTTGTCCGGTTCCATATTCGGTTTAATATTTGAATCGCTGGTAGTCTCCAGAAGTGGGAACGGGCTGCAGATATTTTAGACATTCAGACTGATCGTTGTTATTCCGCCACAGGATGATTCTTTGTGTAAGCTCTGTGCTAATCTAAGCACATATCCTGGTTAATGCTGATTTCCTCTATTCCTCTATTGTCCTCTTGCAGTAAACCCTTCTAATGGCTGTTTCAAAACGACCAGGTGTGAGCATTTACTTTTTCGTGAGCCCCCTCCGAATCTCTAAAAATCCGGTTACATGCTTGTACTCCGAAAACAATCACCGTTTAGATACTTTTCGCTAAAGACACCAAATAAAGAGTGCTTACGATTGTTTTGTTTATCTGTATCTCCATCTGTATCTGTATCTGAAACCATTCTAAATTGAGATTGCGAATATTGTCGGTTTGTCGGTTTGTTTTTTTTTTTTGTTGTTGTTTTGATTTGAATAATTACTTGACGTAGTCGAGTAGAACTCCCGTTTGACTTGAAGTTGATTGCTATTTGAGAGTATCTCTAGCTTTGACTATTCGCGCATGAGAAATTAATCATCAGATAGAGACACAGTCGCCCCGGTACCGAAAGAGAATCAGAATTGGAAAAAAAAAAAAAAAAATTAATAAAAACACAAGTGTTGATGAATTGGGCGTACTGATGCTAAGTCGTTGCTGAGCTGAGCGGTAAATTAAATTAAATGCCGGAAAAGCGAGCCTGTGAATGGAAAGAGAATGCTACTCCAAGGTCAGAACTAGAATCTAAGCCAAATTAGAAAGGTTCTCGACATAGCTTCGGATACTATTGCTGATGATGTTGATTGTGTGGTGATGACTGCTTTTTTTTTTTTCATTATTTCGAATTTAATTCGATTGTTTATAGTAGACAAAAAAAAGATAGACAAACTGACGAATAGATAGACAAAGTGTGTTGTGCTGTGCTGTGTTCCTTTCGAGGCATTGATTAATTAATAGGAATTAATGAGAGATTAAAAACTTTATTCGTAGACTATGACTATGACATCCAGATGAATAGCCGAGGGAATGGGGGAGATTAGTGGGGAATTATAGCGACCATGTCATTGAGAATTTCTTATTGTCTTAAGGTGTTAATCCAGTTGTAGTTAATGTCTGTGTCCAGTCATTTCGAAAAGGTGGACGTAATTTGCTATTTGTGGGTGCCTGTTTTGGGTTCCGGGTGTGTGATTCCTTTAGCGAAGTAAAAGTCTTAATTAAGGAGCAATTAATGACTTAGTGATGTAATGATGATGAATTAAATTTTGCAATGGAGTACTATAGGGTAGCATACTTTGGCCGCTTGTGTTTCGAGTGCGCATCAAACATTGTGAATGGCCAAACACTGAAGACGCTGTACATCTGTACGTGTCTGTGACTGTGGATGGTTATGCTATCGTTGATCTAAGTAATTGTCATCATTGTGTGGATTTCCGTGAGAATTTATTTACGATGTCAAGTTGATGGTTTTCGCTTTGATTGACATTTGGGCCTAATGTCGGACCTTGAATGGGTCTTAGCTGATTAAATTAAAAATAAAGCAACAGATAACTTTGCGAAGTCAAGGAAGGAGTGTCAATTTTTCCAAGTTTTGTGCCTCAGATTGTTATGGGCAACACGACATTAAATATAGAGGGTATGTTCGTGTGAGTCTTAGTCTTCATAACTTCTGCAAATGTGGTTGTTCCTGAGGGGCAGATTATTGCTTGCGCTGCCAGTGGATTATGGCCTTGGAAATATTTGATTAGCTTTGATGTTTTTAGTCTGTCATCCAAGAGAATCTTGCCAGATTTCAGATTTATTTCTTGCGGATTAATTCCGAGATTGGCTCATTAGCCAAAGACGTTAAAAGCATTGGGTACTGCATAGGATGTTGAGACCATATAATTTGAATACGTTATGGCCGTAGTTTCCTACCGTCTGAAGTCCTGAATTGTTTCATTTATAACTAGAGTCCGCAGAAGGGGACTCCAGCGCCGTTGAATTTTAGCACTGTACTATCTATGGATATGTTTGTTTCAGTACACGTTATTTGATTCGTAGGCGCTGACAATTTCTAGGCTTGCACATACGGAAGTTTTAACTTTGTTAAAGATTCCTTCAATCTCGATGAATGCACTCAATGTATGCCTTTTATCACAGAGACTCTTTTCCATTAAGTCGCTCCCCTTAGACTGTAGTTATTGCCATTATTTGAAAAGTTGTGTTTGCTGGCTGTTCACTACAGCTACGACCTTTGCTCCGTAAGTTTGGGAAGTGTCAGTATCTTTGTTCCAGCTACTCCAATGATAGATATTACCACAATTTCAGTTTGGTGGACTTCTGTTAACATATGCATCCTTTCTACCGCTGTTAAAGTGGTATGGCTATCAGTACTTGAACCTCCGACTTCCCATACGGCTTTCTCTTTGGGCCGTATGTTTATGTTCAAGCTTTCTTCCCCTTACAATTGACGGTTAGTTGATGGCCGTTCAGCCTGACCTTCTGGAGCCCACTCAAATTGTTCGCCTTTTTAAAAGCCATCAGAAGCACTCTATTGCTTCACTTCAAGCAGCCATATGTGACGCACTAAAAGGCACAGCATTCCTCGGAGTCGAACGATCTAGCAACTACTGAGTCATCACTATTTTGGGTGGGACGGTGTGTCCTGACCGATGTCGATAAGAATTTCATACTTTTTGACGTTGGTCAGCCCAACTATGGTGTCTGGGATATTTTCTGGATCTGTGACCGTTAAGAGCTCCATTCAATTAAAGGCATATACGAGAGCAGCAAAAGACCGTAGGGTATTTGGTGGAACAAATATAACAAAATACGGCTTGCACCAACTTCAAAGAACAGTTTATCTCGCCTGCATATGGTTTTGAGTTATTCCAGCTGATTTCGCTCTTGAATCTCCATCCTATCAATACTTACGAGTATACGACTTTCAGTTAAAAAGCAATTGGTATCCCACAGGCTCCTTACTGCTGTCTTGACAGCGCCATTTGCTCTTGCTAAGAACCTTAATGCTCTAGAAATTAGCGGCAACGCCTTTTCCGATGCTTGTTCTGAGAGTGGCTTTGACCATGAAGCTCGTGGGCGCATAAGGCTGCAGACGCTGGTGTCATAGAAGTACCAAAGAAATAGCAATATATATGTAGTCTGGTGTGGATCTGGGCCTCAACCACCGAAATACTGACAGTGCAATTTCTGATTGAGCAAAATTCGCTTAAAGAATGTTGCGTCAAAACGACTAAGTTAGCATTGGCTATCTTCCAGGGTTCTGAGCAACGAAGCACGGTTGGCATGATGAGAATCATAAATACTCGTAAGGGCTCTTTGGTAGCCTTGCTTATTATTGGATTGTCTTCTCGGGCCAAAGAAACAACGGTTAGCAAGTGCACGTATTCATCTGATTTTTAATCAGGTGTCATTATCAGGACTAAGGTTGGAAATATAGCTAGCTCAAACCATGTCTTCCGATTCTGTGTAAATGCTTGCAAGCGCATCAGTGTCAGCTCGTTGCTTTCCAGCAACATCATCGTTTTAGTTGTATGTAGGATGTTTTCAGCGAGTGTTCTTCAATCGCAATAAAGAAGCCATCAACTCGATGGGTTTGGGTATTCGGCCTTTAAACCGATAGAAAGGTGGACTTCTTGAATTTTCTTACTTACAAGACTTACAAGGCACTGAAAGGAGCCAACAAGTTATTAGAAATATCATTTCGTCGTGGGCGAATAATGCTTTTATTGGGCACAATTTTCTTTAACCAAATCTGAGAAATGAGTTTGTGTATGCTCTATACCAAGTCATACTCTACGAGTATTGATGCTCTATAGCTTTAAATAGCTGGGCAGGTTGGCCGTTTCGGCAGGTTTGTTATGCATAGATTTAGACATTGCCATCTTTACCTTATTTTAATTTAAGTAATCGTATTGGACGAAAGTTTTTGCTTTCATAGGGCAGGTATAATGGATCATTCTGACGTACAGCGGAGTTTGGATCGTAACCGCTGTTTAACAATCTATAAATATGGCTTTTCCAACTGATTGTGACTCTACTATTAAATTTCTCTGTTCATACCTTTAGGTTTCTGTTCAGGTCTTGTGGCTTTAACTCGTTCATTTGAACTTTTGGTAAAGTTTTCGAACGAAGTTCCTGGAGTAGAATGTCTCCATTTCCCCGAATGCGCATTTGGAATGCTCTTGTAAGACAATATTCTCAACATAAAAGTACCTAGTCTTGGTTTTGTATCGATGTGAAATTTTTCCTTAAGCCATTTCATCTTCTCTAGCCTGTTGTTGCTTCCTTTCACTTCCAAGTATATAGCTGCAGCGCCTGCTTAAAACACCATCTGCTAAATGGGACCTGGAGACGGACGCCAAAAGTCTTGATTAAACAGCAGTGCGTGTAATTTCTGATTCATTTGTCAGTACAAATTGCTTCCATAGATGTATTTTGGTCTTCCTACTTCATTGTATAAGTTTCGGCATTTCCACGGGTTTTTTCAACAAATTTTTTGTAGACTACAAATGGACCTAAAATTTGATGAGACATTTAATAGATACAATTTCCTCCGCTGGATTTTTATGTAAACTCTTGAGGACCTTTCAAATTAAGCCCAAATTTTATTTTGTATTTTAGCCACACCCAAGCAACAGAGTTTGATTGAAATCTTGGGTATACTACGAAATTGCAAAGCAGTTTATCTTGCGGATAATGCCTTCATCCAGATCCTGGTTAAACAAGTCATCCACACTATACCCTCTGACAAATAGGAGAGAGTAAAACTTATCATTAGCGCCTAATGTCTTACTCTTATCATCGATCAAGATGGTATCTTCTACAATAAAGCTCAGACCATTTAAGTGAGTTACAAACACCTCATTTCACTTGAATCAAACACACAAAATCAGAGAGTGGCTTATGGATATTTACACAATTCGTCCGAGGGTCAATGCTTTTCTTTTTCACCTAACCACTTACACAAAATCTTGGAGTAAAATCTACAGGCTTCCATGCGTGAAAGTTTCCTCTACGATAATTCGTAAGTACAATGAATGCGAATTCAAAATTGCAAGGAAATCCACATCTCATAGATGAACCCAAATGTGATAGATACACAATTGAATTTAACAACACTGGTCTTCCGAAAAAAAAAAAAAAAAACTAGGACATCATACTTTACATACTTGTGTATGCAAGCATTCATAAATAAACTCAAGGGTCGTTTACATTTACACATCAAACGACTGTGAAACAATCCCAATGCTCGATGTTACCAAATCCAAAACCATGTTCGCATAATTTTTTTTTTTTTTTTTTTAATAAAACGATTAAAAAACCGCTCGACTATGATTTTGAATACGTATAAGCAAAACCTTAACCTTGAATTTTGAATTCTCTTTTTTTTTCCAAAGCTAGTTTAGTTTCGAATTTTGTTGCTATCTCTTCTTTTACGATCGCCGTTTCATATTTGTTTGGTTTTGAAGTCTCAATCGGCAACTCAAGATAGCAACCACTCTACTTAACCAAATTTGGTAACCTGCGGTGAGTTAAAAATACATTTTTGAATTTAAATGTAAACAAAATTTGAATAAACTTCAACTGCAACTCTGCAATGACAAGATAAATTCTTCGAATGACAGATGTCAGACAAATTCGATGCTATTTTGACAGATGTCAATTTTCTATGCATTTTCCCACTCAGTCATGCATGTCATCGGAATAAATTGACCTGTCAAGCGCACCCAGAGTGCATCAAAAATTAGTACGAAACGTGCGTGAATACTCGTATGTTCGAATCTAAGTTGAGTCGAAGTCGTACATGGAACAGGTAAATTGCAGAAAGCGCCACGTCGCGCGCATTGTCGACGTTGTAGTCACTCATGTGCAAATAATTGAGATGCAATAAATTGTTAAATTGGTTAAATTGGTTAAATTGGTTGGCCAGACGGTAATTATTTGTTTTTGCTTGAGTTTTGGAGTTTTTCTTGTTTATTTGAAGTAGAATGACTAATTTAATAAGGCAATTACATGGAAACTCATATTCATACTAATTAAGTACTTTAAATGCATTGAATGCTGGCGACGGACTTGTGGTCTAATAATCTGAGGTTAGGTTGAATTCAGTGCTGATTTTCGAGTGGGTTTTGGAACTTAGTCATGCAGTAAGGACTTGACATCTCTGACAGACAGTGCAAGTAATGCAAAGTGGCGTAAACAGATTCTACCAACTTGAGTTGGGTACGACATAAACTAATGGCGACTTCAATTTGACGCAGCAATTTTAGAAATTTTCAGCATTGTAAACATTTTAAACACAACAATTCCAAGTGATGCGCTCAATTTAGGTTTTCCCATAATCGGTTTCTTAACTTGACCTTTGTTGACGAGTTTCTTTTGATTTTTAATGATAGGTGGAGCTTAGGGCGCTATGCACGCCTTTGCGGCACAGTGTTCATGTGCTTACGTTCCTTCCTTGCTATTACTAAACTTTTGATGGCACATCGGATGCATCTTTTGTCGATTAATTAATTCGAGTTCTGCTGTCGCTGTCGTCGCTCTTGAGTAAGAAAACTGTCAACTTTTTTTTTTTTTTTTATAATCGGCGAGCGCTAAAGGGGTTTTGTACCCTTAAAATGTTCGTACACAGCGCGGGCGAAGGAAATTTAGGGAGGAAGAAAAATCAGGTTTCGATGTTCATTGGTTTTAAATGTTTGTAAGTTATACCGACCAGGAAACACAGAGATCGGCAGGGCGTTCCATAAGCGAGTTGTACAGCTTAGGAAAGAATCACGATATTTTAGAGTACGTCCAAAAATGGGCTTGAGGGTATACTGATGAGCATTCATAGAGAGACGGGTATTATGGTTGAAAGTTTGAATGGACGGAATGCTACTGGCGATTTCAATGGAGCACTGGTGGTGGAAATAGCGATAAAACAAAGTGGGACAGGAGACATTTCGTCGGTGTTCGAGGGTGTCAATTGATTGACTGATATTAGTATCACCAATGAGTTTTATCGCAGGGTTTTGAATCCTATCTAACAGGTGCAGAGATGTTTTAGGAGGACCTGACCAGATGTGGGCATTGTACTCCAATATTGGGCGGATGAATGCCTCATATATTGTAGCCAGATCAGAGGGGGTAAAGTATTTCTTACATCGCTTGAGGAAACCTAGACATTTCGCAGCATTTTTGACGACACCGAATATGTGGTCATTCCAACGTAAATTGTCATTGACACACATACCGAGAATGGAAAATTTATCGGTTTCCACGATGCAAGTGCCATCCATGGATAATGGCTGGGTGTTTAAATTTTGTTTAACGACAGCAGACAGCATTGTGTTTTGGAAGCATTAAATTCCACTCTGTTGATAGTTCCCCAATTGGTTATGCTGTTGATATCGGAATTTAATGAGCTTAACATACGCTACCGTTCCCGTTCTACAGCCGAAGAGCAGGGACGTGAATCCGGGAACTAATATGAAAAGCAGAGAGTGCTGTCATCAGCAAAGGAATATACTGGATTAGAAGTAGCAGACAAGAGATCATTAATGAAAATTAAAAAGAGTGTCGGAGACAGAACGGAGCCCTGTGGCACACCAGCATTTATTTTGTGAATATCAGACTTGAAACCGTCCAAAACAACTTGAATTGAACGTTCCGAAAGGTAATTTCTAATCCATTGAAGAAGAGAGCCGTGGATTCCAATAGCACGCATTTTCGACAAAAGAGCCTGATGCCAAACTCTGTCAAATGCCTTAGAAATATCAAGTGCAACTATCTTGCTTTCGCCAGATTGATGTACGCTCACTTTTCAGTGAGACATGGCAACAGATCACCAGAGGACCTGTTGCTACGAAAACCATACTATCGGTCATTAAGAAGTTTTCGTGTTTCGAGATATTTCACGAGCTGACGGTTTATCAGCGTTTCCATGACCTTGAAGAGAAGGGACATAAGTGCAATGGATCTGTAGGAGGAGAGAGAAGAAGATTCGCCCTTTTTAGGGACGGGCTGGACAAATGCTGTTTTCCATCTGCTCGGAAAGAGTCCTAAAGAGTAAGATTGATGAAAAAGCTTACGCAGTGGTTTTGCCAGTGAGGAAGAACACCTCTTCAGAAGGAGGGGAGATATACAATCTGGACCGGCGGATTAAGAACTCTTGCTACTACACGAGTGGATTTACCCCATTGAAGATTCGACACACTCGAGTGTAGGCGAAGACAAAGCACAATCTGGGAGTGTTGAGCTAGCCGCAAAGAGCTGACAGCAGGAATGTCATTGTAAATGAGCGTTTCAATTTCTAATATTTTTGACTGTCTAACAACACTCTTTAGCTCTCTGAATAAATTTGAAAGGCTTAGGGATTATTATTGGGCATACTCATTCTCAGCCCTACCTTCTTGCTTCGGCTGTCAAGTTTTGAACCATCTTCTGAAAATCTATAATCCTATCCATAGGAGGGCAGATATCGTCAATATTTCCCTGCTAAGCAATAGCGCAGTGGGGATAAACTCGGTAACCGAAAGATTGGAAACACAGGAAGTGATAAAATACATCGCTGTCCATACAAGCTTATTTCAAAAATCATCTCGATATCGAAAATAACCACAGTCAGTACTGGAAGTAAACCTCCATATTGTTATACAAGGTGCTTACTCGTATACTCGTATGGTAAATGCAGCAAGGCTAACTTAGTCTCTGGTTTTCAACGGAAACCACTTGTTATGTAGACTTATGTTTATGGGATGCCCATACATCCATAGGAGCAAGGATACGCCTTGCCATCGCTCTCCGCCAGTACTTTGATACCAATTCGGAACTGTGTTGGAGGCACAAGTTCCACCCTTGGTATGAGTCGAAGCCGATCTAAAACCTCTTACTGCTCTTAGGGTTACAGCACCCAGTACTTATTTGCAAACTGTACAATGGGTCAAACCAACAGGAAGACCCTTCCCGCGATTTGGGTTTAAACCACAGCCACCATGACGCTCCCACAAGGGGGCCTACCTCAACAAGTCAGGCCCGGACTGAAATCCGGGGGGCTCCTGACTCCCATGGTAACGTGATTTAAGTCCTGGCAGTGACTACCGGTGGTCTTGCCACCAACAAGACCTATGACCGGCAACTTGTAACTGGTCAAATCGTAGCAACCTTCGGAGGCGTCATCTGAAGATGTTTACAATAAGAGCAGTAATATGGTCTGCCCCCGCTTTTTATTAGACAACATAATTGATGGGCGAAGCCTTGGTAATTGGGCGGGGGCCCGCAGCAAGGCTAACAACATAAGCCTGATTTTTCGCCATCTAGAGTCGGTTTTGCCCAAGATTAATGCGTCTTTAATGTCGCTACAGCCGAAACACCTAGATCCAGCCAGTTCCTGCAAAAGAAAGCGTTGTTGGAAATTAAACGATCATCCCTTTTTTTTACTCTTTGGGCGGTTTCTTTTCTTCTTTTCTCAGGCGGTTGCTATAATGGATTTCATAGCCTGCAAATGGGTTTCCATCTACCATTGGCCCTGGTGTAGTTTTGAAAAAGTTGGAAGGGATGGCGTGATTCTTATTGAGTATTTTAGAAGCAAATGCAATCGGGAATTTGTGATTGACATCATTGGGAAGAACTCACTTCATCGCCAGAGCTCATTTGATATCAGCAAGGAACTGCTTGAACCTCTCACGGAATTGCATTTGGGTGTAAATGTATCAGTAAGTCATTTGGAAGTAGTAGAGCGTGTGGTATTATCGCAGTGGTGTGCAGCGAAAACATTGAACGCATTATGTTTGTTGCACCTTATGCTACTCTACATATTTTGTTCCCTTTGTTCCCACTCGTTTCAAAAGTGGAGGCTACTGCAATTTGTACTGTAAAATATGACTCTGGATCTGGCTGAATTTTTGCTACATTAATCTAATATACTCGTACTCCTGCTATCTGTTCGCTGAAATATGTATGGTATGTTAAACGAACATTTAGCGGCAGGCCAAAGCTATAGGCAATCAATCGGTCTTCGACTGTTTTTCACGTCAGAACTGAGCTTCTATATTCCCTGATAATTGCAGAGTGGTTTATCTCATTTGATGCTCGCCGCTTAGAAGATTACGTCAGATCTTGTGACAGGCCTGGTGTTCAAACATTTATTTTACATCCTTTACATGATCAACTGCGGATCTATCGCTACCAATACTGGTCTCTTCCGATTTCCGATCATAATTGCAACGTCACTGTTAATCGTTAAATCACAATGCCTACCTTGTCTGACATGAAAGTATGATGGCAATCTTTTCTTTTTAATTATGCCTCGAAATTTGGTCGTCAAATCATTGCAAAACTTTTGCTGTTGGTGTTTCCATAAGCCCTATGCTGGACTTCCAGATGCTACCAACAGACTCGCCAGAACAGAGTAAGACAATGATATATGCCAAAACGAAACGAGAGTTTTATAGTGCGGTGGGTACTTAACCTGTTACACTTTTTCGTGTTGGATTTGCCTTTATACAGTGAAACACGAAAGCCTTCTCTCGTCTCTGATTATTTTCAAATCTTCTAAATTCGGTAGACGAGGAACACTGTGTATCTCGTTAATCTCTAGTGCAAAACAATTATCCTTTTCTTTAAACTTTTCTCTACTTAAAAGTTTAGGCCTAGCTATTATCTGCACGTTGGACTCTATTCGCTGTTTTGCTGTATTAGAAAATGGTATAGTCGAGTTGCTTTGTTGAGGGTCTTTCTGTGCGCTTAAGCTTTTCGTTTCCAGTGATCAAATGTTGTCTATATTATCCTGATAATATCTGCAAATATATGGCTGTCTCAGCAGGGCATCATTTTCTGAAATTCATAGACTTGTGGCTTAAGAAGGATTCCAAGATCATGGTAGTCTTTTTTCTCTTGGAAAGAGCTAATATTCGTACTCCATATTGAAACCTAACTGAGTAAAGCTTCTTCTTTTTGAGGTAATCCAACCTGGGACAGCTCACTTGTAGTATGTTTAGGCTTATATTTACGTGGCTCCATTTAAGTTAAGTTTCCTTCGATCTCTGAATCTTTGAAGTATATTTTCAGATTCAATATTGCGATAGGTAGAGGTTAGGTTCAGTCCTACAGTACATTTGGCTTTCGTTCTGATACAGTTGCTTTGTTCCTCACTTTTTCGACATGTAGATAGCCTTTCCCTCTGTATCTTGAAAGCCAGTGGACTTCATGTCTGGAAGTTAGGTGGAGGGGTTTCTCTAACCTTAATCTTTGTCATTTGTTTTCTGTGTTTAATCCACAAGGTCTACAGCTGTAAAAATACGCGGCCGTATTGATAAATAATCACTTGCGACAAACCCGCGGCAAATAGGACCTCTTCACTTAGCCATAAGTCACCAAAGTAGTGTGGTTTGGAGACAAACTTGTGCAAGCAATTTAGAATATAAAATCGGGTTATCTATTCGAAAGATTTCACAGTGACACAATAATGCAACCTTGAGATTCTTCCTTTCGGTAACTATGGTATCCTTGATCTGTTATCAGACTAAGACGCTTTTCAGCTTCAGGGAACCCGGACAGCTTTTGTTTTCGTAATTAAGCTGTCTAAGGACTGTGTAAAGGTCGTAGTGTTTTTGTAAGAATGGTCAGCGATATACCATTGTACCGAAACTTAATATAAAATCCTCTTATGTACAAGAATCTGCCTCGAATGTGCTGCATAGCTACACCATTAATCTCGGATCGTCTTACTTAAAAACGATTATGAATGTCAGCAGACAATTCCTGCGTCATACTCCAACTATTTGCAATTCATACCCTCTCTTAGCCGGAATTATACCCCTAGGAAATAAGTCAGCACGTTCTATCTCCGCATCTAATGACTACTTATTTGCAATTCATTCAACAAGCAACACTCACTTTCAATTCATGAGCAATCGTGCTAATAGTCTACTCATACCTCCCCTACTCACTGAGTGGTTCCGCGTTCTAAATCGCTGAACCTAACGTACACTTATAAAGGAAAAAAAGTTTGAAAAAAACTGAATTTTTTTTTACTAGCAAAATAAAATCCGAAGAAATTAAATTCAATGCCGCTCTGAGGTATTTACGAGGACCTAACGCCGCTATTAACCTAAACGTGGACATTCTATCATACAAAATTGCTGAGCATGTCGAAGCGCCGTAACCGATACTCGATTCAATTGTTTAATTTAGTGTGGTGGGAAAAAAAAATCTTTAAATGCATCGTTAGTTACGGATAATAAATTTATTTCGAATTTGCAGAATTATGTTAATGGAGAATTACGTATTGCGTAACAGTTGACCTTAAGAGAGAGGAATGACTCTATTTTTCCGGTTCCGTCTGCGTTCACCTCTGTCGGCTTTAGAATTCTAAGAACAACTTTTGAAGTCAACTGAAACTAATGAGATTTACAGGCTCATCAATTGGTTATTATTAGAGGAGGATCTAATTGATGGGAATATGAAATCTAAACATCCGTCTTGATTAGGTCGTCTTCTTTTTTGATTTGGTCATTATGGAAGATGTTTACAGAAGAATGATGAGGAATTATGTGTATTTAGAGACTATTAGGATTCTTTGAGTGATGCCAATTCATTTAGAATACGTTTTATATAGGGTGACCAGATAAGAACGATAGGGAAAAAGAAATTAAATAAAACAACAACAACGGTGTGAGATATAAAACTGGCTGTATTTTGAAGCTACGTTCATGCCATTATGCGTGAAATAGCGCTAATCAAGTGGCCGCCTCAGCTTCGTTGGCAGTGCTTCAAGCAGTTGGTCCAATATGTGCGGCGTTATTCCGGTGTCGAATGTTGGCCTCGAGCTCGTCCAAAGTAGTTAGCTTGTTAGCGTAGACAGAGGACTTGATGTAGGTCTAGAGAAAATAAATCAAGTGGTGTCAAATCGCATAATCACGGCGGCCAATTTATGAACGCTCGCCGTAAGATGAACCAGCCGCCAAATTTCTCCTTCACAACGTCGGGCGTTGGTTGGCTTGTGTGGCATGTAGTGCCATCTTGTTGGAATCACAGCTCGGATATATCGATGTTGCCGAACTCTGACCATAGAAAGCCGGTTAACATCGCTCTATACCGCCATGCCATAAAGCGCACCAAACAGTTAATATTTGTGGATGCATTGATGCTTGGCCGAACATTTGTGGATTATGTTCGATCCAATAATGGCAATTTTTGTTGTTGGCGTAGCCTCTGAGCCAAAAATTGGCCTCGTCCGAGAAAATAATTTTTTGGCCAAAACCCGGATCTCCGGCCAATATTTCCAACGCCCAATTAGCGAACTCACGACGTTGTCTATGGTCGCCCGGCTTCAATTCTTGCGTCAGCACAATCTTATACGGATGTAGGCCCAAATTCAACCGCAAAATAAGCCGGGTTGACTCTCTGACGATGCCCAATTCAGCTGATCGGCGCCGAATCGACATTTCTGGGTCTTCTTCGATACTGGCCGCTACGGCGGTTATGTTTTCTTCATTCCGCAGCAATCTTTGTCTGGTTGATGGCTTAAGATCCAAAAGAGTGTACTCACGAGCCGTGATGACGGTCGATCTCACGATGAAATTCACATTGCGTATGTACAACTGAGCCGGAATTGCGATTATATTTTTTTAATAATTTCCGCACTTTCGAAGAGCTTAAGACGATGCATGATGAAATGGCAAACCTTAATGAATATTTTAAAAGCTGGATGTCATTGGCAACTTTGCAGCTGCGGAAACATAACAATTTTGAAAACTACAATTGCTATCTGGTCATCCTTATATTCACTTATATGTGGAAGGCTATAAGTAATTAAAATTGACTTTTCTAAATTTCCTTCTTTTTGATTCTCATGTTTTAAACACCCTCCCATTTACGAAGATCTTTGCAATATTTATGAAGATATTTGTCTGTTACCTTGGAGTCTCGTTGCTTGGTGGCCAAAATTTGATGTCTGTTCTTGTTTTGAAGCCTGAGATTCCTTCTTTGTGTTAGAGCACAATTACTCTTTCCTTAAACAAAATATGTTCATCATATTTAGGCATTCAGGCACAATCTCCTATCGTTAACAGTGGTCCAGTCGTTTCCTTCGTAGTAGTTAAAATATGCCTTCCTTGCCCATTCTCCAACTAAATTAGTTCGATAAAGCCTCAGATTTTTGGGAATCGGCCTTCAAGTTTTGTTTTATTTTCTGCAATTCTTAATTCACAGGGAATCTAAATAATTTTACTAAGAGTAAAAGGAATATTGCTTCTGATATCAGTTTATTTTTGCGATTGATTGGCTTAGAACCGGTTAGATATTTCAGCACCTTATAATGGGTCAGCCATCTCTTGAAATGCTGCTGATGCCCTCACGTCAACATCTGGTGAGGGATCTCGTTGTCATGTGGTCAACCACTGCTGAATGCGTATTACATTCTGGTCACCATTGGTAGTTGTAGTCTATGCCGACTGTAGGCATATGCGGGATGATCATTTGCTAATATATTCTCAAATCTCAAACTCTCAATCAATTAGTGACATTGCGAAGATCAACTTTTTTTTTGGATCAGCGGTGAACTAAGGACTACTTGGCTCTATTTCCTATTGGCGCTCTTGGTGCTCCATCCGATTGAAAAAACTCTATACAGTTGTGTAGCTATCACTCTGATCACTTCTCGAGTTTTGATCAATCAATTTCCGAGCGATCATTCCTGCTCCCAATCTACGACGAACTGTACATACGGCCTAAACATTGAAAGTGAGGCAGATTGTGGCTTATTTTTTTGGAGAACCTTTACCTGAGTACTCGTATCTTGCCGCCTCATAGATCAGTGCTGCATTTTGTGACTAAAATGTTGTCTAGTCCAGCAGCAGTTATGTAAGTTCCTGAAAATATTCTCCTTTGCCGCCACAAAGAAACAATTGTTTCTTACAAAGACGAAGAAACATTTCAATATCCACCGATATGTGTTATGTTGCATAATGGGCCACATTCTGCGAAGGACAGATTGGTATTTCCAACACAAGTCATGTCATCTGTCAGATACTGCAGGTTGTATGTTGCACATTAAGAATGAAAGCGTCACAAAACGCCAAGATGACAATCCGCAGTTGTTTCTTTCAAGAAATAAGAGGAAAAACTTTTCAAGATATTCTTTTTGCATGGCAACACCTTAGAGATTCCTGCAATCTACAGTTGGGCTCGAGAGAACCCAAGCTTTCTATGGAAGTCCTGACTGAGGACCCAGGCGGTTCTAATGTAGCCAGGCCTTCGAACAAACTGTTGCGATGGCTACACCGTCACTACAAGAATTTAGGCGTAATCTATTTTAATTGTCACTTACTGTATACCCAGTGTAGGGGTAGGTAAGAGTGGCTATTGGAAACACCAACCCACTTAGGCCCATTGGCCCATTGTGATGCCACGTGGATCTATGATCCTCTTACTAACGGAACCAGTTTGAGCTTACGATAAAGCGTAGCAGCTATTTACGTTTATATTCTTTAGATCGTTTAGCTCATTGTAGAAGAAAGCTCCTAAGTTTCCCCTTCCTGCTCGTCCACGCAGCTTCTACAGAAATCGTTTGTAAAAGCGCCAAGCCTTCTAGCATGCTTGCCTATGAAGCAGTATCCAGAGATGTTTCCTATTTAGAAGGATCAGACTCTTAGAACGATTCGGATCTAGCTTTGGTCAGATCTGTTTAGTCACTAGACATGTTGATCCAACAGTCCACCTAAGATCTGTTCTTTTATGGGCATCCAGCTTTAATATTAATTTGCACGTGGGGATTAGTATACCTATGTTACCCTTCCGGGTTGAATGGGTAGAGTAATTCCAATTTTGGTGAGTTCATCGGCCCTACAGTTCCCTGGAATGTCTCTGAGGCCCAGCACTCACCAACGGTGAAGGTTGAAGTGCTCTACCATCTCTATAAGAGATGATCGGCATGCAAGGGCAGTTTTAGAAATTAATGAGACTGAGTTCAGAGACTTGATAGCGGCCTGATTATCCGAAAGGATGCGGATATCTTTTGCAGATATCACGGTTTTACTCAGCCAGGACAGAGCTTCTTTAATCGTCAAAATTTCCGCCTGGAAGACGGAAAGAGAGGCTTAGATTTAGCTGAGAAAATACCGACACCAACCCCGCTATTGGTTTTAGATCCATCTGTGTAGAAGTGGATTGACTTGTCCTCCATGAAATCATCTTCCTCCCAGAAGGATCTAGAGGGTAAGCTTACATGGAAGTCTTTGTCAAACCAAAGTTCAGGTATGCTGTAATCGATGTTCTCTGTGAGGATTCCTAATGTATTAAGAATGTTAGCGTGGCCAAATGCCTACTTGCCTGCTGAAGATATCGGGGGGTGTCAAATGAAACAGAATGTCTAATGCCGCAGTGGGAGTTACCCGTAAGGCTCAGCTTATGCATAGACATTCTGTTCTTTGGACTCGGCTTAGTTTGGTGCAGTTGACTGCATTGTCTAAGGGCGTCCAGCAGACGGCATCCGCATAGGCAATCACCCTGCTACCACCCGCTTTCAGGTATATCAGCAGCTCATTAACCACTAAGTTCCAAAGAAGGTGAGAGAGGACATCGCTTTGCGGCATACCTCTGCTGACACATGTTTTAGCAGAAGCCCCACCCAGCTTGGAGTTGATTATCCTGCTATTTAGCATAAGACTAATCAACTCACCAAGTGAGTCATCTACCTGCACAGTTGACAGCGCAGTCGGGATTGTGAATGTGTTGACGTTGTTAAATGCAGCCCCTATGTCTAGGAAAGCAACTATTGTGCACTTTCTATATTGTAGGGATAGTTCGATGTGGCTAGTCAGTGAATGCAAAGCCGTTTCCGCGGACTTTCCTTTACAGTAGACATGTTGAGCCGTTGACAGAAGTCTTGGATCAATTTTAGCTCGCATATGGATATCAATCAGTCGTTCTAGAGTTTTCAGAAGGAAAGATGATAGACTTATAGGTCTGAGGTCCTTTGCGACAACATGAGAACATTCTCCGGCTTTGGGAGTGAAAACTACAATGACTTCTCTCCATGACAGTGGAATGTGGATCAGTTCTACACAGCCCCTCATAATATTTTCTAGCGAAGGCAGAATACTATTTGAGGACCTCTGTAGCTCGGCAGGTATTATACGGTCCGGACCAGCAGACTTGTATGGTTTGAAGCTATGCAGCGCTCAGAGCAGTTTGTCTCTTGTAATCAGACCATGAATTTTTGTCATGGTTGCAGTAGTCCTGTTTGGGTAGCTACTGGCCGCGAGTTGGAAGCTACCATTTTGTATACCTAACAAAATGTCAAATGAAGAAAAAGCATTCTCGAACTAATCTTAGAACATAGCACTTAGACTTGTGGAAGAAGTTCAGTGATCGATTACGCGATTTAGTTGTGATTGGAAACCCAGAAAAGACTGGTGACAGGTTTCCGTATAGACGAAGATAGTTCACCTCTTTCACTGGCTCTTAATTTGCCATTAAGATTGCACATTTATTGACAGATATTTAAGGAAATGGTTTAAATTTTTATGCTCTCTGTGCCGGCGAACTGCTTTTATAACTTCTTGCCATACTATAGATGGCTACTATATATCGCGCAATATTGAATATTTTTATTACTGCTTGGATATCGATGTTTGTGGAGTTCTTTTGCAACTCTACAGTAGTGGACTTAGTAGGGATTCTTATAGCGTGCCTTCGCCTTTCATCAATATATCTCCTAATGAAGGGCGAATAAATTTTGTCAGAGTTCTGACAGGTGTTTGGGTTAGCATGGTGAGTACTGTAGTCAAAGGAACACTGTCGGAGTCCTGGGCGGCATTTGGATTGGAACTCACAGTGGTCCTTTACGGCCCGGGGAAAAATTAAAATTGATGGTCCGTATCATTGAGGCTTTTACGAGTACCAAAACAAGAATTCATCTCATATCAGTTTTCTATTTTCTCATCTCCTTCACAGAAGTATGGTGGCCTGTAATGACACCTGTGCGTGGTCTGTTTTGATTTATCCTAAGAAACGGATAGAAATACGAATTTCTTACAGATATCAGGATACAGATACGAGTATACTCCGTATTTTTAGTTGATCTTTCCGTAGTATACCAATGACTCATTTAGCCGTTTCTGTTTTTTGTAAAAAGATGTCAGATCAAAATCATTGGATCTTTTCGAGCGAAGCTCTGATACCGTTTTTAAACTCCTCCCAAAGGTTTGTACGTTAAGATTATAATCTTTTGTAGTACTTAGTTTTAAATGTAAGCAGTTAATATTTTTTGGGATTCCTCCTTTTTTGAAAAGGTTGAACCTTGTGTACGAATGGTGAATGGTGAATGACAAAGTGACTTTAAATGAGACTCTTCAGGCACCGCAACTGGAAACTTGGCCAGGTGAGTTACTGCTCTTGGTTATCTTGAATGGGGAGGGCAACGACTTGCTGGGTTTGGGACAAAATTCGCCTAAGATTTGAAGGAATTTCGATCCAGTAATGCCTGGATCTAGAAATAAAGATAGATTTTTATTTTATTATTAATGCGAGGTACATCACGGATGAAGGTTCCCTGGAATGATTTGCAATACCGCCAAGCTTACTTACTATTTCGTACGAGATGGACTTTAGCACAAAGTCGCCATTTGTTTTGCTCACAGTCCTTTATCCAGATGTAGGCATTTTTTTATTACAGCCAACTCTTCCAGACCATGCTCTATGTTGTTTATCCTTTTTGTTATAGCTTGTCTTCCCAATTTTACTGCTTATGTAGAGGCATAAAATAGTAGCTCCGTTTGTTTTAAACTTTTGAGATTGGGCTCTTGTCCACGAAATTTCGTTAACATACATGGAAGTAACAGAAGGTTGGGTCGATTGAGATTCGGAATAAAATTCTCACATAACGCAACATAATCTAAATGTCAAAGTTTGCCTCTTGGACTTAGACCAAGATTTTTTAATCACATCGTATCCGAGTGAAAAGCAAATACCTTACATTCATGCTCCTAATTTATTTTAACAACAGACCCTGACAGAAAACAATCTTCGCAGTGTAAAGCGAGAGTCATTTAAAAACATGAGAATCAAAAAGAAGGCAATTTTGTATAGAGATTTTTGGCTTGGAAAACAAATTGTATTGCTTGCTCACCTAGAAGGCTATATACTACCTCATGTACTATTAAGTAGATACTTTCAAATTGCCAGTAACTTCAATAAAATACCAAAATCGTAAAATTTTCCTTTCAATTTCAAACGGCTCCCACCTGATTTTCATCACTTACTTACGAGTATTCTGCTTCTGTGGGTTTGGGTATCCGCATTAAATGTTTTATTTATTTATTTTTTTTTTTTAAATCAAACCACAAAGACGATTATGATCGTTAGAAATAAAACCAACACTGAGACAGCCCTAATGCGCTCGCGCGCATTTACGAGTCAGAATCAAAAAAAGCAATAAACACGATAAAATAAGAAGAAGGAAAAAAAAAAATAAAAAATTAAAAAAAGGTGCCAGTCATTGGGTACAGGGTGTTGCATAATTTGAGAGTGATGATAGAGACGACCTTGAGATAGTGCCTGTGTAGTGTATGTTCGTGAGGTTCACAAATTCTTTGTCTTATGAGTAGCATTGTAAGATTTAAACTCGCCGATTATGTTTCAATTGAATGCAATTTCAATTCAATTAAGTGGATTGCATTTGATTGTGGCTTTTCTTTTTATTGTTTGCTTTATTGGTTATTGGGGAATTGGAAAACATATAATTAGTTTGAAGTCTTATTCGATTGGAGTATCTGATTGATGTTTGATTCATATTATATTAATTTGTTTACAATTTATGTTAAACGATACATATCTTTCAAGTACTTGCATCTGAATTAATTTCTTTTGTCTCTTTTCTATTGCAGGTAAGATGTGGTCTATGTACGGATATGATTGTCTAGAATATTCAAAGTTTTTGTAAGTTAGTTTCACGTTTAGTACTTAGATCTAATTTAGGTTTTTTCGATCCACCACATTGCAGAATGAAATTCACAAAAAAATATTTAAAAGAGCATGGGCCCAAGAGCAGAATCCCGTGGCACCCCATTCATTTGATTAGAAAATACTTTTGTTGTCTATGGAATTTTCTTGGGAGATTCAGTTTATTATTTTATATTGTCATTTCCTGTCTATTTCCTGCTTATTTCTCGGGATAACCAAAAGAATGTCATGCGAACATGGTTCACCAATTTTAAGAGGTGCTTTCTATTCCAGGATTACTAGCTTTATGACTATTTTTCTCATTCGCCTAATTGGAAAACTGATATTGCATAGTCCTCTTATTCAAATCACTGTTGATTTGTTGGAATATCACATCGAAAATGCAAATCAAATACATGGTGGGCCATCATGTATGATCCTATCGTAAAGTGTCACGGATATTATAAACGGCGTCGAATGTTAATTCGGTTTTGACATTTGTGAGGCAAAGAGAATTAGAATTTGTGTGAATAAGCAATGGAACGCTAGACTCCTGAAGAACCCGGAATAATGGTTACAATGTGTTTGATGAACATTTTCACTTATTTGGATACGTGAACAAACAAAATTTGCGGTTCTGGATCGCTTAAAATATGCGAGTGATGCCACTCAATGTCACTGCATGGTGTGCTGTTTATGCTGGAGGAGTTTGTTTTTAGAATGGCGCAGGCCAAATGGTCACTGTGGATGGTTAGCGCTATAGAACCATGATCAATGAATTTTTTATTCCTCAATTCTGCCAGTAGAACGGAGCAAAAGCGCATATTGCAAAAGCCACTACCGACATTCTAAAGCAAACCCTCTAAAGGGTCACATGTTATGGCCAACCCGTTATATATCAAAATTACTCCTCCGGAGACAACGAGTTGCGGGCAGTTCTACGCATCTTCTTGTTCGGTTCTTGGCGATGTGTTCTGTCCCCATCGAGGTCTTTCTTATTTGCGGAGATTCACAGCGTACACGGGATATTAGCCCATGTTGAGTCGATGGATTCAATTGCATTGCAATTTTTGCCTTACTCAATCCTAGGGTGTGAGCAATCCAATGATGCCTAAACATTCTTGAGGTGTTCCCCCTTAAGGTTGTTCCCAAAAGTTAAAATTTTCAGTCAAAGTACGCGCAGTATGATTCTCAAATAGCGATTTAAAAAAGCTTGCAACTTATTCGTGATATTGGCGGTCTTTTTTCAAGGGCACCTACTTCAGATTTGAGTGGGACACGTGGAGCTTGATGTTTAAGCTGGTTGCATTGCAGTTATTTACTTTTTTCATCTGATGTCCTGCGATGTTGATGGATCGTTTATGAATTAATGAGAATATTTATTTCAGCAGAATTTTTCTCAGCCTATTGGGTCTGCCATGTAAAACTTCATTGCATTGCTTCTCTTCTTATTGGTAAAGTTTGGGATGGCTTGAAGAGTACAAGTAATAGCATGTAAGCTAAAAGCTGCTTTCAATCACAGTTTAGTATCTATCTGGATAGATCCACAGAGTGTATGTAGTTCTTCAAGACCAGCTCTGAATGTTTTCGCCGCTATATAATTGCTCAGCTAATGTTGCGCAAAACTTCAACTGCCTTCGACTTGTCATACAGTGTAATTGAACTCTATCAAAAAGCAGTTGCGCATTAATTGGCCTACGAAGTCTATTTAGATCCTCTACCACGGACTAGGTGTACAATACTTTCACGGATACTGTACGTTTGAGGTTCTTTACCTGCACTTCTACATCTAGGAGTACATTAATTGCATCCTACGGCTAGGGCTTGGGTGAACCTCAGATTTGTACAATTTGACAAAGACTATCTACCCTGTATCGGGTTCAAAAAATTGTATAAAACGTTCATAATAGCTTGACCCTTGCTTATAAGTAATTTATTTTTGAGTGATTGGACTTGCATTGACTTGATGCATTTGGAAGGAGGTAGCATCATCTTCACCATCAATTTTTACTCATTTTGCGTGTTAGATTAACCGGGGTTGGGTATCCGGAGTGAAGTTGTGTATTTTGTCGGTTCTTTTTACCTTAGTAAATTTGTTTACATAAAGCCATCATGTCGAAATTCGGACGTATTGGACGCTTGGTCCTCCGTGCCGCCATCTTGAAAGGTGCCACCGTCATTGCTGTTAACGATCCTTTCATCAATTTCGAATACATGATTTACTTATTCAAATATGACTCGACCCACGGTAGTTTTAAGGGAACTGTCACCAGCGAAGGTGGATTCTTGGTTGTCAATGGGCAAAAGATCGCTGTCTTCTGTGAACGTGACCCCAAGCACATTAAATAGGCAAGCGCTGGTGCTGAATACATTGTTGAATCAACTGGAATCAATTCATTTAAGCGGCGGTGCTAAGAAGGTCATCATCTCTGCCCCATCAGCTGATGCAACAATGTTCGTTTGCGCTGTCAACTTGGAAGCCTACGATCCATCAATGAGAGTTGTGCCCAATGTCAGTTGCACCACCAATTGTTTCATGACAACTTTAAAATTGTTGAAGGTTGAATGACCACAGTACACGCAAGCACCGCCATTCAAAAGACTGCCGATGGTCCATCTGGTAAATTGCGGCATGATAGACGTGGTGCTGCACAAAACATGATCCCAGCTACCACTGCTGCCGCTAAGGTTGTTGTCAAAGTCATTTCAGCCTTGAATGGTAAACTTACGGGTATGACCTTTCGTGTCCCAACCGCCAATATGTCCGTTGTTGATTTAACTGTCCGCTTGGGTAACCCAGCCAGTTATGATGCTATCAAGGAAAAGGTTAAGGCTGTCGCTGAAGGTCCACTCAAGGGAATTCTCGATTACACCGAAGTAGAGGTCGTCCCATCTGATTTGATCAGTGACAATCATTCATCGATCATTGAATGATAACTTTGTCTAACTCATCTCATGGTACGATAACGAGTTCGGCTACTCCAACCGTGTCATTGACTTGATCAAATACATGCAATCCAAGGATTGAGCAGGTACTCTATATTGTTAGATCAAAACAACAAGCTAGAAGACACTGCGAGAGTTGCACCAAACATTGCGCTCGCATATGTACAACAAAAAAGAAGCTCACAACAAAATCTTTCAATGGTTGTCGATGTTGCAATTGAGACCTGGGGCATAGTACGTTACTACAAGTTTTCTAAACTGAAATAAACAATCAAAGGTTGGTGATATATTATAAAGGCTAATTTACATTCACAGCAGCCCATATTTTTTTTTTTGTCAATTTGGCTGTAGCTCGAGAACTATAAACAATGCATTCCTCCGAATCTGGAAATGGCCAACTACCCTCCAGAACCGTCGTTGTCATACGAAGCCCTGCTGAAATGTTTTTCTGGCTACTTATCATAATAATTTGTCCAGACTTATGGTCTGGCGATGCAAGCTTGTAAAGCCTTGAAGTTAGCATCTGCTGATGGATTTTAAATTAGATGCGGAATATCTTGCGATTTGTTGACAATGTTGCAGCTGGTCTTCACTGCATGTAGTTGGTGGACGCCACGTCAAACCTTCCGCATTGGTTACAGCAAAATAGTGTTCTCAGTAACAATAGCCCAGAATGTGAATGTCCCAGATAATGGCAAGATGTCTGGTGCCGACCGGAATATAGCTGATAGTTAACGGCTTGATGAATTGGAGACTGTTGTGAATTTCGATTGATAATGTTTCGGTTCGCTTCAAAGTGGACAGTGGTTATCTGTTTTTCTATCCTTCTTCGATGGCATACTTTATATCCGCTTAGTAAGGCTTCGACAGAAAATGAAAGAAAGACTTTTGCTGTACAGATTACCAAAGTTGTTAAGGTATACACTCTCCTTTACAAGAATAAATCCCTTCTGCCACAAATGTCCTGAAAACACAAGTTCAGCGGAATAAAAGGGCTAGTTTGCATAACCTGACTCCGAAGTCGACAGAATAACTACCTTTACAAAGAACTATATTCAATCCCTGTAACAAGTGATGGAAACAAATTACACCCAAGTACTCCAAATCTTAAACCCACCAAAAAGGCATGATCACAAGGCATACGTCCAACCATGTATAACATATCCGGGTTTACTGCAGGTAAGTTACATGTGTATTCACACACTCTATGGCTATCTGTTGGACTTGCATGTCCAAATAAAACGATCCCAATTATAGTACGATGTGCCAACTTGCTTTAACTTCCTCAGGCCAGATTATAAATACGTCCAGCTCGGGCCAAGCTTACACTCTGGCTTATTTATTACAACTTTCCATGAACAGTACCAGTACCAGAAAGAGTACTGGTTTGAATTTTTGACAGTGTACCAACCTCCTGTCACACGCGGCGCACAAAACTATTCGTACACATGTTCATGCAATCAAATGAAAATGTCATCGGTAAAGTTGCACAGTCAGTTTCCGTGATCTCTGGCGTAAGATGGCGATCCCGTTGCCGTTGCCGATGCCGGTATACGTATGTATGTACTCGTACATACGGGTACTAGGACCGGCTGTAGAGGAAACGTTTGCAAGTTTGTACCAATTGTGCGGGCAACACACGTACCAAATCCGTACGCGGACGCGCAACAATTTTTCGGCGGGAATTAATGCATACGACTATGCATAACAATCTCTCTAATGAGCAACTCACTCTCGACTTCGAAATGCATAAACCGGTGGTGGTATTACATTGCAGACGCAACCAACCCGAGGTACTTTAATCATACGTGTACTGACTCTGACCATTACCACCACCACAACAGCTGACCGAAAAGCCGGCTCTGGATGCTGTCACTGGCGATATTTTTTCCGATATCGTAACGCAATCGTGAAATTCAATATGACGAGGCGTCATGCGATTGGAAAAATTTCACTTTCGATTTCGATGCGATGTTTTCTTGATGTTTTTTTTTTTTCTTGTTTTACTGTTTCTTGTTTTCTTCTATCTGCTTTTCCATGTTCCTCTTTGTTGCGTGCGTAATATCTGTTAGTGTGTCTTATGTAATGAGGAGGAAACCATATGATGGCACATGACCTCTTTCTCACGTCGACGTCGCGTCGTCATCGAGGGAAAGTGTGATAAAACACGTTAAATTCGCTACAACAGCAACACCTAGAAGTGAAGTGAAGTAAATGGATAAAGATGTGCGTAAGATGCGTTCGCGCAACTGAAATTAAATAAGAAAAAGATCCGACAACTGACATCTATCTGACACAAGACACAACTCATAAATTGACAGTCATGAGGGGAGGTATTACGAAATATCTGACAGTTGACAGTTGATAGTTGATAGATGAGATATCTGGGGCATGCATCAATGTCAACAATTTAGCACTTTCTGATGAAGATATTTGCTCTTGACAAATACTCGTATGTATCCGCTCTCAGATGCGTGATTTGATCGCGGTTTGTGGGGTAATTCGGTAAATTGATTCAAAATGATGACATGCACCGTTAATTTCAATTTAAGATGGACCGAAACTCACTGTTGGTAAATCTAAAAAATTTAATTTATTTGCTCGAATAATTTCGCGGTGATTGGAAATATTGTGTGGCATCCTTGTTCACCAATTCACTGAGGTCAAAACAGTTTAATTCGATCACGACAGGTTTAAGCAATCTTTACATTCAACTCGCACTGATTTATTTTCAAATAGCTGGCAAGACGGACATATTGAAGAAAAGATGGCAATTAGCCTTACCAGATTAACCTTTCTGGGGCCATTGAAAAGTCCATCTTCTCCCTTCACTTTAATCTAATCCAATCTAATCACTGTTTTTGACAAGGTTAAAGGAATTCGTCTGTTTGCGATGTCTGCTTTTGTACCATTAAAGAGAGTGCTGCTTTCTAGATTGAAAAATCCCAAAGCTTTCCGGCCATCTATCCTCGGGAATCTTCGAGTTTCCCACCTAATATGATGTAAAGGGTGTTTTTTTTTAGAGGTTTGGTTTTTAAACTGGCAACACTGTTTTCACAGATTGTCAATTTGTCATTTTACGATGAATAGATTAACGCCAGAACATCGCGTATAAATTGTGCAAACTTATTTTGAAAACATGGTTCCGTTCGCCAAACTTATCGTGAGTTATGTCGACGTTACGGTCGACATAATCGTCCATCTGAGTAAGCTATTTGGAACACGATGATTCGTTTTCGCACCACGTACACTCTGGTAGATAATACGCATCCCCAAAGATAACAAACAGTGCGAACAGAAGAAGTTATTGCCGTTGTGGAGCACAGTGTTGAGGAGAATCCGAATGAGTCGTACATCACAATCGTGCACAGCAATTTGAGCTATGCCCATCCACTTTGTGAAGGATTGTACGGAAAGATCTGGACTTAAAAGCTTATAATGTACGCGTTGTAGGTTGGCTGAATGGGCCGAAAACATGATCCAGCTTGATCCTCATTTTCAACTCAAAATTTTGTTCTCCGATGAGGCCCATTCTTGGTTAAATGGATACGTAAACAAGCAAAATTGCCGAATTTGGAGTGGAGAAAACCCAGAAACCATTGTCGAGACGCCCTCACAACCATTAAAACTCAGTGTTTGATGTGCTTTGTGGGCTGGTGGAATCATCGGCCCATATTTCTTTAAGGACGATGCCGGCCAGAATGTTACCGTCAATAGAGAGTGCTATTTCCTCAGTTGAATGGCATTGACGTGACAGAGCTTTGGTTTCAACAACATGGCGCAACATGCCATATGGCGCGCGACACCATCAATCTATTCCGGAAAACATTTGCTGAGCGCATAATTTCGCGTAATGGACCTGTGAACCGGCCTTCACAATCCCGTGATCTCACACCTTTAGATTACTTTCTGTGGGGGTATGTGAAGTCACTAGTCTATGCCGATAAACCAGAGACGTTGGACGATTTGGAAGTTTGACAATTACAGACTTATAGTCAAGATATTACTTAGAAGCTGTAGTGAAAAGAAAATTTTATTCGGCTTTCGCAGTAAGCTCTTATATCTCACTGTATCAGCATGGATTTGTAAGTGGTAGATACCGTTTGCACAACATCGTAAAACGTCTGCAGGTTGACTGCGTTTATACAGATTTTTCCAAGGGTACAAGTGAACGTCGTTTTGAAAAAAAACTCAAAAAGATCGGCATTCACTCCAATTTTTCGAAATAGATCGGCAGATATTCGACTAACCGGCAACAATATGTGAAAATCGGATTTGAGCTCTCGAAAATAATTTTTAGTTTTTCTGGAATCCCTCAGGGATGTCAAATTGGTCCACGATGGAATAATTTTAACATTTAACAAAATATTGCACCGCATGCAAACCAAATGCTCGCGTAGGAAGAGCTGGAGGAAGAAGTTTGAATTGCTTTCTTGTCATCTGGTTTTTGCAACACATGAAATGTTATAAAATTATAACTGCACATGTCTGCGATTGAACCATAGAGGCATACATGCACATCTACCAAGAACTGAAGTCTATGGTTGTAGGAGGAAAAATGACCTCATATTTTATGCTGCTGTCGATTTTTCGTTTCATGAAGTGAAAATTCGAAGAAGCAGAATCCAGAAGAACTGAAAAACGTATTTGAAATCGCAGTCCACGATATGAATATAAAGGGGAGTGTGAATCATCAGCTTGTCAAGATTATAGTCAGCCGTGTCATGGAACGCTCCTGTGTATCCGAGGATAAACATGTCATGTTAAGATAGTAAATGTTAAAACATTACAAGTATCGTAGACGTTTAAATTCGAAGGACCCTTCCAGGTACCGAATCCTATGCCAAAACCTCTCCTAAATAGCCAGAAAACTGACAGCGATTCTGTATCATTCGATGTAGCATGTTTGCTATCCATAATAACACCTTCGCCTACATGATTCATTCTGCGAACGAGGCGTATCAATACTACAAACCTCATGTGCTGTACAAAATTGTGGATTAAGGCAGAAGCATAAAATCTCTCGATGACAATGAATATACAACAGCGCTCCAGCTAAGAGAGTCTTTGATTTCAAACCATCTGGGTAGAAGAATAAATGGAGGCGAACCACGCAAAAGCAAATGTCAGAAAACTTGGTCTAACAAATTGCAAGCATCTCGGAGCTTCGCTATTTAGATAAGGAAGTAAGTTGTCAGCATCGATAACAAAAATTCTATATACTCGTATTTATATCTATTCAAGTTGAAGTGGATGCCGGAAGGAAAACCGACATACTTAAGCCAACACCACACACAGCTCGCCGTGCTGTCTTGCATATACCTTGTTGAATCTATCGTCAGTGGCCTTTCGATTCTACCAACTAGATTTTCAAACTCAGCAATTTGGCATGTTCGGTAGATGATGCAATGTCAGCAATGGAAGCCAGACTGACGCATCTGAAGCCTTTGGCGAGTAAGTCATCAGCAGGCGTTTGGCATATAGACCATTGTCAGGTAATGAAGATTTGACAGCAGCAGGTCCCTAACTTTTTGTAACGTAGCTGAGTATATTAGGCCTAGAATCCAATCATCCGTCACCACAGCCGAGGAAAGATACCGTTTAAGTCAACTTGTATTAGTCAGCTTATTTAAAATATTTATGAAGTAGAACCTGATTGCCTGGGAAGTCGTACTCAAACAAATGACTGAGAGCCAATTAGTAGTTAATGTGCCATAAATTTCAGTTTCAGAATTATGCTGACCACATTTCTGGTTGTTTTTAATAAAATTATTTATATTAAAATTAATGAGATATTTGGTATTTAGTTCGCTGTTGTTAACTCGCTTATAAGCTTGTAAGTGAATGATCTAATAAATTGTTTTCTTTATGATGTCTTATTGGCTCAAAATAACCGAAAAATAATCTAAATACTAATGTCGGCTGTCTAAATAAACTGATCACATTAGCATATGTATAAGTATCTCCATCTCCTCAGTCTGCACTAACAACAAAATCAGCATATCAACTATTCCCCTTCAAATCTACACCAATAGACTTCAATTTGCATAACAAGAGATACTTGAATCTTAGAAAAAATAATGGAAAAAAAAATATATCTTGAAATCTGCAAAAAGTATCTAAAACTGAATGCAGGCTATGACAAATATTTTCTGTCATAGATAAAAGGGAAACTGTCTCGTCATCGTGATGTTTAGGCGTTTAAACCGTTCATCTGTCTAGAGATTCAAATATCCGAGGACAACCCCCTCATTTTCAGTCACTTCCGTGCCTCATCAGCAGCGATTATTTCTTCTACTCCTCAGCCCTCTAGTTTAAGTAGCTCATTCGAGAAACAGAATTGACAGTATCGAGAGCTCTCCAAAGTAGCGCACTCTATTCGTAACTTCATTTTTATTTTGCGCAGCTTGCCAAGTTTTCTATCCGATTTGACAGTTGAAGAGCGCGCAATCAAATTTGATTGCTTCCACAAAAATGAATTCCCCCACGCTCGGGCGTAATTTTCGGTAATTTTTGTTAATTTCATGTAATTTACCCACACCATAAACAAAACACATTTTGTGGACTATCCGTCAGTTCGCCAGTGTTGTCTGATGCCATAGACGGGCCTGAAATTAATGTGCCAATTGCATGTGTCAGATTCCAGCTGATCACTAATTTGATACTACATGGCGTCGATTTGTGGTCAGTCTGATTGAGCCATTTGATAGATCAATGTTGGAACCCCTGCACATAATTAAGATCAAAAAGACTTTGCAGATTTTTGGCCAACAATACGAGCAATACGGGGATCGGATTTACTGGTCATTCTATGAGTGCCGAGCAAAATGACACGCAAACCAATGGACTACTGGCTCACATGGCAATGGAAGAGAGATCGTAAACGGGTTTTTTGTTGTTGGATTTTGAAGTCTTACTCGGAATTGTATTTCATAATCGAAATTGGAATAAACACTATGATCGTTCCACTTAAAATGGCAATAAATCTCATATTCAAATATTTTCGCAAGACAATTCGACAAATAAAAGGAAAATATATTTTTGGTCGGGTTGGTGTCAGAGTTAGATCCGTGGTTTTGTTTGGTGTTCATTGTATCCGCATGAAGATGTTGGTTCGAAACTGAGGAGATAAATTAAAACAACAATAGGTGGCAGATAATTTTTGGCAAATTCGCAGATAAAATGCGTCTCGATGTCGGATTGCGCGAAAAGTTGGCTTGAAACTGAATGAAGGTTGTTTTTGGCCAAAATCAAATAATTTGTAGTCTTCTCTTTCTGGCTGATTCGGAGAGATGATGATGCGATTTGAATTTGAATTGTCCCACATTCCAAATGGGGCAAATCTATGCTATAGAGGATTGTTCAAATTAACATAGGATAGTTCTGCTCATCATCATTTTGTCACATAAGTTACTTTCACCCCTTTGGGAGCCGATCATTAGCATAAGCCGCAATCAGTTGCAACACACCGGGTTGTCACTTTTATATTTAACAGTTTTAACCAGTGTTGTCCTGGGATTCAACCAATATGCCTCTCCAATCAGCTCAATCCCAAACTAGTTGGCTTCAGTTACACACCGAATTCTATTCTAACAGGGCGTGCAGTTTTCAGTACGATTTTCATTTACTGGGGTGAGTTTGAAATCCTTTGGGCACTAGTGTCCATGTACCCTATATGCATAGCCTTCTTTCTTGAGCCGCTTCCTTAACACTTTGTCAACGCAGATCGAGTCGCAGCTCACGCCGAGGATCTTTGATTTAATGCTTCTATGTCTCTGCGTCTTATAACTAGATACCGGTGATGAGGGCCTTTTACAGATTTCTTTTCTTTGTTAGCAGAGCTAGAGCTTCGTTCCTCAATTTCCCTTTTTAGTCCAAAGAAATACCGGCGGACAAGAGTTTTTTTCGATTCATCTCGGTTCTAATGTCATTGGTGCCTAGAAGTCTATTAGAGGTATCCGTCGTTCAATGTCCATGTTCCACTAAAGCCATCGGTGTTAATTGTCCTTTTTTGAGAATAGCACACATTTTATTTGGTTTTGACTGTCAGATCTATTTCTGGTGCCCATAATGCCCCACAGATAATGGCAATATTATCTGCATCTGTACAAAAGATTTTCCAAATATTGCGCCTCTAGTGTGAGGTTGTTAGTTACGGGCAATACTTTCATTTTCACGTTGTTTAAGAAGCCGCATGATAGTCTTTCGTCCAACCTTAGATCTCTGTATGGAATGTTGGCTAGTACCAGGTTCAGATTTGACAGCAGCTTGCATATATTTTTATATAATGTAACTTATGTATGGCATCGGATCTAGGCAAATAAAAGTCATTCAGGTGGCAATAGAGGATAGATACCACTTTCAGTGGGTTGTACATATTACTCAGCTCATTTGTAATTTTATAAAAAAAATAACACATCCAAAGATTCGGTGATTTTTCATCCGACTTGGATAGAGCGGGAGTTCTCCATTGACATTCTGCTAAACCGAACAAGTTTGATAGGGTTGCATAGCCATGTACAGCTCGTCTTGATAGAAACTGTCAAAAGCAACTCTAAAATTGACGGAAAGGTGGCGGGTATCGATTTGTTATTCTTGAGTCTTTTTCAAGATCTAACGGCGAGTAAATTTTTTGTCGATTATAGACTTGCCACGCACACAATATGGCAACAAGGATTTTGTATGTGATGTTAAGCATCCATATGCTCCCGTAATCGGTGCAATTCAGGCGCCTCACTTCAGGACTCGGCTCACTATGATGAAATTCAGAGATTCATGCGCTCCTCAGATCAGATTTTATGGATGACTAAGTGCAAACTCCCCATCATATTACATCTTTGAGTAAGATCAGCGTCAAAGATGCTCCTGCATACTTGTTGGGTTTGAGTTTCGATATTGCCGTCCTCAGTTCGAGTTGGTCGGGTGCGTTCTGCTTGATAGCGGTGAGTCACTTTTACGATGTTTCCATGGTTGTCCTTAAAATTTCCGAACCTTGTTCCTACAGTAGTACATTATTTTTGAACTTCTTGTTTTGAAAATTCTCTTGTTTTCCTTTGGATAAGCTTATGTTTTGTTATTCTCCTTTGCTAGTTCCTGTCAACAACAAGTCTCAACTCAGCCTTCGTTCTCGCAGTAAGGATTGCAGTTACAGGCTTGGCTGTGCCATGGATTTCTTGTGGAAGCCATTTAAATTCCATCACAAAACAGCAATTCTGAAGGACTCCTAACAGAATTGGCACTAGTACTTCGCACTTGACAATTACTTTCGATTGTAGTTACTTTCGATTGTATCCATCCGACGTCAAACCTCATAGAATTTTCACGGCATTGTATTATCTTTAATATCCACACTGATACGTTGATTAATACTACGAAGGAGCCCCGAGTCACGAAATGTGTGGAGCCTACCCCTTGCATTGAGAACACTAAATATGATTTTTTGGTACTCGTAGTACAATGGACAATGTTCCTAGGTTCCAAAACCTTCCTTGGTTATCTTTTCCTTAATTTGCAGCATGATGACGAATTCAGCCCTAATACGAATTTTGACACTGAGAGTTCTTTCCCGCTGAAATCTGTCAGTTAGCATCATACCTCAGCAGAGCGAAATAAATTGCTTTCAGCTTGTGGTTCCCGTCGTTGTAGGGTACGTACCGTCGAGAATATAGCTGCTGTTGCCGATAGTGTTCAGCTCAACCCAGGAGCATCGACTCGCTATCGATCTCAACATTTCACGCACCAGCCTGATGAGGATTTTGCGCAAAGATCTCGAATTATTCCCTTCTAAAGTCCAACTGACTCAACAATGGAAGGCAAACCACTATCCGCTTCGATATCGCATCTCAGTTTGGGCCTTACAGCAGCTCATTTGGACGTCGAATTTGGTCGAAAAATAATTTTTTCTGACATGGTACATTTTCATCTCGGCGGCTACGTTAACAAATAAAATTGCCACATCTGGGGATCGAAAAACCGGGACGTGTTTGTCGAGAAGCCAATGAATCCGCAGAGATTGACAGTTTGGAGTGGATTTTGGAGTGGTGGCATCATTGCCCCATTTTATTTCGAAAATGCTGCTGCATAGCCATGATTACCGAATTTTTGTGAGCTGAGATCGAAGACATGGACTTAGACAATCTTTGGTTTCAGCACAATAGCGGGCCATGCCACACAGCCCATCAAACAATCGATATTTTGTGCGAATCGTGTTATCAGCCACTTTGGCGATGGCAATTGATTTGTTTTTTTTTTGTGGGATGCCCTTAAGGATCGATATTATGCGGATAACTCAAAAGCGATTCAAGCCCTTCAGGCGAATATCTTTGGAGCCATTCGTCAGATAGTGCCAGAAACAGCAAATGAGATTTTGGAAAGTTGGGTTAACAGGATGCTCTACTGTGAATCCATCCCAGGTAAGCACATGAACGAAATCGTACTCCAAAAATGGGAATATTCGCTCTTTTTAAAAAGAAACTTGTATTTGGATCATGATAAAACACATGACTTCCAAAGACAAATCCGTATCCAAATATTCTCTACCCGCGATTGCAACCATGCTTGCAGAAGTCACAGTTTTTGATCTGCTCTAAGTCCAGGCCGTCCTTTCACATTTCTCGATGACAGTCATGTTAGTCACCAGTGTCTCTACTAGGGTATTCGGGATCATTTGTCTTTTCACCGTTCTCACATTCCAAGTACATACACGAACTTGTTATCCCTGGCACGTGTGCATAGTATTGTACATATGTCAATTGTTTCATAAATCTCATGCGAGACTGCTATAGTTTTCATGAAAAAAGGTTTCTCTTCGTCATCGGCCTGTGAGGGATAAAGCGACGTTTGCATTGTGGATCAATGTCCAGCCTCCAATTCCATTTAGAGATTACGGCCCTTTTGCAACTGTAGAGAGTTGGTAGAGATTTCCCAGTATTGTGATTTCTTTCAAATTAGGGCGGGCCAAGTTAGAACGGCGGGCCAAGTTAGACGTCATTTGCATAGCCATAAACCTGGATCTAGAATTGTCTATTTCCTCGAGAAAGTAATTAAACAATAGAATCCATAATAGATGAGTTAGGGACTACTTTTCGCATGCCTAAGGTGGACTTCACTATTCCGTTTCTTAGTAGAATGTCTATACGGGTTTGCCGGTGCTTATTTTTTAAAACAGCGCTGATCTACAGAGCTATTGAAGTGAGGATCTGTAATCTTTTCTACAGTTTTCAGAGGAAAACATATCAAAATTTATGATCTGAAGACCTGAGTTTGAAGTTTTGTCTGCTTTTGGTGTGTAAACCATATTGAGTCCTTTATTTCCAAAGTTTATTCAGTGCTAAGCATCGCTCTAGTATCAAATGCCCTCTCCAGCTGCCTGAAAAAGACGTTATGTTGGACTTAAGAAAAGTCATATACTGTTTTGATACTCCTTGCTCAGATTGGTACAAGGGCATAATTGGGCTGATAGATATAAAATAGCAAATGAATTGGCAAGAAAAGGTCCCACTAATTCGATCACTGACCCTGAGCCTTTCCGTAACACCCCAAATTGTTCCAGTCCAAAGCCACAAGAACAAAACACGTCTTTCAATAAATAAAGTAATGAGGTTAAGGCCAAGTCTTTTAACTCAGTGTGTTGTCCGTGTTCTCATTTTGTGCACAGTGAGAAGAAATAACCACGAATAACTAGATAGGAGTCATTTTTATAGAAAGTCTTTAGGTCTTTCGGAAGTTTTTCATCATCCGTCGTGGTTTCTGGTGTTTGATCTACGAATCGAACCTTAATTTCTTGAGCAGCAGTCGACGAATTAAACCACTGTAGCAGGCCGACTACAAAAGTGTGTTTGTCTTACTGGGAAACACCCATTACCTAAACAATCTATTAAGCCCGAGTATTCAAATACTGGTAAAGTTCAGATGCCTTTCATGTTTGGTAGAACCTCGGTTTAATACCGGGGACAATTACGTTGCTTAGTAGAATTCTGAAGCTACTTATTTTATCCACGGCTAGCTATGACGAGGCTTTTATGATATACTGTCATTTTTGATTGACATTTTCAAATAGTGAGTATGAGTACAATATCGGTTGCGAATACCCAGTGAGACACTCATTTCGGACGATGTCATTTCGAGCTTCTGCGCTCATTTACGTTGTAAAGTGTAAGAAATACCAATGGATGTCTGCTATGACCATACCGAACATAACCGGCCACGATAAAAAAACTTCTTACATAACTGCCTACTTCAGGAAGTCCCACCGTTCACGGTATTTATCGTTCGTCAAAATTGCATTTTCAGTTGAATAACACAAGTAAAACTCGTCAGTTTTTCTGCTAAATCAACTCCACACAACTAAATCGTTAGGAAAAAAAAAGACCAAACCTTAACAACGCCACAAACTACAATAAATTGAACTTCACGACCTGCTCTACGTGTTATGTGCATGTGAGTACAACCAGTCATACTTCACTATTTGACACGATAATGCTAATTCGCTGCTCATAACACCAAATGTCAGGATCAAAAAGCACTTCACCCCGATATTACCGTAAGATTCCAAACCTCCAATCTCAATTCGCCACCTTTCATTGTTGTTCGAAACACCGCCAAGTGGCAATCAATTGTTTCCTTCCACATATCGCATCGCCACTGCCATGCTAAGAGAAAACTTCAACTTCATCTCAACACCAAATAACAACAAAACTAAGAAAATAATAGAAAAAAAAAATAGTGAATTTGGATTTTCCCGCAACGAGTAGAGCGTTAGATACTCGGATACAGATAAAATTATTCACCTGAAACTACTCATGTACTCGTATGCCACAGCATCATCATCATGTATCTGGTCGGGTAAATGAGGGGAAAATTGCGCAAATATTGCATGCATGCACCTTACCGTCACACACAGCATCACTTGTCTTGACTGGCATGCAATGTGCAAAACTATTTTCGACACAATCACGTATTATGCTCTGGCAACAATCTCACCATCCAGCGGCAACAACAACGGCAATTGTTTACGTCTGGCAAGTCAAAATAGAAAACGCTGCTACGAGTACGAGTATCTCAAGTCAAACAGATACAATTTACGTGTGTTAAAATGCAACTTGGAGAGCTTCTTAGTTTTGTGCTTCTTGCATTGACTTCTGAAGCCTTCTTAGGCTTCCCAGAGCTATCTCGATTCAGTCACTTCTCAAAGATACAATTTTGAATATTTTTTCCTCATTAAACCACAACTGAGACGAGTGCCAGTGACTGTGGTGGTAATATTTGTAGTAGTGTTTGCTTAGTTGCAGTAGGAGACACAAGTGCCCCTTGGCTTTGCAGTCAGTGGTAACTTGGGGTGTCTATCTCTCAAGCTGTCTATCGGGCGTATGGAGCGCAATAAGCCTTCTCTGTATGCATCCCACGCATTGAAATCTAGTCTTTTTGTTTTCAGATTTTTGTCTTGGTTTGCTTCTGTTGCTGTTGCAGCACAAGCAACACAGGGGGGACAATTCCATTGAAAAGTAAAAATATATCGTTTGACACTGGATCTACACTTGTCAGTTTTACAGCAAATTCAGAAGTAATGGACGGAAATCGATTGACAAAGTGATTGGTGATTTTAGTACTTCGCTGCATGATTTAAGCTAAATTCAAATTCAGTAGTTCTTTTGCACGTTTGATTTCAAGATACACTTTTGAAAGACTCACATGACAGACGAACTTTACTTTGCCACAAAACGAGGACAAATGATTGAGAGAGGTTTTACTGAATGGATGTTCTATGGATTCCAACTCTAGACTATACTAACATTTCTACGAATGCCTTGGAAATTTGTACACCACTATGGGATAGGTACGAATTATATTCAGAACGATCTTTATAGAGGGCAGATATAGGGTTTGTATCCAATTTAATAAGTAAGATAACCTTCGTCAAAGGCAGATTTATCAAGTTGGACTCCGATGCCGGCACTAATGTCATGTTGATAGTAAACTTTATGGGAATATGTGCAGAGGTTTTGAAGTGGATAAACGTCGGTTTGATGTGGTCCACTGAGCCGCGCCATAAACTCTCAATTGCTCCAAAACTTTGTTGTTGATCGTTGGCTATCACATGCGGACAGCTAGAGTAAGAAAGGCCACCATCATGCAGTGTTGTACAATGATAGAAAAATCGACTTCGGGTGCTAAGGATAGTTTTTGCGTTCGACTAGGTGGTGTCTATTTCGATTTTTGATGACGAGCTCCACACCTGGAATGTTCAAATCCTTAGTAAGGAAGCTGCTTCAATAAAACTAAATAGATGACATCCTGAAGACATATGAGACTGCTGCTGAAACACTGTTTATCCCCCCATCTACCTGTTAAGCTGCCATGTGGATAGACAAGCGTACTTATGAGTCCCCGTCACGGTGTTTAAATCGTAATAGGTGACTTCAATAGCAAGGTGGGCAACCAGAGCATATTTAGCCCGATGATTGGCAAATTCAGTCTCCGGGGCCAGTCCACAAAGAATGGGATGAGCGTGATCGACTTTGCCCCAACAAAAAGATGGTAGTGAGTAGCATTAGATGATGCTTAGAGAAGTTGACGCCTAGAGAAGCTGCAGATTTCTCGATAAGCCTATACATAAAAGGTACACCTCCAGTTTTCTGGAGATATACACAATTTTATCCGGCAACTCTTAGCCAGATTATTGACTTGTTGAAGAGGCGCAATCAATATCCAATTTTTAAGGTGTTCTCGACTCTATTGCAGTTTACAGGAGCTTGATCATGGAGGGTGCTAAAGAAGTGATTGGCCAGCAATGCAACCAGAATAACCAGTTGTGATATCAATAGTGTCTGCCACTAGTGCAGCGATGCATTTAAGACCAATGCACATCGGTACCTTTCTTTTCTTCCTCCCTAAGTTTCCTTCGCCTGCGCTGTGTACTAACATTTACAGGGTACACAAATCTCTTGAGCGCGCGCTAATTTAAAAAAAAAAAAGTTCACGATCCACAATCGGTTGCAACTAAACTGCCAAGGAGAGCTACAGAGAAAATAGGAGGAAGGACAAATAACTAGAGTGGGTATATGGAGATCGGGATGTCTGGTGGCAGAAATGAGATTCTTTGAACAGGCATGACCTCACTTATTTGTAATAACCTCCTGCCTCCTGCTGCAGGGATGACAATGGTTAATTAATTATTTGGTGACAGATATCCATAACAGGCTGAGAATACGAAGGAAGTTATTTCCGAAACTCATAAATGACGATAAGTGTTTTAATTTATCAGATAGAGAAGATGAACCATACAACCCAATAGCTGATGGCGATGCTGATGTTTCCCCACCAGCATATGACGAAGCTTTAAAATATTGGCCAGTTGAATAGTAGCAAATTTCTTCCTCACTGAAGGTGAAGAACTAAATCCTGGTCTAACTATCCATTCGCTAATCGCAAATCTTCATTCGAAACTAGGACATGCTATTTTGATGTTTGGTTTCCCCGAGTTCGCAAGATGCAACTGAAAACGCCACCAGTGCAGTGAAAATTGGTAAGCGAGATTTCAGACGCGGTGATTTCATGATTTCGACTTGAAATAAGCTGAAAATATTCTTTGCTGCAGATATTGACATCTCTGGCATTTTTTCTGCATTTTCTAGTGATATAGTCGCCACCAACTTCCGGCGATGTATTTTCTAGACGTGGAGCACTTTGCACCAACAATCCAACAGTCTTAGAGAACACCTTAATAAAATATGGACAACTAAATCACCGATGGAGTTAAGGATTTTTTTCTATTGGATCCTCCATTAACCAAAATAAGATTAAGCGAATGTTGTCAATAGTTGCTACTTCAAACTTAGCAGGGACATAACTGAAACAAAGGTTCACAAATCACTTATTCTTCTGCGTGCAAATCCAGCCACTGCTATTGCTAAGTTATATAGCGAATGAACAGTAACGTCTTGCTAAAGAATATTCTCTACATTGGTGGAACTCAGAGAGATAGGTATCCTATTCTCCATTTCACGATGATCTAAATCATTATCAAAACATCAGGGCTCAAAGCAAGAATGACGGCTCATTTTATGCCTATTCGTCAGCTGTAATCAGTCATAGGAAATACACTCTTCGAGTTCCGGACCTCATCTGATATGCAGCCAACATCGTACAAGATAAGGTTTTTTACGAGGAATTCAGAGTTGTGTTTCCGAAAGCAGGCGATGAGCCGACAATAGAACGGAACATGACCGACATCCTTTGGCAGCTGAAATGGATCAAGTATAGCTGTGGTGCATCCAGGCAAAGTCTATAGACTTCGATAAAGCTTTCGGTAGAGTGAATCGCGAGTTTATATGGACAATTTCCTGCCAAGATCATCCCTGATTTAAATGGTAATACATACAAATGCAATATGTCCCCTTCTATAGAAGTGTAAGCTGTCTCAAGTTATCCGCACTGCTCTGTCGGAAAGAAGCAGATTAAAAAATGATGCCTTACTGAAACATCTGTACCATGCTGAAGGTATTCGCGTGCTCACGCATAGGGGTATGAAAGCCGAAGCAACCAGAGCAATGCTAATAAAAAAGCCTTCATCCTCTGTTTTTAATTACAAGCCATGGCTCTGGCTGTTTTTGACATTAATGTTGCTTTAGACTTGTACTTCGGTCTGGACCATGTAAGCGGTCCAGAGTAGATAGCAAAACTTCGCACTGCTAAACTAAGTCAATCAATCAAAACCTTCCACTAAGTCTTACCTTCTCTTTCGAAAAAACCTAAAAAAGAATCTTAAGTTCTAATAGAATAGAATGCCGTGTTGTGCAACCAGATACGAGTACATTGGCACAACATGAACATTACTATTTCTCATGCACCTGCAAATGGGTTTCCTAATTAGCATACTCTTACGAAATTTATTGCTTTTTGATTGATACGATGGTTCAGTCGATAATCACCACCCACTGATCATGCTCTTTTAAGTATCTTCACACTTGCATTCACATGTACTATTAACGTGCCAGCCAAAGTCCATTCGTTGGACCACTCTCCACCGACATGGACATTATCACATTCCAGATACTCGTACACACAAAAGTCGCATTAATTTACGAATGCACTTTGACCACATGACAGGAGCGAATAAAATTAATTGTCGTCCACAATACAGATATGTACTCGTAGGTAGCCTACTATATAGCTAAATGCTCGTAGATATCTGCGAATTGCATAATTGATTTACCAAATTCAATTTCAAAAGACCACCAAACGAGAAAGAAGTGGTTCAATGCAGGACACCATTGTGTGTCGCCCGCCAACAACATCGATACCAAGGGTCCAGGTTAAATTATGGCAGGAGTTACTTAACTTAACTCAGTCTCTCTTCCACTGCCTCCACCTCTGTCAGCTATTATCCGTATTGAACAGAAAATAATGAAGCAATTCATGAAGTCCACTATTATCGTCCAGCAACAACATCCACTGTATCTGAATGCACTTAAATTTTGTTTATTTGACTGCTGACTCTCTGGTTGAATCGTTATAGCCTCTGGCTTATAAAATTTATCGATAAGGTCCTAAAGGTAATATGCACGTTATATGTATATTCGCACAGATACGAGTGCATACTGTACTGGGAGGGCCACCAGAGTTTAATGCCTTCTTGCAGGCGTATGTATCCGCAGATATCCGCAGAAGTACGAATGCGAATATGGCATACACGTGCATTTCGTCGATATGAGGGACGCTTTTCTGTTGGTAAATCGAAAACCAATTAAGAAAGTATCCGTATCTACTCGTGGTGGACACGATTGTACTCGTATTTATTAAGCTGTCAGCTATAAATTATAACAATTCTGCGGATTAGCAAGTTCGAATAAATCGAATGAGATATAATCGAGGGTATCTGTATCTATGAATATGTACAACCGGACCATGGGTCAGTTCAACTTGCAGAAGGCTTATATACATATAATTATAAAATTTATCGAATTGATTTAGTGCGAGATGGTGATTATCGTTTATCGTTTATCGTTTATCGATTTTTGATTGAGACTGAGATACGAGTAGATACTGCCCATACATGCATCACTGGTTCACTGAATCGTTCAAGTGAAAATTGATTTAATTCAATATTGATTGCCGCGGAACATGGATAAGGTGGCGCCTAATGAAAGGTGTGGGAAAAATTCGACGAACGATTATCTCAAGATGAACAACAAATAGTATGACTTCTGAATCTCCCCTGCTGCCTCCATAATAGTCAATGATTAATTGACGTAAAAGTGGTTGGCTTTCGAATTTGAAATGGTAAGCATCCTACCGATAATCTCTAGAGACTTTTGTACTCCCAGCTAAGGCAAAGACACTATTTTTGAGACTCAGACTAGATACCTGATGGACTCCGATTGTAGTAAAAGTCTGGCTATTTCGTGGTCTACTCATATTAATTACATGGGAAATTTCAATATAAAAATGAGAGCTATCCCAGAAAGGCAAGAGGTATGTAGGTCATGAGGTCGTAGAAGACTTAAACATAGGAATAGCTACTAGTACTGGAGTGCAGCTTAAAGGCAAGATGACAACGGAGTAGCAACAACATCTCCAATAACAAACTTTTTAGTAATTCCTTGGCAAAATTGGCAAGCGTATGATATCGTACGAGAGCCGGCTGACAGATCCAGGCCATAAAACCTTTGAGCTCACTGAGTTCTCGATCGATTAAAATTTTCTGAATAAATTTTTAAAACAACGACGACAGCATATGAGAAGTTTCCCTGAAGTTACCATGACTGAAGAGAACACTCAAAAAGGACAAGAATATTTCCTTCTGATGAACTGCTATATCGGAGGATCATTCTCGGAAAATTTAATCTACTCAACACAATTTACAAAACTGTGTAGGCTAGCAGGAACGCCAGACAAGAACAGGCTTTCAGCATGTCTAAAATTCTGCTGGCATCCTAAAAAGCAAACAATATAACGGAGAGAAAGGATCAGTCCTCGTCGAATGCGATATTCAGTGAGAAATCACAGTAGTTACGGGTAGCATCTTACTTATGTTAGGTAAGCGCCTAAAAAAGATACCTTAGTTGGAAATCAGCAGATTTGGACACAAACTCAAACTATGGTGCAATAAGTGCTGGGCAAGATGCCTAGTGCATCAGGTTCTTATTGACTGTCAAGATCTTGAGGAAGTATCGAAGTGAAAGAAGAAATATTTTCGGCGTTACCGGAGCTTTTTGAAATGCCAACCACTAATTGCTCTCATGGGTCATCAAGGAAATTTCGGATCAAACGGCTGGCTGTAGATAAAATACGTATAGGGTTGACTTTATGCTGAATTCGGACTACTGGCAAGAGAATTCAATACCTCAGAAGATGGAGCAAGTTATCTATTAGTGATTGATACTTTAATGTTGATTGGAATATTCGTCTTGCTGATAGCATTGATTCGAATTTTACTGACCATGGTGATGTTGCTTTATGTCATTGAATCTACAAACATGGTATCTTCACTCACTGTCAACATTGCACTCGAAACGAACGATTAAGGGTTTCCTCATCCGCTCTTCCGAGTAATATACGAGTAAACCATGTGACTGCACAATGTGACTAAGGTGATCAATAAAGTCATCTTGGTGGCAGGGAAGAAGGCTTTGCTCTTCAATTGTGTTCCTAACCCAACAGCGATTAGTCAGACTTATTATTCATTTCATCCCTCCGCCGCTCTACTATAGTTACTCGGGCTATAGCTGAGCCCATGTAGACAAGTCCCTAGAGTTTTTCGAAGTTCTAAGAATATCTGCCTATTGTGATGGTTTGTCCAATATGTCGGTATTCTGTGTCCCTTTTTCGTTTCAAAAATATACATACTTCGTTTTGTTTCATTACCATCGGTTCTCACGTTATTTTCAAGATTATGCCTGTCGTGTTGACGTCTGAGTCCGCAAAATTCTTTCAAGAATGATGTGAAAAAATCGACCGCAGCTCTTCACATTTTTGATATTGAAGGTGTTGGTGAAGACTTTCCGACCTTAATGTCATCGTCTATCGCCATTTTACAGGGATTCCAAAACCAGACATGGGTGTGTATAGCTTGTCTCTATAAATTCTGTCGTACGCAATGGTTTGGTTCTGTAGGATCAGCGTCTGCCTGTGTCATTGTCGCAGTTAAAAAGTCTGCTGAAGAGACCTTTTCGAGTTTGAGCTTTATGGATAGACTTGGCAAGCTTTCTTAACCGGTTCGCTCCTATAGTAGGCGCAATCCGCGGCCTTTCATGTTCTTTCTTCTTCTTTTATGAGCAGGCGGTTTTTAACTTTTCTTTTTTGTACTTAAAACTCACGAGCAGTTCTTGTTTTTATCGCTCTATATGCCTGCTTCCATTCATCATCCAACCAGGGATCTATTTGTGGTAGTCGGGCGGCTTTTATAATGGATTGCTGGCACTGGTGGTAATGGTATTCAACTCTGGATGATATGAGGAAAGATCTTCTGAAGAGTTGAACGGAAACTGGATTGTCAAAAGCTGTTGCAATCTCTTATGACTGTAGCTTTCCGACGTCGGACTTCTTCAAAAATGTTTGTTTGGCTTGACGATGAATAGTATATCCTTATCCGTATCTTGGTTACAACAGTGTAGCGATCCGAGTTAATGTTAGCCAATCGGGAGTAGAAGTGTCTTGCTTTGATTGGCGAGTGGTCAACCTGGTTGACAGTAGATCAGTCGAAATGAAGCTCTAGATACCTTTATGTATGTCGAGTTCCGGTTAAGAAGTAAGGATTTAAGAAGTAAGTGTTGTCGTTTCCAAAGGTTTTCTTCTTTCCTACCACAGTCAGGGTGGATATGGTAAATATAAAACCACTTAATGTGTTTCTAACGCCTTGTTGTATTCTTGCGCAGAAAATCGTCTTCATCACAGTCTGGGCTGTACTGTGGACCAGCGGCAATAAGCTTAAATATACGCTTACAACAGATTTTATGATAAAAAGTCAAAACAAGCCTTTAAGACGGCAATTTAACTTGTACTTGGTAAAAATACCTATTTTTTGTACTGACATTCATTAAAGCATAAGTCAAACCCATCTATACGTCCTTTGATCACTAGAATCCAATTAAATATTTACAAAACGAAGTTAAAGGCCCAACGTTCGTATACACTCTTAATCAAACAAACTTGGTCCTTCGAGCCACATTAATCCATAAGCCGTCTACACAAAATAAATAATAATCTCTGCAGAAAATCAAAGCATGATCCGCATATCGACCGATCAATGATGGAAGCTTAAGATCTCCTCATAGATGGTATCTTTAACTAATCCTCGCGTAATCCCTTCTGAGACAATTAAACATTTTAAGAAGAATGGCTACTGCCAACTGATAAACTTCTACTCAAGTTAACAGTCAAGCCTCAGCACCCATTCCTGCCGGAAGCGCAGATACTTTATTTCAGATCTCATATTACAACGGACAGAGAAAAAAAACCAATCAAGTCAGATTACATTCCTAATCCGCGTCAAACAAACGGAATTACGCCGATTCACACCTATGCCTCGATTTTTGTTCAAAATAATTGGAAATCTGTTTTTTTTTTTTTTTCAAAATATTGTACTACTACTTTGTAACCGGGCCAAATATAAACGTCTATCCATGCAGTTCATTATGAGTAATATTCGATCCCCCTCTCTTCATAGACCAGGCCAGATGTCTGACTTGCGGTCGGCGCACGTATCCACAATTGATCTTGTTTGTAAGCCAACGGATAAAAGCGCAAAAAAACAAGTATCTTTAAAGTTTATTTTGATTGCAAAAGCGATATGGAAAAAAAACTATCTCGTGAAGACGAGAGATGAAAGAAATATCAAATAATACGAGTAGATAGATACCCCTTCGGTGGTGCTCGTACAAAAGCATTTTCTATTAAACATGCTCTTTATCCACAGACACTTCGACATGCTTGGATGATTTTCCTATGCGGCATCATGGTGGAAAGATTCGTTTCTATTATATCTTTTCCATAAAATGCAATATCTTGAATATAATACATACAAATTGCGGAGGAGGTGTGGATGTGGATGTGGACAATGCTCATAGACAGTTCGGTAGCATGACAGCAGGAAAACTTTGCACTCCTAAAACACTAAAAAATGGAATTTATTCGTATCTATGAAGTACCATATTGTAGAGGTTTTGTATTTGAGAAATGAACATGTGGCACTGAATGGGATCTTGACCAGTATTGCAACATAGGAAATAATATCATGCTGTCGAAATGGATAATGGTAAATACGACGCCACCGCGGCCACTTCTAAAGACGAGGGCTGGTTGCCTAGTGCCTAACAGCTTCCAGGGTGTATGGTTAGGTTGTTTCTTTTTGCCCGTACTCAGGTGTATTATTAAAAGTTCAACCCACTTCGGACTAGACCTATAGACAATGATTAGAAGTTTACAGGAAGGTGTTGGATATTTTTCTATTCAACCGAACAAAATTGCAGCACACGAGTATTGGGTGTTGAGTAATAGCTTTGGCCATGAAGTTAATTGATGTTGGTGGTGCCACCAGTGGAATTTATTGGGTGGTGCTGGTTATAGTTTTCTGTCAAAATTAAGACCGAGATAAGGAGGAAATTGTTAAGCAATTCAACCAGAAATAGCAGCTGCAAATTTATCAATTAACTTAGGACTGGAACTGCAGTTGATTGCCTTGAATTTTATAATAACAGTTCGCCAAGGGTGTCTCTCTTAATGACCCAGTCAGCGTCGCTGCACAAACTGTTTGTGAGTTTTGATTGAATTCTTTTTGGTCCCTGATCTAATAGGCTCCGTACCCACTAGATTTCAAAGCATAACTGGAATGGTTTACTGCAACTTACTACCTAGCACATATGTTCGATCTTCAAATCTCTGGATTGTCTGTACACCGCCTGTATAGACAGAAAAAGAAGCGATTTGGTAACATTTTTTACTTTTTATTGTAGGGAGTTCTTCTGCTCTAACACATCTCTTAGTCCTTAGTTTAGATGCCGCTATCTACAGCTCTTCCTAGTCGGGTTGACCACGTAGTTGTCGATCAACATTTACGGTCATTTTTGCTATTGAACAATCTGCGGAAGTATTTTTTCCAGTTTCTAATTTAGAGCATTCGTTATGATTTCATGCCCATCCTTATCATGTCATGCTTCTGTTCGAGGTTTGTGTCCTTCTCATTTTCTGGTAGATTTTCCGACCATCGTTTCTGCAGAGGGCTTCTCTTTTTCTTTTTATGAAACAGGGATGTTCCTGACCGCTTTTCCAGTTCTCGTCCCTTTTTGCAGAGGTGTATTGTACGCTTCTTGTTTCGCTACATTCGCTTATCAGCACCCTTCATCAAATCTGGGGTTTTATGTGTAAGTCAAGTATAACTTAACACATCAGATACAGTCTCTCTAATGGCTTGTTAACAATGCTGCCAATGATATTATTCGCTTAATTCTGACACCTTAGGAAGCCTTGGCCCAAAAAGGCTCCAGTAGTCGGCTGCAATTGAAGCCATCCGAGATCAGATTTCTGGCATTTAGGCTGCAATTAGGTAGTGGTCTGAGTTAGTGCTGGCTCTTCGGGACATGCGGATCGAGATTATTAGAACTGTGTCTTGCGTTGTATTGCTTCCATGCTTGGTCTTGGAGCTCAAAAAGGTAACCCTAGAAAAAGTCATTCTTCTCCCTCGGGTGATGATAAGGACCTCTTTCAGATTCCTTAAACCAAAAACTAATTCCTTAAGTCTAACTCTGATGAAAAAATCAGATTCAATCGGACAGCAGGGGCTTCTTCTGCCCTTTATAACAATCACCATAGTAATTGTCAAAGTTTTTCACTCCTCTCTTGCTTGACCCACTGCATCGCACTTTTTGGACGGCAGTAATATCCGCTTTGTACCAGGTCGTCGTCCGTTTTTCATTTGCTATATTCGGGAACAGTAAGTTCCCGATATATCGATGACGGCAACTAAATGTTGAAAGAACTGACACTTCATAGGTTGCCTTTATACGAGTAAATGTATAATTCAGCCCTATTGAGTCGACTTAAGCACAGTAGATCAGTTTAGAAGATTTTGTATGTTGGACGGATGACAATGTGTGAACTGCCCATGGATCAATTGAGTGAAAAAGTAGAAAGTAAATTTACTTTATCCGTCGAAATTCATATGTCCGGGCCATATCCCATAATTTGTCAGTTAAAAACGGCTGAGGAACGTATCAATGGATTCTATGGGTCGGACCCTTGAGGTAAGGACTTCAAAATTGACCCCAAAATTGATATTTGTTTACAATTCACTTTTTTAAATAGACTCAATATGGAATTGAATACGACAATGCGCAATTTTTTACGACGTCTAGAAATGGTTTAAAATTTGAGTCAAAGTGGGGGAGCAGCGCATAAGACCACGAACGATGTGCTGCGCCGTGATACCGCGGACCACGGATTCCATTGCCTCCAATCTCCTTAGTTCCCTTCCAAGATACGGCTATTTCTGTTCATAGAATTTATTTATTTATTTTTTTTTATTTATTTATTGTATAAAAAAAATAAAAAAATTAAATTAAAAATAAGTTTTTAATTTTTTTTTCGGTAATAAAAAAAATACGCTCTTAGTTTTTTGCGTCTCCTGAAAAAATATGCTCGGTTTGTATATTTGCCCCATTATCTTCAAGACTAGAAACGCTGCAGTTCTGTGGGGGAATTTTAATATTCCAAGCACTTTGTTCATTATGCTGAAAAATGTTCGTTAAAAAATTTTGAAAAAAAGAAAAAAATAACTTAAAACGTTTGGTATTTCCTCAAAATCCTGCACACCTTGAATTTATAAAATGGGCTAAAATATGTGTTTGGGTGAGATCGATCCAGCCGTTTCTGAAATATTGCTCCAATTGCCTTCCATAAGAAATACATGTAAATGCACCTCAGGCTCTTACCCTCAAGATTATCGCTTGGATGATTAAAAATCAGCCCAAGTGTTGGGCTGTGTTATAGCAGATTTTCTGCACATTTCTGTGAATTTACCATGCTGTATCGGAACATTTCTTCAACGGCTTGGTGTTAAGACCTGAACTCGAAACACTGTTCCTTCCAGCGTTCTTGATTATTCGGATTATCATGCTAAGCTGCCCGCAGTCTCTTAGAAAAGTATTTTCGGTATCCCCTTATGTCTCTAACTATGTTGAGTGAGTCGTTCATACGCTTGAAGTGGCTGATCCACTGTAGTATTCGTAGCTTAGTGTCTTTTTTTTTACTTAATTTCACATCTTCGTAGCGTTCATTGAGTTGTCTGTTGTAACCTCTATTTCATTTACAATGTCATGAACAATGTTCTTCAACAACTGTGATTATAAAAAGTCCCAGACTAAAATACACAGCACAATATCCTCAAATCCTACTTAAGCAGAAGCCGTTCTGAGCTACGAAGACGTTTTACATTACGTCAGAAATCATCCACATACCAGTCTGAGGCACTTAAGCAGACATTTACATCTGTGGATTTGTACATCCAGAAGGCATGAATGAATTGCATCGTTATACCAGTACAGGAGCTACAAGTCGGTGACTAAGAGAAGAGTCTGGAATTCTGCAATTACATTCTGGAAAGACACTTTGCGGAAGACAACTTAATTAGCCGGATTCTATAGTCGGATAGGTCTCAATTCACCAGGGATGGAATCACTAATTTCTACAATTTATGTACCTGCGCAGAAAGCAATCTCCGCTCCATGAAACACAGAGCTTTTCAGCTCTGTAGCGAATCGGCTTCCTCCAAGGCTTCATTCGAATCTCTACCTGGAGTTTTTACAAAATAAAGTACCACTACCATTATGTACCAGCGGTATGACGCCCCGGATACTATGGCCATACAGTTAGAGAGCGGTTAGGTCCCGTGTATGAAGATTCATGAATAGTGCGGGATGGACGCGTTCTGTGGCCTCAAAGGTTTCCGGACTTGATCCCAATGGACTTTCGCTTTTGGAAATGGGTGAATTACATTATTTACTCATCAGCGGTAATAACGATTGCGAAAGTCGGAGGAGAGTTGGAAGAAATGGACATTGTTAGAGTCTTTCAATGAGGAGCTCTGGCGCGCATACAAGGCAATAGTTTGCCTTGATGACAAAAATAAAAATAAAAATGTATCTTGAAAACCACTGGCTTGAGATGAAATGAGATCACATTTATTTGCTTGCAAATATTAAATACTCTTTTCAAAATTGCAAAAAGTGGGAGTTACTAAGACGCTTTAATATTAGGGCAGCTTTGACTTTGAGACAATTAAAATACGATGCCCCACTTGTTACCATACACGCATAAATGCAATATTTTCAATAGGAGTCAAAACGGGGCAGCGAATGGCTTCAAATCATACGATTTTTTTCGCAAAATATGTCAAGGAATCTCTCTGTATAACGAAGAAGAGCCGGCTGGAAAAAAAATTATTCACTGGTCTATTTAGGTTATTCTGGACACGCGCTCCTGCTAGTTCATCAGCTACCAAGAGACTCATCTAAGTGTGACTTTATTGTATCCTGTGGACTGTGGACAGTTTCATACCAGCTTAGATTCAAAGTATATAAGTGAACTTAAGGCTCTAAGAGTTGCTGGGCTATTTGACAGTGTGCTGTATGATATAGACCTCTACCTCGAAGATAAATAGTAGTGAGAGAGAAGCTTAAATCCAGGACCGAAAACTCCGATTCTTTTCGTTTTAGTCATTTTCGAACCATCGGTGTGCCCGTGATTTGAAAAATTAACCTCAAAGAAGTGATTGGGTTGGATTTTGTTGGCATGAAACTCGAGATTGAATAATGTTGGCAAAGATATAATAGTTTGTTTTTATTCTTGCTGGATGTAGGTAAAGCCTTGGTGCTCTCGAATTGCAGTATTCATAATATTTATGTAAGAAGATGCGAGGTCAAGGATTAATTCCTGCCCAGTTGTCGGACCTATGATACTCGCATCTACGAGTATACAGACTAGTCTTATCACATTTTGAAGGGCACGGTTTTAGGCTCGATTAGCCTTTATCCATCATACAAGAATGCATAGCTTATTATAGGGGTGACGATAGTTAGCTAAGTAGAGCGCAGAAAGCTTTAGTCGCCTGTTCAGTGGATCTGTCCAGATGTAGTCTCCAGTTAAGTCAATGGTCTGGAGATACTCCAACATTCTTTTTTCAACCGAGAAGTCGATTTGATTTACTGATAGCGTTAGCAGGGATTAGTTTTATCTCTTGACGGAAATGGCATTGGTATTGGGTCGGGTGAAAATGAATCTTCTTGCTTGGCACCGGCCAAATTTTTTGGTTACGGTATTTTATATTTGCCACGCAATTCAAGCTCTTCTTTGTATTATTCACTATGACTGCGTCATCCGTCCAGCCTCCATAAATCCATCCGGATTCATTAGTCAAATACTAATTACTTGAATATCTCCACTACAATGTGTAAATGATACTTTTCATGAAGATCGTAGTTGGCCAAGCTTGACAATAATTTGCATGCCTTTAAGCATGGATCTTATCTGTATGGTAATTTCTACTCTTATTACCTCCTTAGCAGTTTTGATTGATTAAAAAGCCGTATTGTCAAAGGCGATGCCAGAGACCTATTCACTTCCTTGACAACATCTCGTCAATCCATCTGCCATCATAGTGCCAGGCTATTTCTGTCGATCTACAACTGTACTAGATGGAGTGAAAAGTGACCTCCTTGACCACCAGAATCCGCTGCTACTGCAAAAAAGGTTATGCTGCCTTGAAGCCCGTTCATATTTAGGCAAACATGCCAAATTTCAGTGCGATACTGTCTTTAGTTTTGTTTTGACAGCCGATTGTTGTTGACGTGTTTGTCATCATGTTGAGTATGGACAAAAACGATTTTCGTTCTCTCATAAAACATTATTTTTTGAGAGGCAAAACGGCAAAGGAAACAAAAGAAAACTTGGATAAACATTATGGGGCTAATGCTCCGTCAGATTACACCGTCAAATATTGGTTTCAAGAGTTTCGTGGTGGTGGCAGGCCCTCCGATGCGGTTACAGAGGACAATGTCAAAAAAATACATGAAATGGTGTTGGCTGACCGGAAAGTGAAGGTGCGCGAACTAGCAGATACCACAAAGATTAGTACTGAGCGCACACGCCATATTTTGGGCAATGTCCTGCATATGAAAAAGTTATCCTGCTGCTGGGTGCCGCGAATGCTCACTCCTGACCAAAAACACGAAGGCGAGAGCACTTCGAAAGATTGTTTGGACTTGCTGATACGGAATCGGGCGGACTTTTGGCGTCGATTGGTAACTGGATTTGGATCCCTCGGACTATTATCTCTTCCCAAACCTCAAAAGATAGTAACGTGTGCATTAAAGTTTTTGTAAGAGACGCTCCGTTTAGATTGATTTCCGCATATGCAGAGCGGAACACGAACACCAAAGTGAGACTACTTAATTGTCATTATACTGCAGTCAGTTTAAGGTATGGACTATCTAACTGTGTTAACTTTCAATTATGCCATCAAAATGTAACTGGGTTCGTAGCGTGCTATTACGGACTTGATGAGAATGTCAATTCAGTGTTGTACGAGGGCGGAAAAAATGCCATCACCCCGGGAAATTTTATGTGACTGATGGAGTCAGTAGAAAACGCCTACTTATTTGAGGAGTACCTAGTGTGGCTATCAAGAGGATGTTGTCTGTAATCTGAGCGAAACAAAAATGATTTTGCAGAAGCACTCCCAGCGTTTTTCTGTAGTTCACCCCGTCCAATTTTTGAATGAGACCAATTCCATTGTGGTGAATTTTTAGCAGAGGTAGAGCCGTTGCAGTTGATGAGAAATCGCAAATTTTCTACATGTGAGCCTTGGCTTCCTTGTAACAGATTACTGTCCTATTGAGTTGGAGCGTTTGCCTTTGTTAAATAGTTTTTCAACTCTACGGGCTTTTTTTGTCAACCGAGAGACTTCGGAAATCATTGTTTTGTTTTTGACTTTGCAGCTAGATCCATACGCGGACTTAATTTTATAGCTTCACCACCAAAAATGCGGATAACGCATACTTTTGTACAGAACGGATTGAGACAGAACTCAACAGAGAGGTTCCAATTGATGCATTTGGGCAACCTATTGAGAGAGATTGGGCTGCTCTCGCATCGCATCGGACATCAAGAGCTCTGTTGAGATGCGATAGTCGAGAATTAGATCAAACCAAACAGAGCTATATACTAGTACTGTGAGTTTCAGCACCTGCTGCCTGATTGAGCTATAACGAATTGTCAGGTTTCGTGAGCGAATAATCTCTGGCGAACATGATTATACGTCTTAGGGGCAGATAAAACCATATATAGTTGTTTCCAACCTCTAAATGTTCCTGCTAAATTTTTCTGAGTTCTATAAGCTTCTTTAAGCACCATTTCGCGATGTAAGTGGTAGTTCCATGGCCTCGCTCTTTGCTGGATTTACTAGTCGCAGATACGCATACAGTGAATACTGAACTTATAGATAAAGACGAAAGACTGAGTAGTGTCAATCAAGTGGACATATAAAAAAAAACAAGCACTTTTCTCAAAACTTAAAAAAGGAGTCCACGAATATCTTAGTCAGGTCACCTTAGGATGGCCGAGGAATTCGCCAAACTTCATCCCATTGATGCTACAAAAAAGCAATACATCTGCTTCATCGATATTCTTTCGTGAAACTGACGGCATTAACGTCAAATAACGTTCTGTCTAGTTTACATTTTTCAATGTAAGTACGAGTATTTTCGTTTATGCCGGATAAAATGTATCTCGTTTCACTCGCCATGAAGTGTGCTTGTTACACTCTCAAGCGTACGAGTATCTGCGATACTTCACATAAAAGAAAATAAACAAAATTGGGTAATATGTTAATTTTATTCAATAGTTCACTAGTGTTGATGTAAGCGATGGTTTAAGAAAGACCGAACACCAAAAAGCTGCACTTCAGTACCAATCTTCAGTATAAAATAGTGAACCCCTGCGAACCGGGATATGGTATGCTCACATAAGCGCCGTTCTTATCGCCAACCGGCTCTTAGTCAGCTCTTTCATCTTAATTAAGGCAATGTCCCAAGTGTTAATGAGTCTTCGAAATAATCCAAATATATTCACAAATCGAAGATTCCACGTGCCATCTGCAGATATCTCCAACATATTTCGATTACCATTAGAACCCCACATAAGTCGATAAGAATACGAATAGTAGGAGAAGCAACATCGGATTGTTGCATACGTGCTTGGAAAACAATCTAACAATTTACAAGCAACATGATATTCTCTACTTAAATTACTGGAGTATGCGGAAACGATTATTGCTCTCATAATTTCGATCTTATTACGAATTATACGGCTCGCGAGGAACCGTTTCCCACTCTGAAACAATTTTCTCGCCAAATTATCTCAAGGTGAACAACAGATAGACAAATTATATTGTTTGTCTTCAATATTAATCATTCAACAGTAGCTGAGTAATTATAGATACTTTTTATTTTATTTTACGAAATTTTGAACTCAAGTTCAATGATATAAAGTGGTCTGGGGCACTTATGTTTGCGCCACTGTATGTTTTTGTAGATCAAGAGATTGCTGAATTGTATTGTATCTTATCGTGATTGTCGAACGATCGGTGTAGGTAAATATTTGTCCGGCTTAATTAAGGAAATACTTGAAGAAGTCACGAAAGTTGGTAATACATCCTTTTAATGATGACGAGTGTGGATGGGTGATATCGCATCGTCAGTTTTTATTGTGTAGTTCATATAGTGAATCGACGGTGGAAAATACAAAAGTCGGTTCATCGGCACATCGCTTCTGTGATTAGAATTCCCAGGGTTGCGACAGTTGGAGAGCTAACACTATAGTAAGTGCCTCTTTGAGGCCTCAAGTCCTCAGTCATCTTAGGACCTCAAATTGCAATTTAGAAGAATGCAATTGCTGAAGTAAGCACTTTCCACAGGATTGATGTATTTTGCTATTCTTTTCATCGGAGATATGACGCTGACGCTATCGTCAGATGCCGAAAGACTGGATAAGAAAAAAAACTTCTTCAGCTCATTGTGAGTGACTCCTTAAATATGGGTGATTGCCAAAAGAAGAAATAAGAATTCTTCCGTAATTGCTTTCCAGTTTCAATTGAGTTTCGACATAACAGGCAACTATTCTACCCGGATTTCAAGAACAATCATCTCCACCGAACGGTTGGAGATAAACTCTATTTTTCGGCAAGAAAACCCCCGCCAGCGTTGGTTTTTCTTACGGTAATTACTAGGTATTGGCATCGGATTGAAGGTTCTGGTAGCAAAATTTGTTAAAAATGATCAAAGCAAAGGAATCGTAATCACAGAGGAAGCTCTACTGGCCACTGGGCATATCAAGATAGAAGGGAACATGGAAAGAGCGAGTTGAAATATACTCAGCGGATGAGTTTAAGGCTACTAGTCTGTGACTCAACTGTCTGTGACTCAACTATTCGAAATTAATGAGCGATACAGTTTCCATCAGTAGGTGGACTAAAATACCTTTTCCCGCGAATGTAAAGAAAACTTCTATCGAAGCCGTCGGCTATTGCGGCTGTATATGAGTTGGTAAATCAAGACCGCAATCAATTGATTCCGCACTGTTCTCAAGGGTATCTCTTGAACGTACCTGTGGCGTATTTTGCGAAAAGATCGTATTGACCCAAGAGCTAGAGCCAAATGGCCATCATGCGCGTCGAATTTTCGCTGATTGGGCTCTGTTAAAGATTGAAGAAGATCCGAATTTTCGCCGAAAAATCAGTCCCAATGACGAGGCAAATTTTTGGTTAAATGGCTGTAAATACTTAATGGCGGCGAGTCGGTTAAAATCAATGCAGACCGCTACCGCCCCATGTTAACGAAAATTTTTTGGGATAAATGGGAAGGATTCGAGGATATGTGATTTCAATTAGACGGTGCCACTTGTTACACGGCGCCTGGCACGAAGACGAAGTACAGTGATCATATTAACGTCAAAAATAGCCTTGTCAATTGGCCGCTCCGTTTTTAGACTCTTTTCTTTGGGGCTACATTACGTCGCTGGTCTATACCAACAAGCCAGAAACTTTGGATGACTTTTACGTCAAATTACTGGAATATCAGATCAAATACACGAAAAAGTCATGAAAAATTGGATCCAGCGCATCTGTTCATGCAAGTGGTTCCGTGGCGGACATTTGTATGGTGCCATATCAAAATATAATTTCATCGGTACCTTAAACACGCAAATTAGGACGGATTTAATGGAAAACCCTGTATATGTATACTCCCAGTGTGACAAAGTTAAAGATTGGAATAGAGTCTAAGGACTTGTCCCGATTACAGGGATCAAGATCGTGTTTGATCAAAAAATTCTTCCCGAACGATTGCTTCTTAAGTTCTGAGATACCTATGGCAACACCGTTGTAGATACGTGAAATCTGACATCAGCATCGTAAAGTTTGACGTTTTTAATGGCACACGTGCTCAGAAAGTTTTGTCATACGACCGCTCTTTGCGTTTTTTATAGAGACTTTTCACGCGATGTTTTTATGATTGTTGACGTGGATTAACTCAACAATATTGCCAGTGCTACGATCAACCCGCTTGGAATTTTGGTGATGTAGCATCATCCCGGACCACCGTATTTCGCTGATTTTCCGAATTCAATGATGGTCATCTTTCGCTCCAGGACGAATGTCGTGATGCGTCGTCCAAAATCGGTTGTTGTGCTAGAAAATATTGGTGCTGTGCTGGAACTGGTACTGAAAAATCGTCGCGTTAGTTATCGTGAAATTGAGGTACGAGTTCCACTTGCAGATATTTAATATTGCATGGACATTTGCATTTCTTCGCGCTGAATACGTCAGTGTCGCGTCAATTGGTCCAACAAAATGTTGTAAAAATACGATCACGGTGCCTCAAAAGGCATCTATAAGAATTACGGATCTATGCAACAAAAGTTGTTCGCCCATGAGGCACTTCGAAGCAAATGGTCGCCTGTTTCTTTGGAAAAATCGGACATGTCGTCGACGTGCCATTAGAGCAACGTAGAATTGGGAGGGGTGCACCACCATTTGTTTGCAAGAAGTCTTTGGAGAAATAAGGAAAAGCCACCGCTGAACAGGGATCATTCTCCACTACCACAATGTGGAAGCTCCCCACACGGGTCATCCGCCGTTCAGACCTGATTAGGCATCCAATGGCTTCTTTTTATTTAAGCACACCAATAATAAATTGCGAGGTGAATGTTTTTCGATACCTGAAAAAGCGGTTGATATGTTTAAAACGCAGGTTTTGGAGTTACATCATTCGCAGAGGAAAAACGGCTTTGAAAATTGGGTCAAACGCGTGCAGAAGTATATTGGAGAGTATTTTCAAAAATTTACGCTTTTTTCTCAAAACTTAACTAGCAACCTACGTATGTAAGGAAACCCACTATAAAAACCTTAACAGATAACTGCTTCCGGCAGATAACAGCAGAACCTTTCGATAACAGAACAGAAAGTGGGTAGACACAGAAATGTTCTTTTATTACTTGAACCCTTCGTAGGTAGACGGTCTTCAATACACTTGGGAGCTATTTAATTTGGTTTTTCAAAACTTACTTCAGCTTCCTCCAACTCATTCCATGTGTCTTCGATTACTCCCCCCGGCGATACCGCATATATGTAGTATTCGATAGAATTGACTTTGCGTCTGAAGGTGTGACGGACTTATTTCTTCTGCCTTCTCCTTGTAGTACTGCCTATTAGCTCCCGAATAAAAAATTCGGTAGAGCCGTCAGCTAAGCGTATGTTTCCTAAATTAAAAAAAAAAATTAATAATTTGCTCAAGGTAGGTAGGTAGGTAAGAGTGGCTGTTGGTTTATCAACCCACTTAGGCGTAATGGCCCATTGTGATGATACGTGGATCTATGATCCTCTTACTGATGGAACCAGTTTGAGATTCTGACGAAGCGAAGGAGACTGTTTACGTCTATATTTTTCAGTTCGTTTAGGTCGTTGTAGAAGAAGGCTCCTAAGTGAAGTTTTCTTCTCTGGGAGAGAGCTGGACATGTACAGAGTAGGTGGAGGATTGTCTCCTCCTTCTCCTCCTCGTCCATGCAGCTTCTGCAGAAATCATTTGTAAAGGCGCCAAGCCTTCTTGCGTGCTTGCCTATGAGGCAGTGTCCAGTGATGACACCTATGATGGTCAGATGTTCCTTATTTAGAAGGATCAGACACTTAGAGCGATACAGATCCAGTTTTGGCCAGATTTGTTTGGTCGCTAGACATGTTGGTCCAACAGTCCACCTAAGGTTTGTTCTTTTATTGGCATCCAGCATCGCTTGCAAGCAGCGATTAGGATCGCTTGCAAGCAGCGATTAGGATCGCTTGCAAGCAGCGATTAGGATACCTATGCTACCTATTCTACCCTTTCCGGTAGAATAGGTAAAGTAGTTCCAATTTTGGCGAGTTCATCGGCTCTACAGTTCCCTGAAACGTCTCTGTGGCCCGGCACCCAACAGAAGTGAAGGTTGAACTGCTCTGCCATCTCCAAAAGAGACGATCGGCATTCAAGGGCGGTTTTAGAATTTAGTGAGACTGAGTCCAGGGATTTGATAGCGGCCTGACTATCCGAAATGATGCGGATATCCTTTGCAGATATCACGTTTTTCTTCAGCCAGGGCAGAGCTTCTTTAATCGCCAAAATTTCCGCCTGGAACACGCTGCAGTGATTCGGAAGACGGAAAGAGATGCTTAGATTTAGCGTGTCTGAGAAAACACCGCCACCAACCCCGCTATTGGTTTTAGATCCATCTGTGTAGAGATGGATTGACTTGTCCTCCATGAAAGCATCTTCCTCCCAGAAGGGTCTAGAGGGGAAGCTTACAAGGAAGTTGCTCAAACTACTGCCCAAAAATGTCAGGTCTTAATTTTGAAAGCATTTAACTTTAACTCTACTCTGCTTGCCTTCTAGTGAAGGCTCATAAGCTCATGCTTAAGCAAGTTAATTAAGTTTGTGTCCAATTGATTTCTGTGGTTCTTTTGGACACTGCAACGTGGATAGCAGTGCTAGTTTTCAGAATATAAATGAAGCGAAAATAACATATGCACATGAGTAGAATGTGAGATTTTGCACCTTTATATGCGCAACGCATTGCTCTGTTAAGATCTGGACTGGAACGTGTTTGTAAGGTCTTTTGCAGGAATATCCAGACCGGACGTTCGTTTTCTCACATAGAGCGTTGAGCCAAAGTGATATTTCATTCCGTGAGGGGACATTCTCACTCTTATTTGGGCCACAGTTGAAAGAAAACATACAAACCACCAGTTTCCACTGTCCATGAGATAGTCCTTTCTGAGAAATATGCTCTTCATTCTACGTTACTTATCATTTCATGAAATGCTGCTTAAGTTGATTTCCTTCGTTCGAGTTCAGCCAGGATTTGTATAACCTCTTTACGGGATAATTGTCTGCTGCTGCTCTTTCCACTTCTGTGAGTTGTTGGCATACTATGGGATCCTGAAGTCCATCAGTTGTAGCTGAGAGTACTTAATATGTAAGAATGGAGGGGCTACTTGGATGTAGACCAAGGTATACTTAGTTATAATGTATACAAAGATGTTGTGCGCGATGTATAACAATGCCGGTTACCCATCTGCTTGCGAAGCCAGAATACATAGGAATGAGAACTAGCTGTTTCGAAGTTTGCTGGCTATCAGATGAGACACAGCTCAGCCTATGCTGCGCTTCTCCAAAAACATCCCAATTTCACCCGGTTTAACGTTATTTTGTTGCTGTTATCACTCGACTGCAGAATCTGACGGTCAATATCCAGCACCGTCTTTACTAAATAAAGCTCTTTCGTAATGTGTATTCTTATATCAGCAGCAACTTCTAGCTTGCTTAACAGAGTAGAGCAAATTAGTGTTCCAGCATCCCCAACAAAATTTTACTCTTGTACTCTGTGAACTCTTTCTAAAGATCGAAAAATCCGGCATTCGGAGAAGGCGTCTTCAAGTTATATCCGATAGTTGTCTGTATGACTTAACCAAAGTTTATCCACAAGCTATCTCTTCATAACCGAAACTTTGATTTTCTTCTTCGATTTAAAAGTTTTCTTGTATACAGCCTTCTGGCATTACCAATTCATAATGCTTCTAATTCTATTTTTGTACATTACAACTTTTGATATCTATAGCATGAGCTTATCATCTTCTTAGATATACCTTCCACATTACCCTTCTGCCTTCATCAGATAAACTTGCTCTAATTTTTCTTCCGAATGAAGTACCACAAGGTTCCACACAACGGCCTAGACTTTTTTTTTTATTTTCAAAACCTGTCTGAGGTCAACCTATTCTAATTCGATTTTTTATTTATTTTTTTTTTGTTTTTATTTACAGAGCTCAACTATCCTATTATAATGAAGGGTTGGTTCGACGCTTTTCGAGACGATGGTGGACCCACCTTATACTCATTTTCAAATCGGACACCGGTCACTGGAGATGTATCCATTGTAGCTGTATCAGTACTATTTGCAACATTTTACGTTGCCTTCTTAGTTATATTCCCAGGTGTAAGAAAACAGGTAAGCACCATGTCTATTTTGTTCATAGGTCTATTTCAGGTTATCTACTCGTATATATCTCTGTGGCACCTCCAGCTGTTCGATGCAATTTAGTGGCACATGCTACTCGCAACGAACGAATTTGCAAATCTTGCTGACTGATAACTACGCGGGTAGTTTAAATTTGGAGTCTATAAATTGGATACCATGTCCTATGTGTCCAATTTTAGGATCTCTAATTTCCATATGCGAATTTACGTCACCGGAAAAATCGGCAACTTGTGTATGCATAATCAGTCTAAAGACTGGTTTGAGTCACCACTCACCAGAACTGAGAGAAAACGAAAAACGAAAAAAAAAAAAACCACTCAATTCGGTAAAGTTGAGTTGAATTGCTTTGAAGTGGCAGTTTGGGGCACTCGTAAATGGGTGTAGAGAGCTCCGATTTTGATTTTGTGTTTCTCTAAATGATTTCTAGTGGTGGTACAGAGGCTCTATGTGTCGGCGGGACTATTATTATTCATTCATGCAAAGAGCTGCAGTGTAACTGACAGTCACTTAGTTTTGGTCAGGTGGGAGGTTTGCATTAAAACGGCTAACTGCGGAGCGGGTCTTGTTTCTTTTTGCATTGGGACACAATCTCACCTCGAAATCATAATCAAGTTGGTTGGTACAAATTTGCTTTATGTTATCCAAATCGTGGTTATGTTTTGGACGAATAGTGGTTCGGGTAGGACTAGGGCATGCAATTGGTCAATATGCATGCAAATTGGTAGGCAAGAAAATTTATAGTTTCGCTGCTGGATGTGACATGAGTTGAAGTTGTGTTGCATGGATTTCCTGATTTCAAAGAAATACTTGAAACAGAATTTGTCAAACCTTTGTGATCCTTATGCCATGTTGGGGCATAAAGTCTTTGTGTGGTTCCACGTGAATGGCAAATTTAATCCATCAACTATGAGTTCTAAGTTGCGAAAAAGTTGATTGTTTCTTTTACAGAGCGCCAATTAAAGGACAAGTAACTATGATACAATGCCTAGTAGCTGTACTGTGTCGTAATTAACCTGGCAGCAAATATCGCTGAAGTCTAACTCAGTCAGGCATTTATCAAAACGTAGTTTCCCCCTGAGATGCCAAGAAGAAGGCTACAGTCTCTTGCTGCTGAGGGACATTGTGACTGGTGCTGAATTTGATGAAGTATTTTAAGCATTTGCTCGAGCTGTCTGTATCCTGGAGAGTTAGGCCACCTACCGTTGCATTCAAGGGAAATTAAGCTCTCAACTGGAATCGCATATTTTTAACCTGAGACGCCCCTTTCTAAATTTGCTTCGAAATTCATCAGTAACTTAAAGAGATGGCCAATCTTACTCTTTTTTGAAACGGTGAAAATTTTGCTGTTTTTCCTGTGCTTCACGATTAAGATTGCGTACTTTTGTCCTTAAATGGGTCTCGCCATACCCTTGTGCATGTTAATATTTGTACCTTAGAGCAGACAGCCACTATGAATGATCCAATGAAGAACAGAGTAAAGGACAACTACTTCTACATGTACGTGCCTGAGCGTAAATAGTGGGACGTAAGTTGAAAGCTTACGTAAAAAGTGACGAATCGTTGCGGGCAAACCATGAGGTCCTTGTAATGTGTCGACATTTTATACTTTTGTGGTCGAATCCGGGTGTGGTTAGAGCAGTCTCCTCTTCTAGACTCAAAAGGGATACCAACTTTTCAATGTCCATCACTGAACGTGTAGACTACTTCTGTTCTATGACAAGGATTGACCCTTTCCCTGCATATATTGTACATCGACAATCGTACTACAGACCAGCAAAATATAAATCGAAACCTTTTACGAAATTTGTGGACTGGATATGTAGTTGTGACCTTAATTGGTATTACTGCCCCGCCCAGGAAAGTTGAATTTGTCAAGAAGCTGATCTTGCATCGTGTCTATAGTGGATGTTGTTCAAAGCATTTGTTGTGGACATTTCTTTCATCAGATCTTCTACACCCGACCTTTACGAGTATCTAAAGAACCGATTTTTTCATTTATGAAGCCGCAACCGCTGATACTTAATTAGAATGCGCTTGTAATCTATACTGTGTTGTGGTGAGTTATCCTCTCCCTACCGACGTGCGTAGGAGTAGCTGCTATTATATGCTATAGTCCCAAAGGCTAAGATGATAATTGTTGTTGGTTGGTTTATTGAACCACTTCCTTCATGAGACGCAGTATGAAACCGGATAAAAGCAAGCAACGGATCAGGTTCTTATCATGGTCTGCTTTTCAAATGTCAATGTTGCAATGCAGTCTCTAAGGATTTGAGCTTGTAATACGTGTTTGAACTCTATGTTATCTGTCATAACTTTGAAATACCTCGCCAAGAAAATTATGTTTTTCCCTCCTGTTGATCATTTTAAAGCGCCTCGCTGCAATAACTACAAGCAGAGTTGTTGGTGACCACCTGAACTTTTGGTGACTTTACATTTGATCATCAATATATGAGGCTTCAAGATTTTATTGGACTAAGTAATACTTTCACAGGCATTTCCGAAATTTTTTCGGTCTTTTTTTCTCAAGAAGAACTGTTAGTCTTTTATTAATAAGCTATTGATGAAGCGTTCTAAAACTTTCGAAGAGCTGTTGCTTCGGGCAAAGTGCTTGACTATTTTTGGGAAACAGTTGCCTAGGCGTAATGTCGAAATCTATGGAATCCAAACATTCCAAATCCGAAGAGCTTTTATGGTGATTTTTTTTGAGCCGTTGACGAACCGATGTAGGACTAAAAACTTGAAGCTTCTTGTGGGCTGTTGTCCGGGGAGTTGTGCGTATTTTCAAAACCTAACTATTTTTTCGCAAGCAATCTTAAGACTTGAATTTGTAGATCTCGTCAGCTTCTGAGTATATCATTCCGAGAGTCATGGAGTATTTCAACTTCTAACAGCCTTAAAGGTGAAGGAGCTGTTGACGACCTATTTTTGAGTTATTAACAAAGCAAGGAAGCTGTGGATAAGCTATTGAGTTTCAACAAACTGTTCACAAGTTGTATTCCCAAGAATATTGAACACAAATAAATTTTAAGAAATTTTTGGTAGGACTCGGAGGATTCTAACATTCCCAAATTTGATAGACATTGCTCGTAAGGAGCTATTGGGAAGCTGTTTTTGATTGATTAAGGGCCCGGTCAATTCCGGACAGCTTCTTTATGCTTAATACTCGTACAACCTTATGTAAACAAAACTTAGAACTAACATTAATATGACTCCAAAACTACGGGAAAGGCAAGGGCTTGTGGAGCTTAGTAGAGGAAACTTCGAGGACTGGTTTTGTTCGCAGTTAGCAGCATTCTAGTCGAAGGTTTGTTACAGCCGTAATTGGTTCGGGAAGACTTGGTATTCATGGATATCATTTGGAGCAGGGTAGGGCAGTCAATACAATCACTGAGCAGTTAATGAGCAAAGAGTAGATCAGCAACTTCTCGACTTTTTTTGAGGGGCTGAAGATTTATTAGCTTTAAACGACTATTTTACTGAGGCAAGCTATAGATATCTGTCCAAGGTAGACTCCGTAATACAAATCGAATGAATCTACGTTAAATAGCTTCAATTCGCCTGGAGTGGCTTTAGTGCTAGAGACATCAAACTTGGCTAGCATATTCTAGTATGGGACCAACGAATGTAAGGTAAAGAGATTTACAGTAGTAACGTAAGCGTTAGAGAATTCCTTTGACCACCACTTAACGAATTGAGGTATTTGAAAGCCGGCGTGATATAGAGAGCCACCAGGAAGTTACGGTCTACAAGTAAACTCTTTCTTAAGACTGAACCCATTTTATCTTCAACTTGAAGATTTAAATGTGAAGAATTCTTTGGTCATGCGAATCGCATGCGACCAACTTTGTTATTATGACTCACTTGGGCACAGATTAATCGATGATAATTTCGCGGGTCCGCTATATGAAATTTGATTCTTTTACCATTGGGGTCTACCTTCCTCGAAATAAATTTGAATTAAACGGCGAGATTTTATCTCAGGGTAAAATATTCAGAGATAACTTTCAAGATTTGGGTGAAACCCAAGTCTTCAAAAGCTTGAAACTTATGCGCCGAGTATTGTTTGCATTGTCACCCAATTCGTCATCATGATTCGACCTACAATGACTATTTGGTCATTCTGGGAAACGTTATATTAGCACTTTCGTATTCGATCAGGCTTTTAATTATGGATGACAGGGGTAGCATTCAGGTGCATTAACCTGTTTCAAAAAATTTGCCAAACATTTACAGTCTTCAAGGCTTTATACAAATTTCTTTTTCTCATTTTGGCCTAAAGATACTAGATAACCTGACAGGGTAGTACTAATGCCGTGACCTTACTTTGCAATTGTCTAGATGAGTTCAGTATATCCAAACCCTAGGTACGTCGTCCTGATAATGTTAATACAAAAAAAACATTTCAACCACATTTAGTTATGTGTCACAGAATCACAGTAAGAGGCGAATTGAGTTGTTCCAGTTGAAAATCCTCAAGGTCTTTATTTGTAATCCATCGAAATCAATAGTTCCCAAAAGTCATATCTCTAAAGAGCGAATGCTCATAAAGTCACTTCTTGATCCCTAGATCTCTCCTTTCACTCTCCAGCTTGTATAAGACATATGTAGATCCAACTTCCAATTTTGCTGGGTCAATGTCAGAATGTCAAGCGCGCGCGGTTTCTGATTATAAGTAGCTTTAACCTCTGTCGAAACAGTTTAGCTTGAATAAAGATCTATATCATTTGTTACCTTGCTACTACTTACCTCTGTTGCTAATGTTGCGATCATCACCTAAGATCGCATTAAAAGCCGCCTAAACTGACGCAAAATATAATAGCAAATGCTAATTTCCCAATCAAAACTACTCGTATCTATCCCATAAAATCTGACGTTCACACTGCGATTTAACCACGGCACAGCACTAATTACCAAAAAAAAAAACAAAATTCATCAGTCAGTGATTTATAGTTGACACGATCTTCGATGAAAGGTTCCTTGCCTTCAACTCCCCCACTTTGTCGTTGCCTTTAATCAAATTGTTTATTTTTAATCAAAATTAATTGCATCCGAAAATGTATTCGTATCTAATACATCGTAGTTTTGTGTTTTTGTATCTTTTATTTTATACTTTTCTCTTTGCAGAAATTCACAACATTTTCGACCGTGACATTAAGTCTATTCGTCGGACTAGTCATACTAAGTGAGTATATTAGGCGCTGGAGTTTGCTATTTTGAAATTTATTAGCTTGTAGCTTTTGACTTTGTTGCTTTTATGGCTTGAGCCTGCCGATTGATTATGCGTGGGACAGAGTATCTAAATCGGTTTTCATTTTTTTTCTTTTTTTTTCTGAATTGTATCTTTGCAGTCACAAGGCTCGGTTCAGCATGGCATGTGGCAAACACAACGATCATTGCACCGTATAAGGCGTTTTCACGCGAGAAGTTGCCGGCACGAATCGGGACACATATAGGATTAATGCATGTTAATGTCACGTTGACAGGTATGACGTATTGTTGATTTTATTTTTGTTTTTGTTTTGTATTTTGTTAACATGTGAATATTGTTGTGTTACGAGTAAGTGAACATTGCTTTGATGGGTGCCTTGGTAGGTAGTCTTTCAATTTAAATTTAAATTTTATTTTCTTTTTTAAAGGGAGTCGATGTACAATATATTGGAGAACTTGAGTTGGTTGATTGTCACACCAGGGAGGTAACTTTCTTTAGGTAACGCCATAACTGGCGTAGAAAATATGTAGAAAGCATAGATTTCAGCTTCGATATAGTGGGAAAGATAGTACTAAGACGTATAATTAGTGACCTCTTAGGGAACCTGTGATTGATCCTAAGGCTGCAGATATCTTACCTGATTTCTACTAGTTCAAGTTGTAAAAACATTTTCCTCCAAGCAAGGCAGTATTTTGATTCCCAGGATTCTAGCGTGACAAATAAACTATGCCTCCGCCTAAACTGATTCAGAAAAATTTTAGAAGTACTCGTAGTTAGTGGATTAAAAACAGTGCAACAAACTCATGTTTTCCCTTACTTCATTCAGCTTTTCACAATATAATGCATAGTCATTAAGATCGCGTAAATCTCGGATCGGAGGACAGAAGGCTCTCATGAGAAATGTTATGCTATGTTACCGTCTTTTATCAGGACTCCACCTCGAGTGACCGGTGATGGAGTCGCCAACAAAGGCCGCGTTTGGTCAACAGAGGAATAGCTTTGAACAGCAAAGAGTCGACGTTTTCTGCATATTTCTGACGTAGTCTGATAGACTGAAGCCTTAATATTCTGTTCCTTCAAAAATGACAAATCCGTTTCGAGATTTCACCAGGTAACCAATACAAAGGGTGTTTTTTTGTTTTTGTTTTTTTTTTTAAATAAGCAAGCGAGCCGATGTTTTTCTTTATTCGATAGATAATTTCATGGTATTCAGGCTGCATTCTGGAGTTCGAATTTTCTAATTTTCTGGCTTATGAGGTCGTATTTCACGCATTGTGCGCTCGATGTTGTCTTTTAAGGCTGAATCCATTGTTGGCTTGCCAAGATAGGCCAACAACTTCAAGTACCCTGCAAAAAAAATCCAGCGGCATCAAACCGCACGACATTATAAGCCAGGTCACAGGTTCATTTACCGAGATAATGTTGTCATTGAACACTTTCATTAACAACTTTATGGTTTCGACGGCAGATCGTGTTCTGTATCGGAAGCCATTGACGATGACATTTCGATTTTCTTCATTTCTGCAGAAGTACGGCCCGATGATGCTGCCACGCTATAAACGTCACCAAAAGAGATGGATCACCTTAAGATTTTCCTCGTTCCAAATTTGAACATTTTTTTTTTCCTTTTTTTTTCTGTCGGAACAGAACGCTCATACAAAGAACTAGTCAATTGTACTCTTTGTAGGTTCCTTTCAATGAAATCTTTCAGTCTTTCGAAGAAACATGAGTAAGTACTTCAGTGATAAAGTGCCTAGAGTACCAACATCCACCACGTCAACGCCGAGCGCCTGCAGCCTGATGCAAGCCTAAGTCGGACATTCACAGGGGTAGTGCTCCGCTGTGTTGTCATCACTTTCATAGCAAGCGTCGTAGGATAAGCACATTTCAGTGCTCAGGAAAAGTGTAATGCCCCGTCACGACGCCAGTAAGCAACCTGCAGTCTTTCCTGCTGAGAGACAGCAGGAACTCCGTTGACTTTCTAGAAACGTCGGGAAGCATTCGTTTGGCTTGCGAGCAGCCTGAGGAGAGTCATGCCAGATGCCGAGCACGCAGGCAGACCCAACGTAGATTCGGGTTCTGGAAAACTATCATCTGAAACTTATCATTTCCCGTCATTCTATTGTGACCTGGGACCGAGACACTTCTCAGTGAATTTAGCCTTCCGACTGAGTTTAGTGATGCTTTACATTCTTGAACTAGCTTGAAAGTCGTAGGAGGGTTCAGCAAGGCTCTAGGCGCAGCTCGGCTGTCGTTAAAGATGCAACTGCTTTGCCGCCTTCAGCATTTCTCCATAATCTAGTTCGTTGCTATCAGTATTGCGTACATCTCTGCTTGGAAGACAGACGCAAGTTTTCCTAACGAGAAGTAAATCTAACGTTGTCGTCCTCAAGGAAGACACCAGCACTACATCCTATATTGGAGCCGTCCGTGAAGATCCGACTGCAGATTCTGGCCGAAACCAGTCCTAGTCACAGGGAGATCGATTTCGTATTTTTTCCGCAGCAGGAGTTCTGGTGTCATTGCATCAGACGTCATGTCCATAAAACAGTCGGCGCGCAAGATCAACGAAGTTTCAGTGCTTATTGTAGCAAAAATCAATTCTTTTTCAATGGAAGATAGTATAGAGAGGGCAACCTGTGATATGAATATGAAGGAAAGGGTTTCATCAATGCGTCTAGAGCGGAGCCAGGTGTGCTAAGGAAAGCCCCCATGCAGCTAGACAGTCAGACCATTCTTTGGAGCCTGGTAAAAACAGCAAGCACATATTTTCGTGTGAGCTTATTCCACCAGACAACCGACGGATATGATGTAATTGGGCGTGAAGATCCAAAGGACCATTCTCGGCGGCAGGCTCCATGTCTTGCTGATAGCTCTTTTACATTGCCAGAAAGCCGACAGCGTCTTAGAGTCTTTCGACATAACATGTTTAGTCCATAGAAGTTTGTCATGCAGGCTTACACCCCAATTCTGAGTTTCTCTGGAGGATTGGATGGTGATGCCCTTAAACACTAGATGAGTCAGACAGACAGCTTCCGCCTTCTTGTAAAGAGAACAACCTCAGTTTTGAGAGGATTGACTGAAAGCCCATTACTAGTGCACCAATTATCGATAACGCCTAGGGCTGCCTGCTTGGGCTGTAGAGCAGACAGACAGACAGACAGACACCATCCAACAGACAGCTACATCAATCGCGTATGCTTGTGCAGAGGCGTCAGAACTATTGAGCGCGTTGAGCAGTGAGCCAACCAACAGGCACCATGGCCGTGGAGACAAAACGCCCCCGTGGAGGCAACCCCTGCTTATTAACATAGACACGGAGATAGAATTGTACCTCAACACTGACCAAAGTTTAAGGATGGAAAAGTGGATCGACCTCCAACTGTTCAAGGGCCCAATAAGCGAAGCCATGACGCAATCGATGATCATCTGGCTTCGATTATTGCAAGCATGTAGACCAAGATCCCTTAAAATATTTACACACAGCGTGGGCGAAGGAAAATCAGTGTGGAAGGAAACAGAGATACCGAGGTACATTGGTTTTGAATGCTTGTAAGTTATAATGACTAGAATATAGAGAGCTCGGTCTGGCATTCCATAAGCGAGTTGTACGAGGGTTGTCTGAAAAGTTTCCGACCGCAATGTAAAGATAGCGGCACTCGTCAATAAAAGCTAGTGAATGCTAGTTGTGCATCTTTTGACAGTTACTTACCGAAGTTTCAGTCATTTTGGACGCGCAGTTTTTACTTGACAGTCGTTTGAGTGAGTCGATGTGAGTGTTATTAAATTCTTGTTTTTGAAAGGCAATACGCCTACACAAATCAAAAATGAGTTGGACTCTGTGTATGGGGACTCTGCACCATCATTTACCGCAGTGAAATTTTGGGCAGCTAAATTTAAACGTGGCCGTAAGAGCTTGGGAGATGATGAATGTTCGGGGCGTCCAAAATCTGCAACCACTGACGATAACATTGCTAAAGTTCACCAAATGGTGTTAGACGACCGCCGAATTAAATTGAGAGAGATAGTAGAGGTTATGAAAATGTCCAAAGAACGAGCTTGTTACATATTAAATCAAGATATAGGCATTAGAAAGCTGTCCGCGCGTTGGGTGCCGCGTTTGCTTACGTGAGCCAATGAACATTTCCAACGCTCTATTGGCGCAGTTTAGGCGCCATAAATACGAGTTTTGGCGCCGATTAATTACTGTAGATGAAACTTGGATACACCATTATACGCCCGAAACAAAAATTCAGTCAAAACAGTGGACTGCAAGGGGCGAGCCGGCTCCAAAAAAAAGCAAAAACTGCTTTTTCGGCTGCGAAAGTGATGGCGACTGTTTTTTGGGATATTAAAGGAGTTATCTTAATCGATTATCTTCAAAAAGGAAAAACCATTAAAGGAGCATACTACGCATCATTACTTGCCAAGCTGAAGGCAGAAATTGCTGAAAAATGGCCACATTTGCAGAAAAAGAAAATCCTGTTTCACCAAGACCACGCGCCGTCTCATACCTCAGCGGTTGCATGGCGAAAATCCATGTTATGGTTTGAACTGCTTGACCATCCGCCTTATTCATCAGATCTAGCCCCAAGCGACTTCTTTTTGTTCCCTCATCTAAAAACTGCGCTCGGAGGATAGAGATTCTCGTTAAATGAGGAGGCAATCACCTTCGTGAACAATTATTTTGCAGAGAAAAACCCCAAGTACTATTTGGACGGGTTAGAGAGATGGGAGCATCACTGGAAGAAAGGTGTAGAGCTACAAGGAGACTATGTAGAAAAATAAAAAAAAAATTTGAGAAAAAATATCTTGTATCATTGTTCGGAAACATTTCAGCCAACCCTCGTATGCCTTAGGAATGAATCACGATATTTCAGAGTACGTTCGAAAGTGGGCTTCGGGGTAAACTGATGACCACATTTTTCGACAAAGTCGATGGACACAGGCCAAGTTCTTGCGCACGATAATGAATCTATGATTTAGGAGCTTCCTCAAGAGTTGCCTCAACGGCGTAGAAAATTTCATCTGTCTGATGATGATGCCAAATGATGTCTGATGATGATGCCAAACAATACTCAATTCTGATTGTTGCCATATTGCAAAAAGGAAGTTGTATTCGTATCATAGATCCTGTGTTTCCTTAAGGCCGAAGCGCTTTGGAAATTTTTCAATTCGATTTTGTGTCTGATGTCCAGAATAATTGGAAGCACCAAGATCTATTGAATTAATCCAGTCAACAACTTTAGTTGTAATGAGTTTAACTAAGGGCCTATTTCTTGTCCTAGAATATTGCCGCATAAGAGTAGACATATAACATATATATGTGCCAATAGAAAGTAAGTGGGCGTCGTTATTGTTATTATTAGAATTTAAGATAGAACTTTCAACACCATAGTTCTGGGTTCGGTGCGGGAAGTACTTCAACTCTTATCCTTTTTCCCGAATGAGTGCATTTGCTACTGCAGTCAACCCAATGAGATGTTTGTCTGTGGCCTTGTTCTCTTCCGTCATCCCAAGTTTTTTCGATTTTTATCAACAAAGAAAGGACAGCAGAACACTTATAAGTTGTCTCCTGGATTTTTCAGAATTTCCCTTGAATGTTGCCCCAAACCTTACCTTCTGTCTACTATTTTTGTCGACTTTTGAAAAAGGTTTTTACAAATATCGAATAATAGATTCACGATGGTAAAATTAATTTCACCGATGATCTCAGCTTTGCTGGCTTTCTTTTGCACTACGGAAGTGTTTCTCATGCCTTTCATGCTTATGATCCTTTTTCTGCGATAGTCAAATTCTGCTCCCTGGTGTTATCATATTTGCGTTCAGAATGACAAGTCTATATCATTTTTGTTTGCTTATTGTCGATGTTTTTTGCTCGGGCTTACCGGAGAGATGACGCCGTCGTCTTCGAGAAACTATCATAATTGGCTTCAATGGGGGTGACCTCTGCCAACCTGATCCTTTTACCAGTAAATCTCATTTCGGTTTGTGTAACTCGTAGCATTTCCCTCCTTTATGATTTTTTTGGAAAGTGCACTTCAGAATGTACCACTTCTAGAGTCCATTCAACCTATTCCGTTGAGATCTAATGCTCTGCTGAGCATTAAGGACATACGAGTAAAATAGAATGAATCCGTCTCACACTCTTAATCGGTCAGCGGTTTTCATGTGAATGTGAGGGCTTTAAAAATGCAGGAAGCCCATATAAACTCGATAGTGCATTCAAGCTTCCCATATATAATTTAGTTCATGTAGAACGCCTATTCCTTCATTATTTCTACAGTATGACATTAGGTTGGGTTAGTTTGAACTAGATTACGAATCAAGTATTCAAAAACTCTGGACACCATATAGAAGTATACAAGTTCTTACCTAAAAGGGCAATAATCTACGGCGATCTGACAGCTATTTATCTGCAGATGATGTATTTGATGAGCCCACATAAGTGCCACCAACTTGATAGAAAAAATTGGCGCGAACGAATGTTCAAACTGATGACTCAGGTATTTCTCAATGAACCAGACAAACGACAATTCACTCTAATTTCTGGGAATCTGAAGATCTCAGTTACGTCCTTCGCCGAGTAAACCATTTATCCATCCAAAAGTCAGTAAACCATAACATAACCTAACTAATTGCATTCGCCTAACAAAGCTGATTGTTTATTGTTGTTTTTTTTTTTTCTTTTTTCTTGTTCAGGGGGTCACTGTATCACTTATAATCCAATCCAGAGGCCATGTTGTTTTGTTTTTTAATCAATTCGACATGCGACTATTAGAAACAAGTTCAAAAGTGCTACTTGAACAGCGTCAATGACAAATATTTACCAACGAACTCACCTAAACCGATTCATTCCGCCAAAACAAATGCTTCCAACTAGTTATGTATTCGAACATACTCACGAAGTGACAGCACTCACAAGATGGCAGTAATTAAACCTCCTAAATGCCACAGAATAAGTTGTTGTGTCCAACTGTCGAACTGACAAAATTATTTATTCCATTTCGAATGACACTCGACCACACCGCGACAACAATTGACCCAGAAAATCAACATCAATGGTTGGTTACCCGAGAGGGATTGAATCGTTGTTTGACGTTTGACGGTACTGTCATTTGGGTTTGTTTGACTTTGGCTCAACGGTGCTCGTTGAGTCGAAACGTCAGACGGTCGACGATAAAATACATAAACACTGATCCAATTTAATTTAAGCACATACGAGTAAAGTGACGAAGATGATGATGTCTAATGTCTGCTGCCTGATGCCTGATGCCTGATGGCTGATGGCTTAGGCATCCCATTTACTTTTAGCGCTTTTGACTAAACGTTTTTACGCATTTTTAAATGACAATGAGATAAAACTCGTTCGGTTTTTGACATTTGGCTCTCACGTGTCTATATTCGTTTGATGTCTCAAGATCAAGCCACTTTAAAGTCACCAAAGTCAACAACCTTGTCGATGGGAATGACATCTGATTTTGTTGACCATTTACAAATGTCAAAAAAACGAAAGGAAGTAGTCATGTTCGAACAGTCGATTCCGGATGTGAGTGACGTTTATTTATGATTATTTTTTTTTTTTATTTATTGTAGCTGTTACTTATTCCCTTGATGATTGCAATTACTTGACAATGGGTAACTGTGTTCAATGCACCTTCACTAGTGGTTTGAAGGGGTGTCACAATCGAATCTCAAATATCTCGATGTCTTCTGATGCGAGGTGACTGCTTAAATGGCAGCAGTATCTGCTCGCACATACGGTGCGATGTGGTTTGATTGACGTGGTATCTGACTGCGCTGAGGTTTCGGTTTCTGTGTGGGCTGATTTATTCGTATCTTTGGTACATCTGCAACAAATGAGGTCGGAGAACTGAGACAAAGAGACGAGTACGAGGAATGAAGCAAAATCATCATGGGTGTCGGTGGCTTTAATGGTGGCTCAAGTAGCTAACAAGGAAGGCAATGACTTTTGGGCGGTTTTTGTTGTGTCTTATCAAGATTTCCAGAAGAAAGAAGGAATCAATGAGCTGTGTGTTGGATGGGATTAATGAGAACTAGACGATGTTATCGAAAGATCATCGGTATGGTTACGAGTATGTATTCGCATTTTTGAGCATTCCCTCCAATTTTTTGTTGTCTCTTTGTAACTTGAAAGGTGTTGTGTTTTTTTTTATTTTTAAACAAATAGTAATTAGAGATACTGTTGGTAGAAGGATTTGATTTGATATGGGAACTTGGAAGTAAGGTGGGCCATAACGTATTACTAATTGATTTGCTTATACAGAGTGACTTACTCGAACTCTAACTATTGAAAATGCTATAATTTTTTTATTTTTTGATAAATTTTATTATGCCAAAGCAAAAAATGTTGGAAAATACATCAATTTTCAAATTGTATCAGTAGTTTTCAATATGTCCACCTTTGGCGCGAATAATGGCCTTGAGACGGCCGAAGAAAGCAGCGCACGCTGCACGCAAGTGGCTCTGCGGAATTTTGGCCCATTCCCGGCGAAGTGCTTGTTTGAGGTGGTCGAAACTTTGGTATTTTTTAGTGCCAACCTTCGCCTTCAAAATATCCCAGACAGAGAAATCCAACGGATTTGCATCCGGAGAATTTGCAATCCATTGTGTCGAAGAAATGAAGTGTGGAACGCTGTTTTTTAACCAATCTTGGTTGATGCGCAATTTATGAGACGGTGCCGAGTCTTGTTGAAATGTCCACGGTCTCCGACCGAAATGATTGTTTGCCCAAGGCTTCAGTACTGTCTCTAAGACAGTATCACGGTATACGATCGCATTAATTTTGACGCCACGGTCCAAAAATACAAGCGGAGAGCGACCATCGGCGGTTACGGCGGCCCAAACCATCACCATCGGTGCTGCCTGCTTTCTGGTGGCCCCGAGGGTGTAAATTTTCGAATGAACTCTCTGGCAAGTAAACTCGGTCATTTTGTTTGTTGACATATTGCTCGATAACAAATGACGACTCATCGGAAAAACCAAATTCGGCAACTCACCACTTTCGTTCAAGCGTAGCAACTCCTTCGCTCTTTCGACTCTAGCTTTTTTCTGTTGCGGTGTAAGATCTGTGTGCTTTTTGGAACTTCAATGGCTTCAGCCCAAGCTCATTTTTCAGTATGTGTTGCATCCGTTCCAACGATATGTTGAGCTCACGAGCCATTTTTCTTCAACTTCGACGTGGATTTCGCTCAATTTGAGCCTTCACTTTCCGAACCATTTCTGCCGATGTTGCTGTTTTTTTATGACCACCTCTATGGCGGTTTGCAATGCTGCCAGTATCACGGTAGCGAGCTATGGTTCGAGACACAAATGATTTATTCACGTTGAGGTGCTGCAGGGCTCTAACGATAGCTACTTGTGGTTTTTCAGCCAAAATAAAGCAATCACATTATCACATTTGAGTTCCATCGCGAATAAAAATTTTTCAACACAACTGAGACGCAAATCGTTTAAAAAGCTTCTAAATAATAAAACTATCTGTCATGTGTCAAAATTTGAGCTCACTGACATGAATGGTTTGGAAATTATAGCAGTCTGCATTTGGTTGCAGTTCTAGTTATTCAGGGTGTATAAAGGCCAATTTTTATAGCTTTAATCCTTTTTTATTGGCAGGAGTTTAAAAAGTTTAGTTGTCGGGCTCTTGATTAGACTTATCTGCCTATTATACGCAGAGTGTCCACAAAATGATTGTGTCGAAGTTCTTTCGATCTAGAAGAATGTAAAACTGATTTGAGATGTTTCAATCGGCTTGCAGTTGGTTGAATATCATGAAATTTCAACCAATTTTTAAGTCGGCCGATCAACGGCATGTGGCAGTTGAAACTAAACCTCTCTACCCTTAAACGATTGTTTGATAGTTGGCTAACTACCACATGGTTTAAAAGTTGGTTCCCATGTACATTTTTGGCTGCGTCTGTGAGTGAAGTATGTTGTGCTGTGGTATGTAGAGTTGTGCTATTTTTTTGGCAGCCAAACATGGCAGGAATAGGCCAGCTGATCATTATCGCACTATCTCCTGAAAAGCTGGGAGCGACTTCCTTAAGTTCGAACGTTTTCCCCTATTCTTCTATTAAGACCAGGCGGTGTAGATTGTCAGATTTCAAACCCATTTGCTCGGACTATTTTATATTAAGGGTGTTCGGAGATTCTTACTTTAAGTAAGCATCAATTCCTTCTATTTAGTCTCGCTCAGTTAATTAAAGTTCCTTTCCAATTAATACAAGGTGGCGCAAAATAAATCACACAATTTTGTTTTTGAATTACTTTTTACAAAATAAAAAAAAATGATTTTGAGTGATAGAAATCTTTACATGGACCTTTGCAATCGTTTCTGTTAAGTGGAAAAGATGATATCCGCCAAGTGGCTGCCGCCAGTGTTGATACACCTTTGTGCCCGTTTTATAGCATTTTCCATGACTTTTCGCAAGATTTCCGGTGATAACTATTCGCATTCCTGTCGAATATTCTCCTGCGATTGTCTGAGGCTTGTTGGCATAAACCCGCGACTTCAAGTAGCCCCAAAGAAAGAAGTCTAGGATGGTTAAATCGGACGATTTTGCTGGCCATGCCAAATCGCCAAAACGGGAGATTACGAAACCAGGAAAGGCTTTCTTCACAATATCCATTGTGGCTCGTGCTTTGTGTGTGGCCGCACTGTCTTGTTGAAACCACATGTTCACCAAGCCCCGCTCATCCAATTCCGACAGTAAGAAGTCGTTTATCATTGCCCTGTAGTGTTCGCCAACAACAGTGACCGTATTGCCCATGGCATCCTCAAAAAAATACGGCCCAATCACTCCTTCCGCGTAAACGCTGCACCACACAGTGACTTTGAGTGGATGTAATGGCTCTTCGTGCATCATACGCGGATTTTCAGTCCCCCAGACACGAAGATTTTGCTTATTGACGTAACCGCTGAAGTGGAAATGCGCCTCGTCGCTCATGATGATTTTCGACACAAAATAGTCCCCTTCGTTGTTGAGATTGTGGATGGCTTTAGAGTAATTCATACGCGACTGATAGTCAGGAGGCGTTAACTTTGCACGGGAACATATAAAAGTCTTTTACTAAAATTCGCAGTAGGGTCCATCTGGTGATGCCTAATTGCGTGGCCCGTCGTCTGGTTGATGTTTCTTTGTTCTCAGGGACATCGGCAGACATAGCCGCGGTATTCTCTGTTCGGGTCGAGTAGCTAAGCGCCGGAATGTTTGCCCAGTTGGCGCGACACAATTAGAAAATCGTCGTCGAAATTCACGCTGCGCTAACACCACCGATCAATTATTGGCCAAAAAGATCACGCAATTATTCCACGCTTTTGCAGAGTATAGCGCTCCATTGCTTATCTGTTAGTATACTGCAGTTGTCTAGTTCACAAATGTCAAATATGATTGACGTACGATGCCATTTGCAAAAATTATACCATCTTCCGATAGGGTGATTAATTTTGCGCCACCTAGTATTACCATTTAAAGCCAGGCCGTACTCTATCAATGTCTTTCCCAGACGGATTAAAATGCTTTCCGAGACCTTTGTATGTTCTTCTAATCGACTAGCGAATGTTCTCCATGTCATCCTACAGTGAAGGGCGAATTTGATAGAAAAGCTTCAACTGAACAGGGCTCTATAAAGATCGTCTCTTTAATTGCGGCTTTTTACTACAAGGTAAAACTGTTCGATGGTGGGTTCACAAGGCCTGATGAGGGCTTCAGGCCCACTGATGATGATCGAGGAAATTGTTCACATAGAGTTTCAAGCATTCTCTGAGTGTGCTAAATAGGTCTTCAACATCGTGTGTGCTCCCACGATATCAACATATTGACAGCCAGACTGCCATCAATCCGCCCCACTCAGAGACTTCGTCCTCTAAACTAGTAGAACAGTGCAAGGAAATTATCATGCAGGTAAGCGCTCGGTATAATATCACTCTCCTCTGGGTTAGCCACAGTAACGTAGAGTGGAATAAGAGAGCCGACGCGCTAGCTAGATGTGGCTCAACCTTCGATGTGTCCTTTGCGAAGACAGTCTGTTCTCCGATGGTACTCATCTCTCTCTATTACCAAGATGGAGCAGTCTATAAACTTGTACCATATCCAGACAGATATGGCTCGACTACAATAAATACAGGACGAATGACTTAATCAACAGAGCTCGCACTGAGACAGCAAGAATCACAGAAATTAGCACGGGTCACTGGCCAATTGGCTCCCAGACTGCCAAAGTAGGACACTGCCGTAGCTGTAATAACTCACACGAAAAGGAAACCCTATTCCGCTTTCTTTGTGAGTGCATTAGCTAGAACCATGCATCGCATACTTGGAAACCTTTTTTCAAAGAATTATCAGAGGTTTCTGGCATAAAATTCTGCAACACTATTAATTTTCTGAACTCCACAGGACGGATCTGGAAGTTACGCTCTTAGCAATATCATCCAGGTCATGTGAGTTGTGTTATCCAAACGAAATATCCGCGCTACTTCTGTTTCTAGTAAGACCTTACAAGACAACCACTTCTACCTTTCTGCCTAATTACTTACTTAGATGGTGCCATAGTCTAGGGAGGACCTAATCCCCAACCAATACGCTTCTTCTGTTAGCGCTGTCTCTGGCTAACTGCACCCAGTTGAGCACTCTAGGTTGGTTGAGGTCCACTTCCACCTGTGCGCGGCACTTAAGACGACGTTTTCTCTATTATGCTGTCCCCCATCGTTTAAGCTGAAGACTCTTCGGTCTGGTTAGAACCCCTCTTTAGCGTTTTCTAGCGTTTAGACAGACAGAACTGCTGTCGATTGCTGCGCATGTTGAAAAAATCACATTCTGCCTTCAGTGAAATAGTGGTCGTAATCGGACTGGTCTGAACTGAACCTTTACATACATTCTCGTTTCTTATTCCACGGTCTTTTGTCCGGGGTTTTCGTCCTTTGGATATTCTTGCAAAACATGCGAACATCATTTTTGCAGCGGCACTTGTTTGGGCTCAAAGCCGCTTTTAATTTTTCACCTTTGCTTTTAGAGCAACGCCGTTTTGCTGGCCTACTGTCTCAATGATTTCATTCGTTTGACACTCTTCAAAAGTCAAGGCTTTCAATGTGGCGTTTGGGGAAAATCCGGCTTACAAGATGCGACGTTTTTGTTGGCTTGCTCACACTATCATGCTCTAGCAGCCTTGTCGATCAAATCACGCCAGGCACTTCTGTGTATGCTGAGGTTTAGGTAACCCGGGTTGGGGATAATGACATTCCGCTGTGCGTAAAGTTGATTTGAATCCATCTTGAAATGCAGTCTGTGACTAACTCCCCTCCCTTAATTGGCATTAAATTCAACCGGAACGTGCCGTAGTTAACTCTCAAAGAATTCCATTCTAAAAGCTGAAGTCAAAACCCAATGATCGGCGTAGCAAACAGAAGCAGGGCTACAGAGGCCGAAAAGTGTCACGAAAAGAGACGCCTTGTTGGCGAATATCTCAAGATTTCTCCACCAAAGTAACCCTAATAAAAGTCCTATTTCCCACGGCCAAACAAATTTATCTGAATCTCCAACCGTCGTAGAAAACATTTTCTTCAAATTTATTACAAGTACCTTAGTTTCCAGCCATCAGCTACTATACTAATAATTTTACCAGATCTCTAATTTAGTGGCTCGTTAAGTCGCACCCACCCATAGAGAGATTTCTCAACATGAGGTTGTTTGCGCTCGCTGTTTGACTTGATGTTGTAGTAGGTACCCAAAGGCCTACACCTCTGAAAAGAATACAACTCTCGAGTTACAACAACAACCAGCAGATCGATTAAATGTAATTTAATTTAATTAACAGTTGAGCCAACAAATTTGTTAACAAAAAATCAACAATGTAACAGTAATGGCAAAACACAAGGATCGGCATCGACTGAGACATTAATTGTTAAATATTAGTCAGTGGCAGGGATACGAATCGAGTACGAGCATTTGTGCCACACCCCATGGTTTAATAGAATCATTAACTTGAATTCTGGGGGACACTTGGATCAGGTCATACTACCACCTACCATTGACGGTACTCGTATGCACAAGCAGGCGCCACCGACTGCCTGGCTAGCTGATCAATAATTTCCTGAACTCCCCACGCTTACGCACCTCTATCGTGCCATAAGTCAATATAGTATATTGAACCAGGGCGCACGTATCTAGATGCGAATATAATTCTAGTTTCAACTCAAATCAGCATGGAACTCACAGATACGCGTATGTATGGTGTGTGCAGTATCCGTAGAGTGCGTTTGCGTGAAGTGCGATTTGAGACGGTTACTGGTTGGAAGTTGTTAAGTTACTCATACGGCATGGAGGCCCGACACTTTTCGTTTTGCTTCAATTTATTTGCCGGCCTTCAGTGATTGGCAAGGTTAAAGTCGGTACCAGTACGAGTAGTTGCTAGTCGAGAATGTTGTCTGCGTAAAGTCGTTACTCCTTTGGCAATTATTCAACGACTATATGCACTCGTATGCGTGTACGTAAGCCGACAGAGGAGTTACTTTGAAGTGCTGACAGCGGATTATGCTTGGAAAAAGCGTGTACTGCATGCGGAATTGAATTGTTAATCGATTCGTCAAATGCAGGTGGTACTCGTATGTATGAGCAATAAATAGTGTTGTGAGCTGATGGATTTATGGTCATCACTTGAGGAATTTCTGTCGTAATGCTTAGATCTGAGCAACTTAATGGCAACTCATTTATCAAGTAAGTCGCTATCCCTAAAGATAATATTTCCCAGAAGCGCTTATTACCTACCTCACATAGCTCAAAGTGTCAGCATTGCCATTCCACTAGTCACTATCAACTATCCATTCAGCAACTCCAGTCAACAGCTCCCTTAATTGGCCAATGACTAAAACCGCAAACCACCAAATTCATCTTCATCTATTGAAACACATTACAAACTGAAAATTAGTCAGTACCACGTGCTGACGGACCGAGCCACTTCAATCCGTAGCACACTGCTTGGATCTAACATCGTCGCTACCGCACAGTGCTGTGATTAATTGACTCTTGGAATTAAAGTCAAATTTTCCGCATACCGCAAGACGCATTTTATAGCACCGAACATCGTGTGCAGTAAATTATCATTCCTGACCTCGTCAAGTTGTTACATTCCCCCAATTCGAACGAGTCGCGCTCTCTTGTTTAGATGCGAGTATACTATAAGTATGTCAGTTCCTCCTCTAGCAGCTGTGCCGAGGTATTTGTTTGCTGTGGAATCTACTCCTATCTGGGTGCCTAAATTCAGGAACATTACTTCAATGTTGCAGTCGAAAAGGTGCGCAGCAGTTTAAGTAACTGTGTAGTCAGACAAGAAATAATTTTAATGATGAAATGTCTACGGTCTATGGGACGCATCGTTTAGACGTAGTTACACAATCGCCAAGATGAACATCCACCACCAAACTGGGTGCGCGATACTAATGGAATAATGAAAAAGATTAGGCAAACAAGGTATGTTTTCTTCCATAGATTTTGTAAGATACTTAGTTTTGTTTTGGAAAAGAAGATACAACAGGGTGGTTGAGGCTTTTCAGATCAGCTTAGCTCATGGACTCTTAAGTTTAAATAGTTCAAAGCTAAGAGCATCACAGGGCTTTGGATGTACTCGTATCTATCGCAGTTCAGGTACAACTTTGAATGTTTTTCTCGGTTTAAAATATGAGTCGATGTCTTCCTCAAAAGTAGACACCCTAGTTAACGCTTTCCTTTGGATGTTGCTTCCTCTGAATTGTGTCGTTTTGCTGGCTACACTTTGGTCATTTGAATTAGGTGCCTTGTCCATGCGTAAGACCTTATCGAGGTTCATTCCTAGGCTATTTCCCTAGGACACAGGTCTCGGAGGCATCTTATACGCCTTTCGGAATGTTGGTAAGAGTCGTACTCGTAGATTTTACCGTCCTCTTGACAATTGTTCACACAACACCACTTGAAACTTGGGTCAAATGACTTGCGTCCGATGACGCTGCTCGCACATCGGTACGATTTTTTTAGGTCCCTGGAGTTGGAGTGTACTGCTCTGCAAAACGAACGACAACACCTATAAGAAATATTGTGTTTGATAACGTTGTACCTTTGCCTTTAGTAAGATCCGTTCCAATGTAATTATGAATTAATCCGACGATCTCGTTGAGTTAAAATTAGTAACGATCTGCTGATAGCTCTGCACTAAGCAACTCATTCAATTACGAGCTGAGTATCTTCTTCAGTCTTGGTGTCTTGGCAGACTGAAGAAGATAGTAAGGTCTGGCCTACTTCTGATCTTTTACATTTGTACCGCTCTGCACCGATCTTATTCGCAGACAACGCTTTTTTCCAGTAACAGTTCTTCACAAGTCTTGAATAGAGGTGTGGTCTTGCGAAACAAGCTAGTGGGATCATTCCCTAACCCGGAGTTCTGTCATATTCTACAAAGGCAAACCTGCAGGAAGCTCAGGGATCCGCAGCATAAAACATTCTTCATATCTTAAAAGCATACAGCGATCGTTCACTAACGGCCGGTTTTATTGGAAGGGCATGAAATCCCGCTATCGTATATACATCGTTGGAAACATCAACTAAGACTAAGAAGAACTAGGTACTGCCAAGAATTTAAAGCCCAACGCGTGATGTCAACGCCAAAGGTAATAAGGGACAACACCGTGCCTAAATATCTAATCACACGGACGCGAAATAGCAATGCCGAGGAGTAAATCATCCAAGGCATGCTGTTTGAGCACTATACCTGTGCGAAGATCAGCTGGTCTTTCAGTTGTCTTTCAAATTCGGCTAAACTGACAGTGGAACAGTCAACAGAAGTGAGGTTTTTAAATATGTCTTCGTCTCTCGATACAATACAGAGAGTCATCAAGATCTTCTACAAGGTCACCTCAACCAAAAAACTGTGACAATCAGAATATCACTCTCCCGCGGACGAGCAAATGGAAATTTTTGTAATATCTTGGCGAGCGGTGGCCAGAGGTATACTAGTAAGTGACAAAGATTCCACACAGGATATCACGCAGGGATCTCACTCAAAAATGAGAGACCGTAACTTGGCAGTGCAACGTAGTATAAAACGCGAGAAGCATAAAATCAGCACAGCACAGTGCTTAGATAGAGCACACCGGCGCGTCATTATGACGAATTGTAAAGGAGCAACATCGTCTGAAAAGCCAAAATGGTTCTTTGCTATCAGAAGATATTTGGGTGGCCAAAAACACATTACCCCTGGGGTCGAAAAGATTGGAACTACAGCCAAGGCTCCCAAAAAGAACCAGACTGTGGATGCAGGATTTCCCAAGCAGTCTTACCCACTGGGTCTTCTTTCATCGACCATACAAACAATGCGTCGAGTATGCCATAGCGCGCCGTTTCATCCACACATTTTGCTAAATGAGACAGGACTTTCGACAGCGTGAATCGTAAATATGTTAGCAATCTTACACAGAAGAGGCATTTGGGGCACGATGTTGCTAGCGCTTCACTATCAGTAGACAGCAAATCAGTTCTAGCTAAAAAAAAATCTATTCTACCATGACAATATCTCCCTTCTTTTGCGTATGTTTATAGGACATCACCAGATGATTCCAAAGCCTAAAGCCGAGGTAAACTATAACAGGATTAGAGCCCAAACACTTAGATTTTCAAGTTCCTTCAAAGTGCTTAGAATTGCTATACAAAATGTCGAGTTAGTTGATATCAACATTAGGAACACAGCACCTGTGCTTGGTATCCTTTCGAATGTCTTGAAATCTAGTGAATTCAGTACTAAGATCAAGCGGCAACAGCTCCACATGGAAACGGGTTAGAAGCCGATAGATATCATAACTCTGCAAATAAAGTGGCGCCAAAACGACTCCATTGCAAACTTAGTAGCCCTATGGAATACATCTAACTGGCCAGGCAAAAAAGCAGGTCTGCCTTCACAGTCATGCCTCAAAACTATATTTTTACAAATTGCCCAATTGTCATTGTCTTTTTGCTATCACAATCAATTGAAACAAATAAGCAATAGCAGCCTAAAACATCACTCCTGTGGAAGGCCGTTTCTGTTTCGAGTAAAAAACGAAAATCTGCAAATTGTACTAAAATGAAAAACTTGACACCCTATGCCATGTAGCACACTTCGAAGACGCAACACGCTTCTGTCTTCAATTTGTTTTGACGGATTGCTTCTTTAATTTTACCCGACAGTTGATGGATCTTTATAGACTCCACACTACAATGCATTGATTGATTGCAGACACTCGTTATAGCTGAACATATTTGGCGATGATTTAAGTCCCCTCGGGATATTTTGACTAACAAATACACCAAACTGCTCATTTATTTACATTAACCCATGCTGCCTTAGATGGCAAAAAGACTATTATCGAACGCACATGTAATAATTTCACTTTACAACTTCTCCATATACGGTATTGTAGTCATAATAATGCGTCTGCGTTGGCGCCAAGCGACACTGACAACAGTCGAACCTAAAACCATTTAAACTTTCATCATGGCGCCTATAGTAGAATCGAGACGGAAAGAAACTGTCACTTTTCCACATCACCCGGATGTGGTCTGGTATCTATTGCAATTGAATTGTCATAGCACATCGCTTGAGGGAAGCCAACCCACGACAATTACTGACATTTTATTTCCTAGAAACAAATTACCACAACTAAACATGACACAAAAGGCGCGCTAATAGATGGAGCTGTTCAGAGTGGCGTTGTTCAGTGATGAATCCTACAGATACTCATATAACGTTTATGAGGGCAAGTGTGCATATTATGCCTGTGCTCATGCTAAATTTAAATTTATTCAATCCGTCCGGTGCGGTAGATGGAAGCGATCGCCGGCAAAGATATTGAGAGAAATGACGAGAACGCGTGCGCACAACTCATTATACCGTTGGTTCAATTGGAATGTGAAGTGCGATCCAGTTGCTATAGAGTTGCGATCGAATCAGTGACAGGTGAATTTTTAAATCAATTTAACTTCTGTGTTAGGCCGCAGGGGTTGAATGCGCTTAGGATACTCTCGATAAAGCATACGTGAGTGAAATGCCCCAAGGTAGGTAACTAGGTAGAGTGCTTTTACTTAAAGTTGTCTGAAATGATTTTCTGTTGACAGACGAGTTAATTAAAAACCATTGATTACATGAGACATTAGATGTTAAGTGAAGCATTAAATCAAGGAAAAAAAGTGAGTCAAGTAGGAAGAGTTAATGACATAGCCATTGAGTGTGAAATTGAACAAAGGGAAGATACGTTGAGTAGTTACAAAATGATGATTTGTGGTTTGATTTCATGGTTCGTAAACATTGCTTTGAAATCAGTATGAAGAGAATTAAGAATTTCTGGGTATCTATGGCTGGGTGGTGGTATCAAACGTAGACATGGGTAATTTAGAAAGTGGAATTGAATAGATTTCGATACGAGTGGAACAAATTACCTCACTTCTTTCAGGAGACCTTGTTGTTTAGATTAGAAATGTAAAACCTATTGCTTTTGGTAGATATGATATTCCCTACTTAAGTTGTTAATGTTCTTTTCTGAATGAACAATGCTTAAGGTATAAATTGTCTTCCCCTTCTATGAAATTTATTTACTTAATACGAGTATGTGCAACCTCTAGTTTCTTCACAGTTGATGAAGGGGTTATCATCACCCGTCGCTGCTTCTGTCGGTCGCTGTGGAAGGTCTTGTAGATGTTGTTAGAATTAACATCTATCCATCCTCTAATCATCATAAATTGATTGTCTAAGAGTACATTTTAAAACGCATTGTACATCGTATGTTGACTGGAAAATTGGACACGACAAAGCTGTGCGCAAGATGGGTGCCGCGTTTACTCACAATGGAACAAAAACAGCGTCGCTAGCATGTTTCAATCGAGTGTTTGGCTAAGTTTAACAGCAATAAAGCCGAGTTTTTGGGTCGATTCATAACCATGGATGAAACATGAGTCCATCACATAGAGCGAACACAAAAGTGTTCGGCCAAGCACCAAAGATTGACTGTTTGGTACGGTTTATGGCATGGCGGCAATATCGGACCTTATTTCTTTCGAAATGAGGAATGAGGCACCGCTATCGTTAATGGTCTCATGTATAGCCGACTTTCTGTGGTCAGAGCTCCAACAAGACGGCGCTACAAGCGACGCAACCCTCGAAGTTGTGAAGGAGAAATTTGGCGACTGGGTCATCTTACTGCGAGCGTTCATCAATTGGCCGCCGCGATCATCCGATTTGACGCCACTCGATTATTTTCTCTGGTCAAGCTCTTAGTCTATACTAATAAGCCAACCACATTGGACGAGCTCAAGGCCAACATTCGACACGCTATTGCCGGAATAACAAAGCACATATTGGACTCACTCATCAAATATTGGACCGACAGCTTAAAGCACTGCCAGCAAACCACATATAACGATATGAACGTAGCTTCAATATAAGGCCATCATCAATGTTATATCTCACACCGTTGTTGTTTTATTTAAATTACCTTTCCTGTCGTTCTTATCTGGTCACCCTTTAGTAACTATGTCAAGGTTCTGGCGGTGGGCACATAAAACACAGTAAGAAGGTGCCATCGCAGAATTGAGTAAAGAGTTATCCCAGAATAATGAAAACAAAAAGGAATCGGCGGAGGTTGATGAAAGAAATCTTAAGAACAGCGGTGCATGCAATTGAAAAACCATTTCGCTTCCATCATAGGGCCATTAAAAAACCACCTAGAAAACACTATCCTGCAGGAATCAAGTGATTTATGTATATCAATGCTTATGCCGCTGTTCATTAATGAAAGGCTCTCGCCAGTGTCCAAAGAGGATTCGTTTGGGATAGATCACATTAGCTTAGGAGGCGTTGGAACATCATATTTTACATGGACGGTATCTTTCAAGGGATTTGTAGATCCGAAAAAACATGACAAAAATAAATCCTTTCACCCGTACCTTAGACTGGTGATAAACGATGCCGCGCACCTTTATCAACGGGAACTGAAGGTGTTTATTTATCTTAATGAAGGATTTGGATCACCACCAGGTAGCACCAGGGAAAAGAAAACTACAGCGTAAAGTAGAAATGCTGACAAAACAACAATCATCAGTCGAGAAGCTATCCCAACCCAACAAATTAACATTTCAGATGGAGGAAAGAGCCTTTCTCTACATTTGGTATGCTGTTCGATCTCCAATTGAGTGTTAAATACATCATCCGTCGAAGCCAGAAAATGTCCTTCATTACATCACGTAAGCTTCAATTATCTTAAATCGTTTCAAGCTGATATAACTTTGGCGAACTTAGGGACTACAGCCATTAAGGCTCCGCTATTGAATCTAAAAATTACACCAGCATCGAGATCAATTTAAGAACTAAACTTGTCAATCGCTTTAGGCAAATGAGATGCAAAACCCTCTCCTGAACAACTCTATATAAAAACCTAATCATCAGAGTCCTGCTCTATGACGTAGAGGCCAAGCCATTTTTGAAAAAAAAAATTATTTTTTCGGATGATCCTCGATGACCTCTGTATAGACATTGAGTGGATGAGAAGATACAATGACGAACTGTACCGGCTACACAGTGATATTAACAAGTCCAACAACAGCAATTATGATGGCCAGAAAATGTACGATGATTACCAGCACTCTGTCGGAGGCACAGCGGATTAAATGAAGATTTCAATTTTCGTGGAGTCAGATGCAAGCTGACCACATCCAACTCGTCGAGTGAAATTGGAGGCACTCAGCAGGTTATTAGATGTTGGTTGAGGCCTATGTCTACTCCGCATCATCGCCATCTAAAATAAGGTAGGTCAAACAAACATATTTACCTTTCAAGTGTGGGTTCCACGGAAAAACTTGTCAGGATCAAGTCTTCATAATTCGAAGACGGAGATGGCGGTGAAGTGGACAAGGATAAAGGCTGCAACAAAATATAGTATAGTTGAAATCAAAAAATCTTACTGCTAGTTCTTATGTTTATTTCTATTACGAAACTTTTTCCAACACATCTCCAGCCAAAGAAACTCTACCCCAGTTCTTACCTCAATCTTCTGTTAACTGATTTCTCTGACATACTGGATTGGGATTATCGCTGTCAATACCCGGTCGTCCTTTGTTGCCTCTCTGGTTAGGTTATTTATTTCAGATAATTTAAGGACAGAGTCAGCATTATACCAGAAAAATAGCGCCAACCTACATTGTCCAATTCTAAATTCCGGCAAGTGCTTTCACTAAAGATATTACCGGCAGGGGATCCAAGGATGCCTACCAAATCTGTGTTGATTTATTGGGTATATAATTTATTTTGTGCGGTTTTTTTTCCAAAATTTTAACGTTTATTTAAGAAAAACATGTACAATAGTATTATTCAAAGTATTGCCCATCTGAAGCTATGACTTTTTCCCATCTTTCTGGCAATTTGTGGATCCCATCCCAAAAGAACGGCGCCGGCTTGGCAGCCAAGAATGAATCAAGCCAATTTTTGATATTCTGCCCTGATGTGAACCCCGTGAGGGCGTTCTGCATCGACCGGAACAAATGGTAGTCAGAAGGGGCAAGGTCTGGGCTATATGGCGGGTGGGGTAAGACTTCCCATCTACTGTTTTCCAAATAGTTCTTAACCGGAATAGCAACGTGTGGCCGAGCGTTGTCATGATGGAAAATTATTGCCTCGTGCCTGGTCGCATATTCCGGGCGTTTTTCGGCCACTGCTCTCTTCAAATGGATTAATTGTGTTCGGTAGCGTTGTCCATTGATGGTTTCACCCAGTTTTAGTAGCTCATAATACAGCACACCCATACAGAGCATTACCTTCGCGCCATGGATATTCGGCTTTGCCGTTGATTTGGCTGGTTGGCCGGGTTTCACATATGATTTTTTGCGCTTGGGGTTGTCATAATGGATCCATTTTTCATCACCAGTAACAATCCGATGCAAAAATGACTTCCTCTTGTGGCGTTCCAGCAGCATTTCGGACATGCAGAACCGCCTTTCGACGTCTCTCGGCTTGAGTTCATGTGGAACCCAATTTCCTTGCTTTTGAATATATCCAGCTGCGTTTAAACGTTTTGAAATGACTTCTTGAGTGACACCCAAAGATTCTTCGAGCTCTTCTTGTGTTTGGCAACAATCTTCATAGAGTAATGCTTCCAGTTCTTCATCGTCAAACTTTTTTGGCTGCCCAGGACGTTCTTCGTTTTCCAAGCCAAAATCACCACTTTTAAATCGTGCAAACCACTTTTGGCACATTCGCTCAGCTAGCGCATGTTCACCATAAACTTCCACCAAAATACGATGACTTTCGGCAGCAGTTTTCTTCATATTAAAGTAATGAAGAAGAACTCCCCGCAAAAACACTTTTTCAGGCACAAAGTTCGACATATTTGAGTGAAAAAAATTATTGTTGTTTACGCTTCAAATGAATGACATATACTGAAATGACGTACAATGACAGTGGCTTTCCAACGCATGTTCCAATGGAATAACAAGTTACGCCATCTTTTCGCAAACCGCGCGAATTAAGTTATAGACCCAATAATAAAAAAAATAACTCAATCTAATTCCGAAGCCTGGTCAGTTTTTTTTTTAATTTCTAATTTGATTTCAAAAAAAGCGCATTGGCAAAGGTAAAGAACTCGTAGGACTCGATAACACCGATCACTCTATAGCTCGAATTTCATATGCGAAAAATTCAGAACTCTGCGAGTACGAGGGTGGTCCCAGAAGTGCTCGACCTAACAAAGAAAACCCAAAAACAATTATGGAAAAATATGTTTATTTCTCCACTTAGTCTCCTTTTAGTTCAATACACTTCTCCTAGGGTTGTGAGAATCGTCGAGCTGCTTAAAATAGCCATCAACCGCAGACACCACTTCTTTACTGCTGCCAAATCTTTTACCACCGAGCCATTTTTCCAAGTTCGGAAATAGAAAACAATCCTAGGGAGCTAAATCTGGCGAATAGGGTGCATGAGGACACAATTCGAACTTTAACTCATTGATTTTGCCAATCGCGACGACGGATGAGTGAACTGGTGCATTGTCCTGATGAAAGAAAACTTTTTCCATCGCCAAATGACGCCGAGTTTTTGGGTCGATTCATAACCACGGATGAAACATGAGTCCATCACTTATGATGAACATGAAAGATAAAATCAGCAAAAAAACGGCCCATTCCCGGCGAAGTGCTTGTTTGTGGTGGTCCAAACTTTGGTATTTTTTAGTGCTAACCTTCGCCTTTAAAATATCCCAGACAGAGAAATCCAACGGATTTGCATCTGGAGAATTTGCTATCCATTGTGTCGAAGAAATGAAGTGTGGAACATTGTTTTTTAACCAATCTTGGTTGACGCGCGCTTTATGAGACGGTGCCGAGTCTTTTTGAAATGTCCACGGTCTCGAGCGGAGCGGAGCGGAGAGCGACCATCGGCGGTTATGGCGGCCCAAACCATCACCATCGGTGCTGCCTGCTTTCTGGTGGCCGTCCGAAGGTATAAATTTTCGAAGGACCTCTCTGGCAAGTAAACCCGGTCATTTTGTTTGTTGACCAAATTCGGCAACCCACCACTTCCGTGCAAGCGTAGCAACTCCTTCGCTGTTTTTTTATGACCAGCTCCATGGCGTTTTGCAACGCTGCCAGTATCACGATAACGAGCTATGGTTCGAGACACAAATGATTTATTCACGTTGAGGTGCTGGAGGGCTCTAACGATAGCTACTTATGGTTGTCCAGCCAATCACACTATCACGTTTGAATTCCATCGCGGATAAAAATTTTTCAACACAACTGAGACGCAAATCGTTTAAAAGACTTGTAAATAATAAAATTATCTGTCACGTGTCAAAATTTGAGCTCACTGTCATGAACGGTTTGGAAATTATAGCAGTCTGAAGTTGTTTGCAGTTCGAGCCATTCAGGGTGTATGTTGTATTCGTATTTGTTCTTTAATGGATCACACTGATGTGCTGATGAAGTTCTCAGTATATGGTAGCTCTGATGCAGTTCAGAGTTATACTTGGTTCCTTCTAATGAAATAAAGTTCCAGTGATCCCTTACACATCTATTACCAAATCAAATTTATGTTCAAGGGAAAGATAAACATCATGGTCGCATGGTCGCATGCGGAACTACATCTGTTACTTCATTCAAAATCACGAACGAATTCTAAATATAAAATCACAAAACAACAAAAATCTTAAATCATGTTTCTTCAAATGGACAGAGGCCTGATGGTATAAACAACAAAACAATAAATTTCCACAGACTCTGCCATAAATAACGCAGAATCTTATCTTATTTCGTCTCTTGCTTTAATTAATCAGCGCTCCAACGAACAGATAGTGTCTGCCGAAATCTTATTAATTGTTCAGAGTTCATTTTCGAATGAGGATGCATCCATTAACTTTGCCCTCCTCCTCTGGCTAGTTTTAGTTTTATTGATGACTAAAAATATAATTATATATACACGAGTATAAGTGTGTTTATGTAGTATGGGGGGGGTAAAAATTAATGCCCCGGGTGAGGCTCGAACTCACGACCTTAAGATTATGAGACTTACGCGCTGCCTACTGCGCCACCGAGGCTACGAGGGGTGGTATTTCTATTTTCAAATTCGAGTGTGAATTCTTAAGTTACTCAGAAAATGAGTGTTTACTCGGGATGAGTAATAATGCCTTCCACAGATGTTTATGTAGCTTACAATGTTTACACCCCCAGAAATTTGTCTGATTTAGAAGGTCACTAAGAAGTGCTCTAGTTCGTGGAAACAATAGATTCATTACCTCGCAGTTCGCACCATCTGATCAAAATACTCGTAGTTCCGGCTACCGTGCCCAATTTCAAAGAAGCACTCAGAGCTGTTACTTCAACACCCCATAATAGATTTTGAGTCACAGTAAACGATATCCGTCTTCAATGTACAGTGGGCGAAAACCATCGCATATTTTAGATGTTTCTAAGAAGCGTTTGTAAGTGAGCAGCTAATACTCGTATACCCAATGAGCTGTCAAGTGTCTTAGACTTATTTGGACAAGATAATTGGACAAGTCATACAGTTGACTAGTTTTGGAGTAGATGAGTGTCTTTTAAACTTTTCCTTTTTTTTTTGTTTTTGCTCCTTTCAGCCATTCCAGTTGGTAACTGGACTCCGCCGGACATTGACTACAATGAACGCTTCACCTGGGAGGGTGCAACCGACATGAGTAACAATTACCGTGATGCACTGCAGCGCGGCTTGCCATATCCAATCCTCACCGTAGCTGAGTACTTTAGCTTGGGTCGAGAGGGTTTCTCTTGGGGTGGACAATATCGAGCAGCTGGATACTTTGCCAGCATCCTTCTATGGACATCGTTGGCATCGTGGTTGCTGATGAATTTATTGCTCATTGCCGTGCCTCGTTATGGAGCCTATATGAAAGCTCTCACAGGATTCCTGCTAGTCTGCACGAATGTTGGCTATTATTGTCTGCTTCCAAGTAGGCCTTTGACAATTCATCTAGAAGGTGGCCGACTAGAATTCCATTTGGGATGGTGTTACTGGCTTCTTCTCATTGCAGGTACGTACATATATATATATTCTTTAGCACTTTTAAGATGAGTCTCAAGTTTATTTTCGAAGGAATCCTATGTTTCTTTGCTGGGGTGCTCATCTCAATCATCGACTTGGTGTGGCCACATACATTCTCAACAGTTTTAGAAGTATACTATGGCACACCATACGATAGACATGTGATTCTGGAGGAATCCAGTGATGTGCGTTTTAGAAAACGCAACAGTAGAGGCCTTGAAGAGCCACCAGGTCTTGGATCTCGAATACTTCGTCGTTTATCGTCGAAAACACGTGATAACACTACGGGTTTCTCCAGCACAGCTGGTGTTTCTGGTGGCGTTGAAAACAAGGGCTTCCAAAGTGATGTACCCAAGAGTCCATGGCGGTATCCATTCCGTCGTGCCCAACAAAACCCACCGCATCCGATGAGTATACAACGTACAATGTCACAAGACTCTGGATCGAGTATAGCATCGGGGACGGTACAGATCTCACCAATGCATAAGCAGGCTCTATCGAGGATGTTGCCGTAAGTTCGACTGGTGTTGCCATATATTCAAATTCTAATTCTAATTTCTGCTTTTGTATTTTTAGGAAACCTCCCCATGACCGGATTAGAGACATTGATCACTGGTGATCACAAGTTTTAAATCCATCAAAAAAAAAACTCTGACAAAATAAGGAAAAACCGTTTGGATCTGTCTCCGGAGAATCGGACAAGCAACCAAGTTGCATGGGACAGGCGGGATATTTTCAAACCGTTTTTCATTTAAATTCGAACAAAATCACATACCTGACAAACAAATCGATTCAAATCTACTTTAAGTAAATTATTTTATTATTATTTCTAACAAATTTGACTCAAAAACAAAAAAAAAGTGAAAGAAATGTAAAACAACAAACAACAAACAACAAAAAACAAACAACGAAGCTCTCCAAAACTAGAGAAGCAAAAAAAAACTAAAAAATAAAATATTAATTTGTGTGTAAACTAAGTGATGATGTTATTGTGATAAAAAAAAATGCTTACAATTTAAAGAAAAATTAAAATATGATAAATAAAAAAATGTCCTTAAATTAAATTTTAGTCTTAAGCCAAACAAACACTGATGATGCATCGAATGCAGTCGCTTTTGATTATGATTTACTGAAATTTGTTATAAGAAAAAATCCATTTTAGATTAAAAACAGAAAATTTTATTATTTATTGTCTCATTGTAGAAGCTTGTATTGTATTAGATATGTGAATTCATTTTTATTTTTTATTTTTTATTTTTTTTTTAATTTAGTGTTTAGTGATAAAGAAATGTTTAAACAGAAGGAATTGCATTTGAAACAAATCATATAGTTGATGAATGTTGTTAGATGTGAGGTGTTGTAATTGTATTGTATTTGTAATTGTTATTGTAAAATGAAGATTGTAAATTATGTAAACGATAAAGAAGATTGTAAAGACAATTGATTAAAAATGAAGTGAAAAGTTTTTTATGCAATAGTTTGGGGCGAATATTTGGAACAGAATTAAATAAATTAAAGGTGTACCTTCATTTGCGGTCCACACTTGGGTACGCTGAATATTTGGGGCTAATATCTCACTCCAACATTACCCGTAATTAACCATTACGCACCGCGGGGAGTTGATGAAGCGATTTTACTAGTGCACACTGCCAACTACAATACAAAGGCATAAGTATATGCAACGTCGCATACAAGATCCTTGCTACCGATTGTCTACAATCTGATAGGTCCATATCAGTGCGATTTTAGCCCTGGTAAATCCTCCATCGACCAAATTTTCACCCTGCCGCAGATCTTTGAAAAGATCCGAGAGAACCAAATCAATACCCATCACAATTTAATTGTAAATACAGAGGAGATATGCTGGGTAATGTTTCGTCTTGGCATCATTGCCAAACTCGTTTGACTATGAAGTACGTTGCAGTCAAAGTCGAACGAAACATCACAGAAGCTTTTGGTGTTGAAAACCGTCTTAGACAAGGCGACGCGTACTTAAAAGAATTGTGCTTAACTCACAAGCCAACATCAGATTTTAAAATCGTGTCCAACGGGAGAAACATCAGCTTAGAAGACTTAGAAGACATCTCAAGCAGCATATCCTATCTCGAGCAGCGAAATGAACAAGACCCTTACCATCCCTCTCCTATTATGCAGCGCAGAGATACTCTGAGCGGAATGTGAAAAAGAAAGAAGGCATAACGTAGAACTATATTGGCTGTACAGATGGCTAGGTTATATACAGTGCTTCAGACCGAAGAATCATCGATTTCACAACAGGCAAGATGGTAAAGAACAACTTACCTAAGTTGGCGCAGTTAGTTAGAAGGTGACTTCAACCAACTCGAGCTAGCTAACTAGTGGTCGATCTGGTTGAAGGGGTATGTTGGCTGAGGCCCAGGACTACACCGGTTTGCAAGATGCCGTCAAAAATAAATGTCAAAACCTACTAGTTTTCAGAAAATTCTACAACTTGAGGTATATACCACCTTGGTCAAAAATTTTTCGGAATTTATTCAGATAATCTAAAATACATTGTTCTTGTTCTATATTGTCCCTTTCAAAGTAATCCCCATCGACTGCAACACACTTATGCCAGCGCTTGATCCAATCATCGAAACATTTTTTATATTCGGTTTTCGGTATGTCCATCAGTGCTTCCTGCGATTTTTCCATTACTTCCTCTCGGCTGCTGAAACGCGTTCCCCGTCGTGGTTTTTTAACTCGATTAAACAGACAGAAGTCACAGGGAGCCAAATCAGGTGAATTCGGTGGCTGTTCGATGGTATTTGTTGTATTTTTCGCCAAAAAATTACGAATAATGATGGCACTGTGCGACGGTGCGTTATCATGGTGCAAAATCCACGAGTTTTCTGCCCACAATTCTGGTCCCTTTCGGCGAATTGCTTCACGCAAACGTCTCATAACGCCCAAATAATACGGCGGCCTTTGTTTACTGTCTGGCCTTCTGGCAAAAATTCATGATGCACTACACCGTTGTAATCCATGAAAACCGTGAGTATTGACTTCTTTTTTGACTGAAAACGACGTGGTTTTTTTGGTCTCGGCTCATTTGGTGAACGCCATTCACTTTCCTGATGTCTGGATTGCGTGTCGTACTCATAAACCTACGTCTCGTCTCCAGTAATGATCCTTGAGTACTTCATCAATGTTTTCGTCGGTTTTCGATGTCGACCACTTTTCAACCGCTCGTGCCACTGGTAAACGACCGTTTTCTTTTGAGAATCGTTGCCGAAACACTTTTCCAATATTTCCAACGTTCGCGAACCATTAAATCCGTTTTTTACGCAAAATTGAATACAAGTTCGCTGTTGCAAATTTAAATCGATTTCGAAAATTGTAAAAAATCGCCAACACACACAAAGATAGATGTACTTTTGGCTACGTAACTTTTGCAAATCTCAAGCTATAATGCTAAGATTTAGAAGGAATGCCAACAAAAGATTTACCAACTTAACAAAAAAAAAACAGAACTGAAATCGCAACAATGGGAGCGTCACACGGTGGTGTTATTGCGGGAACTTTTTGATTAAGGTGTTATTACGGTAGGAAATTGAAATATTGTATATGTAATGGCCCGAACTGGGAAGTTTTGATGCACCCACCGTATAGTCCAGACGTAACGTCCAGACGTAACGTATTCCGACTATCACTTGTTCCGGTCTTTACGGAACTTGATCAGCCTGTAAGAACTAAATGATACAACCAAGAAGCACAGCAGTTCTTCACCGAGGGCATTATGAAAAACGGCGAATGTCAGTAAGAACGGAGCATTTTTGGCTTAAATAAATTAATTATTTTCCCAGGTCCTATAACATCAACGGGGTGTCTATAATAACTTCGGCGCCCATGATCCCCAATGTGGCCAACGGGATTAATCAACATTCTCTTCGACTTACAGAAATTGATTTGCAATTTTCAATCGCCGCAAGAGCCCTTATTATGATCGAAATCAACCTACTGGCGAGTATTGAAGGCCTTGACTTTTGGACATGATGTCTGGACTGGACCTCTCCTGTTAAATAATTTTAGATGGAACCATAACAGATTTTGGTGCATTACGTAAAATTTTTGACACTACTTCTCTTGTGAGAAGTTTTCGCCTTGATACATAAAATTTAAGCGGATTATTCCGGCTCATGTCACTGGCTTCGGCTTAGGTTGATGCTTTGGCGTTTAATCCCGATCAGACCACTATATCGAACGACATCGTCAGTTGTTGCATAAAATCCATTTCAAATCGCACGTCACAATTCCATTTAAAAATGATTAATTTCTGTTACGCAAAGAGTGCACAGAGACCGCCTCGTACTCGGCATTCATTTATCGAGCTTTGTCGTCTTTCAAAGCAGTTCGTAATGATCAGAAACAGCTGATTTGCCCTCGCTGGCTCTCAAATTGAAGAACTTCGAGTGGTTGTCATCAACGACGGTAGCTTGCCCATGGACGATGTTCATCTCCGAAGTTCTCATCTGCACCATGAAATGTTCGAAATCACCATTGGACAGTGCCTTATTTAGAGGGACTCGAACCAAATGTCTATGGTTATTCTGAGGCAGCTCATATACCTTATGACTCAATTTTCCCGATTTGTAATATTTCCACAATAAAGGACCAATGCGAGTACCTCAAAATTTACGGATAACAGGTGGTTCGAAAAGCTCCGAGGCTGACACATAGATAGCATCCATACATGCTTCTACCAACTTTCAAACGATACGTGTCAAAATTTGATGACATTCCGACCATTAGTAGCGAGATATTGAAGTTTTAGTGATGCACCTTTTGATACTTTCAAAACTAAGGAGCTCCGAACGTTGATAAAACACTAGCATCTGAAGGGGAAAAATACTGTTAAAATGGCTTAAAAAGTGTTATAAGGAATCTGCTCCTTCGAAAGCAACCATTTGTCGTTGGTTTGCTCTCACAAATGACGCTGACTGCTCTGCGCTCTGCCCAAATGAGGCTGTTATGCCAGAAAACATAAAAAAATTCCACAAAATACTTTTGAACAGCCGTAACGTGAAAGTGTGTGAAATACCTGAAATTGTAAAGTATCAATAGACCGTGTACATGATATTTTAAACGCGTACACGTATTTTGGTATGCGAAAGTCCTGTACCGCGTTTGGATCAAAAACACCAACGTGTTGATGATTCAGAGCGCTGTTTAGAAGGAATTACAGTAAAAGAACTTTTTCATGCAGTATGTGGCTATGGATGAAACAGGGATCCTATTACCTGTTCGCAAACCTCAAAAAAAAAAAAAAATGCTCGTCAGACATGGTTCCAATGAAGAGATTTCGGCTGCTATGACAGGCCGTCAGCTGCTGTATTTCGTGGCAATTGAGATTGCGGTGGACGAATGAGCTGCTCATAAGTGCTGGTGTACTTTGAAATAAAATCATTGTCAGATTCAGACTCGGTTTCGTTGACTGTTGGTGGGAGATGTAATCCGCGTGCGAATGAGCTGGTACATCATTGCCATCAGTGCCTCCACAGTACTCCCCTTCCAACGCTAGTGATGCCCTCTTACGGTTTCCGAAATGTTACTTTTCTTCCCTTTCGTGTCACGTACTGCTTCTCTTTTGACTCCTCGGGTAATGTAGAATGTGTTGTGGTTTCCCTCGTCTGGCTGTGAATATATGCGGGTTTTAGTCGACCAACTGATATATTTACTAGAAAGTATTTTTCGGTCCTTTTTGCCACCAAGTGTCTCCATAAGATAATCGCCGAAACTGAAGGATTTTTGAACGGTTGGACAGAAAGGCATAGACATGTTAGAGCGCCGCTGCAGCTGTTGATGAATAAAGTCGAATTTTGCCAACAATTTTAGAATTTTTCGAATCATCTGTTGAACCACTCATTTCAAAAAACAAACGCCAAATGTTAAAGAAGTAAATGCTAGCACATCCTATACAAACAAGTTGGCAGCAAAATCTGCGATAAAACCACAAAAATCAATGATGAACCAAGAAACAGTTTTTCACTTGTGTTTGGAGTTGTAATTTTTACAACAATAAAAAACTCACTCACATCGAGCACGTAGCAAAAGTTGCTGACGGGCATTTCTCTGTTTGAACAGGCGCCCATGAAACCCAGCTGGTAAATTTCACACTCAGCAAAACCCACAAGAAGGCAAGTACTACTCAAGCTGTGCATACTTCTCTGCTTGCCACTCACTTTTGGGGTGTGCGCTTTTGAGTGTTATTGCTGAGAAAAAATTCCTCAATTTTATATTGCGTATTTGTAGGTGCTAAGAAATAAACGGTTTCCTCTCAGTTTGAGTGGCATTCTGAAAACTATGATCGCCTGGTATTTTGGAGATTTTTTGGTGAAATTTTCACGAAATACCGTCGTGTGACGTCAGCAAATATGGAGGAAGACGTTCGAATTCGAAATTTTTGTTTAGAATGTGAAGGATGTTTGTTTGCTCTCACAAATGACGCTGACTGCTCTGCGCTCTGCCCAAATGAGGCTGTTATGCCAGAAAACATAAAAAAATTCCACAAAATACTTTTGAACAGCCGTAACGTGAAAGTGTGTGAAATACCTGAAATTGTAAAGTATCAATAGACCGTGTACATGATATTTTAAACGCGTACACGTATTTTGGTATGCGAAAGTCCTGTACCGCGTTTGGATCAAAAACACCAACGTGTTGATGATTCAGAGCGCTGTTTAGAAGGAATTACAGTAAAAGAACTTTTTCATGCAGTATGTGGCTATGGATGAAACAGGGATCCTATTACCTGTTCGCAAACCTCAAAAAAAAAAAAAAATGCTCGTCAGACATGGTTCCAATGAAGAGATTTCGGCTGCTATGACAGGCCGTCAGCTGCTGTATTTCGTGGCAATTGAGATTGCGGTGGACGAATGAGCTGCTCATAAGTGCTGGTGTACTTTGAAATAAAATCATTGTCAGATTCAGACTCGGTTTCGTTGACTGTTGGTGGGAGATGTAATCCGCGTGCGAATGAGCTGGTACATCATTGCCATCAGTGCCTCCACAGTACTCCCCTTCCAACGCTAGTGATGCCCTCTTACGGTTTCCGAAATGTTACTTTTCTTCCCTTTCGTGTCACGTACTGCTTCTCTTTTGACTCCTCGGGTAATGTAGAATGTGTTGTGGTTTCCCTCGTCTGGCTGTGAATATATGCGGGTTTTAGTCGACCAACTGATATATTTACTAGAAAGTATTTTTCGGTCCTTTTTGCCACCAAGTGTCTCCATAAGATAATCGCCGAAACTGAAGGATTTTTGAACGGTTGGACAGAAAGGCATAGACATGTTAGAGCGCCGCTGCAGCTGTTGATGAATAAAGTCGAATTTTGCCAACAATTTTAGAATTTTTCGAATCATCTGTTGAACCACTCATTTCAAAAAACAAACGCCAAATGTTAAAGAAGTAAATGCTAGCACATCCTATACAAACAAGTTGGCAGCAAAATCTGCGATAAAACCACAAAAATCAATGATGAACCAAGAAACAGTTTTTCACTTGTGTTTGGAGTTGTAATTTTTACAACAATAAAAAACTCACTCACATCGAGCACGTAGCAAAAGTTGCTGACGGGCATTTCTCTGTTTGAACAGGCGCCCATGAAACCCAGCTGGTAAATTTCACACTCAGCAAAACCCACAAGAAGGCAAGTACTACTCAAGCTGTGCATACTTCTCTGCTTGCCACTCACTTTTGGGGTGTGCGCTTTTGAGTGTTATTGCTGAGAAAAAATTCCTCAATTTTATATTGCGTATTTGTAGGTGCTAAGAAATAAACGGTTTCCTCTCAGTTTGAGTGGCATTCTGAAAACTATGATCGCCTGGTATTTTGGAGATTTTTTGGTGAAATTTTCACGAAATACCGTCGTGTGACGTCAGCAAATATGGAGGAAGACGTTCGAATTCGAAATTTTTGTTTAGAATGTGAAGGATGAAAAGAATGTGTTTGTGGCAAGTGGTTATCGACGTCAAATTGTGTGGTTCAACACAATAAGAAGGCGAGCAGGGTTGCATAAATTGTACCAACATTCCAGTAGGTGGAATTTTTGAAGAAAGCTTGCGTGGGATTTGCGTGTGATGGGGGAACATCGAGATGGGAGCTCTGCATCTTTAGTCATTTGACATTTCGCACATGGGATTGCCGACGTACTTATCGAAATAATGCTAAGAGCACACGGAGAAAGGAGGTCTACATTCCACTAGATTTGAGTAACAAATCTACAAAAGCTATGCACAGGGTGAGACAAAATGTATGAGATATCATTTTTCATAATTTAAAAAAATAGATGCACATTCATTTAGGACCATTTGGTGTCCCCTTCCTCTGTATTGCGTGGAAGTAAATGAACCCTTTCACTTTGAATTTGTAAGGAGCAGGGAAATGTGGAGTCAATTGAGGCTATTTAGGTGCGGTCATTTGATAACCACTCACAACAAAAGGGCAGTAAAGTTTTTGGAGTTTTCGATTTTTGTTATTGTAGTATTGGTGCTCTTCTATTTCTTGCAATCTCAAATCTTGCAAAATTGCTTGCCTTCCGCTGGCTATTTTTCAATTTCCATCTCTACCTTCGAACATCTGCTGGAATTAATTTGCCTGACTTCTACCGAATATCATGGCACAGCCATGAGCGGGATGATGACGGACCAAAATCTGGAGCATCAGGTTCATCCGAAGTAAATATGTTTTCGTCAGAGGAAATAACTGTTTCCTATTGCATGGCACATGTCTAGTTCAGGAGAGACCGACAATAATCAAACTTTGCAAGTTTATGCCACGTAACAAATGAAGTCTTTTCGAATAGTTGCAGAATATTCAACTTTGACGTTAATTTTAGTGAGGAAAACTGCGAAATTGGATGCTCTCCGCTCTCTGCTTTCCAATTGTAAGCATTGTTTCCAGGAACTACAGTTTTATGTAAACCTAGGTTTCTACCAATAAACCTATCTATTTGGCGTGGTTTTTGGCCAACTGCATCGGGTTGTACAAGGTCTTCAAATTGTGGATCACCTAAAGCGAGGTCTTGCTCCTCCGGGACTCTTCGGAACGGGGTACTTTACATGTCATAGCTATCTCAGCCAGCTGAGACGCACATTCTGACCAGATCGGTGTCGCTCTATCATTTGCAGATTTCGTTGTTATACAGTGTGTTCAACAAAAACGTGTGTCTAAAACACCAGGAAAAAATGCTAGGATTTTATTAAATAATAAGTTTATATCAAAAGTAGCGAGTCTAGTCACCATTATTATTTATAATTTCTTGGCATCGTCTAGTTCAAGGCCTGCGACATAAATGAGACCAAAAATTACCCAGCAACCAAAGATATGTATCTTCATCCGCCCTTCGTAATGTCAAAAACTCACGCGTATTTGCATAGAGCCTTATTAGAATTTCTTGACAAACCTTTTGATGAGGTGTTATTATTAGAAGTAACAGGGCTGAGTCAGGCAAAAGTAGTAACTTCGAGTACCTAAAAGTTGTAACACTCTGTTGTGACATTCTGTCAGATTAAACAAATACAAATGCAGCGCAAAGTTTTCCCGTTTAATGATAATCCTGGCATGCTCGTTGCATTTAACCGAACATTCTTGCACAGCATGGGAGGAAAATCTTGCCTCTTGTTTCCTGTTTTTCTTCGCATAAAACGTCGTATCCATCTGATTTGTAGTGATTGCACAATTATTTTTAAGAACAGAATGTCTGGTCTAGGTTTCTTAATAAATAAGTTTAGGGTACTCGTAGGTACTTCTGACTAAATTGAATTCACATTGTACTCGTAAATTCTCTACAGCTTCTGCAGGAATCCGCGGCATATTCGAAGTAACCTGATGCCTTTCGGCAATTTCCATGTAGGTATTTCTCCTTGCATTTGTGTTTTATGTTTGCAGTTGGTTGGCTACATGGCCATGTTTTTGGAAATTATACCTTAAGTCATCCATACGTGTCTAAGTTTAAATAATCTTTGTCCGAAACTTCAAGATCTTAAATAAAAAATTGTTAACTTCATTAAAACTTATTGTTGGAATTATTTTGAAAAAAAGCAAACAAATATCGTGCCAAACCGTGTTCTCAATAAAACGCTGTTTTCGTTGGTACTTTGGGGTGGAGCACCATCCTGTTGGTACCACAGCTTTTCCACATTGATGTCACGCAAATTTGCGAACTTTTATGATCATCACGCCATTCATCTCTGAATCGAGATTTACTTCTTCAGCCTGGTATGGGAGGCCCTTTAGCACTAAGAGGGTTTTTAAATCTTCTTTTGGAACGTACATACGTAACGTATTGTGTCTTCTTCGTTTGTAGGAACATCCTAATTTTGTCGTGTTCGTCCTTTTTCATTTGGCCGGCAATGGGTGGCATTCATTATTCAAACGTTTGTGGCGGAGTTTGAATGAGTCAACTCATATTGCTACCTTTATTGTCATATTGCGGTATGGCCTTCTTGGAAGCTGATTTTGGTGTTATTGGTTGTGGAGTGGTCGATGTCTTCCACGTTTTTGCTTGCATGCGGGGAAAAGCCTCCTCGGAAGGTGTCGTCCCGCATGATTCACTTTACTCCCTTTCTTCTACCGAAGACGTCTCATAGTCTTCGGATGTCTCTTCTTCTGACTCTGCATCCGTATTTTCGTCAATAGTGTTGGCGTTCTTGAGTTTCTCCGTCAGTAACAGACAATTTTTCTAAGAACTCCCCGCCGTGAGTGAGAGTGAAAGTGGCGAAAGATGTAGAATTGTAAATTCGATCGCAGAAACTTGGCCTTTGTTCGTCCACTATGTGGGCAATTTTACGAAAAGTTCTCGACCTACACCTGCTAGTGCAGAAATTAAAGCCGCGAGACCAAAGCTTACGACAGGAGTTTCAATTTTTTAAAAATAAGGCTGAAGTGCGAGATAGCGCTGACTATTATTCTTCGAAAATATTGAAGACATTTATCCTGACGATATATGGTTTCAGCAAGTTGGTGTTTTATGTCATACTGCCCATGGCTTGTTAAGGACTCGGTTCAATGACAATATTATATCGCGAAATGGATCAGTGAATCCGACACCGAGATCATGATCATTATTTATGATTATTTCTTATGGGGCGATGTTCTCTGCTGATAAACCGAAAATAGGGTCCTTTACGACTTTTACGACTTACGGTCACGATTCAAAATTGAGAATACTCATAATGGATCTTCATGCGAACCAAGGAAATTAAACACAGCACTCTGCAGCTTTTTTCAATCACTTAGCGTTAATTTTTGTTTTTATTGAATAATTTCTTATAAACTAAAATTACACAATATTCGCTTTTATTTTACAAACAATAAATACTTTTCATCCTTCTGTTCTCATTTATTTTTTATTTTTAACTACCATCCTATGGAATTGTTCTCATTTTAAGTTCTTTCTTTTGTTACACATCATTCACAAATCACTGCTACCAATTTGTTTAAATACTTATATGTACAAAATAAATTTAAAAATATTTATAAAAAAATAAAATAAATTTGCTAAATGAAAAAATGATGTTTTTTTTTTGTAAATTGTTTGTTGTGTTTTCACTAGACTTTTTTGAATTGTTGTTTAGGTTTTTTTTTTGTTCCGATTTCCATGTTTGTTACAGCCAAGGTTTCTGCACACAGAACTTGTGTTTGCTTTGAGGCAGGGGCTGAGGAAAGACACTGCAACCCTTCCTTTAAAGTCAAACAAGCCTCTCGTTTTTAACCAAAGTTTTCGAAATGATGAATGAAGTATGGTAGCTTTCGAGTTTTATTGACTTCATCGCAGGCCGACATAACACTCTTGGTCAGAGGTCTTGGGCCGCAGGAAAACACTCCTATTTTTGAGACCTGTCGGTAAAAAAAAATAATTATATTATTTATATTATTTACAAAAATTTGAATGAACTAAACGCAAGTGACTTGGATAAAGTACAAGTGGATATGATCTAAGATGCTAAAACAGTTAGGCAGAATCTGGCATCAGAAACATGAGTACCGAACCTACACCGCTACTAACCCAACAACATATTGAAAAGGGGCCAAGTTGGGCAACGCAAAATTTAGACCGGGATTAGAGCTACATCATATTTACGGATGCGTCAATTTTTTTTGTTTATAATTATTGGAAGAAATCCTTGTCAAAAAAAGATGAAAAGTCTCTGCTACGCACCGTACAACATCCAGCAAAAGTTCATGTTTATGGATGCTTCTCGGCCAAACGATTCGGAAATTTAATAGTATCCACACAAAATCTTGGTGCACAATTCATGATAAAAATATACCAGAAGGGTTTGCTAGGATCTGCCGAATATCTGCATGGACCAAACAATTATGACGGGATTTTGCAAGAGGTGACAATCGAAAACATCGGAGTTGCCTCTGCAAGCGTTGGAAAAAGGAAAATGGTCTAGAGGCGTTAGATTGTCCGTCCCAAAGTCCTGATGCGAATCCAATAGAAAATGTGTAGTATTTAATGTTTAGGCTTAAGGGAGAAAAAATGAACAATAAACCAACCTGCGCGGGTCTTGAAGCAAATTTGGAGAGGCCTAAGTTTACAATATGCTCAAAAATTAAATGAAAGTTGCACTAGACCATATCAAGCAATTATAAAAAATAATGGTGACTGGAATGCCTGTTGCAATACTGAAATTGCAAAATTAGTTTTGATATAGACTTTAATAAAAAAAATGCGATTTAATAAAATTCTGGCATTTTTCATTGGTTTTTAGACACACGGTTCTGTTGAACACACTGTTTGTAAATAAGTTTTGCATTAGATTGGAGGACGGGATCAGGAATTAGAGGCCTTAAAATTAACGTAACAAAATGTTCAATGGAAAGCAAATCTCTGCGGAAAATACTCTCCTTGGTAACAAATATTTTTGAGACTATTAGGTTGTTCATCTGCTCCCCGGGATGTATTGGGTCTACAAGTAAGTTTCCAGCGTTTGTCAGAGATGGCGCCACCAGTGGATCCCGGGCAGAAATGTCAGACCCCATGTGTTTTATTTGTAGGTTTTGTATCTGTCAACAACTTTGCAGCGTTATATTTCAGCAGTTCTTTCGTTGTCGTACATTTTATCGAGCAAAATCATGGCAAGTTTCCAGCCAAATAAACGTCATTTGCGGGAAGCGCTGCTTTTATTCTTTAATATGAAGAAAAGTGCGGCTGAGGCCTATCGTTTGCTTTCGGAAACTTATGGGGCGGAATGTATTGGTGAATCGACGTGCCGCGAGTGGTTCAACCCGTTCAAAAGTGGTGATTTTGGAGTTGAAGACAAAGATCGCCCCGGAAAGCCGAAAAGTTTTGAAGACGAGGAATTGGACGCTTTACTGGATGAGGATCCGTGTCAGATTCAAGAAGAACTTGCTGCGTCAATGGGCGTCACGCAACAAGCTGTTTCCCTACGCCTAAAAGCACTGGGATTCATTCAAAAGGTCGGAAACTGGGTGCCGTACGAATTGAAGCCAAGAGACGTCGAACGGCGATTTTGCATGTACCGAAATGTTACTGCAGCGGTATAAAAATAAATCATTTTTGCATCGTATTGTCACTGGTGATGAGAACTGGATTTATTATGATAATCCTAAACGCAGAAAATCGTATACAAAGCCCGGCCAATCGACGCCGAAACGAAATATTCACGTGAATAAGGTCATGCTCTGCATATGGTGGGATCAAAAGGGTGTCGTATACTACGAACTGCTTCCGAGTGGTGAAACCAGCAAAGGACCATTATATCGAACCCAACTAATTCGTTTGAAGCGGGCATTAAAAGAAAAACGGCCAGAATATGAGACCAGGCATGAGTCCGTCATTTTTCATCACGACAACGCTTGGCCACATGGGAAATTCTGTCTCACCCGCCTTACAGTCCAGACTTGACACCATCTGAATACCACTTGTTTCGTTCGATGCAGAACGCTCTTACGGGAATACGCTTCAGCTCAGTAGAGGAAATCAAAAATTGGCTCGATACGTTCTTGAGCTCGAAAGACGAGAAATTTTTTTGGTCCGGAATTCATAAATTGCCAGAAAGATGGGGGAAAGTTGTAGCTTCCGATGGACGATACTTTGAATATGTAACTATGTTTTCATAATAAAACTTAAAATTTTGGAAAAAAAACGCTGGAAACTTACTTTTAGACCCAATATCAAATGAGAAGAACGGCGATCGTGCTGTCACTTACTCATATTCAGATCTCTGAACCGCCAAGTAGAAGATCTATTTTAACAATCAGGACGGTTTTCCCGTTGGTCTACTCGTGATAATATTTGCACGTTGAGGTGACCTACGGTTTTTTGTTGTCTCCGATGAAATAGTGACTTTTGGAGGCACGCAATACCGAAAGGATGGTATGGTTAGGTAATAATTTTATGTCTTTTTGCCTAGCTGGCTGAAATTGAACCCAGGTAGTCTCTGTGGTGCCGATGGACTAACCACTTCCGCGACGCTAACAACCCACTTCATATTCAAGAAGGAAAGTCTTTTTGGAAAGAAAAAGAAATCGAGGAAGTTTTGAGATGTTGCGGCAGAAATCACGTTCGAAATTTTTATCAGAGAATAAACCTAAAATGCGAGATAAAAAGCCAGAATAGAACCTACAAATATCAACATGGGCATCTAGTAGTAGAGTCGGATTTGATGCTGAGAATATGGGAAGGCTACTTCCACAAACTGTATAATAGCGATGATGACTAAAATGGATGGCAGAATGAACCCTACACGCTGACGACTGACATTTACAACAATAGAAAAATAGACGAAGTTAAGGTAGCAATGCCGAAGCTAAAGTCCTACAAACCTTCTGGCGCTGAGGAAATGCTTGCTGGGCTATTTAAAGCAGCTGGGGATGACCTGGTTGGGGACGTGCATCAGCTCATCTGTAAAATATAGTCAGAGGAAAGAATGCTCGAAGCATGCAATCTTAGCATCATTTGTCCGATCCACAAGGAAAGAAGCTTTGCAGCTGCAGAGGAATAGTACTCCAAAGATCTTTTCTGCCGTTTAATGTGAGCAACTAAAACCATCTGATTGGTCCGTATCAGTGTGGTTTCAGATCACGCATATACAAGCGTGCATAGAGACGAGCTATACAACGTCATGTCTAGTTTTGAAATTCTTTGCAAACTCATCAGGTTGTGAAGGATGATTATGGAGGATTCTCGCTGCTCCATCTAAGTCGTTAATGAATAGACCGAGACGAGACCTTCAATGTCAAGAAAGGTTTTAGGTAAGGGGACCCGCTGTCATGTGACTTTTTTAACAGTGCAAAATTCACAGATTTTTAAGCCCACACAATTAATTACGTACGCGCAAGACATTGATGTGATGGTCACTTGAGAGGCACTTGAGTAATTCAATCTTGGCTGGCTTTATACAAGGCCCTTATCATCCCGGTCCTGCTCTTTGGCGAAGAGGCGTAAACCTTGTCGAAAGCGTATGAAAAACCACTTAGAATACTACGCGTGAGTTTCGCTCCCTTTTGTATTAACAGAGAAGATGAAAGAGGAGATTCAACCGTGGGGAACCACTACGAACTGTACATCGACATCGGTCTAGTGAGACGCCTACGGATCCTACGTCTATGATGGCTGGGCCATGTTGATCGAATACGCAGTTCCGGCCCAAAGAGTCTTCGAGTCTAACCCCGAGTGATGGCGCAGCGGAAGACGACCGCAGCAAAGGTGGTGCACGCAAGTAAAAGCGGACCTGAACCAACTCGAGTGCGGCACAGGAAGCAGCTGGCGACAGATTGCGTGTTAGAGAAGTTTGTTGGTTGAAGGCTAGGTTCACCCCGGACTGTAGCGCCTGCACCAAATAAAAGTATGAAATGTTTCCGGTCCATCTGGAGTATGAAATCGTGCGAAAATGGATATTGAAGGTGGCTTCATAGATAAAACACAGACGGAGACCAGCTTTTACAGATACGAGTATGCCTGCAAACTCGTTATTCACTCCCTTAAATTCTTTTCAACACACGCTGGTTATACTTACATATGAGTGCTTCTTTTGGACAAATTTAAGGAAACTCGACATATCCGGCCTGCCAAAGTGGTTAACCGCCTTCAGACCAGTAAATATAGACGTCTTTGACAAACGTTGGAAGTGATTCTCACAGATGTACTGAAACCAAAAAATAACTCTCTTTATCAGAAATTACAAAATTCATTCCCTCAACTTACCAACATCGTTGTTCTCAAGTCAAACTTATGGAAGAACTGTGTGATAAAGATGTGAATCTCCAAGACATTGGTCACATCCTTCTTCTCTACATCACGCAACACATCAATAAACCATTCAAAATGCTTATGAGATGGACATATCCACAAGAAGTAGACCTTCTTACAAGCCACTCCAGAATACCGATTGGTGCTAGTCCCAAATACCAAGTCATTCAAAATCGACGCATAAGGAGTCACACCAATCCCACCACCGACCATTACGGCGACCTCAAACTTATACCAATCCTGATTACCGCCACCGAAAGGTCCCTCGATGCGAATTTTCGGCTGATCTTCAGGATTGTAATTGCAAGGATCGAAGTAATTTCGTAGTTTCCATGTCCATGGACCTTGAGCCTTAATATGACAACTAAGGAAGTTCTCATGTGGTGCTGAGGTTAGTGTGAAACTATGCATCTCATGTGGACGAAAGGCAGTACAGGATAGACGAACCCATTGACCAGAAAGATACTTTAGATTCGGTGGACGGTAGAACTTTATCTTGATTACATCGGATGGAAGTAGATCGGTTTCTATGACATCCAGTGCCATGTACTTGGTTCTCAATGAGACAATCTGAAATGGAAGATCGCGTCAGGTTTATCTTAAGAAAATAGAGAAAGACCGTACTTTGTCTAAAGTGTAGATCAATCCGGGACCCAAGAAGAACATCCAGAATCTTGGTGGACCCGTCAGTCGTGCCAAGCCATGAATCAAACTGAGAATATACAACAGTATATAGAGTGAATGCATGTTCCAGAAGAATTTGTAAGCCTTCTTCCGAATTGTTGGGTGAGCAAAGACGAAGATGATGCACATGATGATGAAGAGAAGGACTCCAGTTGTGCCTAAAAAAAGAATCAACAGGGTTTTCAACCTTTCATTGCAAAGCCAACTTACCAGTGATCGTTTGGAATAGCCAGAAGGTAATGTCTGGCTTATAGTCAGAAGCGAAGTGAACCTCTCTGGTCAGGCATCTCAAATTTTCGTGTGACTGTGTTGAAACATGATAAAAGTTGACAATATGTCCCACGGAATGCAGCACTGAGAAGAACAGTGCAGTACAGGCAGCGATCTTGTGGAATTGTATATGAGAATCAAGAGGAATGTACTGTTGTATGGGGAATTCCTTGAGCTTGGTTATAAGATTCCTGAAACAAATACAATTTTACGTGATTTCACCGATCTTTCATCGTAGAGACTTGTGGAACCCACCTTGACATCGTAAGCAGCAATAACGAGTAACAAAACGACAAAGAAGCTGCCGATCCTCTGGTTATCGCAATTCCAACACCCATGATATGCCTCAGGTCAGTATGCTCCGCCATGAATGAATAGTCTTTAAAGAAAAACCGCAGGACATTTAGCAAAATCATCACGAACGGACTAACGAAAACTTACGGATAAATCTCTCAACAAACAACACGATCGTGACCACGTAGAAAAGGAACAAGTAGAAGATATTTTGGCGATTCTCCTCCAGAAAAGTGATGTAACAATCCCACTTCTCCTGCATCCAATGTCGTGGTTTATCTTGCATCGGTTCAATGTGGAACGATGTCATTCGAGCTACATTCGTCGATGTGTCCAGGAAGTTCTGTTTGGCACCTTTGCAATCCAAACCGATCGCCACAAAGTCGCCTTTGTATTCCTTCATCATCAGCTTGAAGTCTTGATATGTCAAATGGTTCTTATGTTCGAGACCTACGTCTTGGAACATACCATCGATTAATTCAGTGACCTGATCATCACCCAAACTTGTAGTCCTTGCGATCTCAACAAGCGAACGCATCATCTCACTTAGCTCGCCCTTGTCGATTACACCATTGCGATCGTTGTCGCACATGTCAAATATAATCCGCAGTTTGTCGTCTGTTTTGCCTCGCGAGAAGAGGACCACCGTTTCTAGAAACTCTTGAAATGAGATCCGTCCATCCTGATCCTTGTCTACGATGTTGAACATTTTCCTCACAAACATGTCGTTCGGTTTCATACCGAGAGCAGCAGCAAATTCAGCCTTGGACAAACTGGTCCGCATGACAGTCATCACTTCACCATCAGTTGATGCATCAGATCTTCTTCGGCGTTCTCCCGGACGCAGACCAAATGTTAAGGCATAGGCTTCACGGAAAAAGTACTCCAAACGTTTCTGTCTTCGCTCACGTGTTTCAGCCCGGGCAAGCATAATGTCTTTGTTAACTTCGACCAAAGTCATCTCCTTTTTGTGTAGAATTAGGAAATCCTCCAGCTTCTTGACGAACTTTCGACGAGCTCCATAGGATTCGAGTTCAAGAACCAAATCGTGATCGTTTGGAACTCTCAGCAAAATGTATGGCTTCTTCTTGATGTGATTAGTTGCAGACTCCTCGACAGTGATAACATCGATGTTCTTTAGGCTGAACGCCCGTAATTTCTCTCCCTTTCTGTCGACGGTGTAAATGGCCGACTCGGGACCGAATTTGACAGTGACCAGTCGTTTATGATTGGCATGCAGCCATTCTCTGGCGATCATCTTGTCCACGGAACCTTTATGAGCTGGAGTGGATCGAAGTGCCTCTTGTCGAATCTTAAGTTTCCTTCGTTTACTGTTCTGCAGTTTCACTACACAGTAGCCAGCTCCAGCGCAAACTATGGGTACAAAGCCCAGGAACACACAAACATAAATAAACATCAACTCCGATCCGGAAAAGTAGTCATATCCCTCCAGATAGGTACATGGTTCCAGTTCCGAAGCGTTAAGTTGCATCGGCTGTGGGCATGGATCACCTTCGTGCCACATGAAGACATCTTTCTGAATGTCGCCTGGATTGACGTCAGTGCTGTTGACTATAATGTCCCACATGGTGATCTTACGAAGTTCTGCTATCTCCTCAGTAGTGAAGATGCCATTTCGTTCATTCTCAAACCAAAATCGATCAGCGTCTCGTAGACGTGAGAACTGCTCCTTGATCACTTTGGCAAATAGTTCGCCTGGTTGACCGTAGGATTCAAGCATTCCTCCAATATAAACATCTACGTCATCCAGTTGGTTATTGTAGGCTGATATGAGCATTCTGAAAATGGAAAATGAAAGCAAATGGTCACTGTGTCCAAACTAGATAAGAACTCATACAAACCTAAGGAGTTCTGGCTGTACTGCAAAGAGATCCGGATTTATATCCATCCATTCCTTTCTCCGAGTAAGGCCATATGCCACTCGAGCAGAATTGTAATCAGGCAGACCGTTGTCTCGTCCGCGCATGATGTTCAGTGCTCCCAAATCGCGTCTAGTGAACTCCATCGGTCCGAATAGCTTATCCCTTACATCAGCACAGAGAACAGGATCTTCCCTTTCAGAAATTTGTGATGCCATCCCCATAAGGATCTCCTCAATCGTTGTATCTGTTAGGAAGTCCTAAACACAAAGAATTAGTCATGAGTAAATGTGGAGTAAAAGAAGACTTCTTCCTTACACTTGAATCCCACCATGTGGAGCATAGTCTGATGGCAGGATATCCCATTGGTGTACTCTTGAAATTACACTCCGCATCACGACGATAGATTCCCGGTGGTATCATCGTATGACCAAACCTAAAGGCAGCTGCTTGAAATACATGACCTACTCCAGGATGAATATCTTGTTTGTAGCCCTCGTAAGGCGTGAGTTTTGATCCCAAAAACGCTGGCAGGTATTCGTAGAGCATAATGTTTTGGACACTGGCAACAACAATGCGGCGAGCACGCTGGAAGATATCCTCGTCACTCCAATCGGGATGTTGTGCTTTTACCCTTTTAGCCACGGTATTGTGCCATCGTAGGAAGAGAATCGAAAAAGATAGAACCGCTGGGTTTTGATTTGTGCGTGGATCGCCGAGAACTGAAATTGAAAAACAAAAAAATCGAATTGACGGATAGTTCAGTACAAAATTCGACAGCTGAACCACCCGATTCTCTGCCAACTTAATCTATGTGGTAGCTTAAGTACGAGTAGCGCAGAGGTATTAGATATGGGCGGGCTTTTTAGGAACTCGAGTAAAGGCTAATCCGATATTGGATAGACTGAATTGACACCTTTCTGTATCAGAATGATAAGCAAGAGTGCGCTTTCCTGAATCTTTAAATCGCCTACTGTGGCTTCTAAGTAGGCCTAGTTCTTTTGTCTTCAATGTGCACTCCACGCTCGGGCCTGTGTGATGTACTTGGTGGTATGCCGCAAGGCTTGGCGTTAGGTCCCTTGCTGTTGAATGTTAAGTAAAAACAAATTCTGATAAAAGCTGCGCCTAAGATTTTAAAAATCAGCATCGGGGGGACATCATCGTTGGAGTTATAAAAATGCATCAGGAACTTCACTGAAACACGATCATTGCAGCTTTTCGTCGATGTCTCGCTAACTTCGATTTGCAACTCTTCGATAATGGAGTTGAGGAAGTGAGGAAGGGTAAAAAAATTATATCGTTACTATTCAGAGGGCGTGAAATGATATCTTTCGTTTATTTTGGAGTCAAATCCGTCCTTCGTATAGTACACTATGGACGTCGCATCTTCAATGTTCTCTGTCGACATATTAAAAAGATAGCGAGTCCAAAATGGACGGACTAAAGACAGAAACAAATGGAGAAAGATAAGAATTTTGATGAAGTGGTAACCAATAAGAGCAGGGATGCCCTCGCCAAATTCCATGGTCCATGGTGTAGTCACTGTAAAGAAATGCAATCCAATCTATGATGCACTCGCAGAGAAACTGGACGACGAAGATGTAGCTATGGTAAAAAGAGATGCAGAATCAAATGATGTTCCACTAGCATTCCATGGAGGTGGATTGCCGACTTTGTTCTGATTTCCTGAGTCGTCACAATTATTTGTGTGCTTGCTGGAGCGTTTGCTTTACCGAAGTTGTGAAGAATGGCACTGAAATATCCATGTCCGGTGAGAAACTGGGTGACGTAGTATGACTGGTTTACTTCGGCGTGTTACCGTACATTCCATGTCCTTGATTTGCGAAACTGATCCATCGTCCTCTGCTTTAAGAGTTCCAATGCTCTTGCCACTGCCGTTTCGTGAGCTTCGTTGCGTTCTCTATTGCCGCTACATTCCAATTTCTGCCTTTTTGTCATAGATGTACTTCTTTTCCGCCGCTGGGAGATCGTTAGGGGTCACTTCTGTGACTAGAAGTTCGCCACGCGTAGAGCTCCGCGTCTCTGCATTGCTGCTATCTGTTTCCTGTACTTTTCTTATCGGAGTGCGTCAGCCCAGATCTCACAGTCATATAGAAGTATGGCTTGTTTGATTGACATTAGTAACCTTCGTTTTCTGGCCGTAGAGCCCCTAAGTCTGCTATTAGTCTGCGTAGTGACATTGCGATCTTCGACGCTCGTTCCGAGACGGACTTTAGCTGTTGCTAGAAAATGAGTTTCGCATTGGTAGTCAGTCCCACTGTTTCCCGGCTTCCTTGCTTGTTATAACTTTGGGCCCGATTTGGAAGTTAACGATGGTCGGAATCTTCTTCTTGGTCAGAAGGTCTATCTCGGTTTTTTTGTTGCTTTTTTTGTAGTTGGACTAAGACCATCCAAGAAGTCAGCCGTTTCATCTGCGTAAATCTACGTACCCTAATAGGAAATGTTCTTCGGGCATCTCCATTCGAAGTATGTATGTATATCAGGTTGCAGGATCCCTCTGCTGCTCCGGAGGTGATTTCCTTTCTTCGAGGGCTTTCCATGGTATCGTAGATCAGCTCCCTGTTTTTGAGGTAGTTCTTGAGCATCCGCAAAGAGTAAAGTGGAATGTTGAAAGTATGTTCAAGCGCATTCAGTATATCATTCCACATAGTTGAATTGAAGGCATTTTGCACATCCAAAGTTGCCACCAGTACGATCTTCTTTAAGTAGTGTTTGCCCTACTAGCTCCGATAGCTCCGGTCGTAGAGTGGCCTTTTCTGAAGCCATACTGTCTCGTGGACAGGCCATGATCTATGGGCCATGGTTTCAGCATCTTTTCTAGGAGTTTCCCTGCAGTGTCCTGCATGCAAAGTGGTCTGTACGCAGATGGGGAGTCCGGGTCTCCTTTGCCTTTGCTGATCAGCACCAAGCGTTGCGTCTTCCAACTGTACTGTACATATTCAGCAGTAGCTGCGGACATGTTTGGGTATTCCGTGCCGTCCGTGGGCTTTTTAGGCATGCACGGTTTTCACCGCTAGACTAAACTTTTCCTCGCTGAGGAGACCTGACAGGGTGGGTTGGGAAAACCGTGTCTACTATGCTCTCCATCTTTTCTTCACTTAGGGCAGGGTTGGTCGCCCGAATTCCGATTTTTTGCACGAATACCTTATAGCCTAGTCCCCAGCGGGTCACTATTGACACCTCGGAAGATCCTCTCACTTCTGTGTTTTGTTCGTATTGGTGGCCTTCTTGAACTCGGATCTTTTGTTTCTGAATTCCGATAGAATAGATACTGCGGACATCTTCTTCAATATTTCTGTTGGAGCTATTCACTTGGGGCACCGAAGCATCACATGCAAGCCGTATGAGTTCCATCGTGGCTTCAGCTTTGGTTTCTGCAGCACTCTCAAGTTGAAGAGCAGCACTTTTCTTTCTTTGATCACAGATGTGGGAAGCACTTCTATCAACGTTTCACTTCAAAGCTTGTGTTGGATTCCAATTTGGAACTCGTTGGTCCCCTCGTAGATCGCTGCCCGTATAATTTTTGATGACTCTCCTGCTCTATGTTCGATTCCGTTGCAAAGGCGACGTCCGGTATTTTTTAAGTAGCGTTCACCTAAGGGGTTAAGATACGCCTAAAATGTTTGCAACAAGCGGGTGCGAAGGAACCTTAGGGAGGTTCCTTCATATCCAGGTCTCCTAAAAGTGGGAGAGTTTTCTACGTTTACTACATTAAGGCCGCGTCTCGCTGTCATCTCGAGTATTTGCCTTCCTCGTAAATCTGTGGTTGTCATTTCCCACTCGTGGGCTCCGGCATTGAAGGCTTCGGTGACCAGGATCTCCCCTTCCAAGTCTTCCAGTTTTTGCCGGAACTCGTTTAACATTTCGTTTGGCGTGAAATAGGTGCTTGTTACCGCGAACCCATCGATTTTTTCTTGTTGATGGTATCCAGATAGCAGCTGTTCCTAATGAGTCCGCAATCCAATTTGGGCCTTACTTGTTCGTGTATTGTTTGCTGATGATGACCACATCTGCTCCCAGTTCACTTCTGATTTTAACCAGGAGGTTGTCGACTCCTGTGAAGATTTCCTTGAAGTATTCAAGTCTTGGAAAATTCTTTTCTTCACCTTTTCAAGTGGTTTTCTGAACGCTTCACATTTACTTGAGTCCGGCGCATGATCCAACGCTGATGGTGTAGTTTCTATATCTCTTCCTCTTCCCCCTTGCACGATACAGGTTGCCTGTTGATGTCCGTATGCAAAGCATCAAAGTGCCAGATACTTTGGCGTATACCCAAAAACTAAACTAGATTTAAGGCAACAGGCACGAAAAGTTTATATCTTCCCACGGATGCACAATAATTTTGTCGATGGGACGGCCATTGGTCCATTGAACTAAGTAGAATCCAAAGAATGCCCAGAATAGATGCCAAAGGCCCCATGCAAACATTGCTAAAGGAACAACTTAAAGGATTCCTGTCTATCTTCAGATGAAACGGTGAGAAGGGATGGCCAAACTCGAGACATTCCCGAGTCTTCTTGCCTATTTTGCAGATTATTGTTGTGTCTTTCAGGTGGGAGTACTTCAAAAGAAATACGTGTAAGCCAGACCAGCTACACAACATCACGAGGTCGAATCTCCAAGAACCTACACTACGTACGAAAAAAAAAAAATGGAAAGCATACTTTTAGGGGTAGAACAAACTCTGCAGTAAAAAGCTTTGCCAAGCTTTTCATGCTGGCTGCCGCATCTTCACCACAAGATTATCCTTTATTTGCGTCAATGTCCTTACTGCAAGATGCTGTATCTTTTCACTCTTGTTGTTAGGTTAACCTAATTCTCCCGACCGCAAGCAAAAATCAATAAATACATTCAACTTCCCTGAGAGTCCCATTTTTATGAATAAAGTTTCACCACACCGGTTTTAAGCGGTTCCATGGTGTAATGGTTAGCACTCTGGACTCTGAATCCAGCGATCCGAGTTCAAATCTCGGTGGAACCTAAAGATTATCCTTTTTTTGTAATTTCTACTTACGGAACAACCTCTCCGGACTCAGCATCTTCATCATATTCGGCACAGGATTGTTGAACAGTGGCACCCGCATGGTATTTCTCACTGGCATCCGTCCACCTTTTTCCGTCAGCAGGGTACCATTTTGAAATGACCTCATAGCATTCAACCATGCCTCCGACGTGCTGTAGATAAAACTCCCATCTATCCACGCTGTCATCTGGTTAATCTGGAAAGGCCAAATGAATAATTCATTAATAGTCCTGCAACGGACTACCATATGGTAGTCATGTGGAAGTTTACCTGTTCTCTTGGTGCATTGGGACTCTGTCCAGTATTTCGATCATAGGCGGCCCTATGAAACGGTATATACCTATCACCGCGACATTCTTTATCGTACATCTCATCGCATTTCTCGATTTCGATGCGATGCATTTCAATGGGACAGCCAGATTCTGATGCCATCACGATTTCATTGGCCACCACTTGGCCAAAGAAGGCCAACATAGCTGTACGGTTGTACTTTGAGGCAAGACCATCACGACCACGCATGAATAGGCGACTCAATCGACGAGTTGAAGGTCGATTCGAACCAGCCATGGCATAGACCCCGTCCGAGTAAGATGGTGGAGCCTTACGAATCAGGTGGCTATCTGAAAGACAGAAGAGAAGGGAACAAGGGATGCATCGAATATTAATTGAATTTCCCAACTTGGTGAATTGAGTTAGGTTAGCGTTGCTGGGTTAAGTGAGTCACGTTTATTGAAGCAACCGGTTCCAATGCCGGAAAGTGCAAGTTACGAGTATGTGCCGGACTTACGGTAATCCCTGCTGCGGGGTGTATTATTTACTAATTACCGGGGCTTTTGTTTTTTTCTCATTCAAACGGCATGTTGTTGGTATGGGGAAGTTGGTGTTGATGAATCAGAGCTGGATTGTTTGGGTTCCTTGCATATGCAAACAAACAAACTAGTTTTGCTAGTGACGCAGTGTCAAGAGGCAGAAAAAAGCCAGAGACAGAAAAGTCGGCGCCAAAGTGACTTAACTGGTTGGGTATCTACAATTAATTTTATCTGATTCTTTTGTACCAGCATTTGATGACAAGTTCCCTAAAGTTGACACTCAGGTCTGAAGATGCGTCAGCAATTAGGAGCTGTTTCGACATACATGAATACTTATGTTCCTTGCGGTTGTGTTCATTGTGAAGTGTCATTAATCATGGGATTCACAACTTCATCTTTATACAACCAAAAGGCTTTTTGTGCAATTGCTTTGTGACAGCTGTCACATTTTTTGATGCAAAAATTACACCACGTCAAAGAAGCAAACATAAATTCAGTCTCGTTGCTTGGCACCCATTGTAAACGGTCAGGGATCTGTACCCACTTCATGACGAGTAAACTTGCTAACAAAGAACTTAACAGCGATCGCGCATCGACTCGTACAATGTTTCAATCCAACTGCCCACCTCAAGGTTTTTAACCAGTATATCGCACTCGAGGAAATAACAAACGAATAAAGAAAACCACCGCTCACATCTATTCCACAACTGAAGGCAATACAGGTATCTGTAGATACTCGTGTGATCGTACGTACCATTTGCTGCAACAAAGCAATTGCACGATTAATGGGGTGCAGCAACAAAGATGACAGCTCTGAGCGATTTCTGATTAGACTCGTTATTACTTAAATACCTTAACGTGCCTCCCGTGGCTTAATCTATTAATGAACACCATAAATGCTTCCTATTTTCAGCAATAACATGATCTTGTTAAACCTTTTTTTTTTTGTGGAGATATTGGAGTACTCCATCAATCATTAACTTCTCTATCCTTCTTCAAACAATAGATCACGAACCAATTTTGAGAGAAAAAAAATATTGATTACCGTCGAAAACATTTTCCTCGTCAATCAATCAAGATATCACCCATACCGTGCGTCGAGCATAAGACAAACCATGACCAACATTGAATTCCGGCGAATCAAAACGGTTTCGTTAATGGTTTAACATTGATAGGATGAAACAAATTCGCAACAGATACTCACCAACAGATCCCCAATCCGGATGCGCCAAATTATTATACCATCCATCATAGCGTTGTTTCTCCGTGTGACTGTAGATTTTTTCTGCAAAGACAAATCAAAGCGACACATAATTTAAAACAAAAGAACCACATAACAAGTCAGTTGATATTTTTAGGTTATGATTAAAATGCATGGGAAACCACAAGTGTCACTTTAAGAAAGTTTCTTGCAATACATCATCTGACAGAATAACGTCATCATATTTTGACATCTTGCACGAGATGACAGGCTTGTCTTTGAGGTAAATGTTATATGAAACCAATTTGCATGTAATTGATACTTTGACAGATTTGAGTAAAGAGGTGAACTCATCTGTCAAATTCGAATGCGAAAGAGTTGTGGCCCAATTTGGCATGAAATTTGAGTAAACAGAGGAGGAAATCAGTTGTCCCAGTTTGTCAGAGGAAGACACTTTGAAATACTTTTACTTTCTATTGAAAAGATTGCTGTTATAAGTCATACCGTCAAAAGAACTTCAAAGATTTGTTGAAATGGGTCCAAAAGGCTTGTCTATGGCATAGGTAAAACAAGAATTGGATCACACTTAACAGCTCTTTATGAATTGGGAATTAGAAATATGATATGATCGCAAACAGTTTTCAGATGGAGAATATTCAGGAACAGGTCTTTCGTCTTACAAGACCAATCTGACAAAAGAAAACCAGTAAAAGAAACTCAAACCAACGATGAGTGACTGCAAGCATTTCTTGTAAAGTTGCTTATGTTGTAGAATTCCAATGTAGACAAGCAGACAGTCTTCAAAGATAGTATAAACTGTTTGTCGTTTTTTAGAAAACAAAAGGAGTTCCGCCTCATCCTCCATTTCAATGCTCATTTATTGCACAATGACATTCCAGCTGTTAGCTCTTTGAACAACGCCACTATGGTTCGTGACTATTTTGTATCCATCTTCTCGTGGATTGAACCCAATAAACGTCTTAGAAAAAATCTGTAATCCAAGGTGGAATAGCATAAGTCGAAGGATGCTTAGCCCCTAGTATGCAAATTATGGATACCAGGTGACACCCGATTTCAATCCCAGTCTTCCTTTTAGTAAAATGGGCTTAAAGATGGCTTTTTCTCCCTATTTCTGATAAAGACTGGTGCCTCTATGAATGCATCGACATCCAGGGATACAATTGCTCTCTATGTTATTGCCGTGGATCATAACGTGTAGTGGAATAGCCCTGCGGTTTCTGAAACCGAGATGAGAAGCTGAGTGATTCAGACTAAAATACACTATACAAAGACGCACTAAGCATGTTGTAGAATGAGCTCCCTCTGGAGTCGTGCAGCGTAGTGGAAACCTCTGCTACTGAGAATAAGTCGCTGCAATCTGTTCGCTACGTCAAATTAAGACCTTCTTTTCTTATTCTTCAAACCTTTCGCCATCAGAACTACCCGAATAAAACACAAACCAATCTAATAAACGGGCCTAAATCTTTTTTCCAATTCGTCAACTACGAAAGCAAGTCGGATGGCTACCCTTCCTCCCACTCTAAAGAAAACAAATTGTCAACCGATACCATCGCCAAGTCCTTTGCCATCTTCTTTAAGCAATCACATGCGGACAACTTCGGGTATCACACTGCGTGTGCTTCAATTAGCTACCAAGTCTCCCGGTGGCCCATCACACCTTTGATCCTATTTGTATCGATAGAAGAATAGTTAGAGCAACCCGTCGAATTCCTTAAAAAGTATTCCTCCAACCATCCCTTTCTACATAAAGGGTGTTTTTTTTTAGAGGTTTAGTTTTTAAACTGGCAACACTGTTTCTACAGATTGTCAATTTGACAGTTGAAAGTTGATTTGTGGTTAGTACGTTTTGGCATTTTACTATGAATAGATTAACGTCAGAACAACGCGTGTAAATTGTGCAAACTTATTTTGAAAACCATGGTTCGGTTCGCCAAACTTATCGTGCGCTACGTCCATTTCACGGTCAACATAATCGTCCATCAGAGCAAGTTATTGGGAACACGATGAATCATTTTCGCACCGCATATATTCTACTGGATAATACGCTACCCCAAAGATGACAAACAGTGAGAACAGAAGAGATTATTGCCGTTGTGGAGCGCAGCATTGAGGAGAATCCGAATAAGTTGATTCGTCATCGTGCACAGCGATTGGAGCTATTCCCATCAACTTTGTGGAAGATTTTATGGAAAGGTCCACCTGGTGCAAGGGCTGAAACCGCGTGACCATTATACGCGTTGTAGGTTCGGTGAATGGGCCGAAAAGTTGATTCAGCTTGGTCCTCGTTTTCAACGCAAAATTTTGTTCTCCGATGAGGCCCATTCTTGGTTAAATGGATACGTAAACAAGCAAAATTGCCGAATTTGGAGTGGAGAAAACCCAGAAGTCTTTATCGAAACGCCCTTAGAAGCATTAAAACTCACTGTTTGGTGTGCTTTATGGGCTGGTGGAATCATCGGCCCATATTTCTTTAAGAACGATGCCGGCCAGAATGTTACCGTCAATGATCTGATAATAATCCTCATCTCTTGGATTTACGAAACGGTGGTGTGCAAATAATTTTCCAAGTCCCACTTGAGCAGATGCCTCTCAATTCACTCTGTTTGCCTCCTGTTGGAATACTCCAGACAAGCGTGGTCTGGTCACCCTTTAAGCGAGTTCATGTGTCCGGAATTCAGAATATTCAACGAAATTCTGTGTCTTCGATTTGCTTTTCGCGGTGTCATCTAAAGGGATACTTTTTTCGAACATCTCTAACAAAAAAAAGTCTTGTAACCTTGAAATCTAGTGCTGTTGGGGAGGATAGAGTCTCGCCTCGCTTTGTGAATCTAATTACTCCAGCCATTCTTAGATCACTTACACATATTACTAACTTCTGTATAATATCCCGATAGCTGAAAGGTTGCAAAAATAACACCTGTTGCGAAAAAAAATTCAAACCCAACTTTAGCTCGTGATTTCCGCCCAATTAGCACCTACCTTGCCTCTCTAAAGTCTTTGAAAGGCTCATTACGGCGCAAATTACGGACCGTCTTGATCGTTATAATCTATTATCACCACTTCAATCGAGGTTTAAGACAAATCTGAGCTGCTTCACTGCTGTGGCCAAGATATTGGACGACATGAGAAAGAAGTTTGATAAGGGGAACTTGACTATTCTGTGCCTCCTTGATTTGTCTAAGGCTTTTGATGAGGTCAGGCATAGTGTGCTGTGTGAGAAATTTTGTTTCTATGATACGAGTACTAGATGGAGTGAAAAATGACCTCCTTGGGTCTATAACTTAATTCGTGCCGTTTGCTAAGAGATGGCGTAACTTGTATTATTCCATTGGAACATGCGTTGGAAAGCTACTGTCATTGTACGTCATTTCAGTACATGTCATTCATTTGAAGCGTAAACAACAATAATTTTTTTTCACTCAAATATGTCGAACTTTGTGCCTGAAAAAGTGTTTTTGCGGGGAGTTCTTCTTCATTACGGTGGAAGTTTATGGTGAACATGCGCTAGCTCAGCGAACGTGCCAAAAGTGGTGATTTTGGCTTGGAAGACGATAAACGTCCTGGGCAGCCAAAAAAGTTTGACGATGAAGAACTGGAAGCATTACTCTATGAAGATTGTTGCCAAACACAAGAAGAGCTCGCAGAATCTTTGGGTGTCACTCAAACAGCCATTTCAAAACGTTTAAAAGCAGCTGGATATATTCAAAAGCAAGGAAATTGGGTTCCACATGAACTCAAGCCGAGAGACGTCGAAAGGCGGTTTTGCATGTCCGAAATGCTGCTGGAACGCCACAAAAGGAAGTCATTTTTGCATCGGATTGTTACTGGTGATGAAAAATGGATTCATTACGACAACCCCAAGCGCAAAAAATCATATGTGAAAGCCGGCCAACCAGCCAAATCAACGGCAAAGCCGAATATCCATGGAGCGAAGGTAATGCTCTGTATTTGGTGGAATCAGATGGGTGTGCTGTATTATGAGCTGCTAAAACCGGGTGAAACCATCAATGGACAACGCTGCCGAACACAATTAACCCGTTTGAAGAGAGCAGTGGCCGAAAAACGCCCGAAATATGTGACCAGACACGAAGCAATAATTTTCCATCATGACAACGCTCTACCCCACGTTGCTATTCCGGTTAAGACCTTGCCCATTCTGACTACCATTTGTTCCGGTCGATGCAGAACGCCCTCACTGAAATACGGTTCACATCGGAACAGAATATCAAAAATTGGCTTGAATCATTCTTGGCTGCCAAGCCGGCGCAGTTCTTTTGGGATGTGATCCACAACTTGCCAGAAAGATGGGAAAAAGTCATAGCTTCAGATGGGCAATACTTTGAATAATACTATTGTACATGTTTTGCTTAAATAAACGTTCAAATTTTGGAAAAAAAAACTAAAATTTTTTTTTATGTTTTTCAATATAGTCCCCTTTTAGTTTGATACACTTATTCCAGCGATTTTCCAACTTCTTGATCCCGTCCGAAAAGTAATTTTCCCGAAGGTATGCAAAATGCTCCTCCGTGGCGTCGATGATTTCCTCGCGTGAGCTGAATTTTTTATTGATGAGCCATCTTTTGAGGTTTGGGAAAAGATAATAGTCCGAGGGATCCAAATCCAGTTACCAATTGACGCCAAAAGTCCGTCCGATTCCGCATCAGCAAGTCCAAACACTCTTTCGAAGTGCTCTCGCCTTCGTGTTTTTGGTCAGGAGTGAGCATTCGCGGCACCCAGCGGCAGGATAACTTTTTTATATGCAGAATATTGCCCAAAATATGGCGTATGCACTCAGTACTAATCTTTGTGGTATCTGCTAGCTCGCGCAACTTCACTTTCCGGTCAGCCAACACCATTTCATGTAGTTTTTTGACATTGTCCTCTGTAACCGCATCGGAGGGCCTGCCACCACCACGAAACTCTCGAAACCAATATTTGACGGTGTAATCTGACGGAGCATTAGCCCCATAATGTTTATCCAACTTTTCTTTTGTTTCCTTTGCCGTTTTACCTCACAAAAAATAATGTTTTATGAGAGAACGAAAAACGTTTTTGTGCATACTCAACATGATGCCAAATACGTCAACAACAATCAACTGTCAAAACTAAACTAAAGACAGTATCGCACTGAAATTTGGCATGTCTGCCTAAATATGAACGGACTTCAAGGCACGAACTTTTTTGCAGTAGGAGCGCATTCTGGCGGTCAAGGATGTCACTTTTCACTCCATCTTGTACTTTGGTGTTAGCACAAGATCTTATCAGTGAATATCTGATAAGTAGATCACAGAAAGTGACCGTTGGCATCAACCACTTCGATGGAAAGTGTTTTGCGACTGGAGTTCCACAGGGTTCAGTGTTGGGCCCTATTCTTTTTTTTTGTATTTTTATAAATGATTTGCCTAATAATATATGCAGAAGAATATCATTCTATTTCTACCCTGATGATGTTAAAGTTTATCTGTCAAGGCCGATTGGGCTTGTTGAGGACGTCATTTTTAAGATTAAACCAAGAATGAATTGAGTTTGTAACTTCAGTAACTAGTCTTGGATTTAAAATTAATCCTAAATTTTCTTGCAGTGATCAAGTAAATCATATTGTAGGCCGAATATATGGTGAGCAGGGTAAACTGTGGTAAACTGCTAGGTCCTGGTTAGAACTTGTGAAAACTTTACTAATGCCATTACTATTGTGTGCTGAAGTATGCTACCCTAAACTTGACTCTAGCTCAGCTTAAATTGCAAGTAACTTTCAATGATTTGGTTCGATATATCTATGGTTTACGCAGATATCTCATTCGTAATGTCCGTAACTGCAAGATACCTGGAGTTTGCCCGATCATCGGGATCTATGACTGCTTTAATCTATAAATATTTGAACTCGTCAAGATTATTTTTTGTCTACACAATAAGCCGAATAAATGGTGGTCTTCACCTCCACCCAAATTAAAATCAGTGGTATGTTAAATTCGAAACGGAATTTGAAGGATGTGCAAGAAGTGGTCATTAAATGCCAACTGAGATTGGTGGGCTATTTTGTTGGCATTCCATTCGTATCATACTTTGTAAGACTAGATGGTGGTACCAAGACTTTTAATTACTGCACAGTGCCGGCTTAAATTGTGATATTCCGTTTTGGTGCTGGACAACGTCTGAAAACCAAAAACACCTTTCTGAAAAAGTCCCCACATGTGGTAAATTGATTTTTAATTGGATTTCACCTGTGTATTGGTCAGGTCAAGTACTGAGTACCTCCTGACAAGACCACATCAAGTCAGTGCACAGTTGGAAAAAACAAAAAAAATACCAAAAAATTCTTCAATTTTATTATTCGTCACCAATTAAGCGCACTAACTACCCGTGTGCGAAATGTGTCAAGTAATCACATTCTCAGAAGTTGACTTTATTTCACATTTTTTTTCGTTTCGTTTTTTAGTTAGATCTAATAAATTAGATAAACCTACAGCCTACAATATTAAGACAGAAGTAATAAATTTCAAATTCAGCACAAAGTCAAGAACGTAAGTATAAGCACGTTCACAAAACCGTACCACGATCGTGATCATAAAAAAAATTGAGATACACGTATTTAATCTCATTCTACTTGTTAAACGCATTTTATTGCACTAAATGATTCATTTGAAGTTTTAGAAAAAAGTGCTTAAAATCACAGCCAGTTGGATGGAGATGAATTTTTAATTACTGCCAACAACACACGAATGTGGAGTTTTTTTTTTCTCTTAATTTAGTCGACCAAAATCTGATTGATTTAGTAGGTGCGTTGCTATTGGACATAGATAAATATATCTAGACCATATAAATGGCTGAGCTAAAGTTATGAACATCAAACCGGCCAATTAGAGGGTTTGATTAGAGTTGGAGTATTTGTTTTTGTTTTTTGTATAAACGACAGCAGGTGTTGGTGGAAGTATATGATGAAAGTCTACCAATCTATGACATAATTTGGTCAGATATGACAGCCAATATTTTCCGAATAATTCGTTAGCCTATGCCCTGCTATAATCTCGTGGATTTCATACTCTTCTTTTATTAGACGTTAAAATATCTATACATACATATGTACCACATGAAATGTCCGATTTTATAGTAAATGTGATGCAAGGTCAAATATTCATTTTTCGTAGAAGTGCTGACTTTTTGAGGCAATGAAATCTTCAAAGGCTTTTATGACCTCTGCTCGGTTCCGGAAGACCTTCTGCCGGCAAAATGAATCCAGATTGCAGAAGAGATGGTAATCTGTTAGTGAAATATCAGGAGAGTACGGTGGATGCGGAAGAATATCAAATCCCAACTGCAACAGTTTTTGCACCATTACTTGTGAGGTATGGGGTCTAGCATTCTCATGTAAAAGGATCGGACCATGTCTATTGAACAGCGCAGGTTGCTTTTCAGCTAATTTGGCATGCAATATGTGGATTTTCTCACAATATTTTATAGCGTTTATCGTTTCTCCTGGTTGAAGAAATGAAAAGTGGATTGGTGATCACACAGTATCCACTTTTCATCACAGGTGACTATCCGGTGCAAAAACGGTTCAGTTTGGCTTCGTTCAGTTCATGGGTACCCATTTATCGAGTTTCTTTACCTCTCCTATGAGAGAAAGGTGTCGACTTATTGCCATTGGGGATACTCCCATGCTTTGTGCAACCTCCTGCACCGATTTCATTGGGGAGATCGTCTCAACTAACGTTTCCGGCTTTACTCGTGGTTCATTTTCGAGGCTGAAATCTCCCGAACGGAACTTTTCAAACCTACGTCGTATAATACGTTCGTTTACCGCTACATCCTCAAACGCGTCATTAACGTTCTTCATTGCCAGTGACGCATTATGTCCCATTTTAAATTCGTAAAGGAAGAGGGTTCGAATTTGAACTGTTGACAGTATGCTGAATAGTTAAAAAAAAAAATAACCGTACTTGTAACGTGCCATAAAATTCGCGCACGTCAAGCACACGTACCACTTTATTTTATAAAAAAAGAAAATTTAAAGTTCTGGCACAGATGTTCACTCGAGAACATCTTATTTCTGACCGAACGAAAATCGGACATATCATGTGGTACAACGCAATAATAGATATTAGTCACATTATTTTTCCAGGTACCTATATTACTACTGTGCGGTTGACTAAATTTCCAGCTTAGGTAGAATTCTCCAACAAAAAGAGCTGGTTCTCTTCACAAGAAAAATCAAAATACCCTGCGTCATCCCACTTAAGTCAAATGGCACTCCATACAGTAGAAGACACTGATAAGTCATACATTGAGTCTACACCGCTGTCGTGATACGAACTCTTAGGAATACTTCTGCCTGGTGCCCTGCAGTGGAAAGACAAGCTAACATAAACTTTTTACGAAATGACATAACGAGTTGTCTGCGGTAACAACATTGATGCATTCAAAAGGCGAATGGGATCAACCCGAAATCTTCTTCAGTACGTCGATTTCCATTTTCAAAGATGGCTTTAGGACAGGCGAAGGCATTGGTGTACGTGTTTTCTTAGAGAATACATACGCCAATCTTCAGTCTATCCAAGTACTATACCGTCTTCTAAGACAAGATCTCAGCTTTTCATCAAACCGCTGCTTGCCTCAACCTGAATCCAATGCCCACGTTGGGTATTGTAATTTATATATGTGTATCAAGCAGCGATCAGATCCTCTCTCCCTTTGGGGTTCCAAGGGAACTGCATCGCTGATAAGTTGGCCAGACAAAGAACTCCAGGAACAAGTGGCACATGGCCAGCCAGGGGTGGACTCATCGAGACATTTAGGCTAATATGGCCGAAACTCGGTACTAAGCGATCGAGAAGGATCTTTAGTCTCAGGAGAAGAGACACCTTTAAGCACACAAACGTGATCATGTGACACGGTTTCCTTGAAAAGCACAAAGATTTATACAGGAGCTGCAGAGACAAAGATGGAGTGGAATCTAACGACTATCAGAATACATCTAAATGTGGTACAATCTCTAGGCAATTACTATTATACATCAGAAGCCTCAATGAAGATCACCGATCTTGGCAAATTTATCAAAAAATCTCTTTATTTTTGAGAGTAGCTAGAGCATCACCCTCCCATGCTGGTATCACTATAGGTTTGCAACTGGTCCAGATGCATCTTGGCAATGATGGTCACTTTAACACGTCCTAACCATTGTACAGACCGTTCTACTATTGATAACCTCTTTAGTAAGACCAAGCGTTTGCTAATGATTTTGCATTTGAGTGACCCAATTATTTTTCATTCGACCTTTTCTTAAAAACTCGGATTTAACTTCTGTTTTTGCTTTTTGATCAGAATTTTCCGATTGCATTCGTTGAACATGGCAGGTTTGCTCAACCTGAAGATTTCCAACAATCGGTTTCTTAACATGAACACTGTTGCGAGTACGCGTACATCTTATAAGCTCACGTTTTGTCACAATCGCTGATATTCGTACAATTTTCATCCGCGTCACTGTAATTTTCTTTACATTTTACTCGTACATCATCAGACGATCGACTATCATGTATAGAATACTTTAAAGTGGCACTTTTCTGTCACTCTGCCACAAACTACTTCAGATTTAAGTAATCCCACCCTAACTCACGACAGAGTCTATGTATCCGAACTAAAATTCTTTGACACTTCGGATCGATGAGTGCTTTTAAATATGACAGATGTCAGATGTCAGATTCGGTCTTGGTACGATTGATTCGTAACTAGTTATCTTCTAGTGCCCTTACCGAATAATTAAGAATTGTCTGAAGGGCTGTCAAACTGTTGCTTTTGATGACGCAATTATCGTCGAATAGAAAGGAAGTCACTTGGGACTCGCCTCCATAGAAAGTGTTGCAAGACATTAAAAAGCTTTTTCTTAATTAATTTTGGCGTCCTAAATGCCATTAGTATACATCTCGGGCACATTTTGAATAAAACCGCTGTGAAGTCTATCGAATGCTTTATCCAACACGATAAAGGTGATTTGCAGATCTTTCGAAACGTTTGGATGTTTCTGCATCATTATCCGTAAACTTTGAGTCGCGTTATACGTTAAGTTGACTTGCTTCCCACAAAGCCGCATTGACTGGCATGGGATTGAATAATAATGCGTTGTCGGTCGCTCGGAACTCAATTGAGAGCCCTTTAAATACAAGTTTCAGTCGATTATCGTCTATAGGTTCAGTATTTTCACTGCTTCGAACCCAGGATTCCATAAAATAGGCCGTTTCTTCTTCGCCTATGACAGCCGAGGCAATGTTTCTTCTCTGGAATCATTACCTATAAAGCACTTGACTGAAAGACATCACTCTCTATTGCAAGTTTTATTGTTCCCCATTAGCAGGCGTCCTTGCCAGTCTTTTATACATTCCGCCGATTGAACTCCTTAGGAGTTTGCCCCCTCGTTGTACCGCAACTCTAAAAAAGTATTTAAACGTATTTACTTGTTCGTTTCAGTTGCGATTTTGAAGTTCTTCAAGAGCTTGCCACCTAATTATCGGTTGTGAGGTCCCGATTCTAAGTCTCCGTTTTGCACAGTTACTAGTCTACTACAGGAAGCACTTAGTCCATATTTGTCTGCCTAACTATTACACTTCAAAGTTTTAGTTATCAATTGTCTCCTTCTTATTAGCAGCATCTACAGACATGGTTTTGGTCTCTTTCACAATTTAAGCCTTTTTGCAATCATTTACGAAGTGAGCCGCCGCAAAATAGCGTCCTAGTTCTTCAACTTCAATATTCTTGAAGACTGACACTAACATAAAGCTCTACATCAATTGAATACCAGAAAATTCGTTACGACCACTTAAATAAAAATTGTCTCACTTGTTTCTAACCCAAATCGTGTTTCCAATTCTCAAAAAATTCTCTGATCAACCTCCACTGTAACCTTCGATGAAGATTACCTTTCGAAATACCTCAACGTCTCTTTCGAATTCCAATATTTCTAAAAAAACGGGTGACAAAGCAAGCTACTTCACTTTTTTTGTCGAAACGTCTTCTTAGTGCGATTCGTTTTACTGTCCAAGACAATTCCCCACCGATTCATTCCCCATCAATTGTCGTAGAAACTAAGTCGCAATTCTCAAGGTCGAAACCCCAAAATCGACCCCTCCCCCCCCTCCACAAATAAACAAAATAATCACCATAAACATCCATTTACTCCAAACAATAAAAGCTCACCTAGACTTAAAGGCTGCCTGGCCAAACTAATGGATCGCATTAAATCCAACCCAACTCAAACACCTCAATGACTTTCAATAAAAAAATTAACAAAAAATCCGAGACAAGAAAAAATCAAAAAAAAAAAGAACAATCCATCGAAAGGTGGGTCAGAGGGACAGGTGAACAGCACAGAAACTCTAACCAAACAAACTGTATCACATCAGAATTAATTGAAGGCGATAAAACAAGTTCCACTAGAATATCACTCATACAATGAGTGAGACTCAAAGACTCCTAATGTCTATCATTATGCCAGCTGTCTACTGATAGGAAATTTATCTCAGCATTTAATACAGCGTTGAAGTTGACCACTTGGATAAAAAAAGGAAAAATTGAAAAAAAAAAAAAAAATTAAGACAAGAAATGATTGAGTGTTTTATAGATCTTTTCGTCAGACACTCGTACTCGGAGTCGGATGCCGTACGTTTCAATAGAAATTTGATTAACACCTCCGAGACGAGATTCCTATTCAAAGAGCCCAATCCGTCGGCGTTGTGATGAGAATCCAAAAACGATTTCAAAGGCTTAGCCGCTTAAGCCGCATTTTTGACTTGGCTGGAGTTGGAGTCTGACTTGGATGAATTTATCCGGTGACAGAAGGTGGAATCTGTCGTTAAATTTGTTATTCGCTTCTGAGGGGTATAATCGCGTGATTTGATCAGGTGATCACGGATATGGTGACACAATGAAACGGAAAAGGTGTCGAAGGAGTCGCGAGAACTTAAGATAAGTGTTGATTGCTTTCATGCCGAATTTTTAACGACCTACATTCCATCGATCATTCGGAGGAACAAAAACGCGATTATCACGGATCATCACTGATCATCACGGCAAATTGATTGTCGATCGAAGAGTAGCTTGGGCCCAACTTTGGTGACGGGAGGAACGCAAATGTCTTAGACGATCGTGGACAAAGATAAAAATCGATCATTAAGTCTACAATAGGAATACAAACCGAAACATAAGATCCAAAGTGCTCCACGGTGATGGCAAAATCTTCTTGCATCCATCCAAGATTCCAAAGTAAACAAAGGTTCTTGTGCCGACTAGGATTACGTACAGTATGGCTTTAAGTAACACCTATCCTCGAGAAGAAACGACTTTAGAAAAACTTCAAAAGAAACTAGAGTCCTGCATTCAATCTTTGACAGAGAATATTACTACGAGTACGATGCTTAGCTGCATCCCATCAGCGAAAATCGAGGGTTAAGATGCGACACAAAGAGCACTTCGCCAAAGAATAATCGCGAGATTTCTTAATAAAATGCCTAAGCATCAATATCGCGTAAAAGATACGAAAGAAGTCTGTCCATCTATCAAAATGGACAGCGACCTCAACCTAAAATGGGAAAGATTCTTCGAAACTAACCTTGTGGAAGGAGGACACAACATACCAATTTTTCAGCCGACATAACTAATTACAACATCACACAGTCAACTTTCAACTCTCAAGATATTAAAAAGCTACGATCGTTTTTGGCCCACGAAAAAAAAGGCCCTTAAACGCGGTAGATCATGGACAGCATGTTGAGTGAAAAAGATGGTGATATGCTGGCGGAACCAAAGCAAACACCAGCGACGTAAACACTTTCTTTTTGAAATCTGTTCAGTGACTGGATATTGATGGCGAGATTCTAGAGTAGGCTAAGACGATCACCACTGTAATCGATGGAATGGAGAATTTTTGTGACAACAAGGCAAATGGATGATATTATGGGAGACAATGGTGAGCAGTTTGTCGATTTGTAATGTCACCCAAGTCGCATTATTTAAGTGGAATTCATCTGGTAGTTAGTAAACATACAAAAAGGCACATTGCGATTTGACGATGATCACGATGATTAAGGATTTTTCGACGCCCGAAACAGCCAAAGACCTGAAACGTGAATCCATGGTGCACACGATCTTATGATAGCTCAAAATCCTCTCTTACTGCATCTAGTCTAGATGGTTCCTGCGAGTAGGTCGTATCGGATAGGGATCAACTTAATAGTTGGGAGGAGTTCTTCAGCCCTGCGTTTCTGAGCAACACTCCGAATATGGATTGGTTGCTCTAGATTATAATCCCGCTTATCTATTGGCTGGTGCCAAGCTTTGTCAAGTACTTTTGGAAGTTTTCTTGCTTTCACCAGATTCGAGTAGACTTTGGTACTACTTTTCAGTGACACATGCCAATGGGTCAGAATGGAACAACTACACAAAAGCTGATAGACGTCAGGTGTAAGAAGTGCCAGTGGATTGGTCACACCTTTCGAAAACATCATTCAATGTGATGCTCATCCCTGTCGGACGAAAAGTGCGTCGCCTTAAACGTGCATTGCGCCTTACTGTTGAGAGAGAATCGAGGATATTTAAGATGTACGAGGGGTGTTTAATATATTCTCGGTATCGATATGAAGGAAAATGCGAATTCAATTTAAATTGTTTTTATTTTTCAATATAATCTCCCCTAACATCAATGCATTTGTTACATCTGGAGATAAGCTTTTTTAAACCCTCAAAAAAATAAATTTCCTCCTCCTCCATTTATTGCCGACTTGAGTTCTTCATCATCCGAAAATCTTTTTCCACGAAGACATTTCATAATAATCACTAGGGGCAAGATCTGGACTATAGGGTGGGTGTTGGATTTCTTCGAAACCAGAATCTCGCGCAGCAGCCTTGGAAACTCGCGCCGTGTGAACAGGAGCGTTGTCATGAAGAAGCAACACACCCGCTGCGAGTTTACCCCGTCTTTTCTTTTTAATTTCCTCGCGCAAATTATGCAAAGTGGAAGCGTAGGATGTGGCGTTGATGGTTTCACCTTTTTTTTTGTACTCAATGAGCAAGATTCCCTTTGAGTCGCAAAAAACTGTGGCCATGAGCTTCCCGGCAGACGGAGTGACTTTGAACTTCTTCGGGGGGTCTGTTCCTTTTTTATGCCACTGCATGGACTCTTGTTTGCTTTCAGGGTCATAGTGGTGGACCCATGTTTCGTCCCCAGTAACAATTCGATCCATAACACCGTCCGCGTTCTCACTACACATCTCCAAAAGCTCTCTACAGCATGCGATTCTCACTTTTTTCTGAGGCGCTGTGAGCATTCGTGGCACCCACCTTGCACTGACCTTTGAAAGGTTAAGATGGTCATGAAGAATGGTGTGAATGGTACCAATTGAAAGCTTGGTGATCTCTGCCATCATTTTCACCTTTATTCGGGCATCCTCAAGAATAAGTTTTTCGACTTCTTTGATGCTTTCTCCCGTACAAGCAGTAGCCGGGGCGCCGGAGCGGGGGTCGTCTTCAATGCTCTCTCTGCCTCTCTTGAACTCACTTGACCACTTTTGCACAGTTGATAATGAAGGTGCGGAACCCTGGTAAACAGCCACCATCTCTTCATGAATAGTTTTTTGACTTTTTCCTTGCTTAGTGAGAAATTTAATTACAGCGCGATGCTCAATTTTCACCATCATCGTCTCAGTTGCCATTATGATTCTGTTTAACTAGAGATAAAACGCGAATTAATAATCACATTTATATGAAATCTTACATGAATGCACTAAAATAATAGTACTGATTATATATACAACCACGGCTTCACCCCGATACCGAGAATGTGTTGAACGCCCCTCATATTGAAAAGCATTAAAGAACGTTGCGCTAAACCGAACTTATATGACTTGTAGGCCTTCTTGATACCCAGATGCGTGATTACTTTATTTTATTTTATTTAAAATGGCATATTACAGACTGGTTTTGTGCCTTAATCAACATGACACTCTAGCAACCTCGGGCCCTTGTTAGCTGCTTTCAGTTACGCACACTAAATTGGTTGAATTTCCCTTCCAACTGTGTGCGTCACCTTGGATAAGGTCTCCTTATACTACGGCGCTCCATTCTTGTATTCATGCCTATGCCATGCATCTTAATTGCTGTAAGCCAAGCCTTTCGACAAGATCTACGTCGTTATACAGCCGATATAGTCCATCGCTATACCTTCCTTTCTACACTCCGTCATAACAGGCGCGGCCAAATATCATACGGTGAACTTTTCGCTCAAAGGAATTAAAAGTGTTTTCATCCTCATTCAGGAGTATCCATGTTACTGCGCCGGACAGGGATGATGAGATTCTTGTATTGTGTGTCCGTCGTTGCTGGGCCTTGCTGCTTAATTGCCTTATTAACCCATAGATATACTGGTTAGTAAAAGTTATTCTTCGAATAATTTCCGCGCTGGAGTTCAAAGCAGGGCCTTGGTAGGTATATTCCTTTACCACCTCAAAGTTATAGTATTCGACACTCACATTTTGCCTAATGCGTCAGTGTTGATAGTCCTTTTTTGCCGACAAAAAATTGACCACCGGACCCATTTTGCTGCTTTTGCCTCGATGTCCACAAAAGCCACACTGACATACCACTAGTTTCTCCCGATTATGTGAATGTCATCTGCATAAGCGAGAAGTTGCCTTGTGAGTTGTGCGAAATACGTTCAAGTACATGTCGTCCTGTCTGAGGGAATTCTCCATTGACATCATCTTAAGTTGAACGAGTTTGGCAGGAATGCTCAGACCAGAGATGGTTTTATTGAGCTCGTCTCAACAGATGGAACCTTAAATCCTCAGGTCTTCTCCAAGATCTGCCACTGAGTGAAAATCTTAAATTGATCTTGAACGAGTGGTAATGTTGGAAATGATCGCTATAAGGTAAAAACCGCTTCAAAAACAAAACAATGGTAAACGAGGCAAACGATTACAATTACCAGATGTGGCGGTTTGAAATCAATGACATCAATAGCGATTACAACGAAAGACTGCAACTGATCCTCGAAGGTGATCTTGGTCGATCAAATATCTCCGCATTCACTCATCAAACCAATAAAATGAAAAGCCTTAGTTCTACTGCTTAACTTGAACAATCAAAAATCTAATTTACCAACAGTCACGCCATTGTCTTTTCTATTAAACAAAATTTACAAGTACAATCTAATTAGCACCATCAATGTCTTATGACTTTCAATCCTTTTACTAAGGCCTTAAACCCATCTCTTGCATGTTCAACTCACATCAATTGCCGTGATAGATAACAATCGTAACTTCACTCGTTAGTTGTGACATCGATCAACATGACGTGCCAGCCCGTACTTATCCATCCAATAATTCATCACTTATTAACCACCTGATCTGTATCTGAATCTGTTCATGTACTGATGGAAGAAGAAGACAAAAACAAATGAACAAAACTTTAGCTAACATATTACAGAATACAAAACAAAAAAACAAAAAAAAAAAAAAACATATATCGCACGTAAAGTGATCAATGAAAGGAGGTCAATATGAGCACACAAAGGCGTACTTGTATCAGCGACGTACTGAAATATCTTCTCAGTCGTAGATAAGCCTTTTCGATTTAAAATTGCAAATGCCACTTAAACACAAGAAATTAATTAATTAATTGCATTTATTTGTACAATAAAAATATCTGTTTGTCACTATTTTGTTGCAGATATTCGATAATCTCGATTCTAATGGCCATCGAACCCTCATCCTTGATCCGAAAATCCCGCAAATACGAACTGTTGTAGGAGAATGTTGTGATCTATATTCACCTTTAATTACTAAGCAATAGCTCGACAATTAATGGCAATAGAGCATAAATTGCCACGACCCCAGATCGATTCAAAGGAAGTTCGACTTGTGGGCTACTTGAATGCAATTAAAATTCCATAACTTCAAACACCCTAAAAGAAATTACGACTGCGGGTACTAAGAATTGAAAACAAAAATACATAAGAGTGACCGGCAAAACGGGCAGAATCGTCTATGCCATTAATCAAAATAACGATCGAGTCACCAACGCCATCACCGTCACCATCACCGTCACCGCCACCGTCACAATGTCGGGCGACATTCACAACAGCAAGTGTTACACCCTAGTCGGCCAGTTCAGGGAATACTTATCACAGACCCAAACCAAGTTGAAAAAAAAAGTTGATCCGCAACGTACGCATTAACGCACCGTGTAACTGCCCCAACTGCCCCAGCTGCTCTCAACTACCTTTTTTTAATGGTGACTACTAGTTATTGCCATTGGGGGCAGTCACCGACAGTGGCAGTGGAGCTTTAATTAATGCAATACCGTGCGTTCGTATCTTGTTAGCCAGAGAAATAAAAGGACTGCGCGTGCTGAACGCTACCTTTGAAAGCCTATTATACGATCGTTACATATTTATACCTGTATCTAGCTGAAGCCACACCTGAGAATTTCGAGTGGGCTTAACATTCGTGGAGATGTGAATAAATTTTGTTCACAGTAATGGCGAGGAAATTCTTTGGAAAAAAAAGATCTATCTCAAGATCAAATATCTCAAGGGTGTACTGCGTACGAATGGATTTATGCAAAATGGTAGGCGAATGTGGGACTCTGAATTTGACTTAACTAGGCCTTTTCGGTGACAAGTTTTACGGACAATCACTTTTTGGTCATGGATACATGAGAAATAAAGTGGGAGATACGATCAAGTGAGTTCCATGACACTGCTAAGAGAATGAAAGTAGAAGCACGTGAGCTACAAACATACGAGTATGTGCACACACTTGAAACTTCTTACTGTGAGGACTTGATTGTGTTCATTGGGAGCTTGGGTCAAATGCGATAGATGGCTGACACAAATCGCTTTGTCCTCGAAATGCTTTGAGTCTGCAGTCTAACCAGTCGCGTAGCTTCTCAGAGAGCATCTTGTTTAGATTGGCTTAAAACGACTTTCACTTGGGCCGGATTAAATGACGAAGCTATGACATTCTAATAAAGATGTCAATTGCAATTTTTTTTTTGCCGGCTCAATGTAGAGATAAGCTCTTTGGATAAAATCAAATTTCCAGATTAAGCCTTCGGATACGAGGGATCTTTTAAGATTTCATCTGAGAAAATATTAGTGGCCAGGTACAGCCAGGACGTACTCCACACTTAAATTTTATACTTTCCGTTCGTACCATACTATCAGTCATCTCGTAACACCGAATTTTCACGCTCTGCAAGTATGTTTCGGGAAAGGAAAGTGGCTATTGCCGGGCCTACAGCTGAAATCAACTTAAATGCCCCTACAGATAAACGTCTGTAGTTCTACTAGAGTCAAACTTTAACGCTTCTTGGCGCTCACCTTCGAGCTTAGCAGTCCCTACACTAAGACATACGAGTATGCTGCTTTGAAACGTACTGTTATGTTTCAAATGAGAACCGATTTAATATTGACGATGGGTTTTGGAGAATGCATTTCTGCGGGTTTCAATAGACTATAACTGAAGGCTTTACAACTCAGGGTATGCCGTAGTAATTTTTGTCATTCAGAACAGTCTCTTAGCGGTTTTGCACTTCCTTAAGCTCTCAATCCCTCCATGAAAATGAATTTGGAGGCTGAAGCAGACAAAACTGTAGTCGGTGTGGTTCGTTGACTACTACAACAGGAGTTCAGGGTTCAAGTCCTGGGCTAACACCTAAAAAAAGAAATATTGTATTTATTTTCTGAACTGATACAGGGAATGGTAAATCTCCGAAAGTGAACACCAATGCCTATGGAAAAGGGTAAACACCGGTTATGACAAGACGAACAAAACCTTAACTAAAGGCTAAGGGAGCCAAAGAATAGGCTATCGTCCACTTTAGACAAAATTGTTAGTAAAAAGCTGTTCGGAATCGAAGAACATATCCTGCAATACCTCTGAGTGCAGCTGCCTTGGCTGTGAGTATAGATAATGTTCAATCACAGTGCCACAGATAGAAAAAATATCAACATGGTGCATCATCAAGGCTTGTAAAATATTTTGGAGAAGCTTTTCCAATTCAGGAGGTAGAAAGAACAGTTCGCTCCTGTGTTGAATCAGTAAAATGTCCAAAGTATAGCTTTTAACCTTAAAGAACAGCTCACTGGACCAAATTTCCTTATACGTAGCGAACTACCACGAATCTGATATAGATTTGGCCATAATGCGCTTAAATAATCCTCGAAGAATCGAGAAGGGAAGCTTTTTACTTGGATCTTGTAACGGCCATATTAATACATAGAGCAATGCGTTGAAAACAAGTCTTTACTTCGCCAAATTTTTATCGACTTTGAAAACTTTCAATTATGCGAATCTCGGGCTTATTTAGATAGCTCTTCTCAGAAGTATCACAGAAAATCCTATAGCGGAAATTATGAGACTTCAAGGAGTCACGCATGATAAACAAGACCTTTGCTCCTTCGCTTTCTAAACTATTCGACAAGAAATTATTGTGAAATTCAAAGGACACTTGGATTCGTATGCTGAAATAAGTAAGGCGAAAAAAAAGTGGAGTTATCCGGACAATGCTTCAGATCATTGAGCAACAAAAATCCAACCGTTGACAGTTTTTCAAAATAATGTTCAAAACCAAGTAAAGTTACTGCCTAACATTCAAAAAAGAGTCAATAAAGCTACAATAGCTTTATTCTCTTGCAAAAAAGCCATTGGAAATAAATGGGGCTTTCAACCTCGGATTACCCACTGGCTGTACATCTCGGTCATAAGACCGATACTTACTTACGGGGTGATAGTCTGGTGGACGGCCTTAGAAAGTGCGGTTAACTGCATTAAGCTAAGCAGAGTCCAAAGAACAGCATGCCTATGCATAAGCGGAGCATTGCGGTCCACCCCCACTGCGGCATTAGACATTCTGCTTCATCTAATACCCCTAGATATTTTCAGCAGGCAAATAGCTGCGATTGCAGCATACGCCTTAAAGCGACTAAACAGCGGACTAATAATCCATTTGGCCACGCCAATATTCTTAATGCATTAGGAATCCCCACAGAGAACATCGATTACACCATATCTGAACTTTGATTTGACAAAAACTTCCATGTAAGCTTCCCCTCTAGATCCTTCTGGGAGGAAGATGGTTTCATGGAGGACAAGTCGATCCATTTCTATATAGATGGATCAAAAACCAATAGCGGGGTTGGTGGCGGTGTTTTCTCAGACACGCTAAATCTAAGCCTCTCTTTCCGCCTTCCAAATCATTGCAGCGTGTTCCAGGCGGAAATTTTGGCGATTAAAGAAGCTCTGTCCTGGCTGAAGAAAAACGTGATATCTGCAAAGGATATCCGCATCTTTTCGGATAGTCAGGCCGCTGTCAAATCCCTGGACTCAGACTCACTGAATTCTAAAACCGCCCTTGACTGCCGATCATCTCTTATGGAGATGGCACAGCAGTTCAACCTTCACCTCTGTTGGGTGCCGGGCCACAGAGACGTTCCAGGGAATTATAGAGCCGATGAACTCGCCAAAGTTGGAACCACTTTACCTATTCTACCGGAAAGGGGTAGCATAGGTATCCCAATCGCTGCATGCAAACTAATATTAAAGCTGGATGTCAATAAAAGAACAGACCTTAGGTGGACTGTTGGACCAACATGTCTAGCGACCAAACAAATCTGGCCAAAACTGGATCTGTATCGCTCTAAGTGTCTGATCCTTCTAAATAAGGAACATCTCAGCGCTATCATAGGTGTCATCACTGGACACTGTCTTATAGGCAAGCACGCAAGAAGGCTTAGCGCCTTTACAAATGATTTCTGCAGAAGCTGCATGGACGAGGACGAAGAGGAGACAACCCTCCACCTACTCTGTACATGTCCAGCTCTCTCCCAGAGAAGAAAACTTCACTTAGGAGCCTTCTTCTACAACGACCTAAACGATCTGAAAAATACAGACGTTAATAGTCTCCTTCGCTTCGTCAGAAGCTCAAACTGGTTCCATTAGTAAGAGAATCATAGATCCACGTGGCATCACAATGGGCCATTAGGCCTAAGTGGGTTGGTTTTTATCCAACAGCCACTCTTACCTACCCTACCTACCTCTACTGCCTGAAACGTCTATCGTGGCAACCTTGCATCAAAAGGACCCATGGTGTCAAAAAGCTAGGTATCAGCTCATTTTTTTGTTTTTAGTTTTTGTCTCTTTCGGAACAGAGTACTCAGACCAACCAGCCCTTAAGTGCACTGCTGATGTTACACAGACATTGATCAGCTGACAAGGCTATCAACTTTGGAAAAGGCTAGAAATCAGCAAGTCAAATACTTTTTCGAAATAGTGAATGAGAGTAGTATGGCAATCGTGGTTATATCCCAAGATGAAGCGTCTACTATGTTAAACTGAGGGTCAAAGCCGAAACAGATTATTAGAGGTTCAAAACTCGGTGAGTCCCGGCCACAAAGCTCTGGTCATTGGAATGGGCAACAAACTCATATAGGCCTTCAGGTCGCACTCAATTCTAACGATACAGCCAAGATATTTTACACCACTGCCCGTTAAAATCGTGATCTACTCATGTAACTCCAACCAAAAACTGGTAAAGGGAAATATCGCACTCCAAAGATACTCCTTCTGGTTCTACACCTCTCAACGATATCGTCAAGCAAACAAAAGTTTCGGTTCTTGGGCATCTCCTTTCATTGTGAACTGAGAATTTCTCAGTGATTTAAGTGCTCAAGAAATAGAAGCTAAGTTAATGTAACGTCACAGATACTGTGTTCTTTGAAGAACCCAGCTTGTTCATAGCACTAAGAGTTGAAGCAATTTATGCCATGATATTGAGAAACATGAAAGACTAGAGCCAAGCATCCTTTAACCTAACATATTCGTCCCAACGCGGCATAAATGTCTTTGCAGTAGCACTTCTCAATTTTGAGGCAAGGACATCTGGTTTTTACTACGCTATTTGTCATATGATGACTAAAGTCCTGTATCCTCATATTTGATGAATGACGGTAGGAAAACGAATGAAAAAGAAGGCCTGCCAAGCGTTTCCTACTAATCTGCACCACCACAGAAAGCTAAGTTTCTGACAGAGTACTTATGAATTTTAATACTAGACAACGCAGAGTCCTTTCAATAGTAGTTTTCGTACCGAGTGCCCTGCGGAATCGGAATAAATATTCATCGAAATTCGAAAAGGAATCACTTTATCTGCTAATGGATATTTGTCTTTTCAGCTGGATCTGCTCAGGGACGGCTCACAGATTTCACTTCTGGACCTAGATTTAGGGTCTTGTAATTCGACTTTTGACATTGACATTTAAGAGCGGTGAATATGGCCCTAGAGCTGATGCCTTGCATTTAAGGGCCCATCAATTCAGCTGAAGAATCACCGCTTAATCTCTCCAATCGTATCATCGTCTTATCTGCATACAGAGGGACCTACGGTTTTTTTCGGAACTATGAACGGAGAAAAGGGAAAAACGCAAAAGAATTTAGTTTAACGGTTTGCCATTAATTGCGAAAAGGGTGGACACCACAGAAATGTTCTCTTTTCTGGATTTCGCTACATGACTTCGATCAGGAACCATCTAGCGCAGTAATTGCCGAATTTACCCACCGAGCCTCGATGAATAGCGCAAATAAATGTGCTTATAAGTGGTGGACTATAAGTCTAGTCCAGAAAAAATTTATATTCAGCCGTTTTGGCGAGAAAGGTGAGCCTGAAATGCAATAATAACAAATGCGTAATCGGATTCCTAAGTCTTTTGACTGCAGACCCTTATTTTCAATTTCATATCGTAGCTGCACGACAATATGAATCGAAAGGAAATCTTGGCTTTCCGGGAAGTTTGGGGCGAGTTTTGGACTCAGATATTGATGATTTACAATGGCGATTGAAATTCTGACATGTGGAACGAACTTTCTGAAGATTGGCCTTAAATGTGAATTAACAAAAGTTAGATCGAGGAGCATTTATGATATTTCAGGATAAGTTGTAGAGAACCAAAACAATCTAAGCATGAGCGTAATCTACTTGTTTCTTCCCAGTGAAAGCACTATTGCCATACAAGGCTTGGTTTGGACTGAGCAATCAACAAAGTACCTGTTTGAATCCAAGCCTGTTGTTTCTGGTTCAAAGCCATTTCATTTTGTACATTTACGACAATTCTTGGTTATCACTTCTCGCCACGAGAAGGCTTAACGCTGAAGAGGTATATGGCATATCGTTTGATGGCAATCTTTGTGCGATCATGAATCTCGGAAGCAACCACTTTGAATGAGCATCTTGAGAAAATATCTATCAAATAGTTGGCCAAAAAAAGAAAGGACAGCAATGTTAATTTTCTATGTGCCATATAAAGAACACTTAAGCAAAGAAATACGAGTACATAAATATGTTAAGATCTCTATATCGCAAACAACGTAAATAGATACAATCTAAACACTCCAAAATTTGTTAAAAGCACTTGAAAGGCCCAGAACTCGTTGTTGGCCATTCCATTTGCATGTGTGACTCATTCAAACTACCAATGGTGTGGTCTATGCAAGGTCCAGAGCTTTAAGGCAAAATGCTCTTACCCGCACTGAACCAAATTTGGATATACTTCAATTCGAATTCGAATTCAAATGAAAAACGAATTGAGGGCAGCACTTGAAATGTATCTCGGTTTTCCTAAATTATTCGTAATGTCATCTCGCTAAAAATACGCTCGTTACGAATTTAAGTTGTTAACAAGCAATTAACATTTACATGGGAGGTCTAGGGGTTTTTCGTCTGTCCAAACAGATTACTTGGGGAATAAGTCAATCAAGTGATTTTTATTTACAAAACAGTCAGCGATAACTACCTGCAAAGTTGATTTAGTGCTTAAGGAATGTGTGAGATTTAAAAAAAAAGGCAAAAAATACTAGACTGTCTGAAGTTATGAGATATTGTGAAGTGCAATTACTGGCTCATAATTGCAAATCGTATCATCACCTCCCTGGGCAAAGAATTCTTCCCTCTTTTTGATTCTCATGCTTGAGAGTAACAATTTCTTGTTCTTGAGTTGACGACATTTTAATGAAGTTTCTAGTTTGTGCTTCAATCTACAATTCGTGACAAAATTTTGAGAGAAAAAAAAAGAAAGAAAATTTCTATAGTATACTAAGGGTGTTAACGCGGATACATCATGGGAAACCCAAGACTGGTCTGCATGAGACTGTCACATGTCACAGCAAATCCATTCAACTGCGATTATCGATTGACTTAATTCATGGTTTCTCCATCCCACGATAAAGTGAAATTAGATTTGGCCTCAAGCAACACGTGCTGAGCATTACAATCGCCTCACCAGTGTAACCAGTTCGAGGTACATACTCGTACTCGTACTCGTACTCGTACTCGTACATCGAACATACCTCGATCACTTTTAAAGGAGGCAGACGGCAATCACGACTGAACAGAGTTATTCACACGTAGTAATCCATTTTCCATGAGAAAAAGAAACACACCTTGCAACACTAAGACTGTCAAGACGTCACCACTGTTTTGGCGATGACACAGCGCCTCTATTGACAGTTGCAACATTCATCCAACTGTCAACTGAGAAAAGAATGATGAAACCAAAGATCTACGAGTTCAATCGTGCGTCACTTTCAGTCTGATTGATCCGAACGTGACCAATGAATAGATTTCGAGATAGAAAGATAAAAAGATACTCACAAACTTTGCTCCTTTCCAGTAGATTTAAATTAAACGAACAACTGTCGTCTGTCACTGTGGCATAGTATGGCGGAAACTTTTTATTTCATTTCTTGGCAATTGACATTTTTTATGTCATAATTTCATACAGCAAAACAAAATAACAAAAAAAAAAAAAACCGTTGAGAACTGTCATTTGATTTTATTACACTCGTCGGTGTTTGTCAACGGACAACACACCGTTCAGGCGTTTTGATGGATAGATAGTTGCAAATATTTGCTCTTTAAAAAGCCGCCGTTTACATTCTACAGCATAAATTCTGTACTAAAAAAGGCAACAATCATTTGCACAAACAAGTCGGTGGACAGAATGCGTAATGCCACTTCCACAAACAGAGAGAGAGAGAGAGAGGGAGATGATCAAAGTGCGGCTGATGGAATTTCGAAATAGCGGTGCTAAGGTGAATTTCAAATATTTTCGATGAATTTCGCGCTTGGAATGTGGCAGGCATCTAGAGCATAAAAAATGAGACGCAATGCTATGCTGGAGAATTCTTCAACCTGTCAAGGTCTTCTTTTTCGTGCAATTAGTCGATTTAGCTATTTCTACGATCAGAGCTAAGGCAAAATATTTTCCGAATTGGTATGTGGTGAAATTTTAGAATTTTTTTTTTTTTTTGTCGAGATCAATTAAATGGGCTTAATTTGAAGTCAGAAAATTCCTCATCGTATGCAATTTGAATTGAATTTTGCAAGCTAATCAAACTTTAACACTAGAATATCACCTAAGAGCGTTAAAAAAATCAAGATACAACGCGGTACTGAGGGCATAACGATGTATCCCAAAGTCCAATCCTGGTGTCCTGCTGGTTGAGCTTTCGATCAAATCAACTAACTTATGAAACGAGGATAATAACAGTAAAGAAACCAGTATGAAAAGGTGTGCTTCTATAGCTCCGATCGCTATTGCATCAAATTAGATGGATCGGATGGAGCTTGTTCTTGGGATTTGGTTACATCATTTGCTTGTTCACTGTGAAACTACTGGGAAAGCGTGTGAGAATGATGCCCTGTCTACTCCTGGACAGTATGAGAGAGTGTTTAGGGAATGTAGGGTACCTAATACGGCCATTTAATTCCGATGCTATTCCCTGGCATGCCCGAGATTCCCCGTATGATTATGTGGTTTTTGAATATCTCGTTTAGAGGTATTTTTTTTTTTAAAAGAACTTAACACTCAAGTAGATACGAATACCCTTATAATGCCTTAACATGTGTTAAGTTTTTTATAAAATGGGATTATTTTGCTCAGTGATTATTTTGTTCTTTGGGTGACATCCAACATTTAATCGAGCCACTAAATTCTTAGTGGATTTCTAGTCAACTGCTCATCTTACTTGATTTTTTTTAACTGAAAGAATGAATCTCTTTCGGACGCGGTTGGGATTCGAACACCGAACCTTCCGATTTGGAAGCCAGTCTACTACCACTTGAGCTACAGTGGCAAGTCTGATGAATTAACATGGCTCATCTCTGTGATCGACCTCCTACTTAAGATCAGCAGTAACTGGCATAAGATCTACGCTATACAATGCGAGGCTAAGGACGGATAAAAGTGGGAAAAGGAAAAGGAATTTTGATCATAAGATAAAGGAGTTTAACCAATGAAGACAAAAATATTAATTAATTGAAATTATTTTGTGTTATAAAACACCATGTTATAGAACCAAATGGAAACAATAAAACATTTGGCCGGAAGTAACCGTTTTCGATGTCATATTGTTAGAAAAATTTGTCTTGGCTACCTTGTCGCGATGGGAAGGCCTAAGCCAACAAATGTTAGACAACGAACTAAACGCCATATGGGCCTTAAATTGATGGCAACTGAATTTGCTCCTGATGGTGCTCGCAAGTAGACCACTTGTGCTCCATCTCTGAATTCTGAAGATTTTTTTACCGAGATATTTCTAAAATTCTAAAATCTTTCGCCGAATTAGATGCCAGCCCAACAATTGCTAGATATTCCGATTTTGATGGCTCCGAGGGTACTCGGCCAGAGTAGACAGGCGGCTAGTCAGAGTATTGCTTATGATGGTCTGGATTCGTGAATCGAAAAGGTTGAATGAGCTCTTCTGCATCCTGAGGAATTTTCGTCTATAAGTCAGTTCAAAAGGATATACGAGTACAGGTGAGAGGCAGAAGTATGGTATAAGGGTGCCTAAAACCAATTAACCTTTCTACTTGTCCTTCTCTTGACGACTTTATCTGAGAAAGATTCTTTGAAGTGGCCAGCAAAAGTTTTGGCTCTGGTGGAAATCAGATGAAATACTTGCATATTAGTAAAATGGCTCATTTAAGGCAATCAAATTTTCTGGGCACAAGTTCGAGGGATTTTGTTAAAAAGTTCTTATCCACGAAAATCACGGAGTTCAAAAAGTGCGTAAATCGAAAGGATATTTAGAACCGAAGTACTACTTCATTTTTGACACCTCGAATTGAAAAGTTGGGGATGGTGAGTTTGGTTTGAATGACAGAAAGCAGAAATACTACGGAGATGACCTGAAAGCATATTCGTAATAAGACAGCTTATTACAGGCCAGATTAGGTAAGAGCTGCTGTTGGAGAAAACCATACCACTTAGTCCTATTGGCCCATTACGAAGCCACGTGGATCTGTGATCCTCCTATTTTGCGAAGCTTTTTACGAAGCGTAACAGACTTTTAAGGTCTATATTGTTTAGATCGTTTAAGTCAAGGAGAGGTAAGGAGAAACCGGATGACTGCCTCCTCCTCCTCTTCGTCCATGAAGCTTCTGCAAAAGTCGTTTGTAAAAACACCAAGCCTTCTTGCATGCTTGCCTATAAGACAGTGTCCAGTAATGACACCTACGTTAGCGATGAGATGCTTACTATTTTAAAAAATCAAATTCGCTGATATGTTGACTGTTGGGTCACCACCTAAGGTTTATTGTTCTATTAGCATCCAGCTTTAGTATTAGTTTGCACGTAGAAATTGGCATACCGACGATACCTTTTTCTGGTAGAATAGGTTCCAATTTTGGCGAGTTTGTCGCCCCTACAATTCCCTGGAATGTCTCCGTGCCCCAGCATCTTACATTGATGAGCAGCCCCAAGGGTGGTTTTAAAATTTTGTGAGACTGAGTCCAAGGACTTGATAGGAGCCTGACTATACGAAAAGATGCGGATATCGCTTGTAGATATCACGTTTTTCTTTAGCCAGGAGAGAACTTCTTTAATCGTCAAAATTTCCGCCTGGAACATGGTACCGTTAATTTTAACGCGGAAGGAGAGGATTAGGTTAAACCTATCTGAGAAAACACCGCCACCAGACCCGCTAACAGTCTTGGATCCATCCTTACCAACCTTGTCATAACTGGGGTATAGATGAGCTTAGGAATAGAAAACGCTTAAGCTGGTATCTGCGTTCGGATGTGGTTGATGGGTTACTCACCTATTAATAATGGGTTATGTCTAATTGTTCTACAACAAGTTCTGCCAGCTCTGAAAAGGATCGGATAGATGCGAAACTCTTAGTGAACCAAAGATTAGTAAAGGTGTCTTCTTACTTGCCAGAAATTTCAAACTCATCTGACATTTTTCCGGCTGAAAAACGTGGAGAATATAAAGAACGTTGAACACGTAAGACTACTTCTTGCTCGTCTAGTGCTAGAAGGCGTCAACGACTGCCTTCCCAACGGAGGTGTCTAAGATTTGTTCTGGAACAGCAGACGTCTTTGACTAAACATGGCACTGTCGATGTTCTGGCATGGCGAGGTTTGAATTGATTTCTTAGATTCGACGTAGCTTCAGGCCAAAATATAATGTCAACTTTCCCTGTGTTAAAGATTGGGTTTGGTATGAAGTCTTCGGAGTTTTAAAATAAATCAAGATTGTGGCATCTTCGAGGACGGCAATATTAGATTCGTCAGGCAAACATATGACTGCTCTGCAGCAGAAGATATACGCAACTCTAATAACTATAAATTATATTTTTAAAAACGTATGGAAGAGACAAAGTATTTGGGCCTTTAGGGACATCCAAACTTCGCTTCAGATATTCCCGAATCTTTTAAGAATTTAAAAATCACTTGAGAAATGCAGTACTTCTACATTCAGAATTCAGGAAGAATTCACAAAGTTTAATCTGCCTCCCGGGTCACAAAATGGGATGATTAACAGATTTACTATTCAAGGACATGGATTACAACTATCGATGACATGGACTTGATGTACAGCGCTGAGACGAATGCCTGTGCAGAAACCCTGAATACCAGCAAAATACACGACCTAAACGCCATGCCAAGTATATGTGCATCGAAGGTTTAGGGGTCTCTAGTGAACTGGAGTTCTTCGATTGCGAACAACTGATGGCCAAATAATCGGCTAACCGTTCGTAGACTGTAATTTGATGTAGGAGTATTCTGAACAATCAGAGTAGTTTTTGTCAGTCCGGCATTAAAAAGTGAGCAATGCAGATTGACATAGCCTCTTTCAAGTAGATATGCCTGAATATTGTTTTATAGAAATACTGGTGTGACCTAGTGCTGAAATAAATAAAAAAACGTCCGTACTTGAACTTGTGCTAGTCGTCAAATAGAAAGGCTAAGAATGGGAAATTTGCTTACTTTTGCATCTATTGTATCATTACTTTGAACCACATGTATCTAACCACATATCTCTGCCGTCAAAAGTGTCACATAACGCACTCTACCCCATAGTTATTTCATTTACTGGTTTTCATTAGAATAACCTCCTTGAAAGCCGTGGATACCAGTGTGCAACTTAAGCTCATACCTCGGATCGGATGGACATTTCTTTTTCTGCGTAAAAACAACTGACTTTGTGTCCACTTATCCAAATTTCAAAGGCGCGATCTATACCTCTATTTTCCTCCTCCTTAAACTCGCTTCTGTCCGCAATTGTTGTCGAATTTTTAATTTCCACCTCTACAAAGCCCTCATCACAATACCTAGAAACCGTTCTCTTTTTCGCCAAAAATTTAAATCAACTATCACGAACAACCCACTTGTTTTGGATAAGATCACTTCCTACAGTGAATCAACAGCACGTACCACCAAAACATAAACTATCCGCGTAATGACAGAATCATTAGTCATATCTGCCGGATTCCGGATTTATGTACTCGATAATCCAACGGATATTCGGAAATTTCAAATAATAAAAATTCAGCACTGCGAACAGGTGATTCATATTCGCTAATTGCCATCTGACAAGGATACAATTATTGACCTCACTCAGAACTGAATCAAATATGTATCTTAGCCAGCTGCAAAATCACTAAGACGGTCATTAATATTAATCCGACAAATGACGATGTTTTACAGTCAATCAGCGCATACCTAAGCCAAGACAAGGGAAAACTCCGCAATTATAACGTTGATTTCCATAAATTCTTCTCCCTGAAATGCCTCACATTCCAAAGATCGGTCCTAGAGATCGACAACACACAGTGGGGTCGAGTGTCAAAATGTGGTGTCATTGAGATCATTATCACTGCAGGCTGCAGAGCAGATACTAGCAGAGCGGAGAGAGATACGAATATGCATTAAATACATACGCGTGTGTATCTATACGTATACCGGATCTCAACAAAGTCGAAATTCCACACCAGCCACTGAGTTCGACAATCGAAATCGCGATCACGATCGCGAGTATCTTTCAGTATCTTTCAGTGACTAAGTCTAAGATACATATTTATAGCCGTGTTGGTTTTTTCGGCGAATGCCATCAAATTAGATACAGAGTGAGAGGTGCTTGCATTGAAGCTGATGACACGAGGAAAATGGTCTTGGACAGGGACGACAGTGGAGCAAAGTTGGAAGTATGGAATTTTGAATTCATGTCACTTTGCCAGTGCGGGGGGCAATTAACCGAAGAGTACTGCAAAGGTGACGGATTTCGTGAGTCGCTAGCAAGTTGCTTTCGTATTGTTTGCTCTGGCTTTTGGTTAAATTGCAGCAGCCAACAGGTGTTGCTGAATGTATCTTTGGGTTGTGGAGATGAAAGATTGTGTAATGCCTAATTGTTATGAGGTTTCGGAGCATGCATGTTCAGCCTGGAGGAATGCTCTTAATTGTTTGTTAATCGCTGAGCAATTTGTCAGAGCTTTACGGTGGGTGTACCATTTAATAGAACATTGTTATGCTGGAATGGTTTCTGTTGTTCTTCTTTTTCCAACGATTAACTTAATGGTTCAGCTTCGTAATCACAAGGTGTTTATGAGCGTACGTTTTGGAATATTGAAACAGAAGTTGGTCATTCAGTTATTCCATTCGTTGGTGGTTGGTAGGTGGAAGAGTGGGTGTTTGAATAGACAATAAAAAGATACTTCATTGACCCATTGTTTCATTTTATTTCCGACGGTGGATGGTAGTCATGGAAATTTGTTTACTGTTGGAGTTAGAAAAAAATTTGTTGCAACCAAAATTATGACTTAGTATACAGAAGCGTTTGCTGTAACATATCGCGACTCCTGAGCGCACTTATTCACATGCATGGTTGCCATTTTACTTTCACTTAATAATTTGTAAGACCGTTTTCCTGAATTTAGCAATCCATTGGTGTTAGATTTTATTGGGTTCTAGTGACTAGTATGGTGCTCCACATTCGTAAGCACAAACAGCGGTAGTCCACTGAACCCCCACAGTTTGGCTTAGGGCCAGACGCAGTGAAACATGTGATACGATTATAGGTGTTGAGGTCCGGTAAATTTGGTGAAGTATTGGTGGTGACAAGACAGTTTTTTTAAGTTTCTTTTGCAAAACCTTAACATGTTTTCGGAGCAAGTGAACAGATATACGCAATGTACTCCAATTTTAGGTTTATAAATTCCATGAGTATGTACAGAGAACTAGTCCTTTTGGATGAGCAATCGCTTCAGTGGTATAGTGCTTACATTACCAGTACCCACCACATCAGCGTCTAGTACCTACTGCCTGTAGTCTAATACGAGGGCAAGTTTGAAATTTATAGAGTTATTGACAACTATTCAGGAACTCTTCGATGTGGATTTGCAAGTAGCTTACATTCCTAAACTTTAACCAATTGTTTGAAGACTTGTAAAGGTGTAGTAATACAAGGAGATAAAGATCGGCATAGAGGGAAGAGGGGAGAAGAAAACACAATTTTCAAGACGCAGCCCGAGTGCAAATGAACCGAGGTGCCTGTGTTTGAATTCAACTGCTCCTAGACAAAATATTTAAAAACAAGCCTGCTTAGCGACTGTAGTCGGACCGCGCGCTGTCTTCAATCCATTAAAAGACGATCCCACTACCACAAACTGGTTGGATAGTATCAGAGTAGGGTTAGACTCGTTAGAAATACAACGTTCCAAATATTTACAATGCGCTAAATCTTGAGGAAGACCTGAGAAAAGCAGACCGACCCCTGCCACCTATTCGCTTGTTATAAAATTCCATTGGACTGTACGATAAAGAATCACTTGTATCTAACCATCGATATCTGCGGTAATTCTTCTGAAGGAATGCCGCTCGTGTACGCCGATAATATTGACATTGTTGGCACTCAGCGCATTTCTCTTTCCCGAACAAAGAATCACATTGAGTGGACACGTTAAGCGCGGGTGCCTTCGGGTTCCAACTATGGTCCAATTATCTGGATGGTGGATCCACTGTTATTGTGGTTGGCATATGGACATATAATTTGCACACGGTCAAGGGATTTAAGTACCCTTAAAAAGTTTGCACACAGCGCGGGCGAAGGAAAATCAGGGAGGATGGAAATAGAGGTACCGGTGAACGTTGGTTTTAAATGTTTGAAGGTTATAATGATTAGGAAATAAAGAGCTAGACAAGACATTCCATAAGCGAGTTGTACGGCTTAGGAACGAATCACGAAATTTTTAGAAATTTTAGAGTACATCCGAAAATGGGCTTGAGAGTATACTGATGATCATTAATAGCGAGACGGGTTTTACGGTTAAAAGTTTGAAGGGGCGGAATGCTACGGGCGATCACTCGAAGAAGAGTCCCGAGCTGTTTTTGAAAGAGAGATGGCTCCTTCGAAATTGTTTCATTTTGCGTTGGAATCCCGGAAAACTTGTACTGATAGATTCTTTCCGGCTAAAACCAAATTGACTTGAATAGACCGATTTGTGACTCCTGTGTTACCGCCGTAAAGCATTATATCCCGGGGATCGCCTTGGAGATGAAGATTACTCGACCTGTTTGCTTTACGTTGACGCTCAAACCATCTAAAGTCGCGAAATAGTGCACTGCTATATTCTGGTTTTCCTCATTTTTAAGCAATGATATGATCTGGAGTGAGGCACTTTCCCAATTGATCACGTAGAGTTACCCCCTCGGTTACGTGTTGCGGACAATGAAAAAGTATTTGTTCCACGTACTCCCAGACAGTTTCACAGTATGAAATAGGCCTGTCCTGTCAAAAATCGAGTCAGAGAGAAGTGATTCGCCCTGGTTCGGTTTATTTCATGCATCGATCACTCGTGTGATAAGATTTGCCCATCTTCCTTTGAAGGATATGTTCCAATGTTGTTGCAAGTTTGTGATACTACGGCTCATGTCGTATTTACTTTGACTTATCCGGCCATTTTGGGCCTGCTCGCCTTTAAGGCTTACCATTTCTTCAGCAATACGCCGAATAGGTATCATGAAGACACGACGTGAATAATATCATGCGACACAGTCCAAAGTGTACTAAGGCGGTGAAGGGATTTGATTTCGGACTTAACCTTTGCGTCATAATGAGTGGATTTAACTCCAACCATGTAAGATTTAACTTTTGCCGCACTGTGAATGGATTTGACATGAGTACGTGTATAGAATTCGTAGCTCCAACAAGAAGAAGTCTTTTATTCTTTTTTGGACCTCCGGTATAAGACCGATTGAATGTTGCTTAGAGGTGAATTATCAGCCGACCTCTTACTGTTTGCAGGAAGAGTAATTGCATTAAGTATGTGATTGGGGTCAAGTATCTGGACATGACAACAGGTGAGCGGATGAGTTCCACACCGCAGTTTTATGAAAAAGGAATTGCTTGGTTTGATGAGTCAAGTGAAGCATATTCTGCCAGCGGACTTAGTTGACAGGCTACAAGCATTGTTTGCGGTGATCTTTTCATTGTCTGCATAGAATTTCATACTTCGGTATTGTACGAGACAGTGATGGGTCGCCTTATGTCTGTATAGACTCACTGCGAGTGCTATTACGAGGACCTCCTCTTGGCTTGGAAGCTATGATAAGTCGTATTGCTTTCAAAGTCAGAAAGGGAGCGAGGATGGTTGAGTTTCCGCAAGACTTTTCCTACAAAATACGTCAGATATGTTGAACATGCGCGAGTAGCATGACCTGCGCTTAAATATCAGCTTGAACAGAAGGGACTGTAATGAGATGGCTAGTGCCGGACCTCACCTTAGGTTTGAATACATGTTTCGTCTATGTGCTCGCGATAGAAAGGAATTGAAAGTTGAAAGAGGCTTGCACTAAGATGACTCATAATGTCTGGATAACTAATGGTTCATTGTTCATTGCTGGTTTTTGACGGTCACCGTAATTTTTGAAAATAAGGCTGCCGAACTGGTTGTGACTGGTGGTGTTATAAAGTCGTCGGGAGACTATATTCTGTTATCACGGGAGCTCAGGTGTTCGTAAAACATCGATCACTGCTTGACTGCGCAATTGGCACCCTACTGGTGTATCACGGTGGTTGTGGTTGGACCTAAAGTTGCGAAAGGTTCAAGTCCACTAAAAGCTCGGTATCACTTGTTGCCAATCATGGGATAGCTGTCCTAAAACTTGGTGTTATGACCTATGGAATAGTTGAGATGTTATGTAGCGAATTTATGACTCCAAACAACTGCATTTGGTACTTTGCACCCACGTGCTGATGATCTTTTGCACAAAGTCGAGTCTTGGTCTTCAATTTTCAAGCAGGTAGCCACGTAAAATACGCTTAACATTTGTCACGCGTTACCTGTCGCTTAAAAGGGGTACTACTTTCTTCTTAACACCCTTGCTTACTGAGGTAAGCAGTACCGCCTTCCAGAGACACAAAGACTGTCTAGATAATGATTGTCAGGCAGCTTTACTAAGAGGGACACAAAAATGTAAAATTGCCTAATCGTTGTCGAAATCTCTTCCAAATTTCTTAACTTTTTTTTAGAAGCAGCCGGTTTCTGTGTTCCTCTTCTGTAACAGTTCCTTTAATTTTTTTTTCGAGGTGGTTGGTGGCCTAAAGCTGTCGCGGATACTGAACCAGTTGTTCATTGGCCTTTGTACAAGTCGGGGACATACTCGTTCCAAACAGTTGTATGCTCAGGTGCTTATTGAATGTTGCAGCCTAAGACGTCTAAAATAATTTTGTCCGTGTCGCAGGTCGTTTTCATTGCAAAGCCTGCTTTCGAATCAGAGACCATAGTTTGCACATTGGAAAGGTGGTGTATCCACTAAATCGATGGCATCGGTACGAGCATGGTCAATTTGCTTGGCAGTTCAACTATCAGGAGTTACGTTGGTTGGCAAGTGGCTCGTTATACGAGAAACTTTTGGACTATTTGTCGCCGTGTTTTATGCAGCTCGAAGTTCGCTAGCCACAAACGCTTATCGAATGTCATTCCATAGAGGAGGCAAGTGTCTTTCTTGTGGATTCTAGCACTGGAATTTTCGAGTACAATTTTAACATCGCAGTCCAGATAGACTATGCCTTAGAGGTCGTCCTTAATAAAGTTCATCTTTTCAGCATTTCCTAGATCGTCGGACAAGTGCTGCTCCTCCTCCCTGATTTAAATTAGCCTCAGAACGAGGCTTTTAACAGTCAAAACTTTTTTGGCTCTGATATGTTGATAGTGAAAGTTAGTATCGACAACCGAAAACATGTTAGAAGATCGGAAAAATCCGTATCCTCTACGTTGACATCATTTCCATAAGATTTTGCATGCTGATTTCGCAACAATTCCATAGACAGATGCGTTAATATTTCAAATGCCACAAAGTATCCGCCAAAGATTTATGTTATGTACACGATTCGTTGTTTAAAATCATAACTCTGGCAAGAAGTATCCTCTTTATGTTAATAGAAATGAGAAATGACATATAATTTACATTTCTCGATTATAAATAAATTATTTGAATTATTCATCTCGAACAATGCAGCCTATATGTAGCTAATGATCGAAAAATCGATGACATAAGAGCGCGTGCTCGTCAAACATTGCGACATGAGTTTCCACAATTCATAATCGACTGCATCCTATCCGTAGTGTGGTTGAGCTCAGTTAAGTTAAGTTGAGTTGAGGTGAGCGAATTAATTTCCCTTCTATCTGAATGAATGTATCTCGAATGTTAAACATCCGCAGCCAAACCAAATTTGGTTGAAGTAATTGGTAATAAATATCAAACCTCTCACATAGTGACTGGTGAAGTGAACACCAAATTGGTCTGAGTCTGGACAGTCAGTTTGTAAAGCAACCTTGCTAGCATTTAATCTATTAAAGTACAGTGTACACGTCAGACAGCTCTCAGGTACATGGATATGCCCAGGTGTAGACGTTACAACGCACGATGTGTGTGACTTTCTAATTTTATATTTCTTTCGACTGCAAGCAGAGGTGGAAGAGAGGTTGAATTTAAGCTGGAGAGCTACAAAATCTGACGTTTAATTGAGATAAGGAGATTCTTTGAGGCTACACTCACACCTGTTTTGATTTGCGAAAGGAAAACATTTGGCAATTTGTATCCAAATAGAATGAGTACCTGTCGGTCTGGCCTCAAGGCTAAAGGCATGGAGATTTAAGCTAATATGGCTTTCTTTGGAACATGGGTTATTGACTCTTAGATCCAGTCATTGAAGCAGGCTTTAGGCGATGATTTGGCTAAAGCATGTCTATAAATAGGCTTTCAGAAGATCTGATAAATGAATGAATCCACTCGATTGAATCAACGGTGAGGTCAATAGTCGTCAGCTCAGCAGATATCTGATATAACCAAACCAACATATTTGAGATGGTGATGTATGAATCCTTAATGAGTTAGAAGAAGCTCTCATGTCTCCGGTACTAGCTCGGAAATATCTGACGTCTTTGTGTTCAAGGGTTTCCAGAATGGGTCTATCCCTCCAGATGAACAAATTGACCGTGGCCAAGGCACCAAAAATTTCTGATGAATACTGATTCACTCTTGATGATTCTGCAAAACGAAAACGACGTCTTGATTTCGAATTAAAAAATGGGAACATTGAACAGCCCTCGCATTGCCATTCAACCAGCGAAGGATCCAGGCTGCTAAAAAGTAGATATCACCGCCATTTAGAAAGTACGAGAATATGTGGAGGAAGGGAAGGATGAAAATCTGTGACAACCTACAGCGCACAGATGCAGGACCTACTTGGGTAAAGATTTCTTATAAGCGGCGGAAGTCTTGAGTTTCGACACGAGATCCAATGCTTTTCAACAATTCTTTTCAAGACAAGAATATCTTAATGCCGAAATCAGGCCGATAGATTCTCTGCCACCAGAGACGAAAAAACGGATGCTACCAGAGAGTGTTTCCACGAGCTTGTCGACAAAATATCTGAGCGAATGAAGAAGAATTGTAGGCAGATCCCGATGAGTCCCAGTTCTATCGATGACAACTGCTGATGTACAATAGTTTAACCCTGATATAATGAAAAGCACAGGCAACAACTCGCCAAAGTTATGCTACATTGAAGGACAAGGCCGGCTTTACGAGCAAGCAAGGATAGAAGAACATCGGCTTGTGCTGATACAAAGGAAAGTGCACGAGAAACACGCGATCGAGGAAATGGCGTAGTGTTGCTCCACAAAGTTTTAACATAAGGTAAAAAGAAATTTCAAGTCTACAATACACAAACAGAAGACGGTAGGGATGAGCAAGGAATTTTACTAGTGCTGATTTCCAAGACTTGGACCTTGGTAAATGGAATCTCAGCATCGTTTGTTCGATACAAAAGAAAGGAGATCTTCTGCTAAGTATAGGGGCATCAGTATCCTTAATATCGTGTTCAAACCTGCTATATTGTGCGAGCATCTAACATCACTTATCAGCGATGATCTGGTTGATCAATGCTGTTTTAGGGCTAGTAGATCATAGGGAAAGCAAAAGCAGTTTAGATCGACACTCACCACATTTTTATCAACTTTTAGACCGGATACGACAGAATCTATAGAAACTTAGCAAAAGCGTAGTATAGTGCTACTAAGCAGCCTCAAGTTTTACCTACGAGGGGACAGGAGGAAAGTCGCTGATCTCTTACAAATGTTGGGAAGCATTCGTTTGGTCTGCTAGCAGTCTGGAGAATCATGACATCTGCTGTTATTCTCATATGAAACCCAACTATCAGTGAAAGCCCTAATAGAAAGCGCAAGCAGTCCTAATATAAGCTCGGGTCCTGAAAAAGTCTTCCCTGAGCCGTACCCAGTAAGTTCATAGGCGATTTCGTATCCCATGATCCCATTACGAAGTGAGCCGCAAACAAGCCGCAATGAATTCAGCCTTTGGACTGCGTTCAGAGAAGTCGTGCATTCTTGAACTATCTTAGAAGTCGTAAGAGGGTCTGTCGCCTCAGATGCAAATATTTCACCTCCTCCACTGATCCTTAACAATATAGTGCGTTGCCATCAGGATTGCTTACGAGTCCGCTTGGAATACGGACGCAGGTTCTCCTAAAAAGCAATAAATTCTAATTTTGTCGTCCTCCAGAAAGACATGGAGCCATCCCTATAGACTCGCCTGCGTTCCTTTCCTGGCTCGGATTCTGACCGACTCTATTTCTGAGGGCAGAGAAAGTTCTTTCGAATTGGTTTTTTTTTTAGCAAAAAGAGTTTTGGTGTCATTGCATCATCAGACAACATACCCATAGGACCAAAGTCAACAAAAATCAAGTGCGTATTGTACTAAAGACTGCTTCCCCCTAAGCGGAAGGTGACTTTGAGAGTGCAGCCCATGATATGATACCGAGTGGAAGGAGATTCATCAGTGCGTCTATAGAAGAGCCAGGCGTCCTAGGTAAGCCCCCATTTAACCGGAACACACCGTTTTTGTAGTCTGGTAAAAGCAGCAGTGACGTACTTTCATGAAAGATTCTTCCACTAAACCACCGACGTATAGAATTTATTGATCCAAAAAACCCTCCTTGGTGGCAAGCCCTATGTTTTGACGAAGGCTCCTGCACTGTCAGAAGCGCTTTAAAGACTTTCACCGTGTGTTCAATCCAAAGAAGTTTGTTATCCAGGATGACAGCCAGATACTTAACAGATGGTGACACCTTCAGGTACTAGATCATGCCCGACCATTCAGCTTCCTCATTCTCATAATGAGATCATCTTAAGTTTTATGAGCCCATTTCTAGTGCACCAATCGTCGATCACGTTTAGGGTATATGCCTGAGCATAGACGTCAGAACTAGGACTACATGCACCATAGCAGTGGAAACTGGGCGCTCGTTTGCTGGCAGTACCTGTTTATCGCATCCTACAGTGTCCTATTCACTAGTATTGCTCTTATCCAGAAAACAGGTGATGCGTCTGCTCCGTGCTGTCTGGCTTGGTGACACATGCCGCCAAAAGTTGCTCCGTCCTTCTTGTCGAGTGCACTCTCGTAGTGTCTTCTGCATTGGCAGCCACGTTACATTTTAAACTGAGGACGCATTTGCAAAGCAGATTTGCCCATATAGAGCTGGACCAATCTCTTCATGCTCTTCAACATGAAGGAAGTCAGACTAATAGATCTGAAACTCTTGGCCAGCGTGCAGTTGACTTTCCAATTTTAGCTATAAAGGATAGCCGCACCGTTCGTCAAGGTTTAAGTATGTATTACTGGTTATCTGCCATCGGTGCCAGGCATCTTGGAGCCATCAAAGGAACCAACAGCGTGCTTTATGGCTTCATCCGCCACCACAACCGATGAGGGATACAAGCTACCCAGTTCATCTAACTTGTAGCTTTGTTAATACGAGCTGGTTGTGAGGTGGTTCTGATTAGGTTACCTGGGGAGTAGGTCTCAAGCCTAAGACAGATAGATTTTTCGAGTGATTCCAGCCTGGCTGATCTTCCTCTTTTAAGCACAGTTTCTATCTCTATAAGAGACACTGTTTCGAATCCGCGTTAGCGCTTCTCATGTTCTTTTTGCTTCGATTTGTTAAGATGCGAGTTTTCCTCCAAATTAGGCTTATGTGACTTGTTTAGAAGTTTTCTAGTTTCCTTACGTAGTCCACCATGCACGATTGTGGTTGTGGCTTGCTAATAAGGATTGCCAAAGAATTGGTTTCGTCAATCTCTTATGGAAAACCTGTTTGTGTGATACACGGCAGTGTAATTTCCAAATACCCTATCTGAATTGCTGCTTCTAGCGCAAGCAAGCGCCGCTTATCAGAAGCGCCACGCAAACTCATAAACCAATTAACCAACCATTAAGCTTTCAATCTCAAGAGCCGAAACGAAGCGCTTTAGCTTTCTAACCTTATCGTCGATTCATCTCTCGGAATGGATGCTAAAACAGCAATTTTTAATTAGTAAGCGATCTCCCATTACACTCATGTACTACATGCATACCACTCAGTTTTACCCGGCTCTACACCATAGTGTCCAAAAACGGTTACGTACGAATGTTCGCCCGACCAGACGATAATTAACTGCGATTTTCTTTTAATACAGTGTTTCGTTTGATCCGAATATGCTTTGGAATTTCGTTTTGTGTCGTTTTACTTGCACATGTTATATCGGCCGAATGACAAGACAAAAGGGGCCACACAATACAAAAAGCTACCTCCAAGGTGATTTATTCACTCCGACTTGGTAGTGCAGTCAAAGAAGAGTTTCAATAAAGAAACTGCAAAAAGCAAAACGGCCCAAAACTTCATACGTTGTCAACTTACTTCTGTCACAATGTGAAGTTGAGAAGTTGACGTGTGACTTTGAGTTGACTATAGTACACGAACGTAGATACTCGTACATGTGTGTGGTGCGACTGAAATTCAAATGACGTGGAAGAAGACGTTACGACTTTTTCGCACGGTTTATGATGAGCGGTTTTTTGAAGAGTCGTTTTGAATGGTCCTTTTGTTTTCGCCTTTTTTTTCCCGCTGTCCTCTTGAGTGTAATTTTTAATTTAATTACACTTGATAGCGACGGTGATAGCATGTAGTGTTTGTGGGCCACTTTTGGTCGTCGGAGCAAGTCTTGCCGCAATTTCGGCGTGAAATAAAATGATATATGAGATTTTAAGCGATTCGGGTCGGTGATTACATAAAGATAAATCTTTGGGAAGATATACGGGCAAGCCAGTCAATCTTTTCCAGAGGTGCGAAAGTTCAAGCTGATGGCGTGAAACTCGATCTGAGAGTGAAGTGAGGTGGATCCTTAAGGGCATTAAACTGGACGTTCAAACAAGTCATGCATTTTGTTGAATTTCGAATGAGAGTGAGAGTAGAAGTAGCAAATTACTTAAGCGTACGCTTAGATTCACAAAATGTGGGTTAGTCGGAACATGTATTGTAGTTTGGGGCAAAATTCCGTCTGACTAAGGGGCTATAAAAAAGGCTCTGAACTAACGTGCTTAGTTGGCATCATATGGGCTTATATGAAGTTCGATAATTCTCTCCTTAGGTACTAGTGGAACAGGAATTTTTCATCTCTCTTTCTGAGGTTGAAGGGCCACATTCATTGACCGCATGTAAGAGCAACACTCCGCCAGCTCTGGGTACGCTGAAGTAAATCTTACATCACCGTACCATGGACCATGCTTTGACATCCAGCACCATCTTGGTAAGAAAGTAAATTAGAATTGGACTCTAGCATAAGCTGATTTGTTTCTGATTCATTTATGAACGACCAAACTGGATGAAACCTTAATCACACTACTTCTCAGTCGCTCATCCAAACATCCCATTCAAGAGGCTCGTCAATGCAGAGGTCATACTTCTTATGAGCGCTCCTATAAACACCAACAGCGGTATGGTGAAAAGACTAAGATCCATCGACGAGATGTGTCTATCGGCTCATAAAGGAGGAACATGACAAAGGACGGCAACATAGCGGCTAAAGACGTTTGACATTGACATACCGTATGACAAATGGCGGCTTGTAGAGCGTTGCTTATTATTGTTGTCAAATAACTTCCTATCTTTAAGAAGTTCGTAGGGATGAGAACTTTTTGACATCTCTTTGAGCACCTGCAAAATAATTGTTCACGAAGGTGATTGCCTCCTCATTTGATGAAAATCTCTGTCCTCCGAGCGCAGTTTTTAGATGAGGGAACAAAAAGAAGTCGCTTGGGGCTAGATCTGGTGAATAAGGCGGATGGTCAAGCAGTTCAAACCGTAGTTCATGGATTTTCGCCATGGCAACCGCTAAGGTGTGATACGGCGCGTTGTCTTGGTGAAAAAGGACTTTCTTTTTCTGCAAATGTGGTCGTCTTTCCGCAATTTCTGCCTTCAGCTTGGCAAGTAATGATGCGTAGTATGCTCCTGTAATAGTTTTTAATTTTTGAAGATAATCGACTATCCCAAAAAACAGTCGCCATCACTTTCCCAGCCGTAAAAATAGTTTTTGCTTTTTTTGGAGCCGGCTCGCCCTTTGCCGTCCGTTGTTTTGACTGAATTTTTGTTTCGGGCGTTAATGGTGTACCCAAGTTTCATCTACAGAAATCAATCGGCGCCAAAATTCGGATTTATTGCGCCTAAACTGCGCCAACAGAGCGTTGGAAATGTTCATTCGAATACGTTTTTGGTCTAACGTAAGCAAATGCGGCACCCAACGCGCGGACAGCTTTCTCATGCTTAAATCTTGATTTAATATGTAACAAACACGTTCTTTGGACACTTTTATAACCTCTACTATCTCTCTCACTTTAATTCGGCGGTCGTCTAACACCATTTGGTGAACTTTAGCAATGTTATCGTCGGTGGTTGCAGTTTTTGGACGTCCTGAACGTTCATCATCTCCCAAGCTTTTACGGCCATGTTCAAATTCAGCTGCCCAAAATTTCACTGTGGTAAATGATGGTGCAGAGTCCCCATACACAGAGTCCAACTCATTTTTGATTTGCGTAGGCATAACAGCTCGATACTCAATTTTTCCCATTTTCACAAAAAACACTCACTCAAAAACTGTCGACTAAAAACTGTGCGTCCAAAATGACTGAAACTTCGGTAAGTAACTGCCAAAAGATGCACAACTATCCGCTATCTTTATGTTGCGGTCGGAAACGTTTTAGACAACTTTCGCACATTTTAATGATCTGATTACATATCATTTTTACAGACGGTCCTAAAATAGCCGTAGGCATGCTTACGCGAGGATTTCTCTGTGTACAGTACACCTCTTTACTACAGCGTCTTTTAAGCTCCAACTATTCATTCAGCTGCTGGTTGACTTAGCTTTATGCAAATACTTTCGAAGACCTTGGCAATATATTTACGTAGACAACTTAAGTGATCAGATTTCTCACTTCGAATACCATAAAACCTAATGTAATTTATAATGGCCGCGTATCTCTACCCAGAAACCATAAAATCACAATCTTTGGGTTCCGGGACGCTCGGACGTTGCAGAGACTTGCGCTGCTAACGTATTGGCTACACTTGGAACTCTAGAAGCTCATATCAGGAAATTGTTTAACCCACCACTCCATGTTTTAGATTAAACAGACGATACCGCCTGAAGTCCTCTCTAAGGCTGGCAATAGATAGACTGTGTGAAGACTGGTGAAAAACAACATAACCAAATTTATGAACATGAAATGCATACAAAAAAAATGAGTAAGGGGTTAGGCCACTCTAGGATTTTCAAAAAATCTATTTTTTTTATTACTTTCAATGGTCCCTTAGGACCTCAAAAATGACATCCCAAAAGATTATGGCCGGGAAATATTGTATCTCGAAGTATTGTTTTTAAAAATATACACCCTGAATGACTCGAACTGCAACCAACTTCAGACTGCTATAATTTCCAAACCGTTCATGACAGTGAGCTCAAATTTTGACACGTGACAGATAATTTTATTATTTACAAGTCTTTTAAACGATTTGCGTCTCAGTTGTGTTGAAAATTTGTTATCCACGATGGAATCCAAACGTGATAGTGTGATTGCTTTATATTTGGCTGCAAAACCACAAGTAGCTATCGTTAGAGTCCTGCAGGACCTCAACGTGAATAAATCATTTGTGTCTCGAACCATAGCTCGTTACCGTGATACTGGCAGCGTTGCAAAACGTTATGGAAGTGGTCATAAAAAAACAGCAACGTCGACAGAAATGGTTCGGAAAGTGAAGGCTCAAATTGAGCGAAATCCTCGTCGAAGTGGAAGAAAAATGGCTTGTGAGCTCAACATATCGTTGGAACGGATGCAACACATACTGAAAAATGAGCTTGGACTCAAGCCATTGAAGTTCCAAAAAGCACACGATCTTACACCGCAACAGAAAAAAGTTAGAGTCGAAAGAGCGAAGGAGTTGCTACGCTTGCACGAAAGTGGTGAGTTGCCCAATTTGGTTTTTCCCGATGACTCGCCATTTGTTATCGAGCAATATGTCAACAAACAAAATAACCGAGTTTACTTGCCAGAGAGCTCATTCGAAAATTTACACCCTCGGACGGCCACCAAAAAGCAGGCAGCACCGATGGTGATGGTCTGAGCCGCTCGTATTTTTGAACTGTGGCATCAAAATTAATGTGATCGATACTGTGAAACTATCTTAGAAGCAGCATTGGAGCCTTGGGCAAACAATCATTTCGGTCGGAGACCGTGGACATTTCAACAAGACTCCGCACCGTCTCACAAAGCGCGCGTCAACCAAGATTGGTTAAAAAACAATGTTCCAGACTTCATTTCTTCGACACAATGGATAGCAAATGCTCCGGATGCAAGTCCGTTGGATTTCTCTGTCTGGGGTATTTTGAAGGCGAAGGTTGGCACTAAAAAATACCAAAGTTTGGACCACCTCAAACAAGCACTTCGCCGGGAATGGGTCAAAATACCACTTGCGTTCAGCGTGTGATGCTTTCTTCGGCCGTCTCAAGGCCATTATTCGCGCCAAAGGTGGACATATTGAAAACTACTGATGCAACTTGAAAATTGATGTATTTTCCAACATTTTTTTACCTTGGCACAATAAAATTTATTAAAAAATAAAAAAGTTATAGCATTTTAAAAAGTTGGAGTTAGAGTCATTCACGCTGTAGTACAAGGCCGCCAGGTAGGCAGCGAGCTTAAAATTGAATCAATGCAGATCTGTTTGTACTAGCCTTGAGGTATCCAGCCTGGACTCCCATTCAATCTGTGAATTGACGGAGATCAACGTCGTTCTTATACCTAAAGGAGACAGAAGATTCCATGTCTATTCCAATGACTTAAGTCCTGTCTATTTGTAATTATTTCTTTTGGAAATCATGCATGCTGCTTTGATAATTAGTATAAATGGCCCTGCATTCAATGGTATACCTGATGGAAAGTAGTTTTTTAGTCCCAAGGAATATACTGGACATTGAGGATACCAAGCAATTGAGGGATCACAAGCAATCCCATCAATACTGAGCCAGATGGATCCTTATCTCGTAGGCATGGCAATCGGGACACACCGTAAGGACTAGGCTCCTGGTAGCGAACGTTTAAAAAGGGTTTTCATATGCAGTTAGTATTACCGGCAAAAACATGTATTATCTATCCGTTCACGTGAAAAGGCTCTACAAAAACACTCCAAATAGAATCAAAAATGTTGCTTGAATAAGAGACCCAAAAACTACCCCGTTTACGTCGAAAGATAGAGTTAGTTACTGAGCAAGCGCAGATTGTTCTAATGCTTGGTAAAGCAGTTTGGTCGCCAGATCCAACGCTAAGCCAGGAATCAATTAGTTAAGTCACGAAGACATTCGGAAAAAGTGGCACCACTCTACATGTCCATTCAATCTTTAAGGACATCCGATTGCCATACGCTGCTCATTCAAACCAATGTGAATTTGAGACACCCAAAAACCGTTTTATCTGTGAAAAGGTCTTGCATCTGCGTATTTTTCGGGCCAACAGAGATGGCTTGTCATATAACGATTTTTGAAGGAGTCATAGGGATGGAGAACATCTGTTGTGCAGCTATTCTGGTCTGGGTATCAGAAGAATAACTTATTTGGCGACTCCTCCGTTAATATCTTGAGAATTTATCCAAAATTACAGTCAATGGCCCCTTGGCTTTGTTAAAATCATCAAAGAGTTTGAAACCGAATTGAATTTCCTTCAGGATCCATTGGTATCACGAAGGACCTTTTCTAATGTAAAAGAGCATGCTCGAGGTGGCAGTGACGCCAGTTTAAGTTGATATGTTTTGACTCTTAAGTGATTCGTTGCAGTTTATTCACTGCTTTCCGTTGTTTTAGAATATTGTTTTGGAATAGATAGAAATAAGTTCGGTGTTAGGCTATCAGAGTGTCAGAGCTCAAACGCCGATGTGAGCTTTGCTTGGTTATAACTTGCAAATACGAATGAATGGTTAGTCAAGGCTCAATTCAGATGTTATGTCATGATCCATCGCACAGTGGTCAAGGCATCATGCAGGCAGAATATCTTCGGTTACCAGGACGTTGCGATATAGGAAGAAGTGGGCTGATGAGCCTGGCAAAGAGGCGCAGAGCTACAAAGGACAAGTGAGTGACTATTAAAGATAAAATTACAAGGGATGTCTACCAAAGACGGTCAAATCTACTTGGGCATTATAGCCATGCTCAGGTCAACCTCACCGGTGAGTTACTTAGAACATTAAAACGGATTCTACTAATCCACTATCTCCCAAGGAAACATTCTTGAAAGCTCAGATTGGCAAAAACCAGCACTTGCTACTGTACTGCATGTGTACTAATATTTCGAAATTATAGAAAATTTCTTAAAGGAAGCAGACTACAAGAACTCTATGGCGTTGTTCAGATCCTGTAGGCTCTTCTTAGTCAAATGGCTTTCCGGGGAAGACAATAGCCAATTTTTAGGTCATCTATAAACGAAGAAAAGCAAGAACTATCGGTCTGATAGTTGTGTAATTTTGCTCCCGGATAACCTCTCCATACGAGTCACACCACTATATATCGAGCTCTATAAAACACAGGCATCAAGAGAAATTAGTAGTGGGCAAAATTTCGAGGCGATACAAAATCTACTATGTATCGCAACTTCCATGTCAGTATATGAGTACATCGATTATGATCAAAGGTAAACCACAACAGATGTTGAGACTGAAACGTGCACTCCTACGAGTTGGGTATATTTGGTGTTCATCTCTCGGAATCCAATTGGTCCCCAAGTGGATATTTCAATAATCAAATGCCATGTAGACATCTGCAACATCATCCTGCATACAGTCTCTGTGGAATTTTTTAATAACTCACTCCAAAGTGAGTTCTGTATTTGGCATTCAAATATTTCCACAACCCGATACCTAAATCTAATCCACTGAATCTCCATCACATTCCCGTCTCCTAAAAGGAATCAATTTAATTCCAACAATTCTCACGCAGCCACACACGTATCCGTTGGTATCCCAACATAGAGTTGAACAGACTCATTAACTTGTCCGTCTGTGTCCAGCCCCTAGCAGCCAGACTCTTTAGACAATCTCTACCAAATACCAAAATCGATAGAAGAATTGAACAAAAACCAAAAAATTTATATAAAAGATACAAATTAATTGGAAAACAAAATAATTGCCAGCAGGCAAAACTCTGATCAGGTATCCGCCCCGAGCGAGCGTTCAATTTAAGCAGCTGTCACTGCTAATTAGTATTTTCTGATAGAATTCTCAACTTCCATCTTTTGATTGGGGGTATGAGTGGGGCTTTTGTATTGCAATTGTCAAAAATTGTATTCAAACGTCAATTTGTTTGAAGTACGAGCACAAAGATACACCGACCAAAAATTGTACCGGAGTTTCTGGTGAGAGTATAATGGACAAGTCAGTATCTACGTATCGACTGAGGCGGGCTAAGTGGCTGTGGCAATAGTCGTGCTTTGCTTTGAATCTCAGCTATCTGTAAGTTTAAGAAAAAAATGCGAACACTTTACCATTTTCGAGATACAAAGATTGCACCTTGAGATATTATGGATAGGGTGAGGTAGGTGATGAGAGAAGCTACTCGTATTACGTATCATTGGTACCAAGTTTGTTCTGCTGACTGTCGGAGATTTTGTTTTTTTTTTTTTTTTTTTTGTTAGGTTTATCTAGTTTTAATTGGAAACTTGACATTACGAAATGTAGCATTGTTTGGGATTGCGTCAGCTGACATTTGAGATGGCAAGAGGAGTGGTTTTTGGAGAATCAAACGTTTAGTCAAAGATCTGTAGGTGTTGGGATTATACTCGTAACATGGGTTATGCGAATCGGAATACAACTAATATATCCGTGGGCATATTTTCATCTTTGAAAAAAGAGACGCGAGGCCAAAGTGCACTTCTGATGCAGGAAAGGCGGAATTTCGATTTGGATTAGCTGAGACCCCTTATTCGCTGTATGGTATAAACAACTGTTTTTGACTTATGCAAAAAGTAGCATATCTCGGGGTTGACCCTTATCATCTGGGCATGCCAAAGTACTCTTGAAGATTCTTTTTAAAACAAAATTAAAACTGTCTTTAGACTGGATTCTGAATAGCTTTGCTCGGTTCAGATACGGATACGTATTTATCTTCAATTTTATTCAATTCATCTTTTGTATCAATGGAGGGATACAGTCCATTGGCTCTCCAATTTTTCTCAAGTCCTTCCATAAGGACATGGCATGCTTTTTCTATTGCGACACATTTTCGCAATAGTGCGGCAATTTTTCTTTTTTGAGTCGAGGTGTCGCTTTCCCTCCGCTATCTTAGGTATCGACGTCGTATAGCAGAAGTGAGATCATAAAAGTCGATCGTTGTTGCTCGAGATAAGGTCTTCTTGTTCCACTTCAAAACTAAAGAAGTCGCTGCATCGATATTGGACTGGACTTTAAGTAAGTTCCGTTGAATATGCTGCACAATTCCTTGCGATGGACGTGTGAAACTCACAGAGCACATCTGTAGCGCAATTTTTAATGGCCCCTGGCATTGGAAGTGTTTAAGATATTCGTACTCGAACCTTGGCCACCACAAAGAAATGTTCATTGTGTGAGTCATCGTTTGCTTTCTGGAAGATTAGGACATTCCGAATATTGGTTCGGATTATCTGGAGCAGCAAAACGTAGCCGTTTTATAAATTCATCGGGATCCTCAGCAGAATTTTGGAAAGCGGCCAAAACTATCAACGGGAGAAATAATATAATTGCATCATCCTTACAAGCATCTGAACTTCGCGACTATTTTAAGAATCTGCTCAACGCAAGATGAGTTCTTAGATGCTCCATTTATAGTTTTTGAAGTGCAAAATGTTATCAAAAAATCTAAAGTTGGTAAAGCATCAGAGGACGACCGAGTACCAGCAGAATTCTATAAAAATTGTTCAGTTCAATTTCTGTCCGCATTAACCAACGAATACAATAGAATATTTGAAACAGCGAGTGTTCCAGAGAGCTGTAAAAGGACAAAAAATTTTCCCCTACATAAGAAAGGATCGTACAACGACCCGGAAAATTATCGAGGCATTTCTTTCCTGAATACGTCAGTTAAGCTGTTTAGTACCTTAATCTTCAATAGACTTACGCATTGGATCGAAAACAAGAAAATACTGAATGAATTTCCAGCTGGATTTAGGAGAATCTATTCGTCCTTAGACCAAATATTCACCCTGACAAATATTGCGGAGAGCCTCAAAAGAAGGAACAAGAAGTTATACGCTTTCTTCGTCGACTTTCATGCTGCCTTTGATTCTATTGCACGTGAAGCACTTTTTTACAAGCTGTATAAGATGGGAATCTCTAGCAAAATTGTTATTCTATTGAAAGCGATGTACGAAAGCAACGTCAGGTACGTATGGGATGGTGAAGTTGTATCTGAGGTCTTTGAAACGCAAATGGGAGTCAAACAAGGTTGTGTTCTGAGCACGCTACTTTTTATATTATTCATAAATGATATTGTAGAGGCAATTGGAGGAGGAATTCAGTTTGGAAGTATGCAGATACCAGGACTAGTTTTCGCCGACGACATGCAATAGTTTTTCTTTCGGATTCAGTTGAAGGATTGCAGCGAATGATTAAGCGACTGGAGGGTTATTGTGAACTTTGGAATCTGTCTGTTAACCTAGAGAAATCCAAAATTATGATATTCAGAGCTGGTGACGGTAGATATGCTCATAATGAAAAATGGACCTACAAAGGAGAGATTGTTTCAATAGTTCGGGAGTATAAGTATCTAGGCGTATTAATTACGGCGAATCTTAGTCTGAAAAAGCATTTCCAACTTAAACTGGCTGAGGCGAAAAGAGCTGTTTTTTCAGGATGGAGCCGATGCATCAATAATAAATATATTGAGCACAGCTCTAAGATTAAATTATTTCGTGCGACTATATGGTGCTCAAGTTTGGGATTACTGCCAGTTTGAAGAGGTTGAAAGATTCCTGAGATATTTTCTGAAACGAATTTCCCAGTAACCAAAGTCCACTCAAAATTACATTCTTCATTTGGAAACAACAGTGCCACCCCTATTTTTAGATACGCTTAAACTGCACTTTAAATATGTTATAAAAGTGCTCAAGAGAGCTATTTCGACAAGGGGAAATCTTAACAAAAAGTGCGAGGAGTTGGGGGATAACATCGGTGAAAATGTGCATTGCTACAGACATTAGTACTGCTGGTTTAAGGAAGATTTTTACAAAACTATTAAAGAGAACAAACTCCACTTTGTACGATAAATGTAAAACGGAAGCAGATAGAATACTTTACAGCCAACTGAATTATAATCTTCAAGAGCACACGTACTTTGTCAATCGCTTTCCGCTGAAGATGATTAATTTAATATTTAAAGTCAGAGGTGAAATAATCAATTTAAACTACATCCCACATCGTCCTGACCAGCCAATTCTGTGTAACCTGTATAACCTAGGGAGGATGTATACCATTTTATTGCCAGATATCTTATCTTAAACGAATTTCGTGTGAGATACTTTGGTGTAAACAAAATGGATATGAATGATGTTCTGAACATTTTAAACGGTGAACTTGGTTGGGAAGCTTTGTATAAATACACTTCAATCGCACTTGATTACAGAACACGTATTATTGAAGGAGACTTGGGCCAAACCATAGTAAACTTAAGTTTATCAAATTGTAATAGTTACTTTAAGTACTTTTTCTTTTAAATAAAGTTTTCAATACTACTGTTACTATTGGTAGAGTGACGAGTGTCGTATCCCACATGACCAATCTGTTTGACATCGGATGGACTCAGAGATTCCTCTATGCCTTTTTACACAATTAAGCTAAGCATACTTAAGTGTAGAATGAATATATGTACACCTCAAGCTCTCAAGATCCTAGTCCAATAGGATCAGTGTTAATCAAGAAAATACAACTAAAGACGATACCCTTCACAAATGGGTTAAAAATGGAAGGCTTTACAGACTCTAAACAGAGAACGAAGTGAAGAAGAAGAAAGTTTGGATCCGAAGAAATAGCTGTTATGACGTAGCTACTGCACTTTTTAGAGGAAAAGTAGATTCGCTTGACCACGTCAAAAAAAAAAAGGAAACTATCACGACGCTGGGAATGAACGGGATGGTGAACTTCGTGCCAAAAAGAGCCATTAAATCAGAAACCTTCCCACACGGCATACCTAACAGAAGGCATCTTCTTACAGGGCCCAGAAATATTCAATGTGCCACAGGTAGATGGAAACATTTCGTGGGAAGGAAATGCTCAGGTCATCGCAACATGGCTCAATACTTCATTACAACGTTATAGCAAAAGCGCTAGAGCAAGTGCCCAACCTGAAACGTGATGATATATCTAGGAGCCTTAGGCCTGGACCTGCAGAAAGAAAAGTGTAATCAGCGCTAAAAAGCAGCCGGACAAAGGTAAAACAGATTGGCGAGAAAATAACCGAATTGAGTCCGTGAGTGCTGTTAGATAACAGATCCAACTTTAAAGCGCATCTGAGGTACACAGGTTAGGAAACTTCTTGGGTAATATCAAAGGACGTAGGAAGCTAAATAAAAATACGTTTTGTACACTCTGATGGCTTTAAATCAACCTGATGCCCGTGGCATGTGCCTAATTATTCGTCAAGAAGGTATAGAACAGCTGCTGTCAACTATAAAGAAATGAAGAGAAAATGTTCATTGTTAGCCTGGGGCTGTTCTACGTACCGAACCCCTAACGAACAGTGAGAGTGGCTTTTATTCCGAAAATCGCGAAGGCGACTATTCATTAGCTGAGGTCCTCAGAACTGAGCCTGACTTTGTTTCTGTTAAAAAGGTTATAGAGGCTCATATACATTCATGTGAGAAAACTGCTTTGCTAATGCACTGTCTATCCAAGGGCAACATTCATACTAACACGGAAGATCTTGATAGACTCCTGACGAATACAGCTGAACAAGCACTTGACAAGATCTTTGTTCAGAATGTGGTGGCGAGAATAAGCAGGGGTTGGCCACAGGGCGGCGTTCTTTCCCCACTAATATGGTGCGCGTTGGTTAAGTCTCTGCTTAATGCTCTCTATGATTTAAATGGCTACGTCTAGACATGTACCTAGTCTGCCGGACAAAGTCGACGATTGCTGCACCAGAAATGGGCTTTCAGTCATCCCTCTCAAAACTGAGGACCTTATATTCATGGAAAGGAGGAGCCTGACTAACTTGACACAAAAGGAATTTAATATTTAGGAGTTAACTTGGATAGCAAACTTCCTTGGACTAAGCATGTTACGTTGAAAAGCAGTGTAAGGGAACTCTTGGCAAAATATGGGGCTCTAGAGGAGAGTTTCTCTAGGCAGCTTTTCCTAGGACGGCCTCTGCTCTAGATTCACTAATGAATCTTCCTCCTCTATATCATGAGATGCAGAGTATCTGAGCCAGCAAAAGAATGAATCTGGCATTGGGGTATTTTAGAAAAGTGTCTTTTAGAAAGACTCTAGACTTCTCACAGGTGTTTAGATAGGTCAAGAGAAACAAAGTGTTGTGTCAATCCATACATCAATATATCCCGATAACTTCGCCTATTGGCATGGCTTATAGCATTGCTGCGTATAGTGAGTACAATTAGTACTTTCTCTAAATTCCATTTTTCACTAAAATAAAAAAGTATCTCATTATGACTAAACACATTCCGATGAAGATAATGACAGTAACTAATGTTCAACCAACAAAAAACCAACTTTCTTAAAAATCCACAATTTGTACTGCTAATTGTTGGGCCCCCATTTGAAGGCATCGAACAATGCCAATGCTCAGTCATAACAACTGATCACTAAATTTCTTCTCTACTCATCGGGTCCTCAAGGTATATTGAAGAAGTTGAAACCCAAAACCATGTAATTACCGCCGTCAGTGGTTTCATAAGTAATCATAGCAATTTTGGTAATTGGCTTGCTTACTTGCAGAAATTTTGCAAGACCGTCAAAAGTTACTTTTTCTAAATGTGTTGTCATTAAGAGCGTGATTCCAGACTAGACATGACCTAGAAAATGAGGAAATTACAATTCTTCGGAGATAAATAGGCTCGAGCATGATCTCATCTGAGTGCCTGGTATAGTGATTCAGATCAAGTACTAAATGTATAGTCTTCAAATCAGAAAGTCCGGCATAAAGGGGCTGTTTCCTGTGTTAGTAAAATTATTTCAAGATAGTAAACAGGAACAGTCAAACGAATTTGGGGCTCCCTATCTCCAAGAAACACCTTTCTGAGAAAACAGAAGGCAATGTCGTGTAATCGAAGAGCTTTGAATCTGAAGGAAGCTAGTGACATGATACAAAAAGACCGCAGATATTTCAGGAGCGGTGCTATTTGGCTGGCCTAATAATTCTTCATTAAAACAGAAAGCATCCTCAGATAGATATTTGCAGATATAGTATCACCAATGATCACTTAAATGACAAGAGCACAATCAATCAGTTACTGGACATTTGTGAAAATGTCTGGCCACAGACCAGGCTGGCATCAATTTCCTGGAGCTTAATGGTTCAAGATTGCGAGAAAATCGTTTCTACGAATTACGGAAGTAGGGGATCGAAGGGCATCGGATCGAAAAAAAAGTACGATGAGGTGTGTCAGATCGACGATACATTGAATCTTTGCACCTTCTATCAAGTCGAGATGCTCAAAGAACTTGTCCACAGGATGCGATGTGAGGTTGTAAAATCCTAAAACGAGTAGGTCTATGGACCAATGTCGTTACAACTTGTATAGTATATGGCACATGACAGTCGAAGAGAAGTCACGGCTGTTAGGGAGTAGTTGGTCCACGATGGCACGAATACATATTCGTTCCCCTATAACCTATAATGAGGTTCTGGACTTGAGTAGAAAGTCAAATAACCACAGGCATTGCTGCCATTAAGTATATACCATTACAAGCCATTGCCTATCATCAATCCTAATTCTACTTCGTCTTAATACACAATTATGCTACGTCCCTGGGCAATAACAAGTTCCGATGATTCTTTCATCACAATTACGGAAATTGTGTAGATTCTTAGGTGCGTCACGGCCTATCATTATGCCTACTTTTCATCATCGTTTTTCTATTTTCCTGTCTACAATCTCTTAACGCCTGAATCCAAGACGGTCTCAGCCTATATTAAGCTATTCACCTAAATTAGTTTATCTAACTCCGTTTGTATCTCACTTCTGACCCCAAAAGGGGCAACATTTTCTCACATCTAACAATGTTCCTAATTCTTAAGACTCGTTGAGTTTTTTTAGGATTTATTTTTGTGCCGTCTCCTATACAACATTTCCCTGTTCATTATGTTGTTGTGACTGCATTTGACAAATGAATTGATATACAATAAATATTTACTACAAACATATGTGTCCATAGACGAATAATGAGAATCTCTTTAATAACTCGTAGATACTTCACTCACATGCGGATGTAGCCACTCGAATTATGACGAAAAGCTAACAAACAAAAAAGTATCCATCACGATTAATGTCTTTCGAATGATCTGTGTACTGCCGTTGTGGGACGATGGCTGCGTTATTTTGAGTTACTAGGTATCAAGAAAGTTAATAGGATTTTAATGGATTTATCTATCAGACACTGAGATACGGTTGATTTATCTGGTGATTTAAAATAATTTAATTATTTTTTTTTTCCCACTTATTTGACCATATTTGGTGCGGAAAAAATTGCGACACGGATGTGTGAATTCAAGTGTTTATGGGAAACAAAGATACACAGGACTATGAGGGTTTTTAACAAAATGAAATGGTAGGGTCATTAGAGAATAGACCGGATCCACAATGTGAGTACATTAAATCCGGTATTGGGTAAGGTCACTCCCAAAACCACATCGATTTACCAGAATTTGCGTTGAATGGATTATGTGGGCCATTTATGACCAATAACGACCTACTCTGCGGGTCTTAGTCCCTTTCAAATCTCGTCCATTTATCGCTCTCTCACAGATATGGAAGTCTTCTTTCACAACACCGATACACAAAAATTGATTAAAGAGCGAAGTCACTAAATACCTCCCCATAGCTGAACTTTCATATACTATGTTGATCAAAAAGTTCCCGGAATGTATTCAGAAAATAAAAGATACAAGTTTATTCACCTAAATCTATATTGTCCCCTTTAAAGTAATTTCCATCGACTGCAACACACTTATGCCAGCGCTTGACCCAATCCTCGAAACATTTTTTATATTCGGTTTTCGGTTCATCAGTGCTTCCTGCGATTTTTCCATTACTTCCTCTCGGCTGCTGAAACCCGTTCTCCGTTGTGGTTTTTGAACTCGATTGAACAGAAAGATGTCACAGGGAGCCAAATCAGGTGAATTCGGTGGCTGTTCGATGGTATTTGTTGCATTTTTCTTCAAAAAGTTACGAATAGTGATGGCACAGTGCGACGGTGCGTTATCATGGTGCAAAATCCACGAGTTTTCTGCCCACAATTCTGGTCTCTTTCGGCGAATTACTTCACGCAAACGTCTCATAACGCCCAAATAATACGGCGGCCTTTGTTTACTCTCTGGCCTTTTGGCAAAAATTCATGATGCACTACACCGTTGTAATCCATGAAAACCGTGAGCATTGCCTGCTTTTTCGACTGAAAACGACGTGGTTTTTTTGGTCTCGGCTCATTTGGTGAACGCCATTCACTTGCCTGATGTCTAGATTGCGTGTCGTACTCATAAACCTACGTCCCGTCTCCAGTAACGATCCTTTTGATGAATGTGGAATCGGATTCAGCCTCGCAAATCATCTCTTTTGCGACGTCAACACGGTCTCTTTTTTGCATGAAATTGAGGTCTTTTGTCACCAACTTTGCTGCTACACGACGGAAACCCAAATCATTAACCAAAATGTCTTGGATAGATCCATAGGCAATGTTCAAGTCCTTCGCTATCTCTCTGATGGTTAATTTGCGGTTATTGACCAACATTTCCTTTACTGCCACTGCGTTCATCATCTTCAATTGACTCACGACCACTTTTGAACCGCTCCGCTCGTGCAACTGGTAAACGACCGTTTTCTTTAGAGAATCGTTGCCGAAACACTTTTCCAACATTTCCAACATTCGCACACCATTAAACCCGTTTTTTACGCAAAAGTTCGTTGTTGCAAATTTAAATCGATTTCGAAAATTGTAAAAAATCGCCAACACACACAAAGATAGATGTACTTTTGGCTACGCAAATGTCAAGCTATGACGCTAAGATTTAGAGGGAACAACAATGTCAACAACAGATCTACCAACGTAACAAAAAAAAAACAGAACTCAAATCGGAACAATGGGAGCGCCACACGGTGGCGTGGTGCGGAAACTTTTTGATCAAGGTGGTGTACCCAAACTCCTCGGAGGCATTCTCTTATCTCTTATTTCCCCTAGTCAATATGGCTCCCGAGAGGTAGATCAACTACCACTAACCTCGTCAAATTCGTGTCCTCTGTTCTCTCAGCCTTAGAATGTGGTAAAGAAGTTGACCTTATAACGACTGATTTTAGTAAGGCTTTGGGGCTTTGAGCTTTGATCCCATTTTGCTAAAGTGGGTATGTTCATTTCCCATCGTCTGTACCATCGGCCCTTTTCTTGGCCATTTTAGGTATTCCTAAAGGTAGTCACCTAGGTCCACTTCTCTTCATCCTAACTATTTACGATCTGGAAAGGGTCATTCAACACTCAGCACTTTCTCTCTATGCTGACGATACCAAATTTTTTAAGACCATTTCCTCACAACATGACACCTGCAAAAAGGTCCAAATACGTGTAGCTTTTCCACCTGGTACATCAAGAACAGCTTAGAACTCAATGTCACCAAATGTCAATCGATTTATCTTCTCCAGAGCCAACCAATATCCCTTGTTGAGTCTATCCGCGACCTTGGCATATTATGCGACAGAGAGCTTAATTTCCACTCTCATATTGATGAAATAATTACCAAAGCAAACTCATCACTTGACTTCGTTAAAAGATGGTCCAAAGAACTCTGCAACCTAGCCAAGCGTAGTGTCCCTTTAAACGAGTTCATGTATCCCGTATTGAGATCATCCAGCGTCGTTTTTTTCGATCCTCTAATTTTACCCCCTATCCACACCGTCTCAAACCTTGCGGAACGAAGCGACGCAGCAGACATTCTTTTCATTCACCGACTCCTCTCAGGCTCCGTCGATGGCACGTCTCTGTACAACTCCATTTTCTTTAGCACTAACTCTCAAAATCTACATTGCCCCCATGTCTTTTATCTACCAATCCACCGCACCACATATGGCTCTAACGAGCCAATCTCTCGTATGCTGCGTAAGGTAAACTTCAACCTTTCCGTTTCCGATTTTAATCGCAGCACTCTCTCCCTCAAATCCGATCTCAGACCACGGAGAGCAAATCGGAGGAATCGACGTTGAATACCCTCGATTCGGGAAACATGAACCTGGTAAAAGGGGGACCAAACTTGATTGGCATACTCAAGCCGGGGGCGCAGAAAGATAACATGGAGAGATCTGGTTACATACGGGTTGGAAAATTCCAAGTGATGAGTTGGCTTTGAGGATCATCTTATCGATATGTGAACAGAAATTAGGCTCACTGTCGAATAATATGCCAAGGTCTTGAAGAGACTGAACCAGGAGAATTGGTTGACCATGGATAAAATAAAGTCGGGGAGGAGACGGGTTGCATTTACGTGAGAAGGTTATAGATTGACATTTGGCTATATTAAGTTCCAGGCAGTTTTTGAGGCACCAGATTGAAAACCGGTCAAGGTCTTCTTGAAGAAGGCCAGAGTCATGAGGAGAGGAAATAATTTTAAAATTTTTTGTGTCGTCAGCGTAAATGGAGATGGAGGAGTGTTTAATGACCCTCTCAACATCGTTAATAGTAAGAATGAAGAGCAGAGGGCCAAGACGACTGCCTTGTGGAACTCCAGATGAAGCCAGGAATAGAACAGAAAGGGCGGACCTAAACCGAACACTATAATATCGGCTTAACAGGTAAATAGAAACCCATTTTAATAAAAGAGGCTCAAAGCCGAGAGCAGACAATTTGAAGAGGATCAATTTATGAGATATCTTATCAAACGCTTTAGTGAAATCAGTTGTGGTAACATCGTTTACTTTGTCATTTTCTAAGGCACGAATTCAACTAGGTTTGTGGTAGTTGATCTACCTTTTAGAAAACCATGTTGTCGGGGCGAAATAAAAGGCTTGCATTTGAAGCTTAAGGCTTAGTATAAAATGCTTTCACAGACTTTGGGTATATGAGAGAGTTTAGCAATGGGACGATAATTGGTAACTTCATTCTTAGATCCCTTTTTGTGAATCGGGATTATAAAAGAGGTCTTCCAAATCTGGGGAAATTCACCCTGTGTAAGGGATAGACGAAAAAGGTAGGAAAGGGGTAGAGACAGGTTGGAAAAGCATTTTTTAAGAAACACGGCGGGGAGTCCATTTGGGCCAGGTACAAATTAATCTTTAAGATTTAGTAACTTTTCTTCAATAACTGCAGGATCGAAATTTTGAGTGAGAAAGGGACCAATAGAAAAATTTGGTAGATCATTGAAATAAAAGGGACGAAGGAGTTGTTGGCTAATGATTGTTTGAAAAATGTAGCAAAAAAGTTGGCGATGGTAGGAGGATCACTTAAAGATTTGGTATCAAAAGCGAGGGAGGAAGGATAACCATCAGTCTTACTTTTGCAATTGACAAATTGAAAAAAGGACTTGGGGTCATTTATCAGATTGGTTTGCGCACTATTCAATTAGCGCTGATAGAGAGAGTTATAGAGTTCAATGAAATGAAGACATGTACCTAAATAATTTGAATAGTCGGAATAAGAGTGGGTGCGAAGGAATACCGCCCATAACTTGTTTCTTTTATCTCGTAGAGAGCGAAGTCTACGATTATACCAAGGAAGGGATGTAGAAGAAGTTTTATGGCTGTAGAAGAAGTAAGGCACATAAAGGGAGATGGATTTGAATATTTCTATGTAAAAAGTGGAAAGGGCAGCGACCAGAGATAGATTGGTAAACTCGAAAGAAGCCCTGCTTAGATAGGTATTGATTTTACGGAAATTAGCTTTGTGCAAAATTGTAAGAAAATAGAACTGCGGGGGGAAGCGACTGAAGGGGAGAGTTGTGGAAAAATGAGAGAAGAAGGGGAGGATGAAAGTTATCAATAGTTGAAAGAGATAGGGGACAACACGATACTGAGGAGTTGATGGTATCAGTTGTGAAGATAAGGTCTAATTGCCTGTCCATATAGTTGAAAACGCCACTGACTTCGCATAGACTAGAGTCTGTTAACCGATCTAAGAAGAAGCATTCCTTAGTAGAAATGGGATTGGAAGCGATGAAAAAAGATAGGTCTTTAGATGGAGTCCACTTCAGCTGAGGCAGATTAAAATCGCCGAAGATAATGATATCATGAAGCGAGTGTGATAAGTCAATCAAATTGTCAATTTTTGCAATAGCAAGTTGGTAGGATTCGATAGGTTACGCCGGAAGAATGTAACAACACATAATATATGTACAAGCATCTACGAATAAGTGTTATTTTAACTGACACGAAGTCGAGCTTAGGAGAAAATGAAGTTGCAACGAGAGAGAAGTCCAAGTTGTTGTGAATAGCCAGTAGGACACCTCGACAAGGAGATTCCACCAAGTGGGGTGTGAGATCATCATCCTGAAAAACATTAAAAGAAAGAGGGAATAACTCCTGGTTTTTTATGTTGGAGATAAGATTAGTTTCGGTCAGAGCGTAGATATCAAATGGGAGAGCATGAGATTGGCGCAAAACGGCATGGGTTTTAGAACGCGGTCCTCTTACGTTCTGGTAATAGAAGGTGAGAGGGAGGTTTTTGCATGACTTCTTAGGGTCGAAAAAATTTATCATGGTCAAGTCGACTGCGTTGGAGGTGTGAGACTCTTTTAGAGTGTACATAGTGGCGAAGAGCGGCAAGATCGTCTGCAACTTGTTGGGGGGGGCGTATTGAAAATCGGATACTTTATATAAAGTTTCCTGAGACTGGTACCGTCATTAGGGAGGCCTTCCTGCTGGATAAAAACCATGACGCTTGTTTTTGTTTTACCCTCGTAGCACACCGAGTCGGACTTATCGTGCAGTTAGGTGAGATATAGACGTATATTCTCATATATCTTTTTATCTCTAAGCCTAGAGAGCGCATAGCGACATTCGGTGGTATCGCTAGTTTGCTGCGTTGTTTAAACAGTGGGTGTCGAAAGAGGGTCAATAGAAGAGGGAGTGGTTAATGCGTTTGGTGTCGCAACGGATGGGGTTTCTGAAGTAGGGTTTAAAATGTGAGAACTGATGAAATTGGGATACTTAGCTCCAGTTCTGAGGTCGAAATTAGGGAAAGGCGTGTATATTAGGGGTGGGAGTTTGGGGCTTGATTTGGGGTGGAATAGGGAGAGTTGGAGTATGGGTGGGAGGCTTAAAATTAGGAAAAATTTTAGTTTTAACACTCAAATTGAACTGGGTTTTTTGTGGGAAGAGGAGGTGGGTCTTGGAGAATTGGATTTACTTGCTAACTTATTTGTTGGCTTAGGTATGACAGACTGGTTGACTCTATCCTGCTTCTTGGTCGTATTTTCCAACCATTTTCAGACACGCATCTTTCCAAGATTGAAATTGTTGCTGGCTGGATTGTGGAATAACCATTAGTATTTGGCCGGAAGAATGAGCTGTGGTGAGATGTAGGAAGCAAATTGCAGTGGCAAATAGTAATGCCATATTTCTTTAGGAAGAAATTCGAGATCCAATCAACATCCGCGTTTGGGGGGGCGCCTTTGATAAGAGGCGTATTGATCAATTGATTCTTCGAAGCAATCTTATCAAGTCTACGTTGCCATTCGGAAGGTGTCCAAGTTGAATTAAAATGATTGATAAGCTTCCGTGGGGCATCGATTGGGGGAGCTGATATAGATGTATTCTCTGTTGTAAAGTTGAAAGAAACTTCGCTGGAATCAGTGAGTTGAACCGTCCGCAGATGACTTATATATGGGGGTGAGCGTGAATCCATTTCAGGTTCCATTAATTCAGCCATGAGTGATGTATTATAGGGAACATTCTGGTAAGGCTGCGGGAAGTTTGGTGTATTAACGATTTTGCTGTTTATTGTTGCGATGTGATGTTCAATATCGCATACGAGGGATGGAGTCGCAGTAAGTTTGTCACTGACATCGTTCACTTTATCGAAGATAACTTCGAGCATGGGATCACATTGTTTAGGAGAGAGTTGTTGGTGTGACGAGGACTGGAAATGAATGTATATGTCGTCACGCAGGGAGCAGGTTTTTTGGTTGAAGATAACCTGCTCAGAACACATAGCTTTGATGTCACTCAACACTTTATCCAGATGAGGCAAGGGAGTTTCTCTTCATTCCTGGATTTCCCGGAGTCTAACTCGATTAGAACAGCAATTTGTTTATCCATGTGCTTTACTTTGGATTTTATTAGATCTGCTGAGTTCGCGCTTGATATTGACTCTTGCGCTCAATTACGCATTCCTGGACAACCGGTAGCAAGAGTGGATAATTTGAAAGTATCGTCTCGACCGATAGTCGTACTTTTAAGAAATGTTTGTCGTCACGGCTTTATGGATGATAATTTCGGATCATCGATTTCTCGAGACAATGGACAAAACTTCAGGAATAAATATGGAAAGACAGGAATCCAGATGGAATCTCTTTCACCCTTAAAATAAATGAAGGTCACTGCATACCTAGAGTGAACTATTAATCTATAAATTATCAAAGCAACTTCAATGAAAAAGCTAAGTTTAAGGTAAAGTATGTAATCAAAGTTTTTTAAACTCAAATATGAAAATAAAATGCAGACTTACCATAGCAGCTGACATCCAGGCATATCACAAGCATGATTCCAAATGTGATGAATACTTTATAAATACTGTTAATCCTAGGAGTAGATGTTTGAATTGACGAATAACCCCTTTGTTGGGGTGACTTTAAGACACTCATTGTATAATTTTTATTTTTATTTTTTATTCTAAACACTCTGTAATTTTGTTTTTGTTTTAATTCACTCACTTTAAATGCATTTCTTTATTTTTTATTTTATATATTATATAATTTCGGTTTTCTATTCGAATTTATCACTTGACATTTTGTTCTTCTAATATAAAAAGATACTCTGTAAAACAAGTAAAGATATACGAGTAGATATAAATCACTGATTGTGAGTTACGGCAGAAAATTACAGCATTCCGTCTCTGTAATTATGTCACAAAATTAACATCAATTTGGATCAAGACAAGCATTACAGACATTCCCTTGCATAAAAAACAAAATAAAATCCAACTTGAGTCACTTAAATCATGTCCAACTAGATAATTATAGATTCCATTCATGTTAAGATGATGAAAATCTTATTCACCAACAATGACAAAGATAAGTTGGTCGTCGACGCTATGGATCGATGAGATTCTCGGATTAAAACCTGCAAACGAGTATGTGGCACGTGGACTGTGGAAACAGACCGCTATAACATGTAAATAAATTTAATTTAGTCCTGGGTAGTAGATTCTGAAGGCAAATGGAACAGGCGAAGTATTTCAGGTGGATGGAGGTAGAGAATTTTTTTTTTGGGTAACTCCGTCGTATTTTAATTATGGGAAAAAACATGTTGATTTGGATTTGCACGCAACTCGATAATAGGTAGGTGAATGACTGACAGGAAGTAAGACGCAAAAGCTTGGGAATAACTTCTCGAATTTCAGTCGGAAGCCATAGTCCTTGGTGTTTCTTAACTCAACTCTGAAAACCCTGAAATGCAGGAAGTTATGCACATTTGCTCATATTTTGTGACTGTGCACCAAACAAATCAATTAACCAGGTACAGTACCCTATGGTCAGAACAAGTTCTTCGAAGTAAATCGTGAAATATGTGAACAGGAGTAAGTGAAAACTGGAAAGCTGGAATGAGAATAATTTTAACTTTCATAGATCATAACCAAGACCGGTTGACTGTTCAGAAAACTAACCTATCTATCGATAAATCTGCTCGTGCAGAATTTTTCTATATTTTTCCATCAGCTGACAAAGATAGAGTATCTAAAGCAATACGAATACACGATAAGGTGTCCCATGCTACTAGACGCGTAAGTCACTCGTCAAGGATTTCTAGCAAAAACATTTCTTCAATGACAACTGGTTTATGTGTTTGATACAGAGGCTATTACTACATTATGCAAGAGTATTAGCAATTAAATAATATTTGATACTGGATCATAAGTCATGTCTTATTTATTGGAGCATAAAACCTCCCCTGTTTATTTTCCATTAAAATGTTGTATTTTATAGTATTTTCGTGTTGTTGTTTTTGTTGCACTATAACGACACTGCAGCTCACTTCGGTGGATTAGAGAATTCTTAAAAATAGTTATAACGTCCTTAAATCATAATAATTTACTGCATGCAAAGTTTTTTTAATGGCAACGATATTTATTATGTTTTCCTTCTTATTGATTCTCATCCGATGGAATGATGCATTTTACAAGTAGTACCTTATGTCTGATCTAAAGGGTGTTTCTACAGATTGACAGTTGAAAGTTGATTTGTGGTTAGTACGTTTTGCCATTTTACGATGGACAGATTAACGCCAGAACAACGCGTGCAAATTGTGCAAACTTATTTTGAAAACCATGGTTCGGTTCGCCAAACTTATCGTGAGCTAAGTTCATTTCACGGTCAACATAATCGTCCATCAGAGCAAGTTATTGGGAACACGATGAATCATTTTCGCACCACGTACACTCTAGTGGATAATACGCATCCCCAAAGACGACAAACAGTGCGAACAGAAAAAGTTATTGTCGTTGTGGAGGGCAGAGTTGAGGAGAATCTGAATGAGTCGTAAATTTGGAGTGGAGAAAACCCAGAAGCCTTTGTCGAGACGCTCTAACAACCATTAAAACTCACTGTTTGGTGTGCTTTATGGGGTGTTGGAATCATCGGCCCATATTTCTTTAAGGACGATGGCGGCTAGAATGTTACCGTCAATGGAGAGCGCTATAGAAATATAATTTCTGACTTCTTCGTTCCTCAGATGAATGGCATTAACATGACAGAGGCGCGCGACACCATAAATTTATTTCGGGAAACATTTGTTGAGCGCATAATTTCGCACAATGGACCTGTGACCTGGCCTCCACGGTCCTGTGATCTCACACCTTTAGATTACTTTCTTTGGAGGTATGTGAAGTCATTAGTCTATGTCGATAACCCAGAGACGTTGGACGATTTGGAAGTCAACATTCGCCATGTTATTGCTGATATACGGCCCAACAAGGAATCAAATGAACGTCAACGTATGTATATAAAAGAAATGCAAAGAACTGGGCTTGGAGCTGGGCCTCAATCAACAGCTCCTTTTTGAACTAACTGGTCTCCATTTTACTTCCGGATAAATTTGAAGTACTTCCGTACTGAATCGTTGTTGGTTATTCGGTTAACTTGTCCTTACAATTTAAGCCGGTGAATAGGGACACTTCTGTCCAGAGCAGTGTCGTAAAGTAGTCCGTTTGTCATCCTTCTTCTTCCTAAGGGCAGATTCACGTAAATATATTCAATTCAATTCAATTTACTAAAGTATTAAGGGTACAATAAGACATACGTCTTTTATAGTACTAAGTTATAACAATTCAGCAAACTATACAATCAGTAAGTTAAGCAAACTAATGATATCCCTCTCAAGGGAGGATGAGGATTTAGGAAAGGGATGAGAAGTAAGAAAGAAAGGTAAATTTAAAGCGTTTGGCATTAATGATTGTTCATATCGTTAACAGCAGAGAGTTCCAAAGTTTAATGGCGTGTATGTAAAAGAGACGCGATGAATTAGTAAAGCTATGACGAGATGGTATTAGGGCATGTGTTCTGACCGATCGAGCAAAATTAGGTTTCTTAAACAGATACATGGGAGACTTATTTACTATAATATTATGCAAGAATATAAGATTTCTGACATCCATGTAGTGGTCTAGAGAAGTTCCGAGTATGCTTTTAGAATATTGAGATACATGATCAAATCTACGTAAGCCATAAACATACCTGATAGCATTATTAAACGCTACCTGCAACTTTCGTTGTGACAAGGAATCAACTTTACTATAAAAAACTTCAGCATATGTTATCAATGGTAGGATGAGGGTGGTAACAATTTGCTATTAATGATAAAACCTAAACCGGTGACCTTATTAACTATTTCAAGCTTATTACCAGAAAGTACGATATTGGACAAAGAAAGAAAGTACATTGTAGAATTTGAAATAGGAATTACCTGCGACTTCTTCGGATTTAAGGTTAATCCATTTGTTATAGACCAACTGTGAATATTGGCAAGCTCAAAATTTGTCAGATTTATAAGATCACCCATCTTGCTAGAATCATTGGATAAATACAGTTGAACATCATCTGCATAAAGGTGGACTGTGGAATGCTTACACACAGACGGAAGATCTTTAATAAATAATGAAAAAAGGATAGGTTTCAGAATTGAACCTTGTGGTACGCCTTGGTTGACTGGTGAAAGAGCAGAAAAACTGCCTTCGAGAAGTCAAGTAGACAAAGAAGTGAGATGTGTTTTTTATCAAAATTCTTTCTGATATCTTCCATGATGTTAATCATAGCAGTGGAAGTACTATGGTTAGTTCTGAAGCCAGACTGAGCTTCATATAGTAGGTTATTAAGACACAGGTGTTTTAGAAGCTGTTTCGCTATGAGTTTCTCTAAGACTTTTGATAAGCACGGAAGGATACTGATGGGTCTAAAATCGGCAGCGGAAGTTGGATATGGTCGTTTTGCAACTGGTATTACACAGCCTATTTTCCAGGAACTAGGAAATGTAGATGTGGTAACACAATGGTTGAAAATATGGGTTAGGTGGGATACTATGAAAGGTAGGATTAACTTAACAAATTTCATGGGTACTCCATCCTCCCCAATTGCGTTAGATTTTATTTCCCTAATTGAATTAATTACTTCAATTTCGCTAACCGTTTCCACTTCAAATTGTCTTATACTTGAAAGAGAGTGATCTTCAGGAAAGTTGAAACCACATTCATCAGACAGACTTTCAAGAAAGAAATTGTTGAGAATGTCAGGACCAACTTCACATTTGCCATTAACTTTTCTGTCGGAAACTCCAATGCTACGTAGATTATTCCAAAGTTTCTTTGATGGAAGTAAAGTGTTCAACTTGGAGGCATAAAAAATCTTTTTAGCATTGCGTATAGCAACGTCCGATCTATTACGCATTACCTTATAAGCATGCCAATTAAAATCAGAAGGACTTTTTTTCCATTTACTATAAAGCCGGTTGCGTACTTTAATAGTGTTTATAACTTCAGTTGTGAACCAAGGACAGCAATTGTTCGGAATTTCGACAGTCTTTAAGGATACAAATTGTTCAAAGCGATCAATAATTACATTTTGAAATCTGTTGAGCTTCTCATCTAAGTCTGAACGCGAACGACAATACATCCAAGGGGCGTGGAGAGCAGCTGATTGAAGGGCATCAATGTTAACAGACTTATAATCCCTGTAAGTGAAAGTTAAAGGCACAACTAAGTGGTTCAGCTTTATGTTCTAAGTGCAGAAAATGAGGAAATATAAATGCAAAGCCGGCCCCAAAGTACAATCTAAAGAAGAGAAGGTAAGCTAAGGAATATAGCTTCCCATTATGATAAGTCACACAAAAGCAATGCAACTTAACACTTGCCCAAGCACTGATGGGTGAACTACTGTATACAAGATGGATACAGAGGTTTGGCTGAAACAATTCTGGCCATCTAAGGACGAGGTCAGTGATATATTAAAAAGTAACCTCAGCTAAACTACTTCCATAAGACGGTGAAGGGCAAGTTTCCAGTAATGGCAAGGCTCATATTCATACTCCCATAATGAGGTACTAAAATATTTCTGTGAAATTCTGGTTTGGGTGTTGTGTAGTCGTAGACATTTCATGACACGAAAGCAAAACGACGATTTTCGGTTCTATAAGCAATTCCTGGCTCCCTACAAATCTAAAAAGTATGGTTGGGTGAAGGATCCAGATTTATTGTAATAGAGAAACTTCGGCAAAGTGTGAACAGCATCAGACATATGACAGCCTGAATACAATCCACATCAAGACTTAAATCGCCTGAAATAAATTAGTTTGTAATTTATTGTGCGATGCCTCTTATGTCATAACTTTAATTTCTTAAGAAACATATAAGGCTCGAACGTTTGGGCGGCAAATTCCACTATCCTCGCACCACTGCTTTAGGGGGAGAAGTAATTCTAATGATATTGAACTGAGCATTTCTGCTGTAGCTGGTCCAAAGTGTGGTTAAGAGAGAAGTAAGGAAGCAAGCCAACGAATCATAGTTCCTTTGTGACACGAATTCATGAACCAGATTTAATAAGATGGTCAAGTTACGTGATTACTAAATCTTCGTCATCTGAAGGGAAGCATTTTTAGTGGCAATCAAAAATTGTAGGCGACGGAAATTTAACAGACGAAGTAGATATAAATCAGAATTAATAAAGACCATATACTCATACTCGTACATACACCATGTGTTCGATCTGTCCTTTTCTCGCCGTTTGGAATTGGTTAAAAAAATAAAAACTTTCATTGGAAAGGGTTCTACGTTAAGAAAATGTGGAGTACCACAAGGGTCTGTGCTGGATTCACTACTCTTTAATTTCAATACGATCCCATATTAATTTCCTTTTCGATATTTACTAACCTTCTTTGGGTAATAGCTTTCATACAAGTGCGGTTCAACGAAGAACTCTCGCCAGATAATTCAACCCCAAGCTATTTGGATGTAGCTGCCTCAAATTTGGCACGGAGTCATTTTTAAAACGATGTCAGTTGCATTTACGCTTCTAGAATAATAAATAAAATGAAACCAGAGATATGACTCTGTGAAGCTCGTCTTTATTGACGCTGTCACGAGTCGCAGAGTGAATATATGATGAATAGTCTAAAATCTCAGCGATATGCTCCTATCGGGTTAGCAATCTGCTTGAGACGTTAACGACAGCAATGATTTTGTGTACGATGTTCAGAGTTTATACTCCTGTAGTAGGCGGAATTCAGGGGACCATCAGACTGTCTGTCCCATTATCAGTGCATTCTCTGTATATCATTTTCCATATCCTTGAATTGTTCCTGTGAATTTGTTGCATTTGGATTTGGAGGATATTTCCACTTGGGTTTGCATGATAGTTTCCACACTTTTAGTGCGGATTTAATTGCGGTATGCTCGTCTTCTTCCCCGTTTATTATTCTACAGAAGTGGTTCTTCAAAATTTTCATTACCGACTGCGTCCGTACTATGGTTCCAGTGGTTCCTGGCCTGTGATCTGATTTTTTCAGACATGTTCATTTGAATTCTGGTAACATTTTCAAACGTATTCTAACAGAGGTATTTTTCGAGCGTCTCGAGGTTTGGACTTTGTGGCTTTCTTCCGGAGGACCTAATGTTTGGCGTATGTCTGTACTTCCAAAGGGCACTTCTAATGATCTCCTGGCGGAATCCCCATTATTCCTTCGAACTGGATGCTGATTATGTGAGAAGTTAAAGGAAATGTGGTCCACAAAGACTCTAATCACCTTGTACGATTGTTACCATCCGACGTCAATTTTTCTCACAGCATTTTTCCTGCTTGTAAAGACCTTGGAATCGGCATTCTTATCTACTACTAGATAGTTGTCTAATCAATATTTGCTCCTCCTTAATAAGAAGACTTTCATGTAGTTGTTTGGATCCTAATATGCGGGGAACACGTAGACGCTACCTGTTTCGTCCACCTGCAAAATAAACCAATTCCCTCTGTTTGCATTTATGATGCCTCTCAGGCTTAGGCTCTATTGAGGTCACTAAATGCAATCTGTACTGGGTTAATTCTCATATATTCCTTCTGAAAATTCGCAGGAGCGTTCGTTGTCCTTTTTCTCTGTTGGGGCATATGCGCTCTGATATAAGTATATTGTTCTCAGGCGCGCTCGCTTCTGTCATTAAGGCACCTGACTGTATCTCAACTGACAAATGCACATTTAAGTATGAGCAGCAAGCACTTCCTGGATAACGAATATACACTGACTGACTCGAACTGCAAGCAACTTCAGACTGCTATAATTTCCAAATCGTTCATGACAGTGAGCTCAAATTTTGACACATAACAGATAATTTTATTATTTACAAGCCTTTTAAACGATTTGCGTCTCAGTTGTGTTGAAAAATTTTTATCCGCGATGGAATTCAAACGTGATAGTGTGATTGCTTTATATTTGGCTGGAAAACCACAAGTAGCTATCGTTAGAGCCCCCCAGCACCTCAACGTGAATAAATCATTTGTGTCGCGAACCATAGCTCGTTACCATGATACTGGCAGCGTTGCAAAACGCCATGGAGGTGGTCATAAAACAACAGCAACATCGGCAGAAATGGTTCGGAAAGTGAAGGCTCGAATTAAGCGAAATCCGCGTCGAAGTGGAAGAAAAATGGCTCGTGGGCTCAACATGTCGTTGGAACTGATGCAACACATACTGAAAAATGAGTTTGGACTCAAGCCATTGAAGTTCCAAAAAGCTCACGATCTTACACCGCAACAGAAAAACGTTAGAGTCGAAAGAGCGAAGGAGTTACTACGCTTGCACGAAAGTGGTGAGTTGCCGAATTTGGTTTTTCCCGATGAGTCGCCATTTGTTATCGAGCAATATGTCAACAAACGAGCAATATGCCATAACCGCCGATGGTCGCTCTCCGCTCGTATTTTTGGACCGTGGCGTCAAAATGAATGCGATCGTATACCGTGAAACTGTCTTAGAGGCAGTATTGAAGCGTTGGGCAAACAATCATTTCGTTCGGAGACCGTGGACATTTCAACAAGACTCGGCACCGTCTCACAAAGCGTGCGTCAACCAAGATTGGTTCCAATGTTCCACACTTCATTTCTTCGACACAATGGACTGCAAATTCTCCGGATGCAAATCCGTTGAATGTCTCTGCCTGGGGTATTTTGAAGGCGAATGTTAGCACTAAAAAATACCAAAGTTTGGACCACCTCAAACAAGCACTTCGCCGGGAATGGGCCAAAATACCGCAGAGCCACTTGCGTGCAGCGTGCGATGCTTTCTTCGGCCGTCTCAAGGCCAATATTCGCGCCAAAGGTGGACATATTGAAAACTACTGATACAATTTGAAAATTGAAATATCAACAGGAATAGGCCTCCAATGTACGGACTATGTGTTCCGTTTGTTCAAAGTCCTCTTATATGTCCTTCTTCTTTTGTTTTTCCTGAAACAACCCACCCCTGCGTAAGTTTTGTTGTGTGGGTTGGTACTAATACCTCATCCGGCTTCTCAATCCTAAATTTAAGTTTACACATTCGAAAAAGCGCAGTTTTGGAGTGTTCAACTGTAGTGTCTAGGACACTTTTATATAGCTGTCCAGTAGGTATCTCGGAGAGGCATTGATAACTCATCTTGGGAGATCATGGCATAAGCCATACGAGATTAAACAGAATCCATAAGATCATGTTGATCATCAATGATCAAAATTAAAGGACAAAAACGTTGATTGAAAAAAAAGCACAAAGTTGAACAGTGCCCAATTTTTTCTCCTAGATTTCTGCAACTTTACAAAATGTTGGCCCTAAAACCCTCTTCATTGTCAACAATAACATGCCAATAGTTGCGACCAATCTAACGAAGTGAGGTGTGTACTTCGAAGCGATTAAATCCGTGTCGATTTCTAATCCAGATTGGTTTGAGTCGTGATCTTCATAAACCATAAGATCGCCTTTGGTAAGTCTCCTAAGCCTACATAGCCCCAATCGAATGCCTGGTTCTCCATATCAAATTTCACCTCTCAAAATTGATTGCAAAGAAAAAAGAACCAAAACAAAAGATACAACAACCTGCTGCAGAGTATAATGCTTTGCACTACATATAGCGCCAAAAATATAATCCCAAGACTTATACTCGCAAGACTATTCGTCGCATGCGTATTTGATTTTTTGTTTTTTATTAAAAATTGCGGTGCCATGTGGAGACGAAGTAGAGGGGAAACAAAATCTCTTACTTTCTATTTCTGCGACCAGTTCCCTTTACCCAAAACACCACTCTGTCCGAATATGTCCGGCCCCATAGTGGTCGTATCGTAATGCGAAGCTTCGTCTTGGAAATGCTAAAAAAAATAAATAAATAAATTGATGGATTGTGATAGTAACACGTACCTGGTTACCAACGCCGGCCAGACCAGTTTACAATCCAATCCACCATCACTTTGGCTACTTTCTTGAATTTTTTTTTTATGAAAAATGAAATTGTTGTTGTCTTGTTAAAGACATATAAGACAACATGGTCCGACGGCAGCTAGTGTTATCCATTTGTGTTATCTAAACAGTATTTCTGGTTTAAAATAAAACGAATACTACAAACAGATACAAGTATCCATACGATCGGATACAATGATGAACTTTAGCCATTTTGGCAGACAATCAGTCAGTTAATATCCATACCTCTTCGTTGTTGTTTTTGAAGAGTTTTAGCTGATTTCAGCGATCGTTTGCTTGAAGTGATCTTGAAGTTGGATTTTCAATGGCAGAGCACATACTCAGATATGGGGAAGAAATGAAATGAAGATGAGATTGTTAGATTGGGTAGATTGAATTGGAATTGTACCAGTCGATCGGCTAGTACCGATATCGAAGAGGATACGCAGATACATATGCAAACGAATAGATTTTGGAGTTGGATCTTAGAATGTTGATTTACATATTGGAGCAGCAATTCTAGAGTTAGTTCAAAAAAAAAAAAATTATTTCAAATACGTGAAGAGTAGGGAACGATAGATACTCGTACATTGGGTTTGGTTTGTTTGTTTTTATTGAATTTTTGTACCTTAGTTATGTTCCGGTTTTTTTTTTAGTATGATGAGAGAGTAAAACATGGGGATGTGAAGGGGACAGCCGACTTGTAAGTACTTTTCCATTCAAATCAGTTTTAAATCTCAAGAGATATGGGTCGTAGTAGGGTTTAGTCCGTCACGAAAGCCAATATTGCCCAGATGAGTGATCGAACTAATATATTTTCGGCACTTTGAGATAAGTCATTGAACCTTATACCCGAATTACTGAATTAATTAGCATAATGCCGAAAATTGGTTCGGATACTAATGGCAAAAGATATTTAAGATCCAACGGTGCCTAATAGTTATGGATAGGTATTTGCATTCAGTAGATCGTAGCAGCACGAGTCGGATGAGTGTATGGTATATCAGTGAGAAGTTCAGTAGTTGGGATTACCTATGATACATCTAGAATTTGACATTGGAATTGGGAAGAAGGCAATTACTCAATTCTGAAGGCTGCTTGGTATCTCGTTAAGATGTCATCGGGGATGGGATTTGCCAATCAAAAATCAAAAGGAGAGTAGGGGGCATACCTGTCTTCGATCTGGATTTTTGTACTAAGTAACGTCGTATCTGCCAAACGGTAATTCTTAATTAAAAAACAGGTAGGCTGCTACTAGATCTAGATTTGTGTGGCTGGGTGTTCTACAAATAGAGCAGGCATTGAGCAGCATCAACTGAGGCAACAATTCGGTTGCATTTATTTTATTTCCTCGTGGTAGCGACCTGCTGCTCTTGGCATCTTACAATACCAAACTTGCTATATTCATAAGCTCGAGTGTCGATCAGGAGAAGATGATAACGCTATAATACAATATCTTGCCAGAATTTACTGAATCTCGGGAAGTTGATGTACGGCAGTTAAATTTGCGTAAATGAAAGAATGGTAACGTCAACAATCAGTACTCAGACCCCTTCAAAGCTTACTGCGATGCTGAAAAAGAGATCGTAGTTGACGGGCTCTAAACCCTTAACGGATCAATGGCAACTCTCATATATCCCAAGCGGCTTTGTGGTTTCAAAAAATTTAACCTCATTGGCTCTTTGCTCTCGTTCTGGCTCTCAAGGCTACAGTTGCGTATGGTACGCTTTTTTTTTTTTATAATTTGCGCGTGTTCAAGTGATTAGGTACCCTTAAAATGTTTGCACACAGCGCGGGCGAAGGAAAATCAGCTAGGATGGAAATAGAGGTACCAGCGAACGTTGGTTTTAAATGTTTGAAGGTTATAATGACTAGGAAATAAAGAGCTAGGCAGGGCATTCCATAAGCGAGTTGTACGGCTTGGGAACGAATCACGATATTTTAGAGTACGTCGAAAGCGGGCTTGAGAGTATACTGATGAGCATTCATAGCAAGACGGGTTTTACAGTTAAAAGATTGAAGGGACTGAATGCTACTGGCGATTTCTATGGAGCACTAGTGGTGGAAATAGCGATAAAACAGAGTGAGACACGAGACATTACGTCGGTGTTCGAGGGTGTCCAATGTTTGAGTGATATTAGTATCACCTATGACCAGGCGCAGAGATGTTTTGAGCGCCATTGTGGGCATTGTACTCTAATTTCGGGCGGATAAATGCCTTATATATTGAGGCCTGATCAGAGGGGTAAAGTATTTCTTACATCGCTTGAGGAAACCTAGATATTTCGCAGCATTTTGACGACACCGAATATGTGGTCACTCCAACTTAAGTTGTCACTGACACACATACCGAGAATGGAAAGTTTATCGTTTCGACGATGCAAGTGCCATCCATGGATAATGGCTGGGTGTTTAAATTTCGCTTTAACGACAGCAGACAGCATTGTGTTTTGGAAGCATTAAATTTCACTCTGTTGATAGTTCCCCAATTGATTATGCTGTTTTATATCGGAATTTAATGAGCTTAACATACGCTGCCGTTCCCGTTCTACAGCCGAAGAGCAGGGACGTGAGTCCGGTAATGAATATGAAAAGCAGAGAGTACTGTCATCAGCAAAGGAGTATATTGGATTAGAGGTAGCAGACAAGAGGTCATTGATGAAAATTAAAAAGAGTGTCGGAGACAGAACGGAGCCCTGGGGCACACCAGCATTTATTTTGTGAATATCAGGCTTGAAACCATCCAAGACAACTCGAATTGAACGTTCCGAAAGGTAATTTCTAATCCATTGAAGAAGAGAGTCGTCGATCCCAAGAGCACGCATTTTCGACAAAAGAGCCTGATGCCAAACTCAGTCAAATGCCTTAGAAATATCAAGTGCAACTATCTTGCTTTCGTCAGATTGATGTATGCTTTGGTTCCACTTATCAGTGAGACATGCCATCAAATCATCAGTGGACCTGTTGCTACGAAAATCATATTGCCGGTCATTGAGAAGTTTTCGTGTTTCGATATATTTCATGAGCTGACGGTTTATCAGCATTTCCATGACCTTGGAAAGAAGGACATAAGTGCAATGGGTCTGTAGAAGGAGATAGCGGAAGATTCGCCTTTCTTACCGACGGGCTGGACAAATGCTGTTTTCCACCTGCTCGGAAAGAGTCCTAAAGAGTGGGATTGATGAAAAAGCTTACGCAGTGGTTTTGAGCTGGCCGCAAAGTGTGCAGCAAGCAGATTGGCCTTGTCCAAAGAGCAGACAGCTGGAAAGTCATCTAATATTTCTGACGAGCGACCGAAAATTTTTACTGCCTTTGGGACATTGTAGTATTTTTTGCCTCAGTTTTTGGTCGTATTGGAATTTTACAGGTTTAAAAAAGGCCTTGCAGTCATTACTGGCTCGTTTGAACTTTTTTCGGGTTTCCTCTGTTGGGCTGGCCTTGAAGGACCGAAAGAACATTTCTCTAACCCTGACAGCCTCTTTACAGCTCGTACCATGCCTTTTCTTTTGGTTTGATACTCTTCATCCGATGACGGATAAGGTTTATCATTCCAAAGAGAAAGGTGTCTGTGATCGTATCAGCAGCGGAATCCACGTCTTTATCGAGGAAACATGACGACCAGTTAAAATTCCTAAAGAAGCTGTTAAGACCACTCCAGTTGGCTTTCTCGTATTGCTATACACGGTTCTTTTAGGAATCTTTTCTCTAATTGTGTGGTCGGTGTACGAAAAATTAGCTGATATGACACAGTGGTCCGACGAGCCTAGAGGGGAGTACACATCAACGCTGTACTTATCATGGTGAAAAGTTAAAAACAAGTCCAGGGTGTTGGCGGTATGGCTGTCAACGTCTGGTATTCGTGTAGGCTCATTTACAAGCTGGGTTAAGTTATTTTCCGCAGCGAAGATTCCAACACACCTCCCTTCGGGTGTTGTCTGTCCAGAATGTCGAAGCCACCCACAATTGCGTGGCCCGTAATAACGAGTTCAGTATGAGGATACAGGGATACAATTCTTTGAATGGAGTTAGACAGCGCTTCAACCTCATTAAAAGTCGAATTGCTTTCCAGTTTGGGGCTTCTGTAAATAAAGCAGTAGTGGATAATTTGCTTACGGAGATGAAATTTTAACCACCTGGACGTTCGAATTTGGACAAAAAATGTTCGGAAACATGCCGTCAGAAATGCTGCAACTGATATGCTGGGTTTAAGCCGACAACCCTTGATGAATTACGAGTATAACAAACCGTTAAGTAGATCTACCTACCTCCCGACGTATGTGAGGTAGCAGGGGACGATTTAGTTGAGAGCTTGCTGTAACTCATTTTGGAAAGCAAGAATATCTTAGGAATGGAACTTCAGCACCGTTTCCCCGATTCACAAGGAAAACGGCTATATAAACAGCGGCAACTCCCGGAGCGCCTGTCTCCTTTACATCGCGCACAAGGTTTTATCTGTCATACTGTGCGATTGCCTAAAACTGTTCCAATGGGGGTTGGTTCTTATTTATGCAGTCCTAGACCTGATAGTCGACTAAATATTTCTACCAAGCTTACGATCCTAAAGAAAAGACAGTAAGCCCAAATCGATACTCAACACCTCAATCAGTTGCAATATCTATAGAGACGAGCCATGTAGAGTCATGTATTTCTTTGACATCACTACCTAACTCGGCTTTGGACATCCTTCTGGTCCATAGAACTCAGGAGTAATTTCACCGATGTTTTCGATGTTGAAAAGGGTTTGGATATTACCATATGTGATTTCGAGGAAACTAGGACAATTTTAAAAGCATCCACGCAACTACTTATGCACGCAGATACCCGTGAAGTCGTTGGAAAAACGCATCGACCAGTCGCTGATATGTTTGTTAATAGAACAAGAAGCCGCGAAAATAAGCTTGATCAGAAAATTGTGCCTCAATCGCCGAAGATGACTAGGACATGTAGGGCGGAAGAGTTTTTGATTCATGTCAATAGGGACAACGTTGTACAGGAAGACCGCGCCTTAGGTACTATGTACGGTTGGAGGAGGACCTCAACCATCTTGAAGTGGGTTAGTGTAGGCAGTTAGCACAAAATCACGGTTATTGTTATGGTCTAGGTGTAGGCCATCTGTGCAAGTAAGTTTATTTTGCCAATCATGTAGAAAGTGTTCTCCTTTATAAAATACGAGTAACTAGCTCTCCCGAGTGTAAGACCACCAATAAATTACTCAGATTTCGCATCACAATAAGGCATGTCCTTAGGTACGGCATGAATTGTAACAATGAGGCTAACCTTCTCAAAATTAAATAATTCTTGCTATTCACGCCATTAGAGTTTACTCAGAATCTTTCATCGGCTGGAATTTTTTAAATTTTGGGTAAAACCTTAGACAATAACCAATATATCTTACTGCTCTACCACAACATTGCTAAGCTGAATCACAATAACAACTTTACATGAACTAAAATCCTAAAGCAGCTTAGAATTGTTGCTATGGAATCTACCTCCGTTGACATGCTAAAACTACGCAGCTTGTCTGACTCTAAACGCCGTCTACAATTCTTTGAATTTTATCTAAAATAATTGCAATTAACGTTGCCAACAAAGTGCCTAATTTATTTGTTGTTTCTGTTTTTTTTTTCTCTCTTTTCTTTTGCAATTAAAAACCCCAAAAAATCTTGGTAGGTATACCTTTCAACAAAATAAAAAAAATCCAGCACACATCCGTTCCGATGTATTTGTTGTTTATTCGTATCTTGCGCAAGTAAACAAGCCACAGTTGCGAATACGAAAAACATGAACCTCCAGAGTCTTAGAAGTTGGTTATGTTGGCTTTGCTTAACTAACTACCTAGACGCTTGTCGGCTATTCACTGTAAGGCAGACGACCATCATTAAAATTCATTTTTGTGCAATTATTTTGCTGTTTATCGGAAAAAAAAACAGAAAGTGATTAAATGTTGTACACTGTGACTGGCGGACAAACGCAGTGACACAGATTTATTCCCGATTTAAATACACGTTAGTCTTACAAAAAAATATACATTTTGGCACAATGAAAACTTTGCTAATTGGTATCCAAAATAAAAGTCATTGACACTTGAAAAGGAATGGAATCGTGTTGGATGTGGATAATGCCTTTTTGGTTCGAGTTAATAGGAGCAATTAGTGAAAACGTCAAGGAATTTAGTCGTTTATGCCCCAACACTATTAATCAGGAATGACTAAACCAACGACATAGTAAAAAGGTATTAGTCAAATAAATGACGTTTTGCCGACACTAAAGTATGAGAATCAACAAGAACGCACAATGAGGGTTCATTTGGCTTGCAAAGGAGCTGCACGTTAACTGATCTGCATGTGGGTTTCTGTGAATTTTTTCCACTCTGGGTGGGCTCAGTATCGTTCTTCAGACTTAGAACTTGCACATTATTATGAGTCAGAGTAAGGCTTCATAGAGCCAGCCGCACTTATATTACTTCTAGTCTCTATAGACGACAAATGATGCCTCTAAATTTAATTAGGCTTCGGATCTAGGATTTTACCTAGCAGCACGGCTGAAAAGAGTGTTTAAATTAAGGAACTTAAGTTGCGTTCATTAATATCGAATGTCCCTTTCACACTTTACTATTGTGAGCGCTTCGGCAATATACAGATGTCCTGGAAATATAGAAATCAGTCCGTCACAAATGAACCAGATAACTTGTATGCTCAGCAATAGATGCATCATAATAAAGATTACTATCTCTTTGGGGACAAAAGGAGTTATCACACCCTTCGTACCTTCTTAGGAATCTAGTCGTTAACAAGCGATAAAATCCTGTTTGCTCTTGGAGCTCTTAGAGATTAAGTCAAGCACTGTGGACTTGGAGGGGGTAAAATTTTTCTTACACCCCTTGAGGAAACCTCGACATTTCGCAGTATTTTTGGATACATCAAATATGCGGTCATTTCAACGTAGGTTGTCATTGAAACACATACCGAGAATGAAAAGTTTTTTTGGTTACAACGATGCAAGTGCTATCCATAAATAAGGGCCGGATAGTGGAATTTCGCTTTAATGACAACATTGTGTTTTGGAGTCATTAAATTCCACTCTGTTGGTGATTCCCCATTTAGTGATGCTGTTTATATGGGAATTTAATGAGCTTAGCATACGTTCCCGCTCCCGTTTTAAAGCCGAAGAGCAAGGATGAGAAGCAGTGAGTACTGTCGTCAGCAAAGGAACATATTGGATTAGAAGTAGCAGACAAGAGATCATTGATGAAGATTAAAAAGGGTGCCGGTGACAGAACGGAGCCCTGGGGCACACCAGCATTTATTTTGTGGATATCAGACTTGAAACCGTCCAAGACCACTTGAATTGAACGTTCCGACAGGTAATTTCTAATCCATTGAACAAGAGATTCGTCTATCCCAAATGCACGTATTAGCGACAAAAGAGCCTGATGCCAAACTTCTGTCAAGCGCCTTAGAAAGATCAAGTGCAACTATTTTACTTTTGCCAGATAGATGTACGCTTTCGTTGCACTTTTCGTTCAGACATGCCATCAAATAAGCAGTGGACCTGTTGCTACAAAAACTTTATTGCCGATAATTGAGAAGTTTTCGTATTTTGAGATATTTCATGAGCTGACGGTTTGTTAGCATTTCCATGAACTCGGAAAAGAAAGGGCATAGGTGCAATGGGTCTGTTTCTAGGGACGGGCTAGACAAATCTATTTTCCATCTGCTCGAAAAGAGTCCTAAAGAGTAGGCTTGATGAAAAGGCTTACGCAGTGGTTTTGCCAGAGCGAAGGAACACCTTTTCAGAAGACCAGCGGATTTGTGAACTCTTGCTACTACACGAGTGCGAAAGAGAATTCGTCCCGTTGAAGATTCGACGCACTCAAGTGTAGGCGGAGACAAAGCACAATCTTGAAGTGTTGAGCTGGCCGCAAAGTGTGCAGCAAGCAGATTGGCCTTATCCAAAGAGATGACAGCTGGAATGTCGATGTAAATGAGCGTTGGGGCAGAATTTTGAATGTTTTTGACAAACGACCAAGTTTTTTCTACATTTGGGACATTGTAGTATTTTTTGCTTCAGTGATTGGTCGTATTGGAATTTTTTCGCGGTTTTTGTCTGTCGGCTTGGCCTTGTAGGACCGAAAAAATATTTCTCTAACCCTGGCAGCCTCTTTACAGTTTGAGACGACTTAGGTCAGGTATGTTTAAAACAGGGGTGTGATGGACATGCTGTCACACAAACAGTATGCACCAAAACCGGCCCATTGAGATCCTTGTGGAACCAGTTGAATTTGTATTCAAAGGGCAAAAAGCTAAACAATCTCCCAGGTGAAACATCCTCTAGGTTTTCGAAAAAGGACTTCTCTAAGAATTTTCTTCGACTACGCGATATTGCCTCGCATTCACACAGTATGTGTGTTTGCAGATCATAGCAGAATCTGCAAAATATCCGTATCTGGCAATTTGAGTCTCTTTGCGTGTCCTGTTAGGATTCCTATCATTGTCCTGCTCATCCCTATTTAATTTTATTAACTCCTTAGACCTTTTACCGTTAAAAAGTGGCAAAAGAGCCTTGGATACCCTGTGCCTTTCACGACTTGACCACCTTAGGCTAGCAGTCTTCATGATTTTTTCCTCGATAGTGCCCCTTACTATACAAAGGTGTGGTTTGATGTTAGCAACATCACTATTATTGAGTAGCCCTAATCTTCTTACAAGATCATCCGCTTGTTCATTTACCTCTATATCGCAGTGTCATGGCATCCAGCGCAGTCTCTCACGGCTCTGACTGCATAATGCTTTGAGCACTGTGCGACAGCCGCTAACTATATTGAAGTTGGTCGATTCCATTGCCCTAAATGCGTCTTAGCTATTGATGTAGATAGCGATATCTCTTTCGATCTGATCTGCATTAGCTCAGGAGTCCTGAGGATAGCCAGAACCTCTGATTGGAAGATACTGCTTGCGTTCGGTAGCGTTATAGACATTCTTAGTTCTGGGTTTTATGAGAAGATACCAGAACCTGTTTCGGATATATTATATCACGCGGAATGTCGAAGTAATTTCATCCGCTAGAATTGGATTGCTTGGCAGTAGCTGCGCTAGGCTCCAAATTATTGAGTCGTATCGCACTGTTGTCTCCAAGTTTTTTGATCTGTAAATCAAGCGGTGTTAGGTGCAGGAAGGTGTCTAATGCTACCATAGGGTTGGTACGTAGTGCACTTGTAATGGCTATGGAAGCCGTTCTCTGAACTGTCCCTAATTTTTCGTAAACCGTTTTCTTATTTGTTGCTTCCATCATACTAGTGCGCCGTATGTAAATATGGGTCTTACCACCACCGTATATAGCCAGTGCACCATAGCAGGTTTTAAGCTCCAAATTTTTCCTACCGTCCATTTGGAAATGCAAAGAGCATTATATGCCTTTTTGATTCTTTCCGTTACGTTAAGATTCCAATTCAGGTTTTTGTACAGAATTACACCCATATACTTTGCGCTGTCCGACAGGGATAATTCCGCTCCGTTGAGTTTTCCGAGTTTGAACTGCGGTATCTTGTACTTTCTGATAAAAAGGACCAGTTCCGTTTTAGAAGGGTTGGCATCGAGACTACAGCTTTTTGCCCAAGTGCTGATCATCTTCATCTTTAAGTATTTTGCCTGCACTATTATGACCACGTCATCTGCGTATGCTGTAGCACTTATACCCATTATGACGTCTTACCTTGTAATGCAAAGTTGATGAACATGCAAGATATATTTCAAATGGAAAATTTGTAGATTAATCGTACGGAAGATGCCAAAATTTGTGTTCCTAATGATGGTATACAAAGCATTAGTCACCAAAGATTCTAAAAATTTACTGGATACTTATTTCGAATCCTAGATAATCCAAAAGAAATCCGTAGCCCACTGCCTGCACAGACATACCATATCCGAATACTACTACTTAAAACCAATAGCAATTATCATCTTAAAAAAAAAAACTCTGTAAACTTTAGTAAATTGCTAAACACTTTTCGTTACCAAATTTCAACGCCATAGTGGGCGACATTTTAAAATCGTTTCTTCAATCTTAATAAGGAATCGTTATTAAACAATCAAAAATGATTGTCATCATTAAACATAATTTTGTCATTAAATATTGAAAGTCTGTCTTTTAAAGTAAGTCAGTAGTGTCCGATGGTATAATTTGCGGAGGTGGGTCTTGAAACCAAAAGTGAATGAACTCTTGGTCTAGATTTCGTGAAATGTTTTTATTTAAATTTGAAACCGGATAGTGAGATAGTTAAGATCTCTTGGACTGGGGAAACTTGTGGGGATAATTTTTCCTTCAAAATTGTATCTTTTTATCAGAAATCTTGACCTTGATCAAAAGGTGACGCTGTTAAAATTAGTGAGAAAACAATTATCAAATGGGAAAATTCGACAAGATCACTACCACTGCCACTAGTTTTCTACCAAAACTGCCTTGGAAGCTATCTGATTTCCGTACGGAAATGATCTGTTATGGCTTTATTAACACAAGCCCCATTCTGAGCAGTTATTTAACTTTAAACGAACTTGATGCCACGCGGGTCCCTGCCTCTTCATGCTAAAATGGATACTGCCGGCGGCCTCAATATGCACAATTCTGTGAAAACAACATAAACTGGTTGTAAATGTCTCCATATTGACACCAGCTGTCAGAAATGCCGCCAACATCTTGAACTTGCTTCGAAATCCTCGATGTGCTCTCTATTCTGAGTCTGTTCTTGTATTCTGACGACACAAGTAGAAAAAAATATATAAAAGGACCGGATAACAATATGAGAAAGCTAATTGGAGTAGATTTATTACGGTCTTTGGGAACTTAAACCGGTCGCTACGTATCCTCGATAAAGACATACAGCTTTTCTGCTTTAAGTGGGATACCTTATCCTACTATATATGATAGTGCTTATGAAACCACAAAAAAAGGGCGTAATATGACTCCAGATCCTTACAGCTGTCAGGGTTGAAACGAACAAAGTTTAAACGTACCTTCGAAGTTCCAACAAGACTTAAGATTGAGGCGAAAATTACTACAGGGTTGCAAAGGTAGTAGGTAGTGCATTTGTTGAAAACTACTTGCTTCATATTCCACCCCTTATAATTGGGCCAATATTGATATTGGATATGTCAGCTCTTTGAACAAGAGCAGTCTGCTTGTTGCAGACTTTGCAGCCAGCTCAACGCTTTCAGGTTCTCTTTTTCTCCAATTCGCACTCGCGCACTACTAAATGTACCTAAAGTTATTAAGGGTACTTTAGTTTGTTAAAATACACAAATAACTTCGCAACGCAAGCTTATCCATCACTTTAGCACTCCTTACGATTAAATTGAAAACAGGGTTTGTCCTGTCCGTTCCTTAAAAATGAGCATCTCTTCTCCAAGTCCGTTCCTTTTAAAGTCATTGAAGCGCTCGAGGTATGAAATCTTTTTAAAGGTCTGCAGTACAGCTTTCGTAGCAACATGTCCACGGGTGATTTGATGATATGTTTCGCTAAAATTTAACACCTATTTCCACACAAATCTGACGAAAGCAAGATAGATGCCTTGATATTACAAGCGTAGTTGGCAGAGCTTGACATCAGGCTTTTTGTCAAATCGATATGATCACTATAATGGATCAGAAATTACCTTTCGGAACAGCTAATTAAAATTGTTTCGGACGGTTTCGTGACCGATATTAACAAAATAACTGCTGATGTCCGATAAACTAACTTAGTAACACGGCGATTTATAGTCTCTAGCTTTTAACGTAAACCACCTGTCATGTAGACTTAAGTTTACGGGATGCCCATACATCCATGTGAGCAAGAATACGCCTTGCCGTCGCTCTGCCGGCTTTCTGAGATACCAAAGCAAAACTTGTGTTGGAGGCACAAGTTCCACCCTGGGTATGGGTCGAGGCCGATCTAAAACCTCTTACTGTTAGTAGGGTCACAGCACCCAGTACTCCACATTTGGTCAAACCAACAGGAAGAACCTTCCCGCGACTTTGGGTTTAAACCACAGCCACCATGACATTCCCACAAGGGGGCCTACCTCAACAAGTCAGGCCCTGACTCCCATGGTACCGTGATTATGACCTGGTAGGCACTACCGGTGGTCCTGCAGCCAACAAGACCTATGACCGGCAACTTGTAACTGGTCAAATCGTAGTAACCTTCGGTGGCGTCATCTGAAGATGTTTACGATAAGACCAGTAATACGCTCTCTGATAATTAAGCGGGGGCCCACACAGCGATACAGTGCAAGATCAACCTATTCTTAAAGCAATTAACTTCTTCCTTCAGCTTTGCATACCAAGTTGGTGGAGGTTCCGTAGGTGTCTGCCACCCGTATATCGAGGTCCTCTTCCATTGCCCTGTCTCTCCGAATAAAAATTGAAGTCGCTTCGGATCTGAGAGTTGGTCATAATAACAAAAGTGAGATACACTTTTCGAAAATGTGACCCTATCGCGCTAAATATTAATACCCAAGGTCTGAATAGTTTGCGTTTTATCAGCATATACCAAAAGTCTTCAAAGGATTAGGCCACTCTAGGATTTTCACCTAAAAGATTCACCTAAAAGAGATATATCTCGAAGTACTTGTTTTTCAATGTATATGTAGTAAAAGGGCGCCAGTTAGACAGCGAGCTTAACTTAAAATTTTAAACGTGTTTATTTCTAAACTGAATTTTTCGAACAATTCACCTCAAATTTTAACTAGATCTTTAAAAATTTATTGTCTAAATAAGCACGTAGGATTTTGTTTTTTATATGGCAGAGTGCATTTGTTATTAACAATTTTCTGGCGATTTTTTTTAGCGAACTTTTCAAGTTTGACTTTGGAAGTTAGCCATTCGGCCTAAAATCAATATATCATAATTCAAAATTTACAAGAGCTGTTGGTACGGCCGTAGACGCTTCCCAAAAGAGATGCCATCTGAAAAACGCTGCACAGCAGCCATTTTTAAATAAATTATTTTATAAAAATTGTGTTTTACAGTCAATCAAATGTACAATAAACTTCTACCTTTGTAAACTCGATATATTTCATATTTTTCCCGGCAAAAAAAATCACAAAAAAGAGTACTTTTACGGCCTCAAAAGTGGCCTAACCGCTTAAATGACCGGATAATTAGTAATCGCATAGCATTAAATCGAACGATCTCGGTGCCCGATTCACATTACTTGTCGTTGATCTGAATTCTCATTAAGTTAGTGGCTTCAACGCCATCCCACATAGCAACCGGATAAATGTTGTCCACGTTTTGAGAGGAATAATCATTGGTCACTGCTTGATAACGTTAGGCAGTCACTGAATCGCAAGCTCCGGCGTCATTTTTGAAAAAATAAAGACCGATCGTGCCACCAAAGTGCACTTTTTTGAGTAACTCTTCTGGATTTGCCTCACTCCAGGAAAGACAATTTTGATTGCTAGCAAATGCAGTCAGTTTAAAGTCAGTTTCGCTACCAAGCCCGATTTTTCCATGAAAATAAGGGTAGAGTTCATCCTGCGAACTCCTGCCGCAAGCCATGGTCCCGTGGCTATACTCTCGATAGTGTACTATCTTGTGTAACTAAAGACCTTTTTGCAAAATTTTTCACATAGTGGATGGACAAAGTACGAACTTCTGTCGTATTTACTATTCCGAATCTCCCGCAACACTATCACTTACAGCGGCCACAGTTTCTTCTCTACGTGCATTGTTCTCCGGATCTGTTTCAAAGCTTACAAATACACCAGTGACAGTGATATCAATATCAATAATGTAAAGGGCGTCACATGACAGCGTATGATTTTGTGCATCCTGTGTAGCCCTGTTTTGATTCGAAAGGTCTCAATATATGTACTCGTATGTAAAGGGTGTTTTTTTTTAGAGGTTTGGTTTTTAAACTGGCAACACTGTGTCAAGTTGACAGTTGAAAGTTGATTTGTGGTTAGTACGTTTTGTCATTTTACGATGAATAGATTAACGCCGGAACGACGCGTGCAAATTGTGCAAACTTATTTTGAAAACCATGGTTCGGTTAGCCAAACTTATCGTGCGCTACGTCCATTTTACGGTCGACTTAATCGTCCATCTGAGCAAGTTATTCGGAACACGATGATTCGTTTTCGCACCACGTACACTCTAGTGGATAATACGCATCGCAAAGATGACAAACAGTGAGAACAGAAGTTATAGCCGTTGTGGAGCGCAGTGTTGAGGAGAATCCGAATAAGTTGATTCGTCATCGTGCACAGCAATTGGAGCTATGCCCATCCACTTTGTGGAAAATTTCTTGGCTTAAAAGCTTATAAGATCAAGCTTGTGCAAGAGTTGAAGCCGAGTGACCATTCTACGCGTCGTAGGTTCGGTGAAAGGGCCGAAAACATGATTCAGCTTGATCCTCATTTTAAACGCAAAATTTTGTTCACCGATGAGGCCCATTTTTGGTTAAATGGACATGTAAACAAGCAAAATTGCCGAATTTGGAGTGGAGAAAACCCAGAAGCCTTTGTCGAGACGCCCTAACAACCATTAAAACTCACTGTTTGGCTGGTGGAATCATCGGCCCATATTTCTCTAAGGACGATGCCGGCCAGAATGTTACCGTCAATGGAGAGCGCTATAGAAACATGATTTCTGAGTTCTTCGTCCTCAGTTGAATGGCATTGACTTGATAGAGCTTTGGTTTCAACAAGATGATGTAACATGCCACACAGCGCGCGACACCATCAATTTATTGCGGAAAACATTTGCTGAGCGCATCACGATCCTGTGATCTCACACCTTTAGATTACTTTCTTTGGGGTATGTGAAGTCACTAGTCTATGGCGATAACCCAGAGACGTTGGATGATTTGGAAGTCAACATTCTCCGTGTTATTGCTGATATACGGCCCCAGTTGCTCGATAAAGCTGCCGAAAATTTGCCTTCACGATTGCGCTTCATTCGAGCTAGCCGTGGGGCGCATATGCCCGATATTATATACGCACTAATGGCATAAAATTATCTATTAAATAAAGCTAATATTATAGACATTGACAGTAGTTTGAAGTATTTTATTTTATATTGAATTTGTATACCTCTAAAAAAATCACTCTTTATTTGCTTAGCTCGTCTCAGTAGCCGCTGAGGCGTTAAGATCGATGAGGAAGCGGCTAGTATCAATCTGCACTTCTGGCTTTTTGTCTAACACCTCTCAACTTCCTGGATAACACGTTGCCTAAATTCTTTCTTTTTTCTCGACTTTTAATCCAGCGCTGCTTTGTAGAGAAAATGGTTCTGCTCCATGTTCTTGCCAGTCCACTTTTTCCAGCTAGGGGTTTCGTAAGAGTGATCGAATAAGGCCCAGCTCATCAGTTGGGGTATTTCAGACGGCTTCTTCAGTTTAAGGGTATGCGATCAGCAAGTATTCTGGCGGTTTGTAGAGATCGCAGTCATTCACTGCTAAGTCTCCTCACACAAAAGCTGGCTGCAAGTAGGCAGTGATCCGTTTCAGATTGCCTTTGAAGAAGTGTTCAATTTTGAAAATATTTACATAAGAGGATGCAAGACTGGATTTTTTTCTGAATAAATTGTGAAAATAAATGCACGTCACTCGAATATGTTAGTGTCGTTTTCATTTGGAAAAATTTGCTCTTAAAGGATTAGGACTTTGTAAACAGCAATAACAACTGAGATTATTGCCTTCCTTGACCGTGCAAAGGAACACCGCAGCATTGACGCTGACGTGATTACCTGCTCGACAAATTTTCACATCACCCATTTTGGAATGGATTAGAACCCCAGGCAAGCAAGGTGGTCTTGGATGCTTAGACATTTCTTTACTCGTTGATAAATCGATGAAAATCACCCGTGATTATGGCGTTTTGGACGAGGAATCTGGTGTGCTATTCCGTGGACTCTTCATCATCGATGGCAAGCAGAATTCGAGTCAAATCACCGTGAACGGCTTGCCAGTTGGTTGTAATGTGGATGAAACTCTACATTTGGTACAGGCTTTCCTTTCCAGCCAACTGGAAGCCAGGCAGCAAGACTATAGCTGCTGATCCATCGAAATCAAAGGAATATTTCAAGGCCGTCAGCTAAGGGGACGCTCTACGTACAGAATCACCGTTCGCAGATTCTAATTTCCATAAGCATCAAAATGTCCAAGCAAGGGAAGGTGTCTAACGTAAGCAGAGCTGGGCTATCACGAGTTCTACTAAATGTGAACTCCATTTCAATTTGTTATTTGTTATTTGAGAGTTAAAAAGTGAAACCATAGTGCATATTTAATTTTAAGCTTCAAAATCAGTCGCAAAATGGCAAAAAGAACGTAGAAACCACATCGGCATGTATCAAATGATAAAAAATCGGACTTGGTCTTCTGAAATTAGTATTTCCCAATTACCAGACCAGCAATCGGATCCGCAAACTGCCAATAACCAAAGTCCAAGTATATTTTAGCCACAACTCAGCTCCCCAAGTCTCGTCGTTTTCTTACCCAAGCCGAAGCCAACTCAGTTACCCAATGTAAAAGCCACAAAACCGAAATTTATGTGCGAATACCATGCAGCAAATCATAAAAATTTCAAAAAAAATTCTCTGTTTACACACCACCCCCGCAAGTGCCCACCGCTGTTGCTCCATAAAATTGTGCAACCATAAACAATGCGAGTATCTACCAATGTCTATGCCATGCTTAAAAATAGATTTCTTTTCCAAAATCCCAAAACTCCGTGAGAAATAGAATCTTTGATTTATTTTTGATCTGAGGAAAAAAGTACGAGTATCTCAAATGTTAACTCGTAGCTGTGCGGAAAAACTTTCACATGTGAATTTTCACCCGCGCACTGTTCCCAAACGCATTCGTAAGATACGAATAATATTCCCACTTCCACACTGACGACGACCGACCGACGACGATGGTATACGGATACGTACGTACGATACTCGTTCTCATATGCCGATTGCCGACACCAGTGATGGTGCTCATGCTGGTGCTGCTAATGTTTCAATACAAATACTTATGGTAAGGTAGCAGTACCACGCTCTCTCTTACACCATTCTCACAGATACAAAGCAAAAAAAGAAGAAGAAAAAAAAACGAAATTTGACCGAGATTCGAAAAAAGAAAAAAAAAAACTCACAACTACACCACGAAGCCATGAAGATACGGCTACTCGTATGCTCAGCTTGAAATACCCGTGGACGTACTCGTATCTACACGTACTTAAGACGTATCTAAACTCAGCTTTTCGCTTTTCGCTTTTCTATTTATTTATTTTTTATGTTTATATTCTACTTCCAAATCCAGGTGAACTCTTCTTTTTTGCATTTAGGCTAAGATACACGTACATCGAGGCTAGATACACCATCGAATCGTTAGCACATAATACTCGTAGCCGTATCTACAAACGTGCACCCTTCTTCTTTTACGTTTAATTAAAATAATTAGACTTTTGACGTATTGTATTTTGTTTCTTTGGACTTTTTATTGCAACTGAGGTTCACCAAAAGACAAAAGAAACCAGCAAACAGACAGAAAACACACAGCGACAAGGGGCAAACAACAATCAGACACGTCAAGACACAGAGATTTCAAATTTCAAACATTTCTTTTCTTTTCTTTTTACTGTTTGGGAGAAGGGGGGTTATTTCCTTTCACACCGGTCGATGATCGCTGCCGATTCCGTTCCGTTACACACTTTTTCAATTTTCACTAACCAATTTCGAGATCAATTACAGGCGTTGAAACAATTTCCGAGAATTTTCAACACTTTTACAAGAAATAAAAGCAAGAGATCACCACTGAAGATACCGATCGAACAACGTCTTTCTTACTAAACCGCGAACCACTGAACCACTGAACCGCTACCGATGACTGCCAACTGATCACTGATCGTTTTCTCTGAGTCGTCGAACCTCCTATACACCAACTACCAAGCACCAAGTCACCGTACAGAGAGTTGTCTATGCCTCGAATGTCTTGAAAGAGCGAACCAGTCTCTCTGGTCTTGAGTCGCCTCTGCTGCATGTCGAAGTAATAACAGCTTCTGCACAGCTGTCTCATAGAGAGCTTCCGTTACCACCTCCTTCTATGTGTGTCTAGCCGTGATGTAGTCTTCTTAGCCCGGCCTGCATCCAAGTGACAGAATTGGAATCCGTCCAACACCATGCTTGCATGCTGAGAAATCGTCGTGGCCGGAGCAGGAGCATTGCTGTGCAGTCACTTGGGGTTGTGGAGGTGTACGACTTGGTAACAGTCCATTGGAGAGATCATGATGAATACGAAACGAAACGAACACCAATACACTTGCAATTGGAATTGGCTAAGAAGAAAGAAAACAAATAAAAGCGAGTGTGAGGCGGAGGTACGTTAGTGTTAGCGAGTCTTTCTCTTTAGCGGTTCCGAACAGCTGATCGGTAAAATCGCCCGTATGTGGTAGATTATCGTGAGATTTCTTTTGCTGGATCTTCTTTGAGTTTGAAAGAATGGTTATATAGATAGGGGGTGTTGCCAGATATTCAGATTTTTTTTCCCCCAAAAAGTCGTTTTATTTTTGCGATCACTAGAACTAACGCTGTTTTTTCTATGTAGGACTTGAGGGAAATGCAAGGACAAGATCAGAGTTACAACATTAAGATTAAATTGGGCGATCTCTATACCATGATCATCGAGCATGAAAAAACTAACGCGCGAAACACGGGCAGTAAGTACAGATCCAGGGGAAGCTGTCGATGATGACAACCTCTTTGTGATCGATCATCTACAGAAGAATTTCGAGGCCAGAGGAGCGATTTTCCAGGGAAGTGTTGGATCAAACCACCACCTGAAAAAATCAGGTTCTTTTGCACAATTCTTCCCTATTAAATGATATGGAGAACAGGCGATTCGAGAGCTCACGGTTCACTGAGTTCAATGGCGAAAATATGGCAAATAATGCCATCCGCGACGAGAATGAGTTACCCCCATTCATTTCAAAGAAAGAGCTCCAACAGTTCTTCAAATTGCAGCGAGGCAGGAAACCAGTGGGAACTGATGTCCTACTAAACATTGTGCTTCGACTAATGCTCATTATCCATCGCGTTGGCAGACAGCGGTGGTGGATTCAATTCCCAAGATCGATAAAGATGTGTTCAGTCCTACGAATCTTCGGTCTATAAGTTTTCTTTCTAATGTTATTCGATTGACCACCATGGCCCCGATAAACAATTCGGTTTTAAGCAGGAACCTAGTATTTCACATACTTGCCTGATTGACTTGGCGAAGTCCTTTGACACCCTATGGTTAGAAGAACTATCATTCAAGCTGAAGAGGCTAGACCTAAGTAAATTACTGCTGTACATTTTTTTTAATTCTCTTCCGTAGATAGCTCATTTTGAAGTCGTGAAGGATGGCTTTTTGAATTCTGTTGAAATATTTGACATAACAATTCCCAAATTCTATTCAACATCTACACAAGTGATCGCACCTCACCATACCATAGCTTCGATCCCGGGCGCACTGCTTCTAGTTGTCTACACCTAGTGCTCTGGCATCTGCGATGGCTTGGTCCTTACAACGGCAGTCCGTTTTCCTTCTCGCCTCGAATCTGGGGGCTGTGATTCTAAGACCCTCTTGTGTCGATCTAGGCGAGCCCGTTTAGCTTTTTGGACTGCATCCACATTTTGATACAGCTCATAGGGTTCATGGTTATATCTTCTCTCTACTTGGCCCTCCTCACGTACTGGGCCAAATATTCGACGAAGAATTTTTCTCGCGAAAGTGCTCAATATCTGTTCTGCTTTCATGCGTATCATCCAGCACGTGCCGATTAGTGTGTTGCAGAAAGACTTGAGACATTCTCACAGTAAATTGGCTAGGATCTTATATGCTACACTTGGCAGGGATATGCCTCGATAGTTCTTACCAGATCACTTTTCTTGAAGATGAGGAATATAGTGCTGATATAGTCCAGTCATCGGGCCAATTTTTATCCACTCGTAGCTGGTTGATAACTTAATGTATGCATTTTTCAGCTTTTTGATAGTTGACCCAACCTCTTCTATATTTCATTGACCGGATGTGGGTTCAATTCTTGCCCTAACACTCCCTCTACTTCATGCTAGAAGTGCTGCTTAAACATATCTACCATTCCTAGCGCTTCGGTAACTAGGTTTCCTTCACTGACTCGAAGAGTGCCAGTCGATTAACTTTCCTGATGTTGACTCTATCGCCGGACACTTAGATATCCTTGAGCTGGTAGACTGCATAAGCCCTTTCCTTTTCAGGAAAAATTTTCTTCTCCTTCCGTCTCCTGGCTCGATGCTCTTACCTTGCTGCAGCGTTTGCGGATGTGCATTATCTGTTACTTTTTTCCGGCTTACGCAGTCATCATCATACCAATGTGTCCCTTCCGGTGGTGGCTGTCGCGATATGGGTTACACAGATTGTTGGCTTTTGTGGACGATGAATCCACAGCGGAAAGTCCCTCGATCAAACGCCCTCTATAGGCTCTGGCTACTCCAGCTGTGCTGAGGCTTCCAATGTTGAATTTATTTTTCTAGGCGGCTCGTAACTTCTTCTCGTTGGGTAATTGAGGTCTGAATTTGACTGCAACAAGTAAGTGATCAGAGTCGACGTTTGCCGCTTTGAATGTTTGCACATTCTGAATGTCTGATGCGGGTCTCGCATCTATTGGCATATGGTCCGCCGGTTCGACCATCTGGAGTGCGCCAGGTTGCTGTGTGGATTCTTAGTCTTCGGAACCTTATGCTACTTATCAACGTATTACGAGCTGCTGCAATTGATTAGCCGGAAGCCGTTGTCTGTTGTTATGTCGTGGAAGTTGTGTTTTTCGGCTAATTTGGCGGAGATGCTTTCCGTACCGATTTTGGGACTGAAATCCCTGAGTAGAATTTCGACACATACTCCGGACAGGCTCCGTTCAAGAGGTCATAGAACTCTTCCTTGATAGGATCTTCAGATTCGTCGGTAGCGCATATACTAGGCTGATGTTTTGAAATATAGCCTTGATGCGAATCACAGCCAGGTTATCGCTTATTAATTTAAAGTCAATTACCATTGACATGTGCAGTCGTTTTTGCATACTTGATCCTATCCATCGTATGTCCTGGATCGTGGTAATATCTGCCTTGTACCGCGTGATCACAGATTCAAGTTTTTGAGCAGCACCAGGAGTGTACTCTCGATTCGTTGTCTGTGAACGTTCCGAGTCGTGATCTTAACTGATTGGGTGCAATGGTATCCGAGGGTGCTTTTTGCGTGGAAGGGAATCTACCCCGAAGGCACAACTCTCAATCTGGAGGGCCAGACCCATTGTGAAAACTCCTAGGATAAGGAGGCGCTTGAAGCGGTATATGCACCCTACTTTGGAGATGTGAGTGCTGCCGTCAGCCCATAAAAGGCTCATCCGCTACCATTTCTTTTGCAAGAACCCGACTTCTTCTTGGCGACCGTTTTCGGCATTTGCTTCGAAATGTCGAAGTAACTCGGACAAAGTTTGATTTTTGCTTCCATTTGAAGCTTTGACACCACCACCAGTCAAGGAAATTCGTCCGCTGTCATGTTGATAGTTCTGCTATTTTTGTCTCTTGTTCGACACTCGCGCTTACAAGTTTAGCAAGTTAAATCCGGATGGACAACAACCAGTAACCGGTGGCTACTACTTGGAGGTAAAATAAGCACAATAGCAATAGTTGCAACATTGGCCATCGCCAGAATGATGCCAGTCAGTGTCTACTATATTCCTACAACATTCAACCACCTAATCGAGATAATCTTTTCAGATTCTCCGTACTGACTATGGTTCAACTATGACGTTTCCTTCTCCATGCTTGGAGTTTTTTACTCGGCTTTTGGCATGTTTGTTTATTTCTTGGCAAAACTTCCGAACTTCATTCTTCTGATTTCCTCTGAGGAGGCTACGTTATTCTCTTCTTTTCTGCTGGTAGAACTCGAGTCCATCTCGTTGTCTTCTGTAGGGCCGCGCTGTATATTCACTGGCTTTCTAGATTTGTCATCTGCATTTTTAATCGAACCAGGGGTTGTTCGTGTTGAAATCCAATACATTAGAGGCGGCCTCTTCAGTTGATACCAGTTCACACTGGTTTTCTCCGTCCGAGAAGGTAAAAAACTCTCTGGAGTCTGGTTAAAAGTTCACTTGTTTGCTCGACTTTAAAATTTTGTCGAAAGAGGCAAATTGCCACTACTGAATTAGACATATGAGGAATGGCCAAGCCAGACGTTGAAATTTTCGGTGGCTTCTTATGCAAACATGAGTAGGAAAAGCCTCCAATGAAGGCCATCTAAAAAAAAACTGTTAAGCATTGATTATTCGCCTAACCAGCACCAAGGTTGTGATTAACAAACAATGAGAATTTTATTTACACACACTTACCGGGACTATAAGGGCTCGTTCATATTTACATAATGAGCGCCGCCGGCGGTGCTGGGAACTGATTCTGCCTACCACAGTCGGTGTATTACGACATCGCTGACAAATAATAGGTTATAGTGGCGGGCAAACATCACAAATATCTGATGGGATGACGAAATTGGTGCGTCCAAATGAACTTTTGTATGGCAATCGACATTCGCATTACATTGTTTTGAAATGAGAGAGATACAAGCACCACTCCAGGTTCTGCTTTGTAATCATCAATTTTCATCATAATCGCAACAATTCAACTGTCAAAAAGATGTTCCTTCCGATGAGTGCAGTTATTGTTCCAAAATTCTCTCGAGACATGCGAAAATATCCAAAACAAACTTTCTTGAAATACTTAAATTAAGCACCGTGCAAACATGATGGAGCTAGTCATCATCCTTTCTTTTTCATTAATTTTATGCACTCTCTTAATCGCTTTTCGAAAAGATGGCTTTAGAAGTTTATTAGTCAAATAAATCTTTACCCCATCAATCAATATTCTTATTACATAAGTGACAGTCTTGCTGCTAAGAGGTTCACATTATTAATGCCCCTGCATAAAATTGCATGCATTCAGTGTGAATAACGAACACAGGTGGCAAAGTGATCTGAACTGAACTCATCGTTAATATAATTAGTAAATTGGCCCCCGACCAGATACTACTTTCAATTGCATAAATTATTCAGCAAAATTGTAGGTAATTAGCCAAGCGAAGCAGTCTGTTATCCGTTGCTACAAATCAAAGCCAATATAACCGGCTGACGACAATCCGGCCCACAATAACCCCTACATCCATGTTGGTCCATCCAATTGGGGGTAAAGTAGATGAGACTTCAGAGTCTCACTAGACAGGCCGGAGGTAGTATCTTTTTTATGTTTAACTTGTAATTACAGGGATTACGAATACGAGTATGATTTCTTTGGATTGATTTAATTATTCCATCTGTACAGCAGTGCATCGGCACATCGTAAATCGTTAGAGGAAATGATCAATCCTTTGGGTGGTTGCTAAGGTAATTTAAAAAAATAGACTTGTTGAGCGAATGAGTTAAGATACTCGTACTTATGCTAATTAACTGGTTCTAGGTGTAAAAGTGGAAGTTGTTGAAGAAGCCTTCATGTTACTCACAACTTTGGTGTGGAGGTAAACTGGTGAATTAAGTAGCGGATATTTACGAGTATTTCAGAGTATGGAAGTAGGAGTGCATTCATTAGAAACCCTCAAGAGTTTATCTTCTCGAGGAAATTAACCTCCCTTGTTGGATCTACTATATATGATACGTCACTGCGCATGGTCCTTTTTACAACATCTCGTATATGATAAGCCCTATCGCTGGTTTTCGTTTGATCAAGAGCAATATATTTATTTGGTAAGCATCAAATGCAATAACCTAGTTTATAAAACAAAAACCGCTTTCCTGCGGTTTGCCTAGTTGACAAAACTAGGGGAATATATGTATTGCTCTGTCGAGCAATTCGTTAACGTTGCTCAGAAATTTCTCTCCGCATTTCACATCCACTGATGAAATAAGCTGATATAGTAAAGTCTTCCAGTCGAAACTATCTACATTTAAATCCATGCCGCAGTCCGCAGCTAGATCCATCTATTCAGCATACCAGCTCAATTCATCATGTATAACTTGGAGGGCCGCTATCTTTGGAAGCCGGTGATTTTCCATCTTCATAATCTTAAGCACGTAATCAATTTGCATTTTAAGGGTACGAATAAAGCGATGTGGCAATCCAGTTTCCAATATTTTCATATAATTTGGAGGTTCTTTCCATTTTCATATTGTGTCACTCCCCATATTTGTGCTGCGTAAAATAAAATTGATTCCGATACCGCCTCAAAAACCAGGAATTTGCTGCTGTGTGCAATACTTTTATTACAAAAGCATCTACTCCACGATGCACTGATTGCACTCTTAACCCCTGTTAGCTTCTCCTTCAGATGCTTCTCCATGCTTAAACTTTTTGTGAAATAAGCTCCTAGATATTTAAATTCCTTAACATTTCCATAAAAATCGGCAGTACCATTCCGCCCATTCAAACTTTTAACCGTAACACCCGTCTTGCTCAAGCCCATTTTCGGTCGTACTCTAAAATATCGTGATTCGTTCCTAAGCCGTACAACTCGCTAATGGAATGACCTGCCTACCTCTTTATTTCCTAGTCATTATAACCTCCAAACATTTAAAACCAACGTTCACTGGTACTTCTCTTTCTATCCTCCCAAATTTTCCCTCGCCCGCGCTGTGGGCAAGCATTTTAATGCCTCACCATTAAAATACCATTTTTCATTTACCATTCCAAATTCACTAGCAGATTCCAAAGCTCACAATATTGAGAAAGCCGGTTGATCATTAGCTGCAAAGAATCAAGAGAATACGACAAGAGCACGATGTCGTCTGTGAATAGCAATTCCTTGATTATATGACCCGCGTATTCGATGCCACGCGGTAAGTAGCTTACGAGATCATCAGTGAACAAAGCAAACAAGCTTGGGCTCATAGTACAACCTTGTCCGAGGCCTGATTCAGTTTTAAACCACTCAGATCTCACTTCACCGTTCCAAACTGCAGCCATTGTGTCAATATATAAGTTTTGCATGACATTGCCAAATTTTATTGACATACAAATGTTATAGAGCTTGTAGAATAAAGCCAGTCTATCAGCCGCATCAAATACTGAGACTTGAAGTTGACGAAAAACGCATACAGCTTGTTTTTTTGCTGAGGAATGAATCCGCAATACTTTTCAAAACAAAGATATGGTCAATCGTTGAATAGCCTGGCCTAAAACCTACCTGGTACTCTTGCAAGAGCTTATTATCGTTGATCTACGTGTTCTTTTGCAGGGTCATCAACCGTTCTTTCGCCCTTATCCGAAGCTATTGGTCGGTTGGCAGCAGTAGAGTTTCAACATGGCCTGGTAGTTAGGTACACGCCAATGAATTATATAAAGAATATGTCATGACTACTGTTGATGCATCCGTACTCCTTATAGGGTTCAGTCGTTTTCGACAGGATAACATTGTGTTTGTATGCGCATGCCATTCTCCTATATGGAAGTGAGATCTGGGCAGACGCCCTTTCTCTTTCCGAACGGTGTCGGAACCAGCCGTCCTTGTAGTCGCAGGAGTGACTCCCATTGATCTCCTAGGGGCACAAAGGAAGTACGTCCACAAAAACAAGGGGGAAATGAGATTGGAAGCGGCAACCGACCAAGCAGAGCAGCAAACGATGTGGAAGTGGCAAGAGCGCTGGATCTCGGAAAGCAGAGGAAGGTGGACAGCGAGGCTGATAAGAAATGTGGCTGAGTGAAAAGACCGGAAACACGGGGAGGTCAACTACTTCGTCACCCAGTTCCTCACCGGACACGGAAATTTCAAAGTCTTTTTACATAGGATCGGCAAAACGGACAGCCCAGCATGCCAGTACGGCGACTCCCCAGCAGACGACGTACATCACACATTTTTTGCCTGCAGAAGATGGGAAGCCCATCGCACAGCACTGGAAGACAGCATTGGTGCCTTCAACCCAGGAAACATAGTGGATAAAATGCTGACGAATGACCTGAACTAGGGAAGAATTTGCCAGTTTGTGGAATATATTCTCAGAAGAAAGAAAAGAGAAGAAGAACAATACCGGGAAAGCACGTAAGCCCGAAAGGGTGTAGGATCACAGCCCCTTTTTTAGTCCGTATGACCCGAAAGCATGCGGAGAGAGCCGGACACACGGGGATGGTCAACGCCAACAGACGTCAGCATTTGGTTGCCTTCAGGCCTACTACAACGGGTTTTCCAATAGGAACTTCCGAACTGTGACAGTTGATAGCGGCCATATTGTTGAAGCTACATCTGTCAAATTGGCTGTCATTTATTCAGTTTGTTTTGCCATATTACCATTGATGAACATAGCGTTCAACAACACGTGCAAAAGATAAAAATTTTTTATCAAAATGGGTGTTCTCTTCGGGCAAGATTCCACGCACTTCACCCATTTTGGAGTGAACTACTTGCAGTGTGGTGGATAAATTTGAGTCCACTGGTTCAGTAAATGATAAACCAACACCCGTACGTCGGCGAAATGCAAGATCTGCCGAAAACATCGCCGATGTCCGTGACAATTTCGCATCGCTCACAAGAACTCGGCCTTTCGCAGACCACAACTTGGCGAATTTTGCATCGTAACTTGGGCCTGCACCCGTACAAAATTCAATTGACCCAGGAGCTGAAGGTAAACGACCCCAGGCAGCGACGTGTGTTCGCTGAATGGGCTCTGGAGCAGTTGGAAACTGACCCTAATTTTCATCGAAAAATCATCTCCAGCGATGAGGCCCTTTCTGGAAGAATGGTACGTCAATAATCAAAATTGTCGAATTTGGGACAATGCCAATCTACATGAGATCCAAGAGCGTCCAATGCATCCCGAAAAAGACACTGCTGGTGTGGATTTTTGGCTGGCGGCGTCATCGGTCCATGTTTCTTTGAGAACGACGTTGGCCAGGCCATCACCGTCAACGGCGAGCTCTATAGGTCGATGATTGGATGATATGGACACCAATGCCATGTGGTTTCAACAGGACGGCGCAACAACTCACCCTACATTGGAAATTCTGCACTGGCGATTCGAGGGCATGGTCATCTCACGTGGAGGTGATGTGAACTGGCCAAGGAGATCGTGTGATTTGACCCCGTTAGACTTATTGTGGGGTTTCTTGAAGTCGCAGGTCTATACGAATAAGCCACAAACCATAACGGGCCTCAGCCCAGCCACCCAGAGAATCCGCGGCGGATAGGCTTTTCAAACGCATAAAAAATTTCGATGATATCTCACACACACTTTGTTTTATTTAAACTTAAGATAGGAAGCGTTTAATAAAAGACCCTTTAATTGCATTGAGGATTTGTAGTAGCCTCACTTCCTGAACATAAACGAATATACATAAATTGGGAACAAGTTGACAGCTCTTTCTTTAGTGCATTTGTTAATATTCTTTTCTCGTTCTTGTTTTACCTCTTTTACCAGTACTCCACGTGTAAGGATCTGGTTAATAACCTGGTGGGTATCGTGTCCATTACCTTGGGCTACAGCTTATTGACTTCACACTCAATAACGGTATTGCGACTGACCAGCCAGTGGTTCAAATAAATTCTCACTCGACCAAGATTCTTTAATAAATGACACCTCTGCGAAAATGGATTTGTCTAAGGAGATAATATTTTTCATAAGGCATTCAAGGTGCTCTTAGGTGATTGTTACAGTTCTTTAGACACAATTATGTAAGGAGTACAAAATAGAGCTCAAATATGCCCTTTATTACCAGCAAAATATGACCGAAAAACAAAAGAGTTGAGTAGCGAACTTTGATACCTCATCCATTTCCACTATCGCGCGTGATGTATCTGTTAACCTCACTCTCAACCCCAACAAACTCATAACGTTATCTTTGTAGTCCCAGCATGATCACAAGACAATTTTCCAAGAAACCCCAATTGAGAAAATTAGTTACAAGACTGAAATTTCGTCACGAATCCAACTAACAAGAGAGTAGCTACACAGTCATTTCATTGAAGGTATCGATACAATTTGTATCGCTACCATAAATCTCAAATAAGTGCTGCCTGTAAAATTCGATGTCTGAGTTAAATTTTTACAAAAACAAAAACAAGACATGATAGTTCGTGAGTACAGTTTATTGTTAAATTTTGAACAATATTTTCTGTTTCCATTATCGGTACATCTATGGTTTTTCATGTATTCAAGTGCTAGCATAAATTTTAAAATTCATTCTGAACTACCATCACTTTTGACCAGAACGACTAGACAACCGCAGGAGTGAAATACAGATACTTACGAGTATATTTGACCTCATAGATCGGCTCAACGTGATTATGGATTTATTGGAAACGCATTTAATTTTTATGGTCTCTCCATTACTCTGATAGTTAGATGGATTGAGATTTAGTGAGTGTGCGAGTTCGAATTTAAATTTAACGATCTGGTTTCAAGTTTAATTGAGACCATTGACAATTAATTGCCGTGTCGTGCGTAGTAAAAATGCGTTAACAAGGTGGAGAATTGTAGTGTTTGTTTTTTTGTACAAGTGTTAAAGTTAGAGTGCAATAGAAGTGGATTCGATTGGTATAGATACTTGTTGTCAAGTGGCATTTTGAAAAAGAACTTTGCAGCGTCGCTTATTACGAACATTTAATGCTTCATCATTTCCCATTCCTTGTCCAAAAAAAAAAAAAAAAAACAAAAGCCCATTAAGTTGGCCAACGAGAAATTGCTCACTGGTCACTCATTGTCTGACCTCCAATTTTGGATGGACCACCCTTACCCAATGTTCCTTTCACGACGATAATGCATTTCCTAAACCAGTTTCCACAGCATTGTTTCAAGACAAAACAAAAAATGTATGCGATGCCAACCTTCGTCAATTATCCGTTGCAATAATGTCAATTACCGCGATCTTCACCATTCCTCATTTTGTTACCAAATTGGGGAGCCTAAGAGGAGTAGAGTATGCAGCAAACCTGAAATTCGATTCACTTATTGATACTCGTACCTCAAGAGTTACCCATCAAGGTTGCTTCCAAACAGAACATTCACTAAAAACGATCTACTCCACAGCCGATGTTGCGAAAGGATCTGCATTCGTCTTGGTGCATTTTGCAAGACCACCTACCTCTCTTGGTTGACTGATCTAAATTATAAATCGACACCAAGTGCTGACATCAGATAGAAAATTTGGAGGTGGAGTGCCAAAAACAGAAGTGCGATCACCATCACCATCACCACAAAGGCACTTGAGTTCTGCGCGCTTGGTGTTCAAATTAAAATTCAGGAATTCGTAAAACTATTCAAAAACGTGCCTTAGAAGAGGTCCCCAGCAACTGTTGGTATTCATCATAATGCGCTCTATATGATCATCGATCACAGTTTAACCAGATCGAAGTACCATTTCGATAGAAACTTGCTCCGAACATGGTGACTAGAGTAACAAGTTCGTTTTATTGGTTGGGGAACAAAAAATGTGGATTCGATTGGAAACACTCCTTGAGATACACTTTCAGATTCAGATTCACTTACGAGTACGAGTCGGATTTGATATGTTGCTGCTTGGTTTAGATCAGTAGAGGTGGAAAACGATCGTTTTTTGTACGCTACAGTGTCGTTGGGTTATCGTGATGTTTACAATCTCCAACTGAGATAAAATTCTAAACAGGTGTAACACTTTGTCCGTTTGGAATGTTTAAGCAGCCACAACCGACGCACGTACCATTTTAGGGACAAGATACATACATATAACTCCCCAATGGTCTGCGTCACTTACGTGTTAACTTGAAAATCGATACATTGATTGTTTAGATTGTTAAATGTAAAGTGCACTGTGATTGGGGACGTGTGCCACGAATGACATATGCCACGGTAGACATCGTAATTGAGAGTTTAGCCGATCGAACATGGGTATTCGAATTTTAATAAAAAACTAAAAACTATTGGTGGCCATAATTTATTCTCTTGAGGGGAAATTAAAAATATTTTGTTAAGTGAAAGGTTGCTCTGATTCCCTTGCGTAAAAATCTCCTTTAAATAGCCCTGACTGATCAACTCAAAAGTAGCTTTCGCTTTTGCGCAGTACTACTTATCCTCCCTAGGTCTCCTGCAGTACATGTAGCAAGTATATTGTAGCTCTTACAGGAAAGGAATGTGAGGGAACTGTGCAAGTCTTCCGCAAATCTTCAACCGTTTGAAATGTTGTCTTAAACCGAAAGGGCTTTCTCAATAGAAAAGATGCTGTCAAAACGACGAGATGGCTGACATGGTACCATCACAGGAGCTTTTTTAATGTCAGGCGAATTTGATTCCTCCAAGGTGTGAAAGGACGTACTTTTTTAGCGGAAAAATGTATAAGAGTAACTGCCTAGATTCCTTACTACTCATTTATAACAATTTATTAGACCCACCAGATTTACCAGATTTTTGGCATTTAGAACCCTAACGACTCTGATTTTTCAGTTCCAATTTGAAGGTATTTAGGCACCGACTCACAAGTTTCACGGTTGAGGTTGATTCACGTCGTTTGAGTACGATGTATTGAGTGCTCTGTCAGAAAAATATTCTTACATCGCTCTGACCGTTTCACTTCCAGAACACTATCAGAATATGAGCGTTGTTTCAGAAGAATAATCGTATGGACTCGGAGTATGTATCCTTCTGAAGTACCTAGCGACGTAGATGCGCCCCTAGTTAACTGGTAGTCTAGATACTAATCCGAGTCAAGCTATACAAACCAGTTCGTCTATAAATAAGCAAGCTTTTAGAAAGTCTTTGAATTTGTGGAGACCTTAGTCAGAGACTTCAAAGTACTTGACGTCACAGTTAAAACTAAAAACGGTAGCATTAGGTCTCAAAACTAAAGTATCTGTTACCTAACCCCTTTTTCAGATGACAACTAAAATGATTTCAATCTGAGGGTGAAGATGGAGAGCTCTGCTCCATATCTAGATCCAAAAAGACTGGGATAAATTATCAATTCCAAACAGTCAGTAGCTTCTATTCTCTTTAGAAGAACTAAAGACCGCGTCACAGAGCTTTCAAAGGACATGAACGTAGCCTTCAAAATATCATAGCATCAAAGCATAACAAGAACACTTCGCTACTGTAGAGTGAAAGAGCTTTCCAATCACACAAAGTTGACAAGGGACGTCTTCAAAGCGAACCAAAGTCACAAGTTTTGCGTGAAACTGCTTAAAATTATATGAAAAATCCATTTAATTAGTCAGATATGGCTGTGGTCAGACTGTTCCTACTCTGTCGAAACTCTGAAAGATTCGACCAGATTAAAAACAATCCAATTCAGAGCACAGGTAGGTACTCGTAGGTAGGTAAGAGTGGCTGTTGGATATACTAACCCACTTAGGCCTAATGGCCCATTGTGATGCCACGTGGATCTATGATCCTCTTACAGATGGAACCAGTTTGAGCTTCTAACGAAGCGAAGAAGACTGTTTACGTCTATATTTTTCAGATCGTTTAGGTCGTTGTAGAAGAAGGCTCCTAAGTGAAGTTTTCTTCTCTGGGAGAGAGCTGGACATGAACAGAGTAGGTGGAGGATTGTCTCCTCCTCCTCCTCGTCCATGCAGCTTCTGCAGAAATCATTTGTAAAGGCCCCAAGCCTTCTTGCGTGCTTGCCTATGAGGCAGTGTCCAGTGATGACACCTATGATGGCGCTGAGATGTTCCTTATTTAGAAGGATCAGACACTTAGAGCGATACAGATCCAGTTTTGGCCAGATTTGTTTGGTCGCAAAACATGTTGGTCCAGCAGTCCACCTAAGGTCTGTTCTTTTATTGGCATCCAGCTTTAATATTAGTTTGCACGCAGCGATTGGGATACCTATGCTACCCCTTTCCGGTAGAATAGGTAGAGTGACTCCAATTTTGGCGAGTTCATCGGCTCTACAGTTCCCTGGAACGTCTCTGTGGCCCGGCACCCAACAGAGGTGAAGGTTGAATTGCTCTGCCATCTCCATAACAGACGATCGGCATTCAAGGGCGGTTTTAGAATTTTGTGAGACTGAGTCCAGGTATTTGATAGCGGCCTGACTATCCGAAAAGATGCGGATATCCTTTGCAGATATCACGTTTTTCTTCAGTCAGGACAGAGCTTCTTTAATCGCCAAAATTTCCGCCTGGAACACTCTGCAGTGATTTGGAAGACGGAAAGAGAGGCTTAGATTTAGCGTGTCTGAGAAAACACCGCCACCAACCCCGCTATTAGTTTTAGATCCATCTGTGTAGAGATGGATTGACTTGTCCTCCATGAAAGCATCTTCCTCCCAGAAGGATCTAGAGCTGCAGCCGCAGCTATTTGCCTGCTGAAAATATCGAGGAGTGTTAAATGAACACTTTCGCACCGCACTTTCTAAGGCCGTCCACCAGGCTATCACCCAGTATCGGTCTTATGACTGAGCCAGTGGGTTCTCCGAGGTTGAAAGCCCCATTTATTCCCAATGGCTTTTTTGCAAGAGAATAAAGCTATTGTAGCTTTATTGACTCTTTCTTGAATGTTAAATTTCCAGTTTAGTTTCCTGTCAAAAACGAGGCCCAAATATTATGCTGTGTCGCAAAAAACTAAACTGGTACCGTTTATTGAAGGAGGGTCTATAGTTGGAATTTTATATTCTGGAAAAGAGGACAAGATCAGTTTTATGGGGGTTTATTCCCAATCCACAGCGATCTGCCCAACGGGTTAATCTATTGAGATGTAATTGAAGGAGTTCTTTAATGGTATTAAGATGCTTACCTGAGATGGCAATAGCAACGTCATCTGCATAGGCAATCACCTTGCTACCATCCGCTTCCAGGTATATCAGCAGTTCACTTGCTGACACATCTTTTAGCAGAAGTCTCACCCAGTTTGGAGTTGATTATCCTGCTTTTTAGCATAAGACTGATCAGTTCCCGAAGTGAGTCGTCTCCCTGCAGAGTTGACAGCGCAGTCGTGACTGCGGATGTGTTGACGTTGTTGAAGACACCCTCTATGTCCAGGAAAGCAACCATTGTGTACTCTTTATATTGTAGGGATCGTTCGATGTGGCTAGTCAGTGAATGCAGAGCCGTTTCCACCGACTTTCCTTTACAGTAGGCATGTTGAGCCGTTGACAGAAGTCTTGAATCAATTTTAGCTCGTATATGGATATCCATCAGTCGTTCTAGAGTTTTCAGAAGGAAAGATGATAGACTTATAGGTCTGAGGTCCTTTGGAAAAGAATGAGAACATTTTCCGGCTGGGGAATGGGGATGAACACTACATTGACTTCTCTTCATGATAGTGGAATGTTGATAAGTTCTACACAGCTTCTCATAATATTTCCTAGCGCAGGCGGAATAATATCTGATTACCTCTGTAGCTCGGCAGGTATTATACCGTCAGGACCAGAATACTTGTATGGTTTGAAGCTATGCAGCGCCCAGAGCAGTTTCTCTCTTGTGATCAGACCATGGATTTTGGTCCCGGTTGCAGTAGATCTGTTTGGGTTGCTACTGACCGCGAATTGAGAGCTATCTGGAAAGTGGGTGTCCAGTAGCAGGTTGAGTGATTCATCACTTGAGGTTGTCCAAGAGCCATCGGTTTTTTTTTTTCAAACAGCTAGGCATCATAGGATTTGTAGAGAGGATTTTTCTTAGCCGTGATGCCTCAGAGGTTTCCGTGATTTTGTCACAGAAGGACCTCCAGGATTGTCGCTTTGCCTTCCTCAGTTCTTTTTTGTAATTCAGAGCACATCTGAGCTCGGTCTTTTTGCATAAAGACCCTAAAGCTTGTATGAAAACTTATGGTGAATTATACTTGTAAGAGCTGCATTTCAATATGTGCCTACCTGATGGTTTCAAAGACCACCATTCCAAACTATCAAACTGAAGCATTAGGCAAATTAAAAACAAAACAAATTGAGCTATTGGACATCCTATTCAATTAAAGATAGAGGCGAATCCAAGGAAACTAAGGAGAAGCCCTCCAGTCATTATCAAAGGTATCTGTTCAGCACAACTCAAGTGATCTGACAGTCGGTTTGTCCTTGCGATTTTGGTTAAGAGTTGAAAAAATTAATTACGTGTTGCTGAATATTACTGTGAACATTTTTGCGAGGTCGTCGAAGATGGGGTTATCATACCAGGTCTTGACTAGCTCTGGACTTACACATTCTGAAAGTCTACAATTTTTCCAGTTTCAGTAAAGATAACATACTGGATTAGCCAGTCCATGATATGAATATCAAGAGGAGGGGATTCATCAGTGCATCCAATGCTGAGTAAGCCGTGCTAGGAAAAGCATCCATGCAGCCGATACGACCGTCCTTTGGAGTTGGGTAAGAGCAGTTTGGATGTATTTTCGTAAAAGCTTATTTCAGCAGACAGACGAAGCATAGAATATTATAATAGCCGTGTAGATCCAAAGGCCGCTCCTCGATGATTAGCCACAAGTCTTACCTGAAGTCCGACAGCGCCTTTAAGGCTTTCGACGTAACATGTTTATTTCATGGAAGTTTGTTATCCAGGATAACACCCAAACACTTTACTGCGTTGGAAAATCTGATGCTGATGCCTTTAAGCACTAAGCCATGTCAGACCAGTCAGCTTCCTCCTAGCCTCAGTTTTGAGAGGATTGACTGAAAGCCCATTACTAGTGCATAAATCGTCGTTCCCTTTTAGAGCTGCCTGCGCTTTAGATCAGGTAGTCGCTAGGCATGACTCAACAGAGAGTACAGCTACATAATCTGTATATGCTTGACCATAGGCATCAGAACTACTGAGGGCGTTAAACCGTAAGTTGACCAACCAAGGCCGCTGCCTTGCGTTTACACCCGCCATCATACATATATCGGCCGTAATCAGCATTAGCATCAATCACTGTAATTGCTCTGATCAACAGAAGTAGTGATTCATCTACGCCACGTTGTGGAGGCGAGTTACACATGGCGTTAAAAGCTGCTTCGTCTAAAGCATTTTCGCTGTGAGCATATTTCTTCTTGTCCGTCTTACTCGCCTACACTGGATATTCTGTGTTGGTAGGCATGTTGCATTCTAGACAGAGATTGCATTCGGAAAGCAGTCTTGCACCAATGTGGCTCGGCCGTCCTATCTACAAGCGTGAAGCTCTTGGCGAGCGTGTAGTCCTCTTTTCAATTTTCGGTATAAAGGCTACTCTCACAATTTGCCAGGGTTTTGGGCTTTAGTTTGTATGCCAGTGGCGGGCTAGCAGTTAAGATTCTCTTCTGGGTTAACAGCAGCCAACATTACTGACAATCAGATTACCCAAAAAATATTTTGAACATTAGCATCGGTACATACCATAATTCCCGTCTTCCTGGAATCCCTGTGTTCAATGAGTTCAACGGTTGTGGTAATATCGGATCATAGAGAAAATAAGTTGAATCAACGATGAATTCGTGCCATTCTTTCTAGCTTATGTCTGCAACAACTCTATCGTGGTTGCAAAATTACCCAAGCTAAGATGGTAAGATTGAATTTGGCACAAAAAGGCAAGTTCTCGGTCATTTATATTGCTCGTCATATAGTGCTACGAAACCCCTTCAACAGCTGACCCCGTAGATCCGTGGGTTTATTCCATACTCATGGTTCCTATTTACATATTACTCGTATGTGTTGTCGTTTTTAGTTTCAGTCGCTATATCCGTGAACGTTTCTATACACAGAAGATTGTTGTCTTTTCCATATTACACGAATTGGGATTGGAAGTCGTAAGAAACCAAAAGAGGGACTTACGTCAGTCGTTAACTATCATGATTTTCTATTAGATGTGTCCTTAATTTGGTATCACAGGACCCAATAATTGAACTGCTGTTACATCAGCGAACTTAGCTCATTCATTACCACGAACCAAATTTTGAATAAAAGGTGTGAGGGGCACAGTAGCTTTCAAATTAGTTCTGGGTCCTAGATCTCAATGGGATTGCAGAATTAAGATCGCTAATTCGCCTGCGAGGCAAGGCTCAAACGCGGGTTTTCTATGACCCGAGACTCAGTTAGTCCTTCGATCAAAGTACAGTCTTCTAGGGATTGACATGAGATGAACACGTTGATAGTTACCCGTTCACTTGGTAATAATAGGATTTGCCACTGACAGTTTTAAGACATGTACTCGTAGATAAGATCCAATCTAACCACTGCAAACATTGGCCTGTCTCTATGTGCACATTCATTAAGGCAAATACCTCAGTGTCCAGAGCTAAAATGTTCACACGCTTGACCAGACCAGTTGCATAAGGACGAGGTAAGTCGATGACTTTTCTTATTTGCGATGGACAGTCACGATTTCCTTGATATCGAGAGGCAACACAACAAATGCCATCTATCCAACCCGGTCTGCTAATGTCATTTCTCCAGAAAAGGTTTGTAATTTGCAAATTAACTGCCCAGGTTGCTTCCTTTCGAAGTCAAAAAGGGCAATGATGACCATGATTTGTTTGACCTTCCCCAAAACCAAGATACATGGAGATGCATGTGCAACGTAATTAACATCAATTGACAGAAGGCTGATATCGATAAGGCAAACCAATCAGTCAACAATTTCAGTTTTAGTTCGTTTTTTTTTTTTTTTTTTTGGAAATCCTTCACATGCAAAGCAGCACCACCAGCACTATATCAACACAAAAACCTTAGCAGAGACCATGAAAATTGAATTCACAATGAGAGCTTCTTCCTCAAGGGCCGTTGACCATTACCGGCCTGGTGGCAGCAATCCGCCACTGCCGGCGTAATTTATTTTCATTGCACGCACTCAATACCGTGTAAAGATTCATTGGTCCGATTAGACATTCGAGAATATAACCACAATTTCTGTATCCGTCTCGTGCTTATTGCAGGCACATTAAACCAAATACAGTCAACACTACCGATCGTATCAATTTGTTGGCCATTTAAACTGAACATGGGCAAAACCATTCAAAACCATTCGAACAACACAAAACTCAATCATAAAAAAGTACGAGTAACTAACGACTATTCGTAGTGGTGCAACTGCAGCTAACATTGATTTGAATGCGTTCTATTGCTGAAATTTCACGGCTCATCAACGTCTAAGACCGCTGGTCATAGTCATTATGTACTCGGATTATGATCTCCTGATCTCGATTCACCAGTGAATATAGTGGTTACTTTGTGTTGACTACTCTATGGCCAGTAGCTCAGGCTGGATCTTAGCCATGTGTAGTCGCTGAACTCTATTTGTACTCGTATCTTGGGCACGGTGATTTTGTCATCGAACGCAACTTTGATTTGGTCAGCAGCTGCAGTTGTTGTTATGGTCAATTTATGACTTCAATCGTCTGTCGATAGATCGGTTGGTCGGACTTAACAATTATTATTTATCATTGCACGGCGAAATGCCGCTTAATTTACATCCAATTGACATAAATAGCGTTTGCAATGGTCTATGAGTTAACAATTCTGTCACAGATGGACCGTTGGATTGGTTGTCAGTTAATTTGGAATTTTTTTTACAGTGATCGGCCAAACGGGGGGTAATCGAGATTCGAGATACTCGTATGTACCTGCCTGCGGATTGTTGGTAAAATGACATGACATGTTCACTGGACAGTTATCTGTCTACGAAGTTGGCTTAAGTGATTGATTTTGAATTGGAATACATTACATGAATTGGCGTCACGTTTCGCAGTGGTTCCAGCTTCGAGGGAAAATTCTAATTTAGAAGAGCTTCGCAGGAAGGCAGGAACTTTCCAGAAGTACGAAAGTACGAGAATTTATAGCGTTTACACACGTTAAAAACAAACACTAGTTGAGCTAAGTTTTTAGGTTTTTTAGCATCTAGAATTATTGTCTAAACAACGAGTCCTTGTAGCTTCATTAGCATCATTAGAAGGAAAGATTTATTTTTGGATGAAAGGGTTTCTTACCAAATGTCTTTCATATTTATACTCCAGATGTTGACGTTCATTTTTTTAGAGAATCTTCCCGGAAGGACATGTCCTAGTGGGTCTCGCAGCGATCTTCACTTCTTCTTCACATCATGTGACCTTTATCAGAAAAATCGTATGGATGGTCCATGTTAGTCACTTTGGGTCCTCCAGCTAGCAGAGAGAACTAATTCAACTCGATAGAGCCGACTAACGTCTAATACTCGTATATGGACCTACAACTTCAATAAAAGAAGACTTTTAGTATCATAGCAGTCACAGAAGGAATATTCTGCGAAGCTATCATCACTCTCACAACAAATCTCACGCTAAGTATTTTTACTTACATTTACAACATTGAAGTGACATTTTGCTGCCGAGGAACTACAATAACAGTTCTAATTCTTAAGAGGAATTTGGTCTTCCTACATGCCATTGGAAGTTCTGGTCGTGCCTTTTTGCGTCAAGAAAATCCATGGCGTAGGGAGTTCCAATAACAGGAAGTGCTTCCTTACATAAAATTGTTTTATAAATTTTAGTTCCTTTTGTGGTGGTGCAGAATTTTTAAATGCCCCAGAAAGTCTGGGTTCGACTCCTTAGCCTTGCACCGAAATACAGATAATTTTTTTTTTTTTTGATTTCAAGACCAAAAGAGGTGATGGTAAAGAGTTCCATAACCGGGTAGTGTGGAATATTTTCCAAGTGAGCGCGAAAATTCAAGCTTGGAGTATAAGCATGACAGTGATTGGGCTCTAATAGTTCTGTGCATGAATATACAATTTTGAGTGCTCATACAGTGTACAGTCTAGAAAATCTTTAGACGGTGTAGAGATTCGATCATAGCTAAGCAACTGGTGAGCATACCTGGCAGCATCATTGAAAGCTACTTGCAGTTTATGAAAAGAAAGCGATTCAAGGCTGCTGTATACTACTTCAGCGTATGATATTATAGACATGATCAGTATTTGCACAAGACTTCCCCAAGTGGAGTGAAATAAGCTGACATCCACAATTTGCGCAAGCATCCATAGTAACAGCATTGGCTAGTTGCAGTGCCTGTCACCTTTATTGTAGTGCCTAATAGTAACATATCTGTCACGGAAGTTAGTTCAACGTATCTGTTAGCGGTTTAGGACCAGTCCGTTGTTCAGTGCCCATTGATTAATCGCGAGTAGATCCAGATTTAATTTTGAAACAAGCTCTCCCATCGTATTAGCCGGCTGCGCGGAATAAAGTTGAACATCAAATCGACGGCAAGTTATTAATGTAGAAGCAGAACAGATTGGGCCCCAAGATTGAAACCTGAGGTACACCTTGCAGCGAGCATGCATCGCCACTCAAAAAACTACCTATGAGCCTTGTAGTTCTATCACTAAACGCAAAATAATGCCGCAGTTTCAAGCAAAGCATGGAGTGATTAATCTTGCCAAAGGCCCTTGTAGGGTCCAGAAAGCAAAGCAAGGCCACAAATCCCTTATCAAATTCAGTCTTTATATCATCCAAGATATTGACCATAGCGGACACGTAGGTATGTACAGAAGTAAGCTTGAATGGGGCTCAGGAAAGAATTTAAGTAGAGACAGATGGTTCTAAATTTGCATAAACAGTACTCTTTCAAAAACCTTAGACAGAGATGGTAATCATTGGCATTAGCAGCATTAGCTTTCTTAGGGACAGGATAAATCTTTGCACGTTTTCGGGCTAAAGGAAAGGTTGAAGTCATTATATACGCATTTATTATCTGTGTTAAATGACTTATGATTTGTGGCAAAATAATTTTCAGAAAACAAAATGGCACGCCATCCTCTACAAATGCATTCGATCTCATTAGCCTACGATCTCTTTCGCAGTACTAACCTCAAAACCAGCTTGATGTTCTAGAGTTGTAGGAGTGATCGTACTGCCAGGTTCGACATTACTACTGCTTTTACCAATCATACCAATCTAACATAGGTTTCTCCATAGAATTTCTGAATAAAGAGAAGTGCGAACGGCAGATGTTGCAGCATTACGTGCAGTTTTAAATATACTCCAGTTTGCGGAGTTAAGTTAGTTTATTTTCTTGATCGCACTAATAACCTCATCATCCCAGACAAGGTTCAGAGGAAAGTTTTTCAGGACCCGAACCTACGCTGGGTCTGCCTGCGTTCTCGGTTAAGGCTTCCATTGACAGATGGGTCTCATACAAGCACAACTGCAGACAGCACAGCGCCCCGGAATGCAGGCAGACCAAATGAATGGTTCTCGACATCTCTAAGAGGTCAGCGAACTTTATGGTGTCCCTCAGCAGGAAATACTGCAGGTTGCTTACTGGCGTTGCTACAGGGCATAAGTGACACAACATCCTGCGATGCTTGCTGTGAAGGTGATGACGACACCGCGGAACACTATCTCTGTGAATATCCGGCTTACGGTCGCATCAGGCTACAGATACTCGGCCCTGACGTGGTGGGCGCCGGTATTGTAGGCACCTTATCACGGAAGCGCTTTCTTCATAAGACTGAAACATTTCATTAAAATAGAACTTGACAAAGTGTACAATGGATCAGTTCTTTGTCTGATTGCTCTGTTCCGACAGAAAAAATAAAAAAATAACCCATCATGGGCAGGCTTTATTTGCAGGCAAAAAACGTTTTTGTAAGAACATACCATATACATTGTAGAGATGTTCAATAAGCATCTGAAAATAATCCAATTTTCTGGTTGAATAAGCACTTAACCTGCATTGCTCCCAAGGAGCAAAGTTGAATACAGATTGAAGGGAACAGAAATCTATGTAGGTAAAGTCCTTATATTGGAAAGATATTGGAGAAGCGATATCTAGTGTGCAAAAAGCGTAAACGTGTTCAGAAAGGCCTTCTTAAAAAATTTGGTCGGACAGCAAAACCGACAGGCAGTCACACAAAATGAAGATATCAATCAGACTAGGTGATGCATTTGGGTTAAAACAGGTAGGATTCGAACTACAACGATATAAAATCATTAATTTGGCGAGCATACCTAGTAGTCTCTCAATAGTAGATTCCTGTTAAAGTACCCACAAACCAGAGGCCAGACATTTGCTAAATATAAGAAGAACGGCTCAGGTGAGAAGATCATATTTGAGTTATATCCACATGCGAACAAACACTTAGCGTTGAAATCAAATCTTTTGCCTTCTCGTCCTGTAGGTTAGTATTTCTGATTCGGAGCATACATTGCCGATTTTCTCATATAGGGCATTTCTTAATCAACTGTTCGAGATAATATCATGAAAAGGAAGCGCCCACGAATATCAAATTGATTGACCGGATTCAGTTTAAGTGACATTTTTTTAGCGAATCCGTCTTCCACTGTACTTTAGTTTATTTGTGCCTTACATCAGTCTCATGCGTTTGCCTTTTGAAACCTTCATAAGGACTGCGTTATGTCTGATGACATTGTAGGAATCATATTCAACTACAGCTGGTACCCAATGGACTGTCAGTTCCTTGACGATTGAATAATGCTCTCGATAAGGAGGCTTGAATTTCGTTGACTCATCAGCAGTCGATGGCCACTACATCTAACACCTGGTCTTGGGTTGTCTTATAGCGCTTAGTAGTATTAAATTTGTTTGTAGCCAATAAGCTTAAACTCTTATATTTACCATTTGAAATATTTGTTTCAATCATAACCTAGCCTAGCTCTTATGTGCCTATCACCGTACAGCTCGCAAAACTATTTGAGTTCCCTAGCTGCAAACATTACTTTTCAATGAAATACCTGGCTACTTAATGCTTCATATTTGAAGTCACCTCGATGTTTGTGGACTTAATGAGCCGAAGAAATGTGCCATTTTTTCCATGAAGCCGTCACACATTGAGAAGCAGTTGGACCCTCCTTTACTGCACAAGTATGGGTCACTTAAGTACATATCCATGTTCTATGTTGTACCTATAGTTCCCCTTCGGGTTAAATACGTTTTCATTCTTCGAAATTGGATGCAACACTCTATTGAAAATACACCATCTAATAGAAGTCCTTTTCATCTTTTCCAGTCAGATATCCACGTCGTCATAGCAAAGCTTTTGGAACTCTTTCAACTCTGATGACAACAAAATTCCGTTCCCTACATTTCTTTAAAAAAAAGTTGCAGGTCTCTCTCGCCATAGTCATTCTGTATCTGGTTTTTCGCCGAAGTACAATACGATTCGTCCCCTTAAGTGTCGAAATGGTTCTACACAGTTCATGATACCATCTATGCACGGATCGTTACAATTGCAAGCTTTTTCTATTATACATCGGACAAATATTTTCCTTTGCCGGATATTGACTCAAAGAGTCGACATGAGCAGGTCTCTTATAGTCGTCAGTCGACATCCTGAATCGCATACGGACTAAGCCCGGCTATGCAACTGTCCGATATTATAACACAACAGACCTTAACATTTCGGCTCAGTAGATCTACAATGTGTATTGTCTGAAGCGATTAAGCTTTCCTCGGATAATGAGGACACTAAGTTCGACTAAAAGAAGCCAATGGTCATGCTGTTAAGGCTTTCGTTTTTCTTGGTATATTCATGTACCACATTGGCCATCAGCGGAACTGTCTTGGGTTTCAGTTTTGCAATGTCACATAGCAGCACCATATGTCCGCTTTTATCTTACCTTTCCTCATCCACATGGCTATATCAGTATCTACTTACTTTTTTAAGCAGCATATGCATCAAACCATCCCCCTAAGTCCTGCGGCCTATGGTCGTCCGATTATGCTTTGCGGCTGCTACTTTAAACTTATTCAATATTTTGACTCATCCACTGTTTCATCAAGGACGTGGCAGCACTATAACATGCAATTTATGCCCTCAAACGATTTTGATTTCAGCCCAATTTATCTCATTAGAGCGCTTATTATCTCAAAGGTAAATGTCTGAACCCTACAGTTTCGAGTTCAGCATGACTACATAGTTGCTAACAATGTCGGTCGTTGCCTTAACTCTCATGGTGTACATGACACATCAACTGTACTGCTTCTTCTCCTATCCATCCAACACCAGGGAATGTGCTTGCCCGATAGAAGTCGTTCTTTTTTTTTCCTATACCACTTCAACAATCCCCACCAAGAGGGTATTGAATAAGTCCAGAGCCATTTCCTGATATTGGAAACATTGCTGATCCGCGATCGTTTGATTTATGACTCTTTAAAAGAATCTTTCCGTTGTTCACTGGCACACGTTTCATCAGCGATAAGCTTATAGGGGCTGCAATCGTGATACACTCCAAATATGACAAATGAGCCACTCGAACGCCGATTGTCGCAAACTCAAGTTGATCCCATTTAATATTCTCGACCTCTAGTCCCTTCACTTGCCTTCGATTGTCTTCTTCTTTCCCGGTAATTTTTTATTTTTTATTTTTTTTATTTCAACCTGCTCTCCTCATCTGGTCACGATAACTTACTCGTGCTGAAAAAAAAAAATTAAAATTAAAAAATAAACCCCCAGGTTACCATGATAGTCAGTATGTACAGCGTACACTCTAGCCGCCAACATACGAATAGTACTACACCACTCTCAACACCGTGCAAACATCTATTCAAACGCATTTGACTTTAGTGGCGCAATCATCAGTAGCAGCGGCGGCGGCGGCGCTGTGCCTCAAATGTATCTGTCAATCTTTTTTTTGAAAAGTTTTAGAACGCATTCGCATTTAAAACGGACGCACTCATGCCTATACAAGGCTCACAAGAAGTACCAGCACGACAACGAGTGTATGCCATCTTATAAATATGACGGATGATCGTTTGTCGTGGCTAAAACTTGTTCATTTGTATCTGTGGGTTTTTCAGTCTTGATTTATTACTTGGTGGCAAGTCAAGATATTCTCCAGTCTCTAGGCTATTTGCATTGGTGATTGGATCAGAGTAAGCAGTTCTGAGGTGAGCTATTCAATTTATGGTACACGGATTTGGGCTACTGACTCACTAAATAAATAAATCACCAATGACAGAGAACGTGGCTAAGAAAGATATTCGTCGATGAAGAAATGACGAGAATTTATGAGCTTATCCTCTGGGAAGTAGCTAGATGCGGGCTTTCTTACCATGTGACTAAATGTGGTAGCTTAATGCATATAAGTGCGGAGGCAAGCACTCAAACTAATATATTCATACTTCTTTACTGTGAAATGTATCTACTCGGCACAGGCATATACTTTCTTACTTAATGGACTTCCGACCCGTGTGAGCATCTTTCTGAGACGGCTTCCATTCTGAACGAATGTTTCCAGCTCAGACCTGAGGTCTGAAATCCACGATCGCTTGTTCAATTCTCCTTTTTTAGTCGTGCTGGGACTTGAGGATCAGCCGGGCTGAAGCATTGTTGCCCATTCGCTCGCGGTTATATCTCTTCCTCAAGACGAATTAATATTCATCGATCCTTTTAGGTGATATGGAACTGATTGTCCGGTCATCGGACATTGTCGTACTTTTGTCCACCCAAGCTCTGTTACTGGTTCGGTGCATGCAAGCGTCACTTCCGTATTGGAAGCCAGTGGGCTTGTTCTTCAGAGGGGAGGCTACTTCCTTTTGGACATCTTGAAATGTCCTTCGGAAAAAAGTTTCTCACTGTTTGTTTGCATCCTTTCATAGATTGCTGGTAGCTTAAGTTAGATTCGGCTACTCCTTTGATGACGTTACGATACTCAATTCACTGGTTATTGGCGTCTTTGGAAAGAGAAAGTTGGAGTTAGATACTCTCTGCAGTCTCTACTTCTTCTTCTGAGCCTGCTAAGACCTATTCACAGCAGTTTCTTCGTCGACGTTTGATGCTCTAAGAGACTTGGTTAGCTGCTTTGTGGATCCGTAATTTCGGAAATCTCGTGGCGTTTATCACCGTATTACTAACTGATGCAATGTGAATAAGTTGGAAGCCGTTGTCTGATATCATGAAGTCTTAGCTTTCCGATTTATCTGCCACAGATGTGTTGCTTACCGCTTTTGGATGTGAAATCCCCGACCACGATTATGACATCATATTCCGAACAGACTCCAAGCACTCTAGCCCAGAGGTCATGGAATTGCTCTTTAATTACATCTTCAACTCTCCAGTAAGGACGAGTGAACATACACAAACCTTCGACTGATGTTGTGGAATGTATCTCTGATTCAGATTGCGGCAGCTCTAGTATTATAGATGTCTCAAACTTTGTGTTTTATGCATATATACATCTGATCCTATATGTATGAAATACATATGTATCTTTTGGATCGAGGTAGTATCTTTTTTATACCACTCGTGGACAAATTCAAATTCTTCAGTGTCGTTCGTTGTCTGCCGCGTACGTACATTCCAAATGCAATTCATGGTTCCTGATTTTATAAAAGAGGATCCAATTGTATCTGATTGTATCTGAGGCTCACAAATGTACGAGTATCTACCACGTTACGTTGCCTACTTCCAGGCGTAGTCAAGGCTAATAACCAGCCGAGCTAAGAGTATGCAACAATCGCCAACCCGATCGAAATTTATATATTTTTTTATTACAACTTAACAAAATGTACACACATACTAGCACACTGATATTCAGACTAATGATAGGGTTTTATAAAAACCTACAAACACTCCATGCAACAGCAGTTACATAATTCATCTCCTATACCACTTGCAAGGATCCCTTTTCTGGTAGAGCTCTAAAGTCTTTTCGTAAGCCGTGAACTTGCATTCGATAGATAAGGAAGTCATATACATACATATCCACGGGTTCCATGTAGTGGAAGGCTATCGCATAGTCCGAACAACATGATGGACCCTACAATAAACAATTTTTACAAAAATGTAAAGTAAATGAGGGGAATTCTTGGGGTATGCTTACTGTTTGAATAGGTTCTACACTTCTGTTGTACAGCCAAGGTGGTATATAAGACTCAGCATCCGGCTGAATATAATCACTAAGTCTTAAGGGATAAAATCGTTGTGTACTATCGGAGAGATCAACAGAGCTTCCAGCTTCTACACCAACGTTGCCTAGGCAACTGCCCATTTGTAAGTCTTCAGAATTTGGATACGGTCCGTAACAGAGACTTTCATTGTGAAAGGCTACTTCCATGAATCGTCGAAGGGCTTCTTTACTCAAAACATAACCTGATCCGCCAGACATGTATATCTGAAATGAGAGAAAAAAGAATCAGTGGAAGAGTATAAAGCCTAGAACCAAAGGTGAATTGAAAATATCTTAACTTAACTAGTCCGTCACGATGAATATATTTAGAACATGAACTTAGCCCAGAGATTTTTAAAAAGAAAAAAGTATTTCGCTGCACATCATCTGATAAAGGATGTCAACATTTCGGTGCATTTGAAATTTTCCGAAGCTTGTGAAAAGAAAAGGTTACCAAGAAATTTGATATCAACTTTTTTCTTATTTTGCGGGCTTGCTATCAACGATATTAACGAGAAGATCAATTTACAATATCTGCCTCGCAGTGTGCTAGAAATTACAAACTTTCTTGTCAGCTGAACTTGTGGCACTTCACTCTCCGTCTTTATTTATTTCGTAGATTCAAAGACTACGGGTAGGACGAGAGTAAAGTCTTGCTCTTAAATCTTCCGCTTCAGATTGAACAGACGTATTTTCTAGAAATAACACATAATGGTGAAAAGAAATACATTCATGCGACTTACAGGCGGCCAAGATTAAGTGTTAGCAGTTTTATTGAAGAACCTAATGAAGTTATCCATGTAGGTAGAGAAAATATAGTAATAGGCGATATCAACATAAATATTCAAAATGAGAATGATGCCCTTGTTTTAAGATATATAGAGATGATGGCCTCAAAAGGTCTTACAAATGTTATTAAACAATCCTCGAGAAGAGAATCACTTCTACACTGATTGATCATATATATGTAAGCATAACAAAACTAGAAATATTTTCAGCAGTTATTGGGACAGATCTTTCCGACCATTACTTAATCTTATATGCAACCAAAGTTCCTAGCCACAAAAGAACGATTGAACACGATAATGCTGTCCATATTCAGCAACAAAGAGTGAAGGAACTTATAGAACAAACCAATTGAACAACATTTACCCGGAATCAAGCAAAACAAACGTAATAAAAAAAAAAATAGAAAACAAAAACCATGGGTTACCTCTGAGTTAATTACATTATATAAGAAAAGAGACGAGTACTACAGGAGATGGAAAAACACTCCAAGAATTCAAAGTTATAAAACTGAGTACAAAAACTTCCGAAATGTTGTCAATAAAAAAATTAGGGAAATTAAAGCCAACTTCTATAAGCAGCGATTTTTAAGCTCCAAGGAAAACGTGGAATACGATTAATGAAGTTCTGGGAAGAAAGATAACCAAAATTGACGAAGTAATAAGAAACAATTTTTCCAAAGATGATGAAAACTTTGACTAGTATTGTGGAAAAGTTTGCAGAACAATTCTCAAATCAACTATCAACAATCATGCACATATGTCATAACAAAACATCAAGGCATGAGAATTTGCACTTCCAGCAGAGTATTTACATAGAGGAAGCCAGTGAAGAAGAAATATTTCGAATGTTGTGTCGCCTGGAGAACAACAAGGGTCCTGGAATGGATAATATGAGACCAATTGACCTTAAAATTAATGCTTATTTTCTTGTCCCAGTTATACAAACGATAATAAATCGAAGTATAACACAAGCTCATGTTTCAAGATTAATGAAAACGTCGATTATTCGGCCCGTTTATAAGGCAAGCGAGAACAACAAAACCGAGAATTACCGGCCTATATCTATACTGTCAGCTGTTGAAAAATGTTTGGAAGAAATTATCGTTAATCATCTTAATAATTTCGTAGAAAGACATAAAATATTACACCCAAACCAGTACGGTTTTCAAAAAAATAAAAATACGGATCTACTATTAGGAGAGTTTACGAACACGGTCAATGGAGGCCTCAACAAAAATCATCATGTGCTTGTGCTGTTTGCTGACTTTAGTAAAGCTTTCAATACCATAACTCACAAAAAGTTAATTGAAACTGCCAATCGAGTTGGTGTGAGAGGAGTGCTGGCAAACTGAATCGAAAACTATCTAACTGATAGAAAGATTAAAGTTAGAGTGTTTAATACCTTAAGCAAAGAAATGCCAATTGCGCTTAGTGTCCCACAAGATTCCAAATTAGGTCCAATTCTATTTGTTTTGTATACAAATGAACTTCTCCATTTATTCAAAAAGTGCACAGCCTATGCCTATGCAGATGGTATCGCACTTGTCGTCAAACACAAAAACTTTAACAAAGCATTGGAAATAATTCAAGAAGAATTTGATGCGATGTCAAAATGATGCCATGATCAAAGGCTAATTATTAAAACAAAGGTAATGCACATACGAATACCGTTCAAGCCAAAGGAAGCGTTTAATATATATCACCGAAACGCCCTATGTCCGTATTTGGCCAACAACACAGCAATAGAAGTAGTAAACAAAATAAAGTGTCAAGGAGTTACCATCGGTACGAATTTCCTATGGTGTGAACATATAAATGTGCTGCGCTCTTTGCGATGGTTTATATAAAAAAGCATTCAAGTTTTGAAGTACGTAAGCAGGTTTACTACTCGCTAGCAGAATCGCGAATAAGATATGGAATACTGGCATGAAGAAATGCATCCAAAACGCATATGGATAGGATATTACATCTACAGCACCGCCCTGTTAAAATTTTAAAACCGACCAGCTCATCTTTTAAGGTCTTAGATGTTTACGCGATTTATAGGATGACATCATTTCTACATTACATGGACGACCAAAGGTTTCTACGGCCTATACGCCATTTTCAAAACACCAGGAGGCGAGCACAGGGCATGCTCGAAATTCCGGATGTATATAACATGTATGGGGAACGAGAACTTAGATATGTCATTCCAAACGCTATGAATGAAATACCTCACCATATCAAACAAGTCGAACATTCAAAAAAAACGTAAAAAAATGATAAAGAAATTTCTAATTGATTTATATTTTGTGTAATATGCTAATCCACTATAAATTAATTCCAATATAAATATAAATTATATATATATTAATCTCTTACCACTGTTCTAACATTTTAACATTTTTATTTCAAGGTAGCTTAAACTTCAATATTATTATTGTATTTTGTATTCAAATATTAATATTCCTATATTTACAATTTTATTATATTAAGTTATTTATAGCCAAAATACGGTTTCACTTTGGCGAGAACAACGAGCGAAAAGGGGCGCTCGGAGTCAATAAAACCTCCAATGTTCTTGGGAAGATTAAAACCTTTCTATGCACAAAATGAAACCGTTGAGAATTAAAGAATAAGTATAGTATGAACTTTATTTAAATGAATTTTATCACTTTGAAATACTAATCCAATGTTGTCAACCAAATGCAGATAAGCATTTTGCTTTGCGGATAAAAAAACAAAAAAACTGTATATAATAATAGATAGATGAAATAAATAAATAAATAAATAAAATTTTTATTATTTATTTATATTATTTTGAGCTTCTTCTTAGGGATCAACGAGGAAACGATAATCCTTAAACAATCCTCGTGCATTTCCGAAGTTCCGCTGGTGTCTGAACTTCAATTAATACCAAGGCATAGTTGCGAGTATTTCTCGAATGTGCCTAGCCTTCGCATTGACTAAAATCTTCTTCCCACATTCAAGTCAATTCATAGTGTGCACACCATTTTTAACAGAGACCTTAAAATCCGCTGGCCAAAAGGTTTTTTTAACCTATGTCAGCAAATAAGGTTTGGCATTGAGTATAAGATGATCTCACAACTCACTCCCTATGAATAAGGTATCAAATTGTTAAGTTTCCAGGTCTTAACATCGAAAACATACGTAAATATGAATGAGAAAAATATTTAGCTTGCCAGACGAATTTAACTGCCTCGTGCGTCATTGGTTTGGGACGGCCAAAAGGTTGGTTGGCGCATTACGTGTTCGTAGATATGACTGAGAAAACTAGCTTGCCAGACAAATTTAACTGACGCATGAGCTACTGGTCTGTGGTAGCCAAAATGTTGGTTGGCGCTGTATGTTCAGATTATGCTAGGAGTATCTGCTTAACCCGCAATGAGAAAATTGGAAAACCACCAAGGATTTCGCTGCCAGTTTCACCAATTTGAAACAGTTCTTTTAGATCATTCTACTCAGAGACACTTACATCCATGAGAAGTAACTTAAAAAGCGAACACATAATCTCTGTCCTCCAAAAGAGAGGGAATGATCTATCCATAAATATGAATATTCTCTACTTTGTCGCTTCCTTGCCTAATGATGATCAGAAGTAAAAAAAAACCTCCAGATCCTACTTTTGAAAGTAGTTCAGGCCCAACAACGAATCCTTGTGGCATCCAATGAAAACCACTCAAAATTGACAAAACTCGTTCATAGACAACTGTTCAACAATTCGTTATTCACTTCCGCTATATCTGAATTTCTCATCTCCTCTAAAATCTTTAGAGTTGTGTCATAAATCTTCTGCGAAACGACTTAGTCCATCTCTGATATATGGATCAGTAGGTCAAAGAGTCCACTTTGTATCCCACAAGTGCATACAAAACCATAAGTTCGTTGTCCAATTAATTGATGTATACCGCCTACTCCTGCCTCAATAGTGTTTGCACTTTCCAAAAATCAGAGACACATACGTCTTCAAAGATCGTCGAAAAGCACATATGCGCTCACCAAAAAAAAACATGATAATCTCTGACTCTTGCTGATAGTTTATTGTTCTTCTGACATTTAGAATGACGACAGAGATTCATACATATGTTACTCAGTGATACCAGTATCACATCAGTTCGAATCCAGATACGAGACAAATCGGAGATACCAAGACTCTATGTAAATTCACCTTAATTCATTCGGATCTACCGAGCGTTGTTCGAGTATCTATGACCTTGACTTGTCTACAAAAGTTGATTTTTCTGTGATATCATCAATGATAGTGGAGTTGAGCTTCATATGGTATATCGAGACCTTATCTTGTTTGCCACACGCTTTAATGTACTAGAATTTTGTGAACTAGGGTCCCATTGGTCATATTTTCAAAGACAGACTTCCGAAGTGCCATAGTATCTCATCCATCTGATTAGCAGCTTCATCGTCATCTACATCTTCTTGTATTTACAATCTTTGTCACGAATTAAGAAAATAATTAACATCCATGTGAGATGGGCTTTTGCTTTGTTTTCATGTGACGCAAATTGAATTGATTTTTTTGGTTGATTTTGTTGTTTTTGTATCTTAATATGATATTTTGGGGTTGGCATTTGAAAATGTCAACTACTATATGGCGCTACTGCTGCTACTTGGAGCCGATGGGCCACCTATGACTAAGTCATACCATATGTCGACCTTAAACGCTGAGGAGAAAATTGAAATTGAAGATGATAATTTACGAAATTGTTAGACAAGCATTTGTTAATGACTTCTTGACATTTCTTCTCTCTGTGCTTCTTTGTCCAGGTGCAGACTGGGCTATAAAATGTATTTTTAAGTTTGTTTTTTGTTGTTGCTTTTGTAAATTTATTTCTTTAATTATATGTATAATTTATCCTGTTTTATGCAGATTTAATGCGAAATTTTAATTTCTAATGTATGATGTGGAATTAAACAAGTTTTCTGGGTACAACAAGTATGCACAGAAGTATCGAGATATTTTTACTGTCGTCATTTGGTTATTTTCAAAATCAATTGCGAACCTTCAATCAGGTAGTTTTAAAGAAATATTAATATAAATCTTGATCTAGCAGACTAAGTTGATGGCCGTTTATAAATTTGAGAATAAACAAAAAATATGGCAAGCTACCGAGAAGAAAACAGGCGGTGATCGTTAACTGATGATGATTTTATGGTTTCCTAAAAAAAAGTGTTATACACGTCTCGTGATCTTGAAAACCCTTCCTGAGAAGGCAATTTTTATTCATAAGGTGTGGCCGTTTGAAAGCGATTTTTATCGGACAATAGTTTGCGACATTCTTTGCAGGCCACATTTGGTTTCTTTATTGTCTATTTCTATTTTGATCACCATCTAGATGAATTTAAATGAGTTCTCGGAGTGAGTTAGTTTAAACTTGTGTAGCCTCCACGTTTAGGATGTCGTAAATCACCGGAATTTCCTGAATCATTAAAGATCTTTTACCAGCCGTTGATTAAAGCCATGCGTTGACGGAATCTAGGATTTTATTTGTTTCCAGTTCTCATAAGAATGAACAAGAATTTGACTGAAACAGACAAGATTCTACATCTAAGACACGTCTTTTTAAACTTAATTGAATGCGTAAAAACGATAGTTGCTACTTGCGAAGAAAAGGAAGAACGAGTATCAAACTTTAAAACAAAAATGGAATCATTTGCAGAAAGACCTTGGTTTCAGAACATAAAAAAATCAGCTCGTGCAAGAATTGAAGCCGCTTGAAGATCATGATCGTCGTTATTTCGGGTTGAAAACGTGGTTGCTCATATAGCATGCACGATATTGATTCAGGCCAATCGAATTTATGGCAGGATGTCATCATGTGTAAGTATTTAGTACGCATTCCACTGATGAAAATACCATCAACCAGATTGATAACACTTCGATCGGTAAAAGGCACAATTTTAATATTCTCTTCCAAAATCGCTCAAAAAATTCTGCCAATCACAAGCGCAAAAGTCTAGCAGGCCATCCTAGTCATCGGGTTTTACAGGGTGAATGACTCGAACTTCAACTTTTTAAAATGCTATAATTTTTTTATTTTTTAATAAATTTTATTGTGCCAAAGCAAAAAATGTTGAAAAATACATCAATTTTTAAATTGTATCTGCAGTTTTCAATATGTCCACCTTTGGCGCGAATAATTGCCTTGAGGCGGCCGAAGAAAGCATCGCACGTTGCACACAAGTGGATCTGCGGTATTTTGGCCCATTCCCGGCGAAGTGCTTGTTTGAGGTGGTCCAAACTTTGGTATATTTTAGTGCCAACCTTCGTCTTCGAAATATCCTAGACAGAGAAATCCAACGGACTTGCATCCGGAGAATTTGCAATCCATTGTGTTGAAGAAATGAAGTGTGGAACATTATTTTTTAACCAATCTTGGTTGACGCGCGCTTTGTGAGACGGTGCCGAGTCTTGTTGAAATATCCATGGTCTCCGAACGAAATGAGGCTTTAATACTGCTTCTAAGACAGTTTCACGGTATACGATCGCATTAATTTTGACGCCACGGTCCAAAAATACGAGCGGAGACCGACCATCGGCGGTTATGGCGGCCCAAACCATCAGCATCGGTGCTGCCTGCTTTCTGGGCGCCCTCCGAAGGTGTAAATTTTCGAAGTATCTCTCTGGCAAGTAAACTCGGTCATTTTGTTTATTGACATATTGCTCGATAACAAATGGCGACTCATCGGAAAAAAACAAATTCGGCAACTCACCATTTTTGTGCAAGCGTAGCAACTCCTTCGCTCTTTCGACTCAAACTTTTTTCTGTTGCGGTGTAAGATCGTGTGCTTATTGGAACTTCAATGGCTTGAGTCCAAGCTCATTTTTCAGTATGTGTTGCATCTGTTCCAAGGATATGTTGAGCTCACGAGCCATTTTTCTTCCACTTCGACGCGGATTTCGCTCAATTCGAGCCTTCACTTTCCGAACCATTTCTGCCGATGTTGCTGTTTTTTTTATGACCACCTCCATGACGTTTTGCAACGCTGCCAGCATCACGGTAACGACTTATGGTTCGAGACACAAATGATTTATTCACGTTGAAGTACTGGAGGGCTCTAACGATAGCTACTTGTGGTTTTCCTTCCAAATATAAAGCAATCACACTATCACGTTTGAATTCCATCGCGGATAAAAATTTTTCAACACAATTGAGACGCAAATCGATTAAAAGGCTTGTAAATAATAGAATTATCTGTCATGTGTAAAAATTTGAGTTCACTGTCATGAACGGTTTGGAAATTATAGCAGTCTGAAGTTGCAGTTCGAGTCATTCTGGGTGTATTCAACTACCACGATGAAGTTTGCCGACAGGCTCATACTATAAAATAAGATGCACCCAAGGATTCGCTGCTGAGATGGACCAGAGTTTCCCACGACCTCAATGAGCAAAGCAGATGAAAGGAATACCGGCTTTCTAAAAAGCCCTGACTCGCTCCATTTAGGAATTGCAATATGCCAGAGATGCAAATGCCGTATAGGAAAATGCAGGCATAAGAATGGAAAGATCATAAAACTGAAGCACTACATCGATATTGAAGTCGCATTTGAAGGATTTATAGAGACAAGTTAAATATCCCTACCAAACCATAAAGGTAGTTTATGATTCTACCGAGATCTTTGATGTTGAATTTGGACAAAAAGATAAGGGACCTCAACCGACTTAATGTGAGCAACAGGATGTGGTTATCGTAAGGTCGAACTAAACAGTAACTCTTGCATTTGAAGCCTAAAAGTCAGTAAAATTCACGAAATATAACTGAAGAATCCGAAGGAGGACTGATCTCAAAAATATTTCCAGAACGAAACAAAAAGAATTTTTCATCAAGGAAACATCGGTAGAGTCGTTACAGCTTTCAAACATTTAAGACCAATATACATTGGTACCTCTTTCTTCTTCCTCCCTAAGTTTCCTTCGCTCGCGCGCTAATTATATAAAAAAAAAAACATCGGTTGAGGAGATCCAGAACACTTGGAATTGTGAATCTGAAATTTCTGCAAAAAAAACTCCAATTTCACCTCGGGCAAAATACATACAAACCTGTGTTCCCATTTGAACATGGTCTGCATTCTATCAGATCCATCATTAGTCAAAATATTGCTAACAAGGTTCCTATATAGAGTCTAAGATGAGGGCAAACACCGTCGGAAGTCAAGGATTTAGCGTCGTGAACAGGGTATTTCACTCCAAAATTAGCTTAGTGAACATCTCGCCCCGTGTTGAATAGAATCCAACAGGAGACTATGTAATTGATTTATAAACTACTCAAAAGAGACATTGAGGAACGACTTTTATCAAGTTTCATAACATACGCTCTGACAGATTCTTCAAGTAGAAAAAAAAACTGCCTCCGCCTGTTAGTAAGAAAGAACTATTAGTCATAAGAAAGTTTACTTCTGTGTAAAAAGCTTCCTATGGATACGCACATACGAGTATTCTCCAATGCCAACCCCTCACAGCTGGACGCATTTAATATTAATAAAACTCTCTTACAAATGCCAAAGGGTGTGGCCCCAAACATAGTCGGATATCAAAAACACGGTCAAAGACACGTCCAATGTTTACGCCATTTACGAGTATTTCTTAATTTGCGACAATATTTGTTTTCAAATATTTGCAATCAGAAAAGCCTGCTAACGTAGTCCTATTTGTTATATGTTACAGCGACCTTTCTACAAACACGCCACGAAGTATTCACAGTACCTGCGCCAACTTACTTATCCATAAATATCATAAAATATCTTCATTTCAAGGGGAAAAGATACGAAATATTCAATAGTTCACACTGCCAAATATTCAAAAAATAAATAACCGACTCGTATAGTGTCGCCAAGTTAGGTAACAACTCTAACCAAATGTTACAATACAAATTTCCTATCTACAGATACAACACATTCTTGATTATTTAAAAAAAAAGAAAAAATAAAAATTTCAACTCACATATTCTTCATAGGCGAATTTATGTCCAAAATAAACAGGCATTTCCGTATCATATCCATAGAGCAAGTATCTCAAATTCTCCATCACCATGTATCTTAAAACGTTTCAAATAGAAATTGCATTGTCCATACGAAAACACGCTACGGTATGATTATCTCAAAGCACTTACGTATCGTCGTCTGCCTTTAGGAACCAATCACCTTCGCTGAAGAGATTCTCGTAGACGTAACGAAATCCCTCACGAGTCTTTTCCCACAAATTCTCATGACTATCTTCGACACCAATATTGACAGCACCTAGATCCAGATCATCTTCGTTACTGATGAAGAGTAGACGATTGCAACGTTTTCCCCAAGTTGCATTCAAATGAACGGCTTTATGATGATTCCCAGAGTGTGTCAGCACCATGCACACAATTCGTATTTCTTGGTATAAATCGGGCTCGGATTTTGCGATAGCTCCTGAAGATGATCCCACTGCTGATCCCACTGCTGATCCCAATGCTGATCCCTCTCCTGTGGTTACCACTATTGTTGTTGGCCGTTCGCTTAATACTTCACTAACAGAGTTCCCGTACGTGAGTAAAGTGACAAATGCCATCGCGAAACCGAATAGGAAACCAACTAAAGCCGCCAGACGTATCCTCAACCTGGACGCTATCTTAACAAGGAGACCCAAAAACAAAACCAAAAGATGACAAACAAACAAAAGAAAATCACTGTAAAAATATTGTGATGAAATTTTGTTGGTTTAGGAGTTAGTAATCACCGTCGCTGCTGCCGCGATGTCGACTCACTGGTAATAGCACATCCGAACTCATCACGGTATTTTGTTAGACTAAACTTTCGTGTCGATACAACGGATTCTCGATTTCGAGTACGGATATCTTTTAGATATATTTTTGGAGGTGGTGGTCTCTGGTTACTGGTAGGGTAGTGGTACCCTAGTGCTGACGGCAGATATCGCCCCGATTGCCGGTGACCGGTTACATTGTTTTTAATGAGTCGCGCAATTTGAATAACAAAATAAATGTGATGATGATGAGTGTTGGAAGCTCAAAATTTTATAAAAAAAAAAAGACAACAAAATTGGATTCACGATTAATTGGCCTGTCAAAACGGAAGCCGGGTTGATACGTAGTTAGAAATAGATAATTGACTAAAGCGACGCATGTTTGGCTTTTTTCCCAGTTTCAGTTCCCGGCAATCATCTCAGAGCCTTCCAGACCTCTGCGGTTTGACATTGAATCATTTGATTGCAGACATTACATAACTGTGGTGCTGAAACGCGTGCATAGCTCTTCGCAACTTTTGTTTATATCCGGCGTAGGCGCTTGTCCATAAATTATCTTTAAGTGTTTTAAAGATACAAATTCTTTTTATAGATACAAATTCGCGGCTATATCAATTATAAAATTTATATAGAGATATTTATGCCCTGTCGTGGGTACTAATTAACACTTTACACTTTGATCAGTTGTTGGGTATAGACAAATGAATTTGACGGACAGTCATTTAGCACTCATCAGGTGAAGGGTGTTACTACTGTAGAAGTTGCTTTGAGACTTAGATTTGAGTGAAATTCCTTTTACTTATGAACATACGAGTATGTACACTGGCGAGCACTAGGATGAGGCCATACATTCGGTGTATCCGGAAACTTTTACTACCTGTGACCGGGTACATATTTTCTCAACAGGAAGTCATAAAATTAAAGGGTAAATAAAAAACGACCGTTGGAATTTCCCAGGATCAAACAATGAACTTCTTGAAAAAATGAATAAAATGTTTACATTTTATGGTTTTAAAACATTTATTTATTATGTTTTTCTACATTAATAGTGAGTATGCCCGCCATTTTTCGATATGACCTCTATAAGACGGTTTGGAATAGAATCATACAGTTTTTTTTAAAAAAAAATTGTCGGGAGAAATTTGGGCCCAAGCATCACGGATAGCTTCGATTAAAGTGTCCTTGTCTTCAAATTGTCTGCCGAGTTTATACACTTTACGAAATAACCATGCCAAAACATTTTCGACCGGTGAATAGGGCGGCCATGGCACAAATGCCACGTCTTCTGATTGAATCCAACTTCTAACAACCCTGGAAGTGTGGATGGGGGCATTGCCTTGTTGGAATATCCAAGGCAAGGGTCCGAATATGTTTTTCCCGTTTGGAAATGACCGTTCCAGCAAACATTTGTAGTTGTTTCCGTTCATTGTTGTGGATAAAAGCTCCAACTGGATTGTGCCATAGTAGGTAACCCTGCAGTCGTGGCGCAAATGCAAAATTGAGAATTCCCGGAAAACTAGTGGTGGTTATTTTTTGTCTCTTTTAGTACTTACGGTTAAATAGTTTAGGCGTGCGCTCAGTGAATCGCGAGTCCCGGTCGTGTGTGGTTTTATCACGAGAGCGTTGTGGAGTTAAGTGGAATACTATTGTAATCCGCGCGACGACTGATGTAAGTATTTTTATCAAACTGTTTTTTTTTTGTTCATAATGTCATAGCTCATGTATATGTTTTTTATGAAGTAAGGTACTTGAGTATTAATTTAGATGACATAAATTTACATTCTGTGTGTATATTTTATTGGGTCTACAAGTAAGTTTCCAGCGTTTGTCAGAGATGGCGTCACCAGTGGAACCCGTGCAGAAATGTCAGACCCCATGTGTTTTATTTGTAGGTTTTGTATCTGTCAACAACTTTGCAGCGTTATATTTGAGCAGTTCTATCGGTGTCGTACATTTTATCGAGCAAAATCATGGCAAGTTTCCAGCCAAATAAACGTCATTTGCGGGAAGCGCTGCTTTTATTCTTTAATATGAAGAAGAGTGCGGCTGAGGCCTATCGCTTGCTTTCGGAAACTTATGGGGCGGAATGTATTGGTGAATCGAAGTGCCGCGAGTGGTTCAAACGGTTCAAAATTGGTGATTTTGGAGTTGAAGACAAAGATCGCCCCGGAAAGCCGAAAAGTTTTGACGACGAGGAATTATACGCTTTACTGGATGAGGATCCGTGTCAGATTCAAGAAGAACTTGCTGCATCATTGGGCGTCACGCAACAAGCCGTTTCCCTGCGCCTAAAATTACTGGGATTCATTCAAAAGGTTGGAAACTGGGTGCCGTACGAATTGAAGCCAAGAGACGTCGAACGGCGATTTTGCATGTCCGAAATGTTACTGCAGCGGTATAAAAATAAATCATTTTTGCATCGTATTGTCACTGGTGATGAGAAATGGATTTGTTACGATAATCCTAAACGCAGAAAATCGTATACAAAGCCCGTCGAGCCCGCCCAATCGACGCCGAAACGAAATATTCAAGTGAATAAGGTCATGCTCTGCATATGGTGGGATCAAAAGCGTGTCGTATACTACGAACTGCTTCCGAGTGGTGAAACTCTCAAAGGACCATTATATCGAAACCAACTAATTCGTTTGAAGCGGGCATTAAAAGAAAAACGGCCAGAATATGAGATCAGGCATGAGTCCGTCATTTTTCATCACGACAACGCTCGGCCACATGTTGCGGTTTCGGTGAAAAACTATTTGGAAAATAGTGGATGGGAAATTCTGCCTCACCCGCCTTACAGTCCAGACTTGGCACCATCTGACTACCACTTGTTTCGTTCGATGGAGAACGCTCTTACGGAAATACCCTTCAGCTCAGTAGAGGAAATCAAAAATTGGCTCTATACGTTCTTGGGCTCGAAAGACGAGAAATTTTTTTGGTCCGGAATTCATAAATTGCCAGGGATGCTAAATTGACGGATGATGTCGAACTGAAGGCATTTTTCGGTATCCCCTATATGGCTGGTGCTTTGAAATTAGGAAGAACAATTTACTTGACGATGTCCTCACAACGATTCGAATTTCTGCTCAGACATTTACGCTTCGATGACATTTATGACCGCAGTGTTCGTGCTAAAATTGACAAATTGGCCCCAATACGGGAAATCTTAAATTTGTTCATCATGAATTCTCAACAATATTTTATTCCAAGCGCCGAGATGACATTAGATGAACAGCTGCTTGCCTTTAGAGGACGCTATTCATTCAAGCAATACATTCCTAGCAAGCCAGCGAAATATGGTGTGAAAGTATTTGCACTTGTCGACATTCACTATCCATATACATACAATTTGGAGATTTATCCAGGCAAACAGCCTGAAGGGCCTTTCAACCAAAGTAATCAACGTTCTGAAGTGGTGAAGAGACTAACACGTCCTGTTTTGGGTAAGAACCGAAACATCACTATGGATAATTGGTTTTCATCACTCAATGTTGCCAAAGAGCTTTTCGAAAACCAAACAACGAAGAGAAGTTCCAAAAGAGTTTCGAGTAGCCAGAGGACATCCTTTGTACAGTTCAAAATTTGGTTTTCACAGCCCGTGTACACTGGTATCCTATGTGGGAAAACCAAATAAAGTGGTGCTTATTTTATCCACGATACATAACGATGACAGCACAGGAGAGAAACGAAAGCCTGAAATGATCACGTATTACAACAGCACAAAAAACGGCATGGATCTGGTGGACAATATGTGTTCGCTCTACGACGTGTCTAGGAATTCAAGACGATGGCCTGTAACTGTATTTCATAATTTCCTCAATCTAAGTGCTCTAAATGCTCTATGCATATATTCAGCGAACAAAAACTTTGAAAATATTATTCGCCGGGAATTTCTCATTTCCCTTTCCCTAGCATGGATGAAACCACTTGCTCACCGTCGAATACAACAGAAATCATTGCCTAGGGCTCTAGCATTCAAGATAAAAGACTTTCTAGACATTCCTCAAGCAAATATTCTGCCGTCAAGCTCAGCATCACCACGAAGTAGTTCTTTGGGTCGCTGCTATGAATGCGGAAGAGCACGCAATAAAAGCACTCGCCAATCATGTACCGTATGTCAAAAATTCGTTTGTCCTGACCATTCCAAGTACATATGTTCATCATGCTTGGAAACAAGTAATTAGTTTATAGATTTTTAGTTTATTTAAGAACAGACCTGAATTTGAAACTAAAGTTCCTTTTCTTCTACAAGAAATCCGAAATTTTTATTTTTTTTTTATATTAGAAGTAATAATATATGTTTTTTATCTTTAAGTAATATGTAATTGCATTTTGCAGCAAAAGCATACGGGTTTTACTTTAATTTTAAAATTAAAGTCCGCGCGACGTCTGGTGTGACTTTTTGGTGCGCGACGACTGCAGGGGTAATAGCTCCCCACATCATTACACCTGATGTCTTGTTAAAATAAGTTCCCTCTTTCTTAGACCATGGAAATAAAAATTGTAACCATCCGGGCCGTCAAGATTAAACTTTTTTTCATCCGAAAAGACAACGTGTTTCCATTCACTGTTCGAAGCGACATGTTCTCCTGAAAAATTCATTCGATGCTCCTTGTGTTCTTGCCTTAAAACAGGTTTCTTTTTAAGTTTTTTTCTCTGTATTGTACCGCTTTTTGGTATTGTCATTCAGACCGTTGCTATGCTGGCTGATACTCAGCTGTTGGCCCTTATTTTAGTCGCTGGTAGAGTAGGATTTGAGGCTCGCCATAGAATTAACCGATTTTCTCCCAATTTGGTTACTTCTGCCGTACGACCTTTTTGATTTTTTCCTTAGTTTTGTGGATCCGAAGATAACTGTTTACAACGGCCTTACTTCTTTTAAGCCTCCTTGCAATTTCTCGGCCTGAGAGTCCTAACTCATTGAAAGCATCTATTTTTCCTCCTTCTGTCGCTGTCAAAGTCTTCCCGGAGCCCTTTTTTTTAACTAAATAAAAGCAGTTCTTTTCAACGCTTTTTTAAATATTCTTAATAAAACTTTGAAGAAAAATCGCTGATGTGAACTCCTGCAACGAAGTATTCGCAATGGCCTCATCTTAGTGGCGCATCTTTTCATACGCTATTCAAGAAGTTCATTGTTTGATCCTGGGAAATTCCAAAGGTCGTTTTTTATTTACCCTTTAATTGTATGACTTCCTGTTGAAAAAATATGTACCCGGTCACAGGTGGTAAAAGTTTCAAACAGGTATAAAGAGTGTAAATCGATTGTAAAATGTGTGGCCTCATCCTAGTGATCGCCAGTGTATGTACGAGTATGCCACCCAAATTATTGAGAGTTGCAAATTTTTAATAAAAATTATACAAAACTTGTCTGTGGATATAGAGAGGGAGGTAGAATGTGTTCCGCATTAGCATGATTCCAACAAATCTAAGGCAACATCGTCTGTGTTGCCCGTTGTAGTGGCTAGCTTGATTTTGTGCCAAAACAGGTATCCGGGATTTTAATTCAACCCAACATGGGTAACCATTTGTTGAAAAAAATGTGGTGATAGTATGTTCCATTGTGTGAAAATTTTTTTTGGCGAGAACCCTCCATCGTCATTCTGAATCGACGAATAAGCATAGAAGGTGTGCAAAAACTCGATTTAGCTCTTTACTAGAGAGCTCTTGTCACCAGCACTAAAAATTGACCAAACGGTTGTGGGTGTCGATTGAAAACATTGGGTTCTTTCAGAATATCCAATGAGGTGTTTATCATATTTTTAATTCTATGCATTTTTCGATTTATTGGTGGACTTCCAGTTTTTTTTATAAATAGTGACCGCACCGCGAATCTTTTCATTTTGGGTGAAATTTATTTGGTTATTCTAACGCCAAGTTATGTTTTAGATTTATATTACGTTCTTTTATCCGGGCATGGGTCAACGTCCTTTGTAAATGAAACTAAAAGACAAATTTCAGGAACCGGTCGTGATCACGGATTTGGACGCCTCTCAACAGTTTCACAAAAACTCTGTGTGACGGGTATTATGTTACGTAGTTTACAACAAAGGCAGCAAAACAAAAATACCACTGAAACAGGGTTGGCCAAAATAGATTACAATAAACTTGATCACGAGTTAATCCTTTCTGATTGGCACGGTGTCCATGCTGAAGACAATCCTAATACAGGATACGACTTATTTCTAAAGGGTTTAAAGAATGCATAAGCAATTTCAATTGTTTGTTGTTCAAAAACATTCGGATTTTAGATTAAAACCGTGGATAAATCGTTCCTTTATTTCATTTAAAAATAATTTGCATACAAGCTTCCCTATAACATAAATCTTAAATGAAAAATAAAATATCATTCTACTCATGGCCCAACGCTAAATAAATAAATAACAAAGGTGTAGATATTTCTGATAGTACAGATATAGCTAATAAATCTTCAATAATTATTTTTTAAACATTTAAACAAAATTCTTTTCCTAGCTATCTTGGCTACATAACTACAGCACTAACTTGCAAAATTCAAACAGTATTCGCAGCAGAAACAGTTTCTATTTTGAACCTATTTCTGGTTTTGAAGTTTTTAAGACTACAAATTAGGGAAATGGTGGTATTTCAAATATTCTGTTGAAAAAAATTGCATTGAATGTACAATATTAGATATTTTAGCGCATCAGTAGTGTTACAGCGGAAATTTTTCCTGAAGAACCGAAATTCGCGAATGTGATTCTGCTGTTCAAAAAGCGAGGTATTATATATAATTCTAATCAATTTTTGAATTATTGTATTGCACATATATGAAAAATCTATAAAACATACAATTTTGCTGTATCTTTCTAAAACAACTTTGGTTTTAGTAAAGGTTTTTCAACTGAAGGTGCTCTCTTGGATTGGATAGCAAAAAATGCTGCACTTCACTCATTTACAATTTATTTGTTCATATCTAAATAACCGGATTCAGAACGAAATGCCTTCGTCGATTTAAAGCCTGTTAATTTAGGAGTTCCGCAAGGATGATTACTTGGTCCTATTCTCTTTCTAATACATGTATACTAATTCCATATTTACTGAATCTGGAAATAGCTTATGTTTCATTAAATCTTTCGGCTGAAAAAACTTTTACCACTTATATTTTAAGGTTTTGAAGACAGTTTTTATTAGAGGCACAGCCAGGATACGGTTTGCATAATTTACGTAGCAATTCAGACTCTGTAGTCGACTGATCTTCTTTTCGGACTTCACATTATAGAAACACTTATACTCATGCGTGTTTCAAATAATTCAATAAACTGCCAATACACATACGAATTATTAGAATTGTTTTTTTTAATTTTTTGCAAAACACAAAATCGTGGCTACTTAGCTTTGACACCAATCGAATTGAAATTTTGCTTCATTTCCTTTTTCTATGGAGCAAATTCGTTTCTTTCATTTTCAATATCAATTTAATCGATTTATTGAAATGGAACCCTTTATCGATTGTTGGACACTAATTCCGAAATCCGATGAAACGGTAAAGCGACTGGAAGTGATTTTGGACTCCGATGAAACGAAAAAGCGACTGGAAGTGATTTCGAACTTCGAAAAAGGAAACCTGAAGTGTTTCCAAACTCCGATGAACGAATCCTTAGGCCCTTTTGGACCGACTAAATGGCACTCAAAATGGTGCGGTAATACTTTTAAAATATACCAATATGATTCGAACGGATGTAGGACTAAAAACTGGAAGCTCCTTGTGGGCTGTTGCCCGGGGAGTTGTACGTATTTTCAAAACCTAACTATTTTTTCCCAAGCAACCTTAAGACTTGAATTTGTAGATTTCTTCAGCTTCTGGGTATATACGAGTATATCATTCATGGAGAGTCATGGAGTATTTCAACTTCTAACAGCCAGAAGGAGCTGTTGGCGACCTATTTCCGAGTTATTGACAAGCAAGGAAGCTGTGGATAAACTATTGAGTTTTAACAAACTGTTCACAAGTTGTATTCCCAAGAATATTAAATACAAATAAATTTTAACAAATTTTTGGTGTTCCAATCCTTAATTTTAGTAGGATTCGCAGGATTCTAACATTCCCAAAATTGATAGACATTGTTCGTAAGGAGCTATTGGAGAGCTGTTTTTGATTGATTAAGAGCCGGGTGGCTGAGGTTCAAAGGGTAGTGGACTGCCTCGGAATGTTCGGTGTTCGAATCCCAGCCTGGCCCGAACGACATATCATCCATTTTTTCAGTTAACGAAAATCAAGTAAGATGAGTAGTTGACTAGAAATCAACATCAAGCCAACTTCCACTAAGAATTTAGTTTCCCCATTAAATGTTGAATGCCACCCATGGAGCGAAATAACCACTGAGCCCAAACATCTTTCTTTCTCTCTCTATCCCATTTTCCAAAAAAACTTAACACATTCTGAGGCATTGTAAGTGTATTCATACCCACTTGAGTGTTAAGTTCTTTAAAAAAAAAAAAAAAAAAATGATGAAGTGCCCCTTGATAGCTATTTCCACCAGTAGTGCTCTTACGTAGTCAATAGCCGTGTTTTTTTCTTCGCTATAGATAGTGAAGTGAAGTAACATTGAAAAAAACGTTCCGCAGTTGCTTTGATTTTTATATGTCAATGTTGGTGGTACTCATACTTCCTCAAGTTATCGGTGCAATAGACTGTACTCACATATCCATCGCAGCACCAAAAACGAACAAACATTGCTACTATAATAGGAAACATCAGTTCACCATAAACTTGCAAGCAACAGTGGATGCAGATAAAAAATTCATTGATATCTGCTGTGGTGAGCCTGGATCTTTGCATTATAGCAGAGTTCAAGAAAACCCTTGGTGATTCCGCATATTCATCTACCAACTGGTTAGTTGCACCATACAGAGACAACGGAAGACTTACGGCACAACAACATTCATTTAATTATCTGCATTCCGGTAAAAGAATTGTAGTGGAGCATGCCTTTGGCTTGATAAAAAGAAGATTCAGGAGATTGCTTAAATTCACAGAACAAAGAAATTTGCGTTCAGTGACAAATTTAGTTATTAGTGCATATGTTTTGCATAATATATGTATAACAATGGACGACGAGTTAGCTGATGTGAATCAAGAAACGGAAAACGGACATGAAGAAATTCCTTTTGGAAACCATGAAGGAAATGCACTTCCAAATCAACGCGAAGATTTATTTAATTACTTAGCTGAAAGAAATTTTATATAGGTATAATCTTTGGGAAAATAAATAAATACAAATTGATTTCTTAAAATCTGTAATTTTTATTTATTTATTTAATGTATTTAAAATATCTTTTAGCACTTCTAAATTTTTTTCAAGCATTGCCGATCTTCGATTCTGGCATTCAATGAATTGCTTCCACCGGGCTTCCTTTTTTCCATTATCGGCTTTCTTTTGGTGAAACCTATCTCTATAATAGGCCGATCTCGACATCTTCTGATTCCTGCCGGATATAGCACGTGAGGTCGATGATGTCACTGCTGACAGGGAAGTTTGTGGCGCTGTTGCAGCTGTCGGCTGACTTTGTGGTGGTATTTCTGCTGCCGGCTGACTTTTTGGTGATGGTGTTGGTGCAGAGGTGAAATCCTATTAAAGAAAAATATATAACGAAACTTGTTGATTATTATATCTAATCAATTGAATTCACTTGACAGCCAAACGGAAAAAATTTCCAATATTTCAACCCTTAAATAAGAAAATGCTTTCGAACAAGAGTTCGAATTCGAATTTTTATAGGCAGTCACTTTTCACTGCCGATAGTATGGGAAGTGAAAAGCAGTAGGTTGTTGTATGTGTTTTACGTGCAAAATCCTACTTCACTATTTATAGATTCTTGAAAAAAACACTGTTAATAACATTCTTCCACTTCAAACTCTCCTTAACATCCATGTCGTTGTGAATGCTAAAATTCCGATGAAACGAAAAAACGACAGTAAATGGGAGAGGGTGGCGCACGTTGTGAAGGCACTGCGGTAGAATGAGACTTATAACAAAAAAAAGATATAATACCTACCTATTTATTTGGTGTTGTTACCAAAACGGAAAACTTCAACTTAACAACATAATTTGGCTTGGCTTGGCTTGGCTTTTGTTTGTCAACTCCAAGAAGCTAAGCAGCATAGAACAGCCCACCAATAGAATTTCTCCAGCGATATCAGTTAACCTAGGTTGGGATTAGCAGTGCAATCGAAACAACATGATTGTTAACTGTTAACTATCAACTCCTCATTGTATAATAAAATGTTTTATATTGTTAGGTATTATACTAAGCCAGTTTAAAAAACCTTAAAAGACCTTCTACTAAGCATCCTTGCCTCTATCTACAGAGCTTTGTTGATGTTCTAATAGTTTGACACGTATTGTCTATCTTTTGCTACCACTCTTGTACGTTGTTTCTCAAGAATCACTTCTCCATTTCATCGATGTCCTTGCCTTTGGTCCGTAGATGCCCATGTTCTTCCCACAAACAACACTCGTTCTCTTGCCACACGGTTCATAAAACCAAAGGCTTTGCGGGCGTAGTCGGGTGAGACTCCGCATATCGGCAGTGGCGTTTCAGACGACTTCTTAAAATTGACGCCAATAATTTTCAGCACTTCATATGGCTGTAAAGGTATTAACGAGAGCCGATTATCAAGGAATCTTCCCGTTCAACGTTAAACTTTCATCTGGCTGCAATAAGGTAGAGTAGTGAATGGTCTCAGTTAGACGCTCGGAGTATCTGGACATCAGCAGTATTGCAAGAGTGTAACATGATCAGTTCGACTGGTTATTTTTCGAGTAAGTGACCATCATGTTCCTTCGTTTATATGAGAAAATTCTCGGCCAGCTATAGTGATATTTCACCCCGCATTTAAGTCAATTGGACCAATTCCGTCTCCAGACGTGGTGTCGTGTTCACATATTTTTCCAATGCACTACCGAATTTGTCGGTCTTTCTTAATTTAACATTTAAGTAAGTTATAACGTCAGACTTACGGCATAATAAGTAGGTTTTATCGAGGAGCTCTTTATATCCGGCAAATGTTGGCAAGTTTTTCTGATGCGGATCGTTACAGCATGCTCCTTTACGTACCTTTCTTCCCTGTAGAAGTCAATGTACGAATATATGCCATTTTTATCTTCATCTCATCAGGCTCATGGCACCGATATCTGCTTTAAGGCAGTTTTTTTTTTCTGTCGCAGCAGAACACTTAGACATGGCACTCCCTAAACGTTCCTTTTACTGAAGTATCTCAGTCTTTTGTAGAAAGACTAAACTAAACTCTTCAGTGACAAAGTGCCCACTGTGAAGCATCCACCACATCAGCGCCGAGTATATGTATCCATATACTCCCAGAGATAGTGCTTCGCGATGCCGTCATCACACTCTCAGCAAGGATCGGAGGATGTTGTGTCACTCATGCCCAGGACACTTATTACTTAGCAAAAGCAGTCAGCCGTCTTTCTTAATGTGGGACAGCGAGAAAGTCTCTTAGAAATGTTGGGAAGCATTCTTGTAATCTCCCGGCAAAACGAAGAGTTATGTCATTCACAGTGATGCTCATGTGAAACCTAGCTGGTTGAGGAAACCGAGAGTGCAGACAGTTCAAACGCAGGCTGCAAACAAGACTCAGTGAAGTAGTTCATGCCTGGAATCTGCCATGCTGATTGTTAACGCCATTCAACTGCCTTTTCTCCTTCTGCTAGTAAGTCGCCTCTGCAGTCTTCACTTCTACCATTTGTTTTCCATATTTTGGCTAAAATCTCTCGAAAACTTGGCATGACGAATACCGTCAAAAACCTTAACGAAAATTTAGTCTGGTTTCTGGCTAAGTCGTTAGGTTAAATGTTATCGACCTGTGTTATAGTTGGCTGTTTAATATACCCTGCTACGAAAAGATATTTTTTTTTCGCGAATTAACCTTTATGCGCATAAAGCACTGCAAGCTCAAGAGTGCAACTGGTTTTTGAACAGAATTGAAAGGTTAAATTTACTAAGCTTTGGCTAGACCCCAGTTTACAATGGGATCGGAAAAGAATTTGCTAGGCGAGTGTAAGTTATTCATCTCTTTGTGGCATGCATCTTCAGGATACTGATAAACCGAATGAATGTTGCGTTTCTACAGACTGGCTATCAGGGAATCTTAAAGTTGTTGTGTGGGGCTATAAATTTTTAATAAAAAATTGTTTAGATGCAATGCATTTAGTTTTATTCTGCAGACAGTAACATGAACTTAGTATAACGATTTGTTGTATCATCAGGGTTTGATGGCGACCACAACCCTGTAAAAGTAGCACCTATGTAGAAGCAACTCTGTGTACGTTTTACCAGTCACTTACAATACCATTCTGTAAATTAAAAAGTCTCATTCATCACCAAGTTATCATGCACTGCTCAGTATCAATCTCTAAATAGGAAACGTCATTATAAAATAAAATAAGCCAGACATGAAGTGATAAATATTTTAGTATGTCATAACTTAATTTTACAAATTGAGGTGCGGTTGCTTGAGGCCTTCCTTCTGCAGCGATAAATGGCTGGTAATTGCCTATAATATTTTCTGCGCTCCAAACTAAAGATTTATCTTCATATATAACTTTACCTAAAATCCAACTTGGCCGTCATTGTCCAGGGCTCATCAGACAAGCTACCTCTGGTTATGGGCGCTGATTAAATTTTTCCATTTACCATTTCACTCTGTCAGAGGAGTCATATTTCACTTCATTCTACTCATTCAACTATGCGCCAACAAAGATACACGCAAACGTCTGTCAATGGCGTGGCTGCCAACTTTGCCACTTGGATTCATTATCAGCCACCTGGGCGTCTCCACCAACGTGTGTAAACACCCTAATTACCGTCACCTTGGCAAAATTTAAGTGGAAAAATAAACAAGATTTTCTAAGTTTAGATAGACCGCAGGTAGATGTTTACTGCTAAAAGCAGTTGACCCTTGGCATTCTAAAAAATTATACAAATCACCCGAAACAAATGAAATCTGTCTTGAGCGGCTAATTCGAAATCTTATCTGAAGACGTGGTAGTCGTTGTCTTTCATCTTTTTTAGATCATAACTTTACGGAAGATCAATGAAAGCCGTTCACATATTTTATTACTGATCCATGTATCTAATAGGGTGTCCTCTCTACGAGAATCAAATAATAAAACTCGAATGTTTAAAACTTTAACAATTTACTATCTTTGAATCTACTTATCTACTAAGGAACACATTTGTAGCCGATGTGACAACGCTACTGGCATTCAAAAGATTTCCTGACTTAGTGATATGAAGCCTTACCATGGGCTTCGTATCCCAAAGGCTCCCGATGCACGACAGCATTGAAACCACTGTGATCATCAGCAGAGTAGACAACGGTCCTCTTGTATCCATCAGAATCGATGAGGCTGTATCGGCCACGAACGGCATCTCCATCTCTAGCTTCCGACTGACTCTTGATATCTCCGGTGTGTTCGTCATGGACACCATAGGTGAAGTCATACTTGGGTGGTGCATAGTAATCCACTGGATGTGCTCCAGATGCGCCGTAATCTCCAGCGGCAACAGCGGCCACAATGCAGAAGGCGATCACGATCTGAAAGTAGGAAGAGGATGTAATTTTCGACTGATGACGATGATCCCTTTGCTGTATCCTTTACCTTTAGAGACATGTTTAGATTGTTTGAGACGATGAGTGTTTTTGGTTAGGAAGCAGCTGTCTTGATACCTGAGCGGTGACTATGCCTACTCAGTGCAGAGGTATGATTATTTATAATCAAACTTTATGCACTGCTTATTGTTACTCCCTTCCCCTTTTAGCTACCTAACTCTCTATAACTGCCGGTCTTTGATGAAATTACTTTCGATTGCGTTGTTGACATACAGGTGTATCTCACTACCTCCGACTATCTGTATCTGTATCTTTATTTATTTTTATTTTAAATAGAAGAGATTTTTCTTTTCATTCACGTGCGTAAAGTATTTCTTTTGAATTTTTTTTGGAAATTTTGTATGCTGTGTCCGACTTTTTCGAAGGAAGGGAAGTGGGGCAGAGATTCATTGAGGAGAAGAACTAGTCAAATGGAATTTCGCCGTAAATGAAGCTCAATTGTGTGTGCAAAGTGCAGATTTACGATTTTTTTTTTATGTAATTGATGGTCATTAGGGGGCGATGAATGTGCAGATAAACAAAAAATAAAAAAAAACTATTTTTAATCTCTCAGTCTCAGTCTCAGGGCAGGGTTACATCAGTGTGAAGTAATAGATACTTTATACTGGCACACAGGTAGATAAAAACCGACAACAAAATATTTGGGCGGAGTACCTCGCTTGTAATTACTCTTTTATGGCCAAGCAAGTGTGTTGAAGTTTTTGGAGGATTGCGAAAAGTGGAACGAACATGCATTTTGTGAGGCAATCTGTTATTGCAGGGGATCAATGTGGCTCTCTTGTGGTTATATGATGACCTTAAATAGCTGACGGCCTGTTGTTTGAATGAGCAGAGTCACTAATTATTTTTCTTCTTCAAGCTGGCTTTGCATTTACTTACTGTGTGCTCATAAAATCGAATGAGTTAGAGACAAGAAGTACGTTTTTTGTACCGACAGACTAACTGCCATCTTTATGTACCTCAAAATATGCAACACAAATTCGATATGGATACAGTAGCGGGAAGAAATAGATACACGCGTTTAGATAAGTGTTTGTACATACTTTAAGGCGATATTGATAACGCATGCTCTTGTAAAATGGCTAACACAATAGCATCCCCAAGAATTCTAAAAGGGAAGAACTTATGCCCATATCAGTCCTACCTTTCCCTTCCAAAGTTTGCAAACGAATTTAGTAATGCAAATAGAATTCCTCAGATGGAAGCCCTTATTCGGACTACTCCGACATATTTGGAGCTCAGGCCTTGGAAAAGAGATGGTGATGGATGAGGCCTTAATGGGCCAACATCGACTCGGACCATTACCTTGTTCTAACGCTCTAGTGGGTTTGACTACACTTAAAATACCTGGGCACGTGTTAGATTTTTCAGAAAAATGGGACACAGAAAGAAAGAAGGATGTTTGTTGTAGCCAAGGTACCGGTTCGGATTTCCCGAACATAGCTAAGGGAAGGTAACACTGTAAGGAAGTTTGCCATCGAATCGCAAGAGATCGCCAAATTTTGTTCAGATCGAGTCTCACTTAAGTCCTATGCCGCTAGAATCAAGTATTGAAGATCAGCGGCAACATTGCCAACAAGCCGTGCTGGGTTTCACTCGGCCACCACAACGAAACCCCTGCTTTGATGACGAGTGCCGGAAAGCACATGCTGCATAGGATGACTAGAGCTGCTTATGAGCTCTACGAGCAAAAGAGGAGAGGCAAACACCGGCTTCTCAGTAGGAAAAAGAAGGAGCATGAGAAACGGACGTTCGAGGAAACTGAGAGATGCTACTCCGGAAATAAAATTCTGAAAAGGTAAAAAAAATATGCCACGGACACAAACTACGCACCGAACATAGTAGTAAAGTCGCAGTCAATGCTGAGCATTTGTAAAGAGCATTCATCTATAACGGCGATGACTAACCAATTACCCCTGCCAAGCAGAATGAACCTTTCAACCTGGACGATGTAGGCCAACAATTCCGTCCACCCGACCTGGATGAAGTGAAGATCGCCATATCTAAGCTTAAATCCAACATAGCTGCTGGAGCGGACGACCTGACTGCCGAGCTCTTCAAAGCAGCACGCAATGACTTGGTAAGGAGAATATGGTCGGACGAAAATATGCCCAATGAATTGAATCTCAGCATTTTTTGTCCGATCCTCAAGAAAGCAGACCCTCTGAACTACGCCAACTATAATATGAAGGCATCAGTCTTTTTAACATCGCTTACAAGATCCTATCCTCCACGTTGTGTGAACTCCTGAAGCCGTTCGTCAACAACCTGATTGGTCCATATAAGTGTGGCATTAGACAGGAAGGTACACCATCGACCAAATCTTCACACTACGGCTGATCTTAGAAAAAGCCCATGAACTCCAAATGGACACATACCACCTATTAATCGATTTTACGGCCGCGTTTGAAAGCATCTATAGAGACGAGCTATACAGAGCAATGTCTAGGTTTGGCATATTTGCCAAGCTCATTCGGGAATGAGGTCCGTCAGTCAGAACTCACTGAGACCTTTGGTGTGAAAGAAAGGATTCAGACAAGGTGACGCGCTGTCGGTGACTTCTTTAACATCACACTTGAAAGAATCACATCACAAGCGAACACTGGAGGCACGATCTTTCAAAAGTCTATGCAACTAATAGCGTACGCCGATGATATCGATATAACCGGAAAACTCAGCCTGCTGTCACCTGTGAATTCGCTAGTATTGAAACGGAAGCTGACGCAAATTTGTTTAGCGGTAAATGAGAGCAAAACCAACTATATGTTGTCAACAAAAAGTGACACACAACATCGACGAATTTGACAGAACGTCACAATCGAGAGCTATAATTTCGAAGTGGTTAACGACCTTGCCTACCTTGGATCTGCTGTGAATTCTGCCAACAACTCCTCAGCAGAAATAAAACGAAAACCCTGAAAACCAACTGGACACGATTTAGAGAGGAACTCCGCAAGTTCAACGGTGCTACAGGAAGCTGTTTATAGCCTAAATAGTATCCTCACCAAATACTTTGAACTGTCATGTCCGGCCAGGAAAAAGTCGTTCATATCGCCTATTACTTGATAGAATGCAGAAGCCTGTGAGAATAGTCAGAGCAACCTTTATACAGAAAATCGGAAAGATGACTACAAGCTCGCCAAGAGCTTCAGGCTACCTTTATGTTAAAAAAAACTAATTTGCGATGGCATCCTCAGTTAAAGATGCAATATGCCTACCAATGCAGAAGATGCTTCAGAGAGCATTTCAAAATCTAGTAAATAAAATTGAAAGGACTTACGGCAATGCAACTTGTGTACAAAACAACTAGTTTTGTGATTTCAAGCTATGCTGGTGAATAGGACACTGATTGTGAATGCTGACCGCGGCCGATACTTGACAGCCGTGGTAAATAGTGGATGTCCGCAAGGCGGCGTCCTGTCTCCACTGCTATGGTGTCTGATTAACTATCCCAATAGCTCTGACGCCTATGTTTAAACATACGGAGATGATGTGATCGACGATTGGTGCACTAGAATGGCCTTTCAGTCAATCCTCTCAAAACTCAGGTTGTTTTCTGTACGAAATGGAGGAAGCTGACTAGTCTGACTCATCTAGTACTTGAAGACATCACCATCTAATTCTCCAATTAAGCTTACGATTTGAGTGTCATTCTGTAAAACAAATTTCTTTGGACTAAACATGTTACGTCGAAAGCCTCTAAGGCGCTGTCAGTCATCTGGCTGTGTCCAGAAGCTGTCACAGCAAGGCAAGGACACGTCTGGTACAACAAGCTTTCACGAAAATTATGTGTGTCACTGCTGCTTTTACAAGACTCCAAAGAACGGTCTGTATCTTCTGCATATAAGCTTTTCCTAGCACGCCTGGCTCTGCTCTAGACCGCCTGATGAAATTTTCTCCTCTCGATATTCATATTATGGGCTCCACTCTCCATTACTCTTCCATTTAAAGAGAAATGGTGTTTGATACAACACAGTTTGAACTGAGTTTTAAAGAACTTTCGGGTCAATAATAATATTGACACCAGAACTGCTGTTGCGGAAAAAATGCGAACTTGGCTTCCCTGTGCCCAGGAACGGTTTGGGCCAGAATAGAACTTGACTGAACGCAATCGGATGGCTGAATTCACTGAAGCTTATCTGCGTCCCAGGTCGAGATGAAAACATGCTAAATTAAATGGCCGATAAACTTGCTAAGCAAGGCTCGGCGAAGAGATTTTTCGGGATCCCAATGCAAGGCCTGCCTGCGTTTTCGCTTAGGGCTTCCATTAACAGCTGGGTTTCATATGAGCATAAATACAGATGGCATGACTCTCCAGGTTACCGCCATACCAAACAAATGTTATTATCATTATTATTGTCGTTTAGTAGCACATTGTTCAAACTACATGGTAAATTTTAAAATTATAGAGTCTAGCTGATGAGATCAATGACTTCATGATGTTTCTCAGAGATCAGAGGGTGTCCTGCTGTCCCTCAGCGGGAACGACTGCAGGCTGCTTACTGATGTCGCGTGCTGAGCATAAGTAATACAACAGACCACTACCACTGTGGGTAAGAGACTTACGCTCGCATCAGGCTGCAGGTATCCGGCGTTGACGTCGTACCATAAGCACTTTGTCACTGAAGCACTTACCGAGGACGAGTTGTTTGTCTGAGTGTGCTGTTCCGACATTAAAAACAAAAAAAAACCTATGAGGACAAGTTGTTGATGATGTTTGTCACAGACTGACTGACTATTACTGCAATATCAAATAATTCAATTCACATGAGTAGTATCAAGACTGAGCCAAAAACTGGCCCCTGTGGAACTGCTGCTTTTATTTTTTTAGTTTTTTAGGGCTTTCATCTGTGCCATAGGAGAGGATTCTGTCTTATGATGGTGCAAGTGGAAGGTGTTTTCGACATAAAATATTACAATAGCGTAGAACTACAATATCTTTGGCTTCCTTTCCACTTTACTTGTGGTCTACACCCATTCGCTATATCACAAAATGCTTGTTTAACCTCTGAGCTTTATTTTTTCCAAAAGCCATCCTGTTCCTTGAAGAAACCATTGTTTCTCACCGGTAGAATGACGCAGTCTTCCGGGAATGATCCTTTGGAGCACTTCCCTCACTGTGTCCAGAATGCATAGGGGCCTATACGAAGATAGTTGCTCAAGTGGCTCATAAACTTTTGGAATGAGTACTAGTTTAGGTATCAAAACGCCCCTGTTTTAGTAACGATTGTTTCCTTTATTCCGTTCATTTCGGCAGTCTTGTTCATTTTTACAGAGCTCTTTGTTGTCGCGTCTTATGCTTCGGTTACGTTGTTTTTGTAGCTGTGTCCCTGAGTATCTTCATGCCGCTAATCCAACAATCGAGCAGTCTAGACATCTGTTATTTAGTCTACATTTTGTAGCTTCTGTAATGAGACGTTACTGCGTCTATTTTTTTTTATAATTGGTGCGCACACAAGGGATTTATTTACCCTTAAGATGTTTACACATAGCGTGGGTGAAAGGAAGTTAGGGAGGGAAAGAAGAGTGATACCGATGTGCGTTGGTTTTAAATGTTTGCAAGTTATACTGGCTAGGCAATAAAGAGCTCAGCAGGGCATTCCATAAGCGGCTTGTACGGCTTAGGAAAGAATCACGATATTTCAGAGTACGTCCGGAGATGAGCTTGAGGGTGAACTGATGAACACTTATAGCGAGATGGGCGTTACGGTTAAAAATTTGAAGGGGCAATTTCATTGGAGGGGTGGTGGTGAAAATAGCGGTACAACAAGCTGAGATGGGAGACATTATACCGGTGTTCGAGGTCGTCGAATGATTGTGTAATACTGGCATCACCTATCAGTTTTATACGATTTTGGATGCTATTTAGCATTTGCAAAAAGGTCTTAGGGGCACCTGACCAGATATTTCGTACATCGCTTGAGGAAACCTAGACATTTCGCAGTATATTTGGCGACATCGAATATGTGGTCATTCTAACGTAAGTTTTCACTGACACATATACCGAGACTGGAAAGTTTATCGGTTACCACGATGCAAGTGCCATTCATGGATAATGGCTGGGTATTTGAATTTCGCTTAAATGACAGCAGACAGCATTGAGTTTTGGAAGCATTCAATTTCACTCGGTTGATAGTTCCCCAATTGGTTATGCTGTTAATATCGGAATTTAATGAGCTTAACATACGCTGCCGTTCCCGACCTACAGCCGAGGAGCAGGGACGTGAGTCCGGAAACGAATATGAAAAGCAGAGGATACTGTCGTCAGCAAAGGAATATATTTGATTAGAAATGGCAGACAAGAGATCGTTGATGAAAATTAAAAAAAATGTCGGAGACCGAGCGGAGTCCTGGGTCACACCAGCATTTTGTGATATCAGACTTGAGACCATCCAATACAACTTGAATTGAACTTTCCGAAAGGTTGTTTCTAATTCATTTAAGAAAACATTTGTCAATTCAAAATTTGTCAAATGCCTTAGAAATATCATGTGTAGCTATCTTACTTTCGCCACATTGATATACGTTTTGGTTCCACTTTTCGGTGAGACATGCCATCATTGAGAAGTTTTCGTGTTTCAAGATATTTCATGAGCTGAAGATTTGTCAGCGTTTCCATGACCTTGGAAAGAAGGGACGTAAGTGCATGCCTCTATGATCGAATGTTAGCTCGCTGCTAAGGAAGTATCTCTTTTTGTTGAAGGTCTTGTTGGGATAAGTAATACGAGGTAACATCGCCTCTGACGGGTACTACAATATTTTACCGCCCATATATTGGGGTCTATTGCTATTTCTCTTGACTGAAAAATTGGATGCTCATTTAAGTACTTCTTATTATAATGGCCGGGAAAGAAGGCTGCAGGAACTAGGAAGCCATAAAGTGTGTGTGTTTAAAAACAAAACATAACCAGTGGAGCAAAACCTCATCTCATCTCATCAATTTAATTTACTGTAGAAACTATATCTGAATGGGTAAGCAAGAAGTGTCTAAAACGGTTTCTTAATCACAACCATATCAGCTTGTTTGCTTTAAAATTGCCACAACTATAAAATGTGCTAAGCCCTGCTGAATGATAAGCAAATTACGTTTGTATATAACATATTAACTAACACGCTGGTAATGATCAGAGCATTGTCGTTTCACAATCGTAACTTTCGCTTATCAATTCAAATTCAAGAGAACCATCTATCCGCATTCGCTTCTTCATATCACATTTGACTTGGCTCTAAGGTAAACCAAAACGTCATTTGGATTGACTTAAGCCTACCACTCTTGCTTTCACATTCTCCAGCACGATCATCTTTCTTGAGAAAACCCCCCAATGCCATGCAATTCAATTTTAAACGTACAAACGTACAAAATTTACATAACCCTCAAGTCGAATTAAGAATCTTTCGTTATCGACCATAAAATCCAACTAAAAACACGAGTTAAATAAAATTAAAAAAATAAAAAAATAAAAATTAAAGTAAAAATAAAAATAAAAATCCAGAACAACAGATACGTGAGTGTTGGACGAAATTCCCGAAAATGAAAAGCTTCACGATCCGCAGAGTATTAGTTTCGTACATCGCACATACGATCAATGTTTAGTACCGGCATCGCCGCCATCGCGCGCCATTGCCACTAGGCGACCGACCAATCGACCAGCCGATCAGCCGACCAAAAGCGACACAACAGCGTTCATCATGAAGAACCTACAGCCCAGACCAGACAGAAAGTATCTCAGTATCTCTTCGGGTCTTCAGCGTGCATGTTTAGATTTTAAGAGCGTTAAATTTTTTTTTTTTTTTTTTTCGATCTGCGCGGTGATTCGTTAGATCATTGGATCGTTGATCATTACCAGTTTAAATTTGACGCTATTGCATTGCAATTGACGGTGCTGTGGTATTTATTCGGAATCGAATCAATCTTTCTACTAACTTTGGTAATTTAATAAGAAAATGACTATCAGAATGCGACAAGATCGTCTTCGTTGGTGACTTGCAACCTTTGAGTGATCGCAGTCGTAATTGTTCGGTCAAATTCATGTTCAAAGGCCGTAGATACTTTAACGGGTTTTCATTTTGGTTTTCTGCAACTCAATGTCATTTTAAGTGATTCCAACTCCAATCTCGGATAAAGCCATAACTGAAGCTGAGCTTTTATTTCGTATCTAGATACAGAAAGTGGTAGAGAAGCGGTCCTCTTGCTCTTAAATTTGTGGCTTCATTTCTCTTGCGCATCTCGCGTGGTCGTATACGAGTATAAAGTGCCAGTGCTACGAGTAGTAATGGTGAGTGAGATATATTTTTAGTTTTTGTTTACACTTTTCATATATTGTATCGCACAATATGGTATACTCGTAACTAAAGGTTGAGTTTTGTTTATTTGTTTAATTGATATCAATGTCATTTGTGTTATCCATTTACTCGTGCATGCAATATCTGTAGCTAGTTACAATGAAAACACTAATCGTACTGATGTTTGGCCTGATTCTGGGATTTTTTCTATCACAATTATTACACATGACATCGTGGACGACACGCTTTGATGATTCATCGATTGTCATGGCATTGCGGAGGAATTTACGTGCACGGTACGACGATGAAGATGATTCAAGTGTTAGCTATGGCTATGAAGTTGCATCCAATCGCCTGGGGCTTCGCAATGGAATTGAAATTGGAATGCACGATCATAAAATAAGAAATAACTCACTGGCAGCTCGATTGTACAATGAAACCAAAGTGTTATGTTGGATTTTAACAGGACCAGCAAATCACCTGAGGAAAGCTATTCACATTAAGAAGACCTGGGGTTCGCGATGTAATAAGCTGCTGTTTATGAGTTCGGCGGAGGATGAAGAGTTGGGAACGATTAAATTGTCCGTTGGTGAGGGCAGGAAAAATTTGTGGTTTAAGACGAGAGAGGCATTCAAGTATATTTGGGATCACCATCGGAATGATGCGGATTGGTTTCTCAAGGCCGACGACGATACGTGAGTACTTATTGTATTTTCTTTTTTTGTGGAATTTCGTTTGTATTTTTAAGCCAAGTATTTATACGGTGATGGTGCTCATGGATATGAATAAAATATAAACATCTCAAACAGGGGAGATCTACAACTTTCGATCAGGTACTCGTACTTCGACGCAGTACCTACTAGATGACTAACGAAAACTTGATTTAAATTTCTACGGGATGAACAAGTACGAGTATGTACGTTGATTAGTTTTGCATCATTCTTGCTTGTATCTGAGGCTTTAATTGTTTGACTATTGTACATAGATGATCACTGACATGATCGGTTGAATAGTTTCTGAATACTTTGCTTCGTTTACTGAATTTTCTTACTTTTATTCATCCCGGGATTAAAAATTATTCCCAGCAGAACAATTGTTTATTTTTGGAAAAATTACTTCACCGATCAATGGCGAGTGATCTATGCTCTCACTTTCATTACTTCATCACTGTCAAAATATTTATTCACATTCTGTATCTATTGGCAGCGCTCTCTTAATACTATTTTTATTCTGGCGACCAATGACACCTTGCCAATTTTGGCTTATTGACATTGTTGCCAGCAAATTTTGTGTATCTTCTCTATCTTATATCGATGAATGGCATTCGAATTATCATTTATTCGCTCATTTGAGATCGACTAAGCGCCTTTTTGGAGGAAATTTTCATAAAACCGTCCGCGTTTGCCAATTCTAGGGGATTAGTGTTCATTGACTCGTAAATTGAATTGAATATTTAAACATTCATTCTGTCTAAAAGTGCCGGAAATTGTTAATCAAAACGCAAAATTGTTTTTATCTAAATTTATTTTGTTGCCCCACACACATATGCCAGCGTCTTTTTTCAATCGTCGAAACACCTTTTATAGACGCTTGCCAGTATGTCCTTCGATTTATTCTTTCATGAGTTTCGATTTCTGGCTTCAATCGATTCAAAAAGGGGTACCCCGGAATAGCAATTTTAGTTTCGGGAACGTAAAGTAGTCACACGAGGTCGAATCTGGTGAAGACAGTAGTTGATCGGTGGTATTTAGTGTGTTTTTTGGACTTAAACTGGATCACAACTGCCATGTGCGTTTTTGAGAAATTTTCCCACGCAAACGCGATCCAGTACGTCTTAAAAGACTGGCTCGCCGTACTCGTGTTGAAGCAAATTCAGCTCTTTTAGAACAAGCCGTACGGAAACGGGTCTCATGTCCAAAATATTAACCAAAATCGAAGAAATAGACTCGTGGGAGACGTCAATGTCATGTGTTGTCTAGTTTAAGCTCAAAGGGTGATTTCGGTATAATTTTCTTCACTTTTTTGGTGTCATCAGTTGAACAGGTCGAAATTTGTCGACGACGAGGGAAATCTTCGACGATCTCTTGGGATTTCCTGAGGCGGACCGTCTAAGAATCAGGGACTATAGTTGTCTCAGGTGAGTGATGAGCTTGACCAAATTTTGTTTAGCTCTCCTTGGTGTTTCTTCAAACCCTTAATCCCTTCTTTTTGCCAATCATATCAATGCCAATAGAATTATGTCTCTGGCGTTCGCTTGTAAATTTTGCACAACTACATCAAGTATAATGTTGAAGAAGTCTCGATGCTATTACACCAGATTTTTATGCAACAATCTGCGTTCTCCATCGACATTCTTCAAAATTTGACCCTTAAGCAGAGATGCCAGGACAGGTTATCTCTAGAATCTGCCTTAATGTGAATATTTGGTTAATTGTGGACTAGCGCAGCAGATAAGGTCTAATTCCAAACTATTTTAGAGATTCATAGATCACGACGGACAAGATCTTGCACTCACACTATATAGATGACACTGATGCATCTATAATTGGTGCAGGTTAGAGGCTCACCTTTCTACGGATCCGCAAAAGATACTGAGGTACCTTTTATCAGGCATGTTTTCCTCCCACCAAATCTTGGAAATGAGTTGGTATATGATCTCTGTCAAGTCATCTTCAGATGCCTTAAACAGCTTGGCAGGTAGGCCGTCTGGTTCAGGAGGCTTGTTAGGTGTACACCAATATTTAGACATTGCTTTGACATTTTGGTCGGGGGCACGGAAACGTCGGCTTTCATGGTACAATTTGAACGGTTCGTTCGGTCTGACACCGGAATTTACATCTGCCCGGTAGTTTTAGAATTCACGAAAGTGGTTCCTCTATATATTTAGTATCGAATCCGACTCTGATTATTTCTGTTCATACGTTATTGGCAAACGTTGTTAATGAATCTACATCTCCTTGATCACGTGCTGTTCATGTTCTTCCTTTTCCTCCTAAGAAACTGCTGACCTGGTCTTTCCACTTGTTTGGGGAGTTTCTCCTCATCTTACGCAGTGAGTTCATTTCAGTAGGCGAGTTGTTTGGCTACAAGTGCCTGCTACCTTCGGGTATAGGGCTTACGCAAATTTAAGTGCAATTTGCCTGCACTCGTGGAGATAAAACTCAGCACATCAGTAATGCCATTTCCGCCGAGAACTCCTTGCGGTCATTGCCACTGATTTAGAGAAGTTTATGACTGGCAAAGGTTTTGACGGTTTGTGGTGATTGTAGCTGTTCAAAGTTAAACCTCGCAGTTTCTCTCCGTTGTTACGTCGCGTCGTCTCTATTGAGGTGCATTGGCTGTAATTATGTCCTGGTCTATACTGGCTTCTCAAAATCACTGGGCCCATCATAATCAAAGCAATTGAATGTCTTATGATTAGGAGACCGCCATATTCCTTTGTTAAAACTGAGGTGTGGAATATATGGGCCATGTGATATTTTCAGGTCCGATTCCAGGCCTTGTTGCCACCTTAAACCATTTAAACGTCACACTTCAGAGCTCGTGAAAGCTTTCTTTGATATCATCGTCTCTTGCTTCTTTTTCCGAAAGTTCAAGGCTTCATTCCTAAGTCTGGCACTTTAAACAAACCCTCGCCCAAATAAATGCTGGTTTTGCTCTGTGACGCATTTGCAGTCAGTGCAGTGAAGGTTTTCATCTTCTTTCTTCTGGTCATAACAATTCCTAGAGCGTGGTATTCCAATAGAGATTAAATGTCAAATCAGCTGTCACATTGAGCTGTCAAGCTTCATTTGTACAGTTGTATAGTTAGACTGACGCCACACCAACGATTCCAAATCGTTGAAATTCATTTCTAAACTCGACGCTTCGTTCGCGGAACTTATAGAGCAGTTCGTGAAGTTCACGGTAGGCATCATCGGCCATCTGAACGTGCTATTTATCGGATTATTGAAGAATTTCTCACCCAAATCACGCTATTGAATACTCACACACCAACAGGAACGAGAACAATGCGTTCGGGAGAAAATATCACGGCTGTGGAAGCTTGTGTTGAAGAGGACCCCAATTTATTGATTCGTCGGCGTTCGGAGCAACTTGATTTTTGTCCATCCACTATCTGGAAATCTTGATCTCAAGGCTTATAAGCTCCAATTGGTGGAAGAGCTGAAGCCTCGTGACCATTTATTGGATCGGGTGTTCGGTTCAGTTTTGCACCGTAAAATTTTGTTCAGTAACGAGGTACATTTTTGGTTACACGGCTACGTAGACGAACAGAATTGCCGTATTAGGCGCGAGGACAATCCTCAAGACCTTCACCAGATGTCATTGTATCCAAGAACAGCTGAAATGGGTGCGGCCGGGAATTCACGCCAAGAGCGTCCTGACAAAGGGAACTTGTAGGATTTGTTCCAATGGTTGTTCCGATTAAACCTGACCGGTAAAACCTGAAAGGTTTTGGTGTAAAGCTAAAAAAAAAAATGTAGCAGGTGGATTTATCTGCCCTTTCCACCGACCAAGAAAGAGTTGAATACGTAACATACTTCAAGTGAATTTGGATAAAAAACTTACAGGACTTTAGCCAAAATCCTCAATTGGTGATCTAAGCTGAATTTAAATATTTCTTTTAGTTTGTATTCGGTGTACGCACTTCAGTTTGTTTTGGAGCATTAGCCCTTGGTTTGCGGGCAGTATCTTTGTTTCAGTCTTCTTTCGATAAAAGAGATGTAAGGGAGATTGTCAGATTTGTAAACAGTCTTGCTAACAGAGGTTTTAGACTTTAAAATAAAAGAACCGTCTGTCTCAGTGATGAATTTTCTTCTATGAAGCATACATACGATACAAATTCCAGAGTCACAGAGATCCTGCGGTTAGTCGGACGATACAAGAACGAACGAAATTTTGCCTCTTCAAAGCCGAGGCGGCCGACCGCAACGGAGCAAAACGCTGAATTGGACAACTAGGCGCTCAGACAATGTAGTAGCTGCCTCCACTCTGTTTGGTATTTTCTCACAAAACTCTGGGATTTGATTTCTAAATATTGAAGAGTGGCGGCATCTACTGGGAGCACTGTCGCCCTTTCTTGCTCGCCGCCGTGATGACCAACAAACTCATTTAAAATGACACTACCATTCTATGATAGTAACTAAAATGGGATCTATTCTCTGGCATGTTTTCTCTTTCCATCAACTTGGTCTATTATGGCGAAATACAGCGATGAAAAGAAAAAACATACCGTGAACTTGGTTGTATCTGCAAATGTATGGCGACAGAGAATAAAAACTTGTCGCTTCTTCAACGAAATATCTGCCTGTTTGTGAAACTCAAAGCCAGTACGACGATGACATAGTATCATGCACAGACAGATTGGCACAATATTTTATTTCACTTTTGAGGAATATGTGCTGCGTTAGTTCAACATCATTAAAACGCAGATTATAACACTTTCTAATATTCACGAAGAAAATAATTGAGCAAATCGAAAAATTAGAGTTGTAATCGATTTATTGTTAAGTCACGAAGTCACCTTGTCGCCAAATTGTGATTTCAATAAATCGAAGATTTGGAATGCACGTAGCGCTATCATTGTTGCAACCAAATCTTGTCCGGATATTTGGTTGGCAAGAAAGTAATTCCAGTTTTTATGTGATTTTTTCTCTTTTGACATTTAATAGCTGTCACCTTAAGCCCACTGTAGATGCAAATAGGCCACAATTTTGTTTACATCTGATAGTATTGTGCAAAAAATTACAATTTTGACACATTTTGCTTTTTAATTCCCATAAAGGCAATCAAGCTGCTGAGGCTCACAAAGAGACATGTCAAGTCTATAGTTTTGACTGCTTATCAGGACGCAGGTGTAAGAATTGGTTCACGAAATTCTGTTCCAGAGACTACCAACATTCGGGTAGACAAACTGAAGTTGGTGATGACCAGATCAAGTCATGATTGAATCAGATCGTCTAATGACATAACACACAACAATTGAAAATAGCTCGATGTTTGGGCTCCACACCTAACACAACCAATCAATGTTTGCGATGTACAGCTCCAACGCCATGAAATTGATCCTCTCTTTAAATCGAATGATCACTTATGATGAAGAGTGATGGACCAGCACAAACCACGCCGAAAGCTGAACTCCATTAAAATAGAGTAATATTGTCAATTTGGTGCGATTTTAAAGGTGTCGTGTATTATGAGCTGCTTCCAGCGATCACTTGAGAAGCTTATTGAGAACAGCTAATGAAACTGCAGGAAACAATTAAAGGGAAATGGCAAGAATTCGCAAATCGTAAGGAAATCCTTTTCCACCATGATAAGGCTAGACCACGCAGGAGCTCGTGAAACAGGCCCGGCAGTGCAACACAGGATTTTCACTTGATTCGAAGTCTGGTAAAACTTTGACAAATGATTATGACCTGAAATCGGACTTGGTTTAGTTGTGTGCTAATAGGGGCCGGAAGGTCTATAAAAATGGCAAAATGTCATCAAATAAAATGGAAAATATATAGTTGATTAAAGTTTATTCTTTTTATGAATAAAAAGGTGTTATTCCACTCTGAAAAACGAAACTACTTCCCGCCACCGCACACAAAAGACGTCATAGTCCATTTTTCCTACGGAGCAGGGTGACGTTATTTGTCGGAGTGCCGGTCTCTAGTAGTGTGAATATGCTCTCGGTAGGACAGGGTTGAGTAATGAATGTTTTTACTGATAAACCTGGCAGAACAGGTTCGAATTACATATGTAATTTGTTTATGTCAAGGAAATTAATTTCCAAAGCAGCTTTCTTACAAAATATAGATGAGATTGATCCGGGCAAGATGTGGTTGCAGCAATGGTGCTACCTGCCACGCAAGATTTATTGACATCACAATTTGGCGAGAAGGTGACTTAGCAATAAGAATATAAACAACTCTTCTGAGGAAGCATTAAAAAGTGTTACAATCTGAGTTGAACTAACACAGCACACATTTCGAAAAAGTGAAATAAAGTATTGTGCCAATCTGTCTGTGCATGATACTATGTCATCGTCGTACTTGCTTTTTGTCTCACATACAGGCAGATATTTCGTCGGAGAAGCGGCACGTTTTATTCTCAATCTCCATACATTTGCAGATACAACCAAGTTCGTGTATACGAGCATGTGCGTGCTATGAGAGGTTTGATGTTGAATATATTTCCTCTTCGCATCACTGTCTTTCACCACAATGGATTAAGTTGATAGAAAGAGAAAGCATGCGAGAGAATCTGTCTCATTATTGTTACTAGAATGGTAGTGTCATTTTAAATAGGGATTTTGTTGCTCATTGGGGCGGCGCCCGGGAAAGGTAGCCGTGCTCCTTGTAGATGCCGCCACTCTTCAATATTTAGAAATTAGTTCTAAGAGTTTTGTGAGAAAACGCCAAACAGAGTGGAGATAACTACTAAATTGTCTGGGCGCCTAGTTGCCCAAATTGGTATTGAAGAAACAACATTTTGATCTTGTGTCGTCAGACTGACCCCAGGATCTCTGTAACTCTGGAGTTTTTCGTATGTTTTTTCTGTTTGCTCAACAAGATATAAAGGATATATTTGTATATCTCCGTTATTATTTATTACATTCTTTATTAATTTATTCGAAAGCTAGCTTATGATGGACAAAACACACTAATATCAATTTCTAAATTTTTGCTTGAGTTCTATGTACGTTCATAGATTTAGGCCTCCTACGGAGTTTTATAACAAGAAGCTTTAAGCATTTTTTATTTTTGTATATTATTGTATTTATCGGGGTACCTACATACACTAAGTAGACACGATAAATACTACTACAATATATTATAAATAGATTGACTGAATGAAAGAATTTTCTCTAATTTTGTTTTGCCCCCAAAATTGATCGACCAAAAAAGTTTGTCCGATCAGAACTGAGAGTGCCTGTTCCCGAGTTGTAATGGGCTAACAAAGTTTTCGGCCATACATATTTCCTCACACACATGCACAGACATTTTATATAAAAAAACTGTCTAAAAACATTATAGATACCATAAATCCGAAAGATATTACCAAATTTTTATTTCCGATTTTCGAGATGATTGCAAGAACTTCCCTATTAGGAAGTTATTATAGAAATGCGCCGGTGGGCAAAGATTGTCAGCCATGGTGGAGGTATGTATGCCCAAAACTGTTTCTAAATATTAAACGGCATTTAATAATCTTTTGAATGATCGTGAAGTTGATCTTCAGACTAAAAAGTCTGAACCCCCCACAGCCAGTAACATTTTTAAGGAATGCGCGCACTGCCATTGACCTATTAGAGGTTTATTCGTTACAATCTCTATTTGAACACTTCAACTAATCCTAAAGTCCATTACGAATACATTGAAGTAGCTTATATAAGGAATCTACCATGTAGACTTCTGACGCCATTGGTTTATTCAAAACTTTCGCTTTTAGTTTTGGGAAGCCAAGTTCATTTGAATAAGCCAGCACCCGATGGTTATCATGAGGATGTTCAAAAAGCTTAATTAATGTGAAGTCAACACTAAGCATAGCTAGGTTGATGCAGCTTGGTGCCTATGGCAATCAGTGTTGTCAATATTATGGATTATTTTTTCCCATGATCCTTGTGAGCAATTCAATACATAAAAAAGCCTTTGTCTTGATCTTAATTTCTATTCCTCTTTCCCCCGAAATTAGCAAGCGCTTTGCTTTGCGTTTATTGTCTATGCCAAGCATGGTGAATTCACTCTCTCATTTCACATCGGAATTCGCATGGTGTTGGCGTGAAAAAAGTGGGAGAATTATTTCATGTTCTTTCAACTATATCTGGCGTGAAATATCCCTCATTTTAAAAGATAAAATACATTGGTATCTATAGCCTAGTTTAAATTATACATATTAAAACGTATTTAATTTATATTGATGATATCCGGTTACCTTAATTTAAAATCGCTGTTTAATTGCCTCATGCCGATATGCTCTAGATTCATTTTAATCTATGACCATCAGTGCTTCCTATAAGATAGTGTTGTAGTTATATCTATCATAGATATCCCCAACGATCACCTTGAAAGGTGTTGATTATTTTCTATCTATCTCAAGAGAATTTTAGGATTAGAGGTATTTAATTTTAATTATACCATATTTATAGTTGAATATCATTCATGTGCTCAAGCGATCACTAATGGATCTGTTGCAGAAAAGCTTTGATCAATTAGAGATCAGTTGATGAGCATCGCCAGGTTTGTTTTTTCCCAATTCTCGGAATGATGCGATTGTTCAAAAAACGTGTATCTATAAAAATTTTGCATATCTATTATATTATTGTAGTAGTGGCAGCGATCAGTACCAGTGAGAGTTACTTTCTTTTTTTTCATGAGAGGTCATTTAGTTTAACGATCATTATGCATGTTCGTTCCGACAATACCACAAGCTTTTATAATTATTCGATTTGTTAAATGATGAATGAAAAACGGTTTTTAAGCTGCGATCGGTTTCATAGATCACCATTTTTGAAAGGCTCAGTTGTGACCTAGTCGTTGGTGGGTCTGGTTTTATCATCCGATAGCCACACACTAAAAGAGGCTTGAGTCTAGGGGCTTTGCAAATCTATTCGAAAACCTTTTTTAAAAATATTTCATTTACATTTACAAGTTGTTTTTTCTTATAATAGTTCTAGAATTATATTTGTGCGAATAAAAAATGTTCGGTTAGAAGTTTCTTTTCTTTCCTAGATGGTGCGGTCGACTGATTCGATAGGGATTGATTATGTCTTTCTATAGCTATTGTCTTTTTGAAGACACAATCTACTTAGTCCCATGTTTCTAGAATTAACGACCTTCAGATGATCAAGTAAAATTCTCCGATTATACACGCCTCTTCAGTTGATATTATCACGTATTGCTGGAAATCCTTTGGAATACACTGAAACTGAGAGGTGGTGTTCCATATTAGCTCACGGATACAAATCTATCCCAAGCATATCAGATCAGTGGTATCTTCCACCTTAAAAATAAAAAAAAACTGTGAAATCTGGCAACGCTGTCTTCGTCTGAATAATGGAACGAATTCCAATGCATTGTAAATTTTGCAATAAAGTTATTTTCGTACCGTAAACCGTAGCCCATTGATTGACACTTTCTCTTCCGTATGGTGTTGCCTGCAGAATATTAATCGGTTCTCTGGTAGAGCTCTTGATTTGACTTACAGTTTAGCCTGACAAGCTTTGGTTCGTTGAAAGAATAGTTTTGTCTTCAACCATATAAAACGTTAAGTACAATAGTATACCTTACGTGGTTGGCATTATATCGTATCTTTCATACGTTGACACTGAGGGTTTTATTTTGCTGTACGAGTACAATCAGAGAAAGCCCGAAATTAAGAGCAAACTTCATGTTAAAAGCCTTCACAAGCCGATAGGGTGCACTTCCGTATATGAGCCTTTACTGTGCTTGGATGCTGAGCCTGTATTCACGACGGATAATGAATGACAATATTGACGATATTGAACGTTATCTTTCTAGTCTACAAAATGAGGAAAAGTCTTAACGTCTTAAAGTAATCCACTACATTCAGGGCCTTTAGACGATGTTTTCAAACGTCGGCAAGGTCAGTTTCTACTATCAGTGGCCCTGGGAGAGATCCCAGTTGTGGTTTTTAGTGTCACTATCAGGTGTTTTGTGGTATTATGTCATGCCAACAATATTTATTTATTTAATCACATAATTTCCAAAATAAATTTACGAAATTATTTACAAAAGGCATCTGGGCGTCAAGGTAATTTTGTATAATCTTCTCTTGTAAAGAAGTCATTGTATGGAATCCGGGAGTATTGGGGATTATGGGCCTGAAGGAAGGTTTGGCAATTGTTCCACATATCAGTAACCTCGAGTGCCTGATTGGTGAGAAAAATTCTCTGTGTCAGCTGATAGAAGTTCGGTGTTTCAATGCCTCTTTCGCCGCAAGGTCTGCTGCTTCGTTCGCTTTGATGCCAGTATGCCCCGGTAAGATCATTGATCTTACTTCTGATGAGTTCAAGTGTAGGGCATTTATTTGTTTCTTCCTTTAGACCTATTAGGATTCCCAGATTATCTGTTGGAATAAGGCCCCGCCCATTGTAATTTTGAGCGAGAGATATAACCTTTTTAATGGGCAAGACAAAAGTCCTTGACTGATCGTTGATGGATTTGCATTTTGGTCCAGTTTAATCACTGCGTATGATGAGCAGCTATCTTTATGGCATCCATCGGTGTAAGGTAAATAATCGGCTTCGCTTTCATATATCATCCCCCTGTGGAACATTTGAAACATTACATCCGAAGTATTCTCCTTTTTAAATTTGGCCAGACTTATGTTAATCTGCAAGGAGTTCCGTTTCCAGGGAGGAGGAATGTATGCTGTTGAGACTTGACCGATGCAAGCAACGTGGTTAGCGTTTTAAGACAAAAAAATTGTTTTGATCGTCCATCAGTGGTCTGTACGTTGATCCCTGTTGTACACCTTAGTTAGTGAGATATGGCTGTCAGTGATTTTAGAGCATTTTTTGAGTATCAGTTGTTGCTTATGCTATTTAGAGTTTGAGACAAAACGATAATTATGACCGTATAGCATTGGTCCGTGAATAGATCCCTGTGGTATACCTAAGTGCCACTGTAAGTGGGATCTTTGACTCTTAATCTTAGCTGACCGCATTCAGTTTCACTACACAAAATGATCAAGGGATGCTTCTATGATTATACAGCAGTCACTATGCTTTCCAGATCTGTTTTGGTGAGGATCATTGATTACTGGAAATATTTTCAGTTATAAGTTAGTAATGCGAGGAACTCAAGGAAGAGAGGTATTCAAAATGCGGCTTGAGCAGTAACGTATTCATTAAAAAAATGGTTTAATTCGTATCTTAGGAATCAATATTTCCGCCACTAAATATCCTACTTGTGGGGTTGGAGTTATTTTTGAGTCAATGAGAACTCCCAAATATATTTCGTTCGGTTTGAGCAAGTGTTAATAGACGACACCAAGCTGATCCCAAAAAAATTACACAGCATGGGTTTCCTTGCTGAAATATTCCATGAATATTCGATGTTGAATATGGCCAGGTGATCCCACATGATTTCATCCTATTTGGGTTATCTTAATGGATCCATTTTTCATCACCTGTGATAATATGATGTAAAAAACTCTTCCGTTTATGCCTAACAAGCAGCATTTCATATGTCAAAAATCGACGTTCAACGTTCTTCGACTGCAGTTCATATGGAATCGAATTTCCTTGCTTTTGAATCATTCCCAGTGCTTTTAAACGATGTGAAATTGCTTGTTGAGTTACTGCCTGCAACTGCAAGTCCTTGTTGCATTTGGATCTTCATTCTTTGTCTTCGACGTCAAAACCACTCACGACAACTTCTCTCACTTAAAGGAAGCTTCACCATTTGTGTCTACAAGCAGTCGATGTGCTTTAACAGCAGATTTCTTCAAATTAAAGAAGTAAAAAGTTCCCGCAAATGCCGCTTATTTGGCTCGATATTTTCGTCTGAATAGAAATATATGATGTCGATACAAAATCGCTAATATATACAGGGTGAATGGCTCGAACTCCAACTTTTTAAAATGCTCTAATTTTTTTAATTTTTGATAAATTTTATTGTGCCAAAGCAAAAAATGTTGGAAAATACATCAATTTTCAAATTGTATCAGTAGTTTCCAATATGTCCACCTTTGGCGTGAATAATTGCCTTGAGACGGCCGAAGAAAGCATCGCACGCTGCACGCAAGTGGCTCTGCGGTATTTTGGCCCATTCCCGCCGAAGTGCTTGCTTGAGGTGGTCCAAACTTTGGTATTTTTTAGTGCCAACCTTCGCCTTCAAAATACCCCAGACAGAGAAATCCAACGGATTTGCATTCGGAGAATTTGCAATCCATTGTGTCGAAGAAATGAAGTGTTGAACATTGTTTTTTAACCAATCTTGGTTGATGCGCACTCTGTGAGACGGTGCCGAGTCTTGTTGAAATGTCCATGGTCTCCGAACGAAATGAGGCTTTAATACTGCCTCTAAGACAGTTTCACGGTATACGATCGCATTCATTTTGACGCCACGGTCCAAAAATACGAGCGGAGAGCGACCATCGGCGGTTATGGCGTCCCAAACCATCACCATCGGTGCTGCCTGCTTTCTAGTGGCCATCCGAAGGTGAAAATTTTCGAAGGATCTCTCTGGCAAGTAAACTCGGTCATTTTGTTTGTTGACATATTGCTTGATAACAAATGGCGACTCATCGGAAAAAAACCAAATTCGGCAACTCACCACTTTCGTGCAAGCGTAGCAACTCCTTCGCTCTTTCGACTCTAGCTTTTTTCTGTTGCGGTGTAAGATCGTGTGCTTTTTGGAATTTAAATGGCTTGAGCCCAAGCTCATTTTTCAGTATGTGTTGCATCCGTTCCAACGCTATGTTGAGCTCACGAGCCATTTTTCTTCCACTTCCACGCGAATTTCACTCAATTCGAGCCTTCACTTTCCGAACCATTTCTACCGATGTTGCTGTTTTTTTATGACCACCTCCATGGCGTTTTGCAACGCTGCCAGTATCACGGTAACGAGCTATGGTTCGAGACGCAAATGATTTATTTACGTTGAGGTGTTGGAGGGCTCTAACGATAGCTATTTGTAGTTTTCCAGCCAAATATAAAGCAATCACACTATCACGTTTGAATTCCATCGCGGATAAAAACTTTTCAACACAACTGAGACGCAAATCGTTTAAAAGACTTGTAAATAGTAAAATTATCTGTCATGTGTCAAAATTTGAGCTCACTGTCATGAACGGTTTGGAAATTATAGCAGTCTGAAGTCAGTTGCAGTTTGAGCCATTCAGGGTGTAGATGTCAAAGCTTATCATATGACGTTTCACATATGACACTTTTAACCATAACTTACGGTGCAGCCATCGACTAAAACTTATTTGTAGGCCTGATAATATTTGAATTGTTCAACCTATGATGCATCAGCACTGTAGGGCCCCCTGCACTTTTTTGAAAAATTCTTGTCGGCAAGTATATGTGTATCTGCATTTAAGGTCAATATTTAAGAACTCTAAAAACTGATCCTTGTGGGACACCAAGTGTTTTGTCGATCTTGTTAGCCATTGATCCATCCACTCTCATTCCCTGTGATCTCCTACCTAGAAAAGATTGAAACCAACTCAGCTCCTAACTTCTAACACTACAACCTCACCAGGGCGATAGTCTCAAACACCCTTTTCAAAACCAGAAAGATGACAACCACGCGGTTTTCCGAAGCTAAATATTCCTTCCAACTGATGAGAAGGCGACTCAAGCCTGGCTCACATGAATGGCCTTTTCGAAAACCCGACTTGCTTTCAAGAAATAACTTATCATTCCAAATACTTCTCCATACATTAAAATAAAGTTGATATTTCGAATGATCTCACGTTTCTCGGTTCCTCTGACAAGTTACAAAGCTAACATCCCTCTACACCTTACTACCTCCTTATGACATTCAACTATTTCTAGCCACCTGTTGCACTATATTTTAATCTGCTTTCGTATTTTTCAAGATATGTGATTGCCGAAAATCTTCGAGCATTCCTGCATCCGTTTTCAGCAGAAGCTCCAGTCTACTTTGGTTGCAAATTTAAGCCCCATGTCCGGCAGGTAAGTTCAGTCTTTCACAAAACCCAAGCTCAGTCATAAAAAAATTTCGTTTTCCAGGGCTACATGTCCGGAGGTGCTGGTTACGTCCTAAGCCGTGAAGCCCTTCGCCGTTTTGCTGAACGTGCCTATCCAAATGCAACAATATGTCGGCAAAGCTATGGCGGCTCGGAGGACATGGAAATGGGATATTGCCTTCAAAATGTGGGTGTAGTTGCTGGCGACTCAAGAGATGAAGAAAAACGTGGACGTTTCTTTCCGTCAGGACCACAATCACACATTATAGCAAAAGATAAAACTCACTGGTATTGGAGATATATTTTCTATGCCACAGATGACGTATGCCTTCAACAGATACAATTGCTTCGATTTATTTAAACTTACGTAATTTTTTTCTAATAGGGCTTAAATTGCTGCTCAGATCATGCGATCTCATTCCACTATATTCATCCACAAACCTTCTACATGATGGATTACCTGATTTATCATTTGAGACCGTTTGGGTTATTCTACAACAAGGATACTCTGCCAGCAAAGTACGACATGGCCAAACTGCTGGGGAAATGGCGAAATGAGACATCGAACAATACTCTTTAGTAAAGAGTGTTGAGGTAGATGAATTTTTTTTTTTATTGAAAAGACTTTAGCTGTAAGGAACTTGTAACGGTACGCTTATATTGTGACTTTAAGATAGAGATTGAGATAAATGTATGTATATGTATATGTAAATAAAAGACTTAGGTCCTAAGTTATACTTGTGGAATCCAATATTTATTTTTTAAATACAATAGTGATAAAAATGAATAATGAAAGTGATTGCATGTGTTCATGAGGAATTCTAGGATGTACGAGTATATTCAATTCAGTGAGACCTAGTTACAATTGGTTTCTTAATCTGAAAAATAGCTGAAACTCTAGCTTTTTCGAGTGGAAATTTCGCGAATTTGGATAAAACTTTGTGAACACCAATGCTATTCCGGCATAAATGGCATAACTTGATACGCACGAGTACTTATATCTATTTCTACGACTTCTGCAGCGGATTCGTCTTAACAGCAGATTGTTGGCTTAAGGTATTTTCTGCATATAACCCTAGAGTTCCTTATTTAAAACGTTGGAAACGCTACCAGACATATAACCAAGAAAAACATGCCAATTTAGAGCTAATAGATGGTCGTTGATTCCTGCCTGCTTTGTAGAAGATTGAACTCTGCTAAAGCCGGTGAAAAAAGTCTCTAAACTGCATCAAATATAGAGGAATCCGTCTTCTTAACATCGGGTTCAAGAATTATTTGCCAGTGTAGCTTTAAACCTGATAATTTCACCACCGACCAAATATACAATTTACGGCAGATCTTAAAAAAAAAACTCAAAGAAGACATACTCGTAAGTATGGATTGTTTGGCCTATGATCTTGTCAGAAGGGGCAGAATCCATCGAAATAGATGGCCAGGACTGGGTGATTGAATGAGCGCCAGCACTCAAGGCCGGAGAGTCTTTGAATTCATATCGGATAGACAACACAGTAAAGAAAGATCTCGCTTTAGATGTGGCGCCCAAGCGCAATAGGACCTCTGCCAAATTGGCGTGTGCAATAGGAGGCGATTAGCGTAAGCCCGCGTTAAATAGAAAGAGTGGTTGAGTGAGGCCCTTCTCTCCGTACAGCAGTCTCTCATTAGAAATTAGATCACTGTGTCTATCAAACTTCTGAAAATTTATACTGATAAGCGGTTTTGATCTCTACGGGAAGAAATTGGTATAAAGCTTTCGAACTATCTTTCATTTTCAGTTTTCGTCCACTAATGAGATGTGTTAGCTCTAAACTAGATATTGATTTAACGCTTCATTAAGCTAATCTTCATCACGCTAGTTTCAAGCTGGGTTTCCAAGAAATTATCCCATAGTACAATAGAAAATTTCTTGACACTGATCATATCTAGGCAAGGGTTAGAATTAATACGTCTTCTTCGTGGATTTCCAAGCGGTGTTTGACTCGATTGACAGAGAAACAATTTTTTATAAACTAAGTACTCCAAAATTGCTTATAGTTATGCAAAGTCCGTACGTTCCGTCCGCTAGTTCGCGCACAAACTATAAACAAGGATTATTATCATTTATTTATTATTCTTGGAAAAGGTAAAGAAGTACAAATACCTCGAGTTGATTAGAACTCCACAACCCACTGTTAGAAAATTAGGCGACAAAAGAGCGACAATTGTATGTTGGAGTTGTACAAAAATGTTGCCTTAAACTGGAAGTACGAGTATAAAATCGATGAAGCAGCAGTGAGGTCGATCATTTGCTACGCAACTCGAGTGTGAGGTATCCAATGGTACAAAAATTTCGAAAAATTGCCGCAATACTTTCCGATGCAAATCTTTAATTTGCCGCCCTTAAAATGTTTGTACACAGCGCGGGCGAAGGAAATTCAGGGAGAAAGAAAGGACAGGTACCTATGTACATTGTTTTTAAATGTTTGTAAGCTATAACGACCAGGAAATACAGAGATTGACAGGGCATTTCATAAGCGAATTGTACGGCTTAGGAACGAATCACGATATATTAGAGTACGTCCGCACATGGGCTTGAGGATATACTGATGAGCATTCATAGCGAGACGGGTGTTACAGTTGAAAGTTTGAATGGGCGGAATGATACTGGAGATTTCAATGGAGCACTGATGGTGGAAATAGCGATAAAACAGAGTGCGACAGGAGACATTACGTGGTGTTCGATTAACTGATTTTAGTATCACCTATTAGTTTTATCGCACGGTTTTGAATCCTATCCAGCAGGTGCAGAGATGTTTGAGGAGCACCTGACCAGATGTGGGCATTGTACTTCAATTTCGGGCGGATAAATGCCTTATATATTGAGGCCAGATCAGAGGGGGTAAAATATTTCTTACATCGCTTGAGGAAACCTAGACATTTCGCAGCATTTTTGACGACATCGAATATGTGGTCACTCCAACTTAAGTTGTCACTGACACACATACCGAGAATGGAAAGTTTTTCGGTTTCGAAGATGCAAGTGCCAGTCATGAATAATGGCTGGGTGTTTAAATTTTGCTTTAATGACAGCAGACAGCACTGAGTTTTGGAATTAAATTCCACTCGGTTGATAATTCCCCAATTCTTACTGTCATCAGCAAAGGAATGTATTGGATTAGAAGTAGACAAGATATCGTTGATGAAAATTAAAAAGAGTGTCGGAGACAGAACGTAGCCATGGGGCACACCAGCATCTATTTTGTGAATATCAGACTTGAAACCATCCAAGAGAACTTGAATTGAACGTTCCGAAAGGTAATTCCTAATCCATTGAAGAAGAGAGTCATCGATCCCAAAAGCACGCATTTTCGACAAAAGAGCCTGATGCCAAACTCTGTCAAGTGCCTTAGAAATATCAAGTGCAACTATCTTGCTTTCGCCAGATTGATTTACGCTCACTTTTCAGTGAGCCATGGCAACAGATCACCAGAGGACCTGTTGCTACGAAAACCATACTATCGGTCATTAAGAAGTTTTCGTGTTTCGAATTATTTCATGAGCCGGCGGTTTATCAGCGTTTCCATGACCTGGGAAAGAAGGGACGTAAGTGCAATGGGTCTGTAGGAGGATAGAGAAGAAGATTCGCTTTTTTTAGGGACGGGCTGGACAAATGCTGTTTTCCATCTGCTCGGAAAGAGTCCTAAAGAGTAGGACTGATGAAAAAGCTTACGCAGTGGTTTTGACAGCGTGGAAGAACACCTCTTCAGAAGGAGGGGAGATATACCATCTGGAAAAGCGGATTTGTGAATATTAAGATCTTTAAGAACTCTTGCTACTACACGAGTGCGAAAGTGGATTTGCCCCATTGAAGATTCGACGCACTCAAGTGTAGGCGGAGACAAAGCACAACCTGGGAGTGTTGAGCTGGCCGCAAAGTGTGCAGCAAGCAGATTGGCCTTGTCCAAACATCTGACAGCTGGAATGTCATTGTAAATAAGCGTTGGGATGGAGGATGAGGCAGAATTTCTAATATTTTTGACCAACGACCAAAAATGTTTACTACTTTTGGGACATTGTAGTATTTTTTGCCTCAGTTTTTGGTCGTATTGGAATTTCACACGCTTGGGAAAGACGTTGCAGTCATTTCTGGCTCGTTTGAACTTTTTTCGGTTTTCCTCTGTTGGGCTGGTCTTGAAGGATCGAAAGAACATTTCTCTAACCCTGACAGCCTCTTTACAGCTCGAATTGTACCATGCCCTTTCTTTTGGTTTGATACTCTTCATCCGATGAGGGATAAAGTTTCTCATTCCAAAGAGAATGGTGTCGGTGATCATACAACAGCGGCATCCACGTCGTTATCGAGGAAACATAACGACCAGGTAAAATTCCTAAAGAAGCTGTTAAGACCGCTCCAGTTGGCTTTTTCGTATTGCCACACGGTTCTTTTAGGAATCTTTTCTCTAACTGTGTGGTCGGTGTACGAGAAATTAGCTGATATGACACAATGGGCCGACGAGGCTAGAGGGGAGAGCACATCAACGGTGTACTTATCAGGGTGAGAAGTTAGAAACAAGTCCATGGTGTTGGCGGTATGACTGTCAACGTCTGGTATTCGTGCGGGCTCATTTACAAGTTGGGTTAAGTTATTTTCCGCAGCGAAGATCTCAACACACTGTCTTTCGGGTGGGGCCCCCGCCCAATTATCAAGGCTTCGCCCATCAATGACGTTGTCTAATAAAAAGCGGGGGCAGATTATTCTAAACTGGTCTTATCGTAAACATCCAAGATTACAGCATGAATTGGATGCTACGATTTGACCAGTTACAAGATGCCGGTCATAGGTCTTGTTGGCGGCTTGACCACCGGTAGTCCATACCAGGACTTAAATCACGGTACCATAGGAGTCAGGAGCCCCCCGGATTTCGGTCCGGGCCTGACTTGTTAAGGTAGGCCCCCTTGTGGGAGCGTCATGGTGGCTGTGGTTTAAACCCAAATCGCGGGAAAGGGTCTTCCTGTTGGTTTGACCCATTGTAGAGTTGCAAATAAGTACTGGGTGCTGTGACCCTAAGAGCAGCAAGAGGTTTTAGGTCGGCCTCGACTCATACCAAGGGTGGAACTGTGCCTCCAACACAGTTCCGAATTGGTATCAAAGGATTGACGGAGAGCGATCGCAAGGCGTATCCTAGCTCCCTATGGGTGTATGGGCACCTCGTAAACATTAAGTCTTACGGCAGGAGGTTTACGATAAAAATCCAGGTACGTTCTGTGCTTCGGGTGTTGTCTGTCCAGAATGTCGAAGCCACCCACAATTGTGTATATTGAAATCGCCCGTAATAACGATTTCAGTATGAGGATACAGGGATACAATTTTTTGAATGGAGTCAGACAGCGCATCAGCCTCATTAAAAGTCGAATTGCTGTCCAGTTTGGGGCTCCTGTAAATAAAGCAGTAGTGGATAATTTGCTTACGGAGATGGAGTTTTAACCACATGAAATTGAATTCCGCATTGGAAAAGGGACTAAATTGTGGTGGAGTTCGGTAAGCTACATCACTACGCACGTAAATGGCGAGACCGCGGTGAGAGAAGAATAATGGCACTAGTTCGTAGCCAGGTAGTTTCAGATCAGACTGATCTGAGAGGTGTGGGCAGGGATCTATGTACCTTTGTTTCACTACTTAAGTGCCAAAACGGCTGGTCTATATTTGCAGACGTGGACGTATGCAGAAAAGTGATTACTTTTTAGCCCGCGTATATTGGCAATATCCACTCTGAATTCCCGAGTCATTATAAAGCAAGACAAACACAAAAAACACAAACACCGACGTTACTAAACGCAGATGTGAAGTACATAAACTCAGTCACTGCACGCGCTGTATGACAATGTAATACAGCAACGGCAGTGACCGAGTGCAGGCAACTATTATACAACCTTATTAAGCCGCAGTTGAAGAGAAGGGTCCAGGTGCCGAAATTACGACGTGGCTTAAAACAAGTAATCGAAGGAATATTGACCAACGAAGAAAACAAAAATGAACCAACTGCAAATCTTGGACATCAACAACCAACCATCTTAGAAAAAGACGTCACATCTTCAGGCCAAGCGGTAATCAAGTCTAACTCCGAAGGACGGCACATCAGATAACGACCGCATCTAAGGTAGTGCCCGCAAGTGTAAGGGGTTCCCAATCAACTTAGAGTGCAGCACTGGAGACATCTAGATCGTGCTAGCTGGAGTGGCTTGTTCGTTCGCCTCGGACTGTAGCGCCACCTAAGTCTATAAGTAAAAATGTATAATAACTTTCTTAACACGACTATTTTTATTGAGCACACATTCATTCGCAAGTTTTTTATTTCATTTAAATTTATTATTAATTTTTTTAAGGAATATTCATTGACTTTATACAAAAGATTGTGGCAAATTTGTATTTGAAATTTTTTTTAATTTTTACAAAAATGTGTTTTTATAAATTTAAAAAAAAAAACAAAAACATATACAATAATACTTAATAATTTATTTCATATCACTAGACTAATAAAAGTAGTTTTTTTTTCTTTTAAATAATTTTTCACCTATTCTTTGGTATAAATATACAAATTCACAAGTACGTTGAGTTTTTCGGTTGTTTTTTTGATTTTGTTTCTTTCTTGTTTGAATAAACAATTTTAATAACAAAAAATTACAAAACGTATAGTTCAAATATACAGAATTCTTAGGAACTACAAATAAAATTAGAAAAGATGCAAAAACAAAAAAATGGCAAATTGAAGTGACTAACTGTGGACTAAGGAAAGATATTCATTAATTTACATAGTTTTTTATAAGTATGTATATATTATAATATATTTTTTGTATATATAAGGCTAAGGTTATATAGTACACATGGGATTTAATTTTAATTTTAATGTTGAAGTTTGTCTTTTATTTTTTTGGTAGGTTGTCTTAGTTTAACAATTTGTAAAAGATCAATGAAAGAAGAAGCGAGACGTACTGAGCGCTGCTGTTGTTGTTTTTTTTTTTTTTTTTTTACAAAATTGTTTAAGTTTAAGTCTTTCTTTGTTTTTGGTAAATTTAAGTGTCGCTATTTTGTCGTTTTTTCTTTGTTTTTTTTTTTTATTTTACAAAAAGAAATGTATCTTTTGTTGGACTATGTAGTGAACACAAGGATACGATCGTCACACGAATTTTACAATTCTAATAGTACGGCTGTTAACTACAGTTTATTTTTGTCGACTGTATTATTTTTAGCTGTGTATTCGGCTCTGGTGATTTTTGGTGGCAAGACATCTGGTGTGTTGACAATGCCATATGGCCGAAGGTGGTATATTAAGTAGTCTAGGACGTACATTTGATTTGGTGAGACATAGTGGAACGAAACCGCATTATCAGAGCAGCAGTCTAGACCCTGAAATTAAAACAAATTAAAAGAATTGAGAAAAGTTCCAACAGCTCGATTTATTAGAAAACATTTTTAATAGTAATGCCCAGCTCACTCGAGATAAAGAAGTCACTTACTTAAGAGCAAATTGCTTGTGGAGCTATACTAGGTCCAAAGGGCAATCTTAACCTTAGTCTGTTGTAAATTTAATTCCTACAAAACAAGTTGTGAGATACCTGTCAAAGGTCTTGTAGCTTTTCGATCGATGGTTTCTAAGGGACCCAGATCTAAATTAAACAATAAAAGGTTAAAGGGGCCACGAAACTTATTCAACTCTGAATATGCCAGAGCCCAGTAGAACATGAAGAACCACCGAAAACATTCGTAAAGTGGAACGAAAATTGTGTGAAAATCCCAGAATCTCAGTACGGCTCCCTAAATATTATCGTTCATGAAATTCTACAGAATGACTTCATCCCTTTAAGATTCAATTCGGGCAAGAACTTAAGGAAATGAAATTAATTCACGCAACAACCTTTGTGAAATATTTTTAGAGAGATTTCGCACTGTAAATTACATTTTCAGGGACAATGAGGCGCACATCCACCTGAATGCGCACGTTAATAAGCAAAACTGTCACTGAAGGGTTCTGGGAAAGCGTACTCCGCGACTTAAACACCACCGGCCTTTACATAGCCAAAGAGTTAGTGTTTGGTGCGCCTTGTCGACGAACAGAATCATCGAGTCCTTTTTTTTTAATTCTGGAGAAACGTCGATAAAGGTGAAAATGATGGGCACTTAATCACAGGCTATTTTGTAACAAATTTACAAGTACAGTAGTCGATCAGAAGTCTAAAGTAGTTTGTATTTCACCTATTTTAGATTTGTGAATTCCGTAGATTTCTGGACATTTTTCAAAAGTATTCTAATTTCTTCAAAAAAAAACAATAATATGTAAACTTTGTACATTTAAATTAAGATTTTTATTTATTATCGCTTTTAAAATATAATAACTTAATTCGCGTGGTTTTTTTTTCAAAATTTTAACGTTTATTTAAGAAAAACATGTACAATAGTATTATTATTGATCATCTGAAGCTATGACTTTTTCCCATTTTCCTGGATCCCATCCCAAAAGAACTGCGCCGGCTTAACAGCCAAGAATGAATCAAGCCAATTTTTGATATTCTGCTATAATGTGAACCGTATTTCAGTGAGGTCGTTCTGCATCGACCGGAACAAATGGTTGTCAGAAGGGGCAAGGTCTGGGCTATAAGGCGGGTAAGGTAAGACTTCCCATCCACTGTTTTCCAAATAGTTCTTAATCGGAATAGCAACGTGGGGTGGAGCGTTGTCATGATGGAAAATTATTGCCTCGTGTCTGGTCGCATATTCCTGGCGTTTTTCGGCCACTGCTCCCTTCAAACGGATTAATTGTGTTCGGTAGCGTTGTCCATTGATGGTTTTACCCGGTTTTAGTAGCTCATAATACAGCACACCCATCTGATCCCACCAAATACAGAGCATTACCTTCGCGCCATGGATATTCGGGTTTGCCGATGATTTGGCTGGGTGGCCGGGTTTCACATATGATTTTTTGCGCTTGGGGTTGTCGTAATGCATCCATTTTTCATCACCAGTAACAATCCGATGCAAAAATGACTTCCTTTTGTGGCGTTACAGCAGCATTTCGGATATGCAAAACCGCCTTTCGACGTCTCTGGGCTTGAGTTCATGTGGAACCCAATTTCCTTGCTTTTGAATATATCCAGCTGCTTTTAAACGTTTTGAAATGGCTGCTTGAGTGACACCCAAAGATTCTGCGAGCTCTTCTTGCATTTGCCAACAATCTTTATAGAGTAATGCTTCCAGTTCTTCATCTTCAAACTTTTTTGGCTGCCCAGGATCTTCATCGTCTTCCAAGCACTTTTAAATCGTGCAAACCACTTTTGGCACGTTCGCTCAGCTAGCGCATGTTCACCATAAACTTCCACCAAAATACGATGACTTTCGAGAGCACTTTTCTTCATGAAGAAGAACTCCCCGCAAAAACACTTTTTCAGGCACAAAGTTCGACATATTTGAGTGAAAAAAAATTACTATCAATGACATATACTGAAATGACGTACAATGACAGTAGCTTTCCAACGCATGTTCCAATGGAATAATACAAGTTACGCCATCTCTTAGCAAACCGCACGAAGTTATAGACCCAATAACATTCATGCATCATTTGACTTAGGAAAAAAAAATAGTAAGCACAGTTTGTTTCGGTTCATGTGCAAGATGAGTTTTTGCAAGGTTTGATCGCAACTCGATAAGATTTGACATATGTTTATCAGTCGAATTATTGTGATTTTCGGTCCACTCGATCAATGTATTCACTGCATTTAATGCATCAACGTAATGCACAATAGGATTTCCAATTTCTTCGTTGACGTCTTCGTGGTTGCACGTATCGGTGTCCATTGCATTTTCATCTAGTACATCCGCGTTCCATTCTTCGATTTCATCAGTTGATATTTCACAATCAATTGCAATTCTTGAGAGCAAGTTTTTTTGTTTCTTGAATAATGTTACTGTAAATATTAGTAGATGGTAACATTGAGGATAGTGGCAGATCATCTTCGCTATCGTATTCTTCATCGTCCCAATTCAAAAATTTTTTCTCTGATTTTTGAATAACGCTCTCCGGCAATTTGCCCCAAGCCAATTTTTGAAGAAATATTGCATCGCGAATACTATGACTCTTTAGCATATCGTGCATCGAAATTTCTTCCTACGCAACGATGTGAGCCAATAACTTATTTCGATAATTCAGTTTTGTAATTTTTATTGGATTTTTATCCATAAAGCATTGCAATAATGTTTCCATCCTCGGAACGTAATGAATCGATCGATGTGTGGACGCTGCAATTGTCCAACAGAAGAATTGTTTTCGGCAGCAAATTGTTTTCTGCGCTGAAACGCAGTACAATGAATGAAAGTACAATGAAACCAATTGCAAAAGATATTTGAAGTCATCCAAGCGTTTTCAGAATTGTCATAGCCTTGCGGATTATCAAAATTAACAAAACAGCGTGACTTAGCTGCTTTGCCAATTACAAATGGTTTTACTTTGTTTGTTCCATCGGCTTGTGCGCAAATACAACATAAACGTGATTCGTTCTTTTCGAATCTTTCTGCCTGGCGCAGATTTTTCGCATGACGCAACATACATTTTATCAGGAATCAAACGATAGAAGAGGTCAGATTCATCGGCATTGTAAATTAGGCATGCGTTAGTTGCATTTCATTAATTTTTCCACGAAGTGCATGACCGAATTGTGTAATTTGCGAAGTGTCGCCAGACAAAATCTCCCCACATACGATTTTAAAAATCGCATTCCATGCCTGCGCTTGAATTAACTGAACCATCCGTCACTTGCATTGAAACTATTTCTACTTTTGTCCGGATATAATTGCGAAAACATATCCATTGGCTTTGTGCAAAGTTTTCTGTTTAGCTTCTTGAAACGTTTGTGAAACCGCAGCATTTATCTTTTACGTTGTTTTTTAATTTGTGAAATTGCTCCTTCTGTTACGCCAAAATCCAATGCAGCACGATTTGCGCGAACACCACTATCTAATTTTTCCAACACCTGTACTTTTTCTTGAAGACTCAATCTTTTTTTGTTTTCCAGATGACATTTTGAACAAAAACAATCAATTCAACTGTGTTCAATAACTGGTGAGAACAACTGCTTTTGTATATGGTCTACCTTAAAGTGACGAGAATGCACCATATTTGTGCATGACGCAGCCGTACATTTCACGGATGTCGGTCCCAGGTACCGTCGCCATCGTCTCGTCCGATGTGCCCTTACTTCGCTTGCCGTGTGTGATTTTATTGTTTTATGGCCTTTTGTTAAGGGTGCACTGTCTGCTTTAAATTTTCATAATTTGCATAGATGATCGACCCAGGTTTTACAAATTTTATGGCCGGAAGTCTTCCAAACATATTTGATGTATTGCGGTCGATCAAAGGTGCATCGCAATTTTACGGCAATACATATTATGTAACTCATAACTTTTATGCTCACAAAATAATAAAGATAGTAATTAAATGAATAAAATTTAGTGCATATAATGGACTAAAATAATCCCTAAGACAATTACTGTGATCAAAATCTTTGAAAAATACAATCCATAGTTAAAAATAAAATACTTTTAGACAAATCTTTAGATTTCAGAACGTTACGTGCAAACCAAAATCATGTTTAGATTTCTGAGCGTCTACTGTATATCCATCTTACACATCACACATGAGGTTTCAACAAAATGGGGCGACTCCGCACACCGCTAGAACCTCAATGAATTTCCTGCCTGAACATTCCGTAAGAAAATTGGCCAGCCACTTTGAAGACGTTCTGTGACCACCGAGGATTTTTTTTCTATGGAGGTACAGTCAACGCTATTTACCCGGAGTTTATCACGGAGATGAAAGAAAATATCCGCCGTGAAATTCACGACATCCAGCCAAGCATGGTGCAACACGGAGCACGGTCGCCCGCTTTCAACGGTGTATGCTGCGTATATCCTACATATTTGTCTTCTTAAGCAATAAAATACAAAGCATCAGGAGCTATTGAAGAATCGGTAAAAAATTCACTTCAGGTCGGATGCTCTTCTACAGATCTTACGCCTTGCACAAAAAGACCGATATGACTTTAGCCTATGAAAACTCTTAAGGCATTTAGACAACTAAAGAAATCGTTATTTGGGAAATTTATAGAATGAATTGTCTATATGCAACTGCTTTTTGGAAAGCGCAATTAGTCTCTGGTTTTTAACGTAAACCACCTGTCATGTAGACTTATGTTTACGGGATGCCCATACATCCATGGGAGCAAGGATACGCCTTGCCATCGCTCTCCGTCAATCCTTTGATACCAATTCGGAACTGTGTTAGAGGCACAAGTTCCACCCTTGGTATGAGTCGAGGCCGACCTAAAACCTCTTGCTGCTCTTAGGGTCACAGCACCCAGTACTTATTTGCAACTCTACAATGGGTCAAACCAACAGGAAGACCCTTTCCCGCGATTTGGGTTTAAACCACAGCCACCATGACGCTCCCACAAGGGGGCCTACCTTAACAAGTCAGGCCCGGACCGAAATCCGGGGGGCTCCTGACTCCTATGGTACCGTGATTTAAGTCCTGGTAGGGACTACCGGTGGACTTGCCGCCAACAAGACCTATGACCGGCAACTTGTAACTGGTCAAATCGTAGCAACCTTCTGAGGCGTCTTCTGAAGATGTTTACGATAAGACCAGTAATATGCTCTGCCCCCGCTTTTTATTAAACAACGTCATTGATGGGCGAAGCCTTGGTAATTGGGAGGGGGCCCGGAAAGCGCAATTTAGTATGTCGAATATGTCGCGAAAAAATAGATGACGCAGTTTAAAGTAAAAATTGGATGTGGCCCGTTCCCTGAAAACAGAAATTTAAGCCGATTCACTTCGCTGTGTTTTTTGTTTTTAATAGCCAAACGTTGTTCCACTGGCAGCCAATTTGACAATTGACAGATAATTTGTGCTCAATTTGGTTTCCCATTTTACCATGTATAGAGTTACGTCAGAACAACGCTTGCAAATTGTGCAAATTTATTGCGTGCACTACGTCCAACATAATCGTCAATCTGAGCAATTTATTCAAATAAGCACTGATCGTTTTCACACAATGCATAATTGATAATATACGTCGTACAGGGCGCAGTGAAAAGGTTATGGCCCCGACCTATAGAATCTGTCGATCCATTGTTTCGGAAAGAACCATGAGACAATTTTCACTTCAAGCGACGTCTTTCGCAATGCTTTCACCAATAAATGTACTTACTCTCAATTTGTTAAAGTGTGAGCTGCCAGCGGATCAACGGATCAAAAAATATAGAGTTAGATATCCTACTTTATCCATCGAAGTTCATACTATTCTATCCAGCTGCCTGTCAAAAATGACGGAGCATCGGATCGACACGGATTCTAAGACCTTTATTTCTGCTACGTAACGTAGTACTCATAGTGAGGCGCACCAGAATGAGTCGATTCGTCATCGTGAGCAGCAATAACAGCTGTGTCTACCCACTTAATGGAAGACTTTGCGAAAAGTCTTTACCTAACGAGCTTTCAAAATCCAGCTCACGCACACGATGTGCGTCGTACGTTTGAAGAATGCGCCGAATACGGAATTGCTTCTCTTCTCTTCACCATAAAATTTTATCCGACATTGAGGCTTATTTTTGGTTGAATGGCGACGTCAATATTGCCGCATTTGGTGTGAAGAAAATCCATAAGCCAGTATTAAGACGTCATTGCACCCTCATAAAATTACTATTCAGCTGATTGAATCTTTGCTCCCTAATCCTTCAGAAATGATGCCGGCCAGAAAGTGTGAATAATGGGGGGCGCTATAAATCTGTGATTACTGACATCTTCGTTCCCTATTGAATGCCATGTGGTCTAGCAAGGCGGCGCAGCATGTTATGTATTGGACGTAGCCTCTAATATCGTGTCTACGCTGATGAAACAGAGACGACGGATGACTTGGAAGCCAACAATTGCTGCGTTATTTCCGATATACGGTCCCAGCTGCTCGAAAACTTGACTTCCAGACTGGGCTTTATTGGAGACAGCCCGTCCATATTTTTACACCCTTTACAGTGAGTCGTAGGAGCAATATTTGAGTAACATACTTTGAAGGACGCATGCGTTAGATAGGAGTACATAGTTGGTTACGTTCTTTATTAAACATTTCATACTCCGTTTTCTCTACTTTAATTTTCTCAAAACACTATAAGCCATTGACATAGGCAGAAAGGGTCTGAGTTGGAAAATTGCTCCTTTTTAGCGATTTAGACTCTGACATTATGTGTGCAACACCCAATAGTAGATTTTTTTAAACTTTTTTTTGACGTTCCTTAGGGAACTCTGGGAGTTCCTTTTTACCGAAAATCGGAAAATATGACTAAGTTATCGCTAAAAGCTACAGACCAGGTAACAACCAGTGGGTCTAACTCTATGGTTAAACTTTAAATTGCTGGTCCTTGCTTGACACTTTCACCAATTCTAATATCTATGCTCATCCCTCCGAGATCTAACCAATAGTGACGCCACTCTATGCCATTTTCATTTGTTTAGACTTCAGCATAAAAATGCAAATAAAAAAAATAATCATTCCATCTTACCTCATCGGTTTCATAGAAAATGTACTTCCAGTACCAAAAGCTCTTGTCCGTGTGTCCCGGAATCAAATGATGTTCCGGTACAAATGGGAAAAATCTCCCCCGTTTATGAGCATCTCTCGAATCTCCAGCAAACACACCAATGTTCTGCATACATTTACCCATTTCGACATCCTCAGCACCGTCATGGTCGGGTCTACACAGTTTGGCATTTGGCAGTGCCTCTTCTACAAACAAGCGGACAGCTTCTTTACTCAGGACATAACCAGCACCGCCGGACATGTAACCCTAAAAAAAAGTAAAAACACCTTTAGACTCTTCAAATTATCGATATATTACATGTTAAGGACTAACCTGCTTGACAAAAGGCTTAAACTTGCATCCAAAGTATATTGGATCATCTGGCGAGTATGGATACAACATATACCTCAAGTTCTCCACAATCACATAGGTATCATCATCAGCCTTCATGAACCAGTCGGCTTCATCAAAATGATTCTCATAAATGTATTTGTACGCCTCTCTCGTCTTAGCCCAAAGGTAGTTACGTCCTTCCTCCACAGGCAAGGCAATTGCACCTAATTCCGCATCATCCTTGGAACTCATAAAAATAACCTTATTACACCGTTTACCCCAGGTGCGCTGCACATGTCGAGCTTTCTTCTGATGATTATTAGGATTGGTCATCACCCAACACAGGACTCGGACTTCATTGAACAACTGATTCGCTATAGAGTTGTTCTCATTCTGATGGGTATGACCACCCAATTCCTTCTCGGGGCCATCTTCGTCCAACATATCGTGACTATTATGCGGATCATTAACATTGCCTACATCATGGCCAACATATGGCATCCAATCCGGGCGTCGCTGGGATGAATATATAAAAAGTTCGGCAAAGCAAAAGCCGACCACAAGGCCAACTATAAGGCAGACGAGAGATCGACGGTTGGTTATTGCTCTATAGCCTAAGGAAAAGATCATTTGAAATTACTTGAAAACTCTGTAGGACAAATTGATGAAACTTACCATCGGCTGCTGGTCGTACCAGCAATCTTATTTCTCCGTTCACCGTCATTTCTGGAGCGTTCACTGGTTTTAGCTTATCACTAATGACTAAGTCTCTTCTGGAACGGTTTCTCTTTGGATTACTATGATTTGTCTTCGTAGAGTTGTCTTTTATGTTGATGTTTGGTGGTTTCTCTTTTTCTTTACATTTGTATGCGAGTTCTTTGGTTTTTCGGCGTCTGAAAATTGAACAATCATTTTAGTACCTAACAATGTACATATGTCAACGAGGATTGTGAATTTTAATATCAAGGATACATCGATCTCGCCAGCTTACAGTGGAAAAGACACATGGTCTTCTCAGGAATAGGTAATTTGTGCCAGTGATACAGAAGTTATGCGCTCTGCGAGACTATGGGGAGTAGAATCAAGTATTTTCAACCACAGCCAACCAAGCATGTTGTTGGTGAGACGATTAAAATAAAAGGCCAGCTATGTCTGACCAGAAGCCTATGATACAATGGATCTTGTTAACAGATAAAGCAAGTAACCGAGGTCATTTATGGACAATCGGGCTTGTGGATGACTCCACTCACAACGTAGCTATCAACGTCGGGGACAAACTTTGACAGAAGCACCCAGTTTCAATCTCTTAAGACTCGCCATTCTCGAAGATCCGTGATTCATGACACGATTTAAGATTGAAGCTGATCCTGGAGACTGAGAAGAATCTGCATTTGGCTTCCAAATAGTGATATCCTCAGTTGTTCAAATGTCCAAACATCTGAGACATTTTCATCGCATCTACATGGCACATAACTCGAGGAACTAATGACAAACATCTGCAAAAAAAAGGGCTAACTTGCTGATGGGTTCCGATGTTAAAGACAGATTCGTATTATGGGACGAGCACGAAAAAGTTTAATGATTAGAAAGGTAGACTCTGCAACAACTGAAGCAATATGAAAGTAGAAAGTGGAAACTTGACAAATACGAGTATCCTTCCCACACAAGAATTGAATTCTCTTTGATGTGAATCTTGAGTTGTAAACTCCTTAATCTTTCAACAGTCTTCAAATCAAAGCTTCGTAGAACTGGCAACTCGATAATCATGTCAGAACTCGATACAAAAGCAGAGACAGACTTTTGAAAAGTCTAAAGGATAAAATCCCGTGCCCAGTTAAATATACTCGTAGCAAGAAAACCATCACTCTTTGGTGGAAGAAGTGAGTCAGTATCTGCTGAAGTTAAAAAGACTGCCTTAGAATCAACAAACAAGCTTCCAATATAGCTAAGAATAAGTCCTGTCAATCCACTGAAACTCTCAAGGACTTTGGAAGTATCTGTAAAATATTTTATTTGTTTTAGAGAACACTCCAATCTATCTTTTCTGGAGAAGTTGAATGGAGAATAGGTGAGGACAGTTGGAGAATCTTTAGAGCTTTCAATAAACATCTGCTTTCACGGTTTTCGGTAGCAGAACAGAGCTAACCGGCTTCCAAGACCCGCAACATCGATTATTACCGAGGAAAAAAACAGCTCTGCTCCTTATAAATCACCCGATTTGGACTTATTAAATACTCGTATGTTGTATCACAAAAATACCAGGACCTTGTTATTCTGATTTCAAGGAGCTCTAAAAAATAAACACGTACCTCATGGGTTCTAACATATTCCAAAAGCGAGTAGGCGTAGTAATAAAAACACGCAACATTTAGGGCCAATCAATTTAACCTTCTTTCTACATAAGACTGTGTAACGAGTCTTAGAAAAATCTAAGGAACACCTTCAGAAATATTGTAGTTCCTTAAGAAATAGTGAAAAGAATAGAAAAATGCACACACTTTAAAAAATACGCTTTAGCCACCCTTCTACACATAGAAGAGTCTGGCGTTCCTTACGAAGCTAGGCATGGGAATTAGCTATACAACGTGTCCGTGATAGCCGAAATCATGAGTAAAGAAATCAGCCGAAATAACTGGCCTTGAGATCAACACGAGCAAAACTGAACTCACAGTGATCCTACATAGTGAACCACACTTCTCATGGACCAGTGCTTGGTATTTGGGACTGTTTCTGGATCCGTACATAGCCCTCTATGCCTGTAATATCACCTTCAGAAAAATTGGGGCCTGCAGCCAAAATTGATTCTACTAATGAAGAAGGATGTATTATACGAGTACAATAGTAGGTCCAATCGCTATATACGGTTCTAAGACAAAAATACGTACGAGTTACAAAGGACAACTTTTTAGATAACACATGCGCCCTAATGGTCTTTCTACATCGTTTACCTCTAGCTCTAGATTACTATGCATATCATATGTATATCAGCGCAGCGCAATCAGACTCGAAGGCTTAGGGTGCTGGATCGCGGAACTCATATCGAATCCAACAGATTACATTACCCCAAATTGAGCTTTACCAAGTGTTTCGACGCAGGCAAAATTGACAGTTGATTAAGGATTTTGACTTAACAGTCTACAGATAGTGTTCAAAGATGGACTTTTCAGCCGGTGCGCGTGTTTTTTCTTGAATCGTTGAGCATCTTAACATCAAATAGACTCCCTGACTCTGCCTAAATTTTTGTTACCAAAGCCCATTGCCACTCTCTCGGTGACTAAATCGTCCAAACTTGTATTGGGCATATAACTTAATTCGTGCGTTTTTGTTTTTTTCAAAATTTGAACGTTTAACAGAAAGAAAGGTAAATGATGTGCGTTGGTTTTGAATGTATGCAGCTCATAATGACTAGGAAATAAAGATCCTGAGTGAATGATATTTCAGAGTATGTCGAAAAGTGGGTTTCAGAATAAACAGATGAGCATTAATAGAGGTACTACAGGCAATATCAGTTGAGCACTGGTGTGGTGATGAAATTAGCGATAGAACAAGTTAAGGCAGGAGACTTTTCGTCGTTTTTCGAGGCTGTCAATTGACTGCGTGATATTAGCATTACCTATGAGTCTTATCGGACGGTCTTGAAAAATATGTAGCAGAAAGTTCTAAGGGGCATCTGACCAGATGTGGACATTGTATTCCAATTTTAGGCGGATGGATTGCTTACACATTGTGGTCAGATCAAATTGATTAAATTGATTGAAGAAACCAAGACTTTTCACAGCATCTTTGGTTGTAGATTATCATTGACACACATACCGAGAACTGAAGGTTTTTCGGTTTCGACGACGCAATTGCCATTCATAGATAATGGGTGGGTGCTTAGGTTTCGATTTAACAGCAGATATTAGATTCCACTCCGTTGGTCGTCCCCAATTAGTTATGATATTAATATCTGAGCTTAATGAGATACGTCAATCTAAATGCGCGCATTTACAACAAAAGAGCATGACGCTAAACACTGTCAGATGGCTTAGAAATATGAAGTGGAATTATCTTGCTTCAGCAAGTCACCAGTGGATCCGCTGCTACGAAAACCGTGCTGCGGGTCATTGGGAAGTTCTCGTGTTTCGAGGTATTTCATGTGCGGACGGTTGAAAGAAGAGACCTTAGTGCTATGACTCTATATGAAGCGACAGAGGAAGAACGGCTAGAGAAATGCTGGTTTCCATCTATTCGAACAGAGTCCAAGAGATTAGGATTGATGTAAAAAACGTGCAAAAGGTCCTCTTCAGGAAAATGGGAGATATACTATCTGGACCAGTGGATTTGTGTATATTTACACATCTCGTCTAGAATCATCTGAATTATGCAAGGAATAGCAAACATTTTAGAACCGTCAAGGCAGTAGCAGCTACGATTTCGTAAATACAGGGAGTCTCAGATCTGGTCGGACAAACTTTTTTCCACCCACATATTAGGGAGACAGACATAAGCTAGCTAATACTCATAAAGTAGAAAAAAAATCGTTCATATCGATGACATCGATGGATGACAACTGTATCCATTACAACTAAACGTCAAAAACTATCTCTTACCTCAGTCTACAGGCCCCCACCAAGACACAACATCAAATACGATCAATATAAAAACATAATAACAGATTCATAATGGGCGATGACTTTAACGCTAAACACACACATTGGGGCCCTCGGATAACCACAACCAAAGGACGTGAGCTATTAAGAGCAATTCAGGATGAAGAATGTAATTTTATCTTCACTGGTAAGCCAACATACTGGCCAACAGGCAGAAATTAAATACCCGGGGCTAATAATGGATCTTATAGCTGAAAAGAGAAAGGTTAGAAAAAAAAAATAGCAGCAGACGAAACATCCATTCTACAAATCACTACTTAATAGGCTAACTACATTGATAAGACACCAGTTAAAGGATTTTAAAAATCAGTAATTCAACAGATTTGTGAGTGAATTTGCTGCTGATAAGCAAACAGAATATTCCCTTTGGAAGTCTACCAAATACCTAAAACGTCCAATTCAACAGAATCCACCTGTAAGTTCGGGAAACACTTGGGCTAAAACAGACACCGAAAAGGCTGATTTATTTGCTGAGTATCTAATAGAGACCTTGCAATCTAATGAATCTCAACTTGTTGACGTTTGGCCAGAAGTATGTAGATCAGGCTGATGAAAAAATTCCTTTCGCTTCACCGGAAGAAATCAGATTTATTATCAAAAACTATCTTAAACGCAAAAAATCACCTGGATACGATTTACAAGAACTGCCACCGAGAGCTTTTCCCAAGCTGGCAATACTAATGAATGCGTGCTTCAGCCTGAAGCATATTCCCTGCCACTGAAAAGTTGCAGATGTGATAATGATTCCCAAATCAGGAAAAGACCATCGCGAACCATCATCTTACTAGATGGAGTGAAAAGTGACCTCCTTGGGAATTAAAAAAAAAATTTTTTTAAATGTTTTTTTTTTATATTATTCAATATAGTCCTCTTTTAGTTTGATACACTTATTCCAGCGATTTTCCAACTCCTTGATCCCGTCCGAAAAGTAATTTTCCCGAAGGTCTGCAAAATACTCCTCCGTGGCGTCAATGATTTCCTCGCGCGAGCTGAATTTTTTATTGATGAGCCATCTTTTGGGGCTTGAGAAGAGATAATAGTCCGAGGGATTCGAATCCAGTTACCAATCGACGCCAAAAGTCTGCCCGATTCCGCATCAGCAAGTATAAACACTCTTTCGAAGTGCTCTCGCGTTCGTGTTTTTGGTCAGGAGCGACACCCAGCTTCAGGATAACTTTTTCATATGCAGAATATTGCCCAAAATATGGCGTGTGCGCTCAGTACTAATCTTTGTGGTGTCTGGTAGCTCGCGCACCTTCACTTTCCGGTCAGCCAACACCATTTCATGTATTTTTTTGACATTGTCCTCTGTAACCGCATGGGAGGGCCTGCCGCTGCGGACTTGATCGGTAGTGGAGTTGGGGCCACCACGAAACTCTCGAAACCAATATTTCACGGTGTAATATGACGGAGCATTAGCCCCATAATATTTATCCAACTTTTCTTTTGTTTCCTTCGCCGTTTTGACTCACAAAAATAATGTATTATGAGAGAACGAGAATCGTTTTTGTCCATACTCAACATGATGCCAAACACCTCAACAACAATCAGCTGTCAAAACAAAACTAAAGACAGTATCGCACTGAAATTTGGCATGTCTGCCTAAATATGAACGGACTTCAAGGCACCATAGCCTTTTTTGCAGTAGCAGCGCATTTTGGCGGTCAAGGAGGTCACTTTTCACTCCATCTAGTATATACCAATTTGCTTTTTGCCCATTTTTTCTAATCTTTTTAAAAAGGTTTTCCTTAAGAGTCTAAGTCCATTCATAACTGGCCGAAATATGATTCCAGAATATCGATTCGGTTTTAGAGAAAAACATTCTATCATAGAACAGGTACGTCGGATTGCTAACGCCATCGAAAAAGCTCTGGAGTATAAAATGGTTTGCTCAGCCGTATTTTTGGATGTCGCAAAGGCATTCAACAAAGCATGGCACGAAGGCCTTATTAACAAAATAAAACCGCTCTTTCCAAGGGTATATATATAGAAGTACTAGGGTAATATCTCACGAATAGATACGTAAGGCTTAGACAAGGTACGAGTAGTTCCTATTCAGAACTCAAAGAAATTAAGGCTGGGGTTCCACAAAGGAGTATTCTAGGCCCAGCTCTATATCTACTATTTACCAACGACATAGCTGATGGCACATCTAATCTTACGGTGGCGAACAATGAACGCGATTTGACTGAATACCTTCAACGTGCTATAGATAGGGTTGACAGATGGATCAAAAATAATCGAATTATCTTAAATTGCTCAAAATCAGTTCATGTATATTTTACGAATAAAAAAAACATTCGACTTCCCTATTCTAAATCAGCTAAATATCTGGGCATGAACTTAGACACCAAACTTAGATGGAAGGAACATGTTAAAAAGAAAAGAGAAGAACTTAACTTCAAGCTCAGAAAACTAAACTGGCTTATCGGTAGGAAATCGCCTCTAGCGATAGAAAACAAACTCTTACTTTATAAACAGGTACTAAAACCAGTATGGACATATGGTATCCAACTATGGTGTACTTCCAAAACCGACGGTTCCAAAATAAAGTCGTAAGGGACATCATCAAGGTACCCTGGTATGCAAGACTTACACCGCGACCTTAACCTCGAAGCCGTAGAAGAGACCATCGCCAAATATGCGAGAAAGCACTTTATGCGGCCGAGAGAGCACGTGAACCAAGAAGCAACAATCCTGAGTAATACTCGTACCACTGGAATGACGCGACGACTTAAACGTATCAAACCACACGGGCTTTGCGGTTAACTTAACTTGTATAAAATTTTAAAATGTAAAATACAGTATTTTACGGATATAAGAAACACTCATATAAGAAAAAACCTCTTAAGGACTGAAACGAATAAAATCTGTAAATTTTAATACGGGCTATACTTCCAATGCGTAAAAATTGCAATCCCATTTTGTACTCAAATTAGCCTGTATATTCTCAGGTTTCAGTTTGTTATTGATTTTAGTTCGGTGCGGTTTAAAATATTTATAAAATATGAGTCAAGAGAAACGCCGTAAAAAGATCATCGACAAATGGCTCGAAAATACTTCCCGTCCATTTCCATTTCATCGCAAAACATTTAAACATAGCACGCAGTATAGTGGATTCTGTTATTAAACGATATTTGGAGATGTTGACAGCTAAGCGAAAACAGAAAAGTGGAGCTAAAACTGGAGCACATGATACAAATTTGGACAGGAAAATACTGGGTACCATCGTAAAAAACCGGACTATGTCATCCAGAGATGTTGCTCGGAAATGTAATACCAACCAAACAATGGTACAAAGATCTAAAAAACATAACGGTCTAAAAACCCGAAAAAAACAAAAAATACCAAAAGTTACTTAAAAGCAAAAAAAAAAGTCATAAAAACACGAGCCCGAAAGCTATACGAGTTGATCGGCAACAAGAAAGCGTGCTTGGTTTTGGATGACGAAACTTATGTCAAAGCCGACTTTACTACTCTTCCAGATGTGCAGTTTTACAACTCGTTTGAAGCTGAGATTCTTCCGCAATCAACAACATCGACAGGGATGGAAAAATTCGGGTCAAAATATTTCGTTTGGCAGGCCATTTGCCAATGTGAACACAGAAGCAGAAGCTACACAGAAGAGAAGTGTACATTAACGAGTGCCTAAAAAACGGTTGATTCCTTTCTTAAACAAACACGAGGGTTCAACATTATTTTGGCCAGTTTTAGCTTCAGCTCACTATGCTCATGCAACGTTGAGCTTTCTTGTTGCTAAAAATGTCGACTTTGTCCCAAAAGACGTGAATCCACCCAATGTTCCACAGTGCCGTCCCATTGAAAGGTATTGAGCTTTGGTCAAAGCTAAATTGAGGAAAAGTGAGCAGTGTGCAAAGGACGTAAAAGATTTTAGTGCTAAATGGAAAAGAGCGTCCAAAAAGATCACGGATGTAACTGTCACCAACCTTCTGAAGGACATTCGAAAGAAGTTGACGAAAGAATAATAACCCAAATAATTTTTGCATTTTTTTGTAATTGTGAATGAATTTAATAAAAACGGAGTTTTAAAGCAAATAAAAAAAATTTACATGAATTATGAAAATGATTTTTTTGTTTTACTTTGAAGTTTAACAATTTTATTCGTTTCAGTCCTTAATAGAAACGTAATCGTATTCCCCGTGTCTTTTCTCTATATTTCTGTATCAAATTAAACGGTTATAAGAAAAACGCATATAAGAATACACGGTTATAAGAAATTTGCTTTGCGCAATATTAATTTGCATTTCCAGCAACTTATTGTCATATAAAAACGAATGTGTATACGCCTTAAGGAAATTGGAATGACAGAATGCAACAATGACAGATTCAACAAATTGTGAACAATGGCGTTAAATCTGTGTTGTTCTCTCAATCCGGTTCGTTATCCGCATCTAAAAATGTTTTAAAAAAAAGAAACACATTGTCGTTTAAAAATAAAATAAAAATTTTCGAAGAAATAAAGTCGGGAAAATCAAGAAAAGAAATTTCAGAAAAGTTTCAAATTGCGGATAGCACTTTATGTAAAATAATAAAGAAGTCAGACGAGATTGAAACCAAGATGTTTTGCTACAAAAATTTAAATCAGAGAGGGGACAGAAAGCCAAAGCAAGAAATATTAAACGCTATGAATAAATGGTTTGAACAAATGTCCGAGAAAAATGCAAAAATAACCGAACCGATATTACGAGTACTTGAGAAGGCTCAACAATTTGCCAACGAATTGGAAATAACAGATTTTGAAGCCAATTCAAGGCTGGCTTCACCGTTGGAAAAGGAACGAAAATATTCGTTTTAGAAAGCTTCATGGCGAATCGTTTTCTGCTAATGTGGAAGCAGCAGAAAACTTTAAACAGTTTGCCATTCCTGATTTACTGCAAAAATATGCCCTTGAAGAGATATTTAATGCGGATGAAACTGGGTTATATTACAAGGCACTACCTGATGGAACGTATGTTTCAGGAAATCAGCAAGTAAGCACCCAAAAAATACCAAAAGAGAGAATAACAATACTTTTTGTTTGCAACGCAACTGGATCAGAAAAGTTTTTGGTTTCATTGGCCATGAAATTATGGACACATTCTGATATCGAAACCAGTCTTTTACAAGACCCGATGTGTGTTTTGGATCATTATCTTGCTGGAAAAGCTATTGCATATGACGGGCATGTTTGACTCAGCGTAAGAAACCATAAGATTTTCTAATATGTCCCTGTCTTTCTCTTATAGTGCTCATGAAATTCCTTACCTTTTGGTCTTCGAACGTTGCGTGCGCAGTCCGGGCGAACAAATTAACTTACGAGTAATTTCCTCACTCCAGAGAACATTACGTCATTTGTTAATAAGTTCCGGGCTCCTCCGAAGACGGCGCGGTGGTTTGCAGCAAATTATTTGCGAATGCCTACATTTCTTTTCTTGCAAATCAATTTCAGCGTAAATCGTTTCCGAGGATGGAGAAGGATCCTATTTCGCCAATAGCACTATACGGAGATCTACAGTTGGTGTAATCTTTTTTAGCTTGCCCTCGATTTTCAACAGTCCTGGCGGGTTTTAGAGCATTTGTCGTAAAATCTTCGGAGCGTACTAGTGCCTTGGCCCAGCGCCTTGCCCCAGTGCCCCAATTTGTACCAAATTGCGTTCTTCTGGTGTACAATGCCATTTACATTCCACCCTGATAGCTTTACTTTATTAATTTATTATATTACTGAAAGACCCTACCTTCAAAATAATCGATTCTAACTGCAATAAATGGTTGTATTGTATTTATTATACGCTTTATTTATCCCACACCTATTTTTGCGGCCAATATAAATGCAATTAAAATTTAACTTAAACTTAACTTTAACTTTATAGCATGTCACGTAGCGGTATGTCGAATGATCCTGTCGTCGTCATGACTGTCTTATAGGAAACTAAAAAAACAAAATACAATTGAGAGGAAATATTGGTTCACACCTATTTCTTGAACTAGTAGTGTGAAAGAGGATTCGTCGAATGTCGAGTTGGAATGACTATCTAGCACTAGCCAGGAACATAAGTTGAACATTAAGCAAAACTTTCTTCAATTCACTTAAAGAGGTCTTAGAAGTCGGCTACACCGCGACACAACCCTACAGCCAGGTCATATAAGTGGTGGCAACAAAGTACCAAGCTTGGAACTAGGAATGGAAAACCGACGATACTATTTCAGTGACAGCGATTACGGAACGTGATGAAAAGGGTGCATTGGAAATAAAACTTACTATCTTCGCTGTTAGTCATTCTATGAATCACTTGGTCTTCTATCCTGACAATATATATTGAGTAAACTCACGAATTACACTATCCATATCTCCACGTACACTATCGAAACCCGCTGTCAAATATCAATACCAAATTAATACTGCCTCAAAGGTGTTCAATCTGTCTGATACAATAATATCTGTCAAACAAAAATCGAAATTCCAACCTTATCTTTACTCTTGTGCTTAAAACTAGGCCCTGTCATTAATTTTATTTGTTGCGAATGGAGAACATGTAGTTAGACCTTATCACAACAATTCTAATGCTATCGGCATTGAACAATTACCTAAATGTACCTACAAGCTAGCAACACAGCTGCACCAATCAATCAATATCACACGATGACTTCTTCAATATATAAAAGTTTCTAAGTACGTTCTAACACAAATATTGTAAATATGATGTTGTATCAAGTGAAAACACTTGTCAGCTTCACCGCGTCGACACAGAACTTGATGAACTGATAACAGATAAACTAATTACACTTAACACAGCGCCGTTTTTTTATATTTTAAATAGAAGTGAATAGAACGCAAGGGGATTGCTTGAATACAACGGTGAGGTGGCCATCAGCAGATGAGCTCATTTGTCCCTAATGTAATATTTTGTCAATACAAGTGGACAAATGCAAGTACAATTGTACAAGTGAGCAATTAGAAGCACTGGTCGTGTCTAGTTGTTTGAACAAGTGGAAGATTTGCGACTGGTCCGCTTATTGACGTTGCGATTTCATGATGTACGAGCACTCATAGTTCCACGTAGGAGCATCAATGGTGAAGCTTTAACACGAATGTACTGGGGTTGGGGTAACTCATTTTCCGGATACTGTTCCTTATGAAAGGCAGAGTTTGCAACTTTCACTGAGAATTGTGAAAACGTTTGAACTTTTATTTCAGTTTTAAGATACTAGCTTGGATCATTGGAGATGACTGTGTACTACGAGTTTTATCAAGTTTTTCATGCACTCACGAGCGTCAACTCAGTGATGTCCTCTGACTTAGTGATGTAACTCTGACTTAACATCCATTGTTATGAACACAAGTGTTGAGCAGCCGAAAATTTCAATATGGCTATTCCCTAGGAAATGATACTGACTGAGAGCATGGCAGATTCCTGAAATGCGCTGCGACTTCAAGTATTTGGAGCTGATAAACTCGTATGAGGTTTTGAGGACTAGACATGGCGACGGATAAACTTCATATCCCCGAATTTCCGGTCCCTTATGCACAAGATGTCCCGGAAAAGGCCTGGCCCTCCAGCTTGAGGGTTGTGAGTAGGATTAACTTCCACTTCTTACGAAGGAAGCACTAGCCTCGGATAACATTTGAATTCACATATAGAATGTTCGGGCCTTGGCAATGTTCAACCGCAGAACTAGCAGAGGCCATAGGCATCAACAAAGCAGATATCATAGTCGTCCAGGAAGTGCTGATACGATAGACCGATGAATGAAGAACTGTGACATATACAGGGTCTTCCAATAGGCACTTCCGAACTTTGACAGTTGATAGCGGTCATATTGTTGAAGCTACATCTGTCAAATTGGCTGTAATTTATTCAGTCTGTTTTGCCAAATCACCATGGACGGGCATAGCGTTCAACAACACGTGCAAATGATAAAATTGTTTAATCAAATCCACGCGCTTCGCCCATTTTACGATCGCCATAATCGTCCTACCGAGAGGACTTTTCGCAGAGTGGTGGATAAATTTGAGTCCATTGGTTCCCGTACGTCGACGACACGTAAGATCTGCCGAAAACATCGCCGCTGTCCGTGAGAGTGTGCAGGAGAATCCGAGGTAGTCGATTTCGCGTCGCTCACAAGAATTCGGCATTTCGCAGACCTAAACTTGGCGAATTTTGCATCGTGACTTAGTCCCGACGCTGAAAGTAGCTGAAGGTGAACGACCATAGACAACGACGAGTGTTCGCTGAATGGGCTCTAATTTTCATCGAAAAATCATCTTCAGCGATGAGGCCCATTTCTGGATGGATGGGTACGTCATCAAACAAAATTGTCGAATTTGGGACGATACCAATCCACATGAGATCCAAGAGCGTCCAATGCGTCCCAAAAAAGTCACTGTTTGGTGTGGATTTTGGGCTGATGGCGTCGTCGGTCCATATATCTTTGAGAACGACGTTGGCCAGGCCATCACTGTCAACCGCGAGCGCTATAGGTCGATGATTACCAACTTCTTTTGGCCTGAATTGGATGATATGGACACCAATGACATGTAGTTTCAACAGGACGGCGCTACATGCTACACAGCTCACAGCTCGAGGGCATGGTCATCGCATGGAGGTGATGTGAACTTAGACTTTTTCTTGTGGGTTTTCTGAAACCGCAGTTCTATGCGAACAAGCCACAAACCACAGCGGCCCTCAAAGCCAACATAACCCATGCCATCGGTCAAATTCATGTCATGCTCACTTCACTGTGAGCTGAAATGTCACTCTACATAGAACGGTTTCCTATTCTCAATAGTCCTAAAGGAGCATTGTGGATCATCAAGCCGGAAAACCAAATTGATCTTGTTCCAATCGGCCTAAACAAACTCCTCCCGTATTAAAGATGCAAGAATATACTGATCGGCCAATAAAGATTAGGAATAGAGAAATACTATGAGGGAAGATCAGTAGATCCGATAGCAACGATCCAAGACCCAATATCAAGCTGTCACTGATGTGTTGGATTTTATCCGCTCTAATCCATGAAGTCCCCGATTTGATGAATTGTACTCCCCAAAACATGTAGTAAAGCAGTTTGCTTACGAAGCGGCGCTGCATATGGAGATAGTCGAGCGCAGATAGTGTGCTCGTCGAGTAAATATCGCTTTTTCTGGTGAATAACGAAAGAGCGTGTACAATGCGCTGTTAATTAACCGGAGGTACTTCCCAAGGAACAACGTTGGAAAGGTGCAAACAAAAAATGTTTTTAACCGGGATGACCAAAACAACCCACTCTATTTCGATCTATCTCGTTAGTGAGGCTAAGAGTTTGCTGATATTTGCTCGGTTGGAACTTGAGCCTATATTGCTTTTTGGACCGGATTTTCCAACGATCTTCGTTGAACATGGCCAAACCAACGAATTTGCTCAGCCTGAAATTTCAATACTGTCGGTTTCCTAATACGGATGCGCGTATTTCTTATAAAATTACGGTCTCTTACACTCGATGATTTTCATTTCCGTCGCTGTCATTTTTCATATAATGTCCAACATTGCGCGACGAACGACGACTGTCGTATAACTTAATACCAACAATCTCCAATTAAAGATAGCAACAAGCGTAATGGGTCATCCGATACCCAACATGCGAAACGTATCAAGAAGAGCTTGCAATGTTCCCAAAGTCGTGCACTTGACATGATTCTTCATCATATTGCCGACTCAACATCTGGAGCGCCATTCGACACCAGCTTTTCGGAAAATTGGCCTTATATTTTAGATATGGCTGAAGGGCAGTAACGTCGTTGCCTATAATAGCGCTATCAGTGGCGAAAACAGAGAAGCTGTTCCGGACTCGTTGATATGCAGCTCCAACAGAAAATCTCGTATCACATTAAAAAGCAACGGACTCTGTACACTGCCCTGGTGTACTCCAACTTCAACAAGAAATCTGACTATCCTGCCAAAATCTTCAGGTAGAAAACACACTTTCCTCCTGTAGGGTGTCAGCAAGACGTTTAATCCCAAAAAAAACCTATACACAAGGCTGTGCCCTGCGGTGTGACTTTCATAACATTTTACCTGAGAAAATTGTACGAAATTCGCAAGCCAAGACAAGAGGCACAATTTTAGAAAAGTCTGTGCAACTGCTAGTATTTGCATACACTGATAAAATAAACAGCGATTTGCACTGACACACCTATGAACCTCTCTGAAAATTGCAATTTTGTAAGAATGAAAAATAAAAACAGAGACAGTCGGTCGTAATCTGCTGCAAAAGGCACCAAGCGCTTGATATACTACCCTAATCAAAAAGTTCCCGCACCACACCACCGTGTGGCGCTCCTATTGTTCCGATTTGAGTTCTGTGTTTTTTGTTAAGTTGGTAAATCTGTTGTTGACATTCCCTCTAAATCTTAGCATCATAGCTTGACATTTGCAAAAGTTACGTAGCCAAGAGTACATCTAACTCTGTGTGTGTTGGCTATTTTTTCGAACGAACTTGGACTCGTATTAAATTTTGCGTAAAAAAAGGATATAATTGTGCGCAAACGTTGGAACTGTTGGTAAAGTGTTTCGGCAACGATTCTCTAAAGAAAACGGTCGTTTACCAGTGGCGCGAGCGGTTCAAAAGTGGTCGTGAGTCAATCGAAGATGATGAACGTAGTGGCAGACCATCGACATCGAAAACCGACGAAAACATTGATGAAGTACGAGTAAAAGAAATGTTGGTCAGACCGTGTTGACGCCGCGAAAGAGATGATTTGCGAGGCTGAATCTTATCCCACATTCATCAAAAGTATCATTACTACGAAACGTGGGTTTATGAGTACGACACGCAATCCCGACATCAGGCAAGTGAATGGCGTTCACCAAATGAGCCGAGACCAAAAAAACCACGTCGTTTTCAGTCAAAATAGAAGGCAATGCTCACGGTTTGCATGGATTACAACGGTGTAATGCATCATGAATTTTTGCCAAGAGGCCAGACAGTAAACAAAGGCCGCCGTATTATTTAGGCGTTATGAGACGTTTGCGTGAAGCAATTCGCCGAAAGGGACCAGAATTGTGGGCAGAAAACTAGTGGATTTTGCACCATGATAACGCACCATCATTATTCGTAATTTTTTGACGAAAAATGCAACAAATACCATCCAACAGCCACCAAATTCACCTGATTTGGCTCCCTGTGACTTCTTTCTGTTCAATCGAGTTAAAAAAGAACTACGGGGAACTCGTTTCAGCAGCCGAGAGGAAGTAATGGAAAAATCGCAGGAAGCACCGCTGGACATACCGAAAACTGAATATACTAGATGGAGTTAAAAGTGACCTTCTTGACCGTCAAAATGCGCTGCTACTGTAAAAAAGGTTATGGTGCCTTGAAGTCCGTTCATATTTAGGCAGACATGCCAAATTTCAGTGCGATACTGTCTTTAGTTTGGTTTTGACAGCTGATTGTTGTTGAGGTTTTTGGCATCATGTTGAGTATGGACAAAAACGATTCTCGTTCTCTCATAAAACATTATTTTTTGATAGGCAAAACGGCGAAGGAAACAAAAGAAAAGTTGGATAAATATTATGGGGCTAATGCTCCGTCAGATTACACCGTCAAATATTGGTTTCGAGAGTTTCGTGGTGGCCCCAACTCCAGCGGCATACCCTCCGATACGGTTACAGAGGACAATGTCAAAAAAATACATGAAATGGTGTTGGCTGACCGGAAAGTGAAGGCGCGCGAGCTAGCAGATACCACAAAGATTAGTACTGAGCTCACACGCCATATTTTGGGCAATATTCTGCATATGAAAAAGTTATCCTGCCGGCGAGTGCCGCGAATGCTCACTCCTGACCAAAAACACGAAGGCGAGAGCACTTTAAAAGAGTGTTTGGACTTGCTGATGCGGAATCGGGCGCACTTTTGGCGTCGGTTGGTAACTGGATTTGCATACATCGGACTACTATCTCTTCCCAAACCTCAAAAGATGGCTCATCAATAAAAAATTCAGCTCACGCGAGGAAATCTTCGACGCCAAGGAGGAGTATTTTGCAGACCTTCGGGAAAATTACTTTTCGGACGGGATCAAGAAGTTGGAAAATCGCTAGAATAAGTGTATCAAACTAAAAAAGGACTATATTGAATAATATAAAAAAATTTTAATTCCCAAGGAGGTCACTTTTCACTCCATCTAGTAAAAAATGTTTCGAGGATTGGATCAGGCGCTGGCATAAGTATGTTGCAATCGATGGGGATTACTTTGAAGAGAAAATATAGGTTTAGATGAATAAACTTGTATTTTTACTTTTCTGAATAAATTCCGGGATTTTGATCAACATGGTATGTACGAGTAAACAGCGAGCTAAATCGGAGACTATAGCCTTGAAATGGACGCAATATTAGCTCCTATAAAGAGTCGGCAAAGTTGGAATGAGTCGGAGATTCGCTAATTCCATATTTTCCACTTCACTCACTTTGAAACAAATCTTTTTACAGTAAACATTGGATTGCCACTTATTGTTACTTATTTTTGCCAGACTCATACACTCATGAATATTCATTTAGGCAATAGATACAATAATCGATTAACTAAAACTTCTGACATAATTTACAATGTGCAAATAAAGCATCGTCAAAGTGACGGATTTTACAATTCTTAAAAATAGAAACACCCACAATACAGTTCGTCAATTGCTATAAAATAAAATTACTTCAATCGTTCCTTATTTTAATTGTCCAATTCTTCGGCCATTTACAGAAAAATAGCTTTAATCCTGATCGGTCTGAAACAAACTGTCTATTTCGTTTACGAAGCAACTTCCGGCCACAACTATTCTAACTAACAACATCTAATCGTTCTTCTTGCGACTTACCTGATGGAAACATCTAGACATCGATTTTCTGCTAAATATAAATATTAGTATACGAGTACTAGAATTTACTATAACTTTTGACGGAAATGCAACTCAAACTCCTAAGGCAACTAGGATTGCGAAGACCTTTTGTCTCGACGCAATTTAGTTGTTTTAGCTTGATTTGATGTCAAAGTTGCACTTCCGTCGCAAGTTATATACACTCGAAGAGCTAAAAACTTATGAAAAAAAAAAAAGAAACACTAGCAATCACCATAAGAACACTCTCCCATTACGAACAATACTAACGGTTTTCGATTGGAAACAACGTAAAATATTCGAAGAACACGAGTACATGAGCTACTTGGTCATGATATTAATTGAAAAAAGATGTTGCGTGAGGCTTGTCTGAAATTTCGCCACAGACAGACATAATGTTTTATCGATTTGTTGTGATTTGAAACAATTGTAATCGATAGGAATCGATGGAGCTGACGCAACAATCAGGAAGACACTGTCTACGATTGCCAATGAATCATCTTGCAGATATTAGTCAAGATATTTTAAAGATGAATAACGACGGATAGGGAGGAGATTGACAGGCAGACGTAACTAAGAATCTTCGAACTGAAACCTCACGCTCTTCTTATTTCTGACTTAAAAGGACTAGATTGATACACCTTGAAGCTTGGCTTGTGGCCTCTTTGGCAATATCTTCAGTGAGAAATCTCGGAAGCGTCAGAATAAATAAGAGGGTAAATTTTTTGAGTGGAAAATGTACACAAGCTCGCCTAATGAAAAAGTCTAAGGGTTTCATGCTCAACGAAGACACCGAGGCCACATATTAGATCAGTTTTGCAAATATCCCTGAAGATTCAACTACATTCCTGTGTTCAAAATCACGTCTTTTCAAAAAGAGAGTACCTTTGAGGGTGCAGCCACTAACACTAAAGCAAATAGAGCAAATTTGGCAGACGTGACAGGAAAGTAGCCGAAACAAACCGGTCTTTGAAGAGTGGTGAAACTATTCGTAACATTAACCATACAACCAACACATAAAATAGAATTGGCCTTATTATAGCCCTATAGATCCAGAGGATACTCTTACCCAGTCATAGAACCGGTATTGCCCTAACAAACTTTGGCGCTACATCCCGGAGTTCTGCAAGTATTGAATGTCCTTATCAACCACCATAATCGATGAAAGACACCAACTTCGCCGGGATAAGCTACTCAGCTATGTTGTAGTCACTGTGATAGGAGCTGATTATGAGATGGTTAGGATCTCGTTACCTGTGAAGTGGGTTTCTAGGATAATAGAAAAGCGGCAGCCTTCTTCCAACTTAGTCTAAAATGAGCGATTCAGAACTTTTCAGATTTCCTAACACAACCGCTACAACTCTGTATTCTCTCAAGGTATAGTCGACCTGCTGGATGCCTTCCCGGTTAACTTTGATCGTTGTAGAACATTGAGTCTTACTTCCCAAACCGCTTACTGGTCTAGTGCGTTCGTGTCAAGTTCAGAAGTTTCGAGGAATAAAGTCCTATAATCCACGTGTTGTATACACCCTGAATGACTCGAACTGCAACCAACTTCAGACTGCTTTAATTTCCAAACCGTTCATGACAGTGAGCTCAAATTTTGACACATGACAGATAATTTTACTATTTACAAGTCTTTTAAACGATTTGCGTCTCAGTTGTGTTGAAAAGTTTTTATCCGCGATGGAATTCAAACGTGATAGTGTGATTGCTTTATATTTGGCTGGAAAACTACAAGTAGCTATCGTTAGAGCCCTCCAACACCTCAACGTAAATAAATCATTTGTGTCTCGAACCATAGCGCATTACCGTGATACTGGCAGCGTTGCAAAACGCCATGGAGGTGGTCATAAAAAAACAGCAACATCGGCAGAAATGGTTCGGAAAGTGAAGGCTCGAATTGAGCGAAATCCGCGTTGAAGTGGAAGAAAAATGGCTCGTGAGCTCAACATATCGTTGGAACGGATGCAACACATACTGAAAAATGAGCTTGGGCTCAAGCCATTGAAGTTCCAAAAAGCACACGATCTTACACCGCAACAGAAAAAAGTTAGAGTCGAAAGAGCGAAGGAGTTGCTACGCTTGCACGCAAGTGGTGAGTTGCCGAATTTGGCTTTTCCCGATGAGTCGCCATTTGTTATCGAGCAATATGTCAACATTTAAAATGACCGAGTTTACTTGCCAGAGAGGTCCTTCAAAAATTTACACCTTCGGACGGCCACCAGAAAGCAGGCAGCACCGATGGTGATGGTTTGGGCCGCCATAACCGCCGATGGTCGGTCTCCGCTCGTATTTTTAGACCGTGGCGTCAAAATGAATGCGATCGTATACCGTGAAACTGTCTTAGAGGCAGTATTGAAGCCTTGGGCAAACAATCATTTCGGTCGGAGACCGTGGACACTTCAACAAGACTCGGCACCGTCTCACAAAGCGCGCGTCAACCAAGATTAGTTACAAAATAATGTTCCGCACTTCATTTCTTCGACACAATGGATTGCAAATTCTCCGGATGCAAGTCCTTTGGATTTCTCTGTCTGGGGGTATTTTGAAGGCGAAGGTTGGCACTAAAAAATACCAAAGTTTGGACCACCTCAAGCAAGCACTTCGCCGGGAATGGGCCAAAATACCGCAGAGCCACTTGCGTGCAGCGTGCGATGCTTTCTTCGGCCGTCTCAAGGCCTTTATTCGCGCCAAAGGTGGACATATTGAAAACTACTGATACAATTTGAAAATCGATGTATTTTCCAAAATTTTTTGCTTTGGCACAATAAAATTTATCAAAAAATAAAAAAATTATAGCATTTTAAAAAGTTGGAGTTCGAGTCATTCACCCTGTATATTACATTTAGAGGATTGATCTTTAAGTGCCTCTTACTCTGGTTGCAATAGTCACTGGGAAAGGATACGTCACTTTTTTATCAGTACTAGCGACCCGATTCGCAGGACCTTACATACAGACTAAAGTCAGTTACACAAGCATTCGTTAGCTTCTTCGACTGATTGTAGGCGTTAACCAGGAAGATTCTACAGAATTTGCTTGGTACATACGTCAGGCCTTGTTCCAACCCTTAGTAGCGTTAATATGCCGTCTGTTAAGAAGGAACAACACTTAAATCATTCCTAATCTAGCTTTGCCCAAAACTGCCACTAGACTAAACTATTTGCCCACCTTATATTTGCTCTTACGATCGTATGTAGCTTCAACATCGACTTACTTTAGCGATTGATATATGATAGCTTAGGTACCTTTTCCTGGTAGAATAGGTAGTGTATCTACCTAGTCCTGCCATAAGTTCTGTTACACAATTTCCAGCGCTTATCGTTCAAAACTTCTTGCGAGAATAGAATCATTAACTTTTTTTCAGAACACATGCACTGGGACGTTAAAGAGAATCGAGTCGCGGTAATAGCGTTGCATAAGTGATAAACGAAATCCCCTTAGGAAGCAGAAGATCATGTCCAAGGAATTGGATATATCAACCAGATCCATGTCTAGGCTGATCTGTATATGAAAGCCTACCGTCGGGTCATCTTCTAACTCTTCAACTCAACAAAATTAGGCTGGAAAAATGCAAGCGACTTTTGCAGTGGCACGCGGACAATTGCCATGAAAACATTCTGTTTACGGATGAGAAAACTGTTACCGTGAAAGAAGTTGTTAACAAACAAAATGACAAAATTTGTGCCACTTCATCTAAGGAAGCCACTTGTGCCACTTCATCTAAAAGTTGTTTCAAGGGTTCAATCCATCGCAAAAAGCCAAAACCACACAGGAGTGGCTCACAGTCAATATTCCTGGCTTTATAGCTGCAGAAGATTGGCCGTCGGGGAGCCCAGATCTGAATTCACTGGATTATAGTTTGTGGTCAGAATTGGAGAACATGGCCTGCAAGACTCCCCACAGAAATTTTGAAAGCCTTTTTTACTGTGAAAGTGGATCGATTTGTGCTCGAAGGATTCACCTTCCTTCTATAATAGCCTAGAAGAAATGATGACTTGAAAGTCACACACTTCCTAAGAGCTTAAGGTTCATCTCCCACGCAGTCGGAACTCAAAAAAGGAATAAATCAATGAAAACCAAATAAAGCTAGCGGTTACGACCTAATAATTGGAGAAGTCCTTTAAGTGTTGCCTTGAAAAGCATTAAATAAGCTTTTCTGTATAATAAATGGTGGGCCGTCTGTTGGTTTCAATTTAAATAGGCTATACAAAAAAACACTGTTCAATATTTCTCAATGATTGTTACTTTTTTGAAAAGAGTAAAGATCCCGATTAATTATGGAATATTATTCCATTTCAATGATTGCTTCGAGTGGCTTGGGAGTAGGCCATCCTGCCAATTCAATTCTTCAATAGGTTCTCGATGGTTTCGGCGCCTATTTCATGACTACCTTGATCAATTGCTCTTGAGTGCCTGAATCATCTCTGGATTAATCGCATACCATCAATCTTTAATGGCACCCCATAAAAAAAAGGTCCCACGGCGTCAAATCGTAGCTCGGGGGCGGCCCAGAAACATCACGAAAACGACTGGTTATGCGATTATAGGACTTAATGTGCAATAAATCGATAGTTAGACGGCTTGTGTGACACGTAGCCCCATCTTGCTGAAACCATATCTCGAGAAAGAAATCGATTACCATGCCTCGGTAGCGCTCTCCATTGAATGTAACGTTTCTTCCATTGTCGTCTTGGAAGAAAAATGGGCCAATAATGCCGCCGCTCCAAAAACCACATCAAACAGTCACACCTTCAAGATGCAGTGGCTTCTCTATGACTACGTATGAGTTTTCCGAGCTACAAATACGGCAATTTTGCTTATTTACGTAGTCGCCGAGCTGGCAATGCGTCTCATCTTACAAGATGATTTTTTGAGCAAAATTATCGACGATTTCGAGTTGCTCTAAAGCCCAAAAAGAGAAGCGATGACGACACGGGTGGTCATTTAGAGTCAATTGGACCCCGCAGTTGAAAAATCCGAGATCTTTATGCAATATTCTCCTCAGGTTACTGCGACTGATGTTCGGTTGCTGAGATCGTTGGCGCGTTGACCTCGGGTTTAGGCGCACACTTTCGGCAACAGCTGCAATATTCCCGAGCGCACAGGACGAACACGGGAATCAATCAGCAAACTAGTCTCACGAACTTTCTTCACAAACTTGTGTACATCAGCTGCATTCGCACTACTCGTATTTTAACAACACAGCATCCACTTTGGAAGTAACTTTGCAATGTTTCCCAACGTTCAAGCGTAAATCGATCCATTTCATGCCACGAAAATATAATATTAAGTTTCTGTCAATTTTTTGAGTGCATAAGAGCCGTCAGTGCCAAAAACAAATAGATCACCAGTTTGGGTTCAGAAGCCGACATTCAACTAGTGATCAGGTTCATAGAATCACCGACATAGCTGAGAAAGCTCTTGAAGAAAGAACGATTTGCTCAATCATATTTCTTGATGTCTCGCAAGCCTTTGGCAGCGATATGAAGGCTTGAAATTCAAATTGCAACAGATCTTGTCTTTAAGCAGTCCAAAGAAATCTTAGCCGACGTACCGCAAGGAAGTCCAATCGGTCCGCTTCTATATCTACTGATATATTGCGTGATATACGGGGGCCGTTTTATGTAGGTTTGCTGATGACAGTGCTATAGTAGCAAGAATCCATCTAGAAAGCGCTTTTAATAATGCAAATGATGGACAAAGACGTTGAGGACAGCCCCAAAGGAAAATAACCAAGTTGCCTCATGAATTCGGTTTCTACTCCGATCGCAAAAGAGGAATGAGACACTGAATTCGAAGGGAGTGAGTAAGAATCCCGCACTACTATGTGCACTCGCTGGCGATCCTTATAGTTTCTCTTGAAGATTTTCACCTCCCTCGTCGAAAAAAAAGGGCTGTAGCTATGATACGGCGTAGTTAATGAGCATCCTTTAAGGCGAACAACTGCATCGGTAGTCTTTTCGAGTATCCAGAGGGAGTAGTTTAATGTCTCCCGCTAATACACAAACAACTTGGTCGACTTACCTTGTACCGGTCTTATATCAAAGTCCAATTACTCCTCGAAACATTTTTTATATTCGGTTTTCCGTATGTCCATCAGTGTTTCCTGCGATTTTTCCATTACTTCCTCTCGGCTGCTGAAACGCATTCCCCGTAGTTCTTTTTTAACTCGATTGAACAGAAAGAAGTCACAGGGAGCCAAATCAGGTGAATTCGGTGGCTGTTGGATGGTATTTGTTGCATTTTTCGTCAAAAAATTACGAATAATGATGGTGCGTTATCATGGTGCAAAATCCACTAGTTTTCTGCCCACAATTCTGGACCCTTTCGGCGAATTGCTTCACGCAAACGTCTCATAACGCCTAAATAATACGGCGGCCTTTGTTTACTGTCTGGTCTTCTGGCAAAAATTCATGATGCACTACGCCGCGACCGTTGTAATCCATGAAAACCGTGAGTATTGCCTTCTATTTTGACTGAAAACGACGTGGTTTTTTTGGTCCCGGCTCATTTGGTGAACGCCATTCACTTGTCTGATGTCTGGATTGCGTGTCGTACTCATAAACCTACGTCCTGTCTCCAGTAACGATCCTTTTGATGAATGTGGGATCGGATTCAGCCTCGCAAATCATCTCTTTTGCGACGTCAACACGGTCTCGTTTTTGCATGAAATTGGGGTCTTTTGGCACCAACTTTGCTGCTACACGACGAAAACCCAAATCATTAACCAAAATGTCTTGGACGGATCCATAGGCAATGTTCAAGTCCTGCGCTACCTCTCTGATGGTTAATTTGCGGTTATTGACCAACATTTCCTTTACTTCATCAATCTTTTCGTCGGTTTTCGATGTCGATGGTCTGCCACTGCGTTCGATTGACTCACGACCACTTTTGAACCGCTCGCGCCACTGGTAAACACCCGTTTTCTTTAGAGAATCGTTGCCGAAACACTTTTCCAACATTTCCAACGTTCGCGCACCATTAAATCCGTTTTTTACGCAAAAGTTCGTTGTTGCAAATTTAAATCCATTTCTAAAATTGTAAAAAATCGCCAACACACACAGAGATAGATGTACTCTTGGCTACGTAACTTTTGCAAATGTCAAGCTATGACGCTAAGATTTAGAGGGAACGTCAACAATAGATTTACCAACTTAACAAAAAAAACAGAACTCAAATCGGAACAATGGGAGCGCCACACGGTTGTGAGGTGCGGGAACTTTTTGATCAAGGTGGTAATTGACAGATGTTAGCGGGCTGACACCGGTGCGATCGCTGGTTTTGAAAAGAAAGTTTCCGAAATGGATTTAGCGGTAAATAAGGGTAAAACCAAATGTATTCTGTCAACAAGAGAGGAGACACGTCGTGAAGTTTCTAAGAGAGGCACCACTTGAAAGATACTCGTACGTGTATAAATTTGACAGCTGTCGGACGATTAGTTCTCGAGATATAGCGTTGTGAGTGAAGCAACTTTTGTTATTGTGAAAAAAATGGATTCAAAGCAATTTCGTGTGTTGATTTATCATTGCTTTTTGATGGGAAAAAATGCAGCCGATACAAAGAAGTGGCTTGATAAGTGTTACCCGGACTCTGCACCAGCCGAACGAACCATTCGCAAGTGGATTGAAAAATTTAAAAGTGGTAATACAAGCACTGAAGATGATGCACGCAGTGGACGTCCAAAAGAGGCTGTTTCAGATGAGAACATCATCAAGTCCACAAAATGATTACCGTAAAGTGAAGCTGATCGAGATAGCTGAGGCTCTGAAGATATCAAAAGAGCGTGTTGGATATATCATACACGAATATTTGGACATGCGAAAGCTCTGTTCAAAGTGGGTGCCGCGTTTGCTCACAGTCGACCAAAAACAACAACGTGTTGATGATTCTGAGGAGTGTTTAAAGCTGTTCAACCGCAATAAAGCTGAATTGTTGCGCCGGTATGTGACAATGGATGAAACTTGACTCCATCACTTCACACCAGAGTCAAGTCGGCAGTCAGCTGAGTGGCGAGCAGGCGACGAACCTCGTCCTCGGCTGGCAAGGTTATGGCATCCGTATTTTGGGATGCACATGGAATAATTTTCATCGACTATCTCCAAAAGGGGCAGACTATCAACAGCGACTATTATGAAATCGCAGAAAAATGGCCGCATGTGAAAAAAAAGAAAGTGCTGTTTCATCAAGACAATGCACCGTGTCACAAGTCGATGAAAACGATGGCAAAATTGAAAGAATTCGGCTATGAATTGCTTCCCCACCCACCGTATTCTCCAGATTTGACCCCCAACGACTATTACCTGTTCGCAGACCTCAAAAGAATGCTCGCCGGAAAGAGATTTAAGACCGATGAAGAAGCAATCGCCGAAACAGAGGAGTATTTTGAGGCTAAACCGAAATCGTACTACAAAACTGGTATTGAAAGATTGAAAAATCGTTTCAATGAGTGTATCGCCCTCGAAGGCAACAAGTTGAATTTTGCAAAAATTTTGTGTTTTACTATAAAAGGGCACGGACTTTCCAGCCAATGTGTTACAAAACCTCACAGTGGACAGCTATAACTTCAAGGTAGTAAGAAACTTTGTCTTGGCTTTGGCTCTGCATCAATTTTGCCAAAAACACCTCAGTAGGCTGTATCCCAAAAAACTAAGGAAACTCCCTAAAAGACCTTGATCACTCCATTCCTGTTCTACTTTATGGCACTGATGCATAGATTCTATGAAGAGCGGTCGTTTCAAGCGAAGAAATTTTCACAAGTTATTCACATTGTCGGACTTTGGAGGAATGGATTCAACGATGAACTATATAAGCTAATTTGAGCGGTTAACCAAGGATCCAGCTGTTAGTAAGGGCCCGGGTTTACCCTGAACTGTAAGCTCTGACCTTCACAAAGTCTTCATATCAATGCTTCCGAAGCACAATGGAAACATTTCGTAACCAATTTCCTATCTCCTCAGGAACCATTGAAATACATTCACTAGCTGTTCCATGGACTCATTAACCGCTTATTGTCTGACTATAAATCGTCCAATTAATCATCAGCCGATCAATAATAATTTAATTAAACCAATTGACATGCAATTTTTTTTAATTATATCAAAATTAGCGCATACCCCTTTGTCACATAAAATGCCTCTTGCCGCTGTTAGTCACATCCGCCCATGTATTGATAAGCAGGTAAACAATCCTAGATATTACATTAGCGACGGTAAAAATAGTGACACTTAACTAAAGATACTGCAAAACAATGAAACCCTACATAATACCGTGTTCACAGATACTTTTCCTCATTTACGAAAATAATTTAATTCTTGTGTTTGTAAGTTTATCTTATCAAAGAATTCAAACACAAATCGAGACACACGTGGTAATCGATTCCACCTTATTTTTCGTAGAACCTAATGGCTTCGCAACGTCCTGATAATTTCAGTGACAAGAAGAAGCTGCACCTTTTTGAATTGGCCTGCTTTTGAGTTGCTCTTCAGTGTTATTGATTGACTGCTGGCATGTTTGCATTCGACGCTTTTTGTTCAATACTTGAGCAATTATTGTTTCGCTCTTTCCTGTCGAGTGCTATTAATTTGCACGAGAATTTTATATGGAAAACAATTAATCAATGGGGTACGACATCCACTCGTACATCTACATAAGTCATTCGTTACGCAGGTGCACTTATTTAATTGAGTCAAAAGGGAAATGAGTGTGCAGAAGTACAGATACAGGAAATGGTTAGTTAGGTTAGGGAAATATTGGATTCGAACATTACAATAAGTAGATTTGTTGAACTGAGGCGTGGATTCCTAACTGCTTTTGCTACCAAAGAATTACGTAAACCTGGTTTAACTCCAGGTTATCTTTAAGCCAAGTGGTCAATAGGAAGTCAACACTGGTTCAAGTCCCGCTCAATACGGAAGTCTTACAGAATAATCCTCCGAGAAAGATCGTTAAAGATACAAAGGAATCCCTATTGGTTAATCCAGACCGCCTACGGCCTACCTGGAAAGTAAGAGCACTCGATAGAACAGAGAATAGTCCTCCCTTCATATAAGGTAGGCGCTTTAAGAAAAAAGAAGAAAAGGATGGGATGTTCTGCGACATACTACAGGGTGAATAACTCGAACTCCAATTTATAAAATGCTTTAATTTTTTTATTTTTTGATAAATTTTATTGTGCCAAAGCAAAAAATGTTGGAAAATACATCGATTTTCAAATTGTATCAATAGTTTTCAATATGTCCACCTTTGGCGCGAATAATGGCCTTGAGACGGCCGAAGAAAGCATCGCACGCTGCACGCAAGTGGCTTTGCGGTATTTTGGCCCATTCCCGGCGAAGTGCTTGTTTCAGGTGGTCTAAACTTTCCTATTTTTTAATGCCAACCTTCGCCTTCAAAATGCCCCAGACAGAGAAATCCAACGGATTTGCATCCGGAGAATTTGCAATCCATTGTGTCGAAGAAATGAAGTGTTGAACATTGTTTTTTAACCAATCTTGGTTGATGCGCACTCTGTGAGACGGTGCCGAGTCTTGTTGAAATGTCCATGGTCTCCGAACGAAATGAGGCTTTAATACTGCCTCTAAGACAGTTTCACGGTATACGATCGCATTAATTTTGACGCCACGGTCCAAAAATACGAGCGGAGAGCGACCATCGGCGGTTATGGCGGCCCAAACCATCACCATCGGTGCTGCCTGCTTTCTGGTGGCCATCCGAAGGTGTAAATTTTCGAAGGACCTCTCTGGCAAGTAAACTCGGTCATTTTGTTTGTTGACATATTGCTCGATAACAAATGGCGACTCATCGGAAAAAACCAAATTCGGCAACTCACCACTTTCGTGCAAGCGTAGCAACTCCTTCGCTCTTTCGACTCTAACTTTTTTCTGTTGCGGTGTAAGATCGTGTGCTTTTTGGAACTTCAATAGCTTGAGTCCAAACTCATTTTTCAGTATGTGTTGCATCCGTTCCAACGATATGTTGAGCTCACGAGGCATTTTTCTTCCACTTCGAGGCGGATTTCGCTCAATTCGACCCTTCACTTTCCGAACCATTTCTGCCGATGTTGCTGTTTTTTTATGACCACCTCCATGGCGTTTTGCAACGCTGCCAGTATCACGGTAATGCGCTATGGTTCGAGACACAAATGATTTATTCACGTTGAAGTGCTGGAGGTCTCTAACGATAGCTACTTGTGGTTTTCCAGCCAAATATAAAGCATTCACACTATCACGTTTGAATTCCGTCGCGGATAAAAATTTTTCAACACAACTGACACGCAAATCGTTTAAAAGGCTCGTAAATACTAAAATTATCTGTCATGTGTCAAAATTTGAGCTCACTGTCATGAACGGTTTGGAAATTATAGCAGTCTGAAGTTGGTTGCAGTTCAAGTCATTCAGGGTGTTTATAGCCCAAAGGCCATCTGGGAAAAATTTAGGTGGCGCTACACTCTAGGGTGAACCTGAGAATCAACCAACAACTCACTCCATTTCCGCACACTAAAATAGTTAAGATGCCTTTCCAATTGTGCGAGCTATCTATCTCTAGATCTTCTCTTTCTGCGACTATTTGGGCCGGTCGGTGCATTGATAGCCATCCACTGAATCGATTAGCGCACATTTTTCTGTATCTGCTCTTTCAAAACTCGAAGAATCTCGTGTTCAAAACGACAGAGGATATCTTTATCTGCTTTCGCTTCTGCTCTATAGAGAGGTACTTAGACGAAGAGCCTTACATAGAGTCTGTTTTGTGTTCCTTGACAAGGTCTTGTAACTCATTTATCTGTTTAAGAAACGGCAATTGCCTGATTAGGTGATGTTAATAGCGGAGCCGAGGTATACAAAAATTGTTTACTAATTCGTCGATGGTTAAACTAAACACGGCTCCATATACCTTCTCACTATAGATACTGACATGTGACCGACAAGGTGTCGAGGAGACTGATGCTGTTTCATTTGACGCAGTTAAGTGAATGGTTGTGGGTTCTAGGAATCGAGTATAATCTACACGCTCCCCGTTACTGCACCTCGATATTCATAAGCGGACTTGGAAAACTCCTGTTTAATCACCCGTCAACAAAACTAAGCACATTGCGATCGACGCAAGGCATTTCTCCAGTATTATGAGTGTTCGAACATTCCGAAGGGCCTATGTTTGATGACGAGGGCCGGAAAGCACATGCGGCTAACCAAGATGCATTCAAAGCGGCGCTATATAGTACGACTAGAGCTGCTCACAAGCTCTATGAGCACAAGAGGAGAGGCGAATACCGGCTTCAAAGGAGGAAAATGAAGGAGCATGAGAAGTGCGGGGTTGAGGAGATTGAGAGATGTTACTCCAGAAATGAGACTCAGAAGTTTTGCCAAAAGACAAAAAAAAAAACATGTCAGGGATACAAACCTCGAGCCAAAGCCTGTATCGCAGTCGATGCTGAGGATTTCTAGGGAACATGACGCACCAAATACTACTCTCAGGCAGAATGAACCTTTCAACCTGGACGATGTAGACCAATAATTCCGTCCACCCGACTTGAATCAAGTGACGATAGCCATATCTAAGCTTGACTCCAACAAAGCTGCTGGAGCGGAAGGCCCGACTGCCGAGCTCTTCAAAGCGGCAGGCGATGACTTGGTAAAGTGCATACAGCAGCAGTGTTTATCCGACCCGCAAGAAAGGAGAGCCTCTGAGCTGCTCCAAGTATAAACGCATCAGTCTTCTTAACATCGCGTATTGTGTGTGAACGTGGGAAGCCATTCGTCAACAACCGATCGGTCCATATCAGTGTGGCATCAGACAGGGAAGATCCACCATCGACCAAATATTCACACTACGGCAGATCTTGGAAAAAAGCTATTCCTCGATTTTAATGCTCGTGCTAGGTGTCTACCAAGGCTCCGCTATTAATTCAGACAACGACACCAGCCCTGAAATCAAACGAAGAAAAATTCTTGCCAATCGCTGCTGCTTTGGGCTAAGAAGGGAATTGATTAGCAAAGCCCTTTCTCCAACAAGAAAAGTGGGAGTAAAATTCTTCGGGTGATTTTTGGTCCCGTCTTGATAGACGGTGAGTGGAGGAGGAGGAACTCTACGGACTCTATACAGAAACTTAGCCTGAAGGTACTGAGGAAAGCGTTGGGGTAAGTGTGTCGCAGGATAAGACTGTTTCAATGAAGCTCAAGGGCAAATTGAATGTAAGACGTCGGGTTCCTGCGATACGTTTGAACGGCGTTGGCATTAGATGTGTGACTGAGGTCACATATCTGGGCATAACGATGGGTGAGTGTATGAACTTCATGCCTCACTTGGTTCGAACCAGACAACGCATGCTGAGTGCTGTAGGCCAGGTAAGGCGCATTTTGCGATCTGACTGGAGACTCAACAGGCGTTCTGTTCGTATCATATACGATGGCCTTTTTGTTGCCTGTGCAACATATGGAGCATCGGTATGATACGACAGGGTTATAACTGTTGATGGTCGAAGGCGGATCTTGACTTGCCAAAGAGTCGCTTCGCTTGTTGGATGTTTACCGGTTTGCCACACTGTCTGCACAGAGGCAACGCAGGTGTTGCTTGAAGTGCCACCTCTGGATCTGGAAGTGATACGTCGTATCACATGTGTTCTATCTAGATGGCAATCTAGATGGGATGCTAGCGAAAATGGCAGGGTTACTTACGGCTTCCTAGGGGATGTGCTAACCATGAGAATTTTTCCTGAACGGAATTTTAACCTCAGCCTGGGCTTTTTGTTGACCGGGCATGGCTCTCTTAATGCATTCTTGCTTAGCGGGTTTGCGAGCTGCTCATGTGGAGCCACTTGTGAGGACTGGCTTCATGTCCTATGTGAGTGTCCCAATTACGCTGACATAAAGAACTTGCAGGTTATGGGCACCACCTTTAATGGTGAGACCTACGATGCCAGTGGAATTATCACTGATACCGTACGGTTCGAAAGAACCCGTAGTTTTGCAAAAGAGGTATTTTATAGAAGACGCAATAGGCAGCTAGCAGGTAGATCATAAATTCATTTGTCCAAATTGTTGAAAGGCCGCCAGTCCTGGGCAGTGATATGCCCAACTTGAAGTAACCACAAGGTTTCGAAGCTCGACGACCGGAAGCTATATTCTGGTACCACGTTAGGTCAGGAGCCCCCGGAACTATGGTTCCGGCCTGACCTAGGAGTTGGCTCCCTTGTGGGAGTATCGTGGTGGCTGTAGGTTTGTACCCAAAATCGCGGGGAGAATAGAACTAATGATGCTTGGACATCTCATGGCTACGACCTGTGCTAAACCATGGGATTGCTATGGAACCAATTGGTCTGTTCGATGTGGAGTTGCATTGCAATCGGGTGCCATGACCCACAAAATAGCTGAGGTATTAGATAGGGAAGTTCGTGCCTTACACACGACTTCGAATCTGGTACTGGTGGTAGTACTTACGCTACCCGAAATGCGAAAATACGCGGCCTAGAAACTTCGTGCGCAATAACTCGATTGTTTCGCGACTTGTACGGTACGTAGCACCATCCTGTTGAAAGTAGAGGTCGTCCATATTAGTACACAACCTCGAGCTCCGTCCACAGAAACTTGTTTATCATATCTCGATAGCGCGCTCCATTCTCGAACTTCCGGTTCATAAAGCGTACCAAAGAATTACGCGTTCTGGATTCCCTAAATCACTCGTGGATTTTTGGTGCTTGCCGCCAATGCGGAAATGGGCCTCATCCGAAAACATGATTTCCATGCAAAAATCGATGTCAGCATGCATGTTTTCCGGGACTAAATGGGAGAACGTACGGCGCAGTTCTTGTTAATTGGACCTTGTACGCATGGAAAGCCAAATCTTTTGTCAAAATTCGGTGCAGTGTGATTGTGGAGAGGTCATGTTCCTGCGAACTGAGAGGAGTGGAGGTGTTTGACTGCGGCGATATTTTCCATTGACCGTCAAAGGCGAATACGTTTCGGCGTCTTCACATCTTGCCTGTCTCTTGGATGTTATGTTGCTCACACACGTCTCGGAAGGCACACATGATTAGGTCCAAAATTGGCACGAATTTTTTGCATCATTGCCGCGATTTCGTAATAAAATTCAGCGATTTGGATGTTTTTCTTTCAGTGTTTACGGCTTCCGTGGTAACCGTGCGTCAGCTGTAAAATAATAGGCTTTTCAAACCCCACACTTTATACAAATTTTCCGCCCGAAAAAAACCGATGGTCCCTCTCTCTGGGCACAAAATTACAAATTGAAGATTACAGTGAGTGAAGACATATACATTAGACGGAGCGGCTATCCGATTATATATTTTATTTTATTCTAAAAGTCAACCAATGGCACTCTATGTTCCGTCAGTTTGTCAGAAAACAGTCTTAAATATCACACGTCACTCATTTTTGCACTCACTCATATTTGCAATAAACATTACGAGTATATCGTATCATCAAAACACAAAAATTGATTCCAATCAAAGGTAGCCATGCCACCGAGTTTTATCTTATCTATTACGCGTAGCTATTATAGGTAAATATTAATCTATTTAACAATAGCTTATTTGAGGGAAAGACACAACAAAGCGATGACAGCTAGGTATATTGGGCACTTCTCTGTTGGTTGACAACGAACACTTTTGCTAATCTTAAGCAAATAGGAAAATTATTGTTGCGGTTCGATACGGCGGAATTGGTGGTTTAAGGAACTTTAAGGGGTTAATTCAAACAACCATTCATCCAAATTCATGTAATGATATATGCTTGACTGTCTTAGAGAAAACTGGAGCTGGAGCTTGGTGCTTATCTTGGCTCGTGATCATGGCTAATAAGCAGAATATATAACACTGGACAAACTGCTTCGAGGAGGATGGATTTTTGGATTCGCAGGATTCTCTTGATTATTTCTCAAGTTGAGAGAAGCAGTATCTATGAAATGTCGCAAAATAATTGACTAAATATAAAGCTGTTTTGACAAAGGATAGAGCTATCTGTAGCTCTGTAAAGTGCTGGCCAGGGTCAAGGATACCATTCTAGAATTGGTAACTCATCAGTCTTCTCTACACTACTGGTTAGTTATGGGACTAGTCTAGGGATTATCACCAAAACGGTGGAAACAACAGAAAAAAGATGTTTCTCCAATTGACAGGTCCTAATATCAGATGCAAAGTGTCCCTGTAGTGGGTCTTAGTCCATACTGATATTCTGGACAACACCAAAACTGTCAAGAGAAGGCACTAGACAGAGCATTTTTGATTATAACTCCGGTTAATGATTGCAATCTTCGAGCAAACAAGCAGTTTATGGGCCCTTCTGTAATAGATACATGTGTCTAGTGTCAGAGCTGATTTGCGCTATCATGGTTTAAAAGCAAATAGACTCCAATCAAGGGGTTAGGCCACTCTAGAGGCCGTAAAAATAGGCTTTTTTGTGATTATTTTTCCAGGAAAAATATAAAAAAAATAGAGTTTACAAAGGTAGAAGTTTATTGCACATATGATTGACTGTAAAACATATTTTTTATAGAATAATTTATTTAAAAATGGCGGCCGGGCAGCGTTTCTCTGATGATCTCCTTTTTTGGAAGGGTCTACGGCCGTACCAACAGCTCCTGTAAATTTTGAATTATGATGAGTCACTATTTTTATTTTTTTTTTATTGTACATAACAACAGCTAGAAAAGTACGTAGGATTTTTTTTGATATATTGATTTTTAGCCGAATGGCGCACTTCCAAAATCAAACTTGCAAAATTCGCAGAAAAGTCGCAGAAGAGTAGCAGAAAATTGTTAATAACAAATGAACTATGCCACCTAAAAAAAATCCTTACTTATTTGGAGAGTATATTTTTAAAGATCTTGTTAAAATTTGAAGTGGATTGATTAAAAATTGGGTGCGGCCAACTTGAAAAATGCAGTTTTGAGATAAACGCGTTTAAAATTTAAAGTTATAAAAGGTGTTTTTTTTTAAAGTTTGATTTTTAAACTGGCAACACTGTTTCTATAGATTGTTAATTTGACAGATGATTTATGGTTAGTACGTCTTGCCATTTTACGATGAATAGATTAACCCCAGAACAACGCGTGTAAATTGTGCAAACTTATTTTGAAAAATATGGTTCGGTTCGCCAAACTTATCGTTCGCTACGTCCATTTTACGGTCGACATAATTGTCCATCTGAGCAAGTTATTCGGAACACGATGAATCGTTTTCGCGCCACGTACACTCTAGTGGACAATGCGCATCCTCAAAGATGACAAACAGTGCGAACAGAAGAGGTTATTGCCGTTGTGGAGCGCAGTGCTGAGGAGAATCTGAATGAGTCGATTCGCCATCGTGCATTGGAGTAATTGGAGCTTTGCCCATCCACTTTGTGAAAAATTTGACGGAAAGATCTTGGCTTAAAGCTTATAAGATCTAGCTTGTGCAACAGTTGAAACCGCGTGACCATTATGCGCGTCGTAGGTTCAGTGAATGGACCGAAAACATAATCCAGCTTGATTCTCATTTTCAACGCAAAATTTTGTTCTCCGATGAGGCCCATCTTTGGTTAAATGGATATGTAAACAAGCAAAATTGCCGAATTTGGAGTGGAGAAAACCCAGACGCCCTTACAACCATTAAAACTCTCTGTTTGGTGTGCTTTATGGGCTGGTGGGATCATCGGCCCATATTTCTCTAAGGACGATGCCGGCCAGAATGTTACCGTCAATGGAGAGCGCTATAGAAACATGATGTCTGACTTATTCGTTCCTCAATTGAATGGTATTGACGTGATAGATCTTCGGTTTCAACAAGATGGCGCAACATGCCATATGGCGCGCGACACCATCAATTTATTGTGGACCTGTGAACTGGCCTCCACGATCCTGTGTTCTCACACCTTTAGATTACTTTCTTTGGCGGTATGTGAAGTCACTAGTCTATGCCGATAAACCAGAGATGTTGCACGACGACGATGTTGGAAGTCAACATTCGTCGTGTAATTGCTGATATACGGCTCCAGTTGCTCGATAAAGATGTCGAAAATTGGACTTCAAGATTGCGCTTCATTCAAGCTAGCCGTGGAGCGCATATGCCCGATGTCATATTGCGTCTATAATTTCGTACGGTTTGCTAAGGGATGGCGTAACTTGTATTATTCCATTGGAACATGCGTTGGAAAGCTACTGTCATTGTACGTCATTTTAGTATATGTCATTCATTTGAAGCGTAAACAACAATAATTTTTTTTCACTCAAATATGTCGAACTTTGTGCCTCCAAAAGTGTTTTTGCGGAGAGTTCTTCTTCATTACTTTAATATAAAGAAAACTGCTGCCGAAAGTCATCGTATTTTGGTGGAAGTTTATGGTGAACATGCGCTAGCTGAGCGAACGTGCCAAAAGTGGTTTAAAAGTGGTGATTTTGGCTTGGAAGACGATGAACGTCCTGGACAGCCAAAAAAGTTTGAAGATGAAGAACTGGAAGCATAACTCTATGAAGATTGTTGCCAAACACAAGAAGAGCTCGCAGAATCTTTGGGTGTCACTCAAGCAGCCATTTCAAAACATTTAAAAGCAGCTGGATATATTCAAAAGCAAGGAAATTGAGTTCCATTGAGTTCAAGCCGAGAGACGTCGAAAGGCGGTTTTGCATATCCGAAATGCTGCTGTAACGCCACATAAGGAAGTCATTTTTGCATCGGATTGTTACTGGTGATGAAAAATGGATCCATTACGACAACCCCAAGCGCAAAAAATCATATGTGAAACCCGGCTAACCAGCCAAATCAACGGCAAAGCCGAATATCCATGGTGGGATCAAATGGGTGGGCTGTATTATGAGCTGCTAAAACCGGGTGAAACCATCAATGGACAACGCTACGGAACACAATTAATCCGTTTGAAGAGAGCAGTGGCCGAAAAACGGCCGGAATATGCGACCAGACACGAGGCAATAATTTTCCATCATGACAACGCTCGGTCGCACGTTGCTATTCCGGTTAAGAACTATTTGGAAAACAGTGGATGGGAAGTCTTACCCCACCCGCCTTATAGCCCAGACCTTGTCCCTTCTGACTACCATTTGTTCCGGTCGATGCAGAACGCCCTCACTGAAATACGGTTCACATCTGAGCAGAATATCAAAAATTGGCTTGATTCATTCTTGGCTGCTAAGCCGGCGAAGTTCTTTTGGGATGAGATCCACAAATTGCCAGAAAGATGGGGAGAAGCTTCAGATGGGTAATACTTTGAATAATACTATTGTACATGTTTTTCTTAAATAAATGTTCAAATTAAGTTATATACCCAATATTTACACAATAATGGCATAAAATTATCTATTAAATAAAGCTAATATCATAATCATTAACATTAGCTTCAAATACTTTATTCCATATTGAATTTGTATACCTGCAAAAAAAACACCCTTTATTATCATCGTCATGAAACGCCAGATGAACTGGCTACTTATAGACCACCCACTAACAGAAACAAATAGTCAACATTCCGCTGGGAGTAGTCAAGGGCAACCTGTACCAACACTTCCTCAGCCAAACCTGGCATAGATTGACAAACTGCGACATATCAGGAAAAAGCTGGCCAAGTTATAACAAAATAAGAACAGCAGAACTACTAAGCAGATCAAGCCAATATATTGCTAGAGTTATATGAAGCCGGACTATATACTCTACTTTCTTTGCAAGTGCCCGGCTCTAGCGCGGACGAGGGCAGCGCCTTAGGTAAACATCTCTTAAATGACCTGAAAGAGTTATCTAGCAAAAGGATCGGAAAACTAATCCTTTTTCTAAACTCGGATGACAGGTTCTAATAAGCGATCCATATCTAAAAAAAAATAGTAAACCTCGCCGACACATAGGTTTACGAATCGCAGTAGCAAAGCGACACAACAAGTGCAAATTGGTTTGTCTTTTCTTTTTTTTCTAAAAACCAGAAACCACGGTGTCTCATTCGATCTGAGATAAAGTGGATGCACAAGTTACACATCGGGATATTTTATTTAATGAACCAGAACTCATTCCCCATGCGCTGTTAGAGAAAAATTGGAAAAGGATATGCTAGTACCTCTGTGCTCTGATCGATTTGCCCAGGTCACTGAGTTCTGTAACTCAGTACAACTTGCTACGAACTTTTGTCAGTTCCATCAACACTCTCTAAAGCTATTTAAGAATTCAAAAAAAAAAAAAAAGATAATGAATTACTCACCCTAGTCCTTTGAATGAAATCCTCTTTCTCGACCACCATCCGCAATCCGCATTTTTAATTAAAACAAAAATCCTCTAACCACTCTAATAGTTGCAGCAGCAGCGACTTGAACTCAATTTCGACTCAAGTCCAGCTCAAGTTCGAGTGTATTATGAGTAGATTGACGAAGGAGCACGTTGTTTTCGTTTCATTTTCACTTTGCCATCAACTTTTGATTTTTTTTTTGGTTTGCTATTATTTTTTCTGTTTGTCTTTGCTTTTGTTGGACTTCTGGCTTTGGGCTGGCTTAATCACCCCCGCAATGTGCCGGCCGGCGCGGCGGTGGCTTCGTCGTATTAATAAACCTTAAACAACGACAAAATATGATACACAACACAATACAAAGGCATTTGTAGAACTTTAATTAGAACGATTATTATTTCTGAGTGCTATAGTCTAGCATGTAAGACTACACTTACAAGCGTATGTATGTTTAATACCCGTATGTAGAAGCGCGGTTACGACTGCGACTGCTCGTATTTCGCTATCAAAAGTCGGAAAATTCGAATCAATTTCCAGACACAAACACCGGGGGCTTCATTAACTCGCAATTGTGGCGCGTTGTTATCGTTATGTCTGTCGGCTATTGGATACATAAACCTCAGACGTTTCCAACACCAAATTTATTCAAAAATAATAAATATAATTAAAGAACCCAAGCACTTGCGGATCCGCTTCGATTTGCACATACAAAGTAGCCAGCGGATAATTGAACGTGAACCGATATCGCCCGAGTGACAAGAACCACTGCAAAGCTTATGCATTATAATGCCAAGAGAGCACACATACGAGCACTCGTATATTCGTATCAAGAGTCTAGAGGCGTGGAGAGCGGTAGGAGTGCCTAAGCTATTCTCTAGAGTCCAGAGCCAGCGAGGTAGGGAACCGAACCTGAAGTATATGGATGGTAGCAGTCGTCGTTGTGTAGTAAGGAACCATGGGTTCTAAATCAGAATCGCACCGTGGTTCTGTAATCTATAAATTGTTGTGCGAGTTCTCCGCTACTATAGACTTATCACTTTAGCTCAAATCAAAATTCTAGATTTATGTCACAGTTTTACAGTGTTGTAGAAAAGTATTGGAACCTCTAGTGGTGTTGTGCTTAGTATACGGAACTGGAGAACGGATCGTTTCCAGTTCAACGATCAGAAGTCGCATACGAGCGAAAGTCATTTAGGCAGACGGGATTTGCACCTGGTTACAGATACGAGTATGGGCTTTATCGTTGAGTAGAGTCATTGTTTTGGACTTCCGTAGGGTTGCGAAACTTAGTCATGAGGGAATAATGTCGAATAAATAGGAGGCGTATATAAATACCCCGCCTGTGTCGAGACGAGGCAGAAAACGAATGTCATATTTTCCACTTCGAACGTAAGATACTGTATAATACTCGTATACGAGTATCTGTAGAATCCATTCATTATCGACAAGCTGAACATTCTCGTACACAATGGACATAAACACAGAGAGACACATGACTAAAGGCCGTCAACGAAAATGGTGATAACAGATAGTTTTGCACTGAACCAACACAGATAGAGACCGCACTTCAGTCGAAAAGGAAGACTGACTGACAAGACGATGTCCATGTCTGATTATTGTAATTTATTTGTTTTGTTATTCATCTCGACTTGAAGATGACCGATGATGAAGTGGACATATTCAGAACTGACGGAAGCACTTCTGAGAGTAGTGAGCACTGTGAGAGTAGTGATTAGCTTGAGTAGCTGAGCAGTCACAAAAGAGATGCTCTGCGATGTTTTAGTTATTATTACACATTCTTAGACAGTAGATGATCTTTCTTTTATTTAGGACATTAATGTGCTTTCTACAATATACTGTGCATCTTTTGAAAGATTCTAAGGGTGCATACGTTTTGTCAGAAAGCAAACTCTGTGCTGTCGCATTCTATCCAAGATCTGTTTCATGGTCAGATCACACGACTGTAGAGGGCCGAAGCGAATCACACCGCAGGTTACACGTATTTGTTTCCTTTTCCGATAGGAGGATACTTGAGGTAGCTATTTTCTCAAACTGATTCATGATAGAGACTCTGGAGGCCCCTAAGACTAATATAAACGATGTTGCGGGCAAGAAGACGGTCAATAATTGCGACATATTTATAAAAGGTATCCAGTGAGAAATGTTCAAGTTAAAATTGTAACTGCCCACAGACTAGCTAGCTCAGGATAGCGGGGGCGCTATCGTTTGATGCGCACATTTTATAGATTCAACAGTCACCATGAGTCAGTTTTGGGCAGCGAACCATGAGTCAGTTTTGGGCAGCGAACCACGCGTCCGCTTTTGAGCAATATTTGAAGAGCGGCGAATTACTGTTTTGTCGCAAGTAGCGCTGTTTCGTCTCACTTCAATATTTGACGGTTATGCGAGGGGCTGGCGACGGAACTGATCTGGACCAATGGACTCGTATTCCTCCGAAATTGCGAACATCTACATTGTGTGTCTACAGACGGACATGTTAACGAATGCAATCACAAGAAATCTCCAAAACTGTGCCGATCGCGTAATCCCTCAATTTTTCGCCAACACCTTTGGAATCCGCATTAAGTGTGGAACATCAGTGGAATCGATATCATCAGGAAGACGTCAAAAATGCCGACACTGATGTTCTAACTTCCATCGACCCACCATCCCTGTTTTTAAAAAAAAAGTAAAGGCAAGCACATGTAGCAAAACAATTTACCTATGAAAATGTGCTCCATAGAAAAACCTGAGCGGCTTGTGCGCGAACGACGGCTTCCCAGAGCAAAATTATAGGCTATGAGAGGTGAGCGATCGAGAAAATGAAGTAATGCTACTCCATGAATGGCAGAAGTATTCCCAAAAAGTGAAAAGATTGCTTCAAGCCAACAAAATCCAAACAGGAACCTATAGAGATGGGTAAGGACATTTCGGTCAGATTCGGTACTGGTTATATGCAAAAAAAAAAGCATTCTGCAGACTTTTAAACGGCGATTTCCACTGGCAGACACAACGGACTGTTCAACTTGGACGATGAAAGGCAAGTTTTCAGACCACTTGTCAAGACTGATATAAAGGTTGCAATATGTAATCTTCAGTACAAGAAGTCGGCCGGATAAGACGGGCTTCCTGTTTAATTGACTCATTTTCAAGAAAGTAGACTCTCTCAAATGTGCCATCTTGTCTGTGTAAACTACCGAAACTGTTTATCAACCATAGAAACACGGTTTTAGTATTGCTAACTTCACAATCAACACTACAATATTCACAATACGGCAGATCCCGCACTTTACAATATCTACGCCTACCCGCAAGGACAGTGCAGTACATCAGTCTCTGGTTTTTAATGTAAACCACCTGTCATGTAGACTTATGTTTACGGGATGCCCATTCATCCATACAAGGATACGCCTTGCCATCGCTCTCCGTCAATCCTTTGATACCAATTCAGAACTGTGTTGGAGGCACAAGTTCCACCCTTGGTATGAGTCGAGGCCGACCTAAAACCTCTTGCTGCTCTTAGGGTCACAGCACCCAGTACTTATTTGCAACTCTACAATGGGTTAGACCCTTTCCCGCGATTTGGGTTTAAACCACAGCCACCATGACGCTCCCAAGGGCCCTACCTCAACAAGTCAGGTTCGGACCGAAATCCGGGGGGCTCCCGACTCCCATGGTACCGTGATTTAAGTCCTGGTAGGGACTACCGGCGGTCTTGCCGCCAAGAAGACCTATGACTGGCAACTTGTAACTGGTCAAATCGTAGCAACCTTCAGAGGCGTCATCGGAAGATGTTTACGATAAGACCAGTAATATGCTCTGCCCCCGCTTTTTATTAGACAACGTCATTGATGGGCGAAGCCTTGATAATTGGGCGGGGGCCCTACAGTGCAGTACAGGAAGATTTCAAGTTAGCTGGCGCGCATAAGTCTAAGAGGACTCCAAAAATTTAGAAGTTTGCTACTGGATACAGTTTGCCAAGGGCTGTTGCTTAAGGCACAGGTTCACCCTGTTATGCCATCTATGTGAGTAAGTAAGGTCCAACTCATTTTGGAATTGAAGGCATTCTCTTCTTACTTTACAGCTTCTTCGCTTAGGATTTAGGGTAGCTCAAAACTGAAATCGATTTCGCTCAAAAAATCTTCTTCTCAGATTATGCGCTATTTCAACGAGCGAAACTATTTGGTCGTCGGAAAGCAACTAGATAGTTCTACGGAGGCCAATTCATTCTCAGTGGATTGGACTATACTTCTTTGAAAATGAAGAGACATGGATTTTGATAAATTGAACTTAGCTGCCGTTGGGTTGCATCAGGATGTCGTTACGTAGCACACAGGTCATCCCTCTGCACACTTAACCAACTGGTCTTGTGATGTGGCTTCATCTCCGTGGAGCTACGATGTAATGCAGAGGGACATTTTTTTTTATTATCCTGACTATTCAAATGCGATCAGGTAGAACAGCCTCAAAAAATTGAGAGTTTGCTACAAAATTAGGTTGACATGATGGAGCGTCTGGGCCGGTGAGTCCTACACACTTGCATAACCAAAAGCTTTGTAACGTGTCGGGAAATGCCCCAAACTTTATCAAACAATGCACAAACATGCTCAACCACTTCAGAAATAATGTCATACGAGTACTTCAGGAAAATCAAGTACGTTTATCGTCAAGTCGGCGGTGCTCAGATATTTATTGAAAAAAACGAAATGAAAAGGGCACTCGAACTTTGACAGTGTATAGCGAAGCTACAGATGTCAAATTTGAAGGATATGCTAATTAGAGTTGGGCAAATCATCACGGTTGAGCAACGCGTGCAAATTATTAAACTTTTCTATTACATGAGTGCCCAGTTCGAGCTACGTTCCGTGCGCTATGTGATTTTTATGGTGTATATACCAGTGATCGTCCTGTTGGGTCGGATTTTTGTCGTTTGGTGGACAAATTCGAGTCCACTGGTTCAGTAACGAATCAATCGTACGTCGTCAAAACGTGAGGTCTGTGGAAGATATTGCTGCAGCGAACGAGAGTGTGCAGGATAACGCGAGGCGGTCAGTACCTAGTTGCGCACCACAACTTGGCCTTTCGCAGACTTCAACTTGGCGAATTTTGCGTCGCAACTTACGGCTGCACCCGTACAAAATTCAATTGAACCGGAAACTGAAGGTAAACGACTATTCACTGACTGTACTCAGCAGCAGATGGAGGGGGCAGCAGTTGATTTCAAATGCAAAATCAATCTTCGGAGCACCGAACTGTCCTAGTACTCTTAAATTCATAGCGAGACGGATGTTACGCTTGAAAGTTTGAAGGGGCGGAATGCTACTGGTAATTTCAATGGAGTACTGGTGGTGAAAATACCGATAGAATTAGGTGAGGCAAGAGACGTTGCGTCAGTGTTCAAGCGTGACAATTGACTGTGCAGCATTGGCGTTACCTATGAGTTTTAACACACGGTTTTGAATTTTATTGTATCTAGCAGGTGCATAGATGTTTTAGGAGCACCTGACCAGATGCCAGATCAGAGAGGGTGAAATATTTCTTATATCGCTTGAGGAAACCTAGACATTTCGCAGCATTTTTGGCAACATTGAATATGTGGTCATTCCCACGTAGGTTGCCACGTGCGTCAAACATACTGAGAATGGAAAGTTTTTCGGTTTCAACGATACTGGGTACTTGAATTTTTATGCTGCTAATATCAGAATTTAATGATCTTAACATACGCTGCCGCTCCCGTTCTACAGCCGAAGAGCAGGGACGTGAGTCCGGAGCCTATATGAAAAGTAAAGAGTACTGTCGTCAGCAAAGGAATATATTGTATTAGAAGTAGCAGACAAGAGATCATTGATGAAAATTAAAAAGAGTGTCGGAGACAGAACGAAGCCCTGGGGCACACCAGATTTTATTTTGTGGATATCAGCCTCGAAACAATGCAAGACAACTTGAATTAAACCTTTCGAAAGGTGATTTCTAATCCATTAAAGAAGAGAGTTGTCGATCCAAAATCCACGCATTTTCGACAAAAGAGCTTGATGCCAATTTCTGTCAAATGCCTTAGAAATATCAAGGCAACTATCTCGCTTCCGCCAGATTGGTGTACAGTTTGGTTCCACTTTTCGGTGAGATATGCTATCGAAAACCGTACTGTCGGTCACAGAGAAGTTTTCGTGTTTCGAAATATTTCATGAGCTGACGGGCTTATCAGAATTTCCATGATTTTGGAAAGAAGGGACTTAAGTGCAATGGGACTGTAGGAGGATAGAGAAGAAGATCCGTCTTTTTTAGGGACGGGCTGAAGAGTAGGGTTGATAAAAAAGCTTACACAGTGGTTTTGCCAGCGTGGAAGGACACGTCTTCAGAAGAAGTGGACATATACCATTTGGATCAGTGGATTTGTGAATGCTAAGATATTTAAGTACTCTTGCTACTACACGAGTGCGAAAGTGGATTCGTTCCGTTGAAGATTCGGTGTAGGCGGAGACAAAGTACAATCTGGAAGTGCTGAGCTGGCCCGCAAAGTCTGCAGCGAGCATATTGACCTTGTCCAAAAAGATGACATCTAGAATGTCATTACAAATGAGCGTTGGGATGGAAGATGCGGTAGAATTTTTAATATTTTTGACGAACAACCAAAATTTGTTACTACCTTTGGGACAATGTAGTATATCTGGCCACAGTTTTTGGTCGTATTGAAATTTCAAACGTTTTTTTATGAGTCATTTTTGGCTCATTTGAACTTTTTTCAGTTTTTCTCTGTAGTTTCGGTCTTGTACGACCGAAAAAAACACTTCTCTAACCCTGACAGCCTCTTTTGGTTTGATAGTCGTAATCCGATGAGGGATAAAGGCTCTCATTCACATCAGTAGCGGCATCTATTTGGAGAGATATCAATCCACATGCGACCCATCAACTGCAAATGCATCCAGAAGAAGTCACTCTTTGGTGTGGATTTTGATCCGGCGAAGTCAGACTTGTACATCTTCCAAAATGAAGCTGTCACCGGCAAGAGTTACAGGTCGATAATAACAAATTTCATGTGGCCGAAATTGGAAGATATTGATTTCAGTGACATGTGGTTCCAACAATGGGAAAATTTCGACGGCATAGTAATCTCGCGTTCCGCTGTCAACTGGCTACCGAGATCGTGTGATTTGGTGCTATTAGGCTTTCTCTTGTGGGGCTACGTTAAACTACGTGGTTTACAAACTGGGCGGGTACACATCATCGATGAGAGTAATAGCAGTGGTGGTTTTCTAAAACAAGAAATGAGTGCTTCAGGGAGTACCTATGTATACAAATGAAGAAAAGTATGCCAAAGGGTCTTGTTTTATTCAGGAGAACAAGTTGCAACAAATTCTATGTATGGTCCAGAGCTAAACTTGGTTATTTTCTACACGGTGAAAATATTCGCTCGGATGTTGTTTTGAGTAGTTAGCCCTACGACATAAACATCCTGCGGAGTTTAGACAAAGTAGTACGTCTAAAGTGTTATTGCTAGTAGAGGTTGCCCAGGATAATTGCAATGTAGTCAATCCAATTCTACGCAGAGTAAATATTCCATAAATGAGAAATCGGAGAATGACTATTTATAATATCCTCGTGGTCAGTGGAGGTATTCCACTTAGTTGAGTCGAAATGATTGTAGCCCTTAAAACGTGTCCTCACATTCAATCTCATAAAAACTTTGGAAGCTTGGAATTGCACACCATAAGTCTCCTCGCCTTTGCTGGTCATAAAATCACAAAACAAAACAACTAATGGCTAAATCTTCAATAAAATTTGATACTGCCGGGTTCAACAGCAAATTAATTTTGTTTACTAGTTGTCAGGCCTTCAACCGTTGGGATATTGAATAGCTTTTGGATTTGGATTTTTTTTTTATTTGCAGCACTGGGACAATAGACCGACACCACCGACTGTTCATTCAAATCTGATTATTCTCGCATCAATCGTTCTTTAATTAACAAAATAAGGAAAAAATTTATCAAATCAGTTTGTTATTCTACCCCTTATTGATGTTGTTCTAGGTAATTGAAAATGTTTATCACGATTTTACGATGTTGGTGGAGACGCCAACTAATCGTCGAAAAGGCATACGAGTATTGCCTACGTGATTCACATTTTTAATAGGAAATCGATTATTTGATTTCTTCTCATTTTTAGCGATTTAACTTTTTCAAGAATTAAATCGAATGGTAATTCGTATCTGCATTAGGTCCTCTTCAAAAGTGTTATACGTCGGCCACTTCAAGTTGAATTTATCTTGCATCCATTTACTTGACGTGCGCATTATTGCTTCTTAAAATACATTTAAACAACAAATAAATATATCAAGTTCCGCGGAGAAAATGTGTTAACCACTTGACCGTTGATAAACAGCCGGAAACGAGTTGGATGTTTTTTTCCGTCGTTTTTTTTGTATCCAACGTTGTTGTTAATGGGACAGAAGGTTCTTTGGTTTTCTAATCAATTTTCTAAATTCTCCCAAAGCGACTTATCAGTCTTTCAAGAAACCGATAAGCCTAGGGAATCTATCGAGTAAACAATGTCCGATATCACTCGTAAATATGTTTGGCTTCGATATATACTCATGTATAACATATTATAGGGAGGTGCCAATTCGACTTAACATAATAAATTGCCTCTGTATTAGGTTCGTTCCATTTTTGTCGTGTTTTTTTTTTTGTATCTGATATCAACAGCAATAGGTGTAGGTGCTGGTACTACCAAACTGTTTATCAGGTACACCTGAAATCAGGGCCAACTGCGTCGACCGCGATTCGTTGGCGGAAGGCTTTGGTGTCTTTTTAGAATTTCGAAACTACGACGTCATCAGTTCAAAAACAGATTTTGCACCGGATTTCCGAATGGTTTTTTCCTTAATATGTCCACCGAGATATATACGGGGAAAACCAATCGATGAGTATACTTAGTAGTAGTAGCACAGGGTGGACGTTTTCCCCTTTTCCAATCTCTTATTCGCCTGCTTTTGATACATTCTCAGAGGACAATCAAAGTTTCACTAGGAAGTAAGACCTCCTCTGTAGTCCGATAAATATTCGATGTGGATCGCATTTGCCTTCAATTACAACCCACATACATTTAAAACCAACGGAAAAGCGTACTTCAGTTAGAACTTATCTTTCCCTTCTTCTTGAAGCACATTCCATCAAATCGTAACTTATCTCTACAAGAAATCCTTACAAGCCTCACTGATTGCTTCAATTAAAATGTCTCCCTAGGCATGAGTAACAAAATATATTCATGTGTATGTGCACATCATTTAGAGAACGACGTAATGACAATAACAAACAATTTCTATCAGTTTTACACGCCATTGCGTCGTTCAGTGAACTCTGTCTGTTCAGAATATGTCTGACCCTAGAAAGATACTTCAACACAACATTAACAGATACTCTCGCCCCCCTTTTACCCGCATTTAGTTTAAATCTGCATCTCTGATTGCATTAACGAACTTTTCAGTTTAATCATCAAGAAAAAAGAAAAAAATCAAATTTATTGTTTGTTTATATTGTGACCCTCAAGCGACACACTTTTAACCACTCAATCTGGACACTGTCGATAACGTTAAGCGGATGGTGACGACGCGGCAGAACAAGTAAATTGTTTTTTTTTTTGCCTTCGTGATAAACCAATTTTTTTATACAAAACAACAAAATAAAACAAACACATGTCCAAAACAAATTGCGATTAGCATGTGCGTTACGAGCAATTGAAAGTAAACGCTTAATCGCTTGATACAGTCGGTGGCAGTAGTATAGAGACGCTAGGAAAAAAAAACAGCACTTGTGGTGCTAGGTATTTAGACAAATTAAAATCTCGACATTTTGGACATGTATAGGCTATTGTAGATACAACATCTTACAGATGATTGCGATTTGCCAGTGAACGAGGGAAACATCGATAAGCCAGATATCGTGTAGCATTGCTGTATAGCTCATGAGAGCAACAAGACAATCTTTTCAAAAATTCCGCGAAAGACTAGGGACGAGTTTGCTGTGCCTTATACTGCCGATTGCTGTATGCCCCAACGGGCTTATTATTATTATTATTGGCCCGGGTCTACCCCGGACAACTTTATTAAGCTTATTAACAAGCAAACACTTAAAACTAGACTTAAAACTAACAAAGAGGCGAGGAAAAATACTGGACGAGGGAGATGTTAAGGGAGTGGCATATTGAGCAGTGCTTTTTTTATTTCGTGTTTGCTGCTATTTAGATCAAAGACTTCGGCGTAGTTGTTCGTTATACGCAACATTCTAGATATGGGTTCAAAATGACCGTAGTTGGTGCGGTGAGTTCGGATCAGGAAGAGTGGGACAGATCTTAGATTACGGGGACTGGGAGTGAATGCAATATTTTGCCTTATTCTCGAGCACTCGATATTTCCAGTCAGTAACTGGTTTTTTACATCAACGACTTTACGACGTTTTTTTAGGGTATGCATTCTAATTAGTTTTAGCCTATTTTCATAGGAGGGGTAATCCATATGGGTCGGCCCAGGGTAGACCACGAAGTGCGAAACGGATAAACCTGCGTTGGACTGCTTCTATTCTTTGAATGTGGGTTAGTTTATAGGGTGACCAAACTTGGCTGCAATATTCGAGGAGAGGCCTTACAAAAGTAATGTACAGGGACTTTGTAACGTAAGGGTTGGAAAATTCTTTAGACCAGCGTTTGATAAAACCAAGTGCAGAGTTAGCTTTATTTATAATGCTGTCAATATGTGAGTCAAAATTCAATTCTCTGTTACAAATTATTCCTAGATCCCGTACTTGGGAATAGGTTATCGCTTGGCATTTGCTGACATTAAGCTCCAAAAAGTTTTGCTTGCACCATACCGAAAACTTATTTAAGTCATCTTGCAGGCAATGGGAGTCAAAAGGCAATGAAATGACTTTGGAAATTCTCATGTCAATTCGTTTACAATTCGTTAAAAAATGAGATTTATGTCGTTAATCGTTAGGATAAAGATGATTGGCCCAAGGTGACTACCCTGAGGGACACCAGATGTTGCTTTAATGGGGTCGGATATTGAAGATCTGAAGATGACCCCGTATTCTCGGTCTTCTATATAGGATTTGGTCCACAAAATGAGGGGAAAAGCCAATTTTTTTTTAGTTTAAAAATGATAAGTTGGTGAGAAATTTTATCGAATGCCTGGCTGAAATCAGTGGAAATTGAATCGACTTCATCACCGTCTTCTAAAGCATGAAGCGTCCTAGAGACGAACTCTGTTACGTTAGTGGTCGTTGATTTACCTTTCATGAAACCGTGCTGATTTATACAGATAGTTGGCCTACAGTACGGAAGCAGTTGTTGATAGACTATGCTTTCAAAAAGTTTGGCTATGCAAGAGAGTTTTGCTATGGGCCTATAATTATCGACTTCGGCCTTACTTCATTTTTTATGAATAGGGATGATGTAAGATTCCTTCCATAGGAAAGGGAAAGTACCTGTTGAGACAGACAAGTTAAATAGGGCAGCAAGATTAGGACCGAGATGGTTAACACACTCTTTTATTACAATAGCTGGAAGAGCATCAGGGCCGAACGAAAAATCATCTTTAAGTTTGGTAATGTTATCGGATACCAAAGATGTTGTTATATTTAGCGAAACGGATGATGTTTCAGGATAGTTTCTCATATACTCGTATGTTAGCTAAAGTAACTAGGATCAGGTTCAGCTGTTTTCTTAGAAAAGGATTTATTAAAATGACAGGCAAAGAAATTTGCAACGGTTTTCGGGTCGGCAGAAGATTCACTAAGAAATTTGAGAGTAGATGGGTAGCTGTCTGACTTTCTTTTAGTATTAACAAACTGGTAGAAGCGTTTAGGGTCTGAGACTAAGTTAAATTGCATGCGGTAGAGGTACTCAAGGTAAAGAGACTCGATAATTACTGTAATCGGAATCGGGTCGAGTCCTTAAGAATTTATGCCACAACTTGTTTCTGTAATTACGGAGAGAGCGCAACTCCTTGTTGTACCAGGGAGGAGCTGACATGCAGTCCTATCGGAAGGTATATGGAACCGTATGGGCAAAGCAGGCGAAAATTAACAAGAACGTTGATAGGGCAAGATCAATGTTAGTTGTCTCAGGAATAAAGTCAAAGTTAATGTTGCTGATGAGTTTTTTAAGTTTGTTAAAGTCGGTTCTTCGGACGTTAAATGAAAATGCATTTTCCGAATCGACACTTGTGTTGCCATTTTCATATGAGTATATAATTGACAAGGGGGAATGAAGGCGGTCTAGGGTAGAAAGAAGATGATCACTCCTATAAACGACACAGTTATCTGAATCGGATGTGAAGACAAGGTCGAGTTGTCTGTTCATTGTGTTAGGTATTCCACTAATCTGATATAGACTTGAGTTGGTTAGGCAGTCCACCATCAATATTTCTATTTCTGAGGACGAATTAAGAGAGACGAAATGAGACGAATCGTCGGAAGGCCCCCATTTAAGTTGGGGGAGGTTGAAATCCCCTACTAGAATAATACAGCCTTCAGGTTGTGCATTATCAGTCAAAAAATCCACTGCGTGAACTACAGGTCGATAAGACTCAATTGGTTGGGATGGGTGAATGTAACAACAAATTACGTAAAGACAGCCTTTGGGGAGCGTAATGTTGACACATACTAACTCAAAGTTGTCAGTGTGGGGAATATCAACAGGAGTTGAGTGGAAAAAGTTCCGGATTGCTAGTAAAATACCTCGGCCATAGGGATTATCAGCTCTTTCAAATCCATCTTTTCGAAAAACGTTGAAATTTGGAGGAAACAGCTCAAGGTTATTAATGTCCGGAATTAGATTTGTTTCAGTAAGAGCAATTAGGTCATACGGTAACTTTTGAGAATTGAGATATACGACGGAGATCTTAGAGCGCAAACCTCTTACATTTTGGTAGTAAATGGACAGGCATTGTGGACTGGAGAATACAGGATTTAGTTTGTTAGGAACTGTAATAGTTTTTAAAATTTGAACGAGTTCTTTGCAAGTGGGAGAGACGTTTAGAGCTGACATGCGAAGACAGCGTAGAAAGATCATTATGAACTTCATCGGAAGAGATGTCGAAACTCTCATGGTAGCGAACGAAAATTTGCATCAATTCCAATGGCTTAGGATAGCAAGTAACGAAAGCATCATTTCGCTTTTCAAATTAACGTAGTTAACCACACAAAGGCTGCAAAATAAAGCAAAGTTCGACGAGAGTTCGATCTCCTTGTAGCTTCATCAATACGCGTCGAAGTATCTATTTTAAAAGCGGAAGTGGGCATATCTATAAAATTACCAAGAGGAAATCGGTTGTTTAGAGTACGTTCCTTTTTTTACAAATGAGGTTCCACATTGATTTTAAATCGCTCATCTGCCAAATGAATGTAGATCCCTTGTCGAATATAAGCTGTACACGGTAGAAAAGACCTTTATTGATCTTCCAAGTTACGAGGGCTGTCTGAAAAGAACGTAAAGACAGCGGCACTCGTCAATAAAAGCTAGTGAATGCTAGTTGTGCATCTTTTGACAGTTGCTTACCGAAGCTTCAGTCATTTTGGACGCGCAGTTTTTAGTTGACAGCCGTTTGAGTGAGTCGATGTGAGTGTTTTTTGTGAAAATGCAAAAAAATTGATTATCGAGCTGTTATTAAATTCTTGTTTTTGAAAGGCAATACACCTACACAAATCAAAAATAAGTCTCTGTGTATGGGGACTCGGCACCACCATTTACCATAGTGAAATTTTGGGCAACTGAATTTAAACGTGGGCGTAGGAGCTTGGGAGATGATGAACGTTCTGGACGTCCAAAAACTGCAACCACTGACGATAATATTGCTAAAGTTCACCAAATGGTGTTAGACGACCGCCGAATTAAAGTGAGAGAGATAGTAGAGGTTATGAAAATGTCCAAAGAACATGAAATCAAGATTTAGGCATGAGAAAGCTGTCCGTGCGTTTGATGCCGCGTTTGCTTACGTTAGACCAAAAACGTGTTCGAATGAACATTTCCAACGCTCTGTTGGCGCAGTTTAGGCGCAATAAATCCGAGTCTTGAAGCTTGGATACACCATTATACGCCCGAAACAAAAATTCAGTCAAAACAGTGGACTGCAAATGGCGAGCCGGCTCCAAAAAAAGCAAAAACTGTTTTTTTCGGCTGCGAAAGTGATGGCGACTGTTTTTTGGGATAGTCGATTATCTTCAAAAATTAAAAACTATTACAGGAGCATCCTACGCATCATTACTTGCCAAGGTGCAGGCAGAAATTGCAGAAAAACGGCCACATTTGCAGAAAAAGAAAATCCTGTTTCACCAAGACAACGCGCCGTCTCACACCTCAGCGGTTGCCATGGCGAAAATCCATGAATTACGGTTTGAACTGCTTGACCATCCGCCTTATTCACCAGATTTAGCCCCAAGCGGCTTCTTTTTGCTCCCTCATCTAAAAACTGCGCTCGAAGTACAGAGATTTTCGTCAAATGAGGAGTCAATCACCTTCGTAAACAATTATTTTGCAGAGAAAAACGCCAAGTACTATTTGGACGGGTTAGAGAGATGGGAGCATCGCTGGGAGAAGTGTGTAGAGTTACAAGGAGACTATGTAGAAAAATAAAAACAAATGTATAATTCGGTCGGAAACTTTTCAGTCACCCCTCGTATAGTCACATGAAAGGCGGTCGACTCGCACAAGCTTCCTTCCGAAAGTCCACTAACACTGAGATTGTCTGTTTTTTTCCAAAACGTATCAAAGTCAAATTCAAATTCCGAATGATTTGTGATCCAAAAGTCAAAGTTAAAAAGTAAGCATCTTCAGCTTATCAAGAAGGCGGAGGAGATGACAAAAGCCACTAGGATACAGGGCATTGCATTCTTAGATGATATAAGAATATCTATATAACTTAACCAGTTTGATACCGGCCAAAAAAGGTAATAAGGCCGCTTTTTGGTCACCTGTCATTTGCACTGACATTTTTTGACAGATTAAAAGTGAAAACTACGCCTTTAATAAATAAGGAACGATGCACACTTTCACGATGTATTAAATTGTAAAAATTTACTACAAGAATAGTGTAAATTTCGCTAAAAGTTTTCTCGGCCGACGCGAAGCATCTTCTCGTCCAGGAATTGTTAAATTGGTTCAGAAATTTGAGCTATTTTGGATAATTTGGTGATGTGAAGAACAGAAAACGATGCTCGTCAACCAAAACGTGTCGATTCCACGTCGTCCCACGCAATTGGTCATATTATAAACAACACTCCACCAAATTTTGCAGAGTTTCTAAAAGTTCAATTGTAGCAAAAACTTAAGTCTGACGGCCATCAGCAGCGTCGAGACTTTGCCAATGCGGTGTTGGAAATGCATGAAATTGATGCAAATTATGATGAGCGATTAGGCACAATTCCATTTTCAAGACTTTGTTAATTAGAAGAAATTGACATCTTTGTTGCGACGTGTTATTGTTTGATGGGGTTTTTGGGCAGGAGGTATCATTGGACCTTATTTTTTCGAAAATGATGCCGGTATGGCTGTTATCATAATCAGTTCTATCGAACCAAGATAAATGATGTTTTATGACCGTCACTTGAAGGTATGAATGCAGGCTATGTTTATTTCGGTCCCGTTACGTGGCACACAAGTGGTGAAACCATTGCTCTTTTGCTGGGAAAACCTCTAGACGATTCATTTCTTGAAATGGTGATCAAAATAAGCCATCGGGCCCATGCGATTTAACACTGTCTGACTTCTTTTTTTTTTAATCTTTTGATAGAGAAGATTTACGCTAACGCTCCCTAGTAAATAGAGCCGAAATTATTGCAAAATCTGTTGAACAATTTAGCCAAAGGGTCCCAGATGCTTATGGTAATCATTTGGTCGATATTGTTTTTACATTATCAATGGCAACCCCTCTTCTAGCGATGAAAACTTTAATTCTTAGAAAAATACGTCTTATTGGAAAGCCATTTACGTCTGTTACCAAGAGATCAATCAGACTTCTTAAGAAAAAGTTACATAGATAGGGGTTTCATATAATAAATAGATGAGGGACAGTTTCTTTTCATTTCGTGTCTCTAGAGATTTTACAGAAGTCGTTAAATGACCCACCAATACTATGAAGCAATGCCATGTGTGACATCTAATATTGATAGGAGTCTTTTCATCGTTTTCCAATCCATGCTAGTACATTGTTACGTAAAACATGTAGCTATAAAGTTACAACTACTGCTTTATCCCTCGAAGGCGCAAATCTTGAGTATCTTCTTGGCTACTTCATATCCTTTGCAAATTTGATTGTCATGGAAGCCAGCACAGGGATACTTGAAACTGACAGCTAATCGTTCAGAGATTAGCAGTGTTCCATGACCGTAGAAATTGCCAGTAGCATTCCGCCCCTTCAAACTCTTAACCGTAACACCCGTCTCGCTATAAATGCTCATCAGCATATCCTCAAGCCCACTTTCGGACGTACTCTAAAATATCATGATTCATTCCTAAGCCGTACAACTCGCTTATGGAATGCCCTGCCTAGCTCCTTATTTCCTAGTCATTATAACCTTCAAACATTTAAAACCAACGTTCGCCGGTACCTCTCTTTCTTTCCGCCCTGATTTTCTTTCGCCCGCGCTGTGTAAAAGCATTTTAGGGGTGCTTAAATCCCTTGAGCGCTCCCAAATTATAAAAAAAAGAAAGAGTGTGTTTTTCCGGAGTTATAGAAGGTTTTTTTTAGCAAGAACGACAAGAACTGAATTTGAATCAACGACCTTTATTGCTTATGAAGAATGAATACAACTTGCCAGCCCTAAATATGTTTGCGGCATACACCAATGACTTTTCAATACCCCACAAGGTCCAATCGAGTGGAGTCACATCGTATGATCTTAGTGGGCAGCGATCACAGTATTCACTGATTCATTTCGCGATATATCGTCGTTGAGTCTCCTCTAGATTTGGGTCTTTCCAGAAATATTTTGCAGTCTTGTCACTAAGCATGATTTTTCAATGAATATAAGAATCGACTTCAAGCTGTTCAAATGCTCAATCCACGTACTAACGTCGAAAGCCATGATCTTGTAGCTTTATTTCCTGCACAAGTTGGATCTTATGCGAGTGTAGAGAAAGATCTTTTTTCAAAACTGTCTACATTATGGAGGAATGAGGTCCAAGTTCTTGTGAACGACGCCGAATACTCGTAGACAATCCTGATCCTCACGCACATTATTTTGGTGTTTAGTCGGTTCTGCGTCGTATTAGGTGTACAGTTTCTTCCGGGACTGATTTTATAAAGGGTGTCCCAAAATTTACGAAAGACTAGCATTTTGCGCCATTTGTGCGGTAGTATTACCAACGAAAAAAAAGACAGCTGCCAGTTCAGGGTTATTAGAAATGGAGCGCTACGAAAAAAAAAACAACGCGTTTTCATTGTTGAGCAATATTTTAAAAATAATGAAGGTTTGGCAGCTACTGTTCACAATTTTCGTAGGAAATATGGTCGGAATCGTGATTTAGCTTCATCATCTGTGAAGAGAACCAAACTACCTTTTGATAGATTTTAGTCTTGTATATGACAGCATTTATAGTGACGAGCTTTATAGAGTCATGACTAGTCCCTCTGCGCAGAATGGTGATGGAGAACGCTTACTGCTCCGTCAAGGTTGGTAACCACTTAACCGAGACCTTTGATGTCAGAAAAGGTTTTAGGCAAGGTGACGCGCTCTCATGTGACTTCTTTAACATCACACTTGAAAGAATAGTGCGGAACTCAGAAGCGAACACTTCAAAAGTCTAAAGAACCACTCTTGCCAATCGCTGTTTCAATGTGCTTAGAAGGCAATTGTGTACTAAGGCCGTATCCTGAATGAATAAGGAGCTTCTATATAAGACCTTGATCAACCCATAGATTTTATCAAAAGTACTTCGTACAATATTCGGTCCCGTTTGCGTTGACGGACTTTAGACAAGATTCCTTTGAATCTTGTACGAACTGAACGGCAACACAATGTAGTCAGAAAACTGCGCATAAATTGCCTAAGATTGCTAGGACATATAGAGCGAATGGACACCAACGCTGCGGCTCGCAGAGTTTTCGAATCTAACTCTGAAGGACAACGCAGTAGGGGAAGACCTCATCTTAAGTGGCGCGCACATGTATAAGGGGACCTCAACCGACTTCGAGTACGCAACTGGAGGTAGTTAGCTAAGGATCGGGCTTACTGCAGAGGCTTGTTAAGGTTCAGCGAAACCAAGTTTTGGTTGTTATTTCCTTTTTTTATTTCGATGCTTTGTTTCCCAAAATGCAATGCCAAACTAGGGGTGTTTTTTTGGCCTACATCACAACTATCGTCTGCCCAAAATGGATCACTAATTTCGCTGCTGTCACTAATTTATCATAAAAACAATTTCAGTGTTAGGGTATTACTTACAACCCCTATCATCTCCAGAATTGACTGCACTCCTCCTCATACCACAAGCGATGCAGAAACCTGCATATTCTACTCGAATGTGCATTCATTAACCGCATTTCTTTCCATCAACAAGATAGAATTTCAAAACGTATCGTGCGAATATCACAATAGGAACACACAATTTTCACGGTTTTTTTTTTTTCGAAAACAATTTCAAAAATATGATGAGAAGACAACACAATATTTTGTACGATTTTGAATGTTGCCGACGTTGCTAAGTAACGCAGGCAAAACATACTCTCGTATCTGCTGGTAGCCAACAGATATGATACGTATGGCAATAGCAATAGGGCATAACGAGAACATCTGTCACCAACAATTTTTATTTTTTTTATTTTTTTTCTTAATTTTCTTATGTCGAAAGAGACCGGAAGAATGTTTTATTTTTACCATCTCATGACGACAGAGGATAAATATGATTTACCCGACTCGTACACGAAATCTACAATTCAACACACGTCCACGTCCACGGCAAATGAGAATTTCAAGAGGCCGTCCTCGCTCATCCTCTTCTATTTGACGAGCACTCAAATAAAAATTCGAAAAGAACCCGGCGCGGCACAAGAATATATTTAGTTTCAGTTTCGGATTTTCGGTATGACACATCAGGGGAATAATCGATGACAATGACTGGTAGAGGACACTATCGAAATAGGACACAAAACTCAACGAAAAATGACTAATTTGAGTGTATTTTGCACCTTCAACTCGAAAACCGTGTATCTTTTCCTATTTTTCAGTGATAGTTTTAAAAAAATTCAACAAATTCACACTATGGGAACGCTCCCAAGCACTTACAAGCACAAAAGATACATTGAAATCACTCACTGGATACTCTACGCGAACTGAAACCATAGACCATAAACAACCGACAGAACAGTTGTTGTTCTAATCTCTTACATTTTATTAGCAAGGCTTAGCAACTTTAACTTTATGTAGAATCTGGGAGCGATAATAAGTTTCCTGCGGAGTGCCGAGTGTTTGGATCGGTCATGTCAATTCATAATTTTGTAATTTTCTATCCAACACAGAAGCAACACACAACTGAATAATTGCCCGAGAGAGAGCGAAAAAATCTGGTGGTGTGGTGAGTTTCTTAAATTATGTGAGTAGAATAGGGAGAAAAAACCACCCTTGTCAAAGGAGGAGAGAAAAAAAAACTGAGAATCTGCGCAGAGTGTAAAATTAATAGGAATAACGGAAAAACTCACACACGCGCTTAAACAATTAAGAGAGGAGTGAGAGAGAGTGTAACATCTGGCAGCTGTCAGTTTAGGTTCCAACCAATTGGACACATGTCTGACAATTCCATTTTGTTGTGGTCGTTTATCTGCGTTTATTTTGGTTTTCTGGTTTGTTGATAACACAGGCCAGGCGGATGCCAGGTCGATGGAAATCTGATACATTCTTGAAAAATTGTAGTAGATTGACAGATTTTTTGTAGCAGAATGTAAAAGCCATATAATATTCAACCGCAAACGGCAAAATCTTGTTAGCCAAGTGATCACACTTGAGTTGAATATAATGGAGGGTGTTCCAATCGTACGGCCTATATTCAAACTACAATCCAGTGGACGGGTCTATTTAGCACCTAAGCTTCAGTCTTGACGTCAACTACTTGCACCTTCGAGTTAATAATGGCTCTAAGATTTTTTCCGAATTCCACTAAGAAACTTTGGATCACCATCCTTGAATCGTTTCAATCCCCCATCAGGAGGAGTACAGCTTTGAAGTTTTTGCAGCCCTTTGCGCAGAACATATTTGTTTACTGCGAACCCTCTATACAAATCGGAAGTACCCGACCTGTTGCATAGATGGCGGTTGTTGTTTAAAAAGAACCAATCTTATAAAATTTGACGACGCTATCTTGTTTAGTATTTGTTCGGCAGCCATCAACAGTGAACGCTCTCATTGAAATTTTAACTATGGAGACAATTGGTCGTCGTTTTGTGAAACAATACTTTCATTTGGAAGGCCTCAATCTAACCAACATCAAAACAGAACTGAATTCTACTCTGGAGGAGGCTGCTCCTTCGTTTACAACAATAAAATATTGGGTGGCAGAGTTTAAGCGAGGCCGTACGAGTTGCCTGAGTTGAGTTCACGAAAAATTTTGAAAAAAATCCACAAAATGGTATTGGATGGCCGTTGATTGAAAGTGCGTGAACTAGCAGATATGGTAGGCATTTCAAAAAGCGCTGTACGTCGCATGTTGACTGAAAAATTGGACATGAGAAAGCTGTGCGCAAGATGGGTGCCGCGATTACTCACAACGGAACAAAAACAGCGTCGTGAGGATGTTTCATTCGAGTGTTTGGCGCAGTGTCACAGAAATAAAGCCGAGTTTTTCCGTCGATTCATAATCACGGATGAAACATGTGTTCATCACTTCACACCCGAGACGAAGGAACAACGGACTCAAAGGGGAGAATCGGCTCAAAAGAAGGCGAAGACAATTCCATCTGCAGGCAAGATCATGGCATCAGTTTTTTGGGATGTGCGTGGGATAATTTTCATTGACAAGACAAAACGGCCGCATTTGTTGAAGAAAATACTTTTGTTTCATCAAGACAATACGCCAGTTCACTCATCCGTCATTGCAATGGCCAAAATCAATGAGTTAAAGTTGGAATTGCTGCCTCATGTATCGTAATCACCAGATTTAGCCCCCTTGGATTATTTTCTATTTCCCAACTTTAAAAAATTGCTCGATGGTAAAAGATTTCCCAAAAGTAAAGAGGTGGAGTCTGCGGTTGATGGCTATTTTTAGCAGCTCGACGATTCTCACTATAAGGAGGGTATCGTAGCTTTTAAACATCGCTGGAAAAAGTGTATTGAACTAAATTTTTGGCGTTTTCTTTGTTAGGTCGAGTACGTCTGGGACTACGATCGTATGTTTATACTGGTACTGCGTGAGCTTTTTTCGAGTGGTTGTAAAACTGCATTTTTGTAGTCCGTTCCTTCTTCTCTGCTTACATACAGACCCATTGCGCTTACGTTCCTTCTTTCCAAGGTCATACAAACACTGATAAATCGTCAGCTCATGACATATCTCGAGGCAGATATTTGTAGCAACAGGTCCACAATTGATTTGATCGCATGTCTTACCAAAGCGCGTGCGAATCTAACGAGCGGAATTTGACAGAATTTGGCTTCAAGATGTTTTGTCGAACATGCAAGCATTTGGAATCGACGACTATCTCCTTCATTGGATTAGAAACTACCTTTCGGAACGTTCAATTCAAGTTTTCATGGGCAGTTTAAATTAAATAAAATAATACAGGGGTGCCACAGGGCTGCGTTGTGTCATCGACATTTTTTTATTTTCAGAAATGATCTGTTGTGTCATATTCCTTTACTGAAGATAGTACTCTCTGCTTTTCATATTCATTCTCGGTAGCGTATATGCTCTTCAACTGTAGAATGGAAACCGCAACGTATGTTAACCGTAACTACATATTTGGGGAATCTCCATCAGAGTAAAGTTTAACACCTCCAAAACACAATACCGACTACTGTCGTTAAGCGAAAAGTAGTCACCCACTGTCCCATAGGCGTAACCAACAAATTTTATATCCTCTGTAGCATTATGCCCCTTCAAACCTTCAATCATAACACCAAGTCCACTTTCTGATGGATTAGTTTGTACCTACTCTAAAATTTCGTAATTCGAATCGTACACAAAACCTGTTGAGCAGTGACATACTGTAAAACAACTGGCATTTAGCGCGTTCCGAATTCTAGGCAAAAGTTGGTCAAACAATTCTGATTCGTCGAGCGCCCAAGAATTGCCAGCAAAAAATTTCTCTCTGAAATTTCAGGCAGAAACGTCAGAAATCAGCTGATTTGTTGGTTTTAATTCAAGTGACACTTGTCTATTGTGCGAATTAAAGTTGTTTTACATAAATTTTAAGGGAGTGAACCGGAGGACATCATGCAACGAGTGATGAAGGTTAGGGTATTTACAGAGGAAATTAAAAAACTTGCTTATAATCACCAAATTGCAGATCACAATTCCGCTGTCGAATTCATGGAGGAATACCTTGCAAAGGTAAAGAACGGAGAAAGGCATGGACATATAAACGTAGTGTCGTCCGGGGAATTGGCGGTGATAGTGTTGCCTGGATCTTCGATAGTGCTTTCTAGCCTGTAGTCTTCTTAGCACACCAGTTGGATAACATTAAGTCGTTTACGATGACGTTAAAACGAAAGTACAACTTTGAAGTATATCAATACGTGGAAGACGTATGTATGTGGTATGTCAGTTGGGGTAATTCGGAACAGTTTTTGCAATTTTAAAGACATCGAAATTTAAAATTTAAAAAGAAAATTAATTACAAGCAATTTTAAACTTCTAAAAGCGTTAAACTTATAAAAAAATGAGAAGAGCTCATTATCTAATGGCTAAGTCACGTTATGTTGAATATTAAGTGCAATACTTTGATGTTTTCATTTCCCCCCGCAATGTTCCCATTTACCCCATTTTTTTTATTTTTTTTTTAAATCAGGGTAAATGAAAACGTCTTTCTGCTCTCTCTTGCTTGATATAGACTTCGGAATGGGGCAAATGTGAACATAACATAAATGATTCTTCTATGGATTACAACCAGTCTTGTTCATTTTAATCGATGTTTCCATTTACCCCATAATTGACAATTATTTCACTTAAAAGGCTTATAAACAGTGTTTTTATAGTTGAAAAACTGTTGGAAAAGTAATGAAAAAAAATATTTGTATATTTATAAAAGTTAAACTTGTTTATTTGGAGATCAATTAAGTTTGTTTTACAAAGAATAGGTACCCTCGCTAGTTTTCTCTTACACTAACACTTTTTTGAAATTTGTAGTGAACTCTGGTTTCCATCATAACCATAGTTGGATTTGGGAGAACACCTATAATTTCTTTAATATGAATTGCTTTTTTTCGGATGGAACCAATGCAAGTGTCTTTCGGGTGGTGTCCAAACTCTTAAGAAGAGTTATTTCAATTTTATCATTTTGCTGACATGTTTCAATCACGCATACAAATTTTAATATGCTTCCACCTTCGAACTCCGTCAAAGCAAATTGACCTTTCTTAATAGTAGAATGATCCACAGGGCTTAAGTTTTCAATTCGTCATCTTCTTCATTCCATGGACTATCTACACCATAAATGATATTTCTTTCCCCTTCGCAGTCATCTGAACTAGAACTCGAGGATCACTTTTTCTTAATGGGTTGACGGATTTGGCGAACTTCTTTTCCCTTAGTCTTAGGTAGGTTTTTTGCTTGTTTTTTTTCTTCGGCGTCTCTGAGTACTTCTTCTGTTGTCAAAACTTCCCCGTATGTCATTTGTTTCAGTCTTGGTGTCGGCTTTTTTGCTTCGGTTAGAAAATCGTTTGATATTGAAGGACTTGCGTTACAAAATAAATCGGTGATAGTATCTACTGTAGAGAAAATCTACCCATATAAATAAAACGCACCTATCTAGGTAACTAACAAATCTGTCATTCATAAATACAAAAATTCTAGTGGCGGATATTGAATTTGTGTTTCATCCAAAACTTCATTGGAAAAGTGAGTCCAATTAATGTTGTTGTCGTTTGGACAGAAACCCAAATGAGAGTTGTGTTTTGCATCGTAAACTTGTTCACTACCTTTTTTTTATAATCAGCGCGCGCTAAAGGGGTTTTGTACCCTTAAAATGCTCGTACACAGCGCGGACGAAGGAAATTTAGGGAGGAAGAAAAGACAGGTACCGATATACATTGTTCTTAAATGTTTGTAAATTATAACGACCAGGAAACACAGAGATCGGCAGGGCATTCCATAAGCGAGATGTACGGCTTGGGAAAGAATCAGGAAATTTTAGAGTACGTCCAAAAATGGGCTTGAGGGTATACTGATGAGCATTTATAGCGAGACAGATGTTACGGTTGGAAGTTTAAATGGGCGGAATGCTACTGGCTATGTCAATGGAGCACTGGTGGTGGAAATAGCGATAAAACAAAGTGAGACAGGACACATTTCGTCGGTGCTCGAGGTTGTTAATTAATTGACTGATATTAGTTTCACCAATGAGTTTTATCGCACGGTTTTGAATCCTATCTAGCAGGTGCAGAGATGTTTTAGGAGCACCTGACCAGATGTGGGCATTGCACTCCAATTTTGGGCGGATAAATGCCTTATATATTGTGGCCAGATCAGAAGGGATAAAATATTTCTTACATCGCTTAAGGAAACCTAGACATTTCGCAGCATTTTTGGCGACATCGAATATGTGGTCATTCCAACGTAAGTTGTCACTGACACACATACCGAGAATGGAAAGTTTATCGGTTTCATCGATGCAAGTGCTATTCATGGATAATGGCTGGGTATTTGAATTTCGCTTTAATGACAGCAGACAGCATTGAGTTCCGGAAGCATTAAATTTCACTCGGTTGATAGTTCCTCAATTGGTTATGCTGTTAATATCGGAATTTAATGAGCTTAACATACGCTGCCGTTCCCGTTCTACAGCCGAAAAACAGAGAGTACTGTCATCAGCAAAGGAATACCATATATTGGATTAGAAGTAGCAGACAAGAGATCGTTAATGAAAATTAAAAAGAGTGTCGGAAACAGAACGGAGCCCTGGGGCACACCAGCATTTATGGTATTTTGTGAATAAAAGACTTGAAACCGTCCAACTTGAATTGAACGTTTCGAAAGGTAATTTCTAATCCATTGAAGGAGAGAGTCATCGATCCCAAAAGCACGCATTTTCGACAAAAGAGCCTGATGCCAAACTCTGTCAAATGCAACTATCTTGCTTTCGTCAGATTGATGTATGCTTTTGTTCCACTTTTCGGAGAGACATGCCATCATATCACCAGTGGACCTGTTGCTACGAAAACCATATTGCCGGTCATTGAGAAATTATCATGTTTCGAGATATTTCATGAGCTGACAGTTTATCAGCGTTCCCATGGCCTTGGAGAGAAGGGACGTAAGTGCATTGGGTCTGTAGGAGGAGAGAGAGAGGAAGATTCACCTTTTTTAGGGACGGGCTGGCCAAATGCTGTTTTCCATCCGCTAAAAAGTAGGACTCTTTTAAGAGTAAGATTGATGAAAAAGTTTACGCAGTGGTTTTGCCAACGTGGAAGAACACCTCTTCAGAAGAAGGAGAGATATACCATCTGGACCAGCCGATTTATGCATATTGAGATCTTTAAGTACTCTTGCTACTACACGAGTGCGAAAGTAGATTCGTCCCATCGTAGATTCGACGCACTCAAGTGTAGGCGGGGACAAAGCACAATCTGGGAGTGTTGAGCTAGCCGTAAAGTATGCAGCAAGCAGATTGGCCTTGCCCAAAGAGCTGACAGCTGGAATGTGATTGTAAATGAGCGTTGCGATGGAGCATGAGGCAGAATTTCTAATGTTTTTGACGAATGACCAACAATTTTTACTGCCTTTGGGGCATTGCAGTATTTTTTGCCTCAGTTTTTGGTCGTATTGGAATTTCACACGCTTGAGAAAGACGTTGCAGTCATTTCTGGCTCGTTTGAACTTTTTTCGGTTGTCCTCTGTCGAGTTGGTCTTGTAGGACCGAAAAAACAATTCTCTAACCCTGACAGCCTCTCTACAGCTTGAGTCGTACCATGCCTTTTCTTTTGGTTTGATACTCTTCATCCGATGAGGGATAAAGCATCCCATTCCAAAGAGAATAGTTTCTCTTCACTACCTATTGTGTAGGAACCAAATTTAAAATCTTGTTAAAACGAACATTAAATATGGTAAGAATTGTTTACTTTCTATTTCAAGAATGGCATCGCTTTGTACTGTCACCACATCAGAAACATTTAAACTTGTCCAATAATCTTGGAGAACCTTTGATGGAAATTCACTTTTGAGAAACTTAAATCGATCCACAGGAAACAAACCAGTGCTAAGAAATCCAGAAATAATAAATATTATCTGCGCTCATGGCTGCTTTCCAAGTTTCCCCGATGAGTTGAGAAAACAATTGCTTACTTAAACGCATACAACCTTTACCCATTTGTGTCTTACCAATGTTGTTTTCAATGGGTTTTTACTGGGCCAAAGACGCATTTATCTAAAGGTTGCTTTTGTCTGTAAGGTGGCTTGGTAGGCGCATTAATACGCATACATGCTTTGCAGAGCTATTTCAACGATTTTAACACTTATGTGACTGCAATGTCCATCATATACGAATACAAGCGAAGCTGACTGACTAGGGGTGGATTCGTTTGCAAACCAATTGACAAATTGTGGTTCTTCCATCCAACCATTTTTTGAGGTTGCATACAACGTTCCAGGAAATCTATCTGTTGAACCATCTGCGGACACGCACGCCAGCACAGTTGTGGATTCACGTCCAGATCCTCCAGAAATTCTGCTCAAAGCTTTGCCTTTGACGCCTATTGCACGTATACGACTAGGATCGTGATGAAAGCCGCTTTCGTCTGCGTTGAAAACAATTTAATTTTAATTTAATTTAATTTTGGTGGAGGCGAAAGCCTCCATTTATTCGGCTTAATACAAGCTATAACTTAAAATTAAACTTAAACTAAAACTTAAAACTAAGGTTGGTTAGAGTCGTGAAGGAGAACGGATTTGAGGTAGGAAGTGGTGTGGTGGAAGTCAAAGACGCTAGGGTTTGAATTAATTTTTCGTAGCATACGGGAGATTGGTTCGTTCGCGCTATAGGTGGTGTGGTGGGTTGGGTGACAGAAGAGACGAGGGGTACGTAGATTACGAGGGTTAGTGTTGAGGAAAATAGAGTTGTGAAGGGACGCGCATTCAACCTGACCTGAAAGAAGTCGATGAATGAAGAGAAAGTCGGCTGCATCTCTGCGTTCCTCAAGGGTGTTTAGGTTAATAAGGTTGAGACGGTTTTGATAGGGGGGCAGAGTAAAAGAATCATCCCAGGGCAAACCTCGAAGAGCGAATCGAAGAAAACGGCGCTGGATGCTTTCGATTCTCGAGATATGAACGCGATGATATGGGGACCATACTTGATTGGCGTACTCTAGGAGGGGACGAATAAAGGTAATATAGAGGGACCTGGTCACGTATGGGTTGGTGAATTCTTTGGACCATCGTTTTACAAAACCTAGTGCAGAGTTGGCTTTAAGGATTATCCCATTCATATGCAAACGGAAGTTGAGCTCCCTATCACACAAAATGCCGAGGTCGCGAAGAGATTCAACGGAGGACATAGATTGGTTGTGGAGAAGGTAGAGTCGGGGAGGAGATTTGAGCCGCTTATGTGAAAAGGTGATGGATTGGCATTTGGGGATATTAAGTTCCAAACAATTTTTGAGGCACCAGACCTAAAAACTATCAATGTCTTGTTGAAGAAGGAAGGAGTCATGGGGAGAGGAAATGGTTTTGAAAAATTTGGTATCGTCGGCGTAAAGGGAGACGGACGAGTATTTGATGATCCTATCGAGATCATTTATGGTTAAAAGAGAAGGGGACCGAGATGGCTACCTTGAGGAACTCCAGAGGTGGCCAAAAATGGAGCGGAGTGGGCTGACCTAAAACGAACACTGTAAAAACGGTTTTCGAGGTAAGAGGATATCCATTTTAACAGTATGGGTTCAAAGCCGAGGGCAGATAATTTGAAGAGTATTAATCGATGAGAGATTTTATCGAAGGCTTTGCTAAAATCGGTTGCAACTACATCGACTTCGTTGCCGTTCTCTAGGGCAGAGATGGCAAAGGATACGAATTTAACGAGATTTGTGGTGGTTGACCTACCCTTTAGGAAGCCATGTTGTCTAGGGGAAATAAGTGATTTGCATTGGAAACTTAGAGCTTCATACAAAATACTTTCGAGGAGTTTGGGTACATGGGAGAGTTTAGCGATTGGACGATAGTTTGTTATTTCGTTCTTTGATCCCTTTTTGTGGATCGGGGTTATAAAGGAGGTTTTCCAAATCTGAGGAAATTCTCCTTGTGAAAGGGATAGACGAAAGAGATCAGAAAGGACATTTTTTAAGAAATATGGCAGGGAGGCCATCTGGACCGGGTGTAAATTCGTCATTGAGTTGGTGTAATTTATATTCGATATAGGAGGGGTCCAAGATGTGAGAGAGAAGTGGGCCGTTGGAGAAGTTCAGTAGGTAACGAAAATAGGATGGATCTGGTACAAAGGAGTCGTTGGTGAAGGATTGTTTAAAGAAGCTGACAAATAGGTTGGCAATGGTGAGTGGATAGGTTGATGACTTGTTGTTGAAAGAGAGGGAAGGAGGGTAACCATCGGACTTTATTTTGTAGTTAACAAATTGGTAAAAGGACTTAGGGTCATTTATAAGGTTGACTTGCGCATTGTTAAGGTAGCGTTGGTACAGGGAATTGTAAACTTCGGTGAAATGAAGATAAGATTCCAAGATAGTTGGAATAGTCGGACAAGGATCTAGTACACAGGAAAACAGCCCATAACTTGTTTCTCTTGTTTCGTAAGGAACGAAGCTTGCGATTATACCAGGGAGGACTAGTAGATGATGTTTTAAGGCGGGAAAACGGAACGTAAAGGCTAAAAGAACTAAATATTTCTGTATAAAAAATGGATAAGGCATCATTTACGCTTAGGTTGTGAAAGTTAAAGGGGGATCTGCTAAGATAGTCACTGATTTTGTGAAAGTTTGCTTTATGAAAGTCGTAGGATGAGAGAGTTGTGGGAGGAGTGGACTGGAAAGAAGGGTTATGAAAAAATGAAAGTAGAAGGGGTGAGTGGTAGTTGTCGATTGTAGAGGGATATAGGGGATAAAGTGAAACTGAGGAGTTAATTGAATCTGTTGTGAAAATAAGGTCCATATGCCTGCCCATATAGTTGGATACACCACTGACTTGGCATAGACTTGAGTCTGTTAAGCGATCTAAGAAGAGACATTCCTTAGCTGAGTTGGCATTTGAAGCGATGAAGAACGATTGATCGTCTGGTGGAATCCAAATCAAAGATATCGTCAGTAGAGTTAGACAGGTCAATTAAATAGTCGATCGCATCGACAACAAGTTGGTAAGATTCGGTAGGTTGAGCTGGCAGGTTGTAGCAACATAAAACATAAAGGGACTTGAAGGGGAGTGATATTTTTATAGCGACAAAGTCGACTTTAGAAGATGAAGACATGGTAATGGGAGAAGAGTTAAGGCTGTTATGGATCGCCAGTAGGACGCCTCGACAGGGGGAATCATCATGTGGGCGGGTAGGATCGTCGTCGCGAAAAACATTAAAAATAGGGGGGAACAATTCCTGGTTCTTTATGTCGGGAATCAAATTGGTTTCAGTCAAGGCGTAAATATCAAAGGGAAGAGAATGCGATTGACGTAGGACAGCATTGGTTTTAGAGCGAAGACCTCTTACATTCTGGTAGTAAAATGTAAGAAGGATGTTGTGGGGTGGAGATGTATGGAGGGATGGTTTAAGTGCTGACGAGGAAGGCACGTTATGGACGTGGTCAGCTCGGCTTCGCTGTAGGTGTGAGACTCGTTTAGAGTGAACGTAGTGGCCGAATGCAGCAAGGTCGTCTGCTACTTTCTGAGGGGACATGCTAAAAATCTCGTGGTATCTGACATAAAGGTTCCTGAGACTGATAGGGTCGGTAGGGAGGCCTTCCTGCTGGATGGATACCATGACGCTGGTTTTGGTCTTTCCTTCGTAGCAGACCGAGTCCGATTTGTGGTATAGATAGGCGAGAAAGAGACGAATGTTTTCACATATCTTTTTCAAACTATGGTTTATCGGCTAATCGATGTTCTTCTATTATTTTCTGGAGTTTGTCATAAAAATAATAAACTACAAAAGGATTCCTTGCATCCTTCCGAAGCTTTTGTAAATGTTCGGTTTTTTTTTTAATGAAAATTGGGAATTGCGCTTCATAAACCCAAAGTACCAATCTTCCCCTGGAACATTGTTTTTAAAAGGTATTTTTAAACCGCTTACTTTAATATATTCCCCGACCAATTCTCGCATTTATTTTTTATCACAAGGAATGCCCATTTCTGACCGTATTATAAGACACCGAACTATTTCATCTTCAATTTCTTTGGAAATGGCAGATGTTCGCCCAGATCCAATTGTTATGAGAGGTGTTTTTCGGCCTTTTATTCTGTTGAAAAGAACAGTTTTTGCCTTTTTAAGGTCAGTATTGTCGTACTGGGCAGGGGATCTCTTTTTTTCATATGTGCGGGGCATTACTTTATACTGTATCGAATAATTAAAATACAATTTCATCTAAAAAACTAAAAAACTGTTCTCATTTACCCTCGACGTTAATTCTGCTGGGGTAAATGAGAACACTTTAAATATGAGAAACTAACTACTTAAACAGATTAGATTATTGCTATTCACTGCACTTGATAAAAATACAATATTACTCACCTCTTTATTTAAACACACTATAAAACAAAAATATTTAAAGACTTAATTAGATTGACTTTCAGTTTTTTGAGACACATTGACTTTGAAACAGAAATTTCAACTAAAAACTGAAAGAAATGAACTTGAGGTATAATGCACCGGTTGCACGAAAATTCAAAATGTATGGCTACTATGTTTCTTGAATTTAAATTACGATTAACGACAAAAATAACTGCCGTTTCCTTTTACCCCAACCGACCATACATGCAATTTTACGTATTATATATTCCAACTTATAATAAAGGACATTTAATTGAAGGCATCTTCAGAATGTGTTACTTTTAGACAAACAAATTTCATCATTCGCGACTTCATCATCATCCGCAAAGCCGAACATCTGTCGCAGACGATTTCCTTATGAGCAATAGTCTGCTCCTCTTCTGTTGTATTCTCCGGAAAGAATTGTGTGTCAGGCTTTGATAAGTCGCTTAGGCATTCGGTTTTCGGATTTTTAAGACCTTGAAGTATTATATTTGGGGCATAGGAACTCAGAGTATAATCACCTGAAATTAGTTTACCAAGGACCAAACAAATTAGTATCTTCTGTGACAAGCGACATCGCTCTGTTGAATGACCGCTGAAACTGGCATTGCAAAAGTAAAATTACAACAAAATTATTCTCTTCCACAATTTTTATATTTTACAAAAGAAAAAACCAGCAATTTACATTTATCTAATATGTATAACAAAATTACAAAAATATTGATAATTTCTTATATATAATTGTGTTTATTTCTATATTAAAGATATTATAGATCACTCACAAATGTTCTTTGTAGAATTAATTTTTTACAACATCCTAATATCAACAGTTTTAAATACTACAACTATTATTAACACAAATTTGATTGTTATTCTGATTTCTATACAAACTCGTATATATATTTAGCTTCTGATTATTATCAAATGCTAAAGAAAGCATTTGAAATTAAATTGTAAGCACCATTATTACATTTGATAGTTATTACAGAAAATTTACTCTCTTAAGTTTGCTTATTATTACTGTAACGTAAGCTTTTCAAATAACATTTTGATATGCTAAGTCAACCTTTTATTAGATATTGTCTAGTAATTATAAGTACACTATAATGAGTCTTAAGTCGTTTCAATATTTACCACATAGTGAGCACACATAACGAATTTATGTAGGCTGCAGAGTTACCTTGAAGCTAACTTCTAAAAAGTTCGGTCCAAACGAAAAATGACTTTCTCAACGTCTTTCGAAATTCCACAGATCTTGGCGTTTTAAAATTTCTCTGGGGCCTAATTGCAAACTACAAAAATCAGATGATTCATCCTTTAAGCAGCAAGATTCGACTAAGAGCGTTCGGAGAAAACTTTAGAAACTTCTAGCATCACAAATTCGTATATAAAACCCCTGTTTCATTAGTTTAAACTCCCATAAATATGACTGCAAAGTATCTCACCTATCGCTACCTGTTGTCCTTAATAAATATGTAAATATCTACGTATATTCTACTTTTAAGTCAGGTCATTTGTTTCTTTACAATATGTGTAACATATGTCTCCACATGTTCTACTCTAGATCTAGGTCTTTCACTATAAGAACGAACAACTAAGGATCAGCACCAGTACTGCAATGGGAAAAATCGCATAAATCTCCATCCTTGGATGACAGGTCGACACCAAGAATGTTATGTCATCTTCTTCATGCTCAATACCATCTCTGGTCGGCACTTCCACTACGACTATTTCCCTTGACAAAAACGCTATTGGAAACGTACAGTTTGTAGTGTTCACACAGCCATTGGAAGTTTCCGATGAGTTTGAGTACTGAAATGTCGGTTTGTAAATGTCAAAGATTGCATGAATGTCATTTCGAACCAAATCGTTGTCACTGTAGAAAATGTAATAGTAGTATCCATCTTCGGTGATCTCATGCTTTGACATCATCCTATGTGAGCCGGTTTCCAGAAAATGTACACTCGTACACAAGGCTGATGGAGGAAAACCCTCTGCCAGCAAGATTTGGCCATTGAAGCAGTCGAATAGACTATTTTCGAAGCTTGAAATCGAAGTCGATTCGTCTTCTGTGTAGTTAACAGCATTACCGCCATGGACGTACTTTCGATCGTAGACATGATCACGTTTTTGACGGTGACGTTTGTATAACTGATCATAGACTTCTTGTTTCTTTCGCTCGTACTCTTCTTCGTGTCGTTTTAGGAACTTTTGATGACGTCGGAAACGTGGAGAAACCGAGGTTGACGACTCAGTTTCGGGACTCGCAACTTCAGTCTTATTTCTGTTGGACTTTTTCAATTTCTTTACCCTCGATCGGGGTGTGGTAGTTGTCGTGATTATCTGATCATCATCATCATCGTCGTCATCATCGGTGTCTTCGCCACCATGGTTTTCTAACTCATCTTCGTTGGGATGTGTTTGATTTCGGATTTCGGCGGTATCTTCGAAGAATACCCGCACCTGCTCGTGTCCATGGGCAAAATTGGTACCGACTTTGTTTTTGTTATGCTCCAGTAAACCACAGGTTTTTAGAGATTTCTCACCGCGCACAACTAGGATTCGTGAGCCATCGTAACGTGAACAGAATTTCAGATATACCTTGGCTCCTTTGAGAAGGTAGAAACCCCAATATTCGAGGGTGTCGTCGGGTAGGGTCATAGATTTTTTAAGGCGAATGTGCTTGCGATTTGTTGAAATTTCAGGCTTGTTACGCAACTGAAAGGCGTTAAAGGGGGTGTTCATTTTTAAAGAGTGCTGCTGACAGAAGATCGATGATATACCATCGCGGATTTCGATGATATCCGATTCTGCTACTGGATAGACGACATCAGCAAAGACAGCCTTTCGCAGGTAGAGGGGTATTATGATGAGAATTGCCGGTAGGACGACGATGAGAAGGCAGAAGACTATCACCCGTTTGACGCCATGCATTTTGTGGGTCTCTGAAATGAGAAAAATAAATAAATTAATTAATTAAACGATTTGTGGAATAAATGATAAAAAGAAAACAGCAATACAGAATGTGTTTTACAGGCCAAACAAAATACGACGCTGCATAAAAATTTAATGACAAGTCTCCGAAAAAAACATAATGTCCTTTGCTATTAATTCGAGTAATAGGTCCCGTGTGTGAAATGGCAAACAGGGAAGAAGGAAATATTTCAGACTTGATGAACTAATGTTGTTGTTCAAAAGATTAAAATACGAAGACTGCATTGATCGGATAGATCACAATCCCAGGACCCCAGGAGACGTTAAGGCAGAATTTCGATTTTCCGATGTCCGAAACGTTGGCTGGGTATTCAAGTAGCTTATTTTGGCAACGAGACCATTCATAGGACCTTCGTATCCAAGACCAACGCTGGCTTGCGTTGCCACCTGAAAGTTTTTAACCCAGAAACCCTTAGTAATGATAAGAAAGCACTTTATATCAGAGAGGTTCCTCTTAGTTATAAATTGCTGCTTTTGCTCAGCGAGTTTTGATTGATGATGGCATAAGCATTAAATATGACGGTGAAGTCATAGCATAATACGGCGGCCACCCGAACTTATAAGTTACATTTGATTTAGAAAAAAAAAATGATATCAATCAATCAATCAAGACAAACCTGGTAACACCACTGCAATGGGCTTCAAACCTTGACATTTGACTTCATTTTCTCGAAAACACTTGGAAAATTAATGAATGTTTACATTTTCCATATTTTGCTTTGAACAATCATTGAGTAATCTCTAACTTTTCCTCCTCTTGATATTCATGGACTGCACTCTCAAAGCTATCCTCGTTTAAAACGAAGTGGTCTTTGGTACAGCACGCTTTGGCTTTAGTCGTATGGACATGCCATCTGATGCAATGACACCAAATTTTCTGCCGCAGAAAAAATACGGTATCCACTTGCCTTGTGATTTCGCCCAGAATAAGAGCCAAGAAGGGAACGTAGTCAGGTCTTCACGAATGACCCCAAAACCGAAAAGGTTAGGAAATCTTGCGTCTTGCAGTGAACTCATTGAATCATCTTTGGGTCTTAGGTCACAATAACATCACGGAAAATGAAATCGCCGATAAACCGGCAAGGCAAGGCTCAGAAGATAGTTTTTCAGGACCCGAACGTACATTTGGTCTGCCTGCGTCCTCAACTAGGATTTCAAATTGACAGTTGGGCCTCATATGTGCATAACTGCAGATGGCATGACCAAACGAATGCTTTCCGACGTCTTTAAGAGGCCAGTGGCTTTTCTGCTGTCTCTCGGTAAGACAAACTGCAAGATGCTTACTGGCGTACTTACTTACGGGGCACTTACTTACGCTTTTGCTAAACACTGAAGTGTGCTGGACACAACGTTCTGCGACAGTGGCTATGAAAATGGTACTATCACCGCGGAGCACTGGCTCTGTGAATGTTGTGGCTACTCTCGCTCATGATCTTCATCTTGGCAATCAACATGTGTATTTCGTTTTTAAAGAATCTCATAATTTTGTCCTTTTTTTTATAATTTAGGTCTTGTACCCTTAAAATGCTTACACACAGCGCGGGCGAAGGAAAATCAGGGAGGTTAGAAATAGAGGTACCGGTGAACGTTGGTTTTAAATGGTTGAAGGTTATAATGAGCTAGACAGGGCATTCCATAAACGGGTTTTACGGCTTAGGAACAAATCACGATATTTTAGAGCACGTCCGAAAGTGGGTTTAAAGGTATACTGATGAGCATTCATAGCGAGACGTGTGTTACAGTTTGCCGGGGCGAAATGCTCTTGGCGATTTCTATGGAGCACCGGTGGTGGAAATAGCGATAAAACAGAGTGAAACACGAGACATTGTCTATGCAGATATGAATGTCTGGCACATGACACACACAGCCCATTCACGATTTGAATAGTTTTTCAACTTGGCTCCAAACAGTTTTTTTTTAGCTTAATGTTAGTATAAGGTATCACTTGGACCTATCACCACATCGTCTGTCAAAACATTTCGCGATAGAGAACTAAATTCGCAAGACTATATTGACATCATCATCAACAGAACTAATTTCGCGATGGGCTTTATAAAACGAAAACCCGAAGAATTCTCAAGCCTTTACTTCACGAATTCCATTTACTTCAAATCAATTAGGCTCCTACTAGAATATATTCAACGTCTTCCTTCGGTAGAAACTTATAACTTTCCTCCCAATGGAGACAAGGTTAAACTAATGAGTTTTTGACGCATTCAAAAACGTCATAAAGTTTCAGACGTATCCTTGGACAAAGTATTTCGACCTGCGAATAGTTCGGTTTCAACATTATCAAACCTTGTCTTCGAAACGCCTTAATCCATTTCAACTTTCTTCTTCAAGGCCCAGAACCTTATGCTCCTGCTTATACAAGGTGGGGCAAAAGTAATGTCATAATGTGAATGAGCCATAATTTTTGCAAATGTCGTCAAGTGTCAAGTCATGTTTTGACATTTCTGTTGTAGAAAAATAGAGAATTAGTTGACAACAAGCAATGGAGCGTAACACACCTTGCTTATTTCACCAATTTCCGGTCTGTTGTTTGAACGCAGCGTGAATTTCGTCGTCGTTTCCTCGTCGTCCTGCACTTTGTGCGCGAACAATTAAGCGTTTGATTGAGCGTTTCGTGCACGTATTGCATTTTCGATCGAGAATATCACTGTTGTGGCCGACGACGTCCGAGAGAGTCCACAAACATCGACGCAGACAACGATGCAGACAATTTGGCATCAGCAGAAGTTCTTTGCGTCGAATTTTAGTGAAAGACCTGAAGATGTTCCCTTACGAAGTGGAAACCATTCACAAATTGCTGCTTTGCACTGCTAAATATGGTGCAAGAAGAGAATGATTTCGTATCCAAAATCATAATGAGCGATGAGGCCTATTTCCACTTAAGTGATTACGTGATAAACAAAGTTTGCGTTGCTGAGGCATGGAGAATCTACATGAAATGCACGAAGATCCATTGCATCCTCTCAAAGTGACTGTTTGGTGCGGCATTTGCAGTGAAAAAGTGATCGGGTCTTATTGTTTTAAGGAAGCCGACGGCACCACCGTAACCGTAACTGGTGACCGCTACAGACAGATGTTAAGCGATTTTTTTTTTTTGATGAATTGTTGGTTCCAGCGGGACGGAGCAACCGTTCACACAGCTCGGGAAACGATGGAGATTTTGAATCACTGGCGCCAGATTCTTCCTTTGGGGATTTTTGAAATCTCGCGTTTACCATAACAAACCACGAACCTTGGAAGTCTTGAAAGCCAACATGGAAAAAGAAATCCCCAATTTGGAGACAGATGTTTTTCGAGGAAAAATTCAATATGCCGTAGAAGGAGCACAAAAGTGGTCATTTGACCGATATCATTTCTTCAACTTAATGTCCTTCAAACCAATTATTGTTCGTTTCTAACAAAATTTCAGCCAATTTACATTATCACATTACTTTTGCCCAACTTTGTATGAGATATTTATGATAATATTTATTTTGTACTCTTTTTGTTAGCATTAAGTTTAGAATTTAAGAATTTAAGAATTTGTGCAGTAAGCCGGCGCTGAATCAATTAATCACAGTCATTCAAGGTTCGGATAAATGCTTTAAGAAATGTTTGGAAGACGTAGGGATCATTTTTATTTGTAGCCCTGCCTAAGAATATTTAATACGTTTGGGCTTTAAATTTTAGTTTACGAGGCCAAGAAGCTGGAGCAAGAAATTAGTGATGGTCCCAATTGTTGCGTTAAACGAAATTTTGATAGCGATCCTCTGAGTAATTTGAACAGTTATGTACTCGTACATAAAAATTGATAACAAGAAGCTTAATGCCTGATCTCACATCCTCTCGATAAATGCATAAAGAATATATGTCAACTAAGGCACATACACATCAGATATGCCTAATTGAAGATTATAGTAGGAGCTATAATTTCATTAAGCTAATTGATGATCTAATAGAATCAAATTAACATAATTTGATGAGCTTCCACAGTACAGAAGTGCCATTGAGTCATAGTCTAACTTTTGATCAGAAGAACTGTGATGATCGCTGAGACTTTCATACGAGAAATTATCATCTTGATCGAGTGGCATTTGGAAAAAAACCAAATGCAAGAACGTAAACTAAAAGAACCACAGAATCACCAAATTCCAACAACTCTTTCTCCAAAAAACACTTTTTATTTTCTTGTCGATCTTGAAACATCAAAGATCTTGTCAGACAACCACCAAAAAGCACAAGAATTTCATTAACTACTCGCTAATTACCTTCGAAATAATAGTCCGTTGCCTGCATTTTTGCGATTTTATTCACTGCACAATAATTTTCAAAAATAAATTGACAATGCCAGTGACTACAACGATCACTGCAGATTGTTGCTAAATTTCACAATCTACTTAACCTAGCCCTTTTTTTTATTTATAAAAAAAAAAAAAAACTTTATCTCGTTTCAAATATTGCAAAACACTTAGCGTGAGCAATGCAATTATCCCGGCCGATGCGGATTGATCATCGAAATCGAATGAGAGAATGTCACTTGCTGTGCGGTGATGATCGATCTTTGAGCACTAGTCGCTGCCGATCACAAGAACGCGATCGATACCAATCGATTGATTCGATTTTGTTTTCAGATGATGTTTCTGTTTACACATGATTTTATCGGCTTGTTATCACTTGACTGGCTCTGATATTGGCTAAGAAAACAAATCGCAAACCGTATTTACCTCAGGTGTTTCCTTAAATAAATAATCAGCATTAGGTGAGGTAGACATTCTGAAGTATAGGAGAGCGAATGGTAAGAATCAGAGGAAACAAACGACAACAAAATATCTGTCTCTCATGTATGTGGGCAGAGTGGTGATTTGATTAGAATGTGACAATTGGGAAGGTAACCATTGCAGAAATATTCATGCATGTTTGATTTTTCGAACGGCAAGATGTATCTATGTTACTTAGGAACAATGGTCCAACCATGTGTCTTACCCACACCACTTAGCGTACACATAATTGGGGATAGTTGATAAGAAGTGATTTATAATGACTCCTAAAAGTATGTACATATTTGTACTATGCAATCCGAAGCGAATGAGTTTGGGAAGATCAACGTTGCTGTTCAGATCAGCTCAGGGTCCGCATTCCGTTGATCTTTTTTTAGGAATATGAGTAATATTTCTGAGTTGATTAAATCCATTTAACGTTCAGTGCGACTTCTGATTCATAGAGCATTGTTTTTTAGGAGTACTGACCTACCAATTGCGGCGGGCACTGCGATCTGAAAGATCTATTGTACAACAAGGTCAGTTTAATATATCAGCTTTCTTAATAGACATGAGAGTCACTCTGGTGGAGATACTTTGCAGTTTCTTAGTCACTAAGGAGCTGTTGAAATTTTTGTGAAGGGTTCTTTTAGACAGTCGAGGACCCGATGTATTCACACAATAGGATAGACACAATTTGTTCTTTTCTAGCTTCTTCAGTTCCTTTAACAGAGCTTGACTTTGTTTTTTTTTTGTTAAGTCCTGAAGAGTCCGTGAGTATATGGAAGGGGCGCCTTTCATTCCTGTTCCAAGAAAGATGGTGGCAGATTCTCGGATGGAAAAAAGTTCAGGTCAGCTCAGCTGCAACGTTTCTTTTGGGGCCATGCACCTACTCTAGGGCCCATCTTGAATCCAAGCGTAACCATTCGTTACCTTCAAGGCTTGATGTTGAGTTTTGGAAATCCCATGCTTGTCGTTTCCGCATAACTATGTATGTTGAACCTCCTGTCGAAGCATACAATTTTTGGTCTGCGGTCATTTACCGCCTGTGTTGAGTTCAAGAATCAGGATGAATCGTGCGAAGTGCTGCGAATTTCACCTCCTTTGTGTGTAGTAGCCTGACTACACTGCAAATTTCCAGTTTTTTCTTAATACATGTTTCACATACAGGGTCTTCCAATAGGGACTTCAAAACTTTGACAGTTGATAACGGCCATATTGTTGAAGCTACATCTGTCAAGTTGACTGTCATTTATTCACTCTGTTTTGCCAAATCACCATAGACGTGCATAGCGTTCAACAATACGTGCAAATCATAAAATTGTTTTATCAAAATGGGTGTTCTGTTCAGGCAACGTTCCACGCGCTTCGCGAGAACTGTTCGCAGTGTGGTGGATAAATTTGAGTCAACTGGTTCCAGTAAACCAACACCCGTACGTCGACGAAACGCAAGATCTGCCGGAAAAATCGCCGCTGTCCGTGAGAGTGTGCAGGAGAATCCGAGGTTCACAAGAACTCGGCTTTTCGCACACCACAACTTGGAGAACTTTTCATCGGGCCTGCACCCGTACAAAATTCAACTGACCCTAGAGCTGAAGGTAGACGACCATAGACAACGACTTGCACTCGCTGAATGGGCTCTGGAGCAGTTGGAAACTGCGAAAAATCATCTTCAGCAATGAGGCCCATTTCTGGATGAATGGGTACGTCAACAAACAAAGTTGTCGAATTTGGGACGATGCCAATCCACATGAGATCCAAGAACGTCCAATGCGTCCCAAAAAAGTCACTGTTTGGTGTGGATTTTGGGCTGGCGGCGTCATCGGTTCATATTTCTTTGAAAACGACGTTGGCAGGCCATCACCGTCATCGGCGAGCACTTAAGGTCGATTATTACCAACTTCTTTTGGCCTGAATTGGATGATATGGACCCCAACGACATGTGGTTTCAATAGGACGGCGCTACGTGCCACACAGCTGACACCGTATTGGAAATTCGGCACGAGCGATTCGAGGGCATGGTCATCTCACGTGGCGTTGATGTGAACTGGCCACCGAGATCGAGCGATTTGACCCCGTTAGACTTGTTCTGGTGGGATTTTCTGAAATTGCAGGTCTAAGCGAATAAGCCACATACCACAGTGGCCCTCAAAGCCAACATAACATAACCCATGCCATCGGTCAAATTTTACCTAATTTATGCGCCAGAATCATGAAAAATTTGACATTTCCGATGCGCACCACCCAGAGAAGCCGCGGCGAACATTTGAACGATGTTATATTCCATACAAAATGGCATCGATAGGCCTTTAAAACGAATTAAAAATCTCGATGATATCTCACAAGTGTGTGTGTGTTTTATTTAAATTTAAAAATATGAAGCGCTTAATGAACGACCCCGTACATATGGACTCAATTGATTTTTTGTCCTTGAAAGAATTGTGGGAAACTTACAAGTTAACCTCAGAGGCAACATCTTTCAAAGGGCTGATATGCATACGAGATTGAAATAATGACAGTTACAGCTTTGAGGTAGTAAGGGACTTTATCTACCACGGCTCCGATATCAACTCTGACAATGACACCAGCGCAGAAATCATACGAAGAATCACTCTTGCTAATCGCTGCTTCTTTAGACTTGGAAGACAATTGAATAGTAAAGTCCTCCCACGAGCAGCGAAAATATATGCTCTCGTTCAATCTCAACTATCGTTTGCACCTATTGAGAAGCTGGAGGAGACGTTTCAACAGCGAAGTGTAGGGGCTCTACAGCCATGCCGACCTCGTCCGAAAAGCTCCGATAAGCCTGTTTAGATGGCTAAGGAATAAGCGTCCCGACCCAGAAAGTTTTCAACTCCAACCCAGAGGACAGTGGAAGATAATCTCATCGTAGGTGGTGCACAAGTAAAATGGGGTCTCAGCGAACTTTGTATGTGCAACTGGAGGCAGCTGGCAAAAGACCGCGATAGCTGAAGAGATGTTAGTTGAGGCTCTCATCTACCCCAGACTATAGCGCCGTGTAAGTAAATAAGTAAGTGAAGCGGAGTGAGACCAATGAGAGCTTCAATGGCAGATGTGAGGCAAGTTCTTATAGCACTGGAGATACCTATGCATGCCAGTGTGATATTGGAACTTTTTCTGTTGTTTCACTCCACCATATTGTTGACGAGTAGGCGATAATAGGTCTGACCATCATTGTGTAGATCCAATGAGATATACCCCGTGTCTTACCAAACATGCGCCTACTAGCCCATGTGGCTTTGGTGGGTTTGCTGATTTTGTTATTTATATGTGAGTTCGAATTCTGGTTTTTACTTATAAGCTCTCTTCTATGTTTAGCTTCATTGGGGAACTCTAAAAATGTGTCGATCAGAGGGATCTGGCCAAGACTCAACTTTCTTCAACGACTGAAAGGGAGTCTAGCGCAGCTTTTCCGGAGGTCGATTATGAGGTTTTCCCAGTCCGACACTACTTATAGGATATCTTGCATTTTGCTGCAAATTTCCTTTGGGAATTAACTTTCCACGATGATATTCAAGTCATGGGCATACCCAATCGCTTTGCTGCCTAAATTTAAGTAATAAGTCGTCGATGACAAGTCACCACAGAAGGGGTGAAAAAAGTCCTCCTTGTGGACAGCCTTTGATTCCTGAAACAGAAATTAATGTCTCGGCGAAAGTAGTGGTTATTCTACGGCATTCAAACATCATCTGCTGGTAGAGTGATCAATACCTCTGTGTTCCATAGCATTCGAGATGGAATCGTATCTGCTATTGCCAAAAGCACAATCAATATCTAGGAAAGAGTGTTAGCTAGGTTGTGAAGAATTGAGACTAAGCCAATCAAAAGCTATACGTCAACTGCCTGAGCTCGAACTCACCGGGGATAAGTCGACTTTGAGCTTAGATTCCTTATCATTTACTCCAGAAATGTAAGGTTAGTGATTTACTGTACATGCTGTCTATATTTAGCTTACATACTACAGGGAAAATATGTTAAATAGATGACCTGCACTTCGGGTGGTTATCTCGGAGCGCTGAAATAGGGGTCTGAATTTCGCGCAATTTACAATGTGACGGCGCCAAATACGTTGTTACAAGATGACTGAAAATATTATCTAAACAGAATCTACGACGAAACGATGGGGTCTATTTTGAACGGGAAAATAGATACGCTTACAGGAATTTCTGTAAGACAACGAAAATTTCATGAGCCTCGAGACCACACAAAGAATTAGTTAAATTCAGAACAAATCAAACGTCGCTTATTAGATTTTGGAGCATCCATCTTTGGAAATTCATTTCGCAGGAAGCAGATATTGTTCGAAAAGTCATTTTTAGAAAGCATTGGAAGGTATATATAGCTGGACAAGTATGTAGACATTAGACACAATAGACAATTGTGCCTATTTTACTTCCAAATGGTTATGGCATATTGATTGCTGTCTACCAGGACTAGACTTCCTAAACCTATAAGCACAAGTTAACTTATAGGTGCAATTCCTGACCAAGAGATTTAGATCTACAATAGACCGTGTAGAAAGTGATGTCAAAAGTAACGAAATGGAAAGAAGTGCATGGTGCTACTCAAAGAATTGAATTGTACATTGAAAAGGATAATATACATGAAAAAAATAAAACTGCGACATCTTCTCCTATATCTATATGATAAATCGACTAAAGACAAAATTTATGAAACCGATAAACAATCAACTGGTAAAGCTGAATACCTAATTAATGAGGAATTCTACGACATCTTGGATAAAAGCTATAGAGCCAATCTGGATACCAGTATCATACTTGAGGATTTAGGCACCAAAATCAGTTCGATCAATTGGAGAGCATAACCCTCAAAGACTCTCCCCTGTGTACTACCTTCACAGACGGAAACACAAATCCACATAAGGCTACCAAAAGTCCAGGATGATGATTACAGATTAGACGCAGCGTATTAAGAGAGCTGCGAAAAATGAAGATTTGATAGAATATTTAAGGACGAAGGTATGCCCCATATACGAGTAATCGTACTTCATCTGCAAAAAAATTGCTCCTTCGTCTTGTAAGATTTCCAGAGAGATATCCCTTTCCAAAATTATATTTTGATTTCTAAGAGCAACTCTGAAAATACCAACAAACTTCTAATCTATTGCCACCTTTTACTGATCGACTTTAAAGCATAGAAGGTCCTTGCAGTGAATGTTAATTCACTGATTAGGTTCGAACGAAGAGCCACACTGTTTAAGTTGCTTAAAGACCAAGCCCCTGTTGTGCTTTTGGTTAGCGAAACTAAGCTTACCAAAAGACACAAAATGAGGCACAGAAGATATGAAATATTACGAAGAAACCGACCCAATTCTATTCAAGGAGGTGGGGTTGCGATCTTTATAAGAAAGGGACTGCGTTTCAAAAGAGTATACAGTCGTGTAGTACGTAGGTTTCAGGTGCTGGAAGCATGCGTCATGTACATCCCTCTCCGTAGTGGAAAGCGGTTGTACATGGTGTCTGTCTATGCACCTAAGGCTACTCAATCCACCTTATTCATCTCAGAGCTCGAGACACTTTTTCGATTCCTGAGGCTGGAATTGGAAGACAACTATTTTATTATCGGCGGAGATTTCAACGCCAAACACAGTGATTGGGGAAACAATATACCAAATACTAGAGGGAACCTACTATTCAATTGGTGGGGTCAGCACAGTGTGATGTATCGACTCGGCCTCAAAGCGACGGATAGTCCGTCGTTTCCCAGACACGGGTCCTATTTGGATCTCCTGCTGTTCGACTCACGAATACAACTGACGTGCACTAACCAACAAACTACAAACTGTCTACGCACTTTCGTGTATGACAGTGACCATTGCGGTCTCAGCACCGAAATAACTGTTCCCAACGAAATTGCGGAATTGGATGAGTTTGTTCAAAGGCATTCCTACAATTATAGTAGGGTGCGTTGGACACACTTCTCAAGAACACTGACGAGATCACTCTCCTCGAATTCGCTCTATCCACCGTCCAATAGAAATCTGTCAAACGAGGAGATTGACAGGTATCTTAGACTAATGGACGAGACAATCAAACGAACAATGGACAAAACGATACCACGGTATCCACACACTGACAACGAAGACTTATTCCGCAACGCAACTATTGACGCACTGCACCGACATAAAAGTAGATTGCTGTCAAGACTAAAAACCTTGTACAGACAGTTTACTGACAGACATAACCCGGAGATCATGACATTGAAGTCGTCGATTAAAAACCTCCAAACATTAATAAAGGAAAATTACAGAAACTCTGTAAGTTTGTATTGGAACAACAAAATTCGGGCTGTAAACACCAGCAACCCGAATATGTTCCCGCAAATAAATAAAATATTTCGGAGAAATAATCAGAACGACTTTCCATGTCTTAGAATCGCCCGAACGACGAACAACGAACAAATACTTGTAGCAGCAGGCATTGATCCAAATGAGGCCGTTGATGATGACAACTTCTTTGTGGTCGAGGATCCGCAGGAGAAGGTAGAGGCTATAGGAGCGACTTTCCAGGAAGTGTACAAGGCGAATGACATCATTGGCCCGAACCACGACCTGGAGAGTCGAGTCCTTGTGCACAATTTCTGCCTTCGAAATGAAATTGCGAATTGGCGATTCGAGAGCTCGGGTTTCACCCAGTTCAGTGACGAGAATATGGCAAATAATGTCATCACCAACGAAAGGGTATTACCACCGTTCATTTCGAAGGAAGAGCTCCAAACGATCTTCGAATCACTTAGAAGTAAGAAATCAGTGGGAACCGATGAAATACCGAAAATTGTGCTTCGACATCTCCCACTAGAAGCGGTGGACATTTATACCACCCTGTTTAATAATGCAATGAATAATGCACATTATCCAGCGCATTGGAAAACTGCGGTGGTACATCCCATTCCCAAAAGGAATAAAGATACATCCAATCCGGCGAATCTTCGCTCGATCAGTCTTCTTCCAAACATCAGTAAGGTTTTCGAAAAGGTGATCAACAGAGTCCTGACTAAGTGGGTTGAGGACAAACATATAGTTCCGGATAATCAATTCGGTTTCAAGGCGTGGCATGATATCATTCATGCTGCGTCTAAACTGGTTTCTGATATCCAATGGAACAAAGACAAAAAACAGTGCACTGGTGCCTGCCTTGTTGACTTGGAGAAGGCCTTTGACACCGTATGGTTAGAGGGTCTTTTCTATAAGCTGACTAGGCTGGGGATCAGTAAACCATTCTTGTACATTCTTTATAATATGCTAACCAACAGACAGTTCATCGTGAAAAATGGTGATGTGACTTCTGTTGGAATATTTCAAATTAAAAATGGTCTGCAGCAAGGCGCGGTCAATTCGCCGATCCTATTCAACATTTATACAAGCGACTTGATAGGTTCGCTTCCCCAAACTATTGCGTACGCAGACGATTTGATAGCGTACAGAGCAGGTCCAAAAATCGAGGTCATTAATACTCTCTTGCAGCGTGACTTCGATAAGATAAGACGATTTTGCGATGACAGGAAGTTGAAAATCAACTTTCAGAAGTCGGAAACCATTCTCTTTAGGACGCCGTTGTCTGGAGCCTCTAGGGATACCACGGACAGCCTCTTGCCTGTCGAAATGTAGTCAGATACCTTGGGATCTGGCTAGATCAGTTTCTGTATTTTGACAAAAATGTAGATGCTGCTCTGACCAGAGCCAAAGGCGCTTTTGCCCTTACAAAGAGACTGTTTTATAGCAGCCAACTCGATGAGAGGGTAAAGGTAATCTGCTACATGGCCCTTATCAGGCCCATGCTGGTATTCGGGTGTCCCGTGTGGTTCAATGTAAGAGCAAGTTTAATGGAAAAGATTCGGGTGTTTGAGAGGGCTTGCCTTCGCTTGTACAGAACACCAGAGTCGGAGTACATAAAATTCTATCGCAATGAGGTCTTGTACAATAGGGCGAACCTAATAAGAGCGGACAATTTTGTTATTAAGTTGACTCGAAGGCACATTGCAAGAGCAATGACATCGTCGAACAACCTGATCTCTGGGGCTTACTACTCTAATTATATGTATTATGAGAGAGTTCGCTTTGACGGCTATGTTCCTCCAGAAGCGTTTCTCTACCTTGATAGCAAAGGTCTGATCCAGGACAGATTGGCTGTGCCGCTAATCTTCCACGTTGCTCGAACAGCTGCGGACAGGCGACTCAACTACGACAGAGACGTCGCACACGGCAGTGCGGAGCGTCTCCGGTTCAGTAGGGCGGTAGGGAGTCGCGACATGAGGGATGTTGCTCGGCAGCACCAACAATTTTGGTGGCTTGTTGAAGAAGAGGATGCGTCGTCGTCGAATTCCTCCAGCAATAGATAGCTTCATGCGAAGCAAAGTGGGTCAGCCTAAATTTTTTTTTGTTTTAGCGTTGGCCGGCTTACATAGTTTTAGGTAGAATTAAGTTAGATTTAAGCGAAAAAAAAAAAATATATATATATATATATGTATATATGTATGTACATGTATTTATATATTGCGTATATATATATAATGTATATATATTATATATGTATATATTATGTATTAGATGTAAGTAGGTTAAGTAAATTAAGATTTATTCTTAGGTAGTTTGTAAGTTTTAGTCTTAAGTTTAATAATAAGTTAAAAAAAAAAATATAAGTCATGATACTAAGTTTTTCTTAAAAAATGTTTTCTTAGTTCTAATTATAATAAATAGACATAGTATAAACATGTAATGTAAGATACGTCGAAAGACATAATTTAAGTATTAGATTTAACTTAGAGTGCCCGCATGTTAGAATAAGATTATTTTAAGTTAATTAAGCTAATTTTTAAGTGTTTTTTTGTATAGCATTTAAGAGTAAAATAAGGGATATAAATAAAAATGCATATAAACTGAAAAAAAAAAATTGAACTGACTTTAAAGCATATGATAGGACTCTTGCTTTTGAGCATTCAGAAGTATATTCCGGACGATAAGCAGGGAAAGAGGGCGGGATAAGGAGCACATTTTGGCATTTTCGAGAAGGAGCACTTCATCTGTATGCGAGAAGGGCTACGGAAGAAGAGAATTCTATGAACTGCACCAAGATGTGGATTTAATGTTAAAAGACGGAACATAGCAATTTTATTGGCTCGGCCACGCCGAAGGAATGGACAGCAATGCTCTAGCTTCAGTGACCCTTATCTAAACAACAGACTGCGTACAACTTAATCCGAGTTCATGCTTTTAAAAGCATTTATTATACTTAACTACGAAGAACGCAATCCAAGCTTAAGTGGTAGAACAGGCTAGTTAACCAGAGTTTCCGTGAATTTTGAAAGATCACTTGTGCAGACAAGCTGATGGGTAGATTTTGACTGTCTTAAGTCAAATTTCATACTCGATGACATGCCTATGTTAGCAGAATAGGACAGTTTAATCACTAAGCAACAGTAGCAAAAAAAAAAGCATTACTCAGAATGAAAATGGAGATAATCACTCCGGCTTAAAATGTTGCTATCCAGGGTATTGTAGAAATAGCAAACATAAATAAGCCTCATTTCAGTTGACTTTTTAATTTTTTCAACCCCATAAATCATATGCGATTCACTTTGCTCTATTTATTTTCTCTCATTTACCAATTTAAACACACAGTTCATGTGACAAGAGAACACTACGCCAACTGTAAACAACATTAAGCACAAAATTTATTCAACAAATAGAATATGAAGAGAAATTAAATATTGATTGTTACCCCAGGTAATCAACGTTTCTATAATTGTTTTTGACTACGATTTGCATAGGCAAATGTTTGATATATTTTTCACAGTAAAATCAAAGTGCTTTTTTGAATTTACAAATTTAAAGATTTGTTAGAACGTTAATATACTCACGCCACGGTAAGGAGTTAGTATGATAGGCATTCAAATTTATTCCATGTGACAGTGGAATGAAGGAGCAATTAATCTCAGCCTATCCAAACTATGCTAACAAATAATTTATTGCTGGGAAGACAAACTACAGCGGGACATACCACTTAATTGTTCTGTAAGAAGAAGATTTGAGACGTTCACAGAGTGCCTTGAATAGGATCTTATGTGCTTCTTGATACTCGTAGTTAGAAGATTATTTATTTTTAGTTCGGTTTAAATTGTGTATTCACTATATTGAGATCTCAGAAGAGGTCATTCGTGAGCCTTTTGATTCAACACCCTTGTTATTTGCTAGCCTTCCGTTAATTCTATCAATCTCTGATAGACTTGTCAGGGCACAGGGGTAATTTTTCTGCCGACTCTTTGACATTATTGGGAATACAGTGTCCATTTTTTATAACTTGGTACTAGCTCCACTTAGGAGGTTTCTTCTACAATGACATAGAATACGAACGTTTGCAGACTCTGAAAGTTTATTTTATGAATTCATAAAACTACGAACTACTGAAGGCAATAAAATTATCATTGGAATTTATAGACCACCGGATTTCAATATAAACGATTTTATTGTAGAATTGGATTATAATCTAGGAGCAACAAAAAATGCAAAGGATGTACTGGTACAACTTTCGAAACTCCCACTTGAACTACGTTAAGGATTATAATGAAATGTTAGCGGCTCACGGACTAATTAATATAATCACGGAAAAATACGAGAGATGACCCTAACACAGGCTATGCGACATTTATCGATCACATATTAGTCAAAATATCAGGTAATCAAATGTACTCGGCAGTTGTGGAATGTAGTATTTCCGATCATTATCCTCTCTTGTAAATATTATTCATATGCACTAAACATAGAAGAACAGCAGGAGAAAAGTGAATGAACTTGTTGGTGAAACAGATTGGTAGACACTACTAAGTGAAACTGATGTTGACTGTTTGTGTAAGAACTTTGCAACTAAAATGCATGACATACACATATAGTAACTCTTATGTTTCGAAAAGTCCTCAAACTAAATATAAACATAAGCCTAGGATTTCGCCAGACTTACTTACATCAGTGATACGATCCATATAGAAAGCAGGGAAAAAAACGGCATCAAACTATAGACCAATATCGATCCTACCTGTAATTGAGAAATTTCGGGAAGAGGTTATAATGAGACGGCTGCTACCCTTTATTCAAAAGCACTCACTAATTCATAACAAGCAATATGAATTCCAAAAAAAATTAAAGCATTGGTAGACTTATGGCAGAGTTAGCAAACTGTGTTAACGAAAGTCTGAATAAAAACCATCACGTGCTGGTCCTATTTATGGATTTCAGTAAAGCTTTCGACACACTAAACCATCAAAACACTGATAGGAGCTCTAGAAAGAATTGGAGTACGAGGAATTCTTGCTGACTAAATTACGGATTATCTTTCCTGTACGACTTTTCAAGTGAAAGTTAAGGCCGCTTACAGCTGCGAGAGAAGGATTCAATACGGAGTTCCACAGGGCTCTAAATTGGGCCCAATACTATTTATGCAGTGTACAAATGAACTCTTCGAGTGTTTAAATACAGCATCCCATTTGCCTATGCAGATGATACAGCCATAGGCGTCCGTCATAGGTCCTCGGACATGGCTACGACAATCATATTGGATCTATAACTTAATTCGTGCTAAGAGATGGCGTAACTTGTATTATTCCATTGGAACATGCGTTGGAAAGCTACTGTCATTGTACGTCATTTCAGTATATGTCATTCATTTGAAGCGTAAACAACAATAATTTTTTTTCACTCAAATATGTCGAACTTTGTGCCTGAAAAAGTGTTTTTGCGGGGAGTTTTTCTTCATTACTTTAATATGAAGAAAACTGCTGCCGAAAGTCATAGTATTTTGGTGGAAGTTTATGGTGAACATGCGCTAGCTGAGCGAACGTGACAAAAGTGGTTTGCACGATTTAAAAGTGATGATTTTGGCTTGGAAGACGATGACCGTCCTGGGCAACCAAAAAAGTTTGAAGACGAAGAACTGGAAGCATAACTCTATGAAGATTGTTGCCAAACACAAGAAGAGCTCGCAGAATCTTTGGGTGTCACTCAAGCAGCCATTTCAAGACGTTTAAAAGCAGCTGGATATATTCAAAAGCAAGGAAATTGGGTTCCACATGAACTCAAGCCGAGAGACGTCGAAAGGCGGTTTTGCATGTCCGAAATGCTGCTGGAACGCCACAAAAGGAAGTTATTTTTGCATCGGATTGTTACTGGTGATGAGAAATGGATCCATTACGACAACCCCAAGCGCAAAAAATCATATGTTAAACCCAGCCAATCAACGGCAAAGCCGAATATCCATGGCGCGAAGGTAATGCTCTGTATTTGGGGGGATCAGATGGGTGTGCTGTATGCTAAAACCGGGTGAAACCATCAATGGACAACGCTACCGAACACAATTAATCCGTTTGAAGAGAGCAGTGGCCGAAAAACGCCCGGAATATGCGACCAGACACGAGGCAATAATTTTCCATCATGACAACGCTCGGCCCCACGTTGCTATTCCGGTTAAGAACTATTTGGAAAACAGTGGATGGGAAGTCTTACTCCACCCACCTTATAGCCCAGACCTTGCCCCTTCTGACTACCATTTGTTCCGGTCGATGCAGAACGCCCTCACTGAAATACGGTTCACATCAGAGCAGAATATCAAAAATTTGCTTGATTCATTCTTGGCTGCCAAGCCGGCGCATTTCTTTTGGGATGGGATCCACAAATTGCCAGAAAGATGGGAAAAAGTCATAGCTTCAGATGGGCAATACTTTGAACAATACTATTGTACATGTTTTTCTTAAATAAATGTTCAAATTTTGAAAAAAAAACGCACGAATTAAGTTATATGCCTGAAAAGAAGGAATGCCTTTCGGGCGCGGCTGGTATTCAAAATCGAACCGTCTTATTTGGAAGCTAATACACTACTACTTGAGCCACCCACATGCCGGATAAGAGAGCAATCTATAGAAAACTTTCCAATTTTTCTGACTTTTAACCTTGACAGATTCTCAGCGAACCTTCACCGAACCTTCTATACATCAACTTAAGTTATACTGGCTGGCCAGATAGCAATGATCCTTTTTCCAATTGTTATGTTTCAGTAGCTGTGAAAATATTCAATAAGGTTTGCCATTTCATCATGCATCTTCTTAAGCTTGCCGAACGTCCGGAAATTATTGAAAAAATATTATCGAAATTCCGGCTCAGTTGTAAATACGTAACGTTAAATTCGTTGTGAGGTCGGTCGTCATCACGGCTTCAGTGTGCAGGCAATGCGTCCCACCGTGGAAAAGTTTGAGCGTGGGTAAAGTCTTTTGTATTGTAAGCCACCAACCAGACAGAGATTGGTGCAAAGTGAAGAAAACATAGCCGTCGTAGCGGCCAGTATCGACGAAGACCCAGAAATTCGGCGCCGATCAGCTGAATTGGGCATCGTCAAAGAGTCAAGCCGGCTTATTTTGCGGTTGGATTTGGGTCCTACATCCGAATAAGATTGTGCTGACGCAAGAATTGAACCCGGACGACCATAGACAACGCTATGACAACGCTAATTGGGCGCTGGAAATGATGGCCGGAGATGCGGATTTTGGCTAAAAAATCATTTTCTAGGACGTGGCCTATTTTTGGTTCAGTGGCTATGTCAACAAGCAAAATTACTTTTATTGGAGCGAACACAATCCACAAGTGTTTGGCCAACAATCAATGCATCCAAAAAGATTGACTGTTGGCGCGAAAGGAGACATCGTTACCGTTAATGGTCTCAGGTATAGAGTGATCTTAACCGATTTTCTGTGGTCAGAGCACGATATATCCGAGCTGTGATTCCAACAAAACGGCGCTATATGCCATACAAGCGACGCATCGCTCGAAGTTGTGAAGAAGAAATTTAGCGGTTGGGTCACCTCACCACGAGCCTTCACCAATTGTGCGCTGCGATCATGCGATTTGACACCACTCGAATATTTTTTCTCGGGCTACGCCAAGCCCTTAGTCCACGCTAACAAGTTGATACATTTGGACGAGCTCCAGACCAACATTCGACACGCCTTTGCCGGAATAACGACGCACATATTGGACTGAGCCATCAAAAATTGGCCCAACCGCTTGAAGCATGGCCAGCGAAGTCGAGGCGGCCTTTGAATGATGTCCTATTCCACACATAATGGCATGAACGCAGCTTCAAAATAAAGCCAGAATCAATTTTATATCTCACTTCGTTGTTGTTTTATTTAAATTTATTTTCCTATCGTTCTTCACCTCAATACGGAACTTGGGCATTATACGAGGGTTGTGTCAACGGCTCGCCACACTGAAAGCATCGGTTCCCGCTAGATCACCGAAATCAAGCAGTGTTGGGCGCGGTAAGTACGTAGGTGAGTAACCACATGGGAACTCAGTACTCCGCGAGCTGTTGACAAAACGCGCCACATGGGTATAGTACCCCGCCGTTAAATCCCGACCCTACAAATTAATTTGTATCGTTCCCTTGATAATAATAATAATATACAAGGGTTGTTTGAAAAGTTTCCGACCGACAGTTACTTACCGAAGTTTCAGTCATTTTGGACGCCCAGTTTTTAGTTGACAGTCGTTTGAGTGAGTCGATGTGAGCGTTTTTTTGTGAAAATGGAAAAAATTGAGTATCGAGCTGTTATTAAATTCTTGTTTTTGAAAGGCAATACGGCTACGCAAATCAAAAATTAGTTGGACTCTATGTATGGGGACTCTGCAACATCATTTACCACAGTGAAATTTTGGGCAGCTGAATTTAAACGCGGCCGTAAGAGCTTGGGAGATGATGAACGTTCGGGACGCCCAAAAACTGCAATTACTGACGATAACATTGCTAAAGTTCACCAAATGGTGTTAGACGACCGCCGAATTAAAGAGATAGTAGAGGTAATGAAAATGTCCAAAGAACGTGTTTGTTACATATTAAATCAAGATTTAAGCATGAGAAAGCTGTCCGAGCGTTGGGTGCCGCGTTTGCTTACGTTAGACCAAAAACGTGTTCCAATGAACATTTCCAACGATCTGTTGGCGCAGTTTAGGCGCAATAAGACCGAGTTTTGGCTCCGATTAATTACTGTTCATAGATGAAACTTGGATACCCCATTATACGCCCGAAACAAAAATTCAGTCAAAACAGTGGACTGCAAAGGGCGAGCCGGCTGGGAAAATGATGGCGACTGTTTTTTGGGATAGTAAAGGAGTTATCTTAATCGATTATCTTCAAAAAGGAAAAACCATTACAGGAGCATACCACGCATCATTACTTGCCAAGCTGAAGGCAGAAATTGCAGAAAAACGCTCACATTTGCAGAAAAATAAAATCTTGTTTCACCAAGACAACGCGCCGTCTCACACCTCAGCGGTTGCCATGGCGAAAATCCATGAATTACGGTTTGAACTGCTTCACCATCCGCCTTATTCATCAGATCTAGCCCCAAAGCGACTTCTTTTTGTTTCCTCATCTAAAAACTGCGCTCGGAGGACAGAGATTTTCGTCAAATGAGGAGGCAATCACCTTCGTGAGCAATTATTTTGCAGAGAAAAAGGCTAAGTACTATTTGGACGGGTTAGAGAGATGGGAGCATCGCTGGGAGAAGTGTGTAGAGTTACAAGGAGACTATGTAAAAAAATTAAAAAAAAATTGAGATAAAATGTCTTGTATCACTGTGCGGTCGGAAACTTTTCAGATAACCCTCGTATGGGATACAGAACCCTTTGTGATGTATTGTGGCAGTAAATTGATTCCATAATTCCATTGCAGCAGAGATCCGTATTAAATACATATAATAAAGCCTTCTGGAATTGGCCCGGCCCTTCTAATTTAATTCGTCGCCCAATTCATGAAATTTCGCTATGGCAGCTACACAAGTTGGGTGCACGTTGTCTTGATATAAAAGAATTGCCTTCTTTACAAAATATTGTCGTTACCCCATTATATTGTCATTGAAATTCGTTATTTCCATGTGTTATCACACACAAAGTAAACAATCTACTCAAACTTTGACAGCACTCTATTGACAGATGGAACTTGACACAGTGTCGCAGGCTTATTGATCAACCTTCATCGAAGTCTAAAAGCAAACAATTAGGAAAGACGAAAGGCCCTATTTCCTGATTATTGTTTTTACAACGTCTGCATGAAAGGCTATTTTGCTTAACAATTATCATATTTCCACACAGCTTGTGGTTGAGGAAGCGAAAAGGGAAGTCCGCCCGAAGAAGTCTCTTGCAAGAGAAGATAACAACTTATTCCACCTGTCATAAGAAAAAAAAAAAAACACTTGTTTCGAACTCAGGACTATAAATTTCGACTCATATCAACCAAATCAAATATTGAACTACTACTAAACCCGTCAGTCTTACTCTCGCAATCTTGTTCTTCGTCGTGAGGTGATATTTGATATCTGGAAGCAAAAAAAAAAATAAATATTTGTGACAAATTCAAAATGTAATAAAGTCTAAAGATAAGATTAAGCCACATACGAGTAGGTATGTCACAGTGTGGGCCTCACTTTTTGTAAGACTAATTAATGAATTCTATAAGTACGTATTTATCACGTATACTTTAGTGTGTATTTATTCGAATGGAAACAATAAACTAATTTAAAGAACAGAAGTCTTTTTGTGCAATTAAAAAAATTAATTATAATGCGTCATTTGTGAGAGACAACGAACTGGTTCTATGCTTGCTCATCACCTGTCGCTTACCAATCATCAACGAATGCGGATGCTAATTAATCTCAACAAAACAAAATAAATCTTCGTGAAAATTCGTTAAGGCCCCATTTAGAATTATCATACTATTGAATTGTAGATACGAGTGAGCAAATCTCTGCTGTACGAGTACAGCATGGCATGGATGTTCACCTGTTTGGTGCTTTTTCGCACTCTTTGATGATAGATATTTTATTAGGCTTCATATTTTCTCTTACTTTTTGAAATTCAATTATGTACATATCGTGCTCACTACTCGTATGTAGATACAGCAGGAGTATACTTGAATTTAATGATTTTTTTATTTTTCTTTTTTGTTCAAGTGATTCTCTCTTTTCAAGGCTTCCACTCTAGTTACCAGGGGTCAAGATTGTAGTTGTGAATATCTACATATGTATGTGGCAATTTGATATATTTGTAAGAGAAATCGCAGATACAGTTCAATTTTGATAAAATAGCCGAGTACCTTGAAAGCATAAGCTCACTTGATATCGTACACGAAATTATGAGAATCAACAAGAAGGCACATTTTTTGAATAAACCTCGGAAAACGAGGTGGAGTTCATATCTGTGTCTAGGATTGGCTTTTAGTGACAAAAATCGATTGGAAAAATAGGAAGATATTCGTTGAACTTACAATGCCAATAAAATAGCAAAGATTAAAGCCAGGACGCCAAACAAAAATCATGAAAATTGGGTAAAATCTGAATGAAAAATCCATTCTCACGTAACCACCAGCCGTGCCTTGTTTACAAATTTGGTCTTTATTACCTGTGAACAATATCCAATATCTCATCAGGGAGCGGGGTAGAGCAAAACTTCTGAACGTGTTTGGTAATCAGCTGTTCTACGCGCGCTATCTAAGAGATACATACTCGTACATACGAGTGTGTATAGAGATACAGAGCGTATCATAAAAAACCCAACTGACCCTGAAGGGCACAACATACAAAACATACAAAAATCGAAACTCAAGCAGCCAAACCTAAAATCTAGTCAAAAGCAAATAAAAGCGGAAGGTCATTCGTTTGGACAACGTCATCGTAGAACGTAAACATCGAGCGAGATACTTTCCGCGCACGATTGCTCATCAAAAATTAAAACAAAAAAAAAAAACAAAGCTGAAATCAAATTCCATAACAATGTGAAAATTAGCGTTTTTGTTGTTGCATTCTGTCAGTTGCATGTGAAACGACTGCAATCGAAAACAAGGGAAAATTTCCAACCCAGAAAGCTCTTTACCACTAACCGTTGGAGCTAATTCGTGTAGTTTTCACCGATGCGATGACACTCAAGTCAACTTACAACTTTGATGCATCAATTCCGACCTGCACTTGCACTTGTATGACATGTTACACGGTGTGTGTAACTCCACTTATAATCGTCGTATAATTTAATTATAAAATCAGCACCACTACCACCACTGGTTGTCACGTCCACACTATCTAATCTACTCTATACGACTATAACTAGCTTGAAGCACTTGTAAAGATACTTTTCCTAATCCGAAATTTTTGTTCTCCGATCTTTTTTTATTAATTTTTTGTTGTACGGAAACAGAAAAAAAAAAAAAAAAAAACCAAAACACTTTTTGATAACAAATTCGGGGAAAGAAAGAACACACGAACGAAAACGACGAGAACCGAGGGAGAAAAATTATGCACTTCACACCAGACCCGCGTGTACGCTTATGTAGTGTAGTGTGGTGCATAAGTATATTAATATATTTTGACAACCGCTGGTTCTTTTCCTTTTTTCCCACATAGAAAGCGAACGTGGGTGCAAGAGGAAATAGCAAAAACATTAGGTGAAAGACATCTGTCAAAGACAGCTGAGTTAAAAACTCACCACATCCGTTGGGTTGATGAGTAGATACTTTGTGTTGCAAGTGCTTTTGAGGGAAATTTGCTCCCTTTAGGTTCGAGGCTTCGGTTAAATGGTGAATTTGGTGTGGTGAGATTCTTAAAATGTTTTCAAATTTAATGATTTGTATTTCAACCCAGAGCAATCGAGGAACGGTCTTGAAGTTCAGCATAAATGAAGTTCAGTATAGAGTCACTCGGAAGGCATCATTCGGCAGATTATTCATCAATTCATCAAAGAGGCTAAAGGTTTTTGCTTATTCACCACTGACGTAGGAGCTATAGGATCCTTGAAGTCGGCTTTGATATTGTCGGAGGAAAAAGTTTAACATTCCCATTTGCCGGGTATCTGGTTACCAGGTTATTTAATAAAACCTAGACACCCATTCAATTTCTAAGGACATAGGGAACACCAATAGGTAGAACCTACAATCCTACTAGCTAGGCCTCCATAAAACTGGTTGTCAGACGCACAATGAGCTTCTTATTAGGGCATAAGTCATTGAAAACTCAGTTTCCAATAGGAGCGCTAGAACTTTGACACTGTATAGCGGACAGTTTAAAGCATCTACACCTGTCAAATTTGCAGGTTATAAAGGCAACTGGCAACACTGATTCTACAGATTATCAATTTGACAGTTGAAAGTGGATTTGTGGTTCGTACGTTTTGCCATTTTACGATAAATAGATTAACGGCAGAACAACGCGTGCAAATTGTGTAAACTTATTTTGAAAACCATGGTTCGATTCGCCAAACTTATCGTGCGCTACATCCATTTTACAGTCGACATAATTGCTCATCTGAGCAAGTTATTCGGAACGCGATGAATCGCTTTCGCACCACGTACACTCTAGTGGATTATACGCATCCCCAAAGACGAGATACAGTGCAAACAGAAAAAGTTATTGCCGTTGTGAAGTGCAGTGCTGAGGAGAATCCGAATGAGTCGATTCGCCATCGTGCATTGGAGTAATTGGAGCTTTGCCCATCCACTTTGTGGAAGATTTTACGGAAAGATTTTGGCTTAAAGCATATAAGATCCAGCTTGTGCAACAGTTGAAATCGCGTGACCATTATACGCGTCGTAGGTTCAGTGAATTTTGTCCTCGGATGATGCCCATTTTTGGTTAAACAAAAAAGCCAAATTTGAAGTAAAGAAAACGCAGAAGCCTTTGTCGGTACACCCTTACAACCATCAAAACTCACTGTTTAGTGTGCTTTATGGGCTGGTGGAATCATCGGCCCATACTTCTCTAAGGACGATGCCGGCCAGAATGTTACCGTCAATGGAGAGCGCTATAGAAACATGATTTTTGACTTCTTCGTTCCTCAGTTGAATGGCATTGACGTGACAGAGCATTGGTTTCAACAAGACAGCGCAACATGCTACACGGCGCGCGATACTATCAATTTATTGTGGGGAACATTTACTGAGCTCATAATTCCGCATAATGGATCTGTGAACTTGCCTCCACGATCCTGTGATCTTACACTTTTCTTTAGAGGTATGTGAAGTCACTAGTTTATGCCGATAAACTAGAGACGTTGGACGATTTGGAAGTCTACATTCGCCTTGTTATCAGCTGATATACAGCCCCAGTTGCTCGATAGAATTGTCGAAAATTAGACTTGACGATTGCGCTTGATTCGAATTCGCCGTGATGCGCATATGGTCGATATCATATTTAACCACTAATGGCATAAAATTATCTATTAAATAAATCTAATATCATGGACATTGACATTAGTTTCAAGTACTTTATTTTAAATTGAATTAGTATAGCTCTAAAAAAAAACACCCTTTAGTAACTAATATTGGGAAACTCATCATGGAAACTTACAGTGTTGAGCAACGCGTGCAAATTATTACGCATTAAGTACTATCAAAATGAGTGCTCAATTCGAGCTACATGCCGTGCGCGTCGTGATTTGTACGGCACACACAATCGCCCTGTTCAGTAAACTAACCGCCGTTTCGTGGGCAAATTCGAGTCAACTGGTTTAATAAACAATCAAACAATACCTGTTCGTACCAACGTAGGCAGGATCGAGCTTTCGTTGACCGGGTTTTGGAGCAGTTCGAAGTGGACTCCGATTTCGGACGGAAAATCATCTTCATTATTTTTGGATGAATGGTTATGTCGCATTTTGAGAGCTGACAATTCACATGAGACCCATCAACCGCAAATGCTTCCAGGAAAGTTACTTTTTGGTGTGGATTTTGGTCCAGTAGGGTCATTAAGCCGTACTTTTTCCAAAATAAAGCAATAACTGCCCCCGGCGAGACTTATACATCGATGATAACAAATTTCGTGTGGTCTAACACACGATGGCTCTACGTGCCACACAGCGTATGCAAAAATAGATCTTCTGCAAGACAAATTCGACGGTATTGTAAATGCCTTAGAAAATAGTATTCACGAAATAAACTGACAAATGATTTATTCAATGGCATCACCGGACGATCCAGTTGATATTATTTAAACTTTGGTAAACCAACTTTTTAATATGCATGTACCGCTGAAAACAATACCAAAACTTTTTGGTATGGAAAGAAAATCTTGGTTTACGGCTGACATACTTATTTCCATTAAACAAACGGATCAAGTGTACATGCGATGGAAGCGCTTTCGTGTTCCTGAATTCCTCTTTACCTTTCGAGCCTTACGAAAACATGTGTGCAAAAAAGTAGAAGAAGCTAGATGTAGACTGTATTCAAAACGCTTAAACAAAAACATACCATTAAAAACCTTATGGAAAAATATTCGAGAGCTTGGTGTTGGTCAACAAAGAGAACAATGAACAGTAAATGAACATTTCTCCAAAGTTCAAAGCAGTAGTAATAAAAATCACCGGGTTGTTGACCCCGGTAGTGGACATTTCTTTCAATTTCAAAGGGTGGATGATGCGGATGTGTTAAGTGCTGTACTTAAAATAAAATCATCAGCTACTGGCTTTGATGAAATACATCCACACTTCATCAAAATGATCCTACCCCACATTCTTCCTGTGCTAACACATGTTTTTAATACAGTAATAACAACGTCTTCTTTTCCATCTCTTTGGAAAGTGGCTAAAGTTATACCAGTCTTAAAAAAATCAGCCACTCGATTATCTCAAGAAGAGTTTAGACCAATCTCAATTTTGCCATTTCTGTCAAAGATTCTGGGAAAAATTTTACACAATCAAATTTCAACCTTCAAACTCTTAAGTGAAAATCAATCCGGTTTTATACCAAACCACAGTTGTGTATCCGCTACTCTTAAGATTTCAGACGATATTAGAAATGCTATGGATAATGACTTGGTTTCATTTTTAGTTCTCTTAGATTTTTCGAAGGCATTCGACAAAATTAATCATAAAAGACTTATTAAAAAACTAATACAACAGTTTCGGTTTTCATACACAGCTGCAAAACTGATTTTATCATACATTAGTGGAAGAAGCAAAGCTGTTGTTATTAGTAATAAAACGTCCCATCCTTTAAATTTTTTCTTTGGGTTTCCTCAGGGATCCATGCTTGGTTCACTCTTATTTATAATTTTTATTAATGATCTTCCACTCCAATCTGAATACTCTTCAATCGATTTGTATGCTGACGATGCGGAGTCTTTCACTTTCGAAGCAATTTACTCCTCAACACGTTCGACTTAGGTTGGCAAAAACTTTGATCCTTCCTATGATAGCATATGGGTGCCAATTGTTTACTAGCCACAACTCAGACACGAAAAGAAATCTAACTGTGGCGTTCAATAATATAACTCGATATGTATATAATCTCTGACAAAATGACCATATTTCAAACTACACAAGTAACATACTAGGCTGTAATCTTTACACGTATTTCAAATATTTTCCCCTTAAAACATTGAACAAAATCATTTTAAACAAAGAACCTTCATATCTAATTCAAGAAATACAGTTTACTAACTCATCTCGTTCTTTTATGATATTGCAACCATGGTTCACTTGCAGAAACTCGGAGCGTCAGTTTTTCGTTTATGCCATAAAGCAGTGGAATAGCTTACCCTCTTTCATTAGAAGGCTTCGCGGCACCACACAATTTGAGACGGTTTTATTCAAATACTTAGTAAATAATTAAATTTAATATTTAGTGTAATAAGGAATTTTGTTTTATCATTATGAATATGAATTTAGTTTGTCATCTTAAATCAATAATAACTGAATGTATAAATAATAATTAAAATTGATTTGAATTTAAGTCTAACTATACTTTTTATAACTTTTACTATTAATTATAGGCTTTTAAGCCCAATGTAAAAGATTCGTTGGAAATATATAAATAAATAAAAAAAAATAAAATTGAAACTTTTTGAAAGCATTCAGAATTACTCGAATTCTTGTTGTCGTTGCCGGTTATTAGATTTTAGATTCATTGAGATAAGAAGTCCTTGTAGCAGCCGTGTATCAATTCGTAACATCCATTCTCTGATATTTATGCAGTGCAAATGTTCTGTGATGAATGTACACTTGCGGTCATAAAAACCGCACCACCTAATGAGTTCTCAAAAAATGCCTAATTACATCAGATCGAGAGGGTTTTTCTCATACAAATGAAGGGTATTCCCCATAGCGGAGTTTGGCCTCGTATTCAGTGCAAAAAAAATCAGTTTGAATTGAGTTGTGACGATGACAAGTAATAAAAAGTGAAATGTCTGGTAAATATCATCAACTGACTCGGGACGAAAAAGTACAAATATTGACTTTAGTCGAAGAAGGGCTTGGCTATCGTGAGATTGCCATTAAAATTGGATGCTGTCATTCAACTATCGTACGACTGATGAAGAAAAAAGAAAATTTGGATCCACTGTAAAGGAAAAAAGGCTCGGGACGAAAACGTAAAACAACCCAGAAGACGGACAATGTATTACAACGAATTAGCATGAAAGATCGCTTTAAAAGTGCTGTCCGTATAAGAGCAGAGCTGAGTGAATTTCATCAAGTTGATCTAAGCTCCAAAACCATACAGGAGATAGGTTTATATGGAAGACAACCAGCGATAAAACCTCTCCTAACAACAAAAATGAAAAAAGTTCGCTTGACGTGGACAAAAAAGTACGAAGATTGGACGCAGGATGATTGGCGATGTGTGATATGGTCCGATGAAAGTAAATTTAATTTGTTGTGTGCGGACAATTTGCCATACGTACGACGGTCAGCAGGTGAAAGGTTCAAGGACGAGTGCATAGTCAAAACAGTGAAGTTTCCTCAAAGCCAGATGGTTTGGGAATGCTTTTCTTTTTACGTTTTGGGCCCTTTGCACTTTGTTAATGGAACTATGAACGCTCAAAAGTATGGAGAAGTAGTAAGGGAGTTTTTGGTACCAGCAATTGAACAGCATCATTCGTATACTGACAAGTGCATTTTTCAAGATGATCCTGCACCTTGCCACTGCGCCAAATCCGTCAGTAAAGTGTTACAAATCAACTTCTAGATGTCTACTAGAAGTAACTAGAATCTTTCAATAATTTTCAGCTCAAGACAACGTTTGATGACCTCGGAATTACCAGACTAGACTGGCCAGCTAATTCACCCGATTTAAATCCAATCGAACACTTGTGGCATGTAATGAAACGTAACGTGGCTGAACATAAACCAGAGAGTAAAAAAAAGCTAAATGATGTTCTGGAACATGTATGGAATGCTGAAATTTCAAGGGATATTCCTGAACTTCTAGTAAACTCGATGCCTTCTAGAATAAAAGCGGTTATAACCGCCAAAGGAGGAGCAACTCGGTATTGATAATTTTTTGGTAAAAGTGGCATAAGATGTTTATATACACATACATAAAAAATGTATCGTTTGATTTTGTTAACCAATGACTGTATTAAAATATTTTAGAAAAATAAGAAAATGGCCTGGTTTTTCTTTCTTTGTTAATATCTTTCTTCAAATATTCAATAAACAGATGGAAATTAGATAGAAATACTTATAAACTACTGCGGAGTACTCAACAAAAATGTAATTTCATTATAAAAGTTATTATCGTAGTTATTAACAATTTTTCAATCATTTTGATATGGTGCGGTTTTTATGACCGCAAGTGTATGTGAGCATTGCAATATTGATTACATATAGGGTGGCTGAATGGGCACAACGAACTAATCTGGTAACAACAAGAGCGATTTTCATAAAAATGGAAGAGCTGGTGTGCCTCTGCATTACCACGAGAGTGCCAATGGCAACCATGCAAGTGATCTTTGAGTTAACTCCGCTATGAATACAATTTCTAGGATGAAAGTATCAAATCGAAAAAAAGAAACGCACCAACTTGAAAGAAAGATGTATTGATCCAAAAATTTCCACTTCTAACTATGTCCGTAGATAATACTATTAGCTGCTATTAGGTGATTCAAGGGAGCTCAGAAATAAAAAATATATTGGAGCGACGAAGCAATGTTCCATGGTCTGAGCAACAATACAATAAAGTGGTACACAAACGAATCAGGAAATGATAAAGGATCTAATTCGGAAGCGTGATATGTGCTATAGACTGCAGAAATTCCTATGCAAACCTAGCAAATTACGAAATTAGATAAGAATAACAGAGTAATCATCTGTTGCTTACCTGAATCATTCTACGTGATTGGTGAACATATCTTTCAGGAAGAGTTTAAGAGGATGGGAAATATATAAGATCGGTTGAAACATGATGTATAAATTGCTCTAAGAAACTTTTATATATGCTATGGACTAAAAAGATTTAAGGCATGCATCAGTCTAAGTAAGAATAACCTACATAACCTGACTGATACTGATGGACCGCTTTAGAAAATAAAATACGGCAAGCGAAAGTATCTGCAGATTCCACAGCAGGACCACCAAAACTATCTGATTAAATATTTCTGTAATTACCGTAGTAAATACTACTTACTCGTACATAGGGATATACGAGTATCAATCATTTTAAGAATCATAAATTTAATTGGTTTGGAGGACATTATCTAAACCCAAGCCTTATTACAGATCCTTAAATATAGTTTCTATAAGAATTATAATGCGAGGAGATCTCTGAAAGAAGAAACAAACTTCTCGAATGTACTCATATAAGCAGGGAACACAATATTCAGTAAGACCACTATCTGTCCGCCTACAATTGAAGTCGGTGGTTTAGTCTCGATAAGGAAGGAAAAGGATCTCATGCGGGATTTATGTTTGTTAGATACCAGAAATACTTTGAGGAGCATCGAGTACACCTTGCGGTCAGTGAAATTCGCTTAAAACTTTCTAACTTTTCTTTTAAACTACCGAGGTAGTTGAGAGTCGATTGAGTCAATTGATTTTTAGCCCCCACTTTGAGGAGTAACTACTCGCAGGTGCGGATCAATGAAAACGATTGCGGAGTCAATTTTGGGGGATTGTTGTGAACCACAGTGAAAGGGCTCACTTGGTGTATCTGGATGATATTATCGTCAAAATTAAACTCCGGGGTTACACTGCAGAAGAAGTAACGACAGTTCCTGACGTTTTGGAAGTGGAGAAAATTTGACCAGTTCTACAAGAGGTCGTGAAATAATTCACTTTAGAATGACAGGAGCATACATGAGCTTGCGGATTAGCATACCATACCAAGTGAAGAGTTCATCAGAAATGCAGACCCAGACATTGCATTATGAACAATACTAAGGGTTGGTAGTACATTAGATATGCATCAAACCCATATTTACTTCTAAGGCATATGAGGAAGAAGTCGTTTTGTGCGTCAGAATGCATGTTGAGGAGGAAATTGAATAGTGTTGAAATTAACGTCACGAATGCAGACCATGGTGAATATTTGGAAAACACTGTATCCGTAAAGCACAAAAAAGTGCCAGAGATGGCGTACTCTTTATCACTTTGAAGTATAATGTATCAATATAAAATAAGAGCGCCAATTTTGATAATCGCAATGACATCGAAGGCCGTTTACCCGGTACATTCGTCTTATCAATCAGGTGGCCATGTCTGTATGTACCAGGGAAGATTATCAATAATTTAGTGAGCAGATTTAGCATATCACTAGAGTCACACTCCGATCAAGAGCGAAACTTAAAATTGAGGAACTTTCAAACATCCAATCGGATGGACTAGGATCTTGAATGAACGTCTGTCGAAGATGGTGATGGAAATGGAGTATCGAAACCTAGTTTTCACTGCGGAGTGAAGTCGAAAAGGGATTAGAACAATGGAACTCAAAGAGACAGACGACAAGGTAATCGATTTCCGCAACAGATGTGCAAAGATGGGCAAGAGTATTCGAGAAAGATTAAACCTAGATATAAACCATATTCAGTAAATCAAACATTGTTGGGGATTTATGGCTTTGCCATAACCCAAAACAATGTAGTTGATGTGTGGGTCCAGCATTAGAAAGTGCAGCAGTACGTTATGTGCTTTAGTTGTGGAACCATTGGACCTATTTTCGCTGTTTCTTTTTTTTTATTTGCTTAATGTGAGGTATATGTGGGCCGAATTACTGGAGTTTATATCCAAAAAAACAAAATGAACCCTGTGCCGAAAGTTCAACCACTGTTTTAAGAACAAAATTCAGCTTCTCGTATCCGAAGTTGAATGTATGCTTTTCAGTGGAATCTTTGTATCTGGCAATAAAGAACAGTAGCAGTTGTTGTTAATTCAGCCATAGGAATTTAAAGATTGATATTTTGGTCTAGGTCGCAAAGCGATGAGCTTGACAGCTGATCATTTTCTTGGGCCAGTCGCTTTAGGGGCTTGACACTCAAGGGAAACAAATCAACGTAGGACACGCTAAATAGCCGGAGTATACACGAAAAGTGTTTGTATACTTTAGAACGTCCGATCAGGCTTTATGGAAGCCGGACCATATATTAAGACACGTCACGTCACACTTTTTTTGAAAATTGAGCCCATGAAACCGCTGCATACCAGAGTAGTCCCATCCAGTCAGTTTTATAATGATCCAGTGTGTCAATCACTCTACGACAAGGAAAGACAGAGCTACATCGACAGAATGGACAACAAAGCTCTAGCTGGGAAGATCTCTGACACAAGGTCTCCAAGGGATTGAACCTTGTCATAATCAGTCCATCATATTCACCAGAAAGCTGAAGAACAGGATATAGCTACCCGGGATCTACAAATTTTGAAGAAATATGAAGACCTACATATACTGCAAGATTACGTTGCTTAGATAATCTAGCTCTAGCTGGGAAGATCTCTGACACAAGGTCTCCAAGGGATTGAACCTTGTCATAATCAGTCCATCATATTCACCAGAAAGCTGAAGAACAGGATATAGCTACCCGGGATCTACAAATTTTGAAGAAATATGAAGACCTACATATACTGCAAGATTACGTTGCTTAGATAATAGATTTTTTGAAAATGATCTGAAAATTAGGACCGTTGTATACGTGTATAAGGAATGGGTTGTCTGGCATGATCTGTGATTAGCAACGAGTGGTTGCTAATTCAAAATTCTAATTTTATTCTTTAAATAAATTATTTTATGAGTAAGACAAAGTGACTGTATATATGTACTCCTACAATCAGATTAGTGGTGGTGTTTCTTAGAAAACACTCGATTAGTAGAGATAAGAAATGGTCTAGCTTATCGTATTTGCCGTTTTACTGCACACAACTATTACTTAAGTGTTCTTCGTTATTGTAGATACTACAATACAAATTTGTTGTTTTGAAACTTGTCGGGCTAATGACACAGGGATAAATTGCCATCATAACAAAGCAACTAGAGCGTCACAAACAATTTCATTTGACAATTTAGATAGACTGAGATAGTGTAGATGCAATTCCGTAAACAGTCGCAGAAGTTTTTATTATTTGGCAATTTAGATAGATAGTTGGATAGTCTAGATGCAGTCCCATAAATTGTCGCAGTACAATAATACGAGTATACAAATAGATAAGTAAGCCTTAAAATTTGTTTTATTAGAAAGAAAATATGACATACAAATGTATTGTCAGACTTCAAACATTTTTCGTTTATCACATTCTGAAATGTATGGTTGCTAATAGTTTCCTGACTTTCCACAATGACATATATTTCTGGTAATCAGGCTGACACTCAGATAGCTTAAACTATTACTTGGTACCAAAAGTTGATATGGACTCAGGAAAATATTTCAGAAACTTTATTTTCCTATAAATAAAAAAATCTATTCTTCTAATAGTCTCATACAAACCTCCATCAACATTCGGCATGGAATAGTAATAATCCGCAAGGTGATAATGCCGATATCCCAGCTTTTTATTCACTTTATTCACTTTTTGTTTCACCATTTTGAAATCCTTTTTTTAAGAACTGATTTTGCTGAGAAACTTTTGAAATCACTTTCCTCCTTGTACATCTGATCCCAGCAAATACCAAACGTCAACTGATCTCCGCATATTGACAGGCACCTATTGGATTCTGGTCATCGCCTGCCTTAATTCTGATTACATACAAACTACTTACGAGGGTAAGATGGAGATAAGTACAAATACACCGTTGATGGTAATTGTGATAAGTCAACAATAAGGCAGACAAAGAGGCATGCGAGGGGCAAATGCTTTCTTATCATTCAGCAGTCTAGAAAGACCAAGAAAAGACAGCGACTAGGCAAAACAACTGTCAAATGATATCTCTGAGCTCTGAGTCATAACTATGTACATACATACATCTATAGATTAATTCAGTAAACTTGAATAGCTATTTTTAGACGGATTTGGATTTGTTTTGACTTTGAGATGAGAGTGATAATCCTTTCGAGGACCGGATCAAGGGAGTACTCGTTTGACCAAACTTTTCAAAATCCGATAATTCTAAATTACTTTTGAATCTTCAATCAAGATCAATATGTGCTAGGCTTCACCAGTAGATGCACCAGAATATCTTCCAGTTCAGTCAGGACCTGCAGAGCATTTATGCATTTTGATTTTCATGCCATTGGAATTTCTATCAGATCTTTGTCTTATGGATGAATGTCGAAATTGCATACTCGTATGTATATTGGAAACAATCACTAGTTTTTGCAGCATCCTTGAAGCGCGATATTTTTCATTGTTAATTTTAATTTTTTTTCAATTTTTATTCATACATTAATGGTACATTAAGATAGAGATCTTTTTTAGTACTTAGTATTGTAACTAAATATTGGAATTCAAGTTGACTAACGGCTACTACATTATATTGTAATATAATACTTAAAATTAAATGACAAGGATTGATGGAAGGATGTCGTAGGACTGCACTTTTAAACAGAGAATTATTAAGTATGGATCTGATAGATGATGGTAATGAGTTCCACAACCTAACAGTGTAAATGAAAAATTAACGAGAGGAATTAAGAAAATTCCAATGGTGAGCAATTAGGTTAGTTGTTCTAGAAGATCGAGTGAAATTGAGTCGGTTAAATAGATACGGCGGACAGTGTTTATTAACAATTTTGTGTAAAAAAACACAGTTCCTGCAATCGAGGTATTGTTGCAAGCTGCACCCAAGCAGTTCCCTAGTGTAGAAGGAAATATGTTCGTGCCTACGAATGCCATAGACATATCGCACACAATCATTAAAAGCGACTTGTAATTTGCGCTGGGACAATGAGTCCAAGCTACTATAGACTACTTCGGCATATGTAACCAAAGGCAGAATTAAGGCAATAACTAGTCTGTGTCGCATTTCAAGTGGAGTAAAAAAAGCGCTAACCCAAAGCTTACGAAGGCAGCCGTAGATACGACCTACGACCATATTGGTATGATTATAACCCGACAAATCTCGACTAATAACAAATCCAAGGCTAGTAACAGACTCTACGGCTTTCACTTTCGAGTTGGTAAGAAGCACGTCAGGCAGAAGATCTAGGCTAAACTTTATTTTCGATATTGGAATTACTCAAGTTTTAGTCGGGTTCAGTTGTAGTCCATTTGTAACTGACCATTTATAGACGCATTGCAATTCATCATTGAGCAGTAGGGTCAGTTCGTTTATCTTGCAAAATGGTTTGGCTAGGTATAATTGTAAATCATCAGCATACATGTGCACCGAAGAATGCCTGCATACTGACGGTAGATCGTTGATAAATGTGCAAAATAGAATTGGATCCAATATCGACCCTTGAGGAACGCCTTGTTTGAGTTGTGTAAGGGATGAACTACATCCATTGGATAAAACTCTTTAGCACCTTTCGGAGAGAAAACTATCCAGCAAGCTTACCACACGACCACCAAAACCAAAATAGTGTATTAGCTTCCAATACAGTATCTTATGGTTGACTTTATCGAAAGCCTTCGAGAAATCTAGCAGACAGAGTAGTGAGACGTATTTCTTATCAAAAGATTGTCTAACCTCTTCAAGCAAGTTGATCATGGCTGAAGAACAGCCGTAGTCGGCCCGAAAACCTGATAGCTTGTCGTATAAAAGGCTATTGAGAGTTAGGTACTCTGTGATTTGTTTTGCTATAATTTTCTCTAAGACTTTCGAAAAGCAGGGCAGAATGCTTATTGGCCTAAAATTGGCAGAAGATGCTGGATGAGCTTTCTTAGCGATCGGCATAGCTCGTGCAATTTTCCTCGACTTCGGAAAGGTTGATGTGATTATGCACCAATTCATTATATGGGTCAGAGTCGAAACAATTTGCGGTAGAATGAGTTTAACAAAGCGCACGGGAATGCCATCTTCTCCGATAAAATCAGATTTGATAGCCATTATATATCTGAATCTGAATACTTCGCCCTCCGTAGCTAAAGTAAAATCCTCTAACCCCGGCCGCAAGTAAACGCGGTCCACAGTCTGATTGAAGTCAAAATTGCACGAGTAGGGATCATCCCCCTATAAAGGCATTCAGATTTGCTGTTTCTAGAAGTTATACCAATTTTGTGGAGATTACTCCATAACTTCTTTGACGAGATGGATAGATCTAGCTTAGAAGCGAAATAGTTTTTTTTTTGCGTTACGTAGAACTGAAGTGGCGATGTTACGTGCCGTTTTGTACAAAGACCAGTTGCAGTGGGTTGGAGAGTACTTCCATTTACTGTGTAGCTTGTTCCTCTTTTTGATTGAGTTAACCACTTGAGTAGTGAACCAAGGACATGCACGGTTTTGAATTCTGACCGTTTTAGTACGAATTCATCGAACAGTCTTACAATTGTTTCTTGAAACACGTTAACTTTATCATTGGGATCAGGTCTGGAACGGCACTGCTCCCAAGGTATACAGCCAGCAGCTATTTGGAGGGTGTTTAGGTCGATAGCACTGAAATCTTTGTACGAAAAAGTATCGGGTACAACACTTCGAGTTAAATTAATATCATACGTACAAAAAAGAAGATCATAGTCTGAAACATCAAAGGATAGTTGATCGAATAGCAAAACAAGAGATGAATTAGAAACAATAACTAGGTCAAGAAGGCTAGGAGAACAGTTATTAGCGAAACGAGTGGGATAAGTCGTGTTAATTATTTTCATTCCCACAGAAGAAACTAAGTCACTCAGTCGAAAAGCAAGCGAATCATTTTTCAACAAATTGGTATTGAAATCCCCACAGATGACTATGTGCTGATAGAGTGCATAATACTCAGATATTGTGGAGAAAAAGGGCAAGGGATAGGGCAATGTAAAAAAAAAAGTTTCTACCATTTCTTCTGTAGGTGGCTTTTAATGTACGCGATGCTTGGACGAAAGCAGTTCTGCTGTATGAAATTTGTTTAAGCTAGGAACAACTTTCTGTTGTGATTTTGACCGCAAACAGGTTCCGAGTGAAGTTACGGTTTCGGTGGGCTTAGCTTAGAAAATTCAACTTCCCGAAAATATTGAAACTCAAAAATCGAGAATATCTGACGAAAGAAGTTGCTATCTTTTCTTTGAGAGTCTGAATTGGAAATGTTCGCAACGATAGTATGTACGAGTACGAACGTAGACTGCAGAAATCGCGGATAATATAATAAACACGGTGCTTTTCTCACTGTGGATTAAGCTAATACTACTGACCGGCCTATCACGTCCATATTTGCATCTTTGGCAGCATCTGCAAATGGAAACTAATTGAATATTGCAATTACAGGGAGATGATACTGATCAGGGAAAGCATTGCTGGAAATAATATTCGTCTGCATTTCATACTATCCTCGTAGTTGATCATTTACAATGCAGGCAAAAAGCAATTGCTACCGACTTTGTAGAGCATTCGATACTAGCCTGGAACCCTAAATTTCTCTCCAACTATGAATGTAACTTTTATACAAAAAAAGCCAAACATTTTAGACCGGGTTGAGCCAAAAATAAATAGTTTAATAAATTTACGTTCGGCAGTCCGGTTTAAATCATGACTTAATCTTTCCGCACTCTTCGTATGGTCATTTTCTGCATACAAAAGTGAACGACATTGATCTGCAAGAGAATAAGCCCTGTCCAGTTCTTTATTTCCTGGCCATTATAATCTTTAAACATTTAAAACCAACGTAAGTCGGTAACTCCCCCACTTTCCTCCCTAATTTTATTTTGCTCGCGCTGTGTGTAAGCATTTTAAAGGTACTCAAATTTCTCAAATAAATAAACTCTGGACAGGTAAAAGTTTTGCCTTTCGAAGAGTTTCTATTACCGGTTGAAAAGCGATGACGACAGAAATATTTTTTTTTTTTTCACTTTTAGTGAACCAACTGGAATTGAGCCTATGCCTCTAGTGAAGTACCCGATGAACTAACCACTATGCTACCCTGAACACCTTGTTGAGTTTAAAGCTATCGCCTTAGAGGCTGATTATTCACTTGTTGGCTGCGCATATTCATACTTGATATCGACTTTAATGATTTATTGCACTTGATGAAAATTGCGTACGTATAAGAATTGGTAGGCTTACTGGAATTGCATCCGTTTATCGCTAAAGGTCTCCACAGTAGCGACTGGCATCTGAGAAGTCTGTAGAATCTACAATGGCCTCTCGGAATGTTCGGATATTTATAATAGTGGAGTAGTGCTTTGTATCGATCGCAACATGACCAATATTGAGATGACAGAAGATGCCCGCTTCTCTTATCTTGGCGTTAAAATCGCTAGGATATTCCTTTCCTAGGGAATTTTGTCGAAAAGCACGTAGAAACTTTCTTGTGTAGCGCATATCAGTTAGATTTTGGCGAATTTGGTCTGGATACATGTTTTGTACATAATTTATGTAGTAGAGTCTTAATATTTCTCAATTTACAATTTTCCATTCCAAATTATGCCGTATTCAGCAATAATCACACTGATATTAGAGTAGCTTAGAAAATGAGAAAAAGATCTATGTCGGCGGGGACAGAATCACTCAAGCATCACGGTTAGCCACAGTACGTAAAACAATAGATTTATAATTGTAAAAATGATTTTTCCTCAGGCCTCGTTTGGATCCTAGAGAACCTTCTTGATTCCCTAGAGATGTCAATAACCAAACAAAGAATTTTAATATCGCAAAGGCCTTCTTTCAGATACGATTTTTCAACGCATTCATTACTCACGTGCTACTGCAAAAGTTGTCATATTTTTAAACACAAACAGAGCAGAATCAAAATGTTGATAAGTATAAAAATGGCAAAAGTGTGCGCCTCACATGTTAGAAAAAAAAGAACTGAAGCACGCACAAGACATGCCTCCTAGCACCAAGTGTTGTATGACTTTGTGTTAATAAATTTAATATTTATATTTATTGTATGATATTTTATCTCATTTCACGTCTGAAATCTCATAAAAATACTTTGCATGACATTTTTATATACAAAAAAAAAAATAAAAAATCGAAACCGATTTGTATTCGTATCTAATCCCAATATCAAAGTGGTGTTCGAAACGTGCTAACTCTATCAAATTGGTAATTGTCCCCTTATCGGGTATTAATTACTCAAATTAAAGTTTCAGAATGTACAGCTAATCAATGTTTACAGCTAATTAATATCGGTGATGCCATAGATACATTCCGTTCGATGTCACTAATTTTGCAGAATTAATAATCATAAGTTCGCCAAGTAGAGGCGGTGTACATTTCATGCATGTTGCACACGTATTTTCGGGTATATTTGACTAGGAACGACTTATATTTATGCAAAAATATATATAAAACCTTATGTCCTTGCTGCTCTTGTTCAAAAGGGACAAATCTGGTTGGGCTTCTCAAGGGCCTGTTAAGATTTTAGACAGTCTCTACATCACAGCGAAAATATTTTTAACTGACATGCCTACTTTTTGGAACTGGTTTTCCCCAATTTCGACTGAAATAAGCTTTTGAATTCGTAGTTACTGCCAACATTATCCGAGCATAGTGTCAGGCGTATTTCCAAATTAACTGATGGTGATATGCGAGTTTGAGTTGTTAATTTTCTGTTCCTTTTGAGACTGGATCTTTGTCCGTGATAGATTCGAAATATCTCAGATGTTTATTATACATCCTATCGGTGCCTCTGTGACTCCTTCCATTCAGAGAGAGTTTTTAATAAGGTTGAAACCAATTCAATGATCGTCGTAACCTCGCATTATCAAATTTGTTGGATGTATTGATACTATGGAGAAATTTGCAGCCATTCGGTATTGATGACAAAAACGACACTGAAATTCTTGTTGCTGATTCAAATGCACTCAACAAGGATTTCTTTAATATAAAATATGCCTCATACCAAAACACGTCTGTTCCAGTCACATCTAATGGCTAGTTTAAGTTGGCGAGAGTTGAACAAACAGACATTCTTCAAGCTATTGTTGCAATTATATTCAAAGCTGTTGGGTTAGATGATATGCATTCGGTTTTCATCAAAATGGTTTTGTCTTATATCCTTCCAGTTTTTACCTATATTTGTAACACTATTATCACCACTTCCTCTTTCCAGGTAACATGGAAGGCCGCAAGATCATTCCTGTGCTTAAAAAGAAGGTAACGTTCCCTACTCCTGAGGAATACCGATCTATACAATACTGCAATACTTTTTCAAGATATTTGAAAAGTTAATTCACTCTTATATGGATACACACTTGAGACAAAATAAGCTATTCAGTGTTTATCAATCCGGATTTAGCTAGCATCACAGCTGCACGGCAATCGATATGGACCACTTATGATTTTCGAAGATACAAGACTTCTGAAAGGCCTTCGACACAATTAACCATGGGCTTCTTATCACAAAGCTGATATAATGCCTGTTGTTCATCTGCTGCAATCCTTGTAAGGTCCTACCTCACACGTCGGAAGCAAACTCTTTGTACAGTCGTGCTTTAGTTTTGCGTTAACAGGTGTACCACAAGTGTCCAGTCTAGGGGCTTTGCTATTAACAATCTTTATAAATGACCTGCAAAATGTCGTCTGATACTTGTCTACATTTTCAGGCAAATGACGTTCAACTCTATGTAAGTAATGAGCTTAGTCTTGTTAACGATACAGCTAACAAGCATAACAAAGATCTAAACAAAATTTTTGAGTGTTCGAAAATAAATTTCCTACAATCAAACCAACAAAAATCGAAATGCCTCATAACTGGTAGGCATGTTCCTGTTCCTATTCACCTTAGAAACACGGTCACGGAAATCTCGGTGTCTGGTTTGATGAAAGTCTTAACTGGGACGACCACCTAAGCATAACGATAGGTAAGATTTATGGCTACTTTGAAATATAATACTCGTAAGTTTGGAGACGCATAATTGCACTGCACTCCTTTAAAAGAACGGTAGATGGGCATAAATATGTCATGCTATGACTATACATTTCGGTAGTAGGACTGTTTCACTGCCAACGATTGATGGTAACTTCTCTGATGAATAATTTCAACAACAAATTACTTACTTAGATGAGTTTAGTTCGGACTGGAAATGTGCCTCAATCAACATATTCTCCAACTGGCCCGATCGTACACTTAAACAAGCGGTCTCCAAGTTGGTGAGATACCTTTTCACTTATGTCCGCCATGTAAGATCCTATTATTTCTTATGGGTTGTCCCTCTGCTATTGAGCATCTATGTATGTCTATTCTTTCTACATTTCCCGACCATAGAAGCCGTTGTATTCGATGATAAATTCCAACACTCCGAATGATAGACCAGGACTGGGGTAATGCGGATGTTAAGAGTATACTCATATAGCACGAGGACTTTCTTGCACTTTATGAAAATACAAGAGTTATCCTCCATTCGTTCTCTGCGTCACAGGTTTATAGTCCAACCAGACTATCTCGAAGGTATTTCGGCCTGTTTTGCTGTATATGCCATTATCGTGTGTCCTTCTTAATGGTGGCCCATGTACTTGCGGCAAAATCATGGGTTTTCCCAATAATGTAAATTTCGTTTGCGTCAGATGATGCTGTATTTTTATTTTTTTTTTATAATTAGCGCGCGCTTAAGGGGTTTTTGTACCCTTAAAATGTTCGTACACAGCGCGGGCGAAGGAAATTTAGGGAGGAAGAAAAGACAGGTACCGATGTACATTGTTTTTAAATGTTTGTAAGTTATAACGACCAGGAAACACAGAGATAGGCAGGGCATTCCATAAGCGAGTTGTACGGCTTAGGAAAATATCACGATATTTTAGAGTACGTCCGAAAATGGGCTTGAGGGTATACTGATGAGCATTCATAGCGAGACGGGTGTTACGGTTGAAAGTTTGAATGGGCGGTATGCTACTGGCGATTTCAATGGAGCACTGGTGGTGGAAATAGCGATAAAACAAAGTGAGACGGGAGATATTACGGCGGTGTTCGGGGGTGTCCATTGTTTGAGTGATATTAGTATCACCAATGAGTTTTATCTCACGGTTTTGTATCCTATGTAGCAGGTGCAGAGATGTTTTAGGAGCACCTGAAAAGATGTGGGCATTGTACTCCAATTTTGGGCGGATGAATGCCTTATATATTGTGGCCAGGTCAGAAGGGATAAAAGATTTCTTTCATCGCTTGAGGAAACCTAGGCATTTCGCAGCATTTTTGACGACACCGCATATGTTGTCATTGGCACACATACCCAGAATGGAAAGTTTAACGATTTCCATGATGCAAGTGCCATTCATGGATAATGGCTGGGTGTTTAAATTTCGCTTTAACGACAGAAGACAGCAATGTGTTTTGGAAGCATTACATTCTGTTAATAACAGAATTTAATGAGTTTAACACACGCTGTCGTTTCCGTTCTACAGCCGAAGGGCAAGGACGTGGGTCCGAGAACGAATATGAAGAGCAGAGAGTACTGTCATCAGCAAAGGAATACCATATATTGGATTAGAAGTGGCAGACAAGAGATCATTAATGAAAATTAGAAAGAGTGTCGGAGACAGAACGTAGCCCTGGGGCACACCAGCATTTATTTTGTGAATATCAGACTTGAAACCATCCAAGACAACTTGAATTGAACGTTCCGAAAGGTGATTTCTAATCCATTGAAGAAGAGAGTCATCGATCCTAAAACACGCATTTTAGACCAAAGAGCCTGATGCCAAATTCTGTCAAATGCCTTAGAAATATCAAGTGCAACTAGCTTGCTTTCGCCATGTTGATGTACGCTTTGGGTCCACTTTTGGGTGAGACATGCCATCAAATCACCAGTGGACCTGTTGCCACGAAAACCATATTGCCGGTCATTGAGCAGTTTTCGTGTTTCGAGATATTTCATGAGCTGACAGTTTATCAGCGTTTCCATGACCTTGGAGAGAAGGGACGTAAGTGCAATGGGTCTGTAGGAGGAGAGAGAAGAAGATTCGCCTTTCTTAGGGACGAGCTGGACAAATGCTGTTTTCCATTTGCTCGGAAAGAGTCCTAAAGAGTAGGATTGATGAAAAAGCTTACGCAGTGGTTTTGCCAGCGTGGAAGAACACCTCTTCAGAAGAAGGGGAGTTATACCATCTGGACCAGCGGAATATCATTGTAAATGAGCATTGGGATGGAGGATGCGGCAGAATTTCTAATGTTTTTGACGTATGTCAAAATTTTGACTGAAGGCATTTTTGATACCAAAAGTTTTGGTGTAGTCTCTGCTGTATTAGGTTTAGGTTTTTGCAATTTGAAGACAAATTCAACTGGTACCATAGGGATCGCGTTGGGCCCGTTTTGGTGCCTGGTGTCTATTTGATGGCATATCCATCATACCCCTGTTTAACCTAACCTAACCTTACTGTATTATAATTTCTTGTAATTCTGGGGGATGCCAGAAGCAGACATAACAATGCATAAGCTCATCCCTAAACATGCTGTCATACCTGCTCTTAAAGTCTATAAGAAAAGACGGTCATTGATTCGATATACCTGTTTACTATCCAAGATCTGGCAAAATGTGAAATGAAATGAGACAAATCGTTGGACTTCACCCTCCCTAACTCACCAAATTCTTCTGTAGATGCGCTGAGATATGTCCCACTCTCGTTGATATTTATATTATGGGCTGCACTTAAAAAGCCACCGCGGTTTTCGATATTCAAACTGTCCCTTAGTTGTAGACTCGTTACTGGCGTCTGAAGACCTCACGCTTTTACAAAATACCTAACTCATGCAACTAAATTGATGTTGCGAATCGAGGAGCCTTGTGAGTGTCCAGCCTATGGTCGCATTAGGCTACAAGTACTTCACTCTGATGGTGGGTGCTGGCACTTTACGAACCATATTACGTCCTACTCCTCGTTCAACGAAAGACTGAGAATTTTCCATAAAAAAAATACAAAATACATGGAACTAGTTGTTTGACTGAACACTTTGTTCCGATAGCGATTTACATCTCAAATACATCAATTCGGTGTGGTCAACTGAAGGGATTAAGCCCAAATTCCGCAGCCTGTTACGCCACCTTAACTAAAAGCTAAGAAAGTATATCCTACGAGCACAGCCAAGCGTCGCTGCATCACCTTTGATTTCGAAGAATGAGATCCTTCTGCTAAACTTCAGAAGATCATCTTGCTGTTAATCAGGGAATGCCGCATCCACTTTAGTTAACACGAAGAGATGTTCAGGTATCCTCACAGATCTAGCTGAAATTCACAACTCTGTAGTGTGTAATAAAGCAAGAAGTTGCCTCCACCTTCGTTAAGTGGAAAATTGCCAAAAAGTTCGTTCTTGTTGATTCTCATTCTTTCAAATGACTTAAAGTGTAAATGGTATTTTAGCGTTCTCTTTTCTAACGTTCTAATTCTAAAAATAAATTTATAGACCTTGTAAGCACTTCAAATTTAATTAATTTTCGCCCTTTTTTGTTGTTGTTTTTTTCTGTAAAATATTACCAATAAAAAATAATTAGTTGTTCTCTCTTTAAAAATTTATTGAATTTTTGAAAGATGTAACAAAGTGTAAACTATTAATTTGTTTGTACTCGTATATATGTATGTATGTATATATATATGTATTTGTAACAAATAAACATAAAACTATTGATATTCAGCTTAAACTGTATGCATCTATGATGATTTCAAGGTACTGCTCTCGTTTGTTATACAATATATGCTTTTTGTTTTCTTTTTTTTAATTCTAATTGTGTTCCTATTCAATTGAATTTGTTCTAATTTGTAAACGTGGTCCATCTGCTACTTTCAAATAATTTTAAAATCAAAAACAAAATTGGTGTTTTGTTTCGTGTGTCAGAAAAATGAAGAAAGAACGAAAGAAATTTAAAAAGCCACATTAAAAATGCAAAATTTTGAACACTTTTAGACTCCTTTCTAAGCTATTCGTTGTGACCACGTTGGTTTTTTTTTTTTAATATTCTAAAATTAATATTTTTTATTTTTACTTAAGATAAATTTTAAAATAAACTTATATATGTATTTAAATGTATAATATTTGTTTTGTTGTTTTAAAGTTATCTTGGCACACGGCCAATAACTTGTTTCATTCGTAACTTAGCTCTGCCTACCTAATTCTAATATAGTAGATATCTAATTAATTGTTTACTTTTTTTTAAAGCTTTACCATTAAAATTGTGGTTGACAAACCTATTATTATAAATTTGAAAAAAAAAAATCAAGGTTGAATGAAAATAAAAATCTGAACTTAGGATTAGATGTGAGCTTCAATAAGACTATTGAAGGCCCTTTGAATTTTTGATCCTCTTGATTAAAGAAAGGAATACAACAATTTTAAGCTTAAAACAAAAACTAAGTCCTGTGTAATTTCTACATGTAAGAATCCATGGGATATCGGTCGGCCTCCTCTAGCATATGCCTAAAGTCCATTGGTCTTCCGGCGTTGCCATTCATTCCAGTCTTGGCCGCTACATGATTCATGTTTGAATTATTATTTGAATTGTTTTTCAAATGACCATTCATCATGCTGACATGATGACTAATTGTTGGCACAGCTCCTGGTACATTGTTTTCCAAATCATTTAAAATCGCATCGGTTTGATCGGATACAGCCCGCATGGTGGTCGTACCAGGCCGAATATCATAATCATTGCGATTTGGATTACTTGACATTTTTTGAATGTGGTTGCGAATGATTTTCTCGAATTCACGTTGCACTGAGGGACTTTCAGTATCTCCATCCACCTAGAAAGATGTGAATTTTCAATACAACTTTCCTTGACATGTTAATGACATTTTAAGAACTCACAATTTGTAAACGACTGTTATTGTCCATGAGTTTAAGCATTGGTAAAGTTTGCTCTCGAAATAGTTCTAGGCGTCTCCGGAACGATGAAACCGTATCATCAACACGTCCGCGGCCCAATTGGAGTTTTGAACAATCCAAAAGAATAATCGGTGGACGAACTTTGTACTATACAAAATACTGTCACAATAAGTTCAAGACCACAATCACAGTTACCAACCTTATTTTCAAAGTATTTGACTTGTTGCAAGTTTCGAGGGTATCCGTCAATAATGATACCTTTCTTATCCAGCATTTGCCGAATATTAACATCCAGAAGAGTGTTTAGATTCTTCTCTGGGACCATCTCGCCTGCTGTTAAAGCCTCTTTAACAGCATAACTTTCCGTGTTGGCCCTAGGAGCTGAATCGGTTATCGTCCGGAGAATACGTCCAACGCTATTACAAATGAAATCAAAGTTTTCAGCACAAGCAAGATTGAGCAGAGTCCAATCAAATACCTAATATGGCCCCATCCGGGATTCAATCCAACCGCCTTCAAACAGAGCGTTGCTTTGTTACTTCCTGGTCCACCGATTACCCAAATCACAAATGGGATATTCGCACTATCACCAACTTGATTCACAGCCTTCATTGCAGTTGAAACATTCTGTCCCATAAGTGCCACAGCATCTACAACAGCTGGACGCTGTGCTCGTTCAATTGGGCGATCATCATCATCAACATCTTGATTTGGATACTTTACTTCAGATGAGCGTCGAACTGCAAGCTCTGTAATATTCTTCTCTTGACTAGGAGCAGTTTCAACACTAACTATACTGCCGGGTATGTCATTCATCCCTCTGCCCATACCTGTAACTCCATTGAGTATAGCTTCTTGATTCTCTAAGGCACTTAAAATATCAAGTATGGCGGTGCGAAAGTCCTTGTAGACTTCCGTTGGTGCACGTTCGCCATTAACCTATAACAAACAAAAAAAAAAAAAAAAAGTCGCAATGGTTGGTTATTGTTTTGCTTTCTTATAAGAGTAGTGAGAAACACTTACCGCTAGAAGCATGTCACTTTGATCGAAGTAATCTGCAACGGGCATGACATTTTTAAAAAAATTTTCTAATTCCATTTTGGCTAGAGAGAGAACTACATGGCCTAATTTAGCCCCATAGTCGATTTGTTTTTGTAAAACCGTTTGGCGCCAGGATATTAAAATTACCCCGTTAACCACTTGAATCTGCAAAGAATAAGATCATTAGCAAATGGGCAGAAGAAGGATATTTTAAATTATCGCGAAAGTTGACGGTATGTTAGTGTATTGAAAGGGTTTTGGATGGACCCGCATTTGAAATCTGTCGAAGTGAAAATATTTGGTCAATGGTCGACCTATCATGATGACAAGGGAAGTTAAGACCGAGAATTTGCAGTTCTGTGTATCTATTCTTCGTGGACGGATACATTTTTTCGACAACATACTCTACTACGGCCAGACGTTCCTTCCAAGATCCTGAAATTTCTGCAGAAATTACCAAACTTGATATGAAATTCATAAAAAGATGCATAAAAGATGCCATGAAATTGATGTAGAGAAGTTCAGGAAGTTTGCAATTGATACTGTCAAATATTATGTTGAAAAGTATCCGTGGAATCACATGTCGCCAGCCCTTCATAAATATTTTCTGCAAGGACCGGAAATAATAGCCCATGGTCCATTACCGATTGACCAACTTACTGAGAAAGCTCAAGAGTCATGCAATAAGGTCTTCAGAAACTACAACATATAGAGCATGATTCCAGGAAATCTAGCAAGGAAACTACTAATATTTTTAACTCTTTTTTTTTTAGCTTTGATCTCTTATTAACTAGGAAGCCGTCTGGAAAAAAAGAACACCTCTTATTCGTTGAAGCATTGGGTTTGCTTAAAGCTCCTCCTGTTCAACATATTAGTGATTCTGAGGCAGCTTACTTATTTATTAGAGGACTTTCGAACAAAAGGTAACCTTGTTTGTGGGTGCTTGTGGGCGTGTTTGATAGTCATAAATTTTAAGAAACCTCTTAAGCTAATTAAAATGGCGTGGCCATTTGCAGACTTACAAATGTCAATAGCTTTACTGACACAGCTTTTGCTGAAATTTTCAGATTCGTTGCCATGTTGGATGATTTGTTGCCACCAATTGGGCTATTCTACCCCAGTTACGCGTAGCGTCGGTTTCGGTAGCAGTTTTGATTTCAGTTAGGAAAAATGCTAGCGTCCGTAAAGTGTACTAGAAAGCTAGGCCTTTCGCACTTGTAGTTTTAGGCTATTTACGTATATAGGGATACACAAATATTAGCTCGGAGACCATCACGAGGAGGTAAAACAAGCACTCCATCGTGACTGATTGTTGCGCTACTGGCCTGGTCCAATATTTTCCCAATCGGGAACGATGCAGTCTCCACTGTGTAGGAGTAGTGGAAGCCCTATGCCCCACATGGGGAAGTTCACGGACATAATAGGTCCGATGACCTCAGTAAGTAAGTAGCCCAGTTACGCAGACGATGGAGCAAATGTCGAATTAGGCAACTAGGCGCCCAGACAATGTAGTAGTTATGTCCACTCTGTTCGGCGTTTTCTCACAAAACTCTTAGAATCGATGTTCAAAAAATTCGTCATATAAAATTACTCTACCATTTTATTAGGAATAATAACATCTCGCATGCTTGACCATGTTCAGAGCCATAATGTATTTATGCTGAGCCAGTTCCTGAGCCACGGCATATTTTTTAGTCCAACTCGTGGATGTTGGCATTATCTATTCCTTCATGCTTCTTATGATGCCTCCACCTAAACTAAGGCTCGAGGTGAAAGCTGGGTTATTTCCGGCAATACCGAGTGAAAGTAGGTAGGTATACTCTAGATCCGATACAGACAGGTCGCTAAATCCCATCAAGTCCACGATTCGTTTCCATCAATTGTATTTTCTTTTTATGTAAGCTTATATACCTGAAAGAGGGTGGGAGCAGGGTGATTGCTATTAAAGGACTCCTTCAACTAAATCTCAACGGATTAACCCGTTGGGCAGATCGCTATGGATTGGGAGTAAACCCCCATAAAACTGATCATGTCCTCTTTTCCAGAAAATATAAAATTCCAATTATAGAACCTCCTTCAATCAACGGTACCAGTTTAGTCTTTTCCGAACAGAAAAATATTTGGGTCTCATTTTTAACAGGAAACTAAACTGGAAGCCTAACATTCAAGAAAGAGTCAATAAAGCTACGGTAGCTTTGGAAAAAAGCCATTGGGAATAAATAGGGCCTTCAACTCCGCATAGCCAACTGGCTATACATCTCGGTCATAAGACCGATACTCACCTGAGGGGCTGTCCTCTGGTGGACGCCCTAAACAATGCAGTCAATTCCAGTAAACTAAGCAGAGTCTAAAGAACAGCATGTCTATGCATAAGCGGAGCCTTACGGTCTACTCCCTCTGCGGCATTAGACATTCTGTTTCATTTGACACCCCTCGATATTTTCAGCAGGCGATTGCAGCTTCTCACGGTGAACAAACGCTAACATTCTTAATACATTAGGAAGCCTCACAGAGAACATCGATTACACCATACCTGAACTTTTGTTTTACAAAGTCTTCCATGTAAGCTTCCCCTCTAGATCTTTCTGGGAGGAACATGCTCTCATGGAGGACAAGACAATCCATTTCTACACAGATGGATCTTAAACCGATAGCGAGGTTGGTGTTTTCTCAGTTAAGCTAAATCTAAGCCTCTCTTTCTGTCTTGAAAATCACTGTAGCGTGTTCCGGGCGGAAATTTTTGCGATGTTCTGGCTGAAGTCCTGCAAAGGTTATCCGCATTTTTTCGGATAGTCAGGCCGGTGTCAAGTCCCTGGAGTCAGTCTCACTAAAGTTCACCTCTTATGGAGATGGCAGAGCAAGTCAACTTTCATCTTTGCTGGGTGCCGGGCCACAGAGACATTCCAGGGAACTGTAGGACCGATGAACTCACCAAAATTGGAACCACTCTACCTATTCTACCGGAAAAGGGTATCATAGGTGTAGCTACGTGCAAATTAATACTAAAGCTGGGTGCCAATAAAATAACAGATCTTAGATGGACTGTTGGACCAACATGTCTACCTAAACAGATCTGGACAAAACTAGGTCCGAATCGCTCTAGGAGTCTGATCCTTCGAAATAGGAAGCATCTCAGCGCCATCATAGGTGGCATAACTGGACACTGTCTCATAGGCAAGCACGCAAGACGGCTTTTCGTTTTTACAAATGATTTCTGTAGAAGCTGCATGGACGAGGAGGTAGAGGAGATAATCCTCCACATTCTCTGTACATGTCCAGATCTCTCCCAGAGCAGAAAACTTCACTCAGGAGCTTTCTTCCACAACGACCTAAATGATCTAAAAAATATAGACGTAGCTAGTCTTCTACGCTTCATCGTAAGCTCAAACTGGTTCCATTATTAAGAGGATCCACGTGGCATCACAATGAGCCAATAGGCCTAAGTGGGTTGGTGTACCCAACAGCCACTCTTACCTACCTACCTACCTGCTTTATGTAAGCTTCCAATCGGAGACCCAGGTATCTAGCATTGCTGGTAAGGTCGAGAATGGGCGACGTTAGGTATTATAGTTTTGGAAAAATTAACATTAAGTCCGAGTACATGATGGACAATCCGTCTGGGAAAGTTTTGTAGAGCAGTTTGGAGTTGGTCAACAAGTGTGTGCTAATTCATATATCACGGACCTCGCTCGTAGTCGGCAAAAGTCACAATCTTGCACTCACAATTAAATTCTCATAACAAGATTTCAGAGTAGTAAAAATAGAGCCTTTGCGCAGTCCTTCAACGTTCCCATTATCTGACATAAACTGTTTCTTGGTAGGTATAATATGACAGAAAGAAGGACAGTTTGCCTTGACTTTACATACCTTGCTGAGCTGTGGAAAGGTATGTTGCGCTGTGGAAAGGTATAATCTATTGTACCTACGGAAGTTGCAATGTGAAGAGTCTTATTTTCTCTAAAATTTTTACAAGTATTTTACGAATACAACTCCAACCACCGACAGCTGGGTTGGAAAGACGTCATGAAATCCTGCTGATCGTTTCAGTTCCTTCTGAGATTGTGTGTAATGCTTGTCAATCAGCAACCAGCAGTGGGTGAATTCAATTCGGCCATCATACAATGAAGGCAATCCGCATCTGCAACCCTGATTCTATTCACTGGCTTTGCTTTGATCCACAATACTAATGGTTCGTCTATGTCATGTACTTTGGCCATTTTGTCTGGCCCTGTCTAGTGGTTCTTTAGAATTGGAAGTGATAGATCTATGTTTGCAGCGTAACTGGAGATGACTTGAGGCAGCAACTATAGTGCGCTGTATTGCACGGACTTACTTCAGATACTATTCTGGTGATAGTTGCTGCCTGTAAGACGGTTCTGGTCTGGTTTCTAGTATAAGACTGAGGTATCTGCTTTCGGCTTAGTGGACCTTAAAACTTTCTAAATGTCTCTACAGTAGCTGATTTGTCCTTTTTAATGACTTTGAGTAGTCAGCTGGTTACCGCGAAGACTTCATTCGGTTTTTATAGGAGATACTCTTCGGGATTCGCTTAATATTCCTTTAACCTTGACCTGTAACGTTATCAGTCTTCTTTTAAATTAATATTAAGTGACCTAAGTATGAATGACTCGAACTCCAACTTTTTAAAATGCTATAATTTTTTTATTTTTTGATAAATTTTATTGTGCCAAGGCAAAAAATGTTGGAAAATACATAGATTTTCAAAATGTATCAGTAGTTTTCAATATGTCCACCTTTGGCGCGAATAATGGCCTTGAGACGGCCGAAGAAAGCATCGCACGCTGCACGCAAGTGGCTTTGCGGTATTTTGGCCCATTCCCGGCGAAGTGCTTGTTTCAGGTGGTCCAAACTTTCCTATTTTTTAATGCCAACCTTCGCCTTCAAAATGCCCCAGACAGAGAAATCCAACGGATTTGCATCCGGAGAATTTGTAATCCATTGTGTCGAAGAAATGAAGTGTTGAACATTGTTTTTTAACCAATCTTGGTTGACGCGCGTTATGTGAGACTTTGCCGAGTCTTGTTGAAATATCCACGGTCTCTGACCGAAATGATTGTTTGCCCAAGGCTTCAAAACTGCCTCTAAGATAGTTTTACGGTATCCGATCGCATTAATTTTGACGCCACGGCCCAAAAATACGAGCGGAGAGCGACCATCAGCGGTTATGGCGGCCCAAACCATCACCATCGGTGCTGCCTGCTTTCTGGTGGCCGTCCGAAAGTGCAAATTTTCGAAGGACCTCTCTGGCAAGTAAACTCGGTCATTTTGTTTGTTGACATATTGCTCGATAACAAATGGCGACTCATCGGAAAAAACCAAATTCGGCAACTCACCACTTTCGTGCAAGCGTAGCAACTCCTTCGCTCTTTCGACTCTTAACTTTTTTCTGTTGCGGTGTAAGATCGTGTGCTTTTTGGAACTTTGATGGCTTGAGCCCAAGCTCATTTTTCAGTATGTGTTGCATCCGTTCCAACGATATGTTGAGCTCACGCGCCATTTTTCTTCCACTTCGACGCGGATTTCGCCTAATTCGTGCCTTCACTTTCCGGACCATTTCTGCCGATGTTGCTGTTTTTTTATGACCACCTCCATGACGTTTTGCAACGCTGCCAGTATCACGGTAACGAGCTATGGTTCGCGACACAAATGATTTATTCACGTTGAGGTGCTGGAGGGCTCTAACGACAGCTGCTTGTGGTTTTCCAGCCAAATATAAAGCAATCACACTAGCGTTTGAATTCCATCGACGATAAAAATTTTTCAACACAACGGAGACGCAAATCGTTTAAAAGGCTTGTGAATAATAAAATTATCTGTCATGTGTCAAAATTTGAGCTCACTGTCATGAACGGTTTGGAAATTATTGCAGTCTGAAGTTGTTTGCAGTTCGAGTCATTCAGGGTGTATAAGCCACCAAGCTGTACTCGTCTGGTCAACCTTCCTTTCTAGTTTGGAGCACCTTATCTTCCCAACAAATTTTAATTATTATTAGCGGTTTGACAACAGCAATCCTTTGTTGAATTGATGTCAAATAGTGGTCAACCCATCTCAATATATTGGGTCTAAGTTTGTAAAAGGTGATAAAATTTTAAGGTTTTAAGGCATGACTTTCCAAACTCCTTACATATGTATCTCAAGCTACTCGCTGAAAGCCTGACCATCATAATTGAGCAATGCACTTAGCCCTTGAATTTGCATTCTCGTTTTGATTGCGTGCCTTAAACACACTTGCATAAATATTTCAGAGAACTCCTTGTTCTGTCGCTTGCATGGGTTTTTTCATTTATTCTTAAAACTCTCAGCAGGATTACGTAAGTCAGCTCATACCCTCTGTGCATATCGATTTGCACACACTGTGTCACGAAAAAAACGATCAATTTAGTCGAGCGATTATCCCCATTAATATCCGGCAGTGAATTGATTCCAAAGTTAAAAATATCCGTACCTTCGAAACGGTATAACGGCTAGGGGAAAAATCAATATCCGAGCAAAAGTCCTCTAGAAACTTCGGAGGCTTATAAATGTTTTGTATCACATGGCCTTGAGATAAGAATCCACAACAACAACAACAACGACGATGACACTTGCTATTCTTTAAAATTGACATTATCGAACCAATAGGACCGGGTGAATGGGTAAAAAGTGCTTGTCCTTGAATGCGATGACTAGTACGACGCGAACTACTATGATGATGATGGGATTACGACCTCCTACAAGTATCCTCCCCAGTAACGCGTGCCGACAGTGATAAATTATTGAACAGGCTCGTTTGATATGCCCCTTGATAATTTTCGGACTTTCAATACAAGTACTACTCGTACTTATTTACACAACATTACTATCCTTGATTACATATACGAAGGATACATTTCCCCAATTGTACGAGTACGAGTACATACCGTACGTACGTACGAATATTTGTGGCTGTGTGTTGATTGTAATTTATTGCCTTTAGTGCGAGTAAGTTTTGTCTAAGAAGCGTCCGAGAACGTTTTGTTAACACAATTACAAGTGGTAGCCTGTTAAATGTTAGGGTCTACGAAAATACATCTCAACAATTTAGTTAAGGCCAGGAACGTGCCCTAACCAAGGACATACGGGACGTAAACGATACACGGACTCTTTCCTGATTGCTTAGTGTAATTAAGGGTTAAAAGAGGATTTCTGAAATGATGGTGCATGAGAACGAATGGAGGTAGTACTCACTTTTTCTGAATATTCCACAACATCACGCATGGAACGTGGATATCCTGAGATTAAATACGCTTTGGCAGCTGGAGCCATTTTCATTTCTAACATAAGTACTTCGGTGACGGTTTTCGATGATAATTGCGCAAAGTCTTGCATATCTACAAGCAAGTTAAGAAATTTGAATTCAACAATTATGGACTGTGATGAAAGGGTTCGACAACTTACCATTACCCATCGCATATTGTTGCAGAAGATCCATCATGTTGATATGTATGACACCTCGTCGCTCCTGCATGAAGGTGTCACAATGGGTTACTTTGCCACTACCTGGGCCTCCTAAAAAAAAAAACCAAGATAATTGATAATGTTACTGAAGAAGTGGGTATGTATTAATGGATTGGTTGTACCTAAAACAAATATCACTGGCACCTTTGGTGGATCGAATTTTATTTTGCCACCATTGTCCATGTCGATTGATTGGACATTTACAACTGATCCCACTTGGCTGGCACTGGGCTGATTGCGATTTGTTGTGCGTCTCCACGCTTCGTTGCCGGTTTCGTTTGTGTCCTGTGCCACGCTGGCATCTGAAAGAATCAAGGGATTATTTTTAGTCATCGCAAAAAAAAAAAGAAATATTGTACTCGTATGCACTCTGAAGGAGGATCGTTAATTTCAGGGAAACGTCTTAAGGACCACTGCTGTATTCAGTAATCTATTCGGCCAGAATTTGAGCCAGGAAATGGATGTGTTCGGTCCTTCACGGATGACTCCAAAAGCAGATTAGGATGCGGCTTTCTGAGAAAGGAAAACGTTACATTTCACTACGAAAACTTGCGTCTGCCTTTCAAGTGGAGATCTATGCAACTCTAATAACAAGGAATTATATTTTGAAGAATCGATGGAGAACGAAAAGCGCCTGCATTTGAAGTAACAGCCAAGCTGTCCTTACAGCCTTCCTGAATACCCTCACGACTTTTAAGCTACGATAGTTTGAGAATGTAAGAACCCAGACGGAAATTTGAATTCAATGAGACTTGTTTGGGTCCCAAAGCATCACACGGTATGGGGCAGCACCGACATCAATAACAGAGGTGAGTCACTTTTTGACTATATTATAAATACTAACCTCTTTATTTGCAATATTGGCAATGAGGCAACTTTTATAACCAGAAACCGACAGGAAGTGCTAAATATCACTCAAATGCTTATGAACCGGATGGTTTCGTCTCAACACTCTTTTTCAGACCACAGATACATCCAATTCAGCCTGAATGATGCTCCTTCTAGTCGACCATCATTCCGGAACTACCGGAAAACTGATTGGCCAAAATACAGAGGAACACTGTCAGAAACGCTATCCTCTGAACTATCAAGTCCCCCTCGTGACACCAATGAGCTTGACATGAAGGTCAGCGATTTCACTCTGGCTCTCAATCAGGCTATGATCGCTTCCTGCCCTCTTATTCAACCTAGAGGCAAGAAAAAGCCACATTGGTGGACATCAGCACTGGGACTGTTCAGAAACACTTGCAGAAAACTTTCCAACTTAGCAAAGATCACAAGAAAAGTGACTGACTGGGACTCATACAAAGAATCCTTCAAATTATACAAAAAAGAACTGAGGAAGGCAAAGCGACAATCCTGGAGGTCCTTCTGTGACAAAATCACGGAAACTTTTGAGGCATCACGGCCAAGAAAAATCCTCTTTACAAATCCTATGATGCCTAGCTGTTTGATAAAAACCGATGGTTCTTGGACAACCTCAAGTGATGAATCACTCAACCTGCTACTGGACACTCACTTTCCAGATAGCTCTCAATTCGCGGTCAGTAGCAACCCAAACAGGTCTACTGCAACCGGGACCAAAATCCATGGTCTGATCACAAGAGACAAACTGCTCTTTGCGCTGCATAGCTCCAAACCATACAAGTCTGCTGGTCCGGACGGTATAATACCTGCCGAGCTACAGAGGTCCTCAGATATTATTCTGCCTGCGCTAGAAAATATTATGAGGAGCTATGTAGAACTTATCCACATTCCACTGTCATGGAGAGAAGTCAATGTAGTGTTCATCCCCAAAGCAGGAAAATGTTCTCATTCTTTTCCAAAGGACCTCAGACCTATAAGTCTATCATCTTTCCTTCTGAAAACTCTAGAACGACTGATTGATACATATACGAGCTAAAATTGATCCTAGACTTCTGTCAACGGCTCAATATGCCTACTCTAAAGGGAAGTCGGTGGAAACGGTTCTGCATTCACTGACTAGCCACATCGAACGATCCCTACAATATAAAGAGTACACAATGGTTGCTTTCCTGGACATAGAGGGTGCCTTTACAAATGATTTCTGCAAAAGCTGCATGGACGAGGAGGAGGAGGAGACAATCCTCCACCTAGTCTATACATGTCCAGCTCTCACCCAGAGAAGAAAACTTCACTTAGGAGCCTTCTTCTACAATGACCTAAACGATCTGAAAAATATAGACTTAAACAGTCTCCTTCGCTTCGTCAGAAGCTCAAACTGGTTCCATCAATAAGAGGATCATAGATCCAAGTGGCATCACAATGGACCATTAGGCCTAAGTGGGTTTGGTATATCCAACAGCCACTCTTACCTACCCTACCTGTTTGGGTCTCAGACGATAATTGGATTACGGGAAATGGAATCGCCGGCAAGTCTCAGACGAGAGTTTTTTTAGGATCAATGTGACAGTTGCATTTGCTGGCAGACAAACGAATGTTTCCCGATGCATTTAAAAGGTCTGCGACTTTCTGCTGTCCCTCAGTAGGAAACACTGCAGACAGTTTACTGGCAAAATTCAGTCCAATCCATTCTGCTACTGGTTAGAATCCATTGCAAGCATAAATACGCTAACTAAAGACTATTCCCCTTCCCACAAACAATGCTCCCAAAACTGAGAAGGTCGGTGTTTGATTTCCTGTTTTGATATCCGAGTTCCACTTTTATTTTCATTAAGGGCACACTTATAAGTGTTGTTTTGTTGTCAGGCTCATCCATCAGGAAAGATCTCTTACCTGGATTTCTCACAACCATCTTTTGTTTGAAAATTTGAGCGTTTTTTGCAGAATTAAGGCTAGAGAATCAAATCAAATCAGAGATTGTTCTCAGAACATAGACGATCAATGTAAATCCTATTAAGGCAATGTGATAAGAATTTAAGAAAATAAAGTCCTTACTGAAAGGTCCAGGTTAATCAATCAGGCACACTATGTCTGACTGAAAAGGGCCGAAATATAGAACCGAGTAGATATATCTCTATTTCGAGAAACCGATATCTTTCAATGTGTATACATAAGCAACTTAGATAATTTTAACTGGAGATTGTTGGAAAATTATGCGGTATGAAAAATCTCACGAAATTCCAATGTACAGTGCTGTGCAAAACATAAGCAACCATCTGGAGTCAGCACTTCATAGTAAATCTTTTCAACTTTCTACTCCACCAAATAAAAATAAATGGATATGTAATAGAGTGTATTTTGAAATTCACAACTTTTTATGAAAGTAATTAGACTTCAGATTTAAAAAAAAGTTGTGAATTTAAAAATACAGTACGTACTCGATTAACGCAACTCTCGATTCACGCAACAGGTAAATTTTCACAATTGTTCACTCAGTAATTGCAACTTTTAAAAAATTCTTACTCGATAAGTGCAACTTTTGTTTATTTCTTTCTTTTCTTACTCTGATTCCTGATTTTGTTTGTGTTTTTTGTGTATTTCTATTGTCTTGGCAGTTATTTTATCGCTATTTGTAAGTTCGTTGTGATGTGCAGCTGTTGTGATGGTAGTTGGATGAATGTATCTTCTGAGTGAAAATTGTTTATTTCGTGAGTTTTGTTTAGGGGTCGGTCGTGTTTTTTATTCTCAAAAATGGGAATAACGAAAAAAAATTGTGAAACTCTCAATTCAAAATAAAAGTGAGATTTTAGAAAAAATAAATCAAGACGCTTCAATAAAATCAATAAGCAGTGAATATAATGTTCACCAATCTACAATAAGCAGTTTTGTTTCGAATGCTGAATGTGGACCAAGGAAGAGGATTACATTAAAGAAGTGTGAATTGCCTAAAATGGAAAAAGCCTTGTACAAGTGGTTCCTTAAGCAAAAGAAGCTTAATGTGCCAATTTCCAGCGAGCTCCTTAAATCAAAATCGATCCAGTTGCACGAAAAAATTAAAGAGAGAGCAGGATCTTTTAGGGCGAGCAACGGTTGGTTGATTAATTTAAAAAAAAAAAGACATGGAATTCGACTGCTAAAAATCTGTGGTGAAAAACTTTCCAACAAACAGCAGCTTGTAGATCCTTTCTTAAAAAAATTTAAGGAAAAAATAAGACAGCTCGATTTGACTCCAAATCAAATTTATAATGCCGATGAGTCCGGCTTATTTTACCGACTATTGCCGGACAAAACACTTGTCAGCTTTAAGGAATCGTCGGCTCCTGGTAGAAAGAAAGACCAGTAAAGAAAGAATAACATTTCTCGCCTGTACTAACGCTTCGGGTTTGCACAAAGTGAAGCTATTTATCATCGGTAAATCGATAAATCCAAGATCTTTTAAAAATTTTGAACCCAAACCCGTGGTATATAAGGTAAATAAAAATGCTTGGATGACCTTGGCTTTTTTTGAACAATGGTTCCACTCCACATTTGTGCCTGACGTGAGAAAAATTCTTTTGATCGTAGGTCACCCTTTTTAAAACGTTTTTCTGTTTTTTTAAGGTAAGAGTCTTTTTGAAATCGAAAGGACTTCCAGCCAAGGCGCTTCTACTTTTGGATAATGCTCCGTGTCACCCAAAAGATGGCGAGTTGAAAAGTGATGACGGCATGATTGTTGTCATGTGTATTCCTGCAAATTGTACTGCTCTTCTTCAGCCAATGGATCAGAACGTTATAAATTTAACAAAGCTTCATTATAAAAAAAGTCTATTGGCCTTTTTAATTGGTTGTGAGGGATCAGACCTCGAATGCAATTTGCCTGCTATATATCGCATGGGATGGGCTGCAGGCAAGTTCAATTAAAAAATGCTGGAATGTGTTGATGGCTTCACATTGTGATTGGAAAGATGATGATGAGTTACCTTTAAGCACAGTCAGAGCTCGAATTATCAGTGAACACGCGGTTGTAGAATCGATATCAACTTTTTTCAATGATATTTCTCGCAGCGAATTGATTTCGAATGATGAAATAAATGATTGGATTTGCGAAACCAATTACAACAATGAGGAAATTCAACAAAGTGAACCCGAAGTTGATATTCCTGCTCCTAAAATAAAGGCTGAGACTGCAATAAAAAGCATAAACACAGCAATTCAATGGGCTGAACAAAACTCAGTCCCTATAGAACAAATTTTTAATCTTCAAAACTTACGAGAAATGGTTACAAAAAAAAAATCAACAAATTTAACAATCCAAACGAAATTGCCCAATTTTTTTAAAAAAAATCAATAAGTTGCTCAATACGAAAATTTATGTACAATACTAAATGAATTATCTTGTTTCCTTTCTTTTTTACAATTTTGGTGCTAAATAAACTGATTTCTGGTTTTGATCTTGAATTAAACTCTTTTAAAAATTGCCTCGGTTATTGCAACAACCTCGGTCATTGCAACTAACCTCGGTTTCTATTAGTTGCGACAATCGAGTACGTACTGTACACTCTATTACACATCATTACATATCAATTTATTTCTATTTGGTGGAGTAGAAAGTTGAAAAGATTTACTATGAAGTGCTGACTCCAGATGGTTGCTTAGGTTTTGCACGGTACTGTATAAGCCTGATCCCTGTTACGTGATTTTCCTATTCGAACCCAATATGAGATAACTAGTTTCACTTTTTATAAATTATTAAAACACCAACTCTTTAAAATGTTTCACCACACCCGAGAATACCCGTCGAACTATTCTGAACTCCTTAGAATAGCTAACTTTTTCCTTCACAAAAGTCAGACCCGATAGTCGATCTCGGTTCGGCCCAAAATGCGTTTCAATTAATTCGATGACAAAATCAAATAAAGAAAATTATCGGTTAATATAATTTAAGGGTCATATACCCTTTTTCTAAATGCGTGGTGGATAAAGATATGAACATTTAAAAATTCATTGTCTAAGGTCTTGGGTTGTTTTGTTAAGGTTCTAAGCGGCCTTCTACTATCGCAGATGTACAATATGTCTCTAATTGATTTTAAGAACTACGAATATAACACGCAACAACCGATTTCGGAGCCTTGAAGGCGTTATTTTGTCTAAAAATATTTTATTCTCATAATTAGAGCCATTAGAAGGCTGTCATCCATTATTCACATGGACTGTTCTTTTTACGGTTCGAGAACATCATTATTAATAGTTTGGGGTACTATTTACATAGTTGTCGGATGCCAACCAAGGTGTAGACTTGGGGTGATTAAAATTTTGTTATCCTTGGACTGAAGAAGGGGTCTTGCTGGCTTTAGCTTTGATGAAATCCTCGAAAAGTGCGCAGTGTCATTTGAAACTTCATAGAGCAACTCATTCCTGGGAAAAATGGAAGTTACTCCAAGGTGTTGTGGGAAAAAACTCCTTGTTCGAAAATTATTGGAAAGTGTAAAAAAAAACCAAATCATTTACAAAAGCGTTGTTAAAAATTCCATATTTAGCTAACAGTCATCAGAAGACGTACAGCAAGGTGAAAAAGAAAACCTCAAGAAATGCGCCAAAATAGTTCAGTCAGAAAACTAACCAAAACTTCCCAACAACGAGAAAGGCTGGCAAGAGCAACCAGTAGATCAGAAACTACTGGATGAGGAAAACACAGATCTGGTCAAGTAACAATTGCCCTGGCATTAATTTCAGTTACTTCGCTCTTGGATAGCAGTCAGAAAATAACATTAAGGCAGTTTACCTTCCTATGGAAGCTGGGATAGATATGGGCAAAAAAGCGATTTCTGTGTAGGCCGGATATGAATGAAGAAAACATCGATACTGAATCTGAATAATGCACCCATCCCAGCACTTGCAAAGTCCGCTCCAAAGTAAACAGGACCTTTTAAATATATGCATTTCTAGTGAGGACATCTATGCTTCGGAAAGGTAGATCCTTCACTGATGCACAGTCAAAATTGCATGACATTTTGAAAAATAGAAGCGGAGATATTGCATCTAAGGAGACAGTATGTTTGTGTCATCGGTACAAACATGATTGACGATCAAAAATTGCTCAGAATTCAACATTCGAAGGACATCATCAAAGAGCCCAAAAAAAACACAAATTTCCCTTACAACGTCTTACATTATTGTGACTGGTGATGAAGCGTGGTGTTTTCAATATGATTCAGAAAACCAAGTGCCAAAGTGCCGAGTGGAAGGCACCAGACGAGCCGAGAGCCAAAAAATCTTCTTTGTAAAGCTCAAAAGTCAAGAGCTTTTACGAAGAGTTCGTTCCACCGGGCCATACAGCTAATGAACAATTGTATCTAATATTGAAGCATTTGGTACATCGAAAGAACTTGGCGTTTGTTGCACGATGATGCGCCATTTCATTGATGGATACTTGTGACTGAAATTTTTTACTAAAAATCGCATTTTAACTGTTAACCACTCCTCGGAAAAAAACACTTGCCGATGAAAGGAAAGCGTTTTGTGGACGCAGAAGCCATCCAAAAGGCTTGTACCGACATCCTGAAGGATCTAAAACGCTCATTCGACATGCTTTTAGACTGTGCAAATCGCTGTATTGAGTCAGAAAGGGCTATGTATTATAAAGATGAGCACTCGAAATCGTGCACTGAAGGTTTTGATACCTGGAATATACCATTCAACATGCATCATAGAAAAGACAAACTAATGTCAATAATGAGGGATCTGAAGGTTAAAATCGCGCTAAAAGACCGTACCGCTGAGAAGGTTTTCACATCGAACTTAAATGCGAAGGAAACTGAACTAATGACATGTTTTAAAATTACAGGATTTCGGAATACTTTAGGGCGAAAACACTGCCAACAAGTTTCAAACCTGTCATTGATGCCGATAAATTGGAGTGATTCTCTGAACTCACGCCGTTCTCAAGAGCTGGGCATATTCCGCATAAAGACTCAGCTCAACATCCGCATAAGATCGTTTTGACCCAAAAGCTAAGTCTATGCACGTCAAACTTTCCTACAACTACTTGTGCGTCGGGCTAATGTCCGCAGTGGATTATTGAGACAGAAGCTGCCAATCGTGATCCAGGATGGTGGTAAGCGCTGAAATCAATTTTGAACAAGCGTTAAATGCTCCGGCATAAGGGTGCGAACAAAGTACATAGTTCCAAGTGATACGCGTCCTGGTGAACAATATGGCCACATACGTTCTAAAGTCTACCTCTACGTCCTGACCTCATTGTGAACGATTATTTTCCCGTCTGCCAACACGCCATTAAGTGAGCCCGCTCTTCTCACTGGTTACTTAACCACGTCAGCCAACTGAGCCTGCAAATGTGCTCTCAGGGTTCTAAAGCTTCTTCTTCAAGCGTTCATGGATTGCACGCCGAAACGCAGTATGTTCGTGAACAACAATTCATTTTGCACCAGACGGAGCATCTGGCGCAGCATAAGTAGTCATTGTTACGAAGGCACAGTGGTGCAGCTTGAAGAAAATTTGACAAATTGGAGCAATACCGCCACCCAAAAAAACCATCGTTGACTTTGCCATCGAAGAGCAGAATATAATATGCGACCATGAAAGCATCCGGAACTACAGCCGGTCAGCAAATTTCCTGGCCTCTTAGGTCCACTCTGGGGAATGCATATAATTAGTCCGACATCATCCACACTGGAAGATTTTAGCAACGTGTTGCTTCAACTAGCCGAGGGCGCAGATAACGTCTCCAGAGATTTCGTTTAAACTTGTCGACGCTCATATTGAGGCGATCCAGGACGATAGCACAAATAACACAGTCATCTGCCAAGGTAGCTACCCCAACGTGGATAATTATGAAATCTTCCTCATTCTAAGCAGGCCCGGGAAGTGGAGAGCAGTGAGAACCAACCAACTTTGCTGAAGAGGTCTTGAACCACACTATGCGGACACGTCTTCTTCTACAGGTATCTGCCTCGATGGATGTCGTTATATGAACTACTCTCGTCTACACAAGAAGGCAGTTTTGGTTATTTCAGAGTTGAAGCTAAAGGGAATCCTGCAGCGGTTATGTCTTGAGAAACTCATCGTCTTCTTCCCTGTCAACATTTTGATTAGTCGTGGGAAATCTTTACTAACCTCGACTTCAAACACATTGGCGTAGCACGTATAAAGTGTTTGCTATGTTGCTACTGTTGCAATATCCACGCTAATTTTACGTCGCTATATAGCCGATATATGTAGTTTAAGGGGCAAATATGAGCGATTTAGTTTAAATCTTCTGATTTGATTGGAGAAGGTGGTCAGAATTCGGCTCAAAATCCTAAGGACATTTTAAGCCTCATCTGCATCTTCATTTGGAGGTCTTATCCTCAAAGGACAAATATCATTTTCCGTGTTTATTGCCAGTCTTGACAAAAGAACCAACAATTTGGCCGACATCTGATTTCGGAGAATTGAAAGACCTTCTTCCAACAAACATTTCGAGGCCAGAAAGTGCTATCTCGCACATTACTTCCACCTCAACAGGTGCAGTCAATGTATCCACACATAAAAGTAATCGTTCTACATATTTCAGTCTTATCAGGAATTGCCATAATTTCCTTGTCATTATGTCCCTGTAATAAGTGAAACTTTCTATTGGAACAACAAAAATATTGTGCGACCAAAACAAAACAATTTTACCGCCATGAACTGTTCTATGTGCTTCTGGGAGAAGAGCTTCAACACGTGCACTGTACGTGGGTGTAGGTTTTTCTAATTTATACCTGGCGAATGCATATGTATTTGTATTAAGAGGGAGGGGGGTATAAGGGAGTCGGCACACTGCTATACCTTACTAATGATATATCACGAAACAGGACAATTTCCTATTGATTTTCTAGCAATTCAGGTGCTGTAGGTGCTGTCGATTTTGTTTTCAATGTTGAATGTCTGCCCCTGGTTTCGGGGTCGGGGGTTGGATTGGATTAGAGTCACTGTTGTAAAAGAGCCTTGAACCCCATACTTGTGATTTTAACCAAACATCCCATACGCACTGTGTGAGTCCGATGGTGGATGGTCGGCATTTTTTTGGATTTGTAAGAGCAACCTCCATATGTATGTGACATTGACAGAAGTTAATCAAAGGGCGGAAATCAGGATTTGTATCTACGATACGGTTAGATAGTGCTCAGGTGGTGGTGCACAATTTCACGCAAACGGTGACGGATAACTAATAGCAGGTCAATGAGTGTTGATTATACATTTTTTTTGTTCTTTTTATCATCATCAGTATCGATACGATTAATTTGCAGGGGCGTCCTTTTGCATCCTGGAACAGTAGCCCCGATAGATGCATATGTGCGTATCACATGAAATACAAAGGTGAGTTCTCAATTCGAAATCGATATTTGGAAAAAAAGGTTTTTTTTTTTTGTTGAAAATAAAAAGAGAATGGGACCGAATCGTACGGTCTTGAAGGTGCTATAGTCGAATGGTCTACCACAAAGTTGAGACTAACCAACGAATAGTGGTCATGCCCGATTTAATTGTTTTGATCTCCACAGACAGAATAAATATGCAATCGTTTGGAAAGATGACCTTTAAGATATTTTTAGAGTGCCGACATGTGGCAATGAATGGACTCTCAGTTCGGTGAATCGAATGTTGAAAGGGCAGCTAAGTTATGGTCTGGTAGGTAGGTAGGGGCCTAACAAAGGCAGAGTAGGGAAGGCCTCGAAAAAAAAAAATGCTTGATCGGGATAATCAAAGACCCCAAAGCAGAGCTGGCCCATTATCAAAAAGATGGAGGTATCTACCTGTGACAAATCGGGTAGGTTAGCACTAAGAACGTTGAGCAACTTCGGGAGGGATAGGTGATCATAATCTTAAACCAGATCAGGGTACGAGTCCGAAGTCAGCTGACTAACAAGGAATACGAGCAAAAACATAAATGATTGAATAAGAATAATTTAGCAGCAAAAAAGTAGAAGGGTGACTCTCGAATGGAAAGCAAAGCAAGCGCCGATCAGTTTCAGTTTGTATGCATTTTTATTTTCATTCATTAATTAATTCTTACATGCTAGACAAAAAAACGCTTAAAAATTAGCTTAATTAACTTAAAATTATCTTATTCTAACTTACTGGCCCCATGCGGGCACTCTAAGTTAAACCTAACACTTAAACTATGTCTTTCGACGAATCTTACGTTATATGTTTATACTATCTCTATTCATTATTAAAACTAAGAAAACATTTTTTAACAAAAACTTAGTAACCTGACTTTTTTTTTTTTTTACTTTATTATAAAACTTAAAACTAACACTTACAAACTACCTAAGATCTAATCTACTTACATCTAATACATAACATACACATACAAATATATATATATACATGATATATATATACTTAATATATAAATATATGCACATATATATACTTCTCTTTTTTTTTTTTTTTTTTTTTTTTTTATACTTAAATCTAACTTAATCCTACCTAAAATTATGTAAGCCGGCCTTGGCTAAAAAACAAAAAATTAGGCTAACCGACTTTGCTTCACATGAAGCTACCTATTGCTGGAGGAATTCGACGACGACGCATCCTCTCCTTCAACAAGCCACCAAAATTGCTGGTGCTGCTGAGCAACATCCCTCATGTCGCGACTCCCTACCGCCCTACTGAACCGGAGACGCTCCGCACTGCCATGTGCGACGTCTCTGTCGTAGTTGAGTCGCCTGTCCGCAGCTGTTCGAGCAACGTGGAAGATTAGCGGCACAGCCAATCTGTCCTGGATCAGACCTTTACTATCGAGGTAGAGGAACGCTTCTGGAGGAACATTGCCGTCAAAGCGAACTCTCTCATAATACATATAATTAGGGTAGTAAGCCCCAGAGATCAGGTTGTTCGACGATGTCATTGCTCTTGCAATGTGCCTTCGAGTCAACTTAATAACAAAATTGTCCACTCGTATTAGGTTCGCCCTATTGTACAAGACCTCATTGCGATAGAATTTTATGTACTCAGACTCTGGTGTTCTGTATAAGCGAAGACAAGCCCTAAGGCAAGCCCTCTCAAATACCCGAATCTTTTCCAATAAACTTGCTCTCACGTTGAACCACACGGGACATCCAAATACAAGCATAGGCCGGATAAGGGCCATGTAGCAGATCACCTTCACCCTCGCATCGAGTTGGCTGTTATAAAACAGAGGGCAAAAGCACCTCTGGCTCTGGCCAGAGCAACATCTATATGTTTGTTAAAATACAGATATTGATCTAGCCAGATCCCAAGGTATCTGACTATATTTCGACAAGCAAGTGTTGTCCGACGATAGAGAACTTTCGCCAATTCATTCTGGTATCCCTAGAGGCCCCAGACAAAGGCGTCCTAAACAAAATGGTTTCCGATTTCTGGAAGTTGAAAATCAACTTCCAGTCATCGTAATATCGCTTAATTTTATCGAAGTCACCTTGCAAAAGTATGTTAATGACCTCAATCTTTGGACCTGATTTGTACGCGATTAAGTCGTCTGCGTACGCAATGCTGTGGGGAAGTGAACCTATCAGATCACTTGTGTAAATGTTGAATAGGATCGGCGAATTTACCGCACCTTGTTGCAGACCGTTTTTAATGTTAAATATTTCAGCGGAAGTCACATCGCCATTCTTCACGATGAACTGTCTACTGGAGAGCATATCAAAAAGAATATACAGCAGTAGTTTACTAATGCCCAACCTGTCCAGCTTGAAGAAGAGTCCTTCTAACCATACGGTGTCGAAGGCCTTTTCCAAAACAATCAGTCAGGCACCAGTGCACTGTTTCTTGCCTTTGTTCCATTGGATATCAGAAACCAGTTTAGACGCAGCATGAGTGATATCATGCCCCGCCTTGAACCCGAATTGATTATCCGGAACTATATGTTTGTCCTCAACCCACTTAGTCAGGACTCTATTGATCACCTTCTCGAAAACCTTACTGATGTTTGGAAGAAGACTTATCGAGCGGAGATTCGACTGATTGGAAGTATCTTTATTCCTTTTGGGAATGGGATGTACCACCGCCGTTTTCCAATGCACTGGATAATGTGCATTATTCATTGTATTATTAAACAGGGTGGTATAAATGTTCACCGCTTCTAGTGGGAGATGTCGAAGCACAATGTTCGGTATTTCATCGGTTCCCACTGATTTCTTACTTCTAAGTGATTCGAAGATCGTTTGGAGCTCTTCCTTCGAAATGAACGGTGGTAATACCCTTTCGTTGGTGATGACATTATTTGCCATATTCTCGTCACTGAACTGGGTGAAACCCGAGCTCTCGAATCGCCAATTCGCAATTTCATTTCGAAGGCAGGAATTGTGCACAAGGACTCGACTCTCCAGGTCGTGGTTCGGGCCAATGATGTCATTCGCCTTGTACACTTCCTGGAAAGTCGCTCCTATAGCCTCTACCTTCTCCTGCGGATCCTCGACCACAAGCAAGCGCCGATGTTTTGTTCAATATACACCGTGAATGACTCGAACTGCAATCAATTTCAGACTGCTATAATTTCCAAACCGTTCATGACAGTGAGCTCAAATTTTGACACATGGCAGATAATTTTATTATTTACAAGCCTTTTAAACGATTTGCGTCTCAGTTGTGTTGAAAAATGTTTATCCGCGATGGAATTCAAACGTGATAGTGTGATTGCTTTATATTTGGCTAGAAAACCACAACTAGCTATCGTTAGAGCCCTCCAGGACCTCAACGTGAATAAATCATTTGTGTCTCGAACCATACTGGCAGCGTTGCAAAACGCCATGGAGGTGGTCATAAAAAAACAGCAACAGCGGCAGAAATGGTTCGGAAAGTGAAGGTTCGAATTGAGCTAAATCCGCGTCGAAGTGGAAGAAAAATGGCTCGTGAGCTCAACATATCGTTGGAACGGATGCAACACATACTGAAAAATGAGCTTGGGCTCAAGCCATTGAAGTTCCAAGAAGCACACGATCTTACACCGCAACAGAAAAAAGTTAGAGTCGAAAGAGCGAAGGAGTTGCTACGCTTGCACGAAAGTTGTGAGTTGCTAAATTTGGTTTTTTCCGAAGAGTCGCCATTTGTTGTCGAGCAATATGTCGACAAACAAAATGACCGCGTTTACTTGCCAGAGAGGTCCTTCGAAAATTTACACCTTCGAACGGCCCCCAGAAATCAGGCAGCACCGATGGTGATGGTTTGGGCCGCCATAACCGCCGATGGTCGCTCTCCGCTCATATTTTTGGACCGTGACGTCAAAATTAATGCGACCGGATACCGTAAAACTATCTTAGAGGCAGTTTTGAAGCCTTTGGCAAACAATCATTTCGGTCAGAGACCGTGGACAATTCAACAAGACTCGGCAAAGTCTCACAAAGTGCGCGTCAACCAAGATTGGTTAAAAAACAATGTTCCACCCTTCATTTCTTCGACACAATGGATAGCAAATTCTCCGGATGCAAATCCGTTGGATTTCTCTGTCTGGGGTACTTTGAAGGCGAAGGTTGGCACTAAAAAATATCAAAGTTTGGACCACCTCAAACCAGCACTTCACCGGAAATGGGCCAAAATACCGCAGAGCCACTTGCGTGCAGCGTGTGATGCTTTCTTCGGCCGTCTCACGGTGCCAAAGATGGACATATTGAAAACTACTGATACAATTTGAAAATTGATGTATTTTCCAAAAATTTTTGCTTTGGCAGAATAAAATTTATCAAAAAATAAAAAAATTATAGCATTTTAAAAAGTTGGAGTTCGAGTCATTCTATTCGGAAGACCATCCACTACCAAAGCTACTAGAGGACGGTAGAAGTGGAGGCAAAGCCTGAATATCTCCTTCATTGGTATAAAGGAATTAAGTACGACGTAGAAAAATTCTGTCTAAAATTATGAAGCTTCGGTGCAAGACTGTCTCGACACGGCATAGATACCCTGGAACTGCCATCGAAAAACAAATTTCTTATGTGCAAGATTGGAAATGTCGGCAGCGCTGGACTTAAAAGTCTTGCTCCATGATTTCACAAAGGATATAGCAGGTATTGGTTGATAGACATTTGCCCAATAGAGCAGCAGCAACAGGCGTTCTGGTCATCATGCTGCAAGACAGAAAAGGGCACATGACACCAGTGTTAGCAAACATATATTCCGAATGCTTAATTAGAAGACATATACCTATGCTGTTGAGCGAAGTCAAGTTGGTTCTTATTCCAAAAGTTGTTCAGACTAATCATTTAGTGGTCAGGGATTATAGCTTGTTCCTCTTAACGGTTACATTAAACAAATCAATATACTCGTAAGAGAATATATCCACTACGTTGATAGTCAAGCGGCCTTTCGGGCAATGGACACCTTCAAAAATCACTTTAAAAATCGTAACACTCTTTCGTTTCGCTCAGAGCTACAGGCTGTAAGTAGTCTGCATGATGTCCAGATTATATTTGTGTGAGTGAAGATGAAGTCGCCATTATTAAGAAAAAAAAAAGTCGAGCCTGCCAGGAATAGGGCAGCTCGAACTAGTATTCCGTACACTTAGAAATTACTCGTAGATTCTACTAAAAAAATAGCAAAACCGGTACAGCGCTTTAGTAAGCAGATAAGAAACCATTATAGCGCCAGATGAAAGAAAACGTTGAAAGAATCATGTCGCCCTGCAACAAAAAATTATCTGAAATAGTTAAAAGAGCTGCCAATCTGCTGCATGTCCGTCGAGGCAAGGAAGATCCAGAAATCAAGCAATGCTCTTAAAGAAATAAGTATATACTCGTAACTTTGGCAGAAAAATAAGTGTTTTTAGTCGAACTTAATTTTACTTTTTAGTCTCATTATAGTTCAAAACACCGTTTTTCCCAACTTTTAAATAGATCTCTTCTAAGTAGGACGATTTCTCAAGTCCTTTATACGTGTGTCACAATTGTCAGTTATTGCGTCTCACTTTGAAATGTAGTCAGTGCGATAGGACTCACTGATCTGGGTTATTTCAAGAGCAGTAGTTTCGGACATGGCACGATCCTAGCGAAGCTACTACCAGCCAATCCAATTCCAACGGATGAAATTCCCTCCTTGATCGACTTCGACATCGTTTGATATAATACTCGTATATCCGGAGGGGGAGGACTCAATAATCAGGTGAAATGAAATTGCAATTTTCACAGATGACTCGAAAACAGAGGAAGGAACAGGTGTCTATAAGACTACAGACTACCGGACGCAAGCTGTGTCTTCCAATCCGTGGTTCTGGCTGTCCTCAGGGCGGCTGAGCTGATGCAGATGAGACCGGTATCCGAAAGAGATATCGCTATCTACATTGATAGCCAGGCCGCAGTCAAGGCAACGGAATCAACCACCATCAACTCTGATACAGTGTAGACACAGTGCTCAAGATATTATGCAGTCTGTGACTGTGACTGTGCTGAGGAAATGAATAAGTAGATGAGCTTGCAAGAAAAGGAGGGCTACTCGACAATAGTGAGGTTGCCAACATCAAACCACCCCTTTGCATAGTGAGGGGTACCATCGAGGACAAAATCATGAAGAGTGCCAACCTAAGGTGGTCAAGTCTTGAAGGACACAGGGTATCTAAGGCTCTCTGGGACACTTCTTGACGGCAAAACATTTAGGAAGTTAATAAAACTAAACAGGGATAAGCTTAGGACGGTAATAGGATTCCTGACTGTCTCCTGCGGAAACACGCAAATCCACTCAAATTGTCAGATACGGATATCTGCAGATTCTGTGGTGATCTGCAAGCTGTTGAAGACAAAACAAACATACTGTGTGAATTCTTAGGGAAACACTTTTTCGGAAACCTAGAGGAAACAGACGGCACGAACTTGAAAGGCCTTCTGGCTTTTACAAAGAAATGGGATGTTTCACCAGGGAGATTGTTTAGGTTTTTGCCATTTGAATACAAATTCAACTGGTTCCACAGGGATCGCGATGTGCCCGATATGGTGCCTGGTGTCTGTGTGATTGCATATCCATCATACTCCTGTTACCTAAATGTGTCAACGTGGATTATGTCTGCTGTATCTCAGAAAACTACAAGCTTAACCTCTTTAGCTGATTCGCAAGGAGTAATCCATTGTTTTGACTGTTCCTTCGTCTCTGATATAAAGTGGAAATTGTGGTGGTTCCTCCACAGCTATGAGTCGAGGCAGAAATTCTTTTGAATTGTGTTTTAGTATAGCCATACATGTCTTTGAAATTATCACGCGAGTGCACCAATTTTCAATCATATTTCTGGGGTTGCAACTCTAAACTCCGCCTAATAAAGAGTTTTCTTAACATCGCGTAAAAGATCTTGTCTACAGTATTGAGTGAACGTCTGAAACCAAAAAATTCACATAACGAAAGATGCTAGAGAAAATACAAGAAGTCCAGATCAATTATCGTTATCGATATCATGACAATATATGACAATATCTACGAGTATAAAGATGAGATGAACAAGGTCATGTCTAGTTTTGGCGTCTTTGCCAAATTGCACAGATTGTATAGAATGCTGATACTTGCTGTTCTGTAAAGGTCGAAGGCAATCCCAGGTAATGCCCTGTCATGTGACTTTTTTAAATTCATTTCCGAAAAAATTGTGCGAAACATACAAGTAGCATTAGACACACAACTTTTCAAAAGACTGCGCAAGTTCTTGTATATGCTCATGACATTAATATTGACAGAACGCAACGAGGTGTTCCAGATGCGGCAATAATGGGTGCAGTCGTAAATGAAGGCAAAACTAAGAATGTTGTCAAATAAAAGAGAAAGGCTCGTTCAACATTGACGAATCGGACAGAACGTCGTAGTAGAGAGTTACAAGGTTTCTAATTAGATGTGTCCCTATTTATTTTTTTAAATAGAAAGACGTGTGGCTTAGGTATGTGACATTATTCAAATATCCTCCGTGGAACCGATTGCATGAGTGCGTATGCTGGACTCGAATGTCGAATGTTCGACTCCAAGTCTTCTAAATTTTTGATTTGCTGCCATAGACAAGGCACTTAATAAAATCCCAAAGGAAAGAGTCTAAAGGTGATAAATCTCACGAGCGGAACGGCCAATTGATACATACATTTCTGGTGATAAGACGGTCATTGATCCCTGTCATGGCAACATTATGAAGTCACAATAAAATATAAACATAAGCACTTAACGCTTAATTAATTGTTCGCTTGTAAGGACGATTATAACGACTGAAAATTGGACTTTACTATGGATGATCTTTAAACGTTGTTAAAGCTTGTAATTTTCCAGACAATCTGTAGCACAAATATGACATCATCATTAAGCGTATATAATGAAAAGTCTCTTATATCTCTTAGGGATTTTGTCTACCATTTACTCCGATAATTGCATAAATACTCTAATACCAAACCTTTTAACCTATTTTTGGATGTCAACTATGATTTAGATATACTGCGAAGATGGTTCAACCAGCATAGACTCGTAATTAGCACTAAAAGCAAATATAAGAATTTTTTTTTTAATATTTATCTCGAGAACAGCAAATGATGAGTTTCATTCGTCGAGTTGAATAAGATTTCATTTAGTTGGTTGCCAATATAAGTAGTCCTTATACTTTTAACAAGGATGATAGCTATGACAGCACTTGATTATAAGCCGACCGTGTGGAAAATTGGGTCTTATTTCACAGCTTAATTGGAAGGAGACAGCTTCCTCATTAAACCAGCACCTAAATAGATTAGTTTAACAGCTCTACCATTTTAGTCTCTTCTATAGTTTACCTGTACTAAAACTAGTTTATAATGGTCTACTTAAATCTAAGCAGCAATATGGGCTAAGCTCTTGGGTTGGCTACTAAAAACACAAAAGCATGCTAGAAACATGCCAGCTTTGAACTACCACCTTGATCAAAATGTTCCCGCACCACACTACCGTGTGGCACTCCCATTCTTCCGATTTGAGTTCTGTTTTTTTTTGTTTAGTTGGTAAATCTGTTGTCGACATTCCCTATAAATCATAGGGTCATAGCTTGACATTTGTAAAACTTACGTAGCCAAGAGTACATCTAAGATTGTGTGTGTTGGCGATTTTTTACAATTTTAGAAATGGATTTAAATTTGCAACAACGAACTTTTGCGTAAACAACGGATTTAATGGTGCGCGAACGTTGGAAATGTTGGAAAAGTGTTTCGACAACGGTTCTCTAAGGAAAACGGTCGTTTACCAGTGGCACGAGCAGTTCAAAAGTGGTCGTGAGTCAATTGAAGATGATGAACGCAGTGGCAGACCATCGGTATCGAAAACCGACGAAAACATTGATGAAGTCAAAGAAATGTTGGTCAATAACCGCAAATTAACCATGGATCCGTCCAAGACATTTTGGTTACTGATTTGGGTTTCCGTCGTGTAGCAGCAAAGTTGGTGCCAAAAGAACTAAATTTCATGCCAAAACGAGACTGTGTTGACGTTGCAAAAGAGATGATTTACGAGGCTGAGTCCGATCCCACATTCATCAAAAGGATCATTACTGGAGACGAGACGTGAGTTTATGAGTACGACAAGCAATCCAGACATCAGGCAAGTGAATGGCGTTCACCAAATGAGGCGAGACATAAAAAAGCCACGTCGTTTTCAGTCAAAAAAGAAGGCAATGCTTACGGTTTTCATGGATTACAACGGTGTAGTGCATCATGAATTTTTGCCAGAAGGCAATTTGGGCGTTATGAGACGTTTGTGTGAAGCAATTCGCCGAAAGAGGCCAGAATTGTGTGCAGAAAACTCGTGGATTTTGCACCATGATAAAGCACCGTCGCACAGTGCCATCATTATTTTTTGACGAAAAATGCAAAAATACCATCCAACAGCCACCGAGTTCACCTGATTTGGCTCCCTGTGACTTCTTTCTGTTCAATCGAGTTAAAACAACCACTACGGGGAACGCGTTTCAGCAGCCGAGAGGAAGTAATGGAAAAATCGCAGGAAGCACTGATGGACATACCGAAAACCGAATAAAAAAAATGTTTCGAGGATTGGGGATTATTTTGAAGGGGACAATATAGATTTAGATGAATAAACTTTTACTTTTAATTTTCTGATATTTAAGACCAACGATATTCTACCACTTTTAAAATATTTCTTGAAAATGCTGCTTTCTATGCGGTTAGACTACATGAAAACTGTAATTTATATGTCAACAACAGTCTTACCTTTTTACTACACCCCATCTGTTTAATTCTTTACCTATAATCCTTATAGATCCGATGGAGTACAAATAGTGTTCCTGCATAGTAAGAAAATGTGGCTTTCCTCTTTTGAGTTTTCTGCAATTGGCTCTTTTTTTTAATTCTATTTTTATTCTTGTTTTTATTTTTTACTTTTCATTTATGCATATGTATATTGAATTACCTAGTGTGTTCTTACATTGTCCCCCTTCAACTTTTTTTAATGAAAACTTTTATTTATTTTATATTCTAAACACGACAAGAGGCGAATTCTTGTCACTTTGCCAACAAAGCGTATTTTTACTATTTCTTTCATTTTTAAATATTGTCAATTGTAAGTTTTGTTAAAAATAAAGTTGATTCAAAAAAAAAAAGGCACTCCATCAGAAATCGGACTAAGAGATACTCGTACACTTGGAAGTCGATATTTTCTAAGCCTTAGAAGGCAACCTATTCACAAGAACCCAAAGTAGATTCCATCCAAGATCCTTCTTATCCCAGTTCTGTTACATGATACGGAAGAATGAACATTCATTCATTCATTCGCAAGGGCGATTGTAGTTACTCTTGGTCGTTCTGGGTGTAAGGCTCCTTGAGCAATTTGGTCCGTTTTGTGTTGACGAGTTTTGGAGAAGGAGATGTATCAACAAACTCTACGGACTGTATAGCGGCATGTAAGGCGAATAGATATTACCGCTTCGTATCAATTTGTTTTTTTTAAACAAAAAATTAATCACTCTCGATACGTATACTGAATTGTTTCTATTTTCGTATACAACACTGAAGTAGTTCAGTTTTGACACCCACAATCACTATCTGAATCACGCTGCTGACTGAGAGTAGTATTTTAATTAATAACACCATCCCTTGCCAAGTCTTGGTATTTATCACTCTATCTGTGTGTTTATTTATTTTTGTAAGCTGTCATACGAAAACGAAAGTCCTTTGCAAGGGCCATTTAATATGATGACAACAGTCAGTTGGATAGAATTTATTCTAAATTAAAACGCAGGTCTGCTACTCACTTGTGAAACTGCGAAACGTAATACATAGTATAGATACCCACAATCGTGAGAAAACTGCAATCCTTTTCAATCCGAACTTCTATACTTAAAAGTCCATTAGGAGGAAAAGGGTCGTTTTGCAGTTCATGGGAACCCTAAACATCTGCTTTCGTAGGAATCGTTGACAACATCCATCGATGTGTCAATGCCAATTTTAAGTTCAATTCATTTACCACATCAACTTTTATATATGCAACAATAAATTGTTTTGAAAATATTTTTATTGATTTTTATATATTGCATTTTGGTATGGTAATTCTATTCTCAATGTTTCATCGAATTTATGACAAGTATCTAATCGGTTTTATTCACTTAAAATTGGATTAAAATGAATTTTGTGACAGGGAAATTGAGCTGCCAAAGGTCGCCAAATTGTAATGAAATGCCACCAATTTTATGGCTCATTTATGGCCGACAAAAAATCGTTGACAATTTTTCGCCCATTTTTATTGAGGCATAACGTACACAATAATCCAGTGCAACAATCACACCGACGTTGGCTTTCGAATTTGTATGAAACCAAACAAAAAAAAAAAACCAAGAAAAACAAGACCGTTGTTCAAGGACATGGGTTGTAATCACCATTGATTGGCATGAAGTTAATTGCAACTTATTATAATTGTTGCCGTTGTCGTTGGTGTTGTTTTAGATGGCGTTGTGTCTCCTAGATGGTTGTCAAATACATGTCAATACACACAAATATAAACCCATACATACTCGTATGTATGAACGAGGATATGTGAAATGAACATAAACAACTTGTGAGAGGATTTATCAATTTAAAACGTAAATTCAAGCTGTAGACAGCAGCGGTATGAACAATTAAAAAAAAAGGGAAACCATCGCGTGATGGCTTTTAATCGTCCATAAAAAAATAAAATAATTTTCATAAGTAATAAACAAACTGCGAAAGTTGTTTTTAAAAAGAAATTGGGATACCAACTCGTACGTGGTTGTTTTTTCTTTTTTAAATAAAAAAAAAAAAACACCACCGCTAAATGGTTTTATTAGTCCGTTGTGAAATAAATTACCTCCATACAAAAAAATATGACTGCGATTTTAAAGCGATTAGTGCAGGCGTTAGGGGACGCAGGAGAGGAGTATTGTTTCCAATTTATAAGTGCGCCATACCAAATGGCTTACGTAAAATGAAAAAAATTGAGTATATTGGATAAATAGAGATAAAATGTATTTGTTTTCGCCAATAAAGGAAGAAAAAAGCGATATTTTTATGTAGGGTAATAAATCTTTGAGAGACCGGGATGATTCGACTAAATGCAGTTCAGATAGTTTGGTGAGACTGGCACATCATCTCCCAACTTATCGCAGTATTTACGAGGCCAAATCTTTATGGGTTCATCCAGTCTTAAAGTATGTGAGCTGTTTTTTGTCTGATTTCCTATTTCAGCAAGTTACAGGCTGCCTTATTTTCTGCTCACCGACTTCGAAAGGATTTGTTCAAATGGTTAGGCTTTCGGCATTTCCACGGGACCGTCGGTATCGGAGAATACTTTGTGATCAAAAACATTATGATGGCCCTTGGAGAAGCTAGTAAAGCAACGGGGTTATCAAGGACCTGATCCTGATATCTGGATCCTTGAGTCTCCTCCAATTTCTGATTGTATTAACAAGAACCCCTTATTGAGTTTTCCGACAGTGTACGGATCTTTGAAAAACCTTCTGATTCACTTCTATACTGCATTCAGAGATGCTTCAATTTTTGAATTGTACGAGGGCTATTCCAAAATCAACTTCCGATGTGTTACAATTCATTACATACGTGCACTTCGGTGACGTGTTTCTGCATGTCGTAACCAGTACATTATTCTCTAATAATAGGCCAAGTTTCGACCGTTTTCGTTCAGTATTTTACCAATAGTTGCCGTTTGGAGAAGGTATGAAGTGTAATTCGGTTTTTGCAAGCCGAAGGAAATGGCGCAGCTTAAATTCATCATCGGTTATGTGCTGTTTACGGCAATTCAGTGATGAGTAATGGTTCGGTACGTGATTGGTGTCGACAAGTTAAAAATTGAAGCATAGATGTGCATAATGAAGGAGGCCAAGGGTGCAAATCGATCATGAATCAAGACGTGGTTCACCAAACTGACCAATTTGTTCGAGAAAACAGGAGTTTTACGATTTCAGATCTTGCGACAAGATTTTCCGGAATTTCTCGAACTACTCTATACAGAATCGTGTCTGAAAACTTGGGTTACCACAAGTTCTGTGCCCGTTGGGTCCAAATGTCACAGATATCCACATAACCCACTCGTCAATTCAGGAAAAGCATTTCTCGAACGTTTAGAAATGGGAGGTGAAGAATCTGTACAGCAAATTGCGACTGGAGATGAGACTTGGGTCCAATATATAAACTTAGAAAGCAAAGAACAGTCAAAGCAATGGATGCACACTCATTCCCCAAACAAGCCAAAAAAATTCAAACAAACTTTTTCCTATCGAAAAATGATGGCCACAGTTTTTTTGGGACAGTAAAGGCATATTGTTGACCGAGTTTGCTGTGAAACTTTACGTAAGTTGAGAAGAGCAATCCAAAACAAAAGACGAGGAATGCTTACCAAAGGTGTGGTGCTTCTGCATGACAATGCACGACCACACACTGCTGCATGCACAAAAACTTTAGTGGAGGAGTTCAATTGGAATATTTTTGATCACCCTCCCTACAGTCCTGATTTGGCACCAAGTGATTATCACCTTTTCCCAAAACTGAAATCATCCATTGCATCTCAACATTTTGGAAGTAATGAGGAACTTATGAACGGTGTGAATCAATGCCTCAACGCACTGGCGGTTCCATTTTTTAAGGAGGGTATACAAAAGTTCGTCCCACGTTACTAAAAATGTATAGATTTAAACGCAGACTATGTAGAAAAATAATTTAGATGTTAATAAAACTACGAGTATTTTGTGCAAAAAATTAATGTTTGTGGTTTTTTCAAAAATATTTTTCATTCGGAGGTTGATTTTGGAATAGCCTTCGTATTAGAAACGATATAAGGATTTCATAAAACATCTTTAAAAGGACTTCTCTTAAGCTGTACTAACTTGCCTTAAAAACAGGGATAGCTTCCTTTTGATAAAATGTGCTACCCTTTGATGTAATCGTACCTTTTTTTTGGTAGGAGACAAATATTCGGACAAAGATTCAGCCTATGGTCTATCTTGCTCACACCTTGCATTCCTACCACAACAAACATGCTAGGGTCACATCCAATACTACTTCTGGAGCCATCGGGGAAGATTCGACTATAATCCTTTGCTACCTCAGATTCTGGCTGAAACTAGTATCGAGTTCAAGCAAGATGTACGAGTACATCGTATTCTCGCAGGGACAGAAGTTCTGCAATTGGCTCATTCATAAGAATGGAATCAAATGGCACTCCTGCCTAAACAAAGGATGGTCTTGATATGATATTGATATTAGGTCGCTATGTTACATCTGAAATGACCGATTTTCTTTTGGAAAATTAGTATTTAGTATTTATTAGTTCGTATCCATCCTACACAGTAGGGTAAAAAAAAATATTTGCTCTTTAAATAAACAAGAATGCACACAAAAATTTACATATAATACAAATTAATAAAAAATTTAATAAAAAAAATTAAGAAAGATTTATAAACAAATATATAAAAAATAAATAAAATAAATTATGTGTATATGTATATAAATATAAATTAATAATAAATAAATCTTATAAAATAGTGTAGCCTTATATTTTAACAATATTAAGGGTATAGAATTACGACCTACTTAAAATGAAGTAGTAGAACAATTAACTTTTTGCTGTTACTTGGTTTAAAGAGAAGTTAGAAAAAAGAAAGAAAATAAAAAAAAAAGGAAAAAAGCGGAATGGGTGATGCGAATTCATTTGAAAAATTAAAAATTACAATATTATTACAGGTTTGTTGAATTAACTATTAACTATTACATCTCTGTTACTATTACCTCCGTGTAGCTATTTCTAAAATGCGCCAGCAAGTCTCTTCGAAATTGTGCTCCGCCCCTCATTCTATTAAATGGTAAGGAGTTCCACCAGCAGATGGCGTCGGTAAAAAATTGTCGTTCAGGTGAAAGACAGGAACAGCACGGACTAATTTTCTAATAATCTTATAATCTTTCATAAGGGTTACGAGGTTTCTGTATCTGAATTATATTAAAGCGAAGAACTAGAGTCCTGTAAAGTAAAAGGTGATCTAGGGTGAAATGGTAGATTCGTGTTGAGAAATTGAGACTCGGTCTAAACTATTTAATTCTTATATTTATCGTATTTGAACATCACAATGGCGAAAAACCTCACATCCATACGTAAGAATAGGTATTACTCGTGTTTCGCATGCATTGTGTGTATTTTCAGTGGATAAAGCGCTGCGAAACCCATAGGGTTCGAAGAACACCATATACCTTACCTACCGCTGCATTAATATGGGAGTCCCAAGTCAAGGTGCTGTCAAGGAGCATGTCCAGATTTTTAGCAGTTTGAGTTTATTTAATAAGATGTTAGGGATATTCGAGTAGGTTAGATCTAAGTTGGTTCTACTAATGATGAGGGATTTAGACTTCAATGGATTTAAAAACAGTCCATATCTATTCGACCAAAGGGTAATCTTTTCCAAGTCACTGTCGATGTTATTGGAGCAATTTTCTATGAGCCCTAGTGGACTGCCATTTAATAATTGGACATCATCAGCACACATTTGTATCGTGAATGATCTTACTCATGTCATGGTAGGATACATAGGGAGAATAGAACTATCGAGCCTTGGGGAATCCCTTTCGTAATTGGGAAAAAATCCGACATCCCATTTGATAACCTGAGCGGCTTGTGGTCTTTGCCGTAAATTGAATTGAAAATAGTTTCTTTCACAAATTAGTGTGGTCTATAATATCGGAGAGTTCAGAGAAATCCAAGAGCACTAAGAACGTATCTTGACCTTTATTCAGTGCCTGGCGAATATCATCAGTCACGTTTAAGATAGCTGATACGCAACTGTGCATTCCGCGCAAACAAAACTGTTTGTGGTAGCACTGAAATAGGTCTAAAATCATTACTTTTAGGACTTTAACGAATGGGTAAGCTATTCGCTAATTTCCATAGGTGAGGCAAAATCTCGGTCATCAGGATAATGTTTAGAGTATGCATTATGAACATGAACATGATGGTTAAGATAGCCATCACATAAACATGGTGTCAATTCCAACTGCGTTAGACTTGATGGAGAGAAAACTTTCAACAACGTCGGTGCTCTCAATGCATGAAAAATGGAAGGATTCTTCGAAAGAGGTATTTAATTCAACTGGTGATTCGTCTATGTCAAGGTTTGTTGAGGGATTGGGAAGAATTTGATGTCGGAGAGTCGTGAAGCTTGCGTTTAACGCGATATTGTCGATACTTTCATTGCATTCTTGTATGGGCTTACCGATTTCTGGTTCTTTTAGGTTTTCACTCAATTGTCGTCCCTTAATAGCCGAATTTAGTTTTTTTGCTGTACAGACGTATTTTGCGGAATTGATTTTATTCACTGATTGATTGCGTAATGAACGATATATTCGGTAGACTATATCTAATCTAAAGCGTTACCATTGGTTATACATATAGTAGGCCTGATCTCGTTGTGACATTTGATGCCGAATTTTCTTGTAAGAAAAACAAAACTATTAAACAGGCTCACTATATTGTGTGAATTTGACCGGAGGGGGAGGCTAGGTAGTGAATACGCGCCCAATCAACACTTCTTATGCTTCCTTCGAGACAACTATAGTCAACAGTTAACAAAAATTCACCTAACTTATTCCGTAAAATAAGCCCCCTTTAAAGAAGTGCTGATTGCTTTGGGTTAGCAATTTTCAAAGTTCTGTACGAGCACGACTCTGCTATGGCTGTGACTCTGCATACTGTCCGCATTAACTTTTTGTAGGGTAGTCGTGTTAAGTCCCCTGATCTCTTCCTAAAATCATTTAGGATCAACTTTTCAAAGGGATGGAGATTCATCACTGCGCCTCGAACAAAGCCTGGCATGCTTGGAAAGATTTCCAGGCAGACGAGACGAACGTTCATTTGGTCTCTGGTTAAATTAGCAGTGGCAAAGCTAAACCCACCCATTAACACATACATGGGATAGAGTTGGTCTTATTATAGTCGCACAGATCAAGAAGACTTTCCTTGTTAAAAGCTTTCTTCTGGCCGACAACGCCTTAAAGATTGTATACAGGAAATGGTTGGTTTAGAAAAGTGTTCTCTCTCGCATAATAACCAGATTTTTAGGTTTGTTTGAGAAACGGATAGTAATGCTTTTTAGCACTAAATGAGGCAAGACCGTAGTTTCCTCCTTCTTGGAAAGGGTTCAGGATGAACTCCACATTGCCAGCAGATCTGCTTACCAGGGTTATCACATATTAATCGCAGTCAAAATACGCACCTAAGGTTTTGTACACTCTTATTATTTTAACCCCTGAAACCAGTGATTCATCTTCGCTGTATTATATGGTGAAATAGCATGCAACATCAAAAGTTGTATTGGGACATCGATAAAAATGGCCAATGTATACTCCTTCCTGTTAACCACTAGATTATGAAACGCTGAGGAATTTTGTACTTTTGGCAAAGGATGCATTCATAAAGCAGTTTCGCCCACAAGATGAAAGCGAAGATCCCCATCTCTAACTCCAGCCCAGGACTAGATGGCCTATCTGCCGAGATATTTAAACCAGTGAAAGGTGAGTTGGGATAGAATGTACACTAATCCATTGAGAAAATCGCGGCAGAGGAAAATATGGTCCATGAACGCATCATTTGTCCTGAGCACGAAAAAATATAACGTAGAAACTGCGCCAAATATACATAGAGAGGCATCAGTGTCCTTAACATCGCACAGGTGATCTTATCTGTCGTATTGTGTGAATGAAACCATTTGTTAGTGATATGATTGGAAAGGATCGGTTAGGTTTTAGGCAAGGTTGTGGCCAAATTCGCCGGATGATGAAGCAACAAAATTGTAGCTCTCGGTTATGAAGTCTATCCCCTTCATCGAGGCACAATTTTTTAGAAGCAGCAAGAAGTGGCGCCATCTACATCGCTTAAAGGGATAGAACGTCACAAAGGAGAGCTTTAACTTTGAGGTAGTTAATAACCCTTTTTCCCGCGTATCCTTTATCAGAAATCTGATGAATAATTACATTTTCCAATTGGCTTATAAGGCAATTTTTTTTAACAAGTTTTTAACTATATGAAAAAATTATATACGAATTCTTGAGGCCCAGATTTAATCAGTTTAGGGCGGGTTCTTGTGAAAAGGTTAAGGATTTCAGGAATTTCATAATTATATGAAATTATATTATTGCGCTGTCTCATGAAAAGGGACGACAGGGTAGGTCCTTCGTCTTGTCGTTTACTTTTCCAAATTTTCTCAGATATAAAAAAAGTGTCATAAATCATATTCGAACTCACCTGTGTCTAAACAAATACCCATTATCCATTCGGTAGCCAATGTAGCAAATTTATTTTTACAAATGTTTGCTCCTTGTTATGTTTTATTTTCGCAGCGCCTTTTAGTAGGGTTGCTTAATCCATTTGATGATCAAAGTTTTCGTTCATTTTCCGCGTGTTGAATAATTTTATTTAAAGGTTTTTTTTAAATTTTTAATTATCGACTTGTATCTTTTTATCCAGAAAGCAAGAGTATCCTCTTTCAGGTGAAGCACAGAATCACAGTGAATTACTATACTTCGAATTGTGATCACTATCCAACGTATTTGTTTATATCACAAATTAACAAGGACAAATTAGTACACGTAAATATCTACATATATGTAGAAATATTTTTTATATATTTTTTATTTTTTTTTTTTTAAAGATGACACCAAGGATAACGTGTAAAAACTGTAACAAGTCCCGAATTGAACTGACTTTCACCGACGAAAAAGCGAAACTTTTACTTACCAATGGTTACAACAGCGGGCTACTTACGTTTGGTTTTCGTCCTTTTTCTTTTTTTATGTATCATTTATTCTTTTTTGTCGATAAATTATTAATGCATTCTAGCAGTTATCCTTTTGAGGTTCGACTACACACTCACGAAATTCATACATCCTTCCGTTTCATTCGTATTGGAATGCACATTCACTGGCCTCTACTATTGACGGTCAATCGGGTAGATTTTGTTGTATTGGTTAATGATGGATATGTGACTAGGAGTATAGTCATGAATGTTGTATGGTTGTATGGTACGAGTAATTGTGACTTATATACCGTTTTTTATTTATTTTTTTATTTCTACCATTGACCGCTAAAGTATGAAAGTACATACAGGACATTTACATGAGTAGGAGGTGTGTGGATGAAGTACTCTAGTTCAGCTGGTGGATTCAGTGGAAACATGTTGACAAACAAAAGTTGGAGAGCTTGAGAAATATGGAAAAAAAGAAACGAGCATTGTGCGTTACCCTATCGCATTATGTGGCACAAGTACAATGACAAAAGGCGGGACAAGGAAATCAGGATATCATTGGACTCGTGGTCTTTTTGTCGAAGGACGGAAGTGGGCCTGAAGTCAAGATTTTTCACAGTAGAGAGGAACTTGATTTTTGGATAATGAGTGGGAATTGGCAGATGGTTTCACTGGCACATTAAATTGTTGTGCGAGTAATTTCGATTGATGTTGTAATGAGAATAGAGGCAGTTCTGGTTAATTTTACGATTTTTTTTTTGTTTGGGAGGCATACGAAAAATAAATGACAAGTTTCATGTATACGACCTTTTAAATTTCGGGTTGTTTCGATTTAGTTGGAAGAGTTAAGGACACACGTTGTGAAGGCGTGCAAGATATCCGAGTTTAAAGTGCCTACATGGTCTTCCCCAACTCAAGCTAGTAAACTAATGGATTTTGAGAAACATTCAATATATGTACTTGTCTCTCGCAAGAAATATCGAAAGATCCGCTTAATATTCCACATTTTGGGATTTAAATTGAAGTACATCGAACGAAGATTCCTGGATATATGCATAGCTGGGATTTTTAAAAACAAAGAAATGGGTAAACATTGCCTGACAAACTATGTCCACAATTCCAAAAGACTGCAGATTGAGGTGATATGTCTTCACAAACTACCGAGAAAGCAGACAGAATGAGGCTATGCTATACATCTTCAGACAAGCCTAAGGTGTTGAGATTGACAGAACCTTAGAAAACTTATCATATTTTTAGTGTTATAGCTCGCGCGGCCTATCGGCCAATAACTCTATGCAATATAGATGGTGATAGAGGATTTCTCGAAGTGGGCTACAGGCATTCAGGTTACGGATGAGGACATCAACATGTGCAACAAAAAAAAAAACCGCTTTCAGTTCTGTTCTCCCCTTTGCAGACCACAGGATCTGTATAATTCGTAGAGATTATAGAGGCGAATATCACTGTCATAGTTAGGTATATTTATAAGAATTTGATGCTTGAAAAAAAGAATAGCTTACAATAGTGAATTATATAAGAGCTGAACTAGCGCTAGCATAAAAGTCTTGAGCAGGTGTAAGAGCAAGGTATGCAAGTTTGATATACATATATTCATTCCAACATAGAAGGATATCTTTGCCAAAAATTTCTTCAACGGGCTCCTCAACAAGACATATGAGTTACGTGGTTGCATGTGCCATCCCTTCTATTAACAATTTCAACTCTGCGGAGCTTGCGATAGGCATTCCTAGTTGCGCATAATTTCCAATCCATGCTCTATTCATATTTTTGCTTTCGTAGTACCATCGTCCACCAATTGATCCTTGGTGTTATGCTTTTCATTTCTATTGCATTGAGTAGCATTCCGCCCCTTCAAACCTTCAACCGTTATACCCGTCTCGTTATGAATGCTCATTAGTATAACCTCAAGCCCACTTTCGGACCTACCTACTCTACTCTGAAATATCGTGGCTTATGGAATGCCCTGCCGATCTCTCTATTTCCTGGTCGTTATAACTTGCAAACATTTAAGAACAATGTACATCGGTACCTCCCTTTTCTTATTCCCTAAATTTCCCTCGCCCACGATGTGTACAAACATTTTAAGGGTACACAAATCCCTTGGGTGCGCGCTAATTAAAAAAAAAAAGAAAATGCATATATAGCGTGTGCCTGTTACACGCTACTTCCTCTAAGACGGTCCTAAGGTAGCAGATTGTCTTCAAAGCGTTGTTCTTCATTAGCATGGTGTCATTCAACACTGGAGTCGGGTACAGTACATCTGAAGTTATTAATTTAGGCAATATCTGAGTCCATCGACGCTTGACAATATTTTTCTAGGCTCAGATTATAACGTTGTCTAGGTCTAGAGCTTTTAGGTTTACCAAACACTCAACCTCTTTTGATCTAATGGCCAGGTTTCCTACCCCAACTCGTTTTTCTATGTATTCGCTGATTATACGACTGGTGAATAGAAGTCCTCAATTTTTCTTCGGCTAAATCAAGGCTTGAGCCTTAAGCTAAGCTTAGATTCTTTGGCTTTGTTTGTTGCTGATTCTATTTTATGTCATGGATGTGAGTTGCCGTGGTTACGATGGCGATATGGTTTCAAAACCGATCTTGCTCTCCGGCAGATAGCTTTGAGTGATTTGATTTCGCGATATCGACATTCCACTAATAAGAAGTCGGGCTGAGTGAGTTGGGCTTTCTTCTTGATATGGAACCAACACATTCAGAGGATGTACCACCAGTTAGTAGTAACACAAGGTTTTCTGCTACTCCAGGTCACAGTTGGTGAGTACTAATTATTCCCAAACGTTTCCAGTGATTTTAGGACAATGTTGGCGTTTGGTAGTATATAGCATTTATTTATGTAAAGAATACCTATCTGAACCCGTAAACTAATCCTCAGGTTGCCTTAACTCTTCCTGAATGGAAGTGCCTTCCGTGAACCCAATTTTCTGGGTTACTTGTTGCGTCGGTGAGCCAGTTATTTCAAAGTCAATTTTGAATTCAAGAACCATTTGCCCGTAATGATTTAGATTTACCTGCATGACATTCTTTTTTTGGATCTAGTTTCGGAGAGGGTTTTCTATTTTGGACATCTCTTGCTACCGGTTTTATCGTCAGATTCGTCGCTTGTGGTCTAGCTTTGTAAACTTTTAATTTGTGGCCGTTTTACCCGCATCTAATAATTAAACGCGCTCGGTCGTTAGGGCCTTTGTAAGTATCTGAATTCGAAGCATCATATCCGGCAATAACCCCGCCGATCCGCACTTTTCTGATTTTCAACAGTGTTCCACCCTAAGCTATTCTTACGTCCACCATGATTTTGAATTCGAAATTTACTTGATCCTGTTACACAGATCTCTTCTCTAGACCTCACTTCGTCGATAACCGTTCATTCTAACAAGACCTCTTGCATTATGGACCAAACGGTGTCGTTTTCTTTAAGTCTTTGTTAATTTCTTTCTTTATAGGCCGCTGTTGTTGGATTTACCCATTTGTATAGCGAGAGTAAGAGCTCTCCGTCTGCAGTTTTTCGGATTCAGCTTACTTCTTAGTGTGTATAATCCGCCTTTATTTTTCGGTCTTCTTAATTATCATCGCATTCAGTAGAGATGGCTTCCAAGTACCCGTTGTCCGCTTTTTCTTGGCTACCTTACGCCGACTTTTCTCTCTGTTTCGCTGTTTTTTAGTTTGATCTGTTTTGTTATTTCCGCTTGTTTTCTCCAGAAAGTATGTTTATTTGCCTGCCTCTCGGTCCGATTTCCGACCACGTCAGGATTCAGATTTGGAATCTACCACGTTGTTTGACGTATGTGCTTCGGTTGGGATTTCATCCGTTTGTGAACTTTTGTTGTTCCCGAGGATCAGATATCTCATTTTGCAAATTGATGACCTCAGATTCTGCTTTCCGGAAAACGGAATTTATGAGCTTGCCAATTTTCTTATGGACGTTATGGATATCGCTGTAGAAGGGATAGACAGACGACAGTGGCATTCGGTTTCATTGCATCGGTCCCTATAAATGAAGTCGATGGCGAATGTGGGGGTATATTTTCTCCTAGAAAAGTCACCATATTTGGGCAAACGTGCCAACCGAGTGCTGTTCCTAAATGGATCGAAGGCCGCATCCATGTCGTTGGACTCTTTTCGTGCAACGTGTGTTAACACAATTATTTCCTATTCCATTCGTTCAATAACTGTGGATATAATCTACGCTGACTATCCATTTTGCGTTACGTGCTAGAAATTTGCTGACAAAGGCTACGTCGATAATTTTTTGTGCCCTTGTTGACTTTCTTCGAGGTCTTGTCCACTTGCGATCGTCCTCCAGCTTTATTCTGTGGCCCATGCATTGAAGTCTCCTCCTGGCTGCAGGGGGTTTTCCCTTACATCCACCACAAGGTCATCCTTGTGGTCGGACTCGGGGGTGAGTAAATGTAGATGCCATTTTTATTGGTTTTCTGGGAGACTTTTTTCCACATGGAGATACACACTCATATTACAGGGTTTGTGGTCTTATCGCTTAGTGCTTTATAGGGCTCACTGACTAAGGCGATTTCGAATTGCTTTTCTTTGGTCATTTGCATAGGGAGGTCTTGTACTGGTTCGTATGTGACTTACGTTAATCTGAGCAATTTCCATAGTTTTGTACTAGTTATACTAGCTAACCTCTTTAAACAGCGGACATTTGTTCCAACGTTGGTGCAGTTACGGTTGCAGTCTATTTTAAAGTCACATATTAAAATAGATCGGTTTCTTTCGGGCCTCGTTGTTGTCGACTCATCGAGATTGCCGAGTTTACACTATGTCAAGTATGTCTTCATACTTCTCCTTCTTCTTCATTACGTCTTCAGTGAGCTTGCTTTGCCTCATAGCATCCGTTTTTTGCTGTCGAATTCTGGCCAAGCTCTTTTGTTGCTGTATTCCAGGATGACTTGTTCTCATCACCTGAATGTGGTGTTTGCCTGCATCTTAATTTTAGGGTTTCGTGTTGGCTCCTATCTTCCTTTCGAACCTACTGCCCTTTTCAACCGTGGAGATATCTGTGAGGCATTGTATTGTCAAATAACCTCTTTGGACTTATCCTCGCGCATCTCGGTTGTCGACATCTCATATAGTATCTACCTAATCAGCTGGCGGATAGCATCTAGCTTCCAATTTCTGTTCTGATTGTTTCTCCAAGTTTCTCAACTGACTGTTGTCTAGGCACCACACACCCAAGGTGTATGGAGCTTTCCTCTGTGCTGTGCTGGAGCTCAATTGGTGACTTCTGTACCCTCTGCCGAAAGTAACTCACCCCATACTCCTCGTTAACTTTGTTGGCTTTGGTGATTTTGCTTAATCAAAGTCGTTATCGATGTCCGAATGTGTAGTAACCTGGGGATCCAGTGAGGCCATTCTATGATTGACAAAGTCCCTTATAGGGGACTATACCAGAGCCGGATGGGATACATTTGAACCTAAAAAAACAACTAATGACGAGACATTGAACATTCTTAGAGGCCTGCCAAGATTTCAATAATGATACGGGCGTCATCGTATGTTACTCAGATAACATAAAACTATTTCACCATTCCAAATAGCCCAGAGAGGAGGCTTGAAGTAGGGCTTAAGATGACTGAAGAGGCTTTACAATAAATTGTCATTCTGAATGAAGTATTTGACAATATCAGAGTGCGTATTTATGGTGCACTCTAGGATTGGATTCTTCATCTTCTATCGACTGTGTACAAGGCTGTCGATGCATTCTTAAGACGTTCTTCTAGATTTATTTTACAATCTAACACGATATCCAGATGTTTTTCCCTCTTGGATAGTTGGAGGCCAGTTCCGTTTATAAAAAGACAGTCAAAGTAGGAAATGTTCCATTTATGCGAGCACATTTCCAGCTGAAAATGTCCCCATACGTCGGCTAAGAGATATCGATACATTTGAAAATGCTCCTTAATACATTTCGAAGCAGTGGCATACGGTTTGGCAGCACAAAAAATATAACTAACACGCAGTAGCGATACTTTGAATATTAAGATGCTGTGCTTTACTCTGTTGTCCCTTGCCTGAAAGTTCACGTTGCATATACGAGCACAACACATATCCCACCGCCTACTCAATAATTAATGTCACACTGTAAACAATTAAATTTCAACTTGTCCACCTCCCCACTAGGCTGTAGCTATTGTGACGGCGTCATAATAACTATGTCTGCTGTATAGTCCCATGTGTCACAGTCCATGTGAAATTGACCGGCAGGTATTCATCATAATCATGCGCAAGGCCTCGTCGTCCTCGAAGTCGCCGCCGCCGCCGGCTAAAGCTCTCTGTAGAGGCGATAACTTTGCCAGAAATTCCCATTAAATCACAAGTCCTGCGAGCCTGCGACTGCATATGTACATGTACACTACATACTTGTACATATGTAGATACGGATACATAATAGAAAAGTGCAAATGTCCTTATTCTGAGTTAAGCTCAATTAAGTTTTGTTTTTGTTGTGTTTGTTTTTTGTTTTTGTAGTTTCATCCGTGTCGCTTCTATTTTATTCATTTAAATGGCCTTGAGCTTGGCAGCATACTCTGCACACATACCATACTCGCTCGTACGTAGTCGTGTATGTACATTCGCTACTAAAGGACATTGAGGCGAATTTTTGAATGAACAGCGTTTCTGGTTTTAATAGCTCACTCCGGGTATGTGAATGTGCGGTGAGTAGGTTTCGGACTTGCCCTCTGATACCAATGTGTCGCTTGTGATGATATACTCGCGCGTAGATAATTTATTGCAATGTCGAGGCATTCATGATTACGGCTGTATTGGAAAAATATACGCACATACGAGCTATGATATATATTTGGAGCCTTTTGTATACAATCAAGTGAATCCTACATGCAGATACTTTAAGTCTTTAGGAAAAGAGCTGATTTTTAGTGAAGCCTTTGTTTGATGAGAATTTAAAAAAAAATTTAATTTACAGAGTTTGCTTCTTCGTTTATCTTCTACGCAAGTGGACAAGTTGAAGAATCTGGAATTCCGTTTACACTAGCCTTGTGTCTTATAGAGGTAAACTTCAGGTTTCAATATGAGTCCAAACCATAGCATGTGGGATTCCGATATCGATAGGGTTCCATTTCCGCTCGTGGGAGCAAATTTAGATCATGGAGAGCTTACAAATAAGTCATGATGGACAAGAGCAGGACTAGTCGCCCCTTTGAACAACTTTGTTGCAAACAGCAGCGGTACTACACACCAATTAGTCAACAGTTCAAAAAAGGACGTCCAGACGAATATGTACAATACTAATGGGGAGCAAATGTCACATAGAAGTGGACAGTATTGCTCAAAACTAAGCGGACCTGCTGCGGGATCTCGTTTCAAAGAGTAGCGTCTTTTCCGCATTGAACCTGGGTAGCTTATCGAATCAGGCTGGGTCTCAATTATCAGCTCCGACAACAAACGAAACTAAACACTTCAAAGGAGCCTAGGAAATCGATAAAATCAAAATCCTCCAAAGGAGTGGTAAATAGCTGTTTCATCGTAATCCTAGACTCGTCCGACGATGAATGAAAAATCTCCAATTATTTATGAGATTCATAGACGATTGCTTACGGTGATTAGCACTTGTTGGACTACATCGCTACTCTTATCGGTATTTTCGGCTCTGACTAGAAGCCACACAGACCGAAGAGAAGAATTTGGATTCCGCTAGAACGGAATGATGCCAAGGCATTTACATCATTGTGCTTCAGAATGGTAGTTTACCCGATTCTTAAAATACTTATAGTTCTCCAGTCCAGAACTTTGTAAAACACTGCCTTTTTGAGTCAATATGCTCTAAACCGGATACTCCGGTTACAGTTTGCCAAAGTTTTCTGATGTCTGCATTCCGACTATATCTATCCGAAGCCATTTTTGTTGAAAAACGCTGACAAGGTCTGGAATATTTTCGAGCACCTGACATCTAAACATGTCAAAAAAACTCTAGGATGTATGCATATGTATGTGTCCTAATCATAGACATAACCGGTGAATCCAAGGGGGAATCCTTCCAAAAAAATATGCTCCTTTCGAGAAATTTGTGCTGCATTTTAGGCAGGCATCTTCCCGTCAGTAAGATAAATAAGAGGTGTCTCATCTCTTTCCCTTATGTGAGTTAAAGTTCTCCTCGATGAGCTTTCCCATGGTCCGAACTTTCGAAGCAGCCAATATCGACTCGGATCATTGTTAAAGCCAGGGCATGAATGCGGATATTATAGCCACAACGGACTTAAGTTAGACCACCAAGCTTAAATTGCAAGAGACCGCTAGAATTATTGCCGATATTTTTATTTATTTAAAATTAAACTTAAACTTAAACTTAAAACTAAGGTTGGTTGGAGTGGTGAAAGAGGACAGATTTGAGGTAGGCAGTGGTGCGGTGGAGGTCAAAGACAGTAGGGTTTGAATTGATTGTTCGTAGCATACGGGAGATTGGTTCGTTGGCGTGTTAGGAGTTGTGGTGAGTTGGTAGATAGAAGAGAGGAGGAGTACGTAGATTACGAGGATTAGTGTTGAGGAAAATAGAGTTTTGAAGGGATGCGCATTTAAGGTGACCTAAAAGGAGTCGATGAATGAAGAGAAAGTCGGCCGCATCCCTGAGTTCCTCAAGGGTGTTTAAGTTAATAAGGTTGAGACGGTTTTAATAGGGGGACAGAACCTCGGAGAAAACGGGGCTGAATGCTTTCGATTCTCGAGATATGAACACGATTGACTGGTGTACTCTAGGAATGGGGCGAACAATGGTAATTTAAAGGGACCTGGTCACGTATGGGTTGGTGAATTCTTTTCACCACCGTTTCCAAAACCTAGTCCTTAGTTGGCTTTAAGGATTATCCGATCAAGGGAGCTGAACCTATCACACAAAATACCGAGGTCGCGAAGAGATTGAACGGAGTAGATTGGTCGGTTGTGTAGAAGGTAGAGTCGGGGAAGAGGTTGGTGTCACTAATGTGAAAAGGTGATGGATTGGCATTTGGGAATATTAAGTTCTAAACAATTTTTGAGGCACCAGACTTAAAAACTATCAAGGTCTTGTTGAAGGGAGAAGGAGTCATGGAAAGAGGAAATGATTTTGAAAAATTTGGTATCGTCGGCGTAAAGGGAAGCACACGAGTGTTTGATGATCCTATCGATATCATTTATGGTAAATATAAAAAGAAGGGTACCGAGATGGCTGCCTTGTGGAACTTCAAAGGTGGCCAAAAATGGTGCCGCGTGGGCTGAGCTGAAACGAACACTGTAAAAACGGTTTTCGAGGTAAGAGGATATCCTTTTTAACAGTATGGGTTCAAAGCCGAAGGCGGACAATTTGAAGACTCTTAATCGTGGAGAGACTTTATCGAAGGCCTTGGTAAAATCGGTTGGAACTACATCGACTTCGTTGGGGCATAGAGGGCAAAGGATACGAATTCAACGAGATTTGTGGTGGTTGATCTACCCTTTAGGAAGCCATGTTGTCTAGGGGAAATAAGTGATTTGCATTGGAAGCTCAGAGTTTCATACAAAATACTTTCGAAGAGTTTGGGTATATGGGAGAGTTTGGCGATTGGTCGATGGTTTGTTATTTCGTTCTTTGATCCTTTTTTGTGGATCGGGGATATGAAGGAGGTTTTCCAAACCAGAGGAAATTCTCCTTGTGCAAGGGATAGACGAAGGAGATTAGAAAGGGCAAGGGAAAGAGCGGAAGAAAATTTTTTAAGAAATATGGCTGGGAGGCCATCTGGCCGGGTGTGAATTCGTCATTAAGTTGGTGTATCTTATATTCGATGTAACACTGGTAGTACAAAGCAGTCATTGGTGAAGGACTGTTTGAAAAATATGGCAAATAAGTTGGCAATGGTAAGTGGATTGGTTGATGACTTGTTTTTGAAAGAGAAGGTAGCCATCGGAATTAGGGTCGTTTATAAGGCTGACTTGCGCATTGTTAAGGTAGCGTTGGTAAAGATAATCGAAAAGTTCCAACACCAAGATAGTTGGAATAGTCGGAAAAGGATCTGGTACGAAGGAAAACTGCCCATAACTTGTTTCTCTTATTTCGTAAGGAACGAGGCTTGCGATTATACGATGTTTTAAGGTGGAAAAACGGAACGTAAATGGAAAAAGAATTAAATATTTCTCTATAAAAAGTAGATAAGGCATCATTTATACTTAGGTTGTGAAAGTTAAAAGGTAAGGAAAGTCGTAGGATGAGAGAGTTGTGGGGAGAGTGGACTGGACAGAAGAGGAGGGTGGTAGTTACGGAGAGATAGGGAAAAAAGTGAGACTAAGGAGTTAATTGCATCAGATGTGAAAATAAGGTCTAATTGCCTATCCCGGTAGTTGGATATACCGCCGACTTGGCATGGACTGGAGTCTGTTCCAGGGAATGATCTAAGAAGAGACCTTCCTTAGGTGAGTTGGCATTTGAAGCAACGAAAAACTATTGATCTTCTGATGGAGTCCGCTGTAGCTGAGGAAGATTAAAGTCGACGAAAAGAAGGATATCGTCAATAGAGTCAGACAGGTCAATTAAATGGTCGATCGCTTCGATAGCAATTTGATGCGATTCAATAGGTTGAGTTGGTAGCAACATATAACGTGAAGGGACTTGAAGAGGATTGATATTTTCATTGCGACAAAGTCGACTTTAGAGGATGAAGAAAAGGTAATGAAAGAAGAGTTAAGGCTGTTGCGGATCGCTAGTAGGACGCCTTGACAGGGGGAATTATCATTTGGGCGGGTAGGATCGTAGTAGGGGGAACAATTCCTGGTTCTTTATGTCGGGAATCAGATTGGTTTCAGCCAGGGCGTAAATATAGAAGGGAAGAGCATGCGATTGGCTTAGAACGGCAATGGTTTTAGAGCGAAGACGTCTTACATTCTGGTAGTAAAAAGTAAAAGGGATGTTGTGGGGTGGAGGTTTGAGGCGGAATAGAGTATCCATCTGTAGAAATTAGGCTTAGGAGAATTTAATATCAGATGATATTACCGGCACTAGGTTGTGGCAGGGAATATATAAAGCACCTGATGGGCCCTTTTAATGTTTTCAGGACAGAGATGGTATTTGAGAGTTGAGGGTCAGTTAAGGTCTAGGCCTTATTGTCCATTGGTAAGGTGCCGTTTCGTCTGTTTTTTTTTTTTTTGATTTCTGTCGTTCTCATTCCTCTGCCTCAATCTTCATCTCTCTGACAGATAAGAAAACCAAAGTTTAAGGGACAATTTGCCAAATTCAACCGCTGCTTAATTTACAAGGGATGCCTCTACGCCCAGGGACCTATATGAGTGTGATTTTATTCTATCCAGCAAGATAAGGAGGGTTTGCAAAGTTCAAAACCAACTTATACTTCAAATAAAGTTGCTTAATAATATATTGACGCTCGGAGATTGCTCCCATGCATATTTGTCACAGAGGAAGATAGAGTTAGAATGTCCATGTTGAGCAAAAAGTTTGTCATGAAACAGAAAACTTCAGATCATACCGCATAAGACAGTGTGCAAGTTGAGGGACTTAAGAATGATGATTGCGATTCTAAAAGACAAGCTTTTAATGGGTCATTGAGATGGATGTGTAGATGACGATGATGTTCTTGGTCCAGTAGATTATTTTTAGTCTTGTGCCACATTTTCTACAGAAAAAATTCGTGCCTTTTTCGGGCTCTATCCATGTGTACAACCTTGTGGATTTTCCTAAAAGGAAATCCATACATACTTGCATATATTGGTGGACGAATCGAAAATGTATGTTGTCAAAATTATTTGCCTTATAAAAATTTTATATGACTTAAATACGATTTCTCACCTGAAGACTAAGCAATACCATATACCATGTGTACATTGACTCTGCTGTGGAATTGTTTACTCACCTGTTTCCCTTGCTCTACTGAACTAGTTCTCGTTTCAAGAAAGAACCAGTGTGAGGGTTACATTGTTTCTCAACCCCAACATCTGTTCGTTTTGTTTCCCCAACGGAAAATCCATTTCATCACCGTTAAACAAAAGAAAAATGGGTCAAATCTCCTACTGTCACTATACCCCTGATTAAACTAAAGCAATCGCACAACAGGGTCCTTGTTAAAAAATGCATCAACCGAACCCTGGAAAACTTTCAATTAAGGCCAATCCCCGAGAGCGGTTATCCGCCCCTAAACACCACTTCCAAGTACCTCATTTCAAGTACAACCCTCATTTCAAAACAACAAACTGAATTTTTAATTTCTAAAATTTCAAAAAATTAATTTTCCAATATTGATTGTTGGGCATGTGTGTGCCAGTATGTATGTTACACTGACATCCAATCGCTTGTTGCTTTGGAAAATTAATTTTTGTTTTCTAGGCCAGCTCCTCCTTTGACAAACGCGATCGCAATAGCCCTTCTCATCCACTGGCAATGCGAAGTTCAATAACAACTGTAAGACGAGATGATGAATAACTGACAACACACATGACCGATGACATTAAAATGACATTTGTATTTGAAAGGTGTCATTAACGCTTGGAGAAAAGAAGCCAGCATGCGCCGTCACCATCAGGGGCGAATAGACAGGCTCAAAACTTCTGACAGTTTCCCACGAGGGACTTATAAAACTTTCATCCCTGCTGTATGAGTTGCATCCTTGAAAGTTATTGGTTTGGCTTATTGAAGAGTTCTATGTGTCAGTTTGTTTTTCATTAATTTTTTTTTTTTTTTTTGTTCCAATAAAATGTGGAATGTGGGTTTTGGAATGGAGTGAAGGGTCTACTACCCATTTCAGCTCATAATTGCATATTTGATTAGCTCGGTGAAACATTTAATGGTTGTTAGTCAGTGGTTGTTCAATTAAATGAATTTTTACGTAAAGTTAAGGTAATCTGAAACACGAGGACGGATACTCAGTACGCATTTGGATTGGAGGCCGTTGTGAGTTTCGGATTGGTAGAAGATGGGAAGCAGGTTTTCTTCTTTGGGTCATATTGATAAGTTGGTCTGATGACTACACCGTTTTGAGGTTTTTTTTTTATGGAAAAAAACTTGAAATGTGACAGCCGTCAAATCAAATAAAGTCCTCAAGAACACCTCAACAGGGCAAAATGTGTTGAACATAAAGATCTTACCTCGTGTAGAGTCCCTGCCTGAGACATGGTAAACTTCTATCGTCTTTGGTCGTGGGCCCGCTGTATACAGTCCCCTCTAGACTAAGTTATATTCTTGTCATCTCAAATCTGTGAGCCTGAGGCATGGCAGACTTCTATCCTCTTCGGTCCAGGATCCGCTGTTTAGAGTTCATTCTAGACTAAGTGCTCTGTTATATGAAAGTTCGTTATGTCGTGTCTTCTCAAATCTGTTAGCTGTGATTCGTTTTTCCTGTTGGATGGAGCATTGCTGTTCAATCATTTTTTAGATCACATTAAGGTCGAGATACGACTCATAGTGTAGGCGGCTATATTCCTCCTCCATCATCACTCTCGTCGCATACCTACTTCACTTACTTATATTGCGTTACAGTCTTTGGTAGACCAGAGCTCCAGCTAACATCAAGTTGGCTGAAATCTCCTGCCACATGTGTGCTCCACTTAAGCTGAGGTTATCCTTTACTGCGTTGTTTCTGATGAGGTCAGCAACGCCGTATAGGTCGTTGTTGAAATTGATACTCTACTATGCAAACGGGACCGAAAATTATCCGAAGAACTGTCCTTATCATCCGCTTTCGTCGGTGTCCAGGCTTCTACGCCGAAAAGATGGAGTGTTATGATGAGCGCCTTGTACAAAGTCTTTTTTGATGTAGAGAGGGCTTGACCACTTAATTGCCTTCTAAGCCCAAAGAAGCAGTGATTAGCCAGAGTGATTCTTCGCATAATATCGGCGCTGGTGTTTCTGTCGAAGTTGACAGACGAGCCGAGGGAGACAAACCCTTTTACTACCTCAAAGTATTATAATAGCTCGCTATACTGATGTGTTGTCCTAGGTGCCAATGTTCCTCTTTGATGACAGCATAGGCTTCATTTTTCAACATTGAACGCTAAACCTATCTTTCAAGACCAAATATAAGACGAAGAATTTTTCTTTTGAAAATATGTGCTCTGCTTTCGTCTAGAGCTCGGTATGGTAAGGTAGGACTGACAGGATTAGCGTTTTATAAAGCAGGCTTTTCTTCGTTGTTCTGCCAACTTTTGTCGGTTTTATATGGTAGTCTTCCTTCGAATCTCCAGTATCATAAAGTACAATTCCATGGCGAGACTCTTCGATTGTAGCGAATCCTCGAGAACGATTTTGGCATCAATTTCAATATTCTAAATTCTCTCTCAAGGATTTAATAAACCTCCTATTCGTTATGATGTTATGGAATGTACCTCTGGCATTGGTTATCGGCTTCGACCTTAGTTAATTTGGGTGTGCAGTCTTTTGTAGCAGCTGAATAGATGTCATAAGTTTCCTTTCCTTTGAGTCTCTTGGATCATGGTAATATCCTGTCTTGAGGACAGCTTCAAGTTGATTTCTTCAGACAAGTGTCTACCTCATAGCTGCATCCTTTTTACATGGTAATAAAATTTTGTCAACTTGTAGGAAACTTCCGGCACGAAGGGTTGGTTGAAACTGGTCAGAGGAATCGATTTTGGATATGTCAACGCTGCCATTGGCCCGATTGCCATACTCTACCTTTCCCGTGGCTCAACTCAAGAGCTTGTATGTGAGCTCGGGAATGAATTTGAAAAGCATATACTACTGCTGTCAATAGATGAATTTCTGAATATCCTGAATTAAATGTAGCAGATAAAAGATACTGGTGACGGAATAGAACCCTGCGGCACATCACCATTTATTTTGTAAATATCAAAATGACTTGAATTGAACGTTCCGAAGCGTAATCTTTAATCCATTGAAGAAGAGATTCATCAATCACAAATGCACACAAATACACAACATCAGATCCTAATCTCATCAACTATGTACCATATCATTAGGGAGATCAACACGGAGGACATCCCAATAGTCACAGCGGATAAACCCATAAACGCATGCAGGAAGATAGTCGACAGTAAAGCGCCCGGACCTGATGGCATACCAAATAAGGCACTAAAAGCAGCCATTCATAAGCGGCCAGACATGTTTATGGAAACAATTCAAAAATGTCTTGAAGAAGGAGTTTTCCCGGATGCTTGGAAACTACAACACCTAGTCCTGCTTCCAAAGGGAAACAAGCCACCTGGGGAACCGTCCTCATATATGCTTTCTAGACACAATGGGAAAGATACTGGAACGGATAATATATGCTAGACTGCTCGTGGTAGCAGAAGAGAGAGGAGCACTATCAGACTTTAAGTTTGGGTTCAGAAAATCGCGGTCTACTGTTCAAGCCGTAAAAACTGTGGTCGACATTGCGGCCGAAGCGATACAAGGAGAAAGATGGCGGTATGGTACAAAAAAATACTGTGTAGTGGTGACTTTGGACATCAAAAATGCCTTTAACTCAGCAAACCGGGCGTTCATCAGAAAATCACTAGCCAGTATGAATACGCCATATTACTTGCTGAGGATAGTAGAAAACTACTTTACCAACAGAAAACTGAGGTATGAAACTGATGAAGGGTTGAAATACTACAGCGTTTCAGCTGAGGTTCCACAAGGATCAGTACTCGGTCCACTCCTATGGAACATTATGTATGACGGAGTGCTAAGGCTTATGTTGCCGAGAGGAGTTCAAGTAATCGGATTTACAGACGACATTGCCGTTGTTACGGTGGCAAAAGAAATAAAGGAGATAGAGTTAGCCACAAATGTAGCGATTATTCACATCAAAGACTGGCTAGTATCCGCCGGTCTAGAATTAGCGGACCATAAAACGGAAGCCGTCTTCATTAGCAGTAGAAGAATTGTGGAATACGCCAATATACGGGTGGGACATCAAATAATCCGATCGAAAGAATCAATCAAATACCTGGGAGTAATACTTGATAATAGATTACAGTTCAAAGCACATGTAGAGTACTCCAGTAACAAGGCTTTACTGCTGCAAGGAGCACTTTCTAGAATACTACCAAACATTGGTGGACCTGGATATGCTCAGTCCTCTTATACGCTACTCCGGTCTGGGCGGGGGCACTCGCCATAAAAGCAAACAAGAGAAATCTGTTGTCCGCATACAGGCTCAGTGGATTTCGAACAATCTCGGATGAAGCAGCCTTCATGATAGCAGGAATGGTTCCGATCAACATTCTCGCGGACGAGATGTTGAGAATTTATAATAGAAGAACCCCAGGGCGACAAGATGCAGGTGAAATTGCAAGCCAGGTGGGATAATAGTACAAAAGGCAGATGGACCTACAAGTTGATCCCGAACATCGAGACCTGGACAAAACGAGCATATGGGGATAACAACTACCACCTTACGCAGTTCCTATCTAGTCACGGCGGCTATCGCAAATACTTGCACCGATTCGGACACGATAGCTCCCCTTTATGCCCAGAATGCTCAAACGAGGAGGAAGATACGGAGCACGCCATATTTCATTGCCGGCGTTTTTCGCAGTGGAGAATTAATTTGCCCAGCCCAGTACTACTCATAGACCAAATGTTGCAGTCGGAGGAAAATTGGATGGAAATCGGCACATTTGTGATAATTGTGCAAAACGAGCTAAGAAGAATAGAAAAAATTAGAAGAGCTGAAGAAGCAAATACAAGAAGAATAGCATGATCTGCTAACTAGCCCCGCGAAGTAATACCCAACGGCAGTCCCACGGGGAGAGTGGTTGAAGGACGTAGTGGTGTGGATTAGTACGTAGTACGTAGGCGCACTCCTGGCATCGAATATTCTCTTCTTGCTTACGCTAGACAGTGTAGGTAGTGACCACCAGCTGCGGGCCATCATTTAAAAGTTTTCATGTCTTAAGATATTTCATAAGGTGGTGTTTGATCAAGATTTCTATGACGTTGGAAAGAAGGAACATACTCGTACGTCCAAGGTTTCTGCAGGAAGAGAGGGTCAGTGTATTTCTTCTACTCCAAAGAAGATTGATGAAAACGTTCACCCAGAGGTAGGAGGGAGATTCAAAGGAATGCAGTGTAGGCAGATATGTACATGACAGAATTTGGAAGCCTTGAACTGGCGGAACCGCGATGCTCGTTGTAAGCAGATTTAACTTCATTAAAGTGCTGATATCTGGAATGGTACTGACACATTTTTGACTCAAAGTTTGGACATACGAGTAAGCTTCAAATTTAGAAGAAAGGCCATGCAGGCATCCCTCACTGGTTTAAACGTTTCTTCTGTTGCCTTGGCCTTGTAAAACTGAAAAATTAGCCTTCTTACCCTGGCTGCGATTTTAAAGCTTGGAACGTAAAACTGGGTTTAATACTCTTCATTTAATGAGAGACGAAAAATCTAATTCTTGCTTCCACCTCTTTATGAAGGAAACATGTCAATTGGCCTTCTCGTACTCCATGATGGTTCTTTTAAATGTCTTTAAGCTCCGGTCTTCATTGTCTTGTTATTTTTAGTTGTTTCGCGGCAGTAGATTTTTTGTGTGATCGGGTAGTTAACCCTAAGCACAACCACTACCTGGATGTTCTATCCGAATCATATTCTTACCATAGCCAACTTTTATAGTGTTCAGTTAACGAGAGGGAATCTAACTTGCTGCTTTGTCTTGAAAACTGAGCCCTGTTACATAGAATCGGGCTAGATAACAAGTGATTGAAAGCTGCTTAGGTACGCTGTATCTAGACTCATAAGCAAGCAACCTTGTCAATAAGAACTACTAGTGAAAAAAAAATCCAGGATCTTAGACCTCAACTAACAATTAATCACACACTAATGGAAGCCTTACATTTTGTTGCCGGCATGACAGGATTCTGGAGTCATTAGGCCTCCATTTATCTTAAACTAAATTTGAAATGCCTTACCTCTAAATTTTGCTCTACAGATCTGACACTGGTGTTAAAGTCCAACATTTGGTTCCACATAGAAATCGAAATTATGTACTCGTATGATAGTAACCGTAGAGTTTGCTAAGATCTTTGACATGTTATCCAGACTATCGCGACCTCAAAACTCTATCGGAATGAATAAGTTTACCAAAATGTTGTGGACCGTCGTGATAGCCTTACCTCAAATGAACACACACGAGTAATTTATAATTTTATTGCAATCCCAGTTGTTTGAGATACCGATTTATTATCTTGTTTACTAACAAATGTTATCTTTGGAATTTTATTCATGCATCAAATATTGTATGATACTCGTATTTTTACCCTGTTTCTGACTCATGCCAGAGAATTTTTTAATACATGTTTGACTTAATTATTGATCATAAAGATCTTCTGTTTCTGTTTTTGTTGTGAGTTGCAATTTTTCGGTAGAAAACTATATTTCTAAAGACAACTCCTACTGACCCAAAATGACTTCAATAAGTCATTACTTCTTACTTAACATTAACATTTTTCTAATCTTTAAAAATAGATCTAAACCAAAATTTACATCTATCACAATTTGTACAATTACAAGCTATTCGTAACATTAAAAAAAAAAAAAAAAACTACACATAGTCTAACTTCGACTACCTTTATCAACTTTCTCACTGATTGTCGAAAAACCTTGATTGTCGCAACCTCCGAAATTGCCTAACACCATTGAAATTCCAGATGGTGAGTGCAGAACTCCCTTAGTTTCGACGTCCTTAGATCCATCAGTTGCCGTTGTGGGCTTAAAGATCATTGCCGACCGGCTCAGTCGACGATAAATGAATACTCTTACTTTGTAGACCATAAAGATGACCATGTAGACAAAGCATGTAAGTAAAAGGACTCCAACTACTGTGATCATTGCATTGGCAGGTTCTCTCCAGTCAAGGACATTATAAACAAAAGGATCTCCGAACCTATAAAAAATCAGTTAGCTAGTTTGAAATTGATGGACACAAGTTTAAGGTACCTGTTAACGCCTCCAGCGGCGTAATATATCGCCGAGAATATTCCATAGATACAGCCGAACCCAACTGGAAGAAAAATGTGTAAAAGTCTGATGGGATATGCTACGATCAAAAGGTCCAAAAACATGACTACCGAGTTGAAGGCATGCGTCAAAACATTAGTCGCAGTAATAATCACTTGATCTGCAAGGAAACGCGATCTGATTGATTGGATTGAATGAAACTTTCAACATTCTTACCGTTGTAGAGAATACTCCAATACACAATCGTAATAACAATAGATAGGATCAACGTAATAATATGTAAACCCCAATAGACCTTAAAAGGACTAGTTAATGCCTCCAAATTCATCAACTTATCTGAAAATAAAATAAAGTACCACAAGGTTCTTATCTTAGGCTCGATCTCTTTCAAAGACTTCTATCTTCGTTGTTGTTTTTGTTTGTATCTCACCTTCATATTCCGGATGGAAGTGATAAACTGTAACCAAAATTCCTCCATATAAATTTGTCAACATACACAACAGTATCCCCCAATTGGTTAGATAGATGAGATAATAATCATCGGAATTTTTCGTAATAATCGATTCGATAACAACACCAATAAAGAATAATCCAATTATCCAGCGATACAGAAGGTATGGTATGCTCTTCGATCGATGTTGCCACTATACATAGTTGGGTCAAAGTAAAAAAAAATAATATCATAGTAATAAAGAAAGGATAATTGCGATGACAAATACGAGAACGAGCCCAACTACATTGACTTGAGCCATGAAATATAAATGAACTATGACTAGGACAAACCAAACCTCGCAAAAGGCTGCTAACCTTTGTTTGCACCAATTGCTGTCAATGAATGTGATGATGGACAAGTAAACTAAATTAAATATAATACCTGGCCTAATTACAAATTCAAAAGGTGTACTCGTATTTGTTTTAGGTGTGGCAGTGGAAACGGTTTTGTAGAATATTGCCACAAAATTAGGTCAAATTTTGAGTGTCTGAAATTTGAGAAATGTATTAAGTCATTGTCTCTAGATATTTGGAGGTCGAAAATCTCTGGAGGTTACAGCCTTCAACTTGGGGTATGAATATCTGGCAGGCGCTTTCTTTGTGTTGCCCTTGTAAAATTGATCTTGGTAGAACTAAGGGCTTATTCATGTTTTGATCTGGTATCAATATTTTGTTTTTGTTCTGTAAGCGTAGAAGGAGGAAATATGGAAACCAAAAGCATTGTAGCCCACATTAGGAAAGTGCAAGTATTTTTATGCCGACTATTTCAGCAAAAGATCTGCTGCTGTCACAAAAGGACAATTAATTACTCAGTCAGCAGATGATTTCGTTTAGTCATATTTTGCAAGGAAGCCTTATCTGAGGTAAGGATATTTCTTTGATAGGACCCCTTTTTTTTATAAAAGGCACTGACAGACTCAATACAGTGAAATAAGTATGATACACTGCTCTTCCTTTTCCACACATAGCTTCTGTGGGAAAGTGCTTTCTTCAGTCAGGTTTATGCCAAAAAAAAAGACAAAAGCAGATTGTTAAAAAAGTCTCCTCACACCTTATAGCACGCTTGTTTATGTCTTGCCGAAATACTGCGCGCTTTGTTACCTGGAGAAGGACTGCTTACTTCATATAATTAAATGACTCAGGCCATGCAACATAATTGTATTGTAGAGCCCATGGTGCTAGATTTAAAAGCTCTTCAGATGGTATCAAAAATTTTGATCAAGTCCTTTAGGAATTCCAAAATAGCGTAATTTGGTTCGACAGATAACATTGCAGAATGGGGAAAAGATACAATCGACCTTCTTAGGTACGTGATGGTTACTTCTTTATCATTTCTACAGACTACAGCTTCAGTAGAAGTCGTTGAAAATGATACTCATCCTTCTTGCATGCCTTCGTTACAAGCACCTACACTTCATCTAACATATCTTTGCTTTTCATATTCATTCGCAGACTCATGTTCTACACTTCGGCTGTCGAATAGAAGCATAAGTTTATGTTAAACAGTTGGAAGGAATATATTACTTCATCTGATCTGAAATCAATTAATGAGCAAAAACCTCAAGGCCCCTCTGTATTTTTTATTTTTTTTCTGTCGGAAAAGAGCACTCAGACAAAAAACTAGTCCACTACTACTCTTTGTAAGTTCCTTCTAATGAAATCTTTCAGTCTTACGAAGAAAAATGAGTCGGCGCTTCAGTACCAGCACCCACCACGTAAGCGTGAAGTACCTGCAGCCTGATACGAGGGTGAGCCGGACATTCACAGAGATAGTGCTCTGTATCTTTTACTTTCAAACTAACTAAAGACCAAAATACGAGGGCTGTTTTATAAGTCCCCGTATTGGAAGGTAGATGGCGCTATTGAGCCAAAATAAGTACACCATCATTTAGTATAATCTCTTTTAGCCCGCCTGTCTAAATTTGGTGACAATACGACGCTTAGATTTGCTTTGACATCCATTTCAAAACATCGTGTTAGTGGTTTTTGCGATCATGGAAAAAGAGCAGGATCGCTCCGTGATCCGATTCTTGTTTTTGGGTGGCAAAACCTGCAAGGAAATCTCGATTGTGTGTATGGGATCTACTCATCTTCCCGTAGAATTGTTTACAATTGGTTTGCAGAGTTTCGGCGTGGCCGCAAGTCAGTTTTTGATGAGCCTCGACCAGGTGGCCCAAAAACGGTTACCATGGAGGAAACCGTGGACAAAACCTATGATCTCGTATTGGCGGACCACCACTCGGGAGTTGGCTGAGATAGCAGGCATCTCAACTGAACGCATCAGCCATATCCTGTATGAGATTTTGGGCAATCTGTTCGCACGATGGGTGCCGCCTTTGATCACACCACTTCAAAGACGTGATGCTTGGAGCTGTTTAATCGAATTACGGAGGAGTTTCTGCGTCGTTTCGTGACCGTCGATGAGACATGGATTCATTGGTATACACCAGAGTCCAAAGAACTATCGAAACAAAGGGTTTTACTCGGTGAACGTGCTCCAAAGAAGGCGAAGATTGTGCCTTCGATCGGAAAGGTGTCAAAACAAAACTAAGCGGTCGGATTGTCACCAAATTTTAACAGGCGGGCTAAGAGGTTGTACTAAATGACGGTCTACTCATTTTGACGCAGCAGCGCCACCTATCTTCCAATACGTGTACTTATCAAACAGCCCTCGTATGGTGTATGGTGTGGGATCATTAATAAAAAGAGGGATACCTATTTGCCTACTTAGGTGACGCTAAATTTCGGAGTGAACCTGCACCTCAACTAACAAGCCTCTCTTGTTAGCCATATTTTAGCTAACTGTCTCCAGTTGCGCACTTCAAATCGGTTGAGGTCCCTTCTACTTGTGTGTAAGATGAGGTTTCCATTTACTGGCTTGTCTCTCCGGATATGGTTCGAAGACTCTGCGGCCGGAGCATTGGCATTCTTTCGCCTTACATGTCCTAGCCATCTTAGGCGACTAATGCGCAGTTTTGGCACAGCTTGTACAAGGCCTATGCAAAAACTGTCAACGCAAACGGGTCCGAATATTTTTCGAAGGATTTTTCTCTTGAGATGACTGGGATGATCAAGATCTTATAAAGAGTTTCCTTAGTTTCTCGGGGTAGGATCTTCTTACCCCAAAGAAACATCGATTGGCAAGCGTGATTTTTCTTTTTATTTCCGCTGAGGTTTATTTGGCAGAATTCATAGCAGAGCCGAGGTAGACAAAGTCCTTCACAACCTCGAAATTATAACTGTCGGCTGTGACTATGTATCAGTTCTTGTTGACAGCGTACCAGCGAGAGCTAGTAACCACCCGCTAATTTCCACGCATTATGTCAATAAGACTTTCAAAAGATTGTGTTCGCTTGTGAGTTTCGTACAATTCTTTCAAGTATGATGTTAAAAAAGTCACTTGATACAGGGTCACCTTTTCTAAACCTTTTTTGACATCAAAGTTCTCGGTTAAGTCATTACCAACCGTGTCGGAGTAACGAGCGTTCTTCATCGACATTCTACACAAACGGACGAGTTTGGCAGGGATGCTAAAACCAGACATGGCTCTAAATAGCTCGGCCTAAAATCGATTTGGGCTTCTTGAGTTTTTTCCAGAACCTTCCGGAGTGTTAAGATTTGGTCCATAGTGGATTTCCTGGTATGAAATCGCGCTGATAGGGCCCATCAGGTTACTGACGAAGGGCTTCAGATGTTGACACAGTCTGGAAGAAAAGATCACGTATGCGATGTTGAGGAGACTTATGCCTCTATAGTTGGCGTAGCTGAGAGGTCTCCTTTCTTGTGGATCGAGAAAACGATGCTGAGATTCCAGGCATACAGACCTCTGACCAGATCTGAGAAATCAGTTTATGTACTCGTATACTCTTCACAAAGTCATTTCCAACACGGTCGAATAGCACGGCCCGCAAGCTATCAGGTCCAGTTGCTTTATTGGATTTCAACTTGCTTCATCTTGGTCAGGTGGACGGAAGTTTTGACTATTTTCGTCTAAGTTAAATGGTCTACTCCACCTGAAGGCGGCATGTTGGGCTTCTTCGCCGTTATACAGTCTGCAGAAAAAGGTTTTCCATATCGCGTCGGGGATATTAATATTTATTCAGAATATCAGCTTGAAGACCCTCAAAGATAAAATTAATTCAACATTTTACCCCATAAGTGACCGTATTAGCTGTGCTATTCGCTTCATTATCAAGAAGCACACATTTCATATATGCAACAGGAACATCGCCCGGAATGGAACAGAAGAAATTGGAAAGCAGCTTGGTTGTACGGTAACATACTATAAACCCTTCAGTGCTATGTGAAATGAAACCAAGTTGTATAAGAGATTTTGGAATCTCTATGCTGTTATCAAGCAGTTTACAGGGACATGGTTCCAAACGGCATGCTAGATAATTCCCTGGTAATACCCGACAGGGATTGAGGCTCTCAAGATTTTTGCCATGTGCAGAGCTATTACAATCGCATTGGGAATCGTGAAGTTGCCAAAAAGTGGAAATCGATGAACTGCGGGCTGTCACGAGTTACAGTATCTATTCTTTCCGTTGTGACCCGAATAACAGTGGAGGTGCTCGTAATCCTGGACATGATTAAGGACTCCTGCACTGTATTTTACTAAATCAACCAACAATATCTCATAGAGAATAATAAGCGAAGAATACAGGTCTCTGACAAATCGGTTGCTGATCGTCTTTGAGAAGTCTTTCGATAGCATGAACTACGAATTCATAGGAAAAGCCTCACGCTCACACAATGGTAAGCTGTCAGGGATTTCGAAATTTAAGTGCAACAGGTTTGCCTCTTTTTCATTTAACATGTTGCCATGATATCGGAACTGGATTGTCAGAAGCAAATAGAAAATTCCAATGAACAATTGCGTTTTACCTCCAGGGTAGTACTTAACATAAATAGGTGGAATGGCACTTAACATTACCAGACAATAGGTCAAGAAGTTGAAAGTTTCCCTTATACATAAAGGAAGCATTGTTATGGTAGACAGCGGCACCAAACTCAATGTGGGCACCAGAAGCGGAAATCGGAAAGCTGCTTTCGACTTGCTGTCCAAAATTTTGCAATTTTGTGAGATAGAAGATCTGATTGCATTTAGCGCGCCTTAAGCAACACAAATGAGCTCAAATCGAATATACTATACTTCAGGTATTTTGCGAAGATTTGATACAGACCATGTTAAACCAAATAAGATGGCTTGCGTGCGCTTCTGACGTCGAATTTACTGCATGGAAATTTAAAGATGAAGACACTACGAGGGTTGCCTGAAAAGTTTCTGACCGCAACGTACAGATGGCGGCACTCGTACGTTGTGAATGCTAGTTGTGCATCATTTGGCAGTTACTTACCGAAGTTTCAGTCATTTTGGAAGCGCAGTTTTTACTTGACAGTCGTTTGAGTGAGTCGATGTGAGTGTTTTTCGTGAAAATGGAAAAAATTGAGTATCGAGTTTTTATTAAATTCTCGATTTTGAAAGGCAATACGGCTACGCAAATCAAAAATTAGTTGGACTCTATGCATGGGGACTCTGCATCATCATTTACCACAGCGAAATTTTGGGCAGCTGAATCCAAACGTGGCCGTAAGAGCTTGGGAGGTGATGAACCTTCGGGACCAAAAACTGCAACCACTGACGATAACATTGCTAAAGTTCACCAAATGGTGTTAGACGACCGCCGAATTAAAGTGAGAGAGATAGTAGAGGTTATGAAAATGTCCAAAGAACGTATTTGTTACATGTTAAATCAAGATTTAGGCATGAGAAAGCTGTCCGCGCGTTGGGTACCGCGTTTGCTTACGTTAGACCAAAAACGTGTTCGAATGAACATTTCCAACGCTCTGTTGGCGCAGTTTAGGCGCAATAAATCCGAGTTTTGGCGCCGATTAATTACTGTAGATTAAACTTGGATACACCATTATACGGCCGAAACAAAAATTCAGTCAAAACAGTGGAGCAAAGGGCGAGCCGGCTCCAAAAAAAGGCAAAAACTGTTTTTTCGGCTGGGAAAGTGATGGCGACTGTTTTTTGGGATAGTAAAGGAGTCATCGTAATCAATTATCTTCAGAAAGGAAAAACCATTATAGGAGCATACTACGCATCATTACTTGCCAAGCTGAAGGCAGAAATTGCGGAAAACGGCCACATTTGCAGAAAAAGAAAATCCTGTTTCACCAAGATAGCGCGCCGTCTCGCACCTCAGCGGTTGCCATGGCGAAAATCCATGAATTACGGATTGAACTGTTTGACCATCACCAAGCGACTTCTTTTTGTTCCCTCATCTAAAAACTGCGCTCGGAGAACAGAGATTTTCGTCAAATGAGGAGGCAATCACCTTCGTGAACAAACGCCAAGTACTATTTGGACGGGTTAGAGAGATGGGAGCGTCGCTGGGAGAAGTGTGTAGACTTACAAAGAGACTATGTAGAAAAATAAAAAAAAATTTTAAGAAAAAATGTCTTGTATCATCAAACTTGTTGACAAACAGACAGCCCTCGTACTTCAGGTGTTTTGCGAAGATTTGATGCAGGCCATGGGAAACCAAATAAGTTGGCTAGCGTGCGCTTTTGACGTCCAATGTCCCACATGGAAATTTAAAGATGAAGACACTACAAGCCACAAATATAGTAATGAGACCCTGACTACGATTTTGAGTATCAGCGCTAGAGCAGACAAATCTCTTAGGGAAGCATTTAATCCTATGAATTTTGCTATTAAACTCTTCCACCTTAAGGATGACTGTCTTCTTCTATCTAGGCACTGATACAAGATTAGTCTCATAACTATCTCTTATATTTGCGGCACTTCATGTGCGCTTCATCTCAAGAAAGTCGAACAAATTCCATTTTGATTTGATTTTTCTAAGAATTAACGGCTGTCTGGTGACCTACATACAATAGATACGTGTACATACATAACACATATTTGTAAATAAAATTAGAGTTTTGTAGAAATGTAATTTCTTCCCCATTCGTTTAATTTCGAATTATGCCTTCTTGTTGATTCTCATCCATTTGGGTGACTTTTTTTCCTAAGCTAGTAAAGGAAGATTGGATTTTCTTGACAATTGGTATTCCAATTTGGCATATCTATTTACCTGCGACTTGACAAAATCATCAGCTGGTGTGTGATTGAATCCGCATTTGTCTTTATTAAACTCCTTTGCAATTGGTCGTGCTAGTTTTTTGATTTTCATCATTCTTTTCGTCTCGGCTCACACACTGCTTTCATCAAATGATTTCAACTTTAGTTTTGTTGGTTGTCTTCAATCTCGGTCATCGGAAATATTCACTCAGGTGGAAAATTCACTGGAAAAACAAAAGGAAACAACATAACAACAGATGTACAACAGAAAAACTCAATTTAAAACCCAACCCACTCAAATAAAACTTATTCACACACTTGTCTGTCCATTGACGAATTCTCAAATGAATTATTTATCAAAATCATTACAAATTAAGTGAACAGGGTCCAAGTGAAATCTGCGCGTTAAACTCGTATGTAAATGAAATCCATGTCAAAGTACGAATGGATTTCTACGCCTCAGGTAGTTTCAGGTAAAATCAGTAGAGAGAAACTATCCGCAGCATCGATTGAAACGCAGTCACTTTAAATGGAAGTTGGAGTGCGATTCGTGTGCCATAGTCCATATGTATGGGATCGTACTGTATCTTCCGCTTCTCTCGGTAGATTTTTAAGTACTCGTATCTTTGCAACTCTTCGTGATCGTGATTGATGCTAATGGCAGATAGTGGTTACTCGTAGAAGAAACAATAATTACGGATACTGCCTGAGGGAGGATTAAGATAGCGGTTATCATAGCGGATCACTATAATTAAATGCGTTCAGAATACACAGACTTCAATTGCAGTGATTACACTCCATAATGAGTGTTAAACATGAGCGCTTCTACTCGTAATGTTACCCGAGTGTAAATTTATAAGTACACACGAATGTGCATTTCAGTTAGTAGATTGCGTGTGGGGTAGGAGTTGTTGTTTAATTTAAAAAAATAATTAATTTCCGTTTGGTAGTTAAATTGATTTGTAAATGTGCGCTCCGGCCGCGCATCACATGGAACACAGGAAGTTACACTCAGTGAGCATTGAACGGATTTTCAAGTAGAATTGAGTTCAGAAGTAGGTGTTGCGGGCTTTCAGTTCTACAAGGTTAAAGATGCCGGTTTTCTTGTTTTCTGATTCATTACTAATCAGACACTTGTTTTGTTGTGTTTGCCTTCTGTCGAAACAATTATGTCTTAGGTACAATTGGTAGTACCTATATTTACTACCATGTTCTGAACATGTCTAAATGAAGGTTGCTGTAATTGATAGGGCACTTTAGAATTCTACATTTACTTCGGTCTGGATTATTCTGTCTAGATGAGACTTAGAGATTCTTAACATTTTTCAGTCGTACTGTAGGAATATTTACGATTGGACCCTATCAATGCGGTTTTCGGCCAATTGAAGAAATCCACATAAGACGGCGGTTCAGGAATTTCCAAACCCAAGAACTTCAGTTCGATAATCATTTTAAGACCGCATCTATAGAGAAACAAGATATACAGGGTCTTATCTAATTTTCGCTTTCCTGGCAAACTCTTCAAATTGCGAGGGAGAAGGCTTGCTGCTCCATAAAGGTGGGAAGTAATCGCATCATCGTCATCATCTGAATACTTCATTATCACATTTGGAAGTATTTTACAAACCTTTACGAACTCCGCAAGCCAAGACAGGAGTCACAATTTTTCGAAAGTCTATGAAACTAGCTGGCATATTTTAATTGCAGTGATGATGACGTTGGCGATGGAGTGAGAGATTGAAAGTAGTTGGTGAAAGACTGCACTTCGTTCGTTTGTTAAGATCCAAGGTTGCTGCTGAAATTCAGGATGTGTTATGAATGTCAAAAAAACAAAAAAAAACAACGAAGTCACCGGAATGAGATAGTCTCTGATTTTTAACGTAAACCACCTGTCATGTAGACTTATGTTCATGGGATGCCCATACATCCATGGGACCAAGAATACGCCTTGCCATCGCTGTCCGTCAATCCTTTGATACTAATCCGGAACTGTGTTGCAGGCACAAGGTCGAGGCCCACCTAAAACCTCTTACTGCTCTTAGGGTCACAGCACTCAGCAGTTATTTGCAACCCTACAATGGGTCTACAAGACTCTTCCCGCGATTTGGGTTTAAACCACAGCCACCATGACGCTCCCACAAGGGGGCCTACCTCAACAAGTCAGGCCCGGACCGAAATCCGTGAGGCTCCTGACTCCCATGGTACTGATCAAATCGTAGCAACCTTCGGAGGCGTCATATGAAGATGTTTACGATAAGACCAGTAATATGCTCTGCCCCCGCTTTTTATTAGACAACGTCATTGATGGGCGAAGCCTTGGTAATTGGGTGGGGGCCCACTGCAAAGAGATGTTGTCGGTGAATTTTTTTTCTATTGCAAACGCGGAATTAACCAATGAATCCCAAGTCACTCCTAATGACCACGGACATGGACGGCTGTGTTAAGACATATAACTGTAAGAAGAACTTGTCTGATAGAGCTGGCTACGGCAGCAAATACCCTATAGTGAGTGGCATAGGATCTAAAGTAAAGAAAGATCACATTAATGACAATTTGTCGCTTGTAGCATATTTCGAAATGTCTTAAATGGACTATGGCTGACTGCTTTTACTTACTAATTAATTCCCGTAGATCTTTGAAATCCATCGGATTTAGGCAAAATTTCGGTATCTGTCAAAGTTTCACACCTGTGACGGAGTTAGTCTCAAAACCTTTGCCGAACAGTAATTTCTCTACTTTGCTGACCTGTTCTCATCTGAATCTATTCATTTGAGATGCAATCGGGCCAGGATACTCTCAAAATGATTGGAAGAAATCTGTCAAAAATCAGCTCTCACTTTTGTAGTTGCTTTCCATGACCTACACACAGTACCGGCATCACGGTCCTCTTCGAGGATGTCAATAGCGTAGTCCAGGTTTTTCAGCTAAGACGTTACTACCTACGAAATTCCACTGCTTCCTTCTGACTGTGCCACGTCGCATAAATAAAATATTGGCGGAGCAGGCGTGAATCATCAACTTCGCCCCCCTCAATGTAATGTTCATCTTGTTATTTCTTGACCCTAAGAAGCAGGGACCAACGATTTTCTGCAGACCCCTAGAGTTAGAGACCCTTTTCATAGGCAGAAGAATTCACCTTTGGAGTTTGCCTTTGCCCACTAATCTTGATTCTCAGAATTGACAAAAATGAATGCCCTCTTGCACAATAGTTGATAATTTAAACCACTTCACCTATCCATCACATCTATTACGCAGATAACATGGCCTATGTTCACCAGAAAAACAAGCGGCGATGAAACGCAGCCTTGCCATACTCCACTTTTGACTTCAGAAACATCTGATGAGTAGCCTGTTTGCAAGATTCATAGGTAGCCTGAACAATAGCGGTTTTGTCAGGATCCTAATTCAAGATATTAAAAGTCCTCGCGACGACGATAGTATGTAAAGTGGAGATCTATCCTCTGCAAGTTACTCGAAAATAATCCGTAAAGTATTCGTATGGTCAGTACAAAAAGATGCAGCCTGCGATCGAGAAGCAAATGATGTTAAACATTATTACTGCTTCCATTTTGGCCACAGCTGGAAGGACACATATGTATATCTCGCCAGTTTCCACAATTCAGCAGACGGTCGTTCTTTAGTAACTTGACGATCATCACTTCATTCCAATTCATGAAAAAAGGCAGATTTTCTTATACCACTCATTAACTCTCAGAAGCTTCAATAATTCTAGCGATGTATTTGGCGCAGTTTGGAAAAGTAGCGCCTACTGCGTTGTTTTTCGCAAGAATCTAATTGTGGTTTCCTTCATGTTCTAGGCTCTCTACTATTAACAAATCTTTTATTAGATGCTGTTTAGAGCTGCTGAAGTTAGAACTTTTAAGTGAAATACGCCCTTCGACTTGTCTCCTAGTTTTTGCACCAATGGACCGCCTCCTCCTGAACAGACCGATTCGTTCCAGCCGAAAGATATAACTTCGTGTCGGGCGTCGTCTTAAGGACTTAACTTGCTGTGTATGAATCGAAACGATCATTTTGTCTGTTTGATTTACGTTGACGCTCTAACCGTCTAGGGCTGCTATTCACTGCTGTATTAGTAGCAATAATCTGCCTTTCCATCGATATTGTCAGCAATGCGCCACTTTTCAAATTGATTCTGTAGGGACACGCTCTCAGTTTTATATCGTGAGCCATGAAAAAACATGTATCCCGCATTTTCCGCATCTCTGAAACAGATATGTCCCGTCAAAAACAGAGTCAGAACGAAGCTTGTTTCGCCATTTAAGCCAGACATTGAAAAAGCCACGTGTCCATCTCTTTTTTGATGATATGTCCCATTGTTGTTGTCAGGTTGCGATACTACGTTACCTTTCTCATTTTCGCTTCTCATTCTTTACCCGGCCCTATCGGACTCGCTCACTATTGAGTCCTACGAATTCTACAGCAAGTCTGTCAATAGGTAGCATTCATGATAGACGAGTTTAATATCATGCGAAACAGTTCGAAATGCACTGGCGATTCTTTGTCCGCGGAGATGGTGGGCGAACGAGTTACAAACCGATTCTAGTTAACCAGCAAAAGAGTTACACTTCTTTTAGCCTTTTTCCTACATCTACCATGATAGCGTCATCAGGAAATCCGATAATCGACTCTTCGTATAGAATCTGTAGACATAAAAGTAGGGGGCCTAATTCCGAGCCTTGTAGTACACCGCCAGTAATTTGGTATACTTTAACTCTATCGTCAGAGTCATAGAGGAGGATTGTATCTGGGAAATAGCTCATTATCACTCCATGTCCAGTGATATAATGGCTCATTATAACTTGGTGCCTTCTTTCTAGGACCTGCCATGTATAGCGTTTCGAGCTCTAGTAATTACCTTGTTGATTACGTCCACTGTAGACCGTGATTAAGGAAAATGGTATTGTTGTTCTGATAGACCTCTTGCTGTTTCAATTGCTGGCGAGTGTCTATTGTAAGTGACGCGCTCAAGGACTTTTCCGATCATGTCAAGCAAGCAAATAGCAATAGCTGTTGGTGCTTCCAAATGGGGCCAGGAATAGTACCTCTGAAACATTCCGGCAAATAAGTCCGGTCATGTTTTAATAGCTATCTTTAAGGGTTTATTCGGAATGCCATCCAGTCCCTGTATTTATATATGCTTCGAACAATTATTCGCGTATAATCATAGGTATAAGGTACTCTTGTGATGAATTTAACCAACCGGTACCCTACTTTCTTATCGAGGGAATAGGGTGGTAACAACTGAACCTATTTTTTTTTTAATAAGGTTCTTGCATCCCGGTATGCATTGCATCGCTGGTCGTCGCCATTCCGGGTCCAGGAATGCTGGTAAGTTCTTCTTGTTCCATTACGTGGCACAATGATCACAAAAAAGTCTTCAGATGTCTTGCATAATTGATTGCTTCCGCTCTTAAGCGAAGATGTCCCCTGAGTGATTGCTGCACATCTGGATCCTCATCATACGATGGTGCTTGCATTCCATTCCGACATTTCGGACTCCAGGAAGCAGCTTCTAAATCGTCGATTCGATGTTCACTTATCAGATAAAATCCGTCTGGTCTTGCGTCAGATGGGGTGTTGAATTAATATGACACCTATGGCTAAGCTGTTCTGTTCACCGTCTTCGACTAAATTGTTGTTGTCCTATGCATACCCCATCATGGGGTTGAGCGCACTATTGTCAATTCGGTTAAGATGGTACTCCAAGACGTTAGGTTGTAAGTGCCTCCAAGTTAACCGTGGCAACTATTGTATATAACGGTGATATTTCTTATTCTGCTCTGAAATGTTGACGTCACTTCTACTTATACTGGAACAACTAGCCCTACACCGAACTCATGAAAGCTTCCACTTACTTTCCCAAAAGAAACTCAACTTCCGAATACGACCCTTTTTTCTGGTTGTTTTCACTACACGAAGCCTGAAAACTCTATTTTATTTGGATATTGGTGCAACGTGTGTCGAGTGCCTCCCAATTTTCGGGCTGTTTTAAATTTGTTTTTCGCTATAAGGACAATACAAACTAAAATGATCAAAAACAACTTCTACAGCAGTCGAAAATAAGAGCAATGTCTAAGATTACTAACATGTTCACGTGTATCTATCAACCTACCAAAGCTCGCAAGCTTTCTTTGAAGAAAAAAAATATTCCCAAGTATGATCACTTAAGTCATTATGGTCATTATTTATCTAATTGACTTGCCCTTAAGACCATAATCCGTTTCACTCCAAATAGCAGAGTCAATTAAAGCCACTCGTACGTGTTGACTAACTAACTTGATTGCTTCCCGCAATCCATTATCGGAGCTGTCACTCACCTTGGACGCCTTATGCAACTCGTAACAGTAAACGCATCTATAACAGCGGTAAATCTAAAAAAAAGTAGTAAGCCAACACATTAACACACATTACTCGTAAGATACATTTTTATGCGATTTTATGGCGTTTTGTGGCACCTTAAACTACTGTCTATCGTTGACCCTGAACTTGGTTATGAAAGGTGGCACGCATACGAGCACAGTAGCATGTACGCTTGCAGCAGCAAAATATTCGTAATTTCGAAAGTTTTAGTTTTTACGTTTTTTTTTTTTTTTTTTTTTTGAATTTGATCGGAGGTTTTGTAAGGCTTAAACATTTGAATCAGAGTATCTGGAAGCTTCGTGATACTCTGGGCTTTTGCAAGATCAGCCGTTGGTTCAATAGACGGCTGTTGAAAAATTTAGAAAAAATATGCATTGGAGTTGCACAATTGATTGCTTGCTTTACTAGTAAAGGCACTGATACCACATACACATTTTTGATGTTTTGCCGTTTTTTGTTGACACTCAGCGTACTTCGCATTTGGCGGCATCTTTTGTTGTTTTGTTGAGACAAAAGGTACTCACACAAAGAAGTGATTTGGAGAGAAAACAATTTTTTTAATTAACGATCTATTGTTGAAGAGTGAAATGTCATTATGCGTCATTTGAACAGCTGAGTGCTGTCGAGTCAAAAATTATTTTATCAAGCAGCAGAGAAACGCGAATACTCTGATGCACCCCCAAAGAGGTGTTGTCAAGGTTTCCACTGATAAGGGGCAATTAAAAATGTCATTATCATTCGGAAAAGGTGCGATGGTAATTTCGCTGTTATGGGTTGCCATAAAAATTGCATACAAATTGCCTAGATCTCATGTGAAAATAAAACGTGTTCTTATTATTCCATTCCAAGAACCGTACTCGTATCTTCAAGTTAAGTAGAAAAATGAGAAGTGAAATACGGCGAATATGTTTAGTTTATTATTTATTCACGGCAGCCTTTCGCATGCGGTTCGGCGTAATTCAAGTATTTTAAGAAAAGTAATGCACCTGAAGTTGTCACTGTGATCAAAAGCGGCATATGATCAAATCAAAAACGAAAAGAAAAAGATCATAGCCTGCCATTTCTCATGATTAATTGGCTGCTCTGGAAGGCAACGAGCAACAAAGATATTCTGGTAGTAGTACCTGGATGTCACAGCTAACGTCGCTCTTTCGGGTACCGATGCCGGGAGATAGGCTGACTTTTAGCAAGATCCCGATCCCATACTGTAGCCAAACTAAGGCAGGCAGGGCAGGCCAAAAAAATAAGTCCCAGAGAAAAGGTTTGGAGCGTGACCCTCTGGAAATCAGCTGCTATTAAAACAGGGATAGCAACATTTTTTTAAAAAACATTCAAGGCCACGGACGGAGGCGAGTAAGATACCCGAATGACACTAATAATCTACCCAAAAAATAAACAAAACGTGATAGGAATACACAAGCCGAGAATCTGTTACATCTAGGTAATATTGGCAGGGTCCTCGCTAGAGCAGTCATTGATCACATCCAGGCAAGTGCCGCTTTTCACATTCAAACATTTGGAAAAGTCGAATAAGCTCCAAAGATCAAGTTTTTTATGGCTTCGAGCAGGCAACTAAACCCAACAAGCACTTGGTGCCTTATGCGCACTTAAGATCAATTCAGCCAATAACTGGAACTACATCCTCGAAGAACAACTCCTGGAAGGTAGCGATAGGGTAGATTAGGTAAAATTGGAAAAAATTAACTCACTTAGGTCTATTGGTCAATTAATAACACGTGGATCTATGATCCTCCTACTCCAGTTTGAGCTTCTGACGAAGCGTAGAAGCTTCACTTAGGAGCTTTCTTCTTTGGGAGAGAGTTGGTCATATATCAAGCAGGTGGAGGACGGTCTCCTCTTCCTCCTCGTCCAAGCCACTTCTGTGGAAGTCGTTTGTAATAACGCCAAGCCTTCTTGCATGCTTGTCTATAGGACACTGTCCAGTGATGACACCTATGGTAGCGCTGAGATTATTCCTATTTTGAAAGATCTGGCCGAAACTGTATCCGCATTGCTTTAAATTTCAATCCAGTTTTGGCCAGATTTGTTTGGTCGCTAGACATGTGTAATCATAGGTCCACCTAAGGTTTGTTATTCTAACAGCCTCCAGCTTTTGTTTGCACGTGGTTCCAATTTTAGCGAGTTCGTTGGTAGTACAATTCTCTGGAACATCTCTGTGGCCCACACACAGCAAAGGTTGGACTGCTCCGCCATTTCCTTGAGAGATATCGGCAGACTGAGTCCAGCCATTTGATAGCGGCCTGATTATTCGAAAAGATGAGGGTATCCTTTGCAGATATCACGTTTTTCGCCAGCCAGGACAGGCCAAAATTTCCCCCTAAATCACGCTACAGTAATTTTGAAGGCGGAAGGAGAGGCTTAGGTTAAGTTTATTTGAGAAAACACCGCCACCAACTTCTCTACCAGTCTTGGACTCATCCGTATAGAAATGGATTAACTTGTCTTCCATGAAAGCATTTTCCTGTCAGAAAGATCTAGAGGGGATGCTGACGTAAAAGTCTTTGTCAAACCAATGTTTGGTCACAATGTAATCGACGTTCTCTGAAAGTATTCCTAGTATACTAAGCGTGGTCAAATAGTTTAATTGTCCACTGTGCAGTTGATTTAAGCTGCGTTATCAGCTACTTGAAGACCCCATTTGTTCCCAATGGCTCTTTTGTAAGAGAATAAAGCTACTCTTTCTCGAATATTAGATTTCCAGCTTAGTTTCCTGTCCAAAATAAGACCCAGGTATTTCGCTGTATGGGAAAAAACTAAACTGGTAAGGTTGATTGAGGGAGCATGATTTCTGCGGCCCGTTCTATGATATATTTAGCAAATTGGGATGCAACGACGAAAAGGGTTCCAGATAAGCTCAGCCTTTTACTATTCAACTCCAATAAAATACTCCTAGATTGGTGGTTGACCTGAGTGCTGCTCTTAGCGGCTTCTTTCAGGAACCACCAAACCGTGGAACGGGTTTCAGAAAAGTCGCGAGAGATGCTTGGAGTAAAAAACTACTTAGGTGCTGAAGGAAACACACCTTCCTTCCACAGCAAAATGTAAAAACCAGACATTCCACAATCAGTCCTAACATTACGAGCCCTCTGCTACATCCAAATATATGTCGGAGGACTTCGGTGTCTGATACCAAACCACAGCACTCAGCCAAGATAAGATATCGTAGTAAGTAATTGCTTTAACGCTATCCAACGGGTACGCTAAGGAAAACAATGTCAGAGGCTTCTACGTGTAGACATGGACATACAATTTCAAAGCGGACGCAAAGCCTTGACCAAAGGAACAGAAAAAATCGAAGAAACATCAACTGCGAACTTTTTCAAGAGAAGCCAGGAAGTATGTCCGATAAACACAGAATGAGATGGAAGCAAGAGGAACTTCTTCAAAACCTGACCAGAAAAACCCTGTACAGTAAACCAGACAATAGGACACTTAATACTTGTTTGAAGGAAGACTGGAATCTTTAAAGACCAAACCAAATAGAACAAAAGATGCGAATTCGGATTCCAAATCGGACTGATTGGATGATTGATCAAGAAATCTGACGGCACCATAACCCATTTCCCAGGTAATCAAATCAGAACAGGCTCACAGCAAACTCCTATCACTGGGGCTGAACTTTCACGGCTAGCCTGGCAGAAAGGAAAGCTGTTTAACAGAAAACTGGCAATGAAAACTAGTCAGTCGCTGAGAGCTGGCAACCTATTAATCTGACTTCCGTCGTGCGTAAGAGTGTGGAGAGTATAGTTGAGTCCCATTTATTTAATATTCACTTGCAAATTGATTTATATTGAATTGGACTAAAACAATGCTTGTGAACAGAACATTGGTTTCACACGCTGCCTAACGCTTCTCTCAGGCATATGCCATGTACTTGCTGTCAGATCACGCCTATCAACCGTAATACCCGTCTCGCTATGAATGCTCCTCAGCATACCCTCTTGCCTACTTTCGGACGCACTCTGATTCGTTCCTAAGCCGTACAACTTGCTTATGGAATACTCTGCCGAGCTCTTTATTTCCTAGTCATTATAACCTTCAAACATTTAAGACCAACGTTCACCGGTACCTCTCTTTTCATCCTCCCTGATTTTCCTTCGCCCGCGCTGTGTGCAAACATCTTAGGGGCACATAAAACCCCTTGTGCGGGCGCCAATTATAAAAAAAAAAATCAACGGTTTGCTCTTAGGGCCAGGCACGTAATCAAAGACTGATGCGGCAGAAATGGAATCCGTCAATTCTCTCAAAACTGAATTCGTACTCTGCATAGCCTTCTGACTTAATCAATTTTGTGCTGAAAGACTTCACCATCCAGTTTTCCAATTAAGTTGAGGTGTTACTGTCTATAGCATGCTTCTTTGGACTGGACATATTACTTCAAGGTGCTTTCGACTCTCTGCCAGTATAAGAAAGCCTCCTCGGCATCGAGTAGGTTCCTCTGGATCTATATGACAGGATTAATTCTATCCTATGCGACTCCAAAGAACTGTTTGACCTAGCTCTACTTTCGAAACACTTGTGCGTTACCCTATCAAAACCGTGGTTAATATTTGGTTTTTTTTTTCCAATTCATGCTATGCCTTCTAGCTCAATGGCATCGATTGCTGGATTCGACCAGAAAAGGTATATAGTCGCGCCAGAGTCTATCTAGGATGTGACCCTGGCCTCATTGTAGAGCAGACTTCAATTGCGCCTTTCTTACAATTAGAGGAAGATAGGAACTAAAGGAGGGCGAAGTGTCTGCGTCTATACCGATATCAGCGCTGCGCTTACACTCTCACATGCCTTCAAAATTTCTTCGAGAATGCAAAGCTCCATTGAATGCTGTTGGAAACTTGAATTCACTGAACCAAGTCTCGAGCAGAAATTTACAGGGCTTGAATTATTCTAAGAGCTGACTCGCACTCACAATTGAGCTTTTTGCGACCAAATCAGTAGGTGGTATGGATTTCCAAATTCCGAGCAAGGCAAATGAATGCTTCTGGACGGAGGAGATAGAAACTATAACTTTCTGAGATGCTTGCAGTGGCAATGGACCGCGGAATATTACTGCTATAAATGACGGGTTTGCGCTAGGAAGACGTTACACATCTTTCTTCAAAATACCGATAAATTTCATTAAAAAGAACGTACATACATGGAACAATGAACTGGAATCGAATTGAATTGAATTTCAATCAAAAAGGGTGCTGACATTTTTAAATCAGTTTCGGAATGCTCAAATGAGATGAATTCTCCCTTTCAATTCCACTTCCCTTAAATCGTACACTTTTCTGATTTCAGCGCACAGCATTTCCACCACCCAGTACCACCCCATTATTTTCACCACTCCCATTACTTTCCATACTTCTGAAATGAAATTCGCGTTGAATATGCGCTCATTCAACATGTTGCTATGAGACTATCCCAGGTTAGACAACACTTCAAACAACACCCCGATAGCCGTGATCGTCTAGTGGTTAGGACCCCACGTTGTGGCCGTGGTAACCCAGGTTCGAATCCTGGTCACGGCAATGTTGCGAAACATTGTCACGGAGGGGTTTCTTTTTTTTTTTTTTGTTGTGGCGCATATTCACAAAAAGATTTGTTTCCGCATGACAATACGAATCAATGACTCATGGGCATTCGCAGCAACGTACGTAGTTTCTCGCCACAAATAGCTTGTAACCCAAATACGCCCTGCGCAGTGGCACACTTAACACAAAATCTTTTGTGGAAAACAAGAAAAGATAAAAACTACTTTTTTTTTTTTGTATTCAAATCAAAAAGTATGTACACCTGAGTGGAATGGAAAAAAACCAGCCAGCTGTCTGGGATTCACAACAGTATCCGTATGCTCCCAAACTTGTCTCACTAAATAAAGTACGAATACCGGTAGAATGGCAGCAGATAAAATTTAATCCAAATCTGGTTCTGAGGTACAAATCTGCACCCCATGAAGCAGCTCTAAAGTGAAGCAACACGTGAGTGGTCTTGCTAATTGAGTATGGGGAAACAAATTGGCTACGGCTGTCTCAAAGACGTTCTTCTTCCGAGTATATTGAATGAGGGCAATCTTCGGCAATTGATTCCAAGCTGAACTTGTCGCCCCTGAAGTGCTAATAACTAAACAACCGGAAGAGTTTAGCAGGCTCCATCGAGGAATTAGCCACCACGTGACAGCGTGTAAAGGTTGCATCAATGAGTATGCAGTGTAATAATAATTAGATCACCAGTGATAAGTAATTGATAATTAAATTAAGCATGCTAATGAGTGGTCTATTAGTAGCCCTCCTGGGCGTCGCCACCGCTCCGACTGTAGCAAACTGACTGCAATGGAATTATGAAGAAAAATCAGTGAACTGATATTCAAGTGGAATTTCGTTGCATGTGGGAGTCGGGGATTTTTGCTTTTAATTTTTCCAAGGTAACGCTTGGCGGATGCTTGCCATAGGTACCCAGAATATCTAGTATACACATACGTAGGTGCGTTGATTTTAGACTCTAATGAGCTGCGTGCATTTTTTTTTTATTGGAATTTTGCATTTATGTACGTGATGACGCACTTAGCCGCGTTAAGATACATACTATCTTCTGTATTTGGATGCGAAGTAGTTTTCAATGTCACTCTTTGAATGAGCGTTGATACAGTTATTAGCACGTTCTAAATCTCAAATGGAATTTGAATTGACATCAGAAGAGTTACCAGGTTGGGGGAATTTTTCCTTTCAAATCTGGTTAAAAACTGACACTTTGAAGGGTGGAAAATGATTAAAAAGATCGCAAGTATAAATAAATCCCCAAAATTATAATGAGTCTTGTCCAAACCACCATGAATCGCAAGCGTTGGGTTGATTCTGAGGAATCCAGAAGGCAACATTAAATCAGTTAGAATGAATTCCATCCAACTGCAGATCAACTCAGACAGGATCTACGTGAATAAAATTTTAAAAAGGCCGTTTACAGGTTTGAATCATATAGGCACCAGAAACCGATTATATCCGATGTACAAAACTTCGTTTAAGGATGTCAGTGACATTCCGGTATGCGTTTAAAAACTGTTAAGCATTCAATACCCAGGCACTAAACTGAAAAGACGTGGTTTTCATATACAAGACGCAACCTATAATATTCCCACTAAGGGTCTAAGACCTATCAGTCGGCCATCATTCCTTTAAAAGACCTCGAAAGAAACATCAAGCTTCACAATAAGTGTGGTCTTAATGGACAGAAGGTTGATTAGTCTTCCAACATGCCCATTAAAAAGGAAAATCGGTTGAAACCTTTTACGTTGCTACTTCTTCGATCATCACTTCCCTTCAGGAACGAGACATAAATGACTCCGTCTGATGGACATAGCACATAGAGGAGCTATATGCATATAAATGCAACTTTTGGTCGCTGTTTTACAAAAAGAAAGCTAAAAGGAAGAACATCTCAAATAAGAAGATACGGGATGTGGTTTACTATCTTATGTCCCTTAATATGGGTCCAGAGGGAAACAAATCGAGGTTATGCGAAGTCATTCCACGTTGACGTGGGTATCTTCTCTGCGGTTCTCTACATACACGAATCATTTACATTCCTCACACTGCAGCGTCTTCCGAAGCCGAAGTCTAGACTAAAAAGGAGAAGCCCACTTGGCTCACCCTGAATCGATTACCCTCGACGGGTATTGTATTAAACCTAGAAGCCAACCAGCGAGGAGATGCTTAACTATGAACAGAAATTGGATATTTCTTTAAGAAAATGGTCGAAAAGCACAGAATCGCAAGCTGCTGAGATTCGAAGTTCTCGGACGTCGCAGGGAACTGTGCCGCCGATGAACAGGGCATAGCCTCTGGTTTTTTTTAACGTAAACCACCTGTCATGTAGACTAATGTTTATGGGATGCGCATGGGAGCAAGGATACGCCTTGCCATCGTTCTCCGTCAATCCTTTGATACCAGTTCGGAACTGTGTTGGAGGCACAAGTTCCACCCTTGGCATGAGTCGTCGCCGATCTAAGACCTCTTACTGCTCTTACGGTCACAGCACCCAGCAATTATTTGCAACTCTACAATGGGTCAAACAGGAAGACCCTTCCCGCGATTTGGGTTTTAACCACAGCCACCATGACGCCTACCTCAACAAGTCAGGCCCGGACCAAAATCCGGGGGGCTCCTGACTCCCGTGGTACCGTGATTTAAGTCCTGGTAGGGACTATTGGTGGTCTTGCCGCCAACAAGACCTATGACCGGCAACTTGTAACTGGTCAAATCTTAGCAACCTTTGGTGGCGTCATCTGAAGATGTTTACGATAAGACCAGTAATATGCTCTGCCCACGCTTTTTACGCTTAGACAACGGCATTGATGGGCGAAGCATTCGTAATTGGGCGGGGGTCCGATGAACAGGGCAGACAAAAACCATTAGGAATTAGGCAAATTAGGACAGAATGAAGCCACAAAACAAGTTAATACATACTCTCAAGCGTTCTCTAAGGCCGGTCATAAATTAATTCATCATAAGACCTAACCTTATAATCCCGTAACTCGATTCCAAACTGTCAAGAGAGTTGATCAATCACATGAGAAGCGATAAGTCCAAATTTGCAAATAAGTAGAGGGTCATCCAACTAGAGGTGTCATTTTAAATTTCGGGCCATTCTTGAATTGTTAATATTCGATTGTCATTACGATATTTTTTAATAAGTCAAGACTAGGAGCTTATTAAATGTGGGTCGATATAAACCCATACGATATACTGAAATAGCGAAAATTCACTAAAAATTGGTGAAAAAATCGCGGAAGCGTTTCATAAAGTTCGTACTACTTTTGATCACCATCAAGCACTTTCTCTTGCTGCTGTAGTGAATTTAATCGATAAATTTGGACGTGACGGTTAGTGAAGTGAAGACTCCAATTCCTGTTCGTCCGTCAAGATGAGCTGAAAATATCGCCGTCGTAGTTGAGAGTGCGACTAAAAGTCAGGTGTGTCCATTTCGAAACGAGCACAGGAATTGGGCTTATGCACAATCAATTTGCAGCGCATTTTGCATAAATATGAGGGATGGGGATCATTTCTATTTGTCTGAGTATGTAAACAAACGAAACATCTGGGCCTCCAAAAACCCAACAGAAATAGGGGAATAACCTCTCCATCCACAACGAATGACAGTTTGGTGCTGTTTTTTGGGTGGTGGTGCCATTGGGCCATATTTTTCCCGATGCTGTTGCGACCGTTTTGGTGAATGGATTGCGTTACCGAACGATGTTGACTGGCTTTTTCTTGCCTGAAATTGATGCTATGGACGTGGATGACGTTTATTTTCAGCAGAACAGCGCCATGGTGAAACAATGGTTCTATTGTGTGACAAATTTGATTGCCGATACCGATTTAACACCATTCGACTTTTTCCTTTGGAGCTATATTCAAGACAAAGTCTACACCAATACTTCACTAACGATTCATGCACTAAAAGAAAATATCAGAGCTGTTATTCGCGAAATCCAGCCGCTATTGTGCGAAAACGTGATGAAAAATTTCATCAAAATAGTGATTATTTGTAGCCAGAGCCGAGATAGACATTTAGCAGATTTTGTATTTCATTACTAACCTCAGAGTTTATGCTTTGGGTTGAAATAAAAATATCATCAGTTTTCTTAAAAACATAGCATTTTTCTATTAACTTAAAATGACACTTCTTGTTGGATGCCCCATGTAATCAGTGTGCTGTAGGAAGACACGCGCAAGAATTTAGTGTTCCCCACATCGCAAGCAAGTCCTCGAACACGCCCCAGAGAGACATCGTGTTAAAGAAGAACACGACTCAGATAATGTCTGAGAAGGGAGCTTAACACGTTTAGTGTGCTCCTTCTGGTTAAAGGGCATGTGCCCCTCGGTCGAATAATGTGTAAACATGTACGTCTGTCTACAATCGTCGAGTGCCGAGCGGCTTAAATCCTTTGATAGCGATGGGCATCCAAATAATGCCGAATTCCGTAAATATAGAAAAGAATCCATGGAAACACAGTAAAGCAGAGGATCTTGTCCCCATGTTTTTGCACATACTTGCCGAGACAATTTTTCGGCCGAAAGTGCTTTTACAAAGTGGAAATAGACAAGGCTGCAAACTGTCTCCTATACAACTTTTATTGATGTTCATCGATGCAATATAGTACGAGCGGTATTGCCAACCAAAGGAATAATTTAATGAATTCCTTGACAACTTTTCTAGCAAGTCTGACAATAACCCCAGCTGCTCTATACTCGAGGGCCAAATTCGATTATGCCAAGATTTAGCGGGGCAAAGACTGAATTACACTACGAAGGTTATCTACCTCAACAGGAAGATGGCGGCATTGGTCAACAAAAGTAATGGAATAAATTTGAGCATACCTTGAAAGGCACTCACCAAAATCTCAGCCATTTTGGACGCGCACTTGTTGTTTGAGTAGGTCAATGTGAGTGTTTTTGTGAAAATGGAAAAAATCGAGTATTGAGTTGTCATCAAACATTTTGTTGTTACTACGAAAATTAAAGACGAGTTGGGTGCTGACTGTCGTGCAGACCACCGTGAAATTTTGGACAGTTGGATTTAAAAATTGCCGTATCAGCATGGGTGACGATGGGGGTTTGCGACGGCCAAAAACTGCAGTCACTGACGATAACATCGCTCAAGTTCACCAAATGGTTCTAGACAACTGTTGAATTAAGATTATAAAGGCAGCGGGTGATATGACCATGACCAAACAACATATTCGCCACATATTGAATCAAAATTTAGGTATGAGAAAGCTGGAGCGAGATGGGTGCCGCAGACTACACGTTTTCGAACGAACCTTTCCAACGCTCTGTTTGGACAGTTTAGGTGCAAACAGTTCAGGGGTTTTGGGTCAATTAATTATTTTAGGTGATTCTTGGATACACTATTATACTCCAGAAATAAAAATAGTGGAGTGCTAAGGAGGAATTGACTCTAGAAGGGCAAAGACTGGTCCTTCGGCTGGGACAGTGATGGCGACTGTTTTCTGAAATAGTCATGTAGTTGTCCTAATCAATTATCTTGAGAAATGGAAAATGATTTAAATGAGAAACTGTGGAAAAACGGCCACATTTGCAAAAAAAGAAATGTTGTTTGACCAAAATAATGGACCGTCTCACACATCAGCGGTTGCTTGGCGAAGAAAATCTGCGTATTACGGGTTCAACTGCTTAACCACCCTCCTTACCCACAAGATTTAGTCCCAAGTGACTTTTTTTTGTTCGCTAGGCTAAAAGTTGCGCTTGTAGCATAGAGATTTCGTCGAATACAGAGGCCATTACTTTCGTACGCAACTGCAGAAAAAAATTCCAAGTACTATTTAGAGGAGCATCGGGGAGTATCGCTGGGAGAAGTGTATAGATTTGCAAGGAGACTATGTAGAAAAATGTCTTGTTTTTGTTTCCTCTGAAAAGATGCAACTACAGCCATAAGTTTAATTTCTTTTACAGAACGGAGAATAAAACAACAACCTACCTCTGATAAAGATTCACAAGTATGGTACACATCTGAAACAGAGCAGCCAAAAATTTCGTTTTCGTAAGCATATTTCGAGCTGAGATACACGCAATAGATCTAAGGAAATATATCATAAATAAAAGGATTTACTTTCTCTCTGGCAGAAAAAGACTCCTGCTTGCTATCAACTCATTTGGGGTGGCCGCAGAAATAGCCTCCGATTGCTTAAAACTCTTGCTGGCATCAATGGGGTTCTCTAAATCTGAGTGCTAGGACAGAATGGCTGTGATGGCAATTGATGAGCGTACTACTTGAGCAGTTAAAGATCTGCTTCAATATTTATGAGGCGAACATCATTCTGCGAGTGCCCATCAGCTACATCCTTTACTGGCTGGAACAACAACTTATACCAACCCCTTGTCCCAAAAGAACAAAACAACTTCTACAGCTGTCAGATACACACAGTAACACACTGGCAAAGGAACAGATACTTTGCTACTGTAACGGTCTAAGCAGAACACGTCTATGTCTCCTAGGTATGCCTTACCTTGAGGCAGCACACATTACTGCCAGTTCACTCAAAGACTTAGCGGAGTTTATTAAAAAAAAACCTGACATCGTGAGTGAATAAGGGTACTAAGTTCCACCTCCCAGACTCAGCAGCTCATTTAGATTATTACCCAGCCTAGAGATACAAAATCAAGTTTACAAGGAGGGAGCTGGGATGACTCTATTTCTTCCTTGAGCCCTGCTAATTCTCTGATTCTCTCTATATGCACTTCAGAGATTGCTAGATAAGCAGTTTGACTGCAGAAATCGTGATCACTTAAATCTCAGGACACGAAGTTCTGATCTATATGCTAGGTACAGCCGGGAAAAGGTACTTAGAGCAAAGTCTCCGGACTATCTCATTTGTTTCTCTTTCTAGTCTCAACAGCTGGATTACTAGGAGTGAAAGAAGAGTATTTCACTCATCCTAGGAGACCTGTTTATTTAAAAGTAGATATCGCCACTGACACCAGGAAACTGCAAATTTTTCTCAGCCGATTTTTTGGTCAAATGAACACACCAGCACGGTTGAAGTGGCAATGACTCATTTACGCACTTCAAAAAGGCGTTAATTTTGCAGTCAATCCGGTGCAATACTCTCACAAAAACTGGAAGAATAGCTGACTAGAGATCAAATGATCCACAGATCAGATAAAAGATTTGAAACAGTTAAAGAAGATTTAAAGAGAGTTAGAGATCAGGCAGGTATGACCGCTATGACCATAACGAACGGTAGGACGTGAACCTTAATATATAGAAAGTCTATGAACAGAAAAACGTTGAAGAAGGTCATGCCATATACTTATATTTCCAATGTTTTCCTAAGTGATAACCTTCTGTTAACCTTTGCCAAAAAAAAAAAAACCGCCACTAGCATAGTCGCAATTCAGGTCAAAAAAAAAAACATTCCACCAAATCCACCCATTTATTTTCTTCTATAAAATATAATGACCCTCCTTGTTACTGGGCATAACTGCCGTTTAGATAAACCATTAAGCTCGCTTCAATGCGTTCCACTTGTTCACATTTTCAGGGTAAATAAGTTCACGACAACAATGTACTCGTAGACTGGCATCCGTCATTAAACCAACCAACAAGCCGCGCATATACTCGTTCATACCTAGCTAGCTTCTTGGTTCGTCTATTACGGAGGTTGGCCTTTAAAATGACCCGCAGTAGTAATAACGCAGAAAATTTAATTATGATTGCTTCAGTGCAGGTTACCTTTCTGTACGCTTCTTTGTAGTTTCGAAAGCGTACTCGTCTCTGATTTATATCTTAAGGAACAAAAAAGTTTTTCTTCTCATTACAACAGCTCGTAAAGTAGTTTACGAGTACACCATACAGCTTAAGTGCCCATATAACGAGTTAAAGTCTTAACGACCACCAGTTCCTTAACTGCGAAAAGTCGAAAAATTATTTCCTAAATCTCGCACGGCTAATGTTTTCCGCGATTTTAATTTTATTGTTGGGCACTGAGTTTTCAATTTTGGTGCCAAATGTATGGACTAGCTATGTAGCTATGTTGTCACGCAAAAAATTGAATAACCCCCGGCAGTTATAATCCACAAGAAACCTACTTCATAGTGCAGCCAAGAAACATAATTCAGGTTTTGAGTGCTTTTTGTTTTGCGAATACACAAATGGGAACTTGGCTCAAACAATTAATTGCAACAAGTCCATGGTCCGTGAGGGGTTTGTGTGTGTGAGAGGGAATAAATGTCTGTTCATGGTGCAACATTTACGAGTAGTATAATTAAATTGTAAAAAAAATGTTTTTAGTCCATCTGCGAGTGCGAATAGTACTCGTATCTATGGTAAGGTGATAAAGATTTTTTTTTTTTTTTTGTTCACACCATAGAAACCATCGAGATACTCGTAAATGAGGCGTGTAATTAAAAATTATTGCCCCAAACAAGCATGAATTTCCAGCTCTTGATTGAGACATTTTATCGTCCACTTATTATTACAGTAATTTATGCCAATGAAATGGACGTTTTCCTACCCAAACGCTGGATAATAAATTTAATTCATTTGGGCTTTGGACGAAAGAATTGGCTTTCAGGTTCAGTAGGTAGAATGAGAGCATAATTAGTCAATTAATCGAGATAAAATGGCAACCTTAACGTGATTTCGAAAAAAGTTGTGCAGAACAATGGATGCCAATGACATTTGTAACTTATGTGGATTATTCGCAATATCTTTTTGAAAGCGAAAAGGGTTCAACAATGTACGAGTACTAACATTCGGCGATACTCACATGTACTCGTACTTTAGCGAAAGAAAAACCATGAGATTAAAGCCAACTTTGAGATCACCAAGCCAATAAGTTCTCCATCATCAACATTTAGACCGCAGAATACAAAACCTAAACTCTGGCCGGTTTGGCTCTTGTGCGACTTGGATAAACATTTAAAGGCGTCAACCTGTCGATGCCCATTGCTGTGCGTCGTAGAAGCCACCGAATACAGGCCTCTTTCATCCGGACATGCCAATCTTATAAGGACAACACTTTACTACCGCGTTGGAAGTAACTAACTCACAGAAGGAGCACGTAGGTGGATAAAGTAACGCGATTAGATGAACAGTCAGGATGATAGATTCTTTATTAGGTATAAGATAGTTTAACGTTTTTGGAGATACGTCAAAATAAACATTTTTTTACGAATAGTTAAGGGAGACACTAGACTACAAAGAAGGTATCATTGTCGTTGAAATAGACCGGACAAAAGAAAGATAAAAAACTATGTCACATGCAAGTAAAACGGAGGGGAGGAACGTCTATTTGGGTGCGGATTTTATTTAAGCGGCTGACAAAGGTAAGAGGTTTTTAGCTTTCGACACGTGGACGCACACATTGCAACAATATCGAACAATGTCTTAAGTAAGACGTTAAAATCGTAAAAAGATGGAAAAATCTTAAAATAGGAAAGGCGTATATTTGTGGTACTTCATTACACAACAACATGTCTAGAAACAGAGGCCCGATAAGGGATGAAATATCAGCTGGAACACATTATTTTTGACTCAGTGTTCACAAAGAAACACGGCAGTCGTCAGATAATAGAATAAATCAGTTCCGTTCGACGAAAAGTGTTATAGAAGTCCGCAGTTTCCAAATGGCCGATATAGTCTCGGACCTCTAAGAAGTATCAGCCAAGGCATGTCTACGAATACCCCAAACGCTATAACAATGGAGAAATATTGTACGCTGATCTGCTGGGATGTGAATGAGTTATCAAAATCGTTGTCTATCGCATAACTGCCAAGTACCAAGATATCAAGAAACTGCCTGGTACAGGCGATCGGTAGTCCATAGATGGACAAGAGCTCAAGTTCAAAAGTTTTAATAAAAAGTGCAGAGATTATGTCATGCAACATGATACGAACAGAGATCGGTGTAGATAAGGAAAGAAATTTATTAGAAGTTAGTCCAACAAAGCTGCTGAAACTGACGGCTTACCAGCCGAAGTATTCAAAGCTGTTGGATATGGTCAGAAGAGTATACATCCTATAAATGGAATCTCAGCATTGGTTGTCCAGTCCACAAAAAACGCGGTTCTCTCAACTGCGCTAACTATAGACGTATGAGTCTCCTCAATATCGCATACAAGATTTTATCTACCGTATTGTGCGAACTTCAGAAACCCTCTGCTAATAAACTGATTGGTTCCTATCAGTGCGGATTCAGACCAGGAAAGTCTACAATCGACCAAATCTTCACACTCAGGCAGATCCTGGAAAAAAGTCAAGAAGTCCAAATCGATACCCATCATCTTTTTTTCATCGCTTATAAGGTCGCATATGACACTATTTCTAGAGACGAGCTATATGGAGCCATGTCTATTTTTGGCATCCCTGCCTGGCTCGTCCGTCTATCGGTAATGACTTGATTTTGATGTCAAGAAAGGTTATATGCAAGGTGACGCGCTATTGTGTGACTTCTTTAACATCTTACTTGAAAAAATTGTGCGGAACTCACAACCGAATACAACCTTTCAAAGGGCTTTACAACCAATAGCGGACGTCGATGATATTGAAAAAATTCGGAGAAATCAGTGGGCGGTCACCGATGCGTTCGATAGTATTGAAACAGAAGCTGCTAAAATGAGAACAAAAACAAGTATATGCTGTGAACAAAAACGATGAAATGGACAAAACATCATCGTATCCGTGATCTTTACGAGAGCAAAATTCTTCGTAAAATATTCGGTCCCATTTGGTTTGACGGGCTTTGGAGGAGAAGATTTAACGACGAATTATAGGAGCTACACGGGACATCAATCTTGTCAGAAAATTAAGCAAAAGTCGCCTGAAATGTCTATGACCAGTAGAGGGAATGCATGGCAATGCTCTGGGCAGCAGAATATTCGAATCCAATCGGGAGGTACAACGCAGTCGAGGAAAACCTCATCTTAGGTGGCGTGCACAAGTAAAAGCGGACCTCATCTGGTGGTCTCTGGGGATAGCTGGCTAAGGATCGGCCTAACTGTAGCGCCACCTAAATAAGTAAGTAAGTTACAGTTGGTTCCGAGAATACAGTGGCAAAATGAAGTATAGTATGCTTATGCTATCAAAATTCTTCGAGTAAATTCAGATTGTTACATTGAATGAGGACCTGCTCAGAAGAGTGTCCATAAGTCGCCTGAGATAAATAGGGAATACCAACCCAATGGATATTTACGCTCCGGCCCGGAACGATTTCTATTCGGATTGATTACGCAGACGAAGACTTTGCTTTTAATCTAATGTAAGTAAATTAAGACAAAACCAGTAGAGACCAAGATCAATCCAAAACATTTGCTTGTTTACAACCAAGTAACAGATTTGAAATCTATCAAATTATTGACAATAGATGTAACTGAAAATCGTGTTACATACACTAGATCTAGATCAAGAAGAAGATCAGGGATAAGATCGAGACAAGAACGGAGTATACGGTGGCATTGTACGAGGGAGGGTAGTCCCAGAAGTACTCGACCTGACGTATAGATGGCGGTTATTGTTTAAAAAGAATGACAATTGTGTAAAATACCAACCTTATAAAGCTTAAATTTAAAGTTTGACTACGATATGTTGTTTAGTATTTGTTCGGCAGCCATCAATACTGAACGTTCTCAATAGATTTTTAAATGTGGAAAAATTGCTCATCGTTATGTGATACAATGCTTTCATTCGAAAGGCCTCAATCCAACCAACATCAAAACGGAACTAGATTCTACTCTGGGGGAGTCGGCTCCTCCGTTTCCAACAATGAAATATTGAGTGGCAGAGTTTAAGCGCGGACGTACGAGTTGTTAAGACGAAGATCGCGGTGGTTCACCAGAAATGTTGAAAAAATTCACCAAATGGTATTGGATGACCGTCGATTGAAAGTCCGTGAACTACCAGATATGGTAGGCATTTCAAAAAGCGCCGTACATCGATTGTTGACTGAAAAATTGGATATGAGAAAGCTGTGCTCAAGATGGGTGCCGCGATTGCTCACAACGGGGGACAATCGGCTTCAAAAAAGGCGAATACAGTTCCATATGCAGACAAGGTAATGGCGTCAGTTTTTTAGGATGCGCGTGGGATAGTTTTCATTGATTATCTTCAGAAAGGAAACACAATCAACGGCGTGAATTATGCGAACTTATTGCAGCGTTTGAGAGATGAAATCAAGAAAAAACGGCTGCATTTGGTGAAGAAAAAAGCGTTGTTTCATCAAGACAATGCACCAGCTCACTCATCCGTCGATGGCCAAAATCAATGAGTTAAAGTCCAAATTGCTTCCTCATGCATTGTATTCACCAGATTTAGCCCCCTCGGATTATTTTCTATTTCCGAAATTGAAAAAATGACTCGGTGGTAAAAGATTTGCCGACAGTAAAGAGGTGGGGTTTGCGGTTGATGGCTATTTTAAGGAGCTCGACGATTCTTACTATAAACAGGGTATCGAAGCTATTGAACATCGCTGGGAAGAGTGTATTGGTGTATTGAACTAAAAGGGGACTACGTGGAGAAATAAAAATAGTTTTCCCCAATTTTTTTCTGTTTTCTTTGTTAGATCGGGTACATCTGGAACTACCCTCGTAGCTGTATTTGCATATACATAACTCGAGAATTTTTTTAAGTTTCTGTACACTGAAAAAGCTGCCATGACACAGAAATTAGCTCTTCGAGGAATGGAGGCTGAAAAGTTTAGTTTATTCGAAAGATGGAAAATTTCACATCGCCTGCTCCTTGTTTTGCTTGCTGTGTGAGTTTCCAGAAAGTGTGAAATTACGTCCGAAAGGACTTCAGATGTACAAAGCTATTCCCTGTTTATCTAGCAAAGTGTCCCGAACTACGTGAAATTTGGAGCCAAGATCTATACGGAATTTTAGACTTCGTTGTGGTATTAATGCAGTACCAAAACCCATGGTTAGAGAGACGGTTACAGGATTTCATGGCAACGTAATTTCTACACCTCAGCACGCCTGAAGTAGTTAAGTATAGGTGATAGCGAGTGATGTCAGGATGTCATCCAGAAAAGGAAAAGAAGCCACCAGAGTGAAGTTAATGGTTAATGGAATAAATACAAAAAATGTGGACAAGGTCCAAAAAGATGAAATACAGATACAATGATAATGACAGCTTAGCTGAGAAAAACCAGAAAGTCTTATACCAAAAACCTAAAAGCTGCATTCCTAGGATTAAAGAGACTAGAAAGACTTTCAACGGGTCGAAAGCCATTTATAAGAAAACAATAACGAGGACCATAGTTCCAATATTAACGCAGCGGAGAACATAAAGCTGAAAGAAAACCATCAAGAACCCCAACCAAGCGTTGAAATCGGTTCCCACTTTTCCAAAACACTTAGATGATAGTGTTTGAACTTTTGAATACTTCAGTAGATATGCGACACTTGCATTGTCGAGAGCTAGACAGATAGAGAGGAATTGAGTCGTGATCTCCTTTCTTCCTAATCTTCAGAGCTGTACTGTACTCGTTACTTTCCAAGTCTAGATGATATTGGTGCATTTGCGCATTCCGCTATTATGAAAATATTGACTTTGGATATGCAGTGCTTCTCAAGCTTGTTAAGGACTTTTAATTCTTTATATCATATTAATCAAGGACCAACCTAAAATATCGGAGGAAGAACAGTGTTCAGGTGAGTTCGCCAGAGTCAAGGGAAGCTCTTCTGGCTCTATTGTTGGACGTATTTCATTAGTCTGGATTTTGATCTACAGATTGATTTGTTTGTACCAAGCTATCTTTTCTGTCTAGACGCCGATGTAGGGTAGTTGGAATCGAATGCTGCCAGGTACCCTTGCTAATAGCAAACCCTCATCTCAAGATCAGCTCCTCTTACCTCGGAATCATCGATAGCCATGTTGGTCGATAAGCCTTAAGGTGAGAAGCTAAGCAAAGGGGTATTCTGGCGACTTGAGCTTCAAAAAAGTCAAATCATTTCAATAAATATGTCAACACTCTAATGAGTATCGTAAATACAAGTTCAAGGTTCAGCCTCATGACTCCGTCTGTTTTCTTTTACCATTAACACTTTCAAAAACGTAGGCGTAGATAGCAACTCCCACTTAATTGTTCAACTCCTACCCATGCAAATCTCACCGTTTCACTCAAAAATTTCCCGTTAAAATCACTTTCATCTACTGGACACTCCGCCGAATATGTGTTTTAGTAGCACACTTAGCGGTTCTCTGTCACCAATGGTGCACTTATTGTCCACTACGACGAAAACAAAACAAGGTCAACTCCCATCGTGCACGCTGCAGTCAACGGAACACAAGCAGAGACGAAAAAGAAAAACAAACCAAAAGACAGGAATTTCATATTCAAAGCGTCTTCAACTCTTCAACTCAGGGCACCTAGCTGCTTTGAATATTCATTCAACTTACGGCTACAATTACGTCTCCGAAATCACTTCTATAGTACGCGTTCCGCGTTATAAACACAAACAATCACCACGAGAGACGTACGACAGAACAACTCCATTCATGGACACTCAAGTTACGCCAATTTAATTTTTTTTTAAAAAAATAGCCAAATCTTTGCCCGTATAACCCCACAACTCACCGTGAGGCCGTCACTGCCACCAACTATGCCAATTAAGTAGAATTCTGCAATTTAGACAAAAACTACCTGAAGTTCGATTAAGACTATTTGAAGGTGGCCAACGATTGAGATACTTCAAAGTCTACACTCGCGCGTACTTGAAGTTTCAATTCGATTATACGGTATATGGTATCTCTCCACGTGGCGGCAAGTAAACCGTGAAACAAATACAACATCCACCTACGGTTGAATGTAGGTCAGTTACCTGACAAACTGAAACTACCTGCAATCAAAGGCAGTGTTTACGTTTAAAACTTGGAAAAACGCGCGAAGGCGAAATTTAACTTGAAGACGATGGCACGCACAAGCCTTAAATTCGCGATAGACCCGTATCCGGACGTTTGTGACTTTACTAGCCCAGTCGGCGTTTTAGACTGACTTCAGTGTAAAGTTGAACTCGAATTACCTGCATCTCAGACGGAATACCTGTTTCGTGAGCTTGGTTATAATAAAAACCGTGGAAAGTAAAAAAACACTCAAATTTACACTCATTTGAGTGAGAATCACAACACCATGTCGATCGCTGGATAAATGATCATTTGCGCGACTTGTTTTTTGTTGTTTGATTGAATATTGTTTGTTTATGGTAATCTTAATTGTTTTTTTGTTTTGATACATAGTATACTGAGTTAGGAGAATGTCGTATGTTAATTGCCGTATGGACGATAACAGCTCTGCTTCGATAAATGCCAGATATGAGTTTATTGCTCGATATTTTGGAATCTTTGCAATGGGTTTACTGGTGAATGGTGTATTTATTTACTGGAGGGTATTTCAGAATGAATATGCCTAGAACTATGCAGCATTTTGAAATATCTTGTAGAAGATACTATTTGAACTCAACGTCGATAGCTGTGTTTTGTTTGGAATTAGAAGATCACTTCTTGTCATCCAAACAAACATTCGTTTGTCAACGGATTATGCAGAAGATTTATGAGTTCACATATTGTGAGCAGATGACTTATCATATGATACTCTACTATTATCTTTCAGTGATCAGAGATTTACCATTCTCATAGTTGACTTCTCTTGGGTTGAACGAAATATAGATAATGTTTGCGTAAAAGAGTAGTTTAGGCAAGCGCTAGGCTTCGTTGTCCATGTTATTGACTTAAAATTGTTCCGATCTGGTAAATAAAGGACCTCCACTTAAAGGTTCCAGAATAAAACCTATCATTACAGCTACCGGAACAGAACAATCAGGCAGGAAACGAGTCCATTGTATTCCTTTCAAGTTCTGTTTATGAATTACTTCAGTGATAGTATCCACAACATCAGCGTGTGGTTTCTGTACCTAAATGTGAATGCAAGTCAGTCATTCACCGTCGTCATCATCATTCTCATCACCATCGAAACATTTAGGTGCTAAGCAAAAGCGGACACCGGTAAGGATTCTACATTCTTTCCATCCGAGGGACAACAGCAAAGGGCGTGACTTTTCAGAGATGCCCGAAAACATTCGCTTGGTCTGTGCTTAAAAGAAATCCAACCGTCAATTGAAGCCCCAGGGCAGTTCAAATGGAGACACGGATCCTAAGTAGTTCCACTCTGATTCACCACATTTCATCTCCTACGATCTCTTCATGGTCTGGGACTCATAACAGACTGAGTGAATGCATATTTGCAGTCCCGAATTAGCTTAGAGGTGGTGAGGTGGATTTTTGCAGATTTTAGCGTAGTTAGCTTATCGCTGACTGACGATGCAGGTATATCGTCCTTTTCATATTAATGGTATCTCCGCTTGAAAGACAGTAAAGTCTAGAGTTGTCGTCCGCAACAAAGTATGCAGGGCGGTGTATAAGAGAACTTCATCATCGCGGCTAGTGTCGTCGTAGATTCAAATTGCTAGAAAAAGTTCCAAATCAGCGGACCAACAAACCGTTCCGAAGTCTAGTCATTCGCCGAACAACTGATGCATAAAATAGAAGAAATAGACTCTACTGGATGACAAGCCTCATGCGTTACCAAAAGTTCTCTTCCCGGAAAGCGCACAGCACTTAGGAGTTTTCCGACATAATATCTTTAGCTGAAAGATGTTTGCTATACGGGATGACAATCAGATATCTAACTTAGTTGGGGAAAGCTTTTAGCAATAGATGAGTTTCTTCCTTATCGTAACGAGAACAACCTCAATTTTAAGAAGATTGACTGGAAGTCTCGCTTTGCTGCACCAATCTGTCAGAATAATAGACGACTGAGCAACGATTCTCAGTTTAATGTCATTCTAACCGTCCCAGCCTAGCAGTGAAAATTCTTTTCAAAATTGGCAGAAATATGCCATACGGCTTGAAGCCATTAAAGGACGCAATGTATTCGAGATATCAGTTCCGGCGGATTGTGTTGCTTAGCTACTTGAAATTCTAGTGATAGTAGCTTGAAGTCGAGATGTTCGTTCGCCTATTCTATGGAACACGATAGTTAATAAATTACCTAGACTTCTGAAAGGCAAAGGGTGAAGGTACGATAAAACACCCTTGGATACCTAATGCAATGTTGAAAATAGAACTTTTGAACTGAACCCAAAAGCGTGATTTGGGTGCAATTAAATTTATTCTCCTCACCAGGACAAATAGAACCTCTCTGTAGCTTCATTTGCTCCAGATAGAGTTTGTTAAAGCACAAAAAATTGTGGAAGCTATCGGCGTTACAATCCGGAGCAGGGAAGATTGGATGAGCAATTCTTTGCCGAGGACAAAATCCATTCACATTCACAATGATGATTCAAAACTGAGTCAATCTGAAAACCTGGTGTATTTTACACAGATATTTTGGCAATTAAAGGGGCTCCCTCTTGGACGAAATAAAATGTGAGTTCATAGTCCACATTTGTTATGTACGAGTACCTGGACACCGAGATTTTTGAGGAGGTTGTAAAGCCTATGAACTTATGTACCAAAAGTGGCATAACCTTAAACATTTTTTTTCAGTTTTTAAGTACACATTATACCACCTTGATCAAAAAGTTCCCGCACTGTTCCGATTTGAGTTCTGTTTTTTTTGTTAAGTTGGTAAATCTGTTGTTGACATTTCTTCTAAATCTTAGCGTCATAGCTTGATATTTGCAAAAGTTACGTAGCCAAGAGTACATCTAAGATTGTGTGCGTTGGCGATTTTTTACAATTTTAGAAATGGATTTAAATTTGCAGCAACGAACTTGTATTACTCGTAAATTTTGCGTAAAAAACGGATTTCGGCAACGATTCTCTAAAGAAACCGGTCGTTTACCAGTGGCACGAGCGGTTCAAAAGTGATCGTGAGTCAATCGAAGATGATGAACGCAGTGCGCAGTGGCAGACCATCGACATCGAAAACCGACGAAAACATTGATGAAGTAAAAGAAGTGTTGGTCAATAAGCGCAAATTAACCATCAGAGAGATAACGGAGGACTTGAACATTACCTATGGATCCGTCCAAGACATTTTGGTTAATGATTTGGGTTTCCGTCGTGTAGCAGCAAAGTTGGTGCCAATAGACCTCAATTTCATGCAAAAAAGTCACCATGTTGACATCGCAAAAGAGATGATTTGCGAGGCTGAATCCGATCCCACATTCATCAAAAGGATCATTACTGGAGACGAGACGTGGGTTTATGAGTACGACATGCAATCCAGACATCAGGCAAGTGAATGGCGTTCACCAAATGAGCCGAGACTAAAAAAAACACGTCGTTTTCAGTCAAAAAAGAAGGCAATGCTCACGGTTTTCATGGATTACAACGGTGTAGTGCATCATGAATTTTTGCCAGAAGGCCAGACAGTAAACAAAGGCCGCCGTATTATTTGGGCATTATGAGACGTTTGCGTGAAGCAATCCACCGAAAGAGACCAGAATTGTGAGCAGAAAACTCGTGGATTTTGCACCATGATAACGCACCGTCGCACAGTGCCATAATTATTCGTAATTTTTTGACGAAAAATGCAACAAATACTCGTACCATCCAACAGGCACCGAATTCACCTGATTTGGCTCCCTGTGACTTCTTTCTGTTCAATCGAGTTAAAAAACCACTGCGGGGAACGCGTTTCAGCAGCCGAGAGGAAGTAATGGAAAAATCGCAGGAAGCACTGATGGACATACCGAAAACCGAATATAAAAAATGTTTCGAGGATTGGATCAAGCGCTGGCATAAGTGTGTTGCAGTCGATGGGGATTACTTTGAAGAGGACAATATAGATTTCTGAATAAATTCCGAAAAATTGTTGATCAAGGTGGTATATATGGATGAGTGCCACACGCTACATCTACCGTAAACTCGTGTTCAAGCTAGATACGAAAGAAGAGCCAAGTTGTCACAAATTGGATGAAACAGATCAGAGGAGTTAAAAGGGTTTGTTTCGTGTGAAATGGCCACACATCGGCAGCCTGGTAGACAACATCAAAGGCAACTACTTAATTGGTAAACATGCCAATAGACTTTATCTATTGCTGCAAGAGCAGTAGAAGTGAACAAATCCTTTTCTCCCCAGCTCTATGGGATGGATGGTTGCTTCTTCACTATTATTAGATAAAGCTATTCGAAACAAAGGGCAATAGCTCCTCGGTTTTGCTTAAACCAACAAATCTGTCTTTAAGCAAGTCTGGAAATGGAGATCCCACGATCTTCCTGTTGGCACTTCACTTTTATGTACAAGGACACTAGAATTCTGTAGTATAACAAAGAGCCCTCTCTGTTATACCCTGAACTTTGATTTTACTTTACACTTTTCCTTTAATCCTCTGTAGATACGTTGGTTTTCATGAATTGGCATAAGAGTGAATATGCCAAGCTGGTCCAAAACCGTCAAATTAAGGCATAAAATACAATTTATCAGGCCTCTTGTGACGTCCTCAAATCAGAATTCATTAATGAAGTGCAGTTATATTCCCGGCTTCATGGAAGAAGAAAAAAGTTAGCATTGACTAGGTCAACCCCCACAATTTACTCTCGATCAAGACCCTTTAACTTTGGAAAACGCTGCACACGACACACATGTTCAACTCTCATCAAATTAATTACTTTGTCACACATAATGTTGTTAATTTTTAAAGAGTCCTTGACATTTTCACTATCACTTACAAATGTGGCTGACACTACTTACCCGATTAAAGTATATTAATGGTTCCTCTGATTTGTTTCCCTCACAAGAGACTACTTTACGTAAAGTACTGTCACCCAAAGTAAGCTGTCCTCTTACAACTGAACAGAAAGACTTTGAATGAATGCATCACCTCCATACTGATTCCAGCATAGTCGTTTTCCGTTGCAAATGCACCTTTGTAAATCCACTTAAGGAAAACCTGCAATCTTACAGATACTCACTTGTACCAATACATGGGGATGCAATCCAAGCAAACACCTTTATGTGCAATTAGAAATAATTAAAAATTCACATGTGATCTCCCACCTGTCGGTATTGGGAATGCGTTATTGACGCTTAAATTGTAAAATGATTACACAACATTGGATGGCAGATACTTATATTTATACGAGTATATCCGTAGTCTACAAATTTGTATGTATAAATTGGATTTTAATACGATTAAGCGGAAATTTTTAAATCAGAACTAGTGCTACATAATAATACAGGAACTTAAATTTAGCCCATTACAAAACTATGTCACATGACTGAGATTTTCGGAGGCTTTGCAGCCTCTTATGTAGGGAAGTCTTAATTTTGTAGAGGATAAATGTGATTATTGTGAAAATGACGTACAGTATGAAGACACCACCGAAGGTTGCCATGCCCAGAAAGGGTTTCTTCCAATCCAAAATGGGATAGATGTAGTGATTGCCATATCTGAAAATAGAAAAGAGATACGTGTGAATGGTGTAACGAAATTCTAGCAGTATTTATGGATTTTTTTTTAAGGTCCTGATATGTTTTTGAGTGGCTATCTATGAACACACTTGTAATATTTTTCCAATTCCAGTGTGTAACTACAGTCCTGTGAAACTCCATACGTAACCACCTGGAAGTAGTCATCTCAAATGGACAGTTTTTAGACCCAAAAAGCATTTTTATACGAAAAGACAAGAGGTCTAAAACATACAAACCTCCTGAGTAGTTGGCAAGGCATTTTTCCTACTTCCTTTGGGGAGATTCCAAAGGCAGAAGATCTTAATTCCAACTTTACGTTTCAGAAAGAATACCTCTTCTAGCACTTTAGGTGATTTTTCAATTTCTTCATTTTCGCCTGACATTTAAGCAGTCGCTGTCTCTACATAGTGTTACTCATAGATTGTTAGTCGGCTCTTATGATTAGGTAGGGATATTCATTGAGATTCGTCTCGTCTTTTCTGTCATAGATGACTATGATAGGTATTGAGAGGCCTCATTAACAAGGAAACTTCCGATACTAAATAATGAGAGGAGCCTTTGCAACCGAACAAGGTACTCCCGCATGATAGATGCGACTTCCACCTACGCCATTTGAAAATTTGTTCCAGTACGCATAGTAAGTTAACGAGCCGCCCCATAAAGGCCGTATTTCTCCGAAAAAGAGATCAATCCCTCGACTACGATACTTGTATCATACTTTGTAGACTACCCTCGATATTAAAACCCGCATATCACCTTAAAAATAATGATTCCTTTGCGGTACAGAATGGGTATATTGCAATTGAATGTAACAAGATGGTACGATACTGGTATGCACCCTTCAACAGTCGGCAGCACTATTTTACACTACACAGGCAAACTATTTGGAAATGTGAAGGAGGCTAGCGATCGCTAATGGTGAGGACAATAGAAGCACTCGCGCATTGTGGAAACCGAGCGGTGCTGGGAAATAGATGACCGGTTTGAGGCCCGAGTCAACCCCGGACAGATTTATTAAGGCTTACTGCAAGCATATTCTTAAAACTAACAATATCACTGAAAACTAAAGGGTCGGAGCGGTTAATGAAAGTTAGGACGTGATTCATAGGTAGAAAGAAGAATGTTCTTGAGGGCGACTTTGCTGAAGTGGTAGTCGAAGAGAGACAGAATATCGTTAATTTCATGAAGCATTCTAGACACCTTTCGGGACGTTCAATTCAATTTACCTTGGATGGTTTCAAGTCAGATATTCATAAAATAAATGCTGGTGTGCCCCAGGGCTCCGTTCTGCCTCCGACACTCTTTTTAATTTTCATTAATGATCTCTTGTCTGCTACTTCTAATTCAACATATTCCTTTGCTGACGACAGTACTCTCTGCTCTTCATATTCGTTCTCGGATTCACGTCCTTGCTCTTCGGCTGTAGAACGGGAACGCCAGCGTGTGTTAAGCTCATTAAATTCTGTTATTAACAGAATGAAATGTTTCCAAAATACATTGCTGTCTTCTGTCGTTAAAGCGAAATTTAAACACCAAGCCATTATCCATGAATTTCACTTGCATCATCGAAAACGATAAACTTTCCACTCTCGGTATGTGTGTCAATGACCACATATTCGGTGTCGTCAAAAGTGCTGCGAAATGTCTAGGTTTCCTCAAGCGAAGTAAGAAATATTTCACCCCCTCAGATCAGACCTCAATATATCAGGAATTTATCCGCCCGAATTTGGAGTACAATGCCCACATCTGGTCGGGTGCGCCCAAAGCATCTCTGCACCTGCTAGATAAGATTCAAAACCTTTCGATAAAACTCATAGATAATGCTAATATCACTCAAACAATGGATACCCTCGAACACCGACGTAATGTCTCGTGTTTCACTCTGTTTTATCGCTATTTCCACCTTCAGTGCTCCATACAAACCGCCAATAGCATTTCGCCCCTTCAAACTGTAACACACGTCTCGCTATGAATGCTCATCAGTATACCTTTAAACCCACTTTCGGACGTGCTCTAAAATATCGTGATTTGTTCTTAAGCCGTACAACTCGCTTATGGGATGCCCTACCTAGCCCTTTATTTACTAGTCATTATAACCTTCAAACATTTAAAACCAACGTTCACCGGTACCTCTCTTTCTGTCCTCCCTGATTTTCTTTCGCCTGCGCTGTGTGCAAGCATTTTAAGGGTGTTTAAGTCCCTAGAGCGCGCGCAAATTATAAAAAAAAAACATTGGCTCCAGGTGTCTGTAGTTCGTTTTGTGAAGATTGAGCCGGAAAAGTTGCACAGACCCAAGATTGCTTGGGTTGGCGTTAAAAGAAATAAGTTGAAGTAAAGTTTTAGCTATCATCCGATGGAAGACCGGAGTAAGGTGGCCAAACTTGTCTTGCATATTCAAGAAGAGGCCTAATAGAGGTAATGTAAAGAGATTTGGTAACATAAGGATTGGAAAACTCCTTAGACCAGCGTTTAATGAAGCCACATTTTATCAATGTGAGAATGGAAATTGAGTTGCTTATCACAGATACCACCTAAATCACGCAACTCATTCACTAAGGGAACAGGCAGATTAAAGATTAGATAGCAGCAAGGTGAAGTAGGAGGGCATTTACGGGTATAAGTTATAGCTTGACACTTATTGGCGTTAAGCTCAAGGAAATTTTCCTGATACCAAGTACAAAATCTGTCTGGATCTTCCTGCAGTGGAAGGCTATCTGAAGAAAACGATATGTATCTAAAGATTGTTATATCAACTTCATTGATGGTCAGAATAAATAATAAGGGACCAAGGTGGCTGCCTTGATGGACACCAGAGGAGGCTTTAATTGGGTCAGAAACCATGGACCTAAATAGAACATAGTAATGTCGTTCATTCAAATAGAATTGAAGGTATAAAACTCATTTGGAAAGCAAGGGCCTTGATTTTAGAAGGATTATACCATGTAAAATTCTATCAAAGGCTTTACTGAAATCGGTGGCAATCACGTCAGCTTCATTTCCAGGTTCTAGTGCACATAAAGTGCTTGATACGAATTCCATTAAGTTGGTGGTTATAGATCTACCTTTGAGAAATCCGTGCTGGTTTTGGGAAACAATAGATTTACAATGGAGAAACATTATGTCATAAATAATGCTCTCAAAAAGTTTAGGTATGCAGGACAACTAAACAATTGGTCCATAGTTGGAAATATCGTCTTTTCGATGTTTTCCAGGTTGAGGGAAATAATCCCTGGGTCATAGAGGTTGGGATAAGTGCATTTCATATTTCTTTAAAAAATGTAATAATCTTCTTGGAGGTTTACTATTTTATTTTTAACTTGCTCTAAAGTTATAGACACTATAGTAAGAAAGACCAGCATCATTCTATAGTACAAGGAGGAAACCTTCAACTGAGAGTAAGAATGCAAACTTCCAAAGTCACCAATTTTCAAGTTGATATGTTGGTTGGGGGCAGAGAAATTATCACACTATACTGACTATGAGTATAAGTAGACTCATCGAGAAGTTGTAAGCCTAAGGCTCAGTACCATTTGAAAGAGTGGAGCTGCACAGCAGTTTAAAACGAGGTGAGCCTCAACACATCAATGCATTAGAGGTATGCACATGCATCGGGCATTGAAGATGGATGCAGCATCAACCAATTTTGACCACAATAACAGCAAAGATAGTCTTGGATAGCATCAGGTTTCTGCTCGCGATCATTAGCGCCGACCATATATGTAAATATCTGGCGGATAACTACATGGCAATACATCAAGTATAGGTCTCCGTTGTACCTACTTTTGTGGACTCTTAGAAGATTTTCGACAGTGTATCAGTGTATCAGTTATAGTCCAGAGAAGTCATACAACCAACATGATGACTGATAGAATTAAAGCAACATTTTAAGGTTCAAAAATTTCAAGGGTATTACGTGTCATATATGTACACGCATAAGAAGAAAGATTTTATGTGAACAATTTCCAGCACGGCTTGAAACACTTTACTATACACTAGTCAGATATTAAAGACTGTTGATGTCATTTCGAGTACCTTGACAGTAGCTACCAAAAAACCCCAACAGTTTTATAAACAGATTCGCAATAATCACAATCTCTAGGGAGGAAGATTCTGGCCAAAGTATCCTTTTTCGATTGAGATCGTAATGGACAGATCTATCGCCCTTGGAAAAGTTTAACGAGGATGCTTCTGATGCCAAACACTTTGCGTATATTAAGGCATCTAATGTGATTTTTTTTGGTGAAAGGGACCAAAACTTTGTCGTTTAAGTCATGTTTCTAGACCTATTGCTATATACCCTCTCCGTCTATCGAATCATTCAAATCAGAACGCTACCATCTTACCACCTTCTTTGGCTATTTTTAAGAACTTCAACTGAGTTTTCTTAATGCTTCTATGGACGGACATCAGAACCTTCGAGATCACTGTGCTTATGTAGACTGACATTTCCGTGTGACTCTTTTCTACTCTTTTTCTTCATGTAGCTCTCTCCATTGCTTTATTTAAAACAACGTACCTACCATGCCAGTATGCTTAGCTTTTGTTTTTTTTTATAATTAGCGCGCGGTAAAAATGTTTGCATACACCGCAGACGAAGTAATCTTAGGGAGGAAGAAAAGATGGGTACTAATGTACGTTGGTCTTAAATGTTTATAAGTTATAACGACTATTTAAAGGGTTCTATTTGGCATATTGAGTTATCAGCTGTAAAATGTGTGTCCTGGTCACAACTTCCAGAGCATGCAATTGTCTAATGGTAACCTATTTCTAAAGAAACAATACTAAGGAGCCTTCCCATGCAATAATCCAATGTCGGACTCATGATTGTTCTGTTTTTTTCAGAGAAGGGCACTCAACCTGGTCGATGGAAGTCAAGACGTCTTTCTACTCTACCAAAATGAAGAAGGGATAAATAAACTCACGCTTAAGTACAACAAAACTGCCGAGCTCTTTAAGGCATCAGGCGATGACTTGGTAGAGAGAATGCAACAACTCATTTCGAAGATTTTATCGGCAGAGGAACCTTAGCGCCGTTTGTTCGATCTACTGCGCCAAATGTAATGGGTGGTCAGTTACTTCCATAAATCTTATAATTAAATGTGTTTTTTATCTTAAATACTTACTCATCCGAACCTCCTAAATGGTAGTATATCACGGAACAAAAGCAGTAAAAGATTGGCATCATCATTGCATAAATGCAGTGCAGTATTCGTGTTGGAAATCCGACGACCAGGACATCGGCCACCATGAAAAGCGAATTGAAGGTGTGCGTCACAAAACTAAGCACTGGAAATCGCATTGGTTTATCTAAAAGAAAAAGGAAGCCCACAAAACCGTTAAAAATACATGACTTTTGGATATAAAATTTTATTTCCAAAATCGATGATACTTACTTTGTTTACCATGAATAAACGTCCAATAAACGGTCGTTACAACCAGGGCCAATTGCAATGTTACACCATGTGTTAGCCAGTAGAACTTCAACAGAAACGGTGTAGTCTCTTCGTATGATTTACTCGAAACCTTCATTGGCAACTTACCAATGTTAAAGTACCATTGTGTAACTGCTATTGCTGCCAATACATTCGTCAGGACACAAAGGATCAGCCCCCAGTTTGTCAAGTAAATGAATAATTTGCCATCGCAAAATTGTAACACTAAACACACTATGAATAGTCCAACGAAGAAGAGTGCCAAAATCCATCGGAACACCAGATATGGGAAACTCTTAGCACCACTCTGCCACTGGAATTTGCAAAATAAACAGAAAAAGTAAAACAAGGTTAATTGGGAAGTTCAGATACAGAGATACTCGTACTTAAAATCTAAAGGCTGCATGTGATTGATGGGATCAAGGTTTTCGTTGTTATGTTCTGGGAGAAATGAGCGATGATGAGCTGAAATTAATTTGATGTTGTTTTCTGGGAAATTATTGTTTGTTGTTATTATTGCTTGTCCTCATATGAGAACAAGTCGATTAGTCTTGACATTTGTATGTAAAACAGGGAGAAATAAATCAAATTTTATGCAATTAGATACATGAGACTTATATGTACATGAGAATTACTAATTTGCGTCCTTTGATCATCTTTGTGACATCCATTCCTCCATCTGGAATCATCTTCAATAAATACCAACTCTGGGAACTGTATGCGGTACGCCAAGAACTACTGAGCACTCGACAGATTGCTTCCTTTTTTCGTATGAGGAAAACATTTGGTAGGCCACATTGAACAGTGTTAGGTTTCTGTAATTGTATTAATCGGGGTACAGTTTTGAGAAACTGAAAGATTTCTGAGACAACCGTCGATCTTGTAAATTAAGATTCTGATGTGGTCTTCCCAACACAGTCTAGAGTTAAAAGAAATATGTACCTAACTTCCAAGGGATAGTGGTGATTTGTTGTTAGCAACAAGAAGTGTCACTTCTGCCGGTTATTAAACATTTTGTTATTTCGGGATTGAGTCTCAGACAGTTTTTGTTTGACCAGATATTAATATGAAGACGGTACTAATATAGCTTCCTCGCAACACTTTCCACAAAATTAGGAGACGGCATATGTGATATTTGTTAGGTCACTTATAAATAAGAAAACATTAGGGGTCCTAAGATTGACTCTTGTGGAACATCCGCTGGAACAAATGATCGAGTGTCGCTAGAGAAAACTGCTTATGTCCTACCAAAGAAAAAATAAAATTTGTTGCTGGAGAGGAAAAGTTGTAGATCTTAAGGAGCTATGAGACAAGGATGTTGTGATTCACCGTGTCAAAGGCCTTAGAAAAATCCAAAAGAGTTAAATGGTTAATTGAGATGGTTTCACAGGAATGTGCAACTATGACTTTAAGCCCTATACTATAGATTGAAATATATTCAAATCGCCGTTTAGTAAAAGAAAGACGCATACGTATTTGTGAATGGACAACCTTTTCCAGGACCTTTAACAGGTATCCCAATAGGCTTATATTCCGCCTGCGACATGGTTGTAGATTTCTTTTATAACATGGAGGAAAACTTGATGCCAACAATACATATATGTATTATTGAAAATGTTAGTGGCGGCAGAGAGTATGTAGAGTAACATTATTTGAAAAAGTTAGGGTAGATTCCATCAATTCCAATAGCCGTAGATTTATTTTTGAGAACTGCTCTCACAAAAGAGGTACCGGTTTTAAATGTTTGAAGGTTATAATGGTCAGGAAATGAAGAGCTCGCCAGGGCATTCCATAAGCGAGATGTACGGCTTAGGAAAGAATCACTATATTTCACGAAAGTAATTTTGAGGCTAAGCAGATGAGCGCTCATAGCGAGACGGGTGTTATGGTTAAAGGTTTGAAGGTGCTGAATGCTACTAGCAAATTTAATGGAGCACTATGTTCATTGTCTCAGTGATATTAGCATCACATATAAGTATTACCGCATGTTTTTGAATCCTGTCTAGTAGGTGCAGAGATGTTTTAGGAGCACCTGACCAAATATGGGCGTTTTACTACAATTTTGTGCGTACAGCATTGTGTTTTGGAAGCATTAAATTCCACTCTGTTGGAGGTTATCCAATTAGTTATGCTGTTAATATCAGCCGTTCTACAGCCGAAGAGCAGGGACATGAGTCCGGGAACGAATATGAAAAGCAGAGAGTGCTGTCGCCAGCAAAGGAATATAATTGATTAGAAGTGGCAGCCAAGAGATCGTTGATGAAAATTGAAAAGAGTATCGGAGACAGAGAGTGTACAGGGCGCGGCAGAACCATTTGAGCAGTTTTGAAGAGTTATAAAAAAAAACCAGGGTATATATGAACTCTCATAGACACTAGACGTGCAGGAAACATTTTCCTTAAAGCATTTAAATAATTTCGGGCTGTGTTGGCTTAGCCCCATCCTGTTGGAACCAAACATCCCTTAATCCCTCTTCTTCAACAAGCACTTCCAGTCAGGGCTACAGAAAATTTTGTAACATTGAAACATAACTCCCGGAATTCATGGTCACGGTCACGCCTCCCTCTTCAAAGAAGTACGGGCCAATAACGCCAAATTGTGATACGGCACACCACACTGTTAGTTTAGGAGAATGGAGCGGTCTTTCGTGAACTATTTGGGGGTTGTTTCCAGCCCAGTAGCGAACGTTTTGTTTATTCACAACCCCGCTTACGTGAAAATGTTCCTTGTCGCTGCTGAAGAATGCTGCCTCAGGAGGAATCACTGCAAGCATTTCCTCACACAGATTTTGGCAGTTGGCATAGTCTGCTGGGTTTAATTCTTGAACCATCATTACTCGTATTTAGAAGGGATGGAAATTCAAATCTAAATGCAGAATGCTCCTAAAACTGCGGTCTGAAATACCCAATGCAATAGCGTGCCTTCGAGCAAAACGTCTTGGCGATTGCTCGACTGCTGCTCTCACTAGCTCCATAGATCTTCGTCGGCCATGTGTACCTATTCTTAGTGTTCTACCAGGAATCCAGGACCGAATTGTGTTCGTAGTAAGAACAGCATTATTTTGCGGAATGTTAAAACGTCGCCGATAAGCTCTTTGCGTCGCAATCACAGATCAGTTGTTTTCATAACACGCACGCATGGTCCAAACCACTGCTACTAAATGGGGGTGACGACAAAACAAAAGGAGATCTAGTGGAAGTGCCTACTCCCACAACCGTGCGAACACCTGCCCTTCCAAACTGCTCAATTGATTCTACCGCACCCTGTATATATCAGACTTGAAACCATCAAAGACAACTTGAATTGAACGTTCCTAAAGGTAACTTCTAATCTCTTCAATTATACGAAAATTAAAGGTACCAGATCTTCTTGTGGAACTGGGTATGCTCGGGTACTCGATGAGATTTGATTAGCAGCGAAGACTCTGTTCAGGTTATTTAGATCGCCGTCATAGACATCAGATGTATTTTTTGCCACACCGAATTCTTGTAAGTTTTTCCAATGCATTTTGGACGGTAGCATATTGTCAATTGCTTTTTGTAAAATTCTCGTTAGGCTTTTCTTATTTTTGAATCAATGAAATTTCGTAGTGATCGAAAGATCTCTGGAAGTTTAAAACGTTTCGACCTTTTGTAAGCAAGGGTCGGTCTGTTTCCTATCATGAGGATTTCCCCATGTTAAATGGGACTTCGAAGATACTCAATCTGTTCATGAAATATCGGCGTCAGATCAATATTCTTGGTGTCCTTTTCAACCCATTCCGTGTTTATCTCTCTAAAATCCCTGAGGGAATAGATGTGTGGCTCACGATTAATATCAAGACTGGGGGTTGCAAAAATTAGATCCTGCTTGAAAAAAACAGGGGTAGACGTTTGATTATAAAAAAATTGTTTGCCTTTCACTTGTAGCAAACAGATCGAGAATAGTGATATTCGAACTGGTAAAATTGATTGACGACGATGTTCAGACCAAGGGTATTTATAGAATAAACGAATGGCGAAGACTCATCAGCATCAAGAATGTTGCCATATAGATCCCCACAGGGTAAAGAGATAAAAAGATATCCCAATGATATTTAAAAAGATGTTATGATCGCATGTGCCTTAAAATTAATAAGGAAATCCGTTTATGTAGGGAAAGTTACTACCATAACCAAATTAGGATTTCGCACGGAAACCTTAAGAAAGAATGGAAAGTGGTTAACAATATTATTAATCGAAATATGAGAAAGTACGATACAACTATAACGCTTAGCGTTGGTAGTATAGTTATCTCGGATCCTATTTCAGTAGCAAACAAATTCAATGAGTTCTTTGCTTCAATCGGGCAATCGTCATCTTCGTCCGATTTTTCTAATACTTGCTATGGTGAACCTAGAGATGGTTAGTTTTTACTTTTAAATTCAGTTTTATTGTTTCCTTCATTATTAACTTACGTTCTAGACAAAAATGATTAAATCTAATTTGACAACAACAGTTACTTATTCTAGCTTACTGGCTCTTACCGAACGCTCTAAACTTAACTGTTTCATTCATCTTTTGCCAACGCGGCCTTTCCACGAGATCCCCCTAGCTATCCTTAATCTAACTTACAACTAAGAGGAGTGTGTTACCTTAGTAACGTACCGACCTAGGAAAGCGATCCCACCCTTTCCCCTTCTAGAAGCCACCAGAATTCGGTGTACTGTTTCTCGGCATCGACCCGATCCCAAGATGGTCTTGTGGATAGTGTTCTGCAAAGAAACAGTTTTTATTTTGAACCTATTTCGGGTCTTGAGTTATTAAAAAACCATAAACTCTTTAAACAACTCAAATTCATATGGGAATGATGGTATTTCAAACCTTGTGCTAAAAAAAATATCCCTTAACATAGTTGATATTTTAACACATTATTTTAATTTAAGTATTGTCACTGGCAATTTCCCTTAAGAACTGAAATGTGCCAAAGTTATACCACTTTTTAAAAAAGGAAGCAAAAACGATAAAAATAATTATAGGTCTATCTCGCTGTTACCTTCCATTTCAAAAATATTTGAAAAAATATTTAAGCGCAAGATTTTGAAATATCTCGAACATAAAAATTTTTTTAGTTCGAAGCAGTTTGGTTTCAGATCGGGTCTTTCTACTGAAGATGCTCTCCTAGAATTTTGCTCCTTTATACACAAAGGTTTAGACGATAAAACATTTTGCAGTGGACTTTTTGTAGATATAACTAAGGCCTTTTTGTAGATATAACTATGGTTGATCACAACATTCTTTTGAACAAACTATACAATGTGGATTTCCGTGGTTGTATATATGATTGGTTCGCTTCTTATCTGAAGGACAGAAAACAATTGGTCAAAATAGGAACCAGTTTTAGTAATCCCAAAACTATCAAACTCGGCGTTCCCCAAGGGTCTGTTCTTGGTCCTATTCTGTCTTAGATTTACATTAATTCTATTTTTGAACAACCTTTTGCTGGAAAAGTTACTGCAATTGCAGACGACTTAGCTATAGCATATAGAGCAGTTAGTCCCTTGAACTTAGTAGCTGATATCAATCATGACGTCCATTTATTAAGAATTTGGTTTCCTGGACACAAACTACTGGTTAGTAGCAAAACTAAACTTATGTTTTATAGTCTAAGCACAGCTAATTGCGAAAGATATAACTTAATCAGCAATGCGTGTGCTGCGGACTCTTTTGATACGAGCATCGCTTGTAACACCAATTGTTTTAAAATTGAAAATGTTCATTATTTTAAATATCTGGGTGTAATAATTGATCGTAATTTGAGTTGTTCTGAGCAAATTTTAATTGTGAAGCGTTATCTTCTTAACACCATTCGTTGTTTTTATCGCCTGAGAATGTTTTGTTCCAATAATAGTCGAAAAACAATATACTACGGGATTTTTCATTCTAAATTACAGTATGGAATAAGTTGTTTGGGGGGGGGGCTACCTTAGTAAACTTCAGCAGCTAATTGTGCTGCAAAAATGTGCAATAACAAAAGTCTGTAACTCTTCTCGTCTAGCTCATTCCATGGAGCTATTTAGGCGTACGAGAATTCTCCCAGTGTGACATCTTTTCTATTACAAGGTACTTAAAAGTTTCTTTATTAGAGGTGGATACCTGCAAAGTCCAATATCTGACACATATATCTTACGAAGCAATTCCCAATCATTTGTTCCAATTCCTGCCTTTCGTACTACAAGCTTTAGAAATTCTTACTCCATTATATCATGCAAGTTATTTAACAAACTCCCTATTGACGAACGAATCATAACAACCTTATCCTCTTTTTTGAAAAAGATAAAATGTTGGCTTCTTGGTTTCGAACATAATAATATTGAGGTTTTGTTGCGCTATATTGTTTAGTTACATTTTGTTTTTGTTTTTTTTGTTTTTCGTCATGAATTTTGCTATTAATGATTAATTTCTGAATTACTTTCTCACTATTGCCTTTAATTACTGTTCAATTGTTTTTATATTATTGATTAATGATTAATTTTAATGAATTACTTTTTTTACTTTTTCCTTTAATTACTATTTAATTTTTTTTATATTTGTATTAAATTGTAAGGTGACCACAATGAATTATTAACTTTGAAGTGGTATTAGCTCTATTTTTTTCTTTCATAAAATAAAAATGCCACTAACTTATTCTCTTTTATTTTTTAAGCTAATGAGAATAAAGAATACACTGGGAAAAAAAAAATATCAGAAAGTGGTAAAAGATTTATATAGATACTTTTGTTTGGTCAATATCTAGCACTGATATGATATTTGTTTTTTTGGCAATTTCGACAAAAGAAGCAATAGTCAATTGGACTATCTGGGGACGACTTAATTAAAAGAGAAACCATTTAATTCGATGGAACATAAATAGCAACACCACCTTGCCCGCGAAAGACATTGTAACCGCTCATTGAATACGAGTAGATTTAATCACCTAGGTTGGGATCAAACCATATCTCAGAAACACACATCATCATCCCATCAATGACATATGTACATTCAAACCCACGTGCTGCTTACAAAAGACATTAATAAGAACACGCAAATTACTGCTTGTAGAATATGATGTATCGCATCCGTAACCCCTCTGATATCACCCATCGATGATAATAAAAATACATAAATACTGGTCACTCGATCGGCATTCAATATGACTGAAATAGTCATATTCACAAGGATTTACCATTCTGCCTTTTGGCCCTGCACAAAGCTGTTAGAACCCATTATGTAAGCCCATCTATCCATCGTTTGTAAAGCGAAATATGAAAAAATTCTCAATAAGGACGGTGAATCCAAAAAAGTTTTGTTTCATCAAGGCAATGCACCAGTTCACTTATTCGTCATCGCGATGGCCAAAATCAATGTGCTAAAGTCCAAATTGCTTCCTCATGCATTATATTCGCCAGATTTAACCCCCTCGGATTATTTTCTATTTCCGAAATTGGAAAAATGACTCGGTGGTAAAAAATTTGCCGACAGTAAAGAGGTGGAGTCTGCGGTTGATGGCTATTTTAAGATTCTCACTATAAACAGGGTATCGAAGCTATTGAACATCATACATCAATACGCAATGGGAAAGTGTATTGAGCTAAAAGTAGACTTATTGGCCCAAGTTTTTTTCTTTGTTAGGTCGGGTTCTTCTGGGTCTATCCTCGTATCACTGATGCAAAACAGTAGTCCGAATTTCTATTATTGGGTATACAACTTAATTCGTGGGTTTTTTTTTCAAAATTTGAACGTTTATTTAAGAAAAACATGTACAACAGTATTATTCAAAGTATTGCCCATCTGAAGCTATGACTTTTTCCCATCTTTCTGGCAATTTGTGGATCCCATCCCAAAAGAACTGCGCCGGCTTGGCAGCCAAGAATGAATCAAGCCAATTTTTGATATTCTGCTCTGATGTGAACCGTATTTCAGTGAGGGCGTTCTGCATTGACCGGAACAAATGGTAGTCAGAAGGGGCAATGTCTGGGCTATAAGGCGGGTGGGGCAAGACTTCCCATCCACCGTTTTCCAAATAGTTCTTAACCGGAATATCAACGTGGGGTCGAGCGTTGTCATGATGGAAAATTATCGCCTCGTGTCTGGTCGCATATTCCGGGCGTTTTTCGGCCACTGCTCTCTTCAAACGGATAAATTGTGTTCGGTTGTCCATTGATGGTTTCACCCGGTTTTAGCAGCTCATAATACAGCACACCCATCTGATCCCACCAAATACAGAGCATTACCTTTGCGCCATGGATATTCGGCTTTGCTGTTGATTTGGCTGGTTGGCTGGGTTTCACATATGATTTTTTGCGCTTGGGGTTGTCGTAATAGATCCATTTTTCATCACCAGTAACAATCCGATGCAAAAATGACTTCCTTTTGTGGCGTTCCAGCAGCATTTGGGACATGCAAACCGTCTTTCGACGTCTCTCGGCTTGAGTTCATGTGGAACCCAATTTCCTTGCTTTTGAACATATCCAGCTGCTTTTAAATATTTTAAAATGGCTGCTTGAGTGACACCCAAAGATTCTGCGAGCTCTTCTTGTGTTTGGCAACAATCTTCATCTTCATCTTCAAACTTTTTTGGCTGCCCAGGACATTCATCGTCTTCCAAGCCAAAATCACCACTTTTAAATCGTGCAAACTACTTTTGGCACATTCGCTCAGCTAGCGCATGTTCACCATAAACTTCCGCCAAAATACGATGACTTTCGGCAGCAGTTTTCTTCATATTAAAGTAATGAAGAAGAACTCCCCGCAAAAACACTTTTCAGGTACAAAGTTCAACATATTTGAGTGAAAAACAATTATTGTTGTTTACGCTTTAAATGAATGACATATACTGAAATGACGTACAATGGCAGTAGCTTTCCAACGCATGTTCCAATGGAATAATAACAATGGAATAATACAAGTTACACCATCTCTTAGCAAACCGCACGAATTAAGTTATAGACCCGGAAGGAAAACTATGAATGAATCAGATAACTGGCAGAAATACAAAAAAAAAATTTCATCGATTATAAGTAGAAATGATTAAACAAAAAAACAAAAATAAAAACGTATTCTCCAGTCAGATCAAAATCTATACTCTATCTGATTTTACGAGGGGCGTTCAAGATATTCTCGGTATCGGGGTGAAGCTGTGGTTGCATATATAAATTGACTTATTTATCAAGTAACACTATTATTTTAGTGCATTCATGTAAAATTTCATATAAATGTGATTATTAATTCGCGTTTTATCTCTAGTTAAACAGAATCATAATGGCAACTGAGGCAATGATGGTGAAAATTGAGCATCGCGCTGTAATTAAATTTCTCACTAAGCAAGGAAAAAGTCAAAAAACTATTCATGAAGAGATGGTGGCTGTTTACCAGGGTTCCGCACCTTCATTATCAACTGTGCAAAAGTGGTCAAGTGAGTTCAAGAGAGGCAGAGAGAGCATTGAGGACGAGCCCCGCTCCGGCGCCCCGGCTACTGCTTGTACGGGAGAAAGCATCAAAGAAGTCGAAAAACTTGTTCTTGAGGATGCCTGAATAAAGGTGAAAATGATGGCAGAGATCACCAAGCTTTCAATTGGTACCATTCACACCATTCTTCATGACCATCTTAACCTTTCAAAGGTCAGTGCAAGGGGGGTGCCACGAATGCTCACAGCGCCTCAGATAAAAAGTGAGAATCGCATGCTGTAGAGAGCTTTTGGAGATGTGTAGTGAGAACGCGGACGGTGTTATGGATCGAATTGTTACTGGGGACGAAACATGGGTCCACCACTATGATCCTGAAAGCAAACAAGAGTCCATGCAGTGACATAAAAAAGGAACAGACCCCCCGAAGAAGTTCAAAGTCACAGTTTTTTGGGACTCAAAGGGAATCTTGCTCATTGAGTACAAACAAAAAGGTGAAACCATCAACGCCACATCCTACGCTTCCACTTTGCATAATTTGCGGGAGGAAATTAAAAAGAAAAGACGGGGTAAACTCGCAGCGGGTGTGTTGCTTCTTCATGACAACGCTCCTGTTCACACGGCGCGACTTTCCAAGGCTGCTGCGCGAGATTGTGGTTTCGAAGAAATCCAACACCCACCCTATAGTCCAGACCTTGCCCCTATTGATTATTTCCTGTTTCCGGATTTAAAAAAATGTCTTCGTGGAAAAAGATTTTCGGATGATGAAGAACTCAAGTCGGTATTTTGCAGAGAAAGAGGAAATTTATTATTTTGAGGGTTTAAAAAAGCTTATCTCAAGATGTAACAAATGCATTGATGTTAGGGGAGATCATATTAAAAAATAAAAACAATTTAAATTGAATTCGCATTTTCCTTCATATCGATACCGAGAATATATTGAACGCCCCTCGTATACATCACACGACACACAGCAGTACACGAGTCACACAGGACCGCACATAAATCCAATTTTCACGTGATAAATTTTTGACCATATTGCCTAGCCATTCATAAAATGACCTACAATCGGTAAAGAAAATTATAACATTTTATTCGAGTTCATATATTGAATAAACAAATTAAGAATCATAGTTTGGGCATGGAGCAATATTGTCCTCCTCCAATTTGTAAATTTCCGCAATCACACTCGGAATACATTGAATTGGAAAGAGTCGCTTTAAGTAGATTGCCTTCAAATCTAAATCTATCTTTGAATGTCCTTCAATTTTCGATTATCAAAAATATTGTGAAAAATTCACACAAATACCAGTAATTGTAACTTTTACTTTCATTGCTACTAAACGATGTTTATAATTAGTCGCTACAGCAAAATTCTTATGTCGCAACAAGGTATCGGATTGAGGCAAAAGTGCATATCGAGAGTCAGATCCGCCGTATACATTTCATTCGAAAGCAATCTGCGATTTTCTCTTGAAAACATCGAAATATTTCATTTTGTATTTTGAAGTATCCCTTTATGATTTTTAAGTTTTTTTCTTTATTTTATAAGGAGCTCGCGCTCAAGGGGTTTTTGTTTGTGCGGGCGAAGGAAATGTTGAGATAAAGAAAGGACATTATTTTTAAATGTCTGTAAGTTATAACGACCAGTGGCCTATTTCACCAACATACAAATTTGTACTTACAAGCACTTTTTAATAAAGTTTGTGGTTTTTTTTCATTTATGTTGTTTCACCAAACTCTGAGTATTACACATTTTACAAAGGGAAATTTGTTGAAATGCTTAGCTTTTCGTTTCACCAAAAGTTATTTATAGTTGTAATTGGCAATTGTAAATTTGTGAAAATTTCACATATTTGTGAGTTTACGTTCAGTATGTGGCAATAATTTACAAGTGATAGTTGACGTGTAATTTCTCCTGCAAGTTTGCATTAACACCTAGGCAGTAGTTTTTTTTTACAGCTTTACACTGGCTTGAGAATGGAGGAGTTGCTGACATGCACGGAATATTAAAGTCGACCGTATGCAGATGTGTTTACAGAGTTTGTATAAAAAATTGTTGATTTACTGTTTGAAAGTGTTGTATGTTGGCCTAATGAACACGAAAACATATGTGAACAGTTTTACAATATTTCCGGTAAATACATGTTTTATTTTTTGTAGAATTTTTAGAAGGGTGAATGACTCTAACTCCAACTTTTTAAAATGCTATAATTTTTTTTATTTTTTGAAAAATTTTATTGTGCCAAAGCAAAAAATGCTGGAAAATACATCAATTTTCAAATTGTATCAGTAGTTTTCAATATGTCTACCTTTGGCGCGAATAGTGGCCTTGAGACGGCCGAAGAAAGCATAGCACACTGCACGCAAGTGGCTCTGCGGTATTTTGGCTCATTCCCGGCGAAGTGCTTGTTTGAGGTGGTCCAAACTTTGGTATTTTTTAGTGCCAACCTTCGCCTTCAAAATACCCCAGACAGAGAAATCCAACGGATTTGCATCCGGAGAATTTGCAATCCATTGTGTCGAAGAAATGAAGTGTGGAACATTGTTTTTTTACCAATCTTGGTTGACGCGCACGTTGTGAGACGGTGCTGAGTCTTGTTTAAATGTCCACGGTCTCCGACCGAAATGATTGTTTGCCGAAGGCTTCAAACTGCCTCTAAGATAGTTTCACGGTATACAATCGCATTAATTTTGACGCCACGGTCCAAAAATACGAGGGGAGAGCGACCATCGGCGGTTATGGCGGCCCAAACCATCACCATCGGTATTGCCTGCTTTCTGGTGGCCGTCCGAAGGTGTAAATTTTCGAAGGACCTCTCTGGCAAGTCAACTCGGTCATTTTGTTTGTTGACATATGGCTCGATAACAAATGGCGACTCATCGGAAAAAACCAAATCCACTTTTGTGCAAGCGTAGCAACTCCTTCACTCTTTCGACTTTAATTTTTTTCTGTTGCGGTGTAAGATCATGTGCTTTTTGGAACTTCAATGGCTTGAGCCCAAGCTCATTTTTCAGTATGTGTTGCATCCGTTTCAACGCTATGTTGAGCTCACGAGTCATTTTTCTTCCACTTCGACGCGGATTTCGCTCAATTCGAGCCTTCACTTTCCGAACCATTTCTGCCGATGTTGCTGTTTTTTTCACGACCACCTCCATGACGTTTTGCAACGCTGAACCATAACGAGCTATGGTTCAAGACACAAATGATTTATTCACGTTGTGGTGCTGGAGGGCTCTAACGATAGCTACTTGTGGTTTTCCAGCCAAATATAAAGCAATCACACTATCACGTTTGAATTCCATCGCGGATAAAAAATTTTCAACATAACTGAGACGGAAATCGTTTAAAAGGCTTGTAAGGAGTAAAATTATCTGTCATGTGTCAAAATTTGAGCTCACTGTCATGTTGTTGGTTGGTTGCAGTTCGAGTCATTCAGGGGTGTATACACATCTACGTATCTTTTGTATTAGGCATGCCTTTTGTTTATAGATGTATATACGGGACTTTTGTAGAAATAGATGCTCCCAGCGAGTTTGAATTTGCATATGTTGGTAGGCATGGAAAGCATTCTATTAATTGTATGCTCGGAAGTCTACATGATTCAAGAGTGTTGCGAAGAAGTCACCCTTTTTATAAACTTAGAGGTAGCTTTTACTTGGGGATAGGGGATATCCAATTTTGAGAAATGCAACTTCCGAAATTGATGGATACAATAGAGCACATAAATCAACTCGAAGAATAATAGAAAACGCTATTGGAATTTTGAAAGAAAAATTTTCATGCCGGACCACTTACGATTGCAACCGATAAAAGCAGTTACTGTCATAAAATGTTGCGTTATCTTGACTAACATTTCACGACAATCAACAGATAACTATTTTGAGGTTTCCACCACCGAAGAGGAAGAAAATTTCAAGAACCCAAATGAAAATTATGATAATTTGATGGCCAAGCTACCTTACAATATTTTTTTGGCACATTTTTCATGAAAATTTAATAAAACAGCAAGATTTTTTTATAATAAACAAAATCTCTTTATTCTTTTTTTGTATTGTTTTTTTATTTTTTTTATTTTTTTAATAAAAACAAAAGTTTACTGGTCTTTGTTCAGATCCTGAATTTTGAGGATTCTGAGTCTGATGTCTCCTCCAGTTCCGTAGTTAGGCGGCTTACTGGATGCCCTAAATCAATTTCATTTTTTCGTGCATCCAATTGCAAGTTACACATATACTCGTATTTCCAACTGAAGTCTCTTTTTCTTCAGGGAAATAATATCTTCTTCGTCGGATGTGGTTTGTTGCCGCCTTCCGTTTGGAGCTCGCCTTCGTTTCTGGTATGGACAGGCTTAAGAATAACAATAAACATATTAGTGCAAATAGAATTTTGTAAAGAATAAACGTTTTCTCGTATCCTATTTCGCTTTCATTATACTCTTTATTTGTGGATTTAGGTCCTGGGCCATCTTCTAGTGGTATTGAAGAGGAATCATCAACAATCCCACCCAACATTCGCGATTCCTTACCGATAATATCAATAATTATATTATCAATAATTATATTATCCAGATCAGTTAATATGCAGTTCATACCACATGCGAAGCCAGTTTTGAATCCTATCTAGCAGGTGCAGAGATGTTTTAGGAGCACCTCACCAGATGTGGGCATTGTACTTCAATTTTGGGAGGATGGATGCCTTATATATTGTGGCCAAATTAGAGTGGGTAAAATATTTCCTACCTTGCTTGAGGAAACCTAGACATATCGCAGCATTTTTGACAACATCGAATATGTGGTCATTCCAACGTAAGTTGTCACTGACACACATACCGAGAATGGAAAATTTATCGGTTTCGACGTTGCTAGTGCCATTCAAGGATAATGGCTGGGTGTTTAAATTTCGCTGTAATGACAGCAGACAGCATTGAGTTTCGGAACCATTAAATTCCACTCGGTTGATAGTTCCCCAATTGGTTATGCTGTAAGCTGAAGCATTTTTGGTTTCCGTCAAAGAAGTTCGATTCATTTGTCTTGTTGTCTGACATCAAAAACTCATGCACTCCTGGAGTATCAATTTGTCGTTTTTCTGGGGGAAAATCCTTCTTTGTGATCTCCCACTGAGAACGAATCGATATCAAGAGGACAAATAAAACAACATGAAGCGAACAATTGATTCAGTCTAAAGGGACATGAATAAAGTCCTCTTGAAAGCCAATCGTCTTGTGTTTCTCTGGATATTATCTCTGTCTTTTAAATTTAATTAAATTTCAAAAAGCTATCAACACTATATGAGAGAACTTCATCATCAGCATAGACAAGCAAATGGCCATACGAATTTCATATTAAAATTTGGTCATAATTCTCTCCTAAAATCAACTTCATCAGTTGAAATTCCCCGAAAAAAAGTCGACAGAACCAATAAAAAACTGACGACGCTACAACCATATTTAATTAACCAATTAATCCTAAACTATTGACCCCGCATTTTATGTTTATAAAACGACAAACTCGACTTAATCGGTTTTTTTACGAATTCCGATAATTTGTTATCGGATCCGAGTGGTCGTAAATAGATTGTACAACTCGACCGAGGGGGCAAAGTTCTTATGTATGGTTTAGAAAAACGGCCAGAACTTGCCATAATTCATTATTTTGCTTTTTTTTTAAATAAGATTACGTAGTAGCATTAACTATTTTGCAATTATTGATTTCTTGAATATTTATTTATTTAAATTTCATTTTACGAGTAAGCCAAAAAAAAAATATTGTTTATTATCAGGTTGATGGAGGGAGATAAACAGCACTGAAAGCAATAGTTTATGTTTACTTCTCACTTTGACAGACGGAATTTTCAGGCAAATGTTTCGATAAATGACGAAGTTTAGAGGTTTTCATTTCTCCTGAATCAGGCAAACTACGAGTATAAAGAGGTTCCATTCATCAGGCATATTTTCCTCCGACTAAGTCCTGGCAACTAATTCGAGTCTGCTCTCTACCAGTCGTACCCGTGTGCCTTGAATAGGTTGCGGGATAGCTTACGTTTTTGCACATAACATTCAGCTTCTCAACGTTGTTCCTAGAGTAGGATCTCTCTCCCAGATACTTCCTTCCTTCCGAGCCTGCACACCAATCTCGTTGTTCTATGGAACGCCGCTTCATTGGTGAGTTGTTTTGATTGTGCTTGTTTCTGTTGTCTCTTGAATCCAGGATTTTCAAAGAGCGAAAAGCGCATATTTAAACAAAGTCGCAAGATGGTACTGCAGATAAAATTTGTATTTGACAACGAATTCTCGCAGCAAAGACGGCAGAAATCAGATCGGATTTCTCGTAAAAGCCTATATTGACGCCATTGAGGTACATAACTGCATAGAAGATCCTCGGGAATTTTACCAAAAGGTACGAGGAATGAGTTATAAAAAAACAAATCCTACGGGGATTAGGATTGTAATGAACAAAAAGAGTATCTGCAGGTGCTGAAAACCTAGAATGATTATATTAAGCGGTTAAAAGTGATGGAGGCCAATATTCGCAATCAAAACAAAGCAATCAACGTAAATGAAAATCGATATAAACTCTGGGAGCTGGATCAAAGAAGAATTTTGAAGAAATGCAGAGATAAACATTATCTAACACTTAAATATGGTTTCTAATCAACCTGGTGAATATTTAGAAGAAAAGACTATCTGCATACCGTCAAATACACAGTATCGCCCTCAGGATCGATCTCTTCAACTTTGCTTACTATTTGTGGCGTAAAATCCAAAGGGCAAGCAACCAACGTTGCATTATTACGAGTAACATTCCTCCAAGACAAAAGTAAAGCGTAGTTCAAAAAGTGTAACCCATCATCAAGAAAGAACAATTATCACTTGTACTTGCAGACCACTGCCGTAAAAGTGCGGGGACAAATAATTCTTGTTAATCGCTGTTCAGTTAAGGAATGAAATACTCTGACGACCAACCAGGAAGGCACACTCACTGCCCCTGCTTCTACTCTAAATAGGGACAGCATGAACCTTATTAAAAGCGGATACAAGGTTAGGACATACTGAGAGAGTGAACACAAAAGTTTCGGTTTGGAAACCCTTGAAATCTATTCTGGACTAGAGAACATTATGATCAACACGTTCAAGATGATCAAGACGATCAAGACGATCAAGACGATCAAGACGATCAAGATGATCAAGACGATCAGGGCCATCAGGACGATCAGGACGATCAGGACGATCAGGACGATCAGGACGATCAGGACGATCAGGACGATCAGGACGATCAGGACGATCAGGACGATCAGGACGATCAGGACGATCAGGACGATCAGGACGATCAGGACGATCAGGACGGTCAGGACGAACAGGACGATCAGGACGGTCAGGACGATCAAGACAATCAAGACGGCCAAGACGATCAAAATGATCAAGACGATCAAGACGATCAAGACGATCAAGACGATCAAGACGATCAAGACGATCAAGACGATCAAGACGATCAAGACGATCAAGACGATCAAGACGATCAAGACGATCAAGACGATCAAGACGATCAAGACGATCAAGACGATCAAGACGATCAAGACGATCAAGACAATCAAGACGATCAAGATGACAAGACGATCAAGACGATCAAGACGATCAAGACGATCAAGACGATCAAGACGAACAAGACGATCAAGACGCTCAAGACGATCAAGACGATCAAGACGATCAAGACGATCAAGACGATCAAGACGATCAAGACGATCAAGACGATCAAGACGATCAAGACGATCAAGACGATCAAGACGATCGAGACGATCGAGACAAACAAGATGATCAAGACGATCAAGACGATCAAGACGATCAAGACGATCAAGACGATCAAGACGATCACGACGATCAAGACGATCAAGACTATCAAGACGATCAAGACGATCAAGACGATCAAGACGATCAAGACGATCAAGACGATCAAGACGATCAAGACGATCAAGACGATCAAGACGATCAAGACGATCAAGACGATCAAGACGATCAAGACGATCAAGACGATCAAGACGATCAAGACGATCAAGACGATCAAGACGATCAAGACGATCAAGACGATCAAGACGATCAAGATGACCAAGACGATCAAGACGATCAAGACGATCAAGGCGATCAAGACGATCAAGACGATCAAGACAATCAAGACGATCAAGATGACAAGACGATCAAGACGATAAAGACGATCAAGACGATCAAGACGATCAAGACGATCAAGATGATCAGGACAATCAAGACGATCAAGACGATCAAGATGACCAAGACGATCAAGACGATCAAGACGATCAAGGCGATCAAGACGATCAAGACGATCAAGACAATCAAGACGATCAAGATGACAAGACGATCAAGACGATAAAGACGATCAAGACGATCAAGACGATCAAGACAATCAAGACGATCAAGACGAACAAGACGAATAGGACGATAAACATGATCAGGACGATCAAGACGATCGAGACGATGGGAACGATCAAGCTGATCGAGACGATTAAGACGAATAAGACCATCAAGATAATCAAAAGTATCAAGAGTATTAAGACGACCAAGATGGTCACGACGATTGAAACGATGAAGACGGTCAGAACGATCAAGACGATCAGGACGATCAAGACGATCAAGACGATCAAGACGATCAAGACGATCAAGACGATCAAGACGATCAAGATGATCAAGACGATCAAGACGAACAAGATGATCAAGACGATCAAGACGATCAAGACGATCAAGACGATCAAGACGATCAAGACGATCAAGACGATCAAGACAATCAAGACGATCAAGACGATCAAGACGATCAAGACGATCAAGACGATCAAGACGATCAAGACGATCAAGACGATCAAGACGATCAAGACGATCAAGACGATCAAGACGATCAAGACGATCAAGACGATCAAGACGATCAATACGATCAAGACGATCAAGACGATCAAGACGATCAAGACGATCAAGACTATCAAGATGGTCACGACTATTGAGACGCTGAAGACGGTCAGGACAATTCAAACAGGTTACGGTGAACAAGATCATCCAAATGAGAAAGATGACTAAGACCGTGGGAATTGTTTAGGCTATCAAGGGGTTAAAGATGATCAAAATGATCAAGGAAATGCAGGTACGATTTATTGTAGATCAAAATATCAAATCAATAACGATTGTGATCGCTCGCGTAACCGTGACAAGGTAAATAATAAATTCAGCTAATCAAGTCTACCCCTAATCTGACAAACGCGGAAACAGGTTTCAGTGTATGACGAAATAAATTTTTCTTATAGAAAATCTACAGAGAGTAGCAATAATTTCATTTCAGAGTAAAAAGAAGCCTTTGGCGTTCTCCCCTGTTGGGTATTTCACAAAGAGATACACATACACGTGATACAAATAAGCACTTAGCTATAGAACTAGACTTCGGTAGGGCTGTTGTCACAACAAATTGATTTACTTTTTGTTTAAAACAATTGTCACGCGTGTCCAATGTGTAAATACTCATATGTAAACTATCTGGAAGTCAATTGAAATTGATTCCATGTTAGTTACATCAGGCATCTTTAAATAAATAAAACTGCACCAAGGGTGTTTGATCAGATTCAACTCAACCTAACATAAGAACAACTCACCAAAAATTCAAATTATGAAAACTTAAAAAAAAAAAAAAAAAAAAAATCAAGGTCTACTATTTTTCAAGGTTCAAAAGAGGAACAGAAAAAAATCTGCTTCTCTCCATCCGGTCACGTGTAATTTAAAGTCACGGCTGTTGACCTTTCTTCGTATCCAATACCCGTTATTGAAATTCAAAAATCAACTAATATGCATACATGAACACGCGGATAATGTTGTGCACGACTATTCCAACTTCATGGTTCTATTGGTCTATTCTTAGAGTTTGCCTCTAATTGATCACTAATTATTCCGGTTTTTCACAAACTCAATCTATTTTAATTTTTTAAAGAAAAACATAGGACCTACACTAAAGAAGGGGAGGTACATACGTGTATCAGATTCACCTGCTGTTTGGTTATTCAAGTGATAGGAAGCATATTTTGCGCAATATAATCCGACGACAGGCGATTAACAATTCTTCAGATGTTACGCACTTCACTTTCCGATCGCATAAGTTGTTGACTACAAAAGTACGAGTAGTTGTTGTTAGGGATGATGCGTGGATTTTTGTTTTATATTTTTGGACACTAAAACATGGACTATCATAAATATGCTCCAATAACCGGTGCCCAATTTTCACCAACACCCACGAGGTCAGACACAATTAAACAAAATAAAAGAAACCACCACCAGAAATCTTCCAACACCAAAGCGAATGCTTTCATTTTTTATTTTCCAAAGTCCGATGTTGTAATCAAAATTCACGTGACGTCAAAATTACTCAGAATTTAAAAAAAAAAAAACAACTTGCCTTTGACTTGACAAAATCCTCTGAATTCGAGTGCTCGAAACCGAAATTCTCCCACCTAATCTCGTTGGCAATACATTTGGCACATTTTTGCAAAATTCTCATTGTCATAAACGACCACTGTTACAGGCTAGAACCGACACAAAATTTGGCGATAGATCCACGTACTCGTAGTTATTGTTGCTCAACTTTGTTATAAATATTTTTTTGCCGATTCTGGTGATCGCATCCAATTAGAAGGTCTTGCGAAAAAGAGCAGAACTACTGAAACTATCACTCCATACCTTAGCACTTGAGAACCGAAAAAAAACCACCAGACATCGGGTATGGAGTTTTGAAAACTACTAACAACCAACAACCGCTGGCCAGTTGAAGGTATCCCTCTCGACTCAGAGATGTATCCGAAACAAATGATCACTATCAACTGAGCGATGCTATAATTTATGATCCCTACCACATAGCCATAGAGCGCGTCATGATCGTATGTCGTTTTGACATATGAGCACGAGTACCTCACTTTATCATCAATAGACAAGGTGACGTATAATTCAGCCGTCAATCGGTTACGGTAGAGAAATGCTAGAGACACTCAAAAAGCCAGACAACATTCGAAATAGTTGTGAGAGAATTTCACATTAATTACTCAAACAGGAATGGACTTTAACTCGAATCGAAAACTGCCGGCTCTCACAAACTATTTTTACCTCAAGCGCATGCACTTGTTTTTTGTTTTTGGCATTTCTTTGCTCTGGCGCGTCCCTGAATTAAGTGTGAGAACTTGGCGGTGAGCCCAAATGACAGTGGTAGGCAAATGGTTCAAATTTGAACTCTTGGATCCCCGATGAGATGAGGCAGGAGCGATCATCAGCAGAAGTAGTACGCGACGAGTCTTTTTCGTCGGTTTTGTTTGTCGTCGTTTTTTGTTAGACACATGTTAGAGTAGAGTTAATAGGACAAGACGACACAGTGAGCATAAGACTGAAGAACACATTGGTCAATCAATTAACGCATAACACACCGCATAGTAGAGGTTTCTTTTGGTTTGAGGGCAATTAAAAGAGTTTACATGAGGGGTCAACTGACCACATACGAGTACATACGTCACTAGAGTCTGAGTACACTTTCTACGCACAACCGTATTCGTAGACGCCTAGGCCCTGGCACGTGAAAATTAATTTTGCTTTTTGATTGAAAGCAAGAGTGCATCGCGTGTGAAGAATGGGAAATTTGCATTTTTAAAAAACAACGAACTGCATACGCATAGCTTGGGTTTTAAGTGATTGAGTGAAGTTAATTGCATTAACACCACGCGGCTAAAGGTCAAGTAGTTGAGCGCATTTTTGTGATTTGTTTAGTTTTGAATTTTCAAATAGATATATTCATCCATAGACAGACTGTCGTATGTGAATAAATTTGATGAGAAAATTCCCAGGAAAGAATTCTTGATTTTACTCAAGAAAATTGAGTAAGTGCTTCTTCCTTCGAGTTGAATGATACTGATTTGTTGATCTGCAATGTGGAATAGCAGTTTTTAAATAATTATAAGGACAAAATTAATATTTTTTCTTACTCTGCTAATTGGCTCTTAATTCTTCTCCGAGGTTCACAATTTCAGGCTGCATTCCACTCAATCTGTTGGCAGGTGTGAATAAGGAATAAACATGCGTTCTTTTGCCCCTGCCAAGTTTGGGATAGAAGATCTCTGAGGAATTCCTTTACATTTATCCATAGTTTCAAGCGAAATGCAAAGGAGAAGTGACCGAATAGAATTTTTGATCGAATTTTTTTAAAAAAATCGGGTCCGAGGCATCAACGATAAGAAAAATCCTGTCAACGGACCCCAGACTGCCAAGCCCAGTGAATCGTTTGACTTGCTACTACCTCGGGCAGCTTCAAAGCGATGAGCTATATTATTGTAGATAACTTACGTACGTAAATGGCGCTGCAGTATTCAACCAATTACGTGCCTCTAGTTGCACTTTTATGATCAATGTCACGTACTGTGGGTAGAAATCGTTTAAATAACTTCTCCTTTAAAGCCCGTAGCCGCAAGCTGGATCAAAAATCATTCGAAGCGGGACAGACAAAATACCTAACTACCTCAAAGTTGTAGCTGTCCTTTGTGTCGTTCAGTTCGGTTCATAAATGTTGCGCGTTTCTTCTTTTTGATAGCATATACGAGGGGCATTCAATATATTCTCGGTATCGATATGAAAGAAAATGCGAATTCAATTGAAAATGTTTTTATTTTTCAATATAATCTCCCCTAACATCAATGCATTTGTTACATCTTGAGATAAGCTTTTTTAAACCCTCAAAAAAATAAATTTCCTCTTTCTCTGCAAAATACCGACTTGAGTTCTTCATCATAGGTCTGGACTATAGGGAAACTCGCGCCGTGTGAACAGGAGCGTTGTCATGAAGAAGCAACACACCCGCTGCGAGTTTACCCCGTCTTTTCTTTTTAATTTCCTCCCGCAAATTATGCAAAGTGGAAGCGTAGGATGTGGCGTTAATGGTTTCACCTTTTTTTTTGTACTCAATGAGCAAGATTCCCTTTGAGTCCCAAAAAACTGTGGCCATGAGCGTCCCGGCAGACGGAGTGACTTTGAACTTCTTCGGGGGGTCTGTTCCTTTTTTATGCCACTGCATGGACTCTTGTTTGCTTTCAGGGTCATAGTGGTGGACCCATGTTTCGTCCCCAGTAACAATTCGATCCATAACACCGTCCGCGTTCTCACTACACATCTCCAAAAGCTCTCTACAGCATGCGATTCTCACTTTTTATCTGAGGCGCTGTGAGCATTCGTGGCACCCACCTTGCACTGACCTTTGAAAGGTTAAGATGGTCATGAAGAATGGTGTGAATGGTACCAATTGAAAGCTTGGTGATCTCTGCCATCATTTTCACCTTTATTCGGGCATCCTCAAGAACAAGTTTTTCGACGGAGCGGGGGTCGTCTTCAATGCTCTCTCTGCCTCTCTTGAACTCACTTGACCACTTTTGCACAGTTGATAATGAAGGTGCGGAACCCTGGTAAACAGCCACCATCTCTTCATGAATAGTTTTTTGACTTTTTCCTTGCTTAGTGAGAAATTTAATTACAGCGCGATGCTCAATTTTCACCATCATCGTCTCAGTTGCCATTATGATTCTGTTTAACTAGAGATAAAACGCGAATTAATAATCACATTTATATGAAATTTCATATGAATGCACTAAAATAATAGTATTACTTGATAAATAAGTCAATTTATATATACAACCACAGCTTCACCCCGATATCGAGAATATGTTGATCGCCCCTCGTAATCGACAACCCCATTCCTGACGAATCTGTTTCAATATTTGCAATCGCGCCTGCAGCAATTACTGCATTCTGCCAATATTGACGATATCATCGATTTTTGAAAAAATTGTTCATTCAGGTGTTAGCTTGCGAGTTTCGCACAATTTTCTCTAGTATGAGGACATCGCATCACCTTGTTTAAAACCTTTTCGGACATCAAAGGCCCCGTTGAGATCGGTTCCAGCCTTTATGGATCAGCGAGCGTTCTCCGTCGTCTTTTGCTCATGCCTCTGTATAGCTCGTTTCTATAAATGTGTTCGTCCAAACACGTCAATGCCATCCGTGTACGCAAGAAATTGTGCGGACTTTAAGAAGATCTTGAGATGTTAAGGAAGTCACATGGCAGCGGATTTCCTTGTATACACAAAACGTTTCTTGGCATTGAAAGTCTATGATGGAGCGGCGAGAATTTTCCATTGGCATCCTTCATAACTAGTGAGTAGGGATGTCAAAACTAGCCATAGCATTATAAACTCGTAGCCTTTCTGTATGTCACAGAAGTATACACGCAACGCAGTTGGTTAATGACAGCACTTATTAGAGAGGTTATTGGTTGATGCCGAGGTGCACCTCGCACTGCAGCCCTATCTAAGATCGTAAAAAGTATTTTTTCTCTCCTTGAATTGGATAGCAGACACAAGCAAATCATAAGTGAACGAGTGAAGTGGATATAGATGGTGAGCCAACTCCATGACTAAATTTGTCAAAGATTGTATGACATCTGTCGAAAAGATGAACCGCATTGAATTCAGTAAATGACAGTAATTGATAGCCAACATCCACACCACACCCTTTATGTTTGAGTTTCAGCGGTGTCTGATGTGCGGTATGTATATCCCTTAATAGAAGTTTGATAAGTCCGTGTCTCATACGTAAGAATGGATGGAATGTTACTTTACGGCATAGCACCTTGACTATCGCTTCTTGGTTTTTGAGATACTCGAAGTGGCGTCGAAAACACTTTACCACTTCACCATGTATTACCTTATCAAGAGACACCTTTTGATTGTAGTTGTATACAAAAGATAATTTCAAGTTGAAGACCAGCAAAAACAATGACACAGTCTGAGTATTCACGATTCTCCATCACGATCATCAAGACCCTTCAATGTCAAAATTTCAAAATATTTTTCACCTCACACACAAGAAGACAGATACAAATAACTGAAAGCTCAATTTAAATTCGATACAAAAATCTAAAAAGCACATGGAAAGCCCACACTAATCATTCTATCATGTGTTAGCACGTGTCGAAAATTCCTTAATTTTGGGTACTAACAAATCGTTGTGACGCCGATAAACCTCAGTCTACAATACGGAAGAGCTCTCTGTCACAACCGTAATTCAATTTCGATTAAAAAGCTTGTGAGTGACTTGCGAATATCTGGTTCCAACTAAAAACCATATCTTTCGAGCGACGATAAAAATCTATTGACAAGGAATTACAAGTACCTGAAACTGATAAGCATGATGTTTGATGACTACGACTAATCGGGAACCATAAAAAGAAAATAATAATAATAATAAAAAAAAAACCCAAACCATTTGCAAAATCGATTGACAATAGTAAAGTGCGCCAAGAGAGCAATTGCGCCGCGTTAGCGCTGGCCAAGCCACTAGTTAACGTCGGCACCATGAAGGAACTGGGTTGTTGTTCTCAATTCTGGAACACAATCCGCGACGAGTTCCAAGTGAAGAAACTCGGATTCAAGCATTATCCCTGTGATGACTTTTATAAATCGCTAGTGAGTTGTTTTTTTCGGGCCTGAGTGTATCATTTTGATTTATTTTTTTTTGTCTTTCATGAATTAGTGGCAAAAAGGAGCAAGATCCTTTTGGTGGCTATTGTATCGGTGGTGTGCGGCGGGATTTTTCATTGGAGCCGTAGTGAGTAGTGCTGTGGAGTATTTTTCCGGTGGAAAGTTCTTTATTTATCTGACAGACTGGGGTCTTATCTTGTGCATGATAACGACAACATATGGAGCTGTTCTGGCGACGATTTGGTATTTCAATTCGGAGAAAAGAGGTTTTCACTTGAATCAAAATATCCTTAAGAGTTTTTGGAGACATACAAAACTGAAGTAACCTGGTCTACTTTCATTGCAGCCGATCCATTGGATCAGAGTACAAGTCTTAAAGTGTTTTGGGGTCTGCATTGGTCTACACTTGTGCTGGCGCTGGTTATCACAATCATGTTTTGGTCATTTTTATTTCCAGGTGAGTAATTGATATTTGTGAGAAGATGGATTGCCGATGACTGTAGTCCAATGACTTTGAGCACTTGTTTAGGTTTGACTTTCAACGTTTGCCATGGAGCTAGAGCTAATTTAGTAGTTTTTGAAATGACGTCTTGTAGATACCTCTTTCTTACGTCGCAGGTCATTCCGCAATAACGCTGGCTTCTCTGATTTGCGACAAGAAACCGACATTCTTAACTGCTTCACTACGCCGATCATTTTTATTGTTATTAGGTCAGGACAAGCTGAATTTCTTAATTCAAAAAAAAAAATTCAAAAACAGTTTAGAAAATTTACAATGTTCCTTGAATCCTTGGGTAATTTATAAAAACCGAGATGGAAACCCTATTGGCACTTTTCGGTTGGGTTTTCTCATTCAAATCACACCAGACATCTCATCTGGCCCCAAAGGTGACGAGGTCGGCATCACTGTACAGCCCGTACACTTCGTTATTGAAACGTCTCCTCCATTCACCATTGAGTCGAACGGAACCGACAACTATCCGAAGAACTTTTTCGTCGTAGTGCTCGAGAGCATTGTCCTCTACAAAGTAAATTTTTTGACTTTACTACTTAGTTGCCGTCTGAGACCAAAAGAGCAGCGAATGGCATGAGTATTCTTTGCATTATTTTCATCGTGCTCCTTGTAGTCATAGAACTCGCCAGCAGCTTTTGGTTTTTCTGTGCAGCACCACTCTGTGCGATTTTTCTTTCACTGCAATTGCGTGCCGATACTCTTGGTCTATCGGATATCGTTCTGATGGCCAAGATAAATTGAGGATACTAGAGGCGGTATATCTGAAGACTTTTTGGCAGCGATGCCAAAAGTATTTGCTGCTTGATAGAACCTTATGTGAAAGAGATACTACTTGGCGATCTGTCGACATTGTGGCTGTCCAATGTCAAACTTCTTCGCCGTAATTTCGCTTCTTTGGGATGTTCAGTGCAACTGCGCTCTGCCTGCAACAATCTAATGGTCCGAGTCAATGTTTGCCAAACGTTCCCAAATATGCATCGCCGGAGATTGACTCCTCGCAAATTCCATTGTGAAAACTCGATTAGATTCGCGGAAGTATTATCTTAAGGGCTGTATCTTTTAACAGGATCACCAAAAATGTCCTACCTTCCTCATCACATACTGGTAGTACTTTCTTTTCAGAAGCTCGTAAAAGATGTTTTTGGTGTTAACGTTGGTTAGGATCGTTGATATAAAATGTGATGGAATGCTCGTTCATATATCAAAAATTGAAGAAGTCTTGTCTTAGCCTGATATAAAAGCAATGCAATAAGCGCTTCGTTACTGTTGGTAGCAATTGTTCCACTGAAGTCTTTGGCGCTAGTCCTAAACTTCCACTAATTATTGATTTGGATGGGACCTAATATATAAAGGGACCTATAAGACCATGAACCGGTTCGAAAGTCGTTGTTTTTTGTTTTTAATTTTGCAGGGTCGTCAACAGTGAAAGTGAGAGTATGCGAGGCTGGGTTTGAACGTAGTTTCACCATCACTAACTTGGTTCCCCTTTGGTATGAAGGCCAAATGTTCTTCAGTCAGTAAGCCGCTTAAAGAATGTGAGAGTTGTTGATAGTGAGGTTCACCTCCCACTATCTCTTTTTCTTCCTTATTGACCGCAGTTCCAAATACGTTGAGAACGTTCATATAAAGACCTGTTTTGTTGAATGTTGACGTATACTCAATCTAGGGATACTATTTCTTTCTTCCCCAACACAGTGTATCTTCTACGGAGAGAAAGAAACCAATGCAAGTTTAGTCATAGTTACAACACGGAAAATCACCACGTTCAACCCGGGCAATGCCTTTCCGAATCGTTCAACACCCAATCATCAAACTACCATATATCTACGATTCGGAAAAGTTTCCACTTTAATTCTATTGCCCGACTGAGATACTCCTCAAAGATCAATTGGAAATCCATAATTTCCTTCGCTGTCTCTTCCATCATCATGAAAATTGCTTTCCAATTTCCGTCATTCCGACCTTCGTCTCAATTTTAGTGCGAATATCTCTTGCCTTGGAGAATCTATAAATAAATGAAAATTTTTCTTAAATTGTATACTTAAGTTTTCTCTAGAATTTTTAAATAAATTTCCTCAATCAATTTGTTTTCCCCACTTGGGCGGCAAGGGGATAGTTGAGGTGTCTTAGGGATCAATTATTACATAGCAATCGTCAGATAATTTTTTATTTATTTTTTTGTTGTTGGTATTTGTTATTTGTTGACAAGTTATTAAGTGTTAAATAAACAGAAAAGATAAGAAATACAAATCAACGAATTGAAGTAGCCGTTTGTAGATCGCATTAGCGATAGCATACGGGCTTAGAGTTTTGCTGACTCAGAAAGAAGCAGTGGCAATCGGAGACACCGCAGTATCTAACCGTTGAAGTGGTATTTTGATTAGAAATTGAAATTTTAGACAATCACCATGTTTATGTACAAGATGTCTGAGCAGTGGATCCAACGGTACTCGTATCTACGTTGAGCAGCATCAATTTATGCACAGTGTTCTATCATTATAATAAGGCTGGTGCCTATGTACAATATTAGAATGAATCGTTTGTATCTATGATAAGGTGAAGGAAAACTTCGAGGTTAGGGTTGTAGAATTCAGCGTATGAGTAAGTTTTATGCTACATATGACACCAAAAGTGGTGCAACGAAGCGGCAAGGGGTACTGATTCATCCCCAAAGAACTAGTGACGCGCTATCAGGAATATGTGATATCTTGGACCTAAGTGGCACGGAAGGACGATTTGGTGCAACATTTTATCAAAAGTTTTACTGAAATGGATTTTTAGACGTCGAATGAGAGAGAATTATGAGGATCTCCAAACAAAGAGGTGTCTGTAATATTGTGCTTACTTAGTGCCACATTTACAGCTCGCGGTGAACCTGGGGTTCAACTAATAAACCTCTCCAGGTAGCCCGATCCTTAGCTAACTGCCTCCAGTTGCGTACTCCAAGTCGGTTGAGGTCCTAAGGTGACGGCTTCTTTTACTGCGTTGTCCCTCCGTGTTAGATTTGGTGTCAATTCACTCTATATGTCCTTACCATCTCAAGCGATTGAATCGAGATTTTCTGAATAGGTTGATGTTGCTGTATGGCTCGTATAGTTCGTCGTTAAATCTTCTCCTGGGGCTACAGCAGTCTCATTGAAGTTTTCAATATCAGCGATGGAGTTATTATAAATTAACATGGGAACGGATGGAAGATTTTCCCTAAATGACCCCAAATTTGTTGCGTTGTAAGAATTTTTTATTTTAAGTAACTAACTCCCTATAGTGCCAGGCGTTTCACGATAAGCACTGGGTACTAGCAGCATTGGCCGGATAATCGCAGAGGAAATGCTTCCTAATATTATCATCCCACTCACAGTAAACGTGATGGGGTTACTTATGCCCAATACATGAATGTGCTTCGAGAACCAATCCCTAGCCCGGCTGTAAACTTGGGGAGGGATAATAGTCACATTAATGGAAGCCAAAACTGTAAACACAGGCAGTCCTAATAACTAATAAGTATTCCGGTTGTTAGAAGATTTAACTCTTCTTCTAAGCTAGTAAGTTCATTAGCGATCTCATTTTTTCCCACCGACCTCAGTGGCATAAGTAGCAAATAGGAGAGAACGTGGAGAGTTTGTTCATTCACGCCACCATTTACTAACCCCAGTCACCATCCTTAACCAAGACTATGTTTGCTAGCGCTGTTTTAATCCATAAAACTTGTGATTCGTTTCCTTTCTACGAACTAATTCTGACATGGTTATCTGGAAAGTGAGTTCGAGTATGAGATTGGGTGTCTCACTTTAGACTCAATTTAGTTGCTGTCAGATTTCGTGTGTGTTTCCAGCCTTATTGATTTGTCCTTTCTAAGGCTTTGAGCAGTATGCAAAATCCATAATAGCCTTTCAATTATTTTTGCTTCGATCTGTTAGGAATAAAGTCTTCTTGCAACTTAGTCTGAAGTGACCTGGTTTTCTTAATGAGCCTCTGCAGATCTGCATCCTATGATGAAACTGGCACTAAGACGTCAGTTCATTTGGTGAGAGCACAATTTAGGCTTTCGACATTATCTACAACTTTCCGTATTGTTCCTAAGTTAAACGGACTTTCAACAGAGTTACCAAGTTCCATCTGAAAGCCTCTCCAGGTGTTTTTCTTGGATTCCTTCTCTTCATCAAGGCGGAAACTTAGTATCGGTTTTGAAATTCAATTTATTTATATCCTGACATGGGAACCTCCGGTTGCCTTTCAGCTGGCAATCTCCCTTGAATAGGGTTAAGACAATTACTTGCTGCCTTGGCTGGGAGATTGTTGATAGCCAAGTCAGACCACTATATGAAATCGACGAGATGAATGCCGCTCAGGTTGACCTGTTTTTTTCAACTGAAGCTATGACAATCAACGTACTTGTATGACAAGTCCTATCTTCCTGGTATTACAATATTGAATGAGTTCGGATACTGTCTTCGGTGATGATAGTAGAACCGAAGCATAGGAGAAGTTAGGTGACCCAACGACCAGGAATGACAGGTCGTTTCGTATACTATGACCGCCACAGCCAAGTCTTGACTTTGGATCCGGTTCAAGTTTGGATCCTGAAAATGAATTCAGCACAAGAAACAAGCTCATCGGCTCCCACATTGCGAGTGGTGTGAGACCCTGCAAACCTCCATGTGCAATCTGTTGAAGAATGAAAAACCTTGTAGAAAAACACTAGACAGAATGTGAGAATGTATCTCATATATACTCGTTTAGACATGAAGTGAAAACGTATCCATTCGAGGTACATTCAGATGGTTTTGACATTGCCAGGCTCATAAACCTATCTTTGGAAAAACTGATTGACACTCATATTCGTGCACTCAAGAGGTCTAGCCGCAAAAAAACATGTCCACATAAAAGGTGAAGGCATGGAAATGGCCCCTCATGAAGTTGGCAACACGATTGAAAAAGTCTCAACGATAAATAACATAATACACATTGGTCTTCCTTGACATTGAAGGAGCTTTTAATAATGTTGATCTTCCAACTTTATCCGGCACCTGATATGTAGCGTATATGTCACAGGAACTTTAATGCAATATTAGGAGGCGCTGAATTGAGGGTCACTATCTCAAGAGGCACCCTAGAAGGAGGAGTGGTATAACTTCTTCTGTTGAACCTAGTTTTCAGAGAAATACTAGGGGCTGGAAATTTGAAAATTTGATCTTCCCTCCATAGATTGGACAACTCTTCGGCTATACAGCAGTGCTAAATATCTGGGTTCCGTATTAGATAGTAAAGTGAACTAGAAGTTCAACATTGATGAACATGCAAAGAAAACAATGATCGCTTCCAATAGTCGTGTATTTGGAGAACAACGTCTCTTAACGAGTGACTAAGTGAACCTCTTGTAAAGAATTAATTCGACTGAATACCCATACATTGATGGGGGCAAGGATAGGCCTTGCCATCGCTCACTGTCAATGCTCCTATATCAAAATGTAATCCGTGTTGGAGATAAAAGTTCCACCCTTGGTATGGGTCGAGGCCGACCTAGCGTTCTTAGGTCTCGGCACCCAAAGTATTTGGGGAATGTGGGGACTTAACCCTAAAATTATCCGATGGATGGACAGCTAGGCTGCCATTAAGGCCGTCCCTGTAGTAGAGATTAAATCGAATCGGTCATGGAACTGTAAAGATCTGTCGTGAAGAGCTTACGGCTGTTTGCGTTTAGCATATGGTTAAGCTCTGTTGGGTACCTGGTGACAAAGGAGTGTCAGGCAGCTGACGAGTTTGCTCGAAGAGGATCTTTTTTCGATAATGGACTTGCAGATCAAACCTGAATTCTGCACTCTAAAAATGCAAGTGGAGCAAACGAAACAAAGGATACTTCAAGATAATTATGGCTAGAATCCAGCAAATCCAGGACAAGTAAATTCAATTGAACTATCTACAGCAAGTAGCAGAGCTGAACTATTTACGCTTGTTGTAATAATCACAGGCCATAACATTTTGAAGGCGCATGCTATGGGGAGGTGGACCCGCGGTAGGATACCCTCCACATTCTGAGCCTCTGTCAGTGGCACTGTCAATAATTTGACAAAAAACTGCTGAGACCAACTCAAGGAAAAAATGTCAACCAACGCGAGGCATAAAGCGGAAATATCCGCAACCCAATTCCCATTCCCTCCCGATTCTCTCGCCTAGGCATCAAAATGGGTCCACGCAGACCAAAGTAGACGAACAGGAGCTTTCGGCTCCAGATACCATATCACTCCACAAACCAAACCTTACCTACTCTCCTTGTGTGGATAGGTTTTCCACTTAGCTGTATCTGTTCCAGAGTTCGAAGTATGAAGATGTGTCAACACATTTTCCGATTTCTTCGGTTAGCCCAGGATCCGGCAGATCGATAGAAACATAATTATCTAATCAAATCACTAGGGGAAGTAGATACGCATCAATATGTTTCCAGTTTGTATTCGCCCGATGAATTTCGCACCGATACCTGAGCCGATATTATATAAGGGATTCCTCGTTTCCGAACGAACAATGATACAAGATATTTTTTCTCAATTTTTTTTTTATTTTTCTACATAGTGTCCTGGTAACTCTACACACTTCTCCCAGCGATGCTCCCATCTCTCTTACCCGTCCAAATAGTACTTGGCGTTTTTCTCTGCAAAATAATTGTTCACGAAGGTGATTGCCTCCTCATTTGACGAAAATCTCTGTCGTCCGAGTGCAGCTTTTAGATGAGGGAACAAAAAGAAATCGCTTGGGGCTAGATCTGGTGAATAAGGCGGATGGTCAAGCAGTTCAAACCGTAATTCATGAATTTTCGCCATGGCAACCGCTGATTTGTGAGACGGCGGGTTGTCTTGGTGAAAAAGGTTTCTTTTTCTGCATGTGGCCGTTTTTCCGCAATTTCTGGCTTCAACTTGGCAAGTAATGATGCGTAGTATGCTCCTGTAATGGTTTTCCCTTTTTAAAGATAATCGATTAAGATAACTCCTTTACTATCCCAAAAACCAGTCGCCATCATTTTCCCAGCCGGCTCGCCCTTTGCAGTCCACTGTTTTGACTGAATTTTTATTTCGGGCGTATAATTGTGTATCCAAGTTTCATCTACAGTAATTAATCGGCGCTAAAACTCGGATTTATTGCGCCTAAACTACGCCAACAGAGCGTTGGAAATGTTTATTCGAACACGTTTTTGGTCTAACGTAAGCAAATGCGACACTCAACGCGCGGACAGCTTTCTCATGCCTAAATCATGATTTAACATGTAACAAACACGTTCTTTGGATACTTTCATAACCTCTACTATCTCTCTCACTTTAATTCGGCGGTCGTCTAACACCATTTGTTGAACTTTAGCAATGTTATCGTCAGTGGTTTCAGTTTTTGGACGTCCCGAACGTTCATCACCTCCCAAGCTCTTACAGCCACGTTTAAATTCAGCTGCCTAAAATTTCACTGTGGTAAATGATGGTGCAGAGTCCCCATACACAGAGTCCAACTCATTTTTGATTTGCGTAGGCGTATTGCCTTTCAAAAACAAGAATTTAGTAACAGCTCGATACTCAATTTTTTCCATTTTCATAAAAAACACTCACATCGACTCAGTCAAACGACTGTTAAGTAAAAACTGTGCGTCCAAAATGACTGAAAATTCGGTAAGTAACTGTCAAAAGATGCACACCTAGCATTCACCAGCTCACCATTGACGAGTGAGGCTATCTTTACGTTGAAGTCGGCAACTTTTCAGACAACCCTCGTATTTTGCTTTACCAGCTCGAAATCTTTTGGACAAGGGCATACTCTTGATGCGACCTCTGGAAATGTTCTCTTTTGTTACAGATAAGCAAGTCAGCGTTTTAGTGCGAAAGACTGTGGGTATGAATAAATGATAACGTAACTCACATGTCAGCTGTGCCATCTTAGATGACCTGAAAACACAGAATTTATGGCTTTCAAGGAACCATTAAAATTTCCAAATCTTTACTTGCCCCACGTTACAGTCTGGCCACTGCTGAGTGCTTTTGATGTGCAAGAATAAAAAGAAGACATTGGACATTAGGGCTATACAGCGAACAACCCATGAATTCGATGTTTTTAGTGCTCAAAAACTCACTTATTTGAGCCGACCTGTGAGAGGTGAAGAATGATCCGTGATCAGCGGTGGCTTCTCCTTATTTCTCAAAAGACTTCTGTGAATGAAATGGTGAAGTACCATTCTGAATTGACCGATCTACGTTCCTCTAATTGCACGGTGGCAACATGTCCGGTTACTCCGAAGAAACGGGCGACGATTTGGCTCGACTTTAAACACCCATACAATCGGCTGGTGTTGAATTTCGGGCTCATGTGCATAGGTCCGTGATGCGTTGCCTGTTACGACCTTATAGACGTCTTTTGAAGCACGGCGACCGAAGTTTTTCAACATTTCTTTGGACCAATCCATACGAACCTTTTTTGAGCAATTGCCAAATTATGTGGGATCCAACGGGAATAGACCTTTTTAATGGCCAAAAGCTCGTGCAGTATTAATTGTATGTGAATGGATCTAATGCTCAAGCCTGCCTCAATGCCACGATAAGTCACATTCAATATCAATTCCCTCACAGCAACGATGTTTTCTGGCATGACTTTGGACGACCTTCCCGAAATTCGTCCTGGAGCGAAAAACGACCACGATTGAATTCGGAAAAAGGATGCTGATCTCAAATTCCAGATTTGATGTATCTACACCGGTATTGCCATATCTCAGAACTTAACTAGCAACCCTCGTATAAGGGTTCTTTAGACCAGCTGTTTAGATATCATATTTCTGGGGTCAAAACTCGCAAATTATATCTACATTATCACTGGACCTTAAAGGATGACGGTGCTTCAAAACGATAGACAAACAATTGAAGCATTCTGTCATTACTAATTGAAATTTGAAATTGTAATTGTTATTGAAATTCCTCATTTAAAAATTATCTTTACAGAGGTTCCTGCGATGGGTGGCGACCCCTTCAACATTATGCAGCATGCATGCAATTCAGTTGTCATGCTCATCGATCACATGGTGGTAGCGTTTCCGTCAAGGCTCTTACATACTGTCTATCCAATCGCAATTGGCATCGTTTACATGGTATTCTCGTTAATTTACTACGCTGCTGATGGAACTGATCCGTAAGTTTCAATTTATTGACGACTTCCTACTTAATCTGGAAGAAATCTTTCCTTTTTATAGAATGGGAAATCATTTCATCTATCCGATATTGGATTGGGGAGAAGGCCCAGGTATAGCTGTGGGCTCTGCTATAGGTTCACTGATTTTATGTGTAATTATGGCGTTTCTGATGTTTTGGCTTTATAAGCTTAGGATGTTCTTCTACAAGGAATGCTTTAATACACCGAGTCCGCATGTCATACCAAGATGAGGCATGAGTGAGTGAAGAAGAGTATTTTAGATAAAGATTACTTTAAAAGAGGTACCTGTAGTTTTGTTGATTTGACTTAATAAATTTTAGTTTGTTAAATAGTGTTTTAAAAGACTTGTTTTTTTTAGAATTAATATTTCATTCATATGTTCCTTGAAATATATTGTCCAGTTAAGGCCACGGTTTTTCAGCTCTACAGCAAGGAATAAGCAGAAACACACGGTTTGCTTAGAAGCTTAAGTTATGTTCATTAACTCTCATTGGGGCAGTAATGGTTCCGAATTGCGAATTTGAGTTCTTTTACTGGCAAACGGTTTACTACAATCACCAATGCTAATCCACAAGAAAAAGGGTCATTCATTCGAAGAGTTCACTGCCATTGCCTCAAGCCAATGAATACAAGAAAAGGCCGATATGTCTGTAGATACAAAGTACGTACAGGAGTATCTTGTATCTATGAAATACACCAACCCGATGCCTACCTGCATATGCAATCATAATTTGTTTTACCCTAAGAGTATGCAACTTACCGTTTTGTGAAATGTGTGCATAAGCGCGCGCTCAATGGGTTAGTATACCCTTAAAATGCTTGCACACAGCGCAGGCGACGGAAACTTAGGGAAGAAGAAAAGAGAGGTACCGGTGTAAGTTGGTCTTAAATATTTGCAATTTATAACGACTAGGAAATAGAGAGCTCGGCGAGGCATTTCATAAGTAGTGTCCTATTCTGTGCCGCCTCATTCATCATGATGCTTCTTAGGCAAACAAAACTGTCGACGTTCTCGATTTTTAGCTTAGGAAATGTAAGATCCGTGAAAAAGTTTCAACTGCTATGGGTTTTGGCTTTGGACCCGTTTTTATCTAGCCCTACTGTGCTTGACTCGGCATCTGGGTCTTGAATTATCTAACGAAGGTCACTATGCGTAAGTAGGCCTATAAGACCTCATTATTCACGTCATTCTTCTCGCAATGGAGCCTGGATATAATTCACTCTTGCCACGACAACAATCTTAAAACGGTGGTAAAACAGCTCAAAGACCTCAAATCCAAACATTTGAGAGTAGACTGATGGAGATGAGCACATAGAGAGTTTCAACAAGCTTCTGAAAGCAGGTTGTGCTTGTGAGCCATCTCTGAGCTCAGAAGTTATTGAAACAGGTCATCTAACATAAGCCTCATCTATATAGCTTGTCAGTGATAATCACTAGCTAAAAATGCAATTATGCTAAAGCTTAAACAATCTGATGGAAGCACTAGACATTGCATGCAAAAATGCGTGCGAGAGTACAGCGCCTGAAAAAGGACATGATCGACATGTAACGTAAAGATAAAATATTTACAGAGCAGTTTATTGATTGCATTTGGGGTAGGAGCGAATTTTTTATTTAAAATCTCTGTCAGAGGTTTTGAATTCGTAGACTTCTGACTAGACCGATGTCGTATAGTTTGTGGTTGCATCTGCCCCTGGCTGAAAATCACACGCAAAATGCTTTTCTCGTAACGGCCAAGTGCTTCTTCATTATATTTTGACAAGATTCAAACCTTTGCGTGTTGGAGTGTGACCAATATGATAAGAGTCTTCTATAAGGCCAGTGTAGTCTTATGAGCGAAAGAGAGCTCTGCTACCCAATTGCCACCTGTGCCCAAAGAAGCAGCGATTGGCAAGAGTAACAGCCCGCCTGATTTCTGTGATGATGTTGTAACTGATAGTGAGTGCACAGCTAAGGCAGTTGAAGTACTTAACCACCACGAAGATTTAACTGCTAACGTACGACGACCAAGCCGTGTGCATCCTGACCAAGCCGTGTGCATCCTTGTCTGATGGCAGCATGTGCTTTCTATAGCCCTTGCTTACCGTCAGACCCACTTCAGCCATTATCGCCTCGATACTCAACAAAGCTCCATCCACGGCTCGCTGTGTTCGCCCAATTACTTACATCAACTACATGCGTGTACGCAGTAATTGTGATGTGCAGTGCCGTGAGCCTTTCAGGATTCTTTCTAGAACGATGTTAGAAAAGTCACACGACAGCGGTTCGTATTGTCTAAGAACTTTCTAAACTAGGGATTCCGTTGCTTAATTCATCCATATGCACGCTGTCATATGCGGCTTTGAAGTCGACAAAATTCTAAAATTCTAGAGTCTTTTCCAAGGCATGCCGTAGTGTGAATATTGGATCAATGGTGGTCTTCCCTGGAAACCACACTATTGCACAGGCGGTGCAACGTGTCCCCTGGCTGGGAACTTGGGCGAGTTTAAAGCCAAAGCCAAGTTCACATTGAAGAAAAGAACTATGATCTTTGATCGTTTCAACTCGATTGTATTCGGTTTGATTTCATTCGTTTATTCTCTATAAATGGTACAAGATATGAATATACATATATACAAAATAAAAGGAATGCACTTACTATTTTTTAGCGAACTCGTGGCGTCGGCTTGGGCTTCAAACAAAGGAATGACCAGAAAATGGCTGACTCAATCAACTAGGCTGCCCTCTTTCTCTTTTTTACGTGGTTCTTTTGCGCTTGCGTTTTGACATTTAACTGAACACATTCAGCCTAAGTGTGCTCTGTTCGTATAGATCTCTTTAAAGGTCTGTTCGTTTTAAAGCCCAAGTCGTCGACACTGATACAATATGGCAACTGTAGGAGTATTTAAACATTTTATAGATTATTACACACACTGTCAATGCTTTGGATATGCTTTCTTCTGATCATATCATGCACAGGAGCTGGTGCATGTTTCTAACCACCTTGTATTAGATGACGCAGTTTTTCACCGGCTTTTTGCCCAGTCTATACCATCGCTCTTCTTGGATAGCGGTAATATCTGCTCATTCCTTTATATTCTAGGGTCACGACACAATCATGGAGCTTAGCTTAGGCCTGGGCTCCGAATACGTCAAAGAAGCTCCAAAGAGGGGTGCACCAAGTAGCTGAAATCGGCCCAAGCCGTGGGTGCCGCTGTTGATCCGTATATGGGTTTCAAGACAAGTACCCTAGTGCGAATAACAATTGTGACAAAACTCCTTTAAAACTCTGAATTTGCTTCGTGGATAGGTGGAAAATCTTCACAGGCACTAGGAGCCTGGGGTTCGGTGTAGTATGAAAAGTAATTAAAAAATTAAGAAATCTTTTATAACAGTCTTATTTCAAACTTGAAGACTGATGGCACTGTGGCCTAGAAGACATTGAGAAATGCTCTAAAAATGCTCTAAATCGTTGGTTATTCTATAAATTTGGTCAGCTGTTGAATGCTTATTTTTAAAACCAAATTGATGATCGAGAATTAACGATCATTACCAAATTACTGGGTGCAACTGCCTCCACAGAAGGCTTTCAAATATCTTGAAAATCACCTAAAGGAGAGATATTGGTATGCACTCGTTCGATTTGGGACTATTATAGACTCTGCTATCTTTTACTGACTTAGAGCATACATATAACCGAAGCGCATGATTTATAAAGCTAAGAAGTGTTAAAAAAGTTTTTCTTGTCAATCTCCTTAAGATGTTGTTGTTTGATAAAAACGTTTTGCTGGTTCGGTAAAGAAAGCCACCAAGCATATATTGAGAAATAAGGGCCCCACGGAACAACAAATTGACAAAAGTGTAAAATACATTCAGTTAAGGGACTCCATAAAGGTTATGGTAATGCAAAATAAAGCAGCCAAACTGTTGCACCTCTAAATTGATCAGTCTTTCCTTCTTAGAATTGGGGTACTTTTCTCAAATTGCAAGGCATTTAAAAATAACATCGAAGACGACCCAAGATCCTCTACGTAAATCGGCTGAATGCCTAAAGACTGGTGTCCTAATATTGCTGCGAGTCTGGGGTTCGTCTCATAACCAAAATTATTCAAAGTTCTATTGCTCAGACTTACTTCAAAGGCTTTCATTGGCAAGCTTTCGACTTTCGACTTTCGAAAATCCCAATAAAATGCGGAGTATTGAAATAAATAAAAACCATCTCAACTTTCACAGTTTTTATCTTAACTAGTTCTCGTGTTTTATTTTTAATTTTAATTCAAAAAATTACTTTGGTTTGTTTTATAATTGTTAAATTTATAATTTCTCTTATAATACTTAATATAATTGTTTATAACATTTTTCTTTTTATTGTTTAGCATTTCATTTTGTTTTTCTTTATACCTTTGAGCATAATTATGTGATGGTTTTCCTTCTGTTAAATACAATTTTCTCTGTATTATATGTTGCATTTTACAATTTGTCTATATGTGATTACATGTCATTTGTTTAATATATATTTCCTAAATTTATCAATTTAATCTTATAAATGTTAATATTTGGTTTTTTTTTTTTTTTTTTTTTTTTTTTAATTTTACTATAAAGAATTTATTTATACTCGTATATATTTATTCTTTGAAATTTTCAAATTTTACTTTTTATTAATATCTTTCTCATTTAATATATATTTTTATGGAATCTTTACAAAAATAGTATCTATGGTCTTAAAAATTTTTGTTTTTGTTTAACATTTCACATTTCTAAATGCATACATAAACATTGTTTTTTTTTTTTGTTTTTCTTTTATACTTTTGTTTAACAGATTTTATTTAATCAAATTAATAGATTCTAAATAATTAGTTTATAGAACTTTCTTGTTTTTTTTTTGTAAGGAAAAGTGAAGAATTTCTTCTTTATTTTTTGTTAATTATCGCAAAGTGTGTGGTTGTTTTTTTTTTTTTTTACTTTTTACTTAATACTGATCAATTAAATTTATTTAAGGTAGCATTTTTTTGCAAATAACCATCCCTTTTTTTTTAAAGCCATTCATTCTTTGTTTGTCTATCAATATCTCAGTTTAGTTGTTTTCCTTACTTTATTTTTTCTTTCTATTTAAATAAATTTAATAGATTCATTTTAGCTTAATAAATATATTTATATATATAAATTTAATTTTGGTAAATTTAAAGGAATTTTACTTATTGCATTCATGCACTTTCCATGCAGAAGGCACCTTTGTAACTAACCGTAGCCCAATTTTATTTTACATTATTTGAAAAAAAAAAATCGATTTTTAGGTTTAATAAATTGTTTTAGCGGACTTAAAAAAAGATGTGATCAATAGTTAAAATCTAACCATAGTCTGATTTGGTTGTCTAGTTATTTTTAGTCGAAAGTCAACCTAGCAGTTAAAAGGCTTGTTAATTAATAAGAGAGAATCCGGGTGGAAGGACCTCCAAAGGTACTATGGAACTTCGAAGTACTACTCGTAGTGCGGCTCAAAGTTGAGAAATAGATCAGAGAGATGATTCCTAATTATGTTGACCACCAACCAGTTAGCATGCTGCAGTTAGACATATGTAGGTGGGTGTAGTACTTGTTAGAAATGAGTCTTTTGTGGGCGCACTCACATTACTGTGAGGCAACGTGATGCTGACAGGCACTGGGTTAAACTCAGTGTAATTCTGAACCTCGTAAGCTATAAGCGTTTGTTAGCCTCACTACATATACATATTGCATTGTAATATGTTAATTCTGGCAACCGGCTTGGAGTGCGCAGCTGGACGTAGTTAGCTACGGAACGGACTAACTGGAGAGACTTGTTAGTTAAGGCTCAGATTCACCCCGAAGTAAGTAAGTAAGATTCTGACAGTCCCATGCTAGTGTGAGAACTCTGAGATTCGCAATCACAGATTAAGAAGGGTGGCCTTATATAAATGTTTGACATAATGCACGACGAGCGAGTTTCGAGGCAGGAGTTTCCACAGAGGACAAATCAGGGATATCTCCGTTTAAGAATTGACCGAGGATTCTGAGGCAAGACAATTGATACGCTCACACTCCTGTGGAACTACGTTTTGTAAATATGAGTCGAGGCGTACATTACTGCCATGTGCAATAGTGATTCTCAAATAGGTGCCGATTCTGCTGGCAATGGCGAGTCCACTAAGGATCACCTATTTAGATTACAAAAGCAGATTTTGCAATAAAGCCCGCAACTTCAAATCGATAATCACGACTTTTCCATCGATTTCGAGAATTCTTTGCCAAGCACGAACAGGAGAATAATAAATTCAAATGTGTCAGGGATACAACTAAACAGAAATTCTAGGAATTGCTAGCGTTTTTTCTTTATAACTAGCGCGGACTCAAGGAATCTTGCGTGGGTCAAGGAAACTTGGGGCGGAAAGAAAGGGAGATACCGATGTCCGCTGGTCTTGAATGTTTGTAGGTTATAATGACTAGGAAATAAAGGGTTCCTTAGGGCACCCCTTATGCGAGTTGTACACCTAACGAAAGAATTACGATATTTCAGAGTATGTCAAAATGCGGGATTAGGGGTAATTAGCATTGAGTATTCATAATGAGACGGGTGTTACGGTTGAAGGTTTGAAGGGGCGGATTGCTACCGACAATTTCCATAACGTACTGGTGGTAAAAATAGTGATATAACAAGGTAAGGCAGGAGATATTACGCCGGTGTTCGAGGGCGTCAATTGACTGAGGGATACGTATAGGATTACCTAACCAGATGTGGAGATTGTACTCCAAATTTGAGTGAATGAATGCCTTTTATATTGACCTCAGATCAGAGATGGTAAGGTCTTTCTTTCATTGCTTAAGGAAACCAATGAATATGTGGTGATTCCAACGTGGGTTGTCATTGACGCACTTACCTAGAATGATCTCGGTTTAGACGGTGCAAATTCCATTCACAACAACAGACAGCTTTGTGTTTTGGAAGCATTAAACTGTGTATCCGTAATTGGTTATGCTGCTAATATTGTAATTTAATGAACTTAATATACGAGTACGCTGCCGTTCCCGATCTACGGCAGAAGAGCAGCGACGTGAGTCCGGGATCGAATATGAAACACGAACGCGAAGGCATATATTGGATTAAAAGTAGAGACAAGAGATCATTGATGACAATTAAGAAGCCTTGGGGAACATCAGTATTTATTTTGTGGATATCAGACTTGAAACCATCGAAGACAACTTGAATTGGACGTTCTGAATAGTAACTTCTAATCCATTGAAGAAGAGGTTCGTCGATGCCAAGTACATGCCTAATGCTGAACTCTGACAAATGCCTCTAAAATACTATGCGGAACTAAGTATCTTGCTTTCGTCAGATTGGTGTAGACTTTAGTTCCACTTTTCGGTGGAATATATCACCAAATCACCAATGGATCTTTTGTTATGAAAACCGGCATCAGTGAGAAGTTCTCATGTCTCGAGTTATTTTATGAATTGACGCTTTATCACCGTCTCCATGACTTTGGAAAGAAAGGACTTACATAAGTGTAATGGAACAATAGGAGGAGAGAAACGAAAATTCAGCTTTTTTATGGATGGTCAGATGGGCAGATGCACTCTTCTATGTACTCAGAAAGACCCCTAAGTGATTGGATTGATGAAGAAGCTTACACAGTGGTTTTTCCAGCGAAGAAGAACACCTCAGTAGAAGAAGGAGAGATATACCATCCGGATCAGCGTATTTGTGTAGGTAAAGATCTATAATTACTCTTGCTACTATACGAGTGCGAAAGTGAATTCTTTCCATTGAATATTCGACATACTCAAGGGTAGGCTGCGTCATGACACAAAACGAGAGAAAGCTTTTGCTAACTTTGGGATATTGAAGTGTTTTTTATGTCAGTTTTTAGTTGTGTTAAAATTGCACATGCTTGGGGGGAAAGGCATTCCAGTCATTTCTGGCTAGTTTGAATATTTTTTCGGTTTTTCTCAGTCGGCTTGATATTGCAGGACCGAAAAATCTGTTCCTTAACGCTGATAGCCTCTTTACGGCTTTACGATATGGGTAGAGGATCTCATTCCAAAAAGAATAGTATTTGTGATCATATCAGCAGCGACATCCACGTCGTTATCGAGAACGTAACGAACATAGGGACCAGTTAGGATTCCTAAAGAAGCTGTAAAGACCGGTTCAATTGACTTGTGCCACATAGATCTTTTAGGGCGAGAAATCCAAAAGCTTCGATTCAAATGGTCTAGAGCAGGAAGCCGTGATATTCCTTGTTATACTTCGATACTTGAGAGATATGCCAAGGAACAATTTGGGGAATGAAGGTCGTCTTACAACCCTTTATACTGAACATTTTTACAAAAAACCCTGGTTGTCGACACTAATTGGTTCAACAAAATCAAAAAAAAACTCGTCTGTATGCTGAAACAAAACCTGATTAGAGCTTACTCTTGTTCTAAATTACAATAAAACTATTTTTTCTTATAACAATTTTCTACAAACACTTTCTTGAAAATAATTTTCCCTCTCTCAATCTAGTTAGCTCTAGCTTTTATGCCATAGTTGATTTATGTGCCGATCTATTATTAAATTTTTATGCTTTCAATTAACAACAGTTTAAAATAAAATAAAATTCTTAATTGGTCTTATTTCTTTTGAAATAAAATTATTTTTAATTTAGGAACAGTGAATACGTGCGGTATACGAGATATCTTAATTTATTGAAACGTCTATTTATTTATTTATTTACTAATTTTATTTTCTATTTCCATTCCTTTCCATTCATACTATTTATTTTTTATTATTTTTTTTTTTTTGTAATTTTTTTTAAAGCGATTTCTTGGTTTCATAGCCATTATAGTATTTGTATCTTTCAATTGTTTTGTATATAACTATTTTCTGTTTACAGAGAGGTACTGTACTTTAGAACATTATTTTCCTTTCATTTCCTTGTTTTCTATCGTTTTGTAATATATTTTCTTTTATTTTGGTTTCTCTATTGTATTCGTGTTACACTCTATAGATACTATTTGAAATATTTTAAATATATACCATATTAATTTGTTTTTTTGTTTAACAGAAAACTAGCAAAACAGGTGAAGAACTCTAAAAATTAAATGCTGATATGTATCTAACAACCTACAAACTGTGGAATGTGGTGAGCTATTAGTCATTTTTTTGATTTTACATATTTTATATATGGAAAAGAAAATTATATATACCATATTTGTATATTACAAATTTGTTGTTGCTATTTTTGGGTTTTTTTTTCTTTTCTTTTAAATTTTAACAATTGACATAAGTTGGGTGTAATTTAATTCTTTTTTATTTTACAAAACGGGTTAGCGGTTAAATTCAAATTCAAATTCAAATTTTAATTATACTCGTATATTGTTTATATATTTTTCTCAATCAGCAATCTTTTCTACAAACTTCCTGCGATTCGGTTCTGTTTTTGTTGATTCTAATTTTAAATTTAATGCTTAGTTTTTATAATATATATATTTAATATATTTCCTTCTTTTTTTGATTTTTTGAAAGTGTTTTCATCATTTTTCTTTTAACTATAATACTTTTGAATACGTTTTGAGCATTTTACAAAAGGAAATGTCTTATTAGGTACATTTAAATATACTTTTGTTTTTTGTTTTTTTAATGAAACAAACTAGTCGATATTAAAATTTTATTGTTTAATTGTGTTTTTTTTTTCTTTTGTAATTTTTTTTTTTTTTTTTTGTCAGTCTATGATTTATATTTATAACAAAACATTTTTTTTTCTAATAATTTTCTTATAATATTTTTTTTTGGTTTTCTTCTGTTTAAATTTATTCGAGTATAAGTTTTTGTTTTTTTTTTTTTGTTTTTTTCTTTTATTTTTTGTGTAACATTTCGTGCAAACAAATTTTCTGTGTTATTAGGAATTTTAAGAATTTCGTAAATTTTATTATTTTCTATTTCATCTTTAATTGAATTTTTAAATTAGAAATTAGAAATTATTTTCTCTATATTAAATGCTAATTATGATTTTATGCTTGAGAGTGAACTTAAATGAGTTTATTTTTTTATTTTATATTTGGATGGGCAAAAATAAAATGATACGATTTTAATTTTACTATTTTAAAAATATGCTATGCCTTAGGCAAAAAAAAAAAAAAAAATAAGTGAATGCATTAGCTCTCAAACGAGAATTTGCAATTTAAAATCGGAAGATTTATTATGAACCCATAGGCCCTTAGTTGTTTTTGTCTTTTTTTGTTTTGTTTTTTTTGGAAGATCACTGGAAGATAGATTGGGATTTGGATGTTCAGGATTTGTTTAATATTATAATACTTAAAACTGGTTAAAAATAACAATACCCACTTGAAGCTTATTATGCTCATTTAGAATTTTAACTTTCACAGAAAATTACAAATTTCATAAAATTGAAAGCGGGAACAAAGCAAAGACCTCTTCATTCACTAGAATTATTTTTCAAAACCCTTGAATAGAAAAAAGTCAAGTCGGTCCGATATTGACGGAACTTTTACCTAAACTCACATAAAACCAGAGAGACTCCCGTCCTTACTAAGAATACTATTGTTTATTCAATAATTGCTTATGTTCCTTATACACAACCCAGCGCTGCTTCGAAGTGATTCGACGTAGAGGACAATGTATTACTATGGAAACACGGGAAATACTCGTACTAAGACTAGACAAAATAAACTAACAACTAATACCAATGCCTAACTTGCAACACAAAGCCATATTCACTAAACATTAGTCTGTGCAAGAAGGACCTGTTCAGACCTTATGCATATAATTTAGTATGGTGTATCGGAAGCGCTATTATTGTACATGGACTCCAAAACGGCCTTGAAATATTATATAGTATGTTACTAAAATCGCTTTAAAATATATGTATACTCGTATATGGGTATATTTCAGGCTCTGAGAATTTATTAAGGCTTCTTGACAAATACGGCTATCTGTACAAAAAAATAAGAATTTATCGAAGGAGCTTACGATAGTTTCTCCACTTCCTATAACGCTCAGAATTATTTCAATTTTTTTTTTTAGAGAATTCCCTGTCAACTCTAGTGATATTTGAAACAAATTTTGTATTTGCCAAAAACCTGCCATAATATAAGCCAACATCTGGTTTTCCGACTCATCTTCATAAATCCTTTTCCCAACTAAGAGCAATGGTTATTCCCCCAATTTTTTTACTTGCCAGGACTTAAAAGGTAAGCTGTTTGCAATGTGATGTAAGCGTTCGGTTCTAATAAATAGAAAAAGTGGGGGAAGATTAAACTAAAGTCTCTTTGCTTCTCGGTTTGTCTCTAGAAAGGATGGAGTTCATTTCGTTGTACTTCATGCTACAAGAGAAACCATTCGAAGTTGTATTTGCATTTCCAAGAACGCAGCCAAGCGTACTTTGGGAAACAACTTGTCTACGAAGCGGTACTGCATTGAAGAACGAGTGCTGCGCGTGAGCTCTACGAGCAAAAGGGGAGGGAAGGACATCGGCTTCTCCGGAGGAAAAAGAAGGAGCATGAGAAGCGCGAGATCGGGGATATAGAGAAATGCTACTCCAGCCACAATGTTCGGAAGTTTTACCAAAATATAAAAGAAACGTGTCAAGGCAACAAGACCCGAACGGGGCCTCTAGAGTTTAACAAAGAAACATAATTATAGAGTCACAGTCGGTATTGGAAAATTATTTGTGCAGATTGTTAAATGACGAGGACGAGGACGAAGTGCCCAACCTGGACAGTGAAATTGAAGACCAGAGCAAAATAAAGTAAAAATAGTAATAGTGCAACAAAGTTGCTGGATCAGACGGCCTGCATTGCGAGCTATTTAAGTAAGCGGTTGATAGAGAGCATGCACCAACGCATGCCTGAAGGATGGAATATGACCCTCATTATTCCACTCTTGATTATGGAGCAGAAACACGGATATTAGCGAGCGGATGAAGATATGAGTATCCTTGGCCTTTTAGAATACAAAATTCTTCGAGTGATTTTTCGTCCCGTTTGTGTTGGCGGAGTTTGGGAAAGGATCTTTAACGGCGTTCAGCAGTTCAGCGACATTGGCCTAGTTATAAAAGTGCACATTAGTCGCCAAAAGGCCCTCTTTACGTACCACCTTATTATTTCTTTATTTTAAGAACCGCCCTCTAGTTCTGATGCATTTTTTCAATTTACTGGCAAACTCTGATAGTCCTGTAGTTATGCTTTCTCAGCATCATCAGCTTAAAAAATTTTGTTTCAAAAGCAACGATTATCATGTCTTTTTCATCGCGCCTGCTTTGTCCAATAATCTGTTTATTTGTTGAAGCATATTCGAACAATGTTTAGGACACAAAAGTATCCTTGGTAGACTCCAAACACATATACAATGTAATGATGGTAAATTGCTTTCGCCTTTAATTTGTTAATTAGTGCAAATAAACACGCATTTACGGTAAACATAAAAGAAATTTGTTTTGTACACTTTGAAATATCGTAAACAATTTTTGCGGTTAGAATTTGTTCAAATGCTATAAATTTTTTAAATTTTTGGCTACGGAGAAATCACTGTGTGCCAAGCTATTTTGGCGTAGCTGTCCGCAACAGTGCATGCATCAAATGTGGCTGAAAGTAGGGTCTCCAGAAATCGTGAGCAGACAACGGCTTCCTACTCACTGGCACAGATTCTTTCACAAAGGATCTGCGGAATAAGCAAAAAACCTAGTAATCTCCGACAGCTAAATCGATGTAAGACATGCATCCATCATCCTAGATTTGCGAGCAGTTGGAAGGATCAATATCGGCGTTAACAATTTTCAATTTATCAAATAAGTGGCTGAGACTACGCTAAACTGCCAAGTAAAAGAAGCCCCTTATATGATTGGCGAGCGCACTGGGAGAAAAGGGCTACCGGTGAGGCATGTAAGAAAATGTTGCAGCAAAAACATACAGCACAAATAAACTGGAAGAAAAATATGGTGAGCAAAAAAAATACTTTGCGGGCTTGAAACTCAACAATCCCGAAAAGTCGGAAAGTCTTGGGAGAGAAATGAGAATATAAGCTTTTCAGAAACAAACCTTAATCAAAAAATGCGGCCTCTTCCTAATAAAGCAGTACTTAATGAACACTATCAAGGGGACTGTTGAGATAGTCTTCGCTTCGCATCGTACATAGAGGACAAAAACACCGCAACAAATTTGTTAAAAGACATCAAAGCGGATGAAGACGGCTAAACAAGATTATCCCACAAATTATAAGTCGTGTCTGAGAAGATGAAAGTCTGCCCTACGAATGCAGTCCCACCTTAATCTGTCTCATCTACAAAATTAGCATCCTACTAAATGTCGCTCACCAAACATTTTCAACGACTTGTGTGAATGAATTGCCAGACAAAAAAAAAGAAGTCTAATCCGGGGAAACGTTAAATAAATTTGTGGTCAATTTTCACGCGTCTCCATCATTTCAGCGGCTTAAAAATTGTGTACGAAAACAACATATGCAAGGACTTTCGGATGCTGAGACAACCATCAACTGTTAGTTGGCGAGCTCATCTATTTCAGGGCAAATGTAAATTCCAAATTCGACGACGAATAACTCTTGGCAACCGTTATTTCTTCGGCCAGTGGAAACAAGTTCGGTCAGTCTTGTGAATAAAGCCGATCTCTGGACAATTAATAAAACAACTAACCCGGTTAAATAACTCCGTCCGATACTTGTCCCAGTCTTCAAAGGTGGCATTTGGATGAGAAGATGCAATCGCAAATTCTATGCGAATAAGCCAAGAAGGTAACTACCCATCGACTGCTGCATTGAGCGAATGGACAGCATTGCTGCAGCCAGGAAAAGTTTAGCTACCTTTCTACTTGGCCCGAAAAGAAGATAAATTTCGAAATGCTGAACCTCCAGTTCAAAGATCACTTAATTGTGTAGGTATACCAGTAGAACGCTCGGTTTTAATTCACAAGAAAAACTGTCCAAACCGGTCGAAGTTGGAGCTCAAAAATTGTGAATGTGGAAAGAGAAAATAATCTACCATCGAGTCATGTAATTTCTGTTTAATCGCATAGGAAAGGATGAGTATTATAACCAAGAATGGACAGCTGCCGATCAATCTTTCTACTTGAAATGATGGGATATACTCGCCTATTGGAACAGAAAGTATGCAGTAAACTGCGTGCTGTTGAGAAGATGGATGTATGTTAGCATCGGAAGATTCTGCAGAGATTCAATCATAATCAACACAGCAATCATCAAGTAGTCATGCTCGTGTTGAAGACTCAGAAAGAACCAGCATCGTTGCGAAACACCAAGAATTCACTCAACACAGCAAATCTTGTATTGGGTTCACTTTGTAGATCAGAAATTCTTTATTTTGTTTTCGGCTAAAATATCTGTGAATACTCCGACCACGAGGAATGTTCAGACCCTTAAACCAAATGAACATGTGTCACGTGTTTTAAGTGAATAGCTGTGGACTTAAGTTCACTGAATGCCCATACATGCGCCTTGCTATCGCTCTGCGCCTTGCTGAGATATCAAAACGGAATCTGTGTTAAGGACACAAGTGACCTAAAACCTCTTACCAATCTTAGGATCATGCCGCCCAGTACTTTTTGCAACTCCACGCCGAATCAAAACCAACTGGATGACGCTTCCTGCGTTGCAGATTCAAACCACAGTCACCTTGACGTGGGCGTACCTCAACAAGTCGGGCCCGAACCGAAGGGGGCTTCTGACTCCCACCGTACTATGATTTAAGTCCTGGTAGGAACTTCTAGTGGTCCTGACCGGGAGCTCGTAACTGGTCAAATCGTAGCAACCTTCAGTGGCATTAAGTTCTGAAAACGCTATGATAACACCAATATTTGCTGTATCCTCGCTTTTTATTAGACAATTTTATTAACGTAAGAATCCCCCCTCCGAATGAGCAGTTTAAACGAAGTCAAACAATGAGCGGTAGCTCTATATCGCTAAAAAGCAGATATCATGACCTTCTAAGATGTGCAAGGAACGTCGCAGAGAAGCATTCAACCGAGGCCATGAAGAGATCCTATTACAAAAATTATTTTCGGAAGTCCTACCAAAATGTGAAAAGAAAAGGAATACTCGGTATGTGTACTCCGAGGACTCTGAGATAAGGATGGTGATAGTAAATCGCAGTCGGTGCTAAAAATTTGAGTGGAATATGTACCTTTGTCTATAAACCGTTCAATGGTGGAGATAACCAGGATTCTGCTAGCAGTCAGAACGAGCGATGATCAACATAGACGCTGATGAATGAAAACAACTTCATCCACTCGACCAAAAAGAGCTTTGGATATCGATATCTAAACTAAAGGCCAATAGGTCTGTAGGAGTATTATACAAAACATACTACTTTGAATGCTACCAAGAACAGAATCGGCGTCGATTTGGCTACGTAATTTTTGAAAGCGGCAGGCTAATGCAACAAGTCTTAACCTTTCGGCGCATGAGTGAACGCATTGTTACACTCACCATAAAGATTAAATTTTGGAACCATTAGACTGATATTTATTTCTTCCCCTAAGGGAGTAGACGATCCTATCAAAGAATGCTTGGCCAAAATATAACTTTAGAATCATTTAAGTTGACTGATTTGGCAAAGAGCATACACCAATTCATCTTCAACTTGAAATCGTTCGTCTCTGTATGATCACAATGGAGAACGCTCGTTGCTCCATAAAAGTCGATAGTAGTACCAGGGATAAATTTAATGTCAAAAAAAAAGATTTTGACATGGTGGCGCGATTTCATTGGATTTCCTGGGAAGAAACCAGCGAGCTGTGACTGAAGCATATAGCTTCGATGATATATGAAGATAAAGCGAATAACACACTCCTGATAGCAAAGTGTATCCAACAGTTGGTTAAGAGCAACACGTTCAATAGAAACTTCAGTTTTGAGGTGGTAAAAGACTTTGTCTATCTTTGACACAGAAATTGCTTTTGATTTGGGCTATGGTTCTACTAAGCTCATCGTTTTCTATGAGGACACCAACACTTGACATAGTGCCACTGGATCTATTGTGCTCTTGAAATAAGGGTACGTCTTCAACTTATGAAGCAGAATCTATTGCTCTGCGTATAGAAATTGAAGCAGTTATTCATCGAAGACGACTGATGTCAAAACTTGTTGAAAGTTGATGATATTTGAAAATAAAAAGCAAAAATCCACACACATAAGGAGGAACTAAGGACATTGATATAAAATAGTTTAGCACAAGCTATACATATTCTAAAGAGTGAAGAACTTGATGTTCAACGTGTGTCGACCTATGAACAGTAACTAATTCTACTTAAGGACAATTTTATAAGTTAAATTGATCAGCATGGAATACATGGCCTACATATGTTGTTGGGATAGTCTTTTCCCCAAAAGGTTCAGTTCCCTTTCTTTATAATCCTCTTCGTTCTTTCTCTGTTTTTTTGAGTAGGAGTGCTGAGTTCCGGAGGGTCCATTAGTGGCCCACTGATCGTAGATCATGAAAAAAAACAACGAGCACTCGAATGAGACTGGACCAGGAAAATTATCTGACGAGCTCTACAAGACTAATTCGGTGAAGACTCAAGGACAGTAACAACGAAAATTTAAAATCTAGCAACGATGTGAATGTACTTCCCACTAAGCTAGTTACAAGCCAAAGACTGATGGGTCAAAAGATGAGGATCTCCAACGAGGAAGGAACGGAGGATCAATTTAGAGCACACCTCGCTCTTAAAGTTAGGTTCGAAAAGTCAAGGTTCAATGACTGCTTCAGAAGAGAAAAAAATTGATACAAAGAAATAGACAGGCGTCAAACGATATATCACAGAACATGGAGGGCAATCTCAATAGGTGAAAATGTGATTCCAATTTCTCTAGTCGTGGGTCTTGAAAATAGGAAGCTCTAGGCTCCTTATAAGCCCGGTTTAACTCTAACAATGTTCAGGTAATTGCAAATCAAAAAAAAAAGGATTTAGGAAGCACGAAATCGTCCAACGGTCGGCATGTCCTACCACAGATAAACGACTATTTTGAGTGCCTAAAAGGAAACGCCACTGGGAATGTGTTGTAAAAATACTATTCTATCACTGTTTATACTCTCATGGTTTAATGGACCTAAAGGATTCTGCCGTAAACAATCTACAAAACTTGTCTGGCTAGAATTTAAAACAAAAAATATTCGTAACTTGTTAAATGATTAATCTTTGCGCACGGGAATGTGTAAGCCTTAAATTTGCATGTACATACATAACTATTTCATTACAATGTGTTTAATTTTTATTTTTGCAAAAGTTCCAGTGAGCCGAACTCACCTACACTTATTTTATACCAAAATCTACCCTCACTAATAATATATCAACCATCTACATACATTCCAATTACGTGTACTACATTTCACTAAAATGCTAATATCTACAGCTTGCTAATGGAAACCAACAAAAAAAAAAAACGAAAAAAAAAAGAAAGAAAAATCTTTGCATCCAACTTTTATAAAGTATCTCTACTTCATTCGCAATTTTTGGCGGTAGGTACTCAATCAAAATTACCCAGTAAGTACGAGTAGTCCGACGTATCTTTAATTTATTAATTGAAACTAATTTCCAATATGTTCGAAGTTTTTTCCCAGACGTACTCGTATTTGTATCTTTCGATTGAACTATGCGACGATGCCAATTTATTTGGTAAAAACTCATTCTCCATTAATTATGGCAAATAAATATTTTTTCGTGCCAAATTGACAATCGACGAGGATGCCATAAAACATTTCTACAATAAATGTCTCTCTTCTAATTGTTTTTTTTTTTTTTTTTTTTTTTTTCACTCTATATATGTATATATTATAATATATATATTTTTTTTAAATTTAGTTATTAATTGTTCCCATTTAAAAAGAGTCTGCCTTTCACAAATAAATACAACAAAACAAACAGATCTACACTTTTACAAACAAACTAAGCTAAGCTAAGCTAAGGTTTACGGTTTACGGTTTACGGTTAACGGTTAACGGTCAACGGTATACAGTTTACATACAATTAAAAAAAAAAACGAAAATGGTAATTCTAATATTCGAGTACCTATGTTTGAATGTATTGAGTATTGTAAATGTGTCGGACACAAAATTTTGTATTTTTCATTTTTCTTTTTGCCATCCAATTGTTTTGTATCTTTTAAATAGTGTTAGTTTCAGTTGTCAGTTAATAGTAGTAGTAGCAGCTGTTAAAACCGCCTTTTCCCCCAGCTTAACCCAACATAACCAAGGCTCCTCATGTGCTCATCTTAAAATAAAAATGAAAAAAAAAAAAATAAAAATAAAAGAAAAACCAAAAAGGATAGTAGCGAACATAAAAAATGCAACATTGCAATAACCATTCGGAAACGCCTGGTTGGCCTTACATTTTATATTCCAGTATCTTGTTGGGATTTAGAAATTGCTCACGTTGTCCAGCTTCTAGGGCCGATACGGTTCGGCTTAGTGAGGACATTTTGTTTTTATTATTATTGTCGTGGTGATACGTTGAATACTGGTACTGTTGCAGCGATGGATGTTGCTGTTGGTGCTGATGCACCTGCTGTTGCTGATGATGGTGTTGCTGCTGCTGCTGTTGTTGCTGTTGCTGTTGCGGATGCTGCTGCTGCTGTTGATGGTATTGCTGCTGTGATTCCTGAATAAATTGCTGACTACATTCATGGACAATTCGACTGCCGGTGTCATCGTTGAGACCTTCACCCATTTCGCCATCACGATTATTCGACTCACGTATGCATAATTTTGTAAATAGCCATATCCGTAGCCGATAGAGCAGATAGCAACCGAAATGCACAACGAATACGAAAAGTATGGCGCAGACGGTTACCACAATCGCTTTGCCTGGTTTTGTCCAATCCAACAGGGGATAGATGGCTGTTTGATTTTTTCTGTAAAAAAAAAAAAAAAAAAAAAAAAAATCACCAGAGATACACACAGGATTCGAGAATTTGAGAGGAAATGTAAATGCTGGGTGTTGGATGGTGGAATGTTCATTTCCGCTTACCTGTCAGTACCACCTGCCAAGAAGTAGATGCCAGTGAAGATGGCATAGACTAAACCGATGCCCATTGTCCAGTAGGCATGTGACAGTTTAATTGGATGTCCAACGATGGCCAAATCGATTAACATTATCACAGAGTTGAATACATGCACCATGATGTTGAGGGCGTCCACACGATGGATTTCTGAAAAATCAAGTTCACATTGACATGGATCTGGACGAGAGTTCTGAAAATTGAGGTAGTTTTGGGAAGGGCCCATGATTTTGTGTACCATATATCTTAAGGCACTTTCATTCCCACACTCATTTTTGCTTTCTACACTTAGAGTCTTCGAAAACGTCAAAAAAATGAAAAAGTGTCTTAAAAATGTCAAAATGACGTTATGGCGTCAAACATTCACAGTCCTTTGTAGTCATTCATAGCCATTTGATTGACAAAAACAGATTTCGAATGATTGCACAGTAATTCACAGTCATTCGCGGTATTTAAAACATATTTATAGAGTTGCAGATACTGTTTGAAATTGTAAGATACACTTGCGGTCATAAAAACCGCACCATATCAAAATGATTGAAAAATTGTTAATAACTACGGTAATAACTTTTATATTGAAATGAAATTTTTGTTGAGTACTCCGCAGTAGTTTATAAGTATTTCTATCTAATTTCCATTTGTTTATTGAATGTTTGAAAAAAGATATTAACAAAGAAAGAAAAACCAGTTAATTTTCTTATTTTTTTTAATACATCTTAATACAGTCATTGGTTAACAAAATCAAACGATACATTTTTTATGTATGGGTATGTAAAATGTTTAGATATGCCACTTTTACCAAAAAATTATCAATACCAAGTTGATCCTCCTTTGGCGGTTATAACCGCTTTTATTCTAGAAGGCATCGAGTTTACTAGAAGTTCAGTAATATCCCTTGAAATTTCAGCATTCCATACATGTTCCAGAACATCATTTAGCTTTTTTTTACTCTCTGGTTTATGTTCAGCCACGTTACGTTTCATTACATGCCACAAGTGTTCGATTGGATTTAAATCGGGTGAATTAGCTGGCCAGTCTAGTCTGGTAATTCCGAGGTCATCAAACGTTGTCTTGAGCTGAAAATTATTGAAAGATTCTAGTTACTTCTAGTAGACATCTAGAAGTTGATTTGTAACACTTTACTGACGGATTTGGCGCAGTGGCAAGGTGCAGAATCATCTTGAAAAATGCACTTGTCAGTATACGAATGATGCTGTTCAATTGCTTGTACCAAAAACTCCCTTACTACTTCTCCATACTTTTGAGCGTTCATAGTTCCATTAACAAAGTGCAAAGGGCCCAAAACGTAAAAAGAAAAACATTCCCAAACCATCTGGCTTTGAGAAAACTTCACTGTTTTGACTATGCACTCGTCCTTGAACCTTTCACTTGCTGACCGTCGTACGTATGGCAAATTGTCGGCACACAACAAATTAAATTTACTTTCATCGGACCATATCACACATCGCCAATCATCCTGCCTCCAATTTTCGTACTTTTTTGCCCACGTCAAGCGAGCTTTTTTCATTTTTGTTGTTAGGAGAGGTTTTTTCGCTGGTCGTCCTCCATATAAACCCATCTCTCGTAGCCGTCGGCGTATGGTTTCGGCGCTTAGATCAACTTGATGAAATTCACTTAGCTCCGCTCTTATACGGACAGCACTTTTAAAGCGATCTTTCATGCTAATTCCTTGTAATACATTGTCCGTCTTCTGGGTTGTTTTACGTTTTCGTCCGGAGCCTTTTTTCCTTTCCAGTGGATCCAAATTTTCTTTTTTCTTCATCAGTCGTACGATAGTTGAATGACAGCATCCTATTTTAACCGCAATCTCACGATAGCCAAGCTCTTCTTCGACTAAAGTCAATATTTACCAGACATTTCACTTTTTTTTATTTGTCACCGTCACAACTCAATTCAAACTGATTTTTTTTGCACTGAATACGAGGCCGAACTCCGCTATGAGGAATACCCTTCATTAGTATGGGAAAAACCCTTACGATCTGATGTAATTAGGCATTTTTTGAGAACTCATTAGGTGGTGCGGTTTTTATGACCGCAAGTGTAGTTGCGATTAACATTTTTTGTCAGTCATTTGCAGTTGTTCACAATCATTTGCAGGTTATCGCTATCATTCTTCGTCATTTGGGCTTATTCAAAATGTATATCGAGATACAGATGCTGCTTGAATATTGCTAACCTCTGTATTTCGCATTAAATCACGGCCATTCGCTGTCATCCGCAGTCATTTGAGCTATTTAAAATTTATTCAATTGCTTCTTCAATATGGTCAGACTGGTGTCATTCGCATTTATTAAAAGTTTGCCAGTCAGTCTTACGGCGCTTACCATTGCTTTCTCTCCGCAAGTTGGGCAATTTGGAAGCCAAACACAGATGATTACTCGAAACCAAAAACCTGGTTTGCCACTCAATACTATTTGACTTTTATATGTATATGCCAATACATTTTGACGTGAAATCCAGAAGGGAGATTGCCTTCTGAAAAAGTGAGAAGAGTGCCAAAACAAAAGATGCTGCGATTCCATTCATCAGGCAAACTTTTCTCCAATTGAATTTTGGAATTTGGATCTTAAACAAGCCATTCACTACTGCATTCACTGGCCATCGAGTCGAGCGTTATTGCAGTTTAATTCACTTCAATTTGATCAGGTAGATAGCAGGCTTGGCTTTCATTGCCCAGGTTGATGGATTTTGCCTCACTTCGGAATGTGAATGCTGCCCACCGTTTCACAGTCTGCATAAGTCGTTTTCCTAAATCATCAGCACCGGCTACGAGTCTACTACGGAATTTCACCGCTTATCTCTACGGGTCACTGCTCTCTCATGTTACATCTTTGGAAAATTTTTTCTGGAGGAGCATCTCTCATGGAGAAGCATTCCTCACATTTTGTTAGAAGACTGCATCCTTCCATGCAGTGGCCATCACGAGCGAGTTGATGATGATACAATTTGTGCATGTATTTGCCTGAATTCCTCATCAAACTAGAGGCTTCGCAGGTGTGCGTCATTTCTCATGGCTTCGTACTACCAGTTCCACTGATCTTCAGCACTTGATGCAGCTTACATAAGACTTGCCTGGAACTGGGTATAGTCTTGTTCCTCTGTGCGAGTGTTTATGAAGTTGGCAAATCTGAATTTAATGCAAGATGGGTTCGCTCACGTGCCGAAAGCTTAAGATTTCTTGCCTTGGTCCGCTAATTACAAGAAATTCGCTACATTTTTTCTGTTCTCTACAGCAGTCGCTGTAGCATACAATTGTCGCAGTTTCACGTCTTCTTTGTACCCTTCCAATCCTTTTGCACTTGTTGGATAGCAATGACTTCTGCTCTGTGACAGACCAGGACGTCCGCAAATTATAGCAAGCTTTTTTCATTTTATCCGTCAATAATAGTGATCCCGTTCGCATCCGAAGTTCCGGTTGCTAAGGGATATTGAAGTTTTTACGTATTCGGGTAATTAACTCCACATAAAACCCAGCCTAGGTAGAAGGAACAAGATATTCCGGAAAGAGCAAGCCAGTTTTGCGATAGTAGTGCTGCCATTGAGCTATTGAGGTCTCATCCGCTTCCAGCTTTCTTTGAGAACCCCGACTGGTCCTAAATGTCCTAATTGGTCTCAATATGTTAAAGAAAGGCAAGTCATTTCCGATAAAGTGCTCGTTCGGTTGAAGGAGAGCACTCAGACAAGGACTGTAGTCTCAGTATGTTTCTTTTACCCAAACTTCTCAGTCTCTTGAAGAAAGATGAGCGGGGGCTTCCATGATAAATTGCCTATAGTACTAGCACCCACCACGTGAGTACATAACCAAGCGTAACCCGCGAATTCACAGAGGTAGCGCTTCATGGTGATATTATCACTTTAGGAGTTATTCCCTCCTTCTTTTAATGTTTTTCGGGATGATGATCACGCACCCCATTTGATTGAATCCCCTTGTCGAGGTGTCCTACTGGCTATTCACAACAGCTTGGACTCCTCTCTCGTTGCAACATCATCCTCTCCTAAGCTCGACTTTGTGTCGGTTAAAATAACCCTCACTCGTAGATGCTTGTACGTTACGTGTTGTTACATTCTTCCGGTGCAACCTATCGAATCCTACCAACTTGCTATTGCAGCAATTGACAATTTGATCGACTTATCAGAATCATTATCTTCGGCGATTTTAATCTGCCTCAGCTGAAGTGGACTCCATCTGAAGACCTATCTTTTTTCATCGCTTCCAATCCCATTTCTACTAAGGAATGCCTATTCTTAGATCGGCTAACAGACTCTAGTCTATGCCAAGTCAGTGGCGTTTCCAACTATATGGAAAGGCAATTAGACCTTATCTTCACAACTGATCCCATCAACTCCTCAGTATCGTGTTGTCCCCTATCTCTTTCAACTATTGATAACTTTCATCCTCCACTTCTTCTCTCATTTTTCCACAACTCTCCCCTTCAGTCGCCTCCCCGCGCAGTTCTATTTTCTTACAATTTTCACAAAGCTAATTTCAGTAAAATTAATACCTATCTAAGCAGTGCTTCTTTTGAGTTTACCAATCTATCCCTGGTTGAAGCCCTCTCCATTTTTTACAGACAAATATTCAAATCTATCTCCCTTTATGTGCCTTACTCCCGCCATATAACTTCTTCTACATCCCCTCCTTGGTATAATCGTAGACTGCGCTCTCTACGAAACAAAAGAAACAAGTTATGGGCGGTATTCCTTCGCACCCACTCTTCTTCCGACTATTCAAATTATCTAGGTACATATCTTCATTTCATTGAACTCTATAACTCTCTCTATCAGCGCTACCTGAATAGTGCGCAAACCAATCTCATAAATGACCCCAAGTCTTTTTTTCAATTTGTCAATTGCAAAAGTAAGACTGATGGTTATCCTTCCTCCCTCGCTTTTGAAACCAAATCTTGAAGTGATCCTCCTACCAACGCCAACTTTTTTGCCACATTTTTCAAGCAATCATTTGCCAACAACTCCTTCGTACCAGATCCCTCTTACTTCAATGATCTACCAAATTTCTCTATTGGTCCCTTTCTCACTCAAAATTTCGATCCTGCAGTTATTGAAGAAAAGTTACAAAATCTTAAGGATGAATTTATACCTGGCCCAGACGGACTCCCCGCCATGTTTCTTAAGAAATGCTCTTCCAACCTGTCTCTACCCCTTTCCTACCTTTTTCGTCTATCGCTCACACAGGGTGAATTTCCCCAGATTTGGAAGACTTCTTTTATAATCCCGATACACAAAAAGGGATCTAAGCATGAAGTTACCAATTATCGTCCCATTGCTAAACTCTCTCATATACCCAAACTCTTTGAAAGTATTTTATACGAAGCCTTAAGCTTCAAATGCAAGCCTTTTATTTCGCCACGACAAGATGGTTTTCTAAAAGGTAGATCAACTACCACAAATCTAGTTGAATTCGTGTCTTTTGCACTCTCAGCCTTAGAAAATGATTTCAGATTTCACAGATTTCACTAAAGCATTTGATAAGATATCTCATAAATTGATCCTTTTCAAATTGTCTGCTCTCGGCTTTGAGCCGCTCTTTTTAAAATGGATTTCTTCTTACCTGGTAAACCGATATTATAGTGTTCGGTTTAGATCTGCCCTTTCTGTTCCATTCCTGGCCTCATCTGGAGTTCCACAAGGCAGTCATCTTGGCCCTCTTCTCTTCATTCTTACTATCAACGATGTTAAGAGTGTCATTAAGCACTCCTCCCTCTCCCTTTACCCTGACGACACAAAATTTTTTAAATCTATTTCCTCTCCCCAGGACTCTGCCCTTCTTCAAGAAGACCTTGATCGGTTTTCAATCTGGTGCCTCAAAAACTGCCTAGAACTTAATATAGCCAAATGTCAATCTATAACCTTCTCACGTAAATGCAACCCGTCTCCTTCCCGACTTTATTTTCTCCATGGTCAACCAATTCCCCGGGTTCAGTCTTTCCAAGACCTTGGCATATTATTCGACAGTGAGCTTAATTTCCGTTCGCATATCGATAAGATGATCCTCAAAGCCAACTCATCACTTGGCTTTATTAAACGGTGGTTCCAACCCGTATGTAACCAGATCTCTCTATATTACCTTTGTTAGCCCCCTGCTTGAGTATGCCAGTCAAGCTTGGTCCCCATTTCACCGGGTTCATGTTTCCCGAATCGAGGGTATTCAACGTCGATTCCTCCGATTTGCCCTCCGTGGCCTGCCATGGAACGACCCTTTAATCTTACCTCCCTATCAAGACCGCCTCAAACTTCTAAATATGAATTCGTTAGAAGAACGTAGGAATATTGCTGACGTTCTTTTCATTCATCGTCTTCTCTCAGGTTCCATCGACTGTGCATCCATTTTGAACTCCATTTCTTTCAATACCAACCCCCGCAATCTACGTTGTCCTCGTCTCTTCTATCTACCGGTTCACCGCACCTCTTATGGCTCCAACAAATCTATCTCCCGAATGCTCCGAAAGGTCAACTCGAACCTCTCCCTTTTTCATTTCCACCTGAGCACTCCTCGTCTTAAACAAGATCTCCTCCATAACTTCCTTGGTCACTAGCTCTTAAGTCTTTCTGTTAGTTTTTAAGTTAGATTAAGCTTGTATTAAGCCAATAAATGGGGGCCTCAGCCCCCTCCAAAATTAACAGTAGATGTCGCAGGATGTTGTATCTAGTTGATGCTAGTAAGCAGCCTGCGGTCTTTCCTTCTGAGCGACAGCAGAAACGCCGCTGACCTCTTAGAGACGTTTGAAAGCATTCGTTGGGTCTGCCGGCAATCTAGTAGGCCATACTACCTGCAGTTATGCTCGTATGAAACGCGACTGTCAATGGACTTCCGAACCGAGAACGCAAGCAGACCCAGTGTTAGGTTTATTATCTGTGGTTATATGTAATTTTTTTTCTCTCCGGAGTGTAAAAAAAGGCTTCCCTCGACCTATGGAAAACGTCATTCAGTCATTTTCTGGCTGTCACATTCCAGTACACCAGTTTGCTGTCATCCGTGCTGTCATCGTATTTTGATGACAGCAAGGTATAAATGCTGTTTGAATATTGTTCGACATTTGACACAATAAAACGGATAGGTTACCCTGTCATTCTGAATAACTAGATCCAAACATCAAATTCGTAGACGTCAAAGCATCTACTCTCGAATATGTCAATGCCATTTGCCGTAGTGGATTTATGTTTCTGTGAAGGACTTGTAATCAGTGTAACGTGTTGCTGCTTTCTTTTCGAATGTTTGACAGGAGGAATACGATGATGGGATTACACGTGATATTTTCGAACAAATGACGGAAACACAACTTAATCGCCAAAGACTTTATCACTGGTGGTTGAGGACTACAACTTACGTCAGCAAACAAACTGGATAAGACATTCTCAAATACCACCGAGTTGGAGAACGGCAAATGCCTCCCACTCGCAGAAAACCCGCATACTCAATCGAACTCTTACGTCAATGTGAATTCCGAAAACTATACATATCATCGAAATCCTCACTGCAACAGGGTGGACTCTAAAGACATTTTCGATTCTTTTTTTTTTTTTTTTGACGTTCCCGACACTAAATCACTATGACATCAAACTTACCAGGATTATGGACCAGCAACCAATAACACATCGTGATGATGAACGAGTATACTGTCGCCACTGTATACATCACCCAGTAGAGATGATGTAAGCGACTTTTCTTCGCCTGTCGAACTATCTCAAAGTCTTCCCTCTCGACCATCATACCTTGCGTTACAATCCATGCACCGAGCCATGCCTGGGCGGTACATGCTAATAGCCCCCAATGTGTTAAGTATATCCACCATTTGGCGTAATGATGTTCAAATTGCTCCTCCGTCCGTCCAATGTCCAGGAGAGAGCACACCAATGCAGCTAGACAGGTGATCGCTGTTATCCAACGGTACAGAAGGTAAACTATACGAACTTGGGTATTACGTTGCCACTGTAAGCGAACGGGACCAGGGTGGTTTTCGTCCATTCATTTGAAAAGTGTTTGAATCCGGAGTTTCATGGTCATGGTCGATTAAAGTATTCCGACGTGTATTCAGGACGATGATAATGACGGTGATGACAACAACGATGGCGGACATGAAAAGATGGAAAAGAAAAGAAGAAAACAAGAGAATTTTAATTAAAAATCGCTACATTGTGGATTATACGAGTACATATACATAGATAGGGGTGTCGCCAAGGATGGTAACAATAATGACAGGAATACTCGTAAAGTGGTGGGCTGGAGAAGAGATTCTTTTTTTTTTTTCATTTTATCTCGTTTTAGACACTTGACATGGGTAATTGCTATGAAATTGAGTTGGAGGAGATTAATATGCTATTGACGGGAGGCTTTAAATATTCAGGTGGTAGGCGAAAAACTTTTGACATTTTAGATGGATCTTATTGACCTACTTACCTAAGGTGGGGATATGGCCAGTTAACGTAGGACAGACAGGAATGTTTTGTAAACAGGAGAAGAATATTGATATAGAGAAGACATACGAGTACGAGTATGTATCTGAACAGAAAATAAGATTTTAAGTATCGGTCTTACATATACGAATCCTTCTTTACAGCTGGACATATGGTATTTACATTCCTTTTAATCAACCCTGTCCTGCTGTCCTACGCAATATTTCTTCATGAACCTATGGCCTTTAATGCTTTGGGAAAGATTAAGTCATGGCATTTGGTTTGCGTGTCTAAAGGAGACATGTTAACGTCTTTGTAATACTGGCAATAGTCAATTAGAAGGAGTAGAAACCCACATAGGTAGGCCATATGAAAGAAAAAAAAAGAGCAGATTGAGAAAGCAAGTGGCTTTTGAATGAAAAATAATTTAAAACGCAACTGAATTGAACTGCTACAGCTATTTTAAGTTGTAAAAATCCAGTTCTGTCAAATAGGAACACTGATATTGTTCCGATGGATGGATTGAATACATTTGCCACTATCTGTTAGATAATCTAGCTAGTGAGACAGAGGATTTGCTGATGCTTTTGAATTTGAGTGATTTAATTAGTTTTTGTAGGTCTCTTCTTCTAACTTCGAATGGAATTTAAGATTCCGGCACTAGTACCACATCAGCAAACTTTTGATTTAAGGTTTTAAACAAACATTTCTAACTCGTTTCTACTGTAAATTCAAATAATGGCACCGCCGTGCAGCGAAGAATCATTCTTCCCAATCCCCGAAGCAGACATGTCTGTCGTAAGAGTCGACTAAAATTCACCCTCTGTATATCGAGCGTGTAGATTATACAAAATATGCGATGGCCAACACGAAAGATATAAAAGCCCCAGTTTGCAAACTACTCGTAGCTATACTCCCCTTCCGTGGAAGGCACTATGGATTCTGAGGAGAACCATTTAGCGCGTTTGACTAACCATTTTAGAAAGACCTTAGCGGTATCGAGTTTTTCACCACTAGTATGTCAGATAACTACGTGCGTAATAAGAAGTCTGATTACACCATATGTGCCGGCGGACGAGCAATGAAGAAGAAGGATACATGTCAACCTCGGAAAGAGTCTGCCTTAGCTGGCCACTCTCGGGTAAAGTTGCCTGTGAAATGGGCCAAGAACACTTATCTCGTAAAACTGAAGAAGAACGCAACAAACGGAAAGTGGAATCCTTACCCATAATCGTTACACGACATAAAGTGAAAAAAAAAACAACGTAGCCTATATTCGTTCCGAAGAAAACCGGCACACAAAGACCCGATCAGCGCCTCTAATCGGCAGCAAATTCTAAGCCATGCGAAAGACGCTGACAGCCATCGATTAGTGATTCATAAGCTCAAATCGGAAATGCCGATATGTCATCCTTAGAAAAAGGCATCCAAAAAAAAATTCATAAAACGAGGGAACTTCGTTTCATGCTCGATAAGATCAACAATTTAAAAAAGAACATTAAAACGATTCTCAATATGGTTATCAAAATTGCGCTTCCTTAAGCAGCAAACCAAAGAAAATCCATCGAATTCAAATTACAAAACACTTAGGAAATTGGGAAGGAAGACAAACCATCAAGCTTGTGAAGACAGACATAGGGCGGACTAATCCACTCAAGCTGTGACTCTGCAAAATAAAGGAACCGAATACTCAGTGGACGCAGATACGAATGCTGTTTCTCTCTGCTGTACTTGTGAAACTCGCAGAGCAAAGTAAAATAAATTAACCATTTTTCGAAAGACTTGGCAAGATCGAAAACAGTTGCCGTAATACGTGTACTAAGTCGGGATTGTGAAATAAATTCTCAAAATACTAACTTGACTTAGGAGTATTTATTGTTTGATCTCCGAAAGCAGTGTAGACGAGGCATTATGTCCATGCCATTCATCGGAAAAGGTGAGTGGTGGATCACATTTCTATGACTTTCTGAAAATTAAAAAAAAGAGCTCGAAACTGTCCAGGTTATCATGGTACGTATGAGAAACAACCATCACTGTCCACCGAGATTCGCACTTGAAAAAATGTGTCAATACGAGTATATATTGAATGCTGTATGTGACTTCCATTAGACGACATCTTTAGGCCCTTCGATGGTCAAGTGCTCATTTATTTTGTATCGGAAACATCAGCTGACAGTTACATAATAACGAATGCTACATTGACAGAACTAAAAAAAAACAAATTGTAACCAAAGAAAAGTCCCGGTTACGACCTAATAACCAATGAGACTACATTCCGAGTCAATTGAAAGTTGCTGATGTCATAATGCTACAAAAGCCAGAGAAACCATCGTCCAAATTTTTCCAAAATTTTTGAGAGGATGCTACTTAACTGCTGGTTATTGACAGAAAAAATCTTATCCCTGATGGTCAGCTATGGTTCATCAAGTGCATAGAACCACAGATGAATTTAAGAAATCTTTTGAAGGAAGAAATATTTGCTCAAGCATATCTTGATTGACGAGGTGTGGCATGAAGGATTGAAATTCAAATTACAATAGGTCCTTACTTTAAGCCTATATTACATACCGACAGCGTTTTCAAGAATCGAGTTCTCGCAATTAAAAAAAAATTTAGCTGGCGTAACGCAGGCAAGTGTTTTTGGTCCACGTCTTTATCTCCTCTATGCCTGTGATATACTGCGAGAAGAAGGGGTCATTTTAGCTAAATTTTCCGATGACACTACTATAGTACGTAAAACGATTGAAGAAACATCAATTAAGCTACAAAGTGCTCTTAATAATGTAAATGAATGGATAAAGGCCTCTCGAATAGCCCTCAATGAAACCTAATCTGTTCAAGCTAATTTTACTTACAGAAAAATGAGCAGATTGGTTACGCTTATAAACTCTGCCTATATTCCGTCCGCCAAAGAGGCTAAATGACACGAGTCGAAATGGAAGTCGTACTTAGAAAAGAAAAGTAAATAACTCGAAGACGAGCACAGAGAAATGCACTGGTTACTCAAAAATATTCTGCTCTTACATAGGGTTATCCAACAAGAGGTTTGATTTTAAATTAATAGAAAAATGCAAAGTTTTTATCAAAAGTGCTGAAATTTTTCATTTTAATCTAAAGTACAAACTCTGGGGTTAGGAATGGAGTACAACACCTGTCAAATACGAGGGCGGATCAATAATTCCGTGCATTTTTGAATTTCTGACCTCTTTACTGAAACAGCAACACTGCTCCTGTCAACAGGCATTTGTCATTTGACTCCTGTCAAAATTTAAACTTGCTGCGTCAGTTAGTTTGTGTTTGACAGCTATTTTTATCAGACTACTCACTAATTTGAGGAGAAAATGGAAAAAAGTGAATTTCGTGTGCTTATTAAGCATTATTTCTTGCGAAAAAAAACCATTACCGAGACCAAGGCTAAGCTTGATAAATACTATGGGGACTCTGCACCATCGATTTCAACGGTAAAAAAGTGGTTTACTGAATTTCGTTGTGGCCGTACAAGCACTGAAGATGCCGAACCTCCTGGACGCCCAGTTGAGGTCTCTACACCCGAAACAATCGAAAAAATTCACGATATGGTGTTGGCCGACCGAAGATTGAAAGTGCGAGAGATTGTGGAAGCCGTAGGGATCTCGCATGGCTCAGTGGTTTCAATTTTGAATGATCACTTGGGCATGAGAAAGCTTTCCGCAAGATGGGTGCCGCGTTTGCTCACAGTCGACCACAAACGCAATCGTGTAACAACTTCACAGGAAGGTTTGGCGTTGTTTAATCGCAATATGGAGGAGTTTTTGCGCCGTTTTGTAACCGTGGACGAAACATGGATCCATCACAACACACCAGAGAACAAACAACAGTCAAAACAGTGGGTTTCTAAGGGTGAATCGGCGCCAAAGAAGGCCAAGGTGGGTTTGTCAGCCAATAAAGTTATGGCGACTGTTTTTTGGGATGCACGCGGGGTAATCCACATTGACTACCTTCAAAAGGGAAGAACAATCAATGGGGAATATTATGCCAACTTATTGGACCGATTCAATGACGATTTGAAAAAAAAACGACCTCATTTGGCCAAGAAAAAAGTTCTTTTCCACCAAGACAATGCAAGGGTGCACACATGTGCAGTTGCCATGGCAAAAATCCATGAATTGGGCTATGAATTACTCCCTCATCCACCCTATTCACAAGATTTGGCTCCGAGCGACTACTTCTTGTTCCCAAACCTGAAGAAATGGCTTGGTGGAAAAAGATTTGACTCCAATGATGAAGTCATCTCGCAAACAAAGGCCTATTTTGAGGACCTCGACAAATCATTTTTTTTGGAAGGGATAAAAAAATTGGAGAAGCGTTGGACAAAGTGTATAGAGCTCAACTGAGACTACGTTGAAAACTAAAATTATTTTTTTATCAAAAAATCTGTTTTAATCCAAAAGTCACGGACTTATTGACCCGCCCTCGTATCCGCCTTGACTCTGCCTACAATTAGTCATTCTCTTGATGGATTTTTCTATCACGTTTTCTCATATTAGCGGCAGTATTTCGCGAATAACAGCTCTGAAATTTCGTTTTACTGCGCGAATCGTTGTTGTAGCATTGGCATAGACTTTATCTTTAACATAGCCTCAAAGGAAAAATAGTGTTAAATCGCATGATTTCGCCGACCAATTGAAATCTCCATTCCGAAAAATCAGACGTCCCTCACATTTCTCACGCAATAGAGCCATTTTTTCACCAGCTGTGTGGTATATGGCGCCGTCCTGCTGAAAATAAATATCATCCACATCTATTGTGTCAATTTTAGGCAAAAAAAATGTCAGTCAACTTCGTTCGGTAACGCATCCATTCACAGAAACCGCCGCACTTGCATCATTTTCGAAAGAATATGGCCCAATGACACCGACGCCGCCGGCCCAAAAACCGCGGCAATCTGTCACTCGTTGTGGATGGAGAGTTTGTTTCACTATTTCTCTGGAATTTTCGGAGCCCCAGATGCGACTGTTTTGTATGTTTACGTACCCAGAAAAATGGAAATGAGCCTGATCACTCAGAATAATTCTGCGTAAAAAATCATGATTTTGTTCATTAATTTCCAGCACCCAATAAGCGAAAGTACGGCATTTTCTATGGTCTGTTGGCTTCAACTTTTCTATCAACGGGACCTTATCAGCATGCGGGCCATGCAAAGCGGATAGACCTAACTCCTGTGATCATCTCGAAATGGACACGCCTGGGTTTTCAGTCACACTCTCAGCTACGGCGGCAATATTTTCAGCTGACCTTACCAGACAAACGTGAGCTGTAGTCTTCACATCACTAAGTGAGACGTCCAAATTTATTGATTAAATTCAATATGAACTTTCCGAGATATTTTCGCTGTTTTTGTGGTAAATTTTCACTATTTCAGCACGTTGTGCGAGTGTAAGACTTGTTGGAAGACTCTCTACAAGCAAGTGCTGACGCCAGTACGGACTTATGGTACACAACTCTGATAGAAAAGTTGCTGGATAATTCGAAACTTAGTCGCCGCAGTAACAAACGCATTGATTTGGAAGAGAAGTGTTTGTAGTGAGTTTGCTATACAAATAGTATCTGTTAAAAATTTTCACCTTCTCCCGCTAAAAAAAAAAAAACAAAACTTTTGCCAATCGCCGTTTTCTTGGACAAAATATATGGGCAATACAGCGGCATTGATTGCAGCTCAATCACAGAGGAACTACACAAAACAATAATGGTTCGCCACTAGCCATGTTGTGCTCTAGCGGTACGGGACGTCTGTCAATTAGATTTTGCCAACTGGAGGTAATTAGGACAAGACAACCCTAAATAGATGGAGCTGTTGGTTATATTGCAGTCCGTTTAGTCTCCTGATTTACACAATTCTTAAAAACAAAATCTCTGTTTGTTCTTAATTAAATAAAATATTTCAGAAAAATCCAAAACCAGAGCATTCTTAAAGGTTCACCTTAGGTATCTGCGAAATAATTGACCTCAACAAGATACTTCGTAACAACAAAGTTTCGTCGAAAGACTTGACTGTTGCACAACTCTTGGATACCACTCGCAGTAGTCAACAGAGCACTTATGTTTCTAACAACTCTAACTCTTTCCCCTATTTCCGTTTCTATTTTAACAAGTTTACACATCCGGAGATGACATATCCTTCATCATGCTACACAACGTTTGTCCAATTAACCTTGACAAACAATGCACAATGGTTTTATTTTTGTTGTACTCTCATTACACTCAATCTACCATATACATAGAGCGTAGCTTCTGTAGTAGAAACTCATGCAAGTCACCTTGTTTGTTTGTTTTGGTTTTTTTTTCTTTTCTTTTGTTTTATAAAAAAAAAAACGTAAACCTCGTCAACAACTTCAACATCATGGTTATCATCATCTCCCCGACACGATTGTGTTCACCGTCGTCCTCGTCATCGTCATCATCGCCGTAGTCATTCAAAAACTTGCCATTGAGACTTGACAACGGATAAGTGGATGTTAAATAGACCAGAATTCTCTAAGGACGGCATGTGTCCTACGTCTAAAACTTAAAAGTTCTTAAGTGAGTCCTTAAACGGGGAAAAAAAATTACATTCAGAAGAGTTCTTTCGTCAATAAGAGGCTTTGCACCTTGTGTAAAATTATATCTGTAGAGCCTCTGGGTGAAGGTGAAAACTATTAAGGATCCACGGTGTTGATTCGAATTTTTGAAAGACTGATTAAGGATTCTGATTTAAGTGATAAATATAAATTTTCAACTAAGTAGAGCGTGCTGAGATGGTAACTTGAAGACTTTCACGACCTTCTTTTAAGGGAAACAAATTTATCGTAACTGCCAATGACGAAACTTTAATTTCGCAAATTTGTTAGACTCGTCCATTTGATGCTAAATTCATATATTACTTGAGAACTAACAGTATTTCCTATAAATCCTCAACAAACATTAAAATATCATAGATTGACCGAAGTTGAAATGTGGTACAAGAATCGGAATATTTCCCGATCCATTTCCGCAACAACGAGTGAGTGACAAGCTACTGACAAAAGCCCCGATAAAGCAAAATCTCGCCATAGGTGTTCATTCTTTAAACAGTGAGAAAGAGTTGTTATTGCCGAACGTCTTGTAACTCTGTTACTAAAACCTACTTTAACCACATTTTCTGGAAATTGCAAACGGTAGAGCTCAAATAGGGAACTTTCCGCCCCGTTTAACTAGCCAACTATGCTGCTACGAATCGGTCTACGATGCCTCGGATGTGGACAGATTGTTCAATGAGAAGCCTTGTTAACTCCACAAGGACAAACATGTGATTCGGAAATGTTAAAAATCGACTGGATTCACGCGGTACCTAAATTCCAGATTCCCTCAACTCAAGCGTGGGTATAAAATGATCATAAGACGTCTTGACGCGGCAGCACACAATTTCCATACACATAAGTCTATCATCCTACTTTTCTCAGTAAAACTAATCGGCTCAGTACGGTGAGGCTAACCTGGGAGTTTCTTCGAAGACCTCTAGCATCCCAAATCTTCATATCATCGAAACCCTTCAGCGACCAAGTATTGACGTCCAGATTTCCGATTAGACTAAGGAGAATCACTATCCTCCTCCAACAGAAACCGCAGTAGAGGAAGAAATTACAATTTCTACGAGCAACTTAGTGACGCTTACGCCATCGCACTCAATGAGGACATAGCCATCGTAGGAAGGTAGACAGGCAGAGATGGGGTTCGACATGAACCCAAGTAGGACTAGAATGTCCCTTTTTGTTGCCACGACTAGTGTACGTGATTGACGATGTCTGTTATTGAGGATGTGAGATAGTAGGTGCCTAGGTCCAACCAGTGGAGTTAAGAAACCGGACTAGATCATGTATCCCTTTATCCGAGATGTCATCTAGCTCCTGCTAGTGCCAGGCATTTGCAAGGAAATGGGAGAGAGTTTCCTTCTTATTTTCGCTCCCGCAACTGTGGCAGTGGGGGTTGTAAAGGATACCTAGTTTTGCCGCATGGTCTCCAATTGATTCTCGCGATATCTGGCCGGGTTCTGTTTAGTAGGTCTTTGTTCTACTCTTATCATAGGTCGGCCAAATCATTCTTTATAGCGCAGTTGGCTAACCCAGAGCCATTGGAGGTTGGCTCTTTGCAGGAATTGTGAGTGGATTTGTCTTTAACCGCTCCTAGCGGGATGTGAGCCAGTGAGCCGTGCAGAGCCAAGCCCTGCCTGGCCAGTTCACACCTGCACGCCGGTTTCCTTTTATGTAACTGTGCTCAGGCAGCCAGAACTGTGTGACTCTGAAGCGCTCGCCCAATCGGACAAGCTCGTTCCGGCACTTCTGCACCGATTTCGAGGATATGGTAGCCGAGTTAATAGTTTTGATAGCGGCTTGGCTATCTACGAGAATAACAATGTTTTGTTAGTGCATTGTTTCACGCCGAGTTGGATGCAAGCCTCTCGAATTGCCAGCAGTTCCGTCTGGAGGACGCTGGCAAAATCCGGCAAGCGGATATTTTCAGTGATTGGCTGAAGTTCCCACTTCTTGTGACATGGAGCCAAATTCCAATTAAATATTTATGGAGGACAATCAAATATGTTAGATGCATGTATTCCAGGTGGTGATAGTAATATCAAAAATTGAGATACATATTCTGGGGTCTCCACCATCATACCTTCAAAACCTCCCGTCGCTTTAAGTACTGACATGAGAATCGGTAGTCACGATTATTTCGACTTCGACGATTCGATTCTGCGGCTCCTTCTATGACAAGTTTAGAAGAATTAGCTGGAACGACGGAGAAAGTGGAGCACGAACTCAACCTGTTACAATTAAACTCTCTAGAAGAAGACAGGTGACTGATGAAGCAACAGGCAACCGCAGAAGCTCAAGAAACTCCAAGGAAGGTACGAGTACATCCTAAGTGGCCACTATATAAGAAGTTAATTGATGACATAAGAATCCGGGGTAACCAGGGCTTAGTCTTTCGCACCCTTGTACTACATATCCTGTTTCCCTTGTCACTTTGTGCATGGAGAGAAGGACCTTTGGTCTCTTCCTCCAGTTTCGGAACAGAATGAAAGATTTTTCATAGGCAGAAGTTTTCATTTTCGGTAATTTAGGATTGTCTTTCAACAAGGTGGTTGCATAATGTCTTGCCCGGTTTCTGGCCAAGAAAGTCTACCACTGATCAAATATTCAAACAACGGCAGATCGACACCCACCATCTGTTTGTCAACTTCAGAACCACATATGACAGCGTGCATAGAGACTAGATGTACATGTCATGACTAGTTTTGACACCACTGCCAAACTTGTCAATCGTCAAGTTGTGCAGGATGACTGTAAAGAATTCTCGGTCTTCCATTAAGGTTGCTAATACATTAACCGCGACCTTCATTGTGAAGAGAGGTTTTAGACGGGGCGACGCGTTTTGTAACATCCCGCTAGAAAGAATAATACAATGCAATAATCAATGCGAATGATATTGATGTAATTGGACGACCACATCAAGCGTTGTGAGTAGCAAAATTAGTTATAACTTCGAGGCAGTTAGAGCCTTCGTCTACGTTCGCTTCCCAGTTACAAGCAGTAATGGTACCAGACGCAGAATAACTCTCGCAAATCGTCATTTCTTGAGCCCAGAGAGCATAGACCTCTCTCGTTAAACCAGACAGTCTTTGTACAAGATATACCTCAAAGACATGGATCTTGTCAAAACGATTGAAGAAGCTCTTGGCCGCTCCGAAAGAAAGGCACTGAAAGTGATTTTCCTGTTTGTATTGATGGAGAATGAAAAAGGAGGTTCCAACCACGAACTGTAGACATCGGCGTAATGGGGCATCTACGTCTGAGATAGCTGGTCCAGATTGCGTGAACAGACGCCACAGCTCTGGTCAAATGTCAAAGACCTTCACTGACAACTCAGGTCTTGACGTCCAAGAAGATAATTTAGCTTCAAGGAGATAATGAACGTATAAATGCTTACACTAAGTTCGAATTTAAGCTAAGCTAACAAAAATATCAACGAGAACCCATTTAAAGCATCTCGAAATACATTATTCTTAGATGAAACAAGACTACAGTTGTGGTGTTGCGCAGCAATTCACCGTCGAATACGGAGCTGGAAAATCTGGGTTCGATTCCCGGGTCGTTCACCTAAAAACGAACAAAATATTTCTAACGTCATCACCCTTTCAGCAGGCAATGTGGAAACCTTAAAAGTGAAAATTTTCACTTATGAGGTGAAAACCCATTCTCTCGTCCCTTGGTAGATCGCACACTATAAGTAGAGGGCTAAATTATTTTGAACATGGTTTGATATGATGAATGCAAAGTGTGCTTATGGATTATATCTGGATTTAAAAAAGGTAATCATTTAAATTACGTCCGTTGAAGGATAATGAAGATCAGGGGATTCAGATACAAAAGAGGAAATGTCAACGCGATAATAGCTACTACACAATATTAGTAGCAAGGCTATAAATTACATTTGATCAACGACATCCGCAGTGTGATCAGTGAAGGAATCACTTCGTAATCTTTTCTGTAGAACTCGACAATATAAAGAAAAAACCATGCTACCAAATATCGCAGAATATCTGGAATTTTGTCGAGCCTCCCAAGATCCCACTATTCCGTCGACTATGAAAGTAATCTTCTAAGTGAATGTTACAAAGCATTTTCCGATCAACTTTGTGGCGCAAGAACCCGGGAAAATGTCATTTTGCTGTGCGGCTGAGGAATTTTTCTGTAATTTTGTATCATTCATCCATCCCCTGGAGCAAATTTCTGCAATTGAGAGCTATGAGTTCAAATTAACAAGCGAACCTACCTAGGAGCGACTCCAAAATAAAAATCAGAGATGTTGAGTGTGTTCTACAGTACTCCGACGAAACACAAAAAACAAACCAGGATCTAATGAAACACGAAGAAATCTATCTAACCACCACAAAAAAGTTGTCAGATACCTGCAATATATCCAAACTGCAACCACTTTCGAGAGAAATTGCAGAGAAAATTTTCCCAAGTACAAGTATTTTCATAAGCATATCCTTCTTTACATCTCTGTTGATTTCCAACTAAAAATAACTCAAGCACTATTTCCATGTAACCCTCATTGGAAATGAATCCAAATAACCATACGAGTTATTGGAAATGAAGAATAAAACCCAATTGAATTCATCTCCAAAGCTTTGACTACCGACAAACGAAGGCAATGTATCTAAGCAAGCATATTTTGGTTAAAACCGACATTAGACGAACAGGTTTCTCTGGAGAAATAACACCACCGAACAGAACACACTTCTGGAACTCAATCGATACACAGAGATTTGTCCCTCACACTATACTCGGAGTTCCTCTTGAAATTTCAAAACCAAATCATGTCCAATTGTTTCAATTAATTTATCCAATCTGTTTCAACTGTCAACACTGAACCATAAATTGGAACCCAAGGGTACTCATGTGACACCTAACCGAATTTAATTGAAATTCAAAAAAAAAAAAAAGAGAAAACCTTTCCCCAACGACCTGGCTCCACCCAAACCACTTTACTCTTACCTTTCATCTTCTCATACTCGTATCTTGTATCTGTGCACCTACACCTGATATTCAAAATTTGAAATAGACAGAACAAAAAAATATAACTCACCTGACACAAATAGAAATTGTGCCGATGCACATGCTCCGATGAGAACTCTGGAAAGCAACTATTCCACAATTTACTAACCATCATTCTATTGTTTGGTGGACACTTTGGTGTTGTATCTGTGTCTTCTTCTTCTTCTCGGGGTAATTCGGAATCGCCGTTTCGATAGATCTTCTCACAACTAATCGACGATGGACAAATGTTTGATGTTTGGCCAGTTCCTTTAGTTTGGAAATCACTTTTACCACTATGTAGAGTACAACGTGGATTTGGTTTAGTATTCTCGCCAGTGCAAATTGCGCCACCGCTTCCTCCGCCTCCTCCTCCTCCTCCGCCACCGATGCTGACGCCGACGCCGCCGCCGCCACCAACAACAACACTTTCAGTACTAACACTAGCGGCTGTATTATAATGTCCAGCTGATAGACTATTTATCGTGCCGACACTGTAATGCGTGTCAGTACGTTCTGTTGCTCGTGATATTATACTCTGGCCACTGCTCGGCTCTGGGCATACGTACAACGAATAAGCCAATTTGCCTGTGATTTGTGGTATCCTGTCGCAAGGATTTTCCTTTATTTCTCTTTGTTTTTTTTTTTTTTTTTGGTTTTTCTACAATATTAGTTTTTTTCTTATTTTTTTTTTTTTTTTGGGGGGGGGGAATTGCTACCTTTTATTTATCCGTGACCTGGAATTAGAAGAGAGAGAGAGAAAGAACGTTATTTGCAATAAATATGAGGTATGTCATTTGTGAGGTTAGTTAGTGAAAGACTGACGCTCAAGAGGTTGACGGGAATCAGGGCGCCACAGAACATGTGGCGAAAGTGCAATCGAAAACACGAACTGGTTGTGAATAATTAGTGACAGACGGGTGCTCTAGTTTCGAACATAATGAAGCTAAGAAAAATTCAGGAATGTTGATTGCAAATATTTATGCGGCTCCGCTAATAAGCCACATACCTAATGGGTTTTGGGAAAACAGTTTTGCATTTGGGAAATCATCAGAAAAAGGACGATTGACAGTGAGAAGTGATAGCATTCCTACCTTCGATTCGGCAAGAAGCCGTTTATTTACCATAATCTTACCACAAGTTTGTGAGGATAACTTTCCATGACTTTTTAGCACAATTCGGCCGATATTGCAGCAAGTCCAAAGCGAATGTTTGCCTTTCAGTCGTCTTAAGTTTATGGCTTCTTTTCCTACAACAGTGGCTCAATGTTGAACAAAAGAAAAGAGTCTACACTCGCAGGGCGCTAATTGGCAGGACCATAGAGGTATCTGGTGTTATTATTTTAAATTATTAGATTGTTGAAACAATATAGCCTCCAAGGCTTCCAGTTCTAAATTATCCTAAAAAATCGGATAACATGGTGCGATAGATTTCTCCACTGATTTTAACCAACTCGCCCGCGTCATCTCGAAAGAAGTACGACCCAATAACATCTCCCGCATGAAAAATACAGCAAACAGTCAATTTTTTCGTAAGCAGCGGCTACCGTTGGACCACTTCGGGGTGTTCGCCTGACCAAATGCGGCAGTTTTGCGTACTAGCAAGGTGAAACCAAATCAAAAATTAGGGACATCCGCTGTGAACGATTTTTTGATGAAAATTCAGATCACCTTCAAGAGTCCAGAGTCCAGTTCGATGTACACGATTGTACTCGTAATTCACCTTATCTTTACCACTTGGATGGATACGATCTCATAGGGATGTTCATATAACCAAGTCCTTTACCACAATATGCAACAGGGAAGTTCGAGAGATGCGCAGTTCTTGAGAATTACACGCACAATATTCTGTTAACTTCTGGCATTTTGCTATCTCAACGACGCGCCGCGCCAGCATTTTGGAGTGAATAAGTTGATTCGAATTTTTTCACTAAACGCTCAATTGTTACGGCCTTAAATTTGGAGTTAACACTTTCCCACGATTAAGTGGAAGACAATCTGGAACACAAATATGACATCTATCATAGAATGCATTAGTTCAAAGAATTTGTTTTGAAAAAATGGGCCGCGTCTGTAGAAAACCTTATATTTGGAGCTGAGCTCAAAAATTCAGTGTCTGAACTCGAGGATGAACTCTTAGTAGGTCCAAGCATCTTTTATATGATAATGAAAGCAGATAGCCCATTACAGAATATTTTGGCCCCCTTTGCCGAAAAGGCCCCAGAGAGGGTCTGATACTCCAGGTTGGAAATCCAACTCTTGCAAATTACCCAAAAGTCTCGGATAGGATTAGATTTGTTACTGATAGCTCTGCAAAGTAAAAGAAACGACAACGCTTTTCGGATCTGGAATGCTAGTGCGGAACTTGAGTTCAGTGTCACATATAACGCCCAAGTCTTTCATTGAAGTGACCAAAGCTACAGCTTGGGTTGATATAAAGTAGGTTCGATCAGGAAGTATGAGATGGCTTGTCATTTCTTTATGTTCAGCTCAAGGGAGTTATTGTGGCACCATATTGAGAATCTATTGAGATCGTCTTAGATAGGTTGAGATTCAGAAAATTTGGAAATTTGTCTGCAGATATGTGTGAGGTCTTTATAATATCATTACTAGTTAAAATGAAAATTATTGGACCAAGTTGACTGCCTTGTGGAACACCCGAAGTAGTTTTAATTGCTTCAGGCAAACGAGAACCAAAATCAGCTAGGTAATAGGGTTCTTGCAAGAAGGATTTGAACCAAGAAATCGGCCCAGGTTGATAACCAAGTGTATTGAGTTTGGAAGGGACTAACTTATGTGCGATTTTGCCAAAGGCCTTGCTACGGTTAGTGGCAACCACATCCACTTTGTACAATGTTTAGGAAAGGTTGAGTATTTTAAAATTATTGGGTCTATAACTTAATTCGTGCGGTTTGCTAAGAGATGGCGTAACATGTATTATTCCATTGGAACATGCGTTGGAAAGCTACTGTCATTGTACGTCATTTCAGTATATGTCATTCATTTGAAGCGTAAACAACAATAATCTTTTTCACTCAAATATGTCGAACTTTGTGCCTGAAAAAGTGTTTTTGTGGGGAGTTCTTCTTCATTACTTTAATATGAAGAAAACTGCTGCCGAAAATCATTGTATTTTAGTGGAAGTTTATGGTGAACATACGCTAGCTGAGCGAACGTGCCAAAAGTAGTTTGCACGATTTAAAAGTGGTGATTTTGGCTTGGAAGACGATGAACGTCCTGGGCAGCCAAAAAAGTTTGAAGATGAAGATGAAGATTGTTGCCAAACACAAGAAGAGCTCGCAGAATCTTTGGGTGTCACTCAAGCAGCCATTTCAAAACGTTTAAAAGCAGCTGGATATATTCAAAAGCAAGGAAATTGGGTCCCACATGAACTCAAGCTGAGAGACGTCGAAAGGCGGTTTTGTATGTCCGAAATGCTGCTGGAACACCACAAAAGGAAGTCATTTTTGCATCGGATTATTACTGGTAATGAAAAATGGATCCATTACGACAACCCCGAGCGCAAAAAATCATATGTGAAACCCGGCCAACCAGCCAAATCCACGGCAAAGCCGAATATCTATGACGCGAAGGTAATGCTCTGTATTTGGTGGGATCAGATTAGTGTGCTGTATTATGAGCTGCTAAAACCGGGTGAAACCATCAATGGAATCCGTTTGAAGAGAGCAGTGGCCGAAAAACGCCCGGAATATACGAGGCGATAATTTTCCATCATGACAACGCTCGGCCCCACGTTGCTATTCCGGTTAATAACTATTTGGAAAACAGTGGATGGGAAGTCTTACCCCACCCGCCTTATAGCCCAGACCTTGCCCCTTCTGACTACCATTTGTTCCGGTCTATGCAGAACGCCCTCACTGAAATACGGTTCACATCAGAGCAGAATATCAAAAATTTGCTTGATTTATTCTTGGCTGCCAAGCCGGCGCAGTTCTTTTGGGATGGGATCCACAAATTGCCAGAAAGATGGGAAAAAGTCATAGCTTCAGATGGGCAATACTTTGAATAATACTATTGTACATGTTTTTCTTAAATAAACGTTCAAATTTTGAAAAAAAAACCACACGAATTAAGTTATATACCCAATAAAATATAATAGAAATAATAGATGTAAATATATAAATAGGTAAATTAGTTGTGATCAATGGCCAAATGTGTAAGGAGTTGCTCTGTGTTTCTTATCCTTCTCAGTTCCATCGGAAGAGAGTTCCATAAACGAGTGGCATGAACTAAGAACTGGTATTCTGATGTTAAACAGCAGTACGTTGACTGGATTAGTACAAAGGTTCGCTGCGATATAGGGAAACTCAGCTTACTATAAAGATAGTCTGGTTGTTGTGTTTGAATTATGTCGTAAATACAAGTCAATGAGAAGTATTGCAGTACATTTTCAAAGGGACATCCAAAGATTGTTTTGGCATACGACGAAGCATGGTCGTATCTACGCAGGTTATATATGTATCGTGTAATATTGTTGTAGACTACAATTAATTTCCTTTTTGACCTATAGTCGAGTTTACCAAATAATTCATAACAGTTTAATAAAATTTGGAGTAGTAAAGTTTTTGCTAGAAGCATTTTCGTCTTTGTTGCTGTTTAGGCACGTAAAGCCCAGAGAAGACGGAGACAGCCATAAACTTTTCCAATTGTTGCAGTGATATGGACGTCCCTTGATAATGTTCGATAGCTGCAGCAATGGAAAAGAGGTCAGATCTATGTTATTTTGATAAATAACGATGGCTTTTGATTTTCTCGGGTTTTGGCAAAGGTTAGTAGCCTGCACCCAGTTCAGGATATTACGGATATCTTCATTCATTTTTAATGCCATAGATTTTACCAAACTAGTAGGAGTTTGTATAAATAGTTGCTGTGGACGCCGCTGTGTTGTACAAGATTAGGGAGCTCGTTCACATACATCTGGCAATGCGGAGTTCATTCGGCGAAATTTGTTTATTAACTCAACAGATTCCATTAACGCCAAACATTGAGTTTCAAGCTTTTTAATACTCGCAGGCATGTTTTTTTTAATGCTGGGGTCGTTAAACGCTTCCTTGGACTGACGAACTGCTACAGCCCCCGTACTATCGAAGTCTGTAATTGCACCTTTAATGGCCTCGAAATGTTCACTATAATACAGCACAGGCTCAATCCACGTTCCCTATCGAGTTACCACTGGTTCAGGAGGTAAAGGCACATTTGGTAGCTTTTCTTTAAAGGGTTTAATGCGAGCAGTTGCTTTGTCGATGAAATGAGTCTATTTACATTGTCAAACGTTAACCGTACTTCTTCAGCGATACGATGTACTCCGTGAGCAAAGCATGTCACATGGATCATGTTGGGGTAGAACACTTGGAGGGCTTTGGCTGCCTTGATCATATAGGGAGCAGCATCTGAGAGAAATATAAACACTCTTTCATCTGCAGATGATCCAGGAAATATGTGTTTGAATACCATCATTCACAAATCTGGCGACCGTAGAATGATTTGTCTTTTCAAGCTCTTTGCAGGCCACCAAATAGGACGAACAAGGCTCTAGTTTTAACCCACCGACAATTCAATTTGCAATGTAACGGCCACAAGTGTCGGTAGTTTCGTCAGCTAAAATCCAAATAAGGCAATCCTTGAGTTCATTGCGTATCTCTTCCAAAACGTGTAGGCAAACCTTTGGAATGTAATTTTTACGCAATGTTGATTCATCTGGTATATTTTGAATCAAGCAATATTTTCGCAGAAAAGCTTTGAAGGTAGGATTTGTAAGTTTGTGAAGAGGAATATTACTTGCAAGCAATGCTTCACATAAATCCATGCTGAAGTTGTTTTTTGGTTGGTCTGTGAAAGTGGAGTTACTGCTACTTGCCGCTGTTAAAAGTTGTTGCCGGGCGCCTTTCTCTTGCAATCCTGCAATATGAACACTTGTGTTGATATGCTGGTCTATTTGAAACTTCTTTGTGCATGAAATATTTTTATCGCAAACTCGACAATATAAAACTTTTCCGTCGTACGCCAATTTTCCAGGATATTCAGCTATCCACGACGTTGCACTTTTTTTTTTCGAGAGGCATGGTACATATTCAACTTTTCACAAATAAGTTAAAAAATAAACTGATGCAACAAACGTAGTTCTAATTGCCTAGAGGGAAGAGTTTCGCAGTAGGCAAGTGTAACGCGAAATAATATCGCCCTACCTTGTCTCACGTTAGCCTGTGTTTTAAGCGGCCCATGCACACTACACAAGTGAGTGAGGAAAATTAAAAAGTTTTCACTTTTTGTGTATGCACCAGCCGAGTGAGTGAATATGCAATAGAGGAGCGTGTCGAATATAACATGCGTAATTGTTTGGAGGAAAGAGTGTCGCAGTAGGCGAATGAGAGGCACATTTGTGGTTTGTGGTAAGATGCGATAACTAGAGACTGGATTATATGTTTGCCCTACCTTTTCCCGCGTGAATCGTGGTGCCGCCAAGTAGGTTTATAGCGAAAATATGCATCACCACTAGATTTTCAGTATAATATGCAAAAATATGCAATAACCGGCAGAATAGCAAATGCATATAATCCGGTCTCTAGTCATGAATATACCAATTTTGCCGATGGGGTAGCAAAATTAAGATGGCTTATAAGTTTAGAGCAGAAGAGTGCGTAGTTTACCGTATTGAAAGCTTTTGAGAAATCGAAAAGGGTTAAAATGGTAAGTTCATTTCGATCGAGACCATTTCGAATCTCATCAGTGATAAATAAGAGAGCGGTTTTGCAGCTTCGCTTTCTTCGGAAACCCGATTGACACGAGCTTAGCTGATGTTCTGCGAGGTGTTGGATTAATTGTGCAAGTAAAGCTTTCTCTAATATCTTAGAAAGGTAAGGCAGGATTGCGATTGGTCTGTATTCAGACAAGTTACTATTGGTCTTCTTTGGTATTGGCACGATCTTGGCTTTTTTTCCATTCGTTGGGATACACAGAGGTAGTTAAAATGGTATTGAAAATGCGCGTTATATATGGAAGCATGACTGTCAATGCAGTTTAATAAATTTTAGGGTGTATCCCATCTTCACTGACAATACCATCTCCACGACATCAGGATCTGAGACACTGAGAAAAGAAAAATTTTCTGAGTTTCTGTTGCCACCAATGGATGCCTTAAACACCAAACTTACATCAGAAGACTTGGACGAGGGGTATGATGTAAATATTCAGTTGGGTGCATTGCAATCCGAGTCATCTGGAAGCTTATGTTTGCCAACACCTATTTGTCGCAGATTTTCCAAAGATTTTTCCCTGCGGCAAATGGATCAAGTTTGTGTTGATAAAAACGTGCTTCTGCCTTTCGTACCTCACGTCGATACATATCGTGTAGTCTCACCAATTTGTATCGCTTTCAGCGATAATAGGCGAAATCTCTATCCTCCATTAGCTTTAAAATAGTGTGGATCATCCAAGATGGGGATGACATACATTGACATGTATGTCAAAGATCCTATTTAAAACTCCTTGAAAAAAAACTACTTGGTCGTTCATACAGGACATGTCGAAAATTTCATTCAAGTTAGAACTCCGCAGATCTTGCAGGAGACGGATGCAATCAATATTTGTAAAATCCCTATACTTGTAGGTATAAGTATGAGAGCATTTAGGGAAATTTAGAGTTAAATACAGTAGTTCTTCCACATCCCCTCCTTGGTATAATCGTAAACTTCGCTCTCTACGAAACAAAAGAAACAAGTTATGGGCGGTATTTCTTCGCACCCACTCTTCTTCCGACTATTCAAATTATCTAGGTACATATCTTCATTTCATTGAACTCTATAACTCTCTCTATCAGCGCTACCTGAATAGTGCGCAAACCAATCTCATAAATGACCCCAAGTCCTTTTTTCAATTTGTCAATTGCAAAAGTAAGACTTATGGTTATCCTTCCTCCCTCGCTTTCGAAACCAAAACTTCATGTGATCCTCCTACCAACGCCAACTTTTTTGCCACATTTTTCAAGCAATCATTTGCCAACAACTCCTTCGTACCAGATCCCTCTTACTTCAATGATCTACCAAATTTCTCTATTGGTCCCTTTCTCACTCAAAATTTCGATCCTGCAGTTATTGAAGAAAAGTTACAAAATCTTAATTATGAATTTGTACCTGCCCCAGACGGACTCCCTGCCATGTTTCTTAAGAAATGCTCTTCCAACCTATCTCTACCCCTTTCCTACCTTTTTCGTCTATCGCTTACACAGGGTGAATTTCCCCAGATTTGGAAGACCTCTTTCATAATCCCGATACACAAAAAGGGATCTAAACATGAAGTTACCAATTATCGTCTCATTGCTAAACTCTCTCATATACCCAAACTCTTTGAAAGCATTTTATACGAAGCCTTAAGCTTCAAATGCAAGCCTTTTATTTCCCCCCGACAACATGGTTTTCTAAAAGGTAGATCAACTACCACAAACCTAGTTGAATTTGTGTCTTTTGCTCTCTCAGCCTTAGAAAATGGCAAAGAAATCGATGTTATCGCAACTGATTTCACTAAAGCATTTGATAAGATATCTCATAAATTGAGTCTTTTCAAATTGTCTGCTCTCGGCTTTGAGCCTCTCTTTTTAAAATGGACTTCTTCTTACCTGGTAAACCGATATTATAGTGTTCGGTTTAGATCCGCCCTTTCAGTTCCATTCCTGGCCTCATCTGGAGTTCCACAAGGCAGTCATCTTGGCCCTCTTCTCTTCATTCTTGCTATCAACTATGTTGAGAGTGTCATTAAGCACTCCTCCCTCTCCCTTTACGCTGACGACACAAAATTTTTTAGATCTATTTCCTCTCCCCAGGACTCTGCCCTTCTTCAAGAATACCTTGATCGGTTTTCAATCTGGTGCCTCAAAAACTGCCTAGAACTTAATATAGCCAAATGTCAATCTATAACCTTCTCACGTAAATGCAACCCGTCTCCTTCCCGACTTTATTTTCTCCATGGTCAATCAATTCCCCGGGTTCAGTCTTTCCAAGACCTTGGCATATTATTCGACAGTGAGCTTAATTTCCGTTCGCATATCGATAAGATGATCCTCAAAGCCAACTCATCACATGGCTTTATTAAACGGTGGTCCAAGGAATTTTCCAACCCGTATGTAACCAGATCTCTCTATATTACCTTTGTTCGCCCCCTGCTTGAGTATGCCAGTCAAGCTTGGTCCCCCTTTCACCGGGTTCATGTTTCCCGAATCGAGGGTATTCAACGTCGATTCCTCCGATTTGCCCTCCGTGGCCTGCCATGGAACGACGCTTTAATCTTACCTCCCTATCAAGACCGCCTCAAACTTCTGAATATGAATTCGTTAGAAGAACGTAGGAATATTGCTGACGTTCTCTTCATTCATCGTCTTCTCTCAGGTTCCATCGACTGTGCATCCATTTTGAATTCCATTTCCTTCAATACCAACCCCCGCAATCTACGTTGTCCTCGTCTCTTCTATCTACCGGTCCACCGCACCTCTTATGGCTCCAACAAACCTATCTCCCGAATGCTCCGAAAGGTCAACTCGAACCTCTCCCTTTTTCATTTCCACCTGAGCACTCCTCGTCCTAAACAAGATCTCCTCCATAACTTCCTTGGTCACTAGTTCTTAAGTCTTTCTGTTAGTTTTTAAGTTAGATTAAGCTTGTATTAAGCCCATAAATGGAGGCCTCAGCCCCCACCAAAAATAAAATTAAAAAAAAAATTAAAAATTCATGCTTTGAAAAACTTGAGGCAGGAAGTTGGTTATAGAGGAGTGTTTTATCTAAGACGCTAGTGAAGAAGAGATCAAGCAGTGTACTGGGATTGTTTAAATGATGAGTGGGTAAGATATTATTTACCGAGAAGAGATTTAGCGACATCATGAAGTCAGATAGGTCAGCAGAACAGATTAGAATAAGGGAGGTGTAACATGACAACCGCTTTAGTGTGTCGAACAGATGGTTACTCTTTGGCCTGTAAACAGCGCCTGTGAGAAGATTTGCTGTGTCGCACACAACATTAACAAATAAATAGTCAATCGGGCAATCAGATTCAGACTTATACACGAAACGATCTATCGGACCGGTAAAGCCTGTAACCATCTAAATCGTAAACTTTGTCACGAATTTTGGGAAAAAACCAAGTTTCAGTCACACAAATAATATAATGTCGAGCCTACAAACAAGTAGCGAAACTCGTCAACTTTTGGGTATAGACTTTGTGCGATGATATGGACAATATGTAAGCCATTCCTGTCGCTACAAGTGGAACCCCCTTGTGTGTCAGACCCGCAGGGTTATATCATAGTTAGTTCATAAAGAAAAAGCGTTGAAGTGTTGTCAGAGTGACAGAAGAAAAGCGTATTATTTTCTGTGTTTTATTCAAGAAAAATTGTGTGTAATTTTGTATTTTCAAACAAGAAGCAATTACAAAACAATTAATCAAGATGCCAGAACAAGAATGTGAGACTTTTGCTTTCCAAGCTGAGATTGCTCAGCTTATGTCCTTAATCATCAACACGTTTTATTCGAACAAGGAAATCTTCCTTCGTGAGTTGATTTCTAACTCGTCTGATGCTTTGGACAAGATCCGCTATGAATCTTTAACTGATCCAATAAAATTGGAAAGCGGCAAGGAGTTGTTCATCAAACTGATTCCCAACAAGGCTGCTGGTACTTTGACCATCATCGATACTGGCATTGGTATGACCAAGGCTGATCTGGTCAACAGGCACTCCAGGCAGGAGCTGACATCAGCATGATTGGTCAATTTGGTGTGGGCTTCTACTCTGCATACTTGGTGGCTGACCGAGTCACAGTTACATCGAAGAACAACGATGATGAACAGTACGTTTGGGAGTCGTCTGCTGGTGGATCATTCACAGTTCGTCAGGATGACACAGAACCTCTTGGACGTGGTACCAAGATTGTCTTGTACATCAAGGAAGACCAGACCGAATACCTAGAGGAGAGCAAGATCAAGGAAATCGTCAACAAGCACTCGCAGTTCATTGGTTACCCCATCAAATTGTTGGTGGAGAAGGAGCGTGATCAAGAAGTCAGCGACACGATGAAGCTGACAAGGAAGAGAAAGAGAAGAAGGACATGGATACAGATGAGCCTAAAATTAAGGATGTCGGTGAAGATGAAGATGCCGACAAGGACGCTGACAAAAAGAAAAAGAAAACTGTCAAGGTCAAATACACCGAGGACGAAAAGTTGAACAAAACCAAGCCAATTTGGACCGGAAACCCCGATGATATTTCCCAGGAGGAATACGGCGAGTTCTACAAATCTTTGACCAACGATTGGGAAGATCATTTAGCTGTCAAGCATTTTTCCGTTGAAGGTCAACTCGAATTCCGTGCTCTATTGTACGTCCCCCGTCATGTTCCATTCGATCTGTTTGAGAACCAAAAGAAGCGCAACAATATCAAGCTGTACGTCCGCCGTGTGTTCATCATGGAAAACTGCCAAGACTTGATCCCAGAATACTTGAACTTCATGAAAGGTGTTGTGGACTCTGAAGATTTGCCTTTGAATATTTCTCGTGAAATGCTGCAACAGAACAAAGTTCTCAAAGTCATCCGTAAGAACTTGGTCAAGAAATGCATGGAGTTGTTCGAGGAATTAACTGAAGACAAGGAGAACTACAAGAAGTTTTATGATCAATTTAGTAAAAACTTGAAATTGGGTGTTCATGAAGACAATAACAACCGAACAAAACTTGCCGATTTCCTACGTTTCTCCACGTCGGCTTCTGGAGATGACTACTGCTCGTTGGCCGATTACGTCAGTCGCATGAAGAATAAGCAGAAACATATCTACTTCATCACTGGCGAATCCAAGGACCAAGTTAGCAACTCTGCCTTCGTGGAACGTGTCAAGAAACGTGGTTTCGAGGTCGTTTACATGACTGAAGCAATCGATGAGTACGTCATTCAACATCTCAAGGAATACAAAGGCAAGCAATTGGTGTCAGTTACCAAAGAAGGTCTTGAATTGCCAGAAGATGATGAAGAAAAGAAGAAGCGCGAGGAAGATAAGGTTAAATTCGAGAACCTCTGCAAGGTGATGAAATCAATCTTAGACAACAAAGTCGAAAAGGTCGTCGTCTCGAATCGTTTGGTTGAGTCACCCTGCTGTATCGTTACATCACAGTACGGCTGGTCTGCCAATATGGATATCATGAAAGCACAAGCTCTGCGTGACTCATCCACCATGGGATACATGGCTGGCAAGAAACACTTGGAAATCAATCCGGACCATCCAATCATTGAGACTCTTCGTCAGAAATCTGATGTCCACAAGAACGAAAAAGCCGTAAAAGACTTGGTCATCCTCTTGTTCGAGACCTCACTACTATCATCTGGCTTCTCATTGGACAGCCCACAAGTGCACGCTTCACGAATTTATCGCATGATCAAGCTGGGTCTTGGCATTGATGAAGACGAACCAATGGCCACCGAGGAGATCCAAACCGCCGTTGATGCTCCACCACTAGTCAACGATCCAGAAGATGCATCTCATATGGAAGAAGTCGATTAAGCTCTCTTACTGTCTCAACCTAGCTTAGTATTGGTCGTTATAACGTTAAATTTACTTATTTAAAATTAATTAAGCTATTTTAATTATAATTTATGGTTCCATTTTGGTTAAACCGCCGCGTTGTAGCGGTATCAGCGAAAACGCATTGTCGTCCTAGAGTAGTCGGGGTGTTTTGCTAAAATTACGGCGACCGACGTCTTAGGTTAAATGCTCTTAATGAAAAGTATGTTTTTATTTTCTCGAGAGATGACAGAATGTTGAAATAAAAGGAAATAGTTAAGGACACGTTGAGAGGGAAATAAGAAAAAGCAGATAACGCCAGCAATTTTGCATAAAGAAAAAAAGGTTGGTAGTGGTTGATCTGCCTTTAAAAATCCATGTTTACTCGCTGCAAGGATGAATCTGCAATCGGGAATGCAGGATAACTTAGCATTGCGCCGGTTGTTGGAAATATCCTGTTTGAGATCTTTTTTATGAATAGCGGCTATATAAGCGCTTTTCCAGAGGTGAGGAAAAATCCCCAGGGAGATCGAAAGAGAAAGATAAATACTTACGAGAGGTTGAATAAGATTATTGGGACATTTTTTCACATCGGGACCAGGAAAGAAATCATCGTTAAGTCTGTTAAGCTGTGCTGATGTCATTTCAATAGATATTAGAGATGTCTGAGTGCAGTTACTCAAGTAACCGAAATATTCGGGATCAGGTTTTCAGTCTGGGTGGAAAAGGATTCACTTAAGAAATTAGCAAAGCAACTGGCGATGATTGTATGATCATACGATAACATATTGAAGAGTTTGTGGCATGGCTATCGGACTGTTTGGGGTCAGAAATGAAGGTAGATTGCATTTTCTCTGTATACGAGTTTGTATGTACGAGTAACTCCGCTATTATTAAAAATCTTTGTTCATTAGGTTATAGTTTGGAAATAAATAAATAAACTTAGGGCGCCCCTTTTAAATACAGTCCTACACAGCTTGACTTGGCCGCTTTCGTTTTAGGCTAATAGTGTCAGACTTAGCAATGAACGCCTGTCTTTATTACAAAAACTGTGTATCGAGAGATTCGACAAATAAACCAGCTTCCTGCAGTAGTCCGAACCAATATTAGTCCGCCTAAAGAAGAATTTTGGACGAGGATAAGTGTAGATACCTGGTTGATCCGATAAAATTCACATTGCTGTAAGGATCTTCCGATGCAAAAGGTTGGAACTTTTCACTGAAAAGCCTCTTCTCCTTCTTGCCGATCCTCGCATTGAAATCATTTTTCCATGAGTTTCTTTGATGGCCTTTCTAGACCAATAAAGTAGCACTCATTGTGTAAAAGTCTTCAGTGCATTGTCCTCAAGGTGACGTATTTTTCTAGATCCTCCTTCTACACACTGTTAATATAATAGAAGATGACGAACGATGAAAGAAAATCCTCTCCTACATCAACTTTGTCTTAAAATATTCCATTAAAAATTCTTAGAAAAATACTCTGCCTTCATAGATATCACTTACACTCTACTCGTATTCGCTCCAGAAGAAATGCCAGCAAGGACATTACATAATTCTTCATGGAAACAAATTCACATTGTTAGACGAAGGATATTTTCAAATGTCAAATAATTCTTCCATTCCATGCTGGTGTCCTGCAAAAATGCAACGAGATACTCTGTTTTTTTTTTTTTTTTTTTGTTTGTCATTTTCTTTCTGATAACAAGAGCACGACAAGTATCTGAAGGATTCTATTGATAAATTGTGACGTAAGGAATGAATAATCCAATCAAATTTATGTACGTAGTTCTTTGCACTTCTTTCCAGAGTTCGTCTTTTTTTTCCATGATTTTTCCAAGAGGAAATCACACTCGAAGTTGTCGTATTTCGTATCTACGAGTATGACCTGTACTTGGTCCTTAGATTGTAGCCCTCATATCAAGGATGGAAAAGGGATAAATACAAAATTTTGTATCAGTTTTTATATACTCATACTGTCTTGATTTATTTTTCTCTGATTAAAGATGAATCTTCTCAAGGATACCTTCTTTGTGAATCCCTATCTGCTTTTACGAATACATACCTTCGTCTCTGGGATTCATTCAGCCGACAGATAGGATACTTAATGTGTATGTTGCTGAGGCGCTTTGTTTGTTGTAGCATATGATATGATAGGGAGGAATTGTGTGTGTTGAAATATGCCATTTTCAGAGATTTTCATATTCTTACACATGAGATACGATACTCCCATCAGTCCCACTGTGTTCAACCACACATACATTTATCCCAATCCCAAATCATACTCGTACGTATGTGCGTGGGGGATGGTTGTAGAGAGAAAATTAAGTTTTTTGTGGGTAATAAGGACGCACAAATTGATTTTGTATGTACAATAACAGGAAAGGCGCCTATAGGATACTACAGATGCTTAAGGCTCATTGGGTAGAAAATATGAGAAATTGCTTTCAAAGTTTCTCTAGGATATTTCCCACACAAAAAAAAAAAAAATAAATAAAATAAATAAATTCAAGCAGTCCTGCTTTTGTGAGTGTAAACGTGTATCTTTTGGGGACGAGTAACTTTCTTTGGAAGTCACTTAAGCGTCCTAAAATGGTGATTCCCTTGGGAAATTACTACTTCATTAGATTTCTGTAAATGTCATTCTTCGAGAATTGTGTTGATGCCTTCCTGTGATCCTTGTGTTGTCTTTTTTAATCACATTTGCTGCATAAGTTGAAACGAATTGTCTGAGTACTGAGAAACTACTCAGTATTAAGGATTGCTTGATGAAGCAAATAATCACTTAAGTTTCTGGAAATTCTACTGGGCGTTCAAAATATTTTTTGAGTCCTGGATTTTCAAGGAAAACTCTTAAATAAATTATTTAGTAGAAATGCAAATGAACAATGGAGATATCTTGTGTGAAGCGATTCTACACTCTAAAGAATCTTTTCTGAGTAAAGTCAATGGAAGGCGATATCTTTTTGATGTCACCCCACTCTCATACAGTGGCTATTACCATATCGTGCAACGGCCTCAGTTACTTGCTTAGGTGCCACTAAAATTCGGAGTAGAAATGCCGCAAGTTGTGTACACAAAGTTGTACTCGTACACTTGGGCGTGAACGGCGATGTCTCCTTGTACAATACTATGCTTTCCTTCTGGGCAGAAATCTAAAAATCTTCGGAAGCGGTATCGTACATACTTTCGCGCTGAATGTTTCAATAATTTAAGGTGTCTGATTGGCATTTCTCTACTCACGTCAATGCCGCTGTAGTTCGTTGTTACAACTCCTTCTCCAAAGCCCAGCAAAGCTTCTTAACTTACTTGGATGACCCCATACATAGTCTGAGGTGAATCTTCCACTTGCATATCTTTTAGGTGCGGTCATCCTCAGATTAGACTCTTTCGATGTGAGATCCATTCGTTCAACATCATGGCACAGCCATCTCAGAGCCCTAGGCGCCTGACTAGACTGACATAGCTGTACAGCTCGTACGGTTCCACGTCAATATGAACGGAAACGAAAATCACGCGCATTTTCATTCTCTTGAAACGGCCGAGTGTTTATTAATGCGATGATAAGAGTTTCGTATAAAGCCAGCTTGGTCCTACAGGAGAGGGTTCTGTTACTCAGCAGCCTCCTGGGCCAAACAGGGATTGCCAAGAGTAAGTTTACTTCTGATTTCCGTGCTGATATCGTTGATTCTTGTAACTGCGAGCCCAAGGTAGACGAAGTCCTTAACCCCGTCACTGTTATAACTGGCAATAGTGAGGTTCAGGCGAAGCGGTTCGTGGAATGTGTCCTTTTTTGATGACAGAATGCACTTTGGCTTGTCCTCGTTTACCATAGAAACTATTTTGGCCGTTTTCGTTTTAATACTAATCAATATCATCGCGCTTCTTTTGTTGGTAAGCGAGTTTTGTACAATTATTTCTGCAGCACGTAGCCTCGTCTAAGAACTTTATTGAAAGGTCTCGCTTGATTCATCACCGATCTTGATGGACGAGAATCCTCCGTAGTCTTCCTGCATAACCTAACAAGTTTGGCAGATATGTCGAAACTAGAGAAGGCGTTGTATAGCTCGTCCCTATACACACTATCATATGTGGCTTTGGAGTAGACAAATAGACGGTAAGTGCCGATCTGCAGTTCCCGGGTCTTTTTCGAGATCTAGATCAAGATAGCGCGAGCATTTGATCGAGGGTGGAATTTTCTGGCGTGAAACCAGAAACAGCAGATAAGATCGTACAGCTCTTAGCGCTGTCAAAAGCGTCTTCTTTCTTGTGGATCGGGCAAGCGATGCTGAGACTCACTGCATTACCTCTGAACATATTTTACAGATGAGCTGGTGTATGTTACCAGCCAGGTCATCTACGGCTGCTGTACATAACTGAAGAAGCGGATTGTCTGTGCCAGTGGATTTATTATACAATTTTGTTATCTTAACTTCGTCTAGGACAGAGGTACGGAATTCTCTGTGTTCTTCATCCGGGACTATTGGCTTATCTGTCCTGGCACTAGTATTGTGGCCATCATCCGATTCCGTCCGTATCCGAGGCTGTTGGTTCTCTCTGAACTGTTTTCTTTTTTGCAACCTTGATGCGCCCTTAATAAAATTTTGTGTAAAGGATTGGTATTACCAGGTTTCACACAAGTCTCTTAGTGTTTCTTGGCTTTTAGGCTAAAGAAACAGCCACTGGCAAGGCAAACTCTTCCTTTGATTTCTGATGAGGTGTACAAATAGCTGCACAGATTTTTTAAAATTTATACCTCAGCTGTGGGCTGACAGTTGTTTTTCTCAAGTGAGATTTCAAAAAAGTCACATGACAGTGCGTCAGCATGTCTTAAGGTTTTTTTTTGAGACTAAGGGTCTCAGGGAGATGTACGCGCAGAGGAAAAAATCCGCTAGAGACCCTCAGAACCTCTGATATGGAGGCGTTTGCTTGTAGTGTAATACACTCGGTGATACAGAAATTTGTGTATCTTAAGTCATAATGTTGTGCTTACTGGACACGTTCTTTGCCACATTGCATTAGAATTCCTTGATTATATTGAAGGCAAGCCACATAATATTATGTACGATACATGTGGGTCATCGAAACAGTTCCGTGACCAAATAGGTCATTGCAACGATTGAGCGATAGGGGAAGAGTGTACACTGGAGCACCGTGGAAAGCATTGTCTTTCGTTTAGCCGTTTTCGATCTTTTCATGATTGGTAGTACAATAATACGTTTGTTTTTTTCACCCCAGAAAAGCCTGAATTTGTGGTCAAGTACCAACGAAGCTTGGGTCCAAAGACGATTGATTCACACTGACCTTGTCCGGTAATCTACGGAAACTGGTTAATGTTTTTCTAACGCCAACCTTTCATCCATCGATACAGTTGTGTCACACAATGACTGGAATTTGGAAAATAGCTCTAATCTTCAAAGCCTCAGACCAAGGTCTGTTTGACAACAGAGACCATAGAGGGAATGAATTACCACTCCTGTCGACGTAGTTTCTAAAACTCATTAGCCGTACTCCTGTCATCACTGCGTCGGGGTAGCTAGTTGCCGCTAAAGGACCGCAGTTTATACCCAGTTGATTTTGAGGCAAGTTTTTTGTCACCTACCAAAAGTTGTCATCTTGCCTTATCCTTCTCCGAGGTGTGGTGTCGATGTCGTTACTAAATGGGCTAGAGAATGCTAGACTTTGCGTATGTACATGCACAAGGATGTGTATGACCATTATTGTTTGATCCTTTTCAGTGCATTGTTGGTCGGAAAACTACGTACTAGTACTATGCTAGTCTTACCCTGAAGATTTTGAGCATATTGAATCGGGCGTTAGGCCATATGTCAACCACACTTATAGCTCCACAGTCATTCGCAACTCAGGAAAATTTAAAAAGAATTATTGGCAACATTGCAAATTCACGATTGTGTTTTGGTGTTTTTTTTTTTTCTAGAAATTTCAAGGATATGCGTGCATGGGTTCAATTAATTTTCAGTTCCAAGAAAATCTCATTTTCCCCTTTAATTTTTCTTTACTCGTCAGAGTGTGTTGGTTTGGTATTCCTATACCCTCATACAGCACCACTACAACTATCGGACGGCTATCTGAAATTTTATTCAGAACGCCAGCTTTAGTAGATGACGGTAATTAATTTGAAGAATTCGCGTTCCAAGTTCTGTGGATTGTATGTTGTGTGCATTCAGATGGAAATTAGTTCTCGGTTTTATCTTGGTACAGCTTTAGGAGATGATTAAATAGCAATGCAAACGATGATTTAAATTTCTGGCCAGACTTGTATTCTCTATCTTCTATCTACAGTCAATTTTCGTTCCTTTGAGTAGTAGAACCATTTGGCCAACTGCACTTCATGGAATTTAATTTAAAACTTAAAAGAGACAAATGGTCGTCTATCGTCGTCTATTGTCGTCTGTTGTCGTTATCGTATTCACATGGAACATCAAAACCAGACACAAGGGGGTTGAGACAGGACTTTACGACTTGGTGTATGTTCTCGGTTCGGTTTGGTGGATGAAAAAAAAAAAAAGTACTCATACGACCGAGCGGGCATGGTGTCAAAACAAGAAATGTCATCATGCGAAGTTGACACTGTGTCAGGAAATGAAAAGGACATCAACAGAAAGGATTTGAATGCCTTGTGGCATAAAATGCATCAAAACAAAGAAGCCCATATTTTTTGAGACATTTCTAGAATAAAGTGACTGACATGGATACATGAAGAGTGATAGGAGACAATTTCCAAAGTGTGGATGGGACTGCTGATATGGACGATATTGTTTCAATTTTTCCAATAAAAACTCTTTCCACATTACTAATTTTGTGATTGACCGCTTCCAATGTGAGCTGTAGATATTGAGAATGAATTATGCTTGGCAACAAAAGGGTGCTCCTGGTATCAGTTAGGATATATTATAGGAATCAGCTACTCAGCAGTGTGGCATCATCTTGATAGCGCTTTCAGAAGACATCGGCTTGTGATGTGTACTTCTCCAAAGCCTATCAACAGACCAAAAATTACGCGAAGTATCTTGTGTTTGAAGCGACCAAGGATATTTTCTTACGTTGGTTTCTTTTAACTCTCCTTATCCAATTGCCTTCTCTTTTCAAACAGTCAGCGATTGGGATCGTTTCGTTTTCGACGAGGTGTCATAATCAGAGTTTCCAGGGAAGTTGGGAAAGGGAAAATTCCGACCTGCTTCAAAGTAATAGCTGTCTGTTGCGGCGTTCTTGACAGTTTATATACACAGTTTAGTGGCATAAGGGCATCTAGCGTCAAATAGAAGTTCTTCCTAAGATGGCAATTTTATGACTTCAAAGAGGACAAAGACTACCTTCGCGATACCAAGTTATTCAATAAGACATGAGTTGCTCCTCAATTAGATCCCATTGGCGTGCCCAGAAAAGTGACTCCAAGAATGAGAATCAATAAATCGGCTACTTTTTGCCCATTTTTTCAGGTTCTTTGGACAGCAACATGAAATAAGTTCGTCCCATGACACAAAGTGCAAATGAATGAGCAATAAATCCGATATCTGAATCCATAAACTCTGATCACCGCACAAAGTTAAACTACCCGGAACTGTTCCGCTCTACTATAGCTCTGGCAGTCATTACATTACTGCAGATCCCATAAACCCATGTTCCAGTATCCTTACTTGGCTGCCTGGCCCAATAGCTGCAGTCTATGCGTTCTATTATAGGCACAGTCATGACATCATGTCTCTCTTTTGATGGCCTATCCTTAGCTTCTTTTCATATAGCCTGCTCAGCCTTCTTGTCGTTACTGGACCAGATGTTTTTCCTTTCAGAACATGATTGACGGCTTTGTACAATAGTTTCGGAATACTAGCAATAGATGTTCGGCGTGATGTTTGTGAAGATACTTTCCGATACTGTCCACTCGTCTACCTTAGAAGAGAAGTTTTTGTATCCGCTGCCCTTTAGTTTATGTGTTCCAACGATGCTATCATTCTCAGATACTTTTCTAGTCTCGGTTTTCATCTTGATGCAGATTCTTTTGTATCTTCTTAAACGGTTCTAAAGGTAAAGCTCATTCATGTCTGGAGATTGGTGTACTAATCATCTTCAGAAAAAACTTTATGACTGGAAGCACGAGTCCTCGAAACTGCGGAATTAGTCGCGATATTGTCGAAATTGGCTGTACAGGACTTTTTACTGCTTAGGTGTAACGCTTTTAAAAGCAGTAATCCGGCAATAGCCTCTGGGGGTCTTTCATTAAGCGCTTCCTATCTTTAAATTTAAATGAAACAAAGTGTGTATGAGGCTCACATCACCTCCACGTGAGATAACCATGCCCTCGAATCGCTCGTGCAGAATTTCCAATGTGGCGTAAGCTGTGTGGCATGTAGAGCCGTCCTGTTAAAACCACATATAGTTGGTGTCCATATCATCTAATTTAGGTCAAAAGAAGTTAGTAATCATCGACCTATAGCGCTCTCCGTTGACGGTGATGGCCTGGCCAACGTCGTTCTCAAAGAAAGATGGACCGATGACGCCGCCAGCCCAAAATCCACACCGAACAGTGACTTTTTAGGGATGCATTGGACGCTCTTAGATCTCATGTGGATTGATATCATCCCAAATTCGACAATTTTGTTTGTTGACGTGCCCATTCATCCAGAAATGGGCCTCAGCGCTGAAGATGATTTTTCGATGAAAATAAGGGTCAGTTACCAACTGCCCCAGAGCCCATTCAACGAACACACGTCTTTGTCTATGGTCGTTTATCTTCAGCTCCTGGGTCAGTTGAATTTTGAACGGGTGTAGGCCCAAATCACGACGCTAAATTCACCACATTGTGGTCTGCGACAGGCCGAGTTCTTGAGAGCTACGCGAAATCGACTGCCTCTGATTCTCCTGCACACTCTCACGGAACGCGGCGATGTTTTCGGCAGATCTTGCGCTTTGTCGACGTACGTGTGTTGGCTTATCGTTTACTGAACCAGTAGATCCAAATTTATCCACCACACTGCGAATAGTCATCTCGGCAGGACGATTATGGCAACCGTAAAATGAGCGAAGAACGCGGAAGGTTGCCCGAACAGAACACCAATTTTGATAAAACAATTTTATCGTTTGCACGTATTGTTGAACGCTATGTCCGTCCATGGTGATTTGGTAAAACAGACTAAATAAATGACAGTCAATTTGGCATATGTAGCTTCAACAATATCGCCGCTAACGGTCAAGTTTCGGAAGTCCCTATTGGAAGACCCTGTATTTCATATAGAGCTTCAACTGCGTTAAGTGCTCTGATATATTTTGCGTGGTCTGTCGGCATTAGTCCTGCATACTATTGACCTTCGATTCTTTGAACATTGTAATGAGCATCATCATATTCGATGTACTCCAATGTATACTTAGTGCTATAAGCTTGCTACCAGGCTTAACTACCGAAAAGCATACATCAAGTCATCATTAAAATTTGTTTTAACGAAAGTATGTCCAATCCTAAAGCATGGCGATCCACTGAATTGCGCTACATACTGTGGAATAAGGCTCCTCAACACCGCATATATTGCAGAATCCTGTCTGCTGTATAATGTGAATGCCAAAGACTCTTCGTCAATAGTGTGACCGTTGCCTATCAGTGTGGCCTTAGGCCAGGAAAGGCTACCAAGGATTAAATTTTCACATTACGGCATCATCGATTTCAAGGCATCATATGACAGCGTCTACAGAAAGCATAGGTATCTACTTTTGGCATCCTTGACTAGATCATTCGACTGTTCAGGATGACGATAGGGAATGTAATCTACTCCATCAAGGTCGGTAATGATAACACCGAGAACTTCAATGTCAGAAAAGGACTTAAACAAGGCCATGCGCTACAACATTGTTCTTGAAAACTCCATCTGCCAAAGGCTAGTTCATGTACTCGCGTACTCAGGCTAAATTGACATATAGAAGGAACGCAGGGAGTTGTTAATGGAGCGTTTGCGACTAAGTACTGAAGCAGAAGTAACAAAGATGGGAAGGAAAAACAAGGTATAGCTGTCAACAAAGGACACACAATATCGATGCCTTGCAAAAGCCGTCACGATATCAACTCCGACAACGACAGCAGAGCGGAAATCACGCGAAGAATAACCCTTGCTAATCACTGCTTCTTTGAGGTTGGCCTTGATAGAGTTCCAAGGCGCACACAGTGTCCTGAAATAAGTAAATGCAGGACCAAGCCTACAGTGGTTAGCTATGTGGTTACAGCAGTATCTATCAAGTGTAATGTACTTCCACTCTCTCAATATAAAATATAAGTGGAACCCGCATACTCATCCCTTTGAGAACAAAATTCAGAATTTAACTCCTCATCACCGAGAGCTGAGCCAGTCGACCGAATTCAAGGCCTCATAAACGGCCTGCGTTATTCGAAAAACCTTAAATTAACCACTCATTCCGGTACAAGAATTTAAAAATCTCTCCACACATGTGCTAGCATTTACATTTTCGTATTCTCACCGCAACCACTTGTCACAATCCTGTCCTACATTCACTACCAACTTAATAAACAAGCACGATACGGAGAACAAATTTCATGACAGCTGACACACTTCAGTAGATGCGATTGCTTTACGAGGAGAACAAGAACAAAAGCTGGAACATCCACATCAGAAGAAGCATACATGTACCTACACTAGTAAACCAGAAGTTACCAAATCTCACTCGAATCTACCCACCGGCCACTGTATTTTCCCCATGCTACACCTGAATATCATGTGACATGATGTGCATTGCCATCGCTCCCTAGCGGAAAATGAATCCTTTTTCATTGCCTTCCGGGCGATGGCGACGGCGGCGGTTGATTAACAAAGTTACCACCACAGCACACTTATCCACACTCATACGCTAGTTGTCCTTTTTAATGAAATCAACACCGGCAAAGGAAAGAGAAAACACAGAAATTAAAAAAACCAAAAAAAAAAAAAATCCCATTTTATCTCATTCATTATTTCAGGTGACATTACCGCTGCTACTGTACGACACTGCTGCATGAATCAAGATACTAATTACCTGTGTGTGAAGCACCTTTATAGAACCACACAGTGTTTAAGCTCATATACGGAATACCTACCTCCATACGTGTACGTATGAACATTCAAAGGACGAGCAAAAAAAAGGACTCCATGACATGCTTCTTTGGACCTTTTTTAAATAAATTTCGCTGTAAAATGCTTTGTATGGTCGTGAAGTAGAGGAATATAGTCTGGCTTGAAAGAAAAGATATTCTTGAATTAAAAGTGGAACGTGACTATGGCTGCGACCGATGGATCACGCCAAGAACTTCCTGATAAAGAGAGAACGTTCCCCAAAGATTTTCCAGGTTAAGCTTGAAAGGTTATGGTAAAGCTAGAAAGTAAAAGTGTGGCAGATGGGCTTGTCTTCCTTTCCCCCGAGCAAGAAAGAGTTGAAAACACAACATCCTTGAAGTGAATTGGACAGAAGTATCTAAGCTGAATTTACATATCTCGACTCAGACGTATTCGGTGAGAGGGCTTCAGTTTGATTTGGAACACTAGCCCTTGGTACGAGTATGTGTCCAGTAACTTTGTTTCGGCCTTCTTTTCGTAAAAGACGCCTGCTCTTGCTAACCGTGGTTTCATGCTTTAAAATAAAAGAATGGATCAAGTTGATAGAAAGAGAAAGCGTGCGAGAGAATCAATCACATTATTGATACTAACATAGTAGAGTAGAGTTTGTTGGACAACGCGGTAGATGCCGCCACTCTTCAATATTTAGAAATCAGTTCTTAGAGTTTAGTGAGAGAACACCAAACAGGGTGAAGATAACCACTACTAGTCATTACCCTATCAGAAGATGGTATAATTTTTGCAAATGGCGGCAAATGTCAATCCTACTTTGACATTTGTGAAGAAAACAGATACAAAATACACGTCAACAAGACATGAATGGCTATACTCCTAAAGAACGCGGAATAATTCGTCAGTGGTGTTGGCGCAGCGTGAATTTCGGCGAAGATTTCCCGGTCGTCTGACATCAACTTGGCAAACCCTACGACGTTTAGCCGCTCGCCTAGAAGAGTATGGGAGATGCTCCCAGATCTGGCCGGCCCCGGAGCAGCCGTTCTGCTTTGAATACCGCAGCTGTTGTTAAAGACATCGCAGAGGACCCCGGAGTATCGATCAGACGACGTGCCTCGCAATTGGGCATCAATCGGCGGTCTTTACAGAGAATTTTGGTAAACGATGTTACCTTACAAAGTGCAGACAGTGCATCAGCTGTTAGTTGTTGACCGCCAAACGCGTGTAACCTACGATCAAGCCATTCTGAATCTCAACCACGAGGTAGACAACTTTTCATCAAAAATCGTCAAGAGCGACGAGGCCCATTTCCATCTCTGTGGATATGTGAATAAGCAAAATTTTCGCTTCTGGGCCACCGAAAATCCGCATATAACTAACGAAAAGCCATTACAGCCGTTCAAAGCTACTGCATGGTATGCTGCTTACGCTGGAGGCGTCAAGGGGCCTTATTTTATGGAAAACGCCGCGGGCCAAACGACTACTGTGGATGGTGAACGCTACAGAGCCATGCTCAACGACTTTCTCCTTCCTCAATTGGATGAATTGGGACTAGAGAACATGTGGTTTCAACAGGATGGAGCAATGGCGCTTACTACAGATCCATTGCAATTACGCCCCTTCTTTTCAAGGTCATGGAAACGCTGATAAATCGTCAGGTCATGAAATATCTCGAAACATGAAAACTTCTCGGTGACCGGAAGTACGGTTTTCATAGCAACAGGTTACAGCTCCACTGGTGATATGATGAGATGTCTCACCAGGAAGTGGAACCAAAGAGTATTGTACATCAATCTGGCGAAAGCAAGATAGTTGCACTTAATATTTCTAATGCATTTGACAGAGTTTGGCATCAGGTTCTTTTGTCGAAAATGCGTGCTTTTGGGTTCGATGACTCCCTTCTTCAATGGATTAGAAATTACCTTTCGGAACGTTCACATCAAGTTGTCTTGGATGGTTTCAAGTTCGATGTTCACAAAATATATGCTGCTGTGCCCCAGGGCTACGTTCTGTCTCCGACACTCTTTCTAATTTTCATCAATGATCTCTTGCCTGCTACTTGTAATCCAATAATTCCTTTGCTGACAGCAGTACTCCCTGCTTTTCATATTCGTTTCCGGACTCACATCCCTGCTCTTCGGCTGTAGAACGGGAACGACAGCGTATGTTAAGCTCATTAAACTCCGATATTAACAGCATAACCAATTGGGGAACTGTCAACCGAGTGGAATTTAATGCTTCCAAAACGCAATGCTGTCTGCTGTCGTTAAAGCGAAATTTAAACACCCAGCCATTATCCATGAATGGCACTTGTATCGTCGAAACCGAAAAACTTTCCATTCTCGGTATGTGTGGCAATGGCAACTTACGTTGGAATGACCACATATCACATTCGGTGTTGTCAAAAATGCTGGGAAATGTCTAGGTTTCCTCAAACGATGTAAGAAATACTTTTCCCCTTCTGAACTGGCCTCAATGTATAAGACATTCATCCGCCCTAAATTGGAGTACAATGCACACATCTGGTCAGGTGCGCCTAAAACATCTTTCCATCTGCTAGATAAGATTCAAAACCATGCTATAAAACTCATAGGTGATGCTAATATCACCCAGTTAATGGAACCGTCGAACACCAACGAAATGTCTCGTGTCTCACTTTGTTTTATGGATATTTCTACCACCAGAGCTCCATTGAAATCGCTAGTAGCATTCCGCCCCTTCAAACCTTCAACCGTAACACCCGTCACGCTATGAATGCTCATCAGTCATAAGTATACCCTCAACTCACTTTCGGACGTACTCTGGAATATCGTGATTCGTTCCTAAGCCGAAGAAGTCGCTTGTGGAATGCCCTACCGAGCTCTCTATTTCCTACTCATTATAACATTCAGACATTTAAAGTCAACGTGCATCGGTACCTATCTGTCTTTCTTCCCTAAATTTCCTTAGCCCACGCTGTGTGTAAACATTTTAAGCGTACCTTAACCCCTTGAGAGCGCGCTACTGAAAAAAAAAAAAAGAAAAAAAAAATACTGCACGAGCCACAACCGATATTCGGAGGGCTCCATTTCCGGGTCGCCTAATCTCTCGTTTTGGCGATTTGCACTGGCCGGCAAGATCGCCTGATTAACTCGTCCCAGACTTCTTTTTGTGAGGTTTTTTCAAGTCACGAGTCTACGTCATTAAACATCAGACTCTTGAAGCCATCGAAGAGAATATCCGTCAAGAATGCGAGGACCTATCGCCGGAATGGTCATCAATTCTGGCGGCGGCCACTTTTCTCGACTTAATCCAAAAGCAGAACCAAGGTTTTTCTTTCATAAAAAAAATTACAGATAAAGAACATCGGATGACAGCTCTTGCGCCACTTTGTACTCGCACATCGTCTAGACGCCCAGTTGCTCAATTTGGAGTTTTGCTCACACACCACCCCAAGGCATAAATAGTTTTTGCGATGTTTTTTTAAGAATTTGGTTTTCAGTTATCAAAAAAGACAAAGGAAAATTGCAAAAGTGTGTAAAATGTTTACTTGAGTTGATAAGTCAATGCTTGCCATTTACTTTTTTCATATAAATGTTGACGATACTACGCTCTAAATAGATCCTCCGAAGAGTTCAATTTTGAATCACTTTTTCGAGCATATTGGCTGGTACGAGTATCTCACTAATAACACGTGTAATGCTGTCTTCCAATGCTGCAAGTGATTTGACGTATGCCCGTAGCCGGCCAATGCACCGGTCCAAAATGAGAGATGAATTGCTCACCGAACTCATTTCTCAATTGGTCCATCGATTCACGTACTGTGTGGCATGTAGCGCCGTCTTGCTGGAATCACCAGTCGACCAGGTTTAGCTCGTGCATTTTGGCCGAAAAAAAAAGTTCGAAATCAGTGAATGATAGTGGGCGCCATTGACGTTAAATTTGTTCTCACGGCCATCTTTGAAAAAATACGGGCCAATGATCCCGCCGAGCCATAAATCGTACCAACTGTGCAGATTTTCCAGGTGCATCGACAGCTCTTGTATTGCCTCTCCTATCTTTTCAACCAGAATTGAGCTTCGTCGCTGAAGACAATATTTCGATAAGAAAGCAGATCATCCTCCAGCTTTTCTAGGGGCCACTCCCCGAAAGTTGGACGCTGTGGCAAGTCGCTCGGCTTTAGTTCTTGCATGAGCTGTAAGATTTAAGGCCAAGATCCTTGCGTAAAATCTTATACGTAACACTATCCCAATTGCTGCGAACGGCGGCGAATGGACAAATCACGGTCTTCATTAACACTGGCGGATACAGCAGAAATATTTTCCTCTGTACGGATTATGTCCAATAGCGTGAAATTGGTGCGAAATTTCGTCACCCTAGTCATACTTTTCTGTAATTGGGTGGATGTAGCTACACAGATATAAAACCTTAGGGCTTATTTGGGTATCTGGAACAAAATTACAGACCTGCCCGTTCCTAAAAAGTAGGATTGATGGAAAGGCTTACGCAATGTTTTAAGCTGCGTACATATTTCCGTATACGTAACCATGAGTGTCTGTGAATATCCTGTCTTATCTCGTTGGTATGATATTGCAGTCTTGGGGGAATGTCATGCTTGTTCTTCAAAAGTCCACAATTGCCATTTAATTTTTTTTTTTTTGGCTTGGTAAGGATCATAGACCTACCTATTATCTGATTTATCCTTCGTAATGCCTCGCAGAGATTTATGTATGTTGCTAACGAAATGGATATCTAACAAAAGGCTAATTGTCTTCTATGTACAAAAACCTCCATTATCCTGAATTTAACATAACTCTATCGAATATCCTTCCACCCACAAGCCGTACCCACAAGCTTTGTGGACAAAAAAAAAAAAACAAAAAACCCAACCCAAAACGATTTGAATAAACTTTTCGTAACGAACTTTTTTTTTTTCTGGTTAAAGCCACCCCATAATCGAAGTGGTTTCAGGCAAACACACAAAAATACAAACAACTGCTACAGACCACTTGAAACTATCATCCTCCACAGAGTAGTGCCAACAGTAACCGCATCCAACAGTCAAACTATCAAACTATCCCCAATGGCAGGCAGATTATTAAAATTATCTGTCATTGGGTTTTCCATTCATATCTTCGCAAGACCCCACTCGAAATTGGTGCCAAAAATTTGTCTCCTCACCTTCACCCTTCACGTCGAGCGATAGACAACCGACCGACGCAGTCCCGCTCTCTCGGCTTCCTATTCAAATCCCATTTTACAAATTCACATCCTTTTTAGCGAGCTCTTAAAAGAGGACTACGATTTTCATAATCTCTCTTTTCGAGTATTACTCGTATTATTATAATCGGAAAATGAAAATCCTTCCCAATACACTGGCTGGATCGAGGGACAGGCGGAAGGGCTTGTAGTACTCCCTCAAGACAAGTGGCAAGCTTTTTATTCTTTTGTTCGATTTCTAGTGAAACAAAATCATGCATACGATATTCGAGTATGAGGACTACGAGTAGTATGAGTATGAGTGCTGATGGGAATACGAATACGATTCCTGGGATATCCTTGTGAAGTTGGAACCGGGTGGAAAAAATGAGTATAGACTGAAAAAGCACTCAATGTAGGCGCCTCGCCCTAAAATGAAAAACTGAATGTGGAGCGACGACGTCGGCAACGGTACATAAGGATAGAACTCATTCATGTAGCACACATACGAGTACGAGTACTCTGAAGTTGCACATTCTCTCAAATTGAAACCATTCAGCCATGATGGCTGTTTGTGCACTTGAATCCATTTAGAGGGTGGCGGTGGTGATGGTGACTGCCGAGCCGATGATTGCAACGACACGGATATGTGGATAGTTTTCTGAACGCCATTTGGGCGTTAGATGAATAAAAAATAGTTTGAAGGATACGAAGGATACTGATACAGTCGCAAAAGGACAAAAGTCGCTCACTTTTTTTGTTGTGCTGGGCAAGAGATTAGGACTGGCAATCTGCATTTTAACGAATGTGGATTTGAATCCAAGTTTTTTTTTTTTTAGAACCAATTTGTTATTGGTCTCTTTTATAATGGCATGCCGACGCTGGGAAAGGTAAGATCTGTCAAGATTGCAACTGAAATCAAGTCAGGAGAAATTCTGGCGTCAGCAAAAAATCGACTGTCCCCATGACTTAGAAACCTCTTATCCTTGGGTCTATTGGTATGAGTATGAACTGCAAGATGACATTTTATTATTGATATACATCTATGCTTCGGTCCTGTTGTCCTTTTTCTATAAGATTGCTTTCCTCAGGCGAACTGGGATTCAATCTAGCCTCAGATTACAATAATTTTGCCAAAAATTTGCTCACATCCTATTTTAAGATAAAATTTCAACAGCCATCATTTCGGCCAAGAACACAGTCTGCACTCACTATCTTTTCACAGTTGGCAGAAAGCCGTGGCTTCATTTTATCTAGACATGCAATGATGAGACCGGTAGCTCAGGGAAACAAGGCCTTCGACTGCTGTCTAGTTAGATTGTCAGCACTATCAGTCTATTGTATCTCCTCCGTGTGCCTCCGTGTACGGTTGAGTACACAGTATTTCCCCGAAGTTTGTGGCACACTAAGTGCCAGGATTATTAGGATCATCGGACGATGCATAAAGGGGAAAAGCCCCAAACAGACAAAAAGCACATTAGCTCCGGTAGCTAAGACTACTTCATCTCAGATTACAATATGTTTCAAAATGCAGTGCTCAGAGTCAGAGAGATTAAGAACCATTGACTCCCAGTAACTCACCACTCTACCAGATTTGAAGACAACTTCGTCATGTCGAACTAGGGTCGGTCAAGCAGATCTGAATGGCCAATCTTTTCAATGATGCCTTAGAATCATCATGACGGAGGTACAGATACAGCGATCATCAAAAGCTTATTGAGGTCTCAAAGGCAGGAAGTGTACTCAAGCCCTGCATACATATGAACATCATAGTAAGTGCATTGCAACCATGACTATAAGCGTGATGAAATATGTGTAGTCACGAATAACTTACCAGCACCTGGTATCAACAGTCAACTAAATACTCGTAGGTTTACCACACCAAGCATATGGAAATAAAGAGCAAACGAGCAACCAATTTAAGATTGACCTTGTCGACCCCTTTAGATGGAGATTGCCGCTTACTTGCTGCCAATTTTCTTTGCAATCTTTGCAATTTTGCTGCTCTATTTAGTCTGTGGTCAGAAATGAAAACAAAGAGTCATACTTGCCAATCACTGTTTCTTTCATCTGGGAAGGCGATTAAGTTACAAGATTTTGTACGACCTTCAATCACCCTATTCCAGAATGAAAGGAATTAATACAACGGGAAGTTATTCTATATGTACACAGAGGACTACAAAACAACCGAAGGTGTCAGTGTCAGGGTCTTCTCTAAGAACCTCTGAATATGACATTCATTCAACAATTGTTAGAATTCTGGCATTTTGTAATCCAAAAACTAAGGAGTCTATCAAGGCGTTACTTGGCTCACACTGGATCCAAATACCCTCGACGAGCATTGCAATATACCGATGTAGACTCTCAAACACCGATCAGATACCTCAAATCAAGGGCGTTATAATCTCTCAACGAGATAGGCAAACAACACAGAATCACACTTCCATAACACTCGGACATCCCAGAGAACTTTGTTGCTGATGAATATGCTAAAATTGAATAACTTGGAACAAATACTAGGCAGCTTAACAAGGTGTATGACTCATAACTCATGACTCACTCACAAACTTTCAAGCCATAGATGGATGCCCCTTGTTGATGATCAGACTAACTTTCTGCAGGAAAAAATTGTTTTCCTCTTCAACAAATATGTGCCATTAAAAGCAAAACTTTGCCAAGCCCCCTTTTCTTCAATGACAACCCCTAATATCCCCCAGCTTATGAAAAAGCGTGATGATGCCTATAAAAGCTGGAAGAAATACCGAATGGATGAGTTTTTGAATAAATATCGCAAACTCCGCAATAAAACGATTTCTATAGGAAATTTGGTAGCTGTTCCTCAGGCAGAGAGGTTTGGAAACATATCCGTGAAGTTGGGTTAGGAAAACAAAGGCTTAAAACTCCTGATTATATAGATTGCTAACCACTTTCGACCAGTCACCGGACGAATGTAGAGAATCATACTTCGATTTCTATATGCTACGCGAGGAAGACGTTGCAGAAGCGGTACTATCGATCAAATCAAACGCTATGGGACTCGAGGAAATCCACCCAAAATTTGTTAAGCTTCTGCTTCCATATTTACTGCCTTTTATAACACACGTCTTCAACTCAATTTTAACGACATCAGTCTTTCCCGTTCATTGGAAAGGCGCTAAAATTATTCCTATTCCTAAGAAATCGAATGGAAATACGGTGGAATTCAGACCAACCTCAATTTTGCCATTTCTTTCAAAAGTTTTTGAGAAATGCATTCTAATTCAGATACAAAACTATCTTTTGACTAGAAAACTGCTCTGCGAGAACCAATCTGGTTTCCGTCAAAAACCAAGTGGCAAGACTGCGTTATTAATGGTCATCGATGAAATTAGAAAAGCTGTTGATGAAAACCGTGTTACAATCTTGGCGTTACTTGAATTTTTGAAAGCATTCGACACGGTTAACCACACTAATCTTTGCTCAGAACTTAGGGAAGAGTTAAATTTTTCATTGCACTACACAAAACTTATACTTTCCCATTTAGAAGGGAGACAGCAACGAAGGGAGTAGCAGGTAACCGATGTTCATGTCCTTTGTCAGTAAAAAGGGGGGTACCACAAGGCTCTAGGCTTGGACCATTGCTTTTCTCGCTATATGTAAATGAGCTGCCCAAGATTGTTGAACATAGCGCAATCCACGTGTTCGCTGATGATGCACAGATCCACTTAAGCTTTCCAATGAATTTAATTCACGAAGCCACTGCGCAGGTAAATGAAGATCTCCAGCGTATACTTGTTTGGTCGGCTAAGAACCAACTGCGCCTTAATGCGCAAAAGACAAAAGCACTTGTGATCCATAAAAGAAAATTGGATCTTACCCACTTTCCATCAATCTAGCTACCTCAAAGTCCAATAGAATTCGTTCACTCCGCCAACAACCTTGGTCTGATATTTAACCGGACCCTTACTTGGTCTACCCACATAAACGCCATTATAGGTAAGGTATACGGTGGACCTCGTGCTCTTTGGACTACACATCTCTTTATCCCTACACGGACAAAGCTTTGTTAGTGAAAACCCTACTAATGCCGATTCTGTTCTATTGTTCTGAGATCTTTTGCTGCTCTGACTCCGACTCCAGAAGAAAGCTCAATGTCGTATTTAACAATATTGCCCGCTTGTAAACTTACTACTTCTATCACTATTATTGTTGTTATACATACACATACTTGCACATATTTGTATCTAATATTTTTAGAAAAATTTGAGGCTTTCACACTTTAAAAGATTCCATTATCTTACCGTGTAAGCGATACTTACTTAATAAATGCAAAAGACAGTAAATACAATAGACTCATCGGAACAACTGTGAGACATCAAGACTTATGTGGGATAAGCTTAGGACAGTAATAGGAATCCTGACAGGACACTGTCTCCTGCGGAAACATGCAAAGAGACTCAGATTCTGCGGTGATCTACAAGCTATTGAGGACATAACACACATACTGTGTGAATGCGAGGCAATATCTCGTAATCGAAGACAATTTTTAGGGAAGTACTTTTTCGAAAACCTAGAGGAAATAGACGGCACGAACTTGAAAGGCCTTCTTGGCTTTTGCAAAGAAATTGGGTGTTTCACCAGAGAAATTGCTTAGGTTTTTGCCATTTGCAAATTCAACTGGTTCCACAGGCATCACAATAGGCCCGTTTTGGTGCCTGAAGTCTGTGTGATGGCATATCCATCATACCCCTGTTTAACTTAACCTAAGCCATCCTGGACCTCAAATCAGCGACCTGAACAATCTTTGATATATGAAACTCACAAATATATTCAGAGGACACTGCGCTATTGGCAGACATGCGCTACGATTGAGTATTCCTTGAAACGATTTCTACTCGTATATGAGTTGCAAAAATTAAGAATAAGCGTCCTTCAGCTCTCACAAGATTGCAATCCCTAGGCATTTAACAGGTTTAGGATCTAAATAAGCTCCGCTCTTAAGAAATTTACAATCTTAACAACTTTATCCAGCAATCTATAGGGTTTCAGGAGTCTCCAGGGCATCAACCTCGCACACTCTCTGAATGGTATTGCACTTGATGGTCCATCATATCACATCAAATGAGGAGCACCCTAATCTAACTTAATCTATGAGGACTTGCCAAGAAATACGGCAAGAGGCAGCACTTTAATTGTCCCAGCCCTGTTCTACGACGCAGAAACATAGAGATTTGTGAAGGCAGATAGAGATATCCTTAGACGTAGTAAACGCAAAATTCTTTGAGGGAATTTCGTTCTCGTTTACGTAGACATGTGAAGGAGAATATCGAACTCGATAACCGAACTCGAGACCGACGTGGACAAAAAAAATGTGGATCACTCTTCTTTGATAGTTAGGAGCGTTGACACAATGCAACCGAAGAAGGCCTTGCATTAAATGGTGCGCACCAATGGAAGTAGACCTTCATCAACTTGAAGAGCAAAACTGAAGACAGTTAACACAGCTCCATTTCAGACCGAAACGCCATTTAAATAAATAAATATGCGTCGGTTATTTCTGCAAGACATACCTCGGCTTCTCGTTGATTTGGTTGGTTTGGTGAATGCCCTTCATCGAAGAGTAGATTAGATTAGGTTTGGGTGGTATGGTATCTGGATCCGATAGCTCCATAGGGCTGTGCAGGATCGCTGTGATGCCCCGGTTGGTGAACTAGAAGTGAAAAGAAATTGGATTGCGATTGCTAATCGTGGTTTCCGCTTTCCGTCTCATGTTGGTCGACCTTTGGTTCTTGGGTATAGGTCTCTGCGGCAGATAGCTCAGAGAGCTCGTGGAAGCAGCAACTGCCTGAAGTTCTTGGACTCAAATTACTGAGGTTGGGAGAGTGCCAAAGAAAGTGAAGGGTATACTCCTCACAGCCTCTGCAGAGGTAGTCGTTGGTAAGGCGCAGATTTACTGCAACCGCCTCCAGAAGAGTATGGTCTGTGAGATTACGACCTTGCGATCCAAGCAGCGTAGATAATTCAGTTCTGCCTTTCAAGAGAACCTTACTTAAACTGGATTTGCTGAATTGTCATGAAGTTTCACAGGTTGGAAGATTTTTCCACCTTTCATTGGCTTTAATTTGTATCGGTTGCTCCACCTGCGTTCTTAGAGTGCAGAGTGGAGGTTTGATACTTTAATCTGCCAGGTTTTTATCCAAAGAGTATTATCTTCGAACTACCTCCTCGTATCCGGACACTCCTTTATGACCACGGATCTAGCACAGTTTAATCTCACACTGAACTCAAAGAGCCTTAACCTCATCATGGCGGCGCTTCATAACTTTACTTTGATCTCGACTACAGCGATCGCAGTTGTAAATGAATACAGTGGTATACTCACGGGATATTGCATTTATTGTCGCAAGTCTGTCCCACCCGTCCAATTATCAAGGCTTTGCCCATTAATGACGTTGTTTAATAAAAAGCGGGGGCAGAGCATAATACTGGTCTTATCGTAAACATCTTCAGATGACGCCTCTGAAGGTTGCTACGATTTGACCAGTTACAAGTTGCCGGTCATAGGTCTTGTTGGCGGCATGACCACCAGTAGTCCCTACCAGGACTTAAATCACGGTACCATGGGAGTCAGAAGCCCCCCAGATTTCGGTCCGGGCCTGACTTGTTGAGGTAAGCCCTCTTGTGGGGGCGTCATGGTAGCTGTGGTTTAAACCCAAATAGCGGGAAGGGTTTTGTTTGGTTTGACCCATTGTAGAGTAGCAAATAAGTACTGGGTGCTGTGACCCTAAGAGCAGCAAGAGGTTTTAGATCGGCCTCGACTCATACCAAGGGTGGAACTTGTGCCTCCAACACAGTTCCGAATTGGTATCAAAGTATTGGCGGAGAGCGATGGCAAGGCGTATCTTTGCTCCCATGGATGTATGGGCATCCCGTAAACATAAGTCTACATGATAGGTGGCTTACGTTAAAAACCAAAGACTAACGTCGCAAGTCTGGCCCCTTCTGCAACAGATGATATCACACCATGGACGACACTGCTGTAGTCTGGCTCGCGATTTGAGCATCTGAAGTGCCATTGATCAGAAAATATTCCAGCGCCGGTTCCTATTTCCATCTTTGAACCATCCGTGAAAATAAATATCGAGTCTTCTACCAGTTCACTTCAAAGGAATGAGGCGTGCGCCTTCGCGTTTGATTTCCATCCATTAAGCTGGCTCAATTTAAAGCACTTTTCACTCCAGATTCTTGCAAGCAGAGATCTAAGGACAAAAGACCAAGTTAATGTCTCTTCCCGCTGTTAGGGTCGTTTTCACGGCATGAGTTGTGCCAACACAAGCGATGCTTTGTATGATACTTTTATCATTAACTTAGGGTTGCTATTCTTGTTTGTGGATTGCCGCCATACTAAGTTGCCTAAGGTTAATATGGTCGTGTGCATCCACAGGATAATCTTGGGGTTAAGTCTCCGCCTTCTCCCAAACATATCACTGCTTTCTTTGCATGTACTTCAACATTGAGCTTCTAGCTCGGTTTGCTATCTAGCATAATACTTGGGTGCCGTGACTCCCAATGTTGGATGCGGATCAAATAAATGCTTCCCGACGTCTCTAAGAAGTCAGCGGCAGACTGCAGGTTGCTTACTGGCATCGTGACGGGGCACTGCACTTTTACTAAGCACTTAAATGTGGTGGGTATAAGTGACACAACATTATGCGATGCTTGATGTGAAAGTGATGACGACACCGTGGAGCACTACCTCAGTGACTTACGCTCGCATCAGGCTGCAGGTGCTCTGCGTTGATGTGGTGGCTACTCTTACTAAAAGGCCGGCTCATTTTTCTTCGAAAGGCTGAAAATTCTATTAAAAGGAACTTACAAGCAGAATATGGGACTAGATCTTTATGGGCTCTATTCGGACAAAAAATAAAAATAGTCGAAGGGCTGTCCTATTTATGGAGGTCAAATTGTGGAATTATCCTTTTATGTGTAAAAACGACAAGCTCTGTTTTTTTGGGAATTGATTTTCAGCCTACGGAGCTTAGTCAATTCACCGAGGATTCTAAGCGCATAATTCAGAATTTCATAGGAACTTGCAGACGGCGAGATTACATTCACAGTCTCTTCTCCCTGTGTTTCCCAAGTAAATTCCTTGTCAGGGAACCGCGTGATACTTAACCATAATTCGTCCAGTTTATTCCGGTAACTCTTGTCATGTCATGAAGCCTATATATCTTCAACTACAATGGTCCTTAACTACTTTTAAATTAAAGTCCCTGAGTCATCCTACCTTGCATGGGATTTCCACAGCCTGTACTGAAAATTACTTTCCCCTTGATACTCTTATGGTCTTCATGTGGAGTTACGCGCATTTTTTACTTATTTCGAAGGATAGGGCTCCAGTAGGTGGTGATCAATTATCGAACCGAACTCAGTTTCCTCTGGAGCGTGTAGCTTACGTATATTCCAAGATCATGCTCCTCAAAACATAGTCCATTTCCGGACTGGGTCATGAGTTTAATTCAGCACCCAGTTTTTGTTTTACCCCTAGGACATAACTTCTGGGTATATTGGAGGCGGTAGCTGTATTACAGTATGTAACCTCCGGCGCCATCTATATTACAAGGCTCCGATGCAGTCCTAATCTCCGAATATGGTATGTCCATTCGCGGTGAATCTCCCTAAGGATTTCTTCACAGATCTCTGACCGCATCTCTCTACCAGTCGGGTCAGCAAGAAATGCCCCCTGTCCAAATGTTACTCTCATCGCTTAAAACAACATTTTAGACACCTTCACAATCCGGAAATAGCCAGAGGGCACAAAAAGCAATTAGACGATACAACTGTAAACCAACGCCAACTCAGGACAGCGAGTCGATTGTCGGTAGCAGCCACCCACAATCAGATACTCCTTGTACTCCCTGTTGTAAAAATAAAACAAACTGTTTGACAGAGTGACACAAAACAGGGTGGATAATTGTCGAATGTGCTTTCCTGAACCCTTACATCGGCATGTTTGTGGAACAACCTACGTGAAGAAGCACTCGACTTTAAGTGAAAATGGCGTCTGCAACATTTTCGATTAGGGATTCCCCAAATAAGTTCACTGCCGACTTAGTGCTCGTAAACAATTCCAAGTCCAACTTATTGGGACCAATGAACAACCTTGGAAAATAAATAAAAAGCAAGCCCCCCTTGTTGCACTTACGTTGTACGTCAATGTACCATCATGCACCCACAATCCCCGGCTGTTACACTGATTTTATTTTTCCTTTTCCGTTTCTCTTCCAATAGAGAAAAGTTAGAGGTTTTATTTTTATGGACACCCAACTGCCACTAGAAGTCTATTAAACTTCCGAAAAAAAGAACAGAACGGTTTCTCCCTAGTCCTAGTGCCTTGGATGCAAGAGTAGTACTCTGCCAAAGTAGAATCCCAGCGGAATTTGATAAAAAAAAAACAAAAAACATTCAGCGCACTTGTCCATTGCACAGAAAATGTCTTCTTACAAAACATTGGCATCTCCTCCCTTCGGTGAGGTGAGGCGTACATAGTATGAACAAATCCAATGTTCGCCCTTTGCCACTGCATTTTCTGTTTCCAGTCTCGGTTCTCCCTTCTTCGCTACACAGAAACATGAACAAATTTATTGTATTCTCATAGTGTCCTTAGTATGAACATTCCCTAAAACGTCACCCACTTTCACTCCCTTACACAACACAAACAATCGTTTTGCGAAAAAGGATTCTTCTGTATCACACGCGAGTAGAACAAAACTAATTAAAGGAGCAGTGTGAGTATGACCGCGTCCCAACGAAAGTCCTTCAATTAGATTATTTCCACCTAACATACTCGTTCAGCAGTATAGTCGGTCGGGCAAACTGGTAGGCAGTGTAAATTCAACATTTTGCGCCCCATTAAAGAGCCCTAAAATGTCCTTAATGCGAAAAAGTACTCGTAGTTTCAGCTAAATAGAAAATTTATAGTTGGGGCATTTTGCTTGGAGCCTCAGAATTGTCCAGTTCCAATTCAAAGCTACAGATACCATATCTGTCTAGACAATGGATGGGTCCAAAACATCAGCAATTACATTAACATACTAAAGATACTCGGTTTAGGGTGAGTGGGAGTGAGTAGCTGCAGTGTAACGTCAACATTAGTTAAGCCACAGTTACAGCAACATTGAGGAAGCGCCAATTGTTGGCAAACAGAACGATGTCTGTGGCAGAGGCACAACGGTGGTCGGCGGCTTTAATGGACTTTTGTGGTGAAAAGACCCTCTGTGCATTAGCCGGGACCGGGAATAGGATATTATGCATTGCGGCAAAGTGACAAGATTTATTGGGATACCAAATTTATGTTGACAGTTTGGCCGTGGTAAATGAATACCAGTCTCTGTGTGTGTGTGTGAATACGATTTTGTGTGCGAAGGACTAATGAAGTGTTAAGTGATTTCTGGACTGAAGAATGGGCAATTGAATTGAATATGTTTACTTTTCGAGAGAATTGAATTTGAATGAGGGGCTTGAGGAGCTGAAACACAAACAAGGATTCGTGCCGTGACTAAGTGTCAACTAATTGGAAGTGCATTTGGATGGAGAGTCAATCAAAAAGCACGCACGTTGTCGTTAAGTGGACATTACTTACCAAAGTCAAATGTTGATCCTTGATCAATTTACTTTTATTTACAACTGAAGGACGTAGACTTGTATTCTATGAAGGAGTTGAACTGTAATTGCTACATTTGGCTCTACTCAATCCAAGAACTGCTCGAAATTACATTCGTTAATGGAATTTACTTGTGGCTACTTGAAGGCTTGAAGAATCAATGGACTGCCATTACGACAGTGGGAATGTGTCAATTCAGAAGCTGTGAGTAATGACCTAATCCCAACGAATAGATTCCAAGTTCGTGACGATGGTCTTAAATGAACCAAAATTACAATGGTGCTTTCTACAAAAAGGGGCTTTAATAGCACCCTTTGATCTTCTCGGTTTAAGAACCTTTCCATGAGTGCTGGATATCTAGACGTCACTCTATGTAGGCCTAAATTGGAACAAATTAAAGAGCGCCGGGCTTGAAAAGGAACTCTTGGCAGAGTGTGGGAACTCTGTGCCAAAGGACATATAAATCCGTAGTTCATAATGTTCTCACCTATGAGTAGCCAGTGTGGTGGTCCGCACCAAGCAGATCATGCAATATCATCAAACTTAGCGAAATTCAGAAAGTGGCACCAATAGCTCAAACCCAACCGAGGCCCTTAATAAGTTTCTTCTGCTTCCTACTTCTTAACCTTCATTTCAAATATAGCGCTGTCCAGATTGCACCTAGACTTCAAGAGTCCACTCCTTGACTGCAGACGACAAGACAACTCGGCAATATGGTCCATCGGTCCGACACTCGAGACGCTATGAGATGGCAAAGTACACCGTGCTACCTTGGAAAGATACTGGATAGGCATCTTCAAAATCCAGTACACCGGTATGACAAGGCGGAGGGATGGAGAGAGAAGCGGGTGACCTCGGAACTGGGCTTGGCATTGGGTTCCGATCTCTAGAACCGGGGGGTAGTCAGCCTTTTCTTAGCGAGATCCAATATATGGTGAACGGTTGCGAAAATGGCGGGGTGGCTTTGAGCTCATCAGCTACAAAAACAGAGATGGTTGTCATTACCAGGCAAAGATTGCTCGACGGTGCTTCCGCGTTAACGTCGATTTTGCAGCGATACGCGGGATCCTTTAATTCGCTATGACTCACGACTCACCTGATAAAGCCAACGAGGTCAGCTGTCACCTGATTTGGTCACTATGCAATCTGATGCCCAATATTGACAGAGTACGAGAGGCCAAAATAAGGTTGTTGCGTCGCGTCGGTCGGTTGCCATCACCATATTGTAGTACGGCGTCGAAATATGTGCTGTCGAAACAGGGTTTTTGAGATCTTCCCTCAGTACAATGGTCTGGACGTTCCGGATCGCATGTGATTAATTCGGAGCTCACGCGGCAGCTGTTATGGCAGGAGGTATAGAACGTTGACGTGCTGGTACCGAGAATGAAATGAAGAGGTCGAAGGTATTTTACGATTGATTGCTCAGGGTCCCTTTATGGATGTTGAGGTGCAAGAATCGTGTGTTGTCTACTAAAAAGTTACGCTACGTTACAAATTCAAAAAATCTGGATCTATTGTCGGACGTGGTGTTATGCAGGCTGTTATACTTTCGCACCACAGAGAAACAAGGACGATGTGCTGTGATGAATATCCCATAAAGATTCCCCACAAAAACCATCCAAAATCCTAGCTATTTACTTGGCTCCGCAAAGAGAACGAAATAATATGTTGCAAGGTTAAAAGTAGCCCTTCCTTGCACAACTGAATCGTAGAACTATACACATTTTGCTTAAATCATCTTGGTCAACCTCCTAGAGGCATTTATATCTCACTCAAAATATGTATCTAATTGCCACCTTGTGCCTTCTGTTGCAATTAACAAGCAGCGGTTAACGTTTTCCCTCAAAACAATTACCCCCATCATACTATTCTTTCTGGGTCAACAAATTTTAATCGTCATTACCTTTCCCCCAAAAAACATCTGTAAACACTCAATCAAAGGAAGGTCATTAAGTAGCCCTAGCCGTAGCCATAGACGTAGCTATCTAACCTTGCTTTACGTATGGCTCATTTTAATTACATCCTCCAACCTTAACCTCTTCATTTCTAATTGTTTTCTTGAAAAACTGCATAGCAATCAGGCAAAAATGAAAAGGGAAAAAAAAGCTCTTCATAAACACCAGCAACAGAATGAAAGAAAAAGTAATCACAATAGGGCTCTTCCTCTGCAGAATCCTTTGGCTGGATAAAAGATGAGAACAGCTCTTAAGTGCGCAACAAATGATAACAACAAAAGGTCTTGTACTCTCGTCAAATGAAAACTATTCATCGTTACAGCAAGATTTTTGCGCAAATATGATACACAGCGAGTATCCTTGCTTGCATTGCCCCATTCCCCCCCCTCCCTTTTCGCTCTCCGCTGTTACAAATGGATAATCAAACAACCGAAAGACAAAGACAGCTGCCGGAACCGAAATGAGAGTTTCGGTAGAGACCTTAAACACCATCCAACATCCAACATCCTTACGGCAAAATGACATCCGTTTAAGTATGTTTAAACATCAATTTAAATGAATCTCAGATACAAAGATACAATACAAAGGCAACAAACCGGGCGAAATGACGACAGATGAAAAATGAAAGGAACGACGCAGAGCATCAGGAAGAAATGCATAATTACTGCTGGGTTCGCTTCAATGGGTCCTTCTTGCTTTCACAATGCTCCCCAGCAGGATGTCGAGCTCGAGTGGCATGGAAAAGCACAAAAGAAAAGGGATTCACTTTTCTTTTTTTTTTTTTTCACTCACCGAGGTGAACAGAGGCTGAAGAGAATGATAATAGTTATATTGTAGAAGCATCCCTACTCAGGCATCCTTACCATCCATTGCGTCGCATCAGCAAGAGCCTGGATGATTTGACGTCAGGAGGCAGGAGAATCCTATAGTGGAAGTTAAGGACGCCGCCGCTTCTCATGTTGTTTGATTGGAATACTCACCATCAGAGAGCGCCTCCAACTGGTACAGCTCCGAACCACTACAGGATGGAGAGCCATTTTTAACAAAATATTGACAAACTGAATAATTAACGGGAAACGTAACGAAAATGCTCACCGAGCGCGCACTACATATGTATGTAGATTCATGTGGCATAGCTCAGTAGTGGTAGTGATACATAGTCAACGTAAATGTTTGCTTGAAACGTAATAGCAACTACGGGATAGGATGTCGGAAATGTCTGCACAAAATGACTGTTATTGTGGTAAACAGATACATAAATGTTGAATGTTGAATGTTGAATTGTTGTTCTATAATACCTACATACAGTGGTGTTGTGGTGTTGTACGAATAAGTGTGTATCGACTGGCATTATATCCCAGGGTGTCGACGTCGAGAGGACGAATTTATGTAATTTTTGCCACTGGTCCTTCAACAATTAGGAATCGATTTTTTCCAGTACATGTATACGACGAGTGAAGGATAAAGTTTTCCCTTCAATTTTCCATAACGAGCCAACTATGTACGGGTATATTGGAGGCGCCACTTTAAGGGTATAAAATGGTTGGTTTGACTTTGACAAGTACACTTTTCGCCATCAGAAAATGTTTTTATTTGTACGCACTTTACAAAGTTGTGCTTGTTTTCATCTTTGTGTTCAAATACATGTGCACCTTAATTGCAGATGCGTGTCTTTTCCCCAAAAATTTGCCATCATGTGACACTTGATTTCGAATTTACTGCAGAATACCTTCAGAACAAGTAAGGAGACGACTTATTAAATAAAAAAGCTACTGCTACGAATCTATGGAAATACATATGTACCAATCCCCAAGCTAGGGATCCTTCCTTTCCTAGCAGATCGTAAAATGAACATATCAAACCATACTAACAAAATAAGCGAAAAGGCCTGGAGGATATGTCTGGTACCGCCAGCAGGCCAAAAACCATTTCAAGGATTGAGTGAGATATGTAGATTATGAGTCGGGGAGTCAAGTGCATGGTAAGTAGGAGTGGCACTGTCTCACTACCCTACTTAGACTAACTTACTTCGATAAGAGATCACTGATGCCCGAGAACTTACTAAGGCACTTATGGTAGCACTAGCTCGACCGATCCACTAGAACTTATAATTTACTAGCCTGAACGTTGTCGCCAAGTCCCAAAAAAATATCAGCGTTCTCATCTTCTGTATCGACATCGAGCAATAAGAGGCGTTTGGATACAAGCACAAGTAGCCCTTTCTTTAACAGATCAACCTAAATTAGAGGTAACAATTCATTTGGTAAGGGGGTAGCTAAAACAATTCAAAAATCGTAAAACAATTCAGCGAAACTCTTAAGAAGTTGACAATTGTGGATCACGATGCACCTGCACCTAAGAGGTGGTGACTCTTGCATTCTATCGGCTAATGATCGAACCATTTCATACTTCAAAAGGAGTCCCATACTTCCAACAAACGCAAACGCATCTATGTAGCAATAAAGGATAGCATTGTCATTGTAATTGTCGGTTATGGAAGGCAGTAGCTTACGAGGATCAAAACCTGGTGAAATTTATCGCAACTCATCGCATTGATCTGTCCAGGAACGTTACTCAAGGGATTGGCATTTAATATCGTAGCTAGAAATTGCATTGCCTACCAGTAAAAACCTGGAAAAGATACACTCCAAAAAGCCTCCTTCTTCTTCAACAGTTTCAACTCCAGTTGAACCAGGAACCTACGCCTTCATCATGGCCGAAGTGAAAGTAAATAGCAAACGTGCTTAGCAATGCATAATATTCAACCGTTCGCCTTTCTGGAATACGATACTCAATAACCTTCCCCCAAAAACCAAGGAGTAGTAAATCCAAATCAACTAGGCTACTTTTGGAATCGAAGATCTTGAAACTGAGTTTAGGAGAGCCTGATATCTATCTTGGCGCTGCTTCTATCAGATCGTAGATATCACATTTCAATCTGGTAGGTTGTGGACAGTCGTTTTAATTTCACTATTCGTACCGAAATTCCTTATCAGTCCAGCTGAACTAGGGTCGAATCACTCAATCGACTAACCCCTACTTCCGCAGCTATTTCCCAACTCTGGTCAAAGACTAACCAAGGATTCCTTTGAAAACTCACATAACTTTCCTTCTATCGTATTTATAGCGACGATTAATTGAAATATAGTAGCTGCTTAATAGTTTTGAATCATTTAAGCCCTGCAGACTAGGTGGGCCCTTATCTGCTGCACAGCTTTGGATAGAGTTTAGAATCATGCGAAAGAACCTCTCAAGTATTCTAGAACCCTACTAAGCACTGACAATTAAATCGGATATTTGGTTGGAGATTATTGTGTTAATTCCCAAAGATCTCACACAATATGACCTCATCTTGTATGCTCCAGGCTCTTAGAAATCCAGTCGATAGTACCTTGTTCTCCGAGTCAGTTCACATTTTATTCGGCCTTCAATCTTCTACCCAAAGTCAAGTCTAGCCGACAAGCTCCGATTGCCAAGCATCTCCCTTTGCTGGACATCAAGTCATTGTGATGTCACAGAAAACCGCGAAGGTTGATATCCAAAGGCATCATGAATGCGCGTCTGATTTATAACCTTCAGCAGGGGCTCCAGAGATAAGGAAGGATATAAAACAAAAGCACATAGTCTTGACTAGGTTACTAGCTTTACTATGATTCAAATGATCCCAGTGGTAATTGTATGGTTGACACTGAGAAGTCATTCCCATTGCTGGCATAATTGCCCTTCCTTGGGTTCTGTTTTAATTTCAACCACCCAACCCACCTAATCTGGAAAGTCTTTGGCGGTCAATTTCAAGCCCATTCGATTTGACAACAGCCTATTTCACAGTCTAAGGAGGAGTCACTACAGAAGAACAGTCTTGATTTCTAAGCATCGCCAGGACGATCGCAAAGATTTCTGTCAGTAAGACTGTAGTTTGCTTACACAAGGCTGCAAGTAATCTCTATCTTAAGTAGTATCAACGAGTTGTGCGGAAACAAAGAACTAAATTTGCTTTCGAAAAGCTGCGTTAAGTAAAGTCTGACAATTGTTTCTTTATTCTATCAACAAACTACACAAGAACACATCATTACATCCCTAGACCTGACGTCGACACTGATCCAACCACAATAATATAGTAAGATACCTTTACTGGAGCGCCCGATGTTTATGGATGATGCCCAAGAATACGGGTCGCCACATTTGAGGCATCTTAGTCCTACATGTACAGACATACAATTCTAGTGTATGGCACTGATCACAGGCTATACATATACATATAGAGCGAACTCTATTTGTTGTTTCATATATCAGGATATAACGATAACAAAGTATCCAGTCATAGGTTCCTCAAATAGTTAGAAATCACACCACCTTGTGCGAAGACTTGTAAATGTTCTTTCAGTCATTTTACGCAACCGTGCTCCTAATTATATTTGTGATTTCAAAGTATGATGTCAACGTTCTCTGACGTTAAGCTAGCCTCATTCCCTCAAAAAGAGGGATTGTTATCAGCTTCGCAATGTCCAAAAAGACGAAATGCATGCTCCATCTTATGCCCTCTTATTTTTTCCATTCGTTTTCTTTATTGGTTCTCCAGAACTGAGCAAGTATTGCAGCAATACCATCAATTCCCATCGCTTTATCCTTCTTTGGGGCGTAAATTACGTTGTATAGTAGTCCCTATAATTCTGGTTCATATTCGTCGATGCTCATTTAAATTTACGAATAAGACTATCGCGATTCCGTTCAAATAGTTTAATACCATCGTGAAGTGCTCCGTCTCCCGAGATTATCATTATCCCATGTACGAATTCGATGCATTTTAAGCCAGGAGTTGAAGGGTCTCATGCAGGATACACTACCTTTTTTCCTCAAACGGGCTCTGTTTCGATCAGATCTCTTTGCTGCTACCACTGATGCAGATCTCTCATAGATTGGTTTCAAGGTGGTTTTGTCTCTTAACGAAGTGCCTCTAAAAATCAGTTTCACAGATCTACAGCGGTCGTCTGGCAATTGTTTCCACTTTTCGTTCTCTAAAACCATCAACACTTTGAGATCCCGAAATTTGTTTCTGTTGTATCTGCAAATAGCTAGCATATTGCCATATCTGCGCTTGTGCTATTATCGGATCCATCACTAAGGCGTGATCACAAATTCCGGTATCGGCTCCAAAGGGAGTCAACCGGTTCGATGGCACCGATAACTATGCGATTGATATTGAAGAAATCGACGAGCCCATCGCCTTTGTAGTTTCGGTCTTGTGGCCTTGTCAAAACGTTGTGTATTCGCTTCTTAGACAAGTTATGGCAGTGCATAGTTGACCATTAAAATCGTCCTTCTCAATATGAGTAGAGGTTTCCATTGGGGCGTAGCACTACGTACGAGTACCTTTGTATACCCTGTAATCTGGTGGCTTCCATGATAGTAGGCTTCGCATTGCTGGTCTACTCGTAAGCCTTCAGCTTGCCGTAATAGAGAGAAAAAGTACTCAGGTGCCCTGAAGGACTTACCAGCACCCCTTTTTCAGTTGTCGCGTCATTTATACCACTCCAGACTCACTCTATGTGCGACATCACCATCTGAATTGCTTTGATGGTTAACGATAGAGCACGGTAACTCCTTCTAAATAGATGTCAGAAGTTGAGATTGCTGCTTCGGATAATCGGTCTAAGTATGCACAACTGATTCGGAAGTTGTTATATTCCAGCGCCTTTCGTCAATTATAATCAATAGCTGTTTGGAGGGCTGTCACGTAGTTGCGTTTGATAGCGCGATCATTGGCTAAAAGAAGAGAAGTTTTTCCGGACTCATTGATGTGCTGCTTTAATAGAATCCCTTGAATGACATTAAAAAACACCAGGCTCTGTACACTGCCTGCCTTGGTGTACTTCAACTTTAACATCAGAACCTTTCTCTCCAGTGGTTAGGCACTTTATCGCCTCTCATCGGTTTATTGAATAAAATCGCGTGCCATTTAAACCCAGATTTCCGATAGTAACATGCCCCCGGTTACACTTACTCCGGCTTTCGTAAAATCTGCCGTTTGCTATTCGTGCGTGACAGGCGAGGGAATGGAATTTGTCGGTTAGTACGGCATTGAAGAATTCTTTCGGTCTATTGCAAAATTTGTTAACCTTCGTTGAAAGACTTCAATGCTCATCTTCAACGTATTTGAGCGATTAGAAAAAAAGTTAGTTCATTTGCCAGTGCTTTGACGTTGCAATTCTTCTACTTCCTATCGTCTGATTTAAGGCTGTGAAGGTGCCTCTTCAATTTCTAGATACACTGCCTCTACTGCCTATCGCACGTGCTCATGCTACTGCTTTGTTCGCCTCTCTTTTGCAACGTTCAAGACGCAGTTTATAGGATTCTCTATTTCCGCTGTACTTAGCCAATAGTTCAAAGGCTTGCGTTTTGTTCTTTACCGCCATATTAGTTTCCTTGTTCCACCAGCATATTTTTTCATTTTCGAGGAGCCGGCCTTTTGAAATACCGAGAACGGTTTAAGCACTACTTTTACATCTTCCTTCGAAGCTGTTGCACATAACATGCGCGCATATTTCTTCAACTTGCTTTGGAATCATTGCGACAAGCATCCAGATCGCTAATTTTTCTACTAATGCCGGCTTTAGTTGACTGTTTCTTGGTTTGTTAACGAAAAATTCTGGTGATGACTTGCTAGTAGTTCGCTTCAAATCACTTTAGAAACTTACACTCGCAGCTTTTAACCGTAACACCCGTCTCGCTATGAATGCTCATCAGTATTCCCTCAAGCCCACTTTCGGACGTACTCTAAAATGTCGTGATTCGTTCCTAAGCCGTACAAGTCGCTTATGAAATGTCCTGCTTAGCCCTTTATTTCCTAGTCATTATAACCTTCAAACATTTAAAACCAACGTTCTCCGATAGCTCTTGCCAGCGCTGTGTTCAAAAATTTTAAGCGTACTTAAATCCCTTGAGCGCCCGCAAATTATAAAAAAAAAAAACTCGCAGCTTCGCTTTATTCCAGCATGGATTGTACCTACTAGCTTGTAGTAGGATTGAACGGATTCATTCTCAAGAGCCAATGAATGCATCCACTTCAACTTGACAGCTATTTGACAAGTGACATTTATGCAAAGTTGCCGCGTAAAAGTGTTTAACATCAGTTGTTTGCAATCGCTCAAAAATCGTGTTGACTTACCTAAGTACGTCCACTAAAAATCACACGAAACTTTGTGTATCGCACCGTGAAGCTATTTGAGGATACTGGTGGACCGTTCAAAATCCGGCCGTGCGAACGCCACAAGTCATCAAAACCGTGGAAAATCGAATTTGTGGAAATCAGCTGCGCAAGCAGAAAATCTTGTCTCGGGAGATGGATATCAGTGGACGGCATGTCCACTTACTCACAGATGCATTGAAGCAGAAACCCAAGTCAAAATCGAAAGCTTTGTTTCAACAGAACGCGGAGAAAAGTACGTTTAAGAATGGTTCAATAAACAGAACGATAGAGTGTATACTTTGTCATCACGGCATTTGTTCAACGTGGCCACCACCCAGTTTCTGTAATGGTTTGGTGAGAATTCGTCACAGAGCTCCACTTCTGAGAGAAAGGTATCAAAACCGACATTTTAGAGAGCGTTGCGGTGCTCCTCAACAAAGCACTATTTGCAAATAAATCGATGACCTTTCAGCAAAACTCCGCTGTAGCTCATAAGGCGAAAACAACTCAAACATGGCTTAAAAACCAGGATCTAAACTGCATATCTACGGATGATTAGACTATGAGCTATAGTCCGTTCTGGATATTATGGCTTGCATTACGCGACATCCAAGTCCATCAGTCATTAATTTTTGACACCCTTACGATTTTATCTAGTAGCTCTGCTGTCCGCTTTCACTTGCAAGTCCAAGTAGTGAGCCCCATTTCCAATATTCCGGCACTTTTTTCGTTGTCGTAATACGTTTTTTAGTTCGAAATTTTTGTTCGTCATTGTGCCGGCGTTCTAGCTTGCGATTGGTAAACTATTGCTAAAAGGCATCGTTTTGTTCGAATGGCAGACAAATCTATGAAGCCGGTATGCAATGTAAAGTTGACTTTTTCTCGACAGGAAAACCAACATATTGGCCTTCGGATATAACAAAGACCCCCGATCTTGTAAACTTCTTTGTCACAAATTGAGCAGCCAAAATTGCTACAAACATCGAGGAAAGTTATGATCTCTCCTCAGATCACTCACCAGTCATTTTAACACTAAGCATACTCTTAGTTAAGAAAGAAGTGGCGCCTAGATTAACTAATAACAAGACTAACTGGGACGGTGTTAGAAACTACTGCAATGAACATATTGTTCTGCAGAACGCTGCCTGGAACAACACTCCAACTCCAACAAGAAAAGAGAAAGCAAGTAGTGAAATAAAATATCCGCCGGAAATACAATAATAGAACTGGTAAGAGAAAAGAGGAGAGCGCGGAACAGATGACAACAATCCCGTGCTCCCCAGCATAAAATATACTTAAACCACTTATGCAACAAATTGAAAGAAGCAATACGAAATTACAAAAATCGGAATATCTCTACATATCTCGAAGGTCTGACTGCCGAAAGAAGTTCAAATTACTCTCTCTGGAAAGCCATTAAGGGAATCAAAAAGCCTCAAATGCAATATCCTTCCATAAGAAAAAATAATGGCGAATGGGCAAAAGCAGATAACGAGAAGGTGGATCTATTTGCCGAGCACGTAACGGCACGTTTAAGCCTTTTGATGGACAGGCGTTAACAGGAGATTCTAATTATATAATTACGGCACCGGACAATTTTAGAATAAAAGCAGTGTCGCTACGAGAACTTAACCAAGCAATTAAAAAATTGAAAAATAACAAAGCCCCTGGTTATGATTTAATAACTGCTCAAATTCTCAAGGAGCTGCCAAAGAAAGTCCTAATCAAACTGCTCCAACTTGTAAATGCCCCGCTAAGACTATTAAACGTTCCAAGCCAATGGAAAGTTGCCGAAGTTATAATGGTCCCGAAACCAGGCAAACCTCTAAATGAAAAAAAGTCCTACAGACCCATATCGCTTCTGCCGATTATATCAGAAATATTTGAAAAACTCCTATTGAAGCGCTTGCAACCGATCATTGAAGAGAGACGTCTAATTCCTGAACACCAATTCGGTTTTAGAACTAAGCACTCCGCAATTGATCAGGTTTTTAGAATTAGGAATGAAATTGAGAAAGCCTTAGAGGGGAAAAAGAAGGCTTGACGTGTCTCAAGCCTTCGATAAGGTATGGCACGAAGGCTTAAATTTTAAGCTAAGCCAGGTTCTCCCAAGAGAGCTGCATAAGATTCTGAAATCGTACCTGGAAAACAGAATTTTTCGTGTTAAACATGGCATCGAATACTCGGAATTTAAAGAGATAGCTGCTGGAGTTCCGCAAGGAAGTGTACTTGGACCGGTATTGTTTTTACTCTATACTCGAAACATACCGGAGGAATCAGGTACCATAGTAGCCACGTTTGCGGACGACACGGCGACACTAACTACAGATACTTCAGTCGAGTTAGCTACTGGAAAGCTACAAACGGCTTTGGATAAAATCTACGAATGGACAAAGATATGGCGAATTGTTCTCAATGAGACCAAATCTACTCATGTTAATTTTACTTACCGGAAAATAAACAATCTTCCCATTTTCATTAACTCGGTACAAATACCATATGCAAGTGAAGCAAAGTATCTAGGAATGACCCTAGATGTAAAACTGAAATGGAAGCCGCATGTTAAGAAGACACGTGATGAACTTGAAAATAAATTCAGACAAATGTACTGGCTACTAGGAAAACATTCCAAGTTAAGCATACATAAGAAACTGCTCATCTATAAGCAAGTGCTTAAGCCTGTTTGGACGTACGGTATACAACTTTGGGGCTGTACTAACCCAAGCAACCGAAATATTCTCCAAAGCTATCAAAACAAAGCTCTAAGACAAATCTTAAACGCCCCATGGTATATCAGAAACAGTGACATCCACAGAGACTTAGGAATAGTTACCGTCGAGGACGAAATAATGAACTTTGCTCGCAGACTCCGTATTCGTCTTCATGGTCATTGTAATAATAAAATACTCCAAATTCTGGACGAGACAAACTTAGTGCGTCGATTACAAAGAATGAGACCATTCGATCTGGCGCGATAAGGACTATCCGCATATAATAGCGGTACTAGCAGGTGCTTTGATTTTGATTTGATTTGCGGCCCGGGTCAACCCCGGACAGATTTATTAATGCTTATTGCAAGCTTATTCTTAGAACTAACAATTTTCACTTAAAACTAAAGATAAAAACTAAAGGATGGGAGCGGTTAAAAAAAGTTAGGATGTGAGGCATAGGTGGAAATAAGAGTGTTTTTAAGAGAGAGTTTGGTGAGATAGTAGTCGAAGAGAAGCAGAATATCGTTAACTTCACGAAGCATTCTAGACATTGGCTCCAAGTGTCCGTAATTCGTTCGATGAAGATCGAGCCGGAAAAATGGCACAGACCTAAGATTGCGTGGGTTGGTATTAAAAGAAATAAGTCGAAGTAAAGAAGGACAATCGATAAATCCCAACTAAAATTTGATGAATAAAGAGAATGTCGGCAACTTTTCGACGTATAGAAAGGGGTTGTAAATTTATAAGTTTCAGCCGGTCGGTATAAGGTGGTAAGTTTTGGCTATCATCCCAGGGAAGACCACGTAAAGCGAATCGTAAAAACCTGCGTTGAACAGCTTCTATCCGGAGGATGGGTGTTCTGTAGTAGGGTGACCAAACTTGGCTTGCATATTCAAGAAGAGGCCTAACAAAGGTTATGTAAAGAGATTTGGTAACATAAGGATTGGAAAACTCCTTAGACCAGCGGTTGATGATTATCAATGTGAGAACGGAAATTGAGTTCCTTATCACAGATAACACCTAAATCACGCAACTCATTCACTAAGGGAACAGATAGATTAAAGATTAGATAGCAGCGAGGTGAAGTAGGGGGCCGCTTACGGGAATACGTTATAGCCTGACACTTATTGACGTTAAGCTCAAGAAAATTCTTCTGACACCAAGTACAAAATCTGTCAAGATCTTCCTGCAGTGGTAGGCTGTCTGAGGAAGAGGATACGAGTATATATTTAAAGATTTTCATATCGTCTGCGTAAATAGATATGTATGAATTTTTAATGATGCAAGCAACATCGTTAACGGCCAGAATAAATAGTAAGGGGCCAAGATGGCTGCCTTGAGGGACACCAGAGGAGGCTTTAATTGGGTCAGAAATCAAGGACCTAAATAAAACATAGTATTCTCTTTCATTTAAATATGATTGAACCCAAGTTTATTTGGAAACCAAGAGCTTTTAATTTCAGAAGGATTATATCCAACTTAGAAAGAAGATGTCTGCTTTCTAAAATAATGCAGTTATCTGTATCAGTGGCGAAGACTAGGTCGAGTTGTCTGCCAATGTTATTGGTGACACCACTTAACTGATACACACCAGAGTCAGTAAGGCAATCGATGAAAAGGTTTTCTTTATCAGAGGTGGGATTTGTTGCAGTAAAGTAGGACTGGTCAGTCTGAGCCCATACAAGCTTAGGTAGATTGAAATCACCTAAAAAAATAACTACGTCGTTGGAATCAGCAGCATTAAAAATGCTGTCGATTGCATCAACAGCTAGCTGGTAACCTTGAATTGGTTGAGAGGGGCGAATATAGCAGCAGCAAATATATAGGTTGCGCTTGCAAATAGGAATTCTAGCGCATACAAATTCAAAGAATGCAGTGGACGATTTTTTAAAGGGTTTAGACTCAAGACGAGAGTGTATAGCTAGAAGTACCCCACGGCCATATAAATTTTCCTCTTTATCTAGACCGTCGTCATGGTGTAAATCAATGTCTTGGGAAAATAATTCATTATTCTTAATATTAGGGGTGAGATTGGTTTCTGTGAGTGCAAAAATGTCGTAGGGCAGAATCTACGAATTAAGATATATAGCAGAAATCTAAGTTCGTAATCCTCTTACATTTTGATAATACAGGGACAGATATTTGGGAGGCTTCGGCAAAGAATTGAGTGGTGGGTTAGGAGCGATGGTAGTTTTTGAAACTAGACCGTGTTCGCTGAAGGTGTAGTATGCGTTTGGAACTTACATGAGACGCAAAAGAAGAGAGATCATTAGCCACATCATCAGGAGTCATATCTAATTGCTCATGAAAACGTATAAAAAGTTGCCGCAGATCATTGTGATTAGTGGGAAGGCCTTCTTGCAGAATGGAAACCATTGCATTGGTTTTCGTTATACCGTCTATACAGACAGAATCTGGCTTATCATGTAGATATGCGAGATATAAACGAACATTATCGTATAGTCAGCGGTGTCGTAGTCGAGAGAGAACATACCGGCCATCTTCCCCTGAATCGATAAGGTGCTTGGTTAACTTTGCCTTTGGAGGAAGTATGGGGTCTAAAAAAGAAGGTGGTGTGGTATTAGGGTGAGACTCTAGCTTAGAAGATGGGGAGGGATTTAAAATATGGGAGCGAATAAAGTTAGGGTATGTCGTTTTAGTTTGAGTGGGATGAGGAGAAGTTGTTGGGTTTTTTAAATGATTGAAAGGAGGATCAAGATTAAAAGATACACGTTTGGGAATTGGGTTAGACGGTGTGGAAGAACGTTTTGTGTATACGCGATTAGCAGTATGAAGTGAAGAAGGAGTGAAGAAAGGGAATGTCCCAACTTTAAAACTCCAGTTTGGATCAGGAGCTTGTTTGTCAGGCTTTGGATTTTTTTTGTGAGAGTTGGGCTTTGGTAAAGGGTTAGACTGCTGTTTTCTAGGCTTAGTGGGATTTGAATTAAAGGTAGTATCCTTGCGATGTTTGTTGTTTCCTCTATTTAGTTTTAATCTTTCCATGGTTATTCCACCCAGATTGATGACGTCGGAAGCAGGGTTGATGAACATCCATTCATATTTTAATGGGATGCTTACCTTGAGGATGTTGGTGGAGATCTTACGGCAGTTGATGACATCAATTTTAAATTTAGATTTGAAGAGACTAGTTAGCCTGGCTCGATCGAGATGTGTACCTCTTATTAAAAACGCAACCGATTCGGCTTTGTTGGAATTGTTCAACTTTTTGATTCTATTGTTCCAGTCCGAAAGTGTCCATAAGGTGCCAAGTCGTGAGATTGTGGGTTCAGGTGTATTTGGATCAATTTCCGGAACGCGTTGTGGTGGAGGAGATGATGAGCCAGGAGTTATTGGTGGTTCCATTATTGCAGATTCAAGCATTTCAGTCAGAATCGAGGTGTTGTATGATGCAGTCGGTAGAGCTTGGGATTTCACCGGTATATCGTCGATTTTACTGGAAGCTATCCGGATGTGATCAGTAATTTCGTTTAAAAGCGCGCGTGATTCGGTTATCTCGTTGCTCAAATCACTCATTTGCCACATGATATTTATGAGCAACTGATCATTATTTGGCGGAGAGAGAACGCTACTTCGGGACGTACTTTGGAGATGAAAATCGAGGGAAGACCGTAGAGAACTTAAAGAGTCTGTTATTGTGGGGATGTACGATTTAATTGTGGATTTAACACTGTTTGATATACAATTTTTTAAATCTTCACTAATTTCGTGTTTATCGTTTCGTTTAAGTAAATCACTAATTTGAGCCAACTGCATAGATAAGTTTCTAAATTGACTCTTATTATAGCTTGCAGATTGTTCCAGGGAAATTGATAAGTTTTCAACTGTTTTTAAAATGTCATCATATTTGGTGAATTGATTTTGAATCGATTTCAATGCATGGTTGTTTTCCGCCGCAAAATTGTTGACCGAATCACTGAGACACTTAATAGCAAGCAAGATGTGGGACAGAATGATGTCCTTGCACTCATCACAATAGAACAAAAAGTTGTTTTTAAAGTCCCTTAAATACACGACGGATCTCTTACTCAACCCAATGCATAGGGCGTGGAACGACTTGCAGCAAAGACCACTGCAGATCACCATAACAGCATTTGGATCACTTGTTAAAGAGCAATTTGCACTTCCACATAATTCGGACATGATGACGATGAAGTTAGGGTAGGTCAGTTGAAAATGTACACAGAGGGCGGTGAATGAGAATTGGGTTATTAAGCACTTTTACACAATAAACAACAAAGGCGATGACCGAGAAATAGCTTTTGCGAATTATTGCAACTTAGGCAGGAACAAATTAAATGAAAATAAATAAGCAGAGCGAGACTAAGCACGTCTGAACTTAATGAATGACAACAATGCAATGCTTTTGCTGTTCATAGCGTCTATGAAGATTTTCACACCTATCCACCAAACAAAAAAAAAAAATAAATTTGTTCGAATACGTGTGCTTCTATTCCCCTACTGTTGTACAAAAAGGAGTGCCCTGCGGACTAGTGTATTCATATACACGTTCACTTTCATGATGCCGTACTTTCGTAATATTCTCCTTTCCTCCGTTGGGCCCTGATATGCGGGAATGTATGAATTTACTCATATATCCGATTTTTCTTATTCTGATAGTCTCCAGACATGGAAGCCCGATTACGACGCAAAAGACTCGTCCCTTCAGATGTTTCTCAACAGAAAACTACCATCAAAAGCAAACAACGCTGTCAATGTCGTCGATGGTTTGACGTATGGCAACATTGAAAGGTTTCTGCGAATCAAAAGGCTACAATAAAACAGCAAACTCGGGGTAATCCATTGATAACGATTTCACAATTTAAGTTCGCATTTACAGGCTTTGTGGCGCTATGTATTGTAACTGATTCCATATAAAGGCTTTACATCCCTTGGAATGGCATAAGCTGTCCAATTGTAATCCCTCATTTCGTCCTCCCAAAGACGGTCCTTCCTGTAGAAAAGACATTTGTCGAAAATGTAATCTTCCATTATCAGATTTTTAAACAGAAAACCGCCTCCTTATTCTCATAATCAATTTGTTGGCATTCGTATCCGTTTTTGGTTTTCATATCCGTTATCCCTTCGACCAGAGTTGATTGTTTGCTTTGTTTGATTTGTTTTATCTGGTGTGTATACGTCACAACCTTCAATTTTCAGAAACCGAAGCCTTCCTTCCGGCCTCGTGTTTTCATTCAGATTTACCCAGTAAATCTAATTGTCTACAATGTGCATGTTTTGTGCAAACGCATCTGTTTCTACTCACAAGCGGGCATACAATTATAATACTCGTAACAATAAAAACAACACTCTGGCCTGCTCCGGCTCAGCACCAATGGTGGACATATCCGTATCCGCATCCGTATTGGCATCGTTGCATATTGAGATGCTGCTACAAAACGTTCCAAGTGAATAAATGGGTTTCACGTCAAACAAGGGCAATATATGATTCATACGTGTGGTGAAATGTTCCGCCACATTTATTCATATTCGTAGTCGTATCCTCCACCATGTAGACACGCAAAGTACATGCTCGTTACTTTCTTTAGAGTTACAAAGTATGTGATCCTGTTTCTGATGTTGTGCGCCATCTTTTCCAAGTATCCTTGACATTATGTGCAAATGTATACGAGTATGTGTATAAAACATATCCTCCAGAAGAAAGAAAAAAACTATCGGTTTATCCTTCAGGGTACAGATACAACTTTAACTGTATTCAAATGTGTTTATTACGAGGACACCCCGCAGGATGCCATTATATTTTGTTGATCCATTCATTTTCCACTACCACCACCGTATCCTCCTGTTGGGAGGATTAGATTATGGAGCATTTTTTGGCAATGAGTACCACTGTGACTGGAAAGAGCCTGTCTATGATGTTGCCTAGAAGTCTTGGCGATAGATAGAGTCGTGGTTGTTAGAAGGTAGGTTGTCGAGAATTTATAGTTTTCATTTAATTACCATAACAACTAATCTAATAGCACCTCTGATGCATTAAGCACGATAGTCGGTCTCACTGCACATGTATCTACATTCTACACCCACTATCCTTTTTGTTTCAAAGTGGTGGTGGAGCTTGAATGGGAGGAGGGATGAATTACAGAGTTCAGTTGTTGTGTTAAGGATGAAATTATGTACTTAGAATTAGTCCTTGTTTTCTTTGCCAATTCTGCTAGTTTTGGCCTCTGGCCTATGAAATTTTTTCTAGTTTCAGGAAGAGTCAGCCACCTTACTGGCGCAGAAGTTCCATGGAAAGTTTTTCCTTTTAGGCTACAGCAAAGAATAGGATTTCATAAGGTTTATGGGTATAGCTAGTGTGCTGAAAATTAGAGACAAAATGAGGTCGATTCATAAATTCAGTTCAACAAAGGATGCAGGAGGAATTGGAAAGTCTGACCGGCGAATCGAGAATAGACCAAATCTTCACACATCACCATGTGCTGGAAAAGATGAATGCATTTGGGATCGATACACAGTATTTCTTCGTCGACATCAATCCCACTCGAAATACGCGACTCTCTATGCAATTTTATAGAAAACCCTCCAAACACTTCCAGAGATACACCGGATTTCGGCAAGGAGACACACTGATTTACGACTGATTCAACTTCTTTTTCGGATAAATATTTAGTACCGAGGGCAGGCATCAACACGGGGGGTACTATCTTCATCAAATCAGTCCAGATATTGGGAAACAAAGTTCTGTAATTGCAACATTTGCGGCAACTGAAAAAAAGGACTCGTAATTTGGCCTTGAAATGAATGGGAATAAGGCAAAATGTACGCCATCATCAAAGTGATGGACAACAGTAGTCCAGAGAGTATTTTGATTCCAAAACAAAAAATGGATGCCAGACACCTTCGTCTGACAAACCAATAACGTTGACATATGAATGACTTAAGAAAGATGACACCTTGCCTACCAGGTGATTTAACCAAAGTGGTCTCCCTGGTGGTCCAGATACTCGTACTGTGATTGACAGAACACGCCTTTTGCGTTTCATTTGCGCGCTTTGCAAGACCCACCCGTCTATAGAATGTATTCCTTTATTCGAGGTGGATGCCTGATGAAGTTTAACTTAAGTCCAAACTTCAAGGTCACTTTCTCAAGCCCCAATAACTACAATAGAAACAATATAAATCCGTCTTCTCTTGTCATTTCTAGGCCTACTATTCAGGTGGTTCCACTAGCAGGGATGTTGATTCCTACGGAATTGCATGACTTAGTCATTTGACTTCTCCGCACCGTTTTCAAGTGGCTGGGTCATATAAGTATGGTTTCTTAGTTAAACCTTTGCAGCAACTCCAGTAAGCGATGCACATAGTGTGCTCTTTTCATTTACAAAAGTCGCTGGTTGAATAGTCTTCTGACTCGCTTTTGACGCCCTGGGGTTTCTGGTTGAGAGCTGATGGATGATACCCTGTCCTTGGTGCAAAAGAGCGTCTGGACTCCATATTCTACCATGTTATTTCCGCCATTGCTGAACTCAGTTTTTCGAGCTTTCTGTTCCCAGAAGACCTACATACATGGCTGTTGGATTCTTTTCCCTAAAATGATTATCAGACGAGTTTAAAATTGCAGAGCGGGCTCAACATAAGGTTCATGTTGGAAGGAGACATGATGCTAAGATCCATAGACAGGTTCTATTCCCGTTCAATAAAATTCTAATAATTATGTTTAAATCTTTTCTGGACGCATTTAAATATCCTTCTGAAGATTTTCTCGGGACTCAAGTCCTCAAGACTCAAGAAAAATACAGTGGTGGGATTTCTAAAGAGAAATGTCCTACACAGACCGGCATAGATTTTGCTGGCCTTGCACAAGGTTGAGATCAATGGCTGTGATTCACCTAGTCTTCTAAAGTGCTTTAAATGTTTGCACAAAACGCGGGCGAAGGAAGATTGAGAGGAACCGGTGTACATTGGTTTTGAATGTATGCAGGTTATAATGACTACGAATGCTACTGGCAATCTCATTGGAGCACTGGTTGTGAAAACAATGTAAGGCAGGAGGTACTACATCGGTGTTCAAGGGTGTCTATTGACTACGAATAATAGCATCCCACTGAGTTTAACCACACGGTTAACCGGACCCAATGCGAACATTAGTACTAAGACCAAATTGGAGGAGTTCTAAGTCCAGAAGACTTAGATATTTGGAAGCGTTTCGTTCAAACGTATTTGTCATTGACACGCATCTACTCTGTCGATAGTTCCACGGTTAGTTATACTGTCTATATCGGAATTTAATGAGCTTAACAAACGCTGCCGGTCCCGTTCTACAGCCGAAGAGCAGGGAAGTGTGAGTCTGGAAACAAATATAAAAAGCAAATAGTACTGTCGTTAGTAAAAAATATGCTGGATTGGAATTAGCAGACATTAGTCTCTAGTTTTTAACGTAAACCACCTGTCATGTAGACTTATGTTTACGGTATGCCCATACATCAATGGGAGCAAAGATACGCCTTGCGACCGCTCTCCGTCAATCCTTTGATATCAATTCGGAACTGTGTTGGAGGCACAAGTTCCGCTCTTGGTATGAGTCGAGGCCGACCTAAAATCTCTTGCTGCTCTTGGGGTCACAGTACCCAGTACTTATTTGCAACTCTACACCCTGAATGACTCGAACTGCAACCACCTTCAGACTGCTATAATTTCCAAACCGTTCATGACAGTGAGCTCAAATTTTGACACATGACAGATAATTTTATTATTTACAAGCCTTTTAAACGATTTGCCTCTCAGTTGTGTTGAAAAATTTTTATCCGCGATGGAATTCAAACGTGATAGTGTGATTCCGAAACCTCTTTCCGTGGTTCGACCCGAGTTGGTTACGCTCCAAAAGAAATTTTTCGATAAATCATGTCTGAGACATTGCAATTGCGTGGCACTCTTTTGGGCTACCATGGCTGAGTTACCCAAATCGCCACGAATCCAAAGGATCCCGACACTATCATCTCTGCTTTTCGCGATAAAACCCTCATTGTCTGGAAATTGACCCGCGATGAGGACAACAACTACGGCTTCCCACAGAAGCGCTTGTATGGACACTCGCACTTTATCAGTGACGTTGTCCTCTCATCTGATGGCAACTATGCACTGTCTGGCTCCTGGGATAAAACTCTCCGTCTATGGGATTTGGCCGCTGGCAAGACAACCCGTCGTTTTAAAGACCACACAAAGGACGTCCTTTCAGTCGCCTTCTCTGCTGATAACCGTCAAATCGTTTCCGGCTCCTGGGACAAGACCATCAAGTTGTGGAACACTTTGGCCGAGTGCAAGTATACCATCCAAGAAGATGGACACAGTAACTGGGTGTCATGCGTTCGTTTCTCACCAAACCACTCGAATCCAATTATCGTCTCGTGCGATTGGGATCGTACCGTCAAGGTCTGGAACTTGGCCAATTGCAAGTTAAAGAACAATCACCATGGACACAGTGGCTATTTGAATATGGTTACCGTTTCGCTCGATGGTTCCCTATGTACCTCCGGAGGCAAGGACGCCAAGGCTCTCTTGTGGGATCTTAATGACGGCAAGAACTTGTACACTTTGGAACACAATGACATCATCAATGCTTTGTGCTTCTCACCAAACCGCTACTGGCTGTGCGTGGCTTATGGTCCATCCATCAAGATCTGGGATTTGGCATGCAAAAAGAACGTCGAGGAACTTCGCCCAGAGGTTGTTTCGCAAACATCAAAGGCCGACCAGCCACAGTGCTTGCCACTCGCCTGGTCCACCGATGGACAGACTTTGTTCGCTGGCTACTCTGACAACACCATCCGTGTATGGCAGGTGTCAGTCTCTGCTCACTAAGCAATCGACAGCAAGGGTCAGCAGTTCAAGATTCCTTCTTTCATTTGTATTACGTCATTTGTTTATCATATAAGCAAATAAAAAAAAATAAAGAACAACAGAAACCACAAGTAGCTATCGTTAGAGCCTTCCAGCACCTCAACGTGAATAAATCACTTGTGTCTCGAACCATAGCTCGTTACCGTGATGCTGGCAACGTTGCAAAACGCCATGGAGGTGGTCATAAAAAAACAGCAACATCGGCAGAAATGGTTCGGAAAGTGAAGGCTCGAATTGAGGGAAATCCGCGTCGAAGTGGAAGAAAAATGGCTCGTGAGCTCAACATATCGTTAAAACGGATGCAACACATACTGAAAAATGAGCTTGGGCTCAAGCCATTGAAGTTCCAAAAAACACACGATCTTACACCGCAACAGAAAATTGTTAGAGTCGAAAGAGCGAAGGAGTTGCTACGCTTGCACGAAAGTGGTGAGTTGCCGAATTTGGTTTTTTCCGATGAGTTGCCATTTGTTATCGAGCATTATGTCAACAAACAAAATGACCGAATTTACTTGCCAGAAATTTACACCTTCGGACGGCCACCAGAAAGCAGGCAGCACCGATGGTGATAGTTTGGGCCGCCATAACCGCCGACGGTCGCTCTCCGCTGGTATTTTTGGACCGTGGCGTCAAAATTAATGCGATCGTATACCGTGAGACTGTCTTAGAGGCAGTATTGAAGCCTTGTGCAAACAATCATTTCGGTCGGAGACCGTGGACATTTCAACAAGACTCGGCACCGTCTCACAAAGCGCGCGTCAACCAAGATTGGTAAAAAAACAATGTTCCACACTTCATTTCTTCGACACAATGGATTGCAAATTCTCCGGATGCAAATCTGTTGGATTTCTCTGTCTGGGGTATTTTGAAGGCGAAGGTTGGCACTAAAAAATACCAAAGTGTGGACCACCTCAAACAAGCACTTCGCCGGGAATAGGCCAAAATACCGCAGAGCCACTTGCGTGCAGCGTGCGATGCTTTCTTCGGCCGTCTCAAGGCCATTGTTCGCGCCAAAGGTGGACATATTGAAAACTACTGATACAATTTGAAAATTGATGTATTTTTCAACATTTTTTGCTTTGGCACAATAAAATTTATCAAAAAATAAAAAAATTATAGCATTTTAAAAAGTGTGAGTTCGAGTCATTCACCCTGTACAATGGGTCAAACCAACAGGAATCCCCTTTCCCGCGATTTGGATTTAAACCACAGTCACCATGACGCTCCCACAAGGGGGCCTACCTCAACCAGTCAGGCCCAGACCGAAATCCGGGGGGCTCCTGACTCTCATGGTACCGTGATTTAAGTCCTCGTAGGGACTACCGGTGGTCTTGCCGCCAACAAGACCTATGACCGGCAACTTGTAACGGACCCCGCTTTTTATTAGACAACGTCATTGATGGGCGAAGCCTTGATAATTGGACGGGGGCCCGGAAGTAGCAGACAAGAGATCATTTACGAAAATTAAAAAGAGACCCGGAGAGAATGGAGCCCTGGGGTACACCAGCATTTATTTTGTGGATATCGACACGTTTCGAAAGGTAAGTTCTAATCCATTGAAGAAGAGTTTCACTGATCCCAAGCATTTCCTACAAAAGATCCAGTTGCCAAACTCTATCAAATGGCTTTGATCAAGTGCAAATATTCTGCTGATTGGTGTATGCTTTGGTTCCATTTTCCGGGGATACATTTTGCCAAATCAGCACGGTCATTGGGAAGTTTTCGTTCTTCGAGATATTGCATGAGCTGACGATTTATCAAAGCTTCCATGACTGTGGAAAAATGGGACGTAAGTTCGTCCTGGATAAATACTGTGTGCCATCCACTTAGTACTTGAAACAATTGATGGTGTTTTCCATTCTCTTCATGGTTTGAAGTACAGAATAGAGGAAAACTCCTTCAATAGGTCATTGAAGATTGCATGGTAACTTACTACAATTTGAACCTACACCTAAAATACATCCCTTGTACAGTAATCGAACCACTGCCCATTGCTATGGATCGTAATCGAATACCGCAAGGCTTACCCAAGTAAATTGCAAGAAGGAATTTGAACAAAATATTTGAAATACTCCTTTGCATCAAGATGGCATAAATAAGCAATTTTTGATAATTAAAAGTTATTGTAGATTAATTGTTACAACATTGCCTACAGATGCTTGCCCTCTGTTGCATCTAACACGTAGTATAGCCATGACCATTCAAGGGCCACTTCCTTCGAAAGCCAATCAAAAGATGAGAGAATCAAGCTAAAACCCTCCCACCTATTGCCCAACCTGTACGTCCTACTGTTCACAATGCCCGCTTTTGTGGTTCAACGTTGCCACTTATAGAACTTGCACCAACTTTTTGTACGAATTTGCACATTTCAATGAGAGGCTACAGAAAATTTGCATTTGGCATACCATGCCGGTTACCATACAGATATAAGTACGTGTACTCGTATACTGACAAAAAGGTTCTTTCCTGCTTTGCACGCCACATTCGGATAACGCAAACATACCTAAGGATGACACCGTACGACATACAATCATACAATCGTACAACGGTAACAAGGTCCTTATACTGAACGTATCCTCTCCATGATAATATGCTAAGAGGATATTGATACCGATAACGACAATTTCTCCAATATAAAGCCCTTAAGTGGGTGTTTGGTAGACATTACGAATACGACGATCGGGCGGTTGGTTAGACGATTGAACGTTAGACCATGTATCCATACTAATGGCCCAAATGGGCGACTACTAGACCAAAGAGAGATATATGAGACACAATCCTTGGGGGGGGGGGGTCACACTTTTCACAAATTCATGACTTAATGTGGGTGTTTTATGTGCCACGGAAGGATGTGTTGTCTCCTCTTTACTCGTTTATATGAAGGAAGATTTCTTCGTCACCTACGGTTCGGGTGTAGGAAATTGCACTAAGCAATAACCAGAACAATATCCAGGTTTGTAACGAATACCTGTACAAGACGGATACAATGTTTAATTATGCAGAGACTGGCGATAAGAACGGAATGCAAATGGCAGTTATTTTGAGGTTATTTGAGTACCACCTACCATCCATCCACCGTCTGTAGGTGTTTTTGAGGAATTTTTATTGTATCTTCCCGGCGAATTGATGGTAATTGGGTGTAAAGTTTGCATTCTCTTGGTCTATAAAATTCTTTACGATGACGTCAAAGGACATTTAAGCAATTCTTTCCTTGACAACTAATTTATTCGAATATTTGCAGTAGCGGAAGAAAGACAATCATAAGGGGATTAGTAATTTACGGATACGTAATAGTATCATAGATCAGAGGTCGATGATGGTATTGTTGGAGGAGATATTCAACATATGTGTAGTTTAATGGGAAAATGCAATTAGTGAGCTTTGAAAAGGATTCAGATGACTTACATAAGTTCCTGGGCAGGCAGAGAGTAACAAATTCGGATAAAGCCTCAAACAAATGGATGGCATTTATTCTGTAATGGTTTTAGAAAGTAACTAGTTGTTGTGTCATCTTATTCAGGAGCTTCAGAGCATTTTGATTATATGATACTTTCGGCATAGGTAACATTTGCATTTCATTAATTTTTAACGCAGCAAACGTGCAGTAGATAAGTTGTTGCATTGGAATACAACTCCGTCTTAGTTCATATCGCCGTTTATCGGCTTAGATAGCTCTTGACAGGTCAGGGTGGCCCTGGGTCGTAAACAATAGACCCCACTAGTTGATTGCTAGTCAGTCGCCTCCAACTTGATTGAGGCACCTCTTCATTTGAATATGCCACCCAATATACAGTCGTCTTATACACATAGCATCGTCCTTCATGTATTGTTCCAAAGATTCGTGAAGCGGAAGCGTTGACGTTCATCTACTCTGCATGTACCATTTATCGCAGCTGATGTATTTGATTTCTGCTGGACAGGTGTCTGGGCTTGCTGGCATTGTTACATTGTCTTGTCGAAAATCGGCTGTGAAAGTATTGTGAGCAGTGACTCTGGCAATCTCGTACAACTGTAGCTTTTTGACGCCAAATTCTTCCCAATATTAATTTAGCTTGGTAATGAACAGGACACCACTATCCATCCATGGACGAATTCCTTGTGTCGATCAGAATATAATCAACCTGGTTCGGAGATGATTGATCAGGGAATTACCAAGTATCTTAGTGAATGTTTTTATGTGAAAACCCCGTGCCGGCTACGACTGAATTCTGCCCCGCCGCAAAGCTGTTCACCCTGAGTCCTAGGTTTGCGTCGCGTAAAGGAAATTTACTTCATGTCAATGGCATTTCCCCTATATCTTTTCTGAGAGCTCATAGGAACTGCTGTTGAAGCTATCATCTTTCTCCTCTGTGAGGGTGTGAACCGGTTAATTTAACATTGAGCGGTTCGTCATAAGATGTCCTTATATGGCAGAAACTTAAGACGTCTTGCCTAAGTCTTCGTCGAACAACATCTCCATAGTAGATTTCACGGTTTATTTTATTTACTTGATAGCAGACTAGGACCTCTGTTAATTGTACGGCTGCACGCCAACAGTTTATGGATGAAAGGAAGTTATTGCCCCTTTTTTGTTTGCAGGTGTCGGCAACAGTAGACCAACGGCAGTGCCTACCATTAACTTACAACATCCAGCGGTACTACAATACCCATATTACTGACTTCTGCGAATATTCATACATTTAATTATTGGCATTCCGGATGGTCTTCTACCATTAATATACAATATATGGCTATCCCAAGACTGTGTCCCTTGTTTCGCCTACTCGTCTACTTAATTGTCTGCCTCTATAGCGACAGCCAAACTATACTTCAAATGTAGCTGAGCCCTGTCATTATCTTTAAGCTAGTTTCAGAAAGTAAGGCTTGTATGAACAGAGTTAATTTTTTGTATTTTTTTTATAATTTGCGCGCGCTCAAGGCATTTAAGTTCCCTTAAAATGCTTGCACATAGCACGGGCGAAGGAAAATCAGGGAGGATAGAAAGAGAGGTACCGGTGAACGTTGGTTTTAAATGTTTGAAGGATATAATGAGATGAATTGAGTCTCGTCTAGTTCTTAGGGCACAAATTTCTAAGTGATGCTCGTTCAGAGAGACTTCTCTCAAGACTTGAACCCGCGTCACTGTTGTTTGAGTCCTCGATTACAACTTCCATTGACGTTAGGGGGCACGAATTTCCGGGTTGCAATGGTTTCGAAGACGGCCTCGGATTTGTTGTGAACAATGCCAACCGGGGCAACCAGTTGCACAGGTAGTAGAAATAACTCCATTGAGATGAGCTTCTTGGGGTACCAGAAATAACTGGTGAAATTTGGACAGTACGGATTTCCAGTGGCAGTAAGAAGGTTAGTTAAATATCTTGATATCCAGCGATCAGTATTTGTATTTTGACAACCATATAAATCCTTGTTTAGCTGGAGCCAAGAAGGCGCTAGCTCTAGCAAGAAGAATGTCTCACAGCAGTGAACTTGATTCGAGGGTGAAGGTAGTATGCTATTTGCCCCTACGGAATCAATTCATCACTACGATGGGGCTTGACAAAACATGATTGGTATGTCGCAAGTGGGATGACAAGTGATAATGACCTTTTGGGGCTTCTTATTCCAGAGTTATGTACCAAGAAAATTCACTCCGATTCGGACTTATTCTATACAGACACTAATATGCCAGTGCAGAGTAGGGACGATATCCCGGTAATATATCACCTCAATCGCGATGACGGGGAAAATTGGTTCATCTACGACGAATATGACATCAATGCTCAGCTGCTCTTTTTCATCGGTCACAATGGGGTCGGGAGAAAGGAGATTAGGTTTCAGATGTTTGGCGCAGTTTTGATGGGTAGTATGCAGCGCCACCAGTACGTAACTTGTGTTCATGACCAACGTAGGATCATCTAGATCGACTAGAACGTAGGATCGACTAGACTCCACTGATTCTATTACCAAATAAATTTCAAGGTAATGAGTCTTACTGATCAGTTCGAAAGACTCCACCATAGCAAGTCGCAAGTTCTAGTTGAGAAAGGAGGGAGAATAGTCGCTGAAATAACATCACTTCGCAGTGCGCTGAGTCTAACAGTGCAAGTGTAACTGAACACGTATAGTTGGGTGTACTCCAGTGTATACACATGACTAAGACCAACCACAAGAAGGCGGAGAAATTTCCAAAGTGGAGTCAACGGCGATATGAGACGCAGATCCAGCGGTCAGGTCAGGTCTTTGGCATTTAGTCAGGGTGTTGAAACAGAGATGGTGATGGAAGAGTTTCTAGAGAACTGTTGGCCGTGACTCAAGTGGTAGTGTATTGGCTTCCCAATCGGACGGTTCGGGCAACTAAAATCTCGTGAAATGAATGGTTGCCTAAATACAGCATCAAATCAATTTACACTCATAATTTAGTTTCCCCATTAAATGTTGGATGCCACCCATGGAACGAAATAGCCACTGAGCCCAAACATCTTTTTTTAGTTTTCTGTCACATTTTCCCAAAAATTTAGGATATGCTTTGGCATCATAAGTGTAGTCATACCCACTTGAGTGTTAAGTTCTTTTAAAAGAAAGAAATGTGCGCACTTATGCCTGTAGTGTGATACTGGTACTATTCTCGAAACGAACAATCCTCGAAAGGATCTGTCCCTCCAGGTTAGGAGTTGTGCCATAGGGTTATCTGTCCGATCATATGAAACATTAAATTTTGTGAAGCGACAAGCAGTAGCGATATCCGGCTGACATTACTGTTGACTGACGACCCCAGCAAACGACAAATGGACAACAACTTTCGGCTAAGCATGTGGAATAATCGAACTCTTTACAGAACACGTCCAGCTGAAGAATTAGCGGAGACTCTGGACCATTAAAAATTGGATATTTCTGCCCTCTAGGAAGTGCGGTAGGATGAACCGGTAGAAAGAAGTTGAAAAAAAAACAGCGACATCTATCATACTATGAAGAAACTAAGATCGTCGTTATTGATTTCAATGCCAAGCTAGGAAAGCAGGTGGAAATCATAGAATTCATGATACCACATCAGGGATCTGATCATTTGTCATAACTCAACAGCCACAAAGGGACCTGGCTTTCCTCCTAATTGTCAACCAAATTGATTACACTGCGATCGACGCAACATTGAGTTCCAATATTCTGTATGTCCGAACATTTCGATGAGCTAAACATCGAATAGGACCACTACCTTGTTTTAGCTAACAAGCGGACAATAAAGCACCAAAGCAATATTGTGAGGAAAGTTTACTTCGAACGGCTACAATGGCAAGACCATTAGTACGAGTACCATTGTCAACGAGCTATCAGAGATTACCGTACCACCAAATTGAAACCCCTGGTTTGCAATCAGAGCCCCGCTGTAAAGAACGACGAGAGCTGTTCACAAATGACGAAAGCATCACCGGCTTTTGAAAAATAAAAATTAGCTAAGCGCTCGATCGTGGCATTGGAGAGGGGCTACTCCAGGAACGAACGATGTTCGGAAGTTATATCAAGAAGCCAAAAGGACACAAATTCCGCACAAAGGCATGCGGAGATAAGAATGGGAATGGTATAGTAGACTCACAGTCGGCATCGAAAAAATATTAGAGGTACAATACTTCAAAAGTCGGTACTACTTCTCGCATACGTTGACAACACGATTGAAACAGAAGCGACAAAGATGGACCTGCGTTGGTAAATGGAGGAAGAATAAAGTATATGTTGTAAACACCCACCATCAACGGACTGGACAGGAAGTTACCACAAGAAGGAGAGCTATACAGCGTCTTAGATAGTTTGCTCGTGCTCTTGCTGATCAAACGAGCACCAACGCTCCAGTCCGGAGAATCTTCGAATCCATCCCAGAGGGGCAACGTGGTCCAGCCTTAGGTAGCGCGCTCCAGTGGAATTAGATCTTAATCAAGTTGTGGTGAGCAAGTGAAGGCGATTATCGCAACAACGTGCTAAATGGAAGGAGCTATTAGTCAAAGCCCAGACCCACCGCGGACTGTAGCGCTACCTAAAGAAACAGAAAATGAGATCGAGGCTTCAGATACTAAGACAGAAATCATTCAAAAACCTTTTTTGCTATTAAAGTAAGAAAATAAATAGTACCAATGTAATCTGTCAATTAAAATGTTCGATCGTAGCAAAGTTTGGGAATAGATCGCTTCAATAACGTCAATTACCAAAGGAATCTGAAAAACTCAGCGTTCAATCCAATCGACTACTTCAAATAAGATGCCATCACATCCATTTTATGACTAATTCATGCGGAGACTGCTGGCTTTCTAAATTTCTGTCACTCACAGTGCAAGTCGATACGAGCCACTGAAGCTACCTTTCTATCATTTTTGTCTTAGCAAACATTGATTTATTCCTTCGAGAAACTCAATAGCAATTGACTGAGAAAAAACCAGATAACCACGACCCCCAAAATCTCAAAAACTGTCTCCAAAAATTTACCAAACAATTCCCTTTAACTTGACCAATTTCTGACACTCAAGTAGAACCAGAGGTTTAAACTTCAAAGTGCAACTTCTCTCTTCTACACGTCCACAAATCGAATCCTGACGTTGCCACTTATTCGAAGTTCCGTCCTCTACACTGCTCTTCCAGTCGTTCCATGTCAGAAATTTAACTTTTGCACACTCATCACAAATTAAGAACAAGAATCCTTCCCTTGTGAATGTTCTCAACCTACAAAGGACAACTTTAAACAACTTTAAAACATGTCTGCTACTAACTACCACCCAATGGCCAGCAATAAGTTTCACTTTAAGAGCTTCGTTCTTGTACAACCCCACGCTCTATCACTTAACCTCTCAAATGCACACCCTTGAAGTTGTGAAACTCATTCTCATCCCCATTTAGACACGTAAAAGTGGAAAAAAAAAAATAAAAATAAATAAATAGTCGAATAGAATAAATAAAAAAATTATGCAGCAATGTCGTCCACACATACTCGTACATACACTCAGTGTTTCACGTGTTGTGCTTTTTAATTAAATTTTATTTCTGTGTTATCCTGACCTGGAGGAGATACCTGGAAGTACTCGTATATTGTAGCTAAGCTGCAGCACCAGGTGATGGCATATCTCTTACATGCCACTGCCCAGACTTTGCTCACTCAGACCAGTTTCAACCTTGAGCTCACATCGTACATATCTGGCAGATTCACCATTTCTTGAATAAAGTTGAACTGGTCGGTTCCAAAGGTTGAAGCCATACTGCAGCTATAAAAAGCATGCATCCATGAGATAAAGAGATTCCGCTTTTGACAATCTCCAACATGGAGTGATGCTAGCTGGGTTCAGGTGCCCATCTCCATTTTTTTTTCGAATTCTTGTTGTCCTTAATCGGTTGATGTTGTATGTACGGATAGATGCGATATCGTCCTCTTACGAGCATTGTCACGCCACTGATTTCCGTCGATTCAAACCTGTGCATCTGTGAATGGCGATACATGAAGACTTTATTATTAAACGTACGTATCGCGTTCGATTTTCAGAGACAAGTCCGAAAGACGGACCGAAAGACTGCATCTGTAGTCGTAATCGTACTCGCACTCGTATCTGACAGATAAGGGAACAACAGCTAGATCGTTATTCTACTTTAATGAATTTTTAATTTATGTTCCATTAGCGATAATTCGCTTGGAAAATCGCTCTGCGATTAATTTGTCCAAAAATAATTGCCGTGGGTAATTGATATGGTCACCCCTGAGACCGGTACGGGAGCAATTAAAAAGCTCATGCCGATAGTATCCCGAGATTGGCGAACGCATTTTCTGATTGTAAATATTATAGATTCGTTGACAATAAGATTTTTTTTTGTTTAATCATATTAAGTTTGTCATATAGTCAGGCAGATATATTTGAAAATAATTTTAGTTGTTTTTTTTGCGGGACTCAGATTGGTGCGGTAACTATGAACATGAGTTTTGATTTGACTTTGAGATATCGGCAAGTACTCGAACTCATATTTGTGGCCATACAGGATCTAGTTGCGTTTTTTTTCTGACAGAGGTGCTCGATGATTTTTGAACCAAATATTGGGTTGCGGCATTAACGTGGACTAATACAATATTTTAGGATGGTTGGACGTGAAGAAGGCATCTGTCCTATGCTAAGAAGATGACAGAACTTCAACTGTGTAACCGGTTTCATCTAACCAGAAGTAGTTTACAGTTAAGTACGAATGTTGAAAAGGAAAAAAATAGCAACGATAATTCTCTATAAGAAACGAGTAACCTTCAGTAGAAGCAGACACGGCAGATGAGTCCTTGCGATTAAATCAGCGGTCGCATGAACAGCCAGAATGGCACATAAGTACAGCCTTGATAAAAAATTATTAAAGTTTATTCATCTAAATCTATATTGTCCCCTTCAAAGGAATCCCCATCGACTGCAACACACTTATGCCAGCGCGTGATCCAATCCTCGAAACATTTTTTATATTCGGTTTTCGGTATGTCCATCAGTGCTTCCTGCGATTTTTCCATTACTTCCTCTCGGCTGCTGAAACGCGTTCCCCACGGAGCCAAATCAGGTGAATTCGGTGGCTGTTGGATGGTATTTGTTGCATTTTTCGTCAAAAAATTACGAATAATGATGACACTGTGCGACGGTGCGTTATCATGGTGCAAAATCTACGAGTTTTCTGCCAACAATTCTGGTCTCTTTCGGCGTTTGCTTCACGCAAACGGCTCATAACGCCCAAATAATACTCTTTGTTTACTGTCTGGCCTTCTGGCAAAAATTCATGATGCACTACGCCGTTGTAATCCATGAAAACCGTGAGCACTGCCTTCTTTTTTGACTGAAAACGACGTGGTTTTTGTGGTCTCGGCTCATTTGGTGAACGCCATTCACTTGCCTGATGTCTGGATTGCGTGTCGTACTCATAAGCCCACGTCTCGTCTTCAGTAATGATTCTTTTGATGAATGTGCAATCGGATTCAGCCTCGCAAATCATCTCTTTTGCGACGTCAACACGGTCTCTTTTTTGCATGGAATTGAGGTCTTTTGGCACCAACTTTGTTGCTACACGACGGAAACCCAAATCAGTAACCAAAATGTCTTGGGCGGATCCATAGGCAATGTTCAAGTCCTCCGCTATCTCTCCTTTACTTCATCAATGTTTTCGTCGATTTTCGATGTCGATGGTCTGCCACCGCATACACGTTCATTGTTGCAAATTTAAATCCATTTTCTAAATCGCCTACACACACAGAGGTAGATGTACTCTTGGCTACGTAACTTTTGCAAATGTCAAGCAATGACGCTAAGCTTTAGAGGGAATGTCAACAACAGATTTACCAACTTAACAAAAAAACAGAACTCAAATCGGAACAATGGGTGGTGTCCCCCGGGAACTTTTTGATCAAGGTGGTATGTACACCCTGAATGGCTCGAACTGCAACCACCTTCAGCCTGCTATAATTTCTAAACCGTTCATGACAGTGAGCTGAAATTTTGACACATGACAGATAATTTTATTATTTACAAGCCTTTTAAACGATTTGCCTCTCAGTTGTGTTGAAAAATTTTTATCCGCGATGGAATTCAAACGTGATAGTGTGATTCCGAAACCTCTTTCCGTGGTTCGACCCGAGTTGGTTACGCTCCAAAAGAAATTTTTCGATAAATCATGTCTGAGACATTGCAATTGCGTGGCACTCTTTTGGGCTACCATGGCTGAGTTACCCAAATCGCCACGAATCCAAAGGATCCCGACACTATCATCTCTGCTTTTCGCGATAAAACCCTCATTGTCTGGAAATTGACCCGCGATGAGGACAACAACTACGGCTTCCCACAGAAGCGCTTGTATGGACACTCGCACTTTATCAGTGACGTTGTCCTCTCATCTGATGGCAACTATGCACTGTCTGGCTCCTCGGATAAAACTCTCCGTCTATGGGATTTGGCCGCTGGCAAGACAACCCGTCGTTTTAAAGACCACACAAAGGACGTCCTTTCAGTCGCCTTCTCTGCTGATAACCGTCAAATCGTTTCCGGCTCCCGGGACAAGACCATCAAGTAGTGGAACACTTTGACCGAGTGCAAGTATACCATCCAAGAAGATGGACACAGTGACTGGGTGTCATGCGTTCGTTTTTCATCAAACCACTCGGATCCAATTATCGTCTCGTGCGGTTGGGATCGTACCGTCAAGGTCTGGAACTTGGCCAATTGCAAGTTAAAGAACAATCACCATGGACACAGTGGCTATTTGAATACGGTTACCGTTTCGCCCGATGGTTCCCTATGTACCTCCGGAGACAAGGATGCCAAGGCTCTCTTGTGGGATCTTAATGACGGCAAGAACTTGTACACTTTGGAACACAATGACATCATCAATGCTTTGTGCTTCTCACCAAACCGCTACTGGCTGTGCGTCGCTTATGGTCCATCCATCAAGATCTGGGATTTGGCATGCAAAAAGACCGTCGAGGAACTTCGCCCAGAGGTTGTTTCGCAAACATCAAAGGCCGACCAGCCACAGTGCTTGTCACTCGCCTAATCCACCGATGGACAGACTTTGTTCGCTGGCTACTCTGACAACACCATTCGTGTATGGCAGGTGTCAGTCTCTGCTCACTAAGCAATCGACAGCAAGGGTCAGCAGTTCACGATTCCTTCTTTCATTTGTATTACGTCATTTGTTTATCATATCAGCAAATAAAAAAAAAAAAGATCAACAGAAACCACAAGTAGCTATCGCTAGAGCCCTCCAGCACCTCAACGTGAATAAATCATTTGTGTCTCGAACCATAGCTCGTTACGGTGATGCTGGCAACGTTGCAAAACGCCATGGAGGTGGTCATAAAAAAACAGCAACATCGGCAGAAATGGTTCGCAAAGTGAAGGCTCGAATTGAGCGAAATCCGCGTCGAAGTGGAAGAAAAATGGCTCCTGAGTTCAACATATCGTTGGAACGGATGCAACACATACTGAAAACTGAGCTTGGGCTCAAGCCATTGAAGTTCCAAAAAGCACACGATCTTACACAGCAACAGAAAAAAGTTAGAGTTAAAAGAGCGAAGGAATTGCTACGCTTGCGCAAAATTGCAAGTGAGTTGGCGGATTTGGTTTTTTCCGAAGAGTCGCCATTTGTTATCGAGCAATATGTCAACAAACAAAACGACCGAGTTTACTTGCCAGAGAGTCCTTCGAAAATTTACATCTTCGGACGGCCACCAGAAAGCAGGCAGCACCGATGGAGATGGTTTGGGCCGCCATAACCGCCGATGGTCGCTCTCCGCTCGTATTTTTGGACCGTGGCGTCAAAATTAATGCGATCGTATACCGTGAAACTGTCTTAGAGGCAGTATTGAAGCCTTGAGCAAACAATCATTTCGGTCGGAGACTGTGGACATATCAACAATACTCGGCACCGTCTCACAAAGCGTGCGTCAACCAAGATTGGTTAAAAAACAATGTTCCACACTTCATTTCTTCGACACAATGGATTGCAAATTCTCCGGATGCAAATCCGTTGGATTTCTCTGCTGGAGTATTTTAAAGGCGAAGGTTGGCACTAAAAAATACCAAAGTTTGGACCACCTCAAACAAGCACTTCGCCGGGAATAGGCCAAAATACCGCAGAGCCACTTGCGTGCAGCGTGCGATGATTTCTTTTGCCGTCTCAAGGCCATTATTCGCGCCAAAGGTGGACACATTGAAAACTACTGATACAATTTGAATATTGATGTATTTTCCAACATTTTTTGCTTTGGCACAATAAAATTTATCGAAAAATAAGAAAATTATAGCATTTTAAAAAGTCGGAGTTCGAGTCATTCACCCTGTATAGGAAGCATCATTCCAGTGCTATCCTGGAGCTGAAATAGAGATTGCGGGGCATGACTTCAGGTTGAGGGATTGCTTACTAAGTTTCCGAAGATTATAACTCGGTCCCTCGAAGAAGATGACCTAAACATCACACCATCATTGGCTATAGTAAATCGTAAACAACAGATCGAAAAAGGCAAACAAATTATCGTTCTTACGTCCAAAAACCGTTACCAAGCACATCAAAAATACAGCGTTAGCTGATATTGAATTCAGCAATGATGACGGAGATGAGTTTATTCTTACCAATGGCCGGGGTGAAACATTCAATGTGGTACGCCAAACCACTCAAATCCAGCCTTCAGTTGCACGACCGGTAGTTATATTGATAGAGACGCGAACTGGTATAATTTTAGGCTCAACTCTAATGCCCGATCAACAACTAATTCGGCAACCCGCATATTCAAGCATACTCCCAGCCTATCCTTATGGCTTCGATACTGAACTTACTAAGAGCATAAATGCTTAGAGATCAATGAAAAAGGAAGGAATAGTGCCAATTCAGTGAACAACTGCAATTCTATTCAGTGGGGGCTATACTGGACACTCTCATCTCGCAAGAAAATCGTTCAAAAGATCGCAAGCAGTACAGCGAACTGTTGTAAAAGTTGGTACCGAATTTGTATGGGATAAAAAGAGCCTCACCTAAGGTGCAGCCACCAATGAAAATATTACCACCGCTGAATAGATCAAGGGCCTTAAAAACCATCGATTTAGCAGAGAGTAGAAAGAGCAATCGGAAAAGTCTGACAGTTGAGTATGCCTCAGCTATTGATCTACGAGAATCAGGTGATGAAGTTAGCAAAATCATTGACCTGACCGATGAGGAGTTGAACGAAAAGATGACGCTGAATGCATCTACAATCTGATGAAGAGGAATGCTGAGAATAAGAACCAATTACCTTACATAAAACCGATTAACTGATATAGATCTCGTGTTACATGATCTGCTCAGACACGCTACAGGGGGAAACAGATGCAACAACGTTTGAAAGACTTGCAAATTGTTGATCCCGATCTGGTAGTCTTCGATGATTTCCCTGAGTCCAATGAAGATCCCGAATTTCCAGTACTCACAACAGAACATGAAACGCTCTTCAGTGGTCCAGCGGATCAGACGCTGATATCGAAATTCAACATGAGTATCACCCGTCGTGATATTAGGACCCTCTTAGACAGAAACTGCATCAACGATGAAGTAATTAACTTCCACATGAATTTCCTGACTTCTAAATGAACCATGTCATAACCAAGGTCTTCTCAAGGTACACACAATGAATACGTTCTTTGCGTCCAAACTGGTGCAGTCCGGAGAGAGTGGTGTCCGTCGATGTCGTTTCGATGACGTAGTCCCAATACCAGTGCATGTTGGTGGTGTTCACTGGAAACAAAAACAGAGAGAGAGAGAAAGAGAGAGAGAGAAAGGGAGAGCGAGAGAGGGGGAGAGAGAGAGAGAAAAATGAATTTACTATTAGGAAAATAAACTAGCATAGGTGGCGTTGCAATCTACGGTAGATCACAGTCCTACTTAACATCCATCTCATGCAAGAGCGATCTTTTGCCAGCTACGTACAATTGCAGACACGAAGTTAGCTGAGGTCCTACTGTGTCCGTCACAGCAGATGTGGTCCTCTTCGGCGTTGTCACTCTGGTTAAGAGTCGAAAGCATTTTCGCCATCTAAGTCGGGTTATCGCTATTGAAACGACTCCTCTATTTTCCATTGATGCAAACGAGACCGTAAAGTAGGACGAGATGATCAGCGTTTTGTATAAAGTCGAGAGAAGAATTTCCTTCTAAGTCCAAAGGAACAGCGACTAGCAAGAGTGATAATTCTTTCGAGAACGATGTTGAAAAAATAACCAGACAACGCATCGCCTTGTTGGAGTCCCTCTATGACATTGAAGACCTCGGTTTTTTCACTACGACCTTTACGGAGCAGCGTGCATATTCCAGGTATGACTAAGCTAGCCACGGCTTCGTATTATTCGTCTCTATAGACACTGTCATAAGTGGGTTTGAAGTCGATCTGCAATTCCCAGGTCTCTTTCAGGAACCACCATAACGTGAAAATTTTATCGATGGTGAACTTCGTAGACTTAAACCACACTGATAGGGGGCGGTCAGACTATTAACGAAGCGTCCTGGAACTGGATTTTATATTCGATGTTGAGGAGACTTACTTCCCTGTAGGTGGAGCAGGTCAGGGATCTCCCTGATAAGATTCCATTTATCGGGCATAATTTCGTCGATTGTAGAGATGAGTTGATTTGCGGACATGGAAATTCGGACAGTTAGGATGAGTTGTATAATTTTATTATCTGGAGAAACCCCAAACATTGCGGAGTCAAACCTAATCATGTCCTGTTACAGAAGGACACCAACGCTGCATCCCAGATTGGCTTTGGAGCCGTCCGTGAGGACCCGACTATCATACATTCCTTTCCTAGGTCAGATTCTGACCGAAAATATTTGATTGATTGCTTTTGCATTTTTTCGCAATAGGAGTTTTGGTGTCATTGGCGTGTCCATAAGACCAGCCCTTTGGCGTGCAATGTTATTAAAGCTCCAGTGTGTGCTGTACAGAAGACCACTTCTTTTTAAACGGAAGGTGGTTTTGAGAGTGCTGCCCACAGATTGTTCTCTTTAGTCTTATGAAAGCGGCACTGACTGTATTTTCGTGATTTTCCTGTCTTGTAGAATCATGATTAAATTATGTAAGTACAGAAGAAAACCAGTATAGATGACTCAAAGTCAGATAGATGTTAAACGAAACTGTTTGAGTACCAGCCTTTGTGCTCAAAATCCATTCGAGCTATCCAAAGGACATTTCCTAGAATGTTGTTCGTAAACCCATTGTTATCATGGACTTATGCATCTATCAGCGAATAAAATATAAACAGAGAGTGAATCATCAGCGTCCAAAAGCCAATATTTCACGAATACTCTTTTCATGATCATCATTCGTTTCTTATCCACTTAGCTCTTTTGGAATATAAAGTATCCTAGTCGAAACTACGGACAGATAATCCCTTCACCCATAGAAATCGTGTATGTATAAGTAAAGCAAAGGAAGTCCATGTGGCATTGAAGCCACATGAGCTTCCTCTACACATCACCACACCCCCCAACTATCTGCATCGTCAAAGAGTTTCAAAAGAAACTCTCGTTGTTAACTTCTACGAATCGCCGCCATGTTATAAATTCTCCAACATTATCATTCTCAGCCAGTGCACCCTAAATGGAATTAAATGGACCGAATCCTCCAATTACAACAAAAAAAAAAACAAAAAAAATTGCAAACATTCAACCAAAAAGCATCCCTCCCAGCCTGGAGCCAACCATCGCCATTGAATTTAATTTTCGCAGCAGCGCTCCCACAGTTTTCAGTTTGAGAAAAAAAAAAATAAAAAATTCAAAAACCAACCAAGAACAGGGAGTTTCGAAAAAAGCTCACAAAAATATCCTTGAAAGCGTATTCATGTTGTGAGCCGAATTTCCAAGAGATTTTCTCCTTTTTTTTTTTTTTTTTATTTACAAATTTATCTATTTTTGTGTTTTTTGTTTTGTTTTGTAATATTTTTTTTGGATTCCCTCTGACGCCTCGGACTGTGTAGTTTCTTGCCTTTCCATCCTCGTAGATGTCTGCTATTTGTGTAGTTCTGTATCTTTTCCTTGCCGTTGAGGAGATACTCGTAGAGCAAAAACAAAGTACAAAAGCAAATATTTTCATTCTCATGAACGGTGAGGAGAAAGAGAAAAATAAATAATACCGTTATACACAATATTATCCTTTTAAAATTGCACACAGCCAGATACGAGTAGAATGCTGGAGCGAAAAGAAATCGAGATAATCAAACAAAATCACGGCTGGAAAGGAAGTTTATAAATTTTTATTTTTTTTTTTCTTTCTTTTCTGTCCTCCATTCATGCACCGTACACCTCCTAAGGATACAAGGATTTCTTCAGAATTTCTACAGCGGTAGAGAGCCGAAGAAAAACTTCTTGACCTTAGCCGGCATTGGAATGATGTTTTAGGAGGAGGAACTCGAGAGGCAACATGAACAACAGACAAGGAGGCGGTTCAATAGATTCCGAAAGTTTCCTTCTGCATTTGGTGTCGCATTTTTCGCCGCGCCATTCACTACCATTCGCCAAGAATTGCATTTCAACATAAGTTTTCAAACAAAAACAAAACTAAAAACGCGTTTCCTTCAGAAAAAATAAAAATTGTCTGCCATCCTTGAGCTGCTTGGGAGCTGATCATTGCCATCTCAGTTTGAGATAAATATCTAAACGTTTGTCAGAAATTGATTTTCTCAAAATCAGTCATGGGAACCACGCTACCGATTTCCAAATCCCACCAGACATGCTGGGTGGAAGATGACAAAGAAAATAATACAAAAGGATAAGGGTGTACCATTAAAGAAAAAAATAAAAAAAAAAAAAATGGTTGATTCAAATTTGGAAATATTTGACAAGGATATCCGTAAGGAAAGGACATATGCGAGGACATTTCTTCATTGGAATGGATTGCCGAAAACCTGCATTCTAATGGGTTTAGCAAAAAGGTGGCACTAATGGTTACTCGAGATTAATTTGGCCTTCATTGCTAACTCCTCCATTCACAATACATACTCGTATTCATTTTTTTGTTCTCTCTCTCTCTCTCTGTCTTTCTCTCGTTGCCTTTGAAGGAGCAACTTTTAGTTGGAGAATGATATCCGGTTTAGAGGAAGCTTTTACATGCGAGTACCTCAACCATGAACATGGACATGTAAAGCATGCCAAAAGGATGGTGAGGTAGGTCTGGGAAGGTGTTGCCATCGAACGAAATAATGACGTAAAAGTCGGAATAGTGCCTAGCTAGAGCCTAGCCAACAACGTACGCGTTACACGGAGAGTGCTAGAAACTCCAAACATTCAAATCGACTCCTGGGTTTGCGGATACTTCTCGTTACCTATTATGAATGGGTAAGCAGATGTGGCCTCAAACATGACAAATAATCGAAATGGAGCTCCGAACTTTCAGATCATCACTGTGAAGGCACAGAGACCTACATGCCCTTAAGGGGTTAATCCACTATAGGATTTTCAAAAAATCGATTTTTTTTTATTGCTTTCAATGGTCCCGTAGGACCTTAAAAATGATATCGCAAAAGATTATGACCGGGATATATCTAGAAGTACTCGCTTTTCAAAGCATCGTACAAGCCCGCCAGCTAGGATTTCCATAACTTAAAATTTTAAGCACGTTTATCTCAAAACTGCATTTTTCAAGTTGGCCGCACCTATAACGTGAACAATTTTCAACTAATTAACTTCAAATTTTAAATGGATCTTTAGAAATATATTGTCTAAATAATTACATAAGATTTTTCTTGTATATGGTCCGGTTTATTTGTTATTAACAATTTTCTGGCGGTTTTTTTGCGAATTTTGGAAGTGCGGCAATCGGCCTAAAATCAATATGTCAAAAAAAAAATCCTACGTACTTCTCCAGCTGTTATCATGTAGAAAAAAAAATTTAGTGACTCATCATAATTCAAAATTTACAGGAGCTGTTGGTACGACCGTAAACCCTTCCAAAAAGGGTACACAGCCGCCATTTTTAAATAAATTATTTTATAAAAATTATGTTTTACAGTACAATAAATCTCTACCTTTGTAAAGTCGATTTATTTTATATTTTTCCGGAAAAAACAATCACAAAAAAGCCTATTTTCACGGCTTCTAGAGTGGCCTAACGCCTTAATCTTACCATTCCCCAAATCCCTTTATTTCTGTCTTCCTTAATATGACACTATCCAATGATCGATTGGTGCCCAAGCTGATGTTCCACAGTGGTACGTCTAAGAGGTCTTGCTTTCCGTCTGAATGTGGTTGGGAACTCTAAGAAAACCTCCTTATAAGTCTTACTCACTAAGACGTGCAGTTTTTAAATCCAAACTAAAGGGCACCGACGAGCCAACTCTGAAACATTTTCATCAAGATGACTATCACACTGGTAACATAGCAACAACTCATAAATTTAGTCCTTAATCGTCAGAGGTCCCATGTATGTATAAAAAAGGAAGTAAGGCCGAAGTCGATAATTATACCCAAATTTTTTGAAAGCATAGTCTAGCAACAACTGCTTCCGTACTGTAGGCCAACTATCTGTACAAATCAGCACGGTTTCATGAAAGGTAAATCAACGACCACTAACCTAACAGAGTTCGTCTCTAGGACGTTTCATGCTCTAGAAGACGGTGATGAAGTCGATTCAATTTCCACTGATTTCAGCCAGGCATTCGATAAAATTTCTCACAAACTTATCATTTTTAAACTAACAAAACTTGGCTCATCCCCTCATTTTGTGGCATGGACCAAATCCTATTTAGAAGACCGAGAATACAGGGTCATCGTCAGATCTTCAATATCCGACCCCATTAAAGCAACATCTGGTGTCCCTCAGGGTAGTCACCTTGGGCCAATCATCTTTATCCTCACGATTAACGACATAAATCTCATTTTAACGCATTGTAATCTTTCTATTTTCGCTGATGACATGAGCATTTCCAACGTCATTTCATTGCCTTCTGACTCCCATTGCCTGCAAGATGACTTAAATAATTTTTCGGTATGGTGCAAGCAAAACTTTTTGGAGCTTAATGTCTGCAAATGCCAAGCGATAACCTATTCCCGCAAACTTTTACCTCCCCCTCCAAGAAACTACTTCCTTTCACTACCCAAGTACGGGATCTAGGAATAATTTGTCACAGAGAATTGAATTTCGACTCACATATTGACAGTATTATAAATAAAGCTAACTCTGCACTTGGTTTTATCAAACGCTGGTCGAAAGAATTTTCCAACCCTTGCGTTACAAAGTCCCTGCACATTACTTTTGTAAGGCCTCCACATTCAAAGAATAGAAGCAGTCCAACGCAGGTTTATCCGTTTCGCACTTCGTGGTCTACCCTGGGCCGAACCATATGGATTACCCCCCTATGAAAATAGGCTAAAACTAATTAGCATGCATACCCTAAAAAAAACGTCGTGAAGTCGCTGATGTACTTTTTATCCACCAGTTACAACATCGAGTGCTCGAGAATAACGCAAAATATTGCATTCATTCCCAATCCCGGTAATCTAAGATCTGTCCCACTTGATCCTGATCTGAACTCACCGCATCAACTACGGTCACTTTGAACCCACATCTAGAATGTTGCGTATAACGAACAACTACGCCGAAGTCTTTGACCTAAATAGCAGCAAAAACGAAATGAAAAAAGCACTGCTCTATATGCCACTCCCTTAACATCTCCCTCGTCCACCATTTCTCCTCGCAGCATTAGGTTAAGAATATCTTTGTTAGTTTTTGCTTGTTAATAAACAGAATAAAGTTGTCCGGGGTAGACCCGGGCCAATAATTTGCTCGTATGAGGAACTTGTAATTCTTCGACATCAGCTTGAGCAACACTTTTAAAGGTTATTGCCACCAGTATAAACTGGTTAATTTACGACAATGCTTTAAGTACGATGATAAGGAGCTCACATGGTAGCACATTGCTTTGCTTTAAATCTTTTTTGACATCAAAGGAGGTTGCTGGCATTTTAACTAACGGGGAAGGTACAAAACGATACAACACCTGGTTCGTTTACAGTTCAGGTAGTAGGGAGGTACCGGAGAAGCAATTCATTTAACAGGAATCCTTTCATATGACCAAATGTTGGAGGCAAATTTTCTTACCAGGATCTGATAATGTTCTTGGCCATAGGGCGTTAGAAACGCCTGCTCACTTTCGTGTTATGTTTCTTTAAAGATTGAACACTTTGAGTAAGTAGCATAGAATGGAATGTTCTACAATGAATATATTTTGATGACGGGCTAACCAATTGTATTGTAATTGTCAGGAATATCCTATAGTGGCATGAATACCTGTCTGGGGACAGACCGAAAAAGTGGTTGATATACCACTTTAATCAAAAAGTTCCCGGCCACACCCACCGTGTGACGCTCCCATTGCTTCGATTTGAGTTCTGTTTTTTTGTTAAGTTGGTAAATCTGTCGTTGACATTCCTTCTAAATCTTAGCGTCATAGCTTGACATTTGCAAAAGTTACGTAGCCAAGAGTACATCTTTCTCGGTGTGTGTTGGCGATTTTATACAATTTTAGAAATGGATTTAAATTTGCAACAACGAACTTGTATTCAATTCAATTCTGCGTAAAAAACGGATTTAATGTTGCGCCAACGTTGGAAATGTTGGAAAAGTGTTTCGGCAACGATTCTCTAAAGAAAACGGTCGTTTACCAGTAGCACGAGCGGTTCAAAAGTGGTCGTGAGTCAATCGAAGATGATCAACGCAGTGGCAGACCATCGACATCGAAAACTGACGAAAACATTGATGAAGTACGAGTAAAAGAAATGTTGGTCAATAACCACAAATTAACCATCAGAGAGATAGCGGAGGACTTGAACATTGCCTATGGATCCGTCCAAGACATTTTGGTTAATGATTTGGGTTTCCGTCGTGTAGCAGCAAAGTTCGTGCCAAAAGAGCTGAATTTCTTGCAAAAAAGAGACCGTGTTGACGTCGCAAAAGAGATCATTTGCGAGGCTGACTCCGGTCCCACATTTATCAAAAGGATCATTACTGGAGACGAGACGTGGATTTATGAGTACGACACGTAATCCAGACATCAGGCAAGTGAATGTCGTTCACCAAATGAGCCGAGACCAAAAAAACCACGTCGTTTTCAGTCAAAAAAGAAGGCAGTGCTCACGGTTTTCATGGATTACAACGGTGTAGTGCATCATGAATTTTTGCCAGAAGGCCAGACAGTAAACAAAGAGTATTATTTGGGCGTTATGAGCCGTTTGCGTGAAGCAAACGCCGAAAGAGACCAGAATTGTTGGCAGAAAACTCGTAAATTTCGCACCATGATAACGCACCGTCGCACAGTGTCATCATTATTCGTAATTTTTTGACGAAAAATGCAACAAATACCATCCAACAGCCACCGAATTCACCTGATTTGGCTCCGTGGGGAACGCGTTTCAGCAGCCGAGAGGAAGTAATGGATGGGGATTACTCTGAAGGGGACAATATAGATTTAGATGAATAAGCTTGTATTTGTAATTTTCTGAATAAATTCCGGAAAATTTTTGATCGAGGCGGTAATCCCTAAAAGTTTACAAAAATCGCAGCTTTTTTCAGCAGGAAAAACTGTAGACCGCTCACTGGTATCATGCTCTTGCTAGATGCTACTGCAGACCCCCACTTTCCATGGAGACTTAAAAATTACATTAGAAAGGAGTGCAATTGAGAAGTTCTTGCTATTCTGTTTAGGCAGAAATAAAGACAGCATTTATAATAACCGTGATTTTGTCTACAATACATTGCTTTTCTTGCACACGTCTGTCTAAATGGAAATGCCGATCACACGATCGAAGGATTTTTTAAGGTTAAGAAGGAGCAAATGGAGTGGAGACCTATACTCAACACATTGGTAGAAGATGGTCAACCGATCAAAAATACGTGTAGTTAATGGAGGAGAAACTACGTCGAAAGCCGGTGATCCTGATGCTTCGTAGAATTATTTTTGCCACTTCCGATAAAAAACACAAACATTATTCTAACTTAAAGGCTTTCGAAAACTCGACAATTATTTCTTTGTTCCACCCTGCTGAAAGGCATCTGATCTTGATTCTTTACGCCCGAAGACGGAAATAGTTCAACTTTGAAGAGCATTGGGGAACTTGTTGCCAATGGCCGTCAGTTTTTGGAGCTGTGGCTCGTTCTTCGATTCTTTAGAAGCATTCCGCAGATCCCTGTGTGTTGTACACTGTATACAATAGATTCGTAAATAATACCAGCAGTACCTCTGGATATATGTAAGGTCCTGGATTCGGGACAGATTAAATTAAAGGTCTTATTCGAGCTTTTATTAGATGGTAGTTACATTTTGGCCTCATAGGTATAGGAATATGAAATTCTCTATGACTGACTAGCCACTTCTTTACTTACACCAACGGCTGGGTTCATTGTTCGGGCAAACCAGCCTAAACTCCACAAGTTCCTAATGCCAATAAACTCGCACAATACTACTTGATTTAACAGATTAGATTAAGTGCGGAATCTATGTTCTATTATCAGGTTTCGCTCAGCCCCCTTTATATCAAACTTTTACTTCAGATATTCATTCAATTGAGGGTCTTACTTTGCAGAAGCTCAGCAGTGCTCATTTCGGATAGTCAACTGCTGACATTATACTACCGGTCTGCATTCAAGAGCCAGTTATTCGTTTCGAAGGAATCTTTTTCTGACTACGGCTTACTAGGCCAGAGACCCAACGACTCCTAACCCGTAAGGTGGAGGCTCCCTATTTGCCATTCTTCAATTGAGTTAGACGCCAGCGGAGCTATAACCGGTCTTAAAACTTAACCTACTAGTACTAATCTGCATATGTTCCCTTCTTTTGTTGAGCTAACAATTACCGGAAAGTACTGCCTTGACATCTCTCCCTTGCCACCTTTCACTATGCAATTTATTACTGGCGCTGCAGAATTAAATTCCCAGTGGATTCGTGCTACTGCTTAAAGCCAGCATTTTAAGTTTATTACAAAACTCCGGTTGTTCTTTCTTTTGTGGAACTGCTCCAATAGATTTTAACCGCAGCTCTAACTTATCGTTGCGTCACCTCATTGTGTGTCTTTTCTGTCACTTGGTGTCTTCACAGTACGGCAGCTTTCTTATCGGGACGTGTTCGGCTCGATGGTGGACTGAAATAGGCTCTGCCATATGCCACCGCAATTACAAGCGTATTTAGGCATCCTTTTGTGGAGTAAGTTGGGCTTTTCAACTCATCCGCCAAATATGCCTTCCGCACAAGGTATTGCACTGAAGTGGATGCACCCTATATGGTTCTTGAAACATCTTTCAGTAAGTCAAAGTTCCATCCCCACATACACAGTCGGAAACTATACAAGATAGCAGTCCCCGAGCTATTGCAGATATAGGCGATTCGGAGGTTTTAAAAGGAAAGTATTCCGTTAGTGTATGTTCCTTTGAACAAGACAACTGACTTTCAGTGGAACTAGAAAATGCACAATATCTACCTGTTGCACAAAATCATTGTTTCCTGAGAATACCCTTCTATGGGCCTAAAAGGGATGATACCTGTCTTATAGTCAGTCAATCGGGAATTTTTACAGAAGAATGTCGGTTTTAGAGAATGGAGGCGAATGGGAGAATGAATATATAAGTGAATTGAATAAGATGATATGATGAAGTCCTACACTCCAGACAATTTGGCCATCCATGGTAACATGGCCACTGTCAACATTGACAGTGCAGTCACCATTCAAAGGTGCTTCATGTGTCACGAAATCCTAGATTTTTATATAACTTTTCGCTTGTTCTCCTTGTTTAGGTATGATGCTCTCCTTTATTCTCCCAAATTCCTAAAAGCTATATACACACCCACTTTGAACTTTACACCACGGCAACATTCCTTCAAGTTCGTCTCTTTTTTCCAAAGAGAGAGGATGCTTATTTCACACTATGGCCATGGTGTCTATCCATGCTACTCAACAAAAAAAAAAAAAAAAAAAAAAAAATAATGCTACCATCAGAACGTTTTCAATTTTCACCAGGATATTCTCATGACGGCACATACGATGTTTAGTGTATCCTGTAGAGCGACAGTACAGTATACCAAACAGAGAAGAGAGGCCGTACTTCTCAAAAGAGCAGAACAAAGTCCATACACCAACAGCAACAACAATGACGACGGCAATTCAAGGTTAACCTTCTCAGAATGCACACACAATTTCCCAACCATTAAAGGGACATGGCGGCACACACTGACATTAAAGCTGCACACACATTTCAATAGCATCCAGTATCCAGTATCCGAGTACTGAATGCTGATAGTACCAGCATCAGCACCACCACCAGCACAATTGTAAGCAACGTTTAGTTCAAGTTTTCCTGGCAACTTTTTGTTTTTCCATGATTTTTAGTTCGTTTAGGGCGCTTCTATGAGAGGAAAGCTTTTTTTTTGTTCCTTTTCTGCTTGAAAAGAATCCTTTTTGTTATATTTTTCGTTTAGTCTTTCTTGTTTTGTTTTTGTTTTTTTTTTTTTTTGTTTCCTGTGGGTCGGCAATTTGATGCGACAAGGCGCTCTTTGACTTGAACAAGTGAATTTCTGTTCTCTGGTAGATGGCTCTTTTGCTCCTGGATAAACACCTATCCACAAGGACTAGCAGATTGTCCGTCCATGTGCCTGAGTTTGCCAACATGGCACACACGACACATATTCGTACGATTTGCCATCAAGGACTCGTACTTGCCGAGTGGGATGAGTAAATATTAGCTGGACATGGGACTTTTTCAGTTTTGTTTATCCTTTTTTTCACTCCTTCACTCCTTCTGAAATACAGAGAAATATACAAATATACGCGTATATATGTATGTATGTCGGTATGCATGAATGCAAAAAGTCTGTGTAAAATAAATTGCTTACTTCGCTTGGCAGGACACTCGCAAAAGTAAAAAGAAAGCGAAAAAAAAAAAAATGGTGTGAGGAAAGAAAATATTTTATTGATTTAGTTCGCTTACTGTGGCGTTAGTTTGTCTACGTTCTGCAAAAAGTTTGTGAAGATAAAGTTGGACAGGGACACAGAGCCACACACAACTTATTCAGAAGAAATAATTGATATGCTAATGGAAAAAAAGCTCCAGAAGGCAGCTTCTTCTGCAGAGAAAAAATTGGTTAATTTTCCTTGTAGTTTGTGATGCCATGCACACTGGCTTTATTTGATTTTTCGCAAAAAGTCGCCTTTGTGTGATAGAAGTATGAGTAACTGCAGATAGAAAGAAATTTCTCTTTGAATATTTCACCTAAAGATGGAAAAGTTGTTACGTTGTTACAAAAAGTGGCGCCCAACGTGGAGCCGACAAATTTTTGTTGTGTTTTTTTTTTCATAAAAATGAATTAACTTACTTGCAACCGGTCCTGTGTTTAGATAATTCTTTTCTGTCTTCCAAAATTAGAAAGCAGACAATGTCCACGTCTTGATAGGCCTGGTGGTGTTCCTTCTAATTATTTTCTCTTGCTCTGGAGAGCAGACAATGAGTAAGATTATGCGTGTTTATGGCTATGTTATAACCGAATAGATTATTCTATTTTCTCCTTCTTAGTATCGTTTTTCAATCTTAGAAAAATACGGAGATTTAAATAATGGGTGTAACTATAAATTTTAGAAGTACCAGCACTCAAAACATCAGCGAATAGTACATGACCTGAAGGCTAGCTAAACACTACAGAGGATCTACTCGTATAATATCGTCTTTACCCTAATAGGTGCTCAACGGAGGTGTTGTCATTGTCATTTCTGTTGAGGGACAACAGGAATGCACATGACTTTAAGAAATATCAAACTGCAAGCTACCACGAGCAAAAAAACGGTCAATAAAAGCCCCACTTAGTTCAGAGGTAACGCGAATGCAGAATCAAGCCATGTGAAGTCCTTATCTAAACCTCGTTCGAACACTTCATAAGTGATCCTGTTTCTCACTATCTCAATATAAACTGGGACACATACAAAACTCGGAAATTCAATCTCCCGACTATGTACAGGAAGGTCTTACATTCTCGAACTATTTTGAAATTGGTTTGCTTGGTTTGCTGCAGCCAAATACTTGATCCATTGTGCAAGTTCTTTGAAATAAAGTTTATGGCGGTTATTGTTGCTTATACGTCTATTTGGCGAGCAAACGAAAGCCTACCAAACGAGGAGTAATATAGAGGGCTGTCTCCCTTCACAAAGGTAATGGAGTCATATCCTTGATTTGTGATAGAGGCATTCGTGAAGGTTCGACTAAACTTCAGTCTTGAATCCGCATTAGCGGATTCGGTCTTATATTTTCGCAGCAGATAGAGTCCCATGGTCATATCTGGAAGGCCAGGGTAAAAGCATATCGAAGTTTAGCGCAACTGTTGCCAACGATTCCTCCTGTTCAAAGAAAAATTATTTTAAATGTGCAGTCCATTACATGGAAATTAAGAGGTGGGAGATTCTTAGACTTTTTGGACTTACTGAGTAGCTTGTACAGAAAGGGCCATATTCTTCTCCCCCAAAAGCATCATGGCTTGTCGGAAATAAAAGCGAGATTGCTATCAGCGGTGAACTGCTGGATCACTTGCACCTATTGAATCAGACCAGGAAAACCAGGAAAGGATATGCCAACAGTTTTCAATTCTTAAATGGTCTAGGTCTTAAAGCTGACAGTCCCTAGCCATAACCCAACAGTCAGTACAGCTACATTGGGCGCTTTGGTATACACTTTCATTCCAGCTTAGGAATTTTTGACGCCGCTGTCATGATATAAAAGACTTTTCGAGCAGGTTTCTCTTTCATGATTTGGGCTATGTTTCTAGCCTACTGAGCCTAACTTTGTAGCTACTTTTCTGCTGCGCACGTAGACCGGATGGTTTTTTAGTCTTCTAAATCGCCCTTCCTCGATTCACTGATCAATATTGAGCACTGATCATACCATTATTCTGCAGTAGTTTGCAGATTATAGCTATGTAGGGTCCTGGATTTGCAGAACCTTCACAGTTTATTTTTATTTTCCCTGATCTGTGTAGGTTTTTTTAGCTCTGTAAATATAGAGAGTGTAATGGAGGCAAGAGTTCAGAATTTAAACAAGACCGGTCGCAGACCGTCTAGTGCTAGTGCGCTGTTTTCTTTCTACCGGTTCTGTCCTGTGAAATTTACAAAATCTCTTCAAATGTGGTGTTGAATAAATCATATGACAACGCGTCATCTTGTCGACATTTTTTCTTGACGTCGAATATCTTGGTGGTGTTGTTACCGACTTTCATTATGGAGCAGTGAGCATTCTCAGTTGCCATCCGGCACAGTCATTTGAGGTTGGCAAGGATTTGAAAGCTAGACATAGTTAAAACATACGTAGATCCGGATTTTAGGAAAATACGCAGGTCAAAAAAGCAGTGATAAGGATCTATCAGACTGTCGTAACAGGGTTGCAAGCATTTGCATAGTATGGAGGATATAAGAAGATATCTGGTATGCGATGCTAAGCAGATTGGTGTTCCTGTAGTTGGCATTGTTTAGACTCCCTTCTGACCGTATTTTACAGATATATGCCTCGTGCAAATCTGTCACCGCTATTAAAAGTGAAACGAACTATGGCATGCTTATCTGAGATCACGCTCTGAGGTTAAATTATACAACTACCACCTTGTTTATAGCCAATACCCTAATCACTATTTTTAAATTATAAAGGGTGTTTTTTTTAGAGTTATACAAATTCATTATGAAACCCAATATTTGAAGCTAATATTAATGTCTACGATATTAACTTTATTCAATAGATAGTTTTATGCCATTAATTTCTAAGTATGACATTGGGCATATGTGCGCCATGGCTAGCTCAAATGAAGCGCAAACCTGAAGTCCAATTTTCTACAATTTTATCGAGCAACTGGGGCCGTATATCAGCAATAATATGGCGAATCTTGACTTCCAAATCGCCCAACGTCACTGGTTTATCTGCATAGACTAGTGACTTCACATACCTCCAAAGAAAATAATCTAAAGGAGTGAGATCACAGGATCGTGGAAGCCAGTTCACAGGTCCATTACGCGAAATTATGCGCGCAACAAATGTTTCCCGAAATAAATTGATGATGTCTCGCGCCCTGTGATGTGTTGAATCAATGCCATTCAACTGAGGATCGAAGAAGTTAGAGATCATGTTTCTATTGCGCTCTCAATTGACGGTAACATTCCGGTCGGCTTTGTCCTTAAAGAAATATCTGGGCCAATGATTCCACCAGCCCATAAAGCACACCAAACAGTGAGTTTTAATGGTTGTAAAGGCGTCTAAACAAAGGCTTCTGGGTTTTCTCCACTACAAATTCGGCAATTTTGCTTGTTTACGTATCCATTTAACCAAAAGTGAGCCTCATCGGAGACCAAAATTTTAAGTTGAAAGTGAGGATCAAGCTGAATTATGTTTTCAGCCCATTCACCGAACCTACGACGTGTATAATGGTCATGTGGTTTCAATTCTAGCACAAGCTGGATGTTATAAACTTTTAAGGCAAGACCTTTGCCTAAAATCTTCATTAAAGTGGATGGGCATAGCTCTAATTGCTGTGCAGAATGGCGAATCGACTCATTCGCATTCTCCTCAACAGTGAGCTCCACAACGGCAATAACTTCTTCTGTTCGCACTGTTTGTCGTCTTTTGGGATGCGTATTATCCACTGAATAACTTGCTCAGATGGATGATTATATCGACCGTAAAATAGACGTAGCGCACAATAAATTTGGCGAATTGAACCATGGTTTTCAAAATAAATTTACACAATTTTCACGCGTTGTTTTGGCGTTAATCTACTCATCGTAAAATGGCAAAATGTACGAACCACAAATCAACTTTCAACTATCAAATTGACAGTCTGTAGAAATAGTGTTGCCAGTTAAAAAATGTAACCTCTAAAAAAAAATACCCTTTATAAGCCGTATAAAAAAATCTTTTATCATTCAAAGAAAATTCATTCCCAAAATAATCATGCAGCTCTTTACTAAATTCTTTAGCCAGAAGCCATTCACTAACCCGTCTGAAGACCCTGATGAACTCTTCTTTTCCTAACAGAGCAGTTATCCACAAACATTATTGATTTTTGTATACAGTACTCCAAAAGTAATGAAAGAAAAGTTTGAAAAACTTCAGGAATACTCATTTCAACAGTCTGCCTGCCACTATTTTAAAAAGATATGTGAGTTAATTGGCACAGCTCTTTTTCAGTTTTCAGTATTTCTCCGTATTTAAAAAAAAAACACATACATAATCCCTCTCTACAATTTAGGCCGAAAAGACAAAATCCTAAACTATAGGGCCATCACGAAAGTGACCTCCATTCCAAAGCCATTTGAGAGCATTCTACATGACTCAATGTTTTTTTCCTTACGATTTCATTCTTTCGAACAACAAGTACAGATTCTAAAATGACCTCAACAACAACAAGCCCAACAGAATTCGTATAAAGTACTATGTACGTCTAGAAGATGGAAAAGAAGCTGTTCACTACCGATTCAGCAAAGTTTTCGAAAAAAATTAGTATTAGGTCATTGGCTTTCAGTCCACATTTTTATTTTGATTGATTCCTATTTAAATGAAACGCACTATAAATGTCCTCTTTGGCATACCCCAAGAAAGCCATCTCGGCCCATTATTATTCATTCTGAAAATTGACGATGTTGTGTAGCAGGATTTGAATTTTTGATCACATTTCATCTCCCTCTGATTGTTTCTCATTTTTAGGTTTGACGTCAGTTTCGTGTGAAAAGCCCCTACATCCCAACGGCTCTTCGAATGACCAATTTGGAAGGAGTTCGTCGACTCAAGAGCCAATGGGAATCCATAGATATAATAACAATTAGCGGATACTTCGCGGAACCTTTGGGCTATTGCTGTACGCTGGAGTGTTCTGTTCGTATGGCGAACAAGTCGAAGATCTTTATAATGACGACACAGGCCGATCCATGTTTAAGGCCACCATTTCTTTGAATAAATCCAAATGACTCAATTTGATGACAAAAGTGACCGTGTTCAACGCCGTGCACGAGATAAACTGGCTCCGATAAGTGTTGTTTGGGATGGTTCGAAATTTAGAAGACGTTTATACGCCAAGTCCGTCCATTATAAGCAGTATAGTCGACGACTGTAATTTACTCAATACATACCAGATCGCTGTGGCTTGAAGATTTGAGCTTGCTGCAAGTCTGGGAATACGCATGCATGGAGAGTGCATTTAGGTAAAGCTCGGAACACGGGACTAGAGATCAACCACGGCAATCGAGTGGTGCTAAACAAGGTACGTAAGCTCAAAGGCACTTGCGATAATTTTTTTTACATTACATGAGGTGTGGAATGAAGAAATAGCTATTCTCGGAAGTTGGATGTAATAGAAACCGCCACTATATTCTAAATTCCTGTTCCACCACGACAATCACATCACAGTGTGCTCTGTTGTCCCAAAAAAAAATCAACTTTTTGCTGTATAGCACAGTACATCATTCCAAAGAAGTGAGTACTGAAATCCATTCGAAGCCTCAAATGATATTGGATTAGAATGCTACAAAAGGCGGCGTGACATGATGATGACCACATTTACGCCCAAACTTAGAACAAAACGGTGGCCAGTCGTATTATTTGTATTAATACAAACGGTTCCACCAATTCAAGAACGTCGAATCTTTCTAAAGAAACTAGCATGGGAGCTATGGAGCGCATTAATAGTGGTTCGGCCACATCTGCCTTCGGATACAACATCAGCAGGCAAGTTTGTTCATTCGGTGCAGCAAATGACGAAAGTTGCTGATGACAATCGATTACATGCTTTGTGTAGTGTAAATATACGGACAGTTGAAGCAACATCATGTAAACCTTGTCAATGCAACATTTGTTTATATTTGCTCACCGCCAACAAACATTCAAAATATGATGGATATTTGAAAAAGAGCATATTCCGTAGGGGTCCTAACCATATGAACAAACATAGAACTCAACCAACAATTTAGAATTCACTAGAATTTTCCAGGAGATATCCATGTAAGCTAAAACTTTTTTTAAACTTTGCCACTTCCCGGAAACACCCAGATGATTATATCCCCAGCAAACAAAAATCCAATAAATTTAAATTTCGATACTACTCGAGTATTTTTAAGTGAATTGAATAGAAGTGCTTCCTAGAAAGAGGGCCCTTTAAGTTTACCATCTGTCTTGTAGCTTGCTTTATTAAGCCAGCTATTATCCCAATTAGAGCTGATGTAGTGCAGAGTGATTTTCTCCCTTATTTACTTCCAAAAGGAGTTGCATAATTGCGAGCAGATGCTGGTTTTGGTGTTGGACTATAAGTGCTAGCCCACTGTAAGCCCACTTAAGTAGTTTAATTGCCATCATTCATTTTGGTTTGGGTAAAGTCCCCAAGGTTAAAGGATTTATTTTGCAATAGAAAAGGATTTTTAAGAGTGTAGTGAAAAATCGTTTCTTCGACCCTCGTGTATATGTACAGTATAGCACATAAGTTAATGAGGTAGACACCACCATCGTAGTCGTAACTATGTACTCGTTACATAGAAATTTGGAGTTTTGTCTTTTGTGAGCTGTTTCTTTTGTATGACGGTATGTTCTTTTGGAGATACTAAGACGTCTTACACTATTATCATTCCAGCTTTGATGATGGTTGTGTATACTAGTAGTTTCACGGCCCACGTCTTTGAGATGATAATTTTGGCATCCTTTTCTACATTAAATGAATATTCGATGGAATTTGTAAGAATCTCTCACATAAAGGGGATTCAACGTATTTTTATTCATCGTGGTGAAGAAAATAACTTCAAAGCGCCCATTTCTTTATATTTTATGACAGTGAGCTCAATGTGACCTGGAATCTATACAAGACTCAATGAATTCAGCTGTCTGACTCCGTTCATTGAATTCGCATGTTCCCACAAATTTTGAAGATACGAGCATGACCATATTTCTTTCTGGCTAAAATTCTGAAATACAGGGAAGATCGACTTCCTATTCCCAGTAGCACCCAGAATTTCAGTTTCATTCTTTAGATGACGAGACCGTATGATCCGAGTGCTGACAGTCTAATCACACTTTCAATGGTTTTCTGTAACAAGACAATTTCTTTCCAAATGGAAGGTGGTGATGGATGGGGATTCATCAGTGCATATAGAGCAGATCATGGCGTGTTATATAGGTAAGATGCAGGCGAGGAAACCTGATTAGAGCGTATTCCAGGACACAACAAATATTGTATAAAGCATGAACCCACAATGACCAGTCTCATGTATAATCGAGAGCTTCCTTGCACTGGACAGTAACCGACGACACCTTGGAGGTTTTAGACGCGATAATACCAGACCAAAAAATTTTTCCCTCCACGGTAACATTGGCATTTTTAGCTTTACTGGAGATGCCGAAAGACTCAAGCCAGTCAGTTTCATTCTTATTGTGAAGACAACGCTCTCAGTTTTGGATAATTCACTGAAAGACTATTTATGGTACATCAATCGCCGCTTAGTCTAAGGCTGCCAGCTCCTAAAAACAAACAGTCGCTTGGCATAATCTGATTGACAATTTAGCTTTGAGTATATCATCTGCAAATGCTTTATAAACAGTTATAAGGCTTCACTAACATCTCATACAGTAGTGGACTATCAACGCTGCCTTGTGAATATTCACTGTTTATTCCTGATGTCACATACTGGTCGCAGTCAGCATTCACAATTAAGTATTTGTCTACGCCGATTTTTCCAGCCGAGTTTTACATGCTATACAACGTTATTTAGTCCTAGGAATCGATGTCGGTGAAAATGCCATACTAGATGTTGAAGCATGATTTCACAAGATTACCCTAGCAGAGCAGCTTCTGTACACGTGAATCACATTCTCCTCAACAGCAAGGAAATCAGATGGTAGGCCTGAAGCTCTTTGCGGGTGGGGTTTCATCTTTGCCGATTTTCCTTGGAAAGGATTTTCATATTGTTCGCAAGGGGTTCGATATGTAGGCCATGCTCTGGATGGGAATGAAAATTCTCTTCTAAGTAGGCATCCCTACCATTTCCAGGAAAAACTAGAAATATCCCATCTGTGCCAGGGGACTTAAAACGATCAAATGCGCAGCAGTATACCCAATGACCTCATCTGTCACTACAATCGATCCGACATACCAACTACGTCAAATTATTCTACTTAACTCACTTGCAGTTCTAGTGATAGAGGATGGTTGTGAACCGGCTCTGAGCTGATTACCTGGGAGGTGAATTTCGAGCATGAGACTGAGAATCTCTTGCCTACAACACAGTGTAGGTGTCATGAGTTTTTCAGACCGGTTTGTCCCTTTTGAGGAAATTGACCATCCTGTTGATTTCATCGTTCTTTTAGCAAGAGTCAAAATGAGAAGCTATTCCCGTATATTCCTTTTGTTTTGAGCTGTAAGAATCCCAGTCAGCTTTCAAATTGTTTTTAAATGACCGACCGTAGTAGCGACAGATCTGGATTCCACAATGGAACGAGCGTTTCTGTAGGGATTTTTCCTCGAAGGGCATGCCAGATCAAAACGCTAAGTAAAGATTTTAGCTGGGCCGGAGTGTTGGCAATCTAGTTACCTTTTTCCTGATTTTTTCTTTTTAGCATGGAGGAAACTGCATATTCAGTTTGGAATTCGAGGAACGTATGATATGACTTGGATACCTCTAATAGTACTTTTTAGCTGGTAATCTCCATAACGTACCCGCTGGGTAGGGATACGTCGGTTCATTGTCGTCTTCAATGCGTAACAAATGATAACTGAGAGCCCACCTTTTTGGTAACTAAGTCAGACAGTCCCATTGCGCTTGCTACTGCTGCAAAAAGTATCCTCAGCTTCCGCATCACAATACATCATAAGTTTCATCTTCCTGAGGTGAAAATATTTAATATGTTCACTTATTGTTGTTAGCGTTAATACTGGACCGGAAAGTTACCTGCAAGGACAGAAATATAACACTTAAATCAGGTCCGGTGATTTTTATGCCAAAATAGCGTAGCAACGCCGTCGGAACGCATAGATTGGACGACACCACCTCTGGAAAGGCTAGTTGACTAACTTGCTGCGAGGGGAAGATCCCTCTAGGTAGGATACGGTTTCCCCACCTCAATATCCACAGAGACATAGCGGTCACCTCATCATATTGCAACGTAACTACGTAAGACTAACCAGTGTAGTATTATACATATGTAGATGCCAGAAATTACAGAGCGGCGGCTCAGACCATCACCCCGTTGCAGTTAAGACACATCTACAGATATCTCAAAAATACTGTGGAGATCAAACTTTAAATGGCAGCAATTGTAACAAACCGCCAGATTCTTTCGCAAACGAGTAGCCCTCAACTTTTTAGCATGTTCTATGCAACCAACATCAAGTGCTAAAGACCATCGTGCCGAAGAAGCCGTCAAAAACGCCATAACTAGTGTGCTGGCTTTCAGCCGATTATCTCCATGAACCCATGATTTGATCAATAACTCAGGCAAGCAAACGTAGGGAAACAACTCGTCCACGGAGCGCAACCAGATAGAAAAACGAGAACGGCCCATGAGCTTTACGAACAAAGAGAAGGGAACAATATCGGCTTCTCCGTGATCGGAGAAACAGAAAGAGGTTCTACTCCAGAAACAGTGTTCAGAAATTTTGCTAAACATTGAAAAGAACATGTCAAGACCCGAACATAGACCTGTAGAGATTGGTAGTACAGCCACAGTTGGCACTGATGATATGAAAAACCCACTTCTCCAGCTCGTTAAACGGCAAGGACAACCCAAACCTAAAGTGGCAAGACACTCTTTAACCCGACCGAAATGAAGTGAGGATAGCAATATCCAAACTTAAGAACAGCAAGGTTGCTGGACCGAACGGCCTACGTACCGACCTATTTAAGGCAGCGTGGGATGACTTGGTAGAGAGCATGCGTTTACCCATTTCCATGGTCTGTAGAAAGCATGCCTGAAGAACTTAACCTTAGCACCGTTTACCTGATTAGCAAGAAAGGAGACCCTCCTAACTGAGGAAATTATAGAGGCGTCCGTATCCTTAGCATCGCATAATCGATCTTATCTGCCGTCTTGTGTGGACGCCTATATGAACCACCATATCAGTGCGGTTTAAGCCCCGATAAGTTCACATTCACACTACGACAGATCCTGGAAAAAAATCAAGAAGCCCACATCGATACCCACCTCTTTATCGATTTTAAGGTCGCATATACAGGGTGAATGACTGGAACTCCAACTTTTTTAAATGCTATAATTTTTTTTATTTTTTGATAAATTTTATTGTGCCAAAGCAAAAAATGTTGGAAAATACATCAATTTTCAAATTGTGTCAGTAGTTTTCAATATGTCCACCTTTGGCGCGAATAATGGCCTTGAGACGACCGAAGAAAGCATCGCACGCTGCACGCAAGTGGCTCTGCGGTATTTTGGCCCATTCCCGGCGAAGTGCTTGTTTGAGGTGGTTCAAACTTTGGTATTTTTTAGTGCCAACCCTCGCCTTCAAAATACCCCAGACAGAGAAATCCAACGGATTTGCATCCGGAGAATTTGCAATCCATTGTGTCGAAGAAATGAAGTGTGGAACATTGTTTTTTAACCAATCTTGGTTGATGTGCGCTTTGTGAGACGGTGCCGAGTCTTGTTGAAATGTCCACGGTCTCCGACCGAAATGATTGTTTGCCCAAAGCTTCAATACTGCCTCTAAGACAGTTTCACGGTATACGATCGCATTAATTTTGACGCCACGGTCCAAAAATACGAGCGGAGTGCGACCATCGGCGGTTATGGCGGCCCAAACCATCACCATCGGTGCTGCCTGCATTCTGGTTGCCGTCCGAAGGTGTAAATTTTCGAAGGACCTCTCTGGCAAGTAAACTCGGTCATTTTGTTTGTTGACATATTGCTCGATAACAAATGGCGACTCATTGGAAAAAACCAAATTCGGCAACTCACCACTTTCGTGCAAGCGTAGGAACTCCTTCGCTCTTTCGACTGTAACTTTTTTCTGTTCAGTTGTAAAATCGTGTGCTTCAATGGCTTGAGCCCAAGCTCATTTTTCAGTATGTGTTGCATCCGTTTTAACGATATGTTGAGCTCACGAGCCATTTTTCTTCCACTTCGACGCGGATTTCCCTCAATTCGAGCCTTCACTTTCCGAACCATTTCTGCCGATGTTGCTGTTTTTTTATGACCACCTCCATGGCGTTTTGCAACGCTGCCAGTATCACAGTAACGAGCTATGTTTCGAGACACAATGATTTATTCACGTCGAGGTGCTGGAGGGCTCTAACGATAACTACTTGTGGTTTTCCAGCCAAATATAATTTCTGTTGATCTTTTTTTTTTTTTATTTGCTTATATGATAAATAAATGACGTAATACAAATGAAAGAAGGAATTTTGAACTGCTGACCCTTGCTGTCGATTGCTTAGTGAGCAGAGACTGACACCTGCCATACACGGATGGTGTTGTCAGAGTAGCCAGCGAATAAAGTCTGTCCATCGGTGGACCAGGCGAGTGACAAGCACTGTGGCTGGTCGGCCTTTGATGTTTGCGAAACAACCTCTGGGCGAAGTTCCTCGGCGGTCTTTTTGCATGCCAAATCCCAGATCTTGATGGATGGACCATAAGCGACGCACAGTCAGTAGCGGTTTGGTGAGAAGCACAAAGCATTGATGATGTCATTGTGTTCCAAAGTGTACAAGTTCTTGCCGTCATTAAGATCCCACAAGAGAGCCTTGGCGTCCTTGTCTTCGGAGGTACATAGGGAACCATCGGGCGAAATGGTAACCATATTCAAATAGCCACTGTGTCCATGGTGATTGTTCTTTAACTTGCAATTGGCCAAGTTCCAGACCTTGACGGTACGATCCCAACCGCACGAGACGATAATTGGGTTCGAGTGGTTTGGTGAGAAACGAACGCATGACACCCAGTCAGTGTGTCCATCTTCTTGGATGGTATACTTGCACTCGGCCAAAGTGTTCCACAACTTGATGGTCTTGTCCCGGGAGCCGGAAACGATTTGACGGTTATCAGCAGAGAAGGCGACTGAAAGGACGTCCTTAGTGTGGTCTTCAAAACGACGGGTTGTCTTGCCAGCGGCCAAATCCCATAGACGGAGAATTTTATCCCAGGAGTTAGGCAGTGCATAGTTGCCATCAGATGAGAGGACAACGTCACTGATAAAGTGCGAGTGTCCATACAAGCGCTTCTGTGGGAAGCCGTAGTTGATGTCCTCATCGCGGGTCAATTTCCAGACAATGAGGGTTTTATCGCGAGAAGCAGAGATGATAGTGTCGGGATCCTTTGGATTCGTGGCGATTTGGGTAACCCAGCCATTGTGGCCCAAAAGGGTGCCACGCAATTGCAGTGTCTCAGACATGATTTATAGAAAAATTTCTTTTGGAGCGTAACCAACTCGCGTCGAACCACAGAAAGAGGTTTCGGAATCACACTATCACGTTTGAATTCCATCGCGGATAAAAATTGTTCAACACAACTGAGAGGCAAATCGTTTAAAAGGTGTCAACATTTCAGCTCACTGTCATGAACGGTTTGGAAACTATAGCAGTCTGAAGTTGGTTGCAGTTCGAGTCATTCAGGGTGTATCAAGACGAGCTATACAGAGACATGGGTCTAGCTTCAATATTCTCGATAAACTCATTAGATTGTTCAAAATGACCATCGCTGCTCCGCATAGATCGGAATCAATCTCTCCGAAACGTGTGGTGTCAAAAAAAGAGTCAGAGTGATGAGTTGTCCCGTATCTTTGTTAGCATCATACTTGAGAAACTATGCGAAACTCGCAGGTCAACATCAGAGGCACAATTTTCCAAAAGTCTGACATTCTGGTCGGTCATTGGCAGAACTCAACCAACTGGAACAGGAGGAGCAAAAATGGGTTTCGTCGTGAATGAGGGCAAAACTCTTTTCAACAAGAAGGGGCACACAACATTAACGGATCGGACAGAACGTCACAACAACTTTGAGTTAATCAGGGACTTCGTATACCCCGGCTTCAGTATTGCATTTCATCAGAAATCAAACAGAGACTAACTCGTTCTAATCGCTGTTCCTTCGGCCTAAGAAGGAAAGTGAGTAACAACGCCTTGCCAAAAAAATACTAAGAAAACTCCATGTAAGACCCTCATCCATCTCAGTCCTGCTTTGTGGTGTAGAAGCACAGACGTTGTTGAAAATAGGTGAAGATATTCTTCGCCGCTTCGAAAATTATTTTGGTTCCATTTTCGTTGACGCGGTTTCGAGGAAGAGATTTAACGACGAACTATACAAACTAGAGCCAATGAACATCAACGCTCCAGCCCGAAGATTCTTCAATTCTACCCTGGTGGGACAAGTGGAAGGTGACCTCAACCAACTTGGAGTGCAGAACCGTAGATAGTTAGCTACAGGCGGCGTTAGCTGAAGAGAGTTATTGATTGAGAGCCAGGTCCATCTAAGTAAGTAAGGTAGTGCCGGACCATGGGAGAAGTAAGCTGATGTACCATAACTTAGCTTTTGTAATAGCATCTGACTGGAACAACCAAATCTTAGTTGCCCAAGCTAAGACTATATTTAGCACAGCATATAGTCATATGGTGGTGCAAAACCTTTCAAACATTCGAAACCCACGGGGAAGGAAAAGTCCAAATACCAGGATCTAAGGCGTGGGCCATCTGTTGTTTTCTTCTTATACAGAGTATCGCTTTGACTCTAACAGCTTTTTCGCTTCTTTTTTTTTTGTTGAGAAGCATCGGAAAAATCGATCTTTTGCTGACAATCCTGAAATTATTCAGGGACTCAAGCATAATATGGACCGAGGTATTCCTAAAACCGAGCCTCATACCATCGGAAATCTACTGCAATATTGAGTTAATACATTGGCCCACTGCCAAGCCATTCGAGGCAGTCATTTGAGAAAATAGTATTCCGTAACTAATCGGAAGATTAGTTTTGAAATACTCGTATACTGAACAAAGTCCTTTTCTATAGAAATCCTTAAAATAAACCAGCAGATGGCCCACCGTTCGTATACAAACACGAGTTTGCCACCTTCCCAGATTTAGTATTCATTCAAAGACCTTTTGGTTTATATATCGCCACTTTGAACAGAAATCTGTTCCTGGACCAACAAATTTGCATGCCAAGCCACTCTATCCCTAGGTCGCTTTTTCTTCATTCCTTTTCCCAATTCACGCACACCATACCTTTTTTTTTTACCTTTCTGGGGAAGCTAATACCTTTAGTGCTAATTCGATTACTGAAACACATTCACGTTTCTGTCTGAGTGGATTCAGGATTAACTTTCACCAAAATTTCATCATGTCCTCTTCATTCTCCCCCACGTTTTAGAGCATAAAAATGCAAATTCATACCGACTAAGTGTACACCACCATTAGTGTCGATTCCAATATTTGCATCCTTACTTTTTGTTGAGTTTTCGGGTCGCCTCTATCTGGTACGGGTATCCCTTTGTAACGCCGATAGTAATGGTTTCCAGACTTGGCTACAATTGAAGAGTCAATTGCCTGAGCCCGCATAGTGCCTGCTTATGGGGATGTTTCCAAATCTCACCCACTTCCTTATTGTCGGTACTCGTACTCGTATTCGTAGCACATCTGAGTGAGTACGAGTACATTAAATTCAAATCACTCAACTGAGGGCTGAGTTGGTGTACGAGTATGTACGCCATAACATGTTCGTACTACTATCACGCACAATAAGATTGTAAAGATTAACTACTTGCGAGTAAGTGATTACAATTGATCTGCTGGGGGATGGATGGTGGATGAGACCCAAGATTGAATATGAGATTACTTATAGTCTTTTCATTTACAACAAAGCACAGATTTAAATCAATCCGACCGTCTTTGATGTGAGTTCCTTTGTTTGACATGCTACAGAGCACAGATTGTGGTTGACACTCATCCTCACAGGGTTACTACACCTATGATACTGCCTAGCCCCACTCTATTGATCAAACTTTAATTCTTTACATTTGCATACTATTGTAGTAACTCTCGTCCTCCTGTGCATAGTTACACCACTCTTAGGTACATACCATATGTCCGAAAAAGGCTTACGTCCTTCCGAAAAAATAATAAATATTAAATCCATTTGCACATGCCCACGTCATTCAGTTTTTTTTTTTTTTTTTTGGAACGATGATACAGAATATCCGTGTATTCGTACACCTTCATCTGGTATGTACAATAGTTCCGTCAGCTTCAGCAGTTCCAGTTCCGCAAGCTCCTCTGGTCTCTTGTCAAGTTATAATGTATGCATCATAAATTACAAAGTTGTCTAAGTATTCTCTCGCCAAAAAAGGGCACAAGTAAACACAGAAGCACAAAAGGAGGGGAAGGGTGAAACCCTTTCGCTGGTCGATAAGGATATTTCCGACAGTGTTGGGTGAAAGTTTTTGTACAAAAGTTTTTCCAAAAAATTGAATTGATTGAATAGTGATGAAGGGATGGGCGGTTGACTTTCAAAAATTTGTCTTGAAATTTATTAATTTAGTTTAGTGGTTGACCGAGAGTCCTTGGGCACTCTGTTACCAATTTTCCAATCTAAGTATTTGAAATTTGAGAGGAATTCTTATAAGGATTTGGGGATATTCATTCTTCATTCGATGCATTTTTTAACAGTTTAATATCACATTCCTATCACTTCTGTACATCAGAATAAGATAAAACTTATTTGTGGGTCCCTCCTCTATCAATTAGGACAAGACATAAGGCATACGGATGCAGACTGATACTCTGATGACCAACTGAGGAACGAATATCAAGAACTTGGATGTGAAGTGTTGCGAGTACTTTTGCTATGGCACACGGCCGATGACCTTATTCTGCAATGTGAAGACCCTGCTTTAACATGGGAAAATTTCATACAGTAGCTACAAGATAGAGATCTTTGCGCTAAGTGAATTAAGACAGTGATATACCAGGCTGTTATGTATCTTCCGTCATTCATGAACCCTAAGCGTACACATTCGTGGAGACCGAAACGATCAGGGCGCACTGTTTTCGATTAACCAATGGAAACCTCAAGGAAGGACTCTAATATTTGTTCCATCGAAAGCACTTTTCAAAACGCCCAGAATTGAAACCAGTCATTTTGGCGGCTTAAATCGCAACATACTACACCCTGAATGACTGGAACTGCAACCAACTTCAGACTGCTATAATTTCCAAACCGTTCATGACAGTGAGTTCAAATTTTGACACATGACAGATAATTTTATTATTTACAAGCCTTTTAAACGATTTGCCTCTCAGTTGTGTTGAAAAATTTTTATCCGCGATGGAATTCAAACGTGATAGTGTGATTCCGAAACCTCTTTCCGTGGTTCGACCCGAGTTGGTTACGCTCCAAAAGAAATTTTTCGATAAATCATGTCTGAGACATTGCAATTGCGTGGCACTCTTTTGGGCTACCATGGCTGAGTTACCCAAATCGCCACGAATCCAAAGGATCCCGACACTATCATCTCTGCTTTTCGCGATAAAACCCTCATTGTCTGGAAATTGACCCGCGATGAGGACAACAACTACGGCTTCCCACAGAAGCACTTGTATGGACACTCGCACTTTATCAGTGACGTTGTCCTCTCATCTGATGGCAACTATGCACTGTCTGGCTCCTGGGATAAAACTCTCCGTCTATGGGATTTGGCCGCTGGCAAGACAACCCGTCGTTTTAAAGACCACACAAAGGACGTCCTTTCAGTCGCCTTCTCTGCTGATAACCGTCAAATCGTTTCCGGCTCCCGGGACAAGACCATCAAGTTGTGGAACACTTTGGCCGAGTGCAAGTATACCATCCAAGAAGATGGACACAGTGACTGGGTGTCATGCGTTCGTTTCTCACCAAACCACTCGAATCCAATTATCGTCTCGTGCGATTGGGATCGTACCGTCAAGGCCTGGAACTTGGCCAATTGCAAGTTAAAGAACAATCACCATGGACACAGTGGCTATTTGAATATGGATACCGTTTCGCCCGATGGTTCCCTATGTACCTCCGGAGGCAAGGACGCCAAGGCTCTCTTGTGGGATCTTAATGACGGCAAGAACTTGTACACTTTGGAACACAGTGACATCATCAATGCTTTGTGCTTCTCACCAAACCGCTACTGGCTGTGCGTCGCTTATGGTCCATCCATCAAGATCTGGGATTTGGCATGCAAAAAGACCGTCGAGGAACTTCGCCCAGAGGTTGTTTCGCAAACATCAAAGGCCGACCAGCCACAGTTCTTGTCACGAAGGAGTTGCTACGCTTGCACAAAAGTGCAAGTGAGTTGGCGAATTTGGTTTTTTCCGATGAGTCGCCATTTGTTATCGAGCAATAAGTCAACAAACAAAACGACCGAGTTTACTTGCCAGAGAGGTCCTTCGAAAATTTACACCTTCGGACGGCCACCAGAAAGCAGGCAGCACCGATGGTGATGGTTTGGGCCGCCATAACCGCCGATGGTCGCTCTCCGCTTGTATTTTTGAACCGTGGCGTCAAAATTAATGCGATCGTATACCATGAAACTGTCTTAGAGGCAGTATTGAAGCCTTGGGCAAACAATCATTTCGGTCGTAGACCGTGGACATTTCAACAAGACTCAGCACCGTCTCACAAAGTGCGCGTCACCCAAGATTGGTTAAAAAACAATGTTCCACACTTCATTTCTTCGACACAATGGATTGCAAATTCTCCGGATGCAAATCCGTTGGATTTCTCTGTCTTGGATATTTTGAAGGCGAAGGTTGGCACTAAAAAATACCAAAGTTTGGACCACCTAAAACAAGCACTTCGCCGGGAATGGGCCAAAATGATGATTTCTTCGGTCGTCTCAAGGCCATTATTCGCGCCAAAGGTGGACATATTGAAAACTACTGATACAATTTGAAAATTGATGTATTCTCCAACATTTTTTGCTTTGGCACAATAAAATTTATCAAAAAATAAAAAAATTATAGCATTTTAAAAAGCTATAGTTCGAGTAAGTCAACTTGTATATAACCAGCATCAACTGCTGTAACATCGCAACTAATTTCTTGGACTTAACTCCACGAAACATTTGGTTTGATGAAGATTTGCGGTAAGTACATGCAACAAAACAACTCCGCTATGAAACGACACAGAAAGACGAGAGCTCTACAAACAGAAGATGCTGTCTTTCCAGGAGACAACGAAACAGGAAAAGCGAAGACAATATTGCGGTTAGTCAAAACTGCAGTCAATCGATTCCATTCAAGAGGTGCATATCTCTCGAACGTCCCGGCGGGGTATTTTTCAAAAAGACATGCCTAAATGCCTGTATAAAATAGTCTTTGCCCACGAGCTAAACCCAAATGACCATCGTACACGACGAAATTTCGCTGATTTGGTTCTATTGAAGGTGAAAGACTTTCACAGAAAAATCATCCTCTGTGACGAGGCGAATAGGTGCACCAACAGCAGCCATTTTATACGAAAGAGTTGACTGCTTGGTGTTTTCAGGACGAAGGTGTTACTGGGCCGTACTTCTACAGAGATTAAAGACAATGGAGACTACTATCTCTCCAAGTTAACCTTTTTTTTTGGGATAAATCGGAACTAGAAGGCTTGGACGGTATATGGTTTCAACAACAACAGCGCATGCCACAACCAAGATATTGAAGACAAAATTTCGCCAGCAATGGCTCTGTCAAATCGCCACCAAACTCGTGCAATTTAGCGCCTTTAAACTTTTTGCTTTCCGATTGAGTTTGCCTTAACCTCTAGAGAAATCCTATGCCGCCAGCTTCGAATGTAGAAGACCAGCGGCATTGGGTTTCAAGCCAACGCAGCAAAGAAAACAGCGAATATGTAGAGCGTCCTCGCGGAAAAGAACGAGAAGCACTTGCGAGTGTTACGAGAAGAAAAGAAGAGAAGATTATAGGCTCCCCAGATTCTTCGTAAGAAAAGAAAGAGCACAACTCGCGCGAGAGACCTTAAAAAATTGATACCAGAAGAATGGAGCTCGAAAGTCTTACAAGCAAATAAAACGAGATGTGCAAGGATGTAGAAGGGGAACTCATAGTCCAAGTACTCTGGAAAACCACCATCAAGCAGAAAACAGACGAAACGATGTCTTAGTCCATCCGATTAAGACGAAGTTAGGACAGCCATTTCCAAATTTAAGTCTACCAGACCAGCTAGGCCTAATCGCTAAACTGCCGAGCTGCTTAAACCTGCTGGTGATGATTGAATATGGAGCGTACATCAACTCATCTTAAAAATACGGGTCTATGAAAGTATGTCCGACGAACAGAACCTCCAGTATTGTTTGTCGGATCCTTACTGCGCCAATTACAGGGGAGTACGTCTCCACAAAATTTAACATCGCATAAAAAATCCAAACTGCCGTATATGCGGCCGCCAAAGACCCTTCGTAAACAGTCTGACTGTCCTCTATCACTCGCACAGCATCGACGCCTAGGACAAAACGTCACGATAGGCAGTTACAACTTTGAGCCAATAAGAGACTTTGCTAGCATCTACGACACCACTGCGGAAATCAGGCAAAGAATCACTCTTGCGGATCGCTGTTTCTTTGGTCTTAGAAGGCAATTGGGTAGTAAAGCCCTTTCTCGAGCAACCAAAGTGACATTATACAGGCCTGCTTTACAGCGCAGAAATGTTCAGTGTCCACGAAAGCGGGTGAAAATGCTCGCGGGCGCTGCGGGAAAAAAGTTCTTCGGATAATTTTCAGTCCCATTTACATCGATGGAGAATAAAGGCGACGTTTCGACAACGAATTGAACGAGCTATACAGCGACGATTGTCTCGTCAGAAAAGCTGGAATAAACCGGCTTAGATGGCTAGGTTACTTGAGCGTATAGACAAAAGCATCTCAGCCTGGAAAGATTTCGACAAAGCAATAATGAACGAGCTCATCTTTGGTGGCGCAGACAAGTGGAAGGTTTCCACAGTCAACTTCGTCCGCACAACTGGAGGCAGCTGGAAAAAGATAGCGGAGGGGTATGCTAGCTGAGACCCTGGTCCGCCATCTATATAAGTAAGTAAGCCACTCTTTTCTTTGGGGCTTCATCAAGGCTCTAATCTATGCCGTCAAGGCAACAACTTTAGACCCGAGCATTCGACTTGGAATTGCTGAAATATCGGCCGGTTTATGCGGAAAAAGTTATGGAAAATTAAGATGGAGCAGCCGCAAATCTTCTTGGAGTACGGGCCGTTTAAGATGATTCTCTGCGGTCAAAATCCAAGTTACAGAAGATCTCAGATCCATAACTTAGTTTTAGTTGAGAGAAATGTTTATGATTGCCATAGGGTACGGTGTCCGCCATAAATTTTACCTATGCTGGCACCTACATGAGTATTTCAATTTAGGGTCCTGTCAAATATGAAACCCACCGTAGTCAATAGCTTAATATTTGGGCAGGCAGATATGTAGATCTAACAATTTTTTTATAAATGACAAGTGCTTTAGATTTCGCTAAGATAAGACAGAGTTCTTTCCTTAAGGCTCAATTTTATATCATCATTTACAAACTTTGCAGCTGTATCAGTCATATGAAGAAGTCGACTTAATATAATATGGACATCGTCGGCAAACATGTGTACACCACAATGTTTAATCTGGACGGGAAGCTCATTTACATACAAAGTGAAGATAACTGGTCCTAGAATGGAGCCCTGTGGTACACCGATGACTTTTTCTTTCACTTAAGCAGGAAGAAACTAGTTTTGTCGATTCACAAGAGAATTCCATGATTAGCTGTGTCAAAGGCTTTTGAAAAATCTTTCCTATTGTATTTAAAGCTTCCTTCGACAACCAATAACAGTGCAGTTTTGCTGCTTCTTTTTGCTCGAAAGCCAGATTGATGAGCACTAAGTAGCTTATATTGGGTCAGGTGCTTCTGAATTTGAGAAAGGACATTTTTTTCAAATACTTTCGAGAGGAAAAGAAGTATGGCTAATGGTCTGTATTGCAAAGAGCTTATTTTTGCCCTTTTCCAGTCTTTTGGGAAAGTTGAACGCGCAATAGTGGAACTCAAAGTAAACGCTATAAATGGCAAAATTAGTTTCATAAACCTTGGATTGATTCCATATTCCGCACGCAACAAAAATTTAGAGTGCTATCGTTTTCATCCCTTCCTATTGCCTCAAAGGGATTAGAAAAATGTTCATTACTTGGTTGCAAAGAGTTGAGAAAATCGAGATTCATATCTGCCGGACTTGTATATAGAATGCTGCTTACCGAAGGCAATCTTACGCATGTGTGTTCATCTATTTTTTTCCGTTGAGTCTTCACCTTGTTCTCGGCTATAGTACAGAGACTTGGAGGCTCTTATTTTTGAAACGACAGAACAATAGGTCTTGTTGAATTCATCAAGCATGAACCTTTTCCACTTCTTGTAGGCTGCGTCGGGTTATTGCATGACTTGGAGTATTTTAGGCGTTAACCAGATTGGTGAAGCAGATCTAATGATCTTTTTCTAATATCTGTTCCTGAAGAAATTCAACTTGGTCATTAACACGCAGCATTCTGCTGTAAGGCGAGGGGATTAATATTTTTGAAATCCTTGAAATACAAAGGCCAGGTATATAAGTTTATGTTGTGAGAAGCATGGCACAGAAAGCTGAATATAGAAAAGCACCTTGTCAATACTGCTAGCAAGGAAGAGGTCGACAAGACTATTTGAACTGTTGGCGAAGTTAGTAGTGGCAGGTGCGGTGTGTGATACCTTAAGCATCCGTCGTTTTATTTAAAAAAAAAAGAATTTGAGGGCATCTAACGAAAAACCTTGTATGAACAGTTCAGGAAGTCTTTTCCTCGGAGATACCTGAAAAAATGTCATCCCGAAATTGAAATTCCATATCATGTCTAGCACGCTCATGTCCTTGTATCCAATGAAATGAGTGCTCAAAAGGATTTTTAATGCATCCGCACCAGATTTCATCGAAGAGCCGCAATGTCGTTCGTCATATGAGGAGTCAGAGCCCAGAGACTCTCTAAGCCGTACAGAGTCTTTAAGGCTATCAAAGGTCTGGTAGTTCCTTTTTCCTTTTTATTGTACACTTTTCCTCATAATGCTCGCGGAATGCTATTGAAGATTTTCTGGTCAGCGTGTTAAGACAACGGAAAAGTCTTCCTGCGGTATTTAGCTTCACAAGAAGCTTCTACTTCCGTCTATTTTTCCAAGGATGGCGGACTAGATATTGAAGCTCTTCTACTGAAACAAGGGTATTATGTAATTGATTCTTGAGACCTTGATCCAATTTCATGGAACTTTAAAGTTCTTAGGGTTTCTGTAAGGTCATGCCATATCATCCCCAAAGACAGAAGTTGGCTTCATTCCGGTACAATTGTGATTAAAAAAATCTGTCTATCAATGAGGATTTCCCAATTACTTAATCGTCTATGGAGTCCTATTTTTCAACATACACAGGGTTATACACACATATTAGGCTTACATGAATTTATACTTGAATTCACCATGGAACCGAGGAGCCATGAGACATTTGTTCGCCACTTCCTTCTCCACAGCATCAAAGTTGCACGCAAGCAAATGGATCAGATCCACATTTGCCCTTTGGCTGTTATCCATTTCTAACCCCCCCTAGAACATCAATTTGTGTAAAACCTTGACAAAGCGACAGATGGCATCGAATTTTCAACTGAGTGGTAACCCTCATTTGAATCAGCTTTAGTCCCTTTCAAGTTTGTAAAAATCCGTAATTTCAAGTCCACTTTTCTGAAAAACATTTGCCCCTTTCCCCAGCATTGGCACTTTTTTTTCTTTTACCAAGTTCGAACTCAAAAAGTTTTGCGGCACCAATTTTTATCTAAAAGCATTTTTGGCACCCAAATTCGAATGAGATACAAAAATATGGGCATCCCTTTGGCCTAAAGGAATTAGTGACATGAATACGAAAAGTGCAAAAAAAAAGAAACTGAAATCACTGAATCCCAATCAATTGATGGGAACTTCCACCAGATGTAAAAGGAATCGTAAAATTCGAATTCAGATTTCGTCGTAGTAAACCAATTTCGGTTAATGACAATGTGCAAATCAAATGTTTTTCTCATCTCGTAAATAATTAAATCCCTCTAGTTAATATATTCCGCCAATCTAAACGCGTGTCTTACTATGAAACTGAAGCCTGATGCCTCATCTCCATCCATCCATACGTTCTTGGGGTGATGAAACTTTATTAGAGAAATTTTGAGAAATTACTACAAAGAGCCAATGTCGAGGCAAGTTTGTGTAATAAGTTTCCAAGAAAACCAAGACGCGCGAGTCAGGAATCAAAGGGAGCCAAACTATAAATTAATTTCTCGTGCGGCTTCAATTAACGCGTGCGAATAGTAGTATTTGCCGATAGAATAAGGTCATTAATCAAATTAATCTACAAGATGACAAATAATGAATGATAATGAAAAATAATTCTAGTTCAAGATTTGTTGGATACCGATATGATCGTGCGATAAATATTTCACAATTTATTGTTTTATAAAAAAGTTATTTAAATTAAAAGTTTATTTATGAGGTTCTTTTGTACAAGAGCGGGACCATGCAACATGAGTCTCACAACAGAATATACTCGAGTAGATCCTGGAAAAGGCACCAAGTTTGTGATCCACCAAGCAGAATAAGTAGACGACCGACTGAGTTCTACAGTAACAGAAAATGATATAACCGAACACTAGCAGGCGATTCAATAACACTTAAAAAAAAAATAACAAAGTCTACATATCTATGAAATGCAAACGTAAATAAACTCATAATGGAAGGAGATTCGGAGGAAGTTTTAAAATAAACAATACCAACTTGAATAACCGTGTGGCGCTCCCATTGCTTCGATTTGAGTTCTGTTTTTTTGTTAAGTTGGTAAATCTGTCGTTGACATTCCTTCTAAATCTTAGCGTCATAGCTTGATATTTGCAAAAGTTACGTAGCCAAGAGTACATCTATCTCTGTGTGTGTTGGCGATTTTTTTACAATTTTAGAAATGGATTTAAATTTGCAACAACGAACTTGTATTACTCGTAAATTTTGCGTAAAAAACGGATTTAATGGTGCGCGAACGTTGGAAATGTTGGAAAAGTGTTTCGCAAAGATTCTCTAAAGAAAACCGTCGTTTACCAGTGGCACGAGCGGTTCAAAAGTGGTCGTGAGTCAATCGAAGATAATAAACGCAGTGGCAGACCATCGACATCGAAAACCGACGAAAACTTTGATGAAGTACGAGTAAAAAAAATGTTGGTCAATAACCGCAAATTAACCATCAGAGGGATGGCGGAGGACTTGAATATTGCCTATGGATCCGTCCAAGTCATTTTGATTAATGGTTTGGGTTTCCGTCGTGTAGCAACAAAGTTGGTGCCAAAAGACCTCAATTCCATGCAAAAAAGAGACAGTGTTGACGTCGCAAAAGAGATGATTTGCGAGGCTGAATCCGATCCCACATTTATCAAAAGGATCATTACTGGAGACGAGACGTGGATTTATGAGTACGACACGCAATCCAGACATCAGGCAAGTGAATGGCGTTCACCAAATGAGCCGAGACCAAAAAACCCACGTCGTTTTCAGTTAAAAAAGAAAGCAATGCTCACGGTTTTGATGGATTACAACGGTGTAGTGCATCATGAATTTTTGCCAGAAGGCCAGACAGTAAACAGAGAGTATTATGAGACGTTTGCGTGAAGCAATTCGCCGAAAGAGACCAGAATTGTGGGCAGAAAACTCGTGGATTTTGCACCATGATAAGGCATCGTCGCACAGTGCCATCGTAATTTTTTGACGAAAAATGCAACAAATACCATCCAACATATACCGAATTCACCTGATTTGTCTCCCTGTGACTTCTTTCTGTTCAATCGAGTTAAAAAACCACCACGGGGAACGCGTTTCAACAGCCGAGAGGAAGTAATGGAAAAATCGCAGGAAACACTGATGGACATACCGAAAACCGAATATAAAAAATGTTTCGAGGATTGGATCAAGCGCTGGCATAAGTGTGTTACAGTCGATGGGGATTACTCTTAAGGGGACAGTATAGATTTAGATGAATAAACTTGTATTTTACATTTTCTGAATACATTCCGGAAACTTTTTGATCAAGGTAGTAAATCTAATAAACAACCAGCAACAGAAAAGTCACATTTTTACAATCACATACCAATTCGATGCAGCCAGATCAGATCCTCGTAAAACACGAGGATTAATCAATGAAATACTGCAAAGAAAAAAGGCATCGTTAGCCTAGAAAGCTCGGTAAACAGTTAAAATGAGAATTCCCACGCTAGGTAGCTAGGTTTACCTACCTAGAGTGGCTGTTGGAAAACCAACCCACTTAGACCTATTGGCCCATTGTGATGCCACGTGGATCTACAATATGATCTTACTAATGGAATCTGTTTGAGCGTAGGAGACTGTCTACCTATATTCTCTACATCTTTTAGGTCATTGAAAGAGCTGGATATGTATAGAATAGGTGGAGCATTGTCTCCTCTTCCTCATCATCCATGCAGCTTCTACAGAAATCGTTTGTAAAAGCGCCAACCTTACTTCCGTGCTTGCCTATGAGACAGTGTCCAGTGATGACACCTTTGATGGCGCTGAGACGCTTCCTATTTAGAAGGATCAGACTGTTAGAGCGATTGGGATCTAGCTTTGGCCAGATCTGTTTGGTCGTTAGACATGTTGATCCAACAATCCACCTAAGGTCTGTTCTTTTATTGGCATCCGGCTTTAATATTAATTTGCACGTAGCGATTTTTATATCTATGCTACCCTTTTTAGGGTAAAATTGGTAGAGAGGTTCCTATTTTGGCGAGTTCATCGGCCCTACAGTTCTCTGGAATGTCTCTGTGGCCCAGCAGCTCTGCCATCTCCATAAGAGATGACCGGAATTCAAGGGTGGGTTTCGAACTTTATGAGGCTGAGCCAAGGAACTTGATAGCTGCCTGACTATCCGAAAAGATGCCGATATCCTTTAATCGCCAAAATTTCCGCCTGGAACTAGCCACAGTAATTTGTAAGGCGAAAGAGAGGCTTAGATTTATCTTATCTGAGAAAACACCGCCACTAACCCCGCTATCGGTTTTAGATTCATCTGTGTAGAAATGGATTGACTTGACCTCCATGAAAGCATCTTCTTCCCAGAAAAATCTAGAGGGAAAGCTCATATGGAAGTCTTTGTCAAACCAAAGTTCAGGTATGGTCTAATCGATGTTCTCTGTGAGGATTGCTAATGAATGTGTTAAAAATGTTAGCGTGTTCAAATGAATTATTTGTCCACTGTGTAGTCGCTTTTAGGCGAATAGTTGCAGTCGTAACTACTTGCCTGCTGAAGATATCGAGGGGTATCAAATGAAACACAATGTCTAATGCCGCAGAGGGAGTAGTCCGTAAGGCTCCGCTTATTCATAGACATGCTGTTCTTCGAAGTCGGCTTAGTTTGCTGCAGTTGACTGCACTGTCTAAGGCCGTCCACCAGACAGCAACCCCGTAGCAGGGTATCGGTCTTATGATCGAGATGTATAGCCAGTGGGTTATGCGAGGTTGAAGGCCCTCGCAAAAGGAAAAGAGGACAAGATCAGTTTTATGAGGGCCTACTCTCTTCAGATTTAGATGAAGAAATGCTTTAATGGTATTAAGATGCTTACCGGAGAGGGCTATAGCAGAGGCATAGGCAATCACCCTGCTACCACCCGCTTCCAGGTATATCAGCAGTTCATTAACCACTAAGTCCCAGAGAAGGGGAGAGAGGAAACCGCCTTGCCTTCTGCTGACACATCTTTTAGCAGAAGTCTCACCCAATTTGGAGTTGATTATCCTGCTTTTTAGCATAAAACTGATCAACTCCCCAAGTGAGTCGTCTACCTGCAGAGTTAACAGCGCAGTCGTGATTGCGGATGGGTTGATGTTTTTAAAGGCACCCTCTACGTCCAGGAAGCAACCATTGTGTACTCTCTATATTGTAGGGTTCGTTCGATGTGGCTAGTCAGTGAATGCAGAGCCGTTTCCACCGACTTTCCTTTACAGTAGGCATGTTGAGCCGTTGACAGAAGTCTAGGATCAATTTTAGCTCGTATATAGATATCAATCAGTCGTTCTAGAGTTTTCAGAAGGAAAGATGATAGACTTATAAGTCTGAGGTCCTTTGGAACAGCATGAGGACATTTTCCGGCTTTGGGAATGAAAACTAGATTGACTTATCTTCATGACAGTGAAATGTAGATCAATTCTACACAGCCCCTTATGATATTCTCTAGCGTATGCAGGATAATATCTGGGGACCTTTGTAGCTCGGCAGTTATTATACCGTCCGGACCAGCAGACTTGTATTTTTTGAGGCTATGCAGCGCCCAGAGCAGTTTGTCTCTTGTAATCAGACCATGAATTATGGTGCCGATGCAATAGGCCTGTTTGGATTGCTACTGGCCGCGAATTGAGAGCTACCTTGAAAGCATGTGTCCAGTAGCAGGTTGAGTGATTCATCACTTGAAGTTGTCCAAGAGCCATCGGTTTTTTTTCAAGCAGCTAGGCATGATAGGATTTGTAGAGACTATTTTTCTTAGCTGTGATGCCTCAGAGGTTTCTGTGATGTTGTCACAGAATGATCTCCAGGATTGTCGCTTTGCCTTCCTCAGTTCTTTTTTGTATATTTTGAGGGATTCTTTGTCCCAGTCAGTCACTTTTCTTGTGCTTTTTGCTAGGTTAAAAAGTTTTATGCAAGTGTTTCTAAGCAGTCCCAGTGCTGATGTCCACCAGTGCGACTTTTTCTTGCCTCTAGGTTGAATAAGAGGGCAGGAAGCGGCCGCAGCCAGGGTGAATTCCTTGATTTTCATGTCAAGCTCGTTGGTGTCGCGCGGGGTACTTGAGATCAGTTTTCCGATGATTCTAAAATGCTGGTTGGCTGGGAGGAACATCACTCAGGCTAAATTGGATGTATCTGTGGTCTGAAAAAGAGTGTGCAGACGATACCATCCAGTTCGTTAGCATTTGAGTGATGTTGTCGGGGACAAGAGTGATGTCTATCACTTTCGGTTGGTTTCTTGTTATAAAAGTGAGCTCATTGCCAATGTTGCAAACATTGAGGTTAGTATTTACAATATAATCAAAAAGTGACACACCTCTGTCGTTGATGCCGGTACTGACCCATACTGTGTGATGAGCGTTAGCGTCGCATCCGATGATGAGGCCAGTTTTTTGCCTTCCAGCTTACAGTACCACCCTTTCTACGTTATTGCCAGGGAGAGGGCCCACATGGTCGTGGTCAAGATATGCCGATGCCAGCCAGTAGGAGCCTTTGGCAGTCTCTAGTCTGACAACGGTGAAGTCAGGGTCGCTCACTCTAGATCATAAGGATTTCAAAGAAAGCCTTTCTTTGATAAAAGAAGCCATTTTTCATTATTGAGGAATTTTTTTGAGGAGTATTTCTAACTCATATACTAAACGAACTTGATAAATATCAAATGCTACACGTGCTGAGGATACTCTATAACATGGCTAATTTACATGTAAATTCTCATGGGAATTCACCATACTTATACGAAGCCAGCCATGACTCAACGTATACTCGGGTCTATACGGACACCAGATGAACCATCGGTATCCCGAGGGCCAGTTGTGGATTTGTTCAACCCTTGCAAATAAAACACAACTTATTTGAATGTCTTCCACATGACTGACTTGTTATCAGAAACTAACATAACTTAGCATAATAGCTAGAATAATACAAAATATTATACAGTGAATAGTTGGTACTTAACATTTAGCAATCATGTTGTTTTGCTTGCATTCCTAATCCAGAACTAGATCAACCGATGTCGGTAGAGCAATTCTGTTGTTGGGCTACCCAATGCTGCTTATCTTCTTGGCGTTGACAAACAAAAGTCAAACCAAGTCAAATTTTGTTGTTAAGCTGATATTTTCCATTACGTGTTGACGATGATTTTGGTGTTGTCACCAAGCAATGCCTAGGTAGGTACTTTGACGATGATGATGACGATGCTATGGACAAAACACGTGTATTGTGTACTCCACCACGACGCCACCTTTGCCGCTCATGGGTTAGTAATGCCCTACGTGCGTTAAACCCTCTCTTTTTGTTCCCTACTCTGAATCTGTCGCCTTTTCGTTCCTCTCCCATGTCTCGTTCCGCCCGAGCTGCCGCACTACGCGCACTACCCTCACCCGTTTTTTTTTCGTTTCAACGGAGTTTTAGCAATCACTACGAGATGGGTGTTAAGGAGAGGTTGAAGCGGAAGATCTTTACTGGCTACATAAGAGCACTACTGGTGAAAATAGCGATACAACATCATGAAGTATCCTCGTTGGATAATATTAGTGTAATTTTGAATAACATTTAGTGGGTGCAACAGAATCTAAAGATTCACTTAATCGGATTTCGGAACCCCTTCATGTCGCATTTTCGTTTCATCGGAGTTTGGAATCACTTCCTGTCGCTTTCTTTTCGTTTCATCGGGGTTTGAAATTACCGCCAAAGAGCGATAAAAAGTTACACTTCAAAACTAAATATCGACGAAGCAATAATTAATGATATTTCAAACTGTGTTTCTACAGTGTCCGGCGCTATATTATACACGAGAATAGGACCCTTCTTATTTTAATTGTCGTAAATACTACAAATGTTCATGAGATGCATGAGATAATTTGTTCGCTGGGAGAAGACAAATCATCAGGAATCGACTGCATACAAAGAAGAAGATACACGTCTATGTACTTCGGTTGACAACCCCAAGCACATTTCTGTGCTTTTACGCAAAAAGGTTGGGCTCCATTTGCAGGGCTACACACCTTTAATTACTTCTTAATATAAATCATGGTCCAAAGGTGGAAAAGTTTTATCAAAACGTAAGGTTTACTAGAGTTTATTAAAATCTTGACGTATCTCTATCGATCTTTGACATTTGTCACGTCATTCCACAATCTTCACCACGTATCTTTAAAGCAAAGTATGAATCTATTTCTCATACTTTTCACACATAGTACAAATTATATGTGATTTATATAATATTTTAATTGATGTACGTCATGACGTAACCTATAAATTGACACACACGTTCATATGCGATGATAGAGACAAGTGTAAATAAAAATTCTACGTTCGCGTGGGTAATGTTGTTAATGTTAAAAATTAGTGACTACGTCAATGGTGGCAAGATACTCGTACTCATATAAAGGGTGTACCGAAATTCACGAAAGAAGGAATTTTTTTTTATATTGTAGAGAACACAGTTAATTTTTTATTGATTCATAAAGTACTCGTAGAGAGTCTAGGGTTATGTATGGAATAGCATATAGGGTAAATGGCCTCCATGGCTATGTTGGAACATATTCTTCTGCTGAAATTTTCCATGATTGACACAGTGCTAAATTTGCTCCTTTAAGGCGTGGTGGTCGTGGACTTATTGACATAAATCTGAGACTTCAAAATCGTTAAATCGTATAATATGGGCGGCCAATTCTGATCACCGAAATGGGAAATTTCATGACCAGGGAATGTAATTGGTGCTATATGCCATACAGCTCAGTAAGTGAATTGTTTCTTGGGCTGTATGGTATATAGCACCACATGTCATCCACATCCATATTTTACGCACAAAAAGTTACATTACCATGTCGCGACAGAGAGAACCATTAATGATGCCTCCAGCACAAAATCCGCTGGATGCATTTGTTCTCAACAATCACTCATGGATTTTCTGAACAATAAATTCGACGATTTAGACGATTAATAGGGCCACCAAGCCAAGATGAAAATGAGCCTCAACGCTGGAGATGATTTTGTTTGAAAACGAACTCTCTTCGATGTGCGTGATCTGTAGGCTTCAGTTCTTGTGCCAATTGCACTTTGAATTCATGAAGATGCAAATGTTTCGTGAGAATACGCTGTAGAGAGCTTCTCGAAATGTCCAATTCTTGAGTGTTCCTAAACGCTCAACAACACTCTTAAGAACTACGTCGTTGTTTTATGTTGAGCGACTTGTTGAAGGACGTCAATGGTGTCTAACATCACTAATTAATCCAGTCGCACTGAATTCTTGAAGATAAATCACACTGTTCCGACCATATTTTGTACGAAAATTGAGAGCTGTAGCTGTCAAGCCTTTAATATTTTTAAAATATCGCTCAACCATGAAAACGGGTTGTTCTTTCGTGTAGCGCAGCCTTTTTTCTTCGATGGCAACACCTTGCCGCACAAATCGTGCGTGAATTTTGGGGCACCCTTTACAAAGCAATAATCCGCATTTAAAAAGAATTACAAAGGCTAAGCTCCCCATGGCAACCCTTGTTAATTTCAATGCGTTTGTGACGAGTTATTTGTTACTATTGTAATTTCACTGAGCTATGTAAATATGTATCTACGTCATTGGATTTGGCACGAGTATCATGCAAATGTGGATGGAAATCCTTCTGGTTTCAGCACATGCAAAGAATATCTTTTAATGGGAATAACCTCAAAGATTATGAATGCTTTTAACAATGGTCTATTTGTAATGTCAATGGTTTCTTTGAGCATTAAATTTTGGAAAAAATGTTTCATGAAATTTTATTTCGCGTAGATATTGTGGCAGGTGGATAGCATGCTTGTCCTTCATTTTCACCGAAACTTTATTGTATCCATTCGATATGTTATTAAAGCAATTTTCGAAAATTTATATCTGCAATTCTGATTATTGTAAGCGATGACCCTTGAAATTACATTGAGGCATTTCGAAATAACCTCCGTATCTAATTGGTGCGTTAACGAGATACAAATACGAGTATATGTTTTGAATAATTGCCTCACCGCATATCGGTTTTACTGACTAATTGACATGCAAACAGTGTGTGCTTTCAAGGATCAATGAACACTCGTTTTTTTTTTAAAGGCCTTTCTGGGATGTGTGGTAACGCAGAGTTTATTATGATTGTCAAAAATTTTGATGACCGTTTGTCATAAAAAGAAATTCATTCGACTGGCTTCTGGGTCTATTTTTTATTTCGTCATCATCATGATCATAGGCACAGAGAGCCGTTTTGGTAGTGCAATCGAAAGCGTTGCCTAGAAAGGGATACAGGCCAACTGAGTTTGCTGTAAGACTAAACACTATTATACCATGGTTGCCTCTCCTCTATATTCATAAAAATATGTGGCGATCCAGATCACCAGAACTGTCAGCAAAATTGATTAAGCTGCGATCCACGCCAGGCACTCCTCCAGATGAATCGACGCCCACGGATATCTCAGACAAATAGACAAACTACAGAGCGGGACCTATATCGGCTTATTCGGAAGAAAAAGAAAGAGCACGAGAGGCACGATAACAAGGAAATCGAATAATCTAATCCCAGCAACTATGTTCGAAAATTTTACCAAAAGACAGGAAGAACGCGTCCAGCCAAAAAGACCTGAACAGCGACCTGCGAAAATCCGGAGAATCTGGAAAATGCACTCCTGCAGGCTATTAAATGGTGGGATGAACCACATTCCGCTGTCTCGCAGAGCCTAGACTAAAAAATTCCAGATTTCCACATGGACGAATAAAATGAAGTAAAGATAGCAATATACGTCTAAAGTTAAGCCCACCCACCACTCGTCTTCATGCCGAGCTATTTAAGGCAACGAAACCTGACTTGATAGAGAGCATTCACCAGCTCATTTCCAAGATGTATTCGGATCGTCATCTGTTTGATACAACAAAAGGGGCACTCTAAACTGCCCCAGCGAAATACTATATATGCATATAACGATCCACAGCTGACCAAAAATTCACACTACCAAGGACCTTAGAGAGAGCGCAAGAATTCCGAATCTAAAGAGACGTCAAGGCAAAGCCATGTTTAGTTTTACCAAACACGTCCGATTATGCAGAATAACGTGGAGTTCGCTGCTCCGTAAATGCTGGAAGCAATCTTACTGATTTCAAGATCAGGCTTAGCCGAGGTGATGCTACTCCAATCATATTTTTGTTTACTAAGTAAAGTTTGAAAAATTATCAGGCGAAGGCTTATGCCCGAGCGGTGTTTATAAATTGTTGAAAATTTATTTCCAAAATCAGTGTTCACTAAAAAAGGTTTATAGAGTGCTGCACCAACTTCATGAGCAACATGATCGATTCGTCATTTTGCGCAAGAACTTCGCCTGTGTCCATCAGCTTTCAGAAAGATTTTGAGTAAGGATCTCGGTTTATACGCTTACAGGATTCGATTGCTGCAAGAATTGAAGCCAGGCAAATTGGACGCTTGGACCGTCAAATTTTGTTCACGGATGAGGCTTATTTTTGTCTCAGGTGCTTTGTTAATAAGCAAAATTGTCGACTTTAGAGCTACGAAAATGTGAAGGTGATCCATCTGCTACGGATGCGCAATAAATGGCGCCCGATACAGAGCCATAATCAAAAATTTTTTTTGTTTCCAAAAGTACGTGAACAAAGTGCTGCAGGATATTCAGTTTCAACAGGATGGTGCCGTACTGTTGGCGAATCCATCTAGTTAGAATGTGATCGATGACAACATTATCTGCTGAAATGGATCGGTGGTCTGGGTTCCAAGATCTGTATTCGAATTCTTTGGCCTGAGCGGATAAGCGGATGGTGGTGGCCATATGCCTGAAATCGTGCCGTAAAATTATCTATGGAATAAAAAAGAACCTTGTCTCGTTTACTCAAATTGTGTCCTCAGAAGTATGGGCGTTAACGAATCTGGACGAAGATATCATTGATTGTTTTAAATGCAAGATTCTTTGAATGATTTTTGATTCTGCTTGCGTTGACAAACTTTGGAGGATGAGATATACTCGTACTCGTACAATAATATCAGGCTCTTCAAATTGAAGTGCGACGTCGATCGGTTAAAAATAAAAATGCGGACCAGTAGCTTGAAATGGCTGACACACGTGGAAGACCTAACTATAGGTGGCACATACAATTGGTCTACCCATCTGCAGTGCACAATTGGAGGCAGTTACCAAAAGACCACATTTGCTGGGAAGGTTTTTGATAGGGACCCAGGTCCACCCAGAACTAAAGTCCCATCTAAGAATGTAAGGAGGTATTTCCTAAAAGATAATATTGTGAACAAGCGTTTAGCCTTCGAACAGCTTAAGGTAGTCTACGTAGATGGGCGGTGTAAACCTTTGTCAGCATTCACCCATTCAATGTAAATTCGAGTTCCTATTGCGGAGCTTTTAAAATGTCCTTGTAAACTATTTTATCAGGCTAAAAACGTGATTCAAGGCTCCTCTAATATTTTTTCGAGGCGAATAACTTCGACCTACAGTGGTACAAATGAAGAAAAAAATTGTTAGCACGACAATCTGGAGTAGTCCAAAACCGAGTCTCTCTCACTAGCTGTCGTTCGCCTTGCCATTTTGTATGATACAACCAAGTGCTGAAGCCGGTGTGGACCTATGTTATACAACTCTGAGTTTGAATATAGAAAACGAATGTCAAAGTATTTGGAGGCGAAAGGCACCCTTGTACGTTCTTGCACTTAGGTCTGTGTAGACCTTTCGGGCAAGGATATTAGGAGGAGATGGAGATTTGATTTCGTTTGCTAATTGTGGTTTCAGCTTTCCGTCTCGTGTTGGTTGACATATGGTTCATAAATTGATCTCGGACATACACGAACCTGAAAAGAGGTTTCACAGGTTGGAAGATTATTCCGCATTACCTTGGCTTCGATTTGTATCGTTTACTTCACTTGTATTCTTCGAGGGCAGAGTGGAGGATTGAAACTTTGATCTGCCAGTTTTTTTTTTAAAGGAAGATATTTTTGAGCTGCCTGACACTCCTTTGAGGCAAGAGACAGCAGAGGTAAACCTTATGATGTATGCAAAGAGGCTTAAACCCTTCATAAGCTTTAATTTAAACGAGATGCAGCCTCGCTATCATTAAATACGGCTATATCTAAGCGGGATATTACCTTTATTGTCGCAAGTCTGGCCGCAAATATTTCAACCTAATACAGTGCCCATTAGGTTGAAATATTTCAATTGATGGGAGAAGGTCCCAGTGTCAGTTTGTATCTTCACCTTTGATCCAGCAGTTTTTGCTGCCGATTCTTGCATGTAGAGGTCTAGGGCCATGATAGTTTCTACAGAGGAATTTGTACACAGTAACAGGTAGCACCAACGACCTTTTCCCGACTTCGAAAGTTAGACGAGTGAGAGACTTTTTCATAAACGGAAGATTTCGCAGGTTTCCTATTGTCCGTTATTAGAGTCTAAGTCTTATTCCGTAGGTAGGTAGGTTGGTAAGAGTGGCTGTTGGAAACACCAAGGCCTATTGGCCCTTTGGGATGCCACATGGATCTATGATCCTCTTACTAATGGAACCAGTTTAAGCTTACGATGGAGCGTAGGATACTGTTTACGTCTATATTTTTTAGATCGTTCAGGTCATTGTAGACGAAAGCTTCTAAGTGAAATTTTCTTCTCTGAGAGAGAGCTGGACCTGTAGAGAGTAGGTGGAGGATTGTCTCCTCTTCCTCTCGTCCATGCAGCTTCTACAGAAATCTTTTGTAAAAGCGCAAAGCCTTCTTGCGTGCTTGCCTATGAGGCAGTGTCCAGTGATGACACCTATGATGGCGCTGAGATGCTTCCTATTTAGAAGTATCAGTCTCTTAGAGCGATTATGATCTAGCTTTGGCCAGATCTGTTTAGTCGCTAGGCCTGTTGGTCCAACAGTCCACCAAAGGATCGGCATCCAGCTTTAACATTAATTTGCACGTGGCGATTAGTATACCTATGCTACCTCTTTTCCGGTAGAACAGGTTGAGTGGTTTCTACTTCGGCGAGTTCATCGGCCCTACAGTCCCTGGAATGTCTCTGTGGCCCTGCCCTGCCATCTCCATAAGAGATGATCGGCATTCAAGGGTGGTTTTCGAATTTTATGAGACTGAGCCAAGGAACTTGATAGCTGCCTGACTATCCGAAAAGATGCCGATATCCTTTGCATATATCTCGTTTTTTTCAGCCAGCACAGAGCTTGTTTAATCGCTAAAATTTCCGCCTGGAACTCGCCACAGTAATTTGTAAAGCGGAAAGAGAGGCTTAGATTTAGCTTATCTGAGAAAACACCGCCACCAACCCCGCTATCGGTTTTAGATCCATCTGTGTAGAAATGGATTGACTTGACCTCCATGAAAGCATGTTCCTCCCAGAAGGGTCTAGAGGGGAAGTTTACATGGAAGACTTTGTCAAACCAAAGTTCAGGTATGGTATAATCGATGTTCTCTGTGAGGATTGCTAATGTATTAAGAATGTTAGCGTGGTCAAATGAATTATTTGTTCACTGTGTAGTCGCTTTAAGGCGAATTGGTGCAGTCGCAGCTACTTGCCAGCTAAAGATATCGAGGGGTGTCAAGTGAAACAGAATGTCTAATGCCGCAGAGGGAGTAGACCGTAAGGCACCGCTTATGCGTAGACATGCTGTTCTTTGGACTTTGCTTAGTTTACTGTATTGTGAGGACAACCCCGTAAGTGAGTATCGGTCTTATGACCGAGATGTATAGCCAGTGGGTTATGCGAGGTTGAAGGCCCTGTCTTATTCCGTAGTAGTCGCCGAATTTGCGTGATGTCATCATTTCCAGTGGTACACCCAGTTGAATACTCCCTTCGATGTCTGCCAGTCAACCTTGCTGGTGTTTTTTCTTTATTAAGGTCCTAAAGTATGAACAGAAGAAAGCTGGCATCAACTTTTCGGAGATTGGTTGAGATGAAGCCCCTGATTAGGCCAAGCATCTGAGGATCAGTTCAATAGAAGTATTAATAGATGATTCTGCCTTTCCGCAACATGTGTCTTGAAGCCTAAAAGATGTGTTTCGCAATGAAAGCACCTCTAATTGTGAAATTCAGATTAAACGATTGAGAGACCTAATGATAAGGACACAAATATAGAAAGCATATAGCGAATGGAATACCGAAAGATTGCCTATTGTCATCGCTACTTTTCCACTTATATGCTTTTCTGTTTAATTACAAAAAGAAACACCTTAATGATGATGTACGAGTAGTAACATCTCGTCCACTCGAACACACAAAGAACCACATTATGTACATTTCCTTAGATTAACGAACTAAAGTTAAATAATGGAAAGCACCCCTTCTTTACTGCACAATACGAGTACAAGCACAATTACATACTCGTACAATAGTTTGCATCAAAACACATTGCGCATGATGTATGCCATTAATGTATTACCTGAGAACGAACAGCTGCAGTAAGCACTTTACCTTTTGCATTTACAATTTGAAAATTGAAAAATTGAAATATTGAAAAGGGTATTTTCCAGAACACAGCACAATTGTGCGAATTAAAGAGCAAAAATACCAGTGAACGAAAGAAATTGCCAATATGCTCGTGAATTGAGAAAAGCCAGCACGTGGTCGTATAATGTCCACCTGGCTTGGATGTGGGCAATCAATTTTTAATATGAAATGCAAAATGTATTAGTCCTTGATTTTTAAAAGATGAATATCTAAACCACCAAGCAAATAAATCATTCAAAACGATCATCAACTATATCGCAAAATTGCCGCAGAAAATCGCACAAAATTTATCAAAATCACCACCGCCAACTAATGCCCTAGAAAGCCCCAATAATAACTCAATTTGATGATGTAGCGAAGGGGTGAAAACGAGATGTTTAGGACGTGGAAAGCTGTAAAATTCCACGATGCCAGAGAAAATTTATTATTAAATAACTTCATCAACATTTCAGTTGTTCCGACTGAAAATCGCTCTTTAAATATTCCATCCATCCATCCAGCGGCGGTAAAAGAAAAGGGAGTCGTCACATCAAGGTGCTAGAGGGTTAACCACCCCCTAAAAAAAAGAATTAAAAACAAAAAAATAAAAAAAAAAATAAATAAATAAATTACCAAAATCAATTATTCATTTTGGCCATGAGAAACAAAACGAATTAATCGCTCAAATCGCAAGGAGTACGAGTATGAGATGGAAAAGTAGCAGAACAAATTACAAAATAATCGTCAAAAAAACTGCATAAATCACCGGCAAATGCAGAGGAGACTGCCTGTCGTTGGGAGGATGATGGAATGGGGCTAAATAATATAAAGAAATGAAAAGCAGTGAGAAGCGCATAAAAATGTAACATAACTCGCTATATTCGTACTCTCGTATTGTGTAATAAAGAAAACACTGTTCCTTCTTTATATGAAATATTAAATGCATACCATAAGCCAGAGATGGTTTGCGCGATATGCCAATGGCAATGGCAATGGCAATGGTATTGGTATCGGTATCGGTATCGGTATCGGTATCTGTATAGTGTGGGCTCTTCTTGGTGAGAGATTGACTCCATCAATGGTCACACAAGATCTACAACACAACGTGTACAATGACTTTCAAGGACACCCAGATAAACCAGAAAATAATATCCTTGGAATAAAAGAAATTGGCTCAGAAAGAAGATGAAACAAAAAATAAAAAAAACATCATCCGAGAAGCTGAAACACCATGTGGGTGTGCATTTTACCAGGGGAGGGGAGATGGCATAGAAAAAGATACTTTTTTAAAGATTTGATAAAACTCACGTTTTTTTGTGGGAATGAGGCAGCCGTCAGCCTTTTGGTATTCCTGTGACGTGTTTTCACTATTCAGAAATTCAGAAATTCAGAAATCCCCCCGAAAGCTGATAATGAGTGTTGAATTTCTTGGAACCATGTTTCGATGCGATTACGACAAAAAAATGAGAACCACACCGCTTAACTTATGTACAATATAGGAAGTCGCAGATACTACTCGTACTGTAGATACTTTTCAATACACTTTTCACTCTTTTTTTTTTTTTGTGAAGAACAAAACTTTCCTCGCTGACGTCGTCGTAAGCGTTAGCAATTCACTGGAAGGCGCACTCACGGATTTTTTTTCTTCTAAGAAGTATCTTTTAATACGAGTAAGTGTTTTGTTAATTTTTATTAATTAAACGGAATTCCCGTTGACAGAGAGTGCAATTACGAATATGTAGATGTGAGGGAAGTTCGTTTTGAAGGTTCTGAATGGATGACATTCAAAAATCCGAATGATTTATGGAAGAAGACACCACGCAAACAAAACTTAACCGATCTGGAGCAGTTTTAAAGTAAAGTGATTCACGAAGTTGTTGAAGTTGAAGTTGTAGATACACGTTTTGGGTTTTGTTTTTGCACTTTTATTTTTTTGCACCTTTTAGCCGGCTTTGCTTCCTCCTCACGGACTTAACCTTCAGAGGGATTTTTTTTTTTTTATTTTTTTTTTTTGAATTTTTTCTGCTTTAACTTGACACAATCGGTTGGAAGTTGGTGGAAATTGAGAAAGAGAATTGATGATGGTTGGGTTTGCTGGTGATGACCGACAACGATGAACAGCTGGATGACTAAAGAAGAGGAAATCCTCAAGGTTCGTTGATTTCTGCTTCACAGTCGTTGCACAGATAGATACTCCGGTTATTCGTATTTGTTAGCTAAGCAGTAGTTTTATTTTATTTATTTTGGAATTTCTTTTACCACTTAAATCACTTTAATGACAATTAAAAAAATTGAGAAAATCAAAAAGAAAAATTTGAAAAAGAATTAGAAGCAGTTAACTGGAACTGCTGTGTGCAAAAATATACGAGTACACCACACCGGAGCGCATCTCACAACAAACTATTGTTCTATGGGTTCGGTCCGATTCGGTTAGGTTAGGTTCGGCTTCGATTTCGGTTCTGTTCTGGTAGCGTCCGTTCGAGATACTAAATTATTTTTCTTGGTTTTTGTTTTTTTTTTTTTTTTTTTTTTTTTTTTTGTATTTTGGATGATGTCGCTCCTAAAGTTGATAGATTCTTTCTTCTTTTTTGTTATTAGTTGAGTTGGTATTGAGTTTTTGGTGTTGATACTCAGGTTCTGGTGCTGGTGCTGGTGCTGCTGGCTCTGTCGTCTGACGTGTATCGTGTTCGATTTGATTCATCCGTGGGTTTTACGGGGAATACGAGTACTGAGTTCTTTTCCTGTACTGCACAGATACAGAATTGGATTTTACAGAAGGAAGGTGATATAATACATAGTTGGTTGGGCTTTAGTAGTGGCTGTGTGCCGATGGGGCTTCAGTGTTTAAACGGGGTGTTTTAGTTGGTGGTGCTGGTGCATTTAGTGAAGAATGCTTCAGAGCGCAGGTTTTCAAAGAAAGTTTCACATTAAGTGACGACGACTGACGGTGCTCTCTCAGAGAAAATTCGGTATACGATGATAGTCGCAGTGAGTTTGTCGGGAGAGCGAGCGAAAGCTCTTGAATCGCTTAATGAATGTTTGGTGTATGCGATTGTGATGTTGGGATTTTTGGTTTTTTTTTTTTTATCACTGATTTTGTTGGTATTTTTCTGGTTTGAATCACACGATGTTAAGTGTTACCTATGGAGGAAGAGAGATTGTCAGTTTTGCAATTAAAGAGGACGCTACCGATGGTGAATTTCCAAGGTTAAAGGATGTGCCATTACAAAATTTTGGGGAGTGGTTTGAAAATACATAGTAGGCATTGAAGAATTTTTTTCAAAAAAAAAAAAAAAAAAAAAAAAAAACAAATTCAAGGAGCATTTTTGAATGACTGAGTTTGTTCATTGATTTAAGTGCTAGGATGCTTGAATGTGACATAAGAATCAGTACTTCCATAGGGTTTGATGTTTACACCAACTCCTCATGACACTGAATGGTTAGCCGGCAATTCAGTTAAGATATGTAGATTTACTTATGTATGGACTTGTGCTAATGTATTTTCTCAAGATGCATTTGAATGAAAATTTACAATTTTGTATGGAATGAGTTACAGGAAGTCTAAGCAAAAAGACGCTTTAGCTACATCGTAGGAGTTATTAATACAAGTGACACAAAATGGACCTGTCATAGGAACATAAGAAACCCTAGAACTCTTCAGACTGCTTGCTGCTTCAAAAAATCACAGAAATGGGGCATAAACTTGTGGTATACTTGGAACTCCCAAGATGGAGTAACTGGCAACGTCAAAGGTAGATCCACCGGTAAACTCATTCATTCTACTTCGATATAAGTAGTACTCTTAGCTGAGGTTATGTGGGAAGTTTTGGACATCCCGCTAGGATGTCAAATTAGAGATGGTGACAGAGGAGTTTGTAGCAAACCAGCGACAGCGCTAGTCACCCCAGAGTGGGCTACTGGCATTATACTCGAATGGACCTGATCCTCCAGGTTGGGAACTGTGTCAAGTGCTCAGTCTTGCAAAGCATTTTATTTTGTCAAGCGACTAATAGGCTCAGATATATGTAGATGCTCTCCAATAACCGACAAATGGACCATGACCTTCGGCCGTAAACATGAAATGATCAGGCCTTTAACAGACCACTGTTCGGCTGTAACAATTAGCGGAGGATCTAGCCCCTGCAAAGCGACAATACCGTAAGACAAAAGAACGTGAGAGATCACTCAACCACTTACTATGATGTTTTTACGAACAATGTGCTACACGTTATGCAAAAATATGAAACGATAGTATTGTCTTAGTATTAGGCTAATCGACATAGGTATGACCATAGTTGTCACACCTTTTCAGCACCTCAGAATCCATAAAAGCACATGTCGATCTCCAGGTCTATAACTATAAATCTGATAAGTCAAATTGCGTTCGACGCTAGACAGGCCTTCTCCCATTCACAATTTCCATCTCTCTGGATATGTGAATAAGCAAAATTATCGCTTCTGGGGCATTGCAAATCCACGTATAACCCACGAAGAGCCATTACACCTACTCAAAGTCACTACAAGGTGTGCTGTTTACGCTGGAGGCGTCATTGGGTTTTATTTTCTCGAAAACGCCGCGGGCCATAAGACTACTGTGGACGGCATGCTCAACGACTTTCTACTTCCTCAATTGGATGAATTGGGACTGGATAACATGTGGTTTCAATAGGATAGAGCGTATACCGCACGAGCCACAACCGAACTTCTGAGGGCTGCATTTCCGGGTCTCTCATTTTGGCGATTTGCACTGCCAGACTTCTTTTGTGTGGTTTGTTCACGGGTCACGAGTCTATTTCAAAAAGCCTCAGATACTTCAAGCTCTCAAAGAAAATTTCCGTCAAGAATGCAAGGACCTATCGCCGGAAGTTCTGGCAAGAGTGATGAAAAATGCCACAAATCGGGCCCGAATGGTCATCAATTCTGGCGGCAGCCACTTGGTCGATATCATTTTCTCGACGAATACTACACCACTGAAAGGAAAAACCATCAGAACACGTCATTGACTTCATCCTGCCTCCACAACAAGTCGGCATATGGTATGTATTTGGGGGCATTTGGTAATTTCACAAAATCCGCGAGATGTCACTATAACTAGCACAAGTTTCCAATACCAAAGCATCAAACTAGGAAAATGGGCAATGTGCGAGGAATATCTCCAACACCAGAACAACTAGAATTGCAGGATACTGCGAGAGGCTTTCTTTGTGCACCTCTTCCAAAAATCTGTTGAGATGTTCTTTGAGATGAATTCGTCAGCAAGCCAAGAGAGATACCGTATCTCACCATTAGATCACACCTCATCGTAACCCCTGGTATAATTAAGAATGACGGCAAGTGGCTACCCCAGAACAAGACCTGTATAAGATGGCCCGCTCTCGAACACTGTGACCAAACATCTCCGAAAGAAAAAGAAGCAGAGAACACCTCGATTGAGGCCGTGGAGAGTGGCTACTGAAGAAATGTTACTTAAAAGTCGCTAGACACAAATCCAGAGTAAAAGCATTCGGTGATAAGGATGGAAACGTCACTACCGTCAGTGCGGTAAGTCTAGAATCATAAGTTGTACAGAGTGGCTTTGGCTTCCCAATGGGACAGCTGGGGGTTCAATTCCTAACCAGGATTGAAAGCCACTCTTTTTTTTTAAGTCAGTTAAAACAATGTGAAATGAAGAGTTGCCGAGAACACAGCTTATAGAAACCCCTGAGCCCAAACATCTTTCCTTCCCAATCTATCCAATTTTCAAAAAAACTTTAACGCATGCTCAAGGATTTCAAGAGTATTCAAACCATGTTGTGTGTTAAGAACCATTCAAAGTGGAGCCTGACCGATATTAGGTTCATCAACCCGACCAAGAAGTTTAAACTGAAGACGAAAAAGGCTGTTGGAGCTGATGGACACTGCAGCAATATCGGGTTTTCCATAAAGGACCATACATTTTTGTATAGCTACTCGTATTTGAGATATCGAAAAAACTTGTATTTCCCATTTAAGTACTCGTACATCTCATACCATTACGAATCGAGCTCGACTTCATTCATATGTCCACCATGAGCGCGCTAGCAGCGATCGATACGATGGAGCCAATTTCCAACCACTCTTCCACACATTTCGAGCGATTTTCCAGGAATTTCGGATTCAATGTTGGCTCTACGTCTAACGTCTCTGGTTTGTTGGCATAGACCAATGAAAATAAGTCCAGAGGTGTCAAATAGCACGAGCAGAGTGGCCAATTGTCTGGTCCATTTCTTGAGATAACACGCTCACCAAACTTTGACTTCAATAGCTCGATTGTTCGGCCTGTGTGGTAAGTGATCCTCTTGAAGCCACATCTGACCAATGTTGAGTGCACGCAATTGCGGCGATTTCCATTAACTGCATCATCGTCAAAGAGGGGCCCAATGACACATGAAAATCACACCTCAATTTTTGTGGATGTAGTGGCGTCTCATGAGGCACATGTGGGCTTGTAGCCGTCCAGTGGTGCATATTTTACTTGTTGACGCAGCCATTTAGCCAGAAATGAGCTTCATCGTTGAAGATGATTTTGCGATGAAATTCCAAATCGGCTGTGATCATTCACAGGGACCACTTTGAAAAAGTTCGATGCTTCAAATGGTCATCTCGGGTTAGTTTTTAAGTGCACTTGTAGGCCGAGATCCTTCCACAAAACTCGCCACAATGCTGTTCGAGCGATGTCCAATTCCTGCTAACGGCATCGAATAAATTGACTTGGCTCGTTGTCAAAAGATGCACTTACGGCCTCAATATTTTCAGCACTCCTGGTATTTCTTTCTCTCACTGGCATCGGAACATATAAACTAAAGTTTTTGCATGATTACAATAAAAAGGTCGGAAGACTTATACATCCAAGCTACTATACGAAATGAACGCCTGAGAGCTTGTATTAATCCGACACTGGCAGAGACCTCAGTGTGGGTATATGTCTAGTAAATCCACCACCGACCAGATGCACATCTAACACCTCCTTTTAATGGACTTCAAGGCTACATATTACAACTTTTAGAGAGACGAGCTATACAGAGCGATGTCTGGTTTTGACATCCTGGACAAACTGATCGTTTTGCGCTCAATGACTATAAAAATCGCTCACTGCTCCATAAAAGTCAGTTATTACATCACCGAGACTCTTCCTTAACTCCTTTTGAGCGCGTCATCTGACTTCTGTAGTATTGTATTTGAAAATAATATCAGAAACTTACAGACCAATTGCAGAAGCACCTCAACTAGAGACTATTTATGCAAAATGGAGAGAGCTCCTGTAGGAATGACCAACAGCATCTGACTATATCTGAGCATTGAAGTTCAATTTTTGGGCGAATAAATGGCTTATACATAAATTGTGGCAATACCAGAGGATGTGAAGTATTTCCTACATCGGCTGGAGGAAACCACCATTTTTGACGACAATGAATGTATGGTAATTCCAACGTAGGTTGTCATTGACCCACATACCGGGAATGGAAAGTTTTTCGGTTTCGACGATGCAACTGTCATTCATGGATAATGGCTGTTCACTTAAATGTCATTTTACCGACACAATTGTGTTTTGGAAGCAATAAATTTCACTCTGTTAGTGGTTACCCAGTTACTTATGCTGTTAACATTGATGAAGTTTTACATACGCTGTCGTTGCCGTATTACGGGCAGGGACGTGAGTCCGGGAACGAATATCAAAAACAGAGAATACTGTTGTCAACAAAGGGATTTTCTGTATTAGAGGTGAAAGACAAGAGATAGTTAATGAAAATAAATAAAGAGTGCCGGAGACAGGACGGACACCTGGGACACATTGACATTCATTTTCTGGATATCAGACTTGAAAGCGTCCAATACAATTTGAATGTAATGTTCCGAAATGTATTTTCTAATCCATTGAAGGAGAGATTCATCAACTCCCAATTCATGTCGCACTTTCATCAATAGAGCTTGATGTCAGAGTTTTTCAAATTCCTTTGGTGCCGTTTTTTGGGTGGAGCATATCATCAAATCACTAGTGGACCAAAAACAGTGGTGTAGGCGGTGAAATCGGCACCCCGATATTTTCCAAGTTGCTTGACTTTAGCCTCTGTTTCCTTATGTGATGCATTCCTTTTATTTTATTAACCGTTCAGATATGTACGAACACATCTAATTGCGCCCTTACTGGGTTTGGCTACCATTTCCTAATACCATTCTGCAGGCCACTCTAACAGGTGGTTCGGTAATTCGCGGGACTAGCATATGAAAATACAATTGTTCGGCAAAATTGGACTTTATTCATCAACATAGTCTCCTTCTGGGGTGATGCAATCATTCCAGCGCCGCTTTAACATTTCTATAGAACCTTCAAAATACGCTCCAGTTTCGGCGATTACCACTTCATTGGACCCATATCTCTTTCCGGCGAACATTTTTTTGAGTAGTCACTGGGAACCGAAACTGGAGAAGACAGTGCAATCCATGCAGTTTTACCATCTTTGCGACCGGCTTGTGACACTCTGTATTGTCTTCGTGAAAGAGCACTTTTTCCCTCTTCTTTTGGGGCCGTTTCTTTTCGCGATTTCTTCCTTCAAACGCACCCATAACGCCATAATATTCGATATTGATCGTCTTTCTCTTTTCAAGATAGCCTATGAGCATTTTATCAATCCCAAACGACATAACCTTGCCAGACGATTTTTGCGTCTTTGGCCGTTTTGGTTAGTTTTCATCCTTTGCTGTCTTCTCGGCTGATTGCCGATTTCACTCCGGAGTATAGTAATGGATCCATGTTTTATCCATTGTCGCATACCGCATGAAAAAAATATGCTTATATCGCTTAAACAACTCCAAATAGCGCTCTGAATAACCAACACGCTGTTGTTTTTGGTTAATTGTGAGCTTGAACTGTGCTTGACTGCCTAATAATTTTTAAACCGGATTTCTTAATGAGAAGACTTCTGCGGATACGCGTAGTCTTGTCATACTTTACTGGGCTGCATATATTAAAGCCTATCGAACGGCTCTCAGGAGATACCTTGCTGTCACAAAATACTTCCGCGACAGTAGCTTCACTGGTCGTTACTTGTTACAATTTCTTTTGTTGCCCTTACCTCGCTGAAGAAGAAAGCTTTCCCTGTACTCCTGAGGCATCCGATCATCTCATCATTTTTAAACAAAATCGCAAGTCATTTAAGTCCACCGAGTTTTTGCTCTTTCCATCAAAGTTATACCACATACGAGTACCTTGCCCGCTTAGTTTTGCGCATGGCTTGCGACATTTTGAAGCCATTCTTAGAAACATTCATCCTTGAGGAGATCACTTTACTTATTTAAGTTGTGCGAATTTATCTTACTGACTAGTGCCAGTTTTCACTGATTTCTTCACGAAAACTGGAGTAATGCAAGGTTGCTCACTAAGCCCAGTCTTATTTGGACTGTTGAGGACATTGTCAATATTTTACCAGGTAATGATCAATATGCTGGTGTATGCTTCTAGCTCATTCACCGGAAACACTGCAAACGATGATTGTACCTTGTGGAACCTCCTTGTCATTCTAGAGAAGTTAAAGGTGATGGTTTATGGAGAAGCACATGACGACGAAACTTACGAAAGCAGAAACTGTTATAAATGCAACATGGCATAAATGTTTTGCGAATGTAAACATAGCCAATAGTAGCAAATACAGAATTTTCAAATGTGTCCTAACATTCATTCCTTTTTATGCAGCACAAGTCTGGGGTCAAAAAACTCCTAAGGCACTATATTAAATAAATCTTTCACCTTCCACCGAGTGCACCAAAATATCTCCTGGCAATTGAAACAGGACTATCTTCCCTGTATATTAAAACCATCGTTTACCCAAGATAGTGGCACTCAGACAAATAAGGAGCAGATCTATCTGGCACGGTGACTGAAAAAAACTAACCCAAAGTTGCGAGATGGAACTGGATCGCAATTTGGGGGCACTGTAAAACTGGAATCCGATTCTCACGGAGCAATACTAGATCAGCAATTTCCAAAAACAATGCTAGAGGGAAGCGTCAAAATCAACCTATAGAAGAGTAAATGGTCAATTAAGTTGCAACACTCGAAATAACTATTTTTGGAACGACTACCTATACAACATATCAAATCTCAATGATGTGGAAACTACCACACAGGAGTGATTTACCCGTGGCATTTACATTTTGTGGCATAACATATTATGTAACAGAGCCAATACTGGGAACGTTTTCCTTTTCATAGGAAGACACCCAACCCTGGGAACGAAGGAGACAATTACTGGGAACTGATTATTTATCAGATGGCCAAGTAATGGGTCACCTTAACGAGACACATGTTCCTACATTGTATGACTTTTGCAAGACTGCATTAAATTATCGGAGAAATGTTTTACACTTATATTAAATTATTTAAAAAAAAATTTAACTCAAGGATTACTATTAAATTAAAAAAGATTTAAATTTAATTAAACGATTATTGGTGGTAATAAAATTAAACAAATTAAAGTAAATTCAATCTGCAGACTGTAGGAGGCAGGCGGCAAGGCCAAGGCCTCTCCAGCCGACTCCATCCCAAGTTTGCTGCATCCAATTAAGCACACCAAGAGAGTCGAGGTCCCATTCTAACCGCGTGCACCACCTTAGGTTAGATCTTACTTCAATGCTTACTATGTTACCCCTTAGATCGAAGATGCTTCAAGCTGGAGCACTGGTGTCTGTGTATTTTCTCATCCAAACTCCGTCAACGCAGTTTACGTCAAATGTCAGATGACGAGTTTTTCCCTCGAAGCAACTAAGACAGTTTCCATCCAATCTTGAGAGTCTCCATGTCTCCATAATATTTTTTCGTTTTGAGATAGGGCTTTACTAATCAAATGTCTTTAAAAGGTCAAACTTTTTGTCGACAGCATAACATAAAGAAGACACTTTTTGTAGCTTCTGCCTTAATGCTAACAAAAGCCCCACTGACATACCGCTGGTTTCTCCTGATTAGCTCAATGTAGGTTACACACAATCCTATCAACTTCAATCTTAAAGAAATAGCATGATAGTGCATCGCTTTGTCTGAGACCTTTTTTAACATCGAAAGCCAGTGGAAGGTCTCCATCGACATCCTGCATATTCAAGCGAGTTTGTCAGGGATATCAAGACTAAACATGGCTCTGTATAGCTTGTCTCTATAGAAGCTATGATATGCAACCTTATCGATTTGGTATTCCCCAAGATGAACCGTAGAGTGGAAATTTAGTCAACAGTGGGCTTACGGGATCTAAGACCGCACTGATATGGGCCTATCAGGTTGTTGACGGTCGTTTTAAGACGTGCACATAATACGACAGGATGGATCTTTTATGCTCATGCAGGTGCAGCTCAGAGCCGGACAAACAGCCCCCAGATTCCATTCAGCATGCGTTCGCCTATCCAAATTGTACATACGAGCTGGATGCTCCTTACCAGATAAGTTTCTCCATCTTCATGGAGCTTTGTGGTTAACAGAACTAGAAGACCTATTAGAATTTATTTTGGATATACATATAATAGCTGTCATTACTTTGGCTGGGTCATATAGATGGACATTTTCGCGGTCTTTGTCCGGATTGCCGACAGCGGTATTTTTGTCGTCTTCGCTGTTTATCAGCCCGCAAAAGTTGTTCTCCCAAATTTCTAGCATGGGCTGCATCTCAACTACGATGTTCTGTACGATGTATTGTGCGCCTGTCTCGAGTTTGGCTGAAAGTGTACATCGGCATCCATGGGCATCTTGTTTTTGGTCGCCTTGTGAAAATCTATCACATCAGAGGTGGTAGTTCTGGTGGCCAACTTGAAGCATTCCTATTGGTCCTCAGCACTTGATGTTGTTGAAGCGTTATTATCAGAGAAATTGAGGGTGACGCGATCGGCAAATGCCCTAGAGGTCTCTTGCAATTGTAACCGGGGCATCAAAGTTTCTCACAGTTTGGGTATTATGAGGTAGTGGCCCGAGTCAATAAACCTCGGAATGAATCGCTGAGCGCGATTACAATCGCCGTAGTATACAGGATGAATGACTCGAACCCCAACTTTTCAAAATGCTATAATTTTTTTATGTTTTGATTAATTTTATTGTGCCAAAGCAAAAAATGTTGGAAAATACATCAATTTTCAAATTGTATCAGTAGTTTTCAATATGTCCACCTTTGGCGCAAATAGTGGCCTTGAGACGGCCGAAGAAAGCATCGCACGCTGCACGCAAGTGGCTCTGCGGTATTTTGGCCCATTCCCGGCGAAGTGTTTGTTTGAGGTGGTCCAAACTTTTGTATTTTTTAGTGCCAACCTTCGCCTTCAAAATACCCCGGACAGAGAAATCCAACGCATTTGCATCCGGAGAATTTGCAATCCATTGTGTCGAAGAAATGAAGTGTGGAACATTGTTTTCTAACCAATCTTGGTTGACGCACGCTTTGTGAGACGGTGCCGAGTCTTGTTGAAATGTCCACGGTCTCCGACCGAAATGCTTGTTTGCCCAAGGCTCCAATACTGCCTCTAAGATAGTTTCACGGTATACGATCGCATTAATTTTGACGCCACGGTCCAAAAATACGAGCGGAGAGCGACCGTCGGCGGTTATGGCGGCCCAAACCATCACCATCGGTATTGCCTGCTTTCTGGTGGCCGTCCGAAGGTGTAAATTTTCGAAGGACCTCTCTAGCAAGTAAACTCGGTCATTTTGTTTGTTGAAATATTGCTTGATAACAAATGGCAACTCATCGGAAAAAACCAAATTCGGCAACTCACCACTTTCGTGCAAGCGTAGCAATTTCTTCGCTCTTTCGACTCTAACTTTTTTCTGTTGCGGTGTAAGACCGTGTGCTTTTTGGAACTTCAATGGCTTGAGCCCAACCTCATTTTTCAGTATGTGTTGCATCCGTTCCAACGATATGTTGAGCTCACGAGCCATTTTTCTTCCACTTCGACGCGAATTTCGCTCAATTTGAGCCTTCACTTTCCGAACCATTTCCGCCGATGTTGCTGTTTTTTTTATGACCACCACCATGGCGTTTTGCAACGCTGCCAGTATCACGGTAACGCGCTATGGTTCGAGACACAAATGATTTATTCACGTTGAGGTGCTGGAGGGCTCTAACGATAGCTACTTGTTGTTTTCCAGCCAAATATAAAGCAATCACACTATCACCTTTGAATTCCATCGCGGATTAAAATTTTTCAACACAACTGAGACGCAAATCGTTTAAAAGACTTGTAAATAATAAAGTTATCTGTCATGTGTCAAAATTTGAGCTAACTGTCATGAACGGTTTAGAAATTATAGCAGTCTGAAGTTGGTTGCAGTTCGAGTCATTAAGAGTGTATACTGTGATCAAAAAGTTTTAAGACTTTTCCATTTAAATTGCGCAGGTTTATCCAAAACGAATAGCTCTTTTTTCTTAGGTTGGTAGCCGTCTAATAGACATCTGTTGATGAGATACACTTCCCAAACTTCGGAGGTGTTGAAAATGGGTCTATACATACCACCCGGAGACAGCGAACCAGCCAAGTGAATATCATCCCAAAGGTGAACCAAGACGAAAATTGAGTTCTTCGATTATCGTGGTGTGGTGCATTATGAATTCCTTCCGCCGGACCAAACTATTAATAAGAAATATTATTTGAGGATTGTATGTCGTTTGCGTGAAGCTATACGCCAGATGCGGCAAGAATTATGGGCAGACAACTCTTGCTTTAGCATCTCACACTGCATTGGTTGCACGTGACTGGTTGGCCAAAAATTCGACCCACATGGTTCCGCAACCACCCTATCCGCGTGATTTATTGTAGCTCCGCCTGTCTTCTGGTTATTCCCGAAACTCAAAAATTCACTCTGACATCATGATTCAACTCGAATCGCAATAGATTTTGGAGGCCATTTCGAAATTTGACTTCAACAACTGCTTCGACGACTGAAAAAAACGTTGGCATACTCGTGCATACTATCTGAAGTGGATAAATTTGGGGATCAATCGTAATTTTTGATTGTCTTCTTGTTCGGTCCGTCCTATTGCATTTCTTGGGTGATAGGCTTCCTTTGCCTACACTAGGTATTTAGGAGTACCTGGTTTGTTAAGAGCCGTCCTATTCTAGGTACATACCCGAGCGTCGTTGTCCTGTCACATCCTTCCCAAGTTCGTCCCCCAGACGAGCAAGAACAGTTCCGAGTGTTCAACCGTAGGGGCTTAGCATGGCTGGATATTTTTGGTTCACTTAAATACAGATATCCAGCAGGCACCGCGGGGAGGTGATGAAGCGAACACATCAACAAAATTAATGCGGTAAGTGAGTAAGTAAGTAAGTATCACAGGATGATTCGTCTAACTCTCTAACTCAGAGACCTAAGATCACATAGTGGCTACTACCATGCCTCCTCAAGTAACTGTCATTTCCAGAACAAATAAAAGCCTGCCAGTTCCTCGTTTTCATGACGCATGACTCTGCACTCGCAACACGAGATAGCTCTATCAATTCGATAGAATTGTGTTCGTGTTTTTCCTCATTCACCTCTACCCTTAAATTTCTTGGTTTTCAAATTTCAAACCAGATGACAGATCACCCTGACAGAAACTCACATATTCTTTTGAAACCAATTAAAACAGCAATACAAAACGAAAGCAAACAGTTTTTGGAGAAACATCACAACGATTACTTCAAAGAAAATACCATACCAAGCCGCCCCTTAGGCCTAGTCAGTGTTTGCGTGAATGCACACTATAGCGTGACATCAGCCTCTAACCACAAACTGTCACAAAAAAAAAAAGGAAACAAATTTCAAAAAATTCGTGCAAACTTTTATTCTCATATTCAAGGGCTGTGCTCGTTGTAGATCCTTTGCGGTAAGGCCTTGCACACTAGTGTGTGTGCATCCATATCCATATGCATGTATTGTACTCGTACACGAATTTTAAATGAAACACAAAATTTTTAATTGACATCTGGGATACATAATTTATTGAATAAAAGGTAACGTATTCCAACCCTGATGCTGCCAGTGCTTCCACATCAAGGAACAATTAAATATCGTTATAATGGCCATGCATCACATAACAGAGCAACCCCTAATTTTGTAGGTCAAAATGACCAGATGTTCCGCGGTCTGTCTTTTGTACAAAATACGAGTAGATGCGAGTACTATACTCGTATGGAATGCGTGCATTTGAGATGCCCAATTTATGTGTCTAACTTGCGCGTATAATCACGCCACGCACTACTAATTGAAAATAGATTGCCTCCAATTTCAATAGAAATAGTGCCAATCATAGAAATGGGTAAATGTCATTATTTATTCTCCTTTTCTTTTTCTTTAGTCTTTTAGTCATCATTATCAGAGAAAAAGCGGCGGCAGTGACAGTGACAGACCGCGACAATTGGCAGCACGTTTTCCAGGAGCGAAGCTACAGGGCCCCTTAAGTTTATGCTTGCCATTCAGCAGCATATACGAGTAAAGCATACTCGTGATATCGAGCCTCTATCTGTTGAAATTTTAAGCCGAAATATAGTCTACGGTGACTAATCGCAGGGCCACTCCTCGTGCTATCCACTAGGTTATCAACCGGGGTCTTGACTTGTCAAGCTTATAGGCGCGATTTTTGAGTAAGACAAAATATTCGTAGTAACGTGGCAGTATTGATACTCTCGAAGGGCCCCTTTCGCACACTGATTTGTGGGTTGCGTGCGAGTCTAGCACTTCCTGGCCATGTAAAAAATCCTGCTTTGTGAAGTAATCAAAGGCATCACTATTGACAACTCTGTTAGACGTTAAAAGAAGAACGACGCACGGATTTACACAGGGAAGTGTGTTCGAGCGACAAGAAGCCTCGCCGATAGCTTATCTATAAACTTCAGGATAAATTTCACACAACCTGCGTGAATGAAGTACTGATGATCAGTGTCATCGATGCCAAGAAGCCGTCAGAAATGCGGTATCTAATGCGCCGAATTTCAATTGGACATGGCCTCGAAAGTCTATGATTGAGGCAACTACACCGGGTTTCCCGGAGAAGTAGGTAAAAATGGTACAAAAAATCCAATGGCGCTACCCCAAGAACTACCCAGGTAAAATGAACATGTCAAACCACCAAGAGACGAATACAAACCTGTCGAAATGAGCTAGGAAATTTAGTAGCCGGTGCTGAGGTTATGGAAATACCACTTCTACGACCAATGCTCAGTTGTAAAGTTGAATGATAAAAGGAACCATTCACCTTGGGAGATGAAAGCAAAGATTTCCGCCCACCTAACCAAAGTAAACTGGGAATAGAAACATCTAAATGTAAGTCTGGGGGCGGATGGCCTTCCTGCTGAGGCAGTCTGAGATGGGCATATATCAATTTATTTCCAATATTTAGCCGGAAAGGTATGCCTAATGGAATTAACCCCGTAATCGTTTGCTTGAAGAAGAAGACGTGAGCCAAACGCAGCACCAAAAAACGGCAAGTCTTTTCACAGGCGCATGCGCTAAAAGTTTCACTCGACAGAAAGAAGAAACAGGTTGTCGCAAGTGACACCCAGTAAAACCTACCAATCTCTAGGAACTGAAACCGGACCCTCTTCTATTGAACCAAACTGGGCCAACAAGAAGAAAATTTCTGGCATTCCCTCTGTCGGTGGATTTTTCCGCGTACGATGCCCGGATGAAACCAGCAACGGCCGTAGTTTCAGAGGACGAAAACCGAATGAAGCGGCCAAACCCACCGGCAAAAACGAAACCACCCGTGGTTTTACCCACATACGATGTTCGGATAAGGCCGGTGCTACAGCCAGTAAAGGTCGTAGTTCTGGTCGACGGAAGTTGGTCGATGTAGTGGAAACCACGCTGCAAAAACAACTCAGTGGTGGCTTTCCCCGCGCACTAGATCCGGTTGAAACCGCCAAAAAATACAGTTTGGGTGGACGGAACTTCGAATCCCGAAACTCCAAAGAGGGACGAGACCGGCGCTATTACCTTTCTGATGTTTCGAATTAAGAGCTCTGAAAACGACAAAAGTCTGAACGCCATAGAGTAAAAACTTTGTGTTGATCAACTGTGGGAACTAGCTAAAGAATGTTTGTATTCAAGCACATTACGGAAAATGGAACTCTTAGAGTGAAGTTCCCCACTCTTGAATGGCTAAGCTAGTCTAACTCCCTCGGAAAACTGATGCGCCCCGCCTTTTAGGTTCCGGGACAACTCAGGGAAACAGAGTGCTGATGCGTCTTCTTACCGAGAACCCTGGACTCGACATTGAAGAGTGGAAAATCATTTTTCATGAGGAGAGTAAGAATCGGAAATATGGTAGTCTCAACAGTCTAAGACGATGTTGAGACTATTAAATCGAGATACGACTCACTTCCTCATCTTCACCTTGGAAGGGTTAAGTTTCACTTTGTCTCCAAATGAGTGCAGAAAAGAAACAGCCATCCCATTAAGCTTCCTCGGATCAGCCTTTCAACATTCCCTATGTTGGAAGCTTTCCGTCTTGAATACAAAACCTCACATAATATCCATACGGGAAACATGGATATAAAATAATCGCATCTGTGGTTTTGGATGTTTTTGGGGCTTCGCAACACTATATGACGAGCGATCGGAGAGCCCTGTCTTTATGTGCCAAATTCACTCCCACCATCTAGACTTGGGCAATTTTGCAACCGAGATAAAGTCGCTGTAGACACAAGAATGCCACAAATTGTGTCGGCTTATTTTATCTATGATTATCGCCACCACAGAAGGCAGTAGCCGAACTCATTGGATACTGTGACTCCAGGAAGGTTGGACTTATTATACGAGTATGCTGCGATGCTAATGATCAGAATACTTTTGGGGGTACGTAAAGTAGGAGATGCAATGTGAGAGGCAGTCTTCTCCTGGATCTCATACTATCGTCTGACCTGGTTATCAACAATGTTAGCCCTCAGCCAACTTTTGTTACGAGGGTAAGTCAGCATGTAATCGTATCCAACGTATCCAGCAGGAATGGTAAGGAGATTACATTCTGGAAAGTACTATCGGACGTCTCCAGACAAGACCATCAGCACATCGAATTCGGAATCGGATGGGAACCCTCGCCCTTGTTGAAGAGGAATAATCCGCGGAAAGTAAGCCGATCAGGACCTGAACGATGCCCTCACCACACGCTTTGAACTGACATATACAGCTAGGAAACAGATCGCCCGTTCCATGGTGGAACGCAGGTCTGCAGCGACTACATTAAGAAAATAGAAAACCTCTGAACAAGTCACTTAAGACCAATTTGAAGGAATACTGGAATCTCTTCTAAAGCGGAAGCAGCCATAGATGTAATCGGTGATTAGTGCTCTAGAAATGCGCTTTCAGTTAATCCTCTTTCCGAGAAGGAGGAAACTGGCTGGTCTGACTCATCTAGTGCTTGAAGGCATCATTATCCTATCCTCCAACGGAGCTAAGTATTTTGACTTAGCACGTTCTGCTGTGTAATTATCTGCCTTCTTTTAAGGAAGGAATGAAGAGCAAGATTCCTTACTTAATATTGGGCTTAGAAACCTAATGAGATTCATATCACTACATGCATGATTCCAAACTAGCAACTTCTCTTCATAGGAGTCTTGATGGACCTTCTGCTGGTCTCTCTCTGTCTGCTATGATGTAGTGAGGGGGTAAGCACTTTGATAATCGATTTCGATATCGTGAGGTTAAATACCGGTTACTACGGTTGGCATATCCATATAACTTGTGGACAATCATCAGCTATCTGCCGAACTGATATAAAGTTGTAATATAACCGCATCCCATAGAATGTCTGAGGTGTTAGATAGCTGTCGACACTGACTGAGTTACTCAAACTCATTTGGAAGCAAGGCCCTTTGGCCTCTTGATTCGTTAGCCGCCCCTGTGCTTTCATCATAACTATTGTCACGGCCAATAATTGGCAATCAACTCTTCTTTCCACCATCCCTCCAGTCTTCTCATATACTCACTCCAAATTTGATGTATCTCTCTGGATATGTGAACTTTTTGAAGCCGGCTTCACAGCTGCTTGCTCCCACTACCCGGCGCGGCATTGTAACACGCCTGTACGTTAAGGGTTGATAGATCAAAAAACCTGGTCCCAATCCATCAATCGCTGGGATAAGGTTATCGGATGCAAATGGTAATTTGCATCTACGAGTACTCGTTCAGTAACGCACCACCAAGTCTCGTTTGCAATTCATAAAGACAACACAGAGATCTCTGGAACGATGAATCACTAGAGTCGCAGCTGTAACTGAGGGTAGATGTATCTATAGCTCAAGCTGAAGCATACCACCATGTACATTCGCATTGACACAGAAGATGAATTTATAAATCTCAAAGTGACACAGTCATGCGATAAACGATTGCACGATTGTAGCGATTGTGTGGTGGCGTGCTTATTGTAGATAGAACCGAGCCTGATGGTGGGAATTCGATTGGAAACATCTTTGAAGGTTGCTCAAAAAAAAAAAACAAAAAAAAAACAAACAAACAATTGTCGGGGGTAGAAAGCGTTTAATTAAATCAATCAATTAGCAGTTTCAACGACTTATTGACTTTTTATTGTCCTCGTACTCGTATGTTCTCCTATTCCCCGATGAGTTTCCATGGCAGTGGAAGCTTATTTTTCTTTGCGTAGCACGCCATGTAAGTCTCATAGGGGTTGCGCGGGAAAATGCCGACTTTTAGATTGATGCATGTGTACTTAAATTTGTAATTTTCTTTTTATTTTCTATGAGATGATGTCAAGCGTTTGATTGTGACAGATAACGGAAAGTAGTAGAGACATACTCTTCATAGAGGTTAGCAGAGGATCGGGTTTTGAAAAAAAAAAAAATTATTTCTGTGAAATATTGGACTAGTTAGTCAGAGTCGTCTATTTGTGGGCGTATGGACGGCTGGAAAACTTCACATCAACTGGATGCAGTTCCATAGTTATTGTGGGTTCCAGCAACTTCATGATAATCATATCGCCACTTTGACCACAGTGTGGTGTAACTGATTTTCACCAAAAGGACCCTAGCGTGTCTAGCTAAAATTCAATTCTAGCATCCTTCAATACTAGGAAACTATTTCTGATTATTCAGCCGAATTACTCCAATTGGGTAATTCCCAACGAGACTTCTTTGCCGACTTGAATCTACACTCTGAATAACACTGGGCTGAAGCAAGAGTCCATTGGTCAAGTTAGCGTTTGCTCTGGGTTTTGTCTATTCGCCATCCAGGCACCTAGAACTAAATGTCTCACAGAGAGTTCTGCACTTAAAAAGTTTCAGCAACTATCCTTATCCCTACCTGTTGTCCAGAATTTCAGCGCAAGAAGGCCAAAATTTAGAGTTTTAACGTTTTACAGAGCTTGTGGGAATACTTCTTTCTCCTACGAAATAGGGCTCGTTGGGAATAATTTGTGACATTCTTGCGTGTATACCGAGACTAGCCATACCGGGGTGAAACTAGGCCTTAAACAAGAAGCCTCTTCAGCTAACACGATCTCTCATAAGCTGCTGCTAGTTAAGGTACATTTCCACTTGTGCGCATTGTATGTAGATGCGGTCGCCCTCCTGGTTGGACCCGAAGACTCTAACATGGCCCATTCATCTCTGACATTGGGTTTGAATACCCTTGACTAGGACGATGACACTGTACAGCCCGTACAGTTTGTGGTTAAATCTTTTCCTCCTTCAACACACACGGGATCGAAACCCTTCTTTACTTTCTTTCAAAATGATGCAAACCTCTGCCCCATAGAGCAAAGCCAGGATAATAAGGGTTTCTCTATAAAGCTAGTTGGGTCTTACAAGATAAGGCAATTGACAAAAGTAAGCCTGCGTCTAAATTCTGCACTGATGTCCTCGCCGATTTTAATCGCGGAGACTAGGTAGATGAAGTCTTTAACTGTCTTGAAGTTATAACTGATATTATGACCGAGCCGTCGGTGCTCTGTGTCCTTTTCTAATGACAGCATGAGTTTTTTTTTTTTTTTGCTCCTGCTTACGGTCAGACCCATTTTGACCATCCACAGAAGAGAATAGCTCCTTTTCTGTTCGTAGAGCTAACGAGTAACTCTCGCGTTTCAATGCAGCGCAACCTTATAGGCTTTGTTGGCTGTGCCTTGTGGCGGCGCTTTGAAATCAATGATTGTTGACAATCTATGGTAAAATCATATATACCGTAGGCTTCAACACCGGAGCTAAAGAAAGAGGCTGCCTTAGAAAGAAAACTGCTAACCTGATCAGCATATCAAAACGTTCCCGAAATGTATTCAGAAAATTTAAAATACAAGTTTATTCATCTAAATCTACATATATTGTCTTCTTCAAAGTAATCCCCATTGACTTCAACACACTTATGCCAGCGCTTGATCCAATCCTCGAAACATTTTTTACATTCGGTGTTCGGTATGTCCATCAGTGCTTCCTGCGGTTTTTCCATTACTTCCTCTCGGCTGGTAAAACGCGTTACCCTTAGTGGTTTTTTAACTCGATTGAACAGAAAGAAGTCACAGGGAGCCAAATCAGATGAATTCGGTGGCTGTTGGATGGTATTTGTTGCAATTTTCGTCAAAAAATTACGAATAATGATGGCACTGTGCGACGGTGCGTTATCATGGTGCAAAATCCACGAGTTTTCTGCCCACAATTCTGGTCTCTTTCGGCGAATTGCTTCACGCAAACGTCTCATAACGCCCAAATAATACTCTTTGTTTACTGTCTGGCCTTCTGGCAAAAATTCATGATGCACTACGTCGTTGTGATCCATGAAAACCGTGAGCATTGCCTGTTTTTTTGACTGAAAACGACGTGGTTTTTTTGGTCTCGGCTCATTTGGTGAACGTCACCCACTTGCCTGAAGCCTGGATTACGTGTCGTACTCATAAACACACGTCTCGTCTCCAGTAATGATCCTTTTGATGAATGTGGGATCGGATTCAGCCTCGCAAATCATCTCTTTCGCGACGTCAACACGGTTTCTTTTTTGCATTATATTGAGGTCTTTTGGCACGAACTTTGCTGCTATACGAAGAAACCCAAATCATTAACCAGAATGTCTTGGACGGATCCATAGGCAATGTTCAAGTCCTCCGCTATCTCTCTGATGTTTAATTTGTGGTTATTGACCAACATTTCTTTTACTCGTACTTCATCAATGTTTTCGTCGGTTTTCGATGTCGATGGTCTGCCACAGCGTTCATCATCTTCGATTGACTCACGACCACTTTTGAACCGCTCGTGCCACTGGTAAACGACGGTTTTCTTTAGAGAATCTTTGCCGAAACACTTTTCCAACATTTCCAACGTTCGCGCACCATTAAATCCGTTTTTTACGCGAAATTTAATACAAGTTCGTTGTTGCAAATTTCGCCAACACACACAGAGATAGATGTACTCCTGGCTACGTAACTTTTGCAAATGTCAAGCTATGACACTAAGCGTTAGAGGGAATGTCAACAACAGATTTACCAACTTAACAAAAAAAAAACAGAACTCAAATCGGAACAATGGGAGCGCCACACGGTGCTGTGGTTAGGGAACTTTGATCAAGCATTTGACGATCGTACCAGTTCGAATGTCCACGATATCCCTGAACTTTAGCGATTATTTGACAAACTTCCAAAGAACCATTTGGCGCAGCCAGATCGAAGCTCAAGTAGCACTGATGAGTTTCTTTCGCACTGTTATTCTATTATTCGAATTAAGTGCTTCATCCTTAAAGCCGTCTCACTGTGGTCCTTGATGATTATTCCCTGAACTGAACCACAGTGCTTCAGTGCTTCAAACTGACTTTTCACAGAAACTGAGCCTATAAATAATGTGTTCGAATCTCTATCTGGTATCCCTATCGTGCCCTGAGGAAGATTGCCATTGTCCATGCAATTGACTTGGACAGCAACATGGGTTGGTCAGTAGCATAGCTTATTTTACCAGTTATCTTACCAACTATTCATGAACAATTCAGTATGGCTATCGTGGAAATGAATTACCATTAGGCCGGGCTTGGTGAGCTGCTAGCTTAGATCTACTTCCCGTATGTCGAACGATGTAAATGAATCAACAAATTTCTAAAACAAGTCTGGCCACTTTGCATGAACCCTAGTCAAGAAGATATTTGAACCAATTGAACCCGAACAGAACTTAACTTCAAGGATTCCCATTTGACAGAAGAAATCTAGATCGTGATGAAATCATTAGTTTCTGTCATACTAACCAAAAATTTCTATAAGTCGGCGGCTTTCAGATCTTATTCCTCAACAACATAAATTTTGACTTCAATTTGATAGGTGTGATTGATACGGATATGGTGATTCATTCAGAGGAATAATCGGGGTGCAATCTTGGTGTTGCCACCATATCTCACACTCAGTAAAAAATGCCAAAAGCTGAGGGTATTTTGAAAAAAACATGTGAGGAAGCCATGAAATGGTTTAATGAGAAAAGGCTATGGAGTTTCGGAAACCAGTTCCTTATACTCTGTTCAATGCAGGTGCACAGGAATTCAATTCATCATCGTTGACAATACTGTACATCCCAAATGAGACTTCTAGTGTGCGGTGAACGTGCTTACCAAATTTAGACAATTTGTAGATATCGCCGTTGAGGAAAAATGGGGAAGAGCATCTGTATTGATTACACGCGAGTAGGGAATGCTAGATACGCGGTTAATACTTGAAGAAGCCAAACACGGTCTATTTCGCTTAACTTACTCGTAATCTGGTGCAAATTAACATCAGATTCTCAGCCTGCTCCAATTTCTACGTGCTATGTCGATAAACACTACTCTTTTTGTTGTGTTTGTGGATTCTACCAACAATCAACCACATGACTCGATTCGCCTTTAATCCAGATGCAACCCTTTGATCAAACAAATGAGCAAACTTCTGTTCAACTAATAAGCGCCTCCCAGTTTGCAAGCAAGGATTCACATTTTTAGTGGAAAATCCTTATAATGACGCCCTTCAAATCAAGATCATGAAATGAGATTAATCGCTCACTTATGTCCTTAGTAATTCATGAAAATTGTGTCTCAACCTTTTCAACTACAGAAACCTGGTCCCAAATCAAAGATTATTATGTCGATGGCATTGAAAGTTCTAAAACTAGCTGATTCAGAGGGATTATAGTTATCACGTCCCAAATCTGTCAAAACCCCTGGTCAGGTTGCGAGTATCACTGAATTAATCAAATCAAATGCCTCCTTTCCACATCGTTCGATAACTCTATTGTTGGACAGGAAATCGTCAAATCAACAGCATTTTCAGTTTCTGTTACTACTCCTCCAAGAATCCCGAAATAAAACTCAGACTCAGTTCATACTGAATTCTAAATCACCAGCTGGCGTTGTCGATTTGCTTTAGTGTAAATCATCAAAAATTTAATACTACGATCCATGAGATCATGCGCATTCTACTGATCCTTAGCTAACACTCTACTTACTGTCAGTTCGAGCAAATGAGTCCAAACGAAAGACCAATATCGTTAAGGACTATTGCAACCCAGTATATGATGAATCATTTGAATATGTAATCTCACCAGCAGAACGTATGCAGTTTTCAGTTTTTATGCATTTTTATTTATATTACTTAATTTACACTTAAATGCTATACAAAACAACGCTTAAAAATTAGCTTAATATTTAATTTTATATTAACATTACAACTAAAACTAAGAAAATAAATTTTAAGCAAAAACTTAGTATATGGACAATTTTTTATAATATTAATATAAAAACTTAAAACTAAAAACTTACGTACAGATTAACTAAAAATAAATCTTAATCTACTTAGCCTACTTACATCTAATACATTATATATACATACATGATATATATATACCTAATATATAGATATATGTATATATATATGTCTTTTTTTTTATATTTTTTATTTTTATTAATTTTTTTGTTTTTGTTTTTATATATTTTTTTTCTTAAATCTAGCTTATTCCTACTTAAAACTATGTAAGAGGGCCATGGCTAAAAAAAAATTAGGCGACCCACTTTGCTTCACATAAAGCTAACAAATATTGGAGGAATTCGACGACGAAGCATCCTCTCCTTCAAAAAACCACCAAAATTGTTGGTGCTGCTGAGCAACATCCCTCATGTCGCGACTCCCTACCGCCCTACTGAACCGGAGACGCTAGAGGAACGCTTCTGGAGGAATAAAGCCGTCAAAGCGAACTCTCTCGTGATACATATAATTAGGGTGGTAAGCCCCGGAGATCAAGTTGTTCGATGAGGTCATTGCTCTTGCAATGTGCCTTCGAGTCAACTTAATAACAAAATTGTCCACTCTTATTAGGTTCGCCCTATTGTACAAGACCTCATTACGATAGAATTTTATGTACTCAGACTCTGGTGTTCTGTATAACCGAAACGGCCCTAAGGCAAGCCATCTCAAACACCCGAATCTTTTCCAATAAACTTGCTCTCACGTTGAACCACACGGGACATCCAAATACTAGCATAGGCCGGATAAGGGCCATGTAGCAGATCACCTTCACCCTTGCATCGAGTTGGCTGTTATAAAACAGTCTCTTTGTAAAGGCAAAAGCACCTCTGGCTCTGGCCAGAGCAACATCTATATGTTTGTTAAAATACAGATATTGATCTAGCCAGATCCCAAGGTATCTGACTACATTTCGACAAGCAAGTGGCTGTCCATGTTGTCCGACGATAGAGAACTTTCGCCAATTCTTTGTGGTATCCCTAGAGGCCCCAGACAAAGGCGTCCTAAACAAAATGGTTTCCGATTTCTGGAAGTTGAAAATCAACTTCCAGTCATCGCAATATTGTTTAATTTTATCGAAGTCACGCTGCAAAAGTATGTTAATGACCTCAATCTTTGGACCTGATCTGTACGCGATTAAGTCGTCTGCGTACGCTATGCTGTGGGGAAGTGAACCCATCAGATCACTTGTGTAAATGTTGAATAGGATCGGCGAATTTACCGCACCTTGTTGCAGACCGTTTTTAATGTTAAATGTTCCAGCGGAAGTCACATCGCCATTCTTCACGATGAACTGTCTACTGGAGAGCATATCAAAAAGAATATACAGCAGTGGTTTACTAATGCCCAACCTGTCCAGCTTGAAGAAGAGTCCTTCTAACCATACGGTGTCGAAGGCCTTTTCCAAGTCAATCAGGCAGGCACCAGTGCACTGTTTCTTGCCTTTGTTCCATTGGATATCAGAAACCAGTTTCGACACAGCATGAATGATGTCATGCCCCGCCTTGAAACCGAATTGATTATCCGGAACTATATGTTTGTCCTCAACCCACTTAGTCAGGACTCTGTTGATCACCTTCTCGAAAACCTTACTGATGTTTGGAAGAAGACTGATCGAGCGGAGATTCGCCGGATTGAAAGTATCTTTATTCCTTTTGGGAATGGGATGTACCACCGCAGTTTTCCAATGCGCTGGATAATGTGCATTATTCATTGCATTATTAAATAGGGTGGTATAAATGTCCACCGCTTCTAGTGGGAGATGTCGAAGCACAATGTTCGGTATTTCATCGGTGCCCACTGACTTTTTACTTCTGAGTGATTCGAAGATCGTTTGGAGCTCTTCCTTCGAAATGAACGGTGGTAATACCCTGTCGTTGGTGATGACATTATTTGCAATATTCTCGTCACTGAATTGGGTGAAACCCGAGCTCTCGAATCTCCAATTCACAATTTCATTTCGAAGGCAGAAATTGTGCACAAGGACTCGACTCTCCAGGTCGTTGTTTGGGCCAATGATAACATTCGCCTTGTACACTTCCTGGAAGGTCGCTCCTATAGCCTCTACCTTCTCCTGAGGATCCTCGATCACAAAGAAATTGTCATCATCAACTGCCTCATTTGGATCGATACCTGCTGCTACAAGTATTTGTTCGTTGTTCGTCGTTCGGGCGATTTTGAGACATTGAAGGTCGTTTTGATTATTTCTCCGAAATATTTTATTTATTTGCGGGAACATATTCGGGTTGCTGTTGTTTACAGCCTGAATTTTGTTGTTCCAATACAAACTTACAGAGTTTCTGTAATTTTCTTTTATTAATGTTTGGAGGTTTTTAATCGACGACTTCAGTGTCATGATCTCAGGGTTATGTCTGTCAGTAAACCGTCTGTACAAGGTTTTTAGTCTTGACAGCAGTCTACTTTTGTGTCGGTGCAGTGCGTCAATAGTTGCGTTGCGGAATAAGTCTTCGTTGTCAGTGTGTTGATACCGAGGTATCGTTTTGTCCATAGTTCGTTTAATTGTCTCGTCCATTAGTTTTAGATACCCGTCAATCTCCTCGTTTGACAGATTTCTATTGGACGGTGGGTAGAGCGAATTCGAGGAGAGTGCTCTCGTCAGCGTTCTGGAGAAGTGTGTCCAACGCACCCTACTATAATTGTAGGAATACCTTTGAACAAACTCTTCCAATTCCGCAGTTTCGTTGGGAACAGTTATTTCGGTGCTGAGACCGCAATGGTCACTGTCATACACGAAAGTGCGTAGACAGTTTGTAGTTTGTTGGTTAGTGCATGTCAGTTGTATTCGTGAGTTGAACAGCAGAAGATCCAAATAGGACCCGTGTCTGGGAAACGACGGACTATCCGTCGCCTTAAGCCCGAGTCGATACATTATGCTGTGTTGACCCCACCAATTGAATAGTAGGTTCCCTCTAGTATTTGGTGTATTATTTCCCCAATCTCTGTGTCTGGCGTTGAAATCTCCGCCGATAATAAAGTAATTCTCCTCCAATTCCAGTCTTAGGAATCGAAAAAGTGTCTCGAGCTCTGAGATGAATAAGGTGGATTGAGTAGCCTTAGATGCAGCAGAACGTATGCGATACGATAACTATGTTTCGATAAAAGTGTCGAACATTATTTCTCTCTATATTCTCGATCCAGCTTATAGTCTACGATAGTGACAAATTACTATTGACGATCCTGATAAACAATAATGGGGTGGCCGTGGTGTAGTGGTACTAGCTATCGCTTCTCACTCGGAGGGTCAAGGTTCGAATCCTAGCGACGACAAGCTTTCATTTGTGTAATTGGAACTCAGTCAGAAAAATCTGCGTGTGAAGGCATAACACACTGACATGTAGATTTGGCTGTTGTAGGGTTTTCAAACACAAAAACAACCGTTAAAATTCACAACCTCACCATTCCGAGTGAAGAAAATCTCTCCGTCCTATTCGGACTCCCACCCCTGGAGAGTCAATATCGAAACCAAACACACCTGAGTTTCAAACCACTAAATCACAAACTTTCCTTTCTCCTCCTTCTACCTTTCCGCCCGCGCCCTGGCAACAGTGTAAGGGTATTCATAACCCCTTTGGCGCGCGTAAATTATAAAAAAAAAAAAGGGACAAACATTTTCACAAATCCTTAACAAACCAGATCCTCGAGCACTACGAAGCAGACATAACCGCGATCCAAGAAGTACGATGGGATAAAGCGGATAACAAGGAGATGAAAGACTGTGATATCTTCTTAGAAAGTGTTACAGACAACCAGTACAACAAGGGGAGCAGATTCGCATAAAGGCTAAATTCCCCAAAATAAGCCTCATAAACGTCCACGTCCGTGCAGAGGAGAAAGACGACTTTATCAAAGACTGCTTCTGAAAGCTACTCGACAAAACCTAGGAATAATACCCTAAATATGATCTTAGTGCCAAGTTAAGCAAGTAAAAAACCTTTGATGCTATAATACGGTCGCATAATGCACCCTCTACGTTATCACCTTCAGAAACGGACACAGGCTTATTGATGTCACTGGGGCACGTTGTGTAATTAGATCTAGCACACGGTTTCCACACCATGATATCCATAAAGGCACCTGACCGACCCCTGATCAGCAAAACGTCATCCGAATTGATCATATTATGATCGATGCAGTGTCTTTGATGCCCAAATGTTCAGAGGAACCAATATCGATTCGGACCATAATTTTGTTGTAGCTTAGATTGGGTGCGAATATCCAGCGAACCACTGTGAGGAAGTTCAACATCGTGCGGTTACAATCGCAAGCGACTGCCCGGACCTTTTCAACTTTAGCCGCTGGATCAAGTTTCCCTCAACATCCTGAGGAGTCCGATGTCACCAACATCAAATGTTGAAGACCAGTTGCATCACTGCTAACTGCAGCATTTACTGAGTGGCACACAAGATGATGTGCGCAACTAGACGCAGCTTACAAAATACCGCGATATCTGAAGAAGCATGTTAGCTCAGGCCCTGGTCCACGCTGGACTGAAGCCCTACATAAGTAAGTAAGTAATATCCTCGACCGCGATCACTCGCTTTTCATGCTCTTTCTTTTTTCTTCAGATAAGTCAATATCTTTCCCTCCTCATTTGCTTGTACAGTGCAGGAGCCGTACTCGTCCTTGTATACGAGTACATCGCTGCTTCAAAGAGTTGTTTTACAACGTGTGTTTGCCGAAACCAGGAGTTTCGTGGATGTGATCGATTGAAATCCAGCGCGATAGTTACACTGGCTTTCAACACTTCATGTGAATTGTAAACGGGTTGACATAACTTGGGCGATACCCGATTAGTTTGTTGATATTAACGTTTAACATTAAAGCCATGATAACATGTATAGACGTACGAGTACCTGCAGAGTGCAGAAAAATAAATCCTTCAAATAGTATCGACCCTCAACATTTATTAGGGATCAATCCCGAAATCTAGGATATCTGTGGGGGCTCAGGGCCTTAAAAGCACTACATCACTGCCAAAAATCGACATACGCGTATTTCCAATAACTCGGAACCACCATCACGTTTTCGTTCGCTTCTCAATTATTTTTCATTTTCCCTGAATCACTTTTTATTGTCCACATACAAATTCAAATCGCCAAACAGCATTTGACCACTCGAAATCAAACTGCGCGTTACCACCTTCCCACAATTGCTACAACGGTTATTGCCGGTCATAATTTCGAAATTTACATTCCAATCGAACGTACAAGTATGTCGAGGAAAATCATGAATTTTCTGCTGCTACATATGTGACTATCGAGGATTGGAGAGTGTTCGGAGTTTTCAGAATTTCATCATCCCTTAGGCAAATACCCGCTAATAGAGTTATCCCCTCGAACTGAAATGTCAACATGCCAGAGCATCCGAAATATGTTCTAACTGACGTAACAATTATCAGCGAAAGCGCATAAATTAATTTACGTACCGAAATATGTATTTGAAAAGTTTCAAATGAATTTATTTGCGCTCTGGACATGTTCAATTGAAGCCCGGAATACCAGGAACTCGCTTCAATCCAGGACTGGAGTGAGCAGATGATATACGAGTATGCATCCAATGGTCAATTTAAAAACCACCCGTTCGGAGGGTGGCACTCGCTGAGGAATTTTATCTTTGTGTTTGAGTATATTGAACAAAATTTCAACAATTTAGCTGGAATTCACTATGTTTACGGTTGCTTGTAATGAGCAGTTTTGACTGAAACGTAAACGCTTTCGAAGTCAATTTATGCTTTGACTGTAATTGAAAGTACACATTTGTATGTAAGGGATGGATGGTGGCGAGGATCCATCCAGGTTGTCTGTAAAATTTATCGAAATTGATTCAAAGTACCATAAAAGCGTACGTGTCCAAATTATCGCATGGTTTTTGGACATATGCCAGATATTTAATTACAATTAACATTTAAATGGCCTTACATGGAATTCTCAATAAAGTTTTATGCAGGTATAACCTATACGGATGGGTATGCTGTGCTGGAACAGAGCACCAAGTTCAGAGTAGATACTTCCTACATGATGGTGAGATGTGTAGGATGAGCTGCTTAATGTGAATTGTGCAAAGTTAATCTGATTTTGTATTTCACAATCGAATCCTAGGCAATATACAAAAAGAAGGCATTTTTGGATCACTATAACATCATGATATGCTCATGACTGACTGCGACATTTAAAACTTCAACCTCTAACAGACTGCCCCTTGATAGTGTCTCCTTAGTGACAGATGTTACTGTTCTATGAAAAGATCTACCAAGAAGCCCAAAAAGCAGAAAGGCCCAAACTATGGCAGCATCGATGTCGATATGAGACTTTAGGCTAGCAGACAGCTTTCGAATCAGTCGAACACAATACTAAGCCTAAGGACAGGGACAATTATAAAGAAAAATACTATCTTAGCATCAGATTCTACCATATTTCCCGGAGCTCCTTAGTAATATCTACAAACATTGCTCCATTTTTGCTGTTTTAGATAATTGATCCAAACATGGTAGAAGCACTTCTACGGTAGTTTAGTTGGAAAACACGACTCCACGTCTTGAAATTTACTTAGTCTAATTCTACACTATAGCTAGCACAGGTTTCCTTAACCCGACATTCACCTGATCGTAAAACAGGGAACTAAAATGAGTATGTTGAGACCGGCGCATAGCACGAAATATGTACACTGTAGACCAAAAGTTTGAGGCCGCCCTTAATGGTTAAAGGATATACAATACATCAAAAACAAATCATGTAAAATAAACGGAGAACATATCATATTTGTACAAGTATATGGAGCCAAAACATGGAGAAAAATATTTTCATGTCTTACTTACTCGTAAACAGATTTTTCTTCAGAAAAGCCACCTATACAGGGTGAGTTTTTTAACTTGAGACATCCAAATTACTCGAAAAATACGCGATATCACAAAAAATGTTTCAGACAAAAGTCACAAGGCTCTGAAGGGGACATAAGATGGAGACCATGAGTTTGACCTTGAGCCCCATTTTCAAGGTCAAACCAAGGTCACTTTTGATTTTTCAAATGATAATTCCTGATTTTCATTGATCAGTCGTATTGCTCGCAGGCTTGTCATTTGTTTTTACATACTGCGTTTAGCATAACCCAGAAACAACGACGTGGACGTAGCAGTATTTTGTTTCCTTCGGGGTGATTAATCAGACTGGGTCCCCTTGCCTCCCACTGTTGAATCATTGAATTCTTCCCATTTCGACGTTTATTTCCCGAGACTATTTCAACAAATGCTCGAAAATGTCACCATTCACTTCAATACACTTGTCTATCCGCGCTCTAAATGAACCAACCGAACTGAGAAGTATTTCTGGCGTAATCTTCCGGCAAGCTTCAGTTATTCGTCTTTTCATGACCTCATGTGTTGTTGGCTTTTTTCTGTAAACCTCACTTTTTAAGTAGCCCCACAAGAAGAAATCAAGTGACGTAAGATCAGGTGATCTAGCAGGCCATTGCCTCGGACCCCCTCGTCCGATCCATCGTTGATGGTAAACATTGTTTAATATGCCCCGGGCTACTTGGGAATAATGGGCTGGACAACCATCATGTTGAAACCACATTGTTTGCCGCAACTCCAATGGCAGTTCTTCTAGTAATACTGGAAGATGGTCCCGCAAGAAGTTTGCATACTTTTCGCCATTCAAGTTGCCTTCAACAAAATATGGACCTATTGATTTATCCCCAATAATTTCCGCCCAAACATTAACATTCCAAGGGGGCTGGCGTTTAACTTGTCGCAACCAAAAAGGGTGTTCGGTAGCCCAGTAATGCATATTATGTCGATTGACCGTACCGTAATTGGTGAAAGTCGAATCATCAGAGAATAACATCTTGGCGAAGAAAAGGGGGTCTCGTTCAATTTGCTGAAGTGCCCATTGACAAAAGGAAACCCGGTTGCGAAAATCCTCACTAGACAGTTCTTGATGCATTGAAACATGATAAGGATGGTACGAGTATTTATGCCGATGTAATATCTTACAGACAGTCGTTTGAGAAATTCCTGATTCACGACTTATTTGGCGAGTGCTAATGTGAGGATCATGTGCAACGGCAGCTAACACTGCTATTTCAGTGTCCTCACCAGTGAATTGTTGAATGACCCAATAAAAGGAAGCGCGCGATCGTATCTCGTCTGGGAAACGTTGGGCGTAAAGAGTAACAGCACCATCGATGTTCCTTCCACTTTCTCCATAAATCAATTTCAATTTTCATAATCTATAAAACGTTAGTAATAATAATCAGTTCCTCAAAACAAATATCGAACTTCTAACACCCTAACAACGTTGGAAACCGATTAATGATTTAGGCGTGCCAGTGATATCTAGCACTGAATGAATAAGACCTTTCAGACAAAGTCGTGTGCCCCATTGAGGAATACGACTGAGCAATGAAAATGAGGAATTATCATTTGAAAAATCAAAACTGACCTTCGTTTGACTCGTGGTCACCATCTTATGTCCCCTTCAGAACCTTGTGACTTTTGTCCGAAACATTTTTCGCGATATCGCGTATTTTTCGAGTAATTTGGATGTCTCAAGTTAAAAAACTCACCCTGTATAGTCGATCTTGGCATTCTCCCAATTAATGTTTGAATTGTTTCCTATGGCATATTGTTCCAACAAACTATGATAATGGGCATTGATGCCGGACTATTCTATCCAGCTCCTCTTACAACAGCTGATCAGGTGATTGCGGCGGCCATGTCATGATTTAAAAGACTTCTTCGTCTACCCTGTGTTGTCCAATATTGTCTTGTATGGGTCCTTATTCATTTTTCCAATCATTCGAACCTGATCTCCCACCACCAGTTGAAGAGAAACATCCCCGGACCATATAACAGAACCGCCTCCATGCTTGACGGTAGGAACCATAGAGTCTGGTAGCATCTTTAATTCAGCGCTGCGTCGAACGAAAACTCTCCGTTCTGTACCAGTCTTTGAGCGTTTTGGCCCATTTTACCCATTCTGCTCGTTTTGTGGTAGCAGCAGGGGTTTCCGGACAGCAACTTGCTCAAATACTCGTAGTCCATCATCTCTTAATCTTCGTTTGACCGTTGTCAAGGACAGCAGTTTATTCCGTGTTTGATTTAATTCGGCGCATATTTTGGGTGCTGTTTTTCTTCTACTTCGTTTAGTTGTTGTGTCTACTAGCCGATCTTCGTGTTCAGCTGTAGCTCTAGGCAGTCCTGACCGTAATTTATCCTAAAGGCTTTCGGTTTCAGCGTGTCGTTCAATAGTACGTTGAACGCAGCACCTTTGATGCCTTTAACTGCGAATAATATTTTAAGAATAGTGATGATTCCAGATCATTTTTAACGAGCTGTTTACTCAAGACGTGACAAATCTCAAATAAATTCGTACGACTTCAAAATCTGCTTTTATGTAAGACCCTTGCTATCTAGTTTTACAAAGTTTTGAGATTTAGCAACTCCTTCGATGAAAGGAGTCCTGAATCAACAATCAAAAGTTCTCCATAAACCACAAGAGCGGTTTATCCCACATTCGTAAAAAAAAAATAACGCCCAATGTTCAAAAACGTGGGTGTGAGGTCCGACTTTTAATATCTAAACGTGTTGTCTATTGTTCAGATAGAAAATTTACGTAAAAAGACCCCAATGTAATTCATAAAGTTCAATCTCCATGCATGAATGAAGTCAGTCCTCCAGGTAGGCCACAAACTTACCCTGCAGTATAAATGTCCGAAGAGACGACTATCTATTTGCAGCCGAGGTCCATCTCGTATATTTTGAGAAGATTAAACGCTTAAAGACTGCAATCACAATAAACCTCAGAATCTCGTGTATTCCTCATCCTGTCGTCAACCTAATTACAGCTGAAAATATGTCGGAAATGTCGCAACTAGGGTACACCCGGACACCCTCACGAGACTGATGGTTTAGTGGAGAACTTCTTCCAAGCGGCGATGTAAAGAAAGGTGAAAGAGCTCCCTGCGCTGGACAAACAAACAAAGAAGGTCTTATCATATATGTTACATGCCAAGTGGTGCAATGACACCAGAACTCCTATCGCTACGAAATCGACTTTCCCGGACCCGGGAATGGTTTCGGCCATAATCTGAACCAGAAAAGGATTCTCGTCGGATCTGCATGGGTGGCCTTAAAACCGATTCAGAATGAGGCAGACGGCGAAGATATTGCGTAAATTTTACTATTTACTCGTAGTTTGAGAAATAAATTGGAAAATAAAGTACCATTAACTATCTCAGTAACTATGAGCCGCTGGTGTCTTTCTGGAGGACGAGAACCATAGATTTCACTCCTAACTGGGAAGGCTTGCATCGCCAAACGGAGATATATGTCAGCGGTTTTCCTGCTTTCCCTCAGTAGGAAAATGTGCAGGCTGCTTACTGGACATAAGTGACACAACATCCGGCGACGCTTTCTATGAATGTGATGATGAGACCGCGGAACATTACCACTGTTGGTGGCCGGCCTATTCTATGAAATACGAGTGAGTCTGATTCGTCCCATTTAGAGGACGACTTATATGTTAAGCGTATATGTGCACTTGGGAGTGATTTACATAGTTAGATATGTCATTAACGTACAAGGAGAAAAGAGTAGGTCCGAGGATAGATCCTTGTGGTATGTCACTTTGTACATTATGAGAGTTAGAGAAATTCTTACTAACACCAAAGCATTGCCTCCAGATGGAGTAGAAAGGTGAAACAGCCTTTGATTTTATTGCAGAGAATACCATGATTTGCCGTGTCGAAGGAGTTTGAGAAACCACGCAGAATTTGCAATGTCGGATGTGATTCCTATCTAAAGATTTAGGGATTTCTTCTACTACCATATTGCAGTTGCTATTGGGTTGGATACCAGTTAGATGTCTGCATAGAAGATCCTTGCAAATGAGGTACTGATGGATTTGTTATTGTGCTAATTTATCACAAGCCTTTGAGAGGTAGGACATAATTGCAATGGACCTGTATTCAGTTGCATTCCCCCATCGCTTCTTGGGAATTGGGATGCTTTTTAATTTTTTTCCATTCAGGAGGAAGGTTCGAAGTTGCAAGCAAGCAAAAGTTTTACAAATCTTGGGTTAAGACCATCGAGGCCAGTAGAATTGGACTTAACTGAGAAAAAGGATTCCACAACGCCTCCTTCGCTTACTCTGTTAAAATAAAATGCGCTTTCGATGTTGATTGATCGCTGATACTGGGGGGTATCCATGCTGCCAGATGGGTTGCCATAAGTAGATATGGAATTCTTTTTGAGCTCATAATCGCAGTTGGCATTGTAGTACCAAAATCGCAACACTTATTCCATATTGACTTACCCGGGACACGGAGGTTTAGCTCATGATTTTAGAATTTTATTTTGGCAGATCTGACTTTTGAAACAACTTTATTGCGTAAGAGGCGTTACTTCTCAAGTTTAAACCTTGTCCACATTCATTTTTCCATAAGTTTAAGGCTATGAGAAGCTAGCTATTGAGGGGTCTGTACGAAACGAGTCATTTCTGTATTTTTTTCAGAGGAATGTGATTCTTGATAACTTGATCGTCTACAGAAGGCATGAAATAAATGCGGTCCCAATTAATGCGATTAATACCGCAAAGGAATTTATTGTAATCTATATTACGGAGGTCCCTACGGAATTGTTTCGGGACGCAGCATGAGTCCTCCAAAAAGTGTGTAGGTGTACAAGAGTTTACAACAGTTAGATTAAGCGGTTTCATTGAGTCTGTTTAGTTTAGGTGTTTGACTAGGTCTACGGTCCACATTTTGCAGCACAGACAGATATCGGAGGATTGATCTAGATACAATTGCGAGAGTTTTCTATTATTTGGCCATGATTGGTTCAGTTATTGTTTTTTTTTAAATAATCGGCGGGCGCTAAAGAGGTTTTGTACCCTTAAAATGTTCGTACACAGCGCGGGCGAAGGAAATTTAGGGAGGAAGAAAAGACAGGTACCGATGTACATTGTTTTTAAATGTTTGTAAGTTATAACGACCAGGGAACACAGAGATCGGCAGGGCATTCCATAAGCGAGTTGTACGGCTTAGGAAAGAATCACGATATTTTAGAGTACGTGCGAAAATGTCCTTGAGGGTATAATGATGAGCAATCATAGGAAGACGGGTGTTACGGTTGAAAGTTTGAATGGGCAGAATGCTACTGGCGATTTCAATGGAGCACTGGTGGTGGAAATAGCAATAAAACGAAGTGAGACAGGAGACATTTCGTCGGTGTTCGAGGGTGTCAATTGATTGACTGATATTAGTATCACCAATGAGTTTTATCGCACGGTTAAGATGAGGCAACTTTGCAAGCTCATATGGCAAGAATAACTTGGCGAGCATCGCTGACTGAAGATCTCTCAAATGATTGAGCTTCTCACCGAACGTTGGTTCACCAGAGAAGTAGTTGTCTTCAATTTCATGCGCAAAGAATCGGGTCACGCTCTGAAGAACATCGGTCTCACATTGCCAAAATTGTTTGTGCTCGGATTCATACATATCTGAGGCGGTCAGTCAAAAATAACTCTAAATTGGATTCAAGGGGAAAAGTACAGAGTACATTTTTGAGTAGCAGCATTGCAGTAATAAGGAACATCTAGCTGATCTAGTGACAAGAGGAGTCAGTGCCGAAATATTGACCATTCTGGCCAATCAGAGAAGGTTTTTCCACTTCAACTTGCTTTGTTTTGGAGGCTGCTGTTGGAACTGAGTTCATACCGTCATTACCTTTGTTCTCGTGTAAGGATGCGGATAAATGGAAACATATTGTTGGTAATGGGATTTGGCATGTATTAAGTGTCTAGGAAAAGAAGTGTTGGCAGCAAAAATTAACCGAATCAGGTATTTGTTTAAGAAATGAATTTTGATCTTTTTACTAAGACAAGCTGCCTCATGTTCTGATGACAAGGGAATTTTGAGTCGTAAGGGTCGTCTTCAGAGTCTTCGGATATACGGCATTCCATAAAAATACCAAAAGAGTCCCACACCACCCACCTCATTAGCGCATTCTGCATGGATCAGGGACTTACGAGTATGCAGCGTACCGTAGAAACAGTGCTTTGTCTTCCTAAGGCACCTCAATGCAATCAGAAGCGGATATGGGCAAGCGTGAAATTCTGCAGGGCATTTAGAAAACCATCTTCAGAGCCAGTTAGACCTTCGCCCGTCTATGGCCTCAGAAAATTAAAGCCTTTCAACCATTGGCGTCGATTTTGCCAGTACGCTTTACTTTTTTAATGAATCTAACTGAGTCTGATGACGATGTGTATGATGGTTTTACCATTGCTCCGGTTGGACCATTGCGAACTTATTTCTAACCGACTCACTTCTTCTTAGCTACAGGCTTACTATAGCTCTCGGGATACTCGATGTTGGTAATGGGATTCGAGTTGTATTGGCACGGGACAAGAAATACACTAAGAGGCCCTAGGGAATGGACTTCTTGCAACTCCTGCGTTTAATTCATCACAATAAGGCGTGTGCATCCTAAACATTTAAAATAGGCGATGTCGTGCTGTGGCAGATTTTGGGAACCTGCATGTTGAACTTCAAGAGAAGGACTTGCGAAGTACATTTTTCAAATAGTTTTAGAACTCGACGAACTGGCAAACTATTTTAGCGGCTAGGAAACATCAAAAGCTCCTTTGACTGTGTCCACCAATTGGTTTAAAAATCAATTCAACTCTTGTCTGTTAGATTTGGCAATTGTATACATAATTCTTACACTGACCTACTGTCAGTACTTCTATTCCCCATAAAATCAATATTACGAGCATCCATATGCTTTGAATCCTGGTTACTCATCTTGCGTCAGTATTTCACATCGACTGCTGTGTATAGCTGCCTCCAAAAGCGGAAGTGTCAGTCTCATATTTGGAAGCCAACTGAAAGAGTCCCCAAAGCATAAGCAAAAAACCAGAAAACGAAGGCCGACATAATATGGCCTCGAAGTGTTTAATCGGAGTTCCACCCTCACAACCTAACACCCCCAAACTATCACTTTGACATTGTAATCGAGAACACCGCAACAAAAAAAAAACCCTTCCAAACACTCCCAACACAAGTCAACGTATTCTAATATCAATGGGTACATCGTTGGTCTTGTTCAAAAATATCTCACATTCTGTCTTCTTAAACTCATCGTCTAGACGGAGAATAAAAAGAAGGATACGACCAACAAAGCGCTTCTGTTCACCCTTTAATCAAGGGTGCGACTGTGAACAACTCTGGGCATTGGTCATTGGTTGACATTAAATGTCAATTACAACAATTCTCGGATCACTAATCGAATCGAATCAGACCGTACAACCGCGGAAGGTTCGAAAATTGAATTTTAAATCGATCTTTCTGGCCAATTAGAAATGGTAATGGCGTGTAAACCGACCCCAGCTGGATGGTGACACTGAAAAAAAAATATAAACACAAACAACGAGTTTCATTTCGATTGCAGAGCTACGGGGTATCACATGATACGGATACGTATTGCTTGATGTGCGTAATTACCCTCGATACTTACTCCACGCGCTGGGTACGTCGAACACGTCTAGTATACTCGCACCATACACTCACGCGTTTAAGGGGAGGTTAAAGGGTGGCAGATACTAATATACCGCCGCCGAGATGCGGGAATTGAAAATTGACGTTTGATTACAGGAGAAATACTCTAAATGAGTGATATATCGATTTAAAATGGCTGTGGGAAACTGGGAGCTGGGAACGGGTACCGCGTGCCGCGTGCCGCGTACCGAGTCCGCACACGGAACGAGGTAATGGTTGTTGTGATTTACTTTGACCGATACGGTGGTCGCCAGGGTCATCAGTGACATAATGGATACCATCATGCGATTGAACGTTTGGCTTGGGAATCATTTTTTTTCTTTTCCTGCTATACCCATCGGATTGTTATCAGTTTTTTTTGCGATGGATTCCAAATTAGAGGTAAGAGCTTTTGCTAAAAAGGAACCACAGTGTTTGAATATGACCAGAAGGTGAGTCAACAAAATTGATATAGTCCTGGAATGTGCACATATTACGGGTAGCAAGGGGGCTTTTCATGTACCTACTACATAATACTGTAGATTGGGCGTCAAGAAGTATATTACGCCACGTAAGTGAAAATGGTTTTTAGACAACTGGCTCCAATTATGTTCACCAACTAAGGCGAAATCATCTCCAGCGACTCGCTGATATAAATTCTCCTCTAAAGCCCGACAATGCAAACGGGACCTAAGAGCACTCAGAGAATCTTGCTTTAAGAACTAATACGAAGGATAGAGTGAAGTGAGAAGGATCTTGAGAGTGTTTCTTGAAATAGCTACTGGCAATTCTAACTGTCCGCATTGAGTGGTAATGGACAAGATTTTCATCCATTCGACAAAATAGAAATTAGTGTAGTCCCGCAGATGGATGACCTACTCACTCAGATATTTTAGGGAAACATCTTGGTTTCCAAAGATCAGTATGACTGATGAATGGAATTTCAGTATCCTTTGCCCAATTGTGTGTTCAAAGGTATTCTGTGAGCGCCTGAAACTATTTGTCAACGATTTGATGGACCACTGTCAGTAAGGTTTCATGACTGTTAATTCTACAACTGACACTACGACAGATCCTACAGAGAATCCAAGGAGTTCAATTTGATACCCACGACCTCTTTATCGATTTTGAAGCCACATATGACAGTAACTATGGGGGTCGAGCTATACAGAGCCAGGTCTAGCTCATTCCTAACAAACACCTCAAATTGTGCAGAATGACGACTCTCTATCATCTCACTGCTCTGAAAAAGTCGGAATCAGCATCTCACCAACATTTTTTATGTCAAAAACGGGTCTAGGCAAGGTGATGCGGTCATGTGAATTTTTGAACGTACTAATTGGGGAAATGAAGCAAATTGTGCGAATCTTACAAGAAGTGCAAAATTTCCATGGATCTGTGCAAATACAGGCTGGACCATAATGTGTGAATGTCGGTTGTGGCTCGTCCAGTATGCGCCGTTTCTCCGTCCTGCTGGAACCACATGTCCTTCTTCCAATTGAGGAATCCAAAAATCACTGATTATGGCTCTGTAGCGCTCACCATCCACAGCGACCGTTTGGCCCGCGACGTTCTCAAAGAAAAACTCCTCTAGCGTAAACAGCATGGTGCAGTGACTTTGAGTGGGTGTAATGGCTCTTTGTGCATTACTCGTAAATTTTCAGTGCCCCAGAACGCAAATTTTGATTGTTCACGTATCCACATAGATCCCGTCAATCACTGACGAATTGCTCCGTGTTATCCAGCAATATAGAGTTCCATTGCTTATTCATGCAAATTCTAATTCTGTTTTCTTCACAAATGTCAAAACCGGATTAACATTCGACGCTATAGGGTCATACATTATGTGCTCTAATACGGCCCTAACATCATAAGTAGAATGCAGCGGGCTTTTTTGTACGACTTACGCCAATGTATGTAGAATCGTCATAGTCCATATGCAGCATGCAGGTTTCGCGGGTTATGATTCCACTAGACCTACAACCTACGTGCTATAACACTGCATTGGTCAACAACCATTCTAGCCGGCGCGACGGCTGGATAGCAATTATGCTGTACCATATACCCCAAAAGCGCTCCTAGGGCTCTACTCAAGATTTTAGCTCTTCGCAACTCGTTCTGTACACGGATTGTTAATGTTCACCATCCAGTCTCCCTCTGATGCTGTCATATGACTTACAAGATCCTCCGGGCTTGGTAGTCTTCTGCAGTAAAACACCGCACGGCTATTTTTAGAGATATTTCCGATAGCTGCCGTACCCGAACAAGTACTGTGTAAGGTGGTAATAATGCTCTCCTGTTGCACTTCTTGCTCATGATTTGATGACAGGAATTAGGTTATGATTCCACCTGGCTTTTGTAGAACTGACCCGCCTAGGCTGCTATATTGCTGTCGATCCTGCCGTTTATTCCTCATTTACTATTTTGGCCTGCTATCTGTTCGAGGTTCGGCTTAAGTACGCTATCTGCATCCCATTTGCTAACATGTCGGCCTGGATCATGCTGACTAGCACATATGTAGACTGGTTCCCCTGGGATTTTTCGAAAGCCGCTCATAAACCTGATTGCGGAGAGCCTTTGAGCTGATGACTGTTTTTTTTTTTAATTATTTCACCTGCAAATATCGGAGGAGAGTATAGGAGGGTCGAACTGACCGCTCTAGGCATCGGGTTCTTGCAGTCGTTTCTAGAACCATCCGAGAGGATGTTACCTGCATAAGCGATGCTCTTTTGCTGGCATAAAAGTCGTGGAACTTGAAACACAGCCTGTTATCGAGCATTACTTCGAGATATTTTTCAAACTTTTGGCCTTAAAGTTTGTTACTCCATGGTTTTACGGTTGGTTATTAGGACAGTCTCAGACTTCAAGTCGGCTAGTTCCGAGCACTAATCTTTGCAACAGTCTCATCCGTAGCGGACTATTTCTCATAGATCCTACCACTCTCACTTATTCGGGAAGTATTTGTCACAGAACTTCATCATACATTATGCTCTAAAGGAGGGGTTTGAGGAACGGTACTTGCGGGACTCCCACAGAAACGCAGTATTGTAGTATTTAATCTAAACAATATGGACGTTACCAGTCTCCTACACTTCGTCAGAAGCTCAAATTCCAAGAGTTAGAGGATCACAGATCCAAGTGGCAACAAAATGGGCCAATAGGCCTAAGTGGGTTGGATTTTCCAACAACCACCCTTACCTAACCTAACCTATCCTAACCCAGTATTTAACGCATGGTCATATCAGCCTTCTTTTGCTGAAATGGCCTGTTTTATTTTTTTGCGCTGGAAGAAGGAAACTTTGCATGAGGTAGTACCGAATTTCTTCTAACTGATACCACCTCGACTTGAACAGATCGATTTTTGCTCCCCGTGGTACCGCCATAAGGCAGAAGTAGGCTTGAAGACAAGGCTTGCTCTATACGATTCTAGTACTTTACCTATTCCCGTTTCATTGGAATCTAGGGTCACTGAGTATGTGCGCTGCTTTATTAATAAGAATAGTCCAGCTTTCCAGGTAATGTAGGCCACTCTCCAAATTGGGCTATTCCCTCTGTTTCGTATCGTTTCGTGGACAGTGAAAAACTACGTTTACCGGGTCTTTCGAGACACTTTCGCAATATGGTTAGTTTGGGATGTTTTCGAGTTTGGGTGTAAGCAGGTGCTCTCTACAGCAGCCGTGTCCCGAAAAAACTGAGCCAGATAGAAGTTTGTTTCAACGTGATTCCATTTAATCCACACATCGATAAAGCTATGTGTCCATCTTCCTTTTAAGGATATGTTTCATTGGTGTTGCCGTGTTTCGTCACTATGATTCCTTCGCATTTCCTTTTTTCATCGCTTACCCGACCGTTTCGGAGTCGCTCACTTTTACGTTTTACCACTTCATCAGCAAGTCTGTCAATGGATAGCATTGAAGATACGACGAGTTTAGCTTCATGCGGAAGAGTTTGAAACCCACTTAGGCCACTAAGGCGGTCGTCGGATTCGACTCTCCGCACCGCGGTATTTGAACATATTTAGGCTGCGAGCATGAGTATACGAGTAGAACTCGCAGCTCCAGGAAGAAGGAGCCTCCGATATAACTCATCAGCCTTGAAAGTGGACTTACACTTGCTGATTATTTCTCGAATATCTGCTCCAGGTGATGTATAAAACTTAATTTAGACCACGGTCAATAATAACTCTGAAATCCTTGAGAAATGGTTGAGAAACAATGTTATGCCCTCCAACTCTAACCGTTATCGTTTCAAGAACTTTCTTACGAGTAATAAATACGCTTTAGTTTTTTAGTTAACCAGCGAGGTGCTGTTCCAATTGCTTCCCTGCTGTAGAGATGAACTTCTTCTGTGATTTTTGCTACAAAGAACACGGCAATATCATCAGCAAATCTGACAATCGACGGTTCGCGTAAAATCGGTAGACCTGAAATTTCATCGTACTCGTAGATTACGATCCCTAGTAGAGGGCCTAAGACTGAGCCTGGTGGTATGCCGCCAGTTACTTCGTAGGCTTTAACTCCATCTTCAGAGTTATAGAGGAGGATCACATTCGAGAAATTGCTCGTTATCAGTTTCCATCCGTTCGCAATTCGCCGAACTAAGCGCTTTCTTCGCGTCCAGAAAGACGCTCACTATTGTCCGTAAGGATTTTTCCCTTCGGATATAGCAATAGTCGTTGGCGCTTCCCAGGTTTAAGGAAAACCCAAATAAGACTGATTGCGTTTTAATAGCGATCTTAAAGGCTTAATTTTGAGTACTATACCGTCCTTGCGATTTTTTATCGCGCAGCTTATTATATGCTTTCAGCAATTCTTCGCTTGTATGGGGGTACTCTCATGATGAATTTGACCAACCGGTACCCTACTTTCTTGGCGAGGTAATAAGGTCACAAGTATTTGCCGCGACAGTACCGAACATGCTGACTATTGCATACGCGGGACTTTCGGCCTCATTGATGCTATTTGATGAACTTTACCCCATACATCGTGAGAAGTAGTTTGTGACTATCTTCAGTAGATAGTATGGTGTATCCATTCTGGCCGACGGTCTATTTATGTATGACCAGCTGGCTGAGATAAAGAGAATTCCTGCCAAGTCATGAGGTCAAGTCACACAAGGTAAGAAGGATTTTGTCCACCTCAGATCCGCTATCTACGGAGTCAAATAAAAAGTTACTCTAGGGCCTCGTCAAAACGTAATAAGGCGAATCTAACATATAGAAGGCCCTTGCCATTCTTGGCCTGCTCTATGGGACGTAAGGATGGACGCTAATGAAGGAAGATGAGCACATTTTTGGTCATTTGGGTACAAGATTCTGCGAGTAATTTTTGGTCTATAACTTAATTCGTGCGGTTTGCTAAGAGATGGCGTAACTTGTATTAAAAAGTGTTTTTGCGGGGAATTCTTCTTTATTACTTTAATATGAAGAAAACTGCTGCCGAAAGTCATCGTATTTTGGTGGAAGTTTATGGTGAACATGCGCTAGCTGAGCGAACGTGCCAAAAGTGGTTTGCACGATTTAAAATTAGTGATTTTGGCTTGGAAGACGATGAACGTCCTGGGCAGCCAAAAAAGTTTGAAGATGAAGAACTGGAAGCATTACTCTATGAAGATTGTTGCCAAAAACAAGAAGAACTCGCAGAATCTTTGGGTGTCACTCAAGCAGCCATTTCAAAATATTTAAAAGCAGCTGGACAAATTCAAAAGCAAGGAAATTGGGTTCCACATGAACTCAAGCCGAGGGACGTCGGAAGGCGGTTTTGCATGTCCGAAATGCTGCTGGAACGCCACAAAAGGAAGTCATTTTTGCATCGGATTGTTACTGGTGATGAAAAATGGATCCATTACGACAACTTCAAGCGCAAAAAATCAGATGTGAAACCCGGCCAACCAGCCAAATCAACGGCAAAGCCGAATATCCATGGCGCGAAGGTAATGCTCTGTATTTGGTGGGATCAGATGGGTGTGCTGTATTATGAGCTGCTAAAACCGGGTGGACAACGCTACCGAACACAATTAATCCGTTTGAAGAGAGCAGTGGCCGAAAAACGCCCGGAATATGCGAAGAGACACGAGGCAATAATTTTCCATTATGACAACGCTCGGCCCCAAGTTGCTATTCCGGTAAAGAGCTATTTGGAAAACAGTGGATGGAAAGTCTTACCCCACCCGCCTTATAGCCCAGACCTTGCGCCCCTTCTGACTACCATTTGTTCCGGTCGATGCAAAACGCCCTCACTGAAATACGGTTCACATCAGAGCAGAATATCAAAAATTGGCTTGATTCATTCTTGGCTGCCAAGCCGGCGCAGTTCTTTTGGGATGGGATCCACAAATTGCCAGAAAGATGGGAAAAAGTCATAGCTTCGGATGGGCAATACTTTGAATAATACAATTGAACATGTTTTTCTTAAATAAACGCTCAAATTTTGAAAAAAAAACGCACGAATTAAGTTATATACCCAATACATTGACTGACGTTGGTAGTTGGGACATGATATCGAACTCTGCGAGCTGTACAGCGACATCGATGTAAACAAAAAAGAGGGGTATCAATCGCCTGTGATGTTTAGGCGTGTAGAGCGAATGAATATTAACACATCAGACCGAAGAGTCTTCAATTCATACCTGGAAAGACGGCTTAAGTGGCGCCCATAAATGAAAGATGACATCAGCGCTCTTGGAATGAACAACTGAAGGCAGTTGCCCAGAATCTGCGATAACTAGAAATAGGGTACTAGTTGAGCCTTAGGTCCAATACAGAATGTAGGTAAAATTAGTCTGAGGTCTTATATGCTACTCGTTGTCCTTCTTGTCAAATATCTACACTCGTAGATGGTGTTAAGTATGATTTGTCTGTGTTTCTTAGTTACAGTCTAAGTATCTAATCTATTCAGCTTGACTTAATTAAGTCCTCATAAAGCAGACTTCATGGCCAACTATGTAAGGACTATTGACATTCCCATATTTCATAGTTTCCATCCTTTATTTAAAGACCAAAATCACAGGACGATCGATTTTATTGTAATTTGAAGCTCTCAAACAGTCAAACAAGAAAGTCATAAAATTCTTCCTTGTTGTTAATGGCAAATGTGATTATTATGCAAATCCGAATTGCGCCTTACATACATACATACTCGTACATATCTGCCGTCAGTCTTACTCGTAGCTCCAAAAACTCCTGACCGGTGCCGATTTCCTCAGTTTTCCCTCAAATTCCCCTCACTGAACATTTTAACGTATTCAGTCTTTTGTGACAGCTGGTTATGTATGTTATTTATGAATCAAATCCTCAAAGCTCTTTTAAGGCCCCCAAAAGTCATAAAAGACAAATCCCTCACTCATTCTCTACACTTTCGCGATTTCCTTTATGAGTGATTCGTCCTAGTCCTGGTAGTTAAGTTAAGTTACCCGCACCTAACCACTACGATGCCATTATGTCAATGAACTTCAATAGAACTTGACTTGAAAAGCCTATGTGTATATATTTTGTCACTTTGTTTCCATGTCAATAAGCGTGTCGATGACTAATTTGCGAGTCCTTTTTGAGGGATGTTTTCATGCCGCACATAACAAAAAAAAAAAAAAAGGGCAAAAACGAAATCGGAAAAAAGTTGTTTGGTTTTCGGGGTAGAAACTTGGAAAATATGCTACCTATTATATGATGTACTATGTAGAGAGCAATGTCCTTCCTTGCCTCCTGGTTTTTTGGTAAGTTTCGTGAATCATCTTAGTTTTCCCGGTTAGCTGTGCTTTTTACAGCTGTCATTAAAGTTAACGTTTAGATGACTAATTTATTCTAAGGTACTACCAACGAAGCACAGACAGAAGCAAAGCCACACGAGCAGGCATCGACAGAGACAGTGGCAGTGGCAGAGGCAGTGGCAGAGGCAGAGGCAGAGGCAGAAGCAGTTTGTTGCTTTTCCAATTTGCCGCGCTTTCAATTTGTTGGCTTCCTAATTAGTGAAGACGATACTCTTAGTTGGTGTAATAACTTGTCGAAACTTCTACAAAAATTAACGCTTGGTTGAGACTTAGTTTCCTTCCAGTTGCACTTTCTTTGAAAACTTATGTTGCAAACTCTCACTGGTGACTGCCGGGAAGGTGGATTCGAATTAAAAAAAAAAAAAAAAAAAATCTCACTCCTCCAATTAGCTCCAATCTATCAAAAAGTCAAAACTTAAAATTGAATTTAATAAATTTAAAGCAACAACAATGCGAGCTGCAGCAATAGCAGCGATTGAGATATCCTAAATTGGAACTTGACACCACATCCCACTGGAACCGAAGCTGAACAACCACCACTGAGCAGTGAGCACACAAAAAGATAAAGAAGTGAATGTTTTGTTTCACCCGTTGCCTTGAATGTGGGATAAACTCCTGCTGGTGTATGTTGCGTAAGCCCACATGGGTCCTTGGCTTTGCAAGTTTGATACATTAAAGGATACCGCAATTATTTGAAATTACTCCAGAGGATACAATGTACTTGGACGAACAAGACAAGGTGTTCATTCGGGAAGTGAACGTATGTACGAGTCGAACTGTCTGACTAAAACTAACCGCCCACCATTGGAATTGGCCAGGGAAATGTAGTATGGTCAGCGCATCGGGGTAATAGCTAGACAGTGGAGAAAAAGGACATTGTGCAACAGCAGCATTATCATGGTATAGTGGCAACATTCTAATAGGGTGAAAAGGATTACCTACGTGAAAGGTGAAAATGGCTTGCATTGAGAGACTGTTAAGTAGCTTGTTCATTTCTCTCTACAAGGACATTACCTTCTCGTCTATGTATTATTTACAAATGAATGTAGTCAGGATAACAAGTCCACATTAGCCCGCTACGGATATGGATAGAACATTCTTGAGCGTTAATTGGATTCGTAAACAAAAAAGGAAGACACGTACATATTTATTCAAATAAGTAGGCGATGATTGTATTGTGAATAGAAAAGACGGAATCATTAGCCAACACCAACAGAAGAACCACTTCGCAGAGCTGCTTAGGTCAATAAGCGTGGGCCAGGCTAAAGTCAATTCCTCCATGGTTCCATGGTACGAGTACGAATGTCATGGTACCAATTCCGAAGCCCTACTTCGTAAACACTCGTTTCCGTAATTAAATAAACTAGCATCGCGTGGGCGAAATGGAAACGTTTAAAGATACCTATAAAGGTCTAAGGATTAGAATACGACGATACCATATAAAGAAGGGCGTCCTTTCGATTAAAAGAGGTGATTTAATTAATAGGATAATGGCGACTGACTTGCCAGACATAGCTTGGGGTTGTTTGATTAATATCGAGGACAAAGGGATGATGCCTTTTGGTTGTTAGGTGTTTTCAGCTTTTGTTTTCTAAGTTATCTTTTCCAAAAGTTCATCGGCCTATTAAGTGGCGGAAACTTTTTTTTTTTTTATTTGTGAATAATACGGCCGTAGCACTCCTGCCATCCTAATGAGTTGGAAGTTGTTTTCCAGAGCATGATTTTGCACTTTAAAGACGGAAATATCATACGTATAAGGATAACATTTAATGGCGAATCGTTTATCTTCCTTTTCGGGTGCGGTATCGTTTCAATCTTCATGAAAATTTAATAGATGAGTTCTTTAGCTGGATTCGTATTTCTTGTGGGAAGGAGTTGACTTTTTATGTTGTTGGCAATTTGATAAATCTCACCCAAGGAGCTCTTTGTAATGTACCTTAAGGTGGGTTGTAGAGGAAACAATTTAATGAGTCATTATGGCGTATCGTCTCTTTCCATATAGAAAGCATTAATATAGCTTCTAATCCAAATTGTTGAATTACATCGGGAAATCATTTACTCGTGACCGAGGAATCAAAAGGACACGGAATTGACTTCAAGCCTTTATCACTGAAAGCACGTTTCTTCAAGTTTATTACACTAAACTCTCTGGCAGTTCGAGATCATTTCTATGGCCCTCCTCTAAGTTTTGAAGACTTTCAAAGAGCCTCTTATTGTGTTGGGAAGATTATGCCGAGTTTGTGAGTTCGATGAGTTCCATATCAGTTCCGCCTTTCTGCTTGTAATCCAACACTTGATGCCGTAGAGTAGAGCAATCTTCATTGGATTTCCGTTAAAATTTTATTTGTAAAATTGAGAGTTGTCACCTATTTCCCTGCTGACGAATTTGGTGTTATTACTTACTTAAGTGATGCTACAATTCGAGCTGGACTCGCCGCTGCAACCAACAAGGCCCTCCAGCTAGGACGATCTTTCACCAGCTGTCTCCATTGCCGTGGTCGCTATTGGCTGAGGTCTCCTTCCATTTAAGTGCGCAACCTTAGATGCGTTCGTCTTCAGCTATGACGTTGCTATACAACCCGAACTGTTGGCCTTTGAACCAACTTCTAGCAACCGGGTCAATTCGTCACGAGTAGTCAAGTGCTTTTCAATACACTTTTGACAAGATCCAAGACTCTGCATCATAGAATAGGACCGAGATGATAAGAGTCAGTTACTCAAATGTCTCCGAAGCCCAAAAAAAGTGGGTGGCCGTGGCTCAAGTATCAGTGTATTGGCTTACCAATCGGACGGTAAGGCGTTCAATCCCAATCGCGCCCAAAAGACATTCATTTTTTCACTCAACTTAAAGCACGTAAGATGAGTGGTTGCCTAGAATACAACAAGAAGTCCAATTACAGTCAGTTTCAGTTTTTATGCATTTTTATTTATATTACTTAAATGCTATACAAAAAAAACGCTTAAAAATTAGCTTAATTAACTTAAAATTATCTTATTCTAACTTACTGGCCCCATGCGGGCACTCTAAGTTAAACCTAGCACTTGAATTTTGTCTTTCGACGTATCTTACAGTCTATATTTATTTTTACATTCATTGAAACTATAACTAAGAAAATAAATTTTATGTAAAAACTTAGTAGATGGACAGTTTTTTTTAATACTATTATAAAAACTTAAAACTAAAAATTACAGACTACGTAAAAATAAATCTTAATCTACTTAACCTACTTATTCTTTTTATTTTTATTAATTGTTTTGTTTTTGTTTTTATATATTTTTTTTTCTTAAATCTAATTTACTCCTACTTAAAACTATGTAAGCCGGCCATGGCTAAAAAAATTAGGCGACCCACTTTGCTTCACATGAAGCTACCAAGTATTGGAGGAATTCGACGACGAAGCATCCTCTCCTTCAAAAAGCCACCAAAATTGTTGGTGCTGCTGAGCAACATCCCTCATGTCGCTACTCCCTACCGCTCTACTGAACCGGAGACGCTCCACACTGCCGTGTGCGACGTCTCTATCGTAGTTGAGTCGCCTGTCCGCAGCTGCTCGAACGACGTGGAAGATTAGCGGCACCGCTAATCTGTCCTGGATCAGACCTTTACTATCTAAGTAGAGGAACGCTTCTGGAGGAATAAAGCCGTCTCTCGTGATACATATAATTAGGGAAATCAGGTTGTTCGATGAGGTCATTGCTCTTGCAATGTGCCTTCGAGTCAACTTAATGACGAAATTGTCCACTCTTATTAGGTTCGCCCTATTGTACAAAACCTCATTACGATAGAATTTTATGTACTCAGACTCTGGTGTTCTGTATAAGCGAAGACAAGCCCTAAGGCAAGCCATCTCAAACACCCGAATCTTTTCCAATAAACTTGCTCTCACGTTGAACCACACGGGACATCCAAATACTAGCAAAGGCCGGATAAGGGCCATGTAGGAGATCACCTTCACCCTCGCATCGAGTTGGCTGTTGTAAAACAGTCTCCTTATAAGGGCAAAAGCACCTCTGGCTCTGGCCAGAGCAACATCTATATGTTTGTTAAAATACAGATATTGATCTAGCCAGATCCCAAGGTATCTGACTACATTTCGACAAGCAAGTGGCTGTCCATGTTGTCCGACGATAGAGAACTTTCGCCAATTCTTTCTGGTATTCCTAGAGGCCCCAGACAAAGGCGTCCTAAACAGAATGGTTTCCGACTTCTGAAAGTTGATTTTCAGCTTCCAGTCGTCGCAATATCTCTTAATTTTGTCGAAGTCACGTTGCAAAAGAATATTAATGACCTCAATCTTTGGACCTGATCTGTACGCGATTAAGTCGTCTGCATACGCTTTGGCATGGTGAAGTGGACCTATCAAATCACTTGTGTAAATGTTGAATAGGATCGGCAAATTTACTGCAGCTTGTTGCAGACCGTTTTAACTGTCTACTGGAGAACATATCAAAAAGAATATACAGCAGTGGTTTACTAATGTCCAATCTGTCCAGCTTGAAAAAGAGTCCTTGTAACCATACCGTATCGAAGGCCTTCTCCAAGTCAATCAGGCAGGCACCAGTGCACTGTTTCTTGCCTTTGTTCCATTGGATATCAGAAACCAGTTTAGACGCAGCATGAATGATATCATGCCCCGCCTTCAAACCGAGTTGATTATCCGGAACTATATGTTTGTCCTCAACCCACTTAGTCGGGACTCTGTTGATCACCTTCTCGAAAACCTTACTGATGTTTGGAAGAAGACTGATCGAGCGGAGATTCGACGGATTGGATGTATCTTTATCCCTTTTGGGAATGGGATGTACCACCGCAGTTTTCCAATGCGCTGGATAATGTGCATTATTCATTGCATTATTAAACAGGGTGGTATAAATGTCCACCGCTTCTAGTGGGAGATGTCGAAGCACAATGTTCGGTATTTCATCGGTTCCCACTGATTTCTTACTTCTAAGCGATTCGAAGATCGGTTGGAGCTCTTCCTTCGAAATGAACGGTGGTAATACCCTTTCGTTGGTGATGACATTATTTGCCATATTCTCGTCACTGAACTGGGTGAAACCCGAGCTCTCGAATCGCCAATTCACAATTTCATTTCGAAGGCAGAAATTGTGCACAAGGACTCGACTCTCCAGGTCGTGGTTCGGGCCAATGATGTCATTCGCCTTGTACACTTCCTAGAAAGTCGCTCCTATAGCCTCTACCTTCTACTGCGGATCCTCGATCACAAAGAAATTGTCATCATCAACTGCCTCATTTGGATCGATACCTGCTGCTACAAGTATTTGTTCGTTGTTCGTCGTTCGTCGTTAGGGCGATTTTGAGACATGGAAGGTCGTTTTGATTATTTCTCCGAAATATTTTATTTATTTGCGGGAACATATTCGGGTTGCTGGTGTTTACAGCCTGAATTTTGTTGTTCCAATACAAATTTACAGAATTTTTGTAATTTTCATTTATTAATGTCTGGAGGTTTTTAATCGACGACTTTAATATCATGATCGCCGGGCTATGTATGTCAGTAAACTGTCTGTATAAGGTAGAAGTCCAATTACACTAAATGTTGGATGCCAGCCATGCAGCGAAATAACCTCTGAACTCAAATATCTTTCGTCTTTTCTCGTTGTCCCATTTTCTGAATAATTCTGCTTCTATTATCTACACTGAGGTCGTTGCTATTTCTATGTCATAACTGCCAATGCTGACACTGTAGTATACCACCGTCGATGGTGAGCGTCCTTTTCTGATGGCAGTATGTACTATGCTCCGCGCTCGTGTAGCATCACATCTATTTTGGCCGCCACAATACTCATGAAAACTTCATTGATGGCTCATTAAATTCGTCCAATCACATCAATGTCATCCACCATTCGAAAGTAATTAAGCGGATTTCATTCAGATCGGGCGTCTGTCGTTGACGATGTTAAAAAAGTAAAAAAGTCACATGACACCTAGTCGTCTTGTTTTAAATCTTTCTTGACATAAGTCGGGATTAATTCGTTGACGACCTTGACGGAGCAGCGAGTGTTCTCAATCGTCATTCTACACAGACGAACGGGTTCATCAGGGATGCCAAAACTAGGCAAAGCTCTATAAACTCGTAGCTCATCTCTATAAATCCTGTCATAGGCCACAAGTAGTCACACCTTGTCTAAAACCTTTTTTGACAGTAAAAGTCTCAGCCGAGTCGTTACCAACCATGACGAAGTGTTTCTTCACAAGCGGACGAGGTTAGCAGGGATGCCAACACTAGACATGGCCCTATATAGCTCTTCTCTATAAATCCGGTCATATGTGGCCTTATAATCGAGGGAAAGATGGTGAGTATCGATTTGGACTTCTTGACTTTTATCCAGGATCTGCCATACTGTGATGATTCGGTCGATTATGGACTTTCCTGGTCTGAAACTGCATTAATAGGGTCCAATCAGGTTATTGGCGAAGGGTTTCAGACGTTCACAGAATATGACAGATAAGATTTGTATCCGATATTGGGGAGTCTTACACCTCTGTAGTTGTCGCAGTTGAGGGGTCTCTTTTTTTAGGATCGGTCAAACGGTGCTGAGATTCCATTGACCAGGCATACACTCTTCCGACTAGATTAGAGATATGAGTTGGTGCATGGTCCCCGCAGCTTTAAATACATCGGCCGGTAAGCCATCAGGTCCAGCTGCTTTGTTGGTTTTCAGTTAAGATATTGCAATTCTTACTTTGTTCTGGTCAGGTGGACGGAAGTTTTGGCTATCATCGTCTAAGTTGAATGGTCTATTTTGCCTGACGGGGGCATGGAAGACTTCTCCGCCATTATACAGTCTTCAGAAATAGTTTTTTCATATTCTCAGCACCGGCTGTGAGTTCAAAACAAAGTTTCTCCCTTCATCTCTACAAGTTTCTGTACGGGTCTTCTGGCTTTGACACGTTCCCTTATCCGAACGTTATTCCTGGAGTACAACCTCTCAATATCTACGATCACGCACTTCCTGCACTCTTTTTTCTTCTTCTAGAGAAGCCGATGTTCTTTCCGTCCCTTCTGCTCTCGTCTTTCGTTGCAGCGCCGCTTTACTGACATTCTTCTTCAAATAAGGGATTTCTTTTTGGTGGTCAGGTGATACCCAGCACATCAGTTGTGGCATCTGTGATGGCATGTTGGCAGCGTTGCCACTTATCTTCGGTACTTGATTTTGGCGGTATAGGAGTTGCCGAGAGATTTCGGGATACGCGTTTGGCGAAGATTCTGGCGATCTCTTGCGATTGCAGCTTTTTTACGTTATGTCTTCCTACAGTAGTTCTTCTTTGTTGTGACGCTTGGGAAATTCGCATTCGCACTTTGGCTGCAACAAGGTGGTGATCTGAGTCAATGTTGGCTGCCCAGAACGTTCAGAATACTGGAGGTATGCCTTACGTCTATCCCAAAATGATCAATTTGATTTAGCGTTTGGTGAGCCGGAGACTCCCAGGTCCCCTGGTGTATACTGAGATGGGGGAACCGTGTCCGTCGTCAAACATGGTGTCAGGTAGGCTATGCTTACCAACTCTCCCACCAGAGTTGTCCTCCGATTTTAACGTCATTCTTCGGACATTGCTCATTTGTCTTGTCGAGGAGCTCATAGAAACATTCTTTGGTGGCGTCGTCCTTGTTTTCTGTACAAGCAGGGGCACATATTAGGCTTATGTTAGAGAATTTAGCCTTGATGTTAAATAAATAAACTGACTTAAGTCTGCCGCATCCTTATAGCAATCACCATATATCACAATTTCTCCATGGATGGCCGGCCATGAGGCCATCCCATCGAATTTACTGGATAGCGGTGATAACTGCGTAGCAGATAGCAATCAAGGACCTTTGCTAATTGTTGGGCTGGACGTAGCCTGTTAGGAGTTCGAACATTCCACGTGCAAATCCGAAGGTTGTTGTCCTTTAAACGCTTGCTATTATCGTCAACAGTGAGTCCGTTTTTATCTGAGGCCATTAGTTGATTCGTCACATATTCTAATCTCTTCTGTAGAGGGTTGTGAGCCCTATGACGGCGTAGGCCAGTATAATGTTACTGGCCGAGCATGCCCTTGCCATTTTAGGCTATTGCCGGGGGGGCACCACTGGCAGGTAAGGCAAGCACTTCGCTACGAGCTTGATTGTTGCGCTGCCGGATCAATCCAAGTTATAGGACACTCAGCAGTTTTCCGATCAATCACCACGCAGGTCCCCACATATCTTAACCAGTCACAGCTTTTTCCAGTCCCCTTTGTTGAGTGGTATCTTAAGTCTCTGTTTGCTTTCAATAGGTTTTGGCGACGTTAGTTACATTTCGTTGTTAGCTGAAGCATCCTTCTGATGTTAAACAGTCAATTTCCAAATAGTTAGAGCTTACCTCTACCCCTCTGAATGATATCATTTTGAGAAGCATTAAGGAAACTTGCGAAACGTAGATTTCGAAAGGAGTGTTAGCCTGAAAACAGAAAGAATGGTGTGAGGATTTTATTATACGGAATCGTATGTTCCTAGGTTGAAAATTTGTCGTTTAAAAAACTCTCACTGCATTCGATGCATTAGTTCCGTCACTCAGCGTTAATTCTAATTGTCCTTTAGCAGAGATCTTACCAAGTATTTGGCCTACATAATTAGCAGTAATCGGGAAATTCGGCTGAGTGCTTAACCAATTCATGCACAATTCATGGGGATTTGAATTTATCAATTCACCTAATCAATAGCGGTTGTTGAAACTAATTCAAACCGCACGATAACCCGTGATGAGTTTGCCGAAATACGGTTTAATGTTTGCAAATTTAATGGAGAGCTACGAGTATGTCATGTCACACAATTCGAGTTGTCATGTAGGATACTTACTCGTATACCCCTCAAAGCCACTACTATCCCTCTCAAGTTGAGAGTTTGAATTTCGTTGGAAATCCTGAATCCAGGATTGCGAAATTAAATGAAAACTCCACTCCAATGAAAAGTTCGTAGAATTTTCTCCTGGTTGCCCATCATATGGTAACCATTGTAGAACACACACGAGTATGTAGCGAAACAATGAATTTTGTTGGTCCCTATTTCCATGACTATAATCCCAAACAATTTCAGAAAGAATTTTTCAAAACACTGCACTCGTTTGTTTCAGTGTTCAGATGTGCATTCAGTTACTTCTGGAGCGACTTCAACTTCAAGTTAACATCTTGTGTTGTCTCTGCTATTGTCTTCGAAGCCTAATTTGGGCCCAATGCACAGAGTTTTGTTCAAAAGTCCTTGCGTCGACATTGTCACTAAAATCCCTTTGTCAGCTCCAATAATTTGCTAACTTCAAGCGGTCTACAACAAAACAATAAATCCATTTAATTTCATCTAATTGAATCACAAAACTGTCGAAAAGGATATTAATTAAGACGACAAAATCGCTCAGCACTAAATTTTGTCCCAATTCAAACAATAGAAGGGATTACCGCCTGCCTAACAAAATGACTAAATTAATACTTAAACGTATTATACACGATTCCCAGTGCTGGCACCCTTGAGTTCGTTAACAGCTGCCAGAATAGCACACAAAACACCCTGTCTGCCCACCCCCAACCGCTCTGTTTGGATTATCCCTTAGAAACACTTAAAAACTTCTCCGAAGAAGCAAGCCATCAAGTTTTCTGTTTTCATGCGCGCGTGTGTCAGGAAATGACCTCCTCAAGGAGTACGAATGACTTTCTCACCACCTCACAGGATCACTCTGCCATTAGAATCACAATTCGTAACCCCCCTCAACGTGCAACGTGTTGTGTGTATGGTGAGTTAATTTTTCTTTTCGCCGGTTTTTTTTTGGGGGCGGTGGGAGGGCGGAGGGGGGTGCCCCACATTTAATGCGTATACGAGTACGAGTACGAGTACGAACACGAGGACGAGGACGAGTACAAGTAAACTCGTACATCCGTGAGATGTAAGTTTGTATGTATGTATCTATCCGTATTTGCACTACAGTGACTATGACTATAGATACCTTGCCTCAACTCAGGTTCAAGGTTGCTCATTTCACACAACAACTACAACAGCAATAGCAGCGAGGAAAAACTCAATTCCACCCAACCCTCTTGCCATGGAAAATGATATTTTTTTTTTGTTCTCTTTTCACGCACTTGGGGGGTGTTTATTGCCTTGATACGAGTATGTGGGAGAATGAGGGTCTATGTATGTGTTTGTAACTGAAGAGCGCACCTAATCACCCGAGAAGGTCTCAGTCTCATCTCGACATTAATCCTCTTGTGGGTTTTGTTGTTCCTTAGCCGCGAGTGATACGGATTTTTCTCGACTCATTTTTCACACACTTCAAGGTAGGGGGCAGGATGAGGGAGCATCGAGCTTTTCATCGATTTTAACTCAGCTCTAGAGCGAAAAGCTTGATGGAGATGTATTGTAGTTTTCAAAAGAGTGTTGCCGTACACCATACTCTATTCGTTAGTTTGGTTGGTTAGTGACTGTTAATAGGTGCTTCAGTATTTCAGTGATGCCAAATAGACTTTGGGATAAGCTAAAACCAAAGGACCATCAAAATGAACTTATCTGTTTTACAGACTCCCGACCAGTTCTGCGATTTTAGCCTCAAATTACTTTGATTCCCCTTTGACTGGTCCGAGCCACGTCAGTCAGAGTGACCGCTTTGATATTTGTCTTTGTAAGTGGATTCGAATCCAAATGCTAAACAACCACGTCGTATCCACGGCTTTAGGTATGCCCATCTATCATGACCTGTTTTTCAGTTGAGCGGTTCCTTTGAGATACGATTTGAACTAACGACTGAACGCTAAAACAAAGCTAGACCGAAATAATCGCAGGTTTTTCAAAACTTTGGACAGCATATTCATATGCAGTCTTTATAGCAGCTAAGATTTTCTCGGATTGCCTCTCCTCCACTAAGGTACCCAAATCAACTCAAGATTAGTCCATCGAAACGGTTTTCCGCACGATTTTTATACGATCGATTTGAGAAGAAAGGGTTGAATCCAAGAGTTCTTTCTTCTAGTCCAGGATTATCTTTGCTATCTGTCCACAGTCAAAATGTATACTACGTCACTATCCGCAGCCTACCAGGCCGCCCTAATCTACCCCAACTTAACTATTATCTCATTTTGTTACTCGTCGAGGAAAATTTTACTTTTCCATGCTCTGTCGTCAGCGCTGGAATCTGCTGGTCACACCGCCTTGCTCTTCTTGAAGACCCTTGTTGCATTGCTGCAGAAGCGTTCTGGAACAAACGACTTTCCCTTACACCATTACCCAAAAACGAATCACCAAGTATGGTTGAACGAAGGAAATGAAGTTTATTCTCTATAAAATTAAGTTTTAGTTTTAACAGTTCATATTCAAATTTACTACTTACTTTTTGTAGTGAACGCTCCGAGATTCCAAATGCAAATGGCCGATTTGTACTTCGTGTGGAATATTCTTCCACTAATTTTCGCGCCTATTTTGACGTTTGACAAAAACGAAATTTAGTTCTGTTTGCATTTAAACAAGCGAATGTTCAATGGCTCTGTTTGCTTTTGAATTCCCGATGTGTTCACTTTGCATAATTTTGAAAATATTTTAACAACCCTTGTTGGTAATCGGAACGGAGGGCTATAACAAAAAGCCAGTAAAGAGGAGACTTTTCTTCATTGATAAAGAGCCTACAGTTTTAACACCCACCACATCAACACATAACTAGTTCCTGTTATGCTCTACATTCACAAAGGAAGTACTCGAGGATGTCGTCAACACTCTGACGGCAAGCGTTGCAGGAGACGGTGTCATTCATGCCAAGCACAATTGCTTAGCAAAAGCGTGGTAGCCCATTAAGAACCCAGCAGACAGTCAAGACACAACACAAAGATAGCTGCCGATTTATGGAGGGGCTGGTAGAAGCCAGCTGGTACAGTTGTGTGGATAAAATACCGGCGGGAATGCCGATTGTCCCAAAGCGGGTTGAAGTACCTGAGAAGTCCTCCTTTGAGTCATCTGATTCTATTGCAACCTAGGACCCAGATATTACACATTGAATTCATCCTCCCAACTGCACTCAAAAAAGCACTGCATTTTCGAACTGGCTTCGAGCTGTCTTCGAGGTGGTCAGAAGATTCAGCAGAACCTTAAGGGAGGTTGATTGTCGATGCAGATCTCTTTATAGAACGTGATTTTCCACGTTTTGGTTTCGGGTCCATGTTTCTGAGTATAGAGACGCGCCTGCAAATCCTCTGTTTTCCTAAGTTTCCGTATTTAAGAGTTTGCTGTATGGTACAATTCACCCTGAGAGTTCTAATTTTCTTACCGCAGCCTCCGCTGACTTTAGCTGGCCCCCGACAGTTGACTTTCACATCGTTTGCACTCTACTTTGATCACACTGTGATCAATGCCATCCTTCCTAATTCGAAGCGGCAGAGAAGAGATGGCAGCACAGTCTATGTTCCTGTGCCACCTAAGTTCTGTTCACCAAAACTCAAGGCGTTGTTGATTGTACCACCGGTTTCATTCGGACTTTGTGTACGGGAAAAGCCACCACTAGAGTTGTTTATTTGGGTGCGTATCAACCAATTTTGGTCTATCACAGCTACGACCCTTGCTACAATAGTTGGAGCGCATGTTCCGCCTTGCAGCCGATTTAATGGTTTTGGTTTGTCTATCGATTTGATTTAAGTCCACTGGAACTCACTGTAGCCTTAGCTGATTACGGTCTTGATTTTATCCGGGCATCTTGCGAGGGAAAATCCATTAATGGGGGGCGTTCCAATAGGACAAAAGAAGGTCATCTTCAGTGTCTTTCTCGCCCTTTTCTTATTCCCAACTGCCTCTTAGACTGATTAGTCTAGACGAAGAGCGGGGTTGCCCTCGAGGGTCCATTTGTGGTCCATTTATATTGAATCTCATGATGTATCCACTCCTGAGGCAATTGCTTCTCATTCTGGAAGGTGAGTCCCGTGCTGAACTTGTGGGCTAGGTAAGGCGCATTCTACGGACTGACTGGGGACTCACCAGATGTGCCGTTCGTACTGTGTTTATTGCCCGTGCAACATTTGAAGCATCGGCGATGTTCAAGTTTGGTCATCAGCGGATCTTGGCTTGCCAGAGAATAGCCTTGCTTGGCTGGTTAGGGGGATGCATTACAGGTGCTGTTGGGCGTATCGCCCACAAGATTAGGATGGGACTTCCGCTGGGAAATGTTGATTGGGTCTCCTCGACGGAGGTGGAAGATTTGTCTCGTAGGGAGTTGAAGCTCCAGTTTTCCAAATGTGTCCGGTCCATATTCTAGTACCATGGGAGATTAGGGGCCTCTCCAAGTTTGTTGCAGCCTGATCTAGGAGTTGGCTCCCTTGTGGGAGTATCATGGTGGCTGTAGGTTATACCCAAAATCGCGAAGGGTACTTGAATGGAACTTGGACATTTCATGGTTCAGTATATATTGCAGCGTACCAAAATTTTTATTCCACCACTGGAACTAAACGGTCTGCTAGATGTGGAATTGCACTGCAACCCGGTGCCATGACCCGTAATCCCTACCAGGACTTAAATCACGGTAAAGTGGGAGTCAGGAGCCACCCGGACTGTGGTTTAAAACCTAAAACGCAGTAAGAATCTTCCAGCTGGTTTCAACACGATGTAGAGGTGCGTGACCCTAAGATCAGCAAGAGCTTTTAAGCCAGCGTCGACTCAAAGCAAGGCTGAAACCTTTTGTCTCCAACACAGGTTCCGAATTGGTATCAAAAGAATGATTGTGAGCTCTGGTCAGATGTATCCTGGCCATTTTGGATGGCATCCAGTGAAATTAAGTCGTCTTATGGCAGGTATTCACGAAAGACACATGAGACGTTTTGCCTATTAGACTGTTGTCCTTCAGGGTGTGCCTCCTCTAAAGTAAGTTCGATATTTTCGGTTTCTCGAGTCAAGCCATGAAAAGCAGCACTCTGGCCAATCTACCTGCTTTGATGAAACTTAGCCGGACTCCTCAGTACTATTTCTGTCGTTCCAGACAAATCTACCGAACGTGTCGTAGAAAGAGACACAGTAGTCACTGAAATCGAGAGATTTAGCAACCCCTAACTCGGTGCAGAAATCGGCGAGGAATTTGTTAGTACGGCAGAGTACTCTAAAGAAACCTACTGATGTAGGGTTGGCCGGAGTTATTGTACTACCGCCTTCTGCCGCTAGGAGCATAAAGAGCCACCATTTCCAAGTCAATGAGGTAGGCGTTGTCGGTAAAGAAGATTCAGTTCGGCTTGTCTGAATTTTTGTTTTGTGTGCTTCCCGTTTTTGAAATGACTGGCTCTTGTGAACAGCGCACGGCCGTAAAACGCTGTTCCTTGCTTAGTTAAACTCTCACAGAAACTATTGAAATTTTAAAACAGCCTACAGGATAGGTGCTATTGGAAAATCCTAAGTGTTCGAATGGTTTTCCCGTTTCAAAAGAGTTCTTCGCCAATTGATAACAAAGCTCACGTAGGTCGTTGTTCCTTGACCCGAACTGATGGAAATGTTGAAAAAATTCGCAAAATCATTCTGAAAGATCAACGACGGATCATTGAAGACGTTATGGAGCTATCTGGAGTGACGTGGAGATGAAAAGGACTACTGCCAAATTCGTGCCTCGACTGCCGACTGCTGAACAAAAACAAGGTCGTGTGGAGGCATACTTGGCTTTAAAAAAAAGAGTTCCGATATGATCAAAACTTTTTCTCCAAAGTCATCACAGGTGAGGAATCATGGTGCTATGGTTACGACCCTGAAAAGAAAGATCAATCAAGCAAGTGGAAGACTTAAAGTGCTCTTCGTCCCGAAAACCTCGTCAAGTGCGATCAAACTTCAAGACTTTTTCTTTTTAATGTGAGAGTAGTCGTCTGTTCAAAGTTTATTCCACAGGGTCAGACGGTTAACCAGGTTGAAAGTTTTGAGAAGATTGAGCAACAGTTTACGGCGAAAGAGGCAATTATTTCCCGGAATGAAAGGAAAGCATTTTACCGACGTCGTCAGGAAAAAAAAAGATGGAGGCACTGTCAGTCGTCATAGAAGACAAATGTAAACAATGTTTTGAACAATGGAATAAAGGTGTATTAGTGACAGTGGAAAATACCTGGAGTAAATATATCCTTACTTCCATGCGTCTAGTCAGGAAGTCGTTGGAACGTAGTTCGAATTATTATCGATGCTGTCACTTTTCGGACCGTGTCTATGTACCTTCTTGCTAAGCAGACGTTTCAAACTTTATGACATGGAGACTCCTTACCAATGTAATATCTAACAATTCACTTTTAATTTCCATCGCTTCGTTATATTTACCCAAAGTGGCATCACTTATTTCAAAAACATTTCCCAAAAGCTCCTCACCAGCTCATAAATTCTCAATTTTGTGCTTTCAACCATGTGTACTATCAACAACCACCACGTGCTGAATTGCGAGGAAAAATCAATACCAGAAAAATAGTGGCGTTCATCTGCTCCAAATGTCAGAATCCGTCAAAATCAGAGAACATTGTCAACCCCAAAGCATCCACACGAATGTCATCACAAAACACAAAACTTAAAAATAGGATTTGGGGATATTGCCTCTTCTCCGATGAAGACTCACCAACCGACTTACGGAATTTTCACCATTTTCATTGGCTCAGCTCATTCAGTTTCCCGACAGCACACCACCGATGCGGAACCAAAATCTCTCAAGTTAAAAACGGGTCGGATAAGTGACATCTTCTTAAAGAAGAACAAGCACTCAGTTTCTCAATTTTTTCCAATCGTGTGCGAAGATCAAAAATTGTGTCAGCAGTGTGAAAACTGAAAAATCGATGTTGGAAAATCTGTAATCGAAAACGGTTGAATACATTTTGCATTGATGTACGAGTGCGACTTTTGAAAAAGTGAAGTGTGAAAAGTGGCGTTTTTGAGCGATTGTGTACCACACCCTGGTTATTAGGTCACAAGGACTCAACCTTTGGAAAATGCTAGAAGAATGTTTTCGTACGGTGAAAAGTTGATGTCACGCATTTGTCTCATCGTGGCCGCATTTTTTCTATTCCACCTTATTTGGATACCGCCTCAGCCAGTCGAGGCTACACTTGAAGATGATGCGTAAGTTTTCTGTTATTTTTTTTCTCTCAAAAATAGCAGTTTTTCAAAAGTGTGCTTTTTTCAAAAGGGTTTATTTTATTCTGGATGTAGTTAGTCCCGTCTTATTTATTAAAGGTTTTCGAAAAGAAATTTAGTTGGAAATTTGGTGTTTTTCAGTGACAAAACGATTGCTCATCTGAGGAGCATTTTCGGGGTGGAATTGAAAAGTTGGCTAAAAATAGCCGATGAAAGATGGTGGATAATGGGATGGTGAGAGAGAAAAACAAAAAGATAATTGTGGGAAGGGATATTTTCGAAAAGTTTAGGATGTTTTTAATTTTTTTGTTTTTCTCAAAAATTCCCCCCATTTTCGCTTGTAAACAAGTCGTTTGGGATGTTTTCTTTTGAGAGTTTGTTTTGATCGTTGAGTTCGCAGGGTGGGTTTATGGTTTCGGTGGGAGCAGTGTTCTTTGCGTGCGGTTGTTGTTTACAAACAAAAAAAATTGTTTGAAAACCGGCAGTGGTTTTTTGTTGTTTTTGTGTTTGTTAAGTAGGCCATTGGTAGTCGCGTGCCATGGTGCTCTCATCGGATTCATTTGGACGTCATTATGAGGTGTTAACTGCCGCAGGTGGTTGTGAATTTATTTTTAACCATTTTCCATCCGGTTTTTTGAATTATTATTCCTAAACGTGACATATTTTGTCAAGGTGAAGACGAAGCCTATTTTTAGATGAAAAAAAAAGAGTGTTTTTGGCCCTATTTATAAATGATGGTCTTTGAGGAGAAAACAAAATTTGATGTCATGTGGGTGTATCAAAGGGCAAATCGGTTTGTTGTGCTGATGAATCCCCGGATGAGTATGTTAAATGAGAGAACATAAAATTGAAACACTTTTGGGACGTTTTAATACTTTTATGATACGTTGTTAGCAAAAAATTAATTTTGTTAGCACCGACATTCGTTTTATGGTAGTCTTGTGAGTAATTATGTTGGATGTTGGAATTGTTGTGAGTCATAGCTATGTTTCTGATGCAACCGCTGGCCTCCCGAGACATGGATTAACCCCATATTGCCAACATTTATTTACGTAAAGGGCTATTTAGTAATGCGCCCTATTTTTTCAATAAGGATTCGCTGAACTCACGCATAGCATCTTTTGAGAGACAGCATATTTGTGCTCCATATTGCTCCCGGTTGCCAGAAGTAAAGAAAATATTGCGACTGTATGTAAGTCGTTCGCAATCAATAGATTCTGTGCCGTTCTCAAGAGTTGAGCATCCCTCGAACGTCCCTGTGGCGTATTTTGCGAAAGACTTAGCCGTACGTCTGTATAAGATCGTATTGACTCCAGGTCTGAAGCCAAATGACAATCGTGCATCTTTAACTGTCGCTGATTGGGCTTTATTGAAAATGGAAGAATGTCCGTGTTTTTACCGAAAAACACTGAGGATGTTGCGGTACATTTTGGTCGCATGTGGTCAAGTGAACAGCCAGAAGTGTTCCAATAGCAGATATTGTACAATATATGAAAAAATCTACTACATAGTTGGTTTTCATGCCGGAGGTATCTCCTTCCGAGATGATGCCGGCGAGTTCGTTAAAGTCCATGGGGACCGCTATCGGTTCATCATAGTTTTTTTTTTGGCATAAATTGGAACTGCAAAGTTTGGAGGACAGGTTGTTTGTTGACCGTTTTATCACTGCCAGAAATATCCGCCCCGCTTATGCGATATAACATCTTATACACACGTTGGAGCTAGGATGCTTGGAGGATATGTGGTTTCAATATTTGCCACAATCGACTATTTGCTTTAGTGCCGCTGTCAATTGGCCGCCCCGATCTTGCAATTCAACATTTTCAGACGCTTTCCTTTAGGGCTCATAAGTCCGTATTCTATGTTAACATCCCAGAAAACCTATACGACTTGGAGACAAATATTCGACTTGAAATTGTTCGAAAATCGGCAGAATAACGCGAAAGAGCCATGGAAAATTAGGTCTAGCGCATCCACTCAAGAAGTGATGAGGGACGTTTAAATGCTGTCATCCATACGAGTACAAGTGGTCATACATTGTAGTATTTCAAACAAATCCTGTGGATGATTCCAATATACCTGTGTAGATTAAGGCGTGAGATGAATTAATTGGTCTCTTCTAGGTACAAAGTCCTCCAATCAGCTTGCTCTACTTTTATCTGGTCTAGTAGAAAGAAAGAAATTGATTGGGGGCTAAGCAGTGAGCAATGTCAATCGGTGTTTTATCTATAAACATTCGATAATTGTAGTTGATTCCGGTTGCTAGTCTGATTCTAACTTTAAGCGCGAACTTGATTTACTAGAGCCAAATAGTCGAAGAGCTAAGCTACTCGCTCTGAAACATCCCCCTCATGTTGCCAATCAGTTCCAAAAAGGCTCCATCTTCCCAGGCTGGGGATTGTGGTCTTAATAACAGCGTCGAATCAGCTTATATTTTGATGCGGTTTCAATCACCAGACTGAGGCAAGAAGTCTTGACTTTCGAAAAAAAGAGAGGACGCAATAATAATCCACACCAAGACCTATATATTGGAGCCACTACCTAGTTGCTGCCGATGCATGCCTAAGAATATTTCAGAAGCAACAACAGTGAAGAAATACTATGAGGAGTTCGAACGCTGAATAGCTGAAGTCTCAAATTGCCAGAATCTTTCCCCATTGCATATCCCTCAACCATTTTTACAAGCTCGTTCAAGTGTTAAAAATCAGTCCCATCATTGCCAAGAGGAATTCAGAAATGACATAACTGATGAGCTGGTCTTCACCTGACAAACATCACGAAGCCGCTGGTTTGATAAGGAGAGCAGGTAAGCGTATATAGCGAAACGTAGTTGTAATGTATGGGAGTCCAAGAACGGTTCTTCTGCTCTAGAAATGAGCAAGGAAATTTAGTAGTTCATCCTACTGTTATCTGGATAACAGCGATGGTGGTCAGAATATGAATGGACGAAGACAACAGAGAATTCCGTCTGCCTGGCCCGACGAAATTAAAGTAGCAATATCTAAGCTGCTGGGATATTCAAAGCAGCTGAAGATTGCCTGGTTAGGAGCATGCATCAGCACATCTATAAAATATGGTCGAGGAAAGCATGCCCTCGACCTAGACTGGTGGGACATAGTGTGCGGCAATGAAGCTTTTGTGAGTATTGAAGTAGAAGCAGCTACATACTGTCATAAGAAAAGGACGAACGTCGCCGATGCAGTTAAAAACTTTGTCTACCTTGGCCCCGCTGTTACAAGCATAAGAACCATTTAGCCGTTTCAAGAGAAAGTATCGTGATGTATCCACGTCATCTAGCACTCCTGCTGTATTACACAGGGTCTTTCATTAGGGACGCTCGAAATTTTTTAGGTTATAGCGGCCATGTTTTGCAAGTAACTAGTGTATAGCAAATCACCATGGAAGGCTATAGCGTTGAACAACGTCTGCAAATCATCAAATTTTTCAAGAAACGTGCCGCGCATTCAGAGATTTTATCCTCGCCCGAACTATCCTGCCGAGTTGATTATTCAACGTTTAGTTAAAAGTTAACACCCGTATATCACCGAAACGCAAGGTCTGCTGAAAACATCGCTGCTGTGCGTGAGAGTGTACGGGACTTGGCCTTTCTGCGACTTCAACTTGGCGAATTTCGCGTCAGGATTTGGGTCTGCACCCATATAAAATCCAGCTGACACAGGAACTTAATGTAAACGATCATAGACAACGCCATGTGTTCGCTGATGGAGCAGTTTGAACTCGATCCAAATTTGCCTATCCGATGTATCCATTGGAGATACCAACGATATGTGGTTCCAACAGTGAACATTCTGCGCGAGCGATTTGAGGTCATGGTTATCTCGCGCGACGTCAACGTGGCTAGCCATCAAATTCGTACGATTTAATGCCTTCGGGCTTCTACTTTGGGACAGGTGCCACCAAGCAAAGCCGCGGCGGACATTTGAACGACGTTATATTCCATACTTAATGCCATAAAATGTTCTTTCAAATAAAAAAAGCAAGTGGATATCTCACACACATGTTGTTTTCTTTACATTTAGAAGTCGAGCGTCACTACTGAAAGACCCTGTGATTGAACGAACGCTCCGAACTGCCAATAGATATAGACTCAGACCCTTACCTAGTTACAGCCATGGCACATGAATATCTCATATGACACAATAATAGCAGATAGCAAATACTGTGTTGAGACTTAACGCAAGACGACTACAATCGCAATAAACCACCAGAACTATTGTCGACCGTGCATCCTTGCATTAATTGCAGAATATTAGTGGCATCCTTGCCAAGAAATCGTCAGAAATGCTTCAATTGAACTACATGAATATAGCGAAACAACTTCGTCTAAGAAACAGGGCCAAATAGAAGGACGAGAGTTGCCCTAAGAAGGAAACACGTCGACCTCTCCTGAAGAAAGCGCTTAAGACCCGACCTATCAAGGAAATAGAGGGTGCCACTCCAGGAACTACGAGTACTTTCGGAAGTTTTAGCAAAAGGCTCCAAAAGGTGGGTTAAACGAACCATTCAATTTAATTTCGGAGGCTACTGAGGCTTCCTTTTATTTCCCTTAATACCAGCCTAATCTAACTTCAAAACTAGGACTAAAAAGTAACAGAAAGGCTTAAGAGCTAGGAACCAATGGTGGAGGAGGTCTTGTTTGAGACGAGGAGTGCTCAGATTGAAATCAAAAACAGAGGGGTTTGAGTTGACCTTTCGAAGCATACGAGAGATTGGTTCGTTGGAGTTATAAGAGGTCTCTTGGACTGGTAGATAGAAAAGACGATAACGATGTAGATTACGTCGGTTGGTCTTGAAGGAAATAGAGTTGAAAAGGAATGCGCAGTCGATGGAACCAGAGCGCAGTCAATGAATTAAAATAATGTCATCATTATTCCTACGTACGGAGAACAAATCGGAGGAATCGACGTTGAATACCGTCGATTTGGGAAACATGAACTCTGTGAAAGAAGGACCAAGCTTGGCATACCTTTAATAAAACCAAGTGATGAGTTGGTTTTAAGGATCATCTTATCGATAAGCGAACGGAAATTAAGCTCCTATCGAATAACATGCCAAAGTCTTGAAAAAATTGAACCAGGGGAATAGGTTGACCATAGACAAAATAAAGACGGGGAGGAGACCTCGATTGAAAACCGATTAAGGTCTTCTTGAAGACGGCTGTTTTAAAAACTGATGTGTCGGCATCGTAAAGGGAGAGTGAGGAGTGTTTAATGACCCTCCCAATATCGCTAATAGCAAGAATAAAGAGAAGAGGACCTAGATGCCTGTCTTGTGGAACCCCAGATGAGGCCAAGAAAGGAACAGAAAGGGCGGATCTAAGTCGAACACTATAATATCGGTCTACCAGGTAAGAAGAAATCCATTTTAATAAAAGAGGTTTAAAGGCGAGAGCACACAATCTGAAGAGGTTGATGGAAGCTAAGATTTCTGTTCTTTCGACCAAAGTGGAGTAGGAAAGATAGCTAGATCTACACTTAAGTAAATACATCCAAGCTGCCAGATCCCTGTACGGACGGCTTTCTTTCCAAGCTATTAAATTACGTTTCACGTAAAGATATCGGCACTCGTCAGTAAAAGCTAGTGAATGCTAGTTATGCATCTTCTGACAGTTACTTAACGAAGTTTCAGTCATTTTGGACGCGCAGTTTTTAGTTGACAGTCGTTTGAATGAGTCGATGTGAGTGCTTTTTTGTGAAAATGGAAAAAATTTAGTATCGAGCTGTTATTAAATTCTTGTTTTTGCAAGGCAATACGCCTACGCAAATCAAAAATGAGTTCGACTCTGTGTATGGGGACTCTGCTCCATCATTTGTCACAGCGAAATTTTGGACAGCTGAATTTAAACGTGGCCGTAAGAGCTTGGGAGGTCATGAACGTTCGGGACGTCCAAAAACTGCAACCACTGACGATAACATTGCTAAAGCTTACCAAATGGTGTTAGACGACTGCCGAATTAAAGTGAGAGAGATAGCAGAGGTTATGAAAATGTCCAAAGAACGTGTTTGTTACATATTAAATCAAGATTTAGGCATGAGAAAGCGCATGTCCGCGCATTGAGTGCCGCGTTTGCTTACGTTAGACCAAAAACGTGTTTGAATGAACATTTCCAACGCTCTGTTGGCGCAGTTTAGGCGCAATAAATCCGAGTTTTGGCACCGATTAATTACTATAGATGAAACTTGGATACACCATTATACGCCCGAAACAAAAATTTAGTCAAAACAGTGGACTTTTTTGGGCGAGCCGGCTCCAAAAAGAGCAAAAACTGTTTTTTCGGCTGGGAAAGTGATGGCGACTGTTTTTTTGGGATAGTAAAGGAGTTATCTTAATCGACTATCTTCAAAAAGGAAAAACCTTTACAGGAGCATACTACGCATCATTACTTGCCAAGCTGAAGACAGAAATTGCGGAAAAACGGCCACATTTGCAGAAAAAGAAAATCTTGTTTCACCAGCGGTTGCCATGGCGAAAATCCATGAATTGCGGTTTGAACTGCTTGACCATCCGCCTTATTCACCAGATCTAGCCCCAAGCGACTTCTTTTTGTTCCCTCATCTAAAAACTGCGCTCGGAGGACATAGATTTTCGTCAAATGAGGAGGCAATCACCTTCGTGAACAATTATTTTGCAGAGAAAAACGCCAAGTACTATTTGGACGGGTTAGAGAGATGGGAGCATCGCTGGCAGAAGTGTGTAGAGTTACAAGGAAAAATAAAAAAGAAGTTTGAGAAAAAATGTCTTGTATCATTGTTCGGAAACTTTTCAGACAGCCCTCGTATGCCTGATAAATTGAAGTTCATCATCGCTTGCATGTTCCACTAGAAAGGAGGCGCTGTAAAAAATATTAAGCTGTGCCACCCAGAATAGCATCATCACATATTGCCAACGATCGCCAGCCACCTTTCGGTTGGTGATGCAGCCAGGATACTATATCTCGCAAGCAATACGGTGTATCCTTACTGACAAGGGACCATAAATGAGTGATTTCCTGACTTAAAAGCTTTCGTTTCTGCGGCCACTACGGACTACGGCATCAACGATGAAGCGAATTTTTCTAAACCCAAGCAGGTGATGACGGAATAATCCTTTTTCCGCTTTAGTAATCGGTTACATAAATTCAATGCTTCTCCTTTGATAGCAGTACCGAATGCTGTACTCCCTTCTCTAATCATATTTCTATTGTTGTAGCTAAGGACACGTTTCTTTTCTGTTGAATGTTCCCTACATTGTTTGGGACGTCCTCCAACTGTCATAATAGATAGAAGTTGATGTTTTACTATGAACCACACCCTTGTCGGACATGAAATTTGCTGTGATCCTTGAAAGTCAACCCTGCTCCTGCTCGTTGCAATTAAAAATATTCTACATAGAGCACTTCGTCAGCCGACTGTTCTTCAAAGCATTGCTGTACCGCTCGCTGTAATTATACGAGTACTTATAGTGCAGGATAATGTAAGACCTGTTTCACTGTAATTAAAGTACTGAAATTTCGTCCTTAGAAAACTACTGTTTGGTCGAGAATAGAAACAAGTATTACATCTCTTTCTTTTTCAGAATTGGCAAATGGGCCGAGAAATTCGGTGACGAGCTATGGGAACTGGCCAAAAAGATGACAAAATCCCCCGAAATAAAATCTGTAAGTTGTATTCCTTTCCAGAGTCCTATAAACCACAAACACTACATACATTTGTTTTGTAGAAATACAAAGAGTTCAACGCTCGTGTGGAGCATAAAAACGGTACCGCCCTTATTAATTCTATTGTCAAAAATGTGGGACGCATGTTGTCCCGCAAAATGGATGCAGTCAAATGTATTTTAAAGCAAGCTGAGTCCGCTGTCGAACAATTCGTCTATAACGAATCATTTGCAATGAACAATTTTCAATATTACTCAAGTAAATACTCCACCTACAATGGTCGACGATCAGAAGAACTCCTCGAAAGCATCCTAGAAAATGAAGTAATGTACTTGAATTTGACCCTCAATCAGGATACACATTTTTATAATATCTCCGTCGATACGTCACATAGTTCCGTCCATGTACCATCGAATGTTTATGATAAAGGTAGAGAAGAAAGCTAACTGATAAATAAAAAGTTAAACACTGACGGATGGCTCTTTTTTTTTCGTAGATCCTGATGTCCTTAAAGCAATAATGTGGTCTGAAGCACTTGATGCGGTTTTCGTCAATAACTACCAATCCGACCCAGCTCTCTCTTGGCAATACTTTGGCTCTGACACGGGAATCCTTCGACATTATCCAGCACTTCAGTGGGAAAATGATGACACTGACAATGCCGACACTTATGATTGTCGCAAGAGATCGTGGTACATTGAGACAGCAACATGCTCCAAAGATATCGTAATTTTGTTGGATAATTCTGGTTCGATGACTGGCTTTAGGAATCACGTTGCCAAATTTACAATACGCAGCGTTTTGGATACATTTTCGAATAATGACTTTTTTACAATATTTAATTACTCAAAGACCGTTGATGACATAATACCGTGCTTCAAGGATGCACTGGTCCAGGCGACACCGGAAAATATTCGAACTTTCAATGATGCTATTGCTAAGATTGTACCCGAAGGGTATGCCAACCTAACGAAGGCATATGAAAAGGCTTTTCAGCTTTTAAAGAAGGTGAGTTCTGACCTGTGGAGATATTTGTAGACTAACACTCTTTCCTTTTAGTACTACGTTCAACGGCGTTGCAATGAGACATCTACTTGCAACCAGGCAATTATGCTCGTTACCGATGGCGTTGCTGGCAACACAACCGAAGTATTCGAAAAGTACAATTGGGGTATGGGAGACAATGAAACCTCTCGAATGCGAGTTCGAATATTCACCTACCTCCTGGGTAAGGAGGTGACAAAAGTTCGAGAAATACAATGGATGGCATGCTTAAATCGTGGCTATTACTCACATGTCCAGACGCTGGATGAAGTCCATCAAGAGGTATTAAAATACGTGGATGTGATAGCCACACCGCTTGTCCTACAGGATGTAGAACACCCACCGACATGGACACATTCTTTTGCCGATAAAACAGTTACCGATGTAGGTTTCAGCACAGGTGCTGCACTAGTTAGATTGAACATTTTTGATTAGATTTCTGATCTTTCAGTACCACCAAGAAGATGACGGAAACCAACGACTGATGATAGCAGTAGGAGTGCCCGCTTTCGATCGTTCATGGCAGAAACAAAATTCAACAAAACGAGCTAGACTCCTCGGTGTGGCAGGTACAGATGTGCCAGTAGAAGATATTGACAAGCTAACCTTGCCCTATAAGGTAGAGAATCAGTTGGGTTGTGTATAAATTTGTTACTGTTCAATTTTTCTTAACAGCTCGGTGTAAACGGCTATTCATTCGTTGTCAGTAACAATGGCTATGTCATCTTTCATCCAGATCTACGACCAACAGTAAGAATCTCCTCAATCACAGTGTGAATAGGATTTTTAATTCTAATTCTCTTCCAGCAAGATGGTATCTTAAATGAAAACTATAACAGCATTGATCTCACTGAAGTTGAACACCTCTACGATGATAATGAACCACGTCGTCCAGGTGATAAGATACTCGACATACGCCGCAGTATGGTTCGCCATGAGTCCGGTCATTATACAAACATCACAGTAAAGTTCCACTACGACAAAATGCGTCGAGTCTCGGAGGAGAACCAGGACTACTACTATGAGCCATTGCCAAATACTCCATTCTCCTTGGGCTTGGTTGTGCCGAGTTTATACGGCAAGACTTGGATTAAAGTCGGCGAGGAGGTTAAGAAGAACATCCACATGGGGGTTAACATTTCGGAATTCTTTGTCGGAGATAACTGGAAAATTCATCCAGATTGGTAAGTACCACTCATATATAGTATATATGTATACCCACTCTCCTCTATTTTCTATTTACTTGGTGTCTTGTCTTGTCTTTCAGGGTATATTGCAAGTATCATTACTTGGAGGGTCATGAGTTTAAAACACCAGAGGAAGAGCTCCGTCATTTCTTGTGGAAAATGATCCAAAAAGACTGGACATGGTCAGAACAGTATGAGATCGAGCCCAGCGACGAGGACGAAGATGATGAACGTTAGTCAGACCCATCAAATGTACGAAGACACACTAAAGTCGTTTTTTTTTATCCTCTGCAGCGAATTGTGGTCGCAAAACTCTGGATGATGACGCCTACTACTGCAACAAAGAACTCGTCCAATTACTCATATTCGAAGCCAAAGTTACCAATTCCAGCTATGGACAATGGAAGTTTGCCGATCCCGCAGAGCAAGCTCTGATTGAACGTTACAATGCCACTCTACGTTTTGTGGCCACAATGAGTGGTCTAACCCGTTGGCAGTTTATCTATGGAGAAGTAGAAGTCGATACAGATCAAGAATTCGGTGATTACCATACCAATGCTATCGACGAGACGTGGTATAAGAGTGCGATTCTTCAGCATAAAATCGATGCGGAAAGTTTTGTATATTCCGTGCCGCATGCAAATGATCCTCCTGAAGACTCGGAGCTAAAGGTGACCGCATCACATGCGATATTTCCCAGAGATGGCGGCGAGGAAGCTCCGGCTTGTGTTGTAGGCTTTCAGCTTTCACATGCTCTCATGTTGGAGAGGTTTGTCAATATCACTTCTGTGGAAAATGTGAGTTGGTGATGCCTCCCAATGTTGAATTGATTTTAATTTTCTGTTTCAAGTGTAATGGCTGCGTCAAGACCTGTAACACTGATGAGCATGAATGTTATGTAGTAGACAACAATGCCTACGTTGTATTGTCATCGAATCTCAATGATACAGGAAGGTTCTTTGGTGAAATTGAGGGTGCTGTCATGGATGCTATGGTGGAGAAGAACATCTTCAAAGCGATCGAAGTCTATGACTACCAGGCATTGTGTAAGGAAGATGCAGAAACATCGAGCCATGCTCATTCCTTGCTTCATGTGAGTCTTTCATGTGTTTCCTATTGAACTGAAAATCTAATTCTGTGGTCTTTCCAGCCAATGCGTCTTTTGAATCTGGGAATCAAATGGTTGATCACTGAGATCTTTTGGTACTGGAGCCGAATACAGATGTGGGCTCAAGGAATTCCATGTACAGTGGCTTCTAGATCATTTCAACTTGATTTTCTAAATTCCTTCCTCTCTTCCAGTTTATGACGATGATGATGATGAAGACTATGATGGGGATGTAGGTATCCATGTGCCTGGGTCTCGGAAAACAGCCAAATTGCTTGAAGGTGGAGAGGAGGAAAAAGTCTTCCCGGCACCGCCGCCAAAACCAAAGTACGATCATTGTGACATGAAGTCGACTCTGTATATACTGCAGGAAGACACCATCAACTTCAGCAACGCCATACAGGCGAACTTCTCAAGACCCTTCCACATAAAACGAATACCCAAGTCCAATCTCATTCTGGTCATCGTGAAGGTTATGTTTTCGACAGAAATAAGAAGGTCAACCACTCATCCTCAGCGTATTGAATACGATATTGAGTACCCTTGTTATAAGCTTAATATGAGCTTTCTGGAACGGCGACGAATTGAGGAGTGCTACACCGAACATCCAGATGTGAGTGCTATATAATTTCACTCTTCAAGGAGCTCTGAAAACTTTCCTGTTTCTACTTGTAGGAAGAAGAATACACATACTGTGGCGATGCAACTGCAATCCACTTGGACATAACAAATTTACTCACCAACTTTGGCATCCTAATTGGAATGCGCTATCTGCGCCAATTTATTAACCATTTAATGGCTTAAGGACACCACTTAAAGGATCCCACCCTCTGATCGTTTAGAGCTATCAGCATTTTTTGTACCTCTTTCTCTTTCTCCCAGAAAACGGCCAACAAGCGTTTAGACAATTTCTACTCTATTCATTTATTTTTTTTTTTTTACTTCAAGTCTAGGACCGGTGCCTACTTTTTCATAGAAAATTTATAAAAATATATATTTCTTTTTTTTTTTTTTTTAAATTAGAAATTGAATTATTTTGATAGAGAAAATATTTTGTAGGCGACTTTTGAATGGTATAGAAGCAATCTTTTGCTCAAAGTCTGTCAAAAAAAGGTTTCAAATCGTTTTCGACGAGACTTAACTATGTTACACTCTATTGATTGTTGTCGTTAAACACCATTTCAATGTCGTGAATCCTTTTTACAATATAACATATAGTGATACTTTATTGCGCACTTTACAAACAAAAATTTAGAAAAATACTAAAAAAAAAAAAACAAAAAAACCAAACAAATGAAACATATTTTATACGTAAACACACACATACTCGACCTACATACATATGTCTCTTATTAGATGAAAAATTTGTTATTGTATACTCATGTATTCAAATATTTGTTGCTCTCTTATCCTTCGTCCCATAGAAATAATAAAAAAAAAATAAAAAAATAAAAAATAAGGAAACAGAAACAGGACATACGCACATACTCGTACTCGTACTCTTACTCGTACTCGTACTCGTACACAAACACACACATTCATCCTATATTTGTAATTGTTAAAGACAATGATATATTTTAGAAGTGAAAATGTTGCCTTTATTTAATATTTAATATCGAGATTTATTTTTTGAGTGTTTAATGGATGTTTTTTTTAGTAAAAACCAACCAACAAAACTATAACAAAATAAAACAGGAAACTTAAAAAACAAAATAAAACAAGGAAACACCTGGATTAAGTTGTTTAATTAAAATGAAAACAAAACTTAATAAAAATGTCTACAAAGTGAATTGTTTTTATTTTTTATTTTTATTTTTTGCCAGCTTTGTAGCAATGGTCAAGATTGACAGCCTCTTGGCGGGCAACATTCTCATCCAATTCCTTCGCAATTCAATTCAATATATTTTTGTCTGATTCTGGACGGCCTTTATTTATCAAACATGGGCGACGAACAGATCCAAGGAGTGATAGACTCAGTTCCTACCCCTATTGAAGCTGGTGACTCGATCGGCGATCTGGACCTTCACGTATTGCCAGAAGATTGAGGAAAAACGACAATACCAAACCACACTGGATGTTCCCAACAAGGATAGTTAATACCTCTCCGGACAGTACACTAAAAGAACATACACAAGGAGAAGTTCCGACCGAACAATGATACAAGACATTTTTTCTCAAAATTTGTTTGTATTTTTCTACATACACCCTGAATGACTCGAACTGCAACCAACTTCAGACTGCTATAATTTCCAAACCGTTCATGACAGTGAGCTCAAATTTTGACACATGACAGATAATTTTATTATTTACAAGCCGTTTAAACGATTTGCCTCTCAGTTGTGTTGAAAATTTTTTATCCGCAATGGAATTCAAAGGTGATTGCTCTATATTTGGCTGGAAAACCACAAGTAGTTATCGTTAGAGCCCTCCAGCACCTCAACGTGAATAAATTATTTGTGTCTCGAACCATAGCTCGTTACCGTGATACTGGCAGTTGCAAAACGCCATGGAGGTGGTCATAAAAAAAACAGCAACATCGGCGGAAATGGTTCGGAAAGTGAAGGCTCAAATTGAGCGAAATTCGCGTCGAAGTGGAAGAAAAATGGCTCATGAGCTCAACATATCGTTGGAACGGATGCACCACATACTGAAAAAGGAGCTTGAGCTCAAGCCATTGAAGTTCCAAAAGCACGCGATCTGACACCGCACCGCAACAGAAAAAAGTTAGAGTCGAAAGAGCGAAGGAGTTCCTACGCTTGCACGAAAGTGGTGAGTTGCCGAATTTGGTTTTTTTCGATGAGTCGCCATTTGTTATCGAGCAATATGTCAGGAAACAAAATGACCGAGTTTACTTGCCAGAGAGGTCCTTCGAAAATTTACACCTTCGGACGGCCACCAGAAAGCATTCAGCACCGATGGTGATGGTTTGGGCCGCCATAACCGCCGATGGTCACTCTCCGCTCGTAGTTTTGGGCTGTAGCGTCAAAATTAATGCGATCGTATACCGTGAAGCTGTCTTAGAGGCAGTATTGAAGTCTTGGGCAAACAATCATTTCGGTCGGAGACCGTGGACATTTCAACAAGACTCGGCACCGTCTCACAAAGCGCACGGCAAATAAGATTGGTTAAAAAACAATGACCCACACTTCATTTCTTCGACACAATGGATTGCAAATTCTCCGGATGCAAATCCGTTGGATTTCTCTGTCTGGAGTATTTTGAAGGCGAAGGTTGGCACTGAAAAATACCAAAGTTTGGACCACCTCAAACAAGCACTTCGCCGGGAATGGGCCAAAATACCGCAGAGCCACTTGCGTGCAGCGTGCGATGCTTTCTTCGGCCGTCTCAAGGCCATTATTCGCGCCAAAGGTGGACATATTGAAAACTACTGATACAATTTCAAAATTGATGTATTTTCCAACTTTTTTTGCTGTGGCAAAATTTATCAAAAAATAAAAAAGTTATAGCATTTTAAAAACTTAGAGTTCGTGTCATTCATCCTGTAGTCTCCTTGTAACTCTACACACTTCTCCCAGCGATGCTCCCATCTCTCTAACCCATCCATATAGTACTTGGCGTTTTTCTCTACAACATAATTGTTCACGAAGGTGATTGCCTCCTCATTTGACGAAAATCTCTGTCCTCCGAGCGCAGTTTTTAGATGAGGCAACAAAAAGAAGTCGTTTGGGGCTAGATCTGGTGAATAAGGCGGATGGTCAAGCAGTTCAAACCGTAATTCATGGATTTTCGCCATGGCAACCGCTGAGGTGTGAGACGGCGCGTTGTCTTGGTGAAACAGGATTTTCTTTTTCGGCAAATGTGGCCGTTTTTCCGCAATTTCTGCCTTCAGCTTGGCAAGTAATGATGCGTAGTATGCTCTTGTAAAGGTTTTTCCTTTTTGAAGATAATCGATTAAGATAACTCCTTTACTATCCCAAAAAGACAGTCGCCATCATTTTCCCAGCCGAAAAAACAGTTTTTGCTTTTTTTTGGAGCCGGATCGCCCTTTGCAGTCCATTGTTTTGACAGAATTTCGGGCGTATAATGGTGTATCCAAGTTTCATCTACAGTAATTAATTGGCGCCAAACTGCGCCAACAGAGCGTTGGAAATGTTCATTCGAAAACGTTTTTGGTATAACGTAAGCAAACGCGGCACCCAACGCGCGGACATGCGCTTTCTCATGCCTAAATCTTGATTTAATATGTAACAAACACGTTCTTTGGACATTTTCATAACCTCTGCTATCTCTCTCACTTTAATTCGGCGGTCGTCTAACACCATTTGGTGAACTTTAGCAATGTTATCGTCAGTGGTTGCAGTTTTTGGACGTTCGGGACGAACGTTCATCATCTCCCAAAGCTCTTACGGCCACGTTTAAATTCAGCTGCCCAAAATTTCACTGTGGTAAATGATGGTGCAGAGTCCCCATACACAGAGTCCAACTCATTTTTGATTTGCGTAGGCGTATTGCCCTTCAAAAACAAGAATTTAATAACACTCTCATCGACTCACTCAAACGACTGTCAACTGTCAACTGTGCGTCCAAAATGACTGAAACTTCGGTCAATAAATGGTCAAAAGATGCACAACTAGCATTCACTAGCTTTTATTGGCGAGTGCAGCTATCTTTACGTTTCAACTTTTCAGATAACCCTCGTATACCGAAAGAAATTTGCTGAAATAATATCGACCGGCAATTTCGATTGTGTCTTATACACTGATGGTTCCTGCAACAATGAAGGAGGCAATTGAATTCGCTATATCAACAACGGAAAAGATAACTACATATATGCAGTGATTCTCTCAGCGCCATTCGCAGTATCCGAAACAACAATAGCAAATCTCCCATCAACCTGAGCCTTCGAGCTGTCATGTCTTCAAATTACCCGAGAATTAATTTAATACGGTCACCTGGACATGTTGGGATCGCAGGAAATGAAAGAGCGGACACAGGCGCTCGTGAAGCCATTAGAATGACTCTTCTGTACACCTTGCCACCATTTGCAGTAGGTGTATGGGCTCGACTTCTCACGAAAATTCGCAGAGAATCGCTGGAACCAATCTAACTCTTTTTTAAAGACGCATAAACCATCGCTTGCAACTGAGTTCATACGCTTCCTTCTTTGATTGACCAATAACATCAGGAGGTGATTTTCCCAAAATCAGAGCTGTCACCTCAAGCAGATATTTAGTTCCTCGCAGCCTTCATGTAGCATAAAACGTCCACGACACTCGTGCGCCATCGTGTTCTGAGTTCTGCAATGCACTTAAGTTCCCTCCAGCCTTACTTAACGCCAGTTTTCGTGATTCCTCTTGTCCATGTCTGTCTTGGGCGGCCCACTCATCTGCCTGATTTGGTAAATTGATACTCACACCAGAATTGTTTTCGCATGCGACCAAACTACTGCCATTTTCTGCTTCGTATTTGATCAGTTGATATACGGTTCGGCCAAAAGATGCTTTACTATAGATGTTGCGCAGACATTTATTAGTGAAGGCTTGCTGCTTGTATATACCGCATCAGTGGAAAGTTGCCGAAGTTATTATGGTTCCGAAGGCCGGTAAACCGATGACTGAAGTCAAGTCATACAGATCAATATCGCTCTTCCCGATTATATCGAAGGTCTTCGAGCAAATCTTTCTTAATCGTCTTAAGCCGATTATTGGCATAAATCGCCTCTTGCCCAAGTGCATCGAATAACCGATATAATTGAATGAGCAATCGAATGTAAGTCAGTCTGTTCAAGCGCATTCCTTGACGTTTCACAAGCTTTTGATAAGGTATGGCACGAGGGCCTGAAATATAAACTTCGACACGTCCTAATCGAGCAATTGTCTCATATTTTAAGTTCATACCGACCCTTCCGTGTCAGGCACCGAAACGAACATTCCAATTTTAAGACAATAAAGGCGGGGGTTCCGGAAGGAAGTGTACTTGGCCCCCTGCTATATTTGCCTTTTACCCACGAAATACCGCAAATGGACGATACTGTGCTAGCCACATTTGCTGATGACACTGCCATTTTAGCAACAGCTAAAAAAGTCGAAGGAGCAACAGGTAAGTTGCAACGTGGCCTTACACGGATTAACAATTGGACAAAGACTAGGCGAATCACGCTTAATGAAAACGAGTCTGTCCATGTGAACTTCACTCTCAAGAAAACTGACAATCTAGCCGTGTTTATCAACGCTAAACTTAAGAAAAAACGTGAAGAGCTTGAGACAAAGTATACGAGTAGTGCATGTACTGGCTTCTTGGAAAGTATTCCAAGCTCAATTTAGAAAACAAATTGCTGCTATACAAGCAAGTGCTAAAACCGGTCTGGACATATGGTATACAGCTTTGGGGTTGTACCAAAATTAGTAAAGTTAACGTCTTACAGACATTCTAAAACAAAGTTCATCGAGGATTTGTTAATGCACTAGTACATTAGAAACGATGATATTCACAGAGACCTAGGAGTCGAAAACATTCAGAACGAAATTAAAATGTTTGCGCGAAAACACAAAAATCGACTACAAGGACATACGAATATTTCTGTTCAACAGATCCTTGAGGAGACAAATTTATTGCACCGTCTGAAAAGGACTAAGCCTTCTTGCGCGGTGATCAGCAGCGCTTAATTTTTAAAGTACGTAGGAAATTAAACGCGAAAGAAGAACGGCTTGTTGAGTGTGAACTCATTCGTTAGTCTGTATAAGAGAGTAAGAATCTCACACTACTATAAGCACCGACGCAGTCTTTACAGATTTTAGGCATCGTACCGATCGCAGTTTTTGCTCTATTGATCCTGCAGCCCACGTCCAAATCTACGCCTTCATCTACAGAGACTATGTACATAACATATACAATATTTCCAAGATAAAGGAAGTTGGTTACCTTCTTGAGTTTTTGTCCGGCAATGTTAATTGTCTCCTATTTATTACCCATTTACGAGTAGTAGCACTGATTCTGCGTTGGATCGACATAATTTCAGCTCTGATTTAGTGCAGAAAACATTACTTTTTCAGATTTTAGCCATTATACCGAACGCGGCTTTTGTTTTATTTATCCTGCTGTCCACGCAAATATTTCAGATATGATGTCATTGTTCATCTCAGTTCCTCCCATATTTGTTCCCGATGGTGTTGCATGGAGCATATCGCTAAGTACAACAATGAACAATAGAGGACGACAAATGCAACCTCTTCGCACTCCGCTGCGGACTTCGAACTCATAAGATTCTCAGCGGTTATGCATTACGTGACATTTACCACCTTCCTAGGTACCCTTAATTATAGTGAGGAGGATTTCCTGTAAGCCTCTACAGGGCTAGCCACTCCATATAACACCCCGATTTAAGCTGTCGAAGGCCTTCTCGAAGCCGATGAATAAAAAGTGTAGCGATGTAGAGATCTATACAAATTTTCAGTAATGATGCGCAGTGTGTTGATTTGGTCGATGCAGGAGGATCCGGTCCGAACATCTGCCTGTTCTGGTTCGAGTCTTAAGTCGAGATGCGCTCAAATTTGTTTTGTGTAAGTAGAATACCTCAAGCTCTTAGTTGGGTTACTGCTGGAAGCACGCATTTTCTTGCCCAGCTTCCCAATTTCTCTTCTTAAGCAGTTTGACAATCAGTGGCCTCTTCCAATCTTCGAGAAGACTTCCGTTTCACATGCTTTCCTATTTAGTGGCTGGAGGATTTCCGTTGAATGCCATCAACGGCAACTGCTTTGTTTTTCTTTAAGACCCTGATAAACGGTCTGCGACCGCTTTATTACTTACTAATTCATCCTCATCCAAAGTCAATAGCCCTCCGCTTGCGTCTTTTACAAAACATGATTTCGTTCCTTTCTTCCACTTCCTCTGCTCTGCTACTTACGAGTATCTCTGTTGATATAATTTCACTTATCACTATTCACTTCTGTTGTATGCGATATTGGACTTCCAACACGGGTCGTTTCACTGCTGAGGCCGCTCCAATTCTAGGTTTGAAAACTTGATCCGTGTCCAGGTATTCGCTGGAAGCCAAGTCCTCTGGTTCTTTATTTTCTTCAACCGACTATTGCGTTTACCCCAGATGGAAAATCATTTTTCACAGCCTTACACTGCTCATCGAAATTTATAAGAGGAACGCTGCTGAATCTAAAATCCCGAAGCTTGCCGGTGTTGTACCTGACTATTCCTACCAAATGTTTTTTAACGGATGCAGTATGAAGGCGTATTGAAGCGAGTATCATAAGATGGCGATCCTTCTCCATACCGATATCTGTTCCACTTTATTTTGCACGTCTTCGTTTCAATTTCTAAAGCACCGACTGATTGCTATTGTATTTGATCGATCTAGTGCGATGTTCGATTTCTATCAGTCGAGACCCAACTAATCTTATGGCAGTCGTTATGCCTAAACTGTGGGCCACCAATGACCACACGGTTGGTGGTACATAAGACAACAAACCATTCGAAGTTGTTATTTTTGATGCGTCCGAGGTTGTGTGGTCGCGCCACATGTTTAACCCCTGTGCTGTCATTTCCAAGATTCGCATTAATATCGCAACCATCACGATCGGGATGTCCACGTTAGGCGTTGAATTGGTGGCGACCCCTAATTGGATGTAGAATTCATCCTTAACCTCGCCGGGAAGTTCGGTTGGGCGTAAAACTCTACCTTAAACCTGGCCGTCAATATCCGCCCACTGAGTGCCAAATAGGACATGAGGGTACCACATGCTTTTGAGGTCAGCAGTAGACCTGCTCTATTTTCGAGTAGGTATGGTGTTCTGCCTCCAGTTCTGGAGGATTAGCTGTTTTGTCCCACCACTTTATCTCGCTATATCTGAGATTGCCCAATTTTTATCGAAAAAACTATCAAGGAATCTAGAATTCTGGGGCTCGAACCTAGTCGTTGTCGTAACATTGGTCAATGCTGCTTCAACGAGGCGTGATGCATCTTCAGTATAAGTTGATCATCCACGCTTGAAGGATTGACATGAAAAAGAACTTTCTTCACCACCTGTGGAACAAGTAGAATGATGACTATATGATCAGCTGGCTTTTCATATCGGTTTGAAATTTATTGCCGTACGAGGTCGAGGCATTTGCGTGTTGAACACAGTTCGTGCAACTCGAGTCAAGCTGTCATCTGACAAAGCACTCCCAGACCGGAAGAGTATATTCCATACGACAGTAGTATGGAAAGTTACAAAAAATGTTCGATTGGTATCAAAATACGTTCCGTTCAGCGAATTCGCTTGCTCAACCTGAAAAAATAGCTCGCTATGACCAAAATAATGAAAAATTGATAAAAGGCGATTGTCACCGGATTATTAGAGAATATAACTATCATAAGCGAGGTGTGGATCTCATGGACAGGTACCGCATTCACTTTTTCTTCAGTGTTTGCTGCATAGCTATCTAAAATTACGCAGCAAAATGACCAAACGAGTACGCTGCATAGATTAAATTGCCGCTGTATTTGTTAAGAGACACGTTTTTGAAGTGTTCATAATTTGAGGAAGACTTTTCCACAAAACCGTGAAGTGACACTGTGTCTGTGTTAAATAGAGGGTTTGTCTTAAAAAACTATAAATTTATTTTAAGTGTGAACGCACCCTTAATGACTTTTGTGAACTGTCATTACTATTTTGCTTGTCAATGTCTACCATTTAGTTGTGCTTCAGCACTCGAACCCGCAACGTTTGTAATGCATACAGCCGATTCGAAATTTCATCGCAAAATCATCTTCAGCCACTAAGCTCGTTTCTGGCTAAATGGCTTTATCAACTAGCAAAATATGAGCTATTAGATGGCTACAAAGCTACATGTGCTTCATGAGACGCCACTACGTCCACAAAAATTGAGTTTTTGGTGTGGAACGTTATTTTTGGCGGCCGTGAGATGTGATTTCAAGAGCACGGCGCCACTTGCCACACAGCGGGCTAAACAATATAGCTCTTCAAGACAAAAACAAAATTTTATAGTCCTTCATGGAGAACCCGATATCAATTTCCGGCATTGCTTTGGCTAAATTATCAATGTAACACATGGGCTGAAAAGTCCGTGCCGTTTTATAGTAAAACACAAAATTCAGTTGCCTTCGAGGGTGATACACTGATTGAAACGATTTTTCGATATTTCGATACCAGTTTTGTAGTACGATTTCGGTTTAGCCTCAAAATAGGCCTCTGTTTCAGCGATTCGGTCTTAAATCTCTTTCCGGCGAGCATTCCTTTGAGGTCTGCGAACAGGAAATAGTCGCTGGGGGCCAAATCTGGAGAATACGGTGGGTGGGGAAGCAATTCGTAGCCGAATTCATTCAATTTTGCCATCGTTTTCATCGACTTGTGACACGGTGCATTGTCTTGATGAAACAGCACTTTCTTTTTCTTCATATACGGCCGTTTTTCTGCGATTTCGTCCTTCAAACGCTCCAATAACGCAATTCAATAGTCGCTGTTGATAGTCTGCCCCTTTTGGAGATAGCCGATGAAAATTATTCCATGTGCATCCCAAAATACGGATGCCATAACCTTGCCAGGCGAGGACGAGGTTCGTCGCCTGCCCGCCACTCAGCTGACTGCCGACTTGACTCACTCTGGTGTGAAGTGAGGAGCCAAGTTTCATCCATTGTCACATACCGACGCAAGAACTCGGCTTTATTGCGGTGGAACAGCTTGAAACATTCCTCTGAATCATCAACACGTTGTTGTTTTTGGTCGACTGTGAGCAAACACGGCACCCACTTTGAACACATCCAACACGCTCTTTTGATATCTTCAGAGCCTCAGCTATCTCGATCAACTTCACTTTACGGTCATTCGTAATCATTTTGTGGACTTTTTTGATGTTTTCATCTGAAACAGCCTCTTTTGGACGTCCACTGCGTGCATCATTTTCGGTGCTTGTATGACCACTTTTAAATTTTTCAATCCACTTGCGAATGGTTCGTTCGGCTTGTGCAGAATCCGGGTAACACTTATCAAGCCATTTCTTTGCATCAGCTGTATTTTTTCCCAGCAAAAAGCAATGATAAATCAACACACGAAATTGCTTTGAATCCATTTTTTTCACAATAACAAAAGTTGCTTCACTCACAACGGTATATCTCGATATATCACGTATCTTTTGAAGGTTGGTACTAACTGAAAATGGTATGGATTTAGTTCAAGTGGTGCCCTCTTTTAGAAACTTTTCAGCCCATGTGTTACAAAAAATAAGACTTCAAGACAAATATCCTTGCTATTAGAAGAGCCTACCGGTCACGTAGCAAAATAGAACTACGACGTGCTGTTAGAGAAGACTCGGTAGCAGTACGGCGAATGTATCAGGACTTAGAAGATATTCCTTCTGAACCTATAAACCGACCACAGAAGTGCGGACGAATGAACATTTTTAAGATTGCCGCACAGTGAAAAAAAAATCGCCCACTTTTTTGGACAGCTCCACATCAAGAAACCAAAAGTGGGAAAACTTTAGGCTGAGCGGATCAGCTGGTGTTGCTAAGCACACAAATGTTGTCGGGAAATCCAGTTCAAAATAGCCTCAAGTTTCAGATGAGGTAGAAGCAGAAAGAAAAATAATTGGATCATTCCAATATTCCTCCGATAGAAAATCTAACGCGACACTGGAAACTAAGGACAATATTTTGAAATCCGGCTTACCTCATGTTACATTGCGAATCTACAACATTTGTGATTCAAGCGCGTATACTTGTATATAAAGGTTTTCGAAACTATGTCGATAGTTTCTCCAGAACGATAAACAAAATGTGCCGACATTCGCGACATTACGATGTTTTAAAATTTTAAATCGTTACGTGTACACTTTGAGTCGAGTCTGTGTATGACCTGCTTATTATAGACCCGCATTGACTTCCTCAAAATACCATGGTATTGTGACTCATTTTAAATCGCTCGTTAACACTCACTATAACGACTTCGGTCACTTACGCATGAAGCGGCAGACTTCGATTCGTCTGTCAATTCAAGAGATACGCTAATCAAGAATTTCCTAACGACTGCTGTAAATGTTGGAGTCAGCCCATAGGTTGTCAAGTTTATGTGGTTTTCTAATTCATTTTAATACGAGTAAAATCCATGGATTGACCAAGAATGAGCTGTGAAAAGCTCTAAATTTGAAGCCGATGCTCTGCCTTGAGTGTCTTCATTTATGTATCAAACAAGCGGATTGTGATTGTTCCACAAGACGTCAATTTCAGGGTCATCCGTCTGGTTGGAGAAGCCGAGATTATAAAACATCAATTTAATTGCTTTAGTTAGAAATTGGAAGCTTAGTTACAATATTTAGCCAAATCAAAATAACAGCTCTTTGGCAGGATCAGTCATTATTAGATTTTGACTAAGTTGGGATCTGTGTCAACGCTGATGCCAAAGTATGATACGAGTAGATGAATTGCTTAACTACTTCGAGTTTAAAGCGGTCGATGTTAAATTACGCTTTGTGTAAGACATGTATTTCGTCTTATCTTCATCTACTTTCAGAGCTGTATTTTTGCCTCTTCTCCTCCCACACTCGATTGATGATTTTGTGTATGCTTCTCGCAAAATCAGATCCTGCAGCGCTGTTTGTGAGACACCTTATTCTGTGCAAACCTCTAATCTCTTGGGTGGGGGACTTCCTTTTATGGGTTTCTCTCCAATTTCAATAATTGAAATGCATCTGCATGTGTACAATTCCTTATGAGTCTAAGTTTGTCTCAAAAATCCCGTTCAAATGGGGAAGAGCCTTTGCTCTGAGCCTTAGCCAGCTGTCGGCTGTTTTTTCTATCGCGTGCTAGACCTGGTAAACTACGTGGGCTTTTTCTCATCTCACAGGATTTTCGTTTCTTAACCTATTGTCTTTGGCGTTCTCAGAGGGTGATAACATACTGAAAAGTCTTGTCCACATCGCTCCGCCCAGCGAGTTCTATATATGCATATGCATCGTATATGCATCTCAGGCAAGTACTTTCGCTTGTAAATGAATCGGATGCTACACAGTGGTTCTGCAGTCGTTTCGTTTCGTAAACCTTGTACTTCCCCAGAAGTCTGTCAAAGATGCACTTAATACCAGCTTTTTGCATTGGGTTCCACTTGTGGGTCACTCTCATCCAAAGAAAAACAAACTTCTTAGCATAACAGAGACCTCTGTGAGATCGCAAAATAAACCTGTATTCGAGCTTTTTTTTTTATAAAAAACAGTTATAAACAAGAAAAAATACTGATTTAACGAGGATATAGGAAGAACACTTAATTGAAGCTGTGTAGGTAGCTTAATTTGAGCTGACTGGATAGATTGAGATTCGAATTCAATCGCTTGCAGTGGACAAGACGGCTTTGAAATACTCACTGTCTAAACCTTCGATGTCTTTCTTGAATTGTTCGACAAGTTTAGTCAGATCTCCTTCGTTAATGTCAGCATTGTTGCCAGAAGATAGATTATCGATCGCCAGTTCAATCTTGTTGATAAGTTCCTCATCTTTTGCAGTGCGTTTTTGGGCATTTTCATCTTCAAATTCGCTGTAGACGTTCTGAGCCATCTACCAAAGGAAAGAAAAAGAAATTAGAACTTTCTCGTCAGTTTAGTAGACCTCGTTCGTTTACCTTGACAACAGTGTCTGGAAAATTAGCCAACCGGGCGACCTGAATGCCAAAGCTTTTCTCCATCACACCCGGACGAACTTGGTACAGTAGCGTGAAATTCTCGTCATCGGCCAAGGCAGCCATGTGGCAGTTCTTCACTGTGGAACAGGTGTCAGCTAAGTTTGTGATTTCATGAAAGTGAGTGGCGAATAATGTGAAACAACGAGTTTCCTTGGCAAGGTGTCTGGAAATCAATCAATCAAAACTCTTTCAATACGTGAAATGTGAGAATAACTTACTCTGCAATGGACCACGCAATTCCGCAGCCTTCATAAGTGGATGTACCTCGCCCCAGTTCGTCAATAATCACAAGAGATTTGTCGGTTGCAGTCTAAAAAAATTTAGCAAAAACAAACAAACAATTAGTGATGGTCAACCACTAAAGTAAAGAAGCTCTCTGCTCACTCTAATGATCCCTGAAGTTTCGATCATCTCTACCATAAATGTACTTAGACCCTTGATGATATTATCACTCGCTCCGACGCGTCCCAAAATGGAGTCCACCATGGAGATAGTTGCTTGAGAACAGGGTACAAATGAGCCAACGTGCGCCATGAGAACTGCGGTGCCAACAGAACGAATATATGTACTTTTACCGCCCATATTCGGGCCAGTGATGATGAACATGTTGCATTCGTCTGAAAAGGAGATGGCACTTGCATATGTTTTCAAACCGAAAGTTTCCGACGAACTTACCCCGCTTAAACTCGACGTCGTTTGAAATGAACGTAACGTTCTCCTGCAACTCTAGGCATGGATGACGAATATCTTTTAGCACCAGCACACCTGAACCCTCATCCAACATCTTTGGCCGGACATAAGGCGTCGGTGCATTATGCGCAGCTACAGTGAAACTCACTAAACAATCCAACTGAGCAATCTGATTGTTTAACGAAGTCAAAGGAGCTGCATACCCCTTGGCTACCTTGATGACCTCCTCAACTATGGACTGCTGTTGTTCCTCGTATTGCTCACGAATCTCACTAAACTCTTGACTGTACTCGCTTAGCTTGTCTGAAGTGAATCGCACACCCCCCTTGATCACGTCAAGGATTTTGTATATCTTCGACTTTCTCAGCACTGAGTCGTCCTTCAGTGAGATTCTAAAGTGGTATCCCAAGTGTGATACACTCTCCAATTTCACAGATTGTCCTTTCTCCAAATCTAGATCACTGCTTACCTTCGACAATAGCTTCTCCATTTTCTCATGCAAACGATCCATGCGCCCCTTCATCTCTTGTAGATTGTCATCAAAGGAAGCCTTTACTAAGTATTCACCATTTTCAACCACATCCAAGTCAACTACTTGCTCTACCATTTGCTTTAAGCCAGACAGATCTCCCAAAGTGGTTTTAATTGGGTCGCAGATCACATTTGTCACGGTGGAGTTCTCCAGTGTCAGAAGAGTAGCTACGAGCCGCGGAGCTCTAAGAATCACTTGGTAGATTCGAAAGAGATCCTGCAAATTGGCTTTCTTTCGCATCAACTTTTTAGTTAGCATCAAAATGTCTGGAATCCTTTTTAAGTAGTCATCGTGAATATTATTCATAATCGTGGGACTCTCAATCAAACACTGGACCACATTATGACGATCGTTGAGGACTTCCTTGCTACGAAGAGGCTGCTTGACCCACTGAGCCATTAAACGATGACCCTGGGCGGTTCGACAATGATCGAGAACTCCAAGAATACTTTGCCAACGGTAGGCTGATGAGGTTATCTGTGTACCAGGCTTTGGAAGGATGTTCAAGGCTGACACCGCTGCTGCATCTAAATGAACAAATCGATTCAAATTAAGAGTCTTCAGTTCGTAATGTCCAAGATTCCCTGCATCCGACACGAGACTGAGATAATTGATGGCGGCTCTAAGGCACTCCATGGCTAACTCCATCTTGATCTCCGATAGTGTGGATGCATCCTCCTGCTGGCCCTTGGCAAATCGTAGAAGTTTGTTCAAGTCCTGAATGAGATCGGATTTCTCCCCAGACTTCTTAGCCGGCGATACCATAACTCCATTTCGATCCATGAGGACTTTGATGGCTGCATACTAAAGAGAAACACATGAAATGAGTTGAACAATGCGCAATGCAGTTGATTTAACTTACTTCTCCTTCAACACTGGGTAAAATGCATTCCTTTGGCCCCAACAAAACCACAGTCGCCTCTAACTCTGTGAAAAAGTCATCATCAACAAACTCTGTAACCAAAAATAGACAGTCATTCTGTTCAACCGACACCAGGCCGAGTTTTCTCTGTGGCCCTTCCATACGGATTTGCAGCGAAATGATCCCAGTCCCAACGAGAACCTCTTTGTTGGAGAAGAGTAAGTCTTCGAATTGAATTAGATTTCCTGGTGAACCACGAAATTCCACCTTCCATTCGGTGGCGCCCGGCTTCTTAACATAAACTTCGACTCGGTAATTTTTAACGAGAAGCAATTCACGGATTGCTGCTTCGAAATTGGACTTTGAAAGTGTCACGTAGGGAAGTTCACCTGCATCGTCACCTGGTGCCATCATCTTGATTTGAGCGACAGATTTGTAAATGATTTTGGCGATTAGTTCAGCATCTTCCGCACCATGAATAGAATAGTAATCCGTGCGGTCGAAGAAACGAACCGTTGTTGCGGGTTTCTAGAAGGAGAGATGTGTGAAAATCTTGTAGACGAACAAGATAAGACTTACCTCCCCGAGTTTGGCGAAGAACTTCATAAAATTCCGTTGCGCATTGACATCTAGAAGAGAAAGAAGAACAAGAAAATAAAAAATGTTAAAGGGCACAGGGGTGTCTCTCTACGTGAGTCCGGGAAGAAGCTGACAGCTGGAACATCATTAAAAATGAGCGGAAGGGCTGGTTGAATTTCTTATATTTTTGACGAGCGACAGACTCTTTTATTTCGGTTTTCATTTGTTAAACTGGTCGAAGCATGTTTACCTCAAACGGAGACAAACTCTTTACAGTTTGAGCCGTAGTACACGTTTTCTCCTTTCATTTGGTACTCCCTAACCGGTGAAGGATACAAGGAAATTCTACTCATCAACTTAGCCGACCTGCGCTTCAGCTCTTAGCTCAAATTCTCGAATATGCACCGGACTACAGCAGTAGACTTGTACCGAGTCTGCAAAATTAGCATTTTTGGGAGAGATAGTTACCTAACTGGCATTTTCCAGCTAATGTCCTAGATAGTTTGGACTGCCCAATGAATATGTGAACTCCAGACGGTATTCGCTATAGCGAGAGTCTACTTTCTCCTTTCTGTACTGGGCCCAAGCCCAATTATCAAGGCTTCGCCCACCAATGACGTTGTCTAATAAAAAGCGGGGGCAGAGCATATTACTGGTCTTATCGTAAACATCTTCAGATAACGCCTCTGAAGGTTGCTAAGATATGACCAGTTACAAGTTGCCGGTCATAGGTCTTGTTGGCGACAGGACCACCGGTAGTCCCTACCAGGACTTAAATCACGGTACCATGGGAGTCAGGAGCCCCCGGATTTCGGTCCGGGCCTGACTTGTTGAGGTAGGCCTCTTTGTGGGAACGTCATGGTGGCTGTGGTTTAAACCCAAATCGCGGGAAAGGGTCTAACCCATTGTAGAGTTGCAAATAATTACTGGGTGCTGTGACCCTAAGAACAGCAAGAGGTTTTAGGTCGGCCTCGACTCATACCAAGGGTGGAACACAGTCCCGAATTAGTATCAAAGGATTGACGGAAAGCGATGGCAAGGCGTATCCTTGTTCCCATGGATGTATGGGCATCGCGTAAACATAAGTCTACATGACAGGTGGTTTACGTTAAAAACCAGAGACTAATGTACTACAGAAGCACAAACATCGACCCATCCATTGAGGGCTTAGATGAGCTCTGTTCAAGATCATAAAATCGAAGTATGGCTCTCGTTCTTATCTGCACCTTTTAAGGGTTAATTTGCATTTCATTTGCATTTCATTGCCAGTAAGCAGGGAACGTCCCCATAGGATTCATCTACAAAATTTACTCACACTGCTACTGGGTTTTTATGTGGCAGGAGATCCTGCTGATCTACATCAACTCTTTAGAGAGTCCGTTGTTTGGAGTCTGCCAAAAGCAGCAGTAATGTATTTTGGTGATAGCTTGTTTCACGCGGCAACTGACGCATAGGCTATAATTGGTCTTTTCATAGCAGTGTGGATCCAGAGGACCCTCTTCGGTGACAAACCCCATGTCTAGTCGACAGCGATTTGGCGATTTTTGACATGAAGAAATATTTAGTCCAAATGCCAGTGTTCGTTCAGCTTCTTTCTCGTTAAAAGGAGAACCTCAGATGTCTAGGGCTGTCTGGTGTTTAAAGAAGACAGTCGCCAGGCATAACCCAACAGACAGTACAGCTACATCATCCGCATATGCTTGAGCATAGACGCTAGAACTCTAGAGAGCGTTAAGCAATGTGTCGACCAACATTCCTTGCGAGCAACCCCTTTTTATCCCTGCAATGACATACTAACAGCAGTCAGCATCCGTAGGGTTCTATTCACTAGCATTGCTTCTATCCACAAAACTAGTGATTCGTCTGGTCGAGTTACACATGCCGAATGTCGATGAAAGTGCCCACTGGATGTTCTTCTTGTCGAATACACCACATTTTGAAGCGCACTCTGGGAGTATCTTCCGCGCTGGTAGGCAGGTTGCATCTAAGACAGAAGACGCATTCGCAAAACATGCTTACATGGAGCTCACCTATTCTCTCCCTGCTCTTCGACATGAAAAAGGTCAGGCTGAAAGGTGTAAAACTTTTGGGAGAGTTTAGCCATATTTTTTGCTGTTGACTACTCTGGTTGTTCGCCAGGGTTTCGGTTTGTGCACCAGTCCCATGCTAGCAATTCTCTTTCTTAGCTGGTCTATTTTAGCCATCGGTGTCAGGTGACGTGAAGCCATCAGAGGAAGCAACAGCGGGTTTGATAGACAGATGCCAGCTGCGGCGTGTTGTGTTACTGAGTTCACTTGCTGCTCATTGTGAGCTGGTTCTGATCAAGTAACCACGGAAATGAGTCTCAGTCATGAGACAGAGAGCCTTTGTCTGATTTCAGCCTTGTTGATTTCCTACTTTTAAGGACTTTGACTAACCTCCCTACTTTCACAGAGTGTTTCGATCTTTTCGCAAAAGTCGCCATATGAGGCACCTTTCGAAATCCGAATTAGCTTCTCATATTCTTTTTGCTTCGATCTGTACAAAGGCAATCTTACGGAGTGTGAAATCTTCCCGCAGTTGCTAAGGTAATAGCCAAAGCAGTTCGTGAGCGAGTAAAGGAACATCTTGAAGCTACACTCGATGCCAAACAAGCAGGTTTCCGCTCTGGATCCTCCTGTGTTGGCCACAGGGCGTGCAAGAATGTCAAGAGACAGTTTATCTGACTTGGCTTGCGCAGGACAGATATACCCAACAAACTAATGGCTTTTACCAAAGCAACCTATGATGGGTCTAAATGACACGAGATCCAAGATGGTGTCCGACAAGGTTGCATTCTATCGCCGATACTTTTTTTTATTGGTGATTAGCGATGTGCTTGGCACGGCCTTGCCTACTGGAAATCGTTGGACTTTTACATCTCAACTCAAATATCTGGACTACGGCGCTGACGACATTTATTTTCTCTCTCACAGGAGTATGGATCTGCACCAAATGACAGGCAAATGTTGTGGATTTGAAGATTCACACTGCATTGCTGTTTTTTTTTTTTATAATTTACGCGCGCCTAAGGGGTTAATGATACCCTTTTACTGTTCCCAGGGCGCGGGCGGAAAGATAGAAGGAGAAGAAAGGAAAGCATTGTTGTGATGTAGTGGTTTGAAACTCAGGTGTGTTTGGTTTCGATAGAGAAGGTGTAGAGAAAGTAGAAAACATCCAATATCTTGTCTCTACGGAAGGTGGAACCGAACAGGATATTGTCAACCGAATCGGCAAAGTAAAGTCTGCGATTGGAAGGTGGCCGATACTATCACAAAAAAAAATTACAAACGTTCGTAACAGGTGCTTACGGAACAGCTTAAGGGTTTTATGACCTAAATGTATCTCTTTACCAGAGACGGGTCAGGAACCAATAGGCACAACCACCCATCCTTCAACTGCGGAAGTGGCAGTGGCTGGCTCATAGTTCCATAGCAAAATACGGGATGCAATGGAATCACAAGACGGTAGAAGAACGGGTTGGCCGAGAAATACATGGTGCAGAACAGTTGAGGAGGAGTCACGGCAAGTGGGTAACAGTTGGAGAGAGCTGTAGCTCTGAAGCCAGGAACCGTAAACGGCTACCTACAAGGGCAAACAGGGTATAAGTAAAAAAAAAAGGAAGTAAGCAGCACTGAAAGCGTTAAGCTCAAATCTATTTGACTCCAAATCGGCCCTACACGGCTTCAGTACTACTCTAAAATAAACAAAGACAAAATCTGGTCGGTACGAGGACACAAGGATGTTGAAGGAAAGGCAGCAGCCAATGAACATGGTAGAAAAGGTTCAGATGGACCGTTCAATGGGTAATATCAAGTAATATCAACTATGTCCATCCCATTGGAAGAATATTCCGGGCCCTCGACAGGCTAAGTGAACTATGAAACCGCTCCAAAACGCATTCAAATTGTCTCATCTTACAAGGGATAACACTTACAACTGCAACGTCACTTACACGAACTTAGAAGTAGTCCGGAAACTGTATGACGCCTCTGTATGGAGGACAACGAAACCACAGAGCACATACTGTGTGAATGTGTAGCACTATGCGCAATAAGGAGAGATTACTTTGTCCGAGAAATCTTAGTGACTGAGGAACTGTAGAGTATGTTCCCAAGTATGTTAAGAAAGTCGGGCTCATCTGATCCACGGCAAAGTTTGTTAGGCATAAGCGAGACTAGCTAGACAAACTGACGACGACACCGAGGAGCACATCCCCTGAGAATGTCTGGGTTACGCTCGCATTAGGCTGCAGATACTATTAGTTCTTTATCTGAGCGCGAGGATCCTACAGAACAAAACCATAGGTAACTACAGAAACCAAACTGAGACTTGGAATACGGGCGTAGAACGTGTACACTTTGGGAGCACAGGAATCCAGGACACTAAGGATTAGATGAAAATCATTGCAGAAATGCAAATACGATGGCAGGATTTGAGAGTAATATAAAGGGTTCTTCTATTTACTTAAAATAATAGAACACAATCTTCAATTTAACATAAAAGAGCTTCCAATTAGCAACTACTGAGCCACTTCTGCTTTCGACATTGTTTTCCATCAACTTACCCAAATTCAATGCGCTCACAGGCTTCTGATTATCCATAATTAATTGATTTTATAATATTTCTTAACAAATTCTAGTTCGCACAACTCAATTACACTTTATTTGGCAACAAAACAACGCATCAAGCTCGCATAAACAAATTCTTCCCGCCGCCCAAACAAAGTCACACAAATGAAAAATGACATTTGCGAACCGCCTTCATTCCCATGATATTCACAGAGAAATTTCTCATTGTGAATGCACTCACTGTGTGATGTTTATACAGGGTGAGCAGAAAAAACAAACTATTATTTTTTATTTTTCCTAAATGGATTTATTTTATTTTTCATAAAAATATACGTTTGTGTAAAATAAAATAAAAAAGACAAAAAATCATAGATCATACTAAAAAGAGAGAGATAAAAAAAAACAAGAATTTTATTTAACTACGTGCCTATCGCTACAATGGTGTACGAGTAATGTGTATGTTTGTTTATCAATCAATTAAGAATAAAATTTGTAAATCATTTCTTTATACCGTACATTTATTACTTTACTACGTATATATATAATATATATTGAATACCACTCTTTATTTGAATTTTTCTTTACTTTATTTTACTTTATAACATAACATTTAATTAGGTTTAGTTTTTTTTTTTTTCTTCTATTTCTAAATATATGCTTTTCTCTCTTATATACAAAAACTTAGGTAATTTGTAGTCAAGATGAAGAAAAGTCTTCGGTTCTTTGTGTCGTTTTTGTTTTTTTTTGTTTGTGTTGCTTTGTTTTCCTATTTGGAGCAATCAGATACACAAATCTTATTAAAAAGGAGTGAGAAATTTGGCCTTTTGTTCTGTTTGTTATTTCGTTAGTCAAAGTAGAGAGAAAGAGAGAGAGAGAGAGTGAGTAAAAAAAATAATATATATATAAATTGTTTAACTAAACGTAAATTAGATCTTGAAGGGAAGTAGAAATTTCCACACACTCATCACAAGGTCGAGAAAGATATAGGGCTTGAGGCCAATTGAACTGAAGTCAGTGTTGGAAAAGTGAATTCGTATTTTTAAACACCAACAAACACTTCTATTTGGCTCAAGCGCAAACCAAAAGTTTATGCGACTATATCACTGAATACAAAAACACCAAAACAAAAAAAAAAAAAAAAAACTTAACACGAGCATTGATCCTTGTTGACCAGTGTCTCGTTTGTCAACGAGGTTCGTCCTGGTTGTGATGGTCGATGTTGTACCCCAGATTCAGAGGCATTTAGGTCCAAACGACCCTCTTGGATGTTTTGATAGATCTTTCGAGCTGTCTCTAAAAATGCTTCCTCCACATTTTGTCCCCTTCAAAGTAAAACACAAATAAATGAACATCAATTTTTGTGGAGTATGTCTAATCGTACTCACGTCATAGCGCTAGCTTCGAGGAACATAAGGCCATTCTCGTCGGCAAATTCTTTGGCCTCTTCATATGTAACTTCTCTGGTGCTTTCCAAATCAGATTTATTGCCAATCAGAAAGATCACCGTACTGGGATTTGTGAGATTTCTAGTGTCCGTAAGCCAGCTGCTCAAGTGGTTATAAGTCGATCTGCAAACACAAAAAGACGGATCGCAGTCTAAAAATTTCACATCTACAAATTTCACATCAGCTCTTGCTAAAATACCTTCTTGTGATGTCATAGACCATCAATGCACCAGCTGCTCCTCTGTAATATGATCGTGTCACGGCACGAAAGCGTTCCTGTCCAGCAGTATCCCAGATCTGGAGTTTGATTTTCTTGTCGTCTACTTCGATGATGCGTGTACCGAATTCCACACCAATAGTGTGTGGACAATTGGCCATAACTACAAACAAACAAATGAACAAAGTTTTCCATCTGCTGCGTGCATGGCTTTCAAGTGTACTTACATTTCTTCTCTGTGAATTGATGAAGAAGACATGATTTCCCTACGCCCATGTCACCAATGATGATGTACTTGAAGATATAATTGTAATTGTATGGAGCGGATGACATTATTATAACTGTAAATAAGAAGAAGAAAGAAAGAAAATGTGGTTATCCAATCGGCTTTATCAATAAACATCTCTTAGCGGTACAATGCTCCAGAAAAACATCGCTTTGCTTCTTGATTTGATGAAGAAACTCCATTTTGCTTGCACTTGTGCATCTCACCGCAGCGACACTGACGGCTTGACACAAATTTACAATGTGAACTGTGTTATCACCGTCAAGTTGTGTGAAATGATTTATTCGTGCATATTCATGGAGCGCAGTAGGAAGTTTGCTGATAAGGCATAACTGGTGAGGCCTTGGAGCGAAGCAGAATTGCGAAGTGGCAAGAAAGACACATGCAAAAACAGTTGTCAAATTAAATTGACACCGACAGTATACAATTGAGTGAGTGGTGTAGCGGAATTTCAGATAAAAATTAAATGTACCAGTGACAACAGAGTCTGACAACTGATGGCCATCACAACAAACACAGATTGTTTTGAGCACAAGTTTGCTCGTCGTGTCGGACTAAAAGCGTTTTCGATTCCAGATAACTTTGACGCGAGAGAATAAATGGACAATCGTCAGGGATTCTTTAGTGCTCAAATGCAACGAAGAAATTGTTCGCACTTAGATCTTGTGTTTTCTGCATCTTAGGACACTGATGGTTCATCATTTGCGGCCGAGAACGATTTTAGGAAATGCCATTAACATTGCCTGGACAATATTCAAATCAAGTCGACTTTGGCTCATCAAAAAGTTTTCGAAGAGAACACCAACTACCATGGCAAGAATGTCTTAAAGGTAATATCACATGACACTGGCCCGACTTTCAAGTTACTCAACTTCCCTATCTGTTGCTATATCTAGAGCGTTTCTGGGCCGATTAAGCCATACTTACAAGGTATCGAAGTTATGTATGTACTTCCACGATTCATTGCTCTGCAATGCTGAGGATTTCGAGTGAAGTTTAATTTCTGGTGGAGCTCTAGTTCAGACCTATCAAGTTTTTCTTTTCAGAATGGTGGTGGGTTTGTGCCATAGAAGGCAAATTTCATCAGCATAGAAGAGGTGCTTGAACTAGGTGTTAGGCTTCGGAAGACTTATAGGATTCGATTTCAAATTGCTCCGCCAATTTTTAAGCCGATGCGTAGCCAGATCTTTCCACTTTTGCACAACGAGTTGGCTGAGGTCTGCTTTCAGCGGGCAAGCAACTTGAGATGTTTTTTTTTTTTTTAATTTACGCGCGTCTAAGGGGTTATGATACCCTTTTACTGTTGCCAGGGCGCGGGCGGAAGGATAGAAGGAGGAGAAAGGAAAGCATTGTTGTGATGTATGGGTTGAAACTCAGGTGGGTTTTCTTTTCGATATTGACTCTCCAGGGGTGGGAGTCCGAATAGGACGGAGAGATTTTCTTCACTCGGAATGATTCGGGTTGTGGATTTTAACGGTTGTTTTGTGCTTGAAAACTCTACAACAGCCAAATCTACATGTCAGTGTTATGCCTTCACACGCAGATTTTTCTGACTGAGTTTCAATTACCCAATTACACAAATGAGAACTTGCCGTGGCTAGGATTCGAATCTTGACCCTCCGAGTGAGAAGCGATTGCTAGTACCACTACACCACGGCCACCCCCATGTAGTCTTATGGCCGTCCATCAGGATTGAATTTAAAGACTTTTCGGCAGATGTATTGGTGCTTGCGCTCTCGCCGTTTATGTCGCTAAATAGGCCCTATAGTTCTTTACTAACTGCGAAACGTAAACAAAGGAACTATTTTTCAACGATGGTGGCATTTTGTCCAAGTCTTTGTCTCTTCTTTTGTGGACACGATGTAGTATACTGGTAGCTGCTATCGTTCACTGTCAAAGACGGTGTTTTCTTGCTATGATCCCCATATCTTCAGCACATGCAAGCAGCTGCACTGATTCTGCCGTTGCGCTTACTTGTATTTGCTCGGCGACATTTGTCTTCAACCTAGACGTTTCGTTGTGGAGGTCGAATGAAGTACAGCACGTCAGAGGCGGAGAGATGCTCTGAGATGCTTCCTATTTAGAAGGATCAGACTCGGATCTAGCTTTAGCCAGATCTGTTTAGTCAAGTTTTGTTCCTCTATTAGCATCCAGCTTTAGTATTAGTTTTCACGTAGCCATTGGTATACCGAAGCTACCTTTTTCAGGTAGCATAAAGTAGCTTGGCAGACCCCTACACCCAACATAGGTGAAAGTTGAACTGTTCTGTCATCTCTCTAAGAGATGATCGGCAGTCAAGGGCGGTTTTAGAATTTTGTGAGAAAAGATGCGGATATCCCCTGCAGATATCCCGTTTTGTTTCAGCCAGGACAGGACTTCTTTTATGGCCAAAACCTCCGCCTGGAACACACAACTGTGATTTTGGAGGCGGTAGGAGAGGCTTAGGTTAAGCTTATCTGAGAAAACCGCGCTACCAATCTTGGGTACATCCGCATAGAAATGGATTGACTTGCCGTCCATGAAAGCCTCTTCCTCTCAGAAGGATCTAGACAGGATGTTTACATGAAAGTCTTCGTCAAACAAATTTTGTCCACTGTGTAGTCGCTTTAAGGCGAATGGCAGCTACTTGCCTGCTGAAAATATAAAGGGGTTTCAGGTGAAACAGAATATTCAGTGCCGTGGATGGAGTCGTACGAATAGCTCCGCTTATGGACAAACATGGGGTCCTTTGGACTTTGTTTAGTTTGCTGCTGTTGGCTGCATTGTCTCAGGCAGTCCACCAGACAACCAACCCGTAGATGAATATCAGTCGTATAACCGAGACGTATAGCCAGTGGATAATACGAGGTTAAACGCCCTATTTGTTCCCAATGGGTTTTTTTGCAAGAGAAGAGAGCAACTGTAGCTTTCTTTACTCTTTCTTGAATATTCGGTTTTCAGTTTAGTTTCGCTGTATCGGAAAAGACTAAGCTGGTACCGTTGATTGAGGGAGGGTCTACGATTGGAATTTGATATTTCCTGGAAAAGAGGACAAGATCGGTTTTACGGGGGTTTACTCCCAATCCATAGCGATCCTCCCAAGGTTACGACGTAGGAGTTCTTTAATGGTATTGAGATGCTTACCTGAGACTGTTATAACAACGGCATCCGCATAAACAAGGACCTTGCTACCACCCGCTTCCGGATATATCTGACCACTAAGTTCTGATCAATACAACATAAAACTGATCAACTCCCCAAGTTGTGATTGCGGAAATGTTGACTCTGTTAAAGGGGTACCTTCTATGTCCAGGAACGCGACCATTGTGTACTCTCCATAATGTAGGGATCGTTCGATGAGACTAGAGCCGTTTCCACTGACATGAGGCATGTAAAGCCGTAGACAAAAGTCGTGGAGCAATTCTAGATCGTATATCAGACTTATAGGCCTTAGGTCCTTTGGGACAACATTAGAACATTTACCGGCTTTGGGAATGAAAACCAGATTAACTTCTCTCCATGACACTAGTGTTGGCAGAATGATATCTGAGGACATTTGTATGTACCGTACCGTCCGGTCCAGCAGACTTGTATGGTTTGAAGCTATGCAGCGTCCAGAGCAGCTTGTCTCTTGCAATCAGACCGTGAATATTAGTCGCGGCTGCAGTTACTGGCTGTGAATAGGTAGCTACCCGGAGAGCAGGTTGAGTGACTCATCACTCCGCCAAGAGCCATGGGTTTTTTTTTTCAAACAGCTAGGTGTCGTAGGACTTGTAGAGGATTTTTCTTCGCGATGTCTCAAAGGTTTCTGATATTTTGTCGCAGAATGACCTAAAGGATTGTTGCTTTCCCTCCTATATTTTGAGGGATTCCTGGTATGAGTCCCAGTCAGTCACCTTTCTTGTGGTTTTTGCTTGGTTGAAAAGTTTTGTGGTAGCGTTTCTAAGCGGTCCCAGTGCTGATGTTCACCAATGCGACATTTTCTTGCTTCTAGGTTGAATAAGAGGGCAAGAAGCGGCTATTGCCAGGGTGAAATCCTTGACTTTCATGTCGAGCGCGTTAGTGTTACGTAGAGGACTTAAGAATTCAGAGGAGAGTATTTTTAAAAGTGTTCTCCTGTGCAATTGCTTCTTTAAGAAAGCTTGGCAATGATTATTTTCTGCATTGTTCGGTGAGTTTTGACATTCTGTACCTTTTGCAGTCTACGGGCCCTAAGTGATATGGTTGCTGTATTGATCTCATTCTTATGAACAGAGGTGAAACGAATTCTAGATTCGAGTGTCGAATAACGCATCCATCATGATGCCCAAAGTAACAGAAATTATCAACAAAACCATTGGACTCTTGACTTGTTTTGCTCGCATTTATTTCGAACCGCTCGAAGTTGGGTGTTGTTGTACGAGACTTGTATTCGGGACAGCTTGCAATTGACTTAAAAAGTTTGGCTTCATCAGTAGCAAAGACGCATTGCCTTCTTTGACAGACCCTTAAAGTGTTTTACAGCGGACTCTTGAGTCTACAAATTTAAAGCAAATCCAACAGCAATGGTCTCAATCCCAACATGACTAGATGAGTGGCACACTGAATGGTTTTGTATCGATGGAAATGTTCTGCCTTTTGGTGTAATAGAACCAAAAGATAGTGTCGTCCACAAATTTCCGTTAAATGCGGTGGATAGTCAATTGACTATTCATCGTTGCCGATTGAACTACGCGGCGTGTCGTGCAGCAGCGCAAAGTGACGAAAATCGAGGATATCCGGCTGAACTCGTCAAATTCGAGATATCAAGTGTTTTAGCAGTTCTTGGTGTAACTCTTTATTTACGTTCCACCTGAAAGCACGCATTTCTTGTGAGCGACGCTACTTCTATCAATAACTTTGTTCGTTATCTTTCACTGCCTCCCGGTCTCCAAAAAAACGTTTGTCCGACTGCAATTCTGAATGTCTTTGCCACTCAAAAAGTCATCTATCCATCTCTGACACGCTCATAAAACCAGCAGATATAAGACGTCTTGATTGTTTTGGAGCTGCGGATAGATTGACACCACTCAACACACCCGGCAACAGTCGTTCAGTGCGCGAACTTATGGACTGAACTCTGTATACAGACGAAAAGGAAGAAAAAAAATACAATCATCATTCTTTCAGTCCACAGAATAAGGTTTTCGGTTCCGCTAACGCTCATGGGTGGGCGACAGCACTCTCTGAATTGCCTAGTTATAACAATTTCTACGCTCCAACGAAAGATATATGCAGTAAACCGTCTGTAGTTAACCATTAGACAACCAACAGTGGCCAAATGAAGAGACAACGAAGAATGAACATTTCCTTCACAGTGTGAGTTCATTTAAACGACACCCAGCTCTGATTACGTTCGCCAACCTTAACTCATTGTTAAGTAAGCCACCAGCGAGGTTAACATATTTCATAAACTGCTGAGTTTCATTAACTTTTTTCTTCTGCGAATCAAAACAAAAACGGTAGACTTCACCGTACAAGCACTCCATTATAAGAAAATTGCTAAGCGATTTCTTGAAGCATAACGAACTTGTACGCCATTGAATGATATAAAGTGAGAAGTAGAAAAACTGGTTCGACATGAGAAGAAAAGTGAAATTCTAACGAATGTTGTGCTCCGTGTTGTTTTACTCATTATGAAAAGTGCAAAGAAAGTGGCTTTTGATTGAGAAATATATGGCACTTGATCAGAACGTTGTCCGTTGCCAGTTTCTCTCTAAGTTATGCCTTTATCTTATCTTGTTCTGGTAAGTGGCCGCAGTAGTGATGCGTAATTAGAAGGGGACTGGCAGACTAAAAGGCGACGTTAAGCATGTACAATATAAACGAGAAGTAAGTTGCTGGAAAAAAGTGGATCCTTATGTCCACCTCACATCTATTGTAGTTTGATCAACCATCTACAGAGCAACCCAGTGTTAGAAGGAGACCAGACTTCCAACGACGGCTGGATACTCTTAGACTGGCGAGATGCAATAGAGCCACCAAAGAAAGCAAAACCACATGTTTCAAAGTCTCTGCCAAGAAGCCGCATGAAAAATGGTGATGGCGAAACTAAAAGGCTATAGGATCCCTCCGATAATATGCTCAAAAATGCTGAGATCCAGCAGCATTGTAAGAGAAGCCGGTCCAGAGGAAATCCCACTAATCAGCTTGGAGTAGTTGTTAAGGGCATGCGACAAGATAGACGACAGGAAAACTCCTACACCAGACGGCATCCCGAATAAAGCACTAAAGGCGGCTGTCACAAAGAGACCGGACGTCTTCATAGAAACAATACAGCAGTGTCTAGAAGAAGGAACCTGGAAGATGGAAAACAGAGCATTTGGTTCAGCTACCAAAAGGAAAGGAGCCCCCTGGTGAGCCACTTCCCTATCACCCAATATGCCTCTTGGGCACCAAGGAAAACATTCTAGAGAGGGTAATTTGATTGCTAGCAGTAGAAGGAGAGAACGAAGCCCTCTCAGACAACCAATTTGGCTTCAAGAAAGACCGTTCACCTGATGATGCCATACGGAGGAGTAGTCGATATCGCAAACCGTTCCGTAGTTATGCTGAACGTTAAAAACGCCTTTAACGCTGGTTATCCATTAGAAGGGCACTTGCTAGGATGGACCCACCGTACTATTTGCTGATGATAGCGACGAACTGTTCAGGAAGCTGAGGTACAAGGTGGGGTAAAAGTAATGTGAAAATGTGAATGTGCCACAATTTTTGCAAATGGCGTCAAGTGTCATTGTGCTTTGACATTTATGTTGTAGAGAGATAGAGAATTAGTTGACAACAAGCAATGGAGCGATGCACACCTTAAGAACCCGAAATTATTGTTACTGCTTATTTGACGACTTTCCGGTCAATTGTTTTAACGCAGCGTGAATTTCATCGTCGATTTCCTCGTCTTCCTACCCCGTCTCATGCACATGGGTCCGCTAAAGATGTCGCAAGAAGTGCCCGACCCCGTATTGCTCGTTAGACCGAGATTATCACTGTTGCGGCTGAGGACGTCCGAGAGAGTCCACAAACATCGATGAGACAACGATGCACACAATTTGGCATCAGCAAACGTTCGTTGCGTCGAATTTTGGTGAAAGAACGGAATATGTTTCCTTATAAAGTGCAAACCGCTCATCAATTGCTGCCTGCTGACCGTGAAGTGAGGTTAACTAACTCTCATGCTCTGTTAAACCTGGTGCAAGAAGAGGATGATTTCGACGAAGCCCATTTCCAGCCCATTAAGTGGTTTTGTGAATAAACAAAATTTGCGTTTCTGTGGCACGGTGAAACTACATGACATGCACGAAGAGACATCCCCGCAACCCCTCAAAGTGGCTGCTTGGTGCGGGGTTTGCGGTAAAAAAGTGAGAACGTAGACAACACCACCGTAACCGTAGCTGGTGAGCACTACAGACAGATGTAAGACGATCTTTGTTTCTGCCGCAAGTTGCTGAATTGGGTCTCGAGCGTTATTGATTCCAGCAGGACGGAGCAACTGCTCACATAGCTCGGCCAACGATGAAGATTTGACCTGGGCGGTCGGATCGCCAGATCTGACGGCATCAGACTTCTTCCTTTGGGGCTTTCTGAAATCTCAGGTTTACCACAACAAACCATAAACATTCTTGAGAGCCAACATTGAAGAAGAAACCACCAATTTGGAGCCAGATGTTTTGCGAACAACAATTCAAAGTGTCGTAAAGCGAGCACAAATGTAGATTAACTCAGGAGGTGGTCATTTGGCCAAAAAATCTCGTTTGGTGAAGTCACAAGAGAAGAAAATGTTGATTTGCTTTTACGATTCCAAGGGCATTGTCCACAAACAGTTGGTCCTATCGGGCCAAACAGTTAATGCACAATTCTATCTTGGTGTTTTGAAGTGATTGGTGCGCCGATACTTTCGACCGATTTTTTGGCTAAAAATCGCATTTGCACCGTGCAACTCTTACCTTTTCGGAGAAAATCATTTGCCGATGATAGGACAATGTGGACGTAGAAGTCATTCAAAAGGCTGGTACCGATCTCCTGAAGGACGTCCCGGCTGATGATCTAAAACACTCATTCGACAGCCCTTCAGACCGTGCGAGTCGCTGTGTGTAGACCATGTTGTTTGAGCGATGTCCAACTCCTGCGAACGGCGTGGAATAAATCGATTTGGGTCACTGTCAACTACGTCCTCAATATTTTCATTCTTTTCTCTCACTGACACCGGAACATTAAGCAGCGAAAATGTAGACTCCAATTTTTGCATCAATTTACCAATTGCGAGTCGGGTGGGGCGATTATAACGAGCGAGAATTGACGTTAACGCTCTTAAAGTTGAGGCCACCGACTCCGAAAATTTTAATAATTTGTAAACGTTGCTCGTTCGAGTACTGGCCCATGACTAAATGGTAGACATTGGAAAGCCCTATACAACACGTGTGTGCATATGCATCAACCATCTAAGCCGAAGAGCCTCTTAAGAAAGTCGTCTATGTCTCCTTTCTTGCGCAGTACGAAGATTTCAGTGGTAAAATCGATAGTAAACCACATATTTGGACTAGCTCCCTTCATGAAACGACAATGGTTTCCTGTTAGCAGAATGCATGAAGCACAGTGATACGCTCAAGGCTTCCGCAAAAAAGGATCTGCTAGGCGGCTAGCAACCTGAAATGAACTCGACATGAAAGACATGATCTCAAAATCCTTAATGTGAGCACTGTCAGAAGTGCAAATGTCGACCATGCGTAACCATTTTCTAGTCGCCGAACAAATAATAACCTCTTGAGGATAAAACTTTCCGATATGCCACTGCCTTACATAAACGAACTATTAGTCCAGTGCGGCACGATCATCCGCCTACAACTTTGACTTAGAGAGTGTTATATCAACAAACCAAGGAAACAGATGAGTGTACGGAGCCAGTTAAGGCTGATCTGAAAGGCGTTCTCCTGCAAAAATTGTCTGAGAGCGATGAAAACTAACATTTCGCAATCAAGCTTACCATAGTCAGCGTGAACGAAGATAGACGGCGAACCCGTCAAAGACCAAAACGAAGTATATGCTGTCCACAAGAAAGGACATCCAACACAGACGTCTCGGACAGAACCTTTCGAAGAACGCTTTCTGCTAATCGGACCTTCTTTTTACAAAGAAGTCAGTTGAGTGGTAAAGACTTTTTCGAGCAGCCAAAGTGACCTTGTAGAGCTTCATCATCTCAGTCCTTCTCTATGGATGGATGGAGTGTATGGATTAGACACGGAGTGGAATAGATGAGACATCGACGATCTTCACGAAATAGTCAGAAGTTTCCGAATACGATGGCTGGAACATGTAGAGCAGATCGATAGTGGCATTTCGACTCGGAGAAACCTCAAATCAACCCTGGAAAAACAGCAAAATAAATAAGTAACTCGATTCCGTACCAACTCGACGCGCGTAGAGGGTGGCAGTTAACTAACGAGGTAAAGGAAGACCTTGACTTAGCCTAGAAAGTGACCTACATCGAATCAGTGACGGGAAACGCTCCAACTAAGAAGATCGACAAAACTCAGTTCGAAAAATCAATCTCCGACTCGAGAAACAAGCGTTCGCTGATGCCAAAAAGGTTGTTCTGACAGGCTGGAAAGTTCACTACCTCTCAGGGAGAGAACAAGGACGTAGTCAAAAGAAGAAACCCCCCAAACGCTTGCTCTAGTCCCCTATTTCATATGTCAAAAACTAAGCAGCCTCCATTCAAAGCGTCATCAAATCGATTACCTAGTAAACCAATTCGATGAGGATGTTGCAATTTGTTTCGCCGAATTCCTATGGCTTGATGTTCATCAAAACAAAACCCAAACCAAGTCAGTTTCTTCAAATCAACCCCCGTTTCAAACGAAAACTAATGACTCAGTGGTGATGAACAACGATAACCTGTAGCCTGACACTCATATCCGAACCAATTCATTTTCTTTATACTCCAAGGCAATTAAAAAACGCACCAGTACAGCGATTAAAGACGAAATAGTAAATCCAATTGCTAGTCGATGACGCAAGAAGGCAACCTGAAATCGCTAAGAAAACAAAAAAGATTTCCAGTTCAATCACACTACGACCTAAAGGCGCAACGCTAATTACAACGCTGTTACTACACGTACACTGCATAAATAATTAGCACACCTATATTCATAGAAATACACACAGCTATGACAATAGGAAGACGTGACGTCTGATCCCCACTACAAGTCTGACTCCCGATAGCCACTGCTTTATGTCGAAATTATCAGACGAAACGAACCCACGGACAAACAACAACCGAATCTGATCTCTGCCAAACAGATAACAAACATCTGTGCAACCCAAACAATGAGTCACCAACGCAATTCCTGAACAAAACTCCACAGGAAGCCCTACCACTAGTGTCTGCATTTCAAGCCAAATTCAAGGGGTGGATGCAAAACTCAAATAGATGATGATAACAACCAGCTACCTGCTCTTCTCCGACCCAAGCCAAACGACAATTCAATCTCCATATTTCCAGAAACTAAATTGACCGATTTTATCATGATTTTCTTCACATTTCCCATTGATTTTTCCAGCAGCACCACTAAGAAAATGTTGCGTAGAAGATGAAAATACAGAGAGGAAAAAAGAAAACTTCAATTCTTTGCACTTACCGATAAATTACGTCCTCTACACAAAGTTCGTCTAATTAATTATTGAAATCACTTTTTCTGCTATCAATTAAACACTGATAATCGTGTTATTAAATATTTATTTGTATTTCCTTGCAATGTTTGCGTATTCGTTTTTGTTTTTGAGCGAAAGATTAACAAATCAAAGAGAAAACTTGTCTTTTTTTTTCGTGTGTATATTACAAAGGATTATTTTATCATATGACTGGCATTTTAGCACTTAAATTTAAGTTGAGATTATGTGTAGGAGTTTTATGTTTCGTTTTTGATATAATTGAGTAGTTGTTGTTCGATAAAATGTGGAAAATTGTTTAAATTTCTTTTTGCTTGCTACGCGAATCGACCGTGGAAAGAAGTGAAAATTGTAATTAACTCGATTGGTGAAGTCACGGTGGTTTGAAAACAAATGTATTCCTGGTATGAAATGGAAATGGTACGAGTGATATGCATTCGAGAGGGTGTGTTCGTGGATGTTTTTTTAATATTTTTTTAAAAATGTGTTAACAATAGTTTTTATTAAACGAAACTTCAACATTCATGGCATTTTATAAGATTTAAAATGCAAATCAAAATCAAAATTGTGGTCAATTTGTCAGTGAAATTAAAAACTCCCACGCAGACATCATGAATAAATAAGCAAATCCCACATCACTGTGAATGGACACATGTTCACTAATGTCATTTCTAGTCTCTATACAGCACGTGCTGACATTTCTTGTTTACAATTTTTGCTCTTCAGAAAATGAAATAATTTATCACAAATATTGGCGTAAAAATGTTTGTTTCGGACGTAAATGATGTGAAAATCTATAACCTCAGCGCTGGTAAATCTGTTCCAGAAGTAAGTACATTCGAAATATCCGAAATCCTTCGATTTCTGAGGCGTCTCTTTGCAGTGGCTGACAGACCGCCGAAAACGGTCGCAGTTGATGAAAAAGGTAGACTCGAGGCGTCAAATTGAACTTATTCAAGACTTTGATATGCCTGGAGTATCCACCTCTATACGAATGAGTCCAGATAACCAGTACATCCTGGCTACAGGCACGTATAAACCGCGAGTCAAATGCTTTGAAGTATCGAATCTGTCCATCAAGTTTGAGCGATGTTTTGATTCCGAGGTGACTACGTTCGAGGTTCTGAGTGATGACTACAGTAAAATGGTAAGGCAACCTACGGGTCACCTCAAAATCATCCAATAACCGGTGTTCTTTAAGGTTTTTCTGCAATGCGATCGATACATAGAGATTCATGCGGCGCATGGACGGCACTTCAGGCTGCGAATACCAAGGTTTGGTAGGGATATGAAATACCATTCGCCCTCCTGTGATCTATTCATCGTTGGAACATCAAGTGTGAGCTATAAAACTGACAAATTTCAAACAGATACTTGAGTGGAGTGTCAATTTCAGGATATCTTCAGGTTAAACCTGGAGCGTGGACAGTTTCTGGAGCCATACGAGTCGGAAGCAAGCTGCTTAAATGCTTGTGAAATCAATCCCGAGCATCATCTGCTCACGGTTGGCACCAAAGAAGGCACAGTGGAGGCGTGGGATCCACGAGATCGGAAACGATGTGCAACGCTGGACATAGCGATGAAGCTGCCGCAAGCAAAGACCTTTCCATCTGTGAGTTTGTATACCCACGCAACCCCATTATCATCGATTTCTTCATCCGCCTTTTTTTGTTGCAGGTCACCTCGATGAAATTCAAAAACGGCCTGCAAATGGCAGTCGGAACAGCCTCTGGGCATGTGCTTCTTTATGACATTCGTTCGCGAGACCCTCTTCTCGTAAAAGATCATTTGAATAAGTTGCCCATCAAGAGATTAAACTTCAACCCAAGCCATCAGGCGGTGTACTCTTTAGACTCGGCAATGCTGAAAATTTGGGATGAGTCTTCGGGCAAACAAATCGCCTACGTGGAGTCTACGACGAATTTCAACGATTTCTGCACGATCCCAGAGACAGGAATGTTTTTCCTCGCGCAAGAGGACATAAAAATGTTGACTTACTATGTTCCATCAATGGGACCAGCACCCAGATGGTGTTCTTTCTTAGACAACCTCACCGAAGAGATTGAATCTGAAGTAATCAATCGAATGACAGGGTCCTACTTTCAGATAACACCGCTCCTTTCTTTCAGGTTGTGGAGAATATGTATGACGACTATCAGTTCATCACAAAGAAGGAGCTTGAGGAACTCGGCTTGGAGCATCTTATCGGCACAAATCTGCTAAAGGGCTACATGCATGGGTAAGTTTTGCTCACACTTTATCCAAATTTACTGCCTCTAAACTGATGTCTTCCCTCCAGGTACTTTGTCGATGTGCGCCTCTATAACAAAGCCAAAGCAGTCGTTGAACCCTTCGCCTTCGACCGCTTCCGACAGGAGAAAATCCGTGCAGAAATCGCCTCAGAACGTCAAAGTCGACTACAGATCAAGACCAACCTACCAAAAGTCAATCAAGAGCTCGCTCTCAAAATTATCGATGAGCAATCAAATCCAGCTCCCAAGGCCAAAAAAGTTCCAAATCTACTCGAGGACAACCGTTTCAAGGTCATGTTCGAGAACACCGACTTTGCCATCAACAAAAACGCCGAGGAATACAAAATGCTGGCCCCAGTGCTCAATCGTCTAGAGAAGTCCAAGGTGAAGGACATCAAGAAGCGTATCGAGGTTGCCAGGGTGGCTGAGTTGCATGCCGATGAGGAGAAACCGCACGAGGAGTCGGACAATGATGAAGACCTCTTTGGTATAAAGAAATCCGATGACGAAGGCGACAGTAAGAGCGAGCAGAGCTCCGATGATGAAGATCCCAGAGAGTTCTCTAAACAAATGAAAAAGGCCTACAAGGATGTCAAACGCCAACGAGTCAAAGCTGAAGACGATGACGACGAAGATGACGAAGTAGAAGAAAAACCCGCACCATCCGCTCCAAAGAGCAATCCACCTCCTGTCACCAACTTCAAAATCGATGCAATCAAGAGGAAGGCCAGCCGAATGAGTCTTCAAGATCGCGTCCGCAAGGAACAAACTGCTCATGCCAATGTACAGTCGGTCGGAGGTAGTCTAGGCAACCGGCAGATGCAATTCGAAACCAAGAAGCCATCGCGTGAGGCTAAGAAACGCGAATTCGAAATGAAAAAGCACCGGGACGAGCGCAAGAGAGTCATTCGCCCAATAAAGTCTCTCAAATTGAAGAAGGTTAATTTTAAGTAAATAAAAAGCTAAACCAACAGAGCTCTGCGAGTGTTGATGTCTTTCATTTTTACCGTTAATTGTAGTCAATTGTTGGCACTCTTTTGTGGCTTTCCAATTAATTCACTGCTCACTGGCAGTAGCTTCCGCGCCAACCCCCAATGCACTTGGCAATTATGTAAGCATGCACACGCAGGGGATGATGTTTAAAAAATAAAAATAATCCGATGATGATGCTGCGTCTCGCTGTGATAAGTGGTGTGGTGGGTGGGGAAAATGCAAGGGATCTGGTCTACCACTTCATGGAGTGAATGCGTGAAAGAAGACACGGGGTCATATTGTGTTCAGCGATGCTTGTGAATTCACTGCGATGCACACAATTAACAGAGTATTGTCCGTTTTCTTATTTCCTTTTTTAACCTTTCACGTTCCCTTTGAGATTCACTTTGAAGTGGGTGTGGAGTGGTTAAATAAAAGTGTACAACCAGTGAGGGGATTGTATGGAATCAAATAAACGATGATCCGATGGTGAGTTGAAGGTCTACTCCATCTGAAGACAATACGAGTGATAATTGCTTTGTGTTGAACGGATTTTTTTCGGTTGAAAGTGAATCTTCGTGCTTGGGACGTACTTCAAGAGTGTAAGGACGAATCGATTGTTAGAATGCCCAAATCTGCGTTACGTAGCCACTTCGCTTAGCGCAAGCAACGATTGACAATTCATGGGCAGTACAACACCCTAAGGTATTGTTGTCACCGTCCGAAGATAGGTACATACCTTCTTCAATTCAGACACTCTCGAACGCCGCTCTAAAAGTCACTGCAAAGGTTGACTTCGTACTTGCGTAGCGATAGGAATTGTGGCGTCGCTTTATAAGACGGGTATTTCCAAGTGGCCGGAGCAAAAAACCGCACAATTAGCGTACACGTTCATCGAAAACTTTTCAGCTTGTGACTTGAATATTAAGAAGCCCCTTTCAGTGCATCAAAAACGGATAGAATCGTAGTAGGAAAGGATTCCCTGCAACTGAGATAAGCCGTTTAACGGAGTTTGGTGAAAGCAGAAAACAGTTGCCTTTGAGCTCAACCTAAGGCTTAGTTCAAAACTTAGGGCCCTTTGAAGCTGACTGTTGCTAGACATTATCCAACAGAGATCTATGTACATCATCTGCATAAGCCTGAACGTAGACATAGAACTGTTGAAGCATCACACTTTTCAGCGAAAACGAACGGGCTGAGGAAAACTTAACCTAACTTCATAACAAACAAAGAGATAAGAACTAGAAACCAAGGGAATGGTGGCAGAGATCTAATTTGATCTGAGCAGTGCTCAGGTAGTGATCAAAAACGGAGAAGTTTGAGTTAACCTTTCGGCGCAGACAGTAGCGTTGGAACCATAGGAAGTGCGATGGGTTGGAATCTAGAAGAGACGAGAACATCGTAAATTACGACGGTTGATGTTGAAGTCTATAGGAGTTATAAAGGGAGGTGCAATCCATCAGGGAGCAGTCTATGAATGAAGAGAAGGTCAGGTATTCAAATTAAGGCGGTCCCGATACGGAGGTAAAATAGAAGAGCAATCCCAGGGTAGACGTCGAAGAAGAAATCGAAGAAGAAAAAAGGAGTGTTTTCGATTCGGAATATATGAACTCGCTGTAAGTGGGACCACACTTGACTGGAGAAGGAGCCGGACAAAGTAATGTAAAGTGACCTGGTAACATAGGGGTTGGAAAATTGTTTGGATCATCGTTTGATAAAACCAAGTAATGAGTCGGCTTGAAAAGGATCATCTCATCAATATGCGCGCGGAAGTTTACCTCTGAACCTGGACTGAACCTGGGTATATTTTGTCCATGCAGAAAATAAAGTTGAAGAGGGAGTTGCTTGGACTCACATGAATAAGTCGTAGATTGACATTTAGAGACATTAAGCTGTACGCAATTTTTTACAGATCATGTGGAAGACCTATCAAGGTGTTCTTGGAGATCGGGACAGTGTTTAATAATCCTCTCAAGATCGTTTATAGTTACAGCGGAAAGAAGGTGACCTAGATGGCTGCCCTGCGGAACACTGCGGAAGTGGTTAACAAAGGGGTTGACAGGGCTGACCTAAAGCGAACGCTATAGTAACGATTTTCCAGACAAGAAGGTATCCATTGTAATAATATGAGGTAACAACCGATGGAAGATGAGATATTTTATCAAAGGTCTTAGCAAAATCTGTAGCAATAACATCGATTTCGTTAACATTTTCTAGGGCTGAAAGAGCAAAGGATGGGAATTCAACTAGGTTTGTAGTAGTTGACTGCCTTTTGGAAATCCCGGCTGACTGGGAGATATAAGAGGCTTACACTGAAAGCTTAGCACTTCAGATAAAACATTTTCGAACATTTTAGGTAAGTGAGAGGGCTTATCAATGCGTTGGTAGTTAGTTACTTCATTTCTTGATTCCTTTTTGTGGACCGCGGTTATGAAAGAGGTCCTCCAAAATTGGGAGAATCCCCCTTGAGTGAGGTATAGATATTATGACGTTGATTGGTCTTTTACAAAAGTTCATCACCAAGTGGAACGTCGACGATAGCATGAGGACGCTTCACCGACTGAATTCCACCTTCTCGTGGATGTTATTCAAGCCATTGACACGAACAATGCCATCACCAGTGCTTGATACATGATCAGTTTTTTTCCAAATCAACCTTTGAGGCAATACCCAAGATCCTTTCTTCCAAAATGGAAGAGATCTCAGCGCTACACGCCTGTGATGATACATGCAGCTTATGGGCAGCTAGAGAAGCCACGAAGCCCAAACAAATTCGAAACTGGCCTAATAAGTCCCTGAAAAAGAAAACAAATCCTACATTTTGCTTGTCAAGATGCAAAAGAACGTTCCTAAATTTTCAGATGGATCTGTCAAATAGTTTTGTTGTGACAGCTACGAGTATGTATGAGAATTTTCGTAAAAATGGATAGAAGTGGATTTCGCTATTTTTGCACCATCACCATCACGGAAACCAAATAACAGCTTGAAAACTATTAAGGGGACATTGGACCACTGGTTTACTGAATTTCTTTGCGGTCGTACAAGTGCACAAGTGACGCCGAACGTTCTGATCGTCCAATTGAGGCCACCACAACAGAAATTGTCGTTAAAATCGGTGAAAGAAGGTGCGCGAACTGGGTCTATAACTTAATTCGTGCGGTTTGTTAAGAGATGGCGTAACTTGTATTGTTCCAATGTTATTATTCCATTGGAACATGCGTTGGAAAGTTTTTTTGTACTCAAATATGTCGAACTTTGAGCCTGATAAAGTGTTTTTGCGGGGAGTTCTTCTTCATTACTTTAATATGAAGAAAACTGCTGCCGAAAGTCATCGTATTTTCTTGGAAGTTTATGGCGAACATGCGCTAGCTGAGCGAATGTGCCAAAAGCGGTTTGCACGATTTAAAAGTGCTGATTTTGGCTTGGAAGACGATGAACGTCCTGGGCAGCCAAAAAAGTTTGAAGATGAAGAACTGGAAGCATTACTCTATGAAGATTGTTGCCAAACACAAGAAGAGCTCCCAGAATCTTTGGGTGTCACTCAAGCAGCCATTTCAAAACGTATAAAAGCAGCTGGATATATTCAAAAGCAAGGAAATTGGGTTCCACATGAACTCAAGCCGAGAGACGTCGAAAGGCGATTTTGCATGTCCGAAATGCTGCTGGAACGCCACAAAAGGAAGTCATTTTTGCATCGGATTGTTACTGGTGATGAAAAATGGATCCATTATGACAACCCCAAGCGCAAAAAATCATATGTGAAACTCGGCCAACCAGCCAAATCAACGGCGAAGCCGAATATCCATGGCGCGAAGGTAATGCTCTGTATTTGGTGGGATCAGATGAGTGTGCTGTATTATAAGCTGCTAAAACCGGGTGAAACCATCAATGGACAGCGCTTCCGAACACAATTAATCCGTTTAAAGAGAGCAGTGGCCGAAAAACGCCCGGAATATGCGACCAGACACGAGGCAATAATTTTCCATCATGACAACGCTCGGCCCCACGTTGCTATTCCGGTTAAGAACTATTTGGAAAACAGTGGATGGGAAGTCTTACCCCACCCGCCTTATAGCCCAGACCTTGCCCCTTCTGACTACCATTTGTTCCGGTCGATGCAGAACGCCCTCACTGAAATACGGTTCACATCAGAGCAGAATATCAAAAATTGGCTTGATTCATTCTTGGCTGCCAAGCCGGCGCAGGTCTTTTGGGATGGGATCCACAAATTGCCAGAAAGATGGGAAAAAGTTATAGCTTCAGATGGGCAATACTTTGAATAATACTACCGCACGAATTATATACCCAATATATAGATCAGTGACTTCAGTTTTGCAAAAAATATTTGGATATGACAGAGCTATGCGCCAGATGGGTGTCGGGTTTGCCCGCAATTGACAACAAACGCAGTCGTTTGACAACTTCAAATAAGTGTTTGGCGATGTTCAATCACAATCTGAACGAGTTTTTGCGCCGTTTCGTAACCGTGGACGAAACATGGATTCATCACGACCACGGAGCAGTTGAGACAGTGCACTTCTCCTGATGAATCGAAGCCGAAGAAGGTCAAGGTGCGTCTGCCAACCAACAAGGTCATGGCGACAGTTTTGTGCGATGCGCACGGTGTCATTCACATCGATTAATTTGAAATGGGTAAAATGATCATCGGCGCCTATTATGTAGAGCTGTTGGATCGATTCAACGCCGATTTGAGGCAAAAAGGACGGCATTTGGGGACGAAAAAGTTCTCTTCAATCAGGACAGCCCACCGGCGCACAAGTCCGCAGCTGCAATGGCAAAATTGCATGAATTTGGTTACGAATTTCTCCCTCATCCAGCATATTCTCCAGATTCAGCCCCCTGTGACCATTTTATGAAGATTTGGATCGAATGAAGAGGCCATAGATGAAACAAACGCCTATTTTGAGGGCTTCGAGAAATCGTATTATTTGGAGGCCATCAACAAATTGGAGAAACGTTGGACGAAGCTAAACAATAATCTCCATTTTCCTTATTTCAATTTTCAGGGACTTTTTGCCCCATCCGTAAGAGTTACATTGGGACAAACGCAGGTTTTTAAAAATTGGTACCCTTTTGTGGAACAAGATCAGCAAATGCTCCACAAAAGACTAGTGCAATCGCAAGCACAACAAATAGCTGAAGTAGAGTTGTGCGTGCACTTAAGATAAGATTTGGGTGTAATTAAAATCGAGGTGAGGCGAGGAACTAATCTGACAGCCACATCTGTCACTCGTATCTATCGCCACAAAAATTTCGACATCCCACTCTACAAACAACTGCGCGTTCATGAACACACTTTCCGAGACCATCTTCCAGTCTTATCAGGAAAACATGAACGATTGCCTACATCTAATCACCATTGGTAAACTTGGCCAGACGCATTGTAAACAAACCATGAAACTGTAGCCTCTGGAGCAGGCGTTAGGTATTCCGTCTCTCTTTTTCCTCTAAATCAAAATAAAACGTCACCTGTCTTCCGTTATTATTAGAAATTCCAATCAAACTCTAGACGGGTGAGAAACGGGCTTTTTCAAACTGTTTCCACAGTCAGCCGCGTGGTGTAATCGTACCCATACTCTTACTACAACCTAAGAGACGCGTCTTCAATCGCTTTTCGTGGTTCGGAGTGTAAAATTTTAGTTTTGATTTGCCACTTGTTTACGCACCACGTTGCCGCTAGTAATCACCTCATCTCCAGATCCATCCCGGAGTCTTATCAGTCGCGTATCGTCTGCTACAAACAAACACTCGTATCTGATCTTATCTCCAGCTAAAGATAACTCTTTTTGCTTTGTTTGTCGGATTCTCTAGTCAGTTCCGGGGATAGTGCACATCTTGACGATTAGTTGACGTTCCGTGTGCAGCATTTGGAAAATTCATTTACGGAAAATTCCCACCAAACGCGGATGTAAGGAAGATTCTCGTGACCTTGTGTGACTCTCAATTTTAGAGGAACGAACGGACAGAGTGTTTTGGAAAATTCAAAAAATCGAAATCATAGAAAAACGAGGAAAAAAAATGGACAGAAGAGAGGATACCCCGTTTGTTGTGTAAGTGTTTACTTTTCAAATTGTTATTTGGTGTTCTCAGCCTTCGGGGTAACCTCGAAGGACTTTTCGTTTAGAGGAACCGCCCTGTTATGTTGAAAGTTCGTTGATATCTATCTAGATTTTGATAATGTCTTCCGGAATTTATATAAATCCCGCTAAGGCAGATAAGACTTGAAAGTCAAAGGCACATGGTGAGTGGCAGAAGAGTGGAAACTTTTTCACGTTTACAATGCACGCGGAACCAATTTTCTATAAAAAATTGTGACGACGTTCGTCTAAGTCTAACTAACATACGTGACAGCATCATCTCAAATTTAAGGTTCAAATTCTGCAGTCGAATGGATGCATTGGGGAATGTTTTTTGTAGTTGGGAAAGCCGAAAGGATCATGTTGTGCATTATTCGGAGGAAATGCCATTTCTTTGTTGGAGGGACTACTGATAATCGACACGGGTATATATTCGCTGTTTTTTTTTTTGCCTTTGAGTTGGTGCAAATCTAGTCTTATACCAGTAAACCCTTCTTTTTTGTCCGAGAATATCCGACGTTACAGTGATCGGGAAGACAGCAAGAGGGACCGTGATTTATCCAGTCTGAGAAAACATTTTCACCTACCCTGCCATTAGTCAACGCTCCCTCTGCGCAGCTTTAGACCGATTTGTCCTTCAAAGATACATCTAACAGCCAGACTGACGATTTCAAGATATATTTCCATTCATTTCTAAAATTTATTAAACTAATAATTTATATGACCGTCTTTAGCAGAAATTAGTTCTTACTATGATCCCTCGACGGGGATAGGGCGTCAATAACGCCTGCGCGCCATTTTGTTTGGTTTCCTGTAATGGGTTTCAGCTCTGTTCAACTCATTCCAAGTGTCCTCGACTGCTCCTCAACTGTTCTGCACCATGTCTGCCTTGGACGGCCAGTCCTTCCGCCTGACTGGGTAAGCGGGTTCTATTGCATGGCGTGCTTCGCAATGGAATTCTCTGCGCGCCTTAAGGTATGACCAATCCACAACCATTTCCTTCTTCTTATAGTGATGTCGATTGGCTTCTGCCTTGTTCTGATATAGAGCTCTGCGTTTGAGATTCGGTTGGGCCAAACTACTCTTAAAATTGTGATTGCTGTCGTCACCTTCCAAATAGTGCTCCCATACAGCAGTACTGACTCGACATTGGAGCAAAAGAGTCCCAGCTTGACCTTAGTGCTCTAAATACTGCTTTTCCAGACCTTAAACAACATTCCGAAATCAGCTTTTGGCTTCCCAATTCTGCTACTAACATCGAGTTCAATGCAGCCGCCAGTCGAGATGGAAAGCTCTGCACTTTCTCGACCTCCTGTCTAGAAATGTTAAGTTGTGAGTAAGCTCTGAAAAGACCAAGGACTTAGGTTTTAGCTGCATTTATTTTATGTATAACTCTGCTGGCTTCAGTTTCCCGATTCTCACTCATCTGGTGTAGATTCAAAGCCCTGTGCGCAAGCAAACAAACATGATCATGAGTCATTGTCCATTGAACACCTCTGCTTTCCAGCAACCCAGCTGAACTCCGCTTTGGACTTCTGATTACTTACCGTTGTGTAGAATACGACATTTTGCACTTCCTATGCAAGACTTTCCATATAAACTCCTGATTCACGCTATCAAAAGCCTTTTCAAAAGTAATACACTCGATGTATTACCCTACGATGATCCGCAAGATGTTTATATGATCGATGCAGGAGGATCCAGAGCGAAAGCCTACTTGTTCGATATCGAGACTTTAGTCTAAATGTACTTTGATTCTGTCCAGAATTATCATCGCTATTATTTTGGCCACTGCCGCCGGAACGCTTATCCGCCGCCAATTTCTGCAACTCATCAGATTGCCCTTTTTCGGCAAATTGACAATCATCCCCTGATTCCACTCCTCCATGCACTAACTATGATAGGTCTCAGTAGCTCCGATGATGTATGCTATTTGGCCGGAATTCCATCAATGCCTACCGCTGTGTTCTTCCTAAGGGCCTTTATCGCGGTTGCAATCTCTGTACTACTAGGGGGACTAGTGCGAATTTGGGAATTTACTGCTTTTGATGGTTCATTTTGGTTCGGGACCAAAGTTCCATTACCAAGTGCTCCCTCCATCTACTGAGCTGGTTCTCAACCGTCCGCGTTTTTTGTAGTATGTTGTTTGGTCGCCCTATAAACACCTTGGTAACAGTATAAACGGTCCTACTATCGCACGGGCTTGAGTAGCTAGTGCATTTATGTGGTTGCGCCTATCGTGTCTTACACTACGCTGTACTTCCTTTCTTTCCACGGGGTATTGGGCTTCAAGTTCAGATTTCTCTGCTCCTGGGGCTGATGCGATTTGAACTTTGAGTCAAATACGCTCCTCGATCCGTCCACAGGAGTCACTTGATAACCATATACTGCCTTTTTCAAATAAACCTGTGCGATTTGGATGTGAGAACATTTTTCACAGATCTCCAGTGCTCATTCACAGTTGTTTGCTCAGATCTGTTGATTGTTGCCACTCCTAAGCTGAGATGGTCCCTGATTTCCTGCCTGGAGTCTGTCGGTATTGTACCTGGGTATAGTCAGCGTATTGGCAAGGTTGTTAGCCACGGATGCAGTACGAAGACCTATTTTAGCTCCATTCCCATTTCAACTCCACGTTGGTCTGTTGAATGGAATATATTGTTCATATCCTGCCCTAAGAAGTCTTTCCGTGTTAGGTGGACGGAAAGTCTCAGGATAATATCAAGGGACCACTACGGCGGCGCAACAACTATGATGGGTTTCCTAGGAATTGCCCCATCAGCATGTTTGTTTCGACATCATGGTTATACATCGCCCAGTCTTCAAATCTCTTAAGCTCCGAAGAAGTTAAAGTAGCTCAAATAAAGCTTCCATAGAATCCGTCTCTGACGTCGCCGACGATTGTGTCGTACGATTAAGTGTTAAGTTCGCTGCGATCAAGCAGCGAATTTAGCGAATATAGAGTTGCTTGCTTACTAAACCCGGTTAGTAAATGCTTACTACATCCGCTGACAGTTGCCAGCTGAGTTTGTAGATATCTTCTCTTCATGATGATATCCTCGGGTTCTGTGCTCGTACTTGTCTTTCGTTTGGCATAGGAATTAGGTAAATGATCCGTAAACTATTTACGGAGAACTGCAGCCTGCGAGAGATGCAGGTGATCGAGGTTGCATCAATGCCGGTTAAGTGGCTCATACAGGTTGTTCACAGAGTTCTGTCTCCAGCTTTGGATCACGATCATGTCGTTCTTCAATTGCGAGACTTGTAAAAGATAAGAACGATAGGAAATTTGTTTTAAATAAAGCAACAACGGTGTGGAATATAAAATTGATTCTGGCTTTATTTTGAAGCTACGTTCAGCTGCCTCGGCTTCGCTGCCAGTACTTCAAGCGGTCGGTCCAATTTTTGATGACATGGTCCAATATGTGCGGCCTGTCGAAAGTGCTCTGCTTATTAGCGTAGACTAAGGATTTGAGGTACCCCCAATTGGTGATCGCGGCGGCCAATTGGTGAACGCTCGCCGTTGACACAATCTCCAAATTTCTCCTTCACATCTTCGAGCATTGCGTCGCTTGTATGGCATGTAGCGCCGTCTGGTTGAAACCACAGCTCATATATATCGATGTTGTCGAGCTTTGAGCATAGAAAGTCGGTTAACATCGCTCTATACCTGAGACCTGTCTCCTTCCTCATTTCGAAAGAAATAAGGTCCGCAGCATGCCATCAACCGCACCAAACAGTCAATCTTTGTGGATGCATTGATGCTTTGCCGAACACTTGTGGATTGTGTTCGCTCCAATCATGACAATTTTGCTTGTTAACATAGCCGCTGAGCCAAAAATGGGCCTCATCCGAGAAGATGATTTTTTGGCCTAAATCTGGATCTCCGGCCAATATTTCCGGCGCCTAATTAGCGAACTCACGGCGTTGTTTGTGGTCGTCCGGCTTCAATTCTTACGTCAGTACAATCTTATATGGATGTAGCCAAAAATGGAATCGCAATATAAGCGAATCGACATTTCTAGGTCTTCCTCGGTACTGGGCGCTACGGCGGCTACGTTTTCTTCATTTTGCACCAATCCGCGAACTGGATTTTGCGGATAGGAAAGACGTCTTTGACCCATAATTCCGTCTGCTCCAGGTTTGATAACATTCTAGTGCTCGTCTATGTTTGCATGCTAAAGTTGTTGGCACCGGAAATATATTTTTAGAATGTCGGTATTATCCCTAGATACGAGTATGTACATCATGCTTGAGCGGCTGCTCCTGATTATTGCAACACAAGTCGTATGCCAGCGATCAAAGAAAGCGGTAAAGTGCAATATCGATGTCAGCTCTATCTCATATTCGGATGTCTGAAGACAACTTCTCAGACAGTTGCTTGCTGCCAGGTCGCTTTAACCTGAAGTCTGTTGTGCGTCTGCTCTATAAAAAGTATGGACGATTAACAATTTTCATTTTAAGCTCGTAGCCATGCTGTCTACCTTCGCTGTCTACCTTAACGTATGTTAAAAGTACTTCATTACAAAGATGATGCCATACTTGGATATTGAGCTGTATGATTATAGTAAAGGGTCTTTCATTAAATGATACCGATCTATAAATTTAAATCATCGAATTTTTTTTTTCGTTTGAAAGGCCTATCGATGCCATTATGTATGGAATATAACATCGTTCAAATATCCGCCGCGGCTTCTCTAGGTGGCGCTCATCTGAAATATCCAATTTTCCATAAATCTGGCGCATAAATCAGGCTGAATTTGACCGATGGCTTTGAGGGCCGCTGTGATTTGTGGCTTATTCGCATAGACCTGAGACTTCAAAAAACCCCACAAGAAAAAGTCTAACGGTGTCAAATTGTACGATTTCGGTGGCCAGTTCACATCGCCTCCACGTGAGATAACTATACCCTCGAATCGCTAGTGCAGAATTTCCAATGTGGCGTAAGCTGTGCGGCACGTAGTGTTCTGGTTGTCGTCGTTGTCGTTGGTGTCCATATCATCCAATTCAGTCCAAAAGAAGTTGGTATTTATCGACTTATAGCGCTCGCCGTTGACGGTGATAGCCTGGCTAACGTCGTTCTCAAAGAAATGCGGACCAATGACGCCTCCAGTTCAAAATCCACACCAAACAGTGGCTTTGTCGTGATGCATTGGACGCTCTTGGATCTCATGTGGATTGGTATTGTCCCAAATTCGACAATTTTGTTTGTTGACGTACCCATTCATCCGGAATTGGGCCTCATCGCTGAAGATGATTTTTCGATGAAAGTTAGGGTCAGTCAGCGAAGACACGTCGTTGTCTATGGTCGTTTACCTTCAGCTCGTGGGTTAGTTGAATGAATTTTGTACGGGTGCAGGCCGAAGTCACGACGCAAAATTTAGCCAGTTGTCAAAACATTCTCACGGACAGCGGCGATGTTTTCGGCAGATCTTGCGTTTCGTCGACGTACGGGTGCTGGTTTACTGAACCAGTGGACTCAAATTTATCGCAGTATGGTGCGAATAGTAGGATGACTATGGAGACCGTAAAATAGGCGAAGCGCGCGGTAAGTTGCCCGAACCGAACACCCATTTTGATAAAACAATTTTATCATTTGCACGTGTTGTTGAACGCTATGTCCGTCCATAATGATTTGGCAAAACAGACTGATGACAGCCAATTTAACAGATGTAGGTTCAAAAATATGGCCGCTATCAATTGTCAAAGTTCAGAAGTCCCTATTGAAAGACCCTCTATTTGTGACTTTACTTCGAAATCTGAAGTCACTATCCTATCAAGAAGCGCACTTTCTAATCGGACACTGGAACTCATCCATGTTCACCTTCACGAATAGAAATGCGAAAACTCATTCTATTTGGAGGTATCTTAAACTTTTGCCTTTGTCGAGAAGAGTCTTCACTTTTCAAAACCGGTAATTTGCCGTTTTCGACGCCCAAAGATCGTCAGCGTCTTCTCCAATGTTTGGTTAGCTATATGCCTTGAAAGATGTTCAAATGCGACTTGCTAGGCCACATCCAAATCAACATTTACACCGTTTTCTGACCTGGTAGATTCGCCCTTCGTCCTCTTCTAGTATCGACGTTACGAAAAAAATTACAGAAGGCTTTATACGAGGGCGGGTCAATAAGTCCGTGACTTTTGGATTAAAACAGATTTTTTGATAAAAAAATAATTTTATTCTTCAACGTAGTCTCCCTTGAGCTCTATACACTTTGTCGAACGCTTCTCCAATTTTTTTATCCCTTCCAAAAAAAATGATTTATCGAGGTCCTCAAAATAGGCCTTTGTTTGCGAGATGACTTCATCATTGGAGTCAAATCTTTTTCCACCAAGCCATTTCTTCAGGTTTGGGAAGAAGAAGTAGTCGCTTGGAGCCAAATCTGGAGAATAGGGTGGATGAGGGAGCAATTCATAGCCCAATTCATGGATTTTTGCCATGGCAACTGCACATGTGTGCACCCTTGCATTGTCTTGGTGGAAAAGAACTTTTTTCTTGGCCAAATGAGGTCGTTTTTTTTCAAATCGTCATTGAATCGGTCCAATAAGTTGGCATAATATTCCCCATTGATTGTTCTTCCCTTTTGAAGGTAGTCAATGTGGATTATCCCGCGTGCATCCCAAAAAACAGTCGCCATAACTTTATTGGCTGACAAACCCACCTTGGCCTTCTTTGGCGCCGATTCACCCTTAGAAACCCACTGTTTTGACTGTTGTTTATTCTCTGGTGTGTTGTGATGGATCCATGTTTTGTCCACGGTTACAAAACGGCGCAAAAACTCCTCCATATTGCGATTAAACAACGCCAAACCTTCCTGTGAAATTGTTACACGATTGCGTTTGTGGTCGACTGTGAGCAAACGCGGCACCCATCTTGCGGAAAGCTTTCTCATGCCCAAGTGATCATTCAAAATTGAAACCACTGAGCCATGCGAGATCCCTACGGCTTCCACAGTCCCTCGCACTTTCAATCTTCGGTCGGCCAACACCATATCGTGAATTTTTTCGATTGTTTCGGGTGTAGAGACCTCAACTGGGCGTCCAGGACGTTCGGCATCTTCAGTGCTTGTACGGCCACAACGAAATTCAGTAAACCACTTTTTTACCATTGAAATCGATGGTGCAGAGTCCCCATAGTATTTATCAAGCTTAGCCTTGGTCTCGGTAATGGTTTTTTTTCGCAAGAAATAATGCTTAATAAGCACACGAAATTCACTTTTTTCCATTTTCTCCTCAAATTAGTGAGTAGTCTGATAAAAATAGCTGTCAAACACAAACTAACTGACGCAGCAAGTTTAAATTTTGACAGGAGTCAACTGACAAATGCCTGTTGACAGGCAGCAGTGTTGCTGTTTCAGTAAAGAGGTCAGAAATTCAAAAAGTCACGGACTTATTGATCCGCCCTCGTATTATAGTTGGACTTACTGGTAAAAATACGAGGGTTGTCTGAAAAGTTAAAATAAAGATAGCGGCACTCGTCAATAAAAGCTAGTGATTGCTAGTTGTGCATCTTTTGACAGTTACTTACCGAAGTTTCAGTCATTTTGGACGCGCAGTTTTTACTTGACAGTCGTTTGAGTGAGTCGATGTGAGTGCTTTTTTGTGAAAATGGAAAAAATTGAGTATCGAGCTGTCATTAAATTCTTGTTTTTGAAACGCAATACGAGTACGCAAATCAAAAATGAGTTGGACTCTGTGTATGGGGACTCTGAACCATCATTTACCACAGCGAAATTTTGGGCAGCTGAATTTTAACGTGGCCCTAAGAGCTTGGGAGATGATGAACGTTCGGGACGTCCAAAAACTGCAACCACTGACGTTAACATTGCTAAAGTTCACCAAATGGTGTTAGACGATCGCCGAATTAAAGTGACAGAGATAGTAGAGGTTTTGAAAATGTCCAAAGAACGTGTTTGTTACGTATTAAATCAAGATTTAGGCATGAGAAAGCTGTCCGCGCGTTGGGTGCCGCGTTTGCTTACGTTAGACCAAAAACCTGTTCGAATGAATATTTCCAACGCTCTGTTGGCGCAGTTTTGGCTCAATAAATCCGAGTTTGGCGCCGAATAATTACTGTAGATGAAACTTAGATACACCATTATACGGCCGAAACAAAAATTCAATCAAAACAGTGGACTACAAAGGGCGAGCCGGCTCCAAAAAAAGCAAAAACTGTTTTTTCGGCTGGGAAAGTGATGGCGACTGTTTTTTGGGATAGTAAAGGAGTTATCTTAATCGATTATCTTCAAAAATAAAACCATTACAGGAGCATAGTACGCATCAGTACTTGCCAAGTTGAAGACTGAAATTGCGGATAACGAAAATCCTGTTTCGCCAAGAAAACGCGCCGTCTCACACCTCAGCGGTTGCCATGGCGAAAATCCATGAATTACGGTTTGAACTGCTTGACCATCCGCCTTATTCATCAGATCTAGCCCCAAGCGACTTTTTTTTGTTCGCTCATCTAAAAACTGCGCTCGGAGGACAGAGATTTTCGTCAAATGAGGAGGCAATCACCTTCGTGAACACTACTATTTGGAAGGGTTAGAGAGATGGGAGCAACGCTGGGAGAAGTATGTAGAGTTACAAGAAAACTATGCAGAAAAATAAAAAAAAAAGTTGGGAAAAAATTTCTAGTATCATTGTTCGGTCGGAAACTTTTCAGCCAACCCATGTCTGACACCATCGTGACACGATCTGCATGGTTGTAGACGATTTCAGTATGCAGCACTGGTTTTCGTTTCAAGTCAATCAGCGCTGACGGTACCTCCTTGCGATTTTTCTGACATTGCGCCCGTTCATTCCTAAAAATGGAAAAGAATCGCAGATCAGAGAAAAATAAAAATGTACATGCCGTACACGAACAAGAAACACCTTGGCACAAACCCAGAACAACATGCTGACCTTGATTGATTTCTGCTGAACAGTTTCTGTTACGGCCAACGTAGACGTGAATATTGTAGCCATACAACGATCCTGCGTCGGCCAGAATCCAACGTTTGATGCCATACTTTCCAGGCTTAGACGAAATGTACTGTTGAACACTGCTTCGTCCACGAAATGGCAGCAGTTGCTCATCGACGGTCAGAAATTTGCCAGGAACATATATAACTTTCAAGCGCTGGACCCACAGATTGAACGAATCGCGAATAGGCGCCAGTTTATCGCATACACTGTGCTGAATATTATGCCGAGTTTCTCGCTCCGAAAATTGGTGGCCCATGCGTAGCAGTCCAAAGCTCATCAGCTGCTTCGCTTTTCGACCGATATGCCCCAGCCAACAACAAAAGTCCATAAAAGGCGCGCATTTCAGACACCTCAAACGGCTTCCACGTGACACCATGCCATTTGTACCAAATTATGGATTCTCGACTGGCTCGATAAAAAGCAAAAACGCAGTCACTGGACTGCTGATGCGAGATTTCGCAAATGATGTTGGTCCTGCAAAAATTTCAAATGAAAGCGTCTAAACAAAAAACTCAAAACAAACCTCGATGAGAAGAGAGACTGATGGGCATGGTGGCATTGGATCGCGCACATACTGAATTTTCTTGCCTTTCGACTTGAGAGCGTTGTCCGGTTCAACACCGATTTCCAAACGCATTCCTTGTCCGATAAAATCAGCATCACTCTTGTCGCTGTTATAATCTTCGGAATCACTTTCAGTCTCGCTTGGTGAATAATCGGTATTATCTTCCGAGAATTCGGGCAGATCATCGCTGTCTTTTGTTTGCCGTACAAAATGTTCGCAGAATCGCTCAAAGTCAGACATTTTGCAGAAAAAAAAGCCAAGTACTATTTGGACGGGTTAGCGAGATGGAATTATCGCTGGGAGAAGTATGGAGAGTTACAAGGAGACTATGTAGAAAAATAAAAAAAAAATTCTTGTATCATTGTTCGGTTGGAAACTTTTCAGCCAACCCTCGTATTTACGGCTCTTCCGATGGTCGCTTGTAGTGAACTAAAATTAGTCGGATATACAAATGTGTGTAGCATATATGTACATATGTATGTATGTAGATGACTTAAAGGTTCAACTTCAGAATAATTTTGTTTCAACTGAAGCAGAGATACTAAAGTTTATAATTTTCTTTTTTAAATGTCACCTATGAGCAACTTTAAATTTATTCCCTTTAAATCGTCCCTATCATTTGCCATTTGAAACTACACATACGTATACGGGTATATGTGTGTATGCGAAATAGATTCTCATTTATATTCAATCAGCAAAGCCATATTCCCTATCTAACAACCCCCATCGTTCCTATAGTGTATCCATGTATCGGGTCCCCCTAATAAATTACACGTAAATAAACCCTGGCACACACCTGTGAATTTAAATGCGTCTGAACGACGTCGACGAACAAGGTAATATCCTTAAACTTATTTACATTTATCTGGTATTCCTTCCATCCACCATCCACCATTCACCATTCACCAGTCACCGTTACCAACTCCTTCTCAATTTCGCACTTTTTTTTTGTTTTATTTTTCTTTCACACGACAAATATGTTATTCATTCAATTTGGCACCTCACTACCACCCACCCCATTGGATAGGGGGTGGCTTTAAGGAACAACCATTTTTTTTTTTTTTTTTATATACTCCCACTCGTATGCAATGCAGCACCTTTCACTCTCTCTAGTCGGTCGTAGTCTTTTGTCAGGATAATGACATTCATCGGAGAGATCAAAAGGTAATCGAATTGGATAAAAGTGATTTTCTCGCGCAACGCGCTTTGAGTATATTAAACGCTAATGTTCTTGTTTAGAATATATGTACATGTATGTAGGGATATATCTATTTTTTCTATCCAAAGAAAACGTCGGTCGTTCCGTTCCAACCCTCACCCCATGATCTGCTGGATAACCGCCATTGATTCATGGAAATATTATTCCAGAAATGGCTAAAGAGTCTTCTGCATCCCTTCTTCTGTTCTGGTTTCCATTTCCATCTTGTCTGAAGGATAAAAGTAGAAAATCAACATATTTCTGGAAATAGTCACATTTCTGTTGGCAGACACCAGCAGGGGTAAGAAGAAGGACGGAAATCCTGTCGAACACCAACAGGACTCTTCTCTCCGGAAAGTATAAAATTGAATTATTATGACTACACGAGGGCACGTAGTTATTTCAGTGGAAAGAAATCATCGTCAAGCGTTGGGGCGACCGGCAGCAGCAAAATTGAGCTGAGACGGTTTCGCTGCGACTCTTTTAGCTTTAGTTAAATCCGATAATCCTTATTTTATTACACACCTTGAATCGTATTCCCATCGGAGACGGAGATGTTTTATTTGACTCGTTCCACTTCAACTTGGTAGCTCGGTTTCGGTGGAATACCATACTCCCAGACCGTCCAGTACCATAAAGTTTTGTATCACAGTGTCTTTAGGGGTTTATAAGTGTTCTTTCCATCAATTCTAAGAAAAAAATCCCTTTTCGTTGGGAAATTTTTGACCAAATTTCAAGTAGACATCAATTATTTTTACTTTGGTAATAAGTGATGAGGCGAATGTCCAATGGGGCTATTGGAGATTAAGGGCGGGTTAAAATAAAAAACTGTAGAAAATTTTCCTTGTAAAAAAAACCCACGATCTTGCAACACTGTGTACGGGATACCCTTTTTCCCATTGTTGAAATTTGAACACGTATTTTGAAAATTTCAAGACGTTCACAGTTGTTCGTGCCAAATGTTGAGTATCCTTATTTTAGGCTTCAATAGGCCCTGTCCTGTTCTTCCATGTATACGTTTACTTCTCCTTTGTGTCGATGCACGCATTGAATAAGGATTCCCAACACTCGGAAGATATCGAGCTGGCGAACTGAAAACCCAGACGAGAGTAGCGTATAAATTATTATTGACATTGACTTCATTTGAATATCTTAAACCAAAGGATTAAGTCTTTGTGAGAGTGAAAGAAAACGACTAAGATAGCGACAACCGGCAGTGAAAAGGACGACTTGTGGATGAGGACAACGATTTACGGCTTGATTTCGATTTCATAATTTTATCGAAATACTTCCGCAGGAATGGGAAGAAGTATAGTACGAGGACGACAAAGATTTAATCGCTTTTCAAGGAGGTGACGGAGTTAGAAATGTGGCACGAAGCTGGGTCCTTTTGAGAATTATTTTTGTGGAAAATATCGTCACGATAAATCTTCCTTGGGCCAATTATGATAATTTTTTATGAAGCATAACGCGCAGAGTAAATGGGATGGGTAGCCACCGATAAGAAGAGAAGTTTAATAGGATTTCAAGTGGACATACATAAAGTGAAAGATAAATTGTGAGTCAATTGAGCTTTAAAAGGATTGATGCGGTGATAAATGCAACATAGGGGGATATGTCATGCGAAATGAGGTTTGTTTAGGGTTTTGAGAGTGTGGGGTAGGGTTGAAAATGTCATCAAAAGCATGCTCAGTGATTGGAGTATTGTGCGAAATGATGTTGTAAACCGTGTGTTGTGGAATTACAACGCTAATTAATAACTTTATTTCGTGTTGACACCGGGGAAGAATAACCACAAAGAAACAAAACCAATCCACAAAAATAGAAACGGAAGAACTCCAGTTGACAGATGACCCTGGCGCTGCGATCGATGACGATCATACACTGAACTATGCGGTAGCTGCGTTCGTTATGTCAACCATACACTAAACTATGCGGTAGCTATGTTCGTCGTGTTCTAATATTATACACCGTGCTTACTAATGAAAGGTGAGGCTTATAAGGATCGTATAAAAGGCTATTTTAAGTGAAAGATTGAAGCTTCTCGTCAACAAACTGTTTAGGCCTTATCCATGAAGCTTCGGACTATTGTGAGAAAACTTGAGAAAACAAATAAAAACTTCACTCTCTCGGCACTTGGTATCCAACTTTCAGTGTCCCTGACTGGTATCAACAGCTCAGTGTGAATTGTTAACCATCTTCCCGAGGCTAGTTGATACAAAGCAAGATTTCATACAGGGTGATTCCATAACAGGCGAATTTTGACTTGAGGGAGATAATAATCTGAGTTGACAATAAGGACATCTGCAGTACTTTCTTCGTGTCATGTTGCATTGGCCGGTGATATTGAAAATATTGACATCAATATTTATCCCAGAAGTCATCCCAGAATTTTCTAGACTTTAGAAAAAATTGCGCCCATTATGGTAGATCTAGTGAAGGACTAACGCAATATACGAGGGTTGTCTGAAAAGTTTCCGACCGAACACTGATACAAGAAATCTTTTCTCAAAATTTTTTTTCATTTTTCTATTGGGTATATAACTTAATTGGTTTTTTTTTTTTTTTCAAAATTTGAACGTTTATTTAAGAAAAACATGTTCAATAGTATTATTCAAAGTATTGCCCATCTGAAGCTATAACTTTTTCACATCTTTCTGGCAATTTGTGGATCCCATCCCAAAAGAACTGCGCCGGCTTGGCAGCCAAGAATGAATCAAGCCAATTTTTGATATTCTGCTCTGATGTGAACAGTATTTCAGTGAGGGCGTTCTGCATCGACCGGAACAAATGGTAGTCAGAAGGGGCAAGGTCTGGGCTATAAGGTGGGTAGGGTAAGACTTCCCATCCACTGTTTTCCAAATAGTTCTTAACCGGAATAGCAACGTGGGGGCGAGCGTTGTCATGATGGAAAATTATTGCCTCGTGTCTGGTCGCATATTCCGGGCGTTTTTCGGCCACTGCTCTCTTCAAACGGATTAATTGTGTTCGGTAGCGTTGTCCATTGATAGTTTTACCCGGTTTTAGCAGCTCATAATACAGCACACCCATCTGATCCCACCAAATACAGAGCATTACCTTCGCGCCATGGATATTCGGCTTTGCCGTTGATTTGGCTGGTTGGCCGGGTTTCACATATAATTTTTTGCGCTTGGGGTTGTCGTAATGGATCCATTTTTCATCACCAGTAACAATCCGATGCAAAAATGACTTCCTTTTGTGGCGTTCCAGCAGCATTTCGGGCATGCAAAACCGCCTTTCGACGTCTCTCGGCTTGAGTTCATGTGGAACCCAATTTCCTTGCTTTTGAATATATCCAGCTGCTTTTAAATGTTTTGAAATGGCTGCTTGAGTGACACCCAAAGATTCTGCGAGCTCTTCTTGTGTTTGGCAACAATCTTCGTAGAGTAATGCTTCCAGTTCTTCATCTTCAAACTTTTTTGGCTGCCCAGGACGCTCATCGTCTTCCAAGCCAAAATCACCACTTTTAAATGGTGCAAACCACTTTTGGCACATTCGCTCAGCTAGCGCATATTCACCATAAACTTCCACCAAAATACGATGACTTTCGGCAGCAGTTTTCTTCATATTAAAGTAATGAAGAAGAACTCCCCGCAAAAACACTTTTTCAGGCACAAAGTTCGACATATTTGAGTGAAAAAAAATTATTGTTGTTTACGCTTCAAATGAATGACATATACTGAAATGACGTACAATGACAGTAGCTTTCCAACGCATGTTCCAATAGAATAATAACAATGGAATAATACAAGTTACGCTATCTCTTAGCAAACCGCACGAATTAAGTTATATACCCAATACGTAGTCTCCTTGTAAGTCTACACACTTCTCCCAGCGATGCTCCCATCTCTCTAACCCGTCCAAATAGTACTTGGCGAAAATCTCTTTCCTCAGAGCACAGTTTTTAGATGAGGTACAAAACGAAGTCGCTTGGGGCTAGATCTGGTGCATAAGGCGGATGGTCAGGCAGTTCAAACCGTGATTCATGGATTTTCGCCATGGCAACCGCTGAGGTGTGAGACGGCGCGTTGTCTTGGTGAAACAGGATTTTATTTTTTTGCAAATGTGGCCGTTTTTCCGCAATTTCAGTCTTCAACTTGGCAAGTACTGATGCGTAGTATGCTCCTGTAATGGTTTTTCCTTTTTGAAGATAATCGATTAACATAACTCCTTTACTGTCCCAAAAAACAGCCGACATCATTTTCTCAGCCGAAAAAAAACAGTTTTTGCTTTTTTTGGAGCCGGCTGGCCCTTTGCAGTCCACTGTTTTGACTGAATTTTTGCTTCGGGCGTATAATGATGTATCCAAGTTTCGTCTACAGTAATTAATCGGCGCCAAAACTTGGATTTATTGCGCCTAAACTGCGCCAACAGAGCATTGCAAATGTTCATTCAAACACGTTTTTGGTCTAACGCGGCACCCAACGCGCGGACATGCGCTTTCTCATGCCTAAATCTTGATTTAATACGTAACAAACACCTTCTTTGGACATTTTCATAACCTCTACTATCTCCCTCACTTTAATTCGGCGGTCATCTAACACCATTTGGTGAACTTTAGCAATGTTATCGTCAGTGGTTGCAGTTTTTGGACGTCCCGAACGTTCATCATCTCCCAAGCTCTTAGGGCCACGTTTAAATTCAGCTGCCCAAAATTTCACTGTGGTAAATGATGGGGCAGAGTCCGCATACACAGAGTCCAACGCATTTTTGATTTGCGTAGGCGTATTGCCTTTCAAAAACAAGAATGTAATAACAGCTCGATACTCAATTTTTTCCATTTTCACAAAAAACACTCACATCGACTCACTCAAACGGCTGTCAAGTAAAAACTGCGCGTCCAAAATGACAGAAACTTCGGTAATTAACTGTCAAAAGATGCACAACTAGCATTCACTAGCTTTTATTGACGAGTGCCGCTATCTCTACGTTGCGGTCGGAAACTTTTCTGACAACAATACAGGGTGGTCCAAATAAAAGTTTATTTTTAAAAAAATAAATGGCTTAACTAGAAAGGGCGAATACTACCATTAGTTATGGAATACGATCTCATGCATGTGGGGCTGCGTCTGTCTTCGCAGTACCGCATCCTATCAACCCAATTTTCCAAGATCTTCTTGCTTGTTTCTGGCTCTATCTCACGAATGGTTCGAACGATGTTCGCTTTAAGGGCTTGAATTGTCGGCATAATATTCTTTAACAACGTCAAATCGCAGTTTCACGGCAGCTAATTGACATTGCCAAGGAGGCTGATAACACGTTTACTGAACTTAGCGTGCAAAAAATTGATTGTTTGATGGGTCCAAGATCGTCCAAGTCTATGTCTTCAATTTCAGCCCACAATCATGGGCCTATCATGGCTCTGTAGCGCCCACTCTTTACCGAAAAGCGTTTGTAGCAGCATTTTCGAAACAAAACGGGCCAATGATGCCACCACTCCAGAATCTGTACCAAATTGTCACTTTCTGCGAATGACATCCCCAGATGCAGCAATTTTGTTTGTCGTAGTAGCCGCGGAGATGAAAATGCGCTTCATCAGAAAAAGAGATTTTTCGGCCAAATTCAACGTTCAATTGGAGCTGCTGTAAGGCCCAAACTAAGAAGCGATAACGAAGCGGATTGTCGTTTGCCTTCAAATTCTGAGTCAATTGGACTTTGTAAGGGAATAACCCGAGATCTTTGTGCAAAATTCTCATCAAGCTGGTGCGTGATATGGATTGAGCCGAGAACTCTCGGCTACAGCAGCCACATTCTCGTCGGTACGTACTGAACGACAACGAGGACCGTGATTGTTGTTCGCAAGAAAGCCAGTTTCATGAACTTTTTACACAAACTTGAGTACAGCAGGCGCACTGCTTAGCACTCACTTTTGAAATAAGTTAGCAATATTTTCCGACATCGTTCAAGCGTAAAGTGATTCATTTCGTGCTGCGGAGGTACGATACTGACTAACAGTCAAGATTTTGAGCAGGAAAGGGCTCTCACTGTTAACATAACCGCTACATATAAACCTCATGAAAAGTAGAGCCTTCTCTCTAGAAATAATTCATTCTTCTTCTCGTCCCTTTTTATGACGCCGTAACATGTTCATACGATAACGAATGAGGGGATGATGGGTATTGTCGAGAGGAAAATTTCTCACAGAATCTATGGGTCAATCTGCATAAGCAACGCATACAACGCATACCGTATTAGATATAACCACCAGCTGTACGCACTTTACTCCGACTGCCGACATAGTGAAGCGTATACAATTCCAGACGGATAGACAACAGAGCTCCGCCCAAGAAAGTATTCTATTCGAGATATTTTGGTTAAACTTTCTGAAAAGGCATCCTAATCTCTGTTGAAAAGCCTAAGTCGAAGGTTGACTTAATGGGTTAAGTGCTTCCAACTGGCGCAGCATTTCTTAGGCGTCTAAGACTATTCGTAGTTTGCTACTCGTATTCCAGTCTTGTTAGCGTAATTTGACTCCTGTGGTCATTATGCAGCGCGTCCACTACCAATCCATATAATTTTCCCATAAAAGAACGGGGTATCCTTTAAGGAATGACTCCAATCTGTTGATCAGCGTGAAGAAAAACGTATTTCCATTTTTCTAGGAACACGGATTTGCTTCCTTCGAAACAAAATCCAACACACGAAATGGAGAAATCTATTGAATTGCGATTCCTGCGGGATTTATTCCTTTTCGTATGGATACGAGAGTAAGCTTTGCGAAAACTTCCTAACGACCCCATCCATTGGTTCCATTTCCTTCTGCAACTGAGATTACAAGGCCACAATGGAGTAAAGTTTATTCTTCTTTTAACTTGCTAAGCCCTGCAGCTAAGAAGTAAATCTCTTCTCAAATTGGCACGGAGTCTTGGGAAAATTTCAAGCAATTCCCAGGAATTCAGGAATCTTTTCAAGGATACGAATACTTTTGATCTGACGTATGACTTAATGGTTCATTAACGCTCAACAAGCTCCTTTTTGCAGTTGCTCTGTGTGGTGGAGATTTTAATGGATAATGTTACTTAAATAGCATGAGAGACCATCACGTACGCGAATTAATACTGAGGGCGGGTAAAGCAATTAAGACCTTTCTATCCATATCCTGAACGGATTTTCTTTCATTTTTTTTTTTCCTGGAAAGATTAAAGGATTCACATTTTATTTTGCACCTTTTTTTTTTCGTTAAAATATGGTAAAGCCGGTGGAACTAAAACTTTTTCCAGCTCTTGCAAGATGGAAAATTCTTCATCTACAACAGAGAAGCAGCAATAAAAGATTTTGCATATTTTAAAACACAGAAAATAAGATCGAGTGTAGTGGCAAGTGGCGCAGAAGAAAAAGGATAACTTGACCATCACCTGGTATTTCTCATTGCATCCGTTTTAATCTGAAATAAAAACGGCGAAGCGAAGGAGGTACTTGGAGTTTGAAAGAAGGATTTCGCAATCATTTCAACAGGAAATGTACTTTTTATGAAGTCTATCTGTCTTCGGTCCCATGGGTGGTTTCGTGGACTAGTCTACAGTAGTATTTCGAAAAGGTGTATGCCGTAACTATGATTAATAAAAACTTTAAATTAGTCTGAGGATTTCTCTTATCCGGAATATACGATTCAGAAGAGTGTACGGGTGGAAAGTGAAAAGGAAAAATTAATCCAGTGACAGGGCAAAGAAAAGCAAAAAGAAACTCTTGAGGAGGCAAAGGATTAGATTATTTATTTTTATGCACTTTCGTTGTAGTTGTCTACGGATACTTATTTTTGTTTTAGTAGTCAATCTAGATAGAATTAAGCATAGGTCCTATACGACCTATTTGAGCAGATGTACGTCTCCAGATACTCAACATTGGCAACTTTCCTCTAATTGCCGTGACTCTTGCTTCCTTTGGTACACTTACGGACGAATTAATCTTATCCTTTTTACAAACTTTTCCAATCCTACTAGACAAACAATAGTAAATTTCTACAACTTCCTGGGAATACGTGACGCACCCGAAGTTCTTTGGATGTAATTTTGTTTATAAATAAAAACTTTGGTTCAGCTTTTGGATTCTGTTTATTTGATGTCTTAAATTTTTTTCCATTAAGTCGAGAAAACGATATCGGCTAAGTATCCGTCGGCAGCGTCGATGACCATTCGGGCCCGATGTGTGGTATTTTCCATCACTCTTGCGATAGGTCCTCGCATTTTTGACGCATATTCCCCTGCAGGGCTTCAAGAGTCTGAGGCTTGTTGACATAGACTTTAAAAAACTCCACAAAAAGAAGTCTGAAACCGTTAAATCAGGCGATCTTGCTGGCCAGTTCAAATCGCCAAAACAAGAGATTTGGCCACCCGGAAATGCAGCCCTCAGAATTTCGCTTGTGTCTCGTGCAGTATGCGCCGTTGCTCCATTCTGTTGGAACCAAATGTTCCCCAGTCCCAATCCATCCAATTGAGGAAGGAGAAAGGCGTTGGGCATGGCTCTTTAGCACTTGCCGTCCACAGGAGTCGTTTGGCCCGCTGCGTTCTCGAAAAAAATACAGCACACCATGCAGTAATTTTGAGCGGGTGTAATGGGTCTTCGTGGGTTATACGCGGATTTTCGGTGCCCACATTGCTTAAGCATTCACACAACCACAGAGATCAAAATGGGCCTCGTCGCTCATGATGATTTTCTATGAAAAGTTGTCTCACTCGTGGTCGAGATTCAGGATTCTGTGTTTTTAGGAGTATCATTGTCATATAACAAAACCCTCAAATATAGAATTCAAGCTGACTTACACGACAAAAATCGTAAAACACGGTGGCTTCAGCGGCGCTACAGAAGAAATGCCTTCAGTATCGGTCTTCCAACAAGATAATCAACCCGGAACACACTAGCAAAAAGGCCAAAAGATGGTTTCAAGGACACCAGGTCAATGTAGTGGATTGGTGACCTCAATTTCCAGACTTAAATCCACGGGAAAATTTATGGGCTGATGTAAAGAAAGGTGTTTCAAAGGAATAGCCAAGAAATACCAATGAGTTTTGGGAGGCGATTCAGCGCTGTTGGTTCAATGCAACGACGTTGTACGGCTATCATTTCCAACAAAGGATATACAACAAAATACTAACAAAATTATAAACTGATCTACTTATTAGATAAATATACTTTTTACTTTGAAAACAATTTTTTTGACCGGCAACAGTTTGTGTTGGAGGCACAAGTTCCTCCCTTGGTATGGGTTGAGGCCGGTCTAAAACCTCTTACTCTTCTTAGGGTCACAGCACTCAGTACTTATTGCAACTCTGCATTGGGTCAAACCAACTTTGGGTTCAAGCCACAGCTATCATGACGCTCCCATACGGAGGCCTACATCAACAAGTCAGGCCCGGACCGAGATCCGGGGGGCTCCTTGCTCCTGGTCATGGAAACGCTGATAAATTGTCAGCTAATCTCGAAACACGAAAACTACTTAATGACCGGAAGTATGGTTTTCGTAGCAACAGGTCCACTGGTGATTTGATGGCATGTCTCAACGAAAAGTAGGACCAAAGCGTACATCAACCTGGCGAAAGCAAGATAGTTGCACTTGATATTTCTAAGGCATTTGACAGAGTTTGGCATCAGGTTCTTTTGTCGAAAATGCGTGCTTTTGGGATCGATGACTCTCTTCTTCAATGAATTAGAAATTACCTTTCGGAACGCTCAATTCAAGTTGTCTTGGATGGTTTCAAGTCTGATATTCACAAAATAAATGCTGGTGTGCCCCAGGGCCCCGTTCTGTCTCCGACACTCTTTTTAATTTTCAAAAATGATCTCTTGTCTGCTACTTCTAATCCAATATATTCCTTTGCTGACGACAGTACTCTTTGCTTTTCATATTCGTTCCCGGACTCACGTCCATACTCTTCGGTTGCAGAACGGGGATGCCAGCGTATGTTAAGCTCATTAAATTCTGATATCAACAGCATAACCAATTGGGGAACCCCTAACAGAGTAGAATTTAATGCTTCCGAAACACAATACTGCCTACTGTCGTTAAAGCGAAATTTCAACACCCAGCCGTTATCCATGAATGGCACTTGCATCGTCGAAACCCATAAACTTCCCATTCTCGGTATGTGTGTCAGTGACAACTTACGTTGGAGTGACTACATATTCGAAATGCTACGAAATTTCTAGGTTTCCTCAAGCGATGTAAGAAATATTTTACCCCCTCTGATCTGGCCACAATATATAAGGCATCCATCGGCCCAAAATTGAAGTACAATGCCCACATCTGGTCAGGTGCTCCTAAAACATCTCTGCACCTGCTAGATAGGATTCAAAACCGTGCGATAAAACTCATAGGTGATTGAGTCAGTCAATCAATCGACAACCTCGAACACCGGCGTAATGTCTCCTGTCTCACTTTGTTTTATCGCTATTTCAACCACCAGTGCTCCATTGAAATCGCCAGTAGCATTCCGCCCATTCAAACTTTCAACCGTAACACCCGTCTCGCTATAAATGCTCATCAGTATACCCTCAATCCCATTTGCGGAAGTACTCGTGATTCTTTCCTAAGCCGTACAACTTGTGGAATGCCCTGCCGATCTCTGTATTTCCTGGTCGTTATAACTTACAAACATTTAAAAACAATGTACACCGGTGCCTGTCCTTTCTTCCTACCTAAATTTCCTTCGCCTGCGCTGAGTACAAACATTTTAAGGGTACACAAACCCGTTGAGCGGCGCTTATTATAAAAAAATAAAAATAAAAATGGTACCGTGATTTAAGTCCTGGCAGAGACTACCGGTGGTCCTGCCACCAACAAGACCTATGACCGGCAACTTGTAACTGGTCAAATCGTAGCAACCTTCGGTGGCGTCATCTGAAGATGTTTACGATAAGACCAGTAATACGCTCTGCTCCGTTTTTTATTAGACAACGCCATTAATGGGATGCGGATGCGTCATTTTGTATTAACTCAACAATCTCTTCATTAGTCAAAAGGTGATCGTTAATTTGCCGTACGTGAATCCACTGATTTAAATCCAATCATCCTCTTCGTCCAAATCTTCTTGGGTAGAAGCACTCTTAAATCCGGATGGAATGCATAGCAGTTTGAAATTGGAGACCAAGTTATCCTATACTAAGCTTTAGAAATGAGTGAAACTGCTTTCAGTAAACATATAGGGCTTCGATGCTCTATGTGCTTTATAAGCTCGGGCACTTGAAGCTTTCCATAATGGGCCTTAAGTGATCGTATGATTCCTTGGTCCATTGGTTAAAGAACGGAGGTAGTATTTGGAGGGAGAAAGCCTACTACTGCCGGGTTAATCATCCAGGCTATCTTTTTGTTGTTATATAATACTGGAAGCTGTTTCACATTATTAAAACATCTGGGTTTACGGGACTTACAAACTTGCTCCAATGAGCTCAATAATCCGATCTTTAGAAATTTTGTAATCAACACATATTTCACCTTTAAATTTCTGGGTATGTCATTTTAAAAAAATAGGCCGTTTTTATCTATATTTAAGACGTCGTCATCCATATAGCCTTCCCGAAGCTAGTTTGACTACAAACTATTTAATCTTCAGGAATACTTTTGGCTTCACCTACAGTTTTGCCACCACCTATTCCGTGACGTTGACGAAAACACTGTACCCATGCTGATGAGCAAATAAAGTCCTTCTTCCCCATCTCATTGGCAAGTTCATTTGCTTTAATTTGCAAAATGGATCTACTTATAGGGACGTTAGAATTTCTTTGAGACTTAAGCCAGAGCGCTACTAAGCTGCATCAATGTTTTTATGTTTAGAAAAATTAATTTTCTTTAACTTAAGCTTTACTTCCTCGAATTGCTTCTTGATTTTACCCTTATCCTTCATAACTATTGATATAGACTGCGCAATTGAATATTCTTTAGCTAAGTCTTTGTTTTGCTCTTCTTGAATTGAAAAAATAGTTCGCTTCGACATTTTAAAACTTAAATTCACGCAAATCAGATGAAATTCACAAATTTCTGCAAAATACCTTCCTTACCAAGGGACGAACGCAGAAATAATAAACCCTAAACAATGAATGTGTGGTAAAAGCCATTAAGGTATGAATTTGTCTAGACAGAATGTCGGTTATGGTACAGTTTTTTATATGGTCACATATATTTAAGTCCTTATAACGAAAAAAGCGAATAAATAGGTCGTTGTAAGCAATATGTCGTTGTAACTGATGTCGTTATAACCTACGGAATCCTATAAAAAAAGCACTAAGAAGCCATCTGCAATTAGGCTCAGATAAAACACAACTGTCAATGGAAGCCCTAACCGATGACACAGACAGTCCTTACGCAGATTCAGATACAGAAAGTCTCTCCTCTAAGCCTTGCCTAAGAAGATAATCGACGATTTTATATTCCGTGCTCCAATTGTGACCTGTGATGAACAACACTCAGTGAATCCACCTTTTCGACTGCGTTCAGTGAAATCCTGTATTTTCAAACTAACTCGGAAGTCGTGGGAGGGTTCAGAATGGCTTTGAACGGAGCTTAGCTGTCATTATACATACGAGTACAGTGTTGTGCAAAACATACCGGATTTTTATCGAACATTTTTTTTTGATGACTTTTAGGGAACAGAAAGAACCAAAGTAAAATCTGTTGTCAATTTAAGAAAACTTATTGTATAAGTGCACAAAGAAAATAAAAAAAAAAACGTAACTTAACTCGCCCTGTGCATAATATACCGGATTTTCGTTATTCTTAATATTTTGTCCAGTAACATTTGGTTTCTAAGACCTCCTAGCACATTTTAGGCATGGACGCCACTAGATTCTTCAAAATTTATTTTGGAATGTTCTACCATTTATTCTTTAATGATGTCATAAATGCGTTTTGGAATGTGTGCATCTTTGACCCTACACATCTTTTTAAAATGGCCCACAAGTTCTCGATAGGGTTTAGAACAGGCGATTGAGATGGCCATTCCAACACATCAACATTTTTCTGCGCAAACCACTCCTTAACCAACTTTTATGAATTTTTTGGGTCATGATCATGTTGATAAGCCCAACGCAATGGCACCTCCTCCTCAGCGTATGGTAGAACTACGAATTCCAGTACATCCCTATACTGAAAACCATACATAGTACCACTAATATCATGTATTGGTCCACATTCCGGACCAGAAAAACATCCATACACCATAATTTAGCTTCCTCCATGCTTCACGGATGGACGACAATGGCGTGGCTGAAGACATGTCTCCTTCTTTCGTCTAAAATGAATACTTCCATGGGAAGCAATCAAGATGAACCTACTTTTGCCGCTAAAGAGTACAGTTTTCCACTTCGTTGCTGACCAATTCAAATAGTTTCTTGCGAATTCCAGTCTAGGAAACGATTGGCGTTAGCAAAGTAATCTAAGACTTACTATAGGAATAAAATGGTAACTTTTTTGTCTATGCTTAGCAGAAGGTAGAAGCTTTTTCGCTTGTAGAAAATAACAAAAACCGGTTTCTCTTAAGCGCCTGAGTACGGTGCTTCCTTCAATTGAAAGATTTAGCTCACTAACAATCTTTCTTGAAGGCAAGAAAGTATCGTTAAGAATCATTTTCTTAATTTGCCGATCGATTCGGAGTGTGGTTTTTCTGGGACGTCCTCCACAGTGAATGATTTCGACCGGTTTTCCATTCCGAAACTCTTTTAAAATGTCCCACACTGTCGATGATGGCATTTTATACTTTTTCGCTATAGCGAAAAAGCCTTAGCCTTGCCCTGAAATCCGTTACCACCTGATTTTTAACCGCACCACTGTATTTATTTTTAGCCATTTTATTATTGGAGACACCTGACCTTTTAAGTTTTGTTAAGTCTATAACTCACTTCAAATGATAGCCAAAACCATTATCAACAAGTTAAAGAGCAAGAAAATACGGTACTTTTGATAATCCGGTATGTTTTGCACAGACATGGCATTGAGTTGAGTTGAGCTACAGTACAGACCTTGTTCTTTTTCTATTTGTAAACTTATTCAATAGGTTTTCTTAAATTGCCAAGCAAGTGTACCTAGTGTATTCCTGTCCCCTAGAATTCTTCAATGAAAAATTTTCAGGAAAAATCCGGTATGTTTTGCACAACACTGTATATGCAGATGATTCACCAGCTCCATCGCTTCTTCACAATATAATACGTTGACATCTGCATTGCGTACATCTCCGCTTGGAAGACAGGCGCAAGTTCTCGTAAAGTGGAGTGTAATCTTGTGCTGCTGTCCTCCTAAAAGACACTCTTGTCACATCCGAAATAACGAAGCCATCCGTCATAACGTGGAATCTAGTTCCACCAGGCAACCGACGCATTCGATATACACCCTGAATGACTCGAACTGCAACCAACTTCAGACTGCTATAATTTCCAAACCGTTCATGACAGTGAGCTCAAATTTTGACACGTGACAGATAATTCTATTATTTAGAAGTCTTTTAAACGATTTGCGTCTCAGTTGTGTTGAAAAATTTTTATCCACGATGGAATTCAAACGTGATAATGTGATTGCTCTGTATTTGGCTGGAAAACCACAAGTAGCTATCGTTAGAGCCCTCCAGCACCTCAACGTGAATAAATCATTTGTGTCTCGAACCATAGCTCGTTACCGTGATACTGGCAGCGTTGCAAAACGCCATGGAGGTGATCATAAAAAAACAGCAAGATCGGCAGAAATGGTTCGGAAAGTGAAGGCTCGAATTGAGCGAAATCCGCGTTGAAGTGGAAGAAAAATGGCTCGTGAGCTCAACATATCGTTGGAACGGATGCAACACATACTGAAAAATGAGCTTGGGCTCAAGCCATTGAAGTTCCAAAAAGCACACGATCTTACACCGCAACACAAAAAAGTTAGAGTCGAAAGAGCGAAGGAGTTGCTACGCTTGCACGAAAGTGGTGAGTTGCCGAATTTGTTTTTTTCCGATGAGTCGCAATTTGTTATCGAGCAATATGTCAACATTTAAAATGACAGAGTTTACTTGCCAGAGAGGTCTTTCGAAAATTTACGCCTTCGAAAGCAGGCAGCACCGATGGTGATGGTTTGGGCTGCCATAACCGCCGATGGTCACTCTCCGCTCGTATTTTTGGACCGTGGCGTCAAAATAATGCGATCGTATACCGTGAAACTGTCTTAGAGGCAGTATTGAAGCTTTGGGCAAACAATCATTTCGGTCGGAGACTGTGGACATTTCAACAAGACTCGGCACCGTCTCACAAAGCGCGCGTCAACCAAGATTGGTTAAAAAACAATGTTCCACACTTCATTTCTACTACACAATGGATTGCAAATTCTCCGGATGTAAATCCGTTGGATTTCTCTGTCTTGGATATTTTGAAGGCGAAGGTTGGCACTAAAAAATACCAAAGTTTGGACCACCTCAAACAAGCACTTCGCCGGGAATGGGCCAAAATACCGCAGAGCCACTTGTGTGCAGCGTACGATACTTTCTTCGGCCGTCTCAAGGCCATTATTCGCGCCAAAGGTGGACATATTGAAAACTACTGATACAATTTGAAAATTGATGTATTTTCCAACATTTTTTGCTTTGGCACAATAAAATTTATCAAAGAATAAAAAAATTATAGCATCTTAAAAAGTTGGAGTTCGAGTCATTCACCCTGTAATTGACCTTATCAGACCCTCCTAGGTGACCAGCCGAGAGCTTCTTTACACTGTTATAAGGACAAAAGCGCTTTGAAGATTTTCGACGTGAGAAGTTTGTTATCCATGATGACACCCAAATACTAGCTTCATTGGAGATGGTTATGTCTTTACGCACTTGGGTAGTCAGAGTTAGATCAGTCAGCTTCCTCCTTCAGGAACAATCTCAGTTTTGGGAGGATTAGCATATTTCATTTCGCCCAAACCAAGTAAAAAATGCAACAGTTGGCTACGGTGAGTTAAGAAAAATGAAAAATGGTTAATTGACGACGTGCAAACGCGCGAATGACAGCTGTGTCACGTTCAAGGTGTTGTATGAGCGTGATTACACTCTGTCGTATGGGAGGTATTGCAGAGTGCAGAGCTGGGTTAGGAATTGTATTTGATTGCACGCGTCTGTTACTTTCTGAAGCTCACTAAGCCGTGGTTTTTCAACCAGGATAAAGAAACCGGATAAAGCAGAGGCTGACAAGTCTTCTTCAAATTGCAAATAAAATCCAGAAAAGCCCTCAACAGTTCAGGTCCTTTCCCAGTCATTATCCGAAATATTGTTCCACACAACTATCACACATAAAAGTCATATCCCTTGGTTGAAAAACTCTCATTCCGTATGGAGAAGTTCCAGATTTTAAATTCAAATGAACTCAAAATTCCCTTCAAAATATTCTGCAGTAAGTCCGCAATCGGTGTTTATAAAAGCGCAGTTCAAAAGTCTCAAATCAGTTTTGCCTTCAATCCGCAGGGACTAAAGGGCAACAAAAACCAGAAGTAGTTACAAGAAAAAAAAATCATTCTTCTTGCTTCCACTATCCTTCACAGTGGTCGTTATACTTTTTTGCATCCTTACATGGAATTGTTTTCTGCTTGCCTTCCCTGATGCTGACCAATCCCCATGCGATATTGTTTTCCTCACTCGAACGATACGTTAAAATCGAAAAATAAACTTGTGGACTTGTGGACCAAAGTTTTCCCATCATTCTTTTTGTTTTTGGCAAAAAAAAAAAAAAAAAAAAAACACAATCCGCTGCCAAGACCAAGGCCACCCTTAAAACCGTTCAACCCTTAATGGTTTTGGCGCATCTTGCTATACTCACTTCTCATGCTCTATTTTTCGGGAATCCAGCTCAATTCTCCAGCGGTCAGTGTTTGCTGTCCGGAACACAAAGCGTGAACGAAAGACACATTGAGGGAGGGTTTCTGAAAAAAAAAAAAAACCGGGAGAACAAAAAAAGAAGAAATGATTTTCTTTTGGCTACATCCTCCAGAGTCCTTTGCGTACAATGGAAGTTTGCCTCAGCCTTCCGACGAGTCTGAGTCCGAGAACAAGAGAACCAACTGACGAAGAAGAACTCTCGACTTTTCAGTTTTCACCATCAATCACTGCACTTTAGACTCGTTTGTCTAAATTTCCTGAAGAGTTAGGCAACCCCAAAGGAAAACAAACAATCATCAGGATATTTGATTTTCCCCAAGAAACAAGAAAAGAAAGCGAATCCCCCTACACCGTGTCCCGGGTTTTTCGCTTTCTTCGCTGACTCCTGAATCAACCATAAAAGCAGCAGACAAATTCATGGAAAAAACACACGGATCTCATTGTTGGTGGTATTCCTGGGGACAGGGGTGGACCGCAAATATTGGCAGAAGCCAATACAACGGAATGAGACAGGACGTTTACGAAGGAGCAAATAAGAAGATGAATATCCTTCTATAACGATGCTCTTGCCGGTGGGTTCTAACTTCTACGTTTACCCATCTATTGATAATGATGGCGATAATATAGGACACACGATTCTACCCCTCAAAAAAAAAAAAGAAAAAAAAAAAACACCAACAATAGTGCCATATCTGCAGTACCAACTGACTGAAATACTGAAATACTGTTAGTACCGCTAGTAACAATGGTAGAGATACTCGTATAGCAGATGGACGTAGCACATATTGGTGTGAGCCCACAATAAGCACGGTCTCCCCATGGCAATGAATCCGTCTTCTGAATAGAAATTCTGGATCACTGGAGCTCTGAAGTACTGAAGTACTGAAGTACGGATACGGGAATACGGATAGTCATACCCACCATCGAGGTGATTTGATGGTGTCGACTGATTGTTAGTTTGTGTATGCTGGGGTTGGTACGAGTACTGCTGCTGCTGTCATTGATGATGATGATGACGTTGCGATATCTTTGCCAGGGGGTTATTTGCAAATAAACCTAAGGTCGACGACTGACGACGGTAAAATATTTTCAAGATTTTTCATTTGCTTCATGTGGTCTGTGGCTATGTGTGGATGTGTTCAGAAAGGCGGTGGGGCAGGAAGAATAGGGATGAAATTAGGACGACTCTTTGTAACTTTGTTGATAATGGCCATTGTGGATTTGCAGTGATACGAAATGGTAAGTAAATAGGAAATAGGATTAAGGAAGTGCTATACTCTTAAGTCAACGGTGATTCCGACAATTGCTTTATCTTGGGGATTTCTGGGTCAAGAGGTTAAAGCTGGCTATCTCTGGAATACAAGACTGCCCAACGTTTGCTTTGGGCTATCAAACAATTTCCATCAGCATGGGTGAAGGAAACTGACGTAAGGTAAATAACTATTTGAAAGTGGAACAGCTATGAGACGCTGGGTGCTGAGATCCATTAAGGCTCCCAAATCAGGTTCGTTTCCCGCAGAACAACGAACGCGCTGTCTGAGAAAGTTTATATGAATCCGCTGACAAAATTCCCTAATTCGATGCGTCAATTTTGTTTGGTGGGAGGAAAAAGGACAAGCATTTTTTGGGCCGTTTTTAAGCATTATTCTTCTGAATTATGACCGCCTTCAAATCCGAGTTGCCAATTAGAAAAAAAATAGAAAAGCACACACTTCTGCTATTTTCAGCGAATTTTTGAAGATTTAATACGGATGATCCTTTCCAAGCTTTATTTCAACAGAACTTCCTTTCATATAGACTCATTAGCAATACCTATTATGGGTAGTACAAGAGGAGTTTTGGTAATTTTCTTTCCCCCCACAAGTCTTGTCTCAATATGAGATTGATCAGACTTTCTCGTCAAGTCGGTCTTGATTGGTTTTAGCCCATAAAAATCTTTGCCCAATTTAGGGATCACAGAGCGGATGGCTAATCAGGCTCACCAGCCATTTGTTGAGCGAGAGCCGAGAGTACATGTTGGATAGATAAAGTCCTGTCAGCCAGTTGATAGAGAGGTCAGCGGATGGTATAAGGTCCAACAAAGAATCTAGCTCATATTACATTTACTGCTGCTTCAAACAGTATTTTTAACATATGATGAGTTCCATCTTTATGGGTTCACAGAACCTGAGAAGCTTTGCAACATAACTTGGTTGAGAAGGGAGTACCGAGTCGCCCAGGGCAATATGCAAAGACAGTTGTTATCCATTCAATTCATAGCTCATTGTGGCAGCAATTAACTCCAGATCATAAAAACGGTCAAGCTAAGATGCTATAATGCAAGTTCTTGGCCTATTGGACGGTGCACCGTATAATATGTCATTGTAGTGATTGATTCTAGGACTAGAAGTCACACATATGTTACCTATACCCAGTCCAGATAACACCGAATAATTACTGACAGAAAAATTGACGACATACGGCTACGGCTACGAGTCCCTTAAAAGTAGTCCTATTCCGACAAAGAAGTCAAGTAAAATATTACTACAACAAACGAGCTAGAGAAGCACTCGATCGAAGCCATGAAAACCTGCAAAACGATGTTCGGAGATCTCACCAGAAAGTCAAAAGATCGGGGGAACAAACCCAGAACCGAAGAATGCAAAAATAAGGACGAAAACATAATAGCAGAGTCACAGACGGTGGTGAAAATTGTGAAGGTTTTACCATTCGTCCAAGAAAAGATTTCAACAGGGTTACCTAAATCTAAGGCCAATAATCTAAGTGGTTCAGTGACAGCCCACAGCCTCGTATATGGCCCCTAGTAATCGATTTAAGGATAACGAATTTTGAATTTACACATGGAATGTTGGGACCATTAACAGATCATGTGTTGCCGAACAACTCGCGGAGGAGCTAGACGTAAAACAGATATTAATCCAAGAATTGCGACGGGAAAGGTTTGACAAAAGCCGGAACACAATTCACATTTAGACCTAGGTAAAAAGTTTTAAGCGAACGCCTCATAACAATCCGCATCAAAACCAAATTCAGAAACATAAGCTTGACTTTCATTCATGCGCCTGTAGAGGATAAGGATGACAGCATCAAAGATTGATTCTATGATCCCCAGAACCGAACATATGCTAAGTCGCGCAGCTATGACATCAAAATTGTTCTCCGAGATCTGGTTGGGTAAAGAACGCGTCGTTGCGCGGGTCATCGGAAAGCACTATCTGCATATCACTACGTCCGACAAGGGATTTCAGAATTTAAAACGGGCCAGGATATCTCATCTCAATATGTATAGAGGGACTTGGCTTTTTCCTGATTAATCAGCATTCAACCAGATTGATCACATTGCGATCGATGCCAGATACTCATCGAGCATTCTGAATGTTTAAAATTTCCGAAGAACCCATATCGACTGGGATCATTACCTTGTTGCAGCCACTTAGGGTACGGATAAGTATATTGAAGGCATAACGAAGTCAAGTAAGACCACCAAAGTTCGAAGTGGAAAACCTGCAATCGCAAAAGACCATCGAGTTTCCCTCAAGCTTTTTCGAAACCCAAACCCCATACACCAACCGTAGATCACCAGTGGCTACGTTAGCAACGAGCTATCAGAAAAGTTGCTTCTGATGTGATTCATTTCAAAGCCCCGCGCCGCCGTATAGTAACCCCTGGTTTAACTATGAACGTAACCAGGAAAAGAGAGATTCTTTTCGAGTTACTTTTTCCAGTGGAGATTCCATGAGAGGTCCCGCATGCGTCGTGTCGCCCTGATATACTCGTAGTATTTTTGTTCAGTATTGTTTGAGATTTCATCTTGGAAAGGCTTAGCCCGGCTCAGCGTCTACAAACATAACTACAAATGTATTACGAAGATCAGAGCAACTTACGGTCCACATAATCAGCCTACAAAACGCACAATTCGTCATACCATCGAAAAGTTTGAAACACAATTTTCATTTCCGGATAATACGCGACCAAATAGATTACATATAGCAGGTAGTGAAGCAAATATAGCGGCGGTAGCGATAACCATGATGAATCGATCCGGGACCGTTCTCAATAGCTTGGTTTGTCGTTTGCAACAGCTTGGTATATATTACGTGAGGATCTTGGTCTAAAAGCATACAAAAGTCAATTCGTGCTCGAATTGAAGCCGGCCGACCTTCCGAATCATCACCGTTTCAGTCATTGGGCTCTTGAAAAGCTTCAAGCATATTCACTGTTTTCGACCAAAATTTTGTTCAGCGATGAGGCCAACTTCTGGCTTAATTGCTATGTCAATTAGCACCGTAACCGTATTTGTCGTGCGGGGCGACCCGAAGAGGTTCAACAGCTGGCATTACACCCAAATAAAACATCGGTTGGGGTGGTTTATGGGCTGGCGGAATCACCGATATATATTTCTTCAAAACTTATCCGGGCCGAAACGTGCAATAACTGTGAATAGCGCTCGATATTGCGCCATGATAAAGGGACTATTTGCTGCCTAAAATTCAAGCCCGTGGCTTCGACGAAATTTGGGTCCAACAAGACGAAGCCACTTGCCAACAGCCCGTGAAAACATGGCTCTATTACGAGAAAGATTCCGTGAACAGTTAATTTGGCGCCTAGATCATGTGACATTACACCTCTAAACTTTTTCCTTTGAGGCTACATGGACAAGCCGGCCACGATTGAGGAATTGGAGGCCAACATTACTCGAGTCATAGGTCAAATACCACTCGTAATGCTCGAACGCGTCGTCGAAAATCGGAACTTCAGTTGGCAGTTACGGCCAACATTTGAAAAAAAGGACTTTCAAAAAATAAATATAAAGAATGCTTCTCCTGTGCAAGCAAGTACCTCTAAAAGAATCACCCTTTACATGCAACCAAACAAAAACCATATGAAGCAGCTACACTACATCGAAGGAGCAGGGCTGTTCGTGAGCTCTATGAAGCAGAAAAGAGCACAAGCTTCTCAGCATGAAAAAGCACTAGAAGTGCTTGGGGCTACAAAGCCAGAATGGAACCCTGCAAAGACGAACAACTAATAGTAGAGTCGCAGTTGATGCCGAGAATATGGAAAGGCTATTTCTGTTGAATGTAAAAGAGCGATGACAGTCAAAATACCGCTCACGTTGGACAGAGATGACAAAGGGCTCCGTCTCTCTGACGTTGATGTGATTGGACGAATATAGCTAGCCGTCGAGAGTAATCAGGCGGATGAAGCCATAATGGGTCTGCCATCTATCATCAGAAAAAGACTCATACCACCAACGGCTTGGCCAGAATGTCACCATTGGCAGTTATACCTTGAGGTAGTTAAGGACTTCGTATATCTTAGCTCCACATTTACAAGCAGCAACGACATCAGTTGATTCTTTGGGGTCCACAGGGAATTGAGTAACAAAGTCCTTTCTCCTAAGATCAAATTGAACCCTTATCATCCCGGTTGTGTTGTATGGTTCAAAGGCTTGCTCCTCATTGAAAATGAATGTAGGAGCACTTGGCCATTTCGAGAGAAAGATACTCTGCGTTATTTTCAGCAGTCCCATTTGTATTGACGATGAATACGGAGGAGTTTCAACCGCCAACTGTTCGGGCTGTAGAGCGATATCACTCTACTCAAGCGTCTACGATACAATGTCTGAAAAGGCTGGGCCATTTCACAGACACAGTTTCGGCAAAAAACAGTCTTCGAGACTAACCCCGAAGGACGCCGCAGTAGAGGATGACCGCATTTAAGGTGGCACACGGAAGTGGAAGGAAACCTAACTCAACTTAGGAATACGTTACTGGAGGCAGCTGGCGAAAGACCAAGCTAGATATGTTGGTTGGTTCACGTAGCTTTAGTAGGTAAGTAAGGTGTTGATTCGGTTGAGTTGCGTAAAATATGATCAGATGCGTCCATACCCAGTGAATGGAAACTAAGCAACGTTTGCCTATTCTCAAGCAAAGGGACTCTATTTAGTGCAGTGAGGTTTTAGACCTGCCTGGTCTATTGTACATAATCATTTTGCGGCAGGAATTTGCAAATGATATCCACCATATGTATATTGCGGTGTCTTTTAAATTTATCCGGCAGTGCAGGGTGGGAGTACAGTTGCAAGCCTTGGGAACAGGCGAGCTGAATTATTATCCCTATAGCCGAGAGAGTTGCTGTTTATTTAGTACTGCAGTTGACTCAGTTTTTCAGAATCGTGAGAGTTGAGCTGTTTCTTGGACTAACGAGTTTAGCTTTAGACGGTGCTTGCAAGGCTGCCAGTACTACCAAACATCTCCCTGGTTAGCTGGGAAGTGGTATCGAATAAGTATCAATCTATTTAATCTTGGCGAGTTACGAATTGATGAGGCAGGTAGTACTGGCTTAACTCGAAAAAAGCAATTACCGCGACAAGCAGAGCTCTCTGTCACTCAGAAGTAGATATAATCAGCATAAACACCCGGAGAAGTCAAATGCAATCACCTTGCAGTAGAATTGATCTATAAACCACCTCAATCGTAAGTTCGATTTTATACCGAAGCATGAGTGCCACCAATTTCACAGAGGTGTTTTTATGCAACAACAGAAAATAGTTGCTTACTCGTAGTTTATCGCTGTACTGACGAAAGTGTTCACCATATTTCCTGACAGCATATCAAAATCAGCCAATTCCGCAGATCTTTCTTTGCCAGTCACGTTACCTTTTGCTTGTGTCATGTGTCATCTTCGTATGAACCACACCTAAAGAAACTCTCAATTCACTGTGACAAAAGAGTCCATTCCCCTAGCGACATGATTATCATAAAATATGTCAACGAGTTGAGTTTCCCGACGTCACTAAATGCACTTTTCATCTTCTGGAGAAGGTTTGGTGAATTCCTACGATCCTCATTCCAACCTCTATCAAGGCACAAAATGAATTCGCTTCAACTTTTATTTCGAATTTAATTTTCTATGAAAAAAGGACATCTGCAACAACAATAACAACAACGATGACGATGATGATGACGACGAAGATGCGAAGTATTCGTAATACCCTCTTTTATGCAAAGCGAATAAAATATTTGAATTTCATTTGACTGCGCGAAGGTAGGTAAATGGTGGCATGGGGTTCAGAATGGGTACCTATATGTACTTTGCATACGTACGAGTATGAGGACATGCAACAAGGCAACCTATTTGCCTTCTTGTCACTTTAGATCAGAGCACTCGTACTTGTACTCCGTATAGAGTCGCATAACCTACGCGTGCAGATACAGGATTTCAGCCAGAGTCAGGTTAGCATTTTCGTCCTCCGCCGCGAATGGCACATGCAATGCTAGAGTTTTTATTTTCTTTGGCAAGATATAAACATGACTAAGGCGGGAGTTCATGGATGTATCTACTTATCCTCGACTATATACATACTCGTACGAGTATGTATATCTGCTTGTACTTAATTTTATTTCTTTAAATTCAAATTGGAAAGCTGGTTGTAGGTAGGGATTGCTGCCGTAGCAAAGGGCCACAAGCCAGTTGAAGAAAATGGCAATAGCAATGTCTCGGCGCTGGCGTAGGTGTCAGACTTTGTAAGGATTTCCTTCCATGTCTCATGACTTTGAATAGAACTTTTTATTAAAAAAGTTCAAAAACTTAAGTAGTATCTTGGAATGGTATGAATCTTTGAGTAGCTAGACCGAAATCGACTTGACTCCTTTATTGATTCACGTATGTTATTGTCCTTTTATTTTTATTATTTATTTTTTTGTTTCTTTGCAGTGACTTTAAGGGTGGCTACGGATCCGCAGGGAATAATAATAATCTGAATGTAAATAATAACGAAGAAGGCAGCATAGAAATCTTGAATCCTGGCACGCCTTCGACAATCTATTGCTTGCATGGAGAGAAGAACCATGTGGAAGGTAAGTTGTTTTCAATATTCTTGACTATTGTACTTTATTTGTCATGGCGTCTAATATTTGTCTTAAGTTGGACATGTTTCCATTTATTTTTGGCAATATATGCAGTGTTTTATTTAGGAAGGATGAGGGAGATTGCCATTATGAAAAAATTAGACAAACATGTACTGGTCGATAGAGAGAATTATCCACTTATCCTATCTCAGTTTGAGTTTGAACCGCGTACCGTTCACTTGTTAGAAAAAAAAAAAACATCCTTTTTCCATGGAATAGGTTATACCAAATAATCGTGTGTCCAGAAACAGTTTTCAAGTGAAAAGAAAAAAATAAATTTGAAAATATTAATTGCAGATGACGATAAAGGAGGAGTGTATAACGAATTGAATCACAAGGAAAAGATTATTCTAACAAAGGTGATACAATGGCACCAAACGCAACAACAGCAACTCAAGCTCTAGGCGAGTCTCTGGCATCATCATGTGGAGCCGGAGGTGAAAAAAATAGTAAAGTCGAAGCAAACAGGAGTTTTATATGAATGCGATGCCGAAACAATCGATGGAGGACTTGTCAAGGACATTGGAAAGCTAACAGGCGCAGAAAGGGGAAAATTAAAATTGGTTTGGAGAAATATTATCGCTTTCACATACCTGCATTTGGCGGCGGTCTATGGAGCTTGGCTAATGTTAACTTCAGCTAAATGGGTAACAATAGCTCTTGCTTTTTTTTTATATGTTGTATCAGGATTGAGTATTACAGCTGGTGCCCATCGTTTGTAGGCCCATCGTTCATACAAAGCTAAATGGCCACTAAGAGCGCTTCTAGTTCTTTTCAATAGAGTTGCGTTTCAGGATGCTGCGTTCCATTGGGCTCGTGATCATCGTGTACATCATAAATTTTCAGAAACCGATGCTGATCCCCATAATGCAACAAGAAGCTTTTTTTTCTCGCATATCGGCTGGCTGCTATGCAAGAAGCATCCAGAAGTTGCGGCAAAGGGAAAAGGCATTGATTGGTTAGATCTGAGGGCAGATAAGATGCTTATACTACTTAGATGGAGTGAAAAGTGACCTCCTTGGGAATTAAAATATTTTTTTTTTTTTAAATGTTTTTTTTATATTATTAGCCCGGGTCTACACCGGACAACTTTATTTAGCTTATTAACAAGCAAAAACTTAAACCTAGACTTAAAACTAACAAAGATATTCTTAACCTAATATGGGGCGAGAAGAAATGGTGGACGAGGTAGATGTTAAGGGAGTGGCATATTGAGCAGTGCTTTTTTCATTTCGTTTTTGCTGCTATTTAGGTCAAAGACTTCGGCGTAGTTGTTCGTTATACGCAACATTCTAGATATTGGTTCAAAGTGACCGTAGTTGGTACGGTGAGTTCGGATCAGGAAGAGTGGGACAGATCTTAGATTACGGGGATTGGGAGGGAATGCAATATTTTGCGTTATTCTCGAGCACTCGATGTTTCCAGTCAGTAACTGGTGGATAAAAAGTACATCAGCGATTTCACGACGTTTTTTTAGGGTATGCATGCTAATTAGTTTTAGCCTATTTTCATAGGAGGGGTAATCCATATGGGTCGGCCCAGGGTAGACCACAAAGTGCGAAACGGATAAACCAGCGTTGGACTGCTTCTATTCTTTGAATGTGGAGGCCTTACAAAAGTAATGTGCAGGGACTTTGTAACGTAAGGTTTGGAAAATTCTTTCGACCAGCGTTTGATAAAACCAAGTGCATAGTTAGCTTTATTTATAATGCTGTCAATATGTGAGTCGAAATTCAATTCTCTGTGACAAATTATTCCTAGATCCCGTACTTGGGTAGTGAAAGGAATAGGCTCATCGCAGATGAAGTAGTTTGATAACCTAATCGCTTGGCATTTGCTGACATTAAGCTCCAAAAAGTTTTGCTTGCACCATACCGAAAAATTATTTAAGTCATCTTGCAGGCAGGTCAGAAGGCAATGAAATGACGTTGGAAATGCTCATGTCATCAGCGAAAATAGAAAGATTACAATGCGTTAAAATAAGATTTATGTCGTTAATAGTTAGGATAAAGATGATTGGCCCAAGGTGACTACCATGAGGGACACCAGATGTTGCTTTAATGGGGTCGGATATTGAAGATCTGACGATGACCCTGTATTCTCGGTCTTCTAAATAGGATTTGGTCCATGCCACAAGATGAGGGGAAAAGCCAAGTTTTTTTAGTTTAAAAATGATAAGTTGGTGAGAAATTTTATCGAATACCTGGCTGAAATCAGTGGAAATTGAATCGACTTCATCACCGTCTTCTAGAGCATGAAACGTCCTAGAGACGAACTCTGTTAGGTTAGTGGTCGTTGATTTACCTTTCATGAAACCGTGCTGATTTGTACAGATAGTTGGCCTACAGTACGGAAGCAGTTGTTGATAGACTATGCTTTCAAAAAGTTTGGGTATGCAAGAGAGTTTTGCTATGGGCCTATAATTATCGACTTCGGCCTTACTTCCTTTTTTATGAATAGGGATGATGTAAGATTCTTTCCATAGGAAAGGGAAAGTACCTGTTGAGACAGACAAGTTAAATAGGGCAGCAAGGGGAGGACCGAGATGGTTAATACACTCTTTTATTACAACAGCCGGAAGGCCATCAGGGCCGGACGAAAAATCATCTTTAAGTTTGGTAATGTTATCAGACACCAAAGATGTTGTTATATTTAGCGAAACGGATGATGTCTCAGGATAGTTTCTCATATAGCTAAAGTAACTAGGATCGGGTTCAGCTGTTTTCTTAGAAAAGGATTTATTAAAATGACAGGCAAAGAAATTTGCAATGGTTTTCGGGTCGGCAGAAGATTCACTGAGAAATTTGTGAGTAGATGGGTAGCCGTCTGACTTTCTTTTGGTATTAACAAACTGGTAGAAACGTTTAGGGTCTGAGACTAAGTTAAATTGCATGCGGTAGAGGTACTCAAGGTAAAGAGACTCACAAAGTTCAGAAAAACGATTATATACCAATCGATAATTACTGTAGTCGGAATCAGATCGAGTCCTTAAGAATTTATGCCACAACTTGTTTCTGTAATTACGGAGAGAGCGCAACTCCTTGTTGGACCAGGGAGGAGCTGACATGCAGTCCTTTCGGAAGGTATATGGAACCGATTGGGCAAAGCAGGAGAAAATTAACGAATAGAACGTTGATAAGGCAAGATCAATATTAGTCGTCTCAGCAATAAAGTCAAAGTTAATGTTGCTGATGAGGTTTTTAAGTTTGTTAAAGTCGGTTCTTCTGAAGTTAAATGAAAATGCATTTTCCGCATCGACACTTGTGCTACCATTTTCATATGAGTATATAATTGACAAGGGGGGATGAAGGCGGTCTAGGGTAGAAAGAAGATGATCACTCCTATAAACGACACAGTTATCTGAATCGGATGTGAAGACAAGGTCGAGTTGTCTGTTCATTGTGTTAGGTATTCCACTAATCTGATATAGACTTGAGTTGGTTAGGCAGTCCACCATCAAAATTTCTATTTCTGAGGATGAATTAAGAGAGACGAAATGAGACGAGTCGTCGGAAGGCTCCCATTTAAGTTGAGGGAGGTTGAAATCCCCTACTAGAATAATACAGTCTTCAGGTTGTGCATTATCAGTCAAAAAATCCACTGCGTGAACTACAGGTCGATAAGACTCAATTGGTTGGGATGGGTGAATGTAACAACAAAGTACGTAAAGACAGCGTTTGGGGAGCGTAATGTTGACACATACTAACTCAAAGCTGTCAGTGTGGGGAATATCAACAGGAGTTGCGTGGATTATTCAATATAGTCCGCTTTTAGTTTGATACACTTATTCCAGCGATTTTCCAACTTCTTGATCCCGTCCGAAAAGTAATTTTCCGGAAGATCTGCAAAATACTCCTCCGTGGCGTCGATGATTTCCTCGCGTGAGCTGAATTTTTTATTGAAAAGCCATCTTTTGATGTTTCTGAAGAGATAATAGTCCGAGGGATCCAAATCCAGTTACCAATCGACGCCAAAAGTCCGCCCGATTCCGCATCAGCAAGTCCAAACACTGCTCTCGCGTTCGTGTTTTTGGTCAAAAGTGAGCATTCGCGGCACCCAGCGGCAGGATAGCTTTTTCATATGCAGAATATTGCCCAAAATATGGCGTGTGCGCTCAGTACTAATCTTTGTGGTATCTGCTAGCTCGCGCACCTTCACTTTCCGGTTAGCCAACACCATTTCATGTATTTTTTTGACATTGTCCTCTCTAACCGCATCGGAGGGCCTGCCGCTGCGGACTTGATCAGTAGTGGAGTTGCCGCCACCACGAAACTCTCGAAACCAATATTTGATGGTGTAATCTGACGGAGCATTAGCCCCATAATATTTATCCAACTTTTCTTTTGCTACCTTCGCCATTTTGCCTCTCAAAAAATAATGTTGTATGAGAGAACGAAAATCGTTTTTGTCCATACTCAATATGATGCCAAACACGTCAACAACAATCGGCTGTCAAGACAAAACTAAAGACAGTATCGCGCTGAAATTTGGCATGTCTGCCTAAATATGAACGGACTTCAAGGCACCATAACCTTTTTTGCAGTAGCAGCGCATTCTGGCGGTCAATGAGTCATTCCTCAACTCCTGGTTCGAAGCTACTATGTTCCGGTATGCATTAATTTTAAACGTTTTATGGCTGGTAAACAGTGCAGCACATAAATTCGGTGGGAAACCATATGACAGGTTTATCAATCCAGCAAAAAACAAATCCGTGGCAACACTTGCCTTTGGTGAAGGTTGGCACAACTACCATCATGTCTTCCCCTGAGATTACAAGACAGCCGAATTGGGTAACTACCGTCTAAATCTAACCACAGCATTCATCGATTTATTTGCCAAAATCGGTTAGGCGTACGATCTTAAATCTGTATCACCACACATCATGCCACCTGAGGCACAAATATAAAATTAATAAAATCAAACCTATGTTTTCATTTAAGTGTTTCACATTTTAGGCTAAGGAATTTTCGACATCACCGTTACCGATCAGTGAATTCTCTTTAGTTCTCCTTAGCCCCATAAAGGTTGAGTGCTCCTGAAAAGAGTCGTATTTTCTTGGGTTTCACGACAAATCTACTGTTGGGTCCCCTAAGGGCGCGATTCTTGTGTGGATGATTAGAAGATACTCGTCTTGCTAATATCTTCTTTTGCCAGTGCCAGTTCATCTATTTTGAAGTTGCGTTAGACATAAGCCTGATCCAGATCCTAGCAGAAAGCCACTCTGCAGTTCATAAGTTCCATCATTGCATAATCAGCTGGGTTTGTATTTGGCCTTAATGGCTTTCAACAGTCTTTCTGGAATAATAAGAGGCAGGCTATTGCTTCTTGAGCAGCTTGAAAAATTTCTATGACTATGTATCCAAATAGATAGGTTTGTGTCCGCCGAGCTACAGAGAACTTCGACTTCCAGGAAGTGATCCATTTTCGACAAAATCATTTCAAATCTCAGGAAAAGTTCGATCAGCCACAAGGATCACACTTACTTACGTAGATGGTCCCACAGTCCGGATTGGACTTCGGCTTAAATTAATAAACCTAATTAGCGTAGTCCTTCAGCAACTGCGTCCGGATATGCATTTAACACTAATCTTGCGATGCTAATTTGATGTTTGGTATCAATTTGACAAAGGTTTTATAGAGCCGATTGTAGAGTCAAAAAAAAGCTATAAAATGCTGGTTTGTAGCGGAAAATTTCAATTAATAAGAAGGAAAAAAAAAGGACAGGTCGAATCGAATGGGGAATTCTGAAATTTCATTTGCGATGAAGTACTTCGCATTTCTCGCAAAGAATAAAACGATGTTCCGTACAAATTGGTCTCACGCACATGTCACAGCGAACACTGTGAACATTTGCGTTCGGAGTTCGAGGGCATATGTGACATCTAGCCCGTTTTTTTGTGGTTGGTTGATGAGTCATCAATATGTTGACCGCTAGCATTTCGACCGATTCTGATGCTTGTGATGATGTTGATGGAGAATTCAAGCAAGAGGAGCACGGTGAAATCAACGAACTTGGATCTGGCACAGGACGAAAAACTTCTGCTGCATGTATACCATGTGGTGTTCGTGCCCTAGCTTTGATATTGTCTTCACATAAGTCCTCGCCCAAGTTCAACAAAAAGAATCGTCGGCGGAAACTTTTCTTACTCTTGATCTATTCCGGGAACAATTGAGTGAAGATCAAGAAGGCATTCAAAGCCGAAATGTCGAAAATGTTGTAGAACAACGTTAGTGCCCATCGTTTGGTCCTGCGTTTACACCGATAAGTGCCAACCATCTTGTCGAGAGTGTCGACACCAGCCTTCGTTTTTTTTTATTAAAAGTGATACGTCGAAGGCAAAGTTACGAAGCGATTTTTCTTGGGCACGTATGAGGGTTGTCTGAAAAGTTTAGTAAAGTTAGTGGCACTCGTCAATAAAAGCTAGTGAATGCTAGTTGTGCATATTTTGACAGTTGCTTACCGAAGTTTCAAAAAATTTGAAAAAATTGAGTATCGTTATTAAATTCTTGTTTTTGAAGGGCAATACGCCTACGCAAATCAAAAATGAGTTGGACTCTGTGTATGGGGATTCTGCACCATCATTTACCACAGCGAAATTTTGGACAGCTGAATTTAAACGTGGCCGTAAGAGCTTGGGAGATAATGAACGTTCCGGACGTCCAAAAACTGCAACCACTGACGATAACATTGCTAAAGTTCAAAAAATGGTGTTAGACGACCGGCGAATTAAAGTCCGCGCGTTGGGTGCCGCGTTTGCTTACGTTAGACCAAAAACCTGTTCGAATGAATATTTCCAACGCTCTGTTGGCGCAGTTTTGGCTCAATAAATCTGAGTTTGGCGCCGAATAATTACTGTAGATGAAACTTGGATACACCATTATACGCCCGAAACAAAAATTCAGCCAAAACAGTGGACTGCAAAGGGCGAGCCGGCTCCAAAAAAAGCAAAAACTGTTTTTTCGGCTGGGAAAATGATGGTGACTGTGTTTTGGAATAGAAAAGGAGTTATCTTAATCGATTATCTTCAAAAAGGAAAAACCATTACAGGAGCATACTACGCATCATTACTTGCCAAGCTGAAGGCAGAAATTGCCAAAAACGGCCACATTTGCAGAAAAAGAAAATCCTGTTTCACCAAGACAACGCGCCGTCTCACACCTCAGCGGTTGCCATGGCGAAAATCCATGAATTACGGTTTGAACTGCTTGACCATCCGCCCTATGCACCAGATCTAGCCCCAAGCGACTTCTTTTTGTGAACAATTATTTTGCAGAGCAAAAGGCCAAGTACTATTTGGACGGGTTAGCGAGATGGAATTATCGCTGGGAGAAGTATGGAGAGTTACAAGGGGATTATGTAGAAAAATAAAAAAAAATTTTGAGAAAAAATATCTTGTATCTTTGTTCGGTCGGAAACTTTTCAGACAACCCTCGTATGACACCATCGTTTCGTTTCATGTCAATCAGCGCTGACGGTATCTCCTTGCGATTTTTCTGACATTGCGTCCGTTCATTCGTAAAAATGGAAAAGAATCACAGATCAGAGAAAAATAAAGGCATGTACACGAAGAAGAAACACCTTGGCACAAATCCAGAACAACATGCTGACCTTGATTGATTTCTGCTGAACAGTTTCTGTTACGGCCAACGTAGACGTGAATATTGTAGCCATACAACGATCCTGTGTCGGCCAGAATCCAAAGTTTGATGCCATACTCTCCAGGCTTAGACGAAATGTGCTGTCGAAAACTGCATCATCCACGAAATGGCAGCAGTTGTTCATCGACGGTCAGAAATTTGCCAGGAACATATATAACTTTCAAGCGCTGGACCCACAGATTGAACGAATCGCGAATAGGCGCCAGTTTATCGCGTACACTCTGCTGAATATTATGCCGAGTTTCTCGGTTATCGAATCGCATCGATTTTGTAATGGCTCGAAACCGAATAAGTGATATTTTCGCTGCGAAAATTGGTGGCCCATGCGTAGCAGTCCAAAGCTCATCAGCTGCTTTGCTTTTCAACCGATATGCCCCAGCCAACAACAAAAGTCCATAAAAGGCGCGCATTTCAGACACCTCAACCGGCTTCCACGTGACACCATGCCATTTGTACCAAAATATGGGTTCTCGACTGGCTCGATAAAAAGCAAAAATGCAGTCACTGGACTGCTGATGCGAGATTTCGCAAATGATGTTGGTCCTGCAAAAATTTCAAATGAAAGCGTCTAAATAAAAAACTCAAAACAAATCTCGATGAGAAGCGAAATCTATTGTCGAGACGGATCGCGCACATACTGAATTTTCTTGTCTTTCGACTTGAGAGCGTTGTCCGGTTCAGCAGCGATTTCCAAATGCATTTCTTGTCCGATAAAATCAGCATCACTCTTGTCGCTGTTATAATCTTCGGAATCACTTTCAGTCTCGCTTGGTGAATAATCTGTATCATCTTCCGAGGGTGATCGGGTATAATACAGCACGTCTGCTGCGGCACTTCTGCTTGCATCTTGGCATCGACGCTATTGGCTCTCAGCTCTATCTATTGTTTACTCATTTAGATGGCTCTTGGATGAGGAATAAATTTTCTTCACGGCTTGTCAAAGCGAATCAGCTGTGTAGAACTGATCCACATTCAAGTCAATTTAGTTTTCATTCCCAAAGCCGGAAAATGTTCTCATTCTGTCCCGAATGACGTCAGACCTATAAGCTTATCATCTTTCCTTCTGAAATTTCCAGAACGACTGATTGATATCCATATACGATATCAAACTGATCCAAGACTTCTGCCAGCGGCTCAAGATGCCTACTGTAAAGGAAAGTCGGTGGAAACGGCTCTGCATTCACTGACTAGCCACATCGAATGATCCCTACAATATACAGGATGAATGACTCGAACCCCAACTTTTTAAAATGCTATAATTTTTTTATTTTTTGATAAATTTTATTGTGCCAAAGCAAAAAATGTTGGAGAATACATCAATTTTCAAATTGTATCAGTAGTTTTCAATATGTCCACCCTTGGCGCGAATAATGGTCTTGAGACCGCCGAAGAAAGCATCGCACGCTGCACGCAAGTGGCTCTGCGGTATTTTGGCCCATTCCCGGTGAAGTGCTTGTTTGAGGTGGTCCAAACTTCGGCATTTTTTAGTGCCAACCTTCGCCTTCAAAATACCTCAGACAGAGAAATTCAACGGATTTGCATCCGGAGAATTTGCAATCCATTGTGTCGAAGAAATGAAGTGTGTAACATTGTTTTTTAACCAATCTTGGTTGAAGCGCGCTTTGTGAGACGGTGCCGAGTCTTGTTGAAATGTCCACGGTCTCCGACCGAAATGATTGTTTGCCCGAGGCTTCAATACTGCCTCTAATATGATCGCATTAATTTTGACGCCAGGGTCCAAAAATACGAGCGGAGAGCGACCATCGGCGGTTATGGCGGCCCAAACTATCACCACCGGTGCTGCCTGCTTTCTGGTGGCCGTCCGAAGGTGTTAATTTTCGAAGGACCTCTCTGGCAAGTAAACTCGGTCATTTTGTTTGTTGACATATTGCTCGATAACAAATGGCGACTCATCCGAAAAAACCAAATTCGGCAACTCACCACTTTCGTGCAAGTGTAGCAACTCCTTCACTCTTTCGACTCTAACTTTTTTCTGTTGCGGTATAAGATTGTGTGCTTTTTGAAACTTCAATGGCTTGGGCCCAAGCTCAATTTGCAGTATGTGCTGCATCCGTTCCGAGCCATTTTTCTTCCACTTCGACGCAGATTTCGCTCAACTCGAGCCCTCACTTTCCGAACCATTTCTGCCGATGTTGCTGAGACGCAAATCGTTTAAAAAGATTGTAAACAATAAAATTATCTGTCATGTGTCAAAATTTGAGCTCACTGTCATGAAGGGTTTGGAAATTATAGCAGTCTGAAGTTGGTTGCAGTTCGAGTCATTCGGGGTGTAGAGTTTACACAATGGTTGCTTGCGTGGACATAGAGGGTGCTTTTCAAAACGTCAATACATCCGCAATCACGACTGCGCTGTCAACTCTGCAGGTAGACGACTCACTGGGGAGTTGATCGGTCTCCAAACTGGGTGGGGTTTCTGCTAAAAGATGTGTTAGCAGAGGTACGCCGCAAGGCGGTGTCCTCTCTCCCCTTCTCTGGAACTTAGTAGTTAATGAACTGCTGATAAACCTGGAAGCGGATGGTAGAGGGTGGATTGCCTATGCGGATGACGTTGCCATAGCCGTCAAGGCAAGGATCCTGTTACACTTGATACCTCGATATCTTCAGCAGGCAAGTAGCTACGACAGCAGCAGTGGACAAATAATTCATTTGGCCACTCTAACATTCTCAATACATTAGGAATCCTCACAGAGAACATCGACCATACCCGAACTCTAGATCCTTCTGGGTGGAAGATGCTTACATGGAGGACAAGTCAATCCACTTCTACACAGATGGATTTAAAACCGATAGCGGGGTTGATGGCGGTGCTTTCGCAGGTAAGCTAAATCTAAGCCTCTCTTTCCCTCTTCCAGATTACTGTAGCGTGTTCCAGGATTTAAGGAGCTCTGTCCTGGCTGAAGAAAAACGTGATATCTGCAAAGGATATCCGCATCTTTTCGGATAGTCAGGCCGCTATCGAGTTTCTGGAGTCGGTCTCATTAAATTCTAAAATCGCCCTTGAATGCCGATCATCCCTTATGGAGATGGCAGAACAGTTCAACCTTTACCTTTGCTGGGTGCCGGGCCACAGAGACATTCCAGGGAACTGTAGGGCCGATGAACTCGTCAAAATTGGAACCACTCTACCTATTCTACCGGAAAAGGGCATACTCATAGGTATACCAATCGCTACGTGAAAATTAACATTAAAGCTGGATGCCAGTAAAAAAACATGTCTAGCGACTAAACAGATCTGGCCAAAGCTAAATCCTAATCGCTCTAAGAGACTGAAACTTCTAAATAGGAAGCATCTCAGCACCATCATAGGTGTCATCACTGAATGCTGCCTCATAGGCAAGCATGCAAGAAGGCTTGGCGCTTTTACAAACGATTTCTGTAGAAGCTGCATGGACGTGGAGGAAGAGGAGACAATCCTCCACCTACTCTGTACATGTCCAGCTCTCTCCCAGAGAAGAAAACTTCGCTTTCTTCTACAAAGACCTAAACGATCTAAAAATATAGACGTAAACAGTCTCCTACGCTTCATCGTACGCTCAAACTGGTTCCATTAGTAAGAGGATCATAGATCCACGTGGCATCACAATGGGTCAAGAGGCCTAGGTGGGTTGGTGTTTCCAACAGCCACTGTTACCTGCCTACCTACCTACCTAGATGGCTCTTCAGTTGCAATCACGAAGTTGATTGTGTGTTCTATCACTAATAAGGCACATCCCTGAAGATCAGAGACAACTTCCTAATTGATTGCGATATTTATCCATTGACCAAGCTCAGTTTGTGGCCCTTGTTTCTTGCTCATTTTCAAGGACCCACTTTTTAATTCTGCACCGAAACATTACGGCCTTTATATCCCTGATTAGTCATAGTACCGAAAAGGTTAACAATCTGGACGAGGTTAGTCCTAAAAATTTGATAATCCTTCAATGCGGTACCGGGTATGAAAGCTACACAATTTCTTTGTCTTTGTGTGATATTCATGACACCATGAATAGTTTGAAGATTCATCAAATTAATCATCCCTTAAAGGAGAATTTCGAAGGAGACAATGTTGTCCAATGCCCTCTGTCTGTCTGTTTTCTCCCTCAGAAGCCGAGACTATTTTAATTTATTACCCTACCTCGGTTGAAGTGCGCCTTTTCCTTCAACCGTTCCCAACCATCCCATTATGTTATTGCTTTGGCCATTTCATACCAGAACAAGCACTAGAACCTAAGGACATACGAATATAATCACACATAGAGGAACAGGATATGAGGGCAAACAGCATACCAAGAATGACATTCCGACGAATGACATTCAATTTTCCAGCCAGCTAGTGTGCTCTGTCTCTGTGCAACTCGGGTTAGTTCTTGTGGCTATCAGTTCAAAGCATATTCCCATCCACTGTGCCCGGGGGAGAGGTGGTGATACTACTATGTGTGCATTGATTTGTGACATCCATTGACGGGACAAATTAAACACGACGAGAAATACTACGAGAAGAGCGGAAATTCTTAATCCAATGACTTCCGGGCATCGCCCCTATCTGGTCTGGCTTAAGTTGGTATGGCTTAAGCATCCGCATCCGCATCCGCATCCGCATCCTGTGCAGCTCATAGTCGTTCATAACATTTGTCGTTTACATTCTTCGAGCTGAAACTTTGATACGAGTATCTCTGACCCATCTCCGTTCCCCACATTCCTAGTTATTGGCAATTGAGAAATTTAATTAAAAATTCGATCTACTATTTTTGAAGTGGGCTTGGTTGTTGGATGGACGGGGCGAGCTGAAGAAATACCATAGAAAAAGGAATTAGAAAGGCCAGAAGTGGCACTTTCCATGTTACAACTTCTTCCTCCACCGTTTTCCACATGCAGAGAGGGCGCAAAGAACATGGGATATGCGTTTCATTTGTGGAAGTCTTATGTGTCAGTGGGTGTATGTACACATATCCTGTTGATGAATACGGATACTTTGCCATCTAAAAATGAATTGAGGATTGAAATATTGATTCTTTGAAAGACTGTTGAGATTGACTTTTGAAAGTCTCATATCCGGACATGATTGAAAAGAGGAGATTTCCCGATAATCTACCACACTATTCGTATTTGCAGATAGAGGAGTAGGAAGGCTTAGTATGAGTATCTTCGTGATATTACTTCGAACAGATGTGTATTTAAAAAGAAGGGGAAAGATCTTATGAAAAAAGTCGTTGAGGTAAAAGTGTTTGCAAAATAGATTGTATGAAAGGATAGGTGTTGGAAATGATGTTGTAAAGACGATACTTTTCGAGGAAGAAAGTGTTTGAACAAAGGCTCAGAAAGCAAAAAAAAAACAGAAACGAATAAGTTTGAAAGAAGATAGGCAAGGACCGCTCTAGAGAACAATATTGATATTGGAGTGGAATGAATGTTTTTCGAATATTGACTTCAATATAAGTGTCTCAAGAGCACTTAAAACAGGATTTTGTACTGGAAAAAGTATTAGAAATCCAATAGTAAGGCTATCCTACCATTTGATATACGAGTACATATCTTATAGTGATTTCTCCTGCCTTTGAACCATTGTAGTCTTTCCATAAATACCCCTCTTGTGACATTTTTATTTTCCAGCCTTACCTAGTTAGGAGCTTCTAGTTTAAGTTTTAATTTTCTCACATCTGTGACTAGAGATTAATAATCCCTTTAATCTCGAACCAAACGTCTTTTTAGCTCTAACGTTCTCGTTCATTCGTTAGATGAGGCCGAGAATATTTCCCCTAGTAGCTCAGCTGCTTGCACTATAGATAGATCCTAGTTGATGACCTGTCGTCACCGTCATTCGATTCCTTATTACTGGCGATGGACTCAAATATTTCAAACTTCTCTAAAAATTAGACCGTTTACCATTTAACGCAGTTGCGGATGATCGGACGGATGCATGATCGATGATGTCGTTACCTATCTTTCTGGAGCACCTGCGCTTCTCCCATTGCCATACTGCATAATCGGATAACTACGATTTATATGGCGCCACAGTGCAAGCCACCTTAGCCAGTAAAATTCCAATACGATCAAAAACTAAGGCAAAAATACTACAATGTCCCAAAGGTAGTAAACATTTTTGATCGTTCGTCTGCCTCATCCTCCATCCCAAAGCTCATTCACAATGACATTCCAGCTGTCAGCTCTTTGGACAAGGCCAATCTGTTTGCTGAACACTTTGCGGACAGCTCAACACTCCCAGATTGTGCTTTGTCTCCGACTACACTTGAGTGCGTCGACTCTTCAATCGGACAAATCCACTTTCGCACTCGTTTAGTAGCAAGAGTCCTTAAAGATCTTAATATTCACAAATCCGCTGGTCCAGATGGTATATAGTATCTCCCCTCCTTCTGAAGAGGTGTTCTTCCATGCTGGCAAAAACCACTGCGTAAGCCTTTTCTTCAATCCTACTCTTTAGGACTCTTTCCGAGCAGATGGAAAACAGCACTTCTACAGCTCGTCCCTAAAAAAAGGGAATCTTCCTCCCTCTCCTCCTACAGACCCATTGCGCATACGTCCCTTCTTTCCAAGGTCATGGAACATCAATCTGGCGAAAGCAAGATAGTTGCAATTGATATTTTTAAGGCATTTGACAGAGTTTGCCATCAGGATCTTTTGTCGAAAGTTCGTGCTTTTAGGATCGATGACTCTCTTCTTCAATGGATTAGAAATTACCTTTTGGAGCGCTCAATTCAAGTTGTCTTAGACGGTTTCAAGTCTGATATTCACAAAATAAATGCTAGTGTGCCCCAGGGCTCCGTCTTCGACACTCTTTTTAATTTTCATTAATGATCTCTTGCCTGCTACTTCTAATTCAATATATTCCTTTGCTGATGACAGCACTCTTTGCTTTTCATATTCGTTCCCGGACTCACGCCCCTGCTCTTCGGCTGTAGAACGGGAACGGCAGCGTATGTTAAGCTTATTAAATTCCGATATTAACAGCATAACTAATTGGGGAACCACTAACAGAGTAGAATTTAATGGCACTTGCATCGTCGAAACCGATAAAGTCTCCATTTTCGGTATGCGTGTCAATGAAAACTTACGTTTGAATGATCACATATCCGGTGTCGTCAAAAACGCTGCGAAATGTCTAGGTTCCCTCAGCGATGTAGTCATTATAACCTCCAAACATTTAAAACCAACGTTCACCGGTACCTCTCTTTCTATCCTCCCTGATTTTCCTTCGCCCGCGCTGTGTGCCAGCATTTTAAGGGTACTCAAATCCCTTGGGCGCGCGCAAATTATATATATATAAAAAAAAGGGCCTTAGTTAACGTGCCTCTCCTAGTACCGCGGTACTTTTTTAGCTGCCTTCAATTGCTGGGGTCTTCATTCATTTACGAGTATGTGTGCCACCTATGTAATACGAGATCGTCCTCTACTGCGTTGTTCCTCTGAGTTGGAGTCGTAAACTTTCCAGGCCGAAGCGCTAGTGTCTATGCGTTCAAGGTGACTTAGCCATCTAAGCTGGGTTACGAGTATTTGGGCTTTTCCGAAGGGGTTGACATCGGCGTACAGTCCGTTGATGAACGCTAGACCGAAAATTATGTAAAGAATTTGTTTCTCGAAGCGCCTGAGGGCATTTCCGTCCGCTTTCGTCAGTGTTCAAGATTCCGTGGCGTAAATCAGGACTGGGATGATCAGGGTCCTCTATAAAGTCTTTTTCGTTACTCTAGAGAAGCCTTCACTACTCAACTGCCTTCTAAGCCCAAGCAAGGAGCGATTTCCACTCTGATATAGTTGTCGGAGTTGATAGCGGCACTTAAGTAGAAAAAGTTCCTTACTGCCTCGAAGTTGTTGCTGCCTATCGTGATGTTTTGTCCTAGGCGTCAATGTTGTGTTGACAGCATATAAATTGTTTTTGCTTGATTGACCGCTAAATTCATCTTTACCGCTTCTGCTTTAATAGTCGCAAACGCTCCACTGACAGGTTGTTGTGCTCTTCAATGTCGTCAGCGTGTGCTGGTCATTTAACAGACTTTTGAAAGATGAGTTGGCTTACGAGTTTCCCACAATTCTTTCAAGAACGATGTTGAGGAAGTCACATGACAACCCATGGCCTTGTTTCAGTTCTCTTTCGACATTAATGGTCTCGTTTTTGCCACGGTTTTGTCATTACCGACCCTGACGGAGCAGCGTGCTTCTTCCATCGTCATCTATGCTGAATGAGCGTTCCAGTGACGCTAAGACTAGATAAACTATTGAAGAGGCGGTGAGTATCGATTTGGAACTCTTTGGGGTTTTTCTAAGATCTGCGGTAATGAGAAAATCTGATCTATGAGTATGGTGGGCTTTTCCGACCGATCACACAAGTGATGAAAGATCTTAGGCGTTTACATAGATAGGATTTTATATGTGATGCTGAGGCGACTGCTGTGGTTGGTTTAGTTCAAGCGGAACGGATACAAAATGCTGACAATCCATACGTCGCGTATACTTTTGCCAACCCAGATTCTAGAGCTGAGTTCATGTATGCTTTGCCTCGTATCCAATCACCACCTGCCGCTTTATACAGCTCGGTGGGCATCGTGTCCAACAACTTTGTTGAACTTGAGTTTTAGAAATTGTTGTCCTGACTTCGTCTTGGCCGGGTGGCTGGAAATTTTGGCTACCTTCCGGGTTAAATATTTTATTCTGCCTCATGGTGCGGTGTTGATGAGGACATCAGCCAATAATAATAATAATCTTTCTAGAGTCTCAGTACCGACTGTGGTTCTGCTATGAGCTTTCCTTCTCCATCCTGGTAGATCATTGTGCGGGCTTTGCTTTAAGTTGTCGCAAAACTTCCGCATTGCATTCGCCTTGTAGCTTCTAAGGCCGCGATTAAGCGATGTGTTCTTCTCTTCTTTTTCGCCCGTAGAGCTTACAAGCTCCTCTCGTTCTTTTGTGTAGGACTATCTTACATATGCGTTATTTTTCGAGATTTGCCTATCTGTAATCGCCATCAAAACGAGGGTTTCCTTGCGGTAGCGGGTTGAAACCATGTATATTAGGGGCGACCTCTTCGATTAGGCTTTGGCAGTGACGCCAAAATTTGGTGGCATCGGACTTCTCGGGAGGATCCTCACAGTGTGCATCCGTATCTTGGCTATAACCAGATATATAACCATGGCGATGTTAGCTGCGCAACTCTTGAGAAATACCTTGCGTTGATCGCAATATGATTGATTTGGTTGGCAATTTGTAGATTCGGAGTTAACCAAGTTCCTTTATGGATATCAAGGTGTGGAAATCGTGTGCCAACTATGGTTACATTAGACTCCTGGGGCCTTCATTTGACGGCAAATCCGCATCCTAACAAACTGCAGCCGCATTTTCTTGGATGGCGATTATATCCGCGTTGAGGCACTGGCTTATGATTTGGCTGCACGCGGTCTGTTAAGGGTTCGAACATTCTACTCGCTGATCTGAAATTCGTTGTCCTTTAATCGTTTTCCAAGGTCGTCAACGGTGAGTCCGTCGAGATCCGAGCTCGTAATTTTTTTTTTTATCTCTTCCATATAGCGTTGTGAGCCGTATGACGGCGTAGACCAGCTGTCCACAATGGTTTTTGGGACTTCAACTAATTAAAAAAAAGAAACTCTCAAAATTCTAGTTTCAAGGTCTTTATTTCGCTGTGGTCTCATTCAAACTCCTCCGTACCAGCAACCATTTCCCCAAAAAATCAGTTACAACAATTTTTCTTGAAGGAAATTTCAAAAGGAAATTTAGCTTGCAAAAAGGACTTCACATAGAAATGAATTTTAGGCTAATTCACAATTGTAACAATATTTAGATTATATTTTTATATTTTTCGAGAGATACGAGGGCGGGTCAATAATTCTGTGCATTTTTGAATTTGTGACCTCTTTACTGAAACATCAACACTGCTCCTGTCAACAGGCATTTGTCAGTTGACTCCTGTCAAAATTTAAACTTGCTGCGTCAGTTAGTTTGTGTTTGACAGCTATTTTTATCAGACTACTCACTAATTTGAGGAGAAAATGGAAAAAAGTGAATTTCGTGTGCTTATTAAGCATTATTTCTTGCGAAAAAAAACCATTACCGAGACCAAGGCTAAGCTTGATAAATACTGCACCATCGATTTCAATGGTAAAAAAGTGGTTTACTGAATTTCGTTGTGGCCGTACAAGCACTGAAGATGCCGAACCTCCTGGACGCCCAGTTGAGGTCTCTACACCCGAAACAATCGAAAAAATTCACGATATGGTGTTGGCCGACCGAAGATTGAAAGTGCGAGAGATTGTGGAAGCCGTAGGGATCTCGCATGGCTCAGTGGTTTCAATTTTGAATGATCACTTGGGCATGAGAAAGCTTTCCGCAAGATGGGTGCCGCGTTTGCTCACAGTCGACCACAAACGCAATCGTGTAACAACTTCACAGGAAGGTTTGGCGTTGTTTAATCGCAATATGGAGGAGTTTTTGCGCCGTTTTGTAACCGTGGACGAAATATGGATCCATCACAACAAACAACAGTCAAAACAGTGGGTTTCTAAGGGTGAATCGGCGCCAAAGAAGGCCAATGTGGGTTTGTCAGCCAATAAAGTTATGGCGACTGTTTTTTGGGATGCACGCGGGATAATCCACATTGACTACCTTCAAAAGGGAAGAACAATCAATGGGGAATATTATGCCAACTTATTGGACCGATTCAATGACGATTTGAAAAAAAAAACGACCTCATTTGGCCAAGAAAAAAGTTCTTTTCCACCAAGACAATGCAAGGGTGCACACATGTGCAGTTGCCATGGCAAAAATCCATGAATTGGGCTATGAATTGCTCCCTCATCCACCCTATTCTCCAGATTTGGCTCCGAGCGACTACTTCTTGTTCCCAAACCTGAAGAAATGGCTTGGTGGAAAAAGATTTGACTCCAATGATGAAGTCATCTCGCAAACAAAGGCCTATTTTGAGGACCTCGACAAGTCATTTTTTTTGGAAGGGATAAAAAAATTGGAGAAGCGTTGGACAAAGTGTATAGAGCTCAAGGAAGACTACGTTGAAAAATAAAATTATTTTTTTATCAAAAAATCAGTTTTAATCCAAAAGTCACGGACTTATTGACCCGCCCTCGTATTTTTAACTTTAAATTATATTTGAAGTATTGTATGAACATCCTGCCCGCCTTGAAGAGCCGAACAGGTTGGAAGATCTCTTCAATGAATTGGTAGGGGCGCCAAGCGATGAATTGGCCGTCTGAGTATCGTCCTTTTAACTCGAATATCTGTAACTCGTATCTTTGAATCCGCACCAGGTATGACTCTTTCTATGCGACCCAACAACCACTGCTGTGGAGGCAAATTGTCGTCTGCAACTAGCACTAGCGTTCCGACACTGATGTTCTCAACTGACTTCTGCCATTTTGCTCGTCTTTGAAGCTCCAGTACGTATTCCTTCGACCATCTTGCCCAAAAATGTTGCTTGATTTGTGTTAGTCTTCGCCATCTGTCAAGTAGTGGAACATCTTTCTGAACGGCTGGTTCTGGAATAGAGTTTAAAGGGACACCAATTAAAAAATGACCTGGGGTCAAAACTCTTTCATCATTTGGATCAGGACTTAGAACACAAAGTGGACGAGAATTCATGATACTCTCGATTTCAGCTACGACGGTCGAGAATTCTTCATATGTCAGATAAGCTAATTTCACTGTCCGATATAAATGGGATTTAGCGGACTTCACTGCGGCCTCCCACAGGCCTCCGAAGTGGGGAGTTCTGGGCGGTATGTGTATGAATTGGATACGTTTAGCAGCACACCAAGATTGTATCTCATCCTGCGTTTGCTGTTCCAAAAATAATCTGCGAAGTTCTTTGAGCTCATTTCGAGCCCCAACAAAGTTAGTGCCGTTGTCACAATGTATCTCGTTGCACAACCCTCTTCGTGCAACAAATCGCTTCAGCGCAGCTATGAAACCTTGGGTTGAAAGATCGGAAACAACTTCCAAATGGGATGCCTTCGTCGCAAAACAAATAAAGACTGCAATATACGCCTTGTGAGTGCAGTACCCGCGCCGTTTTTGAGAGATGTGAAACGGCCCACAGAAATCCACACCAGAGATTGCAAAAGGCCTGGATATAGTGACTCTGCTTGCAGGCAAATCACCCATGATTTGATGCATTAGTTTTGGCCGATATTTGAAGCAATGGAGACATCCATCTACCACTTTTTTGGCTAAGTGGCGAGCGTTGACAATCCAGAAGCGCTGTCTAATAATTGCGACTAAGGCTTGAGGACCTGCATGAAAGTTAGTTTTGTGTAGATGGACAACGACATTTTTGACAAAAAGGGAATTTTTTGGGAGGAGAATGGGACATTTGGAATTATAGGGAATGTCTGCATTCTGCAAACGCCCACCTACTCTTAGGAGTTCAATGTCGTGCTCAGTATCGAGAAAGGGATTGAGATTACTGATAACACTTTTTGGGCTTATCTTCTTTGTTTTACTCAAATCCTTTATTTCCTCCAGGAAATGAATTTGTTGAATGGTCCAAATGATACGAAGAAACGCGATTTCCAATTCCTCTGGTATAAGTGTTGTACTTGTACATGGGGGGTTAGATAATGTAGAGACTTTAGATTTCAAATTATTGGATACGTACTGCGGGTATCCGAAGATTCTGTTGGTTTTTTGAAAGTCACTGAAACGAACAAAATTTTCCGCAAATTCAACTATCTCACCTGCTTTCGTAAGCAGGGTAACCGAATGATTATTTTCATTGGCAACGAGCGAAATGAGAGGTTTTTGCTTCGGCCAGTGCTCGATAGTCTGGTACAAAAACTGTGGTCCACTGAACCAGCTACTATTTATAAGCTCCGTGCCATAGGCTCCACGAGACACAATGTCAGCGGGGTTGGTTTTTGTGTTTACGTACCTCCATATAGCTGATGGTAATGAAGATTGGATCTTGGAGACCCGATTGGCCACGAAAATTTCCCAAGAAGACGGGTAGGCAGAGATCCAACGAAGGACAATTTCAGAGTCTGTCCACAAATAAATATTCTCAATCAAGTAGTTAAGATTGGGTAACACTTTTAAAGTTAATTCAACGAGCAAAGTAGCAGCGCAGAGTTCCAATTTCGGCAGCGATTTGGTCTTAATGGGTGCTACTTTCGATTTCGCGCTAAGTAAGTTACATTTTATATTCCCGAAAGTGTCGGTGGTTCTCAAATAAAGACAACAGCCATAGGCCCGAATAGACGCATCCGAGAACCCATGTAATTCAACCTTGATATCTTCTACGTTTGAAAAAGAGATGTATCTGGGGAGTTTGATTTGGTCTACCGTAGATATTTCCTTGCGAAACTCTTCCCAGCGGGTCTGTATCTCCATGGGAAGAGACTCATCCCAACTACTTTTGATGATCCAAATGTCCTGCATCACAATTTTTCCTTTTACTACAATTGGGTTAATAAGACCGAGGGGATCGAAAATCTGTGACAGTTCTGATAAAATCAATCTCTTAGTAATGGTTTTAGAGTCGCTTTCTTTTGGTTTGATGTACTGAAATTCATCGGTTGTAGGATTCCAAACTATTCCTAGGGTTTTAATAACGTCTTTGTCATTAATCCTCAGAGATGAATCTTTTTCCTTTTCCTGATGCGAAATTCTTCCCATTATTTCAGCGCTATTACTACTCCATTTCTTAAGATCAAAGCCAGCACTTAACAAAATTGTTCTAACCTCTAAATAAATTTTAGTTATGATCTCTAATGAATCTCCGCCAGTGATCATATCATCCATATAGAAATCCTCATTTATTACCTTAGCCCCTAAGGGATATGTAGATACATTCTGATCGGCCAAGAGTTTTAGACACCTCGTTGCAATAAATGGGGCTGATATTGTACCATAGGTCACAGTTCGTAATCGGAATGCCTTTAGTTCATCCCGATCCGAAGCTCTCCACAAAATGCATTGATGGTTCCGATCTTCATCATGCACGAGTATCTGCCGATACATTTTTGAAATATCAGCAGTAACAACGAATTTGTATGTACGAAAACGAAGAATGATATCGTACAAATCGTCTTGAATTACTGGCCCTTTTAATAAGAGATCGTTCAACGAAAGATTTGAAGTTGTCTTTGCGCTGCAATCAAAGACAACTCTCAATTTTGTAGACAACGAATCGGGTCTGAGCACAAACTGATGAGGAGCGAAATACTTGATCTGATCAATTTGATTCCTAGGAACTTCTTCCATATGACCTAAGCTTTCATATTCAGTCATAAATTCTACGTACTGTGCCCTGACTTCCTTATTCCTTCGCAATCTGTTTTCTAGGTTAATAAACCGCCTTTGAGCCTGTCCCAACGAATCCCCCAATTGACCGCCATTTGGTTTAAACAACAGATTAACCAGAAATCTTCCATCTTCCTGTCGACGTACACCTTTCAAAAATTCCATCTCACACTCCTCCTCTTCCTTTGATGAGAATGGTTGCTTTCGATTCACCTCCTCCATTTCCCAGAACCTCTTAACTATTTCACTAAGACACGCATCCTCAGACTCGGAGCAGGTAACTAGGGTAGATGCTACTTGAGGATTGGAGGATATCTCGTATTTGCCAGAAACAACCCACCCAAATAATGTTTTTTGGAGGATCGGTAATTGGGGGTTCAATGTTATTTGTCCGACGCACAATAGCTGGAAAAAGCTGTCAGCTCCTATAAGCAAATCTATGTGATTTGGCCGGTAAAAATCGGGATCGGCAAGCAAAACATTTTTAGGTATCTTCCATTGCGATATATCCAATTCATTTGCAGGAAGAATATTGGTTATACTTTTCAGAATTAAAAGATCTAGATTGATTTCAAAGTCTGAAATTCGAGATCGGCAACTAGCTTCAACTTTGTAGTTAATGGCGGCATTCGATTTACCAATACCAGAAACGATTGAATGAGTTTGACTTTTCTTAAGTCTTAACTTTTGCACCATGTCCTCCGTAATGAAATTAAGCTGCGATGCTGAATCAAGAAGAGCGCGAACAGGATATAATTGGCCAAACGAATTTCTCATATACACTAGAGCAGTGGCTAGGATAACCTCAGGGCAATTTTTCTTAAACATGCTCGAGACCAGGTGAGTACTACCAAAGGTACTTGACTGTAAGCTATCAGCAGATACACTACCAGTGTTAGTGGGTTGATTAGTCGTAAACCTGTGCAACAAATGGTGATGTGGCATTGAGCATACCCTGCATTTTGGTGCTTGACATCTTCGGACCGAATGTCCCTTTGCAAGACAATTAATGCAAAGAACTCGTTGCTTAGCTTCTTGAAAACGCCTAATTACAGACAGCTGATTGAAGTTTTCACACGTACTTATGTCATGTGTTTTGGCGGAGCAAAATTCGCACGATAACGACTGTGCAACTAAGGTGTTATGAGACTGTGGCTGTCGATTATTATTTCGGAAACGAGATCTATTCGGCGGCGGATTAGCATTAGCTTCATTCTTGAAAAGCTTAGATTCCTTTGCCTCAAGAGTTTGACAACGACGGTCTAATACTTTTGAAAAGTCGTCCCACTTCGGAAGTATGGAGTGATCGAACGATTCATCCCACTTTGCCCTAGTATCAGCATCAACCTTATCCAACGCTAGCGAAATAAAAAAGGCATCACAAATATTCTCATGACTTCCAATCGAAAGCATAGCTGCAATATGCGAATTAAAACTATCCTCTAAATTGCGAAGATTCACCGCAGAACTTTTAGAAATTTTGTTAATATTCATTAATCCATTTAAGTGTTCTTGAAACATCAGTGTTTTGCTATCAAAGCGTTTTTTCAAACGATCCAGGGCCTTGCGATAGTTTAAAGGCGTTAAATCGAACTCTTTAATTGCGTTCAAAGCTGCACCAGATAAGCACTTCCTCAAGTAATTAAATTTCTGGAGTGCTTCCAATGAATCATCCTTGTCAACAAGATTAGAAAAAATCCCTATAAAATTCGGAAATTCAGAAAATTTGCCAGAAAATGTTGGTAATGTTATACGTTCTAGCTTGGAACGGGATATAGGCTGCTGCGATATAAACGATGAATTAAAACCATCTCCAACTATTGTATTTCCTCGCTGTTCTAACAACATTGATTGAATCATGGATTTCGTCGACACATAGGCGTCCTCTAATTCCGCTCTATGATTTGCCTTTTCCTCCTCAGGCATATTTATTTTTTCCAACGACAGTTGTACATTCAAACCTTGTTTGAAGTAGGATTCAATAATGCCCAAACGACATTCTAATTCTACACTCGACATTGACGAACCTTTACCACTAATAAGCTTCTTTAATCTGGTTATATTACCTTTCGTAGAAGACCTAATCGCTTTTAATTCGGACAATGTTCGCAATTGATTACTATCTAACCCCCCTCCAGACTTCTCTCCACCACCTTGTGCAGCATTCTCATCTTGATCAATCATATTGACCCTCCAACTATTTATTCAACCAACAAAAATAACCAAGAAAATCCAACGAACACACTGCAGTCCAACTATTAAGAGAATTTCCAGTGAAAGATTAGCAATCCAAAACAACAACGTGAGAATTTTATTAGCAGCAACAACGATGAGTAATTTAAATTTTTTCAAAAAATAATCCAACGATTTCAACAGCATGAACTAAATGTTATCTCCAAGCGATGACCACAGCGAAAACTGCAACTACAATAAAAGCTTTTCACCCACAGTAAATGAAATGATAGCGAGCACCAGATTCAACAACGATAAAGATTACTCCAACAAGCAGCGACGATCAAACCAGAAACCAACTTGGAAATTTGAAAGCTTTTCTTCCGTGAAAGAATTTCAACAAAATTCTGTATGCCAATGCAATGAATTCCAGTGCAATTGTTTTTGGTAATTTGCAACAACTATTTTGCGATTGAAATGCGATTGCGAAGACGATGCAAAGCAGAAAGAAGAAAAAGTCGATGTCTTTCAAATGTCATTCAAATGTCTTTCAAATGCCCCGTAGATTATGATGGGATAAATTAAAATGTAGATTTATTTTACATATGCAGAATCGAATATTTAAATTACAGTATTTCTACAGCTTTAAATTACAAATGTCCAGAGATGCATACATACATTTTAGAAGATTTTTTATACTCGGCGATTGCCACCGCTTGGTTATTTGTCTCCAATTGTTCTCCCTCGATGTAGATTGATGATCGTTGATCGATGATCGATGATCGATGTTGAGTAAGGTGAAGCAAATTAAATGTTTTAAATTACACTTTTATGACTTAAAAGTATGATGGGGATTAATGTGAATCCCGGGTTTCGGCACCAAAAAATGTCCACAATGGTTTTTGGGACTTCAACTAATTAAAAAAAAGAAACTCTCAAAATTCTAGTTTCAAGGTCTTTATTTCGCTGTGGTCTCATTCAAACTCCTCCGTACCAGCAACCATTTCCCCAAAAAATCAGTTACAACAATTTTTCTTGAAGGAAATTTCAAAAGGAAATTTAGCTTGCAAAAAGGACTTCACATAGAAATGAATTTTAGGCTAATTCACAATTGTAACAATATTTAGATTATATTTTTATATTTTTCGAGAGATATTTTTAACTTTAAATTATATTTGAAGTATTGTATGAACACCAGCAATATGCTACTGGCCGAGCCTGCCGTTGCCATTTTATCCCGCATAAATAAGGGTTTACCGGGTATCACCACTGGGAGGTAGGGCAGGCACTACGCTACAAACTTGATTGTTGCGCTGCTGGCCCAATCTAAGTTAGAGGACAGCCAGCGGTTTCCCGATCAATCGCCGCGCAAATCCCCGAGATCAAATTGATTCTCATTATTTTCAAGGGAGAAACCTGGCTGCGGAAGTGAAGTGTGAAATTATTGACGAGTTTCAGCTGCCTGCAGCTGTTTCCCGGGTGTAATATGAGAATTCTATTTCAGCAAGACGGCGCCAGAGCCTTGATAAAGGGAATTTTTTTCGATAAAATTTATGAGAAAATATGTAGACGAATTCCTTTATGTTGTGAGGATACCTCAAGTTGAAGGTTCACAGTAATAACCTTCGGATGACTCAGATTTAGACAGGAGAATATTGTACCAATTGCATCTACGCATTCTCTTCTAGTAAAGCGTTAAATAGTTAAGTCGTCTTCTATTTTTTTAAAACGGCTGCTTGCCTGAAATGATATTCATAAATTAGCTTCTGTTTGACAAAGTTGAACCGAAACTGACACAGCAAGATCCCATTATTTCATGTGCCACTTTAAGACTTTTAAATATTAATCTGTCCAAAGATAGACACTTTAATTAAAATTCTACCCACATCCTCTCTAGCTAATCCCAAACCACTTTGAATACTTGACAAATTAGAAGAAAAAAAAAAAAAAATCACTTGACCAAAACCACTGGTTATGGTGGAGGACACACAAATGTAACTAACTTTTCATTTCACCTTTCATCGTTAATCAAAAAATTCACCACAAACCATCCGCCATTGTGCCCAATAACTCACCACCGAAAGGACCTTTTCAATTTAGATCCGTACATCCTCTATAGCAAATGGGTCGGCACATTTGGAGAGGACTTTTCAATGTCCGACAAGTCGGATGTGGGTAACTTCTTCTTTCATTATATGGAGCTCCAGATATGTCAGAAAGATTTTTGTGTAACGCAGAAAATCCCAATGGCAACCACTTTCGACTCCAAAATGCATCATCCTTACACACTATGGCGTGGTGGTGGGGTCGGGGGCTATGGCTGGAGTGGGATCGGGATCGGGCACAGGAACGGGAACAGGAACTGAAGCTTCCAACAGAAACTGCATCAGAAGCAGACAGTGGCCCTGCCGCCGGCCGGCGTACCACTTTGACAGAAATATCATAAAATACGAGGATTTTTCGTAGATTTATGAGTTGAAATGAAAGTCTCTCGGGGAGGTCCATACAGAATTGTCCAGCCACCCACAACGTATGAATTCAGATTAGTCGGGTCGTTGTTTTTTTTCCTTTATGAGTATGGATGGGGAGAGGGCTATAGGTAACTGGAAACCATATGTCCTTCGAACGGACGTGTGTAATGAAAGTTTCACACTTAGATGGATGGATGATGATGGTGGAGGTGGATGGTTGGACGGTTGAGCTGGAAGCAACTCTGGAGTACGTATCATCGAGATACTGATACGGGTAAAAGTGCTGCTGTTGCAGCTCATACAAGCGCAGTATGACATTCAAGGATGAATGATTGTTATTGGGTATGGGATAAGCTCCGGAGGTCATTACTGTAGAGATACTCGTCCTCGTAGTCGGGCCCAGTGTGCGTTCTTTAGATATAATTTTTTTTACTTGTCCTTTGGTTAGGGTAGGTATGAGTTTTTTTTTTTTTTTTTTTTTTTCTGCACCAGTCAAGAGCCGATCAATTTGTAAGTATTCAAGTGGGTTTGAGGGAGAGCATGTGAAGTGAGTAGTGTCCGTGGTAAGTGGCTTCTGGGGAATAAATTTCCATAAAACAGTGTGTGGTTTTTCGATTTCGCGGTTTAAAACTCATTTTCAGCGAAAAAAAAAAAAAAAAAATACAAGTAGTCAAACGGAAGCGAATCTCCATTAAACACCTTAAATATGCTTTAAGGGAGTATGAGCTGAATTTAAAAAAATAATTAATTTAATTAATTATAAAAGGTGAAAGCACCCACCATGGACTGATAGGAATCTCGCCGAAAAATGGTAAATTGTTTTCCCATGAGTTCTGCTGTCGTTGTTGCCGCTTTTTGTTTTATAGCTTTCCAGCTGCGTTGTTCTAGGGTATATCGTTTCGAAATCGCCTTGCTTCGGCTAGGTGTGATGACAGTTGTTCTTCATGTAGATGCAACTTTGAAAGAGGATTTACAGAGAGTCATTCAACTGTTCACTCTAGTTAATAGTGGCCTTCTGTTGCATTTTAGGGTCTCACTTTGTTCGAGTACTCCTCCGAAATATGTGTATGCCTTGTGGCATCGTAAGTTAGGCCTGTTTTCTATGTTTGTGTTGAGGAGATTAATACGCCTTTTACAGTACACAACTTCCACTTATTTTGTCTTATAGAACAGTTTTTTCATGTACATATGTACATGCATGTCCTTGTCATACTGGGCTAGAGTATAATTTTCGACGACCATTTTTGACATATTTTGCCGTTTAATTGCCTTAGAGACAAGAAAGCGGCTGAGGCCCTTAAAGAGATATGTGAAGTTTGTGGTGTTGACTGCTTATCAGGACGCACACGTAAGAATTGGTTCAAGAAATTCTGTTCTGCAGGTTTTTCATTCGAAGATGATCAACATTCGGGAAGGTAAACTGAAGCTGATGCTATATAAAGCCATGAAAGAGTCGACGAAGTTGATCCTCTCAAATCGAATTATCACTTGTGATGGAACATGTGTCCTTCACAACAACATCAACCGAAAAAAATCATGGTCCAAGGGTGATGAACCAGCACAAACCTCATCACCCACCGACATGCGTCAAAATAGAGAAATGTTGTCAATCTGGTGCGGTTATAAAAGTATCGTGTATCATATTTTGAGCTGCTTTCAGCCCTCAGTTCAGACATTTACTGGGGACAGCTAATGGAGGAAATAAAGAGGAAATGGCTAGAATTCTTAAATCGGGAGGAATTTCTTTTCATGACAACGCTAGATCTGAGAAATTATTGGACCATCGTTGAAAAGTGAGGTCACATCCACCATACAGCTGCGACTTTGCAACATCGGATTTTCACTTGGTTCGCAGTTTGGCAAGACCTTCACAAATGAAGATGACTTGAAATCGCACTTGGCCCAATTTTTTTTTTTTGCTAGAAGAAACCAATTTCTAACTGGGTAACTTATTGCCAGCTGAAATTGTTGTCTTAGTTATGTTACGAGTAAAGCCTGTTTCCAACCTCAATATTAGCAATATAGGGAATTCACCCACTTTTGTGATGAGAAATAGGCAGGAGGTCCTAGATATCACCCCTGCTTCAAATATAGAAGGGTTAGAATGGAGAGTAGTCGACGAAGAGCCGATGTCTGATAACCGATGGGTACGCTTCAAGGGACTTTCAGAACAGGGTGTGTAGTTTTGAACGAACTCCTAGGAAGACTGATTGGATAAAGTATACTGAAGTGGTAAATATACTCCTGGATACCCAATCAATCACCTAGGTAGGGCGGTAGAAAATATTATTAAGGCACTATCAATGGCATTTGAGCAAGCTTGTCCTCACAGAACACCAAAAAGGGCTCAACCAAGATGTTGGGATAGAGAAAGAGATTTAAAAACTCTGCAATAGGGCGAAGCCTTTCAGAAGTGACAGTACGTAGAATGAGTACTACGAATGTAAGAAACAATTCAAGTACCAAGCTAGAAAGTCAAAAAGGCTTAGTAGCGAGCGTTCCTAGCTACCTAAGAAAATATGACGGAATCTGGGCCGTTTCCGGTGACATTGGTGGAAACTCATTTTTCTGGATTCACATTATCAGATGACTCTGACATGCTACGGCACACTGTGAACATTGATCTCTCTCTCTCCGAAGAGGAAATATCACGTTGTGCAATTCAGCCCTTGAAGCCGTATAAATCTCCCGGTCCGGATGGTATTCTATCGATTATGCTACAGAAAGCACCGGAGGTAGCAATCCAAAAAATTATGGAAATTCTTAAGTACAGCCTAAATAGCTTGGATGGAAGTTAAAGTGGTTTTCATACCAAAAACTGGCAAAGAGACAATAAGTTTGTCATCATTTATGCTTGAAACCCTATAGCGCTTATTAGAGATTCATACTAGGAACAGATGAAGTAATGGCTTTTTGATTGAGTCCCAGTATGCATATATGAAAGGCAAAACTGTAGAAACCGCCCTGCACGTGGTGGGGAAATTAGAAAGGAGTCTTCACTTCGGTGAGTTTGCGGTCGTGGCCTTCCTCGATATAGACGGAGCGTCATTAAAACCGCTCTAGTACATTATAAATTGGGTTTGCAACATGCTTGCAAGTAGGAAAATAAACTGTTCCATTGGACAAAGCTCGGTTAGAATGTCTATAATCAGGAGAACCCTCAAGGGAGAGCCATATTGCCACTCTTATGGGTGCTGGTTACCAATAGCATCCTTAAAAGGCTTAGTACAACGGGTATAAATCCCACGCAGATAACGTGATCATAATCGTGCAGGGAAAATACTTGAATATTTTAAGCGAGATTATAGAGGTTGACCTGAAGACGAACACCACTTGGGCAAAAAGCTTTGTCTCAATGCCAACCCTTCCAGAACGGAACTGGTTCTTTTTACCAGAAAACAGAAGATACCGCAATTCAAACTTCCTGTACGGTGGTGCTAAGACTCATACTTACATATGGCGCACTAGTATGGTGGAAAGCAACAAACGAGAAGACGGTTTACGGTGCGCTCCGTACCATCTCTGCGGCAGCATTGGATACCTTTTTGCACTTAACACCGCTTGATTTACAGATCAAAAAACTTGCTGGCAACAGTGCGATACGACTCACTAATTTGGGTCACTTCAAAAGCATTAGTTCCGGACACGACACAGTCGTAGCGGAGCTACTGCTAAGCAATCCGATTCTAACGGATGAAATTCCTTCCTCGGTCGACTTCGACCTTGTGATATAATTTATCCGAAGACGGAGGACTAGGAAAAAAATACAATAATCAGCTCGAATGAAATTGCAATTTTCACAGTTGGCTCGAAAACAGAGGAAGGAAGAGGTTCTGTATCTTCTCAGAAGCTCGCAGAACCAAGAGTGGCTATAAGACTACCGGACGCAAGCAGTGTCTTCCAATCAGAGTTTCTGGATGTCCTCAGGACAGCTGAGCTAATGCAGATGGGATCGGTACCCGGAAGAGATAAAGGCGCACTTAAGGCAATGGAATCGACCAACATCAATTCTGATATACCAGCTTGATCAAAAAGTTCCCGGGGACACCACCGTGTGGCGCTCCCATTGTTCCGATTTGAGTTCTGTTTTTTTTGTTAAGTTCGCAAATCTGTTGTTGACATTCCCTCTAAATCGTAGCGTCATAGCTTGACATTTGCAAAAGACGTAGCCAAGAGTACATCTATCTATGTGTGTGTTGGCGATTTTTTACAATTTTACAAATGGATTTGAATTTGCAACAACGAACTTGTATTCAATTTTGCGCAAAAAAACGGATTTAATGGTGCGCGAACGTTGGATATGTTGGCAAAGTGTTTCGTCAATGATTCTCTAAAGAAAACGGTCGTTTACCAGTGGCGTGAGCGGTTCAAAAGTGGTCGTGAGTCAATCGAAGATAATGAACGCAGACCATCGACATTGAAAACCGACGAAAACATTGATGAAGTCAAAGAAATGTTGGTCAATAACCGCAAATTAGACATCAGAGAGATAGCGGAGGACTTGAATATTGTCTATGGATCCGTCTAAGACATTTTGGTTAATGATTTGTTGGTGCCAAATGACCTCAATTTCATGCAAGAAAGAGACCATTTTGACGTCGCAAAAGAGATGATTTGCGAGGCTGAATCCGATCCCACATACATCAAAAAGATCATTACTGGAGACGAGAAGTCTGCGTATGAGTACCACGCGCAATCCAGACGTCAGGCAAGTGAATGGCGTTCACCAAATGAGCCGAGACCAAAAAAACCACTTCGTTTTCAGTCAAAAAAGAAGGCAATGCTCACGGTTTTCATGGATTACAACGGTGTAGTGCATCATGAATTTTTGCCAGAAGGCCAGACTGTAAACAAAGGTCCTCCGTATTATTTGGGTATTGTGAGACGTTTGCGTGAAGCAATTCGCCGAAAGAGACCAGAATTGTGGGGAGAAAACTCGTGGATTTTGCACCATTATTCGTAATTTTTTGTCGAAAAATGCAACAAATACCACCCAACAGCCACCGAATTCACCTGAGATCTCTCTATGTGACTTCTTTCTGTTCAATCGAGTTAAAAAAGCACTACGGGGAGCGCGTTCCAGTAGCCGAGAGGAAGTAATGGAAAAATCGCAGGAAGCACTGATGGACATACTGAAAACCGAATATAAAAAATGTTTCGAGGATTGGATCAAGCGCTGGCATAAGTGTGTTATAGTCGATGGGGATTACTTTGAAGGGGACAATATAGATTTAGATGAATAAGCTTGTATTTCCAATTTTCTGAATACATTCCGGGAATTTTGATTAAGGTAGTAGTCAGGGGCCCTCGCACAGTGCTCAAAGCATTATGCAGTCAGAACCGAATGAGAGTATGATGGGTGCCAAGACACTGCAGGAAACCACCCACTGCATAATAAGTAGCACTATCGAGAAAAAAATCTTAAAGACTGCCAACCTATGGTGGTCTAGTCTTGAAGGACACAGAAGTTAATAAAACAGGGATAAGCTTAGGACAATAAAAGGAATGCTAAAAGGACACTGTCTCCTGCGGAAACACGCAAAGAGACTCAAATTGTCAGATATGGACATTTGCATATTCTGTAAGGTTTCGAAGGCACAACACACAGACTGTGTGAATGGATTTCGAAACCCAGAGGAACTAGACGGCACGAACTTCAAAGACCTTCTTGAATTTGTAAAGAAATTGGAAGTTTCACCAGGGAGATTGTTTAGGTTTTTGCCATTTGAAGACAAATTCAACTGGTTTCACAGGGATCGCGTTGGGCCCGTTTTAGTACCTGGTGTTTATGCGATGGCATATTCATCACACCCTTGTTTAAACCTAAGGGTGTAGCGAGTAGATATAAACTACTCAAAGTGAATCATACGTCACTTACAAGCAGAACCTTCTGTTAGTCTAAATAATAAATAATAGCGATGTTAGTTAAGCCCCCCTGCAGTCAGAAAACCATGTGATTGCTGCAATTTCAACATTTTAATTGCTTTTTGCACTTTTTTCACTTTCTTTCGCCTTTTGCACACGTTTCACAGATTCCAAAAAGTCTGTGTATCTGTTTCAATATTTTCGCAGAATTCGTGTGTTTGACGATATCCAGTGGGTAAGTGGGTTGCTCTATTTGCACAATCTCAGAGTCAACCTTTTTTAATCGCTGCACAAACATCTACGTATGTGTTCCATCATAGAAGCATCAATATTATGTGCCGCATGTATCAATCCAAAAGTATTAGTCATTCGAATAGGCAAACGTTGCTCGTTTGAATTGACAAGGCATACTGCTCGAATCCACCCCCATTCCGGACCTAATACCATATCTGGGTTACCTTTGACTTACAGGGCTCTGTTAAAGATACATAGTCGTACGTGTATTGGGGCATATTACTGGAAAATTATTTATTACTTGCTCAACTGACGGTTGAGAAAGTGCGCAATCGATTGTTAAGCAGTGCGCCCGTCCCTACACTGACATTCACCGTGTGTTGGGAAGTTTCTCGTATCACAATTTGTATCTGAAGTTGAGACCTGTGTTCAGTGTTATAGGCATCCCCATATACCATATGTGTATAAGTATGCATGTTCATGTGAGATTAAATGATAAACATGCCGATGATGTGGTGAAGGGTGAAATCGCTTGCTACGAGCATTTGTATCCCGATCAACCGGAGAACTGAGTGGAAGACATACATATTTGTATTATATGTTTTTTGCATTCGAAATCGCTTTGATTTTATTTTAATTTCACAAGGGAGGGGGCTTTAGATACGCAAAAAGACTGAGAGGGAATATACTATGAGATAATCTGTGATGGGTTCATTATTGTTTAATTAAATTATTCGTGCTCCTACCTGCGTACGTAGGGAGTTGACTTATAAACTTTATATTCACATTTGAATTCTGAAAGACAATTGTTCAATTATTTACGCGCCACTGAGCGATTCAGTTTGGTAGTTGGCGGAAAAGCGCGAGCATTTAACGAAACGTTTTTTTTTTATTAATTTATTGTTTTACTAGATGTAAGTGAGGGGATAACCCGGTTTTCACAATAATTAATTAGAATACTAGTTGATTAAAGCGATTTTTCAAGACCATACTTGAGAGTAATAAGGTGATTACTGATTAGGTTGTGAAAGTGTGAATACGTTACCGACTGGATATTACTATGGCAACAGCCAATACCAATGTGGAGATTCGAATCGAGTTGACGGAAAGAAATGGTAAGTTAGAAATTTGTATGGAGCTGTGCGTCTTAATAATTGGTAACGGACCAACAACAGCTCGCTGCGGTCTACCAATAATTTCAAAACCATCAGCGTGTGCAAGTGGTTGAACAGGCCTCTGGTGGTGGAAAATTGCGAATGCCCCACAATTTTTTTCAAGTTTTATGGTTTGTATGTCATAAAACATCGCATCAACTTGTGTCGACCTTCTTTTTTTTGGAACATTATGCATCGTCATTCTGTACAACTTGATGACTTGGCAAAAATGCGGAAACTAGATCCGACTCTTAAAACCTCGTTTCTATGGATGCTGTCTTACAATTTGCGGTCTTTCAATCGATAAAAAGGTGTTGACTACCGATTTGGTCTTTTGGGGTTTTCTAGAGGATCTGCTGCTATGTGAATTTCGGTCAATTGTGGACTTACGAAGCCAAAAATCAGACAGAAAGCGGCAAAACATACAAAACGACAGATAGATCTTAAGGGGATCTCTTTTCTTGTGGATTGGGTAAACGATCCTAAAGTTTTGTTCATCAGGCATGCGTTCCTCCAACCAAATCTTTCGAAATAGCCTGAAATATGTATTTCACTCAGTCATGTGCCACTGTGTCCCAGTACGCTTGAGAGGACAAACATTTAGTCCAAGTGGAACGGTTCGTTTTTCCTGACAGTGGGATCGTTGGTGGTCCCGCCGCCGTTTAACAGTCTGTCGAAGTTGTTTTTCCATATCGGCACCATCAACTATGACTCCTTACCCAGACACGATTTTTTATCTTTCGGTAAGACATCTCCCTCCATAATTTCCTTCACAGAACCTTCCCTCATCTTCTAGGTTAAGTTAAGTTAAACAGGGGTATGATGGACATTCCATCACGTAAACACCAGGTACTAAAACAGGCCCAACGCGATCCCTGTGGAACCAGTTGAATTTGTCTTCAAATGGCAAAAACCTGAGCAATCTCCCTGGTGAAGCATCCAATTTCTTTAGAAAGCCAAGAAGGCCTTTGAAGTTCGTGCCGCCTATATCCTCTAGGTTTTCGAAAAAGTATTTCCTTAAAAATTTTCCTTGACGACGCGATATTGCCTCGCATTCACACAGTACGTGTGTTATGTCCTCAACAGCTTGCAGATCACCGCAGAATCGACAAATATCCGTGTTTGACATTTTGAGTCTCTTTGCGTGTTTCCGCAGGAGACAGTGTCCTGCCAGGATTGCTATTTCTGCCCTAATCGTATCCCTGTTTAATTTTATTACCTTCCCAGATGTTTTACCGTCAAAAAGCGGGCAGGGAGCCTCGGGTACCCTGTGCCCTTCAAGACTTGACCACCTTAGGTTGGCAGTCTTTGTGATTTGCTCCTCGATAGTGCCCCTCACTATGCAAAGAGGTGGTTTGATGTTGGCAGCCTCACTATTGTCGAGTAGCCCTCCTTTTCTTGCAAGCTCATCCGCTTGTTCACTTCCTTTAATACCGTAGTGACTGGCACCCAGCACAGTCTCACTCGGTTCTGACTGCACAGTGCTTTAAGCACTGTGCCACAGCCGCTGATTAAATCAGAATTGATGTTGGTCGATTCCATTGGCTTAAGTGCGTCCTGGCTATCGATGTAGATAGCGATATCTCTTCCGGATACCGATTTCATCTACTCATCTGCATTAGCTCAGCCGCCCTGAAGATATCCAGAACTTCTGATTGGAAGATACTGCTGCGTCCGGTAGTCTTATAGACACTCTTAGTTCTGGGGCTTCCTCTGTTTCTGATTATTGCATTTTTTTTTGCCAATCCCCCCTGCCCGAATATATTACTCGTATATTATACGGAATGTCGAAGCCGACCAAGGAGGGAATTTCATCCGTTAGAATTGGATTTACTGGCAGTAGCTCCGCTAGGACCGTGCCATGTGCGAAGCTACTGTTCTTGAAGTAACCCAGAGTAGTGAGTCGTATCACACTGTTGCCAGCCTCCTCTTTTAGTCACATGCACCGTGGTTTTGAAAATTAGTAGTCTTGCTACTGATCAAATGAAACACATCACACCAGTTACGTCATTCCTGAATGCTTCTTGGCAGCAATGCAACTAACCTACAGTACTTGATGAAGCTTGCAAGGGGCTTGTCGAGAGGTAGAGGTTTTGCCAAAGGTTAGGTCTCTCTGCAGTTTATTTCGGACGTCGCAGTATATTCGATATCAATAGATAAGACTTGACTGCAACTAGATAGTGCTTACCGTCTATATTAGTTACTCAAAATTGTCAAGAACAAACCATCAACTAACTCCAAGATGTTGGCTCTGTTGTTGCTGGCAAAGTCAAAAGCAAATTTGGCAATGCGCTTGGATTTCTCGGCAGTCATAATCTTTAGAAACTTGTAGTGGAGTGTGTCCTGATCCATGCTCTACAGCTGAGTATTCACTCTCAGCGTATTTACGAATAATGAGTGTACCAAAGTCCTTCTTGCTACGGGTTAAGGTGCGCATGTGCAAAAGCTCAGTTTATTACGGGTTTACAACTTACCGGAAAAGCTGTAGTTAGGAGTGGCCAATATATCCTTAATGCAGACTTTGCGCTTTGAAATTGAGCCAACTTCATCTTCCAAAACGGGGTTGATTTCGGAGAGAAAATATGGCACATCAGATGCCTTGAAATCCTCTTGAAAAGCTTAGACCAACATCAACTTCATGGATACGCGTAGATCTTCTTCTTCTTCTTTATGGATATCGTATGTGTGCCTTGAAAGCTTCTTGAAAAGCGTAGACCAACATTATCTTCATGGATACCCGTAGATCTTGATCGCTGTCCAGTATGAGGTTCATTTCCTTGTCCAAGGGCCGGTGACATAAGAATGGACTTTATTTTTTTTTTTATAACTAGCGCGCGGTCAAGAGATTTCGTGTACCCATAAAACATTTGTTTGAAACAGGGGCAGTGAAGGAAAAATTATGTAGGAAAGGAAAAGAGGTACCGATGTACGTTGGTTTTGAATGTTTGCAGGTTATAATGCCGGGGAAATAAAATGCTTGGCAGGGCATTTCACAAGAGTAGCAAAGAATATTTGAGAGGACTCCCGAATGTGGTTTAGAAAGTAAACTGATGAACTGAAATTCATAGCGAGACGAGCGTTACGACTGAAGGTTTGAAGCGGTGGAATGCTACTCTCAATTTCGACGGAACAGTGGTGATGATAATCACAATATAATTAAGTAAGGCAGGAGACATTTCGCCCATGTTCAAAGGCATCTCTCGATTGATATGCATCACCGATGAGTTTTAACGCACGGTTTTGGATCCTATCTAGCAAGTGCAAAGAGGTCTTGTTGGCATTATACTCGAAAATTCAGTCCAGATCAGTGGGGGTGAAGCATTTCATACATTACTTGAGGAAACCTAGCCACTTCGCTGGATTTTTGACGACATCGTATATGTGGTCATTCCAATGCGGATTGCCATTGACACATGTATCGAGAATGGAAGGTTTCTCGTTTTTGAAGATGCAAGTGCCATTCATGGACAATTTCGCTTTAACGACAGCAGACAGCTGTATTCCACTCTGTTGGTGGTCACCTCACTACATAGTTATGCTGTTAATATCGGCATTTGATGAGTTTAATAGTCCCTGCCATTCTAATCCTAAATCTTAAAAACGGGGACATGAGTCCAGGAATGAATATGAAAAGCAGAGCGTGCTGTCGTCAGTAAGACAAGAGCAGTAGTAGACAAAGGACCATTGATGAAAATTGAAAAAAGTGTCCGGGATAAATAGGGCCCTGCGGCACATCAGACTTAAAACTGTCCAAAACAACTTGCATTGAAGGTTCCGAAAAGCAATTTCTAATCAATTGAAAAAGAGATTCATCTATCCCAAATGCAAGCATTTTCGAAAAAAGACCCGGCTGCCAAACTCTGTCAAATGCCTCGGAGATATCGAATGCAACTATCTTGCTTTCGACATTATGGTTTAGATTAATCACCAGTTAAGCTGTTGCTACGAAAATCGTGCTGATGGTCATTGAGAAGTTTTCGTGCTTCGTGATATTTCATGAGCTGACGGTCTCTCCGTGTTTCCATGATCTTGGATATGGACGAGGGTGAAGAAGATTCGCTTTTTTTGACTACGGCCAGGCAATGGTGTTCTCAATCTATTCGAAAGGAGTCCTAAAAGGTAGGATCGACAAAAAAAAACGTGTGCAGTAATTTTGCTCTTCAGAAGAAGGGGAGATACATATACCACCCGGGCCAGTGGATCTTTAGTGAATTCGAGCCGTTTAATTGTGACCAGCGAATTCACACAAGAGTTGAGCAAGCGAATTTGCTTTATCCAAAGAGGCGACAGCTGGAATGTCTTTGTAAATGAGCGTTGGGACAGAGGATGTGGCAGAATTTTGGACGTTTTTAACGAAAGAACAAAAATTTTTACTGTCTTCGGGACATTGCAGTATCCTTTGCCTCAGGTGTTGGTCGTATTTAAAGGCGTTGCTGCCTTTCCTGTCTCGCTTGATATTTTTTCGGCTTTCCTCTGTCGGGGTGGTCTTGTAAGACCCTTTGGTTTGATACTTTCAATTCAATGCGGGATAAAGGATCTCATTCAAAAATGAATAACGTTTAAGATCATATCAGCAGGGGCTGTAGTTATCGAGGAAACATTATGGCCAGTTAAAATTGTTCAAAGCTGTAAAGTCCACTCTGGAGGTGAAATCCGCAAAAATTGATGTGAAATCACTGGCGTGGTATTGAAATGGGTAGGCTAATGACTTTCAGTGCCTATCCTAATTGCACAACACTTAAACACTTTCCAACACTAAAATAACCTTTCCAAAGCACATTATACCGCCACTGTTTTTTAAATCGACGATTTACTTGTCCTAGTTTTTGTAATGCCTCCATTCACAAATCCCGGCAATTTTTCTCTCCAATTTCAACTGATTACATCTACTATACTCGTAGAATTCTCGAAAAAAACATAATGTTTTCCCTTGATAAATGATTACACCTTTTTACATATTCGTACCACCGACAATACTGTCCTATGTCAACAGATTTATTCAGCCAAAAACCAACAAAAAAAAAATAAAAGATATGTTTGTAAGCCCACAAATTCTTTGGCAAGGGCTTACCATAAATTATCCTAATCAGGGATAATTTCCACAAATTCCAAAACGATTTAGAACGCATTTTTGAACTTTACAATCATAACCAAACAATAATCCTATTACACGCCATAAATTTCGTGATTTATATTTTCACCATGGGATGCGGATTGGATACCTTGTAATGCTGACATAATAAATTTAAACCAAAGTCACGCAAGGATATATTTAAATTTTTTTTCTTATAATTTAATATTTTGTATTTGTCACCTAAATCAATTTAATTGGGATGTTGTGAGACGAGAAATCAGGACATTACGAGTACATGTTAAGATGCGGCACGTATTTCTTTTTCCGACGACTGACCCTTAACTTTTTGTGACTGCCACATCCTTGTCTCGAAAATTCTGATATTTTCCCCCAATTCTACCTAGATAAGGCTGAACTGATACCAGTTGAGCTGATAGTGGTATTTTTACGAGGACGAGTCGCCATATTTACCACCTGTGCCTTAAAAAAAAAAAAGAGGAATAATAAAAACTCTTATTCAAAACAGAAATACCAAGAGATACACTTCCAGAGGCTGTGACTTGAACCGTTTTAATTGTCGTGAGTTCCTGGAACCACCATTGGGGCGCCTACATATTTCATTTATTTTTGCAAGTACATATATCCTTGCGCGTTATTGTCGCAGGACTGCTGTGCTGGTTTCTTTTGTTCTTCTGTCTGTAAAACGCAGACACTGCAACTTGCCATAATAAATGATGCAAAAATGCAGAGAAATGTATGCATACATTCGTACACAAAATTGTATGCGCATTGTATGTTAATTGTTATCCTGAAATTATTATCCCTTTTTCACCCAAATAAACACCGGATAGAGTGGAAGAATTGGATGCACTGGCACTGGCACTGGCACTGGCACTTGCGATGGCACTAGCAATACCATTTGCCAGACAATTACTGCATGGTAATTATTTTCGTTTTCGTTTTCCCGCCAAAAATGAGAATGCAAATAGCTTCCTCCATCTGTGAATCCTTTTCCGGTAGCGGTGAGAGGTAGCCAAATATCGGCAAAGTACCACCTCCCTTCCCTTAAAAGATTAAGTAATTTTCGAAATTATCCTGTAGACATATGGGCCAGGCTTCAGGGAAAGTTCTTCGTTGTCGCTTTGTCTTTTTCTTAGTTTTTTTTTTGTTTTTTTTTTTTTTTTTTTTAATTTTTGCTCACAAGGCAAAAGAAACCGGGTAAGTGGAAACGGAAACGGAAACGGAAAAGGAAACTTTTTAAATTGAATTTTCATATTAGTTTGACATAATTTTTCTCTGCCTCCTTTCTTGGATTTCTTAGGATTTCCTGGGATTTCTTGAACTTATGCCAGAGTTCTTTGGAAATGTTCTACGATGAACAGAGCGAATGTCCTTTTTTTCTTTATTTTGTTTTAATTTCATTTTCCTTGTAGGAAAATTTATGTTTAATTAATTATTTCTTTTTTTTTTTAGTTTAGTTTCAAATGTATCGTACATACGTAAGAGTATGTATAGAAAAGTTGTTTTAATGATTTGTTGGTATTTTGATTCATTTGCAGTACGAGGACATTGCCATCGTCAAAGGACCGAAGGAGTCGATGTGAAAGCACGAAAGAAACTCATTATAGCTAGTATTTTGTGCTTGGTGTTTATGGTGGCGGAAATTATTGGTAAGTCCTTTAAGCCGGAAGTCATATGTTTCTACTCCTTTTTTTTTTCTTACAATTTATACACATTTTAGGCTTTCATTAGAGGGGAGAAAGTCCTTGTGAGGAATGAAATTAAATTGCTGACTTAATTATGAGGGAATTAAGTGCGGAAATTTAAGGTTACAATTCTTATAGGTCTTGAAGTTTTATGAGCAGATATTTGATTTATTTGAGACTTAAATGATTTACATTTTGGAAGGAAATGATTTCGAAAAGAATGGCTTTAATTTATAGGGAGGGTCCATTAGTTCACGTTTTTGAGCTGCCATTGAAAATCCTCAAGTGTGATTGATGTCATGTTGGCATAAAATAGAAATATGTGCTCCCACAAAGAATGTAGATTCTTAGTGAGGCAAAGAGGGTGAATTTCATTAGTGCTGATGTCCTTGAGGTATCTTTTGAAGTAGATCATACCGAGCAGCGGTTCCCAATTTTTTTGGAGAGTTAATTATATCAGCTCCATATGCCCCATTTACAAAAAAAGGTGATTCTATGTCTTGCAAGAACTATCGTGGCATATCCCTGATTATTGTCGCATATAAGATCCTATCCAACTTACTGTGTGAACGTCTCAAACCGTTCTGCAACACACTAATCAGCACGTACCAGTGTAGCTTCCGACCCGGCAGATCGACTATAGACTAAATTTTCACATTGAGACAAATCCTGGAAAAGACCAACGAATTTCAAGTCAAGACTCACCACCTGTTCATCGACTTCAAGGCCCCATATGATAGCATTAATCGTCAGGAGCTTTATATGGCGATGGAATAATTCGACAAAACTGGTCCAGTTGTGTCGCGTGACACCGGAAAACACGCACTGCAACGTGCAGTTTGGAAGTAGCTCCTCCGAACTATTTCAAGCATACACCGGATTTCGGCAAGGTGATGCGCTATCTTTTGATTTCTTCAATCTCGTCCTAGAGCTGATAGTGCGCAGGGCAGGTGTCAACACGAAGGCACTATCTTCAATAAGTCTGTTCTGCTCCTGGGATATGCGGATGATATTGATATTATCGGGCGCTCGCAGCGTTCCGTGATAGAGGCTTTCACGGCGATTGAAGAACAGGCGAAATTCGCTGGCCTGGAAGTAAACGAGGACAAAGAAAGAATCATCTGTCCACGTCTAGGACAAAACTATCACTATTGATAGCAACAATTTCGAGGTAGTTAAATAGTTCATCAACCTCGGAGTAAACATGAACTCCACGAATGACACCCTAGTGGAGATCCGACGAAGAATTACCTTAGGAAACCGCTACTACTTGGGTTTGGCAAAGCAAATGGGTTCAAAACTCCTTACTCAAAGGACGAAATGTACGCTTTACAAAACCCTTATCCTGCCAGTTCTACTGTATGGCGCCTAGTGCTGGACGATAAGCAGGAAGGGAGAGCTAATTCTGGGCTCCTTCGAAAGAAAAATTCTTCGACGGATTTTTGGTCCTGTGTGCGAGGAGGGCGAATGGAGGAGAAGATACAACCGCGAACTCTATGAGCTATACCAAGATGTGGATGTAGTCCAAAAAGCCAAAATACGTCGGCTACATTGGCTCGGTCACATCGAGCGAATGGACAACAATGCTCCAGCTAAGAGAATCTTCGAATCTCAGCCCTCAGGTTCGAGACGACAAGGAAGACCGAACCTACGTTTCAAAGACTAAGCTATCGCGGATGCCAGAGCGCTTGGTCTGGATAACTGGAAGCAGCGTGCCCGGGATCGTAGAGGATGCAAGGCTGAAGTGTCTCAGGCAGAGACTCTCCCACGGGTCGGGGGCCCGTTAAGTAAGTAAGTAAGTAATTATCTGGAGAGTAATTCAGCACTTCGTCGTGGTTATGCCACTTTTCTGTTTGAATTTGGCACAAATACAGCTGAATGTTTAGCTCTGCCGCAAGCTGTGGCCCTCCTGTCAACCCGTGAAAAACTAAACTGATACTATTTAGTACCAAAACCTGATTTTATCCCTCCCTATCTCAATGGTCAACTATTCACACTGTCCTCCAGCGCTAAGTATCTGGATATCATGCTCGATCCAAAACTTAACTGGAAGCAAAACAACGAACACAGTGTAAGGACGGCATGTGTCGCCTTCTACGCCTGCACGAAAATCTTTGGAAAGGAGTGGGGACTTCAACCAAAGATTACCTTGTGGATGTACACGGCCGTAGTGCATCCAATTGTCACCTGCGGGTCGCTAGTATGGTGCCCCACGTTGACCATAGGCTACAACCTCACGAAACTAAAAAGACCCCAAAGAAAAGCCAGTGCAGGTACCACTGGCGGACTGAGCTCAGTCCCAACGGATGGCTTTACTGTGTTCCTTCAACTTCTGCCTCTCGACCTACACACAAAAAATACCGCACTTTGCGTTGCAGACTCAAAGAATCTGGGTGCTAGACTGCATAGCCTTATGGCCACAGCAACATCCTGGAATCGTTACCAAACGGCATGTTCACGTTTCCAACCAACTAGATCACACCCAAACTAAACTTCAAGAAAAATTTCTACGTATGATTGCCTACCAGAGCTCAGTGGAAGAAAGACGAAGTAGTAAAGGACTTCCACATGGCCGTCTACACCGACAGATCAAAGATGAACTGTGGGGGTCGGTGTCGAATCGGAATCACTGAAAATATAAGTATCACATCGCGTCCAGGCGGAAATAATGATAATCCGAGAGGTTTGCACGCAACTTAGGCATGACACAACGCACAAACAAAATATTGCTTGCTACCATGTTCTCCAAACTGGTGCAGGAGTGCCGGAACGAGTTTGCTCGCTTGAGCAGATGCGTCAGGGTTGCGAGGCTCACTCACTTCAAGGATCCATTTCGGGCTGGGATCGGTTAAGGAACAAATCCACTTACACTTCCTGCAGAAGGCCAGCTCCAATGGAGGGGGTTAACCAACTGTGCAATACAAAATGATATGGCCGACCTACGATAATAGACCTACTAAATAGAACCCGCCCGCCCGTCGCCAAAATCACGACGATAATCACGGGCGTTATCCAATTGGTGACCATACGACCAAACTAGGTGTCCCATACAACGCATGAGAAGGAAACTCTCTCCCATTTCCTCTGAAAATGCCCGGCTCTAGCAAGAGACAGACTACATGCACTAACCTAGCCATTCTTCGATGACCTCAATGACATCTCGTGTAAAGGGATACAAGATCTAATCCACACCACAGGCTGGATCTCGGCACCGATTGTCTCACATCCTCTACAATACACATCATCAACCAGGTCGCACGAGTCGTTGTAACAAAAAGGCACATTCTGGTGCTACTTAGGTTCGTTTTGAACTCCCTCCTGTACCTACCTACCTATAGTTCGCCAGCCCCTCACGATACGGGTTGCTCCATAAATCCGCTTTTTTTCTAAATTTGGCTTTCTGCATTTGTTCTCGAACCAGGTGTTGCGCTCTTATGTGGGTTGATGAAACCCATTACATCAAAGGCGGCATCTCTGATTGCTCTTTGGAAGTGATGCTACTGGTCTTGTACAATCAATGCTGGCGGGATCGGACTCCTTGGAAGGTTAATGGAAACTTGACCGGTAAAGGCCCTGGCGGTTTTTTTGTGATTTCAGCCCCTCGACGTTGAATTTCCCTATAGTAGTTCTCTAGTTTTGGTCTGTTAAAACATAGATAATGGTTCGAGTCGATGGAGGAGTGCCGTGCATTGATCTCAATATGACCAATTTTGTTGATGGCTCGTTGATCAGGAGTCAGCCAGGTCCATTAGTCAAATTACTTCTCGCTGCAACATCAATAAGCCAGACGTGATGTCGCGAAGGGTGTGTAACGATTTCCTTCACTCAAATAAGCATCCCAATAAAATTGGGATGGTAGACTGGCTTAGATCTTACTTTTCAGATGAATCAAAAGAGTAAAAGTTGGTGAAATGAGGACCCTAAATCAGTTCTTTAAGTTGACAATACATCAACCTCTATCTGTCCAACAATTTTCATTTGTCAATTGACCATAACTACTCCATAATTCTGACAAGTACACATGCTTTGGTTACTCGTATGTCTCAACTAGGGATCCTGTCAAGGCACTGCTTTCTGAGGGAATATGACAGACGGCTCAGAAGATTGCAGATTCTATGGTCCACTATAAACCTCAGAGGACATAGCCCCCATAAGATGTTGAAAAGGAATATCGGAAAACTGAAGGACATTTCTGGGAAAATATTTCGTTGAAGATTTGGATCAAATAGACTACAAGCGCTGTAGGTGGTTGCTCAGATTTAAGGGAAAGTATTTCGGACCTTCTCATTAAGATAAGATTGTGGTAGACCGAGGGCTTATTTAGAACTTCCGAATGCTGTTGTTTTGACTTCCTCGACTAGTGATTGTGGGGTGAATTGCTTACTTCGTTGACTACTAACTCGGAGTACCTGGTTCAAAACCATACCCAACACCAAAAATGAAGTATCTTCTCGAAAATCACCATTTTTTTGGTATATAACCAGAAGCTCCTCAAAGTGATGCTAGAAGAGATCTTTCACTGTTCGGGATAGGAATGAAACTTTGGTGTTTGTGTATATTGGACCGTTGTTTGAGCCGAAGCAAGATATAGGGAAGGGTGGACCTCCACTTCTATTATGGACGAGAGTGTTGAACGTGTGCTGCTTGTTCTATCTTCTAATTCACAACACGCGTTTCAAATACTGTCTGAGCAACTGAATATTTGTGCAAGATGCATTCACAGAATTTTTGACGATAAGGACCAGATGCAACAGCGTGTGGATGCTTTCCGAAATTTCATTGAAGACATTATACAAAGCTTTAAACTGGAGTCCCACCGAAAGGCGGCCGGTTAAAGTTCGCCCATGAAAGTCAGAAGTGAAGGCGATTATGATTTTTGTTTTCGATTCCTGAGGTACTCGTATTGTTCACAACGAATTCGTCCCTCTCGGCCGGATGTTCTTGATCGACTTGTGAAACGGATACGGCGCGTGTGACCAGAATTGCACCGTACGTCTCGTCTTGCTTCGCTTCAGTGCATTTGTCGTAATTGATAAACCAGTTTATGACTAAAAAAAATCAATGTCTGCGATCAATCAGCCATTAGACTCGCCGAATTTGTCCACACCCGTCTTTTTTCTGGTCTCTGAGTTGAAGACAGCCCTCAAAGGAGAGCGTTTTGGTGACCTGGAGTCTATTCAATGAGATATGACGATGGTGCTGCGAAGCATTCCGGGCTAAGATTTCTCGACGACCTTCCGAATGAGGAGCCCGGGTACTACGTTGAAAACTGTAGTAAAAGTTTTGTCCTAACTGGCTTTTTTCGCATCTGTAAGCATCTGTGGGTAGGCGGATGACCTTTCACCAACGTACTCTCTGTAGACTCTGGCTACTGGATTTCACACTAATAGACCTCTAGCTTTGGCTGTTGGAAGATGATGAATGGAGTCGACTGCAAGTTTGGTACGTCCATAACATCAACCAGCGAGTGATCAACTTAGTACGACTCTCTGCAGATAGACATATCAGAAGCATGTAAAGTCAAGCAAGTGATTGCCTGTCATGGCTTGTAGACATACTCAATAAAAGAACACTACTGCTTCATTGAATGAGCTGGTTTTACAGTTTGACTGAGTCCTTTCGTGCTGTCTGGATTTTTTCAGCCAGCTTTACTAGGTTTCGACTCACGAAAATTTGTTTCTATCTTCTTAAAGAGAGCTCACTACACCATATACCTAGTTTCAATTCTATGGACTCCAGAACACTTGTTGGTGGAAAAAACTTTATTTTCACATCCACTTCAGCAGAGATTTACATTTTTTCTACAAAGCACCGAACAGCGATGTGATAGAAAGGATCCTCCAAAAAGAGAAAAAACCAACAAAAAACCTAAACAAATGCCTGAAGTAAGAATATAAGAACTAACTCGCCAGATAAGACAATGACAGCATGGGGAAGAAAGGAAATCCACCAGATGCAAACTTTCTCATTTTTCACTTCATTTCAAATTTCCTGAAGAAATTGACGTACTCGTAGTTGCTTCGTTATCACCCTGCGCATTTTCTCCACCTATCACCATAAACTTTTGAGTATCTCCAACTCGTATAGCATCCATTTCCACAAAAGACCAGAAGTAGAAAAGTGTTTCTATTTATTTTATTTTTTTTTTTTAAGTGCCAGTGTCTGTGAAAGGACGTACTGAAAGATACGAGTGCGATCATAAATAGTCCAGCTTCCAGGAGCAGCGGTTGCAATCAGTGTATCCAAAATGCGAATAATAAGAGCGAATATGGTGTGAAGTGGTAAGGAACCATCACCAGAAGCAAGCAGCATCTTTATACAATTTTCAGCTGGCTGACCAAGATAGATTTGGTTTTTTTTCTTGTTACCACAAAGACTATTCGTACAGGAGTAGGTATACTATGTCCCGCATTTTCTTCCTTGGAAGGAATCACACAACTTATTTTGCTTTCCTTTGTAGATTTGTTTGGGCTTGGTTGGCAGGATGTTCTGTTTCTGTTAGATGGTTAGTGTGTGTGCGGTTGAAATTTGCATATGAACAGATGTCAGAGCGGAAATGATAAATATTCCAAGAAACCTAGCCACAGAGAACAGTGAGACGATTTTCTATTTTATATGCGGGGTTGGAGAATTTTAATATTTTCTTCTTTAGATATATAGTCCTTGTTTTTTTTACTATATGTAGTTAAGGTTTGGTTTTACATTTTAACAGAATTTGAGTGAAATATATGTAGATCGCAGTAACTGAGGCGTTTATATACACCCTGAATGACTCGAACTGCAACCAACTTCAGACTGCAATAATTTCCAAACCGTTCATGACAGTGAGCTCAAATTTGGACACATGACAGATAATTTTATTATCTACAAGCCTTTTAAACGATTTCCGTCTCAGTTGTGTTGAAAAATTTTTATCCGCAATGGAATTCAAACGTAATAGTGTGATTGCTTTATATTTGGCTGGAAAACCACAAGTAGCTATCGTTAGAGCCCTCCAGCACCTCAACGTAAATAAATCATTTGTGTCTCGAACTATAGCTCGTTACCGTGATACTGGCAGCGTTGCAAAACGCCATGGAGGTGGTCATAAAAAAACAGCAACATTGGCGGAAATGGTTCGGAAAGTGAAGGCTCGAATTGAGCGAAATCCTCGTCGAAGTGGAAGAAAAATGGCTTGTGAGCTCAACATATCGTTGAAACGGATGCAACACATACTGAAAAATGAGCTTGGGCTCAAGCCATTGAAGTTCCAAAAAGCACACGATCTTACACTGCAACAGAAAAAAATTAGAGTCGGAAGAGCGAAGGAGTTGTTACGCTTGCACCAAAGTGGTGAGTTGCCGAATTTGGTTTTTTCCGATGAGTCGCCATTTGTTATCGAGCAATATGTCAACAAACAAAATGACCTAGTTTACTTGCCAGGGAGGTCCTTCGAAAATTTACACCTTCGAACGGCCACCAGAAAGCAGGCAGCACCGATGGTGATGGTTTGGGCTGCCATAACCGCCGATGGTCGCTCTCCGCTCGTATTTTTGGACCGTGGCGTCAAAATTAATGCGATCGTATACCGTGAAACTGTCTTAGAGGCAGTATTGAAGCCTTGGGCAAACAATCTTTTCACTCGGAGACCGTGGACATTTCAACATGACTCGGCACCGTCTCACAAGGCGCGCGTCAACCAAGATTGGTTAAAAAACAATGTTCCACACTTCATTTCTTCGACACAATGGACTGCAAATTCTCCAGATGCAAATCCGTTGGATTTCTCTGTCTTGGATATTTTGAAGGCGAAGGTTGTCACTAAAAAATACCAAAGTTTGGACCACCTCAAATAAGCACTTCGCCGGGAATGGGCCAAAATACCGCAGATCCACTTGGGGGCAGCGTGCGATGCTTTCTTCGGCCGTCTCAAGGCCATTATTAGCGCCAAAGGTGGACATATTGAAAACTACTAATACAATTTGAAAATTGATGTATTTTCCAACATTTTTTGCTTTGGCACAATAAAATTTATCAAAAACTAAAAAAATTATAGCATTTTAAAAAGTTGGAGTTCGAGTCATTCACCCTGTATAATCAAAAATACTTGATAACTCTTCAATCTTCAATTCAATCTGCTGATGATTAGCTTGCATGTACTCAATTAAGAATACAAAACATATATATTCGTCCGCTGGAGGATTTTTTTTTTGATTTTCTGCAGCGCAGTTTTCTCCAACTCATTCTAATTGTCCTTAATAATTGCCCAACAACTATGTGCTCTGTCGATTTGGGATGGCCCGCTCTTTTCCCAGGAGCCTTCGATTAAGTGTGGCACATATTGAGCCTATGGACATAGGCGTAGTATGTTAACTCAATGATGGAGCGAAATAGTCTCAGCCTAATCTTAGCGGTTAAAATATTGCTTTCCTAGACTGCAGCTACCACACCGAATGCAGCTTTACCGTTTTTGATCCTGATGCCAACATGAGTTCTGTGCCGCTATCCTCAGTCAAGACGACGCTTTGTAAGTTAGGAAAACTGGTAATTTTCCCAACCTTTTGTCCACCAATATTAAGTTCCGTGAAGGAAGAAGAAGCAGCGTAGTGTAGATAATACTTCATTGTTCATTGAATTCCGCTGCTTGTTTTCACCAGGGCAACTCGGATTGCGGGGCTTATTAAAATAGAATGAACAAATTGATGACACAACATTTCAACTTGAAGAAGGCCTAGTCTAGAATCCCCAATGCCTTCTAACTCCGAAAGGCAGTAAATACTTTGCCGTTGACAGAAGTTTTTATTTTCGCATTTTTTTTTCATTCTGTGCATTGTCCGGAAATTGAACTCAGATCTCTGGCATATCAATCGACGAACCTAACCACTGTGCCATGCCACTTATTATGCCAAGGATGATAAAACGCAGCTTACTATTGTTGAAAACGCCACGGTCTTTTAACTTTATACGCAATCTAAATAACGGGGGCAATTTTGTCAGGAATGACTCTCCTGCGCAAGACTGCTTATACTCCCGAAAGTCTCGACGCACCACCATGATTATTTGACATCAAGCGTAAAATCCAGTGGTCAGGCAGTTTACACACACCGCGAGAGTGCCTCTTGTGCAACTTACGAGTAATGACAATCTCTTCATTTGAATTTTTGTAGCAGCTCCCATTTTTCCGGGCAGCTATTATGAGATTCCTCATAGACCTGCCATTGGTCTTGATGAAATTTAGAAAAGTTCTTCAGGAGCACCTTCCGTGTTGTTCTTCTTGAGGGACTTGATCCCTGCTGGTGTCTCTTACCGTCAGACTGACTGAAACAATCGCATTTTTAATGATCTGATTGTCATCTGATATTACTAGTCGTCTGGACTTGAGCCAAGATCCGGGCTATTAGGATTGCGTCCCTTGTGCATTTTAAGCCTTGATATGCAATCAAGATAATGTTTTAGGCTCCTACATTTGACGCGGTTCTGGACTTTAAGTTCTATAGGAATGCCGAAGCAAAGAAAAGCGCTCTTCAATCTATTGTCAGATGTCTGCACCTTGCCAAGGGCTGTAGTCTCTCCGCTTGGAGGGCCGTGAACATAGTTTCGTTCCGTATCAGATTCTCGCAGTCAACCGATATTTCCGACTAGAGGGAAGATCTTGGAAGAGTGCGTTTCAAAATCTGGTGGGAACAATTGAGGGCGTACTCGACAATAAAGAATACGCGCTGGGTAGTTTCATTGACATTGAAGGTGCTTTCGACAACGCAATTTTTGACAGCATGCATAACTCGGCCAGACAATAAGTTTTGTGGATAAAAGCAATGCAATGCTGGTGAAAAGGACTCTGATTACGGATTGTGACTGCGGCCAATATCTGATGACAGGGGTAAATAGGCGTTGTCCTACTTAAAGAAATTTAATTCTCCAACGAAGCTAAGTATTTAGGTGTCGTCCTGGATAAAAAAGTTCTCTGAGCTACACATGTTACGTCGAAAGCCCCTAGGACAATGTCAGCAAGACATGGGGCTTGTCACCGAGGAGGGTACCCTGGGTGTACACGGCTATGATAAGCCCAATTATATCCAATGCGTTGGTAGTCTGGTAGTCACAGCTGCATGGGGGCTTTCTCTAGCATACCTGGCTCTGTTTTAAGTGCATCGATGAATCTCACTGATTTTGATGATCATATCATGAGCATGCGTTCTCAAAGCCCTCTTTCGTTTAAAGAAAAAGTGGTCTTTGGTACAATAGGCACTGCAGTTTTGGGCTTGGGTGCCGAATGGCTTTTGTTCTCTGATCTGATCCAATGGCAACAGAACCCTTGCTGTGGAAAAAATACGAAATCGACATTCCTTGTGGCTAGAACTAGTTTCAGTTGAGGCTTCACGCATGGCTCCATAACTGATTTAGAATGCGGCGCTGGTGTCTTTCTGGTGGACGGAAATTTTAGATTTCACTCTTCGTAAAGAAAGCCTGTATCTGTTTTCCAAGCGGTGATATACGCAATCCTGATTACAACAAACTATATTGTGAAGAATCGTTAGAGGGCACGGAGCATTTGCATATGTTGCGACAGAGTGACGGCCAAGCTGCGCTTAGAGCCCTTTAACGACTTCCAAGTTAGTTCGGGGGTGCAGAACTTCACCGAACAGAGTCAGAGCACTGAATTTGCTGATTCTTGTTTGGGCCCCAGGTCACAATGGGATCACGGGAAATGAAATCGCCGATAAACTTGATCGACAATGCCCAGAAGAGAGTCCTCTGCTAGCGCTTCCATTGACATTTGGGTTTCAAACGAGCATAACTGCATATGGCATGCCGACAAACCAAACAAACGTTCCTGTAGACCGCACGAAGAGTGCAGGTTATTTACTGTCGTCATGTCGAGGCAGTACTCTCATCCTGGAAAAAAATTACACAGTATCCTGCTGTAAAAGTGATGACCACACCACCGAGCACTACTTTTATGAACGAGCGGCCTAGGCTCGCATCACTCTGCAGGTGCTCGTCGCTGCTGTGGTTTTTGCTGGTACAGTAGGCAGCTTATCACTGAAGTGCTTATTCATATTTCTTCGAAACACTGAGAAATTTCATTAAAAGGAAATACAAGGTGTACAGTGAACTAGACGGAAAAAAATCGATACACCTTGTTTCTTAGTGCTAAGAGCTCGATAATGCCTAATAGAAGAGATTGATAGTGGCAGCATGCAAATCAATACTAGTCAAAAAATACACCTTCTACGAGGCCTAACACCAATCATTGTTGTTCATGGTACCTGGAGATGTCAGATCCTTTTGCCATTGAATTTAATCAATCATTAATTGGTAGCAGTTTTCTTAGCGCATTTTCCCCCATAGGTGGACATTGGACATAGGTAAGGCTCCAATTATGCAGTTTATGATCTTTCAGCTGTCGATCTGCATAATTTCTCCGATGCAGCTAGACTAGATCAGCCCCGAGATTAAGAATGCGTTAGGTAAATGGATAGATAGCATGTCGCTAAAATAACAACTCCTTCCAGCTGAAGAATCGCTGACGATGCGTTGATTCCGGAGGAGGATAGACTCTATGAGGGAAATGTCTCCATAGAATGAGGAAGAAAGTGCAGAAAATATGTTGTATAAGGAAGCGCTAAAGTCGAGGCAATGTATTGCAGTAGAAAAGGATAAAGGACTTACGAGTATAAATTAGCTATGTACGATTAATTGATAAAAAAAAGAGAAGACCCAAGTTCTATTACCTTGAGCTCCATACGAATCTAATTTGACTTAGACATTGTCAGTTACAACTTTTCAAGCAATGTGTCATATCAGCTAAATTCTCATACACCCACCACACAGTTAGAGAAAAGATTCCTAAAAGAACCGTATGGCAATACGAGAAATCCAATTGGAGCGGACTTAAAAACTTCTTTAGGAATTTTAACTGGTCGTTATGTTTCCTCGGTAACGACGTAGATGCCGCTGCTGACATGATCACAGAAACTATTCTCTTTGGAATGAGATGCTTTATCCCTCATCGGATGAAGAGTATCAAACCAAAAGAAAAGGCATATTACGACTCGAGCTGTAACGAGGCTGTCAGGGTTAGAGAAATGTTTTTTCAGTCCTACAAGACCAACCCGACAGAGGGAAACCGAAAAACGTTTAAACGAGCCACAAATGACTGCAACGTCTTTCCCAAGCGTGTGAAATTCCAATACGCCCAAAAACTGAGGCAAAAAATACTGCAATGCCCCAAAGACAGTAACAATTTTTGGTCGTTCGTCGAAAACATTAGAAATTCTGTCTTATCCTCCATCCCTACGCTCATTCACAATGACATTCCAGCTGTCAGCTCTTTAGATAAGGCCAATCTGCTTGCTGCACCCTTTGCGGCTAGCTCAACACTCCCAGATTGTGCTTTGTTCCTGCCTACACTTGAGTTCGTCGAAAGAGTACTTAAAGATCTTAACATTCACAAATCTACTGACCCAAATGGTGTATCTCCCCTTCCTCTGAAGAGGTGTTCTTCTTCGCTGGTAAAACCACTGCGTAGACTTTTTCATGAATCCTACTCTTTAGGACTCTTTCCGAGAAGATGGAAAACAGCATTTGTCCAGCCCGTCCCTAAAAAAGGCGAATCTTCTTCTCTATCCTCCTACAGACCCATATGGTTTTCGTAGCAACAGGTCCACTGGTGATATGATGGCATGTCTCACCGAAAAGTGGAACCAAAGCATACATCAATCTGGCGAAAGCAGGATAATTGCACTTGATATTTCTAAGGCATTTGACAGAGTTTGGCATCAAGCTCTTTTGTCGAAAATGCGTGCTCTTGGGATCGATGACTCCCTTTTTCAATGGATTAGAAATTACCTTTCGGGACGTGCAATTCAAGTTGTCTTGGATGGTTTCAAATCTGATATTCACAAAATAAATGCTGGTGTGCCCCAGGGCTCAGTTCAGTCTCCTACACTCTTTTTAGTTTTCATCAACGATTTCTTGTCTGCTACTTCATATTCGCTTGCTTTTCATATTCGTTCCCGGACATACGTCCCTGCTCTTCGGCTGTAGAACGGGAACGGCAGCGTATGTTAAGTTCATTAAATTCCGATGTCAATAGCATAACTAATTGGGAAACCACTAACAGAGTAGAATTTAATGCTTCCAAAACACGATGCTGTCTGCTGTTGTTAAAGCGAAATTTAAACACCCAGCCATTATCCATGGATGCCACTTGCATCGTGGAAACCGATAAACTTTCCATTCTCGTTATGTGTGTCAATGACAACTTACGTTGGAATGACCACATATTCGGTGTCGTAAAAAATGCTTCGAAATGTTTAGGTCTGCTCAAGCGATGTAAGAAATACTGGCCACAATATATAAGACATCCGCTCAAAATTGAAGTACAATGCCCACATCTGATCAGGTGCTCCTAAAACATCTCTGCGTCTGCTAGATAGGATTCAAAACCGTGCGATAAAACTCATAGGTGATACTAATGTCACTCAAACGATGGACACCCGCGAACACCGATGTAATGTCTCGTGTGTCACTCTGTTTTATCGCTATTTCCACCAACAGTGGAAATCGCCAGTGACATTCCGCCCGTTCAAACTTTTAACCATTACAGCCGTCTCGATATGAATGCTCATCAGCATACCCTCAAGCCCACTTCCGGACGTACTCTAAAATATCGTGATTCGTTCCTAAGCCTTACAACTCGCTTATGGAATGCCCTGCCTAGCTCTTTATTTCCTAGTCATTATAACCTCCAAACATTTAAAACCAACGTTCACCGGTACCTCTCTTTCCATCCTCCCTGATTTTCCTTCGCCGCCGCTATGTGCAAACATTTATTTTAAAAAATAATCGCTTAAGCGCGAGCAGATTATAAAAAAAAATATATATATAGCTCCAACATCAAGAGTCAGAAGAACTATTTCGTTCTCCATAGAATGAGGAACAAAGCGCATAAAATATGTTTTGTAAGGAAGCGCTAAATTCAAGTTCATGTGTTCTAGTAGAAAAGGACAAAGGACATATCAATTAGCCATATGTGTATGATCGTCTGCTAAAAAAGAGAATACCGAAGTTCTATTACTTTCAGCTCCATACGAACCAAATTTGACTTAGACATTGTCAGTCACAACTTTCCAAGCAGATGAATATAAATACTCCTTTGAAACGATCATAAATTTTACGGTCATGGTTGGTGTCATGCGTGGCAATGATTGCGATATTAATATAAAAAAAAAGCTTACGCACTACCTATTAACTCAGACTCTCGATTTATAACTTGCTATTAATGTCTACTATTTTCTTCGGCTTACAATGTTGTCTATTCTCAAAATACGTGGTCAGCCTAAGGATTCGCATCATATCGCTGCAGTTTAGGTTTCTTTAATTCGCAGCTCACGTCGAGATCCGCTCTGACTAATCACTTTCTTTTTTTGACATTACGGTCCGCAAGATCTGTTCATTGATCAAAATAAAATCACATTCTCGTAGTGACGTATCTAAAGATACGAGTACATTACGTAGTAGATTACGTGCTAATCAATTATGCAAATAACTAATTACTGACAGGTGAAGAGTTTTTTTTTTATTGTATTATTGTTAATAGACAATTGTAAAATTAAGTGGTTGAGTTAGCACCTTTACAGCATTCAGATGAACCCTTTTCAACTCACTTGGAGGGTTGTCATCGAGTCACTTTGCTAATTATGAACACTGAACAAGTTTTTCTGTCAATTGATGACAATTCTAAGTGTCACACGACTAATATGTAAGTTGTAGAGTGACGGGAGTGAAATGTTAAATTGGATAAGCCAACTACACGGCAGTGTAGTGTGACATTTGAATTGATAAATAAAATAGCGAGTAAGTCTCGATATTCCCAGAATATCAAATTGCTCACCCGTGTCTATGCACTTGAGATACTCGTAACAATAAAACATCGACGAAATGAATCTTAATCTGTGTTGTTACACCCGGAGATACTTTTCATAATGACAAGGCTTTTTTTATCCGCTTGGATTAATCAATGATCTCGTGTTATAACTCGTATAAAAATAAACCCTTCTTTTTGATTCTCATATTCTTTAATAGCCTTTGAATATTTTTTTCTCATTTTTTCATCTCTTGTCGTCATTACTTTTATAACAGGAGGTGGTGCCAATAGTGCTAGGAGAGTATGTACTTTTAAAAACAGTAAAGCTATTTCCGATGATAAATATTTGCTGTTACTTGTTTTTCACAAAATTTCTGTTACAAGAGTTACGTTGTTCTTGAGAGAATTATGCGAAATTCAAAAGTCAATACCAGGGGCACATAGCTAGCGCGCGCCTAAGATGTTTTGTTTATCCTTACAAAGTTAGCACACAATCCGTTGGCATTGACAAGTCGTTATCTTGAGAAATTAACGGCCTGTCAGTGGGTTTTTTCTCCTTTTTGGTGAACATTGTATCTGGAATATGACTTCTCCATTTCTTAAATCGCACACATGAGAACATACTCCCGCATGCCGCTTCTTAACAGTACCACTTTGTCGACGAGTTATTTTACTAGATGGAGTGAAAAGTGACTTTCTTGACCGCCAGAATGCGCTGATATTGCAAAAAAGGTTATGGTGCCTTGAAGTCCGTTCATATTTAGGCAGACATGCCAACTTTCAGTGCGATACTGTCTTTAGTTTTGTCTTGACAGCCGATTGTTGTTGACGTGTTTGGCATCATGTTAAGTATGGACAAAAACGATTTTCGTTCTCTCATAAAACATTATTTTTTGAGAGGCAAAACGGTGAAGGAAACAAAAGAAAAGTTGGATAAATATTATGGGGCTAATGCTCCGTCAGATTACACCGTCAAATATTGGTTTCGAGAGTTTCGTGGTGGCCGCAACTCCACTACCGATCAAGTCCGCAGCGGCAGGCCCTCCGATGCGGTTAGAGAGGACAATGTCAAAAAAATACATGAAATGGTGTTGGCTGACCGAAAAGTAAAGGTGCGCCAGCTAGCAGATACCACAAGGATTAGTACTGAGCACACATGCCATATTTTGGGCAATATTCTGCATATGAAAAAGTTATCCTGCCGCTGGGTGCCGCGAATGCACACTTTTGACCAAAAACACGAACGCGAGAGCAGTGTTTGGACTTGGTGATGCTGAATCGGGCGGACTTTTGGCGTCGATTGGTAACTGGATTTGGATCCCTCGGACTTTTATCTCTTCCCAAACATCAAAAGATGGCTCATCAATAAAAAATTCAGCTCACGCGAGGAAATCATCGACACCACGGAGGAGTATTTTGCAGACCTTCCGGAAAATTACTTTTCGGACGGGATCAAGAAGTTGGAAAATCGCTGGAATAAGTGTATCAAACTAAAAGGGGACTATATTGAATAATATTGGGTCTACAAGTAAGTTTCCAGCGTTTTTTTTCCAAAATTTGAAGTTTTATTATGAAAACATAGTTACAATGCTTTATTCAAAGTATCGTCCATCGGAAGCTATAACTTTCTCCCATCTTTCTGGCAATTTATGAATTCCGGACCAAAAAAATTTCTCGTCTTTCGAGCCCAAGAACGTATCGAGCCAATTTTTGATTTCCTCTACTGAGCTGAAGTGTATTCCCGTAAGAGCGTTCTGCATCGAACGAAACAAGTGGTAGTCAGATGGTGCAAAGTCTGGACTGTAAGGCGGGTGAGGCAGAATTTCCCATCCACTATTTTCCAAATAGTTTTTCACCGAAAACGCAACATGTGGCCGAGCGTTGTCGTGATGAAAAATGACGGACTCATGCCTGGTCTCATATTCTGGCCGTTTTTCTTTTAATGCCCGCTTCAAACGAATTAGTTGGGTTCGATATAATGGTCCTTTGATGGTTTCACCACTCGGAAGCAGTTCGTAGTAGACGACACCCTTTTGATCCCACCATATGCAGAGCATGACCTTATTCACGTGAATATTTCGTTTCGGCGTCGATTGGGCGGGCTCGCCGGGCTTTGTATACGATTTTCTGCGTTTAGGATTATCATAATAAATCCATTTCTCATCACCAGTGACAATACGATGCAAAAATGATTAATTTTTATACCGCTGCTGTAACATTTCGGACATGCAAAATCGCCGTTCGACGTCTCTTGGCTTCAATTCGTACGGCACCCAGTTTCCAACCTTTTGAATGAATCCCAGTGCTTTTAGGCGCAGGGAAACGGTTTGTTGCGTGACGCCCAATGATGCAGCAAGTTCTTCTTGAATATGACACGGATCCTCATCCAGTAAAGCGTCCAATTCCTCGTCTTCAAAACTTTTCTGCTTTCCAGGGCGATCTTTGTCGTCAACTCCAAAATCACCACTTTTGAACCGTTTGAACCACTTGCGGCACGTCGATTCACCAATACATTTCGCTCCATAAGTTTCCGAAAGCAAACGATAGGCCTCAGCCGCACTTTTCTTCATATTAAAGAATAAAAGCAGCGCTTCCCGCAAATGACGTTTATTTGGCTGGAAACTTGCCATGATTTTGCTCGATAAAATGTACGACACCGATAGAACTGCTCAAATATAACGCTGCAAAGTTGTTGACAGATACAAAAAATACAAATAAAACACATGGGGTCTGACATTTCTGCCCGGGATCCACTGGTGGCGCCATCTCTTATTTGTAGACCCAATATAAAAAAACATTTAAAAGAAAAAAAATTTTAATTCCCAAGGATGTTACTTATCACTCCATTTAGTACATCATTTTCTTCCTTGCACTCTCCATCAAACTAGGGGATTTCTTGGGGAGGTCGAATGGAATGTGGGTGAAGCATTTATGTAATCTTCCTGGAATCGACCACTTCATGCATCGATCGGTAAGGTTCTGGCGGTATGTTGCGATTGCAGACACCCTATGTTCTGCAATATTTCAATACCTTGATTGGTCCTAACAACCATTATTGACTTACGCCCCAAATACTTTGTGTTAGCTCATTTCAAGGATAGGTTTCAGTCGCTGACAGGTCCTGATTCAGTTTCTTCTCGATGAATTTTAAATACGCACTTCCTCGCCAAATGGATAACTTTCCTAATCATCAGTTTCTAATTACCTACATACGAGTATTTTTGAAGTCCCAACTTCAAGGATGCTGAAGTTGAAGTATGGCTTCTTAATCGATCGACGAAATCTTATCGTGGAGATAATTCCCCCTCCCTGGTTTTATAACGCTCGTGAATCCAGAAATAGATCTTCGGAAACGAAGTAGCAAATGGTACCTATTCAATGTTAAGTGATACGAGTACTTGTTCCATATCTTTAACACACTTGACAGCATCACAATTGTCACACTACACATCTCACGCGTCATCGCAATATAACTTGCTACACAACGAATCTTTCGCTTGACTTCACATTCGAATGCATCTTTTTCAAGAGATCCTTTTTACAATACTCGTATAATGTGCCGCCTAACAAATAGCAAACAACTCATCCTCCAGCTTCTGCATTGCTAAGGGAGAATTCCTCAAATTGAAACGAAGAAAAAACATCGACATTGATTTCTTTTAAGGATACTCGCTCAAGTGAATTGTAACTCCTGTACTCTGAACACTTCAGTGTCCTTCTTTCGAAGGAGTTTTATTTTTTTTACATTTTTTTTAAACATGTTTCGATTTTTATGAACTTGGAGTAGTCACAGTTTAGATGTTTTATTTATTTTTTTGCACTCTTTCAGGTGGTGTCTTATCCAATAGTTTGGCAATAGCAACAGATGCAGCACATCTACTAACAGATTTCGCTAGTTTCATGATATCACTGTTTGCTATTTGGCTAGCAGGACGACCATCTACTCAAAGGTAAGTGCATAATACCAATAATCTACCTCTACTTGTACTCGTAGTCATAGTGATGGTGGTACATAGAAACATATGCGATATCACAAAAGATCAAGGAAGCGCATAAGAGCTTTGAAGAAGAATCAGAAATTCCACACGTGTCCTTGGTACACGGGAAGATGGTATTATTGATCATTATGAGTGTGTGCTACGGCTACCTGCCAATGAGTTTGCTATTTTTATATCGTATCTATCCGGTGAGAGGTTTTTATCCTTGCTAAGGATTCTTCAGAAAATCAGAAAGCACTCATATTGTACATGGGTACGAGTGGGGGTGTACGTTTTTCAAATTTTGGCGATAAAAGTCGCTGTGGAAGGATACACCTGAGGTGGGCGATGCTGATGTTGGTGGGTTATGAAATTTTGATTTCCTCCCCAAAGGATGCTGCCAAAGCCGATGGTAATGTTGATACTGAATCTGATGCCGATGCCGATGTCGATGCCGATGCCGATGCCGATGCCAATGATGACGTTGCCCTGATGGTGAGGCTCCTTATTCTGATTCGCCTGATGATGATGATGATGATGATGATGGTGGTGCTGATGGGATTGGAAATTTGTGTCAGCGTCACTTTTCTGGTAGAATTTTCACACTTTTTTCCCGCTTCAAAGTGAATCGTATTGTTTTCTCCGGCTGTCAATGAATATTTGATGGGCAATGCCATTGTTGTTGTTGTTGTTATTTGTCTGAAATTTTATGTAAAGCCAACGATGGGTTTTATTCAATTCGCTCAAAATGCCAAAAAACCAAAAAACCAAAAACTGCCAAACAAGGTTTAGATGTAGACGAAGGTTTAGATATAGGAAGTCGTGCCATATCTGTGGATGGCCTTGTAATCTAATTTAAGAAATTGTGCCAAAAGCTGGGACACCTCCGCAGTTCAGGGCCGTCAAGTGGTAATGGGATTTCGCATTCAACTGGAATTGATTGAATTTACGAAAAGTATTTTTTTTTTGATTTTTTTTTTCAAATTGTTTTGGTGGATTTTGTTTTGGATTGAAAGTTCGTTTTCGAAGTGATTTTTGCTGTAGTGAAATTCGTGAATGATAGATGGACTTGTGGCCGAAGTTTTGGTTGATGGCGAAGTGGTTTTGAAGGTTTTTTTTTTTTTCCTTTCTAAAGTGATAGGCAGTGCATTTTGTTTTAACTTGATTTTGAGGGAGAAAAATAATTTGAATAGTGACTCGGAACTTTTAGGATAACTTTTGCCAGTTCTCACGACTGAAATTGGTCTTTCGCGCTGTGTCCAAGATCGTGGAATACTGAGGCCTCCATTTTATGCTGTGGTAGTATTAATTCAAGGGGTGTTCAATATCCCAACAAATACATTTTACAGCACTATATGCCTCTTTCATCTTCATTTGGCTGATAGATTCTTGAAATACGCATTAATCACATCTTTGTAAGTTCAAAGGGCTTACCAAAGTCCAGCCCGTATCTACTTAAATAGGACATAACTAATCCATATTAAAGTGGCGTTCGATTCTTGATGTTTTAAGGGAACATGAAGGAAGACAGGCAGAAGCAACCCAACCCGACAGGGGAAAACCGAAAATAAAATCAAAGGAGTCAGGAATGACTGCAAGACCTTTTTTGAGGGTGTGAAATTTCAATACGACCAAAACCTGAACCAAAAAATACTACAATGTCCCAAATGCAGTAAAGTTTTTAGTTGTTCGTCTAAAACTTTATAAATTCTGCCTCGTCTTCCATTCCAGTGCTCCTTTATAATGGCATTCCAGCTGTCAGTTATCTGGACAAGCCAATCTGCTTCTTGCACAGTCTGCGCCCAGCTCAATACTTCCCGATTGTGCTTTGTCCTTGACGAATCTACTTTCGCACTCTTGTTGTAGCAGTACCCAATAAATACTGGTGTGCCCCAGGGCTCCGTTGTGTCTCCGATACTCTTTTTAATTTTAATCAATGATCCCTTGCCTGCTACTTCTAATTCAATATATTCCTTTGGTGACGACAGTACTCTCTGCTTTTCATATTCATTCCCAGACTCAGGTTTCTGCTATTAGGATGTAAAATTACAACGGCAGCGAATATTAAATTCCGATACTAACACCAAGAGTGTGGAATTTCATGCTTACAAAACCCAATGCTGTCTACTGGCGTTCAAGCGAAATTTAAACACTCAGCCATTATCCATGAATGGCACTTGCATCGTTGAAAGCGAAACACTTTCCATTTCTTTAATGACCACATATTCGATGTAGTAAAAATTCCAGCGAAATAAGAAATACTTCACCCCCTCTGACCAGGCCGCAATATATTACAGGGTGAATGACTCGAACTCCAACTTTTTAAAATGCTATAATTTTCTTATTTTTTGATAAATTTTATTGTGCCAAAGCAAAAAATGTTGGAAAACACATCAATTTTCAAATTGTATCAGTAGTTTTCAATATGTCCACCTTTGGCGCGAATAATGGCCTTGAGACGGCCGAAGAAAGCATCGTACGCTGCACGCAAGTGACTCTGCGGTATTTTGGCCCATTCCCGGCGAAGTGCTTGTTTGAGGTGGTCCAAACTTTGGTATTTTTTAGTGCCAACCTTCGCCTTCAAAATACCCCAGACAGAGAAATCCAACGGATTTGCATCCGGAGAATTTGCAATCCATTGTGTCGAAGAAATGAAGTGTGGAACATTGTTTTTAACCAATCTTGGTTGACGCGCGCTTTGTGGGACGGTGCCGCGTCTTGTTGAAATGTCCACGGTCTCCGACCGAAATGATTTTTTGCCCAAGGCTTCAGTACTGCCCCCAAGACAGTTTCACGGTATGCGATCGCATTAATTTTGACGCCACGGTCCAAAAATACGAGGGGAGACCGACCATCGGCGGTTATGGCGGACCAAATCATCACCATCGGTGCCGCCTGCTTTCTGGTGGCCGTCCGAGGGTGTAAATTTTTGAAGGACCTCTCTGGAAAGTAAACTCGATCATTTTGTTTGTTGACATATTGCTCGATAACAAATGGCGACTCATCCGAAAAAACCAAATTCGGCAACTCACCACTTTCGTGCAACTCCTTCACTCTTTCGACTCTAACTTTTTTCTGTTGCGGTGTAATATCGTGTACTTTTTGGAACTTCAATGGCTTGAGCCCAAGCTCATTTTTCAGTATGTGTTGCATCCGTTCCAACGGTATGTTGAGCTCACGAGCCATTTTTCTTCCACTTCGACGTGGATTTCGCTCAATTCGAGCCTTCACTTTCCGAACCATTTCCGCCAATGTTGCTGTTTTTTTATGACCAACTCCATGGCGTTTTGCAACGCTGCCAGTATCACGGTAACGAGCTATGGTTCGAGACACAAATGATTTATTCACGTTGGGGTGCTGGAGGGCTCTAATGATAGTTACTTGTGGTTTTCCAGCCAAATATAAAGCAATCGCACTATCACGTTTGAATTCCATCGCGGATAAAAATTTTTCAACACAACTGAGACGCAAATCGTTTAAAAGGCTTGTAAATAATAAAATTATCTGTCATGTGTCAAAATTTGAGCTCACTGTCAAGAACGGTTTGGAAATTATTGCAGTCTGAAGTTGCTTGCAGTTCGAGTCATTCAGGGTGTAGACTTTTATCCGCCCAAAATTGGAGTATAATGACCATATCTGGTTAGGTGCTCCTAAAACCTCTCTGCACATACTAGATAGGATTCAAAATCGTACGATAAAACTCATAGGTGATGTTAATATCACTCAGACAATGGACACCCTCGAACACTGACGTTTTGTCTCGTGTCTTTTATCGCTATTTTCACCGTTCAAACTTTCACCCGTAACACTCTCCACACTATGAATGCTCATCAGACCACCATCAAGTCCACTTCGGACGTACTCTAAAATTTCATAATTCGTTCCAAAGCCGTATAAATCGCTTATACTCGTAGAATGCCCTGCCGAGCTCTCTATTTCGTAGTCGTTATAACTTGCGAACATTTAAGACCAATGTACATCGGTTCCTCTCTTTTCTTTCTGCTTAATTTTCCTTCGCCCAGGCTGTTTGCAAAAATGTTAAGGGTATCCCATAAGCGCGCTAATTATAAAAAAAATAACGTTTTCGGTCCGAATCTGAGCTAGGAAAGAATGTAGTTGGCTCTTTACGGATGTCTCCAAAACCGATTAAGCATGAGGCGCTTGTACATTTCTGAAAGACGAAATTTTTATTGGGGAAACCTGCCTTTGTCTTCTAAGAAGAAATATACGCTATCTTGATGTTGTGAACAATTGGTGCAAGGGTTGTAGCATCTACATCTGTGGCGACAGCTACGCCATCTCACGACTAAGGTAGTTCGAGAATGTAAGGCTAAATTCACATGGTCTTGTTTGGGTGTTGGTCGCAATAAGCTCCCGGAAAATGAAATTGTTGCTGAATTTGCTAAGTAAGACTCAGATTAGAGTTTTATGGGACCCGAACCTCCGCTAAGACTTCTTGCTTTAGGCATAAATTGACAGTTGATTGACTTTCATATGAGCACAGCTGCAGATACTCATGTTATCTGTCAGGTTGCTGTCCCTCAGTAGAAAAGACTGCCGACTGCTTACTGGCAAGTAACGAGGAACTTCGCTATTGCTAAGCACCTAATTGCGCTGCGGATAAGTGGCACAACATTCTAGGCTGGTTGAGAAAAAATGACTTGTATGCAAATTCCAGTAAAAGGAACATACAAGGAGTACAATGGACCCGTTCTCGGTTCAAAGGAAAAACAAAATATATGTAGAAACAGCCCTGGCAACAGCCTTCACCGCATATTCGAAAGATGTTTTTTATTTGTTCATCATCTGCTGGTGAGTTCGTAAATACGTCTTCATCTTGTGCGAGTACATAATTCAACCTCAATGACAGATTCTTATTCGCCTGACCTTCTCCATTCTCAGAATTGTTCACTTCAACTCGATACATGATGGTGTTCTGAGTTGCTGTCATGAGATGTAACGATATCGTAATAATTTTTTTTCTATTTTTCTTTGAATGTCAAACCGAGTGCATAACCCTGCAGTAATGCTGAATGTCGGTAGTGCCTCCAGGACAACGTGATATACAAATAGCTACTCGAAAGTCAAGTGCAATTTGTGAATATTCTTAGAAATTCTTGTGCGTAAATATTTTTGATGAAATGCATATCTCAACAAGACGGACGTCATGAAATCCATCGCACTCGACCCAGAGCAGTAGTACTATAGGTCACTTGTATACATCGTACAATTTTACAAAAAAGTCAAAAAGTTCAAACTCTATCCCCAATCCAGCTACCAAAGTCCTTTTTATTCAAAGACCCCCTTTCAAGTTGTGTTTTTGTTTTTTGTTGAGACGAACTTTTCAACTATGGACATCAGGTGCACTCATGGTCATGTTGATGTCTTAACAACACTGGCCCAAGGTATTATTGTTGTTGTTTTGTTGGCCAATCAACTGGAAAGGATTCCTTCGATAAACATTTATATTTCAAGGCGAACTATTTTTTTGTTTTGCTCCACAAGGCCGAAAGGAAAGGAAAACCTACATACATACCACCCCTTTCCTTCTTTCACTTTTTTTTTTTTTTTCTATGTTCGAATGTAGGTTGAGAAAAAAGGACTTGTATGCAAGTTGTAGATTTGTAACGGATGTCACACACAAAAACCAAACTGACTAAGAAGAGGATACGGAAGGAAACATTAGCTTTGCTTCTTCCTTATGGAATGGATTTTATTGGATAAACTTCAGCGCATACACAAGCGGAACGTTCGTAGTTGTGTTTGGTTTTTTTTTTTTTAATACTTTAGCCCCGATGGGGCTGACTGAACTCTCATAGGTATCAGGATATTTCCCTGGGCAGGAAAACTTTTTCAAGTGATATTCAACTTTTACCTGGAAAAAGTACCAGAGAATTTGTTGTATGACAAGTTTTGTCGATAGTTTTCAATTTCAATGCTCCGAGAATGTGTTTTTTGATAATTCTAATGGAGGAAATTGTTTTTAAAGATATTGCCAAAGGACCAGAGGCGAAGGAGTGAGTTTTTGTTAGACTTCAGATACATTTGCATATTTGTTTGGGCTGCTTCTTCTTTTCGGAGATATCTTTCGAGAGAATGAAAAGGAGTGAAGGCAAAAGATAAATTGTTGGATATCTTCATTCCAGGATTCGTTGAAAAGTTTGTTAAGGAGAGAATAATGGCTTTTCCCAAGGGGCAGTTTGAATTATCCCACTACAGCTGCAGGTTACAACAATCGTAGGCTATAGGTGCTGTTGCAAAATGGAATTATCTGGAAGGACACAAGCTGCTGTATATCTACTTAATCTTGACCAAACGTCGGGCGAAACGTCAAGAGTACAACTGACTTAATAGCTCATAGCAGAAGGCGAGGGTTACAATATCTTCACAAACTAAAGCCCAGCATAGCTGCTGGTGTGGTTGTCTATCACAGAACTACGTCAATCTTCTTAATGCCGCGAACAAAGTAATTTCAACCATACTGAGTGCAAAGATTTCTATCAAAATCTTCCCTATATCAGACATTTCCGATAGTCCTTCTGTTGATCCCTTGCAGCTCTGGCTCCAATCATCGACTCAATAACGACCAAACTTAGAGGATCTTCATCGAAAGTAATGAGATTCCATTTAGTCGGTGTATCTTTGGATTTGGAGTTCTCAATTAACAAGATTTAAGGAGCTGAAAGTTAAGAAAAATGGTCTTGAGGAAAAGAAAAAGCAAAACTCCGCTCTATGCAGGGTGTAATCTTCTTTAAAAATTCAACGGCCAAGATCTTCTATAGTCTCTCATGTGTCATTCCTTAGAAATTTATCCAATCCTCACTGGATGAAAAGCAGATCAATAAGTGTCACACCTTACGGACGACTAAATTCTAAGAAAAGGGAACTAAAACTACATTTACCAATCACAATTTTCAGTCAAGCGGCTCAATTGAAAAGAACATTAAAACTTCCATTTCCCTTTCGGAAAGTTCAAAAATGAATGAACCAGGGAGCACAAAAAATAAGGGAAACTTCTGTAATTGCCTGACACTAAACTTCAATTGATTTTGCCAAAAGTTTGCCCAACAATCAAACATTTTCCCACATCGCATTTCCACCTCAGGCCGACAAGTAACTCGCACACATTCTATTCGCAGCTCCTTGCCTAGACCAAGAGAACTCACTTATAGCTCATTATCCATTGGTATCCTGTATCCAGTGCCTGGTATGGTATGTAGGTATTACATCTGAGTAGGGCAAGCGAAAAAGGAAAACTAAATAGCAGTTTCGAATCGGAATTCGAAATGAATTCTCTCCTACTTTTCAATCTAAATGAAGTAATTTACTCAGATAGGCGTCTATGCAACGGTATGCGGTACAATCCGCCTCCAGTGATATCAAGTAACCACTTCGTACCACTTAAACAGAAAATACTAACGCGAATAAAGTTTGAGTTGCACATAACCCTTGTCGGCCCGGGCATTATAGTTCCACCATTAGCGCAGATTAAACCAAAGTTCAGGTAAGGCAAATCCGTGTCCACATTCATGTCGAAGCCACTATAACCAAGATATGACCTAGCCGTAGATACATATGGAAGCGAGCCTTTCAAATGAGCGAACACGATTAGTATGGATGTAGCCGTATGTTGAATTGGGAAGTGAATTTGTATACACTCCTTGGGCTATGATCTGGGGAAATACCTTCTCGAGGGTTATCAGGAAAGTTGATTGCGAATTTTAATATTGTTCTTACATTGGTGGTACGGAATCAGTTCCGTCGTCGTCGGTTCGTTTTGTAGGTTTGTTGGTGTAGTTTTCGGTTTAATTCGCATATTGCATGGCTGTGATGGTAAAAATAGCAGAACAGCAACAAGGAACTGGATAGAGACTGGAGTTCGTAATGCTTGAAGCAATGATTTACGATGCATGATATGGAAATTGAGTCAGGTTAGTACTCAAAATTTAATCGGTCCTTGTTGAACCCCTTTATTTGTTGGCACATTTAGTTTTCAGATAGAAATTCTCTGATAGGAATTCATATTTTTGAGGTGTTTAATCCTTACTTGCAGGTGACAATTGACAAACAAACAAATGGCGTAATATCGTATAAATAAGAAAAAGGAATCTTGTCCTGCTGAGACTGACATTTTCCATACACCGAAGGTATTTTCAGCGAAGAAAGTGGACTAAACGAATGACAAGCACTGAGGGCTGGATGGTATTCCTCGGCAGTACTTTTACATACTTAATCGGCCCAGGACTGTATCGCCACCTTAAATAAGTGATCCCAGATCATGATGGATGAACCATAAGCGACTCAAAACTAGTTGCGTTGATGGTACTATTATGTTCCACAGTGCTCAAATTTTTGCCGTCACTAAGACCCCAGAAGAGAGGCCTGGCATCCTTGCTTCCAAAGATGCATAGGGAACCGTCGGGCGAGACGGAAACAGTATTCAAGTTTTCAAGTTGCCATGGGGTCCATCGATGTTGTTCCTCAACTTCAACGAGACGATGATTGGGTTCGAGTAGTTTGGTGAGATGAGAAAATGCATGACATTCAGTCACTGTATTTATCCTCTTGCACTCGGCCAAAGTGTTCCACAACTTGATGGCTGAAGATGATTTGATGGCCATTTGTTTGCAGCTTTCATAGAATAGTGGGAGAGATTTGTACTCGTACATCCTGCAGAGGTTTCTTTAAAGATAGTAGCATTGCGCCCCTATATCTGTTCTTTTAGAAGAATAGCCATTTGCCGCAACCGAGCAATAGGGACAGCGACATCAGGCACGTTGTGTGGTGGAAGCTGATTAAATGATAATCTCTTCAACTTTCCTTAAGAATTTGAGGTGAAGTGTTTAGCAACAGGACGAGTTATTCTGCTTATGCTTGTGTTCATAAGAAGCTCAACAACTGAAGATGCAGAGACTTTCAAAGCAAAGTCCGGTGATAAGAGCTCTCCTTTGAGCTTTGCGTGGCATTTTCGTATTCGATCTAATTTCTTGCAGTCCCATGAATACAAGACTCAGTGAATTTGTACTTTTAACTGCTTTCAATGATGGATTGCTTTACAGACACTTATCGAGAAATGTTTGTAGGATTTGTTGATCCTGGTGCTGCATTCTATAAAACAGCAATAGGATTTTTCGTTAGGGCGGAACAGTTGGAGATTGTTGCAGTGTGCCTCCGTATTTAAGATAATATTTCAAACGCAGACTTTGCTTTCGGTATCAGATGGGACCACACTTCTTGTCTGTTGCTGTTGGTATCAACTGTGCGGCAACATACATTCAAACTGATATGGTAGTAATCAGGCTGATATCTTTTGCCTCTGTCGAATTGATTTTCAGCCCCACGGCCTTTGCCTCTATCGTCAATCCTGATGTCATTATAGGGAGTCGGCATCGAATTCCTCCATTTCCCCTGATCAAATTAGCTCGTCTTACCCTGTCTTACATCATTTTGTATCTCGAATTCCTCAGATAGCTTTTTTGTGTGCAGTTTCCGTCATAAGTGGGCGTTAATTTACCTCGAATATCTTCCCTATGCAAGGCATCCCACATAAGATCGCTATTGGCAATTTCAAACGAATTCGATGAATAACACGTGAAGTGGAGAATCAATATTCAGAACATTGTTCAAAGATCATCAGCAGTCCACACACTATTTCCTTAGCTACTGCAAGAAGCATGCAAATACCTCTTCAGTTTTCACATACTCGTATAACCATTCCCATTCTGGACTCGTCGGAAAAACTTGTTGTCTGTTTACCTCTCACCAGAAGTGGATGATGAAGCTCTTCGGGAATACCGCCAGTTCCTACTGCCTTGTTGTCCTTAATTACTGTGATCGCGATGGGTAATCCAACTTTACTAGGAGGTTCTGCCACAAAGTCAATTAGCTGCAGCTACGGACAGATCAATCAATCTGAATTGGGTGCATATTGCTAGTGAATACGCCAAGATTCGCATCGGAACTTTGTATCTGTCAACGAAAATTCAATATAAAGCAGCTGGAAAGGTCGCTACGTAACAACCTGCTGTCCCATCGGCGGTTTAGATACAGTGTTAAGTAGTTTGCAACACTGACAAGGTTTTGGACATCTGATACCATGCTTGGCCAGAAGTACATCGACCTCAAGCGAGCTAGAGTCTTGCGAACCCCACCCTATCCAGAAACTTGTTCAGCATATGCTGCAGCCACCAAAATATCACGCAACTCCTTTGGAATCCAGACTTTTCAGGCTAAGTCTTATTGAATTGGGTTCTCTGTTCGTATATAATCTATCCATATACGAGTATATGCATCCGCAAGTCAGTCAGAAACCCATGTGTCTGTAAATCGGGTCTGCCGGTCTGGTTATCTGTTATGGTTTTCTTCAACTCCTCTGAAAAAAAATATGGGGAGTTGAGATCAATATGCAAAATAACAGAATGAGTATTGACCTCTTCCATATGAGTATTGGCGCACGAGGCAGTATTGATCACTACGTTCAAGGTAGTAGTCGAATTCTAAGCCTTGAACTTACAGGCTCCATCACCGAACAGAGAGATCTTTCAGCTTCACTAACCACTTCAAACCATCGCGATCTATAGCAATCAAGCTCTATAATTATATATCGTCTTTGAGCAGAATTAAGCTTCTGAGACATGAATGCCATCGGCGGTGGGTTTTTTTCCGCGTGCGCTTGGAATAGCCCATAATCAACTCCGGAGGCCAAAGTGTAGTATTTAGCGAGAGTATGGATGTCGCATTAAGCTTGTCCAACGTCTTAGGCGTGTCCAGACAATTCACGCCCTCGAACACGACAGTTCTAAATAGAAATCGGCAATAGCAAACGTGCCTTCAAGCCTTCAACCGTAACAGTAGCATAATTATGAATGCTCATCAGTAAACCCTCAAGCCCACTTTCAGACGATCTCTAAAATATAGTGATTCTTTCTTAAGCCATACAACTCGCTTATGGAATCTCCTGCCGAATTCTCTATTTCCTAGTCATTATAACTTGCAAACATTTAAGACCAATGTACACCGGTACCTCTCTTTTCTTCCTCCCTAAGTTTGCTTCGCCCACGCTGTGCGGAAACATTTTAAGGGTATAATAACTCCTTGAGCGCGCGCTCTCTTAGTTGAAAGTCTGTCCTTTCTTAAGGCAGTATGTCATAGGAGCCTATAGTCCGGTAAAATTCGGAATAAATCGCTTATGTCAACCCACCATCCCTAGACTTTGACGGAGTTGCTTAGGAGTCTTTGGCACTGGAGATTTCTCTACGGCCGATACCTTATCCGGGTCCATTTTTTTTTTGCTTTTTTTGACGTTGGTAGTAAATCTTGCTTCCCTCAAATTCTACACTATCTTGGAGAGATGTAAATTTGACTTGGGATCCAAAATCAGCAGAACAATCCTTGCCCATTCCCTGGTATATTCTCTAGGCATGTCAACCCAAACGGCATAACTGTAAATTGGTATAGTGACCGCACGGAGAATATGACATCTGTGATTTCTCCTGATTTGGCCTCGAAAAAAGCTTGCCAAATGCGTCTTTTGTGTACATACCAGCTTAATAGAACCTACAGTGTCAGCTTTTGCTTAAGAAAAAAAGGGGCGACGCGAATTAGAAAAATAATTGTGCTCACGTTGGGCGCCATTCTAAGGAATCTGATAAATACTTAACAGCAGGATCTCACCAAACAGGGCACGCATAAATTTTGTTTACTAATTCACATCATCCCTTCCACAAACATATCTTAGTTTAGGTGCAATAGCCAAATTAGTCAACATGGTGTCAGTTCTTCTTAGGTCTTAGCCTACACTTCCTAGACTAGAGGCGCTAGCCCAATTTTAACTTAGGTCAAATAAGGGTTTATACAAGTAGCTATCAATGACCAGCACAGGAAGCGAGGAGAAGCATGCACTTGGTTTCGAACTTCATTGTCTCAATCCATATTTTGAGTGGTTTCTGACCAATTGTAATCTGGGCTTACTTTCAAAGAGACTCAAATATAAAGAATGTCGTACGGGTGTCCTTGATAGTTTACCTTTTTTTCGTCTAGGCACATAGTTTGTACGGATTTTGCCGTTAGATACTTCCATCATTTGTCATCTTTGCAAAATTGGTATAAAGTTTATTTTATTAAAATTAATATTAATATTAAAATTATTATTTAAAATTTTTCTTTTATTGTTTATTTACAGAATGTCCTTTGGCTGGTATCGAGCTGAAGTCATTGGAGCCATGGCATCTGTGGTCATGATTTGGGTAATCACAGCCATCCTGGTATGGCTTGCCATTCAACGTCTTATTAGCGGCGATTTTGAAGTGAATGCCGAAATAATGCTCATTACTTCGGCGTTGGCAATTATTGTTAATCTCATGTAAGTATCACTAGTAGTTTTTTTTTTTAATCTCTTTATCTTTCCAATCTCTTCCTGTCCATCCACCACTACACATTCTTCATAAATCCTTGGTGTCTGCCTATCAAAAATCCTAACACGTTTCAAACTCTAAAAGAGAAGAAAAACTTAAATCTCCTACCATCATGAACCCAATCCACATAGAGTGGAGTCCTTACAGGAAAACCACCCAAAACCAGAGAGGACGGAAAAAAATTCGCGTCATCAGGCGTTTTTCGTGATGGTTTCCGGTTCTGTTGATTTTTTGTGTTCGGCTTACGCAGCGCTCCGTTTGATTTACGTGACGAGTGCCTGTGTGAGCATCTCTCTCCTCTATTTGTCTAACCTTATGACAGGCTGTCAAAATAGAAAAAACCGCGAAATAGTTAGAGTCCAACTGGATAAAGGGTATTCTACTCGTTTTTGATTTTTTTTTTTACTATCATTCCATGAAGCGAGCTTAGAATAGTGGATTCAGCAAAGTAAACATTTGAGGGCTTCATCGTGTAACAGCGGACGGAAGGTGGGGTTTGGGTGCACAATCTCCATTCATAGGTGGCATGTACAGGACCTTTTTATGAAATGAGATGTGAGGAAAAGGAGTGAAAAGGCTTAAATTGAGAGGCGTTGCAATATGTCAGAAAATCAGAAAAAATGCTGCGGAAGATGGAAATTCATATATTCTATTTGGAAGAAGGATCCTTCTTCTCGATTCTCATAAATGTATGTGTTACTTTTTTTTGCTTACTATGTAGAAAAAAAGAAGCATATAAAGCTACGCTACGAAACACCAGAGCTGCTCGTAACCTCTATAAATAGAAAAGAAAGAAATGCCAAGGGCTTCTCGGAAAACAAAAGGAAGAGGACGAGAAGCACCCGATCGAAGAAATGGAGAGATATTAATGCAGGAAGTTGAACATGGAAATCTAGTAGTAGAATCGCCGTCAGTGCTGTATATAAGCAAAGAATATTTCTGGAGACTCTATAACGTTGAGGATAGTCAAAATGCTGCTGTCATGCAGAATGAATCATACACCCTAGGTGAAGCCGGCAGATAATTCCTTCCCCCTGTCCTAGATGAAGCTAAGGTAGGAATATCTAAGCTAAAGTCTAACAAAGTTGTTGATGCAGACGGACTGATTGCTGAACTATTTAAAGCAGCTGCAAATGACCTGGTTGGGAACATGCGCCAGCTTGTCTGTAAGATAGGGTCAGAGGAACGCATCCCCGAAGCATGGCATTTCAGCATAATTTGTCCGATCCACAAGAAAAGCGACCCTTTTGACTGGGCCAACTATAGAGGAACTTATCCATATCAGTGCGGTTTCAGGCTAGGAATGTCCACTATTGATCAAGTATTCACACTACGGAAGATCTTGGAGAAGATCCGAGAATGTTACGTCGATAAGCCGCATAGTGATGCGCCATACAATGCCACGTCGAATTTTTACAACCCTATCAAATTCGTCAGGATGTGGACGACAAGTATTGAGAACTCTTGCCGTTCCGCCAAGGGCGATACTGAATTACCCGAGACCTTCAATGACAAGAAAAGTTTTAAACAAGGCGATGAGCACACATGCGACTTTTGGGACGTTGCACTAGAAAGAATCGGGCCAAACTTACTGGCCAACAAAACAGACACTAACACGATTACTTGCGTATGCGGGTGACATTGATGTTTTTAGACGAACACAGTGAGCTGTCCACGAAGGTTTCATGAGTATTGAGCTTGAGGAAGCTGCCAAAATGGGTCTGATGGTAAACGAGAGCAAAGCCAAGTACATGCGCTTATTTGAAAGAGAAACTTCGAGTTAAGTACTTTGTTTACTTCGGCTCGTAGTTACAAATATCAACGACATCAGCGCAGAAATCAGACGCAGTCACTCTTGACAATGACTCTTTGTTTGGGCTTAGAAAGCTATTGAGTAATAGAGCGCTCTCTGCTAAGACCAAACTGGCTTTATCAGACCCTCATCATCCCGGTTCTACTCTATGGAGCAGAGTTGGGGCCTTGTCAAAGCAGATGAAGAAGCACCCAGCAGTTTCGAGGGAATGATTCTGCGTGTGATTTTCGGTTCTATGTGTATTGATGTGAAGTGCAGGAGGATACTCAACCACAAACGTACAGCGAAGCGGTCTAGTTAGCTGCCTACGTATCCAACACCTGAAATGGCTGGACTGTTTTGAGCAAATCAACACCACAGCTGTAGGCTAAGGAGTCTTGTTGATAGAAACCCAGGTCCACCTCTGACTGTTTGTTTGTTTTTTTTTTTTTTTTTTGGGTGGCAAGGTGGAAACCTTGCATAGTCATTGGTAGTGTCATATTCTTACTGACTAAAACCACCTCCCGGGGATTCTTTCCGTTTATTCCCCCTCGGAACTATCGCTAAGTGTTACTTCGCGAGGGACGAATTTGAGCTTCTTGCTTCGTCACGGGGTGCTTGGCGAATTCGCGTTCAGTTGCTGTTCTAAATTCCTTAGATCGCACATTATTCATACTGCTACATGGTTCACCGCAGCCCAAAGATCTTCAGACTTCAACATATGTATATTGAACTATGTTTTCCGGTCTCTTTCGTTTGCATACCGCGCACATTCGAAGAAAACGTGCTCTACGTTCTCTACGCAGCGAGGACAAGACGGACTCAAATCACTGTTTCGCTTGAATAGATATTCCCGGAAACAACCATGACCCGTCAAGAACTGTGTAAGATAGTTTTACCCAACTTTCAATCCTTGGGATTAGCCGGTACGTCCATCTCCCTTTTTGGGACTCGTTCCATTGTTGTTGCCACGCTTCTATACTGCAGTCTCTTTCGAATTTCTTCGCCAGATTTGCGCGCGATTTTCATAAAGTCGTCTAGTTTCTAAAGCTAGGATATCGATTGGTACCATAGAGGATAGTACCAATATCGCGTCGTGGGATACCGTTCGAAATGAACTGCTAACTCGCAGTGCACACAATCTGTACACAGATTTCAATCCCTTCATGTGTGTCTTTTTATTCGTGACGTCAGATCATATTTGTACCCCGTACAGCTGTATGGAGGCTAGAACAATCGCAAGCATTAATCGTTTGCCTTATTTCGGGCCGCCGATATTCGACATGAGTCTAGAAAGAACGCCTATCGCTTTCGACGATTTCTGGCAAGCGTATGCGAGGTGATGCTTGAGATTAAGCCGAGCATCAATCATCACTCCCAGGTATTTTATAAATGTGGCTGTGTGCTCTCCGACTTTTATAGTTATCGTCTCTAGCACAATTCTACTCGTAATAAGAATGGATTCCGTTTTATGTTCCGCGAGGTCTAAACTCATATCGCGTAGCCAGTTTTTTACCAGTGATATTGCTTCGTTGCAATACAACTTGATTTCTTCAAATCGTTTCGCCATGACTACAACAGCAATATCGTCCGCGAAATCTATAATGGCTGCTTCCCTGGGAACTGGGAGTGGTAGAATGTCGTCATACATCACGTTCCACATCAAGGGACCTAACACTTAGGGCACGCCGCCTGTAATTTTATATAATTTCGTCCCATCGTCGGAGTCGTAGAGGAGCAACCTATCGGTAAAGTAGCTCCTGATCAATCTTAATATGTACTTCGGTACATTTAATCTTTCGAGGCATTGTAAAATACGCGGCCAGTTCGCCGAGTGAAAAGCATTTTTTACGTCAAGTGTAACCACGGCGCAGTGCTTTTTACTGCTTCCTTTCCATCGTCTACCTTCTATGGCCGATTGGGCTTTGTCTATTACGACTTTAATCGCGTCGATTGTCGATCGGTCCTTTCTAAAGCCTGTAGTCTGTTGCATATAATTCGCTCTAATATTCTGCCCACAGCGTCGAGCATACAGAGCGGCCAACAAGATGAGGGCCCCTCCGGCGGTTTATTTCCTTTTGATAATAATACCAACCGCTGGTATTTCCATTGTACCGAAAATATTCACTCGCTTAAGCATGCATTATACGAGGGTTGGCTGAAACGTTTCCGATCGCAACGTAAAGCGGCACCCGTCAATAAAAGCTAGTGAATGCTAGTTGTACATCTTTTGACAGTTACTTACCGAAGTTTCAGTCATTTTGGACGCGCAGTTTTTACTTGACAGCCGTTTGAGTGAGTCGATGTGAGTGTTTTTTGTGAAAATGGAAAAAATTGAGTATCGAGCTGTTATTAAATTCTTGTTTTTGAAAGGCCATACGCCTACGCAAATCAGAAATGAGTTGGACTCTGTGTATGGGGACTCTGAACCATCATTTACCACGGTGAAATTTTGGGCAGCTGAATTTAAACGTGGCCGTAAGAGCTTGGGAGATGATGAACGTTCCGGACTTCCAAAAACTGCAACCACTGACGATAACATTGCTAAAGTTCACCAAATGGTGTTAGACGACCGCCGAATTAAAGTGACAGAGATAGTAGAGGTTTTGAAAATGTCCAAAGAACGTGTTTGTTACGTATTAAATCAAGATTTAGGCATGAGAAAGCTGTCCGCGCGTTGGGTGCCGCGTTTTCTTACGTTAGACCAAAAACGTGTTCGAATGAATATTTCCAACGCTCTATTGGCGCAGTTTAAGCGCAATAAATCCGAGTTTTGGCGCCGATGAATTACTGTAGATGAAACTTGGATACACCATTATACGCCCGAAGCAAAAATTCAGTCAAAACAGTGGACTGCAAAGGGCGAGCCGGCTCCAAAAAAAAGCAAAAACTGTTTTTCGGCTGGGAAAGTGATGGCGACTGTTTTTTGGGATAGTAAAGGAGTTATCTTAATCGATTATCTTCAAAAAGGGAAAACCATTATAGGAGCATACTACGCATCATTACTTGTGAAGCTGAAGGCAGAAATTGCGGAAAAACGGCCACGTTTGCAGAAAAAGAAAATCCTGTTTCACCAAACAACGCGCAGTCTCACACCTCAGCGGTTGCCATGGCGAAAATCCATGGATTACGGTTTGAACTGCTTGACCATCCGCCTTATTCACCAGATTTAGCCCCAAGCGACTTCTTTTTGTTCCCTCATCTAAAAACTGCGCTCGGAGGACAGAGATTGAGAAAAAATGTCTTGTATCACTGTTCGGTCGGAGACTTTTCAGACAACCCTCGTACATGCTAACGAAAATGTCTAGGCGGGCCTTCATCGCTATTTTTAAAGCTCTATTTGGTATGCTGTCTGGACCAGGGGCTTTCCGATTTTCTACTCTCTCGATTGCAGCGGTGAGTTCATCGGTTGTTAAGGCAGGAATGTGTTCACGTAGTTCTCCGATCTCGCGCAGTAGAACTCCGTCATGTTGAGAGGGAAACAGAGTTTCTACGATTTTGTTGAGTAATAGCAGGCAAGTTGGTGCCGGTCTCTGAGGCGTTTTGAGCTTCGCGGTTATGATTTTGTACTCTTTGCCCCATACATTTTCGTTCAATTGCGTACAAAGTTCCTTAAAGCACTGTCTTTTGCTAGACTTAATGGCGGATTTGAGTGCGGCGCGTGCTTCTTTATACGCTGGACTCAATATCAAATGTCTATCCGTATCGCGTCTAGACCGTTGGTGTTTTCTTCGTGCCTTAAGACAGGCTAATCGAAGTTCCTTAATGTCGTCGTTCCACCAATACGTAGGATGCCGGTGGTTTTGTGTTCCCGTTCATGACATTGACATATCGCAGGCAGCGTACAGTTGTCGCGTTACTTGACGTACGATCTCGTTAGCTATTCTCCCTTCAACTAAAGCTTCAGCGATTGCATACTCTAAGAGCTCCGCATCTAAGATGTTTACGTTTCATTTCGCCTTGTTAGTTTGAGACTGGGTGTTTCGAGGTCGTGTAAGACTATGGAGATCGATTATAATTGCAATATCGTCACCGTGGGTGTAGTGATTGCTGATGCGCCATGTCGTATGCCTAGATAAGCTACTACTGACGAACATAATTTCAACAATCGAGCCTGCACCCGCTCTACTAAACGTGCTCGCATTTCCCATATTAGCTACGACGACGTACAAAGAAGAGAGCGCTTCGAGTAGAATGGTTCCCCTTTTACTCGTTAGTGCGCTTGCCCATTCTACTGCCCATGCGTTAAAATTACTGGCTATAATAGTTGGCGTATGATCCTTTGCATCAAAAACTATGCTTTCGACGATTCGTTCGTATTGTTCAATAGTAAGGCTTGGAGGGACATAACAGCTGTATTTGTATATCGTTTAACTTTGCTCGTACGAAGTAGTTTTTCTCGCCGAAAGGTGGTATCTGAAACGTGGTATTACCACATGCCCATATGGCGGCTTTTTTCGTCGCGTCATGTACCCAGTTGCCCGAATTAATGTTGCAATATTGCTCCGAGACCTCTGACTGTAGCGCCACCTAAATGAGTAAGAGAGCATACATGCCTGCTTCCAGTTGTTATTGGGACTACCACATCATCACCTCGAGCTGTAAAGATCTGTCGAATTACTCAGTTTGAATCTCATCAGTACGCCATCGGATTGTAAGCAAGTTTATATCTTGTGTCCTAACAAACTTCGTTAGGATTGATTTAACCCCTCACTCTGGCAAACTGACATAGTATGCGGCACGCTAGCACCAGAATTATTGGTGAATACATTTCTGCTTTCTTTTCTCTTTCATCGACTGAGATCTGCTCTATGTTTCTGCACCTATTTACTCCATTACGTGTATCATCACGTCCAGATGAGGTACCATGGGCTGAGTTCCTTCCCAGCAACCAGCCATTCAAAAAGATACATAAACCACAAATCGTTTATGATAGCCAAAAAAATAAATTGCTAAAGCTATTCTATGTAGAGAAAACTGAACAAAATCCAATTGATTCTATTCACTGAGACGTAGATGTAGCATTTTAACTGATTGACCATAAATTACTACTCGTTGCGGTAGTAGAAACAATATCCTTTCCCATCAACTTCTCTTAACCACACAAATAGCTGCCCACATCAAACCTCCTTCAAGCGAATCAAACGAATTCGTCTTCATAAACTGTATTCGAAAAGCCACACCTGCTCCGTCCCTTAGATGTAGGGATATATCCCATATCCATCTTCGTCCACCACACACACAAATACGCTACTGCATCACCATAAATCCAGTCATTCGATTCCGTGAAAAAAAAAAAGAGTAGAATCCTGCCAAGCAATAAACCGCACACTTAATCAGCAGCTAGGAAAATATCCCAAAAAGTGTCAAACAAAGTTTGCCAGGACCAGTGTGAATATCGTCAGAAAAAAATGGGAGGCACCTTCAACCCTTGAGGATTCATTCAACCCAAATTCATTGGAAGCACCTAAAGACAAGTTTCAATGTTCCATTCAACTAAATACGATCGTTCGAACTAGCTAGACACTTCGTCCGTCGAAATTAGGAGATGGTGAGAGATGAAAACAAAGCAAACCGAAATTCGCCATAAAAACTTCTAAATGTCCTTTGCTTCTGAATGTCGTTTTGGTTCTGTTTTTTTTTTCCGTAGCTGTAAATATACAAGAAAACACGTTAGTGTTGCCATTTGGAAGAAGCAGAATTGGATTTGTTAAATTTTGGAATAGATGTCCCCTGGATCAAATGCCTTCAGATATAACTCTTGCTTTCGTTTGCGATGTATGAAGATCTGGCTCCAATAGTAAGGAAACCGGCAATACTGGCTACCCCTACACGTGTATCCTGGGTATCCGTTGAGAATTTGCTAGCCCGATAGCCAAACAAAAGGACACTTGGCTCCTCGTCGGTTGTTTTTTTCTACACGAAGTGGTTTGGTAGGGTAAAGGAGACATTTCCACCTAGACTATGCTACCAAGAAATCCATTAATTTACCCTTTCAGAATGAAGTTCAGATATTCTTGTTCCTGTATAGTCGAATTTGTATCCTTGCTGCGGAACTTCTCGTATACCATCACTCGGATACAATTTTCACTCATTCTTGCTCTCTATTCCTGGTAGCTGCGTCAACGTGTACACTCAGTGTAAATCTAGTACCTTCGTTTGGAATATGCTTGCCTAGTGTGACTTGGATGTCCTTTAAGTAATAAATCTCATATTGCAACATACAGACACAAACCAAGTGACACCGAAATCAAGACACAGACGATGATACATGGAAAAAAAAAGAAGAGAGAAAAAAAAACCAACCGTCTTCCCTCTTCCCTTTCTGTGAGCCAGTCCGCAGCAACAAAGACCCAGAAGGTACTACCTATCCTTAGATCCATGCAACGACTAACTGAGTTCAAGTTACAGTTGGAAAAGCTAAAAGCGTGTGATATATGTTGGCTGTCAATTAAATCAGGACATGGCCGGAAAACAAGTAACCGAAGAATGAAACATCGGAAACAGCAGGAGGTAGTAAAGAGGTAGCTGAGCAAGCTAACTATGTAACCCTAAGGATATCAAGCATCATTCAAGGGGTGATAATCGATAAAAGCACAACCAATAGCAAGGACATAGCAGAAGTTCAAAAGTTATCCTTACGAGGAAGAGTACTGGACTGATGGAATGGGGGTACCTTAGAATCAAAATGCATTGCTCTGTTTCGCCGATGGTTCTGCACGTTGAGTTACATTGATGATGATGCGAGATGTTGCTTCTATGTGAGAAACAGACTCACAAGATACGAATACGAGTACTTTTCTCTGGTAAGTCGTAAATTTTATTTCCTTTCTTCAGGAAGAAAGTTCATTTGCCTTGAGTTAAATTCCAACGATGATAAAGCAAGCTATGGACAGAGAGGATAAGGAAAAGGAGTTGAATTCAGAGTCGTCAGAGTCGTAAAAATAATGACAATCAGTGTGACGAAATGTTGTTTGATGTCCTTTTTGGTTTTAGTGATGAATTCGCGAAGCGGACTTGTTTAATTGTAAAACTTTTGGGAAAATTAAGAAAAAGGGTTTTCTTAAAATGACTGAAATGAACACGGATAATTGGCCACTGGCATGATGGAGTGGTTTTGAAATTTTTTTTTTAAGTACCCTTGAGAATGATGAGACGTTAAAAGCCAATGGTTCAGCAGGTAGTGATGAATGAAGCAGTGGAATGATGATAACATGGCGATGAGGACAAGAGTTTGGGACCAAACGCCGAAGGCTGACATGCAGAGATGCCATTCAACTAAGTTTTATAAACTACATTTAACTTTGTAGGGTGATGAAAGATATGGGTCTAAGTACCCAACTTCATGGCATTCCATTAAAAATTTGACGTAATTGACAACGGGATATGGTCTTTGCTTCTCTTATCCACTCAGAACGGAAATTCTACGTGTATACGTGTGACTTTTTGGTGATTACATGAGCATCCTTTCTGTAGGATAATCCACTATTTTGTTTGCTACTCCGAAAGTGCCCAATGACTCGTAAAATTGTTTGAGGTGCTATCCAGTGAGACCAAGGGGAATCGTATGAAATTGTGAAACCTTAAATCATATGAACGTTTCGTGTAAGACAAGCGGATATTACCAAGGCTCGCCCTTCGATTCTAAAAGCTTAACTAAGGAAAGAATACTACGAGCTGTGGGCCAATGTCATCTCCAAGGACAAAACACGAAAAAAAAGTTGCCAAAAGTCAATGAGGGCAGACGCATTCTTATCTAAGGACGTTGCAAATGAAGGTCAAAACTTAGATAAGGTCACAGCTCTCGAAGGTGTTAAAGGCGCGATAAAAGCTTCTTAGGGACCAGAAGCAGCAAAGGCTGTTGAGAAGGACAGCAGACCGGTATTACTTTAATACTGACCTGAGAATGCAAATCACTGCAGCCGGGTACGACCGGCGTAAGCGGCTCTATGATAGATTCAAGAAATATTTTCGAAACGCTAGAAATTATCTGAAGCTAGTGCTCACGTCAATATCACAGCACCCAACCAACCCAACTGGCTGCTTGGAATAATCGGAAGAACCTTCGAGCGATTGAGCGATGAAGTTTCTTGGAGTCCCAGGTTATGGTGGGATCACAGGGAATTCAGCAAGGCTCATAGGAGGATTTTTTAAAATCCGAACTTGCATTAGGACTACCTGCGCCCTCGGTTAAGAGTTTGATTTACAATTGGATTTCGTATGAGCATAACTGGCATGACTCTCCAGGTTGCCGGCAGACTAAACGAATTCCTTCCGGCATCTTTAAGAGGTCCGCGGTTTTTCTGCTGTCCCTCAGTAGGAAAAACTCTAGGGTGCTCCCTGGCTTCGTGACGGGGCACTGTGCTGGGCTTAAGTAACACAACATCTTGCTATGCTTGTTCTGAAAAAGATGATGACACCGCGGAGCACTACTTTTGTGAGTGTCCAACCTTTTCCTGAATCAGGCTGCAGGTATTCGGCACTGATAAGGTGAGTACTGGTAAGATCGAAGCGCCCAACCTTTCATCGAATGACTGATGAATTTCATTAAAAGGAGCACAATGGACTACTTCGTTTTCTTAGTGTTCTGGGCTAATAGAATAAAAAAGTGCGTCGCGAGTGACTTCGTAGGATGGTAGGGTAGCCTGGTGCAACATGAAAGCAGACTTTGAGTCCCTTAATTCTCTGTTCAAGCGTTGTGGAACCTCACGTACGATCTAATTCTTAGACCAAATGTAAGACCATTGCCAGGTCATTGGCCTTATGGACGACCTCTCGGTGGTGGTCACCGCGGAGTATGTAGCGGGCTTTGTTTTTACCCTTCTTGCGTGAGCTTTCAAATCGTAGTATAGTATGAGCCAGGCTCAGCGTGTGTTTTGACTCCTTAAAATTTCTTAAAATCAGATTGCTTCCCTCGTTTTCAATTAGAATCGGCAGAAAATGAAGTAAATTGTTTCATTCAAAATTTCCCGATATTCATAATTACCCACTATTGTGCCGTATCTCCTTCCTTTTAATAGACACATGTATTTCCAATTCAACTGAACACTAATTCGTGTCCTTTCTCTGTTCCGTTTTGCAGAATGGGCTTCCAACTCCAACATTCGCACTCACATGGTGGAGCTTCTTCATCTAGCCATGGTCACGCACATGGCAGCAGTGAAAGTCATCACGGGATTAAGACAATAAAAACCACATCACAACAGATCACTCAGCCAAATGAAATATCCGCTACTCTGGCAACAGCGCAGAGTCCACCAACAACACCAATAGCACAAACAACACAAACAATGCCACAAGCAGCAACAACACCATGTAACCATAACACATGCCCTGGACCTCCGCTGCAGACAATCGAATCCGGTCTTATCCTTGCCGAAACAAATCTCACTACAAACAGGAAGACCTACTCCTATCAAAATTCGAATGGCTTGAAACCGCAACACAATGCGACTACAGCTACGGCTGTCGCCACAGAAAATGAAATAGAAAATATGAATGTACGCGCCGCATTTATTCATGTCCTGGGCGATGTCCTGCAGAGTATTGGGGTATTTCTGGCCGCATTGGTGATTTATTTCAAGCCGGAATGGGCTATTGCGGATCCAATTTGTACGTTTGTGTTCTCCGTGATTGTACTATTCACAACGTTTTCCATTATGAAGGACGCACTTTTGGTAAGAGACAAAACTTTGTCACACACGTATGTATGTAGGTACGAGTACATGGATAAATAGCCCATACACACGACTGCATACACACATTCGTAGTTAAGCAATTTCGAATGAAAAGTTTTCCTTGCAATTTGTCATGTCTTGCTGTGGAGTGTGTGCGAATGTTTATGGCAATACTGTGTTAGTACATATCTAAAACTTTGTGAAAGGAATGGATCCTGATTATCCTGACTGACATTTTTATGATGGTATTTTTTTTTTCTCTTCCTTTTTTGACAAATAGGTCCTAATGGAAGGTACACCCACCTACCTGCATTACCATGAAGTGATGGAAATATTTATGAATATCGATGGCGTGGAACGTGTGCATAATCTAAGGATATGGGCACTTAGTATAAACAAAATTGCATTGTCCGCTCACTTGGCAGTTGGTAAGTAATTATTTTTTTTTTGTTTAAAAATACATAGATACGAGTATATGGTACCAACTAGTCTGACAAGGAGGAAGTGAAGTTGGGATGGCATGTCCTTTCAGAAATTTAGTCAATCTGAATAGGTTTTGTTTTAGGATCAGGAAGTACCTGTAGAAGGCTGATTTCATTTATCATGCTGAACAAATGATTTGCCAATATTTTTCTTCATAGACAAACTCAGGTCCATGTGAGTATTTCCGATCCACAGAGCCCGAGCACCAGTCGCCCGTACGAACGCAGTAAGGAAGCTTTTCCTGCTGACAACACCAGAATCTCTCTGATCTGCAACCGAAAAATCTCAGACACATTTCCGATTAGAAAGAAATCCGAAATGGAAAGGTGGTTACGCTTGACTTTTACTGAGAAACTCGCTAACTCAGATCAAAAACACCTCTATTTTCACCGATATCTAAGCAGCAATTAAAACTAAAACTACATCCTTAAAATTAGTCAGACAATGTCAATCTCCTTGCAGTGACAATGAAGGCACCAATACGGCGAGGATCAGCCTTTGATGACTCACTAACAGAAAGAGTCCATATTTCGCTAGGAACAGCCTCATCCTCATCCTGGCCAACCAAGCCTGCTGACATTGACTAACAAACTACGCCAAAACAAAAAAAATGTAGCCCAGTTATAACAAAGTAGGAACAAGAGAACTACTAGAGTTACATCCATAATGAGAGCCCACTGGGCTTTACGGGGTCATGGAGCCAAGTTAGGCAGACAAGTCTATAACATAACATAGCTGCAAAGATATAAGTGCAAAAGAATCTCTTGTCCACTTTCTTTACAAGTGCCGGGCTCCTGCGAGAACTTCTTCAATGACCTTAAAGAGTTAGAGGAAAAGGATCGTTAGGACCTAAAAAAAAAGGAAAAAATAACACTCACCGACTAATCGGGTTTCTCCTACCTCCCTACCCACCAAGTATTAAAAATCCTAAGCTGTGAGTTCGACTCCCAGTCGATTCACCGAAAAATAGAATAATCATTGATGAAGTCGTCATCATCTCGGCAAGCTTGCAACTGTCTATGAAAAATTCTCTCACTGTTACACATTAACTTTCGAGAGTCCTGTATTCAATCTGCGACATTTTTTAAGAAGACGGGCAGCACTGGTCTGGTCAGATTGGTACTGAAACAGCAGCTGCATGGCCAAGAAGAAAATATGCCTACGAAACATTGGAGAATGGCGGAATGCCATTCGCGGTAAGAAGCCCGTCGAGGACTAAATCCCATAATGCAGGATAAAGTACACTTGCCTTTCTCCTTCTCTGTGTGATTTTCTTCTTATGTAGCAAAAGTTGCATCCATAAATTTTGTGTTCAGAATTAATTGGATCAGACTGTAGACAGAGTAAGGAAGCCTTCTGCATTGTTGAAATCTTCCTCAACATTAAATAATACAACCATTGTATACTCCTTGAGAAGAAGCGTGTTTTACTGGGTCGTAAGGAAGACTTTAGTGGGGTTTCTAACTTGAGTATGAGATCTATTTTTACCCTCCGTGCGGATATTGGGTATTGTACCAGGAACTAAACTGGTCTGAAGAATACATTGCAAGAGGGCTCTGACGCCCTTTTCTTTACATAGTTGAGTTGGTCCTATATAATTCTTTCCTCATAGTTAACTCAGGTATCATTCGAGTGTTTAAGTACGCTCGACATTCGTGGTGTTTTTGACCTAAAACGTGACCAAAAATCTGACCGTCTCTGGAAACGGTGTGCTCCTTTATTCGCTTTCAACAAGGTGTGCCATAGAGCGGGACCGGGATGATAAGAGTCTTGCACAAAGTTAATTTGGTCTTACAAGAGAAGGCTCTCTTACTCAATTGCCTCCTGTGCCAAAAGAAACAGCGATTAGCAAGAGTGATTCTGCGTCTGATTTCTGCACTGCTGCTTGTAACTGCGTAGCCAAGGAATACGAAGTCCTTAACTACCCCGAAATTATAATTGCCAATGGTTGTGTTCTAGTTAAGCCGTCGGTGGTGTACATTCTTTTCTGATCACAGCCTGTACTTGGTTTTACCCTCTCTTACCGTCTGACTGATTTTGGCCGTTTCGGCTTCAACACAAACGAAACATTCGTTCAAAATTCGCTATGCTCGTCCACGTACATTAATGTCATTCGTGTAAGCAGGCAACTGTGCGGACTTAAAAATTATTGCGCATGGTTCTCTCTAGGGCGATGTTAAAAAAGGTTCATGACAGCGTGTCGCCTTGTCTAAAATCTATTTTGACATTGAAGTCTCGGCTAATTCATAACCGTCCTGGGGATTTTCCAAGATCTGCCATAGTGTGAATACTGAACCGACAGTGGCTCTTCTGAAACCGCACCGATAGGATAAACCAGGTTGGTCATGAATGGTTCCAGACCCTCATAAAATACGGCAGATAAGATCTTATAGGCGATATTGGGTCTATAACTTCGTGCGGTTTGCTAAGAGATGGCGTAACTTGTATTATTCCATTGGAACATGCGTTGGAAAGCTACTGTCATTGTACGTTATTTCAGTATATGTCATTCATTTGAAGCGTAAACAACATTATTTTTTTACTCAAATATGTCGAACTTTGTGCCTGAAAAAGTGTTTTTGCGAGGAGTTCTTCTTCATTACTTTAATATGAAGAAAACTGCTGCCGAAAGTCATCGTATTTTGGTAGAAGTTTATGGTGAACATGCGCTAGCTGAGCGAAAGTGCCAAAAGTGGTTTGCACGATTTAAAAGTGGTGATTTTGACTTGGAAGACGCTCATCGTACGGGCAGCCAAAAAAATTTGAAGATGAAGAACTGGAAGCATTACTCTATGAAGATTGTTGCCAAACACAAGAAGAGCTCGCAGAATCTTTGGGTGTCACTCAAGCAGCCATTTCAAAACGTTTAAAAGCAGCTGGATATATTCAAAAGCAAGGAAATTGGGTTCCACATGAACTCAAGCCGAGAGACATCGAAAGGCGGTTTTGCATGTCCGAAATGCTGCTGGAACGCCACAAAAGGAAGTCATTTTTGCATCGGATTGTTACTGGTGATGAAAAATGGATCCATTACGACAACCCCAAGCGCAAAAAATCATATGTGAAACCCGGCCAACCAGCCAAATCAACGGCAAAGCCGAATATTTATGGCGCGAAGGTAATGCTCTGTATTTGGTGGGATCAGATGGGTGTGCTGTATTATGAGCTGCTAAAACCGGGTGAAACCATCAATGGACAACGCTACCGAAGACAATTAATCCGTTTGAAACAGTGGCCGAAAAACGCCCGGAATATGCGACCAGACACGAGGCAATAATTTTCCATCATGACAACGCTCAGCCCCAAGTTGCTATTCCGGTAAAGAGCTATTTGGAAAACAGTGGATGGAAAGTCTTACCCCACCCGCCTTATAGCCCAGACCTTGCGCCCCTTCTGACTACCATTTGTTCCGGTCGATGCAAAACGCCCTCACTGAAATACGGTTCACATCAGAGCAGAATATCAAAAATTGGCTTGATTCTTTCTTGGATGCCAAGCCGGCGCAGTTCTTTTGGGATGGGATCCACAAATTGCCAGAAAGATGGGAAAAAGTCATAGCTTCAGATGGGCAATACTTTGAATAATACTATTGTACATGTTTTTCTTAAATAAACGTTCAAATTTTGAAAAAAACCCGCACGAATATACCCAATATCTACTCGTAGGTGACTTATTCCTCTATACTAGTTGGCGCAGCCAAAGGTCTGCTTTCTAGTGGATCAGATAAACGATGCTGAAATTCCATGCTTCCGGCATGCTGTCCTCACTCCATATCTTGCAGAAGGGCTGGTACATATTTCCAACCAGGTCGTCACCAGTTGTCCTAAATACATTAGGAGGCAGTCCGTCTACGCTGCCCTATCATCGCCGATATACAGTCTGCAAAAGTTGTGTTCCATATTCTCAGCACTGACTGCTACTCTACAACTAGATGTGCATATTCATCTTTGCAGGTTTCAATTCCGGCTTTGTAGCCCTGGCTTATTCATTCTATTCTCTGATAAAGCACTCGAACGTCATTTCTACAATTTCGTCCATTTCCTCGGTCCCGTGGTTCTCGTGTTCTTTCTTTTTCTTTTTGAGAGGGCTGTGCTCTTCCCTACATCCTGCGATGATGCTCAGCTACATATGCTTTTTGTTTGGCTACATGTACCTGCCTACGTTCATCCTCAACTAGGAGGTTTTTTATGGGGACATTTTGAAATGACGAGGGCTGGGATTTTGAGAAAGTTTGAGGGAAACGCGATCGGCAAAGGTTCTAGCGGTCTGTTATGCTGAGCTCCAGCGGTCTTACTTGACTCTGCCCTTTATATCCGCATTAGCACCTCAGCTGCAACAAAGTAAAGATCCGAGCCGATGTTCGATGCTGGGAAAGTTCGAACCTCCAGATTTCTGGAGGACCATCTGTCGTTGATCGCAATGTAATCAATCTGATTGACTGTTGATTGATCAGGGGATGCTCAGACATGCTGGCTACTAGGAGGTTGCACTCCATTGCAGATTTTAAAAAATGGAATCTATTGTTAGTCATAGAGTTTTAAGGCTCCATTTTCCGATGACCTGTTCAAAGACGGCTTCGTTATCCAGCCTTGCGTTAAGGTTTCTTAGAACAATTGTGGTGTCATAGCTAGGGTACTGAGCATATGTTGTGTCTAGGAAGTCTTATATTTTCGAATATATATGTCGGAAACTTAAGACTTTTTGGCTAAGTCTGCATAGTCTGCTTCTTTTTAGCAGTCGGTGTGGAAGGCATCACAATTTTTCATCCGTTTTTTTCCCGCACGCCCTTGCAGTAAGTTCTTCTTTATAGCAGTCCAGGGCGTATGCAAGTTGTTCGGCAACCGGTTGTCCTTACATTTTATGTGCCAAGCCGAAATTCGTTGTTCTTAAAACGTTTGCTGGGGTCGTAAACATTATATCCGCATGCATCCAAGGCTGCTGATTATCTACCCCCATCCAGTTGCAACTCCCGACTTGGAGAGCAAAGTCCTTACATAAACTCCTGGACAAAGGGTCCGAATAAATAGCCGCTGCCAGTTGACTTGCTTAGATGTTTAATGGAGTTTCCCAATCATTTGGCTGAAATTGTTGGTGACATCATCTGCTTCTTTACCAGGTAGTGTGTTAGAAGGAAATTCGGCAAGGATGCGGCTGTAGACCTGCCCTTAAAAATCGCATATTTCTTTGTAGAAAAGATCAAATTATATTGTAGTCTCGTGCGCAAATATTGCTCCAAATATCAGTCTCTTAGGAAGTAGCTCTCAGGAGCCAAAAAAAAAAATGTGTTTTGCCACTCCATTTCCGGAAGTCTCAGTATGCTGGGTGCTCTATAAATCTTAGAAAGTCACACCAAAGACCATTGGATTTAGGCTCAGAATTTCAGTAACTTCTTAACAACCCCCCGTCTATCACTATCTCCGTGTAGTAGCGGCATTTATAAGCACTCCAGCGATAAACTTCGAGCAATACTATAAAACTAAAGCATCTGTGACGTGAAGTAACTCAACTTACTCCTGCTCTACAAAAAGCGCATCGGAAGGATGTTATAATGTCCCATTGGGGCACTTTACCTTATCGTACACACGAACAACCACCAAAGTCATCGCACACATGGCACATGACTTAATGTGTGAGCATGTATGACACAAACGCTTACTCTGGTTTCTGGCTTGATACTTTCACCTCTGTGCGACTCTATATGTCCCAAGGACAATTTAATATTCTGGTAATAATACCGTTACGCCATCATCATCCTCATCATCATCGTAGTCGTCGTCGTTGTCGTCGTGGTGGTGGTCGTGGTCGTCGTCCTCATTGTCGTCATCGTTAGAAGCCATGTAACCGAAGAGCAAACACTCCAGCGGCAAGTGGAAAAAGTTGGTCGGTGCTGCCAAACCCCTAATAATTTGACCTCGAGAAGGTACCACTCAAGGCTGTAATCATCGTCGTCATAATCTTTCAAGGAGACTTAGTGGGTGGTAAAGTGGATGATGATGGGATAGTGGATGAGTGTTCCTGTATAAGGAACAGCCCTTCAGAATGCAGTTTGGGGTCATTAATAAATTGGTCGCGCCGTTGTTTTTTTTTTTTTTTTTTTTTTCATAGAATCCTCAAGCTACCTATATTTTTACATCTTACCAGGGATTGCCGAAGGGGATTGGTTGGGGTCCGGTCGCCTTGATTATCAAAAATTCTTGAGATAAAACAAAAGTCCCACTTGACTGCGAGTAGATGATAAAATGCAAAGTTTTTCCAACGTAGTAATGCCGAACCGCAGTGAAGGAATAAAGGTTAAGGGTGTCTCTAGAGGCATGAAGGGGTGACGTTGCAAGGATAATTTACTGTTTGCTTCTTTTAATTCGTGCCAATTAATGTAAGTGTGGGGAGTGGTGGAGTATTGCCATTAGACTTTCAAATGCTTAGCCTGAATTTTTGCCCCCTTAGCTGGGAGGTTGACTGGTGTGAGAGTTAGTGCAGATGGAGAGGGATTAACAATAATAAAGTTCCGCCACTGGTGTTGTCGTTTAGAAGGTTTTAGAGAACAATGAGCTTGTTACAGGGTGAGGCTTCCCCTGAAAGGAGTGAGAGGATGACGTGATTCGCGTAAAGAAAATGGCCAGCATTTTTTATGGAAACGGTGTCTGGCGATTCGTTATTATTATTTTTGGTGTTCGTTTTTTTGAAAAAGTCATAAAGTTACACTTTAGAGCAAACAAGGAATAAAATTTATTCTTCGTCGCAAGGCTGAATGAATTTTATTGCGAATCCTTTTATTATTTCCAGTCTTTCAGTCGACGGACTCGAGTCTTGTCTCCTGCGGGTGAAATAGGGACACAACCAGAGACAGCCAGAAGTTGGGACATAAATGAACATCGAATTTACGGCATGGAGAAGATTTGTGATCCTGAACGGTGGGTGCAGTTTTTTTTTTTGTTTGCTTTTAGATCCTTGTTCAGCGGTTGAAGGTCATCAAGTTATGAAATAAATCGTCAGAAGAGCTTGTGATTGGACGTAGAAGGTGGTAGATATAGGAGATGTTGAAGAAAGTCGTAGCGATGGTATACTGCGGTTAATTGTTGAAATGAAAATGTTATGAATGAAAAGTTTGCGGAAGTTTTTCCAGGTCCGACGGGAGGAATTTGCTTTAAAGGAATTGTAATGGAACGTCTTCGTTTCGGGATTAGTGGGATTCTTCCTGCCATTTGTTCGTTGTTTTATGATCAACAAATTGTCTGAAGTTATCAGTTAAGTGTTACGATTTTACGATCACAACTGAATAGCTTGTCTGTATAAAGTGGAATTACCTTTGAACTAGGGAATTAACTCAAACGTTTGCCATAAAGGACTTAACAAGCGGATCAAAGTTTCGAGTCTTTAAATCCATAAACCCAGGGGAATTGAAAAGACAGAGATGCGTTCTGAATTTTGATTTTCTATAACGTGGAAAGGTGTTCATTTGTGAACAGACCTTCGAAGGGATTTTATGATATTTCCACGTAGGACTCGGAATAAGAAATAGCTGCTTAAGTTTTCACACTTTACGGTTTACAAAATATTTGGTGAGAAATGATTTCTTACGCTTCCTTGTCCTACTCATCCTATTGGCATGCTAGTTCGTTAGAATCTGTGGGTCCTCTTCCCATTCTTTGTTAATCCAGATCAGTCATGACGTAAGACATGTATACAAAAGGCTCTTCGGAGTAGGATTTTACCAAAGATTAAGTACAGCTTTCATGAGATCACAGATGAACTGCCTACTAGCTTTGCGATCGTTGTTATCTGGAAAGCAGCGTCAAAGAATTTTGTATCAACAGCAATGGTTCTGCCAGTGTTATACAGTCAAATCTAGGACTACCCAGAATGCTGAAATGAAGATGGCTGAACATGAAGGCATAGTGGTTCCAAATCAGGTCTCAAAATTATTTACTGCTAAATACCTGGTGTAATAGCTATAAACGGCCTTAACCTATGCCGATGGCGTGCTCTTCAAGCTCCCAGCAAGCCGTACATTTGACATCAATTGCTTATTACCAGTAGGATCGATGCCAAGAAGGAATCAGATATGTCACAACTCATATGCTGTGTTTCCTTCGCCGCATTTGATATAGGGTCCTGGCAAGCACATGCAGTAAAATAATTCGCCTGAGAAAATCCGTTGCACAAAAGGTCGAAAGCGGTTTGCGAACGCTATGAGCGAAAAAGAGTCTCAACTCCTGTGGACGAAAAATAAATAGCATGCGATCTGCGTGGTCAAGGAAATGGAGACCGCCACTCCTGAAGACGAAGCAGCAAACTTAGTAGTAGAGTCACTGTGTTGTTTTTTTGAAGGAGAGAGCGCAAATATTACTTGCATGTGACTTACTTATGTTATGGTTGATTTCGAACCAACTTGATACTTACTCAAACTCTTCTCTTGACGCGTGACTTCAATCCATCCTGAAACCGCGCGTACCGTTCGGGTTCTAAGAATCCCGCGACAGTAACGAGCCAAGTTCGTCTCTCAGCTTGTCTTAAAGACACCCACCGCCGATGTGTTGGTGGATTACTATTCAGACTCCCATAATGACTATTCAATCAGAGATCTGTTGTTTCACCCTTCTGATAGCCCGGAGCAGTCAACGCATGTATTCCAGGCCTAGCCGGTCCCCTAACAATTGTCGCTCCAGAAGCCACCTCAATCGAGGAACTAGTGCTCGGCAGTATCATCCATGGCAAGGGAATAGCCGCATTTGGGTGAAGCTGAGTAATTTTATTATTTCGCCGAAGTCATGGGCAGAGCGCAGTTATGAGTCCGTGTGTCCACCTACCCAAAACCTTCTCATCCAATTTCTTCTACCAGTACGCCAAAGTTTTATCCCGCCTGTCGCTACCTCATTTAGCTTCCTGGGGACAGTAACTTCTCTCTGCCCTCTCGAGTGCCTGTAAAATGACTGTTCGGAATCACCCTAACAGAGGTACCCGACACGTTGAATCAAGATAAAACGGTTTAGGAGATCCCCTCACATCACGTTGCAATATAAAGTTTATCGTTGATAACCGACGCCTCTCGCGTCAACACTGGGCATCAGCCAAGACAGCGCAACTGACATCTTGATGCCTTTTTCGACCCCCTTGGCAACATGCAAAGGTGATTCGTGAATCCACCGACATTTGCTAGCGAATTACTGGGTTCCGCACCTGCGACATTCGCACACGAGTCCAAAAAATCGATCAGCCTGATCCACGGAGGCATTTCTGGGCACAAGCGCCCATAGTACACGATGTTGCAGAGATCGGGACCCAGCGCCGCGTCCTAATCCACAGCCACTCCCAACATCATCCGTTTCTCTCTCCGTCCCTCTGTATTGGAGTACTCGATCCTGGAGATAGCTTTCCATTATACATGCCTCTCGGCTGTCGGTTCATCTTGCCGAGTTGAATGCGTTCTTGATGTGGAGCTTGTTCAGGACTCCCGCACTCTTTGTCAACCGTCATATACGTCGATCAACCCTCGCGGAGTTCAAAAAATGCACGAAATTCTTCCAGTGGTCCGGCACTACGCTAATTCCCAACCACGAAGGTAACAAACTGTCTGAAGGTCGATTTATCACCAGCGTTTAACAAGACCATCTCATGCATCACCCGTCCTCTGGGATTGGTTCTTGCTCTCCGCAGTTGGTTGCCCTGGAGTTAAGATCGCCGGCGAGGTCGTTGTCGCCTTTCTCAAGTGCCTCGCTACCATTTCTTGCATCAGCCGTCCTCTGGGATTGGTTCTTGCTCTCCCCAGTTGGCGGCCCTGGAGTTGAGATCGCCGGCGGGGACGTCGTCGCCTTTCTCCCCCAATTGTCCTGGAAGATCCCCATCGTACTATTCGGAGAGAGATAGCAGCACATATAGGCCTGATCCAACTCCAGATCCGGTGTTAGTTCAGTTCTCCCAGCCAATTGCTAGGTGATCCCTTTTACAAACAGTCGCCTTGGTGCACTCTTGAACTTCAGAAGGGTCACAGTCAGCGCTGAGGATATGGACTAATTACTTCTGTTAATCGACGGTTAGAATCCAAATTCTTTTTACCTGGCCAAGATGAAGTACAGAAAGTAATATGCTGCTGAACTATTCAAGATAGATGGAGGTGATGAGAAATCATGTCCAGACCAACTCATTTCTAAGATTATGTTGGAGGAAAATAGCCCTGATGAATGGAAACTCAGTATCGTTTGCCTGATCTACAAGAAACCAAGTTCGATACTCGCCACTTCTCTATCGATTTTAAGGCAACATATGGAGAAGAGCTAATCAAGGCCATGTCTGGTTTTGACATTCCTTCCAAACTCGTCATATTGTGCAAAATGATAGCATGCCAACTAGCTGCTCCGCAAAGCCAAGTATTGTATATGTTGTCGGGAAGAGCGTCAAAACCTCATCATCCAAGTTGTGCTCTGAAGAAGCATAGACGTTTGCGAAGGCAGATGAAGATATCCTTGGTCATTTAGAACTCATGATTTTTCGATCGATTGTCTTTGATGAGTCTTGGAAGGGACGGTATGTATGTTCCGACTATAAAAGCCCTCGATTTCTATCCAGAGGGGCAACGCAATAGAGTTCATACGAATGAAAGGGAACCATAGCAATGATGTCATGTTTGGCGTTTGGCGTATTCTAGCTACTTACTAGCAGCCGTAGAAGTGGCGTTGATGAAATAGTAGAAGCTGAATTACCAAATCTCTGCTCCTTGTCCTTGTCCCCTCAATCGGCAACACTACGACTATTGATAGGAATATGCTACTCCTAGCTCTTAAAACGAATTACTCGTAGCTGCACTATTAAAGATGAGAATCACTTTCAGGGATTTCCACTATTGCAAGATCTACAGTTCGGATACCAAAGTACAGAATTTCAAAAAGGAAAACAGTACAGACGCCGACTCATGGGTTTAACCCAGATTTATTTTTTCAACGTATAAAAGGGAATATCAAAAAATTGCCACTTCATGGGTCTAGTTATATCAAATTTGTATTTGATGCATCGCTTACTGAAGGTGCTCTGCTGATAAGCCATACACCGCTGTGATGGGAAAGTCTCTTTAAAGCATGTACTCCTGGCTCCGAAGTAAGCTCTACCCACTGTGTTAGAAGCGAAGTTATTTACTGCCTGGAGGCAGTTCAAAAACATCTGTTCACATTCACATGATAGTCTATAACGAAACAAAGGTCCTTCAATAAAATGGCAGAAGCTTGAAGGAATATAAATCCACCAAATACGAATACTAACCTTGGAAAGACATCAGGATTGAAAAGTGAATGCTTTGAGGTTCCTGTTTCCATCACTTCAGGGCAATGATCGTGTGCCCGACAGCATTTGTCTGTTTCACGAAACCACCCCAAGTCATCGTAATGGGAGGAGGTGTTACCAGGACCACACCACTTGGTACCTGGAGCAGTCATGCCAGTATATGGCAAAGGTGGCAGTACTTGGTTATAGATGTCCTCATCTTCGAAAATAGCTTCATCTTGAAATGACTCCACAAATATGAGATTCACACTAATCAAAGCGAAGATTACTAGAACTGTCTTCATAGTTTCGCTGTTTAGTTGGAACTGAGTGATTTGCGCTTCGAATGAGTAACTGATAAGCGAAGTGTTTAGCGTATTTTTGCGGATGAATTTAAAGGCATATTCGTGACCTAGATTTGAGTGGAAGTCGAGATAATTAAAACCAATGTCAAGATTTGGTTTTCAAGATCAGTCGAAATGGAGTGAGGTGAGGTTTAACCTGATAAGGCAAAAATGAGAGAAGTCTCTACATTTGAGATGGACCTTGATAAAGGTGAATTTCGTCATTCTATTGCCAGTGCAACAGGTGGGGATAGAATATGTTGCAAAGAGTTTATAATGTTGAAGAATTCGAAATCTATTGACTCAAATAAATCCGATTAAGTGTTTCTTGCATAAGAGTTAGGACAATGTATATATGCCATGGATCTGATAAGACGTTCTCTTTACACATGTGGGGCGAAGGTATTTTGCCCAAGAAATTCTGGTTTTGAGATTCACTGGTATGTGCCCGAGGCATCATTAGAAACACATTCTAGAAAAGTTATAAAATGAAAATTTCAAAAAAAATTCTTTCAATAGTCTAAGATGCTATCAGGGGAAAGCTGAAAAAGATTCGATCCATCAGATTAAAAAAATAGATTCGGAATACCGATGAAAACCTCTCGGAATTATCCCATTCCTTTACATTAAGCAGAGACAAATCTCTTGTATAGTATTTCGAAGTCAAGAATATCAAACTTGAATGGTAAAAAAGATGGCACATGGCGCTCTCCACCGGCGAAAAACCCGCAACCAGTATTCTAGACATTCCGGACATTCCAAGGTCTTGAAATTGACTCTGGCTATTACTTAGCAGTAGCCGAAGTACCAACGGGGACATCAAAGGCAGTACAGCACCAGGAAAATACTGTGAGGCCGACCGCGTCTCCGTCAATCTCTATTGTACGAAGTTTCACAAAGCGACCATAAACAAGAAACCCGTGGTTCGTCGGTGAATGCCAACGAATACACTTTCAGCCACGGTGCCGCATTGCACGCGAGGACAAGACCGGCATTGAAAGCTGCTGTTGACACGTACAAGCAGAAGAGAAAAAACATGAAGTTGAAAAGGTCGAGGCCTGCTACTGTAAGAAGGACGTTCAGAAATAGCAACAGACGGTAAAAAGGACGTGTCACAGCAACAAAACTTGAAACCGAAACTTGCAGTCCATGCTAAAAATTTGTAAGAACCACATCTGTGGACGGTTAAATGGCGAAGACGATGCAAATACCGCTGTCAAGCAGAATACATCATTCAATCCGGACGAAGATCGCGAAAACGTCCGTCCACCTGACCAAAACGAACTTAAGATAGCTATTGCACACGCAGACTTAAAATTAACAAATCCGCTCAGACGGTCTAGCTGCCAAGCTCTTTAAAGCTGCAAGAAATAATGTGGTAAGGAGCTTGCACGAGCTTGTATGTACAATTAAGCCAGAGCAACGGATTGTCGTTGAATGGAATGTGAGCATCGTCGGTCCGGTTCTAAAGAAACGAGCCCCTTGAACAGCGCCAACTACAGGGGTATAAGTCTCTTAAATGTAGGACTACTATACGAGTATATCGGCGTTCAATGACGTGAATCTGGTCAGAAGGCTTCGCAGCGAAGGTTATATAAAGCGTATGGTCATCAGTGCGCAATCTTGAAAGATCTTCGATTCCAGGGTTTTTTAAGATTGCGTACGCACTGGAAGCAGCTGGTTGGAGAGACATATCAATTGGTTGAGGTCCAGAAGCTCCTCGTATACTGATTGAGTTATCAATGAAATTTTTATAAAGTACTCGTATCAATGTCCTTTACGGAACAGCTTGTATAAGCGGATTTTGCGTCTAAGTCGTCTAAAGTTTCTGGATTCTTCGCACGGAGTCTAAAAGCGTTAAACCGCGCTATTGGGCTGGCCAACAGGTAGTCGATTTTAGCACGGACTGGTACCGTATCCTTCCAACCTTTCTGTTCCAATTCATCCCAGAAGAAAAGTGGTTAACATGGAGCGATAGTATTTTCAATTGACGGTAACCAACTCATGGGCATCATCTCGTACTTCTTGGACGGCCCAATGATGCCTTGTATTTTTCTTTTTTCTTGGATGTATTCGGAATACCTTCAAGTGCGGGAATTTTGCTTATGAACAAGGCAATCCAACCAAACATATGCCTAGTCGTTGAGGATGATTTTTCGATGAAAATCCGGATGTTTTGCCATCTTCCATAGAGCCCAATCAGCGAAAGTTTGAAGTGCACGATGGTCATTTGGCCTTAGCTCTTGTGTCTATCCAAGTCTTTTCGAAAAATACGCTACAGGACGTCCTAGAGATGCTAAGCTCTTGAGAACGGCGCAGAATTGATTGCTTGCGATCTTGACTTACCAATTCGGCAATGCGTTCTTCACCTCTGTCTGTCTTCACTCTCTCACTAGCATGGGATCATTGTGAAGTGAATAAGTCTATTAAATTTTTTTTAACACGCGTTACGTAGCCGTAATTGATCGCGAATTTTGATCCATGTTTTGGACAGTTAATAAACGTGTTTTCCATGTCTGGAGCACATCTGTCACAACATGGTATGCGTGGATTTAGAGAATCCCTATTAGAAAAGTTGATAAGCTAGCTTCCCTGGCCAAGGTGATTAAAAACTCTCTGTCAATCAAATGGCAATTTACACAATTTTGGTCTTAAATCTCCCCAAATCGGTGTCAAAATGAAGTTAACGAAGCAAGGTTCAATTTTTATCGCATTTTCCAAGAAAAAAAAGAGGAAGAACATCCAAGGGAAGCTAACTCCACAAAAGTAGCAAATAGCAAAGCTCTCCCTTCGCCTGATTTTTTATTCCATCTACTCGTACAAACCTGCCATTCCCGACGCGAAATATCTGCAACCTCTTCCCTATCCGATTGTTTCTAAATTTCTGCCATTTTCGCAAATTTTTCGTGTGTTTATTTGATTATGGGACTGCTGCTGTGTACATTGTCCTTGCACATGGATATAATCCAACTTTTGCCATTACGTGAGCAAAACCGAAGAGAAAGGACACCATTCCCTCTCCTAACTTTATTTACTGATTAAGTTATCTGTGACATTGTTTCTTCTACCTCTCACCACTTCTTCTTGATCACGTCTCAGCACTGTCTGTGTTTACACTTGCATTTCAGATTTTTAAATTGTGTTAAATAATTTCCTTAATTTTTTTTTTTCCTTTTTGTTTTTTTTTTTGTATCTTTGCAGCGCCTGGTGCCAATCCAAAGAAAATCCTGCAGGAAGCTACCACTGCAGTGCACCTTAAGTACCATTTCTTCGAGACAACAATTCAGATTGAGGATTTCACGCCGGAAATGGAAGATTGCCAACAGTGTACGGTTCCCGTTAGTTAAGTAGGAGTCATTTCTTCTTTGGTTTTTTGTTTTTTTTTTGTTGTTTTTTAAGTTGCATGAGTCGAAAATGGATATCTAGGATGTTTAAGTATCTCCGCGGTACTACTATTGTCGTAGTCTTTAATTTTCTTTTCTTCTCCTTTTTGCCTTAAACTTTATTGCAATTATCAAGTTTGTATATATTTTTGGACTTTTTTTTTTGGACTTTGTTCGTGTTCTTTATTCATTAAGATGACTTTTATTTCCTCGTCCTTGCTTTTTTCGAATTTCTCTTTTTTGAGAAAGAAGAAGGGGAGAATTTGTATTGCAGCTTATGCGTACTTTACATTTTGGTACGCAGTTTTCTTATTTAGTTTCCGAGGGAGAAGAAAGTTACTTATGCTAGTATGTTAAATGGAAGAAATTTGGAATTGTAGAAGGAAGTTAAGGTCAAAGGTTATGTAAGAAATTGAAGTAAAATAAAATTACAGACAAGGAGGAACGTTTTTATTTTCTTTTTTATGCAATATGCAACCATTGCTAGTCCTTTAGGGATGGTTGTAGTTTTATTTATTTTTTGTCATCAATAATCAGCAAGAGGAGATTCAGCCTTTCCTCAATCTAGATGCAGATGTTTTTAATCCAGTAAATATCGCTTCATAAGTCTTCATGTCAATTTCTTTTTCCGCTTCTATTAACGAGGATTTGCAGGACCCGTCAGGGAATAACCAACAAACTAACGGAGACTCTGTACTCATATGAAGCAAAAACTATCCACATCCAGTAAATGCGGTCGAATAGTCAAACAGATGAAAAACTGTGACAGGTACTACGTTTATTTGTCCATTTGGGTCCTGCTTTTGGCTTTTGAACAAACCTCATCTAGACAATATTAGCCAACGTCAGCTTGATATACCACAGCAGAAATAGACGATGCTATGTACAAGGAATGCTTCTCACTGAAACTTTTAAGCAATGCTCCAAACTTGATGTTAAAATTGTTTTAGGTGACACAGGAAGGGACGAATCTTTAGAAGTAAAGCCAGAAGATTTTGCTTACATTGCCCCATATCTGCAAACGGACTCAGGATAGTTGGCTTTGCTGAAGGATGGGATATGACTATATACGAGTATATAACCTCGGACAACAACCAAAAAGTACAAAAGGTATTTCTATCTTTTGGCTTCTCAGATGCCACAACAATAGTGAGGATTCTCAACATTAAATAATTGGAATCGTAGCAAACCGACAGAATCACTTATCCTTCAAACTCTTGTGAACTCTTTTATAATCTGGCTCAAGTGCTGAAGATAAAAATCATCGATCCCATGAAGTTGTCAAAAACAGGATATCATCCAACCATCGGCCGTCAAAGCCGTAAAGCAAAACAACTTGCTTCGAAGCGGCAATGCATAGGTGGACGAAAGCTGCTTATGCGAGGAGGGCTTCTTCGGAGTAAATAAAACGAAGGGGTTGTAAAGCGCCTGAAAGAAAGGTGCTCCAAGAACAATATTTGGAAGGAGTAATCAGATCCGAACGGAACCCAATAAATATGGGGAACGAAATTTAGTAGTAGAGTCAGAGTCGATGATGATAATAGGAAAACGTGATAGAACCATTCAACCTAGGCTCACGTCCATCTGAGTGATTGGAAAAACCAGCGGATTCAGTATCCCCCCTATGACAAGAAAACATTTGTGTTGCAGACACGGTCTAATACAAGAAACCGGGAGTTATATTAAATAACAAGGAAGACTCATCAGTTCTACGGAAAAGTTAAAGCAATTGACAGTTGATTATAAGCTCGAAAGGCTTTCCGAAAGATTAAAAACTTGAGATATGTAGTGATAGACCAAAAAATCCATTTTGTACCAAGAGAAGAACTTGTTATATCCAAGTGAAATCCGAAGAACAAAAGGCCGACACAAAATGACTTAGAGTGAAAGAACAATTAGGCTCCAACCAAGGGGATCTGCATTTCGCAAGCCCACACTCAAATCGTAAAAGAGGTTGGAATCTCCGAAAGAATAATTTAGTCACCACAGATGCTCGAAAATATGGTGTGCCAAGGCTGTACATATGCGCAGTGAAAAAGAAGAAACCTTGAACTCTTTCTTGGTTAGCATCGGAAAAGAGACGTCGTGACGTCGTGCTAGGAGCACGAAACTGCCTCGGAACGAAAAGTTAGCGTGTTGTGGAATACGTGAGATAAAAATGGAAGTAAAGGACAAAAGGGAAGCCTTTCCAGCTTGTTCTAAGTATGGACCAATAAAAGAGGAATTATTTTCGATCTATGTTGTAAGTAGCAAGGTCTTAAACGCAACTTGGCTTTCGCTAGAGATACATGTTTCATCACCTCCACCGATTCGCAATCAGGATTACGAATATCAAATGTTGTCGTCCTCAAGAAAGACACCAGCGCCGCATCCAGCCATCCGTGGAGACTCGACTACATTTTTTCCGGGCTTAGATTGTAGTCAACACCATTCCTAGTTGTAGGGAAAGTCCTGACGATTTTGGTGTCAACGGGATGTCCATAAGATCAGAATCGAAAGACAATCAGCTCGCAAAGTCATCAATCTTCAGCGTGTGCTGTAGCAAAGACCGCTTCCTTTTAAATGGAAAATTACTTTGAGTGTGCAGCTCATGAGGGAAATTCATCAGTGCGTCTAAAACAGAGTCAAACACGCAGCCATGCCACCGAGATAGATTGTTCGTTAGAGTCTAGTAAAAGCAGCAGTGACGTATTTTCACGAAAGCTTTTTTCACCTGACAACCGATGCATAGGATATAGTTAAACTTATCTTAGCCCTATAGATCCGCAGGAACCTTTTCGGTGACAGGCCCTATCTGTTTACACTACCAGAAAGCCGATAGAGCTTCGACGTAACATGTCCTTTTCGTAGAGGTAATAACCTAAGGCCATTTCTAGGGCACTAATCGTCTATCAGCAGTAGGACTGCCTGCTCTTTAGAGTATAGACGTTCGGATTACTGGAAGTGTTAAACAAGGAGTGGGCAACATGCATCATAGCACTAAACGCAGGACACTGTTTACTTCCACATTCAGGACCCCATTCAGCAGCATTGGTTTTATTCTCAAAAGTTTACGCCTGGCCAAAGTACCTTGATCAAAAAGTTCCCGGCCTAAAACGGATTTAATGGTGCGCGAACGTTGGTAATGTTGGAAAAATGTTTCGGTAACGATTCTCTAAAGAAAACGGTCGTTTACCAATGGCACGAGTGGTTTAAAAGTGGTCCTGAATCAATCGAAGATGATGAACGCAGTGGCAGACCATCGACATCGAAAACCTACGAAAACATTGGTGAAGTAAAAGAAATGTTGGTCAATAAGCGCCAATTACGAGTAACCATCAGAGAGATAACGGAGGACTTGAACATTGTCCATGGATCCGTTCAAGACATTTTGGTTAATGATTTGGGTTTCCGTCGTTTAGCAACAAAGTTGGTGCCAAAAGACCTCAGTTTCATGCAAAAACGAGACCATGTTGACGTCGCAAAAGAGATGATTTGCGAGGCTGAATCCGATCCCACATTCATCAAAAGGGTCATTACTTGAGACGAAACATTGGCTTATGGGTACGATACGCAATCCAGACATCCGGCAAGTGAATGGCGTTCACCCATTTGGTGAGCCGAGACCAAAAAAACCACATCGTTTTAAGTCAAAAAAGAAGGCAATGCTCACGGTTTTCATGGATTACAAAGGTGTAGTGCATCATAAATTTTTGCCAGAAGGCCAGACAGTAAACAAAGAGTATTATTTGGGCCTTATGAGATGTTTGCGTGAAGCAATTCGCCGAAAGAGACCAGAATTGTGGGCAGAAAACTCGTTTGCACCATGATAACCCACCGTCGTATTCCAACAGCCACCGAATTCACCTGATTTGGCTCCCTGTGACTTCTTTCAATCGAGTTAAAAAACCACTACGGGGAACGGGTTTCAAGAGCCGAGAGGAAGTAATGGAAAAATCGCAGGAAGCACTGATGGACATACTGAAAACCGAATATAAAAAATGTTTCGAGGATTGGATCAAGCGCAGGCATAAGTGTGATGTAGTCGATTGGGATTACTTTGAAGGGGACAATATAGATTTAGATGAATAAGCTTGTATTTTTAATTTGCTGAATAAATTCTGAAAAATTTTTAATCAAGGTGGTAGTTCATTGCCATCAGAATTATGAGTATATCCGCTTGGAAGATAGCCAAGTTTTCCGAACGAGGAGTGAAATTTAGTGGTGTCATCCTCGAAAAAGACGTCATCGCCGCATCTTGAATCCGCTTTAGAGTCACCTATGAAGACCCAACTACAACACATTCTTTTCCTAACTCGGATTCTGGTCAAAACCGTTGCCGGCCACAGGCAAAACCGGTTTCGTATGTTTTCAGCAAGTGTCATACTCAACAACTCCATTGCATGCTGTACTAAAGACCACTTTTTTTTAAACAGATGAGGCTTGATAAGAATATCAAGGAGAGGAAGATTCATCTGTACTTCCAGAGCAAAGCCGGGCATCTTAGAAAAAGCCCCCATGCAGCCGAAACAGACCGTTCTTAGGAGTCTGGTAAAAGCAGCAGTGACATATTTTCGTGAGAGCCTGTTTCACCAGATAATCAACGCATCGGACGAAATTGACCTTACCATAGTCGTGTAAGTCCAGAGCACCCTCCTCAGTGGCAAGCCATATATAACATGGGCTGAAAAGCCGTTTTATAGTAAAACACAAAATTTTTGCAAAATTCAACTTTATTTATCAATATAGTTGCCTTCGAGGGCGATACACTGATTGAAACGATTTTTCAATCTTTCGATACCACTTTTGTAGTACAATTTCGGTTTAGGCTCAAAATAGGCCTCTGTTTCGGCGATTCGGTCTTAAATCTCTTTCCGGCGAGCATTCTTTTGAGGTCTGCGAACAGAAAATAGTAGCTGGGGGCCAAATCTGGAGAATACGGTGGATGGGGAAGCAATTCGTAGACAAATTCTTTCAATTTTGCCATCGTTTTCATCGACTTGTGACACGGTGCATTGTCTTGATGAAACAACACTTTCTTTTTCCTCAAATGCGGCCTTTTTCTGCGATTTCGTCCTTCAAACGCTCCAACAACGCAATGTAATAGTCGCTGTTGATAGTCTGCCCCTTTTGGAGATAGCCGATGAAAATTAGTCCATGGCATCCCAAAATACGGATGCCATAACCTTGCCAGCCGATTGGTGAGTTTTTGGTCGTTTTGGATGCGGTTCGTCGCCTGCTCGCCACTCAGCTGACTGCCGACGTGATTCTGGTGTGAAGTGATGGAGCCAAGTTTCATCCATTGTCACATACCGACACAAAAATTCGGCTTTATTGCGGTTGAACAGCTTTAAACACTCCTACAAATCATCAACACGTTGTTGTTTTTGGTCGACTGTGCGTAAACGGGGCACCCACTTTGAACAGAGCTTTCGCATGTCCAAATATTCGTGTATGATATATCCAACACGCTCTTTTGATATCTTCAGAGCCTCAGCTATCTCGATCAACTTCACTTTACGGTCATTCGTAATCATTTTGTGGACTTTTTTGATGTTTTCATCTGAAACAGCCTCTTTTGGACGTCCACTGCGTGCATCATTTTCGGTGCTTGTATGACCACTTTTAAATTTTTCAATCCACTTGCGAATGGTTCGTTCGGCTTGTGCAGAGTCCGGGTAACACTTATTAAGCCCTTTCTTTGCATCGGCTCCATTTTGATAAATCAACACACGAAATTGCTTTGAATCCATTTTTTTCACAATAACAAAAGTTGCTTCACTCACATCGTATATCTCGAGAACTAATCGCCCGACAGCTGTCAAATTTATACACGTATCTTTTGAAGGTTGGTACTAACTGAAAATGGTATGGATTTAATTTAAGTGGTGCACTCTCTTAGAAACTCTTTGAAATCTGAAATAGCTTCTTATATTCTTTTTGTTTCGATCTGTAAAGATTCCAGTCTTCCTCTAAATGGTTTCCATACGCAGGCACTGTAAATTTGCTTTCCACCATGAAACGATGGAACTTCAGGATTGTTTCCTAGTTCGACACTTGCTAAGGGCACCGCTCAGACGGTGAACAGCTTCTTTTTTTTTGTTCTGAATTTAAGGGAGGACAATCACAGATCTTGGTATTCCATGGATTTCTCCTCTTCAATAAGGACGAGATTTCGCATCCGTTTCTGCATTCAATATACTTGTGACCTCCTTAGCATAACTGCTGGATTGCGTTGAAGCTATTACTTGCTGTCTTTCTTTCTTAACAAATGTTGGCTGAGAGCCTATATTGTTGACAACCAGGTCAGACGATAGTATGATATTCAATTGCCTCTCACCTTGCATTTGCTGTTGTCCCAAAAGGTAAACTGAGTATAAGCATTGCAGCATATCAGCTTCCTGGCGGTTATACCGAGTCACAGGGAAGATAATACAGCAACGAAATCATTTTAGCAAAACTTCCCAAATTCACATAGACGGTAAGAATGAATTCGGCACAAAAATACAAGTCCTCGGTCTTTCCTATCGCTTTTCATACGAGTATACTATTGTGTAACCCCTAAAGCATCCGAAACCACAGATGCGTTCATTCCACACCTATGGTTCCTAGATGGACACTATGCTATTTGACTCTTGACTCTTGCCTAATATTGCAAATTTCTTTTACTCTGGTCCTCTTCAGAATTGCTTAGACCGACCATCGAAAAGGGTGAATTAACCATATCATCTTGCCAACCACTTTGGCTAGTACCAGTAGCGTATGTACAATATGTACATTGCATACAATTGACTTCACCAAAGCCTGATTTTCATTCCTTATACTCCAGTGTGCCATGGGTTCTGGGTCAGTTGCTCCTGGATATTTTTCCTTCAGTGTCATCTTTCAACTTTGTCTGTACTGCAACAAGTGATATTACGAAGAGTACATTACCCAGACCATATTGCTTACATCGTCGTTAAGACCACTTGCTCAGATGAAATTTAGTCACCCAATACCGTAGACAGGCCTTACCTCAGGGCTTTTCTGATTTCTCTTTGGTGGTTCACTTCACTTTGGACTAAACCTTATCTAAAGAACGAAACCGCCCAAATTCAATCAACTCGTACATCCAAATTTTATTGAAGACTACGACAGAGATGCCACGTCAAACTGCTCCGTTTTCAAAAATGCTCCTGTTCATTTGCTTTAAACAAATCCAATTTGACTAATCGTTTTAAAATGGACATCCCCTGCAACATCACACAGAATCATATTCGTATGTACAACAAACAATTGTTGTTGTCACGTTTCTAAAGGCAAAGTTAATCCTTAAAAATTAGCCACTTCGCCTAACTTAAATAAGAAGAAACAGATTAATCTAATCCTCTAACTGTGCTCAACAAATGCTTACAAAAGAAAAACAAAGTATTACTTACTGCTCTCTTTTCCAAGCAGCATAACAAAACGAAACGGCGCCCCTTACAACACCGCCAACATAACCACCAACAATAACAACAACAACAATAGCAGAATCAAATTTTATTTACATGGAAATGATTATGGTAATGGTAATGAAAATAAAACTAGATACTCCTTGCTCCGTGTACTCCGGATGCCATATTTCGTTTACCCTAAATTGAAATCCAATAAAATGTGGCTTTTCGCTCGTCTAAAGTTGCTGCCGCAAATATTCCCTCACACAACACAACCGCCGCCGGCATCATCATCATACAAAACAACAAAACCGCGCCGTAAATTAAATTCCAAAAATATCAAGCAAAATATAATTCAAAGAAAAAAGAGAAAGAAAAAAACGAAAAAAGTCCTTTCTCCATGCCACCTTCACCAATAGGCTTTTCTCTCTAGGGCGAGTGATGGGGCATGTGAACGAAACCAGGGTACCGGGTCTGGTGAAAAAGTTGAAGAAATCCCCATTGTAATGCTCAATGTAAGCCGCATTAATGCTCATTTTGGGCCAACAATAGATGGAAAATAGAAAAACCGGAAATGGTAAACGGAGAGCAGTAAGACAGTAGGGGGGAAAAAAAAGAGGAACGACTAGGAAGCAGCGTTGCCGGCGGCGGGTTACTTTGCATGTTTGGGACTTTTTGGACTACTCCACGACGGAGAGAGATGACTTTAAAACAAATGTCGGATTTCCGTCCTTAGGTGGAAAATATATTCCTCTTCAATATGTAATGAGGGGGTCTTATGCTACATTGGAAATGAGACGCATTGGTGTCCCACAAGGAAGGCATATGAGACCCTTGCTTTTTGTTATTAGTAGACAGGGTAGTTTTATTGAAGGAGAGAACATTCATTTTAAGCCGCATTATTTAGTAGCACCTATGAAGACAGATGTATTGTTCTTGGAGACTGGAAAGGCAGTGTGACATACAAAAAAATAAATAAAATTGAGGTGTCCTGTGAACTTAAGTGTCACTTATAAATTCTTATCGAAATGTCAAAATGTTTTCTGGAGGGACATAATTTGACACCTAGAATCATGTTGGGCATAAATATGCAGGTCTCTTTCGATCAGAAATTTCTAATTGAGGTCAACATACCCTAATCCAGAAAAGTCTTAAAAAGACTCTAGACCGTGGCTTAACTCTCGAATTAGACGGACTTGGAATAGTGTTTTGAGTTATCCCCGTAGTTTAAGAAGTTTCGAGCAAACGCTAATCCGAGTGGCCTTTTCCCAGATTTAGAAGTGTAAATTTAAGCCGGCGCTTACTATAAAGTTAGTCACAGTCTTCTGTCCACAGTGACTCGATTGATCACTTTATAAATGCTCCATTTACCATCCTCCAGTGACTAAGTCATTATACTCTACATCGGCAACTCTACATATTACTTAGACCACACCAAAATTCATTTTTAATTCTTCGAAATATCCTCTTCGGCGAAAGGAGGAGCACATGTACAAGAGAGATAAATATTAGTAATTAACAATGCGGTTGTAGGCCGACACTGCGTCGGTAAGAAATATCCGAATACCTATAAGGTCGTGGAGAAGAAGATAAAGGAAGGCAGTGGAAAATAAGAAATCACCTCAGGAAGATGCAGGAAGATTGAGAGAGCAACGCGCTTACTCTAGGGATAAGCTTACGAGTGAATTTTTGTTTATTTGCTTTCTTTGCCTGTTGCTGAACTAAGGAATCCTTATACTCCACAGAGTCCATGGAGCATAACGGCGAAATGCTTTATTTTCCAGGAAGATGGATGAAAATCCTTGAAAACAACGTTGGTAAGACGTTGGTAAAGAAATAATTGTTTTCTCTGCTCCTTTTTTTTTATTTTTCCTCTCTTTGAGTTTCTAGGCACTGGCGATGGAATTTTCGGAGAAATCTTTAAAACGAGTAATGTTGTAAGTTCTTCGTTAAAGTGAACAGTAGGTCAAGGAGTATCGTTTTTTAGTTTTACGTTTTAGAGTTTTTAAACTGAAATAAAGCAGTTTTTGGAAAATTTCACTCACTGTAATACTTGCTTTCATGATTTCATAGATTTTTTGTCGGAACAGATCTTACAGACAAGGAACTAGTCCGTTGTACTCATTGTACGAGTATGTGCCCGTAACTCGAATTTCTCAGTCTTCCGTGTCTTTTACGCTATGGTGAGAATGCTCGTCACATTAGCGCCGAGTTCCTGCAACATGATACGAGCGTAGGTCAAACACTCACAGAGGTAGTGCTCTGCGGTGTCGTTATCGTCACACACTTAGGTGATTTCCAAGAGCATGGTGCCCTATCGTGACGCAGTAAGGAGCCTGTAATCTTTCCTCCTGTGGAACAGCAGTAACGCCTCTGGCCTCTTAAAAGCATTAGAAAGCATTCGTTTGATCTGCCTTGCCTGTGGTCTGGAGAGTCATGCCATCTACACTTATTCTCATATGAAGCCAAACTGTCAATGGAAACCCTAATCGAGGATGCAGTCAATCCTAACGCAGGTTCGGGTCCTGAAAAACTCTTCTCTCAGCTTAGTGTAGCAAATTTATCTGCGGCCGTGACCTCATTCAGTGAGTTCATCCTTCCGATTGCCTTCAATAAATTATTGCATTCCCCAACCAGCTTGGGAATAGCAAACACTTTGCCCACTTCACCCATTCCTCACAATATAGGGCGATGTCATCAGTATTGTGTATACGAGTATACTTGCTTGGAAGACAGGCGTAAACTTTCCTAACATGAGGTGAAATCTAAGGCTGTCGTCCTCCAGAAAAACACCAGCGCCGCTTCCTAAATCGGCTTTGGAGCCATTCGCTAAGGCTCGACTGTATTCTTTACGCGGTTCGCATTCTAGCCGAAACCATTGCTGGACACACAGAAACCCGATTTCGTATTTTAGCAGTAACATGAGTTGTGTGGGAACAGACGGCATGTCCCTAAGACCAGCTAGTCTGTAAGAGCGCAAGGTCTTTAAAACTCATCATCACTGCATAATGCACCAAAGATAACATATTTTTAATTGGGAGATGGCTTTGGGAGTGCGGTCAATGAATAGAATATCAAGGCAAGGAAAAGCCCCTTCTGGCGATGTTGGATTGACGTATATTTGTGAAAATTTATCTCAGAACACAACCGACGCGTAAGATATAATTGGCCTTATCATAGCTATGATCCGGAGGACCCGCTTCGGTAAAAAGCCCATGGCTTGCCAAAAGTTCCTTTATCCTGCCAGGAGGCCAACAGCGTCTTGAAGGTTTTCGACGTGACATGTTAAGTCCAAAAAGTTTGTTATCCAGGATGACACCCAAATATGATACTTAGCTTCTTGGAATAATTGGATGTTGATGCCATGGAGCACTAGACGAGTTAGACCATTCAGGTTTCAACCTTGGTTTTGAGAGGATTGACTGAAAGCCCGTTTCTAGTGTACCATCGATCAATCTAGATCTGCTGGCGCTTTAGACCAGACAGTCGCAAGGCATAATCCAAAAGAGAGTACGAGGGTAGTCTGAAAAGTTTCCGACCGCAACGTAAAGATAGCGGCACTCGTCAACTAGCTAGTGAATGCTAGTTGTGCATCTTTTGACATTTACTTACCCAAGTTTCAGTCATTTTGGAAGCGCAGTTTTTAGTTGACAGTCGTTTGAGTGAGTCGATGTGAGTGTTTTTTGTGAAAATGGAAAAAATTTAGTGTCGATCTTGTTTTTGAAAGGCAATACGCCTACGCAAATCAAAAATGAGTTGGACTCTGTGTATGGGGACTCTGCACCATCATTTACTACAGTGAAATTTTGGGCAGCTGAATTTAAACGTGGCCGTAAGAGCTTGGGAGATGATGAACGTTCGGGACTCCCAAAAACTGCAACCACTGACGATAACATTGCTAAAGTTCACCAAATGGCGTTAGACGACCGCCGAAACCATGGCGAAAATCCATGGATTACGGTTTGAACTGCTTGACCATCCGCCTTATTCACCAGATCTAGCCCCAAGCGACTTCTTTTTGTTCGCTCATCTAAAAACTGCGCTCGGAGGACAGAGATTTTCGTCAAATGAGGAGGCAATCACCTTCGTGAACAATTATTTTGCAGAGAAAAACGCCAAGTACTATTTGGACGGGTTAGAGAGATGGGAGCTTCGCTGGGAGAAGTCTGTAGAGTTACAAAAGGAGACCATGTAGAAAAATAAAAAAAAATTTTGAGAAAAAGTGTCTTGTATCATTGTTCGGTCTGAAACGTTTCAGACAACCCTCATATGCGTATGCCCAAGTTTAGGCGCTAGAACTCTTGAGAGCCTTAGACGCAGCCTTGCGGGCAATCTTTGTTTCACTCCATCATCGCATATTCGCCTGAGTCAGCATCCGCAATGAGGGCCTTATTCGCAAGCATTGTCTTTATTCATAAAATAACATCCAATGCACCCTCAATGTCGATGAAAATACCCAAAGCGTACTCCTTTTTGTCAAGTTCGCCATCAGATTTTGGAGCGTAGTTTTGCGGGATCTTTCGCGTTGGTAGGCATGGTGAATCGTAGATAGGGGATGCGTCCGTAAAATTTTGCACACACGAAAGCTCGACAATTTTCTCCATATTTTTCAACCAAAGTTGATGAAAGACTGATAGGTTTGAAGCTCTTGACAAGCGTATAGTCAGCAAACTGCGCATCAGTCGCCTGAGAGTGCTAGGACATGTAGAGCGAATGGACACTAATGGCCCGTTCGGCAGAGTATTCAGGCGCACAAGTAGAAGGCGACTTCAACCGACTTGGTGTGCACAACTAGAGGCAGTTATCTTAAGACCGGATTAAATGGAGAGGCTTATTAGTTGAGGCCCAGGTGCACCCCGAACTGTAGCGCTACCTAAGTAAGTATTGGGTCTATAATTGAGCGGTTTGCTAAGAGATGGCGTAACTTGTATTATTCCATTGGAACATGCATTGGAAAGCTACTGTCATTGTACGTCATTTCAGTATATGTCATTGAAGCGTAAACAACAATAATTTTTTTTCACTCAAATATGTCGAACTTTGTGCCTGAAAAAGTGTTTTTGCGGGGAGCTCTTCTTCATTACTTTAATATGAAGAAAACTGCAGCCGAAAGTCACCGTATTTTGGTGGAAGTTTATGGTGAACATGCGCTAGCTGAGCGAACGTGCCAAAAGTGGTTTGTACGATTTAAAAGTGGTGATTTTGGCTTGGAAGACGATGAACGTCCGGGGCAGCCAAAAAGGTTTGAAGATGAAGAACTGGAAGCATTACTCTATGAAGATTGTTGCCAAACACAAGAAGAGCTCCCAGAATCTTTGGGTGTCACTCAAGCAGCTATTTCAAAACGTTTAAAGGCAGCTGGATATATTCAAAAGCAAGGAAATTGGGTTCCACATGAACTCAAGCCGAGAGACGTCGAAAGGCGGTTTTGCATGTCCGAAATGCTGCTGGAACGCCACAAAAGGAAGTCATTTTTGCATCGGATTGTTACTGGTGATGAAAAATGGATCCATTACGACAACCCCAAGCGCAAAAAATCATATGTGAAACCCGGGCAACCAGCCAAATCAACGGCAAAGCCGAATATCCATGGCGCGAAGGTAATGCTCTGTATTTGGTGGGATCAGATGGGTGTGCTGTATTATGAGCTACTAAAACCGGGTGAAACCATCAATGGACAACGCTACCGAACACAATTAATCCGTTTGAAGAGAGCAGTGCCCGAAAAACGCACGGAATATGCGACCAGACACGAGGCAATAATTTTCCATCATGACAACGCTCGGCGCTACGTTGCTATTCCGGTAAAGAACTATTTGGAAAACAGTGGATGGGAAGTCTTACCCAACCCGCCTTATAGCCAAGATCTTGCCCCTTCTGACTACCATTTGTTCCGGTCGATGCAGAACGCCCTCACGCCCGCCCAAGCCGGCGTAGTTCTTTTGGGATGGGATCCACAAATTGCCAGAAAGATGGGAAATACTTTGAATAATACTATTGTACATGTTTTTCTTAAATAAACGTTCAAATTTTGAAAAAAAAGGCACACGAATTAAGTTATATACCCAATACGTATTGCCGTTCGCCATAGTTTCGGTTTGTATTGCTATGCTAGTAGTGAAGATGCCCTTTCTAGTTACCATCAGCTAGACAATATCTTTTTTAGCGCAGCCGGATGTATGCCGTCGGTATCGGGGACGTGAAGCCATGAAAGGAAGCAACCTATCGAATCCTACCAACTTGCTATTGCAGCAATTGACAATTTGATAGACTTATCAGACTCGCTTGATGATATCATTATCTTCGGCGATTTTAATCTGCCTCAGCTGAAGTGGACTCCATCTGAAGACCTATCTTTTTTCATCGCTTCCAATCCCATTTCTACTAAGGAATGCCTATTCTTAGATCGGCTAACAGACTCTAGTCTCTGCCAAGTCAGTGGCGTTTCCAACTATATGGAAAGGCAATTAGACCTTATCTTCACAACTGATCCCATCAACTCTTCAGTATCATGTTGTCACCTATCTCTTTCAACTATTGATAACTTTCATCTTCCACTTCTTCTCTCATTTTTCCACAACTCTCCCTTCAGTCGCCTCCCTCTATTTTCTTACAATTTTCACAAAGCTAATTTCCGTAAAATTAATACCTATCTAAGCAGTGCTTCTTTTGAGTTTACCAATCTATCTCTGATTGATACCCTCTCCATTTTTTACAGAGAAATATTCAAATCCATCTCCCTTTATGTGCCTTACTCCCGCCATAAAACTTCTTCTACATCCCCTCCTTGGTATAATCGTAGACTTCGCTCTCTACGAAACAAAAGAAACAAGTTATGGGCGGTATTCCTTCGCATACACTCTTCTTCCGACTATTCAAATTATCTAGGTACATATCTTCATTTCATTGAACTCTATAACTCTCTCTATCAGCGCTACCTGAATAGTGCGCAAACCAATCTCATAAATGACTCCAAGTCCTTTTTTCAATTTGTCAATTGCAAAAGTAAGACTGATGGTTATCCTTCCTCCCTCGCTTTCCAAACTAAAACTTCATGTGATCCTCCTACCAACGCCAACTTTTTTGCCACATTTTTCAAGCAATCATTTGCCAACAACTCCTTCGTATCAGATCCCTCTTACTTCAATGATCTACCAAATTTCTCTATTGGTCCCTTTCTCACTCAAAATTTCGACCCTGCAGTTATTGAAGGAAAGTTACAAAATCTTAATTATTGTACCTGCCCCAGACGGACTCCCCGCCATGTTTCTTAAGAAATGCTCTTCCAACCTATATCTACCCCTTTCCTACCTTTTTCGTCTATCGCTTACACAGGGTGAATTTCCCCAGATTTGGAAGACTTCTTTTATAATCCCGATACACAAAAAGGGATCTAAGCATGAAGTTACCAATTATCGCCCCATTGCTAACTCTCTCATATACCCAAACTCTTTGAAAGCATTTTATACGAAGCGTTAAGCTTCAAATGCAAACCTTTTATTTCACCCCGACAACATGGTTTTCTAAAAGGTAGATCAACTACCACAAATCTAGTTGAATTCGTGTCTTTTGCTCTCTCAGCCTTAGAAAATGGCAAAGAAATCGATGTTATCGCAACTGATTTCACTAAAACATTTGATAAGATATCTCATAAATTGATCCTTTTCAAATTGTCTGCTCTCGGCTTTGAGCCGCTCTTTTTAAAATGGATTTCTTCTTACCTGGTAAACCGATATTATAGTGTTCGGTTTAGATCCGCCCTTTCTGTTCCATTCCTGGCCTCATCTGGAGTTCCACAAGGCAGTCATCTTGGCCCTCTTCTCTTCATTCTTACTATCAACGATGTTGAGAGTGTCATTAAGCACTCCTCCCTCTTCCTTTACGCTGACGACACAAAATTTTTTAAATCTATTTCCTCTCCCCAGGACTCTGCCCTTCTTCAAGAAGACCTTGATCGGTTTTCAATCTGGTGCCTCAAAAACTGCCTACAACTTAATATAGCCAAATGTCAATCTATAACCTTCTCGCGTAAATGCAACCCGTCTCCCCCCCGACTTTATTTTCTCCATGGTCAACCAATTCCCCTGGTTCAGTCTTTTCAAGACCTTGGCATATTATTCGACAGTGAGCTTAATTTCCGTTCGCATATCGATAAGATGACCCTCAAAGCCAACTCATCACTTGGCTTTATTAAACGGTGGTCCAAGGAATTTTCCAACCCGTATGTAACCAGATCTCAGGGTTATAATCTAGCTTGACACGTCTGGGCAGCTACCTTTACTTCTTGTTTTGTTCTGAGTTTAGGGGGAGCATTTACATGCGTACCGGCTTACTATTCTCCTTTAAGCGTGTCCTGGGGTTTTCGGCGGAATCCTACTCCTAAACAAGGACGAGACCTCGCATCCTAATCAAAATTAGATGTATCCATAGTCTGACATTCACTAAAGCGTGACGATATTTGCAATACGTGGAAATAGCACTTTTTGGCTAACCAAACGAAAAGTTTTCGCGCATAAGGAGGAGGAAATGTCATGTTTTACGAAGCTGTAATAAGTAAGAACCTAGGACCATGGCAGTTGACGCGCTTTTTTAGAACGTAGGAGGACATAACATATGCACACCACCATTCAAGGCTTACGGATACTGATGGAGAAACCCTGCGAAGCTTCAGTAGATCTGCATATAGTCTTCATTGATTTGGAAAAAATATTTTGAGTTGACTATGTCATATATAGAGCTAGCATGCCGTGACTTAAATAGCACAAAAGCTACGTAATATTTTGTGATAAAAAAAAAATTAATAAACCTTAAAAATCGCTGTAGACGGCAGTCGTGCATCCGCCTTTAACGGTACTAGAATTGAAAATATTACGAATGTCTGCAGATGTGACGAAGTGCAACATTATAGTTGGTAGTGGACAAATTTCAGTCTAATCAAAGGATGAAGGCGTAAATTCTCAGCAAACTGGTGAGCGGCCTCTTGAATGGTAGTAAACTTCACAAATTTAGAAAATATCGCACTAGATATGCAGAAACTTGTGGAATCTGGAAATAGCCTGAAATACCAGAAGCATCTCCGATGGAATTCGTGTGCTTCTTTGGAGTTCTTCAGGTATGTATTTATGAACAGATGCTTCAAATGTTTTAGTTTTAGAATCGCTGAGGACTAAGCCAATAAGCTTTAAAAGAAGACTTTAAACAGAATCTATTGTACTCTCTCATTGTCATCATTCTTGTCTTGGTCACAACAAAATTGCAACAAATCTAAAACCAGAAACTTCTAGCTCTTTACCCCTTACGTATCCCTGATTTTTGTGATACAAACAAATACAAGCTCACTCTCGCTTTCCTTTCCTACAGATAACGATGACAAATTGAAAACAATTGCTGCTGTGCTTCCTTTCAATCCAACCACTGCCTGTACACGGACTATTTGTAGACACTTCTTGTTCCTTATTGCTAGAAAATAGAATTCCTGTCAAACGATTTCTCACTGTCTTGCGTTTGCCGCCTCCCATGGCTTACATAACATAACAAAGTAACGTATGTTATACTCACTTATATCCTATTTATGTCATACACACTTTTTCAATTGGAACAAATCTATCCACTCGTATCCTTGCTGCTGTGTGCTACACATTTTCCTTTTGTACTCGTCACCATACACCTTCATCCGCACCCGGCCGCAACTACACATAAAATATGAATTGGCAGCAGGAGCAATCTTCTTTTGGATTGTTACTACAAAAAGAAGGTCTGTGAGAGGATATCAAACTGGAAAATTGCTATCGGGAACGAAAATTGAAAGAAAACGCAACTCGTAAGGTATTATGGATATTGTCGTAGGTTTGAGGACGATTTTCAAGAAGGGAGAACAAAGGTAGAAAATACTCTGTTTCTCTTTTGAACGGAACCGGGAATGTTAAAATCGTTAAAGGCATTCGTGCATTCTTATCCGCATCCTTGTGCATATTTCCGTTGCTCTATGCCAAAAGCAACACGTCGAGGGTAATAACACTACTAACAAAGGAAACTACCATTCCTCCAGTTGCACTGCTTGAGATTAAGTTTTCAACCCCTTCGATCCACCAACGACATCCGATGGTAAAATTATAAAAAGAATGAGAATCCTTTTCAAATTGAGGGGATATAATCGCGAAGCGGATAAACTATTCCTCCAGATGTTACCTTGAAAAGAATCCCCCGTGGACGATTTCGTGTAGTTTTACTCGCATCTGTGTACGAGTACGAGTATGTATCCGCCGAATTTGTGCTTGTATCCATGACTGTGGCTGTGTAGCAATTCCATTCATTTTTCACCCACAAAGGGTGCCACCAGAAGTCTAAATCTAAAATTGTCGTGAGTTTAATTCGAAAATGAGGCACCACAGCAGTTTGTTGGAAGTTGAATAGTGAATGCGGCATGAACGGTGTGTGTTTGTTTTTTTTTTTCTTTTTTGTGATTCCCCAAGGGATAGCCATCAACCCCCGCCATACAAAAGATACAGAACAAGCAAGACTCTACGAGTAGATACAGGATTCTGTCTCCATGCCATGCAGAGACTAACCGGATCTTAATGCAACTTAATCATCTGCGATTTTCAACGAAAGGAAACATTTTTGAAGCGACGACGAAGCGAAATAATGATGTCTCCCATGTCTGGCATTGCACGCTAGGTACTACAAGAATGTTGTACAACAGCATCAATTCTTTTCTTAGAAAAATTTAGGTTGATACTGAAGTTGGTGGCAGTGTTACTCGTACTTGTGCCGCTATCCTGTGATGTGATATGTCAATGTGACTGTCGTGTTACTTTACTCTATACTCGTATATGGTTACAATGCCATCGACTTTGTATGGTTACTGCAGTTCATCTTTCTCAGGATGCTAGTAAAATTCCATCGTTCCCTTAGATACAGACGGATAGATACAACAACTGAAGAGTCCTTTGTGTTGCTTCTTTTATACATGCACACATACTCGTATGTGCTCTTGTTATTTTGGTGATTTTTTGCATTCATTCGACTTTGCATGTCCTTGGAAGTGAAGGCGAAGTTTGGAAATTTAAGTATGATAGATCAACGATTTGGAATGGAGCTTACCATTTTTTCTGACGACAATTTTAATTGGCAGTTAAGTTTGGATATTTTCAAGAATTTTATATGTGAACGACATTAAGGACACGACGTTACATTAGATACATCAGATTGCAAAGAGTTGTGGTACTTGCTGTTTTGAGAATCAACAAGAGAGGACACATTTAGTTATTCCGCAGCATTAGAAGGTGCGATACATGGTTGAAGTTTAGGGTGCTCACTGGGTGAATGAAAAAATAAATGGAACCCTGCGGCACTCCGATTGGAACTAATAATGCCATAAATAAAGAAGAAGTACACAGCAATATAAAGCGAGTATATGATGGAGTACCACGAAACTGCATACCAATAAAAGTGGACAGGGAGGAAGGAATAAATCCCTGACATCACAATAGTAGTTGCTGCATAAATTTAAGTGGAAATGATGCACAAATGCAACGAGATTGTAAGGATATTGATTCGGTTATAAAGTCATAAACTGGCGCTCCGTAACACATTGGGTTTTCTTAGAAGTAGTTGCAACAGTGTTGAGTGGAGGCTATTAATTTAAGACAGCACAGTGGAAAGGCGCGCTGGAGCAGATGTCGGGAGACTCAGACTTACTTATATACTTAGTAAGATGATGGTACAATTCGATGTGGACAGGGCCCTTACTACCGCCAGTTACACACTCCAAATTAAGGTAGTCTTCCACTTGCGCGCAGCACATAAGGAGAAGTCTATCAATTACTGTCTTGTTTCCCCGGAGCCAAACACTATTCGGATCGGAGAGCTGCTATCCATTCCATTCCATACGGTTGCAGATAACTGGTGTATCATTTCCTGATCAAGTCGATGTCATTGTATAGCTAGTAGAGTTTGCTGTTATATCTTCTACTCCGAAAACCAAACACAACCAAAAATCACTTGAATCAACAGAATCATCTAGTTGTAGACCAACTCAATTCATCCCAGATTGGGCTCACCTCTCCTTGGTAAACCAAGAGATTAGGCTATGTGGGAGCTAAGACTACGTTCTAGCCCTTCGGAGTGGAGTAAATTAATTGGTTATAAATACGGTGTAAACCGTCTTTATCAGGATTAATAGCAAAGCCGAGGAAGACAAAGCCCTGAAACTTAACATGGCTTTGTATAGCTTTGAAATGCGGCCTTCAAATCGAAAAGAAGAAGGCACGAGTAGCTATCAATCTGGACTTATTAGGTTTTGCCTTGGAAGTGCGGCAGTGATAATGAAGTACACTAAAAGGAACTCCTCCTTTTCCTTGGGCTTACATATTGCTGTCTTCACTTCATTGTGGTCTTCTTGGATTTCACCATTCAAGTTGAAAGACTTCGGAGTGATCGGAGCTTGATTCGTCTCCACTATTTAACAGTCTGACTCTGACTCTATCTGTTAATTTCTCTGTCAATCTTACCAGGTTCGTGTTGGGGTCTTATTACCTTAACGTGTTCTTTTTACCTTCTGATAAAATTTCCGAACGTAGTTCCTGGAGTAACGTGTTTCCATTTGGAGGGGCCGATGATCGCTGCCTTCGTCATCTTTCTATGCCGGCACTCTTCATAAAACCAGGGATTTTGTGGGGCTAGAGACCACACCAATTGAAGCATACCTGATGGCTTCTACGTATCCATGCCCCTACTCTTCAGCACTTGATGCAGGTTGGATAGAATTTGCCAGGAGGTTGAGGTATACGGCATTGACAAAGTCTGTTGGTTCACCGCGCCTCTCCATTGTTGCGGAATTTAGGTTATGTACATACGTAACTTTGCTGGAGTAAGGTAGGGGTTATATTAAGCTAAAAAAAACCGAGTGCTAGTTACAGTATTTTTCGCCCAGCAGCTAGTTCAGTAAGTCCAAGTTGTAGGTTTGCGTTACGACTACACAACCAGAGAGGTCCCGGTTTCTAAAACAATTTTAAAGTCATACTTATGGCACATAAGGCTGACGGTGGAGAGTTGAGTCTTGCCGTTTTTCCAGTTGCCCAGGGGTCAAAACTTTTCGCGTTGAGGGTTGAGGGGTTTGGATCTTCACTCAACCTCATCCACCAAATGAGTCCCTTGCAATCCTGTGAAAACCAATTGAAACAAAAAGAAACCTTAGTTCTTAAACTTGAAAAACACCAAAATACAGTGCAGAGACTGAGTATTTCATCCTAACCCTGTAAAGTTTGCTTACAGCCAATGCATACCCAGTATACACTATTCCTGTTCTAGGTAGGGGTCACCGATTTATATCTCACAGTATTTCATCCTTCTTTTGTCCGGCTCATCACACCGCATTCCTGTTTTATAGCAATCTAGGGCCAATCCTAGCTGTTGAGCTGGACGTGCTATATTTAAGGTCCGAACAACTAATATTCCTAACACTCCCTCTGTCAATGGACTTTCCCGCCCACGATGCCTGAAAGAAACCGGTATAGTAACCAACGACGGCCGCAGTTCCAGTGGACGGAAATCGGACGGAAAGGCTTCCACTATCACCTCTATGTCATCTCAAATGGGGAAGACTGGCAATGACAACAGTTTGAGCGACGCACAGTGCAAACATTGTGTTGATTACCTGGAGGGGTATCTAAAGTATGGAATGTTTGCATTCAAGCCTTGGGCTGCAGTATGAAAAACAGAACTCTTAGAGTGAAGTGAGCCACGCAGCAAACCCCTGAAAATGAAGGATTTTGAGATTTTCAGGCCACAAAAATAGAGAATTTATCTGGCTTACTCTGAGCCTGATTGCTATTATCAAGGCTACATATGATGGATTGGAAGGAAGGTTGTCAGACTGGAAATGGAGGAATTCAGTGAACCCTGCAATAACACCTCAAATATCTGGACTACGCGGACGACGTATGCTTACTCTCTCATAAGATCGTGGATCTCCATCAAATGACAATAAGGGTGGGGAGAGAAGCTGAAAACGTTGGGCTAAAGATCAATAAGGCAAAACCAAAAAGGATCAGCCTTGGAACTTCCAAGTAGAGTTTTCTAGATAACCAGTAGAGATAGCCGAGAACTTTCAATATCTTGGCAGTATTGTCTATACTGATGGCGGAACCGAATTAGATGTGATCAGCTGAATCGGGAAAGCAAAGACTGCGTTCGGAATTCTGTCCAAAATATGGAGAAACAACTCTATCAGCCTAAAGACCAAGCTACGAGTACGGCTGTTCCGCTCCAATGGGTGCAGCACTTGGAAAGTCACACCAGCCGTCACAAGAAAGCTGCAAAAGTTCGTGAATAGATGTATGTGAAACATCTTGAGGATTTTCTGACCCAACCGTATCTCCAATGATGAACTTCATGCGAGAACAGGTCAAGAAACCATTGACTCTATCATACGAAGATGTAAGTGGCAGTGGATTGGGCATATGCTTTGTAAAGGTCACGAGTCAAACGACGCAATGGAACAGTCTCATGCAGAGAGGCAGACGAGTGAGCCGACCTAGAACTTCTTGGTGAAGAACGGTCGAAGAGAAGTCAGCGAAATTGGGGACGACGTAATTTTGATGGTAATGAACTATATCATGACGAATCTGTGCATCTGTAGCAACAACCAAGCTGCGTTTAAAGCCTTTGAAAACCCTCTAACGACTTTCAAGCAAGTTCTAGAATGTAGGACCTAGTTGAACGTAGTTGGTGGACTGGATTCATTGTGTTTTGTTTGGGTCCCAGGTCATAATGAGATCACGGGATAAACTTACTAGTCAAAACTTAGAGCAGAGTTTTTCAGGAAATGTGTCTACGTAAGGACTGCGCTTTTATTGACATTTGGGTTTCAAATGAGCACAACTACAGCTGGAATGACTCTCCTGGTACCCGGTAGACCAGTTAGAGGTAGCAGGTTTCCTGCTATACCTCAGTAAGAAAAACTGCAGACTGCTAATTTCTTACTGGCGTCGTGACGGGATACTTCTCTTTTGCTAAGTATGCTTGTCAAACGTGACACAACATCATTCAACTCTTGCTGGGAAAGTAATGTCGCCACAACCATGGCGTTGATGAGGTGGATGCTGATACGGTAGGTCCTTTATCACAGAGACGCAGAAAGACTAAGAAATATCAGCAAAAGTGACCTATTGTATTGTACAAGGAATACAAGGAACTAGTTCTTCCTCTGAGTGTCTGAGTGATCTCTTCCGAAAAAAATTCCGTTTTAAAATCTAAGTCCGGTTGGACATCATCAGTATCTAGTGAGTATAGTGTAGTTACAAATCTAGGTATCATTAGCTTAACGCTGGTCAGTGCCTACACAAATCGCACAGCACCTAACTATCCAAACTCAACATCAGTCTCACTAAATTTGCTCATATTCGGGATGTTAACGAATGCTTCGGTGGAGTTGCTACTGGCTGGGTTTGGTTCACATTTTAATTGATGGTAGTACCATCATTATCATCGCATCATGACCTGCTGCAAGTGTAAGCCCTCACAAATTTACATATTTGCCAAATTTGAAGTTCGTACGCAGGGTCGTACGCAGTATAAGACTGGTGACGACATTGTAGAATGCGCCTTGAATCCTGGCCAATTGTCAGGAGCCAAGCGTAGCAGTATACCTAAATGCTCCTATGTTCCATAAGCTGCGGACGTTTCGGGTCTTACCTTCAAATATAATGGAAAGTTCTGCTAACAGCAAGGTATCCAATATGGACGTGGTATGCGGCTTACATGACCATTTCTCCCATGTAATGCAACGTTTCGCGCTACAGTTTCTTCTTAGAAGCGTACCTCAATATACATATTTGCATAACACAAGCAACCCCAGTTAAGATTTCGCCAAAAGCCATGCAGCGCACTTGAAAAATTACCACCAACGACACCCTCATTTTGTTAGGTCTACTGGTTTGTCCTGTCCTTGTCCACCTACGAGTTTTCCCATAAAAATCACGCAGGCACTTGTAGTAATTAATCGTAGACTCATTAAAATTTTACCAGCCAATATCCACGTTACTGTGTAGGTTAACTTACAATCAACAATCGCGTTCCCCTGCAATCCAGATCTATTAGAACGCACTAAAAAATTAAATACAAATTCCCCCGCTTCTTGTAAATAATGGAATTCACTTACTCCCTATGGTTCCACCAGATACAAAGGTGGGCCGAACCCGAAATACTTGCATTAACCTAGGAGCAACATTTTCGGACTTTACTCCGACAAAACCTCTTGGAGATAGCAGAGAAACATCCTTTAGAGCGCAGGACTGCTACTAACTAAGAGATACGACTACGAGCACTTGTGCTATTCCAAATTATTCGGAATCGCTGATAAGAGAGCGTATCCAGAAAAAGGACAAAAAAACAAAAAACAAAATATGAAATATTACAACCGCCTTTTGCTGATGAGGCATATCTGTATAAGGAGATATATTGTAGGTGCCTCTCCCATTCGATTAACCCTTATTGTGAAGAAAAGGTCGTCGTCCTTACAGTGGTAATGAGGAAAATGCTCTCTTTTACGAATACCAAAGTGCAGATAACATCTGCTGATGGTAGCATTCCATAAGCCCTTCGAGAGTCCTCTAAAAGATGGGATTGGAACTAATTTTTTCCTCGAAACTAGAACACCGGGGTGTCCTATGAAAATGACATGCTATGAAAATTTTCCACACAAGTGCGTGGGTGGGCTGACGGGTCGACCTTGGAATTAATTGCAAATTTTTGATGAATCGTGAATTTAAATAAAAATTCAAACTGACTATTGGCACAGGGATTCCAGCTCTCGTGACTTGTATAGCAATCAGGATCTCTTCAGTGCTAAACTAGAGCCATGGTCATGTGTGTCCTCGTAGCATGGCCTTGGACTCTGTCTTGTTGATAATTGAGGTGTTCGGAAATAAGAGTATGAGTACGAGTATGAGGACGTTTTTGAGTGACCTGCTTTTAAAATTTTGATTGGCAAATGGGTTAATTGGATTCAAAACAAAGATGCAAACCGAATATATAGTTGGTGGTAGAACTACGTGGTGAGACGACGAATGTCATCGATGAGTGGTTTCACATGTTTGAAGAGCGATCCTCACTGAATAAAGAAGTGAGTAATTGCCATTGGAAAATTTAGAACGCAGACATCTTTCACAAACACCATTTGAAATGGAATTTGTGATTTAAGGCTATGAATTTCCAAGTCATTGGGAGGCTAATGGGGATATTTTAAAGGTCAGCCCTCATTTATATTTAACATTTTGGTTTTTGCGCCGAATTTCATTTCGAAGGGTTTTCGAATCGATCCCTATATGACAAATTTCGATAATTTTTTAATGAAGGTCGAAAATTTTTAGTTATTTATTGCATGCAACACGATTCATCAGTACGCCGAATCAAGACCAAGATGTAATTCTCTCGACAAAAGGTGGATTGTGAGATCCCCAGCAATAGCATGATGTTTATGAAAGGTACGGCGCAGTCTTTCCATTGATATTTTCTTCTCGGCGATTTTTAAAATCAATCCAAAACGGAAAAACCTTTTTGCATATTTTGAGTAAAAATGAATTTAACCGCGCAAAAATAGTGCAAACGTAAACAGGAGTTTTTCATAGGCCTGTACGCTACAAAAGTGGTCATGGAGCCATTGACGATAATCATGGATCTAGCGTGAATTCATTCGCCAAACGTCTTCCTTATGAAGACCGATAGAGTTTTGTACTTCATTGTACAACGCTGGCGTTTAGGAGATCATTTCGGGTTCGATGAGAACCTGTATCCAATGTCTACCAGCCTGACACCTACTCTAATCGTACAGCACCCAGCTTAGACTTCCATATTGAAGTCATCATTTTTTTTGAAGTCTTTGATTATATCGACCTTTTGGACCAATCTTTAGATTGAAGTCAATTGAATGCAAGTCACTTTGAAGTCTCCACCTTTCACCTGAAGTCAAGTCTTTGGGACTTCAAGAATTTTCGTTGAAGTCTCTGGGACTTCAGCAATTTTTACTGGAGTCTTTAAGACTTTAACCATTCTTTTTAAGTCGTTACCCAATTAACTTTCAGAAAATGTATTAGTAGCAATTAATGTCGACTTTGTTGAGCTATAAAACAGGAACAAGAAAAACATCAAACACAACTTTACCAAGATGCAAATGATAACATCAGTCTTGATCTTGGTCAAATCTCTGAGCCATATAAATACAAATAAAACAATTAATAAAACTAAAGGAAATTAGTTAATTTTATTTCAAGCTGAACATTAAATATTTGATTTTTCCAAATTATTAACCTTTATGAGCAACAATTTTTCAAAATGGGAACCTGAAAGTGCTCCACGTCGAGGTATATTCAGCATACCAGCAAATGAAAAAACCTGCTGAAGCTGGTAGAGGTGTATTATACCTGAGAAATGCCTTTCGCTTTTTTCCTTGAAGCAAATCCAAGGCTTCCGCAATCGGTCCTAAAAGATGTATATAGTCTTGCCAGTACAAAAACTCCGGTTCGAAGAATGGCTGAACTTCCAGCCCCTTTCACAGTTCAGGGCTTTTCTCCTTTTATTTAACAATGTCTGTGACTGCATCGTACAACGAGTTTCATCTTGTTGGAACCGGATATTTTAGCTGACAGCCCAATACAGCAACAATTTGCTCAGATGTTTTTGGTCTGTTAACCTTAGACAAAAGGTTTGGGCATTTTTTAATTATCTTTACAAAAACAATGTTAACAATCTATGGTATGTATACCAGGAATTATTTTGCCTATTTACTTTTTCTTGCTGTTTGTAGTGCGAACTATGCTCGCGCAAGATACGCGTAAAATCCGTGGAAGCAATTAAGTTAAGTGTATATGTTGACCATTTGATATGGTTCGGCAACGAATTCTCAAACTCGCCATTTCTTAACTCAGCTGTTTCTATTTCATTTTCTTCCGAGCTGTCACCGTTATCAAAATTGTCGGCAAATTCCTTGAAGGCTTTTAGGAAGTTCGAACCGCTGTTAGTCACTGTTGCCCTAACGTTCTTGCAATTCAACCTGAATTTTGCACGAATTTTAAGGATAATATCACTAATCAGATCGTATGTATGCGATCTAGAAAATCGCTTACAAGCAAGAGCAACTGTTGCCTATTGAAGTGTTCATCTACCCAATGACAAGTATAGCCAAAAAACCTACGATGTTTCGTTGACCATACATCAGCAGTTGTGTCGATCATAGAAGAGTATGTATCATCTATGAGTTTTACTGTTGTTGGACGACTCATTACTTTTAGATCACTGTTTGCAAATCGCAAAAGCTTTCTCAATGATTCGTCTTCCAGAATCGAAATTGGCTGCATATTGTTTGCAATAAAGCTTATGATCTCGTGGTTTTGATGTTCGCGGCCTTGATTTCTACATACTCTTCGAATTCTTCTGGATGATTTTCCTTCAAGTGCTTTATAAAGTTGGAAGTGACTTGCGTAGACCCTAGCAATTGTAAATGGCAATAGCCACACTCGACGAGCACACTATAATTGGATGGGTTACATTCGCTTTCATTTCCAACAATTATAGTTTTGAAACATTTATGAGATAAGATGAGCTTATTCGCATAACTTGTTTCCACTGACTCGCCCGGTGATTGTGATAATTGTTCTCCTTCACTACTGCCAGTATTTACGTTACTACAAGGTGGCGCAAAATTAATCACCCTATCGGAAGATGTTATAATTTTTGCAAATGGCGTCGTACATCAACCATATTTAACATTTGTGAATTCGAGAGCTGCAGTATACAAAGAGACTAGCAATGGAGCGCTATACTCCGCAAGAGCGTGGAATAATTATGTCGATGTTTTCGACCAATAATCGGTCAGTGGTGTTAGCGCAGCGTTAATTTCGGCATCGATTTCCTAATCTTGTCGCGCCAACTGGGCAAACATTCCGGCAGTTAGCTACTCGACTCGAACAGAGTGGAACCATAGGAGACCATGCAGGGCGTGGCCGCCAACGGATTGGTCGTTCGGCCGAGAATATCGCGGTTGTGGCTGCCGATGTCGCTGAGGACGAAGAAACATCAACCAGACGACGGGCCACGCAATTGGGCATCACCAGACGGAAATACTGTAAAGCCATCCTCAATCTCAACAGCGAAGATTTTGTGTCGAAAATCATCATGAGCAACGAGGCGCATTTCCGGTTAAGCGGTTACGTCAATAAGCAAAATCTTCGTTTCAGGGGCACAGAAAATCCGCATGTGATGAATGAAGAGCCATTACATCCACTCCAAGTCACTGTGTGGTGCGGTGTTCACGCGGGAAGAGTGTTTGGGCCGTATTTTTTGAGAACTCCATCGGCAATGCGGTCATTGTTACTGGCGAACACTACATGGCCTTCATAAACGACTTGTTACTGCCGGAATTGGATGAGCTGGACTTGGTGAACATGTGGTTTCAGCAAGACGGTGCAGCCGCACATACATCCCGAGCCACAATGGATATTGTAAAGGAAGCGTTTCCTGGTCGCGTAATCTCCCATTTTGGCGATTTGGCTGGGCCAACAAGATCGCGCCCGATTTAACCATCCCAGACTTTCTTTCTTCGGGACTACTTGAAGTCACGGGTTTATGCCAACAAGCCTCAGACAATCCCAGCCCTTAAGGAAAATATTTGACAGGAATGCAAACATGTGTATCAACACTGGCGGCAGCCACTTGGCGGATATTACCTTTTCTACTTAACAGAAACAATTGTCAAGGTCCAAATAAAAATATATTTTTTTTTTATTTAGTAAAAAAGTAATTCAAAAACACAATTGGATGATTAATTTTGCGCCACATTGTAGATGTAGTTTCGGTTTTCTTCCTTTTGTGGCTCACAGATTGATTATCATCTGAATATGATCTCTTACGATCAGTTCTTACGTTTTAGTGAACAAATTAGGATCAGCTTCGTAATCATCGGATGAAAAATCTCTTCCCGTTTTCATATTACTTTCCATTACACTCTCCTCTCAGACATTTTAATAAATGTGAAAACACAACACTTTGCAACAATTTCGCGCCACTAAACTGAAGCAGCTAATAACCGGACGAGTAGTAAGAGCACTGCACCTGTTATTTTTTGGTGACTAAATAACTGCTGTCCAATAGGATTTCGAAAGAAACAAAAATTTTTTACGATGTTCTCGCATCTGCATATGTTGCGTTGCGCATATGCTTCAAGCAATTTCACGTGCGTGAATATATTCCTTGCATATCTCGCCAAGATAACAGCATCCATTGAAAGGGGTTTGTATTTCGCTAATCGTTTTATTTCTAAACACTTACGAGCGTCAACATTTATTTTGTAGTGTTACATTTTCTGAAAGGTATTTGGGTAAAGTATTCATAAAACATCATTAAAGTCCCAAAGACTTCAACGAAATTTGATGAGGTCCCAAAGAACTCGAGTAAATGCGGTTGACTTGCATTCAATTGATTGCAGTCTAAAGATTAATTCAAAGGATTGATCCAATCAAAGACTTTAAAAAGAATGATGACTTCAATAGCAAAGACCAGAAATCAATTGATTTTTAAAATCAAAACTCTTTTACAACTCTGATCTGAATGAAAGTTAAAAAAACCGCAAACTGAACAGATCTTATTTATTTTCCCACCCACACTTGCAATCTGCAAATGCAACTGGAATTCTTTCTTTCACCGAAATAGATGAACTAACCGAGATGGCAAACTTTCCAGATATTGGAAAACCAAAACCGTGTAAATGTTTTATCTCAACGGCGCGGCGGCCATATTGGCAGCAATTCGTTTTGCAAAGTTTTATTCGGGAAATGTTGTCGAGTTCGAGATCGCTGGTGACGTGTTATTTGCGTTCGTTTGTGCAATATTTTCTAGAGATTTGTGTGATTTCTCGGTGTTTTGTCGGTTTTACGATTGTGTCCGAGATCGTGCCTTTCTGATCGCGTTTGTGATATGTAAATCGATAAACCTACAATTTGGTCTGGACATTGTGTTTTATTTGGCCGGTTGTTTTAAAGTGTGATAAGCTAAAATAAATTAAATAGAAAAGCCCCTATCCATTTTTAAATCCTGCTTCCTGGTCCAATTTCTTTGCGAACATTTGTGCAATGTGTCTGGCGTGTCGCGATAAAATGTTGTGCTTCACCGAAGTCGTAGTGTTCAATTTATCGATATTAAGTCTTCCGTCCCCTTAAAGTTGCTGCCCATGTTGTCTGCCCAACCATACCTTGCCTCAAGCTCCTCGTTGTAGTGTTCCCATCGGTAAGTGCGCGAATGTCCCTGAAATCGTCCCTCCCAGGTGCGCGATTGTTAAGTCTTGGTGAAAACGCAGTCTCTGTCATTCGATAATCTTTCCAAATATGTTACATCGGTAGTCCACATAGTTCGCCACCTGCGCCCTTGCTCCTTGCCTCGTACCTTGTGAACTTGTGCAAATATGTGCCAGCTTTCATAGTCGGTTTTCATTTCCAGAGTGCGTATTTGTTTTGTAGTGCTTAGGGGATTATTACCTTCAGGAACTAGGACGACAACTTAAACTACTTTTCTAAGGGTAAGTACGAGTAAATTTCCTCTTTTTGTCCTTTCATTTCTTATGATTTTTAGAATTTAAGTTTTAGCAAGTTAGGTTAGAGTGGGTTGTGTTGTGTGTATGAAGCAGAGAAATCTTTGCTCCTCCACAATTGAGTCCATCGCGATAGCCTTTAGACGCGTCATTCCTTTTTAGGATTTTTTTATTTTTTTTTTTTTCAAGGATCTGATCCGTCAATTGTGGGGTTGCTGAGACCTAAAAGATCTGTTTTATCACAAAATCTGTATTAGGAAGCCAAAGGAGGCTCAGCTAAACACACCACGTGCCCGTAGCTCACAGTAGCGTGAGATTCTTAGTCACTAAACAACACCTGCCTTCTTCCGGTTAACTACGATTATCTATCAGCGTCTTAACAGAGATGACCAACATCGCAATTGGATCTGTTCACTTGCTTTTAACCAATCAATTGGGCTTGAGACGTAGTAGTACCTGGTGAGTAATACCTCTTGCAAATAGAGCAGCGCGACGAAACATTTTTCAAACAAACCATTAGGTAGGTACTCGTGACGAGACGTGTGTTTATGAGCATGACATGCAAACCAGACATCAATCGAGTGAATGACGTGCTCCAAATGAGCCAAAACTGCTGGAATCACCTCGTTTGCAGTCAGGAAAGGGGGCGATGCTCACTGTTTTCAGGGTTTACAATTTTGTTGTGCATCAGGTACTCCTTCCTGAAGGTCAGACTGTCAAAAAGGATATTATTTCGAATTGAATGAAGCAATCATTGATTATGCGGGCATTTCTGGCTAAATACCTCATAGCTATGTGGCCAACCCGCCATTTCATCTAGTAATGGACACGCGTCTATTCTAGTGACAAGAATTTCATGAGGTTCTTAACGTAAGTGATTCCAGCTCGGGAAGAGCACTGAGACAGAGTACTAGTCCATTGAACTCCTTGTATGTTCCTTTTACTGGAATTCCTCAGTCTTTCACACAAAGATGAATATGCGCTTTAGTTGTAAAGTGCCTACAGTACCAGTTCCCTCCACATCAGCGTCGAGTACCGGAAGCCTGAGCCTGAACCAGCCGTTGACCGGATACTCACAGAAAAAGTGCTCTGCTGTGTCTTTATCGATTTCAGAGAAAGCATCACAGGATGTTGCGTCACATATTGATTTGCGGCCCGGGTCAACCCCGGACAGATTTATTAATGCTTATTGCAAGCTGATTCTTAAAACTAACAATTTTCACTTAAAACTAAAGATAAAAACTAAAGGGTGGGAGCGGTTAAAAAAAAAGTTAGGATGTGAGGCATAGGTGGAAATAAGAGTGTTCTTAAGAGAGAGTTTGGTGAGATGGTAGTCGAAGAGAGGCAGAATATCGTTAACTTCACGAAGTATTCTAGACATTGGCTCCAAGTGTCCGTAATTCGTTCTGTGAAGATTGAGCCGGAAAAGTGGCACAGACCTAAGATTGCGTGGGTTGGCATTAAAAGAAATAAGTCGAAGTAAAGAAGGACAATCGATATTCCCAACTAAAATTTGATGAATAAAGAGAATGTCGGCAACTTTTCGACGTATAGAAAGGGGTTGTAAATTTATAGGTTTCAGCCGGTCAGTATAAGGTGGTAAGTTTTGGCTATCATCCCAGGGAAGACCACGTAAAGCGAATCGTAAAAACCTGCGTTGAACAGCTTCTATCCGGAGGATGTGTGTTCTGTAGTAGGGTGACCAAACTTGGCTTGCATATTCAAGAAGAGGCCTAACAAAGGTTATGTAAAGAGATTTGGTAACATAAGGAAACTCCTTAGACCAGCGCTTGATGAAGCCAAGGGCAGAGTTGGGTTTCTTTATTATATTATCAATGTGAGAACGGAAATTGAGTTATTTATCACAGATAACACCTAAATCACGCAACTCATTCACTAAGGGAACAGGCAGATTAAAGATTAGATAGCAGCGAGGTGAAGTAGGGGGCCACTTACTGGAATAAGTTATAGCCTGGCACTTATTGACGTTAAGCTCAAGAAAATTCTTCTGACACCAAGTACAAAATCTGTCAAGATCTTCCTGCAGTGGTAGGCTGTCTGAGGAAGAGGATACGAGTATATATCTAAAGATTTTCATATCGTCTGCGTAAATAGATATGTATGAATTTTTAATGATGCAAGCAACATCGTTAACGGCCAGAATAAATAGTAAGGGGCCAAGGTGGCTGCCTGGAGGGACACCAGAAGAGGCTTTAATTGAGTCAGAAATCACGGACCTAAATAAAACATAGTAATGTCGTTCATTTAAATAGGATTGAACCCATGTTATAAAGTTTATTTGGAAACCAAGAGCCTTCAATTTTAGAAGGATTATATCATGAGAAATACTATCAAAACCTTTGCTGAAATCGGTTGCAATATGTGATTTTCAGATTCTAGTGCACATAAAGAGCTTGATACGAATTCCGTTAACCTGGTGGTCGTAGATCTACCTTTGAGAAATCCGTGCTGGTTTTGGGAAACAATAGATTTATAATGGAAAAGCATTATGTCATAAATAATGCTCTGGAGAAGCTTAGATATGCAAGACAGCTTAACAATTGGTTGATAGTTGGAAATATCGTCTTTTCGGCCTTTTTTATGCAGGGGAATAATAAAAGACCTTTTCCAGGTCGAGTGAATAATCCCTGGCTGATAGAAAGCTGAAAGAGAGCTGTAAGAGGTTTGCCTAGGTGCATTTCACATTTCTTTAAAAATATAGGGGGGAGATCATCAGGGCCGGCAGAATAATCATCTTTGAGGTTTATTATTTTATCTTTGACTTGCTCAAAAGCTACGAGGGGCGTTCAATATATTCTCGGTATCGATATGAAGGAAAATGCGAATTCGATTTAAATTGTTTTTATTTTTCAATATGATCTCCCCTAACATCAATGCATTTGTTACATCTTGAGATAAGCTTTTTTAAACCCTCAAAATAATAAATTTCCTCTTTCTCTGCAAAATACCGACTTGAGTTCTTCATCATCCGAAAATCTTTTTCCACGAAGACATTTTTTCAAATCCGGAAACAGGAAATAATCACTAGGGGCAAGGTCTGGACTATAGGGTGGGTGTTGGATTTCTTCGAAACCACAATCTCGCGCAGCAGCCTTGGAAACTCGCGCCGTGTGAACAGGAGCGTTGTCATGAAGAAGCAACACACCCGCTGCGAGTTTACCCCGTCTTTTCTTTTTAATTTCCTCCCGCAAATTATGCAAAGTGGAAGCGTAGGATGTGGCGTTGATGGTTTCACCTTTTTTTTTGTACTCAATGAGCAAGATTCCCTTTGAGTCCCAAAAAACTGTGGCCATGAGCTTTCGGGCAGACGGAGTGACTTTGAACTTCTTCGGGGGGTCTGTTCCTTTTTTATGCCACTGCATGGACTCTTGTTTGCTTTCAGGGTCATAGTGGTGGACCCATGTTTCGTCCCCAGTAACAATTCGATCCATAACACCGTCCGCGTTCTCACTACACATCTCCAAAAGCTCTCTACAGCATGCGATTCTCACTTTTTATCTGAGGCGCTGTGAGCATTCGTGGCACCCACCTTGCACTGACCTTTGAAAGGTTAAGATGGTCATGAAGAATGGTGTGAATGGTACCAATTGAAAGCTTGGTGATCTCTGCCATCATTTTCACCTTTATTCGGGCATCCTCAAGAACAAGTTTTTCGACTTCTTTGATGCTTTCTCCCGTACAAGCAGTAGCCGGGGCGCCGGAGCGGGGGTCGTCCTCAATGCGCTCTCTGCCTCTCTTGAACTCACTTGACCACTTTTGCACAGTTGATAATGAAGGTGCGGAACCCTGGTAAACAGCCACCATCTCTTCATGAATAGTTTTTTGACTTTTTCCTTGCTTAGTGAGAAATTTAATTACAGCGCGATGCTCAATTTTCACCATCATCGCCTCAGTTGCCATTATGATTCTGTTTAACTAGAGATAAAACGCGAATTAATAATCACATTTATATGAAATTTTACACGAATGCACTAAAATAATAGTATTACTTGATAAATAAGTCAATTTATATATGCAACCACAGCTTCACCCCGATACCGAGAATATCTTGAACGCCCCACGTATAGACACAGATTCCAAAGTTGTTTGTGGGCAGCTATTTAAGTAGGAAAAGTAAGAGTGGTCTGGCTCTTGGGAATGGGTGGCGAACGCTTGGCTAAAAAAAATTGCGAAGAGATTTGCTATAATTTGAGGATCGGCCGAGGACTTATCAAGAAAATTCAGAGATGATGGATAGTTATCCGATTTACTTTTAGTTTTGATGAACTGAAAGAATCGCTTGGGGTCGGAAATGAGTGTGTGGTCAATTTGGTTTAAATAGTTGTCATATAGAGTTTTGACAAAGTACAGAGAAATTTATTTGGGCAGACTGGTAGTAAAAGAAATCAATGTCAGAAGGCGATATTAAGTAAGTATACCAGAGCTTATTTCTCTTATTACGAAGAGATCGCAGCTCTTTATTATACCAGGGTGGTGATGATGAGGGATTCTTTTTGGGTAAAAAAGGTACAAATTGGGAGAGATATTTGAAAATTTCGGTATAAAAGGATGCGAGGGCATCATTAACCGTGATGTTGGGATTATCGTAAAGAAAGTCAAAATTGGCCATACTGAGGAGGTTATTCAGTTTGGCGTAGTTAGCCCTATGAAAATTAAAACTGAAAACACGCCAGTAAGCACCCTGCATTCTTTCCTACTGAAGGACAGCACAGTGAAGTGTGTTCCAAACAAAACTCTTTGAATTCAGTCGACTTCATGCAGCGAAGTTTTCTTTTCTTGATCTAGCGTGGAAGGGGCGACGGGGTTCTGCAATTCTTTAAGCGGAGCTTACCTGTTGCTGCAGATACAAATGCTTAATATCCGTCACCATTGTTGAATGAAGAAAATGTGTCTCTGAAATCGAAGGTCAATGAACTTGAAGGCAAATTGAACTGGTGGGAGCAGAAGCAGCTTGAAAATGTGATAGAAATTGTTGGTGTAACAGAAGTAAACAACGAAAATGCAGAAGAGTATGCACAAAAATTTTTTACCGCAGCATTGAACGTCTCTGTGTCTTCGGTTGACATCAAAAAATGCTGTGTGAAAAAGTCCATTAAAAGAAATAAGACTGCTAATATTCTTTGCATTCATCTCTCATCGACTGATGTTAAGCAAAAAAAAATTATGAAGAGCAAGAAAACCGGAAGGAAGAACCTAAATACAACAATATTTAGCGACACTGCTAAAAAGAGTTCCAGCATCTATATCAATAATTGCTTCACGAAATATACCCGCAATTTTGTTAAGGAAGGTGGATGGAGGAAATTTTGTTGCTATAAAATCATTTGATGATTTATCTTCAATTAAAAATGATTAAAATTATTTTGTAGTATTTTGTAGTATGAACGACAATTTTGATTTTGTGAGCAACAACTTTCCCTCAAGTCCCATAACTAGTTGTAATGAAAGCATTTTTCATGACAATTCAATTAAAGAATCTGTTTTCGTAGTACACCAAAATATAAGAAGCCTTCGTCAAAACTTCGACACACATATTAGTTGGCAATCTTGAAGCTCTTGTTAGCTTGCCTGAAATTGTTTTTGTGTCCGAAATTTGGATATATTCTTATGAGATCAAAGATTCCGCTGTCCCTGGCTATACTCGTACTTTTTACGCAAATCACAATGATTCATATGCTGCAGGTGGAGTTGGTGCCTTTGTGAAAGATTTGTATGATGATTGTGAGATAAAGCGTTACAGTCTGTCGAGTGCTGACATTATAAAAATCTCTTGTTCGATATGCAGTGAACCCTTTACCTTTGTTTGTGCATATACTAGATTGAGTGAAAAGTGACCGCCTTGGGAATTAAAAAAATTTTTTTTTAAAATGTTTTTTTATATTATTCAATATAGTCCCCTTTTAGTTTGATACACTTATTCCAGCGATTTCCCAACTTCTTGATCCCGTCCGAAAAGTAATTTTTCCGGAAGGTCTGCAAAATACTCCTCCCTGGCGTCGTTGATTTCCTCGCGTGAGCTGAATTTTTTATTGATGAGCCATCTTTTAAGGTTTGGGAAGAGATAATAATCCAAGGGATCCAAATCCAGTTACCAATCGACGGCAAAAGTCCGCCCGATTCCGCATCAGCAAGTCAAAACATTCTTTCGAAGTGCTCTCGCCTTCGTGTTTTTGGTCATTCGCGGCACCCAGTGGCAGGATAACTTTTCCATATGCAGAATATTGCCCAAAATATGGCGTGTGCGCTCAGTACTAATCTTTGTGGTATCTGCTAGTTCGCGCACCTTCACTTTCTGGTCAGCCAACACCATTTCATGTATTTTTTTGACATTGTCCTCTGTAACCGCATCGGAGGCCCTGCCGCTGCGGACTTGATCGGTAGTGGAATTGCGGCCACTACGAAACTCTCGAAACCAATATTTGCCGGTCTAATCTGACGGAGCATTAGCCCCATAATATTTATCCAACTTTTCTTTTGTTTCCTTCGCCGTTTTGCCTCTCAAAAAATAATGTTTCATGAGAGAACGAAAATCGTTTTTGTCCATACTCAACATGATGCAAAACAAAACTAAAGACAGTATAGGACTGAAATTTGGCATGTCTGCCTAAATATGAACGAACTTCACGGCACCATATCCTTTTTTGCAGTAGCAGCGCATTCTGGTGGTCAAGGAGGTCATTTTTCACTCCACCTAGTAGATTTAATGCACAGTCCTTAAAAGTATTTCTTGTTGAGCTTTCGAATTTTTTGTGTAGTGTAAAAGCAGCAAATTTTGTTGTTTTAGGGGACTTTAACTAGGATTTGTTAATCTCTTGCCCTTATTTAGATTCGTACCTTGCAATTATTGCCGAGCATGGGTTAACCTCCCTTGTTAATGAACTCACAAGGCCCATAGCTGGTACCTGTATTGATCACGTATTTGGTAGTTTCTCTAAAATTCAGCTTTATCAATGTGGTGCTATAAATCTTGACCTTAAAATCTCTGATCACTGTATGACTGGAATCTTGAATCATGGCAAGAAAAGAAACAAAAAAAACATTCTCCGCTTAGTCTGATAAGAATTCATTTTGAACACCTGAATATATTATTGCGCTTTAATAATTGGGATGAGGTTTATAACGAAGAAGATGCATCTAAGGCTTACGATTTATTTGCAAAGATCTTAAAAAAACACCATAGCCGTTTCCAATAGCATTTCTGTACAGAGAAGATCAGATATAAGACTTAAACCCTGGATGAATTCCTCTCTCCTTAAAAAAATTAAGCTGAAACATAAGCTAGGGATAAAATGTAGCAAACACTCACGTAATGAGTGTTTAAAAAATCGCTATAATCACATGTGCCGTGATATTGTCAAAGAAATCCGTATGTGTAGGGATCATTACTACCATAACCAATTAAGAAATTCTCAAGGTGACCTTAAAAAAGAATCGAAATGTTAGGAAAATTGATACTTCTATAACACTAATCAACGGTATTGTAAATATCTCAGATCCTACAGAAGTAGCAAACGAGTTCAATGAGTTCTTGGCTTCATTAGGACAAATGTTATTTCCGAGCGATTCACCAAACTTTTATTATCCTGAGGCTAGAAATGTTACTACAGATAGTGTTCTATACGGAAATAGCTTCTATTTTGAGCCTATTTCGGGTCTCGAGTTATTGAAAACTATAAATTCCCTAAGCAATTCGAATTCATGTGGTAGTGATGATATTTCTAACCTTGTCTTGAAAAAAATTTCCCATAACATAATTGATATTTTAATACATCTTTTTAATTTGAGTGTTATAACTGGAAATTTTCCTGAAGTATTCAAATGTTATACCTCTTTTTAAAAAGGGAAGTAGAAAGGAAAAAAGTAACTACAGACCGATCTCGTTGTTGCCTTCTATTTCAAAAGCATTTGAAAAAATAGTCAAATGTAGGAAGCTGAAATATCTTAAATATAAAAAGTTTTTTAGTTCGAGCCAATTTGGATTTAGATCAGGCCTTTCCACTGAGGATGGTCTTTTGGAATTTTGTACCTTTATACACAAAGGATTAGATGACACAAGATTCTGCAGTGGTCTTTTTGTAGATATAACCAAAGCCTTTGACATGGTTGATCACAGAATTCTTTTAAACGAAATGTATAATGCAGGCTTCCGTGGCTGTATCTATGATTGGTTCGCTTTCTATCTGAAAGACTGAAAACAAAAGGTCAGTCTTAGTAAATCTAAAACGATTGATATTGGCGTTCCCCAAGGATTTGTTCTTGGGCCTATTCTATTTTTAATTTACATTAATTCCATTTTTGAATTACCGTTTGCTCTAAAAGCTCAGGTCTTTGCAGATGATTTGGGTATCGCCTATAGATCAGTTATCCCCCTGGACCTAGTATCTGATATACATAAATCATGACGTTCACCTGCTGAGAATTTGGTTTGTTGCACATAAACTATTAGTAAAAAAACTAAATTCATATTCTTTTCCCTTAATACGGAAGTGGCCCCGGATATTGATATTACGTTTCATGCATCAAGCTGTTCAAGATATAACCTGTCTAGTATGGTAAGGACTCCTTTGACGTGACGGCCGATTGTAGCGTCAATTGTTTAAAATTTAAAATGTTGATTGCTTTAAATACTTAGGCTTTATAATCGACCGAAATTTCAGCTGGTCTGAGCATATCCTAAGTTTGAAGCAATATCTTCTTTCAACTATTCGCTGCTTTTATCGTCTTGGAACATTTTGCTCTAGCAATATTTTAAAAACAGTGTTTTATGGGGTTTTTCATTCTAAATTGCATACGAGAACAAACTTCAGCAACTATCTGTCCTGCAAAAATGTGCAATAAGGAAAGTTTGTAATTTTCTCCGGCTAGCTCATTCTATGGAGCTATTTAGGCTCACGAGAGTTCTCCCATTGAGATATCTATTTTATTTTTAAAAACTTAGAATTTTTTTTTATGAGAGGTGGGTACTTGCAAAGTCCAATATCTGACGGTTATGCTTTACGTAGCAATTCCCAATATTATGTCCCAGTTCCTCCTTTTCGCACCACAAGCTTTAGAAACTCTTATCCCATTGTCTCATTCAAATTGCTTAACAAACTCCCTGTTGACATACGAACTCTTTCTTCATTTTTGAAAAAAGTTAAACTTTGGCTTCTTGACTTCGACCATAATAAAATTGAAGTTTTGATGCGCTATGCGGTTTAATTATTTATTTATTTTGTAACTATTTTTTATTGTCACGAATTTGCTTTATTTACTGCCATTATTCTCTTAATCATAATTTTATAATTTACCCACATTGAATTGTTAACTGAAGTGGCATTAGCTCTATTTTTTTTTCTCTTGAAATACAAATGCTACTAACTATTCTCCTTTTACTTGTTAATTAAATTTAGTATTGTATTTAATTGTACATAATTGAGAATAAAGAATTAATATTAATTAATTAATATGGGTTGCTGCCACCATGTTTGGTTAGGTCTCCGTGAATTTCGATTTTGACATTTCTCATGTTTAGAAATCTAGTTTCGTGTAATAATTTTCTTTATTCTATTTTCTAGGACAACAAAAGAAGAAAAATCAAGACATCTAGGGCAAGAAGAAGTAATCTCCTACAGAATACTGCTACCACCAACAGATTGCTTTGGATTGGATGTGGCAAAAGCAGTTACAAAAGTTGGTTTACATTTTCTGTGAGTAAGTAAAAACATTTTAATTTTAAAATACGAGTAGTTTATTTTACTTCTTTTTCACAGTAAGAATAATGAATCCAAATGCACCATTCAAGAGCTTGAAGAAATGTGGATAAGTGATTCTAACTAATTAACATACATGTAAGTAAAAAATGTGCATTTTAGTTTAGCTATATATTTAATGACTTTTTCCCACAAAAGCCTTCCCAGGGTGGAACCCATCGTGTGTTGTCCAAATACATGTGAGTAAAATGTTAGTAAAATAGTTAGTCTATGACCAAAATTGTGTAAATGCTTTATCTCAACGGCGCGGCGGCCATATTGGCAGAAATTCGTTTTGCAAAGTTTTATTCGGGAAATGTTGTCGAGTTCGATATCGCTGGCGTTTGTTTGTGCGCTTGTGAAAAATTATCGATAAACCTACAATTTGGTCTGGACATTGTGTTTTATATGGCCGGTTGTTTTAAAGTGTGATAAGCTAAAATAAATTAAATAGAAAAGCCCCTATCCATTTTTAAATCCTGCTTCCGGGCTTAATTTTTTTGCGAACATTTGTGCAATGCGTCTGAAGTGTCGGGTTCTCAATACTCCAGTTGGAGTTTCTCTTAGTTAATTAGAGTCGCGATAAAATGTGGGGCTTCACCAAAGTCACAGTGTTCAATTTATCTATATTAAGCCTTCCGTCCCCTTAAAGTTTTCGTTTATCTGTCGCTGTCTATGTTGCCTGCCCAACCATACCTTGTCTCAAGCACCTCGTTGCAGTGTTTCCATCGGTAAGTGCGCGAATGTCCCTTAAATCATTCCTCCCAGGTGCGCGATTGACAAATCTTGGTGAAAACGCAGTCTCTGTCATTCGGTAATCTTCCCAAATACATTGGTAATCCACATAGTTCGCGACCTGCGCCCTTGCTCCTTGCCTCGTACCTTGTGAACTTGTGCAAATATGTCCCAGTTTTCATAGTCAGTTTCCCTCTCCAGAGTGCGTGTTTGTTTTGTATTCCTTAGGGGATTATTACCTTCAGGAACTAGGACGACAACTTAAACTACTTTTCTAAGGGTAAGCACGAGTAAATTTCCTCTTTTTGTCCTTTCATTTTTTATGATTTCTAGAATTTAAATTTTAGCGAGTTAGGTCAGAGTGGGTTGTGTTGTGTGGATGAAGCAGAGAAATCTTTGCTTCTGCACAATTGGGTCCATTGCGATAGCCTTTAGACGCGTCATTCCTTTTTAGGATTTTTTTATTTTTTTTTTCAAGGACCTGATCCGTCAATTGTGGGGTTGCTGAGACCTAAAAGATCTTTTTTACCACAAAATCTGTACTAGGAAGCCAAAGGAGGCTCAGCTCTTGTTCATACACACACCACGTGCCCGGAGCTCATAGTAGTGTGAGATTTTTACTCACTAAACAACACCTGCCTTCTCCTGGTTAACTACGATTATCTATCAGCGTCTTAACAGAGATGACCAACATCGCAATTGGATATGTTCCCTTGCTTTTAACCAATCAAATGGGCTTGCAAATAGAGTAGCGCGTGGATTCCTACCAAACACTTTTCAAGCAAATCATTACTCGTGACGAGACGTGGGTTTATGAGCATGACATGCAAACCAAACATCAATCGAGTGAATGGCGTGCTCCAAATGAGCCAAAACTAATGGAATCACCTTGTTTGCAGTCAGGAAAGCGGGTGATGCTCACTGTTTTCAGGGTTTACAATTTTGTTGTGCATCAAGAATTTCTTCCTGATTGTCAAAAAGGCTATTATTTCGAATTGAATGAAGCAATCATTGATTACGCGGGTATTTCTGGCCAAATAACTCATAGCTATGTTGACAATCCACCATTTATTCTAGTAATGGATACGCGTCTGTTCTAGTGTCATGAATTTTATGAGGTTCATAACGTAAGTGATTCTAACTCGGGAAGAAGTTTCTTTTTTCTGTCGGAACAGAGCACTAGTCCACTGTACTCCTTGTATGTTCCTTTTACTGGAATTCCTCAGTCTTTCACACAAAGATGAATATGCGCTTTAGTAGTAAAGTGGCTACAGTACCAGTTCCCACCACATCAGCGTCGATTACCGGAATCCTGAGCCTGAACCAGCCATTGACCGGATATTCACAGAAAAAATGCTCTGCTGTGTCTTTATCGATTTAAGAGAAAGCGTCACAGGATGTTGCATTACATAGGTCCAGTACACTACAGTAAGCACCCTGCATTCTTTCCTACTGAGGGACAACACTGTGAAGTGGGATCCAGACAAGGCAGTTTGAATTCAGCCGACTTCGTGAAGTGATGTTTTAGCTTCTTGATCTAGTTTTGCAGTTGCGACGGGGCTTGCAATGCATTAAGCGGAGCTTGCCTGTCCCTAAAGATACAAATGCCCAACTCTCGCCACCGTTTCTTCGCAATATAGTTCGTTGCCACCAGGTTTGTTTAGGTCTCCGCTTGGAAGACAGACACAAGTCTTCCTAACGAGGGGTGAAATCTAATGATGTTGTCCTCCAGGTTTTAGGGCCATCCGTGAAGAGTCGACAACATTCCTTCCGCAGATTCTGCACGAAATCATTCTTGGCTACAGGGAAAGTCATATTTGTTCCGCAGCAATATGAGTTCTTGTATCATTACCTCAGATAGCATATCCTCGTTGCTACGAATTTTTGCAGAAATCATTGTCGACACAAGGCAACGAATCGCTCTATTTAATTGCATATGGCGCATTGTACTGTGATGATGTTAGAGACGGTTCAGTCTTCTCCAGCTTCTAAGTCTAGAAAGTATTCTATGTCCGCCAAATAGTCTTAGTTGGTGTCAAGTAGCCGATGGCTCCTTCCTCGATACATCATTTGGCTGATTTTATTGGAACTTTGATGGAAACAAGGGCATACTCTGTGATATTTATTTACCCAAGATAAGATCATCAGTTTGGCAGTCTTTACATCACTCAGGCGACTTATTCAGGTTTATACAATTTTATTGTCGCAGAGTCCAGAAGTTCAGTTCGCCTCTCGAGGATATCGTTCTCAAAAATGCTTGTTGAAGCCTGAATAATGGTAGTTACATACTTTGACCAGAAAGCACTTCATCCGTCTTTTATTCTGAATAAGCGTTTAACTTTAACAGTGTACCTCAGTCCATATGTCAGTGTACGTTTCAGAACCATCCGTGTAGAAACCCAGTTAATCCGTGTTAAATATCAGGTTATTCCTCCGCTTATTCTAGCTAGGATTCCTGATAGATTTGTCATGCCTTCTACACTTCTAGATCCTCATCCTCGAGTTTATTGCATCAGGTCTTCTGTTAGACGGAATTGTTTGATCCATTGCCTGGAGATTCTGTCCCCCTAAGAAGAACAGGTATTATATGTCGTGGGACCAGGTTTACCACGAAAAATCTTAGTCCTAGTTAAGACTACTCTCATTCGATCGATTAATAGTGACCGTAAATTAAAGAAGAAAATATTTTAACACCCCAAAGCAGTAGACATTTTGGTCGCTGGTTAAAATATTACAAATTCTGCTTCGTGCTCCATCCAAAAGCTTAGTTATAATGGCGTTCAAGACTGTCACATATTTACTACGTCTATGCGCAATCAGTTGCACACTCAGGAACCAAGAGTACTTGAAGATCTTAATAAACACACATGTCCATCTTTAATGTTTTTCCACATTATCCTACCCTTATCCCCAAGAAGATGGTTTTCAGCATGTGTTCAACTTGTCCCTAAGAATGGCGGATCTTCTTCTTTTTTTTCCTACAAACCCCCGCACTTACATTGCTTTCTTTTCAGAACACGGAAACGTTGATGGAAACTGTCAGCTCATGAAATATCTTGAGACACAGAAACTTTTGAACATTTTCAAGGTGTTTAAGATGCCATGAGTTGGGATGGCAGAATGCAGGAAAACTGATTGAATTCTTCCCGGCCTCTCTAAAATAACAACAGCGACATTCGCCCTGAGTATTATACATAAATGAGCTTTGCAGGATATACGAGACAGTTTGTAGGTAGCACTCGATGGCATAATATTTCAGTTGCTAAAGGCAGTTATTAATGCATCTAAAAATCTCAAAGATAAGAGCGTTATAAAAGGATAGAAATTTGTGCAATATTGTGTCTCTACTAGCCGGATGCCATGTACAAACCACAACTCCAGCGTAACTATGAATTTCGACAACCTCCATCTCGATCGATAATTTCTCTGATAAAACCCATGAAATATGCTCGCCACCAAATTCCACCCTTATACGAGGGCGGGTCAATAATTCTGTGCATTTTTGAATTTCTGACCTCTTTACTGAAACAGCAACACTGCTCCTGTCAACAGGCATTTGTCAGTTGACTCCTGTCAAAATTTAAACTTGCTGCGTCAGTTAGTTTGTGTTTGACAGCTATTTTTATCAGACTACTCACTAATTTGAGGAGAAAATGGAAAAAAGTGAATTTCGTGTGCTTATTAAGCATTATTTCTTGCGAAAAAAAACCATTACCGAGACCAAGGCTAAGCTTGATAAATACTATGGGGACTCTGCACCATCGATTTCAATGGTAAAAAAGTGGTTTACTGAATTTCGTTGTGGCCGTACAAGCACTGAAGATGCCGAACGTCCTGGACGCCCAGTTGAGGTCTCTACACCCGAAACAATCGAAAAAATTCACGATATGGTGTTGGCCGACCGAAGATTGAAAGTGCGAGAGATTGTGGAAGCCGTAGGGATCTCGCATGGCTCAGTGGTTTCAATTTTGAATGATCACTTGGGCATGAGAAAGCTTTCCGCAAGATGGGTGCCGCGTTTGCTCACAGTCGACCACAAACGCAATCGTGTAACAACTTCACAGGAAGGTTTGGCGTTGTTTAATCGCAATATGGAGGAGTTTTTGCGCCGTTTTGTAACCGTGGACGAAATATGGATCCATCACAACAAACAACAGTCAAAACAGTGGGTTTCTAAGGGTGAATCGGCGCCAAAGAAGGCCAAGGTGGGTTTGTCAGCCAATAAAGTTATGGCGACTGTTTTTTGGAATGCACGCGGGATAATCCACATTGACTACCTTCAAAAGGGAAGAACAATCAATGGGGAATATTATGCCAACTTATTGGACCGATTCAATGACGATTTGAAAAAAAAACGACCTCATTTGGCCAAGAAAAAAGTTCTTTTCCACCAAGACAATGCAAGGGTGCACACATGTGCAGTTGCCATGGCAAAAATCCATGAATTGGGCTATGAATTGCTCCCTCATCCACCCTATTCTCCAGATTTGGCTCCGAGCGACTACTTCTTGTTCCCAAACCTGAAGAAATGGCTTGGTGGAAAAAGATTTGACTCCAATGATGAAGTCATCTCGTCATTTTGAGGACCTCGACAAATCATTTTTTTTGGAAGGGATAAAAAAATTGGAGAAGCGTTGGACAAAGTGTATAGAGCTCAAGGGAGACTACGTTGAAAAATAAAATTATTTTTTTATCAAAAAACCTGTGTTTTAATCCAAAAGTCACGGACTTATTGATCCGCCCTCGTAGCTCAACTCCAAATTCCATTTTTACTCAACGTCTAAACATCTCATCACATCTTTAGAGACCCTCAAGTCATTTAACATTCTTCTTTCCCAACAAAGTCCGCTTGTATCCGTTGTACTCGTCAACGACATTCCAACGTACGTAAAAATGTCACTTCTTTTCAACAAGCACTCGAAAACTTTCAAAATTACCCTTTCACATGTTTCATTTAAAATCTACCCGCACATCCTATCATCACTCTTCAGAAAAAAAACCAAAAACACCAAAACAAAGCCACTGCATCGTATAAAAATGCACACAAAACCACCTCCTGACAAAAGTCTTCTTCTCAACCGAACCCTCAGAAAGAACAAACGTGTAAATAAGCTCATTCCTACCGCTACTTCTACAACACTTTTGAGTGACTTTCCCGAAACCAACTTCACAAAAAGTCAACACAAAAACCTAAAGGCATACAACCCCTATACTACGGGTATCACCGCACATAAGTAACCAAAAAATTTGAGTTAGGCGACTGCAACATACAAAGGATAGGTACGGTGTGGTGACTTTACTATCAGCACCAGGTGAAACCGATGGATAGGGGTGCTTGCCACCAAAACTCTTGTTGAGTGAGTTTTCGAGTGTTTTTGAAATTTTTCTAATATTCGTATGATTGTGTCAAAAAATTATAAAATCCTCTCAACGTAGTAAAAATTTTTCCAAGGACTTCGACCCAAAGTAAACAAAACAAAAAAGAAGAAAATCGAAAACAAAAAAGGAAGGATACCCTCGTTGACTGGCATCACCGCCGTCGCTGAAGTTGCCCTTAAGGTTCGTGACAAACCGAGCGTTAATCTTTTTTTTTAAATAAAATCGAAAAAATAAGATTGTTTGCTTTTTATTAGAAAGGTAGCCCAACATCAGTTTGCAGTTACTGTTGTTCAAGGTGTATGTGTGTACAAATTAAATAAAAATGCTCCGGGTTGTGGCAGGACAAAACCAAGGTTCCTGTGCTGGTAAAATGAACTGACAATTCAGATCTTCATTAAGACTACCCTCACCTAGTTCTGTCTGGGGCATACTGGTCTCTCTCGTGATGTTGGTGTTTTGGCGTGTAGCGCTAATTTAGTGCGAAATCTATCCACAAAACGACGAATAGAAGGTTCTGATGGCGATCCTTACAATTGAATTATTCCAATTTCCGTGATAATTTGTTAAGCTTGATTTAAAACATTGACACTGTGAAAAAAATTACAGCTTATTTGGCAGTTATCCCTATCGGAAAGCCGGCACCTCTTAAGTAAACACAAAATGTATGATGAGGTTGGGGACGAAGATTATTTGAAAATCCTTCCGGTGGATTCGCAAGGTTTTGAGTACAATCTCAACCCAAATCCAAGGGTCTAAGGATTCGTTTCATTGGAGTTCGAAGTCACTTTATGTCGCTGTTTTCTTTCATCGGAGTTCGGAATCTCTTCATGTCGTTTTTTCGTTTCATCAGATTTCGGAATCGCTTCATATAGCATATTCGTTATATCGGAGTTCGGATTACTGTTCAGCGACCCATAGGAAGTTTCATTTAAAATAGTAGAGGCTTGCGTGTTGAATATGGATGAGGCTAGCGTATCATTAAAGTCTTGGTTTTGGCTAAAAATTCACAAACAAGCCATGAAGTATAAGCAGATGCATTATCGTGGTACAAAAGCCAAGCATCGTTTGATATAGATCGTTTAATTTATAGGGAGAACTCCTTATTACTGATCTGACCTTGTGACAAGAACACACAGTGCACCATGCCGTTAAAATCAAAGAGCACAGTGAAGATTACGTCCACATTTAATCGTGCTTTTTTGGTATTGGTGGTAGATATCGATAAACTCATGTTTAATCACATATTTTGACACGTTCTGCATAGTAATTGACCTCATTCAGTGAATCCTGAGCAACTTCCATTCGCCGCTACTTTTGTTCGAAATTTAACAATTTTGGAACAAGCCTTTCTGCCACATGTTTCATACCCAAATTATCCAAAACATTTCATGGCTGAGTTAACATCATCAGCAATCTCTCTGATGGTGATTTGACGCTTTCGCGGCCATCCTGGAAATGCTAGTTTAATCGGACTAAGCAATTTAAATAACAATATGTCACATTTAACATTTAAAGACGGTTTCGGGCATAAAGAGATCTCCACTGGTGCTTACAAAACGTGTCCTGACGGTCCAATCTTCGAGCATCTGAAGTCGCATATCTGCATTAAATCGCAGCATTTTGTCTTCCAAAGCTTAAATCGCTATCGATTTATCCACGTTAACAGACAGTTTTACTTACCCCGACAGAAAATAATCAAGCAGTGTTAGATAGCGCGATCTTGGTGGCAATTTCACAGCTCACCTTCTTGAAATCACCCTCTCACCAAACTTTGAATTCAATAAATCAGTGGATTGGTTGTAGTATGACACGTATCCTTATTCTGCTAGAACCACACATCATCCAAATCCATGTCACAATTGACTGCTACGCAAGCTGCTGCCTCATTTTTAAAGAAAGAGGGCATGGTGATGCCACCAGCGTACAGACAACATCATACAGCACATTTTTGAGGATGAAATAGTGTCACTTGCCGATTGTTCCCACTCCAGATACGGCAATTTCGGATATTGATGTATCCCTTGCTCTTGACTCCATTCAGGAAAGATTAGGAAGGCTTTGCAAAATCATTTCAATACACTCCACCTAAAACTTGTATACCTCGCGCACAGGATCATTTTCCTGTCGAATAAGGGACAACGTTCCAGTTCCCATATTTGAACATACATGTTCAACAGAAGCTGCCTTAATGGATGTATACGGTGTGAGAGTATGAGGATGGCACACTTTTAACTGCTGACTCCAACTTTTTTCCTTTTTAAAGTAAAGAAGTTGCCTAACTACGATAGCTCTTCGAAAAGATTTTTGCTGACTGGTGACTGGCACAGCCACTCTACAAGATTGACGTGTACTCGCATGGAAACCTAAACTTAAGAGAGTTCTTTGAATTGGGATGTGTGCGTGATGTGTCTCTTTGGGTATATGACCACAAGGTTGAAGTTGGAATAGATCAGAATCATGCCCATGGGACTATCTATACAAACAAGTTTGTTGTTTCTACGTTGACCTGCTGTACGAAATCCACATCGAGCAAAACGAACCCAACAACGGGCAGAGACACTAGCTCAAATTACGAAGGTCCACAGTACCGGATTTTACCATCTTGTAGGAGTAGCTGAAGCACAGACCGGTTCTAGTAAACGATGATGATTCTTCTTCAACTACGAGTTAAGGGAAAACTTTAAATTCTATCGGTATTGTTTTAACAAGCAATTTTGAACGACGTTGGTCAGGACTTAATTGTAAGATGAAAGTTTCAGATATAATTCTGATGTCCTGCTTCTTGGAAATTGTATTTTTCTTTTTTTTTTTGTCTTGTGAGGATGGGGAGATGGTGCTGCTTTCTAAACTTTTCACTTTTGAAGGTTGGAGTTATCATGGTTAAGTTTGGTGGTTACCAGAATGAGAATGACCCACAAAATTGCAATCAAGTTAAGTAGATTGCAAGAATAGTTGGCTTCAAAAGAGGAGATAAAGAGGAAAATGTCTTAATTTGTTTCCAGAGTGGATAGGGTAGAATAAAATGTCCAATTGAAGTAGTTGATGGGTAAGTTCCTTTACAGACAATTGAAAATCTTTAAATTGAACGGATAGTTCATTTTATGGGGTCATTCGTTAGTGATAAGAGGGGGGTTAAATACCAAGAAGGGGTGACACGAAATTGAGTAAAATTGACATTTACATTAGAAAGAATTATTTGAAAATAGATTTTGTTTGTGTTGTTTCTGTCTTATAAGAATATTTAAACTTACGACAGAATTTAAAATAGAGACATGGTCTTACATTGTTGATGATCCTAGTTAGATCGAAAGTTCTACGAACAGTAATTTATAGAAGTCTTAGCATGAGATGCAGTCACAACTCGCTTACGAAGCTGCTAGTTAAAAATGTTTACGTTATGCTAAATGTCGGTGCTGAACCCCCAAATGAATTCTGATGCCTTGGATGCTAAAGAATATTTGGCGAAAATTTTTTTTGGACATATCTCGAGAAACAAAGTGCAGTCCACAAGTATAACTAGTCCATTGTACGACTAGACAGATTAGAAAGCGCATCTTGAATTCTCGAACTAGCTTGGAACTCGTGACAGGGCTCAGCGAGGTTTTAAGCGTAGATTGGCCGTCGCTACAGATGCAGATACTTCACCCCCACCACCAATTCTTCACAATGCAGTTCATTGCAATCAATCTCAAATTAACTATTCCTGGGCACAGTGTAAGTAGATTTCTACAGGAGTTTTGATGTCAGACTTCATGTCCATAGAACCAGAGACAAAAGACAGTCATCGAAACTCTAGTAGGTATTGTACCAGATATAATTTATTTTTGAATATAAGATGTCTTTGAGACTGCAGCTCTTGACATGAATATTAAGCAAGGGGTAATCCATTAGTCCAACTAGGGCAGAGCCAGGCATACCAATGAACGCTCCCATGCAACCGAGATAGATCGTTCTTTGGAGTCTGGATGACAAGGTCTATGTCTTACATTGCCAGAAGGGTGACAGCGCCTTGAAGGCGTTCGACGTAACATGTTGGGTAAAGCAGATGAAAATGCCTCGATGCGCTTCGAGAACAGAGTTCTTCGGGTAATTTTCGGTCTTATTTGCATCAATAGACAATGGAGGAGACGTTTCAACCGTAAATTGTACGGGCTGCTGACTTCGTCAGAGAAGGTCGAATAAACCGGCTTGGATATATAGGTCACCTCGAAGGAATGGACATCAGCGCTCCGCTCCGGTTCTTCGAAATTTTCGACTCCAACCTAGAAAAACAACGCCGTAGAATACGATCCCTTCGCGAGTGGCATGAAGACCTCGGACAACTTCGTGTGCGCAACTGGAGGCGCTTGCTGGAGAGGCATATTAGCTGAGGACCTGATCCACCCTATCTAAGTAAGTAAGCAAGCGTGTTAGTGCATTTAGGGCTTAGATTGACAGATTTATCCTTCCTACAAATGTTCGTAGCTCAAGACCTCATGCACTCCCTACGCGCCGAATTTCTTCCAATTATGCTTGCTCGTGTCCGAGCTACCAATGCATATTAGAACTCCAATTTTCCAGGAGTTTTTTGTGTTTTACCGAACGCAATCTTCAGTACAGTGTCTGCGACCAAAATGCCGTCACTTCAAAAGCTGCATCTCCTGTGTATTTCCAGTCGTGAGTAGTTCGTAAGTATCGTCTAGCTCAATTTAAGACGAATTCTTTGCGAAGATTTTATTTTGTAAATGAATTAGCTAAACAGTTTCGAAATATGTGTGCTTCATCTGCTCGTGCATATGGCTAAAAAGTTGGCCATCGCTGCAATTTTCCCATAGTTGGTTTCCAGAATAGGTGAGATTAAAATGTTCCACTATTTGCTTTCTCGATTCCATAGAAACTCTTATCCTCTCATTTTATAGTTTACATCTTCTATGCCTTCTCAGCTGGAAGCCAAAAGTCCTAAACTAAGGCCTCCAAATTCTCAAACCGGTTTTCACCTCATTAGCTTAGTAACAAGCATCTTTCTGTCTGTTTAGTATTAATATCAGACATCCCAGTTTTATTTGTGTTGATCCTTTATCACGGCAAAATCCTTTTAACAAAATCCCAGTGACCCTTTGACCCAATTTTATCTTCAAGATTCAATTAAACTTTCATTGACCTTTCTTTGCGACACCTTTTTGTCGGTTGTTGTTGTTTTATCCTACCGAATAGACACTTCATTTCCTTTTGGAATCCTTTTGTAAACAATTTCCAATTGCTTTCTCCCTCCATTCCTAGTGAATTATTCGCGCTTTATTTGTTCTCCAACAAACCAGATAAAAAATGAAATAGAATTACACAGGCCATAACGGGACTCAACAATTGGTCAAGTGGGAAGTTACGGATACATGAGTAGCAAAACAAGCACAATAAGATCGAAAAGCATAGAACTTATATCCTTTTTTTTTCCTCTTATTTAGCTGTACATTTCTATGAGCGTATGTTGGCGAACAGGAGTCCTCGAGAGCGTCCCTTATGGTAGTAAATGTCAAAAAAAGATATTTTTATTACATCATACCAAAAGGAAAGAAGAAGAAATAGATAAGATTGTGTCCTTTTCGTTGTGTTTTCGGGTTAGACTCTTGGAAGATGTCCTTTTTGTTTTTTTTTTTATCTAATTCTCACTCATACAAAATGAGGAGAACGAAGGAATAAACATCAATACAGCATAAGGTGCAATAAAAACAGGAGTAAAGAACCAGAAAACAAAAAACCAACACCAAACAGTAGGACACGGTAGTAAAGATGAGTAATACGGGTACAAAGAGCATGGCAACAGGAATGATGGTCATTGAAAGATAAGCGCAAGGATATAAAGAGGATAAAAAGCCATGTCACCGTACTTAATGGTTTAGTTAATTTGAAAAAGGAATAACAAATAGTAGACGAGAATACAGACGAGCTAGAGAAATGAAGGGAATTTGATTGTAGCACAGATATACTCGTAGACATGTGCTTGGTGTGTGTTTCTTGAGGACGTGATGATGATTGTCAAAGATTGAATGTTTCCAAAAGACACGATTTCTTCATGCGGCAGGGTTGATGGAATATGGTTTTGATTTATTGCCGGACACGGTTTGTGCTATCTTATGATATTTATTCCGGTCCCTGTTCCCGTATATGGAAACGTGTAATTTGGAATAATTTTCGTATCCGACTCTCGGTCATGTAATTGGTTAGGTTTTGATATGACATGATTATTGGGCCTATTCGTTTAACTGGTAGGTTAAGAGATGTTACTAATGAAATGTCGAAAGCTTGTGTTTTGACGTTCAGCTCAGTTTTTGATAACAACTAGCCAGCAAGGTCAGCAAATATGGCCCGGTAAGAATCAACGTTCTAATTCTCAATGGGATATTCATCATCCCATAGGAAGTTTAAATGTGTGGGTTGGCCAAATGAACTCTCTATCACTAGTATCCTAGAGGCGGTATTTATGATGGGCTCCTGGAAGGGTTGCCGCAGGTCATTCGCACTTGATGGTGGTGATCCATGATTACGAGAGGGATTAAGGTATGAGCAGTGTCATTTTAAATTCATAAATGGATTCTTCGAAAGGCTTTTGAGGAGTCTTTTACGTTTTTACCAGTAGTTTCCCAGTTTTCAAGTGGCAGCATGAGTTGGTAACTCAAAGTTGATAGAAGGAATGCTATATATGAGCTCCTCTGGCACACGGATATAAGTTAACTCGCAAACTTCAGCCTATTTTTCGGTCATGCCTGGTACGACTGACAACCATGTCTGGAAGTTAATGTAGAAATTACTTTTCTGGCACATAGAACCATGACAGCCACAATGTCTGCTCATTTAAATTCCATTCGACACACGAGGATGCATGACCATATTGTAATCGACAAAGTTTTAGTGTTCAGGATGTCCAATCCTGCTTATTCGAATGCGAATAACTAGCCGAAATGGGTGCGACCGATGGGTCACGCCAAGAACTTCCTGATAAACAAGACTTGCAGTATTCTCCTATAGTATATCCTATTAGAATTTAGGGCCATTTAATCCGAAAATGGGGAAAAAACAGGTTAAGCCTGACCGGTTAAGCTTGAAAGGTTATGGTAAAATGTAACTTTGTTACAATCTTCTTTTGATACAAGAAATCAATGGGAGATTGTAAGATTTATAATCAGTCTTGCTAACCGTGTTTTTAGGCTTTAAAGTAAAATAATACGAAAAACCTCAGAGCTACAGAGATCCTGGGGTTAGTCGGACAATACCAGAACGAAATTTTGCTTCTTCAAATCGAGGCGACCGACCGCGACGGAGCAAAGTAACTAGGCCACCAGACAATGTAGCAGTTATCTCCACTCAGTTTGGCACCATTGTTGCAACCACATCTTGGCTAGATCAATCTCATCTATATTCTGTGGGGAAGCTGCTTTTGGAAATAAATTTGACAGAACCTGACAGAACCTTGTCTTACCGAGAACATACTCAAACTGCTAGGGACTGCCATTCTGGTAAATAACCTGCCTCCTTTACAATTGTTTATTTTCCATTTTGTTCGATGACTTTCTGCCGTTTTTCTGGCAACTTCATGGTTTCGTTCTCATTGAACTTCTGGCCCTTAGTAGCACATAACTGGACCAAGTGCGATTTCAAGTCATCATCACTTGTGAAAGTCTTACCAAATTTCGAGTCAAGTGAAAATCCGTTGTTACAAAGTCAGGACTGTATGGTGGATGAGTCTTCACTTTTCAATCATAGTTCAATAACTTTACACGAGTTACCAAGGATGTGTGGGAACAAGCGTTGTTATGGTGTTAAACGATTTCCTTTTATGGGTTCCTCCAATTTCATTAGGTGATCGTTGAAAGCAGTTCAAAACACCGCATATGCGCACCACGACTAGCTCGAATAAAGCGCGTGAAGTCCAATATTCGACAACTTTATCGAGCAACTGGGGCCGTCTATCAGCACTAACACGGCGACTGTTGGCTTCGAAATCGTCAAACCTCTCTGGTTTATCGAGATCACAGGATCGTGGAGGCTAGTTCACAGGTCCATTACGCGAAATTATGCGCTCAACAAATGCTTCCCTCAATAGATTGATGGTGTCTTGCGCCTTGTGGCATGTTGCGCCATCTTCTTGAAACCGAAGCTCTGTCACGTCAATGCCATTTATCTGAGGAACGAAGAAGTCAGAAATCATGTTTCTATAGCGCTCTTCATTGACGGTAACAATCTGGCCGGCATCGTCCTTCAAGAAATATGGGCCGATAATTTTAATGGTTATAAGGACATTTCGACAAAGGCTTCTGGGTTTTCTCCACTTCAAATTTTGCAATTTTGCTTGTTAACATATCCATTTAACGAAAAATGGGCCTCATCGGAGAACAAAATTTTGTGTTGAAAATGAGGATCAAACTGAATTATGTTTTCGATCCATTCACTGAACCTTCACGCGGTTTCCTATCTTGCACAAGCTAGATCCTATAAGCTTTTAAGCCAAGATCTTTCCGTAAAATCTTCCACAAAGTGGATGGGTATAGCTCCAATTGTTGTGCACGATGGCGAGTCGACCCATTCGGATTCTCCCTGCGCTCCACAACTGCAATAACTTCTTCTGCTCGCACTGTTTGTCGTCTTTGGGGATGCATATTATTCACTAGAGTGTACGTGGTGCGAAAACGATTCATCACTTTCCGAATAACTTGCTCAGATGGACGATTATGCCGACCGTAAAATGGACGTAGCGAGCGATAAATTTGGCGAACCGAACATGGTTTTCAAAATAAGTTTGCACAATTTGCATGCGTTGTTCCGGCGTTAATCTATTCATTGTAAAATGGCAAAACGTACTACTAACCACAAGTCAACTTTCAACTGTAAAATTGCCAATCTGTAGAAACAGTGTTGCCAGTTTTAAATACTCAACCTCTAAAAAAAAACACCCTTTATGACCCTATCGGAAGGTGTCATAGACACACAAATGACCTCGAATGTCAATTCAGCTTTGACATTTGTGAAGCAAACAGAATTAGAATTTCTGTGAATAAGCAATAGAACGCTATACTCCTGAAGAACGCGGAATAATCGTCACGATGTTTTTGATGAACAATGCGTCAGTGATTTTGGGGCAACGTGCATTTCGTGCACGTCTTCCTGGCGGCCCGGCTTCCATTGGTGGTTCAGTGCGTCATTTAGTCGAATTCGGCGTTCGGTCGCATCGGCTCCAAGAAGTAAAATTTCATTCTTGTGTCTGCCTGTCTCCAAAGCCTCTCTAACTCTGGAGTTGCTTCTATTTATTTTTACTCAATAAGAAATAAATTTATGTCAATCAATCAGTTTATGGAATCCAATAACACAAAGCGTTAAGCATTTTTTTTATTGTATTTCCCGGAGTACATGCACTAAGTACGATAGATATAATGCAAATAGGTGGAACGATTCTGTAGCCCTCTTTGTTGAAAAGACCTTCGATATGAACGAATTTTTTCCGAAACATAGAGAAGTCTGTCATAAATTTTGGAGTACTAATCGAAATCTCTTAACATAGCATCCATCTAACCAAAATTTGGAAAAAAAAATCCAGCCGAAATCATCTGAGTTATACAAGGAATAGTATCACCTACAATTTCGTCAATACAAAGTATCTCAGACGGTACCTTGACTTCTTAACAATATTTAATTATTTTTTTTACTTTTAATAGAACAAGAACGATATGGTTTATAGAAGCATCAGGCTAACTGTTCTTTTATTTTAAAGCCTACAACCACTTTTAGCAAGACTTAGAATTCTTACCAGGCCTCCTGTATTTATTTTATCAAAAGGAGACTGGAGACAAACCAAGGGCTAACCGAAACAAACAGAAGTGCATAAACCGAATACGAGTACGTCTGAATGTATGTCATGTATTCAACTCCTTCTTGCTCGCCTGAAAGGGGAGATAAATCCACCTGCCACACTCTTTTCTTCTTAGTTTTATAAAATCCTTTTAAGCTTAATCTGAAAAAGCATTGGAGAATACTACGAGTTCTCTTCATAAGGAAGTTCAAGCCGTGACCCATCGGTCGCACCAATTTTGGCTAGTTTCCTCCTAAGTACCTAAGATCTAACATAGTCAATCATAGGTCGCTGCGTCAAATATCTTAAGTGGCCAATGAGTGTGAAGTTGAATGTCACATTCTTTTACAAACGGCGAAACCAAGGTTGCATAGTTTTCCTGTTGTTTTCCTCTTATAGGAAATTAGAGGCCTATAGTTTTTCCTGCTGAGGGACACTAAAAATGCTACTGGTTTTTAGAGATATCAGACAACACTCGTTTGGTCTGGAGAGTTAGGATAGTTTTACATTAACTGGAGCTCGCAAGACATCCAGTTTTCCAATCCATCCCTAAGCAAGGCCGTAGACAGTCCCGAAGTGCGTTCAGGTCCGGAGAAGTCATTTTATGATGTATGTCTAGCAATTTGATCGCTCGTCTCCACTCAACCTCCACAATGAGTTCGAAGAAGTATTGCATTATAGAGCGCGCCTTGGTTGTACCTACAAACGCAGATACTTTGCTTTATCCATCTTATCATTGCCAATATGATTGCATGTGTCCCCCTAAGAAGACAGACAAAAGTTTACCTAACTAGGAGCGAATTTGGTTGTCGTCCTATGGGCAAACGTCGGAGTCACTTCTTTTTTTGGTTTTGAAGCAGTTCTTAAAGAATGGATCGCATGCATCCTTTTCGATAGCCAGCCGTATGTCCTGCTGACAACTCTTTTGGACTGCCCGGAAACGCCACACGTTTACTTCACAGTGCATTGCTCTTTAGGTTGACATTCTAATATTTAGCTCAATTTGAAGGACACAGTTGCGGACGTCCTCTATTTCTAGATAATTTAGACGAGAAAGTTTCCATCTTCCCGAAAGAGAGCATCCTCAGTTCCTTGAGAGTATACTGAAGCCCCATTTCCAGTGCAATACTAGCCGATATCATCTAGGTCTTTGAACCAATAGTCGTTAGTCATAAAGCGATATCTAATACAACTTCTAGAGTACCTGTAAATGCATCAGCCTAGACAATAGAGCTATTTAAAAAAAAATACTCGTAAGCAACATACACCGTTGCAGTCAAGGCAGGACTCTATACATATACCACATTCAGGCATGCCATCAAAAGTTGTGTTATTGATGTTGATAAAAATGCAAAATTTGTATTCAGGCCGTGTATGTGGCCTTTAGTTCCACAAGATATTAAAATAGAAAATCGCGGCTTCTACCGCACATTTTTTTAACTCTTTTCAGAACTACTCCAAACAAGCATCGGATTTCGCTGAGGAAAGTCCTATTTAAGGTATAATTTGCCCTGCGGTAACATGTGAATATTATTTATGATATTATGTCCATCGTACAATTGCAGCACTGCTTAAGATAGACGTTCTTGAGGTACATTTCGTAAGTTCACACGAACCCACAATGCTTGTCCAAGTCTTCTGACGCCAAATGATAAATTTTAAAAGTTAATTATAGAAACATTCTAAGATCCTCAGAAGCTGACTGAGCCACATCTCCATTCAGAATTACACTCTCTATCTGAATAAGAGAGAAACATTTTTGGGTATTTTTCGGGAGCATCTTCACTCGCCCTTAGGACGACGAAGAGCAATTTTCTTCGATAGGATTAAGTGAATTAAAAACTTTTCATTTACCCTCAAACTCGTCCTTCCCCAACGATGACTATGACTACAACTAGGTTGAGGGTACAACGCCAACGACAGAGACGACAGAGACGACAGAGACAACAATGACGAAGATGACTGCGACGAATAATAAATGGAACGAGTCTATGTGCTCCTTTAAGTAATCGAATAAATAGTTTTACTTTGTTGTTATTGTTGTTATCCTAGATGCACTCTAGGACAGGGTTTTTGTATCTTCAAAACATAGATTAACCTAAGGGCTCTTTGCATCTAAATAGGAAAACCCAAAGAAATAAAGGAACGACTCGCAAAAGAGGTAGAGAAAAGTTTTCTTATAAACTAGGAGTTGACTACAGCATCAAGACCAATACTTGGTATCCAGTATCCAGTATCCAGGCATGAGACTTGTTTAACTTTTTAACATCACAGTTGCGTCTCTATAGGTGTACTCGCCTTGGTATTTGTATAGGTAAGGTAGGACAAGCTTGAACTTTACTCTACATCAACATAAGTCCAAGGAAGTTTACGTACCCCACCTCCTTGCAAACAATGCCGGTTACGCAGTCAGTAATCGTATACGAGTCTCGTAACCATTTTGGACAATATTCTCATAAGTCGTAGCTAAATTCATTTTCAAAAATGCATTAATGCAATCTGTGTAAGTTGTTTTTACCGCACAACGGTAAACGTTCGAGTTAAAAGAGTTTTCATCTTAAATGAACTTTTAAAGGACTCTGAAGACTTCAGTGACAGTAACTGGTAAAGGGTGTAACAAACTTCCTAAAAGGTTCTCCTCCACAAGCGAACAACAGCAAATTATGTCAGTTAAAAAAGTATTTGAAAAAAAAAAAAAAAAACTGTTAAGTACGATATAAAGTGGAATGGAAAATATTCAACAAGGAGCTGGGCAGGATATTGGGCGAAACTATTGAACGGATAATTTCTTGGGGGAAATTTTGTAATGGCTTTGCGCTATATTGCCAACGACTTGAAAACTTTTAATTGCCGAATGGTTTTCATCGAAGATGCTGGCAAGAATGGAAAATACACTGAGCAACGGTAGCGGAGTTTAAATTGGTAGGACATAGGGGTGAAAGAAAAAAATTAAGGAACGATACAACTGTTTAGCATAGTTGTTGGGCGTGGCTAGGGCAAATGTTTGCGAGGAAACTTTTTAATTATCTTCAAGTTTACTCTAACGAACTGACAAAGCTGGCACTAGAATATTGATTTGTTATCTTAGAACCCTTAGGACGTTGGTTCTTTGATACGACTGTAGGGAAAAGTGCTAAGGATGTCGTTTTAAAATTTTTAATTCACGATTGAGAGTGGTGGTGGTCGCAGTGGTTTAGTGGCGAGTATGGTTAACAGTCGTTGAGATATTTTGGTGCCGTCAAGCAGAGGATGCGTCCAGTGTATCCTCTTTTTTGACACTGATACTGGTCTCGTCTAACCAAGCCGAACTTACAATTGTTGAGTAGGAGCAGCTCTAAAATGTTGGAAATAATTAAAGCGCAGCGTGAGTTTATTCGTCGTATTTGGAGTTGAGAACAATTAGAATATTTCAGAGGAGAGGACAGCGAATTTGAGTGGGGCGAAGACAGCTCGGCCAGTGGAATCATTGAATCCGGATTGTGCGAATCATATATGAACCTGCACATGGAAACTTCGGGCTCTTAAAAGACCGACAGGACGTGAATAACTAGCGGAGGTCATCGTCATCAACGAAAGATACATAACCGCCATCCAACCAAAATATAAGTGATATCTACTTTGAGACTTCTACGACAACCACAGCATTTGCAGCGTTTATTTGCGCTCAGATTTACCTTCAGAGGAAGATTTAGCGAACATATCTTGAGTTTCATAAATATAAGCGAACGTCTGACGAACATTCGTATTAAGGCTAAATTTGCCAACATAAACCTCATAAACAACTCGATGGATGAGAGAGGCCCTACCAAAGATGGTTTATACGAGTTTTTTTTAGCAAAACATACGGGCAATGCCCAAAATATGAGGCTAAAATCATTCTTGGCGATTTTAATGATTGACGTCCACTAAATTGCTCATATTACGATCGATGCACGGTGTTTCTTCATTTCAATGAATGGCCGAAAGTTCCGAGTTCGACTCAGGCCATTATTCTGGCCTGAGGATATCCGTAACAGCTCAAGGCTAGTGCACCATTGTGAGGAAGTTGAACGTCGTTCAGCTATAATCGCAAGAGACCACAAGGGCTGTTTCCACGATCATCCCTGTCAAATACCAATCAAAGAGGCTGCCTCTGATGTGTTGCGTTTCAACCCGAATGCGCCTCAGAAAAGAACACGGGACTTTTTGAGTGGTGTATGCAAAAAAGCAGGATAGAATGAGAGTGGCCCGTGAGATGTGAGATCTACGTTCAGAATATAAGCGAAGGACATTGTCTCCTTAGAAAAAAAAGAAAGATCACAGGATGCACTCAATCGAGGCCTTAAAGGAGGATCAGCAGAATGAAATTTGGAAGTTTTGCCAAAATATAAAACGAACATGACAAAGCTGTAAAGCTCGAATAGAAATTTGCAAGGGAGAAGGAAATGTCATAGTAGAACCACACGGAGTTCTAAGAATATGAAAAGATTATTTCTGCAGACTGTTAAACGAATATTATGACGAATAATATCCCACAATCACACAAAATGAACTATTCAATCTTGACTATGATAGGCAAGATTTCCGTTGCCCGCGCTGGTTACCTTAACTCCTTGAACGCGCACAAATTTAAAACAAATGATTTCCGTTCACCCAACCAAGATGAATCAGCACAGCCATTTCCAAGCTTAAGTCCAACAAAGCTTCTGGACTTGGCTAAACTACCGATCTGCTTAAAGCAACAAATGATGATTGGAAACGAAGCATTCACCAACTCATCTCCAAAATCTGGATCATCGAAAGCATTCCGGAGGAATGAAACCTTGTCTGTCAGGTAATGAAAAAAGTGAGATCTTCAATATTAGAAAAGGTCTTAAACAAGGCAACCCGTTGTCGACATACGCAGATGACCCAGACATTGGAAGCATACTGTGACCTCTTTATAGAGCGTTTTGCGATTATAGAAGCGGTTAACGAAGGAGAAACAAAGTATATGCTGGGAATGAAAATGGACACACAACATCGATGTCTAGGACAAAACGTCACGATAGGCATCCTCAACTTTGAAGTAATAAGGGACTTTATCTGTCTCGGCTGCGCTACCAATTCCGACAGCGATACCAGTTGGGAAATCATGCGAAGAACAGCTCTTGCCAATGGATGCTTCTTTAAGTAGTAAAGCCCCATCTCAAGCAACCAAAAAGATTTTATGTAAGACACAGACGATGCTAGTTCAGCTTTACGGCGCAGAAACTCGGACACTGACAAAAGCGAATGAAAATGTTCTCGGGCGCTTCGAACGAAAAGTCCTTTGGGTAATTTTCGCTCCTGTTTGCATCAGCAAGGAATTGAAAACACATTTCAATAGCGAACTTTATGGGTTGGACAGCAATATCGAGCTCAGATAACCAGGTTTAGATGGCTACATCACCTTGAATTCATGGGCACCATCGTCCTGGCCTAGAAAGTATTCGACTCCAACCCATAAGGTTGGACCTCAGCCTACTATGTGTGCACAACCGGAGGCAGCTGACAAAGACCGCATTAGCTGGAGAGGCTTGTTAACGTAAGCCCTGCTCCACCCTAGACTGTAGCGCCATATAAGGAAGTACGTGCTCCTATGTACTCGTAAGTTAGGTTCCAGTTCACAATATGTAGAATAGCTGAGTAAGAAGCCTATTATAAGGTTGCAAGGAAAGGCTCAGAGGATGAATTTTCAGTATCTGAACCTGCGTTTGCACTGCATGCTATCTACCGATGACAACTGACATCCCGTAAAAGTTAGCGACATTTCTTCTACCGTTTGTCGGAAAAACTACAAATTGTCTTAGCAGGGCCTTACGCTTCTGCTAAGCGCCTAAGATATAAGTGACTTTTTATGCGATGATGATACCGTGAGCATATCCTCTGTGAATGTCCAACTTATTCTCGCATAAGACTACAAATGTTGGGCGATGAAGTGGGTGCGTGTACTGAAGTGAGTAGTCCCTTAGAAGTTGTCTTTCTCATCTTAAGTCAACGTTTTTGGTGGGAACGCTGCAGAAGAGTGGTTTTTCTATATATATCTATGCGTCACTACATAGGTCTACGATATGTGTGTGAATATTACCTTCACACAGGACTCCTGTAATAAGCCACTTTCTTGCACGGTTTAACCTACTCACCAGCACTGACCCATTATTTTTCACTTAGAGGTCTGACGTTCTAAGACCTTCGTTTTGTGAGTCGAAGATAGTCTCCAGATTCCAGAGTCTGATAACCAATGATCGTTAAAAATGTATCATTCCTAACTCAAGCGTCGGTTTTCGGTCCTCAGAACAAACCGGGTTTTACGGTGTGAGGCCCTGGACCACAGACAAAGATTTGTATAATGTTGATAGGACTCACAGAACACACCAATACGGCTGCTGAGCATGAAAAAGAGGACTTCTTTTTGGATCTAAACCTAAATGTCAATTCTGATGCGTCTATCTTCTAACAGATAGATATCTATTCCCAAGAAAGCTTATTTTAATTCATACAGTACCATGGATGCCTTTGGCCAGAGAGTCCTTCCCTCGGTATTGCTAGAGATGCCACATTTAAGAGTACAGTAAATATCATGTGCTTAAGCAAAACAAGAAAAGGTAAAAAGGAATTTATCTGAAATGGGACACCGGAAGTGGCATACTTAGAAATTTGCAACCCTTATAAAAGTTTCAAAAGTTCCTCCACCTTTTTCTCAATCCAGACCAAAGTGCTGTTCCCTTGGTAGACCCTTTGCTCCCAAATCATCTAGGAGTCCTCTTGCAATTCTCTTGGGCACTGACCAAGTTTCATCAATTTCTTCTTTTTTTTTTCTGCGGAATGTTGCCTTAAAAACCCTAAAACCTGTGAATATGAAAATGTCACCAAAAGACGCCTTAGAAAGTCGACAAAAAAAAAAAGAAGTCATGTTCTCCATATTTTTCACTTCCAAAGTCGAAATGTAATCGCCTTATCTTGGCACGGCAAGAGCAAAAAAGTGGCATCCGAAGCCTGCTTCAGTTGGTTTCACTAATGCATCCTCAAGTCCAGGAATACCCATCAGAGACCTGAGATTCTTTCTTTTTTTTTGGTTTTTTTTTTTTGGATCGGATGGCTGACTTTTGGAGCAAAAATAATCTCCTTTGCCTATCGGAGTGGGGGATTTCCCTTTAGGTTGTTTTTTTGTATCCTTATTGTGCAGTAGCAGAAATGAAACTCGTTGGGAACTAATCTGCATTTCATTTGCTTGACCTAATCTGGAAAATATCCTCTTCAAATCGACCCTCCCTGAGAAGGAGTTGTACTTGATTTAGGGTTGGAGTAGTCGGGGAATGACTCGAAAGGGTACCCTCTAAAAATTTTTCCTTACTCTTGTTTAGTTGGCTATGTGTGTATGTACATTGGGCTACTTTGCATCTTTACTTCTGGGTCCTGCATGACAATGATGATGATAATGGTGATGATGGTGGTGCTAACGTTGTAGCTATCTGCATTTTCTGTGGTCCTATTTGCAGAATATCTAAATATGTGGTGAGTACATAAAATAACAATGAATGTTGGAAAGGTTTGTACAATCAAATTTTGTTTTGTCGGTGAAAAATGCAATGAGGATGCAAATAAATTTGTTTCGAAAGTGTATTTACGTTCAAAACGAAATGGGCGGAAAGGAACTTACTAATAAGCTCAACTTCAATTTTGTTGGCATTTTGGCACACTTACATAGATAGATGTGGGTGAACTTGTCGAGAGTATACTTTGGGACTTAATTGTGTAGAGAGTGAGCAGGAAATTATATAAGACAGATGGAAAGATTGATGTACATATGAGTTTCAAGTTTTAAACAGGATTTTACTGATAGACATGTGCAAGGAAAAACGCGCCATTTTATAAACTCACTTCATTGTTTAGATGACGTTAGAGTTCAGGCGAAACCTAGCCTAGTTGATTGAGGTCCTCTTCCATTTGTGTGAGGTACGTAAGACGCACTGTCTCTGGTGCTAATACGAAGATTCTTTGGGCCAGTGCATTGATGTTCATACGATGCACAGGTCCCATGTATCGCATCTTTATGTTTACTTACCCGCTCTTAATAAAATCATTGCCGCCTTAATTCGAAGCAATAGCATATGAAAAGAGTTATTCTTCATTTAATATCTGCGCTGATAGTATTAGTTCTGTATGAAGCCATGCCTAGGTAGACCGCAAAACTTTGAAGCTATATCTAAATTTTGCTTTGTTCAATATGTCGGTGTGGTCCCTCTAATCCTATTTCCGTCCCCTCTGCTTCAACACTCAAAAACGAGCCTGTGAGAGCGCCCTGGATTGTGTCGATATCATCAAAATAGTTCGGGTAAACGAGTAGTTGTACAGATTTTTTAAAGAATTATGCCTGTGAAGTTGATGTCTGATTTCTTTCAATTCCTTCAAGGATAATGTTGAAGGTCTCTCAAGCCATTTTTGACATTGAAGTTCTTGGTGAAGATTATGTACCGATCTTGATAGAGCAGAATGCATTCTCGATCATCATCCTTCATAGTAGAAGGAGTTTGGCAGAGATGCCAACTAAATATGCCTACACATAGCCCATCTCTGTAAGGCGTTTTAAAGTTGATAAGGAGCTAGAGATTATGAATTTGGGGCATATGGGTTTTTTCTGAAATCTGCCGTAATGTGGAAGTATAATCCGTGGTGGACTTTTCTGGCCAAAAGTCACACTGTTGACGATAGAATCTTTCATGCGATGTTAGGAAACAGATTCCCCTGTTTCAAAGGATTTCCGTCATAAGGGTCGGGCAAATGACAAATGACGAGAGTCGATTCATTAGGCATATTTAATTTCTATCAATCCTATGGCTTGGTTGTACAAGGTGACGCATAAGTTGTCACCCGATGTTCTTTGGGTGTAATTTTATTTATGAATGAATAGCTTTGGTTATGCTTTTGGATTATGTATATTTGATGTCTTAAGTCGAGGAAATGATATCGGCTAAGTGGCCGCCGCCAGAATTGATGAACATTCTGTCCCGATTTGCGGCATTTTTTATCACTCTTGCCAGAACTTCCGGCGACAGGCCCTCGCATTCTTGATGGATATTTTCTTTGAGGGTGTCAAGAGTCTGAGGCTTGTTGATATAGACTCGTGACTTCAAAAAACGCCAGAAAAAGAAGTCTGGAACAGTTAAATCAGGCGATCTTGCCGGCCAGTGCAAATCGCCAAAACGAGAGATTAGGTGACCCGGAAATGCAGTCCTCATAATTTCGTTTGTGGCTCTTGCAGTATGCGCCGTTGCTGCACTCTGTTGGAACCAGGTGTTCTCTAGTCCCAATTCTTCCAATTGAGTAAGGAGAAAGTCTTTGAGCATGGCTCTGTAGCGCTCGCCGTACACAGTAGTCGTTTGGCCAGTGGCGTTTTCGAAAAAAATAAGGCCCGGTGACGCCTCCAGCGTAAACAGCACACCACGCAGTAAAGACCGCTGATTGATGCCCAATTGCGCGGCACGTCGTCTGGTCGATACTCCGGGGTCTTCTGCGACATCTTCAACTACAGCTGCGATATTCTTAGCAGAACGGCTGCTCCAGGGCCGGCCAGACCTGGCAGCATCTCGTGTTGTCCCATACTCTCTAGGCAGCTAAACGTTGCAGTGATTGCCCACCTGGTGTCGGACGATCGGGAAATCAGCGCCAACACCACAAACGAATTATTCCGCAAAAAAATTGTAACAATTATTCCGCGTTCTTTAGGGGTGTAGCGATTCACGTGTATTTTGTATCTGTTTACTTCACAATTAATGTCAAAGCCGAATTAACATTTGCCGAAATTTGCAAAGATTATATGTAGCATCTCCCGATAGGTTGATGATTTTTGCGACACGTAGTATGTGCCTACCTTATTGTAGATAAACTAAAGCACTCCTTGTGGGGGTCGGTTAAAATCCAGCATATTCGACGATGTTTTTTTTTTAGTTCGATGGCATTGATGTTACAATTCTTGAACACTTGATATTGGCGGTTAAGGACTTCTTGGCAAAAGCCGGGACAATCGTTTACGACTGCTGCCTTTCGATAAAGAATTTCTTCACAGTGTTAGTTTGGCTGCAGGATGCACAAGATATCCTCATCTATAAGAGTTTCAATTTAGCAGAGTAAAGTCTGGCATTCTTGAAACGTTAGAACATCCATAAGGCTGGAAGGCTTGTTTTATATCCTTTGGAGTTCAGAATCTTACTAGACCTTACGAACCATAACTCCAGCCTGAGAATAGCCCTTTACAGTAGTGATATTTAATTAATCATGGCCTAGATTTACCTTTATTATCCTTAGGCGTAGAATGTTGCAAGTCTACTTTGTAATCTCTGAATTTGCATGTCTCCGAAGGACAGCATCTAGGGGTCTAAATTTCGCGTTGGGAATTGTCCTTAGTGTCCATGAACGTGCAGAAGGCTCTGCTTTTAGAGTCTAATGCTGTTTTTATGCTCTTGACCAGTATGTGTGTATGGTACAGTCACTGTTAATATTTTCTGATCCTGTAGCATGATTTTCCGAAATTCTCCAGAGATTCCAACATCAATTTTGATTGACAGATATTCAATGCAATCATGCATCGCTGCAGTAAAAAATATTAAAATCTTAACTAGCCCTGATATTATTTAGCGTTAATGGTGGATACAAAAGTAGATAGCAATAGTATCGTAATGGCTTAGTTGCTTGGTTCCCCTCAATATTGAATGTCTGCTCCTTATTACAAAGGACATATGAAAAAAGACTATTTTTTTTAACTGGAAAACCAATCATATGTAGAAACTATTAAATTCCTGCTCGTTTCATTGGCTTAAAAGCAGTAATGGTTACTCTATTAACAACGGCCACAATAGTTAACCAATCGTCGAAAATCCCAATCCTGTATCGAGTCCACAGGATAAAATAAAAGTCATTCTACCCATCAACGACTATAAAAACTACCACTTTGAATACCGTGCCATGCCAACCATCAAAAGAAATAGCTAGCGATGCATTTAGAGCCTCGAATTTTGTATGTGCACCCCTTTTCCTGCCCAGTGGTCCTTGTTCTTTTGGTTTCTTTCAGCTGTTAGAACCGTCCATTTGTATTATTATTCCCGGGGTCTGTTAAAACGCAAATTGTTATCGGTTCGAACCATCGAATGTTGGCCACTTCTTTACTGTTGCCCACCAGAGTATCCTCTCACATATGGCCGACATAAATGCCCCTGAGGCCAGTACAGCGATGGCAAAGCAATGCGACAGCAACAAAATTGCTTACTTCTACCAACCAAAAGAACATTACACATCCACTAGAAAAAAAGAAGGCTCCAAACTGATCGCAACCAACATAAGTGCATTCATATTCATTGCCAGTGCCTCGTTGGCCAGTCCGACTTTTATTTTTTGCTCAAATCCTCTCTCATCGAGGAGCAAACTCTAGAATTGATGACAGTGTGGCTTGTTTGCAAGCGAATAACCCAAACCACTGCCGCTCCGCCGCAAGGATAACATGGCACAAGCCAAAAGAAAATAGGAAAAAAATTTCTATGTAAGAGAAAAAAAAAAAAAAAAAACTAGAAATAAATATAAACTTTTGAAGCGACTAAAAAAAGGATCACATGACACTCGTCCGGGTCAAAAAAAAATAATAAAAAATTGTCCACTCCACTCGAAGTTCATTTTGGGAAACTTTTCGTTTCGCGTGAAAATCCTTTTTTTTGAGCGTTTTGCCAGAAACTGGCGGCAAGCACCCTGGATACAAAAAAAAAAAGAAGAAAACAAGGCATAGGATGGAGGATGCAGGACACAGGACATGTACCGGACAGGATCATGTCGGATAGAAAATATATTGGGGATTTAAATTTTTTTTTTGTTGCCTCCTCTTCGGCATCTGCATTCTGCAAACGGAATATGGTAGTCCTGCTTCTGGTTTGCAGTGTATTATTATTTCGTCCTGTAGAGAGTTTTTTCTGTTTTTTCGGTGGTCCTTCTGGGTTGAGCTCTCAGCTGGGACTGAACATGTACTCGTACATACATATGAGTATGTGTCCGATGGATAGTATCACTTTATCTGTGTGGTAAATTTATTTATTTTTTACATTTCATTCATGTAGTCGTATTCGTATGCATGTTTCAGGGTATTTGGATGTTTTTTTTTTTTTGGTTTCGAATGCTTCTGTCGTAACAAACAACGATGAGTCCTTTAGGAGAGGGAGAAAAAAAAAAGAGTCAAGATATAACGAAATATGTGTATGCCGGAACTTCACTTGTCAAAAGCGCAAAAACCAGACGTTTTTGGGGGTCCTTTTGCGATTTGGTTTTTTTTTCTTTTTGGGCCGAAAACGGCTGACTTCTGGAGAATGGGGCGAAGTGTCAGCAGGAATATTGAATAGAAGAGTTTTTCTGGAATTGGATTGGAACTCAAATGACAGGCAGGCAGTCTGTATGGAACAAGATTTGTGCAAGTTGAAAAATACTTTGAAGTCGTCTAGTGAATGTTGCAATTAAGAATGCATATGGCTGTGATTTCAATGACGTCAAGTGGTCTGTTGTGGGACAGAAGATTAAAGTTTTAAGGTGCTATTTACAGACTGCTTTCAAGCAGTTTTAAGTCTTTTGAGAAAAGAATAGCAAGTAAAACTACACTATCTTCTTTCAAGGTGAAGATACTTGCACTGTGGATATGCCAGTCGATCAGAAATATGACTATTTCACTGGTTAAGTGCGGATCCGGTTTCCCAGAGAGGAGCTGATAATCGCTTTACCCCGTAAATAATGTGGATATAAATAGAGAAATCGTCCAAGGTCACAATTAAACCCTGGGTACAAAGAGACTCACTTTGAAAATGGTCTGAATCCTCAGAGCCAGTCTCCTATGTATCTTTGACGTGGAGAGTAGTAAAGGTAATCCGACATCCTACCAGGACTACACATTCTGGTCTACGCCATATAAGGAGCATTAGACTCTTAACGCATGGCCCTATATACATACATTCAAAGATATTCGGAGAGCCTTGGATAACGCGAACTTTAGATGGAACGTAGCACCCTTAGGAATCGTGCAAATCCAAAGACTACAAAGTGGGCTAGCAACATGCTGCACCTAAGCATAATAAAGGGAAGTCCAGGCCATGAGGATTTGAATATCACTACTGAAAAATGTTGCCTTCAGGGTGAAGTACTGTTCCTCGTTTGAAGTTTCTGCTAGTAGAGAACCTCATGCAAATCCTGAAATCCTAAGGGTTTAAAACTATACGAGTAGGATATATAGATGATATCTCTGTTAAAATTAGGGGCAACTATGTGATTATCATCAGGGATGTCATGCAGATGCCTTGACACATACTTGGAACTAGCGCAAAAAAGATGGGCCCTCAATTATTCTCTGCAAAATAACAATTATTCCATTCACAAAAAAATGAGGGATCACCGACCTGTATTTGGATGGGACTGTGGTACACAGTTGTATGTTAACCCTATATAAAAATAATCACTTGGGAGGGCCATCTCAACTATACCTACAATCATCAAAGCAGCTATTGGGCATATCATTAAACCAAATGACATACTGGTTGTACAATCAAATGGTGGAGGTAGTCATACTAGCACCAGCAATAATGAAACTGTGCACTACAAGAGGTATGAAAACGACCATAAACCCGGATGTAGAAACTTTATTAGACCAAGCTCCACTTCATGTAGTAATTCAAAAGGAATCAGTTAGGTAAGGACACAAAAGACATCGCTCAAACTACTTCAAACGAGGTAACCACAACTGAAAATACTATAAAAGGTAGAAGGCACATCTGCCAAGTCTCAAACTCTAGACCAAGTAGACTGGACGCCCCCTTAGCTTTTCACAGAAAAATACAGAGCCTACGCCCCCACAAGTGGAGAATGGAACATAAATCCTATATGGCTGAACGATGATTCACAAAATTCGTATATCAATTGTCATTTACACTAAGTAAGGACCCGATCATTGTTCAGGAGGGACCAACTGCCTGTACAGATTCTTCTGTACTGTATTCTCAGATACGAGGGCGGGTCAATAAGTCCGACTTTTGGATTAAAACACAGATTTTTTGATAAAAAAATAATTTTATTTTTCAACGTAGTCTCCCTTGAGCTCTATACACTTTGTCCAACGCTTCTCCAATTTTTTTATCCCTTCCAAAAAAAATGATTTGTCGAGGTCCTCAAAATAGGCCTTTGTTTGCGAGATGACTTCATCCATTTCTTCAGGTTTGGGAACAAGAAGTAGTCGCTCGGAGCCAAATCTGGAGAATAGGGTGGATGAGGGAGCAATTCATAGCCTAATACATGGATTTTTGCCATGGCAACTGCACATGTGTGCACCCTTGCATTGTCTTGGTGGAAAAGAACTTTTTTTCTTGGCCAAATGAGGTCGTTTTTTTTTCAAATCGTCATTGAATTGGTCCAATAAGTTGGCATAATATTCCCCATTGATTGTTCTTCCCTTTTGAAGGTAGTCAATGTGGATTATCCCGCGTCCATCCCAAAAAACAGTCGCCATAACTTTATTGGCTGACAAACCCACCTTGGCCTTCTTTGACGCCGATTCACCCTTAGAAACCCACTGTTTTGACTGTTGTTTGTTCTCTGGTGTGTTGTGATGGATCCATGTTTCGTCCACGGTTACAAAACGGCGCAAAAACTCCTCCATATTGCGATTAAACAACGCCAAACCTTCCTGTGAAGTTGTTGCACGATTGCGTTTGTGGTCGACTGTGAGCAAACGCGGCACCCATCTTGCGGAAAGCTTTCTCATGCCCAAGTGATCATTCAAAATTGAAACCACTGAGCCATGCGAGATCCCTACGGCTTCCACAATCTCTCGCACTTTCAATCTTCGGTCGGCCAACACCATATCGTGAATTTTTTCGATTGTTTCGGGTGTAGAGACCTCAACTGGGCGTCCAGGACGTTCGGCATCTTCAGTGCTTGTACGGCCACAACGAAATTCAGTAAACCACTTTTTTACCATTGAAATCGATGGTGCAGAGTCCCCATAGTATTTATCAAGCTTAGCCTTGGTCTCGGTAATGGTTTTTTTTCGCAAGAAATAATGCTTAATAAGCACACGAAATTCACTTTTTTCCAAATTAGTGAGTAGTCTGATAAAAATAGCTGTCAAACACAAACTAACTGACGCAGCAAGTTTAAATTTTGACACGAGTCAACTGACAGATGCCTGTTGACAGGAGCAGTGTTGCTGACCCGCCCTCGTAGTAGCATTAAATAGCTACTCCTACTCATTAAACACTCTCTTAAAGAGCGTTGGTGGCACTCAATAACCTCGTCACCTTAAATAAAGTCTCAGTCGTTTGGGTACCACGACATGAGGGTCACGATGCAAATAAAAAGGTGAATTACCCTGGTGGTCTAAAATGGCAGAAAGTCTATTTATTGGACACCGCCAAAGCTTTAGCGTAAAAGATACGAGTAAAATCTCAAAACAGGAAATACATAAAACACTGGCCAAGACTAAGCCCGTTAAATACTGGAATGACCTTCTCCTTGATAGGAAACAAATACGAGTATTGTGTGGAGTACTATTGGCTAACTTTCCTTGTAATAAACCTCTTTACAAATTGGGAATCACTTCCACTAGCACATGCAGTGAGACTGAGAAGTCAATGGAACATTTCATCATCAACTGTTCACAATGCCATCTCTGTTTCAACTCTGAAATCAACTTTGTGTGATTAAAATTCCATTTCCATAAACAAGTTATCCATTACGGTTTATTTATCTATTAACCCCAAACTGGACAGTAACTCGAGTTTCAGCGAGCTGTTTTACTTCATTCAACGAACTGTATTCCAGTATCTTCCTACTGAGTCGTTATTGGGGGCACAATTCTGGGTGGCTTTAACATTCTCGACAGACAACAACTACTTGATCCGTTTATGTGGTCTCTCCTTTAGGGGCGCCGCGCCTGATTATTGTGTTGTATCACCTAATTTCTCGAACACTGACCACACAATTATAGAAAAGATTCCTAAAAGAACGGTATGGTAATACAACAGATCCAATTCGAGCGGACTTAACAGCTTCTTTAGGAATTAACTGGTCTTTAAATTTCCTCGAGAACACCGTAGATGCCGCTGTTAATATGAACAGAAGCACTATTCTCTTTGGAATGCAGGAAAGAAAAGGCGTGGTACTATTTGAGAACTGCTTTTTCTTGCTTTCTTGACTAATCTCTAAAAAGAAAAACCAGAAAAGGTTCAAACGAGCCAGAAATGACTGCAAAGCTTTTCTTACGAGTGATAAATTCCAATACGACCATAACTAAGGCAAAATATACTAAAACGCCTCAAAAATACATTTGTAAACGCTTTCAGTCGCTCCATAAAAATATTAGAAACTCTGCTTTACACTCGCTCACTTATAATGACATTCCACCTCTTTGAATAAGGCCGATCTATGATGCTTGAAGCGCAGCCAGCTCACCGCCTTCAGATTGTGTCTCCGCCTGTACTTGAGCGCGTGGAATCTACAATGAGTGGAGTTCATTCTAACCCTCGTGCTGTGGCAAGTGTACTCAAAAATCTCAATAAACATAAATCCGCTGGTCTATATTGAAATTTATAACTCCCCTTCTTAGGAAGCAGCAAAGCAAAGTAAGTTATTCCTATTCTTTAGGACTCCTTCCGAGCAGATGAAAAACAGCATTTGTCCAGCCCGGCCCTAAAAAAAGCTAATGTTCTTCGCTTTCCTTCTACAGATCCATGGTTCTTACGTCCCTCCTTTCCGATGTCAGGCAGATTTTGGTAAACCGCCAGTTTATCAAATATCGGACAGTACAGTGGTCGGTGATTTGATGGCATGTTTAACAATCTGGTGAACACAAGATAGTTGCACTTGTGTCAAATTTATTTGACAGAGTTTGGGCTCTGGCTCTTTTATCTAAAATACGTATATTTGGAATCGACGAATCCTTTTTTCAATGGATTGAAAATTACTTTTTGGAATCTTCCATTCAAGTTGTCTCGCACGTTTTAAAGTAAAATTTCCAGAAAAAAAAAAATACTGATATGCCTGAGGGCTCCATTTTGTCACCCACACTCGTTTTAATTTTTATTTATGATCTCTTGTCTGGCACTTTTAATGTAATATATTCCTTTACTGACGATAGCACTCTCTTATTTTCATAAGAGTAAGTTCACATCCCCGGTCTTCGGCTATAGTCGGAATGGATCAGTTTTAGAATGGATTTCCGAGCTTTTTATTTCTTAGTCATTATAACCTGCAAACATTCAAAACCAATGTACATCAGCACTTATATTCCTTTTTAAAAATTGTATTTAACTTGATGACAATGAAGTCGCATGAGAGTGGTTTCAAAGAGTTATTTCAACTTTTTGGTGTGACCAATGTTGACCAACGTTGATACTGAAGTAGCACTTCTTCATGTCGGCTATTTCGTTTTACTCCGGAGAAGCTTGGGATTTTCCTTTCGAGCGGACAAGCTGATTTTGTTCTTCGTGGAAAGTGGAAGAAAATATCATTAGTAACTTTTCCGACAACTTCTTAGCATCAGTATCACTAATCTTCAGCACTTGATGCTGGTCGCGTTGGTCGTGTCAAGACATTGGGAGGTGCTCGACCATCAACAAATCTTGCGATTTGCTGCGGTTACTCTACGAAACCTCTTCAAAACCTTTCTCTGCTGTTGTAGTATCCGAGATATCAGTGAACGTATTTTCCCTACAACAACGCAGTGGCCCTAATCTTTATTGTGTATATTGTGTTCGGACATCTGGCAACACGAAATCTACAATATTTCTTAGAACTAGAATGTCTGTATCCCGAAACTGTATGTCTCTATTCCCTCTATGTTCACTCTTCAGCTGTGCGGTAAAAGTGGCCTATGGTAGAGTGCATTCTTATATGTGGGTTTACTTCCATGATCCTGTACTTTCCTACTATTCTCCTGGAATGTGTCTGTCTATACAATGGACTGCTGCTGGTTGCCTGCTGCATTCTTCTTATTATTGTCTGTGTTATCGGTTAAGACTGAATTTGATTCTATCAGTCAGTTGACAACATCAAGTTCACTGTGGAAGGTGGGCATGTACTATTTTTATAGTTCACATGACATCCGTTATCTATGCTATGACCAGCGCTAACTATGACATGAAAGTGGACTTTTTTCGTGACACAATGAACTCCTGCCTCGCTATGTATTTTATCTGATTGGGTGGGTGTACAAGATCTTCCTCGTTCAAGACTTTAACGGCCCCTGCCTGAAAAATAGTATTTGCTTTTGACTCATTTTTCCTACATGCCCTTCATCACACTGTATTGCATAACCTTAGAAGTCCGAATATAAACTTCACCGACAGGATAAACTATAACTAACAAGGCAAAATCCGCATTTTGTACGTCTTTCCGGATGTGAAGGGGCAATGTCCCCTATAAAGTCCACTTTCAAACTACCCTCTTACATTACACCATCAAAACTGAGTAGCAAATTCAAATTTAAGCAATTATAAATCATTATCAAAAGATATCCTTGGAACAAAATTGATGTGCCAGCAGTGCTCTGTGGTAAACCAAGCATACCCTTGCCTAACCCAATAATCCCATAACCCATATATAGCGCATTTAACCATTTAACCACCACAACATCAAAATGTTCAAATGCACTTGACAAGCCTTCACCAATAAAGCTCATTTGCCACTATGACAAATTCAAAATATCATTTCTCTTAAACATATCAAAAGTTAACCACCAATCCCTGGCAGGCCTTAAAGTCCTCCATAACCAACAGACGGACACCTACCAACAAATGCTTCAATCAATTGGACATCCTTGATAGCCAAATAACTGCCTCCCAATGAAATTATCATATTATAATTTACGAGTGTAGGTATCTCTCCCAGATTGATGCTTGTTTATGAATTTGACATCTCGATTTTGAATTTAAATCAAAAGCCGACATGTCAATATGCCGAGCTGTCAGAGAGTGCTTTTAAGGCATACAGATACTCGTCCGTTCATATATGTATTCGAATACACTAGCAGACATTCATTCATTCGATTATAGTTTTTTTTTTTTTATATTAGATGTGCTAAAAGATACAAAGGACTTAATTTTGTGTGATGAAAAATTCGTCTATAGGACAGAATGCTTATCCTTAGACGAGATGGCGCAAGTTTTGGTGGAAAAGATTTATGCACGAACCGTTCAGATGGCATTGTTAACATCATTTAAGAAGCTTTAGTCAAGGGCATCCGTACAAATTGTGGCATTATACCTTACTTGGATATTCAGCTGATAAAACGGAGACACACTAGGCTTAAGGACATTTTTTTCAAACGTAAAAATGAGTGATACAGAGAACTGCTCGAATATGGATACAGTTAGGATCATAGCCAAGATGTGGCTAAACTAAATTCTTCATCTCAATTCGAGAAGTTATGTTAACCATTGAGGAAGACCAAATAGATGTGGTGAAGATATCAGATATCGAGTTGCCCTTTTTTTAGAAGGATGTGACTGAACCCCTTTCGAGATCCTTATGTGTCGGAAACATTTGAAAAGTAAAGAATTTGACTAAATACTTTCGTCGTTAAGAATTTATGTATGGAAGCAGTGGCTTTTGTCGTGGTCTATGATAGAAAAGCTTGAATTATATAGGACGACCTAAGCGAGAACTATGGATCTGTTGTTATTCTTTGTGTGTTCAATTCATCCTACTTAACTTAAAGCATGTGGTTTTTGAGTGTTAAGCCATTCCGTTGGATGGTAGGATGCCTCTGTGGTTAAGTTCTTTAAATACTATGCAAGAAGATGTGCGTTCAAATACCGATAGCATCGACAGTAGAGATAATTCTTCTGACGTCACCACCATTTTGGAAGATAATGAATAATCTCCGACAGGTTCTATGATGTTGTATCGGATGGATATCCCATATTCTTGATGGCGTTGCAGGGACATAAAGTTAGATTACCATATTTCTGTAGTGATGGAGTATATGTCTAAGAAGTATTGTATTATGTACACGAAAAGGACATCTAGGACTTACAGTTTTTAAGGCCAGAAGTACACCACTTGTTTTAGAAATGTGATGAATTTGTTACATTTTGAACACTTTCGATCTTATCCGAATCGGAAGTGGGATTAGGATTTTAAACGTCAACTGTTTACTCAGGGTGATGTCTAACTAGGAAAGAGTGCAATGATAAAAGGGGATAAGAATCAGGGATTAGAAAAAAGGGGTACCTAGCCAAGGTTCGTACCTAACCGAAAGTCCAAAGTCTACGGTGGGGAAGGACGAAAATAAAATTAAATGAAATTTTTACACTTAGTTTTTGAGGATTTAAGTAGTAGTGACGCGTTGTATGAAGAAACACGCGTCGACACTTAAGCCTTTGCCCATCGACACCTACTCTTACCTCCAAGAGGTGAAGCCTGGGAGCCTCTGTCACCCTAGTCTTTTAGATTGAAAGTTGCTCATGGGGTCAGTTTTCCCAAAATGAAATACAAAAATAGCAGTTTAGAAACATCCAACAGCCTCGGATACGGACGGATGTAATGTTGTCGACCTACCAAACAACGAATTTCAATCCTGCACATGGAATGTTAGCGGCCCAAAAACTTGTTGAAAACCTACCCTACAAAGCAATTTATATGCCATAAAGCAGATATTATCGCAACTCAAGGAGTACGATGGATGGAATGGACTGCGAAGAAAAAAACTACGACAGCTATTCGTACTATGGCGACAGCTTCAAAGAAATAAGGCGACGTTCATTTGTGATTTTGCTATTTGAGGCAAAACGCCTTAAGGTCTTACGGTTTTAGCTCTAAAAACTTAGCACATGCTAAGGCACTTTAAGTGTAGTAATACCTATTTAAGTGTTAAGTTCTTTTTTTAAAAAAAAAAAAAAAAAGGTAAGCATCAAAGATGAATTTTATGACCAACTGGTCAATAGCTCAGTGCCTTAGCTATGATACCACAACTTTGGTAGGAGATCTTAACTTTTTCTTATCACTTTCCACCTTTTTCCTTTTGAGAAGCTGGTGTTCAATTTGCCCCAGACCATTTATTTTAGCTCCCGTCCTTTTGCTCACACTGCACTGTACTATTCTTGTTTCACTGTATGGTAAGCGGCAGTAGCCTTAGTGGTTGGACCTTGAAATACGTCGATTCCAATATGTTCATTCTGGTCAACCGTCAATTAGCCCACTGATTAAACGTCTTCCAAGTTTCCTTTATTTCCGTGTTTTTATAGCGAAGAGAATTGTCAAGAAGCTATAAAGAAACATCAGATACATTTGCATTTAGTTCAGCTATCAGTTACCACCCCCTGCGCGGCCTTTTCACAGCTGCCTACAGCTGCGAAGACGAAGTTGGCCGATGTTCATTCCACTTACGTCCGAGAAGTCCTTTATTGCCACGTCCCTCTGACTGGGATACATCTTTCCGCTCCGCTAGTGTCCACGCTTTCCAGGAGACCTACCCACTAACCGAGTTATTCGGGCATATCTGACCAGATCGGCAACAGCTCATTGAGTTGAAACGTCTTCTCCATTCTCCATTGATGTGAACGGGACCAAAAATTACCACAAGCAATTTTCTCTCGAAGCGTCGGAGAGCATTTTCTTCCGCTTTCACCAGTGTCCACGCTTCTACGCCTACAGTCTTGTATAATGTCCTTTTGGTTGTTCGGGCTTTATTACTGTAACAGATAGCCGTTTTGTTAATATGTATTTATTTTTGAAAAAGATAAGAATACAAGAAATAATGCAAAAAAAAAAGATAAAGGGTAGGATATTGCGGAGAACCTGAGAAACACGTCCGTCTTCAACGACCACCTAAACGAGATTACCTGACAGCTCGGCCTCTCCTGATTCATCGTCGTTCCCCGACGATTCGTCCCCAGGTTCTTCAGCTCCTTCTGGTCCCAATGAGTACCATGGCTTCATGTTGTCACTCGCAAAGACGCCTGTATAATGCTTTCGGGATTTTGGAACACCCGGCAAATCTTCGACGATATATCTATCATTGTTGAGCACTTTTGTCACTACGTATGGTCCCTTGAATCGTGGATCTAATTTATGCGACTTCCCGGTTGGTGATGACACATAATCAATAACGACCAGATCACCCTCAGAGTACATTATCGGCTTCTGATGTTTTGCGTCAAACCTCTGCTCCCATTTCTTCTTCTCCTTAGTCAAGTTGTCGAGCGCAAGCTGCTTCTGATAATCCATACACAACCTGCTTTCCCCATTTGATTTTTTTTTACTAGGAGTACCGAAGCTACATGAGGCTATGAACTCGGACTTATGACGCCGTTCTCTTGTAGATTCTGCAGTATCTCAGAAAGTTCAGCACGCTGTGAGAAAGGGACTTGGTAACATTTCCCAATTATCGGATTTTCGGTCTTGACCTTGACGTTCATTTTCGTAGTGTTACATTTTCTCAGGCCAGACAAATTCTCTGAAAAACTGCTTTTAAAGTCATCGAGTAACTGCCGTTGATCCTCAATATGCAGTTCATTTCCTATCGTAAATGAATGGTCCTCAGTTCGACCATTATAGAATGAACATCCTTACAGAGCACGTCACGTCCCAGTAGTATCTTTTAAGGGAGTATTCTGTCCGGGACAATGTACAGTGTGACGTATAATATGTTACAATTGTCCATTACGATGCGTGTCATGTTTTTCCTGCAGCTTCAATTTCGGATCCTCCGAAACCAATCAGGCGCTTTCTTGCTGGATATCGTTTAATGTCCGGAACTTGAGATTCTTGAATGAGAGAGACATCGCTGCCCGTATCTGCAAATGCTTGTTTTCCTCTAGCTTAACCTTTAACATCACTGGAGGCACGAATTCTTCTGATGACGATATAACTTCGATCTTAGAAATGCTCGCCTTAGTGGACATCTGACAATTTTTCGCTTAGTGACCCGGCTTCGAGCATTGTTGGCAACGAACTTTACGTTGAGGTTTTGGGCATTTCGCAGCTATGTGGCCAAACTCGTTGCAGTTGAAACATTTCACGCCCTTGCGACCGTTGTTGTGCAGGACCTCCTGACTTTCTGGTGCTGTTTTCGTTTCTGCAATACATCTTGGCCAAGTTGACAAATTCTCCAGCGACCGTAACAAGCCGTTGCACGATTATAGATTCATGGCAAGTAGCGTGCGCGTAAGTGAAATATCGTTAATTCCATCGACAATGTAAGAAGCCAAAGAAGGTTCGTCTAACTTACCTCGACGTCCAATGTTCAGCATTGTGTAGTAGTATTCCCTCAGAGATTCGTTTGTTCTACGCCTACGTTTTGATAATTCTCTATGCACCTCAGCCACATTAACGAAGCAAGGAAAATCCGCTGCTAGAGCCTTAGTGAATTGTGACCACGTGCGAAAAACCGGCTGCGCATCGGCCCGTTCTTTAGCTACCTCCCCGAGTTTGTGTTGCACTGCAAGTAATACCAACTATATTCTGAATTCGATTGGGTTGATGCCATTGCCCGATGTTCCCGTTTGCATTCCGTGTTTGTGTCGTTTGTCTTGAAGATACGGAGACCAGAGAAGCTGATGATGTAGTTAGTTCTTCCTCCTGCTCATCGTTTACATCATTGAATGTTGAGTTGGTGGCCTGTTCTGTCGTCGGCGCTGCTGCTGATTCTCGCTCCTTTTGAACCATGTCGCTGCTTATACCTGCGCGTTGTACCCTCGCTAGTTCATTCCTCTCAAGATTTGCAGCTATCGCGCCCACAGAGTTTGCCAAATTCGCAACTATGTCCCGCAGGTCGTCTATCCTCCTTTGGAAATCTGGAACTTCTTCTTCATCGAATTCGTCATTGCTGATTTCATCTGATCCATAAGCTTCCATTAATTTTTATTTCCGGCCACTTGCAAATTCTGGTGTCTCAGCAAACGATTTAACTGTGCAACTTTTAATGAATTTAATTTGAGCATGATGTATTCTCCTTGACTGCCTGATCAACACTACCCGTTTCCTTTGTTCTTGTATATCCTTCGTGTGCGTACGTGACTTACCCTTATACATAACAAAAAAAAAAATCGTTTCTTTTATTTTTTGTATGATCCCGATCGATCGTGTTCCTTGAATCGTCTTTATGTCGCCTGCTTATGTGTTTGCGACCGTTTCGCTTCAAAGTAAACAAGGAGCGCCTTTGTGTCGCGTGCCCGTTTGCTTGCGACCGTTTTGCCTTTTTTTTTCTTGTTGAGGTATGGAGATTATGTGTCTTGATGTAGAGACATGTATCCAACTTCTGAGTTGTAACAGATAGCCGTTTTGTTAATATGTATTTATTTTTGAAAAAGATAAGAATACAAGAAATAATGCAAAAAAAACGATAAAGGGTAGGATATTGCGGAGAACCTGAGAAACACGTCCGTCTTCAACGACCACCTAAACGAGACTACCTGACATTATTCAATAGACTTCCAAGCCCAAATAAGAAGCGGTGAGCAAGAGTAATTCTTCGCATAATTTTTGCGCTGTTGCTATTGCCGAAGTTGATTACAGAGCCGAGGTAAGTAACTTAACCTTACTGTCTCAAAGTTGAAGCTGCCTATCGTGACATTTTGCCCCAGGCATCAATGTTGTGTGACCCTCTTTGTTGACTGCATATGCTTTGTTAGTTAGTCTAACTGACATTCTTCTAATTAAATGAATTTAAACTCAATGTGTTATGGAAAGTTTGCCTGTAATCGTGATAACTGAATGGTTTTGGTTAGGTGTGATCTTCATTGGCCAGTGGCTATGAACACAAACAATTTTAAATAAGGAGCTTAGGTTCCCCACTGTAAACTTAATACAAATTTAAACTTCTGCAGACATTTCAGAATGGATTTAATTTTAAGAACACACCGTTGGACCCAAATAAAAACGTCAATCTACATGAACATTACCATCAAAGCTCCTAAAAGCAACCCACTCAAAGCATAGGAACCCCTTTTCAGAAATAAAAATGAATAAATCCATGCCACAACCCCATTGCCATGTCCACCAGACCAGCCTCCCCTAGCTACATTCTCCAAAACTACTCTACTCCTCCCCAAAAAAAGAAAACAACTTCAAACAGCAACAACTCCTCCAATAACCCCAGGAACAACTCCTTTGGCTGCAGTGCAGCATTTTATCAACACATACCAAAGACATCAGTCCCAGAAAATCAACTGAAGGGGAATTGGTTAAAATTTTATGCAAGCTCAAACTTTACATTATCCTACAGGGCTGCTAGCTGCCAGGACGAGCTCGACGTCGATGAAAGAACGACATAAGTCCTCGGGAAAATCTCACATCCAACCACCTTCAGTTTTGTGCTTTTTCTCCTTTTTCACTTCACTTGAGCGGAATTATTGAAAATTTACGCCAAAAAAAAACACATCGTTTCGGGACAACTTGTGCCGCAGGAGGTTTGCTGAGCGAAAACTTTGACAGAAAATGTCGTTGACGATGTAAATTTCAGTCTAGAACTTTGTCCAGTGTGACCAGCCCTCTGTGTAGATTGCCCGCAAATGTCCACACTCATCAAGTTGAGTGTTTGCCATTTTTATTTTTTTTATGTTTTCGTCCTTTTTGACGTCCTTGCCAAAAGCGAACAATTGTTTGTATTTCAAAATTAGCAAAAAAAAAAAAAAACACATAAAATAGAAAATCTGTTAAAGTTTGCTGTTGTTTAAAAGTTGGTAAGTGTGACGTACAAAGAACACAACCACAGAGTCAAGGACTTAAAGCACCCACTAAACGTCCCTTTGAGAGTGCACATATCAATGTCGGGAATACATAATAAAACCTTTTGCCTCCTTCCGACCCTGCTTTGTGCGCTACACAAGCATAACGTGCACTCTCGGAGATACAATACATTGCAAGAACAAACAGATGCACCAAAGCATTTCCAACCCGACATGGAGATATGAATGTAAGTACAGAGAAATCAGAGGAAATATTGCAAATATTGCGCTCCAATGGTCCGGGGGCAAGCACGAAGGGAGCCACAGGAAGAAGTGAATGCCGAGATTTGGAAACGAATCCAAAATCCGGATGTGGATCTGTAACGGGAGCAAAAAACAATTTTATATTTATTTAGAAGCGTCAAAGTTACAAGTACGAATATCTTCTTAGGAAGCATCATCCGAAAGCATCCTTATGGCACATCGCTGCTGATTGCCGCAATCCTCCCTTCAGCTAGCATACGACTTGCAATTGTATAATTTTTATTTATAGCTTTGCGCACCCCAGCAGTCCGTAGGAAATGGGAAACGCCATCGAAGTGAAAGGATAAGTTAGTTTATTTGAGGATAAATTTTATTGATAAATAAGGGCGGTGAGGAGTTGTATGTATCCGTCTGTAGGTGGGAGGGGTAGAAAACAACTGAAGCGGGTGAGTTTAAGAACCAGATATAATGATTGCAGTTTCCTGGTACTACTGATCCGCTCTCCGGTCTACCCGGCGCTCGTGAAGGCGATAAAGATGCTGAAAAGATTTCCTGCTTTGAGGTATAAATGGGGCCGGATTCAACAGAAGGTTTTCGACGGTGAATTGGGGCGATTATTTATTGAGATAATGATTGGGAAGATTCCTTAAGGGATTCGAGCTGAGAAAATTGCTTTGATAAGGTGCCTGTAATGAGGTGGTTTCCACAACCAAAGACGACTTCTTTAAGGAACTTACTTTGATGGTAGATTGTGTGTTGTGTTAATTTCGAGATAAATTCCATTGGATGGTTAGATACGTGTTTGTGGCTGGATGTGGGTTACCACCCCGTCAAACTCACATATGGAATGGGGTATTTATGGGATATTATCGTGCATTTTAGGAGGTAATTTCGTAGTAAGATAAAGCGAGGGGGCTTTAGGTTTATTTTGTTTTCTTGGCTTCGTTTTTCTTAAAGGTTTGGTTATTATTTATAGGTGCATCGGCTTTATGTAGGAATCATTCGACGTTTAGACCTTGGAGTTGAACGAGAGGTAATTCTGCTGGTAACTTTAAATTTCCTCAAAACAGGTCGAGTGTTTTGTTCCGGATGTACTTAGGTTTGCCTGCACCAAATGTACGAAAGAACTCCATGCAGTGAAAGTCGTATCTGGGATTCTGTAAAGATTGCAACACCCCTATAATTGCCGTTGCAATTTTGCTGTTACTTGGCTGCATTGTCGTGATATTGTTCTGACCAGGAAGTAGCAGCAAAAACGGCGATCCACCCGTCATCATCTCGGCTAACTCGGGGCGGAGATTTTAGAAAACAAGTTTGCAGCTTTTGATGACTTGACACAAGTTGACTGGGTTGAACAGTCCATAAGGGACATTCTCTGAAGACCAACGGTTAACGTCTATTAAGGACGAGAGAATCGCAGTGATACCAATCGCAGTTAAGATTCCAAATTCTTAAAAACAAACTCGCCCGGTATATGCAATTGGAATGCATAATTTTTTCAATCCTAAGTTATTCCAAGAGGAAGATGTTGATGTAGGTCTGCGCACTATACTCGTATTTATTAATATAAAATTGGGGCTATCACCAGAAAGAATTCTCGTATGCGTTTGCGTAAATTAGTGGTCTTAGGAAGATGCACCTTCAAACCGTTAGGCAATGGACGTAGTTATAAAGGAGCTTCAGATCGCCTTTGATACTCCAGATTAAATAGGCTGGCAATGACAACAACCTACAGATAGTCTCTGACAAAACAGAGGGAATCAGTGTCATAGCGTGAGCAGCGCTACGCAATAAATAATTGCGGCTGAGCAATCCGCCAAAATCATCCGTGGTTTTGGATCCTTGAGGAGTTTCATTTCTCTATGATGAACGCTCGTAGTACTCTAGAATATGTCTTATTGCACCGAAATCGAATTCAGCATAAAACCGGTACAAGCCTGAAGAAAAGATCAGCTTGTATTAACTACCAGGAATGAATTAGATTCATCGCTGCGTCACCTGATTGATACGATACCTCCATCGGTAGAGGAATTTATAGAATATCTACTGTGATTTCGGGAAGGTGAGACATGCAAATGCCCAGAATACTTACTTCGTCAGCAGCAAGCACGACTGTCCACAACGTTACATTCCCATAGAATCTGTAATAACTGTTTGGGAGAATAAAGAAAAAGCCCACGGAGCGATCGGCAGAGGACAGAGGAAGCTGTTAAGTCCGAATAGAAATCTGCGAGGATGGATAAGGAAATCATAGTAGAACCACAGTCGGTACTGTGAATCTGAAAAGGTTATTTCAGCAGATTGTTAAATGGTGATGACATTGAACATTATCCCATCGTCAGACAAAATTAACCATTTAACCTGGACGAAGACAAAATATTTTCGTCCACCCACCCAAGATGAAGTCACGATCGCTATTTCCAAGCGTAAGTTCAAAAAATCTGCTGGACCCCATGACTTAAGCGCTGAATATATCAAAGGAGCAGACGTTACCTAGTCGAAGTGGATGTAGGACGCGCAGAATTGTTGGTTCGATTCTAAAAAGGGAGATTGTCTGAGCTGCTCCAACTACAGAGAAATAAGTCTTCTCAACATCGCATATACATAAAATCCTGTCTAACATTTTATATGGAGACCTAAGACTCTTAGTCAGCAGTCCAATTGTCCATTATTGGTGTGGACTTAGGCTAGGAAAGTCCATCGTAGATCAAATTTACAGCAGATCTTTTAGCATCATTGCCAAACTCATTCGACTATGCAGGATGACGAAGGTTAAACCGAGATCTTCAATGTGACTTTTTTAACATAGGCATGATCTTTCAATAGTCTGTGTAGTTACTCGCGTATGCGGACGTCATTGACATAATCTGAAGGGCTCAGCAAGTCACACAACACCGACGCGTAGGACGAAACATCCCGGCTTTGAGGTAGTAAGGGACATTGCTATCAACTCTATCAACGGACAACCGCGCGGAAATCATACGAAGAATCGCTCCTGCTACTCGTTGCTTCTTTGGGCTTAGGAGAAAATTGAGTAGTGAACTCATCTTTCGAGATACCGAAGTCCTCACCATCCTAGACCTGCTTAACGCGGCAGGGAGCTGGGAAACTGACGAAAGTGGATTAAAATGCGTCTGTCCTTCTGGTATTTCGGTCCAATTGCATCAATGAAGAATGGAGAAAACGTTTCCAGCGAAAACACCAGCGTCCCGGCCCCGAAAGTTTTCGACTCTGGCCCAGAGGATCACGGCGGTAGAGGACGACCTCATCTTTGGTAGCGCACATAAGAGGACGGGGAACTCAGCCGACTTCGTATGCGCAACTGGCAACATCTGGGAAAAAGCATGCTAGCTGAAGCCCTGGTTCACCGCGAACTGTAGTGTATTTAATATGTTTTCGTCAGGTAGACTTCTGAAATTCTGGTTGGAGAAATAGGAAAGAATACGCTCTAAATATGTACGTACTGTACCAACGTTTGAACTTAACCCAAAAGCTTCAAATTCATAGCGTTAGGCTCAGCTAAGAAGGTCCTTAAATCAAACCCTAACTTTTGAGGCAGGCAACAAATCATCTGTTGAAGAGCTGATCGAGCATGAGCACCAGGAAGCTTGATATGATAAACTGAAGGTTTCATTTTAAGTTCGAAGAGACTGTATCTTAAAAGTCGACCTAAACACACACAGGGTATGTGGAGTCCCTATAATTCTGGATAGAGTCATACGAGTGTCTATGGAGTGGCAGAGTGATTTCTGAAGAAACTTTTGAGCTGGCGACGAATGACGTGAAGTAATAAATACTATCTTGCTGACAATGATGTCACTCTCCAATGATGACACTCTCCATGTAGCTGGCCAGAGTATCTCATCGCAAAATATGACGAGGCTCGACCATCTAGCTACGCAGAACTCATGGATGTCTATATTGGGGGAGGAAAGATCATGATTTAATAAATATAATCAGCATATTTTTGCAGCAATGTTAAGGCCTAGAGGCTAAAAGTGACACTTTTATCATCAATGGCCGGTGACCTGAGACGGGACCAAATATGCGAAGGGAAATAAGAAATTCACAATTACACAGGGTCATCCAATAAGAGGTGTCATTTTAAGTCAATAGAAAAACACTACATTTTTACGAAAAGTGATGATTTTTTCATTTCAATCTAAAGCACAAGCTTCAAGATTAGTAACGGAATGCAACATCTGCCAAATGTCTACCTCGGCTCTACCTACAAATAGTCATTCTCTTGACGACATTTTTCATCACGTTTTCTCATAAAAGTGGCTCTGATATTTTCTTTCAGTACATAAATCGTTGGTGGAGCCTTGGTGTAGAATTTATCTTTTGCATAGCCTTAAAGGAAACAGTCTAATGGTCTTAAATCGAATGATCTCGGCGGCCAAATGGAGTCTCCATTTCAAGAAATCACACGTCCAGGAAGTTTGCCACGCAATAGAGTCATTGCTAAAGGTAAATGCCATCCACGTCCATAGGATCAATTTCAAGCAAAAAAAGCCAATTAACATCGTTCGGTAACGCATCCTATCACTGAAATGGTCGCACCAGCATCATTTTCGAAAAAAATATGGACCGCCAGCCCAAAAACTGCACCAAATTGTCACTCCTTGTGGATGGATAGGTTGTTCCACTATTTCTCTTGGGTTCTTGGAGCCCCGTATGCGGCCGTTTTGTTTGTTTACGAACCCAGCAAAATGGAAATGAGCGTCGTCACTCAGAATAATTTTGTGTAAAAAATCACGATCTTGTTCATTTATTTCCAGCACTTAATTGTATGTAAAACGTATGTATGCTGTGCAAAGAGATTGCGGATAGGGCCAATTCCTGCGATCGTCTCGAAATGGACACTTCTGGCTTTTCAGTCTCACTCTCATGGATGTACTCTAAAATATCGTTATTCTTTCCTTAGCCATGCAACTCGTTTATGAAATGCCCTGCCGAGTTCTCTATCGTATTTTATAGTCATTGTAACTTGCAAACATTTAAGACCAACGTACGTCGGTACCTCTCTTTGCTTCTCCCCTAAGGCACTAATTTGTATCACTGGAACAAAAAAAAGTCACACTCTTAGCTACGACGAAAATATTTTCAGCTGGCCTTGCCGGACAAACACGAGTTGGAGTCTTCACATCATTAACCTGTCCGAGACATTCACATTTATAGCTGCCCGAGAAGGCGCTTGATGATGACCAAAAGAAGTACGAACTTTGGGAAATATTTCTGCGATATTTTCACCGCTTTTGTAGTGAATTTTCACTATTTCAACACGTTGTGCGAGTGTGTATCGCCTGGAAACGACAAATGCAACAGTGTGAAATCTCAACCAATCAAATACAACGTTTTATTTCAAGAAAGACAAGGCGGCCGGCGTTTGATAGGGAATACCTACCCTATACCAAATGGTACCCCGATTTGCCATATATGTTGTCCACAATTTCAACTATGCCTAAAGCAAATCACATCAACTGAAGAAACGGAATTCCACGTGGCTGGTATCCACAATTGATTACTTGTGGATTGGAGCCTGTATCTCCTGCATCTTCTGGACTGGAGTACCCGATTTTTCCTAGGCTATTGAATTTCCCTCTTTTCACAAATTCTATCCTCAAAAAGAAATATATTAGGTTCCAATGCTGGAGGTCTATCAATTCCATAATAGTGAAATCCACAGGCAGCCGAAACCCCTAAACCCTTGGAAATCAGACAACATGAAATGCTTCCGCAAAATCTCATAAAATTCCTACGGTTTCCAATTCTACTTAAGATTGATTTTATGTTGCTGATAAATTTTACAACTGACCAGTCCAGCTGTAGCCTGACCCAAGATAAATATCCCATCAACCCTTGCACCTATGTAAACATTCCTCAGCCGCTCAAGCGATGATGAATTTGTTGCGTCGTTGCCCCCCTTTTCGAAACTAAGATTCAAATTCAGCAGTTTTCAATATCTTACGCCCACTTAACCTCAACCATCCATCAATCACAAAAAAAAAAAAACAAAAAAACCGAAATAACACAAATGTTAACAAAAACAAAAACAAAAAGGTTAACAATCTCCTTATCCAAGGCAGTCCCGGGATCTTGTATCATGGTTCTCTCAGGTCTTACTGCCGATGCAGGAAATTGTTTTATTCCGACCGATTGCTATCAACGCAATGCGAACCTCAATCAAATTTCTTCAATTGAGAGATACTCGTACAATGAAAGGTCGGCGAACCAGAAGCCACTTTTAAATGGTGGCGTCATCGCCCAGAAACCCTTGTCAAATGAAAAGATCTACCAGGTCGATTTCCATTCTTCCTTCAAGATGAAACTAAACCAGAAAGACTGTACGGATGCCATAAAATTTCAACCTCAATATGGAAACCGAAACTCAATTGAAAGCCCAACCGAAACTAAGGAGAGGAGAAAAGAAAATTTGGATGCCCTAACCAAGTAGGCCGACAATGTTACGAGTACGAGCATCTGTAAGTCATGCAATGGTTTCTCAATTTTTAATCCATCAAATCGGTCTCGAGGCCAGAAGATGTGTTTTCTTTTGCAGTCCGGAAAACAACGACAGAAAACGGGATTCCAGTGAAATATTGGATAAGAAGCGATACCATCATGTCATCGTATGTGTAGGGGTGTGTTTTGTCATAGTAGGTACTCGTACTCGTACTGTACGTACGTACTGTTCTTGTTCCGCAAAAGACATAAAAGTGAAACCCTTTATTGTCCTGTTGAAAATTAATACCATAAAACTGTCCACCATCGTAAGGACAAGTTGGTAGGCGGCGGGAGGCTGTAAGAGATCTCGAGTTAAACATGGTTTCTGGGGTTAAGTCGTTTACTTATTTATAGATGGACGCTTTATAGGTCAGACCCAGAAGCTTGTTCACTGGTTTGTTAGGAGAACAGTGTCCGCCGAGGTCCTTTGTAATTCATACTGACACTTCATCTTGTCGTGTTAGAGGTCGCGTCGGTGGTCGAACGATTTTGAGGGACGGGAGCTGGTATGAATAAAAATATTGGGCTTGAAAGAGACTTTTATGAAGATTTTCATTGTCCTGATTGGGGTGGTAAAGGATAGGGATGATGTTCCGGATTAGATGGAAATTTACGATAGATCTCAGGAATTTTCCTTTTCTTCTGACCAACAATATATGTACTTGGGCATATTTTGCCTTTACGTACAAACTGGTATATTTCATTACGCATGAGGGAAGATGTCTCGCATTTAAATTTGACCAACACACGCCGTTTAGAATGAAGGCATTCCGGAAAAGGATTATCGAGGGTATTTCTGGGACGAGTAATTTATTGTGGGAAAGACGAAGAGTGCAAATGTGAAGCTGTATGAGGTGTAAAATGAAAGCCACAAGATTGGCTGTTGAATATTTTATATGGACTAGGATCAGTATGGAAAGTGAGTTCCTTGTTTTCAAATAGGAGAGGATTTCTACTGGCAATTCGACAGGTCAATGAAAATGTAAAGAAATTGGTGCCAAAGGTAAGAGTAAAAGGTTATGAAGGCCAAATCCGACATCATTTCCTTCAGCAGGAGAACAAACATTGAAAGGTCTATCGTTAAATAGTGTGCAAATGAATTTTGAGGTATTAAAGAAAATATCCTGAAGTAACTCAAGACTAGTTAAACTAGATACTTTATCTGGACAGACACACTGAAAAGGGGGCCAAACACTTCTGAGTTTGATCCATGTTCAGTAAGATGAACAGTTTAAAACCAAAATCATCACTGTGCCAACAAGTGCAATAGGCATTTGTCCGGTTGCAGTGCTGAAACAGCAAAAACATCAAACTACAATGGTTGAAAACATACTAACATTCTTGTCAAATTGTCACTTTTTTCCTCACCACTTGGTATTTAGGTGGCGTACGACTAGTGAAGGCCCTAATTGGTGTCGAATTGGCCATGAGCAGTGCTGTAACTACGATTACACATCAAGTTTGCTTATTTTTGTTCCAGTAGTGGCCTACAGGTTGTAGTCTCGTCCATCTGAACTTCCATTGGTAAACTTAAAATACCCCACTCTGCCACACGTAAAAAGGATAAAATTCGGTTCGTCACATAGAATGTACAAGACATCCTTTTTTCGGCCGGGAAATTGGTGGAGATTACAGGATGCTATAAAGCAGATGACAGGTCATATAGACAGTCTACTTAAATGCGGATTTGTTGTAAGCAGAAGGCGAAAGCAAGAACTGTTGAGGTTCGAGTACAGGAGGGAAAAGATTGTACCAAAGCTTAACCCGCTAATTCAGCCTGATGTAACTTAACGCCCCAAAAGAAGGAGAACACAATTTCCAAGAACAACGTTATCTAGGTATAATGTTCGGACGTTTCACCAAAATGTAAATAGAATATGTCAGGCCAGAAGCACGCAACTAGAGACCTATAGACATGAGCAAGGAAATTTGGTGTCTGAGTCACAATCTGGGCGATAAAATCCAAGATTTCCGTTAAGTAGGTAGAGATGGCGGTTCATGAGACCAAGTAGCATTAGAATCTTCTTGCTTGTTACCGCCACTCGTGTGACCTGGCTGGTGATATGTGTTATTAAGGATGTAAGACAGTCGGTGCCTAGAGCCAACCTGCGGAGTCCTTCTCATCTTCGTTCCCGCAATTGTGGCAGTGGAAGTTGTGTGCGATACCTAGTTTGGCCACACGGCTTCCAATTGTCGAATGCCCCATGATTGTCGCCGTGATTCTGGTGATATCTGGGCGGGTTCTGTCAAGTAGTTCTTTTGTTTTACTCTTACCGTGGGTCGGCCATGTCATCCTTGTCCTGCATACATCCTGCAGGAAGTATGAGTGGATTAGTCTTTCAACCGCTCCTAGCGGGGTGTGAACTCTTTTCGCGAGTGAGTCCTGCCTGGCTAGTTCATTTGTACACTCGTTTTATTTTAGGTTAATGTGCCCTGGAACCCAAAGCAGTGTGACCCTGAAACGTTTGCTCAAGCGGGCAAGCTTGTTGCGGCACTCCTCTTCAGTTTGAATAACACGGTAGCCTAGTCAATGGCTTTGATAGCAGTTTGGCTATCTATGTGAAAAGCAATGTTTTGTTTGTGCGTTAAGTCACGCCCCAGTTGGGTACAAGCCTCTCGGATTGCCAGTAGTTCTGCCTAGAACACGGTGGCAAAACCCGGTAAGCGGTATAATATTGATATTTTCGGTGATTCTAACACCACAGTTCATCTTGGATCCGGTGTAGGCGACAGTGTTGAAGTCCTTTGCTAAGCCCCTAAGGCCGTGCAGTTCAGCACTCAGATTCTTAGAATCTAACTGCGGTGCAAAGTGCGGTATTTTTTGTGTGTAGGAGGAGCACAGTAAGGGCATTCGTTGGCTCGACTCCAATGCGACCGTGGCGCCTATACTTAGTCTCGTGAGGTTGTAGCCTTTGCCCAACGCGGCCACCATACTAGCGATCTGTAGGTGAGAATTGGGCGCATTACACAAAGTCATCTTTGGTTGAAGTTCCCACTTCTTTTCAAATGTTCTGCTGCAGGCACACTGTGTTCTATTTCTTGCTTCCTTGTAACTTTATTATAAAAGATGGCACCCAGATACCTAGCGGTGAAGGATAGTGTGAGCGGTCTTGCCTTTACGACAAAGAGGGGTAAAATCACGTATTTTGATTTTGGTAGTGAATATCACGAGAAGGGCGCGATCGGGAAACGGAGAGATGTTACTGCAAGAATGACGTCCGAAAGGTATGTAAAAGAGTAAAATGAACATGCCAGGTTACCCGTGCCAGGCTGAAAGTCTGGAAAGATGAACATGGCCAACTAGAAGTAAAGTAGCAGTAGTTGCAGACTATATTCTGGCGACGAAATAAACCATTAACCATGAACGAAGGCGACAACGAATTCCGTTCCTCTGACCTAGACAAAGTCAAGGACACAATATCGAAGCTAAAGTCTAATAAACCGTCTGAAGACGACCTGATTGGAAATGTGCACCATCTCCTCTGTGAGACATGGTAAGAGCAAAACATGCGCGAAGAATAAATCTCATCAGCGTTTGTCCGATATACAAGAAAGGAGACCCATTTGTCTGCGACTACTATAGAGGAATTAGTCCCCTAAATACCATCTGACACCATTTATGAATAATCTCTTTAGTCTGTGTGTATATTAGTGCGGTTTGATGCGAGGAATATCCACCATCGACAAAATATTCACATTACGACAGATCTTGGAAGAAACTCGGGAATTTCAGATCGACACTTACAACATATTTGTGGACTCCAAAGCCGCGTATGACAGCATGCATGGTAACAAGTTATAAAACAGTTGACATCCCTCGCAAACTCGTTAGGTTATGCAGGATGACTATGGGAAGATTTTACTGCTCCGTCGAGGTCTGTAATGAGTTAACTGAGTCCTTCAATGTCAACAAAGTTTTCAGATAAGGCAAAGTACTGTGAAGTGAATCGTGCAAGAATCACTGGTCAATAAATTGGGCACGATCTTTCTTAAGTCCGCACAATTACTTGCGTACTCCATGGACGTTCATTTATTTGAACGAATAGAGCAAGTCGTCTATGAAAATTTTGTGAGAATTGAGGCGGAAACTGCCAAAATGGGTCTGAAAGTAAACAAAGCACATGTTATCTTCAGAAAAGTATGTGCATCATGGACGGCTTGACCAGAACCTTACTATTAGTTGTTACATTTTCTAGGCAGTTAAGGACTTCGTACAAGGCTCCAGAGTTACATGCCGCAATGACATCAACACAGAAATTAGAAGAAGAAGGCTTTCTTCCATAATACCAAATTGTGTTTATACAAGACTCTAATCATCCCGGTCCTGCTTTATGGAGTGAAGGCTTGAATGTGTTAAAGAAGACGTAATTGCTTGTTTTGTCCGAAAGATACTGCGTGTGATTTTCGGCACGGGCTGTATAGGATTATCTAGTCAGGTGTATACAGGTAGGCTATTGTGAGTGAATGGACGTCAGTGTCTGCGAGTCCATCCCCGAAGAATGGCGCACCAGAGGATGACTGCATCTAATGTGGGGCCCCTAAGTATAACAGGACCTGAACCAACTTGGAGCGCGGTACTAGAGGCAGCTGGCGAGATATCGTGTTAGTTCTGGAAGCTTTTTTGTTGAGACCCGTGTTTATCATGGACTATATGACGACCTAAGAAGTAAGTAATTAGAAATCACACAAAGATTTGCACTTGCCAACTGCTGATTCTTTCTTCCAAGAAGACAATTGACCCTCTATGTTAGATCTTCAACGTCTTTTAGCGAAGTCAGATGGCGATATGCTTCATTATTTTCACCGCAGTATTGTTTGAACTATATGCATTGAGAAGAAGATTTAACAACGGTTGTCAGAAACATTATTCGCAATAGATATCTTGGATATATAGACTCAGGTCCGAAGAATTTTCGATCTTTACCCAAAGGAACAGCGCAGTACAGAGAGAAAACCCCTTCTACAGTGAAATTGGTGTCTAACCATTTTGAACACAAACCTCTCTTAGTGAAGAGATTTTCTGGTTGAAGCCTAGGTCCAGTTCGGGGTGTAGGGCTGGACTGTTAAGCAAGTTAGTGTCTTCTCCAGTAATATATCGAAAGAAGTCCATCTCAGTTATCCTCAAATCTCTCATACAGTAGCTCAGTACACCTGTTGTATTAATATCGCGGATAAAATCAGCTAAATGGATTGTCAACCATGACTTTCATGAAAGGAGGTTCTTGTTAAATTGATGAACAATCTTAACTGCTTTTGTCAGACCCATGAAATAGAATAACTCAACCTGGCATCTTGTCTTAGCTCCATAAAGACATTTCTGCAACCTTAGTTGAGTATTTGACGCAAACGTTCTAATAAAATGCCACAGTCTCACACAGTCATTTAACTACGTAACTGTCACAGTCAGACAACATTCATCTGAAAGTTCGATGCACTCCAAAGTGCTGAACAGATAATAACCAACACTTCACCTAAAACTTTTCACATTCAAAACCTTTCACCTAGAAAACATCCCTAAAGCCCTAGTCAATATAAATCCCAAGATCCATTGACGTTTCCACGGGTACTTCAAACTGCGAACAGTGGAAAGCATTTTAAGTCAATCCATCATCGAAATCCACGCCAACCATGACTTTTCAATTAGCTTATGTGTCATGAATGAGTTTTGGAAACGCCGGATGCACCCATAAATGTTTCTCTATCCATTTCGACCATTCAGCTTGAGAGTATCGCATCCGAATACAACGACATAACCTCACGCAATCCATTTCCATTGATCTGTGAATTAAAGTGAGTGCTTTGCGAAAAGTTTAAAATGAAAAACAAATCATATACTCTCTAAAAAAAAAACTCCCAAACACCTCTACCTTTCCGCATCTCTAATCACATAGACAACTTTAAACGCATCCCCTAGGTACGTTCGCACTCGTATCTATTACTCGTATACCTATAAAACTCAATAGTACACATGGGGGCCCAGAAACCTCCAATTTTGACGAAGCGAAAATACCCGAGTTTATGTATCCTCTGGTCCTGGACTGCCAAATTGCCATTGTCTCTAAATTGCATCCGTCCGCGGGATAGTACTCATAGCAACAACTAAACAGTCAACGACTGCAAGCCGAAAGCCTTTCCACTCCTACGGCTAGGTGGAAGGGAAACAAGAAACAGGCTACAAAAGCTTTTTCGGTCTGGAGAGGGTGGACACGAGAGATGGATTCAGATCGCGAATCCTTTTATCAAACATTATGGTTGCGAAAGCAGAAAGCATCATGAGAACAAGCTTAGCTGGCTCTCGTTATTCCCAATAGCCATGACGATAGGGGTGATGTCGGCGGTGAGTGAGCTGGTATGCCTCTGACTGTGTATCTATGTTTGTGTCTGCAGACTAGTGCTCCACACTGCATTGAATATTCAATTTCACCAAAAATCCAATCATGGCCACGAGGGTTTTAAGTTTTTTTTTGTTGTTGCTGCTCCACTTGGCTGGCTGCTGAATTAATCTTCCCTTGCATGTTACCATCACCATGAGGGAGGTTTCCAACTAGTTTGCGGTTAGTGGTTAGACTGTCTGACTGGCTGGATGCCTGGTTAGAGGAATAATCTACATTTCATTTGCTTGACCTAATCTAAAGGAGCTCTACAGAAAATTGGAGATTTTCTAATAGTGTGCTGCATTGAGGGGAATCTTGGTTTAACTCAATTAAACCGTAAACGGGGTGACATCTTAAGAATTTGAATGGTATTTAAGAAAAGGGAGACCAAGTCTTGTTAGCTATGCAACAATGGGGTTTGTGTGTGTTGGCATGGGGACTACTAATTGGAGATTAAACTGGGGCTTTCCACTGACTTTGGAATGCTGTTGAAATGTAATTTTCAAGTTAAATTCAGTTGATTGTTAAGCCTTTATGTGTTCTTCAAGGGTTCTTTGATGGGGTTGAATAAATAATTGAAGTAATAATAGCAAACGCCACTTGAAACTTTATTTTGACAATTAATTTTGTTCTCTTTATTGGATGACCCCACGAAGAGTTATCAGGTTAACCATTATTATTTATGCTTTCAAGTGAGAAAAGTCTAATCTTCGTCCATTCTTCATGCACTTCAGTCAGATACTTTTGCAAAAGTAGCGTAGATAGTGACAGTAAAGACTACAAGAGAGCTCACGGCTCTGAAAAATGCTACAACTCGGAGCGAGAATCGACGGTTTTATTGAATTTCTGCAGGAACAAGCATAACGTCCATGGAGATATTCGCAAAGCCCGTTTTCCGGAAGGCAGAATCAGAGGTCGCCCATTTGCGAAATGAGTTATCTGATCTCCGGGAACAAACAGTGATTCTCAGCTTCAGTGCGGTTCGTAAAGAAAAACAGATGATCGATAATAACATATCTAAGGTTCCTGCTTCGAAAAAGACGGAAATAAATCCACCGATGAAAACAAGCGGAAACATCAGCATGGATCAAACTAAACAAAAAGACAAGCAGAGCATGTTGAAGCCAACGCCAAAGTCGAAACCCAATCAAAAAGAAAAATCGGCGCAAGCTTGGAGAGGTGGTCAAGGAAATGTGCGCCATGGTTACTAAAACGCCACCGCGCATTGATGTAATTATAATTAACAAGACCGGCCATTTGTCGTACGCTGACATGCCTCGGAAAATAGACGCGGCTCCTTCACTTAAAAAAGCAGGGACTAATGTGAGCTGAATTCGCAAAACTGCAGGCAGAGATCTCTAACTCTTATTAGGCAAATTGGCGAATCCAACAACAAGCTTACAAAGAGAAAATGAATGAAGCCCTAGGAGAAAACGGCAATACCTTGCCCATAATGCAAGGGTGCTTGCTGGAAAGCAAAGATATCGACGATGTGACGTCGCAGCAGGAGATCTACCTCGCCTTAAAGGATCAGGTTAATTTCGAACTCAAAACCGCCATAATTAAGAAGAGAAAGCCTTCCCGCGAAAGTTGCGGGGAAGTTATTGAAAATCTGGAAAGCGCGGATCGAGAAAATATGTTTTAAAACACTGCTTCAGATGCTTCGTATTTTGACACTTTGCAAGAACTTGCAAATGTCCAAAGGACTGAACGAGTTTATTCAATAGATGCCGGATCACAAACGACCACAAATTAAAAGACTGCGAAGCCGGACCAAATTGTTTTTCAAGGTCAAGGCGTCGAATCTGAACAGGTAGCAGGTAGCAGGAAATACCCAGAAACACTATTCAAAAATTTTTAATATCATACAGCTAAATCGCGATCATTGCGAAGCGGCTCAAGACCTTCTAAAACAAATGGTTCGCGGATTCAAAATTGACATAGCGGTTCTATGCGAGCATTATGGAAATCTAACTTGAGGCAACTGACTCACCTTCGGAGCAAATAAGTCAGCAGGTTGGGTTTGCAAAAACGCTTCCATTTATGAACACTCGGAGCAACCAGAAGATTGCCGGGCCGAGACGTTGGTGTCCACGCATTCAAAGTGACTGACCAACATAGGCAGGATTATATCAGTTTGCCTGAGGAGCTCGAAATCGCTGTACAGCCGCTATTGCAACGTCTACTCCAGTCTCCATTAATACAAATGAGACCGAAAATATCAAGGCTGGAAAAGGAAAGACACTGATCTTCTGTACATTGGGGAACCCCGCAAAGATCGGTATTTTAATGGAAGAAGAAGGTCTTACCAAAGTCCCCGGACTCGAAATGAATATAATCATTAAGTGACTAGAAAGGAACCGACTAAAAAACGCGATTTTTTGTCTAAATGTTGTATCGAAATTTGCGATCCGGTAGGACTACGTTACGTGCGTCAGCGTTACAAGTGAACAATTAAGCGTTTCATCAAAAAATTCGAATCGACTTATACATTCTAATGTGCTGCCGTGAGATAGCCAGAAGTGAAGAGAATATTGCGGCTATACGTGAGTCTGTAAGTCAAAACCGCAATCAATCAATTCCGTGCCGTTTTTAAAAGCTGGATAACTCTCGAATGTCCCTGTGACGTATTTTGCGACAAAACTTGGCCATATGCCCCAACAAAATCGTACTGATTAAGGAGCCAAATGACCAATGTGTAGGCCAAACTTTCGCCGATTGGCGTTTTTTGAAGATGAAAGGTCAGATTTTTACCGAAAAATGATTCTCAGTGGCAATGACCAAAATTTGTTACATTTGATCGGGCGAACAACCGGGAGTGATCCAACAGTAGCTATTGTATATGAACAAATTGAGTGTCTGATGTGGTCTTCATGATGGAGGTGCCACTGGGTTGTATATTTTCCGAGATGATTCCGGAAGGCCCGGAACACTCGATGGAAGCTGGAATCGCTCCATATTTACCGATTTTTTTTAAAAATCAATTGGAACTGGAAGGTTTTGAGGATATTAGGTTTCAACAGGGCAGTGTTACTTGTCACACAGTATGTGCCATAGCCGATTTACTGAAGCAGTTCAGTGATCGTCTCAATATATCGGCCTGACAACTGAACGCTCCGTTCCGAAAACCTTCAGATAATTTTCTTTGGGACTACATTAAGTTTCTGATCCATGCTAACAATGCAGGAACTTAAGGCGACTTGAAGGCGAACGTTCGAAATGAAATTGCTGGAATAGCGACCGAATTATGTGAATAAACTCATGGAAAATTTTGTCCAGTCCTGAATGGATGCACTGGATACAATTTTCCATGACTTTTTCGCATAATGCAAGCAGTTCCGTTGGCATTTTTCATAAATATCTTAAACCCACGACTTTGTATTTAAAAAAAAAACTATTTGTAGCTCATGTAATGTTGTAGACGATCGAAAATCTTGATTGACAACCAAAGAAATTCCTCCTAAACGAATCATTTCTGACTTTTGAAAGTTGATCGTTAATTTCCAATCGTTGCAAAATTGTTTAGTCTAACAGAAGTCACGTTGCATAAATGGTTTTGATCCTTTCGATATCAAGCCACCTTACTACATTATGGCATAGTAAAGTGTTCTCATAAGACCGCTTGTGCAAATTTAGCCGACACCCTGTTGGCGACGGTTTTTAATTTTTATAAGCAGAATTCACATCTCGAACCAATTCAGCCTGTGAAAGCTATACAGTGTCAGACGCCTTCACCAAATTAGACACATTTATATTCGGTACACCATTGGTTAACATTGACTTCTTACTTCCCAACAATTCGAAAATCGTTTGAAGCTGTTCCTGTAAAATAAACGTTAGTAGTTCTGGCATAGTTAGCCATATTTTCATTGAAGATCGACAGTTCTAGATCAGAGCGCCAGGCGTTTTGTCGAACATGCTTGCATTGGAGATCGATGAATCTCTTCTTCAATTGATTAGAAATTGCTTTTCGGAACATTCAATTCAAATTGTTTTGGACGGTTTAAATTCTGATATCAAGAAGATAAATGCTGGTGTGCCCCAGGGGTCCCTTCTGTCACCGACACTCTTTTTAATTCTAATTTGTGATCACTTGCCGGCTACTTCCAATTCAGTGTATTCCTTTAGTGACGTCAGTAATCTCTTCTTCTCATATCCGTTCCCAAACTAACACCCCTCGTCCTCAGCTGTAGAATGGGAACGGCAGCGTATGCTAAGCTCATTACTAATAAACGAACCATCAGTGGAATATAATACTTCCAAAGCACAACGTGTTTTGTAGTAGTTAAATAGAGACTAAAACAGCTAGCCCTTATCCACGAATGGCACTTGCATCTTGAAAATCAGATAACTTTTCATCCACATTAAGTGTGTCAGCTATAACCTTTGTTGGAATGATCACATATTCTATGTACGCCACTAAAAACGCTCCAAAATATTTCACCTTAGCGAATCAGGCCTCAACATTATATAAGACATTCATTCACCCAGAATTGGAGTACAATCTGGTCAAGAGCTCTTAAGAAATCTCTACTGCTGCTAGATAAAATTCAAAACCGTGTAATATAACTGATGTAACTGGTGATGGCAATATTACTCAGTCGATTGACCAGTTCGAATAGAGATGAAATGTGTTGTGCTTTAGCTTGTTGTATCGATTTTTCATAATGAGTTTTTCGTCGGAATCGCCAGTACCATTCCGTCCCTCCACAGCTTCAAACATTACACTGGTTTCGTTATGAATGCTCGTCAGTTTATCCTGAAGCCCACTTTCTGACCTAGTCTCCTGGAATGCCCTGCGGATCTCTTTGTTTCCTATTCATTATAACTTGCATATATTCAAAATCAGTGTACATTGGTACCTGGACAGTTGATCCCTGAAGCAATTATCTTCTTCCTTGAGTCTTGGATCATAAAGAAGTTATCATTATTAGCAGCACTTCGGGCGGACCTAATCGTTCGATTAAAAGACACGGAGTTTATTTTCAATCCTCCTTCGTTATTTTGGGTTTGCTGGTAGTGACAAACCATTTTGTTGTTCTTCTGGAGACTTAGAGAAGGTATGTCCTTCTGTTAATTTCTTCCTTTTTCTACATTCATGTTGAAAACCTTTTGACCCGTTTAGATCGCAAGGTTGCAAGACTAGATCCATATATGAATTTGGCTCGGTTGATTCTTCCATGTGTTATGACCGTTCATACTGTGCAGAACATTGCTATGTTCCGATCCAGTATAGACCAGCAAGAAGCACCTTAAAATCTGTACTTTGTTTTGAGAATCCTCAAAACGAACGTCCTTGTAAACAAAAATTAATTACTCCTATGTACCTACTCTTAACTTATCCAATAAACAAGATTAAAGACAACATTTCTAATATTTTCCAAGCACTCAAATCGAACCGGTTGCATGTACCTGTAGTCGGAGCTAACAAAACTTTACTCAATTGCACTTAAGCATTCTTAACCAAGTCTTCCGTCATCCTGGATCTGGTGCCATTTTTCTTCATCTATCCTTGTTGCATTTGCTCGTTACATGAATAATAAAATTAATTTCAACCCCAACTCACTGCTTGTCTACCTGGGAACTTCTCCCTCATTCCATACTTTCAGTCCCCTCGTTAGTTACAAAGCATAAAATTTTAATACTAAGATTGATTACCTTAGGGCTGAGTTCTGCAGAAGGTTACAGTACAATCCGGCCCCGTACCACTACTTAAAATATCTTGTTCCTGAAGAAATACGGGTACATAACATTTCTACGGCATACCTGGGTAGTCTTGCCCTAAAATTTCATTACTTCTGTCCAATAGGGGTGTGGAAATGAAGGTGGAAGCAACAACAACACTACTTGTGAGTATGCAATGCAATGGAAGGTGCAATAATTTATGTCATATTTTTCTCTTTCTCTTTCTCTTTCATTCTTAAGGATAATAAAGGCAAATCCTGGGCACACACTTGATGGTTTGGTGGAGCATTTTCTTATGTCAATTCGAATGGGGATACATGCAGTTGTAATTATTCTTAGGGAAAAATTGAAGGATGGAGATGCCAGTCAACATCGAGTGATCAGTGCTTTCATTTCGAAGGAAAGTTAGGAAAAGGAATTCAAGTGGAATTTCACGGCTTAGGGGTTGTCTACAAAGGAATCTAGGAAAAATCCTTCTGGCAGTGTTGGTTGGACTAGGGTTTTAGCTAATATACCTTTACGGCTAGAGCGGTCAGTCAGGTATGTACCTGGAATGTGAGGTGGAGACACTGGAAGTCTATAAGAATGATATAACCACCAAACAAGACACGAGATGGGCCAGGCAAGAAAATAAGCAAAAATTGTAATTGGAAGCAGAGTAAAGGATAAATGTGCTTAGACATGTAAGCAAGAATCTGGTGGCAATCCGCATCAGAGGTTAACTCACTAATATCTCGTAGTAACTTTGAGTGGGTGTAATGGCTCTTCATGGGTTTTACGCAGATTTTCGGTGCTCCAGAAGCAATAATTTTGCTTATTTAGATATCCGCCGAGATGGAAATAGGCCTCGTCACTCATGATGAGTTGCGAAGAAAAGTCGTCTCCCTCGTGGTCGAGGTAAAGGATGGCGTGAGCGTAGGTTACACGCGTTTGGCGGTCAACAGCTAACAGCTGATGCACTGTCTGCACTTTGTAAGGGGACATCTTACAGTCTTGCACCAAAGCCTGTAAAGATCGCCGATTGATGCAGAATTGCAGGGCACGTCGTCTCGTCGATACACCAGGGTCCTCTGCGACATCTTCAACCACCGCTGCGATATTCTCAACAGAACGGCTGCTCCGGGGCCGGCCAGACCTGGCAGCGTCTCGTGTTGTCCCATCCTCTTCTAGGCGAGCGTCTAAACGTCATAGTGTTTGCCCAGGTTGTATCGGACGACCGGGTATCTGCGACTAAATTCACGCTGCGCCAACACCACCGACGAATTATTATGCAAAAGAATCGTAACAATTATTGACGTGTATTTTGTATCTGTTTACTTCACAAATGTCAAAGTAGAATTGACATTTGCCGCCATTTTCAAAAATTATAGCATCTTCCAATAGGGTGATGACTTTTGCGCCACCTTGTACTTTAAACTTAGCTCTAAATTGAAACGAAGTCAAATCATTTTATAAAAAGGATTTAAACTTAATTATTTTGAAAATTTTGAATTTTTATGTAATTTTCGAAATATTGATATGCTGCCTCAAGGTCTTGAAAATCTCGAATTTTCAAGAGGTCGATCAGATAATTTACAGAGAGAACAACTGGCTCATTAAAATTCTTCATCAGATAAGATCGACCCCCAAAATTTAACAAGTTGCGTTTCCGAGAGTCTTGTCGCACTCCGTTCCAGACTTCGATTTCATCTGACACATTACCATCTTGTCGAATGGAACACTTACTATAACATCGAGGTATCCTGAATTATAGCGGCAAGTTTTTGTGGTAAACCTCTCCGGCGCAAGGCACGACATACTGCATCCCGATTCAAGCTCTCGAAGGCCGCTTCGAAGTCGATGAGCAGCAATAATGATCCTTAGTCAGCGGAACAACTTGCCTGTTCGTTGTCAAGTGCTAAACCAATATGCGTTCTAACTCATCCTAGCATTGCACTAGTTCTCAATTACTAAATCAAAAGTGCTCTGTGTATTTTTGTATTAATCTGAATGCTGTGAACTGTCATTTCAACATCCGTCCAACTTTGTTTTTATTTACATGCACATCGCGATTTATCTGAAATGGCATCTATGAGCTTTGAACACCAATGAGATGACAGAAAAAGAGTCCGAAGCTCCAGATTAGGCAATTAACAAGAAAACTTTCATCTGTCACATAGCTCATTAGAAAATTCCACAAACGCAAACGGACCCGGTCCCTTTCTCTGAATACATAGAAAAAAAAAAAAACACTGCCTTGTCGACCAAGACCAGGAACTGTCAAAACCAGAGCGACTGTACACAAAGCTCTACGAGGAAATATCTCAAAGCAATTTCCATAATTTTTCCAATCTCCCACTTCATTGCATCTCAATTACCAATCCGCTTTCCTGTTGACGTCCCGAAATACCCATTTCCTCGGCACTACTCTGCCAGTAACATTGTCAGATGGTGAGGTGGTCAATAAATTACCCCAGACTCCTGGCCATTCATCCCTACGACCTCTTCCCCAAACAAACATCCCATCCCCCCAAAAAAAAAGGACATGAACGAAGGCAAAAACTCTCGGACAGGTAATATTTCCATCGCACACAAAGTAACAATTCATTGGATGTAATTTATAAAAAGGGTTTTATGCTAAAATGTCTGTCCGTTTTACATCTCTGCCCTCCCCTCTGTCAATACAAAGAGAACACAAGTACACGAAATGAACGTGGCATGACTGGTATAACTGCTTTAACCCCCTTGCCTTAATAATTATAGACACATAATGTGCACCTTTATCATCGTAATAAAGCATCAAAGATTTCGCGTTGTTGTTTTTGCTGCTGCACGTTCTGTGATGTATTGTATGTTTGTAGGTCCTGTATGTATGTTGGAAAGTGTCCAGTGCTTCACTTAATCAGCAGCAAATGGGGGTCGAACGTAGAGGGTAAAACCAAAGCAAAAACTAAGTGACTGACTGAGAGTGACTAAGAGTGAGTTGCCGGGACATGCTACATGGTATCCGAGGAAGTAGGGGTTCTTATGGACCAGCTATGCCTACCAAGTCAAATATGGCAGGTTGGTCGCGCTATGAGATCAACGCAGTACACTGACCTGAACCCCAATATCCAAGCCCAACCCGTCCACCTTCTGGTAATAAATTCTGACACACACTTGCGAGGGTAGTAAAGCAAAGTTTATGCTCTCTCAATTGCTCTTGTTTTACGCATTAAAAGTACGTACACTGACGATGACGATGGCTACCGGAACAGGAACTGAAGCCGGGCCTAGTCGGAGTTCCATGCTTTAGGAGACCGAAAGCGCTGTCCCTTATTTATAGCCCTACGGTTGGTGTCCAAAGGGGGAGTGTTGGATGATTTGCGCATTTGTAGAGGTGGCGCTGTGGATGTTATTATTAATTTGAATTTATTGAATTAATTTATTGCTTGTCGATTTGGATAGACCACTAGGATGGGATGAGTGCGAAAAGTATCGGTAGCCGTACAAGTTGGGATGTGAAGCATGGATACGACATGACTTTACGACGCTATTTTGTGGAGAATACATTTAATTATTCATACGTATTTGTAACTTAAATCTTGATTTTCGAAAGCTCATGAAGGCTGTTACAATAATTCATTATCAAGAGGTGTAAGGCATCTATTATTCGAGTATACAATGACGTTAGGTAAGAAAACTTGAACAGGAGCGGGAAGTATAAAAGGGTAAATTGTTATACTTCTCAGTCCTGCGAAATGCCAGTTCATTTAGCTCACCGATTTCGGGAAAAAAAGAAAGCGTGCCAAATAGCTGTGATATCAAATGTCATAAGGTACGACACGAAATGAAGACACAAGCATTGACACTTAAGTCTCTGCCCTTCCTTAACGCAGAGAAGCCAGGGGACCCATTACGAGAGAGAGAGGGGGGGAATGTTCACTCTAGGGCGCTTTTTTTTTAGTCATGACGGCCACAGAGATATCTCATATAGCTTCATAGACCTACTTCGATGTATTTGAGCCTAGCTCCATGGTTGTTTCAGGCTGCACGGAACCCAGCTGGCGGAAAGGCCAGCGGCGATTCTTATAATTTCAGTGAGGCCACTGGCATCGGAACGTTTAGTAGGACCTTTTGTTCTTAGGTGGCTCTACAGTCCGAGGTGAATATGGGCCTCAATCAATGAGCCTCTCTAGCTAGAAAGATCTCTCGTCAAGTACTTCAGCTAACTTGCCCCACTTAAAGTTGGCTGAGGTACCTTTGCGTGCGCAACCTCAGATGCGGTCGTCCCTGCTGCGCAGCCCTCGGAGTTCGGCTCGAACACTATTTGAGCTGCTGAAGCTGTGGCCTTCAAGTCCAGCTATCGCAGATGCTTGACTAGACCGATGACGCTGTTCAGCCCCTACACTTCGTGATTGAACCTAATTCTCTTAAACCTGCCAAAACAAACAGAGCTGAACATCACATGCATCGAATCGAAACGGCCAAGTGTTTCTTAATCCGTTTTCGACAAGGTTCATAGAGCTCGAGCGGGATAATTAGGGTCTTCTACAAGGCCAGTTCTCTCTGTTATGCAATTGCCTCCTAAATTCAGAGAAACTACGATTGTAAAGCGGACTCTTGCGTTTGATTTCAGCGCTGATAAGGAAATCCATAATTACGTCGAAGTTATAATGTTCAACGGTGGCGTTCTTGCTAAGCCCTTGCTGCTGTGCGACCTTCAGATCCCTTTTTTACACTTCCGCCTCAATACTCACGAAAACTTAATCAAAGGCTCACTGAGTTTGGCTAATCACATCAATGTCATCCGCATACGCGAGTAATTGTGCGAACTTTAAATAGATCGTGCCACTTGATGAGTTTGCCAAGGATTTCAAAACTTGTCATGATGTTGTATGAGTCGCTGTATTTCCGTATCTTTCTCGAGATCTGCCGTAGTCTATGATAAATGGAAACCGCAGGCGATGTTTAGAAAGTTCTCCTCTTTAGATGACACAGTCGAAAAGGTCTCATTTGCTATAGATCAAACAAACCATGCCTTGGAAATGCTTTTCCCTGATCATATTTTGCAGATGGGTTGGTACATTCTCAGCAGGCAGTTCGTCTACAGCAGCAACTGAACCAGACTTTAACATTGTCCATGTTAGGGCGACGGAATTCTTTGTTGCCTATGTCCAAAGTGAATCATTCATTCTGCCTGACAGCCTGACTTTAATCGCCGTTGTGCAATCTACAGAAAGGGTCTTCTCATATTTTCAGCACCGATTCAATCAGGCATTTCCATTTTATTCCCTGATAAAATTTTCAAACGTCATTCCTGCGGTGACATCTCTGGATTTCCTCGATCGTGCGTCTTCTATTCTTTATTTTTTGAGAAGCCTGTGCCCTGCCCTTCTTTCCTGCTCGTAGAGCTCACAATCAGCTCCCATCCTTCGATGCGGACCGGCTTTACATGCTTCTTGTTTGGCTGAATGGATCTTTTACCCAAAAGCTTTATAAAGATCTGGCCGGCCAAGTTGTGGTTGGAATTGGGGAGTAGGTAACCTTCCCCATTGTGGAAGAAAAGCCAGTTCTGGAACAAGCAATAGCATTATGTGTCAACATAAAGCCTACGCTTTAAGGATAACGAAGGCTTTGCATGTGGAATGTTAGGGCCCTTAATATGTAGAAGTGCGGCTGAACTGATAGAAAGTAGATATTACCGCAATCCAAGAAGTGCAATGGAATGGGTTGGCCAAAAAGCGCAACTTGCATACCGAACATATGCTGCGAAATCAAAATTGTCCTAATCTTAACGCAATGTTGGGTAAGGAAGTCGCCTTTAAGCGCATCATAGGAAAACAGCGTCTGGAGAACATCACGTCCGACATCCGATCCAGATTTCTACAGTTTTTAATGGATCGTAACCATTTAGTAATAAGCACGTGGTTCTCACCTCCTAATATTCATAAACTGACTGAATATACTGCTGATCAGACTGCGATCGACTGCAGACACTCCAGGATGCTGGAGATTTGAACTTTCCGAGGAGCCACAGGCACAACGGAGTCAAGGAACACCACTAAAGTTCAACGTTAAAAAGCTGCAATTGCAGGATATCACTACAATTTTTTTGAAGCTCTCTCGAAATCCTATGGCCCATACACAAACCATAGAAAAGGAATCTAAATGTTGTGAACGACATTGGAGAAGCTGCGCCTCCATAAAGAAATCTTTCGTTTCAAGCTGGAAAGGCTTGGTGTTTGAGGCCCAGGTAAGCCAAAAACACCAAAAACACCAAAAACATATACCGGATTAGCATCGAATCCATACAAAACTCACTCAGTGAAACCTACAGATAGAATCCCCGGCAGGATATTCGATGCAAATCATTAAAGTGAGCTCAAGTAATTTCTCAGTAAGAGGACCCACTGGCGCTCACTAATTGGTATTGGCACAATCTTGAATAAATTTTGTAAAATACAAGTAGCTCATTCCCCAAGTCTGCGATGGTATTTCCGAGAATCAGTAATCATCATTCACTTTCAAAGGATATCAGCAATTATTTCCGAAAGTCTTTTGAGACAAACTGGACGGTAATTAAATGTTTTCTGACTGTGATTTCTTTTTAAAAACATCCTTTTCCGTAACGAAGGAACCCAAGTTTCAACACATCTTTTCCAGAAGTAAGGATTCTGGAAGATTTCTTTTTAGAGCACAGATAGGCGGTTAAAAAAGTAATTAAACATACTTCTCGTGCAGTTGAGGTTGTCAAGGCAATGGAAGACTTGAAGAGGGATGATGTGAAAATCGTTCAAAAATATTACTTTTCCGGGAAGGAACAAATTAAATACATTTCGGTAACTTGACCTGTTAAGAGGGATTATCGAAAATGACTTTTGGATTCTCCAGGTCGTTGAACAGGTGAGACGGGAATGTTGTAGGTTTTTTATTGATTTTAGAATTTTGAGCAAATGGACAGGAAGGAGCTGGTGACTGTGAGTAAGCGGGAGATATTAGATAGTTATAAATAAACGAGAGGGAAAATCCTCCTCTTGTCTACAAAAATGCCATATTGATCAATTAAAATCGAGGTTATGGTTTAAGAGTGTTTCTGCTTCTCACATTTAATCTATCTTCCCCCAAGAAAGTTAATCAACTCCACGAGCAATTGAAGGATTTATGTGATTAGGTCTCTGAATAGTAACAGTTAATGGGCGATCTATCATTAATTGCCAGGATCTATAGTATTTCAGACTACGTCGTTATCTTGCCACACACTTGTCTGGTAGGCAAAGTTGCGTTGTCATGTCTGCTCGTTACTTAGTGAGATGCCTACATACATCATCTAATACATCCTATTTGATTGGAAAACTTTGTGAACAAGATACGATTGATTCTTCCTTTCTTTTGTTTTGATAAATATGAGTAGACTAAGCCTTGCTATACAGCCATATTAATATTGTCAGATGGATCAGACTTCAAGTCTTCGAATCCATCTCGGAGGGACAACGTTGAAAAACAAGACTCCTTCTTAGGCAGTGTACACATATGGAATGGGATCTCATCTGGTATGCGCAACTGGAAGCGATTAGCATAATGCGGTTGCTTGAGACCCAGATAGCCTCTCCTTAAGTACACCGATTTCAGAAAAACTTCATTTTAGCCATTTTACTTATAAAAAAGTGCAAGTCCTTATGCAAATGCATGCCACAAAATCATGATCAATCTTCACGACCAGTGACAATAACTTATTCCTATCTCCTGCTGTACTACATATTTCAGGATAGGGTCCTCTCGGTACATGTTGTATTTAAAATACTCCTCATACTTCTCGCAAGCATATTTTTACCCGAAATTTATTTACATAGATAAAAATCCTGTGAACGGCAAAAAAAAAATTAACAAATCCTCAGCAACGAAAACGGAGTAGGAGCGGAATAGAAAAAAGTTCCTAAATAATGTATAAGTAAGAATATTTTCCCTCGAAAAGGATATTTGTCCATTTATCCTTGGAATGATTTACTGTCTGCTGTTTCTCTCAACGTACCCAAAACGAGAATAAAATTTACTCGCATGGCAGCACTACTAGTCGTAGTATTGCCACTGCTGCTTCGTATGACCGGAATCAAAAGGAGAAAACAAAAATGGAAAACAGGATGTAGGTGGAAGTTTGCGAATTGGAAAAGTTCATTTATCCTTTCCTTGTTTTCTTCGCCTTTCATCACTTCTTCTTCGTCTTCTCGTATCATAGTTTCTAATATTTTATTATTCCTCTTAGGATGTGCACATGTTTCGCCACACATGGAAAGTAGAAGCACCGAATTGGGATAATCCATATGGAAACGGGATTCATTGAAAAAGGGACGAATGAGAAGCAGGGAATGCCAACAAAAAGAAGAAAAAACGGTGGACATTCGGAAAGTGTGCAAAATAAATGCATGCATGGATGTACGAGTATGTTACGTTGTTTCAGTGGTTGAATTATGAACTCCTTGTTGTATTGTAATTTATTTTGGAATCTCCTTTTTTTTTTTTGAAGTAAATATTTGGATCCTGAAGAAGTAGAAATGGGATGGTTTTGAAAGAAGTACATATTTTAAAGAGAGTAACTAAAGCCGGAAGCTGTGTTTACCAAATTAAGCGGCAGAATTTCGGAAAATCTTTTTTAAGTACGAGATGGTTGGTTGATAGTATAAACCTCGACCAGCTGGAAACGTGCAGAACAATGGATTAGGAACCATACCAGCAAGGTAGAAGGAATAAGTAATAAACCCGAAAGAGATCAATAAGATAGTTTGTAGTTTGAAACCCGCAAAACTGCACTGGCCTTATACAGTGATGGTAAGATTTATACCTATCAAACAGAAAAATTTTCAGTGGTTCAAGAAGAGTGCCTGAGAAGCCGTTCCTTCCTTGAGCCAACGGGTTAATCTGCCACTGAAGTTGCGAAAATAGCTGAATAGTCAAATAGCTCATCAGTGCTCTCAGGAAATCATAAGAAAAATCTTGGCCAGTCGGTTGTAATTGCGCTAGAAATCATTCAATGAGAGAATCGTGGAGCCTTTTTGTAACTCAAGAAGGGTGGCTTTGAATGGTAAACGAACTCGTTCCAGATTTGACAAAATAAAATCGTAACTCCTGCGAATCTGCAAAAAAAAAACCAGTGAGAAGCAAAGTGTTGGAAAAATTCTGTCTGAATATCGTAACAGATGCTTATTTTCCCGGGCGCATTGACTTTTGAGAAGTCAATCCGGCCTTCAAACCATCTAAGTAGGACTAGATGCAGTGGAAACCATTAAGAGGGTCGAGAGGAAATAAACAGCACAGCAAGGATGCAACCGTGATGCAGCAAAAAACCCCAAAAACTATAATCCCATTATTCAAACAGATCCTCCCTGTTTGTAGCTGGGCTCGCTTCAAAAGGTTGGAAGGTGGTCAATATAATTTGTTATAAAGTATAGTCACACCTTTGCATAGACCAATGAATGTGTCGCTTTTCAGCTGAAGACATTGGGGCCCTTATGAGAAGTATTCGTCCGTCATTCTGTCCAAGTGGAATGTAGAAAAGTAACGATGAAAACTCACTATCTGTCTACAATGATCTACTTTGACAAGGAACTCACTATCAGAATTCCCGGGTGAACCGAATGAAAGAGTCAGGTGGTTACCACTGTGCGTTCTATTCTGTTCTATGTGGGTGACTGGAACCATGTAGCCAATCCCTTAATAAAACTGGGACGCAAAGACGCGTTATCACTGGATACAGTGCCCTTGAAAGTATACAGAGCAACTCCTTCCTAAGAATACTGCATAAACTACAAGGATAGAGTAGAAATTGACTGTCTTGCCCTTGCTGGCAGAAGAATGAGAACTATTCTCCAATGAGCTAGAGGACATTCTGAGATTCAAACGAGCACGATGTTCTCAATCATCTTCTAAGTGAGCAGTGACTTATATACCACAGGACAAACTCCAAACTACCTACACCTATCCAGTGTTTTAAAAGGACAATCCTATTACTCATTTTAACTATGTACAGATTATTTACCTCAGTTTTCTCGCTTAAATTATTCATAAAATGTCCTAAAAAGGTGCTTTGTGAATGTCTGACATTCTTTCATTAATCTTCAATTAATTCACCCATCCGTAGAATACCTATGGTACGCCTTTGCGTCGTGCCAGACTTAGACTTTTGGTCGCAGCTTATAGGCTAGTGACGAAAAAGCTTAAAGGCAACCTCTCTAATTTTCCTACGCCCACGCTGTGTACAAACATTTTAAGGGTACTCAAATCCCTTGAGTGCGAACTAATTATAAAAAAAACAGGTAATGCCAACAACGATCTGTTTTCACGTAGACCAACAATTATTTATTCTATGAAACGCACGCCTTCGTAGCAACTGTGGAAAGATGCCAGGAAGAGGAGGACTTCCCTAAACCATGGAAACTCCAACATTTAGTGCTGCTACCAAAAGTTACCAAACCATCTGGAGAATACTCGCCACATCGTCCCACATTGATACCCAAGCAAAGATCCTGGAACTGTCAGACCATATGACTGCTTCCGAAAATCGTATTTTACCATCGATGCCATTGTGGATTTCAGATACCTATGCAGTATTTACTCGGGTACAATTGCCAGAAACTGCGGCCACCAAGTCATCCGAATCCTCATAAATTTTGTTTGCTTGTAAATTTTCCAGTGTGAGAGTATGGCGCATGAGGAGCAGCTCCCATACCTTATTAGCGATGGATTCGACGACATTCATACGGACATGTATTGTCGTGGTGGAAGACAATTTTGCAGCATAGAGACGATCAAGTTCAGCCAGAAAAACGTCGCTATTGATGTTGAATAAACGTTTGCCGTTTTTGTACGAAATTCGCCACGGTTGACGCTCATCATCTACGTTCCACCATTGCTTTCTTATAGTGGACGCCTTGCGGCACTCCTTTCAAAAGAGAAGTCACGAAGTTACGAGATTGTTCAGGAACGAAGTTTGGTCGTTTGTCTGCAGCAAATCGGTACAAATTCAGACACGATTGGCTTAGTTGTTGTCAGAGAGTTTGTGAGTCAAATTTCACACTTTACCAAGCTTTTTCAGGCGACGAACGATCGTTGATTGGCCGACAGTGTCGTTCCACGGCTGCCAGAAGTACCTGATCGTTGAAATCTAATGACCGACGTTTTTCTGAACTGTCCCCCAAGCTGGTATCACCTGATTTGAAGCGGGCAAACCAATCCCGACATTGGCTTTCGCTAATTGTTACCTCGCCAAAAAGTTCGTTAATCGTTAAGATCGCGAAATGGTTGTGCTGCGTTCCATCCTTTCTCGTAGTGGGAAAGCATAATTTGGCGAATATGAATGTGATTTTCAACACACTTTTCATCATCTAAACAGGAGAGAATATTTTATGAGAAAAAACTAAACGAAACGCCAACTTTCTCTAACAAAAAACCCGCCAATATCAACGGTGGATTAGACCCTCATTATTCCAGTCTTGAACTATGGCATAGAAACACGTTAAGCGAAGCATATTTTCGTCTGCCGTAGTCGCTTTGACTGAAGATTTAACAGCGAACTCTTATAGCTATGTAAGGGTCAAGTGTGCATCAGGCCAACCCTTCAGGCCGAAGAATTTTAGATTGCTGTCAAAGGCCACGAATAGGCTTATTTCTCTCGCCGGAATAAAGGGCTATCTAGTGCGGTTCCAGTTATTTTCGTTCGAAATTTTTATCCAGCACCCTGGGAACATCACGGCTTGCTTCGGGCTCTGGCAGGAATATTATGAACTGCGGCAACATTTTATAAGTCGTCTCCGCAACACGGCGGAAATTTAAGTTCACTTTGCGTTGTGACCATTAAGTCGTTGATTATTTATCTGTACATCATTCTGTACATCGCTCACCTTGTATTTAACTAGGCAAAGATGGTTGAATCGATTAGTGATGGTTGGTGTCATTTCTAATCAACATATCTCTTCAGTTAATAAAGAGATAAAACCCTATGAGTAATTTCCCCCATCCCTCTAAGGATTCGTGAAAGTTGAATTCTCAAGAAATGAAAGAAATCAATTTAATCAATTTCCAACAGACACTAAGGACAAGGTTCTAATTACTGAAATTGTTTCACAATTTGCCTCTGAGGTTGTTGTCCACGGCCTCATTCTTTTAATCAATTAACTCCACTCAACGTCTTTCGTAATTCCTACCTGTAACCGAATGCCTGGCAAAATCCATTACAATCAACCTGATTTCCTATGCAAAGTTAATAAGCAAAAAAAAAAAACGACAACAACAACAACAACAGCAGCAGCAACAAAACCAGGACAACGAATAAATTCCAAAGAAAAGCCAGGAAAAGAAAATCATGAAAGAATGAACTGAAAAAAGAAAAATCCAAGCGAAATTAATTTAGAAGCAAGTTGTACGGCATAACGAAATTACCCTCTTTCTGTGTCCCTTTCTCTCACTCTGGGCAAAAAGGATGATAAAATAAGGAAGAAAACTTCATCTCAAAACACACATTTCCGAGTATTTGTGAGTATTTCTGAGCCTCCTCGGTTGACGACGAACGTTGCTCGCAACAATTTGTAGTAAGGACAAGCCGGGTGGAAGCTGGAAACTGTCCATCTTAATTTGATTTCTTGTTGAAACGCAACAGCGGCAACCGACAACCGGCGAGAGGAATACAAGTAAAGAGAACGCCAACTTTTAAATGTATCCTGAACTTTTCCATTAGGCTTATGCCGGTCAACTCGGGGTCAAGTTTGTCTTTCTGTTTCTCCTATCTATTTGTCATTTCTGTAGACAGATTCATGAGATACTTTATTCTTGTTGGCTTTTCCATATAAATTTCACTGTTTGTTAAATTTTTGAGATACACTCACAATCTATGGGTGGTGGATGGGAAGTTTTGATAATTTGACGGTCATCGGCAAATACGGATAGGACTTGCGGCAATTTTATCCCTTTAGAGTTTGCAATCTGACACATAGATATGCCCGCAAGGACATTTCTATTTCTATGACATGCGAATGACTCACAATTTAGGACACAATTAGTTCAGGGATTCTACCTCCGCTCCATACTCCACTGCAATTCCTTTAGGGGATACACGAGTCAACCTCATTTTCGTTTAAATGCAAATTGACATTGTTATATAGAAATTGAAGGAGAAATGCTGATCCAATGCAAGGATAATGATTTTGATCAGCGTACGAATGTGTGTAATGACCTTTAATTGTTTGCGTTTGGTTAAATTAGTTTTGTGGTGTCTCCTGGGGCATGTGCACCATTCATTGAATATGAGAGAGTTGACATCTGCTTTTGTTGGAATTTCGACGAGGGCATTCAGTCAAAATTTTGCAAAACCGATGGCGTTGCAATAATCGATGAATCTGTCAAACTAACCTGGTCTTTAGTTCACTGATTACTAATGTGCATTCCTGAAGTTCCTTTCCACATATGCGCGTTACCTAAAGCAAGGCTTTCATCGAAGGCTAAATCGCTAAATTTGTCCTCTTCATCCTATGCTACTGATGTGCTTCTTAGAACTACATATTTCCAGTCTATAAAGGAAACTACCAGGAATTAGCAGGTATACAAAGTCTAAAGACATGTGCATCTAGAAATGCTCCACGGTAATGCAGACTGCTTCTTTCGCTTTCCAGCTGGTTCTGAAAAGAGCTTGATAACTCCTAAATTCTGCCCGCTTAAGACAGCCAGAAATATCTTGCTAGTGAGCACATGTCAACGTCGCGGTAGGAAGAAAATGTGCTTAACGAGTGAAGCCCCAACATTGCTCGGTAGATCTTGCAGAAAGTCCAAATCGATTCTCACCAAAGGGTTTTATTTTTATTTCTTGCAGCAGCACAGCGTTAGAGGGATATGATCCTGAATCGCAGTATTTCTTGAAAGGAACGGAAGTACAGCGTAGTGTAAAAGACTAGTTTAAGCTAAGTCAAGCACATCGGTGAAGTCGATCACAGCAAGAATATTCATTTAGAGTGGTTTGAAGAGTCGGATAGATCACTATTCCTCCGGCCATGATTAGAATAATAACGAAGATAGGCATGGACAGAAGCAAAAGCCACGTAAAACTAACCCACAATGGGTATTCCTGTACCGACCATACGAACATCTTGCGGATTACTCGCAAATGCCTTAGAAGGCATTGATTGAGATTTTCTTTCGCTTTCGGAACAGAAAACTCTGGAAAAGAACGAGTCCTTTGTGCTTCTTGTAACATCTGCTTCTTTTATCAAAATTTCTCAGTCATTCCTAGAAAAAAGAGTAAGCGCTTTAATGATCAAGTACCTACAATACCAGCACCCACCACATCAGCGCCGAGTATCTGCAGTTTGGCCCAACTGTCAATAGAAACGCAAATCGGAACCGCAGATAGCCCTAACATAGGTTCGAGTCCAGGAAAACTCTTTTCTGAGCTTTGCCTAGCAATTTCATCGGTGATGCCATCTCCAATAATCTCATTATGACCTGAGCTCAGCCTGTCGACTGCGTTCAGGGAAGACCCACTTTCTTGAACTAGCTTGGAAGTCGTCAGAAGGTTCAGTTCTTTAGCGCAGCTTGATGCAAATCTTTTCAATAGTATTGCGGTATATTTCCGCTTGGAAAACAGAGAATTTTCAAGACAACTGCGGGACATTTTTATCGGTTTTAAAGCCACTCGTTAAGACCCGACTACATTCCTTCCCTGGCTGAGATTCTGGACTAACCATTTCGAGGCAAAGGGAATGTCGATTTTGTATTCTTTCAGCAACAGGAGTTCTGGTGCCATAGGATCAGACAGGATGTCGTTAAGACCAGAGTCAAAAGACATCAAAATTGAGTGCGTTTTGTATCAAAATCCAATTTTTTCAGACAGTAAATGGTTAAATGAGTGCAGCCCGTGATACAAAGATTCATCAGTGTATTTCTAGCAAAGCCGGACGTGTTAGAAAAAGCCTCCATGAAGCTAGTATAGACCGTTCTTTGGACCCTGGTAAAAGTAGCAGGGACGTATTTTTGTGAAAGACAACCGACGCATAGGATATAAAAGCTGACAGTGGCAAGCCCCACGTCTTGCCGAAAGTTGTTTCAAACTGACAGAAGGCCAACAGAACCTTGGAGGTTTTTGTCGTGACATGCTTAGTCCAAGAAGATTATTAGCCAGGATGACATACAAATTTGTTACTTAGCTTCGTGGGAGAAACGGCTGATGATGTCTTTTCGAATTAAATGGGTCAGACGCTGACTGGTCTCGTGAAGTCAACAAGAGTTTTTGAGGATTGAGAGGATTGACAAGCGCTTGCTGCGCTCTAGAGCTGTCAATCGTTGCACACCATCAACGTTTCCTTTCTTGGTAGAGACTAAACGCCACAATATCTGAGGGGAGCAGAGAAATCCTATACAAATAGTCGGGCAAGTGGAGTTGGAATAATTAACCTCACAAGTTCTTTCACTTTCGGGCAGGATGTTGAGAAGGTACAAAGCGAAGGTCTGGGAAAATGTGAATGCGCTAGGCTGCTTATCATAGCGCAAATTTTAAAGCAAACCTTCCTATGGCAACCGCCTTGTTGTTCTATTGGAAATGTAAAGACAATGCCAACACATAACATAATGCAGTTTCCTTCAATGAATGTGTTTACAACATGATTTCTATGTGATTGTGAAGCAAATTGCTTGCATCGAAAAGCCATAAATTGTTCGAAATGCACTCCTTGAATCGACACACTGGACAAAGTTAAACAAATTGGAATGAAGAAGACACAAAACTAAGTTCATTTCTTTTTTTTTATCATGGAACCTATTTTCTGTGAAACTTTGACTCGAATGCAGTGCTTGAAACATACGCAGCACACTCCAACCAAATCCAACCAGTTGTCGAAATGGGACACTTTACGTCGCTTTTAGATGCCACAACTTGGCTACTTCCCTTCCTAGAATTCCATTTTCAATGGATCCTTTCGTACCCAATTCCTAGACTCCGTGTCCTAGTCCAGTCATTTGCTTTATTTGTTTTCGAATGCGTTCATTCCGTTGAACACCAGATGAGGGCAGGGTATTCCAATTTCATCCTTTTGCTAGTTTCCCTTGGTGAATTTATGAATTTATTGCAAATGGATAGTCAAAATGTTGTTTATACATTCAAGTCCTGTTGTTGACAGGCCATAGAGTGCTCGTATGCTACAATAGTCTGGCCCTCCTCCAACTCATATATCAAGCAAACACAAAGACACGTACCAAAAATCGGGGTCATAATTTATATGTTCTCTCATTTGATATGCAAAAGTTTTTTGTTAGTTCATCGGGGTGCAGTATTTTTTAGGCGTCGACATTAAAAAACAAATACGCAAAAGTATGATAACTATAAAAAGAAATTTAAACAAACAAAAAATAAAATAAAAAAAAAAAACATTAACACATCGACGTGTAATAAAGTCTACGCAATTATTCATAAAATTTTCAGTCAATTGTTTCGAAAATGTGTTTGCATATTTTTAAATGCAGAAACAGTTAATTTCTTTTTGTCTGTTGTTTGTTTTTTTTTATATTTTTGTTTACTTGTAATTTTTTCTCGATATCCATACTGGCGGGAAAAAAAAGTCCACTCATACTTTGCCATGGCCATTGATGAGGATGGCTCAGGATATGGGCGGAGAACGACAAATAATTCACAAGCATGGATTATTAACGCGATGTATCTGCAAATAGCTTTTTGTTTATTAACGTATTTATTTGTATCTATTGTAGGAAGGGAACTTTAAATTTTAATCTTAATCAGAAATATGTTTGCTCTGCAAATGGGATGGAATTAGACGGGATCAATATGGACATTTTTTAATTAATTTTATTTGAAAAAATCTTTTTACAAATCCCTTATACGAAATATGAATAACCGCTGTTTAGAAAATCAAAATAAAAGTTCATCGGCGTGATGAGAATCAACAAGAAGGAACATTGAGAAATAAATAAATCTTTGGGTATGCTGATGTCCGTGACAAGACTTCTTCTTCATTTTAGCGGGACAATGACTTATTTGTAGATTATCAGTTAGCTTATTTTCTTAGACAGCGTTGGCATTATTTTTTGTGATGCGCAGTGGTAGACCTCGTCAACTACTATGCCAGGGTTTGATTCACAGGTGACATACAAATGAACAGAAAAAGAGAATTACTTATGCAATAGCAGTATTCATAAGTTTACAACTTCTGCATATTTAAACGCCTTTCGTCCTGCCGCCATTCGTAGACGAAGATACTCCACTTTCGCTGGCATCCGTGATAATATGGCTTTTTGCAATTTTGGAGAATAGCAGCGACTGATTTTACAATCACATAACATACTTGGCTAAGTTCGGCGAGCTAATGTTTCCCTTCCTTCAATTATCGTGCTAGCAGAGGGTCATCCCAGCCAATCTGCTACAGGAGAATTTTGAAGCGACAAGAAATTTTCGTAAGGGTCGGATACTGAGATTACTATTCTCTGCATTTCCCTATTTATCAGCGGTCTGATTAAAATAAGCACATCCATCGCAATCCGATGAAATTTTAGCTGGAATCGGAAGATGCAGTGTAGTCGGGTGTTTTAATAAAACCCAAGAATTTTCTCTCCTTTATTACTGGTATCGATATGTACTACTGATTGTTCAGATATATATTCGTTCAACTTCGACTGCAGTGTTTCAATATTGAATCCTCCAAGGCTATGGATCTTTGCAACCACGCTGCTTAAACGTTCTCCTTAGGCTTTCCTGTTAAATTTGCAGGTATAGTGATCTACATAACGATTAGCACCGATGGACGCAACTTCTTTCGAAGCTTGTTCGGCAAGATTGGCTGCCAGAAATTTTTCCTTGGATGTCCAAGGTTTGGTACGAGATGATTCTGTCATCACCTTGTCGTCAAAGGTTGGTTGCCTCCACAGAGTGCGAGTTAGTTGGCCATTCCGCAATTGGCAAACATTGCTACTTGACATTTCAGCACCAATAACAACACTGGCGGCATCCAAAAGCGTAGTCCACATACAGATACAGCAATTTCGCAGTTTTTTGGACGATATTGGAAGTTCATGGCATTCGGCGACATAACTCACTCAGTCGCTTCGTGCAGCAGCTTGTGGTGAAATTTGTGAGAGCCTTCTGTCTCAGATCTCTGTGGGCAAGATTTCTAAACACGGTCAGTCTACAAATGATGCCCGCCACCACGCGTGCATAATGATGTTCTTCCATGTGAACCTTCTGGCACTGACAGTGGGCTGCTATACCAGCCCATTCGCCTAGCCAATCTGAGAAATATTAAAAATTTTTGTTGAGTGCTATTGATTGGCGAGGATCTGGAGTCACTTAGACCTTCCTGCCTACTTGGCTAGCAACCGTTTCAGTACGAAATTCAGCCAGAGCAATCTGAAAAGGGATCAACAGTTCCATCATCGTGTTTATAACCTACGTTTGAAATTGGACGGTTGCTGAGTTTTCGCAGCCCGTTCTAAACACGCACTATAAATAGGCAAATACCATCGTCCGCTGTTCCAACCATGTAATCTACAAGGTCGCCCGGCCCCTGGTATTGACAAGTAGGTTCTTTCTACTAAAACGAAGCGTCTACATTTCCTTGTTTGGACATTCCAGACATCTATAAAGTTATTTTCGATTGCAGCGTTGCCCGGAACTGTGGAAGGTGGTATTAAAAGTCTCCTCTTGCCCTACGGTTTATTGGCTTTGTTAGCCTTTCCTCCTCTCTCACTATTTTAGCCTCCTCTCGGTTTGAGGTTCGCCTAAGGTACACCCTCTTCATCACATTGAAAACCACTGATAACCACAGGATATCTGTACTTATATTTAACTTAACTGCTAGTGCAGCCACCCATACCGTAGCAGGGCAAAGGAAGACCGAACCGATGTTCAGAATCACCCGAGAATGTGCTGTCTGCATCAGAGATGCCTTTTTGATGACATCCTCGACGTGGGCCGTGAAGTGCAGCCTGTTCTCGAGCGTCACTCTGAGATATTTTACGGACATATTGGGTCTATAACTTAATTCATGCGGTTTGTTAAGAGATGGCGTAACTTGTGTTATTCCATTCGAACATGCGTTGGAAAGCTACTGTTATTGTACGTCATTTCAGTATATGTCATTCATTTGTTCACTCAAATATGTTGAACTTTGTGCCTGAAAAAGTGTTTTTGCGGGGAGTTCTTCTTCATTACTTTAATATGAAGAAAACTGCCGCCGAAAGTCATCGTATTTTGGTGGAAGTTTATGGTGAACATGCGCTAGCTGAGCGAACGTGCCAAAAGCAGTTTGCACGATTTAAAAGTGGTGATTTTGGCTTGGAAGACGATGAACGTCCTGGGCAGCCAAAAAAGTTTGAAGATGAAGAACTGGAAGCATTACTCTATGAAGATTGTTGCCAAACACAAGAAGAGCTCGCAGAATCTTCGGGTGTCATTCAAGCAGCCATTTCAAAACGTTTAAAGGCAGCTGGATATATTCAAAAGCAAGGAAATTGGCTTCCACATGAACTCAAGCCGAGAGACGTCGAAAGGCGGTTTTGCATGTCCGAAATGCTTCTGGAACGCCACAAAAGGAAGTCATTTTTGCATCGGATGATTACTGGTGGTGAAAAATGGATCCATTAAGCCAATCCCAAGCGCAGAAAATGATATGTGAAACCCGGCCAACCAGCCAAATCAACGGCAAAGCCGAATATCCATGGCGCGAAGGTAACAACGAAGACAACGCTCGGCCCCACGTTGCTATTCCGGTTAAGAACTATTTGGAAAACAGTGGATGGGAAGTCTTACCCCACCCGCCTTATAGCCCAGATCTTGCCCCTTGTTATATACCCAATATTTGACCGGGATGATTAATTTCTGATTGGAAATTTCGCATAGTTTTTTTTCAGCTAGTTATTAGGACAACAGACTCCAAACAAGTAGTCTACGACTAGTAGATAGTATACTGCATCTATTCTGAACATATCGAAGCTTATTGTGTTTTCCGATGAATTCGATTCGAATAGATCCTCAGCCGAAAACAAGGCAAACATTATTCCTTTCTCCTGTATATCATTCGGTATTGGACCACACAATTGCATTGGAGATTCACCATGGTTCTAGAAAATATGAGACTTTTATGACTGTGTATGTCTCCCATGAAGATGGTCCTCGAACAGAAGGCTTTGGTTGAACAATCCAAGAGGTACTCCATGTAATTTGGCACGAGATCTTTTACTAGTTTGAAGCTACAGAATAGACAAAATCTAGACGTAAATCTTTGTAGATAATTTTATAGACTTTCTGTACACATACCGTGTCCAGACGTGTAGTATCTTAACGGCTTGAGCTAAAGATACATGTTGGTATTTGACTCCACAGTTAATAATTCCATTGATTAGCAAGGAAAGAAGAGTGAGAAACTTTAGCTTGAAGTTGAATCAAATGCTAGAAGGTATTCCCTGATGTCTCAAAATCTGTGGACTGTAATAAGTCGTCTTTTATAATTAATTAATTAAAATTAGTCGCTGCTTCTGTCCTCCGTAGCAGTCAGTGTACTACTTGTTATAATTTTTACTCGGATCAAGACTTTCGATGGCTTCGCTTAGCTTCTAGGAGCTTTTACTACAATAATTGAAAAAAAAACCGCTATTCCGGTGACTAAACTCTCAACATACATCTTAAAAAAGTTATAGCAGAGTTCAGCTTAAATAGCACGAATATTCAAAGGTCGTTTGAGGCATAAAATCAATAGAATTCACTCACCAGAAGAGCAAAATATCTCGAAACACTTGGTTGCCGCAAAATATTTCCTACTCTTATTTAACGGTCTGCTTCATTTGTTCTTGGCTAACGCAGTCTGTGAGAAAATCCCCATATAAATCCAACCTCCAATAAATTGAAAACCAAAAGGGGGAAACGTTTATTGCCACCGCCGTCGTTCATTTAGCATTTCGTTTTTATCCGTGCGATAATATTTTGGTAAAAAAAAAAAAACCACCAGCAAAAGCCAAAAACGTCCGCAATAACATTTCTCCACCAAACACCCATCCACTGGAGTATGCCAAAATGGAAATAGATCCTGAGTCTAAATCTTAAGGAAATACCGCGTTGGGATAATAAATTATTGCTCCCTAATAAAAGCGAACGCATAAAACATTCATAACCCTCCCGTCCCAGCAAAATTGATTACCCCCCAAAGTAAGCGTATTTATTTGAACGAAAGTAAAATACAAATGACTTAAAGGACTTTACCGTTATTTTTGTTGTAGTGTTCCCTTTTTTTTTTGTTGTGTTTATCGTAGCAAAAGATATTGTTATATGAAGCAATCGGCAGTATTATGCGGTTTTCCGTTGGCAGCTCATACTAAAAATCTGTCCCTTCTAGGCCACTTCCAGCTGTGAATGTGGCAGGGACTCATCGGTCGTACTCGTATGTTGTATGTCTAACGTTTAACATGCGTGCTAAGTTGATATACATTATGGAGGGTGGGAGCTAAGCAAACCCCCCGTCACAAGTCATAGTCACTCTTAGCCAGGAAAACAGAATTTTATTGCGATTTTGCTGCTGATGGTGTGGTTCTTAGTACAAAAAAATTTATGATTTTATTATCATTCACACCAACACATAGCCACATACTCGTATATTCGAGGGTAAAATGTGTGAGAATTGTACGTCATTATGTCGTGGAAATAAAATAAGCAAACATCTAGCGCCTCTACAAGGATGAAGGCATCGTAAAGGGCCTTTGAATGAAAACGATAACCATAATAGTATCCCTACAAACTGACCCATATTTGCCTTGCTTTAGGGTTCTGAAAGTCCTGAAAATTATTTGAGACTTCAATTCAACACATCATTGTTTCACTTTCTATTTGAAAACAAATGAAACTGTAGCTATGGGAGGAGGGTAATAAAACAAAATCTAACATAATCACTTCACTTGCAAGTGGAAAGCAAAGGGAATGCAATATCCTTGGGGCATCTCTTGAACTACATATTCTAAGAAATCGTAATTACAACAAATACCCGTAGCTCTTCGATATCCATCGGAGAAATTCTTGTTATGCAAGTAAATTATAGCTTTAAGGGATTACTGTACCTTCGCTTACCTGCTGATGATGCAGACAGTTTCTTCCTTATTACATTCCATTCAATTGATTTATTTAACAAGATAAAATTGCAATTCTTTAAGGACTTCTACTCAGTCCATATGCACATACGTACACACACTCAATTACATAATCATTGAAAGCCATTTCGAATCGAATGTCTACTAAAGGGAACCAAACTGATAGATAGAAGTTGCCTTTCTAACATGTCTGATCAATTTGGTCAATTTTCCAAAAGGATTCAATCTCAATTTTTGGGTGAACATATATGTATTCCTACTTCAGGAATCGATGAATTGGAATTCTTCCCACAGAACGTGAAAGGGAACCTCCTTAGTGTTATGTGAATGATTGGCTATAAATTCACCACAAGACATTCTATGTGCTATTGCTATCCAGACGAAAACGACTGTCAGTCGCTTCATTTAGGCCATTAATTGCATCATCTTCTATCCTTTGACGAGTATCTGCTAACGTATCCACAATACGTTTCTGAAGTTGATATGTCAGTATCTAACATATGGAAAGAGAAGACCAATGGAACTGAGGCTCCAGTATGCAGAGATGCCATTTCACTGCAATCTAATGGCAGTAGATTTCGGTCAGTTTGGGAGTAAATTTTCAAAATTGTCGAAATTTTCCAGGAAGTTGTGGTCCCAAACTATTCTTAGAGCTTCAAAGAGAAACTAATGTTTATGGAAATGACTGTAGATACCGCGGTTACTTCGTGTAATGATCTCCCTTTCCCATATGTTTCCGTGAAATGCGGTATCTTCTTTCTGCAGAGACAAATGCCGTTGAGCAAAGTACAGAGAACAGGGAGAATGTCAATGGTTTCAGCTCTGCGTTTACCTATATTATTTGAAAGCTATTGACTAAGGAGTATGTGACCGGAAAAAAAATATAGGATCTTCGCTAACAGAACGCAAGCACTTGTTATCTGCCCTGTCACAGAAAATTGGTAAGTTACGACTGCGGTCATGTTAAGCAAGGCAACAAATAACTCAAATATCTGCAATAGGCTCAACACGCCTCAAGTGTTTCGGGACAATCAACAAAGGTTTTGTACGAAACGAACTTAAAATGAATGCCAATCTGTCTGAAACGGGTGGATGTCTGTGATATTGTTGCTCTAAGCTCAAAATTCCAAGCAATTCCATTCTTGACCTACTTACTTTCTTTGCGATGCGACAATCCAGGGTGAACCTGAGCCGCCACCAACAAGACTTCCCAGCTACCACGATCTTTCGCCAGCCGCCTCCAATCCCGCAGTCTATGTTAGTTGGGGTGCCCTTCCACTCGCATCTGGCACATTAGATGCTCTCGTCATCTGCTCCGCCGTCCCTCGGGGTTTGAGTTGAAGACTCTTTGAGCAGGAGCTGCGACGTCTACTCGTTCAATATTGCCCAGTTATCTCTTCCAGTATAGTTCGTGGTTGAACATCCAAATAAATAAACTTGGTGGTGGAACGACAAGACAAAAATGGCGGCAAAAAATAAAATAGACTTGGAATAAAGCAATAAGGGATATCGAGTCCGTGCTTCTGGAGGTAGACTAAGAACGGTGTTAAAAAGAGTCGAATAATAGGTAACCAGAGTACGTGCGACAGCAGTAGAGCCGTTTTATCGGGAATCGGGAGATATACCCTCATAACAGACGACAAATGTTAGAGGAAGTGCAGCGTCGAGGCGCATGCAAATGCTAGTTTTCAGATTGCGGCACAACGGCGAAGTAACGAAGGAATATAGATGCTAACCACATCGCATAACCACCGAAGAATGCGCGAAAGTCGAACGTCTAGGATAGAATCTGAGATGAGACGAATTCCGAAGCCCAACTAATCGACAGAGAACTTTCTTGTTCTACCCTATAAAGGCAAATACGACACGAGAATCTGTAACAAGTTCTGATCCTTGAAGTATTGTATTGTAGTAGCCGTCGCATACTCTAAAAATATATGACCGAAACCTAGGCAGATCGTTGAACTTTCGACAAAGAACTTTCTTGTTCTACTCTATAAAGGCAAATGCGACACGAGAATCTGTAACAAGTTCTAATCCTTGAAGTATTGTAGTAGCCATCGCATACTCTGAAAATATATGACCGAAACCTAGGCAGATCGTTGAACTTTCGACAGAGAATTTTCTTGTTCTACCCTATAAAGGCAAATGTGAAACGAAAATCTGTAACAAGTTCTGATCCTTAAAGTATTGTAGTAGCCGTCGTACACTATGAAAATATATAGCCGAAACCTAGGCAGACATTCACCTCTTAAGCTAATGCTAGTTAATGTGGCTCGATATGTCACGTAATTTAAAGTTTGACAACAATGATAGAGAAAAACGGCAACGATTCAAAAGATCTTCATCGATTTGAGAAAAGCGGTTGATAGAGTTTCCAGCGACCAGGGAGAGAAATATGCTGGTATTAGAGTGGTACGTGTCAGTCGGAGTAAACGAGGTCTTCAACTATGATTCGTTGCTTCCAATGTCGTGCAAAATGATCAATTTAAACAGCTGAACGACTTTTCTTCCCTTCGCCGATGTCAGCGCTGGATAGATACACTTGAAAAAATCGCTCTTTGAATAAGTCACATTTAGAGCTCATATGTATCTGCGCAGCTGCTGAATGTCGCACTAAGCGATCCAGTGTGATTTAGCAAACTCTCATTATATATTGTTTTCGCATATTACGTCATGGATTCATGAAAATTCGACCGCTGGTAAATCGCGCTTGAGCATAGAGTTTTTGCTTTACCAATTTACGAGCACATCTATGACCATACACACATTTCTAAGAGTGGGTTCCAGAACGTATTAAATTATAGTGACATTTTAGAAAATTGAAATCAGAAGTCATTATACTGCGAAGAACTCTATCGCTCTATTACTTCATCCAAAAGGCACTTCAATCGGCGTCGGGTTCACTGGACTTAACCGTTCTCAACTCTTTTGGCCCAATAAGTCGGCGACAATTCACGAACTAATATTCGCATGCACCTCCAAATAGATTTTGCGAGCTCTGAAGCTATTAATGGTTGAGTAGTCGTACTGACAGCTCCTTCGCTATTCGGCAGGGGCTTAGTAGACCAGTGGAAGCCTGTCCAGTAATTATTTCACTTAAAGCTGGTGGCAGTGATTTATACTTTTGCGCAGTTTAATTAGAGTTTCAGTGACAGTAGCTGATTGTGGATTCTTATCTGGTTACCTGGGAAATAATTTTCGGGCATGAGGCTAAGGAACTCTACTTTCAACTAGTGCAGGTACCACCAGATTTTTCAGGTATTTCCACAGATTTTCACGTTTTGGATTTCGACCAGCTTATTGACTTCGTTCTTTTCGGAAAAATCTTCGCAGGAAGCGTTCCAGAAGTAACCTCTTACATTCTTTTAGCTGGAAGCCAATTTTGTTGATTTCAAGTCAGGCTATAGCAAATCCTGGAAATCCTTCTCCCATTTGGAGATTTTGATTCTTTGACACAAAACAGGGCTATATATTGATAGACAGGCTGGACTTGAATCTCGGTAAATCTTGTTTTCTGTTAAAGCTCCACATATGAGCACTATTTTAGAAAGCTTAGCATAAGAATCTCTCTCACTTTCGAGAGGACGAACTAATGACGCTGAATCTTTGCTTAACGAAGACTACTGACAATAGCAGTAGATGATGGTAATAACTGTTAGTTTAAGAAAGCCATTAATTCCTAAAGTTTAGGCAATCACTCTTGATATGAAAGTCCAAAATTGTGTAATGTTGTAGGCAGATCAATTTGCTCCACTTCCAATAGCATGGCAATAGTGGCAACTCTGTTCATATACCGTATTCAAACATTCCATACTCAAAAGTCCACAAGTGAATGTAGTGTCATTCATTCTCATTCTTATCACACATTTGTGAAAAGGAGAGTAAGAAGAATGATCCCATTGCTATAGTACTGGTCCTGGAGCAGTTGAATTTCTACCCGAAAATGTGGCAAAGGGTACAGTACAACGTGTTCAACCAAACGGAAAAAGATTGCTATCGCAAGCGGGCACAATACAAACCCAAAGACACAAAATACGACCGAAGAATAGTTACCAATTCGACCAAACTTAATCACCCTCAATTGAGTAAACAATACCCTGACCAGAAAAAAAAAGAAAGAAAACACCGAAAACATCCCCAAAAAACGAGCGGCGAGCAACAAAAACCCACACACAGTACAAGCGACTTCTACTCCACCGGACCGATGAAACCCATACTGCCACAGCACTACAGCACGACAATGCCACACGATCAAGGCTTCAGCCCCAAGAAACCCATCGAATTGTTGGAAAAGAATGCGACACCGGCACCACCTCCTCGCAGCCCAAATGTGGAACGGGAGGATGAGGTTTTGAAACGACAATCTGCAGCATTGCAATGAACGAACAATAAATGGCGACCGACTGACATGTACAATAAGGGAAATACCAACATGAGAGGCAGGGCGAACCGAAAAAAAATCGCACAAAACTGCTGAACAGCAAAACTCAAAGGCTGCACAAGGCGAATCGCCCAAATCGCACCCCCTGAAATACAACCCACCGGTCCACCTCCTTCTTGTTTCTGCGTGTGCTTTTTTCAAGCCTTCTATGTATACTTCCTACTCTTCTCTTTGAAATAGGATATCCAGGAGTACAATTTTCTATTTCTAACAATTGCACCTGGGTGCTTGGGAAAGATTTTCAAAACCATCCACAACTAGGTATGGGCGTTGCGGTGGTACCTACGAGTATTCCTGCTGGTACCACTGCTTTTAGAGTCCTGATGCCGGTCCTGCTGATGTTAGAGGTAGTGGTGGAAGTTGATAACATATCTATAAGCTCAAAGGATATTTAACACAAAGTTGTTGCGACTTGAAAAGGGGAAAAAGAATTGGGTTGTGATCATTTTTCTCGTTTTTTTGTTTTGTAGTTTTGTTACCCGCTTTGCGCTCCTGTTTTTTTTTTTTTGTTTCTATACAACAACAGAGAAAGGATGCAATGCGATAAATATTTACTAGCAAGGAGACTAGTAAGAGTCCTTGTTTTTTTTTTGTTATATATGTACTTTGCCAGTAGTACGGACTTCATAGAAAAGGAAGTTCGTTTTTACGGTTGGATTGGTTAGCTGGTTTTCGTCGGTTTGGTTGGTTGGTGTTTTGTCCCTAGTGAAACAGAAAATGCCAAAGTATAAAACAGACAAAAGGACGAACAACTAAAAATCTCGGATTTAGTTTTTTTTTTAAATTTTAGTTTTGTGGTTTGAGATGAAATGCTCTGCTACAAGTGGATAAAAGTTTCTGATGGCAGATAGTGGCGATGGATGCGGCACAACTAAAACGACTGAAGTACTGGGAAAAGGACATAAATACATTTCCCGGAAATTGCCGCAGAAACTCTTCAACTTAAAATCTGGGGCATGCTCATAAGAAAATGATACCAAATGGTGTTATCTGCTTTTTTTGTTTTTTTAATTATTTTTTTCTTGCTGATGCCGAAAGGATTAACTAAAAGAGAAAAGTTGTTCGTTCCTATATTTTAAGTTTGATCCATTTCTCAGACCTCAATTTACGACGAAGTTGGAGGGAGGAATATTCAGGTAGATCGAGAATTAGATCAAATTGAGTAGAGAAGGCAAGGACGATGCAAGATGCAAATTGTTGGTTTTTTAACGCCCTCACATTAGCCTCGAAAACAGCTCCATTTAGTTCCTCTCAACATCCTTTTGACTGAGCTTTTCTTGATATAAACTAGAAGCCCTAGTCTATCCTTGTTGTGTGTAACAGAGGAAATCGCCGGAGAAGGAATTCTCGACATAGCAATCACAAACACGCATGCAGAAACGTATGAATGTCAATAACTGGACGGGTGACCAGATAGCAATGATAGTTTTTCAAAGGTCGGTCGTCATCATAGCTTCAGTGTGCAGGCAATTCATCGTGCCGTGGAAAAGTTTGAGCGTGAGTACAGTCTTTGGTTCATAAGCCACCTACCACACAGATATTGATGCGAAATGAAGAAAACATTATCGAATAAGACCCAGAAAGGTTAATTAGGCACCGATCAGCTGAATTGGGCTTCCCCAGAAAGTCAACCCGGCTTATATTGTGGGTTGATTTGGGCCTGCATTCGTATAAGGTTGTGCTGAAGCAAGAATCGAAGACGGACGACCACAGACAACGCCGTGGGTTCGCTAATTCGGCGCTTGAAATGTTTAGCCTGTAATTCGGATTTTGGCCAAAAAATCATTCTCTCGTACGAGGCCAATTTGTGGCTCAGCGGCTATGTCAAAATTGCCGAAAGTTTCGGCCGAGCAATGATTTATCCGTAGTTGGTGCGGTTTATGATATGGCGGCATCATAGGACCATCATTCCGAAAAGAGGAAGGCAGACACCGCGTCAATGGTCTCAGTTATAGAGCGATGTTAACCGACTATCTGGGGTCAGAGCTTGACAACATTGATATATCCGAGCTATAGTTCCAATAAGGCGGCGCTGCAGGCCATACAAGCAACGCAACGCTCGAAGTTGTGAAGAAGAAATTTGGCGACTGTTTCATCTCACGGTGAGCGTTCATCAATTGGCCGCCGGGATCAAAAAAACTCATCATAATGCACATGAACCTTCCAAAAATGATGAGAGGTCATCTGAGAAACGCTGCACCGCGGCCATTTTTAAATAAATTATTCTATAAAAATTCTATTTTATAGTCCATACCAATAAACTCCAACCTTTGTAAACTCGATTTATTTTATATTTTTTCTGAAAAAAATATCACGGCCTCTAGAGTGGCCTAACCACTTAAGCTACAGAAAATGGTGTTAAGAAGAACAACCCAGAGCAGTGTACGTACTCTAACCGCTCATCTACCTCTTGAGATCTTGGTAATATTGAAAGACAATGGCCTTAACCCGACAGCCTACACTAGCAATATGGCCATCCTGCTGTTGGACAAATTCTTTTCTTTCCCAACCGAAAGATTTGAGGTAAAAATCGCCTAAAAGCTACAGAAGATTGGAAGGACCGGCTATAGTACTATGTACTTTTAATGACATCATGCGGTGGTTAGGAAACCCATCCTAATATACGACACGTAAGCTTGGCGTATGTAAGGACATTGCAAATCTCACCAATGCTGGTTAGAAGGCCAAATGCACCGAAGTACTGGGATCAATCCAAATAGGACCCACATCGGAAAGGAATCTATGCTCAGTCTCTTTCCAATGGGTCTGTGTATACTGCAAAAATTTAGGCTGCGAAGGAAGCTCCTATAGTCACCTTCAACTTGCTGATGCACACCACGAAAGAAACTCGAAACGCGTAGATTTGGCGTTTCGATTCACTAAGGGAAGATGGTTAGACAAAAAAATAAGGTAGCTTAAGTTAGCAATTCAAAATCAACTTTTTTTGAGATAATAAGAACTATGAACTGTGGAATATAAAAAGGCGTTCGCTTAGAGCCTTAACTAACAGCCTCTTTAATGAGGTCGGTCCGAAACCTCTAGTTGCTCCAAAGTTTGTTATCGTACGCCTCATAGGTATACCTTCCGTAAAGGACTATATTTCCTGCAAGTCATGACATTTTCCGCGTGTCTATTTTAAGTCCACCTCGTTTTGAGGATACTAATGATTTACCCAGAGGTATATGACGTTGGAATCTTTTGGCAAAATATCTGTTTAACCAGGTTCGACAAAATCAGGGACCACCACAAAACTAACTCCCAAATGATTCAGAGCTTCATGACGTCTCTCATGGTGATTACGAATTGGTCAACATTCTAAGTAGATACAAAATACAGGGAGTAGCAAGCAGTACAAATGGTCTATAGTCTGAGACATGACTACCAATTTGCATTATTTTTATGAAAGGATCTTTATTAAAGAATCCTCTAAGGGTAACATCAAAAGTTTCACCAAAAATAAATTCAAAATAGCTTCCCAGAGTTCAAGATTTCGACATAAGAAGAATTAAAAAGTTCTGAACAAAAATGTTAGCTCAACAAAATAGTATGCAGGTGCATTGCCATGTCCTTAGTCAATCCGCTTTGTGTGCATGTGGGGTCACTTTCGCATTGTTAACCATCAAACTTTGAAATAATATTTACACTCTTAAAGACGTACCTAAGTTGTATCTATGAATGTGTTTGCTCTTTCAAGCATATTTTCTTTCTTTAGAATATTTTCCGTAACTTTCGAGGACCATATTTGTCTTTGTCTTCGTCTTTTGTCTTTTTGTTTTTAGTCTCATGTATTCTTAACCATGCATCAATGTGGAAGAGTTTAGGGATCCACAAAAATTCCTCCGGATGAAATTAGCTCCCGGTGTATTCCAAGGACTCAGCACATACATCTTGCATCCAGACTTTGGTAATACACATGCTTTTAAGTTGATTAGTGTTATCCTTTAGTGGAAAATAACTTTGTAGTTCCCAACAAAATAGAACAAGGCTCCTGGTCTGGAAGAGAGAAGATTCTTCTCTGAATTGGTTTTAACGATTTTTTTTTGTTCCTTCTTTTAGGAAAATGTATTTTCTAGCTTTTAAGAAATCTTGCGCCAAAAAATCTCTTCCCAAAAATATGAATAAAGAACAGCAGAGAGGGATTTTGAAAGAAGTTTTTCCGCGAGACTGCATTTGTTGAGGTAAAGATAGATATTACGTAATAATATTTTTGGCGGACGAGTAATATGATTTTGTTAAAAGCTCAGAGAAGTTTCTAAAAGGATTGCTTTCATCGCAGCTGGAAGGGTTCTCGAGGGTTAAGCATTTTTCTAATAACAGAATTTATTCGTATATAGGATAATGCTGATTTGATTGCTTTATACTAAAGATACCACTCTTGTATTGCGTTTGCTTCTTGCCATATAAAAAAGGTTTGAAGTATTCATATGAATTAGAGTGAGACATTGATCATTGATCTATAGAGCAACATAGAATTCAGAGCTTTCTCATTAAAAAAGTTGAAAACAGAAGGAATTTATGGCGGTTGCTGCTAGTAACATTGACGGTTTTAATCCAGAATTTTTAAACCGTGATGCTACGAAAGGAGGAGGAGTTGCAATATTTATAAAAGACAATATAACTTACACAATATTACCAGCTAGCCCAATAAACTACGAGGGTATGCACCTAGAAATATGCCATAACGTTGAACAAAAGCATGTACATGCAATATACAGGCGACCTAGCTCGAGTGTTGGAAGGTTTATTGAAGAATTAGATGGAATTATAAAGGGGAATAATGAGAATATCGTGTTGGGAGACATCAGAGATGAGAATAACTCACTTGTTTTAAAATACATGGAAATGATGGCTTCCAAAGGGCTAACAAGCGTGATTAAAAATCCCACGCGTATTGATGTTTTAAATAACACAGCGACGATAATTGACCACGTATATGTTAGTATAACTAAGAGTGAAATATTCTCAGCAGTAATTGAAACCGATCTCTCTGACCATTACGTTGTTTTATATGCAACGAAAAGCCTAAATAGCTCTGAAACACCATGTAAAACCGAGGTTAAAAATATTAATCAGCAAAAAGTTAATGAGCTTATTCAGAGTACAGACTGGCAACATATACTTCAAGAAAATGACGTTGTGGCACTCTACAATAAATTCGTAGGAGAAATGAATAAGTTTTATGCTGAATCAAGTAAAATAACCACAAAGAAAGGAACACGGAAGCATAAGCCATGGATAACTCCAGAAATAGTCCCAATGTGCAAAAAAAAAGAGATGAGTTATATAGGAGGTGGAAAAACAGCCCCAGATGTAAGACGTTTGAAGATGAGTACAAAAGATATCGAAACACAGTTACTAAGAACATTCAACTTATAAAAGCCAAATACTACCAACAAAAGTTTTTAAATGCCAACAACGATCCGAGGAAAACGTGGAGTATTGTGAGTGAACTGCTAGGAAGAAAGAAATGCTCAGTAGACGAAGCAATTTAAAGTAATTTTCCAAATGCTGCCGATGGCTTAAAAGACATTGTTGAGGAATTTGCGGAGCGGTTTTCAAATCAAGCGGCAAACATCATTCATATCTGTGATACAAAAACCTCAAACCATAAGAACTGGCAACTTCAAAAAAGTATTTACGTAGAGGAAGCAACAGAGCCTGAAGTTTACAAAATACTGTGTCAGCTGAGTGACAAAAAAGGTCCTGAAGCAGACAACATTAGACCAGTTGATCTCAAAATAAATGCTATGTGTCTCACTCCTATAATCACGAAGATCGTAAACCGTAATTTGTGTCAATCCTGTGTGCCAAAACTAATGAAAACTTCAATAATTCGCCGAATATACAAGGGAGGAATAAAAAAAGATACGGTGAATTATAGACCGATACCAGCGGTTGAAAAATGTTTGGAAGAGGTAGTTGTTAATCGTGTTAATTGTTTTATGTCGAAGCACAAAGTGATTCATCCAAACCAATTTGGTTTTCAAAAGTGCAAGAGCACTCAATCGTTACTGGGGGAATTTACCAACGTCGTGAATGCTGGACTGAATAAAAACCACCACGTACTTGTGCTCTTTATAGATTTCAGCAAAGCGTTTGATACCCTGACTCCTGAAAAACTTGTTGAAAGCGTCAACAGATTAGGACTGAGAGGAGTGCTGGCAAACTGGCTTAAAAGCTATCTGAGTGAAAGAGAAATACAAGTCAAGATATCTGACACGCAAAAAAAGAACGATCAAATACGGCGTGCCACAAGGTTCCAAACTGGGCCCCATATTATTTATACTGTTCACAAATGAACTATTAAGAACATTTAAAAAAGCTACTGCATATGCCTACGCTGATGACATCGCAATCGTCGTGCAACACAAGGACTTGCACTTAGCCATAAAGATACTGCAACACGAGTTCAACCTTGTATCTGAATGGTGTCATGACAACGGCCTGGTGATCAACTCAAATAAAACTAAGTTGATGCATATTCGGACTCCATCGAAGCCAACGGAAGTTATTCAAATCTTTCATCGAAATGATCGTTGTCCATTACTGAGGAGCAGCAGCACAATCGAGGTAGTTAAAACCATTAAATACCTCGGAGTTACCGTTGACGAGAATTTCCTGTGGCGTGAGCACATTAACGTACTGCGTCTTCAACTTAAGAGCACTATATTTGCAATGGTGTATCTTAAGCGTTACTCACATATGGAGGTACTAAAGCAAGTGTACCACTCGTTGGCAGAGTCACGCATGAGATACGGGATTCTGGCCTGGGGAAACGCAGCAAAAACCCACCTGGAGAAGATATCAAACTTGCAACATCGTCTTGTTAAAATTATTCGACACACTAATTCAAGTTTTAAAGTTTTAGATGTAAAGGCAATCTTCCAGATGACAACACTCCTAACTTATATGGACGACCGACGGTTTCTTCAACCCATCAACCACACGCTAAACACCCGAAGACGTGCCCAAGGGATGCAAGAAGTTCCGACAGCTTACAACTCGTACGGAGACAAAGAACTACGATGCACTGTTCCTAAATTATTAAATTCGCTCCCACCGTTATTGAAAATTATTTTTAATTTTAAAAAAAGGAAAAAAGAGATTAAAAAACATTTTATTGAATTTCATCATGTAAAGTAGAGTCATATTAGTAATTCTTATAATCACAGTAATAATATTAATTTCAAAATTAAGTAATTGTATTTAAACCTAATCTTTTCAATTTGAAATCACTTCAAAACTATATTAATGTTATGTCCAACCACCTGCAGATAAGCACTTTGCTTTGCAGGTAAAACAATGTTAACGAAAATTTATGTACGAATAAAAACCACCTTTGAATTGAAAAAAAAAAAAACGCCATACACCTGTAAAGCGCAACCGTTTTCCTGTAAAGTAAGGCTCCGTAAGAAGGTTATCATTCCCTCTTAAGAAATTTCTGAAGAAGCCGTGAATTTTTTTAGTGAAAGCTACCATCTCTTCATCGACTTCAGAGTCGCATATTATAGCAATCAGTGATTTCACCTACCCCGGATTAAGTAGGATACAGCGATCAAGTTTCTCACGGAAAACGAAGCGATGAATATTTACGGCATCCCTGCCAAACCATTTCAAGTGCAGCTAAATGAGCAGTTCCTCAGGAATGCATAAGGGTGATGGTCATCAATTTTCGAGAAAAACGGAAATCTTGTGGACTGTGTAAACTGAGGAAATATATGCAGTCTTGAAGACGTAGCCAAGATAATAGCTAGGACCTTATAAGAACCGATTGAGGAACTTAGAAATAAGGAATAAAGGACTTATATTCAATTCTCGGGGGATCTTCTTATATCGTCCATTGCTTCGAGTACAGGTCTATGCTACATCTTTTATTTATCGTTTTTGAGAGCTCTCAACTGCTTTCGGAGAAAGCGTCCCAGGAGGCAAATGTATAGTAAGACTTATATCTTAAACAATATTAATATGTTAGAGGTTTCTGAAGTCCAAAAGGGAGTGTGTACACTAAGGACGCATAGTGTCATCGCTGTTGCTCTTGGTGACTAGCACCGACATACTTCATGCAGCATTGACGAAATGTAAGAATAAAATTCGATGGACTTCGTAAGATTAAAATTTAGGACTTAGATTCAAATCTCGACCATGAAAAGGCGCTAAATCCTCTTGCGATATCCAGTGTGTCGAGTACAAGTTTATGCTACATCTATTGTTTATCGTCTTTTACATCTTTCGACAGTTATCGAGTTCCTGTCTGGTTTATCTTGGATAGGACAGTCATCACAGAAAAACTACATAATGTGCGAGTACCACAGGGATGCATAGTGTCACCGCTTCTGTTCTTGGTGCAACATATTCCATGAAAAATATGTATGAAATTCTATGGGCTGTGGACTAGATCTTACTTGAACCGTAAATACTTCGACTGTACTGACAATGCATGCCATATCTCACATCGGATAATGGGCCTTTGTCTGATGGATTACACTGGGAGATGAAACAAACAAAATAGAGCTTAAAACAAACACAACCAAAGTTAAAGCCATAAACACACTTCGTCCTCAACTCAATAATGACAGGCAAGTCGAGGAAGTATTCTAGATCTTGAACTTATAATCTCGGCTAACCTCGATGTCATCGATTAGATGTATGAAGCAGAATCGAGAAGGCAAAGGCTTCATGCGCAATGTCTTTTAAAATCTGAAAAAGCCATGTTCTTAGCACAAGGTTCGACTTTTCTAAATGGGTTGAGCACTTGGAAGATGAATACCAACAGTACTTGCAACCTACAGACCTTCACGGCTAAAAATCATCTTGAGTATTTTTGAATTTAGTCGTGTCTCCCATGGTCCATTGACATATATTATCGATATACGAGAAAGGAAGTGGCAGTGGATTGGACACTGTATTGCGAAATATGCCAACTCCTTTTGAAAGGAATTGGAGACAGCTCAATAGCGGTGCAGTATTCCAAACAAGACGGTGGGAAGTTGTTGTTAATCTTGACTTAAGGTTAAGTTCAGTCAAGAGAGAATTAAATATCGAATCACCGCGAGTCCAAATCGAAAAGGACTTACTCTCCAAAGCATTTCTAGGTATTTCATGTTTTCTGTTATGGTGTCTTTACAATGTTGGCAGAAAAGGTTATTTGTGGTCGTACATCTGTGGAAATATTTTCGAATGTTACGCTCAAAATAACATTCTCCGAATTAAGTATTGAAGATCGTACTATTATCCACAAGTTCATGCCAATTTAAAAAAAAACATCCACCAAAAGGATTGTACATAGCTAAAGTAGAAGTTTTAGGACTAGAATTCTAAATCACGAAGACTCAGAGAAAGCTTATCAGTCTAGAGTTGATTTGATTCGCTGTGCGTTGTGCATGTGCAGAAAGGTCTCTGTTTATAGTGTGTATCATTGTCATATACTTTAAGCCGATTACCTTCAACACGATGCGACCGTAGGCCGGACACTCACAGAGAAAGTGCTTCCTGGTTTCGTCATCACTCTGCTGTAAGGTCGCAAGGTATTGTGTTACTTATGCCAGCACACATACATAGATGCTTAGCAATCTTAATGCCTTATTACAAAACTAATAAGCAGTCTACAGTATACAGTCTTTCATATTGAGAGATAGCTGGTAAGCCGTCGCTCGCCCCCCTAGAGATGCCGGAAAACATTCATTTGGTCTGCCATGCAGCTATTCTCGTAGAAAATCCAACTGTCAATGGAATCCCCAATCATGGGCGCAGGTACCCCTAACGCGGGTTTAGTTACTGAGAAACTTTCCTTTGAGCAAGATTATCGGCGATATCATGGCAAACTGGGTCCGAAACAAGACTCAGTAAATCTAATTTTCCAACTGCGTTCAGAGAAGCCTTATATTTTCGAACTAGCTTGGTTCAGCACGGCAATAATATCAGCTTATGGCGCGCGAGGCCTTCAAAACTCTACTGCATGTTGTGTCAAAGGTTACTTTCTTTGAAATGGAAGATGGCTTTGAACCTATGAAATTAATACCGAGGGAAGGGAGACTCATCCGTGGATCTAGATCAGAACCAGGTATGCCAGAGAAAGTTCCATTATCCCGGGAAAGATATTTTTTTGGAGTCTGTTAAAAAATTCAGTGACGTATATGCCCTTGTTTTAACAGCCATATTCATGCGCCGCCCACTTAATTTTTGTCGTGCTTTGCGATGTAGCTAGTAACTAATAGGTATTAAGTGATCCGACCTTCATACTACAGCGAGTACTTTGTGGCCTGGATCAGATGTGAACATAACTAGGGCGATTTGAGTTCCATCTCTTTTATAAAACGCCGGCCCGTGAACTAACTCGGCAAGGCTAAGGGAAGTACATACTTTAACGGCTTGAAGCTGCGTTTAGATTTTCAAGATCCACGCCCATCCATTTATTTATATCCAGCAAGAGTTCCTTTTATGATATGGTAGCATTGTACGTTAGCCTAAGCAATGCCTCCTGTCTTCTTTAAAAAGTCAACACTTTTCTCATTTTCGCTCATCAACAAGGGCTATGGACTGCTAACTGGAATGTTACTGCGCATTTGTCAAAAGAACTAATTATTCCAAAAAATGACGCTCATTGTTTAGGTGATGGTGTCGTGTCGGAACAGCTCTTTGGTAAGCTCCTTACAAACCACCATATGGACTATGGTTAATATATCGAAAATATTGGATCTATCAACAGCTACAACTAGTGATACACTCCAAATACCATTTTGGTGCCAATTTAAATTTCCATCTTGAGAACCATGTCAAAACTTCTGTATTTCCCTCATTCGAAACTTGTTTCATCAACCTTCTAAAATATGAGTAAATTAACTATTTTCATCTCCCGACAACCTAATTCCTAACAAATTCCCTGTACGTGGACCATTTTCTCTAGGAGATCTTCAGCACAATCTAAAGTTGCCATCAGGCATTGCATAATCGATGCAGACAGCAGTCAAACTTCATCGCTAATTTAAATTAGAGGACATACATACTCGTATTGTCCTCCAATTCAGCGAATCCAATCTACGACATATGAGCGCTTATCAACACATCCTCGTTGCTGGCAAAAAGGAATATCTGGGAGTTCCCTCAAGTGGAAGTGTGAATATTCACTAGAGTAGCTTGGAACACTCTAATGTTTATCTGCCGGTCCTTGGGAAGTGTTGAATGAGTTCACTTATTCTGTTATATCCAGTTAACACATGGAAAAGTTTTGCATATTTAGAATTGAAATGGAAGAAACTTTCGACGAAATGAAGAACCAAATCTAGGGTTTGACGTCATGGAGGACATTTAAGGGATATTCAAACATTGTGGGGGTTTTAATAGTAGCGATTCCTAGGCGTAATTTCTTCTAGTAATAACTAGAACTAGACAATGTTTTCCTGTGGTGGCTATTCTCATAAACACTGAGAGCTATTTGAAATACAAACTCAAAGTTGTTTTGATAACATTTCTCAAAATTCTCAGTCCCCTTTACTTGCAGTTTAGTACCAACAAGGTGTAACATCTAGGTATTGTACACCCTTTTTCTTTTCTTTTCTATGCAAATACTAACAAAGCCATTTCAAAGGCAATAATCTAAGCATACCACTAGTGGATACCAAACACTTGAGCTCATGCTCCTCTAACCAGGAGAGCGTTGTGATCGGCACGAGGACACCGACAGCCTACATAATTCGTTCGAAGGTTTTCCTATGGACGGACGACCTAAGGCATTTCACCTAAGTCGATTAGCAAATGCCAGTACATAGAGCAGCAGCAAGAAGCGTGGTAACCAGATCTGCAGAGAGTCCAGTGGAAGATTCTGTACGCACAGCCTAGACTATAGACGTACAAGTTAAATGAGGGCTAGGATGGATGGATTTGCACAAGCCCTTAGTATAGAACGTCCTGACATTCATATACCATGTAACCTGGTTAACTTGATTTGAGTTTTAGGAGCTGACCATCCATTTTTTGTGATTGAGGAACATTTTTTGTAATGTGTGGATCAGATATTGCTTCTCAATTGCAAAAAGTTGAAGAGTCTACAACAACTCATTGGTAAATTTGGAAAAACTATTGAAACTTTGGAAGAAGAAACCAACTCGGTCTTGTAGGAGCCGCAGATTCCGAATGGATTTGGGTTGCAAAATAACAAGATAGAGCTTCTGAAGCTGAGCACTTTGCATCACTGCAAGTACATGTATTCTATGCTTCCTCGGTGCACCATTTTGGAGTTTCTTTGGAGATTACAAGGCAAAGCTGATGTATAAAATGTGCCACAACACAGAATAAGTGTCAGTTGGGCGGCGTAGTTCGGCGAGCTACATCAAAAGAAAAATAAGTTTTTCGAAACGAACCAGCAGGCTTCGGATATGGACAAACGATATGTTGATGATATTGGGCTGTAGCAATCGGTGGGCCCCCGCCCAATTATCAAGGCTTCGCCCATCAATGACGTTGTCTAATAAAAAGCGGGGGTAGATTATTCTAAACTGGTCTTATCGTAAACATCCAGATTTTATTGCATGACTGGATGATACGATTTGACCAGTTACAAGTTGCCGGTCATAGGTCTTGTTGGTAGGCTTGACCACCGGTAGTCCATACCAGGACTTAAATCACGGTACCATGGGAGTCAGGAGCCCCCCGGATTTCGGTCCGGGCCTGACTTGTTAGAGGTAGGCCCCCTTGTGGGAGCGTCATGGTGGCTGTGGTTTAAACCCAAATCGCGGGTACGGGTTTCCTTTTTGGTTTATCCCATTGTAGAGTTGCAAATGAAGTACTGGGTGCTGCGACCCTAAGAGCAGCAAGAGGTTTTGGGTAGGCCTCGACTCATACCAAGGGTGGAACTTGTGCCTCCAACACAGTTCCGAATTGGTATAATATATAAGCGAACTATTAAATAATACAAGCGAGTGATTAGCGATGGCAAGGCGTATCCTTGCTCCCTATGGGTGTATGGGCACTTCGTAAACATTAAGTCTACATGACAGGAGGTTTACGTTAAAAATCCAGGTACGTTCTGTAGCAATCGGTAGGCCCCCGCCCAATTACCTGGGCTTCGCCCATCAATGACGTTGTCTAATAAAAAGCGGGGGCAGAGAATATTACTGGTCTTGTCGTAAACATTTTCAGATGACGCCACCGATGGTTGCTACGATTTGACCAGTTACAAGTTGCCGGTCATAGGTCTTGTTGGCGGCTGGACCACCGGTAGTCCATACCAGGACTTAAATCACGGTACCATGGGAGTCAGGAGTAAACATAAGTCTACATGTCAGGTGGTTTACGTTAAAAACCAGAGACTAATGTAGCAACTTTCAACGATTGGAGTCTGGAAAGTTAAAGCCCTCTTCAGTTTACGAAAACGAGATCCTCTAATTGTCAAATTATTGCTATTTCAAGAACTTTAGATGTCAAAGAGCAGGCGAGCGAGAGGATGAGGGCTTATGTGGTATATAATTGTAGAGATTTTTGATTTCGAAAGTCAAAACAGCTTAGCTAATCGATCACTCATTGTGTGAACACTGAAGCTGCTACGAGCTCAGCTGATAGGCAGGCTTATAGGCAGCGACCTAAAAAGCCATTGCGATTAGCGGAAGAGTTAAAAGTTGTTCCGACTCTAGAATTTCGCCACCATTATTTTTTTGGACAGCGCGTTCTGAATTACTGAACTAATTTAGGTAAATTTGCTCCTTTTTCTGTTCAGAATGATATTCAACATCTAAGATCAGGTGGATCTGGGATTCCTTCAATACATCAATTGGATTGACTTCTAAGTAGCTCTTCTCTAGTCCTGATGATTGCGTAAAGTCATAAGTCATAAAGCAAAATCCGGAAACTGTTTTTAGCAGACGGTATCATATGACCCTCAATAATACCTTTGCAAAGGTTCTGGTGCATTTTAGTGTAAATTTTTTGAATTAGACCAGTGCCAAGTCAGGAAAAAGCAGCCCAGATAGTTATGCTTCCCCCGTCATGTGAAATCCTTTCAACGCTGTATTTTTGATCATGCTACTGTTTTGTGGATGCTAGACATATTTTTTCCCATCTGATCCGATCTGACAAAGCCAGGATTTTACAATTCAAAGCCGATAAGATCGTTGAAACAAATTTTCGTATTGAACGAGAACTAAGATCTTGCCCTCGGTTTTTTAGAGATTGATGTCTCTGCAGGTGATGCAGTTTTGCAGGTCTTATTTCTTGGGGATAGTGATCTTCCAGTCATAAGGCACATTTTTTACCAATAAAATTTTTCAAATCAAGTTATCTTCGATTACCTTAAAGAACTCGGCAATTAGGCCGTCCGCCTGCCGGACCGGATATCGTGTTATATAGGCTTCAGTTTAGATCTTGCTATTCTTACTTCATTTTGGTCGTGTACGGAAGTCTCGGCTTTCATCAGTGGTTTGCTCTGTCTGACAGCGAAATTTGACACACTGCATGTCACGTTTGGTTAAATTTCCGAACATGGTTCCTCCTTGCGTGCACTCTTTAACATAGCGGATTCGTGCTGTTCAGTTACGACATTTCTGACGGCTTCCTGGGAACGATGCCGTTTATCTTTGGCATTTGATGCAGATTGTTACGGAAATTGGATGAATCGAATGCATAGAGTTCTGGAGGCTTATTACATTGAGTCTGTGTTCGACATTGAATCTCCTTGCAGTATTTCTCCACTCTGTGGTATCTGAGGCATCCTTAGACGTATGCACGATAGGACCCGTGTCAATATGCTAACTGCCTTCAGGTAAATAGCCGAAAGATCTCAGGATCTTGTAGTGATCAGATTTAGGGACCATTTCAGAAAAGTGGAAGCACATCGCAGATCTTAGCTCACTTAATTTGAGGACGACAAATGGTCAGCAAAGACATAAAGATCAAAGTGCATATTTCGGTAAAGGTTTAACTACTATGAGTATGGTAACATAGCAACTGCATAGCTGCACTGAGCGAAGATAGAGCAACCCATTTATGCTACTTATTACTACGAAGCTTACTTTGTGAAACAACATCCCCTGGAAATCGTAGACGGTTTCTTGGTGGTATTAAATGGCGATCAGGTCAGGAGATGGAGGGTATACTCTGCGATAGTAGTAGTCTTGACGACAGGAAGTTATCTAATGATAGCAGCTCCTTACCAATACTACAATACAAGAATTGCAACAGCGATTAAGGTCCTTAAGAAAAATAAGGCCGTGTGCAAATACTCGTACATCGTTAAAGCTTATAAGTGACCGAAAATCTAAAGTATAGTAACCTTGAAGAGGATAAATGAACCCTTAGATTAAGCTCCCCATATATAAGACAAGCAGTCCTCCATTCATGTAATAATCCGCGGATCATTAAAGAGCAGTACACTAAGTAAAGGTCAAGGCCCTACGTACCTTTTCTTGCCGACTTTGAGACGGGTTTTTGCCGCCATGAAGTAGGGCTTAGGATAAAAGCTTCCGAAATCAAAGCCCTTAATCTTTCATTGCACTGCTCCCCAGAAGGGAAAGAAGGCTGATAATTCTACTTATCTAAGAAGCATCGTCTCGGCTGATGGCAGTAATAGATGATGGGAAGGCTAAATATGTGCTCGGTATGCTTTCAAAAATTTGGGAAAGCAATGTTTTTAGCATTGACAATATCAATCTTCTACCGTTTCGTCCGAAAATTGTCAAATTGTCATATGAGTGCACCTGATACTCGAAAGCTGCAGACCTTCGGACAACTTCATACAAGAACAGAACAGAATAATTCCGAGCGCAGAATTGCTCTTAATATCAGATTTTCGTCAGATGTAAAATAATCGCTTTAGAAATGTCCAAACTTCTGGAGGAGGACCTAAATATGACAGACTCTCTACATTAGCTTCTTCTTGAAGTGCCTCCAAGACATCACCTCCGAAAACGGACAGGCTTTTTGATTTTGCGGCGGGGTCTAAAGTTACGCTGTTTCCACACATTGATACCCATAAAGGGACCTGACTGGCGCCCACAAACCAACATCGACTCGGACTATTATCTTATATTAGCCAAGACTAGGATGTGGATATCCGTGATGGTCCAAAGCCACCGCACTATTGAGAGAAAATTTGACATCGAACGGCGACAATCTCTTGAGACCGCCAGGCCTTTTCCGAGTTTCCTTAACCTCCAACCTATAAAGCGATGTCGACCTCGTCAGAAAAGCTCAGATAACCCGGTTTAGAGGGCTATGTTACATTGAGGGTATGGACACCACCGTCTTAGCGTGGAATGGTTTTGAACGATTTCATCATAGGCGGCGCACACAAGTGGAAGTTGACCAACTTCCTGTTCGCAACTGGAGGCAGCTGAAAAAAGACCGCCCTAGCTAGAGAGAGAGGCATGTTAGATGGGGTCCTAGTCCACCTCGCACTGTAGAGCCATCTAAGTAAGTAAGCAAATAAGTAAATCAGGATGCTGAAATAGAGAGAGCAGAGCTTAAACCTTATCCCAAGCAAGTTACTAGTTCCAGAAGCATGGAGATTAGCAAAAGTGGACGAATATCCTCAGTTGTTTTAAATGCAAGATTCTTTCAGTGGTTATCGGTCCAGCTTTCGTTTACATGCTTTGAGTGAGCATATCTAACGCCTTAAAGGGCTAGGGCATGTATTGTGTTTGGACAGCACTATTCTGGTCGGAAGGGCGATGCAGTAGAGGAGCTTGCCGTAGGTGGAGCTCATCTTAGAGTGCGCATTTGGGGGTAATTGATCAGATTTTGCAGAAACTGGAGAGGTTTACTGCTTGAAGTACGGTTTCGTTCAAGTAGAGCCATCTACGAGTAAGTAAGTTTTTTTTGGTTTTTTTTTGTCGGAAGAGAGCGCTCAGATAAAGAACTAGTCCATTTTACGAGGAATACTCGACATACGATGAAGAGATTGCCTTCAGAGGATATTTAGGTGATGATAAGTTTTTGGCTTTACAGAAATAGTATTTCCCGAACTGCACTCCATCATTTGCCATTGAACAACCCTCTGCTGCGGCACTTTTGGGAACATCTTTACAGCTCCCAAAGTAAAGAGAGGTTAATATCGACCCCCTGTTATACAAATTATCTGCCTGTATGTTGTGGCTCAGCTTTCGCCGCAGGTAAATTTTTATTGGGTTGAAACATAGCGCCGGATACTGACTGTTGCATTGTTGATTATGCAACGATCATATAGGTGCCTTTCAGTTGCTGAGTAAAAGGTTCTCAGAATACCAGGTTTCCCTAACTCATCGGAAAGATTATATAGTACAGGAACTAATCTTGAATTAAGACGTTGGGATGGTAGCTCGTCTTGTTCTACTTTTCGACCGTGCTGGGAAAATGTGCGAGTCCCCGTTTCGTGGAAACCATGTTTTGAACGGATATGGGGGCCTACGTAGATTCCGGAGTAGAGGAAGAAATATCACCATCGGAAAGTGCTATGATCGAGCTGGTATGAATGCATTCAGTTTCTAAAATCATTTTTTTTTAAGTCAGCCTACTGCTTCGTGGTAAAAGCAATCTGTGAATGTCAACATTATGTCTAGCCCATCACTGCCTTAATTTCTTTCAAAGTCCGGATTTAACATGGAACGGAGCTATTTGAAAAGTGTAAATGCCATTATACGAGTACAATGCCTACAACGTAAATTTAAAGCCTTGTTGTTGCTAGTTAAACTTGCGACTTTACTTTAAAAGACGAAAATCTTGCTGGACTTTAGAAAAGCCTTGCTTTCATATTTTGTTTGGGTCAGTCGAGGGCAGATGGCATTTCGAGAGCACGTTCTCTGTACTTAACGAAAACTTTAGCCCGACTAAGAGTGATTAGAACGACCCGACAAGTGAGAAACATGGATAGAGACGAGTCCTCTATGGTGAGTTTTTTTTGGGGAGCATCAAATATTGAGTCGGATATTCGGAAGTGTTTCTCTGGCCCTAGTTCGGAAAATTCCGTGCAAAGTCCGCATGGAATCTGCTCATAGAGATCATCTACCGAATGCATATTTAGTGAATGTCTACCATAGCCATATTTCTTGAGTAGGGTGTGGAAAACATACGTGTGGCATGGTTGAAGTTATTTCCTGTTTGATTCTAGATTACTGGAGTTAATCGTTTCACCGTAAACGCTGTCAGTGACACGAACCTCTCTTCCCTCCACACGATATGACAATGTGTGCTTTTATATGTTTGCGTTTCTGATTTTCCCTTCAAAAAACAAAAAAAAAAAGCAACAAAGAAATGAACTTTGGAAACCGATACGGAAAAAGGAACAAACTCGCCTTAACACCATTTAATAGTTCGTCGATTAATTATTTACTCCAACGTATCATTGCCTTACAAAACCCACTCCCAAATCTTTCACAAAACCCAGATACAAAACAAACCCCATGGAACAAAAGCAGAACAAAAAAGGAGAAAAACTGACTAAGTATCGTTATCCCTGTTCCGAGACAACACGCAATGTCACCTTCTTCTCCCAGCCGGCTTACCTCACGCTGCCACCATGTGGAATTCCTGTGTGGACACATTTCGATTACCATCAAGCATTACGTTTACAACTTCCAATTCGCATTGTCCTAGCAAGGGTTGTTGGTTCAACAAATTGCATGTCTATCGACTTTATCGGACACATAATCACTCCGTTGTATTTCAATAGCGACGACATGCAAACTTTTCCATACCCATCAGCTGTGACCACCACTAACATCACCTGCCTTGGTCTATCTGGGGCCAGCCGTCAAGATTCCCTTGGAAATTGTGCACTTGACGAGGACATACAGCTTACGGTATTTGCGCTTGTCACTGGCTTTGACCAAATAGACTCTGCGACTCCGATGGAACTCCTCTATCAAACCAGACCTGTCAATCTGAGTTTAATTGTTTCCTCTTACAGAGCGACGAACATGGCGTAGCTCCCTCATTTGATGGTGTTGAGTAATTAATTCAAAATAATCGGGTGAACTACCCCCCTCTTTTGCCTCTTGTCAGCCTACTTCTTTTTCCTATTATTGTATTTGCTGTTCCAGACCTTTGAGGGGGTGGTATGTGCGGGATGTAATTGGAACAAATCCACTCGAGAAGGGGTTTTCCTTGTTCATTGTTGACATAGAGAGCTCTTGAACGCGACCGATTTGGAGTTCATTTGACCGCTTGGCTTTGAAGTTGGATTCTGATCGCATGAGTGTCCTTTTGAAGCTTGAAAGTAAGAAGGAAACAACAATATAGAAAGGGAGACAGAATTCAATCACAACACGCAAGGGATTAGTAGTGCAACTCGACTTCGATGACGAGTGGTAATTAGTCGCACAAGAGGAGGGTGGTCATAGGTTTGCAAAGCCATTTGCTGTTGCAGCAATGTCGTGCCGGATTTTGAAAAAAAAAAAAAAAAAAAACCGCTCCGTCGTTTTAAGTGAAAAAGTAAATTCTGGGAAATTGTTGATTTTTTAATAAGCATTCTGAGAAGGTGACCAACACATTTTTACTTTCACATGTCTGGAAACACTTGAGTGGTGAAATACGAAATGCCTTGTGGACGTGCAATTCAAAGATGGAATTAGCGGATGAATTGCCAGGTAGTTTGATAGAGACTACATAATCATGTTGTAGCGGCAGGCTCTTTGGCACTCTTTATCATTAAACAGGATCTGATTCCCGTCGACCCGAAAGTAGAAATTCAGAAGGTCGTGGTGATATGATTACACTAGATTTGCTCCAAGGTTGACTCATTGAAACTGAAGAGCCTTATGACTCTCAGATATTAACTGGTTCCTTTCTCCTCTTCTTCTGTCTATGAATTAGGCCAGATCTGTCTGGTTATGTTTCAGGAAGTGCCCTTTGACCATCTGCAATTGACTTCGGCTTGCATCGAGTTGGAGTGAATTTCACACGGAAAGGTTGACATTTTCCAAAAAATAATGTCAGACTTGGAGTGATTAGAGGAGTGCTCCTGTCAGAAAAATTCGAACTCGACAACGTGATGTCGTCTTCTATGGATTGTGTATTGAGTTCAGTCGTCCACGGAGGCATCCATGATGTAGAAGTAGACGCTCATGGTTGCCTCGTCGAAGTGAATAGGTGTTTGCCACTATTCTATACGTCAAGCGATCGGTAACGAATGGTTTGTCTTTTCCAAATGCACATACTTGGGTACACTAAACGTATGAAATGGTCTAGCATGATAAAAATGCGAGTATAGACATGAAATGTCAATCTAAGCCCGCTGGAAAAGTCGTTCCGTAACAACGCGCTGTACCATCGGCGGTCTAGATACAGCTCTGTGTGGCTTTCAGCACTGGCAGACCTCGCAAGACCGGACAAGATTCTGGGCATCTGATACCATGCTAGTCCAAAAATACTCGTACATCTGCCCCAGGTAAGCAAGAGTCTTGTGAATTCCACCATGCCCAGTGTCCGGCGCAGCTCGTTCTGCAGCAACCAAACTGTCACAAAAATCCTTCGGAATCCAGGGTTTGCAGGCTAAATCATCTTGAAGTAGGCCCTCTACGGATATGTCAGTTCGCTTATACACAGACCCGTCTAAAACGCATGTAACAGGGAGTCGGTTCTGATTTCCTAATCTCTTCCATGTGGGCGCGGGAAAGAGTATTGGGCACTATGTTCAGGGTACCCTTTCTATGTTAAATTTCAAGGTCGAAGCCTTGAGGTTTCACGCTTCACCCGACCAAGCGATCAAATAGATCCTTCTGTGTCATTGCCCACTTCGGAGTAGCCCTATTAGTGTGTGGATGGATGTACCCACAGCCCTTCGATGGAGTCGACGTGACGTACAAACAGTGATGCCAAAATGGGAAATGAACTGACGGGCGGGCCACTGGTAGGAACTTTGGTTTCGGCTATCATTCACATCCATTCGGCCAGAGTGGCAGCAATTGGTCGTATTTAGGTTCGATAATGGTGGGTTGGCCATACCTAGCCAAAAACATCGGGCTTATTTTAGGTCGTTACGAGCTCTTATCGCGCTGTATAAGATGTATAGAGTTAAGTTAGTTCCTTTTTTTTTGAAATCGTAAAGTAGGTTCGATGTTTAGGGATTAGTGTAGGTTTATGAGCATATAAGCCTTGGTCCTGCACAGTGGTAAAGGAGTTCCAATGTGACCTTTCTGCTTCTTTTAATTTTCTCGTTTCCTTTTCTTTTAAATCCGTCCTTATAGTCAATGTAAAGTATCGTAGTTTTCTCTATTTCTGTTCTTGTTTGGGGTAGGGGCAAAGATCTGCCCTCTCTTCGTTATGGATGCCTTCGTAGCCGACTAAGCTGGTTGCCTTGACAGTATAATTGGAGGAACGCAACGTTACGAAAGTGGCTTCGAATTTTTTTTTACGATCTTCTATTATACTTTCTTCCCTCGTCTACAGAGTGGGCAATCAAAGACGGTATGGTTTCCTTATTCCTCTTTCAACTTCCGTGCATAACCATGGGTTGCGGTTGAGAATTTCTAGCTGGCGACTCAATTGTTTCTAGCGAACGGTTAAAGAGTCTCCTTGTTGGTTATAAGACTGAACATCTGTAGTCTCCTTTGGGATCTTCAAGTTTTCCTGTCATTCAGTAATGAATAGAAAGACGGGGATTGCTGGCCTTGATGATTTCTCATTGGAGTACTATGTTAAGAGAAGAGAGCTTGCTGATACACTCAATCTCATTGATCCATCTATCGTTACAATAGCATGGAACTATTAGGAAGAATGTTGTTAACCATTTTAACATATTTCTACATGTCAGGCTTAATTCTGCCTTTTTGGTCACCTTAAACCTCGACCAACTAGCTATGTTTCAACGCATCAGCAAAATCTTTATTTACCAGTTTTCATATGGTCTCCTCAGCCCTTTTAGAAGAATGTTATTCCAGGACAGGAGTTGTGCATCAAGGTGACTTCCTTACTACGAAAAAAATAAAAAGAACTTCCGAAACAATAACAAGAAGCACACCGACCTACGGATCTGCACGTGGAATGTTCGAAGCCATAAGACACCATGTGCAGCCGAACAATTAGCAGAAGCCCTTGACTGCTATCATAATACATCACCGCCATCCAGGAAGCGCAATAGGATGGGCCGAGCTTAAGGAGGGTGGACAACTCTGATATATACTAAGATGATTTCAACAGGGAAAAAATATGCGCTCATGCCCCAGAGGAAGACAAAGACGATACTACAAAAGGATAACCTTACGAGCTCCTCGACAAGACTTAAGAGCAATGTCGCAAGTATGGCGTTTTCACAACCAAAATATGAAGCACAGCGTACGCGATCCAATGTATGGCAACGGACTTAGGCTTATTGACTTTCCTCATATCAATATAAACCAGTGGAACTGGAGGTCTACGAATCATGAAACGCCAAACCAAATTGATCATTTTCCGATCAACGTAAGCCATGCCACCAGTATGCCTTATCTCCGACCTTTCCGGTCAGCGAATGTTGACTCGTATCACCAAGGTACGAATACGAATTCCACAACAAAGAAAAGCTATTGTGAGAACATATATCGCTAGAATCGTCTATGACTCCAGCATCAGTACATAAGACTAGTGGCAACGCTGCCAACGTACCATCAATGATGCCCTAACTGATGTATTATGTTTCACTCGGTCAAAACAGAGGCAGAATAGAACATTCAACTTAGAGAGACGATAGCCAAAACTTCCGTCCACCTGACTAAAACGAAGTTAGTATAGCGATATCTAAGCTTAAATCCAAAACAGTTGCCGAATCTGACGGCTTACCGGGTGAAGTATTCAAAGATGCTGAAACTGGCTTTGTATAGAGCATACACCAACTCATTGCTCAGATGTGTTTAGAGAAGCTTACGCTTGATTGCCAATCGGTGTCTCTTTGGGCTGAAAAGGCAATTGAGTAGTAAAGCCCTATCCTGAAAAACTAAGGACACTCTATATAAGACCTTGATAATCCCAGTCCTACTATCTGGCACTGAAGCATGGACTCTATCGAAAGCTGATGAAAATTTTGTCGGTCGCTTCGAGAGAAAAATTCTTTATAATACATTTGGTTCCCTTCACGTTGAGGGGCTTTATAATTAGTAGAAGATTTAGCGACGAACTCTATGGTGACATCGGAAATGGATTTAACCCGGAGGAACGGACGGCTAAACCTAATCGTGATCTTATGTTAAGACAAAGAAAGCCTTAAGAAAAAGGTTAACCCTGTAAGTTTCTGTAAAGTAAACTGTGATTCTTGCTACTACTACACCTTGGCACCATCCGTACACAGAGACCAATCCGGAGTTCATTTCGTCCTCTTTGTGCAGTGTCCGTGTCACAATTCGACTATCTGCTTTATTGCATAAAATAAAGTTTCGGTGCTCATTTAGTAATTTATATAAATTCGAAAGTAATTCCCGGATTCATTCGTGTTTCCTGTTTACTTCATGATGGAAAATGTTTATTTGCCTTCCCATCAGTACTGAATTAGTTTTGATACTCCATCAACGGGCAAAAGCGCTTTCAGCTCGATGCTTTCGTGTTTGCTCACACATCATCGAGAGTGGTTGGTCGTTTTTTGCGACCTAGGACAGCAGCCACATTTATTATGGGTAATACCCACGTCCTCACGCACATCATTTCATAATTTGAATCCCATCATCGTGTAAAAGTGGCCGGGATGCGTTGCTTTTCGTCATTCGGCTCTCACCTCTCAACCCACCACTAGTTGGCGACCTCCGAGCAAGTTTTACACGCACCATTAATTTTAATTTTATGAGGTGGCGTGGCTTTTCAGTGCGATCGTGTGCCGCTGTACATTTTACATTTCGAAATACAAAATATGTTTTTAGCCGCAGTAAATTTATTTAATTTTGGTTAACACCATGCCGCGCTATTGCCTACGCGTTGAGTACGTACTCGTAATGCATCCCTTTATCGACCTACGAGTAGTTTGGGGAGTTAAATCTAATCTTCCCCATTCCGCTCTGGGCGTACAATGTATCACGTTTATGCATTTTGTGTCTGCATATCCAATATGCGGTTACGATTGCAGCTGCCATTTTCGTAAATTGATTGATTTTATTTATGAGGGAGCGTGTTGGAATCGTTTTGGTTATTTTATTTCAATTTCCAGCAACCCAAACGGTGCATGAGGTAACAGCAAAGGGTTTTGAGGGGTTGAAATTTAATTAAAAAAAAAAAAATAAAAATAAAAATCGCTCACCGAAACAAATTTGCTGAGTGCCCCGTACTCAGATACTGCCACTCTGCATACTCGTAGTTAGATTGGATTTTATATTTGATTAGGTAGGTCGCTTTCATTTTGGAATGCACTAAAAAACCTTGACTAGCCTCGCTGGGATGGTTGGGAAAGTGGTTAACACGTGCGGCTTTAGCGCTGTGAAGTTGCTCTAGGTAGACAGATGTTGAGGTAGGAGGGTGGGTGGTTTTAATAATGCACTTCATCTAAAAGCAAGGACGTTTATAGTGCTTTTTTAAAGGCCTAACTGACCATGAAATTTAGATTTTGTCGCACTCATTTGTGGATATTGATTGCCAGCTGAATATTTCGGTTGGTAGTCAGCTTCATTACTATTGTTATGGAATCATGAAAAGTGGTTATGAGTGGCACTTCTAGCCGCTTAACTGATGGATGCAACCCCACTATAGATTGGTTGGCAGTACTTGCAGCTATTCACCTAAACGGTTGCTCTGGAATCTATGGATCTCACTTTGTTGCTGGTGATGCACGTATTCCCGACAGATCGCTTAGGTCATTGAAGAAATAGTCAATTATGTGACTTATGTCACTACAGTTGAGTAACAGCTTATTCCCCTTCCTTGTGTCTACAACTTCTGGCTCAGAAGTTATTCAAAGGAAGTTCCATCGTCCTTTTTTAACTTTCTATCAAGGCTGGGAAGGCCTAACTATGGAGCTTGTATATTTCTTAGGAGGTGATATTAGGCAGATAAGTCGTGACATAGATCATTTAACTTAAAAGTCCCACGTCCATACGATCAGAGATGCACTGTCTAGTAACTTCCCTTGCAGTTGCCAAGGATATCTCTGTGACTTAGTACAGAGGCACTTTGCGCATAGGGCTAATATCAGTTTCGCCGATGCTATATTGCCAAGTCTAGAGCAAAAAATCACTCACTGTCTGTTCCAATTGAAGAAAGCATTACCAACTTTGATACCACCTCTTCGATGACCATATTAGTCATACAGTGAGTACCGGAGATAGTCGAATCCCCGAAAGGCTATTTGAATGGCCTAGCAAATATTCCTATAAAAATCTTAATTGAATCGGTCTTACGTTTAGCCTGATTGAATAAATTCCTGCTCATCTCCTCAAAACGTGTCTGGCTGGGTAAGTCACCTTACCCCCTGGGCTGCATCTGCCGGCAGTCCCAAATTTATAGATATTTTGCAATATCACATAGATTAAAAGTGCAACAGCCCAGTACGGCACACGTCCTACTATCTCCACTCACAGCCTGGTTCGCCTTGTTATGTGATGCAAAGAGATTGATCTATGATTTATTGCTGGCAAGCAAAATAGCATCCTTTTCGGGGTAAGTGTTCTATAGCCTGCCGGAAGATCAAAACTTAATCTTTTAATCCCATAAATCGGCCTCAGAATAGACTGGCTTGTGTCCCCCGTGATACCACTATAAGGCATTATCTGTCTAAGGAAGCTAAGTAAGTGCACTGCTACATTACTCACAACAGTTCACGTTTCTTCGTTTTGAAGCATGTACGCAGCGAAATTTTCGGGAGTGCGGCACTATCCAAATTGATCCCGTAGCGCTATCTTCTGTGTTTTATATCCTAGTGTTCCGCGTTTTCCGGAACGGTCTCACAATATGATCAGTTAACGATATTTTTGTGTTAGTGCTTAAATGGATACTCTCTGAAATAGCCATGTCCCGTAAAAACTGAGTCAGATTCAAGTTTGTTTCGTCGTGATTTCATTGAAACAATACACCGGTAGAAGACGATGTGTCCATCTTCCTTTTAAGGATAAGTTTCATTGTTTTTACCGGGTTGGAATACTATGGTTCTTATTTAGTGGTTTGCCGACCCATTTCTTCAGCAAGGATGTCGGCAGATAGCATAGAAGATACGACGAGTGTAGGATCATGCGAAAGTGTTCGCACTCCTAATGAGCTAAAGCGTTGGAGGGATTAGACTCCCTGCACGTGAGACTTAACGTTTGTGTCACTCCAGGAAGAATGAGTATTTCATTTTGTTTTGGACCTGTGATACTACTTGGCAGTCTTGTAAGTTTTCGTTAGAAGCACTGCTTCAGTTTTATGATTGGGAGGATGCAAAATGGTGCCTGTTAACCAAATGCAATTGCTTCTTTGCTGTTAAGTTGAACTTAGGTCAGTGTTTGCTGCAACCACCACAACAATGTCATCAGCAAACCCGATAATCGATGCTTCGCATGGAATATGTAATCGTGATTTTTCATCTTATATAATGTCCCACAGTAGGGTGCCTAAGGTCGAGTCTTGTGGCACACCATCAGTACCCTGTAAAGCGCCCTGTGGTCTAGTTATTATCGCGGTAATTGCGTCCACTCTTGGACATGACTTACGAAAACCGTATTGGTGTTGCGATAGACCTCCTTCTGTGTCAATTGCTGGCAAAAGTCAATCGTAAATGATCCACTCAATGATTTTCCCGACTGTGTCAAGGCAACAAATAGGACGATAAGACGAAAGATCGTTTAGGTTCCCCTTTCCTTTTGGCAATAGCAATAGCCGATAGCGATTCCAAGGCTCAGGAAAAATGCCTTCTTCAAGACACGTCTTAAACATTTCGGCAAAAAAGTCCACCCGTGTTTTAGTAGTGATTTTTAAAGCTTTATTTGGCCTGCCGTATAGTCCCTGTAATTTTTGTCTCGGACCTTCTTACACACATCGAGAAATACTTCACATGTAACCATAGGTATGAGTCTGACCAACCCGTACTCTAATTTCTTCGCGAAGAAATAGAGTCGCTACAGTACCGGGGTTGGTAGCATTGGTCCTTCAGCCTTATTGATACAATTTTATACATCGTGATTAAATTGTTCGCACACTTAATCATTTTTTTCCTTAGTCAGGGTCCTGTTTCTCAATGCATTCCGTATGCATTGCATTTGCTGATCTTGGTAGTACGGGAACGCTCGTAAGTTCTTCTTGTTCGGTGGCAAACCGATCTAAGTTTCACGATTTCGGGGGTCCACCCGTATACTCCTAGAGGAGGTCGGTGTTTTGCCTTTTCCAGCCTACTTGTATCCATGTACACCGAAGTATAACAGACTGGCGTCTCTGACTATAGAGGATGCTTTTAAGTTCTGATCCTAACACTGTCGGAATCCTATGTTTAGTTTTTGATGGTTCTATGAACTGAGCAGATCAGCCGAGCCAGTTTTAGTTAGTATGGATATCAATCTACTGAATATGCTTGCCTCATCAGACTGGACGATCTTCTACTTGCCGGCAGAATAAGTGGTATTCTGGACCGCCATGAGTCCCAGCATGACAAAAGTCGAATGCAGGTCTGGATTGAGTTGAGATCCTTCCTCTCTGCAAAACTACTATCTACGCGGCGGGCAACAGGTACTCTGCTTTCAGAGTGGTTAATCTTGTGAAATTGGCTGAGTGCTTTAGAAACTAGAAGGAATCAGGTGATTTAATATCCACGAGCATCTTACTCCTAAAAATCCTTGAATTTTTCATAAGCAATCAACTTTCAAATGTGCCTTTCTGGTCGAAAAATTCAAAAGACCACCAGACCCTATTATTTCATTGAAGGATTTATGCAATTCCTTGAAAGTCTTTGTCTTTTATTAAGCCCTGGAAGGATTTTCATGACAAGGCTATTCTTAATCTCCTGCCTCTGCATGGGCGAAGTGCGTTTCTGAAGCAGATTGTAGTCGTTGACTCTTCGCTTCGATGGGCACCTTCCTTTACCGATTGGCATATTATAATTTTAATGGTTTTCATTCAGTGCTGCCATTGCCGTCAGAACAACAAATTCGAAATGAATTTAATCGTAATCGCAACAAAGTAAATTTACCACGTCCTCCTGTAGTAGGACGAGTTGCACAACAAGAGAAAAGGCCGCTGCCACTATATTTCATAAGCCCTCATCAGTGTTCTTCAGGTCTGTTGGGTTGATGGACTCATGGACACTTTGCCAGATATAGGACACCCACGCCAACACAACCTTTCGAAGTTGTTATTTTGTGGTTCTGTTTGTGCTTGTTTCATTTAATTGGCTTTAAAGGTTACTATACATGCTCGTCATGGGAGGATTTATGACAACAAAAATAAGACGTTACCACAATTTCGTTGTCTATAAATACATTGATACCGATCTCGCATTCCAAACAAAGGACTTTTATTTTCCGTCAGCCGTCGTAATAGAATTCATAACATGTATCCTTCGCCGTATGCCTTCATTCCAATACGCTTACTGCAATTTGTAGTGGTAGAATAGATACACATGTCATTTATGGCGCGTATCCGCATTGAATAGAACCATTAACCTTCCTGGCATACACAGATTTCTATGGCAGAAAGGACTACAAGTCAAAGGTACAATATCTCGTTTCTATCCCATTGTCATTGAGCGTGAAATCTTTCTGTGCCATGTTTCAATAAAGTAGGTACGCTGAGAAGGAATGAATGTTGCATGCTAACCAGAGACAAAGACAGTCAGGAATATAGACAGACAACTCCTGCAGTTGAGCGAAGCTTTACGAGTATACCATATGTACAATCGTTCGAAAACAGTTTACCTTGGCACTTACGAACTTAAGTTTTTCTTTGCAGTTTTAGATACGAATAGTTGACTCCCTTTGGGTTTTTGGTTTGTCTTTATCAAGTAGCGTGCAAATTGGATCAGATACCTTGAAGTTGTTTTGATTAAATACATACATGGACGAGTAACGTGCACTTGTAGGTGAATTTCTTACACATGAGTCGAATGTTGTGCTTTAAGTACTCCTTGACTTTCACCAATTTAAGTAACATCAATGCAGTTCTTTTTGTTGACAATTCTCTTACGGGATACGACGATGATGCATATAGGTGCACTCCTATAGTGCTTAGATTGTTGGCTAAATTTGATCACGAGCGTTAGCGAGTGTCCTTTTGTTATCATCGTAAACGAGAGAAGGAAACTCAAAGAAATAAAAAACAATTGCTTGAGACGAAACCTTTATGATGGAATGCTTTCCTAGCTCCGACGGGAGAGAATTAGAGACACTGCAACATAGGTATACGTGAACGATGTGGTTCTTTCTAATGACAAACGTTAAAATCTTAATTTACGCCGTTAGAACTCTCGGAAAATGAGCCAAACAAGTTAGTCGGGATTGGCTTAGACGTAGTGTACAATTAAAGGGGTCACGAATTGAGTAAAATAAGAGGCGAGCAAGGTTCTGCGAGCTCGCGAATATCATCATTTGCTCAGTAATGGAAAATATTAGCCTCCTCCAGATTTATACCCTTTTCAATACAGAGGATCGTGGATCTACGGGAAGGTACTTGGATCTATAAAGCCCGGTAGTTTAAATTGAACAAGTGGTGAGCTGATGACTCCGAAAGTCGAAAAAGCGAGAGGTTTTCCACTTTCGGGGGTTTGGCATTGCCTTCCAAAAACGTGGTGACATCAGAAATTGAATAGAATGAAGTCAGAAAAAAATACAGAACTTGTTCTTCACACAAACACAAATTTGTCTTACGCAATTTGACTCTCTTTCATAGACCAGACAAGCCTTTGACTATGCAATATTGCAACACATCTATCTATCTTTCTACATAGCAAATTTAACTTAGAGATTGAGGAATGTATAAGAAAGGCTTCAATCGCCTTCTGTACCTCCAACTGCAAACTCGTAAGAAGGTAGGGATCCAGTCGCAAAATGTTGCCAGATCTACCTTTCAGTGACTTAATGCGAGGGATTCCACAAACAAGACCAGTAACGACACAAGTGTAGAGGATAGCATGCACTGGTCACATCTTGTGCTATGAGAATAACGCCAGCGGCAGGGATGGGGACTATCAACTGCCCTCACATCTATATTTTACGTGTAAGAATCTACAGACAAAAGGTCTTTAAGTCTAAGTCAGAAATGGTATGGCACCAAGCCTAAAGGTCTTCGCCTCAATTTTATTAAACGTGGGTATATGCTTCATACATAACTTCTATTCTTCTGTATTTGATAGGCACTGGGGTCTTATCCGATCATCCGAATCTGAGATATTCACTTCGTATTCCAAACTACTATTCAGACTTTTAGGCTAAGATATTTCCCGTAGCTGGGGCGGCCAACCAACCTACTGCCATAAAGGTCATCGCCATCATCGAAATTTAAACGAAGACTGTGAAGCGGTATTGGACTTTATCTAGTTCTGCTGGATCCCTACTTACAGCGAACTGGTAGCAAATGAGGGTTCAATAGAGTTAACTTGCAGATACGAGTATCTATAGGGCTTTTCCAAAAAGTAATGTCAATGAGTGGATTGAAAAACATTGATTGATCACATCGGTACAACACATAAAAAGATCTCAAAATAGGATCCTGCAGCTTCGATGCATTGCTTCCAACGAGATTTCCAGGCATCGAAAACGGTATGCCTCTTCCGGAATGTCATTTAAAACATTGGTGCAAGCCTCTTGCTGTCAACCATCCCAAAATAATGTCCTTTCATGGGAGTTTTCAGGAACGAAAACAGAAAGAAGTCTTGGGGAGCCACATCAGAACTGTCAGCCAGCTATGGAATTGGGACCTTTGAATTGGGGGGGAAGTGGGGAAGACAGTGTGGACGTTGTCTTAGTCTTGCAGTGCAAGTTGTTCATCACAATCTCGTGAATCGTACTTTTTTGAATGAACAGACTAATCGCACAGTCAAACGACGGTCTGAGTTCAAAAGTTCCCACACACGCGTCAGCGGAATTTTCATCGCTGTACTTTTAAAAAGGCCTTATGTCATCCGTAGACCTGACGTTGCAACAAACAGTCATCACAAAAAGCCGTTGCCATCATAGGAAATGTTTCCACTGCGGACTTACCGCCGAGTTTCACACACAACTTGATGGCTTGAACGGGAGACGAGAAAACATGTTCCACGGAAAAGCCTGTTCTTACTCTCCTGATATTATTTTCCAAATAAACCGTGTATCAAAGTCTCAGGGTTTATCGACCAAAGAGTTTAGAATGAGTTTACAAAGAGCCACAAGTATAAGTTCAATTTGACGTGCTGAAACTTACTCGAACTCAAGATTGGATGTTAGCTCGCCAGATGCTTCTAGTTCCCCACTCCTAGTTGATTGACATCCCCTTCCACTTGCGTCCTTCACTTTTGATGCGGTAATATCTGGTGCGTCCGTCCGCGGGGATGGAATCAAAAACTCTTTCGGGCGTAGGTGTAATGTCTATTTGCAGCTCATAGAGCTCGTCTCCTCCATTCGCCATCAATAAGATACTAACCGGACCGAAAATCGCACTCTCGAAACGGCTTATGCGCTTTCCGACAAGGCCTAAGCCTCTGCGCTGTAGAGCATAACTGGGATGATAAGAGTATAGTATAGAGACACTCAATCATTCTGCACAATGGATTAGAAATTACCTTTCGGAACGTTCAATTCAAGTTGTCTTGGATGGTTTTCAGTCTAATATTCACAAAATAAATGCTGGTGTGCCACAGGGCTCCGTTCTGTCTCCGACACTCTTTTTAATTTTCATCAACGATCTCTTGTCTGCTACTTCTAATCCAATATATTGCCTTGCTGACGACAGTACTCTCTGCTTTTCATATACGTTCCCGGATTCACGTCTCTGCTCTTCGGCTGTAGAACGGGAACCGCAGCGTATGTTAAGCTCATTAAATTCTGATATTAACAGCATAACTAATTTGGGAACCACAAACAGAGTAGAATTTAATGCTTCCAAAACACAATGCTGCCTTCTGTCATTAAAGCGAAATTTAAACACCCAGCCATTATCCGTGGATGGCACATGCATTGTCGAAACCGGAAAACTTTCCATTCTTGGTATGTGTGTCAGCGACAACTTACATTGGAATGACCACATATTCGATGTCGTCAAAAATGCTGCGAAATGTCTAGGTTTCCTCAAGACATGTAACAAATATTTTACCCCCTCTGATCTAGCCACAATATATATAGGCGTTTATCCGCCCGAAACTGGAGTACAATGCCCACATCTGGTCAGGTGCTCCTAAAACATCTCTGCACCTGCTAGTTAGGATTCAAAACCGTGCGATAAAACTCACAGCTGATACCAATATCACTCAGGCAGTGCTCCATTGAAATCGCTAGTAGGATTCCGCCCATTCAAATCTTTAACCGTAACACCCGTCTCGCTATGCATGCTCATTAGTATACCCTCAATCCCACTTTCGGACGTACTCTAAAATATCGTGATGCGTTCCTAAGCCGTAGAACTCGCTTATGGAACTCCCTGACTAGCTCCTTATTTCCTAGTCATTATAACCTTCAAACATTTAAAACCAACGTTCACCGGTATTTCTCTTTCTGTCCTTCCTGACTTTCCTTCGCCCGCCCTGTGTGTAAACATTTTAAGGGTACTTAAATCCCTTGAGCACTCGCAAATTATAAAAAAAAAAAAAAACAGATGGTACGGTAGGTAAGGACATCAAAAGAAGACGAAGACATGGCCGTTATGAAGTCGACCGATAGATGGTGGGTATAAAGTTCCCGGGTCTATCCGAAGATCTGTCGGAGTTTGAATACATATTTAATCGATGGTAGTCTTTCCTGATTTGGACCAACCAAGTTGGTCATGAATGGATTTAGACTCTCACATTGTACGGCAGAAAAGATCTTATAGGTAGTCTGCATTTTCTTAGAACTCATTGTGGCTCTACTGCTAGTTGTGGGCTTCTCTTTTGGCCTAGTAGCTCTAGCATGCTCATTTTATTCTCTGATAAAAATTTCGAACGACAAATAGCTAAATATCCCGGTGACAGAAGCTTAGCTGAGTTTGTGAAAGGGGCGGGTATAGGTCATATTGAAGTTTTGTGTGCCGACAGCCTTAATACCAGGTACAAGCCTTACGGTCCTATAAGACCTGGACTCCGGAAATGTCGAAATAGCTTTAAAGAGGTGTGTGTACCAAGTAGCTCAATAGCGCAAATTATCTGCAGTCGTTGATCCGAATATGGAAATTCTCCGCCGGCGTCCTGATGAAGGAGAAGGACTGATGAATGACGTCCCGCCAGGGTTGCGTAAACTACTTTCGGTTAGAGGTACTAGACTCCCAGGCTTCACTAAGTGGAAGTCACTAAATATTGGCACATATTTATGCTAGACAAGCTCACAGATTTTAATCAATGTAAATAGGTGGAGAAAGGCACTTGTTATAACGCTTGCGAAAAATTCAAGCTCAATAGAAGTTGAGAAGTGTATTCAAGATATCGTATACCTTGCGCTATATCCATCTATTCATTGGCAGGTAACATACCTATTTGGGTCTAAAAAAATTCTGGCAAGATCAAAAGGATTCAACGATGACGGTAATAGTTAATCCCATCTGGTGTTGCTTATCCAATTTAAAAATAGTAAAAAGAAAATACCGTCCCGATAATGCTACCCTGTGGTCAACCATTAAAAAGATTACATTTTCCCATTCAATATACGCTTTTGCCATTTCAAATCATCAAGATTGCCGTTAGAAAATTCATGGGATAACAACCAATCAAAGATGGATTGAATTATTGTCATTTTGGGGGCATTCTGAGACACTCACAACGAAACAACTCGAAATTATTGCTTCCCTATTTTAGTTTCATTGCCTGTCCAACATTAGTGTTGTAACCCGAATTCCTGTCACATGTGACAACAGTGACACGCAATTCCCAAAGTAATATCCCCTCGGTTACCAGCAGTGTGGTCAAGTTAAATGGGGAAATATCATTTTCCAATTGGAAATGGTTTTTTCCTTCTCAAAATCATCATCCTCCTGTCCTTTTTGCAATCAAAATGTGTCAGAACAAGATGTTATATTAGTAAAAGATGACAAAATAACAGCAACAAAGAGAATGTAAGAAACCCGGGACAGCAGACACATGGAGACCGAAATAACTTTATTATCCTTCCATTGAACTAGCGAACATTGCCTGAAAACAAAAAGCCATTATAGTTTATGAAGAAGCAAGCTGGTCCTTCTCTTACCCTGACAGTTAAGTCACCATTTACTTGAATTCCGAAATTCATATCCTTGCTTGCACATATTGGTCAGTCATCGTTGTCAATATCATCTCGTTCGCATCCGTTTAACACCACCATCAGTAGCAGGAGCCGGAGCCGGAGCCGGAGCACTACAGTGAACGTGAACGTGAACGTGAACGTGAACGTTTATCCATTCAAGCAAATGTAAACGTAAAGCGAAGGTCTATTAATTTCACCCAGGACAGCTTGCAGTAGAATATCCCGAACTCGCACACAAGCGCTAGATATAGGTATGTATATGATATACTTACGAGTATGTACTTATACTAAGACAGTTTACTAGCGCCGTAACCGTAAAGCAGCGTTGTGGAGTTTGTCAATTCCATTTTATTGGTCTCGCGGGCAAAATTCCATCTTTTGTCTCCGGGAAAATCGGAATTATTATCAATTTTTATCGAAGGCGATACGGTACCGAGGTAAAAGTATCTGTAGCCTAGATTTTTGGGTAATGACGCCACAGAAAACGCCTTTGGTTCTCCAAAAAGGAGAAGATAAACAAAGGATGTTCTACTCTAGCCGTTTGTCGCAAAGAAATTGGTAATCTTTCTTTGGTCGGCAATTTCAGTTGCGCCTCAAGGGCTTTCAAATACGAAATAAGCAGGTATGCTTGCTCATAACCAGTTTTCCGTTTCTGGGTTGTGTTCTCCATTTCGTTCTTGTAGATAAATTGAGTTATCAGCTAATTCGGAGAACGTGTCCGTAAATTGTTATGCCTGCCTGCTTGCCAGCCTGCTGCTTCCTGGCTGTGCCTTAAAAACTTTCACGAAGAATTTAAGGCCACAATAAGATTTTCATTTGAATGTCCTTGCCGTACGTTTATACGGGTATACATAGTTGTACTCGATAGAGATACTCGTACGTAGTCGTATGTTTTCGTGTCAAGTTTTCGTCCCCTATTGGGATGCTGTCTAAAAGTTTTATCATTGCTTGGCCTAGTTTTTGTCCCTCAAAAAAGGATTTCAAATTGAATTTAAGATGAAAGTCGAGGTGACCTTTAGCTCCAATCGATACCGAAGGATGATCCATTGCTTTGACTTTTTCCCAGTGTGTCCTTCTGCCAATTGTACATGGTTTGTGAGTCGAGTGTACATGTGTGTGCGTTGGATTGATATGGCACATACAAATATTTGATTTAGGAATGCCAAGGAGACGAATAGCAGCGGATGGTTGGTTAGACGAATGTGTGAATCTCTTCATGACATGCATCAAATGATAAGTGGACAATTTTTAAATTGTTATCCGATGGGAATGCTGCTGATGATGAAGAAGCGAAAGATGGACGAAAGAAGGAAATTTGCTCTTCTCGTTTTCTCCTTGATTTCTGGTTTCTTTTCCGGTTTTTCCAAAGGACAAGGATGTTGTGATTTAAGAGGGAAATTGATTGAATGATTTTCTGGAAATCATCAAGGATATCCTTGGAATTCTATTTTATGTGATGGCTGAACTTTCTCTCTTCCTTTTCTTTATTTATTTTTGGATTGTCGAGAGCAAGATTTGTCGGAGATTGAACTGAGATTTAGTTGATGTGCGAAGGGATCCAATCTGGATCAAAGGATTTCTTTAGTTTTCATTTTTTCTGCCTTTAAATTTGAAGATTGAATTGAGATTTAGTTGACGTGTGAAGGGATATAATCAGGTTTAAAGGATTTCTTTTGTTCTGTTTCGGTATGCCTTGAAATTTGGAGACTTGTAGTGTCCTTACTTTGATAAAAGTACGAAAACAAATGCAAATGCTTTCAAGCCCGAAACACGACTTGTTAAAACTTGAAGAGTTCCCCAGTAGGAGTATATTCGATGGAAGAATTTGGACAGGACATCTTATAAAAGAGCACTTCTACCTCGACTTAGAGGAATTTTTGGAGCTCAGGTAAGCAGAAGGGCAGTAAGATATATGCCTTGTGGCGGAAAGTCACTGATCTAAGATCAGCAGAGGAGTTCAAGAGGTTCCTTACCTCGGTATTGGATTAATTGTCCAACTCCGTGAAAAAGTAAGTTTATACTTCTCATTCCTCTTTGGAAAAGACTGACGTCTCTGTAACTTCTGCAGACTTCGTTGTGATACACACCCAATTATTTAGCATGGGATGATAGCAGAGACGACCCGCGCGTTATAACCACTAATATTTACTAGATGGTGTGATCCATTCTTGCTAGATGTCGGCCAAAGAGTCCTAGCTATTGTGCACGTATCAAGCTGAATACAACGTGCAGTTCCTCGACTAATGGCATCATCTTGCATTTATTTTTCGCGCCTACTCGCTTCCGGCAACTTAGCAGCTCTATCGTTCCCTTGAATATCCATGTGCCCTAGCAATCAACATTATGTCACCATATTTGTACTCGATGTCTTATTCAGGAGATTTTTACAGGCGATGGGTTTTCTTGTGATTTCTTCGACCGCGTTCTTGAAAGATTTGTGCGAAACTCACTAATCAACTAGAGGCACCAGCTTTCAGAAATCTGTTCAGTACACAGACGAAATTGTCAAACAAAACGCGCTACGAATGAAGCCAGCCATACTGACAATTGGAGCACAAGCGGCAAAGATGGACTTAGTGGTGAACGAAGGAAAATAAAGGCATATTTTCGCAGAAAACAGCGAACAGTAGGGGCTGTACAGCGGTGCCGACCTCGTCAGAGAAGATCGGATAACCCGGTTTTGATGGCTAGTTGACCTTTAACGCATGAACGACCCTCCTTGAAATTTCTAGACTTCCACGCAGTAGAGGACATTCTCAGCTTAGGTGGCGCACACAAGTGATGGGGGACCTTGGCCAACTTCGTGTGCGCAACTGGAGGCAGGTGGTAAAAGACTATACAAGTTGTAGACGCATGTTAACTGAGGCTCTGCTCTACCCCGGTTTGTAATGCCATCTAAGAAATATAAACAAGATTTATCCTGGAATTCCAATGGAGGCTACTCGTATATCATGGATTTGGGTGAAGTCGAAAAGTTGGGATGGCCTCCCTAAGACGTCCTCAAGAATAGCGAACGATGTGTCACGGTAGTCGGTTTGTAACCCTATGCAGTGATGAGTCCTCTTCTTTTTAATTCGTTTTTCAAGGTTCAGGTTAAAATCTAAAGCTACTATTGGCCTATATAGTCTATGCCCAGTAGTCCTAATCTTTCCAAGGAAGATTGATTGCGGGAGTCGTCTCCTGGTACAGAAGAAAACAACCTACGTCTTGGAAGATTCACCCCTTGGCTGTACAGGCCTACTTTTTAAGCAGTATTGACTAGTAATTGGGGCTTGCGTTTAGAAGGCGATTTTTCCGATACCAAACTACATCAACAGATAAGGTCAACGAGCTTAGGCAATGTTTTTCAATATTACCAAGATCTCGGCCACCATGACGACCCAACTAGATCATAAAAGAACCCTGCTGAGTGTAATCCAACGGTAAACCTCCTTTCTGTAGTGGATTCTACTCGATTTGAGCATAGGTGTCGTGATGTGCATAAAGACTCAGGCGCAGACGAATATGTTGGATAAGGAAGTGTAGGTGTATGGGGATCTTTCTTCCTGCATTTCTTCTTTTTCCGACGCATTGTCATGGCGGGTGTAAGTTTTGGAAAAAATCTCAAAGATCTAAATGTTAAAGTGACTACCAACAATGTCAGTCCACCCGTGATCTTCCTGATGGAGCACGTCCCCACCGATGCACCTGATGATGCAAGAGTCCTTTAAGTCTTTTAATGTAAATGACTCTTCCGACTTCTTTTAAAACGCTCATTGAATTGGGCTGGAACGATGTAAAAGCATCATGTTACCTGTACCATTGTAATCAAACAATTTTGGTCGGACGCGATCCGCTCTTGTCTTTCCATACAGTACCTCCTTGTAGGAGAATTGTTTAACGTACGTACGCAGCAAATCAGCTACGGCATGTCTGTCGACTATTTGCCGTCGATGGCACTGATTTTTACCACTCGATGCGGATTTTAAGCGACTTAACGAGAGATTGAAAGGTACGCGATCGGCAAAGATTCTGAAGAATTGTTGAAATACTCCACGGTTGTGGGGTCTGAAATATCCGTCTGTAACTAGATAGTGGTCTGAGCCGGACACATATACTGAAGGAACACCTCTCAGCGATGCCAACATGATTAATTTAGTTTATGATCATGTGCTGTCCTTTTTTGTATATGCAAAGCTGAGGAAATCAAATGCTAACTATAGTGATAATCCGACCCGTGGCAAAATCATTCAGCCTTAATCATTTTCTAGACGTTGTATCTAGTTATGACTATCTATCACTGTATAAGGCCCTCATCATCCCAGTCCGACTTTATGGCGCGGAGGCATGGACCAAAAATGGATAAAAATTACCTTCGTTGCTTTGTGACAAAAGTTTTTCGATTGATTTATGGAGTGGCTTAGAACTCGTCAGAAGGGCCAAATCCCACGGATTAGATGTCTTGGTTATGTTGAGGGAATGAACACCAACGCTACGGACCGGAGAGTCTTTGAATCCATTCACGAGTGATATCCCGATAAAGGAAGACCTCGACGTAGGTGTCACGTTCAAGTGGAAGGATACCTTAGTCAACTTGGTGTGCGCAGGTGGAGGCGATTAGTTCAAGATCGCGCTAAATGGAAAGAGCTGTTAGTAGAGCCCTAGGTCCTCCGTGGACTGTTGTACCTCGTCATTTCTTTGGGGACACCAGTGCATATCAGCCTAATGTTAGCGATGCAGACTCTTGCTAGGCATTCGGTCACATGTCGCAAGCTAATGAGTTCTTGTCTTAGCCTTCCGATTACAACAAATCTCCGTAGCAGTCGTCGTGTTAAATGTTACAGTTTGTCATCCTTCTACTGTCTGGCCTGTTCCATTGCACTTCCATGATGTCTGATATCTGTTTTATAGGAGTCTGCGTTCTCGGCTATATTTTGTTGGGTTACACAAATTAGTTTTGTGGTTTAGCAATTACCCGATGGTCTGGTTATAAGCTCAACACTTGTGCTTACAAGTTTTGCAAGACGTGATTACCATGGGGTTTAGCCCCTCTCAGCATCAAACCTTTGAGTGACTCAACCAATCATCAATATGATCGAAGATATAGAGTAGCAATTTAAGTGTCTTCCGCCATCAGATGACATAGACACTTCCTCCTTTTATCAGCATCTTTTTCATATTTTGTATGAGTAGTCCTTAAATTAAAGAAAGAAACCGGCTTATTGTTAGTGCCAACTGTCACCATCTATAGTCACGTTTGCATCCCTTCCAAATCCACCTAAACATTCATTAACCCCGATATCTCATATGCGGATCCCGTAATTGCCTCAACAACAATTTATTGCATTATTATTGAAATAATATTCCAATTATGAGACAAACAAACAATGGCACCTGATTTCCTAATCTCGCACAACACCATCCACCATCATCCAGCTCCCTCTAGGGGATGACCGGATGATTGCATTTAAATAAACTCAACCCTGCGGCCCGCTGTAACAACTGAAACCTCATCAACATATTGAACACATTACCAGTATAGATTGACAAACCGCTGCGGCCAAGCTTACGCCACGCAGATGATACACAAAATGTGGCAAAATTTTTGCACAGATTTAACACGGCGATTTGCCGACAAAGGATATCACCACCAACCCCACTGTGCGTTGCCGTGAAGCATGAGTTTAGATTCATTTAAATTCATCGCGGTTGAATTACTCGTAAGTTGGAATTTCGTCAATGCCGATTTGAAAATTGTAACACCAACCCCACGCGATGGAGTCCTGGCACCTACCCTCCTGCCTATTTCAATAATTTATTGAAAAGCTTCTATACACTAAACGCGCTGAGTTGTGTTCGCTGGAATAGATTCTTTTTTATTTTGGGCTAATTGATATTCACTATGCTTTACCAATCGCATCGGAATTAAGATGGGAACGCGACATGGAAAACATCTGTTGAACGGCGGCGGCGTACGTATTCAAATCAATCGTCATTGCAAGCATTTTCTTTTAATACATTCATGGGACGGCACCTGTTTAGTTCAAGGGAAGACCCTTAGTTCAATAAGCCGATCAAATGGGATTTTAGAGAAAGGATGCCAATGAGGGTGTTTGATGTCAAGCAAATAGGATTCGGGACGAGAACACCAACAGATTCTTGAAGTTTGAGAAAATGTTAGAAATTTGAAATATTCGACTCTGGGGTCCTAAATATTGCAACAATAAGTGGCCATGGAATTATGCACATCATCACGCCTACGATTCTTTCCATAAGTAGCTTAAATGGTGGAATGAATGATATGAGAAGCCATCTAGTTATGGATCGGTAAGGACTCTTCGGACTGAATATGGTGAGCGGCATACCTTTTTCTTTCACATCTTTATTTCAACCACAGGAGTGTTTGCGTGAGAATTTACGCTGATGATTTTCAAGAAACTATTTTACCCACACCAGCAAGTACAGGATGAAAGGGTATCTTCTTGGGATTTTACAGAAACAGTACCAAGGATACCAACCTCAGTTAATATCCATTCAGGAACTTTGCGCATGGAATAAATGCATCTGGGGTTCCGGATGTTTAAGGGGTTTCACAATCGGAAAGACCGAGAATTTGTCCTTGTGTGCGGAATTTACTTTTTTACTTTCACCATTTTGCAAACTAAGACTTAGTTGCTGCGGACATAAGTTAGGAAACGACGTGAGAATACCGAAAACTCGTCATTGCGTCAGCTCATTTTTCCTTTGTTACGATAGTACAGCCAGAGTAGCCAAACTCGTTCAATGCAGTGAGGCTTATCAAATACTGCGATGCTGATGCTTACAATACTTTTTGGGACAGACGTAATTGCAACATGAGAGGACAAGAGCTCCTGGATTTTATACTATTGTGTGATCTTGGCAACAAAATTATTTACGAAAGTTGACTAACATCTATACAACAGATACACTGAGGAGATTACCAGTAGCAAGTTTTATGGGAGGTTTCCATACTAGAGCGTAGGTCTATCGAATTCAGAATCGGATGCTAGGCCTCGACCTTATTGAAGAGGAGGAGGAATCAGTTGAAAACCAAATAGTCTGTCAATGACCCCGAGAAACTCAGAACAAAACAAAAGGTAGAGGAAGCTGTTCAGAACCTGAACGGCGCGGCGGCTTCACCAAGTGTTTCCAGTTAACTTGTTCCACTAGGAAATGATTCTGCAAATCGCCCGTTTCATGGTGGAACGTAAATTTGCAGTCGTCTAAGACTAATTCGTAGATCGAAGCGTAAAGAATATAAAAAAACTAATTCGGACTTGGAAGAGTGCGAAAAGATCGAAGAGACTGAGTCGAAGGTAAAGAGCCTTAAACTCATGGTCAAAACTCACATTCCAGGTAACTAGATCAAAACCGATTAAGAATAGCTCTTATCACCGGAAATGCAAGTGAGCTTAAATCGACAGACGAAGATATTAAAAGCGCCGCTGCGTTCTTCTATAATTAATAATATAATTTTCGTACGTTCTTATAAGGGATTCAAATCGATAAGTTTGAGGCGGCCTTAATATTGAGGTAAGACAAAAGTTTCGTTCCAGAAGAGCAAGTCGTTGGGAACGACATGGAATACCCTCGATTCGGGAAACGTGAACTCGGCGAAAGGGGGACCAAGCTAGACTGGCATACTCAAGCATATGGCAATCAAAGGTAACATAGAGAGATCTGGCTGGGTAAGGGTTGTAAAATTCCTTGAATCACCGTTTAATAAAGCCAAGTTATGAGTTGGCTTTAAGGATCAGCTTAAGCATGCATTAAGCTCTCTGTGGAATAATATGCCAGGGTCTTGAAAAGATTGAACCAAGGGAATAGGTTGACCATAGCATTTACGCGAGAAGGATATGGATTGACGTTTGGTGATATTAAATTCTGGACAGTTTTTAAGGCACCAGATAGAAAACAGATCGAGGTCTTCCTGAAGAAGAGTGGAGTCATGACGAGAAGACATAGTTTTAAAATTTTTTATGTCGTCAGCGTAAGGGGAGAGATAGCAGTGCCTAATGACCCTCACAAGATCGTTAATAGTAAAAAGAAGAGAAGGGGACCAAGAAGACTGCCTTGTGGAACCCCAGACTATTTCAGAAAGAAACCGAAAGGGCGGATCTAAATCGAATATCGGTTTACCAGGTAAACAGAGAGCAGATAATTTGAAGAGGATCAATTGATGAGATGTCTTATCAAGAGGCTTTAGTGAAATCGGTTACGATAATATCGATTTCTTCGCCATTTCCTAAGACTGGGGGAGTAAAAGGATTGTTGTAGTTGATCTGTCTATTAGAAAATTATGTTGTCTAGTCGATATAAAGGACTTGCTCTTGAAGCTTAAGGCTTCGTACAAAATGCGTCCAAAGAGTTGGAGTATATGCGAGAGTTTAATTGGTAACCTCATTCTTTGATCCCTTTTTGTGTATCAGGAACACAATATAGGACCCCCAAATTTGGGGAAGTTCTCCCTGGATAAAGGATAGACGAAATACTACCTAATTATTTCTAGGAGAGAAAGGTTGGAAAAAGATTTTTTAAGAAAAACTGTGGGGCAATCAGCTGAGCCTGGTAGAAATTCATCATTAAGTTTTTGTAACTTTTCTGCAATAACAGCCGGGTCGAAATTTTGAATGAGAAAGGAACCAGGAATTTTGTAAGTCATTGAAGGAACTGATACGAAGGAATTTTTGGCAAATGCTTGTTTGGAAAAAAGTTCGCGATGGTCTTGAAGATGGTTCAGTTGAAGATTTGTTTTCGAAAGAAAGTGAGAAAGGATAACCCTCGGTCTTATGTACTTTTGCAATATTGACAAAATGAAAAAAGAATTTGGGGTTGTTTATAGGATTGATTAGCCTTGATAGAGAAAGTTGTAAAGTTCGACAAAAGGAAGATATAGACGTAGATAATTGGTATAGCCGGAGGAAGGGCTGGTGCGAAGGAATACCGCCAATAATTTGGTTCTTCTGCTTCGTAGAGAGAGGAGTATACGATTATATCAAGGAAGGAATGTGGAAGACGTTTTATGGCGTGAATATGGCACATTAAGGGGAATGGATTTGATTATTTCTCTATAAAAAAAAATGGTGAGGACATCAACCAGAGGTAGATTCGTAAACTCGAAGGAAGCCACTGTGTATCGGTGTGACTTCTTTCTTCTTGCTGAAGGGAATAGAAGACAAACTAGAATTGAGAATATTTAGCAATACTAGGTCATGTACAGCGAATGGATATAGCTCGCAGAGTCCTCGAATCTAACCCGGAGGAGCAACGCAGTAGAGGAAAACTTCGTCTCAGGTGGCGCGCACAAGTAGAATGGGACCTTAATCGACTTGAGGTGAAACTGATGGCAGTTAGCTAAGGACGGGGGCAACGGCAGAGGCTTGTTACTCGAGGCCACCTAAGTAAGTAAGCATATTTATCGACATTCAGGGTGCTTCAACTTATACGAATTACTACTCTTCTGGATTAAAATAGTGCTAATGAATAGAACCTCTGTTGTTAATGCTCATAGTTATGCAATTGTCGTCTAAAGGAATGATACCGAAGCTCCAAACTGTTAAAAGAATTTAGTCTTTAGTCTAGATTATCTAACGTGGTGATGGCATGTTTGTGCGAAACAATAAACTTAGACTACACTATCCATTAAATAAACTTGCGTAATGTCTTTCAAGCGGAGACATACGCAATCTTGATGACAATGAGCTGTGTGGAATATGGGGAGTTGTGTTTAAGTCTTTATAGAAAACAAGTTCGTGATTACAGGGCGACAGTGTTGAAAAGCTGAGTCTTGTCTGCGTTCTAGATCATAATGGGTACGTAGAAGGTGAAACGGCAGATGAGTTTGCTATCCAAAACTCGGGATAGTCGGGATCTAAACCCGCGTTAGGATCCCTTTCGTCTTGGGTTATAGGGTTAGAGGTTTCAATTATAAGCACATCCAGTGGTAGCACGACCACCAAAATGTAGGCAGACCCAACGAATGCTTACTATCGTCTACAACAAGTCAAATGTCTATATGCTGTCTCTCAGCAGATGAGACTGAAGGGTTTTTTTTTTGACATTTTAGATGCCTGTTAGTTAGTTTTGCTGTGAGATCTCTTACAGTACTGCAGACCACTTCCTTTGTAAATGTGAAGCTTAAGCTTGTATTCCTGTGAGCAATGTATCGATGCCCTGTAAGGCTTGTGAGCAATCTGCTGTGCCTGAGAAATGGCATCAAAAGGATTATTAAAGAAATATTGTATAATAAATTAAACAATTCCTTGCCTGAGTACTCTGCTCTGACAGCAAAAAAAGAAAAAATGTTGGATCTTGCCATTTCTTAAAAAAGTGTTCCTGACACAAACTTAACCAAAACCGAGCTTTAAAAATGCAAAAGCTTGATTTAGATAAGGCATAGGACATTCTGTGAGGAATTTCACGAGGAAGTCAACGCCAGTGTCTCGATCGACGGTGGTAATTGCAATTGAGCTAGACAGACTTCGATATATTCAGAATTCAGGTCATTTGAGGGTCCCTAAGTGTCTAGCCAGCGTGTTGAAATAGGGATTGTATCAGAGGACTCTCTAAATATTGAAGTGCAATGTGATGAGCCGGGAAAAACCCTAACATCTTCCAGAACGATTGATATAAGGAGAAGAATTAGAGTTTGTGCGGATGCGTAAAAAATCTTGAGTTCTCTACAAGGCCCTCCTATTTATCTGGTAACACCAGTCCTTTGATTACATCTCACCGGTTTACTATGTGCTGACGAGGGTAGAAGAAAATAGCTGTAAGTAGATACATTGCCACATCTATCTTTTAAAAGCCTCCGGAAAACGTGGGCAAATATAATTCCCTTTCAAAATCATAGTGTGATACACAGTTCACAGCTTGGTATTTCCAAGAATACTCCCGGTCTAGAAATGCTTAATCCAAATGTAATGAAGCTAAAACTGCCTGTAATAGAAATATCTTGACACTATCAGGGTTGTTACTTTGTATTTTGTATTTATATTCGAAACTTGTAAAGGACCTACATATCGAAACGTATGTATTGTATGTTTTTGTGAATGTAAAGGGATAGGCTAAAATCTTTTCCATGTAAGGTGGGTTGTGGTTGATTTAGGGTTGCAGAAAAGGGAGCTGAACCGTTTGAAACCGAATGAATTGCACGTGACCAATAAACCCGTCAGAAAGGACGTATGTATATTTAATTTGTATATTCGTACCTTTTTCTTGATGCTTTTGTTATTATCCTTGTGTATCCCTTTTTTTTTTACTTCGTATTTTTAAACATTTCGTACCGAATCATCGCTTTTTTTTATATATTTTGCTTTTTCTCTTGAAGTATCAGTCCTTTTTCGTTCAAGAGGATATGATAGGTAGGTTAATTGGATCCTTTTTTTTTATTTTTATTCTTCGTTCTGCTTAAGACGGGTATAGCTAGAGCCAGTGTGTAATTGCTTTTGGAATACCTTCGTACAATATGAGCTCAATCGAGTGTAAAGGGACAATACGGTTTGGGTAAATATTGTATATATACTTGGCTTTGAATTGACTTTAAAAATTTGAGGAATTTCTTAAGAATTTTCCAAGGATATCAAGTATTTAAATTTATTTAAATTCGATTGGATGAAAGTTAGATGGGGATCTTAAGTGACAAGGTAGGCCCAGAACTATGCTAATTTTTTGATTGAATTGTCATCAGAAATTTTATGTTATAGAAATTAGCACTAAAAATAGGAAAACAGAGATCCGTGAACTCAAATTGGTTAGTTGATAAGCTAAACAACTAACCTCTCAGAAAGTAACAGACGACCTTGCTGCATTCTGCCACTACGTTCACTCTAAATGCGTCTCACACCTACAGCGAAGCCGAGACGACCACGATAAATTTTTTCGTCCATAATGTGCCTCCCTTGTCAGCACTTAAACCATCCCGCCTTACATCTCCACCCCACAACATCCCTCTTACATTTTACTACCAGAATGTAAGAGGTTTTCGCTCTAAAACCAACGCTGTCCTACGTCAATCGCATTATCTTCCCTTTGATATTTACGCCTTGACTGAAACCAATTTGATTCCCGACATAAAGAACCAGGAATTGTTCCCCCCTACTTTTAATGTTTTTCGCGACGATGATCCTACCCGCCCACATGATGATTCCCCCTCTCAAAGCGTCCTACTGGCGATCCACAACAGCCTTAACTCTTCTCCCGTTACCATCTCTTCATCCTCTAAAGCCGACTTTGTCGCTATAAAAATATCACTCCCCTTCAAGTCCCTTTACGTTTTATGTTGCTATATCCTGCCAGCTCAACCTATCGAATCTTACCAACTTGTTGTCGATGCGATGGATCATTTAAATGACCTGTCTGACTCTACTGACGATATCTTTATTTTCGGTGACTTTAATCTTCAGCTACAGTGGACTCCATCAGACGATCAATCGTTCTTCATCGCTTCAAATGCCTACTCAGCCAAGAAATGTCTCTTCTTAGATCGCTTAACAGACTCAAATCTATGCCAAGTCAGTGGCGTATGGGCAGGCAATTGTACCTTATTCTCACAACAGATTCAATTAACTCCTCAGTCTCATTTTGTCTCCTATCTCTCTCAACAATCGACAACTACCACCCCCCTTCTACTTTCATTTTTTCATAACTCTTCTTTCCAGTCCACTCCCCCCACATCTCTCACCCTACGACTTTCATGAACCATACTTTCACAAAATCAGTGACTATCTTAGCAGATCCTTCTTTAACTTTCACAACCTAAGTGTAAATGATGCCTTATCCATTTTTTATAAAGAAATATTTAATTCTTTTTGCCTTTACGTTCCGTTTCTCCGCCTCAAAACATCATTTACTAGTCCTCCCTGGTATAATCGCAAGCTTAGCGCCTTACAAAATAAGAGCAACAAGTTATGGGCTTTTTTCCTGCGTACCAGATCCTTTTCCAACTATACGATTTTACGATTCCCTTTACCAGCGTTACCTTAATAATGCGCAAGTCAACCTTATAAATGACCCTAAGTCCTTTTACCAATTTGTTAACTACAAAAGAAAGTCCGATGGTTACCCTCCTTCCCTCTATTTCAACAACAAGTCATCAACCGATTCACTCACCATTGCCAACCTATTTGCCACCTTTTTTAAACAATCCTTCGCCAACGACTCCTTTGTACCAGATCTATCCTATTTTAGTTATCTACTGAACTTTTCCAATGGCCCACTTCTCTCTCACATCTTGGACCCTTATTCTATCGAATATAAATTACACCAACTCAATGACGAATTTATATCTGGTCCAGATGGCCTCCCTGCCATATTTCTTAAAAAATGTTCTTCGTCTCTTTCCCTTGCCTTTTCTGATCTCTTTCGTCTATCCCTTTCACAAGGAGAATTTCCTCAAGTTTGGAAAACCTCCTACATAACCCCGATCCACAAAAAAAGGATCAAAGAACGAAATAACCAGACCAAACTCCTCGAAAGTATTTTGTATGTAGCTCTACGCTTCCAATAAAAATCACTTATTTCCCCTAGACAACATGGCTTCCTAATCTCGTTGAATTCGTATGATTTGCCATCTCTGCCCTAGAGAACGGCAACGAAGTCGATGTAGTTGCAACCGATTTTGGCAAATCGTTCGATAAAATCTCTCATCGATTAATACTCTTCAAATTGTCTGCTCTCGGCTTTCAACCCATACTGTTAAAATAGCCATCCTCTTACCTCGAAAACCGTTTTTACAGTGTTCGCTTTAGGTCAGCCCACTCGGCTCCATTTTAGGCCACCTCTGGAGTTCCTCAAGGCAACCATCTCGGTCCCCTTCTCTTTATATTAACCATAAATGACCTCGATAGGATCATCAAACACTCGTCTGTCTCCCTTTACGCAGGCGATACTAAATTTTTCAAAACCATTTCTTCTCCCCATGACTCCTTGCTCCTTCAACAAGACCTTGATAGTTTTTCGATCTGGTGCCCCAAAAATTGTTTGGAACTTAATATCGCCAAATGCCAATCCATCACCTTTTCACATAAGCGGCACCAATCTCCTCCCCGACTCTACCTTCTCCACAACCAACCTATCTTCTCCGTTCAATCTCTTAGCGACCTCGGCATTTTGTGTGATAGGTTGAGCACCCTTGATGGGATAATCCTTAAAGCCAACTCTGCACTAGGTTTTGTAAAACGGTGGTCCAAGGAATTCACCAACCCATACGTGACCAATTCCCTCTATATTACCTTTGTTCGTCGCCAAGTAGAGTAAGCCAGTCAAGTATGGTCCCTATATCATCGCGTCCATATTTCGAGAATCGAAAGCATCCAGCGCCGTTTTCTTCGAGGTTTGCCCTGGGACGATCCTTTTACTCTGCCCCCCTATCAAAACCGTCTCAACCTTATTAACCTAAACACCCTTGAGGAACGCAGAGATGCAGCGGACGTTCTCTTCATTCATCGACTCCTTTCAGGTCACGTTGAATGCGCGTCCCTTCACAACTCTATTGTCCTGAACACTAACCCTCGTAATCTCCGTACCCCTCGTCTCTTCTATCACCCAACCCACCACCCACTCCTATGGCGCGAACGAACCAATCTCCTGTATGCTACGAAAATTTAATTCAAACCCTGGCGTCTTTGACTTCCACCGCACCACTTCCACATCCGTTCTCCTTCACCACTCCAACCAGCCTTAGTTTTAAGTTTTAGTTTAAGTTTAATTTTGAGTTATAGCTCGTAGTAAACCGAATAAATGGGGGCATTCGGCCCCACCAAAATTTGTGATTTCTGCATGTGAAGCAAAAAATGAGCACCCTGTTTCGTGTGCTTTGAGATACGAGATGAACTCTAAAGCCCTGGTTTTTAAGTGATTTCTGAGTGGCCGTTGTCTGAGTGAGTTGTCGACAGTATAAGGGCCTTTACTGGTACCTGACTAATAGCTCATTATTTTCTTAATCGGCTTGAATAAATTTCAGTTTAAAAAATCAACGTAGAATGCACCGACTGGTATCGGGCTCAACGAGCCTGTGAAATGCAGAAATTCTAGAATTAGACTTCCTGATAGGGCGGTGACAGCATTTTCAGTAGTCCCACTGCTCAAAGTTCAACACTAAAGGGCCGTTCCCAAAACCAAATATTTTTATAATTAAAATCATAAGTACTCAAATTTCGTTTACCGTAATGGCTTTGGCAAGTAAACCACAAAGCAGAGCTCAGTAAAACTCAATTCGAATACGATGAATGCAAACGTAACCAAATCGCAATTAATACTTTAAGTAACCCAAACAAAATGTGAATTAAAATAAAAAGCGGACCAAACGACCACTATCAAAGGACCATCACGTCGGCCTTTAAATCCCATTTTTCGTAAAGTTTTTGCGCGATTTTTCACCACTTAAAAGTGCCACAAATATGAATACGTAACACACAATAAATAAAAACTCTCAGTCAATAATTGAGAACGTGGTTATGTTGCATGCAAGTGATTTTCATTAGCGCCGGAAGCAAATTTCAATAGTATTTGTTATTAACGTTTTTTTTTTCATCATTTTAATTTTTTTTTTTAAATCTCGGAATTTAAGTTAAATAAAATATTACCGGCGAGGTCTTTTTTTTCCCTTGTTAATAATTTAAAAAAATAATAGCACCTCTATGGGTGCCGCCATAACGCAAATGTCCGAGTACTAGTCGCTAGGATCGCCACAAATGAGCTGTGATTGGGTATAAATTGGTGGAAATGTTCTTGAAAAAATATATAAAATGCTTTGAAACGTTTTCAACAACCACAAGGGGTTACTTAGGGGGTTGGGAATTTATTGGAAAACCCGAACTTTGTACGTGATGGTCGGTAAATGGTGTTGAATGGAATCTATTGGTATTCATAGGCATTCCGACGGTGGGTTTTTATTTTCGAATTATACGGACAGATTTAGGATTAAAAGAAAAACCATTTCATTATGCGAATCTAGACAATAAGACTTCTTTAGCAGACTTTTCGCCTCTTTTCAAACCATTTTACATATTTCGTGTGTTTATATGACAACTGATTCAGGTATCATTATCCTTACCCTCCGGGTAATACCCAATAATACTCAATGGATTATCTTTTGATATTTTTCTTAACACTCTTGACCTATCAAACGGTTGTGCGGAATAAAGGTTTCTTGGAAAAGGTTGTGAAATTTGAATTAGAAAATGCATTTAGCAGCTGTTTCAAAATGAAGCTTTCTGTGTGAGCAGGTTAATTTATGAACAACTTTAGAGATTAAGGTCTACTTAAGCTCTTTTAATTAATACATAAAAAGCCAATAAACTCCTCAGTATCAGTCCTAACCAAAGTACTTGCATCGGAAGAAGTCAGTCTTGTCAGGGCTTATTTCTTAATTCGACGCTATTAATGTAAATCATGAAGCCCTTGCTGCTTGCACTGTACTTACTTTGTGACACTATAGCCGGGACAGGCCTGGGCCACAACTAGGAGTTTACTTAAGCTGCGCACTCCAAATTGCTTGCGGTACCCTTCCACTGGTACGCGCCACTTAAGGCCAGGATGGAGCATTGGTGTTTATGACCACTACAGGTCCTAGCCATTTTAGGCGACTAATGTGCTCTTTTCTGATCAGATCAACTTAAATGCACAACCCGTAGATATCGCCGATAAATCTTTCCTTCCAAACCCTGTCAACGCAAACGAGACCAAAACCCACTCACAAAATTGTGTGTTCAAAACGGCCAAGGATATCCTCAGACACCTTTGCTAACGTCTATGCTTCAGCACTATAGAGAAGAACTGGGATGATGAGGGTCCTATGTTGAGTCATCTTGGTGGTTCTTGAAAAAAAGCTATTGCTCGTTTGCTTTCTTAGGACAAAAAACCAGCGATAAGCAAGACTAACTCTTCGTTTGGTTTCTGACGAGATGTCATTATATATACAAAGTTCCTGACATCCCCCAAGTTTTAGCTATCTATTGTGACATTCTGTCCGATTCGTCGATGTTGTGCGTCCCTTCCTGTTGACAGCATATACTTGGACTTTGTTTTCACTTCGTTGATCGCTTAGGCCATTTTTAGCACTTCTGTTTCAATAGTCATAAACGCTCCATTGACAGCTTCTTGTGTTCTTCCCATTATGCCAATGTAGGTACGTCTCCGTATGGCAGTTACTGAACAGACTTTAAATGATTATATCTCTGGAGTTAGCTTGCGTGTTTCGCACAATCCTTTCAAGAGCGATGTTGGAAAAATCACATAACAAAGCACTGTATTGTTCATGAGTAAGTCCTTTTCTGACTTTTTAGATCGACGATGACTAAACATGTTTCTACCACTTCTATTTCAATACTTGGGAGCGCTCCAGTGAGGGTCCGCCTCTGTTATTAACTTGCAAGTTTCGCACAATTTTCTCAAGTATCAAGTTGAAAAGGTCACATACATGACCTCTTGTCTAAATCCGTTTTTGATATCAAAGGTCTCAGAAGGTAATTTTCTGATCTTTACGTAGCAGCGAACGTTCTTCGCCGTCATTCTGTACAATCTGAAGAGTTTGGCAGTGATACCAAGGATAAACATGGCTCCCTATTGAAATGGACTTATTTGGCTTTTTTACAGGATCTGTTTTAGTGTTAATATTTGGTCGATTGTGGACTTACCTATTGTGATAGGGTCCAATCTCATATGCAATGTTAAGGATACTGATGCTTCTATAATTGACAGTTGAGGATCGAGCAAACGATGCGAAGGTTCCATTCTACAGACATGCTTCCTATCGACCAAATCATCTTCCGCTCCCATCAGCCTTGTTCTACTTAAGCTTGGATTTGGCTATCCTCACTTCATTTTGGTCGATTGGAGGATCCCTTGACTTTCATTATTAAGGTTGAGTAGTTTATTCTGTCCGGCAGTGGAGTTTTGGTTGTCCCGGTTTCTCCCCATCCACAGTGCCGACTGTGACTCTGGTAAGTAGCTAAGTAGAGGTTGACTTCACCATGAACACAAGTAGCACTAGTGGCTGTGACTCTACTTCTGTCTTTCCTTGTTAATCTCTACAGGCCTCTGCTCGGGTTTTGTGGTCTTCAGAACATTATTCTTGGTGTTGCACCTCTCTATGTCGTCGATCGCGCTCTTGTCATGCCGTTCGTTTTTCCTCTGAAAATGCCGATGTTCTTCGGTTTTCTTTTGCTCGTAGAGCTCAGAGTCACTTTCGTTCTGGCAGCGCGCGAGTCGTTTCCCTACGTGTGCTCGTCTGCATTCTTCGCCAAGCCATGAGTTTCGTGGAGATGGTCGGCTGAAATTCAACACAGCAGTAGCGGCATTTCTGATGGCTTCTTGGCGTCGATTGTAAGGGTTATCAGCATTCGATGGTGCATCTCTGGCGATTTATTTATTGCGGCCCTTCAACTGGACATATTTTGGCTGCAACGAGGTAGTGGTCCAAGGTTGGTTCAAAAAGGCATTTAGTTAAGCATCAATCGAAACTCTTTTATGATCAAACCTTGCCTTTAAAAGTTCGCAAGCCTTATTGAAATTGCCAACATCTAAGGACAAATGTCGCAGCAGTCTCACTACATCATCCGTAAAATACGGTTTTAAATAATAGATCTTCTCAATCCCACCAAGTGACTCATTCTTATGAACTAACGACACGAAAAGGCCTGGAACGCCCACCATTTAGTGTATTACCCAGAGAACTCGGATATATACGCTTTTTTTAAACGAAGCTCTCTGCAATTATGCACCTCTAGAACTGCGCGTCCGCGAGAACAATTGTCCTTTCGCGAGACTTTAAATTGGTTTGGACAACTATTGAATTTTCGGCGAATGTGGTATTTCTATAATGCCATCCCATCACCCAAGCGTCTTCATATAGTCTTCATCCCCCTCAGCTACGACTTAAAGGCAATCGACTTGCAACAGACACTACAAAACCTACGGATACACCAAACACAAATCCCAACCAGATCTCTGACAAAGAACCTCTACGAGTATATCTAGTTTTACCTTGAAAACTCTCCTAAGCATCTTAGCGTTCTCGCTCGGAAGTGTGGATTATCTATAATACTCTAGGAATATCTTACATCCATCACAAGATGATCACGGTGACTGCAATGTCTCTTTGGATATTATTTGCCCTGAAGCAAAGTGAATTAGCTTTAGTCCGTTTTCAGAAGTCGTGTTGTGCATGCTATGCTTCTCGACTTCGCTCCCAGCTTTGGCGTTAAAATCACCTAAGATGAAGGTAGCGTAGTCCTTTTCCTCTATTGGGCAGGAGCGCATATCAGGTTGATATTGGCCAATAAGACCTTGTCAGGCGTTCGCTTACGTGTCACAATCTCAAACCTTCTGGCCTAAATGTGCTGCTTACAATAAATCCGCATCCAAATAGGCGCTATTTGTTTTCTCTGCAGCAATTGGCGCGGTATTTGTCGCAGGTTTTCGTTATTTTTTGCTCGACTCGGACCATTCCACCGCACTTCTTGAATGGCGGTAATAACTGCTTTATATCAGTCTAGGGCCTACAATACTTGTTCGGTTGTAAGCAGTCTTTTCCCTGAAATACGAAGCCGCCTTCTCCAGTGAACTCCAGTGAGCACAGGTTAGACGCGATTCGCGGTCAACACCCATCATCTGATGGACTGTCTGCGCTTCAAGTATTTCACCAAAATGCGCAGAAGAAACGTGCATGGAATGGCCAATTGCAGGACACTTCGTCTGGTCGATGTCGATGGAGTCTCAACGACATCTTCAGTCACAGCAGCGATATTCTCGGCTGAACGAGAAGTAGGAGGCCTTCAAGGGCTTATTTGGTCCCGCGTTGTTCCAGTCTCTAAGTGTCATGCGGGTAAACGTCCCCATTAAACGACCAGTGGGAACCCAGTGGCCAGGAAAACGACCACGATATATGTACGTTACGCCAGAATCATTGGCGAATTCTTCAGGTGCTTATTCACACAAATTCCAATTCTTCACAAATGTCAAAACCGAATTGGCATTCGACGCTATTTGTGAAATCAATGGCGCTTTCCGATAGGGTCCTATATTATGGCCCACCTTGTATGATGTACGGATTCGAGCGCCGTAGTCCTTTTTTTTGTTGTGTGGTATCGTCGGCAATAAATCGAACTTTCAATGACGCCTTTGGTTTCTTTGTGACTAGTTGTGTTTAGATGGTCGAGTTGGTAAATCCACGTAAAACTCCCAAAATGATGGGCAGTCCTGTTCTTGGTATTTCAGAGGCACTAACTAACTTCCGGAATACCTCAGCTTCAAAACTTCCTGTTGACACCACCGTTGATTCAATCACATGCCAATCAGTCGGTCCCTATTTTGAGAGTCAGTTATTGCCTACAGATCATTCTAATTATTCCTTTTTGCTCATTTATGATAAAATTATGGCCTTTTCACAGTGCATTCACTCCCCTGAACTTGAATTGAATAGACTCCACATTACGGATTATAATTTAAACTGCTGATCTTTAACTTCGCCATTTCATCCTTGAGGCGCTTAAGTGGGAGCTTACTTCAGTTGTATTAGTTAGACCTTTAAGGACTTCAATCCTATAACTTGTGTTCAAGATGAACCTGGCTCGCCGAAATTCCTAGCTAATTACCAGGCTTCCAAAATAGTAATCAGAAGATAGCCTGCCGAAACATTTCCCGAGTTGCTATTAGAAGCAATCGCTTTGAATTGTTTTTTATTAATTTTTATACAAACGCCACTCGAAATTAAACTGAATCCTGCCTACACTCTGATTAGTAACTCCAACCGCAATTACAATCATATGCTTCTAACAGAGGGCACAACAAAAAAAACTCTACTTCCTACAACTTGATATCTCATCAACGATTTTTTGTTTTTTTGCCTCTCCTTAGTCATATCATAAAAATTCATAATCCTGACTATCTACTGGAGCAAGGAAAAAAAAAACTAACAAATCGTGGACACAAAAACAAACGAGAGCTCATTAAGGGAGACATCGCTGTCTGCCTTATTCTAATTTTTATTCCTTGCAAAATCATAAACCTCTCACACACCCTCGTCCTTATTGAAAAAAAAAGAAGAAGAAAAGTAGGAAAAAATAATTTTCTTAGCCAAAGTCTTGGCGCGATATTTCGCCTCTTCAATTTTCCAACATTCAGCCAACAAAGCCAACAGCGCTCAGAAGCCATCTAGAAGGGTGGATCCACCACAGCTACAACCCACTTAAGTTGCCCTTAATGTCATTTTTATTTGTATATCCCCAGCTAACGATTTGCATTTCATTATAAAGTCCTGAAAAACTTCTGCTTGCTGCTCTTGCTTTTTTCCCCGCCCCGCCCCCAAAATCCAACATCACCATCACCATCACACGAATCCAAGGAATGTACAATATAGTCAAAGTGCCCCCAGTTTGCTGTTGCTTATGTCAGCTTGCGTTTGCATGTATCCTTCGATGGGGTGGCTAAGGAAGTGGAAAAGAAATGTGTTATCCTTTCTTGGTGGGTTTCTTTTATTTTTTTTTTTTTTATATTTTTTTTTTTTGCCATCACCCACTTAGCTGGTATTTGTTGGATAATTTCCTATCTGCGCGATTATTCTGGTGTAACAGACACTCTTTGAGGGTGCTAACGCATTAGTTGATTGTTGTTCGCTTTCAGTTTTAGTGTGATATTTCTGAATTTTGGTATTTCAAAGGAAATGAGTGGAAAATGGAGGGAATTCCAAGATTTGCATAAAGATTGTCAGGGTCATCAAATGTACCAGGACTGCAAATGCTATATATTATATAATTAATAGCAGTTTTCATTATCCAAATGGTGTCGGGTCCAAACTAAGTCAGATCGCGTTAAGAACCTCTCCAGTATTGCTCTGTTTGCTACGTAGACACCTGTTCGGCATGTAGGCTGAGACATGCTCAGCAATAGAAACAGGAAATGCCGGTCATTCAACGTTACCCAGAAAGACACGAATGAAAACGATGCGAAGGCTTTCTGATTCCATGCTGCTCGGCTGTTCGTTTGCAGTCCTGCAAGTCATCAACATGAAGGAACTGATAGTTCTATATCAAGATCGGCACGGGGACTGGACTCCATTGGAAAATATTGGGTTACACAAAGTAACTACCATCACCCTGCCTGCAGCAATTATTTTTGAAAATAATTTGAACAGGACAGCCGGGCAAGTGTAAAGGTTCTGCGCTCCACGATAATCAGATCAAGGATTGTACGAATCATTAAGAATATCAGGAAACCAAAAACTTCATGCTTTGCCGAAAAAGTTCGACATCGCAAAATTCAAAGGCTCTTCTCTCCATCTCAATACAAGCATCGATGGTGGAGCCATCACCAGTCGACACCAACTTCACACTTGCGCAATAGCTAAGATCTTTTGTCGGACATATAGAAAGAATAGATCACACTTTCTAGAAGTCATATCAATTGTAGTATCATTACAGGACACTGCGGCATCGGCATTCATGCTAAACGCCGGCTTATGCAACACATAAACTTCTGAATAGGCTTCAGGGATAAGGACTATATTAAGTCTGTCCGTCACCTGTTGTGTGACTGTAATCCCATGGGTGAGAGGAGGCTGAGAACTTTAGGAAGTTAATTCAATTCAAGGAGCCTGAAATTCACATCTTCATCTGAGTGATTCCAATTTGGTTGTTCCTCTTCATAGGTTCTCAATGTAAGTACAATAGATCCTCTGCCGATCTAAGCGAGAAGTGACTTCCCGTCAAAAGCAATCCGTCGACTTAACTACACATCTATTCAATAGCCTCCAGTTACAGTCTTGAAGGGCCTATTTTTTTTATTGTTTTTTTACTGGTGCTGGGAACCTTAGGCAAGCGCTTCCTGTGGTGCGCAGACTATTTGGTTTGTAATTATCTTAGACTCTTTCTATAGAATGACTCGCTGAGGTTACTTATTACCTCAAAGTTGTTGCGGTAGATTGTTCTTGCATTGTATTTCCCTTTGTTCAGAATGTAACACATCTCGATCTTTTCTTCTTTTATGGGGAAAAAGCATCGAGAAGAGCTTGCTGAGTTCGGCCAACTATTCCATATGTTAATTTGTGATAATCGACCTTGACGGAGCAGTCAATTGTCACTATTCACTGATAGACGAGTTTGGCCCGGCATCGCATAGCTCATTTTTGTAGATGTTGCTTCAAAATTAATGATGGTGAGTACCGAATTGAACCGTTAGGTCTTATTCAGAATTTGGTGGAGTACGAGAATTCGATTGATGATTTGCTTCCCTTAAACCAAACTATAGCGACCTACCAATATTGTCATTTTCCAAACAAATAATACACTTCCCAACACTCTCTAAGGCCTCTCTGAACCGATCGGAACAACAGTGAGACATCTATCGTAGACGAATATGGACCATATTCTATCCTAAGCGGTCAGGAGAGCAGGTTGAACGTAGGAAAGAGATATCTCCAACCTCACCAACGAAATCATGGGAGATTGTTCCATTGGAATATGATTTCTACAAAAGCTGGAGCTTTCTTTGAAAGGGCCCTACCTTGGACCGCATCAGAATGCAATCCCTAGGCCGTTACAACTTCCAAAATCTAAATGACCTCTGTTTAATAAAGATCAAAGATCATAGACCTTGAGAAATTTATCTATAACTTTTTATGGGCTTACCAACATCCCTTGGAATGATCTTTGCTTCATAAGCTAGTGAGATCAAGCCTTTCCTTGCCCTCATAGCCACTGTGTTCCAACATGCAGATTAAGTGAGATCTATTGGTGTTAGTGTTCTAGACGTAGATTCTGTTTGAGATTGCCTAACGTCCAAGCCAACCGGTCTGCTTTGCTGTCAGAAAGTATGCAAATCTAATATATCTGCTTAGATTCTCTCTGATGTAGAGCTTTGCTGCGTGTATTTCAGCTGGAAATACAGTAGTATTTCCATATACGAGTACCGCCTACTCAACACCGTCCTGTATTTTAGATCCATTGATGTACCACCCCAGTCAATCTTTAAGACGTAACTTTTGTTGCTGCTCAAGGTGCAAGATTGTAACCGCATGTGAACTCGTTTATGATCCCCCGTGCTGTTAGCATTCGGAACATATGGAGTAACATCTATTAAGCACAATCATGTGGCGTTTCTCTGTAGTGTTAGAGCAAGATTACTTGCTTGCACTATAGGTTGTTACTGACTTCCTGCTCTAGATACACAGGATATCGAGGATACCTTGGAAAGTTATAGACTTATCCTTCACGCACTGTTCATTGGCATTTATGGCAGCCGTCGACATGCAACAATGTTTCGCTCTGAGGTGCTTGTCGTAAATGCTATCAATTATAGCTATGATGAGATGTCAAATGCTAAGACTTTTAATATGTTCAAATCGCAGTGCTTTTCCTTGTACTGTTGAGCTCTGAGTTAGTTGTAAGAAAATGGCCAAAGTCGACATTAGTTTTTAGCGGTGTCTTCCGTCGATAAAGTCTTTGCAGTATCCTTTCCGCAAAAACTTTGGGCTCGACTAACATAAGTGAATAGTATCAGCCAGTTGAAATCGTCCTGCCTATTACAAGTTATTTTATGGCCTTGCTTCCATAAATCTTAGTAATCCTATACCCAGTACCATGAACCGTTCCTATTTTCGATTGCAGCCTATTTTCATAAAATTTTATTGAACAATGACACCGATCGCTTTCGTTTAAACTTAATTTTCTTCCTTTTTTATAGACGGACCTACCTAATTTACATGCTTGACATCTTTAACAAACGCCAACATTTATTTTATTCTCGTCAAATGCCTCATCTTACTTTCTGGCGAACAAGTAGCAACACTTCTTCAACAGAGATTGCCAATAAATCATTTCGTCTGTTCATTTAAATGAACTGGCCATTAATCGTCTTCGATTTTCTTTGCTTCACACCCAGTTCACAAGGACCTTTTTGGACTACGATGTATATACTCGTATGTACTCGTACCACTCAATTTTCGACAATGTGGTAAATCCATAGCAGGGCATAAAAATTATGGCCCCCGAGCGATTATTCATCGTAATTGGACGCTCTGGCAGTCGTATTCTTGTTCCATGTCTATCAGTGTGTACCCATAACCAACTAACTAACGAAGGATCTGAGTCCATCAATCAATCACCTATTAAATCAGATTTGTTCTGTTTGTAGATATATGTGTGCGTGCTTTCTTTTTTATTTATTTCCTTTCCGTTAGCCTATTTATGTCCTTTTTTTCTGGTCAGTCTCCACTTTGTCTTCATCAACTGTGGTCGGGGTTGCCATTGGGGAAGTTAAGTTGCCTTTTAAAAGGCACGGCCAATGTAAGTGATGGCAATGGCGTTGAATAAAGATTTATCAGATGGAAGTGGTTTATTCACAAAGCCAGATCTCCAACGATGGTCAGCGGAGATAGGGAAAAAATAATAAAACCAGCCGAAATTGGCTTCAGTTCAAAAGACTAGCACATCTGGCAAAGAAAGAAGCTAGAACTGGATAGTATAACTAGTGACTCGTAAGACCAATAACGCATGAACGAAATGAAGGAACGGTAGGAAATGTAAAGGCTCGTCCTAAATTTAAGCACAAAAAACAAGACACATTAGCCAGAAACACAGGTAGCCGTAGAGCATGTCTGGCACGATTTGGAAGATGTTTTCTCTGTCAATCAGGCAACAAGTTCAGGAAAAGCCTAAATAAAAGGAGTACTCGAAGGTGAACTGGTCCCCATTATTTGAAAGACAAGTAGAACCGTTTACCGATGGGAAACAACGAACTCTGCAAAAGGATGTGGACGATATTTTAGTGCCTCTGATAGTTTGGTAGCCTTCAATAAGGAGCGCTGCTAGGGGATAACCTTCGTGAGTTTCAATCATTCGGGGCAAGTTTCAGTATCTATTCCATTTTTAATTATGTGTTCGTAAGCGGCTAATGCTGAAAAGTTCTACTCCGCGGCATGACTTGAGTGGAAGCTAAAAAGGAATTCTAGAGATTTATAGGGCTCAGAGCTGCTCATTTTGGTTCAATCTCGCATACTTCAAAGCTGGACCAGGGAAAATTTAAGGCATAGGTGGGGAAGACATATATTAACAAAAAAGATGTGTGTGTGTGAGATTTCATATCTGAATCGGCTCAGGAGACATTGGACTTATGCAGTTCTCTAGACACGATTGGGGTCTTCAAAAGAACTTCTCGCAATGTAGAGTACACAATAATGCTGTCAATCTGGACCCACTGTGACGTCGTGAGAAACAAAGCAGGAATAGGCGACGGACTTGTAGGTTCGTCTTTTTAAAATACGCCACAATCTGGGATGAACAATTTCCCCCTCAAACAACAAGCGTCTTGAGCTATCACTATCCCACTCATCTTGCGTGCGCACTCCCCTTCGTCTTGCGTGCGCCACCTTACATGCGGTCGTCCTCTGCTAAGTGGTCACCTGGTAAGTCGTACTTTGCTAAGTCGTCCCCTTCTAAGTCGCCCTTTTCTAAGTCATCCATCGGGGTTAGACTGGAAGATTTTTTAGGCGGGAACTCTGTTACACATTCGCCATTTCGGACGATGAATCCGCAGAAGCTTTACTAGACTGATGTCACGGTATAGCCCGAACGGTTCGTAGTTGAATACCCTTCTCCAGTTTGATACCATTGGGACTGAAAAGTACACTCGGTATCTTTCTTTCGGAACAGTTAAGTGCTCCTTCACGCTTTCGACAAGGACTAAACCTCTGCCTCAAAAAATGGGGCGGGACGATAAAGGTTCTTGTATAAGGCCAGTTTGGTTTTACGATGCAGGGCTCTGTTTATCAAATGCGCCATGAGCCCATAGAAACAGCGATTGGCCAGAGTAATTATGAGTCTGATCTCTACGCTGATATTGATAGATGAAGTCCTTAGCTACGGGGTTTGGAGTAGTCAAAATGGTCTCCCTGTTTTTGGATCGGACAAACGATGCTGAGATTGTATTCTGTCTGATTGATTTCCTCTGACCAAATCCTACAGACGAGCTGGTGCATATTCCCAGCCAGGTCTTTCGAGTTGCTTTAAATAAGTGAGCAGGCATCAGTAGTTTTATTAGACTTCTAGTTTCGTTCTTACCAACCCTTAGGTTGTGTGAATTTGCATGAACTTCTATGAATAGGACGATATCTTTTCTCATCCTTTTTCCATACTTATCACGTTAGAGTAGGTATTGTTTCAATATCGTTGGTGTTGTAATTTTTAGTCGCTACTGGTAGGGTGTGCAGACAGTTTCCTTAAGACCAACAAAGTTCCTGGGCTTTGGGAACACATAATCTGCCCTCAGTTGCGTCGAAAGATTAGCAAATTCTAATTCAAAGGGATGAAGTGACAGGATGGCACGGTTGATGGTTTAAATCGAGATCGTTACAATGTGAGAAGGAAAGACGGGTGAGAATTGAGGGGCAATAAAAATCCACCGATACCTTCTATGGCTCATCGAATCCTACTAAATCCATGACACCTCTAAAATGTTGACAGCATATCTAAAATGTTAGCACTTTGCATATTTGGTCAAGAATTCTGGATTAATAGCATGTGCCCCTTAAAAAAGTCTTCGAATCACAGGTCGCAGGTTCGAAACAACTGGGTAGACGAAGCCTAACCAAATTAGCATAGATGTCAGAACATTTGACCTCGCAAGAACATATACCAAAACGAAGAAACTGAAAAGCTGATGTATCTCAGGAACCTGTTCGCTGTGATATACGAATTTTCCTGCTTGGCAACACTATTTTCTAGTTCTAGTCATTTGAGTTGTAACCGTGAAGTTGTCTTGTGCCGACCGCCAATCATCCGAAGGACACAGACATAAACGTAATGAAATGTGTATAAGCAAACGCACGCACATGGCATAGGAAGTTTTTCGAAGGTGAGAGGACGAACTACGAGTAGCAAGGACGAGCTCTGCCAGCAAACGAGGGCGTGCAATGTCCTTGCGTTCGAAGAATTTTATTGAGTGGACATTATTTGTTTTCCTTTTGTGTAATGATATTGGTGTATCTGAAGTCTGAACTATGTATGTGTGTATATATGTTTATTTGCCTTGTAACTATGCCATGACAAATGAGCAACACACCGTGAGGAGTTCGGTCCAAGTGCCTATTCAAGGTTTGTGTACATACCTATTCTGCAGGGCATTGAAATCTCTACGTTTGTGTGCGTGACATTTTCAAGTTCACATAGATAATTATCCTTCAACTTATTGAATCGAATGAGACGAACAATTTAGACACGGTCTTGGATTTTTTTTTTTGCTTGTGTAGGCGTTCAATCAATGGAAGGGGAGGAAAATACCTCGAATACGCCTCAGTGCTTCGCAGTACTAAACACCGTTAAGTACGGCACTTGTTTCGTAAATTGAGTGAAACGTAATGATGCATTAAAGATCTCCCTCTGTGTATACACCTTATGCTAACACGTGTGTGTTGCGTTCTACAATTGAGCTCACAAGCGTTAGTTTGACTTTGAGCAAGATTGACGTGGACGTGATTAGTTGCGATTAATGCTGATGGTGGAAATTGTTGTTGGAGATTTGCCGCATTTAATGTTAGCGAAGATGTTTGTTAGGGTGGATCATAGGACTACTACATGCATGGATATCCTAATGCTACATTTAATTACGTTGGTAATGGTCTCGTACAAGGGATACGCCAATCTTAATGGTGAAATGCGTTATCTGCATGACAGTGTGAGATAAAGAGTGTCAAATGCGAATTTGCTATGTTAAGTAGAGTTCCAGAGTTCGGTTGCCAGACGTCTCTTTAAGCAGATTCTGTTAGTCTTCAGTTGATTTAGTTGGCCTTATCGACTGACGGCTTTTGAAGAGGTGAGAAGGTTTTCATTGGAGAATAATAGAGCACTAAATGTAGGTCATTAATATTAAAAGATAATTGGGACTTCCAAGTAGAAGTTAAATATTTAGTCATGCAGGCTGGAATGGCAAGTGCGTGTTCGACCAGAAGCATAATATTGGCCTTCGTTGTCATAGGGCTCACAATTCTATACGGAGTTAAAAATGTGACGAACTAGGTAACTATTCTTTCCTCATCGCGGTCTCGCCATTTATGTGCGTAGTGATGTATTGTAGCTTACCAAATTCCACCACAATGTAGTCCCTGTTCCAATCCGGAATTCAATTTCACGTGGTGAAAATTCCATTTCTGTAATCAAATTATCCACTACTGCTTTATTTACAGAAGCCCCAAACTGGACAGCAACTCGACACTTCACGAGCTGTCTGACTCCATACAAAGTATTGTATCCCTGTATCCTCAGAAATCGTTATTGTGGGCGATTTCAATATACATACACAATTCTGGGTGGCTTCGACATTCTGGACAGACAACACCCGAAGGACGGTGTGTTGAGATCTTCGCTGCGGAAAATAACTTAACCCAGCTTGTAAATGAGCCCACACGAATACCTGACGTTGATAGTCATATCGTCAACACCCTGAGCTTGTTCTTAACATCTCACCCTGAGAAGTACTCCATTGATGTGCTCTCCCCTCTAGGCTCGTCGGACCCTTGTGTTATATCAGCTAATTTCTCGTACACCCACCACACAGTTAGAGAAAAGATCAATAAAAGAACCGTATGGCAATACGAGAAAGCCAACTGGAGCGGCCTTAACAGCTTCTTTAGGAATTTTAACTGGTCGTTATGTTCCCTCGATAAGGACGTGGATGCCGCTGCTGACATGATCACAGAAACTATTCTCTTTGGAATGAGATGCTTTATCCCTCTTCGGATGAAGTGTATCAAACCAAAGGAAAGGGCATGGTCCAACTCGAGCTGTAAAGAGGCTGTCAGGCTTAGAGAATTGTTTTTTCGGTCCTAGAAGACCAACCCGACAGAGGAAAACCGACAAATGACTGCAAAGTCTTTCTCAAGCGCCAATACGCCAAAAACTGAAAAACATTAGAAATTCTGTCTCATCCTCCATCCCAACGCTGATTTACAATGACATTCCAGCTGTCAGCTCTTTTTTTTTCTTTAGACAAGGCCAATCTGCTTGCTGCACACTTTGGCTAGCTCAACACTCCCAGATTGTGCTTTGTCCCCGCCTACATTTGAGTGCGTCGAATCTTCAATGGGAGAAATTCACTTTCGCACTCGTGTAGTAGCAAAAGTTCCTAAAGAGCTTAACATTCACAAATCAGCTGGTCCAGATGGTATATCTGGCCTCCTTCTGGATAGGTGTTCTTCCTCGCTGGCAAAACCACTGCGTAAGCCTTTTCATCCGTCATAAACCGTCAGCTCATGAAATATCTCGAAACACGAAAACTTCTCAGTGACCGGCAATATGGTTTTCGTAGCAAGAGGTTCACTGGTGATTTGATGGCATGTCTCACCGAAAAGTGGAACCAAAGTGTACATCAATTTGGCGAAAGCAAGATAGTTGCGCTTGATATTTCTAAGGCGTTTGACAGAGTTTGGCATCAGGCTCTTTTGTCGAAAATGCGTGCTTTTGGGATCGATGACTCTTTTCTTCAATGGATTAGAAATTACCTTTCTGAACGTTCAATTCAAGTTGTCTTGGACGGTTTCAAGTCTGATATTCACAAAATAAATGCTGGTGTGCCCCAGGGCTCCGTTCTATCTCCAACACTCTTTCTAGTTTCCATCTACTTCTAATCCAATATATTCCTTTACTGATGATAGTACTCTCTGCTTTTCATATCTTTGTCTGTAGAACGGGAACGGCAGCGTATGATAAGCTCATTAAATTCTGATATTTACAGCATAACTAATTGGGGAACCACTAACAGAGTGGAATTAAATGCTTCCAAACACAATGCTGTCTGCTGTCGTTAAAGCGAAATTCAAATACCCAGCCATTATCTATGAATGGCACTTTCATCGTCGAAACAGTGGCAACTTACGTTCCTCTGATCTGGCCTCAATGTATAAGGCATTCATCCGCCCAAAATTGGAGTACAATGCCCATATCTTGTCAGGTGCTCCTAAAACATCTCTGCACCTGCTAGATAGGATTCAAAACCGTGCGATAAAACTAATTGGTGATACTAATTTCAGTCAATCAATTGACACCCTCGAACACCGACATAGTCTCCTGTCTCACTTCGTTTTATCGCTACTTCCACCACCAGTGCACCATCGAAATCGCTGGTAGCATTCGGCCCATTCAAACTCTCAACCGTAATACCCGTCTCGCTATGAGCGCTGATTCTCAAGCCCATTTTCGGACGTACTCTAAAATATCGCGATTATTTTCTAAGCCGTACAACTCGCTTATGGAATGCCCTGCCGATCTCTGTGTTTCCTGGTCGTTATAACTTACAAACATTTAAAAACAATGTACACCGGTACCTGCCTTTTCTTCCTTTTCTTCCTACAAAAACCCCTTGAACTCGCGCTCATTATACAAAAAAAAAATCGCCTTGGAAATGACGGAATTGGCTAATTCGTCATCGAACCATGGATTTCTCTTTTGGGATGATGCCACTGGTCTTCCACGTTTGATATTGGCGGCATCATACGTCTCGAGAGGTTAAGGGACACTCGATCGGAAAAGTCCCTGCTGATCGCTTGTGATCACCTCACGATGGCTGTTGCGGATATCCGCATGCGTTGCTTGGTTATTATAGCCGATCATAGCTGTTCGGAATTTTCGGACACCCAAAACACTACAGGAGTACCTTGAGTCGATCGCAGTATGATCAATTTAATTGACGGTTTGTTGATGAGGAGTCAGCCAGGTCCTGTTTTAGATATCAATGTATTGCAACCTGGTGGCAAAATCATTTCATATGTGCCAGTTTCCCAGGTGATGGCATGGAGGCTGTATTTTTCGACAGTATTGCCAAAGATAGCTTCATTGCCTACACAGTTTGACATTACGGCCGCTAAGAACAATTCTCACGTCATATTAGGGCATTGCCAATAGGTTTTGTCTAGGAGCTCGTAGAAGCAGCCATCGATAAGGTCGTCTTTCTCCTCTTTCGTTGCAGTCCTTTATAGCCTTTATGCAAATGGTCATCAGGCGTTCGCTTACATGTCTAAAGGTCAACTTCCTTAATCCCTGATATCACTCCTTTTCAAATAAGACTAATACCATGGCCGTTCACAGGGTTTTTGTGTTTTATTTCCTACGAAAGTTTCACTCCACCAGAAAACTCATCATATCCATTAGATACATACGTAAACCGAGGTATAAGTAAAAATTCTCTTTGCAGTTGACATGTTCGTTCAGAGCGGAGTATGGCTGAGCTAAATATATCCCATCATTTCCAGAAAAAAACGGCGCCGATCCTTTCCACAAAGCTCACTCAATATAAGTAGTTTGTATTGTATGTTGGCGCGTCATGTGGTATAAGTTTCTTAATCATCAAACCTTGAATTCGAGAGACAAACCTTTTAGTCCTAATTGGGCTCTTTACAAACTACATCTCCCACTACATTAAAATGATTGGATATCCAATTACTTAACATCAGCAATCAAAATCTGTCAATGTTGTCGCTTTCCCCCGCATCCACGACGCTCGCGTATAAATCAGTTCTTCGAAAATTTTCTTGTCAAATTTGGCATAAAATTTGCATATACGAGTAATTCCACGACAGGCAAGCATCATTCCACCGTAAATCGAAACACATCAGAGATTGCCACATCCTTGAAACTTCAAATGCTAAATGTCCCTTTTGAAAAATCAAATAATGTTAGGATGTCAAAATCGCTTTTCACACTCCGTTATCTTCTACTTATCGGATACCATCATCTCATCCTCATCGTGAGATGAGTTTTTTTTTTTTTTTTGCTGTTCATTCGCTTTGCTTCCAGCTAATATCCTTTTTCCATTTGACTGCATCTAGTAGCCAGAATTACCATCACTACTAAACACCTCACTCCTTTAGGAGCTGTTCACATTTGCAGCCATACCGTAACATGTCAAGCATGAAAATCAATACGACTGGATACCGTACTTAAGAGAAATGTCACAAAAACAGATAGAAGCGTTCCAACCGGACAGAAAGACAGACCGGACGAATAAACGGGTGGCCGGCAATGCTACTAATGGTGGCCAAGTCGTTTGATTTCATTTCAACGAAAAGTTGCCATCTTTTTCTATTTGTTTCGATTTTTTGTTCTCCTTGTTTTTATTTCGGTTTCCGTTTTGGACAGGACACAGTTGGTGCCCTTCCAGGGCTATTCGTACGTTAACCAGATGAGGGAAGGGACTACATGCAATTAATTTACCGGAACCTTTGCCAAAAACAAAGGGGAAATCCCCCAAATGTGGGTGAAATGAGAAAAAATTAAATCTCCTCCTGAGAATAATCAAATCTTAACGATCACAGTTGACACTTGTTGTCATTGCTGTTGGCCATGAGTGTCAGTTGGTTGAGTTTGCCTGCTTGTTCTTATCCCTCCATTGTTTTGTTTTTTTTTTGTTTTTTCATTTTTTTTCTGTTGATCCTGCCACATGGGATAAACGGACGAGGAGCGAATTGCCAAAAGTGTACAAGTACTGTGAAATTGCTTTGGTGAATGTGTGAATATTTTTGACAGATTTGAGTAATGAATGTTCTATTGATAGTGTCACAGGATATGCTGTATTGTACAAGTATGTCCTGCCAGTGCTGGTCAACTGGGGTTGAGGGTAGAAATTTTGGTTGTCATTGTCATCGTTTTGGGGTTAAATTGTCGGATAAATATAATTTGCCATAGGGAATTGATATTTATGGCAGGGCTTAGGAGAATAATTAAATGAGAATTTTGTGTTTGTTTTTGATTGGTGTACATCCATGCGAACATATACTCGTGCCCGGAACACCTACTCCTGCACACGACACGAATTCTGAAAACATCACAATTTTCCCGGGAAGGACAAAACCAGCAAATTCTAAATGAGCCATGCCAACATTTATAACATAAAGGTTATGCATATCTTAGGTGGTAAGCGGCAGAAGGTGGATTTAATTAGATGCTAAATGCAAAATCATTTAATGAATTTGATAATTAAAATGAAGTAAATTAATGAATTATGACAAAATGAAAGCCCCGACTAAAAGCTGTTAAAAAATACCAAGATTACTCGTATCTGAAAAGAATGCTATTTTTCGCAAGGAATTATGGTTACAAAAAGGTATTTAGCCGAAAGGATTAGACAATATGTTGAACAATTACCTTACAAATATTTATATCGTACTTGCATATCCATTTATTTAATGATTAAATCTGCCACTGGATTTTGTTTTTGCAGATTATTATTCTGAAGCTTGTCATCAACCTTCACATTGTATAAATTGTAATAGGTTAGGCTGTTGGAAAAACCAACACACTTAAGCCTAATGGCCCATTGTGATGCCACCTGGAGCTGTAATCCTGATACTCTTGGAACCAAGCGTAGGAGACTATTGAGGTCTGTATTGTTTAGATTGTTTAAGCCATTGTGAGAGAGCTGGGAGTTTGCAGAAATGCCAAGCTTTTTCGCATGCTTGCCTATAAGACAGTGTCCAGTGATGACACCTATGATAACACTGAGATGCTTCCTATTTAGAAAGATCAAACTCTTAGAGCGATTCAGATCTACTTTTCGCCAAATTCGTTTGATCGAAAGACATGTTGACCCAACAGTCCACCTAAGGTTTGATCTTCTGATAGCATCTGGCTTTAATTTTAGTTTGCATGTAGTGATTATTATACTGATGATACTGTAAAATGTCTGTGTGGGTACAAATAGTAGAGCTTATTCCTTTCAATACAGTCGCTTTATTCAATACAATTGCAATTCACAATTTAATCGCTTAATCAGTCTCTTAATTCACTCTTCAAATTGCGCTTTTGAACCAACTTGCATAGCTTGGGGGATGCTGATATTTATTCTGCCCTGACCTCTTTCGAGAATATTCTGTACCATGCAGCGTTTTGCCATTTTGCTAGAAAATTCGATTCCATTCTCCCTTCACCAATGGTTGAATCTTTTGCTATTTACGAGTAAATATAGAAATCTTCTGCAGTTCAAACATAGATGGCGCTGTCCACATTCAGATATCCTAATACCTTTTTCAGGTAGTATAGGTAGAGTGGATTTCAATTCCCTGGAATATCTCTGTGGTCCGGCACCCAACATAGGTGAATTTTGAACTGCTCGTAACCAACCGACGAAAGTAATCTACGTATTGTCCAGACACAGCGCCCCCTGATTATCACTTGTTCCGATTTCTGGTGAACTCTTTGAATGGAATTAAGCTGGTTCAAAGGCAAGCCTGTGATTGAGTTTGTCAATCAAAAACCACAGAAGTTCTTCACGGATGAAATTATATAACTTTAACCGAAAAATGACATAAACGAATGAGAGATCATTAGCAAGATTGACGGGTAATTCTAGATTGTCGAAAAGGGTAAGATTAGGAGATGGCAGGATCCATATGAGTTTGTAATAAAAAATGGGCTACAGGTCATAATTCGTAAGATGGATAAGTAATGAGAATCGAATACTTCGGCTTTAGGATTCCTTGAAAATAAGCCAATACGGCAGAGTCGATGGCATTTTGGAAGACCACCGGAGACCGACCATGCGGGCAATGAAACAAAAATACTCGTACACTAGCTGCTTATCACGAGTTCGAAGGCAAGAAATTTTTTCTCAAACGTTTCGTAAGTACCTCAGAAATCATACCTCAATCATAGTCATATAAGTTGTGAACATTACCTAGAGCAGATATGCAAGAATTCACCAAAAATTGTAAGTCTACTTACAAGGCTGATGAGTAGTAGTGGCGGCCAAAAGACGAATAGAAGCCCTCTTCTTGCTGGAGCTGCAAGTTCTCTACTAATGTGCTCAGCGGAAATATACCATATTCTTGTGGCTGCAAAGGCTATGGGTATGTCTTTCATGCGGGGAGTCAAATCTACAAATCCGGCCACAGTCTTAACACAAAAAGAGTTATCATCGACTATCGAACTATTTCGCATGATGCCACACTCGTCGTATCTTCAATGCTACCTGTCGATATTCTTGCTGAAGAAATGGTAAAATTCAATACCTTCTAAGTAATACCTAACGCCGGTACTACGGGAGCCCTAATCGGTATATTCAGCTGAAGTTTTAGCCGGTAAGAATCTGGAGGTACTAATGGGCGTAGGATCGGTGGTGCCTCATGCAAGGTCTCCACCGACAAAAAAAAAAAAACTAGATCGGAAGGTGTGAGAAGAAAGTGTTCATGTTTCTCCATCTATGTTATAGGTCCATCTATAAGGCGAGCTAGATCGGTCATAGAGAATCTGAACATGTTCATATGATCTGCGCCAACATATATGTATTTAGCAGGTACGATTCGTAGATACCTGCGACCAATATACATACTGTATGTGATATATACAGGCAAAGTTGTTGTGAGAAGGCGCTTAAGTGAAATGGGAGAGGAGAAAATCGCTATAAAGTTGAAGCGTGCTATTTATTAAATGCACCTCTGAAGAAGCATTTATGAAAAGCTGGAAAATGCAGGAGCTAGTGCTTATCTAAAAAGGCAGTAAAACAAACAAAGACGATTCTTCTTCGTCCTACCAATCGATATGAGTCCTTGAGCGATTACTGAGCAGCTGCCTCAAAACAGCTTCCTAAGCAGGCTCTCGAATTTACAATTTGAATCTCAGATCTAAGCTCAATAATCGTCGTCTTAAGTTTTTTAACAAGTCCCATACTGGAGTTCCTCTTGACAGAGGAGAGTGCTTCTTGACATTGGCTAATTGGCTTTGGAATGTAACTTGCTAAATAAATCGCGAATAACTTTGAAGATATGTAATTCGGTACAACACAAAAGGAGGCAGGAGATTGCCTAGAATAACCAGCGGAGTTTCTCAGAGATCGGTCTAAGCACCGTGTTTTAGAATCACGCGGCGGTATTTTCAATCATTGTTCCAGCAGTTCATACATGTGCAATGGAGGCACTAAGTAACATACTTTGCTGGTCAGTTGGAGCAAACACAAAACGAAGTGGTGCTCATAGTCCTTGTTTTTTTCTTTTATTTAATTATTCGAACGCGGCGATATTTCGAAACGGCTGAGCTAAGAGTCGGTAAAATGGTGATAAAAGCGAACTGTTCTTCAAATACTTTGGTGTGATGATTGACTTCCACCTTACATTCAAATCATATCCTGAATACGCGCACGAGAAAATAACTGAAGCATACAGGCGGTATAGCACAATGCCAAGTTAAAAACTGCCACTAAGATACGATAAGACAAGCAATATAGATTCCAGATCAGCAAGATCGGTGTAGTTACAGACCCAACGTTTTTACAGCCCGCTCGATTTCCATTAATATTTTCTAAAATAATTGGACAAACGCTAAAGGTGACGAGCTAGGAAACTGGCTAAGAGTAATAATATCCGAGAGCTGCACCAGGTTTTAGTATAGACCAATGAAGAGCTGGTAGGCCCGTCATCTTACCCAAATTTAGTTAACTGGTGCGGATCTGTCAATTTCTATTTGACTCTGGTTTTGAGTGGTCATTGATGTTTAACGCTCACTGTTCGTCTTTGGGTATATCCTAGACTTCATGCTGATAGATATGAGGTCTTGGACACACTTATGTTGAAGAATGAAAATGAATGATTGCTGGAAAAATACATCTAGAAACGGTAAAACAGTGGTGGCAATGATACATCATACAAACAGGGACCAATGATAGAGAGTCAGAGACCAAAGAGAAACTTTTTTAAAATTAAAAAGAAATTCCAAAACAATTTCTACATGGAGTACCATTTTGTAAAAGTTTGTGGCCTGACCAGTCCTTCAAACATACTAGCTCAGAGCAGATGTCTGCACGGATAGGGATGGGATCATGGCACAACATTCAAGGTCGGTGCCCAGAATCTGGAAGGAGTTTCCTGCCGACTGTTTAATGGCGACTACTTGTTGCCAATTCAATTTAATCTCTTCACAATACTGCTCACTGGTCAAGAACAGTTTTGGATAACGAGCTGTACTACAATTATCAAGGCTTCGCCCATCAATGACATTGTCTAATAAAAAGCGGGGGCCGAGCATATTACTGGTCTTGTCGTAAACATCTTCAGATGACGCCACCGATGGTTGCTACGATTTGACCAGTTACAAGTTGCCGGTCATAGGTCTTGTTGGTGGCAAGACCACCGGTAGTCCCTACCAGGACTTAAATCACGGTACCATGGTAGTCAGGAGCTTCCCGGTTTTCGTTCCGGGCTTGACTTGTTGAGGTAGGCCCCTTTGTGGGAGCGTCATGGTGGCTGTGGTTTAAACCCAAATCGTGGGAAAGGTCTTCCTGTTGGTTTGACCCATTACAGAGTAGCAAATAAGTACTGGGTGCTGTGACCCTAAGAGCAGCAAGAGGTTTTAGATCGGCCTCGACCCATACCAAGGGTGGAACTTGTGCCTCCAACACAGTTCCGAATTGGTATCAAAGGATTGACGAAGAGCGATGGCATAAGTCTACACGACAGGTGGTTTACGTTAAAAACTAGAGGCTATATGTATTATAAAGCAGCGAGAGTTGATTAGGTGAGAAGCAGACGCTATCTCATCTATTTCGGTGAACTTAATCACAGTATCGTTTATTTGTAACCCAAGAAGGCAGATCCTCTGATGAACAGCACCAACAAAATAGTTATAAATCCCCTAATTATCGCTTACAAGATTCCAAGTTTCAAATTAAAAGTGTGGCTTCAGCGTTGATAGTCAATCATTGCCCAGGTATTCATCTTTCGGTTGATCTAGAAAAACTTAAGACCGTATTTGGCAGTGATTATTAAGATGAGCTACACAAGACCACTTCAATCTCACGCCTGTCAGAGAGGATAAAATAAAAATGTTAGCTGTTTGGTGTTAATATCACCAGGACTTTTGGTAACAACACAGTTTTGCGACAAGTGACAGGTTCTAGAGTAATCTACTGAACATCATATTTGAGTGGAAAACACACAGTCCAACCTCAGAGGAACAAACACAAACAGAGGAACGAACGAAATAAGTTCTGTCGACATGAAAGGACATCCGACACAAGCCCCTCAAACACTCTAAGAATTTTTACTTACTTTGAGGTAGCGGAAACCGTTCCCCACCTGGGTTCCTATTTTAATTTAAACTCAAGAACTCCTCAGAATGGTTCAAAGTAATCATCATAGATACCAAGGATCCATATATTGAACGAACGAACACCTACACTTCAGCCTGAAAAGTCTGCCTTTGAATCTCTCCTGGAGGAAAAATATGGTAAAGGAAGACTTTTTTTCTCTCTGTGTACCTAATGGGAAAGGGAACCTCCACCAAATTGATGTGCACAAGTGGATGTGTTTTAGCTCAAGGTTGTGCTTAATTAAGAGAACTCAATGCCAGCCCAAGATTGAGTCTCAAGGCCAATAAAGAAATATACAATATATTTATCAAAGCATTTGGAAAAGTGCGTCGAGTAGACACCCCTGTAAATCAATTAATTATAATCCAACACGAGGGCAAAGAAGTCAAAAAACTGTCTCCAAGACTTTGATCCTTAATTCCTATATGTTCCTTTGGAACAAGACTCTCAATTCATTTAGACTGGACCTGCTCAAACAATTTGATGAGACCAAAACAAACTCATATCTACTGTCTGAAACAACTTTGGGGACGACACCCTCTTCAATTCTCTAATAATATCCAGGAACTACAATACAACGAAACGTATAATTTATATTCCAAAACTTATCACCATCTGTATTTGTGTAAAACAAAATCCCATTCAAAACAATGCCAGAGTCCTGGAAAAAGTCCTTTGCCACCAACTCAATCTGTCAATTCGTCATCGTCGTCACCATTTCTGTGACAACAACAATACTCGACATGACATGAAAAATCCTCGACCTGACAATCATATTCAGAAAATCTTGCAAAATAGAAATCCATTTGAAATTCGGTTTTATCCGTTAGTGACAACCGGAAATGGGACGCATATTGTCACCACACCACTTAACTGTTTTTTGAAATAGTTTAATTGATTTTCCAAACATTTTTCCCCCATCTCTTCGTTGTACGTCCACAGGGATGAACAACCCCTCCAACCATCTAAACAGACACCAAAAAGGGTTCCCCCGTCCCATGTGAGTGGATGATGGTTGAATGTTAGTAGGGATGGTGCTAGAAAAACCAGATTAAGACGTAACGAAAATCTGTTAACCCCGGTTACACCGTATCGTTGCACGAGTACTGTGTGTACGAGTATATCCACCCAATTGCCATCGTTGGAAAATTGTGTAAATTAAGCTCGCTCTAAACGGGTAGGGGTGCCTAGATGAGACATCGAAAGGGAGCAGGGTATTTAGTGTGGAGTGCGATGTGGTACAGAAAGTTTTCTAATTAAAAATTTCTCTCTCTGGGTATCCTTATCTACTGCTACCTAAGAGCTGGTAGCATCTAACACTCCCTTCATGTTGTAGCTTTATAAGGTTCTATACTCGTACCCTTGGACGCATCGAAAAGTGAAGCGGATGTTCCTTCTCCTGCTCATAGGGGGCTAGAAGTATGGGTTTTTCTGCATTCTGAGATTGTTTCGTCCTTTTTCATTTTCTTTGTTTTACTGTTGTTTTGTTTGCTTTTCATTTTCATCGGACATATGTTGGATTAGGTGTTTAGTTTTAAACCATCGCCAGGAGAATACGAGTAATGCAAGTGGAACTTTTCTGTATAGCAATTGTGTGGGAGTGTCGATTGAGTTCCGGAACGTGTAGGTCATTGGGACACTTTAGTCGAGTGATAAAAAAAATTCCTGTGAAAACAGATGGATTATTCCACTATCAGCTAGCAGATAGACTGTGGCTAAGTTGTCATGCAGAGTGCGACTACTTCTAAAGAAAGAAATGTCACCATTTGTAAGGCCTTGTCTACGATTTTGGTTGTACTTTCATCACCTTATCACATACCTCAAAGTGTACTCCATCTTAATGAAGCCAAATTGAATACGGCAAGGTTGGAATTAAAAACCCAGAACCCAAATAGTCGAACGAAATTACTAAGACGAAATCTAAGCTGCAGATTAAGCAGTATCTATCGCTCGAACAAGCTATATCTTCGATATTATGTGTCGAAAGGGAATGAAAAATAACAGGGAAGGATCCATTTCTTACGTCGATCGCGGAGGTCCACCATATCAAAGTAATTGGAATACTTTTATTTCTAAAAGATACAATTTTTGCCAGACTGTCAGAAGCCTCGTAAGTCTAGCATCTCACTATCTACGCAGTTTGAAAATGTTAAAGTACTGACTCCAGTATGGATCCGGACAGCATCTCATTCAGGAAATGCCATAAAGGATCCAGTTAAGGGTTTTGTGTGATTGTAACAGCCCGAAAATGTAAAAATCCATTCCTTTCAAACAACCAAAAGCTTTACACAAGTACGGATCTATTTTTTACGACTGGTGCAAACGAAAAAAGGACAACTCCTTCGGTTACAACTATAGCTTACCTAACAGACTACATGCAACCGAACTATTAGTGGAGGTCGTAGGCTACTATGAAGACGTTGACTGGAACTGCTATCAGAAGCAAAATAAATATTTGCTTTGTTGTTTGAGTAAGCCTTAGGCAACTAGCCTTAAGTATCCGGCATATAAACCAACGCTTCTTGACGTTACGTCGGCGCAGGTACGAGTATATATACATTCAGGTCTCCAAAGACACCCGTACCCCTAACGTTAACTGGCTTGCATGATTTTAACGCAATTCTTGTAAAGGTAACTTTTCTTGGCAGCTCTTCTGGTAGACAGCACGCGGTTGTATATTTGAACATTCCCGATGGCACTTGGCTCTATCTTGAACGATTGACATTGACATTGACATGTTGTAATCGACGAAATGCACACTTACACCTACCACCTAGCTGTAGCCAAGGTATGGGTGAAAATATCCAAAACAGCCAACGTCCAATTATCAAGGCTTCTTCTATTAATGTAAATGTCTAGCAAAATGACTGGTCTTATCGCAACGGTTTTCAGCTGACGCCACCGAAGTCCATACCAGGTCTTAAAACACGGTAGCCTGAAAGTCAGGGCCCGATTTGTAGAAGTAGGACCATTAGTGGGAGGATCACGCTGGCTTTGGTCTAAAACCTAAAATTTGGGAAGGCTATTTCAGTTTGTTTCGAACCGAAGTAGATTTGCAATAAATACTGGCTGCTGGGACCCTAAGAACAATAAGAGGGTAATGAGTAGGTCTCGACTCAAACCAAGCGTGGAGCTATGCCCTCAACACAGTTCCGCTTTGGTATCTCAGGAAAGCGGCAGAGCGATGGCAAGGCATATCCTTGTCCCCATGAATGTCTGGGCATCCGGTGAACTTAAACATACATACAATCACTCTGCCTTATGTGCTATCCGTATTGTAGTCAAAGCCATAACTATGACAGGCATATCGGTAAAGGTAGTCTAAAATATTCGGGTATCCCAACTCAAGTTACTCGTCTTCTGGTTCAATAGAACGACTGCTCATAACAACGCAAGCAATTCTTTCGCAATGAGTATTTGCAACAGTTCGATATATCTTCGGTTATACTTAAATTGATCCTGACCGATCCCTAAATTGAGAATGAATAATACAGACCGCATCCTATTCTGCATAATTCTATGGTCAATCTTTACGCATTATATAGCAGGCTTTGGGTCGGTGCTTTCTTAGATACTGTTTAGAGGGGCTTATTTTTGAATTACTGATTCGTCGCCGAATTTTTACAGATTGGATACGGATCATACTCGTACACCAAGACGTTTCTAAACTGTGGGTCGACCAAAGTATGCCTGACTAATGGAATAACCGAGTTGTTTGCCAGACCCTAAAGAAGGAAAATCCGCTGAACTTTATAAAATATTGAGCAATAAATCTCCTCAACATAGCACATACAATTTTGTCTGTCGTTTTATGTGAATAAATTATATCAGTGCAGTTTTACCCCTGGATCAACCATTAAATAAATTTTCACCCTGCGGCCATACACACCACCTCTTCATCGATTTTAAAACCGCATATGAAAGCATCTATAAAGACGAACTATATAGTTAAGCCCAGCGGTACCATCTTTCAAAAGCCTGTTCAGTTAATCGTATACGCAGACGACCATAACATAATGGGAAGAAAACAGTGAGCTGCCAATGTAGGGTTTGCCACAAGGCTCGAAGACTGCAACTTTACTACTCTGTTCGACCCTTATGCAAAGGGCTTTGATCGAATTTAGTGTGCTTGGCATCGCCTTCTGCAGTATCACCGTTTTATGCTTCTATTTCTGTGATTCTCTTGCACCTTCTCATTTACTGGAGGAGGACAATGGTTCTCCGGTCTTGATTTCCCAAGAATTCGCGAGTAGCTCTTGTTCTATTTTCTAGCGACTCTCTGTCATATTTGACATATTTCGATGTATCAGGCGACACGGATTCATTGAAAGAAAAGTCGTTAGGAATCTCTCGAAACTTCTACCGCTCGACGTCAAATTTCGGCAGGATACTTCTAAGTGTCAGAGATATTAGCATTCTTACTTTGGCTATATCCTTAGCAATGGCTATTATGACATTTTGCATTGTACTACATGCGCTCTATAAAGAGTTTTTCATTAACTGCTAAAAGTCGTTCTTCGATCCTTGACTTATCAAGGTTAGTAACCCGCCAGTGATAACAATGGTAATAGCAAAAAAGTCGATGCTGCAAATGCAAATGCAAATGAATGAAATTCTGCATAAATGTAACGAAACATGTCTCCCAGTCCAAAGATACATTCCACAAAGTGGAACTGCAGTCATTTTCTCTTAGCTACAACGCATCTGCGTACTAACAACTTCACATCGAGTAGCTTCTCATCAAATAAATACTGAAAAAGTCGTATTTCGGGATATGAGGAATGTAAATACCTCCTCACGATACCTTTCCGAAAGGACTACGACAACTTTTCGGACTCACGGTACGTGTAAGTGAAGAGAATTCTAGCTCTCCCTTGCTTTTACTCTCTGAAATTACTCTCTCAAAATCGATTTACTACATTTGTAGTATAAAATGCGACAAAATCTTATGAAAAAATTCAGTACTATAACGGTTTTAGTCGATGAAACATAATTATCCTTCCACACGTTGTGGATTGCCAAATATCCTGTGTCCAATTGATACTCAACCAAAAAAAAAAAAAAAAAACCAAAACACATTCGGGGTGTTCCTCCTCCTTCTAACCTCGGTTACCTTCGGATGCGATGTTAGTGTGAATTCCAACTTAGAGTAGAAGGATAAAATATAGAAGAAATTTCTCCTGTTTCGAAAGGGATATAAGGAAATCCTTTCACTAACTTAAACCCACCCGTGTATTTATTTATTTATGCCGCATTAATTTTTCTTTGTTTTTTTTTTTTGTTCCTACCCAGCTTAGGGATAAGTTTGCTCCTTTGTACACGTTCCTTTTTCACTTGCTGGTTCCTTAACCGTTACGGATATTCGGACTAATTCGTGCTTCCCACAAAAAAAAAAACAAAAAAAAAAACCGAAAAGGATACAGAAGGAAAGTAAATTACCGCCAAATAAATAGAACGTTGTTTGAATTAATTACAACAACCGTTGGATAATACAACACAGTTATTTTTCCTTTCCCAAATGTGCCGGAGAGTTAAGTAAAGTGTTAACTATACGAAAAAAAAAGGATACACCCGCCTACACATCTCACTATCAGAAGGTGGTACGAGTATTTCATTTTAGCGGATCGATTCAGGATTTATGAGAGACCTGTCCATTACGAAGGCTTGCAATGAAGTTAATTAAGAATCAACGTTCGTTCGACTGGCATTCGCTCATTATCCTTGTCATAATCGAAATGCATAATTGCAAATGAAAGTCGTCCTTGCATTATATTGCCATTGTACGGAGTATAAGTGTAGCCATGCCCTGCCATTCGAGTATTGCAATTCGTTTGTTTAATAATTAATACACACGAAATGATGAATTATTGTTAATTAAAAGCGAAAATCTGTTTTCCATTCGATCTGTCTATAACGGTTTATGTGTGTACATATTTATGGCATTGTTCAATTGTCAATATAGTGTGTAGTGCAATGTGCTTGTGTAGGGTGGGAATAAGTGTTAATATGAAAGGATTATACTTATAACACTTATTGTTGCAGTGGCATATTTTTAAGTATTGTGGTGCATAATTGGATGAATGATAAAAAAGGATTAAAAACGGATTTAATGGTTCTTTTCTGAGCCGGAGTAATTAATAGAAATTTTTTTTCGAGACTTAGGGATAGGAGTTATAAGGGATAAACGTCAAGGACACAACACACACAGCCCATCATCATTGTCTTTTAGCAGCTTGCCAACTCTACGGAATATCAAATGAAAATCTTCAACGTAATGGAGGTGTTCCTTGTTGCTAATCATTTGATGTAAGTTTGAATATTTGTATCTATTTTATAAAAATTATATATTTTTCTATTCAAGAGTGATCTAAAATATTTTTCTTAATTTGATTTGGAATATTTCAAATTTTAAAAAAAATTATTTGTATACAAAGTTTTATATACAAAATCTGTTATTTTTTTTTAAATTTACGGTAAGATGATGATTTAACGTTTTAGTTGGATTTGGAGTAATTTCTAATCGCTTTGAGGATCAATGTTTTTTTTTTTTGTTTAAGAGTTCTATTGTTTTCCCTCTCTTTTCAATACAAAATATGGGCTCGAAAAGAGCTTATTCCAGCGGCTTGGAATATGAGACGAATACTTATATATGTATATATAAATAATTTTTTTTTTAAATTGTTGCGAGCTCCAGGGATTTGCCTTAAAATGTTTGCACACAGCGCGTCCGAAGGAAAGTTAGGGAGGAAGGATACTATACGAAGATGCTGATGCAGGACTTAAAAATATAATCATCCGAATATGATCACGTTATGGCAGTGAAAGATGATAGCACAAAATAAAGGCTAAATTAACCTTAATTTGTTCATAAGCCTCTTCAATCAGTATTCGATTAAACAGTGGATTTGGGCTTATTTAACTCATTCGTTGTGCAAAATTTCAAGTTGTTTGCAAAGAGTGAGCCAGCAGGGAGTACATATAGAAGCACTCATCGGCTTATAGCGATTATGGAACACAACCTCATTCATGTGACCAATACGGATCCAATTAGAGGCCAGCATCCGATGGACAACATTTTTGATAACTCTCTGCAAAATTTGCGGGTCAACGTCCTCATACTCAGTTCTGCTGATGTTGTATTTGAGGTCTTGGATTATTCTTGGACAGAAAGAAGTCTAATTGAGTTGTATGCCATGATCCCGGTGGTCAATCAACTCCTCCTCTAAGCGAAATTCGTTCTCAGTGAGTTGTGCGCCTTGTTGAAACCAGAGCTCACCCACATATAATTCTTCCGATTTTTAGGAAAAAGAAGCCGATCCTCATGGAAATCTTCGAAAAAAAAAATGTTCTAATGATGCTGTCACCGTCGTTTTTTTGTTGCATTGGTTTTTCATGAATCACCTGATAGGTTTCCGAATGTTTACACACCTCTCCATCTAAAAATGTTTAAAAGATCAAGATCTTCGTGTCCAATCAGCAAAATAACAACGTCATGCTTCAACCAGTGGTTTCAATTTTTTTTGTTAATTGAATCTGGGTATATAATACTGAGTGACGTTTTGGGGCGCACGTGCTGGCCGCGCATGTTAATATGTTGCTTGTGCTGCGGCTGAACCACTTTCTTCGAAACGTTTGTCAGATGCGCGGATTCGAGTCTCGGAAAGTTTTTGAATAACAAAAAGACGTTCTTGTATGCGAAGCGACTTAGTCATATTTTACCTAATTTTCTACCTACTTGATATCTGTCATAAAAATCAGCCAGCAAAAAGTCAGTAGATGGTATTTAATGGCAAACAAAATCCACACCAACTTTTGGGACACACATTTTCAGTTTGATACGAAATTTGAATTTAAAAAATCCTCTTCTACACCTTGGCATTGATTCGAAATATGATACACGCTTTTCCAATTGGGATGTTCACTTCTTCGCTTGATAATATAGGCTCCCCATAGCAAAGTCTCCTAACGCCGTTGAACATTGGGCGGATTCCCAAGATATTTTCTCTCTGTATTAAATTACAAATTGGGCATGACATTGGAGTATCCTTGCTTTATTGCATCAAGGGAATACTCGTATTGCCCTTCTGGCATGAAAAATTAACAAAATTATGCTGTTGAAATTCTTAAAAAAAAAAAAAAAAATTATCCCGCTCTCCCTGTGGGTTGACGCGTGTGTTTCTTCAATATATTTGGTTAACACGTACCTTAGCAAGAAAGTATCTCCTTCCAATTATTCCTTGCGTTGGATGTATCTATATCTTACCATCAAACCCAGCAACTCCTTGTACAATTAATTTCGCGTTCTTATAGCGAATATAACCATTTTTCATGTCAAGTCAGTCTCCCCTGGCTCAGTTTGAAAAATTTGTTTGGAGGTACAGATCGAAGGGATTTATGGGCTTCCTTTCATGAATTTCAGATTTTCAGTTAAGAGGATTCGGCGTTACACAGACTTGGAAGCAAACTATATAATTTAGGATGGGCCTCGGCAATTGCTGGGTATGTTGACATCTCGGGGAATCCCGGTGAAGTATCAAATTTTCAGGCTGTCAGCCTGCATCTATCGGAGTAAAGCTAATCCGAAATTTCTGGAGTGCTAAAAGGATCCAGTAAATCCCACCTGTACAGTGGCATCCAGAGAACAATGAAAAGTGAATAGCGCGGATAACATAGGAAAATACAATACAAGACATTAATAGGATTGGAACAGACAACGAAAGGACCAAAGGGAATACACTTTTTTTTCTTATTGTAACATACAAGGTGAAAATCTCGAAAGTCACTGATGGATTAGAAACCCAGAGTAGTGTGGTTTTATTTTCAACATCCAGTTGGGTTTGAGAAGACATTATAGTTTAAATACGGGATCTCATAATTGTCAGATTATAAGTTCTACAAATATTGTATCGTCAATTTATATACGTCTTCAATTTCAAGATTAATGTGCATTTGTATATGGATGGACTTTGACTAATAAAGTTTTGACTCTTTGCGTCCAATCAGACATCTCGTTAACTGAGTTTTTCAACTTTTCTGTTGCTTTAGGCACCGGTTGATAGAAGAGCAGATTCGCCTGCGAATGTGGCTATCATCGCATCATTCGAATGTGGTATTTCGTTAGTATATAGTAACTATAGTATGGGTCTTAGAACACTTCCCTGTGGAACTCCTGCTTGTATTTCTTAAAGTTCAGAATACGTTGAGCTATAGCAAACTATAAAGAACCTATTTGCTATATAAATTTTAAGTATCTCGTAGTATTGTCTACTATGCCAAACTTTAACAAAAGCCTGTACGCCATCTAAGAATGTAGTACAAACTTTTTTTCTAGTTCTTTTTCTCTAAGATTAGTTATACGCCCTTGGTCTGTGGTCAAGTGTCATTTCTAAATCCAAACTGATGCGTGGAAATAAGCCTTCTTTGCTCTATGATTCTATCTTGTCTTTTAATTTTGATTTGATTTGATTTGCGGTCCGGCTCAACCCCGGACAAATTTATTAAGGTTTATTGCAAACTTATTCTTAAAACTAACAATTTCACTTAAAGCTAAAGGTTAAAACTAAAAGGTGGGACCGGTAAAAGAAAGTTGCGACGCAAGGCATAAGTAAAAAAAAGAATGTTCTTGAGGGAGAGTTTTCCGAGGTGGCAAGAAGCAGTCTCTCGAAAAGTTTTGATAATACCGGTACAAGTGAGATTGGCCTGTATGAGGCAATTTCTGATAGAGGCTTACCTTGTTTAGGTATAACATATCTTTGTCTTGAGTTTTGCAAACGCTGTAAAGGGTAGTTCTTTTGGGATTTGGGCAGTTATTAGATCTAAACCTGGTGATTTGCTATTAGATTAGTGCTGATCTCTCTTAGCGAATCCAAAGGGATTACGCCTTCGTCTACTCTATCAGGGTCCGTTTGTCATGCTAGATGGCAAAGATATAAAAACATTTATTAGGTGCTCCGAAAAAAGTTTGGCCTTTTCTTTTGGGTCGCTGATCCATCGCCTATCGGATGTTTTTAAATGGGGATCTTGCGCTTGAGGTCTCTTTAAATGTTTGACAGCCTTCCAAAAGGTGTAGTCGGTGACTTTCTCAGCAGTTAAGATACTAAGATATTTAGTCAGAGATCTATATTTAAATTCACCGATACTTTTTGTAAGATTGTTAGTTGGTCTACTAATACTAGTTTTATCGCTAGGATATCTTGTTATTTGGCATTTTCTGCGGGATTCTTCTCTTTTCTAATGTAACTTCCCTAAGTTTCAGTGGGTTTGTGTACCCTTAAAATGTTTGTACACAGCACGGGGGAAGGAAATTTTGGGAGGAAAAAAGGACAGGTACCGATGTACTCGTACATTGTGTTTTAAATGTTTGCAAGTTATAACGACCAGGAAGCACAGAAACCGGCAGGGCCGGTACCTTCTACTATGTGTCCTGGCACTGTCAGTTGGACGGGGAGAGTGACAACAGAGGTATCTAGGACTTGTAGTCTTTGTTCCTGGTTTAAAGTGGGTTTCAGGTATCAGACAAACATCATGTCTTCATTGCATAGAAACACCTGAAATTCAGAGATGTGTTGGAGTAAACCATTTGCATTCTATTTTGTTGGTTTGTTTTCTCTGTGGAAACTTCCTTGCATAGTAGCTTAATGATTTTATCCTGATTATCTTGTCTTTGAATAATATTATGGTAAGAAGCATTTCTTTTACTGAGATTTCTCCTTTTTTACGTGTGTTTCTCACAACTTGGAAATACGATTTGTTACTCACTACTGGTACGTTTGTTTTAGCAGCATTTTTCTATTTTATTGTTTACAACGTTTACGAGTACTTGTTGCTTATTTTTATTTTTGAGTGGGTTTTGTTGATGATTGGTAGTGACTCTGTTCTTCCCTTCTTAATGTTCTTTTGTTCTTTTGTACATCCTCTGTGTTTAACTGGGTGGTTTACATGACAGTTGATACATTTCACTTTCTCATCCTTGTTTAGTGGACAGACATTTGTTGGAAATTTTCCATAACCTTTAGCACGCGCATATCTTTTACAATAGATTTGCGTATGTCCGAAGGCTGGGCTTCGTTTGCATTGAGGTATTGTGTTGGAACTCCTTCGAAGTTACTCAATCGATAAAGGGATTTATTAGCGTATACCTTTTTGATATGCTTTTGATTGTGAAAGGAGAGCATAAAAAGGGGTAATTTTCTATTTCTTGTCGTTGGTTCCATGTCATTATATTTTGATATTTTTTTTATGAAGCTTTTGGCTTTGAAGACTTTGAGATTTTTATCAATCAAATCTTCAACAATATCACGCTCATCACGTTCAGACTTTTAGCGACTAATCTAATTGGTCTAGTTCATGTTCGTAGCTCATCAGCGATTTCTCTATAATCGTCACTGTTATCAACATTTACTAGTATTTCCCAATTATAGTTGCTACATGATGTTAGTTTGCTTGTTTTTGATTTTTATTCGTTTTTATTTTTAACTCACTAAACCTACTCTAGAGACCATTATTGTTGGTGGTAATGGTTGCTTTTTCAAGACTTTTATGATTCATCCTGTTTGTGCATTTGTCATGATTTCAGGACCTTCTTCTGTCTTGCGTTCCTTCGTTGGGCTTTTGCTTTTCTTCTGAAGTTCTTCTGTTTCTAGCGCAAGCTCTTCTTTTTTAGTTTTAGTTTAGTTTAAGTTTAATTTTAAGTTATAGCTTGTATTAAGCCGAATAAATGGGGGCTTTCGCCCCCACCAAAATTAAATTATCTATCTGTGAGGTATTCATTTTTATCTTGTTGCTCGATTGGTTGGATAACACACTCCAACAGGGCAACTTATAACAAATATTCCATATTTTTCCTTGCTTTAAGTTCAGCTTGCCATTCGTTGTTATAATCGTTTGTTTTCGTCTATGCTTTACTTGTTTCAATTTCAGATTCCTATTTTTGTATTTAAGGGATACTTATAAATATAGCGCTATCTTTGGCCGGAAAGCTTTTTAGCGCGATTGTTTTCGGTGGAGTTCTTGGCGTGAGTGAACTCCTTTTGGGACCGATTTCCGAGGAGAGTTTATTTTCCAGTTTACTTGGTCTGCCACCTGGAGTATTTATATTTACTGTTTTGTCCATATTATATACAGAGTCAGTTTTAGTTGGTAGTTCAATAGATTCTACACATAAACCCTCTGCCAGGAGGGCCGGAGGCCTTTTATTTTATTTTTTTTTCAATTCAATTACGTTTTCGTCTCCGCTTCTTTTAATTTTAGTCAATGATTTTATGAGCAATGCTTCAAGTAAGGTTTCATCATAAACATGCATTTTGCTTCAAACCAGTCGTTGGAAGTCTCAATGTCTTACGAAAGTAAACCGGTCTACCAAATTATAATACTTATGATGCTCGTAACACGCGATTGTGCTGCGTATTTCGATATTGGAAACAAATTCGACCTGTAGAGATAGCCTAATCAATCTTACTCTTAATGTCCATCTTTAGGTTCCATACAACTTGGATCTGTCTTGCCGCTTGCTAAATATCTGAGGTTATTTGCAGTACGTGGTATGTACGTAGTAGAGTAACCTGGGTGGAAGCCAGCTCGGAAGCCTTTCAGGAGTGGGTTATCTTGTTATGGTCAGAAGGGAGATACCTTGGAAGATGCTTTTAGACTGGAACAATTATTGTCTGCTTGAGAGTTTCTAGGACTTCTGCAGTTACGCATACTAAATTGTAAAGTGGTGTAAGGGTTGCTAAAAATTCGTGAGAGCTATACGAGTATGTTTAGAGTTCAGCAGGAGTTCTGTCAAATCCGAGAGAAATATGGTCCTTTCACAGATTGAGTGCTACTGCAAGTTGTTTTCTACTACTTCGAAGCCACAAGTTGTCATTTAGAACGCCTTTTGGCATATAATAGCATCGGATTTAGGTTGTCACCTCACATTCAATCCCTATGATAGAAGTTGCTTGGACTGTTAGAAGTTGTTTCACACAATTAATTTACAGTTGGATATCAGTTAAGCACCTCGTCCCTCGAAGAAATTAGGGATCTTTCCAGCCGCTTGGAATTTGTGTCCAAGGGTCCCATGGAGTTTTTGCCCGGTTGTTTGTGAAAGAGGCTTCTCAACTGGCTTCTTAATTCAGAGACGAATTGATTCTTCTATTTCTTCTTTTTCGCAGTGCCCTTGCTGATCCGTAATGTGATGAGCCTGTTTGAAGATTAGTTGTTCTTGGGACTGTAAGAGCTCTCTTTTTGAATGATGTAGTGTAGAAAGTGGCTTTGATAGATGAGCTCACAGAGGTAATCTTTGGTAGTATTGTCCTTTTTATTATGTCCTATAGGAAAGGCAGACGCGCTGTGGCAATATAGGTCCTGGAGACAGAGGACATGCCGGTCTTTGTTGGATACTCGATAAGGGTTGTTTTATGATTTTTGTGTTTTCTAATTCACTTTGGCATCTAAGGGATCACTTCTTTAACTTCTAAAGTGCTTAAGAGTTGATTTCTTTTTTTTTTTCATAAGGAGTGGTTTGTAAGAATTGTATATCGGGATACTTCCAAATTTATTTCACTCTACTAATTGATAGCATTCGATTTCCAATGCAGCAAAACTCGAAGGAGAATGAAATTTACAGGCTGTCCGGCGAGATATCCGTCTCATTTTCATTTCCAAAGCTGGGAAAGCTAATCAAACCTTTCAAGACGCCTATCAATATTTACACTGTATACTGGGAGGGAGCAGTAACAGAGCGCCTTTGACAGGAATTGTATACAAAATTGTGTTTCGGAAATTTCAGTTGGAAGATGGACTTTGATTTGGAAGACCCGTTGAGGTGGACAATGAAATAAAAGCTCTAGTTGACACCGACCCATGTGTGACTGTTCAAGATATAGTAGAAAGATTCGAAATCTCTAAATCATACTTTTATAATCATTTGCCACACTTTAGATGGATACCTCACAATTTGAGTGAAGCCATACTCATCTATGATTTGTTTCTGAAAGATCTGAAAACTAAACTTTTTTGGGACGAGAAATGTGTTGTTTATGGCGATGGAAACGACCATGGGACAGAAAAGCAGAAGCAACAAAAATGCTTGCCCAGATAGGGCTCCATCTATAAAAATATGCAGAAGCAAAAAGGTCTCCATAGGTTTGGGTTGACAAACACTAAGAAATATGCGAACGAATTCCCAAGAAACGAGTCGGCATTACCCACCTTTCACGTAGCCTCCTTATGAACATTCAGCTAGGCTCCATGCAATCATTAATTTATGATAAAACAAGTGGTAAAGCCAAAATACGCTGCACTAATGTGGCTTCATGTGCAATGGCTAGAACCTAAGGGCCGGTCTATTACAAGATGTTACTAACATCACTCAGATAATTAACACCCTCGTACACCGACATAATGTCTCTTGTCACCTTTTGTTCTATCGCTATTTCCACCACCAGTGCTCAATAGAAATCGCCAGTAGCATTCCGTCGTTATAACTTGCAAACATTTAAGACCAATGTACATCGGCACCACTCTTTTCTTCCTCTTTAAATTTTCTTCGCTCGCGCTGTATGCAAACATCTTGGGAGTATAAAAACCCCTTGAAAGTCAGCCATCCTGACAACGTTTGCAACGCATTTTTCGTATGTGGTACTACCCTGTACACTGTGTCACTGGAGGGATACAGAAGAAATTGAATTTATCTGTGTCGCCGTCCTATCTTCGCCCTCAGAAAAACGACAGATTTTACTACGAGTATTTACCTTCCTAATGAGCTGGATGACTCAATCAAAATCGAACTGGATAGTCCTGTCGGTCTCCTTACGAGTTATAGCGTTAGATTTAAAATTCTATAATGAGCCCAAACATTGGTCTATGTCATATATCGGCGGATTTCCCTTTGCCTATTTGTTGGACATTTTAATGCTGAAGAACTTTCTAATGGGACAAAGGGTAAGACCAAATTTCTGAAAAAAATTGTGAGAATTTGACATCTGTTACCAACTTGGTTTCAGTTCGAAGGTCCAAACTCCTAACTGGGCAGGTAGAATAAATTGCTGCTAATCATCGCTCAGGTTAAATGGTCTCGTTATTTCTTCGGTTACATTAAACACCCTCCAAAAGTAGCCCTTCCATCGACCCGGATTTTAATGTATTAAATATTTTCATATTCATCTCTAGAGATTTCTGTTTAAAATGCGTCCTTCTTCAGTCGCATGAACTCAGTCGAATGCTTCTCCACCATTCTCCTCGGTGAAGCCAATGAGTCTACCGCCTTGTTTTCATGTGGAATTCGGAAGCTTTTCTCGTCCTTCGCACCAGCATAGTTTTGCAAGCCTCCTGCGCTTGTCGACGTTTATTATTGTATCGAAGATTTCGTTCTGGCGATGGGTACATCAAGTGCGGCGTCACTGACAACTTGCTGGGAATATCTTCCGTGTTCGATGCTGGAAATATTCCTTTTGAAAGACTACAATAGGCCCTGTGATAGCTAATGTTTAGCTTCAAATTTCCTGACATTACTTGTCATGCCATTTGGATTACTTAGATGCCCTCCCTTCGTTTCAAAGGAGTAGAACTTCGAATATTGGCTCCTCGGAGCGTTCGCAATGGGATCTAGCCTTGCGTCAATCAAAGTCTAAAGAATTTTATCGACGCTGTTTTGATTATGGGACCATAAGGTCCTTTGTACATGCAAGCCATTTCATCCCATTTTGGAAAAACCAATTGTAAGTATATTAGTCATTACCTGATTTGCGCTCATACTTGTATCAGGATTGAAAAATTCCTCTTCGATTCCAATCAAGAACCGTCTCGTACTCTGAGATAAAAAAAGTTGGATTGAATAGCTTCAGGTGCATAAATGAAGATTGCACTCAACCGCTTTCTGTGGTTGGGTATCTCACAAGACTCCCCTCAAGTTACCCTATGAGGGGAGTGTAAATAATTTGCGGACGAGGTGGTGGGTGTGCCAACGTATTTGTATCAATAGGGAGTAGGACTGGTTTACTCTACTTAAGAAACGCTCACAGCAGTATTTATTCACCAGCGTGGAAGGAGGGTCCGCATAACATGTTGCCTGAGCAGTGTTATGGTGAAAGAATTTGAACAGCCAATCTGGACCGGATTTAGGAATATCACGAGCATACAAGTGCTACGTACTAATAAAACTGACAAGTGAAGATGAGAAGTTTAACTTTTACAAGAAGCTGAGCGCTGTTGATGACGCATTGAAATATCGTAATGGGAGACATTATCATCTTGATGAGAGATCTAAATGCAACGATTACCAAGAGTTCACACGGTACACAAGACCTCGGAGAGTGGAAAGATTATAGTTTTTATATATATTGTACATGTAGGTTTTGTGAATTTCTATTCAAGCCCCTTTATCATAGTAGACACCTTGTAAGGGCATAAATCCTGCCGAAAAGCCAGCTGGGTATCACCTAACGAGCCTACGGATCAATTCGATCAATGTACTATTAGTCGCCTTTGTCGAAATTGTCCATATGAGAGAGACGCATGACAATCACCTTACTGTTACCACTGTCAAACTTCAATAACAAGAATCCGTAGCGTTCAACTAACGAAAAATCTATCGCAAGAACCGGAACCAATCAGCAGTAAGGAGCTGGCAACCATGCAAGTGTATGTGATGTGAAAAATTATGCGTATGATTGCAAGGAAGGTAGAGCACATGGTTTTCGGAGGACACCTAGAGACTGATTGAAAGACAGGAAATTCTAAGGGCTCGTCTTGCACACACTAGCAGCAGGGATGAAAAGATAAACCAGTTAAAGTTGAGAGAAGAATAACGTAGTGTGTGAGGTGAAAAACGCGATGACCCTAAAGGCAAAAGCAAATAAGTGCGATAGTTGAACTGTCTATACAATCACTAGAGAGTTGAGTGGTTGTCACAGCTCTATGCAATATCCAGTGGAAGTTTCGCATGGTTCTTTGCTTGTCTGGGATGTTCCCTTCGATTCTACACCGGGTTTTCACACTCAAACCGAGATAAGATATTCGAAATAACTATTGCCCGTATTCGTATCTGACTCTAGACCTCTGGCCTTGGTCCTCCCCAGACAACAAATCCACATGCAAATATGCGCTATCCCTGCTCTTCTGACTCCTCCTTTTTACTGATTGCCAATAAAAAAAAAGAAATTAAAGCGAAGCATTTTCTTTACAATAGTCTTGTGGGATTTTTGGGAGAATTTCTAATAAACACTACCAACACCAACACTAATTATAAACTTTCTGTGTAGTTTTTATTATTTTTTCGTTTATATTTACTACAAAAAAAAAACAATTTGTTTCCTATTCATGTTATTTTGTTGTTTACCCCCTATCCCTAAGGTGTACTTCTAATTTCCATTAAGTCGTCAGGTCTCGTCTGAACCTAAAAAAAATCCTACAACACATGCAACACCGAACCAACGCTACTAACCTAATTTTTCTTATTTTTTTTTTTTTTTATTCTTATTCACAACTTCTCATGTATACCGACAAATTCAAATTTATTTCATGCCGCCAAAAACACCATCAAATTAGTAAAAAAAAAAACAAAAAACAACAAAACAACCAACACTAACACTAGCCAAAAAAACGAAACTTAATCCTTTGCGTGTTTCGGCTTTTACGCATGGGAGTTAAAAAAGAAACTACCGCGTACCTACTCCAAGGACAATAAGAAAAAATACCCAAACACAATAAATGTATGTCGCAGTTTGTTGTGAGCAAAAAAAAAACCAACAAGTCTTACAAATGAAATAGTACTGAATAAAAAATTCTAATAATGAGAAATAAAAGAGTTATTATAAGGGAATTATCGTAAAATGTTATGACTGCGAAAAAGAAAGCAGGAACCTTGAAATCGGAGGGCTTAGGGTAAGATAATTTATTCAGGGCTTAAGAAAGTCAAATCTATTCGAAATAGCCAAGAGATTTTTTTTTATTTTTTTTTTATTTTTCACCGCCCGATATGTTAATTTCTGGGAAAAGGTGATTCGTGGAGACCGAGGAAGAAGAAGTCATAAAATCGTTAATATTCGAGCAGTCGTAGAGTAGTTAATCATAATAAATTGCGAATTTTCAAGCGGAACATGTTTTTTTTTTTTTATTCAGAAGACATTTTATAACGCAGTGTTAATAGTTTTAGTTTTGTCATAGTCCTTGTGGACGAAAAGATGTTCAAACCCTTGAAGACAAGAAGGCGCCGAATAAGTATTGGGTCTACAAGTAAGTTTCCAGCGTTTGTCAGAGATGGCGCCACCAGTGAATCCCGGGCAGAAATGTCAGACCCCATGTGTTTTATTTGTAGGTTTTGTATCTGTCAACAACTTTGCAGCGTTATATTTGAGCAGTTCTATCGCTGTCGTACATTTTATCGAGCAAAATCATGGCAAGTTTCCAGCCAAACAAACGTCATTTGCGGGAAGCGCTGCTTTTATTCTTTAATATGAAGAAAACTGCGACTGAGGCCTATCGTTTGCTTTCGGAAACTTATGGGGCGGAATGTATTGGTGAATCGACGTGCCGCGAGTGGTTCAAACGATTCAAAAGTGATGATTTTGGAGTTGAAGACAAAGATCGCCCCGGAAAGCCGAAAAGTTTTGAAGACGGGGAATTGGACGCTTAACTGGATGAGGATCCATGTCAGATTCAAGAAGAACTTGCTGCATCATTGGGCGTCACGCAACAAGCCGTTTCCCTGCGCCTAAAAGCACTGGGATTCATTCAAAAGGTTGGAAACCTTGTGCCCTACGAATTGAAGCCAAGAGACGTCGAACGGCGATTTTGCATGTCCGAAATGTTACTGCAGCGGTATAAAAATAAATCATTTTTGCATCGTATTGTCACTGGTGATGAGAAATGGATTTATTATGATAATCCTAAACGCAGAAAATCGTATACAAAGCCCGGCGAGCCCGCCCAATCGACGCCGAAACGAAATATTCATATGGTGGGATCAAAAGGGTGTCGTATACTACGAACTGCTTCCGAGTGGTGAAACCATCAAAGGACCATTATATCGAACCCAACTAGTTCGTTTGAAGCGGGCATTAAAAGAAAAACGGCCAGAATATGAGACCAGGCATGAGTCCGTCATTTTTCATCGCTACAACGCTTGGCCACATGTTGCGGTTTCGGTGAAAAACTATTTGGAAAATAGTGGATGGGAAATTCTGTCTCACCCGCCTTACAGTCCAGACTTGGCACCATCTGACTACCACTTGTTTCGTTCGATGCAGAACGCTCTTACGGGAATACGCTTCAGCTCAGTAGAGGAAATCAAAAATTGGCTCGATAGGTTCTTGGGCTCGAGAGACGAGAAATTTTTTTGGTCCGGAATTCATAAATTGCCAGAAAGATGGGGGAAAGTTGTAGCTTCCGATGGACGATACTTTGAATAAAGCATTGTAACTATGTTTTCATAATAAAACTTCAAATTTTGGAAAAAAACGCTGGAAACTTACTTGTAGACCATAAATGCTGAACCAGACAACTTGCTCTCCTTAGTCAACTGTGTATCTAGGTCAGTAGGCTAGATTTATGTATCACTGGCTTCACATATTTATCATCCAGAGTGGACCTGTTCGTCAACCAACAAAGCACTCGAGTTACGCGGTCTTTGACTAACTAACAAATTTTCACTTCATAATTTTACTTAGCCACTTCAGTGTTTGTTGAATATAACGAACCGGGAATGCGGTTGGGCTAAGAAGTAATAAATCCTCCGCGTTCAGTCAGCGTTCCAGTTAGGTATTTTCAAATTTATTCAAACACAGGTAGGTCAACTAAAATTGCCTGAATATGAACTTGAGCAATTAATCTTTTGCCACCACAGTCTTAGTGGTGTCAGTCACAGTGATTTAGCCACCAAACTCTACCACTATATGATCTGTAATCCAATCCAGAATTCAATTTCATGTGGTTAAAATTCCATCTCCATGAACAAGTTTTTACAAAAGCCCCATACAGGAGAGCAATTCGAACCTCAACCAGTTTGATTCGCTGTCTAATTCTATACAGATAATTGTGTCCCTGTATCCTCATATTGAAAGCGTCATCACGAGCGATTCCAGTATACACAATTCTGGATGGCTCTGATATTCTGGGCAGACAACACCCGGAGAAAGGCGCATTGAGATCTTAGCTGCGGAAAACAACTGGAGCAAGTTTACAAATGAGCCCAGGTGAACACAATGTCTGGTGCCTAGTCATACTTCCAACACCAAGGACTTATTTCTTCTATCCGCTCTGGGTTCATCAGACTCCTGTGTCGAATCAGGTAATTTCTCCTACACTAACCACACAACTAGAGAAAAGATTTCTGAAAAAATTGTAAGGCGATAGGAGAACTGCAGTTGGAGCATTCTAAACAGCTTCTTTAGAAAGTTTTAAGAGGTCGTTATATTTTCTCTGTAAATGCGTGGATTCTGCTGCTGATATGATCACAAACACAGTACGACTTGAGCTATAAACAAGCTATCAGGTTGAGAGAATGATTTCTTCGAACCTACAAGACCAACCCGAAAGGGAAATATCGGAAAAAGTTCAAACGGGCCTCAAGTGTTTGAAATTCCAATACGACCAAAAAATAAGAAAACAAATAGCGTAGTCTCCGAAAGATAGTAAAAGTTGTTGATCGTATGCTAAAAGCAATCGAAACCCTGCCTCATCATTATTCCAATCCTGATTTTTAATAACATTAGAGCTGTTAGCTTTTTAGAAATGGCACATCTGCTTGCTGCGTACTTTGCAGCCAGTTCAGAACTTCCAGATTGTGTCATGTCTCCGGCTTTACTTGAGTGGGTCGGATCCACTGTCGATCTTGGTTAGTACCTACAAATCTGCTGTATACCATCGCCTCCTTTCTTTGGAGTGAATGTTCTTACAAAACAATTGCGAAACCTTTTTCATCAACGCTCCTCATTAGGATTCTTTCCGAGTGTTCTTCTCTCTTGTCCTACAGATCCATTTCCAAGATCATAGGAATACTGATAATCCGTAAGTTTCTGAAGTTTCAAGACACATGGAAACTTCTCAATGCCAGGCAGTAAGGTCTTTCAAACACAAACAGCAGATCCCACCGGCAAGAGGAATCATAACCTACAGCAATCTGTTAAAAGTAAGATAATTGAACTTGATGTTTCAAAAACATTTGACAGGATTTAACCTCAGGCTTTTTTGCCGAAAATAGATGAATTTGGGATCGGCGAATATCCCCTTTAATGATTGGACATAACCTTTCGGAAGGTTTAATTCAAGTTACCTTGGACGGTCTTAAGTTTGATATCAACAAAATAAATGCTGGTGTGCCCCAGGGCTCCGTTCTGTCACCGATACTATTTTTAAATTTCATTAACCATCTCTTGTCGGGTACTTCTATAATTTAATATATTTCTTTCCTGATGGCAGTCTTTCCCTGTTTTTCATTTTAGTTCCCGAGGCGTATGTTAAGCTCATTAAATTCCGATGTTAACAGCGTAACTAATTGGGGCCATCAAGAGTGTAGAATTTAATGCTTTCAAAACACAAGGCTGTCTGCTGTCGTTAAAGCGAATTTTAAACATCCAGCAATTATGAATGGACCTTGCGTCATCGAAACCGGAAAACTTCCACTTTTACGGACAGCAAACGGTGGAATGACCACATATTTTATGTCTAGCCAGAAGGCATTTATCCGCAAAAAATTTATCAAAGGCTCCAAAGCCCTTTCTACACTTGCAAGATATGATTTACTCGTAAAACCGTAAACTCACAGTCGATGCCAATATTACATAGTCAATTGACACGCTCAAACACCGACGAAATGTCCACTGACTTACCTTATTCTGACGCTATCTTCACCACCAGTACAGCATCGAAATTTCCGGTAGCATTGCACCCTACAAAAATTTAACAGCAACATCCGTCTGGCATTCATACCACTTTTAGATGTACATATTCGGAAATATCGTGATCCTTTCCCAAGCCATACAGGTCGCTTATATTATAACCAGCAAACATTAAAAATCAATGTACATCGGCACCTCTAATTTTTTATTTTTTATTATTCTTCGCTTGGGCCCTGTGCAACATTTTAAGGGTACTTACTACTGTAAGTTGTTATCCTTCTGTAAGGGGAACTCAACCATTTTCTTAAGCCGAAGCCTTATTACACTGTGTTGTCCTTTCGGATGAGACTCCGACACGCGCAGCACTGAAGCGTTGATATTTGTTTTTTCATGTTACCGACGCGAAGTTTTCAGGAGAATCACAGCTCAGACATCACCAAGAATATCTCAAACCGCTTTCATTAACGCCTTTACTTCTGCGCCATAGAGCTGGATTGGGTTGATAAGGGCTTATATAGAGTCTCCATAGTGTTTCTTGGCAAGGTCTTGTTAATATAAGAAACTAATTTCATCTTACTTGCTAGTTATGGCTATATAAAATCCACCTCTATAGATGTTGTCATATGCGGCCTTAAATATCGATAAAGAGGCGATGATTATCGATCTTGACTTTTTGGGTTTTCCTTGGGATCTGCCATAATGCAAATACTTGGTCGATTGTGAACTTCCTCGTAACAAGCTGTGCGGAATTTGAATCATGTCTGCCGTTTAATATCCTGCAAAAGATGTTTTGTTTGGGTCTTGTTATAGCCACGTTCTTTTTATTTTTCGATAAATCGTTCGATAATTGGCAGTGGAGTAAAACGTCCCTTTTTTCATCACCAGGCCGGTTCTTCCTTTCGCATTTGGAAAATCGAATTTTCTTGCCTTTCTTCCTTTGCTTACAGTATTTTTCGGTTGGTCTGCGTACCTGATAGATGTAATTTGGTTGCAATCAGGATGATCAATTGTGCCGATCGCAGCATTATCATTTTGGTTGGCGGTTTTATGATCATGTTCCTCTGTGAATATTGAGATGAGGAAACCATGTTTTTGTTTAAGTGAAATACCACCCACAGCAAAGCGCATTATCCTAAGTCCATTTTCAAATTTAGTATCGTTCAGACTATGCTTTTCGATATGGGTATTCGTCTTTCCAGGACTTTAGCTATTTGGATGAGTTCTTACCATTGTGGGTTTCAAGGTGCATTGACAAATTCAAATCACTCGACAACTTAGTATCTAAACTCCTATTCTCACAAATGCTTATGGTTTGGAAGGACTATGGTGTATTTTCTTTCCTCACAGCGATTTTCGCAATCCATTATTTTTAGAATCACCGCCCGTTCAAGTGAACTTCGTTCAAATATTCGGCACCTACACGTCCAGAGGAAAAAAATATGAATCGATGTATGTTACATTGGTCTTGAATGTTTGAAGATTACAATGAGCAGAAAATAAAGAGCTCAGCAGGAGATTCTATGTCTAGGAAAGTTGTCAAAGGAAAGGAGTGGGTTAACCATGTGTAGTGCAACCAAAAGACTCTGCAATTAGCAGGCCTGATGGTTTTGTCGTCTACTGTATGGACTTAGCCATATATTAAATATGGCTAGAAATATTTAAATATATCCGCTTTCCTATGATTCAGTTGGTTTTTCTGCCTTACAAAAAAATCTCTCCAAATTTCTATTCTCATCCTTTTGGGAATATTTTATCAGGGTTTATTTGTAAAATTTAAAAGACCCCGATCTTTGCCACCTTCAGTCGATTTAAGTATATCAAACTCCACTTAAGCGCTAGAGGGTGACTTCTTAAATGTCAGAGGACGACTTCTCCAGACAACAATGCATGTAGCTAAGCTATGTCAAAAAGCTTCTCCTCCACTAGAACAAAACAGAACCAATTATTTCGCGTGCTTTGGGATTTACGTAACCCCGAGACAAAACGTCCCTCCATCATCGATTGTTTATACTTAAATGTAACATTCACCAACTTCCTATACTGACGATGGTATTGTGGTTTTCCTCTGAGTAATCATGTTACAAAAGGTGCCTTTTAGACAACTGCCTCCCTTCTAAAATGCAATCAACCGTTTACCTTAAATCCCAACCACAAAGTTCTTTCACCAGACAGGAAGAGACAGAGTATCTGATGTACAAAACCTAACCAGAGGGGTGGTTTGAAAAAAAAAAAAACACAAAAAAACCAAAGAAAAATGTCGAAATCAAAAAATCACCATCACCGTTAGCCGAGGGCGACAAGGGTGAACAAATAAAATCCACGAACCCTAAATCAATGCCTGGTTGAATGTGAGCCTTTCAGAGAAACGATATCGTAGGTGGCACCGTGGCACCGTGGCACCGTGATACTGTAGTACCGTACCATTGCGCGCTATGTTGGCCTTTAAGCCCTTGTAATGCTTCACAATGACAGTTTACGTTATTGGATTATATGTGGCAACAGATTCTGTGTGCGGTTTAGGAAGCAGGAGGTAAAGCCCGAGCTTTTCAACAGTCACAATGTTAGATACTCTTACACACAATCAGATTCTGAATCACAGAATGAAAAGTGTGAAGGCAGCACGATGAAAGCGATTAGAGAGAAACTCTGAAGGGACCTTATGTATGGATTCGAGGTTTATTTACAGCATACCCCATGGTATAGCAAATTTTCGTAAAAAGCCCCCATAATGAGGCGTTCAAATGTTGAGGGGTACAAACATTCAGCCATTCGAGATTTAACGCTCAGTCAAACGATGAAAATGGAATTGGAGTCGGAACCTAAGCCTCCACAATCGGAGTCCTCACTCTATTGACTCTGTTTAAGTGTCAGTTAGCTTAGCATTTTAAGTTGGCTTCAGGGACAGTGTAACTTTTTTTTTTATTCCCCCGTTCAACTTTCCAACAGTTGAACAGTCGGATGATGATGAGTGACACACTGGGAAATGGAAGGCAATGCCAGTTAATCAAAATAAATTTCGGGTAGAGTGGGAGATGCTTTTACAAATTGGAATTTATTGCCTTCTATAAATAAGATTTACTAAATTTGGTATAAATGTAACTGGAGGAATGAGAAGAATATTGATGACACAACAGAGTCTCGAAGCAAGTGACTAATGCACTTACATATATCTCCAGATAATGTCTATCTAGAAAAGGGCTTTTAGGGTCACTTCAATCCAATTAACATTCGTCAGTCAATCTCTTTCGATTTAGTAGGTAATTTGTTTAGACCTTTACTGTGTCCAATTTACCAGCTGAATACTGCTTTTAAATTGACTCTCAGCTGAACAGTACTAGACCGTGACTGTCTGTATTATGAACAGAGCGCCACACAATTTAGTGTAACCGGGGGCTTGTTGGTGTTGGGCGGTGTAAGTTCTTATTTTCATTGCAAATTTGATAAAATAATTTCTCTGAGATACTAACTCGTGTTTCTCACAAAACATGTGTGCTAAACAGCAAAAAATCGATGTCGACGCCAAAGCAACCAAAGCCGATTGCTATGCAAACTGATTTTGAACACCTGGACGATGTTTTGGACCTAAGATCACAGCACATTCGCTGGACATCACAGAACAAAGTCTCGGGAAATAAAAATATATCAACAGATGACCCCCGAAACAGCGATTTCCAGCGATAACCTCAATGGGATCCTGCAAAAACGATTCTCCAAAAGCGTCTCCTACAACCTAAACGATCCTCCATCATCGAGTGCATTTTTAAATCGCACACCACTTATATTGGATGAAGGAGACAAAACGCTGGACTTGCACCACATATTCTCTGACCTCTTTGTAGAGAATAAGATCCTCTGAGTTGATGTATTTCCAGCAGTTACCCCCCAAAAACCATCAGTGCAACCAGAGGAAAAACACGTAGTTGACGAGGCAATACCATGCGAAACCATCGATCAACGTGATCCACGCTCGCCCTCGGTCGGTGTCGATCGTACCCCAATCGGCTTCCCAGACGATGCTAAGTACCTTATCACTGAATCTCTGAACCAAAAACATTCCTGGCCAACACCTTAAAATGTCATATCGCTGAAACAAGATCTACGAAGCTCGCGTCAACTAAACTCCGCCAAAAACTCATAGAACACTGCATTCGACTGTGTTAAGAATCATTCCGAACTCAGAACCTCGGTAGATGTTTCAGGAAAATCCATCAAATCCCGATTGCCGTTGACCAGCTTCGACGATACACTGCACAAGATTCTACGCTACTCCACCATGGAAAACATCGAGAACACTCTTGATTGTGCAGAATGACGATGGAGAACGTTCGTTGCTCCGTAAAGTTCAAAAACAATCTCTCCGAGACCTTTGTTGTGAAAAATGGATTTGACCAAGATGATGCGATGACATGCAACCTTTTCAATACCAAATTGTGCGAAACTCACAAATCAACATCTGAGGCACAATTTTCCAAAAGTCGGTAAAACCTACGAGTACCCGACATTGACATGATTGGTAGAACTTAGCGTAGGCTCGCAAGTATTAGAATAGAAGCGGTTAAAGTGGGTTTAGTCGTGAATGTGGGCAAACCTCAGTAAATGCCGTTGTAAAGAAGGTACATACATCATCGAAGAATCGGACAGGACATCACAATAGGCAGTTACTACTTTGAGGTAGTCAGAGACTTTGTGTATCTCGACTCCGCTATTAAATCTAATAATGACAACTCTTCAGAAATCAAACGAAAGGTTACTCTTGCCAATCGCTATTTCTTCAGCTTAAGAAACCAAATGAGTAAGAAGGCTTCATCAAGAACCACTATGGAAACTCTATATAAGACCATCATCATCCCAGTCCGGGTTTATGGTTCAGAAACATGGACGTGGATGGAGACATCCTAATAACAGTGATGACTGGTCAGGTGCAGTACACATTAGTCGCTAAGATTAGCTTGGGCATGCATAGCGAATGAATACAAACTTCCCAGCCCGAAGAGTCTTCGAGTCAAACCAGAAGCGATGACGCAGTAGAGGAGTACCTCGCCTAAGATGGTGCGGCCAAGCGAAAAGGGATATCAACCAACTTCGAGGGCGCACCTAGAGGCAGTTAGGCAGAGACCTGATTAACTGGAGAGGCCTGTCCGGACTTTAGCGTCATCTAAGTGAGTACGTCACTACGACTTCAGACGAAGCTCGCCACTTTATTACATAAAAGCCATGTCGTCCATGAACGATTCCCGTGATTTTCCTAAAACAAAACCATAAATTGTTTTTGGTATTACGACATTTTGAACAGAATCAAACTTATAAATTCACTTAACAACTTTGGGAGTCATCAATTGGATAGTTCCGTGAAAAGTATGAGATTCCGTTTTATTTTTAGCTCTCGGAGGATGACATTCTAAGGCATTTGACAGAGTTTGGCATCAGATCGACGACTCTCTTCTTTATTAGAAATTACCTTTTGGAACGTTCAATTCCAGTTGTCTTGGATGGTTTCAAATCTCATATTCACAAAATAAATGCTGATGTGTCCCAGGGCTTCGTTCTGTCTCCGACACTATTTTTAATTTTCATCAACGATCTCTTGTCTGCTACTTCTAATCCAATATATTCCTTTGCTGACGACATATTTTCATATTCGTTCCTGGACTCACGTCCTTGCTTTTCGTCTGTAGAACGGGAACGACAGCGTATTTTAAGCTAATTAAATTCTGATATTAACAGCATAACCAATAGGGGAACTATCAACCGAGTGAAATTTAATGCTTCCAAAACACAATGCTGTCTGCTGTCGTTAAAGCGAAATTAAAACACCCAGCCGCTATCCATGAACTGCAGTTGCATCGTCGAAACCGATATACTTTTCATTCTCGGTAAGTGTGTCAATGAAAACTTACGTTGGAATGATCACATATTCGGTGTCGTCAAAAATGCTGCGAAATATCTAGGTTTCCTCAAGCGATGTAGGAAATATTTCACCCCTCTGATTTGGCTTCAATATATAAGGCATTTATCCTCCCGAAATTGAAGTACAATTCCCACATCTAGTCGAGTGCGCCCAAAACATCTCTGCACCTTCTAGACAGGATTCAAAACCATGCGATAAAACTCATTGGTGATACTAATATCAGTCAAACAGTGGATACCCTCGAACACCAAAGTAATGTCTCGTGTCTCACTCTATTTTATCGCTACTTCCACCACCAGTGCTCCATAGAAATCGCCGGTAGCATTCCGTCCCTTCAAACTTTTAACCGTAACACCCGTCTCGCTATGAATGCTCATCAGTATACCCTTAAGCTTACTTTCGGACGTACTCTAAAATATCGTGATTCGTTCCTAAGCCGTACAACTCGCTTATGGAATGCCCTGCCTAGCTCTTTATTTTCTAGTCATTATAACCTTCAAACATTTAAAACCAACGTTCAACGGTACCTCTCTTTCTATCCTCCCTGATTTTCCTTCGCCCGCGCTGTGTGCCAGCATTTTAAGGGTACTTAAATCTCTTGAGCGCGCACAAATTATATAAAAAAAATAAAAAAATCATACCGAACTGTCTAGTTTTTAGTAAAAAAACATATACTGCAGGGGTAAATTTAAAATAAATATCCTTTTTGTTGATTCTTATAATTCGGGGTTACATCAATGTTGCCTAAAAAAAAATCGTACAAAATTTACATGTATATATTTAATTTTGTGTTACAAAGCCAATAGTTTTTCATAAAGTGTTGGCCACAATTTAATGAGAATGGTCTGCAAGCCTTTGCGGCTTCGGATTTCCAACCACCGTACAGCAGTTCTCAATTTGTCATTACTCACAATTTGTGGCATTCATCTCGCGTGAACAATAACAAATGGAAAATATTGTTTATTTCTAAAATCACATCACACTGATCTATAATTTAGTAGCCACAAATGCAATTACCCGATATGTATTTCGAACCATAAATGAATTTACGATTATTTTTTCTCTTTAATTGCAAACTCGACCAGCTAATTTTATTTTTATTTGACAAATTATTAATCAGTTTAAATATTATGAGGTGTCTAATTATATCACCCCCCCCCCCCCCCCCCGCCCCTTATCCGTCCCTCTGACAACAAAAAAAGAAACAATCGCTCAATTACTCAATTAAATTTGTTTTAATTGATTTATTTTATTCGTCTACCCGCAAGGCTGCACTCCATTCCAGGACACCACTGGCGTTGGCGCAGCTGAAATCCCAGATACAAGTAAATTTACATAAATTAATTTATTAAACTCGATTTCAAAATCGCTTTATTCTTTTTGAAAATATTCATTTGAATTTAAATTTAAAGTTAAATTTGTTTAGCCTGGTAAATAAATAGAAACTCCCTCCTAGCTTTAGGGGTAAAATTTACAAATTTAATCTGACGTAAGAGTAATTCGTGTCTCTGCTTTGGTATTCACAAACGAAAAAAAGAATTACGGATATGTACGAGTGAAAACACTGTCAGGGTGGTAACGGAAACCACAAACCGCAGCCATTAAAAGTACTGATTATGCCTGAGATACTCGTACATTCTTTATTCTGCTCGTACCACACCGCCACCTTGGCGTAATGAAACAAACAATTTTGTAGGGGGCAGTGGCTTATGGTTTCTTGCTAATCTTAGGTTACAAGGATATTCCTGTTTTTCTTATTTCTCCTCTTTATCATTTGTTAGAGATAAAATGATGCCGCACCTTGTTAGGAATGTAAATTAAAAAGATAATAAAACTGAGAGGACATTTCTGGGGGAATGCTTCTCCGTTTGTTTTCAAAAAAAAAAAAAAAATAAAAATACCGACACGGTTGACTAGTTGACGTCCTACTTCCAGTCCTTTGAAGTACTCAACCATTATATTTTTAGAAGAAAAAATATCTCCTAGAGTAATGGGAATTATAAAATAATGACCGATTTTCAGATGGCGGGAGTTTTAAGTATTTACCAAACTTACTTTACCCAAAATGTACTCGTAAATTATGTAGTATCCTTGTTACTAATACTTAAAGATTCTTTGAACTTAATTTTAAAAGATTATTTATTATTCCGTGAATATACAGCTTCTGGACTTGTAGGTATAAATCAACTGTCACGGGGCAACCAAAAGCCTGGGATGAAGATGGATCTACTATGGACAATCCACAATCCAAAGGGACAACGACTTTCAATTTTGTACGTGGAACGTTTGGTGCCGAGCAATAAGCGGAGGCCCTGGATTGGTACTACGTAAATAAGCCAAGTAGCCACAGGTGTGATCGACAACTTAGACCAGAAAGCGGGAAAGACATAAAAACCTCACATACTTTGGTGAATCTCTTGCTTACGCCAAGGCAGTTAAATATTTAGGTCTCGCAATAAGTAAAAACACAAAAGCTGTAGAGAAAGCTTTGGGCGTCAGTTTTTATAATAAGCGTGCGTACCAAGGATTATAGACTATGACCTGCAAGAAACTGGAGTCTTAATCCAACTATGGATTTCGGGATTATATCTACTACAGTAGGTTGAAGAAAAGCAACTTCAGCCAGAATTTCAAGGACATATTAATATAGTTCTCAAGCCGGTATACACGCAATATAGCTGTATATCATTCGCATCGCATCAAGGTTCCCATAAAATTGACTTACTTATGCAGAATGGTTGCTACGAGTGCACAATAGCAATAGTGCAAGGCAAGAAAATAGTAAATGCGTAAGCTATTATATATTGGATACCCATTAGCACTGTGAAAAGAAGTATCAAAGATTGGCCTAAAAGTACATAACATAGGATGAAAACAAAAGGCAATATACAAGTCAAGCAGTCCATGTGAAGTACTCCTGAAAGAAGAACGAAAGAAATACAATGGTTTCCGAAAGCTCACTGTGATTTCAAGAATCACATCCTGATAAAAGTGTTAGCGCAATACCACCAGTTGAAAATACTCACATACGGCAACCACCTCACTAGCACATACCGTTGTTACCCCTGCCTTAAGGGCAAAGAATCCATATTTCTAACTGAATCCAGAAACTTGGCTGAAATTATCACATGCTGCCCATATTCTTGTCACCCTGATAAAGGACACGAAACCACCTCAAGCACTTAATCCCAATCTAGTGGGCAAAAGGTGCACTAGACAAGAAAGATTCAAGAACGACTGTCTGCTTTAAAGCGCAGCTAATCCTAGACGTAATCGTCTGGTGCACTAGAAATAGGGTTTCAGTCAATTCTCTCAACACTAAGGTCGTTCTCTTCACGAAAAGGAGGAAGGTGACTTACTCGTACTTAACTGGCCTCAACTAACAAGCCTCTCCAGGTAGTTCGGTCTTTAGTTAACTGCCTCCAGCTGCACACTCTAGGGCGGTTGAGGTCCCCTTTTACTTGTGCGTGTTACCTAAAGGCTGAGTCAAACAGAGCACGTTTTTAATGCACTGGTAAGATTATTTAACGCTGCGCTGCGTTGCGTTATAACCGTCGCGTTAGAACACGTCAAACAATGAGCGGTCATTACTGCAGAACACTTTGTTTCAGCAGCTTTGCTCTAACTGTCTTTCCCAATAGATTCCCATACTTCGACCTCTAAAATAATGTTCTTGTAGTTTTTATCATTCTGGTCGTAGAAACAGGGGTATTAACTCAAAAATTCAATTATTTTCAATTGTTTCCCAAAAAGAACCAATATCAACGCCGCGTTTAAATGAAGGGTTTGTATTTCAACACAGCACCGCGTTTCACCGCATGCTGTGTGATAGTTTCTATGATCTCAATAGAATACAATGCGACGGTGAAAAGCGACGTTAAAACACACTCTGTTCGACGGAGACTTAAGGTGAGGTCTTCCTTTTCTGCGTGCCTTTACGGGTTAGATTCGAAGATTCTGCTAGCCAGAACATTGGTGTTCATTCGCTGTACATGTCCTAGCCATCTCAGGCGTGACTGATGCGCAGGTCGATGCCGCTGTCCAGCTCGTATAGTTCGCCGTTGAATCTTTTCCTCCAAAGCCCGTCAAGGTAAATGGAACCGAATATTTTTCGCCATAAAGTAGGTCTGAGACGGTCAGAGTCTTATATAGAGCCTTCTTAGTTTTTCGAGATAGGGCCTTACTACTCAATTACTTTCTAAGCCCAAAGAAACAGCGATTGGCAAGAGTGATTCTTTTTTCTATTTCTGCTGAGGTGCTGTTGGCAGAATTTAGAGCAGAGCTAAGGTAGACAAAGTCCCTCTATCTCGAAGTTATAGCTGTCGACTGTGACGTTCTGTTCAATTCGTCGCCCACATTTACCGCTAAACCCATTTTGGCAGCTTTCGCTTCAATACTAGCGAACGCGCCGGTGACAGTTGCACAGACTTTTGAAAGATTATGCCTCCAGTGTTCACTTGTGAGTTCCGGACAATTTTTTCATGATCTTCAAGAAGTCGTATGACAGCGCGTCAACTTGTCTGAAACCTTTTTTGGCATCAAAGGTCTCGATTAAGTCGTTACGGACTTTGACAGTGGTGATTCTGCACAGACGAGTTTGGCAGGGATTCCAAAACTAGACTTGGCTCTATATCTTCTCTCTATAATTTTTGTCGTACGCGGCCTTAAAGTCGGTAAACAGGTGGCGGCTATCAATTTGGACTTCTTGAGTTTTTTAGGGATCTGCCGCAGTGTGAAGATTTGGTCCATTGTGGGGTTTCGTGGTCTGAAACCGGTATCAATCAGGTTGTTGGCGAAGACGTTAACAAAATATGGCAGATAAGATCTAGCACGCAATATTGATGAGACTTGTACCCTATACTTGATGCTGTTGAGGGACATACGCTCTCATGACTAGATCTGAGAAATTAGTTCGTGCATGCTCTCCACAAAGTCATTTCCAGCAGCTTTGAATATCTCTGCCGGTAAGTGTTAATATCCAGCTGATTTGTTGGGTTTTAGCTTAGATATTGCTATCCTTACTTCGGTTTGGTCAGGTTGGTCAGGTCAGGCTATCATCGTCTAAGTTGAATGGTCTACATATTTTGCCTGATGGCGGCATGTTGTGCTTCTTCGCCGTTATACAGTGTGCAGAAAACTTTTTCTACATTCTCATCACCGACTGTGAGGATGAAGCTGACTGGTCTGAACCAATTGGAAGCTAAGTATTTGGGTGTCCTCTTAGGTAACAAACTTCTTCGAACTAAACCATTCACATGGAAAACTTCTCAGGCGCTGTCGATCTTCTGATAGAGTAATAGAAATTCCAGAAAGATATGGGGCTTGGCACCGAGAACTAGGTGGTTATGATAAGGCCTATTATTTTCTTTGCGTTGCTTGTATTACGCTGCTTTTACCAGTCTCAGCCAGTCTCGGTTGCATGGGACTTTTCCAATCACGCCTGGGTCTATTCTATATACACTGATGGGTCTACCTGGCCTTAATATTCATAGCATGGGCTGTACTTTCAAAACTATCTTCTGTTTAGAGAGAAGTGATATTTGGCACAACCTGCACTGGAGTTTTGATGACCTTGTGAACCGACTGTCTTTTTACACTGGCCTTAAGGACATGCCGCCTGATCCAATACGACTTTCGTGAGCCAAGAAATGAATGTAATCGGGTCTTCTCGGATGCCCCCAAAACCGATCTGTGATGCTGCGCTGTTGTCATTATGGAGGACGATTACGTTCGATTTTACTCGTCTTGAGGAAATCGATGCCAGCAAACTATATTGCATCTGCTTCTGTAGCGACAGATAAGCTTCGCCTAAAACCTTGCTGAACCTCCTCATGGCGTCCAAGCTAGTTCGGGTATGCAAAACTTCACTAATGATGGTCTGATGACTGAATTCACTGAACATAGATCACAATGGGATCACGGGAAATAAAATCGCCGATTAACTTGCGAGGAGAGATTTTAGGATCCGAACCTGTGCTATTTAGTACTACCTCAATCCACGGTTATTGCTTCCGTTGATAGTTGAGTTTCGTATAAGCGTAACTGCAGATGGTATGGCTCTCCAGGTTAGCAGCGGATCAGATGATGTCTCTAAGAGGTCACTGAGTTTGTTGCTGTCCTTTAGAAGGAAAGACTTTAGATTACAGACTGCTCTCACGATTTTGCTAAGCATCCAATTTTGTCAGGCTTAAGTGACGGTTTTAGTGAGAGTGCCGGTGATACCGTGAAGTGTCAGGCCTACGTTTGCTTGAGGCAGCTGCTACTTATTGCTGATATGATGGCTGTGATACTTAACATATCAATGAGACACTTATTTATCGTCCTTCGAAAGACTATAATTTCAGTAAGTAAATAGGCCGCGCAAAGGGGATCTAAGAAAACTGCTATAACTACTGGAGTAACTGCTTTCGTCGTGAAAAGCAACGTGTATTTGGATGCGGACTCGATTTTCCGAAGATGGCTCAGACAAAAAATAAGTCGCCATATTATGATTGTCCTCATGAGGACCAGCATCAGGAATAAATTGGCATCAAGAGGTACTTACAATGTTTTCGACATCATAAGACAAGTTATAGGTACCGAAGTGATCTGAAAGCCTGATCATATTTTCATTTTTGCCTCGATTTTGGGTCCAGGAAAGATATGAATATTAGGCGCATATGCGACTAGATACTTACATCCGAATTTCTCTGAATGTGCTGAACTAAAGAAAGTATCTGCCAATTCCACGTCATGCAAGGTAGTAAAAAGCCCAATGGGTGCAAGTATAGTTGAATATTTTTTATTCATGCAACTGATGGTCGATGATCCCATTGCTTTCTTTCGCTTCTTGCGCGACGAATTATGTTCTTGGTATATTTAAGAGTATTTAATGAGAGTATGAACTGGTCATGATGATGAAATCTCTTCTCACAAAATCCTTTGTCTTTTAGAAAATGCTGTAGCATCACCGAATGGAGATGCCAATCACATTTTTTGTCTAGAGTGCATATTGTCTATTATAATGAAAATACCTTTACTCTAGAATATTTATCTTTTGACATTTGCCACCTACAATAGCGGTGAGTTCTTCACATATTTGAATAAGGCAAGTGATAAAGGGAGTGCAGCTGCGGTTAAAATTTTGTTGGATAAGGCCATCACCTAAACAGCATGCCTTCCAGTTCTACACACCCGGTTTCTGCATGAATTTTTAAGTTTTTCTTACGCGGGTAGGTCGTAATTTTTTGATTAAATACTGCCGGGAGCCGAAGTACTTTTGTAGCATTTTAGCATTTTCCTCGTTTTAGACAATAAATCTAACCAATCTCCAGCTTTCTGATTCTCAAAAGTTTATTCGCGATGAGTGATGACTTATGGCAGCTGCTCGCGTTCTACGTTACACTTTCATTCCTTCCTCACGCCCTGAATCAGGTCAATTTTGAGTTCGATGAATTTGCCAATATACTAGCTTTCTTTACCCAGGGTCGTTAGATTTGTAATTTACAACTTTTTAAGTGCAACAGATCTCCGATTCAATTTTGTCGGACATGGTCTTTCCGTAACAATCGGATCCTCACTCTGTAAATTAGCAGCATCCACTTCCGGAGATTTAGCCAGAATAGAAGTCACGTGGATTCGCACCACAGTACAAATGGGGTGTTGGAAAAGAGTTAAAATGTATGGTGTTCTTGGTCGAAAATTACCCATCCTAAGGAGTAGGAAATTAGTAAATATCTTGACTACCTTTGTATGACCTGATATGTAAATTTGTTCATTCCTGATCTTGTTACGCTCCCAACTTATCATCTCGGACAAATCAAAACCAGTTTACCAAATAGTGAAACCATTCCCATATGACACACGAATTTTTAACTGATGTACGTACCTAAATATGTATTACTATGGAGAAAGAGAACGACAATTTGTGACACGTCTACTATCCCCTGCTCCCAAGTAATGTCCCAATTTATTGTAATTTCCTTCCTGCAAAACATAGACAAAATCCGAGAAGACGAAAAAAAAAGTCATTAAACGTTCCGTTCCCGTAGTGAATAATGAATGAGATCCAACTTCTTCTTCCATCACAGAAATGATTTATCACCGACAAACGAAAAAAGCATTAAGAACAACAAACTCCGGCACAAAAGACAGAAACTCCCAACTAAACGCATTTATATCATTTGATATCCCTGGGCCAACTTCTAATCCAGAAGATGCGAATATCTTCAACTCTACCTCTTCTCCAGATACGCCAACGGTTTAATGATGCAGGAGCAAAACTTTCTCAGCTTATGAGACCTTTAGTTGAACTGAGAGCTGAAATGAGTTCCTTCAGTTTGTTTCTTTTTTTTTTTGTGTTTAACGTAGTATCTGACACCCTCTGTCGGGAGTGTATTTACGTTAAGTGCGCGTTTTTCCCTATAATCACTTAGACATTCAATTATGTTCGTTCTACGCTTCTCAGAGGCACACCCGGCCCCTGAATCCCCCCCATTGTAGAGTCTCTCTTTATAATTTTCAATTAACCTAATGCAATAAAGAAAGAAGACATCCTCGGATCCACATCCCCATTCATAATAATGCTGACACCCCCCCTCTTTTGTGCAATTAGATCTGATTGTTCCTCTTAAGGGCGCATAATTAAGTTGAGTGAAAATTTAAAAAAAAAAAAAACAATCTAATAACAAACACAAGAAGTACACACATAAACCGGGAGCACACCCTCTTAACCCTGGCATAAAGAGGGTAATCCATGCCGTTGTCGGGTTATTTAATAATAATGAAATCTAGGGGTGGAAGCGATACACAGAGTAGCTCTTTTGCAATACAATCATTTCGAGAACCAATCAATTGGAAATATTGAAGCATGATGCACACTACAGTGTGTCTGTACGTACTCGGCTATGTATGTCCTCCCTTACCTGGGAAGGAGCAGTCAAACAGGGGCGAAGATGTGAATACAATCGATTGTGTGCATTCTGGAGAGGATTATTGTGTTTCGAAGAAGTAGTTAATGTTTACAATTGACATAATCCTAAGAGGCTGAGGAAAATTGAATTGAATTTTGGATTACTGGAGAAAATCTAAAACAAAGTGATTTTAGGTGAGCAAATGGGATCATAACCTCGACTCACATACCTCAGAGTTGGACTAATAACTTTCCATACTTTAGAGCGAAGGGCGGCAATAGCGCCTGATTGTCATTTTATTCGTAGTTCTTTAGCCACTTTAGGAACTCTGGACGACCTCAAATCTTCATCAATATACTGGGTATGATACCTTTTCTAAATGCTAATAGATGTTTCAATTTGCAGCACTCTAGATGTCGTTAGCGCCACACAAGAACTATACCATCAAAGATGACTGAACAGGGGCAAGGGTAGTTGGTAGCGGGCTATGGCAGTATGCCACATGCAGTGAATTGCCTTTACTGCGAGAATCAAATGAACTCTCGATTGTTGCTGTTTCAAAGACCATCTGGAAGATTATGTGAAGCAGATATGGCAACAACTTGTACCCAATTTGATCGCTCTAGATCTATCCGAAAGGTGTTTGTAAGATCGATGGGAGTAGTCAGATTCTTGGAATAAACCTTCATTGTTGCTTAATCTACAATAATTCTGGACACTTTTGCCAAGTAATTTTCATAGAACCGGAAGAACGCTTCATTTTTCTAACCTATGTTTGGATAGGACACCCTTGATCGAAGTGGCTCGAAATATTTCAACAGAACCTTCAATCTACACCCTGAATGACACCAACTGCAACCAACTTCAGACTGCAATAATTTCCAAACCGTTCACGACAGTGAGCTCAAATTTTGACACATGACAGATAATTTTATTATTTACAAGCCTTTTGAACGATTTGCGTCTCAGTTGTGTTGAAAAATTTTTATCCGCGATGGAATTCAAACGTGATAGTGCGCTTGCTTAATATTTGGCTGGAAAACCACAAGTAGCTATCATTAGAGCCCTCCAGCACCTCAACGTGAATAAATCATTATGTCTCGAACCATAGTTCGTAACCGTGATACTGCCAGCGTTGCAAAACGCCATAGAGGTGGTCATACAAAAATAGCAACATCGGCGGAAATGGTTCGGAAAGTGAAGGCTCGAATTGAGCGAAATCCACGTCGAAGTGGAAGAAAAATGACTTGTGAGCTCAACATATCGTTGAAACGGATGCAACACATACTGAAAAATGAGCTTGGGCTCAAGCCATTGAAGTTCCAAAACGCACACGACCTTACACCGCAACAGAAAAAAGTTAGAGTCGAAAAAGTGAATGAGTTGCTACGCTTGCACGAAAGTGGGGAGTTGCCGAATTTGGTTTTTTCGGATGAGTCGCCATTTGTTATCGAGCAATATGTCAACAAACAAAATGACCGAGTTTACTTGCCAGAGAGGTCCTTCGAAAATTTACACCTTCGGACGGCCACCAGAAAGCAGGCAGCACCGATGGTGATGGTTTGGGCCGCCATAACCGCCGATGGTCGCTCTCCACTCGTATTTTTGGACCGTGGCGTCAAAATTAATGCGATCGTATACCGTGAAACTGTCTTAGAGGCAGTATTGAAGCCTTGGGCAAACAATCATTTCGGTCGGAAACCGTGGACATTTCAACAAGACTCGGCACCGTCTCACAAAGCGCGCGTCAACCAAGATATGTTAAAAAACAATGTTCCACACTTCATTTCTTCGACACAATGGATTGCAAATTCTCCGGATACAAATCCGTTGGATTTCTCTGTCTGGGGTATTTTGAAGGCGAAGGTTGGCACTAAAAAATACCAAAGTTTGGACCACCTCAAACAAGCACTTCGCCGGGAATGGACCAAAATACCGCAAAGCCACTTGCGTGCAGCGTGCGATGATTTCTTCAGCCGTCTCAAGGCCATTATTCGCGCCAAAGGTGGACATATTGAAAACTACTGATACAATTTGAAAATTGATGTATTTTGCAACAGTTTTTGATTTGGCACAATAAAATTTATCAAAAACTAAAAAAATTATAGCATTTTAAATAGTTGGAGTTCGAGTCATTCACCCTGTATGCCCAAGTAGGGCTCCTATTCAACTGTACTTCCATGTCTTTGAATATGAATATGGGGTCAGCTGGTACAGTGAATGAGACTTATGCTTTTGGATAGCCAAAATGTGATCAGATCTGTACTCTATGATCCATGCACAAAATAAGAAGACAAAGTGAGCGAAAAGGTCTTGATTCACTTCAGGCTATTGCGCCATCAATTTATTTATTTTTTTTATTTTTTGAATGGTTCTATCTTGTTATTAGGAGGATCAAGTGAGCCAAAGTTTTTTATTCAATAAATAATTTCATTGCTTTAATGATGAACAATTATTTTGGGCACATGGCCACCAGGGAAGCGTCTCAGGAGAGCTCAAATTTTTCACCACTTTTTCAAGCATTTGAGATCGTAAATTACGATTGGTGTGCTCAATATTAGCTTCCAAAACTGGAATCAATGTTGACTTGTCCGCATATACCAATGTCTTAAAATACCCTCAGAGAAGATAGCCCAGAGGCGTTAATGGAGATGATTTTGGAAGCCAAGTCACAGTTCCATTTTTGAAGATAACGTTATCATCGAACTCCTATTTCAATAACTCGATGGTTTCGCCGGCAGTATGGCATGTGAAACCAAATGTCCTGCGGACCATTTTCACTAACGAGTACATTTCCATGTTCTTCATTTTTGAAGAAAGACGCGCAGATAATGTCGCCAGCTAATAAACCGCCCCAAACGGTGCATTTTTTGGGGCACAAGCAGCGAAATCACGACGCGAAAGATGATTGCCTGGCTCTAGTTCTTCCAACACTTTACTTAATCGATGAACACAGGCCAAGATCTTGCACACGATGACGAATCGACAAATTGGGGTCTTCTTTTGTAGACGTAGTAATGATTTGCCAAGAAATACTGAATAAAAAGGTGTTGTCAGTTGTCAGATTAACTACAATATTAGCTTCGTAAGTGTTGTCATATTGAAAAAAAAAAAATCCTGGCCAACAGCTTCCTATAAATGAAAGCGATATCTTCCATTGGCAGTGGCCAATATGACCATCGTTCCAGTCCTATTCGATCACAGAATGAAGCCTTTGACGCCTTATTTCAGTTCTTCGCCTCTTTCATATATCGTGGCGGTTAGTTTTGAAGAGCAATGGAAAAGTTTGGAAATATTTCCTACTGAAGAACTTCCATGTTAATCTCAGGAAATATACCAGTTTACCAGATCCACTTGGCTCATCAGCTCTGATCATCTTCCAACCAACAGTCGGAAAATACACATCTTGAACTGCTACGAAAATCAGGATGTCCAGAATTTGTACCATAAGTCAGGGTTAAACAAGGGTCTTAACCCTGGGTACAACTTCAAGTTGGACGATGATTTGAAGGTGTACCCTATCGAAAAATTGATCGAGTACTTATCACCACGAGCAGTTTGTTTTCTTATTGGTGAAATTCGCTAGGTCAGGATACTTGTCGACATCTCTGGCTTAACGTGCCTCCAAATTTTTACACTAGTCGAATATCCTCAAAATCAAATGACACTTCAGTTCCCCATCTACGATAGATGGGAGGAAATACTAGCTTTCCTCCTAATATGGGATGACTTCCCTTATCGGTATGGTGGCGGTTCCATGCCGCTTAATGGCCTATTTTTACTTGGCTTTGCCGAGGGTAGAACTTGTGCATGACAAGCTGATTGCCTTTAGCAGTATTTTTTTTTGTTCCAATTGTCTTCCAAAGCCAGTTAACAGGGAACATAGTGATTTCTATTTTACTTCTAGGCACCGATAAGGTGGAGATACTTTCTGTTTTGGAATTTGCCACGAGTCGACAGGTAGGAAAGTTGATAATATAGTCACCTTCCACCATATTATAAGATCTGTTAGGTTAATGAAGCTTTCCAAATAACCTCTTCATTGAGACGAACACACTTTCAGATATTGTCAGGCCTCCTACAAAAAGGCCCGCGGTGGCAACAGTTCTCGTTGTTTCATTTCAATAATTTAAGCAGTTCGTTAAAGCGACATTTTTCTTGCATCAATTTCTACTCTATACGCTTACATAACAACTTGATTCTTTGTGGCCTGCCACATGTGACTGTAGACTGCTGATGGTCGAAAGCAGGCCGGATATGTGACGCCCTACATGGCTGGTAAAGCTATCTTAAGTTGTGGCGATGAGTCCATTGCCAGTTTCCTACTGGTAATATGCCCTTACCTTCGCATTCACAAGATACATGTAGTCGCAGCATCGCTACATCTCCGAGTCGACACAAACCTGAGGTAGCTGAAGGCTACTTTTATGGCTTGTCCTGTTTCTAGCACATTTAATAGGCGAACATTTCAATAGAGTATTTTCTTGATGAAAGTTAATTCTCTTGCCAGTCTACCAGCAATCTCATTTGATTCTAAGAAGGAACATCAAAAGGGTCAATCAGGAGATTGACTTCCTTTGAGGCTTTTAATGGTCGTTGCCAAAGCCTTTAGCTAGATACAAACCCACAGAGAACCAACTTACTGGTACCATACTCGTATTTCTGTGCCTAAGCTTGTTTTGGTTGTCCCGACTTTTAATCCACAGATCGGTATTTGCACCATCGAAACTAAGCGAATCCTCCAATAAAACCTCATAGTTCACCTACAATTCCAACTATCTCAACGCGAAAATTTACTCAATTTATGTCAAACAAAAGTTCGCGATTTCTATTCCTAAGTCTTCTGCTCCACTTGTTCATTATGAAGCGCCAGATTCTGGGTCACTTAGCACATTTCTCTTATTCCTAATCGAGGCCAGGTGTATTCATGAGTTTCATGCCCATTTACCTGCAGCTACTACCCGGATACCCGAAATACAGGTTGCCTTCCTCTAATCCCTCTAAGGTGGCATCGAAAAATGCAAATTTAAAACAAAAATTCTACCATACTTCCGCTTCCTCCTCAAATACAAATATGGGTGCTTGGCGGTCTAAAATATTTCTATATGCTTGAAACTTTTTCCTAAAGATACATTCCATTCCATTATACGAGTATGTAAAGAAAAAAATCCAAAAGAATTACGAGTACGACTATGTTTTCTTTTCATTCTCCCTATGGAGGGAGGATTTGTTGATAATGTCATTATGATCTTTTGAGTACACGTTTTCCACATGCACTCGCACTCGTACTTGTATATTGATTTTAGAGATACAGATATGAAACGACACAGATACTCATTCAAAAGATAAGTGGAATGGTGTGTTAGTTTAACATATTCAAGGGTTTTATGGTGAGGCTTCGGATCCATTGTTGTAAATCGTGACAACCATTTGTCAGAGGGTGGAAATAAAACGATTTTGAAAATATGTATCTTGCGTGTGATACAAGCACTTGCTGAATAATTGAGCGGAGAAACGTATTTTTGAATAGAATAAACCCAACTGGAAAATATCTATTGTACAATGTACATATAGGGAACAGACTTGAAAATTAAGTTTTTGTTTTGTGTTGACATCATGTGGTGTAAGTTCTGAAAGTGATTTGAAAAGTTTTCAAAATGTTTGTTTAATATGAGAGAAGTTGCTTATTGTGGATATGTGTAGAAAGTTTTAGTTTTTTTGTCATAACATCGGAACTTTAAACTTTGCGACAATAGAGAGTAGAATATCTTATTTTGTCAAGACTTCTGACGGTCTCTAGTCTTTGTTAGAACCTCATCAAGATTGAACAACAGAAGACCCCATCCTTCCACTATGCAATACGTTTCTCCAATTGCACTACTTGTGATCTAAAGGTAATAAGATCTCCGATCTTGCAGACGCGTTTGATAGTCGAACCTTGAATGGAAGTTGTGAAGACGACCTGAAAGAAGAATTCACTTTTATCCGGAGAACAGCTTGCTCCGTCTTCCTTCTGGTCACTGGTATCAATTAGTATCTGACTTCAGGATTGAAATGAAGTCATTTTCAAATCACATGCCTGTGAAGGTGCAGGCACCAAAGGCACCAGACGAAAAACGAATCAAAATCACTGACCTTCTTGCCAAAATTAATTTGGAAGTACTCGGTCTTACTCGGCGGTTTCAGAACAAACTGTATGAAGTAATCACGAACCAAGAATCATGAAATATTCGAAGAAATATTGCCAATATACATAGAACCTGCCAGTAGTGAAGATTTTTTAAGTAATCAAAAGTTGAATGCCTTCAAGCAAGGAATGTCTATTGTGTAGCTTTTGCTGTTGCCTAAAACCATCCGAATGAAGTTGATAACACTACCAGCAGAGGAATTCATTAATTCATCGGTGTCGACTTGGTCCCTGAAGAAAATATTCCGTCTAATTCGTGGTCAGCTGTTTAGTCTTCTTCAAGACAAAGCCGGCACTCTGGAGAGTCGACTAGTTTAATTTTGTTGAGGTGATATCTTAAACACCGTGATGTCCTGTGAGGTAACCTACTAAGTTTTTGATATCATGCCGACTTAGATTTAGACATCTATTGGCATTTGTATTGAATGGCAGGATGGCTCGTTTGGCCTGTCTTAGTCCGGGGCTATTCTCCCAATACGAGATGCATCTCGAGTGCTCGCAGCTATTAATAGCTAAATTAGCTGCTAATTTAAGAATGCGGCAGAAGGAAGCAAGTCCAGTAAAAAGAGTTTTTGAGCCTTTTCTGGTCAATTCGCCAGCCTTGTCATTTCCATCAATGACCTCATGACCAGGAACCCACCATAGTGTGGCCTTGTTCCTAGAACTATGCCGACGTATTGTAATTAAAGACTTCCGGTACAAACAAATTTGTTGTTGCAGGACAGAACATCTAGGCAATAAATAGCTTGAGATCGTCGGCGGAGTTTTGGAGAGCCGTAAGCATGTCAACGGGAAAGGGTCATTGGTCCACATTGCATGCACGACACGACAGCGTCCGAATGCGGGTTCAACTTCAAATTAACAACTATAGAACTTAAGAATTCTAAAAATTTAACTTTCACATACACTTGCATCATTAGGACAAGATAGAGATGAAAATAGAATGTGCTACTGAGATATCATCTACAAGTTGGCGCAAAATTAATCACCCTATCGGAAGATCGTATAATTTTTGCAAATGGCGTCCTACGTTAATCATATTTGACATTTACATACTAGATAGCTGCAGTATACAAACAGACAGGAAATGGAGAGCTATACTCCGCAAGAGCGTGGAATAATAATTGTGTCGATGTTTTTGTCGGTGGTGTTAGCGAGCTTGAATTTCGACATTGATTTCCTAATCGTGTCGCGCCAACTGGGCAAACATTCCGGCGCTTAGCTACTCGACTCGAACAGAGTGAAACCATAGGAGACCATGCAGGGCGAGGCCGCCACCGGACTGGTCGTTCGGCCGAGAATATCGCGGCTGACGGTGCCGATTTCGCTCAGAATGAAGAAACATTAACCAGACAACGCGCCATGCAGTTGGGCATCACCAAACGGACCCTACAGCGAATTTTAGTGAAAGACTTACACATGTTGTGCAAACAGTGCACCAGTTAATGCCTCCTGATCGTCTGTCGAGTGTGAATTACTGTAAAGCCATCCTCAATCTCAACAACGAAGAGGACGATTCTGTGTCGAAAATCATCATGAGCGACGAGGAGCTTAAGCGGTTACGTCAATAAGCAGAATCTTCGTTTCTGGGGCGTATGATGCACAAAGAGCCATTACATCCACTCAAAGCCACTGTGTGGTGCGGTGTTCACGCGGGAGGAGTGTTTGGGCCGTATTTCTTTGAGAACTCCATCGGCAATGCGGCCATTGTTACTGGCGAACACTACATAGCCATGATAAACGACTTCTTACTGCCGGAATTGGATGAGCGGGGCTTGGTGAATATGTGGTTCCAACAAGACTATGCAACCGCACACACAGCACGAGCCACAATGGATATTGTGAAGAAAGCGTTTCCTGGTCGTGTAATCTCCCGTCTTGGTGATTTGGCTGGGCCAACAAGATCGCCCCATTTAACCATCCCAGACTTCTTTCTTTGGGACTACTTCAAGTCGTGGGCTTATGCCAACAAGCCTCAGACAATCGCAGACCTTAAGGAGAATATTCGACAGGAATGCGAACAGTTATCACCGGAAATCTTGCGGAAAGTTATGGAGAATGCGATAAAACGGGCACAAAAATGTATCGACACTGGCGGCAGCCACTTGGCGGATATCATCTTTTTTACTTAACAGAAACAATTCTAAAGGTCCAAATAGAGATTTCCGCCACTCAAAATCTTTTTTTTTTATTTAGTAAGAACTTGTACAAGACGATATACACTTTTTGAGCTCAACTCAAAAATAATCCCACCGATGAAGGTAAGAAGTGAGCTGATCGCACTAATTTCATTACGCATCATCCAGAGTATCCAACCCTTTCCAATCTGTGTAATAAAGCTACGAGGACGTTGTCCACTGTATAAGGATATGTCCTATCTTGAAGGAGTACCGCCCCAGATACTTTGTGGCAACTACACTGCATAAAGAGAGAACGTTGAGTGTTTTAAAAATTAAAAGCGTTATATGAAGCAGACATGTATTTAATGTAGGAAGCATAAATGTTAATCTGGTGAGGGCCAATCATGGCCAAATCAAAATTGACCCTGATATTATCTATTAATTCAGTGATGTGCGTTTTGAAAATGCTATCCCAGATCAACACGTAATATTGTGGTATTTTCCATTCCAGCAGCCATCACTTGCTTATCCCCATCCATTGCCAAATTTAGCGCATTGACCTTGTTTGAAATTTCTCATGCTTTAGGAGCTTAAGGTGCCAGTTTCACATATCAAGTCAGCGCAGCTGAAGTTCTTTCCCAATAGTCCTTACATTAACGCGACCGTGTATATTCTTATGTATCCTGAGTTTCAATGCCGTCCTTTTTGCTGGCTTGTCATGGTGGAGGGAAATAAAAGTGATGTTCACATCATAACTGAAAAGATTCCGGACTATAACATCGAACTTAACGTCACAGACATCCGTTGACGTTTAACCAATCGAATGAGTGAGGAGGATTTATCAATGGATAAAAGTATTACAACTGCTATTCATCACAGCGATAATCTACATGGAGTTTTCTATCCTGTGGCTGAGCTATGGTTTATGGCGGCCCAACTAAATGTTTCTAAAAGGTCTCCACTTATTTATGTGCCGATCCTGGCTTCTTTTATTATAAGCTTGGTGGTATATTTTTACCCGAAACAGTGGTGAGAAGGGTGACTAAGCTTAGATTATTATGCGTTAACCCCATTTTAATAGGCAGGCGGCTGGTCAGAATATAGCTTCTCACAGCTTCTTTTGGAAAACTTAAATGGTCGAATGGACTCCAAAATATGGACGCCCTTAAGGGCTACATTTAAAGAGTCACTTAAAAACAGAGGGAATTGTAAGGCAAATATGCAGCGCAAAGTGACTTAAAGTGGCATCGAAAGTACAAAAACTTGAGCTCGGATGGACTAGTTTTAGGTGAATTCACCAGAAAAAAAACATTTAAATCAAAAAGCGACGAAATTGGTCTAGTTACAGGGAAGATTCACATTTTTTTTCTTTTACCTCTGAATCGTCAACAGCCGTAGTCAACTGCGGCAAGCAGTTAGCTTAGAGAATGTTATGTTTGCACCAAAGTATAGAGCAGCAACCTGGAGAACGTAACATGTGAGAGCAAATCCTTTCTTCTGGAATCTGAATTTATTAAGGCTTTCAAACTAGCTTTTTCGACCTTGCTTTACCGTGTATATGCGGAACTCTGTATTTGACTTTGGAGTAAAAAACCTTATTCTCGAACGCACAGCAAGGAACCGCCAAAACAAGAATGGTTCTGTTGTCACTAGGGTTTTTAAGGGACCAAAAGCTCTCCATGCCTTTACCTTGGAAGGAATCATTTTCACTTCTTCTCCATACATGCACATACTACATAGTAAGTGTGAAAAATGGGCAATATTTTCCACTCCTGCTCTAAAATGTAGAAGAAAGGACGTTAGTGACGGTGGATGAAGATATTCTTAGGAGTTTCGAACCCAAAATTCTTCGATTGATTGTTGGTTCCGTTTGCGTTGACATTTGGAGAGGAGATTTACGAGCTACACAGTGACATTTCAACTCAGAGGGTTAACGCAGTAGAAGGGGACCTCGCCTAAAGTGGCTCCTGCAAGTAGCAGGTGACTCCAAATAACCTGGAATACGCTACTGTTGGCAGTTAGCCAGAGACCCCCCTAACTAGAGACTGAGTTTACCACTAACTATAGCGCCATCTAAGTGAGTAAGTACAATAGTATTGTATATGAATCGGCTTTAACCGTCCTTGAGCAATTAAAAACGTTTGTTTTAGCCTTTGGCCCACACAATGTTCAGGAACCAGGAGCCACAAGTGTGCAAAAGCACTTCTGTTGTCTTTCATGGTTAGCGTATTTGACATGATTTTTGGACGAGTGTTATGAAAGATTGAGTACTTTGTTTGTGCTGAAATTATTCACAACACCCTAACTTGAATAAGCTTAGTTCTTTTACGAACACCACCAAAAGCAGTACCCGATCTCATTGAACATGCATTCCAAGGCTTATGTGGAATCACTTCGAGTTTCGATGGGATGCGAAGTCCCGAGCCTTTAGCAAAGAATTCAGAATTCCTCTTTAACTGGAAAATGAAAAAAACTGTGCGAAACCAGATAAGAACGGCAGAAAAAAAACTTAAATACAACCACATCAGTGTGAGATATAAAATTGATTCTGGCTTCATTTTGAAGCTACATTCATGCCATTATGTACGGAATAGCACATCATTCAAGCAGTCTGTCCAATTTTTGATGATTCGGTCCAATATGTGCTGCATTATTCCGGCAATAGCGTATCGAATGTTGGCCTCGAGCTCGTCCAAAGTGGTTGGATCTCTGGCCAACGTTTCCAGCGCCGAATTAGCGAACTCACAGCGTTGTTTATAGCCGTCTGGATTCAATTTTTACCTCAGCACAATCTTATATGGATGTAGGCTCAAATCCAACCGCAAAATAAGCCGGATTAACCCTCTGATCGATGGACGATGCCAAATTCAGCGTATCACCGCCGAATCGGCGTTTCTGGGTCTTCTTCGATACTGGCCGCTACGGCAGCTATGTTTTCTTCATTTCTCACCAATCTCTGTCTAGTTGGTGGCTTTAGCTCCAAAAGAGTGTACTCAGGCTCACACTTTTCTACGGTGCGATGAATTGCCTGCACACTGAAGCCTATGATGACGGCCGACCTTAGGACGAAATTCATGCTGCGTATTTACAACTGAGCCGGAATTTTGATTATTTTTTAAAAATTTCAAGCATTTTGACAGCTGGATGTCATTGGTAACTTTGACAGCTGCTGAAACATAATAATTGGTAAAACTATTGTATCATTGCTATCTGCTCGCCCTTTACTACAAAAATTTAAAAGTTGCAAGTCGACGCTTAAAGAAGTTCTTCTAGGTGTAGGTGGTATGAATCTTCAGGATGTAAGCAAACTAAACGCTGTCTCTAAGGAGGTACTGTTCTTGTCCCTGAGCAAGATGGGTGTGATTGTCAGTTTTACGCCCGCCTGCGAATCGGGCTGCAATTTTTTTTTTTAATAGCTTCAAATGTCATCAGCGGATTTTGGTCAAAATCTAATGGTCACGATTCAGCATGAAGATGCGTCATCTGACAAAAATTCAAATCCAAAGCATTATTTATAAGCGAGTTATCGTTTAAGCTATCATTTGCATGTTGAAGTAGAGTTCCTTATGCTACTGTTCTACTCGTATGATCATATTTTTTCTGTAAAACATTAAGCCACATTCACGAACTTCCCTTTAGCCATTACGGGCATTTAATATCAGCAGTGCAGATACCGGTCACACAAAACTCTTTCTTAATCTCAGTAACCTGATATGGTCTGAAATCAAAGGCTTTGAAAGAATCTTCAGGCAACCAGGATTGTCATCTCTTTTGGGAACTAGTCCTCAAAACGCAAAATAAGACACCTCTAGTGGGCCTGTACTCGTCCTGGAAGACTCTTTTCATACTGATCTAACATCTAATACGTAGTATTCGACACACATAATGGAATCATTGCTAATACGGCAATACAGTATCAAATGAAAGATACTCACGTCCCTGTCATCTAAAGAAGTTTCGTTTCATCATTCGGCAACAATTCCCCGCATTTAAAAGCAACCGACGAAAAGCCCAATCCCCTAAAAAAATTAAAACTATGCCGGAACCGGAGGATGACAAATGGAGATGTTGTCTACCTTTCACTGCAGAAGGGGGACTTACGAGTAACTTTACTTCAATGACAGACCATGTGGGCTCACCAGAAAGGATGTGTTCTATGACAGGGGCGGCTATCACTGTCCTATTATCTAGCCACTGGATGCAAAAGTTCCCGCGTTTCATTGAATGCCTGTCAACAAAACAATAAAACAAATATCTGTGGCGCTCATTAATTTTAAAACCAATCTCGTTAATCAATTTCTATAACTAATTGAATAAACACCGCTTATCTGTTTAAAATTAATTGACGTTACACGCAAGGTAACTTCACTTCAATGCAAACTAGATAACCGATTCAATTTTCCCCTTATATCTGGTTGAATCTATTTTTTTTTTTTTGCCACTCAACTATGATCACGTATTCGTATTGTAGAAACCAAATGTAATTGGCAGGTGATTTTGAAATTTTTATTTCTTTTATTGTTTCGAGTGAATCGAGTGCACAAAACTATGGCCACAACTTGAATTGCAATTTATTTTGTACAATTGTTCCAATTTACGAGTACTCGTAGCTCTTCTGCAATGAATCTCTGGAATAAAGTTTTATTTGCAGCAATATCTTTTGCACTAATAGTGATAATTAATTGTTTTATAGATGACACCACAGATCGGACTGAGACCACACCGCTTATTTGCGAGTCATCGAACTGTGATCAAGAGTCAGATGAATCCCTTGGAAGTTCAGCGGGCTTGAAATCAAACACATTAAAAGTGTCAGTTGGGTGACAAATAAATGAAAACTAAAATATCTACGAGTATATACAAAATATGTGCATAACTATTGTAGTTGCTAAAATGTGAGGTGAAATAAAGTTTTAATTTTTTAAGGTGTGGTATTGGAACGATAAGTTTGTGACCTTTTAAAATTTTTTTTATGTTATTTCCCAACACAGTCTCCTTTGAGCTGAATACATTTCGTGCAACGTTCCTCCATAATACAAATACCTTTCCGTCGAGCAATTTCTTTTAAGGTAAGATGCAGGGAATAATCTCTCGGGTTCAAAGCCGGAGTAGATGGTGAATAAGATAGCATTTCTTATCCCAATTGATGAAATTTCGCCATCCTGACTATATATTCACGAGTGTACCCTTGCATTGTCTTGATGGAAGAGCACTTCTTCTTGGCCAAATATCGTTTCTTTTTTCGTATTGTCGTTCAACTGGTCCAATAGGCTTAATATTCGACGTTGATTGTTTTATCCTTTTGAAGGTAACCAATGTGGATTATGCCGCGTGCATCCAAAAACAAAAAACTGTCACTGTGGCCTTCTTGGCCGATAAACCCACACGCTGTATCAGCTAAGGCTTAATATCAGATGTGTTGCGTTTCATTCACGCGCAAAAACTCATCAAGATTGCTGTGACGTAACGCTTTAAAAGGAAATTGGGATGTATCTAACGATGCACACAAAGGTGACACACAGGTTTCCTGTCTTTTGGATCGGCCAGCGGATACTGAAGTTCCACTCATCAGGCAAACTTTCGTTCGATCGAAACTTGAAGAAGAATCTCTACCAACTCATCTCCGGCTGTCTTAAATAGCTCACCAGATAAGTCACCCGATGCAGAAGCATCTATGGACTCATCTTTAAATATTTTCGTGCTTACTTAATTCTGGACCATTATATGGAAGTCTTGGCTTTCGTTTCCGCTGGACGGCAGAATTCTGGTCATACATAGCCCACGGACGTCATCTTTTCATATCCCTGCCACTTAAGAGTCTCTGTTAGAATCTTGTTGCTTGAAATTTTTTGATATATACTGAAACCGAGTATATCAGTTGCCACATTTCTGAAGACTTCTTGTCATCAACGCTTGTGGTCTTCGAGACGTCAGTGGTGATCGACAAGGCTCCTGGCCATTTGTTACCATTACAGCAGTTCAATGTTAAATATTCTGGCAGTTTTTCTCTGCTGTAGTGAGAGCTGAGATATCTTTTCATGCGATTGCATGTAAATAGAAGTCCGGATCTAAATTTCCGATTCAAAATGTGTGTTTTTTTTAAGAGGTTTAGACTTTTTTGTTTAAATAAAACACAAAGAAATTATTCTGATGAAGATTTATTAAATTTGTTCAAAAGATTAGTTTCGGGCATATGTCTACCACAGCTGGCTCGTACAAAACACATTCTAGAGGTCCAACATACGAGTAATTGGGGACGATCGCGTATGATTCTAACAATGACTCAAAAGTGTCAATCGTTGCTGGTTTATCGGCATAAGTGACTTGACGTAGGTCCACAGAAAATAATACAATAGCGTCAAATAACACGATATTAGTGGCCAATTGACGTGTGCATTCCTTGAAATGACTCTATTGCCAGATCGTGATTTTCATAAAGCGATGTTTTTGTTGATAGTATAGCGTGGAGCATCATCCTGTTGAAACCTCAGTTCCTGTACATTGATCTTACGCAAATTTCTGAACAAATAATCACTGATCACCGCACTGTACCGGTGTCTACTGGCAATAACTTGTGCCGTAGCCAAATTTGTGGAGAAATAGGGATCAGTGATGCCACCGCTGTACAATCCACATCATGCGATACATTTTTCTGGATGCAATGGTATTTGGGGAACTTCTTGAGGATTGTCCTCGATCCAAATACGGAAATCAGCTTCATCGCTGAACAACATTTTACGGCAAAATACTGAGTCAATTTCAAGTTGATTTTAAGCCCACTCACTGAACATCCGACGCAATAAATAGTCAGAGGGCTTTAGCTCTTGCACCAATTGGATCTTATAAGAGTTGGTACCAACATTTTTACACAGGACAAATGCCAAGTTGCTACGGTAGATGATGAATCAATAAATTGGGATCGCACTTCTTGGATTCAGTCATGTACGAGTTGAAAATCATTTATTAAGGGTCCGTCGTCTGTACGAGTTGAAAATCGTCTATTAAGGGTCCGCACATTCCACTTGCTGATCCATTTACCAGGCCCGTCACCAGTGAATCCGACATTATCCAAGGCTGTTAGCTGGTTCGTATAGAGTTATGACCGCGAAGGTCAGTGTTATATAGTATTTGCTACTGGTCGAGCAAGCACTTGCAATTTTAGATTGGATGCGTAAGGTTTTATTTTGTTGCCGGATATCGCCACTGGGAAGTAAGACAAGCCCTACCCTACGAACTTAATTGCTGAGCTGCTGGCTGGTTATGGGATAGTCAGTAGTGTCTCGATCACTCAAGAGCTAAGAGTAAGATAAACAGAACCGGAAATAGGTATTTCTCCATTCGAATCGAGAAATATTAGACGCTAAATTAATATTTTAATTTAGGAGCAGAATCAAGTGGTTTGGAGCTCCTATTTGCATAACACAAGAAATTTGGAATGACAAAAGGTGAATATTTTCCAATGTGCATTTACTCTTGTTCGCAACACTTTTGTAATAGCTATGTCCTTTTCGCATAAGTTAAGTTCAAAATGTCAAAACTTGATTTCTAGTAGTGCAGGGCCCTAAGTGTAGTCAGCTTTGTCTTGAGCTTTTTTTTAGAGTATAAACCGATAGACAAATATTCGTTACTGGCTTCTGCCCAAAAACCCCGAGAGAGGGCTTGGCCCTACAGGGCGTAAACACCCTAGAACTCACGATGACCGAAAAAATGACAACGACGTTCGGACCATCAAATGCAATTTTCCAGCGCAGGCACTAAGGTCGCATATCGGTCACCAGATTATGAAATCCAAAAAAAATTGTTCATGTTGCGATCTATGAAGCTCCGAGTGATATAAAAATTCTCGGACAGCTCCCTAGTTATACCCAAGATATGTCCACGGATACCTGAGATGCCACAACTATGGAAATATATTGTAAAGGGGTCTAACGCTGAACGGCTGCAACCACAGCAAACAGCCAGATCTATTGCCAATGGCTTATATGACCAGTGTTCAAAATATTGCAACAGTTTTGCTGGGTTTTACCAGATCACGCCCACGATACTCTTGGTTTTTCAAAGACGACTGCAAGCCAAGTTAATACATCACCTTCTCTGGAAATAAAGTCTATGAATGAGAAACAACGTTCGTATGTTTTACCAAAAGGCTGATAGGAACATAAGACTTGTAGAACTGAGCAAGGAAACTCTATAGTAGAGCAGTAGTTTACTTCGAACTTCTGAAAGATTGGATGCAAGTGTCACAGAAAACTACTAAAACGGAGTGGAGTCCATTGTGGCCACAGCCAAGGGGACTTGATTTCAAAGGCACAACTATCAGATATGATGACGGATAAAAAAATATCAAAGCTTTTAACGACAGAAGCTTATCAAAAAAAATAAAATGGCTCATTAGTGGCGTTGCAAAAAAAAGAAAAAAAAACCGATTACTTGGTGTGCTTTCCCACATGGAGAGAGGCAATCAGTTTTACAATATTTCTATTCTATTACTCTGTTTTAGATTTTTTCTTCACTATAAAGATTAATTACAAAATTGCCATAGCAAATCGTAAAAGATAAAGTGATTAATGGTGTTCAGCCAAATGCATCTCTTTTAGAAACTTTTATAAGTCACTGGATTATTTTCAGTTTGATGCCAGTATCCGTTTGACTTTGCAAGTGTGTACTCTTTCTAATACCGGAAATGTATTTCAATAATATTTTTTGGAGGATTGTTATAATTTTAATAATACTCGTAATATTCGGAGCTTGTGCCCCTGATTATCACGATTTGATCGATGAACCCATGCTGGCTGGGAGTAACCCCGTTTCCACTGACCTGAACCATTCTGATGATGACGGTAAGTCCGAAGAACGTTTAGCTGATGCCCTTCTAAATCAAAATACGCTTAAAAATGTGGTTGGATTAAATAAATAAAAATTTAAAGAAAAGGCTTTTGTTCTGTTTCTTTTGAACCGATGGATGCCAGGATTGGCTTTGAACAAACAATACTGTTTGTGGTAGTATGAATGGATCCACTCGATAAATTTAGCTGTATCATTTCTAGTAATCTTGCCGCTCATAGAGTTATCTGGAATGTCCCCATGGCTTAATATCATGCCAAGGGGCAATATGAATTGATTTTTTAGTGGACTATTAGAGATCTCGGGTTTAGCTGTGACGCGAACTTTTTGTATCGATGAGGGAAAGGTCAGTGGCCAGGTAACTAATGGATTCAGCTTCAACAGTAGCGATAGGAGCTGTCCACTACCACCACTAGAGAATCAAATTGTAACTTCGAACTTGTTCTGTTTGCTGGTGGAGATGTTCCCGGTAGCTTGGACTGCTAACTACTTGCTGACTTTCTTGAACGTATAGGTCCCGGTAGATAAATTCAAAAATAGGTTCCATATCTCAGTCCCATTTGCCTGAAAACTTAACATGCACTCAGGCACTTTATGTGTAGTCATACAAATTCTCAAAGTGATACACCCAACAACCATTCTTTCCCGCAGAGATTGTGTTAAAAAAAAAAATGCATACCACTATAAAAGATTTGTTGAAACCGCGTGCTTGACAAGAAGTAGTAGACGTTGGACAACAAGGCAGCATTCAGTATCCACTACTATGTTTCTTGTTGATCAAATCTCAGCAGTTCTAGTGTCTACGTTTAGGCTTTTAGATGCAGTTGATGTACCCGTGTTTCTGGACTGTGTGCTTGTTCCAATCTGTTGTCAGCCCTAGATGTAATCGATGATTGGTGTACCAATACCCAAAACTGCAACTGTTTTTGTTCTCCTCAGCAGTAAAAGATATCTGAACGGTCTGACTAAAAGGCCTTATCTTCTATTTGTACAATGAAGCCTAATATGATATATGGATACCAAAATGAGTGGAAAGGAAAGTTTTTAGGACAAAACATGTCGATTTTGGTAAGAGATGCAGCCTATCACCTATTTTCTGTTTCTTATTTTTTAAGAACTTATTCTAGGTGTACGAAGCCCCTTAAGTCTGAGGGTGCAAACCTTCTTGATGTTCTATGAAATTCTCTGTACTTCAGAGATTTTTAGCAAATTAAATCTAGTGAGCTGCGAATTATTTTACAGAAATTACCTTCAACAAGTTGACAAAAAATATAGATAAGCGTGAGGCATGAAATGAATTTGATTTAGGCAAGAAGTGATACTATGCTCTCTCTAGGCTTAGAGAAAGAAAAATATACGAAAACATTCGTCTATTTCTTCCCTATCTGCATGACTAATCGGACTCGGTCTGTTACGAAGGGAAGACCAAAACCGGCGTCATGGTTTCCATCCAGCAGAAAGGCCTCCCTACCTACCCTATCAGTCTCAAGAACCTTTATGCCAGATTTTTAGCATGTCCCCTCAGAAAGTGGCAGACGACCTCGCTGCATTCGGCACTCTAAGCGAGTCTCACACCTACAGCGAAGCCGAGCTTACCACGATAAATTTTTTCGTCCATAACTTGCCTCCCTTGCCAGCACTTAAACCATCCCGCCTCACACCTCCACCCCACAACATCCCACTTACCTTTTACCACCAGAATGTAAGGGGTCTTCGCACTAAAACCAAAGCTGTTCTACGCCAATCGCATGATCTTCCCTATGATATTTACGCCCTGACTGAAACAAATCGGATTCCCGACATAAAGGACAAGGAATTACTCTCCCCTACTTTTAATGTTTTTCGCGATGACGCGAACCTGGTTAAATGATGATTAGCCCTGTCGAGGCGTCCCACTGGCGATCCACAACAGTCTTAACTCTTCTCCCATAACCATTTCCTCATCCTCTAAAGTCGACTTTGTCGCAATAAAAATATCACTCCCCTTCAAGTTCCTTTACGTTATATGTTGCTACATCCTATCAGCTCAACATATTGAATCCTACCAACTTGCTATCAATGCGATCGACCAGTTAATTGACCTGTCTGACTCTATTGACGATATCCTTATTTTTGGCGACTTTAATTTTCCTCAGCTACAGTGGACTCCATCAGAAGATCAGTCATTTTCCATCGCTTCAAATTCTAACTCAGCTAAGTAATGCGTCTTCTTAGATCGTGTTTAAAAAACTCAAGTCTATGCCAAGTCAGCGGTATATCGAACTACATGGGCAGTCAATTAGACCTTATTTTCACAGCAGATTCAATCAACTCCTCAGTCTCACTTTGTCCCCTCTCTTTTGCAATAATCGATAACTACCACCCACCCCTTCGTCAGTCGTTTTTGGATAACTCTTCTGTCCAGTCCACTACTCCCACGACTCTCTCATACTACGATTTTCACAGAGCAAACTTTAACAAAATCAGTGACTATCTCAGCAGATCCCCCTTTAACTTTCACAGCCTAAGCATAAATGATGCCTTATCCATTTTTTATAGAGAAATATTTATTACTTTTTACGTTCCGTTTTCCTGCCTTAAAACATCTTCCATTAGTCCTCCCTGGTATAATCGCAAGCTTCGTTCCTTACCAAATAAGAGAAACAAGTTATGGGCTGTTTTCCTTCGCAACAGATGCTTTTCTAACTATTCCAACTATCTTGGCGCTTATCTTCATTTCACCGAACCTTACGATTCCCTTTACCAGCGCAAGTTAACCTTATAAACGACCCTAAGTCCTTTTTCCAATTTGTTAACTACAAAAGAAAGTCCGATGGCTAACCTGCTTCCCTCTCTTTCAACAACAAGTCATCAGCCGATCCACTCACCATTGCCAACCTATTTGCCAGCTTTTTCAAACAATCCTTCACCAACGACTTCTTTGTACCGGATCCATCGTATTTTAATTACCTACTGAATTTCTCCAATGGCCCACTTCTCTCTCACACCCTGGACCCGTCTTATATCGAATATAAGTTACACCAACTTAATGACTAGTTCACACCCAGCTCAGATGGCCTCCCTGCCATATTTCTTAAAAGATATTCTTTCTCTCTTTCCCTTGCCATTTCTAATATCCTTCGTCTATCCCTGTTACAAGGAGAATTTCCTCAGGCTTGGAAAACCTCCTTCATAACCCCGATCCACAAAAAAGGATCAAAGAACGAAATAACAAACTATCGACCAATCGTCAAACTCTCCCATATCCCCAAACCCTTCGAAAGTATTTTGTATGAGGCTCTGAGCTTAAAATGCAGATCACTTATTTCTCCTAGACAACATGGCTTCCTAAAAGGTAGGTCAACCACCACAAATCTCGTTGAATTCGTATCCTTTGCCCTATATTCCCTAGAGAACGGCAACGAAGTCGATGTAGTTGCAACCGGTTTTAGCAAAGCCTTCGATAAAATCTCTCATCGAGTAATACTCTTCAAATTGTCTGCACTCAGCTTTGAACCCATACTGTTAAAATACATATCCTCTTACCTCGAAAACCGTTTTTACAGTGTTCGTTTTAGGTCAGCCCACTCGGCTCGATTTTTGGCCAGCTCTGGAGTTGCACAAGGCAACCATCTCGGCCCTCTTCTTTTTATATTAATCATACATTACCTCTCACCATAACTCCTTCCCCCTTCAACAAGACCTTGATAGTTTTTCGATCTGGTGCCTTAAAAATTGTTTTTAACTTAATATCCCCATATGCCAATCCATCACCTTTTCACATAAATGGCACCAACCTGCTCCCCGACTCTACCTTCTACACAACCAACCTATCTTCTCCCTTCAATCTCTTCGCGACCTCGGCATTTTGTGTGATAGGTTGAGCACCCTCGATCGGATAATCCTTAAAGCCAACTAGGGACTAGGTTTTGTAAAACGGTGGTCCAAAGAATTCACCAACCCATACGTGACCAGGTCCCTTTATATTACCATTGTTCGCCTCCTCCTAGAGTACGCCAGTCAATTGTATTCATATCTCGAGAATCGAAAGCATCCAGCGCCCTTTTCTTCGATTTGCTCTTCGAGGTATTCTCTGGAACGATTTTTTTATTCTGCCCCCCTATCAAAACCGTCTCAACCTTATTAACCTAAACACCCTTGAGCAACGCAGAGATGCAGCGGACCTTCTCTTCATTCATCGACTCCTTTTTGGTCACGTTGAATACGCATCCCTCCACAAATATATTTTCCTCAATACTAACACTTGAAATCTATGTACCCCCTCGATCCTTCTATCTACCAACCCACCACACCTCCTATGGCGCGAACGAACCAATCTCCCTTATGCTATGTAAAATCAATTCAAACCCTACCGCCTTCGACTTCCACCGCACCACTCCCTGCCTCAAATCCGTTCTCCTTCACCACTCCAACCAACCTTAGTTTTAAGTTTAAGTTTAATTTTAAGCTATAGCTTGTATTAAGCCTTCGCCCCCACCAAAATTAAAGAATTAAATTAATTTAAATTAAATTATTGTGTTTAAAATCCTTAGAGGTGGCAGGAGAAATTTACCGAATTTCATGTGAATCTTGATAGGCAGTCTTCACATTCTTTTTAGTATTTAGCCTTTACAGAAACGGAATGGCTTGGTCAGATGCGATTTGATAATGCCGTAATCAAGCTACCTATCTGGTGCAATAAATTCACCAGAGTCTTCAAATTAGTAAAAAAGGAAACTGTTTGCATTGCATCGAAGTTTCCTAAAGCTTCTGACCTCCTCTCTAACAAGTAAGCATAGAGATAGGAAGCTAGGACATCGAAAAGCGTTATACTATTTGAAATTTTTTTTTAGGGCGCTCTTATAGTGAGAATTAACACAAAGTTATCAAAAATCAAGAACTTGAACTTATACAGTAAAAGAAAGACTCCCATCACTGTCAAGGGTCCATAGGGAGTTTTCTAATCTTCCTTGCTCGGTCAGATTTAAACAGGCTCCGGAGAGGGTTGAAAAAAATAATATTTATAAACAATTTTTCCTCTGCAATCACCTTTAAACAATTGTTTCTTTCCATTTCGTGGTCTTAATGGGAGTTGAATGAACTAAGTATCTCTAACTAGATAGGACCCTATCGTAGAATATAATTCAAACAAAGTTGAAATGCTTATTGCCATTTCAAGCAATACAGCCTTCTGAGAAATTAGACAATTAGCCAAATATAATAGGAGATTTGATGCCTTAAACAAAAACAGATTACCTTCAGCGTATTCCTGGACACACGTGCTCGTAGAAATCGCTTTCCTCCCTATTACACTTTTTACCTCACTACTAAGATGAATTACTCAATTTGTCTTTTAATATCTTTTACATCTCATCTCGATTTTCTATTGTCAAATGCAAATTGCAGTTAATTAACAGATGAAGATAATGTAAATCAAAAGTACTAAATCCGAATCATTCACATAAATGTTTCAGCAGTCTGCCGGATGATGTCAGTATCAGTTAAACTTTAGAAGTTCCTGCTGTACCACTACTGACAATGGCATTCAGAAATCGTTGTTTGTTCTATAAAACATGATCTGGTGCAGTCTACTGATGACACCAAAATGGCCGAGAGCACTCCTATTTATGAAGACGGTGTCCTAACTCGTTACACTCTTGAGAGTAGTTCCCAAGAGGGCTTATCAGGTAAACGTTTAAGTAAACATACGAGTACACATAAAACTATAACTGGATTAGTTACAGCTATTAAAAAATAAAAACTATAGGCCATTTGTTTTAAATATTTTAGTATTGGCAAGGTTACATTCAAAGGAAGACAGTTCTTGATGTGAACTTCGGTTGATTGGTAAACTATTGAACCCACTAAGTGAAGTATCGAAATTGAAAGATTTTAAAACAGATATTCTACTTGAAATATTTGGAAGCACCCTGGGTTGTTCCATATCATTCAAATGCCAACTGACTTAATTTTAATGAACGAAGTTTGGTCTTGGCTAGACTGACATGACGTTCAGACTTTCAAGTCACTCAGTGTTTCCAGGAACATAGACAACCTTCCCTGGGAATTTTTTTTTGTGGCGTTGTTTGTTCATTCATGCATGTTTCAAAGGAAACATGCGACATTTACTACAGCTGCCATAAAGGACACGGGTTTGTTGGCACAATCCAGCTCAGAGTTAAGGTCAAGGCTTTTTTGTTGATTAGCAATCACCCTGATGAGTAATCCGAGTGTGAGTCGAATTTTTAATCGAGAGAAAAGAGAAGACATAACTAACTATCCAAATAAAAATTAAAAATACTACCTGGGTGACAATTGGTCGGGAAACAACTGACTACCCAGAATAGGGATTAGGCCACTACACTTGCATGATTTACTGTAACCATGTACATAAGCCCGGAGCGGACTAGTTTCCGAGGCTAACACTGTGCATTGGATAGTGATTAATAGCAGGTTAACAAACTTTAGTTGTCATATCCGTATAAAGATTGACTTCTGGAATGAAAAGACTCTCCTTGACTCGAGGAAGTAGGGTCCTCAAAATGTCAGATACCATCATCTTCGGAGTGAATTCATGCTGTATAAACTAGACGTATTGGGACTCAGCGAATTAGAATCTCGTTGATTTTTTGAAGCGCCTTATAGTAGGCGATACCATGCTTAAACATCCAATATATCATGCAGTCAGGTGGCTCTTTCGGAAAAACAAAATTGTCATGGCGTTCAATCACTGCTTAAGAAATTCTCAAGCCGCGATCTTATATCGGAAGCTAGTGCGATCACCACCTACTGATTGACCTATGTCCGCCAGCGAACTACAGTCATATTCAAAAGTATTAGTGTTAGGACTAATTCTGTCAATCTTCGGTCAACTACAACCGGATGTCAGCAAGGTATTCCAGAACGTTAAACTGGAAAACTAGTTCGGTTTCAGAGCGATGCATGACACTATTCACGCTGCATCAAAGCTGATCTTCGACGTGCGTCCAAAAAGTAAGATGACTTTTGAAAATTCGTGGGCAACGTGCATTCGAATTTCCATATTCCCGAAAATATGTTCAACAGTTTCAAGTGTAACATATATAGAATATGTAGTTGCTTTTTGACAGGTAGAAAGGTTAAACTTGTTTTGGTGTGCTCAGCGATTTTCAATTATTATAAAAAAATGGAATCAAGTGCTCTAAAACACTTGAAATGTTGACAGTGGCATACGGTGAGTCCGCTCTAAGTAAAAAAAATGTTTACAAGTGGTACCAGCTCTTCCAAGATAGCCGAGAAGATGCCAAAGGCGAAACTCGTGCTGGACGCCCCAGCACATCCGGAAAAGATGATAACATCGAAGCTGTGAAGAAAATTGTTTTGGAGAATCATCGGGTTACTATAAGAGAAGTTGCTGAAGATGTTGGCATATCGGTCGGCTCGTGTCATGCAATTTTTTCGGATGTCTTGGGCATGTGACGTGCGTCACCGATGTTTGTTTCGAAACTTCTTATTTTTGATCAGAAGAACCGCAGCATGAGCATCACTCAGGAGCTCTGGAATGACGTAAATAATGATCCTGACTTACTCAAAAGGGTCATAACTGGCCCCATGCGACTTTTTCCTGTTCCTAAAACTCAAGCGACTTATGAAAGGACGGAGATTTGCAACGAATGAGGAAATAAAAACGACATCGCTGAAAGAACTCACGGCTATACCAAAATGTGCTTCGAGGATTTGAAAGAGCGTTGGCACAAGTGCATTATATCAGAGCGGGATTACTTTGAAGGGGACAGCATTAATATTGATGAATAAACAAATATCTTTTTATAAAAATATAAAGTCTTGAACAAACCTCATACAATGGAATAAATCCAAGCATCAGCGTGCGGGTGCCAAGTTGATTTGGAGCAAGGGGTTTAGAGGGGTATTTCTAAAAAAGGCCGGCATGTCGAAACCTTTTCTATGCATCATCCACACCATAATTATGGAAAAAGTTCGTTGTCAAAAGTAGCAACGTGATTCCGAAAAAAGCCTTTGATATAGTAAACGGGTTACAGCAGGGAGCCGTGATTTCTCCCATACTGTTTAACATTGACACGCAGTACGCAGGCGATTTAGTGGCGTACAAATCGGATCCAAAAATCGTGGTCGGCGGAAATTGAAAATCAATTTTCAATAGTTAAAAGCTGCATTGAGATGGGCTTCTATTAATACCAGAAATAACAGGCGAAATGTGGGCATCATTGGGCAGCTAAGACAGCCGTTAGCGGCAAGAAGCGTAATAAGGTAGTCTGGTATCCAGTTCTATAAGTATACGACTATGTTGTAAATGTTGTCACATACGGATGTTTGTCTTGTTAGGGCAAGGATTTAGCTCTGACAAGAAGACTGTTTCCTAGTAATCAACTTGATCCTTCACCAATTATCGCTTATGATTATCCCACATGGTTTAATGTAACGCCGTACTATATGGAGGCGACTCCATTGTTTGGGAAGGAGTGCCTTAAAGCCAGAGACATAATCCAAAAAATATTGACGATGGAGCTCATCTAAACAGGATAGACAGTTTCCTGATTAAGGTGATTTTATGACACGCAGACATGACAAGAGTGACAACCAGTGGTAATGGTCTGATTTTTTGGGCTTTATATCTCAATGAAAGTTACAGTGAGAGTACGCAGCCACCGATTTCCATTTCGCGTAGTCATTTCACTGTATTGATGCTAAAGGGATAGCGCAGGGAATTACGGTATTAAATCTAAGCCGACGTAGTTTGAACGACAAGTGGCTCATCTACTGTGGGTACGTCGTTAATGCTCTGAACCTAACGCGTTTTGAAGACCAATACATCGAATTCTGGTGGCCTTCAAAAGGGCAGAGAGTCATAATATTATCCTAATCCGATTAGTTAATTAGGTAATATAGTCCTCCTAGATGTAAGTCTTGTAATGTGTCAACGCCTGGTTCTGTGTGTCCTCATTGACGGGTTTGTGAAAAGTCGAATTGCTGTCCAGGTTAGGACTTGAATAGTGTTGACAATTTGCTTAAGTTTTTACTAAAAAGAAAGAAGTGAGACCCGATGTTTCTTCCTGTTTTTCACTTAATGAAGTGAAGATGAGTTGCCCAATTCTACTATTGCACTGAAGTTGCCTATGGACTCATCAATTTGTGGAAAAGCCAGAGATTTTAATTCACCAAACTTGGTTTCCTTGACAAATTTCAACCACAAGCTCGTACATAAAATTGTGTTGGAAAATCTACGCAAGGCTACAAAAACCTATCTCCGTTTATGGACAACACAAAGTCCAATTGTAACCCCAGTTAAACTTTGTTTACAATCCGAGTGATAAATTTTTTATATATCCCAAAACTGCACCTCATTACCTTGAGGTTAACTAGACTCAGTCCCTTAAAAGAAATTCTTACCAATCAAAACTCTGATGACCCAATTTTCTCCGATCGAACAATTCACAAATTGGCCAATTTGTTAGATATTAACCTTTTGCCTGCTTAGCCTTATAGACTGTATCTCACGTATCCTTAGTAAATAACTTGTATCTGAATTTTCCAGTAAGAATTGAGATTCATAAACTAATTCAACTATTTAGCTTCATATGTAAAGCAGGTGGATACTCTTACAGGGAAAAATTCTCAAAATACACTTGCAAATCGTTGGTCTCCCCCATCGACGTTGAAAGTTTGCCTTACGATCCTGGAAGCATTGGCATGTGAACATGCATACTCGTACGAGTGTGTATATTAAATATTCCCCTCTACTCGAAAACTTGTGCCTGGTTTTGGTCTTTTGTTTTTTTTTTTTTGATTTTAAAACGAAGAGGTAAGCCAAAATCGCTGGAGAATACCTTTTTCCGACAGAGAGATACCCGTAAATAAATAAAGTATCGACGCTTTATCGAGTGCGTGCTTGGTCTGGCAGTGTTTCTTTTTTTTGCAACCTTCCAAAAGGCCAAGAAAAAAAAAAATCTAAAATATCTGGCAATTTGTGAAAATTGGAAAATTGGTATTGCTTGGATTTGGTTGTGTCTCTCGAAGAGGGATCATTCTCGGATTTGAGAAACTAGACAAAAAACAAAAACCTGTTGGTTGCGGGGATGTAAATTAATTTTTCGTCCCCTAGACTGTCAGGCACGTAATCGGAAAAGGCAGTCTGTAGTCATGGTTATTCATCTGGGGATACTCTTTTATTTGGTCATTTATCTTCGAAAATATCTAACCGGCAAAGAATGTTGGAATGTGTGCACGAAAACGTATAAAATGTGGAAATTCAAAGAAAATCGAAGAAATATTACCCCGATGGGAAAAATAACATGTGGACTGAGCTTCAGAAATTAATTTATGACCAATAGGATGGTATATGGTAGTTGAAGCAGGAAACAGGTACGGAACTATTCAATTTTGTGGGAGAGTTGTATTTGGAGCCATGAATTTCTGTTTCTGTGGAATGATTCTAACCTGGCCATTGAGGGGAGATTTATTTTGTAATGCTCGAATGAAGAGGGCCAGGTAGGTGATTTAGATTTGGATTTAAGCACAAATGTGCTGCAAAAGTGTTTCCATTTATGCGGAATACATGCCGTATTAGTAACTTTGAAAAATAATCCTTAACAATTTTGTTGAACATTTCGCATTGATTAAGGAGAGAATTTGGCCAGCTATACGCCCATTTGCAGATATTGATCGATGTTCATTTTTTTATTCTCGACAATACTCAGATTTCCAGATCTAAACTTGTTTATGTTGCCCTGAAGTTCATATATACGTAAATATATATACACCTATTCCCTTTAAGCACCCGCAGCCAAATGCTGACTCAGAGGTTTTATATATTTCTGTCCTTTATTGTTTCATGACAGGAGACCATCTGCCAAAGTATGAGTACATGTTTTTTGAAGAATATCAGCTATGCTAGCATAGCGTAACACTCTTACAGCGAGCATCGCAAGAGGTGATGCCATAAATGCCCAGCACACTTAGGTGCTTAGAAGAAGCATAGTGCCCCACCGAAACACCAGCAGGATGTCTGTGGTACGTCCTGCTGAGGGACAACACAAAGGCCATTTGGTTTACCTGGAATTTCGAGATTAAGCATGATTGTGCTCTGATTCGGAGAAGTCCTCCTCTTAGTCTTGTCTAGCAGCTTTATTCGCATTCTCGTTAAGACCTGGAACCGTTCAAAGAATTCCTGCGTATTTGAAAAAGCGTGAAAGAGGGCTGGGTTCAGTTCGGACTTTAAAAAAGATTGGTTATTGTTACAGACACCAATACTTTGCCACCATTATCTGCTCCTGACAAAATAACTTCATTTGCATATTCTGCTTCAAAGGTAGATACAAGCTTCCTGACAAGTAAAATAGTTAGTAACGTAAGTGCAATACCCCAGATCGGTTTTAGATCCATCGGTGAAGATCTGACTAAATTCCTGAATGTCGATGAAATGCCCAACACATACTCCTTCCTTCCTGTCAGGTGTGCATTTAATGCTGCCCACAAAATGTAAAACCGTCATCTCACAAGACGTTCCACGCAGTGGAATGTATGCCGCATGATGGATCAGCAAGACACTCTCCCCATGCTCTATAGATGAAAGGAAGTCGGATTGAAAGGTTGAGAAGACATAGTCTGGCAAAAGGTTGGGGCCCAGGTAATGCTAATACTTTTCTCTATGGAGCCTACCCAGTTGCGGATGCCAGGTGATTAAGATAGTCCAGGACTTCACCGCGCAGTAGGAAAATGTTTGAAGTAACAGCGCACTTTTATCATTCTAAAGATGTCAGTTAAATCAGGGTTTACAAAATACTTCGGGCCTCTCATATAGCCCAGGATATTTCAAGTATTTTTTTGAAAAGCCATATGATGCGCTTCATTTCTCGATGACGTTGATCCAAATGGCGACATGTTTCAACAGTTCTTTACAGGTCAAAAGTTTGTGAGTTTTTTGAAATATTGATAGCTGCATGTGAGGTTGTAAAGGTTCAATATCAAGCTTTCATAGATTATAGTAGCTAAGATCTAAGTGGTATTGAAGTGACTTAACTCTCTATAGTAAGCACAGGTACAGAGGACTACGCAAAGGATGTTAGGACTCGATTAGTGAAGCAAACATATATTTAGATGCCTTTTATAGTTCGGCTGAAAGCCCTGCTGCCTGCATTGGTGTTTATTTTAGATAACACTGTCTAGCACGTGAATGTTGTCGGTTGTCATCCACAACAGCATAATGTTGGTCATCGCCACAGTTAACCAATCTGAAAATTTAACCCATTGCACCGATTCTGAGACCACTACTACGTATCCATTCTCATCCGTACAACCTTCTGCCCAGGTCCTTTGTCTTGGCAGATTTTGGCTTTTGGAAACTCTCCGGAATATCATGTTGCCGAACCAAATCCCTATAAACTCGATCGCGTGTTCCTACAACCACTTCTTTCTATTACGGAGGAAACGGCATTACCGCCGAGTTATCCTCTGACGTCGATGTTGACTCCCTTTTTGGTCTGTACTACACCTCTTCGTGGGTAGAATTTCGCACAAAAGTTCATCAGATTCAGGCTCTTCTTTTGAACATTTAGTTTTGGACAAAGCTGGTGCTAATATAGTTGCTCAGTGGATCCTTTTTCTTAATCGGGCTTTTGAGCGTCTAAAGTGTCCACTTTCCTTCCTGAAACTCCATTCTTATCTCTGGAAAGAAGACCATATGATGAAAACAATATAAATTAATCTAAAAGCCTTTGAAATACAAGTCGAAAATGGTCTGCGTAGGTTCTATACTGCAATCTCAAAGCGGATTCGTAACGCCCAGACATAGAGTAGCAAAAGACATGTCTTTGTTCTATCTAAGCTGACCGTAAGGTAAACATTTTGTATCGTCATATTTCCATTTCCTAGAAACAACGACTTTACAGCAATCACTCCATGCCACTCCACTCTGTCATTCACCTTAATTTAAGAATCCTTAAATACATTTTCCATTTCTCATGTCCTGTTTTCCCTTTTTTTTTCTCATCTCATTTGCGGCGAAAAATTGTCTGCTTCCTTTTAGCTTCTCACGTACATAATGCATCAAATGGAACGAATACAATAAAATCTACCCAACCGACAAGACATCACATCCATTCGTCCTAGTGAATGTTTGATGGGATGCCTAATGGGACATCAAAAAATAAATGGGCTTTTCCACATCAAGCTAAAATGATGCCTATACCAACTGACGATATAGGAATTCAGGATACGAATACCTATACACACGACTAATATCTGTAGAAAAGATATCCTTATCCCACCCATTGAAAAGGATAAAGTATGTATAAAGCATTTTTATCAATCACATGTGTCTACGAAAATTGTTTGGGAGAAGAAAAAAAAAAGGAAGACGCCTGCAAATAGTGGCCTCGATTTGCACCCATCAAATGTTGGGAAAAGGCCTAAACCAACAGGGAACTGCCTCGATAGAGACGTTGCACAAAAACCGAACGCTTATCTCCAAGAGCATATCAAATTCACAGCATAGCCGTTGTATAAAATCACAGGACTCCTGTGCTCCTACTTGTACATATATCAGATACAAGGATAAATCCCAGTACTACCATATATGTTATACCATAGATACTCGTAGATGAAGTCTTAAAATTTATGAATAATTTTAAACGAGTGTTTTAAAGGGGGCTTAGAGATTGTCCACAATGCGGTTAAGTATTATAGCTTTTAAGCTATAAACTCAACAAGCAGTTGGCTTATACACATGTATATTTGAATTGAAGAACCATTCCATCTAGTTTAGAAATAGAAACTTGTTAGGAGACGTAGTGATTTAAAACCATCATCCCTGACAAGATGTTTCGAAATGAGGACGATGAAGTAGTTCTCAAGTCCGATGAGACTAAACTTTTGTTTCTGGATAATGAGCCAAAGTGCTTATGAAATATCTATTTTGAGTTGCTTTTGCCTTTTTGGTTTGCATAAGAAATAAATAAATAGAGGAAAATGTTGATTAGCCATACTCGTATATTTGAGAATCAACAAGAAGGCATGCCTATTTATTTGTACATTTTTTATTCCGCATTCTGAGTAATTAAGAATTAATTAGTAATTCTCAGTAATGGAGGGTAGTTTCCAGCTGATGAAACGAAAACATGGTAAATTACTTGCTTTCAGTTAACCTGAACTTTCCAAGGTCATGGAAGAAGCCACCAGAACTGGCAGTCTGCCTTCAAAATTGCTCTGGCAACGTGAAGATTATAGACATCGGCTCGTTGAAAGCAATAAGAGAGTTTAAATAAGTTGTCAGCAGGCTTTTAAATTTTAAAAATTTCTAAGTATAAGGCAGGTCTGTTAGAAATAAAACTCAAAAAACAAGTCTAAGCGACCCGAAATTCCTGTAATGCTCGCCTTATAAGTGTGAACTTTTATTACAGCCAACAAGTTGTAGGTAAGAAAAGAAGGAATTCCTTGTCAAAAATAAGAATTTTACCGCTTGCATCCTTTATAATGCTTGTGTGCTCGTATAATTACATTCAAGTTGTTCCCAGTTCTCGGTACGTTTTCAGCGCGACTTGATCGCAAGAATGTTTTCATATGAGCGGAACTGCTGATCAGCCAGACCATGTTCCGTCGAACGGGACAAGTAATAGTCGGACGGAGAAATATCTTGGGAGTATGGTGGGTGGGGTAGGACTTCCCATTTGAGCGTTTCCAGGTAGATTTTTACAAGTTTTGCAACGTGGGGTTGAGCGTTGTCATATGTAGAATCACCATTTTCGTGCTCGCCTTAATCGGATCAATTGAAGTCGATGCTGTTCCCTAGTGATGGTTTCGTTAGGTTTCAACCGTTCATAATAAATAACACCGACCTGGTCCCACCAAATATACATCATAACTTTTGCAGCGTGAATATTCGGTTGAGCCGTCGACGTAGAAGCACGACCGGTCAGTTCCCATGACTTTCTTCTCTTTGAGTTGCTGTAATGAATTTTTCATCACCCGTCACGATGCAATGGAGCAGTTGTTCACAGGCGAAAATATGACGCTGCACGTCCTTGGCTTCAAATCATAAGGAACCCAAGTTCCTTGTTTCTGAATCATTCCCAAAACATGCAATCGCTTGGAAATGGCTTGGCTTGTAACTCCTAACGCTGAAGCAAGTTCTTCTTGCTTTTAGCACGGATCCTCATCGAGCAGTGCCTCCAATTCAGCGTCTTCGAAGGATTTTGGCCTTCCCTCCGCGTGAAGGGACGGCCTTCAACATCAAATTTTTTTATTCTTTTTATAATGAGCGCGCGCTCAAGGAGTTTGTGTACACATGGCGAGGGAAGGAAATTTAGGCAGGAGAAAATGACAGGTACCGATATACATTGTTTTTAAATGTTTGAAGGTTATAATGACTAGGAAATAAAGAGCTTGGCAGGGCATTCCATAAGCGAGTTGTACGGCTTAGGAAAGAATCACGATATTTTAGAGTACGTCCGAAAATGGGCTTGAGGGTATACTGATGAGCATTCATAGCGAGACGGGTGTTACGGTTAAAAGTTTGAATGGGCGGAATGCTGCTTGCGATTTCAGTGGAGCACTGGTGGTGGACACAGCGATACCACAAAGGGAGACAGGAGACATTACGTCGGTGTTCGAGGGTGTTAATTGATTGACTGATATTAGTATTACCAATGAGTTTTATCGCACGGTTTTGAATCCTATCTGACAGGTGTAGAGATGTTTTAGGAGCACCTGACCAGATGTGGGCATTGTAACTCCAATTTTGGGCGGATGAATGCCTTTTATATTGAGACCAGATCAGAGGGGGTAAAATATTTCTTACATCGCTTGAGGAAACCTAGACATTTCGCATCATTTTTGACTACATCGAATATGTGGTCACCCCAACGTAAGTTGTCACTGGCACACATACCGAGGATGGAAAGTTTTTTGGATTCGACGATGTAAGTGTAATTCATGGACAATGGCTGGGTATTTAGATTTCGCTTTAACGACAGCAGACACCATTGAGTTTTGAAAGCATTAAATTCCACTCGATTGATAGTATTTGGTTATGCTTTTAATATCGGAATTTAATGAGCTTAACATACGCTGTCGTTCCCGTTCTACAGCCGAAGAGCAGGGACGTGAGTCTGGAAACGACTATAAAAAGCAGAGAGTACTGTCGTCAGCAAAGGAATATATTAGATTAGAAGCAACAGACAAGAAATCGTTGATGAAAATTAAAAAGAGTGTCGGAGATAGAACGGATCCCTGGGGCACACCAGCATTTATTTTGTGAATATCAGACTTGTAACCGTCCAAGACAACTTGAATTGAACGTTGCGAAAAGTAATTTCTAATCCATTGAATAAGAGAGTCATCGATCCCAAAAGCACGCATTTTCGACAAAAGAGATTGATGCCAAACTCTGTCAAATGCTTTAGAAATATCAAGTGCAACTACCTTGCTTTCGCCAAATTGATGTACGCTTTAGTTCCACTTTTCGGTGAGACATGCCATCAAATCACCAGTGGACCTGTTGCTACGAAAACCATATTGCTGGTCATTGAGAAGTTTTCGTGTTTCGAAATATTTCATGAGCTGATGGTTTATCAGGGTTTCCATGACCTTGGAGAGATGGGACGTAAGTGCAATGGGTCTTCTTTGAAGCGACAGAACCAATCACGGCACGTTGTTTCACTTAAACCAGCACCTCCGTAAACTTTTTGGAGCTTTCGATGCGCTACAGCCGCCGTTTTCTTCGAATGAAAGATGCGCTTTGATGACTTTGCTTCTACAGAGGGGTTCTTCTATTTTAATAAAAAAAAAAGCTGATCCAAGACATTTAGCGGTGCCGCTAGTCTTCCGCGTCGCTCGAACAGCTTGCGGATATTCGGCTCAACTACGACAGAAACGTCGCACACGGGAGGGCAGAACGTCTCCGGTTCACTAGTGCGGTAGAGAGTCGTAATAAGAAGGATGTTGCTCAGCAGTACGAGTACCAATAATTTTGGTCGCACAGTGAAATATAAGAACTCTTTCGTCCTTTCCTTCATATCTGGTGTAGCCCAGAACTATTCTGATGAATAGATGGCGGACTTTATGTGAATGTTTACGATTTCGGGTTTTTTGTTTTTTTTTTGCAATCGTGTGAAAGACAACAGTCGCCGGAAAAAATTCACTCATTTGAGATACATGGGGCGCAATCCTTTCTGGGGTCTGGAAAATGCTGCTCTGAATCTCCGCTTGCTGTTGCCGCAACTGTCAATATTATCCTCGAACATCATGACGTGGGTATATAACTTAATTCGGTTTTTTTCAAAATTTGAACGTTTATTTAAGGAAAACATGTACAACAGTATTATTCAAAGTATTGCCCATCCGAAGCTATGACTTTTTCCCATCTTTCTGGCAATTTGTGGATCCCATCCCAAAAGAACTGCGCCGGCTTGGCAGCCAAGAATGAATCAAGCCAATTTTTGATATTCTGCTCTGATGTGAACCGTATTTCAGTGAGGGCGTTCTGCATCGACCGGAACAAATGGTAGTCAGAAGGGGCAAAGTCTGGGCTATAAGGCGGGTGGGGTAAGACTTCCCATCCACTGTTTTCCAAATAGTTCTTAACCGGAATAGCAACGTGGGGCCGAGCGTTGTCATGATGGAAAATTATTGCCTCGTGTCTGGTCGCATATTCCGTGCGTTTTTCGGCCACTGCTCTCTTCAAACGGATTAATTGTGTTCGGTAGCGTTGTCCATTGATGGTTTCACCCGGTTTTAGCAGTTCATAATACAGAACACCCATCCGATCCCACCAAATACAGAGCATTACCTTCGCGCCATGGATATTCGGCTTTGCCGTTGATTTGGCTGGTTGGCCGGGTTTCACATATGATTTTTTGCACTTGGGGTTGTCGTAATGGATCCATTTTTCACCACCAGTAACAATCCGATGCAAAAATGACTTCCTTTTGTGGCGTTCCAGCAGCATTTCGGACATGCAAAACCGCCTTTCGACGTCTCTCGGCTTGAGTTCATGTGGAACCCAATTTCCTTGCTTTTAAACGCTATATCCAGCTGCTTTTAAACGTTTTGAAATGGCTGCTTGAGTGACACCCAAAGATTCTGCGAGCTCTTCTTGTGTTTGGCAACAATCTTCATAGAGTAATGCTTCCAGTTCTTCATCTTCAAACTTTTTTGGCTGCCCAGGACGTTCATCGTCTTCCAAGCCAAAATCACCACTTTTAAATCGTGCAAACCACTTTTGGCATGTTCGCTCAGCTAGCGCATGTTGACTATAAACTTCCACCAAAATACGATGACTTTCGGCAGCAGTTTTCTTCATATTAAAGTAATGAAGAAGAACTCCCCGCAAAAACACTTTTTCAGGCACAAAGTTCGACATATTTGAGTGAAAAAAAATTATTGTTGTTTGCGCTTCAAATGAATGACATATACTGAAATGACGTACAATGACAGTAGCTTTCCAACGCATATTCCAATGGCATAATAACAATGGAATAATACAAGTTACGCCATCGCTTAACAAACCGCACGAGTTAAGTTATAGACCTAATAAAAAAGTACCGATGATTTTTATCTCCGCACCACGGACTATTTCCTAAATCGTCCGGTGAACACTATCGAATGAAGATACCGTCTTGTCGAAAGGACACTAATCAACTCATATAGCGCTGGTGTCATTAGTTAGTGTTATTTTGAAAAGTCAAGTAATGTCTTATGATCTTATCTTATGATAGTTTTCTATCAACTGTAACTGGATGGAAAAGATGGTGGATCTAGACTAGTTTTTCACCGATTTTGTTTTAAGATCAATGGTGGACTCAACATGGTTAATTTCATTCGGATTAGACTCAACCAATTTATTCAGGATGGGCTTCAATATTTCATAGTATCCACCTGATAGAAGCTTATATACGATACTCAGCACACATTACTACAATATTCGGAGCAGTTTGCTGGATCGCTTCTCCTATAAATTGGCCACAGCAAACTTAGGTTTAAGCCATTGGACTTTATCTTGTCTAGAAGCATATTTTTGGCACCAGATGCGAACAGTTCGGTTGGTTTTTCCGTTGTTATCTTCAGTCTAGCAATAGCTTTAACAACTCACAACATCGACAACGTCATCTTTTCCATTGTTACCTTAGTCTCTACTGATTTTAAGAAGTAATACTTCCATATCAGCAGCATGCCTTGTACGCCTGCCACCAGGATAACTTTTATGGATCTGTAGAAAGGGGCACCGGTTCTCAAACCATAGTGAGACTACTACCCATTCAAACAATACTCGGGTCACGTTCGATTTCTTCACACTCGGGGTTCTTCCAAACTGTTTCTCAGCCCTCCGCTGCTCTCTGTATTGATCGTTAGCAACTGGCATTATAGCTGACTGAAGTTTGTCTCGGTATGTTGAGTTTTCCTTGTCAAACCCATGGTTTTCCCGGTGCCATTGACAACCAATCGCATAGATACGAGTACATCTATCCACTACGGGCACATTCGGATAATGTATTCTTCAGTTGAGGGAGCGTTGTGCATATAGAGTCGAATTCCATTATTCGGTTTGAGTCCGTACCTTTTCTGTTACATACAAACATATGCAGATTACTTTGGTTACGAGTACGATTCCCTTGACAAATTCAAATAATGTAATTGACCCTGTGTCCTTACCAATAGAGCTTAAATGTTAGGAATGTTTATCGGGACTAAGGTTGTCGTTGTAATATGATGTCGACTTTTACTATACCTATAATCGGCTTTGTCTAGCCGAAATAAATAAATGACGTCCGCGTGCCGTTGAGGGGCGAGAGCTCACACCTTACGCTTCATTAAATAAATATGCCAATGGTAGGTATGTACTGACGTTATGGCCATAAGCTCTGTTGTGAAAAATGTGGAACGCACTGTTGAATCCTTTATCCACCTTCAAATTAGCTGGATAATGCAATACTTCTCGGAGTGGAGATGGAGGATCGGTCAGAAACCAATGCAGAAACCGACGTTTTTGAAGACTCAGGGACTTTTCTACTGTCGCACAAATGAAAAGTCTGAATACATGCGGCATACTGACGTCTAAACGGAGCATTGCACTCTTATTAAGTCATTTACTTATAAGCAAGCTTGCTATCAATGCCTGTTGTGAATATGTCCACGATGCTTTGGGGTATTCCCTCCCCATATTATCCCACTTATACTTATGCCAATCTCTAGGTATGAGGACTTACATTCCGGGTTCTTCAGGACTAACCGAAGAACCATTACCTATTGACTATGCAGGGCTGCGAATATAATGTCGAGAACAGATCCACTCCTCACTAAATCCCATTCTAAACCCTCATCCATCCCACAGAAAATTTAATTTTATAGTTTTGTGTGTATAGGTTTGCCTGCATTCAACCCTCAAATGAAGTAGAACTTTAATCCGAAATCAAACCAAATCCTCTCGACTAATTGAACTTATCAATCCAAATCGAAATGTATCTAGTGCCAACACGGATAACAAAAACAACAACCCTTCTACATGTTTGTGCATAATTGAAAGCACTATTAATCCTTCATGTGAAGGGGTGGGACCTCCGGTAGCCGGCAATTTCTCGATCAAAGTTTTTAACTTTGAATTTCTCGACGATAGATGAGGTCGGTGCTACTAGATATCCAGCTATAAGCCTCTTCAGAGAAATTATAATTCACACTCAATAATTCAAGTTAATCACCGTCACGCGCAAGCAGATTGATGTTGTGGTGGTAGGTGATATTGGGGGCTTACAAAAGGTGCAGGATGCCTATACATACTCGTACATAAGCCACCCAATTGAACTGACGAAGCCACCTGCAGTTGTGTATTTCTCACTACGTCGACATCATCGTTCTTTCAATGTTTTATTCATGTGCATTGAATTCTTAACTAGCTGGAATGGAAGAAGGGTCATTATTAATTCTGAGCCGTTAAAAGCTTTTATTTATTCAACGCTTATTGGCATTAAACCGGAAAACTTATTCTACATACACAAGTAAAGATACAGGAACTGAGTTGATTCGTATGTGTAGTTTAGCAGGAGCACTATGCGAATCAAATCAACCTAAACCAATTAAAACAGCATTAAGTTGTCATAACAACAAATTGATAGTAAATAAGGGAACGTACGCTTTTTGTCCATTTTTGAAGTCCTTATCATCTTGAAAGGCTACAGGACCGCTAGAGGGTAGACCACACATTCCGAGAACACACTCCTATGCGTATGAAGAGCTAAAGGCAATGCTTTCATCAATTTAATTAGCCCGTCTTAGTGAGGCTTACAACAGCCCTAGAGATTTGGTTGTGTGCGGTGTGGTTTTCCTCAACCAAAAAGGATGTCAAAAAACAAAAGAAAGTGAAAACAAGAAACCCGAACTTGTGTGCGTGCGGGTGTGTTCATTAAATGTTGACAGAACGATTAGAAACGTATTACGAATGTCATTAGTCTAATGAGTGAACTTACTGTAGGCAAGTAAAAGTTTATTTGCGCCTTGATGGATGTGGGTTTCTTGTTTTGTTTAATTTATTTTTTATTCACTTGAATTTTACGGATTTAATTCGTCTGGTGGAAATGTTTTGTAGGTTATAAGGTTGAGATTTGAACATCTGTTAAAAGACCCAAGGACTCACATGGATTACCAGCTACTCCTACGCGTTAAAATTTAATTGTTCGAAAAGTGAAGAGAAAAACAAACATTTAAAAGTTAACTTTTGTGCCAAAAAAATTGCTGGGAAATTTGCCATACGTGGTAAGATACTACAACCTTTGCGGTGTGATGTGGATTCTAAGAAGAGCTGAGATTTTGGAGATATCTGATTCTTTGATCTATGTGTTGGGTTCCAATACTACAGAATGTCCTCCGTCCTCTGCGTTTTAAAGTGTCTTGTTTGTTTCCCTTTCCTAGCTGACTTCGAGATATACATAGTGTTCTCAAGGTATTTCCTATCGATTGCCACCGATTTGGCAGTTCAACTCCGCTTACAATTAAATTCTAGTGGGACCTTTCGTTTAGACTCATGTTGGATATATGTTAGTGCTCACCTGGATGAATCTCGTACCGATGTTGAGATACCTACTAAGCTGGCTGCTGACTAATTTATGATCCCTGGTTAAAACATTGACAACACAGCTTTCAGAGTATCGAGCTAAATGTCGTATCAACCTCTATACCTTAGTCCTTGAATCTCATGTTGTATACTCGTTTACATCTCGAAGAGAGATCTGATTAACTGAAGCGTTTGGCAAATTCGATCGATTTGATTAAGCCAATCTAGTCTTCGTCTATAAGGCTTTTGGACTATATCCACATCTTGTTACAACTCACACATAAATTCATTCACACCTTGTGAAGCATAAGGTATCGTCCACACGCCAATGCGATTGAAGCTCAGCAATGCGCTGAATTTCCTTGCAGATCATATCAATGGAGCTGGACTCTCCCTTGACTGTCTTTCTACATATCTGCTCGGGATGGCTCCATCGTTTTATTAGGTAAATGGGTTCCATTGTGTCGCATGTTTCGATAGAGAACTGTCATTACTTCATAAGGTGTACTCAATTTACTGTCATTGTATTTTTATGTAAACAGATTCCAGACGGGTCATCGCGGTCGGTCTATATGCATATCGCTTCATAGATATCTATTCAGAAATGAACGGATTTTCAGGGCTCCCAGGCTCATTTTTTTTAAATACAACAGCCATTTAGCAATACCCGTCTAGTAGCCAGTGTGGTTGTCACTCCGAAATCATTGATTTTCTATGTCTTAATGGTAAAACCTTGTCAGATTTAGCTGTAAGTCTAACATACATATCAAGGTTCCTAGTTGTCAACTTTCCCAACTACCTATTTGGCAATTCTGTCTTGAACGTTGACATGTAAGCCCTACTTTCCTTCTAAATTTTGTAGCATCGCATTTGGGTCCACTATCTTATGTGAAAACAAGAACATGTTGTCAACACAGTCAAGATGCTTCAGGTAAAATATCACAGGAATGGCGAAGAAATGCCTGTTGTTCTTAACTGAGGACTACTTGGATATTTTCCTCTTGAGTAGACGCGACACCCACGACGGAGGCCGTGGTTTAAATGCTGGCAAACAGATTTTGTGATGGTTCTGCTGCCTAAAGTACGATACACTTAGCATCTCGATTTGATCTATTGATTAGTACAAAACCGGGATGATAAGGGTCTTGAATAAGGCCAGTTTGGTTTTGCGAGAAAAGACTTGGCTCTTATGTCCAAAGGCACCGCGATTGCCAACAATTTTACGTTAATGTTGTTGCTGCTTACAACTGCGAATCCAACGTAGACGAAGTCCTTAACTACCTCGAAGTTATAATTGCTAATAGAGACGTTCTGGATAAGTTGTCGGTGATTTGCGTTCTTTTCCGGAGACAGTGCTTTGTTTTACCTTCGTTTGCGGTCAAACCAATTTTAGCCGCTTCTACCTCAATACTCACTAAAATTTCAGTAACGGCTCCCTGTGGTCATCCTATTACATCAGTGTTGTGTCCATGTTGCTTGCCAGTGAGTTTTGCACGATTTTTTCTAGGGTGATGTCAAAAAGTCACATAACAGAGCGTTTCGCCTTGTCTAAAACCATTCCTAACATTAAAAGCTTCGATTAATGTATTACCGACCTTGATGGAGAAGAGGGAATTCTCCATAGTCACCAACATAAATTGACGAGTTTGGCAGGGATATCAAGACTAGACATGGCCTTGTAAAACTCATCCATACGCTAGCTGTTATATGCGGCTTTGAAGTTAACATGTCGATGATGAGTGTCGATCTGAAACGTGTTTTCCAAGACCTGTCGTGGTATGAATATTTGGTAGACTCTCTTGACTGGCATGGGGCAATTCATAAGTGATTTCAGACAATCACTCTGCTCTACTGCTAGTTGTCCATGTTCATCTTTGCAGGCTTCCGTTCTGGCTTTGTAGCCTTGACATATCAGTTTTATTCTCTGTTGACAAATTCCAGCATAATTCCTGTAGTAACATCTATCCATTTTCCTGATCACGCGCATCTCGTGCTCCTTCTTTTTTTTCCAAGAAACCTATGCCCTTCAATCCTTTTTCACGAAGCATGATCCTTGTTTGGCTCCATGCACCTCATTACATTCACGTCAAATGAGAAATTTCTTTGTGGCGACACTTTGAAGCCAATAGCATCAGAAACAGCTTCCCGGATGGATTATTGACAGCATTCCCATTGATGTCCTATGGTTTCTGTATCAGGGCTAGGATTTTGAGAGATCTTGAGGGAAACTCAATGATTCAAACGGTCTTCTGCGATTGCAGCTTTTTTTTACTTCCAGCTTTGATGGTCTTACTTGGCTTTATTGTGCCTGTAATATCCGCATTCGTAGCCTTGCATTAACAAGGTAATGTTGCGAGTCGATGTCGTCTCCTCGGAAAGTTCGGACATCGAGCATGCTTGAGGAGTTTCTGGCGTCGATTGCAATACGATTAATTTGGTACTTTTATGGATGTTAAGATGCGCGAAGCGCTTCCTGGCTACTTTCAGTTTACCCGCTCAAAGACGGTTTCCTTACTCATTCTTGCACTGAGGATATCTTTGGTCTGAGATGTCACGGAATTCGTCTTTGATGATGTCATCCTCATTCTCTGTTGGAGCATGAACGTAAATCAGGTTTATATTTCGGAATCTGGACTTGATACGGAGTGTTCACTTACATGCTGAAAGCTTAAGTCTTTTTTTCTTGGTCTCCCTCCAACAGCAAATCCCCATCCAAATAAGCGTCGTCTTCCTTTTTTGTAACAGTCGCTGTAGCAGATGTCCTAAATTTTCATTCACTTTTGCGCGTCCCATCCCATCGCACTTCTTAGCTTTCGGTGATATCTTCTTTAAAGCAATCTAAAGCCTCGACAATTTGTTCGGCACCACGTGGTCTATTAAGGATGCGATGTACAAAGCTGAAATAAGTTCTCTTTAAAAGACTTGCTGGCATCGTAGATATTGTATCGGGACTGTCCCGGAATTGTTACCTCTTTTGCCCTGCAGGGAAGTTACTAGGACTTGGTACTTGGTAAAGCCCCTGGACAATGTACCCGGCTAAAGAGACTGGTGCCAGTAGCCTTGCTGAGGTTATGGGAGCCGCCGTTGGCCTGTTTAGGGTTCTTGGGCCACCATATTAATTCCAGGGGCCCGATACCACCATCGAGTTCAGTAACTTTTCTTAATAAGTGTCATCGTGCTATTGCTTGCTATACCAGATGGAGTGAAAAGTGACCTACTTGACCGCCAGAATGCAAAAAAGATTATGGTGCCTTGAAGTCCGTTCATATTTAGGCAGACATGCCAAATTTCAGTGCGATACTGTCTTTAGTTTTGTTTTGACAGCTGATTGTTTTTGACGTGTTTGGCATCATGTTGAGTATGGACAAAAACGATTTTCGTTCTCTCATAAAACATTATTTTTTGGGAGGCAAAACGGCTAAGGAAACAAAAGAAAAGTTGAATAAATATTATGGGACTAATGCTCCGTCAGATTACACCGTCAAATATTGGTTTCGAGAGTTTCGTGGCGGCCGCAATTCCACTACCGGTTACAGAGGACAATGTCAAGAAAATACATGAAATGGTGTTGGTTGACCGGAAAGTGAAGGTGCGTGAGCTAGTAGATACCACAAAGATTAGTACTGAGTGCACACGCCATATTTTGGGCAATATTCTGCATATTAAAAAGTTATCCTGCCGCTGGGTGCTACGCATGCTCACTCCTGACCAAAAACACGAACGCGAGAGCACTTCAAAAGAGTGTTTGGACTTGCTGATGAGGAATCGGGCGGACTTTTGGCGTCGATTGGTAACTGGATTTGGTTCCCTCGGACTATTATCTCTTCCCAGATCTCAAAAGATGGCTTATCAATAAAAAATTCAGCTCACGCGAGGAAATCATCGACGCCACGGAGGAGTATTTTGCAGGCCATCCGGAAAATTACTTTTCGGACGGGATCAAGAGGTTGGAAAATCGCTGGAATAAGTGTATCAAACTAAAAGAGGACTATATTGAATAATATAAAGAATCATTTAAAAAAAAAATTTTTTTAATTCCCAAGGAGGTCACTTTTCACTCCATCTAGTGTACGAGTATGTTAGTTCTACTCTCACGATTTGGTCGGTGTGCATCAGGCAGTTCTTGTTGTATAAAAAGGCTGAACGATAACGTTCTTTATCATAACATATCAATATCAAAATTAGCAACCGTAAGCGAAATAGAAAAAGATGGTGACAATGAATACACTTGCGGTGTTGGCGTCATTCTAAGAGAATTGTAGATCTTATAAGATGTGAGCTACACATGCAAAACCATTAAAGTGCAGAGCCACCCTAAATTTTTTAATAAATAACAAAGCATTCGCTTTGTTTCTTTTTTTAATTACAGTCGTGAGAAATTTAGGGAGGTAGCCCTTAACTGAGAACTTGTAAATAGACTCTTGCACATCCTGTGAATGCCCTCTTTAAAGCCATAGATACAATTTTAATTAAACATTCTTACTCTTACCCGATGAAAATCATTCTCTACACAATTTGTGCTCGTAGTATATGTACATACATACATACAAATGGTAATTACAAAGAAATCACAATAGTTAATCTTCTTCTTTGGTTGTTCCTTCATACCTAATACTTAACGTAATTTTCCCTTATGAAACATGAGTTCGAGAAGATGGAAAATGTAATACTCTTAGATACTCTCTTGGGAAATATAAGACAGAAGCGTTACAGGGATTAGGTGGAAAAACCTTTAGTCTCCCTCTATCTGGCTCCCCTAAAAGAAATCCTCAATATAATGCGTAAGCCATTGTGGGAGTTAATTGAATATTTTTTTACGAATTCCACAGACAAGGAGGCGAATACACATACGAGTATTGTCCTATATAGAATTCTATGATTAGAAATGCCAATTAATCAGAAGAAAGGAAATAACGAAGGGAAGTGGAGAAGTTAACAAGGAAATGCCAAGGATTATCAGTATGCGAGTAGGTATCGTGTGGTTAAATTTGGACCTTCCTTTAACTACTACGTGAAAGAATACGCCAGGTACTTACCATACAGTTGATTATTCGTGAATCGGATAAATGAAGCAGAAAAAGGAATTAAAATTTGAATTGCTATTTGATTAAGGCATTTATGAGTAGCGGAATTTTTCCACTTCAGATATTGGTTTTCGGTTCTATTATTCATACAAAATGATTGAATATAAATTAAATTCTTGTATAAATAATTCAGACAAATAAAATCACATTCCTTCTTGTTGATTCTCACGCTTTTATATTCCCGGATACGAGTGTATTCTCTGACGTTTCTCGATGGTTGTGTTTCAAACGACAGATATTCAGTTGGTCGATTGATATCCACCTTGGTGGGAAATAAATTATCTCACATTAATTAAAGCTGGCAACGTACACTGCTTTTCATAAGCCAGAGATGACAAGGAAATCCTATGAAAAGAAGATGCCATTTAAAAGATCTGAAACTTGAACACTCAATGATATTAAAAAAAAACATTAAACCAAAACATCTTCCTCGATGTTTCTGATGAAGACGACGATATTTAAAATCCAGCTGTGGTGATCGAATCATGTTAAATATGACTGTGTTTGCTCCTTGCACTGCGAAATCTACTACACAACTCTGAAACGTGTCGTATTCGTCAACCACTTGGAACAGCGTTCCCACCTACGAGTAGAATGGTCCTGTAGCTCTCGTTCAATAATCTGAACCTGGATTCATCGGACCAAGAAAACCCTTTTTCAATTCCCAATGTTCTTCTTATTTTGTGCCCTGGGAAATGGCTTTTTTTGGCAACAGCTTTAGTCAATTCATTTTCCCAATAACGCGTCGTAATTGTTGCAACGAAAACTGAGATTTTTCTATTCCTCTTGAATTGGACATCCAGTCAAGATACTTTGGATTGAGCAATTTGAGTAGGTGTAGCCTTATCAACGCGAAGACAATGTGAGTTAGATAGCTTTAGAAAGCCAAATATTTACTAGATGGCAAACTAAGCCAAGCTGCTGAAAAGTGGTGTGGGCTTTCCCTTTGATCTGAACTACATAATAGTTTCTAGAAATGTGTTCCATTTAGGCAGAATAGCTGGAATGCAACATCAGTCCTCTTCAAACGATAAAGAAGCGAAAATAGGTGGCAATAACACCTTAATCTATAGCTTGAGATCTATGTATACTTCGAACGACTTACCTTTATCCTTACCCTAGCATGATATGGACTAGCAGCCAATGCGAAAAAAGGCGGACGAAGAACGACTATTATTTATTGAGAAAAGCTACGATTTTTGGAAGGAAGTTTCACTCAGAATATTCTTCAGTAAAGCCGTAGGACAATTGATAGCCAGTCATTCTTAACAAATGTGTTTCGAACAATTTAAAAAAAAATGTTCCACGGGAGAACCGATGGGTGACTATTGATCGCCAAACAGAATATTACCGAGGGTATATCCAAATCTAATGATACGGGATTGCGCATAGTCCATCTGCCACTGACTTAAGCATATGGAGGTTATACATATACGCAGGAGATATCAGACTTGCAATCAACTTCTAGGCATAAAATATTTGGACAAGAGCTGCTATCTTTTCCACCAAGCAGAAGAGCGGAACACTCTAAAACAATGGATCGCATGGGAGTATTTAGGTGGAATGCTAAATCCAGGAGACTATCTGATGGAAAAGAGGAGACAATACCAAGGCAAGAGCTGATTAATAAGTTGTAGACTCTTACTAAATTAGTAAAGCTTTTGAACATTGTCCTTCTGCTTTCTCTATGCAGAAGCTATCTGTTTCTTTATCTTTTGTAAATAATTGAACTGTCCATTCTATCTGGTGTTGTTTTTGCTTCGTGTCACCATAGAAATGAAACAATGCCTATTGGAGCCACTGAGTCACCCACTATTCAATATACAAGGTGGCGCAAAAGCTATAACCCGATGTTCTTTGGCTGTAACTTTCTTTATGAGGGAAAAACTTTGGTTCTGCTTTTGAATTATGTTTATTTGATGTCTTAAATTTGTATCCTTAAGTCGAGAAAATGATATCGAATAGATGACCATTCAGGCCCGATTTGTAGCACACTTGACAGAACTTCTGGCGATAGGTCCTCACATTCTTGACGGATATTCACTTTGAGGGCTTCAAGAGTCTGATGCTTGTTGACATAGACTCGTGACTTCAAAAAACCGCACAAAAAGAAGTCTGAAAAGGTTAAATTAGGCGATCTTGCCGGCCAGTGCAAATCGCCAAAATGAGAGATTAGGCGACCCGGAATTTCGGTTGTGGCTCGTGCAGTATGCGCCGTTGCTTCATGCTCTTGGAAGCACATCTTCTCCAGTCCCAATTTATCCACTTGAGTGAGGAGAAAGTCATTGAGCATAGCTCTGTAGCACTCGCCGTCCACAGTAGTCGTTTGGCCCGCTGCGTTTTCGAAAAAATAACGGCCGATGACGCCTCTAGCATAAACAGCACACCATGCAGTAAATTTGATCGGGTCTAATGGGTCTTCTTGGGTTATACGCAGATTGTCAGTGCCCCAGAAGTGATAATTTTGCTTATTCACACATCCACAGGGATAGAAATGGGGTTCGTCGCTCATGATGATTTTCGATGAAAGGTTGTCTCTCTCGCGGTCGAGGTTCAGGATGGCTTGAGCGTAGATTACACGTGCTTGGCGGTCGCAAGCTAACAGCTGGTGCACTGTCTGCACTTTCTACAAAATTTTCTATAAAGACCGCAGATAGATGCCCAATTGCGTGGCACATCGTCGGGTTGATACTCCCGGGTCCTCTGCGACATCTTAAACCAAAGTTGCGATATTCTCAGCAGAACGGCTGCTCTGGGGCCGGTCAGACCTGGCAGCATCTTGTGTTGTCCCACACTCTTCTAGATGGGCATACATACATAGTATGTATTTATGTTTCTGAAGGGTAGAAAAGGGCTCAAAAAAGTGGTGAAGAAATGGGCAAGAAAATGTGGAAGCATTGAGCCTGTTGTTGCTAAATGAATAAAATGAAAAACTTGACGTTTTATGCCTGAGCATATAAATTTATCTTTCCGGTATGCATCTCAAGGGGCCATGTCTATAAAGGTTTATTGTTCGTGGGTATCGAATTCAACTCTTTTTTCTTCAAATTCAACACTACCTTGACAGTCTTATTCCGATATGGTGGTGATGCAGGTCCATGTCTCTTATATTATAGTTAGGTGGACACCAGCTAGTTACCTAATGATCAGTTTTAGTAAGAATTCAAGTTGTGTTCTTCACTGTTCCGCCCCGGGCTGGCTTCTTCTGGCTTCTTATATATGTGAGACAATGCCAAAGTTTGTTTTATTAAACGAGAATATCAGGTTGGCGGATGTTATATTACATCGATAAATATGTTTCATGTAGCAACATGGCTATCTGTACGAAATCTATTTAAGTGATGAGGGATTTTAGGTCTAGCTCAAACATCAATGCCGCATCCACAGCAATTTTGATGAAATTTACGTTTTTTCTAAGCAAGCAATGTTAACTTCTTGCAGCATTGGAACCAGCCAGCATTATCTAAAGTGGATGGAGTATTGGCATTAGAAAGCATGAGTTACTGTATCACTTTTTCCTCTAAAGACTTTTATTTTTCAAAAAAAATCCTCTCTTTATCGTCGGACAAGTCCACAATAGTCACAACAGACGTATCCTTCACGGTAACGGTATGTAATATTTTTGAGTTTGAGCATTAGTTTCATAGGAGTAGTTTCAGCTGCATCTTAAGACTACCATGCAGCCTAGTTAAAAAGAGCATTATGATAAAGAAACTGTAGGCTTCTCAGAAAGGAACCAGACATTTTTATTGAAAGGTTGACTTGGTTCACATTTCTATAACTTTTCATCGAACTTCCGCGAGATTTTCTTAGCTCAGCGATGTGTATCCTTCTCTGGCAAAATACATATATTGCTGTTCCTACTTTTAGCTTACCAGAACCAGAATGTATAGTGGTGTGGGTCCAATCGCAATTCTTGTTACGACTTCAGCCAGTTTGGGAATCGAATGAAAGACAGTACAACTCCGTTTGATGATTCCGGAGTTATTGGTCGGACTTTTTTGATGTGACCTAACTGTCTCTAACGCATTATTATGCACAGTGCTTAAATCGGTGATTAGTACTTCTTTTCGAAACCCTAACGAGGATGAATCAATAAGTAACCGTGTCAGGAATTTTTATTTTATTTTTTAAACGTAATTTACTTTAGCCGATATACTTTACCAATTCTCTTGGCTTTTTCTTTAAACCATCTAAAAATAAGAGTTGTGAAACTCTTCAAAATGGACTTCTGTCTCATCGATGTCGTACTCGTTCGAGCTGAATTTCTTCCCGTGAGCCACGTTTTCATGTTGAGGAACAAAAAAAATAGCAGCGAGCCAGGTCGGGTGAGTACGATGGATGCGGCAGCAGTTCAAACCGTAATTCATGTAATTCGATCAAGGCGTTCCCAGATGAATGAGCTGGTGCGTTATTGTGGTGAAACAGAACTTTTTCCTTGGCCAAAGGAGACCGTCAATTTCTTATCAAACCAGTCCAAAAGTTCACCGCGGTAGCGCTCTGTGAGATCATGCTTCCTTCGTTTAAAAAATCCATAACGATTATTCCTTTCAAATCCCGAAAAAAATCGACCTTTCCAACCTATAAGACCGTCGTTACCCTCTTCGGAGCAGATTCGCTTAGTCGATTGGTCTGTTGCGTATGATAATGAATCCAAGTTCCATCAGTGGTGACTACTCGATACACAAACCCTTGCAGATTTAGGTTAAATAGCTCCAAACACAGCTTTGAAGTTAAGAGCCGCAACCGCTTGTTATCCAGTGTGAGCACCCGTCGGGCCGACATTTTACTCTTGCCTAACTTATCATTAATGCTCATCAGTATACCCTTAAGCCCACTTTCGGACGTATTCTAAAATATCTTGATTCGTTCCTATGCCGTACAACGTGCTTATGGAATTCCCTGCCTAGCTCTGCATTTCCTAGTCGTTATAACTTGCAAACATTCAAGACCAATGTACATGTGTGCAAACATTTTAATGGGAACCCCTTGCGCACGAGCTAAGTATTGGAATAATTCAGTTATGCATCTGATCAACAATGCAGATACTACTCCTCATTAAATTGACTAGTTAATGGAGTGAAATGTTTGTCGGGTTAATCTATTGTAGCTCATGCATTGTTTTTAATGTTTTTAATGAATCGACTGCTCTTCGCACAGTTGCTCGCGAGCTGGTTATAAAAAATAAAAAATAAAAAACGTAAAATGTTGATTGTCGTTTCATATAATAAGTCTGCAGCCTCTGCTACTCCGCACACGTTCGTTCGATGATTACCAAAAGTCATGTTATGGACCTTTTCAACGGTTTTCTCGGTAATCACCTCTGCTGAGCACCCTGAGCGCTCCTCATCAAAACCAGGTAGGTTCGTTGACTGAAAATATTGTATGTATATCGTGGTTGTCATAGATGGTAAAAGGTTCCTTTAGACAGCATCCAACTTCGCACATACATCCATGCAATTGATGTTGCTAGTAATATCTTTTATATACATTTTGCGATCCACTGTATCAAAATGCATTGAGCACTTTAAGTATGAAGGGCTTCCAAATCAAAACTAACCGATGAATGGGTCTGAAATTTTGTATGGCTTCGTTTGAAAGATAGCAGTACTCGATGTGTCTTAAAGCTCGGGTACTTATTGATCCGCCAATCATTCCATGGCCGCTGTTTTCCCAAAAGCGTTCTGTAGTTTTTCGAAGTCGTTCCTTTTAGATTTTTTATCTACGATCTCTAGCATTTTCAAAAACATCGTCCAATATGCGTATTCTGGCAGCATATCAACAGTCTATGAAATGGAGTATTCAGATAGTATGTTGCTCCTGATTTCTTTTCATATGGGCTATGGATGATGGTAAGGAGTACATCTGCGTACCTATATAAAGATGACAAGTAATCAAATTTATATATATTAAATCGAAGCAGAAGAATGTCATCAGAACATTCGAAAATGAATGGGATATCTAAAACAAAACATCGCTGAATTGAGCTAAAATACAATTTTTGTTCATTTTAGTCCTATTACCCAGCACATCATCACTCGGAGGTCATTTCGTAAATTTACATTGCTTCAAAATTGTTCGACTGAAGCAATTTGAAAATGAACTTATTAACGACGTCTATTACGTGGCTATTATTATTTTCTTCATTGCCAATGTATTTTCTTCTGGCATTTCGAAAACCCACATACAACACACTGCATTCGGAACGAAATATCAACATTTTTATCACACCCGGAAGACATTTTCATTTCCTTTTCAAAAAAAAAATAAAAAATAAGAAGAAACGGAAGTACTTCTCGGAAATTTTTGGATTTTAAGCCTGCTCTAGCGTGAACTTCTCTCTCGGTACGCATTGCCGTTCAAGGGTCCCCCAATGCCTGTACAGATACGTGTACGTAAACAGCGAAATTCTTCTTTCATAAATAATTGAAATACGCGTATAATATGCGCGTTTGTTTATTTTTGTATGTCTCCCTTTTTTTTGGCGAAACAGGAAGAACAACCACAAAACAGCAACGGTAATAAAAAAGCAAAAAAAAAAAAAATTCAAATTTCAAAGGCAGAACAAGAAGTCATCAAATCATTGACAGACATCAAACCTTTGGAAAACGTAAAAAAAAAAAACAACGAAGGCCGAGATGAGAAGAAATTACTTATAAAAATGGAAATGAGAAGTAGACTTTGTAAATAGAAAGCAATTTCCTTTTCATTTTGGGTATTTTTCTTCTTTTTTTTTAAATGGGAATCCAGTTCTTTTATTCCTGCTCCGAAACGGATACGAAAAGTTCTTTAAATCGACTTGTAATGATTGTGTGACAGTTGATATTCGGTTGGAAAGTCATTTTGATTGAGGCATCAGGTGGACGTGTCAATGGTATTTTTTTTGGGGTTCCCTTATTTTGTGGGAAGACAGATGCTTTGCCGGCCGAAAAATGCTGACGAATATTCAATCAAGTAATTGGCTTCTATTGAAAATCAGAAAATACGCATTCACACAAAAATATGCTGGCATGCCTCAAGGATGTATATTTAGACCAATATTCTTGACTAATATATTGTGTATACGAACGTCAGTGTCCATGTGACGTACGTCGAAAGGCCTTCGCGTGAAGATAGATAAACACTTCGTCACCATGATTCATAAAGTCCAATCGACAAAGCGTCCCTATAATTCGAGTATACTCGTAAACTGATCTCCAAACTACGAGTACAACCGAAGTTGCAAAAGCTATGGGCGAATTACGGAAGCAGCAATGAAATATAACATTCTGGTGGTCTGCTCGAGTAATGTTATTCTTTGGTATATCTAGAATGATGAGGTTATATCCTATACGGTAAAGCAAACGCGTCAGCATCGAAAATGTACTTGCATTACAATTACAAGATGATTGGTATATTGACTTAATAAAAGGCGGCCATTCTGAACATATCAGTACATTGATCTTGACGATTACTTTGACAATGCGTGGGACAGGCCCTTGTGGTTTTGTAAAGGACAGCAAAAACAAGTATTGTGTATGATACTCTCAGTTTTATATTCGAAACTAACTTGAAATACTTGAAAGTGAGCTTGATAGTATGCCTTCTCACCAAATATTTAGAACTGATGTACTCTGCCATGAGAAACTCCTGGAGATTGCCCCTGCAAAGATGGAACGCAGACCTGTAGCAACTTTTCAAGAAAACTTTTGGGCAGTTCCATGATTTGGAAGAAGACTATTATCTTTATTAATTAAAACAAAAAGAATATAAAAGGCTTAATACCTTCTATGCAATTGACATGAATAGATCAGATCACTTGACTGGGTTAACGTCTTCAAAAGGGGTAAAAAGGCGGGGATAGCAAATTTGACGACACTTACGTACTTATCGCTGCTTTGAGATGTCTTGACCAAGCACTCTGTCATCACGATGGCTAGTTCCTTATGTTTCCTTGTCGCCTCGAATTTGGGTGCTATGATTCGAAAACTCTTTTTTATGGAGCGTTATTGTCCATTCGCTCTATAAAGTCTTAGACTACATTTATACCTTGATGTAGCTCTTAGAGTTCCCGGTTGTATCTTTTCCTCCACTCGCCTTCCTCGCGTACGGTCCCAAATATTTGACGAAGAATTTTCCACTCAAAAGTGTTCAATATCTGTTCTCCTTTCTTGCTTATCGTCCAGCACTCGGCTCTATAGCGTAGAACTGGCAGGATCAATGTTTTCTATAGCATGCATTTCGTCTTCCGAATTAGGAGTTTTGAACCCATGCAGCAGCGTTTTCCTAGGGTAAGTCTTCGCCGAGTCTCTACTAGGGTGTCATTCGTGGGGTTGATGTTTGCTCCAAGGCAGGTGAACTGCTTAACCACTTCGATATTACTGTTGTCTACAGTAACGGTTTGTCTTAGCCGGTGGACAGATGGTTTTTTGTTTGTTGAAACAACTACTTGGTTTTGTCCACTTACTTCAAGGCCAACTCGTTTCGCCTTTTTTTTATAATTTGCGCGCGCTCAAAAGATTTAAGTACCCTTAAAATGCTTGCGCACAGCGCGGGTGAAGGAAAAACAGGGAGGATAGAAAGAGAGGTACCGGTGAACGTTGGTTTTAAATGTTTGAAGGTTATAATGACTAGGAAATAAAGAGCTTGCCAGGGCTCCATTAGCGAGTTGTACGGCTTAGGAACGAATCACGATATTTTATAGCACATCCGAAAGTGGGCTTGAGAGTATACTGATAAGCATCCACAGCGAGAAGGGTATTACAGTTTAAAGTTTGAAGAGGCGGAATGCTACTGACGATTTCAATGGAGCACTGGTGGTGGAATAGCGATAAAACAAAGTGAGATAGGAGACATTACGTCGGTGTTCGATGGTGCCAATTGATTGACTGATATGGTGCAGAGATGTCTTAGGAGCACCTGACCAGATGTGGGCATTGTACTCCAATTTTGGCCGGATGAATGCCTTATATATTGAGGAAAGATCAGAAGAGGGAAGGTATTTCTTACATTGTTTGAGGAAGCCTAGACATTTCGCAGCATTTTTGTCGGCATCGAATATGTGGTCATTTCAACGTAAGTTGTCATTGACACATATACCGAGAATGGAAAGTTTTTCGGTCTCGACGATGCAAGTGCCATTCATGGATAACTGCTGGGTGTTTAAATTTGGCTTTAACGATATCAACGATGGGAACGAATATGAAAAGCATAGAGTACTGTCGTCAGCAAAGGAATATATTGGATTAGAAGCAACAGACAAGAAATCGTTGATGAAAATTAAAAAGAGTGTCGGAGACAGAACGGAGCCCTGCGGCACACCAGCATTTATTTTGTGAATATCAGACTTGAAACCATCTAAGACAACTTGAATTAAACGTTCCGAAATTTCTAATCCATTGAAGAAGAGAGTCATCGATCCCAAGAGCACGCATTTTCGACAAAAGAGTCTGATACCAAACTCTGTCAAACGCCTTAGAAATATCAAGTGCAACTATCTTGCTTTCGCCAGATTGATGTACGCTTTGGTTCCACTTTTCGGTGAGACATGCCAACAGTGGACCTGTTGCTACGAAAACCATACCGCCGGTCATTTAGATGTTTTCGTGTTTCGAGATATTTCATTAGCTGGCGGTTTATAAGCGTTTCCCTGATCTTGGCGAGAAGGGACGGAAGTGCAATTTGTCTGTAGGAGGAGAGAGAAGAGATTCACCTTTTTTAGGGACGGGCTGGACAAATACTGTTTTCCATCTGCTCGGAAAGAGTCCTAAAGGGTAGGATTGATGAAAAAGCTTACGCAGTAGTTTTGCCAGCGAGGAAGAACACCTCTTCAGAAAAAGGGGAGATATACCATTGGGACCAGCAGGCTTATGTATATTAAGATCTTTAAGTACTCTTGCTATTACACGAGAGCGAAAGTGGATTCTTCCCATTGAAGATTCGACGCGCTCAAGTGTAAGCGGGGACAAACCACAATCTGCGAGTGTTGAGCTAGCCAGAGCGTGCAACAAGCAGATTGACCATGTCCAAAGAGCTGACAGCTGGAATGTCATTGTAGATGAGCGTTGGGATGGAGGATGAGGCAGAATTTCTAGTGTTTTTGACGAACGACTATTTTTACTGCCTTTGAGACATTGCAGTATTTTGTGCCTCAGTTTTTAGTCGTATTGGAAAGGGGCACACTTATTCAGTGTTGGGCATTAACAGATACCCTGTCATGGCAACGGGTATTTTGTCTAGGCATTGTCGCTGAAAAAGGACGCCAAAAGCTGTGCTCATCTGCTCATCGAAAAATATAACTAAGTGAGTGACTGGGAAAAAGCAAAAAATACATAGGCAATTCTTTTTTGCAGCCTCGGGGCAGTAGGACATATAAGACTTGAGTAGGTAACAGTTAATTTTCGAGGAAAAAAGGCTGTATTAAATCTGGATCACTAGTCTTTCATAAAGCTGTAACACAGTAACAACCCACATCTTCTTCCCACTTATCTACCAATTACTTATGCAGCTTTAGCGGTAATTACTGTAGGGTGTCATTGTAAAAGACTCTTCTTTTTTATTTGGTCGGCTTTCAAATTTCTTTCAGATAATATTATATAGCTGCCGGATTAATTACATTGTACAAATGCGTCCAAGTGCTATCGATTGACGGTAATTAATGAAATTACCTATTACAGTTAATTAAATGGGGAAGTTAATAAAAACATTAGTGTACACTGAATTATTCATTTACGAAATTACAAAGAGCCCTATTATCTCTATCAAGTTGGAAAACCAACCATAAAGACTACTTCTATGACCACACACTCGTACTTGTACTCGTATTCGTATTCCACGCCAATTTGCCCATTTATCAGTTATTTTCCTTCTATTTCTGTACGTTTTGTAAGTACCTTCTGAACAAACAAACAAACAAACAAATCATTTTATGTCACTTAAATGGAAGAATGAACACATTTCCGTTCTCCATGTATACAATAGAATATTTCTCCAATATGTCACTGGGATTGGTGACCCCAGGCATACCTTTATTTTGTTATTTTACCTGTCATTGACCGCCACCACTATCACCGTACCCTGCACCCATATTTCCATAACTCTGGACAAGGGTAGGAGCAACATGGATAAAATCTCAATTAGTTGTTTCATTTCTTAACACCACCCACATCATTAATATTCAGAGTTGCCCCCGGTGGGACAAGGGTACCTACCAGTTCAGAGTACAACTAATAAATCATCACAATTTTTGCCACAAATTAACGACGCAATCAATAACAACAAAAGCATTAACATTGTCCAGCTAGCGTCAGAGGAGACTGTTGCCTACCCTCAACGGGACAATAGTCAAGCCCTGAAATTAGGAGACCAGGGTATTAGTTGCTCACGCAATGGTAATGGTTGGAACTGACGACAAAATGGGTATTTACGTGGTTGTCATTTGTTTTTCAGTTACGTATGTATTGTATACGCCTTGGAGGGTCAATCGAGAGTAAACTCATAACTGGTAGGTTTGCCCTCATACATGGATATCATCGAATTGAGGCAACTATTCAGATATGCTGGGGCATAATTCAATGGACGCACGTATGTATCTCGAAATTGCTTGGTGATTACAGAGGAAATGAAATGACTTCTATTTTAATAGGACCACCCAGCAATACAAATAGACCGTATTGTACTGTAGTCAGGATGGAAATTCCTGACTAATTATATACCTTCACGGTATGGCCAACTGAAAGAGCCACTTCTTGATTGATTTTTTTACATATTTGTGCTAAGACAGAGACACATTACTAACAAATGAACCCTTTGCGGGAAACACATCTTTCAGCAGAGTATTTGGATTACAAACAGACACATAGATTTATTGCAGGAAAATCTTGAATTGTCACAGCGGGCACAAGTGACCGACAATGGTTTCGAATAGGGTATCCATATAGGCAAGCAGAATCTTCAGAACTGCGTAGATTTGTTCTAAACCCCATTGTTGCCCAGTATCCGGTAAGCCTCAGACTTTGACAAGAAGTCTATAGTTATGTCGATTAGTATGCATGACCTCCCAATCGCTGTTTCTTCTTGGTGCATCTCCAGGATCGCACGTTCTCTTTCTGAGTAGCATATGAGAGCAGTTAATACCATCACGAGGTTCCTAAAACCAATGCGGTAGGCTGCTTTTCCCTAGCAACACCCTTGTTTTTCTAAAAATAACTCATTGTCAGAACAGGCAAAACTTCATACCATATTCAACAGCCAGACGAAGCGGTCTGACTTTCTTTTTTCTGAAAGAAGCTTATAGATCTCCATATCTAGCATTCTGCAACAAACAGCAGAAATTTTATATATCGACGGGCACTCCTTACACTACGCGCGCCATATGGAGGGAGCTTCTCCCACACTCTGGAATCGTGTACGAGTATTTTCCTTTTACTAAAATTTCTCAATACTCCGTAGAAAGACGTACCAGAACCAAAAACATTAACGCCGAGTACCTCAAGTTTGATGCGATAGTAGCCTGAACACCAACAGATATAGTGCTCTGCGGTGTCGTCAGCACTCTCATAGCAATTCATCGAATGATGTTGTGGTACTTATGCCTTACGCTCTATGTAACTTGTGTGTAATAAGGTGCTAAGCAAATCCGTAGTGCCCCGCCATGGCGCCAGAAACCAGTCTAAAGTTTAAATGATAATAGCAAAGCTGCTGACCTCTTGGAGATGTCGGGAACCTTTCGTTTCGTCTCTCGGCAAGTTGGAGAGCTCATATGAACCCCAACTGACTATAAAAGCCTCAACTAAGTATATTAGTAGTCCTAACGCATATTCTAAGCCTTATCTAGAAAGCTCATCAGCGAATTCATTGCCCGTGATCGCATTGTGACTTGGGAGCCAAACAAAACTCTATAAATTCAGATTTTCAACTGCGTTTAGTGAAGTATTGCATTCTCCAACTACAATATCTTGAAAGTTGTGTAGAGGGTGCGGAAAGGCTTTTAGAGCAGCTAGAAGAGCAAATGCTTCGCCCACTCCATAGAGTTCGATGTCATCAGGGTTGCGTGTATCTCCGTTTGGTAAACAAACGTACGTTTTCCTAACGAGCAGTGAAATCTAAATTTTATGTTGTCTCCTCCAAAAAGACACCAGCGCCGTATCCAAAATCGGTTTTGGAGCCATCTGTGAGACCCAAAGTCAATTCCGCATTTTCGCAGCAACAAGCGTGCTAAAGACAACTCACATGCACCTTAGACAGCTTGAAATCTGGTAAAAGTAGGAGAGACGTATGTTCGTGAAAGCTTGTTCCAACAGACAACCGAGATAAAAGATGTAATTGATCCTTTCATAGCCGTGTAGATCCAGGGGGCGCCGCTAGTAGTCAAACCCTATATCCTTTTCACTGCCAGAAAACTGACAGTGCCTCGGAAGTTTTCGATGTGACATGTTTAGTCCAGAAATGTTTGTAGCCAGAATGACGCCGAAATACTAAGCTTTGCTGGAGAAATAGATGGTGATGCTCGCAAGCATTAGATGTGTCAGATCAATCCCTTTTCTCTCTCACATAAATATAAAAACTTCAGTTTTAGGAGACTTGACTGAAAGTCTATTTCTATTGCATAAATTATCCACTTGGCCTTGAATTGTCTGCGCTTTAGAACAGACAGTCGCTGGGCATGATCCAATAGGTAGTACAGCTAAATCATCAGCATTTTTCTGAGCATAGACATTAGAGCTATTAAGAGTGTTAAATTCTGAGTCGACCAACATGGCCAATGCAGTGGAAACAGGACACCACCTTGCTGGTAAACTCTGCGATAACCCATCCGCAATCACAATCCTTGCTTTTATCGCCAAAACTAACGATTCGTCTATGTGGTATTGTCGGGCCGTTGCCTCACCTCAATGTCGATGAAAATGCCCGGCGTGTGCACCTCCATCTCTGAAATCTATCTTTCGCGGATTATTAACTGGCAATTCCTGCTCCATAATAGTACCCTAAGCAGATAGTCCGAGAAATATAGGAACACGTAACATATTATGGTTTCAGTTGACGTACGAGCACTATTTGCTCTACTTAAGCTTGCCGCCTGTACCCACTGTTATGGTTTAAGTTCCAGTAAAACAAAGCTTATTTTCAAATTCAGTGGACCTTACTTGAAAGAAACCACTTTCGATCTAACTAGAAGAACTAGATAGGACCCAGGATTGGACAAAAAGTTTAGATGACAACTGAGACTCTCGAATGACTCCTCACTTCTGCAAATGGGCCATATTCTCCAGACGAAACATACAGCCAAGCATTACACGAATGCATCGGTTTCGTTCTCCGACAGATACTCATGTGTAGTTCCATAGTATGCCCAAGAACAATTCATACGTTAGGTTACTCGAGAAGGGTCAGAGCGAACAGTATCTCCACGTCTATTATAGTCACCAACTTCGAATGCGGCGTTAAAGGTAAGTAGGTGATTGCGTGCAGGACGTGCCAATATATCGTACACGAAGTGTAAAATCATTTCCTGATTAAACGCATTCTGTTTCTTTCTTATAGAGCGTCAGTCACAAATCCACTATCACGGAGAACGTTGACAGACGCCGAAGTGTCATTAGTTTTTTTGGCAAGTATTGAAGCAAGAGTTGCTCAAATTTTGCTGTAGATATGGCCCAAAATAACCATATCCTGGCAATAACACCGATGAAATAGAAAATTTGCCATTGTCTATAGCAAGGAGTATCTAAAGAAACAGAAAATGGTCAAAATAAAGAGTTGAACATACCCTTTGGCAGTTTATTCTGTCAGCACATGTTCAACTCGTCTTTAATTCGTATAGGTGAACCACCAGACAGAAAAAAGGACTTTTCAAGAGCCGGTTTCAATTAAAACCATTTTATCACGTATTCCTACAGTTCATGTTTTCGGCTTCTTACTAAGAGAGATGTTGAATAGGTTAGCTGTCTACAACAAAATATATCCGCAATTCTATTAGAATAAACATATACATCTTCATCTGTTCCTTTTTCGAAGGTCCACACGCAAAAACCCTTAAAAGGAGGAATGGATTCCATATAAAGGCTTCTACTGTGGCAGTCTATTACCAGGTTTTATGTGAACCGGACGGAGAGTCTGGTTTCTCGTACGTTGTTTGAGCTTGTTATCATAAATTCTCACAAAATATATCGCAAGTATCCCAACGCGTCCATATTCCGACCGAAATGCTTCCCCTTTGGAAGCATTGCATACACCGATACTCACAGCAGACCTTTAGAGCCAGGTTGAATTTGACTATATGTATACGTATGTAGGTGGACTGAGGGTACTTTATGAAAATGGAACTTCAAAGTACACATATGTATGTACTTTATGTATGCGATAGTGTGAGGAAATATATTTATGTAGGTGACCCTAATGCATGGGAATGCTTTCTAGGACCTTTTTCTTTTTGTCGTTTAGCAGAGGGTAAGGTACAAGAAGTAGCATGAAACAAGGCAACCGATGTGGAGGTAGAAAAGGAATAAGACCGAAGAAAATTCTGTTGGTTCCAGGGACTAACCAGCTGGAGGCGACCCTTCTTCACGTGCACTGTCGCAAAAAAAAAAAAACCTTTTTTGTTAGTAAAATCAATTTTTTATTTGACTCTGTGTCTAAAAGTGACATCAGGCGAAAATACTACGAAATACCATAGTTTAGAGCTTGTGTAGGTCTTCTGGTGAATTTGAAAAATTGTGACAGGATAGTGCGGGGTATGTAGGTCAAGGACATGCAATGCAAATGCAAAGTTATATTTCGAAGTTAATAGATGGAAAATGTCTTTGAGAAGAGCACTTGCAGTGTACAGAATGTACGTTATTTATTCAGATTGCCAACGGCCGTCTAATTGGAGAGTACTCAAAAGGAATATAACCAAATTCTAGTAAAATCCTTTTCATGGGAAATCCACTGCTATGCTGTAAAAACTTTTCTAATTAGCATGACTTTTTAATGAATAAGAAAGCTTAAGTTAGCTTATAGACTTGGAACCATGTTATGCCTTCATGAGGCTATCTTTGCAACCAAGCCATCCATGAAAACTCGTTTTATAGTAAGAACAGATAACAGATATACGCTACGAATATAATTATAAAGTCGTATTGTCACAAACAATTTATCAGCAACTGAAAAAGGACGATTCTGGTCAGGCAACATGTACAACAAGTTCTTAACTATTACCGATTTCTACGATTACCACCTTAATTACGACCAAAACCCAACCGGTGACTGCCGCGACAGATACTATAAATTTGACGAAAAACGCACATACTATAGCACTCTTGATGATCAGTCCACCAACGCTGATTCCAGACTCGTACCATATACGTATCTCTGTGCACGAGTGTATCATAGTTTTCTCTAAAGGATATCTAATCAAAATTTGGTAAGCATAACCAAGTCAGACACAGTGAGCAAATAAGATACTTCCTTTGGTGTTCCCTGTGCTCAATAAAGTACTTACTTACCTTGACAAGATGGAATAGACGGTTTGCACCTAGAACCAGAGCATAAAGAATGGGAAGTACCCTAATATGCCACCGACAAATATTTTTATCAGGCTGAAAACATCGGTTTCCATTTTACGAGTATCAGTGAAATTGACTGGACGTATTACCACTCTGACCTGAAGATTGCTGTCGTCTGCATCCACGAGAAAGGTTTTCCTAATTTCAGGTATGCTAGAGTGCCGATTGAATTCTAGATTCGCCATCTTTTCAGCTCAATAAATCCATCACATACTCCTTCAAAAGCAGTTGTAAAGTCAAAACTGAAGTAGTTAAGAGAGTCGTACAATGGTGGAGTAAAGAACTAGAACCACTACGGAGAAGGACGAGAAAACACTTCAATCAATTCAACACGGTATACCAAATAGAAAATCAAAACCAAAAACCTGGATAAAAAACTACGAAAAACTGAAAGGACTCCCGGCTAACACATGTCTGCAAAAGGTTCTTTCTACAGACCCTTCAAGCAGCACGGGTCTTTTACTCAAATCAGGTAGTACGTTCACATCTTTCGAGAGGAAACCCTAAAAACTCTAACTGAGTTTCACTACCCAAGTTCGACGCTAATGCCAGACATACGAAATACTAGTGCTGATCCTACTTTACGAATACGATAACAAAACCAAGAGTCTATCTTGGAAAATGTTTAGTCAAACTCATTTAAACTGTTGAAAACACCGAGAACCGACGGAATCTTTCCAGCTCTGATTCAGAAAGATCAGGTTCCCATTCTACTAACTGTGGTAGCATTATCTATGTAGGTCCAGCTTCAATCTAAGAGACATACCACAAGCAAACGTGGTTTTTATCCCCAAGCCAAGTAGCACGCCCAGTGCGCTACCATAATCTTAACGTCCTATGAAACAAGGAAGGACGAATAGATGTTCATTACAGAGTACACAGAGAATAGAAGTAAGCCTCTGCACCCAAATCAATTTGCCTATAAATGTACGAAAGCCCCTTTAAATATTGTATCATAGATAAAAGACTCTTGCTTACGAAAACAGATGCCATTATGAGCTTTCTAGGTTTAGATGGCTGGTACCATTCCATCTCAAAACACATCGAACCGCATGTCCACTCTACCCGCAGGTGTGTGAAAGCCGTAAAATAACCATTACCTTCGGCGAAACCTCGAAATACAGTCTCAGCAACCAAAGGCTATTTTCAGGTATAAGATCTCTTCTATGATCAATTGTCATCGACGATTGACTATTCGAACTTGAAAATTAAGGGTACAAAGCAATTGACTATGACTCGATCATCATCATTGTGGAAGTTAAAGACCCAAAGGAAGTTTGTAACAGAATGCAAAGTCTCCTAAGATACCCCAAATAGGCTGTACTAGAGCTCTTAATTCGCAGAAGGAGTCTTGACCAGATCTAGCTGAACGATACGAATATGGAGCTCTCAAACGAATTTAAACGTTTGGGACATAAGGAGTATATGGAATATCACAATATCAAGGCTGCAACATTTTCAGAGATCTCACTCACTGTGGCCTCACTCCACTTCACATACTCGTATATGACGAACCGCAGTACAGTCAGGTTATTACAAACAAGAGAGACGAAACTCGTAGTACAATCGGACTTCCCAGGTTTCATCTCAGAGATTCCCGGATTCGACATGATCTGCAACTCGACATCATGCCATAGGGATTCCAAATCAGCAAGCGTGGGACTTCCAAAATTCAATATCAAAAAGAAGTTGTATACGGATGGATCCAAAATGGATACCGGAGTAGGTTTAGGTATCCGCGGCCCAAAAACAAGCGTTGCAGGGCCAATAGAAAAAGTCCCAATATCTTTCAAGCTGAGCTACATGCTATCCAAGAATGTGCTAGATTCATCCTTGGAATAAGAATGAAAGGCATACTCAGGGACAATCAATCAGCATTGAACATGTTAAGTTGAAACGTGACTCTACGAGGGTTGTCTGAAAAGTTTCCGACCGAATAATGATACAAGACATTTTTTCTCAACATTTTTTTTATTTTCCTACATAGTCTCCTTGTAACTCTACATACTTCTCCCAGCGATGCTTCCATTTCTCTAACCCGTCCAAATAGTGCTTGGCGTTTTTCTCTGCAAAATAATTGTTCACGAAGGTGATTGCCTCCTCATTTGACGAAAATCTCTGTCCTCCGAGCGCAGTTTTTAGATGAGGAAACAAAAAGAAGTCGCTTGGGGCTAGATCTGCTGAATAAGGCGGATGGTCAAGCAGTTCAAACCGTAATTCATTGATTTTCGCCATGTCAACCGCTGACGTGTGAGACGGCGCGTTGTCTTGGTGAAACAGGATTTTCTTTTTCTGCAAATGTGACCGTTTTTCCGCAATTTCAGCCTTCAGCTTGCCAAGTAATGATGCGTAGTATGCTCCTGAAATGCTTTTTCCTATTTGAAGATAATCGATTAAGATAACTCCTTTACTATCCCAAAAAATAGTCGCCATCACTTTCCCAGCCGAAAAAACAGTTTTTGCTTTTTTTGGAGCCGGCTCACCCTTTGCAGTCCACTGTTTTGACTGAATTTTTGTCTCGGGCGTATAATGGTGTATCCAAGTTTCATCTACAGTAATTAATCCGAGCCAAAACTCGGATTTATTGCGCCTAAACTGCACCAATAGAGCGTTGGAAATGTTCATTCGAACACGTTTTTGGTCTAACGTAAGCAAACGCGGCACCCAACGCGCGGACAGCTTTATCATGCCTAAATCTTGATTTAATATGTAAAAAACACGTCCTTTGGACATTTTCAGTAAGTAATGTTATCGTCAGTGGTTGCAGTTTTTGGACGTCCCGAACGTTCATCATCTGCCAAGCTTTAAACTTTAAATTCAGCTGCCCAAAATGTCACTGTGGTAAATGATGGTGCAGAGTCCCCATACACAGAGTCCAACTCATTTTTGATTTACGTAGGCGTATGGCCTTTCAAAAACAAGAATTTAATAACAGCTCGATACTCAATTTTGTCCATTTTCACAAAAAAAACACTCACATCGACTCACTCAAACGACTGTCAACTAAAAACTGCGCGTCCAAAATGACTGAAACTTCGGTAAGTATCTGTCAAAAGATGCACAACTAGCAGTCACTAGCTTTTATTGCCTCTATCTTTACGTTTACGTCGGAAACTTTTCAGGCAACCCTCGTAAATCGATGCTTGGTTAATGGTCTTTCTGCGGCATCCCTCAGTCAGCAATAAATTCAACGATCAAAAGTTGGTGGCGCACAGTATGTCTATGCCAGCTGGGAAACTGAATGCCGCCTAAGTGAAAGCGTAGCTCTATGTGCCATAAGGACACACTACTTTCTTAAAGAAGTCAGTACATCTTTAAAAAACAAACATAAAATAGTGACTAGATCTTGCTTTTGTTGAATGTGCGGATAGCAGAGGAAGTCGATTTTTAAGATGCATGTGACCGCATACACATATCGTCTTGATCTCCATGTGCGATAACTAGTCTCTGCTTTTACTCAAATTTGATCTAGTTTTGCAGCATTCATGGGAACTTATGCGTTATCATTGATTTTGCATTAGCATTGGAAATAATTAGCAGTGAAAAATTAAGCTGCACTGATTTAATTTTTTCATTTAAAATGCATTTATATTTTATATCATTCATTAGTCCTTACATGCTTATTTTATTTATTTCAATTTTATTCAGTTAAGGATGTACAAATAAGACTTAGTCTTTTATAGTACTTAAAATTATGGATAATATACAAGATTAGTTTAATATTTATATTTAACAGTAAGAGATACTTTAATCAGAAAGGGAAAACAATAGGATGGATAGTGTGGAGAGGAATAGTAAAGGACAAGAAATAGTCTGCTGTTGCATTTTTATAGAATATGCTTCAAAATAGCATTCTTAAATTATATTGCTTCAATTATTTGTTTTGCTGTTGTGGGCAGAGAATTACATAGTCTGGTGGCAAAGACGAAGAAAAGGCGCGAGGAGTTCAAGTAGTTCGAGGATGGAGTTATAAGGCTGTGTGTTCTAGGCGAACGAGCGAACTGAGGTTTCTCAAAAAGGTATGGTGGCGACTTGGTCGGAATAATTTTGTGCATGAAGATATAGCACCTAATATGCAAGAACTGTTGGAGCGTACAACCGAGGATATTTGTATGATAATTGGACATGTGGTCGTGCTGACGTAGCCCATACACATACCTTACAATATCATTGAATGCCACAGTAAGTTTATGCTGAGATAGGGAGTCGAGTTTGCAATACACTGCTGATGAGTAATCAATATACGGAACAAGTAAGGTTTTAACAAGTCGCAGCCTCGTATTAACTAGAGAGCAGCCAAAGTTTGCGTAGATCTCCGTAAATTCGTCCCACAGTGTTATTGATGTGGCTTACACAGGAGATGGATCGGTTTATCTTAAAACCCAGGTTGGTTACAGTCTCGACGAACTGCAATAGCGTATCGTTGAGGTAAATGGGCGGCAGTAGTTCAGCATTGTGCAGTTTCTTAGATATTAAAATTAGCTGAGACTTTGCTGGGTTGAGGGTCAAACAATTACGTAGCGACCACTGGTAGATTGCGGATAAATCCTCATTAAACCTGCAAACAAGATCCTCAACTAGACCAATAGGTCTAGATAGGTATATTTGCTCATCATCCGCATAGAAGTGAAGACTAGCGTTTGAGCAAGCTTTAGGGAGGTCATTAATAAAGATGCAAAACAATATTGGACCAAGTATTGAGCCCTGTGGTACTCCTGCTTGTATATTCCTAATACGAGAGGATTTGTCACCAACCACAACCCTTTGACAGCGTTTACTTAAGTAATTGGTTATGAGCCGCGCCGAACTTTCACTAAAACCAAAATACCTTCTTACGAGTCCGTGACTTTTTGAATTTCTGACCTCTTTACTGAAACAGCAACACTGCTCCTGTCAACAGGCATCTGTCAGTTGACTCCTGTCAAAATTTAAACTTGCTGCGTCAGTTAGTTTGTGTTTGACAGCTATTTTTATCAGACTACTCACTAATTTGAGGAGAAAATGGAAAAAAGTGAATTTCGTGTGCTTATTAAGCATTATTTCTTGCGAAAAAAAACCATTACCGAGACCAAGGCTAAGCTTGATAAATACTATGGGGACTCTGCACCATCGATTTCAATGGTAAAAAAGTGGTTTACTGAATTTCGTTGTGGCCGTACAAGCACTGAAGATGCCGAACGTCCTGGACGCCCAGTTGAGGTTTCTACACCCGAAACAATCGAAAAAATTCACGATATGGTGTTGGCCGACCGAAGATTGAAAGTGCGAGAGATTGTGGAAGCCGTAGGGATCTCGCATGGCTCAGTGGTTTCAATTTTGAATGATCACTTGGGCATGAGAAAGCTTTCCGCAAGATGGGTGCCGCGTTTGCTCACAGTCGACCACAAACGCAATCGTGTAACAACTTCACAGGAAGGTTTGGCGTTGTTTAATCGCAATATGGAGGAGTTTTTGCGCCGTTTTGTAACCGTGGACGAAACATGGATCCATCACAACACACCAGAGAACAAACAACAGTCAAAACAGTGGGTATCTAAGGGTGAATCGGCGCCAAAGAAGGCCAAGGTGGGTTTGTCAGCCAATAAAGTTATGGCGACTGTTTTTTGGGATGCACGCGGGATAATCCACATTGACTACCTTCAAAAGGGAAGAACAATCAATGGGGAATATTATGCCAACTTATTGGACCGATTCAATGACGATTTGAAAAAAAAACGACCTCATTTGGCCAAGAAAAAAGTTCTTTTCCACCAAGACAATGCAAGGGTGCACACATGTGCAGTTGCCATGGCAAAAATCCATGAATTGGGCTATGAATTGCTCTCTCATCCACCCTATTCTCCAGATTTGGCTCCGAGCGACTACTTCTTGTTCCCAAACCTGAAGAAATGGCTTGGTGGAAAAAGATTTGACTCCAATGATGAAGTCATCTCGCAAACAAAGGCCTATTTTGAGGACCTCGACAAATCATTTTTTTTGGAAGGGATAAAAAAATTGGAGAAGCGTTGGACAAAGTGTATAGAGCTCAAGGGAGACTACGTTGAAAAATAAAATTATTTTTTTATCAAAAAATCTGTGTTTTAATCCAAAAGTCTTATTGACCCGCCCTCGTAGTTTATCAGAAAGGATTGGGTGGTTGACTGTGTCAAAAGCTTTTGAAAAGTCAAGAAGGCAAAGTATAGTGAGGAAGTCCGAGTCATAGCTGATCCTTATGTCATTGAGAATTTTAACCATAGCTGTAGAACAACTATGGTTGGCTCGAAAGCCAGACTGTACAGAAGCAAGGAGCTTATGATGATTTAGATGATTTGAGATTTGCTTGGCAAGGACTTTTTCCAAGACTTTTGAAAGGCAAGGTAATATACTGATTGGTCGAAAGTCAGCAGCCAAAGTCGGTTGTGGTTTCTTCGGGACAAGAATTACTTTAGCCAGTTTCCAACTAGACGGAAATGATGATGACGTAATGCAAAAATTAATTACGTGAGTAATTACACGAAGGATGTGGGTTAATACCATTTTGACAAACCGGATAGGAACTCTATCCTCACCAACATGCTAAACAAAAAAGGCTTGCAAATCAGCTTAAATAACTTAAAAGGTATCTTATTCTAACTTACTGGCCCCATCTGGCCACTCTAAGTTAAACATAATCTTAAACTACTTCTTTCGACATTGTAGTATATATTTATTTTTATTTATATATATATTAAAAGTAAAACTAAGAAAAACGAATTTATTAATTGAAAAAACTTAGGAACTAAAATTGAAACCTTCAAACTATTTAAAAATAAAGTGTAACCTACTTATACTAGTTTATTGTACAATATTATAAATTTCTTTTGTAATTGGTCGTTATTTTTTGCTATATTTTTTTAAAAACTTGTTTTTATTTGGAAAATATATTGCAAGAACCAACAATTTGTATGCTCTTTCGATTAAGTCGAGTGAAAAATCAAGCCGTTCGCAATATGTAGACAAAACTATTATGATTGGAATTGCTATTTCATGGACTTATGTTATTATTATTATTATTATTATTATTATTAGATAACATGGTATGTACATTAAGACATAGGTCTCTTATAGTACTTATGCTTGATATTTAAAATAAGAACTTAATTCCATTACATTAGATGTTTAAATTAAAGATATGTACGATTTCAAAAGTAAAAATAATTCATAAGATTACTGAAATAAGCAAGCTTAGCATTTTTAAAAATATAATTTATGTGAACGATTAGACAAAAAAAAAGAACAAAAAGAATAGAAAAGAAAGGAAAGTCAACGAAGATGAAAAGTAAGAAGTAAGAGAAAGAGGAGATAGATATACATTAATCTTTATTGTTGCTGAGTAGACAAATGCCTAAATATTGAAGTTTTAAAGCTTGCGGCATTGCTAATGCCCTTGATACTCAGGGGCAGAGAATTCCATAACCTCACGGCGTGAACGAAAAAGAACCTTGATGAGTTGAGATATTTAAATTTTGGTAAGTTTATATTAAGTGTTCTGCGAGAAGAAAAAACTCAAGCTTGCAAAACAGATAATTTGGCGTTTTTGTCATTATAATTTTGTGTAAGAATATACAATTTCTTGCACACATGTATTGTACTAAAGTGCAACCCAATAAATCGTTCACATAGACCGATATCCGATCGTATTTGCGTAGTCTATGAATGTATCTAACTGCATCATTGAAGGCTACTTCTAACCTATTACGCGACATCGAATCCATGCTACTAAAAACAACATCGGCGTATGTTATTATGGGAAGTATAAGGGCTTGGACGAGCTTCCGTCGAGTTTCAAAGGGTGTGAAGTTTGCAGCCAACCACAGTCTACGCAAACAACCATAAATGCGACCAATGGACGTAGTTTATGTGGTTGTTGCAGGAGAGATTGCGGTTTATTACGAACCCAAGGCTAGTAACCGACTCCACTATTGCCAATTTCGATTCCGATATGCATATATTTGGCACCAGACTCAGTTCGAAATTGCTTTTTGAAATGGGTAGAACCTGACACTTAGAAGGATTTAGCAGCAGCCCGTGTTTGTCTGCCCAGCCATTAATCGCTGATAAATCCCTGTTTAAACAAAAAACTAATTCGTCAAGCCGATTCATAGGCATAGACATGTATAATTGAACGTCATCTGCGTACATATGCATACGAGTATGTACACATACCAATGGCAAATCGTTGCCAAACATGGAAAATAAAATCGGTCCAAGGATGGAACCTTGAGGAACACCTTGTAATAAGGGCAAAACAGAGGAAATCCTTCCACCAACAACGACCCTTTGAAATCGGTTCGACAAGTAGCTTTGCAAAAGTTTAACAGCTCTTTCACTAAACCCGAAAAGGTGTTTAAGCTTCCATAAAAGAATTTTGTGATTCACTTTGTCAAAAGCTTTTGAAAAATCGAGAAAGCAAAGTAATCTCACGAGCCCTTTATCATAGTCTTGCCTTACATCATCCAAAACCTTCACCATTGCCGACTGACAACTATGCCCTTCTCGAAAGCCTGACTGAGAAGAAGTCAATAGAGAGTTGAAGGATAAGTGGTATTTGATCTGGCGGGATAAGACTCTCTCAAATACTTTTGATAGGCATGGGAGAATGCTTATTGGCCTAAAATCGTTGACAGAACTTGCGTTCGATTTTTTGGCAATCGGAATAACCCGTGCATGTTTCCAAACCTGGGGAAAGGTAGATGTCACAATACATGAATTAATTATATGAGTTATGTGGCTTACAATACTGGGTAAAATTATTTTTAGAAATTTGACTGGTATACCATCTTAATGGAGGCAATAATTGAAATTACATCAGTCTCAGTTGTTACCTCAAAATCGGCTTGCCTTTGCACTGATGTAAAGGTGTTCGGATGAAAATCAAACATACCACCAGCCATTGCATTGTCTACAAAATGTGCATTTAGCTCATTTGGATTTAACGAACAGTTATCATTCCCTCCTTTGCTAACACCAATTTGCCGAAGATTCCTCCACAGTTCCTTTGAGGGCAAAGACATACTAAGTTTAGAGGAATAGTACTCGTAATTTCGTTTCGAATCACGTACAATGCTAGTGGCTGTATTACGAGCGTTTTTATAAACGACCCAATTAAAACAAGAACGATTTCGCTTCCATTTGCTGTAAAGCTTATTCCTGATTTTTAGCGCATTTAAAACTTCCGCAGTAAACCAAGGGAAGGTCTTATTGCGAACAAAAACAGTCTTAACAGGCACGAAATCTTCATAGAGTTGGGTAACACATAACGGAAAACGATTAATTTGTTCATTTGGATTTGGGCTCTGTCTACAAAGAAACCAGGGAGTGGTTGTTTGTGCTGCAACTTGCAGAGCATTGATGTTAATAGACTTAAAGTCTTTAAATTCAAAGGTCGTAGACTTATTGATATGAGAAAAATTAATATCATACGTGCAAATCAACATATAATGGTCAGAAACACCACCCAGGCAAATTTGGTCAAATAGAAGAATTGCTGATTGATCTGAAACAAGACCAACATCAAGAAGACTCGGTGGTGCATCTGTACGAAAACAAGTTGGATAGGACGTGTTAACAACATAAAGACCACTCGAAGAGGCATGATCCACCAGTTGGCGCGACCGAGGATTGTTGTTTAATAAGTTAGCATTAAAATCTCCTAATACAATAATATTTACATATCTGGGTGAAAACTCCGACAGAGCAGAAAAAAATGGTTCACATGAAAATCTCCGGTTAGGGTTATAACAACAAGAAACCAAACATTTAACACTTCCATCATGAACCTCAGCAATAATGTATTCAACATCAGTGTCGACAGATTTTACTAACACATCACATTTTAAAGACGACTTGCAATAAATAGCCACTCCTCCGCCCATTGTATAGGTTATTCTGTCGTTGCGATATAATTCGTAACCCTCAATATCGTACACAAAGTTTTCAAACTTGGGTTTAAACCAGATCACATCTATGTTTGAATTTGTAAACAAATAGCGAAAGTAGTCTCGCTTACACTGGTTAAGACGTCGAGCGTTTATATGACATACATTGAAACCATTCTTGTATCTCGACAGAACATTTAACAGACACAAAGTTGATCTAGCATTCACACCGTGGTTATGATTAAAAATACTGTTGTTGTTAACCATTCTCAATTAGCGTACCGCAAACAGCACCACAATCTATTAGACACATTTCCACATCCTCATCCAGCAAACAAAAAGAAAATATATAGTAGATAGCAAGGATTAGAAGAAGGAAGGGCATAGAAATAGAAGAGAACATTTATAAATACGAGTACCTATATAAAAATGTTATAATAATAAAGATAAATTAATAAAGATAAATATAATAATTAAAACAAAAAAGCAGAAATAATTAAAAACTAAATTCTGGCGATGTCGATGTCGATTTCTTCTTCATGCTGTGTGTCGGCAGCAGCGGCACGAAGATCGTTGGAGCTTTCGATGGGAAAGCTCTTCCCGTTTGGAGTTTTTCTTACGAACAAAGAGCCAAATTTCGTGAACACAGCAAACAGTTGTCGTTTTCTCTTCATCTGAGTAGCGGTACGTAAAAGCAGGCGAACTCTCTGTGTAAGGCTTTCGTTGATGTAGCACTTGTGTGGCGAATTCATACCGACGTCAGTAAGGTTCAACTCTCTGTGTTGGCTTTTTCGATAGAGAGCAGCTGACTTCAGCACAAAGTTTCGCTCTTGCGGGCTACCAAACTTAAGTACGATCGGTGATGGCGATGACGAATCGTTGTTCAATGGCTCGTATTTTTTTCACACGGAATGCATTTTTAAGTGTTGGCGGTTTGCATTCAATAGTGTGGCATAAACGATTGAAGATAGAAGATAAATTTTCTTCAGGTGAACTTGTAATGCCAAAGAGCACGGCATCATAGGCAGTATGCTTGCGTTCAAGGTTGTCGATTTGTTGTTGGAGGGCAAGCATTTCTTTGTTCGCAGATGTGGTTTCCACTAATGTAGACGTAGAAACAGCTTCAATGTCGTCAATTCTTTTTGTGATGTTTTCTACCGCCGCATTGACTGATGAAAAGCGTTCTTCCCACTTTTTTCCATTTCTTCAATTTTGAGTTGAAGACCGTTGCTTATTTTATTGCAATTCATCTTTTATTGTTGCCTTGATGAATTTACAGAATTTATCAAGGCGACTCTCCAATATATCAATTGTGATGATTGAAGAGTTGGTGTCGTTTCGTTTCAAGGAAGGTGAACTTACTTGGGAGGACGTTGTCGGTTTATTTTGCGTCGATTTCGAGATCGAGCGGGTACTTGGTGGGTCTGGCATGGTGGTTGTGTTGATATATCACAGTTAACGATCCTTAAAGCAAGCGATAGATATGAACGCCAAACAATGAAATTGCTTTCGAAGGTAAATGTATGTATTATAAATGTCTGTACTTTGCGCGCACTTTCAATTTGTTAGTTTGTAACGGTTAGAGGTTAGCTGCTACCGGACAGAAAAATAATACGTCTACACTGCTCTGAGCATGGCACTTGTTTGCCTAATGCTTTGCTAATAAATTTTCCCTCCATTGGTCATTGCTTATTTTTTCAATTTAAATTGTTTGCCTTCATTGGATTCAATGATAAAACCGTCTACTTGCATTTTCCAATGCTGATGCATTATATTCTTCATTTTCATTGTATTAATTAATGCCTTAAAGAAATAATGCATTACTCCCATGTATGATTTACAATATATAGTAATAGGAAAGTTGTTTTAGTCGGTGTACGAGTACATTCAGCAATGCTATTTGTATCTGAAATATTGGGCAGGATCAGTTAGAGCTCAGGACATTCTTTTAACAAGGGAGATCTAATATTTACTTTACATATTGGGTTTATAACTTAATTCGTGCGGTTTGCTAAGAGATGGCGTAACTTGTATTATTCTATTGGAACATGCGTTGGAAAGCTACTGTCATTGTACGTCATTTCAGTATATGTCATTCATTTGAAGCGTAAACAACAATAATTTTTTTTCACTCAAATATGTCGAACTTTGTGCCTGAAAAAGTGTTTTTGCGGGGAGATCTTCTTCATTACTTTAATATGAAGAAAACTGCTGCCGAAAGTCATCGTATTTTGGTGGAAGTTTATGGTGAACATGCGCTAGCTGAGCGAACGTGCCAAAAGTGGTTTGCACGATTTAAAAGTGGTGATTTTGGCTTGGAAGACAGACGATGAACGTCCTGGGCAGCCAAAAAAGTTTGAAGATGAAGAACTGGAAGCATTACTCTATGAAGATTGTTGCCAAACACAAGAAGAGCTCGCAGAATCTTTGGGTCTCACTCAAGCAGCCATTTCAAAACGTTTAAAAGCAGCTGGATATATTCAAAAGCAAGGAAATTGGGTTCCACATGAACTCAAGCCGAGAGACGTCGAAAGGCGGTTTTGTATGTCCGAAATGCTGCTGGAACGCCACAAAAGGAAGTCATTTTTGCATCGGATTGTTACTGGTGATGAAAAATGGATCCATTACGACAACCCCAAGCGCAAAAAATTATATGTGAAACCCGGCCAACCAGCCAAATCAACGGCAAAGCCGAATATCCATGGCGCGAAGGTAATGCTCTGTATTTGGCGCGATCAAATGGGTGTGCTGTATTATGAGCTGCTAAAACTGGGTGAAACCATCAATGGACAACGCTACCGAACACAATTAATCCGTTTGAAGAGAGCAGTGGCCGAAAAACGCCCGGAATATGCGACCAGACACGAGGCAATAATTTTCCATCATGACAACGCTTGGCCACAAATTGCTATACCGGTAAAGAACTATTTGGAAAACAGTGGATGGGAAGTCTTACCCCACCCGCCTTATAGCCCAGACCCTGCCCCTTCTGACTACCATTTGTTCCGGTCGATGCAGAACGCCCTCACTGAAATACGGTTCACATCAGAGCAGAATATCAAAAATTGGCTTGATTCATTCTTGGCTGCCAAGCCGGCGCAGTTCTTTTGGGATGGGATCCATAAATTGCCAGAAAGATGGGAAAAAGTCATAGCTTCAGATGGGCAATACTTTGAATAATACTGTTGTACATGTTTTTCTTAAATAAACGTTCAAATTTTGAAAAAAACCGAATTAAGTTATATACCCAATATTATTCTAATCACATCTTTTATTAGTAGAGGTTTCGTTGTGTTGGAATATGGGCCACACCAACAGGATATGCCATATTTGAGAACTGGCCAGTATGATAAAGCTGCCTGACAACTGTATTTAAATACTGCTTAAAATCGAAATCGAAATGGTCCTTCTACCTAAGTTTATGATCCAGTATAATGCCCAAATATGCAAATTGATCAACGCGTTCTATTTGGAATCAAGCTTTATTGCAACTTATATTGATATGAGAGATCATGGGATCAAGATGACATGACAAAGGAAATGGTAAGCAAATGGGGGAATGACAGTGTAAAGGGAAATTATCTCAGAATGCCCCTTTTATATTGAATGCAATAAATTTCGTTTTATTGCTGATCATCAATTTATGTCCCTTGAAGATACCTAAATCATTCGCAAGATATCATAATTACTATTTACGTCACATGAACGATTTAGATAACAGCCATTCGAGTAAGAGAGAGTTGCATCCCCAGCAAAAGCAGTGATTTTACGTTTAAAAGATTGAATAAATAATGAATTTACATATGTACGAGTACATTGAAAAAAAAGAATAGGACCCCGGTCGGAACCTCGCGGTACACCTGTATTAATCAATATTTTTTTCATTTTAACCATTTTGTTGGCAGTAAATTATGATCTATGATATCCGAAGCTGTGGCACGCAACCTTTATCCGAGATGTTTTGCTAACAAATGTATTTTAGCCATGAAGATCCTTTCGTTCACTGTTAATTGGACTATCCCGGGTCTGATTGCGTTTGTTGCCCAGAAAATGAGTCAAACTCAAGTCAAATTTTGACCTATTAAATATTTCCGACAATCTTTAATAAATTCAAGAAAATGGCAATTCTTCCGGCAGCCTCAGCTACCTACTTAGCAATCTATCATCGGAAAACCTTTCTGCGAGTTATGTAAATCTGTACAAGGACTCGTTGCGAAATGAAAAAGAACTGAGCACACAAACGATGAAATATCGGTATAATTACGATATTTCCTTTTCGTGCAACTTTCTGTCGTTTTTTTTTTCCCCATTTTTTTTTTTTGAACATTTATCGTCGGGAAATTCCTTTTCCAACTTAAGTCACAAAAAAAAAAAAAAATATATAGAACGATTCCACACAAGACGTTCTTCGTCTTCAGAAACAAACATCTGCACAGGGTCGTGGAGATTGGATTGGGGTGGTGGGCAAAGAAAACATTTCACATTCAGAAATTGAATGCAAATTCCCTTCGAGATCTTTTACTTCATCTGTTGTTTCTCTTCTCAAGTCACAAGGAGCTTTTCTTCCTTTTCTTTGGTTTTTTTTATTTCAGCAGTTTTTTCTTTTGCGCTAGATCTCATCCATTGCAATCCAATACCGAGTTACTTCCCATACCTGAGCATATTGACATAGTCCTCATGTGACTCACGAATTTAAGGATAAATAAAAGATACATTTGCATACATACGAATACTTCGTGTGCAGTATTCTTTGTGTATTCTATTCTTTCTTTTTATATTTGGTTATTCTTAGACGAAAAAAAAAAAAAAAAATCAGCCACCACATGGCGGAGATCACAAGTCGCATTTCCATCCCTCTGCTGAGGTATGATCCAGTTGTGGTACATCGGCTACATATTGGCATGGCAAACTCACACGAAAAATAAAAGGAAAATCAAGAGAAATAAGAAAGAATAATTTGGTTTTCAAATTTGAAAAAGATATCAAGGATTTCGTCTTTACATCCGTTTCCGGGTGATACTCGCATCTACTCGTACATACTTTTCTTTTACCCGACACTATGAATGTTTGTTCTGGAATTCGGATTCGGAGTCAGAGTCAGAGTCGGATTTGGTTTTGATTCCTCCCAGACGGAAATATACATATTTTCTCTCAACAGTTTTACTTTGAAAAGGTTGTCGGGTTGCCTTGGGTTGGATAGCAATAAACTTAGAAAGAAACCCAAAAATACTCGTACACCTGCTCCTCGAGTCCAAGGGTGCTCGGGTTTTCTTCCAAGTGTTCTTCCTTTGATTTGAATAGGACGAATCGAGCCTACCTGTTTTGTGTAACTATAGTCTACATTTTCGTTCATTCGCCTTCGTCTCGTTGATTTATAAAAAATTTATACAATTTCGGCTGCTTCTATTTTGGGAGGAAAAGAATACGAATACAAAGGAAAGCATGGAATGGTGTTACGTATTAGTAAAATTTGCATAATTGGTGTGCGCAACAGCTCCTGAATACGGATGAATTACCCTTTTCTGCTTTTGTGTGATTTCTTTTGTGTGCCCCAGGAGTATGATTGCACTGGCAAAAAAAAAAAAAAAAACTGATACGGTCAGGTAGATATTGCTTATGTTTTCCTTCCCATTGAACTGGAAGGAAGTGGCTCATTTCTGTGCTTGAACTGAGGCATCGGCATTCGAGCGCAATTTTGGAAGCGAAACTATGTATGTACCATATATTGTTAGCATGTGAATGGATATCATATGCAAGTAAGACGCTGATATGCTTATTAAAGTTGTTGCAACATTGTTCTCACAATTAGCATCTACGCATTGATACTTCGAGAGGTACCATCCAAATGCTAGGCACTTTCTATATACGAGTGAGTAGAATTACAAGAAAAATATGTAGTAATGTGGTACAATATTGTCAACTAGAATGAACACAATTATCCTGCGTTCGCATTTCCTCTGTCACATCGACCTACTCAACGAAATACATATGACACATTCAGGTTAATATATACATACGCTCAGTGTTGCTGCTTTGGAAGGCTCATATGGAGAAAGTGCGTATAAATTGAGGCAAATAATGGTATGACTATTGATCCAATTAGCGACTTTTCGGGATATCCCCAAATCTTAGAAAATTAGTGTCTACTAGCCCTAAATTTCCTAGTCGTCGATGACAGGGATCCACGGTTGGGGTGAAAGAACAGCACCATGTGGACAGCCTTTGGCTGCTGAAACAGCATTTGATGTCTCGTCCGTAGCAGTGGTCTACGGATCACTACCTCTGTGTTGCATGGCCTTTGAGGTTGAATCGTGCCCGTCTCATACCTAGGGCAGGACATATTGCGATTTTTTTTTCCGTAGGCATTTTTTTTCTAGATTTAAAAAGACGCCTTCAGTAGGTCGCTCTTTCCTGTAGGCATGTTGTTTTGGATGGAGGGTCATCCAGCGAGAGGTGTCATTTTATAATTCGTGCATTTGTTGAACTGTCAACATCCAACTCTTATTGCGATGATTTTTGATACGTAAAAAACCTGGAGGGTATTAAATGTGGATCAATATACTCTCGCACAATGTGTTGAAATAGTGAAAATTCACTACAAAAATGTTGCAGTTCATACTGCTTTTGGTGATCACCAGGCGCCTTCTCGCGCACGTGTAGTGAATCTAATCGATAAATTTGAACGCCTCGGACAAGTTAGTCCTGCCAAGACTCCAAATCGTGTTCATCGGCAAGGTCAGGTGAAAATATTGCTGTCGTAGCTAAAAATGTGACTGAAATCCCAGTCACCACTTTGCATCGTATTTTGGGTAAAGATTTTGGCCTGCATTCTTATAAGGTCCAGTTCACATAAAAATTGAAGCAAGCAGCCCATGCACAACGCCGTACTTTCGCCGACTGTGTGCCGGAAATGATTGAACAGCATCATGATTTTTTACACAAAATTACTCTGAGTGACGGAGATCATTTCCATTTGGCTGAGTTCGTAACAAACAAAACTATCGCATCTGGGGCTCTGAAAACCCAAGAAAAAAACTGCAAGAATCCCTCCATCCTCAACGAGTGACAGTTTGGTGCGGTTTTCGGGCTAGAGGTGTTTTTTTCGGAAATGCTGGTAGTAGGACCATTTCAGTGAATGGATTGCGTTACCGAACCATGTTAACCGATTTGTTTCTGCCTTAGATTGATGGTATGGCGCCACATGTCGCACAGCTGGTGCAACCATGGCTCTATTGCGAGATTAATTTTCCGGAGGTGCAATTTCTCGAAATGGATACTTCAATTGGTCATCGAAATTATGTGGTTTAGCAGCATTAGACTTTTGTCTTTGGGGCTATGTTGAGAATAAAGCCTATGCCAATGCTCCATTAATGATTCTTGCACACCCGCAGTTATGCGAAAACGTGATGAAAAATTGCATCAAAAGGCTGACTATTTCCAGGCAGAGTCGAGGCCGATATTTGACGGATATTATATTTTATTACTAACTCCAGAGTACGGGCTTTAGACTAAAATACAAATATCACCACTTTTCGTAAAAATTTTCCATTTTTCTGTTGATTTATGAAGTGTTACCGATGTCCAGCTTATAGGATGATAGGATCTAGGTACCTAACTACTTGCTATTACTCACAAAAAAAAACCCCTTCTAGAAGCCTAAATTATTCCAGTTACAACCAAATTTCTGTAGCCTTTCGTGGAGGATAGTGGATCATCAATTCTCCCACGTCGCCTCGTGACACCCTTGTGGTACACTATTCTCTGACAGTATGCCATTGTGTGAAAAGGAATATGTCGCAGCCTTGTGGATAGCCTCAAAACCGCGGTGATTTGGTTATAATCACTTATATGCCGTAAAGTCCTGATTATCTTTCCCGAAGCTCACTATCAAAAGGCCTCGCCCCGTATTCAGCCCCAGCCTCTGAGTGGCTTAAGCGATAATAGGCTCGTTCGTGCTTCGGACTTAAGCCTAAGCTCTACGCTGGAATTACTCACGCTTTCTGGTAGTTTGCAGAAGTATAGTGAAACAGTTTTCTCATTTGGAGGCAGATATTCAAACGCACAGTACGTAGCCGAAGATATCTTTTCTTATCACTCTCTCCAGCATATTGATGGGTACGTTGGCCGTTTATTCCTGAATGTGTCTTTTCAGGTCGCCCAGAGTCTGTGGGTATAGACACGGAATTTGGAAAGGAATTTACAAGAGGTTAAATCGGGTGAACGCCTCGGCCACTCCAAATCACCCCTCAATGAGATGAGCCAGTCTGGGCAGTGCTCTCGCAACACAGCCATCGATGCCCTTGAAGTATTGGCCGTTGCTCCGTCCTGTTGAAACTATATGTCCTCTAAGTCTATTTCATCAGGATCAGACGCATGATTGCACGCCGAACGCCGCGAGGATAGCAAAACTAGGACCCTTACTAATTCGTTGTTCTCAGGTATTTTGATGGGAAGTGCGTTTCATGTTTCCTTGAACGTTGTGACCCACAAAAGAAGTGATTTCCGGTCCGGAACAAGACCCAACGGCACAATATTGAAGCGATTTCGGAAGGCGCGCTGGGTTGAAACCATCGAACGGCCGTTGGAAAAATTAGCCTTTAAGGTAAGTGTACGCTGCTCGTTACTCCAACGCATGATGACGACTAAAACACAAGTTAACAAAATTTTAGGATCCCCTCGAACGAGACCACGCACGCCTGGGACTCCCATCAGCTTCAAAGCGCTCATTTCAGATAAGAAAGTTATTTTGTCGCACCTTTTAGTCATCACAGACTTGATTCTTGTTATTACAATGTCCTATATTTTCATAAGTCGAGGCAAAGGTCTAACGCTAACTATATGAAGTGCGAAGTCATGGTCAAAAAATGGCGAAAAGCATGACTTACATTGAAAATCCATTATCAGGATTAGGCGTCCTTGTAAAAGAGCAGTGATTTCTGTACTCTCAAGCTCATTCAGGATAACAATTCATGGATTTATAGATCATTTGATAAACAAAAAAAAATTCAAATTGGTGGCCCAGTCGGATGTGGAGCAAGCTCTAATCCCTTTACTCACTGTGTTGTCCATCTTGTAATTTTCAACACGGAGTATGGGTTCTAGGGATTTACACTCAGGTTCTGAACGGTAACAGAATGAGAGACTTAGGCATAGATTTTCACTTCAAAGTCATACGCAGGCCAGAAGCGGACAACTTCAAAACGAACTCAGGCTTTAAAGGATTTCCTATGAGCCTTGCCTGCATCGCTCATTGGTGATGTTATTTCTTCTGATCCAATGATTCTTCAAAAAAATTCCCTACAACCCTGTGTCTTCAAATTTCAGTTATCCAAAAACAGGTTTTCATTTTATAACATGTGGAGCAACTCTACCCCGAAGTAAAAAAAGCTGCCCACTTAGGATAGACAATTAATGACAGTCATACGGACTAATTCTCGTAGATATTTCCGGACACAGCCCTCCTATCTAATGACATGGAGATTTTATTAATGACAATCCGCGTGCATTCTTGTCAATTGACTGATGCAAAATTTTGATGGTTTGATGACCATTGAACTTCGTTACGTTGTGTGGTGTTACATGTCATGTCAAACGGGCTGAAATCCCAAAAATTTCTGTGTGCCTCAATTTTCTGGATAAAATTATACTGCAAAGCTATGTTCATACCCCAGATGAAAGCCTCATTTTATCTCTTTTACGGGCCATGGTTTATATACCAATGCAGCGAGCAGTATCAACAGAAGCCCCTATAGCAAGTCTATGGTACCATCGAGGAAGGCATGTGCTTTGCTTTCGGGATGTATTCGTACGTAACTCTAGGTAGGTTTGCTGAACTCGTCCTCGTAGTTGAGCTGTTAAATTATCCGCAGTTGGTGTTTATTCATGAGAATTGCCTAATGAATTATTCCAAAGGGTTGGTAAAGTTGGCGTATACTCGTACACATCTAAGCGCATACATACATTTAGTCACATTTAGTCCTTCTATTATAGTTACCCCGTAGTCCTCTCTTTCAACCCTAGACGCCCCTAGTCACCTTACGCAAACACCAGGAGGCTAAACTCTTCGTATATGTAGGATTATACCCACACATATTTGTAGTGTGCGTGGGGCATGTTTTAAGTGCTGGCAGAATGTCAGATTTTCGAGTTGAAACACACCTGGAAAATCAGTTCACCTGAACGTAATAATATTTTTGATCATCGGCCGGTTTAATATTTGATGGGCTTTATTCGGGCGGTCTGACGTTTCATGCCATCGACTGTGAACTGCTTGTCATAGTGATGCGCATGATGTCACTGACGAGATGGCAGTTATAATACCGTTCAATGTTAGCTTAATCACACATTCAAAAGCCAATTTAAAAGCTAAGTGATTGGATTTTTGTTAACATTATTTTGTTTGTTTTTTTGTTGTTACCCCTAGGCGAAAATAGCGACAACATTTAACCAATGGATTATCTGATCTAATGGATCAGGCTTTCCCAAAATTTGGATGGAATCCGTAGATTAATGGATGGTTCCATCACAGATATCACAGATAAGTGGCTTTAGTTACCAGCGGATATTAACAGTGAAAAATAATTGAGATAGGCCATGTTATTTAGTCAAATTTTGACCTGAATAAAAACGGTCGATTGGACTCAATTTCCTGTGTGGAGAGCCATTTTGTGATTGATTTCCTTTCTGGAAAGACTCTCTCGTAACATTATTTTCGTCTTATATTGTGATGATAAGGGCTCGTGTCGAGAAAATCCATTGACTTCGCATTCGTGCATATACCAATGATTGTCCTTTCTCAATCCGAGTCTTCAGGGTTTGCTCATCATCTTACTCATCGCAGTCATCTTCAGCCTCCATGGTCAAGAAATCAACATCTTTCTATTCTTTGAGCTGGTGGAATAGGATTTATGCTGGCTCTTTCACTCTGTACCGGACGTCAAGTAGTCCCTGGCCCATTACGTGTGGTCTACGGTAAAGAGATCAATCAATCTGGTGCAAGTGCTCCGTGGACGTTATTTTCCGGCATCTCTCCTAACATATTGTCAAAATCAGACTAAATTTGTTCGAAATGGTGATTGCATGCTTCGCATATAATCGATTGAAAATCGCCCGAATAGTTTTTCTCTACTGATTACTCGTACTTGACTCAAGAATAGCGCTATCTTCCGCTTCTGCCAGGAGTCCTTAATACGTTATATTGATTTTTCATCCATGTCATCGGTCAGAACGTTGAGATTATCTTCTGTGTTAATAGTCTTAACAGTTCCCTACATCAATTTTCCCTTTTCTACTAATAAATGTTCCCAAGTGAATGGGGTGTATTGCAACGACCGGCAGGATATACATGTCAGCAATATGCATCTCCCTTTGGTTATATCGGTCTTTACTGCGAGTAAATGTAAACCTAGCTGCAAAATCTGGCGGAGACAGGTAGGCGCACTCAACCAGAAGAAGTACGCGCTGGACATTTTCATCGGCATTGAAATGGGCATCGACAAATCACTAGTTTTGTGGAAAACCTCCAAAGCCAAAATATGGTTTTGAGGACCTTGCCCGCTGACTGTCTTTTTATCCTGATCAACAACAAAATCCACTTTCCTGTAGAAGAAATGATTTCGGCCAGAATTTGAGGCAGGAAAGAAATGTATTCAGGTTTTCACGGGTGGCTCCAAAGCAGGTTCGGGGTTCGGTGCTAGTGTCTTTCTGGATTACGGGAAGGTTAGATTTCATTAGTCGTCAAGAAATCTCGCGTGTGCCTTCGAAGCAGAAACATACGCAATCTCAATGCAACAAACTATATCGTGAAGAGTCCGTTGAGAGGATGAAACATTTGCATCTGTAGCGATAGCTGAGCTGTGCTTAAAGCCTTAGTAACCCAAATCGCTGATGTACATACTTTATAGGAAAGACTCAAGACGACTTTTTCAAGACCCGAACTTGCGTTATTGACAGTTGATTTTCATATGAGAAAAACCGTCGATGACAAGACTCTAGTCTTTCGGCAAACTCGGCTTCTCCAAGAGCTCAGGGATTTGGCTGTCCCTCAGCGTGAGAGACTGCAGACTGTGGACTGCTTTTACACTTTACCTATGTACCTAAGTGTGCTAGACATAAATGACACAAATCCCTGCGACACTTGCTGTGAGATTGATGATGATATTCCGAAGAACTATGTCTGTGACTATACGACCTGGGCCGATGTGGTGGGTGCCGGTATTATTGGCACTTTATCATTCAAGCGCTTAACCTTCCTTCTACGGAAGATTAAGAAATTTCAGTCAAAGGAACTTACAAGGACTATAGTGGACTTGTCCTTGTCCTGAGTTCTGTGTCCCGACAAAAAAATATACATTAAGATGGCGCCGCAATTTGAGGTGGATCTTAACCTCAACCAATAAGTCCCTCCAGTTAGCATGGTCTTTTGTCAGCTGCCTCCGGTTGCATATTTTTAAAAAAAAATTTTGCTTTAATGCGCTATTTTACGTTACGGGAATCGAAAGGCTGATGCCATTCGCTCTACATATCATAATCATTTTCTGACTACTGTGGTAGACCTCGTAGGTTTCGGTTTTAATTTTCCTCTTTCAAAGCCACTCAATGCGTTCGAAAATAAAAATCTCTTGAAGAGATTTACATCCAAAGCAACCAAGAATGGCTTTATCCGCCGTCGCTCACAATCAAGTTTCTGCAAAATAAGGATGATCCTACGAGTATATAGAGTCTTCATAAAACTTCCTTGGTCGTGTCTTATGCACATAATAGATTAATGATGAATAATTTGATTCTTGAACGGATTAAAGCTGAAGTACGGCTGCTCAAAATACAAGTTTCTTTTTAAGAATAAACGAAAAAGCATTTCCATTCGTTACGTAATAAGATTTCATTCATGTAGCTACTTCGGCTGACTTCGCAATAGGGCATCCTGTCAACACAATTTTCCTTGGGTTGTTTCTGGCTCTATCTCACGAATGGCTTAGACGAAGGACTTCAATCGTTTCCGAATTGTTTGCATAACATCGATCTTTAAGGGTACTCCACAAGAAAAAGTTAAACGGGGTCAAATCGGAGCTCCAAGGTGGCCAACTGACACCGCCAAAGCGGCTGATAATACGATTACCGAACTGAGCGCGGTATAGATCGATTGTTCGATGGGCTGTGTGGCATGGCTCCCCATTGTGCTGAATCCAAAAATCGTCCAAGTCCATGTCTTCAATTTCAGCAAACAAAAATTCGGTAATCATGAATTTGTAGCGCTCACCGTTAACCGAAATGGCTTTTCCAGCTGTATTTTCGAAATTAAATAGGCCAATGATGCCACCACTCCACTACATAATCGCTTCTCGACAATCACGTGCGGGTTTTCTGATCCCCAGATGCGGCGATTTTGTTTGTTAACATAGCCCCCGAGATGAAAATGCGCCTTTTCAGGCGGCCAAATTCGACGTTCAATCCGAGCTGCTGTAAGACCCAATGAAGCGAATGATAGTTCAATTGCTGAGTCAACTGAACTTTATAAGGGAATAATCCCAGATCTTTGTACAAAATTCTCATCAGGCTGGTGCGTGGAATGTTGGGTTATTGAAATCGAGGGCGAGTCAATATTCCTGGATTGAGTCGACCGCTCTCGCAAATAGCAGCCACATTCTTGCCAGTACGTACCATGAGTGTTGTCCGCAAGCAAGCCCGTCTTAAGAACATTTTGCGTACAGCAGGGTGCTTCGTTTCGGCCAAAACTTATTTTCAATAAACGCACTGTTGGGAACACAATTAAGTTTGCAATATTTTGCAACGTTGTTCAAGAGTAAGCTGATTCATTTCAGTCTGCGTGGATATGACACTGGCTGACAGGATTTCCAGCGGGGAAGGGCTGTCGGTGTCAAAATATCATGTTATTCAAAAGAAACTTGTAATTGTACCACCCCTTACAATATTGTACAATAGATGTCGCACGTTTTTCTTTTGCATTTCTTTCTTGATATTAATTAGTTCGGCCAAATATTGTCAAAGGTTGTTTTCTGGTTCTTGAGTATTTGCGACACTGAAAAGTAGATGAGCTTGTCAAGGATGGTTCAGCATTTTGTGATATCAACTCAGACTGCTCAGTATCCGAGGCTTGTGCCCTTGCAAAACAGCTAAATATTTAAATGTAGAGCCAGATCCGTTCGGTATTGCAAACATCGTTAGTCAGGAGATTTCCGCCCTGCCCTTGACTAATAGCCTTTTTTTTTTGTCATCTCTTGTGTAACCTAGAAAAACCTTCTTAGCCTGAGCTCCAATTATGTCGGGGAAAGCTCGTAGGATGTACGCTGCTCTGGGTTTTTCACAATCTTTAAAATATGAATCTATTCATCTGTCACAGCGGGGTTGTATTTTCATTCTATCCGTCAAATGGATAGGATAGGATATTTTTTCTTTCTAGAGGGGTCTAAGTTGCTCAGGTTGCGATGAAGCATAAGTATTCTATAAAAACCTAAAGATCTCTCATCGATGCTCTTCGGGTACTTAATATAAAAATTGTTGAAACTTCAGCAAAGGCAATGATAGCAATTTTGTCGATGAGAAAGTTCCCTTCAGGTTGCAACAATACTCAGATACTTGTACACTACATGGCATAATTACATTGTGGACCTCGACCCATCCGATTACATCCGCTTCCTTGCAACAGCTTAATCGAAACTAACTCAATCTCATCAATGAAATTCAAATGAACACTACAAGTCTAAGTAGTCAGCCCTGTGGGATTCCACGAAAAAAAATGTTTTATAAACATATTCAAAACCCAATTTCCAATGGAGGTTCTTAAAAAGTACTTTAAGTCATTTTGGGTCGAAAATTATCTAAAACTTGAATGCACGTAGTTACTAAGTAACCCTTTGCACCTTTTCAGAAGCAATAAAAACTCATCTGCTGTTTTGCTACGTTTTTTTTTTTGTCCTCTCGGTTTTGTATGTGTTAATACGAACAAAGTGAACACCACAGAGGAAATGTCAGCGAGCAAAAACATAATTATTTTCCACTACAATAACTCTAACCCCGTAACTCTTTCCGTTTCCTGACATTTTGCTGCTGCAGGCCTCTCATAACATTCAACAACCTCAGCCGGATATGTATCCGCATGTATAAGTATTCATACTCGTAGATACATAGTTTATGAAGTTACCTGGTAAAATTTATCCCATAACTTTATTGTCCCGGACATTGCCTCGGCTTTGACTCTGACTACTCGGTTCGGTTGCTCTCAGCTGGAGGAAACCTCCAGAGCTAGGGTGTGAGAACAATTGGGATTGTCATTAGGAAATTGTGAAGCTTGTTGTTGCTGTTACTGGTACCTATATACTGAATGTTGAATGCTGGATCCAACTGACTGTTTTATGTATGGTAGTAGTAGTTGTAGAGCTTCTGGTTATGTGCCTGAAATACCTGGCGGCGTTTTTGGTTGATGTTGATGGAATTCTCTTGTATGGCAGCAAACTCAAGTTGAGAATTGTTCTTTCCGGTTAACAAAATTTTGCCGTACTTGTTGATAAGGTAGGTATATACGAAAGAGGGGGACTACATTAAACTGTAAACTGCTCTTATGCTGATGGATATTGCGAACAGATATCCTGTTTCTTAGACCAGTAATTATTGTATACAACTTGGAAGCAGATTGACATTTAGAGTGGATTCTAGCAGGGCCGGTGGTATGAGATTGAATTGATTTCCAATTACTTTATCAGATTTAATTATACAATGATACAGTGACACAGAAACAGAGAAGAGCAGAGGGTGAGATGTAAGACAATTATTTTCTAAAGCTCTGGTAGATGGATTGCAATCAGGTACTAAGTACCTTGTGTAAGACTTTGTGTAGATCTTTGGGAAGGCAAATTTTCGGATTGATTTCATTGCCAGATGCGGAATTGTATTTTGTAAAGAGTCCGAATTTCATTTTCTACTTAAGCAAAGCCTCATGTTGGAATGCCACTAGAGCCTAATTAGAAACTGTTCATACGAGTATGTTATAAATTTGTGGCAACCCAAAACAAGCCTTAGGTTCAATTTTGAAATTGCTGTTTATATGGGAGGTCCTAACCGGTTATCATTGTAGATCGGTGGCCATCGCCAGCAAGCACTAAAAGCTAGTACGATGCTCGGATCGTATAGAGGTTGACTTGTAGAAATCGCCATGTAGAGTAGGGTAGCGCAGCTCCAGCTTCCAGATCCATTAAAACTCAAATAGAACTGCTTGTTCAGTTTTCTACCGCAAGTTTCTTTAAAGATATATTGGCAAATGGCCCACGCTTTATGTATCATGGGATTGGATAACTGATCGAATCACAGCCAACAGTTGAGATAACTAACTCAACGACTTTCCTGCCTACAAGCCAAGATATGCGTGGAAAGACATATCCCCTTGATAGTCTTTAGAAACAGTCCCATTTCACAAAGTGGCTTTCTGGGCATAAAGACACATTTGGCTCCAGGAGACGATTTAATAAAAGCCACGTTCTTAATTTTGGCTACTCCCATCATCATTAAGCTATTCAGGATGACGCAGTAGTAAAACTGGCAAATATATATATTTTTTTTTTTTTTTCCTAGGACCATAAACAAGTTATAAATCGCACCAGGCATACGGGTTGCGATATTATCCATCACCCACGTCATATAACAACGACGACGACAACAACAACAGCAACCCTCATAAAACTATTCGTGGCCTACGGTCACAATCATAATAAACTGAGTCCCGTACTTTTGACAAAAAAATATGCTCCCAATCAAATTTCCATACAAACAACACCTCAGCCTTGTTAGACTTATCTGGCATCCCACCCTTTCCTTATTTTTATGCAAAAAAGCACTGGGTCAGTTTTTTTTTTTTGTTTTTTTTTTGTGTTGTTTCTTGTTTTCGTTTTTGTGCTCTTTCCTTGTCACTGTTCTTTGTTGTTCCTTCTGCGGCAAATCAAATCGTAAAACTCACAAATCTTTATTGTTAAACACCCCAGGCGTAAAATTTCCATAAAAGAGAACTAAACAAAGTGGAGTAAAGGCGCAGTAGACCACATAAACACATAGGACTTCCTCCAATACTCACCCGGGCGAAGGACTTAAAGCAAAAATATTTTCACTCCAAAACCACTTCCACCGCTCACACAATATTTAAACGAATTTTTTGAAATAATCTCTTATTTGCATATCTAATATCCAGTTTTATTTATTTTTATTTTTTTATATTTCTATTTTTTTTTTTGTTGCTTTCCTTCCGTTCTGTGTACCCTTCCTTTTGGCACAACACAGCAAAAACGACTACTCGGGGTTGAAACTTCACTCCCACTCAAATTCGCACTCATAATCTCGCAGTGGCACTCAGATTGTAGTATACTCGCACTCGCATTCAAGGGAAATATTTTAGCATAGCACCACCTACGAGTAATAGCTAAACATGACACTCGGGTGATGGGTGAAATAGGGCCTCAACGTGAGTTAAAATAGAGGGCGATGGGGTAAATTATGAAATAGGTTACGCATACGCCCCAGTTTGTATACACAGACACACTTTTAGTACTTCCAAGTGCCAGGGTATTAAATAGAAATATGTGCGATACCAGGTACTCGTATCTGGAGCTCTAGAAAGCACAAATACAGAACTAAGAATGCAAAACCGAAAACAGAAAACAGAAAACAGAAACAAAAAACACCACCACCTGCGTGACGTGTTGGCTCTAGGAACAACGTAAATTTGTCTTCCTCCTGGCGACTTATGCCACCAACCAAGCGCCACCAACAACCCCCAAGCCAACAGAGCCATAAAAACATTTTCAAAAACGGGACCCTCGCAATAATGTGCGTTTTTTGGCAAACGAATGACCTTCGTTAGGAACCTGCTTAAAGAGCGTGTGGATTTTTGTGGGGGTGTGTGTGTATGTATTCCTGTGTGTGATTTCTCATGCGTTGTTTTCATGTAATCCCTCCTTGTTGTGCGTTCAGCATTCGTTTAATATTTTTAGAGGCTTACCTTGCTTCGCAAACCATGCGGAGTTTGTACCTAGTTATGTTCTATGACCTTCGTGTGAGGGTCGCGGCACTTAAACGTGACAAAACCCTATTCGTTATACTAGGCGATGAAGCACTGCAATGAGGTGAGAGTGAAAATGATATGAGGACAGTGGGGTCTACGTAAGTCATGTGTACGAATATGCATGGATTCACATACGGATTGGTTCGCTAATAAGACGAGATGGTTTTCTACCAAATTTGCATATAAATACCCTGGGCCAGATGATATAAAAATCTACAACACCGAAAGTATATTAAGCGTTGAATAGAAAGTTCTCATTTGTTGTTCCAAATGCGTTGACAGCCTTATGTTTGAAGAAAATGTCAGAGCATTATTCAAATAGAAATGGTCTTCTCTCTTAGAAGACCAATTATTGAAAATGTTCATCCCTTAATGCGTTCCCAGAAAATGCCCCTAACGAGCAGACTTGGGACTTGAATAGACTTCTAACTAAAAGGAATTTTTCCATCTGTTACGCCATGGAAGTTGACAGCGGTTGGCACTTTGGCACGCCAGTTTGGATATACAGAAATTTCCGCTGCTACAGCAACCCTATTCTGTGATCTTGACGGTTCTTTGGACCGGAGGATTGCTGTTCATTCACTGTACATGTTGAAGCCATCAACTTCTATACGCAATGATTTGTGTCCCGGCAAAATACGTACATTTTGTCCTGGTCCACCATACCAGCCAAATTTTGTAATTCAGTTGTTTGCTAACCAAGTTATATCTGGTAGTTAAGTGGTCAGCTCCAGTAGCGTTATTTGACTTCAGTTTGAACATCATCATGCTTCCGCAGTTCCATATTGCATCTTTTTCTCTCTGATAGGAGTACCATGACAGTCGAAAATGGTTAGTAGTCCGCAGTGGTGATTTTTCCGGTCCCGATTCCACTACCAATTTATTCTGATCATCGTCACTGCAAACATCAATTTTGACAGTAATACCTCTATCATTCTTCGAAACAGTTCTTTCCGTATTTTCTGACCTCCTATCTGAATTAGGTGGTGCTCCTCATTTTAGGTTGGCTCATAGCCCACCCAGCAGTCCTTATTTTTCTGTGCCAAACCGCTTCTATTGTGGTGGTCGGGTGAAGCTCACCTCATATGCCAATAAAGTGTCTCCTAAGGACGTTATCACCGCTACTCTAAATTTGAAGCAGACGTAATAGAGCCATTGAACGTTTAACTTCCTCGCAGTGTGTATTTTCAATTGTGTTTTCAAAGGTACCGTCCTCATCCGGGGTTACACTAAGGACCATAGAAAGGTAATAATCATTCCCTCTTTTTTAAGCAGCTATCACTTACGTACTTACTTACTTAGATGGTGCTACAGTCCGGAGTGGTCCTGAACGTAAACCAAAAGGCGTCTTTCGGTTAGCGCGGTCTCTGGTTAACTTCCTCTAGTTACGCACTCCAAGTTGCGTAACTTTAATGTGCGCCACACAAAGCGAGGTCTTTTTCTACTGCGTTTAGATTCGATGACTCTACGGATAGTCCTATCCAGTGTCCATTAGCTCCACATATCCCAGCGATCTCAGGCGACTGATGTACACTTTTATGGAAAAGTCAATTTCGCTGTACAGCTCATAGAGTTCGCCGTGAAATCGTCTCCTCCGAACCCCGTCAATGCAAATGGGAACAAGAATCGCTCTAAGAATTTTACGATCGAAACGGCCAAGGATATCTTCGTCCACTTTCGCTACCGTTCACGCTTCTGAGCCATAGCGTGTACTTAGTTTTAACATTCACGATTAAACCCAAACGTTCTGTTCCAATACTTGCGAACGAACCAGTGAAAAATCGCTGAATACAGCGCATGCAGGCGAAACTTAGTGAGAGCGAATCACCTAAATAAGAAACCACATGCGGGAAACTCGATCCCATTATTTTTACTAAAATGGTAGAGTCATTTTAAATGACTAGTTTGTTAGATATCGGGGTGGCGCACGATAAAGGCTGGCAGTACTCTCTCAATAGATGCCGCCACTCTTCAATATTTTGAAATCAATTCTAAGAGTTTTTTGGGAAAACGCCAAACTGAGTGGAGATAACTACTACATTGCCTGGGCACATAGTTGCCCACTTTAGCATTTTTCTTCCTCGTTCACCTCGATTGCAGCCAAATTTAGTTCTTTATGGTCGACTGACCCCAAGATCTCTCTGTAGCTCTGGAGTTTTTCGTATTTATTTCCCCCCAATATGCTTACCATTCCTAGAAACAATACCGTAAGACTCCTGGCTTCTATAATACGCCAACAATTCAGGCATCATCTCATCTAGGAAGTGAATACAATCCACACATTTGAGTGCATATGTGTAGGACTAAGTATTTATGCCGGTAGTAAAGAAATCTGAACCTGGGTCTCAGTTTGAAGCAGTGTCAATTTAAAAAAAAACTTTAACAGATAAAGGCCTTAGCTGCAGAGTCCGAAGATGCAACAGTCAGGTGTTACAGATGAAGGCACTTTCTTTTAGTGGGAACTGGCTAAATAAGCTTAAACCCACGGTGTACAATCACACATGGGATTATTCTCCATTTTCGATCTTAAGTCAATCCTGGGGAGACCCCATTTACAAAAAAACAGCAGCTAATTTGAAGTCATATGTAGACATGAACGTTCACCTTATTGAAGAGTGAAAATTATTTAAAACCTCCGCCAATCTGCGGGCCCTCATCACTTGCTACATTTTGGGTAGTTCAACGAAAATCGAAAGGCCATACCTGCCACAGTTACCATGACATTCCCACAAGGTAATCTACCTCTAACAAGTCGTGGTGGAACCGAGGTTCCAGGCACCCCTGACTTCCATTCTGCTAGAATTAAGCCTCTAATCAGACTAACACTAATAACCCTACACCTGGCCACTGAAAGCATTGAAAAGTTGGCTGGGGTCTACTAGAAAGATGGTCAATCATACCGCTGTGCCGCTTACTGACGGTTGAGGCTTAAACGACATCCTACAATGAAGCCAGGATGGTTCCTCGTTAATATTGTACGAGGATGAGTAGAGAATTGGTGCCACCATTTCATTTTGGTTTTATACCATTTGAACATCAGCGCTATGTTCCCAAATTTGAAAATAATTTTCGAAGCAGAGAATTACCGGAAACGCATTGCCCGTACCTCAAAACCGATGATATGGCCTTCAAGCTACTCCCAGAAAAGCAGCAGAGCTATTGCAGATCATCATTGCATCAGAAAATGAGCGTCATGGCATAAAGGATAATCGTGGAATGTCTGAAGGATCATCGCCTTATCTTGCATGATCGACTTCGAGAAGGCCGGAATCTTCGATGGTAGATCTACAAAAGGTAGACTTGGTCCTCCATTGGTAATAATAATCAACATTATCCAATCTGAATAGTCGAAAAGAAGCAGAGGAACGGAATGGACAAGCAATCTTAATTTTAACATCTGGACAATGCTGAGGATGCTTGTTTGCTTTTACTTTGAGATCTTTGCTTCAGCCTAGTTTTGGTTGAGTCGAGTTAAGGTTCCGATAGGCATCAGTGTATAGCGAGGGAAGGAATGGATCTACCTCACCTTAATGCGCGAAATACGCCGCACAGTGAATTATCATGACGTAGTCAGCGATGGTGCCGAACTGTTAAGGAAGAGCCGAAGATCCTTTAATTAAGTTAGGGGCAACTGAACGATATCGTCTGTTGTTTACGCCCTATGCCTCACGAGATACCCATTCTATATTTGATCTTATGCCTCAGAGATGGTTTGGCCAATTGCAAAGCAAAAGAGCTAACATCAAACTCGTTGGCCCTTTCATGGCTGTAAGGTCCCTCTGTCTGGCGCTTCATAACTTTAAGTGCCGAGTGCCAAATTAACACATGCTTTGCGAATATTTTACTTTCACAAAGTGAAAACTTATTACCCTCCCTCGCAGAATAAATGCTCTTAAAGAGAATCAGTAAAGCCAACAAAGGCCGAAAATTTACCTTTCAAAGTGGTGAGGCAAGTACGGTAAACTGTAAGTCTGAGAGGCCTTAAAACAGCACCAAAATCGCGAGTAATTAAATCCACTGTGCCGCATGCATACGTCTGCCTACACTAAAACCTAAAACCAAAAACACATTTCCTCACCGCACTCACAGCCATCCAAAAAAGAACGTTCTTAAGGATATTATCGTTACTGTACGAGTATGTAATCGTACTGTATGTCGCCTACAACGCCGCCGAGTGTCGCTTGACGAAGCTTGTATTCATATTGTTTTCGGAGCGTACAGCGTAACCAGAACGCCAAATGGTTTCATTTGTCATAGCTAGTAAGGGATTTCTTTGGTTTCAGTGTATGGTGTCCTTTGCGCTATAATTTTTCTGGTCATGTTCGTGACAGGCATTCAAAATGTCATGCAAAATGTGGGCGTCGTCGTCACATCGGTGTTTCCCGCCGTTGTTGTTCGCCTTCCCCTTTGTGTTGTCATTTGTTACGTTTCATTATAAGTGTTGATTTGTTTTTTTTTTTTTACCCCCTGCTCCTTTGTTCCTTGCCGTCATCGTCAGTTTGGTACTAATTCTGACCTTTTCTATGATTCTGGTCGGAGGATAGAAGGCAAGAAAAAAAAAAAATTTGCCTACAGGATGATTTATATTCATTATGACTACCTGCGCTCATTTGCGACCCAAGGGGATGGGAATAATTAAAAAATATATATTTTTTTTAAATGACGACATTTTTAGAACAAGAAAATTGCGACCCTAATGGAACTGGGCTGGCAGCACCCGCTTACAGTACGGGGCTTAAAATTCCTACAAACATTTACATTTCATTGGGATTATGCTTTGCGCGCTCTTTAATTGGATTAACAATTTTCAATGCACTTAGGCGCAAATGGCACGTTTTTGTCGTGTTTTGCCACGCTTTGGCACTCTTTGGCCGGACTTTGGTTGGATTTAAAGGGGGCTTTGTTGTCGTCATGCATTAAAGTCGGAAAACAATTTTCCCATTTTTGTTTTTGTTTTTTTTTTTTTAAATTTTTATTTGAGGCCAATTTCTGGTCAGTCAGTGGATGGCTAAATAGCCACCCGGTACGTGCTGTCCGTCCCCTCGATCTACTAGTTTAATTGTCATTTTTGGAATTTAATTACACAATCGATTTGGAAGGGTTTAATTTTATTTAAAACCATTTTACGGTTGGCATTTGCAGATTGCACAAGTACGAGTATTGTGCACACAATTAATTGTTTAGCGTTTCCGCCCGATTTATGCATTCAATAGGCGGCCGGCTTATTGGCTAAGGGGTCTTGTTGGAGGGTTGTAATTGTTTTTTTTATTTTTTTTAGTAAAAAAAATCTATTAACAGAATTTTGAGGGAATTTATTGAACACAATAATTCGGATTGTTTTTAGAAGAATTTTATGGGATTTTCCTTTGGGGGCGGCTTATTACATTACATTGCCGGGGTGAGAAATCACTGAAATTTACATAATCGTTTGTTAGCCACGGGCTTTTAAGTGAATGCCAGTTTTTGAACGGTTATTGCTTGAATGGAAATTATCAAATAATAGGATGGAACATTTCTGCAACCAATTTAAAGGCCTTTAATGTGGTAGGCACCAATCCAAGCGTCGATTGCGGGCTTCTCATGCCTTGTTTTCAGCTTATTGAATTTACGAACTGGTTTTTCAATGTTGGTCGACCGTTTTGTGAAGACACAAAGGCCCAACCCTTATCCCATCCATCAATTCCTATTAACACGTTTTAAGGACAACGAATTTCGGCTTTGCACATGGAATGTTAGGACTCTTAATTGACCACATGCAGCCGAGCAACACGCTGAGGCTCAAGGCAGACAGACAGATTGCAAATATAACCGCATCCCAAGAAGTGCAATTGGATGGGCTGGCAAAAACGCGGAGAGACTCTTTCTAAATGTCTTAGGCGTTCGGCATTGAAGCGAATACCTCATAACAATCCGCACCAAAGCCAAATTCGAAAATGAAAACCTGGTCTGCGTTCATGCCCCCCGAGAAGACAAGTTCTACGACCGGTGTCCCAGCTATGAAACCAAAATTGTGTTAAGAAATCTTTACTTAAGTCTGAGTAAGGAATCCGCCTTTGAGCTGGTCGTTGGAATACGTAGCCTTCATAGCATAACGTCCATCAATGGATTCATGTTTTTAGAATACCATCTTGATAAAAGAGATCCCGACCACACCCAGCGTGTGGCGCTCCCATTGTTCTGATTTGAGTTCTGTTTTTTTTTGTTAAATTGGTAAATCTGTTGTTGACATTCCCTCTAAATCTTAGCGCCATAGCTTGACATTTGCAAAAGTTACGTAGCCAAGAGTACATCTATCTTTGTGTGCGTTGGCAATTTTTTACAATTTTAGAAATGGATTTAAATTTGCAACAACGAACTTGTACTAAATTTTGCGTAAAAAACGGATTTAATGGTGCGCGAACGTTGGAAAAGTGTTTCGGCAACGATTCTCTAAAGAAAACTGTCGTTTACCAGTGGCACGAGCGGTTCAAAAGTGGTCGTGAGTCAATCGTAGATGATGAACGCACTGGCAGACCATCGACGAAAACATTGATGAAGTACGAGTAAACGAAATGTTGGTCAATAACAGCAAATTAACCATCAGAGTGATAGCGGAGGACTTGAACATTGCCTATGGATCCGTCCAAGGCATTTTGGTTATTGATTTGGGTTTGCGTCGTGTAGCAGCAAAGTTGGTGCCAAAAGACCTCAATTTCATGCAAAAATGAGACCGTGTTGACGTCGCAAAAGAGATGATTTGCGAGGCTGAATCCGATCCCACATTCATCAAAAGGATCATTACTGGAGACTAGACGTAGGTTTATGAGTATGACACGCAATTCAGACATCAGGCAAGTGAATGGCGTTCACCAAATGAGCCGAAACCAAAAAAAACACGTCGTTTTCAGTCAAAAAAGAAGGCAATGCTCACGGTTGTGCAGTGCATCATGTATTTTTGCCAGAAGGCCAGACAGTAAACAAAGAGTATTATTTGGGCGTTATAAGACGCGTGCGTGAAGCAATTCGCGGAAAGAGACCAGAATTGTGGGCAGAAAACTCGTGGATTTTGCACCATGATAACGCAACATTATTCGTAATTTTTTGACGAAAAATGCAACAAATACCATCCAACAGCCACCGAATTCACCTGATTTGGCTCCCTATGATTTCTTTTTGTTCAATCGAGTTAAAAAACCACTACGGGGAACGCGTTTCAGCAGCCGAGAGGAAGGAAGTAATGGAAAAATCGCAGGAAGCACTGATGGACATAGCGAAAGCCGAATATAAAAAATGTTTCGAGGATTGGATCAAGCGCTGGCATAAGTGTGTTGTAGTCGATGGGGATTACTTTGAAGGGGACAATATAGATTTAGATTAATAAGCTTGTATTTCCAATTTTTTGAATACTTTTTGATCAAAGTAATATGTCACTTGGAATATCCTTTTGACTGCGCCAAGTACAGAGCAGTAAGTCTTCTAAACATCACCTATAAGGTCTTTTCTGCCAAGTCGACATACCTATGTGAGCATCTGGAAGCATTCATGAGCTATCTAGTTGGTCCAAACCGGTGTGGTTTCAGGCCAGTAAAGTCCTGCATCGATCGAATATTCAAACTACTGCAGATATTGGAAATGGCGCGGTAATTATACGAGAACAGTCACCATATATTTGTCGACTAGGAAGCTGCATAAGACTGCGTGCATAGTGACGAAATATAACGTCATGTCTAGTTTCGACATGGTACGAAATTCTCCATCCAGATCGTTAATGAGTTAAGCGAGGCTTAGAATGTCGCCCTTTTCTTAATATCGCCTTAGAGAGTATCGTGCAAAACTCACTGGCTAACAAAAGATGCACCCAATTGCCAGCGTACACGGAAAATACATTGAAGTAGTTGAGCCAACACAGTGTGTCGTCAGTAAACGTTTCACGGTTCGGAGCGGCCATAATGACTCTGAGGGCAAATCAAAGGAGGTACACCACCGACGATTTGTCCATAACGTCACCCCTGGCGGCTATAACTTCGAATTAGTTACAGATATCAGATATCAGCTCCGCTGATACAAGCAGTAACAACATCAGGCTCAGAAACAATTGAGTAACATAGTCCTCTCTTGTAAGACCATATACAAAAGTCACTCTACGTCGTAGAGACTTGGATCTTATCAAAAGCAGATAAAGAAGCAATGAAAGATGAAAGCAATGCAATAATTCATGCCAGAGCCACTGACGGGCAGCATTTATCAAGACTCTCATCAATCTATGCTGATTGTTGACATGGCGTATTGGCATATGAAAACCCACTAATCCATTAGTACAGGTCTAAGTGAGCAACGGCCTATGATCCTCGAAAAATGTCGATTTGTTTTTGGAGTCAATGAAAACTATTTCGTTGCCTGTTTTTTTCGAACCAACTGACATAGGGATTACCTAAAAGTCCCGAAAATATCCAGATGACCTGCGAAAAACTTAGCCCAATTGCCGAGGAAGTACTCCAATCGGTTCATGAGCAATTTTATTGCATTTTACTGAGACTTGGAGAGCATGGCATTGTCGCAGATCGAAGACTGGCCAGTCTGTTTCCTAACGTAACGGAGAAAGTGACCATATTAGTCAACGTTTCTGGAGCTGCTGATAGTTTTTCCAGTGGCAAACATAATCCGAGGAAGACTGTATAGCCCTGGGATTATATGATGAACCTGCGCAAGACGTCTCGTAGTGGTTGGACTGGTGGTTGTTTGTGTCACCTTTTTACTGGACTTTTTTTTATTACAGTGAATCCACTTTTAAGTTCCACTTTTTTCGTCCCAATATTTCGCCTTAAACATTTAGTTTGGTATCTTACCTTTGTACTTTTTGAAGACCTCCGAATCGTTGGCATTTAAATCTTTTCGTTTAAACAAGACGTCCGGCTTACCTAATTGAAGTTATGAGAAGAAAACTTTGCTCGGTTAACCCTGCCTAGATGGCTAAGTAATCTGGAGCGCATGGACACCAGCGTCTCAATCCTGAAAGTTGTCAACTCCAACCCAGAGGGACAACGCAGTAGAGGACAACCCCATCTTATGTGGCGCTGACGACCTCAGTCAACTTCGTGGGCTCAACTGGCGGCAAGTGGAAAAAATAGCGCTAGCTGGAGAAATATGTTGACTGTGACCCTGATCCACAGGTACGTGAAACAACGACATTACAGACCTCCAGAGCGCATCGAAGAATATGTCAAAATGGACCTAATACGAATTAGCAGTATTTAACGCCCACATTTTCATATCTCTCAAAAAGTTAAATACAATTACTTGTGCCGTCCAAATTCTCAGCGAGAAGTACAGGGACAAAAGCACACTACGAAACCCTACAAATGTGCGGAGCATTAGAATCCCTGATTTTGGCATGAACTCCAACACAAAATTTCATCGTAGTTTCCTTAATTTTATATTATCTGCACTTGAACCTTTTCATTTATTTACACTAACTCAAAGCACCACCCTTTAAATTCTGGAATTTTACAACACCACTTAGGACTTCCATTTACCAGTTTTACACTCTCTGACTTTAACATGACATGAGTCCTTATTACCCCAGAATTCTCCCCCTTTCCAATCAACTTTCCACTATATCCATTTGTGCACTTAAGAAAATAGGAATTTTTGTTTTCCCTCGAAATATATAAAATAAAATCTCTAACATCAATTTGTTGTAAAACAAAAATTCCTTCTCATGAAAAGAGAAATTCCATCGAACGTTCTTATTCTGTACGGATCCTTGAAGAGGAAGAAAGTGAAATGATTTCTTCGTAAAGGATAAAACTCCAGGAATAACTGTTACAGTAACACAATATCTATACAAAAATGATATAAAACAAGAGAATTACCAAAACAAAAATAAAAGGCACTGAAACTCCGTACAACACACACACAAATAAACGAGAAGAGAAGGAGGTTACTTTAAGTTGCTGCTCAAGAATTGTCTTTCCATTTGTAAAAATGCGAAAGGACCTCCTATTTAATCTTTCATTTTTATCATCCCCCTCGTTTCCATTTCTATGGCAAATACTTTCTCCCTTCGATGCAATGGAATTCATTAGAAAGTAATTGAAGAACGCCGACTTGATGGCTTCAAAAAAAAGCAAAAAACAAAAAAAACAAGCATAAAGAAGAAAAGGATAATGCATGAATGATTTCAAGTTTGAAAAAGTAAATTACTGGGATGTACAAAAATGAAAAACAAATTTGTTGGGAAAAATAAAAAACAAAACGAATCAAATTGATGTCCTTTTTTTTATGCAAGCCATTTGATTTATTTGATATCTTTCGTCAATCCTTTGAGTAACATTCAGCATGAATAATAATTTAGATTTAACTGTTTGGGAAGGAAGTACTGCAATAAATAGTAATCTTAGCGAAGGTGAAATTTTGGAATATCCTTTTGTTCATTCGTCTGTTTTTATTTAAGGGTGCTTCGAACGTAAAATTTAGCAACTGATTTGAGGAAGGAGATCTTAAGAAAATGTGCACTCTTCCGTGTCCTCTCAAGGACATAAATTGGTGCAATAATCTCACTGTGAGAGTACCTTAAAATCATTAAACAATTTTTACCAAAATCAAATTGGGTAAAATATAAATTTCTCAGTCATCTGTGGATATTCTTTTGTGGAACAATGGAGAATTATGGGTATTTGATAAAATGAGAATCAACAAGAAGGAATAGGTTTCTGAAAAATAGAGCAAATTATTACTGCTGAACGCTGAAAGTATAAATGATGGGCTAAAATCATAGGTTGTTTCTCACGTACGTATTATCCATATGCATGTACGAATTACTCTAGAGATCCAGTAGTTTGCTCACTTAAGTACGAGTACAATGAATTCGCCGACTGTTTTTCGACCTTAGTTGGAAGATTGTACTGCAAATTGAAAGGAATAAAGGAAGAGCAAACCAAATTATCACTCGTAACAGCGAGAAGACTCTTTTGTATGTTGAAAAGGAAGCATTAAGACGGATAAGTTGGGTTTCTGGCAAATTTAAGCGTATTACTTGAGCAATGTGTTGTAATTTTGTGAAGATTATCCAGACGGACAACAAGCATTTATAGCAAATTTGTCTTCTTAGGTCATAGCATTTAATCTGCTTTGGCAAGCTGTACATGACTTCTATTTGGTTCGCAGACGTCAAGAAGAACTAGGCATAACAAATTTTTTCATGAAGTTGTCTACACTTTTAGCCATGAACCCGGAAGGCAGGTTGCTATTTCGTCTTGAGACACTATGCGGATCGCAAGCACGTGCTCATAGTAATGTTAGATTCTTGCTCACTAAAACCACGTCCCTTCGAAATCATGGATATCGTGTTTGTTACTCGACTAATCCAGCAATTTTTCTATTATGAAATGAACATGTCTGATAGACTGATAGTCTCTGCATATTCTGCAAAGTTGAATACAATAGCTCTACACCGGCTTCAGGACTTGTTATATGAGCAGCTCGGAATATTTTTCAAGTAACTGATACATTTATCTGTATTTGTTTTCGAGTTTCTTAAGTTTCCTTTTCACATTCGACTTCCAGTTTAACTTTGGCCCAATTGTCATTTCGAAGTATATGGATATAGCCTCGTATGCCACAGGAATGTGGGCAGAGTAAATAAGTACGAATATAAGCAGCTTGCCCGTTCTTCTGTAAACTAAATTTACTTTAACAGATCCGGTTCCATTGAGGGCAATCCGTCAGGCCTTTGTCATTATTAGGAGCGCTTTGTAGTTTAACTGTGTCGATCGTTTGACCTACTGCTAATATAGCAATATCATCAGCAAACGTAGCTAAAACAGTCTATTCTTGGTTTTTTTTTATTTTTTTTTTTCCTTTTTGGGGATGAGAAATGGCGTTGACCATCCCCGTGTGTCCGGCTCTCTCCGCATGCTTTCGGATCATACGGACTAAAACTCCTCCCAACCCTGTGGCTTCTGACACAACCCCCTGGGACCGCTCTTCGCATTACTTCAAGGGGCTGTGATCCTACACCCGTTCGGGTTTACGTGCTTTCCCGGTATTGTTCTTCTTTTCTTTTCTTTCTTCTGAGAATATCTTCCACATACTAGCAATTTCTTCCCCAGTTCAGGTCACTCGTCAGCATTTTATCCACTATGTTTTCTGGGTTGAAGACACCAATGCTGTTTTCCAGTGCTGTGCGTTGCGCTTCCCATCTTCTGCAGGCAAAAAATGTGTGATGGACGTCGTCTGCTGGGGAGTCGCCGTACTGGCAGGCTAGGCTATCCGTTTTGCCGATGCTATGTAAAAACGTTTTGAAATTTCCGTGTCCGGTGAGGTTTAAAAAGATGAGTATTGTAGAAAGTGCCAACCTTATAAAGCTTAAATTTGAAGCTTAACGAACGCTATGTTGTTTAGTATTCTTTCGACAGCCATCAATAGTAAACGCTCTCAATGAATTTTTAAATATGGAAAAAATTTGTCATCGTTATGCTATACAATACTTTCATTTGAAAGGCCTCAATCTAACCAACATCAAAACGGAACGGGATTCTACTACTCTGGGAGAGTCTGCTCCTTCGTTTACCGCAAAAAAATATTGGGTAGCAGAGTTTAAACGAGGCCGTACGAGTTGCCAAAACACAGCAGTAAAGCCGAGTTTTTGAGTCGATTCCTAACCATGGATGAAACACGTGTCCATCACTTCACACCGGGGACGAAGGAACAGTTAAAATAATGGACTCAAAGGGGATGATCGGCTGCAAAGAAGGCGAAGACAGTTCCATCTGCCGGTGTGATAATGTTCATTGATTACCTTCAGAAAGGAAAAACTATAAACGGCGTCTATTATGTGAACTTATTGCAGCATTTGAGAGATGAAATCAGGAAAAAACGGCCGCATTTGGCGAAGAAAAGAGTTTTGTTTCATCAAGCCAATGTACCAGTTCACACATCCGTCATCGCGATGGCCAAAATAAATGAGTTAAAGTTCGAATTGCTTCCTCATGCACCCTATTCGCCAAATTTAGCTCCCTCGGATTATTTTCTATTTTTGAATTTGAAAAAGCCGCTCGGTGGTAAAAGATTTGCCAACAGTGGAGGTGGAGTCTCATGGCCGTTTTAAGGAGCTCGACGATTCTCGCTATAAACAGGCTATCGGAGCTTTTGAACATCGCTGGGAAAAGTATATTGGGCTAAAAGAAGACTACGTAGAACAATAAAGATCTTCTTTCTCAAATTTTTTGTGTTTTTGTTAGGTCAGGTACTTCTGGGACTACCCTCGTATATACGAGATGTAGACGTGGACTGAGAACACTTCCTTGCGGTACACTGGCTAAAATTTCTTTGAATTGCGCAAATTGATTTCCGCATCTGACATGGCTTCCTTCTGTAAGAAAGTACTTTCTGCTCGATTTTTAAAGTTTTTTTTAGCAGAATACATAGCAGGTGCGTTCTATGTTGCGTTCAAGACCTACTTGTCTTTTTTCACGGTTTTTTGTTTCTCTTACTATTTCTTTTAATTCCGGTCTATGTATAACTAAGACAACAGCTGGTTGTTTTTTTTCCTTTGATAGGGTGTGATTCACTTCGAGCACATGGAGCGCCTTCTTAAAGGCTTTCCATTTCGTATTATAGCCAGTTAATCTTATTGGTTGCCGTCTTTTTGATTAGAGCTTCACTTATTGTCAAAATGACTGCAGAATGCTCTGAAGAAAAATCAAGGCATTCATTAACTTTTATAAAATTTGTACGGATTGGAAGGTTCATCTCGATTTTACCGGGTGCTTCATAGGGAAGTGGAAATGCATTTTACAAGCATTTCTAGTATTTTTTCCAAAGACCGAAAAAACTAGCAACTTCGCTAAAAACTTAAATCCGTTCGTAAGCCTGTCCCTAGAAAAGTTTGAGATTGCAAGGAAGAATAATTCGACTGTTGGCTCTGACAAACTACCAGCGGGCTGTTTATCTGATCATTCGCTAAGTCTTCTATAGAAATAATTTGTCTCATCTACAAGAGGCATGTATAAAAAATAACATAAAGGCTGAGTGCAGGTGCCCATGGTGCTACTACGCGGGATGTATTTTGGGAGCTGATCAGGTAAGTGATCCTACATTTGTAATGGAAGGTTACATCAGTCCAAACAGACTTAATGTCACTTTGCGAAAGTGACTTACTTCTGTCACGAACACTAGACATATTTTTGATGTTAGAACGTCTGCGAATCACTTTGACCTCTGTCCTAGACAATCGATAGTTGCAGATTCCTATCTTCAGATCAATGAGTGATAAATCTTGGAGAGGTCCAGGGAATTTAAAGCTGATATACGACAGATTTTCATAGAAATCAAGGCAGTAGTTTATAGTAAGGAGGTATGACTGATTTTGACTTGCGGTGTAATGCTCTATTTGTTATGCAGCTTAGGAGCTATTCATCTGAAACATGTTGTGCTTGTAACAAACTTCAGCAAGGAGATTCGTTATAATTAAACTTCTTCAATGGGTAAGGCAAGTGTTAGTACAGAAAGAATTGCCATCAATAGGATCATATAGCTGTATGCTTACAATATTGATAATACGGGTCCAACGAAGAAGGCGAGAGAAACCGAAATACAAACCCCTGATAAGCAAAGAATCAGCTACTCATCGAGTTTGGGAAAACCTCACTTTCATCGGGTTCAACTTCTAGCTTCCTAAGGCCATGACAGCGATCGGCTCCAGCAAACTGGTGTTATTTGGTTTTGGACTAAAAGGCAATAAGTGGGGCTAGTATTGAGGCACTCCAATAGAAAAATATTTCATCACATATAAAGACCCAGAAGGTCGAAATAACAGCCACGTACCAAGATGCTGATGTGATACGAAATGTTTATTTTACTGGCGTGGCAAATTTGAGGATGTGAAGGACCTTGCTCCCATCAAGAGGGTTTTTCGGTTTCGACGATGAAAGTGCCATTCATGGATAACGGCTGGGTGTTTAAATTTCGCTTTAATGACAGCAGAGAGCATTGAGTTTTAGAAGCACTAAATTCCACTCGGTTGATAATTCCCCAATTGGTTTTGCTGTTAATATCGGAATTTAATGAGCTTAACATACGCTGGCGTTCCCGTTCTACAGCCGAAGAGCAATGACGTGAGTCTGGAAACGAATATGAAAAGCAGAGAGTACAGTCGTCAGCAAAGGAATATATTGGATTAGAAGCAACAGACAAGAAATCGTTGATGAAAATTAAAAAGAGTGTCGGAGATAGAACGGATCCCTGGGGCACACCAGCATTTATTTTGTGAATATCAGACTTGAAACCGTCCAAGACAACTTGAATTGAACCTTCCGAAAGGTAATTTCTAATCCATTGAAGAAGAGAGCCGTGAATTCCAATAGCACGCATTTTCGACAAAAGAGCCTGATGCCAAACTCTGTCAAATGCCTTAGAAATATCAAGTGCAACTATCTTGCTTTTGCCAAATTGATGTACGGTTTGGTTCCACTTTTCGGTGAGGCATTCAATCAGATCACCAGTGTACCTGTTGCTACGAAAACCGTACTGCCGGTCATTCAGAAGTTTTCTTGTTTCGAGATATTTCATGAGCTGACGGTTTATCAGCGTTTCCATGACCTTGGAGAGAAGGAACGTAAGTGCAATGGGTCTATGGGAGGAGAGAGAAGAATATTCGCCTTTTTTAGGGACGGGCTGGAAAAATGCTGTTTTCCATCTGCTCGGAAAGAATCCTAAAGAGTAGGATTGATGAAAAAGCTTACGCAGTGGTCTTGCCAGCGTGGAAGAACACCTCTTCAGAAGAAGGAGAGATATACCATTTGGACCAGCGGATTTATGTATATTAAGATCTTTAAGTACTCTTGCTACTATACGAAAGTGAAAGTGGATTCGTCCCAATGTAGATTCGACGCACCCAAGTGTAGGCGGGGACAAAGCACAATCTGGGAGTGATGAACTAGCCGCAAAATGTGCAGCAAGCAGATTGGCCTTGTCTAAAGAGCTGAAAGCTGGGATGTCATTGTAAATGAGCGTTGGGATGGAGGATGAGGGAGAATTTTTAATGTTTTTGACGCGTGACCAAAAATTGTTACTACCTTTGGGACATTGCAGTATTTTTTGCCTCAGTTTTTGGTTGTATTGGAATTTCACACGCTTGAGAAAGAAGGCTCGTTTAAACTTTGTGCCTTAATTCAGAGGCAAACTCATAGTTCCAGATCTATTACTTACATAAGTGTTAAAAAAGAAAAAAAAAATTGCAAAAATTTATTGCAGAACGGTTCGATGTAGGCCGAAGTCTTGTCTGTCCATCTTAGGTCCGTTGTTTGCTTGCAAGAGATTTTTTCACAGCCAGATGAAAAAGGTGAGAGATCAGAGAATATTTTTTGTGTTTTTTTATGCATGCCTTGGGTATTGAAACCAGTACCTCTCGCGTAGCAGTCGACGAATATATCCTCTGTACCGTGCTGCTTCAAGTTTTTGCTTGATTTGTATAAAATAGCAATCTAACCAACTGACCGACAGTTTATCGTTGCGCCACCTCAGAAATGCACCGCAAAATGAAATGGTGTTTTAAGGTGGAGTATTAAACAGGAGGTCTTCGATCAATTAACAAAGTTTTTACAGTGGTTTGAGATGGTTGTGAAGCCTAGTCTATAATAGTTCCACATCAGACTGTAGTTTCACTTAACCTATTTTGCTGGTTGACTGGCTAATAAAACAAATCGGCCTCGGAAATAGCTACATTTTGAGCGATGATAGTCAAATTCATCATAAATTCAAGAACCGAGATACTTTTTACACGTCGCTCTGTCATCCAATAACAGCGGGCTAAACTGTCGGCAGTTTCGCTTTAGCCTAGTAAGTGCCAAAATTAATCTCAAAGATTTTGCGAACGTCCAAATACTTGTAATTGTAAATCAGTCTCTCAAACTTGATGATTTACAAATTGAAATACAATCACCTCTAAAAGAGAACTGTTCATTTCTGAAGACAATTACGTTCGGATTTTTTATAGAAAAAGGTCTTATACTCGTGCATGACTGAGGATGTTTTTCTGATGCCAGAGAATAATCACCTCCTGTAGATACAAATCTATAGTATTTAACAATTTGACTTTTGAATAATGCACAAGACATTTAGTTTTATTTTTAGAAAACCCTACAATGGCCTTAAGTGACTGTAAGTTTGCGCGACTGATTGAATCCTTCTTCCTCGAAATTCGCATCTGGAAAAGTCACTTTCCAATTTTGTTGAGGTAAACTTCATCAATTAGAGTACTTTTGAAAATGAGACATTCAAAGACGATCTATGTAAAAGCAGATACAAATTACAAACTATAAATAGCCTGCTCCTTTCCGGGAAATGGTCATTTATCTAATAGATTCCCTCTGTGACAGTCTAGGGCACGTGTTCGTCCTTCCGAGAAACTAATGATGGCCCAAAACTGTCCCAAAGAAAAAAAGGGGAAAATCTCAATTAAGCTAACTGAACGAGGACGCGCCAGAAAGAGGGGCGAAAAAAAACAGCACCCTCTGCGACTATTTACTTTTTTGTCCATCTGTTTGTGATGAGACATCTCACCGCCTGTCAAGGTGATTAAAATGATTTCCAGGCACAAGTAACATCAGGACAAATATGTTTTCTGTGGCAACATCTATACCCAAAAACCGTCCATTAAAATGTTAAACGAGCTCCAATTACTCGTTATATCACACAGAAAGCAAAGAAAGAGAGAGAAAAAAAAGTATAACCCATGGTCTTCTGTCTTCCTTGGGGTGGAAATACGAGTATCTTCAGGTGACAGGACTTAAACACCCAGGGGGCTCCGCATACCATACATACAAAGTGTAAAGCAAAAGTTTTTTTTTTTTTTTTGCAGTAATGCCCGACCACTACGACAAACGACAACAACAATATTTAAGTGGAAAAGTTGTATCCCTTAAATTTGATTAAAATGATTTTTTTTTTTTGTTGTTTTGTTCGTCGGTTCTGCCTCAGGAATACTCTACAAGGCACCTGGTATCCTTTCGGGAATATCATCCAACTCTATTGCAGTTGGTGTGTGTTACTACAATAGTTTCCATTGAGGACAGTGCTGGAACGCAGATTCCGTTTCCTTTTTTATGATTAATGTGTATCCTGTTCTGCACAGACTGGCGAGGTATGAGCGGATAAAAAGTGATTTTAACTTTTGCAGGACAATGGAAGAATATCAAAAAAAACAGAACAAAAAGGATAGAAGGATATTATATCCTCAATCTCTAATAGTGTGGGCGGTTACAACTTTTTTGGCAAGGCCTTTGACTTATTTCTTAATAGCAAAGTTAATATGAATTGATGCACGTGACGAAATGACATTTTCATTGAGGAGGATTATGTGGCTTGCTCACTCACTAACCGATCAGAGGGCAAGGTGGCAGGTTACAAGTTTTCCTAAGGATAATTGGCTAAGAATAAGGATAATGGGAATATAAAGAAAAAAAAAATGCAGATAAGGCAAAACCTTTTTCTAGATACTTGAAAGTTTGTTGAAGTTGGGTTTTATGCCTTTAAAACGATGCCCAGAGGTTGACGTAGGACTTGAAAAGTTTAAGAACAGACAATTTAGGACACGTGACGCTGACGCCGACGCATGCTTAAGAAATTGCCAGCCCACAAAGTTGATAGGTAGCATAGGAACGAGATATAATAGCATTTCTTTTCAAATTTGATTATGATTTTAATTTCAAAATGTTTTTGTTGAATTTTGAAAATTTGCCTGAAGTGGTGTTGGCACGACGTGGTTGAAGGGATTCGTTGTGTGTTTTATTCAAAATTTTCTTTTCCCTGATGGAAGAAATATGGATTTACATGTGAGACGTTTGACTGTGGGGATTTTTTACCGCAGGCGAAGTAACTCAAAATTCATGTACATCAATTTCTGAAATTCAAATCAGACACATTGGGGTTATTAATCCAGCAAAGTTTGAGTTACAAGTGCTCTCCGTACTGGGGTAGTACTGCCCTTGGATTTATTCATAAAGATTCGAAACCTGTGGTAGGTTTGATAGCTAGTACATGTGTAAATGTGGTATCAGTTTTTGGGGGCTGGCGCCGGTTCATAGTGTAATTAAGGAAAAAACTGAAAGTACCTTTAATGATCTTATCATAAATAGTACCCTACGGTTAAGTACAATACTTGTTAAGAAGTCTTTTGATTTTAAGCATTCCATCATCTGTTTGAAAGCATGCCTTTGGGATTTTGCCTAAAAGGAAAGAGTTTGTCGCCTTCAAATTTTATTGAATGTCTTTTGTCTTCTGTCCTTAAGCAAAGAACTAGTCCATTGTACGCCTTATATGTTGCTTTTACTGAAATTGCTCAGTCCTTCGAAGAGGAAGTGCTCTGCGGTGTTGTCATTACTTTCATAGCAAGTGCCGCAGGATGTTATCCCACTTATGCGCAGTAAAAACATTCTGCAATCTCTCCTATAAAGCTCTGATAGACTTCCGAAAGCATTCGTTTAGTCTACCGGCAACCTAGAGAATCATGCATTTGCGGTTATGTACATATGGAAACCAACGGTTAACGGAAGCCCAGACCAAGCACGGAAGCAGTTCTCACGCAGTTTCGGCACTTGGAAATTTTTTTTCAGTAAGCTTCAGAGATTTCCTTTCCCATGTGACCTAGTGTCCAAATGAAATTCAGTGAATTTAGTCTTCCGACTGCGTTTAGTGAACTTTTGCATCCTCGAGATAGCTTGTAAGTCGTAAAATGGTTCAGCAAGCCCTCTTCCCAAAATAGTTCACGTATATCTCCATTTGGAAGACAGACACAAGTTTTTCTAAGGAGTAGTGAAAACTAATGTTGACGTCCTTCAGAAAACCACCAGCGCCGCATACTTAGTTGATTTTGGAGCTTCGTGAAGTCTAGACTACATTCTTTTGCTGGCTCAGATTCTGGCTGAAACTATTCCTAGGCACAGGAAAACTTTCGTGTTTTGTTCTGGTATCATTTATTTTTTATATTTTTTTTCATTTATTTATTCCAAGCAATGAGCACATAAGTAAACGATATATTAATAAACTTAATAGATACTACATAAATTTACATATTGGAATATATGGTACATCCTTTAGTTAAAAAACTAGTGACGGATGCATTAAACCAGTTTAAAGAAATTTATAACTTAATATAAAATACAATTGTTGTGGGGTGATTAAGATTATATAAGCTGAAAACGTTATGCTTGTAAATTTAGTGCATAAGATAAAAAAAAAAGCTGAATTTTTCTTAAGTAAAAGCTGCGCTATATAATTACTTTTATTATAGTAAGTTGTTTATTTCATTGTAGTGGCTAAATAGCCACTTTTTAATTTCTCTGTTGAATGAAAAGATTTTTTTTTGTGCTTCGAAGTTCGAAAGGTAACCTGTTAAATAGTCTGGGTGCTACTGAAGTATAAAAATGTAAAAAGCGATGAGTATTGTGAAGTGGAATATTAGCAAGACATCGTTCTGTGCTGCGAAGTCCGTAGGTAGTTTAATTTTGATTTAATAAATTTCCACTTCTTAAGTTAAACATTTTTAAGACTTTGTAAAGATAAAGATGTTTTAGCGGAAGTATCTTTGATTTGAAGAACAAACAAAAACTATGTTCACGGCGTTTTTTTCTCCATATTAATCTTAGTATATGTTTCTGAGATACGATTAGGGGTTGTAAACTATTACCATCCCAACATACGAGCCCATATTGCAACTTAGTTTGTACCAAACTATAATAAATTGTTTCTAAAGGTTTCTGGAACATAGTTTCTTTAGGCGATACATAATATATGTTGCCTTTAGAAGATATTTTTTTAGTAAGAAAGTATGTATACTCCATTTCATATTATTGTCAATAGTTAAACCCAGATATTTAAAAGCATTAACATTTTCAATAGAAAAACATTTTGAAGAGCAGGTCAGGCTTTTCGAATTTGAGTTTATTTGACCGTTATTAGCGACATAATTATTAATACTAAAACACATTTTGTTACAATGTCTAGTGCATACCGAACCAATGTCTTAGTATTTCCAAATCATGGTTAATATCAGCAGTCAAATCCATTACAGACACATTTGTATATACGCATCCAATATCATCTGCAAAACCAGTTTGATTACACTCTAATTGATGGTTAAGGATAGAATTAATAAAGATTATATATAATAGAGGACCAAGAACGGAGCCCTGTGGAACTCCGATCTGAACATCTCGAATTTCACTGAAAGAATTCCCACTCTTAACCATTTGTTTCCTATCTTTGAGATATGAAGCAAACCAATTAAGAATGAAACTCAATAGGAGATCGTGGTCAACAGTATCAAAGACTTGTATGATATCTATAAAAAGAGCAGCAGTGTTTCTTTTGCAATTTAAACTATCGTGCACCTGACCGCAGAAATTAGGAAGTGCATCTTCTGCTGATTTGCCCCTTCTAAAACCGTATTAGTGCTAAAGAATAATTGTTTTTCAAGAAATGCGACAACTCTCCTCTTTATTACTTTCTCAAAGATTTTTGAGAAGACCGGAAAAATAGAGCAATATACGCTTTTGTTGAAAATGTGTGCTAAGACATCAACAACATTAAAACAGATTTTCTTCAAAAAAGCATTTGAATATAACTCAAAAGAAGAGATTAGTTCATAGAAAAAACTATTTTGTTGACCACTTTCTCTATTATAACCAGCATCAGAAAGAGTAATGATCGGAACGCTAATAAAAAACTCATTGAAGACATTAGCCATTTCTACAGAACTAGTGATATCCCTATTGTTAAACTTTATTTTAGAAGGTAATCAGACATCCAAGGCTTTAGTCTTTTTTGGTATCTGGTATACATAAGACTAGTCTTAAACTACCAGTGCGCGCTGTACAAATATCACGTCTTTAAACGGAAGATACGTTGGAGGGTGCAGCGCATGAGATGAATACCAAAAGGAAGGAGATTAATGAGTGCGTTTAGAGCAGATCTAGGCGTGCTAAAAAAAGCCCTCATACAGCTGATATGGATCGGTCTTTGGAGTCTGGTAAAAGGAGAAGTGACGTGATTTCGTGAAGGCCTGTTTCACCAGAAAACTGACGCATAAGATATAATTCGCCCTATCACAGCCGTGCAGATCCAGATGACTCTCCTCGATGATAATCTTGGTGAGAGCACCGTTCAGGTTCTGTACATCTTCCTCTCGTTTCTGTTTTATTCTGTGGTGAGGATGAGTATTAACAGGTTTGTCAAGTATCTACTTGGTTTTCTACGGACTCCGTCCCTTCAACATGGTAGAGAGCTCGAATCCGATTTTGAATTCGATGTACCTGTAGTCTGACTTGAAAAACCTCAGATGGTATTATACTTTTCAGCCGATTATCTCCGTAGCGTACCTGTTAAATAGCATGAAATTCTTATCTTACTCTCTAATTTAATGCTGACGGAGAGCCAACAGCCAGGTCAGGCAGTAGCATAAAATCCAGAAGATGATTGCCTCTCTCTTTGCATTTACTTACGCAACGACGACGTTTCGTCTGTCTGCTGCAAATAAGTCTTGCTTGCTATGTCATCTCTCTTACATGGACTAGAAGCTTCAAATACATCCCAATCTACTTTCTCATAAGTACTTTGCGGTTATGTCAAAGCCTCGCCTCATAGAATAACCTGTTTAGGTTTTATAGCATAACGAGATGGAGCAATGTGCCATTCTCCCAATCCCGCACAAGGACAATCCTCCAAATTGCTTGCCGAATGAAAAGATAGATATGAATTTCGTGGTTTGTTTTCGTAAGATGAATATCCTTTTGATGGTTATTTTCTAGGCCTGTTAACACGTTTATAAGTACTTCTTAGATTGTTGACATAAGGCTTCTGGTTTTCAGAGAGTGCGGTAGAGTGAGTCTTGTAAACAAAATTAAGGAAAATACACCTCTGCAAATTAGGTAGGATTTGACGTCCTATTCTTCCTCTCGCTTAAGTGAAGCCCCGTGGCAGCCCCTTTAGCCGAACCTAACCCAACCGACTCATAAATTTACACGACCCTCTTCCAAATTTAACACAAAATATCATACATTACAACTTGTCCTAGTCATTCAACTAAATCCCTTAAACCCATGTCAATAGACTTCCTCGGAATATTACAAAAATCACGTTCCACTGAGTATATAGTGCGAGTATAATAAATCCACCAACACAGCACGGCCTAGTCGGACTTAAATTCCAGCGATAACCCTACATAAACCCATTATTTATTTTTCACACCTCACTATCGATAGTGCCCTCTATGTAATGCCCCTTAGGCACGGTTTAGCCAAACAATAAACTAAATTCCTCTTCATTATCGATTCAATTGCATACGCCTGGGACGGATTGTGTATGAGTCCTAGAACACATCGCCGGCAGCAGTAATTTTATTGCTGTTGAAGAGCCATTCAGTATTTTTTTTTTCTTCTACACAGACTATCACCACCCCTATGGAGCGCATCCCCTGTGGTTGTCGTTCAAAATGCACACCCCAAATAAAACATATCCCTACACCTACACAGCCTCACTGTGACCTGGAATACAACAAAATGTATGGATTATAAATTGAATAGATTCTAATCTTCGGGCTTCAATTGCAAAACATCATTTTGCGTTTAACTCCCCAGATCCCTAACCGATTTTAACTGCAATATGTATTCACAAGTTCCGATGTGTCCCCTGGTGTGCCACTCAGTATGACCTGGAACAACCGCCCGGCGCAATCTTGCCCAGCTGCCCCCAACCAATGCGCATATTTAAAGGTTATCGACTCTAAGTATCTCTATCGATAAAACTGCATGCATTAGTCGTACTCGTATATCGGTGACATGGAGCTGCATCATTCACCCGGTATCCGATAGTACATAGTAGCACCGCAATGGGTCCTCTCATCGTTCTTCGGAAGATGAACACCGATAGAGGGTGGTCGAGTCGAAAGATGGTGAGATATTAAAGGGCTTAGGGGTGGACGTATCTGCATATATGTATCTGCGGCATATATATACGAATGGATGGATTGAATTCATTGAAAACGATGCCATTCGGTTTTTTTTTTGCTCCTAGTTTTTGAATTTGAATTCGCATTTGCATAGTTTTTGTGCAACGTCAAGAGGGCGAAACGGGTGGTGAGTAAAACGGAAAAAAAATGTTACGTATACGCCTGAGTGAGTGACATCACACTGAGTGCGGTCGGGAGGATCGAAAGGTTTAGAAGGCGAAGTCAGCTTTGTATGTCAGTAATTGATTGATTCATTGCTGTAATTGGACTGAGCTTAAAACGAAAGCAAAGGACTTGCTTGTCAGGTGGCCTGGAGTTCAATCTTTTTTAACTTTCCATTTGCACTTGCATTTGCATTTTGAGGTTGAATTTTAAAATAACTATGGAGACTTGTCCAAATGCTAATCCACAAGGACTGTTGTAGTTGCAAAACGGTTTTCTTTCTAAGAAACAGTGTCAAGTTAACATGATTGAAGTGGAATACTTTACGCGGCTTCATCACTCAGAAACAATTTAGGATCCTTTGGTAATGGCCAAATTATAGACCGAACACATTAGGACTGTCGTTCACCACAGCCAACAAGTTTCTACGAGTACATGGGTCTTTCAATACCAACCACTGGTTTGGTTCATGTAATCACTGCTAAGGAAAGGTGCAGTTTGTAAAAACTCAGAGCTCTGTTAGGATAAGCATGTGATCCGGCGATAAAGGGTCGCATCCTCTTGAATCTATTCGGTTAGGATTCTAACTTCTCACGGCTCTATATACGTATAAGCTATCGCTTTGAAGTTTGTCTCAACAGCAGTAGTAGATTTTTCAATTCTTATTCTACAGCAGCTGTCAAAGTTACCAATGAAATTCAGCTGCCAAAATATTCAGTAAGGCATCCCATTATGCTTGCGGAAATTTTTAAAAAATATTATCGAACTTCCGGCCCAGTGATTTTCGTCGTCATCATGGGTTCACTGTGCAGACAATTCGTCGCACCGTGGAAGAGTTTGAGCGTGATTACACTCTTTCGGATCTTCAGCCACCAACCAGATAGAGATTGGTGCGAAATCAAGAAAATACTAATGAAGAACCCCCACAAATGTCGGATCAGCAAAATTGGACATCGCACCGAGATTCAATCCGGCTTATCTTACGGTTGGATTTGAGCCTAAATCCATATAAGATTAAGCTGACGCAAGAGTTAAAGCCGGACGACCATAGACAACGCCGTGAGTTCGCTAATTTGGCGCTGGAAATGTTGGCTGGAGTTCCGAATTTTGGCCAAAAAATCATCTTCTCGGACGAGGCCTAATTTTGGCTCAGCGGCTATGTCAATAAGCAACATTGCTTATTTGAGCGAAAACAATTCACAAGTGTTTGGACAAACATCAATGCATGGACAAAGATTGACTGTTTCGTGCGGTTTATGACATGGTGGCATCTTCGGAACTTATTTCTTTCGAAATGAAGAAGGAGACACCGTTGCCGTAAATGGTCTCAGGTATAGAGCGATGTTAACCGGCTTTCGGTGATCAGTACTCGACAACATTGATATATCCTAGCTCTGGTTCCAACAAGACAGCGCTCTTCAAGCGACTCAATGACTCAACGCCCGAAGCTGTGAAGGAGTAATTTGGCGACAGTGTCATCACACGGCGAGCGTTCATCAATTTTCCGCCGCGATCATGCGATTTGACACCACTCGATTACTTTCGATGGGGCTACGTCAAGTCCTTAGTCTACCCTAATAAGCCAACCAGTTTGGACGAGCTCGAGGCCAACATTTGACACGGTATTGCCGGAATAACGTCGCACATATTGGACGGAGTCATCAAAAATTGGACCGACCGACCGCTTGAAGCACTGCTATTCGAATAATGTGCTATTCCACACATAGTGGCATGAACGTGGCTTCAAAATAAAGTCAGAATCAATTTTATATTTCACGCCGATGTTGTTTTATTTAAAAATTGTTTCCTATGGTTCCTATCTGGTCACCCAGATGTGCTAAAGTGTATTAAAGATGTTTTTTTTGCGAAGCGATTATAGTAACCACCTTGATCAAAAAGTTCCCGCACCACACCACCCTGTGGCGCTCCCATTGTCCCGATTTGAGTTCTGCTTTTTTTTTGTTAAGTTGGTAAATCTGTTGTTTATATTCCCTCTAAATCTTAGCGTCATGGCTAGACATTTGCAAAAGTTACGTAGCCAAGAGTACATCTATCTCTGTGTGTGTTGGCGATTTTTTACAATTTTAGAAATGAATTTAAATTTGCAAAAACGAATTTGTACTAAATTTTGCGTAAAAAACGGATTTAATGGTGTGCGAACGTTGGAAATGTTGGAAAAGTGTTTCGGCAACGATTCTATAAAAAAAACGGTCGTTTACCAGTGGCACGAGTGGTTCAAAAGTGGTCGTAAGTCAATCGAAGATGATGAACGCAGTGGCAGACCATCGACATGGAAAACCGACAAAAACATTGATGAAATACGAGTAAAAGAAATGTTGGTCAATAACCGCAAATTAACCATCAGAGAGATAGCGGAAGACTGTGGATCCGTCCAAGACATTTTGGTTAATGATTTGAGTTTCCGTCGTGTAGCAGCAAAGTTGGTGCCAAAAGACCTCAATTTCATGCAAAAATGAGACCGTGTTGACGTTGCAAAAGAGACGATTTGCGCGGCTGAATCCGATCCCACATTTATCAAAAGTACGACACGCAATCTAGACATCAGGCAAGTGAATGGCGTTCACCAAATGAGCCGAGACCAATTTTTGACGAAAAATGCAACAAATACCATCCAACAGCCACCGAATTCACCTGATTTAGCTCCCTGTGACTTCTTTTTGTTCAATCGAGTTAAAAAACCCACTACGGGGAACGCTTTTCAGCAACTGAGAGGAAGTAATGAAAAAATCGCAGGAAGCACTGATGGACATACCGAAAACCGAATATAAAAAATGTTTCGAGGATTGGATCAAGCGCTGGCACAAGTGTGTTGCAGTAGATGGGTATTACTTTGAAAGGGACAATATAGATTTAGATGAATAAACTTGTATTTCTAATTTTCTGAATACATTCCGGGAATTTTTGATCAAGATAGTAACTCCAAGAAGCTCTGGTATTTTTTATTTGCGAGTTAATAATCAGGCATTATTAATGTCCCGGCCACATGAGATACGAACCCTAAAACCAAAGCATCTATTTTTGAACGAAATAAAAAAATGGCTTTTCACCCTAGATTGTTATGCGCTCAAAAATCTGTTCATATATATAATTTAATACATAATAATAATATGTAATTCAGCTTGTTGTAAATATTCCCGCCATTACCTTACACCAAACACAGAATGTCGCGGGCTATTCGCTTCTAGCACATCATGCTACAGAATTGACTCTTTATTGCTTTTTTTTGTTCTGTTTTAATATTTGTAATTATAAAAAATTAATTGAATTAATAATTAAAAAAAAATAAATCTGCAAGGCACAAAGCCAAATTGACTGTCGCAGAATTTAATAATTTTGTGTCTTCGACTGTCAAAAACTTTTGGATATATTGACACCGTATGCGACATTAGTTCCACCGGTCAGTAGTTGTTGCAATTTATGGTGTAACCTTTCCATTTATACAGTGGAACAAGACAGCTTTCCTTCTACTGATTAGACATTCGATTGTCTTTTAAACCCGGGGTATCCGGTTGTGGCCCATACTTTAGAGGGTATGTTAGCCGGTCCGGCGTTCCACATTTTTTGTTATTGCTTGTCGCCTGTGGATAGATTGTGGAGGTACTTCTTCCAATTCCGGATATGATGTCTCTTTTGTTAACGCACCTGCTCTGGCCACCACTTTACCACTTGCTTGTTGTTCCTGAACGCCAATTTAGTCCTATAGTTCAACGTCACCTTATTTTGGACAACGAGCAGAGTTTTTGCATATTTTTCAACGAAGTCGTTCCATATTTATAGTGCGCTTAGGTTCTCTTCTTGGTTTTTGACAATTTAGAGCCGTTCTCGCAAATTGAGTTCCCAGAACTGGCCTTTTTCCTTGCTTAAATTTCACCAGTTTATATTGTCTACTGCAGACTGGTCTTCTTCCCGAAAATTTCTGCCAGCGAAAGTCGATTTGGAGTTGCTATTGGTTCGCCTAAGGTTACTTAAGAATATTTTGCCAGCCGTTTCGCGTTATTCCAGCAAAGATGGATTGCACAAATATTTCTATTCGCTTTGGGATCACTTCTCCGCTGTGCAGAAAAAGTGCTCGGCGGGGTAGTGTATCCACATACCTTCATACCATTGATGTGGTACTTTCGTACTATTGTCCTCTTAGCCATGCGACGCTGATGTGTGTGAATACATAAGTGTTAGTATATCTGATTTTTCGTTTGCATCACCAGTAGTTTTCAGGACTGAATAATCGATCACGCATACAACTGAAATCAAATAAGATTACAAATTGACTAAACAACAGCAGCAAGTTAACTTCTATTAACAACTTAGTTTCCCCATTAAATGTTACCCATCAAGCGAAATACCGACTGAGCCCGAATATCCTTTTTCACTCTCTATCCAATTTTTCAAAAAAAACCTAACACGTCCTCCGGCATTATTAGAATACTCGTACCCTCTTGGGTGTTGAGTTATATTTTTTTTTTTAAGTAAAAAAAAGACTTCGTGTTAATGCACCTCAGGCTCTTCTTAGGTGTTAAGGGCCGCCCTAGAGGCCGTAAAAATAGGATTTTTTGTGATTTTTTTTTGAGGAAAAATGCAAAATGAGTCGAGTTAACAAAGGTAGATGTTTATTGTACAAATTTAGAAGTTTACTGTGAAACATAATTATTAAATCATAATTTATTTAAAATTGGCGGCTGTGCAGCGTTTCTCAGATGACCTCTCTTTTTTAGAAGGGTCTACGGCCGTACCAGCAGCTCCTGTAAATTTTGAATTCGGATGAGTCACTAAATTTTTTTTTCTTGTACATAACAACAGTTAGAGAAGTATGTAGGATTTTTTTTTGACATACTGATTTTTGACCGAATGGCGCATTTCCAAAGTCAAACTTGCAAAATTCGCAAAAAAAAATCGGCAGGAAATTGTTAATAACAAATGAACTAAGCCATAAAAAAAAAATCTTAGACAATATATTTTTAAAGATCTAGTTAAAACTTGAAAATTGGTTGAAAATTGTTCCAGTTATACGTGCGGCCAACTTGAAAAAACAGCTTTGAGATAAACGCGTTTAAAATTCATAAGAGGCTCGCTGCCTACCTGGCAGCCTTGTACTATACTTTGAAAAACAAGTACTTGCAGATATTCCCCCCCTTAGTCTATTGAGGTCCTAAGGGGCCATTGAAATCAATAAAAACAAAAATAGATTTTTTTGGAAATCCTAGAGTGGCCTAACTCCTTAAATAGCTTCCAAGAAAAGTAGCCGGTGACGGGTAATGAAATTCGTCCTCATCGATTATTTATTTTAAACGACCCACTTCGGGGACCATATTGGCTTTATCAGAAAAAGTGCATGACATGGTTCGACTTATTTTGTGCGACCTACATGCATGCAATAGCACTTTGTGTCTTATTGAGGCAGCCGAAAAAAATTGTGTTTGTTCATCTGCTTTGTCTTTTCGATTTAAACCCTCTCAATCCACCAAATGTCAACAAATCTCTACTTTTACTTCCAAGAAATCCTCCCATCTGTATGCACACCAATTATCCGCCACAAAACACCTCCCCAGCAATCAAAACAATTTCCCTCCAAAGCCACAAAACCAATAGACGATACCAGAGAGGGAAAAAAAAGATATTTTTCAACAATATATCCGTATTTGCAACTACACAAATGTTGACACATATCAATGAAACCTAACAAACGTTCTGTCAACATACGGATGGATGCTTGTGCTTGTGTCTGTGCCTGTGCATTTGCATACGCCACCACAGCTACAATCTATATAAATACAATCCGCAATTTTATTCAGTCTAATCTATTCATGCTGTCGAATGTTAGATACTATCGTCATCATTACATTCGGGCTCCAATTAATATATTCATATCTGGGTGCACTCAATCGGAAGTACAACAAAAACCGGATTTCTTTTTGCATGGAAAATTAATCAAAGCTTACGGAGGGTAGAGGAGAGGAGAGCAAAAACTCGTATCATCCCCTAAATCAATTATTTTCTCATAAATAACTTGCAACGTGGTTTGTATAAAAGAATTCACTCATGCGATAAATTTCCATTTTAGTTGTCTCCTTTTTTCGGTTTCCCGCAAAAAAGTATCTTTTACAAAAAAGAGGATATTTTCTTGTTTTTTTTTTTTTGTTTTTATTTTCTTGATTTTCAAAGAAGGTGGGAGGTTATGAAGGCTACAAGAAAAGGCGATGAGAAAAGCTTTCATCCTTCAAATGGTTTTCCATGGTCTAATAGCGGTTAGGTGAGCCAAAACGGAAGGACTTCCACGACAATCTTTCGTAGATGAGCTGATGAGATTTTATCAATAAAACTTTTCCAATAAATTTCATTTTGTTATCGATTCTGTTTTTCTTTTTAAATTGGACATAGGGGTTGTACGACACACAGAGGACTGGAAGTTCATACTTGTGTAGAAGGTCATTAGAGATAAGAGATTTGCACTGCCAGGTGTATTGAAAGCGTTCGTCCGGAATGAAATTTATGGAAAAGTTTTTTTTTTGTTGGGATGGCGAAAAGATGAAAGTGGTTTTCACTTAAAATTTTGATTGCATAAAAAAGTTTGATGAAAATGAGCAAAGGTTGAGGGAAAACACTTACGAGATGTCTGTACATCGCAGGAGGATGAGTGATCGGTTTGATAGATGTGCGTGGGTATTTGTACTCCAAACACGATCTCATATGTTACGAAATTGAGCTATGATACTCGAACGAAGGATGAAGGATTCTCTACGCTTCAGGCATCTGCAAATTCGAATTAATCGAGCTACAGAAACTCGTCCATTTCTCATTTGTCTGTTGTGGGATATATGTTTGTATAATTATTTCTTCACTACAAGACCATAAGCCCCTCGCATGTGTAAACCTACTAAAATGTAGCAAGCAGACAGCTTTACCCGTTCACCCGTGTTCTGACACATTATGTGTGCGTCCGTATACTCGTATATCAAAACAAATCTCTGAAATAGATAAATTGGTTATTCTACCTCCAACTTCAAGAGATATTAAGTTTCATAAAATTCCAATATATTCCGCCTACAACAATGCGATCAACCCAAACAATTCACCTTCCCCACACCCATTTCATCCAGATGAAGCAGCATAATATACAATATCAGCAATTGAAAGGAGTCGACTTCGTCCTTTCACCCAACGAAATTGAACTTTCAATCTCCTTTTCGTGTGAACGATGTGGTTCGCGATATGTTCAGCAGTAGCTTGAATTTGATTTTCGTCTTTTCTACCTCCATCACGTCACGGTAAATCCCTGTACACTGTCATGAATCTACTCCAGTGTTGTCGCAGTTACATGCTTGGGAGTGGGGTAAATGTCTCCTTGGTCAGGTCAAATTTATAGTAGAATTCCCCAACACGTCATAGTCCATAGCAAAATGGTACTAAGTGTGTTGAATGCACGTCTTAGCTGCTTGCTTGGTAATTGTGCTACACTGGACCGACTGGGTATTGATGCTCCGTATATAGTAGCTGCATGCCAGAAGGTTTCATATTTCGTCCATAACTTAGGTATTTACCATTGAAATTTTTATATTTTCTAAGTCGATATTAGTCAGTCAGGCCGGTGAAGGAATGCCTTTGTTAGGGAACCTTGTGTTTTACGCCAAAGCTGTAAATCCCGAACAGAGGTTTACAAGGATGGAGAAAGAGCACTCATATAAAAATCACAATCTGTGCTGAAAAACTGGAAAGAGCAACTCTGTAGATTGTTAAACGGTATAAACGAACAACATCCCACTGTTAGGCAGAGTAAACCATTCAACCTGGCCGATGACAGAAAATATTTCGTCCACCTGACCAAGATGAAGCTAGGACAGTAATCTCCAAGCGTCCAACAAAGCTGCTGGCCCAACAGCCTAACTTTTGAGTTATTTAAAGCAACAAGTGATTATTGGATACGGAGGTTACCAGTATATAAACTATCTCTTAAATCTAGGTCGACGAAGGTATGCCCAATGAATGAAACCTCAGCATTATGTGTCCGATCCTAGTGAAGGGAAATATCTTGAAATACAGGGGAGCAAATCTCTACACCATCGCAAACAAAATTCAGTCTGCCTGGTTATGTGAATGCCTTAAACCCTTCGTAAATAGTCCGGCCGGTCCCTTTCAGTGTGGTTTTAGGCCAGGAATGTACACCACACATTTCCATATTATAGAAACGAACTACACAAAACTACATGCCTAGTTTTGACATCGCTGCCAAGCCCAATCCATATTATAGAAACGAACTACACAAAACTACATGCCTAGTTTTGACATCGCTGCCAAGCCCAATCGACTCTGCAGCATGATGGGACAGAATGCACGCTGCTGTTTCAAGGTCGTTAACGACAAAACCGAGACCTTCAATGTCAGAAAAGCATTTTAAAAAGCCGGTGCGTCGTCATTTGATTTTTTCAATATCGTTCTTGAAAAAAATGTGCGAAACGCGCAAGCCAATTTCAGAGGCAACATCTTTCAAAAATCTGTTCATCCACTCGCATATATATAGACGATATTGACATAATGAGAAAAAAACAGCGAGCTGTCGAAGGAGCGTTTGCGATTATTGAAACAGAAGAGGGAAAGATGGGCTTAGAGACCAACTACGGCAAAACAAAATATTTGATAACAAAGAAGGACACACAACATCAAGGGTCCTATCGCGAGTTAGCAAGAGACTTTATCTCTTTGTACTTCGGATCCGCTGTGAACTTCGACAACGAAACTAGGTCGGACATCAAGCACTCTCTCTCATGGCTGCTTTTTTCGACTTAGAAAGTGGTAAGCCCGTCTCTCTAGGAACCAAACAAGTTATTTACAGGACCCTGATCATTCCAGTCCTTTTTTACGGCGCAGAAATTTGGGTTACTGACGAAACGTTTCAACAGTCAACTGTATAGGCTGAACACAGATGTCGTCCTCGTTAAAAAAGCTCGGATAAACTAGGGGGCTATGTAACCTTGAACGTATATACACCAGCGCCGTGGCACGGAGAAGTTTCGAATCCCAAACGACCCTGTCTTAAGTGGCGCACACCAATGGAAATAAGTCCAAGCCAACTTCGTGTTTACAACTGCAGCCAGCTGGCAAAAGACTCGCTAACTGGAGAGGCGTGTACATAAACTGAGGCACTGGTCCACCCCGGACTGTAGTCCCATCTAAGTAAGAGTTTTGCTATAGAAGAGTCTATAGCATAGAGCCTAAGTTAGTTGGCACCGGTACTCCACCCGAATGCGAGGATACACTTGTTGCAAATGCTTCCTTCGATTTTGATATTTCTTCCTAAAGTCGATAGTCAACTTCCTGACATGCCTTCCTTTCGTCTCATGAGTTAAAACGATTTATTCCATCCTTTTCTTATTCATACTGGGACAGGTCAGTCTTAACTTGAGAAATATATACAATGGCTCCATCTACTGTAAGTCAGCTATAAGGCAGATATTTTTAGGCCCTCTTGCCATTCGTCTATTTTCTCATTTCAACGGATCTAATTCCGACTGATGCGCAGAACACCTAGTAGCAAACTTGTTCAGAAATTCACTTCCTTGCACGCATTTGTTAGATTTGTAATGGGTGACAAACTGTCAAACTAATCGACAATGGATAATACGAAGCTTAGTTATGCTTCCCAAACCCACCGATGCCTTTGTTCCCAAATGGCCTTTAAGGGTCTCAAGAGGAATAGAATTAAGTGGGCAGTAAAGCACAGGTTGGGGCGGATTTAGGTGCTTACTTCGACATATTTCCTCGCTAGCTGTGTCAGATATTCTTCGTTACACAAGTAATTTAGATCATGTGAATCATTAAGGCTCTTACTTGGTAACCTTGGTAGTGGGATACATTCATTGAGAGGGCAAGCAGTGCCTTTCTTGATCGTTCGTGGATATTGCCCTTCGAAATTCAGACTCCCATCCAGGATCGTACTCAAGTATTTGACATTATTAGTGAGTTCTACATAGTTTTGTATCTTTTGTTTTGTAGTCTCATCACATTGTATCTTAGACCTTTTAGTGGGAAACACAAGATCATTATTGATGGATCAATACCTTAGCCGTTCTTTTGGACACAATGAGTTAATTTTCTTGGGGAAACTTCAATAAGTTCACTCCTTCACACTGATTTAATGGACAAGTAAGGCACCTTATTGACCATAGGCGCATTTGCACCTGAGTGTTTGTTCAATCCACGCTGATTATAGCATTAATTTCCTACATTTTAAAAAGTTGTTGTAGAAGGCTTGGTCTCGATTACCGCATGTTGGGAACTACGGCTTCAATCAAATCACATTGATATGACTACATGTCTTTCCGGATAGCCTGATTTGCCTGAAGGCTTTTAGATTAACCTGATATCAGTACAAAGGCAGTCTTGACTTTTTTCTTAGAAAACGGAGTCTACGATCCGGGGCCATGTGAAAGGCGATTCTCCAACCGCATAAAAAACTCCAAACTCTGCCGAGGTTCTTTCGGTGTTATGGAAACGGATCCTAAGGATTTATAAGGCTTTACCTTTTAAGAGTGGACATCATCATCTTGTCTTCGATGTGGCTGGTTTTATGCAAGCATTTGTACGTAGGTTTTCAGATATGACAATACCGGTGTAGTTACGTCAAGTCTGACATCAGTATCGTAAAGCTTGACGTTTTTAGTGATACACGTGTTCAGAGTGTTTCGTCATACGAGTGCTATTTACTTTTTTTACAGAGACTTGAAAAATTTAACTCATCCAAAGTATGGAATTAAATCGTGAATATTTTGGCACGACATGGATTAGCCATCATGAGTCCCCCTGGTTTTCTGAATTTAATCGTTCGCTCCAGAACGAATTTCGTAAAGGTCATCCAAATTCGTTTGTTGTTCCAGGAAACATCGATGCTGTGTGGGAACTGACATTGCAAGATCATCATGTGACCTAATTGAGGCACCCTTGGGCATTCGTTTCACTCGCATATATTTAAAATTGCATGAGCATTTGGGCGTCGAAAAGATTTCTTCTCGTTGGATACCACATAATTTGACAATAGCTAAAAAAAAAAGGAGGTTCGAATTGATTGGTCCAAAGAAATGTTGAAAAAATTCGATCGTGGTACTTGAAAAGTCGTCTAAAAGGTCGGTACAGGCGATGAATCATGGATCTATCTATATGAGCTCGAAACTAACTAGCAGTCCACTGTATGGGTTTCTCAAGACGATCCAAATCCAACAAATTTGGTCGCGCACAAAGTACTTCGAAGCAAATTGTCGCCTGTTTCTTCGGAAAAACCGGACATGTCGGCACCTTGCCATTAGAGTAACGTACAACGGTCAATTTTGAATGGTACACAACCATTTATCTGACAGAAGTCTTTGAAGAAATAAAGAAAACCAACCGCCAAACATGGATCATTCTCCATAAGGACAATATGAGCTCTCACATTTCACTTTTTGAGGACTCTAAACAGCAAATTGACCCGCCGTACAGCACTGATTTGGCACCCAATGAATGCTTTTTATTCCCGCACATCAAAAATAAATTCCCAGGTCAAGGTTTTTCAACGCTTAAAGAAGCTGTTAAAGCGTTAAAAATGCATGTTCTGGAGTTACTTCGTTCGGAGTTGAAAAAGTGCTTCGAAAATTGGTGTTTTGAAAAGCAGTAAAGCCATTTTCTTAAGTAGAAACCTACGTATATTTTCGAGGGAGTGCTTGTTACATTTGTCAAATTTGTTAATTTCTAATCAAGCGGTACCTACTTTCGGTACAGTATAAATGCTTTAGAGCAGTGTTTTTATTGCAAAGTTTAGTATTGAATCATCCATGCTAGTGACGATGTATTGTAGAATTAGAATCTTTCCCTCCATAACACTTTTACTGCCTGGATATCACCATACAAAACTCTTGTGAACCATTGATGATTCTATTAGCTTTGTTCCGTCATCGAGACAGTCTTCAAATTCAAAGACAAAGACAGGTTCAAATGTTTGAAGCCTGTATAATCTTACCCCTTAGATGATATTCTCTAACGTTCCTCCTGACTGGGATTGTTGGTGCCGCCTTTGTGGCTCGCAAAATAAAAAGACGTGCTACTTGCTTACGTCGTATCCTTCCCAAAAGAGTTTGAACGTCAAAATTTTAATTAAGAGATTAGGTGTACAACAGTGACTGACGATACTGAAAGTGTTGCTGTATGGCTAGGACTTGAACTGTACGAGTTCCTGGAAGAGTACTTTAAGAAACTCTTTGCAGATACTTTCGTATGAGTAGTTCTCAATTTCCGTTCAAACTGGGTTATTTAACATTCACATTGCCAAGATAGAAGGCCAAAGGATGAGAAAACAAAACACTACCTTAGTATGACACATAGTATGAACGACAACGCTGGTGTACGTAAGAAGGCCGGAGTACACGCGTTGGGCGAGATGTAATTTTCAACATGGCCAAGCAAATTTTCGCCCCCGAAATTTGAAAATATTTTCGCATTCCCACTATTGAAAAACAATTTTTATTTTTTTTTTTTTTGCTGTGAGTACCGCAATCGAAGCTCATCAGATGGTCCTTTTTCCCATTTTCCTGTTAGAATTTTTCAACCCTCTGCCTCCGTTTTTGCACGGAGGAGTAACACATGTTAATCAAAACGCTAGCAATATTCAGGGTTTTGAATTTTTTTTTTTTTTTTTTTTTTTTTCGAAATATTACTTTCGTATTGATTTGCTCAAAGGGCGGAAGGAAACTCTGGAAAAGTATCTGCTGTTGTACTATATACGGTATACGGGCACTCACATGCAGGATGCTTAAGCCGAGATAAAACATTCGGCAAATGGAAAAACATGATGAAAAGGGGGCAAAAAAAAAAAAACGAAAACGAGAAAAATATCCTGACGCGTGATGATGCCGACGAAATAGGCAATTGATTTTCAATATCTGAAGCCACCATCACTGTGTTGTGTAAATATTTGTTTAGAGATTTTTAGCACCTTGTTGGTGGAATACAGGAAGCCTCTTCCATCAGTCTGTGCGGATGGTTAAAATGCAAAATGGCTCCCTGACAAATATTGCTTCGTTATTGCTCCATTTAATCGAAAAGGAATCGCATGAAGGTTTTTGCTTTTATGGCATTTCTGAAAAATCCTCGAAACGTTATGAATGTTGAATATTTGTTTGGAAGTTGGAATTTTTTGTTTTTTTTTTTTGGATCCCCCTTCCCTAATTTTTAAGCAGGTGAGCCAGGAGATGGTGTTCGTGTATACAAACGCTTTGCTGCCTTAATTGGTGTCTTCTTATGGAGGGTTGGGGGGTGGAAATATAAATAACCTTGAGGGTCTAGAATAGGATATTAAAAGTGATTGCCTATCTGAGTGTAAACAATCGTCTGTGGCTAATGTTTGTCTATTCTTTTTTTTCTTAGGGACATTCTTCCTTTTCCGTTTTATTCTTCTTCTATTCGGGGGGACTAATGAACTGGGTTTGTAATTTATGTGGGGGTGTATTTTTTCGATTTTGTTGTTTTCTTTATTTTATCTTTTCTGCTAGGACTTTTGTTTCTTGTGGGTCACGATTATGAGAGATCAGAAGCTTTCTTTTTTTTTGGATACAAGATTAGCTTCTGCTAAGGAATGTGTTTAGGGATGGGATGAAGATTTATACCGTAATGAAGATACGCCACGATTTATTATTTGCTTTTTTGATTCTGTTTTTTCTTCAGTAGGAATTGGACCCGATGAAGCAGTAATATGCAGACCATTTTGGATTATAAGCAGAGAATCAGATTCGGAATAGTAATGTTCTTTGCTTTTGAGGCTAAGTAAATAAACCAAGTTCTTGGGTATGTTGGTGGTAGTATTTAATGTATTTGAATTCAATTCAACCTAAGCACATCCCTCATGGATCCCTCATGGAATGGGATGCATTCAAATAGTTTTTCGAGGCCGGGGCACCTAAAGGATGAGCATCTTCTTCTTTCACTACACCAATTATGATGGAAGTGCTGCTGCGGTAGATGCGTTTCAACATTTTATTCACGATTATCACCATATTCTTGGTGGACTGGACATACATATCGTTCAACTGAATGAATAGTGCTCTCCAAAAGTAGACCTTCTTAAGCTAAGAGCCTTATTACATTTACTTAAAATTGATTGTGACTTCACTTTGAAGCTATGTTCATGCCATTATGTGTTGAAGCACATCATTAAAAAAGCCGCCTTGTCTTCGCTGGTAGTGCTTCAAGCGGTCGGTACAATTTTTAATGACTTGGACCAATATGAGCGGCGGTATTCCGGCAATAGCCTGTCGAATGTTGGCTCGTCCAAAATGGATGGTTTGTTAGCGTAGACCAATGAATTGACGTAGCCCCAGAGAAAATAATAGAGTCTTGTCAAATCTCATGATTGCGGCGGGCAATTGATGAACGGTCCCCATGGATGACCCAGTCGCCAAATTTCTCCTTCTCAACTTCGAGCGTTGAGTCGCTTGTATGGCATGTAGCGCCGTGTTGTTGGAACCACAGCTCGGTTATGTCGATGTTGTCGAGCTGTGGCCACAGAAAGTCGGTTAACATCGCTGTATGCCTGAGACCCTTCTTCATAACGAAAGAAATAATGCCCGATGACGCCGCCATGCCATAAACCGCATCAAACGGTCAATTTTTGTGGACGCATTTTTGCTTGGCCAAACACTTGTGGATTCTGTTCGCTCCAATAATTGTAATTCTGCTTGTTGACATAGACGCTGAGCCAAAAATGCGCCACGTCCGAGAAGACGAATTTTTGGCCAAAATCCGGATTTCTGGTAAACATTTCCAGTGCCCAATTAGCGAACTCACGGTGTTGTCTATGGCCGTCCGGCTTCAATTCATGCGTCAGCACAATCTTATACGGATGTAGGGTCTAATACAACCGCAAAATAAGTCGGACTGACTCTCTGGCCATACCCAATTCAAGTGATCGGCGCCAAATCGACATTTCTGGGTCTTCTTCGATACTATTTTCTTCATTTCGCACCAATCTCTGTCTGGTTGGTATCTTAAAATCCACAAGAGTGCACTCACGCCCACACTTTTCCAAGGTGCGACGAGTTGCCTGCACACTGAAGCCATGATGACGACCGACCTCACGACGAAATTCACTTTGTATATTTACAACTGAGCCGGAATTCCGATAATATTTCTTAGAAATTTCCGCACGTTCGGCTAGCTTAAAACGATGCATGATGGAATGACAAATCTTACTGAATATTTTGGCAGCTGGATGTCATTGACAGTTACTGAAACATAACAATTGGAAAAACTATCATTGCTATCTGGTCACCCCTCACATAAATTGAAGGCAAAGCTGTGAAAGGCTCATGACTCGAGAAATGAAGATCGTCGCGCCTTAATGGCCAGTAACATATGTAGATGCATCAGTAAATACATTGTGAAGTAGCTCAGACTGCTCTGGACTACTATCAACACAAAAATGGGCGAATGGAATTGTAATGACAACGAGTGCGCGGATCTACAAAAGATGGCGGAAATTGCATACAGGAGATAAATGTAAGCCACGGTCCCGTGCGGCCTCTCAGTTCCGATATGGCTATAAAACGCTCAAGCAATACGCTGGGGGTTACTGGAACCTAGAAAATTGTTGATTCTTTTAAGGAGGACTTCCAGGAGCTGATAATAAACATAGGCAAGTAAAGAATCCATTTTGAGTGAATAGTCCACGTAGGATAGAAGGAGTTTGAAAAAGATAATAACAAAGTCACTTCCTGCATGCGGACGTTGTGCTTTGGTAGAGTACATCTACCAGATCATCAATAAAGTTTGGTAAACGGCTTTCACAATAGGAAATACTTAAAAGGTGAAACGCATCGAAACTATGTACCCGTATCATTCGAGATGTTGTTGTACATACATCTGGTATTTGAGCGGTCTTTCTATATGTTTGAAGTAAACCCCAATTGGGCACAAGCAGCCAAAATCATTGGTTTTATCGAGCTGAGTTTGATTAGTCAACAGACTCAATCTAGAGAGTAGATAACTATGCGCCTGGTGGCCGGAATACCAGCTCTATACATAGGTGCAAAACCTACAACAAATGCAAGCGATCCTATGTCTTGTCACAACGAACCGGGATATTATTAAACCCTGTGCTGTGTATTGATCAAACAACAGACGACAGTAATCTTAATCGGTAGTCAAATTGTGTCCTCCAGGTAGGTAGCCTTAATGGTCGCCTCAAGACAAATCCTGGAAAATCTCAAGGAGTTTCAATTTCAAACACACATTATCGATTCCTCTACCTTCAAATTTCGTATGACAGCAATAACCGTCAAGATGATGTCCGATGATGCAAGCATGCCAATCGAAATTGTACGAGCTTGGGGCGGCGGCGAGCAGATGCGTTGTCCATATAATTCTCCAATTCAGGGATGAAACAGACAGTACGTTCGACACGTATTGTTACGAATGGGACAATCTTCTTTAGAGACGGGCAAACCACTTTGACATCAGCCCTCGTTCGCACCGAGTCAATGTAGAGGCGTTCAAGAAAATTGAAAAAGAGGCACAAGAAGATGATCTTCTACAAGGTGGCACTAAAGTTATCATCCGATGTTCTTGGCCGCCATTTTTCTTATGAATGAAAAACGTTGCTTTTGCTTTTGGATTGTCTTTATTGGATGTCTTAAATTTTTTTTCCATTAAGTCGAGAAAATGATATCGTCTCAGTCCCACCGTTAGACTTGATAACCATTCGGGCCCGATTTGTGACATTTTCCATCAACTCTTGCCAGAACTTCCGACTATAGATTTTTGCGTTCTTGACGGATATTCTCTCAAGAGTCTGAGGCTTGTTTCCACAGACTCATGACTTCAAAAAACTCCATAAAAATAAGTCTGGAACGGTAAATCAGGCGATCTTGCCGGCCAGTGCAAATCGCTAAAACGAGAGTCACAATTCATCCAATTGAGGGAAGAGAAATCTGGCGATCTTGCCGACCAGTGCAAATCGCTAAAACGAGAGTCCCAATTCATCCAATTGAGGAAGGAGAAAATCGTTGAGCATTGGTCTCTAGCGCTCGCCGTCCACAGTAGTCGTTTGGCCCGCGGCGTTTCCATCTTCAACCACAGCTGCGATATTCTCAGCAGAACGGCTACTGCGTGGACGGCCAGACCTGGCACCACTCGTGTTGTACCATACTTTTCTAGGCGAGCGGCTAAACGTCGCCTCGCAGTGTTTGCCCAGTTGGTGTCGGAAGACCGGGAAATCTGCGCCGAAATTCACGTTGCCCCAACACCACTGACATTCATTCATGTCTTGTTGACGTGTATTTTGTATCTGTTTGCTTCACTAATGTCGAAGTAGAACAGACATTTGCCGCCATTTGAAAAAATTATAGCATCTTCCGATAGGGTGATGACTTTTGCTCCATCTTATAGTAAACGGCGCTAAATAAATCTTGTCAACATTCTAGACAATGCCACTATTTATTACTATAACTTTGGATTACTTTTAAAATTAAAGTGTATCGGGATTACTTTTGTATGGCAAAACTAATGGGTTTCACAATTTTTATCCCGAAAGGCAAAGCTAATGCCTTTGAATAAAATGAAAGATGAATTCATCGCGGTTGCCAGAAAATAAATGAAGACGACGCAGCTCAACAAAACGTGATAAGCCTATGCAGTTCACATCAGATGAGAAACAGCTCATGTGGTGCAAGGAACAGGATGTGATATTTTTTAACTATTTGAACAGCAGTCCGCAGGTTGCGAATTTTAATGAGCCTTTTGAAGCAATTAAAGCCGACATTAAGATTCAAAGCTATTGGCCCCAAGTATTGTACATTGACAGAGCTATTAAGGCGCATCATATCTAGCTGAAATGTGCGCATATATTTGATGAATGGAATTATATTAACAGTGTGTATATTACTATTTAAAATGAAATAGGGGAATCCGATGGGCAACAAGGACCAACTTATTTATCTTGACTAGGTTTATGACACTTGGGACGCTGACAGAAATGGAGTAGACTCTTGACTAAGTCTGTCAAGCCCCCAAACAAAGTTTTGATTTATCTTCTATGTTTCTTTCGAATGGACTACTTGATATCATCTCATCGAAGGACTGGTTGTAGTCCTCTTTTGGAGTTCGAATATGGATTTCTCATTCACTGGCTTTATGGCGGCGTTAGTCTATATTTATTTTTTCCCATGAAAAAGGTTTCACATTAAAAGGTTTTGAGGTTTTTACTTAGGTCCATCTCTGTCGCTTTCCAAGAAAAGCTAGTACCCACTTTAACAGGTGGTTCGAAGCAATAGCGATTCTAATAATATACGAGGGTAGTCTCAGAAGTACCAGACCTGTCGTATAGATGGCGGATCAAAACGGAACTGGATTCTACTCTGTAGGAGTCTGCTCCTTCGTTTACCGCAATAAAATATTGGGTAGCAGAGTTTAAGCGACGCCGTACGAGTTGCCAAGAGGAACATCGCAGTGGTACACCAAATGAGGTGAGTTCACCAGAAATGTTGAAAAAACCCACAAAATGGTATTGGATAACCATCGATTGAGAATGCGTGAACTAGCAGATATAGTAGGCATTTCAAAAAGCGCTGCACATCATATGTTGACTGAAAAATTGGACATGAGAAAGCTGTGCGCAAGATGGGTGCCGCGATTACTGGCGAAGAAAAAAGTTTTGTTTCATTAAGACAATGCACCAGCTCACTCATCTGTCATGGCGATGGCCAAAATCGAATTAGAATTGCTTCCTTATGCACCCTATTCACCAGATTTAGCCCACTCGGATTGTTTTCTATTTCCGAATTTGAAAAAATGGCTCGGTGGTAAAAGATTTTCCAACAGTAATTAGGAGGAGTCTGCGTTTGATGGCTATTTTAAGGAGGTCGAAGATTCTCACTATAAACAGGCTATCGAAGCTATTGAACATCGCTGGAAAAAGTGTTTTGAACTAAGAGGACACTACGTAGAGAAATAAACATATTTTCTCCCAATTTTTTTTATGTTTTCTTTGTTAGGTCGGGTACTTCTGGGACTTCCCTCGTACCAACCTTCAAACGATACGTATCAAAATTTGATGACATTTCGACATCATCGAAATATTGAAGCTTTGCTGACACATCTTTTGATATTTTCAAAACCATGGCGAAAACGAGTTTCGTACGTTGATAAAACTCAAGAATGGTTTGAAAAGTGTTATAAGGAATCTGCTCCGACGAAAGCAACTATTTATCGAATGGCTTGCTGAGTTCAAACACGCTCGTGCGGACACAAATGATGTTGAGCGCTCTTGGCGCCCACATGAGGCTGTTATGCCGAAAAATATCAAGAAAATCCACAGAAGCGGCTGTAAAGCCGACATCGCAGAAAGATCTACTGTAAGCGGTCATCATATTTTGCACGAGTATTGTATTTGGATATGCGAAAGCTCTATTCGAAATGGTCTGCTGACAGTTGATGATCCAGAGCACTCTTTGGAGCTGTTTAAGCGAAATACCTGATCACAAAACTCTAAAAAAAGGCTCGCTGGAAAGAGATGTGGCTCCAATGAAGTGGAGATTTTGAAAGATTCAATGAATCGTTCTATAAGAAAGACACAGAAATGTTAAAGCGGCGCCGGAATGATTGCATTACTCTAGAAGGAGACTAAATTAATGAATCAAGTCGAAATTTGCCAAACGATTGCGTTTTTATAAGTTAGTCTCGGGACTTCGCACAGCGTCTATTATTGCAGTTCAAAACCATTCTTTGGTCTTCTATTAGCGTCATCTGTTTACCTACAGTACAATAATGTATGCATGGAAAAACGTGTAATTTATGAAGTTTTTTTTTTTAAAAAAAGATTTCGTTACTTGCCCCCTCTTGTCAATCTTTTACTACAGCTGCATGTCTTCTTTTTCATCAATTGACCGATTTCACATAATACTCGAATGGCCTTTGATGTTGTTGATGTTTATTGCTAACTTGATTATGTTACGAGTTGTCCCATGAAAGTTTATTGAATCCTCTCAATATTGTGTCTGTTTATGTCCCATTCTCTACAAAAGCTGTTGGCATAACATACCCTGGTATATAAGTCACTTGTAATTTTTTTTCTTTCATTTTTGCCTTTCCACACAAAATAAAAAGGGACAACCGTACCAAGGTAACTCAGACCAACTGTGAAATTCTATCCACATATCCCTATAACCCTCCCCCAAGCAAATGAAAAAATCTCATATTCCTTTACCAAACTATTTACGTAATCTGAAGCACTCAGTAAACAGCATATTAACGCACCTACGCACAATTTATTAGCTCATTTCATCACTCACACTTGATTGCTGATAAGCTATTCCATCTACCCACTATGACATTCCAGAGCAGGACTTTGATCTTCCCACCTACGGAAGAACTCAACCCATGAACCTAGAAATCCTGTTGGTATAACTCCGAATCCGGATATTAGTAACGAAAAGCGAACTATGGCAATTTTAATAATGAGAATATTGAATACGTGAACAATTCACTCGGCAGATACACGCTCCATTTAACCTTACCCCCATTCGAAATTCGTATTCGTATTCGTATTCGTTTTCGTATTCTGGCATTTTAGTCACATCGTTGGTTATCACTCATTTTATGACACGCACAACAAATGTCGGGATACATGGTTACACAAAGTTCTATAGATGCTTACGTGTGTTTTCAGTGAGAGACGTTTCTTTATTCGCTCGTTCCTATATTCTGATTAATAAATCCCTTTATTGGATTAGAGAGAGTAGCAAAAAGGATTCTGGTGATGCCATAAATATTCCTTAACATTTCCTTTAGATGTTACTTCTTACTTCTCATTTTCGGCTTTTACTCTTTCGACGACATCCGTTGATCTATGTTAGGTTGTTTAATTTATTTGTTTTTGTTTTTGTTTTTATTTTTGTTGCTTGAAGAAAAGCTCCTTCCTTATTTCTTTTTTTTTCCGTTTTTCGTCAAGCTTTAACAGGCTTGTAAGAGGGTAATAAACTCAAGAATTCTCTTACCCCCTAGAGCTCAGTGATGTTAGCCTTGGATGATGGTAATGATGATGATCACAGTGATGGTGATGCTGCAAGAGTTACCATTAATCTTATCAATTTTTATATACACACACTGGATTGAAGGGGGTGTGCACAAGGATGTTTGTATGTGCCAAAGAGCCATCTATCAAGGATACTCGATAGGAAGTCATTTATCTTGTTTTCCAATTCAAATATCGAGTAAAAATGCTTTAGATACCTAACAATGGTTTACCTCAGCGCTAGTGTTTTGCTGACACGAAGAGGAGACTTTCTGGAGCAGCAAGTCTGTTTAACTTGTCAAAAGCGATTATAACATGTTATAAGGAAATCCTTTCAAGACAGAAGTAAATAATTAAGTGAGGGTATTGGAAAATCTAGGATTAATAAGAGGGATAGAGTACAACTTCTTGTATGTCTGGGGATTTGTGGAGCCTTTCGGACCTGCCTCACAGATGCGATAGAAGCAACCATAGGACTAATGCTCCTACACTTATATATAAACAAAATGACATTACGCAGCACAGCAAGTCTGGTACAAATTAAAGGGATAAGTCTTAACACCCGGACCTAAGGACCCTACTCACCGAAATATCGGAACTTGATAACAGACCGCCTTCACGGAGATTCCCAGCAAAAAAGTCTAGGTTAGCAATAACCCACCAAACAGCCATAATGGCATAAAGTGGTATACGGATGGTTCTACAATGGATTCGGTAGTGCGAGCTGGAATACACGGGCCTAACTTAATTATAACCATAGCTATGGGTAAAAGTCCAAGTGTATATCAAGCAGAGCTACACGTCATTCACGTGTGTGTCAACCATATTTACAACTCTGGTATTAAAAGCGCAATCATCCATATATTCATGGACAGTCCAGCAGCTATAAATGCCCTAAGCTCACACAGCATTGACTCCAAACCAGTCGAAACCCTCCAAGAACTAAGCTCTAGCAACAAAACCAAACTGTGGTATGTTTCCGGTCATGAGGGCATTGATGGAAATGAAAAGGCCGACGAACTGGCCAGAAATGGCTCAAAAATCCCCTTTAGTTGATCTGAACCCATCTGCTGCACTCTTAAATCAGCATTCAACTTAGGTATTAATAGCTGGGAGCATTCAAAATGCATCTCATATTGGGAGAATAGCTCAGGTCTAAGACAGGCCAAATGAGCCATCCTACCCTTCAACAAAAATGCCAGTAGGTGTCTAAATCAAAGTCGGCATGATATCAAAAACTTAGTAGGGTACCTCACAGGACATTACGGTTTAAAATATCACCTCAACAATTTTTTTTTGTTTTTTATAATGAGAGCGCGCTCAAGGGGTTTTTGTACCCTTAAAATGTTTGTACACAACGCAGCCGAAGAAAATTTAGGGAGGAAGAAAGGACAGGTACCGATGTACATTGTTTTTAAATGTTTGTAAGTTATAACGACCAGGAAACACAGATATCGGCAGGGCATTCCATAAGCGAGCTACATGGCTTAAGAACGAATCATGGTATTTTAGAGCACGTCTGAAAATGGGCTTGGGGTGAAACTGATGATCATTCACAGTGAGACGGGTCTTACGGTTTAAAGTTTGAGTGTGGAGCACTGGTGGTGAAAATAGCGATAGAACAGATTGGGACACGAGATATTACGTCGGTGTTCGAGGGTATCCAATGTTTGAGTGATATTAGTATCACCTATAAGTTTTATCGCACGGTTTTGGATCCTATCTAGCAGGTGCAGAGATGTTTTAGGAGCACCTGACCAGATGTGAGCACTGTACTCCAAACTTGGGCGGATGAATGCCTTATATATTGAGGCCAGATCAGAGGGGGCAAAATATTTCTTACACGGCTTGAGAAAACCTAGACATTCCGTTGCATTTTTGACGACACCGAATATGTGGTCATTCCAAAGTAAGTTGTCATTGACACTATACCGAGAATGGAAAGTTTATCAGCAGACAAGAGATCGTTGATGAAAATTAAAAAGAGTGTCGGACACAGAACGGAGCCCTGCGGCACACCAGCACTTATTTTGTGAATATCAGACTTGAAACCGTCCAAGACAACTTGAATTGAACGTTCCGAAAGGTAATTTCTAATCCATTGAAGAAGAGAGTCATCGATCCCAAAAGCACGCATTTTCGACAAAAGAGCCTGATGCCAAACTCTGTCAAACGCCTTAAAAATATCAAGCGCAACTATCTTGCTTTCGCCAAATTGATGTACACTTTGGTTCCACTTTTCGGTGAGACATGCCATCAAATCACCAGTGGACCTGTTGTTACGAAAACCACACTGCCGGTCATAAAGAAGTTCTCGTGTTTCGATATATCTCCTGAGCTGACGGTTTATCTGCGTTTCCATGACCTTGGAAAGAAGGGACGTAAGAGCAATGGGTCTGTAGGAGGAAATTGAAGAAGATTCGCCTTTTTTAGGGACGGGCTGGACAATTGCTGTCTTCCATCTGCTCAGAAAGAGTCCTAAAGAGTAGGATTGATGAAAAAGCTTACGCAGTGGTTTTGCGAGCGAAGAAGAACACCTCTTCAGTGGAAGGGGAGATATACCGAATTTCCATTAGTAGTATGGTATCTCTGGGGGTTTCTGTTTGGATTTTTTAGTCATGACATGTTCCAGCTTTGTTACTTGTAGTTTGGGAGTTTGGTATGGTGGTTGGATAAAATTGAACACATCCGATGCCGTAGTTTTGATGGGTTAATAGCCTCTGGTCATTTGCTCTTGATGCAGGCAGCATACATATCTACTTCGTCTTCGAGAGATGTTTTGCAAGAGTTGATCAGAAAACGCTCTTGCAAACTTTATAAGTGATCAGCAGAAAAGCTAAATTATAAATTCTCGAGAAATTGTTGTACATCCAACAAGGTTGTAGGCGCAACTGTGGATTTTTTCTCGTCTGGTTTTAAATTCTGCTCAAACGACATGTCGCAGGTACGCTACTTAAACTACCCGCTACCTACCTGGTCTAAATTTCAAGTTGGCCCTTGTGACTTTTTAAAGGATTGCAGTCCACAATGAAAGTTTTCGAGTGGTTTCACCTATCACCCTCCTGCAAATCACCTGAGAATTACAGATCCTGAATGTCATAATGTTGAAATGTCGTAACTCATTGCCGTTTCTCCTTATCCTCGGCATTTACTTTCACCTGTGTACGTTCATCGCGGAAAACCAATTTGCATCTGCCTTCCTTCTTCTTTACTAGATCAATAAGCCCACCCAAGGGAAGCGCGAGTGCTGTAGCATTCTATCACTCCCATCCTCTATAACCTCCTTTATCTCTTCTTATTTAGCTTTTAAAATATTTATGATCGTTGGTGATTTAAAGACTCGTTATTCCCTCTAATTCAAACTTTTCAAAATTTCATGGCTTTTCCAGGAACTCTTTTTGCAATTAAATCAATAAATCCTAAAACTCCTTCAGCTTCCTCTTCGACAGTTCGGAGTGTACTTTGTGCAGCCAATTATTTATCCTGTAGATTTGATTTAGGCCCAGCTTTTTGTGACTGTGTACACCATTTCCATTCTCTTAACTTCTGTGTTTTTTTGGAGGTACAGTACCACGTGCGGAAGTGCCGGTTATCTAAAGGCAAAAGGTTTTGCTGTAGGAATCGATTACCCATCTTCCGACCGCTACATCGTTTAGATAAACAAAACTGGTTGTAGGCGTTTGTGTAAAAACCATTCTTGAATTATTTTAAATAAATTTTTGTAACAGTTCTTTCACTCACGACTTGCTTTTATACTTTTATAGGCCTTAACAGCCTCTCCAGGGAGCTCAGTGCACAAAAACAATGAGAATACTTCTTTTGGTGAGCAAAAGATTTCACCTCTGTCATTTACTCACTTTAAATTGCTGCCACGGACGTGCCAACTAGAACAATTTGTAAATCACCCCTGAGTTGACGAAAACATCATCTCTGACCTCCTATGAACTCAAGGAGAGGCTCCTTGCGATAGGGGTGCCAATAGAAGCATTGAAAGAATTGTTTTCTTCCTTAGGGTATTGGTGCTGGTCTTTCCGTAAACACTGAAAACCTTTCTTCGTTTGTTTCTCATTCTGGGTTACAAGGCCAAATAGTACTCGTTAAAGTAGCACAATGCCCGACCGTAATTAAATTCTGAATGGATTCGTTCCTTATTTTCTGAATAAACTTACTGACCGTTGCCTCCAGGTTGACCTTTTTTTTTAAAAAAATCCAGGAAGGGCAGAAGCACAAATAAGTAAGTCGTCCGTTTGCATTCAAGAACTGGGCTTGTCTATTGCTCTCAACATCATCTGAGCTACATTTAAAAGACGAACGCTGCTCTTTCTCGATGGCGAAGGACAAACAACTCACCGACAGCTCCAACTTTTTCATCCTCCTTTCGAGATCCAAGTGACCATAGCTTCTCATGAAGCTCATTCTGGCCGCTTGTCTTATTCATATACCTTTAATCTTGAAGATCTTAAGTTCAATGTTGAGGTGTAAGATGTTTTTAAGAACGAAGGTATACTCATTCACCATGATACTTTGGTCGGTAAGAAAACTCGCCAATCAGATCCAAAATCGTGTTAATAGCTTCTTAGAGGTTGGAAAATAAAGGCTCCACCTGGATAAAAACCATAAGCTGGCGGATTTAAAAATATGCAATTTATGCATTACAATTTTGAAGAGTCAGAGAACGTACTCAGAAATTCAAGGTGACTGCTCACAAAAAACTTCTACTGACAAACAAAATATTTGACGGGAGGCAAGCTAAGTTGGTGCCGTGACATAACGCCAAACGACATAAGGCCAAATTATTTTGAGACATAAGACCAAGTACGTATTAAGATATAGGCGCCTGCCAGACATATTTCGTTCAAAGATAAAATTGAGATAAGAATACCCCACAGACTCCCTCATAGGCGCCTGCTTGACAGTTCTTGACATAACCTTAGCGGAGCGACGAAGTCGCGTGAGCGGCTGAACCCTGCGGGGAAAAGAGTGAAATCCTGTTAGCGAGGGAAGCGAGTCACCCAACCCAAACTTGAAATACGCCAGATTCGCTTATAGGCGCCTGCCTGACAGTTTTAGGGTTAGAGTTACAAGGGTTTCGCACTATGGGCGTTTCTTCGACTCATACGCCGGACGGCCTTCAGCCTCACATGCAGGTGCTCAGGGCGGCGCTACTCGGTGTGTAGTATACTAGTCATTGAATGCAATATTGTCGTCCTTTTTATAGACAATATGTTAACGGAAGCATTGAAGTGTTTACCTATATTATGTAAGAAAAGCAACCTACAGCTGTCGGAGAGATACATGAAAATATATAAGGCCAAATGGTAGATATTTCGTAGAAAATAATTCTTATATTCCCAACTGCCACTTCTGTAGCACCGATATCCCAAGTGTAGTATACAACGTTTGGCTGTTTTTTTTAAAACCAGGAACTACATTTTCTAAGGGAGATATAGACCTTCCTTTGCTCAACGTCATGTCGAATAAATCTCCGAACTTCCTATTCAAGTCGACGTTTGTCTACATGCCACCTTTCGCTTTACGCATTCAAACTTTATTAAATATTTAAAGACACAACTCAAGGACTCGACAATTTTCATTGCCTAAATATTTATTTGTTTATCTAAACCAGAATGTCAGCACTAAACCAAAAAGACAGAAAGCCTACATTGCCAAAAGGAACAGGAATAACAAAATAAATCACTTCTGTCCTGTCATCCATGGTTACAACTAAATGAAGCCAACTTCAGCGCCCATCATGGTTACATAGATGGACGTCTTCTCATCAGATTTAGAATGTCATCAAGGCGTATCTATTTGCCTTCTCTGTTGGAAATAATCCTCAATGCAATTTGAATTTAATAAATGTCAGCACTTTACTATATAAAAAGATTTACAAGAAACGATCGAAGGATTTCCTCCCAATGGAACGAGGGGCGCACAAAGGACAATTGATAAAACGTCCATTGGCGAGATTTCCTTCTTAGAATTCCCTCCGCAAGAATTATTTGTTTCTCCCTCATTTGTCATTTATTCAATTTTTTTGGACTATGAAATTTGTTGCTGTCGGAGGTTGTGTTGCGGTTTAAGTAGTCATCAGACGGATGGCTGAGGTTGACAATCTGAAGACAAAGAAGGAGATTGGAAAATTTCACTTTGTCGATTTTTGATGGAAATTCGAGAATAGATACTCGTGTTGTATCTTTGAAATGTCATGAGGTACGTGATTGGCATTTCGTTTTGCAAATAAATTTGATTGTCGTTATTGGATATTATTTACATTGCTGGGTTCCCTGAAATTTCTTAAAGCAAACAGGAGAAGACATTCATAATAAATGTGGCTAAATTTATAGATTGACAGGACGCAGCCATATTATAATAGCTTAGTCCGTAGGGCTCAATGCATTCATTAGTAGAGAGCGCAGACGTTTCCCCTTGATCACCCCAATGCATACGTTTGGTGAACCAAATTCAAATCCAACTGCTGCATGACATCGATGACATTTCATTGAAGTCATATTTGTCATAATACTTCACAATGACCCATTTATCCTTAACGATAGTCATAGTGTTGATAACGTCAATCCCTATGGACTTTTACAATTCAAGGGAAAAGCACTAGAGGGTCAAGGAGTAACGACTTTTTCTGTTTCTCTCTCCAGAGGATGTTTTATCACAGTTTGAATTGAAATATCCGAGCTAGGATATTCCCCAATGCTATGCAGAGTTAATGTTAAATTGCCTCCAGGCTGTCACACTGTGTGGTATTTGCGAGGTAACTGGGGTGCAAATTTTTTAACTTGAAATTATTCGGAACGACACATTTATTTGCTATGAGAAATGGTAGCCTTGCCTTTTATTTGGTTTCCTGCCATTTGCAAATCCCAAGACTGATACATCTCAGGGTGCTTTCACTGCTCAACTATGCTGCAGACCATTTTTCACTGGCTAGCTACTCTATACAGCGTTCTATACCTGAAACCAGGTGATAATAAATCTACCTAACAAAGCATTGAGATTTTCCAAAAAACTAAAATCCTCTGTCATAGTCTTCGCAAAGAATTGAATTTAGTCCTTAAATGGAAGGTATGAGTATGACTTTCTAAACCGATATTTATAAAATGAACATGTCTCTACAAGTGTCTTTAAAGATGAAGTAACTTCTATCATGAAGGCCGTTGCAGTTAGATATAGCTAATAGGTAACTTGTGGCCTACTAGGGGAGCCAGGTAGCTGCTAGGTCTGTAGATTTCGCTATACATAGTCAGATAAAGTATTGAAGGATCCTGCAGGAATCTTCTGAATGAGATATCAAGTGGCAATACAGCGACCCTATGCTGGATCGATTAGTTGGGAAGGAAGAGCTCGGTGGTAAATAGTCTTTTGTTCAATTCCGTCAGAGTGCTTTCGAGCACAGTCAATAGAAATATCGAAAATGAGGACGAAGAAGCGATTGACCGTCACATGAAATGTTGCACTGCTGCCCTCTTAGAGGAAAGACAATTTTGTTACTTCTTACTAATATCTTAGAAAAGCTGGAGCTGGAAATATTGAGCTGAGGAGCATCTGGAGATCCATATCACTATCTGGGTAGTTCCAATCCAGCTATTTGGAGGCTTCTACCAGCAAGTCAACCATCATATAGGCACAATGAGTCCAATACTAGTTTAGGAGTAGTGACTCTTCGTAACAGACACCTATCAACCTACCTAACTTAGTAGCACCTTAGATAAAGCTCAGGGCAGAAGTCTACATATAACCAGTCCAGAAGAAGAAATCCCATGGGACATGATCAACAAAAGTTAAAAACTGGATAATGTAGGAATGCTTTTTTAAGAACATTTGTCAACTGAAAGGATTAAGTACGTAGTATGATTGATAACGTTGAGTGTTCATCATACTATTTCTAAACTCATCGTGACAGGATATATTTGTAAATACATCCCTGAATTCTAGAGAACATTACTTAGAAATTGTATCCTTCCAAGAGCTTTACTCCGCTAAAGTAAAAAAAAAACCCGCAAGAGTCACAGCAGGACCCTCTGCAACCTGTGTCAGTTTAAATATATATGAACCGTTAATGTAGATCAAGTGGATCATATACAGGAGAGAATTGTTAATATATCGATGAAGTTACTGTAAAGTAGTTCATGGAAATTTGGTAGAAACAAACGCTATCTGGACGCGAACAGTTTTATTTCCGAAGCTAGGATTACACAGCTACTATCATTCCATTTCCATTTTTTTCATTCCTTTTTCTCGTAAAAATGGCACCCGAAAAGCTAGCAGAGAAGTCCGCTTAACCGGGTAACAAGAAGCCTGAAAATAAACCAGCACCAAACCGGCGCTTCTGCCTCTGGTGGTTCTAAACCAGCAGCTGGTAAGCCTGCAGCGCCAAAGCCAGCTTCAGCTAAGACAGACGCAACCAAAAAACCCGCAGCAGAGCTGAAATCAGCCGCAACTGGTGCTGGCAAGAAGGTTGCCGCTAAGAAGCCAACCATCGCTGCTAAGAAACCAGCAACCGCAGCAAAGAAGGCTGCCCCTAAAGAGAAGACTGGCGTTAAGGCCACCGCTAAGCCAAAGACTAAGGATGCCACAGCCGTTGGTTGCAAAATTGGCTGCCAAGGCTAAGGCTAAGTCCGTGTAATCCAAAAAAGCAAAATTGGAGCTTAAATTCCAGAAGGGAACAGGCAAGGCTAAGGCTGTAGGTTGGTTGAATGCCAAGACGGTTCAGACCAAGTTAATCAAGGGAGCAGAAGGGTACGCACTAGCGTACATTTCCGCAGGCCAACGACCTTCACTTTGCCACGCAATCCAAAATACCCAAAGAAGTCTGTTCCAACCAGGGAACGCATGGAAGCCTTTAACATGATTAAGTATCCAGTGACTACAGCAGCCGCCACGGAAAAATTCGAAGACAATAAAAATCTGGTGTTCTTGGCCCACCTGAGGGCGAGCAAAAATCACATTCGCGCTGCCGCGCGCAAGCTGTACGACGTCAAGGTCGCAAAGGTGAATATCCTCATCAGACCCGATGGACAGAAGAAGGCCTACGTGCGATTGGCTAGGGACTACGATGAGTTGGACATTCCTAACAAGATCGGCATCATATAAACAGTTCCGTGACTGGAGGGCTGTTTTATCACTTTTGTTTATATGTAGAGATAACGTGTTTGGAGTGCTGTAGCTGCGACTGCAGCTATTCGCCTTAAAGCGACTACACAGTGAATAAATAATTCATTTGACCACGTTAATATTCTAAATACATTAGGAATCCTCACAGAGAACATCGATTACACCATACCTGAACTTTGGTTTGACAAAGACTTCCATGTAAGCTTCCCCTCTAGATTTTGCTAGGAGGAAGATACTTTCATGGAGGAGAAGTCAATCCACCGATAGCAGGGTTGGTGGCGGTATTTTCTCAGATAAGCTAAATCTAAGCCTCCCTTTCCGTCTTCCAAATCACTGTTGTGTGTTCCAGGCGGAAATTTTGGCGAGTAAAGAAGCTCTGTCCTGGCTGAAGAAAAACGTGATATCTGTAAAGGATATCCGCATCATTTCGGATAGTCAGTCAGCTATCAAGTCCCTGGAGTCAGTCTCATTAAATTCGAAAACCGACCTTGAATGCCGATCATCTCTTATAGAGATGGCAGAGCAGTTCAACTTTTACGTTTTCTGGGCCATAGGGACATTCCAGGGAAGTGCAGAGCCGATGAACTTGCAAAATTGGAACCACTCTACCTATTCTACCAGAAAAGGGTATGATAGGTATACCAATCGCTACGTGCAAATTAATATTAAAACTGGATGCCAATAAAAAAACAGACCTTAGGTGGACTGTTGAATCAACATGTCTAGCGACTAAACAGCCACTCTTACCTACCTACCTGAACCAACAACAACAAGGCTAGATCTGAATCGCTCTAAGAATCTGATCCTTCTAAATCGGAAGCATCTCAGCGCCATGATAGATGTCAGCACTGAACACTGGCTCATAGGCAAGGTATGTGTCTTGTATATGTGCAAATATATTTTAAGGGTACACAAACCCCTCATTATAAAAAAAAACACGCAGTAAGGCCTGGCGCTTTTACAAACGATTTCTATAGAGCTGCACGTTCATCTCCAGCTCTCTCCCAGAGAAAAAAACTTCACTTAGGAGCTGTCTTTCACAATGATCTAAACGATCTAAAAAATATAGACGTAAACAGTCTCCTACGCTTCATCGTAAGCTTAAACGGGTTCCATTAGTAAAAGGATCAATGGGCCAATAGGCCTAAGTGGGTTGGTGTTTCCAACAGCCATTCTTACCTACCTACATGGAAGCTAACAATCTTTATTTCAGTAAGCTTAAATTAGTTTGACATTAAACTATACTAAATCAAGGTTTAAGTTAGTGAAAAGAGTAAATAGCATTCAGGAAGCTGTTTACCTTTCTTATAGTCCTTGATATTTTTTAGGGTGGGTCGTTGTCTTCGTCCGTAGTTGCTGTTGATTGCTGGAGGTTAGTTGTTTGACCCACCTTCTTGTGGTCTGCTTGTTATGAATAGTTTTTTTGATTTTTATTTGTTCTTGGAATATCATAAATCGACTTGTACAACACAAAATGGGGTTCGTCCACAGTACTCTGTCCTTCACGACGTACTAGACCGATTCCTTCTGTTGCAGGTGTATTCATACCAACCATATTGACGATGATCATTGCTCCAACTACAATGGTGCCTTCAGAAACGGAGTTTTCTATCAGAAGAGGCATATTCCGGCGAAAGCACTTGAGGAATCTTTGGAAGCAATTCCTTTAAGGTCCCGGTAGTCTAATCCGAATTTTGTCCATTCATTTAAAATAACAATCGGGGCTTGAATGTAGATTTCAGCGCAAACAATTCCCTCTCGGCGCTCTCTAAATTCTGTGAATATGGCATTCCACGTTTGATAGTCGTGGATTCTGAGGCAACAATAGATTTACTTTGTACAGCATGATCAGTGAAAGTATTTAAAGGAAGGTCCTAGACATTCTGATGTTGCTGGAAATAAGTACAACATTGTAAAATGAAATGTTCATTGTTCGAAATACAACAAAATGGATGGAATCATGTATAGAACTGCAGGTTCGGACGGCATAAATAACTGGAACCAAAACTAAATCTTCGCCAGAAGCTAAGCCACCTTCTGTCTACTGTCTCAAAGGGGAATGATAAATTGATGATACGTTATACAACTACTCACTCTGCACTTGACAAAATTTGAAACCATCTTATCATTTTTAAACTCAAAAAACTCGGCTTTTACCCCCAACAATGGCAGAGATTAAATCATTTTTAGAAGACCGACAGTGCAAAGTAATTTTCAGATATTCATTAGCCGATCCATTTAAAGTAACACCTGGTGTCCGTCAGGGTAACCATCTTGAACCAGTCATTTTTAGGCCAATGTTTTATAACGATTTCTAGTGATTCTATTTTCTCTGACGACATGATATAGCGCAGGTAAACCTTTTCGGAGCGTAGTGTCAGCAAGTGCCAAGCGATAACTTATTCTCGAAAACGTCAACCAGCAAGAGTCTAAATGGATTTTGTAATATAATTTCTTTTTGTTTAAGACTTAGTTTTATAGCCTCACAACAATTGAAAGTATCGGCCAAGATCTCGAAAAATGTATGCTCAAACCAATTCTTCTAAAAAAAAGTCTCAGATGCATAAATATGCCACCAATTCGATGTCACTTCCCTCTATGAAACATTGACAAATTAAATTTTTAAATTCATTTGATCCTTAAAGTCTTCCCCTAATAAATAAAAAACTCAAAATAACCAGAGCTGTATCAAAAAATAACGTCAACCTTTAAGGACGACATCCTTTCTATTTTAAGTAAACAGTTGCCAGACACAGAAAAACTGGGACACACATGTTCGAAAAAAAAAAGAAGCAAGCTCTCTCAATGACGCATTGAGGTCGTAAACATACACAGGCTGAAACTGACTGTGCAATACAAAGAAAGCTTAAACACACACTCATAAAATAAAAAATAAAAAAATAAGGAAAAAAAAAAACAAATTCTGAAATTGACAAAAGCCTCGGGGAATAAGCCGCATGCATGCAATGAAACATTTATAAATCCTCATTTATACATTCAAAGGTGTTCTCCTTTTTTGTCGTTTCATTTTTTATTTTCTGTGCTTACTTTTTACACAATTTAGGTGAATAGCATGAAGCTTTCCTCTGAAGGCCGTCTGAGTACTGCGTTCCTTTTTTGTGAATATCCGAATGAAATTTTGAGGGATATTCAACGATATGTGGATTTGTAATTCATATTTAAGGATATTGTGACTCAGAAAGAGGACTGAATTTGACTTTTAAAATTACTTTTTAGCTGTGATGTGTGTGGTACATTTACGAGTATGTCTGGAAAAATAAATACCACAGATCTTTAAGCTCTGAACGATGACCTATCACATATCTGAAAGGTTGATTGGGGTTTCGTTTACTTTTTTTTTTTTCATAAAAAATATTCTCTGTTCAGTTGATAAAAATATTCATATTCATCTTATGCTTTACGACTACGAGAAAGGATGATGAAAGGTAGCACAGTCGTTTCGCGATCTCAACGAACTTTTTGGCGTAGGCACAATTCGTAACGGACAATGTCGGAAGTGGTTTGCGTACAGAAAGAGGTCGACAATCGGGTTCCGACGATCAAGCACTTTTGACATCCGTGGAAAAGGACGACAGCATGACAACTTTAATGCTGGCCGAAAACTTCAATATCGGCCAATCAACGACCGCCCGTCGTCTGAAAAAACTTGGTATAGTGTGGAAATTGACTGGATAGGTCTCTCTGATAACAAAAAAGCAGAACGGGACCACATTTTCACCGATTTCTTGCAACGAAACGATCAAACTTCGTTCTTGAAGAATCTCGTCACTGAATCGTGGCTTCTCTTCAAAAACGTCAAAAGAAAGAAGGTTTGTCTTTCGCAGAGGAATACCGAAAGACGACCACTATAAGAAGGCAATGTGGTGTGTTTGGTGAGACAGAAAGTAAATCATCTATTGTTAAATCGTTTCAAACTGCGTTTGTTATTGGTGGAACGAAGGTGATGAGCGTCAACAGTGGCGGATTCGGTACAAAAATGGCAAACGGCAATTCAGCATCAACAGCCAGGTTACCAGGCTCAACTTGATCGCTTACAAAATCGTCTTCCAACATGTCGAGCTTCGTGTCATCATATCCATCTCTAATAATGGGTGAGAGCTATTTCCTCATTCGCTGTACTCTTCCATAGAGGCACCTACGGACTGCCACATTAATCGCTCGCTGAAAAATTGGCAAGCAAACAAAATTTATGGGGATTCGAGTGACTTGGTGGCCGAGATCAAAACGTCGATTGCCTCTAAGAACCGCGACTTCGTTGGTCGTAAAATCGACCATCTGCAATGCAAATGGGAGGCGGTTATTGAAGTAGAAGGTGAATATGATCCAGAATCATCGACTAAACATATTTTTTGTACAATTTGTATAGTTAAATAGCCTTAAAATATCGTTAACAAAAAAAATCAATCGTTAAAAGAAAAAAACATTTAAGCTATGGTAGAATTTTGGAAAATTCCCTTCTTGTTGATTCTCATAAATTCAAGTGATTTATTTTCTCAACTTGGCAGTGGAATATTTGCTTTTTTTCTATCGGACCAAAGTAAACACTCGATGAACTAGTTCGTTGTACATTCGTTGTTTGTTCTTTTTCCTGAAATTTCTCAGTCTTTCGCAGAGGATGAGTAAGAGCTTCAGTGGTAAGGTGTCTTCAATACCAGCACCCACCACATCAGCGATGGGTACCTGTAGCTTGATACGAGCGTAGGCCAGACACTTGTAGAGATTGTGCTTCATGTCGTCAGTTTTCTCAGCAGGTGTCGAAGGATTTGGTGTGCTAAGCAAAAGCGCGGTATTCCCTCACGACGACCGTAAGCAGGTTGCAGATTTCCCTCCTCAAAGACTGCGGAGAATAGTGGTAACCTATAGAGTCATTCCTGCAATTAACCTTATATGAAACCCAGAGAACCCTTACTTAAGACGCCACCAGTCCTAACCGTTCTCTGAACACTGTTAACCAAATTCATCTGCGATTTCAGTTCCGGTGATTCCTTGGTGGCCTGGTGCCCAAGCAAGTGAATTTCGACTGCGACCAGAGAAGTTTTGTATTCGCGAAAGATGATTCAGTATGGCTTTTAGGGCAACTTTGTTTGTACTACTCTCTCCACCGATTCTTCACAATATAGTTCATTGTCATCAGAATTATGCGTATATCCGCTTGGAAGATAGAAACAAGTTTTCCGAACGAGGAGTGAAATTTAATGTTGTCGTCCTCGAGAAAGGCGTCATCGCTGCATCTTAAATCAGCTTTAGAGCCATCTGTGGAGACCCAACTACATACATTCTTTTCCTAACTCCGATTCTGGTCGAAACCGTTCCTGGCCACAGACAAAGTCGATTTCATATTTTTTTTTAGCTAAAGTCAAACTCAAGACAAAGGAGGCTTGATACTAATATCGAGGAGAGGAGGATTCATCTGTGTTTCCAGAGCAGAGCCAGGTGTCTTAGAAAAAGTCCCCATGCAGCCGAGACAGACCGTTCTTGGGGGTCTGGTAAAAGCAGCAGTGACATATTTCCGTGAGAGCCTGATTCACCAGATAATCAATGCATCGGATAAAATTGACCTTACCATAGTCGTGTAGGTCCAGAGCATCCTCCGCAGTGGCAAGCCATATATCTTGTCGAAAGTTATTTTACACTGCCATAAAGCCGACAGCCTTTCGACGTGATATGTTTAGTACAACGAAGGTAGATATCCAGGATAATATTCAAATACTTGGCTTTGAGGAGGAACGGATGGTAATACCTTTGAGCACTACATAAGTCAGACAAGTAAGTTTCCTACTTTTCGTAAAGTGAACAACCTCAATTTTGCGATTAAGATGCTCATTTCTAGACTAATCGTCGATCATATCTAGAGCTGCCCGCGCTTTAGAGCAGAGAGTCGCCCGGCATGATCCAACAGACAGCACGGATATATTATCGGCATATGTATCAGCATGGACGTTAGACCTATTGAGATCTTTATGCAGTGTATCCATCAACATGCACCATAGCAGCGGGGACGCGACAAAGCCTTGATGGCAACCTCGGTTTAGCCCCACCATCACATATTGCCTGCGGTGAATAATCGCAATGATAGCCACCAAAATTGTTTTTGCATGCAAAATAATGATTTGTCTACGCCGTGTTGTCTGGCCGATTTATACATTAAAGCGCAGTCTAGCAGAATCTTTCGCTTTGGTAGGCACATTGCATCTTTCCATGCTCTATACAGGAAGGAGGCCAGATCGAGAGTTCTGAAGTTCGTGTGGTCATCTTTTCCCGTTTTTCGGTATAAAGGCTACTTTAACTGCTCGCCAAGGTTTCAATCACCAGCTGCTGGTCTGCACCATTTTGTAGCTATGTAGATATACTATGCCACCGAATTGAAACCATCAAAGAAAGCAACACCATGTTTGAGTTTAGGGGAGCACTAATAGACTTGCTGGTCTTCCCCCTAAAGCACTTCCGTGGAATCCTTCTCTTCAAACACTTTGTACGAAGGCGATTAATCAATTATTTTTGTTTGACAAATTTATTGCCACATCATTAGGAATCAATTCTCTTGGCAGTAAACAATTTATGAAATCCTACTACGTCGAGTTTGGTTGGAAGACGCTCACATGTGTTAAATATTGAAACGAATGAAGCAATTTCCTGTCATAGTCGTAGATACGCGTCATTTTATTACCGTCATTCTATTTCCCCCCACCATTATGCATGTTTTAATATCAGAGCTCCTTAGGCCTTCAGATGTCTACGTCGCGTCGTTGCAAAGAAATTCACTTCATCACGTGCCCATTACTGTGGGTGATTTCGTTAAATGGCACCTTCCTCCTCCTGGCAAACGCACACTTTTCGTGATACGAGTATATCCTCTAATGATTGCGTGAAAGTGAAATTGCACAATGACACGATATAGGATTTTTGCTCTTGTAACATTATTTTGTTTTTTGTTTTTTTTTTTTTTTTAAGGATATAAGGATAGTTCTAGTTAACTGATTCGTTAAGGTTGAAGGAAGAATTTTTATGGAATTATCATAGCGCCGTACGAGTACAGCTCACAACAGGCTCCATGCGCTTATGCGGATGATTAGCTTCAATAAATTTTAACGAAAATATTTTTTGTTTCTTCTTTTTATAAAATAAGGAAAAGAAGGAGCTTAAGTGGGAAAGCAACTACGCGACTGGAATTTTGAAACGAGATACAATAAGAAGGGAAGTTAGGGAAGCATATGTGTGCGTGTAGGCGAGCCCTTGCTGGGTGGAAACAGGTGTGTGTATGACTGATGAAGTTTAAAATTCTTTGACAGTTAGCACGGGGATAAAGAAAATGAGATTATGCTTTGTTCCTCAAATATAGGGTGTACCAGAGTTGATGCAAGCAGAAATTTTAATAGTAAACACAGTTTTTTAATTAAAAATTGTGAATTTTTAATTGATTCATAAAGTAAACAGTATAGGATTATGTATGGGATAAATGTCAGGTAAATGTCCTATATGGGTTTGCTGTCACTCTTTTGTGTTGGCATAAGCCTTAGACCCTAAAGAAAGAAGTGCAACAAGGTTATACCGCATAATCTCGGCGGTTAATTCTGATAACCAGAACGGGAAATTACGCGAAGGAATGACTCATGCAGTAATTGAATTATTTCTTGGCCTGTTCAGCATGTGGCACCATATTGCTGAAACCTCATGTCGCCGTCCACATCTATACCTTGCAATTTAGGTACAAAAAACTGGATTGTCATGACCAACCTATTTTCGAAGAAGAATGGTCCGATGATGCCTCCAACCCAAAATTGGAACCAAACAGTGACACGTTGTTGATTCTGTGGATGCATTTATTTTTCAACAATTACTCATGGATTTTTTGAACCCCCGATTCGACAATTTTGACGATTGACAAAGTCATCAAGGTGAAAGTGAGCCCCATCGTTGAACACGGAGATTGCGAACTGTAGCTGCCAAACATTAATTACGTTTAAAATATTGCTCAACAATGAAAACGCATTGTTCTTTCGAGTAGGGCTCCAGTTTTACGTAATAATTCTTATCGGTCAGTTTTCACTCTGTGTTTAGTTTTATTGGCAACACTTTACCGTACAATTGATTCGAAATTCAAATCGTGCATAAATTTTGGGACACCCTTTACATAAGAAGGAAGAACAACCCAAATTGTTGAGATTTTTCTAAAATACTTGTGCATAAGTCAAAGCTGTGCCCCAAAGAGGAGGGACAGCAGTGGAAGACGAAAGTATCTCATTTAAAATTTATAAGAGTAGATACATGTTTCCCTTTGAAAAGAAACCGGTATTATAGTTAAATTGTTCGACCTATTAGTGTCTCTGAAGAACCAAATAGTTCAGAAAACTTTGATTTGACTTAAAAAGTGTGAAATATCCTTCATAACATGTTCCGTGGCTTTAGCAGAGAATATGCTTTATTTTGAAACATTAAAAGGAATCAGTGATGGCTTCAGAGGGTCAGATCACTCGCATGAGTTTCAGGGAAACATACAAAATTACAAATGTGGAAATCGGTTGATTACTTCGCCATTCAAAATGATTGCTTGGTTCCTTTCCAGCAAGCCTGAAACACATGACATGAGAGATAATTTTTTCTTTCTGTCTATAACTGATCTACGTTTCTGAGAAAGATTCCCTTCAGTGTTGTGTCGGGATTTGAATGGTCTGCGTAACATGGCCTTGTTGGCAGGCAGCATTTCAAGAAAACGTTTTCCGGTGATGTACACTTTTAATTTATAAACAATTTACATACAGAATTTGCTTAAATTTTTTAGAGTTACATTGAGATATGAGCTGGAGCTCGATTTTGCCACTACCGCACTCCCAAATGAACTTATTGCAAAGACTTCCAGTAAGATAAGGATGGGTTTTCCCAAAAGCCGGTTAAGGGGTATACTATTTTACATCAGTCGGCAAGACTTACTGCGTCCACGTAGAGGTATGGACCAAGTTTCCCATAAGAACACCTCTATCATATGTCATTAGTGAAACCTTGAACATAGACCTACGCTTACATTAAGCAAATAAGAATAGGAACTGAACGTCGAAATATAAAATCACCCTCCCATTTCTTATATACTAAGCCCGACCGTGCAAACATTATGGAACAGGTCCAACCCATAATGCCACCTTATGGCGAAGAAATCACACTAAACATCGATGTCCATTTGAACTACGTCGACACACTTTGGCGATGATTAATTGTCGTAGGATATGCAAGAAGAAGCAATGACAGGAGAGCTTCTACCAAACAAACATTCGGTCTGTTCAATAGAATGGTCACTACAGGTTGTGTATTCAAAGAGACAAATGACCTTCGTCATAAGTGGAGGACCTAGCCCTAGAACATGCCTTCATAAAATGCTCTGGAAATGACTGTAAAAAAAAGAACAAGGCCACTAACTGTGGCGACTTACCTACTATAGCCATGGCTACAGAGAGAAGCATCAGGAACTATTTAGATGCAAATTGGCCATAAAAGAAGGACCCTGACTTAGGAGTCTTGAAAATAGGCCTGATTACATTTCACAGCATGTAAGCTCACGAATTTACGAATTTACCAACAATCTAAAATTAAAACGGCGTCGACCAAACATACGATCAACATCATAACAACCTTAAGTCGCCAGTTGATGATGGTTGAAAAACATGGCCTAGTGCGGATTTTCCACATCTCAACATCCATTGAATAAAGAGTATAAAATCCAAAGGAAAAACTGTAATGTCTTTCAAGACCAAGCCGACAAACGAAAATCGAAAAAAATTCAAACCAGCCAGGAATGACTGCAACGCCTTTCTTAAGCCTGTGAAATTTCAATATAACCAAAAACTGAGGCAAAAAATACTAAGATGTCACAAAGGTAGTAATCTTCTTTCTAAAGACATCGAAATACTGATATTTCCTCTGCTCATAATTCATGAAATATCTAGAAAAAAAAAAACCTTTCAATGGCCGGCAGAACGGATTAATCTGCCCAACGCACGATAGAAGCACTTTCTTGGTATCAGACCTTATTGTCGAAAATACGTGAATTTGGAAACGATTATACTTTCCGTCAATGGATTAGAAATTTCTACTCGAATTCCAGTTGTCTTCGACGGTTTCAAGTCTGGTATCCACAAAAGAATTGCTGGTGTGCCCCAGAGTTCCGTTCTGTCTCCTACACTCTATTTAATCTTCATTAAGGATCTCTAGTCTGCCACTTCTAATGCAGTACATTCCTCACCCGACGACCAAAAAACTGCGAAAGTGGAGGGTATCCTCCGGTGAATCCATGTCACCACAGCTTCTGCTTCTCCCCCCAGAATATCGTAATAAACAAGTGTAGACACTCAACTCTGTCTGTAAAGAGAATCTTACTTAATCTGTGTTCCGGCAATAATTGTCATGGATTTTGCACAGGTTGGAAAGTTTGGCTTTGATTTGTATTCTTAGAGTGCAGAGTGGGGGTTTGCTACTTTGATCCGCCAATTTTTTTACCAAAGAAGAATCTGTCAATAAGTGTGGAAATATCCTCGTAGGATGTCGCAAGTCTGGCCGCTTCTACTGCGGCTAATACCTTATGCTGGAAGACCCTTTTCGGTTCAATTGATCGGAGAAGATCAAACCGCCGCTTCAGATCTCCATCTTCGATCCATGTGTGAGAATATATATCGAGTCTTGTCTCATTTGGTTGATATCCCATGCTTTTCTGCTTGGTATAGATAATAGAGGCGAATGATGTTTCAAAGTCGCGACGGGGTATCATTAAGCCCGTATCGGAGCATAGTCCATTTTAAAGAATTGAGACATGGTTTGGTTTCGAGCCATCAAGGTGACTCAATCTTAAGGCAATTTTTAATGTCGATTCTTGCATGTAGAGATCTAGGTGCAGTAGACCAAGTATATGGTTGGCGTTATTCTCATGGCATTAGTCGTACCAAAACATGCAATCGTCTGTACTTTCGTCATTAACTTAAGGTTGCTAGTTTCATTCGTAGATTGTCATCATACTAAGCTCCCGTATCAGTATGTTAAGATGGGTCTGACGGTAGCTATGGCCACAACGCGGAGCTGTTATGATACTTTGCGATAGCGATGGCTTTGCCCACCAGAACACTGCTGTAAGTTGGGTTAGGAAGACTGCTGTAGCAACCCAGCATAGGATCACTCTTGACAATAACTGTTTCTTTATTTCTTTTGGACTATAAGACGATTGGGATCTGTCACAAATAACTCAAAAATCAATCTACAAGAGCACTATCAGTGTAGTCCTGTATGCCGCGGAAAGAATTCTTGAAAATATTAAAATAACTTCTTTGCTGGGTCGGCAGCCAAAGACAACAGAACAAATCCCCTGCTCGAGACGACAATAATAGTTCCTTTCCCAAAAGCTGCAAAATATGGCAACAATTTTTGGTGTCCTTATATGTTAGTACCTACCGAATTCAGAACTAGAACTTGGCGCAAAATTAATCATCCAATTTTGTTTTTTAATTACATTTTTACTAAATAACAAAAAACAAGATTTTGGGTGATGGAAATCGCATTTTCTATGACTTTCCGCAAGATTTCCGGCGATAACTGTTCGCATTCCTGTCGAATATTCCCCTTAAGGGCTGCGATTGTCCGAAATTTGTTGGCATAATTCCGCGACTTCAAGTAGACCCAAAGAAAGAGGTCTGGGATGTTTTGATTTGTTTTGGCCAAGCTAAATCGCCAAAACGGGAGATTACGCGACCAGGAAACGCTTCCTTCACAATACCCATTGTGGCTCATGCTGTGTGTGCGGTTGCACCCTCTTGTTGAAACCAGATGTTCACCAAGCCCTACTCATCCAATTCCGACAGTAAGAAGTCGTTTATCATTGGCCCTGTAGCATTCGCCAATAACAGTGACCGTATTTCCGATAGCGTCCTCAAAAAAATACGACCCTTCGTGCATCACACGCTGATTTTCAGTGCCCCAGAAAAGATTTAGCTTATTGACGTAACCGCTTAAGGGGAAATGCGCCTCGTCGGTCATGACGATTTTCGACACAAAATCGTCCTCTTCGTTGTTGAGATTGAGGATGGCTTTACAGTAATTCCCACTCGACTGACGATCAGAAGGCATTAACTGATGCAGTGTTTGCACTTTGTACGGGAACTTGTGTAAGTCTTTCATTAAAATTCGCTGTAGCGTCCGTCTGGTGATGTGCAATTGTGTGGCCAGTCGTCTGGTTGATGTTTCTTCGTTCTCAGCGACATCGGCAGCCACAGCCGCGATATTCTCAGCCGAACAACCAGCCTGCATGGTCTCATGTGGTTCCACTCTGTTCGAGTCGAGTAGCTAAGCGCCGGAATGTTTGCCCAGTTGGCGCGACACGATAAGGAAATCGACGTCGAAATTCACACCACCGACCGATTGTTGGTCAAAAACATCGACACAATTATTGCACGCTCTGGCGGAATATAGCGCTCCATTGCTTATCTGTTTATAGACTGCAGCTATCTAGTTCACAAATGTCAAATATGATTGACGGACGACGCCATTTGCAAAAAATATACCATCTTCCGATAGGGTGATTAATTTTGCTCCACCTTGGATCTATATCACTAGATATCATATCTATTTCATATTTCTGACTTATTTTCAGCGTGGCCTTCCTTACAATTCCCTCGCAATTTTATCCCGTCTTGAAATGTCTGTAAATTTAATTTCTTCCGAAGCAGAAACTCATATTATATCTCTTTGGTCAACCAAAACACATAGCGCATGTAGAAACAAATGTATCTATAGATTGCTCTAGCACATTCCGTTCAAAAATATTCAACCACAAATACAATACCAGAATATCGAATTCGAATATTCAGCTCATTCTCTAAACTAAACTGAACTAAACCAAGTCTGTATCTGTTTCTAATTCCAGGATGGAGAATCATCGGCCCAACCTCATCATAATTTCAATATCGATGCTGTATTGGTTTAAATCCTCGGTGGATTGCTGGAAATTCGATGCACGATTTGCGGCCGGCGGTGGCGGTGGTCCTGGTGGTACTGCGACTGGCGGTAATCCAGCCACTAATCCGACTGCCACAAGTGCTGCTGCTGCTACCGCTCATGGACAATCGGCGACTGGTAGTCATACAGCTGGTACCGGAGGTGGTCCCGGACCAAATGGCTCATCTGGTAACAATAATCCTCCGCAACCACCACCACCTCATCCGGGAATGGCTATGTTAAATGTAAATCAACAAGACATGCTATATGCTTGCCCCCTAAATAGTATGTGCCAATGTGCCGGACTGCCAAATGAAACATCAACTTTGATTGAGATTAATTGCAATGAGGTTGCACTCTATAAATTTCCTGGTAAGTAAATGTTGTTAAGGTTTTGCCGTATGTACTCGTACAAGTTTCCGAATAATGTTTTTTTAATTTACCTGTGTACGTACGAGTATGCAGGATAGGAACAATCTCTGACGATAAGGTAACTCCTTATGGCCATGGTCACTTGCTGGGGTTTTCCTTTAACTCAGTTGAACATATGTAGTCGTATGTGTGTTGGTAAACTTGTTTATTTTTTTTATTTTGAGGGAATGACGCTACTGACGCGACGCCTAGGTAATTATTTTCTATAATGTATTTTTAATGAGAGCGAAACCGTGCTGGAAATATTGCCACAATATTAATGTACACCAAAGGATATGTAGAATCCTATTTTGAACCAACACCATCATCACGCCACCAAACAGAAGTAAGAGGAAGGATGATGATGACGATGGGTAGCAGTAGTGGTAATGGTCTCGTTATGCGGTTCACTGCAAATGTGCAATCGTTTGGTTAAAATAAAATAAACAAGACGCTGAGATATGCTGCACACTGGGCAAATGGTTGGTGGAGGCCGTTTGGAGGCTTGCAATAAATCACGAGCGGCAATAAATTTCTCACGGGATTGCGTTCTCTCCAAAGGGAAACGGATGATGTGATATAATCCTTCGAGTACTGCATACAAATCGGGGATTACCCCGGCTGAAAGTTGTTTGCCAATGAGCATTAATTGTCCGCTGTAATTTATCGCCATAGAGATTAAAAGCTCGAGTGTGAGTGGCTTTGGATAAAAAAAAATTAAGGCAGGATTACTAGGGACAGTGTCAGTTTTTTTGTTTTTTGTCGAACCTAGCATTTTGTGTTTGGAGAAGATCATTCGAACTTGTGAAAGATACACCGAGAAGTGACTTCCTCTATCTATCACTTGCATAGTTTTACATTTATAAGTCAGAGAGGCCTGAAGTAAACACTCTACGTTAACAGGATCTATGAAATAAAAGCATGCCTATACTAGACACATGAAAGTAACATAGATTAATTGGCTGTTTTCGCCTTCTCTTGCACCTCGAGAATACCATCAAGTTTTTATACGAAGCATTGTTCATTTATTGTAGCTGTCGCTGTCAGTGAAATATTTAAAGGGGCACTGCAAGATAAGATTCTAAACGTATGCTCATAATAATTCAGTGCACATTAACCCATATACAGAGCTCATCCTACAGAGAGAACTCTAGATTCTAGAATTATATAGTTTTCTAGCTTTCTTGAATGCTCATATTGCTACATCCAGCTGGTCAGTAAAATTGTGGATTGAAACCGCGACTGGATGTGGTTCATATTGGGATAAGGTGTCCTAGTTTGAATATTAGCGGAGTTGGGGTAATGTGAAGGTTACCTATTCGAATTTAAGACCTCGTAAGTAAGAAGTAAATCAACTAAGTGTCAGTTTACCCAGAAATTCTGAGATGTGGCTTTGGCTGCGCAAAATTAAGGGCCCCTTACTAGTATTCAAGACCTACCGAGAGGTAGGTATCATGGGCTAAGGCCGTACTGACTCCCATCAAGAGGTCGAGGAAAGGTTTCAGACTCCCAAAAAATACTGTAGATGTGATCTTATAGGCAATGTTCAGAAGGTCTCTTTGTTAATGTCAAAGGAAACCGATTACAATCTTCCACTGTCCCTTCAACAAACGTTTATTGGTTTTAGTTGCTATCAAGATCCAAATCTCCTACTCCCGGTGGACGGAAGTTTTGCCGATCATCATCTACATTGAACAGTTCATTCAGGCTGATTGCGAAAGATAGGTCCTCATCACCGTAAAACAGTTTGCAGAAGTAACTGCTCCGAATTCTTATCGCCGACTGTGAATCCATTCTATCTGAGGATTTGTTTTTTGTCCTGTTCACATTGGCTCGCTCCTAGCCCTTTTCTAGCCCTTTCTTTTCGATTTGAAAGAGTTAATGTTTCTCCAACCTGTTCTCTACAATGCTACCTTGTATGCCCTTTTATTTATTTACATTCGTTTGTCAGTACTCTCAATTAAACTGTTGTGGTGGCCGGGTGAATCACCACAGGTATCTCTGATTATGTTTGTTGCTTCCCTTCGTATAGTCCTTCACGTGATCGATCAGCGCCTTTTTTGTTGTGGCTTGACCGGATGGACTGACTTTGTACTGCGGTCTTAATAGCTGATGAATGTTGTGAATAATTGACCCTACATACCACGATGATTGCTGTTAAAATGATGATGACACCGTGGGGCACTTCCTCTATGAATATTCATCTAACGCTCATATTGGGCTGCCGACATTGCAAGCGCTGAGATGACGAGTTCCACTGCCTCTCATCTTAAAAGGAACATGGGAAGGTACAATGGATTGAATCATTATCTGAGTGCTCTGTTTCGACAGACAGCACAACCCGCAATCCGAAGAACTAGATCCTATAGGAAAGTATCATAGGGCCATAATAGTAGTATGTGCATTCTAGTTTATTTGCTGAGAACGCCTCCACCACCATGTGTACTTTGACTTGACAGTTACAGGGTGACTTACTCCAACTCCAACTTTTTAAAATGCTATATTTTTTTTATTTTTTGATAAATTTTATAGTGCCAAAGCAAAAGATGTTGAAAAATACATCAATTTTCAAATTGTATCAGTGGTTTTCAATATGTCCACCTTTGGCGCGAATAATGGTCTTGATACGGATGAAGAAAGCATCGCACGCTGCACGCAAGTGGCGCTGCACTATTTTGGCTCATTCCCGGCGAAGTGCTTGTTTGAGGTGGTCCAAACTTTGGTATTTTTTAGTGCCAACCTTCGCCTTCAAAATACCCCAGAAAGAGAAATCCAACGGATTTGCATCCGGAGAATTTGCAATCCATTGTGTCGAAGAAATGAAGTGTGGAACATTGCTTTTTAACCAATCTTAGTTAACGCGCGCTTTGTGAGACTGTGCCGAGTCTTGTTGAAATGTCCACGGTCTCCGACTGAAATGATTATTTGTCCAAGGCTTCAATACTGGCTCTAACACAGTTTCACCGTATACGATCGCATTAATTTTGAGGCCACGGTCCAAAAATACGAGCGGAGGGCGACCATCGGCCGTTATGGCGGCCCAAACCATCACCATCGGTGCTGCCTGCTTTCTGGTGGTCGCCCGAAGGTGTAAATTTTCGAAGAACCTCTCTGGCAAGTACACTCGGTCATTTTGTTTGTTGACATATTGCTCGATAACAAATGGCGACTCATCGGAAAAAACCAAATTCGGCAACTCACCACTTTCGTGCATGCGTAACAACTCCTTCGCTCTTCCGACTCTAATTTTTTTCTTTTGCGGTGTAAGAGCGTGTACTTTTTGGAACTTCAATGGCTTGAGCCCAAGCTCATTTTTCAGTATGTGTTGCATCCTTTCCAACGATATGTTGAGCTCACGAGCCATTTTTCTTTCACCTCGACGCGGATTTCGCTCAATTCGAGCCTTCACTTTCCGAACCATTTCTGCCGATGTTGCTGTTTTTTTATGACCACCTCCATGGCGTTTTACAATGCTGCCAGTATCATGGTAACGAGCTATGGTTCGAGACACAAATGATTTATTCACGTTGAGGTTCTGGAGGGCTCTAACGATAGCTACTTGTGGTTTTCCAGCCAAATATAAAGCAATCACATTATCAAGTTTGAATTTCATCGCGGATAAAAATTTTTCAACACAACTGAGACGCAAATCGTTTAAAAGACTTGTAAATAATAAAATTATCTGTCATGTGTCAAAATTAGAGCTCACTGTCATGAACGGTTTGGAAATTATAGCAGTCTGAAGGTAGTTGCTGTTCGAGTTATTCAGGGTGTGGATACCGAAGATTCTTCAAATGACTTTAACTCCGAATGTATCCACGACTTTACGATGTCGATATAGACTCTATCCCTATGGATATTCTGAAAAAAAAATTTTAAAGATCAAAAAGCCGCGAAAGGATGGAACCCCTTTAAGAATAGGTGAGTACATGGCCCCACTTAAGGTTTTTTGAAGAACTTCAAGCATCGAAATCTAGAGAATGGCTTTGATCAAGAAATATCAAGTGATCATTCAAGAAGATGGTAACTTTCACAATGGAAATGTATAGAAAAGACAGAACTCATTGGTACCCGTCTGTCGAAATTTCTGATAGTTGTCAAATTTTACCCGCCCCCTTTTCGGATAAGATGGAGGCATATTCCTTTAATTTAAGCGCGGTTTTAGCTACTGCATTGCTCAAGTAGATTTACGTCGGGATTGGGCTTAACATGGTCTTCATTAAAGGCACGAATGGGACACAAAAATCCCGATACATACCTTCTTATTATTTTCTGAACGTTTGTTTGCGTAGCGACAAATCTTGCTGCTCTTAAATGCAATGTGCACACTCTAATGCGATTAGCAATATTCCTCTTTTAGATTGGAATCTAGAATAGAATGAGGACCTCCTCTACTGCTTTGTCGCTTCAGGTTTGATTCGAAGACACTGCGGGCCGAAGCATTGGTATACGTTCGCTCTACATTTCCTCGTCATCTCATGCGACTCTTGTTTAGTTTTTTGGCTAAATCCATGTTCTGTACAGCTTGTGCAGATCGTCGTTGAATCTTTTCCTTTAAAGCCCGTCAACGCAAATGAGACCGGATATTGTATGAAGGATTTTTCTTTCAAAACGGCTGATGATATCTTCATCCGCTTTCGATAAAGTTCATGGTTCAGCGCCGTAAGTATAGGACTGGGATGATCAAGGTCTAGGGCCTCACTACTCACTATTACTACTTAAGCGCTCAGTAATTTTTATTTTCACTTACAAGAGTGGATGCGTTGGATCCATGACTTAAGTTTCTGGCTTTTTGACATAGACCACAGACTTACTGCTTAGAATGGTGGTTCATTGAGTGTCATTTTCGTCGATAAAGCGTTTGTCACACGTGCTTCATGGCAAGTGGCTCCCATCTATTGGGAAAATGCTATAATTTTTGCATATGGCGGCAAATGTCAATTCTATTTTGGCATTTGTGAAGTAAAAAGATAACAAAATACACGTCAACAACACATGAATCGCCATACTCCTAAAGAACGCGGAATAATTGTTACGATCTTTTTGCGGAATAATTCGTCGGTGGTGTTGGCGCAGCGTGAATTTCGGCGCAGATTTCTCGGTCGTCCGACACCAAGTGGGCAAACATTACGAAGTTTAGCCGCTCGTCTAGAAGAGTATGGGCCAACACGAGATGCTGCCAGATCTGGGCAGTCCCGGAGCGGCCGTTGTACTGAAAATATCGCAGCTGTGGTTGAAGATGTCACGGAGGATCCCGGAGTATCGACCAAACGACGTGGCGTGCAATTGGGCATCAATAAGCGGCCTTTACAGAGAATTTTGGTGAAAGACTGTAAGATGTTCCCTTGCAAAGTGCAGACAGTGCATAAGCTATTAGCCGTTCACCGCCAAGCGCGTGTAACCTACTCTCAAGCCATCCTGAACCTCGACCACCTCTCATCGAAAATCATCATGAGCGACGAGCCCCATTTCCATCTCTGTGGATATGTGAACAAGCAAAGTTATTGCTTCTGGGGCACCGAAAATCCACCATGCTCAATGACTTTCTCCTTCCTTAATTGGATGAATTGGGACTGAAGAACATGTTGTTCCAACAGGATGAAGCAACGGCGCGTACTGCACGAGCCACAACCGAAATTCTGAGGGCTCTCTCGTTTTAGGGATTTGCACAGACTTCTTTTTGTGTCAACAAGCATCAGACTCTTGAGGGAATATCCGTCAAGAATGCGAGGACCTATCGCAGGAAGTTCTGGCAAGAGTGATGGAAAATGCCACAAATTGGGCCCGAATGGTCATCAATTCTGGCGGCGGCCACTTAGCCGATATCATTTCCTCGATTTAATGAAAAAAAAAAACTAAGACATCAAGTAAACATAATCCAAAAGCAGAACCAACGTTTTTCATTCATAAAAAAAATTACAGCCAAAAAACATAGGGCGACAACTTTTGCCCCACCTTGTACATATGTACATAGGTACATCGTTATCCTGGTGAACTTAACATCTGCGAATTAATCCCCGGCCCAGAGAATTGTAATCAAAAATTCAAACCTGATCATATCTATGGCCTCTTTCAGTCCCTTACGTTCGTCTCTAGTCAAAAAGGAAACACGAGCTGTCCTACAAATTATGCACCACTTCTCTTATTCATAAAATTTTTCTTCAGTGCCAAAAGAAATGTCCCAAGACATCTCTTCCCTCGGTGTCAGGCTTTTCATTAAATTTCCTCCATTTCATTATCTCATCTCTGGCCTTTTGCGAACAAACAAAACAAAAAAGAAACATCAACAATCTGTCAACTGCAACAATGCCTTCTTGGCCCACGAATCCGTTTCGTATCTACATTTTTGTGTACTTTTGTGCAGTACATTCCTTTTACTCATCCCACTTTTCACCTTCGTCAAATTGTTTCCTTGAAGTCCTTTTCTTTTTCATTCCTCTGTCGTCGCCGTAGTCGTAGTCATAGTCGTCGTCGTCTCCTACATAACCGTCTTCATTCATTCATGACACTGGACAAAAGAAGAACGAATTCTATAAAAGAAACACAAGCACAACAAATAAAACAAAAAAAGCTCCAAAAAAGAGTTTGCTCTTATTTTATTTTTTTTTTTTTCTTAAATTTAATGTGAAACAGTTCCTTTCCCCTTTCCTTGTTCCTAAAAATAAGAACAACAAGCTAAGGCAAAGCGCACAAAATGTGCTTAACAACGAACGATTTCAATACGAAAATATGTACGAGTACAACACGAATAAAGCGCTGTAGTCCCTCAGCAAAATCATGCTAAATTCAACAGAACAACAACAACAACAACAAACAAAAACAAATATGAATAAAAAACAACAACACTCGCAACACAATGAGATAAAGTCCTTGGCTTAAAATGTATTTAAGCCATCTTGACGCGGGCAGGACGGGCTGGAGAATCTAGTCCTTTGTGTATTTTAATATTTTTTTTTTCTTTTTTTTTTTGCCATCATATTGCCAGAGATACTTTTTGGCGGTATGCTAGAGGGTTAACAACAGAAGCAAATGAAAAAGGAAAACAAAAACAAAAAAAAAGGATTTAAATTGCTTGGCTTAATTTAGGGTTTCGTGATGCAGCTGCATCTGGAGGATATATGCGAGTATACCATATTCTTTCAGCGCCTCTGGTAGAGGCGAATAATACACGGATGGACAATCGTTGTAAGACTTAAGTGGGTACTTAGCATTAGCATGAAACATTGTTACTCTCTGCCCAGAAATTATTCGTATACTTTGGCACACCAGTTTCAAGCTATCGTTGCAGTGCCTATTACCTCGGTATACGAGTATATGATACATACTTCAGTTAAAAGGGAGATTTGGTTTTTTTTTTTTTTTTTGTGTTAACTCGATTCAAGGGCATGGCAAGGATGTTTGCGCGAAGGGCGGATTTATATTTTTAACGTATGTAGGTAGTATGAATTTTCGAATTCGCTGGTATTTAGCAAGTGTACCTATCCTTGAATGCGTTGAGGTGGGGGGATTTAAACAAGTCAATGGTAAATTGGACAAGGGCAATGGTAAGTGGAAGACTATCTACTTGACTTCCCGGGCTATTGGGGCTAAAAGTTCCCCTAATCCGTTTTGAATCTTGAGATCTCACCAAAGAGACTTAAAACACAATACAAATCAATGCCGCCTGATTTGTACAGAGTCTTCCAATAGGGACTTCCGAAGTTTGACGGTTGATAGCGGCCATATTGTTGAAGCTACATCTGTCAAATTGGGTGTCACTTATTCAGTCTGTTTTGCCAAATCACCATGGATGGACATAGCGTTCAACAACACGTGCAAATGATAAAATTGTTTTATCAAAATATGTGTTCTGTTCGGGCGTGCTTCGCCCATTTTACGGTCGCCATAATCGTCCTACCGAGAGGATTATTCGCAATGTGGTGAATAAATTTGAGACCACTGGTTCAGTAAACGATAAACCAACACCCGTACGTCGACGAAACGCCAAATCTGCTAAAAACATCGCCGCTGTCCGTGAGCATGTGCAGGAGAATCCGAGGCAGTCGATTTCACGTCGCTCACAAGAACTCGGCCTTTCGCAGACCACAACTTGGCGAATTTTGCATCGTGACTTGGGCCTGCATCCGTACAAAATTCAACTGACCCAGGAGCTGAAGGTAAATGACCATAGACAACGACGTGTGTTCGCTGGATGGGCTCTGGAGCGGTTAGAAACTGCCCCTAATTTTCCCGAAAAATCATCTTCAGCGATAAAGCACATTTTTGGATGAATGGGTACGTCAACAAACCAAATTATCGAGATCCAAGAGTGTCCAATGCATCCCAAAAAAGTCACTGTTTGGTGTGGATTTTGGGCTCGCGCCATCAACGGTCCATATTTCTTTGAGAACGACGTTGGTCAGGCCATCACCGTCAACGGCGAGCGCTATAGGTCGATGATTACCAACTTCTTTTGGCCTGAATTGGATGATAAGGACACTAGCGATATGTGCTTTCAACAGGACGGCGCTAGGTGCCACACAGCTCACGCCACACTGGAGATTCTGCACGAGCGACTCGAGGGCATGGTCATCTCACGTGGAGGTGATGTGAACTGGCCACCGAAATCGTGCGATTTGACCCCGTTAGACTTTTTCTTGTGTTGTTTTCTGAAGTCGCAGGTCTATGCGAATAAGCCACAAACCACAGCGGCCCTCAAAGCCACGAATTCGACAGAGGCTAACTTCCACCTGTGTTCGGTACCTAAGATGAGGTCGACCTCTACTGCGGTGTTCCTTAGGGTTGGAATCGAAAACTTTCGGGGCCAGGACGCTGGTTTCCATGCATTCAAAGTGGCCTTGCCATCTAAGCCGGGTAATCCGAAGTTTTCTGACGAAGTCGGCTGTGAAAATGTCTCCTCCGGTCTCTATTGGTGCAAACTGCAAATATGCCAAACTTTACCCGAAGAAATGTTCCCTTTCATCGGTAAGTAACCTTCTGTGCCGTAAAGAAGAAGAGAAGGCTTAGACACTTTGCCTTAGCCCAAAAAAGCAGTAATTACCAAGAGTGATTCTTCGCATGATTTCGACGCTAGTGGCGTTGTCGCAGTTGATAGTGGGATAGTCCAGTCCAGTCCAAGATAGATAAGGTCTTTTACTACCTCAAAGTTGTAGCTGAATATCGTGACGTTTTGTCCTCGGCATTGGTGTTGTGTGTTTTCCTCTTTTTGGACACAATATACTTTGTTTCCACTTTGTTGGCCGCTTTACCCACTTTTGGCGCTTCTGCTTCAATAGTCACAAAGCTCCACTGACAGCTTGCTGTGTTCTTCCCATTATGTCAACGTCATCTGTGTATGGCAGTTACTGAACAGACTTTTGAAGGATGATACCTCTTGAGTTGGCTTGAAAGTTTCGCACAATCCTTTCAAGAGCGATGTTAAAAAAAATTACATGGCATGGCATCGTCTTGATTGAGTCTTTTTCTGACGTTGAAGGTGTCCCTTTACTGAAAAAGAATGAGCTTGACACGAGTGCCAAAACTAGTTCGTCTCTATAAATGCTGTCATGTGCGGCTTTAAAATCTGTGAGGAGATGATGTTTGTCGATTTGGAATACTTGGGTTTGCATCCAAGATCAGCCGTAATGTGCTTCTTTCCCGAATATTCTTGACATATCCAAAGTTACCAATTCGCATTGCGTTTGCGTTTTTGATTTATTTTTTTTTTTTTGTTGCTCATTTTGAGCAATATCCTTTGTTGATAATCTTCAAGTCATCAAAAGAAATCACACAAGTTGTGAAATTTTCACTTTCCGCAAGCCAGCTGTTTTCATATTGCCAGTTTGTCCACTGCGACACCTTTACCGCTGCTTGGAAACTGCACATCAGAATATTTCCAAGAGAAGTCAAGTCAAACCTATTGCAACGAAGACAATGGATCCAAATGCGTCTTTTGAGGATGAAATTCTCTCTATAAACCCAAACTACGATTTGGTATTCAGTAAAAACGAAGAAAGACACTTGAATAAGTCGCCACAACAATTTGAGCCAAAACCAAAGTTGTCGCCTCGTAAAATGAAAATCATTTCAACGACGAATGAAATACTCGGTACTAAACGAATTGGTGAGCTTCCCACGCATGATGATTGGCAGGATACAAAATCGATTGAGAAGGAGACCATTGCAATGATGAGGAGATTTGGTCAAGAACCGAGTATTGATCGTCCACCAGATGGTAGGCGAACTATAGCCACATTTTCAATCAATGAAGATGTGATATACATGAAAAACGGTCGTAAGACGATGCCAATATTTATGGGAGATTCATATTTTGAGCTTGTCCCGAGATCACCGCCAACATTCGAATTAAACGACTACAGCGATCGAAATGAAAGCGAGTCATTGCATACAGATTCAACTGCATCGGAGATGTATTAAGATGTCTGCACATATGCACCGATTTTGGTGCACACCTCGACCACAGACTCAGCATCCGAGAAGAGTTTTGAAAATCTAAAACCGACCGAGAAAATGTCATCTGAAGAGAATACCCGCAAAGCACCCGTCTCGTGAAGGAGAAAAAGTCCGCTACCCAGTGGTGACGATAAGGATTCTGATCATCATTCGATTGACACGGAAACTACTTCCGTTTCCCGTCAGTCGAGTACGTGTAGTTGGCGTCGTTCCTGTGATAGCAGTTCATCGAACCTACGAGATGAAAGCAATTGGCGTTTGAGCGCTCAAAAACCAGCGAGAAGCACAGCAAATGAAGAGAAAAATGTAAAACCACTCAGAGACAACATCTGTTCAGTCTCGGTGAAAGGCAACCGAAGCGGTTCACAACCAGTTAGTCAGTGTGGGAAGGAAACTATATAAACCAAAGGACCTGTACCTGAAGATGAGAGCTGAAAAGATTCAAAAGGTTTTCGCCGATAATCCGTTTTAAGATTTACAATTCACTTTTATTTAATTTGTTTGCACACCAAAGTGAAACTCCTTCAACGGTTGTTCGGTCTGTAGAGCCTCCATGGGAGGAGCTCTTACTTGTGTTTAAATTTTCTTTTTATATTTAAGTAGTACGGCTATGTGGATTCGAAAGACTTGTTTTACGAATTTCGCGGCTTTTAATGTGTTTTAGTTAAGTACATGCAGTGCGTTCATTTCTCAGTAAACTTGTTCGGACCAGTGTATTCATTCTCTTGGAGTTTTAATCCTGACGAATTAGAAGGTCCAAATCTTCTCTGTAAATGTCAAGTTATAAGGGACATCGTGAAGTACAAACAGTGAAGTGGTTGTTTTTCAAGTTCCACGTTCGAAACGACAAGGAAGACAGAATTTCTGTTTTTAACCCCAATCTAGGCCGGTGGGGTTAGTTCATCGGCTGGTGCACCTGGGCTTAAACCCAGGCGATGCACCGAAAAGAATTTCTGAAGGTTCCACTCTTCATTCCTTACATAAGCGATGGCAAACCTTTGAAAGTGAAATATTTGCTTGTGAAAAAGTTTCTCATCTTTTCGCCGTTGCTGTTCGGCATAAAACTCGTAGGTGTACCTCACATGTGAACTGAATAACAAGACGAACAATATAGTAAATGGGGAACCTAAGCCATGTTTTTAGGTGGCTCCACAGTCCGGGATGAACCTGGATCTAGTTGCGTACTTCAAGCAAGGTCTTCATCCATTTGTGCGCGCCACCAAAGGCGAGGTCTTCCTCTACTGCGTTATCCCTCCAGGTTGGAATTGAAGTCTCTTCGGAGTGGATCTTTGATGTTATTCGCCATCTTAAGCGACTAATGTGCACTTTTCTGACCAGGCAATGTCACTGTTCGCCGTTAAATCTCTTCCTGTAAGCCCTGTCAAAGCAAACGGGACCAAAAATCACTCCAAGAATTTTGCGTTCAAAACGACTAATGTCCATGCTTCTGCTGGACTGGGACTGAACAGTCCGCATTATATAATTGTAAATATTTTTTCCTTGTAGCTGATGCCATTGCTGCATAGAATTTCTGGCATTGAATGCCTTTGGCGGCATGAACACTGTGGGATCTTATACGCAGCGTTTAGTAATTCATTTGGAACTGACAACTCGGTTATTAAATTCTCTTTTAGTGTTGCAACGCTGCGTACATTGTTTATTTTGCTTTTTCTTGACCTCTGGCATTTCAACTTTTATTCATTGCACAGTCGAAATGTGCACATGACTGCTCCAACTTTCGTGCCACCGAATGTGTGCATGTTCCCGATACTAGATATTTGTGCTATCTAGAATAAAGGGTTGCTGTTCACTATTCTTGAGCTTATTCAGCCCGTCTTTCACTGGTGTATTTAGCATTCCTGTATTCCAGAAGCGTACCCTCAGAGTTTGGTCATATAGTCGATTTAATTGGAATATTTAATACGGTAAGGAATCACCAATCTGGCCGGATTGTACTTAATGCTGTACTCAATGTGATACTGTATTTTGGTACTTCCACCCTTTGGTGGCCTCATTAGAGACTTTTGCTAGAAGTGACTCCACCGTTTCCGTTCGTTTGCAAGCTAATTCGTTCCCACTAAGCCTCCTAGTGTATGAGATGCAATATTGATCAATGGTGAGTTTACTGGCCTAATACCACACTGAGAGGGGCCGTTCAGGGTATTGACGAAGGGTGCTAGGCGTTTACATAAAACGGGAGATAAGATTTTACATGCGATGTTGAGGAGGCTTTAGATTTAGATTAGATTAGATTTATTGTTTGTTTTCTTGTTTATAATACAAATTTATGTTACAAAAATCATTAAGCATGGCTTTGCCGTCTGCCTGATTGACATGAAATTAAACATTTAATAACAAGTTTGTTTTAATGTAACATATATTCAATTCTTGAATTTAAAAGGATTTAAAGATATGTAAAAAAGCAAAACATAAAAAATAGTATACTAATTTGATTTTTACAAAGTTAAAAGTTCTCAGTAATAATTTTACTACGGTAATTGGTTGCTGCTTTATAGAAGTAAAGAAGTTGTTTTACATCGCTTTCGCAGTTTATATAGGCTATAACTTCTTCCTCAGATATTGTGTCGTTTCCTGGAAAATATCTTCTTATTTCTTTAAGGATTGGGCATCTTCCGATGAAATGTACAATATAACATCTTCTCTCTCAAATAAGTTGCAAAGACTACAATAAATTGGTAGATCTGGATGATGTGGGATATAATTAAGGCGTATTAGTTCGCCTCTCATCTTAAAAACAGCCGAAACTAGTTCTTTGCTGCTGTCATTGTGGAAATAATTTTTTTCAGACAGATTGTGTTTTAAAACGCTGTATGTAGCTCGGTGAACGGACGATGAAGCCATATTTACGCTTTCGTTTCCATAAGCTAAATTGCATTCGAATCTGCAGTACGTTGCTAGTTCTTCGAGTTGTTTATACCAGAGCGTATTCCTTTCGATTACCTTCTTCGCAATTATTTTTGGAAGTCTATCGTCCGACAGTTCTAAAACTTTTATTACATAATCTACATGCAATTTAATGAAAAGCAGTGACAGTCCTGTTTCGATATTGATCATATAGTTTGGTGTTATACTTGGTAAGCTAAAGCATCGTGCGCTGCGTACATCATAACAGATTCTGATACAGCTTGAAAAGCCTTGTACTTTACGCTGTGGTCAATTAGTTGATTTGAAAAACATTTTTTCCATGTAGCCGATATGGTACTTTTCGCTTTTATTAGTCTCTCCTTTAGATGAGGTTCCATACTGAGATTATTAGCTATTGTCACCCCGAGATATCTATAGGTTTTCACAATTTCAATGGGCTGTCCGTTGAGATGCCATTTTTCGATTCTGCACTCTCTACCAGCTCCCTTCTTAAAGATCATAATTTTTGATTTTGTAAGGTTAACCGTAAGATTCCATAATTGGCAGTACAAATCAAGACGGTTAATCATTAATTGTAAGGACTCTGGTGAATATGCAAATAGAACCACATCGTCTGCAAATAAAAGTGCCTTTATTAAATGTCCTGCAATCTCCATTCCTTCAGGTAAAAAGTCGGTGAGGTCATCGATGTATAAAGCAAAGAGATATGGGCTTAGTGTACATCCCTGTCTTACTCCGATAGTTGTTTCAAACCATTCTGATGTAGTTGTAGTTCAGGGGATCTTCCCTCTTAAGGATCAGACAAACAATCATGAGGTCCCATTCGTCGGGTAATAGTCTTTTCAGTTTCTCAGCACCAACTGTGGTTTTACTATGACACTTCTAACTCCATCCTTGTTCGGGATTCACTAGTTAGACATCTCCTCGATCGAGGGCTTTTCTTGCTGGAAGAACCACTTCCTTGCTGGCTGTAAAGCTGGTGAGCCCCTCTGATTAGTTTCTGCAGGGCCGTTATGTACAAGTACATCTCCTTTTTCTAGATTTGCCTGTCTGCGTTCTTCTGCGTGCATTCGTCATGATTTTTGACGAGTCATCAAATAATTATGTGATTGAGCATCGTTGTGCTAGAAGACAGCACATTTCTTATTACTTGGCGTAATCTCTCAAATTGTTCACAGCAGAGTTGAGAATTAAACGTACATATGACCATGTGGAAGCACCTCATAGTAGATCATTTTTCTCTTTCTGCGCTGTCAATCCAGCCTAGCTGACACCCCACCACTCTTTGACAATAATCTTTAACGATCACGATTGTCGAAAGTGTCGTAGATACTCATTTTTATCACCGGTTAGGACTCGTTCCAAAAATGTCTCGAGTTCACTGCGTTTCAACAACGTATAGTAGATGATAACTCTGTTCATCATATTTTTCGCGCACAGTTCATGCGGAACCCATACAATTCAAGCTTAGACTGTCACCTTTCCAACGAGTATTTAACGCCAGCTATCACCGGAAATGCCACGAACTTTTTCAAACACCCAGTATTTATTGCGGTGAGCACAATACGCGGTCTGTTCAATACTGGATGCGTGCTGTTCAGTGTCGTTAACACGGATATTCGACGAATAACGTGTTCAGAAGGGCAATTATACGCATCCAGATATAGATGAAGGGATCTGTGTTATAAATTTCGCGAACAGAATGCGAATTTTCGCAATCAATTTATTAACAGTAACGATGTAAAGTGAGTCTGCAAATTATTCATCATGACATAGTCTGTAATGTGAACTCGAACTTCAACCGTCTTGTACTCATCTGACTTCCTACAATACTTATGTACACTTTCGCTAGTTCCACTAAAATTATTCCTAAAATCTACGAGTACAACAAGGACAAAAAATATTGTATTGTAGTACTCGTAACTGCCCTTAAATCCAGTTCAGACTACTAAGTCAGACCCATCAGGCTTAATTGTCAAGCATAATGAATATCCACCGGCTTGTTCCCGCTCAAATTAACTGAAAATGTCAATTCCATGTCCTGCTTTATTTTATAACTAAAAATAACTCAATAAATAATAGCGCACATAGCATCATCCTAGAAAGCTCCCGCCATGAATTTGCAATGGATTTCGTTTTTACAATCACGTCCCGCTGCCATTTATCTCAGTTTATCTCTATCAGGAAAGACCAATATTCCAAACCGTTTTGCTCTCGATTTTCTATTCTCAATTCAGTCATCCTGCCCCCATTCCCCACCGCGCTCTGTCCAATTGCATATCTATCTGTATTTTGAAAATATAAATAAATTATAAAACAATTCCACAATATGCCGTCGTCGATACGTTCGTTGGCGATGATATTCATTATCCTTAGCATTGGAGCACTGGAGCCGGATTGGGGTTGTGGAAGGAATTTATATATTTCTCCCCTATCCGTATTTTTTGAAATGTGCCAAGGGACGAAACAAATAATTGAAACGTTATAACAACAAAGGACGAGAGAACCAAAGTATCCTCCTTCGTATAACGTTTTTCTATTGAAAGCATTTTCACGTCGAATAATTTATTTACGTATTTGTGAAAGAGCATATAACCGTATCGACCCGACCGATCGATCGGTGCGGGTAGGTCGGTGAAATTTGAAAGGATGTGTGTGCCTCTATTCGTTGTATTCAGTTTTTGAAAGTTGCATTCTCTACCTATAGCCGTGTGCACATGGTATTCTTCCTTTTAGCTATGGGGTGGGTCTGGGGGAGGTTTCGTTTCTTTCTCGTATTTTTCACTGGCGCTTTTGTACTGAACCTGGATCAGATACAAATCCGAATAGTGTCCTGAGAGTTAGAGGAAGTGGCAGAAAGATGCACAAGTGTAGAAAAATATTCCATTTGCCTCTGGGTGGCTGTAGATGGATTTTTTATTAAACGATTTCTTTATGTCGAGCACGGACAATTTTTCCAAAAACGAATTTCTACCGATGTATGTATCTATTGGATTGCCAATAGGTTTTGTGTTTGAATTTTCTTTTGGATTATTATTAGTTGAAAGTAGAAATGTTCAAAAATTGTGTAGTTAGATCAAAATCGAAAAAAGGAGTGTCGTTATTTTATTTTAACCTATTTACGCAAAGGATGCTGATGAAGTAGTAAACAGTTTTCAGAATATATTAGGTTTCCGCAAGGAAATTTTTTTCATTGGCAGCTTTTTGGATAGCACTATTGTTGAGGTTTTCAACTAAAAATTATTACAAATCAAATGGCGGCTCCACACGAGAGAGGGGTTCTATTCAGGATCTGGCCCCTCAAGTTGCGAGTAGGAGTAACTTCTCCCCCGTGGAAAGTAGGAAATAGTTCGGAGAAAACCAACAGCCTCAAATGCGCATGGAATGTTAGGACCCTTAATAGACCACGTGCTGCCGAATAATTCATGGAAGTCCTAGACTGCAGTCGAAGAAGTGCGTTTAGATGGGCTGGGCTAAAAGTGGACTAAGAACTACTGCAAAGAAGGAAAATGACGTTTGGTTGGAAAGTCTTAAGCTTTCCGCCACATAACAATCCGTATAAAGGCAGAATTCGAAAATATAGGAACGATTTGCGTCCATACCCCTACAGAGGGTAAGGGTCATCCTTAACGAATTCTACGACTCCGTAGACCAAACATATGGTCACTAACCAAGCTATGATACCAAACTGAGTAAGTAAACGGGTCATCGGAAAACATCACGTCTGACAATAAGTTTTTTTAAATTTAACTCGAAAATTGTTAGTAGCCAACACCCTATCCCCGGATCAATCAACCGTCAACTCCAAATTAACCACATTGCGATCGACCGCATACAGCTGAAGATATCCTTTTGAGGAGCCAGCATTGTTCGGATCATTAACTTGATTCATCTAGGTTACGAACGTGGATATCACAAGCACAACGTAGTCCAGTAAGACCACCAAAGTTCGACATTGAAAAGCTGCAATTCCAAGCGACCACTAAAATCTTTGCAGGTCGCGTTTCCTTAAACTCTTCTGAAATCCTAGCCCTCAAACATAGATCATAGTCCCCTAATGGGAATGTTTCTGATGCTATTGGTTTTAAAGCGCTGCGAAAAAGAAACCTCTGAGTTGATGATGAATATGGGGAGATACATGCAGCAGAACAAAAAGCATGTAAAACTGCGCTGCATACATAGAAGGACAAGGGAAGCCTCTTAGAACGAACAAGAAAAAGCACGAGAAGGGCGCTATCGGGGAAATGGAGACATGTTACTGCAGCAATGACATTCGAAAGTTCAACCGAAAATAAAACGAACGTGCCAGCGCTACGGAGCCAAAATGGAAGCCTGGAAGTGAGCACGGTCGACTTGTAGTATTAGAGTCGCAGTTGGTGTTTGGAATATGGAAAGACTGCTTTTGCAGACTGCGGAACGGCGATAATGGTCAGAAAACGTCAGGCAGAATTAGACACTCACCTCAGGCGAAGACGATCGAGAATCTCGCCCCCCTGACCTAGACCAAGTTGAAGTAGCAATATCGAAGGTTAAGTCTGCTAAAGCAACTGACGCAAATGGACCGCCTGCTAAGCTATTTAAGGCAGCTGGAAATATTCTGGTTAAAAAGATGTACCGTCTCATCTGTAAGATATGGTCAGAGGAAACAGGGAAATCCCATCATTGCTTGTCCGATCCTTTTTGACCTTTTGATAGAGTATTATGTGAACTTTTGAAACCATTCATGAACAATTAGGTTAGTCCATATCAGTTCGGTTTCAGGCTAGTAAAGTCCACCATCGAAATTCACACTACGGCAGATTTTGGAAGTAGATATTTGACACTCAAAGACATATGGCAGCGTGCTTAATGGTGAGTTACACGACCCCATGTCTGGTTTTGACATCCCTACCAAACCCGTCAGGTGTTGCATGTATGACTATGGAGAAGTCGGTTATGATGTCAATGATGTCAACAAAGGTTTTAGAATAGGCGTAGTGCTGTCATGTGACTACTCAGAAAGAATCGTGCTCAACTTACTGGCCAGCAAAAAGGAAACCATAATTTTTTAAGTCCGCACAATCTCAGCGAACCGCCAGTGAAGCTTTCATGAATATTGAAACGGAAGCGACCGATATAGGTAAAACGAAGGTAAAGCAAAGTGCATAGAAAATAACGCAAACCACCTACTTTAGATCCGCAATTACGTGCAGCTGTCAAATCAGCGCAGAAATCAGACGCAGACTCACTCTTGCCAATATGTGTTTCTTTGGGCTCAGGAGGCTACTAAGTGCCCTCTCTCTTAGGACTACACTGCCCTTATACAAGATTGTAATCATTCCGGTTCTGCTCTGTGGCGGAGAGGCTTAGGAGCCCTGGTCGGATATTAAGCACTTGACCGTTTTGAGAGAAAGATACTGCGCATGATTTGAATATTATGAGCTGTACAATGCCATGGGCCCGCGCCCAATTATCAAGGCTTCGCGTTGTCTAATAAAAAGCGGGGGCAGAGCATATTACTGGTCTTATCGTAAACATCTTCAGATAACGCCTCTGAATGGTTGCTACGATTTGACCAGTAACAAGTTGCCGGTCATAGGTCCTGTTGGCGGCTGGACCACCGGTAGTCCATACCAGGACTTAAATCACGGTACCATGGGAGTCAGGAGCCCCCCGGATTTCGGTCCGGGCCTGACTTGTTGAGGTAGGCGCCCTTGTGGAAGCGTCATGGTGGCTGTGGTTCAAACCCAAATCACGGAAAAGGGTCTAACCCATTGTAGAGTTGCAAATAAGTACTAGCTGTGACCCTAAGAACAGTAAGAGGTTTTAGGTCGGCCTCGACTCATACCAAGTATGGAACTTGTGCCTCCAACACAGTTCCGAATTGGTATCAAAGGATTGACGGAGAGCGATGGCAAGGCATATCCTTGCTCCCTATGGATGTATGGGCATCCCGTAACCATAGGTCTACATGACAGGTGGTTTACGTTAAAAAAACAAGAGACGTCTAGTCGGTCTAGTCAGGCGTCTGCGGATTCATCGGCTGAGATGGCGTGGCAATTTTGTGTCAACTGATACCACAGCTCTGGCCCAGGATTCTTAGGAGCAGTAGATGACGACCGCGTCTTCGCTTGCGAGTGGAAGGTGACTTCAACTAACATATAGTGAAGCACTGGAGGTAACTGACGAGAGATCGTGCTTATTGCTTGCGGCCCAGGCACACTCCGGACTGTAAAGTAAGTTTCAGACGATAAGAGCTTTTGGTTTGCATTATAATTATTCCTTCTCTAATCAGAGGTAAAATTTAAGTTTCGTCTCGTTTTTGAAAGATGTAGGATGTATTTCGGTAAACGTGGTCGTGAAGCCGTCGACAAACACGGCCGTTCTGGCAGATCATCGAGCTCAATAACTGAGGAACACGTCGATAACATTAACGATTTACTGGTCGCAAATCGCAAACTGAGCATCAGAGATGTGGCAAAAATGAACGCCACATTGATTGTATCCGTTCACGGCATTTAATCCACTCAATTGGACTTGAGACGTATCACTGAAAAGTTGGTGCCAAAGGACTTAAATTACCGGACGTTTGCAAAGACAAGCTTTCCGAAGCTGATTCCGACGAAACATTCATCAAATGTTTCATTAGTGATGACGAGAAGTGGGTCTATGAGTATGACACTCAAACCAGGCAACAAGTGGGTGAATGACGTGCTCCAAACGAGGCTAGACCGAAGAAACTGTCATTTCCAGTCAAATACGAAGGCGATGCTGATGGCAAGACTGTGAATAGGAGTATTATTTGAGACAATAACAGCAAAGGTGTGAGGCAATATTGAGAATGGAGGAGTCTTAGCTCTTAAGTATGTTACTTAGAAAGCAAAGGAGCCACTTCATTACCCACTGAAGCAGTGGACATCAAGCCCAGATAGACTACCATCTATGCTGGAATAATGCAGAGTGGGGATTAAAATATTCTACAACATCGACTTTTCCTCACAAAATCTAGCGGCGAAAAATCGAAGAAAAACGATGGGAAACCAGCATCAGTGGGGAAGATATATTAGAACAATGTAAATAAGGAAAAAGGCGAGCTCTGGTCCAAATAAAGTTCCGAGTTGCCACAAATCAAGTGGAAGAACCAAATAACCAAGATATGTGGAACAACTTTGATAAAAAAAAAATGCAATATTGGTCCAAGAACTCTCCTCGTGTTTCGAAAGGTGGGATCCCTTGGACCAAGTATGCGGAAAATATCTGTACCCATAAAGTCCGCCTTGAGTGGGACTACAAACAGTGAGAAATACTCGTACGTTCGGTAGCGGCCGAGCCATTGTATCTGGACTTTCAATATGAACCTTCAAAACGTACGACAAACAATGCCGTAGCACTAGTAAACTAGCCAATACTTCTAACGAAGAAAAACTGGTTTCTCCAACTGGAATTGCATCCTGAATCCCTATGAGGAAGGCTGTGTAAATATCCCCCGCTTCCGTGATTTCCACGGTATTTGAGGAGAAATTGTTACCTGCTTTCCATGTTTTTTCATATATCTGTCGGACACGAAATTGTAGCGCAATTTTGATGAACTACCCCATGGTTCATCCATGGTTAGCCATCCAGGATGGTAACTTTGTTTAGACGGTTTGGGGACTTCTTTTGTCTGTGAATTCTGTTGAATATTTCAGCGTGGGAGACATTCAACATATTTCCTTTCTTAACAGTCTACCGGTGGTAATCAGACTTTCATCTGTGTAGTCCTCTGAATACGATTTCAAATTCGATTGACATGCGGTACATTTTTTTGTTCTTCTGAAGGTGACGTATTTTTATTGTTTGCTGGTGGCAGCCTACTGGGCTTTTGATGTCACAATAGAATGACGTAGGAGTTCAATAGTAACTAAATCAGTCAAAGAATATCGTTCAACAAAAACAGTCGTGAACAATGGGACTTCATGTCCTATCCACGTCATGTCATCAACAAAATTAACAAAATCATCCTTTACAGACTCTAACTCGAAAATACACATGTTTAGTGTCTCCCTAGGGTAAAATGAAAAATGATTACGCAAAGAACAAGCTACCTATGTGCGAGTACTCCTACATCAGGTTTCACTGACATTCGGGGGTTTCCAATTCAGTTAAGAAAAAATATCTTCCATTCTTTGTCTGCGTACACAAAGAAATCTCTTCCACTTAACGACTTCCTAAATAACTCCATCAGACCTACAAAAAACAAAAAAAAAACAAAACAAAAACGGAAAACTGAAATTCCACGATTTTACGATAAATGTAACAATATCACGTTCTCAATTTGTTTTATAACCTCCAACCGCCTTTCTTGTTCATGTCCCACCTACACTCCATACTCTTGCACACAATGCGTATTCCAGGATTTTCAGTGTTTCTGTATTTCAAGTCCTTTATTGGGTCCTTCTCTCATAAAACTCACAGAACATCTAGAACAAACATTAAACAAAGATTTAACCTTCCACTTTATGACTGAAATGGCAACATTTCGTCGTATCTTTACTTGTACTTGCTTCTTTTTTTTTTCGCAGTTATGCCCTTGTTTTATAGCGTGCTCCGAAGAATACGGATACAACCAACCAAACAGCAACACGACACTGACAATCTAATTGAGGATCATAGCGACAACTTTTTTGTTTTTTTTTTTTTGACACAATACATGAAAAGTTTGTCAAAAAACAAAAAAACAAAAAACAAACAACGAAAAATGGAAAAAAAAATTAATTAATGTGATTCCATTTAATAAAAACGTCACCCTTACCGTAAAGCACTTAACCCGCTACCCTCATCCAAAGTGCCCCAACCGCACACAACATCCGCACTTATAATAATTTTCTAATTATCCTTGTCGCTTTACGTGGGGTGTTGTTAAATTTATACAACGTTCTGCGTTTGTCATGCCTCATCCCGGCACTGCCATTTCCGGTATGCCATTGTCACCATGCGCCGCTATGCCTGGATAGCCTCCATTAATTTACTGTGCGGTTTCAACATGTAGCTCTTACGAGAAATATTTATGATCCTAAATTAAGCGATTACGTCAAATACAATACAATGACACGGGAACGTGCATTGTCATTTTGTCATTCTTTATCGCCAACCTGGTTAGAGGTTTAAAAAAAAAAAACATGGAAAATGTGTAAAATAAGTGACAAAAAATTGGAATGAAATGAAATCCGTTCAAATGTCCTCCCTTAGTGTAATGTCAACTCAGTGTTTTCGAAAAAAAATAAACAGGAGACACATACTCGTAGATCTAATCAGGGGTGCTTCCATAGTTAAGCTGTGTTTTATTACAATACAATGGTATCATGGAGGACGGGATTTGTGTCCTTTTATGTATTTGAAGGTTTTAATTTTCGATTATGAAGGCTAAAGGATTTTTTTTTTTAAATAGGACAAGGAGCGAGAATATACATAGATTTATCAGCGATACAATTCTTTCGTAAACACTTGCATGATCATATCAAGGTGCTCAGTCTTACTTACCAACTTTTTAGATGGCACTGAAGTCCGCATTAAACGTGGGATGTAAGCTCTCCTGTTAGAGGCTAACTGCCTCCAGTTCCCCATTCCAAAATGACTGAGGTCCTCTTCCACTTGAGAGTATCAGCAGAGCAGATCGCACTCTTCTACGTTGTCGATGCAGTTTCGAAATAAAGACCTTTTATCCCGGAGCATTGGTGTTCGTTTGCTCTTCTTCAGCCATCTCAGGTGAATAATGCGCATTTTTTCGACCATGTTACATCGATAGCGCTGACGCACTGAACGTAGTGAGCTGTTACTAGTGCGTTTGGAAGCTCGTTACATTTTCTCAAGTATGAAGTATATGGCAGCGCCTTATTCTCAAACCTCTTTTGAGATCAAAGGCAAGAAAGGTCAGGAAGGTGGCCATCGTCATTCGGTAAAATCTGATGAGTTCGAAAGTACAGAATATGACTATACAATTGGCTTCTACAGGTGCTGCTATATGCCGCCTTAAAGCCGACAACGAGTAGGTCATAATGGATCTGAGGGATCTGTTCGGCGATTGATCGGAATACACTGCTGGCACCAATCATGTTAGCAGCGTAGTGCTTTGCTTACCCCCAATATTAGTAAATCCTAACGCATGCAGACTAAAATTGCAAGTGCGGGCTCAACCTGTTACATGATAGGACGATATGCATAAGAGCTAAATTCGCCAACATAAGCCTCATAGAGGAGAAGGCAGATTTTACCAAAGACAGCTACTATGAGCTCCTCGACAAAATTTAAAAACAATACCCTTAATATGACGTGGAAATCGCCCTTGTCAATTAGTCAAACGAGCCAACCGCGTCAAGGAGGGTATCTTTGATAAAACGGTCGGAAAGTACAGCCTCCACAACAGCATCTCCGGAAGCGGCCACAAGCTTTTTGATTTTGCGGCGGGATGTAATGTAACTATAGCCAGCACATAGTTTCCACACCTTAAAATCCATAGATGGCCCTGGGTCACTTCTGATCAACAACCGTCGCCCAAATTGATCATATTGCAATCGACGCAAGGTATTCCACCAGTGTTTTGGGTGTCCGAAAGTTCCAACCAACTATCACTGACCCAGACCATTATTTTGTTATTGTCAAGAGACGGATGCGGATGTCGGATAATAGCCCAAATCCAGCTAACTATTGTGAGGAAGTTCAACGTCTATGATCGCAAGAGCCCAACAGGGTCTTTTCCAATCGAGTTTCCCTTAACTTCTCGTAAAGTATGATGCCGGCACTATCAAACGTAGAAGACCTGTGGCATCAGTGTCAAAGAGTAATCAGAGTCCCCGATTAGAATGTACTGAGCTTCAACCCGCCCTAACAAGTAAACCCCTGGATCGCTGACTAATGCCAGCAGGCAAATCTAAAAAAACAGCACATTGACGGAACGGCCCTGCAGAAAATATTGGGAAGGCTCGTGAGCTCTACAAGCAGAAAAGAAGAAGACTGCTCAGAGGAAAAAAGAAAGACCAAGAGAAACGTTCGATCGGGGTCTTAGAAAGATGTTATGAAGTTCGGAAGATTTACCAAAAATTAAACGGTCATGGCAAAGCTGTATCTGCAGGGATGTAGTAGAACCGCAGTGGGTGCTGAAAATCTGGAAAAATTATTCCTGCAAGCTGCTACAGTCAGTCAGAATGAGGGCACCCGCCCAATCAATTATCAAAGCTTCGCCCATTAATGACGTTGTCTAATAAAAAGCGGGGGCAGAGCATATTACTGGTCTTATCGTAAACATCTTCAGATGACGACAACGAAGGTTGCTACGATTTGACCAGTTACAAGTTGCCGGTTATAAGTCTTGTTGGCGGCAGGACCAGTGATAGCCCCTACCAGGACTTTAATCACGGTACCATGGGAGTCAGGAGCCTTCCATGTCATCCCGAGGATGACTTGTTGAGGTAGGCCCCCTTGTGAGAGCGTCATGGCGGCTGTGGTTTAAATCCAAAGTCGCTTGAAGGGTAGAGTTGCAATAAGTACTGGGTGCTGTGACCCTAAGAATAGCAAGAGCTTTTAGATCGGCCTCGACCCATACCAAGGTTAGAACTTGTGCCTCCAACACAAGTTCTGCTTTGGTATCTCAGGAAGGCGGCAAAGCGATTACAAGGCGTATCCTTGCTCCCATGGATGTACGGGCATCCCGTAAACTTAAGTCTTCACGACAGGTATTTACGTTAAAAATTAGAGACTATGTCAGTCAGAATGAATCACTCAACCTGAATGAAGATAGACAGCATTTTAGCACCACTAGGTGATGATTGGTTACGAAGCATACATCATCCCTAAAATCTGGGCAAAGAAATCAAAAAGCATTATACATACAAGACACTGATCGCCCAAGTAGTGCTTTACGGCACAGAAGCTTGGACACTGATGAAAGCGGATGAAAATGTTTTTCGGGTAATTTTCGACCCTGTTTGCATCAATGGAGTATGAAGGAAATGCCGATCTTGTTGTTGAGAAAAGATCGGATAACCCGACTTAGATGGCTAGATCACCTTCATCGTATGGAAAGTAGCGTCCTAGCCTGGAAGGTTTCCGATTTCAATAAAGAACGACATTGGGCTAGACGACAACCTCACCGACGTCAGCTAGCTTTATGCGCGCAACTGAAGGCAGCTGGCAAGGGACACGCTAGGTAGTTAATTAACTTTAGCTCACTTTGGTAATAGTAATAGAGATCCGAAAATGTTCAGAAATCTACATATAATACTAGCAAGGTGCCTTGCCTCGATCGCAACATCATTATTTTGTTCGATGGTTAATAAGGTGATCGCCATGCTTCTTTGTGGATAGCTGAGGAAAGCGTATGCTAACTAACTTTTTCTTTCCTATTTCGTCATCATCTAAACCCGCTGATGATTGCTTGTATGCTTTGCCTGCTGTTCATAGAATCACTTTTTAATGGGTTCATTCTCATGCTGATATTTGATAATTTAGGCTGATGCAAACTGTTTTAGTAGAGTTTCTTCAGAGTTGAAAGCTGAAGACTGCTCGCCCAGCCTGCAACTTCTTTTCTGTTCAGGAAATAACATTTACGTCGCAGTTCTTCATTCTTTTTTCTCGGGTAATTCCAAACGCACTTCCTGTTATAGTGTCTGTCTAGGGTGTCCTCTAGTTGATCGGCTCCTATTCCTCTATTCAAGGCCCGAATTTTCCAAGTATAAATCCAAACCCTGCTGAGGTTTTTTCGTTTCTCAAGGCTTTTGAGAGTCCTTTTCTGAGTCTGTTGGTTGTTTCACAACAGTGGGGTTTTTCCACGACAGAATAGTTCATAGCATGCAAAGTTCCTAACCTCGATGGTCAGACCCATTCTACGGCGCGACGCAGAGGATCGTCGCGCTATGGATTATTCTTGCTTGGATATCATTTTCCCAATCCATTTCTGCTTGAGATTATCCTCGTCCACGCTGAATGGTTCATTGTTCCCGAAAGCGGATTCCACGGATTTTTCGAAATTACTCTAACTTTACCACTTCATTCAACATGTAGTGCCATTCTATGGCCTCGGCGGAGCGCTTTTGTGTTTTCTGTTTTTTTTCTTGAGGCAGCGAATGCAACATCCCGGCACTCTTTATAAAAATAAATTGACTTTGGTTGTGGTAAGCGGTGGTGAGTGGAAGCCAACACATCAATTGTAGAGTCACTGATAGGCCGCTAAAAATCTTGCCACTTGACCTACTCTATTAACTTTGGCAACAGAGTACGAGTAGTAGGCAATTTTCCTTACAGTGTCTTAAGGATATCCATATTACTACCTCAACCATAAAACGGTAGTGATTCGTGCTACTAATATTGAACCCGTGCCTTCTATCGATCTCGCTGTAATTAATCTGGTTAACAGCTTTTGATGCCGAAGAGCTGCCATTAAGTTTTGTATTAAATTGGAAAAAACCGCCACAAAAACGTTTCAAATGATAACAAATGCGTATGGTGCTAGTACAGGGTGGCCCAAAAGTCCGTTAACATTTGAATCGGCAGCTGCGTCGCGCAGCGAGGGAGAGATGGAGCGGGCGAAGTACGGAATGTTAGACGGGCCGATGGGAATTTAGTGCTATGTCGTCAGTCAACGAGAAGCAACGTGCGTTCTGCGTAAGCGAATACTATCGAAACAACGGTTCTTCGATTTTAGCGCAACGAAGCTCCACTTAAAAAATGGGTCCAGAAATTTGAAGAAACTGGTTCAACAAAAGATAAACCACGATCTGGCCGTCCTAGAACATCACGGGATCCCAAGAACATAGAGCGTGTTAGAACGTCTGTTCCTGAACAACCTGGACTCTCTACTCGAAAGCCGTCTACCGTCTTAAACGTATCCAAAACATCTTTAAACCGCATTCTACAGGAGGATTTATATTTGCATCCATACAAAATTCAAATGGTTCAGCAGTTAAAGCCTCATAATTATGCTCACAGGCTGCAGTTTGCTAACGAAATGCTAGAGAGGTTCGCCAGCTTTAACAACTTTTTTTTCAGACGAAGCCCACTTTCACCTAAATGTGCATGTAAACAGACAAAACTGCAGATATTGGAGTGACACTAATCCGAAATTGAAGCATCAAACACCCCTGCATTCAGCCAAGGTTACTGTATGAGCAGCTTTATCAGCAAGAGGCATTATTGGTCCATATTTTTAAGAAGATGAAAGAAGAAAAGCTGTTACAGTGAATACAGAGCAGTATATTGCCATGCTACAGAAGTTTTTTGCTCCAGAGCTTCAGGATTTTGATGGTTTCAATCAACGATCGTGGTTTCAGCAAGATGGGGCAACATGCCACACTTCCAACGACTCTTTAAGTGCAGTTCGCGAAATTTTCGGTCAAAAAGTTATATCCGAAAGAGGTGACATTAACTGGCCAGCTCGTAGCCCGGACTTTATCCCCAATGGATTGTTTTCCTTCGGAAATACCTTAAAGTAAAGTCTTTAACAGCAATCCAGCGACTCTTGACGAATTAAAAGCTCATATTCGCGAGGAAATGCAAAACATTTCCCGAAGCACTTGTCAGTCGGCCATTGAAAATTTCCGTTCCAAGTTGCAGCAGTGTCAAAATAATGAAGGATCGCATATGAACGATGTGATTTTTAAGAAATAAAATCCCAAATTGTGTACTTTCAGAATAAATAAACATTTTGCTCGCCAATCGTTGGAATACGATCAGAGAGAAGGCCCCTGTCTACCCCAATTACGGACGGACTGCTCCTTAACTATTTGCTCGAGAGTTACCAGAGGCAGCTCTCGGCAAAATCTTCTCCTTTGTGGGAAGAGTGTTTTGTGCTTAGCGGTCCGAATTTTGTCTTGAAGCTGTTCCACCATACCATTCCCATCATTTCGTTTGATGAAGCGGCATAAGGTTTTTTTTTTTTTAAATATATTTTTATTCATTTCATAATAGATAAATACAAAGCAATAATATAATAATATAAATTTCATAGAATGAATAAAATAGTAGTCGTCATTTAATTTGATAACAAATTCAAAAATTAGTGTTAGACGACACTTCATTATTTTTTTTATGAATTAATTAACATTTCTGGAGTGGGGTGGCATTGAAAATACAGATACAGATAATATATAGCTATACAATTAAGATTTATTAACGAAATCCGTGAATAAAATGAACAGTAATGAGATACAAAGAAGAATATAGTTCCATTTAGTCCGTTTTTTACATCGATATTAATTTGGAATTCGTAGTAATAGTTCAATATTAGCAAGATCAATAGCAAAAATCCAAGCTCTTATTTTCTTAATGTAGATGTTATAGTTATTAGTTAATCGTATGGAAAGTGGAAGTTTATTGAAATAGCATGGGACAATAAATGTATAGAATTTCGAAAAATGTGTTGAACGTGCAATTGTCCTTAAATTATAAGCTGAGTTAGTCCTGCTAGGAATGTTTCCGCTTCGCTTAAAAAATTCTCTAAGCACTTTAAAAACATATAAGTGTCTTATTGGTAAAATATTGCATTTTATAAACAGGGGCCAGCTATGAGTACGACGATTGCAGTTAGTTAGAATGCGAACAAGATATTTTTGAGCAACCAAGACTGGTCTAATCGCATTGAAATATGATCGTCCCCAACATACAATGCCATATTGCAATTTAGAGTGTACCAGTCCATAGTAAAATTTTAATAAAACTTTGTCTGAGCAGTATGGTTTGATAAGATACAGTTTACGAGCCACCAGGTACATGTGGGATTTTATTGTTTGTAAATGCTCCTTTCAGTTCAGATTTTGATCTGAACTGATATTTAAAATTCTTGACTGATTCAATTATAAAACACTTCTCAGAACACGTATTTTGTTCATAAAAGTTTTGTATGCCGCAAGTATGCAGCGGTAGGCTAAATCTAGTACATTCATGCGAGTGAAATCGAAGGTTGTATTCAGGTATAGTATTGCCGGATATTTTCAATGTTAATAATTTGGTTTTTTTCGCTAATGAGTAACTTGTGCTGAGCAAACCACACCCTAAATTTCTCTAGATCTTCTCCAATTTTCGTAATGCAATCAATTTGGTTTTGGAACGTGTATGTAAAGGTTATATCATCGGCGAGTGCAGTCGCTATTCCATTGAATTACTGTCTGAAAATCGAGTCAATATATATTAGGAATAAGAGTGGCCCTAGTACAGAACCCTGAGGGACTCCATTTTTTGAGACCAGTGGCTTACTAAAAAGGCCATTTACCTTCACTTTTTGAACTCTGTCTTTAAGATATGTTTTGAACCAGTTATGTATTGTTCCCCTAAATCCAGCATTGTATAGTTTTTCTAATAATAACTGATGGTCAACCATATCAAAGGCCTTTGTCATGTCTATGAATAAAGCCATAGTAGACATATTTTTGTTTAGCCCTTCGTGTAGCTGGCTGCAGACCCTAAGGATAGCATCTTCTATTGATAATCCAGGTCTAAAACCAAATTGATTACTTGAAAAAAACTTATTTTTTTCCAACAATTGTAGCATTCTATTTTTGAGAATTTTTTCAAATACTTTAGAAAATGTAGGTAATAACGATATGGCTCTGTAGTTGGACACATCTTTTTTGTTACCTTTCTTAAAAAGTGGAATTACCTCTGCACACTTAAGTGGACTTGGAAAACAACCATTATTGATACTTAAATTAAATAAATAGCTCAACACATCTATTATTTGCCAAGTAATATTCTTTATTAGAATACTTGTAATACCCTCACTTGTGTAAGAATTTTTGTTCTTTAAGTTCATAATGACTCTATAGATTTCGACAGGATCAGTGGGCTCACATACAAAACTATTATTTTGAACTCTGTCGGTAATAAGATTACTATTTAAAGAACAGTGACAGGGAAGGCAGGGTTCGATTGAAGGTTTTAGTAGCTCTGAAATGTCAATAAAATGTTCATTAAGTTTATTGGTGATTGCTTATGAACCTGTTATTAGAATTCCATTTTCTTCCAAAATATTTATTTGTTCAGATTGTTTGTATTTGTCCAGAATACTATCTTTAACTCTCCATTCTTTCCTGCTATTTCCATTTGCCCTTTCAAATAAGTTTAAGTAATAATTATTACGTGTTTCTTTAACTTTAATAGTAACCATTTTACAAAGCTTTTTATAATACTTATTTAGCCTTTCATTATCAGGATATCTATCATGTTTTTTTGCATATATATTTTTTCTTTCTTATAAGATTTAGAAGATCTTTTGTTATCCAAGGTTTTAAGTGTTTATTTCGATATGTTATGGTCGAATCTTCTGTAGTGCAAAGTCTTATATACTTGTTTAAAATCGATAAGAATATCTATCGATATGCACTGGAAGGATCATTTTCATTGTAAACCGAATCCCAAAATTCGTACGAGAGGTATTCTTTAAGCAAGTGATAGTCTACGAGTATTTTTTGTGTCAATTTAAAAGTAGTAATTTTGGGATTTTCGATCGAATTTACACTAATGCTGAAAGAAGTCATATGGTGGTCAGTAATTCCGTAGTCATGAACTGCTCCTTTAACAATTTTATCAAAATTTTTGCACACACAACCCAAAGGATCAGATATGTAACGTAATGGCTACTGCCGGTAATTCCATTTCCTTCTCTACCATATTTCGACGTCGAAGGGTTCATAAATGGCTTTAAGTCTGGATACGTTCAAACGTTATGTTAGGAAGGCCAGGTATAATAATCACGATAGACGTACGAAGCTTCTGTTGTATAATGTGGTTTGGATACTATAGGAGCCAGGGGATTGCTTATCGGGCAATGACTTCTCACCGCAATTGTTTTTCGTCCGGAACTTAACAAGTGCAAATCTTTGCGACACCAACATATCGCATTCTTCTCGTTCAACCAGAGTTCTGAAACCAAACAAGACCACATCAACGGGAACACTTATGTAACTCAGCTAAACCATACTCAGCTCTCTGACATTGTATGTCATATGGTTGTCAGAATAATACGCAAGATGTAAACCATCATCTCAGGGTTGATCCTACATGGATTTAGGGACTCAAAGTCTCAGTCTCTTAATGCCGAACGATTTTAAAGAGACCTTTATTTCAGTTTCTCTATCACAGTACTTAAAACTGAGATTATAAGGAGCCGAAGAATGTTAAACCGGTCAAGGTTAGGTAGACCCTAATTAATTTCGAATTCCAAACCGCAATCCAGAAGTGTGGCTGTCATCTTGACCTTGACTCAATCAATGATACCTCAGCACATTTATTTAAATCCCTGTGGTCCCTTAAAGTTTTCCAATCTAAAGTCCGTGTCACATACAAATACCACCCACAGGAGGTGATTTCTATTGATTTTCTCTCCTTCGAGTTTTCGGTTGTGTGTTGTCAATTGCCAGACCTTCTGTGTCTTAACTACGGGTGATGCCATTAAAAATGTCTGCTAAACGCTAAACGGTTTTGGTTTTGTTCTTCTTCTTTTTCTTTTTTTTTGTTGTTACCGTTCTCTCCCCTTAACAGCTCCATTTGGCTATTTCCCTATCGCAATGTCCTGCCGTAACGACTCAGCAGACCCATACACGATTTCCCACAGAGTACAAGGAAGGCAAAATAATAATAATAACGGCTTTATTAAAAAGTATCCTAGCAAATTTATTTTAATGTCCTTTATTATTGTCATCCTTCGGCGATGGGGGATGGGAGGAAGGATATTCAACCGACCATACGACAGAGTGGAAAAGCCCACAAAAAGTAATGTTACACGAGTGGGGTTTCGGGAAACAACTGTTGTTAGGAGCGGAGGTCCAGTCAGCGCTAAATCCATTTGATGTACTTTAGTCGTTTTAACTTCTTTGGAATTGAGGGTGCTATTTGAATGTGAGTCGAAAGTACGAATATGTATTGTGGTATGCTGTGTCTGTGAGTGTAGTGTGTCCTTTCGTACGAGTACCTACGTAGGGAAATTTGCGACGACATCATGCGGTGTCCTTTTTGATTTGGTCAAAAGCAGTTGTCAACGTGAGGCTTAGTTGGGGACTAAGTCGTTGAGTGGTGAGAGAACGACAGACTGACTATGGGTAGCAGGACCTCAACCAGTGCCAGCACAAGGATGAGTGCTTTACCATCAACAAGTTTTGTGTGTCATTATGTGTATCTTTCGAATGCTCCATACCATTCTGTACACGTATGGACTAGTACGAGTATAGTGTCCTTGTGGGGATGTAGCAATTACTGGCGGATGGGGTGGGTGGTTTTTTGTGAGAAGCTCACCCTTTTCCAGCTGGTGTAGGGGTAAAAGAGCAGTTCAATTTTTTTCTGTGTGTTGCTTTTTTTTATTCTGTGTTTTTTTTTTTTTTTTTTTTTTGTTACCGCAACTATGGTTTCGTCCTTTTTTGTTGTACTGAACTTTGTTTGTGGGTTTGTTGGCATTTTATTTGTACTCATCAAAACAAAAAGGCGGAGGTTCTTTCGGCTTTAGGCCATTTGTACGTTCACAGCAGGACTTTTTCTTTCCTCTTATTTCAGTTTTTTTCTGTTGTTTTTGCTGTCCCTTGAAGTGCCGTCGCTGCCGTTGCTGCCGTTGCTGTCGTCGTGGCCTTTGTATCCTCTGCGTGGTGTCCTTTACATTGTAGACCCCATGTTGAAGGAAGCGCTTAGCGGTGGAATGGTTATGTCAGAGTCTTTTTGCATTTTATCCTCCTCTTGTCTATGCGTTTATTCATCTCTTTTCTTCTTCGCATGTTTTTTTTTTGTTGTTTTTTACACAATTCTGATGAATTTTAAAACAAGAGGTTTAGGGTAAATGCGGTTTGCTGCTACTGCTACTGCTACTGCTACTCCTGCTGCTGCTGCTGTTCCTGCCTTACTTTTAGATCTCGTATTTTGTCATCTCCGGAGACCGCCCATTGTCATAACAAAATTATGAAATTGTGATGAGAGTTTGTGGCAGCACGGAGCGGGTTACAAAATTAAAGGAAAAGAAAGGAAAGGTCACCACAAAAAGAAAATGAACAGAAAAAACGATGAGAAAAAAACCAAAAGTTGGTGAATAAAGAGTAAAATACGGGTTCCGTTTTGTGATTCTAACGAACTTAAATATTCATGGGTAGGCTAATCGGCTTGATGGTGATTTTATAGGGTCGGTTTTGCATTTATGAACATTTCGGGGCTAATCCTTTGCATTTGAAATGCGTTCGGTTAGGCCAGTTGTCGTTTGATGGCAGACATCCGAATACATTCATTCATATATAATTATGAAAGGAACTGGCTGGGTCTTTTGCGGAGACCGCTTTGTTATTGGAGCGGAAGGAGTCTCGTAAATGGAAGTTGTGGGACCGTACTTAAGTTTGTACATATGTCAGGTGCCTTTGAAGGCAGAGAATTTACTTTTGCGTTTTTTTTGTTTGGAATGATTTGGTCCTTGATAATTGGTTTTTAATTTCCGAACGAGGCCTGTTTTTGGTTTGCCGTAAAAGATTCGAAAAAGCCTGATGTGGACAGACTGTGAAATAGGGAGAAATATCCGTAATTTCGAATGGAAGGAGTAATTTTTGTTAGGGATATACGCTGGTGTGTAATATGTACACTGTCCTTCTTCAGTGCTCGAGGGAAAAACCAGATCTAACGTGGAATAGAACTTTTTACTTGAATAATAAATCATGTAAATTGGAACACATGCGGAACTAAATTAAAAAGAAAAATATTTTCATGTCGTTCTAAATATAAAGGAGTTTACTAAAGTAAACAGATTTTTCGTCGGAATATCACCTTTACATTCGATTGATTTTTTTCACAATTCTTGGGATTCTACCTGTAACTTCTTGAATTGTTGGAATCCAATAGTGTATTCTAAGACGCAGATTCTGATGATGGCCTTTCTATCCAGGTCGTCCGACAACAGCTCTATAGGACTTAAACCTGGTGATTGCGGCGGTCTTATCTTGATTTGTATGATTTCTTTAACTACCCTCTGATTCAGGTAGTCTTGAAAAAGTCTTGACGTGTGTTTTGGGTTGTTGTCCTGGTAAAATATTAATCCTTCCCCAATTATTGTTAGTCCGGAGGAACAGCGTTTTCTTTTTGTATGACTTCTTATTCAATTTTCCAATCACAGGAAGCAGACCTCCTAATCCACTTGATGATAAATATTCCCCGTACCATAACAGAACCGCCTCCATACTTGACGGTAGGAACTACAGAGTTTGGTAGAATCTTTTGTTCAGCGCTGCAACGAATTTGGAGTCATCGCTCCATAAAATTTTGCTGAAATCTTCTTCCTCAAGTCCTTATGCTTTTTGGCCCATTCTAACCTTTTCCGCTGGTTTTGTGGCCGCAGCAGGGGTTTTTGAACAGCAACTCGCCAAATAGTCCAGCATGTCTATTTTCGTATTGACCGTTGTCAAGGACAGCGGCGTATTCCGTATTTGATTTATTTCGGCGCGTATTTCGGCTGTTGTTTTTAGTCAACTGCGGTTGGTTGCTGTGACTATTAGCTGATCCTCGTCTTTAGTTGTAGCTCTAGGCCATCCTGACCGTGATTTATACTCAAGACTTCCGGTTTGAACGTGTCGCCCGATAATATGTTGAACGCAGCACCTTGATACCTTGACCTATGCAGCAACTTCCCGCTGCGATTTATCTTCTTTAGGAAGCTGATAAATGATTGCAGATCGTTTCTCAACTGCGGTTTCCGCGATTTTTCCCATTTTTAAAGAGTTGTTTACTCAGGGCGTGAAGATTCTCAAATAAATTCTTATGACTTCAAAGTGTGACTTTCATGTGAGACCCTTGCGATTCTGGTCGACAAATTTGGGACTGGTCAACCCTGTAAGGAGTAATAAACACGTGCTGAATCAATAACCGGAAGTCATAAATTTAACCTAAACACCTCTCCGAAAAACCTCAAAAGATGTTTTTCCACATTATTACCTTTGGAGTTCATAATCGGGTGTGAGGTTACTACCTTATTGAAGAGGAGGAATCCGCGAAAGACCATCTGGACACGTACCTGACCAGTGCCCTCATCAACTGTCCTAAGCTGACATGTTCCAGTAAGGAACAATCCTGCAGATCGCCCGGTCCATGATGGAATGCAAAGTTGTAGCGGATAAATAGGGAGCTTCAGAATAATTTGAACTAAAATTGGAATCCTTGCAGATCGAAGCAAACAAATTGAAAAAAACTAATTCGGATTTCGAAGAGTGACCCGTATTAAAAATTTGTCAGAAGACCGAAACTTTCAGTGAAACCAGCATGCAAGCCAGGCCGAAATTATTCAGAAAACCTGATCGCATCAGAAATCCTACCTGAGCCGAAAGCAGAAACCCTCTGCCTCGTGCTTGAAACTCATTACAGAGGTGACTTAATCAGAACCAGCTTACAATCAGGTCGTCTTAGGGAACCTGAGTAACACTACACTCAGTTGCCATCAAGCCGATTAGCCTACCCATGAATATAACTGTCATTATTTGTGGTGAAGAATGAGGACATCAAACAGGATGTTACTTACAGGCTAATGGAAGCCTGGCACCAATGGTATATACGCAGCTAAGCCATAAGAAAGCATAGAGCAACTGCTGGGAACTCTGCAGAGAATCTGGTAGCCTGGCAGTGACATACATACCGAAACCTTGGCGAACTGTAAGAAAATTGGAAAATTTGACTACACTGCGAGACTACGCTTCAAAATCTTGTGGAATTAAAGGCGCTTCTGACGCGCTATGCATCTTCGTCGACATTGAAAGTGTTTTTGACAAAACAACTTCTGACGACATGTGTATCTCGACGTAGATGAATCGCTGGTGTATAGTAACGGGATGGTGATTGCGGCCAATATGTGATAAACAAAAGGCCAGACAGCATCCTGCTTCCCCATGTTGGCCGAATCACTGCTTAAGTTCTGACGTTAACAATCTGGCATACGAAAATGATGTAGCTATGGGTACTGGGTATAGGATCATGCCTGGCGAGGGTCGGCTCCAAAGCGCTTTCTAGACGTGATAGGCGATTGGTGCACTACAAACACACTATCAGTCAATCTTCTCTTACCTGGGCTTGTTTTCTTTATTAGAAGGAGGAGGCTGAGTAGTCCGGCTCATCTCCGAGACATCAACATTGTGTGAAGCTAAAAATTTGAATGTCATCCTGGATAGCAAACCTCGGTCATCTGGCAGTATAAAGGAGCTTTCGGTAAGACCTGCCACGGTGGAATAAGCTTATATGAAAATACGTCACTGCTGCTTTTACCAGACTCCAGAAAACCGGTCGGCCTGGGCTGCATTGGGACTTTCTCTGGTACGTCTAAACGCACTGATGAATCTTCTTCTCCTTGGCATTCATATTATGGGGTGTACTCACAAGGCCATCTTCCGTTTAAATAGAAGCGCTCTTTGATACAACTTTCACTGGGGTTTTGATAAACTTGGTTCCTGACTGTCGTTTGACTCTGGTTTTATGGATAACATCAAAGCCCCGGTTCCTGAAAAAATACGTGTCTCGCAACCGTTTCTGCTAGAATCTGAGTCAGGAAAGGAATGTATTCGGATCTTCGCTCAAGAGCCGATTTTTGATGTAGCGCTGGTATCTTTCTCGACGACGAGAACTCCAGATTTCACTCCTCATTAGGAAAACTGGCGTCTGTCTTCCAAAGGGAGATATACGCAATCTTGATGGGAACGAACTATATTGTGAAGAACTAATAGAGAGCATCTACATCTGCAGCGACAGCTAAGCTGCACTTAAAGCCTTGTTCAAACCTCTTAGGACTGAACGCAACCGGAAGGCTCAATAATCCAAGTTCACAATTGGATCACGAGAAATGAAATTGCTCAGAGTAGAGTTAGATCCTCGGTTAGGGCTTGCATTAATGTTTGGGTTTCATGTGACGTTGCCGGCAGACCAAACGAATGCATCCCAACTTCTTTAAAAGCTTAGCGGCTTTGTGCTGTCTCTCAGAACGCTTTTGCTAAATAACAAAGTGTTCTAAATGACGCAACAACCTGCGATGCCTGCTGTGAAATTGATGACGACACCTCTGATGACACTTGCTCTGTGAGTGTCGCGCCTATGCTCTCATCAGCCTGCAGGTCAGAATAGTGACAATATTTGAGATAAGCTATGAGCCGCGTTCACTGGATTCCTTCACTACTTAGTGGCGTAGTGGTGATAGTAAGCTTATTTAGATTCAAAATTTTTCCGACAGCCACTCTGTGCAATACGTTACACTTGACACCTTTGCAACTCCGACAAGTTGGCAAAATTAATGCAGGAAGGCAGTCCATGTTCACTTTAGGTAGGCGATCGAGGGATATATAAAACGCCAAAATAAAGATTTTCCACAAACTTAGCCCATCGTACATTTATAACGCTAAAGCGTGTACAGACGACCCCTAGAATGTTCAAAGGAGCAGCGTTGATAATATTATGGGTTCATGTAGCTGCAAAAATACAGTTCATGTAACTGCGAACCAACTCCAGAATAGAGAGTGAATAACATCGTGTAAAAATTGACGGTGATAAAAATCTTCCGAAGAAAACTCTACAGAAATTTCAAGCAAATGGCTGAGGGCAGCAAACCTGGAACACAGGCTTTAAGTAACAGTGAGGAAAACATAGCCACCGGTACGCATGGATGCGTCTAGGGAGAACTTAAAGCAGCTTCTGAATGGACGTGTTGGGAGAGTGATTGATCCAGCAGAGGACCCACTTAAATGAATGTACCAAAAACCTGAAGAACAATAAAACCGCTGGCTCATATTGCTTGTCCCCAGAGCTTTAAAACACGAAGTCTCTGCTTTGGAGAAGTGCATGTGCCAAGCAATTGATCAAGTATGGGTAGACAATATACATATACCCGATCACAACAAGAAAGCAATGCTTACCAGAGCTTGCCCAGAGTGTTGTATGAACCTCGCACCAAGCAGATTGAAAATTAACTAAATTTGCTCACCAAAGTAAATCCACGACAGGATCATCGAGTTTTAAATCAAAACACCACATCTATTCATTGCTTTTGAAGCCGCATATGAACTTGTATCGGATTTCGGCGAAAACATGTGTTGACATGCGACTTTTTCACACAAGAGAATAAAGTGAAGCAGGTCTTTTCATAAAGGACACCACTCAGTCCATCTATTGGATAAACAAGGAGACGACATCGATATCATAGCTTACCAACATTGCAGAAGAATCACGAGGATTTGGTCACTACGCCACTTCACTGTTAACAGCAACAAGTTCGAAGTACTTAAGTAGCTACTTCGATTTGGCAAAACAAATAGGTTCAGAATGACTATCCCAAACCGCCAAAACCGAGTTGACAAGGATGAATGAAAGTCCGAGTCAAAGATCATTTGCATCGTGGATCTACACAATTGGAATCAGGGTACTCAGAGTCGTCGAGTATGAAATTCTACTGTGCCTCAGCGGGTGTTCGACTTGGTATATCTTTATACTAACTATGAATGACAACTTCAGTTGCTATGTTGTACATTCTTCGATGTAGGGTCTTCCAGATGCCTTTAAGGATTTCCCATATAAAGACACCAGATTGAGGAAATTACAAATCACCGATTGGCGCCTGTTTCCTGATGAGTTTGTGTTTTCTTCTTATTGAGGCGCACTTCCTTTTATCTTTATACATCCCATATAGACACTTAAGCTAACAAGGTAACTACAATGATATGATCAAACCATCTAATGACCATATTGTCGTTAAAGTCTTCTTTTTTTTTGGGAGAAATTCCTTCGGACCAAGCACTTGGGGCATTAGATAAACACCAAACACTAGAAGATTAGTTTCATTAACATCAGTACGACAGCGAAACAGAGAAACTCAGAGTACTCGTATCTGTAGACCACAAATCGTTTATTTTCATGACATCAACTCAGCATTGATTAACCAAACAGGCCTAACAAGGCATTATGCCATGTTAACACATCCTAATGGATCCATAACATCCCTTTGGCTATTTAAGTGTTACCAAACAGTAGGCAGCCGTTTTCTTCTCTATTTCTCTTTCATTGTACAACAACAAAATAATTGCTTCGCAACTCTGAACATAACCTCAATTCATGTTTAAGTTATGCTTTAGGGAAAAATCAACACAGCATTTGCATAGAACCACACACGCATATCTCTACTCTTGTACATATCGTAGTATGTATCTAAATGAACGAATATCCCGGACTTAGGCTGCTGTAGATACAGCTCCTGGTGCTGTAGATACTGGTTCTGAGAGCTATACTACTAGCTGCTACTGGAATGCCATGCCATGCCACACAAGAAGGAACAATAAAATTACAATTCGCTGAGCATGTGTTAATTAATGTCGAATACCGTTACCGTTACCGTTGTCGTTGTCGTTTGCGTTGTCGTTGTCGTTGTCGTTGTCGTTGCCGTTGTTATAACCATCGTCGTCATCCTTGTTGCCATTGTCGCAAAAACATGAGCTAAAAACAAAAAAAAGGGAAACAGGAAAATGGAAAATGGAAAAAGTTGCACAAATATAATTAGAGTGCGCCCCAGGCACTTGTAGACTGGGCCACATTGGGCTTATGAGGCGCCAGTAAAACTATCACACTACAAAAGTACGAATACTCGGTATGCTGCTAAGTTTTACTCAACGATTTGTTGCAGGGTAGCTGTTACGTATAGTCCTTCTAGTGTACAGGATGTGGCTACATGTACGGAGTTCTGTATTTTTAATTACAAAATTAATTTATCACAAAAAAAAGAGAAATACTCGTACAAAACTGAATTTATATGCAGAGAAACTTGTTGTTTTTCTCCGGCATTGGTGTTAAAGGATGACTAAAAATTATGCTGCTCAGAAGGTGCTAATTAGTGTGCAATTCGGGAAAGTTTCTATAATTTTAGACCACTTTGGCTGCCTGTTGTTTGTTTAAAGTTGATAATGAGCGTAGACAAAGAGCAAATAATTGGTGTGGGTATTGAGATAATAGGATGTTATCAAGGACATTATTTGCCTTTGAGTAGTGGACCAGTTTATAATCAAATTTACTAGTCTCGAGCAGTGAGAGGATGCCTTCTGGATTGTAATGAGCTTAGGCTGGAAAAACTGTCTTGATCATTGGATGAATCGCCATGAAGGCTACAAGAGGGAGTGGAGGTAGAGTGTCTTTCAACTATATTCATTTTTGTTGATGGTGCAATGCACTATTAGATCTAAAGATCCTTAAGATCTACGATCGATAACGTCACTTAGTGATTCCTCTTCTGTACAGATCCCACATGTTAGGCTGAAGGGTGAATTTCTTTCGACTTTGCTAGATACTGTATTTTGGAGTACTGGTGATTCGTTCGTTCATGATAGAACTCTGTACCTAGTAAAAGATCGATTTTGCCCGGTCGATCAAAGTCTAGCTTGCTGTTTAATGGTATCTTCCTATGCAATTGAAGGGCTGAAAGGCAATGATGAGTTGATGCTGGCCTATAGTAGTAGTAGTAGTAGTAGTAGTATTGAAAACCTTATTTAAAAGAAAAGTACTTAAAGTAACTATTACAATTTGATAAACTTAAGTTTACTATGGTTTGGTCCAAGGCCGTCTACCATATTGACAATATTCAGAAGTCTCCTTCAATAATACGTGTTCTGTAATCAAGTGCGATTGAAGTGTATTTATACAAAGCTTCCCAACCAAGTTCACCGTTTAAAATGTTCAGAACAACATTCATAATCCATTTTGTTTAAACCAAAGTATCTCACACGAAATTTGCTTAAGATAGGACATCTGGCAATAAAATGGTATACATCCTCCCTTTCTTGTAGGTTACACAGGTCACATAGAATTGGCAGGTCAGGACGATGTGGGATGTAATTTAGATTGATTATTTCACCTCTTAGTGGAGTTTGCTCTCTTTAATAGTTTTGTAAAAATCTTCCTTAAATCAGCAGTACTAATGTCTGTGGCAATGCGCACATTTTCGCCGATGTTATCCCCAACTCCTAAAACTTTTTGATAAGATTTCCCCTTGTCGAAATAGCTCTCCTGAGCACTAGTCTAGAAAGCCGTTCTTTCTTTCATCTCTAGTACTTTTATAACATATTCAAAGTGCAGTTTAAGCGTATCGAAAAATAGGGTGGCGAAAATATCTCAGGAATCTATCAACCTCTTCAAACTGGTAGTAACCCCAAATTTGAGCACCATATAGTAATATAGAGGCAGCAGTCGCACGAAATAATTTAATCTTAGAGCTGTGCTCAATATATATATTAATGATGGATCGGCTCCATACTGAAGAAACAGCTCTTTTCGCCTGAGCCAGTTTAAGTTTTTCAGACTAAGATTCGCCGTAATTAATACGCCTAGATACTTATACTCCCGAACTATTGAAACAATCTTTCCTTCGTAGGTGCATTACGAGAATATCTACCGCCACCAGCTCTGAATATCATAATTTTAGACTTCTCTAAATTAACAGACAGATTCCAAAGTTCACAATAACTCTCCAGTCGCTTGATCAGTCGCTGCAATCCTTCAACTGAATCCGAAAGAAAAACTATATCGTCAGCGAAAACTAGTCCTGGTATCTGCATACTTCCAAACTGAATTCCTCCTCCAATTGCCTCTACAATATCATTTATGAATAATATAAAAAGTATGGTGCTCAGAACACAACCCTGTTTGACTCCCATTTGCGTTTCAAAGACCTCAGATACAAGTTCACCATCCCATACGTACGCGACGTGGCTTTTGTACATCGCTTTCAATAAAATAAAAATTTTGCTAGAGATTCGCATCTTATACAGCTTGTAAAAAAGTGCTGCACGTGCAATAGAATCAAAGGCAGCACGAAAGTCGACGAAGAAAGCGTATAACTTCTTGTTCCTTCTTTTGAAGCTCTCCGCAATATTTGTCAGGGTTGAATATTTGGTCTAAGGTCGAATACAAAATTCAGATGCATCAGATGAATTTAAACCGGCTACGTTTAATGTTTCCTTTTGGCCGAACAGAGAGGTTTAAAATCCATACTGACTACTGCATACATATTTTTGAAAAATGAAGTATTGTAAGTCCTTAAGAGCCTTAGAAGCGAAAAAGATTTTTTTCTGACTTTATGACAATCTGCATCAAACCAGATCTGTTTTGGAGTAACTCTACACCTGCCTGTGATACTTGTTGGAACAGCTTCAATCATTACTCGAGTTAGGTCATCCATGTGCAGCGGATTATTTAACAACCTTCGTTTGGCAAGTTCCTGATCTACATTATTTTGGTATATACTCGTAGGTTGAAATCTATCTCTCCATATCAACTTTGGCAGTAGCCCCATTTGCTTTATGTTGAGCGTTTCTTCAGTACAAGTACAAGAAATTTCCAAAGGCATGTGGTCAGAGAAAGTTTGTGCAGCTATCTTGAAGTTACTCAGAATAGAGTTCCATTTCCCGGCTACAAGCGCGGGCGAAGGAAATTTAGGGAGGAAGAAAGGCAGGTACCGATGTACATTGTTTTTAAATGTTTGTAAGTTATAACGACCAGGAAACACAGAGATCGGCAGGGCATTCCATAAGTGAGTTGTACGGGAAAGAATCACGATATTTTAGAGTACGACCGAAAATGGGCTTGAGGGTATACTGATGAGCATTCATACCGAGACGGGTGTTACGGTTGAACGTTTGAATGGGCGGAATGCTACTGGCGATTTCGATAAAACCAGGTGAGACAGGAGACATTTCGTCGGTGTTCGAAGGTGTCAATTGATTGACTGATATTAGTATAACCAATTAGTTTTATCGCACGGTTTTGAATCCTATCTAGCAGGTGCAGAGATGTTTTAGGAGCACCTGACCAGATGCGGGCATTGTACTCCAGTTTTGGGCGGATAAATGCCTTATATTGTATATTGAGGCCAGATCAGAAGGGTGAAAGTATTTCTTATATTGTTTGAGGAAACCTAGACATTTCGCAGCATTTTTGGCGACATCGAATATGTGGTCATTCCAACGTAAGTTATTACTGCTACACATACCGAGAACGGAAAGTTTATCGGTTTTGACGATGCAAATGCCATTCATGGATAATGGCTGGGTATTTGAATTTCGCTTTAATGACAGCAGACAGCAGACAGCATTGAGTTTTGGAAGCATTAAATTCTACTCGGTTGATAGTTCCCCAGTTGGTTATGCTGTTAATATCGGAATTTAATGAGCTTAGCATACGCTGCCGTTCCCGTTCTACAGCCGAAGAGCAGGGGCGTGAACGAATATGAGAAACAGAGAGTGCTGTCATCAGCAAAGGAATAAATTGGATTAGAAGTAGCAGACAAGAGATCATTAATGAAAATTAAAAAGAGTGTCGGAGACAGAACGGCGCCGTGGGGCACACCAGCATTTATTTTGTGAATATCAGACTTGAAACCGTCCAAGACAACTTGAATTGAACGTTCCGAAAGGTAATTTGTAAAATATTGAAGAAGAGAGTCATCGATCCCAAGAGCACGCATTTTCGACAAAAGAGCCTGATGCCAAACTCTGTTAAATGCCTTAGAAATATCAAGTGCAACTATCTTGCTTTCGCCAGATTGATGTACGCTTTGGTTCCACTTTTCGGTGAAACATGCCATCAAATCACCAGTGGACCAGTTGCTACGAAAACCATATTGCCGGTCATTGAGAAGTTTTCGTGTTTCGAGATATTTCATGAGCTGACGATTTATCAGCGTTTCCATGACCTTGGAAAGAAGGGACGTAAGTGCAATGGGTCTGTAAGAGGATAGAGAAGAAGATTCGCCTTTTTTAGGGACTGGCTGGACAAATGCTGTTTTCCATCTGCTCGGAAAGAGTCCTAAAGAGTAGGACTGATGAAAAAGCTTACGCAGTTGTTTTGCCAGCGTGGAAGAACACCTCTTCAGAAGAAGGGGAGATATACCATCTGGACCAGCGGATTTATGCATGTTGAGATCTTTGAGTACTCTTGCTACTACACGAGCGCGAAAGTGCTGCATTCGTCCCATTGTAGATTCGACGCACTCGAGTGTAGGCGGGGACAAAGCACAGTCTGGGAGTGTTGAGCTGGCTGCAAACTGTGCAGCAAGCAGATTGGCCTTGTCCAAAGAGCTGACAGCTGGAATGTCATTGTAAATGAGCGTTGGGATGGAGGATGAGTCAGAATTTCTAATGTTTTTGACGAATGACCAAAAATTTTTACTGCCTTTGGGACATTGTAGTATTTTTTGCCTCAGGTTTTGGTCATATTGGAATTTCACACGCTTAAGAAAGGCGTTGCAGTCATTTCTGGCTCGTTTAAACTTTTTTCGGTTTTCCTCTATCGGGTTGGTCTTGTAGGACCGAAAAAACAGTTCTCTAACCCTGACAGCCTCTTTACAGCTCGAATCATACCATTCCTTTTCTTTTGGTTTGATACTCTTCATCCGATGTGGGATAAAGCATATCATTCCAAAGAGAATAGTTTCTGTGATCATGTCAGCAGCGGCATCCACGTCGTTATCGAGGAAACATAACGACCAGTTAAAATTCCTAAAGAAGTTGTTAAGTCCGCTCCAATTGGCTTTCTCGTATTGCCATGCGGTTCTTTTAGGAATCTTTTCTCTAACTGTGTGGTGGGTGTACGAGAATTTAGCTGATATGACACAATGGTCCGACGAGCCTAGAGGGGAGAGTACATCAACGCAGCACTTGTCAGGGTGAGAGGTTAAAAACAAGTCCAGGGTGTTGGCGGTATGACTATCAACGTCTGGTATGCGTGTGGGCTCATTTACAAGCTGGGTTAAGTTATTTTCCGCAGCGAAGATCTCAACACACCGTCCTTCGGGTGTTGTCTGTCCAGAATGCCGAAGCCACCCAGAATTGTGTATGTATATTGAAATCGCCCGTAATCACGATTTCAGTATGAGGATACAGGGATACAATCCTTTGAATGGAGTCAGACAGCACATCCAACTCGTGAAAGGTCAAATTGCTGTCCAGTTTGGGGCTTCTGTAAATAAAGCAGTAGTGGGTAATTTGCTTACGGAGAAAAAATTTTCACCACGTGAAATTGAATTCCGGATTGGAACAGGGACTACATTGTGGTGGAGTTTGGTAAGCTACATCACTACGCACGTAAATGGCGAAACCGCGGTGAGAGATGAATAGTGGCACTAGTTCGTAGCCAGGTAGCTTCAGATCAGAGTGATCTGAGAGATGTGGACGGGGATCTACCTGTGTTTCACTAAGTGCCAAAACAGCTGGTTTGTATTTGCAGAAGGGGACGTACGCAGAAAAGTGATTACTTTTTAGCCCGCGTATATTGGCAATGTCTACTCTGAATTCCCCAGTCATTACAACCTAACAAACACAAAAAGCACAAACACCGACGATACTAAGCAAGGCTGCGAAGTGAGAATTCTGACGTTAGTTTACCGAATCAAATTGCTGTAGGTGTTATGCCCTTACAACAATATGAAGCAGTGCACCAACAAAATTTTCACTCACAACCCGCTATCCATCGGTTGTTACATACACTCAGTCACTGCCCGTACCGTATGATAAATACAGTAACGGCAGTGGCCGAGTGCAAGCAACAGTACAAACGACCAGGAGCGGGAGAGGTGGGATACCCGCACTGTGTGATATTTTTGCTTTGCACTGCACTTTAATGGGGTTTTTTTTTTTTTGTGTGCAGCACATAAGAGATTACGAGTGCAGAAAGACATCTGCACTCGTCTATGGTCGACACGGCACTGTCGTCAGCGCCCAAGAGGCCGGCGCACACAGACTTTACTTTTTCGTTCATCCCCGCGTTGCCATCTCCAGGTAGGTGAACTACTACATTCGTCTCCATACTATTCTGCAGCAGTTTATCCATTTGATCTTCCAAAATGTTGTTTCGCCGTTCAAGTTGAATAACTTTAGCAGAGATTTCGTCGTACTTCACTTTTAAGCCGGTAAGTTCTGCACGAAGTACTTGGAAGTCAGCTTTAGAGGGAAGTTCTTTGATGAGTTTTTCTGTGTTAGCATCCAGGATTTCTTTCAAGATTTCGGCAGTTATTATTGAGGATGGTTCCATAGTAGGCTTGGCTTGTTCAGATGGTGTTATATATGTTGAAGCTAGAATAGTCCTACGCTTTTCCTCTCTAGTTTGGACGGGTGAGGTTTCTAGCAGTACTCTCTTATTCATTTATTGAGGTTAGCTTATTGAATTAATACAAATCTGGATTCTGTTTCACTTAGCTGCTAGGACTTACATGGAATTTATATTGTACAGATGCTGTTCTCAATTGGGAAGCTTATTGACTCAATTTTATAATTTTGCAGCACTTTTTATAGGTTTTTAACAATTTTTTATAGGAGCTCTTTATTAAACTTGTAACCAATTTGACAATTAACTCTGCTGGCCTATATTAAGAACCAGACATCCTTCCCGGCAATACCATGAACCCAGATTAAAGACAGATAGTGAATCACTTCAAGTTTATATTACATTCTCAAGACAACCGAACAAACATTATTTCAAGAGAGCTCTATGAAGAAAACGTATCGCAAATCGTCTTATCCCTTACGATCCAATTCAGGGCTCATTGTTGGATGTTATGACCCATAGTCAGGGAGATGTGTCCAAGAGTTGAGCCGGTCGAGGAGAAATTATATCCCTTAATTGATTGACATTTAACACGCACCCTCTGGGTTGTCCTTTGCCATCCCTGTCCTATTCCTCCGATGACAAGCGGATCAGTTTTTGGGTTAAGGTTACGTGTGTGTACAAAACCTTAACTGATGAGATCAACCGAGGAAACAGTTTCTAGTAGAGTTCGGCATTCCATTTCCGCTAATTTGATTCTTAGCGGTTCCCAACATAATGAAGGCTTGATGTGGATTGTTCAGCAAGGCCTAGTATGTGTCGGTCTTTCGACATCGGTCATGGTCTTCGCCAAAACCGAGTGGACGGGGATCTTGCCCCATTGGCATCGTTGGGTAGAGCGTTAAACGGCGCATTCTGCCTGACAATAGTATCTGCGTCGTTACCGCAATTCAATATTGTACGTACCAGTGTCTTACTATATCCCCAGCACATACTAGTAAGTCTCCTGGTCGTCTTTGCAGGTTTCGGTTCGGGACTCACAGCCTAGACAAGTTCTTCATACGTTGGTAAAACCTTCGAAGCTCATTCCTGGTGTTGAACTTCTCACCTGTCAGTAACTCATTTCGGGGGTATGAGAGCTGCTTTTGACCTATCTAAGTGCATCCGCCACTTTCACTATTTCAACGTCTTGACTACCTTAAAATTGCGCATATAAAGCGTCTGTTAGGCTTACTGTTAACGCAATCATTGATTGAACTGCGGGAATTTATTCCCTTTCGTTGGTTTGGTTATTTTCGACGAAGTAGTTATTACAATTTCTGCTGTTTCCTTCCTGCCCATAGCCCATGTTTATGAAATAAGCATGTTAAGTCCGGAGGGTGGATGGTGGATAACCACAATTGATGTGTGGTAATAGTGGGCATCGAATGCCAGACGCCGGCTGCCTACCATTACCTACTCAAGCCTAGTACACTACATAGCCATCGTATACTTAAGGAATCATGTCTGCCTTAACTGTGCACTAAAAGTACTACAGCGTAAAGTCCTGCCTCGGCATCGTACAAAGAAATACTCGCTCAAGATTTCTGTACCCGCCAACTCTTGAATTTCTGACTATGTGAGGTCATTCCCTGAATCATTCTGCACCTTCAAAAATCTCTTACTCATTCTAATCATTCTTAAACTCAACACAATCAAAAATCATTTTCAAACCATTCACACAATCATATTCTCAAGGATTAAACGCAAACACAAATTCATTGTTTACATCAAAACACAAACATGAAATCCTCAATTCATATCCATCTTACGCATAACTCGTGTATCCTTCAACAATTTGAAAAATATGTCTCCGATGGAAGGAAATCCCTTTTATCCGAATGAAATGCGTCTTTTGTTTTCAGAAATTACCCTCAGAGGCATTTGGAAAATTAAGGAGACCTCCAACATACTATACAAATGAATGTTGGCGCAAACTTCAATAAAATTTCAAGCGAATACCCCCAACAATGTTTGTACTATGACAAGTAGTCATTGTTGGCGTTGTCGCCATCACCACTTCCGGCGGCTTCACATACATATAACGCCACATTTCCTGCTTAGAGATTTTGTGAGCCCCATAAAACGTCTCAAAAAGTCGTAAAGTGTTTTTACGAAATGAGAGCGCGCATGAGATCGTAAAAAATTGTAAAGATCGTGTTCGCTTTTAGTCGTAAATCATGCTAAATCTCCTGGTGTAACAATTGTGTAATACACAATTTAATTCTGGGCGCGTTCAGTTGTCACAATCAAGGGTAGTCCGTCCGGCAATGGCAGAATGATGAGGTCGGCGTTAATGAAGGTAAAGATACTTTGTATGGATTACACAGGTAAAATGTTGCAAATGGAATGGAAGAGTAATAAAACTTCATGTCTTGTCGTTTCGTGAGATTTAAAAGTTGGACCGAACCATTCTGTTGTTGCTTTTAAGAGTAACAGGGTTGCGATTACAGGGGGTAGTTACTCATAGCTGCATGGCATATTGATAATTTTGATGTTGGTTTTCTTTTTAAATTTAAATTAGTTCCGTATAGTGACAACGACTTATCGTCAAAAGACACGCGATATCTTGAGGATCCATGGAAGTCTTGACTGAAGAAGGTCCACCCGAACTTCGCTCAGAATATCTTGGTCTGCAGGGAGCCATGAAATCGTTAAAAAAACGAGCTAAAAGCGTTATTCTCTTAAAACTGCAGTATTTGCTTAAATTTACAAAGCATTTTGGAGATTTCACTTCGAACTGTCATTGAAAGCCAACTTACGAGTACTAAAGATGGTTGACGGTATAAATTCGTCATAAGCAATGCCTCGTTCCTAAAACCAAGGTCTAAAGTTGAACGCGACCAGGTATTCAGGCAGCCACATCTATCAAAGTGGCTAAGAAATTTAGAAGCAGCTAATAGCATTTGCAGGCAGGTCTTGGGTAGCTGCGAATTATTCTCCAAGAATTCATGCAACTTTACATTCTGAGAGAGTAGATTTACTCAGTAGAAGTAGAAGTGAATTGCATCCCCTGTAGGTGAAGGTTTTACAGCGTGCAGTCTGGACTCCTCAATTTTCTATACGATCTTGGAAATTGCTGAAATTTTATCTGTTATTATCATGAAAAGATTCGATAAATAGTCCTGAGTCCACTTTTAGGGACCTTTTCCGGACTTCTGTATTATATTCTTGCTGTGGGACATAATGTCGATTGGTAAGTTTGGATCATTAATTGAAAAATTGCGACATCCGGAGAGTGTGATGGTTTTGAGATTTATAATAGACTTGCGTTCTTCTTCTTCTTTTGCCAACCGCTGAAATATGTAACGCGTATAATTACATCTAATGCTACAAGGGTAGTCCCAGAAGTACCCGACCTAACAAAGAAAACACAAGAAATTTGGGGAAAAATATGCTTATTCTCTACGTTATCTCCTTTTAGTTCAATAGTTTTCTGAGCGATGTTCAATAGTTTCGATAGCCTGTTTATAGTGAGAATCGTCGCTCCACCTCATTACTGTTGGCAAATCTTTTACCACCGAGTCATTTTTTCAAATTCGGAAATAGAAAACAATCCGAGAGAGCTAAATCTGGTGAATATGGTGTGTGAGGAAGCAATTCGAACTTTAACTCATCGATTTTGGCCATCGGACGGATCAGTGAACTGGTGCATAGTCTTGATGAAACAAAACTTTTTTCTTCGCCAAATGCGGCCGTTTTTTCCTGATTTCATCTTTCAAATGCTGCATGTATTATACACGCCGTTGATTGTTTTTCCTTTCTGAAGATAATCAGTGAAAACTATCCCACGGGCATCCCAAAAAACTGACACCATATCCTTGCCTGCAGATGGAACTGTCTTCGTCTTCTTTGGAGCCGATTCTCCCCTTTGAGTGCATTGTTTTGACTGTTCTTTCGTTTAGGGTGTAAAGTGATGGACCCATGTTTCATTCATGGTTATGAATTGACGCAAAAACTCGGCTTTACAGCTGTGAAACTTCGCCAAACACTCGATTGAAACATCCTGTGAGTAATCGCGGCACCCATCTTGCGCACAGCTTTCGCATGTCCAAATTTTAGGCAACATGCGATGTATAACGCTTTTTGAAATGGCTACTATTGTAGTTCAAGCAATTTCAGTCTACGGTCATCTAATACCATTTTGTGGATTCTGTTCAATATTTCTGGTGAACTCACTGCATTTGGTCGACCAAGTCTTGGCAAGTCGTACGGCCTCGCTTAAACTCTACTACCCAATATTTTATTGTTGTGAACGAATGAGAAGACTCCCCCAGAGTAGAATCCAGTTACGTTTTGATGTTGGTTGGACTGAGGCCTTGCAAATAGAAGTATTGTATCTCATAACGGTGACCAATTTTTTCCATATTTAAAAATTCATTGAGAGCGTTCACTATTGATGGCTGTCGAAAGAATACTAAACAACATAGCGTTCGTTAAGCTTCAAATTTAAGCTTTATAAGGTTGGTACTTTCTACAATTGCCTTTCTTTTTAAATAACAACCGCCATCTATATGTCAGATCGGGTACTCCTTGGACTACCCTCGTATTTTACCGATTTCGCTATATCCGCTCAACTTAGATTCAAAGCCTTGCTTTTTTTCTTAACTGCTATTTTTATCTCGGTATATACGGTTTCCGAATATATAATGTAGTTTTATGGGTTTTCAAGTAAAGAAAGCATTTTCCTTATAAAATACTCGTAACTGAGTAGTTTCTCCTGGATGTGTTGCGTGCAGAACACTGTATCCGTGCAGTCTTTTTATCAACATTTGTATTAGCATAGTCCATCGAACACGATTTCTGTCGATATAAATATTGTGAGATCGTTTAGAAAGATTTTTAAAAAAAACGAGGACCATATGACAATCTTGTTTAGCTCCCGTATGTGACACAAAGCCGTTGGACCTTTTTTTTCCCATCCCTCTAAGTCGCCTATAGTTCCTAATTTATTCGCATAATCCACACAACCTTTCTAAAGCTGTGAAACCGCAAGTATTTTTGCTAAATACACCACAGAGATCTGTCAAATTATCGGGTGCGTGAATTTACAGAATCCCTGTTAGAAAACTGGGGCTCACCTAATGACACTCCCTGTTTTCTCATCTCCCGTTTAAGATGCCACACACTTCCAATGTTTGTTTTATGCTTCATCTTCCCTGTGATTAAAAGGACTTTGCCGCACCTTCATCTCGGGTAGACTGGATTTATATTGCTCAGCTAACAGCTCAAATTTATTTATTTAGCTTCTTCCATTGAAATTCGGGAGGCACTTGGGCTTCTGCAACAGGGGGATTCACGACTGCCTCTAACCTAGTCGCAACAATTTAACCTTTAGCCAGTCAGCAGTTCATAAACATAGAGTATGTCAGGAACTTTTACATGTTTTTATAGGGCTCCAAGGTAAGTCTTGGCGATCTATATAGAGAGTTATTAGTATCAGAGCAAAGAAGACCGCGTAATACAAAACGAATGCAGTTACGTCGAACTGCTACAGAAGGGAGACTGCTATAAAAATACGAGTAAGACCAAACCTGGCGTATATTTCGGTATACACCTAACTTAGGTAAGGTGAAGAGATGTGGTGACCAATATGCTTGGGACTCCATTCCGAATTTATTATGAAAATTAAGGTTCAGGGCTACTTTGTGACAGACTTTACAAAGTTAGGCATAAAAACAAATCTAAGTTAAATCTAATTTTCCAATTTCTCTATTATTTTTCTGTCGGAACCATGAACTTGTTCATTGTACTCTTTGTATGTTGCTTTTGCTGAAATTGCTCAGCCTTTCGTAAATAAAGTTCCTACAGTACTAGCAGCCTGATGTGAGCAAAGACCAGTGCTCTCAGAGTCAGTGCTCCTCGGTGTCATTATCTTTACAGTAAGCGTCGCACGATATTATGTCACTTATGCCCACCACATTTAAGTGTTAAGCAGGTACAACGTCAATAAACAGCATACAGTCTGTCTTTCTGAGGGATAGTGTAGAAGTTGCTGACCTCTTAGAAATTTTGGGAGGAATTGGTTTGGTTTTCCGAAAACCCTTTAAGTCATGCCTTTGAATCTTGCATAGAAAATTCAACGGCTCTTTCATTTCTCGTGATCCCATTGTGACCAGCGGCTCAAAAATGACTCCTTCATTTCAGCCTTCCAACTGTGTTCAGTGAAGAAGTGCTTGAAAGACAGATGAAAATCATCCAGAAAGACCCCAGCGCCATATCGTAAATCGGTTTTAGACCCATCGGCGAAGACCCGACTACATTCCTTTCCTGGCTCAGATCATCACTGAAAGTCATAAGGAAAGTCGATTTGGTATTTTTGGGCAGCAGCAGTTCTACTTTCATTGCATCAGACGACGTGTCCATAAGGCCAGACTCATAAGACAATCCAAAGATCACTTCTCTTTAAACGGAAGATGGCTTTGAGAGTGCAGCCCATGGTATGAATATCAGTGCATCTGGCGCACAGCTAGGAATGCTACAAAAGCCCCATATGCCAGCGAATATACCGTTCTTTGGAGTCCGTATTTTCTTTTAAGACACCCGACGCATAAATTACATCTGGCCTTATCGTCGCCAGATATGTAGATCCATAGAACCAACTTCGGTGGCAAGCCCCATGTGTTGCCAGAAGGTCAATATCGCTTCAGAGGCTCACTATGAAACACGTGTAGTCCAAAGAAGTTTGTTAGCCAAGATGATACCCAATGTGAGTACCTACGAGTAGCTCCGTTGAATAAACGAATAGTAATTGAAGCACGCCACTCAACTTCCTCAATATCGTAAAGGGAACAATCTGAGTTTTGAGAGGATTGACTACGAGCCTATTTATACGAGTAGTGCACCAATTGTCGATAACATCGTCCGGGGTTGCCTGCACTTTAGAACAGACAATCGCTGGACATGATTCAACGGACAGTATAGCTACATCATCTGCATACGCCCGAAGAAACACGTCAGAACTATTGAGACCGTTAAGAAGTGAATCGTCAAACGTGCACTATGGCAGTAGAGACAGGACAGCGCACTGTGGACAACCCCTGTTTATCCTCGCTCTCACATATTGGTTGCAGTTAGTATCTGCAATTGTGGTTCTATACATCAGTATGTATCCTGAAAGCAAGTGATTCCTCTGCGCCGTTTGTCCGGCCGTGTTACTACACATGCTGCCAAAAGTTGCATTATCGAAAGCAGAGATGTGCAATACTAAAATTTTTATAGAAATCAATGCACCGAGGATAAACCAGGTTTCTACTTAGATTGAACAGAACAAGTTGATGAAGATGAAATGGAATATGTTACTTAGATTTTGTGAAAAATATTTATCATCGAAAATAGCTTTATTGTCTTTCAAAATAGCTACTCTCCATGAAGATCAATACGTTTTTGCATGCGTTTGAACCAATTTTCGAAGCACTTTTTCTGCTCCGAACTTCAAGACACACGTTTTAAGCGTATCAACCGCTCCTCACGCGTCTAGAAACCCCGACTAGCGGGGTCAATACGCTATTTTGAATGTTCTAAAAATCACTTGTTTGAGCCGACCTGTAAGAGCTCGCATTGTTGCGGTGGAGAATGATCCGCGTTTGCTTTTCCTTACTTCTACAAAGACTTCTGTCAGACAAATGGTGATGTACCATTCCAAATTGTACGGTTTACATGGCACGGTCGCGACATATCCGGTTTTTTTTCGAAGAAACAGGCGACCATTTGCTTCGAAGTGCGCGGACAACTTTTGTTTTGATTTGGCTCGTCTTGAAAGATCCATGTTTGATCCATGTTCAGTTTCGGGCTCATATGCATAGATCTGTGAATCGTTGTCTGTCACGAACGTCTTTTGAATAGCCGCAGTCAAATTTTTTCAACAGTTCTTTGGACCAATCGACACGAGCCTTTTTTTTGAGCGATTGTCAATTTATGCGGCATCCAATGCGAAGAAATCTTTTCGACGGCCAAATGTTCATACAATTTTAAATATATGCGAGTGGAACTAGTGCCCACGCATTTTACCCGACATTCACGAAATTCGTTCAGAAGCGAACTACGACCAAGATTGAATTCGAAGCGAATTGATCGTCATACTGTCCTTGATTTTATGCACGTCAAAAATGTCCTCGATTTAGTTCCTTCTTATGGATGAGATGAATTTTTCAAGTCTCTGTAAAAAAGCGTAAATAGCTATCGGATGACAGAACTTTCTGAGCACGTGTACCATTAAAAACATCGAAATTTACGATGCTGATGTCAGATTTGACGTATCTGTACCGGTATTGCCATATGTAAAAACTAAAATACTCATTCTTTTAAGTTCAAAACATCTCTCCTGGCAAATATAAAAAAAACACTTTGGGCACAATGCCTTTCTTGTAAAGATACAATCCATGACATCTAAAGGCGCAGGGACAACGAAATTATAATTAAGTGTGAAACTGTGAGGACCACCTGTCATTCGTATTTCCCAACAAGGTCCACTCTGTCAAACGACAAAACGAGGCCAACAATTCTGATTACGAAATTGAATATAAAATTTTTAAACAAAACACTGGCACCCTCAGCAGGCTTTATCCGTATGCTTCAACCCTACTTTCGACAGGTGGCACATTCCAATTAACGTTCGTTGCTTAATGAAATTCCTCCATTCCAGTTGCCATTGCCAGTTTGGCGGCCGGTCACCCAGCATCATCATACAAAGACCAATTAAATTCACAAAGAACTCGAACTGAAAAGCAAAGTATCCGGAAAACACCGCGTTCCGTACCCGAGTCTCTCTGTTTTTTTTTTTTTTTTAATATTTTTTTTAATTAGATCCTTCCAATTGAAACAAATGAGAGAAAAGGAAAAATTCATTGTAACCTTTTATCTAAGGTGTTTAAGGGGTGTTGGAACCCTTTCTATCCATTCGGCTATACTCCTGTCCTGGTTTTTTCCGTACCCCTTCAACACAAAAAAAAAAAGACACACAAATTATGTTAGGTTAAGGAAGACTAAAAAAAAAAGGACTAAAACAACGAAAGCGAAACAAACTAAAAATACAATTAAAAGCGAAGAGATACCCATTCAGAACATCAAAATGAGCATTCAAATTGAAAACGAACTGAAATTGAGGTTCCCGCCGGACTGTTGTTTTCGAAAAGATGTCCGTTTTCCTAATTCTTTCCATTCCTTGTACATCTTTCGCTTTGTGGGGTACACAAAAAAAAAAAAAAAAAATGATCAAACTCAGCAAATTGAAATTAGAGAAAAAACGGGTCAAAAAGAAATTTTGGAAAAAAATAAATAAATTCGAGCTCAGTGTATCCCTTTAGTGCCGGGATAGCAATGCCGAGTTGAGGGGTGAAGAACAGTTGGTAAAGGTGGTAAAAGCAAGAGTTCGCAAAATTAAAGTTTGCCAATTAGCAGACGTGCCAAAGACTGTTCGCGTGGGTGGAGACACTAGAGTGTGAGTCAAGCTCAGGGAGTCGTTGAGTAGAAATCATCGAAGAGGAAGAAAAGAACTCTTCTTTGCAAAATTAATTTCAAAAAAAGAATAAAAAAAAATCCTTCCAACACAAAGTGACTGAGTTCTGATGTTGATTTTGTAGCGGTAGAAGTAGAGGTGGAGGAATTTGAGTATTATTTTCTTCTTTTCTGTTTTTTTTTTTTTTTTTTTTTTTTTGTTCGAGGTTTGCTGTTGTGCTCATTCTTTATGTGAAGTGGCAATCCTTTTTGGCAAATGACGGCTCTCGAACTCTGGCTGTGGAATGGTGGTTTTGAGGTGGGTCAGGATGCCGTATTCTAGAATCTAGATTCTGAATTCCAAAATGCTAAATATAAGGGAGAAACTTTAAGAAGAATCGTATAATTCATGGCTTCCTTCAAAGTACACATACATATGTATATTCGCATCCTATGCTATTCTTTCGCCGGAACTTCCCCAAACACCCCGAAGGCTGGTTGTAAGCAGTAGCATTCCATTTCGGAAGGGATTCTAAAGGTTCTCAGAGCATTCTGAATTTTATGTAATTTTTCAGTTTCATGGCTCGGTTATCCCAAAGTTACAGCACAAAGAACAGATTTTTGGTTTGTGGTAGTGTCAGTGGTTGGTTGGGATGGATGGTTTCGTTTTCGAAAGAAATACCTACAAGAGCAAAATTGCGGAATCTCCCCCTTCAGACGTGCACTGAGTTATTTTTATGCACAATTTTTCATGAAGGACGATATTATTATTATTATTTTTATTTTTTTTTTTTATTTTTTTTTTTGTAAGGATATTCCTTGTGAATGACCCACATACTGATATACGGAGATACCCCGTAGTACTCGACATTACAAATTTTTGAGTAAAGTAAATAGTAAATGAACGCAATGTTGAGGTTTACATGCAAATGAATGTTCTTTGGCGTAAATTTTTGCGGTGCAAGTGGGACTTGGTAAGATGAGTTTTTGAGTTTTTCAAAATGTCGTTTATATTCCTGTAAATTGGTTTTTGATAAAGTTTTTGCAATTTCTAACACGTTTGTACATGGAAATAGATGCATATACTCAAAGTTTTACTAGTTTTGTTATAAGGAAAAGCCGCAGTTACTAGGTTTTCTGCTCCACTCTGCTTACTACAACAGGAAAAGCCAAAAATTGTTCCATTTTAATATTTTCTACACCAAAGCACGCATAAATGAACTCTCTATGTGGTAAGAGAAATTGGAGTAGCATAAGTTTGACAGAGTTTGAACTTATCACGGACAAACGCAGAGATTCACACTGTGCTGTGTTGGTACACCAAACATTTCCACAGAAAGTTCTGTACGTTGCTTCCTCTATGATCTAGTATGAACGAATAAAACTTTTGTGGCAAGTTTGCCTGAAGAATCCCACCAGAGTTTGGGTGTTTTTTCGATTTCGAAGTTCGAAGAGAAAACATTTCGCGATTCGTTGTCAACCTCACAGAGAGCATCGCAGGACATAGTATCACTTATGTTTTGGCCGTAGTTCAGTATCCGTTTAGCACATTTGAAATTGTGTTCATGAGGAACCCATCTGTCCATTGAAATTCTGGTTGAGATGCAGGCAATAGATTCTCACTTGAGGTCTTGAGAATCACTGGTCTTTTGTGCAAATTAATCGGGATCTCATTTCTACGACTCCCTTTCAATCTGAGACCTAAATATTAAAGCATCGAAACACATTTTGAATGCACTGTATGGGGTGTCAAAACTGGTTGGATCTTCACTGGATGTTTTCAGTATGCACAAAGTAGATCAACTTGAGTTGCAGATAAGGCACAATCCGAACGTATCAGCAGACAAATTCAGTCAACAAATAAGTGGATAACTTGTTCGAATTCCTTTGACAGGTCGCCCACCTGCAAATTCTACGATTTTTATCCCATTAATGGGCTACTTGTTGATGGTGTAGTAAATGAGAAGAAAGCAACCGCTTTAGGCCGTATAAACGACATTTTCGAGCCATTGCGAAACGAAGCCCCATGACGGCATCGAGAAATGAATTAGCTTTTCTTTGAAGATTTGTCTTCGATAGGAGACCAACGTCTAAGCAGATGAACGCTTATGCTTCAGAGATGTGAGCAAACGTCTCATCAGAATCCGCATCAGGGCTACAATCAGCGAATAATGTTCGATATGTAGTGATTGGCGTATTGTAGTGGTTAAGTTCGTTTACTACTTCACTAGAGATTTAGGTTCAATTCCCAGAGTGAACACTGAAAAATTGAAAATTTTTAATTTTTAACGTAACCCGCCTTCCTGAAGCTAATGGCATTTCTCTGAAGAGGACGACTTCTTTCTTTGAAAAAATCTCTCATTCTTTCATTATTTTACATAAATTACAAATGAACAATAAAGTGCGTGATGAGGGCTATGCCCCTGTCTGGTTGAATTGTTTCATACTACAAAATCTTCTAAAACCTTGTTATAACCAGCATACGTTACCCACACCTCATAATCAACAGAGGGATGTTTTAGATGGCGCTACAGTCCGGTGTGGAGCAGACCCTCATCTAACATGCCTCTCCAGCTATGGTGGTCTTTTGCTAACTGCGTCCAGTTGCGCATATGAAATTGGCTGACTTTGTGCGTCATCTTAGATCAAGTCATCCTCTGGGTTGGATTCAAAATCTTTCCGCGTCGGAACGCTAGTTTTCATGCTCTCAAGGTGACTGAGCCTCCTAAACTGAATTGCGCGAGCTTTCTAACGGGGTCAACATCGCTGTATAGCCCATAAAGTTCACTGTTTAAGCGTCTCCTCCGTTTATGCAAACGAGATGGAAAATTACAAGAATAATTTTTGTCTCAAAGCACTCCACAACATTTTCATCCATTTTCCTCATTGTCATCGTCGTTTCTGGGCGCCAAAGCTGGACCGTCATGATTAGGGTCCTATATCAAGTCTTTTTAATTTGCCACTCAATTCTTATCCGAAAGCAGCAGGGATTAGCAGGAGTGATTCCTTGCATGTTTTTCGCACTAATGTTGTTGTCGGAGTTGATAGCGGAGCCGAGGTAGATAAAGTCCTTTTATCCTTGACGCCAATGTTGTGCGTCCGCCTTTGTGGACAGCATATATGTATTTTGTTTTTTCTCCATTGACCACCAAGCCCATGTTTGGCGTTTCTCCTCGCTGTGTTGTTCCCATTATGTCGAGGCCATCTATCTATGCGGGTAACTGAGCAAACTTTTGGAAGATAGTGCCTCTAGAGTTGGCGTGCCAGTTTCGAGCAACTCTTTCAAAAACGACGTTCAAATAATCACATGTCATCCTTGTTTAAGTCTCGATTTTGTTATTAGCGATCTTGACGGAGCAGCGTGCATTCTCCATCGTCATTTTCCGCAGTCGAATGAGCTTGGCGAGGATGCCAAAGCTAGACATTGCGGTAATGTGAATATTTTATCTATCGTAGACTTTCCTCGTGAATATTTTTCTTGTCCTTTCTGTTCCAAAGGATGTCATTACTGGCCGGGGTCTTTATGTTGGAAAAAATCCTGCCAACCTGAGTTAAAGCCAACGGCTTTCTTATGTCATATAAGGTACAAATTCCCAAAGCCCAGCGATTATTTTCTAATCAGGCATTTAATCAGTGGGTAGCAGGCCTAAAGAGTTTTACTAAGGAAGAAAAGAATGGCCATCATTATCCGCCCTCAACCGCTGGTCATTACGTTTGACTCATTTAGCGACTTCAGTGGCCCTCATCGTGCTAAAGGGATATAACAATTGGAAGACTCGTATCATTGGATAGCATAGAGCAGCAAACTATGTAAGACTTTCCAAAATGCGCTGAAGTTTTTACTACATGGATCATGGACTACGATCAGTAAAGTTAGCCCAGTAACAATATGTTTTATTGCCATAGCGGATTTCCCAGAGTGGTCAGCCAAACTACAGAAAACAAAATTACACCTCCGATGAGTTTTATATGGTTCCCAGGACTAGAAACAGCTTGGTATAGTTTGCCTCTATAGATGCTGCAATGTGCGGCCTTCAAATCTATATAGAGGTGGTGAAAATCAATGTTAAGTCTCCAAGATCGGGCCCAGCGTGAATACTCGGTCAATTTTGAAATATCCGGGACCTAAATCATCCAAATTGTTGTAAGCTTTCAGTTATTAGTGCAGACAAGATCTTATACGCGTTATTAAGAAGGTTGATGGCTTTAAAGTTGGCGCTCATTGGACGATACCTAGGTTCAATTCAGCATCCTGCTTCTAATCAAGTCCTGGAAATAAGCGGGTGTATGCTCTCTAGCAGGTCATCTTCCTTTTAACTTTTGGTAAAACTTTCCAACATTGTTGCTGAAGTTACAGTTCCTTATTTGGGTGCTTCGTACCGATGGCGTTCTTAGGAAGCCGGATGGTATATGCCAAGTACAACTCTCAGCCTGGAGGGCTAAGAATGGGCAAAGAGACTTGATATACGGGAGACAGTATCTTTCCTCAGAGATGTAAGACCTGCCGTTAGCCCCAAAAACTCAGTAGTAGCAGATATAAAGATTCTATGACTCGTGACGACACCCTTGATTCTGAGGTTCAGTCGGATTTGATAGACCATTGTAATCCTACTTTTCTTCCCCTGCTCAACACTCGCGCTCCTATATATGATAAGTACAGGACTTAGAATCGAATCACTCGCTACATCAACAGTGATGCTATAAATAAAACATCGACAAAGCTTTTTCGGATTTTTTCCAAGTCAAATAGCATCCTTTTGTCAAAAACCACTTTCCCTTATCCTTATCCTAGGCTCATCAATTTTTAACGAATATTTAAAATTTTCAATCATCGGATTTATCTTCATTGAATATTGAAGCAAACAATGGTTTGATCGTAAATATTTACCCTCTGTAAAGGAATCCTTTATTCCTTACCTTAACAAGGATAAAGAAAATTAATAAATAAAAGAAAAAATTACCAATTCATAGGTGTTAACGGTAAAGAAAGGAAACGTGTCTAACGCGTCAATAATGAAAACTTGCATAAATATGTAACAATCATCTTGTCGGGCTAGAAAATGATTCCCTTTGCAAGGATCTCCAAGGAGAGAAGAGTTTTAACGAAGAAGACGTCGTTTTTGAAAAAAAAATTTAGAAATCCTCACATAAACCGACACATACATAATATAGAGAAGTCACATTCGAATATGCATGAGCTAGCTATGCTTCGAATGCATTATTCATGATAAATTTTCTACACTCTCTGACACTTGGATGCACGAGTGTCTTCTCTGCTAGGGCACAGGGATACCCGTAGATGTGTACCTGCCCAATGCTGAAATGTTGGGTGGAATTTTCCTTCATTCTTATCTTGGTGCAATCATTTTACGAACCTAATACATATGAAAAGACAGAGTAACTGCGTGTCTTTAATAGTGGGAAGCTTTAAGCTGAAACGGTCCTGGCCATGTTTTTAATAAAAAAAAAATTACTTAACATACATGAAAGTACCATATAAAGGCTGTCCCGTACATTAGCATCTTAAATCTTTAAGGAATGAAAGGGAATTCTACAAGTCGAATCAATACCATGTCCTCGTATGTACGTGTCGCCTCAGCACAGAACATTACAGAAAAGGATCAGGAAATGACGAGGAAAATATTTAATCGAATCTTGAAGGATTTCCTTTTCCATTTGAATTTTATTTCATTTTTCTTCTATGCGTAGTACTCTCTGTTGAAATTCAGTTTTCAAATTCAATCTACATCTTGTTTTCGTCTCTTGATTTTGAATTTGATCCTTTAATTTTAGCCCAGTTGGAATCGGAATTTTGGTCCTTTACTCTGGTGTGCTCGTACCAACCCACTCTTCCGATTAACACAAATTCAATCGACAAATAAGATTTCATTTTGGCAAATTGACATTATCCTGAATTCCAATGGTGGAACAAAAAGGATACTAGTTCTGGCGGGGTGTGTGCATGAGTACAGGACAGGAGGACGTGTGAAAGCAAAAACGAAGGCAAATGGACAAACTTAACGAACGAAGAAGTTCGGGGGATGGAACATCAAAATGAATAATTGAGATGAGGTATATGGTATGTCAGGAGTATCGGTTGGGGGAAGAAATGTCCTTAATACGATTTAACATATGTTAGAGATTTAACAGAAATCGAAATTTGCTTTCGAATAGGAAAAAGGATTTGAAAAATCTGTTGTTAGACAGTAAATCTTGTTAAAAGGAGGATTAAATATAAGAAATTGCATAAATAGACATTCAAAATATTTTCGAAGATTGAGTTCATTTTGAATTAGTGAGTTCGGGTTTTGAGGTACTGGAATAGCCTCGAATAGTGACGGACGGACTATTGATGGCCCTGCCAAACCTTTAAAGGACAACGATCTTTGCATCTACACATGGAATATTCGAGCCATTAATACACCGCATGCAGTCAAACAACTAGGGAAGATCCTTGACTACTACAAAGCAGACATAACCTTCATCCATGAAGTGAAAAACTGCGATATATCAGTCGCAGGGTTTACTTGTATGCAGATGTGCCGTTGAGGAAGACTGAATTCGCTAATATAAGCCTTACAAACACCCAAACTCTGACAGACATGGCAAGCAAGGCATCTTCGGGAATACGGTTGGAAAGTACAGCCTCCATGACATCGCACCCCGAAACGGACACATGCCTATTAGTTTGCAGAGGGAAATAATCTAACTATAGCCAACAAACAGTTTCTACATCTTAATGTCCATACAAGGATCAAAAAACCGTCAATCAAATTGAGCAGTCCTCCAGAGTTTGAGATATCCAAACCGCCCTGGATCCTCCTCTGTCGACCACATCAACACCATGCGGATCACTATTGAACAGTGCGTTGAATACCGGTCACCACTTCACCTGCTGTTCATTGATTTTGGGAAGGCGTTCGACAGTGTCAACATGGAGTTTTGTCTGGCTTGCCTTGCGCAGGAGAGGTATACACGATATACTGATGGCTATTACCACAGCTACCTATGAATCAAAGTGGGGTCCAGCAAGGTTGCATTCTATCGCCGATACTTTTTTTTATTGGTGATTAGCGATGTGCTTTTCGCAACTTTGTCTAATGGGAACGGAGAAATTCGTTGAACTCTTACATCTCAACTCGAACATCTGGACTACCGCGGACCACGTTTGTTTACTCCCTCACAGGATTATGGATCTGCATCAAATGACAGCAAGAGTGGTGTCTAACTCATCAACTTAACTTAGTATTGCTGGGCAACTGATAGAAAGAGTTGAGGGGCTTCCAATATCTTGGGAGTATTGTCTCTACTGAAGGTAGGTCAACAGGATATTGCCAAACGAATCGGCAAAGCAAAGTCTGTGTTTGGAATGCTGTTCATGATATGGCGAAGCAATGCAATCCACTTAAACACCAAACCAGGACTGTTTCTTTTAAATGTTGAATCCGTGCTGTTATATGGGTGCTACACTTGGACTTCGAAGGTGACAAACGTTCGTTAGCAGGTGCCTACGGATCAGCTTAACGGTTTTCTAGCCTAACCGTATCTCTAACAAACGTTTTTACTAGAAAACGGATCAGGAACCAATGTACACCCATCCAATGGCAGTGGATTGGCGATACACTTCGAAAAGCTGATATTTCTATAGCAAGCTACGCGTTGCAATGGAATCTCCTATCAGGCAACAGTGGAAGAACGGAGGACAGTGCTGAAGCTCATTGCCAGGAACCGTATACGATGGCCCGTAGGTGCAGTTCAGGTCCTAGGATCCACAAAGGAAAACAGAACATATGTAAGTAAAAATACGTAAACTTTCCGAGCAGCTAACATCGTGTCAAACCATATTTTTGTTGTAGCCAAGTTACGGATGCGGATATCCCTAACAGACAATTCAACGTTGAACGGCTGCATCCCCAGAATACTCCTAGGGCCTATTCCGATCGAGTTTCCCTCTCGAGGAGTTGAATGCCATAAGCATCGAACGTTGAAGAATGTCAATGAAAGATCAGTCAAAGAGGCCGGCACTGATGTACTAGGTTTCAACCCGCCCCAAACAAAGAAATCTCTGCTTCGAAGAGGCCCTGCAGAAACATTAAAAGGAGCTTGTGGAACTCAGAAGAAAAGGAAAAGAAAAGCGCTCGATCGAGGCCTCAGACAGGTGTTACCAGAAGAACAAAAAATAAAACGAAGATGCCACAGCAGTAAATCCTAAACAAGGATGGAGAAGGAAGCCTCATAGTAGAACTACAGTCAGTGCTATGAATCTGGAAAGATTATTTGTGCAGACTGTGAACCGGTGATGACGAACAACATCTCAACGTCAAGCAGACTGAACCATTAAACTTAGATGAAGACAAACAACATTTCCGACCACCCTACCAAGATAAAGTTAGGACAGCAATTTCCAAGCTTAAGTCTAACAAAGCTGGAGAAATGGAACCACAATATTTATTGTCCGATCCTAAAGAAAGAAGATCCCCTGAGCTTAGCCAGCTGCTTGGGCATAAGTCTCTTCAACATCGCATATAAAATCCTGTCAGCCGTTTTGCGGACTTCATCAGTGTAGTTCTAGGCCAGGAAACTCCGCCTAGTTCATTCTACTATGCAGGATGACAATGAAGAATGGACGCAATCTGAGACCTTCACTGGCAGAAAAGGATTTTTACAAGCTAGCTCCAGAGGGTCCATCTTTCAAAAGACTGTCGCAGATGACATTCACAAAAAGGGAAGAGTACAGCGAGCTACTAATGGAGCCTTTGCGATTATTGAAGCGGAAGTGGTAAGGATGGGCTTGGCGGTCATCGAACGAACCATCGGCGCTTAGAACGAAAGGCAGTTTCGTCAGTTTACCTCAGCTCCGCTATCAACTCCGACAACATTACCGGCACTATCAACTTGGCACACCTACAATAGACGAGGAACTTTGGGTCACATACGAAATATTCATCGTGTAGAACCACGCAAATTGATATGGAACTTGAAATCTGCTCCTTGGAAAAATTTCAGACTGGTTTTCGGCAACAATATTTGCATTCCTATGACCCCTTTAGCTAATTGATAGAGCAAATAGTAAATCGAAAGACGCTGTTTCACGAGGATCTTACCATCAAGTCCTCAATATCGTCAGCTACTTATAGCTCAGGAGTAAATTAATTCACCTACCATAGTGTACCTCAACTCCAGGAATCTCGCGTGAGTGGGGAGTGATAAAGTGACATATTGTACTCGTAGTTCATGCTATTGCTTGGCGGGACAACAATACTCTTCATATTCCTGCTCCTTTTTAGTTGTAAGACGAACCGTAATCTGTGTGTTATTTAAAGATTCCTTAGGAGAATAGGTTTAGGTGGGCAAAACTGTGTAAGGTTTAAACTCACAAAATTCTGCAATCACTTGGCCTCTTGAACCCTATTTACTTGTGTAAGCCTTGATTTTTATGAGCACATTCCTATAAACTTTTCCATCTGGCCCATCCTTTAAGAAATGACAGCAAAATTCATCAATGACCTCCTCTTAGAAGCAACTTTATTCTGCTAAAAGGATTCACCACAATCCGGCATACCTTCCCAGACCAATAAATTTGATCAGCTGCAATAAATTTCCCTTCTACAAGAAGAAGGATGCTCCACCATCACTATCAGCATCAGCAACCACCAACCGCCCCATCATCTTCTTGAGAGATTAATTTTGAAATTACTTTTTATTGATCCGCAAAAGGTAACTTGGAAACGAGGAAACCGGGAATCTTTACGTTTACGTTCATTGCGCACTTGGAATCAAAGTGGCGTTCAAAGGATATTTATCCGTGTTAAAGATTGTGATTTATTATTCTTATGTAGTCGTTCATTTGGTGTGTCTGATGGTACCCAAAGTAAACAGCAACAATGATTATGGTAGTCCTTGGCTTGGTGTTTGTCCTGTTTTGTTTTTTTTTTTTGTTTGTGTTACCGAATCCTTGTGTAGATTTGAAGTTTCCGTACGAACGAATAAATCGCGTGAAATTCTTTGGGTCGAATTAACCTCGTTGGTGGTCTTTTATGGTTGTCGACAATAAGGACATTCGATTATATTGTTATTGGCCGTGTTTGCTGGCAGAGGGTAATGATGGCTTTAAGTGTAACCAGTAGGAGAACTTATTGCGACATTAATTTTCTGTCAAATGACGATAAACCAAAGGGTGTGTGAAGACTGTATCAGGATACTTAGCCAATGATCTTCGGTAATTTCGGATTACGTACGAGTATGTACGAGTACGAGTACGAGTACGAGTACGAGTACTTTTGCTGATTTTCTTAGATGAAATCACGTCCAATAGTGTTTCATGGTTTGAGTGGAACTCTGGGCGAGGTCAAGGACGATATTCATGATATCCAATTATTGTTGTATAACGACTGCATTATCATTGTAACTCGAAACAGAATTGAGGCCTTAAGATAACAATCGGAGTTTTGTTAGAGGTTTTCGAGAAAGCCCTCTTTAAAGGAACCAAATCTATCACATGGAATTCTTCAATTTTGTTGGCTCATCCAGAGGATTTAGACACAATCGAAAAAGTGTTAGCTGGTGGTCTATGTTATTATGAATTCAATGCACTCAGGCATTAAAGTGAAAAATCAAATATTGATGCGTGGATACATCCGCACCGAAGTGATGTAACCAGCACGGAGGCAGATGATATGGTAGTGCTTCGATAGTGAAAAGGATAATCTTTTGGCTTTACTTTATTCAGGACATGGCTTTTATTTCGTCGTTGGCTTTGAGTGGAATCCTTGTTGAATATTGGTAGATGCAGATAAAATCCTGTTAAGAACTCAGACGCTATTCGAAAAGCCATTCAATTGGAAATGGGAATAGATTTGGAGGATTTAGTGTGTTTAAGGATACAGGTGGGTGATCTCGGGGAGATGTACTATAGGGGATTTATTTTTTCATTATTTTCAGAATGCTGAAATAGAGATAAAGGCCATTGCCACAGGGCTTTTCGAACTATCTCTTCAACCATCGTTACCAGCAGTTTCGAAGCCACAAACGACGTAGAATTATGTTGATTTTACTGGTACATACGACCACCGTATGCCTTGGGCATCAGAAATGTAGGCAGACGCCAGCTCACGGCAAAATTCAAAGACTGATATGGTAGTTACGCCCTTCGGGAAAGAGTGATTTTTTCTCAAAAATTGTTGCTACGAGTTACTCGACTAAATATTCCTGCAATATCCCTAGCCTGATGTTAGGATCATCTTTGGTGATTTTAGAGCAGAAGCACACGGAAAAAGGCTAATGGAAAAAGTAACCTGTCTGATCAGAAAATCGCCAGATAAAAGCAAATTGAACGTAATTCGGCTCAAGGCACATGCCCCAGTATTCTGTTGAGATAAAATCCACTGTGATGTCTACCTTGTTGCAGGTTAGTTAGGATATTGATACCATATAACGAAGAAGAGCTGCTATAAGTGATCTAGAGCAGAACAAAGCATAGGCCTCTCTTAATTTTCAAATAATCAACCAAACAATGAATTTACTTTTAGGAGATTCCTTGCTTGTTTTCCGTGCTTTTTGGCCGTCCTATAGGCTTGGAATTGAACTGAGGTTCTTCCTCATTCATCTCAGGGAAATTAGTAAAAGCCACGTGTATACCATAAAAATTTATGCAATTTTTGAATCAACTTTCACATTTGAAAGGAATCACTTTTGAGTAATGTCCTTCGCATTACAAATGCACATATTAAATTTTACCAAGGCTTTAACCACCAATTGAGTATGAAAGTATCTTTGACCCTGCATAATTGTTCCCAGTGATTCTAACCCCTCAAACACAGAGTGTTTCTCTGAAGTGCCACTGGTTTCAGAATTTAACCTCGTTGAAACTTCACCAGCAGCAGATACGTGGAGCGGGAGCAGCATTAACTAAAGGGCAAGAGCTAAACCACACCAGCTTCCATAGCTAATGTGTTCGTTTATCTCGTCCTGTGAAGTATTATTACTTTTAATTGCTTATGCGAGAGTACGGAGAGCTGAAAAGGTTAATAATTCTGTACCACGATTAGCGCACGATTATCACAAAAGGACATACCCGCCTCTATGGTTTGGTGCGGGCCAAAGGCCAAAAGACTGAAAGTTCAAAAGACCATTTCATTATGCAGATATACTACCCAACCCACTATTACAATTACTATCACCATCAGGCTTGTGGTAACTGCATTGCTCTGCTCAAATCCGTGGTCTTACATATTTGAGTTCCACGCGTGCTAGTGGTGTTGGTGGGTAGTCACCTAAATTCACGTTATATAGCAAAGTGGATCAAGCGGGAGGCTAGTATTGTACAAGGATCCCTATAGAGAGTTTGGTATGAGTGAATTGAGTGGATCTGGTTAAAAAGGGGTAAACAATAACTTGGTCGAGATACAAGCGAGTATGTAGGTTTAGACGTTCTAGCCCGGAAGGGTAGGTAGATACATTTTAAGCAAACATACACACACACACACACACACCTATTTCCAGAATGACAACCACGAGCAATGCAAAGGCACACAAAGGACAGAGTTGATCCAGAGGTATGGACTCCCTGGTATGGAAGAAGCTGCCTTAAAGGCAACTTGGTATCATACGTTTCGATGTGCAAGGTTGTTCTCGTTTTTTGTTTTTTTTTTTTGCACTCTTTTTGTAGTGGTGAAACCTACGTCCTTATACACATTGTGGCATCCTGTCGCACTGTTATAGAATGTTTGCTAAGTCACCGAGCTCCTTCTCGTCTATGATGGTGCTACTACTCGTACAACTGCATACCTAAATCGATGTGGTTAACTACGCTAACAGTAATTTGCATGCTAGCTAGCTGCCTGAGCACCACCCTGGCTGGCTGGTTGACTAGGGGTGTCCTTATTTCCAATTGTATGCATAGGCAGGCATGACTGAAACACAACACCGAAGAAGTGAAAACGAGAAAAACCCAACTAAATGAAAGAAAAATAGGTGAAGATACCTAAAGGCTTGACATTGGTTACGACAACAACAACGAGATGTGGTTTTACACATTCGCATATCTTTTCTCTCTTAAAGCCCCGGTGTGCAGTATAATTTTGAGTAAGGTTCCCATTGAACGAGTGGAAGTATCTACAGAGTGCATCTAGGTATGTCAGCCCCATTAATTGCACTCGAGATAATTAATCGTGTTTGCATGGAGGATGTAGTTCCGCGCATCGTTGCCTACATAAAAGTCAAATTATTCTTAAGGCAAAGGATGCGTACATGGTTTGTAGCGGAGTTGTAATCATCTTGTTAAGCTTGTATCTACTTACACGAAAACTCTCCAAAGGAGAACAGAAGAAAACGTAATTAAGGTCAAAAGGATAACAAAGTTTAGTTTAGTCGCATGTTTGGCAGGACTTTGACGGCAAAGTCACTTGGGCAGGGAAAGTTACTCAACCAGACAATTACTATTGTCCTTGGGTAGAGTTTAGTTCTCTTAGTCTTGGTACAAACTTACAGTGCTATTCGGGATCTTTTGTTTGTTTTTTCTTAATTTTCGGAAAGAACTTTTCGGTTAAGAAAGTTGTCAGTGTGGCAGGTTGGCACACATATGCCGTCACAGTGTCGACTTTTCTACAAGGAAGCAAAAAAAAAAAATCAATTTCGCAATTCAAACATTTACTTTGCTTCAGTGAAAAGGATGAAAAGGATCTCCGTAATACTTTTCGGTAATGGAATATGGTGCTATAATATTTGTCAGTTGTTGGAACTACATACAATACAAATATGAGAGGATGGCTGTTTTTCATCAGCTGGGTACGATGAACTTTAAAACCTTTTTATGTTTTCTTCCTCTCGCTGTAAAATCATGAAAGTGGCTTTTCTCCGCAAACAAGGACTCTATTTGGGCTGGCAAGAAGTAGCAAATAAAACAAAATATCATTGATTCCAAGCTCTCTAGGGGAAGCAATCTTTTATGCTTAAATTGTTGCATCTGATGAGCCAAAACTTTAAAGTGCACCTAAACCAAGTTCATTGCCTAGCACATAAAGGTTTTTAAGTTTTTTAGCAAAGGCGTAGTGTCCCATCATTTACTTATTCATTTAGAAGGCGCTATAGTTCAGTGTGGACCCTGACTCAACCAATAGCGCTCTGACAGTTAAAGCCGACTTTGTCTATGGCCCTAGCGCCAATATGGTTAGGAACCCCTTTAATTATTCCCTAGTGCGCTGTCTCGCGGATTGGAATCCTAGAGTCCTTGAGGGACTGTTGAAATCCCTTTGCTGTATGTGGTATGCCGGAGACATCTCAGCCCTTAAAATGCTTGCAACCAGCGCGGCCGGAGGAATATTTGAGAGAAATGAAAGAAAAGAAAGACTTACTCGTACGTTGGTTTTGAATGTTTGCCGGTTATAATGGCTAGGAAACAAAGTGGTCAGCAGGGTAATCCAAAGCCGAATGGGATGGACAGGAAAGAATCACGTTATTTCAGAGTATGTCCGAAAGTGAGCTTGAAGTTAAACTGCTGCTGAGCATTCATAACGAGATGGGTGTTACGATTGAAGTTTTAAATGGGCCTAATGCTACTGTCATTTTCGTTAGAGCACTAGAGGTGAAAATAGGTGTACGACGAGGTAAGGCAGGAAACATTACGTCGGGATAAAAGGGCGTGTACAATATTGGTGTCACCTACATATATCTCCCAATTTTGATTAATATCTAACAGGTGCAGGGAGGTTCCTAGGAGCACTTGACCAGATAAGAGGATTGCACTACCGTTTTGGGCCGATGCATGCCTTATATCGAGACCAGATCAGTGAGGTGAAATTTTTATTTATTTACATGGCTTGAGGAAACCTGGACATATCGAGGCATTTTTGACGACACCAAATATGTGGTCATTCCAAAGTTAGTTGTCATTGAAACACATACTGAGAATGGAAAGTTTTCCAGTTTTGACGATGCAAGTAACGACAGCAGATAGCATTGCGTGTTAGAAGCATTAAATTGTACTCCGGTGATGGTACTCTAATTGTCTATACTGCTAACATCGGAATTGCGGCCGTTCCCGTTCTATAGCCGAAGAGCAGTGGCATGCTTCCGAGACCGAATATGAGAGTAGAGACTACTGTCGTGTACAAAGGAATGTTCCGGATATTATAAGTGCCAACAATAGATCTTGTTTTCAAATTAAAAAAAGTCTCGGGGTCAAAACGGAGCCCTGGGGCACTCCAGCATGATGTCAAATTCTTTCAAATGCCTTTCAAATATCAACTTCAACTAGCTCGCTTTCGCCAGATTGGTGGAGACTTCGGTGAGATATGCCATCAGTCATTTAGAAGTTTCGTGTGTCACTTCCATGACCTTGAGAAGTAGCAACGTAAGTTTTATGAATTTGTAAGACACGAGAAACGAAGATAAGCCTTATAGGAATTGTCTGAAAAAATTCAGTTTTCAATCTCCTCGAAAAGAGTCCTAAAACGTAGGATTGATAAAAAAAAGCTTGCGCAGTGGCTTTGCAAGCGAGGGAGAGTACCTTTTTGAGAAGAAAGGGAGATGTACTATCTGGCCTTGTGGCGGAGGATTCCGCATAATCTGACGAACTTTCCAGGGATGCCAAAATCAGACATTGCCCTGCACAGCATGCCTTTTTAAATGCTTTAATAATTTAAATCAAGTAAGGGTGATGTGAAATTCGTAGGTTTTTCGAAGATCTGGAGCGGTAGGAATATTTGTCATTTGCTTTCTGAGCGACTAATCCGATTGTCACCACATGACTTCAGACGTTCAAATATGGTAGCATGGCAGATAAGATCTTGTGGAAGATGTTTAGGAGACTTATCTGTTTCTAGTTTCCGCTTTTTTATGAATGGGATGAACGATGTTGAGATTGCGAGCAGAGAGGCATGCTTTGCTCTGATCATATCAAACGGATGAGTTGATGAATGTGTCCAGCCAGGTCATCTCCAGCTGCTTTAAATAACTCAGGCGCTTTAATAGCCGTAAGCTTCGATATTGCTACCTTAACTGCGTATCGGTCAGGAGGAATGGAGTTCCCTGTCGTCTTTGTTTAGGATGAATGGTTCCTCCTGCCTGACAGATGGACAGTATTTTGACCTTCATCGCAATTATACAGTCTGCGGAAATAATGTTTCCATATTCTCAGCACCGATTGCGACTCTACTACTAGTTACCTATGTTTAACTTTGCTGCCTTTGTAGCCCTGGCATGTTCGTTTAGTCCCGTCGTTCCTGTAGTGTCCATGTCTTAGAGCACTCCCTTGTCATGATTTTGATTTTCTTGATAAACCTATCCTTCTGTTCTGCTCATATATTTCGCGGGCAGCTTTCGTTCTTTGATGTTGCGCAGCTTTTTCCTATTCCTCTTTTGCCGCATATACCTCCCTTTAATATAAGTACCTAACTTCAGTAAAAGGTACTAAGCTGCCAAGCTTCACCACCACGTGTTGACGCTAGGAGTGACATGAAAACTTGCAACGAGCAAACTCCTTAGCTTATCTGTTAGATAGGATAAAACCGTTTGCTTCTTTGCCTTTGGCAGTTGGAAGCTAACATTTTTGATGGCCAAGCCAACAGATAATAAGAAATTCGATATATAATAGATTGCAAATATAAAATTCCAAGGCAATGAATGCCACATACTTTTAAAAGCTCATGAAGCCTTATGTAAAGTTGCTATGACGGCCTCGGCAGCTTCTTTGGTCATAAACGTATTATGAAAATTAAAGCAGTCAGCAGAAAGCAAATTGGATGACAAAAAGGCAGATCACTTAGAGCTTTGCACTTCTTGAGAGATCGCAAGTTATTTCGGATAAAGGATCTCTGTATTCACCGTTGAAGTACCCCATTTTCCTTCTTATTGGGTGCAATTGAAAGTGAGTTACTCCCCTTTCCTTTCCACATTTATAACTTTGCTGCTGCGATCTCTGCTGGCCCGATAGTCTAACCTTTATTATTCAAAATGAATCGAGCACAGAATAAGTCGACATTATAGCGAAATATAGTTATAGTCTGCCGAATTGAATGATCAATATCAGGGTTAAATTAAAGCTTTAAACTAAAAACAGACCTTGACTTACAGGAGATCCTATCTGCAGGAAACAGTCGAATTACTGACAAAAAATTGCATACATTTAACCTTCATGGAAATTCCAAAATAATCCATCATTTCCAGGCCGCAAAGTTGTCCTTAAAAACTTTTAGTGCATAACCCCGTTTCGAGACCGTGTTGAGACCATTTTATAATCTCGCTTAAAGTGTCACTTTCCTCGTCTAATTAGAAAATTTCCAAATCACTTCATCGGTGCATAAAATACCACTTTTCAAATGCATAGAGGAAGTGCTCATTCCACCAAGTGGCCAAGAGCAAAAAATTGTGACACTTCAGACACCAGCTATCAGCCACCATCAACAACAACAAACTATTTGCCCCATAAGCATTCAGAATCTACACAACCACCGGCAACGATGATTTCATCGAGCAACAAAATGAGAGGTATGTCTAAAAGGACGTCAATTGCCTAATTAGCTTTATGCAGTGATAAACGCGCATCCTAGCACATTTCGGATCCTCTGTCCTCCCTTCGTTTATCCGGTCTCGTCTATCCATGATTGTGTGACATCCAACATGGAATTTCACTTCTCCGAAATCCAAAAATAAATTTCATCCATCCACTCTGAGCGTGGGTTTTCACATTTCTCAGCGGGACACTGGTATTTACAGAGAAGGCGATCCTTTGCAATGAAAATGAAAATCCTCTGAATGGGCAGTTCTACAGAAGTAGCCTCCTCTGGATGGATAGAACGAACGATATTCCTCTGGAACGAGAACCCTTTAGAAAATGTTATGTGTGTTGTTGCTTTAAAACAAACTAGATTTAGGTTGCTGTGTATCTAATAAAATTTGTAATCTAGCTCCTGCAGACTACAACCAACTCCAACTCAAATGGAGACCTTCCCTGAAATCTAAACTACTAGTACTCGTATATGTAGGTTCTACTCTCGTAGTGTCTCATCCATTTTCAATTAGGGTACAATTTTCGAGAATTTCAAGTTGAGCAGTTTTGTCCTTGTGTTGGGGAAGTAATTTCACGATGCTCCACTGCAACAGGGGTAGCAGTGGCAACCAGAGCACATTAAATCCGAGCGTAAATGTCAAATTAACCAACAACTACTGCTGAAATGTCTTCTCTGAGGCATCGTCCTCGGCTTGGCCACTATTTTCGTGATGCTGTAACATTGGACACTTGTAGGCTATTTAGTTTAGCACAGGAAGAGATTTGCATTGTGCAACTAACCAATGATTCCTACGAGTATATACACACGAGTCCATATGAATATATATGTAGATACGGCACTAAAAGCAATGAACAGAACAAACTCAGTCCTGATGGCAGATAGACAACGTAAGAGTTGACTCAAAATTGTTTCGCGTCTAAATGGTATAGGGGAGGCCACAGCAAGCATCGGTTAAGAGTTGACGTCGACAATTGGAAGTTTGACAGAGAGTGGATTCGGTAATAGGAGGTCACTCGGCTTATAGGACGTGTGCCCGGTTTTGTTTTCAATTTGTGGATACACCCAAATCATTTTATTGAGCAAAATGCCTACATATTCGGCGAAAAATAAAAAACTACATAAAAATAGAAATAGGAAGGAACAATTGTTACGCGAGTACGAGTAGATCGATATGGAAAGGATAAAGTAGATTTTGTGGCGGGCTTATATGTGTGATGGTGATTTATGGCTGCGGGGACAATTTCCAATGCCTATACACACGAGCATAAGCAACTGACTTGTAACAAAGAACGACGCTTTTAGGTCATCGTATCTGTACTTGAGTTGACTGTCACGTTTTAGGGAATAATTTACTCCCTGACACATGTCAGGAAGTCACTTGAAAATGTAAGCGGGTTAGCACAGATTTCATCCTGTGACAGAAGGATTTGTGTGAGCTTAAGTTGATGACAAAAATATGATGGATGGGTTTTTGGAGGAACTGGGAAAGCGGGAGTTCTTTTTTCATGGTTTACATGGGTAATGATGTAGTTTTCAAAGTTGTCAAAGTTACAACGTGAAGATGCCGAAACAATCCTCTGTTAACGGGTGACTTTTGTGACACTTATCATGCGTTTTTTTTTTTGTAAGATCTCTCTACTTGACGGATTGGTTCGAGAGCCATCGGAACCATACAAACTCACTTTAAACATGTCAAAGAATAAGAAAGATTGATCCACTTCTTAACCCATTAAGCAAATCAGAGTCTCTTAGAAACTGTCACATCAAATGACTTAGGATTAAAACTGAAGCAGTTCCAATTCAAGACCGGCGGTATACATTAGAAGGATTCGCCTACACAGATCAACATATGAAGATTCAACTGGATTCCGTTGTTAGGCAAAACGAACTTGAGCGAAGGAAACTAAGACTGTGGACTTACTTCATGTACAGAGGGCTAACTTGGTGGCGATCATGCGAGTACCCCAACTGTGATAATTTCCAAAGTTTGGTCGGAGGTGAGTATCCCCGATAAATGGAACCTCAGCGTCATTCAGCCAATTTACAAGAAAGGACACCCCCTAAACCTTAACATCTATAGAGCCATCAGTTTGGTTTTCTGTTTTTTTTTTTTTTAATTATTTAAAAGATGCTGCGAATTACATGCGAACAAAAATGTTGTTTTTCGGAATGGTAGCACTTAGGCACGAAACTGGTCCATTGTGCTCCATGTATTCGAACGGACGCGGAATTTGTACAGAGGTCCCATGCGGTTCTCCATCTTAACATCGCATTCAAGACATATTCTGTCGCACTGTTTGAACGGATGATACATGAAAAAGAACAATTTTAGGACTGGTAAATTGACAATCGATCATGTGGTTAAAGTGGTAAGTGGTTAGGCAAATTCCCAGAATTCCATATTGATATTCACTACTTCTTTATCAATTTCCAGGCCGCATACCTTTGGCATTCCACCCAAATTCAGATGACAAAGAATGCTCGCTGCTCCACAAAAACCGAAAGTCATCTCGCACAGAGTTCTGATGTGTAAAAGGGCTTAGGCAGGATCATGCGCTTAGTCATACTTGAGTAATCTGTGCAATTAACGGGTGACCAGATAGCAATGATAGTTTTTCCAATTGTTAGGTTTCAGCAACTGTTAAAGTTACTAATCATATCCAGCTGTCAAAATATTCAGTAAGGTTTGCCATTTCATCATGCATCGTTTTACGCTTGCCAAACATGCGGAAATTATTAAAAGATATCGATATTCCGACTCAATTGCAAATACGCAACGTGGATTTCGTCGTGAGGTTAGTCGTCATCATGGCTTCAGTTTGCAGACAATTCTTCGCACCTTGGAAAAGTTGAGCGTGAATACACTCTTTTGGATCTTATGATAGCAACCAGACAGAGATTGCTGCGAAATGAAGAAAACATAGCCGCCGGAGCGACCTGTATCCAATAAGACACATAACTGCCGATTCGGCGCTGATCAGCTTATTATTATTTTGCATCTGGATTTGGGCCTACATCCATACAAGATTGTGTTGACGCAAGAATTGAGGCCGGACGACCATATACAAATCCGTGAGTTCGCTAATTGGACGCTGGAAATGTTGGCCAGAAATCCGGATTTTGGTCAAAAAATCGCCTTCTCGGACGTGGCGCATTTTTGGCTCAGCGTCTATGTCAACAAGCAGAATTACAATTATTGGAGCGAACAGAATCCACAAGTGTTTGGTCAAGCATCAATGCATCCACAAAAATTGACAGTTTGGTAAGTGGTCGGTAAGACCATCGACGAACTGGACGGAACGTCGCAATACACAGCTCCAAATTTGAGGTAGTAACACATTCTACCTTGGCTCCGCTTTTAAATCTAGTAATGGCATTTACATGGAAATCAAGCGAATATTCGTAATTGCGCACTTGCAAATCGCAGTTTTTAACTTCCTGATAGGGGAGTTCTTGCATTCACCCCGAAAATCTAAAATGAAAGTTTGTTGATATCTTTACGTATTAAGGCGTCTATAATGTGTTTTAGACACTTTTGAAGAAAATATCTGTGAGTGTAATTTTTTTGGCCTACTCACGAACGAATAATACTATCGATTTGAATTTTTGAATCGCGTCCATTAGATTTCGAAAAATAATACGCTTATTTTGAAAAACAACGTACACAAAATTCAATTGAGTTTTTCGTAAAAATAGAGGAACCTTTCCTATTGAGTCTGGAATTCGCGCAATGGTGAAGCGTTTTGAAGAAACTTGTTCGGTATCGGGTCAAACTCTATATCAGCATGCTCGGCCAGCACGTATATGCTGAAACATCATCACTGTGAGCGAAAGTAAGCCAGGCACCTCAATTCGTCGCCGATGTCAACAATTGGGCCTAAGTTATGACACTTTACGGCGAATTTTAAAAGTTGATCTTCATTTGTACGCCTATAAATCCAAACACAACAATCCAAACCTTTGGACCAGTTACGACGTCGCCGATTTGTTAACTGCATGTTGGATCGCTAAGACAATTTTTCATCGAATTTGATCTTTTCCGATGAAGCCCATTTTTGAACGGACAAAATTGTGATTTCTGGGTACCGGAAAACCACGAAAATCCAATGCATCCCACAAAAGGCGCTGTACGGTGCGGATAATGGGTTGGGGGCATCATCGGCCCGTACTTTTTCGAAGATAGGGCTGGAGAGACAGTTACAGTGGGTGGAGAATGTTACCGCACATGTTAACCGGCTATTTTTTCCAAAATCGAATGAATTGGGTCTGGACGATCTCTGGATTCTACAGGATGGTGCAACCGCTTACACGAGCCATGAATCAATCAATTTGAAGATCGCATTACTTCGGTTAGAGGAGAAGTTGATTGGTCTCCAAGGTCATGCGATTTGACCCCTTTAAAATTCTTCCTTGGGGTTATTTGAAGAGTAAGTTGAATACCAATAACCCAGCGACTATTCAGGATTTCAAACCTACATAACATCCTAACTGAAACTGCGGCCATTGACCTACTTATTCTTCAGAAAGTCATCGACAATTTTGACCTGCAGATAGTCGCTTGCAACACAAGCCCTGGTGGGCACAGGAACGATGTTGTGTTCCTTCTTGATTTAACAATAAGTGTCTGTTTAATTTAGTGAAAACTGCTAGCTAAATGCTAGCTGTTGGCTCACCCTTTACATACAACTACAGTGAAACTTCCCATAACGGACACCTCTCTTCAGAGGACATCTCCTTTAAACCACTATATTTTCATTGACTATACCTGGCTGTGAAGGATATAAGCTTGCGCCTATAGTTATGTCATAAGGAGTCACTGAGCAGTGTGATGTATGGATCTGTTTGCATTTGAGAAACCTTTTTCCATGAATTACTTTTTTCTCAAATCACTAGCATTGGTGACTAAAGATTAGAAGCCAGCTTGGTTTCAGCTTGCGATCCAAGGCAGACCGCCAAAGACAATTGAAAAGTGCGGAAAAAGTGCTGGCCAAATTTTTGGATTGTTCATACCACTAGATTTGTCGTGAATGTTTGTTTTTCGGGCTGTAGTTGCTTCCGTGAACTGTCAAAAGTAAAGAACAGGCCAAAAAGCGGTCGCCCACATATCGCCCGGAAGTAGAAAATCATTTCTAGAAAACTGGAGTTATCCATCAGGTCCATGTCATAACTGATTCGGGAAGATTTTCACTTGAAAGCCTATCGTCGGCCATGGGAACATCTCTTAACTCCTCAACTGTTAAAAATTATGCTGGAAAGATGTAAAAAGCTTTTGCAGTATCTTGCAAATAATGCCCATGAGAAAATTTTTACAGTGGAAGAAGTAACAAAATGTCAAGATTTATGCTACGTCATCAAAGGAAGCGAAAAAAGGTGTACCAAGGGTTCAACATGGCCATTATCCTGCTTTCATAATGGTTTCATGGCGATTATTTCACCAAGAATGTCACATTCGTCCATTTCTGCGAAAAAGGTGTGAACGCGGGTGCAAAAGTTTAACAAAAAGATGTGCTAGAGGGTGTTGTGAAGGGTCTAACCAATACTTTTTTTTTTTTTTATAAACTAGCGCGCGCTCAAGGGGTTAAGGTACCACCGCCGGGGAAGGAAATTTAGGGAGGAAAGAAGGATAGGTACCGATGTACGTTGGTTTTATATGTCTGAATGTTATAATGACTAGGAAATAGAGAGCTCGGCAGGGCATTCCACAAGCTAGTTCTTCGATTTAGGAACGAATCACGATATTTCAGAGTACGTCCGAAAGTGGGATTGAGGGTAAACTGATAAGCATTCATAGCGAGAAGTGTGTTATGGTTAAAGGTTTGAGGGGGCGAAATGCTACTGGCGATTTCTATGGAGCACTGGTGGTGGAAGTAGCGATAAAACAGAGTGAGACACGAGACATTTCGTCGGTGTTCGAGGGTGTCCATTGCCCGAGTGATATTGATATCAGCTATGAGTTTTATCGCACGGTTTTGAATCCGGTCTAGCAGATGTTTTAGGCGCACCCGACCAGATGTGTGTACTCTAATTTTAGGCGGATGAATGCCTTATACATTGCGGCCAGATTAGAAGAGGTAAAATATTTCTTACATCGCTGTGGTCATTCCAACGTAAGTTATCATTGGCACAGATACACGAGAATTTAAAGTTTTTCGATTTAACCGATGTGTCGATAACGGCTGGGTGTGTAAATTTCGCTTTAACGACAGCAGACAGCATTATGTTTTGGAAGCATTAAATTCCACTCTGTCGATAGTTGGCTATGCTGTTAATATTGGAATTTAATGAGCTTAATATAGGCTGCCGTTCCCGTTCTACAGCCGAAGAGCAGGGACGTGAGTCCGGGAACGAATATGAAAAGGAAAAGTACTGTCGTCAGCAAAGCAATATATTGGACTAGAAGTGGCGGACAAGAGATCGTTGATGAAAATTAGAAAGAGTGTCGGAGACAGAACGGAGCCCTGGGGCACACCAGCATTTATTTTGTGAATATCAGACTTGAAACCATCCAAGACAACTTGAATTGAACATTCCGAAAGGTAATTTCTAATCCATTGAAGAAAAGAGTCATCGATCCCAAAAGCACGCATTTTCGACAAAAGAGCCAGATGCCAAACTCTGTCAAACGCCTTAGAAATATCAGCTGCAAATATCTTGCTTTCGCCAGATTGATGTACACTTTGGTTCCATTTCCATCAAATCACCAGTGGACCTGTTGCTACGGAAACTATATTGCCGCACATTGAGAAGTTTTCGTGTTTCGCGATATTTCATGAGCTGACGGTTTATCAGCGTTTCCATAACCTTGGAAAGAAGGAATGTAAGTGTAATGGGTCTGTATTAGGAGAGGGAAGTAGATTCGCCTTTTTTAGGGACGGGCTGGACAAATGCTGTTTTCCATCTTCTCGGAAAGAGTCCTAAAGAGTAGGATTGATGAAAAAGCTTACGCAGTGGTTTTGCCAGCGTGGAAGAACACCTCTTCAGAAGAAGGGGACATATACCATCTGGACCAGCGGATTTATGCATGTTGAGATCTTTAAGTACTCTTGCTATTACACGAGTGCGAAAGTGGATTCTTCCCATTGTAGATTCGACGCACTCAAGTGTAGGCGGGGACAAAGCACAATCTGGGAGTGTTGAACTGGCCGCAAAGTGTGCAGCAAGCAGATTGGCTTTTTCCAAAGAGCTGACAGCTGGAATATCATTGTAAATGAGCGTTGGGATGGGGGATGAGGCAGAATTTCTGATGTTTTTGACAAATTACCAAAAGCTTTTACTACCTTTGGGACATTCTAGTAAAATACTGTGCTTCAACTTTTGGTCGTATTGAAATTTCACACGCCTTTCTCGTTTAGACTTTTTTCGGATTGGTCTTGAAGGACCGAAAAAACACATTTCTAACCCTGACGCTACTCTTTTCAATGAAGAAAGATGGGTATTTCAGCAAGGCTCTGTTCCGGTGCAAAAAGCAAAGCCCATACAAGAGTGGCTCAGTGCCAATATTCCTGGTTTTATAGTAAGATTGGCAGTCGGGACGTCCAAATTTAAATCCACTCGATTATTTATGGACAGAACTAGGGATCATTTGCTTGGAAGACTCCTCATAGAAGCAGCATTGGAAGCAGCTGGTTCATCGATAACCATTGATGCTGTGCGTGACGCTTCTGCTGGCCACACCGTTTGAAAGCTTGTATTAATGCAAAAGCCAGTCATTTCGAGTGACACTTTTTTTTTTAATAACTAATATTGTGGACAAATAAAATAAAATAAAATTGTATATAAAATATATGCTTAATATTTTTTTTATCCTTTTATATCTGTGATAGAATTTATGACAGGACTAGGTACAGACGCATACTACATGCATGTATATGATTTAAATAAATAAATTAAAACATCAATTAGTGGGAATAAATTTTAAAATTTCCTTGATGCGGACACCTCCTTTAGGAGGCCAGAAATTTAGTCACCGTGGCTGTCCGCCTATGAGAAGTTTCTATGTATATACTTTATATACTGGAATCAGTCGGACGATAGAAGAACGAAACGTTGCTTCTTCAAGTCTAGGCGGCGTACAATGTAGTAGTTATCTTCTGTTAATTTGGCGTTTATTCACAAAACTCTTAGAATTGATTTCTAATTAGTGAGTGCATTATTCATAAGATACCGCTTCAAATGGTTGAAAATTAGGGCTGCAGGATATTCCTGCCTAAATTCATTTTCATTATTAACGCCATACAATTATCTATGGAATAAAAGAAACCTTGGCTATTCCATTTGTGTGTGTGTTTTATTTAATTGCAGTAGCCTGCGAATAGTGTGTGAATCTTCACATTCGGTGATACGCGTATAAAACAAACTTAATCCTCTGACTGAGTAAACAGATCCCACTGATGTAAAAAATGGAGTCAGTTTATAAGTCCAAACAAAGGAAACCCTTCTTAGTCGCTGTGTCTGCAGAACAGAATGGTTACCCTGAAAGAAATAATTTGTCTAGTATTAAAATTAAGACAAACTGTTATAACATACTCGTACTATTATATGATCCCTATCCGTGAAATACCCTCGAAATCCTATCGTCAATAAACAATGAACTAAATTTCAATTTATTTCAATCTATCTCTTTTCAGAATTTATCCATAGTTCCGTGCGATACATCGAAATGTCACGTACTCATTTGCAGAGCGTTGACGATGAAACATTCCAAGGACTTCGTCTCAAAACACTCAAATTGATTGACAATGAATTGCAGGATATATCGGATCGAAGTTTCAGGTAAGCAGCCTTTATTATTCTATCACCCATGCATTGTTAGGGATAGATGGAATTTCCCAATTTGCACGAATAGGATTATAGTTAGGGTAGGAGGTAACCTATGAGACCTGAGATGACAATCAGCTTTGACAATAATAGAAAACTCTCGTCATCTCAAGCCCCATCCAGTCCAAATCTACTCAGCTCTATTATTACTCGTATATCTACGGACACAACTACGTAAAGGAAAGTCATTTTGTGAGAATGCACACGTTTGCATATCTAATGTGACATCGTGCTAGAATGTTGAACGCGCGTAAACACTCCCACTAAGCAGAAACCGGTCATGTCCTGCTAGTCATGATGTGTTTCTTTATTTTTTTCCTTCAAAGAAAAACAAGAAAAATAAAAAGCGAGACAAATTAAATGGACCGGAGACAAGTTGAATACATATGACTCGTAGAGGAGTCTGGGTTTTCTTCAAAACGAAAGGATCTACTTATACGTAAGTATGTACGAGTACATAAACGTTGTATCTACGACTTCGTATCCTTCTTCATATCGTGTGTTCTTTATCTTTTGACACGACTCTGGGTGAGTGGGTGACTAGGTGAATCTCCTTTGGCATTTCAATTGGATCTAATTTATTGAAAGCAGAGAATAGTTTAGTTTTGTGGAAGGATGTCTAGACTTTTCTCTGGCTGTCGCCCATTGAGTCAAGTTAGATGTTTCCTATTTCATAACGATGTGACACGATAAAAAACAAGGAGACGTTGCATTCTGGTTACTTATTTGTCTTTGCCATTGCCTTTGCCGTTGCCTTTGCCTTAGCATGACCAACTTGGTTTATGATTATTTTTTTTTTTTTTTGTTCCAATAAGCTTTCCAAAGATACTCATATCTAGTGCTCACGTGTTCACATAAAGATCTGATGGATTAATCATGTGTCATGTACGTGATGGTTTGTATTTATTTTCGGGACATATTCTATGTCATTGGATGAAGGATGTCAGAATTTGTAGGAAGAAAACCAATTAACCTGTCGGATTTTTCTATGACCTTTTCATCACAATAAAGACAGTGAAAATAAGTGAACTCGAAACCTGCTGAAACGGCCAAATTTACGTTATGAGAAAGCATTGCTTTGTAGTCGACACAACCACATCCGGATGTAGCCAAACGAAATATGCAAGATAATTAATGGTTGGAAATTAATTCCATCAGGAAATCAACAGCCGTCAATGGTCTGATTAAAAGTCAAATTCCTATGAAGCCCTATTCACCGTCATGAGCTATTTGAAGCATTAAGTATCCATCAGCAGTGACTGTTCCCACAGGAATGGTAATTTGCATACTAACGCATATTTGCTCAGTGCCCATGCATCGAAATTTAACCTCATTCAATGAAATAACGAACCATTGGTTCGAAAATATTACAAACATCTATCGCAGATCTCATGTGGGCTATTTGAAATTACAGAAACTACGAGTACCTATACCTTCCGTCCGCGTCTGTGGGTTCGTGTACTGCAGATGGCTTTATTATTAAGGCCCTGGGAATGCAGTCCAATTTTCGTTGTTTACACTAGCAAAAAGTGATTTTTATGGAGAACGTGATCCTGGGTGAATGCAGCAATCTACGAAAAGACTTTGAGGCTGTAAATATACCTAACGTTTTCGTGTAATTTTTTATTTTTTTTTTTAATTTTGGGAACTCAAAACCAATTTCTTATTTAAAGTAAAGAGCTTTTCTGTAATTGGAATTTGCAATCCTCTTTGACGTTTTTGATTCCACACCACACCCGGTGCCCTTTCTCGGTCCTATGATACATTTTTGAATAGGTTTTCAGACTCCTTCGCTTGACTGATTGAGTGGTTCACATATAGTACAATGAAGTGCTTCCGATCTACTACATTCCTTTGCTACTGCGAAGTAGCGTGCCCCATCGCTGCGGTGAATGCTCGTGTGTTAAGATGTTTAATATGGAAGCCACGTGATTGTATTTTCGCTTCAGAACCTACACTCAAATCGCTACTAAATATGGAATCCATGCTCTCGCTTTAGTCAAGCCCGATATTACAAGATGAATTTTTAATTCGTTAGGATCTTATCTTAAAAACTCGTTACGAAAGGGGGTTATCACTGTCACAATGAAGTCAAGTAAGACCACTAAACTTCGACGTCGAAAAGCTGAAATTGCAAGAGACCGCTAGAATCTTTGCTGATCGCGTTCCCTCTCAAAATCTTAGCCCTCATACGTAAACCGTAAAACACCAATGTGAGTACTGTCAAGGAGCCATCTCGGAACCCGCTTCTAATGTAATTTTATTTTTTTTTTCTATAATTTGAGCGCGCTCAAGGGATTGGAGTATCCTTAAAATGTTTGCATACAGCGCGGGAGAAGGAAAATCAGGAAGGATGGAAAGAGAGGTACCGGTGAACGTTGGTTTTAAATGTTTGAAGGTTATAATGACTAGGAAATAGAGTGATTGGCAGGGCATTCCACACGCGAGTTGTACGGCTTAGGAACAAATCACGATATTTCAGAGTAGGTCCGAAAATGGGCTTGAGGGTATACTGATGAGCATTCATAACAAGACGGGTGTTACGGTTAAAAGTTTGAAGGGGCGAAATGCTACTGGCGATTTCAATGGAGCACTGGTGGTGGAAGTAGCGATAAAACAGAGTGAGACACGAGACATTTCGTCGGTGTTCGAGGGTGTCCATTGCCCGAGTGATATTGATATCAGCTATGAGTTTTATCGCAGGCTTTTGAATCCGGTTTAGCAGATGTTTTAGGCGCACCCGACCAGATGTGTGTACTCTAATTTTAGGCGGATGAATGTCATATATATTGACCAGATCAGAAGGGGAAAAGTATTTCTTACATCGTTTCAGGAGGCCTAGACATTTCGCAGTATTTCTGGCGACATCAAATATGTGGTCATTCCAATGTATGTTGTCATTGACACACATTCCGAGAATGGAAATTTTTTCGGTTTCGACGATGCAAGTGCCATCCATGGATAACGGCTGGGTGTTTAAATTTCGCTTTAACGACAGCAGACAGCATTATGTTTTGGAAGCGTTAAATTCCACTCTGTATTGGAATTGGTTATGCTGTTGATATCGGAATTGAATAATCTTAACATACGCTGCCGTTCCCGTTCTACAACCGAAGAGCAGGGACGTAAGTCCGGGAACCAATATAAAAAGCAGAGAGTACTGTCATCAACAAAGGAATATATTGGATTAGAAATAGCAGACAAGAGATCGTTGATGAAAATTAGAAAGAGTGTCGGAGACAGAATGGAGCCCTGGGGCACACCAGCATTTATTTTGTGAATACCAAACTTGAAACCGTCCAAGACAACTTGAATTGAACGTTCCGAAAGGTAATTTCTAATCCATTGAAGAAGAGAGCCGTCGATCCCCAAAGCAAGCATTTCCGACAAAAGAGCCTGATGCCAAACTCTGTCTAATACTTCAGAAACATCAAGTGCAACTATCTTGATTTCTCCAGATTGATGTACGCTTTGCTTCCACTTTCCGGTGAGACATGCCATCAGATCACTAATGCACCTGTTGCTACGAAAACCATACTGCTGGTTATTAAGAAGTAATTGACTTCAAGGGGCCGCAACAAGGAAACATCTGGTTTGACGGCCAATGTAGATTGGCACGTGAAGCTAAATAAGAAGCTACATCGAAGGTTGAGAACTGCTCGCGAGTCCTACAGACAGAAAAGAAGAGGAGAACACAGTTTCTAAGAAACAAATAAACAGCCCGAATAGCGCGCGATTGACAAAACGGAGAGATATTACCGCAGAAATGACAATCAAAAGTTTTGACAAAGACTAAAACAAATATGCCAGGGCTACAAGCCTAGAACGGAAGGCTACAAAAATGATGGACAACAAGTAGTGGAGTGACGACTATGAAGGTCAAAATACTGCTGTTAGAAAGATTGATTCATTCGACCGGTACCAAGACAAGAGAAAACCTTGTTTACCCTATGTAGACAAAGTTAAGGTAGCAATATCAAGACTTAAGTCTATTAAAGTTGATAGCGCAGGTGGACTTCCTGTTTAGATATGGTCATTCGCGAACCACGGAGCTTTAGCATCGTTTCTCCGATCCACAAGAAAGACGCCAGTTTTTACTGCGTCAACTAAAGTAGAATAAGTAGAAAGCGCCGAGAAACGATCCATAAACAATCCGGTGGCCCCATACCAGTGCGCTTTCATCCCAGGAAAGACCTACATCGATCAAATATTCACACTACGGCAGGTTGTGGAAAATGCCTTGGAATTCCAGATCAACGCTCATCTTCTATTCGTCGCCTTCAAAGCGGCATATGACAATGTGCATAAGGCTGAACTACAAACCGCATTTCTAGTGTTAACACCCTTTTAACTCGTCAGGTTGTGTAGGATGACTATGGAGAATTCTCGCTACTCCATCAAGTAGAGTAATGAATTAACCGAGAGCTAAAATGCCTAGAAAAGTTTTTGAAAAGTCGACGCGCTGTCATGTGACTTCTTAACATTTCAAATGACTCAAAATCGATTGCTTTTACAATTACTTAACATGCATTGTGTGTATTAAGTATCCGGAAATATTAAATAAAACAAAAAACAAAATTTATTTTATCGCGTTCAAAGCAGGCCCCATTGCTTGCAATACAACAACGCCAGCGCTTTACCCAGTTCCCCATACAATTTTCGTAGACAGATTGTTGCATGGCCTTTAGCTCTTTTAGCGAATTTTTTTTTATGGCTTCAATCGACTCAAAACGCCACCCGCTAAGTGGTAACAGGAAAAAATCAGGCGGAGCTATATCAGGCGAGTAGGGCTTTGTGAAACGGTGCATTACCATGAATTGTCATTCCACGCTTCATGACGCCTAAGTAATATTGCTTATTCACCTTTTGTCCTTCTGGAGGGACTGGAGTAAACTTCACCGCGGTAATCCAAGAAAATCATCAGCATATCCTTAAAATTTGTCGCAGTTTCTTGGGTTTCGGCTCATTTTCAAAACGCCATTCTGAAGATTGTTGGCTGGTTTGCATGTCATACTCGTGATCTCGTCGCCAGTTACTATGCATTTCATTAAGGTGGGGTCCGTGAAAGCCCGGGACATCATGTCTTCAGCGAACTGTTTTCGATTTCAAAATTGAGCTCTTTTGAAAGCAGTCGTGCGGCGACGCATTTCATTCCCAAAATGTTAGTGAGAACTCTATGAACGGACTTAAAAGACATGTTTACCTCGTGAGCCAGAAGAAGTTAGAACTCGCGAGGATTTCTAAGAGAAAGCCGATCGGTTTATAAAACTCTGTGTTACTTTTGTTTAAGCTGTAAAACAAAATTTGTATCCAGCACAAAAGTGACATTTCTACTCTGCTCCCCCGTGAATATATATTTTGTCCATGCTCCATGCCTTGGTAGCCGGTGTACGAGTATTCCAGCCCGCTAATGTTCAGAATGATTGACATTGATACCCGCCGGTTTCATGTTTTTGAAGGACTTAATAGCCACTACCATCTGGGTAGCATTTTTGTTCTTGTCTTGTTTAAATTAGTGTTTCAAAAGTTGGTAAACTGCTCGCTGTTGTGTCCTGCGGTCATCAGGGGTGTCAATTTCCTAGCTAGAAATAAACTGGATACTGTGTGCGTTTTTCTTAATGAGGAAATCTGCCTCATCCCTGGCTGGCATTTTAAATCAGCACTCGCAGCTTTTCTGCCGCACGTTGCTCTTTAACTTAGGAGCCTTGCCTTAGTGTAGGAAATCTCCCATCTCACGCCGTACAAGCCACATGTCAACATTTCAGAATCCATGTAATCGTTGCGGCAGACTGTCAATACCAGATCCGTACCACCCAGTCCTTGTTTTTTTTTTTTTTTTGTTAAGTTGGCACTTCTCTTTTCAATTTTACAACTTTTTTTTTTTTTTGTACCTAAAATTACACATCGATCCATTTGACCACAACAGGATACACTCCATTGACCATTCACTGTTCACCATCACCATTCTCATAATCCCTCCGAATGGGTGAGTGAATGGTAAAGCATATCCTTCAACCGGGCCCAGGGCATGGATAACGATGCCAATAACAATGATTATGATGATGGTCGATATGAAAAAGGAAATTCTACAAAATGCTGAGATTCTTATTGCCTTTCAATATCCTTCATCCAATATCTAATGAGGACCAAAATAAAATCCACGAGCAAAATAAATGGAGAAAGATGGAAACGAAATATGGTATGTGAAAGGATAACGCAATCGATTGTGGTTAGGAAACTCAAGAGAGAGAGAGAGAGAAAAAAAAAAACTATTCGAAAGCGATACAAAAGATCAAAAATTGGGAAAAGACCGAACGACGAGAAGGACACACCATCGCAGTGGCTGGGGGGAAAAGAGTTGTATAGTAGGAAGAAATATACGTCAAAGCGGAACTAATATGGATGGTGGTTACAGCCATCATAGTTCCAGTCATTTGAGCTAGCTATTATTACAGTTATTTCAAAACGCTGATGATGATGATGGTGATGGTTATGACAATGTGGACGACGATGGGGAAAGGAAAAACGATCACAAACTACGAGTACATACGAGTATAGCAAACCGGATGTAGCTTGTAGAGTTTGTAGAAATTTTGTTGTAGCAACATGCCGTTGAATGCGAAAGGACTAACAAGACAGACCGATATGAGTATAAGTATATCCTGCTGTTGCCGTTAGTGAGCCAGACAATTCAATCATTGAATGTTTGACTTTCACTTGAGTGGAAATTCAATGGATTCTGGTCAAAGCTCTCTGTAACTTTTGCCCGAAAGACAGGACTCCAGGACAATAGTGTTTCAGTGGTCCAGTAGTTAGTTAAGCTCTGTTGACCACATGAAAGGGGAGACGGTCGAGTATTTTTGATGTAAGACCAAATGGAGTTTATACATTGTGGTGGCTATTGAGTGTGCTTAGCCATAGAAAATGATTTTTGAAGTGGGTTTTGAATTTAACAGTAAATCTGGTCACATTTTTAGCTGTGCTAAGTATGATGCTTTAGAACCAATTAGGCTGAAACCAAATTGCAGGAAAAAATAATAAAAAAAAAAAATAGTGTGCTCAGACGACTCTCCTGCGGCACTTCACTTTTTTCGGTTAAAAACGGACGATATCAAATATTATGAATTATATAGTCAAACGACCCCAGCCTTGATAGTATCTTGTCTATGTCGAAGATCAACCAGAAAAATTGGAAAAGCTGGTTTCACAAGGTAAAATTTCAATTTTTTGAAGAAATGAATGCTAATAGCTGTTTCGTGAACAGAGAAGATACGGATATGTTGCAACAAAGGTACTACAGTCACTAATTCAGTTTGTGCGTGCAGCTAACTTTTTAAACCCATAAAACCAAACAGTTTCAAGGAACTACTCGGAATATTAACCACTATGAGCTATGAGCTATGAGCCTACACCTGGCCTACTAGTGGAGGTACTTCAATAACACAAACCAAATATGACCGGTATCAAAGATGGGGTAGATTGGGCAGAACTCTATCAAAACCGCAAATGTTACGGACACCAAAAAAAACGATTAGATTGGATAAAGATTGATCAAAGGGTCCAGACTTTGCAGATAAGTGCTCACTTATGACACGTCACTGCAAGGTTAAATTCTTCAACATCAACCTAATATGTGCACTTGCCTCCAAATGGAATAGAATAAAATAAATAAAGACATGGCAACACCCACCAAAATTATGACTTTAAAACTGTCTTAGGCTATTTTAACGGCTAAGAACGTTGCACATCTTTGATGGCACTCTTGGGAAGTACATCCTGTATGACGTCACGTTCGGTATAAGATTGAGGCTAACAGACTTTGCGGCGGGCATAACATTCTTGCGTTAACGACGAATTTCTCCCATTTTGCAAGCTGACTTGAAGACCTGAATCCAATCAAAAGTCAACCACATTGTTCACATTGCGATCGAGCCAAGCCACTCCTCCAGAATGATGGAAATCCGAACGTGCCGGCAAGCATATCCAATGCAATAAAAACGGTCCTGTATTGAAGGACTACTGTTGATGGCGCATTATACAAGCGGGATAAACAACGGCTTCTAAGAACAAAAACGAGCACAAGAAGTGCGCCCTTGCACGAATGAGGTACGGAATTTTATTAAATTATAAAGAGGTGTTAAAGGCACATATTCGTATCTGCAAAATGTATGAGGGCGACGTTTATCAAAATTTCACGCGTCTGGCACTATTAACGATTCACTTTGGATGATGATAACCAACAACTTGGTCCACTGGACCTGGCATTTTCTTCAGCGTTGCCTACATGATAGTATTGTATTTACTGTATTGTGAGTGAGCCTGAAGGATTTTATCAACCGCCGGACTAGTCCAGTCAGTGTGATATTGTACCAAGAAAGTCCACGCAGTCCAAGTTTTCACACAACGGCAAATCTTGGAGAAAGCCCATGCATGTCTAATCGTCATAGAGACGCGTTTAACCTGCAAAACTCGTCTGATTGTGCTGGATGTCGGGGGATGATGCACGATACTTCAACAAGTAAATACCACACCGCAATCTTCACTATCTAAAAGCATTAAAGCAAAATGACCCACTGTCATGGGATTTCTTTAAATCGTTCCCCTTTGATTGAAGATGGCAATTGCGTAGCAAACGTGACTGGAACAGAAGCAAGAAGTTAGTCAAGATTGAATGACTCCTTAGGTTGATTGGATAGAGAATTTGTTCTGGTAATCTTCGGACGTAGTCTCCACGCAGTACAGCGACATCGACCTAGTCCAAATTTAATGACTTCAATGATGGCAACATATGTAATCTTCACTTCTGGTGAACGGCTCAGTAGATCAGGAACTCTGGTGGCGCGCAAAAGAAAAGGTATCTTACCAGCTCAACACCAGAAGTAGTTAGCTTCAGGTCCACCCCGAACTAAACTTACTTTACATTACTTTTGATGACACCTTACAGACCGTAAAGCTCCTGGGCCTCAATCAATATGCTCCTCCAGTCAGCTCGATGTGTAGCTAGTTTCCTCCAGTTACGCACACCTAATTGATTGAGATCCCCTTCCAATTGTTTGTGCCACTTCAGATAAGCGCGCCTTTTATTGCGTTGTGGTGATCGGGTTGGAGCACCCTCTATATGACCTAGCCCCCTTAATAGCTGTAAGCAATATATTGTAGTTCTTCCCCATACCTACTCCTCCACTCCATCAACGGAGAATTTTTCGCTCAGCGCTACTAAGAGATTTTCGTCCACTCTTGACAGCGTGCATGTTCCTGCTCCGTACAACAGGACCGGGAAGTTGAGGGTCTTGTATAGTGTATTCTTCGTTGTTCACGAAGCTTTACTGCTGAATTGTCTTGTTAGCCTACAGACACAACTGGTTTACCCCGATTACATCAATATTCTTTGCATATGGACAGATCTTTAAGATACTGGTGTTTGCTTGTGAGTTGCGTCGCGCTGTCTCTGGCCCTTTTCAGCATCAAACGATTCCAGAGATCCCGAGACCAGACATGGGTCTGTGTAGCAAGCTTAAAATCAATGAGGAGATGGTAGGCATCGATTTGGTATTCTCGGGCCTTCTCCAACATATGCCGCTGTGTGAAAATTTATTCAATGGTGGATTTACCAAGTCTAAAACCCTTATGATTTGGATCCATCAGGTTCTTGACGATTGGTTTCAGATGTTCATACAACACGACAGCAGGGGTTTTGTATACCATATTTGTCAGACTTATGCTCTTGTAGTTGATGCAGATTAGATCAGGTAGAGGATGTTCTGTTCAATTTTATTTATCGGGCATGCGTTCTTCTGACCAATTGCACATATATACTTATGAGCTGGTGCATGTTCCTTAAAAGATCACTTCCTCCAGCTTTAAAGAGCACCTTAAGAGAAGTGGACGGAAGCCTTCGTCCGCATTGAATGGTGTATCTTGCATGAGGGCCCAATTTTCGTCATCTCCAACGTTTAACAGTCTGCAGACTAAGACTGCGTCCCAACTACGATGTCCCTTGGTCGTCTTTGGAAGCTTCGTTCTCGGGTCTTGTTGCCCTGACATGTCCTTTTTACCGAGTATCTATCGATCTCTTTAAATTTATGTTTATTCGAACTTTTTCTTTTTTCCTCAAAGAAGTTTATGTTCGATTTCGACATGTCGCCCTCAGCTTTCCATTCGGCTCTCGTCCTCATCTGCTGCTGTGTATTCAGTTTGGCTAAAACTAGACGTCCGTATTCATTGTCGAATCATAGGTCGCCTTGTGAAACCTAGCACCTAAGAGGTGGCATTTCTTATGATGGCATTGGCGTTGGTTGGGCTAGATGCGGTCAGCAAAGGCTTTGGTGATCCCTTGAGATTGTAGCCGCCTGACGTTAAAGCTCCACAGAATACTTTTCTGTCGCTGCACTGTCTTTGATATCTGGTTTTTTTGTTACTATTGTGTAGGGCTCCTAGTCAATGCTGGCGCTTTGAAGTGTGCGGACATCTAGAAAACTGGAAGAGTATTTTCCGTCTATCGCAATGTGATCAATCTGACTTACGTAATCTAACCGCCATGTGCTACGACGATGTTCCGTTCACTTGCAAAGTCCATCAGAATAAGTACGCTTCCGCTTATGAAATCGCTCAGGCTTGGTTGGCGCTAACTCAGGAGCCCTAGTTTCCTATTTTCGCATTAACCCGACCGAGTACAATTTTTATGTAATTTTTTGGGACACTGTTCATAGGTTTTTTTGCTCGTAAAAAACTTCCTTGATAGCCTCATCGTGTTCCTCCTTTGGCGCATGCACGCAGATACGTCTGCTTTTAGTGAATTTAGGTCCGATACGAATTTTCAGCAGTAGTTCGCTCGAAGGTCTAAAACGCATGTCATTATCATTAAGTCCGCTTCTGACAACAGATCCACACCCAAAAATGCGTTGATTGTGGTTACAATGGACGTTTTTGATTGTCCATCGCATTTTTTGGATGCTGGTTATGCGATCCTTATAGCATCTGGTCTGTTAACAGTTCTCACATTCCTGGTATATACCCGAAAGTCTGTCAGCCTTGTCATGTTTGGATGGCTCGGCAACAGTAAAACTGATCTTATCCGAGGTGGATGATGTTTTCATCACAATTATCCGTTCGTTTGATCCATAAGAGGTGCAACTTTGAATACCCTCGATTCGGGAAACATGAACTCGGTGAAAGGGGGACCAAGCTTGACTGGCATACTCAAGCAGGGGGCGAACAAAGGTAATATAGAGAGATCTGGTTACATAAGGGTTGGGAAATTCCTTGGACGACCGTTTAATAAAGCCAAGTGATGAGTTGGCTTTGAGGATCATCTTATCGATATGCGAACGGAAATTAAGCTCACAGTCGAATAATATGCCAAGGTCTTGAAAAGACAGAACTAGGGGAATTGGTTGACCATGGAGAAAATAAAGTCGGGGAGGAGACGGGTTGCATTTACGTGAGAAGGTTATAGATTGACATTTGGCTATATTAAGTTCTAGTCAGTTTTTGAGGAACCAGATTGAAAACCGATCAAGGTCTCCTTGAAGAAGGGTAGATTCATGGGGAGAGGAAATAGTTTTAAAAAATTTTGTGTCATCAGAGTAAAGGGAGAGGGAGGAGTGTTTAATGACCCTCTCAACATCGTTGATAGTAAGAATGAAGAGAAGAGGGCTAAGATGACTGCCTTGTAGAACTCCAGATGAGGAATGGAACAGAAAGGGCGGATCTAAACCGAACACTATAATATCGGTTTACCAGGTAAGAAGAAATCCTTTTAATAGGAGAGGCTCAAAGCCGAGAGCAGACAATTTGAAGAGGATCAATTGATGAGATATCTTATCAAACGGTTTAGTGAAATCAGTTGCTATAACATCGATTTCTTTGCCATTTTCTAAGGTTGAGAGAGCAAAAGACACGAATTCAACTAGATTTGTGGAAGTTGATCTACCTTTTAGAAGACCATGTTGTCGGGGTGAAATAAAAGGCTGGTATTTGAAGCTGAAGGCTTCGTATAAAATGCTTTCAAAGAGTTTGGGTATATGAGAGGGTTTAACAATGGGACGATAATTGGTAACTTGATACTTAGATTCTAATGTCTAAGACGCATATTACAGACGACCAGGTCAATAATGTATGTACCCACCTCTTGCCACAAGTTTTCATTTTGCACTTAGGCTCTCCAATGGATTGGAACTTTGGAGTTCATCCAGGCTATCAAGGGCAGTTCCGAGTGATTCACTTTAGGGGTTTTCCCAGAATACCTCCAGCTATATGATGTTGTAGAAATAATGCAGGAGGTGGCCACTTAGAAATAATTAGAAGGAGCCAAAGGAAATTTCTGTCAAATTTAAGTGCATACGCTCGCAAAGATAGCAACCAAAAATGTATTTTCACTATGGCTTCTCAATTTAAGGACGAAAAAGTGCAAGAATTTACGGTGCAGCCTTGACTTAAGCACTTGTCTCTTAAAAATTCATACCCTAACGCTCAACAAAGAAAAAAAAAGTTCACTTGAAAAAGAAAAAAATGCTTGGCATTGTCGATTTGACGGTTTACCGAATGGCCATGCCCTAAGGTTTGTTTTTTTTTTTTCTTCAAACCAACGTCAATGAATGTCGATTCCCCAAACGTTCACTGTTTAACGTGTCAACATTCACCCCTCGAAAATATTTGAATGTTCATTTTTGTTTGCGCAGTCTGTGAGCTACAGGGTTGACCTAGTTTACTTTCCCCCCTACATACATAGTCCTCATTGCATTCGTTCGTTCGTTGCATGCTCCAAATTTTCCTGGGACTTTCGCATAATCCTTATTTTCTGGTGGGAGTTCTTTATTCGTTTGTTCTTTAAACATCATTCAGCTGTTCATCAACATAAGCGCAATAACAGTATTGTATGTAGGTTTATTTTGCCAAGGACACAATCATAATTATTTGCCCCATATTCGTGTTCATATCCACAACTGGGATGCGGGTAAAAAGGTCTCACTTTGTGCACGCATGATGGAAGACGAAAAACATAAAAAGGACATTTTTTTTTCCTTAATTTTTTGCAGTTGATACGAGTATTTATATGTTTATTTATCTTGTTTCTCGATATACGAATACACGTCCCCAAGAGGAAGACAGCATGGGGATGGGATTATGTTTCTGTTGCAGAAGTGCATCCTTGAAATGCACACAATCACTGATGAGCTTCATTACAAATGTTGATATTCACTCATTTCCTGTGCCTTTCCCCAGCGATTTCCTCAAATGACCATAATTACGCTGTGAATTGAAAGTTCTAATGAAGTTTTATATTCGTACATGTGGGATAATTAATAAACCGGAAATTCGGGGAACTTTTTGTTTTGGGGCAGAGCGGAAGTTCTTATTAGAGTGCAGAAGTTTGTTTGTGAAATAAGTGTTTGCATTATTAAACTTTTTGGTAGGAAGGATGGAGGTTCCGTGTGTGGTGAGAGTTTAAAAATTTTGTTATTAAGTGGAGAAGTGTCGGATACTTTTCTCAGAATGTTACCGAATAAAAAAAAAAAAAACAAAAACAGTGAAGAGGTTGGTGGATTTAGTTAGTGGGCTACCACAGGGTGCAGGTTAAGGTATACTACTTTTATGTATATTTTCAATAATTCGGTTGTAAGTTTGAAATTGAAAGAGAAAAAAAAAAAAAAGTTGACTACTTGTACATATGTTTAAAGTCATGGAAGCAGGGCTTGATGAAAGACGGGAAGCCGATGCGAAAGTCTGGTTTTTCTGTAGTTCTGGAACTGGCTTCTGAATTCTTTGTACATTTCCGGCATACTTTTCAAAGCTGTTCAGATCTCCTGAAAGATGTTGGCGCATGGTTATGGTATAGCTAGGGATCTTGAACCTACTCGTTCATAAATTTGATTGAACGAAGAGATGAATGTCTTGATCCATTTCGTCAATCAACAGAAGGTTAAAATCCATCGTTATGTTTAAAAACTGATGTTCAGGTATCTCAAACGAGACTCTTAAGTGAAGTGAACAGTGGCAGCTCCCTACAAGTTTAAAGGATATGTCTCCAAATTTTTTGTTGTCATCCCGAATTGTACAGACACTACACTGTCTTAAGTCAGGAGATTTTCGCTTTCGCTCAAATTGTGAAGTCTTAAACTGACACCGGTGTTCCGGCCTACTTTGTCAATATGTTTATATTGCCTCCTATTACCTCCTACTGCAATGCTTGGGTGATACTCGATCTTTGCTATGGCCGTGGTCTGGAAAAGTAAGGTGTTCCTCTTTTTTGAATCTCTTCCTGCGTGTTTCACTATGTCATGAAGATGTTGTTTTATTCTACTTGTATTCACGTTTAATGAAAGGACATGCAGATAGGGGCGTGGTTCATTCACTGCCTTGCTTGCAATTCCAACCCAACCGGGAGATTTTTCCGCTTGCGTTCTAACCAAAGTCTTATTCAAATTTGATTGTACAAGTTGATCTACAGGACATTAGAAGTATATATCAACTACATACTTAGATTTCTGTATCCGTTCAAATCACAGCCTTGGCCGTGGCGGAATTAGCTTCGGTTCTAGTTTGAATTCTGGCCAAGCAATTCTTGAATCATGGTTCATTCTCATGACCATTGAAGATCGAATTGTTGTAACTTGACAAAATATATTCAGCCAAACGGCTTTAAGTCTCGCCTGATTGCCTCTGTGTCCAAAGCGTTAACATAAAAAAACTAATTCAAAGGATCTTCCTGATCAGTATTGAACTGACTAATCTAAAGCTTCAATAACTTCAGAGGTCAGCTTTAGCAGAGAATAGACCTTAAACGAACATAAAGGCCTTGTCTGTCAGTCATTTTTCGCTTTAAGTTTAGGATTTTCTGTAGTGTTCACCAAGACAGTTAGAATTTTCAGTGCAATATTGGGCACACAAAGCCGGTATTAGACCTGATAATTCTCAGCAAACTAGACTGATTTAAAATTCAGGGTGGAGGTTGCCTTCTAGATGTCGTCTATAATGTGGGCTGCTTCTTTCGACACGGTTCGGAGGCCACTAATGTCCTCAAACTCAGTGAATCTATAAACAGATATGCGACTGCTTCTTGCATCTGATAGTTGACGACAGTGGTTAAAAGACTTCTTCTGGCTTGTTTTGATACGCCATCGTTTGAAAGTGTTCTGGCTGCCTTGCCGTCCCCTTAATTTAACATTCTATTGAGCTCGGCAACCAGGATAACTCCGAGGTATTTTGGCGATCTTGGATGTTATTATTTGGCTTTCACCTCCAATGTTAACATATTCTGAACCAATGGCTCCTAGAACCATTGATAATTATCGAACCCGTTCTGTATTCCGCTTAATGAAGCTTTGCTGCTTCCAGTCGCATTCAACTTGGTATATGTATATCATATGTTTCGGAATTATAGGTAACTCGGCCGGACAACACGTTGTGGAGGAATCACCAGTTTTGTGCATAAAAGCAATGCTGCTCAACAGAACCTTTATTGGGGGTGCTGACTGCGGCCAACATTTGATGGAATAAACTGGGATTGCCATGGTCGACTCACTGCTTAATGCTCTCCATAGTTCTGATGTCTATGCTCAATCATATGCAGATGATGTAGTTATACTGTCTAGAAACTCCTGCGCAGGCAGACCTAGACGTGATCAACGACTGATGCACTAGAAATCGGCGTTCAATCAATCATCTCAAAACTTAGGTTCTTCTCTTCATGAGAAGAGGGAGGCTGACTGGACTGGCTCATCTACCGCTTAAATGCATCAACATCCGTTTCTCTAACGAAGCTTAGTATTTGGTTGTCATCCTGATGTAACAACACCAGAACTCCTGTTGAGGAGAAACTACGAAATCGACTTTCCCTGTGCCTGGGAATCTTACCCTCTTCACGGATGGATCCAAAACCGACTTGTGGCACTGGTGTCCTTCTGGAGGACGAAAATGTTATATTTTACGGCTCGTTAGGAAATATTGCCTCTCCAAGTTAAGATAAACGTAAAGCTGATTGCAACGAACTACGCTGTGAAGAATCGGTGTATAGGACGAAGCTTTTGCATCTGTAAAGCGTTGCTAAACTCTCTCACGACCTCCAAGCTGTGTCGACAATATAAGACATTGAACACATCTGTGAACACAGTCAGAAGGCTCAATTTACTGAGTCTTGTTTGGGTCCCAGGACACATGGGTTCACGAGTAATGAAATCGCTACTGAACCTGATAGGCAAGCCTCAGAGCACAGTTTTTCAGGACCCAAACCCACATTTAGACTGCCTGCGCCCTCGTTTAGGGCTTCCATTGACAGTTGAATTTTGTATAAGCACAATTGCAGATGGCATGACTCTCAAGGATCTCAGCAGAACAAATAAATGTTCCCGACGCCTCTAAGCGATCAGCGATTTTTTTTAGAAAAAAAGTGTACAAAAGTGTACAAAAGTGTTTTGCTTAATACCTAAGCACACTAATCACTATCTCTGTGAGTGTATGATCTACGCTTGCATAAGCGGGCGGTGGGTGCTGATACTGTAGGCACTTTATCACTGAAGCGCTTACTCATTTTTCTTCGAAAGACTGGGAAATTTCAGTACAAGGAGCTTACAAGAACTGAAATGCACTAGTTCTTTGGCTGAGTCCTCTGTTGCGATAGAAAAGAAAACCATTACCTCATAATCCATCGCCTGGATATGTACATATATCTATTACAGGCTAACGAGTGTGCTGCTTATAATAGAGCCTTTCCGTCGTTGGTTAGTTCAACTTAAAAAAACCTTTTGAGAAAGCCTTCGCTATCCTGCCTATTTTTGGAAACTTTTAACCTTCACAACTGTTTCCTTGAGTCGGTTGCTAGTTAATAGATTATTCAACACATTTTGAAGGTCTGTTCCGATATAATTGCCAGACGTCCAGAAACAGTGGTCTTTTTTGGTCCCGGTCGTATTGCTCTTTACATTGGATTACTATATGCCCGAAATATAAGTAACTCAAGTGCATAGTACTCTGTGCAACTGTGCTCCTGTATTCGGAAGACTTCGGAGCAGGAATTATTGGTAGCCAAATACGTTTTTATATTCAAGACATCAGAATGTTCAAAGCTCTTTAAATTAAACAGTAACTTGAGGCCTCTTAAATTTGAGTGTTGATCGTTCTGCGGAACTACGAACTGACGTTTTGAGTCCTTATGAGTCTCCAGTGATTTCTGTGTAGGAGGGGTCACCTTACGTCTCGATTCAAATTGCATTCCGATTGGTATGCGACTTGGCTTGTTTTTCTTCGAGTTTTACCTTAGTGTAACCTACGTCCACTATATTATTTCCTTTCTCAATTAATTCCGTTCAGACGGCGATTGTCTTTGGTGCCTCCTTGCTATGCTGCGGACATCTCTATTTCGGTAGCTTACTTCCTTTTGGCATGGTGTTTTATCTGAGGACTTTTTCATTTTCATTGCTTTCCTGAAATTTTTCGCGTACCTCTACTGCGTGAGACCCCTAAAGATCTTGAGTGCTCTCTATCGAATACCCCATTGGCGGGAGAATGGAGTGCCTTTAATCATCTTCTGAGATGGCTACTAGGCTCATTAACTTCGCTTCTATGTAGAGACTACGCCACATGTAGCTGACGCTGACAGTTTGCAAGTTAAACTACACCAAAGTTTCGAATACGTATAGTTAGTGTAGCAGTTTAGTTGCATTTCGCTTTCTTTTCCCTTTCATCTTATCAATTGCCACATCACGAAATCATTTTCATGAAACGCCCGACTTCTCTAATGATTAGCTCCATTCGTTGAAACCATTCCAAATCGATTTGGATCTCTTCTGATCCGCTCTCAATTCCCAATCTGTCACACCACTTTCCGCATATCACTCCGAATCCTCCATAAGAAGAGGGGAAATCAAAAAATTCTCAATTTCCAAACTAAGAGGGCACAGATAAACAAGAAGATTATCACCCTCTGTCTACCAGTAGGAATCCATTAAAAATTCTTACCAATAACAGTTGGTGCAATCATGCACGAAAATGCCTTTCCTCTTCCGATGAAATATCCTTCGACTTTGGAAAAGGAAAAAAGAACTCCAAACTCAATCACAGAGAAAGCAAAACCCACTCAACCGTAAATATCACAGAGAACTTCAAAGTTCGAAATTTGTTACTTCCACCCTATGGGAGGCGGGGGTTCCTAGGCTAGGCCACTACACCATTACTTACTTATCACGCTCACCCAACGGTCTTACTAAATTTTTGGAAAACTAAGCGAAAAATTCCTTTGAATTTAATATTATGTCACTTGGATGACTTTTTAGTCCTTTATTTTGTTTTTCTGTTTTTCTTTGACATTTCCATTTTGCTTTTCAACAGTAAACTAGGTGACTTGGGAGTAAAAAGAAGGAAATCCCCCAAAGTATTTCAGTATGTCCTTTCGTCTGTTTCTTTCTCCCACTCTTATTGATGCGGTGGTACGGATACTTACCGCAACCACACATGGAATTTACATAAAACCAATTAGAGGGTCGTTTTGCACCATCAGCCCAACTCAAAAAAAAAAAAAAAAGAAGGAAACGGAATGAAATGCTAGAATCCTTTGGTTCTGGGAACTAACTCTTTGCCTGCGCCAACATCATCAATGTTGTGACATGGCGAAAATTTCATAGGCATTTATTCGTACACATTCATGACAGTTTGTAATCGAGCTCCTTCAAGCGTACAGTCTTCCCAGATATGTGTACTTCAAAAGGACCTCCATCGTATGGGAATCACTGTGACAAACTTACATTCACTCAACCGTGTGGACGAAAGTGGAGAAACTTTCTACACTTGAGCCTTTTTCATCTACCCTTTAACTCGAAAAAGATACTTTTACACACTTTATACCATGCACGAGTTTCGCCGAGTCCTGCTGGGAGGGCATGGGGCTTCTACTCGTGGTCGCTACTGGAAAACAAAGTTTTTCACACTTTTTCCCGGTCGGCTACGAATATCTGCGGCAGAATAGTAAATTCCCATTTAACTAGGAAAGATAGTCGTTTTCACACACAAAGGACATATCCTTCACATCATGGAAAGTTCATCATCAGCTGCCTTCCGTATGCATGCTCTGGGGATGAAGTATCTTTATTTTGTTTTCGCTTGCTTCGGGGCTATTAAACGATTTTTTTTCTCTTCGTCTTCTTGTGGAGCTTGTTGAAGTGCAATGTTTGGAGAATCTGAGTTGAGATGATAGTCCCAAGTCATTCGACAGCCTATTGAGGTGAGGTAGTACTCTGAGTTAGGACTTCTTGTCCTACGGGTAGTTTGAATTTGGTAAGTTCTCCGTGGGTTCGATGGGTATGCATGCAGCTATGATACTTGGATTTAAGTTAGAAGTTAGATAGTAGTCGATGCATATGAATGCCCAGTACAAGATTTTTTTTAACCTGTACCCGTCTACACATCAAAGGTCGCTATCTGTTCACACTGGGACAGTAAGAAACTGGAAAATAAGAACTTCCCTCCAAACGTTTTAGACAAAGATCTGAGGGTATCTTAGAAGAGCTGATATACTGACTGCTTAAAGCATAAAGTTCGCTCTAATAAAAAAAAACCACATCGCAAAACCCAAAGAACTACATACGAGTATTTCTCAAAAAACCACAGAGTGAATCACACTCTGTAGCAAAACTGTGTACAACCTCAAATAACCCTTACTTTTGGTTTCATTTAATTTCAGTACGATGACTCATTCCTTAATGACGTTGGATATATCTGGAAATAAAATGCAACACATTCCCTTAGACGCCCTTCAGAAATTACACTCGCTGACACGTTTGGTTGCACAACGGTAAGTACTGGAACGCGCATCACATAGCCTTCACCACTGACTTCCATACGACTGTCCTACTTTGTTTTTTCTTCACAGAAATCACATTACAACACTTGACGGCAATTGGGAGAGTCTCTTCGACACATTACGAAGCTTGCATCTGTCTGGGAATGAAATCACAGAAGTTGCCCTAAATTCACATGACGACAATAAGGGTGGAAATGCGTCATCGTTGGGTGGTCCACATTATCCGCTTGCCGTGCAAGGTATACAAACATCATCATCATCGACTTTGTCTTCACTGAATTCCATGATGAATGGCTTAGGACATAACCATATAACACGACCGTTTTCAAGGCTGCAGAAATTGTTATGGCTTGACCTGAGCAACAATCGGATTTACCACATCGGACCGAACTTTCTCCCACGAAGTTTGGTAACCATCGACCTGTCCAGCAACCTATTAAGTGTATTTCCTCATCAATTTTTTGAACACCTGTTTGGATTGCGGATTGTGTCGCTAAGAGATAATCTCATCCGGACTGTCCAGAATAAGGAAACTGTGAGACTCGTCCGTATGCATCTGGAGAAGTTAGATTTAGGAATGAATCTCATCGAGACCATCGAAAGTGATTGGTTTCAGAATAACTACAGTGACGTCCATGTGAGGGCTTTAAATTTGGAGAAAAACTTCATACGACATCTTCCACCGGAAGCCTTCAAAGGTATTGGCATTGTACACTTGGTTCTGGCTTTCAATGCCATCGAACGGATTCATGTGAATGCATTCGATGGAATCACAGACACCTTGGAGTATCTAGATCTGGAAAGAAACGACCTCAGTGCTGTTCCAGGAGCCATCAAATCTCTACGTAAACTGAAATATCTCTATCTCACCTCCAATAATATCTGCCATCTCTCAAATCTTCCTGAATTCACTGGAAACCTCCGGGTTCTTAGTCTAAGTGGAAATAATTTCTCCACAATCCCTGTCAATGCTCTTCGAAATTTTACCGAATTATCCTACCTCAACATGGGCTACAATACAATAAATGAAATTCCAGAGAATATCTTCTCCATCTGGGGCAGGCAGTTACAGACAATTCTTCTTCGAAACAACAAAATCACTCACCTCCACTTGGGCTCGTTTAATGGACTCGAACAGATCAAAGAAATCAGCTTGAGCTTCAATGATATCACAATCACTAATCCATATGTCTTCGAAAATGTCTCCCAAACTCTGAAAATCCTTGAACTCTCATTCGCTGTATTCCCTGCAAGGAGCTTGGAGTCCATCGATCCTCTTGAGGCATTGAACCCCCTCACCGAACTCATGTGGTTGGGGCTGGACAATAACAATCTTAAAACGCTCTCAAATGAATCATTCTCGGCTATGAAGGAACTCAGCTACATTAACGTCGGATTTAATCAACTGAAACAGATTCCTCAGGGTCTTTTCATACCCGAGGTGCACCGTCATCTGGTAGAGATAGATCTCTCCTACAACACAATAGACAAACTTGCCTCGCGGGCTTTCTACAACCTCGGTGATCTCCAAACCATCAATCTTCAGTCAAATAAGATACGTTCCATGGAAAAACACTCGTTCTACAATCTGGAGTTCCTGCGCTCAATTGACATGTCTTTCAATCGACTCAAAAACATCTCTCACGGTGCTCTGAGTTTTATGCCAAGTCTTGCAAATCTCGATCTTACACACAACTCTCTATGCTCACTTTCCTTAAAGATGTTTCACTACGTATCGAATGCCTCCACTCCACTGCAGCTCAACATTAGCCACAACCAGATCGCAACTTTTGACGATGGTCTTAGCTCCTACATGTACATCTACAATCTTGATGTCAGCCATAATCTAATCTCTGACAGCCTTAGTTTTAGTAATCTCGGTAACACACTACGCTTCCTTAATCTTATGAACAACGAACTTACAGCCCTAGGAAACCATGCATTCGGGGATCTAGAATTTTTGGAAGTTCTCAATCTATCAACCAACAATATAAGCTCCCTCCGAAGAAGAAGTTTTCAAGGTCTCAACAGCCTTCAGGAGCTAGATCTCAGCTACAATCGTCTGGACCAACTGCAAGTGGAACAGTTTTCCAATCTACGAAAACTGCGAATCCTTCGAATACGAAACAACCGTCTAAGAGCCCTGCCACGTGAGGTCTTCATGAACACCCGATTGGAATATCTTGATATCTCGGAGAATTTCCTAACAGTGTGGCCAGTTCCAGCATTCACAGATGTTGGGTTCACTCTTCGGAGTATTCAGTTCATCGCCAATACTTTGGAGTACTTAGATTCGAGTATGTTCATTAACTCGCAATTCCTGTTCGATTTGAACCTGTCACAGAATAAGATCACCGTGTTGCCGGATAACACATTTACGTTCCTAACCAATCTCACCAATTTGGATCTCAGCTTTAATCCACTTGTGACCAGTAACCTTCGGGAAGTTTTCGTACATACACCACGTGTGCGGCATTTAAATATTCAAGGGATGGGCTTGTATGTCCTGCCACCTCTAAATCTGCCCTTCCTATCAGAACTGGATGTCAGTGGGAATCACCTGCAAGAAATCTCATCCTTACACGCGATGAGGATGTTAAGGTTTCTAGACATGTCCCGTAATAAAGTGACCAACATAAGCAACATTGTGGAACACCTTCCCAGTTCTCTGAGGGTGCTGGACCTTGCTCATAATCCCATCCGTCGGATAACCGTTCACGACATGATTGCTCTGCGCCACCTTAGTGAATTGAACATCCTGGACGTAAAGGTGGCCAACCCAATTGGATTTTCCAAACTTCGAAGCCTCCGGCGGTTACACATGTCTTCGGCTGCGAATTTGGGTGAAATAGTTTCGCGCATGCCAGGTCTTCAGGAGCTTCGGGTTCATGTGGTCGAACCGAATATTGGTAGTAGCCTACTGTCGAAGTTGGTTAACAATACCAAACTTAACGCTGTCGAGCTGTATGGCACCAATGTTCTGACAATTAACAGCGACGCATTGGATGGTCTTGCGCGAAGTCATAAACTCACTGTGCGGATACGAAATACCAAAATCTCCGATCTACCCCCAGGGATATTCTACACATTACGGTCGGTGCCGCATTTGTCAATTGACATTTCGGACAATCGGATAAATGCCCTAGCGGCGGATAGCTTTTATCCAAACAAAACGTACTGGGATACAGTGGGAACGAGGAGCATCATGGGCGGCTTAGATACATCGAATAATCCTCTTGAGTGTGAATGCGGACTAGTGTGGTTTGGACATTGGCTACGAAGATGGCTACGTGAATCGGCACAGATACGTGTTATTCCCAAGGACGACATGAGGCAAATGGTGCAGGTGAGTTTTTAATTTTAATTTTTATTCCAAAAATGTCTTGTGTTTAATCGTTTCTAACCCATTGGGCCTATGATATCTTATATGCCATGATCAGCCTTGATGATGTCCAATTAGGTTGTACTAGCAATTGCGTGGTTTTCTTTGCGCAAACTAAAACTATTCTTCCCTGAGGGCTCGATGTATAACAGATGAATAATCTTAGATAAAGCAAGGCTCTACAGAATTGCTGGCTGATGCTGACAGATGCTCACCAGAATCTCTTACTTCATATCATTTAGTGCAGCTCCACTAAGTCACATCAAGCTTCGCCCAAAATCAAGGTCGGCTCATATCTTTTCGCAGCGCTTTAGATCTTCTGTTAGCACTGTAAGCAATATTCCCGATTGGTCGGGGGCTACATGTTTCAATTTGGTAACCTTAATCCCTGGCTTGTCGAAGGAAATAGTAACGTTCGCTCCATGATCGATTCACTGAAATAAAGCGATATGACGATAGGGTCTTACCTACTCACTTGTTCAGGCCACCTTAACCCTGTCCATTCATATTGATTTGGTTTACACGGCCTAGATATCTCAGGCAAACGAAAAAGTCTATGTATAGCTCAAAGCGCTCACTATTAAACCTATTTGTACAATTTTTCGTTCAGGATAAATCCACATTCGATGCTTCTGCGTCATAGAGCAGTGATGTGGGTCCTAAAATATTTCGATTTTCCTAGATGTTTCTTGACATGCTGTTACTAAATTACCTTCTGATGCCAAAGAAACTGCAGTTATGTCTGATTCTTCGATGTCCTTGCGCGCACTCTTCAAAAAATTAAGATCTTCACCGACCTGGCCGGGTGAAAGCCGGAAAGCCTGTTTCAAACTTTCCTTATGGCTTGGTGGTATCGATGCCAGCACTTGCTGCAAGATGCAAAGGACTTGTCGGGAGATTAACATAAAATCTCCGTACAGTGATTTTTCGATCTCACCTAAATATAGATAGCGGTCCGAATTTATATTGGGCACTTGAAATGTTCCAACATCTACAAAACTGGAGCGAAGGAGTCGTGCTTCATAATAAGGGTATTGTCCGTAGGTATTGTCAACAATCTCGTAAACATTCATTGGTAGCATAGTTCTTCGCCCACGTATAGGAAGCTAGGGACTTCGATTGCGCGGGAAAATGCTGAGTGCTCTAAAATTTGGATTGGTCCACCAGTGCAACAATCAAGTTCGTAACGAAGCTCTTGCCTTAGCTCCCAGTGGAGGTTCCCGGTAACTGCATGAGTAAACCGTTACAAGCACACTCTTAAAGGACAACGACCTTCGGATTCGTGGAATCGTGGAATGTTCGGATTCTTAGCAGACCACGCGCAGCCGAACAATTAGCACAGGCCTTTAACTAATATTAGTCAATCAATTGACACCCTCGAACGCCGACGTAATGTCTCGTGTCTCACTTTGTTTTATCGCTATTTCCACTACCTGTGCTCCATTGAAATCGCCAGTAGCATTCTGCCCATTCAAACTTTCAACCGTAACACCCGTCTCCCTATGAATGCTAATCAGTATACCCTCAAGCCCATTTTTGGACCTTCCCTAAAATATCGTGATTCGTTCCTAATCCGTACAACTCACTTATGGAATCCCCTGCCGATCTCTGTATTTTCTGGTCGTTATAACTTAGAAACATTTAAAAACAATGTACATCGGTACCTGTCCTTTCTTCCTCCCTAAGTTTACTTCGCCTGCACTCTGTACAAACATTTTAAGGGTACACAAATCCCTTGATCGCGCGCTTATTATAAAAAAAAACAGAGCTTACGAATGCAGATTTGCCATATGCGGCAGACTTAGGCAAGATGTCTTGAGCTTAGACAACTGAACGTAACAATCCGCATCAAAGCTAAATTCGATATCATGAGCCATACCCCTATGGAAGACAAGTACGATGCCAGTAAAGAATATTTCTATGTACGAGCTCCTCGACAAGACATCTGAGCATTGTCCGAAGTATTACGTTAAAATTGAACTAGGGGATTTTAACGCCAGGATAGGAAAATCTTCGGTAAGACGGTCGATAAGCATAGCATAACATACATGACTCTACGTCTGGCAACGGACTTAAGTCTATTGACTTTGTGGCGGGACGAAATATTACTATAGCAAGCACACGATCTCAATATACACAAGAGGACATCAAACGCTAAATCAAATTATTCTGGATGTCCCAACATTATGGGCAGTCAAAATTGACCCAGATCACAACCTTGTTGCAGCCAAGATACGAACGCGAACTTTTCAAGTGCCACAACAAACACGAACTACTGTGAGAAGATATGACGTAGAAAAGCTACATTCGCAAGAGAATCCCTCAACAGCTTCTATGTCGTAAGCATCAAGTACCGAAAGCCAACGACCAATGACCAGAAAGAAGTAAGGATAGCAATATATAAGCTAAAATCCAACAAATCAGCAGAGTCCGGAGCGGAGTCCGGTCAGAAGAGTGTATGCCTGATGAATGGAATTTCAGCACAAGATGCCCCATTCACAAAAAAGTAGACTCTCTAAACTGCGCCAATTACCGAGGTAAAAGACTCCTCAGCTTCGGATAGTGGCATATTGTGCGAACATCTGAAACCCTTCGCTAACAACCTGATTGGTCCCTATCAGTGCGGTTTCAGACCCACAAAGTGTATAATCGGCCTAATCTTCACACTCCGGCAGATCCTGGGAAAACCTCAAGAAGTCCAAAGTGAAACTAATCATCTTTTCACCGATTTTAAGGCCGCATAAGACAGCATTTATAGAGACCAGCTACAATATACTCGTACATATAGAACCGTGTCTGGTTTTGGCATTCCTGCCAAATTCAGCAGTTTGTGCAGAATTATGATTGAGAACGCTCCCTGCTCCGCCAAGGTAGGTAACGACTTAGTCGAGACCGTTGATGTCAAAAAAGGTTTTAAACAAGAAGACGCGCTGTCATGTGACTTCTTTAAGATCATATTTGAAAGAATTTTTCACAAGGCACAATCTTTTAAAAGTCTGTGCAACTACTAGCGTACCCTGGTACGAGTATGCTATCAACACGTTCTGCTGAAAATTCTGTCAACAACACCTCAGCAGAAATAGAAGGAATAATTACTCGCAGTGTTCCTTCCGATCTTAAAATCACTCTCTTCACCAAATATTTATTTCAATAAATCAACGGTATTGGTCGCAGTATGATACGAAGCGCCATACTCATAGAACCACATATCTTCCACATCGAAGAATACTTCTTGATCATCTTTTTATATCGGTAACTACTGAGTGTAACGCGAGTCCTTGCAACATTTTGAAAGAAAACGGCGGCGCTTGGGGCTAGATCTGGTGAATAAGGCGGATGGTCAAGCAGTTCAAACCGTAATTCATGGATTTTCGCCATGGCAACCGCTGAGGTGTGAGACGGCGCGTTGTCTTGGTGAAACAGGATTTTCTTTTTCTGCAAATGTGGCCGTTTTTCCGCAATTTCTTGCTTGCTTCAGCTTGGCAAGTAATGATGCGTAGTATGCTCCTGTAATAGATTTTCCTTTTTGAAGATAATCGATTAAGATAACTCCTTTACTATCCCAAAAAACAGTCACCACCACTTTCCCAGCCGAAAAAATAGTTTTTGTTTTTTTTTGGAGCCGGCTTGCAGTCCACTGTTTTGGCTGAATTTTTGCTTCGGGCGTATAATGGTGTATCCAAGTTTCATCCACAGTAATTAATTGCGCCTAAACTGCGCCAACAGAGCGTTGGAAATGTTCATTTGAACACGTTTTTGGTCTACCGTAAGCAAACGTGGCACCCAACGCGCGGACAGCTTTCTCATGCCTAAATCTTGATTTAATATGTAACAAACACGTTCTTTGGACATTTTCGTAACCTCTACTAACTCTCTCACTTTAATTCGGCGGTCGTCTAATACCATTTGGTGAGCTTTAGCAATGTTATCGTCAGTGGTTGCAGTTTTTGGACGTCCCGAACGTTCATCATCTCCCAAGCTCTTACGGCCACGTTTAAATTCAGCTGCCCAACATTTCACTGTGGTAAATGATGGTGCATAATCCCTATACACAGAGTCCAACTCATTTTTGATATGCGTAGGCGTATTGCCTTTCAAAAACAAGAATTTAATAACAGCTCGATACTCAATTTTGTCCATTTTCACAAAAAAACACTCACATCGACTCACTCAAAGGACTGTCAACTAAAAACTGCGCGTCCAAAATGACTGAAACTTCGGTAAGCAACTGTCAAAAGATGCACAACTAGCATTCACTCGCTTTTATTGACGAGTGCGGCTAACTTTACGTTGCGGTTGGAAACTTTTGAGACAACCCTCTTAGCTCCGATAAAGTGCCCGATAAGTCTGTGCAACTGAACACTGGTTCCGGAAATACTATTCCACGATTCGCGAGACTGGCTGAAGCATTGTTTATTTATTTAAAATACTTACTTGAATGGTATGCCAAATTTGAATCGATCTGAATTTTAAGCAACAGATGTCTTGATCCTATGTACTATTTGAAATCTCTTCGCACTTGTTCTTGCGTCCTTGGCCAGGGTTTTCATCAACTGACGAATTGAATGCACCAAATTTGAAAATGCGCCTCAAACGTTGCTTGTCAAGAGAGGGAATCGCTTTTGGACCGCTTCGTAACTGAAGATGAAAAGTGGGCAGTTTATAAAAATGTTGAGAGCAAAAGAGACTGTGTTTTCAGAGGAGGGACTCCGCCATCAATATCAAAAGCCGATATGTGTCAGCTATGTTGTTGGCGGGACCGCAAGAGTCATCTGGTATACTATGAGCTTCCTTTAAAAAAATTAAATAGCAAATGCTGGTCGCACCTTGATGTTTTCAACCGAAAGTTTGTCACAAATGGTCTTTCATTACAACAATGCAAGACCACATGTGGTAAAATCGTCTTACTTATGATTACTGCCTAATCCAATCTCTACAAAACTTTCTTAATGGGAATGAGTATTTAAACTTTGAGTGTATCCAAATAGGGGTGGAACAGTTTTTCGCCGCCAAAAGCAGTTTGTTATCCTTTGGAAAAAAAAAAAACCACAAAACCTATCTTGCTTTTAGAAACTTAAAAGTTCTTCAAGTGTTTTAAAATTTGTTGCATTGTTATTTTTATCCTTTTTTTCCATAGCGTGCCCGAGCGAATACTTGCCACGATCCGACCACTGGGAAAAAACTGCCAATACTAAAGATATTCCCCGAAGATTTACTATGCCAAGCGAGTGCACTAAGTAGTTCCAGTGAAAAGCTCTTTCTACTATCATTTGCTGCCACGCTGCTGCCTATATTCATGGTATCACTCCGATTTTTCTCATAATTGTAAATACATAATTTTATTTATTTTTCTTTTTTATGCATTGAGAAAAAGGCTGTAATATACACTAACCATATATGAAATTGGAGTGATATTGTAAAAAATAAAAACCAAACTAAGAATAACAATTTAAAATGTCCTAAGGCGATACCATTGGGTTGATTGTAAATAGAATTGTAAATAAAAAAAAAAATTATATTAAAAAAAAAAATCACGAACCGAATTAAGATAAAACTAAAATTGTTAAATATTTAAACATTGTAGTTAAATGACGTAGCAAAATACACTTTGATTTAGGTTAAATAAAATAATAATAAAAGTTAAAGGGCCATGATTCCTACAATAACATCACTTTACAATAAATTTACCAATAAAATAATATATAAACAATAGAGAAAAAAAAAATCATTGACATATGTACATACCAATTTAAAAAAAACAAAAAGGACATTTTAACAAACATAGAAAAAAAACGGAAACCATCATACACAAGGGAGAAAATATTTACTGCGGAAATTAGTTATTTAAACTGTTTTTTTCCTTTCACCTGTTTTTTGTGGGAAAAATTGTAAATGCACTGAAAATTTACGTAGAAAACTAAGCATGAGTACTTGTATATACAAAAATATGATTAAAAAAAAAACAACTATTTCGATTTTAGTACAACCAGAAAGGAGCTATAGAAAATTTTGGAACGATGCGACTTTTTTTATATTCCGTTCAAATAGAAATTCAGTTTGATGGGCCAGCACAGGGATAATTGATTTTGGCTTTTGTTAAACTTTGAAAATAAAACAGAAACTTATAAAACTTTCAGAAATTACCCTCCCCCTGATTCATAGCATAGCATACGCACTGCAATAAAGAATTTCAATTCATAAAAAGCTCATCGATTCGAGAGAAAGTAAATTTTCATTTCAACAGACCCCATTCAATTCAATCCGTCTATAGTTAGATTCTTACACCAAGTGTAAAAAAAAAAAAAAACAAAAAAATAAATAAATTTTTAAATCTTATTTTTAAAATAAAGGACAATCGTGATATTAACTGTAGAACACTGGAATTTGTCAATTCCAATTGAACAAATTTAAACATGCTCCACAATAATACAAGATATTTTCTACTAAGTTTTTATTTTTATTTTTATTTTTTTTATATATAGAAAAATGTTTATTACTCAAAAGAGTAATAAACAAAAATCATATTACACCAAAAACCAATTTTTTGTAACCAAGTATACATTGTAAAATAGTTAAGCAAAATGATAAACTTAAGTACGAGTAACAAACGACAACTTCTGAATAATAATTGTTTAAAAGATTCACAAGTCTTTGAAAAACTAACAAAAAAAAAAACAAAAACAAAAAAAAATACTTTATTAGCAAAATAGCCCACTATTAACTATGAAGGATTAAGTGAAGGAACTAAGTTAATGAGCAAACGTTCGTTTACATAAGAATGACGTATAGTTATAATGTAATTTGAATGCAATTTATTTAAAACGAAAACGAGACATAGAAAATAAACAACAATAAAAACAAAACTTATAGGGAGATGATTAAATAATTTAAAAAAAAATATTTTTAACAAACGAAGATGAAACAAATAAAATAAAAAGATTATGAAATGAATCTGTTCTAATTTTGTTGGCTTTTATTACGTTTTATAAGAAGGGTTCCCAGGATTGTCAGGAATTTTGCGATTCCCCACCTTGTTAAACTGAACCGGTAAGCTTGGCCTAGGCGCTTCACTTAACTCCATATGAATTGTACCTTACGTATGCAAACCAACATGTGCGTCGTTTCTTCCTCGACTCATCTATACCAGATTTTCTTTGGGACAATCACTGATCCACTTGTTCATGCAACAGCTAGAGCTAAAGGGCTATTCTGCTATAGACTGTTCTCAACAATAATTCTTAGCCCTGCAGTGCACACGTGTAAATTAAAATACGTATAAAATTGAAACTATCCTTGGAAATAAAACAATCTTTCATCCACCTTCGTACATCGTCGAAATGTATACTCAAACATAAAAATAACTGTAATAAGTTCAGTAAATTTTCGCTAAATAGAGCTTCGGGCCTAATAGGCCCAATTACTCTTTCATTCTCAGATACATAATTGCATATCTTTATTTTACATATTTTCGGATTATTTTCGCGGGTTCTATTTAGTATTTTACCTATTTTAGGAAAGAAGGTTGTTTTCTTGATCGGTACGTTTCATACATCTCGTGAGATTTGATTTGCAAAGTTGTAAAAATTTTATTCATCAGGTAAATATTGTTATTTGCATTTGAAATAAGAGTTTTTTTTTGTAAATCAGGAGGAAAATGAGTGACTTCGAAAGGGATCTTTTGAATTTATTGGAAGATGGAGATTTTGATGACGATTCTGACGAGGATTTTGATGATGATGACTCTTTTGCTGACCCAGACTTTGTGGATGTAAGTGAGCAGGATTCCGATTCTGAGCAAAAAATAATTGAAGATGATGACGAAATACAAGGCGATGGAGCGGTTTTCGAAGAACGTACTGAATTTTTTTTTGGAAGGGATGGCACAAGATGGAGCAAAGATTGCAGGGCACCAAACGTTCGCACAAGAAGATATAACATTGTTATTCATTTATGTTACCTGGGGTAAAACAATATGCTAAAGCTGATTGATGAAAATATTTTGAACTCAATAGTAACAGACACGAACATCTTCACACGGAATCTGATACAAAATGAAGAACCGAATTACAGGCGAAAGGAGACCAGCTTGGTGGAACTAAAAGCTCTTATTTGTTTTCTGTACTAGAAGGAGTTAAAAGTAACCTCCTTGACCGCCAGAATGCGCTGCTACTGCAAAAAAGGTTATGGTGCCTTGAAGTCCGTTCATATTTAGGCAGACATGCCAAATTTCAGTGCGATACTGTCTTTAGTTTTGTCTTGACAGCTGATTGTTGTCGACGTGTTTGACATCACGTTGAGTATGGACAAAAACGATTTTCGTTCTCTCATAAAACATTATTTTTTGAGAGGCAAAACGAAAAAGGAAACAAAAGAAAAGTTGGATAAACATTATGGAGCTAATGCTCCGTCAGATTACACCGTCAAATATTGGTTTCGAGAGTTTCGTGTTGGCCTCAACTCCACTGCCGATCAAATCCGTAGCGGCAGGCCCTCCGATGCGGTTACAGAGGACAATGTCAAAAAAATACATGAAATGGTGTTGGCTGACCGGAAAGTGAAGGTGCGCGAGCTAGCAGATACCACTAAGATTAGTACTGAGCGCACACGCCATATTTTTGGGGAGTATTCTGCATATGTTATCCTGCGGCTGGGTGCCGCGAATGCTCACTTTTGACCAAAAACACGACCGCGAGAGCACTTCGAAAGAGTGTTTGGACTTGCTGATGCGGAATCGGGCGGACTTTTGGCGTCGATTGGTAACTGGATTTGGATCGCTCGGACTATTATCTCTTCCCAAACCTCAAAAGATGGCTCATCAATAAAAAATTTAGCTCACGCGAGGAAATCATCGACGCCACGGAGGAGTATTTTTCACACCTTCCGGAAAATTACTTTTCGGACGGGATCTAGAAGTTGGAAAATCGTTCGAATAAGTGTATGAAACTAAAAGAGGACTATATTGAATGATATATTTTTTACTTTTTACTCCAGCTAGTATATGGCAGGAGTCCAACACGGAAATAGAATGAATATTTCTGAATTCTGGGCAGGTGACGGCAATGAATTGCCTATTGCGGATAAAATAGATTCCGCTTTTTACTAAAATGTATAAGATTTGACAACATCAGTACAAGGCAGGAAAGGCGTGAACTCGATAAAATTGCTCCTATCCGAAATGCCTTTGGAAAATTCGTTGAAAACTCCAAGTCAGCGTATACCGTAAGTGAGTATAAATTTCTTGATGAGATGCTTTGGGCTTTCAGAGGACGTTGCAGTTTCCGCATGTACAAGGGTTGTCTGAAAAGTTTCCGACCGCAACGTAAAGATAGTGGCACTCGTCAATAAAAGCGAGTGAATGCTAGTTGTGCATCTTTTGACAGTTACTTACCGAAGTTTCAGTCATTTTGGAAGCGCAGTTTTTAGTTGACAGTCCTTTGAGTGAGTCGATGTGAGTGTTTTTTTGTGAAAATGGACAAAATTGAGTATCGAGCTGTTATTAAATTCTTGTTTTTGAAAGGCAATAGGCCTACGCATATTAAAAATGAGTTGGACTCTGTGTATGGGGACTCTGCACCATCATTTACCACAGTGAAATTTTGGGCAGCTGAATTTAAACGTGGCTGTTAGAACATATCTGGATTTTTTAACGTAAACCTCCTGCCGTAAGACTTAATGTTTACGAGGTGCCCATACACCCATAGGGAGCGAGGATACGCCTTGCCATCGCTCGCCGCAAAAATTTTGATACCAATTCGGAACTGTGTTGGAGGCAAAAATTTCACCCTTGGTATGAGTCGAGGCCGACCTAAAACCTCTTGCTGCTCTTAGGGTCGCAGCACCCAGTACTTCATTTGCAACTCTACAATGGGCTAAACCAAAAAGGAAACCCGTACCTGCGATTTGGGTTTAAACCACAGCCACCATGACGCTCCCACAAGGGGGCCTACCTCTAACAAGTCAGGCCCGGACCGAAATCTGGGGGGCTCCTGACTCCCATGGTACCGTGATTTAAGTCCTGGTATGGACTACCGGTGGTCAAGCCGCCAACAAGACCTATGACCGGCAACTTGTAACTGGTCAAATCGTAGCATCCATTCATGCAAAAAATCTGGATGTTTTCGATAAGACCAGTTATAGAATAATCTACCCCCGCTTTTTATTAGACAACGTCATTGATGGGCGAAGCCTTGATAATTGGGCGGGGGCCCACGTGGCTGTTAGAGCTTGGGAGATGATGAACGTTCGGTAGGTCCAAAAACTGCAACCACTGATGATTGCTAAAGTTCACCAAATGGTGTTAGACGACCGCCGAATTAAAGTGAGAGAGATACGAGTAGTAGAGGTTACGTAAATGTCCAAAGAACGTGTTTGTTACATATTAAATCAAGATTTAGGCATGAGAAAGCTGTCCGCGCGTTTGCTTACGTTAGATCAAAAACCGATTGGCACTGATTAATTACTGTAGATGAAACTTGGATACACCATTATACGCCCGAAGCAAAAATTCAGCCAAAACAGTGGACTGCAAGCCGGCTCCAAAAAAAAGCAAAAACTATTTTTTCGGCTGGGAAAGTGATGGCGACTGTTTTTGGAATAGCAAAGGAATTATCTTAATCGATTATCTTCAAAAAGGAAAAACCATTACAGGAGCATACTACGCATCATTACTTGCCAAGCTGAAGGCAGAAATTGCAGAAAAACGGCCACATTTGCAGAAAAAGAAAATCCTGTCTCACCAAGATAACGCGCCATCTCACACCTCAGCGGTTGCCATGGCGAGAATCCATAAATTACGGTTTGAACTGCTTGACCATCCGCCTTATTCACCAGATCTAGCCCCAAGCGACTTCTTTTTGTTCCCTCATCTAAAAACTGCGCTCGGAGGACGGAGATTTTCGTCAAATGAGGAGGCAATCACCTTCGTGAACAATTATTTTGCAGAGAAAAACGCCAAGTACTATTGGGACGGATTAGAGAGATGGGAGCATCGCTGGGAGAAGTGTGTAGAGTTACAAGGAGAATATGTAGAAAAATAAAAAGTAAATTTGAGAAAAAATGTCTTGTATCATTGTTCGGTCGGAAACTTTGCACCTAACCCTCGTACATCTTTGCAAATCTTCAGCGATAATTGCGCAGCTCAATTTAAGAACCGCTTTGTGATGGTAGGCATCAATGCACTCAAGGCACTACAGTTTGCTTACCTTGAATGGAATTCTTTTGCTGCCTCCCATGGCAATGGTGCTGTGGATGTATCGTTGGATTGCGGTTAAGTCCCGGAAAGCCCTCGTCAATACTGCCCAAGAATTGTATGAATTGGCGCGCAGTCTTTGCAAGAGCGTCTTCTTTATATTTGTGCCAAAAGATGAAATCAAAATAGTGATGCCCATTCTGGGTTATAAACGGAGAGGGCTGAAAAATATTCCAGGGATCCAAGCAAAACACTTTTTTAAATCTGAAGATGGCGATATCATTTCCGTTTCACGGACATCACTTCCGAACCAACGGTCGACATTGTTTAAACAAGGCGATGAAATGGAACCTCTTGTAAATTACAAAATAGCAAAAGGCATCCCTGGGCCTTCAGTATCGTACCAAAGTGAACCCTGCTCGGCATCAAAAACAAAATTGCGAGTTTCAGATATCTTCAACGATTCAAATGACGAAAATTCTAATGATGAATGTCCAACGACAACTCGTGGACTGTCGAAATCAAATGCGGACATACCTCGTGAAACTGGTGTTGTGAGCACTGCTGTCTTGCCAAAAGACATTTCTGAAGGTTTGTATGTGCTCGTTCAATTAACCTGCAAATCTGGCAGAAAAACTGCTCAATATCAATATGTTGGAGAAATAGATGAAGATGGAGAAGTAAGAGTACAATTTCTGAAGACAATTGATGGCAAACGTTTCACTACAATCGTAAATGACGTAGCAGACTTGCAGTTTAAAAACATTATAGCAAAGTTGGGCGTGCCAAAGAAAAAGAGCTCATTGAATTTTCGGAGAAATTTGACGTATTTGAAAAAAAAAAAATTAATATAAGGGTTTCAGAAGAACACAAATAAATAATAAACATTGTTTGATCTCATGAGCCATAGAACTTTTTAGCTCTCCCCATCAATTCCTACACTAACTTCCAAGTGGTGAAGCCTGGGAGTTTTGTAGCGTTGGCACTTTTTCTTCACTAGGACTGCGGTAAAGGATCGATGACCAACGGCGTTGAATACGGTTCTGATCAGTTTAAGCTGCTTTATGCACAACTTTCTTAGTATCTTCTTCATCGGAGGCCGGGAGCTCCGTGATTATGTCGCGACTCTGGAGATGGCCGCTCAAATAATCTGAATGAGTATACTGCTCGTCAAATACTCTCAGCGAAGCTATTGTCACTATGTCAGTGTTAAGTTGGACCCTTTGTTCAGAGGTTTTATTAACGACCCGGCCGTTCAAGTGGGAAAACAGTTCTGGGACATCCAACAGCGTCGAATACGGGAGATACATATATAAGATTGACGACCCCAGCAAATATTTTAAGTACAACGGACTCTCTTAACAGACCACGAGCTGTCGAACAACTCGCAGAGGTTATAAAGCTGATTTTACTCAAATTCAAGAAATGCCAGGCAATGGGGATAGTAAAAAGCGGATGAAATTCTAAGACATCTACTACCTGTCTCGATGTGGATGTGTTATTCGAGGGAGACTCATGCAAAACGTGTTAAACTTCGGACATACAGCCCTGATTTGCATTCATGCACCTACAGAGGATAAGGATTATGGCATCAAGGACGAATTCTATGACCTCTTAGACCGAACATATACACAGTTCCCTAGCTATGACACCAAAATCGTCCTAGGAGATCTTAAGGCTTCGTAAAGAAGCCGCCTTGGGCGAATCATCGAAAAAAATTAGGCTGCATAACACAATCGAGTAAGATTTTTAGAATTTATAAAGGGGGGTAGCCTTTTAGTAGTCTGGACGCGATTTCCACATCACAACATGGATAATAGGACTTGCCTATCTCCCGAACAACCAAAGGTCAACCTTCAGTATTCGAGGAGCCAGCATCGGCTCATATCATTACTTATGTTGGTTACAGGCAGGGGGTACGAATGCGGATATCACAGCTAATAAAGTAAGGCCAACAAAATTCGACATTGAAGAGTTGCAATCGCAAGACACCTCTAGAATCTTTGTCGATTACGTTTCCATAGACAAACCATAGAATACCAATTGGAATGTTGTTAACGAGCCATCAGAGAAGCTCCTTCTGATGTATCAGAGTGCTGCCACAAAGAACTTGTCGCGTGACGATGGATTTATAGCCTGGTACATGCAGCATATAAAGCTGCCCTGCATCGGACAAAGAGAGGTGAGCTTAATTTTATTATGAATCATCAGAGAATAAAATGTTCATGCCATGGCTACAAAGCCAGAACGGAAGCATGCAAAGATGAATATCGACAACTAAAAATAGAGTCACAGTCGGTGCTGAGAAACTGCTTCTGCAGACTCTATGAAGGCGAGGTTCCATTCAACCGGAAAGAACCCGACGGAGAACTCCGTCCCTCGGTCCTATATGAAGTTAAGATTGCAATATCGAAGCTAAACGGTACCAAAGCCTCTGGCGCAGATAGACTGCCTGGTAATCTATTTGAATTAGCTGGAGATGACGTGGTCGGAAATATGTAGCTGCTTATCTGCAAAATATGGACAGAGGAAAGCATGCCTGAAGCGTGGAATCTTAGCACCGTTTGTCCGAACCACAAGAAAAGAGATATTTTTGACTGCGTCAATTATAGAGGAATAAGTCTGTTAGACATCGCCTATAAAACCTTTTTTGTCGTATTTTGTGAGCATCTGAAACAATCGGCTTGGTCCATACCAGCGCTGTTTAAGATCAAGAAATTCCACCATCGATCACATATTTATGTTACGGGAGATCTTAGGAATTTTAGATCGACCCTCACCACTCATTTCGTAGCCTCAAAACTGCATATGACCGAGTTTATATGGACGAGCTATGTCTAGTTCTGAATCCCTGCAGGATGAGTATGGAGAATTATCAGGTTCGAAAATTAATTAAGGGACACTTTAAACGTAAAGAAAGGTTTTAGTTTTGATGTAGTTGGAGAAGCACAGGGAATATTAAATATCATCAGAAAAGGACGTGCAATAGTAACAGCTTAGTCCAAACCTCACTATTGGCAGTAATAACTACGAGATAGTAAAAGACTTCATTTACCTTCGTTTCAGGCCCGTAGTACCAAACGGCTTTACTCAATAGTGCATAGGCCTTGACCTTGTCGAAACTAAATAAGAAGCACTTGGCCATTTCGAGAGAAAGATATTTCACGCGATTTGCAATCCAACATGTAATAACAGGCAGAGGTACGGTGCATACCTAATGTACAGGGACATTGGTCTAGTCAAGCGTCTACGGATTCAAAGTTTAAGATGGCAGGTCTATGTTGAAAGAATGAACGCCACAACTCCGTCTTATACGAACTCTTCGCGCTCTATCTTACCAATAATACTCTGAACATTGGCTGCCTAGACCTGAGAATTTTTCGATTTATCGGCATACGTCAATGACTTTACACAGCCGTATAAGAAATACTCGATCTCGGTGACCAATTCACCATTAAATCTATGGTTTCATGGGCATTATGACACGTAGCCCAATCCTGCTGGCACCACATTTTTCCGGATAAGTTTTGCCTTTATATTCGTAGAAATAATCATTCAATTGTCCGGATTAATTTATGAAAAAGTAAGGATCGCTGATGCCGCTTTTGTTAGAGTGATTGCGTCTCATGATTCCCTTTATATTTCCCACTCTAGCAATGGAAAATCTTATTCACAATTGAGCCAAGAATAAGTCTCGTCATGAAACACGACTTTTTGATGAAAATAAGAGTCGACCTTAAGTTTCCCAAGGGCCGAACCCGCGAACTCAATTGCAAGCCATAGGCTCGTGGCTTTAGTTCCTAGATACGTTTCATATATAAAGGTTTCCACTTAACGTCCTAGATACAGTTTGAGATTAGCCACACTAAGGAAGTGACCCAAAATAAATCGGCCTGGAGGAAGGTTTTTATGTCCACTAGTGTGCCCAACCCCACGAGCTGCTCAGTGGTATCATATTATTGACGGGATATGGATTTATGAGTACGACACGCCAACCAGACATCAAGCAAGCGAATGGCGTAATCCAAATGAGCCAAGACCGAAGAAACCACATCATTTTCAATCAAAAGAGAAGGCGATGTTTGCGGTTTTCATGGATTACAAAGATGTTGTGCTTCATGAATTGTTTACAGATTATCAACAAGGGTTGTTACTATGTATATTTGGGCCGTATAAGACGTTTGCGTGAAGCAATTTGCAAAACAGGCCTCAATTTTCAAAAGACAATTCGTGGATTTTGCATCACCATAACAGCTCATCGCACAATGCATTGAGTACGCGCGCATTTCTTGCAAAAGCAAACATTTCCACCATCGAACAGCCACAAAATTCCTCTGATCTGGCACCATGTTCCTTCCTGTTCGGCTGACTTAAAACAGCATGCGCTCACGCGTTTATAGGAATGCTACCAAATAGTGTTTTATGCAAAATCATTTTAAATGATCTCCATGTTAAAACAGGAAAGGACTACAACTTTGATAATACGAATACAGCCAGAAAGCCTAGTATATACTCGTATGTATGACACGGCCAGTTGTCACATTCAAACGGACAATTTCGGACAACCTTATTCACCTCTATTGTATTAAACAACTTCGAAACAGTGCCAGAATAACTAAGGATCAATTGTCCTTAATGGTATTCGATTCAACACAAGTCAAATCCATATTACGGCGGTCAGATATTCATATTCCCATTCCCCCCTCCAATTAGACATTTCACAAAACACAATGAACCTAATTTTCTCTTGTACATAGCACGAGTGTACCAACATGAGCAAAAACGCCTCTTACCAATTCAACTTGCTTCAAACAGGAAACATTAAGAAATCATTCCCAGCCTATACAGCAGTTTCCTTTTGAACAAGAAAATGAAACCCACACAACCAGTATCCAGGTCTAAACGTTCCAAATTCATTACTACGCGCGCACATTTATAGAACTCTAACAGAATGCGAATGCAAAAATTTCAAATGGCGGGCAAACGGCTTCCGAAGTGGCAGCTACCCATTAATTTCGTCCGGAAATTCCCCATAGATTTTCCCTAACCACGTGTTTTGTATATCATTTCCTTAAAAGGATTTGCCTTCCGGTCTGCCAGTTGGTTGAAGGTACGGGGACTCCTACCCATCAAGCTACCTCTATGCTATGCATTGGCTCTAAAGGACCCATTCCAGTCTATCATTTCGGGTTATTAAAGCCAGTGAACTGGTGCACTGTGTGAATGTGATTCCTGGCCGTAACACCGCCACTAGGCAAAGAACTCCAAACGGGTCTTGTTATGTCCTGTGGGATAGACGTTGTAGATAAAAGTGGAACCAGTGAAGGCAGCTTGTAGTTACACATTTACATATGTACTCAGTGTCCATAGAGCACTTGGATGAATGATAAAGTCTCAGATACACATCATGTGGGCAATACAACATGCGTCTTTCTTATATTCGGCTTGAAAAATGATGGAATACGAGTAATCTTCTTCCATCTCTAGAATTAGCAACCGGAACTTCATAGATCCTAGAACATACACGGATTCATCCTACACCGTTCTGATGAAAGAAAAATCTCCGGCATCAACCAAGTTTCTGGCTGCAAGGAATCTCCCTGTGGATTTTTGGGTACTTTTGGCAACATGCCAGAGCTGCAATAATACAACTGCTCGCCGTAGTCGATGCAGTGCGAGAGTGAAATCCTCCTGGTGTACGACACGTTGGCGAGGTAGTGCATCCTCAACATGGCCTGCCTGCCCTCCTTTAAACTGGCAATTATCAAATTGACATAAAACCTACAGAGAGTGGGTTTTGTGAAAAATCTGTGCAGGAGTCGAAGCTGTTGGAGTATTTTCCACAGCAGACTGTGTCTGGTTGATGAAGATTGCTGCGATAATGAAGGAAACCTTCATGATACCATGAAGGGATTTGAGAGGAAATGCTCTGGGAAGGAGATGATTTGGATTTAATGGAGCAAATGGTAGCTTTTTGAAGTTCGAAATGTGATGTGTGCTCCATGAACGGATATGAGAGGGAGTTCATAAAATCGTTAAAGTGGACAGGAGAAGCAATTTTACCCATCTTCGAGGTATGGTTGCATTCTTTTGTAAGTACCAAATAAAACAATTATTTTTAAAAACAGCAATCACTTAGGTCTTGATGTCTCATTATACCGAGGCTTGCGTATGCCCAAACGGCCCGCCTTAATGGTTTCTTAAAAAAAATTGTATGTTAGCACAATTGTCATCTATTTTGGCTCTGAGTTTGGGCGCAACTGTCAACTAGTTTGTTGTCAATAGCCAAAGGCATTAGTTAGCCTCTGCGATTTTTCCTATAGAAAAAAATATTAAGCAAAGAGTTTGCTTGAAATTTTGTGTTGCGAACGGAATTTATTGTTCGGATGGGCTGAAAATCTTGGAGAAGCCTCTGTAATATCGAGAACAAGAACATTTGAGTGGTACAGAGCGTTAAAAGAGGGCTGGCTCATCCGAGACCTTCTGCAATGACAATTACTGAAGAAAACATCGACTTAGTGAAGAAAATGGTGTTCAAAAATCGGCACTATAGTTTAAGAGAGTTTTCATAAGAACTATCCATCTCTCACGAATCAGTTCGCCACATTTTAGTTGATATTTTTTGGAATTGTGGCAGAACAACTTTTGGATTTTGCACCACGATAATGCATCATCTCACAAATCCATCCTTAAGAGCGACTTTTTGACCAAAAACGGTACCAATATGGCACCCTGTGACTTCTTTCTGTTTCCCCGAAACACAAAATACCACTTCGCGGAACCCGTTTTAAGTCGATTCAGAGGACATAAAAGAAAATTCGCTGAGAGAACTGAAGGAGATCCCGGAAAATGCCTATCAAAAACGTATGGATGACTAGAGTGCTCGTTGGGAATATGTGCCGCTTCAAATGGAGCCTATTATTTGACAGAATGATTATCATAGAAAGCCATCTAGTACGTCAAACTGGCCCCCTCAACGAGCCTGTGAATTTTTAAAAACATAAGTTATCAGCAAGTTCGGAAACGTGATCAGATTTTTCCTGTTCAACAGGAGCTATATGATGTATCTAACTTTGGCGGAGTTGCTCATTCGTAGACGTAAAAGCCCTTTCATTATTCCAAAGGAAAGCCCCCTCTTCCTGAGCATCAACTACCGGTTTGTAACAATTAAATCTTACCTGATACCCAGGATTTTTCTCATATACTACTCCACTCCTTTATTCTCCGATTAGAAGTCAAGTTCAGAGGCTTCACTGACCACAGGCCAATCTGTATCAGAATCCTATTCCCTACTGTTCATCGAATATTATGAGTTATTTCCCTTTCTACCTTAATAGGAATTATAATTTTTCATCACTTTAACGTCGCCTTTTCTCGACCTCATATATGGCTCTTCACAGACTCTAGTTTCAGTCAATGGAACGGAGGTAGTGTCTAACGTGGATAAATGTCTGTCTTAAAAAAAGGAATAGAAATTTACACAATCCTAATGGCCACATACATCAGATTAGGTGGAATAGAAGCGACGATTCCAGCCAGCCTCAACTAGGACCGCAATATTGCCTAAACAGGACAGATTTCAAAAAACGGTAAAAAGTGCGACTTATCAAAATCTCTTCCGAAGGCATAACCCATAAATTAAACCAGAAACTACCTCCTCAATGAACTTGCAAGGCAAGGTTTGGTGGAAGTAAGAAACAGCCTTTGGACTCTCTGCAAATGTAGTAAGGATTGCCATTTTTAGACCCCACACGTGGAAGCATAATCCTAAACGTGTATTCCAGGGATAGAACTACACTGTTACTTGGTCAAATGAGCTCCTTGAACTCCTAGCGGTAGAAGTAAAAACAGTATCAGTTTTTCCCCTGAAGAGATGTATGACACGGGAGATTATTTCTCGAGAATCTTTTGTATCCTCGGATGGCATATAAACTCGAAAATGGCAGAACGTAATCCTATTTGGTTTCAACTCCACTTCAACTTTTCTACACGGAGGTCTATGCCTAGCTGGGTAAGCGGATGATTGATTTGTCTTTCCCTCTAAAGGTGTTGCCGATCCACTTGCACACAGTGCAGTAATGTCTGTGGTCTACTGGCTTAAGCATAGAGCCCGTTCGAGCAGATTTATACGGGGACATCTGTTTCCGAGTGAATGGCGACTACTTTCCTTGCTCTGGACAGCACAGTACAGCTTTACCAACTTGAACAACGCTGTCAATGCCAATTTTGTAGAGTCTCGTCCAGTAATATTGTGTTTTAGATTCTTTTATCTCTACGTTGCTTGCGTACGCTGGCCTTCATATTTTTGATCATCTGGTAAAGGTCCATAGGTCTATTAGTTAGTAACAATATGAGGGCACCTACACTGCAGAGGCTCTCCATGATTGGGACTTACTTCGCACGTAACCTAATCAGAATGAAGTCCTATTAACGAAGCTGCAATTGAGCTGAGTAATACAACACGTCGTAGCTGATATCTGCCATCAATTGTGGTGAATGTTGAAGCCATCAAACATCCAGTTGCTTCCCTTAATGGCAAAAAGTCGCCTCGCATCAGTGGCATGTAGCATGGTAATTCTGAAAGGATATTCACTGAAAAATCACTGCAAGCGTGGCACTCGCATACCTACGGAAAACCCGGCGAACGGTGAGAACAGCCAAGAACCAACAGACCTATTAATTCGACTTCCTTTCTGTTGAAGAACATCAAGAGAATGGTCGAGCTCCATGTGCGGGAAACTTCTTTGCGGATGCATCCCCTACCTAAGCTGCAACGTACCTACCTAGATATTGAGGGTGCTCTCGATAACGCAACTTTTGACTTGGCCAGACAAAGAATCATGAATTTTGTTGATAAAAGCAAAGCTGGTGAATAGGATCCTGATTGCGGATACCGGCTGCAGCCAATATGTAATAGCGGAAGTAAACTGTCACCCCTCTCAATAGTTCTGACATCTATGCTCGGCCATATGCAAATGATGTCCGTTGGATCATATTGCATAGCGACTGGCTTCTCTAGAGCGCAGGCAGCTCTACACATCAGTTTTCAGTTTATATGCATTTTTATTGTTTCACTTAATTTACTCTTACTTGCTAGACAAAAAAATGCTTAAAAGTTAGCTTAATTAACTTAAAATTATCTTATTCTAGCTTACTGGCGCCATGCGGGCACTCTAATTTAAACCTAACACTTAAATTATGTCTTTCGACGTACCCTCTCTTTTTTTTAATTTTTTATTTTTATTAATTTTTTTTTGTTTTTATATATTTTTTTTTCTTAAATCTAACTTACTCCTACTTAAAACTATGTAAGCCGACCATGGCTAAAAAAATTAGGCGACCCACTTTGCTTCACATGAAGCTACCAAGTATTGGAGGAATTCGACGACGAAGCATCCTCTCCCTCAAAAAGCCACCAAAGTTGTTGGTGCTGCCGAGCAATATCCCTCCTATCGCGACTCCCTACCACCCTACTGAACCGGAGACGCTCCGCACTGCCGTGTGCGATGTCTCTGTCGTAGTTGAGTCGCCTGTCCGCAGCTGTTCGAGCAACGTGGAAGATTAGCGGCACAGCCAATCTGTCCTGGATCAGACCTTTGCTATCAAGGTAGAGGAACGCTTCTGGAGGAACAAAGCCGTCAAAGCGAACTCTCTCATGATACATATAATTAGGGTAGTAAGCCCCAGAGATCAGGTTGTTCAACGATGTCATTGCTCTTGCAATGTGCCTTCGAGTCAACTTAATAACAAAATTGTCCACTCTTATTAGGTTCGCCCTATTGTACAAGACCTCATTGCGATCGAATTTTATGTACTCAGACTCTGGTGTTCTGTATAACCGAAGACAAGCCCTAAGGCAAGCCCTCTCAAACACCCGAATCTTTTCCAATAAACTTGCTCTCACGTTGAACCACACGGGACATCCAAACACAAGCATAGGCCGGATAAGGGCCATGTAGCAGATCACCTTCACTCTCGCATCGAGTTGGCTGTTGTAAAACAGTCTCCTTGTAAGGGCAAAAGCACCTCTGGCTCGAAAGTTCTCTATCGTCCATGTCGTCCGACGATAGAGAACTTTCGCCAATTCTTTCTGGTATCCCTAGAGGCCCTAGACAAAGGCGTCCTAAACAGAATGGTTTCCGACTTCTGAAAGTGGATTTTCAACTTCCAGTCATCGCAATATTGTTTAATTTTGTCGAAGTCACGTTGCAAAAGCATATTAATGACCTCAATCTTTGGACCTGATCTGTACGCAATTAAGTCGTCTGAGTACGCTATGGCATGGTGAACTGAACCTATCAGATCACTTGTGTAAATGTTGAATAGGGTCGGCGAATTTACCGCACCTTGTTGCAGACCGTTTTTAATGTTAAATATTCCAGCGGAAGTCACATCGCCATTCTTCACGATGAACTGTCTACTGGAGAGCATATCAAAAAGAATATGTTCAGCTTGAAGAAGAGCCCCTTTAAGCATACGGTATCGAAGGCTTTTTCCTAGTCAAACAGGCAGGCACCAGTGCACTGTTTCTTGCCTTTGTTCCATTGGATATCAGAAACCAGTTTAGACGCAGCATGAATGATATCATGCCCCGCCTTGAAGCCGAATTGATTATCCGGAACTGTATGTCTGTCCTCAACCCACTTAGTCAGGACTCTATTGATCACCTTCTCGAAAACCTTACTGATGTTTGGAAGAAGACTGATCGAGCGGAGATTCGCCGGATTGGAAGTATCTTTATTCCTTTTGGGAATGGGATGTACCACCGCAATTTTCCAATGCGCTGGATAATGTGCATTATTCATTGCATTATTAAACAGGGTGGTATAAATGTTCACCGCTTCTAGTGGGATATGTCGAAGCACAATGTTCGGTATTTCATCGGTTCCCACTGATTTCTTACTTCTAAGTGATTCGAAGATCGTTTGGAGCTCTTCCTTCGAAATGAACGGTGGTAATACCCTTTCGTTGGTGATGACATTATTTGCCATATTCTCGTCACTGAACTGGGTGAAACCCGAGCTCTCGAATCGCCAATTCGCAATTTCATTTCGAAGGCAGGAATTGTGCACAAGGACTCGACTCTCCAGGTCGTGGTTTGGGCCAATGATGTCATTCGCCTTGTACACTTCCTGGAAAGTCGCTCCTATAGCCTCTACCTTCTCCTGCGGATCCTCGACCACAAAGAAGTTGTCATCATCAACGGCCTCATTTGGATCAATGCCTGCTCTTACAAATATTTGTTCGTTGTTCGTCGTTCGGGCGATTCTAAGACATGGAAGGTCGTTGCTCTCTGTTTGAAACGGAAGAAGCTGGCTGATTTGACTCTAGTGCTTAAAGAAATTACCATCTATTTCTTTAGCGAAGCTAAGTATTTGGATGTCATTCTGGATAATAAACTTCTGTGAACTAAACATGTCGACAGGCTTCAAGCGGTTGAAAACCTAAAGGAGTTTTCGGCAAGTCACGCGGGGGGAGTCCTTTGGATCTACATGGCTATGATATATTCTATGCGTCGGTTGTCTGCTGGAAGAAGTTTTCACGAAAATACACCACTGCTGAATTTACGAGAGTCCAAAGACCAATCCATCTGGGGTGCATAGGAATTTTCCTAGCACACCTACTTCCGTGCACTCACGAATCTCCCTCGCATTGATATTAATATCATAGCCTGCCCTCACAAAGCTATTTTCAATTTCAAGGGAAATATTAGTCATCGGGCGTTATACACACTGTGCTTTAGATGAGCTTGCCCCGAGACTATCTTTAGCCTCTGGAGCAATCTGATGCAACAACACCACAGCTAAAAAAACCTCATCGACTTGCTCTGTGCCCAGAAATGCTTTCGGCCAGAATCTGGGCCAGAAAAGCAACGTAGTCAGATTTTCACGGATGGCTCCGAAACTGATTTAGGGTACGGCGCTGATGTCTTTCTGGAGGACGACAACATTAGCGTCAGTCTTCCAAACGGAGATATACACAATTCTGAACTAAGTATACTGAGAAGAATAGGTGTAGGAGGCAAGGTATTTACATATGGAGACACAGCCAAGTAGTGCATAGAGCCTTTCTGAGCCAGTTTACGACTTCCCAGCTATTTCGGAGATGTAAGACTTCAGTGAACGTAGTTGGAAAGTCGAATTCACTGAGTCTTCTCTGGGTCGCAGGTCACAATGGGATCACGGGAAATGAAATGGCCGATGAATGGAAAGTTTTTCAGGACCCGAATCTGCGTTAGAACTGCATTCGTCCTCTATTACGGATTCCATTAACAGTTGGGTTTTACGGCAGACTAAACGACTAAACGACTAAACGACTCTAAGAAGTCAACGATTCCAGCTGTCCCTCAGTCACACAATATCTTCCGACGCTTGCTGTGAAAATAAAGACAACGCCGCGGAACACTACTTCTGGGATTGCCCGGCATAGGCTACGGATGGGCGTCTAAAATTACAATAGGTTACAGGCCACCTGTCTTTTAGTTTTTCTAGCGTTTGCCAGACCATCTCAAGGTCTGCCGGGGCAGTGTCTGGGAAAAGTTAACATGTTGGTAGCACAGCCTAAAGGGCTACTTATGATGGGCTATTCTCAATATTTCCTATTTTGATTGAGGGTCAGAGTTTATAACAAATCCGGTTCTCAAGTGACGTCGGCTGGTATTGTTGATACCGAATAACCGGCTGGCATTGTCGTTACTGTCTCTGGAAAAATATATACATTGACGTAATAGGCAGCACCTAGTTGACGTTAAGAGTTACCCTTCCATCCATCTCAGTCGAAGCTTCTGCCAATGCATTACTCTGTAGGATGGTGATATTTTTGAACTCACCAGAGAATCAGGCTTGGTTTCTCTATTATTCCGGGACTTCAGAACAATTCCATTTTATGCCAGGACCAAGGTGTTGATGATTAGGCGCACGGACTCCCTCTTATCTCTCAAATTAAAATACCTTTGTCCGTATAGAAATGTCAGAGGTCTTCGTTGACTTCTACTTATTTTTCGGGGGAATAGTAAGAATTCAATGCAGGGGGATCGCTAGTTGTCGTCTCCGAAGAAATTCATAGATAGCACCAAGAGGAGGCCGAAACTGGTATCACAGGCTATTTCTCATATGTCACTTCGACGGCGCCTTATACCTATTAAGTCACTGTCATCCAATAAATTTTGGCAATTTATTTCCCTGATAGCAACTCTACCTCTGCATAGACACAGAAAGAATTCTTTTAACGAATTTGAAATGGAATAGCTGGAATGCTGGAGAAGCCTTCGTATATACACGCACCGCTATGGCAAACAATACGAGACCAACACAAATATTGCCAAAGATAGTATCTTTGTCACCGGTAAATAGGAAGTGCTGAGGGGTATTTGGTCACTCCCAACTCAATTTCAAATCAGAATTTAAATTAGGCAAAGTTCAACATCTCATATCTGTAAGTCCAGCACTAGAGATCTTTATCACCAAACGATACAGATACGACTTAAGACAAGAGCACCAATTACTCCCTTTCATATATACTCGTACCTTCTCCAACTAATTCAACTATTCATAATCCGTACAAGTACTAAACCAAAGAGCCCATAGTTCTATTGTGTGTCCTTTACAAACAAAACCGAAAACAAACACTGAGATGTCATTTTACCTTTTCTAAAATATGTCCTTAAAACCAGAAACTATCCTAATTTCGTATAAGAGCTGCGATCTCTGACCTGAGAATTCCTATTCCCCAAAGTAAAAGATTCACGTTTCCACTAGTTCGCCCTTCCTTTATCCACATTTCCATAATGATAAGGAAATCTTCATGCACGTATCGTGTCCTTTGCTCCGGTAAGTAATATCCAAAAGTGCAAAGTAGCCCCCGCACACATGCTAATTCACAAAGGACGATCTCGGCCTTGTGCGATGGCGATGGCGATGGCGATGGCGATGGCAAAACAAAAGCGTAATCCTTTAAATGATACTTTTAGTCTTTTTATGGAAAATAGTACCCCAAACACAAGCAAACAAACGAAGGGATACAACAAGAAGAACCCCACAAAACCTATCCTCGAAGGGATATCGAAAAATATTAGTTCTTGTGTGCTGTGTGGGAAACCACATAAATTCACCCAATGGTTTTGGTATGTATTCGGTTGCCTAGGCGGAACTGAGTTGGGAGTCATTTTCTAAATAAAACCTCAAGGTTGGCGTGCTGAAGTCCTAGGAATGTGCTCTTTTGCCCAAAGAAGGGTAGAAAAAGGACACTACACATTTTAATTGTAGTTGACGTTGGGAAATCGTCGGATTCATAGTTTTTTGTTTTTTTTGTTCGTGTGAGTAATGGGATGGGGGCGTTTTGGATGTCCATGTGGCTGTCTGTGATATTCCTTTTGCTTACTCAGTCTAAAGTTCCATTTAATTTTAAAGCTCAGACATGCATTGTGAAACGATAGGACTTTCCATTTTCACGAAACAAAACAAGGTAAAATAGCAAAGTAAGTCTACACTCACCTGGATCTGTTCATGTTGAAAATGTTTACCCCCCCCCCCTCAAACCATGTGACATGAAAAGAACACTGAAATCTCTTGCTTCTGTCATAAACTTTTGATTATCAGAAATCTCCCATCCAAGGAAACGATAGAAAGTGGTTTACTCTTCTACCAGATTTCATTATAGGTTTGACGTTGTGTGTGGGTACGAGTACTTAATATCCTTAAAGCTTGGGTTTTTGGTCACCATCCACTGTGTCAGAGGCATAAGGATCTTAGGCAGAGGTAGCGTTTCCCTTTTCAGGGAATACCAAGGAAAATGTCTCACCTCTTCTGGAAATCATTCATATTAAAACAGTTACGTCCTGGCAACAAAAGACGAGGAACCTGTTTCAGGCGAGACCAAATCAGAACACAACGATGGTTGTAGCACTACCGCCACTGCCATTGCTGTAGCTGTAGGGTGATTTAACGAGAAGGAGATTCAAATGTCGCTGACAAAACGACATTGTCCTATTGAATGGAATTCGAGCATTTGTCAGACAAGAATGAAAAAAAGATTCAAAAAGCAAAGCAAAGAGCTAACGTTGGGGAATTTTTTGTTCGTCCTTTCGGTCGTCTTTCTTTTTTTTTCGGTTTTCTATAGCTTAATCCACATTTTCTGTTTTTTTTTTTTTTTTATTTTTTCAAAAGTTAAATTGCCTCGCGGGAATAAAAATTGAATTGGCGATGGCTGTGGGTGGTTGGCGTCTGGTGACGGATATTCGAGAATTTGTTTAGCTAAAAGGACGACCGACGACGGCGACAATGTAAACTTTGCTTATTGTTTGTGGTAAGACTTTTGGGCTCAGATATATTGGATAACAATCCCAATATAATCTGCGGCATAATGGAGTTTTTTTTTTTGACTTTGTACTGATTTTCTGGATGAAATAGTGGATTAAATGTCTGTGGATGGACTTAAAGTCTTAAGTCGCTCTGAGGTTGCAGATATATTGATCAAGGTTAAGAAATATTCATAGCCAAGAGATTTTATTCCAACGTCTAGAGTGTTAAGTAATGTTTAAACCCAATCATCCACAACAAGGTAATTCAACCTCAGTAACTAGTATTGCAAGCTCAGTCCGCCCACGTAGAGAGGTTTCAAAATGCTATCGAGGCAGAACTGGGTGCTTTTCCTCATAACAAAGTTGATCACATAGAGAACAAAGCTCGAGATGTGAGACTGGTCTAGGTTTCTTGAGGTTGGCAGACTTCAAAAAATGTCCCATGTGTTGAGCCACGCCAATAAGATTTCTTAGAGTAATAGTCGGCCGATTTTTTTCAAATTTTGTATTTCGTGAATGGTTTTCCGAGGCCGAATTTTTATAATGTCAAAATTCCGTCCATAAAACGGCAGCATTAGCTTGTTGTTGCAGCAATTTTATATTTTATATACCCACATGCGCATGAGTAGTTGGATGTTGCTCAAATAGAGCAAGCACTTAGCGGCTTCGAATTGGCGATCCCTAGTGCTAGGATTATGAGTACACATTAACTATGCTTATTTTACCTACCGAGCTAATATTTTCCTTTACGATCATTCATTGGGGTTGCATTCATTGGGGTTGCATTCAGTCTGAATGCAACACCAGTCCTTCCCAAAAGATAAAAACAGGAAAAATGTAATTTGCCAACAATATATGGCCTATTGGCATTTCTACAGCCTAATCATTATCCGTTTCTGATAATGATCGGGTGGCGTACCATGATGGCGAAACAAGAAACTAATCACGAGACTGGTGCAGGAGAGGGAATTCTATGTATGGAGTGCTGTCCAATGAAAAACTAAATAAAAATAAAGACCTCCCGGCGAATCCTCTTGTCAAGAATTAATTAAATGTGGGCCGCGCAACTAGGGGTCCATTCTTTACAACACTTTTGTTACAATTTTATTTTCTGTTTTTTTTTTTGTATTTAAGGTGGTGAACGCCCGTCACCAAATAGATCATCTGTGACAGTCCGCCTGGTTCCAGACCGTCCATCTGGTTCTAGACGTACAGCGTTGGGCTTAATGTGACCGTCCGTCACTCCACCGAGACTCCCGTCTCTTCGTCTCGTGGATCTATTGGTTGTCCCCTCCGACAAGTATGAAAGCAGAAGGACAGAGCTCAAGAACCCACCAATTCTTCCCGCTAATATACTTCTCCAAGAAGACAACGGACATAAAATGAACGGGTGGGGCACGGAGAGACCGTGATAGAGCGGAGATGCCTTCTAAGGCTAAGGAATCTACCCGATTGGAGAGACAACACAACACAAGGGCAAGAGCCGACGACTTTGTGAATGGCTCTTGTTCACTAAAACGTTGGACGCTGGTCTCGCGCCTTCCTCCAAATGGTTATTTCAATGGACCGTCCGTCCTACTTGCTGTGGTTGATCCTTCAAGATACTAGGAGGGTGCACCAATGGCTGATGGACCCATGGCTGCCCACCACCCTTCTAGGATTTTGATGAACCAACGGAGAAGAAAGTGGATGAGTGGGGCCGAAGGGAAAGGGAGAGAGTAGAACTTGTTGTGGTAAATTTTACCGCAACATAGTCACCAGTTACTGATCTCTATCATCCGTTGGATATGACCAATCCTAAGAAGAAAATCGAAGGGTCAGCAGGTACATTACGAGTGTATTGAGTTATTCAAAATGTCATTGCGTTTTTTTCTTTTGATTTTCAGATGGGTTACTGTTCGATGATCTTCAGCCATCTCTCAAGGAACTCCATAATACAGCGTTCATTAGACTTGCTATCCTTCCATTCAAGGAGTTTTGCAAGGAGCGAGATAAGTGAAAGTCTAATGGCGCAAGATCTGGACTATACAGTAGATGCGGCAACACATCCCAACCAAGCTGCAACAATTTTTACCAGGTGGTGAAACACCACACTCTTACAATTAATCAGTTTAGGATGATTCTATGCCATGGCACCTCTTAATCTCTATAACTGCTCACAGTAGATATCGGAATGAATCGTTTTGTTCTTTGGAAGGAGCTTATAGAAGACTGGTCACATCCAATCACACCAGATTGGTGCTTCATCTCGCTTGCCGTACCCATTTCTCGTTACCCGTGATGATGAGTTGATGGCAGACATTTATGCGCTTCGACAGATAAGTTTCTTTCAATTCAATACGATCTACTTCAATGCATTTGGAACCGAATCAAATGAGAACATTTAGGCCAGGTTGGTAAAATAGGGATGGTGACAGATAAAACCTCAATTAGTCAACAGTAGCTCTCGTGTGGTCACAGCGCCTAACTGCTCCGGCCCCTTTTGTTCAAAGGTTCATATAATATGCTTGGCTTTCCAGGTGGGGAGCTGAACATACGGCAAGTTACCCAACCATGTAAAATCTGTCATGAGGCAATAAGAATCTTAGATTAGAACGGTTTCAATATTGACGTCCGTGTAAAACGAAAATATTACAATTCCATTCGAATGAGGCGAAAAACTAACGTAGACTCCCCAAAGCAGATAACTTCGCCATCCAGGAAATAGCGTTGAATACACAATCCAAAAATAAGGATAAAAAAGTGCGTCAGATTTTGTAGTGAGCTACAGAGAATAGAAGTAGCGTATACCTTACGTCCGGGATTGTTGCATGTGACACACTAAGACTTTCTTCCGCCTTGTTTATTAAAGCCAAATTCGCTAACAACAGTCAGATATACTATATTGATCAAAAAGTTCCCGGAATGTATTCAGAAATTTAAAAATACAAGTTTATTCATCTAAATGAAGGGGACACCCTTCAGAGTAGTCCCCATCGACTGCAACACGCTTATGCCAGCGCTTGATCCAATCCTCGAAACATTTTTTATATTCGGTTTTCGGTTTCCATCAGTGCTTCCTGCGATTTTTTCATTACTTCCTCTCGGCTACTGAAACGCGTTCCCCGTAGTGGTTTTTTAACTCGATTGAACAGAAAGAAGTCACAGGGAGCCAAATCTGGTGAATTCGGTGGCTGTTGGATGGTATTTGTTGCATTTTTCGTCAAAAAATTACGAATATTGTTGCGTTATCATGGTGCAAAATCCACGAGTTTTCTCCGAACAATTCTGGTCTCTTTCGGCGAATTGCTTCACGCAAACGTCTCATAACGCCCAAATAATACTCTTTGTTTACTGTCTGGCCTTCTGGCAAAAATTCACTACACAGTTTGTAATCCATAAAAACCGTGAGCATTTCCTTGTTTTTTGACTGAAAACGACGTGGTTTTTTTTGGTTTCGGCTCATTTGGTGAACGCCATTCACTTGCCTGTTGTCTGGATTGCGTGTCATACTCATAGACCCACGTCTTATCTCCAGTAATGATCTTTTTGATGAATGTGGGATCGGATTTAGCCTCGCAAATCATCTCTTGTGCGACGTCAACACGGTCGCTTTTTTGCATGAAATTGAGGTCTTTTGGCACCAACTTTGCTGCTACACGACGGAAACCCAAATCATTAACCAAAATGTCTTGGACGGATCCATAGGCAATGTTCAAGTCCTCCGCTATCTCTCTGATGGTTAATTTGCGGTTATTGACCAACATTTCTTTTACTCGTACTTCATCAATGTTTTCGTCGGTTGTCGATGTCGATGGTCTGCCACTGCGTTCATCATCTTCGCTTGACTCACGACCACTTTTGAACTGGTAAACGACCGTTTTCTTTAGAGAATCGTTGCCGAAACACTTTCCCAACATTTCCAACGTTCGCACACCATTAAATCCGTTTTTTACGCAATATTTAGTACAAGTTCGTTGTTGCAAATTTAAATTCATTTCTAAAATTGTAAAAAATCGCCAACACACACAAAGTTAGATGTACTCTTGGCTACGTAACTTTTGCAAATGCCAAGCTATGACGCTAAGATTTAGAGGGAATATCAACAACAGATTTACCAACTTAACAAAAAAAAAACAGAACTCAAATCGGGACAATGGGAGCGCCACAGGATGGTGTGGTGCGGGAACTTTTTGATCAAGGTGGTACACGTAAGCTCAGAAGTGATAGACGATGCTAACAAGGAATGTATGTTTCTACGCGCTAAAATTGCTTTCGTTGTTAGAAAGCAAAGCTTACGCTACACTTTGTCGTCGACTAGGGCTAATTGAATTCTATGCTGGGTGGAATGTTATTACAGCCAGCACAGGGTTTCTTCACTTCATAATTGAAGAACTAACATGGTGGTCACCGACCCATCTAACAGTAAATCAAACTGACCATATTCCGATCAACTCAAAGTAGCTTTACAGCATTCCAGATATCCGAACATTCCGAGCGGCTAACATAGACTCGGGCCACAAGTCAAGGTTCATCAGGAAGTGTTTCAGACTCCACAACTACGCAGAAATACCGTGAGAGGAGTTAATATGGAAAGAATGTAATCACAATCATATTTGTTGGGTGGCAGGTCGACTCCGGACTGTAACGCCATCCAAGTAAGTAACTAAAGGCAACAAACCCAAAATCCTTTTTTCTGTTAGCTTGACATCGCGCTCGAAAACAATGAGCAAATAACTTGACATTCTTATTAGAGGAACAACATGCCGCTCCCGATTGTCCTTAAACTATTCGGTCACTCAAATAGTAGAGACATTCAAATACAACAAGGTCGCCACCTGTGGGATCGTCTCTATCGAGGGAAGTTACGACTTATTATCGGTGGGTAAGGGCGATTCTTGCAAGTCAAGGGATAATAACCACTTCTGGAAAAATGTCCGTGGCACTATCTGCAGCGAGGAGATATCTGCAGGTTGGTGTTCCCTCTGCTGTTTCGTGCTCTTATAATGAACGATTACATCACAGAGCCATTGCTAAAGCTATCTGCCGACTCTGTTTAGAAAATGACGAAACCATAGATCACATACTATGTGACTGTTCAGCTATCTTATGCCATTATCAATACCCCGGCGAATAGCCCCCATGATTTATTAAATCAAAGTTGAGGATTTCCTAGTGAGATGGGAATTCGGAGGAAAAGCTTCTAGAAGTTGTAAAGCCTTCTGCTTTGCCCTCCGGCGCTTTCTGGAATTTTAGCTCCACTTCTAATCCCTCTCTTTTTATATGTATTTGTCTACATTAGTACAGCCAACTAACTAGCTAGGTGACGCTACAGTCTGGGGAGAACCTGCGCCTCAGCCAGTAAGCCTCTTTAGCTAGCACAATTTCTCGCCACCTGCCTTAAGTGCCGTAGACCAAGTTGACTAAGGTCCACTTCCACATATGTGAGCCACCTTAAATGCAATAATCCTCTGCAGTGTCGTCCCTCGGGGCTAAAATCGACGACTCTTTGGGCCGGGACTTTGATGTCCATTAAATCGACATATCCCCAACTTATTAGACGTTAGGCCCGTACACGCCTGAATAGACAAGCTTCACTGTACAGCCCATATAGTTCGTGATTAAATAACATCCTTCATCACGCGTCAATATAAATGGGACCGCAAATCACACGCAGTATCTTTCTCTCGAAACGGCCAAGTGCTTCTTCATCTTCATTCGACAAGGCCCAAGCTTCTGCACCATAGAGCAGGACTGGGAAAATCGGGATCTTGTATAAAACCAGTTTGGTCTTATTGGAGATGACCCTGTTATTCACTTGCCTTCTGAGCCCAAAGCGATTGCCAAGAGTAATTCTGCGTCTGAATTATTTCCTGATGTTGTTGCTGCAGGGAATTGTGGAGCCAATGGTGAACGTTCTGGCCAAGTCATTGAAGCTGCTTAAGACCTAAGCTGTTTTCAGACAAACTGGCTAACCATTTCCAGCGAGCGCTGCCGAGTAGGACTAAGATTGTGCCCAATTGAGCTGGAGATTGCTTACTCGTATACCGTTGAGGCATTACCTCAATACACTGAAACTTATCGAAGCCTAGCGCCGAGAAAGAAGCAACTAGCCTTTCTTTACAAATTAATATTTTACGATAACGGCTAGAAAAGGTGCCGTAGGGTATGTAGAAGCAATGTTCTAAGCTTCAAGATCAAGGTATGAACTGCTATATGCATGCAACCAAATAAAGGGTGAATGACTCTAACTCCAACTTTTTAAAATGCTATAATTTTTTTATTTTTTGATAAATTTTATTGTGCCAAAGCAAAAAATGTTGGAAAATACATCAATTTTCAAATCGTATCAGTAGTTTTCAATATGTCCACCTTTGGCGCGAATAATGGCCTTGAGACGGCCGAAGAAAGCATCGCATGCTGCACGCAAGTGCCTCTGCGGTATTTTGGCCCATTCCCGGCGACGTGCTTGTATTAGGTGGTCCAAACTTTGATATTTTTTAGTGCCAACCTTCGCCTTCAAAATACCCCAGACAGAGAAATCCAACGGATTTGCATCCGGAGAATTTGCAATCCATTGTGTCGAAGAAATGAAGTGTGGAACATCTTGGTTGACGCGCGCTTTGTGAAATGGTGCCGAGTCTTGTTGAAATGTCCACGGTCTCCGGCCGAAATAATTGCTTGCCCAAGGCTTCAATACTGCCTCTAAGACAGCTTTACGGTATACGATCGCATTAATTTTGACGCCACGGTCCAAAAATACGAGCGGAGAGTGACCATCGGCGGTTATGGCGGCCCAAACCATCACCATCGGTGCTGCCTGCTTCCTGGTGGCCGTCCGAAGGTGTACATTTTCCAAGGACCTCTCTGGCAAGTAAACTCGGTCATTTTGTTTGTTGACATATTGCTCGATAACAAATGGCGAATCATCGGAAAAAACCAAATTCGGCAACTAACCACTTTCGTGCAAGCGTAGCAACTCCTTCTGTCTATGGACTCCAACTTTTTTCTGTTGCGGTGTAAGATCGTGTGCTTTTTAGAACTTCAATTGCTTGAGGCCAAGCTCATTTTTCAGTGTTGCATCCGTTTCAACGATATGTTGAGCTCACGAGCCATTTTTCTTCCACTTCGACGCGGATTTCGCTCAATTCGAGCCTTCACTTTTCGAACCATTTCCGCCGATGTTGCTGTTTTTTTATGACCACCTCCATGGCGTTTTGCAACGCTGTCAGTATCATGGTAATGAGCTATGGTTCGAGACACAAATAATTTATTCACGTTGAGGTGCTGGAGGGCTCTAACGATAGCTACTTGTTATTTTCCAGCCAAATATAAAGCAATCACACTATCACGTTTGAATTCCATCGTGGATAAAAATTTTTCAACACAACTGAGACGCAAATCGTTTAAAAGACTTGTAAATAATAAAATTGTCCGACATGTGTCAAAATTTGAGCTCACTGTCATATACGGTTTGGAAATTATCGCATTCAGGGTGTAGATATTTCGTAATTGTATTCCATGAAACTGAATTTCTGTATCGACTTCTGCGTTTATCTGAATGAAGGAGCCACCTCATTTCCTCTATAAAATATTCCGGTTTACAACAAACTTTCAATAAACTCACCTGCGGTTACAATTTAATTGAAACACCACTAGAAACCCGCTCCTCAGCTTACCTTGAACAACTTATGAAGACTATTTCCTCCCTACCTGTCGCATGTCATGTGCAAAATTACAAAACATTGCCACATTTACCCAGCCCCATACCTGGAAGCCCAATGAACTTCCATTGTTCAATTACCATGCTGCAATCATGTATCATCGTGTAGTACACCATTTCCCCTTTTATCACAAATCCGCATACTTTACATTCCATCTGAGCCTTACACGGCACCCACTTTCACTCGTGCATGACGCCCACTCTCTAGTCTACCTTCGTTCAACCCCTCTAATTAAAGATCCATTAGGTAGTCACAAGTCACAACTACCAACTACGTAAAGGATAATAAATCTCCTGGAAGGTATATTAAACCACTTCATGATGTACGTCACCACAACTTCACACTCCATTATACAAGGTATGTATACGTACAATACAACGAGCACTATTTCCTCCTAGAGAATGGCAAAAGTACATTCTAACATCTTTCGTCTGGTCCCTGTCCCTGTCCCTGTCCCAGCCCAGCCTTCATTCCATCTATCAATCGTAAGATCTACGACCACATGTGCATTGCATGTAACGCATAAAATTATGCGGCAGGAAGCCACCAAGTCCACCAGCTCCGACTTCATCAATCACCAACTTTCGACTTAAGTAAAACTCTCTCGGGAGCACCTACCTGTATACAGGAAACAAAACAAAACGACTAAAGGGGAGGCAAACGGAATTAGGACAGAAGGTAGAGTTAGAGATACACAGGGCCATACGCATGATGGGTTGGTAATTATGCATGTGGGCGTTACTGGTAGGAGTAGTTGGGGCCACTTGACTAACATGTAAATTGCGTGATCGGTTCTCTTTTTTTCCATTTTTTTTTTTTCATCAAAGGAATCCTGTACCGGTAATTCCTGGACTACAACCTTTCAACCGGCAAATCAATGAAAATTCCTTCAACTCTCTTCCTTGTTATTAGTAGGATGTAACCCGGAATGACGTCGGAAACACACAAAAGATACAAACTATAAATGTGAAACCCGTCCATCAACTTTTTCTGCCACACTCAAGTGTTGAAGCCCATATGAAGAAGCAGATGGAAGGAACGAGGATCAAGAATCGGAATCCTCTTGGTTTGGATTTGTAACGCCTCTGAATTTAATCTGAAAAATTAATTCCACTGCCCTTGCTTCGGGGAATAAGACAGGATTTGTTCATTTTATTTTCTCTCCTTTTGCTATTCCGCTCTCTACCTGTCTAAAAGGATAAATCCTTTAGAATCTCTTTTGAGATTGAGGATTAAATTCAACAACCGTTGGTATACACCCTAGACTGGACACCAGCTACAGCTACTGCGTTTTAACTCCAGCAGTGAACTCGAACCAAAGGACATCCTGAGCTTGGTAGAACTTTCAACCATACGCTGCTGGAAGATATTCCATTTTTTTTGTGGAAGGCCACACGTCCTTAAATCTTTGTAATTGAGAGTTGCATTGTAGTATGGCGCTGATATAAGGATTACCCCTGGTAAAGCGTTGTTAAGCTGATTACGACGAGGCCTGGTGGCATTTAATTAAATGGAATATGAGTGATTCATAATGAGTACAGAGAGGTCTCGAAAATTGAGACTTTTTTTTGATGTCAAATTAGCTAGAAAGTGTAAATTAGATTGACGAGGGTTAACAAGATTCACCTGTCGAAGGATTGGATGTGGTTGAGTCATTATGGCATCGCTTGATTGGATGAGATGTCTTCTTCACGTTCAAGAAGTGTAAAAATTATGGAATTCTGTGAACTTTGTCAAAGTCATTAACCTTGCCACGTGTCTGGGATGTGATAAATATCAAATCAACGAGCAGCATGGACTGACACATGACTTGTTTGAGTGGTTAATGGAAAGGTGATCATCGAAGTGTATTAAATTTTAGGAGAGTGTTCCTACAATATCCAATTGAATTGTCAAGTCGCTTGACATTTATTTAAAAACAGTTTTTTAATCGTGAGGCTTCCTGTGGACTATGGAAAGCACTATCTTTTGAAACGCATGCTTCGATGGCAGTAAGACGTACAATCCCCCAATAAATATAGGGTCCTAGAGTGTGACGCCAATAAAAACCCGGAAAGAGTGGGGCAAATGTCAGATGGATTGAGATCGGTCAGCGTTGTAATGAAAGTTCTCACAGCTAAACTTAACCTGCAAGTCGTTGATGCCCGTATTACCCTTGTTTCCTAAGTGTTTTTCGCAGAGTGTTGATATCTTTTATTTAATTTTAAGGACCTCCTCCTATCCAGGCAGTCTTTCAGTGGAAATCCATTCAAACAAATTCAAGGATGACATCGAGGGCTAAAAACCTTGTAAAATTCGAATAGAGCACCTTTTCGGAGAATGCGAATGCGTCACTGACATTGACATACCATAATCCTCTAAAGCGAATATCATGCTAACTGCTCTAAAGCCAAGCCGAAATCACTTTAGTGGATCATCACGATTGAAGGAAAGAAAGTTGATGGCTCTTTATTGGAGCTACAACTAGCAAAGAAGCATCTTATAAGCTCTTCTGTTAAAAGATAAACTTCGATTAGTTCTTTCCTCAAATCCAACGACTCCCAGCCACCTGACTAGTGCTGAACCAATTTCATACTCTACTGGAATCTCGCTCTTCGGGGTTTCTTCGAGGGACACAACCATTTCCCATGGGGTACCTCAAAGACATTCCTGCATTCCACAGCAATTTTATCAGTCTGGTCACCTTCTTTCGAGTTTCCGACACCTGACAGCATTTTTCTGCTGATTTTCAAAAACTTCTAAGGGGTCCCTTATTTGAAGACGAGGGTTCTTCTAAAAACTCTGGAAAGACTTACTGACACCCGCCCTCGTTAGAGGGTAATAAAAGCGAACATCTGAAGATTTCTCCTAACCTTAATCTTTGTCAAACATGCACCGGATTTCCGCAAGGAGACGCGCTGTCGTGTGGATTTTTTATTCTTGTACTGGAGCAGATAGTGTGAAAGGCCGGCGTAAACACAGAAGCACTGTATTTAACAAATCCATCCAGGTGTTGGGCTATGCACAGACGATATCGACATCATCGTCCGTTCCCAGCGTGCCATTATTGAGGCACGCTTACTGCTAGAGGAAAAGAAGTGGGTCTCGTGATGAATGAGGATAAAACAAAGTGATCCGATCCATCGAACACCGTCTAGGACAGACCCTAACAATCGACAGCTATAATTTTGGGGTAGTGAATGAGTTTATCTACTTCGGGGCAAATGTAAACTCCACAAATGACATTCTAGTGGAGATTCGGCGAAGAATAACCTAAGAAAACTGATGCTACTCCTAACTCGAAGGTCCAAAATCATGCTCTATAAAACCCTGATCTTGACAGTTTTGCTTTATAGAGCTGAATGCTGAGCGATAAGCAAGACAGCGGAGCAGATCTGGGGTTCCTTCGAAAGAAAAGTTCAACGTCGAATATTTGGTCCTGTCTGCGAGGAGGGAGAATAAAGGAGAAGATATAACCACGAACTCTACGAGCTGTATAAAGATGGGATGCAGTCCGGAAAGCAAAAATGCGTCGACAGCACTGGCTCGGCCACATCAAGCGAATGATCGAGAATGGTCCAGCTAAGAGAATCTTCGAATTCCAGCCACCTGGGTCACTAAGAAAAGGAAGACCGAACCCCCGCTTTAAAGGTAAGTAATTTCGGATGTCAGAAGGCTTGGTTAGTAAACTGGAAGCAACGTGACTGGGACAGTGAAAGATGGAAAGCGGCATTAGTTCAGGCTCAGACCCTCCAAGGGTCGCTGACCGGATAATCTTTTGTCTCCAAGAGTGTTTGCTTCATTGTCGGAATAGAGCACTTTGAGAAAGAATTAGTTCATTGTATCTCTGAGGTTAAGAATAAATAAACACTTCAGTGGTAAGCTGCAGCGAGTGTAGGCCGCAAGCTCACTGAGTTAGCGCTTCAGTGTCGTCATCATTCTCACAGCAAGAATCGTTGGATGTCATGTATTGGGTATATAACTTAATTCGTGCGGTTTGCTAAGAGATGGCGTAACGTGTATTATTCCATTGGAACATGCGTTGGAAAGCTACTGTCATTGTACGTCATTTCAGTATATGTCATTCATTTGAAGCGTAAACTACAATAATTTTTTTTCACTCAAATATGTCGAACTTTGTGCCTGAAAAAGTGTTTTTGCGTGGAGTTCTTCTTCCTTACTTTAATATGGAGAAAACTGCTGCCGAAAGTCATCGTATTTTGGTGGAAGCTTATGGTGAACATGCGCAAGCTGAGCGAACGTGCCAAAAGTGGTTTGCACGATTTAAAAGTGGTGATTTTGGCTTTGAAGACGATTAACTTTCTGGGCAGCCAAAAAAGTTTGAAGATGAAGGACTGGAAGCATTACTCCATTAAGATTGTTCCCAAACACAAGAAGAGCTCGCAGAATCTTTGGGTGTCACTCAAGCAGCCATTTCAAAACGTTTAAAAGCAGCTGGATATATTCAAAAGCAAGGAAATTGGGTTCCACATGAACTCACGCCGAGAGACGTCGAAAGGCGGTTTTGCCACAAAAGGAAGTCATTTTTGCATCGGATTGTTACTGGTGATGAAAAATGGATTCATTACGACAACCCCAAGCGCAAAAAATCATATGTGAAACCCGGCCAACCTGCCAAATCAACGGCAAAGCCGAATATCCATGGCGCGAAGGTAATGCTCTGTATTTGGCGCGATCAGATGGGTGTGCTGTATTATGAGCTGCTAAAACTGGGTGAAACCATCAATGGACAGCGCTACCGAACACAATTAATCCATCTGAAGAGAGCAGTGGCCGAAAAACGCCCGGAATATGCGACCAGACACGAGGCAATAATTTTCCATCATGACAAAGCTCGGCCCCACGTTGCTATTCCAGTTAAGCACTATTTGGAAAACAGTGGATGGGAAGTCTTACCCCACCCGCCTTATAGCCCAGACCTTGCCCCTTCTGACTACCATTTGTTCCGGTCGATGAAGAACGCCCTCACTGAAATACGGTTCACATCAGAGCAGAATATCAAAAATTGGCTTAATTCATTCTTGGCTGCCAAGCCGGCACAGTTCTTTTGGGATGGGATCCACAAATTGCCAGAAAGATGGGAAAAAGTCATAGCTTCAGATGGGCAATACTTTGAATAATACTATTGTACATGTACATGAATTTATTTATACACCCAATAATTTATGCGTATTATGACTAGCTTAGTAAACGCGTATTGCCTCGTTACGTCCCCAGTAAGCAGTCACTTGACGTTTCTACTGATGGTCATCTGGAAAGTCGTTGGCTTCTTAGAGACGTTGGAAATCAATAGTTTGGTCTGCCGGTATTATTGAGGACCATATCTTATGCAGTTATATAAAACCTAATTGCCAATGAAAGCCCTAACCGAGGACGCAGGTCCTGAAGAACTCTCCTCCGAGTCTTGTAAGTTCATTCTGACTTGACCTGGGACCTAAACGAGACAGTGAATTCAATTCAGACAATATTTTCATTCTCAAACTACCATTGAAGTGGGCCCAATGTTTAGCAAGGCTTTAGGCGCAACTTCGCTATAGATACTTCGCCGCCTCAACCAATTCTTCACAATAGAGTTCACTGCCATCAGGATTACGTATACGAGTATCTCCGCTTGAAAGACAGACGAAAGTTTTCTTAACGTTTTCGTTTTGAAGCTACATATCTGTGACAACACAACTTTTCCTGGCTTATACCCGGCCGGAACCGTTTTTGGGCCAATGCATCAGACGGCATGTCCATAAGACCAAAATTATCAGACAATCGGTGCGCAAAGTCATCAATACAATGCGTGTTGTACGTACCAAAGATCACTTCTATTTAACCGGAAGATGGCTTTGAATATTAAGTAGAGAGAGATTCATCAAGCTCGCATGCAACCGAGATAGTTTGTTCCACTAGACAGCCGTCTAGTCGTATGGAAAGCTCCTTTTCACTACCAGAAAGCCGATATTGCCTTGGAGGTTTTCGATGTGCGATGTGATATTTTTGGTCCGGGTTGACGTCCAATTACTTAGTCTCATTGGAGAAACGGATAGTGATGCCTATAAGCATTAGATGAGTCAGACCAGTTAGCTTCTTCCATCTCGAAAAGATAACAAGCTCAGTTTTGAGAAAATTAACTGGAAGCCCATTTCTAAGGTATCGTCTACCACCTGCATTTTAGATCAGACAGTGCCGGTAGGCATGATCCAACTGACGGTACTGCTACATCATCCACAAATACTGTTACGTAGATGTTAGGAATATTGAGAGCGTACAGACAACTCTTATTTGCCCACGCTATCACATGTTGACCACTGTCAGCGTACCGAGGTCCTATCCACCAGCATTGATCTTATGAACAAAACTAGTGAAAGCATCCTCAATGTCGATGAAAATGACCAGCTCGTCTCCTTTCTGTCGAATTCAATTCTGCCACGAGATTTTGAAGTGGGCTCTCACAAGATCTTCCACGTTGATTTTGGATAGAGTATGCATTTGCAAAGCAGTTTTTCGAACATCAACCTCGACAAGTCTCTACACGCTCCGCAACGTAAAAGAAGACTGAACCGGAGGCTAGTAGTTACCCAGGTGCAAGCCATTTTTCCTATGATCGACCTAGATAAAGTTAAGCTCGGATGTTAAATTTTCGTCGCTAGCGCGCAAGGAAAAAATAATGAACAAAATTCGCAGCAGCAAAATGAGTTTGTCTTCAAATATCTTTGAGGACCAATGCACGAACAGCGGCAAAAGCAATACCATCAGTAGCAGCAGCAGAATATTCATTAATGATTCATTTACTGGATTGACAAGATCTTTATTGGAGAAGGCAAAACAACTGAAAGACAACCGAATATGCAAATATGTTTGGATGAGAAACTCGAGAAGTTGTGAGCTCTAGCACTTGCTTAGATCATATCTACATAAGGTTACATAGGAATAACTGCTTAACTTATAAATCAGCAATATACGATCTAAAACTAACTGACCACTGTTTAACCAGTATTCAGCTTAACAACGCTGTCTTCAGATCTAAGCAGACTGTTCTTAAAGATATTTCTAAAATCGATTTTATAGCTTTGAGTAGAGCTTTGACTTTTGAATTTTGGGATGACCCTTCTATTGCGTTTGATTTGTTTTTGACTAAATTGCAGTTTCATATCTCGAATTCCAGCCAAAAAATAAGGAAAAAAAGCAACAAATTTATTTGTATCAAACCTTGAATGACTTTATCATTCCTGAGAAAAATTAGAAAGAAAAACCATCTGTCTGTCAGAAAATATCCGCAACGCTAAAAAGGTATGGGAAATTGTCGACGAGATTCTAAATAGAAAAAAACCTAACGTTGATTTAGTTTTAAACAGAAATAATACGCTTGTAACTGAGCCTTTGGAGATTGCTAATCTTTTTAATGATTATTTTGCAAACGTCACCAGTACCATTCAGGATTTATCAATGCTAGATAACTCTTCATGCCAATTTTACCCCACAATCCAGCAGGAGGAATTTCAAATGCACAGTTTCTTCTTTCAAAGTTTTACACCACTTGAAATACATAAAATTATACGGTCACTAAAAAGGTATTGAAAAAGGTATTGGGTCTACAAGTAAGTTTCCAGCGTTTTTTTCCAAAATTTGAAGTTTTATTATGAAAACATAGTTACAATGCTTTATTCAAAGTATCGTCCATCGGAAGCTACAACTTTCCCCCATCTTTCTGGCAATTTATGAATTCCGGACCAAAAAAATTTCTTGTCTTTCGAGCCCAAGAACGTATCGAGCCAATTTTTGATTTTCTCTACTGAGCTGAAGCGTATTCCCGTAAGAGCGTTCTGCATCGAACGAAACAAGTGGTAGTCAGATGGTGCCAAGTCTGGACTCTAAGGCGGGTGAGGTAGAATTTCCCATCCACTATCTTCCAAATAGCTTTTCACCGAAACCGCAACATGTGGCCGAGCGTTGTCGTGATGAAAAATGACGGACTCATGCCTGGTCTCATATTCTGGCCGTTTTTTTTTTAATGCCCGCTTCAAACGAATTAGTTGGGTTCGATATAATGGTCCTTTGATGGTTTCACCACTCGGAAGCAGTTCGTAGTATACGACACCCTTTTGATCCCGCCATATGCAGAGCATGACCTTATTCACGTGAATATTTCGTTTCGGCGTCGATTGGGAGGGCTCGCCGGGCTTTGTATACGATTTTCTGCGTTTAGGATTATCCTAATAAATCCATTTCTCATCACCAGTGACAATACGATGCAAAAATGATTTATTTTTATACCGCTGCAGTAACATTTCGGACATGCAAAATCGCCGTTCGACGTCTCTTGGCTTCAATTCGTACGGCATCCAGTTTCCAACCTTTAGAATGAATCCCAGTGCTTTTAGGCGCAGGGAAACGGCTTGTTGCGTGACGCCCAATGATGCAGCAAGTTCTTCTTGAATCTGACACGGATCCTCATCCAGTAAAGCGTCCAATTCCTCGTCTTCAAAACTTTTGAACCTATTGAACTACTCGCGGCACGTCGATTCACCAATACATTCCGCCCCATAAGTTTCCGAAAGCAAACGATATTCCTCAGCCGCCCTTTTCTTCATATTAAAGAATAAAAGCAGCGCTTCCCGCAAATGACGTTTGTTTGGCTGGAAACTTGCCATGATTTTGCTCGATAAAATGTACGACACCGATAGAACTGCTCAAATATAACGCTGCAAAGTTGTTGATAGATACAAAACCTACAAATAAAACACATGTGGTCTGACATTTCTGCCCGGGATCCACTGGTGGCGCCACCTCCGACAAACGCTGGAAACATACTTGTAGACCCAATATCTTTCCTGTTTCACTCAAAACATCGGTCGTAATTCCATTTCATAAAAAAGGAGATACTACAGCTCCAAACAATTACCGACCTATTTCTCTTTTATCTACTTTTTCTAAAATTTTTGAAAAGGGTATTAAATCTAGAATGCTATCGTTTCTTGATAAAACTAATTATTTTAGTGAGTTTCAGTTCGGTTTTAGAAGCGGAAGATCTACCGAAAATGCCTTATTAAAACTGTGTGACGAAATCTATAATAGCTTGAATGATTCTAAAACTTCTGCTGCCTTATTTATAGACATTACAAAAGCTTTTGACACTGTAAACCATAAGTTGCTGCTTAATAAACTGTATAACGGAGGTTTCAGAGGATCGATACATTCTTGGTTTGCTTCTTATCTGCATAACCGCATGCAAAGGGTAAAAATAAAGTGCTGTCTGAGCTCAGTAAATTTTATAAACATAGGTGTTCCACAAGGGTCCATTTTAGGGCCAATTTTTTTCCTGGTTTATGTAAATTCACTTTTTGTTCAATCGTTCAAGGGCAGAATTACAGCTTTTGCCGACGATACTGCATTGTCTTACTCCAACAATAACTACCTTGACTTATTTGTAGATATGAACTCTGATCTAGAAATATTACGCATATGGGTTAAGTTCCATAAACAAGTAATTAGTGAGAAAACCAAGTTCATGTTGTTTAATATTATGGGAACAGTTCCAGAAGATATGTCTTTGCGATATCACTCACCTGGGTGTTTAAGATTTCATCTTAATAATGTCTTCTCTCAAAGTCAGTTTATCCCCACCTTTGACCTTTGATAATGCTAACTGTTCTAATGACTGTTTTGCAATAGAAAGAATTGAAAACTTTAAATACTTAAGAGTTATATTGGATTATAGGCTAAGTTGGAAGGACCATACTAGGTATCTGAAGCAATATTTTAATAGACTCGTCAGGCAACTTTATCATCTTAGCCTTTATTGCTCTTTTGCGATTTTAACGCTAGTTTACAATGGTTTGTTCAAATCTAAACTTCAATATGAAATTTCGTGCTGGGGCGGTACCCATCTTAATAAAATTGAACCTCTACTGATAAAACAGAAGCATGTGATTCGGATCATCTCCCCAGTTAATCGCAGAACTCCAAGTTTCGAGTTATTTAGAAGTCTGAAAATTCTTCCATTAAGACTTCTATATTATTTTAAAGTACTTAAACTATTCTTTCTTAGATCCGGGTATAATGCCGCCAGTCTGTATGGTATCTACAACTTACGCGTTAACACTAGAAATTACGTTAAAGTACCCAAAATCAATAAAACTATTTTTTCTATAATGTTACTGCGTGTTGTTTATTTAATAGTTTACCAAATAATATTAGATGCGAAAGAAAGGAGTCAAAGTTTTTGAAAGAGACTCGTAACTGGCTTTTTTCATTCAACCATTGTGAAATAGAAAATCTGTTTACTCCAATGATTTAACACATTGTTCTCTTTATTATAAATTTTATAAATTTTGTTTTTGAATCATAAATTTTAGAATTTTTTTTAGATATGTTGTACCCCATCTACACATTAACTCAATTTGATATTTTTTACTAAGGGTGCATTCGCCTCTTGTCCTTCTGACAATAGAATGCTCCTAACTATTTTATGTCAAAACGCTTGTTAATTACATTTCATTTCATTTGTTTTGGTGGACCAATTTGTAAGTGCTGTAGGTAATTCAGATTAATTTGGAGTTCTCTATGTTTTAAGGCGTGCACTTAGTAGGCACGACCGACTCATTTTGGCACGCTGCTTAATAAATATCTCACAATCTCCTCACTGCTTGTCGATGGCTGTGACGGAAGTATTGGCAATTGAGATCCACACTAAATGATATCATCGCACAGCAGGCTTTCGAAATTGTGTTTCCAAATCCCTGATACTGACTCATCAGTTACAACGATTCCTTATCCTGTTTAGCCTTGGGATCTTTCGTTTGCCTTTTAGTATCGTGGACAGTTCTAAAACTAACAAGGATGTCACAACATTGACTGTATGCCTCCACCTTTGAAAGGCATTTTTCGCTCTCAGCAAAAGCGACGAACGTATTCAAATACAGTGAAAAAAGACTCTCCCATTGTAGTTAAATTCAGCTCTCCAGCCGAAAGAAACACCGTCCTGCATGCAGTTGCTCTTTACTGCAAAAATCATAGGCAGTTATGTTTCCAAGATGTGGATATCAAAACAGAAAACAACAACAACATCTACATGTACGGTAGCCTAACTAGGAAGAAACGCTACCTTTATCAACAAGCTGTGCGTCTCAAGCGCAGTAAACAGCTGTTTTCTGTTTACACACATTTTGGTTCCGTATATGTGAAAGAGAATGCAGAAGCTGAAGCGATACTGGTAGAGAATGAGAGAGTAATGGATGCTATTGCCACGAGATGTCAAACGAGGAAGACTTAAGAAGAAAGAACAACAGCTGATCGAAATCGTCATCTATCAACAAGTATCAGTAGATTTTTTTTATTTTTGCTTTTTTTAAATTTTTATTTTTGCTATTTTTTGTCACTTTTTCCTTTTTTTTTCTTTTTATTTATTTTTTTTTTCTCTTGAAATCTGCCTGATGTTATTTCATATACCCCTTTTAATGAAATGTTGTTGCTCTAGGGAAGAGGTTTCTTGTTTTTAGAATGCGTCGTTACGAGGGGCGTTCAATATATTCTCGGTATCGGTATGAAGGAAAATGCGAATTCAATTTAAATTGCTTTTATTTTTCAATATGATCTCCCCTAACATCAATGCATTTGTTACATCTTGAGATAAGCTTTTTTAAACCCTCAAAAAAATAAATTTCCTCTTTCTCTGCAAAATACCGACTTGAGTTCTTCATCATCCGAAAATCTTTTTCCACGAAGACATTTTTTCAAATCCGGAAACAGGAAATAATCACTAGGGGCACTATAGGGTAGGTGTTGGATTTCTTCGAAACCACAATCTCGCGCAGCAGCCTTGGAAACTCGCGCCGTGTGAACAGGAGCGTTGTCATGAAGAAGCAACACACCCGCTGCGAGTTTAACCCGTCTTTTCTTTTTAATTTCCTCCCGCAAATTATGCAAAGTGGAAGCGTAGGATGTGGCGTTGATGGTTTCACCTTTTGTTTTGTACTCAATGAGCAAGATTCTCTTTGAGTCCCAAAAAACTGTGGCCATGAGCTTCCCGGCAAGCGGAGTGACTTTGAACTTCTTCGGGGGGTCTGTTCCTTTTTTATGCCACTGCATGGACTCTTGTTTGCTTTCAGGGTCATAGTGGTGGACCCATGTTTCGTCCCCAGTAACAATTCGATCCATAACACCGTCCGCGTTCTCACTACACATCTCCAAAAGCTCTCTACAGCATGCGATTCTCACTTTTTATCTGAGGCGCTGTGAGCATTCGTGGCACCCACCTTGCACTGACCTTTGAAAGGTTAATATGGTCATGAAGAATGGTGTGAATGGTACCAATTGAAAGCTTGGTGATCTCTGCCATCATTTTCACCTTTATTCGGGCATCCTCAAGAACAAGTTTTTCGACTTCTTTGATGCTTTCTCCCGTACAAGCAGTAGCCGGGGCGCCGAAGCGGGGGTCGTCTTCAATGCTCTCTCTGCCTCTCTTGAACTCACTTGACCACTTATGCACAGTTGATAATGAAGGTGCGGAACCCTGGTAAACAGCCACCATCTCTTCATGAATAGTTTTTTGATTTTTTCCTTGCTTAGTGAGAAATTTAATAACAGCGCGATGCTCAATTTTCACCATCATCGTCTCAGTTGCCATTATGATTCTGTTTAACTAGAGATAAAACGCGAATTAATAATCACATTTATATGAAATTTCACATGAATGCAATAAAATAATAGTATCCACAGCTTCACCCCGATATCGAGAATATGTTGAACGCCCCTCGTAGGTTCTCATACTACGAGGGCGGGTCAATAATTCCGTGCATTTTTGAATTTCTGACCTCTTTACTGAAACAGCAACACTGCTCCTGTCAACAGGCATTTGTCAGTTGACTCCTGTCAAAATTTAAACTTGCTGCGTCAGTTAGTTTGTGTTTGACAGCTATTTTTATCAGACTACTCACTAATTTGAGGAGAAAATGGAAAAAAGTGAATTTCGTGTGCTTATTAAGCATTATTTCTTGCGAAAAAAAACCCTTACCGAGACCAAGGCTAAGCTTGATAAATACTATGGGGACTCTGCACCATCGATTTCAATGGTAAAAAAGTGGTTTACTGAATTTCGTTGTGGCCGTACAAGCACTGAAGATGCCGAACGTCCTGGACGCCCAGTTGAGGTCTCTACACCCGAAACAATCGAAAAAATTCACGATATGGTGTTGGCCGACCGAAGATTGAAAGTGCGAGAGATTGTGGAAGCCGTAGGGATCTCGCATGGCTCAGTGGCTTCAATTTTGAATGATCACTTGGGCATGAGAAAGCTTTCCGCAAGATGGGTGCCGCGTTTGCTCACAGTCGACCACAAACGCAATCGTGTAACAACTTCACAGGAAGGTTTGGCGTTGTTTAATCGCAATATGGAGGAGTTTTTGCGCCGTTTTGTAACCGTGGACGAAATATGGATCCATCACAACAAACAACAGTCAAAACAGTGGGTTTCTAAGGGTGAATCGGCGCCAAAGAAGGCCAAGGTGGGTTTGTCAGCCAATAAAGTTATGGCGACTATTTTTTGGGATGCACGCGGGATAATCCACATTGACTACCTTCAAAAGGGAAGAACAATCAATGGGGAATATTATGCCAACTTATTGGACCGATTCAATGACGATTTGAAAAAAAAACGACCTCATTTGGCCAAGAAAAAAGTTCTTTTCCACCAAGACAATGCAAGGGTGCACACATGTGCAGTTGCCATGGCAAAAATCCATGAATTGGGCTATGAATTGCTTCCTCATCCACCCTATTCTCCAGATTTGGCTCCGAGCGACTACTTCTTGTTCCCAAACCTGAAGAAATGGCTTGGTGGAAAAAGATTTGACTCCAATGATGAAGTCATCTCGTCATTTTGAGGACCTCGACAAATCATTTTTTTTGGAAGGGATAAAAAAATTGGAGAAGCGTTGGACAAAGTGTATAGAGCTCAACTGAGACTACGTTGAAAAATAAAATTATTTTTTTATCAAAAAATCTGTTTTAATCCAAAAGTCACTGACTTATTGACCCGCCCTCGTATTTCACTACTTAAAAATGGATTTGAATGAGAGTGGAGTGGGTTCCATTGATGGTGGTAGTGATGGAGTATTGCGACCTATGATAAGAGTATTTTGTAATCATAGAGAAGGTTTTAAGGTTTGTCATTTAAATGCACAAAGCTTAAATCCTAAATTAGACGAGTTTAAAGATATTTTTGCGGATGCAAACGTTGATGCCACCTGCGTGACGGAAACTTGGTTTTGTTGAAGGTGTGAAAGACGATGTGTATGCTTTGAGCGGATACAAACTTTTTCGAGCTGATAGATCTGATCGTATTGGTGGCGGAGTGGCGATTTATGTTAAAAATGGTGTGTTTTGTAAACAGAAATGTCGCTCGCCAAATGGGTCACTTGTTCAGTACTTTTTTGCACAAATTATACGCGGCGAAAGAAGTATTTGCTTAGGTGTTGTGTATAGGCCAAATCGAAATATTGACTTGACACCCATTTATGAAGTAGTTGAAGAGGTGTCGACATGCTCAACCAATATGATTATTTGCGGTGATTTTAATAGTAACTTGTTGTGTGAAAGTCTCTTAATCGAAAACATGCAATCATTTGATCTACAACCGGTAAATAATAATGTTCCTACTCATTTCACCAGCTTCTCCAGCACCCTATTAGATGTGTTTTTTGTAAATAATACCGACAAGGTATTACTTTACGATCAAGTTGCTGCACCAGCCTTTTCTAAACACGACTTATTGTTTCTTACATACGATTTTGATATTGGTGATTGCGTAGACAAATCAAATTATTGGGTCTACAAGTAAGTTTCCAGAGTTTTTTAGAGATGGCGCCACCAGTGGATCCCGGGCAGAAATGTCAGACCCCATGTGTTTTATTTGTAGGTTTTGTATCTGTCAACAACTTTGCAGCGTTATATTTGAGCAGTTCTATCGGTGTCGTACATTTTATCGAGCAAAATCATGGCAAGTTTACAGCCAAACAAACGTCATTTGCGGGAAGCGCTGCTTTTATTCTTTAATATGAAGAAAAGTGCGGCTGAGGAATATCGTTTGCTTTCGGAAACTTATGGGGCGGAATGTATTGGTGAATCGACGTGCCGCGAGTAGTTCAATCGGTTCAAAAGTTTTGAAGACGAGGAATTGGACGCTTTACTGGATGAGGATCCGTGTCAGATTCAAGAAGAACTTGCTGCATCATTGGGCGTCATGAAACAAGCCGTTTCCCTGCGCCTAAAAGCACTGGGATTCATTCAAAAGGTTGGAAACTGGGTGCCGTACGAATTGAAGCCAAGAGACGTCGAACGGCGATTTTGCATGTCCGAAATGTTACAGCAGCGGTATAAAAATAAATCATTTTTGCATCGTATTGCCACTGGTGATGAGAAATGGATTTATTATGATAATCCCAAACGCAGAAAATCGTATACAAAGCCCGGCGAGCCCGCCCAATCGACGCCGAAACGAAATATTCACGTGAATAAGGTCATGCTCTGCATATGGTGGGATCAAAAGGGTGTCGTATACTACGAACTGCTTCCGAGTGGTGAAACCATCAAAGGACCATTATATCGAACCCAACTAATTCGTTTGAAGCGGGCATTAGAAGAAAAGCGGCCAGAATATGAGACCAGGCATGAGTCCGTCATTTTTCATCACGACAACGCTCGGCCACATGTTGCGGTTTCGGTAAAAAACTATTTGGAAAATAGTGGATGGGAAATTCTGCCTCACCCGCCTTACAGTCCAGACTTGGCAACATCTGACTACCACTTGTTTCGTTCGATGCAGAACGCTCTTTCGGGAATACGCTTCAGCTCAGTAGAGGTAATAAAAAATTGGCTTGATACGTTTTTGGGCTCGAAAGACGAGAAATTTTTTTGGTCCGGAATTCATAAATTGCCAGAAAGATGGGGGAAAGTTGTAGCTTCCGATGGACGATACTTTGAATAAAGCATTGTAACCATGGTTTCATAATAAAACTTCAAATTTTGGAAAAAAAACGCTGGAAACTTACTTGTAGACCCAATATATGTATAGGGATTTTAAAAATTTTGATAGGCCTTCTCTTGAGCAGCATATTAATTCTATTCCATGCCCTCACCAGATGAACAAATCGATTTCGTCAACAAAAACATCAACCTTCTTTTTGATACACACATCCCAATCAGAAGAGGGATTGTAAGAGACAGAACAAAAGCGTGGTTCACGAATGAAATTCGAGAGTTGATGTTGCAACGTGAGCAGGCGTATCGACGGTGGCAACGTTTTCGGGTGGAAGAGCTTCATCAAATCTATAAAAACTTGCGTAATAGTGTTATCCGTAAAGTAAGAACTGCTAAGATGCAATTTTATTCCAACCGCTTTAGTTCTACATCCGACGGTCGTAAAATATGGAACAATATTCGTGAACTAGGAGTCGGTAAACAAAAGTTAAGTTGTCCTACTAATATCGATCGTAATGACCTAAATCGCAAGTTCTTATCAAATCCAAATTCAAGTGCCTCTGTTGATAATTGTGTGTTTGATGGTACTGTTCTACCAACTGCAACGTCTTTTGCTTTCAAAAGGGTGGATGATACGGACATAGTAGAAAGTTTCCTGTCTGTTAAATCAAATGCTATAGGAGTTGATGAGATTCATCCGATTTTTGTTAAAGCAATTTTACCATCATTGCTACCATTTATTACGCACGTCATTAATACAGTTTTTATGACTGGCATTTTTCCTTACCAATGGAAATTAGCAAAAATAATTCCTATTCCTAAAAGCTCTATAGGTGATGAATTCAGGCCAATATCAATCCTGCCTTTTCTCTCAAAAATATGTGAACGGATTATGCATAACCAACTTAATAAGTTTCTTATGGACAATAATTTGCTGCTTCCGGTTCAGTCAGGTTTCCGTGCAAAAGCATAGTTGTACTACAGCTTTGGTCAATGTAGTTGAAGACATAAGAGATAGGCTGGATAATGACAATGTTACGTTCTTATTACTACTGGATTTTTCTAAGGCTTTTGACATGGTAGATCACTCTATTCTGATCAATAAATTAAGGCACTACTTTTCCCTTTCTCCTTCTTCAATTAAATTAATCTTAGTGAAAGAAAACAGGTTGTGTCAATAGATGGGATCCTATCTGATTTTCTTCCCTTAACTAAAGGTGTTCCCCAAGGATCGATCTTAGGGCCTCTCTTATTTTCAGTTTATATTAATGATATAGGTTCTGTAATATTAAATTCATCCAAACACATTTACGCTGATGACGTTCAAATTTATCAAAGCTGTCCCTTAGGCCTCATTGAGAATTGCGTTAGTGATTTAAATGATGAGCTTCAACGAATTTCAAATTGGTCGTCAAAAAGTAGTTTAGTACTAAATCCAGGAAAATGTAAATGTTTAGTTATCTCTAAAACAATTCTTGATCTTTCCTATTTTCCACTTTTAATGCTAAACGGCTCAAAAATTGAATTCGTTGACTCTTCGAAAAATCTAGGCGTTGTCTTGAATAGAACACTAACGTGGAACAACCATATAAATTCTATAGTGGGAAAAACATATGGCGTTCTTCGAACACTATGGACTGCCCAAAAGTGTACACCAACTAAAACCCGACTGCTACTTGCCAAAGCCTTAGTTATTCCTCTGTTGGTTTATGGATGCGAAATTTTTCATGAATGTGACGCCGAGGGCAAAAGAAAACTACAAGTAGCATTTAACATCACCATTCGATACGTATATTGTCTCAAAAGATATGACCACTTTGGCTAGGTGTGAAAGCCAAAAATTTGGTAAAGATGTCATTTCAAAATTATATAAAGCTCCGTGCGCTTTTATTTCTCTTCAGCATTATTAAAAGTAGGCAGCCTACATATCTATACGAAAAAATCAAGTTTCCGGTATCTAGCAGATCTGCCTGTTTACTACTTCCGCGATTTTCATGTTTAACATCTGAAAGACAGTTTTATATTGCTACTATACGTCTTTGGAACACACTCCCACGTACTATACGAGAGCTAGACGACGCGCGACGATTTAAATACGAGCTTCAACATTTCCTTGAAAATCAGAGCAACTAGGTTCACCCAACCCTTTCCCCTTATCAGGCAATTTCAATCAAAATTTTACTTATTGAATTAAAGGATAAAATATTGAATTGACAAAGTTTCATTAATATTAAATTTAACTTACTTCTACTTTTAATAAATAGTTTCACTAGAGTTAAAATGTAAATTTAAATTAAAGCTTAAGCGCAATAATGTTTATCTTTCACAGATTTATAAGTGAATTCTTACTGTGTTAGGAAGTTTAAATAAATAAATAAATAAATAAATAAATAAAAGATGTTCACTCTTCGTTAATAAAACACACGCCTGTCCTCCATTCGAAGGCATACGCAGTCTAAGTCGAAGTACCTCCATCTGCAGCAACAGTAAAGCTTTTAAAACTTTGTTCAGTCCTTAAAGTACGAGTACCCCTCAACAGTTGGAAAGGTGAATTCATTGAGGCTTGTCTGGGACCGAATTGACAGATAGAAGCATTCGCATTCAGAATATATACCCGCGCCTCAACCAGAGTCCTTTTAACCTGGTAAATTGGTTGCGGGCTCAAATGTTGGTTACATTTGAAGCCATACAGTATCAATGTTTTTGAAATGTTAGTAGAACTCTTGCAGCTCCATCGTTTTAAGAATGTCAAAAACTCTGTAGAGCTTAGGAATGAATGTACCTACGACTGAATTTATCAGAATTCTTGTCATCCTTTATATGGTCGCTACGGAAGTTGAATTTACAACGATGTGAAAAGTTCTAAAAGGACTCCATGTGTACGTTCAAGTTTGACATCTTCGATTCTGCTTGCGACATAAGAGACAGCCGCCAGGAGATACGAGTATTCTCTAAACAAAATTTGTTCATCCACTACTACGAGTATACTTCAGTCTAACTACTGCAATGTTACATTTGCCCCAAACAATTGAAGACACTACTGCGGTAGCCACTTGTTGCAAAACACAATACACATGCAATGATAATGTCCCTTTCCTACAATAATCACGGAGGGGAAAATGAAATATTTGACATTATCCTTGCAGGCGATATTGTTGCGATATAACATAATTACCATCATCAACCTTCTCAAAGCCTTGGGGTAAATTACAATTGATTACACTTCAACACCAGTTCGAGTTTATAATTTACCCTCCCCCACTTCGACGATGTAAACACGCAATTTAACCGCGCACAAAAGGAATCAATTACGAAACCCTCAATGAATCCTTATGCGTTTCACCGATTAGGCCCACACTCCCACTCAAAAAAAAACACTTCTTTGAAGCAGACGACCCGTGGCGCCTTGTATTCTTCTACAGGAAATTTTCCCATCGTTACGACTTCATTTTACGTTTGACATTCGATTGTATGCGGTTGAATTGCCTTTGAATCCTTCACCAAAGGACCACATAGCTACCCACCCTTGGATTGGCGCACCCCTGATAGCGACGACTAATAATTTCAAACCAACAACGATGACCGAGAATGACCGCCATCATTGTCCGTATTAAGTAAGCCGAGTTGTCGTTGTAACATTTCATGGTCGACCATAATTCATTACGAACCGGAAATTGCATTCAGGAATATTGCTTCCCCTTCCATCATTGTGCCCTTTCATTTCTGCACCTACCTTATCCCATCGCTCCGAAAAACCGGACGGTATACCCGAGTACGTGGGGTAATATTAATTTGCCACTCTCGTTTAATGGTGGCCCTAAATTGCTTCTCTGACAAAACTCAAAAGGAAGTCATTTCTAGAAGAACTACAAAAACAGTTGTAAAGGAACTCTGACAGGACTCGAGTTGAGTTGCCTGCAATTGTTTTGTTTTATGTCAATCAAAATGTAACAGCCAACATAACACAAATGTTGAGTTTAAAGGGATTTGTTTGGGTGGGTATGCCATGTGTTATGCACTTTCGAAAGGATGACGAGAAGAAGATTTTCTCTTTTTGGATTTCTGGCTGCGACAGGTGATGTATGTAGAAAGCCACACTGCGTGAGTTAAGAAGCGGCGGCGTAGTTCTAGTACCTGTCGTCTTTGTATATCGACTAAACTGAGATCTACCTAACGATAAGGAAGAAGAAAAGGAGAAGTTTTGCGGCAATACCTAGCGAAAGCAGCTCACACGTAATGCAATCAGCAGTACTCTTATGAGGGAGTTACGAGTACTTTGAGGTTCTGCATTAATATGGTTGACCTAGATTTCGTGATGAAAGAGCTCATGAGTTCATGGGGTATTTTCAGTTTGCTGACTATGGGGGACAAATTAGTTTTCGCTTTATGAGAATTACTTAAGCTGTATGCAATAATCCTACATCGATTCATCCTTGCAAATACATTTCTTCAGAGTGAAAAGGAGCGGCTCGTGTATCCTTCTAAAATCCAATTCGATATAAGCAGACAAATCAGGAATTTGAGAATTCGTTGTTCAGGACTTGCCCTGAACTTATAGGCCCAAGTTGTATTGACAGTCTTCATGGTTTCATTGTCCAGGGGGTACTGCGATACTAAGACTACAAAAACTTGTGGGTTTAATCCAAACAATACTACGACGCCTGTAAATTCAGTTGGCCTACACAAAATTGAAGTCCATCGATTGGTAAATTCTTTAGCGAACAATTTCAGGACCACAATTGTCGGGTCTGCACATGGAATATTGGAATGCTTGCAACAGAGCTACAGTTATTTAGGGCCCGTTCTGGGATTAACCAGGTGAAGGACGTAATGAACACTTTTGGTAAATTGTATGTCAGGTTGTGATCAGAGGAAATTGAAGGATGGAGGTGTGCAACTGCATTCCATAGTGTACGAACTAGTGATTCGCAATGATATGCCGGAATGGTATTTAGTGATTTAAACTTGAAAAATAGAAAAGGAATAATTGTTCAGCTGTGCAGCCGAAACAACTGGAATTAATGTAGGCTAACCAGCTTTACAATTGAGTCATGCATCGTGATAAGCAGCATTTATCCGTCTTCGAGTCACCAAACCTTCAATCCTATAGATTACATCAACATAGATCAGCATTAGCATGATTTCTGTATGCAGGATATTTGCACTATCCCAGGGACGAACGTAGACATGACAGCCTCCTTCATCCAAATAAATTGTTTTCCCTGTCGGAACAGAGCACTCAGACAAAGAACTAGTGTATTGCCCAACTGTAAAGTAAATTCTAGCCCTATATACAAAATAAGTACTCACTACAGCCCTAAATATTGTAGCCTGATGTCAACTCAACACCAAACTGTTACAAAAGAAGTTAACAGCGGTTTCATCTCCTATGCGATGGTTATCGAAGAGTAAATAATCCTAGATTTTTAGAGATGTGGAGAAGGATTATTTTGGTTCTCCTGCAATCGGAAGAGTTATGACATAGGCTCATTAGAGTTCCCATGTCAATGAAAATTATAACTGATGACGTTGACACCCTGAGAACTTCTTCTCTGCTAGACAAAGACCTTCATGTAAGCATACATTCTAAATCCTTCTGGGAGGAAAATGCTTTCATGGATAGCGGTGTTGATGGCGGCGTTTTCTCAGATAAATTTAATCTAAGCCTCTCGTTCTGTTTTCCAAATCACTGTAGCGTGTTTAGCGATTAAAAAAGTCCTGTCCTGTCCATCTGCAAGGGACATCCGCATCTTTTCGCCCTTGACTACCAATCATCTCTTGGGGAAATGGCAGATCTGTTCTACTTTCACCTGTGTTGGGTGCCGAGGCACAGAGATATTCCAGGGAATAGTAGAGCCGACGAACTCGCAAAAATTGGATCAACTCTACCTATCCTGCCAGAAAAAGGTGGCAATCGCTACCTACTAACTAATACTAAAACTGAATCCTAATAGAAGGACAAACCTTAGGTGGACTGGCCAAAGCTGGATCTGAATCGCTCTAAGAGTTTGATCCTTCAAAATAGGAAGCATCTCAGCGCTAGGTCTCATCACTTGGCATCTTTACTACGAATTTCTGCAGATACTGCATGGACGAGGAGGAGGGGGATACAGTCCTCCACCTAGTCTGTATATGCCCAGTTCTGTTCCAAAGAAGAGAAATCGCTGAGGAGCTGTCTTCTACAATGGCTTAAGCGATCTAATATAGAGTTAACAGTCTACTAGGCTTCATCAGAAGCTAAAAATGGTTCCAAGTCTAGGAGGATCACAGATCCTCACAATGAGCCAATAGGCCTAAATGATTTGGCCAGTAGCCACTCTTCCCTAACCTAATCTATAGGCTAGAAAGTTTATCGGTGATCTCATTTCCCACAATTGAATTGTGACCTGGGACCCTAACTATGTAGATTCAGTGAAGACTATGTAGATTCGTCTGATTTGCTCCTTCTTCTGCTTTTAAAGTGTGCCTCTTCTTAAGACGATTCAATCTTTTCCTTTCCCGAGTCAGACTGTCAAGAACAGTACCCTGATCAAGAAGATTCGGCAAGGTCTTGGGCCTAACTTAGCTGTCGCTACGTATTCTTTTCCATCTGTTGTTTTTTTTTTTTTTATAAACTAGCGCACGCTCAAGGGGTTAAGGTACCCTTAAAATGTTTGCACACAGCGCGGGCGAAGCAAATTTAGAGGGGGAAGAAAGATTGGTACCGATGTACATTGGTTTTAAATGTCTGAATGTTATAATGACTAGGAAATAGAGAGCTCGGCAGGGCATTCCACAAGCGAGTTGTTCGGCTTAGGAACGAATCACGATATTTCAGAGTACGTCCGAAAGTGGCCTTGAGGGTATACTGATGAGCATTCATAAATAGACGGGTGTTACGGTTAAAAGTTTGAAGGGACAGAATGCTACTGGCGATTTCAATGGAACACTGGTGGTGGAAATAGCGATAAAACAGAGTGATACACGAGACATTTCGTCGGTGTTCGAGGGTGTCCATTGCCTGAGTAATATTGGTATCAACTATGAGTTTTATCGCACGGTTTTGAATCCGGTCTAGCAGATGCAGAGATGTTTTAGGCGCACCCGACCAGATGTGGCCATTGTACTCCAAATTTTGGGTGGATGAATGCCTTATATATTGAGACCAGATCAGAAGGGGGAAAGTATTTCTTACATTGTTTGAGGAATCCTAGGCATTTCGCAGCATTTTTGGCGACATCCAATATGTGGTCATTTCAACGTAAGTTGTCATTGACACATATACCGAGAATGGAAAGTTTTTCGGTCTCGACGATGCAAGTGCCATTCATGGATAACGGCTGGGTGCTTAAATTTGGCTTTAACGATATCAACGATAGGAATGAATATGAAAAGCAGAGAGTACTGTCGTCAGCAAAGGAATACATTGGATTAGAAATAGCAGACAAGAGATCATTGATGGAAATTAAAAAGAGTGTCGGAGACAGAACGGAGTCGTGGGGCACACCAGCATTTATTTTGTGAATATCAGACTTGAAATCGTCCAACACAACTTCAATTGAACGTTTCGAAGGTAATTTCCAATCCATTGAAGATTAGGGAATGATCGATCCCAAAAGCACGCATTTTCGACAAAAGAGCCTGGTGCCAATAGGCTTCCTTACAATATAGTAAGGAACAATATGCAATGAGGAATATATTATATGTCCCCGCTTAGACAAATTCAAGGTTTTCGTCCTTCACAAAGACGTCAGCTAATATTATATTACTATCATAGGTCTGATTCAAGATTCGGAAGCCAGTGTTCTGCACAGGAAAACTTGACTTCATATTCACCCAACAAAAGCAGTTTCAGTGTCACTGGGTCGGAAACATGACTACGAATTTTTCCGAGGATCACTTCATTTCAAACAGAAGATAGTCTTGAGAGCGGAAGTAAATACCAATGAGACGAAGATGCATCAGTACATCAAGAATAAAGTTAGTGACAAAACTTGTCCCACCGAACCTCAGACGCATTAGATATAATTCATCTTCTAGTGTGCAGATCCGGAGAGACTTCCATATTGTTTATCCAGAAGATGACCCCAACATACTTAGATTCATTGAAGAAACGGATATTGACTCGCCTAATCCCTAGTTAATTCAAGCCAGTCAGTTTCCACCTTTTTGTGTAAGGCACAGCTTCAGTTTTGAGAGAATTGGCTAAGCTTATTCCAGGCCTTATCTGCATGTGCCTAAGCGAAGCAAGAGTCAACCAAATGCACCTCGCCCTACGCCAACTCTTGTTCACCTTCGTCGTGACATATTTATCGGGGTGATCATCTGCCAACAAGTTACTGTCGACTAATATTGTGTAAACTAGTGATTCAGCTGCACCATGTTTGACACAGTAATATGTCGAATAGACAAAGTCACTAGATTTTGGAATGTGTTGAATTTTATGAAGAGGATGCATCCGTACTACATTTTTGCGCATGGGAAGATCGAACATACTCTCCAAACAATTTAGCAGAACGGAAATCAGACTAAAAGGTCGGAAGCTAGTAGCAAATGACTAGTCATCTTTGACGATCTTCGGTTTTACAGGTACTTCCACTGTTCGCCAGTTATATAGAGCAGTCAGGTTTCTCTTCAGAAGTAGCTGCAGCTACTTCAATGACCTCATCTATCAGCGTAACTGATACAAAATACCAGCTGTGGCACCTAAACTTCCAATGAAAGGAGCCGATTCAATTACAAGGAAATCTGTTAAATTTGTTTCGAGAATAAGATTGAGCATCTCCGCCTTCAACTTCATGTAGGTGCAATCAGATTTTCTGGTTGTTTCCATCCTTGCTAATTTGCTCCCACAGTTAATCTTCGAAGCTTCTACACTCCGCGTCGTTCATACGTTGTCATTGTTTGACGCTGACGGTACCCCTGTTGGTAAGTCGATTTTAGCCTCTCTGGCGATCCGCAGGTCTAATGGAAGTTGTTTTGCCAAGATGAAGCCTTTGCACCATTTCGATCTCGTATACAGAAAACCTTGTGTTTGTTATGAACTCTTCGACTGATTACTGTCTGCTGGAACTCTAACCTTTGCCATTTGCTCGAAATCTGTTAGGTTATAGAGGCCGTGTTGTTAAAGCACCATCTGTCAAATTTGTTGTGGATTGCTCAGCAGTGTATGACAAATCACTATGGAAGGCTATAGCGTTGAACAAAGTCTGCAAATCGTTCATCTTTAGCGACGAGGCCCATTTTTTGATGAATTGATGTGTGAACAAGCAAAATGTCGGATTTGGGACGATACCAATTCGCATGAGATACAGCAGCACAAGATGCATTTCGTGAAAGTCACTGTTTAATGCGGATTTTGGTCTGACGGAATCATCCATTGGTCTGTGCTTCTTCGAAAACGAAACTGGAATTGCCATAACCGTCAAAGGCGAGCGCTACAAATCGATGCTAAGCAACTTCTTGTGGCCTAAACTGGATGATATGGATACCGACGACTTATGGTTCCAAGCGCATACCACGATGGACATTCTGCCACCGATAACATGCAATTTAACGCCTTTAGATCTCTTCATTTAGGGCTATCATAAATCGCAGGTCCATTCAAATAAACTGCAAACAATTGAAGCACTCAAAGTCAGCATAACGACCGCCATCTAGCAAATTCAGCCAGATTTATGCGACATAGTCATCGAAAATTGGACCTCCCGAGTAAGTGCGCCAAGCAAAGCCGAGGAGGACATTTGAACGACGTTATATTCCATACTTAATGCCATAAAATGTTCTTGCAACTAAAAAAAACATCATGGATATATCACACACATTTCAAAATCGAGTGTCCTTATTGAAAGGCTCCCTGCATAGTCAAGTATCATGCGCAGAAAAAATCGTCAGCTGATACTAGATCTGAATACTTCTACATCTTGGTCGGTTCTAGACCAAAGAAAAAGTGATAGCTGCGTCTCTGGGAGGTTGATTGGTTTCGGTTGTTGTTATTTTCGCCGATCCGATGCTCTTTTCCATTGCTGCGCCCCCGCATAGATCCTATTTGAACCGCCTATCAAATAAGCTAAAGCAAATGCTGCAAGAATATAAGAGTCGTGAGACTTCTAAATACCTCGAAGGCTTGACTGCGGACAAGAGTTCCAATTATTCGCTCTGGAAAGCCGTGAAGTCGACTAAAAAGACCTGTTATGCAATTGCCACCGATAAAAACAGCCAACTGCGAATGGGCAAAAGGAGACAAAGAGAAAACGAATTTATTTGCCGACCACTTGGAAGAAACTTTCAAACCGTTCGAAGGACGTCAATTGGCCCAAGAACTTAATCTCAGAACAGCATCCGACAACTACAATGTAAAATCCGTATCACTGTCTGAGCTAAAGCAAACAATAAAAAACTTAAAAAATAATAAGACTCCAGGATACGATTTGATTACAAGTGAAATTCTAAAGGAGCTACCTCGAAAAGCGTTTGTCAAGCTCCTCCACATTATAAATGCTTCCATGAGACTTTTATACGTTCCAAGCCAATGGAAAGCCGCAGAAGTCATAATGGTTCCAAAACCGGGGAAAAGTCTAAACAACAAAAAATCTAACAGACCCATTTCGCTCCTGCCGATAATTGCAAAAGTCTTCGAAATTCTTCTGCTTAAACGTTTAAAACCGATAACTGAAGAAAGACGATTGATCCCGGATCACCAGTTCGGGTTTACTGTCAAACATTCCGCAATCGATCAGGTCTATCGGATAACAAATGTAATTGAAAACGCGCTACAGGGAAAAAAGATATTTTCAAGCGTTTTTCTCGATGTATCGCAAGCCTTCGACATGGTATGGCACGAGGGCTTGAAGTATAAGCTACAACAAATTTTACCGAGAGAAATGAATAGAATACTCGAATCTTATCTTGAAAATAGACTGTTTCGGGTTAGATATGGGATTGAATACTCTGAATTCAAGGAAATTCAATCTGGCGTTCCACAAGGAAGTGTTCTGGGGCCATATCTATTCTTACTGTACACTAGAGACAAACCTCTAGATGAAGAAGGAAGGAATAGCGATATTCACCGCGATCTGGGAATTGCAACCGTGAAAGACGAAGTAGCAAGCTTTGCTTGTAAACTTCGCACTCGTCTTGTGCATCATTGCAACCAGGAAATAATCCGGAGATTGGAAGAGACAAATCTTGTGCGGCGACTTCAAAATATAAGACCGTTTGGCTTGGCGCCTTAAGGAGAAATAGGAGGTTTTTTTAGGTGGGCGCTGCTATGCCACTGTAATAGGCAGTAGGTGCTTGTGCTTATGGTGCCTGCTGTGGTGGTGTGGTGGTGCTCTTATGAGCACGTGCTCATACCTACCCACGCAAAAAAACAAATTGCTACTGGACGAGTGTTGTGTTCAGCACTTAACCTTCAACTACATCTACAGCCTCTTTGCGCCTCGCATCTATTTCACGCCTTCTTTCCTTTCCATCTGCCTCCTAGAAGGTTGTCCTTAAGAGTGTGTTTCTTCTTGAGCTCGTTCCATTAAAACAGGAAAGATCAGTGTCTGTGGCGGAAAGACAACGCCTGGCTTGCCTCTTTTGCGAGCAACACCTATATACATATGTTACATTTGGGTCACCAACATACTTTTAAACAATTTATCAAGGCTCTTGGATCTGTATCTCTAAAGCCTACCTGTCATAAGAAGGTAACCGAAGAAACGAATACTTAGACAATACCGTCAGAGTTCATCAGTGTCCGTCGTCACTTTCATTCATTTTTAAGTAACATTGGAGCCAGAACGTAACATGCCAACAATAACAAAAACACATTGATGGTTGACAGACTCTACCACAACCAAATATTTGAACTGTAAATTTGTTAATCTAAAGCAGGGTCATTTAACTTTAGGGCCATCACCTCAACGTGCATCCTTCCAACATGTATGCCACCGTCCGTATGCACACAAATGCAATATCTAGTTTGGTCCATCTAATAAAAACCAGCTGTCGATTTTTTCTAAATCCATTAGGGACGCTTGTTAATATTTTATGAGTGTGCCTTTATGAGGTTCACTTCCCTGCATACAAGCATAGGCTGAGTGGATGCCATTTACAGAGTACAGTACAGAAAAAAAAAATAAAATTAGAGGACCTGCCTAATTTAGAAGCCAGTACAAAAGCACCAGCAGTGTATCATGTTACCAGCACTTTGGCGCCGTTTTTTTTTTTTTGTATATAAACTAGTACATACGAACGCATATGCCTCCTCCTTGCCATGTGTAACACTAACTTTCAAATGCTCAAAGAGGCTCTTCCAAACGTGCGCGGCTGCTACGAAGAGGCACATTCAAATATTTACTCACTGGTTTTGTGTTGCAATTTTCATTAAAATTTAGTAGAATTGGATACAGCCACTAGCAGGGTGTGTATCAGCGTCCAGTTTTTACTACAATATATCCTTTTTTCGGTTGAAAATTTCCTGCAGGATGCTTTTTGTAGGGGCCTTTTACTCGTATAAGATATGTACCTACATGAGCGTATGTTGGCATTTCTCGTTTTGCACCTCGTAAATTTGATATGCCATTACCATGCCAACACAACAGCAGTGTCCATTTATCCAGGAGAGGTTCGTTGTTTTCCCTCCACCTGGTTGGGATTGGAATTCGTCTATTTGTCTACAGGAGAGTTTTTGGTCCACGCTAACAAAGTGGATTGAATAAGCTTGTCCCAAAAACAGAATTTTTTGTTTCGATCTTTGTAAGTGTTGATATTTACCTGTCTCTTCTCTATTGTTTTGAAAGATTTCTGTTTTTTTGTTGTTGTTGGTTGCAGGTTTTTGTGTCCGAGAAGGTGGCAGTAAATGATAAACCACATATTCGAAGGGAAACGAAAAACCGAAAAACGTGTGTACAATATTTACATTGGCAGGATAGAAATGTCGTTGTCAGTGTCGACGAATGAAAGGGGATACGCGACAGTGTTGACCAGCACGACAGCAATGAACAATGAATGTGAACGACGATGTTGGACAGGAAGCATTTAGCACAACGCAATGGGGTTATCCTTTGATCTAAACGAGCATCCGAATGGATAACGTTGAAAGGGTTCTGTTCGGCGGCAACAGTTTTGGATTGGGCGCTTTTGGTGGCAAGCAGCTTTGAATAGCAGAAATTAATTACGAACGAGTCTTAAATCTGCCATTTCGTTGTCCTTTTTTTTATTTTTTTTTTTGGTTTAGAATTTGGAACGTTGTGGCCCGGGTGATATTTTTGTGTTTGAGACTTGGATTGTAGGATAAAGATGTGGATTTCGCCGATGACGTCAAACTTAAAGTTGAATTAAATTCTAAATAATTTTCAGTAGTTGAAAAGCGTACATTTCTCGCTACCACCAAGACTACGTGTGTTACACTAAATCCGTTTTCGGGGGCGATGTCCTGCAGGCTGTGTTTTCTAATTGTATCGTCCAAGATACCCTCCTCTTCTTAGTTGGCGTTAAATGTACCAAAAAACAATCTTACTATTGTCCTTGGGGTACTGGTCATGTTGTTAAGGCAAGTTCTCGGAAGCAATCTTGGCAGATTTTCCCTCGTGTAAAGGTATAAGCGTAATTGGGCTCTGAGCTCATGTGCTTGAAGCTTAAGGCATTTTGTTTATGTTTTTCTCCGACCACAAATCGGCACACAGATTCTGGTTCTAGTTCTATTCCCTCTATTAGGCACTCTATTAGAAGTCACAGGTTTTGGATGACATTATTACTCGGCTGGATATGCTCTTTTTAAGGTCGGATTATCCCACGTGCAAAGGAAAGTTTCTTGAATTGTTTTTGTGTATTGAGTTCGTCATTATTAAAATCATCTACATCCGAAAAATTTCTTATTTTATAACTTTTGGCAGATTTGTATGATAGATACGTCAATTTCCTCGATTTCGATACTCCATTGTGAAGGATGATATGAATGCTATCCTTCGCTCCTAGGAACTTCATCAGTGTCACATCTTTCGAAAGACCTAAGCATCGAATTTGTCAAAACAGCAAAATCTTCTGTGAAACAAGCTCCACTATGGCTCTGTCAGAGAAACTAAATCACCTGTACGTTTGCGTCAAATCGTTCAAACTAGCAAATGAAGAATGAAAGGGGCTTCTAAGCCTGAAAGAGTGATTGCATTGAATCGATTATAAGGCCTATTCGGAGCAATTGCTATGGGCTCCAGTTTTGCGAACGAAAGTTTTGCCTAGATCAACAATCTATATCCAAAGCATACTAAATGTCGTATAGAAAGCGCAGATGACTTCCAAATAAATTCAACAGTTGAAGATGTCCTGTCAATACTGTAGAGTCCCGAAAAATCTTGCGTAGAGTGGCCAATACATCGTTCTAAGGATAACTTCGGACAGAGCGACGTGAGATATCAGAGCCTACAGCTTACTCTGATTAAAGCCATGAAAATTCCTTCAAAACTATTTCCCTTAAAACCTCAGCGAGGCTACTAGCACCAGACTTTTAGTCAGACCTTTTGTCAAAGGGTCTTACTAAGGGCGTGATCATGGGATAGGCCACTCTAAAAAGCCCATGGAAAACTACGGCATCTAGACATCAGAAGGAAGACAATATGGATTCGACATTCGAAGCCAAAAAGTCTTAGGCTTCGACATATAAGCAAACGCCTTATCGTCGGAAATGTAATGATTTGCTTTCATATCCTTACGGGGGATAAAAATGACAGCGTCAACGAGAAATTCTATAATCTCCCAGAGCGAACTTTGTAAAGAAGCCATTTTTGAACGGGTTATCGGAAAACGCAGCCGGTATGCCACGTCCAATAATGGATCCGATCCTTAGAATTTGTAATAGGGCGCAACCTTTTAGTAGTCAATTCGCGGTGGTCACATCTCAACATCCATAAAGGAACTTCGTTAGCCGCTGATAAATCAATCGTCAACCAGATTGATCATATTGCGACTCCTTCAGCGTTCTAAATGGCCAAATTTTCCGAGGATCCAACATTGACTCATTTTCTTTGCAATCCACAAAGATCACCAAAGTTCGAAGTCGAAAAGCTGTGATCGTAAGAGATGTCAGAATCTTTGCCAACAGGGTTTCTGTCAACCTCTCTCAAGATACTAGCTCTCATACACAAAATATAGAATACCAATGGGTTATTGGCTTCAAACCTCCGCGACAAACAAACGTCTGTTGCACTCAAAGGAGCATATAAATATGAAGCTACGCTGCACCGGAGGACGAGAGCTGCTTATGAGCAGTACGAGCAAAACAGAAGTCAAGAGCACGTCAGGGCTTCAAAGTCAGAATGAAAGCCTGCAAAGATGATCAAGGACAACTAGTAGTTGCTAGAACGGTGATCGTGGTCAAAATATCGCTGTCATTCGGAATACATCCTTGGATGAAGACGAGAAAGAATTACATCCTGGAACATCGAAAGGCTGATCAAAAGATGGCCTGGTTGGAAATATGTACCAGCTCATCCACACGATATGCTCAGGCAAAGCACGCCCGAAGCATGGAATCTCAGCATCGAGTCGTCAATGAAGATTTCGTGAATGTCGAAGGGGAAGCGGCCAAAATGATTCTGACAGTAAACAAAGGCGAAACAGGGCACATGATGTCATCAGGAAAGCACGGAAACTACCGGTGGCTAGACCGTCATCTTTGGCTGTATACTCGTATCTTCAAGATAGTTACGGACTTCATCCACATGGGCTCCGCGTATACAAGGAGCAACGACCTCACCGCCAAAAAATCTCATAAGACTAAACAGGGTTTATACAAGACCTTTACTATCCCTGCTCGATTGGCAGAGGCTTGGACCTATTTGAAGGCAGATGAACAACGGCTTGGCCATTACGAGAGAAAGATATTGCCTCCAATTTTCGGTCCAGTTTGAATTGACTGGGAATAGAGGAGGCGATTTAATTACGAAAGGCATGACGCAGCAGAGGACGACCGTATATAAAGTGGCGCCCGCAAGTGAAAGAGGAACTCATCAACTTGGAGTGTGCCAGTGTAGGCAGCTGGCAAATTATTGTGCTAGTTGGAGAAGCCTGGTTGAGACTCGGATTTTCTGCAGACTGTAGCGCTACCAAAGCAGGAGAGTAGATTACATCGAAAACGATAAAATAACCTAGTTTGATAATTCTACCCAGTTTCGGGGTAGAAGGTAAGTTGCTTCTAACATTTACTGCAGAGCTTCATCGATCACTTAACGATGGCTGTGACAGCAATGCTTCGAACAAAATGTGTTCAACGACGAACATTCAAAGAAAAATTACTCTGTGGTGTCTTCACAGACTTTTTAAAGATGTCAAAAGCCCTTCGACTCGGTAGTCTTGGAATTTCATGGCACATCTCAACTGTTACGACGCAAGTGGTCCTAGCCCAGATTCAGAGACTCAGAACTCCTCGATTTGTCTAGCAAGTTCAGCTACGATCGTGTTTCCCCTAATCCTATTAAGATCTGGAATATAGGAAAATTCACTGGGTTTAGGGTTTCATCTGAATTTTCCAGTTAGCTTGAGCTAAGTTACAAGGTTCAGCAAGAGTAGCTCGATTGGCATTTCCATCTGCTCTTTTCAATACTGCTCATGTTCAATACGTTCTCCTTAAAGGCATACGGGCCACTTCATTTATTGGTCTTGGAACATCCCCTACTGCCAAGATTCTGGACATAGCCTGTATTGAGTTCGGAGAAAGTTGACGTCAAGTTTTGGGAACAACCACAGTTTTTTTATGACTAGTTGCGATGGCATATTCATAAACCAGAAGACATAAGACGCTACGTAACTTATATGAAGACCTAGAGACTTGGCGTCGGTACGAAGAAGCTGTCAGAATTAAATCCCAAACGTTCATTGCAACAAAAGAGGATAGAAGATCATGGGCTTCTTCGTAGGAAAAGCAAACTAAAAGAGCGCGTTTCTGATTCTTCAGAAAGAAGTTTTATGAAAAAATAAAGGCAACAAGACTGGAAAAATGAGGACAAAACAAGTGTACGAGTATAGCGTGAAGAAGTGGCGCACATCGACGAATCGGGCAGAACATCACAATACACAGCTTTAACTCAGAGGCAGTTAGAGGTATCGTCTTTCATCTCTCCGCTAATAACTTTGATCATGACGCTTCGTCAAAAATAACGCGAAGACTTCCACCAATCATCGTTGTTGCTAACCTAAAAAGACCCTATATAGGACCCTAATTATCCCACACCTCTATGGCGCAGTAGGATATGTAGACATTGGCAAAAGAGGATAAAGATATCCTTCGGCGCTTCAAAGGCAAGATTCTTCAAGTGATTTTTGATTTCACTTGCGTTGCTGTATTTAAGCTCCTCTAAAGTTGGAAGAAGGTCTTCTGTAATATGTACAGCGAGGTCTGCTTGGAAAAGCGTGCAGAGGTAATACACACCGTCGATCTTGCCTGGAGAGTTTTCGATTCTTACAATAATGAGCTACAATGCAACATACAACGAGATGTCTTTATATGGCTCCTCCTTCCAATTCGGCTTTACAAGAGCCAAGTGTGTCGAGGATGCATGGTCTTTCCTAAAAGACAGAGTCCTCAGAAGCAGGGCCAGTGTAGCTATAGGCATCTTTATTGATTATAAAGGTGCCTTTGATAACCTGAACTGGCAGAGAATAGTAACCAGGTTTCAGGAATTGGGCTGTCGGGAAATTGGGCTTTGGGGAAGCTACTTTTCCGATAGAAAGTACGCACGACAGCGTCTCAATTAATGTAGAGAGAGGTTGCCCCCTCTGGACCACCATCTGTGGTCCTTTTATTTGGAACCTGAGGATGGATCCACTCTTGCGGCGACTAAATGAGCTCTGTGGGTGCTGCGCCTACGCAGATGACCTGCTCCTCATCCTCGAAGGCCAGTCTAGGGCAGAAATCGAGGTATTAGGAGAAAGAGCTCTAGCAGTCGTTGCTGAATGGGCAGAAAGCATTGGGGTAAGTGTGTCGCAGGATAAGACTGTTTCAATGAAGCTCAAGGGCAAAATGAATGTAAGACGTCGGGCTCCTGCATTAGATGTGTGACTGAGTGTATGAACTTCATGCCTGGTTCGAACCAGACAACGCATGCTGAGTGCCGTAGGCCAGGTAAGGCGCATTTTGCGATCTGACTGGGGACTCAACAGGCGTTCTGTTCGTATCATATACGATGGCTTTTTGTTGCCTGTGCAACATATGAAGCATCGGTATGGTACGACAGGGTTATGACTGTTGATGGTCGAAGGCGGATCTTGACTTGCCAAAGAGTCGCATTGCTTGGATGTTTACCGGTTTGCCACACTGTCTCCACAGAGGCAATGCAAGTGTTGCTTGGAGTGCCACCTCTGGATCTGGAAGTGATACGTCGTGGTATTGCTTTCAAGATCAGAAAAGGTCTCCCTCTAAATGTGCGCGATTGGGTTTAGCCGGAAGAAGTGGATGGCCTATCCCTGAAGCAGCGTAAAACCTTGCTACAAGCATGTGCTCTATCTAGATGGTAATCTAGATGGGATGCTAGCGAAAATGGCTCCTAAGGGATGAGCTAACAATGAGAATTTTTCCTGAACGAAATTTTAACCTCAGCCTGGGCTTTTTGTTGACCGGGCATGGCTCTCTTAATGCATTCTTGCATAACAGGGGGCTTAGCGGGGTTGCGAGCTGCTCATGTGGAGCCATTTATGAGGACTGGCTTCATGTCCTATGTGAGTGTCCCAATTACTCTGACATAAGGAAATTGCAGGCTGTAAGCATCACCTTTAATGGTGAGACCTACGATGTCAGTGGAATTATCAGTGATATCGTACGGTTCGAAAGAACCCGTAGGGTTGCAAAAGAGGTATTTTATAGAAGACGCAGTAGGCAGCTAGAGGGTAGATCATAGGGTTTTAAATTCATTGTTCAAGTTGTTGAAAGGCCGCCAGTCCTGGGCAGTGAGGTGCCCAACTGGAAGTAACCTCAAGGTTGCGAAGCTCGACCGGAAGCTATATTCTGGTACCACGGGAGGTCAGGAGCCCCCGGAACTATGGTTCCAGCCTGACCTAGGAGTAGTTCCCCTTGTGGGAGTATCGTGGTGGCTGTAGGTTTGTACCCAAAATCGCGGGGAGAACAGAACTAATGGTGCTTGGACATCTCATGGCTTAGAATGTGTGTACTACGATCTGTGCTAAGCCATCGGATTGCTATGGAACCAATTGGTCTGCTCGATATGGAGTTGCATTGCAACCGGGTGCCATAACCCACAGAATGGCTGAGGTATTAGATAGGCCTCGACCTTTCACCAAAGGGGAAGTTCGTGCCTTACACACGACTTCGAATCTGGTACTGGTGGTAGAATTTGTACTACCCGAAGGGCGCTTCTCAATGCATTGTTTTGATATCTTGTGCGAAGACGCAACGTAGGCTTAAGCCCTCACGGCAGGTACCTACGTAAAACACAAGAGACATCTGTCTTTATATGGAAGAGAATGCAGTTGGCGAAAGACCGCGCTATCTGGAAGTATTTTTTGAGCACATGTTAATCCCTACTGAAGCTACATCTAAATAAGACTACAACTAAATATTCAGAGACACCTTTCACATGTAGTAGAGTCAAAATAGTCATCTTCCTCCTTCTTGTGAATAGAATAATCTCAGTCTTAAGAGGGTTGACTAAAGCTCCAGTTCTGCTGCACACATCAGTAATCAATTCTGGGTAGTCTTACCGAACTCACATTCCAAATACCACTTTTGCAGATCACGTCTAAAACCCTATAGGGTCCCCATGACTGACTGAAACCAACAAAATAGATGAATTACTTTCGTGGTTCTTTACAAAAACGACCCGAAAGCAGTGAAACCCTGCCTAAGTAGGCCTTAAAGTGATGTAAATTCTCATTAACTTCCCACTCAATGTAAACGAAAACACAAGCTCCGGCAAAGTCATCTATGAAAAACTCGCTGCCATTCAGGACCAAATAGTTTTCATAAAGCCACCATATTCGTAGTTCATCTCCCACCCTGTGGAAATAAAATGAAAAGAGGTGAAGGAAAATAACAACCACTTGGGAACGTCAGACGTTCAAATAAAAACACCATTATGCCCTTCTCGACTTACTCGTACTCCTCGAGTCCTCGACAAGATGACGGGATTGAACAGGCAGGGGAATGAAAGGAAAACATCATATCACATCGCATTGATGTAACACTGTGCAGCTAGTTGAAAGACGGAAGAGAAGAGCAAAAATAAAAACAACACACAAACACAACCAGTAAACAGCATCACCACTTCAAGTGGAAAGTATCCTTTTTGGGCAAGCTGCTGTGTTCTTCTGCTACTTCCAGCATATTTATCTCTCTCTCATAATTCGAAATGATGCCTCTAGGGCACTCCACCCGATGATGTAGCATCACTACGAATACTATTCGTATCTCCTCTTTACTGGGTTAACATATTTGGGGCCTGCCACTACACTCACACACGAGTATGGTGTTGAACATGTGTAAATAGAAGGGCTACCCCTTAATTCCCGCATAAGAAAGGTCTCGCCGAGCACTATGGCGTTGCTATAGAGACTCCTAGTTCCTTCCAGCTATTGCTGCTGTGATACTTACTCAAACCTTAATATTAGAAACGTGATGCTCTCGTTGTCCTGTATCAAATTACACAGCTCCAAGGCTATTTCGCCCAGAGAGGTGGTTGATTTCGATGCTGGTGATGTTGGTAAACTTTAATCAGTCGAAAGAAAAGGATCGATCCTTGACCCAATGTGTGCAATAAGTGATGAAAGGATTTTCAACCATTTAAAGGGTTAGTTCTAGTCATTAACTTTATTGGGGATGACAGCAATAAGGGTAGTCAGTTGTACTTTCCCACAAAAACAAAATCACTATCCCTCGTCAGCAGAAATGCTCGTATATACGAGTATACGAGTATACGAGTATTTTTTTTTTTTTTCTTTTTGGAGACCATTGCATCCTGATAGAGGGCATTTTATTTTGGAAATCCAAGAGATATAGCATAAACACTTTTATTGGCACTTGGTGCTGGAAATGTAAGTGTCTTTCCTATGGAAAGAAGCAAGGGAAATGACATCACCTATAGCTGTAGTTGATCGCCGGCATAATACTCGTAAATCGAAACAAAAAGGACAAGCAATGAGATGGAAAAAAACGAGCGCGAAAATATTCGTAATTCGCATCCTGGGGGAAGCACTTCGGCTTGCAGCTAAAATGCAAAGTAGCACTTAAATTTATGTTTTCTCTTATACTTTTGCGATTATTGCCAGCTAGTAATTGTGTACAGTCCTCTGTGCGACGAATGACAAAATAAATGGCGAACGGGGAATGAAATAAGAAATCTACGTAAATGAATGCTTCAGAGAAAGGATGCAATAGCCAGGGGTAAATCGCATAAAGACCCCGTGGTGCTTTGGTAATAACTTTGAATTGAATTGGAAAGGATGCCATTTGGGACTGATTGTTATGGTGGAAGAGGGCCAACTTGAGTGAAGTGCTCAAGCCCAGCTAAGTTAAGTGAAAGAGCCCCCAGTTGGAATACAGAGTCACGACGATACTTCTACGGATATGTGCGACATTACGAACATCAGTAAATATGTTATAGTGTTATTCCGTCCGGTATCCAAGTCTGGTGGACTAAATCCGTTGACAGACTTCTTATGGTTCGGTTTTTTTTTCTGTCTTTCCAAACAAATTTCCATGTCTTACTAGGCGCAAAGCTTATAAATTTTGTCGATGAACACGCAGAAAATCGTTTTTTTTTAAATAAGCTCTTTCTGCTATAGGGGATATGCAAGCGCACATAAGGCGAATTTGCCCTTGTTGCGGATCAGGCCTCTCAAGGCCTCCGCTGGTTGTTCGGCTGATCCGAACATCGTTGTCCTTTTCTACTTTTGAAGGGTCATCAAGAGCAAATCCTTCTTTTTATGAAAGTCTTGAGATCTTACATCTCTAAACTCGTTAGCACAAGATTTTGAGCATGAGAAAGCTGTCCGCGCGATGGGTGCCGCGTTTGCTCACACCGGAGAATAACCGGAATCGTGAGACCACTTCAAAGACGTGCTTGGCAATATTTAATCGAAATCCGGAGGAGTTTCTGCTTCGTTTCGTGACTGTGGAGGAGACATGGTACACACTAGAGACCAAAGAACAATCGAAACAGTAGGTTTTACCCGGTGAACGTGCTCCAAAGGAGGCGAAAACCGTGCCTACGGTCGGAAAGGTGTCAAAACTAAGCGTCGGATTGTCACCAAATTTCGAAAGGCGGTAATGAGGTATACTCATTTTGGCTTAGTAGCGCCACTTATCTTCCAATCCGGGTACTCATTAAACAGCCCTCGTACATATGTAGATCCGTTCGGTTTGGTGGTACTGAAAGAAGTAGTTTCTCACTAAATCCTATGGGATGCTGGTAGCTTTACTGTTCGTTACCAACCGTCTTTGTGAAAACGCTTCTTGTGTTGCGAATTATACATTTTCGTTCCACATTACAATTCACTAAGACCAGCCTTATATGCGCGAATGTGGCAATGTAGGAAAATGATGAGGATACCAAGGAAAGTCTTTACGAGCTCCTAGAACCTGAGGAGCCTGTAAGTAGTGACTTTAATGCCAAATTGGAAACGAATTCGCCTTTAGCAGCGCCAAAAACATACACCACATCATATTCGGATACGGAGTTAAGCAGATAGACATTCCGAGCGGAACGAAGATCATCGAAGCAAGCACATGCTTCTCACATCCTAGGACATTGCGGTCTACAGATCAAAATACAGTAGTGAGAAGACACGCGGTTAGTTTTCTAAAGGTCTGCACATTCAGAGGTGCCAACATTGACTCCGGCCGCTACCGAGTAGTAGCCAAAGTACGAATCCAAATATCAAAGGGTACAACGCCAGGAAAATACTATAAGCAGCTTTATCGTCGGGCGGCTACAATCGAAAGAGATCACCGAAGCCTTTGCCGATCGCGGCTTTCTATACCTCAGAGGAAGGAGAGAATAAACAAAAAATTCAAGATCCAAGGATTAATGCAGACGTACAGTTTCAGATAAACAGGAGGCATGCCATCCAAACCTGCACGCAAAGACTTGAGCTGAATTGAAAGCTGTTGTCCACACGTACTAGGAGTGCAGTGGATACAAGTCGAACGTAAACTTCTCCGACGGAAATAGAGGAAGTACGAACTACGCGAAGTTGAAGAGATCGAGAGATTCTACTCTAGGAATAGTTCAATTATGTGATACCAGAAAGCAAAAAGGACGTGTCAGGGTAAAAAAACCGAACCGAATCCTGCAGAAACGACCAATAAAACATTGTAGTCGTGCTAAAAAAAAATGCAACGCAGCGAGTGCTAAAAGTTATGATAAATCTCTTCTGAGGATTTGGAGCAAACGACGAAAATACCACTGTCAAGCAGGGTACACCATTTAATCCGGGCAAAAACCATGAAAACGTCCATCTATCTGACCAAAACGAAGTGAAGATACGAATCCGACTCTTTAAGACTAGAGGAGCATGCACCACCTCATATATACTATTTGGTCAGACGAACGCATACCATTGAATGAAATCTGAACACCGCCTATTCGGTGTTGAAGAAAGGAGACACCTTGAAATGAGCCAACCATAGGGGCATAAATCTACTACACGTCGCGTGCAAGATCCTTGCTCCCGTATTATGTGAACGTCATAAGCTGATCGTCAACAACGTGAAAAGTCCACAACAGTGAGGTTTAAGACCTGGTAAATCCTGCATCAATCAAATTTTCACTCTGGGGCAGATCTTACAGAAGACGATGCGAACGCAAATACGTTTCCTCATTTCCTCCTTGTATCTAAATTTCTCCTTCCATGGACAATGTAGTGTCAATGACTTTGGCATTCTGTTACCGTTCACACGGTCAATACACTTGATTTAAATGTCATCTATTAGCAAGAGAAGGTAAACTGTTCCCTAAGAGTGCAACGAAATTTATGAGGGTACGTCAGGTGGCGAAGAGACCTCCCTGGCGGACGGTTTCGCTCAACAGGCTGTTAATTATTAAAACACTTTAGATATTATTATTATTATTATTTATTTCTAGACTGTACATTAAGAATTACATTCTCATTATTTGTACTTATTCATAAAAATTTAACATTAAGGTAAACTAACCCAGCAAACCAATGGAACTACAGAAAGTCGCTATGCACTCTCTAGGCTTAGAGAGAGAAAGATATATGAAAACATTCGTCTCTTTCTCGCCTATCTACACGACAAATCGGACTCGGTCTGCTACGAAGGGAAGACCAAAACCAGCGTCATGGTATCCATCCAGCAGGAAGGCCTCCCTACCGACCCTATCAGTCTCAGGAACCTTTATGTCAGGTACCACGAGATTTTTAGCATGTTCCCTCAGAAAGTAGCAGACGACCTTGCTGCTTTCGGCCACTACGTTCACTCTAAACGAGTCTCACACCTACAGCGAAGCCGAGCTGACCACGATAAATTTTTTCGTCCATAACGTGCCTTCCTCGTCAGCACTTAAACCATCCCGCCATACATCTCCACCCCACAACATCCCTCTTACATTTTACTACCAGAATGTAAGAGGACTTCGCTCCGACATAAAGAACCAGGAATTGTTCCCCCCTACTTTTAATGTTTTTCGCGACGACGATCCTACCCGCCCACATGATGATTCCCCCTGTCGAGGCGTCCTACTGGCGATCCACAATAGCCTTAACTCTTCTCCCATTACCATCTCTTCATCCTCTAAAGTCGACTTTGCCGCTATAAAAATATCACCCCCCTTCAAGTCCCTTTACGTTTTATGTTGCTACATCCTGCCAGCTCAACCTACCGAATCTTACCAACTTGTTGTCAATGCGATGGACCATTTAAATGACTACTGACGATATCTTTATTTTCGGCGACTTTAATCTTCCTCAGCTACAGTGGATTCCATCAGACGAACAATCGTTCTTCATCGCTTCAAATGCCAACTCAGCTAAGGAATGTCTCTTCTTAGATCACTTAACAGACTCAAGTCTATGCCAAGTCAGTGGTGTATCCAACTATATGGGCAGGCAATTGGACCTTATTTTCACAACAGATTCAATTAACTCCTCAGTCTCACTCTCCCCTATCTCTCTCTACAATCGACAACTACCCCCCCTCCCCTTCTACTTCCATTTTTTCATAACTCTTCTTTCCAGTCCATTCCTCCCACAGCTCTCTCATCCTACGACTTAGCAGATCCCCCTTTAACTTTCACAACCTAAGTGTAAATGATGCTTTATCCATTTTTTATAAAGAAATATTTAATTCTTTTAGTCTTTACGTTCCGTTTTCACGCCTTAAAACATCATCTGTTAATCCTCCCTGGTATGATCGCAAGCTTCGTTCCTTACGAAATATGAGAAACAAGTTATGAGCTGTTTTCCTGCGTACCAGATCCTTTTCCGACTATTCCATCTATCTTGGTGCTTATCTTCATTTCACCGAACTTTACGATTCCCTTTACCAGCGTTACCTTAATAATGCGCAAGTCAACCTTATAAATGACCCTAAGTCCTTTCTCCAATTTGTTAACTACAAAAGAAAGTCCGATGGTTACCCTCCTTCCCTCTCTTTCAACAACAATTCATCAACCGATTCACTCACCATTGCCAACCTATTTGCCAGCTTCTTTAAACAATCCTTCACCAACGACTCCTTTGTATCAGATCCATCCTATTTTAGTTACCCACTGAATTTCTCCAATGGCCCACTTCTCTCTCACATCTTGGACCCCTCTTATATCGAATATAAATTACACCAACTCAATGACGAATTTAAACCCGATCCAGATGGCCTCCCTGCCATATTTCTTAAAAAATGTTCTTCGTCTCTTTCCCTTGCCCTTTCTGATCTCTTTCGTCTATCCCTTTCACAAGGAGAATTTCCTCAGGTTTGGAAAACCTCCTTTATAACCCCGATCCACAAAAAGGGATCAAAGAACGAAATAACAAACTATCGTTCAATCGCTAAACTCTCCCATATACCCAAACTCCCCGAAAGTATTTTGTATGAAACTCAAAGTTTCCAATGCAAATCACTTATTTCCCCTAGACAACATGGCTTCCTAAAAGGTAGGTCAACCACCACAAATCTCGTTGAATTCGTATCCTTTGCCATCTCTGCCCTAGAGAACGGCAACGAAGTCGATGTAGTTGCAACCAATTCTAGCAAAGCCTTCGATAAAATCTCTCATCGATTCAAATTGTCTGCCCTCGGCTTTGAACCCATACTGTTAAAATGGATATCCTCTTACCTCGAAAACCGTTTTTACAGTGTTCGTTTTAGGTCAGCCCACTCCGCTCCATTTTTGGCCATCTCTGGAGTTGATCAAGGTAGCCATCTCGGTCCCCTTCTCTTTATATAAACCATAAATGATCTCGATAGGATCATTAAATACTCGTCCGTCTCCCTTTACGCCGACGATACCAAATTTTTCAAAACCATTTCCTCTCCCCATGACTCCTTCCTTCTTCAACAAGACCTTGATAGTTTTTCGATCTGGTGCCTCAAAAATTGTTTGGAACTTAATATCACCAAATGCCAATCCATCACCTTTTCACATAAGCGGCTCAAATCTCCTCCCCGACTCTACCTTCTCCACAACCAACCTATCTCCTCCGTTGAATCTCTTCGCGATTTCGGCATTTTGTGTGATAGGGAGCTCAACTTCCGTTTGCATACGGATGGGATAATCCTTAAAGCCAATTCTGCACTAGGTTTTGTAAAACGATGGTCCAAAGAATTCACCAACCCATACGTGACCAGGTCCCTCTATATTACCTTTGTTCGTCCCCTCCTAGAGTACGCCAGTCAAGTATGGTCCCCATATCATCGCGTTCAAATCTCGAGAATCGAAAGCATCCAGCGCCGTTTTCTTCGATTCGCTCTTCGAGGTTTGCCCTGGGATGATTCTTTTACTCTGCCCCCCTATCAAAACCGTCTCAACCTTATTAACCTAAACACCCTTGAGGAACGCCGAGATGCAGCCGACTTTCTCTTCATTCATCGACTTCTTTCAGGTCAGGTTGAATGCACGTCCCTTCACAATTCTATTTTCCTCAACACTAACCCTCGTAATCTACGTACCCCTCGTCTCTTCTATCTCCCAACCCACCACACCACCTACGGCGCGAACGAACCAATCTCCCGCATGCTACGAAAAATTAATTCAAACCCTAGCGTCTTTGACTTCCACCGCACCACTTCCTACCTCAAATCGGTTCTCCTTCACCAGAATAATCAACCTTAGTTTTAAGTTTTAGTTTAAGTTTAATTTTAAGTTATAGCTTGTATCGGTTATTTAGTTTTGAGCAATTTATACAGAAATGTGCAGTTTAGTATATTTGTATGTTGTCTAAGGGTACATCCGGTAAGCTTAAGGGTAAATCTCGAAATGTGGTTATACTTACGGAGACCATATATGTAGCGAATCGCCGAATTAAATGCTAATTCTAGTTTCCTAAAGGACATTGAATCAATATTACTATAAACTACTGAGCTGCAGTTTATAATGGGCATAAAGAGAGCCCTTACGAGTTTAAGCTTTGTTAAGGTCAGGACGAAGGGGGATGAGATATAAAGTCAGCGTAGACCACCATATATTCTTTTGATAACGTAATTGATATGAATTTCACAGGAAAGTTTGCGGTTGATATATATTCCTAAGTTCTTCACCTCATTTTCATAGGGAAGCAATTGTCCCATTAAATTTATTTGTGGCAAGCAACTGGAATGAATCCTGTCATTACAGATAACAATTGCTTTAGATTTAGCAGGGTTTAAGGACAGTTTATTGAGAACAGACCAGTTATATATTCTTTCCAAGTCCTCATTAAGTCTAGCTATACAATCATCCATTAAGCCAATCGGTCTGGATAGATATACCTGAGCATCGTCTGCATATAAGTGCACCGATGCATCAAGACAGACCTTAGGCATGTCGTTTATAATCAATGAGAACAAGAGTGGTCCTAGAATAGATCCTCCTGAATGCACTGCTAGAAAACTTGAACTTCCCTGGCTAGTATGTACTTGTTGAATTCTGTCATTTAAATAATTAGATATAAGAGATGCAGCGTTATTACCAAAACTAAATTGACTTTTCAGCTTCTCAATCAAGCGTTGATGGTTTACACTGTCAAAGGCTTTAGAAAAGTCCAATAAGCACAGAATGGATACATTATTCTTATCATACGCTCTTCTTAAATCATCTAGAATTTTTATTACAGCCGTGGTACAACTGTGATTTTTTCTAAAGCCTGATTGAAACGGATATAACATTTTATTTAAACTTATGTGCTCATTGATTTGGTTTTTTAATAAAATCTTAAAAATTTTTGATAGGCACGGTAAAATACTTATAGGCCTAAAATCATCTGGCTGATTCCTCGTAGTATTTTTAGGCACTGGCACAACTTTAGCATATTTCCAAGTTGAAGGAAACTCAGATCTTATGATACATGAGTTAATATATCCAGAGCATAATTAGTTTTATAAATTTAATAGATATACAATCTACTCCTACCGCGTTTGATTTGATTTTGGATAAGGCTTCAGCCACATCACTCCCTAAGACACAGTGAAACTCAAGATAATTAAAATTATCATGATTGGTTACAGTAAGGTCAGTATTGCTGTTATTAGCTGTAACTGAACTATCCAATGTTCTAAGAAAAAATCTGTTTAAGTGGTTCGGGTCTAGGTCGCATCCCACTGACGTCTTTTCAACAATTCTTAAGGATCGGGGGTTCTTCCAGAGAGCAGAGCTAGGCTGGGTAGTATTAAGCTTTGAGGAGTAAAATGTTGCTTTGGCTTTTCTTACCTCGGCCGTAGCTCTATTTCTTTGAAATTTGAAGATATTTCAATTATTTCTACTACAATACGATCTATCCCTATTTAAAATATGTTTTTTAACGTTTTCAGAGAACCAGGGGACAACGTTGTTGATGACTTTCTTAACTTTAACTGGTACATGTTTCACAAAAAGTGACTGGACAAGTGATTGGAAAGTATTTACTTTATCATCGACTGAACAAGTTTCCCAACAAAGATGCCAAGGACTGTATCTGTATATCTAAGTTAACAAAGATTAGGTCATGGTATGATGGAATATCTGGAAAACTTACTTGTTTGTATTTTTTTTTTTATAATCGGCGCGCGCTCAAGGTGTTTTGTACCCTTAAAATGTTCGTACACAGCGCGGGCGAAGGAAATTTAGGGAGGAAGAAAAGACAGGTACCGATGTACATTGTTTTTAAATGTTTGCAAGTTATAACGACCAGGAAACACAGAGGTCGGCAGGGCATTCCATAAGCGAGTTGTACGGCTTCGGAAAGAATCACGATATTTAAGAGTACGTCCGAAAATGGGCTTGAGGGTATACTGGTGAGCATTCATAGCGAGACGGGTGTTACGGTTGAAAATTTGAATGGGCGGAATGCTACTGGCAATTTCAATGGAGCACTGGTGGTGGAAATAGCGATAAAACAGAGCGAGACACGAAACATTTCGTCGGTGTTCGAGGGTGTCCATTGCCTGGGTATCAACTATGAGTTTTATCGCACGGTTTTGAATCCTATCTAGCAGGTGCAGAGATGTTTTAGGAGCACCTGACCAGATGTGGGCATTGTACTCGAATTTCGGGCGGAAAAATGCCTTATATATTGAGGCCAGATCAGAGGGGGTAAAATATTTCTTACATCGCTTGAGGAAACCTAGATATTTCGCAGCATTTTCGGCGACATCGAATATGTGGCCATTCCAACGTAAGTTATTACTGATACACATACCGAGAACGGAAAGTTTCTCGGTTTCGACGATGCAAGTGCCATTCATGGATAATTGCTGGGTATTTGAATTTCGCTTTAATGACAGCAGACAGCATTGAGTTTTGGAAGCATTAAATTCTACTCGGTTGATAGTTCCCCAGTTGGTTATGCTGTTAATATCGGAATTTAATGAGCTTAGCATACGCTGCCGTTCCCGTTCTACAGCCGAAGAGCAAGGGCGTGAGTCCGGGAATAAATATGAAAAGCAGAGAGTACTGTCATCAGCAAAGGAATATATTGGACTAGAAGTAGCAGACAAGAGATCATTAATGAAAATTAAAAAGAGTGTCGGAGACAGAACGGAGCCCTGGGGCACACCAGCATTTATTTTGTGAATATCAGACTTGAAACCGTCCAAGACAACTTAAATTGAACGTTCCGAAAGGTAATTTCTAATCCATTGAAGAAGAGAGTCATCGATCCCAAGAGCAAATGCCTTAGAAATATCAAGTGCAACTAACTTGCTTTCGCCAGATTGATGTACGCTTTGGTTCCACTTTTCGGTGAGACATGCCATCAAATCACCAGTGGACCTGTTGCTACGAAAACCATATTGCGGGTCATTGAGAAGTTTTCGTGTTTCGAGATATTTCATGAGCTGACGGTTTATCAGCGTTTCCATGACCTTGGAAAGAAGGGACGTAAGTGCAATGGGTCTGTAGGAGGATAGAGAAGAAGATTCGCCTTTTTTAGGGACGGGCTGGACAAATGCTGTTTTCCATCTGCTCGGAAAGAGTCCTAAAGAGTAGGACTGATGAAAAAGCTTACGCAGTTGTTTTGCCAGCGTGGAAGAACACCTCTTCAGAAGAAGGGGAGATATACCATCTGGACCAGCGGACTTATGCATGTTGAGATCTTTAAGTACTCTTGCTACTACACGAGTGCGAAAGTGGATTCGTCCCATTGAAGATTCGACGCACTCAAGTGTAGGCGGTGACAAAGTACAGTCTGGGAGTGTTGAGCTAGCCGCAAAGTGTGCAGCAAGCAGATTGGCCTTGTCCAAAGAGCTGACAGCTGGAATGTCATTGTAAATGAGCGTTGGGATGGAGGATGAGGCAGAATTTCTAATGTTTTTGACGAATGACCAAAAATTTTTACTGCCTTTGGGACATTGTAGTATTTTTTGCCTCAGGTTTTGGTCATATTGGAATTTCACACGCTTAAGAAAGGCGTTGCAGTCATTTCTGGCTCGTTTAAACTTTTTTCGGTTTTCCTCTGTCGGGTTGGTCTTGTAGGACCGAAAAAAACAGTTCTCTAACCCTGACAGCCTCTTTACAGCTCGAGTCGTACCATGCCTTTTCTTTTGGTTTGATACTCTTCATCCGATGAGGGATAAAGCATCTCATTCCAAAGAGAATAGTTTCTGTGATCATGTCAGCAGCGGCATCCACGTCGTTATCGAGGAAACATAACGACCAGTTAAAATTCCTAAAGAAGTTGTTAAGTCCGCTCCAATTGGCTTTCTCGTATTGCCATACGGTTCTTTTAGGGATCTTTTCTCTAACTGTGTGGTGGGTGTACGAGAAATTAGCTGATATGACATAATGGTCCGACGAGCCTAGAGGGGAGAGTACATCAACGCAGTACTTGTCAGGGTGAGAGGTTAAAAACAAGTCCAGGGTGTTGGCGGTATGACTATCAACGTCTGGTATGCGTGTGGGCTCATTTACAAGCTGGGTTAAGTTATTTTCCGCAGCGAAGATCTCAACACACCGTCCTTCGGGTGTTGTGTATATTGAAATCGCCCGTAATCACGATTTCAGTATGAGGATACAGGGATACAATTCTTTGAATGGAGTCAGACAGCGCATCAAACTCGTGAAAGGTCAAATTGCTGTCCAGTTTGGGGCTTCTGTAAATAAAGCAGTAGTGGATAATTTGCTTACGGAGATGGAATTTTAACCACATGAAATTGAATTCCGGATTGGAACAGGGACTACATTGTAGTGGAATTTGGTAAGCTACATCACTACGCACATAAATGGCGAGACCGCGATGGGGAAAGAATAGTGGCACTAGTTCGTAGCCAGGTAGCTTCAGATCATTGCGGTCTGAGAGGTGTGGGCGGGGATCTACCTCTGTTTCGCTAAGTGCCAAAACAGCTGGTCGGTACTTACAGACGTGGACCCTGAATTCCCTAGACATAATCACAAACAAACATAGTAGACACAAACACCGACGATACTAAGCAGGGCTGCGAAGTGAAAATTCTGACGATGGTTTACTGAATCAAATTGCTGTAGGTGTTATGCCCAACAATATGAAACAGTGCACCAACAAAATTTTCACACACAACCCGCTATCCATCACTGTGACTAGCTCTAAGTTTGATGTTAAGACTATATCAAGAAGACTTTCTTTGCAATGGGGACGAAAATGAGTAGCTGTGGAAACATTGACAATATTTAGATCAACCATAGAACATTCATTTTTTAAGTTTTGTGATAGATTGTTGTCTAGTAAGAGATCAATATTAAGTCCACCGCACACAACCAAGGATGAATATTTAGAACTCTGCATACTGATACTTTCAAAAAACTGACTGCTTAAACTTTTGTTTGGATTATACACACAACCAATTAGTACACTTGTAACACTATTCATTATTTCAATAAACATAAACTCAACCTCGGAATCTTCTGACGACTCAATTACTTCACATTTAAATTTCGATTTACAGTATATGGCAGCTCCACCACCACGTTTCTAGTTTCTGTCGTTACGTAAGATATAATACCCTGGTATATCAATAGCATAATTACTGATATTCTCATTTAACCAACTTTCGATAATGCAAATAAAATCAATTGATCCGTCGTCAATGTGTGAGGGTATGCTTTGCGTATTAAAGTTACATACTCGTATTTTTAGCCCATTTGCAAATTTGCTGAAAATGTTAAGCATAATGCGAGGAATACAATAAGTGTTCACACCATAAGGAATCATTACAAAATAAATAAAAGTACAATATATAAATTAAAAAAAAGGAATAATACACAAGTAGTGAATATATAAAAAACAGCAATCAATAATGTACAGCTGGATATAAGTCAAGGTAATGCAGCTACTTCATATCAACAACAAAAATCGCGCTGATGCAAGCATAATATAAATACGATATTTATTGGGTCAATCCAACGACCTAATATGCTGATGGTGCATTACCGCCAATGACTTTAGTTTTTAAGTATTTATTGTAAGTGATAGAGTAAGTAATTTTTATGTATAAAAGGCGTAAAATAATAAAGAACAAATGTCAGTATTGATTTACAACAATACCAGATCATCTGTCATTTCCTTACAGGAATATCTTCAACATTAGTGAACAAGTTCAAGTGCTTGCTTCACACTTAAATCGAATATCAAGTTTATGTGCTTGATATCAAAACATTCAGAAAACCGCTTCTTAACAAATAAGTTATTTTGAAACAACAAAAATAAATAAATTTATAACAAAAGCAAAATATGTATAATAAAAAGACGACTCAAAGACTAAAAATAAAAAGTGGGATCACTGCAATCAGTAAGTTTAATTTAATTTTGGTGGGGGCTGAGGCCCCCATTTATTGGCTTAGTACAAGCTTAATCTAACTTAAAAACTAACAGAAAGACTTAAGAGCTAGTGACCAAGGAAGTGATGGTGACCAAGGAGATCTTGTTTGAGACGAGGAGTGCTCAGGTGGAAATGAAAAAAGGAGAGGTTCGAGTTGACCTTTCGGAGCATTCGGGAGATAGGTTCGTTGGAGCCATAAGAGGTGCGGTGGACCGGTAGATAGAAGAGACGAGGACAACGTAGATTGCAGGGGTTGGTATTGAAGGAAATGGAGTTCAAAATGGATGCACAGTCGATGGAACCTGAGAGAAGACGATGAATGAAAAGAACGTCAGCAATATTCCTACGTTCTACGGAGGGCAAATCGGAGGAATCGACGTTGAATACCCTCGATTCGGGAAACATGAACCCGGTGAAAGGGGGACCAAGCTTGACTGGCATACTCAAGCAGGGGGCGAACAAAGGTAATATAGAGAGATCTGGTTACATACGGGTTGGAAAATTCCTTGGACCACCGTTTAATAAAGCCAAGTGATGAGTTGGCTTTGAGGATCATCTTATCGATATGTGAACGGAAATTAAGCTCACAGTCGAATAATATGCCAAGGTCTTGAAAAGACTGAACCAGGGGAATTGGTTGACCATGGAGAAAATAAAGTCGGGGGGGAGACGGGTTGTATTTACGTGAAAAGGTTATAAATTGACATTTGGCTATATTAAGTTCTAGGCAGTTTTTGAGGCACCAGATTGAAAACCGATCAAGGTCTTCTTGAAGAAGGGCAGAGTCCTGAGGAGAGGAAATAGATTTAAAAAATTTTGTGTCGTCAGGGTAAAGCGAGAGGGAGGAGTGCTTAATGACACTCTCAACTTCGTTGATAGTAAGAATGAAGAGAAGAGTACCAAGATGACTGCCTTGTGGAACTCCAGATGAGGCCAGGAATGGAACAGAAAGGGCGGATCTAAACCGAACACTATAATATCGGTTTACCAGGTAAGAAGAAATCCATTTTAAAAAGAGCGGCTCAAAGCCGAGAGCAGACAATTTGAAAAGGATCAATTTATGAGATATCTTATCAAATGCTTTTGTGAAATCAGTTGCGATAACATCGATTTCTTTGCCATTTTCTAAGGCTGAGAGTGCAAAAGACACGAATTCAACTAGATTTGTGGTAGTTGATCTACCTTTTAGAAAACCATGTTGTCGGGGTGAAATAAAAGGCTTGCATTTGAAGCTTAACACTTCGTATAAAATGCTTTCAAAGAGTTTGGGTATATGAGAGAGTTTAGCAATGGGACGATAATTGGTAACTTCATGCTTAGATCCCATTTTGTGTATTGGGATTATAAAAGAGGTCTTTCAAATCTGGGGAAATTCACCCTGTGTGAGCGATAGACGAAAAAGGTAGGAAAGGGGTAGGGACAGGTTGGAAGAGCATTTCTTAAGAAACATGGCGAAACATCCTTAAGATTTTGTAACTTTTCTTCAATAACTGCAGGATCGAAATTTTGAGTGAGAAAGGGACCAATAGAGAAATTTGGTAGATCATTGAAATAAGAGGGATCTGGTACGAAGGAGTTGTTGGCAAATGATTGCTTGAAAAATGTAGCAAAAAAGTTGGCGATGGTAGGAGGATCACATGAAGTTTTGGTTTCGAAAGCTTCGAGGGAGGAAGGATAACCATCAGTCTTACTTTTGCAATTGACAAATTGAAAAAAGGACTTGGTGTCATTTATGAGATTGGTTTGCGCACTATTCGGGTAGCGCTGATAGAGAGAGTTATAGAGTTCAATGAAATGAAGATATGTACCTAGATAATTTGAATAGTCAGAAGAAGAGTGGGTGCGAAGGAATACCGCCCATAACTTGTTTCTTTTGTTTCGTAGAGAGCGAAGTCTACGATTATACCAAGGAGGGGATTTAGAAGAAGTTTTATGGCGGGTGTAAGGCACATAAAGGGAGATGGATTTGAATATTTCTCTGTAAAAAATAGAGAGGTCATCAACCAGAGATAGATTGGTAAACTCAAAAGAAGCACTGCTTAGATAGGTATTAATTTTACGGAAATTAGCTTTGTGAAAATTGTAAGAAAATAGAACTCCGGGGGGAGGCGACTGAAGGGGAGAGAGAGAGACAACATAAAAACTCAGAAAAGCTCGGAAAGACACGAAATGCTGATAACTCGCTCTTCTTTTCCAAGATCTCTTCGCTTTATGTGCACCAAACCACTCTTTGTTCTAACAGCAACAATTTTACCACACCGACGCAATTTAAGGGATTCGTGCAGAATTGCATTGTTCATTGGCGTTAATCTTTCATTAATGTAGACGGCATCATTTGATGTGAACCCATCCATCTCTGAAAAGTGCAACTGATGCTTAGACCTATAGGCAGATGGAAAAGCTCAATGTTCCGCATGACAAGAGAGTCGAACAATTATAGTGCCGTGAAGCAGTTGTTGTTTTCGGCTTTGTTCTAAAAGAGTCATAGTATGGAGAGAGTTTGTGTTTGATGTTGCCAGCTAGTTTTTTGACGATATCGTTGGTGTTTTCATTCTCAGAATACGGGATACCTCTTATGACCGCATCACTGAGTCTCTGCCAGCGCTGAATTTTATCAATTTGTTGTCTTAAGAGGGTGTTGTCTGCCTTCAATGCTCATTTCCAGGATCTTGTTTTTAAATTCGCTTAAGATAGCATCCATCTTCGAAGTGATTCGATCCTCTGCTTCTTTTAGCAAAAATCATAATTTGTCTCGTAATACTCTTTTCCATCGATGTAAGCTCTACAGTCAGTGAGCTGGATGATTTTCCCGCGTTGCGGGTGATGGGCTTCCTGGTAGGGGTATTATTTACGTTGACGGTCATAAAAACTCGCGAAATTAAATTAATATGACAAGAAGTAACGATTTCGAGAATCAAGTGCAGTGACAACCGAGGAAATTCTTTCCTTAACTTTCGAGTAGTATCGCGGAGATATGGAAATATCCGTTTACCAAAGATATAAATTCTGTAAAAAAAATCGAATGCTTCATCGCCATAAACGGTAACCTCCTCCTTACTCGAGACCCCATGAGCCCAACTTCCATAAGCCAATTTCAATTCCATCACTTGCAATTTATGTGACAAAAATCGAACGACATCCCGCCGTCCAGCCTGCGGCGATTATAAAATTAACAATTTCTCTTCAATTTTCCTGTTATCGAATTGCAAATATCCTGTTCTGTCTGTCGAAGGCGGATCTAATCAATAACCCGCCACACCTGCCGCATTTTATGTCCTTTTAAAACAAAAAAAAAAAACCCACTTCTCTATAAATTTCTAGAAAACCATCATAAAAGTGTAAGGAACTGAGGACGCGAAGGCAAGTGAATAACCGTAAAAACAAAACACAACGTCGATCTCATCCGAGAACATCCTGCCGACATACGGCTAAGCATTTTAAGTGACTTTGCTTTCTCGCTTTTTTGAAGTCTCGGGGCCCACTAAAGTTGCACTCACTTTTAAACTTCCGTCAGCTTCCGACTAACGGTAATATGATGAAAATGACTTCATGTTCGTAGCGATAATTGCAATTTAATTACAAGCAATTTCCGGCAGAGCCAAACGAGTAGCGAGTGCCAGAACAGAACAGAACACCATGTGGCATGGTAGGAGAAAGCTTAAGTGAGTCGGTGTTGCATCAGGAAATAATCGTCTGGCTAGGAGTTTTCCTTATTTTTTTTTTTTTTCTTCCTTTTGCACTCCCACTCAATTGTGGGTGAATAATTTTTGCTCAATTTTATTATTGCCACTTTGTCTTGTTCAACCGAGTTGCATGGCTAAAATGAAGTTACTTTCAATTTTTATGTTTCTTCATTTCGGATTGTGTGACGAGTATCCCCGGTTACGGTTACATGCCGTTTATTCTAGTCCATTTGAAGAAATGACTACTCCTTGGATGCATGGTAACTTGGGGGTTAGGAAAGTAACTTCCTGCAGAAATTTACATAGTATCCCTTTAGGGAAACAGGGTCGTAAAGTCATGTTTTTGGTGTTTGGCTTTTTTTTAAGGTGGTTCAACGTATGACATGCTGTGATGTTTATATCAAATTTTTTTATTTTTCTTTCAAAACTTCGGATGTACTCCGCGAGACTATCATTATCTAGTTCAGATCCAACAAGTCTAGAACAAGGGGCAGCCCAATTACGTGGTAATAATGGGCGTTTTTCTCCAAAATATTTCGTACTTACATTTCCTTTAGTCTGAAGGGAAGCATAAACTTGAATCTCTGTTAAAAATGTAAATCCTTTTCCTCTAGGGCAAGTCTTGGGAAGGGTTTCTTTAAAGTGATGATGTACCACTTCGTTTCTTTTCATTCGGATTCCCAAACTTTGTGTCTGTTTTGGTCAGTTCGTCCTCATTGTAGTCACAGCCCAGATACGATAATGAGACTCAATCATAGTCTAAAGGACGTGTCGCTTCTGTATCATTACTGTTGCTCAAAATTAGGGTTGTCCAACCACAAGTTTATGATCTTCTAATCACGAATCCGTAAATCGAAGACATGCTGTATCGGCAGCAGAAGATGAATGGCTCCATGTGGACCTAGGTTTGCCTGAATGAGATCTTACTACACCTTGAATGACTCGAACTGCAACCAACTTCAGACTGCTATAATTTCCAAACCGTTCATGACAGTGAGCTCAAATTTTGACACTTGACAGATAATTTTATTATTTACAAGCATTTTAAACGATTTGCGTCTCAGTTGTGTTGAAAAATTTTTATACGCGATGGAATTCAAACGTGATAGTGTGATTGCTTTATATTTGGCTGGAAAACCACAAGTAGCTATCGTTAGAGCCCTCCAGCATCTCAACGTGAATAAATCATTTGTGTCTCGGACCATAGCTCGTTACCGTGATACTGGCAGCGTTGCAAAACGCCATAGAGGTGGTCATAAAAAAACAGCAACATCGGCGGAAATGGTTCGAAAAGTGAAGGCTCGAATTGAGCGAAATCCGCGTCGAAGTATAAGAAAAATGGCTCGTGAGCTCAACATATCGTTGGAACGGATGCAACATATACTGAAAAATGAACTTGTGCTTAAGCCAATGAAGTTCCAAAAAGCACACGATCTGACACCGTACCGCAACAGAAAAAAGTTAGAGTAGAAAGAGCGAAGGAGTTGCTACGCTTGTACAAAAGTGCAAGTGAGTTGCCGGATTTTGTTTTTTCCGATGAGTCGCCATTTGTTATCGAGCAATATGTCAACAAACAAAATGACCGAGTTTACTTGCAAGAGAGGTCCTTGGAAAATTTACACCTTCGGACGGCCACCAGAAAGCAGGCAGCACTGATGGTGATGGTTTGGGCCGCCATAACCGCCGATGGTCGCTCACCGCTCGTAGCTTTGGACCGTGGCGTCAAAATTAATGCGATCGTATACCGTGAACCTATCTTAGAGGCAGTATTGAAGCCTTGGGCAAACAATCATTTCGGTCGGAGACCGTGGACATTTCAACAAGACTCGGCACCGTTCCACAAAGCGCGCGTCAACCAAGATTGGTTAAAAAACAATGTTCCACACTTCATTTCTTCGACACAATGGATTGCAAATTCTCCGGATGCAAATCCGTTGGATTTCTCTGTCTGGGGTATTTTGAAGGCGAAGGTTGGCACTAAAAAATATCAAAGTTTGGACCACCTAATACAAGCACTTCGCCGGAAATGGGCCAAAATAGCTCAGAGCCACTTACGTGCAGCGTGCGATGCTTTCTTCGGCCGTCTCAAGGCCATTTTTTCGCGCCAAGGGTGGACGTACTGAAAACTACTGATACAATTTGAAAATTGATTTATTTTCCAACATTTTTTGCTTTGGCACAATAAAATTTATCAAAAAATAAAAAAATTATAGCATTTTAAAAAGTTGGAGTTCGAGTAAGTCACTCTGTATTTTTCATGTCCTGATATTAGCGACACTGCAACATAGTAAGTATCTGCGAGTGTTGAAGAGTTATGTTACTAAACGTCGATATTTATTTGCGAACGCTTAACTCAATTCAGTTGTTTTCTGCTCGTCGAATGAAGCCCTTGTAGAGGCCCCATTCTCCTTGTTTATTTTGTGCAAAAGTGCTCCATGAAGTCTGCCATAGCGGGTTCTGTATTCTTGTCTGCTGCTGTCAGCTGCAAGTTCGCGGTGCTTGTTTTTGCTTGTTCCGATGTCGTTATGTGAGCTGCCTTAAGGCGATCGATAGATATCTGCTTTCGGCCGTTATTAAAATCTAACGTAAAATATTTTTCAGCTCGGTCTACGACACGGAACGGACCTTCATATGGTGTTTGAAGTGGCTTTCGAATGGCATCTGTACGCACAAAAACGAATGGTGAAGTTTTGAGATACCTTTCCATAAAGACTACTCTTGGCGAATCGATTGGATGTTTCAGTGAAAAACTCACCAGGCAAACGGAGTTGCGACCCGTACACCATTTCAGCAGGCGATGCTTGCAAGTCTTCTTTGCCAGTTGACCTAAATCCAAGAAGAATCATGGGAAGCACTTCTGTCCAGCGTTCTGTGTTGTGGCATTTAATGGCGGCTTTTAGCGCACGGTGCCAACGCTCTATTACTCCATTTGATGCGGGGTAAGAAGCGGTCGTGCGGATGTGTTTCGCGCCAACTAATCGTGTTAAGTCTCTGAATAATTGTGATGTGAACTGTCGTCCCTTATCGGTGGTAATGCGTGCGGGTACTCCAAGCCTTGAGAACCATTGCGAAAACAGCGAAAATGCGACGGTCTCCGCTGTAATATCAGCCATTGGATACGCCTCGGGTCAGCGGGCGTATCTGTCTATGCAAGTCAAACAATAGCGATACCCATTTGAAGTTGGTAGAGGGCCTACGATATCCACTTTGATGTGCTCAAATCTACGATTAGGGGGCACAAACGATCGAATTGGAGACTTTTTATGACGATGCAGTTTCGATTTTTGGCACGCTAAACACGACCTTGCCCATCGCCGACAATCTGCTTTCATTCCCGGCCAAACAAATTTTTCGGAAACCATTTTCACTGTTTTGTTCGTTCCGGGGTGGCTTAATCCGTGAATACTGTTGAAACCCAATCTACGAAAGCTTTCGGTTAGATAAGGTCGTAGCGACGTTGCAGAAGAATCGCAATAAATGGTTCGATCTGTACCTGGAACGATAAAAGGTTTTAATTTAAGTGCAGTGTCGGATACTAACAATTTCTGAAGATCTTCGTCCGTCTCTTGCGTTTTGGACAATTCTTCGTAGTTGATGGTGGCTGGCATCTGGATTGCTTCAATGCGTGAGAAGGTATCGTCCACAATATTCTCACGTCCTGGTATATATCGTATGTCAGTTGTAAATTGACCTAGGAAATCCAGTTGCCGTAACTGTCTGGGCGATGCCTTGTCTAGTTTTTGGTCGAATGCAAATGACAGCGGCTTGTGGTCCGTATATATTGCGAAAGTACGACCTTCCAGCATATGTCGAAAGTGCTTCACCGCTTTAAAGGCGGCATGTTGTTCGCGATCATATGTGCTGCACTTTGCTTGCGCGAATGTTAACTTTTCGGAGTAAAAACCCAAAGATCGCCGTGCTCCAGTACTTTCCCATTGTTGCAACGTTGCTCCTATAGCCTTCTCCGATGCATCTACCATGAGTGCTAATAGCGAATCTGAACGTTTGCAGTTGTCAAAAGCTTCCTTGGCTTCGTTATCCCACTGAACAAGGCTTTTGTCGTTCTTTTTATTACCTCTGATAAGTTGGAATGGTACTTGTTGTCTTTCAGCTGCATTCGGTATAAATCGGCGGTAAAAATTAACCATAGCAAGGAATCTACATAGTTCATTGACTGTTTTTGGGTATGAGATTCTCTTTAAAGCCTCACTTCGTTTTGGCGGTGGTCGAATCCCCTTTTCGTCGATCATGTATCCCAAAAATGTTGCGCTGGGCTGGCCGATTGTGCATTTAGAGATGTTGATTACCATACTCACGAAGCCTTTAAAACAAACGGAGTAGATGTTGTTCGATGTTGTCAGACGCTACGAGGATGTCATCAAGGTAAGCGTTAGCGAAATCAAAGTCTTTTAAAACTTCGTCCATGAATCTCTGGAAGGTCTGCCCGGCGTTCCTCAGTCCAAAAGTCATACTCACGAACTCAAACATACCAAATGGAGTGGTAATGGCCGTTTTAGGGATGTCGTTTGGCTCGACTGGTATCTGGTGATATGCTCTTTTCAAATCTATTGTTGAAAAAATTCCGCTTTCCCTCTAATGAATGAGTAAAGTCATGTATGTGTGGGATCGGGTAACGGTCGGGTTCGGTTACAGCATTAAGGCGTCTGTAATCGCAACACGGTCTCCACTCACCATACGATTTTTTGACAAGGTGGAGCGGTGCGGCCCATGGACTGCCGAAAGGGCGGCAAATACCTTGTGCCATCATGGAGTGAAATTCTGCCTTCGCTGCTTTAAGTTTTTCCGGAGATAGACGTCGTGGATGACAAAATAGTGGTGGACCTTTCGTAGCGATGCGCCCGGAGATAAGGTACCCTTTTCTGAAAGGGCAAGGATTTATTAATTGTTGACAGGTTAATAATTACCCCTTTCCTCTCAGCTAAGTTGCAGGAAGACGAATCGTTTGTTTGACGATCAACGAGTTTTTTGTTTCGGAGGTCGACTTTCAGATTGAAGTTCTGTAACACTAGAATAGGCTGGGCAACGTCAGCAATTGTGAAGATCCATTGAAATGAGCATCTGAGTCCAAGGCTAAGTGTTAGCAATTTTTCTCCAAAGGTTTTAATCGAAGTTTTGTTGACCGCGTAAAGAAAATTTCGTTGATCCGGTAGATTGCGTTGGTTTCGGATCGGTGGTATGACGGATATGTCGGCGCCAGTGTCCACTAAAAATCTCAATTTGGAATTTGTGTCGATGATAAAGAGGCGGCGGTTGCCGATTAAAACTCTGTCATTTACCGCCAAATCTGACAGAGATTTTAGTTTTCCGAACGATGTTTGTACGGTGGGCGGCATTTTCGGGCTGAGTTGCCATACTTCATGTGATACCAACATATGTCTGTGTCAGGTATATCAGAAGTAGTGCAATGATAGATATCTGACCTTGTGCGTCTCCTTCCTCGCGGACGACTGCGTTGGTCTGCACCCTGTTGCAACGAGGTATTATTTCGTGATGGCGTTGGATCTGTCAGCACTCAGAAATTTGGGGGCAATCATTAATTTCAACGATTTTATCGGCTAAGGTTGCCATTTGCTGTAAACCTTCACTGCTGATGGAAATGATACTGCGGATGTTAGATGGTAAGCGCTGTATCCAAATCGACTTCAGCATTTCTTCTTGCATATTCGTTCCGGCCAATTCGCGCATTTCTCGTAGTAGCTGGGACGGTCTCATGTCGCCAAGTTCCACTTCTTGAAGTAGCTTTTTTATGCGTTTTTTCTCGGAGTCTGCGAACTGTTCGATCAGTCTTTCTTTTAAAGTCTTGTACATATCTACTGAGGGTGGATTCAAGATTATGTCGGAAATGTATGAAAGCACGTTGCTCTCTATCGCTGCGACGACGATTTGGTCTCATCTTTTGAGATTCCACCCGCGTAGAACTGGGATTCAACTTGGCCAAACCAAAGCTGTGGTTTTGCATTCCAAAATGGAGGGATTTTAATTGAAACCCTGGCTATGTCCGAAGTTGATTGACTGAAACCACTTGCCATTTTTTTAGTACGTCGTAGCCGAGCGAGAAAATAGTTATCTGTATGGGGTTTAATGGTTTGCACAACTGTCGTCAGGGTCACCAATTATGTGGCGTACGAGTTAGCTGATTGAAAAAAACGATTAAAATAATGTGCTTTTTATTTCACGTCTAACTCTATCCAAAATCCACACTGAACTGTGTCTTCTCTAGTCTGTTATCTTTAGTTTTTGATTTGTCTTTATTCTATTACAATAAGTGTGCTGCCACAAACTCTATTACAATAAATGTGCCGCCACAAGTCACATGCGAATCCTGAGAGAAAGCCGATTTGAAGCGGACGCCACATTGTTTCCATAGACCATTTTAATATTTATGATTCTTATCAGGAAAAGAGCACCCAAAGAGTTTTCAATATTATTTGGTCCTACACTGGGTAGACGTGTTTAATATTTTGGAGAACACTTCTGATGTATCAATTAGAACAACATAGATCCGCAGAGTAAAGTATCTCTTTGGAAAAGATGAGGACAACGATGTAGATAATTTTAAACCTATTTATACGCTACTTATATTGAAAACCTTAATTAACTTTCCACACTTACTTTTGGATCGTAGTGAGCGCGGTAAGATACTCCTTGAATGCTTCATGCAAATCTCACAGTTTAAATAGACGATTTACAAAACTCACTGCCTTAGACCGGGAAGTTCTAAGTGCTCCGAAAATCCACAGCTCATTTCAGGAGTTAATGACGGCTTCAATGAAGGAAGTAATAGGTTTAAATATTTTCCACCCTTGGGAACCGTCAATTGCCCTTGCTCACTATTCCATAAAACAGTTGCCATTGCCAATCTTCTCATAATGTCCTCTCCATGTGTATATAACTACCTAGAGATAACACAGTTCCAGTTAATGAAGGTCACCACGCTGAAGCCATATTTGGCATTTTTTTTTTTTTCTTCTTGTTTCATCATCCTAAAACGCATTTTCAAAATAAATGAGTAAAATGTTCAGTTTTCCGAACCGCCTAGACATAATGCCCTTGTGTATCTAACTATCCTAATACAAACTAAAGGACATCAGAAGATTTCCCAAAAGGCAACAACAGCAACGCTTCACTATGTGTCCCTTATAATTTGCGTCAGTAAACAAACTTACTACACATCCCGTAAGGGCATTAACAACCTAACCTAACCTCCACCAACTTTTGCCACTCTAACGCTCTACGCTCTACTTCAACTTATTCTTTTCATTTTTCTTGTTTTTTTTTTTTTTTTTTCTTGTTCTTATCCTTAGAGCTTCTGTAAGCAAATCCTTTTCTTCGGCATATCCGTACCGTATATGCAAGCGTGTGTAGATTTTACGAAGAAGAAGAAATGTAATTTCTGTGCGTGCCCTTAGGACACACATATTCCATTCATGTATCGGTATCTACACATGTCTGATAATGTATATCCGTACTTGCCCAACGATAGGTATAGATGTTGAAGTGCGTTTTGGGTAGTTAAGTCCCGCTTAACCTCCATACCATTCTCATCTCCATCCTACCTCGACGAACACTTAAAATATCCTGTATAATGTTCAAGGATTACCGCACTTAGTTACGGCAACTAATTGAAGTAATTACAACACACGAACCATTTGCCAAATCCGGAATAGAAAAGGAGAGGAAGAGAAAGAGCCACATCCGAAGAATACGCAAAGCATAACTGTAACAGTGCGCCAGTAGAACTATGAACAGCTATGAGGTTAGCATCAGTTACGTTTAGTAACAACATATACACACACTCACTTGGTGACGACTTGGTCAGGAGAGACTAGCTATTAAAATAACGATTTCAGGTCGTCTCTGAAGGTGGATGGGGGTTGGAAAATGGGCCTATGACGGAACACATCGGAACACATACACCCTTTTCTAAATGATAAAGTAGAAGACACAGTACCACGACATAAAGTTCGAAGCACTGTGGATTTCTAATCAGTGCAGTGCTCGAGATGTCCTTTATTTTCTAAAACCAGAATAAGTTTCAGTGAAGCAAGGTCCGGTGTCTAAGAAATGGTTCTTGCAATGTTTCCCTTTCTGTTGTGATCTGCCATTGATCCCTTCTCAACTATCTTGGGCCAGGTTTGAGTAGAGCCGTGGGTTCTTCGGTATATGTATCTGTGTAAGCGGATTCTAAATCATGGTGTTCTTTGGGTAAAAGTTGTCTTGCAATGTATTGTTGTACGATCTATGCATATCTGTCGTACCTTTATGGCATCCCCAGAGTCGAGCTTTAAAGTGGAACTAATCCAGCCCCATTTCCTTCTCCGTAGTTTTATTTTTTTTCTATCAGACAGCGAACTAGTCCATTTAATATCATTTCTCAGTCTTCGGTGCTTCCACTAGCAGTATCCACCACATCAGCTGTGGTGATTTGCAGTGTCGCCATCATTCTCATAGCAGGCGTCGCAGAATGTTGTGTCACTTATGGCCAGCATACTTAGATGCTTAACAAAAGCGTAGTGCCCCGTCATAATGCCAGGAAGTTATCAGCAGTCTTTCCTATTAAGGTGAAGCAGAAAAATTGCGGATATCTTAGAGAGATAGGCAGGCATTCGTTTGGTCTGCCCAATACCTGGAGAGTCATTCCACCTATAGCTGTTAATGGAAGCTCTAACCTAGGACGCAAGCAGTCTTAACGTAGTCCGGGTTCGGAAAAATGCTCTCTAAGCCTTATCTAGCAAGTACATCGGCGATTTAATTTGACAAGATCCCATTGTGACCTGAACCCCAAACAAGACTGAATTCAGCCTTCCATTGAGATCCATAGAACTCTTGTATTCTCGAAATTGCTTGCAAGCCATGAGTGGGCTCAGGAAGTCTTTAAGCGCAGTTTGGCTATTTTTCACCTTAGAGTGATGTTTTAGGTTTCTAACACAAAGATTTCGCTGTACACTCATTTATTTTAAGCCTAAGTCTGATCGGCTTAGATTGAAAATTCTAGGTCAACCACTAAATGCCGTAATGCTCTGCAAGAATGGTCAAATCTCACTAGCATAATCCAGGTGTTCAATGTAAGGTGCCACCTGCTTCCTTCATACATTTCCGTTCGAAGAATACCGATTTGTATCACCAAAAAAGATGCGGTGATAAAATGCAGCCCTGTGGTACCCCATTTGCATGCAAAAAGCATCTTACCTACCCTTATGCAAGATATCACATCTAACACTATTACGAGTATATGCACGTAGCCCAACCAATGATAATTTTGTCAGGACTACTCCTTGTCCTCAAGGCTCTCCATCCCCGTTTACCCTGATGAAAGCCTTATAAATCAGGTAGAGTGCATACTTACTCGAATCCAGAAAATTGGCGGTTTCGAACGCTCATTTAAGTTACGGATGGAGTCGCGTTTCAATCCCAGATTGCCACAAAATGCGGCTGATCCTCATCCAAAATCACAAGAAACTGCGTAAGATCCTTACGTGATGGCGTTTATGGCTATACCCTTATGAGCTAAGTTAGTCGGACAGACGTTGCTTTCATCACACCGATTTGCAGCATCTTTGGCCTATCCAGCTTCAGTAGCTAGATATATTAAGCCATACACAGCACTATAGTCCAATTGTTTTCCATGTTAATGCTCTGCTTCAGGTTCAGGTCCTTCTCACATTTTTAACTTGAAGTGAAATAGCTCCTCGATTTGGCTCCGCCTAATAATCATGTACTGTGGTTCTTCACCGTCTTATTGGCAAACTTCTGATTGATTCCCTGAGCTGAGATAACTGAGAAACTGCAGCAGCACTAAACGGGCGATGGATATACCTGAAAGGATAAGCAAAAAGACTAGCAAAACGGGGGCATGCATTGTCAAACAAATACGAGTGGCTTTCATTTTATGGCGAAGCCTGTTGTTTACCCTACTGCATGGCATTATCCAAGCGGAAGGCGAGAAATTATGATGATGATGTGGATGCTGGTCGCACACCAAAGATGGAGGCTGAAAATTTGAGGCGACTACAAGAATGGGCATTGGTTAAGTCCTTGGATGCAAATAATCAAGTTAGTTTGGCCCAATTGGGATTTACCACCACAATATCCTTATCAGCAATTTATGGTGAATGCGTGTAATAGATCTTGTGGTAGTGGTAATTTATACATGAAAATGGGGATGATTCTCTACATTCCACACTTGTGCCACCACCGTAGATGCTGATGCTGATACGTTGGACTAAGTTAGTTGGATGTATCACAATGTGCTGGAGACTGAGTAATATTGCACACAAGGGTATGCAACTTTCGAGAGTGTAGTGGATAGCAGCCCTTGAGCATAGTTTAATGAGCAATTGGTGTAAGAGTACAAATTTTGTTTTTCCAAAAAGCCAAAGATACATGTAAGAGGCGTAAGTGTTTTCCAACAAACAACCTTCAACTTCAGCTGTGGTATGTAGGTTTCACTATATCCCTTTTATTTGGTAGGAGAATATGGTATTTCAAACTATCCTTTTCTTTCACTGCCACCTACTCGTTCGAGTGTGTGTAGGTCGGCCATTAGGCAGTTTTCACTGAAGGTCGTGTTCCCACTCTTGACATACTCCTCCATATTGGTAATTGCCTCGATCTTCAAAAATCAATTTCAGCTCCTGGTTTGCCAAAAAAACAAAGAAAAAGGAAAAGTAAACCTGTGCCCACGATGGCAGAACTAAACTCACAAGTACGGGTATGCAAAAATCCTTTTTACCTCACTTTCTTTGTTCCTCGTAAAAACATTTCGGCTTTATACCCTCATTCCACTCAAGGTAAACAAGCGAAACAACAGAAATGAGGAATTGAAAGGAAATCCACTCTTTCTTTTCCAACTCAGGTTGCAAGCACCACATATGCAAAAAGGATTTCCACATGCTTACACTGGTTATGAGTTAAAGGATCGGAAACAGTACTCACGGAGGTTGGGGCTAAAATTTCCCATTGGTGAAGAAAGAAAGTACCTTGCCTATGCAAAATCCAACCTAAAGCTTACGGACTAGTGGGTCCTTCAGTTGCTGAATCTGCGGATCCATATTGGAGGAAGTCACCCGATCTTCAGGATCTGAATGAGAGATTGACAAACACATGGGGAATTCAGAGCAACGAAGTTTTATGTGTATACTAAATGAACTCCCAACTTATTCTTTAGCTCCATCATCACTCAAAATAATGCTCCCTGGACAGGACGTTTTCTACAGGCTCATCGATGACCTCAAAGATGTCATTGGCGCAGGTTGCGATAAAGAAGATTGCTTACATCTGCGGTGGAGGGAATTCGTTAACTGATGGCACATCACAGTGGAAGGTATAGCTTCAACGGTCTTCAATTCTGTCATGGAAACAGCCCTGCTACGTACGGTTTAGTTGGCTGTAAGTCGGTTCCTGATGAAAGTGAAAAACAAGACAACGAATGTTTTTGATGAACGAGTTTGAACGATTTTCTCGACAAACATGTTTTTACAGGTGCCACGCACAAGAAAACTACTGAAAACCAATTATGACAAAAGAAGCCGTCCTATCACAACAAAGGGACGCTCAACCTGCTGCAGAAGAGCCCTCAATCAAGAAAGTAATATGGCATCTTCCACAGGAAAAACATGTACTCGTAATTCTTCTAAGACACCAAAGATGACGAAAACTGTAGTTGCGATATGCAAACCTTTGAATGAGGGAGACATTATCTGGACGGTAGTATATCTAGGGAGAATTGGGGGCTCGTTAAGGTTTAGGTAATTGCGAAAATCCAGACCTATTAACTGATTAAAGACCAGGTGGTCCAGAACAGAGATAGCAACAGTACCAAGAGATGTAATCGCAACTCGTACAAAGTCGTGGTATGAATCTCCCTTGAGATTCATAACGGCGTTGGAGACTTCAGATCTTTTGGCATGTTATTGGGAGATCATCATTGATGGGCCAAGCTCATTCCGAAAATTGTAAGCTCTACTAACACACTTCATATTGCAGTAATTGGTTGCAGTATTTTTTAACGGCCTGGTCAACTTCCTTATAGAATTAGCAAGCATCCAAGTGTTTCGGTGTACAAGTAAAATGTTTGCAAGCAACTCGGGTGAAATATTGTAAAATTAGAAAAATAAAAAATATAGGTACCGGTGCACGTTGGTTTTGAATGTATGTTGGTTATAATGGCTAGGAAAAAAGGAGCTCAGCTGGGTATTTCATAATGCAAGTTGTACGGCTCAATGAGAATCACGATATTTTAGAGTACATACAAAAGTAAGACTGCGGGTAAGCTGATGACCATTTGAAGCGAAGCATGTGTTACGGGGATTTGAAGGGCCCCAATGCTATTGGCAAATTCGTTAGAGAATTGGTGGTGAAAATAAGGATAAAACGAGGTAAGGCAGACGACATTACGACGGTGTTAAAGGGTGTCATTTGACTGAATGATATTGGCATTACCTGTGAGTTTTATAGCACGGTTTGGAATACTATCTCTAGGGTGTAGAGAGATCATAGGAGCACCCAACACGATGTGAGCATTGTACTGATTTCAGGCGGATAAATGCTTTATAACATATATATATATTGATGCCAGTTCAGAGGAGGAAACATTTTCTTACATCGCCAGAAGAAACCAAGATATTTCACAGCATTTTTGGGCGACTTTGAATATGGTGTCATTCCGAATTGTCATTGACACACATACCGAGAATGGAAAGGTTTTCGGTTTTGACGATGCAAGGGCCATTCATAGGCATAGGTGTGGTATTTAACGACTGTAGTTCATAATTTAGTAATGCTGTTTATCGGGATTTAATGAGCGTATGCGTTTTACAGCCGAAGAGCAGGGACGTGAGCGTTGAGACCATTAATGAAAATTAAAAAGAGTGTCGGAAACAGAATGGAGCCCTGGGGCACACCAGCGTTTATTTTGTGGATATCTGACTTGGAATCCGAATCAACTCTACTTGAACTTTCCGAAAGGTAATTTCTAATACACTGAAGAAATGATTCATCGGTCCCAACTGCACGTATTTTCGGCAAAAGAGCCTGATGCCAAATGCCGTCAAGTGCCTTAGAAATATCAAGTGCAAATATCTTACTTTCGCCTGATTGATGTAGGCTTTAGTTCCACTTTTCGGTAAGATGTGCCATCAAATCACCAGTTGAGCTCTTGCTACGAAAACCGCACTGCCGGCCATTGAGAAGTTTTTGTGTTTCGAGATATTTCATGCGCTGACGAGTTAACATATGAGAAAGAGAAGAAAATTCGCCTTTTTTAGGGACAGGCTGGGCAAATGCTGTTTCCCATCTATTCAAAAAGTGTCCATAATGGTAGGGTTGATGAAAAAGCGCATGCATCGTAGAAGAACACCTCGTCGGGAGAAGGGGTGAAATACCATTTGGACCAGCGGGTTTGAGTATATTGAGATTTCTGAGTACTGCACGAGTCCGAAAGTAGATTCACCTCATTGAAGATTCGGCTTGCTCAAGTGAAGTCTGAAACAGGACACAATCTGGAAGTGTTGAGCTAGTCGCAAAGAGTGTTGCCCTCTTCAAAGGGCTGACACCTGGAGTGTTAAAAAAATGTAAACGTGGAGGAGAGAAAACAGCAATATACCCATCGAGTGATGAATTCAGGATATGTATGATTACTTTTGCAGCTAACTTTTCCAAAGCTGAAAGAACAGATAAGTTTGGTCAGTTTTCCCTAGGAAAGTGAAGTTCTTTCTTCTTCATTCCATTTCTAGGGTGATTGAATACGGTACCATCGAGCTGTTGCTCGAAGGGATTAATAGCCACATCCTTGATTTCAAGAAAACAACATCTTGGGTCTTCTCCGTGATGATTTTGAGCTATCTCGGTACAATTGTTGGCGAAGGAATATAACATCGTACTGTCGTCGTATCGTTTCCTGTAGGGATAAAGAATTAAGTAATTTCTTTCCGATAGCATGTTTTGCTTCATGCACATCTTTGTACGCTCCCTATTCTACAACTCTGCAGCGTTTTGAAGTTTGAATAAAATACGCAGTCTCCTACCAAATAACCTGCGCCCGTCAGATGCGGATTCGATCTGGTAATTGTTTCCACTCCTTTGCTGGTTGTAAGCCATTTACCTACTATCGAATGCGTCGTCATAAAATTCTTGCAGTTTTCGTTCTATACAGCGTCTCTTTGATTGTTTCGAACATTGCAAGGGCACCTTCAAAATCTGCAGTATCGTCCTTCTGGTTCGATGGTCACTGCCCATCAGATGAAGCCCAGCTGATCTCGTGGCAAGTCTGGAAAGCAATCAATTTGGCTCCAATAATTCGGTGTTTGGGATTGCGGAAATCGGCATTCGTCGACGCCTTTCGTTCTCAAGGCAGTCCACAGCCGATTGGTTTTTGAGAGCGGTATTGTACTATTCTTGCTTAGTGTGGATTTTTTCGGTCACGATTGCAATATAATGATTAGACGTGAGCATTCGCGGCTTTCGTTGATGCATCATCAATTGGATTCCACGAATGAGGCTCTTTTTCTTCTACTGTGATTAGAATCAGTCATATGCCGGATTGACTAATATCGCCGGCCGATTCCTAGATTTCTTTCTTGAGTCGCGGACACCCTCCACGTGTTAGAATGCGATTGCTGTTCGCTTACGAATACAAGAGGTCACCAATCAGCTTTACAACTGCCTACGATTATCCTGTTTTATTGGGCAGAGTGCTCACAAATATTTCTGCGCCTTTGCGGTCTCCGAAGGGCTTCACACATGACGCACCATAGAAATGAGAGGCATGACATGGCATGGAACAGAGGCTTCTTCCTTTTATTTAGCGAATCAACATCTGCCGAGGCTAATATAAGTTGCTGTCATCCTTCCGTCAACGGCTCCTGAAAAGAGGTAAAATAGTGGAGGGAACTACAACATAACTCTCTTATTACGGAGAAACTGTCGATTTTAAGAGGGAAGGAATAGGGTATGGTTGTCGTGCCATAATAAACTTGAATGTTATGTTTGTAGCCAGCCAAGAGACGCATCCGTTTTCTGATCAAACGTGCGAAACGATACCAATAACATCTGCCTCTATCTATTAACATTGAAGGCAAAAAACAACTAAAAAAACAGAAATTGTCCTCAGACTATCAATACTGTCAATACAAGGACACTCAACTTTTTAACTTATTTTACTGTTCTTGCTCCAAAAACATTAACCAATACCCAATACCCAATAGCAGACTTTGTAGTGCCCCCACTAACGAAATTTCACTACAAACACATCTGAAGAATTTATTTCAGTTCTTCAGGGTTAGTTGTGGGTGGCCTTAAGAAGAATCGAGTTACGGTTGTGGGGCAGAGAGCAGCAAAAAGCCACTATAAGAAGCAAAAGTATCAGACAAGGTAAGGTAACGACCATGTAATCAACTGAAAGCGACTTTATAGAAGAACATAAGAAGGAAAACCAGCAAAGCAGCGACTACCGTTCGAGCTGCCGCCGCCGGTAAGATACCCACGGAGCTGGTAGTTCTAGGGGGATTTCAAAATACTATAACAAGCCTAAGGGGAATATAAGGTAAAATCAATTAAGCCTTTGAACACATATTAAACACTGACTTTAACTTTTGTCGAACACGCAACTTGCTAAGGCAACAAAATTCAATCCCAAAAGTGTGCTTGTCTGCGGTGTGTGGGTAGGAAAAAGGGTTCACTTGTATACACACCATGCCATACCCATCCATGCCACCAAGGCGCATAACTTGCAAAATCTAAAAAAAAAAAAAAAAAATTGTGCAGGAAGATGTTGGAAGTATAGTTAAGCATGTTATACGAGAAGAGAGGCGACACAAAGTGGGACTGCTTAAGGGATTTATTGATATTGAGGTATTGTAAGTAAGAGATTCTTTTACCGTGAGATATAGAAATATGACCTGACCTTTAGCCAGGTTCTCCTTAAGCCTCATGAAAGTTAAGTCTCATTAAATCAGCAACATTTCTTAAAAAGTTTCAATTTGGTCCCAGACATCTGGGGTCATCACAAAAGGACAACAACATAGAAGGACCTATGCTATTGCACAACTTCGATACCCATGACAGAAATATTGTATTACAATCAAAACAAAAATAAACCGAAAGCCAAGGGAAATATCGACATCACCATGGAAGACTTTCAAGCTCACCCTCAATATCCTTTTCAATGAGACTAAGCTCGCCCCGATTTTGTGGCGTTTTTTTCTGATTTCTGTCTGTTTTTCTCCTTTCTCCGGTAATTTGTATTTGTTTTCGAGTCAGTTTCTCATTTATCGGGTGTCGGCAAAACAATAGACCGTTGAATTTGCATTTAAATTACTTGAAATTGAAGGGTGCCTCCTTGACTCTATGTTGGGCCTTGTCTGGAAGAGGGTACTTATAAGCAAATGACTCTCTTAGATCCGACGAACCGTCAAAAGTCATCTTAACCTCTCTTCTTCTTTCCGTAAGCCTGTAAAACCGTAAACCCCCCATTAGCTGCTGCTGCTTTTGCTTTGACTTGACTCTTTGACTCTGGCTTTGGTGGTGCTATATCCTATCGCTTCCCATTAATCGATGTAGACAAAGCAAATTAAAGGACAATAAATCCTTCAAAGTTTGCTTAGATTTATGTTTTTTTTTTTTTTTTTTTTGTTGCCTCCTTCTTTAGCTTCTACTTCTTCAACATCATGGTGTTTGCGTCCTTTTTTTTGTTTTCGTTTGTCTCTTTGCTGTCTGCTTGCTTTTAGTATGCTTGTCGACAAGTTCGTAAAGGGTATACTGCATCTGGCGACGAGACGGGCGCGTATCTATTATCCATTCGTGTGACATAAAAATAATTAGATGTGCCATTATGAAATTGGATGTGGAATAGAGGCACATGTACAAGGACGATGAAAGAAGTTGACTAAGGCTGGGGTAATGGCAAATCTTCCATTGCGTTCACGCATCACCTTCACTATCAACACCTCTAGAGACGGCTGGGTGTTCTCTTTTTCTTTAATTCCGACTTCTTTGATTGCTTTTTGTAGGATCTCTTTAACACGAGTATACGAGTACAGCCAAACATTCTCATTCCAACCTATAAATCTTTAGACTACAGATGAGTTTGCCTCCTAATGAGGAGTATGCGATGACTATAGTTATGAAAATTGTTCTCGTCCTTTGAGGAAAGTGATAGAGATCTAAGCTGCTTTCCGACATCGTGTAGAATTTCAAACCAGACCATGCCCAATAAAATTCTGAAACCATGGAGATGTCAGGACACTTCTCGACTATAACCACTGAAACACTATCTACGTGAAAAACAGTTCAATTATGATAAAACGAAGGATTCCCACTCAATACATTTAAATTTATAGAAGCCTATGCGGACGGATATTATATTCACGACAGCAAAGGACCCTCAACAGACAACGTGGGACTGAACAACTCTTGGAGGCCAGAGACAGCTGTAAAGCCAATATTACTCCAATTTAAGAAGTGCGATAAGATGGGTCGAGCAAAAATTGGACTTCCAGTCCTCGACAATGGATTCAGGTTTAAAGAATTTGTAACGTTTCGTGAACATAAAGGGACTAGGATATCCCCTGATCATATTGCGATCGACAGCAGACACTCTTTCAGCATTCGGAATATCGACTCGAATCATTACCTAGTTACAGTCAGGATACGAATGCGGATGTCACAAGCACCAAAGTTCGACGTTGAAAAGCTGCAATCGCAAGAGACCGGTAGAGTCATTGCCGAAGTCGTTTCGCTCAAGCTCACTTAAAATCTTAGCCTCAATACACAAACCAGACAGGCCGCGGGGAACTCTGTGCCTCTGACTTAGATGAAGTTGTTGAAGTGTTGCAATGTCGAAGCAAATAGACTACGTACATCTCGACTTAAAGCTATTGGAGATAACGCTGTTGAGAATATGCACCAGCCCATCTGGAATCTCAGCGTCGATTGTCCGATCCACAAGTAAAGATAAACCTGACTGCTCCAACTAAAGAGTACTGAGTCTCCTAAGCATCGCCTATAAGATCTATACTCACGTACTGTATTCACGAACAACCGGGTTGGTCCGACCAGAACCATTTTATACATATATGGCTCCGGAAACTCCATGATCGATCAAATATTCACACTACCTCAGAGCTTGGAAAAGACCCGGCAATTTACAATCGACACTCACCCTTTTTTGAAGCAAAAGCGGTTTAAATGAGCGAGACTATAAATGGGGGCAAAACAAAGTACATCCTGTCATCAGAAACGAGCGGATACCACCGATGGCTTAGTCTGAACACCGCCATTTGCGGTACTTAAGAGCTTCATCTACATACCTTGGGCCCGTAGATATAAGCAGCAATGACATTGCTAGTCTCTGTTTGTGTGGGTTGAGCGGGAAATTGAGTAACAGAGCCTTTTCTCGTGTGATAAAACTGGGTTTAAACCAGACCGTTATCATCGCGGTCCTCCTCTATGGCGCAGAGTCTTGAACTTTGTCAAAAGCGGACGAAAAAGCACTTGGCTATTTCGAGAGAAAGTAGTGGTTTTCGCATTTGCGTTGACGAAAAATGAAAGAAGTCGGGTGTCTATGGATCCAACGTCTGATATGGCTTTGGCATGTTGAGCGAATGGACACCACAATCTTGGCCTACTAAGTTATTAATTCTAAACCCCGAGGGACGGCGCAGCTGAGGATGACCGCAGCTTTTTTATCGCACGTATATGAGAAGATCAAGCAACTTAGAGTGAGGCACTGGAAGCGAGCTAGAGACCATCCTAACTCAAGAGTCTTGTTGGTTGAGGTTTCACCGCGGACTGTTGTCACCTGAGTCATGGGAGATCAACAAATGGAGGAGAGATTTCAAATGTCAGACTGCTGCAAAACAGTCTCGAAGTGGATCTCATCGTCTTTTATAGCGGATAAGTCTGTGTGGATAACTTGCAAGAGGCATCAATAGGCCGACGCTCATATTAAACGCCAGATTCTTACCGGCTAAAACCACCTCGGCTTGATTCGACTATGTGACATGGTTGCTTTACATTGACAGTCTAACCATCTAAAGTCGTTGGATATATACACTGCTATATTACTCAGTTTTCCTCGTTTGGAAGTATGTACGCCCCGATATTATCTGGACCTCGCCACTCTCCAAATTGATCCCGCATGTCCATCCTCTCGGCTTCGTATCATGCATAATGATGCTCTCTGAAACAGCCATGTCCCGTCAAAAACGAAATTCCTTGTAAGTGCACCTAAAGTTTTCGATGATTTCTCGCCTATCTGCTCTAGGTGGTGTTTAAAGCTTAGACAACTATCAAAAACAACTCCAAGATACTTGATAAATGGTTGAGAAACAATTTCATGTACTAGAACTCTAAATGTTATCGTTTTGTTTCGGTTCTAGTTAACCAGCGACGTACAGTTTATATTGTTTCATTACTGTTGAGCCGAACAATCGGGCCTAGCAAGCTTCATCTCAGGGACTCCTGAACTCAACTTGATCTGCGCGGAAAATGACCTCATACTCCAAAACCCAATAAACACAAGAATAGGCGCAAACATCCACGGCCCAAAAAACAAACGTTGCAAGGCCAATAGGAATAAGTCCCATTGTATTTCAAGCTGAGCTTCATGGTATTCAAGAAGGTGCTAGTATCATCCTTGGAACAGGAATGAAATGTATCCTATCCAGCACAGACAATCAATGGGCATTGAAGCGTTAAGCTCAAACGTGTTTAAACTTAAATGGGTGCTGCACTGCTTCAATATACGTCACGTTTTATCCGAAGAACCAAAGTCAAATCATGGTGGGTACCAGTGCACAAGGGTATTGGAGGAAGTGAAGTGGCCGACGAACTTACTTGAAAGGGTTTAACTCTGATCCACCCAATGGCCCAGAGACTTTCTGTGGCATCCCGAATTCAGTAATAACGTCAATGACCAAAAGTTGCGAAACCAATGTGTGTTCGACAAGCTACAAAAGCTAAGAAAATCTTCCAAAATAAATCCAGATTATCCGTTTATTTCAAAAGGAATGATAACAAAAGACTAGCTAGCTTTTGAAAGGAGCACTGCCAACTTTGATGTCACTTACATTCTCTATGTCCACTTTTCACTAAAAAAAACCCTTTCTACGAGCCCCCGGTGGTATAATCGTAGACTTCGCTCTTTACGTAACAAGAGAAACAAATTGTGGGCAGTTTTCCTTCGATCCAATTCTTTTGCTGACTATTCCAACTATCTCGGGTCTCTATGAGCGATACCTGGATAATGTGCAATCGAGGCCTAAAAACGATCCTAAGTGTTTCTACCAATTTGTTAACTACAAAAAAAAATCTAACAGTTTTCCTCCGTCCCTCTCATATCAACCGATCTGCAAACCATAGCCAACTTTTTTGCTACTTTTTTAGCCAATCTTTTGCTGATAAATCCTCTGTACCGGATGCCTCCTATTTCTCAAAGTATTGATCATACAGTAATAGAAAATAGATTACAGCTACTTAAAGATGAATACTTCTTAAAAAGTGTTCCTCCACACTTTCCCACACCCCTTTCAAATCTCTTCTACTTATCGCTCTCGCAAGGCGAATTTACGCAGATATGGAAGTTTTCTTTCATAACACCGATACACAAAAGGGTTTAAAAAGCGAAGTCGGTAATTACCGCCCATAGCTAAACTTTCACATATGCCCAAACTCCTCGAAACCATTTTGTACGAAGCCTTAAGCTTCTAGTGCAAATCTCTTATTTCCCCTAATCAACACGGCTTTTTGAAAGGTAGATCAACTACCGCTAACCTCGTCGAATTCGTGCCCTCTTTTCTCTCAGCCTTAGAAATTGATAAAGAAGTTGACGTTATAACAACTGATTTCAGTAAGACTTTTTACAAGATATCTCATAAACTAATCCTGTTCAAATTGTCCGTCTTGGGCTTTGAACCCATTTTGTTGATATGGATATCTTCTTACCTGGATAATCGTTTTTATAGTGTTCGTTTCAGGTCTGTCCTATCGGCCCCCTTCCTGGCCACTTCAGGTATTCCTCAAGGTAGTCACCTAGGTCCAGTTCTCTTCATTCTATCTATTTACGATCTGGAAAGGGTCATTCAATACTCAGCACTTTGTCTCTATTTTTTGAACCCATTTCCTCACAACAGGACTCCAGCCTCCTTCAAAGAGATCTAAATAGTTTTTCCACCTGGTGCATCTAGAACTGCTTAGAACCCAATGTCACCAAATGTCAATAGATTACCTTCTCTCGTAAGTGCAACAAGTCTCCTTGGCATATTGTGCGACAGGGAGATTAATTTCCGCTCGCATATTGATGAGATAAGAATTCTGCAACCCATATGTGACTAGATCACTATACATCACTCACGTTCGCCCCCTTCTCGAGTACGCTAGTCAAGCGCGGTGCCCATTTCAACGAGTTCATATATCCCGCATTGAGAGCACCCAGCGTCGTTTTCTTCGATTTGCTCTTCGAGGTCTACCTTGCAACGATCCTCTAAGCTTACCTCCCTATCGAGATCGTCTCAAACTCATTAACCAGAATATCCTTGAGGGGGGAAGGGACTCAGCTGACATTCCTTTCATTCACGGACTCCTCTCAGGCACGTGTCTTTGCAACTCCATTTTCTTTAGCACTAACCCTCGAAATCTACGTTGCCTCCGTCTCTTTTATCTACCAATCCACCGCACCACATATGGCTCTAACGAACCAATCTCCCGTATGCTGCGTAAGGTAAACTCCAAACTTTCCGTTTTCGATTTTAATCGCAGCATTCTCACCCTCAAATTAGATCTCCTTCACCATCCCTAGCTTGAAGGCCTAGTGATAAGATATTTTATTAGTTTTTCAATCCCAGTTTTTTAAGCTTGTATTAAGCCAAATAAATGGGGGCGTCTGTCAGAAAATAGTCAGCAAACTGAATGCGTAGCTGTATATGCTATAAGGTGACATTACTTTCTTAGGGAAATCTAAGTGAACTGTGAAGTATCTCCACCTATGATTCTCAAGTTTATTGAGAATGTTAGGACTCATCTCGGTCTTAAAGCGGTTTCGTGGCGTAATATATCTTTAAGGTCGCAGTGCCCTCCGCAATTGGCGCGTCAGTAGTCCCAAAAAACGCATTCACCAACATAAGATTCAAATATATTGTTTGGTAGGCTAGTATCCCTTATAAAAACTACAATACAAACTCTTATAAAAACTCTTATACTTAGCAAAACCTGTCATTTAGGCCGATCATGCTCTGAGATTTCTTTTCAAGAACCATAGTAGAGCTGGTGAAATAGGGCTATCACGTCCAAATTTAATTATAGTTTTGTTGGTATTTTTTTATACCAAAGTCAGTTGTATCTTTCTCATTTTATAGGGCAAGAACTTCCCAAATACCAGCTTCCCGAAAACAAGTAGCTTTTTACCAATAAAACCACTTCACACAAATCCTCTTTCGCACTCCAATCGAAGATAATACGGATGTAATAAGCACTGCCTTTGTGAAAAGCGTTCACGGATACCTGGCAATCCGGACTGACCGGGACACCGAGAAGCCCTTTCAATTAATTGAAATTAATTTGTATATTAATGAAATGAAATTAAAATGTCAATTGAGTTTAATCGCATAAAAAATGCATATTATCGCGTATTATCGCATGGATTCGTGTTGTAGCAACTGCATGCGGTCGTGACTCTGACGCCATGGCGACTTTCCTCCAAAAATAAATCTCCATTCACATGCCAGATCGGATCAGGACGAAAGGTATTTGTAGATTATGCCTTTGGAAGTCATGTTAATGACTGGGTACTGGCTTTAACCAATGGAATGAAGTCAGTGTTGACTTAAGTCCACTCCGACGCATTGTATGTGACGGTTAAGTTATGTCAGAGTCAACTATGAATGTATCTGACACGAATATCTGGTCCGAGGGGACAAACCGATTTTTTTTTTTTGTTTTTATTTAAGAATGAATTAATTATACATAGAATGAAATGTGGATATATCAAAGAGTGGATTCGAAATACCTTATTTGAGAGAGGCCTGTGTGATGTCCACCTCAAGCCTGTGAAAAGGTCTTACCGTACTTGACTGTGTGTCAAGAAATTAATTAAATTAATGAAACCAAAATGCTTACTCTGCAATTCCACAATAATCCAAAGCAAATCTTCCTTTGAATTGGCCGATTAATGGTGGTTGACAAGACCTTTAACACCTTATTCGGTATCCCACAATGACCATTTAACATAATAGGTAAACTAATCTAGTCACCATGACAGAGTCTAATTTGTCAAAGGGTTCTGGTATCTATTGAATGTGTGGGATGTCGAGGTGGGCGTGAAGATATGCATGCACAAGAATTAACCACGCGTATTAAAAGCAATTAAGCCTGAGATTATTGTATCTATGAACTAAAGGGTGCTTAAATATCCAATTATATTCTGTGGCAATTATTCAACACACAATTGATTGCAAATTATAAGGCGTTAGCCAAGACTTTAACCAACAATTTGATTCGATTTAAAAGATTCAAAAACTGAATGCCATCACGAGTACTTGCACTCGTATCTACAACAATGTTTTGTGGATGAAATTGGAATTTTTCGATGTTTTCGAAAATTGAAATTTGCTATGTGTCAACATATGTGTGTACTATGTAGATCCTAATTTTTCTTTCTTACTTGACATACCAATAAAACTAAACAGTCTCTTTGTTACTCTCGTATCGAAAGGTCACAATAATCTCCTGAATGAGATCGGAAGAAATTTTGGTAAATAAAGCAGGAAGGACCTTGCTTTTCAGTCAATTGATTATCCGTAACAAGTTGTATGAACTGTTTTTACTTGTAGCTGCACCTGTGCGTCTGGATACTTGAGCTGATGGGGATCATGGAAGAAGAAAGAAGGTGAAACTCTTAGTTAAGTACACGGAAACTTTAATTTCTGAGGCACTGGGTCTATCTATTGTATGGTTAGTCCTTCTTTTTCGGCCATTGTCCAGCTGCTATTATGGTTGTGAAACAACTAATCATCCAAATGTTTATGGAGTCACATTTACCTTCACTGTATGTTGAAGGATAAAAGTATTTTCCAGAAGTACACTGGGAAAAATCTTTGGGACAAGGGATAAACTATGAAACTGATCCTGATGATTTCCTTTAGAAAAACAATGTTTACAATGTGACCCATTTAAACCGTGCTTACTTGCTGTCCTTGATTGAGCCAGTTGCTTGTGTCACGAGCTTGAATCACATTCTTCACTGTTTAAAAGCTTTCAAAGATTCTCGCTACTTTAGCCAGGTGGGGTTATCCCTGTATCCAATGGAGCTCCTTTGCCAATGTTTGATTAGCATAACTAAGCCATTGTCTTAGGAATATAACGTGATCTAGAGAGATACTTTTTTTCCTCCTTTTGGAGTGAACTTGAACCAATTCAATCTTGTCTGTGTATTCCCCATCATAAACACTTTTCCTCCATCACATTTTATTGAATTTCACATGAACAATCTTTCTAAAGGACGAAAATATACTCTGGCTATGACAAGTACTCTTCCCCTAAACCAATAATAAAGTGGAGATGAAGGTTCTTTGGTATGCTTTGAAGCAAAACCATCCACTCAAGAGTCGGTCGTTAAGAGAAAATTCCAATATAACAACTTTGCTAGTTCGTAAAGCTCAAAACTTCAGTATGGTCCACAAGTGGAGGAACTTGAGGTGGAAACTTTTGAAAACGTAGACTTAGGCCTATGTGAAATTTTTCAATAACCGATTTAAAAGTTTGTTGTGTCAACTGTGGACATTTGTTTAGAAGGAGCACTTGTGCAGACCTACTTGAAGTTAAATTGGGACAAGAGTAAACAAAGAAAGGATTATCTAGAGATGGCAACAATTTTAGTCACAACTTGTTGGCCAAATTTAATGAGAAAATATGAAATAATCTCTGCTATGTGGTTTGGGTGGGAAAGGTTATGAATTTCATTGGACACTTGTTCTTGAAGTAGTAAAAGGAAAAGGGAACATTCATATGAGTATGTGAAATAGGAATTCCAAAGGGCATATACTCGTATGTACATGTTATGTAATTGCTTTTGCATTAATTATAGTTGGCTGTTTCTCTACCCTACAGGTGTACTAGGTGCAGAACTAACTCCAGGGCCACAAGGAATTATCAAGGTCAACACAATTGGGGAATGTCCACGAGGTAAAAAAGCAAAGAACACTTTGCACCCTTGTTTGGAAGTTCACACTTTACTCCTCTTCGCAACACATCCTGGAGATTTCTTTGAGGTTGCGAAGTGAAGACCACATATGGTGAACTTCTTGTGGAATGCTTCGGTTGGCCCATTGAGGAACTATGAAATGAATGAATATTGAATATCTTTGGCTTTCATATACGAATAACCATCAGATTCTGAAGATCCGCGGCGAATAGGTCCTCAGAACGATAGACTCCTTCAACTTGAGAGTGAGCTGATGCGGGATAGCGTGGACATATAGGAAGTGAGTGAAACAAGATGATGAGGTGCTGACAGGAACCTCCTTCTGCACTGAAAATCAACTTGTAGCCTCAGATAGTGGAAACCAAGCAGAGACCGGATATCTAAGGCGACATTCAAGATATACATAAAGTGTACGGCCTTTGCAAACGAAATGGTAGATTTAGGTAACGCTAGTCTTCTAAGGCGTGTTGTTCAAAAACATCGCCGAATATCGAAGCAGATAGACTATAACGCCCGACAATAGTCGCCCTTTCCGATATCAAGTCATGCAGGGAATACCACTCACATGGGTCACCACCGACGCCTTATGTAAGATAAGGTATGCGTTGGTACTAAATTAATAATTATTTACAATACCGAATGGTCTTGGGACCTTGCGCAAAAATTAAGGGTTGGAGGCGCAGACAATTATTGTAACAGACCTGCGTACACAACTATGACGTGAGGTAAAGGTATTCCGATAAGAGCCCAGTGAAACCGCGAAGCCGGAACGAGGATCCGTTTCAGTCAAAATTCAATGTCCGAGGTATATCTGCACATTTGCACTCAGAAAAGCAATACTTTGGAAAAAGAAGGGAAGTACACCAAGGCGTAGCAACAAAGCTTTAGCTTCTCAGACCGAATATCCATTCACCCAGTGCTACAAACCGTTCGTTTATGCTACCAGTACAAAGAAGGTTACGTATAGTGCATTCAGCTTAAAATAACATTCAGCAAGAGCCCTTTGTTATTTATATGAGGATCATCTCAGCAAATAGAGGTAGCATTTTGCAATTGTGCAAAACATTTGCTTCGTTAGATCTATAAAATCCCATAGTTAGCATGGATGAAAGGGACCAGTTCCGACGAAGTGCAATCTATGGTCAAAATGGTCGAAGCAACTAGGCTTTTACACCATTCTTAAGCATTGGGCAAACGGCGCCAAGGTTTCATTCATCAGGCATACTTGGAAATGAGTTTGTACATGATCTCTCTCAAGTCATCTTCCCCTGCCTTAATATAAATCCGCTGGTCCAGATGGTATATCTCTCCTTCTTTTGGAAAGGTGTTCTTCCACGCTGGCAAAACCACTGCGTAAGCTTTTTCATCATGAAAACAGCATTTGTCCACCCTAAAAAAAGCGAATCTTCTTCTCTCTCCTCCTACAGACCCATTGCACATGGAAACGCTGATAAACTGTCAGCTCATGAAAGATCTCGAAACACGGAAACATCTCAATGACCGGCAATATGGTTTTCGTGCTACAGACCGTTCACTGGTGATTTGATGGCATGTCTCACCGAAAAGTGGAACTAAAGCGTACATCAATCGTTGACAGAGTTTGGCATCAGGCTCTTTTGTTCAAGTTGCCTTGAATGGTTTCAAGTCTGATATTCACAAAATAAATGCTGGTGTGCCGCAGGGCTCCGTTCTGTCTCCGACACTCTTTTTAATTTTTATCAATGATCTCTTGTCTGCCACTTCTAATCCAATATATTCCTTTGCTGACGACAGTACTCTCTGCTTTTCATATCCGTTCCCGGACTCACGTCCCTGTTCTTCGGCTGTAGAACGGGAACGGCAGCGTATTTTAAGTTCATTAAATTCCGATATCAACAGCATAACCAATTGGAGAACTATCAACATACGAGGTGGTATTTGGCGTTTTTCTCTGCAAAATAATTGTTCACGAAGGTGAACGAAAATCTCTGTCCTCTGAGCGCAGTTTTTAGATGAGGGAACAAAAAGAAGTCGCTTGGGGCTAGATCTGGTGAATAAGGCGGATGGTCAAGCAGTTCAAACCGTAATTCATGGATTTTCGCCATGGCAACCGCCGAGGTGTGAGACGGCGCGTTGTCTTGGTGAAACAAGATTTACTTTCTGCAAATGTGACCGTTTTTCCGCAATTTCTGCCTTCAGCTTGGCAAGTAATGATGCGTAGTATGCTCCTGTAATGGTTTTTCCTTTTTGAAGATAATCGATTAAGATAACCCCTTTACTATTCCAAAAAACAGTTGCCATCACTTTCCCAGCCGAAAAAACAGTTTTTACTTTTTGGAGACGGCTCGCCCTTTGCAGTCCGCTGTTTTGGCTGAATTTTTGCTTCGGGCGTATAATGGTGTATCCAAGTTTCATCCACAGTAATTAATCGGCGCCAAAACACTCGGATTTATTGCGCCTAAACTGCGCCAACAGAGCGTTGGAAATGTTTATTCAAACACGTTTTTGGTCTAACGTAAGTAAACGCGGCACCCATCGCGCGGACAGCTTTCTCATGCCTAAATCTTCATTTAATATGTAACAAACACGTTCTTTGGACATTTTCATAACATCTACTATCTCTCTCACTTTAATTCGGCGGTCGTCTAACACCGTTTGGTGAACTTTAGCAATGTTATCATCAGTGGTTGCAGTTTTTGGACGTCCCGAACGTTCATCATCTCCCAAGCTCTTACGGCCACGTTTAAATTCAGTTGGCCAAAATTTCACTGTGGTAAATGATGGTGCAGAGTCCCCATACACAGAGTCCAACTCATTTTTGATTTGCGTAGGCGTATTGCCTTTCAAAAAGAAGAATTTAATAACAGCTCGATGCTCAATTTTTTCCATTTTCAGAAAAAAACACTCACATCGACTCACTCAAACGACAGTCAACTAAAAACTGCGCGTCCAAAATGACTGAAGCTCCGGTAAGTAACTATCAAAAGACGCACAACTTACATTCAATAGCTTTTATTGACGAGTGCCGCTATCTTCACGTCGGAAACTTTTCAGTTAAACTTATAGCTCATACCAATAGCACTCAGGAAATGGACACCCTCGAACACCGACGAAATGTCTCGTGTCTCATTAGTCTTGTCGTTCTTCAGCATGGGTATTGATTTCTTCATTTCACTTTGTTCAAGTGGTCGGATCTGTTGACCTTCATCGTCCAGGTTGAATGGTTCATCCTGTCTGACAGCGGAATTCGGGCAATGCTCGCCGTTTAATAGTCTACGGAACTGTGGTTTCCATACCAAATGTGACTCTAATACTAAGTTTCCTTGTTCATTTCTACATGTCTCTCTTCAGGTTCTTGTTGCCTTGATACGTTCTTTTCACATTTTGGAAAAAAATTAGAGCACTGTTCCTATATTAGCACCTCTCTTTTTCCTTAATGACGGGTTTCTCATCCTCTTTCTTTTTCCTCCACAGAAGCTGATGTTCTTCCCTCGTCTTTTGCTCGTAGAGTTTTCAGGACCGCTTTCATTCTTCTATGCATTGCCACTTCATAGGCGAGCTGTTTCCCTACGTGTGCTTGCCAGCATTTTGCATCAGACCATGGGTTTCATGAAGGTGATGCTTTTTGGCATCCATGTCACTGTCCTTCAGGACTTTATGTTGATTGTATACTACAAGTATGTATATGTCGAGAAGTTGAAGTATGCGAGATCGGCAAAGATTCAGGTTTTTGTTGCGACGTTAAATCTCCTCAAAATGTTTTCTAGTCTTTTCGGTGTTGGTAGTCGTACGAATCGCCACTTGGTAAGTTCGGACATCCATAATACTGGAAGAGCTTCTTACGTCGATCATAACATGATCAATTTGGCCGAAGGTTTGATGATCAGGTGACCGCCATGTCTCCATATTAAATAGGGAAACCCTGTGTTAACTATAGTGATGTTGTGTCCCGCAGCAAATTCAATTAGTCTTAATCAGTTTTCAGAGGTGATGTTGTGCAGGCTAATGCTTCCCGGCCAATTTTTGGTGTTAGGATCACTTAAAATGATTTTAACATCATATTTCGGACATTGCTCATAAGCTTTATTAGGGAGCTTGAAGAAACATTATTTGGCAGCGTCGTTTTTCACCTCTGTGGGTGCATGACCACATATCCGCCTGATGTTAGCGAGTAGAGCTGTGATGAATAATCTTTTAAGGCATTCGCTTAGGAGTCGTAAGCTCAAAAACTCGAACAATATCCCTCTTATCCTGGATGTTAAATTTTAAGGGGCACTCCGCTTTAGAAGATGGCATTGCGACTATAAGACCAACATGCACTTTGTATCTTGCATATTTGCCTAACATGGAAAATATTTCGAACGGTATTTCAACGCAAAATAAAACTAGTCTTGGCTTCTATGATTATGGGTAAGGCAGTCGATTTCAACAATATATAATCTGAATACCTGAATCAATCAGGTCCTCATAATAGAGACGATAGCTAGCGCCATTAATTTAAAAAATGATAATAATTTAATTTACTTCGAAACATACTGGCATGTTATGTAGACTGACAAAATTTGAAGACCCAGGCGTAGTGAAAGTCATATGTTTGTGCAAACCTCCTGAGCTGAGAATTCGAAATCAAGAAAACACATTAGCAAGACAAAAGCCGGGCCAACCTTACATAAGTACCTAAACCTTTTAAGGATCTGAGATCACACTCTGTAGGAGAAAAATTAAGCAAAACTAGAGCCTGAAACTGAAATGTTTTGAGGCCAATCAACTTAAGAAAAATTGTCAAAGTATCCGAAATAAACTAGAGACACGTTCAAGTTGCATTTTGTGTGGCAAGAAATTATTTGGTCAGTTTCAGTTGAGAATATACCAAGCCAACACCGCACTTTAATTTTCAACATCCTTAAAGAAACTAGAACACAGGGATACTATCATGTGGGTCTGGAATCCTAAATTCTAATAGAATCGCAAGGCGGGAAGAAATTAGTACGAGTGGAGGGCATACCGCGAAGAAACTTTAAAGCATTACGAACATCAGAAATTGTACCGTGTATTGATAAGGATCGTTATCTAGCTGCTGCTAGGGTAAGACATGATTCTCTGGGATTTCGAAAACCAAAATTCTTATATCCCCACCTCACAAGGAATCCAGTGATGCCGGCAGAATGTAATCCAGCTAAACTCTAGGCAAAGTTGTCACTAAAATATAGAAAAACTAGGACTGGAAGGGAGAGGACTATTTATGACAACACGCGGACGAGCGTATCAATCAAGCTTGAAACCAGAGGTTCCACGGCTCAACTAGAAGAAACAGGACAAAGGTCTGCTCTGAAGATATCCCCCTTTACCAATCCATTGATCTCATCTCCGGAAAATGAATTTATTTGACCACAATCATTCCATTCCAGTTCAACCGGCCAAATATCATTGTAACGAGACCCATGGGAACTACCTATATTCGTAACTATTTCCTGCCATCAGTAAATCGCAATTTGACCGAAACACTCTCATATTTTACGCCATTACGAATCAACCGACCGACGGCCCAAAACATACTATGCACGATTTCCAACCGGATTCTTTGGTATTTGATGGCCAAAACAACCACAGGAACCTTTTTATTACGTGAGCCTTTTACAGTGTTGAATTGTACGGTTATTTATATATTTTTTTTTCCACCCATGTGATTCCTGTTCAATAGGAAAGGGCCTTCGTCACGTTTATAAAAGGACATAGAGCAAGTTTATTAAGCAAACCAAACAGCAAATGATTTCTCTCTTTCTCTCTCTCTTTTAGTGCAATATGTCTTTTGAATATAAAAATACGGCTTCCACATTGCACAGTGGTCAAAAGTGACCTGAGAATTGGCCCAATCTTGAGGTATGCAAACGGGACATGCAAATCATATTTGCTATGGTTCCAAACCAAATATATAAGCAACCGGAGTACCGGAAAGATCAACAGTGGCATCTGTAGTCGAACTATATTGAAGGAGCAAACTGTGGTTTGTTGAGGACAATTCTCCAAAACGAATATCTCCGGACATATGTGAAAATTTGATCGCACGCTACTACTTGCCTTAGTGATCGAGTGCTCAAAATCGTTCGGGAAAGTTATGATTTCAACAATAAGAGCAAAAGATGCAAGGCCACGCCGCTGGGTTATTTGATTGAGACCGGCGATAAATACATATTGCTATATGTACTGGAGTTGTATATGGTGGCGCTGTTGCAAGGAAGGACAAGACTTGCTCGCTTACTCTGCGTGTAAATAAGACAAGAGGACCATGCCATGCATTATCCAAAAATTCAAAAATCGATATATGATAGAAGCACTCGATCGGGGCAAGAGAGAAATGCTACAGCAGAAATGATGTTCAGAAACTTTACGGGGTTTTCAAAAAAAATTTAAGGATGCAAAGTTGCCTTAGTAACGTAAGAAAATATTGCGGAAATCCCTCAATCCAAGGGAATCTGTTATGCTATCGAATTACACAAATTCTGGATTTGAATTGGATTGACACTCGAATTATTTGACTTAGCAATAAGGAGTGTGGACAACAGAGTCGTCAGTGACAGATCTCAAAAATTCAAGCGAGGTTTTCCGATCCATTTGATGGTCCAAAAGCAGAATCACTTCGGCACATCAAGATATTACGGTAAGTATGGTGGCAGTCAGACCCCAAAAGGCCGCAGAATTGGTCAGCATGCCAGAGCCCAGTATTCCTAGATACGTACTAGATGGAGTGAAAAGTGACCTCCTTGGGAATTAAAGAATTTTTTTTTTTTTAAATGTTTTTTTATATTATTCAATATAGTCCTCTTTTAGTTTGATACACTTGTTGCAGCGATTTTCCAACTTCTTGATCCCGTCCGAAAAGTAATTTTCCGGAAGGTCTGCATACTACTCATCCGTGGCGTCAATGATTTCCTCGCGTGAGCTGAATTTTTTATTGATAAGCCATCTTTTGAGGTTTGGGAAGAGTTAATAGTCCGAGGGATCCAAATCCAGTTACCAATTGACGCCAAAAGTCCGCCCGATTCCGCATCAGCAAGTCGAAACACTTTTTCGAAGTGCTCTCGCGGTCGTGTTTTTGGTCAAAAGCGGCACCCAGCGGCAGGATAACTTTTTCATATGCAGAATATTGCCCAAAATATGGCGCGTGCGCTCAGTACTAATCTTTGTCGTACCTGCTAGCTGGCGCACCTTCACTTTCCGGTCAGCCAACAGCATTTCATGTATTTTTTTGACATTGTCCTCTGTAACCGCATCGGAGGGCCTTCCGCTGCGGACTTGATCGGTAGTGGAGTTGCGGCCACCACGAAACTCTCGCCGTTTTGCCTCTCAAAAAATAATGTTTTATGAGAGAACGAAAATCGTTTTTGTCCATACTCAACATGATGCCAAACACGTCAACAACAATCAACTGTCAAAATAAAACTAAAGACAGTATCGCACTGAAATTTGGCATGTCTGCCTAAATATGAACGGACTTCAAGGCACCATAACCTTTTTTGCAGTAGCCGCGCATTCTGGCGGTCAAGGAGGTCACTTTTCACTCCATCTAGTATATTCAATCTGTTTTCACAACTCATAAAAAGTATACTGGAGAAACGCGTCGCCTTAAAATAAATAGTCAAACAACTTTCAACAAAGCAAAATACCCGTCACTCATTCTGATGCACCTCGACATGACCAAAGATACATGTAGTACCAGTGGGGGACGCATCAGAATGCAGCTTTGGTGGGGTACTAATGTACAGATGATCTGATGATCTGATGATTTAACAAGATCGGTTGCACATCAAATTAGAGAGAATTCCAGCCTATCATCGAAAGAAGCACTACTCCGTGTGTTTTGTGTGAAGCGAGGTCCCACAGGCTTGTGTATGGTAGCCACTGTATCCTCCATCAATCTCCGTTTACAATTATTAAAGCAAAATAGGGACTCCAGTATGCAATACAGCGTTGAATACTTGAGTTGCTTACTCGTAAAACGTCTCTGCACTTTCAAGGTTATATACGCCGATGCACTTTCGTGGTTACGAGGCCGTCAGTCAGCTCACACGAATAAAGATTTCGTCACTACTGCTGTTTAAATTGAAGTTGAATTCAATGAGGTTTCTGCGGATGAGTTCCTTAATTTCGAAGTCACTTTCTAAATAGTATAAATAGGAACCGCAAGAGACTCTCTGTTTAACTTACACTGAAACAACTTCAGAAATATGCCATATTTTTTGCAAGTGCCAGAGCGACTTTTGAGACCCTTGCAGAAGTTTTTGGCAGATTCTGATACCGGAATTAGTGGCATTGGACAACGATACCCAATCTACGTGTCGTGATGTCCAGCGCCTGCGGAATTCATCGTTCAAACCCCATTACAACCGCTAAACCGAGAGATTCATCTATGTTCTCCAAAGTAGAATACAGAAGCTATCACCAGAAGCGGGAAGGTCAATAACGGTACGACAGAAACTTTTCGGAGGGCAGGTACAACCTAAATCATTGACATCACACTCATGAGCAACTCACTCTCCAGAATACTAAACTCACCCCAACCACTTCGGCGACCGGGAATGAAGACAGAACCCCACCCTAACAGGGCCAAACTCGAAAGACACGTTCTTTGTCAAAAATACTATAAGCGAAATGTTGAATACTAAAATAGCACCATTGCGACCAACGGATCTACGGAGGTCCTTCCGCATCAGTTGATTAAAGTCGCGTCCACATCGTGAGACGCGGTTGTGCCAAGAAGGGCATCCATTTAAAGGATGATGGTAGAAGGATGAGATAAAGAGACTCAGAGTGTCCCCAAGCAAGACGTAGATCCCAGACATCCAGAGGCAGACCAGATCTCCATGAACGGCTAACCACCTTCAAATTAGGAAAACACGACCTGAATAGGGGCACTACAGAAAGCGAGTCAAGGAGCTTTAAACGTCTTTGTGACGTGGGAGACTCATACCTTTGGAGCATAGCTTACAGGGTAGTCACGAAGTACTTACGAGTAAATGCAACAGGTCTCCCTCATAAACCTTCCTGACATTGACAACAAACATCTGTTCCCACGTAGACCAACTATTATTTACTCCATCTCAAGAGATAAGATTGAGCACATTCCCACAATTATATTGGAGCAATTGTTCGAAGCATGCAGTAAAATAGGAGACAATGAAGCATCTGGACGGAATGGCAACACAAATAAGGTGGAGAGGCCGAAAGCTATCGCATTAACGACGCAAAGGTGTCAAGAAGATTAAATCTTTCCAACATCATGAAACCCTTATCGCTCAATAGATCTGTTCGATACCGTGGAAAAGATCCTGGAAAGCGCCATATATAGCGAGCTGCTTGTGGTAGCGGAGGAAAGAATAGAACATCAGTACAACTTCAGAAAATCGCGTTCTACTGTTGGTGCCACAAAAGGGGTAACAGACGCAGTACAGGGCGAATGATGGAGATTGAGTGCAAAGCCGTGTTATACAATATGTGCCATTATAGCGCCTGGCGTTAAGAATGCCTTTAACTAGCCGAGCTACACCATACTACATAATAAAGACAGTCACAGACTACTTTAGCGACAGTAGACTAAAATATCACACTACTGCAGTGTTTTCGTAGGAGTTCCGCAGGGGTCGAGCCTTGGACCTCTTCTTTGGAAGATCACGTGATGGAGTTTTGTGGCTAACCTGCCCGAGGGAGTGAGAATGATCGGCTTAAATGACTGTATCGCTGTCGTTACCTTAGCCAAGCACATCGACGAGATAAAGTTTGCAACGAATGGGGCGAGTTTGCCGACCAGACCGTAAAGTACGAGTATGCAAACATTCTAGTCGAAAAACAAATAACCATGTCAAAGGAGTTCCTAAAATATCTCAGAGTGCTGTCTGCACTTTAACGCCCACGTCGAATATGCCAGCAAAAAGGCTCGGTGATGCAGATAGACTCTCTCGGATGTTACCCAATATCTATGGCTTTGGATCCTACTATCTAGAGTACGGTTCGGTTCGGTTGCCTTATACATTGCTCGGGTAAGGCTGGATGCACTAGTGGTGAAAAGTAAACCGGCATAAGGGTATATGCTACGGGGAATTTTAGCGCCTTTTGAACAATGTCGAACGGAATAATCCCCCCGGACAAACTTGCGAAAGAGATGCAAAGGGTGTACCTTAAGTGCACCTCGAACCAGCAGGAGGCCAAATAGTGAAAGAGGAAATAAGGGCAGCATAGACAGCAATATCACAAGCGATAAGCTAAAACCCATCAGCAAACCATGTACAATGATAGTAAGAGAGGAGAGGTGGACTGTAACTTCCACCTCACCTTACATAGTTTTTGCCCGGGCACAACGGCTACATAGGAAATATCTCTATAGATGCGGGGCTATGGTGTTTTACTGCAGATCCTACGCGGAAGACAGAACATATCTGCCAAGCTCGAAGGACCTCGTGGGTAACATACTATCATTTACAGTGTGTGTTTAAAACGAACTGTTAAGAGCTGAAATCTTGAAAAGAACACAAGAAGCGGCCTCGGCATATTGCACCACCAGCCTCGCGAAGTAATACCAAACGAACAGATCTGTACGCGGTCCGGTCTAGTTAATCAGTCCAATGGTACGACTGCAAAGTTCTGCTTTATCTTTTCGCGGCGTGCATGTAAGGCAACTGCTTGCGACCCAAGTGGACCTCTAGCGAGTTCTGTCTCCTTTGTCAGTGGTAGCTCAGTTTCTATAGGTTCTCAACCACACGTGTCCTTTCGTTATCAATTTTTATTTTCAAAACCAAAAATAATATCAAGATGTCGCCAGACGTTCGAGCCGATTTGGACCACTGTTTGTTGTACATTTCCTTGTCGTCCTGCTTGTACAAGATAGTCATTCGTTTTTTAGCTGGCTTCATAACGATTCCTCTCTCATTGGAGTCAAAAAAAAAATAGATCAAACATTTGTTTTGCAGCATAAATCCAATAAAGGACATGTTGTGTGAAGTATTTCCGTCTTTCTTTTAGAGCAATTATTTGAAAGGATGTCATGGGAAACGAACAAGCTCCCGAAGCGAGAAATCAAATACCCGTACTTGTAGTCGTGCATTCAACTCGTACTCGTATGTCCTTAATGCTATTTAGTTTTGGAGTACCCTCAAGTCTACATACGAGTATAATTTGAGACTTTCCCTGAGTGGATCCTTCATTTGCAGATGCAGTCAACCTTACAGCAGTCGCCTGCCATACGGATACGAAAACGGATACACGTCATAGATACAATTATTTTCATTCCTTGTCCTTTTCGAAAGGAACATTATCGATTTGGATTTAGATTTCAAGCAAAACAAGGAAACATCGCATATAATTATAAAATTTCAAAAAAGGACTCGTATGCCGAATAAATCTTCTCTCATCTGGAAAACTGATTACTCGAGTTTCAAAATCGAATACGAGAGGAAGTGACGACTCGTCGTTGTTGGCAAAATGTGAGAAAAGGCCGATGGGGGGGGGGGGGGGGTGTGAAGATGGCTGCCGAATTATATTTCCTGGAAAATCAAAGCCGATTACGTTCCGTTCCAATGGCTGATGCTGCTGCCATTAGTTTATGTAAGATGCCTCTCTCTTTTGCAATATGACTGCCTCTGGATTTGAAGGCTACTCGTATGTAACGGTAGGATTCCTACAACAGGATTCTTCGCTCTACAATCAGGTGAACGAATGAACACGAGTACGAGTATGTTATCCTGATTTTTGAATTTTGTTACATGATGATTACTCGTATTGTTTGAGTTAAAAAGGAAGAATCAACCAGAAAGACAGATGGATAGGCAGATACGAACATGGTAGACATGGCAGTAGAGCAGGATTTTAATCGATGCTTGGAAAATCTTCATTGTCAGAAGAGAGTGGTGGGGGGGGGGGGATTTAAATTACCGAGATTAGAATATGGGTTAGGTAGAGCGTTGAATTTTGGTAACACACATGTGTCAAATTGATTGGTAGAAGGAAAGCAAAGGAGAGCGCCGTTGCTAATTAGTAATTTGGCTATTGATTTTGGTTGTACAATATATTGGTAGTGGGTCATGAATAAATGCCGGCCGTACTTCATGAGGACGATGTAATTAATTGCACATCCGTTGCAAGGATATTGGTAGTGGTTCATTTTGTAACGTTCAGAATAATTCAGTATGGATGGCATGGTGTACTACTGTGGAGCTGAAAAGTGTCAAAGCGATGGAAAAGTTTTAATTTAGTTCGCACAAACTAGGAGGGGAGTAAAAATCGACCCTGTGGCATACCCAAATAGATTGCATTTTCATATTTTATGAAGACTTTCGATGGTGGAGGAAGAGTAGTTATGATTGCTTCCAACAGACAAAATGTTTTTAAGTTGCCTTGTACCTGTGCGATGGATTTTAGATTAGATTTAGGTTTTTTTTTTTAAGACAGATTCATTGACGGTTGTATCAAGTGCAACAATTTAAATTTAAATTCGAAAATTTAGGAACTAATTATAAGGTAGGTTGCTGTTTGAAAGGTTGAGGAGTTTCAATACTCCTCATTGAAACAAAAATGGGCATTTCATTAATGTTGAAATCGAAGTCATTAAGTATACTAGTAGAACGCTGGTTCGTTATAGCCGTAATCAAAGCGGTTAAAATTGAGATTAAAGAAGGTTGCAGGTCTACTGTTGGGTAGGAAGGAGTTCGTGGAGATTATTTGGGGCCAATTCACAATGGATGAACAGAGAGAACGTCAACAACTTCTCGACATTTTGGTTATCTAATATACATAGGGTTACAACTCCAAAGATCTGACCAGGAAAGAAAACGTAGTTCAAACCGGAGCTTGAACTCCTTCAGTTCAAACAAAGTGGATGTTGTAATAGGGAACTGGCATAGCAAGAGTAAGGTAAATAGAGACTTTGAATTCAGTTTTTCGCATTCTGAAGAGACAGAGGGAATTAATTCATCACCAATGAAGTACGAATAGGTGCTTTATGGTGGTGGAAAACACTTTCGCCAATATGACTGACATATACTATGTTGAGCTCCATCCAGTTTTGTGTGCACCCGGTTGAAAATCTGCACAAATCATCTCGTAGAACTTGATAGTCAGAGGGCGCCGAGATGTGCTTAAAGATTTTCATATCATTCATTCGTTGATAATGGAAGGTACTTGCTTGGTTGTCAGGATGAAGATTATGGGACCGAGGTGGCTTCCTTGTAGTACTCCAGATGAAACGGAAATGGGATCTAATGCAGAAGATTCATAGAGGACACTATATTGTCGTAGTCTTAAATAAGATATGATCTAGCTTATAAGCCCCACTTGAAGGCTGGAAGTGAATTGACTTTTTCTCCATATTCCAAAATACAAAGAATTTTTTTTTATTTTTTTCCTGTCTCAGTTCCAGACCAAGTACTAGTCCATAGTATGATACTACGAAGCATGTTAGGGACAAATTCCGAGTGTTGTGCAAGGATCAAATGTAATGAGAGAGGCGGTACTGGATGCAAGAAGCTGGGTTGTCCATTGGTGGGATTTGGGGTGGCTAGTGACAACGATGAATCTGAGGTAAGAATATAATAAACACAAGTTATTTAGAGCTATCTAATGTGAGCAAAAATTGTGGTCATTAAGGAACTAGTGCCGCATTTAAGGATTACGTAGGACTTAAACTGACTTTGAGATCCGGAGGATTCGTTTTATGTAAGAAAATAATTTAGACTGGTAAATGTTTATAAAATTATGGGGAAAAGTAAGGAAATACGAGCATTCCTACTTTAAAATTTTAAGTCGGAGTTAGATGGAGGATTACAATTAGTCTTGGTCTTAGGATAAATCTAGAAATCAGTATACATTTTCATGCCACCTAATTTGAAGACATCAATATTGGCACGATGTCAGAATGCTTACTTACTTAGGTAGCGCTACAGTCCGGGATAAACTTGGGATCAATCAACGAGCCTACCCAGGGCGCACGACGTCTTGCCAGCTGCCTGGAAAGACTGTTCGGGCCCTTAGTCTCCATAATCTTAACATGGGCTAGCCATCTCAGCCGTGACAAATACAAGTTTATTCATCTAAATTTATATTTTCCAATTAGTCGCTATTGACTGCAACACACTTATGCCAGCGCATGATCCACTGTGCGACGGTGCATTATCATGGTGCAAAATCCACGAGTTTTCTGCCCACAATTCTGGTCTCTTTCGGCGAAGTGCTTCACGCAAACGTCTCATAAGACCCAAATAATACTCTTTGTTTACTGTCTGGCCTTCTGGCAAAAATTCATGATGCACTACACCGTTGTAATCCATGAAAACCGTGAGCATTGCCTTCTTTTCTGACTGAAAACGACGTGGTTTTTTTGGTCTCGGCTTATTTGCTGAACGCCATTCACTTGCCTGATGTCTGGATTGCGTGTCGTACTCATAAACCCATGTCTCGTCTCCAGTAATGATCCTTTTGATGAATGTGGGATCGGATTCAGCCTCGCAAATCATCTCTTTTGCGACGTCAACACGGTCTCTTTTTTGCATGAAATTGAGGTCTTTTGGCACCAGCTTTGCTGCTACACGACGGAAAACCAAATCATTAACCAAAATTTCTTGGACGGATCCATAGGCAATGCTCAAGTCCTCCGCTATCTCTCTGATGGTTAATTTGCGGTTATTGACCAACATTTCCTTTACTTCATCAATGTTTTCGTCGGTTTTCGATGTCGATGGTCTGCCACTGCGTTCATCATCTTCGATTGACTCACGACCACTTTTGAACTGGTAAATGACCATTTTCTTTAGAGAATCGTTGCCGAAACACTTTTCCAACATTTCCAACGTTCGCGCACCATTAAATCCGTTTTTTTACGCAAAATTTACGAGTAATACAAGTTCGTTGTTGCAAATTGAAATCCATTTCTAAAATTGTAAAAAATCGTCAACACACCCAGAGATAGATGTACTCTTGGCTACGTAACTTTTGCAAATGTCAAGCTATGACGCTAAGATTTAGAGTGAATATCAACAACAGATTTACCAACTTAACAAAAAAACAGGACTCAAATCGGAACAATGGGAGCTCCACACGGTGGTGTGGTGCGAGAACTTTTTGATCAAGATAGTATTTCTCTCAAAACGGCCAAATGCTTCTTCGTCTGCTTTCAACAAGGTCCAAACCTCTGAGGCCCTAGAGCAGGAATGGGATGAGGGCTCTGTTACTCAGTTGACTCATCAGCCCAAAGAAACACCGATTGGCAAGTGTATAGGTAATTCTACGTCTAATTTCTGTGCTGACTTAATTGATGCCATGGTAGACGGAGTTCTTAACTATCTCGAAGTTATGACTCCGAATAGTGATGTTTCGGTCCAGTTGTTGGTGGCTTGCGTCGTTCTCTGAGGACAGCATGTTCTTTGTTTTGTCCTCGTTTCCGCCTCACTACTTACGAAAGCTTTTATTGAGGATTTATCCAATTATATCAAAGATCATGTGTCTTTTCTTGGCACCACTGAGTTTTGCTGTTTTTTCTCGGGCGATGTCAAAAAGCTACATGACTGCGCATCGCCTTCCCTAAGGCCTTTATTGAGGTCCTTGATCGATTCATTACCGATCTTGAAGGCGCAGCGAGAATTCTCCGTATTCATTCTGCATTGGTTTGGCAAGGATGTGAAAACTAAACGTGACGTTTAGTTGGATGGGAAACTTTTTTCTGCTTTCTAGTATTTGCCGTGTTAATTGAACCTAGACCCTCAAGCGGTGGAGTCACCCACAATGTACAATACATCGATTTGATATTTCTGGGTGCTTTTCAAGATCAGTAAAAGAATCAAGGTCCTAAACCGCAAAAATATGACCCTATCAGGTTGTTTCCAAACGGCTTTATGCATTTAAGTGATCGTGTGAGGATCGTCTTGCACACAGCCATAAGTTGGTCTTTCTCGTTTGGTTGAATAATCTCAAGATTTTCGTCTGATTTGAATAATGCGTCCTGTCCTTAAGCAGTGTAATCGTCATCTTCATAATCTTTCAATTCGATGAAGTGGGCCTTTCTTATTCTTTATGATCTTCATCATTGATCATCCTTGCAGCTTTCTTTCCGGAATTTGCTGTCCGTATAACTTCTGTCTTATATTCAGGTTAAATTTTCGAGCTTCATTTGATGGCCTTGGTTCATTTTTGAAGCCTCAATTTAAGCTATTGAAGCCTTAAACACTCGCATGCCGCGTTCCACCACATTCTTTTTGCAAGGTTGCAAGTATTCACTGGCACTCATCACCAAACCATGTGTGTCATAAGTAAGATCACCTCGCGACGGATCTTTTAATTAGCATCACAACTGGCCATCTTTGCTTGATGTTCTATATGATACAATAAGTGGTGTGAAGTTCTAATCAAATTTGAGTACAGCACAATAAGAAAAGGGTCTAATAGTTCCGTGTGTACTTAGCTGTTTGTGGACGGAACTCTACTTTTTTTCGCTGGAAATCTCTTGATACCGGCATTTGTACCTTGGCTATCAGTCTAAGCGCTTTGATCGTCAGAAACCCATGTGGCCCTGACAATTGTATAGTGCTCCGCTGTCAATAGTCCCATCCTTCTTCTATGTATCTCCAAAAGTTCGTTGAAGGCTTCATTGATAGAATCGTCCTTCTTTTTTAGTGGAGCATGTGCGCTTATAAATCTAATTCAGAACAATGATGTGATCCTTTGACTGTCATCAGTGGCAGTTTATACATACGTCGAAGACTTTTGACTTTAATAACAACTTCATATCCAAGCATTCACATATATTCGTACGGTTGCAGGACAGGTATATCAGCCTTATTAGCCTCCAGTGTTCCCACATACCAGTAGTATTCGGAAGCTCCCCACTCGTTCAAGTGATGAAATCCCTTGTGCATACTCTATCGCCGGTGCTAAGAGTATTGCCCGATCCTGTATGTTTGCGTTCTGCGTTTTCGTTGTCGTACAATGCTCTCAAAGTTTTGAGCTTCAGCCCGATTGGCATTAATCCGGGTATCACGCTGACTGCATTCCTAGTGACCCTTTTGTATGCACAGCATACTTTGAATTATCCTTCCATGTTCGTCGCTATACCTGTTGCTAGTCATCATACTCGTATATTGCCGAACGTAAGAAAGAGATTTGTTGTGGGCTTACTGGGTCTGCTATTAGTCTGGATACAACGACAACTATCCGATTTGCTTCCTCGCTTTTGCGCTTTAAATGGTTTTTTAAACCAACAGCTGCTCCACTTAATACAATATACGATTGTGTAAGCCTCGACTCGATTTTGTGTTCATCTGCATCGTAGGGGAGGTCTGTCCTTTTGTGATCAATATCATCATGTCATCATAGTTTTTGCATATGTTATGACTCTAAGGATACGAAGAACTTCAGATCTGGTCATGAGTTTTCATTTAGGTCCACATACAGAGTACGTTCAACTGTAGGAACGTAGCTAAGCTGGGCGAACCCTATTTGTAAGTCAAGAACGAGGACACCATGTGGAAATGATCGACAATAAAAAAATGAAGTATTTATGAGCATAACCGTCGTTGCTTACTTGATGGTAGCAACTCCTTAAACCTCCTGGATACATACGCTCGTCGACATATGAAGACTCAGTTTATAATGAGTCATAAGTGTATTGATGAAACAGAACGGGTGCTAGTGCTTACTCCTGTGGGAGTTCATTTTTTTTACCTGAAGACCCAATTTGACAGCAGTTCTCATATTATTCTTCATCCAGAGATATGTATTTGAAAAACAAGGCCAGTTGTTGAATATAGTAGTTTGGGTGTGGCCACATGTTGTCCTGACATGAAATCTTTGCTTAATACTTTATTTCCGAAATTCCTATGACCCCACAGTTTTGAATGGATTCTTCCAAGTGCTCCATATCCTCTGGCACATTCGCGATATTGAAACAATTCCTCTCCCTTGCAAAATGTCCCCATATGTGATATTCCTCTTGTTTACTAAGGACACAGTTTCCGGTAGTTCTAGTTCCTCATCATCCTTCCAACCAACCGCACCGCCCAAAATACGAGAAGGGCAATGCACCCTATTCTACTTGATATTACTCGATTTCACGTGAGCTTCCACACACATGGTGTACTCTAGTGTAGTGTAGTGTACTCTAGCGCGATGTTCACCGCTGTAAAATTTATTTCGCCCAATTAACAGGGCTACATGGGTACGTCCCCGTGCAGTGCCAAGCCATGCAAGTTATCCTTGCAGTTCTTTGCCTATGGCCATATTTGTGTAGCCATTGGAGAAGCGGTTGCAGAAATTTATTAGCAGCTGCAGAGTTGTGCTACAAATGGTTCTTGTTGGCAATTACGCTAATCCGTTTGGATAATTAGGATCAATGTATGCCGGGTGACACTCGATTTCCGGCAAGATGAACTGCTCGCTTTGATATTGTACCTACATACGTGTATACTATGGTGTATCGGTTAGTAGCTGTGAGTAACTGGCAGCATTTACGAGTATTTACTCATGCATGCCCGTACTTTGGCATTTATTTAGTCTAAAGCTTTAGGAGGAGTTTATGATGCTTATGTCACAGAAACTATCGCGTGCTATTTGGCAGATATGGTATGTAAGTATGTAGCTCAAAGCGATAGATGTCATATTGTAAATTGCAAAGATACTCCATCATCTTTGACGAGAGCAAAGATTAATTATGAAGAGGATTTTGAGGGATGTGGTTGCGATTGGGTTGTTTTGACGAAAACACTTGGGATTCACCTCAAGTTACTGGCATTGCTATGTCAAGGCTCTCATCATTCTCATTAAGTTCAACGGCGGTGTATACAAATTTCTGATTCTGAATTTCCATTCATTATCTGGGACGTGATCAGATTTCATGTGAAGCAATCCATTACCGCAGCCACAGGGAAACTCATTTTCCAATTCGCTATTTTTCGTGACTTTATCTGCTCCTTTGTTTGAGGTGTTTTTTTTCTTTTTTTTTGCGTCCTTTGCAATTTTATTGCTTCATGATTTTATTAGACGCCTGGTGCCGTCATGTACCTTCAATTTCTTCAATAATTTTCCCATTTTTGCGGATCGAATGCACTTTGTCCGGGAAAAGTTTTAACCAACAAGATTCCAGGATGGGTTGTACTCGTATTTTTTTTTTCTCTAGCTGGTCTTGGTGGTGCCTGTCAGTGTCGACTTATTATTCATTGTTCGTCCATTCATTTGGCTTTGTTGGAGGAGGGGGCAGAATTTTTCAGCAATTGCAGAGGACAAAGTCTTTAGATAAGTATCGGGACTTTTTAAAGTTTTCGTTTTCCAGAGGAGAAAACTGAAAATAAATATTTCACAATGCAGAACTTCTTCTTATTCCGCTACTGCAATACTTTTGTGCCTTGCATACCAAGCCTTGCGTTCAATGTGCACTCTGCACTGTCCAGAGAACGAATAAAAAAAAAAAAGAAAATAAATGCAAAGGATCCCAACAGACAAGAGAGGACTAACTTCGGTGCTATAGTACTCTAGGACTGGGTAGTGCTCCTGCAGTCTAAGAGTCTAGGGCAGAACTGGGGGATGCCCCCAGCGACGACCGTTTGCCAGACACACACACAATTTTCCGTGATTTATGGCCACTTGTCTACCTGTAGGTGAGCAAATTCGTGTAAATTATGGAAACTATGGTCTGACTCCTGGTGCAGAAAAAGAAGTTGTACACCATGTATTGTCGTCCTTTTAGTTGGTCTTTTCCATCTCTACATCCCTAAGGAGCAGCCTTTATCCCCCAACACCAGCAATTCGATTGTTCGAATTGGAAAGGTAGTGTAGTGGATTTCTACGGCTTGTGGAGTTTAATTTATTGGTTCATCCGATAGCCAACGGCAGTGGTAACGGTAAGGAATCCCTTAATGCTTTATACCTTCGTGCTATTGCCAAGTCAATGAATTCATCGGGATGTCCTGCGATAGGTACGAACACCGATATGTTGTTCTACAACTTCTTCTGGCTCCCCGGAGTATTTTCTAACGATGATGGTGGCAGCTGTTATCGGGGTCCTAGCAGGACAGAAAAGAGTTACAAAAAAAAAAAAAAAAAAAAAACAACAGAACCGAACAAAATTCAAAGGAACCCGATGACCAATAAAGAATAAATCTTTGCAAAGTGTGTTCTACAATTGTGTAATGGTTCTGGTTCAAATTGAACTCTTTGTACCTGAGATGTTCGATGGATGAAACACTGGATAATGGGGTTGAAAATTTGCCGGATTGGATGGAAATTGGTTTCTGAAGGAGTTTATTCTTAGGATGCAGTCTTACTTGTCTGAGATTCTACAGAAAGCAACTATCAACTGGCTTAAGTTTGATTGTAGTCTGACCCTGATGAAGGTTTGAGTTCACTGTCGAAGCTTTAGAGGAAGCCTTAAAGAAATTCTCACAACTTTCTGGTCGAATACCAATAGTAAAGCGCATTGGTAAACAAATAAGAAACGAATAGCAACGCTAGATATATGACTGTACCATATACATACTCCTGCACAATATTTTGCTAATATCACATCGTTAAGGAGTCCCAAAGATATTTCTTCTTAACGTATTAGGATATGATCATTGGTTACTTGAAATTAGGAAACCATCACTCCTTGGAGGTTGTTTAGAGAAGGTCTGTAAGGGTTTGCTATTATCAAAAAGTGTCCGCGGATGTGTACGCATATTAGAATTTGAAACCGCCAACAGTAGACTATATACACCTATGTGTCAGTTTGCTAAGTTGTATGCTCTACTCCAAAGCACGAGTCTTCCCGGCTGCTTGAGAGCTGTTACTAACACACCTTGGTCTGCTCGAGATGCACTGATTAATCTCCCTCTCCTTGATATTCATACTACTGGCTGCCTACTGAGGACCGTCTTCTATTCAGAAGGAAGGGTCTTTGAACCGACTCGCACAGGATTTTCCTTGAAGTTTTTGAGATTGGTCCTCAGATAAATCGTGTCACTGTAACATGACACCGCCTTCATATACGTAAAGGCTTTCGCCCTTTCTGTGATTTTATTCCTTTTAAAGCACTGCTTCTGCCGATTGAATTCCTGTACTTGGGTTAGCTGCCGTAGAAATCGTTGGGTTGGTATCTTCTTTGAATCCTTGATTTCAATAAGATAGTGAGAGATCTGACTCGATTTAGATTTCAACATCCTTAAAGTTAGAGACATGCCTGTGAAAAATGTGATCTAAAAAAGGAAAGTACGCGTATCCGCGGCAGAACCAGCATTAGGAAGCCGACCCATATCCCAATATAGGCCCAAGTTCCAGCCGAGATTCGAAGAAATACATCAGCAAACTAGCATTCTAAATGATTTTCTCAATGTGGAAGCAATTCTCGTGCGATGAACGAGACATTTCTCTCATTACCAGTGTCATGAGAGCATAGCCCCTTGACCAGTATTGCTCTGGAAAACCCTTCTTTTGAGGTAAGGTAAGCCTAGCTAAATCGCTGAAATATTAATCAGCTTAAGTCCGGCCCCGAGGCTAGCATCCAATATTAGATGCGATTAAATCTTCTATTCGAGACATTGCGGCTTATATGAAGAAAATGAAGGAACTAACTGACAGTAAGTCCAAAATAACAAAATCAAGCCGAGAGATACAGATCAACAGCGTCATACACGGCTCGTGTCAATTTGAAGTGCTTGGCGCACACTCCACCTTAGAGCAACTTTGGCGTATTTGACGGGGCCTAGGATTAAAGAGAGCTTAGTGATTGTATTGGGATTTTGAAGTGGAGATACCAGCGCAAGAAACCTGAATAAACCAATATCAGCGAGGTTACTAAGACATGACAGTTTAGCCGGACCCCTTTTCCAGGGACCATGCGATCCAACTTGGCTATGCACATGGATGTAACTTCCCACCTTGCAAAAAAAGGAGACAACCAACGGCCTCGAATGTGAACGGATCTAATGTTGATGACTCCAGAAAACATTGTAAGCACAACGACCACGACCAACGACAACTATACCACGTGCTACGGAACAACCTGCGAGGACCTAGTCCGCTATGTTGCTGATATTAGCGCAATGGGATGGGCCCGATGAAAAGGACATGAAAAATTATGTCGTCTACCACGCGACTGCTACCAAAAAGGATGACAAAACTTATTTGGGTGTGCACTTGCCATTCGAGGAAGACTTTGACAAAAAGTACAATCCGAATAAAGGCCAACTTCGGTATAAATATGATTTGCGTTCATGCGCCCACAGAGCATAAGGATGACGGCATCAAAGGTGAGTTATTTGACCTTCTAGACCGAACATATACTCAGGGCCCCATCTATGACTCCAAAATTGTTCTCAGGGATGTAGGCTGAATAAGGTTTCCGTTTTTAAGCTGGTCATCGAAAAATAGCGCCTCCATAAAACCACGTTCGATAATGGATTCAGGTTTTCAGGCGTAACTAACATACAATATTTAGTAGTCAGGACCCAGTTCCCATATGTCAACATACATACAATGGACTTGGTTATGCCCTGATCAATCAACTGCTAACCAGATTGCGCTTGGCGTCAGACACTCTTCCAGAATTCGCGATATCCAAACTTTCGGAGGAGCTAGCATTGTCTCAGATCATTACCTTACTACATTCAGGGTATGAATACGGATATCGCTGGCACGTAAGACCATCAAAGAAACTCGCCGATCGCGTTTCCCTTAGGCTCCTAGCCACCATCCATAAACGATAGAACAGCAATGCGAATTTTGTCAACGAGTCATCAGTGAAGCTTCTCCTGATGTGATTGGTTTCCAAGCCGCGCCAAAAACAAAACGTCTGCTTTGATGATGAATGTCAAGATGCACAAGCAGGCGAATAAATATCATCTAAGGCTACGGTATGTGGAAGGACGAGACCTATTCGTATCCTCTACGAGCAGAAAAGAAGGAATGAGCACAATCTTCACGGAAAGAAAAAAAGGCACGAAAAGCGCGCCATCTGGGAAATGATGAGTTATTACTGAGGGATTGACGTTCGAATGTTTTATCAGGCTAGAAAGCCAGAATGGAAGTCTGCGAATATAAACATGGATAACTAGAAGGGGAACGAACGTCTCCAGGGTTTAAAGTGTGAACCTGCCATGTTGGCTTAAGCCCACGGAGGGCCTACACTCATCGGGATTAAATTGCGTCAATCACCACCTGGTGAACATCCCAAAGAAACCGCATTCTGACCAGTACCAATTCGAAGTCATTGTGTAGGCTAGGCTTTATCTTTAGTCGAGGGTGAGGTCTGTCTAAAACCTACGCCAAACTTAGGGTCATAGCGCCCAGTAGAATTTGCTACAAAGCTGCTGTCGCAGACGGACTGGCTGCTGTACTATTGAAACTGTAGATAAGCTGGTTGGTAATCAACTTCTGTAAGATATGGGCAGACTGATGCATGAAATCTGAGCATCATTTGCCCGATCCACAAGAATTGATACGCTTTGACTGCACCAACTTTAGAAGAATAAGTCAGCGTAACAGCGCCGGTAAGATCTTTTCTGCCGTATTACGTAGGAAACCCTTCACGAACAATCTGGTTGGTCCATATCATTGAGGTTTCAGACCAGGAAAGTACACCATTGCTCAAATATTCACACTTCGGGAGATCCTGAAAAATCCCGGGACTTCAAGGCCGCATATGACAGCGTGTACAAAGACGAGGTGTGCAACGCTGTGTCTTTGTTGCTATGCCTGCCACTCTCAGGTTGTGCAGGATGACTATGGAGAATTCTCGCTGGACCTTGGACCCTGTTGAACACGGATGAAGAAGCACTTGACCGTTCCGGGGGAACAATCTGCTGCGTGTGATTTTCAGTGCCTTTTGTATAGAGGAGGAAATTCAATCACGAACTATACGGTCTAGCTTAGCGTCTGGTCCATGTTAACCGAATTATGCCACATCTATGGCCGAAAGAGTCTCCTACAGCCAACTCCTCTGCTTTCAGAATCCAAAAAGTGTCCTCGAAAATGACCAGCTGGTCAATTATTAACCACAATTAACCACAATACTCGTACCTACATTATGAGTACTTCTCGGACGTACAAAAGTCCGGATTGCAATATTGTTACGTTCCCACCCAGCAAGCGGATATACAAGTATTTTGTCATGACGCCTTTCTTCAGTAATAATCAACTCTTTTTTAATTATGCGCAAGGAAGTTGGAAGTAGATGGTTTCGAAAGGTCATTCAACATATTTAATGCCAAAGTACTTACCCTAAATGTATCTCTGACTCTTCACCTTTACAAGTAGATTATTTTAGCCCAAGGAGCCACTTTCCCATCTTCTTTGAATTTTTTGAGTTCTATTCAGTCTCGAACGTGTGTGTGACCTTTTATTGAACTCTTTGTCTAGTCGGGTTATAATGATTTGTGAGCAATCCTGAATGAAATGGTTTAAAGGGAGCAATTTTGGAGCTATGCGAAGGTTGTATGGACTCAACTGAAGATGAAGAAAATATTTTCTTAGCAAAAGAAAATCTTCTTCTCGTCCAAGTTCAGTCCGTTTGTTTTCGGGATCGACTCCACCTTCATATTCGTGAGTTCGTATCCCTTCGATACATTGTTGCTAATTTGAAGATTCCTATTCTTCTCCCATGGCCAAGGTAGCTCTTCGATAATTACCTACTCTGTACCATTTGGGCGAATAATAATCGTTCGGATGGCACAAGTCAGTAAGTCACTGTGTTCGTTTTTCACATGCAGCAGAAGTACTCGTATCTGTATCTATTGTATCTCACGATCCTCCTACAAAAAGCAATTCCGTTGAGTCATTAGGCGAAAAAGATTTACTAACTTCTGATTTGTAATTTAGAGAATTAGTTCCGATTTTCTTCGCCCCCCTCCCAGTCTTCTTCGAACTTTTGGTTTGGATTTGTTGTGTTTTTTTGTTGTTGTTGTTGTTGTTTTTGTTTTTGTTTTTTTTTTGTTCCTGGGAAAACCATTCGGTCTTCACACCATTTATTTCAGTCGACGCCGATGATGCTCATCTCCATTTCCAGGGAAATTTATGAGCATTCGGGCGAGATGTCAGCGATAAATCTGCTCCTGCTGCTGCTGCTACAACTACGAATACTGGTACTCGTGCTCCAGGCATTACCACCATCTCCTGCTCCAACTCCAACACTCCTGTTTCAGCTCCTTGTAATATTTATTTTGCAAAGTGACACTTGAGCATCCTGAATGGAATAAACAATTCCTGTGCCTTTTCATTTGTCTGTTCCTCTGTCTGTTTGTCTGTCTGTCTGTCTGTCTGTCTGTCTGTTTGTTTGTTTGTTTCTTGTAAGCTGTTGTTCTCTTACGAGTGGGTGAGGAGTTGGTACATTTTTAAGTGGGTGTCGAAGTACACATCCTAGAGGTCGAATTCCAAATGGGAGGGGGTAGAGTAAGGAAGGTGAGTGAAAAGTTGCCTTATTGTGCACTCGTATAATGGTGATGATGTCGGTGATATGGTTCGAAAGAAAGAATTGCTGCGGCATCCCGGCATCACCTACTTAAATTTAATTGGAAAATTTTGTATCAAGTAATTGGTATGAATGGCACGGGTTGAACGCGAGGGGTATCCGGAAACTGCCACAAGGACCATGTACAAGTGTAACATTTGAAAGAGTGATGAGATTAGGAATTTATTGTTTGCTGAAGTTGTTTATAGGGCTCATGAGACTCGTTATAGGCGTGTGATTTGGTTTCGCAGGCGTTTCAAATAAATTTTACTTTCCAAGAAAATGCTGTGTCCCTGTTTTGTTTTTTTTTTTTTGTCTTTGTTTTCGCTTCAAAACAAAAACGGGGAAGGAATGTTAAATTTATGTGGCCCCTTTTAATAGCCGGGAAATAACAATAATAATTTGTATTTGTTAATTCTTTCCATACATAAACATTGTGCGTGTCCCCGTGCAATGTACATGTATGGGGTCGTATATCTCTGAAGTGCTCTGGGATTGCGTATCAGGATTTTGTACAAATGGAGCACAAATTCGAGCAACCTAGGTCGAGATCAAGTATTGTACTTGTTTTTGCCCTTTCGATGTTGTAGCTGATAGCTATATGCATAAATCATTATAAAGTTATTTTAGGTTTCTGTGCTACCGAAACTATAGTACTTCCAAACTGATGTCGTTCTTCGGATAGGTGCTGATCAATTGTTGACAGCTTTTGGGTAAGAAACCAGGACAAAGATTTTCTGGAATGTGAAAATCTTTCAAGACTTTTGGCAGGGAATAAGCAAGCAAATTATCCACTACTTCTTTATTTACAGAAGCCCCAAACTGGACAGCAACTCGACCTTTAACGAGTTTGATGCGCTATCTGACTCCATTCAAAGAATTGTATCCCTGTATCCTCATACTGAAATCGTGATTACGGCGATTTCAATACACACAATTCTGGGTGGCTTCGACATTCTGGACAGACAACACCCAAAGGACGGTGTGTTGAGATCTTCGCTGCGGAAAATAATTTTACCCAGCTTGTAAATTAGCCCAAATGAATACCAGACGCTGATAGTCATACCGCCAACACCCTGGACTTGTTTTTAACTTCACACCCTGATAAGTACTGCGTTGATGTGCTCTCCCCTCTAGGCTCGTCGGACCATTGTGTCATATCAGCTAAATTCTCGTACACCCACCACACAGTTAGAGAAGAGATCCCTAAAAGAACCGTATGGCAATACGAGAAAGCCAACTGGAGCGGCCTTAACAGCTTCTTTAGGAATTTTAACTGATCGTTATGTTTCCTCGATAACGACGTGGATACCGCTGCTGACATGATCACAGAAACTATTCTCTTTGGAATGAGATGCTTTAACAATCATCGGATAAAGGTTATCAAACCAAAAGAAAAGGCATGGTACGACTCGAGCTGCAAAGAGGCTGTCAGGGTTAGAGAATTCTTTTTCGGTCCTACAAGAGCAACTCGACAGAGGAAAACTGAAAAAAGTTGAAACGAGCCAGAAATGATTGCAACGTCTTTCTCAAGCGTGTGAAATTCCAATACGACCAAAAACTGAGGCAAAAAATACTACAATATCCCAAAGGTAGTAAAAGCTTTTGGTCATTCGTCAAAAACATCAGAAATTCTGCCTCATCCTCCATCCCAACGCTCATTTACAAGCACATTTCAGCTGTCAGCTCTTTGGACAAGACCAATCTGCTTGCTGCACACTTTGCGGCAAGCTCAACACTCCCATATTGTGCTTTGTCCCGCCTACACTTGAGTGCGTCGAATCTACAATGGGACGAATCCACTTTCGAACTCGTGCAATAGCAAGAGTACTTAAAGATCTCAACATGCATAAGTCCGCTGGTCCAGATAGTATATCTCCCCTTCTTCTGAAGAGGTGTTCTTCCACGCTGGCAAAACCACTGCGTAAGCTTTTTCATCAATCCTACTCTTTAGGACTCTTTCTGAGCAGATGGAAGACAGCAATTGTCCAGCCCGTCCCTAAAAAAGGCGAATCTTCTTCTCTCTCCTCCTATTGACCCATTTCACTTACGTTCCTTCGTTGCAAGGTCATGGAAACGCTGATAAGCCGTCAGCTCATGAAAGATCTCGAAACACAAAAACTTCTCAATGACCGGCAATATGGTTTTCGTAACAACAGGTCCACTGGTGATTTGATGGTTGTAGCACCGAAAAGTGGAACCAAATCGTACATCAATCTGGCGAAAGCCAGATCAAGTGCAACTAACTTGCACTTGATATTTCTAAGGCATTTGACAAGCTATTTTGTCGAAAATGCGTGCTTTTGGGATCGATCACTCCCTAATCTTCAATGGATTGGAAATTACCTTCGGAACGTTCAATTGAAGTTGTCTTGGACGGTTTCAAGTCTGATATTCACAAAATAATTGCTGATGTGCCCCAGGGCTCCGTTCTGCCTCCGACACTCTTTCTAATTTTCATCAATGATCTCTTGTCTGTCACTTCTAGTCCAACATATTCCTTTGCTGACGACAGTACTCTCCGCTTTTCATATTCGTTCCCGGACTCACGTCCCTGCTCTTCGGCTGTAGAACGGGAACGGCAGCGTATGTTAAGCTCATTAAATTCCGATATTAACAGGATAACCAATTGGGAAACTATCAACAGAGTGGAACTTAGTTCTTCCAAAATACAATGCAGTCTGCTGTCGTCAAAGCGAAATTTAAACACCCAGCCATTATCCATGGATGGCACTTGCATCGTCGAAACCGATAAACTTTCCATTCTCGGTATAGTGTCAATGACAACTTACGTTGGAATGACCACATATTCGGTGTTGTCAAAAATGCTGCGAAATGTCTAGGTTTCCTCAAGCGATGTAAGAAATATTTTACCCCCTCTGAGGCATTCAACCGCCCGAAATTGGAGTACAATTCCCACATCTGGTCGAGTGCGCCTAAAGCATCTCTGCACCTGCTAGATAAAACTCATAGCTGATACCAATATCACTCAGGCAATGAACGCCCTCGAACACCGACGTAATGTCTCGTGTCTTACTCTGTTTTCTCGCTATTTCCACCACCAGTGCTCCATAGGAATCGCCAGTAGCATTCCGCCTCTTCAAACCTTTAACCGTAACGTCTCGCTATGAATGCTCATCAGTATACCCTCAAGCTCACTTTCGGACGTACTCTAAAATATCGTGATTCGTTCCTAAGCCGAACAACTCGCTTGTAGAACGCCCTGCCGGTCTCTGGGTTTCCTAGTAGTTATAACTTACAAACATTTAAAACCAATGGACATCGATACCTGTCCTTTCTTTCTCTCTGAATTTCCTTCGCCCGCGCTGGTTTTCCCGCATTTTTTTTTTTTGTTTTTTAAGAACTTAATACACAAGGGGTATACTGAAGTATACGGTTGTCCGATAGAAAAAACCCATAAAAATACGTCGCTGCTGCTTTCACTGGACTCCAAACTACGATCAGCTGCATGGGGCCGTTCTCTAGCTCTAGATCTGGCTCTACTCTAGATACAAAATTCATAACTTCACTTCCTTGAAATTTATATCATGGGATGCACTCTCAAAGCCATATTTCGTTATAAGAGATGTGGTCGTTGGTTCAGTACGCACTGGAGTTTTGATGAACTTGCGCACCGACTGCCTTTTGACTCTGGTCTAATGGGCATGCCGTCTGATGCAATGGCACCAGAACTGCTTCTGTGGGAAAAATATGAAATCGTCCTTTCCTGCTCTCAAGAATCTTAGTCAGAAAAGCAATATAATGACACGTTTTGGCACTTCCAGCGCGCTAGGAATCCGTGTTAACTCGCTAGAAGATGAGTTTAGATGTGGAAGAATTAGATCTATAAGAATCTGTCTTCCCCTAAAGTAAGTCATTGCAAAAGTTATGCGTAGTGATATTACCAAACTGTTACATATTTTCGTGACGCTCAAGGGATATAGTAGCAACGAGTGACTAAAAGATATCAGCGGCTTCGGAAGCTATTCCACTGAAATACCTCAGAAGGCAATAACCGTATTTTTAATTTATTTGAATATTTTCTAGCTGCTTATGTCATCAGAAAACCACACGACTAAAATTCATATTAATTAAGCCAGTGTCCAAAGCAGTATTGTATCTACATAGCCTCATTCAGCATCACCTCCTTTGGCATTACCTCCTTCATCAACATCTCCTTTTTAGTATAACCTCCTCCGACATCAACCTCCTTCTGTACACTCTCATTAGATTCATTAAAAATTCATTAATAAGCTTCATTTCCCGACATCGAGAAGCACTGCAACACCTCTCTACAGCTATTTTCTCTGCCATCCTGGGGTTCTCATGACAAAGTTCCACACTTACATACACAGACACAATCATAAAACCATGCACTTTGCATAATGCAAGCCACTTCACTCCTTGGAAGCAAACATGAAATAGACCAAGCTCATGTGCACCTAAAACTTTCACAGCATCCTTCCACTAAAAAAACAAAAAAAAAAACACAGGACATCCGCTTCGGCTGCAAACACCGAAGCACCGAAGCACACCCTACGTTACAATAAATTGGTGATGTTCTCGAAACGATGGGGTGGTCCTAGGTGCTGGTAAACATTCTTAATTACATGTCCTCATTAATTTTTAATAATTTCATAATTTCCACTCATTCGATATGAGTGGCGCAGAACAGAAGGGTTGTTCCAGCTTACTAGCTACTACGCTTGATGGGATTGTTATATGTAACAGGTTTAGGTTCGTCTCTTCCCGTGTTTCCTTTCATTTTTAAAGCTCGTGTCTCACATAATTTAATCATTTCCCTCCTCAACCCTATGGCAGAGTAGTTATATGGTACTCGTACTCGTACGACAGCCGGGCAGTGGGTTGGGGAGACGAACCTTAAATGGGTGACATGGTGCTAACATGGTATCACTAAAAATTTCATAACAAATTCTCATTTAGTATTAATCATATGGTGTTCACATCTGCTATGGAATTTGGCTGCATTTTAATGGAGATTTGAGGGTGTGTATGGCTCTGGATAGCCCTTAACTGGATACGGGCTAAAAACCAATTTCCGTTTAATTAGAGACTAATTCGAATTTAATTTAAATGAAATCCTAGTACTCTCCACTTGGAAAGGTCTTCACAAATCGATTTCAATCGCTACGTACTTTAAAGTCACTCAGGATCCGAACTTTAAGTGTTTTGCCTCAACCTACAGTGTCCTCCCGAAACACCCATGAATCCTTGGCTTTGACAATGCGATTGAAGGGAAGCGAATGCTCAATATTTTTTATACTCGAAGGAATGCCATGTGAGAAGGATGACAATCCATGTGTTGACAGAAAATACACCTTGATACTGTAATCCACAGTAGGGCGTGGGATTACCGATTAAAATGGCTTCCTAGGAAGAGATATGAAATCGATTTGCATAAGTTGTTCACTCGCCAAAGGTCATTGCAAAGTGATGAAGAACTTAGGGTCACGAGGCAACCATTAGTCATTATCAAAATTAATTCTGTCACTTAATAATGCTAGTTGGCACAAGAACTCATAAATTTTGAGCTGGGACTCAACGATTTCTCTAAATGGAGTGCTTTCATCCATCACTTCGAATAGGCCAAGCCAGGGATGCCTTTGTATCTCAACTTATTGGACAACATCCAATTAGGCACAGCTCATAGACTTTGCAATTTTCTCTTCTCTCCCATTCACCTACTTTACATCTTTACATACAGGGAAGCAATATTAAATTAACCTCATCAACCGTCTCCGCTGACGTTGAGTGATCTGACATCATCTAAATCTTTTAGAGATTCGCAATTTAGCTCCTCGTCAAATCAAAAAAGCAACGACTTGATTTGTCAATGATTGAAGGATATCCACTTGGGTCTCAGTTGTCAATCGAAATTAGTATTTCTTGCCTCCGTTGAAGTGAAAACCTTGATTATTTAAATATTAATCTTCGACAGTAAAGGCGAACAGTATATTCTTGATTTCGTGTTAGCGACTGCTTCAGTATTACGTAATCCATCACTACTAGATGGAAGATGTCGCGTGTTAGTGTATCTACCGGCACATGTTGAAATTATTTCTGAGAAAGGATTTTTAGGCTGCACAGCGCTTTCGCATCGCAACAACTATAGTATTAAATTTTATCGAGGTAGCATCCTTATATTGCCACTCTGCTTCTCGTCTTCTAGTCGCATCATCTTGAAATTCTTCGGAACTTGCGAAGTGAGGGCTAGCTGACGAAACACGTTACACTTACTCTACTATTGTAAACTAGATGCAATAGTGCTCTTACTGGATATTGACAACTTCTACGATGAACTATGTGTTGCCTGTAACCACGGATGGTTTCGACAAAACTACACTGAAATACGTGAAAACACAAGCTTGGCCTCTTGGACCCGATTGACTATGCTGAACGGCTCGAGAATTTCTGCAAATCTATTCGCCTTGTCATTACTTTCGTAGTGAATCTGCCACACGATTAGCTGGCTCTCGCCTCAAAGGCAGCGGAAATCGAGCAAGATAGACGTCGTTGCTACTAGACGACGAATTAGAAGTTTCCATTCCGATATGTCAAAGATGTTACGAGTACCATATGCAAATGCAATACTGACAGATCCCGCATCCTGCTCCCAATCATTCAGGGATCTTCCGTGTTTAGGAGTGAAAACAATCCGATAATTTGAGCACATAACTGTGGACGAATCCTAAGGACCTGTGAACAAATTTTTCGCAGGCATTAGATAAAGAAGTCTGGAAACGGATGGAAGAACTCATTTCATTGGAACTTGAAGTTGCGATAGAAAAGAGATATTAACCTCTAGACCAGATGTTAAAAGAAGTGAAGTACAACATGTAAGAATCCAAACGCAGAAGTAAATCAAAGACCAACGCTCTGCTTGACTGTCTCTATTTTATTATTCTTCTTCAACTGTATATCCTCGGGGCTTTTATAGTTTTCGCATACATTCGAATCACAGATTGCCACAGATGGCAATATATGTAGTATTTCAAAAGAGCGAATAAATACAGTCTTGCGATCAAGTATGACAGCAAGAAAAACAAATTTATTTTTTTTTTTGACTACAAACTCGGGCAAAATCGGAACAAAAGTTTGGGTGCAGAAACCGAGCTCCACCGTCGACGCCATAAAAGCAGTAGTAGACACAGGAACCGAAGCAATAAAGAGAAGAAGGTGGCGACGGGTATACGAGTATTGTGCCGTATTGACGCTGGATATCAAAAATGCCTTTAACTTAGCAAATTCGTCATTCATACATCTTGCGAAAGATTGTATTCAGATATTGGGTCTATAACTTAATTCGTGCGGTTTGCTAAGAGATGGCGTAACTTGTATTATTCCATTGTTATTTTTCTATTGGAACATGCGCTGGAAAGCTACTGTCATTGTACGTCATTTCAATATATGTCATTCATTTGAAGCGTAAACAACAATAATTTTTTTCACTCAAATATGTCGAACGTTGTGCCTGAAAAAGTGTTTTTGCGGGGAATTCTTCTTCATTACTTTAATATGAAGAAAACTGCTGTCAAAAGTCATCGTATTTTGGTGGAAGTTTATGGTGAACATGCGCTAGCTGAGCGAACGTGTCAAAAGTGGTTTGCACGATTTAAAAGTGCTGATTTTGGCTTGGAAGGCGATGAACGTCCTGGGCAGCTAAAAAAGTTTGAAAATGAAGAACTGGAAGCATTACTCTAGAAAGATTATTGACAAACACAAGAAGAGCTCGCAGAATCTTTGGGTGTCACTCAAGCAGCCATTTCAAAACGTTTAAAAGCAGCTGGATATATTCAAAAGCAAGGAAATTGGGTTCCACATGAACTCACGCCGAGAGACGTCGAAAGGCGGTTTTGCATGTCCGAAATGCGGCTGGAACGCCACAAAAGGAAGTCATTTTGGCATCGGATTGTTACTGGTGATGAAAATGGATTCATTACGACAACCCCAAGCGCAAAAAATCATATGTGTAACCCGGCCAACCAGACAAATCAACGGCAAAGCCGAATATCCATGGCGCGAAGGTAATGCTCTGTATTTGGTGGGATCAGATGGGTGTGCTATATTATGAGCTGCTAAAACCGGGTGAAACCATCAATGGACAACGCTGCCGAACACAATTAATTCGTTTGAAGAGAGCAGTGGCCGAAAAACGCCCGGAACGTCCGTTGCTATTCCGGTTAAGAACTATTTGGAAAACAGTGGATGGGAAGTCTTACCGCACCCGCCTTATAACCCAGATATTGCCCCTTCTGACTACCATTTGTTCCGGTCGATGCAGAACGCCTTCACTGAAATACGGTTCGCATCAGAGCAGAATATCAAAAATTGACTTGATTCATTCTTGGCTGCCAAGCCGGCGTAGTTCTTTTGGGATGGGATCCGCAAATTGCCAGAAAGATGGGAAAAAGTCAAGCTGAAAAAGCTTCAGAGGGGCAATACTTTGAATAATACTATTGTACATGTTTTCTTAAATAAACGTTCAAATTTTGAAAAAAAAAACGCACGAATTAAGCTATATACCCAATACTTCTGCAATAGAAGGTTGAAATATGAAACCGATGAAGGGAAAAACTACTATGAAATCCCCGAGGGAGTTCCACAAGGGTCGGTACTGAGCCCTGCCTCCGGAATATCATGTACGAAGCAGTTCTGCAATTAACACTGTCAGCAAAAGTAAAAATAATCGGATTCGGTGACGATATCGCCGTTGCAAAGAATATTTGCGAAATAGAGTCAACTACGAACGATGCAATCAACCTCATCAAAGACTGGCTAATATCCGCCACCCTGGAATCAGAAGATCACAAAATGGAAGATGTCCTGATAACCAGTCGGAAAAATATATAGGAAGGTAGAATGGTGAAATATTTCGGAACAGACACTTGGCGACTCCCACTTAAAGATAAACGACATAGTTGCGAGTTGGCCAGTCTCGTCACAGGATTCGACTGTATTTAACAATTCTAGGATCAGAGCTCGCTTTGAAAGCGGCAAGTTTGATAACAACTTAATTGTTGCTGATGGTGGATACAAATGCCGAAAATACGTAATAACCATGAACATCTCTACAATGAGTCTATAATTCGGACACGTAACTGCATTGAAAGGTCCTATGGTGTCTGGAAAAGAAGATTTCCATTTCTTGCGATTTCACAGCTACAGCTGTGCTTCACAATATTTACTGCTTAAATCATGAGGTTGAGCCACCACCATTAGATCGGTTTTTATTAGAGCAGATTGAGTACATAAATAATGTTCACGTCCCAAATGCTGCTAGTGAAGAAAATACAGGAATACGAAATGTTTTAATAAATAGTTATTTTCGAAATTTATCTAATCAGAACACAAGAAATCCCTGACCAAGAATTTTATTTATAAGTAATAAACAAAAAAAAAGTTTTATATCAATTTTTTTTTTGTATTTGCTCCAATTGGGCTTTGAAAATTTTCATTTTGTACATATGTATGTTCTTCTTCCATATGCCTCATCGTGTTGCTCTTCAGCTAATTTAATTTTTTCTTCCGCCAGTTGCCTCCACTTATCATTGGGAAAAAACTTTTTAGCTGAGCTCTTTTTCCCTCCGCAAAACTTTTTTTTCGTGGCCTTTTTTTAAATTATCATTTTTTTTTTTTAAGACTGCTGAGCCTCGAAATATTTCCCCGTAGCCCGCATTAAATTCAATTTTGATTTTCTTCCAAGCCGATGCCTTCTCTTGAGCGTGTATCCTGTCCGAATGTTTGCTTTCAATTATATTTTTATGCATCAGCACCAAGTGCATTAGTTTTTCGGTTTCAGCTGAGCTGAAATTTGCACTTCTTTTTTTATCGTCATGCATGTTATATTCCTCACTGCTTTTAATGAAAATAAAATCAAATGATTTGCACTTTTTGACATATCCGTTCACAGTAGTTAATTACCAACAAACTGTTCGCAATCACTTTTTATGCTTGGCTTAGCTAAACCACACTTTTTAAACGACTTTGAAACCCGAAAAACTTAAGCCAACTTAACTTAACTTAGCAGCGAGTTAAACTCCCACTATGAAACTGGGCATAAGTGTTATGCCTCACATCGTCGATTCGGGCATAAAGGCGTCAAAGCTTCAGGCAGCACTTTCTGGAATACTGTCAAACATCGGAGGATATGCTAGAAGAATCTGAATATCCAATCTCCTTTTGATATTCGTTCCCGGACTCATGTCTTTGCCCATAGGCTGTAGAACGGGAACGGCGGCGGATGTTCAGCTGATTAAATTCTGATATTAACAGCATAAGTAATTGGGGAGCCACCAAAATTTAATGTGACATACTGTCTGCTGTTATTAAAGCGAAACATTAACACCCGCCTTGATCTATGAATGGCACTTACGAGGGGCGTTCAAGATATTCTCGGTATCGGGGTGAAGCTGTGGTTGCATATATAAATTGACTTGTTTATCAAGTAATACTATTATTTTAGTGCATTCATGTAAAATTTTATATAAATGTGATTATTAATTCGCGTTTTATCTCTAGTTAAACAGAATCATAATGGCAACTGAGACGATGATGGTGAAAATTGAGCATCGCGCTGTAATTAAATTTCTCACTAAGCAAGGAAAAAGTCAAAAAACTATTCATGAAGAGATGGTGGCTGTTTACCAGGATTCCGCACCTTCATTATCAACTGTGGTCAAGTGAGTTCAAGAGAGGCAGAGAGAGCATTGACGACGACCCCCGCTCCGGCGCCCCGGCTACTGCTTGTACGGGAGAAAGCATCAAAGAAGTCGAAAAACTTGTTCTTGAGGATGCCCGAATAAAGGTGAAAATGATGGCAGAGATCACCAAGCTTTCAATTGGTACCATTCACACCATTCTTCATGACCATCTTAACCTTTCAAAGGTCAGTGCAAGGTGGGTGCCACGAATGCTCACAGCGCCTCAGATAAAAAGTGAGAATCGCATGCTGTAGAGAGCTTTTGAAGATGTGTAGTGAGAACGCGGACGGTGTTATGGATCGAATTGTTACTGGGGACGAAACATGGGTCCACCACTATGACCCTGAAAGCAAACAAGAGTCCATGCAGTGGCATAAAAAAGGAACAGACCCCCCGAAGAAGTTCAAAGTCACTCCGTCTGCCCGAAAGCTCATGGCCACAGTTTTTTGGGACTCAAAGGGAATCGTGCTCATTGAGTACAAAAAAAAAGGTGAAACCATCAACGCCACATCCTACGCTTCCACTTTGCATAATTTGCGGGAGGAAATTAAAAAGAAAAGACGGGGTAAACTCGCAGCGGGTGTGTTGCTTCTTCATGACAACGCTCCTGTTCACACGGCGCGAGTTTCCAAAGCTGCTGCGCGAGATTGTGGTTTCGAAGAAATCCAACACCCACCCTATAGTCCAGACCTTGCCCCTAGTGATTATTATGGAAGAACTCAAGTCGGTATTTTGCAGAGAAAGAGGAAATTTATTATTTTGAGGGTTTAAAAAAGCTTATCTCAAGATGTAACAAATGCGTTGATGTTAGGGGAGATCATATTGAAAAATAAAAACAATTTAAATTGAATTCGCATTTTCCTTCATATCGATACCGAGAATATATTGAACGCCCCTCGTATGTATGTTAATAACAACCGACATTACGATGGCCACATATTCGATTTTGCAAAAAATGCTGCTGTCACGTCTGCACTCCCTGAAACAATAGACGAAATATTTCATATCCACTTATGGTCAGTGTAACTAAAATTTATCTGACTCCTTGTTCTGTCACTATTTCCACCAACACTGCTCCGACGAAATTGCGTGCAACATTCCGAGCCATAAACCTTCAACCTTGCCACCAGTCTCGGTGTGACTGCCCATCAGTATGCCCTCAAATCTACTTTCGTTCGTGCTCTGATGATGGAAAACGGCATCTTACTTGAAGCACTTTAGGCACTGTTGGATGTCTGGCCGCTTCAATGGCCGTTTTCGCATAAAATGATGGAACTTCAGCAGATGATCCAGAAATCAGTTCTCGAGGCAAGCAGAATTGGGCTTAAGATAAATGCGTTCAGCGTCAAATTCTTAGGCCTTTCAAGCATTTGGCTTTCTTTGAATTTGCCAGTGTAAAGCGGGACTTTGAACAAGCTATTCTGATAGCATCGTCACAGCGGACGGTAGCTACGAGCTCAATATGGACAAAATATATCTAATTTTTGAAAAAAAAAACAACTTTTACAGCTTTTCCATGTCAATTTCTACAATATACTGGTATGGGTTTAGTGCCTATCAAAAAACCCTCACAGGCGCAGGGGACTTACATGTGGAGCGATAGCCAAGCTGCATTTAGAAACTTGCTGAACCCTCTTACGACTTCCAAGCTACAATAGTTTGAGAATGAAAAACTTCACTGAACGCAGTCGGATGGCCGAATGGAATCATGGGAAATGGAATAGCCGATGATCGGAAAGTTTTTCAGGACCCGAATCTGCATTAGAGCTCCATTTGCCCCTGGTTAGGGCTTCCATTGACATTTTTATATGAATACATCCCACTAGGTTGATGGCAGACCAAACGAATACTTTCTGACGTCTCTAAGAAGTCAGCGACTACAGCTGTCCCTCAGTCAGACAATAGAGCAGGCACAATATCTTGCGACGCTGGCTGTGAAAATGATGACGACACAGCGCAATATTACCTCTGTGATTACAAAAGAGCAGCCTTTCTTCCTTCCTTTATCCACATTTCCATAATGATAAGGAAATCTTATCAAATTTAAGATTACGCATCATCATGGTACCTTTTCTGGCCAAATCTCTGGATAAGAACAAGCCAGTAGCCCATCTATGTACATACATCACCAATTGACGAAGGAAGGGCTAGTGAATCAGTCAAACAATAAGCCATGAACAGCTTACGATTGCGAAGTACACTATGAAGTGGAGCCAATGAAATTTCGGACAGATTGGACAAAACTAAAGGACCTGAGAAAATAACTGACCAAACTGATGAGCACTAACGCGTGTAATAAGCTTTCATAAACCTGTCCGAAGATGATCAAGCTGCAGTGGAATCTATTTTAAATTTCCAATCTATCCACACTGAAATTAATAAGAACAAGCTAATTTTTAATTTCCTAAATCCGCGACATTAGCACGTAAATACCACGCAATTTTCTACCACCATCACAATAGCGTTTGAAATACCCTAACCAACATTTTCAAATTAGGTTTCCTTAAAACGGTTCTACGAGTATGTATCCATGTGTGTGTGCGCCTTTGTATGCATACATCCTCCCTCTAGATTATAACTTAAGCCGAATCCTCTTGAGCCGCGCCACCTCACTTGTTTAAATGTTTCCGCTAGACCCTTTGACAATTTCCTCAGCCGAAAAAAAAAAAATAATAATATTACAAGACGAAGAGGAGGACCAAATATTCCATTTCACTGTGACAGTGCTGTCAGACCTTAACACTTCCACCACAGCTATGCGACACGCCAAACAGAAAAGGGCTTAGTCAAATTAATCCTGCCGCATAAATTTCAATTTCACGTTCACCCCGTTTCGCTTCCTTATTTTAAGTTGTTCTTCTGTTCTTTACTTGTTCTTCTTCCCTTGACTGTGTTCTTCTCGGCAGCCATGTTAATTACGGCGAAAATAAAAATGTGAATCCTCCGCGCCAATGTTACAAGGATAAGAGAACTTATGCAAGAGACACATACAATTTCCATGGAAAGGACATCGTCAAGTAAACATTTGCTAAAGAATCCTGTAGAATGTCGAAAATAGTGGAAGATACAAAACAGATTGGGCGGGAAGAAGGGGATGAATTTCTTTTCTTCTTAGTCGGAGAGGCTAAGATAAAGTTAATTAAGTAGATCGTGCAACCTCATGCACAGGAGACATCTCTGATTTCCTGTAAATGGGGATAAAGTGGCATAAGGAAGCAGAGAACAACATTTGCCCACAGAGTGATGGCACTCAGCTAATAGTTTCACCGTCTGTTTCCCTGTTGTGTCAGCCAGTGTTGTTTGAGGCCTTTTGTATCTTTTCCCGCCGCAAGTGATGATTTTTTTCACAACAAAACGGGATTATCTACATACGAAAGCGCACAGATTAGAAGTGAACATGAGGAGCACTGCTACGAAAACAATAAACATTTAGGATGGCATATGCATATGGTATATCCAGCTATCCAGGATATTTCGTCAAAAACCAAACTGTCTAGAACGCGTGGATATCGCCAAGATGCCCTTTTGCGTAATTACCAAGACTACATAGCCCAAGCTGAGATGGCCAATAAATCTGAAAGCGTCTGACACTTCATTTTTCAGAAGAGGATCGCCTCTCATGGTGGAGCTACCAACAAACTTTTGCAACAGTCTAATATGCCATAGAAGGCATACCATCTTTCAGTCCAACTACGTTATTCTGGTGAAAATATGACAGTCCCGTATTTTGTAGAGCATCCGACAGTGGATTTAGGTTTTTAGATTTTGTAACGCCGCGCCACATTTGACTTGGCAGCTCGCGATTCCCAGATTCCAACGTCCATAAAAAGACTTGACAACCAAATTGAGAACAATGCAATCGACGCCAGATACTCCTCCACCATTCTGGATGGCCGAACTTTCCGAAGAGCCAGCATCGACTCCGATGATTAACTTGTTGCAGCCATGGTACGAATGCGGATATCACAGGCATAATGGAGTGAACTAAGATGCAATGTAGGAGACCACTATAAATCGTTGCCGATTATGTATCCCTCAAGCACCAATGCGAATGTTGTTAACGAGCCATCACAGAAGTTGCTTCTAATGTGATTGGTTTCAAGGCGCCGCAACAAAGAAACCCCCTACTAGTGAGCTCTACGAGCAGAAAAGAAGGCAAGAACACAGGCCTCTCGAGAAAAAAGAGCACGAGGTGACCATGGAAAGTAGGGATGATGTTGAAGGAATGAAAGTTTTATCGGATAATAAAATCAACATGCCAAGGTTACAAAGCCAGAACGGAAGCCTGCAAGGATGAACATGAACAATCAGTAGAAGAGTCATAGTCAGTTTCACCCTGGACAAAAACGACAGAGAATTCCGTCCCCGAACCTGCTTAATTGCGAAGTTAAGGTAGCAATATTGAAGCTAAAGTCTAATACAGCTGTTGATGCAGACGGACTGCCTACTCAGCTAATTTGCTGGAGATTCAGATGACCTGCTGGGGAATATGCACCAGCGCATCTGCAAGATCTTGGTAAAAGAGAGCATGCCCAAAGCATGGAATCTCGGTATCGTGTTTCTGATCCACAAGAAAGAAAACCGTCTAACTACCTATAAGATCTTTTTAGCCGTACTATGTGAGCACCGAAACCATTCACGAACGAATCTGGTTAGTCAATATCAGTGCGGTTTCAGCCTAGAAAAGTCCACAATTGATCAAATATTTTAGAAAAGACCAGGGAATTTCAGATCGACACTCACCATCTCTGTGTAGACTTCAAATCCGCATATGACATAGTGCATAGGTACAGTCTATATAAGGCCATTCCTGCCAAGCTCGTCATATTGTATAAGATAGCTATGGAGAATTCTCGCAACTCACTCAAGGTCGGTAATGAATAAGCGAGACTTTTAATGCCAAGAAAGATCTTAGACCTGGCAATGCACTGTCACATGAACGGCCTAGAAAGAAGCCAACAAAAGAAGCATGATCTTTTTAAAGTCCGCAAAATAACTTGGATTAACCGGTGACATTGATGGACGAACACAGCGACGTGCAGATTACACTTCCATAAGTACTAAAGCGCAAGTGGGAAAAATAGGTCTAGCCAGAACGTCCCCATTGGCAGTCATAATTTCAAGATAGTTGAGGACTTCGCCTACTTTGGCCCCGCAGTTACAAGCAAGGATATCAGTGCTGAGATCAAAGAGTTACAGAGTAGTCTCTTTTAATACCAAACCGGCTTTATATAAGACCCTTGTTATCGCGGCCGAAGAGGTTTGGACACTGTTGAAAGGGAAAGATGAAGTCGCTTCCAGAGAAAGATACTGCGCGTGATTGTAAGTCCCATTTGAATTGATAAGAAATGGAGGAGATGATTCAACCACGAACTTTACGGACTATACAGCGACATTGGCTAGGCTATGTTAGGCAAATGGACTCTACAGCTTCGGCCGAAAGAGTTTTCCAGTCTAACCCGAGGGACATCGAACCAGAGCATGGCTAAATTCAAAGTGGCGAACTTCTAGTTGACCTTAGCAATCTAGCACTGTGGTATTGGGGCAGCTGGTGAGGGATCGTGTTAGCTGGAGAGCCCTGTTGATTTAGTCGCAAACTCAGTTACTTACTTTCTTACTGTGACCGGGCACGGTTCTCTGCCCAGATCGGTGCCGCTGTACAGCTCGTAGATAGAGTTCGCTGTTATACTTATTCCCCCAAGGCCCTGCAAACAAAACGGGACAAAGACTGGTCGGAGAACCTTGCGATTAAAATTAACTTCGTCCGCTTTGGCTAGAGTATATACTTCAAGACTAAGATGATAAGATCAATATGTAGATTCCATTTGGTGTTTCCTGAAAAGCCTTATTACTCGATTGCCTTTTTAGGCCAAGCGATAGACCCGCTTCCGTCTTATATCCGATGAGATGTCATTATCGGCACCGATGTAGACGAATTTTAGTCGGGTGGACAGAAAGATTGACTAGCTCTTTCTGCCTGACAATAGAATTTGAAATTTTCACGACCATTAAGCAGTGAGTAGCGGTGATTTTTAAATACCCTCAACACCGTCTGTGGCTCTACCAATAAATTTCGTAGCTCATGTTGGAGTATCAATGTTCTGGCTTTCAATGTTAGATTTCCTCATAACAACTTACCTGAAACTAGATAAGGGTCCGAGCTTAAAATGCCCGCTCGGAATGTTGCGGCGATTGGAACGTGACAAGTTTAATTGACCCTTCTCTAAACAGGTAACCTCCATGTCAATATTGAGATGAGGAAACCATGTGCAAAGTATGTATATAACCCGCAGTGTGTTTGGTCTACACCGGCGTTGAAATGTCACCTAAAATAGTTTCAGCGTCATGCTTTAGACCTAGCTCGTAGGTTTTTTGCGGAGCTCGTTGAAACATTCTTTGGTAACATCATCTATCTCTCCTGTAAGAGCGTCAGACGTTGGCGAATTTAATATTGATGCGGATTGCAACGAGGCATTATAATAGCGAAATCCGAAATCCCAAGACTTGTGGCTTTAATGTGCGGCTTACGACAAGTCCGCATCCAAACACACGCCGCTTCTCTTTACTGTGGCAGTCACCGTAATATGTGTCACTTTGTTCCATTTTCCTTCCCCCCCCCCCCCTCCCCCCATCCCATTTCATATCACTTAATGGCGGTCTAAGGCCCAGTACACGTGTAAATCCGAGCGTCATTATAATTTTTCCACTTTGCTTGGTAGTCAACCTTGAATCCGCCTCTATGTCTCACAACAATAAGCTATTTACATGACCGGGTAGGGGACCGGGAAGACCGCACCGTTTCTGAGACACATTGAAGGTAATTAGCCAAATATTTAGGTGTCGAGTGCACACTCGGATTGCTTAAGATCTGCCGTTTGCCCATACACAACACAACCTTCTTCATTTCGGGACTACCTCAACTCTAAATACGTTGAGGTAGCTCATGTAATGAAGATTGACGTCAACAATCGAAGGGCTGTTTGAGTTCAAGGACGTCTGAATATATATTCCTTCCTTCTATGTCACCAGGGATCGGGGGTCAGTTTGTAATATTTAGCTTACCTTCGTCTCCGATTGTTTTAGCTGTTCTAAGGACAATTGGTTCCTGCAGTAAAAGGAAACATTTCTTCGGCTCGAAACTGATTAACACTTCTTAAAGTGTGTGGAATTTCCCATCGACTTTTAACAAAAAAAAAATCCCAAAACATGAAATAAGCTCCACAATATACCAACACTGGTGCTGTTTGTCCTAATTTTGTTATCCCCAGTGTCATCAGTGGTGATAGTGTCACACACAGAAATCCACTTCACAAGACCGTGTGGACTGCAAATGTTTTCTAATGTCGACCTCATTAAAAGTTGCAGCATCCTTAAATTTTTCGCCGACTGTTTTTCCACCGCTGCCGTGCCCCATTCTCTCTGCGGTATCATTATAGTCATACTAGTATTCCAGAGTGTACTTGCAACAGTAGAAGGACATAAAAAACTACAGCGAAAACAAATACCAGAAAAAGGATTAATTTCGAGGACTTCGTGTGGAAAATGAAGAGGCACAGCAGTGGCGGAGAACCGAACATGAACCAAGTTCTAAGTACCCAAACCAGAGTAACTAACTTGGAGTAAGTAACCGTACAAGAAGACATCTGTCCCGATGGAGGAGCTGCTGCTGCCTTGTGACTGGTAGTGGCTTCCGAAATTGTTATTGCCAGGTGGCTGGAACACCGTCATTTTTACAACTCAATAATTAAATTCCCTTCGCATTATGTACCACTAAGGGGTAGTAATCGTCCCTGGAATAGGAAATACGTTTTCCCCCGAGCAATTGGATGGGGTCACGTTTCATCCCTGAGAAAGGACATCTTCTTCTACATCACTTGGGTAACAAGTTGTTTACTCCCCGCAACCGTTGCCAATGATTGAATCCACTTGTAGTTTTAAACGATGTTTCTATCCGTGTTCCATATACGAGTACACTCTCCAGGATCAAACAGTGCTCCCACCCCCACCCAAATGACTCCGAAAGTTGGATCTGATTCAATTAATTCCCCGACAAACATGTAAATGCGCTCTTGCCCAAACTCGATGAACTTGGTTTTTAATTAAAACGACACGATACCGCGATTATCGTCTCGTATCCGATTCTACTCACACACTTTATTTATTTGAGTTAAATCTAAATTAATGTCCACGATTGATTGCCCATAGATGGCGTTCAAGTCGGAGATTATTTTCTTCACAACTTGTTCATCCTTTGGCTTTATTTCGAAAGAAACTTTGTCTGCTTCGAGAAGTGTGCAACGAATTGCTCAACTATAAATACGGCAGCTGCCAAAGCGTGTCCAAGGAAAAGCACCAGAAAAGCTGAATACAAATCCTTGATTGTTAAGGACTTTTCCTGTGCTTCGTCGCTACTGTCAAACTTCAGTTCGTAGAGTAGCTCCAAAGTGGTCCAGTGTTGTGATAGTCCTGCCTCGAAAATGCGATAGTAGAAGTCGTTCAAGTGATTGTAAATGATGGAACCACGCGGAACAATGTTCGCTACAAGGCTCTTAACTGCAAATAGACCGAACAAAAAAAGCGGGACCAAAGCGGGATCAGAGGCAAGAATGGACCGAAAAGAATAGAAGAGAAGGGATTACTTAAAGCAGAAAAAAAAATGAGACTTTTATTTTGTTGATTTTTAATTAAAAGTTTTACTACAGAATGTGAGAAGAGGGCGGTGGTAGGTGGTACTCGTTGGTTGTGGTGGTAACTAGTGGAGCACGTTTTGTGCTAAAATTGATGGTGCACCAAAAATTGGTTTTTTTTTTTTTTTGGAGTTCGCAGGGCATAATTGAAAATTCAACTAAAGGGCTCTGAATTGGTGGTGTTTGTGGAAGTCAATTGGATTTTTCGGTTCAGTAAATGATAGTTAAATTTTTGGAAAAACCGGAAGCACTGTCGCAAAGGAACAAAGAGAAAGCGGAGGCGATATAGTTGCGAGTTTGATGGGTGTAATGGACGGATTTCAAATGTTTGTGACACGGAAATTTATTGTTTAGCGGATAGCAGTTGATAGACGGGCACTTAGTGGTAAAAGTCAAAGTTTTCCGTTTGTTTTTGATGATGACCAGGTGGATTGACAGGGACACGAAAGGGTAGCCCAATTCCAGATCTTTCATTGTATATTGAATAGCTTCGTAGTTTGCCATTTTTGATGCATTGCACTTTCTACTCCATTATAAAGGAATCCAGTTGAGAGAATAACGAACAATCCATTCGTATTCCTGGTGCCGAATCTAACTAATCACATATTTAAATCGGAAGGCTCGCATCAGTGCAGGCATGGCCGAATCAACTTCAGCTCATATGCTCGGTTTAGACTAGGTACGAGCGTAACATTTCAGCCGGAGAATCTTACAGATGCAACCAAGGAAGGCGTTGGCGACCAGATCCACTCTGAGCTCAACTCATGTAATGATGATTTGCCTTCTATGAGTAAACACCAATAAAGGTAGTGTATTTCTGGTATTATCTTCTTCGGGACCCAGTTCCTTAGGTTGGTATTCATACCGTCGCAATGACAATCAGAAAATGTACACTAAAATAGAAGGTTCTACATGGTGACTGTGCAAAATGGGCTGGATCCAACCTAGCTTTCACCCAGTTAAGGATTCAAGAGGAACATCGGCCGGAAAATATAAGATGTTTGAGAAACATTCGAACCTCCTTCAAGTATTGGGTCTGTAACTTAATTCATGCGGTTTGCTAAGAGATGGCGTAACTTGTATTATTCCATTGAAACATGCGTTGGAAAGCTACTGTCATTGTACGTCATTTCAGTATATGTCATTCATTTGAAGCGTAAACAACAATAATTTTTTTTCACTCAAATATGTCGAACTTTGTGCTTGAAAAAGTGTTTTTGCGGGGAGTTCTTCTTCATTACTTTAATATGAAGAAAACTGCTGCCGAAAGTCATCGTATTTTGGTGGAAGCTTATGGTGAACATGCGCTGGCTGAGCGAACGTGCCAAAAGTGGTTTGCACGATTTAAGAGTGGTGATTTTGGCTTGGAAGACGATGAACGTCCTGGGCAGCTAAAAAAGTTTGAAGATGAAGAACTGGAAGCATTACTCTATGAAGATTGTTGCCAAACACAAGAAGAGCTCGCAGAATCTTTGAGTGTCACTCAAGCAGCCATTTCAAAACGTTTAAAAGCAGCTGGATATATTCAAAAGTAAGGAAATTGGGTTCCACATGAACTCAAGCTGAGAGACATCGAAAGGCGGTTTTGCATGTCCGAAATGCTGCTGAAACGCCACAAAAGGAAGTCATTTTTGCATCGGATTGTTACTGGTGATGAAAAATGGATTCATTACGACAACCCCAAGCGCAAGAAATCATATGTGGAACCCGGCCAACCAGCCAAATCAACGGCAAAGCCGAATATCCATGGCGCGAAAGTAATGCTCTGTATTTGGTGGGATCAGATGGGTGTGTTGTATTGTGAGCTGCTAAAACCGGGTGAAACCATCAATGGACAACGCTACCAAATACAATCAATCCGTTTGAAGAGAGCAGTGGTCGAAAAACGCCCGGAATATGCGACCAGACACGAGGCAATAATTTTCCATCATGATAACGCTCGGCCCCACGTTGCTATTCCGGTAAAGAACTATTTGGAAAACAGTGGATGGGAAGTCTTACCCCACCCGCCTTATAGCCCAGACAATGCCCCTTCTGACTACCATTTGTTCCGGTCGATGCAGAACGCCCTCACTGAAATACGGTTCACATCAGAGCAGAATATCAAAAATTGGCTTGATTCATTCTTGGCTGCCAAGCCGGCGCAGTTCTTTTGGGATGGGATCCATAAATTGCCAGAAAGATGGGAAAGAGTTATAGCTTCAGGATGGGCAATACTTTGAATAATAGTTTCTTTTTTTTTGGTCCGGATAAACCTCGGAGTAATCGGTATTGTCTCGAACTAAATTCGCCTCTGAAAAATTAACGCTGCTTCACTGGTGGTCCGTAATGATACACGGGAAAATTGATGCCAAAGAAGGATGTTGCGGACTGTTATATCATATGATTCTTTAAAAGATTCTGTGAAACTAACAGATGTACGATGAGCTCGTAGACGCCGATAATATTGACTTCATGACGAAAAATTAACGGCCTGCCAATGGTGCTTTTCTGGCTAAAGTTCTCGTAGGGATATTCAGTGCCATTTGCAAATAAAACTAGAATTCGGAAGAGAAGATACAACAACGAATTGTACAGGTTATGCAAATACGTTGGCCTTGTCGCAGGAAGTCGCTTCAGTAACGTAGTTCAGGGAGTAGTATATGACTTGTCCTGAGATGGAGCACCATCTCACTTAATATGGCTTGTGGTTGAGGCTCATACACTCGTGAACTCACAGCAGCAAAAATCGAGTAAGCAACGAAGCCGGTGCAGTTTTATGCAGTGGATGTAGAGAAGAAGATCCTTCATTTCTGTCTCAGAGTGAACCTTCTGGAGTATGTCAACAACCTTATAGATCTTTAGCAAACTCATATAGGCACCGAGCCGACATCGTAATTTTAGGGCATTTCAAGTATAAATATGTATTGCATTTGTAATTAGCAATCTCACGGACATTATTACGTGGTAACACAACACTGACAGACCTTAGAATTGCCCCCCAATAAGGCAGGGATCACCGTTGGAGAAGGACAATTAGATCAGTGCTATGAATCACCATAGGCCACGCAGATAACAAAGCAACACTGGGGCATAGAGAACATGGAAAAGGCAGGGAAGAACAAGGGCAGAAAATCGGTAAATTGTAGAATACAGCAGGAACTCTTCGCATCCTTGGGAACCTAATAAAAAACATGCAGAAGTGCTCCTATTTCAGGAACCCCAGCCATGCCAATAAAAGGCCGTGAAATGTTTAAAAAGAATTATCCTGGGTGCTTAAGGAGAAGTTATAGCACAAATACTGTAAGGCACATACCAAATATTTGTACCCTTCCACGAAGAGTAGCAGCAGTGGAGATAGAGTCACCAATCGTTGAAGACCTAAAAATCGGGACAATAATCGAGAGTAACAAAAGTCCAGGAAAGGACATCCGTGACATGCCGAATGGAAGGTATATTTCTGTAGCAATGGAAATGAAAGCGGTTTGTCCCCATCCAAGGCCAGGCCAATTTAGCAACCATTACAGGCAGCCTCCTTGTAGGTATACTTGAACTAATGGAAAAGTATGGACAAGGCTAGAACAATACACGAAAGGAAAAAACATAAGCCGAGAAAGCAGGACAATTACACAGAAGAGCAAAGATTGAGCATCGTATTGTACCGATGGTGAGCAAACCAAATCGGGCCCATACATGAAATACCTCAGAATGTTGTGGAATTCCAGTATCACAGGATGTGAAGAACATCGACGAGAGAGTCATCGGCACTTTGCTGACACTAGTCAAAAGTTCAACGATTCGGGCAGCCAATTTTGAATTTCCTGGCAAGTGAGCATCAGCAACAGATGGGAAAACATGAATGGGACAGATGTATTTGGTACACATAATCGCACTGTTGAAAGGATACTGCGCCTTTAGAACATAATCTCTGGGAAATGACTGGTATTGGGAGTATCTCCATAAATACTAGCGCGTGGATGCCCCATACTGTTCACATTATAGAGACAATGTCCAGAATGTAAAACACGACTTGATGGAATGGCCGCTGTATTCATGGAGTTTTAAAAAAATTAAAATTAGCAACAAAACTACAGTACATCGAACACACTCATAGTATTCATGTTGACGAAGCTTGGAACATAGATAGAAAAGTCACCCAGCCACTCTGCTTGGAGGAGCTACCAGCCAACCCAACAAACTCTCAGCCACCGAAGACGAAAGGATGGGATGGTAAGCGCAGTGAAGCACCAAACACGAAACAACAAACACAACACATAGAAAGTTCTTTTGCTGAGCTCAGCAAATGGAAAGAGCACTTTGAACGGCGGGGTAACAGTCCCGGATTTAAATGAAGTGAAAAATTTCCTAGTACCTACGTACCGGCCACTTATCAATAAAGAGCTTGGAAGCGCAAATTTATAGCTTTGCGCTGTTATAGGGAGGAACAGTTGAGAGAAGACGAATCCAACTTCTGGTCTTTAATGATCCTCAGCAGAGTTAAAAGCAAAGCTCTTAGTTTGTCAAGTTTTTCAGGTCACCTTTTTGATGGCACCGAACTCGATGTAGAGGGTAAAACTCAGGAGGTTGCCAGGGAAGTTTTACTCGACATTCCTTAAAAAGCCTGCAACAGCGATGTTTTTAACAATAAGCTCAAGCTCCTGGTGCAAAATAAAATGGATGTCTCTGTATCTTTCTGAGAGTCCTACGTCCAAACAGCTCCGCAGAAAAATAGGTAATAACCCGACAGGCATCACTTCATAGCAGCGAAAGTGACATTAAGCCACTCAAGTCCTTAGGTGCGAAGGCAACTTCATTGTGAAGTATAGCATATAATTGAATCACCTTCTACTGTGGAAAAAAACGAAGAAACCACCCTCTGAAGCTCTCAAATTATACTTTATATTTTATAAGGCCTAGGCTTGGCTGCCACTGCCTCAAAATTCTTGTTGACTACGGGCTAGCTCAACACACTAAGTCGTCAAAAACCGACACAAATGCTTGGCTTTTCTCTACGAGTTGATTTTTAGGTCGGAAAACTTAGATACCCAGTAGCTGCAGGCAACGAACAATTTTGTAAGCCAAAACAGACGTGCCCAGACGTTTTCGTTTCGATAGAACCGACGTTCCTAGTAATGCAAACGCCATTCGGCCTATCGTCTCTTCTGCATGCTACACTCATTCTGGAAAAGACTTCTTGAACTTAGTCAAACAAATCCAAAAACAAATACAAGGATGGTCAATGCACACAATTCTTCATAATTGATTACAACGGACTAATCCGTTTCAGAAGCACGACCTTCCAAAAATCGTTACCAATTAGCAGTGTTTTCGAACTGCTGCATAGCAACCATTTAAGGCCGCTGCGTTTGATGGACAGTACACCTCAAAAGTAATGCCAGTTTGGTAAGCAGAAGAAGCGCTACTGAACTAGTCGCACTAAATCATGGAGATAATCTGGGAAAGAAAGACATGGACCACCGCCACAAACGGACCACCCTTTAAATATCCAAAAATAATAAGCGACAGCATTACTTACACATAGGCTTTGTCTTATGATACGAGTATGCCTGGTCCGTCAAATACTTGGTCTTCTCGACAAAATGATCGGCTTGTGCGATCACTAAAAACATATCCCTCCCATTCGGATGCATCAGGCTGTCGAAAAACTCGTCCCTTGGCACACCTCGCAATTTCCTCATCAACAGTTGAAATGCTTTCTCGGATGAGAAAAGTTGTTTTGAATTCCTAAAAAACCAAACACCAAACACTTACACTTTCTAATAAGCCGAATTATTCAAACTCACCCTCTCAAATACAAGTCAAGATCACTAAAGGTATAAACGTTGAATCCATCCTCCATCAGAGCCTTGAAGGGGTGGTCTATGTCACTTTCCCATTGATGTGTCAGAAAACTTGTAACAATCTCCGCTTTAAATAACGTTCCCAATGATACACAGACTAGAAGCCAACAGACTATAATCAACCTCATAGCCATCGTCTGAATTGGAAAACTATAAGGCTGTCCAACATAGACCGAACCCAGTTCGAAGAAGAACCGCGTCAAGTTTATATCAGTTCGTAGGACTCGCTTTTTTATCCAAGTAAACGCCACTATCCCTATCAATAAGAAGCAGCTTAGAACTCCAACCCAACTACGAGCTACTGACACCACAATCATGTACTGTGGTATCCGTCCCGCTTTTGGCGTCAAAAGATTACACTCCCTTGTATACAGAGGCGATAAACTGTCAAAATAGTTTGAGATGGCATAGGACCTTGTCATTATACTAAAATCACCACGACCCATGGCCAACTCCTGACCGATTCCAGGCGATACCACCGATGTAGTTGCATTATGAAAGTACTCGAAACCAAAATCTATAGTCCTCAGCGAATACGACCTTATTGTGGCGTTGAAAAAGTCTCCAATTGGACGGAGGCTGTAGTAAAGTTCTCCAACAAATGTCGTCCGATTATGCCAGATAATGGTTTGGGCTCCAGGATACATCGGAATCATTGGAACGTTTAGAGTTTTTCCATGAAAATTCGAAGCCCGATCGATTGATATGACACGAAGAAAGTCTGATGAAAGATTTTTTATTAAAAAATCACCACTAAACGGATTGTAGGTAAATATAAAAGACTTATCCAAAAGGAACACATTTAGGAGTCCCATTTGCCACAAATCACGAAACATTGCTTCAGCAAATTTTTCCTGCACATCCGACGAAATGATTACGACTTTGGATCGTTTGACAATAATTTTCTGTGACAGTTGATTGGTTAAAATTGGTTTCACATTGCGACAACACTCATCGATGAGCAGAACAAGAACAAAGTTATCCGGAAATGTGCACATTCTATGTCCTCGGATGAAGATGGAAAAATCATCTCGCGAACTCAGATATCGGGGATAAGACATTGCACCGATGATATCCTCACCAACGGTGGTGGAATTCAGGATGACATAGATGTCATTCGGTTGCCAGTATTCGAACATTCGATTAAGGGTGCAGCCTTCGTGACCCGGTAGCAGATACGAGATTAGGAGGAGCAATTTTAAGTCAAACATGGTTGGGTTGATACGCGAAACACAATTGAGGTTAGCTGAAGCCATCCGGGGCATTTATAGCTCCTGTGCGGGTTTATCTGGCAAAAAAAAACCGGACGGATACAGGGGTGTCTAAGAAATGTGGGCGTATGAATCACTGACAGCAAGGCGCGGACGTCATTGATTTTTTTTTTTGTAAAAGGGGAGTTCATAATTGCGACATGGTGGCAATCATGAATCTCTCCTTTGGTTATCACCTAACAGGAATCTAGTCAGGTCACCCCTATTGTTACAATGTATCTTATCTGTGGTATTTTTGTGCAAACAGAAAGAGTTGGTGTCCACCCTAGGGTGGATTTCTAATAGATATTGATGGTACTCGTAGTGCAGAGTGCTGCATGGACGGGAATTCTATCGGCAGTAATTGACAGAGTTTGGTGGAAAATTATAATATTGTGGAAATCAATATCCAGCGAACTTTATCTAGGTCATCCATGGTGCATGAGTTTTTTCTGTTCAAATGCTCGTCGTTCGAAGGCCAATTGGGATGTCCGATGAATAGATCGATTCGAGTACAGAAGAAATGGAAAAGCATTGACAGTACATCGGGCCATCTTGATGTAACCAACGTACCGATGCGGATGTTCATAACAGCCCAAAGCCAGCGAACCATTGTGAAGAAGTTGAATGACGAATGGCAACAAGGCAAGAGACCGCCAGGACGTTTTCTCATCGAGTTTCCCTATTCCCCACTCGGGGAATCTGATGTCTACAGAAGACCAGTTGCACCACCGCCAAAGAGCAATTAGAGGACCTCTCTGATGTACTGCACAAAAGAACGAAAGGGCCTCCCAAGCTGTATGAGCACAAAAGAACACAAGCTCATCAGAAGAAAAATGATAGAGCCCGAGAAGTGCTCGATCGTAGGGTTAGAGAGGCTCTACCAAAAGAATGAAATTCATCGAGAAAATAGAACCAAAGCGGTAAAGTTCAAAATAAAATCTTCAAGGATGGAGAAGGAGACCTCATAGTTGAATCACAATCCCTGCTGAGATGGAAAGATTACTTCTGCAGACTCCTAAACGGTATGACGAACAATGTTCCACCGTCAGGAAGATAAACTTTTTAATCCGAACGAAAATAGACAACATTTCGTTCCATCCGACCAAATTGAACTCAGGACAGTAATATCCAAGTCTAACAGAGCTGCTTAACCCGATGGCTTAATTGCAGAGCTGTTTAAAGGTGCAGGTGATGATTGGAAATCAAGTAAACATCAACTCATCTCCAAAATGTGGGTTGGAAGAAGTTTGCCTGATTCTAAAGAAGGAGGAACCCCTAATCTGCCCCAACTACAAGGAAATATTTAAAATCCGGTCCCCCGTATTATGGAATGCCTAAGCCCCTTCGTCAACAATCTGAACCTGTGTGTGATTTTAGGCCAGGAAAATGCAGCACAGATCAAATTCTTACATCGGCAGATCTTGGAAAAATCCTAGAGCTCCAAACCAATACACACCACCTACCTCTTTATCGATTTCAAAGCCGCATACGACTGCATCCATAGAAACGAACTATACAGAGCCACATCTAGTTGTTGCATCTCTGCCAAGCTCCCCTGACTACACAGGATGACCATGGGCAATGCCTGCTGCTCAGTCAATGTTGATGATGACAAAACTACGAGCTCCAATGTTAGGAAAGAGCTTTAACAGGGCGATGATTTTCTTAAAATCGTTCCTGAAAGAATTACGCAAAACTCGCAGGTCAACTTCAGATCGGTTGAGTTACTCGCTTACGCAAACGACATTGACATAATGGGAAGAACACAGCGATTATATTTCAATGTAACGCTTGCGACTTTTGAAACAGAAGCGTTCAATAAAGTACGAGGGGGACACATAACGTCGACGCCTAGGACAAAATGTCACAGTAGGCAGCTACAACTTTGAGGTTGTATGAGTCTTTATCTACCTCAGTTCCGCTATCAACTCTGATAGCCTCACCAGGGCGGAAATCACGCGAAGAATCCCTCTTGCTAATCGCAGTAAAGCCCCCCTCGAGACTAGCCAAAAAGACTTTATACAAGACAGTGATCATCCTACGCACAAGCTTGTCAACAGATGAAAGCAGATGAAAATGCTTTCGGACGCTTCGAGGTAAAAATTGTCCCAGTAATTTTCAGTACTGTTCAACGGCGAACTTTACCGGCTGTTTAGCCAAGCTCGGATAACCTGGCTTACTCGTAGATGGCTAGGTCACTTGAACGCATGGAGACAAGCACTCCGGCTTGGACAGTTTTCGGATCCAACTCAGAGAGAGAACACAGTAAAGGTGGCGCACAAAAATGGAAGAAAACCTCAGGATACTTCATGTGCACAACTGGAGGCAACTAAAGTATTTGAAGTATGACATCATGACAAAAGAGACAAAATCACATCGAAAACTGTTGTGTTGTGTAAGTTCTCAGGACTCTAGATTTATTCACACAAGGTTTTTGTATTTCTCTCGTTTGCCACTGTACCGGATATTCTCCTTGAGGGCTGCCAGAATTTCTTGCATCACATAAACCCCACAGAACTGCAAAATTTGTTTGTTCACGTAATCACATAGGTGAAAATGTCACTCATGATTATTTTTGACGAAAAATCGTCGACTTTCAAGTTTTCCACCAAAATACGCCACAGAGACATACGTGGAATCGCGAATTACGTGGCACGTCTTCTAGTCGATGTCGACGGAGTCTCTACGATATCTTTAGGCACGCCAGCGATATTGTCGACTTAACGAGAGGTACGAGATCCAGGGATTGCTCGATCCCATATAGTTTCAGTTGTAAGAGTTGCGCAAAATTCACGTTGCGCTAAAATCACCAAAAACATCATGGCGGTTATTCCGTGCTCTTCAGGAGTATATCTTTCCAAATTGTAGTTTTGCTTACTATAAATGACTTTCTCTATATGTAGACAACTGGATCTGAAAAATGTATATCAATCCTCAATGCGTTGGATGAATTTTTCAGTTACGAGTACATCGAATCCCAACGTAGCAGCATAAAATCGATCTCTATACTGACGAACTCAACCCCATTATCGACGAAATAGTGGTTCGTCTCGACGTGAAGGGTAGCGGTTTATCAAAACGCTTAACCTTCTGCAGTTGAGTATTAAATTGCTTCATAGCACTTGCTTCTTTTAAGAAGTTTAATCGTTCACGGTCGGTGGCGTTCTCATTAACAGTTTTAATGGCGCATGGGGTATCTTCTGCGCTGCTGAAATTCTTAAGAATACCTTCATATACCATGCCAAAAGAGCCCTGGCCTAAAGCACCCAACTGAATAATTTTATCACGTGGCACTTCCCACTCGTCAGGAAGATATTGCATACTAATATAGAGCACGCCAAGATGACTGCCGCTGGGAATGCTTTCTTCCCCACTTTACATATTGCCTATATCTTGCGGTGTATGGTGACCATTTTTTTAAAATCTTTGCAGGCCATCTACAGCCGTGGCTTTGGAGTGGTCGGGTTGCTTTCGGGCGGCCTTCTTTTTTTTTTGAGAGTTAGCGCTTTTTGCACGATGCAGGAGTCTTATTCTCTGGACGCACATTCATTCCATAGCAGATCGCTGTCATTAAGCCTCCAGGCCCCACTGACTTCTTCCAATTACTTAATTTCAGTTTCCTCGGGGAATGCGGTTGATTGCACAGACTTGGAAGATTGTATCTTTGATCTTGGCATTGCTCAACACCTTGCCTAAACCCTTTCGTTAATATTGAAGGGCTCGATGAGGTTCTTAATATCCTTACCAGAGCCGCGTGCGTAAAATGAGTTAGACAGTGATATCACAATTCGGAATGACCGCGTATAGCTCTGCAGTCTTTAAATTAAAAGAATTGATCTGAAATTCGTGCAGGATCTGCCGTAGGGTAAAAACTCGGTCTATGGAAGACTTTTCTGGACTAAAGTTTTTGCTTGAGAGACGACCCCTGCAATCCTCTTCGATCCTGTGCGCTATATTTCCAGTTTTCCAAGCGTTCTACCATCCGCTATCTCTTAGTCCTTAAAAGAGAGCTTCTTTTTTCCCGGCCGTCCGTTGGGGGATCGAAGATCCTCTTGGTTGAAGTGTTATTGTCCACTCCTTCAGGTGGACGATCCAGTGCACTTAATGTGTTTTGGCTTTTTGAACTTCTATTATACTCGTACGGCCAAATATATTTCTTTTTGAACATGTACACTTGAATATTGATCGTATTTATCGACCGCTAGCCACCTTGAAGTTAAGGTAGTCCCCTTGGTAGAGATATGTCGTTGATATGTAGTAAATATAACTCACCGGCAAATGTCGGAGTGGCCTCCCCTTAGAAAGTAGCAGACGACCTTGCTGCCGAATCAACGTTCACTCTAAACGAGTCTCACACCTACAGCGAGGCCGAGCCGACCACGATAAATTTGTTCGTCCATAACGTGCCTTCCTCGTCAGTACCTAAACCATCCCGCCACAACATCCCTCTTACATTTTACTACCAGAATATAAGAGGACTTCGCTCTAAAACCAATGCTGTCCTACGTCAATCGCATTCTCTTCCCTTTGATATTTACGCCTTGACTGAAACCAATTTGATTCCTGACATAAAGAACCAGGAATTGTTCCCCCTTACTTTTAATTTTTCGCGACGACGATCCTACCCGCCCACATGATGATTCCCCCTCTCGAGGCGTCCTACTGGCGATCCACAACAGCCTTAACTCTTCTCCATTACCATCTCTTCATCCTCTAAAGCGACTTTGTCGCTATAAAAATATCACTCCCCTTCAAGTCCCTTTACGTTTTATGTTGCTACATCCTGCCAGTTCAACCTACCGAATCTTACCAACTTGTTGTCGATGCGATGGACCATTTAAATGACCTGTCTGACTCTACTGACGATATCTTTATTTTCGGCGACTTTAATCTTCCTCAGCTACAGTGGATTCCATCAGACGATCAATCGTCCTTCATCGCTTTAAATGCCAACTCAGCTAAGGAATGTCTCTTCTTAGATCGCTTAACATTCTCAAGTCTATGTCAAGTCAGTGGTGTATCCAACTATATGGGCAGGCAATTGGACCTTATTTTCACAACAGATTCAATTAACTCCTCAGTCTCACTCTCCCCTATCTCTCTCTACAATCGACAACTACCCCCCCTCCCCTTCTACTTCCATTTTTTCATAACTCTTCTTTCCAGTCCACTCCTCCCACAGCTCTCTCATCCTACGACTTAGCAGATCCCTTTTTAATTTTCACAACCTAAGTGTAAATGATGCTTTATCCATTTTTTATAAAGAAATATTTAATTCTTTTAGTCTTTACGTTCCGTTTTCACGCCTTAAAACATCATCTGTTAATCCTCCCTGGTATGATCGCAAGCTTCGTTCCTTACGAAATATGAGAAACAAGTTATGAGCTGTTTTCCTGCGCACCAGATCCTTTTCCGACTATTCCATCTATCTTGGTGCTTATCTTCATTTCACCGAACTTTACGATTCTTTACGATGCGCAAGTCAATCTTATAAATGACCCTAAGTCCTTTCTCCAATTTGTTAACTACAAAAGAAAGTCCGATGGTTACCCTCCTTCCCTCTCTTTCAACAACAAGTCATCAACCGATCTACTTACCATTGCCAACCTATTTGCCAGCTTTTTTAAACAATCCTTCACCAACGACTCCTTTGTACTAGATCCATCCTATTTTCATTACCTACTGAACTTCTCCAATGGCCCACTTCTCTCTCATATCTTGGACCCCTCCTAAATCGAATATAAATTACACCAACTCAATGACGAATTTACACCCGGTCCAGATGGCCTCCCTGCCATATTTCTTAAAAAATGTTCTTCGTCTCTTTCCCTTGCCCTTTCTGATCTCTTTCGTCTATCCCTTTCACAAGGAGAATTTCCTCAGGTTTGGAAAACCTCCTTTATAACCCCGATCCACAAAAAGGGATCAAAGAACGAAATAACAAACTATCGTTCAATCGCTAAACTCTCCCATATACCCAAACTCCCCGAAAGTATTTTGTATGAAACTCAAAGTTTCCAATGCAAATCACTTATTTCCCCTAGACAACATGGCTTCCTAAAAGGTAGGTCAACCACCACAAATCTCGTTGAATTCGTATCCTTTGCCATCTCTGCCCTAGAGAACGGCAACGAAGTCGATGTAGTTGCAACCAATTCTAGCAAAGCCTTCGATAAAATCTCTCATCGATTAATACTCTTCAAATTGTCTGCCCTCGGCTTTGAACCCATACTGTTAAAATGGATATCCTCTTACCTCGAAAACCGTTTTTACAGTGTTCGTTTTAGGTCAGCCCACTCCGCTCCATTTTTGGCCACCTCTGGAGTTCCTCAAGGTAGCCATCTCGGTCCTCTTCTCTTTATATTAACCATAAATGACCTCGATAGGATCATCAAACACTCGTCCGTCTCCCTTTACGCCGACGATACCAAATTTTTCAAAACCATTTCCTCTCCCCATGACTCCTTCCTTCTTCAACAAGACCTTGATAGTTTTTCGATCTGGTGCCTCAAAAATTGTTTGGAACTTAATATCGGCAAATGCCAATCCATCACCTTTTCACATAAGCGGCACCAATCCCCGACTCTACCTTCTCCACAACCAACCTATCTCCTCCGTTCAATCTCTTCGCAACCTCGGCATTTTGTGTGATGACCTCAACTTCCGTTTACATACGGATGGGATAATCCTTAAAGCCAACTCTGCACTAGGTTTTGTAAAACGATGGTCCAAAGAATTCACCAACCCATACGTGACCAGGTCCCTCTATATTACCTTTGTTCGTCTTCTCCTAGAGTACGCCAGTCAAATATGGTCCGCATATCATCGCGTTCATATCTCGAGAATCGAAAGCATCCAGCGCCGGTTTCTTCGAGGTTTCCCCGGGGACGATCCTATCAGAACCGCCTCAACCTTATTAACCTAAACACCCTTGAGGAACGCAGAGATGCAGCCGACTTTCTCTTCATTCATCGACTCCTTTCAGGTCAAGTTGAATGCGCGTTGCTTCACAACTCTATTTTCCTCAACACTAACCCTCGTAATCTACGTACCCCTCGTCACCTCTATCTCCTATTGCGCGAACGATCCAATCTCCCGTACGCTACGAAAAATGAATTCAAACCCTAGCATCATTGACTTCCACCGCACCACTTACTACCTCAAATCCGTTCTCCTTCACCACTCCAACCAACCTTAGTTTTAAGTTTTAGTTTAAGTTTAATTTTAAGTTATAGCTTGTATTAAGCCGAATAAATGAGGGCTTTCGCCCCCACCAAAATTCAAAATTCACTAAAGCTTTTAGATGCTACCCGTGTTGTACTACTTCGAGCTGAGAGTATGTATTTGCAGAAAGCACTTCACCACCGGTAACATGTCCTAGCGTAACAATCTTTCCACTTTTCATTACTCAACCATTTATTAACTGGAGTCCGAATAAGAATCTTCTTACTGACTTACCCCCATAGATGTGAAGGTAGATCCCATAAACGAATACTGTACCATGCCAGATTACTAGAGAGAGCAGGCTTAAGTTACACACTGCACCTTGTATTCCACTTGAGGCTTTCAATACGGTTTTCCTCAGATGCCCTAGCTATCTATGGCGAGTTACGTACATTTGTTCGACATCTACAGCTAAATCTGCTGGTATAAAGCCCTTTAAAGCAGATAATACCGAACATCACACCAATTACATTGAATTGAAAACGTTCAAGGTCTCTTTTGTGTCTATCAAGAGGTCTTACTGCCCATTTCTCTCTTTAGACCAAACAAACGGCAATTGGGGAATGTAACTCTTCTGATGAGGCAATTCCGAAGATGAGGAAGGCAATATGTGGATCGAACAAACGATGCTAAGGTTCTATTCACCTATTATAACTTCCTTTCCTTCAATAAAATCTTGCTGCTTTAAATAGCTTGAATGGTCTGCTCTTTTGGACTCCTTAGTATCGATGCTAATAGTCTTCAGCATTTGATGTCATAGAATAGGAATTGGGGAATACGCGAACGGCAACGTTGAATTGCCTTACAGTTTTCCTCCTTTTAGAAAGGACTTCAATGCAAAATCTGGGTACATATCGGCCTTTTTCTCCTTCCTTCCTTTCTGTATCGCTTCTAAGCGGCCCGGTATCTTTCGTCTTTTGCTACAGTCTCGTCAAATTGATTATACCGATTGCGATTTCTCTGATGCCTTTCGAAGCCTTCGAGTTGAGGCAAGCAGCAGTGAGACTTAGATAACAAAAGATTGAGCTGCGCGTACTAATTCCTTAACTATGAACGCAATTGTTCCCTGTTTATGGTATCACTGACCCGAAGAAACTTGAGCGAATATTTGCTATCAATGCCTAGCTGAGATGTCCAAGATCTCAAAATCCCAAAGCCCAAAGGACTCCAAAAACAAACGACTCCTCATTCAAGTCTCATCTCTTCAGGTCATCTCGATTTACGAGCTGAGTTTGCATCTTGACTTTTTCCTCCCCAAATTGACTATAAATTTCTTCTCGTCTGTCTAAAGTGTGTTCAAAGTTTTCATTCCTTCTAATTATTCCCTCTTATATCCCTATACCTACACCAGCTCTTAGTTTTATTTAACTCAGTAATTAAATGGCCAGCAGAATCCTAATGACGTGACTTATTCTCCTTCAACGCCGGCCCGTGGCCGCCGTCATCGTCCTTAACACAGTAGTGCAGGACCCTTAATTATGCATCCGAACGCAGACTAGCGTGCACTTTTCATTCCAATGTGACTCCAATTTCTACTGCAGCATCTATCTGTCTACACCCAGACAATCATGAATTTAAATAAATATTTCACCGCCGCTCCGCTCCGGCACTATGATTATTTTAAGTGAATTTTAAGGAATGAAAGAAATAGAAAAACACATCACCAAGACCGAAGACGCGGATAAAAAAGTTTTCTCCTTTCAAACTTTTACAGTAACCCTCGAATTGGTTTCTTAGAGAAATGGTCATTCCAAGCAGGATCTTCTCCATTTCTAATTAATATTCAAAGACCCTTGCTATGCTAGAGAAAGTCAAATCTACTTTTATCCTTTCATTAAGCGCATGGATGTCATCTAAGTCATTACAATTCAATGTCCTGATGTATAGTACAACAAAAAGATGAATTGTATTACAGTCCTTTGGGCCACCTGACAGTATAGTGTTGGACCAGAAAGCAATTTATATTAATCCCCTAAACTGAATCCGGTTTCAACAAAGACCACTGAAATGGAAGGACATTATCCCTCACCTTCCACCTTCCATGTGAATCTAATCAAGACATCTCCGAAATTAGGTGGGATTAGGATAATTGAAGGATAAAAGCTGCTGGGTGGTTTTTAATTCATTTGACGACTTCTTATTGTAGATGGACACGGAAGGTTTATTAGTCGGTTATCCTTTTGAATTCAACAACTGCCTGACAGTGGAAAAGAGACATCCATTTCGATGGTAAATTAGATTTAACTTTGTTCCCCACGAGTTATTACTTTTGCTTAAGGATTTCCATATTTTCCGCATTATTTCAGTAGACTTCTTTCTGTGAGTAGCGCAGTAAAGGATTAAAGACATTCCTTGAAATAAAGGTGATTAGCAGAAGCAATTAGGAATAGCAATTGCGAGAAGATGCTTTGGAGCTATGGAGCTATGGAGCTATGGAGCATCAATTAAATTGAAGGTTGACTTTAATTCGAGTGTAATGCGGTGGGTACTTGAGGCCTGGTGTTATAATAATTTAACATTACACAGTTGGGTGATTAGTTCTAAGTAGGAACATTTATAAGGATGACCGGGAGCAAGTGCACAGTCTATTGTAGCTTTGGCTGCAGGAGTCCAACAGAACATCTGTGATCCACAACAGTGGCTTCATCCATTTGTTTTACGGTTTGATGGGGTGTAGAGAATTTACTAAAGTAGAGACTTGAAACGAAATATATTTCCTCTTTCATCAATGGCAGAATACTGTAATTTGTTTTTGCGAATATTTTCTTAAAACTTCTCCACGAACAGCTGTACACTGAAAGATCGATGGAATAAGGAAGAAACTCAGCAGGAGTTCTAAGAGGTGCTCCGTAGATTTATACAGCCACCGAAGCTTCAAATCGTCCTTAAGACATGCTCTAAGGTTTAGCAGAACAGTTCGGTGTAACCCAATATATTTTTCACGGTTCTAATTGGTTCAGATTCGAACTGAGAGCTCCTTTCCAAGAGTACTTACAACAATGTCAACTGAAGTCTTCTTCTGGCCAGCGGATAAGGTAGTATCGAAATCTGTTGGTCGAATGGCTTTGTATCAATGTCCATGTGAATATGGTTAAACCATTCGGAGAAGTGTACTTCTGGTGCATAGAATGGACCCAAGCTCGTATTTTTCTTAGGTCAAACCTACTTCTGCTTAATTTATTGAGCAGCTTATTTTCCACAAGGATGTGATAAGCCACGCATTAAAACAAAGGTTTGTATGGTAGAGGCGCTGTAGATTATTTGAATGCTGCAATCCATATGACATTTTTGTAGTTTCAGAGAAGATGGTCAGTTAAAGACTTCGTGAAGGCCAATGCCGTACTCCTGTTTGGATTGTAGATCTTTCAGATTAAATATGGATGGCATACTAATCGCATTACGTAGAAAAGGGGTGTGATGTTATCACATTGTTGGGTACAGATACGAGTTATGTGCGTAGCATCTTAAGATATTCTATCAAGATGATCTGGTAAACTTTTGTTGGGGTTAGCTAATGCGACTCTCTATTTTAAGGCTACGAGTAGCAGCTCACAATCGTATGCACTTCAGTTGGATCCTATTGGCGACATCTTTTTGGGATACTACCTCGATCAAAAAATTTAAAATTCAAGTTTATTCATCTAAATTTATATTGTCCTCTTCAAAGTAATCCCCATCGACTGCAACACATTTATGCAAGCGCTTGATCCAACTTTCGAAATCCTCCGTCAAAAAATTACGAATAGTGATGGCACTGTGTGACGGTGCGTTATTATGGTGCAAAATCCACGAGTTTTCTGCCCACAATTCTAATCCCATAACGCCCAAATAATACTCTTTGTTTACTGTCTGGCCTTCTGGTAAAAATTCATGATGTACTACACCGTTGTAATCCATGAAAACCGTGAGCATTGCCTTCTTTTTTGACTGAAAACGACGTGGTTTTTTTTGGTCTCGGCTCATTTGGTGAACGCCATTCACTTGTCTGATGTTTGGATCGCGTGTCGTACTCATAAACTTCCGTCTCGTCTCCAGTAATAATCCTTTTGATGAATGTGGGATCGCAAATTATCTCTTTTGCGACGTCAACACGGTCTCTTTTTTGCATGAAATTGAGGTCTTTTGGCACCAGCTTTGCTGCTACACGACGGAAACCTAAATCATTAACCAAAATGTTTTGGTCGGATCCATAGGCAATGTTCAAGTCCTCCGCTATCTCTCTGATGGTTAATTTGCGGTTATTGACCAACATTTCGTTTACTCGTACTTCATCAATGTTTTCGTCGGTTTTCGATGTCGATGGTCTGCCACTGCGTTCATCATCTTCGATTGACTCACGACCACTTTTGAACCGCTCGGCCACTGGTAAACGACCGTTTTCTTTAGGGAATCGTTGCCGAAACACTTTTCCAACATTTCCAATGTTCGCGCACCATTAAATCCGTTTTTTACGAAAAATTTACAAGTAATACAAGTTCGTTGTTGCAAATTTAAATCCATTTCTAAAATTGTAAAAAAAATCGCCAACACACATAGAGATAGATGTACTCTTGGCTACGTAACCTTTGCAAATGTCAAGCTATGATGCTGAGATTTAGAGAGAATGTCAACAACAGATTTACCAACTTAACAAAAAAAACAGAACTCAAATCGAAGTAATGGGAGCACCACACTGTAGTGTGGGAACTTTTTGATCAAGTTGGTATTTCAACAAACAAGAAGAAGGTGAAGAAAAAATCCATATTCAATTGAGGATGCTTCGCCATCTAGCTAGGGTATCGCAATATAGATGCTAAGGAGGAATTTTCCTACAGAAACAATTCGGCCCTCACTCTCCTACGCCATTATACTTTGACAATCCTTTAAAAGGTCTTGTCCTTTATATTGAGAGTTGTAACGTCGAGTTTTCTAATTCACCACTCAAAGCCATATGGCAAACGGCCTTGGGTCTAACGATTTTGCTATGAACAAATCCAGAAGTGAACTACGAGTAGTTTCCAGAAGAAGACATAGCCTATACATCCTAATGTTCAGATATATCAGGGAAAGTCTAGCTAAAATTCGAATAAAGGCTCAATTCACCAACACCTAGAGAAAATTGGCGACATGGCCGAGAATTGTTTCTACGAGCTCATTGTACTAATATGTGAACAATTTTTTAACGATGTTCAAGTTATTTTTAGTGGCACAATTTAGAAGTATAGTTAACATGGTACCGTCTCCGCAAACGGACCATAGTTAACCGACACCTCTGTGAAGAAGTTGCACGTTGAACAGTGCAAACGCAAGAGACTGCTTGAGCTTTTTTTTGGAAACAAGCCATACAGCATATTTGCCAAGGACACAAGCTTTCAAAACATGCTGAAACTACTTGCCAAAGCTGATGACATTTGCAGAATGCAGCGATCACTCAGTGGTGGATATATGCGCGATTCCGACAAAACCTCATACTAGACAGCTACAACTTTGAGGTGGCTAAGAAGTTTGTCTATCACGGCTCTGCTATGAACTCTGAGACCTCACGAAGGGTTACAGTTACCAATCACTGTTGCCAATCACTGTTTCTTAACCTTGCTTAAAGCACTAATACGTGCTATACTCGTATAAGACTCTCAACATCCCAGTATTGATCTATTGATCTATTGCGCAACGCGGAATAATTTTTTTTTATTTTTCCCCAGGAACCCAAGATCCTCTGATTGATTTTGGCCTTCTTTTCGTTTACAGGCTTTGGATACGAAAATAAAAAATCTAACATTACGAGCATCGATCATTTTAAAAAAATACGAGGCTTGAACACGTAGAGTGGCGCTCATCCGAAATGTTCAATTTTCCATGACTCTGGCGCATAAATCAGGCTGAATTTGACCGATGGCCGCATTGGACACTCTTGGATCTGATGTGGATTTGTATCGTCTCAAATTCGAAGATCTTGTTTGTTGATGTACCCATTCATCCAGAAATGGGCCTCATCGCTGAAGATGATTTTTCGAGAAAATTAGGGTCAGTTTCCAACTGCTCCAGAGCCCATTTAGCGAACACACGTCGTTGTCTATGGTCGTTTACCTTCAGCTCCTGGATCAGTTGAATTTTGTACGGGTGCAGGCTCAAGTCACGACGCAAAATTCGCCAAGTTGTGGTCTGCGAAAAGCCGTGAGCGACGCGAAATCGACTGCCTCGGATTCTACTGCGTACTCTCACGGACAGCGGCGATGTTTTCAGCAGATCTTGCGTTTCGTCGACGTATGGGTTTTTTTTTATAATTTACGCGCACCTAAAGGGTTGTGATACCCTTTTACTGTTGCCATTGCGCGGGCGGAACGATAGAAGGAGGAGAAAGGAAAGCATTGTTCTGATGTTGTGGTTTGAAACTCAGATGTGTTTTGGTTTCGATACTGGCTCTCCAGGGGTGGGAGTCCGAATAGGACGGAGAGATTTTCTTCACTCGGAATGATTCCGGTTGTGAATTTTAACGGTTGATTTGTGCTTTGAAAGCCCTACAACAGCCAAATCTACATGTCAGTGTTATGCCTTCACACGCAGATTTTTCTGATTGAGTTCCAACTACACGGGTGTTGGCTTATCGTTTACTGCTCCAGCAAACCCAAATTTATCCACCACACTACGAATAGTCCTCTCAGTAGGACGATTATGGCGACCGTAAATGGGCGCAGAACGTTGCCCGAATAGAACACCCATTTCATTTTATCATTTGTGCTTGTTGTTGAACGCTATGTCCGTCCATGGTAATTTGTCAAAACAGACTGCATAAATGATAGCCAAATTTACAGATGTTGCTTCAACAATATGGCCGCTATCAACTGTCAAAGTTCGGAGGCCATTATTGGAACACCCTCTATGAATCAAATCACGAGTGCTGCCACTTTATTATTTTTAAAGAATTTTTTTTAACGATCTTCCACTCATGGTTCATTATAGTCAATAAGTCCTTAATGTACTCACACAGGATTGACCCGAAGCAATCCAACCAAAAGTTGTATCCAAATCACTATGGCAAAACCTCCATATTCGACATAGTCTCTCAAAGGGCACACTTTTATGAATGACTTTAAGTAAACTTAATTAAGTCTGTTATGGATGTTTGTTTGTCTGCTCCAACATCAGTTTCAGTGCTCGTTGGCTAGTCCGCTTTATACTCCTAACAATGCAGCGACCATGTTATTGTGAAATGCACAATCAAAACCGAGCCTGGGCCGGTTTTTTGCTCATTTTTTTACATCTCCTATGCCGCAAAGTGAAAATATGAAAAATTATTAAGTGTGGCTAATGAAAAACCCCTTTGTTGTTGTTGTTATTTTTGTTTGCGTTTGTATTCGTTTGTTGCTTGAGTTTTGTTCTCATAGTTAACGATGTTGTGCTTTCTTTTTTTTTTCGGTTTTTAGCGCAACAAAAAGTGCAGGTCCATACACCGAATGGTTTGGGTATTCGAAGCGGAAATGCTTTTTTGGTTGAACGAAGGCCTTTTCCTTTTTCATAAAATTCTTTATTCTCGTCTTCTTGTTGGTGTTTTGTAATTTTCCCCATTTTTTTCAGAATTTTCCCAGTAAAAAATCTTTGTTGCGTGGAAAATTCTTTGACATTCCACGTACTTGTGGTAACTTCATAGGGTTCGATAATTCTCTTGGTTGGGGTGAGTGAGAAAGGAACGCGAGTTGGCATTCAGTCGTGCACATTCAGGTGTTTGAACTCCCTTTATGGGATAAGGATTGAGTTTAAAGTCAAGGACTTGTAGGACGGCTTATTTTATATTGAAAAAAAGGACGAAACTTAATCGGGAGATAAGTCTATAGACTGGGTTAGTTATTGAAAATGTATTGAATACTTCGTTCGTTCTTGTAGAGCAATACAGTTCTATACCAAATCCAGCTCACAATTTCCCTTCTTTCACAACAAGAACATCACGCTGCAAGTCAAAAAATGTCTTCACGGTACAATGGAATTTTAGTAGACAGAGATATTTATTTATTGGCATCTTGTAAGTAGCTCTGGGATCAGTTGCTTATTAACAATATTGGGATGCATATCGGTCAGTTGCATCGAACATTCTTATGCTCAATGCCTACGTAATGTAAAATTGACGTCTCATATGCAAAAGAAAAGGATCTCCAGATCTTAACATTAAATGAACTTATTTGCTTTAACATCCCTAAGAGAATTTCAAGTACCTTCGGTCGTTTTATTTATTTGGAGACACCCAAAGTCGCAGGAAACTTTCACTGAACCATAATTTATCATCTTACACAGTGGTGACGTGGCGCAGCACTTCAATGTGTCTTCATCTACGCAAGGGGGCCAGAGTTCAAAAATAATAGGAAAAATATATTTGCTGGCCTTAAAGTCTTTACGGCTTCAGTCCTTGGTGCAACAGTCCGGGGTTGACCTGAGCCGCGACCAACTGACCTCTCCAGTCTCCAGTTAGAAACTACAAAGTGGTTGAATCCCCTTCTACTTATGCACGCCACCTGCGAGATCTTGTTACCATGCCTTCGGGTTGGAATCGGAAACTCTTGTTACCATGCCTTATGTGTTCTAGCCATTTTTTTCGGACCAGGTCGATGTTGATCAAAAAAAGACCGTCAACAACGACCCCTTAAGTAGAACGTAGCCATGGGTAGCTGCGATTTCGAGATGGTTCATATGATTGACCTGCCTCAAGTCAAGCTATGATATAAACGCAGAGGTCAACCAAGAATAGCTCTTGTCCACCGCTTTTCCTATGGGCTAAAGACGCAGTGTAACAGCGTAGTCCTGTCTCGACTTAAGAAGCAAACCCACATCCGCTGATTTAGGCTTTCTTACTGCAACAGTGTTTTCGGGTTGTTTTTTAAACCATGACAGAGACGCATCGTATGCCACGAGATTCTCGTGCAAAGAGCTTAAGACTTTTGCTGAATTCACATCCGCCGAACTCGCAATATAAGCGCCTTCGATATGCCGTGATCGATCAATTCATTCCACCAAACCATAAGTCTGCAATATTCGAGAACGTTTGGAAAAGCAAGTAGCTGGTGGAAATCCTTATTCATTTCAATATTTTTTCCTTTTTTTTTAGAAAAGCAAGAAAGAAATTTTAATAATAAAGTGCTTAGATGATCGGCACATACCATATCAGCCTCAAATATCTGCAACCTGTAACAAGAAAAGATAGAACAATAGGACACATCTTTCGGACGTCCGACGGCATGAATTTTGTTTATCTCTAATCCAGAGAAAAGTTTTGAAAAAAACTCAGAAGTCAACAGGTATCCTCGTCACAATAACAGACAACGATGAAACCGAGTCAAGGACGTCCGAAACCAGCGAAGAAAGAGAAAAGCGTGAAGACATAAATTCCCTGGGAAAAAACATCACGGTGCTGGTAGAATTTATCAAAGAGAAAAATAATGTTCACCATGAAATAAGGAAGCTGACAAGTTCAATACGTAATACAAAATAGATAATATTAAAATATCTAAGGCCACTCAAACAAGCCGAACACCAGAAGTGAGAGAAGGGCTCTAGGGCACCCCCACCCTCATGCCCTTTGCTGATGCAAAAAATAGCGTCGGGATTATTTCCACCGCAAGCACCAACAGAGCATATAGAACCACCGTAGGAAGTAGGTGAGATCTCACAAGCTACGCAAGCGGAACTTCTGAATGTATGCAAACGATTTTGCAATAATAAATCACCTGGATTGGACGGCATACCAAATAAGGTCCTGAAACTAGCCACCAAAGTAAACACAGAAGCATTCGTGGAAATGTATAAGAAGCGTTTAACAGAAGGGGTTTTTCCAGACCAATGAAAAAAGCAACGTCTTGTGCTGCTGCCCAAAGGGAATAAACTACCAGATGAGCCCTCGTCATACCGTCCCATATGCTTACTAGGCACGATGGGTAAAATACTGGAGCGAATAATATACAACCGACTGAAGGTGTCAATTGATGAAGCCGGAAGCCCCTCAAACCAGCAGTATGGATTTAGAAAGGCTCGCTCTACGGTAGATGCTATTCGGAAGGTAACTACGACCCAAGAAGAAGCCATTCAGGGCAGAAGATGGAGAGGAGGTACCAACAAATATGGCGCCGGACGTCAAAAATGCGTGCAACTCTGCAAAATGGGGGCTTATAGTACACTCTCTTAGGTCAATGATGGTGCCATGGTTTTTAATAAAAATTATGCTAAGTTACTTCGACCATCGGTTCCTACTCTACGATACCGAGGATGGAGTAAGGCAGTACTACATAACTGGCGGAGTTCCACAAGGATCGGTACTAGGACCTCTCTTATGGAACATTATGTACGACAGGGTTCTAAGACTTGGAATCCCGATTGAGGCTAAAATCATAGGCTTTGCAGATGATATTGCAATCGTTGTGGCGGCGAAACACCTGGAAGAAATGGAAGACATTGGCAATGAATGTATTCGAAAAGCTAGACTATGGATGGCAACAGTTGGGTTAGAGCTGGCAGAACATAAAACGGAAGTAGTTCTGGTAACCAGTCGCAAGGAAAGAGAAACAATCACCATCAGGGTGGGCGATCACGATATAACATCAAAACCGGCTATCAGATTCCTAGGTATGATGACCGATGCTAGGCTCACTTACAAGGAACACCTTGAAAGAATGTGCGACAAAGCCGCAAAGGTGAGCGCTACCTTATCCAGAATAATGACAAACATAGGAGGACCCAGACAACAAATGAGATTAGTTCTGCCAAAGGTTGTGCAGTCAATCACAATGTACGCGGCACCAATATGGGCGAAAGCATTGAAAATGAAGTCATACCCAAGAAAGACTATGTGCTCTGAGAGTTTGCTGTGCATATTGGACAGTGTCAGATGATGCTATATATGTCATTGCAGGAATGCTACCAGCAGATGTACTGGCTACTGAGATACAAAGGACTTACGATGCCAAAATTCTAGAATCCGGAGTTTCAGTCAAAGATATCTAGCTGGGAGAAAAGCAGCGCAGCACAAATGCGTGGCAAGAGAAATGGAACCAGTCTACGAAGGGGAGATGGACCTACCGACTTATACCCGATATTCGTAAATGGGTAGAACGTAATTACGGAGGAGTACATTTTTACTTAAGTCAACTCATAACTGGACATGGCTGCTTTCAATCATATCTACACCCTGTCTGACTCGAAGTGCAACCAATTTCAGACTGCTATAATTTCCAAACCCTTCATGACAGTGAGCTCAAATTTTGACATATGACAGATAATTTTATTATTTACAAGTCTTTTAAACGATTTGCGTCTCAGTTGTGTTGAAAATTTTTTATCCGCGATGGAATTCAAATGTGATAATATGATTGATTTATATTTGGCTGGAAAACCACAAGTAGCTATCGTTAGAGCCCTCCAGCAGCTCAACGTGAATAAATCATTTGTGTCTTGAACTATAGCTCTTTACCGTGATACTGGCAGCGTTGCAAAATGCCATGGAGGTGGTCATAAAAAAACAGCAACATCACCAGAAATGCTCCGGAAAGTGAAGGCTCGAATTGAGCGAAATCCGCGTCGAAGTGGAAGATAAATGTCTCGTGAGTTCAACATATCGTTGGAACGGATGCAACACACACTGAAAAATGAGTTTGGGCTCAAGCCATTGAAGTTCCAAAAAGCACACGATCTTACACCGCAACAGAAAAAGATTAGAGTCGAAAGAGCGAAGGAGTTGCTACGCTTGCGCAAAAGTGCAAGTGAGTTGCCGGATTTTGTTTTTTCCGATGAGTCGCCATTTGTTATCGAGCAATATGTCAACAAACAAAATGACCGAGTTTACTTGCCAGAGAGGTCCTTCGAAAATTTACACCTTCGGACGGCCACCAGAAAGCAGGCAGCACCGATGGTGATGGTTTGGGCCGCCATAACCGCCGATGGTCGCTCTCCGCTCGTATTTTTGGACCGTGGCGTCGTATACCGTGAAACTATCTTAGGGGCAGTATTGAAACCTTGGGCAAACAATCATTTCGGTCGGAGACCGTGGACATTCCAACAAGACTCGGCACCGTCTCACAAAGGGCGTGTCAACCAAGATTGGTTAAAAAACAATGTTCCACACTTCATTTCTTCGACACAATGAATTGCAAATTCTCCGTATGCAAATCTGTTGGATTTCTCTGTCTGGGGTATTTTGAAGGCGAAGGTTGGCACTAAAAAATATAAAAGTTTGGACCACCTCAAACAAGCACTTCGCCGGGAATGGACCAAAATACCGCAGAGCCACTTGTGTGCAGCGTGCGATGCTTTCTTCGGCCGTCTCAAGGCCATTATTCGCGCCAAAGCTGGACATATTGAAAACTACTGATACAATTTGAAAATTGATGTATTTTCCAACATTTTTTGCTTTGGCACAATAAAATTTATCAAAAAATAAAAAAATTATAGCATTTTAAAATGTTGGAGTTCGAGTCATGCACCCTGTATATAGTAGGTACTATGTTAAGACTAATTCCTGATTACGTGTCACTTGTTTTATTGAAATATGCTTTCACACAAATATAGTACGATGTCTATTGTACGTTGGCTGTTTAAGAGCCTTTTTTTGACACGCTGGACTTTTTGAATCTCGCTTCCCTTGATACTCATATCATAAACTGCTCTCTCAAGGCAATTTTCCATTTAAAATGTAATGAGCAACTCGCACTGGATTTTCGTTGGACTTGCCTGCCATTTGTTTTCGACTCTTCGGACTTAGAGTGTGATGCAATGATATCGGAACTCCACCTGGTCAGGGAATACAAAGTTCCTGCACTCAGGAATGACTTCGACCTGAATGTTGTGGAGTCTTCATGGATGGATCCAAAAATAGACTGTGGATCTTGCGCCATCGTTGTTCACTACAAACTTAAACTTACTGGTCACGTGAGGTAGAATTACGTCTGTCTTTTCAGCGGGTGTAAGTGAAGCATATTGTGAGGAACAAGGCTAAGGTCCCTCAACAACTCCAAATTAGTTTGATTTGAATTCTGAAGCTAAACTCACAGGATTTTGTCTGGAACTGCAGTCACAATGGGATTGGGATAAATGGGATCGTCATTTTAACAGGGCCTGGCTACGTCTTCGGTTAGGCCTTCCATTGACAATTGTCACTTATGAGCATGCCTATCTCTAAAATGTCAGTGGCTGTTCTGCTGTCCATCTGCAGGAGAGAATATAGAATCCTTTCAGGCTTGCTAATGGTGGGATCACTTAAGATCTAACTTACGCATATGTGTACGCGACAAAAACTCCTGCGGCGGTTGCTCGCATAGGGCTGTAGCGACTACACCCAAAAGTTGACTAAGTTAAGTGACGAACTCTACCAATGGTAAAAAAGACATAATTCGCGAGGACTCCTATTGTGGATGGCATTGGCTAGAAATCAAGAAATCAGTAAAAGGTTTTATTTTGTTTATGCGAATCCAGAATACAATAAAACAATGATGTACTCGTAAATGGCTAAAGGCGGTAAGCCTCATTTTAATGAATATTTAAGCACTTAACATTAATAGCCTCGAATCTGTGGTGCGTCCCTTTGCAATAAAATTTGTATCCACTTGTTCGGATTGTTGAGAAAAAGTTAATGTTTTCAGTAAGAGCCTTACCCAACTCGAACATAATTAAATTAATTAGAATCTATTCCTTCATTAGAACATTAGAACTCAATGTAGAGATTCATTACCACCTTCTCATGTTGCTCCTTCTCAACTAAAAAGAATTTAGAAAATAATTAGCAACAACTTGTCTTGATGACATGCAAACCTTCTCCGGCAAAAGGCAACTTATTTCTTTGGCGAGCCGGGCCGGCGCAGCGGTGGTGTACGAGTATTCCCACAGTTCCGGCATAAGGATCTCATTCCTTTTTTTTGATTTTTCCTTTCCAAAGTTTCGAAAGTTTCCTTTTTTGTTTTTAATTTTGAATTTTTTTTCTTTCGTTGTTTCTGCTCCTTTTCTTGTAGGCCAACAAAAGATGAATAATTTTTGTAAAAAAAATTACAGAAATAAATGTAAAGCCGGACGCAACATACAGCCGACATGGTAGTAGGGGAATCCCTAGGACATTTTAATAATTCAGGATAATTACATGGATTGGTGTTTTTTTTTTGGTTCCTTTTCTGTTTGTGCCTTGACTTGGCCTCAATTTTTTTTTTTTGAGTTCTTCCGGAGTTGCTTCTGCTAGATATACCAGACCAGTCGTACAGCGAAAGTACCCTGTGCTACCAGCTGAAGTTCAAGCACTTTTAATTGCTCGAAATTAGGGATACGATTGTTTTTTGCTTGTGATGGTCCGAAAATACGGCGGAAGGAGTCAGGTTGTTTACGAGAATTGTCTATCTGAGAGACTATGTGAAATGAAAAAAAAAAAAAAAACAAAAAAACAGTGGTCGAGAGAGGAATAATTACTAAGGATAGGAGGACGTGGCGGTGGTGGAGTATGCATTGGTTAGACGCGATTTTAATTCAATCGAGAAAGTTTGCTCTGGAAAGTTTTAAATTAAGATGCAGTGTTAACTTTGAGTTAATTGAAGGGGAACGAGAGTCTCAAGTTAAGTTCGGTTTTCGGTGAGGTGAACGTTTTTTCCAGAACTTAGTCTGGGACAGCTTTGATAGAGAGGATAATCTTTTGATTCGAAAATTCGAAAAGGGTGCGCGATAGCTTGGAAACTTTTGTGTGAAATTTTAGATGTAATGAGAATCATTTTTAAATGGATGGAGACTTTAATGGACGCTTTAACAGCTTGGAGCAAGGTAGATAAGTAGATTCATAAACGGACGCCGAATCTTCTGAACATGGGTTCTTGGGTTTGAAATTGTTTCTGGTTTATTTACAATTTAATAAACGTTGTATCTAACAGATAAATCTTGACTGGATACGGATAAATTCTATTGTAGTGTCCATATAGGGATAGTGAAAACAGACAGAATAAGTCTAATACTGACTTAAAGTCCAGTAGTAGACGATCGTTAGCCTAATAAGGAGGATTTGAGACGAGGGATATAAAATTATCATTTTGCTTGAACGAACCGACCTATTAAGACTTTGACACGGACTTTTGTAGATGAGCATGGGACCACCTGTTAGTCAGGAAGATACTGCATAGATTGAACCAGCTATTCAAGAGTAAAACGAAAAGCACATTTTAGGCCACTAATGAAGGAGCGGCGCAATGAAATTTTGACAGAAGTTAAAATCCTGGATAAAGGTCGTGGAGAGCATATCCGGTGATCAAGTCAAAAAAAAGTTGTAAAACTTGTGGATAGGAGGCGAATGAATTGATGATAGAGTTGATGTCTCCACTTTATTGCATTATCACAGCAAATGCTCACATTCATGTAAAGGCAAGCAAGTGTATTCTTTAAGCAGTAAACCTACATTCGGGCTTGTTAAGAAAAGTGCAACAGAGTAGCTTATAAATTAGACCAAGTGTATTTGACATAATTCATAAGATGAAGTATTACAATGTTTACTTAATTGATGAATATATTCAGTAATAGTTTTTCCATTCTCAACAGGGCTAGCATGCTTGTGGTAAAAATTTCTCACTTGGTAGCTTCTTAAGATCTTCAAAAAAATTCTGTTTGCATATGTATATTAACAAAATCACAAAAGCCAGTGCACGTTGCCTAATTCTTGTATCTAGAAACCTGCACTCTACCTAAACCCGTGTGCTAAATATACCAACAAGCAGACCATAAAGTGTTTCAACATGAGAAAAATTTACTTTAGCCCTAAGCTTGGAGAAAGAAGCAGTTTAAGGTATTTTTACTAGAAACGACGTGTGTTTTTTCTTACTGTTGCATATATGTACTATAGAATGAAAGACTCTGTTTATATTAAAGACATTCGTAGAAATCGACTTATGTAGATATCAATAGATGGCTCCTGGCCAGTAAAACAAATCGCAAGAACCACGTTTTTGAAATAATTTCACCTGCGGTCTTGGAGATAATAAGGACGATAAAATTCTGTATGATGAACAACCCAATGCGACTTGATCCTGGGTCCAAACCATTTCAATCCCTATGCCTGTAGGTGTCTGTAGTGCTGACAGGGTTGAAGCAAGAATTGGCACAATTTTATTTTTTCATCGACGTTCCTCTGGTTCAGTGGTGGCAGTGGAAAGACTTTGAGTCAAGATGGCCTTGGACCATTAAAACTACCGAAGCTGGTGCTCCTATGGTGAAAGATTAGATCCCACTATATTCAATTCCCGGTAAAGTGTTGGTCTGTCTTCTGTAAGGGTATGCCTTTATAGACTAGGTGAGGTGGACAACCTATCAGTACAACCTTGTTTTGGTTGCGTCCAAGGATGTGGCAATCTTCGAAAGATACTAATAGCCCGGGCTATCAGCATGCACGATTCGCAAACCCGAAGTACTAGATATTGGGGGTGCGTCTACGTACTAACCCACACGCTGCACTCTCCTACCACTCTTCCCGCGGAACTGCCGTTAAGTACTACTTCGCGGGGCTTGTAAGCACTTTATGCCCTTCTTTCCCCGTTTGCTGGTTCAACATTGTGTACAGTATTTACTGTTCTTTGTTGTATTAGAGATGCCGTCTGGGTTTGATTTTCATTAGTGCTTTCTCTCTCCTTCATTATTTTTGCCGCAGCCTGTTTCACCGCATCCCATATTATACTTGATGTTAGCATATGGTTTACGATGTTTTCAGGAGTTGGTATCTCTCCAATTTTCTCCTCTAGTTCTCTGCGCTCTGTTCTAAAGTATGGGCACTGGAAAAATAGATGCTATGCATCTTCCCTGGTCGCAGAAGGGAGATTCCTTCAGATCAAACCTGTATACAGGGTGAATGACTCGAACTCCAACTTTTTAAAATGTTATCATTTTTTTATTTTTTGATAAATTTTATAGTGCCAAAGCAAAAAATGTTTGAAAATACATCAATTTTCAAATTGTATCAGTAGTTTTCAATATGTACACCTTTGGCGCGAATAATGGCCTTGAGACGGCCGAAGAAAGCATCGCACGCTGCACGCAAGTAGCTCTGCGGTATTTTGGCCCATTCCCGGCGAAGTGCTTGTTTGAGGTGGTCCAAACTTTGGTATTTTTTAGTGCCAACCTTCGCCTTCAAAATACCCCAGACAGAGAAATCCAACAGATTTGCATACGGAGAATTTTCAATATATTGTGTCAAAGAAATGAAGTGTGGAACATTGTCTTTTAACCAATCTTGGTTGACGCGCGTTTTGTGAGACGGTGCCGAGTCTTGTTCAAATATCCACAGTCTCCGATCGAAATGATTGTTTGCCCAAGGCTTCAATACTGCCTCTAAGACAGTTTCACGGTATACGATCGCATTAATTTTGACGCCACGGTCCAAAAATACGAGCGGAGAGCGACCATCGGCGATTATGGCGGGCCAAACCATCGCCATCGGTGCTGCCTGCTTCTGGTGGCCGTCCGAAGGTGTAAATTTTCGAAGGACCTCTCTGGCAAGTAAACTCGGTCATTTTGTTTGTTGACATATTGCTCGATAACAAATGGCGACTCATCGGAAAAAACCAAATTTCGCAACTAACCACTTTCGTGCAAGCGTAGCAACTCCTTCGCTCTTTCGACTCTAACTTTTTTCTGTTGCGGTGTAAGATCGTGTGCTTTTTGGAACTTCAATGGCTTGAGCCCAAACTCATTTTTCAGTGTGTGTTGCATCCGTTCCAACGATATGTTGAACTCACGAGCCATTTATCTTCCACTTCGACGCGGATTTCGCTCAATTCGAGCCTCCCTTTCCGAACCATTTCTGTCGATGTTGCTGTTTTTTTATGACCACCTCCATGACGGTAAAGACCTATGGTTCAAGACACAAATGATTTATTCACGTTGAGCTGCTGGAGGGCTCTAACTATAGCTACTTGTGGTTTTCCAGCCAAATATAAAGCAATCACACTATCACGTTTGAATTCCATCGTGGATAAAAATTTTTCAACACAACTGAGACGCAAATCGTTTAAAAGACTTGTAAATAATAAAATTGTCCGTCATGTGTCAAAATTTGAGCTCACTGTCATGAACGTATTGGTACTCGTACTCAGTCTCACTAAATTCTAAAACCGCCGACTGATTGCCGATTATCTCTTCTGGAGATAGCAGAGCAGTTCAACTTCACCTTTGCTTAGTGACAGAGACATTCCAGGGAACTGTAGGGCCGAACCACTCCAAAATTGGAACCACTCTACCTATTCTACTGGAAAAGGGCATACTCGTAGGTATATCAATCGCTAAGAACAGACCTTAGGTGGACTGTTGGATCAACATGTCTAGCAACTAAACAGATCTGGCCATAGGTAGATCTGAAGCGCTCTAAGACTCTGATCCTTCCAAATAGGAAACATCTCAGCGCCATCATCATAGGTGTCATCACTGGACACTGCCTCATACGCAAGCATGCGCACGAAGTCTTGTGGCTTTTGCAAACGATTACTGTAGAAGCTGCATGGACGAGGACGAATAGGAGACAATCCTCCACCTACTCTGCACATGTCCAGCTCTCTCCTAGAGAAGAAAACTTAACCTAGGAGCTTTCTTCTACAATGACTTAAATAATCTAAAGAATATAGACGTAAACACTCTCCTACGCTTCATCGTAAGCTCAAACTGGTTCCATTAGTAAGAGGATCATAGATCCACGTGGCATCACAATGGGCCAATAGACCTAAGTGGGTTGGTGTTTCCAACAGCCATTCTTACCTACCTACCCTACCTAGCCCTTTCACTTCCAGAAAGCGAATCACGTCTTTGAGGAGAAGAAGTTTGCTATCAGCTATAGCACTTAGATTCGGTAGAGGAGCGAATGCTGGTGATGAGTCAGCTTTTTCTTTGTTGAGATGACAACAATCTCAGCTTTAGGAAGAATGACTACAAGTCAATATCCAGGGCTGCCTGTAGTTTAAATCAATGCATGATCCACTTCATTTCCTGCATAATGTGTTTGAGCAATATGGAGACAGGATACCACCATGCAAGCATTGTGGCCATCACATATTGGCATCGCAGTCAGCAACCGCAGGCATGTTCTACTAACGAGCATTGCTCTAGTCTTTAGACTTCCTCAATGTCGATGAAAATGCCCAACGCGCACTTCTTAACGGGTGTATGTACCAGTGCTCACTAGATTTTAAACCCCAGTTTCACAATGACTTCGGCTTTGACAAATATTGCATCTTAGACAGAGAATTATTGCAAAGAAGTTTTGACCACATGAAGCATGGCCATGAAGCAGTTTTTCCTAGCACGATCCATTAAGTAGTTCAAAATATTTTGTAAAAACATCGCTTAGATATCGAACATCGTCCACTACCTTCTGTGCCGCTTTGAGCTTAGGTTCAGTTTTGACAGATTTGCTGAATCCGCATCATCGTAGTAAGAATATTTGGAAATATAGTCTAATAGACGCTGCTGTTGCATCTCCTGCATGATGCCTCATCTAATCTCGTTCTACGTAAACTTATTCGACTTGAGCCGGATTCTAGATCCTTCTGAGCATACTGTATCTAAAATAAAATGGTATCTGCCTAGAAGGGCGATTAACTTACTTACTCACCACCAGGGTGGACCTGGGCCTCAACTAACAATCGGCTCCAGGCATCTCGATCTTTAGCTATCTGCCTCCAGTTTCGCACCTCAGCCTTGTTGGAGCTAGAACTCCAAATATGTAGGAGTAGCCCGGATAAGGCCTTATTTCATCGTTGATTCCATCTGGGGAATTCCTCCGCTGTCCCGTTTATAGTGCTACTATTTGCTGGGCAGCACTAGCCCTTATAAGTTTGGCAAGTTGAGTCCGGATAGACATTGACCAGTACCCGATGGTTAGCACTTGGAGGATAAATAAGCACAATTAATGTGTAAAAACAGTTACAGAACTGGTCATTGCCAGGTTGACACCTTTCAGTGCCTACCCTAGGTAAAGTCAGAATTGCGATTTGTGATAGCAACAAAGTTGACCTCGTTTCGAAGGGGGAATCCGTCAATGACACAAGCTCGTCCATGACAAGTGTATGAATCACAAAACGATCCACCAATTTCGAAGTGTGAAAGCGGATCCTCCATATTGAAACCTCAAATGATAGTCAGTTTAAGTGGTTCAGTTCGAAGATACATATTTATTCCCGGGACCGACATGGATAGAACGCAGCGCTATCAGCGACTCACTGAGCACCGAAATTCGCCAAGAAAACTCTCCCAGCTCTATAGTTTCTATTCGTGTATTTGTTTAAAATTACAATTACAATACAATTAAAATGTATCTATAATTAGTCTTCTAGACGGAATGCTTAAACAAAAGTAACTAATCCGAACATAACTACTACATATACTCGTACGATTCGTTCAAATAAAAAAAAAAAACAAAAGCATCACTTAATCTAAAGATATCTTATGAATGTAAACCTAGTAAGTCTACCGCACTTTGTCGCTAAGTCGGTCCAAGATTACCCGCCAAAGATGGAGGATTGTATAAATCTAAACTTAAATAGGTGCATGTTGATAACCCCGGAACAAAATGGACAAAGCTTCTCTTACAGTAAGTCGTTTCCTGCATAATCAGGTTCTCTAGACAGTCACATGTATACCGCTCTTCACCACCGCTTCGGATGGGGTCGTAAATCTTCGACCTTCGGGGGCCGATTTGACAACTGTCAGCGGTCGAAACGTTCGAATGCCGGAATTCGATCGGACTGGTAGTAGGGTCACTAGTTTGGGTATTTCCGTTGTACCGCTAGCTGTGAGGGGTACTTGAGAAGACTTGAGCATTTCCTCGTATCTAGTTGGGTCGATGACTTCGACTTCGGCTTCGCCTTCGATGATTTCGGGAAGAAGAATTGGATCTAATGGTCGGAAGGTTGGTGTCAGAGAGTCCCGGATTTGTATTTGAGAATATTCGATTCGGGTTGGAGTGGTCGCTGATGGAGTCGTTGGTGGTGGTCCTTCGGGAATCGTTGAAGTTGTTGCAGGAGTTGTGGATGTTGAAGATGACGTTGTGATCACTTTGATCTTGGTGTCGTTCTTGTTGTGTGTGATCTTGAGTTTGTTGTGCGAGAAGGGTGGGATCTTGGTTGGCATGCTGGGGGTGATTCCAAGTTTTGAGGCCAGGGTATCGAATATGAGGGAAATATCTTGAATGTTGGTGGCGTTGTTAATTCGCGTCTTGATGTCGTTTAGGGTAAGGTTTTCTGATTTTTCGATATCCTCGGAGACCCAGGCTTGTAGAGTTTTATTGAAAACTCGTCTCATTGAGCCCGTATGACCGTAGGTATTGGGTGAGCTGCCATTTACAAATTCCCATTTAGAATGACTGGGAAAGAGAACTGAGTCGTCCATGATTCCCACCGGTTTTGATGGTCTGGGAGGTCGAATGCGATTTCGCTTTGTCGTAAGCGGTTTTGGTGTTGTCGTTGTTGTAGATGTAGATGCGGTTGTGGTTGTGGTCGTTGAAGGTGAGGAAGTCGTTGTTAAAGCTGGTGTTGTGGCGGCACGATTTCTTTGCAAAATAATTTCCTTGAGGTTCAAGAAATTGGGCTTCTCCTCAGAGTCAGGTTCAATGCGGGATTCAAGTTTGAGTTCCGTATAGTTTGTTGCATTCTGCTCCTCGTTGGGAAGGTTGAGAAGGTCTATCAGGAATTCGCCAATTTGATGAGTTATCTCAGAGGTCTTCGAAGTGTTTTCGGGCTTAAGTGACACCAAGACCATAGATGTTGTCGCAGGAGTGGATGACGATGTCGATGTAAATGGTGTGGTTGTCATTGTTGGCATTGTTGCCATTGTTGTTGTTGGTGAAGATTCGTTGTCGTGCTTTTTTACAATGACTCCTCCTCCTAGATGTTCGAATTTCTCATCGCCTGCTTCGATAGCAAATGGAATCTTTCCATTTGATCCAAGTGTTGGATTAAGTGGCTTAAACGCCGGAACCACGACATCATCAATCAGGGGAACTGGGAGCGGATGGGGTTTCACAAATGCCGATCCAAGTGGTTCGATTCCATCAATGCCTGGCATAAAAACAGGTCCACTGTAACCATGATAGTAAACCAAATCATCTGCATTTGTATCCTCGCGGGTTTCTGGTTTGTTAAAGTTTGGTTTGCTAAAAAATCCAGTTGGGTAGGGTTCATTAGATGATGGAACTTGTACCATTGGTGGCTTCAAAGGCTCATCGGATATTGTAACTCCGTTGGAAGCTTCGGTTTGAGACGTTGTTTTTGTTAATTCTCCGTGGTCTGAGCTGGGCCCTCGGATTGGCTTCCATGGCTGGGTGTCTAGCACAGGGGCTGATGTAAAGAGGCTTGCGTCAAGTTTTGGTACAACTACGGTGGTCGTTGGTGAACTAGGTGTTGACGGGTATGTCGGCGGAACTGGTGTTGTTGTAGTCGTTGTTGTTGTTGACGTAGTAGTTTTGATGGTAGTTGTCGGCTTTGGAGTTGTTGTTGTCGATGTCGTTGTTGTAGTAGTAGTCGACGTAGAGGTTGATGTTGAACTTGTAGTTATTGGTTCATCCATGGGTCTTGCAGTCATTTTATCGATGGAAGGCTTTTTAGGCTTGACTCTCAATGAGAACGGTGTGACGGCTTTCGGAATGCTTGTATATGCCTTCGTTGGGGAAGCCTTCTTTCGGGTAATATCTGCGTCAGTTTTGGTTATCTCAAATGATCCCTCGAAGGAGCCTTGGATGACAGGAGCATTTTCTACATCAACATCCGGCTCATCATCTTCAGCATGTGGCTTTGAGTGCTTAGTTTTTGGAGCTGTTGTCGGGAGTGTTTTAAGAGTAGGCTTCTCAAGGATTCCTCCCTTTTTCAAAAGACGCTTCTCCAATTGAGTCTGACTGGTTGGAGTTAGTTGCTGAGGGAAAAATAAACATTTCATTAATAAAGGGTTACGATCTTGGAATAGAACTTACCGTATCCCTTGAAAGAGATGCAGACTTTACCAGCTGCTCATCAAGGATCCTCTTGACTTCAACTGACTCCGGGTCTATTCTCAAAGATCGATAGAGGGATTTCAAAGCAGTCGTCTCCAAGAAGAGAGACTCCTTAATGTATTCTTCAACGCTGTGTATGTTTCTGAAAGGGAAATCTCATTTAAATATGAAGAACGTTAAGGACTCCAGAACATACTGCGGCAACTTTCTAACATCCAAAAACGTCCTAAAGTTCACTTTTATCAGTGGTCCATCCCCAAACCCTGCAACATCTACTCGAATCGGTTGTAGTCCATTGTCCGTCAAACTTCTTTCCACGAACCGCTTGTAGAATTCGATTTTTTGCTTATAAGTCGTAGTGTGATTATACTTGAGCCCAGTGGTGAAGAGGTCACCTTTCGCTATGCGAAACGATCCTTCGAAACCGATAACAGCTAGGAGAGAGTAAAACGTTAATCTGTTCATACAGAGAGAGAGAAAGCTTTTGTACAACTTACTGTCCTCCAAATTAGACTTTAGTGAGCTGAAGTAAAATGCCAGGCCAGCGATAGAAATAACAGCCAGCAATACGATAAACGCTGCTGTCGACAGGATAATCGAGAATGGCTTTGTTTTGCTGCGCGGATGATGGGGTTTTGCTGAAAATGTTGATGGTGCTATATTTCTTCCATCTCGCCACATACCCCAGGTATTATATGCTCCTCCACCACCGCCATAATGACTGCCAAGACTGTGATCATTCGTGAAGGATGGCTGCTTATTCATGTGATAGTAAGCGCCGAGTGTCGAACGCCTTCCAAGTGTATTTTGATAGGAATAGTCATTTGGCTGAAAATAAAAGAACAAATCTGTCAAATTGTGTGAACACTTCATATATCGTAAATACGATCATGCTGTTTTTATCAAAGTTAGTCGCAGTTTTAGTCAAATATCACGATCACAAGGTTTTAATCGCGTCTAGGTAACATGTGATTTTTAAGTTTCATTCAGAAAAAATTCACGTCCGATAATTTTTAATAATATCGTAAATACGGTCTTACAATTTTGTTGAAACTCGCAGGTATAATCTGAGTTTCCATTAAACATTTTGTATATTGACAACATAGTGATTACCCATTCATTATGAAATACTCGATAGGTCTAAATTTACTGTTATCGTAAATACGATATTTGAAATTCCTACGAAATGCTGGACTAAAAAGGATCTCTGCTCTGCGACTTTGTGTACAAATAATATCATTATCAATGCCTGATACTTTAGTGAACGATTTATAGGAATTTATGCATATCGTAAATACGATATTACAAATTTCTCCAGCCTTTTGAGCACAAAAGTACAAGTGTTTGACTTTTTTGTTCACTAGTGGTTATAATCTTCAGAAAAATATATCCAAAGGTTCGATTAGCAGTAATTTATTAATATCGTAACTACGATCTTAAGATTTTCTTTGAACCCACTAGCGCAAATAGAATTTTATGAAGCTTAATCTATCATATTAATATCAAACATGAGAAATACATCCTAAAATATTTAAGTCTCTTCTATTTACCAATATCCTAAATACGATATAATACAATTCAAACAAATTCTTCATACACATAACAGATAAATCTTTACTTGCACTTAAATGCAACGCCTCAAGGAAACTGTGTACAATCCTCACTCAGATCATTCTGTTAGTTCCTTCCTGTTGTAGCAACTTATTGCGTAAATCCAACTTTAATTTATGGACGAGCATTAACCACAACCAGTCACGGTTGTGGAAAACAAGAATCATAAAGCAAAGAACAAAACCGAACAAATTGTCTTAGATGCTAGAGCATCCTAATGCATAACCACACTCTGCGAAGTGGATATTCATGGTTAACTTTGTAGACAACGGCCGATGGTGTTTCTCCACCTTAGTCCAAGGCAACATTCGTTCGATGAACTTGTAAATTCTTTCATAGCTCCAATCATGGTACTCGTATTCTTTGTGTTGTGCTGATCTATAATTATCCAGAAGAGGTTTTTGTTTTTTTTTTCTTTTTTTTTTGTCTATTTTGGCTCACACGAGTGTCATGGTGATCGTGTTGGACTCTTATGTACGTTAAGCAGTTGAAATATGTTAATGAGATTCAGATTAAGTTATGGAGATATGTATCAACTGTTCTGAATCTCGACACCGAATCACAGTGGTTAGTTTAACAGGTTGAGACGTACTTCCTCTAGTCATGAACTTAATCAACGGTTACTAAATTCAGTCAAGCAACATCGTTCATCACTTAAATAGTTACACAAGTAATCACCCGTGGTCTCTTCGTAACAAATTTATTGCTACGAGTATTCCTCAGTATTCCTCACACTATGTATGTTAAAGGTGTAAGTGCAGTGTATCTTCACCTCATTCCGCGCCTATCTTTCACCGTGTTAATAGGTTCAAATGGCTTTCATAATGTAACGCCGCATTGTAATCCCATAAATCTCACGTCCATCAGTTTGTAGATACATCTGTAACATGCCATCGCTACATATCTCCATCCAATTAGGGACCACCTATCCTTAATCTTTAAAGCCCCCATTAGGTAATCTCCATTCAAACAAACGCTAACATCAATGCGTTTCAGTTTAAATTGTAATCGCCAAGTGTATTTGTAAGCTACTTAATCTGACGAAAATGTTGCCCTCTTGGCAGTTACCCTGAAACCTAATGAAGAAATACAAAAACAAAAAAAGAGGATGTGTACATACATATGTATCTACATACGAAAAGATACCACAAACAGAGGAAGCAGGTAAGCTTCTTCGGACGGTTCTTTCCCTTTTTTTTTTCGTTTTATGATAGATTCCCTTCCAGGGTCTTGAATAATTCATACGGACACATCTGAAAGGAAGACCAAAGAAACAGAAAAAGAATTGCATTCTATCTGTAGTTCGTGGAAAGGGGACAATTTTCGGAGAAAAAGTCTCCAATCTCAGCAGGAAACCGTGAACAAATACCAGCGCAAGTAAGGTGATAAGTCTACCTGCTCTTAGTTGAGCGGTGATTGTCAGGTAACTCAGTCAGTGTGGCCGTCTGAAATTTTCACATCCCTGAATTTAGAGATACCGCAGCTACAATCAAAGGCTCGCGCCACAGAGCTATGCTAAGAAGTTTTCGGTCAACGTTCATATGGATTGCATAGATCCAAGGTCTTATCACATTAAAACGTTTCAATTCGCAACCCTTTCCAATTGATATATCGGTCTCACAGATGTTTCCCACCATTCTGGCCACACTAACAGCCACTAGTGTTGCCCTTTTTCTCTTCTGAATACATCAGCTCTCTTTAACAGCAGGTGATTCACCTGTTTCTACCATTCATGACATTTTGACGTGACAATGAAACGCCTAAGTGGAAGACGAAAACAACAAAAAAAAAACCCCGAAGACGACGCGAAGAAGACGAAGCCAGCTCGGTGCATTCACCTTTTCAGTTTTTGGAATTTCCTTTTATTATTTGCCACCTCTCGTTGCTTCCTATAGTGCTGGCCGAAAAAACAGAATTAACCAAACTAACGGTGACTGAATCTGGCCCAGGTAATAATTTGTATTTTTCTCGTTTCTGAATATTTTTTTCAAATTTTTTTTGTTCGTATCGTTTTGTTTGTTTTCTTTTTTGGTATCTTCTAATTGAGTTGACCACTATGTCATTGTGTTATATATGTATATACATAGGTGCGCCGGTGTCTGTATCTCTGACAGTCTGACTGTTAATTATGACACACCATAGAATGTTGTAACGGTTGGCTGGTAAGATAGTAGATTGTAGATGGTAGATGGGTGAATGGTTAGATACTCGTATCATAGATACAAGTATGTCTGATAGTGTGACATGTGCGAGCACTTACGAGCCACCAAGAGATGAAGATACGCACGCACACCAACTACATATGTATGTATCGTAGTTGTTGAGTGGGCCATTGTTAGAGAATGATGCTCTGGCATACTACAGGTACACTTTGGATACGAGTACTTTGCTACTGTTACATGTTACATCTGCTGCCGCAACTGTCATCATGTGATTAGAACGGATCGTTTGCGTTTAATTCGGTTTCGTGATATGGTTGGGGCTGCCTTGATGGGTAAACAACATGAGACCGCCATCATTGGGAGCTTAGTAGTTAACGATTGTGCGGTACTAACGAAAAGAATCTTATTAGCAATGTCGGTAATCCATTTCTGACGTTTGGAATTTTTGAAGATTTTCGTCTTCTCTTGATAGTCATTTGTTTTCGCAGAATGGTGTGCACGTACGTACATATATGCTAATTTGCCACTTGCTGATGGTGCCACTTGACTGGACAATGGTAATCATCAAATCTTTATTGAAGAGGAGATCCTTCTATTCGACTACTAACTTTGGGGTGGGAAGTCTCAGTAATTCCTTTGGATTTGAGCGAGCAATTACAACTGGATTATCGAAGCCATTGAAGGCGAAGACGAAGGCAAAAAGCAGTCGCTCTATTCTAGTGGTATAGCAAAACATGCCCAGGGTGCAAGCTCCTTCAAGCTCATTCGCAGGGCTTGCCATACTTGTACTTTTGCTGATTCAAATCAAACAAGAGGAACAGAAGCGAAAACTGGGACAAAATGCAACTTAGAAAGCTTGTTCTGCAACTGGCCCTGATATGGAAGACCACTCTACATCTGTGCAGCAAAGTGTATAACAATCTGAGCTCCAATGAAGAGTCATTTTGATCAACCTAATTGACTACGGAGATTCGTACCAAAAAGTATTTCCAAATGTTGTTGCCTACTGATAGAAAGCATCCTCACAATGGGCGAATGATGGCGAAGGATGATCAACCTGCCCTAAGAACGCAGTCGATTATGCGGAGACAAGAAAGCATTTTACATCGAAAGCGTACTCGTATTTCTTCAGTGACTCCCAAGGAGGACGAGGACTACAACTGCGCTAAATCTAAATCTTTCAGAACTAAGCAGAGTTCAGAGAAGGCGCTATGGAAGACATCGGTCAAAGTAGGTGTTGCGTCAAGAAATAATCAAACTCGGCCAGAATACAACTTTTAGTATCGATAACCCCACGAACCTCCTTAGGTTCATAGAGATCCATAACATGAATTTCCTGACAAGCAGTATGAAGATTGTCATTAACACGGATGTCCTAAGAACTTCGGCTGCGCTAAAGGTGGAAGGTGGAAGTGAGCTGCAGGAAACCGATGAACAAGTCAAACGTAATCCCGATTTGAACAGAAACTGAAGTTGAAGACTACGAAGTTGCAACAAGACTGTACAAAATAAGCATCGCCATTCGAAATAAGACACTTTCAGTACATCGAAAGGCTGTAAGTTATGAAAAATAGTCACACTGCCAAAATGAAGGTAAGGAGTACAAAATCTTGGTTAAAATTGAAGCCTATACTCGTACTCCTGCGAAGCCTTACACTCTTTACTTCAGTGATACCGACCAATTATCAGGGCTTCGGCATTAATGACGTGGTCTAATAATTAAAGGGGAGTAGAACAAGCACTGGTCTTATCGTAAACGCCTTCAGATGACGCCACGGACGGTTGCCGGTCATAAGTCCTTTTGAGGTAGTCCATATTGGAACTTAAATCACAATACCGTGGGAGTCAGTGCCTCCCGGACTTCGGTCCGAGCCTGAATTGAAAGATAGCCCCCCTAGTAGGAGGGTCATAATAGCTGTGGTTTAAACCTAAAGCCGCAGGAAGGGTCTTCTACAAGTTGTTTGAACCGATTTAGAGTTGCAATAAATACTGAATGCCTAAAATCGGGAAGTAGTTTTAGGTCGTCCTCGACTCATACCAAGGGGGGAACTTGCGGGAATATAGGTTCAGGATAAGCCCTGGGCTGGATGTATGGGCATTCCGTGAACTTAAGTTATTTATTACAGAGACGTTCTATATGTCAGGTAGGAATATTGGCTAAACGACCTGCTTTGAGCTAGCTCTGTGTAATGGCGATGAGCAGTAGACGGCATTTGAAGCGCAACCGAAGACACAGATAGTAACCGATAGCTGAAAATAATCGGCGGCAATGTCTATGCTTCTCGCATTGCCTGTTGCAGGAGTTTTATGTAGATATACTGATTTAGCCAAAGCAATGACCGCCTTGCAGCTTGTGAAACAGTTCCTGGATCCGCTGCACTGTATGACGATCTATCTCCAAATACGGATTGATGTTACTTTTGAAATTGCCCCACATAGGCACACTCCCACTTGTGTTCTTAATGACCATTAGCTCGTTTTGACGGCAACCAAAATGTCCAGCTTACACAGATGCTCAGTCTCATGGCGAACCGCCAGGAAGATATTTAAAACACATATTTGGATTGGCTGGTCAGTTTTAACACCCGTTTCGACTCCGGTTGGAAAACTGCTACGAGTTTCATATATAAATTCTTGACACTGATATGCTCAGCTGCGCTGATTCTTCCTTATGAACACCTTTGTGGAAAGCAACCAATTGCAGGCAGCCTAAATCGAATATGAGAACCGGAGTATCCAACTATAAGTGATGCATTCCGTGTTTTGAATTTTCACTGAATATGAACGATTATATTTGCTTTTATTGTACGGGCTTTCTACCATATGCCTTAAGGGTGTGACCTGCTGGTTTGCGAGGAGGAATACGGCATTCTTCATGTCCTATTAAAGAGCACATGACACCAGGATCCAGTTGGATTTACGTGAAGCAACATAAATATGTAACTTCTAGCGTTCGACGGTAAACGAGTTTCCTATGCGTCCTGCGCAGATTGCTATGCCTATGATTAAATCCAACGTTCATCGAAATCGAATCGACTTTCCTCTGCGTCTCTTGAATCGAGAGAGTGGTTGCGATCTGGAAGGTTCAAACATTACAATGTGTCCACTTCACCGGCAAGTGTCGCATACAGAGCCAAGATAATTGGACTATTTCGGTGATGTTGAGCAAAACTGCGCAGACAAGTTTTGCTAACCTTAAAATGCTCACTGGACTTAGTTCAGGATCTCCGGTAATTTACTATTTTTTTGTTAAGTTATTTTAGATCTAAGAACATTTGTGGTGGTTGTGTGGATGTACTGCTCCCTTTGAAAATGTCCGACTCCAATTGCGTCTATTCACACGCAATCACCAGATCCTCGACTTCCTCCAGAGCTGGATCATTTTTCCCTTTCCTGCAATGCGATCTGAGTCATGGGGAGTGTAAAAGCTGATCGTATCCCTAATTATGGTCTCCGCATATAATGTTCTGTATTCCTCTTTTGTGCATTTGAAAGCGCCATCCTGGGGAGACCTTTAAGGTATGCTATTCGTTCGACAGGCATCTCGAGGGCAGCATATGGAATTTGAGTTGGAAATGCTTTGTCAAAATCGCAGATAGATGTTCTAAATTGTGCGTACTTATATCCTCGGTTCCCAGCAGCTTCCTGAGAACACAGGAAGACACAGGGTGTCTTAGTTGTATTTTACATCAACGCTGACGGGAGTATAAATAAGAATTTTCATTGACGTTAAGTTCACTTTCAATAGAAGCACAGAACAGCCACAGAGCCATTCGACGATTGGCTCAGCTACGGGTCAATGCTCCGTCTTAAGAAGGATTAAGCTATAATAACTATTTTAGTCTGATTTATGTGATATTAGTGCGGTTATAAAAACCGCACCATATTAAAATAATTGAAAAATTGTTAATAACTACCATAATAATTTTTATAATGAAATGAAATTTTTGTTAAGTACTCCGCAGTAGTTTATAAGTATTTCTATCTAATTTCCATCTGTGTATTGAATGTTTGAAAAAAGATATTCACAAAGAAAGAAAAACCAGTTAATTTTCTTATTTTTTTAAAATATTTTAATACAGTCATTAGTTAACAAAATCAAACGATACATTTTTTATGTATGTGTATATAAGATGTTTAGATATGCCACTTTTACCAAAAAATTATCAATACCGAGTTGCTCCTCCTTTGGCGGTTATAACCGCTTTTATTCTAGAAGGCATCGAGTTTACTAGAAGTTCAGGAATATCCCTTGAAATTTTAGTATTCCATACATGTTCCACAACTTCATTTAGCTTTTTTCTACTCTCTGGTTTCTGTTCAGTCACGTTACATTTCATTACATGCCACAAGTGTTCGATTGGGTTTAAATCGGGTGAATTAGCTGGCCAGTCTAGTGTGGTAATTCCGAGGTCATCAAACGTTGTCTTGAGCTGAAAATTATTGAAAGACTCTAGTTACTTGTCTGTTTATTATTTATAAAGTAGACATCTAGAAGTTGATTTACCAAAAACTCCCTTACTACTTCTCCATACTTTTGAGCGTTCATAGTTCCATTAACAAAGTGCAAAGGGCCCAAAAGGTAAAAAGAAAAACATCCCTACACCATCTGGCTTTGAGGAAACTTCACTGTTTTGACTATGCACTCGTCCTTGAACCTTTCACAACAAATTAAATTTACTTTCATCGGACCATATCACACATCGCCAATCATCCTGCGTCCAATCTTCGTACTTTTTTACCCACATCAAGCGAGCTTTTTTCATTTTTGTGGTTAGGAGAGGTTTTTTCGCTGGTCGTCTTCCATTTAAACCTATCTCCCGTAGACGTCGGCGTATGGTACCGGCGCTTAGATCAACTTGATGAAATTCACTCAGCTCTGCTCTTATATGGACAGCACTTTTAAAGCGATCTTTCATGCTAATTCGTTGTAATACATTGTCCGTCTTCTGGGTTGTTTTACGTTTTCGTCCCGAGGCTTTTTCCCTTTCCAGTGGATCCAAATTTTCTTTTTTCTTCATCAGTAGTACAATACTTGAATGACAGCATCCTATTTTAACCGCAATCTCACGATAGCCAAGCCCTTCTTCGACTAAAGTCAATATTTGAACTTTTTCGTCCCGAGTCAGTTGATGATATTTACCAGACATTTCACTTTTTTTTACTTGTCACCGTCACAACTCAATTCAAATTGATTTTTTTTGCACTGAATACGAGGCCGAACTCCGCTATGGGGAATACCCTTCATTAGTATGGGAAAAATCCTTACGATCTGATGTAATTAGGCATATTTTGAGAACTCATTAGGTGGTGCGGTTTTTATGACCGCAAGTGTACGTCATCGTCTGTCAATGCGCAGGATTGACATCTGTTTCGAAAAAAAAACGGCTTACGTATATTGCAGCACTTTAAGTGGATTCTGTCGGCAAGCAAGATCTAGGATTGATTAAGGGACTCACCAAGACTTGAGATATCGTTACATATGAGGCCAGTTAAAACCGATGTGCAATGGACCAAATAGGTTTATGTGCTTATCAATCTTCTTGATACCTGAAAAATCTGTTCAATAAAATCCACCAATTTACATCTGGGAGTTCCTAAATGCATCTATCTAGAACTATGAATTTTTGGCTAAATAATTAGGGATTTCAGTGATTACCAACTCCTTCAACTGATCAGCAATAATCTGCAATTCATCTTGTAATACCACGATTTTATGGGTGAATTCTACTGATCACGTATTCGAAGGCATGCTGTCCATGTTGACAGTTTGAAAATCACAATTCTGTACATTTTCTCCGCTGAGACTTCAGCCATTCGCTTAATAATATATTCACCTATCGCTAGGGTTCTATGCTAAGTAGACTTTTCCGAAAGACATCGGACACCATGACTTTAGAGCGAGAGCTTAAGCTCATTTGCAAAATCTACCAGCTGCCATTGCAAATTACTATACGTCAGTAGAGGATGGTGAACTAAGTCTGCCGAAACGTCATCAACGATATCATGCGATTCGATCTCCTTCAATGGCATGCAGTCAGGAATAACTGGCTCGCTGGTCAGTTTTCATTTAAATTATTAAAAAAACATATTAAACAAAGTGTAACAGAAATTGTTGGCATTAGAGAGCTGGAAGTCCATGACAACTGACTAGTACAAGATATATCTGAAACAACCCGAAAGAACCGCATTATCTCCAGATGTTGCACAACTCCGAAAGTCGGTTAAGTCCATTTATAGAGACCTGCCCGCAGAAGAAAGATTCTGCAGCAACAGACGTTGAGAAAAGAAGCAGAAGGGACTTTAGTAAACCGATGAAGGACAACGTTTCCATGTTTAGTCGAAGACGCATTGAGACAGCAAAAGCTGCTTCAATAAATAAACATATGAGCAAATGCCTGGAGACTTGGAGTAAGACTATTCTACATTAGAGGACGCCATTATAAACGTCAAGCATAAGCTTAATTCATAGATCTAGAATGCAAGGACCCACAAGCGCCTCTCATAGGTACAATATATACAGGGGACACAATTGAAAATAAAGCCGCAGTCCAATGCAACCTAACTGGATACTATCTGCATCTACTTAGTCCGGCCATAAGTTCGGTTACACAATTTCCAGCGCTTATCGTTCAAAACTTCTTGCGGGAATAGAACGGTTAACTTTTTTTTCCAGAACAGATGCACTGATCAGTGAAGAATACTAGGCAGTTTGGTTTCAGTTTGCAAACTATTAACATGGAGTGGGGCGTTAAAAAGCATCGAGTCGCGGTAATAGCGTTGCATAAGTGCGGAAAGAGTGCTGGCCAAATTTTCGAGCTGCTAAAACCACTCGGAATATCGAGAATATTCGTTTATCGGGCTATTGCTTGCTTCGACGAATTGTCTGGAGTAGAGGACACGACAAGAAGTGGTCGCCCGCCCGTCGTCCGTACGAATGCGGTAGTAAAGGCAGTGCGTGAACGAATTCGGAAAAATCCCCTTAGGAAGCAGAAGATCACGTCCAAGGAATTGGATATATCAACCAGATCCATGTCTTGGCTGATTCGCGATGATCTGCATATGAAAGCCTATCGTCGGTCCGCGGATCATTCGTCTACTCGTAACTCCTAAATTAAAAGAAGTTAGGCTGGAAAGATGCAGGCAATTTTTGCAGTGGCACGCGGACAATGGCCATGAAAACATTCTGTTTACGGATGAGAAAATTTTTACCATGGAAGAAGTTTTCAACAAACAAAATAACAAAATTTATGCCACCAAGTTTTTCCAAGGGTTCAAGGTGGACATCATCCTGCTTCTTCTATTTTGGTGGGGGGTCTCTCACCACGGTGTCTCATCAATCTACTTCTGTGAAAAAGGCGTAAAAACTATTGCCAAAGTTTACCAAGAAGATGTGCTAGAGGGTATTGTGAAGGATTTGACCAATACCCTTTTCAATGGATATAGATGGATCTACCAACAGGATTCTGCTCCAGCGGACAAAGCCAAAATCACGCAGGAGTGGCTCAGAGTCAATATTCCTGGCTTTCCACTGAATCCACTGGATTATGGTTTGTGGTCAGAATTGGAGAACATGGCCTGCAAGACTCCCCACAGAAATTTGGAAAGCCTTAAAACAGCATTAACTAAGGACTGAAACGAATAAAATCTGTAAATTTTAATACGGGCTATACTTCCAATGCGTAAAAATTGCAATCCCATTTTGTACCCAAATTAGCCTGTATATTCTCTAGTTTCAGTTTATTATTGATTTTAGTTCGGTGCCGTATAAGTCAAGAGGAACGCCGTAAAAAGATCATCGACAAATGGCTCGAAAATACTTCGCGTCCAAACCATTTCATCGCAAAAAATTTAAACATAGCACGCAGTACAGTGGATTCTGTTATTAAACGATATTTGGAGACGTTGACAGTGAAGCGAAAACAGAAAAGTGGAGCTAAAAGTGGAGCACATGAGACAAATTTAGACAGGAAAATAGTGGGTACCATCATAACAAACCGGACTATGTCATCCAGAGATGTTGCTCGGAAATATAATACCAACCAACCAATGGTACAAAGATCTAAAAAACGTAACGGTCTAAAAACTCGAAAAAAACTCGAAAAAAACAAAAAATACCAAAAGTTGCTGAAAAGCAAAAAAAGTCATAAAAACACGATCCCGAAAGCTATACGAGTTGATCGGCAACAAGAAAGCGTGCTTGGTTTTGGATGACGAAACTTATGTCAAAGCCGACTTAACTACTCTTCCAGGTGCGCAGTTTTACAACTCGTTTGAAGCTGAGATTCTTCCGCAATCAACAACATCGATTGGGATGGAAAAATTCGGGTCAAAATATCTCGTTTGGCAGGCCATTTGCCAATGTGGACACAGAAGTTTGTCGTTTATTACAACGGGAACAATTAACGGAGAAGTGTACATTAACGAGTGCCTAAAGAGTTGATTCCTTTCTTAAACAAATACGAGGGCTCGACATTATTTTGGCCAGATTTAGCTTCAGCTCACTATGCTCATGCGACGTTGAGCTTTCTTGTTGCTAAAAATGTCGACTTTGCCCCAAAAGACATGAATCCACCCAATGTTCCACAGTGCCGTCCCATTGAAAGGTATTGGGCTTTGGTCACAAGCTAAATTGAGGAAAAGTGAGCAGTGTGCAAAGGACGTAAAAGATTTTAGTGCTAAATGGAAAAGAGCGTCCAAAAAGATCACGGATGTAACTGTCACCAACCTTATGAAGGACATTCGAAAGAAGTTGACGAAAGAATGGGAATCCAAATAATTTTTTTTTATTTTTTGTAATTGTGAATGAATTTAATAAAAACAGCGTTTTAAAGAAAATAAAAAAATTTTACATGAATTATGAAAATATTTTTTTTGTTTACTTTTGAAGTTTCCGTGGAAACCGCACGTGCCGCTATAGCCCAATGACCACACGGTTTGGAAGCTTGCGTTAAAGCAAAAGGCAGTCATTTCGAGTGAATCCAATTTTTTGTTTTAACAATCAACATTGTGGTCTAATAAATGAACCAATTTTGAATATGAAAGCTTTAGAGAAGAACCGTGTTACGCAATCCATTCTCACACATCATATTAGCGTAGTATTACCATTTTACGGATTGAAGTTTATACAGAAACAGAAAGCTCTTAAGTTATGACTTGTGAAAGAGTTCTCATGGTTTCGCTCTGAGAAATAGGTCACAGATGCTGGCGCCCTTTTAAAGGCATACTCCAAATATCGCAAAAAAAGATATTGTATCTTCCACCATATGCACTTAAATTTATCTCCCAACCATTTACTCGTCCATCTTGCTGAGTCAGCCTTTACCTACTTTTGTCATTTCCAAATTACCTTCTCAATAGCCACACAGTCACTCTGTTAATCGTTTAAAAAAAAAACTCCCACAAGTCAGAACTCCGAAAAAGAAGAACTTCTGTCCCAAAACCGACCGCAGAGTTGCTTTCTCATTTGCATGCTCGTATTCCAATTTAAAGTGAACCAAATCATGTGGCGATTAACATCTCGGCCGACTTATATGCTACAACTCCAAAAATAAAAAATAAAACTAGTGATACGGATTTGTGCCCATAAATTAAAATTCCCTTATGTGTTCATGTACAAATTTGTATCTATGCTAACCGGATAAGTAGAGCATGACAGTAATGAATTTGAAAGAAAACGTCCGGGCATCTGTGGGGTGCTGTCACAACTAACGTCACGATTACCACTGACCGATTCTGGAATAATTCGTATTTGACCTCTCTTCCACGCATGGCTTCATTCTTATAATAATCCTTGCGGCTTTGTTTTCAGAAAAAAAGGAATTACTTCTCCAACAAGAACAATTGAAGATACGTATCCACGTAGGCTTTCATGTTAGATGATAGTCAATTGTTGGAACCTGAGAGCATGAGAAACTCTCACTAAGGATTTTCGTTTAACATGATAAACGTTTATATTTCATGCAATCTGTTGGATGTTTGTATCCAAACATACGAGTACACTTACACTTATGTAATTTTACATGCGTGAGTTGTGAGTTGTGATAAATTTGATTTTCCTTTGTAGGGTCCTTCTATTTGAAGGTTATACCCGGTGTTTGCCTCTTGCTGCAAAGTAAAGTCAAATTGTCTGAAGGTCTAATTATATTGCTTCGACGAGTATTATTTGTACATGTTTACTTAGTTCCTGTCTGGAGGCTACAGCAAATTGCATCGCATGTAAGAAGGAAATGAATAATTGACAAGGATAAGAGGGAAAAAGAAATTGAATGTCATATCGAGGAAGTCATGGGAAAATGTTATTTAAACTGTCGGCTCAAATTGAATCGACTGCCGCAGGGGTATAGATTTAGCAGAGTTCTCTTCTACTTAGATACCATCAAGCAGAACATCTTGGCTGGATAAGCCCATGGGAAATGGATTTCTCACGACAGATAGCCAGATCATTAACAGATAAGTTGGTCCATATTGTATCCAAATTACTGTTTGCATTAAAGCATTGCTTAGAGTTCTTGAATGAAGTAATTCAAATGCACTTTAAGAAAGTAAGAGTATCATTAACACCAAGGCATTTTTTTTCATTTTCGTGTATCTCAGTACCCAGAAAGTAGTTCTGCATCACTCTCAATATTTTATAATGGTTTTTGTGCGTCGTACGCTTTCGTATAATATGGCCTCAGTTGGTGTTTTATCTTCTGCCAGGCTACGTCGTCCGAAAACGTGCGACGGTGTTTTTTGTTTGCTGATTTATTTTTACACAGTTTTTGTAAATATGGAACAAAGAAACCTAACAAACGAAGAGGTGACAGGAGTGTTGCAAGCGGCGGACAGCGAGGATAGTGATGGAGATTTTTCCAGCGACGACTATGACGTTGACCGCAATTGCTAATCTACGGGCGGCCAGAATTCGGATAGCGCCTCTGACGTTAGTGTTATCAATGTTTTCGATGCGGAAGCTTACCGTGATGAAGAACAAGCAGATGCCGAAAATGAAGACACATCAGTTGCGAATAATGATTTGCCAAATTGCACCGAGTTTTCATCAAGGCAAAATACCTTCACTTTTACAAGCAGAATTGGTTTCCTCATAGATGTTGCAAACAATATAAGTTGCCTTGATGCGTTCAACCTTTTCGTCGACGAAGAACTTTTTGAGCACATCGTTCGTGAAAGAGTCACTCTTACCCGAGCATCGCGGAAAAAAAAATGGAGACCTACCACAAGTCAAGATATGAAGAAGTTTCTCGGACTTTTATTATGGATGGGTCTGGTTAGGGTTGGGAATCTGGGAGACTATTGGTCTAAAGACCTTAGGTACAATTTTGGAGTTCCCGCAAAAGCAATTTCCCGCGATCGTTTTCAGCTTCTCCATTTTGCGGACAACAATTTGATTATACCAGGCGATAGAATTGGCAAACTTACGCCTGTTTTGGACACGCTGCACAGAAATTTTCAAAGAGTCTTCATGCCTGGAGAGGATATAGTAATTGATGAAACCATAATTCTTTGGAGAGGAGAGAACTAGTTTCCCCCCAATATATCCCAAACAAAGCCCGTCCTTATGGGGTTAAATTATTCAAGCTATGCTCGACGGAAAGATTTACATGGTCCATGAAAATCTACACGGGTAAAAGCTCAACAGGTATGCGGAAAGTTGCCTTTTGAAAGGACAGGGGAGTACCCTTTTCGTGGATAATTTTTACACGAGCTACGAACTTGCGCGTTCCATGCTTGATCAACAAACGCACCTGGCTGGAACCTTACGGGCCAACAAAAGAGGCGAAATGGTGGCCCGAGAGGAGGAACGTGGGGTGTTTGTGCTCAAATGGAAGGACACCCGGGATGTCAGGATTCTTTCGACGAAGCATGCTCCAGTTATGGTTGCCCTAAATGACCAACTACCTGCAGACCATCCACCAGTAGAAGTAGGAAATCAACCCGACGCAATGAGTTCGAGATGAACCTCTTGCTGTTTTCAAGTACAATAAGGGCAAATCAGGGATCGATCTCTCTGATCAAATGGCTTCCTATGCTACTACACACAGACGAGGTGTCAAGTGGTACAGAAAAGTTGCGTTCGAACTTTTACTTGGGACAGCAATTGTAAATGCCTTTCTAGTTTATTAAAAAGCTACAAATATTAACGGCTATAAAATTTCATATACCGTCGGACAAAAGAGTACGACGTGAGCCCAGGGTAAGTATCGTATGAAAACGTACGACGTGGCAGCCAATGTGTTAAAGATACTGGAAACCTGTAGCTATCGAGTATATGATCAGAATGTCTAGTTTACCTTAATACTTCCAGCCGTATGTTAGTTTGGAGTCGGATGCTATTAGATCCTTCTCATAAATTGCCACATTATGCTTGCATGCAGACATTGCATAGCGGCGTAGAAGATGGTAATTTTGCTTAAGGTGAGGAATAAGTTTCTTAAACATAGCGCCCATAAGATCGTTTCTGCCCTATTATGTGTCCGCCTGAAACCATTCATGAGCAATCTGGCTGGTCTATACCAGTGCGGTTTCAGGCCAGGAAGTTCCACCGCTGATAGGATATTCACACTACAGAAGAATTTTAGATCGACATCGGAGCTAAACAACGCCGTGTCTAATTTTGACATCGCTGTTCTCGATTAATCCAATCCATAAGACTGGTTATGAATTAGTCAAGACCCCCCAAGGTCATGAAAGTTTTTAGGCAAGGCATGCGCTGTCATGTAACTTTTTCAACATCGACCTAGAAAGAATCGCCAAAATTCGCTGGCCAACAAAGAGGCATGATATTGATGTGATTGGACAAACACAGCAAGCCGCCAGTAAAGGTTCGACGAATATTAAGGCCAAAGCAGCCAAAATGAGTCTGACCGTAAACGAGTGCAAAACCAAGTAGATCAGAAAAGGATGAACACGGGCAGTCATACCTTACGTAATTAAGGAATTCGTCGCATATGACTCCGCAGCTACAAGCAATAACGATATCATTGCAGAAATCAGACGCAGAATTACTCTCGCCAATCGCTGATTGTTTAGGCTCAGGATGCAATTAATTTACAGAGCTCTAGGACCAAACTGGCATTATACAAAACCCCAATCAAACCGTTCCTGCTCTATGCCTCGAGGCTTGGACCTTGTCAAAAGCGGATAAAAAATCATTTGGCTGAGGAGATTCAACCAGGAACTGTACGGGCTTTACAGCGACATCGGTCTAGTCAGGGGTCCATGATCTAATGCTTGGGATGTGATGCGAAAAGGCATCGCTTCTAACCCCGAAGACGGAAGAAGACTTCAACCCACTTGGAGTGCTGCACTGGCAACTGAAGGCCGATTGTGTTACCTGGAGATGTTTGTTGATTGAAGGCCAGGTTCACCTCAGACTTAAGATATAAGAAAACTGACCAAACATAATCGATAAGGCGATAAGGACTTGAATTGAATTGAATTTTCAAAAAAAAGGGGGGCCTACACGACATCACGTAACCAATACGTTCATTCATTGGTGGATATAAATCGATACACTTTGATCCGATGAATCTAACACTAATGACGTGCCAGATCTTAGCCTGCTCTTCTGTCTATCTGGTCTCTGAAGTGTTTTGTCGGGTAAAACGTTATATCCGCTTAAGGTCTCCGCATCCATAGCCAACCTGCAATAAAATCCTTGGAACCGATCTTTATAAACTCAAGGGTAGTCGAAGACTACTAAAGATGAACTCATAGGGAGATGGCAGAGCTTTGTAACATTTGATTTTGTTAGACTACCTCTGAAGGTACGTAGCGAGGCAAACTCATGTAAAAGCTATATGCCATTGGGAGCGCATAACTTAAGTAGACAATTGAATCAGTATGTTCAGCGTCGAAAAGGTTTTCTCAAAGCTGGATCTGAAACGCTGTAAGAGGTTGATATCACCAAATAGACGGCAAAAATACAACATGTAATAGATCCTACGCCGTAAACTATTTCAGATATTGCGATCTGCCGACAACATACAAGAAGCAGTATAATGACCTCTGTCTCAGAACTTTTTTGTTGTAGACAGACCTTTAGAAGACAGCCAATTGCCACACCGACCGTAATGTTATTTTTCAAAAGTTATAAGCCACATCTCCCTTAGCTTAATAGGAACAAACCAGGCTTCCTTTTTACCTATTCAAGATTGTATGACAAACCTATTCTTTTGTACAGATTGGCTAAGGTTGGCCTCCAACTGTATCTGGCAACCACTTAATCAAAGCAATTGCATTCCTCAAATCTCAAATACTGACAAGGAAAGTACAATGTTGGCGATAGGTTTCGTAGGGATCTTAGCTCCATTGTATCCCAACGAACTAACCATGTAGTCTTTTTGCAAGCTTTCGTGAGTAGCATTCAGAACTTTCGAGGCTCAATATTGATGGGACACAGCTTCGTCTTTGCCTCAATTGCCTGAATTAGTCCAGTTGATTTAGTAAACTTGAAGTTAGAAGTGCGCCTTGTTCAGATAGATCCTTGTTAGCCTCTTTAAAATTGGAAGCTCGGTGACCTGGTATGGTATCTATCTACGAGGAGTCCTCAGTACTCACTTGGAATCCGGATACTCAATATCAGATACATTCGCTAACATTAGATGACCATTTTCTCAATTTTTCCGGATTCTTTCTTGCGTGATTTTCTTCCTACCTATAAAGCTGTCTTTACAATTTCTACCCTAATGGTTTGCTTATTGGCAGTAGGCAGGACAGGCGGGACAGTGAAGTACGTATGACAACGGCTCATAGATTGAAAAGATGAAGCCACGTCAGAAAAACCAATAACTTAGATAGATGCCTTAACGTTATAGCCTGGGATTTCACGGACTTCAGTTGTTAGGAATTGCATGGTTTCAAGGAACTTGTTCTAGTAATTAAAATGACTGGCATGGTTTAGCGAGATCTACTGCTACCTTAAAACTAACTAAGATAGCGCTATAGTCTAAGGTGGACAGTTCCACAAAAGAAGACAATTGAAGCCTTTTTTCAATTACACGCGCTTTCTAAGGTGAGGTCCTTCTCTACTGTACTATCCCTTTGAATAGGAATCAAAAGCTCTTCAGGTCAAAGCGTTGGTATTCATTTGCTCCTCATGCTAAAACTATCTCAGACCACTTTTCTAAAAAGGTCGATGGGCAATACAGCTCGAGATCAGTGTTCCATCTCCATCTAAAGCCCGTAAATAGGACAAACAGTCATTATCAGAGTCACTTCCGCAAGAGTTTGGTAGGGATGCCAAGACTCGACGTGGCATTTTGTCATAAGCGGCCTTAAAATCATCAAAGAGGTTACGAGTATCGATCTGGACTTCGATCTATTGTGATGTAATTGTAGAGTTAAAAGGGCCTAGAACTGGACTGATAGGACTAATCTAATTATTGGCCACTGGTTCAATTTGTCACACAATACGGCAGACAAGATCCCGTAAGTGATGTTAAAGAGGCTGATGCTTCTATAGATAACGCAGCTTAAAGGATCTATTTTGAATTAGTTATACTGATGCTTAGCTTTTTTCTTCGGGCATACATTTCTCCGACTAAATCGTTTGATGGAGCTGGTGCATGCTTTCACCCAAGTCATCTTCTGCTGCCTCCAGTAGCTCTGAAAGTAGCCTTTCTGGTTTCGCTGCCTTGTTATGCTTAAGTTTATACATTCGGTTCGTGTAGGAGTATATTGTGACTTTCATCGTCAAAATTGAATGATTTCGCCTCCGACGTTTAATCATCTGCAGGAGTGGTTTTCTAAATACAACATCATCATAAATACAGCACCTACTATCCAGCTACTTTTCCTGCTTCTTGCTTGTCTACCTTGTATTGACATTGTTCATGGAGAGCTGATCCATTTCATCCATCGCGCGATTGACATACTTTTTCCATTCTTCATATCCTCTGTCACGTGCAGAGGGAACGATCAGCTCTCGTCCTTCTATGCAGTTTCGCAGACATGTGCTTCTTTGAACTCTTCATAAAACCAGGGGTTTCCTTGAAGTAGTCGGGTGAAACCCAATATGTCGTATCTTAGCCCATACTCAGACCCAGACTTAGACTCATTGTGGATTGCTACAAAATTTTTCCTTAACCTAGAGGAGCTATTTCGAGCCATAAGTCAAGGATCGATTGCTCGATCGGAATGCAGCCTTTTGACCCAACATTACTTACTTACTAAACATCATCAATTTCGTTGAAGCATGAATGATTTCCGGAAGTATGATGTAGCCTTGTTCCCCTTCAACTTATAGACCTTAGCTTGAACATGTGCCAAGCACCAGTCCTACGAAAGATAGAGATAAAAGCAACGTTCACAAGTCACCCTAGAAAGGTAATGCTAACCCCACGAAGTGTAAATAAAAATTTCACATTCAAATGGTGTACCACAGGGTTGAGTTTGAGATGTTGTTCTTTTACATGACTGTTAAGTTAAGTGCACACTTTAATATGGTTTAATGCCTGAAACCACAGCCATCAAAGACTCAGATTACTTTCCTTATGTGTCCAAAGGTATGTTCTTATGTCACGTGACATCCAGAAGAACAACCTTAGATAACCCCTGCCCTGTATGAGTCCAGACTTGAATGATAGTAACACGTAGAAGCCATTTCCTTGGAATTCTCCTTACACAACCGTACCCAAAAATAAAACCAACAAAAAAGATGCTAGTGTCAACCTCTTGAAATAATTACCTCATGCGACATGTGTACCTAAATATGACCATTAAGCTGATTCTCTTAAGTATCTCTCCTCAACGCGACTCTATGGATGGATGAGATGGCTCAACCATGAAAAGATGCGCCAAGAGCCACCAACATTTTCTACTTCGTTTACTTGAGGTTGAATTTAAGTTCAATAACCCACGACATGAAGACTAGATACATACTCGTACGACCATAAAGAAGACGCGTCGTCGTGTTGCGGCGAACAGGAGACGAATTTTCATCTAAGCACCTATACATACTCGTACTCGTACTCGTACTCGTAGTCGTATACTTGTACCTACTCGTACTAGAGTATATCTACTGCCTCAGGAGTACTCCCATTTGAGTATCTTTTAGATACAGAATAACTGTAGCACTTGTGGTGGGATTCACATTGTTGTTTTATGGAAGTTCTTTCCGCTCTTAGCGAGTGCTTGCACAAAAACTTTTTCGCATGATGATTAATTATTTACGCATGACGTGTGAGACTTGTTTGGCAAAGAATTCGCGCGTTTACGTACCACTTACACCAGCTAGAATGTTAAGGAGAATATTTTTTCTAAAGTGGATTAAGTTGGGCACATTGTTTGCGAGTGAGAAAATTCAATTTTCTGTGATAATAATTTTCTATGGTTTTTTTTTTTTGTTAATAAATGAATTGCCAAAGCTTAATGGGTTGAGATCTAGACAACAGAGCCAGAGGGAAGGTACATCTTTATGATAGGGATTAGACGGATTTGATTGATTGCCCTAAGTTGTGCGAAGAGCACTGGTAAATTAGAAGCGCGAGTCATTTAAATAAATTTATTTAAGATGTTAATTTCCCAAAGAGAGAACTTCTTCTTCTTCTTCTTCGAAAAAAAAAAACACAAAAAATATAAAAAAACAATCATAGAGACTTGGATGGATGCTGATAATGTAAACATAGGCCTGGAGCATTAATCAAAATCGCGTATCAGAGGGTGGGACTGGTTTTGAAGGAAGAAAGTTTCCTTTTCCTAGGAATGATGGCTTCTCCTTGCTTTAAGTTAGTCTTTTATCGTGTTTTCGTTCTTTAGTGAAGAATCAAGAGATAAGAATGACTTAACGTTATTCACTTTAACACAATCTTACTTCCCGAATCATTGTTTTCCTAGTTCGTAATATTTTTAATTCTCAACGCTATATACATGTGTGATCGGAGAGATGTTTGCGCCAGAATGTGTATCCAGAGTGAAGCAGTTATCAAAGACTGGGCCTCGATGACAGCGAAGCTAGTGAAGGAATTTCAAGTTCCGGTTAATGCCGCCGAAATACATCGAAATCTGCGCAATTCCCTAATGAAACAACGAATTCTTGTACCAATTGCTCGAAGTCGTGAAACCCATGAGGATGTCATTAGTTAAGTACTTCGTCAAAGGACTGAAGGAAGAAAAGGCCAATAAGTGGTTCCTGTATGAGGGGCACACCATTGAAGAGCTCAGTCCGAAGCTAAGGACATACGAGCGGGCCAGAGGAGCTTCGACTTCTGTGTCTAACTCCAGTTCGGGTTCACGGCTGATCCGTCCTCTAGCAAGGCCTGTTTTAAATGTTTAGACGCCACACACTTAGCCAAACCTGTTAAATGTTTCAGGTGTAGTCAGTTTGGGCACCGATCATTTGAGTGTAACGAATTCAGCAAAGACGGGAAACCAGGCAAAGAAGTGAGGCTGGTAAATGCCAAATTCGGTATGAAGGCACCATACATGTTAAAGGATGTAATGGTGGATGGTGTGCAGGCCACCGCACTAGTAGACACAGGCTGCGATGTTTATATTGTCAGGCACGACTTCCTCTTTAAATTGAAAAGGTATAATATTATGTAGCCTAGGATCGCGTTGTCAGCTTTGGGTAATCACAGTATTCTGACGCAGGGATTCATCGAAGCTAATGTCGACAAGATCAGCCTTCAAGTCAAGCTGTATGTGTTGATTTGATTGTAGGAAACGAGCTGATCAAAGAGGCAATAGCCATCATAGATGCAGTCGAGATTCGTTTTCGAAGGCGACGCACGGAAGAAGAAACAGCGAAAGCCAAGATAGACGGCGGGATCATGACCAAGTCGAATGGTTCATCCACTAAGAAGGATCAGCAGATAATTTACTGACGATACAAAACGTTGTCGAACGAACTATGGAGCAGACTATCCCTCGGATAGAATACTCCGACGAAAGCCAGATCGAAAAGTACAGAACTCCAACAATCAACGCATTGTACGCACACAAAAGTAGACTACTCTCGAGGCTTAAGCAGCTGTACAGACAGTTCACTGACAGAAACGACACGGAAATAAGAGCACTAAAGTCACTGAGCAAAAACCTAAAACAATTAATTAAAGAAAATTACAGTAAGTCTGTAAGTCTGTACTGGGGCAATAGGATTCGGGCTATAAAATCCAGTAGTCCGAATATGTTCCCGCAGATAAATAAATTGTTCAGGAGGAAAGATCACAATGACATTCAGTGTGTCCGAATTCCACAAACAGCAGAAAACAGGCAGACACTACTGACCGTCGGCATAAGTCCAGAGAGTGCCGGCTCAGGCGACGGTCATTTCGTGGTCGAAGACCCACAGGAGAAAGTGAATTTGCTGGGAGCTTTTTTCGAGGCCGTGTATACAGTGAACAGGATTGTTCACTATTATCTGCGCAACGAACTTCAAAATTGGCGATCCGAGAATCACGGTTTCACCGTATTCAATGAAGAAAACGCGGCAAACGTCATCGTCGCCGATGAACGAACTTCCTCTCATTTGTTCGTGCAAAAAGATGAACTCCTGTGCATCTTTGAATCTCTGAAAAATAAAAAGTCGTCGGGAGTGGACGGTATTCCAAATGTCGTATTAAGACACCTGCCCTTGGAAGCAGTGGATGTATTTACTATGCATATTATCCGACGCATTGTAAAACAGCTGTGGTACATCCAATCCCGAAAAGGGATAAAGTTAGAACTAACCCTGCTAATCTTCGGTCAATTAGTTTGCTTCCGAATATTAGCAAGGTATTCGAGAAAGTGGTAAATAGAGCGCTGTTAAAGTGGGTTGAGGAAAATAATATAATTCCGGAAAACCAGTTTGGTTTTAGGGCGAGGCATGACACTATTCATGCTGCGTCAAAACTGGTCTCCGACATACAATGGAATAAATGCAAGAACCAGTGTACGGGTGCCTGCCTCGTTGACTTTGAGAAGGCCTTCGACACCGTATGGTTAGAGGGGCTTTTCTATAAACTAACCAGCATGGGCATGCCGAAACCCCTGCTATATATGATTTACGACATGCTTATGGGAAAGAAGTTCGTTGTTAAATGTAACAACGTCATTTCGAGCAAGATCCTTGACATTAAAAACGGCTTACAACAGGGGGCTGTGATTTCTCCGATACTGTTTAAAATTTACACAAGTGATCTAGTAGGTTCCCTCAATCATTCCATAGCATACGCAGACGATTTAGTGGCGTACAGATCAGGTTCAAAAATCGAAGTCATTAATACCCTTTTGCAACGTGACTTCGATCATATTAAGGCGTATTGCGACGATTGGAAATTGAAAATCCATTTTCAAAAGTCGGAGACAATCTTGTTTAGAACTCTATTAAGATGGGCTTCTAGGGATACCAGATATACGAGTAACTGGCGAAATTTGGCCATCATTGGACAGCATTAGCGGTGAGAAGCGTAGTGAGATACCTTGGTATCTGGCTCGATAAGTATTTGTATTTTGACAAACATATAGATGCTTGTCTTGCTGGGGCCAAGAAGGCTTTGGCTCTGACAAGAAGACTATTTCACAGCAGTCAACTTGTCTCCAGGGTGAAGGTCTTATGCTATGTTGCCCTAATCAGGCCAGTCATCGCATATGGTTGCCCCGTGTGGTTCAATGTAGCGCCGTATCCTATGGAAAGGATTCGGGTGTTTGAAAGGCAGTGTCTTAGGACCTGTCTCGGCTTGTACAGAACACCAGAATCAGAGTACAAAAAATATTATCCCAACAAAGTCCTTTACGACGGGACTAATCTGAATAGGATTGACAATTTCCTCATGAAGGTGATGCGAAGACACGTTGCACGAGCAATGACCAACGATAATAGCCTGATCTTTGGGGCTTATTACCCCAATGAAAGGTACCACGAGAACACACTTCTATCGGGTTTTATCCCGCCAGAGGCTTTTCTCCATATTGATGCTAAAGGGTTAATGCAAAGCAGGGATGGTATCCCGGTAATATACCACCGCCATCGCGGTGCGAGGGACAAGCGGCTCATCTACGACGGGTATGTCGCCAATGCTCAGGAGCTCTTCCGTTTTGGTCCCGCGATTGCGGACAGGGATCGAATCGATGCCGAGAAACAGTACACCGAATTCTGGTGGCTTCTAGAAGAGGAGAGGGTGGGCTCGCTTTCCTAGGTCGGTACGTTACTAAGGTAACACACTCCTCTTAGTTATAAGTTAGAATAAGGATAGTTAGGGGGATTTCGTGGAGAGACCGCGTTCGTCAACATAAGGCGGCGCCGCTGAGAAGTAACCGATGCTTTATAGCATTGGTTGGATCTCGGGATGCTTGTGCACGATGTTGACGAATGCCAGGCGCCCGAAATCGCAATTGGTATGGTGACCACTCTGTGAGAGAGGCTATGAGTGCTCACCACCCCGATTATAGTTAAGTTAGGTTAAGTAGCTTAGGTAGGTTAAGTAGAATAGAGACATAGTTTTAAGTTTTACAAAAAATTTAAAAGATACGTTATCTAAGTTTTTCCAAAACTTTTTCTTAGAAACTTCATAGATTGTAATACTGATAGATAAGATTAATTGTAAGATAGTTTTTAAGGCCGAAAGGTAAACTTCGAATGAGATTGTGAAGTTTAGAGCGCTCGGTAGGAGCCAGTAAGCTAGAATAAGTGACTATCATTGTTAAATTAGATTTAAGCATTTTTGTCTAGAATGTAATTAATAATGAAAGAATCAATAAAAATGAATTTAAAAGTTAAAAAAGTTAAAAAAGGATCAGGAGATGAAGGAAGTGATTACGAAAGGAAAGCCGGCAGACGTGACGATGAAAAGGGAAGCAAAATTCAGTGCCAAGACAAAGGAGCCAGTGACAACAACAACGAGGAAAACGGGGCCGGTGGGCGAGCTGCGCACCGAATTCGATAATCTAATATACAACGTTAACCGCTGGAGCTTTGAAAAATCAATTGACGCTGAGCTAACGCATTTAAAAGGAGAAGTGAGAAAGAAAATCGAGAAACTCATTAGTACCTACAATCCGAAATCCGACGTAGAGACCCCGGTACAGATCAAAATCATCCTCCAAGATGAAACACATTTGCACCAACGCCCGAGAAATATGGCACAATTCCACCTCTCCTCGAAGTACAAAATACTCAACCTTTCGAATACTTATGGGACTTGAGATGAAAGCAAGAAAGGATCACCAACTGCGAGAGACCGAGGAGCTGGACACCGAAAATGAAAAATTCCGACGAGCGGCAAGGGACAACATTATGGAATTGCAGCGAGAAAACATTGCCGAATATAGTTGGAAGAGGAAGGAGGCGCGAACTTATTAAATCGGAGCCACTAGTATGAAGAGGACTCAATTTGGCCCTGGCCTCAAACTCAAGCCGAAGTTCCTTGGCCCATATAAGGTGTCGCAGAAACATACACATGACCGCTATGAGGTTGAAAAGTTGGGAGACCACGATGGGCCGAAGAAGACGACCGTAACAGTTGACGGCATGAAACCGTGGAGTCAGACATCCGGGGCGGATGTCAAGTCAGTACGGCTGAATGTGGGATTGGAGAGATGGTTGCGCTCTAAGTCTAACCGACCATAATCCCATTTTCTTTTGTTCTCTCATTCTCCATCTCTCTGGTGGTCGGACTTTTCACCACGGTGGTACCCAACCTTCATGTATTTTTATCGTCATAAGTTTAAGCAAATCAATAAACTGAATTACCCACATACATATACTTTACTCATAAACGTAACTCCCTGAAAATTGTCCATCATCGCTGCTTAAACTTGCCATTGATGGTTATACACAGTAATCAGATGCATACCACGGCAGGTGACATGCATCCCAGGTGATACTTCCAATAGCTGCCATAATTTCGATAGCACCAGTGGAGCTGACTGCAGTAGCTCCTGGTATGGTGTGCATGGTAGATTTAGGTCTTACTAGGAAAAGGTGACGCTTCTGTTCTAGGTGCCGCCTCTAGTGACTGGACTTTGGAAATCTGAAAAGGTTTAGTAGGATCCAGAAGATGAATCCTCTAAAGAACCACTAAAATGTAAAAGGAGAAAGAGCAATACGGCACTCAGAGATCAAAGTTCAATTCTCGGAAGCCATACTAAATAAATTAGCCAAGAGACCGGGATCAAGACCAGCCTGTTTCCTTTTGGTTTAAACAGGGTCAAGATAAAGTAGTTTCCAGGTATTCCTTCGACAGATGGCTTTCCCCGCACTCGATATCCGGATGAGACTGGTGGTACTGTGAGAGAGGTTCGAGTTTTGGCGGAAACCAGGCGAAGCATTTAAGTCAACCAACCACAATTCCGGTGCAGGTTTTCCAGTATAGTAGCAGCCTAGACAACGTAAAGTGCAACAGAGAGTTGACCAAAGCAGAGAATGCTTGAAGCCAAGTAATCATGAAGATGATTCTTATCATTGAGCTTCGGAGCGTAAAAGAGTGATTAAAAAAAGTACGTGTCCAGGGTGTTTTTTAAATCAAAATAGGTCAAGGCTTCGACAACGCAACTTTTGACGGAACCTGCCTAACACCCGACATAGATACACACAGCATTAGTGAGATGGATTAGAACTGTCCTACTAAACAGAACTTTGTGAGCGGACGCTGACTCCGGACTATATGCGATGACAGGTGAGTCGGTTTGCTTTTAACAGTTCTAATCTCTACATCCAGATGATGTTGGGGCAATGTTGGTCACATAATGAGTAGCAACTGTTTGTTCCAAAGCGCAGATAGCCAAAGACGCGATCGTCTATTCGTGTATTAGAAATAACCTTTTACTCAATCATCCTGGGCTGAAGACACATTCTATTTGATAAGATATACGAACTTTAGGTTCTTCGTAAGAAGTAAAAGACGAACTAATTTGACCCCAAAAAAATAATAGCGAAATTCTCTAGACCTTACATATCGCGTCGAAAACTTTGAAGTCTAAGTCGACTTCCTAGCAGTTCAAGGAGCTTTCGCTAAAACTGTTAACGCAATTTTACTAGATAAAAAGGAGGAAGTGTTTGGGTCTGCAGCGACAGCCAAGTTACGTTTAAAACCCTGTTTGGCCCCTTGACTACATCTAGACTTAGTTTGAGAATGCGAAGCATTGCTGAACACAATTAGAAGGCTGAACTCATTGAGTTCTGCTGCATCTCAGTACCTTAGTCCATTTCATTACATTTCGCTGTTACTAAGCACTTTGGTGACGATAATGCCTCAAAGCATATCTTCTCAAAGCTTCCTGCCTTAGCTCGCTACAGATACTAGGTCCTGATGTGGTGTTTGCTGCTACCGAGTACTCAGTTCTTTTCCGAGTGTAGCAGTATAAGAATTTCTGTTTAATTTCATGCAATGTGGCGCAAGAATCACAACGCAATTAGAAGACGCTCTCATTTTTGCAAATGTACGAGTATCTTATGTGATTTTGACTTTGATACTCTTGAAGTAAGCGTGAGCAGAATACACGTAGAATCCTTAAAAAAAGGTGGAATGATCACTCAGCAACTATGACTGAGACTAAGTTGATTAAACAATAGAGATATGGAACGCGAGTTTCCAAATTTGAGAGATCTATAATCGAGAGGAAGCAGTCGTGTCACGAGTCTTTTGATGGATTTGATGGGCAAACCACATTCAAATAAGGAAGTAACCTCACATGAGCCTAAGATTTCCCGGACAGTGATGACCTAGAGATAGGATATCTTCAAACAGGACAAACTCACGAAGCTAGAAAGTGCAAACACATATAAGCCTGACCTGAAGAGGAACATCATGATAAGTCCACCAATCTGTCCTGCATCCCGTACACTTATTTTTCAGTTGTGAACAAGGAAATACACATGTATTGACTTCTGCTACGCCAAATGTTAAGAAGATCGACCAGGCTGCCAGGAGCACTCTGCCGGTGCCTATCACATGCCAGGTGATCGTGTACATACGAGCGATGTTCAGTGTATTCGCTGCATTAGCCGAGAATCCAATTTATTGCCGCCTTGAGCTCTCCTTTGGTCGGAAATAACTTTCAACGATGGTCTTTAAATTCGAGAGAAGTATAAGATCACTTAGTGGAATGAAAGGTGATTCTTTGAAGCCACACTCTCTAGTATCACCATTGGAAACACACACTTAGTGGATAGATGCACTGTAGTGAAAATCCAACGCATTAATGTCGTTCGACCCCACTTATAGCTTCCCAACAAAATTTAAGGCACCAACGCCTTTACTAGTAAGATCGTACTTTAGAGGCCTAATAGGCCCATATTATTAACTGTAGTTACTGAAAATTTCGAGGTAATCTCACCACCTTCTCACTCATCCTTTCGCTCCTGTATATGTCCCATCCCTTGGAATGCATCAGAGCGTCATCCGTATCGTACCAAGGCCCGTATGGTGGGCCAAGTTACCCTCCGCATTTCTAAGCAAATCATAGTGTCCTCAATATAGGGCTCAGCGCAGATAGATTACTCTTGCCCTAGTTTCTATTGGGTTTCGTACCCACACATATAAATCTCTGAGACAGGGCCTCAAAGGAACGACCCGAAATACCACGCTATCACCAACACCACAAGCACGAATTATATCTATAGGGTTGAAGACTATCCGCTCAACCTCAGCCTTAGCGGCGGTACCAGAGTTTGCTCGACCATGTTAGACTAGATAAGGAAAGTCTTCTGAGCTGCATTGCTTCGGCAGAGAAGCAATAGTTTCTCTGTAATACCCAGGAACTACGGACAGAACAACTGGGTAAAACCCAGACTGGACACAATGCTAACGCTGCTCAAAAATCTCGGCGAATTTCTATCCAACTATGCCGCGTAAATCCCAAAAATGTGAAGACTACAATTCTGAACACTGAATATGGGAGATAACATGTCAGTAACCGTTGTTGGATGCTAAAATAAAATACAGATCCAACTGGGATTTACAAAATCCCTCAAAAAAGGTGAGGAGCTTTTCTGAGTTTGTCATGCTTCCTGAAGTGCCTCTACGAATGCCTTATAATACGCTCTCTACCACAACCTATCTTCAAGGACTCTGCATGAAAGGTTCGTGGCACTATTAGCTCTTTAATATCTGAACACGATGAACTTCATTAAAACTGCAATTGTCGGTTAACTTCAATCACTTGATTCCTGAATGAAATGAAGATATACAACGTGACGTCTTTCTTAGTAAGTCTATTTCTATCTTCTCTGAGGACCTCTGCATACACAAGCCCTTCGGCCTATCCACAGACTATACCGTCTCCCAACCCCAAGTCTCAGCTATACATCAACTTGCTGACATATTTGGATCAGCTTAAATCCAATACCCGCGTCGGATATTGCAATATACATACACCATCAAGCACCGATTGGATCCCTAACTTCGAACACAGGCTTGTAAAAACTGCCACTCATCTCTCAAAGAGATGGCTTTGCACTATCGCGCTTTCTTTTAAACACACTCACAGGGAACTACGTCAATACTGAACGGGCCAGACTCCGATTCCCGGGAGCATAGTAGTAGGCAGTTTGACAACGTCAATCCACCAATATCATACACCAAGCATGTGGTATGTTACCCTTTCAAAGGCTCTCTAAGGCCTTGGTGGGACAACTGCGAGACATCTACTCTAATATGGCCCATTCGACTCAAGCGAGTTGATCAACCTCAAGCTCACAAAAATAATCACAAAATATTGTCGTTTAAGGACATGAACATGGATTCAGCTCTTCTCACAATGATTTCCGCAGAAACTTCCAAAAGGAAGAGGAATCTGCGGCGCAACTCCTCTTCACTTGTCCTCTCTTGTCACGTCCGTGATGTAAATGATCTCATTGGTTCCAGCTGTATCCCAATTGACTTGCAATTTGTGTTTATACACCTCAACGAGGACCACTCTAACCTAACCTAATTCCAATACAAAACATACAGCCTCAAATACACAGCCCTGTGGCATCCCACACATTTCTTGCTCATTCAACTCAATTTAGGAACATAATGAGTCAGGTGGCAGCCTTCAATTGCAAACCGACTATGAAACCGCCATTTTTAAACATTTTCAATTGTCACTTCGACAAATATGCAAATGAGCTTACAACCTGGCAACAAAAGCAGAAAAGACAGACAACCGTATCCAATTACCACCCCTGAACTGTTCAAAAAAAAAATTGTTAAGCCCCTGAATATTGTATTCATGCAATTCCCACGAAGAATAAAAGAATTTTCTGACTGTCTGCATCCTGGAGATTGCCTCCCTTTTTTTTCTTGGGCAACAACTTCATGTCAAACAACCAAAATGGATAAATTCCTGCAGACGTTTCTTCCTTCTTCTTCTCCTTCGCCCACACTGCCCTCGTACAATGGAAAATTCCCTTCTCTCAGAAGATATCTTTTTTCCAGGTTTACGGCTAGACTATTGTTGCGCCGCTACCTTACTTAAAACTGCAGCTTCAGGCATCCAGATGTAATCCAGTAAAAGTCAACTTGGCAGTTACGATGACTTTGGTAATGGTAATGGTTCTAGGAATGTGGTGAAGATGCGGCATGTTTACTGGCTCTGCAATGCATTTATAATCTACTGGGAGAAGGATGGCAAAAATATAAAAAATAAAGGACTAGTCCATCCGGAAGAAAGGAAAACAACCTGACTTGCCTTTGGTATCCTGAATTTGAAGTGAATTAAGGATTTCATTGGTTTCCGCGCTAGAGACGGGACATGCTAAAAAATGCATAGCAAAACGAAGCGGACATGTTTGGAGTTAGGTGTGTGCCAACTTGAGAACAAGCTGCAAAAATGAAAATAAAAAAATTTATTGACTTGTGTAAAATGCGGCCGTGGGAAGATGGAAGATGGAAGATGGAAGATGGAATATTGCCAAAAGGGAAAGAGCAAACCGTTGACATGGAATATATCTTAAAAACGAGGTGGTTATCGGAAGGTGGTCTCATCGTTCTGTTGTCGAGTATAAGCATATGACTTGGGGCAACTGGAGAGACAAAGTGTGGATAGTGTCGTCGCAAAAATCGGCTTGATTTGGAGTATTTTGAAACGTACATATCTTCGAATGTTTTTGAGGGACTACCCATCTAAGAAACAACTAAAGGCCTCTTGCAATTTGAAGTTGTTACAGTCGTTTTCAACTTTCTGTGTAGAAACCTTTTGCCGCCGGCATTTTCCTCAGCTTCTCTTATAATTCCGCTTCATCAACATCAAATGTGAAAGACCAGTGACAATGTTGCCTGGAGTCCATTCGAAATTCCATATTTGAAATACTTGGTTTCACAGGAACACCACAACCAAGAAACGCATGTTGAATGCCGGAGGTTACTTGCAGTTTGACAAGAGGTGTGCAGCTAAATACTTGCGAGAGGGCTTTCAACGAAAGATGCCTGAAATATAGAAAGGATGTGTGTACAAAGGCGAACACATTGTACTATAGACGCTAAGGGGAAAGCGAAGAACAATACCGACTTTCAAGCGACATGGAACTTCACAGAAGGCTACAGCAAATATAATAGTTAGGTCGTGAAGAGTCCACGGATACCTGTAATCCAGTTCGAAATATCTTCGAATCTACTCCCGTGGGATAATATGCTAAAGGAACACACTACCTAAACAGGCATATGGAAGGGGACGTCAGCCAACTCGGAGTTTGTAACTGACGGGAGCTAGCTTGGAATCACATTCGCTGGAGGGAAGTATTAGTTGAGAGCCAATACAAGTATGAAAGACCTTCGTGCCATCTTTAAGAAAAGACACGCAATTCTTTTCGGAATTGACCGAACAGCGCAGCGGATGTCTAAAGATGTAGTCTTAATCAACAAGTGGCCTTTTCTAGCGGAATCAATCGATAATTGCAGCTGATCTTCAATTTCTTTTCGAGAATTTTAACAAGTCCACTTTGACAAGAGATTGGACACAACAACACATGTGGGCTTATTGTCTTGTTCGATTTTAGCCCCAATATTGGAAGTAGAAAATAAAAATGACCCCAAACGGCTCAGCATCGTCACAAAACCTAACCGTACCAGCACCCATCACATCAACGCTAAGTAGTCCGGACACTCGCAGAGGTAGTGCTCCGCGGTATCGTCATCATATTCAGCACAACGCCAGTAAGCAGCCTGCAGTCTCTCCTACTGAGGGACAGCAGAAAACTCGCAAACCCCTGAAAGGTATCGAGAAGCATTCGTTTGGTCTGCCAGCAACATGGAGTTATGGTCATATAAAACGCAACCATCAATTGAAACCCTAACCAGGTTTTAAACTAGACTCAATGAATTCAGCCAACCGACTGCGTTCAACGGAGCCTTGCATTGTCGAACTAGCTTAGAGTTCGTGAAGGGGCTCGTATGGGATTGTGTATGTCTCCGCTTGAGAGATAGTCAACGTTTTCCTAGGCACTAGCGCTGCATCCTAAATCGGTTCCGAAGCCATCCGTAAAGACTATTCCTTGACTCAGATTCCGGCAGAAACCATTCCTGGGCACATGGAAAGACGATTCTGCATTTTTCCCACAAAAGGAGTCCTAGTGTCAAGAGACAGTCGGCGCGCAGGATTACCAAAACCCCAGCGCGTGATGTACCGAAACCCATGTCTGTTTAAGCAGAAGATGGCTTTGAGGGTGCAACCTATAACATGAATATCAATTCACAAATGCATCTAGAACAGAGGCCGGGGTGCTAAGCAAAGTCCCCCAAACGAGACAGACGTTCTTTGAGGTCTAGTGAGAACAGCAGTGATATATTGTAATTGGCCTTATCAAAGCCATTTAGATCCAAAGAACTCTCTTCAGTGACAAGCCCCATGACTTGCCGAAAACTCATTTACACTGCCAGAAACAGAAAGCGCCTTAGAGACTTTTGGTGTGTATTAAGGTGTTTGGTCTAAAGAAGGATGGCACGTAGGTACTTAGCTTCATTGGCAAAACAGATGGTAATTCCTTAAAACACTTAATTCGCTTCCTCCTATCCTAAAGAGAATAAGCACAGTTTTGAGAGGATTGACGACAAGCCCATCTCTAGTACGGCAATCGTCGATCACGACTAGAGCAAACTAGTACTAGACATGATCCAACACACAGTACAGATACATAGTCTGCAGGTGCCTGAGTATACATGCAGCACATCAGTGGTGACAGGATGCTGTCCTGCAGGTATCCTAATCACCAGCATTCCACTTATGAATAAAACTAGTGATTCGTCTACACGGTCTTGTCTGGCCATCCATCAATGATTGCGTAGTTGAAAGTACCTTAATTTCGATGAAAATGCCCAGCAGACACCAGAAGTGCCTTCTCGCAGGATCGTCCGCGTTGATGCCCAAAACTTCTACATCATCTGATCCACCTTAGACAGGGGCTGCATTCGAAAAGCATTTTGAGTGTAAATCACTTACCGGATCAACAGGAAGCAAGTCCTGAAGAATCAGTGTGTATTTTTCACGTGTTAGTGTGATCACCCAAACTACGTCACCTGCGGGGGTAGTCAGTTAAAGTTAAATGAGCAATTTGCTCGACTTAAGACGCTGGATTCCTATCGTTCTTATCTACTTCAGGGCACTTCAAAACCTTTTCTCTCGCAACAAAGTCAGACTTTGATGGATTAGAAATGACAGATGCGTTACGGTAGTAAAGTGGCTGATGGATCAGCAAGAAAGTAAGGCGCCGAATGCTACTTAACTCCGAGCTCAAGAATCTACTTAACAGTGGGAAACAGTGGGAACTAACTAAGATATTGCTTCATGAAAATTTTTTAAAATATCCTTGAATAGGAACTTATGGAGACAGACATCACCTGCACGAAATGTGCCTTTCCCTCTTAGAAAATGACGAGCCACTAGACATACTCTCATGGAGAAGAGGTGACTGGGGGGGGATATTACTGAAGACAAATTCGTAAGTAATGTTGAGATGTTTTCACTCAAATTGGCTTCCAACGCAAAGACCATAGAGGTCGAAGTATCCACTGTTGTCTTGCAGCAAACAATTAAAAACAAAAACCCCAATCATCAGAAATCACCTAACTATAGCCGATTACAATTATCTGCCTGACGTGATACCAACCTCTTCCCAATTAGTCATTCAGGAATTTTCCATATCAACGATTTTGAGGGAGTAAGACTAGGAAGCGTATAAGCCAAGTGCCTTTGTTTCATAAAATTATCCTCGTCCTTTAGAGGTCTTTTTGCATCTCAATAGCCAACAGCAATATGAAATGCCTGCAAGTCTCCATTTGGTTTATTATTCCCCTTCCAGGACCGACTTTCAGCCTCAATTTAAAAAAATACCAGAGCGCCTTTAAACATGAATTACTTACTCCGATCGCTTGCTTGTATTTCGTAATGCCAAGCCTTTTCCCCAGTCCGAAATTTCATCAAGACCAGTCAAGTGGCATTTGCTTCTTTTATGCTGCACATTCCCTAAAAGGTCAAGGCAATCCTGGCCTCTCCAACAAAACGTTGCAAGTACAATTTCCACTTGTCTGCAATCAATTTAACATAAATCCAATTTTCCAACAATCACAAAACAAAATTTCTCTCTTCTTCCTCCCGTTTTTGGAATTTTGTTCCACCAAAAAAAAAAAAAAAAAAAAAAAAAACAGAAAACTGCAGCAAGTCCTTAAAAAGGAACTCTTTACAAACTGCAACTTTAATTTAACGAAAGAGCGCTTCGACAAAACCAAATAAAACTCTCATCATGCCATAATTGAATTTCAAAAGAAACAAAAATCGGGAAAAGGAAGAAAAAAAATCAAAAACTCCTAATAAAACTGAAAAGCTCAAGCTTCTTTGGGACAAATGGAATTGCAAAAAAATTACAAAAGCATAAAAGGACAAATACGAAACCCAAAACACACACACACAGTGAGTCAAGAAGAGAGTAAAAGGAACCTGCACTCGAAGCTGATTCAACGACCTGCCTACCTTATTTCTTTGCTTCTTTATGTAATTACACTCAACCCTATCCACCCGAGGTCCTTGACGGGAGAAAGTATTGTAACATCGGAGACAGAGTCGGGTGCAATTGAAAAAAGCTTTTGAAGTGCAGTAAAGACCAAGCGAAGGATGGCGACAGAATGCTAGCTATAATGACCTTTAATGCACCTGGTCATAGTCATAGACGACGACGATGACATGGACGACGACGACGACGCGCCATCTTCCCCTGCTTTGCCACTTTACGAAAGAAAGTGACAATTTTGTATTGCAAGTCCTTTTTGTATCTTTTCTTCTACTCCTATCTCTGAGTGCCGCGCTGCTATAATTCAACACGAGTATTCTCTTGAGCTACTCCCAGTCTCTTGACTTGAATTCCTGCCCCCTGGTCGTTGGCTATACTATCCTCGGGACTAATGCATTCGCAATAAGTGCTTCCTCATTCTCCTTTTACCGAAATTCTTTCCGCCCGCCACAAACTTGCAACAAATGTAGGGTTGAATTCAACTCAAACATTGATCTGCTACGTCATGGTTCAGGTCCTGCGCTATCATGGAATCTCTTTAAAAACTCATGTTGCACCCCTTCTCTCTCTTTCTCACTCTGCTTCACAAGGATCTTTTTTCGTCGGTTTTACCCTTTAATTGAATTACCAAAGTTTGTACTTAGCATAGTAAATGTGTTCTCCTAGTAGGTGGCAGTACCTTCCGTTCCCGAGATAACTACCTGGAACAAAAAAAAAAAACGTGTGCATTAAAAATAAAAACTATTTCTATCTCCCCGTAGTGTGTTTTTGAGGGAATTCCGGTTTCGGTAGATCCTTTGACGTGTATGCACAAACCTACCAAAACCGATTCCTAGTTCGTCTTGCACTTCGGAATTGAGTTTCTTCCCTTGCCATGGAATTGTTACTGTTGTAGTTGTGTGCAGTTAATCTGAAGCTTTCCCAAGTCTGTGTCGCTTTTAGAATTTAACATTACCCTGCAGGCTTTGAGGGATTTTCCGAAAGGATATTCCATGTAAATCTTATTCTTTTTGAGCATCATACTTAAAAGTTTTATCGACAAAATCCCATTAGTGAGATTAAGGTGCATTACCGTTAAGGTGTAAAGGAAAGTTAACGCACCAAGTGCTGGGGCGACGGCTCTTTAGTATTCCATTTCAGTGAGATTCAGAATTTGTTATAGAGTAGATGTAGGCAGCAGATAAATACACGTGTGACATATATTGTAAGACAACTTGGATCTGGTGTGTTTGGATCTTCATGGCCAGATCCTTTCTCCATCTCAATAAGAGGCCCTTGAGCTTGGAGTTAGGAATACATAGAAAGGATTGACACTTGAATAATTTTCTTTAGGATATTTTCTTCGGCTTCATTGTTGGATTTAATGCCTCTATGTCTTGGTACCCACCTAAGTCTGGACTTGTACTATCAACCAATCTTGAGATCATACAGTGAGCACATTGATGGCGGCAACTTTTTTGGAGGTCTTAAGATTGATATCGGTGCACGTATACGAGTGTATGTTATAGCACAACTCGGCTTCTAAAACATTTTGGCCTTCGAGAGGGCCCCGCCCAATTAACAAGGCTTCGCCCATCAATGACGTTGTCGAATAAAAAGCGGGGGCAGCGCATATTACTGGTCTTATCGCAAAGATCTTCAGATGACGCCTCTGAAGGTTGCTACGATTTGACCAGTTACAAGTTGCCGGTCATAGGTCTTGTTGGCGGCAAGACCACCGGTACCAGGACTTAAATCACGGTAACATGGACTTAAATCACGGTAACATGGTAGTCAGGAGGCCCCCGGATTTCGGTCCAGACCTGACTTGTTGAGGTAGGCCCCCTTGGGGGAGCGTCATGGTGGCTGTGGTTTAAACCCAAATCGCGGGAAGGGTCTTCCTGTTGGTTTGACCCATTGTTGGGTAGCAAATAAGTACTGGGTGCTATACCCCTAAGAGCAGTGAAAGGTTTTAGATCGGCCTAGACTCATACCAAGGGTGGAACTTGTGCCTCCAACACATTTCCGAATTGGTATCAAAGTATTGGCGGAGAGCGATGGCAAGGCGTATCCTTGCTCCCATGGATGTATAGGCATCCCGTAAACATAAGTCTACATGAGAGGTGATTTACGTTAAAAACCAGAGACTAATGGCCTTCGAAATATCGATATACCAGCTCAACATCAGACTTCAGTTTAAACCTATCGATCAATTCACAACGTCAGACCTTTAGGGAATAACAGAGATCCTCAAATTCTCATTCTGCGTGACATTTATCTCAAAAGTGGGCAGCTCTCTAAATAGATCCCCTATCGTGGACAATGAAAAATGCACGTGTTTGTCGCCAGCAGTTTTCAGATACTTCCTGCAACAGTCAATGTCACGTCAAAAACTGAGTCCGAGAGAAGTTAATTTAGGCCTGATTCCATTTAATTCATACATCGTCGTTGTAGTTCCATTAATGTCGCCAGGTTGCGCTACGATGATTTTGCCTTTTTTCGGGATTTACCGGCCACTTCGGACTCGCTCGCTTTGAGTCTTACCATTTTTGTGAACAAGTATGTCACAGGAACCATTGAAGATACCACAAGCATAGGAGCATGCAAAACCACTTCTAGAGCAACTGCGTCTTTTTGATTGTAACAGATGACCAGAGCTAAACCCAAAGACTCTTCGAAACGACGTTTTGAAGTATATGTGTCCTAATTGTTAAAACCATCCTATCAACACCATATGCAGTTTTTTGACCAAGTACCCATCATACCATTCATCCCCGAAGCTCCGCCAATTTATTTTTTTTCTTTAACCGCCTGAGTATTTCCTCATTCACATGTGCCAGCGTCATTAAGCAGGACTGGGATGGTAAGTCTTTCTGCCGAATTTCATTATTCAGAGAACCCAAAGGTACTACGATTGTAAAGAGAATGATGAAGATATGCTGCTCTGAGAATCGTTGGCTGATGGTTGGAATTGTCTTCCTCAGGGGACGGGACAATCGACGTTGACATAAAAAATGATGAGGCTTGCAGTCATCATGAGCATGGTTCCCCTGCATGTTATTTTTTCTGCGGTAGAAGCACCTACGACATTAGCGCCGAGTACCCGCAGCCTGATGTCAACATAGGCCGGACACTTACAGAGATGATTCTCTCAATACTTAGGTGCTTAGCAAACTGACTATTATGCCAATAAGCAGTTTACACACTTTCCTAAAAAAATATAGCTGATCTCTTAGGGATATCGGAAGCAATCGTTTGGCCCGAAAGTATTCTGCTGAATCATGTCACTTGTATTTTAGTAATACTCATATGAAAACCAACCGTCATTGGAAGCCGTAACCGAGGTAGTCCTAACATAGGCTCGGCTCCGTTTGGAACTTCCATCAGATCCTTGCCTAGAAATTTCATCGTTAATCTCATTTCGCATGATCTCATTATGACCTGAGAACCAAACAAGATTCAGTGGATTTAACCTTCCGACAGCGTTCAGATAAACCTTGCATTCTCCAACTAACTTGGATTTTGTGTGAGAGTTTAGCAAGGTTTTAACCGCAGCTTGGCTGTCGGCTACAGATTCTTCTCCCCGTCCACCAATTCCTCACAACATTAGGATTGTTATTGCGTATACCTCTACTTCTAACGAGGACTGATGTCAAACGTTGTGGCCTCTAACCATCATCCGTTAACACCCGACTAAATTCATTTTCTCCCTCAAATTCTGGCTGCCACCAGTCTTTAGCGCATGCATTAGATGGCGTGTTCATAAGACAAGAGTCAAAAGACAGTCGGCGCTCAAGGTCATGAAAACTCCAGTCCATATTATACCAGGGCCACTTCTTTCTTAAAAGAAAAGGATTTCGAGAGTGTAGCCCATGATATGAATATCAAGAGGAGGGAGATTCACCAGTGTGTCTAAAGCAGAGCCACCTCCGGATTCGGTCCTAGACGTGGGTAAAAATCCCAACGCTTCAAAGCAACCAAAAGCCTCGTATAAGAAGGGATCGACTGAGTGGGCGTATCTGCAAAACGAAAAAAGGACAACGAAAATCAGACCTTGCACGCACGCGCAAAATGTTCGGCTCTAGAATGGGCCACACATAACTAGAAGAAGTCCAAGATTGCTATTTATTTTGGTGGTGGGGACTGAGGCACTGCTAGGACTTGAAAACTAACAAAAAGATTCAATAGCTAGGACCCAAAGGAATGATGGAGGATATCAAGTTTGAGACGAAGAGCGTTCAAGTTAAAACCAAAACGGAGAGGTTTGAGTTCGGGAGATTGGTTCGTTCGCGCCATAGGAGGTGTGGTGGGTTGGGTGATAGAAGAGACGAGGGGTACGTAGATTACGAGGGTTAGTATTGAGGAAAATAGAATTGTGAAGGGACGTGCATTCAACCTGACCTGAAAGAAGTCGATGAATGAAAAAAAAGTCGGCTGCATCTCTGCGTTCCTCAAGGGTGTTTAGGTTAATAAGGTTGAGACGGTTTTGATAGGGGGGCAGAGTAAAAGAATCATCCCAGGGCAAACCGCGAAGAGCGAATCGAAGAAAACGGCGCTGGATACTTTCGATTCTCGAGATATGAACGCGATGATATGGGACCATACTTGACTGGCGTACTCTAGGAGGGGACGAACAAAGGTAATATAGAGGGACCTGGTCACGTATGGGTTGGTGAATTCTTTGGACCATCGTTTTACAAAACCTAGTGCAGAGTTGGCTTTAAGGACTATCCCATCCGTATGTAAACGGAAGTTGAGCTGCCTATCACACAAAATGCCGAGGTCGCGAAGAGATTCAACGGAGGAGATAGGTTGGTTGTGGAGAAGGTAGAGTCGGAGAGGAGATTTGTGCCGCTTATGTGAAAAGGTGCTGTTAAGTTCCAAAAAATGTTTGAGGCACCAGATCGAAAAACTATCAAGGTCTTGTTGAAGGAGGAAGGAGTCATGGTCTCCCCATGGGAATGGTTTTGAAAAATTTGGTATCGTCGGCTTAAAGGGAGACGGACGAGTGTTTGATGATCCTATCCAGATCATTTATGGTTAATATAAAGAGAAGGGGACCGAGATGGCTGCCTTGATCAACTCCAGAGGTGGCCAAAAATGGAGCCGAGTGGACTGACCTAAAGCGAACACAGTAAAAACGGTTTTCGAGGTAAGAGGATATCCATTTTAACAGTATGGATTCAAAGCCGAGGGCAGACAATTTGAACAGTATTAATCGATGAGAGATTTTATAGAAGGCTTTGCTAAAATCGGTTGCAACTACATCGACTTCGTTGCCGTTCTCTAGGGCAGAGATGGCAAAGGATTCGAATTCAACCCTTCCTAAAGGGCAGGTCTAGGAGAAATAAGTGATTTGCATTGGAAGCTTAGAGCTTCATACAAAATACTTTCGAGGAGTTTGGATATACGGGAGAGTTTAGCGTTTGGACGATAGTTTGTTATTTCGTTCTTTGATCCTTTTTTGTGGATCGGATTTATAAAGGAGGTTTTCCAAACCTGAGGAAATTCTCCTTGTGAAAGGGATAGACGAAAGAGATCAGAAAGGGCAAGGGAAAGAGACGAAGAACATTTTTTTAAGAAATATGGCAGGGAGGCCATCTGGATCGGGTTTAAATTCGTCATTGAGTTGGTGTAATTTATATTCGATATAAGAGGGGTCCAAGATGTGAGAGAGAAGTGGGCCATTGGAGAAGTTCAGTAGGTAACGAAAATAGGATGGATCTAGTACAAAGGAGTCGTTGGTGAAGGATTGTTTAAAAAAGCTGGCAAATAGGTTAGCAATGGTCAGTAGATCGGTTGATGACTTGTTGTTGAAAGAGAGGGAAGGAGGGTAACCATCGGACTTTCTTTTGTAGTTAACAAATTGGAGAAAGGACTTAGGGTCATTTATAAGGTTGACTTGCGCATTATTAAGGTAACGCTGGTAAAGTGAATCGTGAAGTTGCTGAAATGAAGATAAACACCTAGACAATTGGAATAGTCGGAAAAGGATCTGGTACGCAGGAAAACAGCCCATAACTTGCGATTATACCAGGGAGGACAAGTAGATGATGTTTTAAGGCGGGAAAACGGAACGTAAAGACTAAAAGAATTAAATATTTCTTTATAAAAAATGGAGAATTCATCATTTACACTTAGGTTGTGAAAGATAAAGGGGGATCTGCTTAGATAGTCACTGATTTTGTGAAAGTTTGCTTTATGAAAGTCGTAGGATGAGAGAGTTGTGGGAGGAGTGGACTGGAAAGAACGTAAATTACTTGGGTTGGTATTGAAGAAAATAGAATAGAGTCGATGAGTAAAAAGACTGTCATGTATATTCAGGGCAGACCAGGGATAGAAAATTGGAGGAATCGACTTTGTATACCCTCGATTCGGGAAACATGAACCCGGTGAAAGGGGGACCAAGCTTGACTGGCATATTCAAGCAGTGGCCAAACAAAAGTAACAACACAACGTCTGGTTGGTTTTAAGGATTATCTTATCAATATGTGAACGGAAATCAAGCTCTCTGTTGAATAATATGTCAAGGTCTTGAGAAGATTGAACCAGGGAAATAAGTTGACTATAGAGAAAATAAGGCCGCGGAGCAGGTGGGTCGCATTTACGTGAGAAGGTTATAGTTTTTGAGGCACCAGATTGAAAACCGATCGAGGTCTTCTTGAAGAAGAGCGGTGCCATGCGGAGCAGAAATAGTTTTAAAAAATTTGGTATCGTCAGCGTAAAGGAAGAGGAAGGAGTGTTTAATGACCCTCGCAAGGTCGTTAGTAGTAAGAATGTAGGGAAGAGGACCAATATGGCTGCCTTGTGGAACCCCAGAGGAGGCAAGGAAAGGAACTGAGAAGGAGAATCTAAATCGAGTTATAATATCAGTTTACTAGGTAAGACGGTATCCATTTTAATAAAAGAGGTTCAAAGCCGAGAGTAGAAAACTTGAACAGGATCAATTCATAAGATACCTTATCAAAAGCTTTATTGGAATCGGTTGTGATAACATCGGGTTCTTTGCCATTTTCTAAGGCTGCGAAAGCAAAACACACGAGTTCAACAAGCCTTGTGGTAGTTGATCTGCCCTTCAAGAAACCACGTTGTCTAGGCGATATAAAAGACTTGCACTTAAAGCTGTACGAAGCATCGTATAAAATGGTTTCAAAGAGTTTGGGTATATGTGAGAGTTTATCAATGGGACGATTTGGTAGCTTCATTCTTTGAGAACGGCGGAGAGACCATCTGCGCTGAGTAGAAATTCATCTTAATGTTTTTGCAACTTTCCTTCAATAACAGCAAGATTGAAATTTTGAGTGAGAAAGGGACCAACGGAGAAATTTGGTGGGTCAGTGAAGCAAGGGGTATCTGGTACGAAGGAGTTGTTGGCATATGATTGTTTGAAAAATGTAGCAAAAAAGTTGGCAGTGGTAGGAGGATCGTTTGAAGATTGGTTTTCGTAAGAAAGGGAGGGAGGATAACCGTTGGTTTTACCCTTTGCAATTAACCAATATAGAAGCGTTGTAGAGTTCGATGGAATGAAGACATGTGCCTAGATAGTTTGAATGCAACATAACTTGTTTCTTTTGTTCCGTAGAGGGCGGAGGTTACGATTATACCAAGGAAGTGATGTAGAAGATGTTTTATGGCACATGAAAGGAAATGAATTTGAAATAGAGAAGGCTTAGATCAGAGACAGATTTTTTTTTATAATCAGCGCGCACTCAATGAGTTTTTGTACCCTTTTAGGGTTTCTTCCTCCAGACAGGTACCGATGTACTTTGTTTTTAAATGTTTGCAAGTTATAACGTTCAGGAAACATAGAGGTCGGCAGGGCATTGCATAAGCGAGTTGTACGGCTTAGGAAAGAATTTATTTTAGAGTACGTCCGAAAATGGGCTTGAGGATAAACTGATGAGCATTCATAGCGAGACGGGTGTTACGGTTGAAAGTTTAAATGGGCGGAATGCTACTTGCGATTTCAATGGAGCACTGGGGATGGAAATAGCGATAAAACAAGGTGAGACAGGAGACATTACGTCCGTGTTCGAGGGTGTCAATTGATTGACTAATATTAGTATCACCTATGAGTTGTATCGCACGGTTTTGAATCCTATCTAGCAGGTGCAGAGATGTTTTAGGCGCACCTGACCAGATGTGGGCATTGTACTCCAATTTTGGCCGGATGAAAGCCTTATATATTGTGGCCAGATCAGAGGGGGTAAAATATTTCTTACATCGCTTGAGGAAACCTAGATATTTCGCAGCATTTTCGGCGACATCGAATATGTGGCCATTCCAACGTAAGTTATTACTGATACACATACCGAGAACGGAAAGTTTATCGGTTTCGACGATGCAAGTGCCATTCATGGATAATGGCTGGGTATTTGAATTTCGCTTTAATGACAGAAGACAGCATTGAGTTTTGGAAGCATTAAATTCCACTCGGTTGATAGTTCCCCAATTGGGTATGCTGTTAATATCGGAATTTAGTGAGCTTAACATACGCTGCCGTTCCCGTTCTACAGCCGAAGAGCAGGGGCGTGAGTCCGGGAATAAATATGAAAAGCAGAGAGTACTGTCATCAGCAAAGGAATATATTGGACTAGAAGTAGCAGACAAGAGATCATTAATGAAAATTAAAAAGAGTGTCGGAGACAGAACGGAGCCCTGGGGCACACCAGCATTTATTTTGTGAATATTAGACTTGAAACCGTCCAAGACAACTTGGATTGAACGTTCCGAAAGGTAATTCCTAATCCATTGAAGAAGAGAATCATCGATCCCAAAAGATTGGTAAGAGAAGAGAGTTGCACCTCCATGCATATAGCGTTGTGTCATAAGCCGACCAAAAGGAGATAAAAAAGTATATGAAGTATAAGGACCTTTGACAATCTTCAGCCAGGTTAAATTCACCATCAGCGTGACATACGCTTACATATCACCAGACGAAATAGGCGACGCAACCAAAACATTGTTTTAACGAGCTCCTTGACAAAACTTTTCCTAAATATGTCGTTGAGAATTGTTTAAGGTGATTTTGACACCGAAACAGGGAAGTAAGACAACTTTTATAGTCAAAAAGCATGCGGCACCATGCCTGGAAAAGCACGTATTGACTTCACTGCAGGACAGAACATCACTATAGCCAGCACACAGGCCAATCATCTGACCGTAGATCAATCAATGAAAATGATCATGTTGCAATTCATTTCTCGGTCTATACTGTACTTCTTCCAACGCAGCAGAACCCAGCTCCATTGTATCCACATAAAAGTAGTCGATTTTTAGCCAGGAACATGCTAAAACACTGAACAGAGTAAGCGACGCAATCATCATTTTCTGAAGTGAATCTAGCTTCAAATATTTTTAGGGCACCTAACTAAAGAACCAGTTCATCACTAAATTCCAGAGGCACTTTGAGCCAAGATATATGTACATAAGTGTGTCACACACATCCCCAAACAACATCTATCCCTCTACAATAACTTTGTCTTCTTCAAATAATACGACTTCGTTTAATCCCAGTTGAATCTGAGAATTTCCTTTTATTACACCACACTTCTTCCTTTCGAACTTCAGTTGGAAGTGCTACTTCTACAACAACCAAGACCACTCCAGTCCAAAACCAACTCTCAGCCTCAGTTTACCATCCCACAAGAATTCAATCCTTGCGTAACTACTACACCTTGAACCGAAATCAAATCACTGCATCATGAGCATTTACCAGAGAAAGGAAACATTATTCGCCTAACATCACCATTAAGAAGTCCTTTGCGCGAACTTCTTCAATCCATCTATCGTAGGTACGGTACCACGGTGCCAGAACCAAGCTATTGGTTCATTAAACCTGGACAAAAAAAAAAAACATCAGACTCCCAATGTTACGGTTCCGTTCCCCATCTGACTCCATGTCCTTGCCCACTTATCTCTTCCACAAAACAAATAACGTAACGAATCTATCCTCTGATGCAGTAAGTCAACCTGGCCAACATGGTACGAGTATCTCTCTGCTGAACAAACATCTGGCATTCCATCTAGACGAACCGTCAAAATAAATAATTTCCTTAAATTCTCGAAATCCCTGTTCGTTTCATTGTGTGCACCTCACTCCCATCAGAGGACTGTCTACCACTCGACTCATGGGCTTGAGCATATTCTCCGTCCAACGAATTCCATTTCGTTTGCTGGTGGTGAATGCTGGAATTTCTTCCAACAACCGGATAACAATTCCTCGTACCCTTGGTTGGGTCCTGTGTCTTGTTGTCGTAGGTATCTCCAGGGATAAGTATGCTTGAAGATGTAATCACCTAGATACGAGTAAATAAGAAAGAAGTGAAAATAATAAACAGCGGAATGGATTCAAAGAAACAGGAAAATGAGATAAATCCCAAACACAGTGAATTCAGCACCAAAAGTTAATATTGAACCTCTTGTCGCAACACACGTGTCTATTCGATTTAATTGTACGGAAGTGGCTGATAATGGATCTAATGGTTCTGAACAAGACCGAACTGAAGCTGAAAAGACGGAGATTTGTTTTCTAAGGATACACGGTGGCTAGATAGACATCAAAACCCATTAAATAGCAGTCACTCTCGACGATAGGAATACTAACTGGGATCTTCCTATGATCGTGGAGTAGGAACCAAGACCAACCGTGATCATCAATCAATCCTACCCATAATCTGGTTCTGGGAGAATGATTCCAGATTCTGATTTTGTCATAATATCGCAAAATACTCAAACAGAGGTTCACATGTCGAACTAGTGTTACAGTTTAAGCGTCACCTAAGAGCACACAAGTTACGCTGTGCTCGTTGACATTGACAGTAGAACTATGGCTGTTTACTTATCCACGTAAGAAACTACAAAGGAAAATATGTATAACAACTTAAGTGCATCACCAGACGACAAACATGTAATAAAACACAATAGTAACCGACTGCGCATTTTCCTATTGATACAGATGCACCATCAGCCTATTGTCGTTGCATTCTATGGACACCCTCGTGTCCGGCTGCTGGCTAGTACTCGACTCTATGAATGTCTCTAATATAAAAGCCAGCTTGCACCAAACACCAATCAGTTTGAAAACGAACTTTAAGTCAAGAAAGTCTTCAAGTCGATAACATAAGTCAGAATGAATCTAGCATCAATTTTCGTCCTTTTCCTGGCCATTGGTTACCACCATACCGCAGCCGAACCACTTATCTTCGATGTAATCGAACAAGGCATACGTGCCGCAGGCCAGGCCGCTCAAGATGCCGCCGATATCGGGGGATCAATCGCATCCGGCGTAGTAAACACAGCCTCTGGAGCAGCTAAAGGTGCTATTGGTGCAGCTACTGGAATCGCTCAAGGTGCCGCTGAAACCGCTGGATCTATTGCATCTGGGGCAGCTAATGCTGCTCAGGGTGCTATTGGAACTGCTTCTGGAATAGCCCAAGATGCTATCGGAACAGCATCTAAAGTCGCTCAAGATGTAGTCGGTGCCGCTGGATCAATTGCTCCTAAAGTAGGCAATGCAACTGCTGGTCTAGCTGGAGTTGCTGGTTCAATTGCTTCTGGTTTCGTTTCAACTGCTAACAATGTTGCACAAGGTGTAATTAGTGTTGGCACAGAAATTACCAAAGGCGTGATCAATGCCAAGACAGTTATTTTAACTAACCCACGAACTGTCATTCGACAAATTGCAGGATTGGCAAATAATGTCAGTAGCCGAGCTCTACAAACTGTTCTCCGTCAAGTTGCAAACACCCTTAGAGACACCCAGACTAATAGCCGAAGTGCTCTACAACAATCTGAAATTGCTGCTCGCCAAATCAAAGACGGTATCATCGAATTGGGACAAAAACAACAGGCCTCTATCCAGGACTGGGGAAATAGTGCTCTTAACAAGCTGTCCAATTCTAGTGAAGACACCCAATTCAAGGGTCAGGATTTGATTCAAGATGTCGTTAATAAGCATGCTGAAGATTTGCAAAGATGTGCCGACAGTATTGTCAGTTCGTTAGAGCAATTGCAAGAGAAAGCCAACGCAACTTCGGAACGTTACCATGAACCGATGACAAAACTTATTGAACAGGTCGACAAGTGTGCCCAACTTAAAACGAATGACTTCAGAGGCTTGTCTAAGTGTGCTGCTGATACCAGTAAGCGTCTAGGACCTCTTACCTCGGCTCCAGGTGCATTTGCTTCATTGAAGGTTGACTTTGTCAAGGCTGGCATACAAAATCTTCAAAAGAATCGTTGCGTTGCGGTTGCTCTGTCAAAATTCCGTATGGATTCTCAGAATGCCGATAGACAAATTGACCAAATGGTTGCTGATGACAAAAAAGCAAGTACTGAGGGATCACCATCTGATGCAACAGAATCCGACCCACTAGATTCCGAAGGATCAAGTGCTGATGCATCAGCTTCTGACGGAACCGTTTCTGATTCTTCAGCTTCCGATGGATCAGATTCTGACGCTAACAATGCACCAGCTGCCGACTCATCATCTTCTGATGCATCCGCTGCTGATGCACCCGCTTCCGACTCATCATCTTCTGATGCATCAAAATCTGATTCAGGCGCATCTCAAGGACAAGAATCCGACGGAGAAAGTTCTGACGTTGCAGCATCCTAAATACGAACCCATGTCCCGAACTACAATCAAATGGAGTGTTTCGATAAATTTCTAAATTCGATAAATCGGCTATTACCTTTCAAAACAGTAATTGACTTTCTTGTAAAATATTTAAACGACTTAAAATAAATGGTTCTGGCTTATAAAACATATTTTTAAATTCAGCGTAAAGATTTTCGAAAACAATGTGTTGAGAGGTGCTATTGTGACAGATTCGATGATTTTTGAATGATTTATTCTGACAAGTTTGAAAACGTCAAAGAAGAGCCTTCTGCCAGGTTCTTCTTCAATCGTTGTCTTCGCATTCAACATTCAATATAGCAAACGATGAAATGTCAGAAATCCCCTCCACTTTCTAAGTTCTGAGAACATTTCAAATCAATAGCAACTGACGTTTGAACAATTACGATGCAAGACAGAGATTTCATGTTTTCTGTCACTGATTTGACATCTGTCAACCTGTTTGTTTTTGTTTTTTTTTATATTTTAAAGTGTCAAAGGTATGGTGTCAAAAGGAACATGTAGAAGAGAAATTCTCTCCGTGGAATTTGGGGTTATGTTTGAAATTTGAGACAGAATGAAATTAGTGACACAGTTTTACAGAACATTTTACATCGAAGGAGTGACGTTGAACATCCGAAAATGAATCTAAGTAGGTTTCAGTCCACTCACGAACTGACTGGAGAATTCAGAAGAATTGGGAGGAGTTACTCAGATAGAGGATGTTCGACAAAATAAACCCGAGAACTTAAATGAGCAGTTAAAGGCTTTCAGAAATATTGCTAGGGCCTTGAAATGGCAAAAGAAACATCATGGCCAACGAGAGCCCTCTTATTCCCTAACAGGCTAACTGTCACTGGTCTACCCGGTCTCAATAACCTAGTGGCACAAAGGCGTAGTACGGCTTCAATAAGCAGCCTGCAGTCTTTCTTTTCGTTTTGTCTGCTGGTAAGCTAGAGAACCTTGCCATTTGGAGTTATTCTCATATGAAGCCAAGCTGTCAATGGAAGCCCTGGGTAGTGGAAAATTCTCCTATGGGTCTTGCCTAGTAAGTTCATCGGCGATTTCATTTCCCGTGATCCCATTGTTCCTTGGCGCCCAGTCAAGACTCAGTGAATTCAGTTTTCCGACTGTGTTCGTTCATGTTTTTCATACTTAAACCAGCTTGCAAGTCACGAGAGAATTCAGTTAGACTTTAAGCGTATAGGTAAAGACAGACCGTTCTTTGGAGTCTGATAAAAGCAGCAGTGACATAGTTTCTTGAAAACTTATTTCACCAGACAACCAATGCATAGGCCAAAGGACCCTCCTCGGTGGCAAACCCCATGTCTTACCGGAAGCTCCTTTCCACTGTCAGAGCGTAACATGTTTAGTCCATAGAAGTTTGTTATTCAGGATGACACTCGAATACTTATGTAGCTTCGTTGTAGCATCGAATGGTGATACTTCCTGTCTGAGCAGTCACCTTTCTCCTTTTTGAGAGGATTGACTGAAAGCCTATTTCCAGGGCTTCGGTCGTCGATCATGTCTAGGGCGGTTTAGAGTATTTCAATTCCAGGAGGTTGGCCGGTTACAGTGAGTGTTACTTCTACCAAACGTCTTTTTCTTCTCTTCAACTGCACCATAAACGGAAGTCTTTCAAAGTGCGTCGCTTCTGGAGCCCGTTCGACCTTTTCGGTATTCAGTGAGAGGCCCTCGAAAACAGCATTCTGACCAGACTCTTGCCTTTTCTGATGATACGGCATACTCGGTGACTGGAATATAAGATACGAGTATATGTCCCATCTTAGCAAAAAGCCATACAATCTCTTGCGGGATCTACTGAGGCATACATTTGTTAAACACCGCTTATAAAATCCCTTCCAAGAACACTGCAGATGGCGCGCCACACTAACAGGTAAATCCCAGTGTGGCTTCTGGTATAACTATAAACATTTCCAAAATTTAAAGAATATTGCAAAGGACAACGCGCTAGTTTTTCACTGGCTTTTCGGTCACATTTTCTGGCATACTTTGGCATCCGGCCATACAATGTCGCTCGAAAACCACTGCATGATTTGTGGGATTTGGAAACTCTGCCTTGAAAATATTCCAACTACGCACCTCTTTCGCTGGAAACCTACTTTGGAGTATTTGAAGCAAATCTGACCAAGAATAACTCAACCAAGCCGTTGCTGCTAAAGATGTGCGAAACATGTCGCTGAAGGCCTCTTAACTCTGGAGGTCAAAATGATATCGTGATCGTGCTAATTCTACCTTATGCCGCCGCTGGTGGGCAAAAAAGGACGAGTGGAGATTAGATTAGTCGATATCAAACGAAAAACAGCTTGGTTCGTACTAGGTCTCGTGTGCGAGGAACGCGAATGGAGCTAGAGGAGCAATCGTAGGTTTCTCGAGCTCTAACAAGATGTGAAGGTAGTTCACTCTTTAGCACGCTGATATCGAATGAATAGCACATCAATACTCCAGTTAAGAAGAACGACCTGGTTAGAGGCGAACTAATTTACTGTTGAAGACAAAGCTGCAAACTAGAAACTGCGTGTAAAGGACTGATTCAGCTGGGAGGGAAATGCTTTTCTGGCGGAATCGGAAGCTCGTTGAAGAGGCTACCATAGTGGTCGTCCTCAACCAGAACCGAAAGCTTAAATTACTGAAACTGAATAGATTGTATGTGCTATACAGGGGATACACTTTTGCAAACCTAGTAATCAACAAAGTAGCCAAAGCAATCTTAGTTAGAAGCTCTGTCGAACGATGGGCATGCCGCGTAATCTCACCAGAAAAATTGCTATCTCTACGAATTCATTTCACAATGATCTCTTCGAAATAAGGAACTCTGCGTCGAAATTGTTGCGACCCTACATATTGCCCCTCTAAGAAAGTAGGTAACCGGTTAGTGAAATTTATCACGAGCGGACCTCCATATCATATAAGAGGCGAAGAATTGTTGGAAATATGTAAACAGGTGCGCAACAAAAAAATCACCGAAACTGGATGGTATTCCAAGTAAAGCCTTAAAGATCACTATTGTTATATAACCAGACTTATTTTCTGAAATAAGGACGTTTTTTGTGAGCCTTGGAAGATCTAATGACTATTACTTTTGCCAAAGGGACAGGGGAACAAAAATGAACGTTCCTCTTATCGTCCTATTGGAATAATCCCTGAGCGGATCATTTACAATAAACTCTTGCCAGCATTTGTAACAGCGAGTGGTGTATCGAAACACCAATACGATTTTCATAAGGCGTGGTGAACAGTGGACGCAATTAATGAGGTAATAGCTATACAGGACAGTCGCTGGAAATGAGAAATAATTGTGTTTAATTCCGCGAACTGGGAATGAATTATGAACTGTCGTCATCGGATTGAAATACCGGACTATCTCCGTAAAATAATAACGAGCTATTTCTCAAATAGAAGCCTCCCTATGACTCTAACAAGGAAGTTGAAATGCCACATGGCTCGATGTTAGGCTCTCTACTTTCTGATGAAATTGTATGGCCTACAGCTTCCATGTGAAGCGTCGATTATCGGATTTGCTGATGATATCGCCGTGGTGATTGTAGCAAGAATACTAGAAGAAGTCCATCTCTACAGTAGTGAAACCATTGCAACTGTACGTCGTTAGTTAACCAGCTCTGATTTGCAACTCGGCGATGACAATGAAGCGGCGCTTATTACGAGTAGAACAATTCGCGAAACGACAGCAGTTGAAGTTAGAGGACACGAAATCGTTTCTCAAGTATCCCGAAGTTATTGTTGACAGTCGCCTAAGTTGTTAATTAGATAGATAGATTAGATTAGATATAATTTAGATTAGATTAGATATGATTTATTTCTTCTTAATATATATAGTTTAAGTACATGTTTAAAATATTAGAAGGACGCTAAATAAATGGAATAAAAAACATTAAATGACATTCAGTATTTTGGATACAAGACGTATAGAAAATAGTTTTGAATGCCACATCAAGAGGCTGTTAGAATTACATTTTGTAATTACAATATTTTGGGTGGGGTGACCCATTAAAAACAATTAACAAAATTCAAAAATTAGATACAAAAAGAAACAAAAATGGACAAAAATGAATAGAAGCCGAATATTAAACAAATAGAAGTTAAAACTTTAAGAAATAACATTAGGAAAAATAAATAAATTATACCAAATTGTCAGAAATAATAGATTCCAAATAAAAGTAGTTGCACTGAAAAAGCCAATTTTTTACAAGTTTTAGAAATATGCCAGATATTGACATAGTCCTAATGGGATGAGGAGGTTTGTTAAGCAAGCGATATGACGAAACAGAATAAAAGTTACGAAGGGCAGTAGTACGAAATATGGGTACAGATAGCATATTAGACGAGTTTCCACGTAAGTTGTAATTTGAGATCAAGCGAAAATTTCGATTACCAGATTTTTCATGAAGAAAGTCTTCAAAACCTTAAAACAATAAAGGTGACGAACCGGAAGAATTTTTAGATCACAGAACAGTGGAAAACTGGGATGTCTTCTGGGTTTGCGTCAAATCTTTCTTATGATGTGCTTCTGCAAAATTAACAGAGGGTTAAATTTGTTCTGTTACACACCACCCCAACAAGCAATTCCGTATTGAAGCTTAGATTGAACAATTCCATAATAAATAGTTTTTAAAAGCGTCGTTGAGCAGATATTGCGCAAATAGAAAAACTGCCTAAGAGTGAGACGCAAATAATTCCTTAATATTTCAGCGTGCACCGAAAACTTCATTTTAGAGTCTATTGTGAGCCCCAGGTACTTAAAATCGTCTACTTTCTCAATTAAAAAACATTTTTCACTACAGCTGGAACTACTACAAAAGGTGGGACAGCCGGACGTGCAGTTGCAAACAGAGAGTTTGTATCTATCACATTCAGGTACATGGAAGTACACATTAGCTTCAAGGTTGTGTGAAGAAGACAAATTAAAAAATATAATTTTAATTTTGGAGCTTATAACCAAATTATGTTTGGCAAACCAATGTCTTAACAGGTCGAGATGCCAATTAATGCCGGAGACCAAATCCAAAGGACTATTCAAGCCATATGCAAAACCTATATCATCAGCGAAAGCAGTAGGTCTACCTTTGAAATTAAGAGCAAATAGCGAATTAATATAAATTAAAAACAAAATAGGACCCAGAACACAGCCTTGTGGTACACCCAAATTTAGGAACTTAATATCGGTCCTAATCTCGTCAATCCTTACTATCTGCGACCTATTTTCCAGATACGACCTAAACCAATTAAGCATAAAACCACGAAAACCTGCTTTTTCCAGTTTCTTCAACAAAAAATGTGATTGACCATATCGAAGGCTTTCGTAATGTCAATAAATAAACCCGCTGTACATCTTTTCGCATCAAGGTCAGACATTCCATGAGCACAAAACTGTAATAAAGCATCTTCAGTTGATTTACCTTTTTGAAATCCAAATTGCACTGGGTTAAAGAACTCAGTTTTGTTTAAAAAAAACTCACTTCCCTATTTTTTTATAAGTTTTTCAAAGATTTTACTGAAGACTGGAAGAAGTGAGATAGGCCTGTAGTTACATAACTCTGCAGGAGATCCTTTTTTAAACAGAGGAACCACATCTGCACATTTCAAGGCTTCTGGAAATATCCCAGCAAAAACACAACGATTAAAGACATCTGCTAATACGTTTACTAAGAGACATGCAATTTTTTTAAGGACCAGGTTCGAAATGCCATCAGCACCACATGAACTCGAATTTTTTAAAGTGTCAATAACCAATTTCACCAAGAGCACTTATAAAGCCGATGAGTAATATAGGAGGCCCAAAACTGTATAAAGAAATCTCTTCTTGCTGGAACTGCCTTCTGCCTATGTACTTATACAAATGTACGAAGCGGAAATATGATCAAGTGGAAAGGTTAAGTCTTTCGTGCGAGGAGTCAAATCTGCCCCAAAGCACTAAGCATTTCGAACTGTTTCGCATGGTGTTTGTCGTATCTTCAGTGCTACATATCGATATACAGTACTTGCTGAAGATATGGTAAGACTAAAAAGCCAGCAAGATCAAAATGGCCAGAGAAGCTCCCGATAGTGTCGTTGTATATCTGGTTTAAAACGGGGAAGACTGGACTATTGTTAGAAATACAATAATACACTTACCCAGCGACCTTAGATGATTGAAGTCGTAATGTAAAGCGTACTGGTCAAATAATCTAATCGTATAGAGTAAGTTAAGTCTTCCAGCCGACCGCCGTGTAAAATAATGTTTTATGGCGGTGCCACGGGGGCACAAATTGACCTGTGGTTTTAGAAGGTAAGAATCTAGCATCGGCGTCGGCTCGTGAAAGATTTCCACCTTCCAGCGCAAATGAAAATACTGCCAAGTTTCCTAAAAAAACATTCTGAAAATCAAACTTACTTTCAACCGTCTCAGACATAAATTTAACCCTGTTGATCGCAATTTCTTAGTATTCAACCCTACAAGATATGCTAAAATAAAAGACTACCGCGTATCTCATAACAAGATATCTGGCCAACGTAACCACCCTCTTTGATGAGCCCTTGTCACAGTTTATACTCGTTGAAACCTATCTGACAAAAACAGAACCCTCTTAAATGTCGTCCTTCTGTCGAAACCTTATGTCAAATACTCGTATCTTAGCCTACTCCTACTGCAACACTCCTAGAATTTTATCTCCGGCCCTCGATCAGAAGACAGCAAGGAGATTTATCCAACTGATGAGGAATTTTTTTTCTTAAAGAAGTACCTACCTAATGGCTTCGGCCACAGCTTCCTCTTTATATCTTTTATTGTTCTGAGTGATCCTAGTGACCTACGTAATTTTAGTTAGCAGCGCCTGTTTCTCAAATTATCGAATGTTCACGAAAATTTTTTTTAAATCATAGCCCTAAGGAAAATGTCCCCAAGGCATTCTCATTCATATCTTATCCTTGTGAAGTGCAGAAAAGAAATCAAACAACAGAATGGCAGTGTAAAACTTCCAACTAAAAGTAATTTATTCTCGAGAATTTAGAATTTACTCACCATAGCTCTGCAAGTTGATGATCTATAGATATCACTTCCGCCAGATAAACTTTGAAAGTATTTCTTTGTCCCGTACACCGTATCCATAGTGTTTTCAGCTGTAGGCGGCAATTTCAAATTAAATTCTTCTCTCTATTCTCCACTCTCTCTTTCTTTTCAACCCACTGTTTTAGTTCGCCTTCTCCTTTCACTCCCCGCAAAAACAAGAAATTAAAATCACTGCTCTACTTTAGCGTAAATTTAATTTGAAGTTAATTATGAAATCTGTCGTCCTTCCAAGGACACAAGCAAACAAATACAACGAACATCACTCATTTCCCATTTCACAAGTTACAAAATTACAAATACAACTTCAACGAGTATAAAAGACAAATACCGAGGAGGACTACGACTAAGTATCTCGAACTTTAAGCAACACTACAAAATTGCAAACTAAAAAAACAAAAAAAAAAAACTTTTCCTTTTCAATGGTATGTTCGAATATTCGTATCTGTATCTCATTCGAAATGCTAACTCTCGCACTGTACACAAGAATCGCAGAGATGAAATTTCTCGAATTTCCGGTACGAATTTGTATTTCTTTTTAAACTTTATAAACTAAGAGTTGCAGCTTCCAGATTTGAGGTTCAGGTCCAAGTTCAGCTTGAGATTTGTTGCATTTGGGCTTGCTCTCGAAACTTGATCTAAGTCTACAGTCCCATGCGGTTTCTTCTTCTTTCTGGAATCGAACAGAACGCTCTCGGTGAAAATTGTCTACATAAAACCGGACAATCCTGTTCTCGTTTGCTTTGGTCTTCGTCTTCTTTGATCACCGAGAAGATGAAGACGATGATGATGATGAAGAGACTTCAAGTGTATCCACACCATCGACTGGTGGTTGGTTGGACGGCGCTTAAGTTGTGTCCTCTGCAATTATTCTGCAAAAAGAATTTTTTTTTGTTTTTTTATATTCCAATGAAAGGATAAGAACAAGTAAATAAAAAGAAAATTAATTAGATGCTTAAGAAAGCAAAAAAAAAACAGAAGAAACAAATTCGTAGAACCTGATGAAGATGCGAGTACGTAAGAAGTACTTAAACGGGTTGTAGTTGCTGTGCTAGCCTTTTGTTTTCAGTCTTTTGATTGACACTTGATGTGATGTTGTGAGTGTCTTTTTCTGTTTTTTTTTTTTTTTTTCTGGACCCACAATTAGTTAAGACCGTAAATAAAATTACTCAATTAATGTCAAAGGAAATTACAGAAAAAAGAGTGATTTAAGATGATAAGATACTTTCTTTTGCCAGTGGAAAAAGTGAGAGTTGAAGAATTCCTCTTACTCGTAGATGACATCTTTTGATGGCCTTAATTACTGTTGGTTGTTTTTTTTATTTGTTTTGTTCTTACTAGAGGATTGAAGGGAAAATAAATATATTTACAGAGACAAATTTAAACAATCATACCATGAGCGGCACTACCGAAATGCCCCACAAACCGTATTTCATTTGCCTGCACATTATGGAATATTGCGCAGCAACATATTCAACAGTAAGAATGGCGTTGACAGACGTTACAGACAATCAATAAAAATACAATGGTTAGATAGTAAAGAATTGGCTATAAAGCAAAACATGCACAGAACCAAGCAATCTGGAGAAGTCATTATCTATAGACTCTTTTCAATAATACTTTTACAAGAAATCCACCACCCGACTAAACCATGAGCGGTACATAGCCCGACTTAGCAAGAAGCACCAGAGCCACGGAATATCTCTACAAAATCTGACACTACCTTACAATATGTTTAGATCGACTGCGCCTATGTAACAGATCCTGACCAAGAAAATCTCGATTATCTTCAATGATCTAGATGAATTCATACATACAATTTATGATCATTAGGGCAGGCATGATCAGTGACCATCACTGTAGGTCGACCTCGAGAGGTCTAATTATGCATCACCATGCTTTTGACCTTTAAAATGAACGGAAACTGAAACAGATCCAAAAACCAAAACAACGTTGAAAAGCAATTAAGAACAGAACTTCAACTTTTGTGGTCACCCTGGATAGTGCGTTTATCTAAAATGGCAGATTGGATCGGATTACGCAGTCTGTTGGCACATAAATCCGTCTATCATGCAGATGAAGAGCAGAATCGAACCTACAAGCTCACAAAGAAAAACCTTGGTAAATGTGATATGGATTAATGGAATTGGAATGGCATTGAGGAATGATATGAGGTGAAACTTAGAACTTTGGCGCCATATCTCAATTGATAATTGACGTGCTATTGACTTGCTTACTCAGATTGCGTTACAGACCGAGATGAATTTAGGCCCTAACGATCTGTGGCCAAGAATTTTCGCGCAGAACCCGAGGCGTGGTCTGACTTTACTGCGTTGTTCCTCTAATAGGAATCGAAATCCCTTTACACAGAAGCGTTGAAGTTACTGCTATAGCTCGTTGAGCCCATTGATATATGTATAACCTCTCTCAGGATCTGCCAACGCAAACGGAATGAAAGCTCGCCATAGATACTCATATTAATACCATCAACGTTTGCAAGTGATTGTACTGACTTTGGAAAATTGTACCTCTGATGTTGACTTGTGACTTTTGCACAATTTTCTCAAATATGTTGCGAAAGAAATCAAATGGCAGTGCATCCGCTTTCTTTAACGCTTGATCTCTGTGCCATGGGTTCTGACCTTTATCTAGTGGAGAGCGTTATTCATCTTCATTCTGCTCAATCTATCTATGTTATATCGCTATTTCCACCACTAGTGCTTTCTAGAAATCGCCAGTAGCATTCCGCCCCTTTAAACTTTTAACCATAACACCTATCTCGCTGTGAATGATCATAAGTACACCCTCAAGTCCACTTACTCTAAAATACCGTGCTTCGCTCCTTAGCCGTACAACTCGCTTATGGAATGCCCTTCCGAGCCCTCTATTTCCTAGTCATTGTAAAATTCGTACATTTAAGACCAACGTACATCGGTACCTCTTTTTTCTTCCTCCACTTACTTCGCCCGCACTGTGTGCAAACATTTTAAGGGTATACTAACCGTTATAATTATAAAAAAAAAATCTGGCCCAACCAGACATGGCCCTTCAGAGCTTGCCTCTGTATATGCGGTTATATACGGCCCTAAAATCAAAAAAAACAGTAAGCCGTCAATGAAGCTTTTGGGAGAAGTGAGGTGGAAACTGCCAAAATAGGTCTGTCAGTAAAGAAAGACAAACAAAGTATGCTGTCATCATAAAGCCACGCACACCACCGATGACATGGTCAGAATATCACCATTGGCGGTTTGAGGTAGTTAAGGACTTCATCAGTTACAAGCAACGACGACATGACGACATTAGCGGGGGGGTAAGTAAAGGAGAGAAGAGGTCCTGACTACCGCCCTGGGCTTTTGGGTTTTCTCTAGCATCTGTCATGTATTGTGAATATCTGGTCAATGGCTTAAGACTTTCACATACTATAATACAATAGACGCGATGTTAAGGTGATGAATGTCTTTGTTGATGGCGTAGTTTAGAGGATCGCTCTTTCTGTAGTTCGGGCAACCCATGCTAAGATTCCTTTCATTAGGGATACTTTCTTTCAGCCAATGTTGGACATCATCTGTTGTACTCGTATGCTCTCTAATGAGTTCTCATCCCCTGCCTTACATAGCTCGGCATGGAGGCCGTCCGCTTCTGAGATATTGTTATCTTTTCTTCATTTTTTGATCCGGCCGATGGATGGATATTTTTAAAGAACTTAACACTTGAGTGTTAATGCCTCAGCATATGTTAAGTTCTCCGAAAAAGCCGATATTTTATACGCATCATTGCTCGTAGAGCCCGCGAACCGCTTCTGTCTTCCTATGTAACGCCACTTTATTTTGCTACATGATCTTGCGTGGACCTTTCATCAAAACATGGTAAAGACGTTTCGTTTGAAGAACTTTGCTGAATGGATGTCAGAATGTCAGAGATCGATCTAGTTTTTACCTCGTTTGAGCTACTTCGACTACTTTTACTCTTTCAGGGATCTCTTACTGAGTCTGAGGCTTATTACCTTGACTTACTTCCCGGATCACGTAAAGCAACTAGACATTGTAATGCAAAGCAGACTCTGATATGGATGACCTTACTCCTGATTACGCCATAGCCATGACTATGTATTATACTTGGAATACTCAGGCTTTTAATAGACAGACAGCCTAACAATAAGCAGAGGCCCTAGACTACTATTAAGTGGTTCCCATTGCAATCAGAGGAATGTCATGGCATGGGCCGTACAGAAATGTCATAAGAAACAACTATGGCAATAGCTTTGAAAAGAAGAGCCAGGTTAATACAAGAAGTCTTGAACTTAAGATTTAGACCGATTGGTTGACAACAATTTGCACAAAGGCTCAATTTACAAAAGTAAGATTGTTCTGCGTTCAGAATTCTAAGGACGACTTCGCCGAAGACTGCATCTACTAAATCCGCTACCAAATATACGCGCAACATCCAAAGTTCGAAGTTAAGGTGGTCATTGGAAGACGCGACGAAGACGTTGGAAATTAATACTTTCGTCAATCCGTTCAAAATAAAGTCAAAATAGCAAGGGCCAGATGCCCTACTAATAATGATACGAGTATGTTAAGGAGCGCACACCGATTCCATTCCAAGACTTGATCGAACGTAAGAGTGTTTGATGAAAGGAACAGCAGCATCTATCCCCAATTCACTAGGAAAAACACTTCTAAACTGCGCCAAATGTAAGGGCATCAAACCCTTAGCAACGCATATAACTGCAATATATCGTATTGTAGGAGTGCCTTATACTAAATATTTATGTATGTGTTGGATGTTGGAATGCAATTTCACGGATGCATTTGATGTCATTTTGTGTGACTTGTTCGAAACTACGGGCACAAAGTCTGTGCATCTGCGAGTATCACGACTTCAGGTATAAGGCTTTCTCGGTAGTTTTTGACTAAGCGCATTCTTTTGGTAAAATGTTGGGTCCTTCTTTCGAGAATTTGGGACTCAATCTCACAAATGGCACGCTGAATATGGCTCTCTAGGCCTTAATAGTTTGCGGCCTGGCAGCATTCACCGAAAGCTTTACAAATCATCCATTTCGCGATATAATAGTGTCGCTGACTCAATTCAAGGAGTCAATAATACAGTGTGTATCACTATCCTGCTGGATTTGCATATCCTCCGGTTCAATGTTGTCCATATTTTCGAAGAAATAATCACTGACCATAATCTGGTAACTTTGGCCATTGTGTTCGACAAGCTGCGGCTTATTTTTTGAAAAATAAGGACCAATGATGCGGCCACGGGAAAAAGTATTGTGGGTGTTACCGAGTGTTAATAGTCTCTTCTATATTTGCGTCACTCTAGAAACATCTAAGTGATTCATCATCCGCTTTCGACGAGGTCTAAGCCTCTGCATAATACAAGGTGGCGCAAAATTAATCACCCTATCGGAAGATGGTATAATTTTTGCAAATGGCGTCGTGCATCAATCATATTGGACATTTGTGAACTAGACAGCTGTAGTATACGAACAGACAAGCAATGGAGCGTTATACTCTGGAAGAGCGTGGAATAATTGTGTCGATGTTTTTGACCAATAATCGGTCGGGCAAACATTTCGGCGCTTAGCTACTCGACTCGAACAGAGTGGAACCACATAAGACCATGCAGGGCGTGGCCGCCACCGGATAGATTGATCGGCCGAGAATATCGCGGCTGTGGCTGCCGTTGAGAACGAAGAAAGATCAACCAGACGACGGGCCACCAGACGGACCCTACAGCAAATTTTAGTGAAAGACTTACACATGTCCCGTACAAAGTGCAAACATTGTATCAGTTAATGCCTCCTGACCTCGCGTGTGAATTACTGTAAAGCCATCCTCAATCTCAACAACGAAGAGGACGATTTTGTGTCGAAAATCATCATGAGCGACGAGGCGCATTTCCACTTAAGCGGTTACGTCAATAAGCAAAATCTTCGTTTCTTGCACGAAGATGGCACGAAGATGGCACGAAGAGCCATTACAGAGTACAGTATGAATGGGATCTTTAGGGTCTACTGACCCCAAAAAAGCAGCGATTGACAAGAGTAATTCTGCGTCTAATTTCTGCGCTGATGTCATTTCTGCTGGACGAAGTACTTAACTCTTTTGAAGTTATGACTATCTATGTTGACGTTCTGGACAACCGACTGGTGTGCGCGTCCTTTCCTGATGACAGCACGTAACATGCTTTGCTCGTCCAATTACAACAATGTTATCCGCGTATGCAAAATTGTGCGAAATTAGAAATTATCGTGCCTCTTTTGTTGGCCAGCGAGTTTCGTACGATTCTTCCTAGGACACACTGTCAAATGACAGCCCGTCGCTTTGTCTTAAATCTTTCTTGACATTGAAAACTTCGGTTAATTCTTTACCGATCTTGATGCAACATCGAGATTTGTCCATAATCATCCTGCACAACTTGATGAGCATGGCAGAGATGTCAAAACCAGACATGGTGCTGTATATCTCCTCCTATGCACGCTGTCTTATGCGACTATGAAGTCGACTTTTTCCTCCCTCCTAGTTAGATCGGACAAACGATGCTGAGATTCCATTCCTCAGGCATGCTACCTTCTGATCATATCTTACAGATGAGCTGGTGCACCTACCCAACCAAGTCACCTCCATCTGCTTCAATTGCTTCAAATAGCAGGCAATCTAGATCATAGGGAAGAAATACTCTGTCGTCTTCGTCAAGGGTGAATTGTTTATTATGGCTGACAGCCGGATTTTAACGACCATCGGCGTGATATAGTCTGCAGGAGTAATTTTTCCTATAAAGGTCTGTTCAAAAAAAAAAACTCTAGGAAGCCTATACATTGTAAAACTCTCATTACCCAAGTCCTGCTCTTCGGCGTAGAAGCACAGTGGTTGATCGTCTTGCTCGCAAGATTTTTTGAGTGCTTTACTGTCCCATTTGCGTAGAAAAGTTTTGAAGGAAAAGATGTAGAAGCGAACTCTACAAACAGTCTTCTGGATGGCTAGGATATGCAGAGCAAATGAATACCAACGCTCCAGTCTTAGGAATCTTCAATTTCATTCGGAGAGAAGGGCAATTCAGAGGAGAAAGACTTCGGCTTTGGTGGCCCGGTCGAGTAGGACCCCAGTCAACTTCGAGTTCTCAACTTGAGACAATAGATTAAAAGTACGGACCAACTGAAGAGGTTTTTGGGTTGATTCCTAGGTCTATCGAAAACTGTTACGCAAGCTAAATGATTTCATGACCTTCTTTCATGAGCATGATATTTTAGTCCAGAATGTGTAGAATTTTAATCCGAACTGAACTACATACAGCACGGTCAGGTTTTGATATCAGTCCTAAGTCCTATCTAAGTGCCTGCTCATATATTGACTTACACGCTGGAAAAATAGAGGAAGACAAGAGCTTAGACTGAATGTTGAATTAACTTGGAAAAAGATCGCGAGCGTTTTTTATAAATATCCCAACATTGTTGCACAACAACGCCATTTAAGTTACCAAATTCTAAACTGGAAAACATTTACAGTTACATTTATGTATTTCGGGTCTTTCACGGTCCATTGAGGTCTATTACTGTGGTTGGTAAGCATTGGCTGTCGTTTCGAACCCCCGGGATTTCACAAATTTGAATGCCTGTTCCTACATTTAAAAAAACGTCTCTTAAATTGATTTCTTTTTAAAGTTCTGAACACCAGCTGTTCATTTTATTGGCGGCCAGCCTTTCGCAGCCTGGCCAATTCGATTTTCCACTTTTCAAATTTTCAACGTACATCCAACCTTTTTGTGGTTCGAAAGCACTCCGAAATTTCACCTATTCCGAGTGCCTGCTCCACTTGACACACATATCCACAGTATCCGTAAAGTCATTCAACTAAAAAGCCTCCACTCAAAAAACGTCCACCCCAAAATAATTTATTCATTCAATTAATCACCGATCGAGTGCAATCCTTTGCTCCTGTCTACCAATGCCACTCGAATTGAAATGGCTTTGCCATGTCCTTCGCTGATGGTGTTTCTGATTTATTTGACACACGGCTAATTATGCGAAATCAGTTTGCATGCCAAACCCGAAATGGTAAATAAAATTAATTCAACTCAAAGGGCAAAGGCAGTTTTTTAAAAAAAAAAAAAAAAACAAAAAAACCGCAGTTTTCGAAAATTCTGTCACATTTTCGAGACAGCTCTGTCGTGTTTACTTCGATTTTCGTTTGTTTTGTTGATTTTACTTTAATTTTTATAAATTGATTGAAAGTTCAATTAAAATTAAATCAATTGCAGAATTTTTTAATCAATGAATTGCGCACAAAAAATTCGCGTAAATCTACGAGGCCGCCAAAATCAATAGCAACAATTACGTACGAGCGACATTTGTGCATGATGCTTTGCGGGGCGCACTACTGTCAACTTTCCAAGAATCTCTTTTGGCTTTTCCAAAACTTAAAATCGCCGAATAATTGAAAAAGGTGAAATAGAGTAGAGTAGTTAATTGAAGATACAAATTCGAGTTTTACTTTCATTTGTGAGAGTGGTTGCAATATGGTCTCATGCGATGCCATACACTCTGTGGCAATACGGCGAAGAAGCATCTCAAGAAGTATCTTTTGTTTGTTAGGAAAAAAAAAAACTTTCCATTTCGTTAGATTGTGTTGCCAAGGTGATAGGAGAAGTTGCAGATGGTTTCACATACCAGGCGAGAGTTTGCCAAGAGCGCATTACTATGATAGAAGTGCCTATTGAATGAGTGGAGAACTTGTCCGTGATCATGGTCCAAACAATCGAGTTTTCATCTTTTAGCATGACACACTCGACGGCACTTGACTAAAGCCAACCGTTCTGAGATGTATTGGGCTGCACCATGTGTGATTTGCTGTCTGTCTTTAGTGCCCAAAATTGAAAGTAACAACTATCCGGCTGTTTTATTTATTTATTTTTAATTTAAATATTTTTGTTAATAAGCTTTGAAAATAAATAACCATCGAGTGCCTGCAACCTAATGCCAGTCTAATCCGGACAGGGAAATTGCTCTGCGATGTCGACGCCACTCTCACAATAATAGTATAACTGATGCCTAGCAAGAGCGCAGTTCTACCTGCATGGCGACAAAAAGCAATCCACAGGCCAACCTTTCAGACAAATTAGTTAGGTTTCCTTGGTGTTCTCACAACAAACCCAACTAGCAATGCGAGCCCCCAATGAGGACGCAGGCAGTCGTAATACAGTTTTGGATGCGAAAAACTCTCTTCTGAGCCTTGGTTAGCAATTTCAATCCCCGTGACCTGGGAGCCAAACAAGACTCAGTGAATTCAGCCGACCTGGAAATAGTAAAAGGGCTTAAAAAGGCATCGCATTCACGTTCTGAATATTGATAAAGACGCAGATACTTCGCCTTCTTCGCTATATATTGTAGTTCGATGACAACGAGGAGGGAAATCTAACGTTGTCGTCTTCCAAAACGAGACCAGCGCCTTCTAGCAACTCTTATCTGTTGTAGACGCAGCCGAACTCATTCTAGAGGACAGTAATAGTTGACTTTTACTTTCGCAACAACAGAAACTGTCGCGTTATTGCATCTGCAAGACCGGAGTCAAAAGACAGTCAGCGTGCAGGGTCATAAAAATTCCTGTGCATCATACTCGTATTCCAAAGATCACTTCTTTTAAAAAAAAGGAGTGTGTCTTGAATAGAGTCGGACGTGCTTGGGTAGCCTCCATCCATCCGAAACCGTGCATTAGAGTCAGGTAAAAGGAATAGTCTGGTGAAAGCCACCGATGCAGAGGATACAATATTTATTATCATAGCCATTAACATAGATCGGAAGGAACTTCTCCGGTGGCAAGCGACGTATCTTGCCGAAAGCTTTTTCACGCGATATTCAGGATAAAACCAACATACTTAGCATTTTTAGCACTAGATGGGTCAGTGCAGTCAGCTTCCTTCTTCTTGTGAATAGAGCAACCTCAGTTTTGAAAGGATTGACTGAGTGAGCATTTCTATCTCAATTATGTCTAGAACTCTAGACCAAATAGTCCCAAGTGCAGCTTCATGTCTGAAGCCGACAAACAAACGCGATACCACGCAACCCGTGTTTAGCCCTGCCATCACATATTGGCCTCATTTGTCATCCATGATTCTGTTATCTACTATAACATAGATCCGCAAAGCTGGTGATTAATTTCAGCTAGATTGTTGGGACGTACTCCCTATGACTATTCCTCCTTGCCTAGTGTGCCTTAAATTCTGTCCAGCAGATTTTCAAGCGCAGTGTCGCAAAATTGTTTGCGTTGATAGACATACTGCATGTTGGACAGTAAATCCATTCGAAAAGAAGTTTCACGCACATGAAGCTTAACAAATCCCTCAATGCTGCTCGACATGAAGGAAGTCAGACTGATGGTCTTGGCGAGCGTCAGGTCATCTTTCCCGATTATCGGTATAAGAGCTACTTTTGCTGTATTCCAGGGGTCCGGTATGTACTTTAGTGCCAAGGTATGAAGCAGTGAAGATTCTAATTAGTGCTGCCAATAGCAGGGAAGCAGCCGAGGCGCCCATCCGTCACCACATTCGATGGCAGATACCAACAACGATGGGTTCGATTATACAGTTCCCTTGCAACTTTAGTGATAAAAGGTGACTGGGAGCCGGTGCTGCACTGGTGCAGGTTACCTGTGAAGTGAGCTTCAACCACGAAACTGAAAGTCTCTGAGTGATTCAAATGTGTCTAAACACTTTTCTCTGTCTTCTGTCTTGTCCGAGATTAGGTGATGGATTTAAAAATATTTCCGAGCCATTCGTTTAAGTGTGTCTAGTTGGTTTTCCTCGAATCCCTTCTCTTCAACAATTTTTAGAGTTCGCATCCATTTCTGATGCGCCTACGGTCTCGCATGGAAGCCACCGACAGTAGAAACCCTGCATTTAATGGCGAGTGAAGGCAAGCATTTGTAAAAAAAAGAATTCGGCTTTGAAGAGGCGCTATACGGTAACACGAGAACAGCTCATCAGCTCTACGAGGCAAAGTGAAGTGTAGAACAGAGCCTGAGATCGCCGCAATCGAGCAAGTCATTACTAAAAAGGATTTGCCAAATCTACAAAATCCGAACAGAGAACAAAGACACGAAGACACAATCAAAGAAGCTCCGTATCATAGTGCGATCCACAATGATGCTGGACATAAGTGAAAAACACTTCTGCAGACTTCTAAATGCCAGAGGCGACTAGAGTTAAGCGATGAAGGCCAAGATTTCCATCAATCTAACCAAAATGAAGTAAAGATTGGATAAACGGCAAAAACTGATGAAATTTATCCTGAACTAAAACTGCGTTTTAGAAAATACACGAAGCCTTGTCTGAGACCCTGCCTAAATAGTTAAAAAAAAGGTAAATGTAATTTGGAAACCTTGAAAGGAAAACGAGAGAAGTATAGTCTTATAGGTTCAGTCTCTTAAAAGCCCCAATTTTAACAGAATTGTAAGGATAGGGAATTATTGAATGACCAAGTCGCAGCGGCAGAGATCAATCCTGGTCTGAACGAGTCATATTTAATACCGTTTCAAAAATAAGGTAAATGGTGCTGTATTTGTGAACTGCGTAAGACAGAGTACAAGGATAATTCTTAAATATTTCAAGACCGTTCTAAGTATTTAAATAGCTCACCTTATAAATAACAGGATCAGTAATCAATCATTTAAAATATTCATCATCGAAAGTGAGAACAAGAGTAGGCAACTCTACAACGGTTTGCCACAAGGGTCAGCTGTAGCCCCACTCTTATTCATTCCGTACATGCATGACATGCGGTTAGCTCTTATGAAACCACGATCTGGGTTCTTAGTGTTCCCGATTTAGTACGTTACAAAATGTATTACTTTCGAAGGAGACACATTTCAGATCGATTGTCCTCCTAACCGCCCGGCCTTCTGAGAAGGAGAGTGCAGAGTTCTGTCATCTTTGGGCGTTAAGATTTACTACGAACAAAGGAAATCGTTAAGCTGGAACTTACGGCTGTCGATAGTCTTCTTCCAATCGATGAAGACTTGACTCTTTATGTAAAATGATTCACACGCTGGACATGGTTTGATACGCATCATTTCTCGAAGATTGGACATGGAAGTATCAGTGCGAATGGTCTTATACTAATCAGCTATTTTAAACAAACTTTAAATGTTGCCTCAATCGTGGCATCCTTCGATTTTCTTTGACTGAGATGCTACTTGGATTCGTTTCTGTTTTCATAGGATTTTTTTTCTTCCGTCTTCCTGACTCGCTTGTGACCCGATTCTATAGTTTTTGGTTCGGCATCCTTTTATGTGACTTTAGCTATTCCAAGAGTGCTGATGCATTCAATGTACATTTTTTTGTTTTATCCATGGTGAAGTGTCTCTTCGGATTTTGGATCGCAGAGGGACTAGAAAACGATCAAAGCCCATATTTGCAGTCCTGAATTTGGGTACATTCAGTAAATCTGATGTTGACTGATTGTCTGGTGCTTGCTAAGTGGAATCTTTTGAAGGAAGTCCCTTGTGCTATTTATTCTCGGATTCTGTGAAGTTGCAGTTTGATATCGGGAAACTTGTATTTACTGTCGTTTAGTAAAGGCTATGACTTCATTCGAAGCATGTGTCTTATGTCCTTGAATACGTTGTTAATAGTCTTCAATCTGGAGGACCGGACCATGTTTGTGACCAGGTATCTCAGTGCCAGTGGCTTCATAAAGAGATGTGTGCGCTCCCGTCTACCAGGAAGAATTCATTGACCATAACTCATATTCCATTATAAATCAGATTCCAGGACTGAGACTTTTGTGACTTTGAACTCTACCTTCATTGGTCTCCAGACACCACACTCGGCTTATCTCAATTCCATTGAATATCTCCAACTCTTCAACTCTCCAACAGTTTGCCCTAAAATTAAATGAAATCTTTACAGTCTTGAGTGTATGGAAGGAAACAAACTTCTTAATCAACCCGGCAAAAACACTTTTGTAACTCGAAATCTGCGGTGGACATTTTGAACAGTTGTCTAAGATGTAAGTTCCTGTTTCACTGAGTAGCCCCCAGGGCGATCTAAAGGCCACGACCTTATAGAATGAAAACCCAAAGGACTAAGTATACATATGAGACTGGCGGAGTATATGCCATACGAGTATTGGCCACTAAAACAAAAACCTTCGATAACTGTCATTTCTTTGACTCTATTCGTATCTTGCAAGTACATGGATTGATGGGTTCATGTGTGCTAAGTGAATAAAGTGTGGTAGGATCTTGTGAGCCTTAAGTTCTCCTGTTTTTTTTTTTAAATCAGTAAAACCGTCTCAATCTCCTTCATTTTCCACATGCCTTGGAACTGTATTCATCTAGAGCCAGGTTTGCATAAGCCGTGGACCGATCTTGCCAAGAGAACACCTTAACTCCTTGCCACACCTTTTTACTCGTTGAAAATAATCAAATCAATTAGTTTCCCGCCAATTTTCTTTCACCACAATCCTCCATTAGTCGTCGCACGGTTTAACCGTCACAACTTTCAATTAAAGCTGAATTCGATGACAATGATGCAATTGAATGCGTGCTGTGAAAGTCATCAAAGAATTTGAAATGGAAAGCAATAAACCGATTGGAGGGGCACATATAGTAGAGAAGATGCTCCATAAAAGATTCCCACAATTTAATTGTGAAGTCACGAATGTTATTCGGAACCAATTTAGACTTTACAGATGGATGCTTAGGTTGCAAGTAACATAATTTCTGAAAAATTTGAATGTATGAAAATTATCGTTACGTGACAACGTAACGTTGTGTGACGATGAACTGTGAGGCGATTAGATTTGCAGATGTTACGACACTTTTGTGAGACGAATTATCAAACACTGCACTGATCAGAAACTCACAGATGACACAGATTGTGGAGGATTTTTGTTGGCTAAACTAATTATTTTAAAAGTAGAGGTCTAAGAGTAGAATCCTGTTGTATATCACTTTTGGTGGAAGTACTTTCAATCACTGCTGCAGATATTCAAGAGAAGAATATCCTGATAAGTATGAGTGGCAACGGCGAGTTAAATTTACCTCCTCCTTTACGTACCTCTGTCAGGCCAATTTAATTACCCTACGTTGCTGTGCCCAAGAGTTTCAAATATTGTAGCTCTGTATATCTAACTCTAACTAATTTCGAATCCTCCTCAACCGTTCTACGCCACGTCTGCTCAAAGGGAACTCCTTTCCTGCCTGGCTGGGTAAACGGACTCAGTTTTATGGTGTTACCGATCCATTTCTTCATTCCTTCCTTCGCCATATAGGCATAGTCTCTAACTGTTTTTTATGTAGCTTTGAATCAGTTTGGCCCAGAACACTTTCAGGTTGATTTCGAAACATATTGGTGTTTTAAAGCGCTTGGTGCCACGTATTCGTCGTATTCGGCCAGAATGTCGCACAGAAGGAAGTTGTTGCACGATAATGCGCAGTCCCATCGACCGACACTTGTGACCGATTTTTTGGCTAAAAATGGCATTGGCACCGTACTACTTTTACCCTTTCGGAAAAATTCATTTGCCAATGAAAGAAAAGCGTTTTTGGATGTAGAAGCCATCTAAAAGGCTTGAACAGAAATCCTGAAAGGCATCCCGGCCGACAATCTAAAACACTCATTCGACGGGCCCTTAGACCATGCAAATCGCTGTATTGAGTCGGAAGGGTATAGGCTGAGATCCTTTCGCAAAATTCGCCGCAATGATGTTTGGGCGATGTCCAATTCCTGCGAACGGCATGGAATAAATTGATTTGGGTCGCTGTCAACTGATGCACCTACATCCTCAGTCTTTTCAACACTCCTTGCATTTCTTTCTCTCACTGATACCGGAACATTAAGCAGCGAGAATATAGACTCAAATTTTTGCATCAAATTACGAATTGCGAGCCGGGTGGGGCGATTATAACGACCGAGAATTGGCGTTAGCGCTCTTAAAGTTGAGGCCGCCGACTCCGAATTTTGGTAATAAATTCTAATAATTTGTAAACGTTGCTCGTTCGAGTACTGACCCATGACCAAATGGAAGACATTGATGAATGTATAGTTCTTAATGGAAAACCCTGTACAATCCGCGTGTACATACGCATCAACTCTCCAAGCCGAAGAACCTCTTAAGAAAGTCGTCTATATATCCTTTCTTGCGCAGTACGACGTCAAAATCATATTCGATGATTTCAATTATAAAATCGATAGTAAAACGCATATCTGCACTAGCTGCCTTCGCGAAACGACAACAGACAATGATTTCCTGTTAGCAGAATGCATGAAGCACAGTGATAAGCTCAATGCTTACACAAAAAAGGGTCCACTTGGCGACTGGCAACCTCCATTGAATTCGACCACATACTGATCGATGAAAGTTATGATTTCGAAATCCTTTTCTAGTCGCCGAACAAATATTTTAAATTTACGTGTTTTCCCAGGTTTATTGTAGCGGTTACATACCTTTCCTGAACCTTTATAACAGTACATCTCCAAATTTCGAGCAAAACTCCAGTTTGACGTCCAAACAATACCTGGTTAGCCCCTTGAAGAGTATACCAATTCTGATACGCAATTCAAGTCTGGTGCCATCACCTGTCGATACCACATAGACAAACAAACCGAAAACTTTCTCAACCTACTGTTCAGCAATGTGAAGTTTGTGAAAAAGGTTGGAAGGCTGATATTTTGGTTTTGGATAGATTCATCTTAAGCCCTACTATGGCAGTCTCGGACCTAATTTCCGGATCATCCACTGAAGGCAGATTATCTCATGCGAAAGCAGGCAAAAGAAATCATTGGATGCTTCCGTCTGTCTGACAGCATTACGTTACGAAGGGACAGGGAATCTTGAATCTTTATAGATAGCCTCAGTAAAAGCGATGATCTTTTCAGGATCTCTCCTACCCAAGACTGTCTAGAGGAAAGCTAGATCCGCAAGGAGATTCGGTGGTCGATTCAGGAAGATCCGGACCCTAATTGTTTTTTTATTCTGTCTAGGATTTTTTGGGATACAGGTCATTATTCAGGACTATCTCTATGCCATCCAAATTATTCAACATCATCACGAAGGGCTCTCTTCGTTTCCTGAGTTGATTTTTGTCTGATTTGAGTACTACGAGTAGTAACGAGTTCTCTATGCACTCTCAAACGGTTAGTGGTCTTACATCTGCCCTGGTTTGCTGCATCTTCGGCCTGTACAGATGAGTGCAATGTCATAACGCGTCCTTTCTACAAGATACTGGGATATTACACGGCACTGACTGCAGTCTGGACTCCAGCTCTCTACTGATGTCGACATGATGTGGTTTCTCAGCTTCGTTTCGGCATAGAACCTCTGCCATTTGATTGAAGAAACATTTTACTCACATCTCCAGTAGTCGTCTCCGTTTGTGTACTAAGATTCTCTGATTGACTTTGGTTTTGGCTTAGTCCTGCAACTGAAATCAACTAAAATGATGGGGTCAATGGGCAAAGTACATGAGATACCATAAAGTGGTGGCCACATCCCATTGAGATCAATGCTGTCTGTCCATCAATTGGTGCTTTGCTGATTTTGACTGACTTAGTGACTAGGAGATCTGCATTTTAGAAACTGGTAAATCTCCTGAGTTCTAGGTGGATTCTAACTGACCCTAAAGGCGTATATTTTGCTTAAGAGGATTCTGGCATTATGCCGACTATTAGCAATCGTATCGTTATCTCCACAGCCAAAGTTTGACATCGTAATACCAGTTTCTACCCGAAGCATTCATTTCTGTTTCGGAGAAAATTGGATTAAACGGGCAGGCTGACTGAAACTCCCCCAAGCGGCACCTATCTTTGCAATCTCCGAGGAAGCTTATTGTTAAACCGTCGGAACGCATAAAGTACTACTTATTAGCGATGCTGAAAGGTGTTTGTCTACGGGTCATATTTTTTGTTATAAATCGAACCAACACCTGTCGCTTACGAGGCCTAGTACAAGGTCATTGGTACCCATGATCGTCGATTCAGTACTTGAGCATTAAACCTATGTCGGTAGTTGTGAGCCATTCCTTTCATTTCAGATGAATGTTTGTTGTTAGAACTGAGTAGACATCCAGCAGCTTTTTTTGCAATATTGAAGTCGACAAACCCCTTCCCGTGTTATTCCGATGTCCGAACGCATTTTTTCCCATCACGTGATGAAGGGCAAAGTCGGACTTGTCAGCAAGTGATGTCAATTAGAACCGGCATGCAGTTGAAACATTAAGTAACCTTTTAGCCTTACTGTTAGAGATATCTGTCAGCTTAAAATGTTATAAGGATTTATCAGTTGTCTGCGTGATACTCATTTCAAAGCTGTATCTCACGAGTATATCCATTAGACCACTGTGCATTTGCTATCATCAAATCTTGCTTTGGATTCGTATTTCTTCTTCTGGTCAGAAGCAATTTTTCCTTCTTAAATTTCTGACCATTATTCGAATGTAGGTCAAGATGGTAACCATGAGATAATCAAATAAAATACACTTCGTCAACTGGATCAAGATTGATTTTAAGTTATTACCCACATGCATACGTATGTTATTGGTATACCTACGTGTCTAACTCTTCCAGAGAGAGGTTATAAATTTTCAGAACCCAGTCCACAATTTATACCGTGAGAATCAACCATCGTTCGTCGCTCAATTTCTCCACTGTCCACCTCTTAACCGTGATTGAATACCACAAACTAATCAATCGCAATCTTTCACTTCTTCAAATTGTGGTATAGTGGCGGAGGTAACCATTACCAAAACCAAACCACCATCATTGGAAGTGGTAGGTTGGCATGCTTTTCACGCTCAACATCAACATAATCACCACTGAAACGTTGACCTAAATGCAAGCAATGAGGTTTTGATTGGAAGCGTATCCATGCCATGCCATGTGATTCACACTTTGGTGTGGTAATTGACTTCCTCCATATTCCACGGAGTCCGATGAGTGTCCACTGAGTCACAGTGCGGTGTTTCTGTACGAGTATCTTCTGTAAGAGTGACAAGATACTTGTTTTGAAAGAAAACGACTCTTCAAAGTTACCGTATCGCACACGACACACCAGAAATTCATTGGATTCCATTTGTCCGCATCGCATCTGAAAGTTATGTAAATGGGAGTGGTACTCGTAGTCTGAAGAGATACGTTTTTTTATTTTACTCTCCAGGTTTCTCCATATGACGATGATGGAGCTGGATACCATGAACAGAACAGATAGCACCTCTGGCATCGAATTCACTTTGGTGAAAGAACTCGTTTTGTTGGTTGTCTAGAGTTTGGACTTACACTGAACTGGACACGTTGTCGTCCAAAAGTAAAAGTTACGAAAATTAATTGATTGAACCACTGTTTCGTTTCTATGCACTTGTCATAGGCATCATTTGTGTTATGGGATGTCTGAGTTGAGAAGAGGTTACAGGCCATCTTTTGACCTCATTCCGGAGGTAGAGTAGTCAGGGTTTTTTGGATTGTAAAAATTAATTAAAAACCAATAGACTTATGATGGATAGAAGTGGTATCTTGGGTTATTGGACGTGTGTCCCACTTCGGAGGCAAGTGATTACTATGTTATTAGACAATTACTTGAGCTAAGTATGGACTTTTGTTTGGAGTTTAATGTGTGCTTGGGGTCATTAAAGATTTGCTTAGATGATCATAGAAAATTACTAAGATTTCCGATGTTGGAGATACTTTTTTGTCCAAATGATTTGTACCTTATCTGCTTTCTTCATATGTATGATTTTTTTTTAATAACCGTGGAGAAAGGCAGTATACAGGGCAAGTGAAATAACTTTACGACTTTTTCTTATTGCTTGGTGAATTTCTTTATATGACAAATGTATCTTCAAATGGTCCCAGAACATCGATTGACAATCAGTGGAGATATACCAAGCAGAGAAGTTACTAAGGATTCGCTAAATTGACTACTTAACCTCCTTTAAATATGACAAATGGCATACTCCCCGCACAAGCCTAAGATACAACATGCCTACCAAGGTGTAAGATCCTGTGAAATTCCTTTTCAATATGTGATGAGCAGAATTGATGGTGCAGTCGATATGAAGGAGTACACTATGGGCATTTACATCAACATTGAGTGTGCCTTGGACAACGCAGCAAATAACATGCCTGGCCTTGCTCCATATTCATATCATGGGGTGCCTTCTCTTAGCCATCTTCCGCTTAAAGACAAGACAAGTGGAGTTTTGATGAGATCGATCGCCGATTGTCTCTTTACTCTGGCTTTACCTAATTGATGCAATGACCCCAGAACTCATATTCCTGCAAAAAATACGGAATCGACTTTCCCCGTACCCAAAAATAGTTTTAGTCAGAGTCTAACCCAAGGAACTAATTTGCTAGGTGGAGTGGCGAAGCATAAGCATTTCTGTAGCGACATCCAAGCTACGCCTAAAGCCTTGCTGAATCCTTCTAAGCTAGAATTCAAGACTTCACTGAACGCAGTCGAAAGGTTGAATTCACTGTGTGCTGTCCAAGTTCCAGTTCACAATGAGATCAGAGCAAATGAAATCACAGATGAACTTCCTAGGAAGTGCTCATAGAATAACTTTTTAGGACGCGAACATGCGTTATGACTGCCGTCGTTCTAGGTTTCGGCTTCCATTGACAGTTTGATGTCATATCTGCATAACTGCGGATTGAATGACTTTTATGGTTACTGCTTCCGGATGTCTCTCAGAGGTCAGAAACTTTTCTTTTGTCCCTCAACCAGTAGACTGCTTACTGAATGCTTGCTAAGCACCAAAATCTGTCGAGAAATTTTAGAAAAGGCACATACAAGTACAATGGAGTAGTTCTTTGTCTCAGTGCGGTACTAGCAGGATTAACAGAAAAATAAATTTTGGCAAGCTGAAGTTCCGCCCGATTAGATGAGCCCTTTCCGTTTAGATATCCAAAGAGTTGTCAAGAAGTCGCTAAGATGCGCAAAAAACAAAACAAAACAAAAAGGCATGCTAGAGAGAATACTGCCAAAAAATTCCTTAAGAAATCAAGCGAAAGTTCCTCGGAAAATAATATTCGTTGGAAGAATTGCCCAAATGCGATCAAAGGACACCCTACACCTTCTGAAGCTACTTATATACATTTGGAACTTAAATCTTCAAGGATTCTCCAAGATTTCTGAAAAACTTGGGATTTATGTGATGGCGGATGAATCCTAATTGTCAATAGGATACGTTTGCATCCCCTATTTGGGGTACGGGCTCCGATCTACTTGTTCTCTCTGTTCTACGAACGAAAGCCTTGCTATATTCCACAGAGGAGTCAAATTAAACAGATGCACGCGTTTGACTAACGCTAAAAACTCAATCAAGAACGGCTTAACCTCCTTGACTACAGCCTATTCAGCGTTAAGAAGATCAAGGAAAGCACATTTCCCCGACGGTTTTACAGGTACAGCCTGGCTGGCTTCCGGCCAGAAGAATTTATAGCACAATAATTGTTTCACAGCCAACTAAGTCGACCAAGTTGCGTCACTATTCGGAGCCCGATTATCTAACAAAAACAGTACGACATGATAAAAAGCAACAGCATATAGTGAGCTCTTAAGTATGAAACTTTCCAGTATACCATCACTCTCCCGAAAGTCAAGGATTCAATGTCACATAAACTTCAAGGGGCAGCCGTGAAAAATCCAAAAAAAAAAACGCTGCGATGGACAAGAGGGAAAGGAGTAGTTTGTATGTACATATATCAAAGCTAGCTATGACCTCTGCCATATAACCGACTCGATTGTCGACGTTTGAATGCCACAACTCAAGTTACTTAGTTACTTAGCTGCCGATTGAGCTAGTCGTACAATTCGCTTATGGAACGCCCTGCCGAGCTCTTGATTTCCTAGTCATTATAGTCTGCAAACATTCAAGACCAACGTGTATGAGTATCTCTCTTTCTCCTTCTTTCCTAACTTTCCTTCGCCCGCGCTGTGTGCAAACATTTTATGGGTAAAGTACGCCAGGTTTTTCCAATATGTTCTTGTCGGTTGAACTCTCCAAATTTGGAAATTTTTGTTGAAATTAAGTTTACCCAGTTAGAATATATGTACAATACTACGAAAACTGACACATACTACGGAAATATGTTATAAGCGGCGGATTGGGGCAACAAGTCTTGAGTTTTCGATACTTGAATGAATGCCTAATATCAACCCATACCAAGGCTTAACTCCCAACATAAGCATGATTTGCTGCCAGAGAATGTTTCTAACGCCACAATAAGAAAGAAGTAAGTCGGATATGACATCACTTCCGCAAAAGATTCGCAGGCGATTAAAATGCCACTTCAGCTAGCGCATAATTTCGTTGTCGCAATATCAACATAAGCATTCAAGACATTCCGAATCAATTAGACTTGTATACAGTCTTGAATCACCAAATAGTTGTAGCCACAGATTCCACTAAAATAGAGAAATTTCAGAACATTTGACGGTCAGGCATGTTTCCCTCAACCTCTTAACAAACCTTATTCAACCAGCACAAAGCGCTGATTCGCTGAATGCATTCAGGCCCCAAAATATACTCCTGTGTTGAGTTCAGCGCTGCTTATGAAGACAAAACTGGCTCATGCGGAGAAAATAAAAGAGCATGAGAAGTGGCCGTTGGGCGAAAAAGTGACTTCCTGTTACAAGGATAATTGTTGGAATTTCTACATGAATACTGAGAATTTGAAGCACCTCTACTGGCGGGAAATTGAAACCCGGGCGTTGACAGCCAATATTTTCGCTCATTTACCCAAAAAAAATAAGGAAAGCAAATCCAATAGTATAGTGCTGCGGACGGTGTTGAGTGCGATTTAAGATCCTGTAAACCCAATTGACCAAATTTTCACATAACAGCAAATCACCGAGAAGTCCAGATTGATACTCAGTCTCTGTTTATCGAATCTTCTACAAAGACGAGCTTTAAAGAGGCGTTTCTTAGTTTTGCCCATCAGATTGTCCAGAATGTTGATGATGAACGCTCACTGCTTTGTAAAGCTCGTACCTAGTCACGTTAGTCACGTAGTTTAGACCAGGTGATGCGCATTCAGGTGACTTCTTCAACGTCATTTTTGAGAAAATTGCTTTAAACTCCCAATCCTAGATCAGAGTCACGGTTTTCCAAAAGTCTGTGCATTAGCTTTCATAGGCTGATAACATTCACAGACCACAGCGAGCTGTCACTGGTATCGGAACAGAAGCATTTAAATCGGCTTAGTTGAGCGCAAAGCCAAGTACTCGGGACCAATAACAATGGTTGCACTTCATCAACGAGTCGAATCAAACCTCACAACAAGCAGCTACAATCTTAAGGCGCAAATGAGTAATGGAACCTTGCCATGAAAGACCTAAGTACGAGTGCATATATAAAATCCTCATGATCCCAGTCACCCTCTATGATGCAAATGTATGAACGCCATTGATTGCGAATACCAAAGCTTTATACCAAGCTAAGCCGGGATCAAGTCTTTTGAGAGTAAAGGCTGTAGTATGTCACTACAGGCATAAATTCTGTCTCGAAAAACCAATTGTCGATTGCGAGGTTAAAAGCAATCTAAACTAGGTCAATAAGTATGAGAAAAAAATGCCTAAGCAACACAGTTCTACGCAGAGACAGCCTCGATACACATGCAGTGCTTTAGCGCTACCAGAACAATCATGATAGGGTCTGGATTTCAACCAAAAAAAAACTCATTAGACACTCATCGGAAATAACATCTTACTCCCGAAAACCACTAATAATCTCCCTTTTAAGCCCACTCCTGTTTATTTCATTTTAAAAATATGGGTCATAACATTCAGCCCTGAGGTTGTCCACTGAAAATACAGAAAAATACTCCACATCCTATTCGCTCCACTTTCAAGTATTCTTTTAAGTTCAAAACGATGCAAAAAGTACCTCCAAAACAGTAGGACATAACCATACTTGTACTTCTGACCTCGAAACCTCAAAGGAGTACTATTCCAGTAGGGCAATGGATGCTGTGTGTCCTCTGTGGCTAGTTGCGGTTGACTTTTACCACTGTCAGCGCATACCGAAACATTCAACATCTAACAATCGTGACCACAGCAAAACTGGGAAGTAAGCGTTTCAACGTGACATGAATTTCGTGGCAGAAAGCCACAACAAAAGACAAATCGTGAGTAGCACAGACAAAAGTGTAAATTACACTTAAACAGTTGCTCTCGACGATGACGTCTTTAACCCTAACCGCCTGCATCAATGCAAAATTAAATTTCGACCCAGGGTTCAAAAACGGGCGTGGCACGGATAGTGTAGTGGTATTCCCCAACAAATAAGGTTAATTGCAATCTGTCAAATGCATTTTACACTTGTTTTTTTTTTTTTGTTTTTGCATTCCACAGATACGAGATATGTGCATATGTATGATGAGAGAGTATCTCGACTTTTAACTTTACAAATTGTGTATCTTACTCGCATCTGGTATTCGCAAAAGTTACTTACATATTCGAGTATCGCATATCTGGTTGTTATTTCCTGCCACTGCTGTGCCAATTGAATAAACAGTATTCCCCTGACCGAAGATGGGGAGGACGAACGTATCTTCATAAGTATCTTAATCCGCTTAGTGGATTAAACTAGTTATCTGACTGTCTTTTTGAAACCAAGTTTTGTGTTAATGTTTTGCAGGTTGACAATTGGATTTCACTGATGACACATTTGCTTGCCATTTTGTCAGCCTTGAACACATACGAGTAGTAACATGAGTTTGGTTAAGTGAAATCTTAAATATGTATCTGCGCTCCACTCCATATCGTTGGCCATTTAATGATGACAGATGGATTGGAAACGGAGAGAGAAAAACTTGGCCAAAACCAACTAAGAGGTAAACATGAGTCTTTAGCGAGGCGGACGGAAGTATCACTGCGAATACATGGCAATTCAGACTTCCAAGTTTGTCTGTGCTGTGTTGGATTGCTGGTTTGTTGTGCCGGAGAAAGTGAGGCTGAAGCTGATGTTGTTGTTGTTGTTGTTGTTGTTGTTGATGATGATGATTATGTTGTTGTTGATGGTGCTGGATATAGAGTCTTAAAATGAGATTATAAGTGGAATGCAATTTTACTGCTGTTAAAGTATTTTCGGACATTAAGCCGTCCAGTTGGGGCAGTGATTCATTTGTTTTGTTTTCCATGTCGAAGTGGCCTAAACAGATGACATTAAGATTGAAGATTAAGTTATAAGGCCCATCTATCTGCAAAAAGATACATCTGATAAGGAAGACATTTTAGAAATCGACTAGCTTTAATTAATTTAGAAATTAGCCGAACATGGTGTGTACTCGTACAGTGGGTTAGTGGGGGAACTGGTTGTTGAGAAAAAGTGAAATCATGTTAGGTGTGGTTGTTCAAAAAGTCATATCGGTTTGTTTATACTTCTGTGACAAACAAGCTCTTTACAGTACCACCCTGTGAATGCCGCCACCTAGGATTCCAAGGTATTGAATCTGCTCCTGCCTACATCTATTGTATTTTACATCAAACGATGGCTCATTTGTTCCAGTTTTTCAACATCTTTTCGATAACATCAAAGTATCCGACTTCACTTGATTAAAATAAGAAAAATTCCCATTTCCCCCTCACATTCGATACTTGCTTAATCAAGTCCAAGAACACCATTTGCATAGCGACGCACCATTGGCATTGGCCCTCGGCACACCAAAGTCACGGAAGTCGACTTTTTTCATTCCGCTGTCACCGTGTATTGTGATACCACCGTCATCGTCAATTTAATCATTATTGGATTTTATCCCCCTGGATAGCTATCAAGGATTTTACCATAGAGATATCATCTTCCTTGTTTTTGATAATAAGTGAACTCATTGCCTGGGAGTTCTTAATTTGTGCGAAATTTGTCCCAAGGTAAAGATTTTCATTTTCGACTTTGGCTTCTTCTTTACGAGAGTACAAAGTTGCGTAGACATCCTTTTCCACATTTGTGTCCTTGTAAGAGATTGTTTTTTTGTTTTTCTTTTTATTTTTATTTTTACTTTTTTTTTTTTTTTTGTTTGTTTAAGTCAAAAGAAAGTTTTGCCACCATGGCGTGCTTGTATTGAAGGATAAACGAGTAATTGAGATGTTGATGGAAGTGAAATATAATATGGGCACATTGTGTTGCGCAGCTCATGGATTGTTTTTCTTTTTCGAGTGTATCTTTGGCTTCAGAATCCTTTATTTCAATTTAAATTTAGTTTGTTTTCGTACAGGGGACATAAAGTGCTTGAAGCCTTGTAAAACTTAAACAGACTAGGTGTAGACAAGTAGACCTTGACAGAAGGAAATATTTTGCAGAAAATGTTGTCTTGAAGATTTAATTACGATTTTTTCCAAAAACATGTTTACAAAGAAAGTGTTTTAGAAATTACAATGCCAAACTGAATTGATCTTTAAATAGCGTTTTTTTTTTTTTTGTGGGGCGTACATAAGTGTGAGAATCAACAAGAAGGTTCGGTTCGAAGAAATTGGATGTTATGTAAAATGCATGACTAGGTCAACCAAATCGTTAGGCCTCCTTTCAGTAGGTTAGATGCCTTTTGAAAAATCTGTAGCATTTCCAATTAGCCATATTTCTACTATGACTAGAGAAGTTCGGAGCGCCTGAAGTGGTTTCTGTTACACATCACGCATACAAGAAATCAGCGAACTACTGGCACATTGGTGAAAATCTTCTTAAGACACTTGAGGATCACGTGTAGTGTGAGATTTTTACTAATTTAGAGCACCTCCTTCGAGTGCTATTTCAGTGCGGCTACATTTTAGCGTATTGGCCAAAAATTATCATCTTCACGTGGTGCATGTTGGAGAGTATATCAATATATGCTGAGTCTGACGGTATATGTGGAACCGAACACACGGGACAAACGGGTGAACTTCAGCACGCAAATCCTGGATGACACACCTCTTGATGATCTGCTGGACATGCGCCCTCAGACGTCTAACAATAGGTCTTCACAAGGAGGACGTGCAGTGATGAAATTCCTATCGATTTCAATCAACGGTGACGTGTACAGTCAGGCAAGCGCAAGCCTTATTTGAGATACTCCAACATATTCGGAGCTCACTTCAATAAAGAACTTTCAAGAATTAGGCGGAGTCTTGAAAAAAGGAGAAGATGACTAAGGAGCCCTTGATGGAAACGGCAGCGGTGACATTCCAAAAAGAAAACAAATATCGGGTGTGGATGACCTTACTGTTGATGACACCAGCTAACGAAATAAGGAAAACGACATTCGGATCTGCACGTGGAATATTCCGACCCTTACCAGACCATGCGCTGTCGAAAAATCAGGAGAGGCACTCGGCTGCTATCATGCAGATATCACCTCTATTCGGGATGTGCGAACCGGGCAAAGGAAGGATAAAAAAAAAACTACGACATCTACTATGGTAATAGTTATAGCGAAAAGAAATACCGCTTATTGAGGGTGGCCCTGGCTCAAGTGGTAGTGGACTGGCTTCCAAATCGTAAGGTTCGGTGTTCGAATCTCAGCCTCTCCCGAAAGACATTTCATCGGTTTTTTCAGTTAACGAAAATCAAGCAAGACGAGTAGTTGACTAGAAATCAACATCAAGACAACTTTCACTAAGAATTTAGTCTCCCCATTAAATGTTGGATGCCACCCATGGAGCGGAAATAACCACTGAGCCCAAACATCTTTCTTTCTATCTCTATCCCATTTTCCAAAAAACTTAACACATGCTGAGGCATTATAAGTGTATTCATACCCACTTGAGTGTTAAGTTCTTTTTCAAAAACAAAAAAAAAGGATCTGCAATACTCTTCAGACTCAGGCAAGAAGTCTTGAGCTTCCGACACGTGATCGGGCGTTTTATGCTAATCCATGTCAAGATTAAATTCACTAATATAAACTTCCCCACGGATGACAGGCGCAACATTACCAGGGAATGCTACTATGAGCTCCTCGACATGCCATATGAGCAACGTCCTAAGTATGACAAGATAGATAAAAAGGAAATCTTTGGTGGAGCAGCTGGTAAGAATATTCTACACGGCACCACAACTGACAACGGTTTGGTGTATTGACTTAGCAGTGCGACGGAATAGTGACTGCATGCAGATGGTTTCCTCATCTCAATATACAGATGGCGACATGCCGGTCTCTGGATCACGAAACGCTAAAGCAAATAGATCATATTACGATCAACGTGAAGAACTGGTATTCTGGATGTCCCAACCTTCCGGGCCCCCGCCCAATTATCAAGGCTTCGCCCATCAATGACGTTGTCTAATAAAAAGCGGGGGCAGATCATATTACTGGTCTTATCGTAAACATCTTCAGATAATGCCTCTGAAGGTTGCTACAATCTTACCAGTAACAATTTGCCGGTCATAGGTCTTGTTGGCGGCTGTACCACCGGTAGTCCATACCAGGACTTAAATCACGGTACCATGGGAGTCAGGAGCCCCCCGGATTTCGGTCCGGGCCTGACTCGTTGAAGTAGGCCCCGTTGTGGGAGCGTCATGGTGGCTGTGGTTTAAACCCAAATCGCGGGAAAGGGTCTAACCCATTGTAGAGTTGTGCTGTGACGCTAAGAACAGTAAGAGGTTTTAGGTCGGCCTTGACTCATACCAAGGGTGGAACTTGTGCCTCCAACACAGTTCCAAATTGGTATCAAAGAATTGACGGAGAGCGATGGCAAGGCGTATCCTTGCTCCCTATGGATGTATGGGAACCCCGTAAACATAAGGTCTACATGATAGGTGGTTTACGTTAAAACACAAGAGACGTTCTGTCCCAAACTTCCTTGATTCGGGTCACTACCGTGTCACGAGTGCTGTGAACTTCCTAATCGCCACAACAAACAAGAACTACTGTACGAAGATATAACGCTTGTTCTACGAGCAAAAAAGTCGGGAGAAAATAAGTGCACGACAGGCGAGCGATCCAAGATATTTAGAGTGTGTACTCCAGCAAAAACGTACACAAGTTTTACCAAAAACTAAAAAGAACGTGTCTTGTTGCCATCAAGACATGTACAGAAACCTGTAGAGCTGAAGACAGAAACCTTGTCACAGTCGGTGTTGAGAATTTAAAAAAAACTTCTTCTGCAGACCATATAACGCGCCGAGGCACAACATTCTGTCGTCAGGCAGAATAGACCATTTAAGTAAGGATACCAATATCCAAGTTTAAATCCAACGAAGCTGCCGGGTCTGATAGCTTACCGGCCGAGGTATTCAAAACGGATGAAAATGTCCAACTCATTTCTCAGATCTGGTTAGAAGAGTGTATGCCTACTCCACAATAACGGAGACCCCCTGAACTGCGCCAACTATAGAGGTATAAGTCTCCTCAACATGGCGTAGAAGATCTCATTTGCAATATTTTGTGAACGTTTGAAACCCTTCGTTAACAACCGGATTGGCCTCTATCAGTGCGGGTTCAGACCAGGAAACCCCACAAGTGACCAAATTTTTACACTCCGGTAGATCCTGGAAAAAACTGAAGAGATACCCACTATATGACAGCATTTAAAAAGACAGACTCAATAGAGTCATTCATCCCGATGAAATGAAGACGCTCGCTGCTCCGTCAAGGTCGGTAACGACTTATCCGAGATCTTTGATGTCAAAAAAGGTTTCAGACAAGGTAACGCGATATTATGTGACTTCTTTAACATCACACTTGAAAGAATTGTACGAGTCTAAGAAGACAACACTGGAGGCACAATCTTTTAAAAGTTTATGCAACTACAAGCGCACGCCGAACGTATTGGCATAATTGGCGGAACTCAGCCAGTATTTTAACGGAACCGGCCAAAATGGGTTTAGCGGTAAATGGAGCAAAACTATATTTAATCAATAAGAAGGGGCATACAACATCGACGTATTGGACAGATAGTCACAGTCGGCAACTAAAATTCCAAGGTAGTAAGGGGCTTTGTCAATCTTAGATCTGCAACAACTTTTGCCATAAAACGAAGAATCACTCCTGTCAATCGCTGTTTCTTTGGGCTGAGAAGGCAATTGAGTATTCCGAGCAACTAAGGAATCCCTGTATAAGACCTTGAACATCGCAGTCCTACATCATGGCGCTGAGCATATACTCCATCGGGAGTGAATGGAGATATCCTCAGATATTATACAGGGTGAATGACTCGAACTCCAACTTTTTAAAATGCTATAATTTTTTTATTTTTTGATAAATTTTATTGTGCCAAAGCAAAAAATGTTGGAAAATACATCAATTTTCAAATTGTATCAGTAGTTTTCAATATGCCCATCTTTGGCGCGAATAATGGCCTTGAGACGGCCGAAGAAAGCATCGCACGCTGCACGCAAGTTGCTCTGCGGTATTTTGGCCCATTCCCGGGGAAGTGCTTGTTTGAGGGGGTCCAAACTTTTATATTTTTTAGTGCCAACCTTCGCCTTCAAAATACCCCAGACAGAGAAATCCAACGCATTTACTTCCGGAGAATTTGCAATCCATTGTGTCGAAGAAAGGAAGTGTGGAACATGGTTTTTTAACTAATCTTGGTTGACGCGCGCTTTGTGAGACGGTGCGGAGTGTTGTTGAAATGTCCACGGTCTCCGACCGAAATGATTGTTTGCCCAAGGCTTCAATACTGCCTCTAAGACAGTTTCACGGTATACGATCGCATTAATTTTGACGCAACGATCCAAAAATACGAGCGGAGAGCGACCATCGGCGGTTATTGCGGCCCAAACCATCACCATCGGTGCTGCCTGCTTTCTGGTGGCCGCACGAAGGTGTAAATTTTCAAAGGACCTCTAAACTCGGTCATTATGTTTGTTGACATGTTGCTCGATAACAAATGGCGACTCATCGGAAAAAACCAAATTCGGCAACTCACCACTTTCGTGCAAGCGTAGCAACTCCTTCCCTCTATCGACTCTAACTTTCTTCTGTTGCGCTGTAAGATCGTGTGCTTTTTGGAAGTTCAAGGGCTTGAGACCAAGCTCATTTTTCAGTATGTGCTGCATCCGTTCCAACGATATTTTGAGCTCCTCACGAGCCATTTTTCTTCCACTTCGACGCGGATTTCGATGTTGCTGTTTTTTTATGACCACCTCCATGGCGTTTTGCAACGCTGCCAGTATCACGGTAACGAGCTATAGTTCGAGACACAAATGATTTATTTACGTTGAGGTGCTGGAGGACTCTAACGATAGCTACTTGTGGTTTTTCAGCCAAATATAAAGCAATCACACTATCACGTTTGAATTCCATCGCGGATAAAAATTTTTCAACACCACTGAGACGCAAATCGTTTAAAAAGCTTGTAAATAATAAAATTATCTGTCATGTGTCAAAATTTGAGCTCACTGTCATGGACGGTTCGGAAATTGTAGCAGTCTGAAATTGGTTGCAGTTCGAGTCATTCAGGGTGTATTATACTCAGATCCTTAGGGAGAAAAATCTATCAAAAATTGTTCCCAGTGATCTTACTTTGGACTGAAATGAGTCCTTGAGGTAAGGTTTTCAAATAGGGTGCAATATTGACCTCATCTCTAAGGACTTTATTTCAGTGAATACTACCTCTACAAGTCTCAGTTCATTTGTTTTATCGACAAACGAAAGCAAAAGCCACCAAGCATTGCGTAATTTTTCTCTTCTACCAACCAGAACTTCTAGAAGCTTACAAGATAGTTAAAGCAAAAAGCTAGAAGTCAATAACACTAAAATTTATTTAATTATACAAAAAGGAATTCGCTAATTAGAACTTAATCGGTAATTCACTGATTCTTATGTAAAACACGATTCTCAAGAGAGCACTTTGATGAAGTCCATAAATTGAATCGGGGTACAGTACGATTATAGTCACTATGATATGTTAATGTGCTAACGGGATAACGTTCACAGTAGCTATTCCATAATTTATTACCTGTTTTGATCGAATATTTCTGTATTTTATAAGATGAATGTGCCTTTAAACTGGGTCGATATCAATTGTAAAAACCGAGCGGTGAATGTGACGGGAAGTTGAAGTAGATTTTAATATGACTTCAGTAATGAAGTATAGTTTGAATGGAAAATAAAAATAAAAAACTTGTATTTCTATTAACACAAAAAAAAAAAAAACTCTCTTGAATGTGAATGCCCGTAGTATAAAACGTGACATATGATACAAGAGATATCACCTTAGGAATTTTTGGAAGCAAATCTTGCCGTCATCCATCCCAAGTCGAATGTGTCAAAAGAAAGCTGTTACAGTTTACGAGTATATGCCGTGTTGCTTCTGATTAGGACAATAGATAGACTCATAGTTTGTCATCCGGAACTTTGGAATAATTTGTCAATGAGATCGAACTGAATGACGTTGATAATGAGCAAAGTATGAGATCTTAACGCTCTACTCGTAGAACCATTCTTCGCTGTTATGAGAACGCACAATTGCCTTTACTATACAAATGATTGCTTAAAAATAGCCTCTAACAAATCCATCAAAGCTACCTCAGGCCAATTGTGATTCATTGCAATTTACAAATCATTTCCTTGCTCAACAGAGGTTGTTTGGGTATTGGGTACCATGCCACTGGCTTCTGTGGCACTGACTACAACTATGACTTTCATTTAAGTTGTCCCTGCCTAGATTCTCATTCCGACTCGTTCCGAATTCTATATAAGAAATCCGTGGCTTTTCATCATTCATCCAAAGAAAACTGACTGCAAAAGAACCACAGGTATTCTAAAGTGGAAGCATCTATAGCGATTGATCAAGGTTCAAGAAAACCCAGTCAAACTCAAACTACTCGTATACATTCTAGGGAAGACAGGATGGCACCGCATATACAAATTCAGAGCTGCTGTCCTGGCTATTTTTATATCAGGTAGCAAATGTTTTGGGCTAACAAGTCTACTTATCCAAAATGCATTTTTCCCGCTATCGCAAAAATAGTCGCCTAGAGTTCATATCCTTTAAGATGGCAGTGTTGACCAGTTGTATAATAGAATTTCGTCGAACTCATAGTAGTGACCTTAGAAATTTCCATGACTGGAGTCTTTCCTTTTTAGATTCACGCCACCATAGATCAGTTATAACTTAAGACGTGCATCAAGTAGGGTCAACTGTACTCTTGGTTGTGTTACCGATTTCGGACCCAGGTGCTTTCTTAAGGAAAACAGGGAATTCTGCTTCGTCACTCATATACAAGATTTTAGCTAGGTACTGCGCCATTTATAGCCAGCTCAATATTATAGTGGTTACGAGGACTGTAGCCATCGTGTTGTCTGGAGAGTGCAGAGAGAAATCTCTGTCCTCGGAAGCCGAACAAAATAGCGACAGGAAGTATGAACATTAGTATGCTGGCAGCAGGAATGGGACGAGGAGTTCATGTGAATCTGGACACACCGACTCATATCCGTTCTGAGCGCGTGGCTGGAGCGAAGTCTTGGTGAGATGAATTACTACCATACAGAGCTATTCTCCGGACACGGTCAATTCAATGCAGATCTACACCACATGAAAGCATTATCCCGATACCGCCGACACATTTTTCCTTTGCGCAGGGTGCCTTCAACAATGACACCTGTTAGTGAACCGGCTGGACCTAGTAATCACGCCCGAAAACATCGTCCCCAAGGTTGGGTTGCGAGGACGCGTGGGAAGCCATAAGCCCCTACGCCCAGCCGATAATAAAGGGTGCAATCGGTGGTACAGGTTGATATGGAGCCAAGCCGCTTTGGTGGGACATACTCATATCTCTACAGCGCTCTCTCCTCTAGGTTGCCAGCAGGAGGAAACACCTGAATGGACAGTGGCTATGGAAAGTCTGAATAGAACCCCACCAATAAGAGATTATGGGATCCTCCGACGTACTTGCAGTGGGTGTCTTTTTGAATACTCATTATTGTCACAGAGATTTTAAAAACCGAACCGTGGCTCCGGCCTGAAGTAATGCTAATGCAGTTCCAGGGTGGATTAAGGCCACGCGGCAAGAGAGTCTCACAGTCTCACTGTACTGTAAAGAGTGATGCGTCAACTACGATAGCGTAAAGATAACGGCACTCGTCAATAAAAGCTAGTGAATGCTAGTTGTGCATCTTTTGACAGTTACTTACCGAAGTTTCAGTCATTTTGGACGCAGTTTTTAGTTGACAGTCGTTTGAGTGAGTCGATGTGAGTGTTTTTTGTGAAAATTGGAAAAATTGAGTATCGATCTTGTTTTTGAAAGGCAATACGCCTACGCAAAATCAAAAATGAGTTAAGCTCTGTGTATGGGGACTCTGCACCATCATTTACCACAGTGAAATTTTGGGCAGCTGAATTTAAACGTGGCCGTAAGAGCTTGGGAGGTGATGAGCGTTCGGGACGTCCAAAAACTACAACCACTGACGATAACATTGCTAAAGTTCACCAAATGGTGTTAGACGACCGCCAAATTAAAGTGAGAGAGATAGTAGAGAAAGCTGTCCGCGTTTGCTTACGTTAGACCAAAAACGTGTTCGAATGAACATTTCCAACGCTCTGTTGGCTCAGTTTAGACGCAATAAATCCGAGTTTTGGCGCCGATTAATTGCTGTAGATGAAACTTGGATACACATACTACGCATCATTACTTGCCAAGCTGAAGGCAGAAATTGCGAACAAACGGCCACATTTGCAAGAAAAGAAAATCCTGTTTCACCAAGACAATGCGCCGTCTCACACCTCAGCGGTTGCCATGGCGAAAATCCAGGAATTACAGTCTGAACTGCTTGACTTTCCGCCTTATTCACCGACTTCTTTTTGTTCCCTCATCTAAAAACTGCGCTCGGAGGACAAAGATTTTCCTCAAATGAGGAAGCAACCACCTTCGTGAACAATTATTTTGCAGAGAAAAACGCCAAGTACTATTTGGACGGGTTAGAGAGATGGGACCATCGCTGGGAGAAGTGTGTAGAGTTACAAGGAGACTATGTAGAAAAATAAAAGAAATTTTTGAGAAAAAATGCCTTGTATTATTGTTCGGGCGGAAACTTTTCAGACAACCCTCGTACAACCGCACAGGACATTCAAATTCATCACTATAATATCCGCTTTCGCATTCGAGCATTTCATTTCATGCGGTTGGTTCTGAAGAGGTGTTTTTAGAAACTACAGGCTCTTCAAGTTGACTTCTTAGGGCTCGTTCCCTCCCAATGAAAAACACCACATTTCCTAGCACCTCCCTAATTCCACATTCCTCAGTTTTCAGATCTATTGCATGTTCGTTGTTTTTTTTTTCATGGTCTTGATCAAGTTCCCAGTTAATAAGATATGTTGGGACGCTTAAACTTCTTAATGGCCTGCGGTAGTGTTTTTATAGCATCAGGCTCACTGGGGATTTGATGGGATGTCTCACCGAAACCTTAGTCTACACCAATCTAGTGATGATTCAGAGGCATTTGGAAGAGTTTGATATCTTGCCCTATTATTGAAAATGAATCTGAAATAACCGTTTGGAACGTTTAATTCATGTGGATTTGGCTAATTCCAAGTCTGATATTCACAAAATAAGTGCTGGTATGCCAGGGTTCCGTTCTGTATGTGACGCTCTTTTTTATTTTCACTATTTACCTACTGTCTGGTACATCTAATTCAGTAGATCCGCATGATTTCCTTTTGGACTCATATTCCTGCTTCAGGTATAGATGAGAAACAACAGTTTTATCCTAAGTCCATTTAATTCAAATAGTAATGTACTCCACAGTCTAGGATGGACCTAGGCCTCGACCAATAGGGCTCTCCAATTAGTGCGGGCTCCGGCTAACTGCTTGTAGTTGGGCACTTCAAGTTGGTTGAGGTCCATTTCCACTTGTTCACGTCACCTAAGGAGAGATCTTCCTGTTCAGCGTTGTTCTTCCGGATTGGAATTGAAGATTCTTCGATGTTATTTCACTCTGCATGCCCTAACCATCTTACACGACTAATGTGCACTTTTCTCATTCACCAGATCAATGTCACTATACAGATCAAAGAATTCGCCGTTAAATGTCCTCCTCCAAACCTCGTCAAGGCAAACGAGATCAAAAATCACTGAAAGAGCCTCACATTCAAAACACGTCTATGCTTCTGCACCACAAAGCAGAACTAAGTAGGATGATGAGTGTCTTATATGGGGTCTCACTAGTGTTTCTTAATAACGCCAAATTACTCATTTGCCTTCTTAGGCCAAAGAAACAACATTTGGCAAGAGTAACTCTTTTTTGGATTCCTGATGAGATGTCAATACCAGATTTAAAAGCAGAGCCGAAGTATACAAAGTCCTTGACTACTTAGAAGCTACAGCTATCTATCGTAACGTTCGGTTCGATTATTCGATATCGTGTGTCCCTTCTTTTTGACAGCATATACTGGCATGGCAACAACAGAGCAGAATTTATTGCTACCAAAGCACAATGTTATCTGCTAATGGCAAAGCGAAATTAAGGCACCCAGTTCTTATCCATGAATGGGGCACGTACATCTATCGGATGCTCCTTACATCCTTTTGCACCACTAGATATCACTCAGAGCCGTGCGGTAATACTTGTAAATGACACTAATATTACCCTGCAAGTATGAAATGTTCCTTGCTTTACGTTGTTGCATTGCTATTTCCAGCAGTACCACTACGTAGCCAATGAAGTTCTTCTACTTCAAACTCTCCTTAACACCCAGCTCTTTATGAATGCTAAAAGTCGGCGATATCTTCCTTACGAATGCCGTAGAAATCGCTTTTCAAATAAATTCTTTATTTCATGGGCATAACAACTTGCAACCATTCTAAACCAGAACCTTAAACCAAAAACAAAGCCTCCCTTCTTCATTCTTGGATATAGCCCTTCCAGATTAAGCCGCAGTTGTATAGATGGTCACTGAATGCAGCTTCATGGCACTAAATTTTGGAGGATGAACGATGTGATATTCAGTATCTTCTCGTTGAATACCCATCCAAGCCGACCTTCTTTGCCCAAATACTCTACTTGCTTAGTTAGGTCCCTAAAAATTTGGAGGAACTCTCTCAATACTGCGATTGCTTGATCATTTAGCATAAGCTTAAGTGGAATCATCTTAACTTCAAAGGCTGTGTCAAGTCATCATGAATCGCTATACTCCTAAAGAACGCTCAATAATTGTTACAATAATTCGTCGGTGGTGTTGGCACAGCGTGAATTTCGGCGCAGATTTCCCGGGCGTGCGACACAAACTGGAAAAACACTACGACGTTTAGACGCTCGCCAGAAGAGTACGGCCCCGGAGCAGCCGTTCTGCCGAGAACATCGTAGCTGTGCTTGACGATGTCACAGAGTACCCCGGAGTATCGACCAGAGGACGTGCCACGCAATTGGGCATCAATCGGCGTACTTTACAGAGACTCTCGCCTTCCTCCATTGGATGAATTGGGACTGGAGAACATGTGGTTTTAACTGTGTATACTGTACGAGTCACAACCAAAATTTTGAGGGCTGCATTTCCGGGTCGCCTAATCACTCTTTTTGGTGACTTGCACTGGCCGGCAAGATCGCCTGATTCAACCGTTCTAGACTTCTTTTTGTGGGGTTTTTTTAAATCACGAGTCTATGTCAACAAGCCTCGGACTCTTGAAGACCTCAAAGAGAATATTCGTCAAGAATGCGAGGACCTATCGCCGGAAGTTCTGGCAAGAGTGATGGAAAATACCACAAATCGGGCCCGAATGTCATCAATTTGACCTAATGGAAAAAAAATTTAAAACATCAAATAAACATAATCCAAAAGCAGAACTAACGAACTTCCTTTGTTAAAAAAATTACAGCCAAAGAACATCGGGTGACAACATTTGCGCCACCTAGTATTTACTACTAATTACTCAAGTAACTCAAGTGAGAATGCCAATACTTCTCCTTAGGGGATGCACTACATATACTACAAGATCTTGTGATCTACTACATATAAACAATACAATAACTCAACGTGGATGATTCTGCACCTGTCAGCTGGAGGAGCCTTGGTATTTTATCATGCTTCCATGTGCATTACCATAATGACTCACGACATTTCATTGCCAATTACACAACTAGGTCACCATGACTTTGCCAAAACCAAATATTTCGCATAAGCACCTCAGCAAAATTATGATAGTCAGCCGACGCTTTTCAAAAACTCCAGCGTTCTACGGCCATTTCAGAAGAGTGCATCTCCCACATTTAAAATTGCACCTCTTCCCTTGCAACGTATTACTACGGACTCACAATAAAAATCGAAACAAATTTAAAATCCCGTACATCATGTCACGGTTCGACACTTTAGACGTCCCGCTGTTTCTACACAATAGATCCTAAGCCAAGTATTGTAAATCTCGTCAATAGATTCGAGTACACATGCCAGACTGACTTTACCGCGTCGTATTCATCATTTGCATCTTGCACAGCGGCAAGAGGTAGCCGTTATGGAAATACCTCAAAACCAACTGACTTCACAAATCAAACAGCCATCTCAGAGATACGAGTACGTTTTCTTGTTTGCTTTCTTTGCAAAACTTAGATACAAATGTGTACCAAAGGTAACCCTGAGCAATGCAAAGAAATGAAAAAGATCACCGCTCAAGGCACCTAAAAACCTGGCGGGAAAAGACTGAAAAGAGAGCAAAAGAAATAACCGTTTTTCCGTTCATCTATTGTTTGCACTTCCAAAAGAGATACAATCCATGCAGCCCAGCCGCTCGCTCTGGCCTTTCTTTCAGCCATCTCCAGCTATACTCGTAGCTCTATGGATGCCACCTTCTCCTCCTCGTGATGCATTATGTTCTGCCAGGTCCGTAAACGTCATTAGTGTTCACGATCGTTGTTGTTCATTGTAACAGCAGTCGTGTGTTACATAGATGAATTGTTTGTGATATTTATTTTTTTTTTTTTGTTCTTCTCTAGAGATACATCACAAGAAGATACAGAAGACAAAACGTTCCATGGAATCGATCGATTGAAGATTTCTTGAAATGGGATTAGTACAGCAATCAAAACGATCGATGAGTGCTGGCGCATAGACCGATCGGTAAATCCGTAGATCGATGGATGCAACGATGGTTCTTTGGATCAATGGAAATCCTCATGGAAATTGAGTTTATGAGATGCACACTGGATAACGTTAGAGTTGCTTGCTGTCTGATCTAAATTAATGTGTGACCTTTTGATGAAGTTGCGGCTAGAATTGATCTTTTTTCCAATAGACCTGGAGTGCGGAAACACTAGAAGTGGTGTTCAATGGTGAGGGAGATGATCTTTGGGAGAAAATAACTCTTTTGAGGGCAACTGACGTAGTGGTTACTCGAAGTCGACGATTAGATTATGTGAGAGTAGGGTTTTTGGATTTGTTTTGTTTGAGCAATAGAATTTGGATAAACAAAAGGAGTCAAGTGATAGAACCAGACACGGAATAACATTGCTTTGAACGTGAGGAAATGACACATTGTTTGGTAACAAAATGATGTCAAGACAGATGTCGGATTTGGTGACCTCGTTAGTATTTTTGAAGAGGTGATAGTCAAGAAGTGGGCTAGGAGTCGAAGCCTACAAAAAAATCGATTAAAACTGAGCGAATTCTGAAATCAGATATTCAAACTGAAAACAAGTAAGGGTTGGTTAGTATGCCGTGATATACAAACATTTGTACATATTTAGCTCATTCCAATGGCTTATCTTAGAAAACCTTTTCCATTTGCTGCTAAAACAATGTATGCAGTAACTTCAACCACTGAAGGATTTGTGTTCAATCTATGGGCAGAAGATGTTATTTGTAATTGTATCTGGCATCGCTCTATGTTCCAGCTGCCAGAGAAGAGTGCATGGAATTTTGGTCCGGATCGAGGATCATGGAATTCAAACCGATTAACGGTGCATTTCATCACAAAACCCATTACAGAAGCGATTTCAAGCCCTACAAGAGCCAAATTCGTTCATATATATACAGTGACCCGAGTAAATGTCCGGCGACCATTTGAAAGACATCAAGAAGGACTTCATCGGCCTCTAGGGTAGAGCCTACAAAGGGTGTCTCCGTAATACAGTAGCAGAATAGCATTTGGAGACTCAAATACGAGTACTAAGATCGGTAAGGAAGACCTTTTTTTAGCGAACTACGATAGTTTGGAGCAGCCTTGACGGATAGCCCCCACGAAACGCCAACAGGTAAGGCTAGAAATACTCAGTTAGAAAAATTCGCAACTGTAAGAAACATAGTCATAAGGAACCCCTGCTAACCAAATCGACCACTTTCTGATCGATGAAACAAATATACTGCAGACATTACTCACTTTAGAGGTTCAAAGGTCGGTTCTGATTATTTCCTAGTTACATCCTAGACATCGGCAAAATAAAAACCTAAACGTTGAACATCGTAGTGTGCATGGAATAGCTTCAGCCTATAAGGAGCATGCACTCCTCCATCAATTAATCGATTTAGTGAACTATTCACAGGGTTATTCAAAGCTAGAAGCAATATTGATTTGGGCACCAAATAAGATTACACTTTGCCAGATGAGTATAATGTTGTCTTAATCCATCCATTTAGAAGAAAATCAGTCCTTTGTGAAAGATACAGACGCATAAGATTCTGTCCATTTTCATCAATTAAATAGATCCCTCAAACGTAACTGCCAGTAAGTAACAATTGGGCCTAAACCTCTGAATTCGAGGGAAAAAATGAGAAAAATTCGGCTGGATTCTGACGAGTACCCTTCGCCAACCGCGAACACAGTATCTTTCCTTATAATTAGCACGATCTCAAGAGATTTTCGACATCTAGGTCTTTTAGTGGACATCGAACTACAAAAAATAGACGACATTGTGATAATCTTATAATTCAGGAGTTGAATTTTCGGAGTGTAAACAGGTGCGAAACTGACATTGGAGTGGAACGCGAAAACTATTTTCAAGCTCAAGTAAAACTTCGTATTGGATCCGTTGTTTTGAATTCCCATCAAAGTCCTTACTACGTCTATAACACCGTAAGGCTTTGGAATCCGCAGTAGTACGACAACAATTCAGGAATTGCCTTTACCTTGACGCAGAAATAATCAGTAGATTGGAGAACACATCTGTGGTAAAAACAGATGACCAGCGGCCAATCTATGAGCTCATTTCGGTCAAAGTTCAAGGCGCAGCTTCCACAGCAGTAGTTACATTTGAACCTTAAAGGCCGTAACAATTTTAAAAGAGAGTTAGAAGCGTAAACTGAAAACGCGCAGCTGAAGATGCAGCAAACCAGTACAACAGTGAGGAAGAAGGGGTTCATAATTCTACAAACAGCATCAACATCGATGAAGCCTAGACCTCTCTCTGTTTACGTCGGATAAAGATGACCTCTGGATGGATGTGATAGTGTCGAGTCATTTGGAGTGCAGCTCGAAGCAGTAAATTCCTTAACACGCGATTATAGTTCTCAAAGTTATTTGGCGCTGAAGGAATATCTTGGGAATTTTCCCAATTTGCATTCGAACCAACAGCAGAGTTATTGAAGCCCGCCTTAGTTAGCACATCAAAAGCCGAGAGTTTCCCGGACAAGTGCAATGGAAAGATGATTGCCTGCTCAAAATATTCGATATAATCCATCGACCATATGTATATGGATCTTCACTTTGTCTGCTTTCTTATGAGAAAGCTTCCGACAGCGCGAATCATCATAGGGACAGCGGTGCTCAGGTGAGACATCCTTGGGAAGATGCGAAAACTTGCATTTAACACAGCGGTACATCCAATAAATCCATTTGATCAGCGCTCTTTTTTCCTATTGGAATTCGCTATATTAGACTGTCCGAAGGATAACTTATTTCGTCTTACATAAAACTACTTGACAAATAGTTCAGAATTTCAAAGCCAAGCTTAGCAGAGTTGGGCTGTAGATAAATTAATTCGAAGCTCCAGTACTTGAAATTCCCTCACTGAATCTAATATTGTAAGGCAGGAGGTGGAAATACTTGATAACTTTCCTTGTTCTCGACTGACGTCAGCACTGAACTGGAACATCAAATTCGTAAAGGCAAAGCTTTGGCCTCATTCTTGAGTCAGCTACAGACCATTACAAAGTATGCCACACTACAGAATACGCCACTCAACTGTAGCAGGAAAGCAAGTCTAAACAGATAGCTGTATAACAACTGATTAAAAAGGGCCCCTGAGATATGTGGGAAATAGCGGAAGAGGTTGTGGGAAACCAAGATGATGAGCACTTATTGCTGAAGCCCACACCCCACAAGTGATATTAGGAATTAAATAGGATGACGCTTTTGGACCTTGACTTGCCTGATCTTTGCTAGGGCTGTGCAGTAAAGGTTCTCTAAAGATCCATATTGCATATTACCCCCGGAATTATTGAAACCAATCCGAAGATATAATAATTTAAATCTCCCATCCAGGTAGTGATCAATCTGAGAACGAACAGAAGAAATTTACAATGTTCATCATGTCTTTTCAGCCAGCTCTGTTGTTTGCTAGCTGCTCCCAATACCGTACTCCAAGTTGATTGGGATGCGTATGTATATTGTATGTATTATACATGCTAGCGCCACCTGAAGCAGAGCCTTCCTCTCTTGCATTTTAACTCGGTGATGGATTCGAAGACTTTCCGAGCTGAAACGCCAGCATCCATGCGCTCTACAACTCCCAATCATCTAAGCCGATGTATTCCGACTTTTTTAGCGAAGTTCATGTCACATCCAGCACCTTTCGTCGAAGCATATAATGTAGTAAATCACTCGAAGGCATTTTCTCTGAAAACCAAACTCTTCCTCATCCTTTCTTGATAAAGTCTGTGATAAAGATTTTGCAAATAGAAGAGAATTGGGACCCTCAGTATTTCATAGAGCGCTATTCTGGCTTACCTAAGCTGGCCTTTGTTATTCAATTACCTTCTCAGCCTCAAAAAATCTCAGATATCATTCGAATAGGTGGCGCTACTGAGCCAAAATTTGTATACCATCATTTAGTATAACCTCTTTCACCCCGCCTGTCAAAATTTGATGACAACTCGACGCTTAGTTTTGTTTTGACACCTTTCCGGCCGAAGGCACGGTCTTCGCCTTTTTTGGAGCACGTTCATCGAGTAAAACCCACTGTTTCAATTGTTCTTTGGTCTCTGGTGTATACCAATGAATCCATGTCTCATCAACGGTCACAAAACGACGCAGAAACTCCTCCGGATTTCGGTTAAACAGGGCTTAGCACGTTTTTAAAGTGGTCTCATGATTGTGCTTGTCTTCCGGTGTGAGCACCTATCGCGCGGGCAGCTTTCTCATGCCCAACATCTCTTGCAGAATTAGCCGCGTACAGATGAGTTGCCTGCTGTCTCAGCCAACTGGCGAATTTTCACTCGGCGGTCCGCCAATACGAGATCTTGGATTTTGTCCACGGTTTCCTCTCTGGTAACCGTTTTTGGGCCACCAGGGCGGGGTTCATCAAAAACCGACATGCAGCCACGACGAAACTCTGCGAACCAATGGTAAACGTTTATACGGGAAGGTGAATGGGCCCCATACACACCGTCGAGAATGGGCTGGATTTTCTCGCAGGTTTTGCCACTCAAAAACAAAAATCGGATCACGGAGCGATACTGCTCTTTTTCCATGGTCGGAAAAAGCACTAACACGATGTTTTGAAATTGGTGTCAAAACAAAACTAAGCGTCGGATTGTCACCAAATTTTGACTGGCGGGCTAAAAGAGGTTATACTAAATGATGGTACACTCATGTTGGTTCAGTAGCGCCACCTATCTTCCAATCCGGATACTCATCAAACAGCCCTCGTAATAACGATTTAATAAAGTTTCAATTGCGTGCTCTACCTCATTTCGTGAAAATGTATCCAGTGCTTGTGTCGAAGCCTTTTGAATAGCCAAAATGACGTCCAAAAAACATCCTTCAATTTCGATTTCAATTTTGGGAAAACAGATAAGCCAAATCAGGTGAATACCCTGGATGATTCAACACACAGACTCGAGCCAAAAATTGACTAACAGAGACCAACTTTCTGGATGGCGATATTCGGGTCGACTACGGCGAATTCTGGTCACGACTAAAAACATTCAAGCCTCTAAAATGTATGTTTCAACATATATGTTATATAGATAGCGCCACTAGTTACTGAGGTATAGTTCGAGTCTGGGAATTTTATTAACACACTGTGTACGAGTACTGTAACGTTTTGTTTTGGTATGTCCTTCCTCGATTTCTTCCTAATGCTTGCAAATGCATTACAAACAGTTCGCTGTATTCTGTCGACAATGTATCTATCGTCCTTAAAGGCAAGTATTTTTGAAAACTTTTGAAAGATTGTATCGTTGGTGTTAAGGAAATCACATGGCAGTAGATCACTTTGTGGGAAGCCTTTTTCAAAGTTCTTAGCAAACCCATAATCGACCCTCATGGAGCTGCATGCTTTCTCCATGGTAGTCTTATAGAATCGGACAGTTTAACAAGAATGCCAAAACCGATACACACCGTCATCGACATATAGATGGTGGATGTCGATTCGGAAACCGAGGGTCTTTATCAATATGTTCCATAATGTGAAAATTTGTTCGATGGTGGACTTTCTAGGCCTAAAACCACACTGATTAGTACCAAGCAGTTGGTTGACAAAAGGTTTTAAGCGATTATGATGGTTCTACAGTTAACATATGTAGTTCAGGGTTAGGCTTGCAAGGTTGAGATTCCTCTCATAAGGCATGCTTTCCTTTGACCGTATTTTCAAGAATGGTGCATGGTCTTCAAAAGGCTATTTCACGTCGCTTTGAACATCTCGGCAACCAGCCTATCAGTACCGGTAGTATCCGGTATCAGTAGTATCAGTACTGGGTATCCTTTCTTCGTCGAGGTCGGTTGGACGGAATTGTTGCCAATTCTCTTCCAGATTGAATAGTTCGTTCTGTCTAACAGCGGGGTGTTGATCGTCATAGTCGAACGGTCTGCAGAAATGGTTCCTCAATGCCTCCAGCTCTGACCAGCTCTACTAGTGGCTTCATTTCCCCTGTCAAGCCTCTTTTTCTCTTGCTAAAGGTTCATTATTTAATGAAATGTCTTTTACTACAATATTATGAACGTCACACGGTCAAATACGTATCTCACATGAAAATTCAAAATAGAATATTTGAGTAAATCTGGGGGCCATAAACCACAACTCCAATGGAAGCAATGTGGGTCTATAAAAATAATGGTGGTTCGGGAATCAATTATATTCCGTGCACTGCGAAAAAAACGTTCAGGGTGGCCATTTATGGTTTGTAAGCGGCTTTTTAGGTAGTGAACATACGTCAATCGATTATGAAACCATCCAATGACAACTAGACTGCATAACAATTAGCACTCCCTACATTTAAAATGTGGATTTATTTGTCTGTTGAATTGTATCTTCAAACCATTTCTTCGTGACCGTTACGACTTACAGACTACTCCACAATACAGAGTGCCTAGTATGCATATAGTGCGGAACCATAACGCTTATCTAACGTAAAGTCAGCCATAACAACATTCAAATCATAATCTACCTTCGTGCAGAGTCTTTATGTCTACTTAAGGTTCCTCTTCCGTTACAACTTGAAAACGAATAACAACTTCAAAAGGAACAAAAAAAAAAAAACAAAAACGACAGAACAGAAACAATTTCAGCGATTTTCTCCATAATCTAGACACCAAAATGATCACTTGAAGAAAAATACTCGTAGGCGCAAATAGCTGGAAAAGCCGTAAGTACCACCGTCAGTACCGCTGATGGATGTTGCAAAATGTTGATTGGGTGGTGCATTGATGCTCAGCTTAATGCAAATTACACAAGGCACCATCAAGAATTGTACTGACCTTATTTTGTTCTGATTTTTCTCTACGAGTATTTCTGTTCGTTCTTTTCTATCAATTTGCATATATGCCAAAGCCCCCCCTGCTTATGTATTCTTTGGATGAAATTGGCCAAAGAATTACGCGCTGCATTATAACCATTCAGTGCACAGCACATGGCTTCATGGTTCTGCAGGCCAGATTTATGGTGTTTCCTCTTTATTGGTCTTCTTCTTGAAACTTGGCTTACCTTCGTCAATCGTGATTGAGGACGACGTTGCCGCGCGCTCCAATTGGTGTCGATAATTATTGATGCGAAAATCGATTGCAATTTGTTAGTGCCACATGACGGCGATGGTAATTTGTTGAATTTATTTCTAATTTTTTATTTTTCCAATCTTGACAGTGATCTTCAAGCCAATTGGCAGCTTTGAAGAAGGAAATGAGACAAAAATGGAAAATTAATTAGAAACGGAAATGGAAGTGTCAGAATTTTGTTTCAAAATTTTGTACTCGAATTGGTGTCAAAGTTTTGTGGGAAAAATCGGTCGAAAATTGAAGGAAACCAACTGAGGCGTTGGGTTCGCTCGAGAATGATTGGAGATGATTGATTAATTTGCTTGATTACGTGGTGAAATTATCGTTGTTCAAAATTGAAATGGAGCAGTTTTTACTTCAGTCATTGTATTTTCAAAATTTTTACGTTCGAAATTCTTTAATAGAAAGAATTGGTTTCTTTTGTTCTTTATTTCGAGTGTGAAAGTGAAGGTCGTTGTCATTGTCGGATATTAATGGATCTTTGTTTTGGTGGTAAAAGGTGCTTTTGAGGTCAGCTTTCAAATTACTTTTTCTTCTTCGTTTTAATTAAAACTTCATGGTAACGTCGAATTTTGTTTCAGTTCCAATACAACTCGAGTGTGTGTTTAATTTCTCCATGGTTTCGTGGCAATTCACTTCGCCAAAGTGGCATGGACAAATGGAAAGAATTTCCTAGTTGATTTTGAGAAATCAACAACAAACAACGGTCTCCTTTCACAATTGTTCCTCAAAAGCAACAGATATGCGGAAAATCCTTCTTTTTGATTCTCATGACATCGAGGTGCGTATGACTTGTAAGATTTAAATTTATCGTTGGCGTAATGTGTTCCCAAATTTATGATATGTGTTGTAGCTGTGATTTCGCATGGATTGTGCTTATTTTACCTGGAAGTGGTAGCAATCGGATACTAGTTCCTGCCCACCCGTCGGCGTCGACTTGCTGAACTTTGCCAAGAGGAGAAAACAGAAGAATTGTTCATAAATCAGCGGAAGAACTTCCTAGCCGATTTAAAAACATCCACTGCGGATTCAACATCATATCTGGCTTTCTTCAATATATCCGGAGTCCAATCCACTTGAAATATTGTAATTCAGAGCCTTAAAAAATAAATGGTGATTGTCACTGGTCCAGCGGCAGAGCTCACTGACTAGTTACGAACTTCACAAAGAAAATAGCCCTTCAGATTGTGAAGGACGGAGTAATTCTCTTCCTGCTTAAAAAGATTCAGCTGTGAGAGGGACACTACCCTCGGGTCCAAACGGAACCCTTAATTTGAGATCAGAACTCGGAGCGTTTTTGGTCAACTTGGTTCACTTGAAACATAGGAATGTTGTGAACGCTATTATTGAAAAATTTTAAGCTCTACTTAAACGATATATGGTAAGTACTACGAGTGCTATGATCCAGGAGATTCGACGGATAGGATCTAAAAAAAAGGATAAATTCAGAAGCGTCCACAAAAGCTTTCACATGAAAAGATTCGAAATTGTAATGAGAAATCGGCCTAGGTCAATTGTCTATGGCTATGCCGATAAGCGATTGCATGTCTACTCCATAAAACCAGCCTCATACGTGACATAGATCTGAGGCTAATTATTAAATATAAGTATTAAAAATTAAATCTTTTTCCACCTGAACTGATATCTTTATCCGGAACTTCTACTCGTAAAATCCAAAATCGATAAGAAATACGTCTTCTGCGAATTAGTTGGAAAGCACAGCCTTCACAAAATGGAAACTTGTAACGGCTTCCGATTAATTGATTTTGCAGCAGCTAGTAATATGACGAAAGGTAGAACAAGGTTGCTAAGATGATCAGTTTAGTATGGCTCATCTACAAGTAAAGGCGATTCTATGTGTTGTGAGAACTACAGAGACATAACTCTTGAAAATGGCGTGAATAAGGCTCCATCTAACGTGCGGCTCCAGCTTTTTTGCAAAATACTAGGCAGAAAGTACAAGTGTGGTTTTCTGCCCGGCAAATATACTATAGGCCAAGAGAATTCCTGGAAAATACGAGCAAACATTAAGATGGAACTCAGCACCTAATGATCGGTTTTAAAGCTACTTATGCAAGCATTCGTCGTCTTGAGCGATGGTGCTGAACTCAGACTCCTCAAAGTCTAACACCCTTGATATCACAATAGAAACCAGAATTCTGACCCAAGTCTGTTAAATTCAGCATCAAAGTATGTATGTACACCGTGAAAGAAATTAAAACAAAGAAATTCAGAGCAGAGTTTCGAACATATGAACTTCGATCTCATTTGTCCTTTACTACTTTAAAAATAAATCGGTACGGTTCGACCATAATCGATAGTTTTTCGAGATGAGCTGAAGCGGTATCTCCAACGAACATGACAGCATACATCATGGCCTGAGTATCCATCAACAAATGGATCTCATGCCATGGTTACTCACAGTTTGAACCCAAAATTGATCTGACGAGGTGCTTAAGTATTAATCAGCTAAAAACAACTGCCGATCATCCACATGTAAACGGGATGGTTGAGCTATAGCACAAGACACTCAAGCCCTCAATCAGGTACTATTCAAATGAGAACTGGAGCAATTTCTTACCAATCATTCGGTTGAGTCTCCGTGCGACAATAAAAATCGGAAAAAAACTTTACGCCATCTGAGATGATCTACGGAGAAAAAATTGAACTTTCCGGTGAGTTTTTCGATCCTAAACCAGTCATTCTCGTAGAATAGGAATTCATGGAAAAGCTTAAAAGATAGATTTTCAAACTAAGCCCGAATGCTATTACACACAAGGACATCTCCAAGATCTTCATTTATCCTAGTCTTCAAACATGCGTGCGTGATATGATGACATGACATGTCATCTTGTCAAATGCTCCTAAAACTTCTGCTTCAAAACCGTGAGGTAAAACTTATAGGAGATGCTTTACCTTCTTCCAACCCTATTTTCACCACCAGTCCTCCATTGAAATTATCAGTAGTATCCTGCCACTTTAAACCTTCAACACACGTCTAGCTACGAGTGCTCATTAGTTTACCCTCAAGCCCACTTTCGGATGCACCCTGATATATCGTGATTCTTTTCTAAGCCGCATAACTCGCTTACGGAATGCCCTGACGAGCTCTTTATTTTCTAGTCATTATAGCCTTCAAACATTTAAGACCAACGTAAATCGGTGCCTCTCTGTACCAAGTATTTTAAGAGTACTCACATCCCTTAGGCGCGAGCAGATTATTAAAAAAAAAATCCAAAGGCGCATTGAAAGCCCCCTACGGTGAACCGTTTTTCAAATTGGATTTTCGAGGACGACTGAAAAGTTTAAAAACATCTCGAAAGACAGACTGAAGCCGGGGCTTGTCGCAAACGAACTTCAGGAGAATAACATCCCCAGCAACATCGATAACAACGCGACGACGAGAGAATGAGGGGATTAGTTTGTCCTTCGGGGACTTAAAACTAAACTAAACATCCGAAAGCTCCAGGATAGAGCATTTAAGATTGCCATCCGAAAGCTGCTGGATTAAGCATTTTAGATCGCCATCATTGAAAATAAAAGGAAGCATTTGGTATGGTCCAGCGAGCTGCAAAGGTAAAACAGAATAAGCCCTGAAACGGACGCAGACACCTCGGATGCATGCGGGCGGATAATTTGTTCTTTGTTGACTTTTGCAACTTCTAGCTCCTTGGAAGCTTCTAGAAGATCAGGTGACTCTCGACTGATAGATCAAAGTGCGTTTAGATCGCAAAGCTCGGATTGCAGAGGCCTCAATATCGAATAAAACTGAAGAAAGTACAGAGTAATGTAAGACGTGATAATCTTAATTACTTTTATCAATGCATTAGCCACCAGAGTGGAAGAAACGGCCAGTAGTTGTGACAATGTCACGAAGAAACTTACAGGGGATCAAATTTTGAAATCCCATCTTCTAAATGACTTAGACGGAAACCTATTGAATTCCGATGAGGAACAGCTTACTAGATGGAGGGATCACTTTGCTGCTGTACTAAATTTGTTAGCAAGTAACGAACCGCTGAAACGAATTTATGAATACGCACCTCCGCTCCCAGTAAACCTGAAATTACATCGGAAAAGTAAAATAAGGCAGTTTGTCATCCCTGCGGAACCCTTTCAATTCCAACCAGCATCTAAGAGGAAATCCTACAGCCATTAATTAAGAAGCATAGAAAACGAAGACTTACCGTGGATCAAAAGAGGAGTATAATTGTGAAACTTTTTGAGATCTAAAACCTGACAGAATGTGAATACTGAAAAGTAATATGCGTGCTTCCAGCACTAGCCAAATTAGAAGCTTGAGTAATTCGACCACGAACGGGCAGGCTTTCGGACTGAATCCACCTGCATCGACCACGCACTGCGAATCATTATTGAACAATGCATGGACTATAGGTTCCTACCACACTTGTTGTGCATGGATTTCGAGGAAGCCTTCAATAGCTTGAATCGACATGCTACGCGTATATGGCCCGTTTTGCGAAAGAAAGGTGTACTATTTTGGTGGGGGCGAAAGCCCCCATTTATTCGGCTTAATACAAGCTATAACTTAAAATTAAACTTAAACTAAAACTTAAAACTTAGGTTGGTTAGAGCGGTGAAGGCGAACGGATTTGAGGTAGGAAGTGGTGCGGTGGAAGTCAAAGACGCTAGGGTTTGAATTAATTTTTCGTAGCATACGGGAGATTGGTTCGTTCGCGCCATAGGTGGTCTGGTGGGTTGGGAGATAGAAGAGGCGAGGGGTACGTAGATTACGAGGGTTAGTGTTGAGGAAAATAGAGTTGTGAAGGGACGCGCATTCAACTTGACCTGAAAGAAGTTGATGTTAATAAGGTTGAGACGGTTTTGATAGGGGGGCAGAGTAAAAGAATCATCCCTGGGCAAACCTCGTAGAGCAAATCGAAGAAAACGGCGCTGGATGCTTGCGAGTCTCGAGATATGAACGCGATGATATGGGGACCATACTTGACTGGCGTACTCTATTAGGGGACGAACAAAGGTAATATAGAGGGACCTGGTCACGTATGGGTTGGTGAATTCTTTGGACCATCGTTTTACAAAACCTAGTGCAGAGTTGGCTTTAAGGACTATCCCATCCATATGCAAACGGAAGTTGAGCTCCCTATCACACAAAATGCCGAGGTCGCGAAGAGATTCAACGGAGGAGATAGGTTGGTTGTGGAGAAGGTAGAGTCGGAGAGGAGATTTGTGCCGCTTATGTGAAAAGGTGCTGTTAAGTTCCAAAAAATTTTTGAGGCACCAGATCGAAAAACTATCAAGGTCTTGTTGAAGGAGGAAGGAGTTATGGTCTCCCCATGGGAATGGTTTTGAAAAATTTGGTATCGTCGGCTTAAAGGGAGACGGACGAGTGTTTGATGATCCTATCCAGATCATTTATGGTTAATATAAAGAGAAGGGGACCGAGATGGCTACCTTGAGGAACTCCAGAGGTGGCCAAAAATGGAGCTGAGTGGACTGACCTAAAGCGAAGGCTGTAAAAACGGTTTTCGAGGTAAGAGGATATCCATTTTAATAGTATGGGTTCAAAGCCAAGGGCAGACAATTTGAAGAGTATTAATCGATGAGAGATTTTATCGAAGGCTTTGCTAAAATCGGTTGCAACTATTGTACATCGACTTCGTTGCCGTTCTCTAGGGCAGAGATTGCAAAGGATACGAATTCAACGAGATTTGTGGTGGTTGACCTACCCTTTAGGAGCCCATGTTGTCTAGAGAAATAAGTGATTTGCTGCTTAGAGCTTCATACAAAATACTTTCGAAGAGTTTGGGTATATGGGAGAGTTTAGCGATTGGACGATAGTTTGTTATTTCGTTCTTTGATCCTTTTTTGTGGATCGGGGTTATATAGAAAAACTCATCACTATAATTGAGGCTACCTATGAAGGTGGTAAACGTCCTCTATAATGTTAAGATGTCAGCTAAATTCGAGGCCCGCAAAGGTCCGCGAAAGGACTGCATTCTTTCACCATTCCTGTTCCTTGTTGTGGTCAGCAATGTATTCCATTCAGCACTATCGGGACAAATATAGGACTGTGATTGGCAATGACATCATATCCCAAACATCTGGACTACGCCGATGACACTTACCTGCTTCCACACAAAATAATGGACCTAATCAAATGTCCTTAACTAAGAAACAGAGGTGTATAAGGTTGGGCTCAAAATAAATCCGGCAAAAACTAAAGCCCTGATATTTCCGCTTCCAAAACTCAACATAATATCAACGCTCAAATTAACATTACCGCAGAACAACTCTAGAAAATAATCAATTTCCTTCAGCCTGGAAGTATGGTATCGGGAGATGGAGGCGCAAATCTGGACATTGACACCAGGATCAATAAACCAAACGCCGCATTCTGTATGATGGTTGCAATCTGGAAAAGCAACCAAGTTGAGACTCTCTCGATTCAACGTGGAAACCGCGCTACTATATGGATGTAGTACATGGAAGGTGACCAGCCTGTTACAGGGAAGCTGCAAACGGTGTTTAATAGAGGTCAACGCAACATATTGAGGGTCTATGGACATCTAAAAACGGAGGAGAAAATGACAGTGGATTGGTCACACCTTATGATACAAATATAGCTCCATCGCGAAACATGCCATGCAATGGACTCAACTTATCCAGTCAGGTGAAGGAGTGGATCATCCCAGGCAAACGTGAAGAAGAACAGTTGAAGAGGAACCACGGACACTGGAATTAACCTGGAGTTAAATTAAGTGCAATGCAGAATTCAGAATACGATGGCGCGCGTATGTTGCGGACGCTCTATTCTCCGCTGGGGGTTCAGGGAACTGAGCAAATAAACAATCAAGTGAGCAGGCCGAATCAACAACAACTACAAAACTTATCCAGAGATTTTTTAGCCTACATAGTATAGCAAGAAATGCACCTCGTTCTTTCCGCTTGAAAGTGAAAGACACCGACATCATGAAATCTTGACCAGGTTAAAATCATAAAGCAACAGATACCCCAAAGCCAGGAGTTCTTAGCACAATGACACCAGCTTCAAATTGGAACCGTCGCAGAGCCTTATAAAATAAGCCAAGCGATTGTAAGATAAAGGAGGAGTTGGGCAATGTTTTAGGAAAGAATTTATCAAATCTAAGACCGTGGGTTCAGTGTTACCACAAGACACACGAAAACTCATACTAACTATATGGCAAGAGTGAGCAGTATAGACACGCTGAAGTACCAGCTCAGATAGTTCAGATTCTCTGTATATTACTTATTACCTCTACCAAACAACTACAAATATTTACCCAACAAACCACAAACTGGATTCCCTCCTTTCACCTAAGGAAACCCTTCACGCTCAATTACTGGCACGTGTGCTTGTTCACAAATCAGAGGGTCCGGTCCACACTTGTTCGTCGAAAAGGTTCACCTCATCACATTCCAAAAACCACAAATTCAAATCAATCATTTCAAGTTTTTTGTCCAGCCCATATAAATACTTTATAAATCGAGTTGAAGCCTATTTAACTACCACATCGTCAACATTGAGGAAGCACAATAAAAAAAAATCTTGCAACGTGATTAATTATCCACAGCGAAAGCGGTCGAATACATTTAACCGCCACCAGAACCACCACTAAGTCCCGTCAGAGCGGAGTCAGGGTTCATAAGTCACGGAATATATGAGTCCAGCATTGGAAGAGACCCGGCAGCGTATTCATGGGAAACAATCAAGTCTGCCGATGAAACCTGTTTGAAAGCTTCGACAAGATACACCACCAAGTGATGGTGATAAAAAAGACAATCAACAAACCTTGAACTGGGCCACGCGAACACTGCTGTACAGGTGGGATAAGGCGCGACGATTTCTTTTACACGTTCTTCTGCCAAAGTCGCGTAATGTCATTAACACACGCATACTTGGAAGAATACCAACTCTTTCATGCGCTTAATTACCCTAAGTCGCGCAAAAAAAAAATTAACAAATATAAAAAGGCCTGCATTGTGGACACAACAATTCACACCTCACCCGTGGGCTTAATCCTCAAAAGCAAGCTTTTACGCTTAATCGCCTTAAGAATGCTGCTTTGTGTGCCATTAACGTGGAATCTGCGAATACTGGAGATGGTCACTGGCCATTACCAGAAAATTAAGTAAAAATCATCGCAAATTACCGAAAACCGAAGCCGAAAAAAAAATACCAATTGTCGAGAAGTTTTGACACTAATTCGCTGGTAGCAATCTAGCGGTAGTCGGGCATGTTCGTAGATGCAACTTTACATGCTCCTGGCAACGCGGATGCTTCAAAAAAAGAGAGAACTGGACAATTTAACCCAAAGTTGGTGAAATGTGAAAGTAAATTTCGTGTGCGGGACGATGTCAGTGACCAAACGATAATCGAAAGACAAAAAAAAAAGACCAGATACTATCATTGTCTGGAGGGCTTAAACGCTAAACATGAATCGAAAGGCAAGCATGCGCGATATGCAAACGTCGATGGGTAGTCGAACCCATTAAAGTCCAACAATATAGACGAAGACGTCTTCTCGGTTCTTCTTGGGATGAAAGTAGTTAAACACGTATGAAGAACTAACGACTGAGGGGTACCACTAGTTTCGACTGGACTTTGGTGGAGTTGCTTTTATTGTTCAGGTTTCGAAGAATTTAAATGAAAATGAGTTTTGGGTTAGATTGGGTAATAAAAATGTGTTTCCCTTCTTCGAGTTGTTGGGTATTTTTTTTTTTCTCCTCTCTCTTACAGAGTTCCGAGAATTGTATCTTAATCAGAACTTTCTTTTTGTTTTACAGATACGAGTACATTGACGTTTTGTTAATTAAATTGTTTTTTTTTTTTGTGGGTTCTCTCTATATATACAGAGGAAGGGAGCTCACATCGTGTGAATGTGCGATATGTGGTGCAAGTAGAGGGTGATTAACCGACACAAACAGGGGATTTCTAATTGCCTCTGCAAAGCTACTGACGAGGTATTCAAAGAATATTCGAGTTCGTAATGAACTCGATGACCACGGTCGGTTTCAAGTCAATGCACATCAACTCAACCAATATAGTGGAGAGAGACCTTTAGTAAGGCTCCATTTACTTCACCCTGCCTCATTTACGACCATTAATGAGGCATCGACCTAAAGAAAAAAAATCTAAAACTCTTAAACTGTGGTGTTCTGATTTGTTTTTGCTTTGGATTCGTGACTATTGCGGATCATATGTCAAGTTGTGGCACTTACCTTATGCAAGAGCACTTAAAAATTTTAAGATCCTTCACACTGAGCCTCAATTTAGGCAAAGACCAGATAATCAAGTTCATTTTTCCCTGGTAGAGAAATTCCCATTATTCCTTCTTGTTGATTCTCATAATTTTGAGATGGCATTGAAATCTAATCAAGGTACGATTACCAGTTGATTGCCGTCAACAATCCCATTTGCTGGATTCAGATATGGGTAGATATTGGATAAAATAGTCACAGCGGATGTGGCGACAACATTTATAGAGGGAGAAGCAAGAGTTGTTGAATAAGCCCACTCCTGGCAACAGTGCAACATTCGCCGATATTCGATAGAATAGAGACATTTCAACGAAGGAAGCAGCTAAAGTTTGTTCCCACAAACACTATCCCCCTTGCAATGACAACCTTCTTTCCGTACCAAATAAGCAGTGTCAAACCAAAGACAAATATGTTGTACTACTTGAATGAAGAAGACGACGCGTTTGTTGTTAATTGATAACACAAACCAGTGCATTTAGTCGAGAATACTGTTCCTATTTCCAAATATTCGTTTTAACTCGAGAGCCTCAATTCGTAATTGTTCTCAGCAACTGAAATGTATCTGGAGTAGCCTGTGTACAGACATTTGAAGCAAATTGACCACCTGGCGCATTTTCACTACTCTGTTTGGACTTAAGTGCAGCTCAGAGGAAATGAACTTCAATTGTTTGACGTGGTCTTGGAAATGACTGCATTGTTAACCTTACAGAGGAATGATAACCTGCGGGAGAACACATGTCATCCCTCAATAAAGTGTTTGCTCCGTACTTGTGCAATCAGCCGCTGTGGTGATTAGATTTGGGCTCTGTAGACCTTCAATTTGACACATTTTGGTCTATTTCGTAGAATACCGTCACAGATGTACTCGTATATTTCGCTAACGATTCTGAAACAATTCAGGTTTTTAAGCACAATATTGACCGAGTTATTCCTGAAAAATACTACAAAATTGGTCTGACAGGGTGAGATAATGCAAAGTCAGCCGAGGCAACCATTAATACTCAAACAGCTGATAGTTAATCTTGCGGCTGATATAATCTTCTTATTCAGTATTGTTTGGCAAATCAACATGCAAAGATTTGGGTCCAGTGTTCAGTCAAAAACGTTCACAGAGCCCTACGCCAATTTTACATTCAACATAATTGACCAATTGAGTCGCAACACTATCGACATTTACTCGTTTGGACTTCAAGACGACAAGAATGTGCAGAGTGCATACGGATGAAAATATTGGCGTCGTTGAGGCTAGTTTACTAATCCTAATTCAGCTATTCATCATTGTGGGCAAGAATTTTGCTGGGTCCATCGACTTTGTGGAAGATATTGCTCAAGTTTGTTTGTTTACACGCTTACAAGGCTCAAGAATTGAAGCTAGACGACCATCCTTTAAGTCGTGACCTCACCGATTGGGCGCTTGAACAGTTGAGACTCGATCCACCTTGTTACTTCTGTCTTACTGGCTTTATTAATAAACAAAATTGTCGAATTGGCAAGGAAACTCTAAAGGTAATAAAGCGCACTGATTGATCCAGTTTATAGGTCGACAGTATCATCGAGTCGTGCTTCATCAAAAATGAAGAATTTCGGAATGTCACTCTCAATGGCCCCCGATACACAGCCATGACGAACGATTTTTTGTTTCCAAAAGTACGTGGTCATGGTCCGCAGAATCAACAGGATGGCGACATATGTCATATTGGCAGCGAAGCCATCGAATTATTAAGAAAGCCTTCGATGCCAACATTATCTCCAGAAACTGATCTGTGGCCTGGGCACTAAGATTGTGTGATTTGACGCGTTGGAAGCCAACATTAAGCGCACCATTCGTGAGATACGACTTCGATAAAGAGGCTCAAAGAAATAAACAACGACCCGGAAGGAATATTGGACTTTGCACAACAAAAAGCACATCCTTATCCCGCTTGCAAAAGATTCTTCGGCAGTGTCCAACGCCGGAGTAATGATCTGATCGGGTACCTCCTCCACTAGGAAAATGATTATGTCTCTGAGCTCCCTGCCTGGTTAAGCTCCATTGATGCTATATAGCCACTTTGACAGATAACTCAGTTGGGGATCAAAATAAGATTGTAGCTTGGCACAGAGCTAGGTAGTATTGAAGAACTCACCCGCTTAGTTGTAGCCGATTGTAGTTCAAGTAGTTGCCTACGGGCGATTTTGGTGTGAGAAAAGTTTCACTCCACGAAGAAGGCTCTCGAAAATGTCTGGACTAAAATATCTCGAAAATCAGAGTACACGATTTCATACCCCCAAATTGAATGGTCAGCCACTATCCTTATGAACCGGTGCTAAGCAGCGTACTTGACCTGAAACTCAACCTAGCAATGCGGGGTAAAAAGCTCAGCTCCATACGCCTGAACAAAATCTTTTGGTAAGAAATGAGGACTTTACCCAAAAACGACTCTTTGGATATACCATACACAGCCGGCGTTTATCCAATTCTCACTTACGAGTATGTGCCATCCTCTATGGTTCTACCCTAATCGAGGAATATAACGTTAATTCCTTGAAAAAGGAGCAAAACTCGTCTTGTATAAGACCACCGATGCAATGCGATCATGCCCATCAGATGCTCTTCCGGTTATCTTGCACCTGCTCTTCATTGGGAAATATCATGATGTGAAATATTGTTCCGATTTGAGTTCTGTTTTTTTTGTTAAGTTGGTAAATCTGTTGTTGACATTTCTTGTAAATCTTAGCATCATAGCTTGACATTCGCAAAAGTTACGTAGCCAAGAGTACATCTATCTCTGTGTGTGTTGGCAATTTTTTACAATTTTACAAATGGATTTAAATTTGCAACAACGAACTTGTATCAAATTTTGCGTAAAAAACGGATTTAATGATGCGCGGACGTTGAAAATGTTGGAAAAGTGTTTTGGGAACGATTCTCTAAAGAAAACTGTCGTTTACCAGTGGCACGAGCGATTCAAAAGTGGTCGTGAGTCAATCGAAGATGATGAACGCAAGGACAGACCATCGACATCGAAAACCGACGAAAACGTTGATGAAGTACGAGTAAAAGAAATGTTGGTCAATTACCGCAAATTCACCATCAGAGGGATAGCGGAGGACTTGAACGTTGCCTATGGATCCGTCCAAGACATTTTGGTTAATGATTTGGGTTTCCGTCGTGTAGCAACAAAGCTGGTGCCAAAAGACCTCAATTTCATGCAAAAAAGAGACCGTGTTGACGTCGCAAAAGAGATGATTTGCGAGGCTGAATCCGATCCCACATTCATCAAAAGGATCATTACTGAAGACGAGACGTGGCCGTGGGTTTATGAGTACGATACGCAATCCAGACATCAGGCAAGTGAATGGCGTTCACCAAATGAGCCGAGACCAAAAAACCACGTCGTTTTCAGTCAAAAAAGAAGGCAATGCTCACGGTTTTCATGAATTTTTGCCAGAAGGCCAGACAGTAAACAAAGAGTATTATTTGGGCGTTATGAGACGTTTGCGTGAATTGCAATTCGCCGAAAGAGGCCAGAATTGTGAACAGAAACTCGTGGATTTTGCACCATGATAACGCACCGTCGCACAGTGCCATCATTATTCGTAATGTTTTGACGAAAAATGCAACAAATATCATCCAACAGCCACCCAATTCACCTGATCTAGCTCCCTGTGACTTCTTTCTGTTCAATCGAGTTAAAAACTCACTACGGGGAACGCGTTTCAGCAGCCGAGAGGAAGTAATGGAAAAATCGCAGGAAGCACTGATGGACATACCGAAAACCGAATATAAAAAATGTTTTGAGGATTGGATCAAGCGCTGGCATAAGTGTGTTACAGTCGATGGAGATTACTTTGAAGGGGACAATATAGATTTAAATGAATAAACTTGTATTTTTAATTTTCTAAATAAATTCCGGGTCTGCGAGGCAATCCAGATAATTCGGATGCTAGATCAATCGACCAAACGATTTGGTTCCGCCTCTCATCGATCAAATTCCCATTTTAAATTCTTCAGCAAAAGTTCGTATCAGGGAGGACTCTGATCAGGGACTTTGGCATTACAGTCTATTCGCGGAGTCGGCACGGATATCTATTCGGATAAACTGTCTTCCAGCGAATCTGCCCTGGAGATAGTGACTGTGGGGAACCAAAAAGCGGACGAGCTGACTAGGTAAATGCGGTTAAGGGCGATAAATATCAGTCCTATCTACTATAAAGCTAGCTAATCTTAGATGGCATAGGCTTACTAACCGTGTTGCATCTGAGGGGATGTGGCCTGAACTAGTAAATCCAAAATAACAGAACTGCCGAGCAGATTTACAGATCGACATCGCTGTAGTGGTAGCCATAACCGCAGGCTATTATCCGATAGGAGAACATGAAATTGAAGGGGCTCTTATTGAATTTTTATGCAGATGTCCGGCCCTGACGAGGACCAGGCACCTAGTGCTAAGTAAGATGAGAAAGGCAGGTTTTAAATAAAAGGAAGAAAAACTTTATTCAGTTTTTAAACTCTACTAGATGGCTCCAGTTCTTCCATTTAGTCACAGACTGACATTTTGCATCTTTCAACAGCCCGTTGCACGTTCAAACTACCACTCCTATCTGCACATGATAGACCTAGTAAGGTTTGAAATTTAAAGTAAGTTTGGACTAACATCGCAGCTTCTTTTGAATTAGAAAACTAGAGTTAGACTTTGAAGCTGTTATAAGACAAGGTTTGCTATGAACTATAGACAAAGAAGGCTCTAAAATGAACACTTCCTACTTGGACATTCCTAAAAAAAATTGGAATCTTCCCATGCTTTCTCAGATTGGCCATATACACCCTGAATGACTCGAACTGCAACCAACTTCAGACTGCAATAATTTCCAAACCGTTCATGACAATGAGCTTAAATTTTGACACATGACAGATAATTTTATTATTTACAAGCCTTTTAAACGATTTGCGTCTCAGTTGTGTTGAAAAATTTTTATCCGCGATGGAATTCAAACGTGATAATGTGATTGCTTTATATTTGGCTGGAAAACCACAAGTAGCTATCGTTAGAGACCTCCAGCACCTCAACGTAAATAAATCATTTGTGTCTCGAACTATAGCTCGTTACCGTGATACTGGCAGCGTTGAAAAACGCCATGGAGGTGGTCATAAAAAAACAGCAACATCGAAATCCGCGTCGAAGTGGAAGAAAAATGGCTCGTGAGGAGCTCAAAATATCGTTGGAACGGATGCAGCACATACTGAAAAATGAGCTTGGTCTCAAGCCATTGAACTTCCAAAAAGCACACGATCTTACACCGCAACAGAAGAAAGTTAGAGTCGATAGAGGGAAGGAGTTGCTACGCTTGCACGAAAGTGGTGAGTTGCCGAATTTGTTTTTTTCCGATGAGTCGCCATTTGTTATCGAGCAATATGTCAACAAACATAATGACCGAGTTTACTTGCCAGAGAGGTAATTCGAAAATTTACACCTTCGGACGGCCATCAGAAAGTAGGCAGCACCGATGGTGATGGTTTGGGCCGCCATAACCGCCGATGGTCTCTCTCCGCTCGTATTTTTAGACCGTTGCGATCGTATACCGTAAAACTATCTTAGAGGCAGTATTGAAGCCTTGCTCAAACAATCATTTCAGTCGCAGACCGTGGACATTTCAACAAGACTCGGCACCGTCTCACAAAGCGCGCGTCAACCAAGATTGGTTAAAAAACCATGTTCCACACTTCATTTCTTCGACACAATGGATTGCAAGTTCTCCGGATGCAAATTCGTTGGATTTCTCTGTCTGGAGTATTTTGAAGGCGAAGGTTGGCACTAAAAAATACCAAAGTTTGGACCATCTCAAACAAGTACTTCGCCGGGAATGGGCCAAAATACCGCAGAGCCATTTGTGTGCAGCGTCTTCGGCCGTCTCAAGGCCATTATTCGCGCCAAAGGTGGGCATATTGAAAACTACTGATACAATTTGAAAATTGATGTATTTTCCAACATTTTTTGCTTTGGCGCAATAAAATTTCTCAAAAAATAAAAAAATTATAGCATTTTAAAAAGTTGGAGTTCGAGTAAGTCACCCTGTATAATGTTGTCTATGTGACAAATACCTGGCAAGAAGATAGTGGCTACTCCTATGAAGGAATATAGAGCTAGAAACAGAGTGAATGTCCACATTGGGATCTACACACATTCAAATGACAATTCATCAAAGTCAGTTTTGTAACGTCATAGGTTGCCAAATATTTACAAGTCCTTTCGACTTCCAAATGCGAAACCCATATTCGACAATCTTCGACCTCACGTAAAATTTTAATTTCAAAAAATCCAGCCACGTCATTGTCAAAACACCGCCACCAACCACCATCAGTGTCAAAAAATAAAAGTAAGAATTCCTAAACGATTCTATTAAAATTCCCCCTTCTCATAAAAATTACACTCACCGTCTTGTGGGAAGGTGCCAAAAACAAAAAAAAACAAAAAAAGAACTCGATGTGCACAGTCACCTACACACATTCCAAGCATAAATTCAATTTTTCATTCACCGCCCGCCCTCCCAACTTTTCTAACTACCACCAATAGTAGTAAATGAATGTGCAGATTCATTTAAGGTTGGCGCTTTAACCTTTTCCCAGGTACCTAATGGTACTTGTAGATAGATATTCGTATCCCAACAAGCAAGAAGTGTGAAAAATTTCCAATTTCGGCATAAATGCACAAAATCCTTCCTGTTCACGAATCATGTTTGCTTCCCTGCACCAGGTCTCCGGTTTTTTTTTTTTTTTTTTTTTTTTTTGTTTTTTCTAACATTTTTCACACCTTCATTCCTGGGCACCATGGCCATTTATCAATTCGTTGAACCGTCTTAGAAGTTGTTACAGTATGAACGTATGTATCTATATCTTAGGTGACTATAATGATTATAAAACCTCACCCGTTTAGGTATCCTCATCGGTGAGAAACAGGATCAGGAAGAAGAAGGTGCACCTAGAAAAACCTGCTGTAAGAATGCTAGTAGAACGTCGATATAAAGAAGGTATAGACAGTGTGACCAGATGGATCTTTATTTTTAAATTCTGATTTATCCTTGAGATAGAGCAGAAGGATGTTTGATTCTGTTGTATTTCTGTTAAAATACAAAAAAGGAGCTAAGCTACACCAATATCCTCTGGCTTCGACTCCAACGAATGCCAGACAGTGGACAGTGCTGCCCACCGCTTTTGGAGGGACTAAACTGACTCTCTAAAGTCAGTTGGCAAACCGATGTACTGACAACATTCACCAAGGATCGCTCTTAATTGTCCTTGTGTGTATTCAAAGGGATTTTAAGTGTCATTCACAGACTTCCCAAGGCTAAGAAGCGCTCAAATTGGCGTTCAAAATGCGCTCAGTCGATTCTCCTTCAGTATAAAAATACAGTGCAAGTGCAAGTCTGTAGTGCACTTCCGTCCAAGTGCACTTCATCTCTCCATTTACCCTCTTAGACGCTCTTAAAATAGCCTGGTCATGCAGGAATCTGCTAAAGCCAAAAGTGATTAAATAAACAAAAAAAACAAATTCTAAATTGGCCCCGCAACTTCTAGCATGGTCACACTTCTTTGCAGATACAAAGGGTTATAGATGCTTCCTTGCACCATAATCATTCATGGATAATCCGCTTGATTAGAAAGAAGTGTGATGCTACTCTCATGTGGCGTTGTTGGGTTCCTACAGGTTATGTCTAGTGGTTATGTTAGCTCAAAATGGTAAGTGATGAATGGTAAAGTATCATACTTACACTTGATGGTAAATTGCAGTTGAGTCCTTCTCCACTTTGCGTGGAAGTATCCTGTTGCTAACACGGTTTCTGCTGTTGTCTTTTCTCTCCTTCTGTTCACTATGTGGTTTGTTCCCCCTCCTTTTACCAACATCTAAGGATCAAAGAAACATGTGGTCGCTGCTGTACGGGCATGAACAAGTACAGAATAAAAACCAAGAAAAAAACGTTTGCACTTTAAAACTTTTCCCGTCTGTCACAAGTGTATCTCATAGATACTTTTTTCCCCCCCAAGTTTTATGCCAACAAAAAAAAGAAACAAGAAAAAAAAAACTTTTCCTCGTTCGAAAGCACTGCGGCATATGCTTAGGAAAACAACCAGAAACAGAAATTCACAAGGATTCCGGACAAGTTGGATAAAAGGAGCAACAAAAAAGTTACCGCGTTCTCGAGGGTCGAAAATGATAAATCGCTTTTGAAATCTTCTCGTCGGATGCGATTCCCAGTTCAATCTCAGATATTTTTCGAATATATGACGTTTCTTCGAATCCAAGCGATTGGATTTCTGTACACTCGGAGTTGTATCTACGATAGAAATTCTTCGAGGTCTTCTTGCGGTCGAAGACTTCTGCAAACTATCCGCGCTTTGGTTTGGTTTGCTTTTGGTCTATAGGAAAGATCATGGCCATGAAAAAACCGGATACATATGGAGCTAAGAAAAAGAAAAAGAAGACAAAAAGAAAGAAATTCTGTGTTTCTTTTATTTTTTTCCGACTCTGTCCGTATGTGAAAGAAAGGTAGAGGATAACCTATGAAGATAAAGACGATGGTGTGGTAATGGGAATGAAAAAAAAGTGGAAACTAAGAGAATTGCTGGGCAGTGGAGACAAGGAGAGACATCTGAAGTGAATCAAATGGTCACGTAGATTTTTATGGTCGAACGAAGATGGAGGATTGAATACGCTAAGAGAAAACAATAAGTGATCACGTTTTATTTTAGAATTTTTTAAGAGAGCGACATGAGCACAACCGTTGTTAATGAGGGCTTCCAAAAGTGTTTTTTATGGTGACAGACAGGATTTTTATTGTCAGTGGGGTTGTATAAAGAAAACTTCCAAAGTCTGTATTTGGGATATTAGCAGGTGGTTCGAAAAGTCCTGAGACTAAATATTAAAACACAGAATTCCACTTCATTCATCAATATAGTCTCCTCCTACAGTGAGACAATCATTCCAGCGCCGCTCAAACATTCTTTCTTATAGAGCCTTTCTTATAGAGCGATTTGTCCAACGCTTCACCTCTTCATTGGGGCCATGTCTCTTTCCGGCCAACATTTTTTTGAGGTTTACGAAGAAGTAATAGGATCCATGTTTCATCCATTGTCACATACCATAAAAAGGGTTTTTTATTTCGCTTAAATAGCTCCAACAATCGTATGGATGTGCTAGTAGAGTCGCCATCTATGTGTCAGTGTCAGGACTTTTTGAACCCCGTGTTAAGAACGCGAAAGCTTCCAAATAAGATGAAAATGCTCCGTCTTTGGCTATAATAGGCAGTCTTAGAACCCCTTATGTGAGAGAATTTGCCAGTCAATAGCAAACTTCCGACTAAGGTCCGTTCAAAGAAGTCACAACGAAATATCCAGAGAAGACAATTCCAATACGTCATAGTATATGTATTAAGAGACATCCCACAGTTCCAGTCCCGCACCAGATCCAAGAAAATATTCAAACAGCTCTCAGAAATGTAAATGGGCACAATAAGGTCTTACGTCTTAGGAAACAATCACGATATTTCGTAAGTAGTACATCGGAAAGCGGAAAGCGGGCTTGAGGGTATACATATTTACTAATGAGCAGTCATAGCGAGACAGTTGAGGGTATTAAAGGGCAAAATTTTGCTGCCACTACTGGTGTAAATAGTGGTAGAACAAGTTGAGATAGGAAGCATTTCGTCTTTGTTGAAGGGCGTCAATTGACTGAGTAATATTTGCATCTCGTATGAATTTTGTTGCACGAATTTGAATCCTACAAGGGTGGTGCAGAAGAGTCTTAGGAGCACCTGACTAGATGTGGTTGACTTTTGGGCGAATGAGTGCTTTATGTATTTAGACCTGAACAGGAACATTTTGCAGCATTTTTGGCGACATCGAATATGTGGTGCCATTCATGGAACATGGATCATGATCGGGTGTTTAAATTTCTCTTCAATCAGAGTAGACAGTATTGTGTTTTAGAGGCATTTGATTCCGCTCGTATCGTAAATAAGCTAAGGGACGTGAATCCGGCTACCAATATGAAAAGCAGAGAGTACTGTCTTCAGCAAAGAAATATATTGGTTTAAAAGTAGCAGACATGAAATCATTAATGGAGATTAAAGAGAGTGTCGGAGACAGAATGAAGCCCTGGGGCACACCAAGATTTATTTTCTGAATATCAAACCTAAAATCGTTCAAATCAACTTGAATTGAGCTTTCCGAAAGGTAGTATCTAATCCATTGAAGAAAAGATTCATCGATCCCATTGATATAGCCTGATGCCAAACTGCGTCAAATGCCATAGAAATATCAAGTGTAACTATTTTGATTTCACCTGATTGGTGTAGCGCTTAATTCAACTTTACGGTAAGATATGCCATCAAATCACCAGTGGATCTGTTGCTACGAAAACCTGCCGGTCATTGAAAAGTTTTTGTGTTTCGAGATATTTCATGAGCTGATGAGTTATCAGAGTTTGCATGACGTAAGTGAAATGGGTGTGTTAGGGGAAGTAGAAGAAGATTCGCCTTTTTTAGGGACGGGCTAGACAAATGCTGTTTTCCATCTGCTTGGAAAGAGTCCTAAAGGGTAGGATTGATGAAAAAGCTTACGCAGTAATTTTGCCTGCGTCGGGACCAGAGGATTTGTGTGCATTAAGATTCTTGTGCGTTATTGGTATTACACGCACGCGAAAAGTGTATTCGTCCCATTGAACATTCGACGCACTCAAATGTAGCCGCAGGCATAGCGAAATATGGAAGTGTTGAGCTATGTGCAAAGTGTGGAGCAAGTAGATTGGCCTTGTCCAAAGAGGTGACAGCTGGAATGTCATTGTGTATGAGCGTTTGGATAGAGGATGACGCAGAATTTTTCTTGTTACTACTTTTGGGACATAGTACTATTTTTACCTCAGTTCTTTGTCTTTATGTAATCAAGTATATCCGGAGGGTAACAAACCCAATCTTTTGCCCAAACCATCCTTACACCTTCAGAGAGCAGATAGCCACTTGAACGTTTTTGATGCGACATATTTATATCAAAAAAGCTTCCTCTTCAGGTGGACACCAAGATGTTTAGTTGGAGAAACAGATAATGGCGCTTTTTAGAACAAGATAAGTCGGATTTCTTCTTTCCGTAAAGAGAACAACCTCTGTAACTTAAGGCCAGTATCTAATAGACTAATTGTCGATTATGTGTACTACTGATAAGTGCGTTCAACATAATAGTTTTGACAAGACACCGGCCTGCGGACAATCCCTGTTCACCTTCGATATAAAATATTCATCTACAAAATATTTTTTGTCGGAGAAGCCCTCGGTGTCTATGAAATGTCCTACACTTACTCCTCCTTGTCAAATGCACTTTCAATTCTGTCCATCATATTTTGAAGCGCAGTCTCACAAGATCTTCTGCGTTAGTTTGCAGATACATCTTGCATGTTAGTAAGAGGAAGCAATCGCAAAGCGGTTTTGCATATATGTGAGCTTAACATCCATCCTGTTCATACTCTTAAGCTGACTGATAGGTCTAATGCTTAAGCTCCTATATGATTAAGTTTCCTGAGTCCTTTCAGTCTGACCAATTTACCGCTTTTCAGTACTCTGCTGATTCCACCGAATGTTTCCATCTTTTCCTAAAAGATAGATAAGGTTAATGGAGGCAGTCTTCGAAATCTGAACACCGATTTCACTCGAAATTCATGTATGGGAAAAGGTATCATAGGATCTAATAGAATGGGCAGCAACGCTCTCCTTCGAAGAATCAGAAAGAGGATAAGAAATATCAAAGGTCATCGGATAGATGGATATGGATATGCCACTGATAGTGCAGCTCTTTTCGAAAATTCCATTAAAATCAGATTTAAATGAAAGAAAGTGCAACATGTCACCGAAAAGTACCAGTCTCATCATCAAAAAGCAGTCGAATGAAGAAAAACTTCTGGTCAAAACCCTACAGATGAACAATTCCGGGATACAAAAATAACTCTCGTAAACATACAAATATTCATCTTCTCCATTTTAGGCACAATAAAAAAACTAAACGAAAAACTAAGTGCTTTCGTAATACGAGTACTTAACCTAAGAGACAGGCCAATGTCCTTGCATTCGCTAGCATCATGGCAATTCCATTAAACCCATCTCTCGTTTTCTGTCATGAACTTGACGTAAAAAATTAACAATTTCAATTGTATCTTTTTCCGAATTAAGTGCATTTGTCCTGATGCTAATTTTTTTGTTATTTTGCTTCACTCATAAAAGTTTTATGACGAGCGAGTATCTTTCTTGTGTGGCAAGTGCATTTTATATTTTTATCCATCTGTCTGATACGGTTCGCGCGAACTTTTAATCTTTTAAGCCGATAATTAGAATGAGAATAGCAACAAAAGAACTCAGAAATAAAAACGTATTCAGTGCAGATACGAAACAATGAGAACCTAAATCGGAGTGTGTTTCTCACGATGTTTGCGGTATGAATGGGCCCATATTGGTTATGGTAAATATTTGTTAAATCCCTAAAAGTGGCATAGAGATTACGAAAGAAATTCTTTGAAATAAAGGTGAATATGTTGGCAGAACACATATGTAAATATGTATCTTTTGAGCGGTATTTTAGGGTACATATTCAAATCTCTTTAGCAAACACTGACGGTATTTATTTGCCGCCAGTTTTCAAAGTACGGATATGCAGAGAAAAGCAGAAGAACGACAAGCGTCACCATAAGCTAGAACAATGGTTATTCTTACCAGGCAGGCTAAAAAAAAAAAAAAAAACGAAAATGCGAAGGGCAGAGAAGAATATGAACTATAGACACAAGAAGACTAACTCACGTCAAGACGCATGTAAAGCTAACAAAACGTACGAGAATGGATGTAGAAATGGGAGACCGACTAATCAAAAAACGAAGAAAATATGTCAAAGACACAAAGTGAATAATTTACTCTTAAAGAGAGAATGCTCAATGTGTATCACCGCGATCATAAGAGAAAAACCAAAAGGGGTTACCATCTCATCACGTTAAAAGATTTTGAGCCAAAGGTACAGAAGATATTTGAGTTCTTCGATCCATCATGTCCTCATTACTCCTCTTATTTATTACAGTTGGTATCAATAGTTCTTCAGGAAGGTATCTTATAATGTTGATCAAAAATGTTTCTCTTGTCGCGATGTAGAGGTTAGGAAAAACAGAAGTTTGGCTTGGTTGTGTTTCGGATGGTTTTAAATAGCCTGGCAATGATTGCATTCACTTTAACGGACACTAACCGTATTTATCTTCATGATTGTACACGACGTGGATGCCGCTGCTGATATGATCACAGACACTATTTGAATGAGAAACTTTATCCCTCATCGGATGAAGAGTATCAAACCAAAAGAAAAGGAATGGTATGACTCGAGCTGTAAAGAGGTTGTCAGGGTTAGAGAAATGTTTTTTCGGTCCTTCAAGACCAGCCCAACAGAGGAAAACCGAAAAAAGTTCAAACGAGCCAGAAATGACTGCAAGGCCTTTCTTAAACGTGTAAAATTCCAATACGACCAAAAAGTGAGGCAAAAAATACTACAACCTCCCAAAGGTAGTAAAAATTTTTGGTCGTTCGTCGAAAATATTAGAAATTCTGCCTCATCCTCCATTCAAACGCTCATTTATAATAACATTCAAGCTGTCAGCTCTTTGGACAAGGCCGATCTGCTTGCTGCACACTTTGCGGCCAGCTCAACACTTCCACATTGTGCTTTGTCTCCGCCTACACTTGAGTGCGTCGAATCTTCAATGGGACAATTTCACTTTCGCTCTCGTATAGTAGCAAGAGTTCTTAAATATCTTAACATCCACAAATCCGCTGGTCCAGATGGTATATCTCCCCTCCTTCTGAAGAGGTGTTCTTCCACCCTGGCAAAATCACTGTGTAAGCTTTTTCATCAATCCTACTCTTTAGGACTCTTTCCGAGCAGATGGAAAACAGCATTTGTACAGCCCGTCCCTAAAAAAGGCGAATCTTCTACTCCTCCTACAGACCCATTCCACTTACGTCCCTTATCTCCCAGGTAATGGAAACGCTGATAAACCATCAGCTGATGAAATATCTCGAAACATGAAGGCATTTTACAGAGTTTGGCATCAGGCTCTTTTGTCGAAAATGAGTGCTTTTGGGAGCGACAACTCTCTTCATTGTACCTTTCAGAACTTTAAATTCAAGTTGTCTTGGATGGTTTCAAGTCTGATATTCACAAAATAAATGCTGGTGTGCCCTAGGGCTCCGTTCTGTCTCCGACACTCTTTTCAATTTTCATCAGTGATCTCTTGTCTGCTACTTCTAATCCAATATGTTCCTTTGCTGATGACAGTACTCTCTGCTTTTCATATTCGTTCCCGGACTCACGTCCCTGCTCTTCGGCTGTAGAACGGGAACGGCAGCGTATGTTAAGCTCATTAAATTCTGATATTACCAGCATAAATAATTGGGGAACCACTAACAGAGTAGAATTTAATGCTTCCAAAACACAATGCTGTCTGCTGTCGTTAAAGCGAAATTTAAACACCTAGCCATTATCCATGAATGGCACTTGCATCGTCGAAACCGATAAATTTCTATTCTCGGTATGTGTGTCAATGAAAACTTACGTTGCAATGACCACATATTCGGTGTCGTCAAAAATGTTGCGAAATATCTAGGTTTCCTCAAGCGATGTAGGAAATACTTCACCCCCCTCTGATCTATCCTCAATGTATAAGGCGTTTATCAGCCCGAAATTTTAGTACAATGCAAACATCTGGTCGGATGCGCCCAAAACATCTCTACACCTGCTAGATAGGATCCAAAATCGTGCTATAAAACTCATAGGTGATACTAATATCACTAAAACAATGGACACCCTCGAACACCGACGTAAGGTCTCGTGTCTCACTCTGTTTTATCGCTATTTACACGACCAGTACTCCATAGAAACTGCCTGTAGCATTCCGCCCCTTCAAACTTTTAACCGTAACACCCGTCTCGCTATGAATGCGCACCAGTATACCCTCAAGCCCACTTTCGGACGTACTCTAAAATATCGTGATTCGTTCCTTAGCCGTACAACTCGCTTATGGAATGCCCTGCCTAGCTCTTTATTTCTTTGCCATTATAACCTTCAAACATTTAAAACCAACGTTCACCGGTACCTCTGTTTCCATCCCCCCTTGAGCGCGCGCAAACCATAGCACCTCTGTCACCATATTCAAACTTTATCAAACTATTAGTGCAAAGTTAGATTAATTTTACGGGTAGTCGCAGGACACTCGGACACAGGACACCCGGGGTAATTGAGAGACAATGATAATTGGATTGCGGTTGCTAATGCCACCCTGTTGCATCTATGAACCAGAAAATAGATGTAAATAAAGCAGGAGATAGCTATGAAAGATCATGGAAATAGTAAGGCTTGGACAGTGGCATAGGAAGTGGAGGACATCCTCCAGTGCGTCCAGTTCCCCACAGCCACTAAAAAGGCCGTCATCGGTAAGTTGTAGCTTATTACTTGCGCCCCCGAAAGAGCAGTAAAACTGTGAGTAGTCTAAAAAGTTTTGCCTTTCAATTGAATCACTTGTTCTGGATTTACTGAGTCCCGGCCATACTTGTTTCAAAGTTTCACATACATGTTGGAAGATTCTTCCGGCTTTCACTGGTTTTGATTTGTATCGTTTGTGTGATACTGGTAGTTCCGTAGATCCGTTTCGGGCTAACTCGTCTGCATATTCTTTGTCTGGCACTCTTTTATGACCAGGGGCCCCGCAAAGCTTGACCTGGACACAAAGAGGCTTAAGCTTTTCACGACAGTTCTTCACAAATTTTGAATTAATCTCGACTGCATCGATGGCCTTAATGGCAGCCTGGCTGTTCATTTTCCTCGTCTTTATTGTCGCAGATCTGGCCGCTTCTGCTATAGCCAATATCTCAGCCTCGAAGGCACTGCTGTAGTCTGGCAGGCGACGTGAGCATCTTAAGTTTTATTGATTTGAGACGATTCCATTCGTGAGAGTGGATACCGGTTCTTATACCATTTGGTTCCTGTGCTATGGCTCTCTAGTGTAGACAAATAGTATTCCAAATTAACAATATACGAGTCTTCACATGAGGGCTCAATTCGAAAGGTTTAGAGGACTAAAAGTTGTCTCACTGTTTCAAAAGTTATTGAGATTATATTTTTAAAAGAAAGTAGCTGATATACTCGTTCAACTAAATTCTTTGCTCAAAATTGCTCATAAGCCAAGTTGCACTTCAGGTCTTGCCATGAAAGAAATTGACTAAGTTTCTTAAATTAATGATATCCTTGCTGAAAGGAAATATACCACCAATACGTACGCACGTATCTCATTTTCATATTTATTGAAAGCCTTTTTTCCTTAAGACTTCTTTCGTTCAACGTTAATGAGAAAATAATTATTAACAGATATCTGCCCATACTGTCCTATTCTTTTAGCCACTTCAGTCGATTCGGTTGATCAGACTCTTGATAAAAGTTTCCACAAGAACCCTCACGGAGGGAATTATCGTCCACTTTCCTGTCATCCTTTATGTAGATGTATTGAACCCATCTCCATCAGACAACATGTTTCGCATGATAATTTTCTTCATTGCTACAAAATTGAAAAAAAAATTGAATCCAATTGCAACAGAGATTAAATTGAAGCACGCACATGGATACGTTCTTGTGTATACGAGCTATGTACATATGTATCTGTATGGATGTATAGGACCGCAAAAAAACCGTGATTTCATCATGAGATCTTTTAATATATTTTGATTTTAATATCATTCTAGGTTACGCTGGTTGATAGTTGATGCTGCATCCGACTACACTCAGGGAAGTATCCATAGGGTACACAGGTTGCGGAATAACGCTCAAAAATCTCTGCTGATTACCAGGTTGCCAAAAACCATGTGTGGATTCTACTTTGAATCTTCTTTCCTTTAATCGAATCGTAATTGATCCTGAAGCGAAGCTGTGGTTCGATTTCTCTGAGTGGCATGTCACGGATTGTTGTACTTTTTTAGTGGAAAACATTTTTCCCAGAACACTAACCTTTGAATGAATGCTGTGTTCCGAGTTACAACATAAGTTGTCTTTCGGAGGCTTGTCAAATCCTTTATTCTGAGTCATCCGCAGATAACCGGTAACGAAGCAAAAATATGCTGCGAAATACAATAATCGTTATTTGAAGTTCTTCTGTTGATTACGGAACTAAAGGCCTTAGATCGCCATGTTCTTTGCGTTGACGCACCCTTTTTCCTATCGGAACAGAGCACTTAAGGAAAGAACTAGTCCAAGTAAGTTTCTCAGTCTTTCGCAGAATTATGAGTATGCAGTAGCAGCAGCTACCACATCACCACGTGGTGTCAACATCGTTATTACAGCAAAAGTCGTAGAGGGTGGTATACCATATGTGACAAAAGCCTAATAAGTTCCTATACATAGAAAGCGCCCTTTGACCTGTTTAGAAGCATTCCGTCCGGTTTCCTTTCGTAGTCGCTGCAGTTCTGCATTCCATCACAGAAGAAGTTTTATCCCGGCAGGGCAAGGTAGTTGAAGGAATTTGGTAAGGCCACGGATCCAATTCTGAATAACTTCTTCCACATTTTATCTCATTCAAAGCTTAAGTAGAGTTTTGAGTTAATTCGCCAAGTACTTTAAAGCGTCGATTTTTATTGACTTCCTGCTCTTCAGCGTGGTCGAAACTTGGGATTTGATTAACTATGGTCTTGTATGTAGGCCATTGCTTGCTTGTTCAATGCCCTACTCTGATCGTCTCCTAGTTGTGAGAACAGAGTTTCCACTGTTCCGAGAAGCGGAATCTTCTGTCCCGAATAGTGTAGACATTCATCAGATAGCTGTGTGAGAACTTGGACATTTTCCAAATCTCATCCTTTCGAATGCAAACATTATCTGCTTTAGTCAGCTCCCCCAATAACAATAATGACCACGATTTTTGTACTCTGCGTCACTCAACGAAGTAGGTAATCCACCTTCCTCCCCTATGGCGTTTCGCGGTTCCCAAGGAAGTGGATTTTCTGGTATCATCTAGTTTTCTTCCACCCGACCCTTTCCTAGAATTTGCAGCAGCAGCAGCATTCAGCAGCAGATCCTATGTTCCGGCACCCTGATTATATTGATGTTCTTCTGAGGGCTGAGCTACTTTTTTCATTTACAGCCAGAACAGGCAGCATGGCTTCAACATGGTCAGGCATTAAGCTGCCAAAATGGCGTTCTAACCATCCTCATCTTCAATAAATCTAAAAATTGCTTGGATTGATATGCCAAACAAAACCCGCTACTTCTGTTTAAAAACATCGATTACTAACTACGGCATTAGACTGGCCCTACTTTTGGTCCAATGATAGTAACCGGCAAAGTGTGGGAACTATGGAAGGATTAGGATGTCTCTTTATCACTCGAGCTGCATACCAGGCGGGACATTCTCAAGCAATCTTCCGTCCACAAAGGGGTCTAAGGACCTCGCTTTTAAGAGAAAGCATTCTGAAAATTTACATCCACTTGCTGCTGCATCCGAAAACTCATATGGTCCTGTCATATATGTATGACGTAACAGATACCCATAGGAAGTGTTCATATGACTTCTGTGCATCAAATCTGGAGTAGCTCTACCGCCATCCGGGAATAATACTCATGGAGTGGAATTTACAGCTTAGTTACATTAGTCACAGTAGGCACTTAGTTATGGTGCAAAACTGCACTGTTTTTCAGACTCCAGGAAACTCTCCTGGATACTCTTTTGCAGGGATTTTTATTACATTTTCTGGTTCCGGAAATAAGAAAGAACATGAGATCGAAGAAATGAAAAGTAGCACTCCAAGGGGTATTAGGCCAACAAGATCTGAACAGGAACCTGCTGAGAAAACAAATTAAGTAGTCAGGTCACAATTGGTGATGAGGAAATGAAAACAACATTTTTGCAAACCATTTGACAGCGGGAACAACCCAAATTCAGGCGGAGCGAATCATTCACATAACAATGTCTAAGCAACAGGTATTGACTTGGTAGAGAGTATTCACAATCATTTCCAAAGTTTAGTTGGAGAAAGTATGCCTGATCAATGGAACCCTAGCATTGTTTGCCAATCCACAACAAAGGAGATTCTCTAAATTATGGCAAAAATTGAGACTCCTGCTAGCTCGATCCTTAGCTGCGCACCCCAAGTTGGTTGAGGTCCTCTTCTACTTGTGCCATCTAAGGTGAGGCCTTCATCTACTATGTTGTGCCTCCGGGTTAGATTCTCCGGCCCGCAGAGCGGGTCCATTCGCTCTACATGTCCTAGTCACATCAGCCACTGATGCGCATGACTAGGTCGATGTAGCTGTATAGCTTGTATAATTCGCCGTTGAATCTTCTCTTCCAAAGCCTGTCATTGATGTTTCTCTCCAAATGACTGAGGGTATCAATAGAGCTGATACAGATAGGAGAAGGTCTATTTTGGGTCCCCTTAGTTACTCAGGATAGGGCCTTACTGCTCAATTGTCTTCTTAGTCCAAAGGAACAGCGATTGGAAAGAGTGATTCTTCTTTTAATTTCTGCAAAGGTGTTGGCAGAATTTATAGCAAAGCCAAAGTAGACAAAGACCCTTACTACCCCGAAATTATAGCTGTCAACCGCGACATTTTGTCCAATTCGTCAATATTGTGGGTCCCTTCAAGAGGAAGAGGAAGGGAAGCATATACCTAATTTTGTCTTCATCCACCGCGGGTAGCTTGCATTTCACTACCAGCGGAAGGACTGGCAAAAGGCTGCTGAGTTCTGCCAACTATGAGTAGTTGCACAGACTTTTAAAGGATTATGCATACAGTGTTTGCTTTTTAGCCGCGTTAAATTCTTTCAAGTATGATGTTAAAGAAATCAGATGACAGCGGGTTACATGGTCTAAAACATTTTTTGACATCAAAAACCTTGTTACCGACCTTGACGATGCCGCGAGTGTTCACCATCGCCATTCTGCACAAGCGGACGATTTTCGCAAGGATGCCAAGAATAGACATGGTTCTATATGGCTCATCTCCATAGATGCTGATGCGGCCCTAAAATTGATTAAAAGATGGCGGGTGCCGATTTGGACTTCTTGAGTTTTTTCCAGTGTCTGCCGGAATATGAAAATTTGGCCGATTGTAGACTTTCCTGGACTAAAACCACACTGATAGGTACCAATCAGATTGCTGACGAAGGGTTCCAGACGTTCACATAATATGGCAGATAAGACCTTGTATGGCAATGTTGAAGAGACAAAATGACTTCCAGCAGCTTTGAATACCTGTTGGACTTAAGCTTAGACACTGTTACCCTTACATCGTTTTGGACAGGTGGTCAGATATTTTGGGTATTTTGCCTGACGGCAGGATATTGGTTTTTTGCGCAATTACATATATAGTCAGTGGATGAAATTTGTCCCTATTCTCAGCACCAGCTCTGAGTCTATTACAAGGTTTCTTTTTGTTCCCCAACAGGTCTCTGTATTGATCCTGTTGCCTTGGCACGTTCTTTTTACCTTTTCGTGAAACTTCCGTACATTGTTGTTGGAGTACAAACTCTCAATATCTCCCATCGCTCACTTCTCGTGATCTTTTTTCTTCTTTTGAGGAAGCCAATGTTCTTCCCGTCTCATACAACTCACAAGCGGCTCTCGTCCTTCGTTACATTCTTCGTCAAACCACGGATTTCTTGGTGGTGGCCGGGTGAAACTCAGCACATCAATTGCTACGTGTCTGATGGGATGTTGGCAGTGTTACCACTGGTCTTCGGAACTTGATGCTAGCGGCATAGGAGTTGATGAACGATTTTCGGATACGCGGTCCCTTGCAATTGCAGCTTTTGTACGTAATATCTTCTCACAGCAGTTCTTCTTTGTTCTGGTGCTTGAGAAATCCGCATTCTTACCCTGGCTGCAACAAGGTGGTGATCCGAGTCAATATTGTCTGCGCGAAAGGAAGGTTCGGGCGTCCAGAATACTGGAGGTATGCCTGATGTCGTCCGCAAAATGATCAATATGGTTTTTCGTTTCATCATCGGGACACCGCCATGTCCCCTTGTGTATATTGAGATGATGAAACCGTGTGCTTACTATAGTGACATTTCGTCCCGCCAACTGTGGTGTCATGCGGGCTACGCTTACCAACAGGCCTACGAAAGATGTCCGCCTTTCCTATCTTGGCGTACTGGATGATTTTAACTTCATGCTTAGGGCACTGTCCATATGTCTTGTCGAGGAGCTCGTAGAAACATTCGTTGGTGACGTCTTTGTCGTGTTTGTCATAAGGCGCATGCTTACGTATTGGATGCGCAATATTGGTTGCTTAGGTCTGCTGCATATGATAAATTCGCGCCGATTAAAGTCTGCTTTTGCTTCCTGTAGCAATCATGCTGCTTTTGGCCGGTCCATCAAAAATGCATCAGTTTCCTCAATATCGCACACAGGATCTTGTCAGGCATATTGTGTACTGTATATGCCTCAGAATTTTCAGCGATCTTGTCGACCATAGTCAGTGCGGTTTTAGGTCTGGTAAATCCAAAATTTACCAAGTATTCACAACACGTTCGCTGCTCTGTTAAGATTGGAATTGATCTCATTGCGTTCTTTGACGCCAATAAAGGGACGCTTACTTAGGAAAATTGTTGAAAACTAGCTGGGCAAAGTCATGTCATAAAAAAAAAAATAAGAAGACTCTATTGAAGACAATGATCATGAGAGAACTACCCTATGGCATAGAATTATTGACACTAGCGAAGGCGTATGAATATACATATATCCATTTGATATGGAGGCGAAATTGTTCGAGACATTCTTAGTCCTGCTTGTTTACGAGCTATTTAGGAACATCGACCTGGTCAGAAAAGTACCCATCAGTCGCCTAAAATCCACATGACATGTAGAACGAATGAATTTTAACGCTCCGGCCTTAAGAGTCTTTGATTCCAACCCGTCGAAAGAAAGCAAAAGAAGAAAATTTCGCCTTCGGAGTGCGCAACTCGAGCCAATTAGCCTAAAACCTACCTAACTGGAAAGACCTTTCAATTGAGTTCAGTTCCAAAGCTTCGTTGCAGTACTGAGCAAAACTATGTTAACAATTGATGATGGATAAAAATCCCTTTTCCCTCTAAATTTACAAAGTGACTTTATTGTATCCACCGAGACTGTATCCTGTATCTCCAAAGACTTTTTTTTTCTTCTTCTCATTAAGTCTGCCTGCTCTTCAGTTCAATGACATGCTCCTTATGCGAGCTTATGATGCCACTGACAGTCAAACCACCCATAAAAGTACCCTTATACTCGCATCGGCCTTTAACGGTAAGGCAAAAAATTCGAAGCATAATCAACAGGCGTACCAACAAAATAAATAACTGAAATTCAATTCCGAAATAACAACATAAAAACAGTGGCAAAAAGTACTGATTACACTGCGTGGTGAGCTTAATTAAAAAAAACCAAGCACGAGAAAATGAGGCCGCCGACTAAAAGAACCCTCATATCCTTTTGCTCGACATGCTGCGAATCTATGAGAAAAAAAAACGCTGTTTTAATAGTTCAAACAGACGACGAAGAGGAGAGGCAGGGTACGAAAAAAAATTATAATAAATGAGGAATGATTAAATTGTGGCTGGCCAAAAGCTCCGGCAAGTTTATTATGCGAACAAGCTACATTGGCTTAATCAATACGCCGAAGGACACCGAAGGACACCGAAGGACGCCGAAGGACGCCGAATAATTGTATTGCTATGATACAACGAAAGGGAATTAATTACTTACTTCATATACTCTTATCAATTCTTTGAATTCGCAAACACGAGTATAGCCAATAATCAGGGGACAGATGACGGATGACAGATGGTGCAGGTCTACTTATCGGCTCTACTGTAGGTGGCAATATCACAAATATCGCAGGAATAATATGGAAATCGCCACACTCAAATCCACTTAATTCACATGCAAAACTCTATTAATTTCCACAATGCACTGGGGCACTGGGGCAATGTTTCTTCCTTTTTTTTTTCGAAAAGTAAATTTGAAAAAGCCGCCGCAAGCTCAAAAATTAATAAATTCTTTTGGTTTTTTCTCTCTGATTATATACAAATATACAATATCTGTTGGGATAAAGCTGAGATTGCAAACGCAACGTCCAAAAGCAACAAAAGCAAAAATATTCGAAATCAATTAATAAATTGTCACAATCCACTTCAGCTGATTACCAAAGCAATAAATTCAATTGAAAATCATATCCTGTTCGATGTACTCTCCTTGCAAAACTCGGTCAACCCTCGGTCAATTCTCAGTCCATATGGTCCAGCTTTAGTGCAATGCATTTTCCATTAAATGATTAATAGTCAATCAGTTTTGGAGAGTGACTGCCATTGCAATATGGTTCGATCCAGAACTGGGCAAGGTTCACCTACACACTATGTACAGACTAAGAGATGAGCTTGGTGTTGCCCACCTGGAGTCAGTTAAACCACTTTAATATCTTCCCTAAGGTGAATTGGCATTGGTTTTTTTTGAAAAGAGTATACATAAACTGGCTTTCAATTTGTGTGACTGTCATTTCCATTTTCGCGGAAACTGGAGAACATAAAACGAATTTTTTAAATTGGAAAAATTATTGTTCATTTCGATTTTGATTACAAAGTCAGAAAAGTTCATCTGCTTTCGCTAGATTGGGGATTTTTCTTCCTCTTCCTGTATTGTATGGGACTTTGGTAGTGTAGCTCCACGAAATGTGTGACAGAAAATGGTTCAAGAGCATGCTTTGATTCAAATTCCTTCTACAACCCTTATTGTATACCTTTCTGATATCGGGCTTCGATCTACCTTTATCGCTACACACTCTGACTCTACTTGAGGTGACTGGGATTTTGACCGTTTGTCTGCTTATTTTTATTTTTTATTTAAAGCTCGATACATGGCTTGGCGTTGGTTGCTGCTCCCTTTTTTTATAATTGGCGTGCGTCTCCACTGCATTTACTCGTTAAAGGTTTACACACAGCGCGGGCGAAGCAGAATAAGAAAAAAGATAGAGCGGTTCCGATGTACGTTGGTTTTAAATGTTTGCAGTTTCTAATGGCTAGGAAATAAAGAGCTCGGCAGGGCATTCCATAAGCGTTTAAGAAAGGAATAAAGATGTTTCAAAGTAGGTTCGAAAGTTGGTGTGATTGATGAGCATTCACAGCGAGACGGATGAGACAGTTGAAGGTTTTAAGGGGCTGAATACTATTGGCATTTATGGTAAAAATAGCGATAGAACAAGGTAAGACAGAAGACAAGTCAATGTAATATTAGCATATTAGTGCCAGGGCGTCGTCAATACAAGTGAATCATAGAGGTAATCGCAAGTCCTGTCCAAAATATCATTCACCTCGAGTGGATTTAAGCACCCAGAAGATACGTTGGTTTATTCTGAGAAATAATCCTTGGATCTCCATTTGAATACTCATTCCCCGTCTAAACACTGGCTACCGGGCTCACACCTATTTTCACAGGCAGATCAAATGATCTACAAGAAAAATGGACAGTTTGCCAACTTTGATCCTGTGTATCATATCATGTACCAAAATTCGAAAAATATACCTACCCAACTGTTGTATATAATGGTTACGAGATGGCAAGGACAGCCTGCATTTTTTTTTTTGCTCTTAGTCCTGTCCAAACCACACTCCAAACATCAATGTTGAAAAGGAAAATATGTTGAGACCGCACTACATTCTCTCTTACGATCCATAAACAATAAGTTCTATATCAAGGAGTAAATCATACACCAGTGGGAGTTCCTTGATCATCACGTAAACGACTCTGTCTGCAGCCTGTAGCGATATACTTGCAACCTTCAGTCGCTGCTCCACAATTTCATAAAGGAGATGTACACCCCTCTCTCTTAACTGCGTCCTTATCGAATTATATGACGCAAGGTGTGATGTAGTCAGACAATCACCCGCAGACCCTCTTGAACAATCTCAAATATGCTTTAGACAAACTCTGCTCTCGGACGCCGTGGAATTAACGCTCATCCATCCAAAACAGACGAATCAAGATACCATGCATCATCACAACCAAGCTTAACATCATCTCACTGAGTTTTCCGAAGAATAACGGGGTTTTGAATCTCATCCTGGTTGTTAAACTGAAGTAGAAAAAAAAATTTGAATAGCAAAACACAAAAGTTCTAATAGCGCTCTACTCCGGTAAGGTGACTATAGGTTCGCAGTGGGTCTGCAAGCCAAAATCACGCGCTTAGTCAACACTAAAGTCGCTAGACATAGTGCTCAGAGGTCTGCCTGAGAAAGTATCACTGGCGCATTTAGAACCTCTTCAGTGACGGCCTTCTAACCTCTGCTTCATTTGTTGCTCATTAATGTTTTCAACAACTCCTGCATTTAAGCTGAGAGACACTCGGCAATAAAAGGTGCTAAGTATGATTCATGCTAGCTAACACTCGCTGCATCGCGGCCTCTCCCAGTCAACCGAATTTTAACTAACTGGAATCGACATCATCACAGATTCTGGAAATGATAGAATATCGACATTGGAGTAAATCCATCTCCGAGGAGTTCTGCATACACCTATCATGCAGTATGTCCGCACAATATAGAACCTTCCAAGCTGAAACCTCAGCTATTCTTCAGGTCTATAACTAGAATCCAATACCCTTGGACAAGAGTCTATCAGATCCCTAACTACGAAAAGCATAAACCCTACCACGTATCAATCAAGCTCTGTTGTGTTCCCGGGTACTTGGAAAAAAACTACATCCACGGTAAACTTATCAGATTAGCCTCTCTATATTATACGGTCTATACCTGACTCCAACCTCAGAAGAAGAGATATCTTCAACATCGCAAATAAAATCACAAGACACTGTGCTATTGGAAAACAAACACAATGAATGCGTATTCCTCAGAAATACTTTGCAGGACCTGCAGACATAAAAGGGAAGAGAAATTTACTGCCAGATCGCATCTAAGTGCTTTACAGCTTCCAAGATCTGTTATCTGTTCTATAAAGATCACTGACCTTGACAAATTCGTCAAAAAACCCATATGATTCCAGGCGTACCCAAGGCATCCACAGTCATCCAATCTTTTCACAAATCCGGTATGGTAAATGCACCTAAAATGAAAACCACACTGACTTAACCTAACCTTACTTACTTACTTCAATAGCCCTGTAGATAACGCTGTATTTATCACGGTCTTTGACCAACTGCCTCCAGGTGCACAGTTCAAAGTGGTTGAGGTCCTATTCCGCTTGTACGTGCCACATAAGCCCAATTTTTCCTCTGCTTCGTTGTGTTTCTGATTTGGATCAGGTAGTACGAGTATATATCCATTAGGTATAGCCACCTCTGGCGACTCCTCTTACCACTTTGATATCGCTGTACAGCTCGTAGAGATGGATGGGTCTCCTTCTAAAAATCCATGAAAATAAGCCTTACAAAGCACAAAGCGCTTCTTATGGCCATTCAGCATAATCTGACGAGCTTGCCAGAAATGTCAAGACTGGACATTGCTCTATGTACCTCGTTTCTATCTTTAAATTGATAAAGAAATAAAAAAAATCGATCTGGACTTCATAGATTCTCTAGGAAATGCTGTAGTGTGAATATTTCGTCAATTGTTCACTTACCAGGCCTAAAATGGCACTGATAATGGGCAATCAGATCGTTGAAAAAATTTAAATATTATGATTCTTTTCTAATTCGTACACCTCGCTTATAGAATGCCCTGCCATGCTCTTTATTTCCTGACCATTATAACCTTCAAACATTCAAAACCAGTGCGCTTCTTTCTTGTGGATATAGCAAAAAATGCAGGGATCTTAGTCCACAACTCGTAGAAGTAAATTGCAGGATGCTCTATATCAAGTCATATGTCGTTGTGCTTAATAAATTCAGATATGTTTTCTGTCTTCCCTCACTAGCAAGAACGTCCTCATTTCCTATAGCCTGAAGCGATTTTCTCATCAAAATAACGATGTAACCGTAGGGTTCTAGAAACGTGTTTCTAAATCCTTAAGCCCAGAGATGCAGAATGGTATTTAGCATTTGTTGCTGCGTCATTATTTCGCTATCATCGCCAACGTTCAAAAACAAATTTTTTTGAGGTTTTGCGATAGTGGTCTCAGATGAGAACTCTGTGGCATTCCACCCGTAAAAAAGTTCTCATTCTAGAGTGTGCTTCCGCTCTGCGCGTCCATCACAGTAAAGTGCGGTTCTGCTGAAATAATATCCAGGAATGTGAAAAGAGCTGTTTAACGGCCTAAGATAGCCAACATTGCAGAAGAATAAACAATACATCGTAGATAATGATCGATAACAACTTCGTCCACTCGCAGACCAATAAGGGTGCCGAAGTAAACGAGCATCCCGCCGAATTACTTAAACCAGAGCGGGTTGATTTGGTAAGTCCTTCGAGTAATTTCTGTTCGCATATGCACGAACGCTATTCGGAGAAAAAGATATAAAAAAAAACGAACTGTATGTTGGGCTTTTTAGAAGGGCCAGACTTCATCGGCTCGATAACTAGGAGATGCTGAGTGAATCAACATCGCCCTTCGGGACAATAGAGTCTACGAAACGGAGGACCTCGCCCTAAGTAGTAAGGAACCTCAACTAGCTTGGCTTGTGAACTAGATGCGATGAACGCAAAACGTGCTTAGGGGAGCAAACTATTGTTTGAGGCCCTATGGACCTTAACGCCACCCTCAGAAAGAATAACAGCAAACACTGGTATTAAAGCCATTCCCTAATCCTTTAGACTTAGAGTTGAAAATTAAATTTAAGGATTCTATTCAATACGGCGTGTGTGTGTCTATGACAGATGTAAATTTCTACGAAATTGCACTTAACCAAAAAAAAAAACAACAGTCTAAGATACTCGTATTCGTGAAATATTTAATGCAAACAAACTCACTCTAAAAGACTTTGAAAAAGTGAGAAATAAAATCACGTCTCACTGTCAATCTTTCCACACTAAAGTTCGCTGCTCCTTTCGAAAATTTCCTTCCAAGTCTTTGCATTCATTTTTAAAACTTAATCCTCAACCCCCCAAATCTTGTCCTGCACGCCTTCTACTTTGTTGACAAGTATAACTTTTACCTTTGACAGGAACACAAACTGTTTTCCAAATCCCGCTCACGTAATGTAATGCAAATATGCGCGTAGAACGAAGAAAAAGGTTTACTTGTATGTTATTTAGGGCTACCGGAACTCGGTTCTCGGTTCTTGGTTCTTCGTTCTTGGTTCCCGGTTGTCGGTCTCTAGGGTGGCATGGGAAAGGAACGAAAGGAATTGGAGCCAATTCTCAACCAGCAGGCAATCATGCATATACACCTGAGACTCTGCTCAACTCAAATGAAGGAATGAAGAACCTCTTGCAGTTGGTATACTTAGTCAGGAACATAGTACATGAGTGCCTGGATGCAGGTGAAAACTCTGACAAATCTAAAAACTTGTCAAAATAGGAAATGTCATTGTCGACATTACCATTCCCATTGGCGGCGACTGTGGCAGTAGCAAAAGCTACAGCAACGGATAACAGGAATGGCATAAGTTAAAGGAGGAACAAACAATTGCGGCATTAGTACAATTATTGTAAAAAGCGTGGAAGATTGCCAGCAGGAAGGATGCAAAACAAACTCTTATACTCGTATACTCGTGCTCCACGACACAACACACATGTTCAACCATTCAACCACATTAACAGTGAGTTGGTTGTGGAGTTTTCATATGTCCTTAGATTGGTTTGGGTGAGTAGTGGTGGTAACAAAGCTCCAACCGGAAGTGCTCCTTCCTTTGTGTTAACATGTACTGTGGCGCGGTTTAAATGTGCTTTAAAGTGCCATCTAGCAAAGTTATTTAATTGTACTCACAAAAAACTTTTTGTATTGCGAACGTCACCAAACAGATAGACACCTCCTGCAAGGCGCACAAGGAAATGTTTTGAATTTTTGACGGTTGACAGTCAAATGTACAAATATGTTAAGTGCTGACACATGTGCATTGTCACATTCTTTTCTACTAAATTCTACTGAAAGACAAGTATATCTACTCAAACTCACATGACTCACAAGATATAATAAAATATCATACTCTTTGTGGTTCTACTGTACATCATGATCCCATTCATCTGGATTTCGTCTATTCATCCCAGATCTGTGGTAGCTAACCTAAGGCCGGATTCCAACAGAAGCGCCTAGATTTGGTGGCCACAGACAAGGCAAATGTCGTCGATCGAAGTTGCTTTTCAATGTCACCGAACATCCGAACCCACTTCAAAGTCAAAGATCATGAGCCAACGCTCTGAACAGAACTCCGATGAGGCATCGAAATAAACGCTGAACACACTTTGAGTGGACGGAGAACCCCTACAGATTATCGTACTAAAAGTACTACTCACCATAGCGGCAATCCAACAGCGGACTTTCCTACCTCGACCAGGACATGAAATCTGTAGGACCCAACCGATATATGGTATACCCTTAAGCCCCGCCAACTTAAGCATTGACCGAGGAGTTACTAGATCCTGTGATTCCAATGCCTCCGTTTTCTAGGATACGTCGGGTAGATTGGAGTTAAAAGATTGGAAGGGTACCGAGAATATTCAGCTTGTTGTGAATCAACTCCAAAATGGACATGTGATTGGTGAGGGTGCTGCATTTGAGGACTTTACTCGGGAAACCAGTAAGTTTAAACGGACCCCAGAAGCAATACGTTCTGGATGGCATCGGCTTAAAGGGCAGTTTGAAATAATTAAGAGACGTAAGGTGAGACGTGGACGTTACTGAACTCAGCAAAGACCACAATTCCAGAAAACGAAAATTAGCGAAGCAGCCATCAACCTATCAACTGACGTAGAACCCAGCAATGGACATACTAGCAGTACACGATGTCTTGATGAAACTGGGGCTACAACTCTTATTCAAGAATTTCAAGGTCCGAACGAAAACGGTATACTTCATCTAGCGAAGGGTGCAGTTCGTATGAATGGGTGTCGCGGAGAAATCTACATCCATGAAAATCGCAAAATGTCAAATTAGAGAAAGTCAGTTTATCTAGAAGGCTGGTGCCGTTTCCTCTCTAACGCTTTGAGGGAAAAGCTGGCAATCCAAGCACTAAACCAATTGGGGTAAATAGAGAATGTTTGCATTCAAGCGAAAGGCTTTGATAAGAGAAACGTCGAAAAGCTGAACGCAGTAAGCCCTGGCTAAGTAATCCTTTCCCAACCATTTCTTCCAGAGAAACACAACTTCTAAGGTTTTCAGTCCATTCAATCTCGATAACACGAAATGAATGAATGATTAGGTTTCCAAAATTAAGCAATACTAGCCAAAAGAACCTCGGATGCAGGTAACGGCTAAGCTCAATATGGGATTGTGGGAGTCCTCAAGTAAGACGGGATATTGTCTACGCTGTTATAGTGTCGTTGGTTGATCCCCTGCCTTAGTCTTCAATAGTTGCACCATCTCCGCTCAAGAATATACAAACCATGTTGATTTACTGTCTGTCAGAACATGACTTGCGACTGATTCAAAATCGCAGACAACCATACACGTGATTCACGACTGATGCTCTAGAAATGAGCTTCCAGTCAATTCTCTCAAAACTGGAGTTGGTCTTTTCAAGAGGGAGAGAAAGGACTGGATTGTCTCACCATCCATTTTTCCAAAAATTCTAAGCATTTTAACGTCGTTATGAACAAAAAAACTTGTAAATGCCTACATGTCGCGCCGAAGACCCCTATTCTATGTCGGTTTTTTGGCAGTGTAAGCTCTCAGTAAGACATTGGGCTTGTCATCGAAGAGGGTACACTTTTATCTTATGAGCCGATGGAATAAGCTTTCACATCACTTCTTCCTTCACCAAGATGATTTGTCTTGGCTGCTTGAGAGCCTTTCCTAGCATGCCAGTCTATAGTTATACGCACTAATGAATCTCCCTTAACATTCAAATCTTTGGCTAGACTCTCAAAGCCATCTTCGATTAAAAAAGAAGGTGAAGTGTATCTGGTACAACTCTTACAGGGGTCTCGTTGGTATATTCCTTGACAACTACTCGTATCAAATGACTCTGATCTTACGGGATTACCATCTGACGAATACGATAGTCCTAGTTCCTAGACACGGACTGACTTCGGTGAGAATCTACATCCGCGCAGGAATGTAATCATATTTTCACTCATGACTCCAAGATCGATCTACAAATAGTATGTAGATCTTGCGCCTTTGAATGGGCAGCTACCTTAGACTTCACTAATCATAATGTAAACTTGAGCCGGTCATCTAAGCTGAGACATATGGAAAACAAGACTTGGAGGCGAAGTGTTTGAATCTCTAGGCGGCACCGAAGTTGCAATTGAAAACTTGCTGCCTCTTCTCACTACTTCCAAAATAGTTCGAGAATACAGTGCTTGCCTAAACTCAGTCAGAAGACTTAAGGTCTGGGTCCGAAGACAAAATGAAATCATGATTAGAGATTTCATTATCAGTTTAGCGTGTTTGGAATACAACCGTAAATGCCGTAGCTCTTCACGTTACACCTGTAAGAGACTGTCAGGTCCTTTGAGTGGTCCCATCAAAGGAAAAAACCCAACACATACTTTTTCGAAAGATGAGCTCTAAGTCGAGGTCTACAAATGGCGCTTCTGCACGAACGTGGATCTGCCAAACCAAAAAATTCAAACCGAAGCCTGCAAAGAAACGTCTCAGTAGAGTTGAAGTCGGTGCTAAAAATTTGGAAGAACCGCTTCTGCGGATTGTACAACGACGAGTATGTTTAAATGATCTGTCATACCGGGTAGCAGTATGTAACATATATTTAAGCCAAAACTAGAACGAGAAAACTACTGCCATTTCGGCCAAAATGAACTAGGGACAACAATTAATCCAATATCTTGGCCGCACAGCTTGTAAAATGTGATCAAAGAACGCATGCTCGATTGATAATTTCTCAACATCGTTTCGTCGGTCTCAACAGGAGATAAGCAAGCCAAATATCGCAAACATGCCTCCTAAGGTCGTATTTTGTGAACGCCTAAAATAGAACGTCGAAAACCAGATAGGTCCATTTTAGATCTGTAAGCCCACCATTGACAAAATATTTAGTCTGGGTTAGATTTTGGAGAAGATCGAGGAATATCGAATCGATACCCACCCCTCTTCATCGATTTAAATGGTTCTTATGATAAGGCCTAGAGAAATAGCCACTACAAACTCATGTCTCGACTCATTCGGTTATGCAGTATATCCACGGATAACTACAGCCTCTCATCCGATTCATTTGAGATCGAAAAGAACCTTAAATAAGGCCACGGTATCCCTGCCTAGACTAGACGGAAAATGACTTGGCTGCTTAGAATGTGAGATTCTCCCTCTGTATTGACGGAGTGTGGAAGAAAGGGACAAACGAGTCCAACAATGTGGCTTTATTCGAAGATATAGTTGTCAGACCTCTGATTCATATTTCTGCTCTTTAGATGTCTGTTTTGAGATGGAGCTTTCATTGCTTTCACAACATTCTTAATAACTTCCACTCACTTCTTCTTCAGAATGCTACTTGCGATCCATAGCATAGCTCCTTGATCTTGCAGACTCGTTTGACTCTGTAGAATTCACGTTTATCAGAGGAACGGCTTGCAAGATTGGTATCAGCTTGTGTATTGAAATAAACACATTTTCAGATCCATACAGGCAACAATTATACCAGTTGAAGAGAACGCAAAGTCACTGACTTTAATGCAATACAACGGTTTCAGTGGAAACAAAACGAAGAACTCACGAGCCTTCTAGCATCAAATACCCCAATAAATATTGCCAACTTGGCAGAAATAATTAAGAAAGCAGCGACAAACTTTTCAACAAGAAAGAACTTTGTAAAAAGTTTTTTTGATTTCGAATGCTTGAAGGCAAGTAACGTGTCTTTCACAGTCCAAATTCAACGAAAATCCTCTATAGCAATACAATTAAAGATTTCAAACATATCCATTACAGAAAAATATTGGCCTTCGAAGTACACAGCATCGAGATTATAAACAGCTTGAGGTCCTCAGCGCAATTTTGAAAAGCTACAAAGTATGTCAACGCGAAAAGTTGAAGGAGCATTTCAACAGACTTTTTAAAATGCGGCCGTTCTCATTTTCCGAAGACCTACACACCCATCAAAGAATCGAAAGATCAAAAAGCCCATTCGAATTTTACAGAAATTGCACGAATGAATTCATTTCATCAATTACTGTGGAATTCAACAGAATTTTCGAAACAGCAGGTATTCCAAGGAACTTCAAAAAAGCAATTATTTTCCCCTCACCCAAAAACGGTGACTATGGTGATCCAAGGAACTTCCAAAGGCATATCCTTTCTAAATATGTTCGCCACGATATTGTTTAAAGGACTCGTTGAATGGGTATCTAATGTTTGTAAATTTCAAGTTGGTTTCAAGGAAAAATATTCGACCATAGATCAAATATTTCCGCGTATTTATATCGCTGAAATTCAGAGAAGCCATGTATGGGTTCTTGGTCGATTTTCGTGCAGCCTTCGGTTCAATAGCGCGTGAAGCATTATTTTATAACTTATTCGTGCGGTTTGCTAAGAGATGGCGTAACTTGTATTATTCCATTGGAACATGCGTTGGAAAGCTACTGTCATTGTACGTCATTTCAATATATGTCATTCATTTGAAGCGTAAACAACAATAATTTTTTTTCACTCAAATATGTCGAACTCTATGCCTGAAAAAGTGTTTTTGCGGGGAGTTCTTCTTCATTACTTTAATATGAAGAAAACTGCTGCCGAAAGTCATCGTATTTTGGTGGAAGTTTATGGTGAACATGCGCTAGCTGAGCGAACGTGCCAAAAGTGGTTTGCACGATTTAAAATTGGTGATTTTGGCTTGGAAGACGATTAACGTCCTGGACAGCCAAAAAAGTTTGAAGATGAAGAACTGGAAGCATTACTCTGTGAAGATTATTGCCAAACACAAGAAGAGCTCGCAGGATCTTTAGGTGTCACTCAAACAGCCATTTCAAAACGTTTAAAAGCAGCTGGATATATTCAAAAGCAAGGAAATTGGGTTCCACATGAACTCACGCCGAGAGACGTCGAAAGGCGGTTTTGCATGTCCGAAATGCGGCTGGAACGCCACAAAAGGAAGTCATTTTGGCATCGGATTGTTACTGGTGATGAAAATGGATTCATTACAACAACCCCAAGCGCAAAAAATCATATGTGTAACCCGGCCAACCAGACAAATCAACGGCAAAGCCGAATATCCATGGCGCGAAAGTAATGCTCTGTATTTGGTGGGATCAGATGGGTGTGCTGTACTATGAGCTGCTAAAACCGGGTGAAACCATCAACGCTACTGAACACAATTAATCCGTTTGAAGAGAGTAGTGGCCGAAAAACGCCCGGAATATGCGACCAGACACGAGGCAATAACTTTCCATCATGACAACGCTCGGCCCCCCGTTGCTATTCCGGTTAAGAACTATTTGGAAAACAATGGATGGGAAGTCTTACCCCACCCGCCTTATAACCCAGATATTGCCCCTTCTGACTACCATTTGTTCCAGTCGATGACCAACGCCTTCACTGAAATACGGTTCACATCAGAGCAGAATATCAAAAATTGGCTTGATTCATTCTTGGCTGCCAAGCCGGCGTAGTTCTTTTGGGATGGGATCCACAAATTGCCAGAAAGATGGGAAAAAGTCATAGCTTCAGATGGGCAATACTTTGAATAACACTATTGTACATGTTTTTCGTAAATAAACGTTCAAATTTTGAAAAAAAAACCGCATGAATTAAGTTACATTTTAAGGACAATGTAGTACAAGAATACAGCATACGTCTGGGATGGGGAATATATTTCCGACGAATTCAAAGTAACAATGGTGTGAAACAAAATTGCGTCCTGAGTCCCCTTTTATTTATTCTGTGGATCTGCGCGTATGTATACAGACGACATCGTTTAGAGGAAGACATATGACAGCGAACTTCGATCTGGTCATCTGGCACATGAGTTGACTATGACACATAGACTGAATGGATGCGCTGACTTCAGTTCGAGTGGTCTGCGATTGCTACCCAGACAGACGTTGTAAAACCCGAGAGAAAGAGCACCTCAACCATCCTAGACTGCGCAATTGCTGACAGCTTGCCAAAGTTCTGGCTAACTAGAGAAGTTGAGGTCCAAGTGTATCCCCAACTCTCGTTCTTCAAGTATTACAAATTAAATTAAAATTCTGTTAAGTACTCACCCCTGGATATTATCCTGCTGTGATCCTAAATTTTGTTTCCAAAATAGAAAATAAGAAACTATAAGAAATCTTTAAATATAATTTGTTTTGTTTTATTTTTCTTCGGTATATTGTTTATCTATCGATTCGAGAATAAATCGTAACGAGTGTCCTGCATGCGGTAGCCAATCGAACCATCCAGCACTAGATTGCTGCCGTTGTTGGCTTTTAACTGCTTTACTACCAGTACCATCAGTCGCGGCTGATCCACCTCCACTTGCTGTATCCGTATCAACAAAGTCCGAATCATCAGATAGGGAACGTGCACCACCAAGATAGTCGATGTAGTCATAGTCGCTTACCAAGGGATTAACTTTCGAGTAATAAATTGCCGCAAATGTTGAATAAATAATTAAAATCGCCGTTCCGACCTGCAGCGCCATTGCCATTGCCATTGCAATTCACCAAGGATATGCCCAACGCCAGCAAAGATATCCCCAATATACCATGTGTAAGCCCACCATACCAAAGGATTGCATAGTGTTGTTTTTATTTCCAGCATCGATGTCATCGTCATCGTCCAAGTGTGCATTTTATAGCACACAATACCATAACAGCATCCAGCACCCGAAAAAAGGACATAAAATGTAATCCAAAAAAAAAAAAAATTTGAAAAGAAAAGAAAAAAAACAATAAAGGACATGTATGAATAAAAATGGAAAATTGTAGAATTTATGGTATTAAAATAAAGGATGTCACAGCACATTCCATATTAAGGATACGCCGAATTTATGGGCACAATATAAAAAAAAAAAAAAAAGGAACTAGATGCCATCTATTCGTTTGTAGATTTGAGAAAGTGGCAGCAACCTCTGGTTAGTGTGCAGTGCAGGAGCCTTTTACAGGCATTCTGTTATTTGTGTGGAACATTAAGGGCTTAAACACTCCCGGCAAAGGAAGCCCAGTACAATTGATGAATTTGTTGGGATCCTATCGAAGGAGTTCAAATAGAATTGGTTTGCAGGTCGTAAAATTCCTGAGAGGATTAAACGTTTCCAACTATGGATAGGTTGGCCTTTGGAACAAGTTAACTTGGGGGGGACAGTTGGACTGGATGTTCGAGATGTAGTAGAATTTAAGTGCACACTTGGCAAATAGTAGTGTCGGAAGTAATCGATTAGAATGTTGCAAAGTAATTTACATTATGAGTTCAAGCTATGGTATTCAAAATGGGATGTTCAGGGGATGTTTGGAGTTTAAAGGATTCCAGCGATGGAAGTTAATTGTGAGGCAATTGCAATTCTTGTTTAACTGTGCCATTGATCTCCCAACTGAACTTCGGATTGAAGTCTGGAAACTCCCATTGAAAGGATTTAATGGGAAATGTTGGTAATATTACTAACAGAGACGTACCCTTGTAGCAAATGTACTATAGCTTTTCTGAGCAGGCAGAAAATATTAAAACAGTAAGACTAGACCTAAACATTCATTATAGGGACTACTTTCGCGGGTAGCAGCTGCTCCGATTTAAGTAAAAGCAGTGAAATTCACTTCATTCGCTCAAAATACAACGTCAGGATGGTCCTGGAGGATTTAACTCCAAAATCAAGAACAAAAGAAATGGAACGAACATCAGAAGGCGGATGAATTTGCCTGGCTACGTCACGCGTCTTTATTGCATTTATGTCGGGAAATGAATGGTATTATAGCCCGAATAGGATAGCAACATCATCTTCGCGTGGTGCTAACTAGATATTCGTGAAATAATAACGATGACGGTTTTCGTTCTCCAACGTAGGCTAAATTTAGAACAGAAGAGACCTTGTCGGCTGTAAGATGCCCTACACACATTAAACCCAAATTTCCCTCTGCCCTAAAAAGCTACTCCCGACTTGCATATATGGAAGGGATAGAATGCGCCCTTTTCCATTTCTTTTTAATGCAATCGAATAGAAAGTTGTATATTAAATCCGTGTAATTGTATGTTGAAAAGGAGCTTTCAAGATTCTAACTCGAAAGGACATATGACATCGAAATGACTGGTACGAAGTTTTATTATATTGCATTGTCTACCTGCTATAACCTGGTCGTACATTTTTATTGTAAGTGACATTAGGAACACCGCTCGGTAAGCGTTACCGTTTTATGTGACGCATTTGCTTTTATACAGTGGAACATGAAAGGTTTTCTTTCATCGGCTTCCAATGAGTTAAGAATCAAGCTACGAAATAGTCACCATCATCTTCAACACCTTAAAGTCAATAGTTAGTATGCTTTAGTGTTTCAGAGTTAGCTATACGTATGCCTAAGTAGTGACCAATGCTCACTTCTGTAACTATCTGTATGAATACAAATCAATCGTACTTACTTTACTTTCTCATGGTAACCCCCGAGGACTGGTCTCATTCATCTGGACTTGGTTTGCTAAACTTATAAGCAAAAGTGTTGAGCAAGAAAAAAAATTGAGGCGCTGGTGTCTTTCTGAAGGACGATGATGTTAGCTTCACTTCTCGTTAAGAAAACTTACGTCTGTCTTCCAAGCGGAGATATACTCAATCCTAATGCCAGTGAACTATGTATATTGCGAAGAATCGGTGACGGGGGCGAAGCATTTGAATCTGTAGCCCTGCTGAACCCTCTTGCGACTTATAAGCTAGTTCGGTCTTGTTTCGGTCTCAGGTCACAATGTGATCAGCAAAGTCGCCCATGAACTTGCTAAGCAAGGCTTAGGACAATTTTTCAGAACCAAAAGCTACACTGGCTCTGCTTGCGTTCACGGTTCGGACTTCCATTGACAGTCGCATTTCATACGAGCATAACTGCAGGTAGCATAGCCGACTACGTTGCCGGCAAACCAAATGAATTCTTTCCGACGTCTCTAAGAGGTCAGTGACTTTCTTCCTGTCGCACAGAAAGAAAAATTGCAGGCTGCATACTAGCGTCGTGTCGGGGGACTACGCTTTTCCTAAGCACATGTGTAGGTGCCGTGGCCATAAATGATACAACATCCTGCGACGTTTACTGTGAAAGTGATAATATCACCATGAAGCGCTACCTCTAAGAATTTTCGGCCTACGATTGTATCAGGCTGCAGATATTCGGTGCTAAAGGTGCGATCAGACGGTCATCCGAACTTGTCATCCGGATGACATCCTGACGTCACTATGACGTAGAATTTGTCCTAAAGTGGTCATCCCGTGTGATCGCCTACCATCCGGCATGTCATTGATCGTGTCAACCGGATGACAAACCAGATGACACGATTTCTATGTCATCCGGATGGCTGATTTGATTGGCCGTGTGATCGCTTGTCATCGCTATTGGGACTGGATGACCAAATTTTTTTTTTCAGTGTCATTAGTGTCATCTCGTGTGATCGCCTGTCATCCGGCTTATCATCCAGGCATGTCAACCAGATGACGAAGCAAGAGTGTCATCCATTTTGGGACCAAGCGGATGACACTGTGTGATTGGGTGACATGAAGATGATCACCGAATTACAAAAGTTCTCTGACGTCAGCATGTCATCCGGATGACAAGTTTGGATGACCGTCTGATCGTACCTTAACGTGGCGGATGCTAGTACTATAAGCAATTTATCGTGGAAGCCCTTGTTCATGTTTCTTCGAGAGACTGAGAAGTTTAGGTAAATGGAACATACTGGGAGTACAGCAGACTAGTTCCCTGTCTGAGTGCTCTGTTTAAACCGAACGAGAACTTTATTATTAGAATTTTCAGGACCAGTCAGGGTACTCAAAGAGACCTAATAGCAGATGAGACCTCAATAGATCAATGGCAGCTCTACTATGGCAGAACTGGCTGGCTCCTTCCGGAATATCTTGTTCCTTCTGCCCTGACTTTTGTGGGAGCTAACTATTGTAGCCGAATATCCCTTAGCAAACAGAAATTTCGGATGCGGAAAGGATCACTGCTATTGACCGACAAAATTAAAAAAGCTCGCATTCAGGTAGGACCATGATCAAGCTAAAATTTGCGGACGTCCTGGTCTGTATATAAAGCAGAAGTCATTGCTACCCAACAAGTGCAAAGGGATTGGAAGGGCAAAAAGAAAACGAGAAACTGCGACAAATGTATGCTACAGCGACTGCTGTAGGGAATAGGAAAAATATAGCGAATTTCTTGTAATTGGCGGACCAAGGCAAAAAGTCTTAAGCTTTCGACACGTGAGTGAACCTATCTTGCATTAACGTCAGATTTGCCAACTTGATAAACACTCGCACAGAGGAACAAGACTCCTCCTACCCAGTTCCAAGCAAGTCTTATGTAAGCTGCATCAAGTGCTGAGGATCAGTGGAAACGGCGCACACCTGCGAAGCCTCTAGTTTGATGAAGAATTCAGGCAAATACATGTACAAATTGCATCATCATCAGCTCGCGCGTGACATGCCACTGCACGCACTCCTCGAACAAAAGATGATAAATAAACATCGGCTTCGAGGAAATGGAGAGATGATTCTCCAGGATAAATTTTCCAAAGATGTAACATGAGAGAGTAGAGACCTGTAGTAGACTCATAGCCGGTGCTGATGATTTAGGAAAACGACTTATGCAGACTGTGTAACGGTGGGGACCATTCACATTCCGAAGTGAGACAAAATCTATCAACCTGCCATCTAGCGGATCAAATAAAAGTGAATGCAGTAGTGCATGGCTTGGTTAAAAGCCAAATTACAAAATTCAATTGGCGATAAGTTTGCCTGGTAAATGGAATCTCAGCATCTTTTGTTTGAGTCTCTTAAGCACCGCGTTTAAGACATTGCCTGGCATATTGATTTTCAACTCTTTCTGATTTAACTTTGGCTGGAGATGTCCTCGATTCCCACCTGGAGTGGCAACGCAGTGCAGAAGGACTTCGCTTAGGTGATACGTACAAGGGAACCTCCATCATCTTAGAGATCCCAACTAGAAGCAGTTTGTAAAAATCCCATTAAATGGCTTATTAGCTGAGGCCCAGGTGCACGCTAGACTGTAGCGCCATCTACGAGTAAGTATCTAAGTAAGTAAGTAATTTAGGATTAGTTAGAAATGCTTGACTGTGACTCTTAAGAAAACAAGTTTACAGAAGGCTGATGTCCATCAAATCGTAACTTGTATTTGAAATATCCTTAGATTGATTGGTATTCCCTGGATACCGTTTCGGTCTCCTCAAGGAATTATAAATAAGCCAAGTTTTGGATTGAAAATCGAAAACCTTTCACTTTTTTCAGATGAGCATATAGCGAGCTCGTTGTTTGAGATTGTTTTCAATCCGAGGATGTAAATGTTCACATCAATTACAGGATCTGTTTTCGATTTTTATTTTTTTGGACCATCCTCCCGCCAAACAATGTCCATTGAGTAATAATTGGTACTCGATACACACATTTAGTTTACTTGTTTCCAACAAACAAATAAAAACAATCCTTTTGGTATGCACCGCATATTGCACGGCATATTGCGCGGAGATTCGGTTTTCCCATGGCCCCAATTAACAGGCACTTTTAATCGTTTTTTTTTTTTTCTAAAGTAAATCTGCTCCATCCTTCTCAACCTTTTGCCAGAACCCCTCTTCACAGTTTGAGATAAATACTCCAAACAAAGAGCCATTACTCAAAGTATTAACTTACAATTAATTCGTTTTCGCTCCAAATTGGATTTCAGTTCCGAGAAATGCGCGCTAACTAAAAAAGTTAAAAAAAAGAAAGGAGAAACTTTTACCACCTGCCGGGAATATCCTTTAACCGAAAAAGTGTTCATTTTCCAGAGTTCGTCTGACATGGTAGCATGGTGGCATACGTGGGGGGGACCTTAAATTTTTCCCGGGTGAAAATTCATCGAAAATCAGTGGAAAAAAATTCCAAATACTCCTGCAAACCCAAACGATATACATGTGTAGAGCCAAAGCACATCCTGCGAGTATGACCTGGTGAGAATAACACGCAAATGTTGGTGCATTATGGCTGGCTTCCATCGGGCAGATGGAATCCATGGAGTCAGTTTTCAGTTCTTTGGGGATGGGTTTAGGGGTATTTTTTTCTAAAGTGTGTTCGTTTTTTTTTTTAACTGAGAGAATGTTGATGATACAAATATCCGTAGCTGCCCAGCCTATGAATAGACAGAGGCAGACGAGAGCGGTAGTCATAGGCAGACCCACGGTATGGTCTGGCTTGGTTGTCTGAATTAAATTAATATTTCATCCAAACGGATATGTGCCTAGGTGGTGAAATGTATTGAAAAATATTCGTAGAAGAGTTGGTCATCGAAGTAGATTTTCGATTGGAATTTAACTAAAGTGGGTTGAAAAATGGCAGGAATTCGTTGTGAATGATTGCAGAGAGCTCATTGATTACTATCATAATTTTCAATGACCCTTTGTAATTTAAAAGTGTCCCAGGCAAGGATGCCGATAAAATTCATTCGGCTTAAATATGTATAGATGCTCAATCTCATCAAGCTTACTAGCCTTCATAGGGTTGATCGTACGGCAATCACGATGGCAAGTAGGATGTGGGCATGCCTGAATCCTGTAGTGTTTTTATTCCATTTTTTTGAAAAACTCCAAGCGAAGATTTCATTTCAGCAGCCTGCACGAGTGATATCATTCTTGCGGATACCTACTATAAGAAACTATAAACTTGTTAAATTCACTGTTAAAATCGTTAAAAGGTCCAATTCTTTCCCTACTGGTTTTACCATGATCTTTCCCACGGGGATAGTCCGTTTCAGAGCTTCTGTTAGTGATTATTCCACAACGGGATCAGCTTTTCAGCTGTAATTATTCACAGATCTGCTTTAAAATAAAGATCCCGTAGGGACTGGGTTTGTCCTTGGAGAGCAGACACGATAGTTTTATCATAATGGAGGACACATTAAACGCCTCCACCTGGAACATCGAGACGTACATTCTGAGCACATTCTAAGCGCATTCTGAGAACATTCCTTTCCACGATAGACGGTGGGCGCCCTTTAGGTTGACGTTTAGAAATGAAGCTAGCAGCGAAAGCAACAAGGCTTCGTTTACAGGATCTAGCGTGTGCATTGGTCTCGATGCGAGTAAACTTGCACTTTGGAGGTGTATGAAATGCTTTGGAACGATCATGTGGAGCTGAGGATAATTGATGACAACAAGTGGACCTGGTGGAAATGTAGATCTTACAACAATACGCAGGAATCAGGTTGCTAAATACACACGTTGAGAGAGTAATAGGTCAAAAAGAAAGCCAACTTCTAGTCAATCAAGACTCGGTCCTTCTCATAGTATTGAGTAGTCGCACGCTCTGCAATTGCTTCGGTTGGGTACGGTTTCTGGTTCTATAAAGTAGAGGAGCCCTTTCTTCGTCACATTTATGCACTCTTGTAATAGAGGGAGTGATAAATCTCGGTCGTACAAGAATTCCTGCTCTGTTGCATGCGGGTGGCAATATCTTCTTCTCAAAGTCAAAAGATGGCATATAGCTTACGATGAATTATCTGGAAGGAGTAGCCGGTGTCAGATACCCAAGCAATGAAAAATGGACATATCAAGATGAGAAAAAAAGTATAAGTGCTTGGGAGTCTTGATATCGTTCAACCCAATATGAGAAAACATCTGGATGCATCCAAAATTATAGCGATGGGAGAGGTACATATGACGCAGGAAACCTTGTGCAAGAACGAAGGTGCCTCGCATGTAACTGTGGACTTAGACTTACCATTACCTCCGCTGAGAAGCCCACATCCCTAAGAAAACAATTTCTGACCTTACTGGAGAAAATGAGATTTGCTATCTATGAAAGGAATCCCTCCGAAGCTCGTTTTTTTTTGGGACCTACGGGGTAAGACTTATTTCCTTAAGCGCAGTTTAATAGACAAAATAAAATTCAACTTTATACCTTACCAATCCTAGCTAACTAAGAGAGTAAAAGACGACGGTTTAGACTTTCAAGGAAAATGTCAAATTTCAAACAAGTTCCATAAAAGACACTTCAGATCAGAGGTCCTGTTTATAGACGAAGCAGTTGATACCTTGAACAGACAACAAATTGGCGAGTACTTAAACGCTTACACTGTAAATGCTTTTCGCTACAGCCGGCACATCCTTGAGGAAGATTCTTAAACTTCCACTTAATTCGGTTACCTTAAATTAGTTACCAAACTCAAACAGGTAGCTGAAGACATTATGCCAAAACAAAGTAGACTAGGAACCTCCTTTAAATGGAATTAAAGTCATAAAGTTTTTATATATTCTCAACAGCCTAGACAACATGATAACCTTAGTGAGGCATCAAAAAGTCATTGAATACTTTGGAAGTAGTAGCTTCCAAGTATTCTATACCTCAAGTCACAGAGACCCATGTTTTCTATTGCGTACCCTTTTATAGCCAAGCTTTCGGCCATCTCGTTGCCGGCTTTATCATGGTATGCTATCACCCACGACCCTTGAATTCTTAGTGGCAATGACATACTAGCTCTGGCATTCATTCTATGAACACCTGACTGCTTGACATGGAAAACGGTTCTATCATTTCGTGGTGTAGGCATCAGTAAAGCCATGCAGGCTGTTTCCGTAATTTCTAGAACCTAAGCTTGGAAGATATATATCTTTTGCACGGTTACCAATTTACCTTCCGTCCATTAATTGGAGTTCCACAAGAGAATAGTCTATCGAAATGGGAAGAATGAGATATAGTCAGAACTGGCTTCGCCCCATATGCCTTTCTTTAAAATACTTAACTGCCATAGGAGACTTGGAATCCAGGCGTTTGTTTCACTGTTTCTCAAGGGGATTTCGGCAGCCGACTCCAAGATGTATGGATTCAGGGCTGGCAGGTATTCAACAGACAAACGAATACTTTGTCAATGTATGTTGTTGAAGGGAAATCTGCGAGCTGCCTGCCACAGCCAAGAGTCAGCCAAGTATTCATGGAGCGACAGAGTAAAATATCGTAAAGGTCGCAGTGCATGTTGATGTTTTCTAGCAAAGTGTAATCAAAGCTCCTGAAGAGAATCGAAGAACATCTAGGAAATACAATCGATGTCTATGAAGCTCTGGATCCACAGTTGTGATTTGATTTGATTTTGGTGGGGCTGAGGCCCCCATTTATTGGCTTAATACAAGCTTAATCTAACTTAAAAACTAGGACTAAAAACTAACAGAACGACGTAAGAGCTAGGGACCAAGGAAGTGATGGAGGAGATCTTGTTTAAGACGAGGAGTGCTCAGGTGGAAATGAAAAAGGGAGAGGTTTGAGTTGACCTTTCGGAGCATTCGGGAGATAGGTTCGTTGGAGCCACAAGAGGTGCGGTGGACCGGTAGATAGAAGAGACGAGGACAACGTAGATTGCGGGGGTTGGTATTGAAGGAAATGGAGTTCAAAATGGATGCACAGTCGATGGAACCTGAGAGAAGTCGTTCTTCTAACGAATTCATATTTAGAAGTTTGAGGCGGTCCTGATAGGGAGGTAAGATTAAAGGGTCGTTCCACGGCAAACCACGGAGAGGAAATCGGAGGAATCGACGTTGAATACCCTCGATTCGGGAAACATGACCCCGGTGAAAGGGGGACCAAGCTTGACTGGCATACTCAAGCAGGGGGGCGAACAAAGGTAACATAGAGAGATCTGGTTAGATACGGGTTGGAAAATTCCTTAGACCACCGTTTAATAAAGCCAAATGATGAGTTAGCTTTGAGGATCATCTTCTCGATATGCGAACGGAAATTAAGCTCACAGTCGACCAGGGGAATTGGTTGACCATGGAGAAAATAAAATCGGGGAGGAGACGGATTGTATTTACGTGAGAAGGTTATAAATTGACATTTGGCTATATTAAGTTCTAGGCAGTTTTTGAGGCACCAGATTGAAAACCGATCAAGGTCTTCTTGAAGAAGGGCAGAGTCCTGGGGAGAGGAAATAGATTTAAAAAATTTTGTGTCGTCAGCGTAAAGGGAGAGGGAGGAGTGCTTAATGACACTCTCAACATCGTTAATAGTAAGAATGAAGAGAAGAGGCCCAAGATGACTGCCTTGTGGAACTCCAGAATTTAACAGAAAGAGCGGATCTAAACCGAACGCCATAATATCGGTTTACCAGGTAAGAAGAAATCCATTTTAATAAGAGAGTTTCAAAGCCGAGAGCAGACAATTTGAAAAGGATCAATTGATGAGATATCTTATCAAACGCTTTAGTGAAATCATTTGCAATAACATCGATTTCTTTGCCATTTTCTAAGGCTGAGAGAGAAAAAGAAAAAGAATTCTACTAGATTTGTGGTAGTTGACCTCCTTTTTAGAAAACCATGTTGTGTACCACATCAACAGTAAACACAGCATTCAATATGGATCGATTTATTTAACTTTCCTTACGTTGTAGGCCTAACCCGGTAAAGAAAGCTGAAAGGCCCAGTCTCACACAGAACTATAAATTTCTATCAAATGAAGCAGGAATCATTGGACAAAAAAAAAATGATTCGCCTTGGTATAGACGGCCGGTTCAGTCAAGTAAAATCTGCGTTTGAAATTATGACGGAAATATGGTATACACCAAACGTGTGTCCACAACCTGACGGGCCATGAAACCATTAAAGATAATGGACAGATCAATATGAGAGGACATACGAATGTGGGTAAGAGCTGGTAAGAACTAAGTAAAGGTTCTAGGATCCAAAAGTATTTTCTCGTTCCCTCGGCATCTTTCAAGCCGAGCCTCATGCCACCGAAAAGTGGATCCGTACCATTCTTGGAACAGGTATACTCTCGGGCAGAACTAAAGCTTTATCAACAACTTTGTTTGTCTGTAAATCTATGCTTCACTACTTCAATATTCTTCAGTTCTTATCTTAAAAAGACAAAGCCAAGCTCAGGGCACAAGGCTATTGAAGAAAACGAAAAAGCCGATAGATTAGCTAGAAAAAGTTCAGCTGATCCGTTCAATAGCGCAGAGCCTTCTGCAGCATCATAACAACAAATTTAGCGATCAAAAACTGCGTCGTCGACAGGCTAAAAGAGCTATGAAACCCTTCCGAAATAAGTTCAAATTATCTCTTAACTTCACAGGGGATGCTATCCTAAGACTGGTCAGCTTTTCTAAAGGACACTACAAATTTGGGATTGGTCAGGGAACTGAATGTCGCCTTTGTATAGAAAACGGCGGAACTGTGGATCAGATGCCATATGAAGACGTGGCTCTATACACCATAAAGCGGCACTTCTTTCTCAGAGAAATCTTAGTCACGGAGGAGCTGCTTTACTAAGAAAGCTGAGGCTTATTGGCCATCTTGAACTGCATTTGTTGCACAATAGATCTTTTAAGTCGCAGATTCACTGCTATTAGCTGGAAATATGAAATATGACAGCACTCCTATAAAAAAAATACGTAAAAACAGTTACGTCATGCTTGCCTACTCAGCCAAATACGGGGACAAACGAATTTCAAGACACAAAACAGTCTATGAGCAACAGCAGACGTACAGGATATGAAGAGACGATAACCACTGAAATGCTACGATGTAGAAAGCCGTATTGTAACGCTCGTCTGTGGAAATAAGAGCTAGGAAATGACCTAAAGCATTCCAATTGTGGCATACTCGTTAGTTCTAAAGAACATTTTGGAAAAAATATTTTGGATGGAGACGCCAGTAAATAAAACTACGAGTACCTCGTCTCGCAAGGCATCATCATAATGAACCAGTATGGAGGCGATACATCTCATAACAAACTTAGAGTCAAATACTTGCGTCCGAAAGCTGTTGCAGATTAGGTTCAATGACTGTGCTATTACAAACGTTTTTTTAACGCTTACAACTAGAGATTTCTACATAAACCTCTGGTTATGTATCATAGAATAAATCCGATGCAATTCCCCAGAAGCTATTGACACAGAGCTGGGAAGTCTGTGTAGTATCAGTACATAGTCCGCTCCTGTCTCTATAATATAAACACATCTCCCTCAAAGCTGCACTAGAAAAATATATAAATCCCCTTCTATGCATACGATTGCACCAAAGGGTATCCTGAAATTCATCGATTTCTAGTCTCAAATAAAAACTCCATTCGAAAAATATGTAGATTCACCAAATAACCACCATCCCCCGGATGGTATAATTGCATCTACCCATAGATTCGAATTCAAAATCTAAAAGCAATTCCGGCACATATTCGCATTCGTATTCGTTCTCCCCAATTGGATTGCAGTAACCGTTGTTTGTCTGTCTCTTTGTCCATGTGTCTATAAAGTTTGTTTATTGGTTTCTCCTATCTGTGGGCCAAGTCCGGGGATCAAGGTATCCATAATGATTTCTAAACATTAACTTTTCCGGGATACAGCCCCCCCAAAAAGCTCCAGCTAGCCAATTGACTTTTCAATATTTCACGAAATTATTCATTAGATGCCGATGCTGACCAGCAGTAGTATCCACTCGTTTGTATGTATGTGTATGTATAGTAGTTGCATAGAAGTTTTCGGCACCAGTTGTTGCACCGCTATCACCAAAATGTGCAAGTGGATTACGTGTTTTGTGGTAAAGATAGACTGGACTGGACCGGACTGGATTGGAGTCTGAACTGGACAGGACTATGTATACTTGGACCTAAGGATGCGTTGTGAATGACTATTTTGGATGCAGAGGGATTCATTTAAATTCAATCGGATTACAAGTGAAATGCCGGACTTGTATGTAACATGCATACGGCGATATGTCCATGCCGAACAGGCATGGAAAGATAGAGTTGGTGAAAACCTAATCTTACCTGAAATGCGGCCCAGAATTTATAGGAACCCTCAGTGATTACGAAATCATAGTATCCTTTTAGGGGATCACCCTTAATGTAACGTCCTTCCGCCAAATCCGTGGAAGAGGAAATTTCCGATTTCGATTCGGCTTCAGGTTCAGATTGTGATAAATCTGAATCTGATTCCAATGATGAGTCTGAGTCTTCCGCTGTTTGAGGGGTTGGCGTTGTTAGTAACGGAGTGAATCCCTCCCAATCATTGACAATATGTTCTGCTGATGAACGACGTAAACGAGATTCGTCATTTTCATTTGTAGTACTTCTTTCATCTGTCGTCGACGTAACTGGTGGTTGAGTGGGTTTTAGCCTTTTTGGGTGACTTTGCTTTTTTCTCAAACTTGGTGGTATTTCGCTTCCGTAAGGTTCCAGAAGGGCTTCTCTTGTCGAGTCATTCATTGTTTTAAGATCATCCGGGAAGATAGCTTCACCTTTTTTACGATAACTATCTTCGATAGTTTGCCAGGCGCCATTCATCGCTCTAAAGATGTCATAAAGGTTTTTGGCTTTTTGGAAGAAGTTCAACACTCCACTTATCGGTTCGTCTTCTTTTCGCTGTGGATGCCGATATTGTGGGTAATATTCTTCACGGTTGGGATGAGGTCTGAAAAGAGAGTTGGGAAAAAAGTTAGCAACATTGATTTCTAAGAATTCCTAGGTACTCATGTTAAAGTTTAGTTCTGGTAAGACTTTCTCGTATTTCAATGCTCAGAAGCTTGTAACATTACTCCCCGACTCTATTTGCTATTGCAGATTATTACTTTCAGCCACCTCATGCATACCATCTCTTCCAGCCCACATGAAAGTACTTTAGCTTATGAGGAAGGACTCTCTTAACATCCACCACTCTCGTCCTTATCCCTGTATGGCTTAGATTTTAACAAGCACAACAAACATGTGGTCGAACAAATGAAAATAAACACACCTACGAGTAGAAGGGAAATTTGGAGAAAATTTACATTTCAACGTTACAGTGTTCGGAGCTGTTTCAAAAGCCACATGCACCACCAAGACTAACATCCTAGCTGTTTGGGGATTTCCCTGCGCAACGCCCTGTTCTGTATTTAACACGTCTTCGCCGTACCAACTCTGTAGCAGACAAAAATTTCTAAAACCAAAGGAAAATTTACATTTTGCTTATGATGATTGTGTTGCCTTGGCAGGAGTAGTCATGGAGCTCTTCCCTGTCAATCTGTTCTTTCGACGCGTTACTTGCTAATGAGCGTGGCCTACATTGGGAAGAATATTGCGGAGGTTCCTCCATACTTCCACGTACATATATCCACCGTGAGGTGGTATATTCCCTTTCGAAACATTAACTCGACATCTTTGCATCTTTCCGCCATTATCATCATCATCATCATTATCATCATCATCATCATCATCGTGGAGGGGTGGAATGAATATGTAGCAACAGCGTCAAAAACATCGCGCGTTACCAACGATCGCATCATCAAATTATCAAGCAAAATTGCCAAGTGAATGAGTTTTAAACCATTATATACCCTTCCACCGTCCCTATCCTTTCATCGTTCTATCCGACATTCCCTTTTGATAAATCCCACTTCTTCGAACTGTCCTCTTTGGGGTGGCAGAGTACTCGTAGTACGATTTAAGATGGTTTTCGACTCGTTGCAGCTGCTGGGAAATTTTACGCTTCCTTGCACAAATGTGTGCTGGCGGAAAATTTGCCAGTTTTCTCCGGACCGCATACACACATACGGATACCGAGTGTGAAAGACATGTAGCAAAAGTAAAAGGAGGTAGTAGGTAGAAGGATTATGGAAGGATAGAACTTTCTTCGACGCGGCAATATGCGCGTATATTTTTGGCCCAAGTCCTTCGGTCCCGGTCTTGGTTTCGGTTTCGGTTAAGATCTGGAATAATTGTTATTTTAAGTAACTTGCAGTGCAGTAGTACAGAATTCGGTAAAGTCCGGAGGTTAGAGAAACGACAACGACAACGACAACGACAAGGATGAATGCCTCCGATTTCGAAATACGCAATAAACATTTTGAGCTGTCAGTTGTACGGGTAGTTGCAACACAAACTTGCTCCAGTGTTCGAGAAGTGATCCATTTTTAGGTTGAGTATCGTCATTGCATGTGCAATGAATGTCACTGCAAATGGCAGCTGTACGGCATATGTCATTGGAGTGCAGGATATCGTTGGGTTTAGAAAGTTTGCCATGCTAATAGGGGTGAAATTTGACGTACAACCCTTGAAATATACGAAAACGAACAAGAACACGTAGAACGTACTCGTATATGCATATACAGATATTTGTGAAAGATTTTCTAAGATGTTTTGCATGAATTCACGTTTTAAGGATGTACGAGTATTCGTACTTTTAGTTTGGTTGTTTATCTTGTAAGAGTGTAGTTACACAAGTTCGTAAGGTACGAGTGTACTCAAACTCGAATGGCATCGTCAGGCTTCCAATTAACATGTTGGCATACATACATGGTTGATTAACTTGCGGCCTAAACGACAAGTTTGGTGGGTAAGACAGACTCGTCTGTTGCTGATTTAAAAAAGTTTAAGTTCCCTACGAGGTTGGATGTACAATTTTCGCAGGGTCCGGACTTTTACCAAGACCAACCAGACGTGGTTAAGGGCAGCAACTTACATGAGGTATTGCCGTTTCCACAGTGGTGTGTAGATCTAATTTCTAGAACGGACAGCTAACAAAGGCTCCGGAGAAGCAACATCTTCGGACAGGTTATAATTCCTTAAAATGCCAGATCTACTTTATAGCCCTGTTAGCAAGACCTATTTTGTCTAAAAATTAGGTTGCCACGAACCCGCTGTGGGCTGATTCTCAGATGACGAGCTGCCTAACAAGCAAAGCGATAGGTTTCTGGGACGTTAGGGCTCTTCTGGACTCGTGGGAGAAGGTCCCTAGAGCGTCACATTCCTTCACGCGTTATAAACTTGACATACTGCGATTGAGTGAAATGAGATAGCTCGACATGGGTGTGTATGAGTCTGGACACATAACACAATCTTACTTCACTCTGGACAACTAGATGATGCTGCATCTAAGTCTGAGTTACGTCTATTACATTTAGCACACCGTTCCGTCAGTCCCGTAGCTTGGAATCCATTAAGCAATCAAATATTGACGACCGGAATATGCTAAAAAGCAATCACAACCTTACAGTGCTATGTACCGAGACTAAAGTCGCACAGACGACGATAGGGGCGATTTCTAGAGCCAACAGCGCCAACAGAAATATCGTCATCGTAGTCGATGACTTAAATGCCAAACCAGGCATGTAATGGTAAAGCACGGCATAGGAGAGGACAATGGGTACAACATGGTATAACATTGTTTGACTTCTGCAACATTGCCCTGTCCGAGCACAAACCTGCCACAAGACTTAAATTGACCAAATCAACCACCTGACGATCACCCGGAACCATTTAAACATCAGCAATTAGCGTAGTGTGGACGTTGGTTGGAACAGGATATCCATTTTAAGGTATTGTCTGCACGCTTTCGTACACCAATATCCATTTGATGTCTTGGTATAACACCGATAGGGTTCGGGATCCCATTACATTTTAGGGACAACCTCGAGGAGCCGCAATGAATCGCAAATAAAAGCCAACGAACCTGCGCGAGCATTTGGAAGCTATGAAAACGTTTTAATAGGAGGGCCATAGCACAAGGCTAGTCCTGAGTTCCAATAATCCATGGGTTGCAAAGAAATGCATCGTATTGTGAGGAACCGCAAACGAAACAAAAGCTAGTAGATACAATAGCAGGACCATCTGCAGGACCTGAATATCCTGTGAAGAATATATCGTGCCTGCCTGAGGAACAGAATGACTGAAGAGCTGAAAGATGGTCACAGTTCTAGACAACACCCAATGAAAGACTCGGACTGCTGTATACTGTTCTTGAATCGGGACCAATTCAGGAGGTGGTGGGAATATTTCCTTTCGGTTACTAACTGAGTGTCCGGCAACTGTAATCAACAACGTCCGAAATAATATTTATCCATATTCACACCTCGGCCTCCAGTAAAAACGGATAAAACTGACACCAACAACCCTGTTGGTAGAACTTGATGGTATTCCAGAGATTTAAAAAGTAGCAGCGATGGAAAGTTTGGAGTGCCTATATCCATCGGTAGAGAATAGAAAACCGAATCTTTTCCCAAAAAGTAAAACAGAGAAATTATCGTCCAGGAAGGACATTAGCGTGTTGTCTATTTCATTGTTTCTTTTGCCAAATACATAATAACCAAAGTGACCATCGAACGCGAAAAGCACCACCGTGAGATTACACTCCACGCTGAGCAAGCAAGCCAATCATCAATACACTGCGGTCCTTTATCAGAGAGTGTGTGGATTTTTGACCTCCATTGCACCTGGCATCAGGAGTTGATTTGGCAAGATAAATTTTTGCTATGACGAAAGCAACTTAGAGCGCATGTAAATGGAAAAGAAACTTCCGAAGAAGTTCGAAAACAAGAGTGACATGCCACAGGAATGTATACTTTCACTGCTCCTCGCTGCTGTTTCAACAGAGAATATAGGAATTCGGTGTTCTTGGGCTAAAAACTAAAATCATAAGCCTTTCCACCTCAACTCCAGAAGCATTATAGAACAACCAAGGGAGTGCTGAACCAGGTGTAGTGAATCGAATAAACAAGACAAACTTTACTTTCGGTGTCCAAAGTATAGAGGAGCAATGCAATCAATTTTAAACCAAGCCACGCCTGGTTTGGCCAATTATTGAATCCTTCTGCTATTTGAGCGCAGGTTCAGGAAGTATCCATCACTTTCACAAGGTATTCCAATAGGGACTTCCGAACTTTGACAGTTCATAGCGGCCATATTGTTGAAGCTACATCTGTCAAATTGACTATAATTTATTCAGTCTGTTTTCCCAAAGCACCATGGATGGACATAGCGTTCAACAACACGTGCAAATGATAAGAGTGTTTTATCAAAATGAATGTTCTGTTCGGGCAATGTTCCGCGCGTTTCGGCCATTTTTCGCCAGAATTGTCCTACCGAGAGGACTATTCGCAGTGTGGTGGATAAATTTGAGTCCACTGGTTCAGTAAACGATAAAACAATACTCGTACGTCGACGAAACGCTAGATCTGCCGAAAACATTGTCGCTGTCCGTGAAAGTGTACAGGAAAATCCGAGGCAGTCGATTTCATCTCTAGATCTTGTGAGCTCTTCTGAAGTCGCAGGTCTATGCGAATAAGCCACAAACCACAGCGGCTCTCAAAGCTAACGTAAGCCATGCCATCGATCAAATTCAGCCTGATTTAACACATGGGCTGAAAAGTCCAGGTGGTCATACAAGCACCGAAGATGATGCACGCAGTGGACGTCCAAAAGAGGCTGTTTCAGATGAAAACATCAAAAAAGTCCACAAAATGATTACGAATGACCGTAAAGTGAAGTTGATCGAGATAGTTGAGGCTCTGAAGATATCAAAAGATCGTGTTGGATATATCATACACGAATATTTGGACATGCGAAAGCTCTGTTCAAAGTGGGTGCCGCGTTTGCTCACAGCCGACCAAAAACAACAACGTGTTGATGATTCAAAGAAGTGTTTAAAGCTGTTCAACCGCAATAAAGCCGAATTTTTGCGCCGGTATGTGACAATGGATGAAACTTGACTCCATCACTTCAAACCAGAGTCAAGTCGGCAGTCAGCTGAGTGGCGAGCAGGCGACGAACCTCGTCCTCGCCTGGCAAGGTTATGGCATCCGTATTTTGGGATGCACATGAAATAATTTTCATCGACTATCTCCAAAAGGGCGAGAGCAGACTATCAACAGCGACTATTACATTGCGTTGTTGGAGCGTTTGAAGGACGAAATCCCAGAAAAACGGCCGCATTTGAAGAAAAAGAAAGTGCTGTTTCATCAAGACAATGCACCGTGTCACAAGTCGATGAAAACGATGGCAAAATTGAATGAATTCGGCGACTATTTCCTGTTCGCAGACCTCAAAAGAATGCTCGTCGGAAAGAGATTTAAAACCGAATCGCCGAAACAGAGGCCTATTTTGAGGCTAAACCGAAATCGTACTACATAACTGGTATCGAAAGATTGAAAAATCGTTTCAATCGGTGTATCGCCCTCGAAGGCAACTATATTGATAAATAAAGTTAAATTTGGCAAAAATTTTGTGTTTTACTATAAAACACGCGGCCGGGAATAGCCGAAGAAGAAGCTGTGGAGGGCTAAGATACTTCTATAGGAATCGTGAGCGAGGACGCATAGGTGTGCTAGTAGAGACAGGGAATATATGCTAAGACTATCTATCACTGCCTCCCCTATCTAGCAAACCGGCTTAACCGAGCAGACGCAAGGGACCCGATTTTGACTATTAAAAGTGCTCGAACGTTTGAGGTAGCGTCTGCTGTTAATGATTTTCCAGCCGATTTTCTCTAATCGTCGTACTCGCAACCAGCCCTACGAGTACCGAATTAACATGAACTTGATGCTAAAGTAAGAGTGCTGAATTTTTAGTTGTTGTGTTAGGCATTCTTCTTTTCTTGTAGAGGAGGTTTTATAATGGAATTCCACCAATGGCTCTCAGAAGGGTAGTATGCCACTCCAATAGAATTAATATCGTCTCCAAAAGGAGTCCGTGTTCTTGCTTTTATTATCGCCCAGACTTCTGGCGTTGACGAGCTTGACTAAAGACCGGGAATGTGTCACTAGAAATGCTATAAGATGAGAAATCCTTAAAGGTAATACCGAGTAGCTACATGACGAAGAAGGAGTTATTCTAACTGAGGAAAGGAAAGCTGCTCAAACTTTCCGAAACTGAAACCAGAAAGGTACGATAGTTTTGGCGGAATCGACGGCCTTTATGGTTGTCATCTAATAAATTTGCTTATAGGAATATTTACTAGCAAGGACTAACGAATAGCAGCAATTGATATCTGCGGCACAATATCCATTATCCATCTATTATTTGTGGACAGTTGTAGGAGAAATGGCGGAAGTAGACTTTCATGTTCGCCCTTAAATTCATCTGTACAGGGTCGCCTTGTTCTTTATTCTCTTTCCTAGTAGTCGACAGGATAGACTTGCTGTTGATTTTGGGGCACGTGAAGTGACATATGGGAACATGGAGGCTCCAATGAGCACGAGAGTGGTTATATAAGTATCTAAACAGTTATCCACCGAGATGAATTTTCACTACCGCCTTTAGTCCCATAAAGACACTAACTTATCCATACTATGCGAGCCCAAACGTGAACAATGCAATCGTCAGGAAGAGATGGTTAAATCCTCCTAGCTGAATCAGCAGAGGGTTCGATGAAGTGTATCAGAAAGCCAGAGTAGTGGCAAACTAATTAGTTGGAAATGAACTGAAGCAAAACTCTGAAGACATATTGGGTGCAGTGGAACTCACTCCATGCACATACGTAGGAGGTCTCAAAAAAAAATGAGGAACAGCAGATGGAACTTCTTCTCAAATGCAGCCGTGCCCAAATGTCAGGGAAGTGGAGGTCATTACAAAAGCTGAAGAAGACCAGGTGCAGGGTGCAGAAAATGCATAAATTCAGCTGCAGCAACACAGACTGCCATTAAAATCTTGCAACGACAAACACTGTATGAAGTTCTCAGCTGAGAATACAACAAGTTTAACACTTGGCGAGTACAAGTGTATCTGTCCATAATCAAACATACATAGAATAGCGATAGCCCAGGTTAAAGCCATGAGATGTTACGTGCACGAAAATATTCAATCTTTCCCCAAATGCACAATGTACACACTATCCATTTCCAAATGACTGCTCATTGCATTAGATCACTTATTTACTCTGCATGATGCCCAAATTATTCATATCAAAATCACTGCGATGCACTTAAGCAGTGATTATTAACATTACCATACGCGTGTACACTATCCAAAGTCAATCAAGTACCGAGTCTTCAAATATTCCATAACTGAGAACATTGGCATTCGGATAATGGTATCTATTAGTGGCATAGGCAAACAATCGATGCCACAGTTCGAGTAAAGATGTATATAAATCCATTACTGGTGCTCTAATCTGTTCCGAGTTTCTGTACATTTCTGTACAATTTATGCGCAAATTATTTGTACATCTTGCCATGCATGTCAGAGATTCTCTATAATTGGCATACTGCCTCACAAGAAGAGGAAGCTACCGATACTCGTACTCATATCGTCGTTCTTCAAGACGAAAATGCATCGGCATCCGTAGACCTCAATTCATTCGCAGAAATTCAGATTTTATTTATTTTTTTTATTCTTGGGAAGGAAAATTCCATCAAGATCCTCTTGTACTACATGACGGCGTGTATGATGCTGATGCAACCAAGAGATGAATTGTCAGTGTCAGGAGGCATCAATTTCGAGAGATATTCTCGTGGTAAACGAATACGAGTACTTTGTGCGATTGATGTTCAACACAATTTCAAATGGAATTTCAATAAAACATGAGTGTTTGCATGTAACCAAAATCGCAGTCATGTCCTTATCTGAAAAGAGGCAGTTGGAGGAGTAGTAATAGCATTAGAAATCGCGAAGCTTGAAAACATGTTACTTGACAGGAATACCGCAAAACCATTTAATTGGCATACAAGTACTCGTATGAGTAATTTGAGATTTTTGGCTGTGAGGACAACCTAAAGGATCTGTTGGGCGTGATTACTTTCCGGCAATTAAGCGCGCAAGTAGTCACCCACCCATTCTCGAAGCGAGAGCACTGGAGGGTTTTAATTCATAAATCATCGTTGGGCAAAATGGGGTTGAAAACTGGTGAGAGTGATTGCTAAGGAGAATCGAACCAGCATCTATTTGGATGGGGATTTACAGTAAGCAGCTTACTATGGGTCTTCCATTATCCTTACCTTCGCATCAAAACAACAAGATCCAAAGAGAGCAGGACTCTAAAAGAGCAAGAAATTTAGTAACAAAGTTAGAATCGCAGAATCGACCCAATCAATTACCCTAAGCGATGAAAGTCTACACTTCCATCCTTCTGACTTATGTAATGCAAAGGCTGTTACTCAAGGCAACGAGAGATGACTTGGAAGAGACTATAAATCTCAAGATTTAGTCAAAACCAAGTGTGCCTGAAGACTGGAACCGCGGGAATCGTTTGCTAGATCTTCACGAAAAGAGCCTCTAAGCTGCGCCGACTATAGAGGCATCCTGCAGAATCCTAGACGACCAGATTGATACATTTTAATCAATTTTAAGGTCGCACTTGACGACACCTTTATAAGCTATATAGGGCCATGGCATCATGAGCCATTGGTTGCACCATTTCAGCTAGTTTTTGATTGTTTTGAGCCCACGATTCTTTGAGTTATTTTTGATCCCATTTGTGTATTTGAGGACTTTTGGGGAAAGTGCTATAAAATCGAACACCACGACATTCACAGAGGGATCATTTTTGTCAGAAAACTGTTCATCAGTCGTTTAAGATGGCTGGGATATGATTGGAAAAGAACTTGAACTATCTTGGAGTGCCCAATAAGTGAATACTTAAAATACTTCATAACGCGTGACTACAGTTTCATTTCATGCCATGGCTGTGTATTGCATTCACAAGGACGATCTGGTATTCAGAGCAAATAGGCAAATGCTCACACGTGGCATCAGAATCAGTGAAGATCTAGGTTCATGTGCCATTTCCCATTAGGCAGATGTAAATTAGTTTTTTACTTGAAACTTCTGATCATAGTATAATATAGCCAGACGCATACAAAAGGTGGTGAAATTTATTGCAGGACAACTATACAGACAAGATACAGATTGTCTCTGGTTTTTAATGTAAACACCTGTCGTGTAGACTTAAATTTACGAGATGCCCGTACATCCATGGGAACAAGGATATGCCTTGCCATCGCTCTCCGCCAATAACTTTGATACCAATTCGGAACTGTGCTGGCGGATCAAGCTCCGCCCTTGGTATGGGTGGAGGCCGATCTAAAACCTCTTCCTGCTCTTAGGGTCACAGCACTCAGTACTTATTTGCTACTCAACAATGGGTCAAACCAACAGGAAAACCCTTCCCGCGACTTTGGGTTTAAACTACAGCCACTATGACGCTCCCACAAGGGAGCCTACCTCAGCAAGTCAGGTCCGGACCGAAATCCGGGAGGCTCCTGACTCCCATGGTACCGTGATTTAAGTCCTGGTAGGGACTACCGGTGGGCGGCAGGACCTATGACCGGCAACTTGTAACTGATCAAATCGTAGCAACCTTGGATGGCGTCATCTGAAGATGTTTACGATAAGACCAGTAATATGCTCTTCCCCCGCTTTTTATTAGACAACGTCATTGATGGACGAAGCCTTGATAATTGGGCGGGGGCCCCAGACAAGATACAATACGAGTGTTTCTGTGGAAAAATTTCCCCAATGGAACTAATGGCAAAATCATTTTAATGTTGATTTAGATACTCGATAAATTCGGTGTATTTGATGATGTTGTGACATCCATTTTCGGTAGCATGTTGAACAGATGTGAAGAATTAAAACGTGACATACAACACAGCAACAAGCCTGTAGTAGCCTACTCTCCTATGAAAGATCTGGCTCTCTGTAATGGCGGGTTAATTGCTCGTCCTTGTTTAATAGAGTCGTGAAACGACAAACAGCCAAGCACATGGATAATTTTACAATTAACAGCCCAGACGAAGAAAGAACTACAATGGACGAAGCCTTGTCAGACAGCAAGTAGTCAAACAATAAGGGGAGACTCTAAACCGCTTCATAGCGAATATCATGATGGGATCATGGGATGGCCCAAGCAAAAGAAGGATAACGAATGCTATGTACGTCTATAGAAATAAAGATCCATCAGAGGAAAATTTAGGCAGATAGATATGGGTTTCAGGCATGTAAATGAACAGGCCTGATAAGACTTAGCCAACTAGAGCCTGATATACACTTACACTCCACAGAAAAATTTATTCCGCGGTCAAAGAGATAGACAATGTCCTAAATATGATATCAGGAATTACCAAGGTAAATAACGAGACCATATTCGGCGGCTAATTAGCACAATGAAATCTCTTGGATTCAGTAAGGCAACAGCTGTAAGAGGCGACGCTGTAAATAAAGACTAGATCTTGTCGAGAACTCGACGAGCAAACGAAACGGGAACTTGTGAAGCGATCGATCGACACCATAAAGAGAATAATGTTGTGAGATTTTGTCAGACCAAACAAACCGGGAACAGAAGATTGGTGAGAAAATGAAGGGAACTTAAAAGTCGAGTCACCTTAGTGCAGAACCCAGGACGACTTCAACAGATTACCGGACGGATATCACCGCCACCGATGGAAACATCAGGAATTATTCAAAGTGAACAATGATCGACATCAATGCCAACAAAGATGATTACGATTTCTAAATTCATGACAATTAACGCTGCTAGAACAGATAGGTCCTCTACTGAGCCATTGAAATCTCCTTAATTTGGTGAGAATCATACACCAACTCATCTGTAAGGGTGCCAATATGTCTGACCCCGATGAGTGTTAAAAGTGAAATGAGTAACAAGGAGAGGAGCAAATCTTGTATATGCTCTGTGAACGTCCGAAACCTTAACTCATGCTTTTGGGCATTGAAACCAGGGGGAACGTTTGTTTCTCCAAAAAAACCGAAACTTTTCGAAAGGTGGTGCGCTGCGATATTATTTTTTTGTACAGCATTCCATCATTTCAGATGTCATTGTAATATCACTGGTGGTGCAGATGAAATCGGTATCCGAAAGAGATATCGCTATTTACATCGACAGCCAGGCCGCACTCAAAGCAATGGAGTCAACCAACGTCAACTCTGATACAGTCAGGGGCTGTCGCACAGTGCTCAAGGTGCTGTCAGAAGTCAGAACCGGGTAAGACTGTGCTGGGTGCCAGGACACTGCGGAATTAAAGGAAATGAACAAGCGGACGAGCTTGCAAGAAAAGGAGGGCTTTTCGACAATAGTGAGGTTGCCGACATCAAACCATTCCTTTTGTATAGTGAAGGGCCATATCGAAAAAAAAAGTCGCAAAGACTGACAACCTACGGTGGTCAAGTCTCGAAGGGTACGGGGTATCGGAGGCTCTTTGGTCGCTTTTTGACGGCAAAAAATCTTGGAAGTTAATAAAATTAAACAGGAATAAGCTTAGGACATTAATAGGAATCCTGACAGGACACTGTCTCCTGCGGCAATACGGAAAGAGACTCAAATTGTCAGACATGGATATTTGCAGATTCTGCGATGATCTGCAAGCTGTTGAGGACATAATACACATACTGCGTGAATGCAAGGCAATATCGCGTAGTTGAAGAAAATTTTTAGTAAAATACGCGAACTTCAAAGGCGTTCTTGGCTTTTGCAGGGAAATTGGGTGTTTCACCAGGGCGATTGTTTAAGTTTTTGCCATTTGAAGGCAAATTCAACTGGTTCCCCAGGGATCGCGATGGGCCCGTTTTGGTGCTTAGTGTCTGTGTGATGGCATATCCATCATATCCCCGGTTCTTTTACGGCTATCGAAACAGAAGCGGCACCTTAAAAAGTTTCTTATGCGGACGTTGTCGTCCATTCCTGCTTTATGATATGAGGAGATGAGTTTTATTAACGTACCGTGGAAATGTCTTTGGTTTCTTTCAGAGAAAAAAATTCTTCGAATGCTTGCCGATGACCTGATCAGAATGATTGAAAGACAAACCAACTGTTACTCCGGAGGGATGTGAAATCTACATTGAATAGACCTCTGGCTCCACTAGGTGTTCGCAATTGGAGGAGCATAAGATCGCGTCAAATGGAAGGGGAATCCAGAAAATAAGTCAATAACTAAATTTCGTGAGCTGGCTCACTTTCTGGCATAAAGGACATCATGCCTAAATTAACAGTCGCTAATGCCAGCCTTCAGCTGTGAACTGAACCCATAAACTCACAACTAAAGTTGATTGATTTTTGAAAATCGCTCGTCTAATATTGATAAGTTCTACACAGTGGAAAGCACTGAAGGTTGCCTCTGATTTGATATTGAATTTCTGAATGACAATCCATGAGCACTTTGATGCAACGGTTGCTGCAACATAGTTGCGTCTTCTTTTTGAATACAAACCTTAGGACAGTGTGTGATACAAAGTAGTAAAACTCTTTCCAATTGTATTTGCTTATCTTCTCTGCGTCAAACTTTATAAACATAACTCATCACTGCAACAACTATAAAATTTTTATTGGGTATCTCCTCAGAACTGAAAATTCATTTGCAACCCTATGTTTTGAGCTAGAATCAAACCCTCTGTAAGTATGAAAGACTCACTTTTATCGGCAAAGGAATAAAAGAACACTTAGGTAACAAGAGTGCCAATTTTGTTGTCTTTTATTGCTTCGTACCGAAATTTGTTTGCACCTCTCAAACCATTCACTGAAAATGATCCTTTGAAATGTCTCCCCCTTAGCTTTTCATCATCATCATCAGCGTAACGTAATACGAATAGTACTCGTATCTCTACCCATCGCCACAGTCGTCATTTTGAGATTCCCCGATTCAGGATAAGAAGTGTTTATGAGTTCTCTGCACAAATCTAGGAATCCTCCCTTGCTTTTTGATTCACAAAAGTGTTAGTACGGCCTCATCAAGCGATTTGACTAGAAGGCGACGACGACGCTTAGGGTTGTGAGATATACCACTACCATGTCACAGTCTTCAATGAATGGAGCGATGATATGAGAACTCCTAATGATCCTAAATATGAAAACATGAGGATTTATTAGCCTCAATTTATGACTCAAGTATGTTTTGTATCTGCCCGTAGTCGGAAAAGCTGTGAATCCTTTCCACTTAGGTGGAGGACCCTTAACAAAATTAAAACAAAAAAAAAAAAAACAAAAAACAAAATTTAAAGACTTCAGCAACCCTTTTGAGTTTCAAGTTAATTGTTATAGCTGATATAAGCTGTGTGATGTACCTTAACACTGATGGTTAACAGCTAAAGTGGAAGCAGTTAATGGTAGCTTGGTTGGCTGGTTTGCTCTGCTCTGCTTTGCTTTACTTCTTATCTGGTTAGGTGCACATTGATTGTGGAGGAGTAGCTTCATACGAATACGATCTTAAGTTTATTTCCACTTAATTTGTGAGTAAATTGCTGGCAATTAAATGGATAATGAACTCAAAGAGCTCCAACTGAGACACATCACAAATCAGAAGTAGAGAATCCTTGTCTTGCACACGAGTTGTAATCGCCCACCTCGTAAGGAGTAAACTCTCGCGACTCCCTAGACGCTAAGAATCATAGTTTACCTCGTCTCTTCACATATAGATGGTAATTTTACTTTGATACAAATAAATTTGGATAATAAGATTCATTTGGATTAGCCTGGAGTACTGTTTGCCATATACACTTCATTTGCATTGTTATAGTTTTGAGCATTTAATTAGTGGGGGATTGAAGGCTTTAGGTTGTTTCATTTAAAGTGAAAACTAAGTCGTTGTTGATGTTTATGAGAAACGATTTAAGTTCTCAGTATGTGACTTACATTCGACGACCACTGATGATGATTTCAATTTCAAGGGGAAAAGTCAATTTCTTTGTGGCACAAAAGACCGGAGTTGACCAAGGTCTAATCTCTGAAATTCACGGTGTTTTTTGTGTCGTCATTTTGTACAAAGACGGAGGGACGATTCTTTTTTTTTTGACAGAAGTTCTTACCTTGGCTGGTAATGACATTAGAAACAATTTTCTATTTTTCCGTATATAGTCTGGGATTTGAACCCTGTGCTTCTGGCGTTGTAGTCGACCAACTCAATCAGTGATCCACATTGACAACGACACAAAGGCAATTATAACACTACTGACTTGAACTTTGGTGTTGAATCTGGAATACATTTGGCACTCCTATCAACAGTGTCCTTCGACGTTGTTCTGACGAATTAAGTGTTATTGGATTTTTCTTCTTTTTCATTTCCAAAGTTTGTTACATAGGACATAGCCTTATACCAGATCAATGCCTAAAATTCTGTTTACACAAACTTGACCAAACATGACACGAAACCACTTAAAGAATTTTTAACCGATTTTAGCAAAGTCCATACTTCTGCGCCAAACAGCAAGACTCAGGCCATACGGATCTTAGAAAGCTTTCTTAGGCATCGATGAGAGGGTCCCTTTTTTTTATTTGAAATTCCTGAAAATCAACTTAGAAAGGGACCGACCAGATTGTCGACATGAGATTTCAGCCATGCATTGGATTTTTTATGCGTTACTAAAGAGTCCAGCTCGTTTAGGATTAGACAGATGATCCTTGGATTCCATTCATTGGACAAATTTGCATCTTTACCATATCAATACCCTCTGAAGGATAAATCGATTCAATTTTTACTGACGGTGGAAACTAAATCTTGGTCTATCCTCCAGTATTCCTGATTATGAAATAAATGGCGATAGCAAACCTAACTTGCCTAAAGGAAAATGTGGCCTTCTCTAAGGATATCCGCATTTTTTTCCACAACCAAACTGCAATGAAATTCTTGAAATCACTCGATATACACTCCTGAATATCCTCAGACTGCCTCCTATTTCTGAAGCTGATGGCGAAGCAGTTCAACGTACACTTATGTTATGTGCCGGCGCATAGAAACTTGCAGAGAATTGTAAGGCCGTTGAGCCCACTAATTATGAACCACTGAACTCAAAACTAGATGCCATTGACAGAGCAAACCTTTCATAGATGGATAAGGGTTTCAACATGCTTAGTAACGAAACAAACTTGGACCTATATAAAAGTTGCCATAGGTAAGTATGCATTCTGAAGCTGCATAGACGAGAAAAACAAAGATATTATTATAACATCCTATTGGAAACAGCGCCATCTATACAGAAATATCAGAAGACTCTTCCATTGGAGGAATTATGAAAGCCCTGGAAAGCTGGCTAGTACATAAAGTCCTCAAAAGATGGCAGGCAGTATACATAAATACCGGCGTCGAACAGAGATGAAGTTAGTTCTAAAGTTGAATTTGGAAAGTGAGTTAACGTAGTGAGAAAGTGGTTTAAGTAAAAGATATCATAAAAGTGGTTGTTCAAAGTGATTGGATTGTAAATGAATTAGAAATTTTAGTCCACACTCCATGATCATGCTCTCTAAAACCAAAAACACCATCTGGAAGCTGATTTGAATAACATGACCATACTAAGTCTATTATGTTTCTTCCGAGGATTCATCTGGTTCAACGAGTGGAGAGAATTTTTTAACAAATTCAAAAATTACCACGATTGCAATATCATATATGTATTTCACCGACTATATCTTGCAAATAAGTCTGTGTAGCCTCTTATCGGCCGCTATCTTGAACACATAGCTCGGCAGGACGACGCTGGCAGCATTGTTACGCTTGGATTTCATTAGATATTGCTGTCTTCACTTTATTTTGGACAGGTGGACAATAACCGTGATTTTCATGGCTCAGCTTGGATGGTTCGTTCTGCTTGACTGTGGCCATCACCTCCGTTTAATAGTCTTCCTAAGCGTTTAGGGCACTCGAGTCGCTCGTTTTTCTACGGAGTGTCGTTTTGGAGGCAAGGTTACTACATACATAAAATCCGGTATATCAGTTGTGGTTTCTGGGATACGATGTCAGTGAACTTATTGTTGTGGCGTCTGAGATAGCCGTAGACCTAACTTTGCCGCCGAATTTATATTTCATACTTGGAATGTTCGGACATTTGTGATGTGATGTGATAAATTGGGATGGCGATGATCGGAAAGTAATGTAACTTACACGTTTTTTTTATAAATGTTGAGATGAGAAAACAGTGTGATAGATACTTTGATTTTTCAATTAGCCAATTAGCCATAAACCGTTTAGAGAAGTATCGTATAAGCCCTGCACTTCCTGGATAGCTATTATAAAGCAACATTGTGTGAACATATAAACAAACTTCAAAGTACTGTGAACTTCCTGCAACAACAAACATTGCGAAAATATGTTGACATTATTGGGGTGCCTAATGTTGACAACAGTAATGCTTTGGACGCAGCTGTTAATTTATTGAAAAAGGGAATCGATGAAAACTTGAAGACCGATGACATAAAACATTGCTATGTCAAGAACATCGCACGTAAGCCCAACTCTAACCCTTCATCTACATCGGCAAAAACTGTGAAGATTTTACGCGTTAAATTTAAAAACTATGAAGTTAAGCAAATGGTTTTACAAAAGAAAAAGAAAAATAAATTAAGCACAAGTATTTTAGGGTTTAAATCTGATATTAATCCAATTTATATTAATGAGAGTTTAACTAATTATAATAGAGCAGTATATAATAGAGCTAAAACATTTAAAAACGAAAATAATTTTTCGTTCTTGTGGGTAAATAGGGGAGTGATTTATTTGAAAAAACAAGAAGGTGACAAAACTTTTAAATTACGAGTAAGTTCTTTTGAAGATATTGAAAACTTGGCCAATTTAATTTAGTTTCTTTTTATTCTTTTTTTAACTAATAATGCCTTTTATTAATTCAAACTATCTGGATAGTTATTTCAAAGAATGTAATGAATTTTGTAGTTTTGATAAAGAGATTTTTAGAAGTTTTTATCATTCAGTAATTCCAAAGAAAACATTTTTTTATCATTCATCAAAATATTAGAAGTATGCGTAGAAATTTTGATTTGTTTCTGCCTCATTTAGAATCGTTTGTGAATAAGCCTGATTTAATTTTTCTATCGGAAATATGGATTTTTGATACTGAAGCTAATCTTTTTAGTATACCTGGTTATAAATTTCATCCTACATGTAATAATTCTTATGCTGCAGGTGGTATGGCTGTCTTTATAAGTGATAAGTTGGAGTATGAGTGTTGCTGCAATAACCTGAAAAATGCTGATATGGTTAAACTTTCTTGCAAAATTGAGTCTAGAAAATTTATTTTTATGTGCTTCTACAGGCTACATGAAAAAAGTGTTTGTTTTTGTTGAAGAATTTACTACTCTGTTGCTTAACGAAAAGTCAAAGAATCTATTTATCCTTGGTGATATAAATTTAGATATTTTATCTGATTCTGCTATTGTTTTAAATTATTTATCTGTCTTAGCGGCAAATGGTTTGGAATCGTGTTTTAGAGAACCTACTAGATTAACTCCTTCAACACAAACCTGTATTTATCATATTTTTGGTAGACTTGATCTAAGCTCTAAACTCACTATCACCAGCTCCATTTCAGATTTTAAGATCACCGATCATTGTATGGTTGGTTTAGTTTTTCTATGCGCCAATATGGAACAAATTGATATGTCTGAACGGTTTGAGAAAGTTAAAGACTTGAACTACGAGCGTCTTAACCAGCTTCTACTATACGAAAGTTGGACCGATGTGTACCTTGAAAATAATCCCTCTAATGCTTTTAACATCTTTGCTAATATCTTAAAAGCTCATGTTAGTGAATGTCTTACTGAAACCCAAAGACAATGTAAAGTTAAAAAAATTAAGCCATGGATGTCTACAACTTTATTAAAGAAGATTGCAAAGAAGAATAAATTATATATTAAATGTAAAAAGAAACCGAATAATATCAGACTTAGACTTCTCTATGATAGAGTGTGCACGGAAGTTGCAGAGGAAGTTATTGTGAACAAAGACAATTATTACACCAATAAACTATTGGGTCTACAAGTAAGTTTCCAGCGTTTGTCAGAGATGGCGCCACCAGTGGATCCCGGGGCAGAAATGTCAGACCCCATGTGTTTTATTTGTAGGTTTTGTATCTGTCAACAATTTTGCAGCGTTATATTTGAGCAGTTCTATCGGTTCTATCGAGCAAACTCATGGCAAGTTTCCAGCCAAATAAACGTCATTTGCGGGAAGCGCTGCTTTTATTCTTTAATATGAAGAAAAGTGCAGCTGAGGCCTACCGTTTGCTTTCGGAAACTTATGGGGCGGAATGTATTGGTGAATCGACGTGCCGTGAGTGGTTCAAACGGTTCAAAAGTGGTGATTTTGGAGTTGAAGACAAAGATCGCCCCGGAAAGCCGAAAAGTTTTGAAGACGAGGAATTGGACGCTTTACTGGATGAGGATCCGTATCAGATTCAAGAAGAACTTGCTGCATCATTGGGCGTCACGCAAAAGGCCATTTCCCTGTGCCTAAAAGCACTGGGATTCATTCAAAAGGTTGGAAACTGGGTGCCGTACAAATTGAAGACAAGAGACGTCGAACGGCGATTTTGCATGTCCGAAATGTTACTGCAGCGGTATAAAAATAAATCATTTTTGCATCGTATTGTCACTGGTGATGAGAAATGGATTTATTATGATAATTCTAAACGCAGAAAATCGTATACAAAGCCCGGCGAGCCCGCCCAATCGACGCCGAAACGAAATATTCACGTGAATAAGGTCATGCTCTGCATATGGTGGGATCAAAAGGGTGTCGTATACTACGAACTACTTCCGAGTGGTGAAACCATCAAAGGACCATTATATCGAACCCAACTAATTCGTTTGAAGCGGGCATTAAAAGAAAAACGGCCAGAATATAAGACCAGGCATGAGTCCGTCATTTTTCATCACGACAACGCTCGGCCACATGTTGCGGTATCGGTGAAAAACTATTTAGAAAATAGTGGATGGGAAATTCTGCCTCACCCGCCTTACAGTCCAGACTTGGCACCATCTGACTACCACTTGTTTCGTTCGATGCAGAACGCTCTTACGGGAATACGCTTCAGCTTAGTAGAGGAAATCAAAAATTGGCTCGATACGCTCTTGGGCTCGAAAGACGAGAAATTTGTTTGGTCCGGAATTCATAAATTGCCAGAAAGATGGGGGAAAGTTGTAGCTTCCGATGGACGATACTTTGAATAAAGCATTGTAACTATGTTTTCATAATAAAACTTCAAATTTTGAAAAAAAAAACGCTGGAAACTTACTTGTAGACCCAATACATCTAGCTAGAGGCAATTTAAGGAAAGAATGGACAATAATTAACGAACTTATAAGTAAAAAACTACCCGCTTTAAATGAACTCAATTGTGTATCTTATCAGGGACATAATATAATTAATCCTAGTGAAATATTTAATGTTTTTAACAAATATTTTACAAGTGTGGCTTACAAGACTCTTTCTAGTGCTGGTTTCTCTGAATCGTCGAATCATTGTGTAGAAGATTGCTTTACCAATAAATGGAGTCAAGCCAATAGTTTTTTTTTATGACCCGATTTCTTCTTTAGAATTATTTAGGATTATCAACTCTCTAAAAAATTCTAATTCGTCCACGAGAGATAGTTGGTCTAACAATTTTATTAAGAAGGTCTCACTAAATATTGTTGATGTCTTATCGGATATTTTTAATAAAAGTATCTACAGTGGTATTTTTCCTGATACCTTAAAAACTGCAGAAGTAATACCTGTTTTAAAGAAAGGTGATAGTAAAAATCTAAATAACTACAGGCCAATCTCTCTTCTTCCTGTGTTTTCTAAAATCTTTAAGAAAGCAGTGAAAAATAGAATAATGACTTTCCTAGATTCATCTTCTTTTTTTAGTAATAGTCAGTTTGGGTTTAGAGCTGGGAAGTCAACAGAGGATGCCCTCTTAGAGTTCTGTTGCTTTGACTACGAAAGCCTGAACAATAAAAAATATACGGCTGCTATTTTTATTGACATTACTAAGGCGTTTGATACTGTTGACCATATGATATTAACACAAAAGTTAGAAAAAGCGGGAATAAGAGGTTTTATGCTTAAATGGTTTCTTTCCTATTTAAACAACCGCAAACAAGTTGTAAAGATTAATGATAGTTTTAGCCTATCGTTAGATATTAAAACTGGTGTTCCACAAGGCTCAGTACTTGGTCCAATCCTTTTCTTGATATATATCAATTCAATTTTTAACCTCGATATCAAAGGTAAACAAATAGGATTTGCTGATGATATAACTTGTTCTTATTCTAATAACTCTGCATTAGATTTAATTGCTAATATTAGCTATGACTTAGAGCAGCTGAGACATTGGTTTTGTTTACATAAATTGGTAATCAGTGATAAAACTAAAATAATGTTCTTCAAATTGTCTTCTAACATGGTCGATTACCCACCTATGATTTTTCATAGTGCTAGTTGTAAGCATTTATTATTTAGCCCTGTTACATGCAAAGCGACATCATCTTCTACCTTATTTAATCGGGATTTAACTTGTTCATCTCAGTGTTTTTATATAGAAAGAACTACAGTTTTTAAATATCTGGGTCTGGAAATTGATAGCAAACTGAATTGGAGTAATCATACTGCCAGTCTAAGATCTTACTTGTTAAAAACTACGAAGTTAATGTACCATTTGAGGCAATTTCGCTCTAAAAAAAACTGATGGAAACAATATATTATGGACTAGTACAATCAAAGTTGCAGTACGGGTTAATCTGTTGGGGAGGAACTCATAAAAATAAAGTCCATACGTTACTCATTGTGCAAAAACATATAGTTAGAATAATCTAGAGAAAGAATCGCCGAGAAAGTAGTTATTTGCTTTTTGTAAACTCTAAAATGCTACCACTCAAGCATCTTTACTTTTACAATGTGTTAAGGATTTTTTTTGTTAGGAGTGGTTACTCCATTGACAGAAATCCAACCCATCAGTCACTGCGTAGTAGCAATAATCATCTTGCTATCATTCCATCTTTCAATACACATCACTTTTTGAACTTTTACTCCTCTGTTGCTCCAAGATTATATAATATATTGCCGCTTGAAATTAGGCAAAGCAGAAATCTTGTCGTTCGAAATAGGAAGGTTAAGGAATGGCTATTTCACTTCGACCTACATGAAATAAACTATTTAATTAATCGCATGGTCTGATTTTGTTGAATGATTAAATAATTTTTTTAATAATCGATGAATCTTAACATTTGTTTTGTCCTCTCTTCACACCATTTTATTACGTTTTGTATTTTTTAATTATAGTCTTATAATTGATGCATTCGACACTAGTTTTAGTTAACTACAGAATGTATCTTTTCATTTTTCAATTGATAAATTATTTACTTTTTAATCTCTCTTTATTTGTATTCTATTAAGTAACTGCTTGTTTCTTTTATTAATTCTGAAATTTTTGTTTTTAATTAAGATCTTGCATTCTATATTTGTATCTAATTTGTCAATTGTAAAGTGAATAAATATATAAATGAATGAAAAAAAATGAAATGAAATTCGAGACCTTGGCTAGTTATGGTCTGGTAAATCCGAATGTCGATGTCCGATTTTCATTTCAAGGACTTGGTTGGTTGGCAATTGTGGGATTTTAGCGTGATTGGGTATTTAATCCAATACGCAACCCCCAATCTGAGGGGCGAAGATTTTTCTGTGCCGAAGGACCGGATATTCCGGGGTAAGCAAGATGCCATTTCTATTTCAGCATCGTTGAATAAACGATGCTTTCATGCTGCCGGTTGATACCATCGTTAGGTTCAATCGTATGCCTGATGTCTTCCTTTTGGGGGTAAATTATTTTCGGAAAAGTCTTATACAGCTTTGTTGTTTTCTCTTTGCTCAACACATATGTTTATTAGTTTAGCAAGTCAGGCATGAATAGAAGAGACCCCAATTAGGTGGAATAAACACAATTGATGTAAAATCATGGGTAAGGAATTGGGCAATGAAAGGTTGACACCAATTAGTGCCTTTTCTCATCGCGCAAGCCAATTTAAAAAAAATATATAGAGCATTGGTCCTAAACGACATCCCTGCGGAATACCACATAATCCGCATTTTGAGGTAACATATAACTGCAATGCAGCCTGTTAATCTGCTCATTGTGTAGTCTGCATTGTCATTTCATACAGACATGGGTGAGACCAAAAATCGTATCTCATCTCAGGCATATCTCAAGTGGCAGGCTACCTCACAGGCTGACAAATAAATTAAACTCCTCTAACGAACTAATTATATAAATTTCAACCACATGCTGCTGTAGATATGTAACTTGATCCTTCAAAAATTGCGAATTTCACTTTAAACTGAATTATTAATTAAAATCACTTATTTATAGTCACTGCAACATGACATAATAGGAACGAAGGCAGGCATTCATATATCACTGCCTGGAATTGTAACCACATTGCATTGCCGAGAATTTCTAGATTTCTAATGTAGAAATGCCTGAGATATAGGATCCCTAAAAAGGAGTGTGTGTCATTTATTATTTTGTGTGTCATCGTGAGAATTAATTAATTTCCAGATGTGATGTTAAATGCATAGTGCATAATCAAATGTAGACTGTTGAGACTGGAGGAATGACTAAGGTATTTCCCAGATGGACAATTTGCTAAGTTGTACGATTTCTTAAGGATTTGAAAAGTTAAAAGGAGAACAATCCAACAAATGTGATTGTGGAATGTTTTTTTGGTGTGGATTTTTAGAATGAAATTTCAGGTTTGTATTGTAAGACGGTAAGATGCCATGTGAAGCACTTATTTGTACAAGTTCAAAATGTTAAGTGATTGTTTTTATATAAAGCGTGCGTCCTTTTAGAAATTTGGCAGACTAAATCTCAGACTTAATAGGATTTACCTTTACTTTGAGGGAATAAAAGCCATCCTTTACGCACCCGGAACCATAATTTTTAGATCTTGACTGTTCCAGACGCGAAACTAAGACCGAAATAAGTGCGCATTATCTCGAGAAATATGCTTCATCCTTCTACTTCAATGAAGCCTATATGAATACTCAGAAATAAATTGGGTTCTAAACTGATTTTTAAGGCAAGCTTGTCAGAAGACTGGCTGTAAGAAAGGGTGAACCGTGAAATTAGACGACTCCTTTCAGTATGCTGATTCTGACTGTCCAAATGTACCTCAAAATTGGGACCAGCGCAAGAACTACTGGATTTATTTTAGGGCATAAGCCTCCAATAAACAGAAAAAAGCGTTTCAGTGGAGGAACTACAATACTTAGACCCAGTCAACGTCAATTTCCGAGACACATACGAGACCTCATGTGGCTTAGACATATGTGGTTTTGCTTATTGGAATATTCGTTGGTACTTAGTGTGGAAACATGGAGTCGTTTGACAAACCAACGGCAGGACTAACACCCTTGTGGTGTGCTTTTAACACTCTTCTTTGACATGTCTAGTCTTCAAGGTTGAAAGCCCTATTGTCATTGTATAGTATTTGCTGATTCAAGTTATGAACTTGAAATATTTGGACTCTTGTCACACCCAAATGCAGCCAAGCAATCACTGGAGGTGTTAGATCTCTGGGTCTCTTCACCAAGGTGAAGACATCAGCCTGTAAATTGCACGATATTACCTACGAAAGCTGACTCAGGATAGTTGGCTTTGTGGCAGAGGCGAATTGTCTTGATACTTGTAAATAGCAAGCGTTTCTTACACCTGAACATGCACCATGGAGCCTCCTAATCAGTGAACCGTCTGATCCTGACGAAACGATCATCTATCGTTTATAGCTCGGCTAACAAATTTGAAATTTCAGAAGTACTGGGGAAAAATTTGACATCCTTCTGTTTTGGATTCCAAGAGACTGCTAGAGCCTGTTTTAATAGCAATCCTCAAAATCTATTGAGGTATGCGGACATCGGCTCCATGGTATATAGAAGACAAGTGGCGACATTTTGAGCAAGACTCATCTGGAGCACCATAATGGAACCCTGATTTCCTTGTGCTGAAAGAGAATGGGGATATGAGAGCTGCTTGCGATCTCTACAAGTAAACCAGACGGGAAGAAAGCAGATCCTTTACCAAAACAAGATGACAAATCGAACCAATCGAGATGTACAATTGGAAACGCAGATGGAGATCCCGAACATAAGTAGGGAAAATTATGGGAATGTAAGAGTAGAGATATGAGATATGAATGACCTCTATTCTGCAGAATGGATCTATCAACGTAAACGACGATTATACTATCCAAACTAGTGTCCAGTTGGGTTGCTGGAGCAGCCGAACTATAATCAGCCGGAGTTGACGTAGATCCGCCAAGGGTTATAGCTACATATGTACATCAACGTTGACCTAGTCTGTCGGAAGGCCAAATCCATCTCTCTCCAGAATTCCTGAGATAAACGTACGGCCAGAGTCACAAATGAATACTGATCCAGGGAAAAGCTCCTTTTATCCGTCTTTAGTCAACATTGACATACACCATAGGCCTATGAAACCAAAGGATCCAGTCAAGGGTGTAGAAATTGCAAAACTATAGCACTATGTTGACTGCAAGAGTTTATATGTATGCCAATGTAATGGCCATTAGATACACCTTCTACTTACAATTGTGTACAAGATAAATGAAACAAAGTATTGCCTAAAGAGATGGAAAGCCAAACTTATTCCTTGCGAAATAGTTCCAGTATTGCCTTCGCAACTTTTGTGGACTCTGACAAGTATTCGAAGACTTCATGTTTACCTCGTATCCAAAGTGTTATGGACGAAGGCTATGTCAAACTACTCGTATGTAAAGATTAACATACAAGAGAAAGGTAAACGTGAAAAAAATACACCCTTCAGGCAAAGAAGGAATTTTATACCAAGCGCCATACAATACATGGGCGATTGGTGGGCGGAATTCCCCGAATTCCCCGAATTCACACGCAAACAATGTCAAGATAAAGTTATCAACCACCAGGTGAACGTAAACGTGGCATTTAAAAAAAAAAAAAAAAAAAAAAAGGAGAAAAATAGCTCCCCTTTCAACTGGATCCAATATAACCAACAACCTGACAACAACCAACCCCATCACGCGAACACATGAATGCGGAATGACGCGTATAAAAGCCCAAAAGTGCCACATAATACGGCGTTCTCGTGTAATCCTTAGCATCAGTCGATTTATACCCAGGGCAATACGGGTGAGAAAGGATACTCCACCTTCGTGCATCCGAAAATGACGTGCAACCCTGGAGTTTCCCGTCTTCTGACAACAAAAGACTGCCGCTGGGGGATTGTTGTTCCCAACAATGTACCACCTTTATCCTGAGACACGCAAAATAAGTAAAAATCATTCCTGATATCCTTCATCCCCAATTGCGCCCATGCGCCCATGCGCCCATACCATACACTCGTAACATACGAGTACACCTCTTTAAGGTGATAATATCGCAGGGGGTGTTCAGCACACACATGCACGCCGCAATTGATTGCAAATGGGGAATCTAATAATTTTATTGGCACATACTCGTACAAATATACGAATAACAGTCCTGAAGCGGAGGTCTCATCCTTTTTTTTCACCTCAATCTTGTTTGGGTCTTTTGTGCTTAACTGAGGCGATACTCGTTTGTTGGATTAAAGCGGTTCGAGTTTATTTTTTTATATTCTTCGAGCTGATTCAGTTTGTTGGTGTTTTTTTTTTTTTACTGCGTATCCTTCCACAAGGACTTTCTTTGTGGTAGAAGAAACAGGGGATATGTTTATTATTATTTTTTTTTTGGATTTTCTTTAACATGCAACTTATTGAAATTCAATGGTGATGCGTTGCCTAACGTTTTATCTCGGCATATCCTAACCAACATTAATAAATTTCGGATAAAAATAGAAGGAGAAACACACGAACAGAAACAATTTATAGACGAAAGGAGATTATGTATCTGTGAATATTTGAGGGGTGTGTATGAATGACAGAGGTGTTCCTCTGACAGGATAAACACCTTAAGGCAATTGATTTCTTACTTTTGGTCGTGAGGTGAATTTTTCTTTCGTCTACTTAGGCTCGTAGGCCTTATCCAGATGCACGGTTCATGGAAAAGAAATTTAGGAAACGATGTAGATTAGATCAAAAATTCATGTTGTTCGCAATTGCTTTTAATTTTTCTTCAGGAAAAATGAAGTGAAGGTTTCCGTTTGAAGAATTTATATTCGGTTAGGACATGAACATGAACGCCAACCAGGAGGATAGGGATAAGTTATTTATTTTGATAAGGATGCTTTTTACTTAAAGGGCATTTGATTGAGTTATGAATTAGGAGATAAGGTACGAGTATATGCTTTGTAAATTCTAATTTAGATTGGATGGGTAATTGAAAAGATCGTGGTGCAGTGAAAGCGTGTCCTTGAGCTGTTTGAAGATGAGGCTGGTATTACTCTCTCGATTTTCGACGTCAGCTAAGATGATGCTTCCATCGATGTAGGCATATAAAAATCTGTGGAAGAACTTGAAAAGGTCTCAGTTTGCTTGACTCGATTTTAAGCTCTTGAATTATTTGTGTCCATATGCACAGACATGGAAGTAGCCTCAATGGAGTAGGTAAGACTTCATTGTCCATTCCATTGAATCCCATTGCTTCAAGCGTGTTATCGCGAAACATTGCTTATTACCGTCAGATAGTGGTGATAAAATACAAGGTGGAGCAAAAGTAATGTCATAATGTGAATGTCCCATAATTTTTGCAAATGGCGTCAAGTGTCAGCAGAATTATGATTACTGTTTATTTCACCAGTTTCCAGTCTGTTATTTTAACGTAGCGTAAATTTCGTCGTCGTTTTAGTCGTCGTGGGCGGAGAATAAAGCGTTTGGCTCAGCGTCTGGCGCAAACTGGGCCTACTAGAGATGTCGGAAGAAGTCGTCGGGCCCGTATAGCTCGTTCGACCGAGAATATCACTGCTGTGGCCGAGGACGTCCGAGATAGTCCACAAACATCGACGACACAACTTGGCATTAGCAGACGTTCGTTGCGTCGAATTTTGGTGAAAGACCTAAAGATGTTCCCTTATAAACTGTAAACCGTTCACAAATTGCTGCCTGCTGACCATCAAGTGAGGTTAACTCACTTCCACTTAAGTTATTGTGTGAATAAAGAAAACTTGCATTTCTGGGGCACGAAAAATCCACTTGAAATGCACGAAGAGTCATGATATCCCCTCGAAGTGACAGTTCGGTGCGAAATTTGCGGTGAAAAAGTGATTGGCCCTAATTGGCCCTCCGGCACCATCGTAACCGTAAGTAGTGAGTGCTACAGACAGATCTTAAACGAGTTTTTTTTGTGGCAAGTTCCTGATTTGGGTCTCGAGCATTGTTGTTTCCAGCAGGACAGAGCAATCGCTCACAACAGCTCGGGAAACAATGGAGATTTTGCATCACCAATTTCCAGGCCGTATGATATTCCGTTTTGGCAATTCGAACTGGCCGGCCAGATCACTAGATCTGACGGCGCCAGACTTCTTCCTTTGGGACATTTTGAAATCTCACGTTTACTATAACAAACGACAAATCTTGCAAGTCTTGAAAGTCAACATTGATGAAGGGTTCTTCATTTACTGGGTGTGGGTTCCCTTCATGCCCTATCACTCTCTCTATCTTGTGCCCATTAAGTAGCTGCTGGAAATGCTGCTTAAACACATCTACTAGAGCCTGCGTTTCGTGCTTGAAGCCAGCTACCAGTCACTTAGCTATCCTGAAGAACATCCGGATGTTGTTTCAATATCCTTGAGCTGGGAAACTGCTTAGGCCCTTTTCTTTTTACGCAAGATCTTCTTCTCCTTCCAATTTTTTTGGCCTGATATTCTCACTTCGCTGCCCTTGTTTTACCCTGCAGCGTTTGCAGGTGTGCATTTTCTGTCACTTTTTCCTCCGTTTGGACTCATCATCATACCATGGCCTCGTTTTCGGTGGTGGTAGGCAACGATGGCCTCGGTTCTGGCACTGGTTCTCCAGATTGGTTAATCTCAGACGCTCTTTGTAGGCTCTGGCTACGCCAGTTGTGCTAAGGCGTTGAGTTTCTTTTTTGTGGTACGCAGCTTCTTCTCGTTGGATAGTCGAGCTCTGTATTAGACTTGATTAGGCTGAATTAGGATTGACTGATTGCTTGAACTGAATAATTGCTAAAAGAGTTGGCTCTTATTACTACGGGAACACATGTTTGTCCTAGACTGCGTCAGGATGTAGTACGTACTTAGGAGATAAAATAGGTCCGCTGATGCAGTTCATTAGTCAACTGGTGTCTTGTCTACCAAAATTAGTGACTTTGTGTTGTTTAGCTATTTTATTGAAAGAGAACGAGATCAAGAAAATGGCCTGAAATGAAGCAACAGAGAAATAGTAGGAGTAGTAGTTTGTCCAGGTGATTAAGCAGTATAGAGACTCATATTAATGCACGGCAGAAACATCATCTTGCATCGCATCCACAACTTGAAGGCATATTCCGCCCAAATGAGCATATGGGTATATAGCCTATGATCGTTTAGTGGTCATGATTGCTCGGTACATTTAGCGCAATTTTTTTTTTGTTTATAATTAGATCGCGCGTAAGGTCGCGGGCAATCCGGGGTTTGCTCAACGATTTTCTTTTCCCCCACAGACGATGTATCACGTATTGTCTAAGTGTTACCACAAAAAAAAAGGGGAAAGTTGCAAGGACTTTGGAAATACGTTTTTGGGAATGGAAAATGCAGTTCGTAACAATATCAAGGCGCTTGCTGACACCGAGTGCAAATGTAGAATATTCGTCCGGGATACGGGATACTCATACATTACGGCGACGAAAAACAAAGGCCCACAGAAGACAAGTCTCAATAATAAGAGGGCAAAAATCGAGCTGTTGTTGCGGAACGACAGCTCGGTGAAGAGATCCAACATAAAGCTGACGGCATTGTACAACCGGAAAGTCAGGCTAAGGACTAACGCAACTACTGAGGAAAGAAACCAGATCGGAGTACATCATGTGCGCCTAACAAGTGTCTAGTCAAGTTACTAATAAATTTAAGAACCAATTATGCAACCATAGTCAAGCACCAGGAGGCTAGGTACAGTAGCAATAGGGTAGGTAATGTGTGCCGTCGACCTGGCCATGCCCAGTGTCGTAATAATGACTACGCATCGATTGTTCTTACCTTCAATTTATAGCCGTCGGATACTGGTTGCCATCTATCAGGATTTGAATCGCAATGGAGGCTATGGTGACGTGAAAACCTTCCACAATAAATTAAACGCCTTAGAGGGGCTATTACGCTAAATTCGAAGTCCAAGTCTGTGAGGGCCTCCTAAATTGAGGCCAGAGCCTTGAAAAAGAGATAATCCTCCAATGAACCAACCACAGTGACTACATTTCCAGAAAGGTTCACTGACGTGTCTTTCAAGTTTCAATCCACTCTAATCACAGCGGTTTCCAACAACGAAACTGGTCCAATCCATGGAGGTTTGTACCGTCGAGTAGATGCTCCTATTACGTGAAAAAAAGCGGTTAAGAGAGGGGCACAGAAGAATTCCTTTTTATAAGATCAGTAGCCGAAAAGTCTACGAATTACGATCTACGAGTGTGAGTTTGAGTGGATAAGTGACCATTTCGCTGTAATGTGCACATGCCCCTATTGATGAGGCTGAACACCGTGTACGAAAAGAATTCTATGACCTCCTATGACCCCCTAGAAAGCCTGTCTGGTCTTCAACGCCGAAATTTATATAGTTGGAAGGCAAAACCTTCACAAAATCACATCAGCCAGTGGATTCAGTATCGCAGGATTATAAATAAAGCTGCTGAATCTATCTTACCTCTCAAAAGATGTCTGTGGTTGGTAATGGTTGCCACTCTTAAAGCAGAGATGAAAAAAAATTCTGCGAAGCAACGAAAATATTGTATTGTCTCTCAGATGGTTGAAATCAAAGGAGCTTCCCGAAGAAAGCGGCTCCATGCCCGGAGCGATTGCTCTTCGATTTATTAAAAGGCTGAAGAACAACTATTCAACATTCAACAAATATTTAACAGATCATGGGAGGACAAAAGTATGACCGATGACTGTATAATCAATTGCATAAGAAGATCGATATATTTACATGTGTATTAGATCCTAACTAGTATCCTAATGTGTAAGGATCTCATGACATTCTGCAACAAACTATTCGGCAAGAGCCAGTGTAACTACTGCCTCGCCAGATCAACTATAGATTCAATTTTTACTCGGAGAAAAATCCTCTGGACCACTACGTATACATTGAGTCTAAAGACGCATTATAGTCAGTCTTAAGCTCTACAGGATGATGGCGCACTCAATATCCAGCCAAAATCAATCGAGCTATGTTCATCGTTACGAAACTCGCAATGCATGTGTTTGGAAAGAATTTTTTCTGTCGTGTGATTTTTCAATGTAGTGCGAAGGGCAAGTGTTAACAAGGAAGCCATCTGCTGCCTACAACATCATCGTCCACTCAAAGCCGGCCGTCATAAAGGCTTTTGCTTTTGGATTGCCAATGCAAAACGAGTTGACCTTAGAGTGAAATATGTTATATACCTGAGCACGCATTGATGTTGTTGACACTTCACCCTAAGAATATTCATAGACAGATGATTACATGATTCGAGGCAATCAGTTAAAAGTCGTTTAGGTAACGACCAAAATCTGGAAAATTCTCCATCTATGTGCATAAGTTCATTTGCGATTTGGTCTAAAGAAGGTTGCCATAAGAAAAGTCGATGACACAGCCTAGAATCCAACCACAACCGATTGAATGACACGAAGTCTTGAGTTCAAAAAATCTTTCTCTCATGTGGCACGAAATAGAGAGATGTCCCCGACGCTTTAACAGCGAAGTACCTGATACTTTGCATTGTTATCCAAGCTATAGTCGAAGCACTGGTTCGTAGAGAAGTGCAGAATACGATGTTACCCGGATCAACAACTTATCTTACATCACTCTGCCTAAATTCCTAGATACTGGATAGGTGAGCTACCTTCTCTATGGACTCTCGACTCAGTCGAGGATGCTAAGAACTATTTTTCCACATCCTCATATCAAGTGAGATATAACCTACATAAAACAAAAACAGAACACACCTCGCATCACAGTCGATGAGTAGAATAATTAGAAGAGCAAAACAATGAGCCACAACAAAACCCAAAACCCTCAGATCATTCAGCTATCCACGTGACATCCCACTTACATGATTCCCCCACATAGTATTCGGAAAAAACACCACAAATCACTCAAAAACTCACCTGTTTCCCTGCTCCATTTGTGATGATTGCTGTCCTCCACGCACTGGATCACGTTGTTGATTCAATGGTTTCGTCGTCGTGGTTGCATAGTATCTTCTTCTATAGTAACCATCCTCATTACTATCATAACCACCACCACCACGACTTGGATAGAATTGCCTGCCCTCAAACCGTCCAGCTTCGTAGTCCTCATATGAAATCGAACTCTCACCATAAGGTTGGCCACCATCGGCAAATTCATTAGATTCATCATGGTTACGGGGATTGTATATATCACTGAAGGTAGGCTCCTCTTCACTGGACGATGTCGAAGCCGTATCAATTGCGCGGCTACCCGAATGCAATACAACCGGTTGCTGCTCCTCATAAGTACCCCAATTAGTCGTAATGACTTTTCCACTTTGTGCTCCTGGTGCTTTTACTCCTAAATCGTCTCTACGAAATCGATGTTCTTCACCAGAATTTGACAAAACTTTTGAGTCATTGTTATGGTCGTCATTATCCTTCGTTTGAATATTCAGTTTAATTCGTTTCACTGCATTGTTATCCGTATGCGATTTATCCATTGAACTGCTACCACTACTATCACTACTGCTACTGTCAACGGGCCTAAGTAGAAATTTCAACAAAGGCCCATCCTTTGTCAAGGACTCTTCAGACGATATTGATTCGAGTTCTTGACTGATGTCTTTGGCGGCATCTGTCATTGTTACAAAGTACAATCCAACTAGCGTAAGTAAGAGGATGGCGGTTGTCCTTGTTAGAGCACTGTGATGATGGTTCTTTCCTTGTGTCATATTTGATAGGTCACTTGGTTTTTTTTTTTTTTTTTTTCTTGGAAGGAAAACAGTCCTTTCGATTTCTTTGTGATGAGAGTTCTTTTCTGTTTTCCCTTTCTTGTAATGCAACGATCACTTGTTTTGAATCACCCGTTTTCGACTCACTTATTATTTTGAGCAAATGCGATTTGCTTATTTAACAGGAAAATAAATTGGATTAAACGGTTTAGCTACCGCACCATATTCTGGAAACCTTTTTATCAACATGAGATACAATCACTGACTGATGAGAAATATCTTCAATCCATGGTGCCATGAGCTATGGCCGTTGTCTTGGTCTTGACCATTGCTGATCTGTTTCCACAGATAGCCAGCACTAATCGTGTGATATCAATTAGAGCCTTTTTCGAGCGTTATTTCGTCATGGCCTACATTTGAGTGTGATTCGATGGATAACGGTTGATGTGGGTTCCAAAATTTGTATCTCCATAGAATGGTCTACATTGGTCCAAAAATATTTAAAACAATGATTCGAGTATGATGTTCTTGTTTTTGTGGTGTTTTGTGGTGTCTGTTTTTTTTCTTTTTTTTTTTGTGAAGTTTTACTGAATTTTCACCAATGTGGGGCAATTAGGAAGTTCATGAAGTGACCTGGATACATTTTGAATCAACCAAATGCCTCCAGATACTGGCAATTAACTTTAATAATCGTATTATTGTTTAGAGAAGATATTAATGAAATTGTTTTGGAAAATGTTGATGCGCCTGTTTATGTGTGTGTTGTCGCGTATTTGGATTTGAACTGAATGGATCCGATAGATACTCTCAATTAATGGTGTTGTTAGTGGTGGATTCGTTTTTTATTACAATTTTGTGTTCTATTTGCTTAAGAACGGTTGAAGTGATGATGAAACTGCTGTTTATGGATATCGAAACACTTTTTCCAGCGAAAGTCCGTAGCAGAATGTCAAATATTTGTTTTGGAGTTCACGCACTGTTGGCTTTAGACCCTTTTTTTTTTTTGTTAGCTGAGTTCTGAAGCCAGTTTGCAACATTGTATGGTGAATTGAGATTTTAATTTAAGAACGAGGGAATTCTCAGATAATTGAGGCAAGAATTTCTGGAATCAAACTGTGAGCTATCCTATAGAAATGAGTTTCATGTTTGTGTGCCTCTCTTGCGAAGAGATTTCGCTTAGATCTGTGATCGACTAAAATGATCTTCGTCTCGTCTAACAACCTGATCTTCGAAGCTTACTACCCGAATTGCGTGTATCACGAGATAGTGCGCTTTGACGGCTTTATTCCTCCAGAAGCGTTTGTCTACCTCGATAACCGCTCGAACACCTGCGGATAGCCCTCAGTCCTACTTGGCTTTATTCAAAAACTTGTAACAGTATCAAACAGATCAGAGATACTTTCGAAGCAGGTATCCCTTGCACGGTTTTCGGGCTCTTACATATTATACTGAAGACCTTAAGATGTCCTGTGAAGGATTGTTTTCAGGGCTAGCTTTATATCGGTGAGTTTACCATGTGAAATGTCAAGACCGTGATTCACCGCCTTCATCGTTACATAAACTGAAGAGTTTATTTCCTGTCGTATCAGAACAAATTTCACACTTTCCAATAATCGTGCGGCAACCATAACAACGAAACTTTCGCTGAAATGGATTGAAATTGAAAGATCTGGAAGATTGCCGAACATCACATGACCAGTGACCTAATATCGAGATTCTGACATTTTTTCCAGATAACTAGTATATTGTACTCGTTGTAACTTCCTATTAATGGAATTTCAAAGTCTTCCGAAGAAAGATGAGTAAGCGCTTCAGTGATACAGTACCTTCAGTACTAGCACCCACCACGTCAACCCCGAGTACTGCAGCCTGATGCGAGCGTTAGACGGACATTCACAGTGGTAGTGCTTCGATGTGTCATTATCACTTTCATAGCGTCTTAGGATGTTGTATCATTTATGCCCAGCACTTTTAAGTGCTTGCCAAAAAGTAGTACCCCGTCACGACGCCAGTAAGCAGCCTGAAGTCTTTCCTACTGAGGGACAGGAAGAAGACCGCTGACCTCTTAAAGATATCAGGAAGAATCCGTTTAGTCTGCCGGCAACAAGAAGATTCATCCCATCTGCAGTTATGCTTATATGAAACCCAACTGTCAATGGTAGCTCTAACCGAAAACGAAGACAGACCTAAAGTAGGTTCGGATCCCGAAAAACTCTCGACCTGCCTAATGAGTTTATTGGCGATTTCATTTCCTCTGATCCCATTGTGACCTGGAACTTAGGCAAGACTCAATGAATTTACCTTCCGACTGCATTCAGTGAAGTTTTGCATTCTCGAACTTGGAAGTTGTAAGAGGGTTCAGCCAGCCTTTAAGTGCAGCTTGGCTGTCGCCTTCCCTCTATCGATTCTTGTCCTTCTCAGTGCATTTACCTTCCGACTGCGTTCAGTGAAGTCCTGCCGTTCTCGAACTTGGAAGTTGTAAGAGGGTTCAGCCAGCCTTTAAGTGCAGCTTGGCTGTCGCCTTCCCTCTATCGATTCTTGTCCTTCTCAGTGCATTTACCTTCCGACTGCGTTCAGTGAAGTCCTGCCGTTCTCGAACTTGGAAGTTGTAAGAGGGTTCAGCATGGCTTTAAGTGCAGCTTGGCTGTCGCCTTCCCTCTATCGATTCTTCACAACATAGATCATTGCCATCAGGATTGCGTATATCTCCGCTTGGAGGATAGAAGAAAATTCTCCAGAAAGACACCAGCGCCACATCCTAAATAGGTGTTGAATCATGGCACGATAGGAATGTTGTCAGGTCATTCCTTTCGTGACTCATATTTCGTCCGAAACCAGTCTTGTGCAGATGGAAAGTCGATTTCGTATTTTTTCCGAAGCAGGAGGTATTTTCACCACCAGTGCTCTATGTGCATACATTTTAAGGGTACTTAAATCGCTTGAGCGCGCGCAAATTATAAAAAAACCAAAAAAAAAGAGTTCTGGAGTAGACGCACAAAGCTTCTGTGCATGTTTCGCCAAAGACCACTTCTTTTTAAACTTTCATGTGGTTTTGATATGAATATCAAGGGGAAGGAGATTCATCAATGCATCTAGAGCGAAGCCAGGCCTGCTAGAGAAAGTCTCATGCAGCCGAGAGAAACCGCTCTTTGGAATCTGGCGAAGCAGGGATGACGTATTGTCGTGAGAGCTTATTGCACCTTACAACCTATGCATGAGATATTATTAGCCTTATCATAGCTGTGTATATCCAGAGGACTCTTCTCAGTGGTAAGCCACATGTCCTGCTGACAGCTCTTTTGCATTGCCAGAAGGCCGACAGCACCTAAGAGGCTTTCGTCCATAGAAGTTTGTTATCTAGGATGGCACCGAAATACTTAGCTTCATTGGAGAATTGACTGATGATGCATGTAAGCATGAGATGAGTCAGACGAGTCCGCTTTCTCCTTCTCGTAAAGAGAACAACCTCAGTTTTGAAAGGATTAACCAAACTATTGAGGGAGATAAGGCGTTAGGCCACTCTAAAATTTTCAAAAAATCGATGGTCACAAAGGACCTCAAAAAATAACTTAATTCGTGCGGTTTACTAAGAGATGGCGTAACTTGTATTGTTCCATTGGAACATGCGTTGGAAAGCTTCTGTCATTGTACGTCATTTCAGTATATGTTATTCATTTGAAGCGTAAACAACAATCATTTTTTTCACTCAAATATATCGAACTTTGTGCCTGAAAAAGTGTTTTTGCGGGGAGTTCTTCTTCATTACTTTAATATGAAGAAAACTGCTGCCGAAAGTCATCGTATTTTGGTGGAAGTTTATGGTGAACATGCGCTAGCTGAGCGAACGTGCCAAAAGTGGTTTGCACGATTTAAAAGTGGTGATTTTGGCTTGGAAGATGATGAACGTCCTGGGCAGCCAAAAAAGTTTGAAGATGAAGAACTGGAAGCATTACTCTATGAAGATTGTTGCCAAACACAAGAAGAGTTCGCAGAATCTTTGGGTGTCACTCAAGCAGCCATTTCAAAACGTTTAAAAGCAGCTGGATATATTTAAAAGCAAGGAAATTGGGCTCCACATGAACTCAAGCCGAGAGACGTCGAAAGGCGGTTTTGCATGTCCGAAATGCTGCTGGAATGCCACAAAGGGAAGTCATTTTTGCATCGGATTGTTACTGGTGATGAAAAATGGATCCATTACGACAACCCCAAGTGCAAAAAATCATATGTGAAACCCGGCCAACCAGCCAAATCAACGGCAAAGCCGAATATCCATGGCGCGAAGGTAATGCTCTGTATTTGGTGGGATCAGATGGATGTGCTGTATTATGAGCTGCTAAAACCGGGTGAAACCATCAACGCTACTGAACACAATTAATCCGTTTGAAGAGAGTAGTGGCCGAAAAACGCCCGGAATATGCTACCAGACACGAGGCAATAATTTTCCATCATGACAACGCTCGGCCCCACTTTGCTATTCCGGTTAAGAACTATTTGGAAAACAGTGGATGGGAAGTCTTATCCCACCTGCCTTATAGCCCAGACCTTGCCCCTTCTGACTACCATTTGTTCCGGTCGATGCAGAACGCTCTCACTGAAATACGGTTCACATCAGAGCAGAATATCAAAAATTGGCTTGATTCATTCTTGGCTGCCAAGCCGGCACAGTTCTTTTGGGATGGGATCCACAAATTGCCAGAAAGATGGGAAAAAGTCATAGCTTCAGATGGGCAATACTATCTCCTATGACGAGTGCCGCTATCTTTAAACTTTTCAGACCACCCTCGTAGAACGTCACCTTGTGGGAAAACCCCTTTTACTCCTGCCATCACATATAGGTCTCAGTCAGCGTCCGCAATCACTGTCATATTAACTAGCATTGCTTCTATCCACAAAACTAGTGATTCATCTACGCCGTCGTATCTGCCCGAGTTACATTTCCCTCCAAAGGTTGTGTTATCGAAAGCAGTCTAGATGTCGATAAAAATGTCCAAAGTGCATTGTCGAGTGCGCTTACAATTCGACCAGATTTTGAAGCGCACTCTGGCAAGATCTTGCGCGTTGATAAACACGCTGTATCTCAGGCAGAGCACAATCATTCTCTCCATGATCTTCGATGGTCTGAAGCATAGTCCACTATAAAGACTCCCCTCACTGCCTGCTAGGGTTTCGTATGCCAGTGTCAATGAAGATTCTCATTAGAGTTACTAGCAGCTGGTCGCCTGCAATTAATGCCAGACGACTTGATACCATCAAAGGAAGCAATAGCGTGTTTGGTAGCTTCATTCGTCACCATAAACGATGACAAATACCGGCTACGACTGGTTGTGTTACTCAGTTCAATTCCAGGTTCTTTTATATGTTGGAGGTGGTTGTGAACTGGCTCTGATTAGGTTACCTGAAAACTGAGTCTTAAGTCTCTTCTTTCGACTCAATGTAGGTGTCATCGAATTTGAGTAATTCCAGTCTTGGCGAGCTTTGAGTAGCCTGCTTGTTTTATCGTCTGTTTCGATCTTTATAAGAAACAACCTTTCAAAATCCGGATTAGCTTCTTACATTATTTTTGCTTCGATCTGAAAGGATTCTAGTCTTCCTCTTCTTTCAGAAGTGATCCAGCTTAACCATGCCCCAAACGAGCTTATAACCATCACTAAATGTCGTTCGCCTCAACAACTTCCTGTAAAGTACACCAAGTAATGCAATCCGCTAATCATAAAATCGTCCGTAGCAATTGTAACGTTGTTGATCAGGAACAAGGACACTTGGAATGAATTGAAAGCAGATAAAGCTGAAGTTAGTAGTTTTTAAGTGTCCTTCTCAACGACTAATTAAGTAACAAATTTCCCTCTAACTGACCTTCTCGTACTTATGTTCCACTCAACTTAACGACCATAAAAAGATATTTAAAGAAGGCATTGCTGGAAAAAAAAAAACCGAAACTGAGATGCTACAATTTGAATTGTAAACAGACACATGGTACTAATGTCAGTGTTGTCGATCCTGAATCCCATTTCCGTCTGTTGAAATCACAGAGCAATATGTGCATGCGAATGAACTGGTGCTGCAGGGTGATTTTCTAATATTTGATAGCCTGTCCTGTTCCCAAATTAACAGTACCCTATAGAACTGAAGATTTTGAATACACCAAGTACCATTTAACATCACTCTACTCTAAATGGCCTGAATAACAACAAACCTCAAAACTGACCCCTGAAGCACCATCGAGCACTAAGTATACACAATGAGTAAACTTTTTTATTTCAAAAAAAAATCATTACTCACTTAACAACCCTTCCGACATTATTTACCCTCGTTTTCGTTAATTTTATTACCCCCATCTGACAATAGAACCCAGTAGAGGGGTAGTTAAATACTTAAAATACGAATAGGTACAGCCTGACCCCAAACTTCAGGCAATCCGGTGTACCCCCAATGTTTTAGGTCGACTGGAATACAATACCAGTTTTCCATCCACTACAATCCGCAATTCACCAAACGAAAAATCATTTTCTGAATTCTAATTAAAAAGTTTTTCAATTATCTTGAAAAATAGGCTGAGCAGGGTGTACGAGTATGTATGGTGGTAGCGGTGGTGGTATGGTCCTAGCTACTATGGCCCGGTCCACACTTCTAATAGCCACACGAAGTGAATCGCACGAAATTCAAGCAGATTGATATCTAAATGACTTTGTGTTACTTTTTCAGGCGAAATTAATTGCAGGTTGGTGCGCGGTCTCCTTATTGAAACGGCGGCGGAAAGCCAACTACAAACAAATCAAAATTACAAACAGATAAACTAGAGGGGGGCGAGAGAGGAGTCCAATCGAAAGCCTCCAGGGTTTATGGGCAACCTCAGAAATAAAATCGAAAAGTCTAAAACGCAAATGTCCTGCTGAGCTAGGGTTTTGCTGGGTGGGAGTACTACTCTGTTAGGTTGGGATTTGTTTATTTAAGTTTCTCTGGCTATATTGAACTCTACATATTTACCAGCTTGACCACTCAGATGCCTGTGTGTCCTGTTGCAAAGGGATTAACTATCTGATGCATATTATCTCTGCTTGGCCGCAATGTTTGGTTGGAATCCCCAAAAGATTGAAAACAGAAATCAAAATGCGATACGAACATTGCACATGTACTCATAGCTAGGACGAGTTCGGTATGGTAGTGTCCTTTTTTGTGCAATGCATTGCATTTACTCTCATTCTATCTGCCTGAAAGGATGAATAAATAAATAAATGAGCAAGGAACCCGCATTACAAACATACATGCGGTTGAGGGTAGTTACACAGTACCGAGTAACCATAGCCAGGAAGTAGGAGAAAAGCAATGTGCTATCTGGATCTAGCCAAAACCAAAGCCTCGTCCTGGGTAATATCCTGGGTATTTTAATTTTGTTTATCCAATAAGTTATCTTTCGCATCGTTGCAGTAAATAATTGCACCCTTAAGAATGCTGGATGATTATACTGTTTTTCGAGATCTCCTATGTGGAGCGGTTCGCAAACATGCAATTTGGTCCTGTTTCAAGCCGAAAAGGAGGTAGGAGATGAATATAGAAAATAAATAAACCAAGGACACTCGAGAGATGTTGAAAAATTACCGAAAAATATTGTCAAATGGAATTGGGCAATGTTACTCTTCGTAAAAATGGAAAAATGTGAATTTCGCGTGCTCGTTAAACACCATCGCGCACACCAAACAAAAGCTTGAAAAGTATTTTGGGGATCACCATCGATCGATTGGAACCATCCTCCAGTGGCGTACAATTTCGATGCGGTCGTACAAGCACAAGTGTTGTCGAACGTTCTGGTCGCTCAATTGAGGTCGCCACACCAGAAATGGTCGATAAAATCCACGGTATGATATTGGAAGATCGACAGGTGAAGGTGCGCGAACTTGAGGGGGCTATCCGATCAGTGATTTCAGTTTGATAGGTGCCGCGTTTGCTCACAATTGACAACAAACGCAATCGTTTGACAGCTTCAAACTAGTTTTTGACGATGTTCAATCACAATCCGAACGAGTTTTTGCGCCGTTTGGTACCCATCCACGAAACATGAATTCATCACAACACAACAGAGACCAGGGAACAGTCGAGACAGTGGACTTCTCCTGGTGAATCGAAGTTGAAGAGGGTTAAGATGCGTCTATCGGCCAACGAGGTTATGGCGACAGTTTTTTTGCGATGCTCGCGGTGTTATCAAACGATCATCGGCACCTATTATGCAGAGCTGTTGGATTGATTCGATGCCAATTTGAAACAAAAACATTCGCATTTGGGGAGGAAAAATGTTGTCTTCCACCAGGACAACGGACCGGCGCACAAGTCCGCAGTCGTAATGGCAAGATCAGGTTACGAATTGCTCCCTCATCCAGCATATTTTCCAGATTTATCCCCTTGCGACTATTTCCATGAATAAATAGCTCGGCGGTAAGAGATTTGAGTCGAATGAAAACGTCATCGAGAAATCGTATTATTTGGACTTGGAGGGCATTAAAAAATTGGAGAAACATAGAAAGAAGTATATCGAGCTAAAAGAAGATCATGTTGAAAAATAAGACGTTTTTTTGCCGAAAAGCGTGTTGCTTATTTAAATGTTCAGGGATTTATTGACACATCCCGTATCAAGGAAGGGGCCTAGCTTATCATATAAAAGGAAGATAGGAATCGTTAGGTAAGCAGGTCCAGAATCTCTTGAATTAAACATTGGTTTCGATTCAGTTTATTTCCGGCAAAGCACACAAGTTTTTTACAGGAATGAAAAATACAAAAATAATTGACTCACAATTCTTAGGTGATTCCGTGGCGATGGATCGAATTTCATGTTCAAAAGGACATTAAATAAATATTGGGTATATAACTTGATTCGTGCGTTTTTTTTATAAAAACATGTTTATTTAATAAGGACATGTACAATAGTATTATTCAAAGTATTGCCCATCTGAAGCTATGACTTTTTCCCATCTTTCTGGCAATTTGTGGATCCCATCCCAAAAGAACTGTGCCGGCTTGGCAGCCAAGAATGAATCAAGCCAATTTTTGATATTCTGCTCTGATGTGAACCGTATTTCAGTGAGGGCGTTCTGCATCGACCGGAACAAATGGTAGTCAGAAGGGGCAATATCTGGGTTATAAGGCGGGTGGGGTAAGACTTCCCATCCACTGTTTTCCAAATAGTTCTTAACCGGAGTAGCAACGTAGGGCCGAGAGTTGTCATCATGGAAAATTATTACCTCGTGTCTGGTCGCATATTCCGGGCGTTTTTCGGCCACTGCTCTCTTCAAACGGATTAATTGTGTTCGGTAGCGTTGTCCATTGATGGTTTCACCCGGTTTTAGTAGCTCATAATACAGCACACCCATCTGATCCCACCAAATACAGAGAATTACCTTCGCGCCATGGATATTCGGCTTTGCCATTGATTTGGCTGGTTGGCCGGGTTTCATATATGATTTCTTGCACTTGGGGTTGTAGAAATGAATCCATTTTTCATCATCAGTAACAATCCGTATCAAAAATGACTTCCTTTTGTGGCGTTCCAGCAGCATTTCGGACATGCAAAACCGATTTTCGACGTCTCTCAGCTTGAGTTCATGTGGAACCCAATTTCCTTGCTTTTGAATATATCCAGCTGCTTTTAAACATTTTGAAATGGCTGCTTGAGTGACACCCAAAGATTCTGCGAGCTCTTCTTGTGTTTGGTAACAATCTTCATAGAGTAATGCTTCATCTTCAAACTTTTTTGGCTGCCCAGGACGTTCATCGTCTTCCAAGCCAAAATCACCACTTTTAAATCGTGCAAACACCAGTTTTGGCACATTCGCTCAGCTAGCGCATGTTCACCATAAACTTCCACCAAAATACGATGACTTTTGGCAGCAGTTTCTTCATATTAAAGTAATGAAGAAGAACTCCCCGCAAAAACACTTTTTCAGGCACAAAGTTCGACATATTTGAGTGAAAAAAAATTATTGTTGTTTACGCTTCAAATGAATGACATATATTGAAATGACGTACAATGACAGTAGCTTTCCAACGCATGTCCCAATGGAATAATACAAGTTACGCCATCTCTTACCAAACCGCACGAATTAAGTTATAGAACCAATATTTTTGAAATGGATTCAATCCCCACAGGTTTTTCAAAATGTTGGTGAGTTTTTGAAAATTTCATGTTAATTTTTGAAGAAAATTGTGTTTTTCTGTGTTTTCATGTAAAGTTCTACTTATGAACATGTCAAAATATATTTTCGAATTATGACTTGTTTGATTGTGTGTTATATGTTCTTTTTGGGACTTCAATAAAAATTTGCGCCTTTTTGCGCTTTTTGAAAATATCGTTTGTCCAAAAAAAAAATTGTTTAATGTTTTTTTTGTTGTTGTTGTTGTAGGATCAGGTTCAAGTGATATTTTCATTACAAGGCGCACATTATTTGAACATATGAAGCAATCAGGCGATTTAATTTTGACAACCCAATCTTCAAGATTGAAGGAATACGTTGAAACTCGAACGAAATGCCCAGATCTTGCTAAACCTTTGTTGCGAAAGCGGACTCCATTTTTCATATCAGATTTCATATAAAGATGGCAAAAATGCTATAGAAAAGAGGATAGGTTTCTTACTTCTAATAAGTCTAGGCTAGATTCTGCAATTAGTTTCAAAAATTATGCTTTTTATGAAAAAAAATGTGGTCGCCCTATAAAAAGACAGAAACACTCATCTGAGGAATTAGTTTTTGCTGTTCAAATAAATTTACGGTCTTCAGGACAAGTAGAAGCATCTAAATTTGTAAGAGATGTGACGGCAAGTTCGCCTAAACGAGCTGCAAAATATAGGTTGACATTCAAGAAATTTGAAGGCGCTAAGGAAAAACAACTTTCTGGGAGAGAAGCTTTGTCGATGTTTGTTGAAGCCAAATTTACTAGACACCAATACAACATAATAAGATTGAACGCTAAGTCCCGGTTCCTGTCTCATAAAAAAATACAACTTGCCAAAAAAGAGTGTTACCCTGCGAAAGAACATATAACTGTTACGGACACTGTTGCTGATATTAAATTACAGGTTTTACTTAATCATACAGTTAATCGGCTATTAGATGCTCAAAAGGAAGTTTTGAAAGTCCAACAAAAGGATTCCTTGAACAATTTGAAGCTGATTTGGCTTGGATGGTTCAGCGCAGTCAGAATACAAACAGTATTTTTCTGATGCAAATGCTAAATACACCAGTATATTCATTGTATCCTTTGTACCCTTACGATTGATCACAAATAACCCAGGAGAGCAGCAGCAATTAATTGTTTGGCAAAATGAAAGACCCTCATCCACACGATCCTGCAGACCAATTAAGTTTATTTTTCAACATGAAACAATAGAAATAGCAAAGAACGAGGTTGAAGTAATGCGCAAGCAAATTGAAGAGCTACACCAAGTGACATATAAAATGAATAACATCGAAATGCATGTTACGATTGCTATGCTATTTACTATGGTGGATGGAAAACAGACACGAAATCAACACAAAGATGCTTTGTATGCGGACTAACGTTCAAAGATTTCAATAACATGGAAAAAGTATTCAACACTCATGTAATAGACACTTCTCGATTAGAATTCGGACTATCTGTGCTCCATGCCTGGATTCGTTTCTTCGAATGTTTGTTGCACCTTAGTTATAAATTTTTGCTAAGAGAAAAAAAGAAATCCAAAGAAAATTTAAAACTGAGATGGGATTAGTCGTCGATAAGCCAAAACCTGGCTTTGGGAGCAGTAACGATGGAAATACGGCCAGGAGATTTTTCAGTGAGCCAGAAGTAGCCGCAAAGTTTACTGGGTTGGATATTAATGTTATTCAAAGGTTTAAAATTGTATTGCAAACTATAGCTAGTACCTACGGAATTAATGTGGACAAATTTCAAATATATGCTTTTGAAACTGCCAGACAGTTTGTGGAAAAATATAAATGGTACCCAATGCCACCTTCAATTAACAAAGTTTTTATTCATGGCCCAGCCATAATAGAGCATGCTTTATTGCCAATAGCCCAACTAAGCGAAGAAGCGCAGGAGGAACGAAATAAGGAATTTAAAAAATACAGAGAAAATTTCTCTCGTAAAATATCGCGTGTTAAAAACGGGCTTATAACATTGAGAAGGATGTTCTTGACTTATTAAAGACACCTGACCTTCCGTTTACTTCAGATGCTTCCGATACATCAGCTCATATTAGTTCCGATAGTTCATCCGACACGGAATAATGATTATTGTACATTTAACTCTTTTCAATTTCGTATATTTTGCATTAAAAACATAAAATATTATTATTTAAAAACAAGATGTGTGCTTTTTACTCATTTTCCAAGGGTTTAGTGCAATAAAATAGTTTTTGCCAGGAATTCATGCATTTGGCCCCTGTGTGCGGCGCACAAATCCCCTTGCGACTATTTCCATGAATAAATGGTTCGGCGGTAAGAGATTTGAGTCGAATGAAAACGTCATCGATGAAATAAATCCCTATTTTGAGGACCTCGAGAAATCGTATTATTTGGACTTGGAGGACATTAAAAAATTGGAGAAACATAGAAGGAAGTGTATCGAGCTAAAAGGAGATCATGTTGAAAAATACGACGTTTTTTTGCCGAAAAGCGTGTTGCCTAGCAGGGATTTATTGACACATCCCGTATCAAGGAAGGGGCCTAGCTTATCATATAAAAGCGAAATGGCAGATAGGAATCGTTAGGTAAGCAAGTCCAGAATCTCTTGAATTAAACATTGGTTTCGATTCAGGAATAAAAAATACAAAAATAATTGGCTCACAATTCTTAGGTGATTCCTTGGCGGTGGATCGAATTTCATGCTCAAAAGGACGATAAATACCAAAATGAAAGGTGGAGTGCATTCAAATCATTGTGTTATGCGCAACGATTACTTTCAAGTTATTCACTCCATAGTAACCTATGAGGAGCTGTATCTTGTTCACCTAATGGAGGCAAATAGTGCCATCTAGCAAAGTCTATCAACCAGCAGGACGAATATCTTTTCGAGAAATACTAATTCTAAACTGTCTCGATGTCAATCTGAACATTTCGTCTTTGCATTTGGAGAAATTCTTCAGTTTTCACATCCCAGACTTAACGATTTTTAACAAGAGTGCGTTCTGCTTGTGAAAGCAACACAACAAACGAATTCTTTCAAATTTAATCGCTTAAACAAAACATTAATTTTCCGAAAGAAACATTCTCTTAAAATCATTTACGTCCTTTGGCCCTTTGAATATTCATTTACTCAAGAAATTCCCCAAACATCTCATTCAGGACTGTATTGCTCTCCATTTATGGACACCAGCTCCTCCTACATCTCTTTTCAGAAACAATTTATCCCTCGGATGTTCAATTAAAATTCAATCTGCATTTACAGACATTTCTGGCGGTTTTCAATTCTTTCATTCTCACACACAGTAAAATGGCAGACCATCCAGAATATCCTCCTCTCTTGCGTCCTGTGACTGACTGGCCAGAGGAAAAGAGTAACTTATGGAATGGCAGTGGGTGGAAAATCACGGTTCCAACTCACAATGAGGGCAAAATTCCGTTCCTGGAATAGAAGGAATTAAAATCGAAATCATTCATTATGTGAGGGATGGTGGTGAAGGACTTTAAAAAAAAGAAAAACAAAAAAAAAAAAAAAATAGAAAACCCCACTTGATGAAGTTTTTTTTTTTCTACTCCAGAGTACCCAGAGTAGCTACTTCGAATACCGAGTGGATTGATGCATACATGAACTGAGCTGCCCTGGAATATGCTTCTCGTTGGCCAGAGACTAATGGAAAAAAGGGAGTCTCCTTTCCTCTATGGAAAATTCAAATCGATTTGTCCTTTCGCTGGTGAGATACTATCATCATCGCTGTCGTTTGGTCAAGTCGGTTTGATGGTTAGTCAAAGGGGGGTATCTAGTCAGCAGCAGTTGGCAGATTGGTAACTACGTTCAGAAAACGCTGTCAGAAGGATAGAGGCTTGTGTATGTAATTCAATCTCTCTAGTAACGTTTCTCTATGCGTGTTGCTTTGTTTTTTCTCCCAGTCACACGATGCTTAAGTTAGTTGTCAATTTTACTTAGAGAAAGACATATGAAGGTGAACAGTTCTGCTTCTGAATAGTTTTCTCTAAACTGTCTAAACTGTCTTTAGAAGACAGGAGGATGCGGGTGTGTGCAGTGAGACTGAAGACAGATGGGGGTAAAAGTCTCATTTTGATTTTTCTGGCAGCAGTAGAATCATTTCTATAATAGACCGTGAACAATAGTGGCGTTATATTTTTCCAACTCCCTTCGAGCAGATGTTGCAGTAGCAGTTGATCAATATAGTCAGTCAATTGTTAGAAATTTTCTCAGAACTTCCAGTCCAACAATAGCGTCTTTTAGAGCCCTTATCACTTGGCGACAATTTTGATGCCTGGTCAGCAGTATCTCCATTATTTTTGTTGTAGAAGTAGGAATGCCAAGAAGATCATCGACGTTGTCCATATCAAAGTCCGATTTATCGATGTCCCTACTGTTGGTCTTGTTCTAAGCTCAAAGACACACGATTTCATGGGGCTTCAGCTTTCGAGGGTCAGCCTGCAAGGAAAAACAAGATGTTAGCAAAAATTGATACGTACTCGTATATGAACATTGTTAAGCACTTACAACAGGCTGCCGCTGCATAGCTGTGTTAATGTTGCTATGCTGTATCAAATGTTGAATCTTTTCCGAGGATGAAGGCAACTCAATAGAATATACGGGTGCAGTAATATGTTCCTCACTTTGTATCTAGTCCAGAATGGGGTGACCGTGTGCGTTCTCTGAGAACAACCCTGTGATTCAAGGCACTTGAACTCGCTACCAAGCGAGTGTAAGGCCGAGATCTAATGCTTTACCACCATCGGCAATAACGACCTTCGAACAACAATGACAACCAAATGGGCGCCCAATGAACTTCTTTCGCCAAAGGTTTTCCTGCAATCTTGGCAGGGAAATAGCTTTTGAGAAGCATTAGCACAATGTGAATGCCTGTATGTAGTTTGATAACGACCTCGCATTGGGAAATTCTTGTCGCGTCTCGGTGTGAGGCTATGTGCCACCAAGTTACCATACTTCAAACACGAGTGGCATTTTCTTTTCGAAAGATCCCAGCGCCTTTTGATCTCGTCATTGATTCTCGCAGAGAATGCACGAATTGGGCGTCATTTCGGCGGAATGCAGATTGGTCAAACGGCATTTAACGGCGGGTTCCTCAAAGAACGATTCATCGCACAGAATGCATCTAAAAAAAAGGTTGACAGGTTAACCTCAGAGAAACTCTAAAAAAGGTGGATATCTCGCACGGATTTCACCATGTGCCAGCGGATCTAAAGCCTCGACGAAGATCTCTTCACAAGTATTGCATAAATGCGGATCTTCGTCGCAGACTTCTTTCTTAATATGCGACTTGTGTGTCGGCGCAACCAGTCTTGGCGGTGAAAAGACATGCCTCACTGGTGACAATAGAATTCACCGTATTCCATGTCACTTTCATTACCAATCTCGGACTCGTATTATGAATTACGGGCCCCAACTGATGCATACTTTTGTAAGAAACTGGCATTCCAAATCATATCATTACACATTGTGCATTCATAAATTGAATCATGACGATGGATCTAAGGAGTAGTTTGGTCAAAGATCCACCTTCAATGTCAAATCCTTTTTGATTACCTTAACAAAGCATTGCCTTCTCTCTACCATCTCATCTCATCTATGATGGGATACTGTTGAGTAACAAACATGCTCTGCCACAATCTCTTCTTGAAAGTGTTTCTATTGTTGCTGATGCTGTGGTCGCTATCATTGACCAAGTGGTTCGTCAATTGTATAATTCTCTTCCTTAGGTACCTTCGGTGTACGTTTGGTACGTGATTTCTTCGCCGTTTTCACTTCTGTGAATATTCAAAATCAGTATCAATCGAGCTCTATTGGTTCGTCTTGTATTTTTCGCAAAAGTGTTACTCTAAAGTTCTTACCGGAGAAAATTTTTCAGCAAAGTCCTTAAATCAAAATTGGCCTCTAATAGCACTAAGTGTGGCAATTTGGCAGCTTCTTATGCATCTCGATGCCACCTATTGCTGATGGTAACTTCCATCTCACTGTCATAACTATAGGAAGCACCTCGAAATGCAAGGCTTCAAGCAACTAGCCAACCGCATCGGTCGGCTGCCTCTGGTTTTGAACACTGAGTTTGTTGAGGTCCACTTATATTGTGTCGACTCTCTGGGTTGTAGTCAACAGCCATTTTCGAAAATCTGTCAAAATTGAAAATCTGGTCAATGTCTTCTTCTGCCCGTGCGGCCGGCTTGAGATCCAACTGATAGGGACTGATCAATTGGTTGACAGAAAACTATTGCAGGTCTAATCATACGAGTATATAAGAGGAAACTATTGCCTCTGTTCCTGCCACAATCTTAAGGATCTGCATTGGATTGGGCAAATGATACTAAGATTCATCGGGCGAACTTTCATCTGACCAAATTTTGCAGATGAACTAATGAAGACCAAATATCAAATTGTCATCTGCTCCCTTATTCCTCTTAAGCTTACGACTATCCCGTTTGATGGGTGGGCGGAATTTTTATCCGTCAGTTGGTCGTCTTTGCTATTCAACGTCTGCACTATTTCCTATACGCATAAGTCAACTACATCCTCGGCTGTCATTATGAGTTTCTGCTCGAGCCTTGAATGCGTAGTATGTTCATTTGCCAACTGGTAAAACTTTCGGGTGCCTCCAGTGCCTCTTTTCCTCGTGAAGGAATCGGCGTTCTTACCTTCTTCCTCTTCGTAAATTTCATGAGCGGCTGCTCTACATTTTTCGTTGTAGGACAAACTGAAACTCTGTCAAATGTGTCGTTTCTGACTAACTCCTAGCACTGATGCTACTTGTGTTCTACATGACCATGATCATCATATAACAGGACTTGACGACGATACATTTTTCCCAACGCTCCTGCCAATTTTTTTGTAAAAGGCCTTTCGTTAAACGCTTCCTACCTTTAAATTTAAATAAAACAAAGTGTGTGAGAGATATCATCGAAATTTTTTATTCGTTTGAAAGGCCTATCGATGCCATTGTGTATGGAATATAACATCGCTCAAATGTCCGCCGCGGCTTCTCTGGGTGGCGCGCATCCGAAATGTCCAATTTTCCATGACTCTGTCACATAAATCAGGCTGAATTTGACCAATGGCATGGGTTAAGTTGGCTTTGAAGGTTTGTGGTTTATTCGCATAGACCTGCGACTTCAGAAAACCCCACAAGAAAAAATCTAACGGGGTCAAATAGCACGATCTCGGTGGCCAGTTCACATCACCTCCACGTGAGATAACCATGCTCTCGAATTTCTCGTGCAGAATTTCCAATGTGGCGTGAGCTGTGTGGCACGTAGCACCGTTCTGTTGAAATCACTTGTCGTTGGTACCCAAACCAACCAATTCTGGGCAAAAGAAGTTGATAATCATCGAAAAATAGCGCTAGTCCTTAACGGTGATGCCTGGCCAACGTCGTTCTCAAAGAAATATGGACCGATGACGCCGCTAGCCCAAAATCCACACCAAACAGTGACTTTTTCGGGATGCATTGTACGCTCTTAGATCTCATGTGGATTGGTATCATCCCAAATTCGATAATTTTGTTTGTTGACGTACCCATTCATCCAGAAATGGGCCTCATCGCTGAAGATAATTTTTCAATGAAAATTAGGGTCAGCTTCCAACTGATCCAGTGCCAATTCACCGAGCACACGTCGTTGTCTATGGTCATTTACCTTCAGCTCCTGGGTCAGTTGAATTTTTTACGGGTGCAGGGCCAAGTCGCGATGCAAAATTCGCCAAGTTGTGATCTGCGAAAGGCCAAGTTCGTGTGAGCAACGCGAAATCGACTGCCTCGGGTTCCCCTTCACACTCTCACGAACAGCGGTGATGTTTTCAGCAGATCTTGAACCAGTGGACTCCAATTTATCCACCACACTGCGAATATTCCTCTCGGTAGGACTGCGACCAAGTCGCACGGAACGTTGCCTAAACAGAACGCCCATTTTGATAAAACACTTTTATCATTTGGACGTGGTGTTGAACGCTATGACCATCCATGGTGATTTGGCAAAACAGACTGAATAAATGACTGCCAATTTGACAGATGTAGCTTCAACAATATGGTCGCTATCGACTGTCGGAAGCCCCTATTGGAAGACCCTGTATCGTCAAAAAATAGGCTTCTGTCTTGTGACCTCGTTCAAGTTGAATTTCTTTCCTCCGAACCACGTTTCATATTCGAAAACCACAAGAAATTCGTAGAAAACCAGGTCGGGAAATTACAGTGGATGCAACAGCAATTCGTACCTCGAATGGTACTTTGATTCCTGCAATTTGGCAATGACGATTCCGGGTGTGTGATGCACCAGGTAGCGGTGGTATAGCACTTTCTTCTTTGCATATAGGACAGGGTCCTTGTCAATTTCTTATCAAATCGATCCAATAACTCACTATAGTATTGCCCTGTGATCGGTTCATGAGGAGTATTCCCTGCGAATCAGAAAAATTGTAGCCATGAGCGGTCGAGCCTTTGCCTTCTTCGGAGCAGATTCGAATGGATTTTCGACAGACTTTTGTGATTGTCGATCGATCAGATTGGTCTATGGGGTGTATTTATGGATCCTGATTTCACCAACGATGACGACTTGACTCATACGGCTTTTGCTTAAAGAGCTCAAAAACACTGTTTTGAAGTTGACGGCGGTATCCGCTGGTTGTTCACTGTGAGCAGTTGCGGCACCCATCGGTCCAATAGTTTTCTCATCCTTAACTTGTCCTATTGATTGCTGATCCGTGCGATACGCCTACGGTCTCAGCTACTTGGCGAGCTTTTGTTTTGCAATCAGCAAGAATCATGTCGCGGACTTTCTCAGCGATTTTCTCAGTAATCACCTCTGACGTTTAATATCTCACGGTTGTCATATTGTAGATGGTGTAGAGTTGCAGTTTTTCCATCAAAAGATGAAGATAGAATTTCGGACTGCTATTGCTCTTTTTATTGAAAAACACTGAACACTTTATAGCAAATAGCTGTCAACTCAAAACTAACTAATCAATTTGTGCGCTACTTTCTTTATTTGTAGGAATCACCCTAGAGATCTCTCATCCTTTTTTTAATCGCCTCTTCCTACCACAGTTTCTGTACGATACGTCCGCTCTATTATGGTCAAGACCCTGAACTATCCATTCGGGGGCACGTGCCTTGTTAAATGTGTGCACATTCAAAGTCTCAACCTCAACCTATCAGAAGTTACAGATTATTGGTAGTTATTGCAGGACTAACTACAGACAACTTATACACACTCTGAAAGTTTGATAACCTGACTTCAAATTGAAAAAAGGAGTGAGCAACAGACAAACCAAGTTACCACAGCAATAGGAGAACGTAGTCAATTCGTTTTACATTTTCGAAGTTTTTCCGGTTTAGCTGGTGCCCCAGGATGAATCTACTCCTGGCTAAGTTACGAGTATCTTTCTCGTTAGTTTTTTTCTTCCATCCTGCAGAAGGATATTGGAAAAGGTGATGAAAAAAAAGGGGGAGCTCAGTACACTCAGGGCACACATAGCACTGATAAGGAATATTTCATGAAGGGAACACGGTACGAAGAAATTAGTTATCAACTCAGAGTTAGGATATTAGATCCCCATAACCATTTTTTTCTCTGAATACGAGTAATACCCCCTGATAAAGATGACCAGCAATATGACTTCACTGATTCACTTCTCCTGGTCAACCGTTAAGGGTTTAAGCAATATACACTCCAACAGGGGGCTGCTTAAAGTTCCTTTTCTCTGCATTCCAAAGTTATGCCTGCACGACAATGTACGATTGGTGTCAGATTATGATTGGGCTCACCTCGGGAAACCTAGGCACGACCAAGTTTCAGTGACGGTAATTATCACTTGTGGCTAGGAAGGTTTCTATTCATCGTTTGACCATCGACTGCCAGCCGTCCGTTGGACAAGTCGTATGGAATACTCGTATACATACGGATACCCGGCGGCTGGTTGAATTATCAAGCGTACAAACGAATTCTCAGCAAAAGTGACTGAAGTCCAGAGTCGAGCTAATTGGTTCTTTGGATTATGCGATTTGTGTTGCAAGTGAAATGTGAATACATTGTGCAGGAATGACAGGGTGTTTTCATTTAATGAAAACGTCAGGAGCACTCTGTTATTTAGAGCCATTCCTCATAGTTTGTTGTGAAAGTTATCATGTAAGGAGGTCGGAATTTGCAAATAAGATGCTTTCAAAATGTCTTGCAACGTTTTCTGATTCAAAGGACTTCAGTTGCAATTTTCTTTTGTTCTTTGACAGCAGAGTATTTAGTTGATTAGATAGGTTGAAAGGACAAGTTTGAAATAATTTATTAGTCACTCTTTTATTTGACCTAGATGTGAGGCTGGAACGAGCTATTTATGAATGTGTGTTGAAGACAAAGTGAAAGTAATGAAATTAGGTGGCTTCTAAGTTGGTCACTTAAGACAAATTTACAAAAAGGCTGCAATCCTTGCAGAACAAAGAAAAAAGTGACTGATTCGGATTTCGAAGAGTAACTATTGTAAGGACTTTTGCGAAAAGAGCAAAGTAATCTGTGAAACTAGCAGACTTGCCAAGGGCTTCAAGCAGCCAAACTGGAAACCTACACCGAGTTAACAGTAGGGACTCTCAGTCACAGTCAAAATGACTACGAAAACCTCCAAGATGTTACCGGCTTTCATCTGTGTAATGAATCTTATTGGAAGACGTGGAACCCTTGATGAGATTTGGATCTACAAAGCTATGATAAAACTAGTTGTTGCTTTCACAAAAAAATGCCTTTGCTAGGCTCACCGGACTCCAGCCCAAAATTCACACCCAACAGTGACTTTTTCCGGATGCATTGGACGCTCTTGGATCTCATGTGGTTTAGTATCGTCCCAAATTCGACAATTTCGTTTGTTGACGTACTCATTCATCCAGAAATCGACCACATCGTTGAAGATGATTTTTCGATGAAAATTAACGTCAGTTTCCAACTACTCCAGAGCCCAGACATACGTCGTTGTCTATGGTCGTTTACCTTCAGCTCCTGTGTCAGTTGAATTTTGTACGGGTGCAGGCCCAAGTCACGACACAAAATTCGCCAAGTTGTAGTCTGTGAAAGGCCGAGTTCTAGTGAGCGACGTGAAATCGACTGCGGACAGCGACGGTGTTTTCGGCAGACCTTGCGTTTCGTCGCGGACGCTTCGGAGATCTTTCTGCCAAAGTTGGAGTAGACTAGTCGCATTAAAGAATCTCCTTTTTCATTCCCTTTGAAACTCGTAAGATGTGTTGCACTTTCAAGGTGTTTACCATTTAAAAATTAAATATAGTTGAAAATTCATTCAATTGATCCCTATAAAAACTTAACGGCCTTTTGTTGTCTCTCATCACGAAAGGCTACAGGCGTGTTCACAAGGCACTTGGCTTTTCCTAAGCACTTATATGTGCTAAGCATAAGTAACATTACCTCCTGTGAGAGTATAAGGACACGTCAAGAAATGAATCTCCAACTTAAAATGAGCGCTGATATGCTCGGTGCTAGTATTGTATTTATCACTGAAGCGATCTCACACCTTTGAAAGATCATAAAAAGTGTAACCTATTCTTCAATTGGCTGCTTACCATATTACAGGACGCGGGATGTGGTTTAGTAGCGCTCAGTCTATCCACATACTGCAGAACTAAAGTTTTGGCTATTCATCAGACTCAGCCTGAATTCAATGCCCCCGTTAACAGGCAAGCGGTGATCAGATCCTTAATTTCGAGCACCATAAAATCGAAGGCGGCTAAAGACCTTCTGTGAATCTTTTCAGAACAAAGCCAAACAGCATTAAACACACTCTGCTGAGCTCTAAGATAATTGGATAGAAATACGCCGCTGATGAAGTGGTTAGACTTGGGTTCGATGCCAAACAATGAAGAGAACTGATCCAGCTCAGCAGAAGAGATATCTCTAAATTCACAAATATATATAATCACGGAACACTGAGCTATTAAAAGCGCGCGCTCAATTAAGTATTCATCACAGCTGTTGCAGCAGATGAAAAGGAAGGAAACTCCTATACGCACTTCCTGTATAACTACTCTGCTTAGACACACTTCAGAATTCGATCACTTGGCCGTTACCACTTTGAAGATCTTTAAGTCTTAGTTTGTAGCTTAACCTTTTGATCGGTTGATCAGTTGATCGGCTGATCGGTTGATCGGTTGATCCGTTGACCGCTTGATTGGTTGATCGGTTGATCGGTTGATCGGTTGATCGGTTGACCGCTTAATCGGTTGATCGGTTGATCGGTTGATCGGTTGATCGGTTGATCGGTTGATCGGTTGATCGGTTGATCGGTTGATCGGTTGATCGGTTGATCGGTTGATCGGTTGATCGGTTGATCGGTTGATCGGTTGATCGGTTGACCGGTTGATCGGTTGATCGGTTGATCGGTTGATCCAGTGACCGCTTGATCGGTGAATCGGTAGATCGATAGTGCCATCTTAAGTACCACTTTGAATTAGTCTTACTTCTCAGTGATGGTCCCCGATATCAGCATGAGCAAGTCCTTACTCTTGCAGACTAAATTGGCAAATTCGTGCTTGACCAGTAGCATAATACTGGCCTACGTCGTCATAGGGTGAGCCCTTAAAGAAAAGATAAAAAAAAAATACGACGAACCGGCTAATAGCCTCAGATAATAACAGATCCACGACCCTGGCAAACGATTGAAGGACAATTACCTCCGGATCTGCGCGTGAATGTTCGGACCCTTAACACGCCATTATGTGAACGCCTGAGGTCCTTCATCGTCAACCCGATTGTATGATTTCAGGCTAGAAAGGTCCACTCCGGCAGATCCTATAAATACCCAAGACGTCCAAATTGATAGCCATCATCTCTCCATCCTTGCCAAACTCGCCCGTTTGTGCAGAACGGCAAGGGCAGAACTCAGAGGACTTCCAAATCTGCGAGTCGCTAGTATTGAACTGGAAGCTGCCAAAATAGGCTTAGCGGTAAATGAGGGCAAAAGCAAGTATATGCTGTCAACAAGAAGGGACACACAACATCGGTGAACTGGAGGAGAAAACTCAATGAGGCTCTATACGAGCCTTAAAGCTACATCGACCTAGTTAGAAAATTTCACATCAATTTTCACAGTAGAAGGGACCTCAACCGACTGGAGGCTGTTAGTTGAGGCCCAAGTTCACCCGTAACTGTAGCGCCACCTTAGTTTGCACTAGGTACATACGATAGTGCTTAGATCACCAAGATGTGGTACATATTCTTGTTAATCCATTTCGACTCAATACAGTTGAGCAAATGAGTCAGGCTAGCTCCGTTATATGTGCTCTATACGATTCTAAGCCTACACGAAGTTCTTCACTGCTAGTGTCACATGAAAGCCAAATATTAACATTTGTTCTAAATTAATTAAGTAACTATAACTTTGCAAATAAATAAATCAAATAAAGATAAAAAAAAAAAACTGTCTTCAACCGTATCAATTGGGCCAGTAACGCGGGGCACACTCCTCTCTCCTCCTCACGATCAACCGCGATCCACACGCCTAAGCGACCAGCCCATTCACCTGTCAACTATCGAGATGGTGAAGCCATCAATATTTCAATGTGACAAATGTCCCCTTACCGCTGTTGGAAATGTTTCAGAAATTAGTACTCCATTAATAATCAGCCAATAAAAAGTTCAACAGACACAGTTAGCGGTATCCGAAGAGATCGAACCGGAATGCCATCTATTGTACTGTACGAATATCCTCAGAAGGTTTTAGATACTCCGGCCAATGTTTGAGCAAATCATTTAGATGGTGAGTTCCACCAGTCCAAGCGCCAGATAACATACAGCATGATATTTGAATTAGCTTTCCGGGGATTTGTTGACAAAGTGTTGACGAAGTGTGCATACACACAAGATGTGGGAAACGTTTGTTTTTTTTATTTTTGCGGAGCGGGAACGAACAGACTTATTAAATGGAATCTGGGCCACCGGAGAGGAAATTTTAAGCGCTTATGCGAAGCTCTGCCTTAATTCCAAAAGTGCGTATGTCGGAAAATCTTCGTTTCTCTCTGTGTGTGTGTGTAATTCTCTTATTCTCTCGAAATTCTATGACAACTCATCCCCCTGTAGTTGTGTTTATTTCTACTTCTATTTAAGTTACCAAACAAAATTTGCATATCTTCCCAAGTAATCGCATAAAGGAAGGGGGCGGAAGAGAGGCGGAGGCAAAACAGGAAAAGGATTATCCAGATATACAAACAGGATAATGATGTCAGACGTTTTGTCTGACTAGAAGGTTCCACTTCAACACTCCTCTCTGAGTGAACTCAGTTCCTGGTTTGTGCTCCTCTGATATTCTCCTTCAATGAGTATTTTTGTGGCGTTTAAATTCCCAAATGGAGTAGAAAGAGCCTGATGACTGGTGCCAGGATCTAGAAGGATGTACCGAATGTCGACAGATTAAATTTTAAAATCATTATGAGCTTTTAAATTAGAGCCTGCGGAATAGGCTTTCCCTCTAACTTAGGTCTTGTAGGTATTCATTCAGTCCTTCGTATTCATTTTTGACTTTCTGTTGTGTTTCCATTTAAAGTTGAAGCACTATCACAACACGATGGCATTTCAAGGAGCTTAGATGGCTTTGAGAATTGTCGCAGGAGTGGTAGTAGGGAGTTCAACTAATGCCGAGTTGTAGATTCTATTCTGGTTTAAGACTTTTTCGGATTTAATTGATTTTGGTTTCGCTTTTTGAAATCCTTCCTCTTCCTGTGGCAAGTAAAAGTGGCATTATTCAAATTATTGTGGAGGCATTTCCTGGCGTATAGGTGATGAAAGGAGATGTTTACCATCTGAAGAGCTTGACAATTGTTTCTGAGGATGACAATCCGTGGGAACTAGGCAGGTGGTATTGAGAGAAATTGAATAATTTAATTTGAGTATTGAAGTGTGAAGTTTTTTTTTTTTTTAACGATAATCGTTGTTGGCTTTGATAATGCGAAATGTTTGTAAATGTCGAGTGTTGTGATTAGAGAAATCGGTACAATGTCAATTAATACGATGAGGGTATATTAATTGTCGAAAATGCCAGAGGTCATAGTCAGTGTTTTGGGAAACACTTGCTTTTCGCTTTGAGAACTGAAAATGTACATATCGTACACCGAATGCCACTATTATTGGTCCAGTCTTAAGACTGCTGTAAAATGTTTGTATTCAAATATGCGACATGGTGCGCATTGTCATGGTACTCCTTAAGACAAGTACCGTATAAAGTAGTGTGACTCATATCAAGCTAGTTTAGGTATTCTGAAAAGAATGCACTAAGATCCGGAACGGACCTGGATTACCAATAAATCTCTGCAATTAGCCCTTTGCTCAACTGCATCGAGTCAAGTACTTAAGAAGGTTGATGTACCATTCCATTTGTGTGTGATAGAACTCTCTCAAGAACATCTATGCCCACAGAATGAAGTACCGAAGACCAGTCGCAAAGCTTCCAATGTACTATCAAAGATGCCGCAACTCATATGCTGGGTTTCATCCGACCACCACCAATAAATCCTTGGTTTGATGACGAATGAAACGGAGGACGAGATCTGCTCATGAGGTCTACGAGCAAAGGAGGCGGGAAGTACATCGGCTTCTCCAGAGAAAAAAAAGAGCACGAGAAGCCTATGATCGATGGCGTTGAGAGTTTGTACTTCAGGAATAACGTATGGAAGTTTCACCGGAAAGTAAAAAGAACATATCACGGCGCGGCGTCAAGACCCCTACAGATTCCTTTAGAGATGAAAGGTCGAGGTATTCAAAACTGCTGGAAGTGGTTTTGCGGAGAGCATACACCAAATCATTTACAATATCTGGTCAGAAGGGTGTATGCCTGATGAATGGAATCTCAACATCGTTTATCTACCAGAAATTGGGCACCTTTAACTGACCTAATTATCGAGCTAGAATCCCAGTCAACATTGGATGTAAGATCTTATCTGCCTTGTCAACCTGATTGGCCCTTAACAGTGTGGTTTCAGACTAGGAAAATCCGCAGATTCTACAGGGTGAATGACTCGAACTCCATCTTTTTAAAATGCTATAATTTTTTTAGTTTTTGATAAATTTTATTGTGCCAAAGCAAAAAATGTTGGAAAATACATCAATTCTCAAACTGTATCAGTAGTTTTCAATATGTCCACCTTTGGCGCGAATAATGGCCTTGAGACGGCCGAAGAAAGCATCGCACGCTGAACGCAAGTGGCTCTGCGGTATTTTGGCCCATTCCCGGGGAAGTGGTTGTTTGAGGTGGTCCAAACTTTGGTATTTTTTAGTGACAACCTTCGCCTTCAAAATACCATAGACAGAGAAATCCAACGGATTTGCATCCAGAGAATTTGCAATCTATTGTGTCGACGAAATGAAGTGTGGAACATTGTTTTTTAACCAATCTTGGTTCACGTTGTGAGACGGTGCCGAGTCTTGTTCAAATGTCCACGGTCTCCGACTGAAATGATTGTTTGAGCAAGGCTTCAATACTGCCTCTAAGATAGTTTTACGGTATACGATCGCAACGGTCTAAAAATACGAGCGGAGAGCGTCCATCGGCAGTTATGGCGGCCCAAACCATCACCATCGGTACTGCCTGCTTTCTGGTGGCCGTTCGAAGGTGTAAATTTTCGAAGGACCTCTCTGGCAGGTAAACTCGGTCATTATGTATGTTGACATATTGCTCGATAACAAATGACGACTCATCGGAAAAAACCAAATTCGGGAACTCACCACTTTCGTGCAAGCGTAGCAACTCCTTCGCTCTTTCGACTCTAACTTTTTTCTGTTGCGGTGTAAGATCGTGTGCTTTTTGGAACTTCAATGGCTTGAGCCCAAGCTCATTTTTCAGTATGTGCTGCATCCGTTCCAACGATATGTTGAGCTCACGAGCCATTTTTCTTCCACTTCGACGCGGATTTTGCTCAATTCGAGCCTTCACTTTCCGAGCCATTTCTGCCGATGTTGTTGTTTTTTATGACCACCTCCATGGCGTCTTACAACGCTGCCAGTATCACGGTAACGAGCTATGGTTCGAGACACAAATGATTTATTCACGTTGAAGTGCTGGAAGGCTCTAACGATAGCTACTTGTGGTTTTCCAGCCAAATGTAAAGCAATCACACTATCACGTTTGAATTCCATCGCGGATAAAAATTTTTCAACACAACTGAGACGGAAATCGTTTAAAAGATTTGTAAATAATAAAATTATCTGTCATGTGTCAAAATTTGAGCTCACTGTCATGAACGGTTTGGAAATTATAGCAGTCCGAAGTTGGTTGCAGTTCGAGTCATTCAGGGTGTATAAAAAACTCAAGACGTCCAACGATTTTGAGGCAGCATACGAGAGCACTTATAGGGACAAATCGACAGCTTCAACTTTGAGGTAGTAAGGTTGTATCGAGAGAAAAATTCTTCGTGATGGCAAGGTCATGTAGAGTGAATGGACACCAAGCTCCGGTATTTGAATCTTACACGGAGGGACAATATGTAGAGGAAGACCTGGTTTTAAGTGGCGGGCACAAATAAAAGAGGACCTCAACCAACTTGGAGCGCGAAACTGGAAGTAGTTAGCAAGGACTGAATAAGCAAGGCTTGATAGTTGAGGCCCATACACGTCCGGTCTATAGCGCCCTCTAAGTAAGTAAGTAAAGATTCCAAATTTTTCCCAAATTAGTTTGAGCGAACTATTTTCTTTGCAATTCTGCGCTCCACACTAGAATATCCGATTTGGCGGTGGAGAGTTTCTTATGACCATATCACTCACTTTTGTTCTGAATCTAAGCAAAGTGAGAACAATTTTCCAAACTCTTCCCCCAAAGCTGCCCAATTGATTTTTCTTGGATTCCGAGATTTCACATGGTTAGTCATAGTCGGACATGGAAACTTCCGACAGTACTGTCCAGCAGATACGAGTATCTATCTATCTATCTATCTATCTGCAGGACAATGATTTAGGCACAATAGCACATGTTCCCAACTTTTTCGGATCGTTCGACATAGAGTGCTGTGTAACCCAGCGATCATCCTGGACGTTATGTGATTCCATAAGGTGCTACGATTCAGACAGAACGCCGGAACCCTTGTTGCTATCTACATTGCAATTTTAGACCGTATTTTGAACGTAGCTTCTTACGTGCCGATTTTGCTTCCAGATCTAGTTCAGTATAACCATAAGTAATTGAAATACTAGTTAGGGGCAAGAGGTTACCAACTTTCAGCAACACTAAAGGTCGCCATAGAGCTAGAGATTGCTGTATTCCAAAAGAAGTGTGAAAAGTTGTAGATGGATGATCTTGTAAAAGAGAAGTCAAAGATCGTCGGTAAGGTTAAGGTGCGTTGTTATTGTCCACTAAATACCTTTGCTTTACACTGTCAACATAGCACGGAGCATATAGTAGGCCCCTTACCGATTTGGTGGGTACGGGTTATCCGGAGCGGGTAAAAGTTCAATGTGCTTTATCTTGTATCGTAAGGTATCAGGAATCTAACCCCAAACTCACACGTGATCTATAGCTTAACCTCTCATTTGTTACCCAGTTGGAGGTGACCTACACCTTAAGGACCTGTTTTGCCTTTAAAGCGGAGAGTTTCGGAAACTAATCGATGTCCGTTTTCGTGACCGTATCCTCAGGCCTTAACCGAGACATAGTTACACGTTTAAGTGCAGAAGGCTTAACATATTTTCTAAGCTTTGCGTTTTTGAAGAAAGTCTCAAGAGTCCCCATGAGGAGGCATTGATGTTTTAGTTATGAGTACGGCTACAGACATTCATCAGTAGAGGAATCATTCCTGCTTGTGACCAAACCAATATCCGTATGAAAATGCAGCTTTTACTGAGCTGATACCAGTCATTTGCGGCCTCAAATCACGGGCTTCAACCTTATTTACACGTTTCCTCTGGTTTCTGTGTGACCACTTTATTCTGAAACCTAAAAGGCCTTAAATGCGCGTATTTACGATTTTTGTTTTCATTTGAAATAAGAACCTACTCCTGTTTAAAACTTTCAGTCTACCGACTGCAAACAGATATCCTTTCTTTACATTTTTTTTTAAAAATTTCATAACTTGTGCACCTTTTTCCCTAAAGACTCCTTCAATTATTCAATTCACATACAAAAGTTTACCAATTTTCCAGACAAGTGCTTACAATTCTTTCATTGCAACCAAGTTCGTGAATGTAAACCATGCCCATACGCACCTTTTTCCACAACAGCAGAGGAAAAAAAAATTACCGAGGCAAGTAACAGCAAACAACTCCAACTCTACTTCGTTGCAAAATGAACGATTGTGGCCAATTCCACATACACTGAAACCATAAAGCACCTTTCAAAAAAAATGAGAAAAAAAAAAAGCGAACTTCACCAAACTAGTGTTCCGAGGCACTCAAGACCACCAACCAACCAACCGACTCCAACCACAGAACAGCATTCAGCATACCCCTAGAGCAGTGGAGCTAAAATTTTATCTTCAACCAGCGCGTACTTTAATTCCCCCTCATTTGAGCTACTTTTTTCAACCCCAAAACCCCTTTTGGTACGGAAATACGAGTACTTTCAGGAACATTTGACGCTTCCTTGGCCCACCCTCGATGCCACCCATTCACAGTCTATTTGCTAGTCTATGTGCTCTATGGTTCACTTGTGGCCATGCTTGTAGAGCTCGAACATGTGGTTGTACGAGTAGTTTTTTTAGCGTGAAGACGAAGCACTACCAATGAGTGCCAACCAAGCCGGGCAGAGTAGAGCTAGAGATATGGGAATAAAATCTATGGGATAACATACCCTCTGATGGCTTCTAGTGGTTACTGGTTCAATCGCCACTCGCCACTATAGAGTATCATTGCTGCCATCACCAGTATTACCAACATCGCCACCACCGCCATCACATCTTGTGAGCACATGTGGCCTTTGTCGATGTCGTACAATGGAATTGACAAAAATGAATCCCATCCGATTCCAATTTTTGTCTTAAAATCTGTAACAAATATCTGCAGAGAAGTTATGAAAAACTGAAAGAACTGTCACGACAACTTAAAGGATTTCTTTTTCCAAACAACACAAAAAGAATTTCCACAAGAGCCAGAAGTTGGACCTACAATTTTAATTAAGCCAAACAAAGGCGTAACAGCATTCATGTCCAAAGAATTTGAATTGAGTTATTCACTCCATAATGTTGCCGTGCCAGTGGAGCAACGAGACGCCGGAAATAAAGAAAATGTTGCGACTGCACGCGAGTCGGTAAGTCAAGACCTCATCCAATCGATTCCATGCCGTTCCTAAGAGCTGAATCTTTATCGACTGTCCCCACGTCGAACTGTTGTTAATTGGACTCTATACTTCTTTAATAAGCAAAACTCCGCATACCGAATAGCTGGAGGAGTTCCAACAGCAGCCATTTTAAGTATACGAAAACATTTGCTCTTTGGTGTGGTTCATCTCGGAGGTGTCATTGGGCCTTAGTCCCTCCGAGATGATGGCACCGATTCGGTTATAGTCCATGGCAACCGCTATCGCTCCATGTTATTCAATTTTTTTTTTAGATAAATTCGAGTTGGAATGATTAGAGGATATGTGGTTTCAATCCAGTCCAGCCCTTACCAGTGTTCCCTAATCGATTTATTGTGAACGGCGTTCGGTGATCGTCTTAGTACCTGAAATGGAGTTTTCAATTACGGCTTAACTCCATTGAACTTTTTTCTTTAGGGCTACATTAAGTCTCTGCTCTATTCCAACAACCCACAAAATTTAGAGGATTTGGAGGCAAACATTCGAAGCGAAATTTCTGGAATATCGGCCGAATCATCAAAAATTAAGTCCAGCTTATCCACCCATGCAAGCGGTTTCGTGGAGGGCATTTGAATGATAAGTATCTCATAAATAAACAAATTGGGGCGCATCTAATGAAAAAAATTGTTGCTCCCCATAACACTTTATACCCGCAGTATATCACAGATTCCAAGATAGTGATCCTAGCTTTAGAATATCAGCCGTAAGTCTTAAGGCTATAGCTCTGGAATAACGAGCATAATCTCAGGGTCATAATTCATAGATACTAACCCACAGTCTCAAGATGTTAGTTCTAGTACTGGAATGACAGCCCTAAACCTCCAGACCGTAATCCTAATCAAAGAATAAAAACCCTAGATCTCAAATAGGCTAGAATATGTGGACTCGCAAAAAAGACCTTTAATTAAAGAGCTAGAATATTGGTCTTGACATACCATATATTCCTGTTGCTCTAAGGCTGGAAATAGTCTTGATATACTTGTCTATCATACAAGGATTAGAATAACGATTTCCAGATCTACTCGCATGATATATTCCCTACGATTTGAGAGGATTATGAATCGGGACATCTGCAATTCGGTTCTTCCAACTTTTGCAAGAACTTGCGAAGTACTATATAATGTCGTATCGATGTCTCCGGACTCTCCACAATACTTGCAAAAATGAGTTCAACACTCGCTTTAGATCGGGCAGTGCAAGGTTTTCCAGTTCGGAGTAGATCAGTTACAACCCCCATTGATGACAAACCGGAATCTTCCTCACAGAGGGAATAACATATGTGGTTCGAAAAGTATCTAAACTCAGACAGTGACCTTTGCGCAACCCTATCTTTTTCTTTTACTTTTACTAACCGTTGAAAAGTGACCCGTATCTGCTTGTGGGGTTGGCTACATTTACGGACCCTAGAATCTTTCTACAGAGTCTTCTGATGTTTCCCATTTGAGTGGTTCCATTTTTTTTCCCAGCCTCTTCGTCGAACTTCGACTAGAACTTGAACCTCTATTGCTTTTTGGACCGGATTTTCCAACGATCACCGTCGAACAAAGCAAAACCAGCAGATTTGTTCATAGTCTCTGGTTTTTAACGTAAACCACCTGTCGTGTAGACTTATGTTTACGGGATGCCCGTACGTCCATGGGAGCAAGGATACATCTTGCCATCGCTCTCCGTCAATCCTTTGATACCAATTCGGAACTGTGTTGGAGGCCGATCTATCAAAAACATGTTTTTAGGGTCATAGCACCCAGTACCTTATGCAACTCCACATTGGGTCAAACCAACAGGAAGGGTCTTTAGGTTTAAACCACAGCCACCATGAAGCTCAAGGTCACAAGGGGGCTTACCTCAAATAAGTCTGGCCCCGACCGAAATCCGAGGGGCTCCTGACTCCCATGGTACCGCGATTTAAGTCCTGGTAGGGACTACCGGTGGTCCTGCCGCCAACGAGACCTATGAACGGCAACTTGTAACTGATCAAATCGTAGCAACCTTCGGTGGCGTCTTCTGAAGCTGTTTACGATAAGACCAGTAATATGCTCTACTCCCGCTTTTTATTAGACAACGTCATTGATGGGCGAAGCCGTGATAATTGGGCGGTGGCCCGCTGATTTGTTCAGCCTAAAGTTTGTCCGCTATCGGTTTTTTATTGTAGAGACTTCGCGCTACTTCTTACTAGATCATGAATCGTTACATCCGCTGATAATTGTAACATTATTCCTTATTATTTCTTGTACAGAGTCCACCACTACGATGCGCTTGTTAAAGCCGTTAATAATAAAGAAATGCTAGACAGTTTTTAAGCCATTTAAGCCACTCAACTCTAGCTCTATCTATACGCGACATCGTGACTGTAATTTCCTGTTGATTAACGACAGAGCCTTAGTCCAATATCTAAATTGTTCGCACTTCGGCACAATTACTCCTACTCAACAGATGTCAAAGGTCTTATTCCTAACCTGTTGCCTTCAGACGCCTTTATTTAGAGTTGACTGGAGGGCTGCCACGTTATTGCCTCGGATTGAGCAATTTTTAGCAAAAAGAAGAGAAGACGTTCTGGACTCCGACTTTAATTCCGATTTTTTTGGTTATTCCCGCTTTACATTTAAACCTCGTTTAAATGTACATATCGCCTAACATTCGGGTACGGCCCCAACGCTCATACAAGATCAATGCGAACTCTATCGAATGCTATTTCCAAAGCATTTGAAGACGATGTGTAGATCTTTCGAAGCGTCACGATGATTATCGTTCATTATTCGTAAACTTTTGATCACGCCATACGGTAAGTCAGCCTACTCGTACCTCCCACAAATCCGCATTGACCCTGAAAGACATATTTTTTTACTCTGAATAATATGTAACATAAGATTCACCGATCGATAGTTGTTCCAATTTCTCGTGTCGCTTTTGCCTTTATAGAATGAAACCAGAAAGCTCTTCCTCCAGAGATCTATCATCAGATCGCCTCTCATAATTTGGTCAAAGAATCCTATTTTGGCCATTGAATATCTTGGGAGTTTTTTTTTTTCTCGTTGTACCGCAGTCTTAAACCTTACTGCTACCTCACGTATTCTAGATATCGTTTATTTCGCTTCTTTTTGCAACCTTCGTAGTCTATTTCAAGATGAACTTTATGGCTGTAGTTTTTCTGCACTTGAAAGGGTTATTTTCGAAATATTTATCCTGTCGTTCTACCACGATGGAACGTGCAGCCGGTCCTTAGAAACACCGATCAGAGATTTTGGACTACTCTTACATTTGTTAACGATGAGCAAAAGTCGGTGCAGACCTGCTAGTGGTTCTAAGTTTGGTGTCCACCGCTTAATTAATAGCGTTTTTAGTATAAGTAGACCGCAGATTTGCACGAGTTCTGGAACTCTTCTGCCGAAGAGTTTTTCATTCTAAACCCGTTTCCTCTATGGCATTCGTAGTTCTATTCCCCGACGTGACCGTTTAAATATGCGCCGATGAAAAGCATTTCCTCCCTTGATGTACTGTTTAAACCTGCGCATTGCTTACCGTATGTTCAAGTTGCAGGCAACACTCTACGACTTTCTTTGAATACTTATCACAATGCATCAAATTCATGTTACCGTAATACGTTTTCTGGTTTGAAACTTTTACCCGTCATTGTCCCAACGTTCCAGCCAGCGATACATAATCTATTTCTTGAAACCATCATATTGCCCGGAAACAGTCGGATAGGGTTTTTCTCAATTTGACCGTCCACAATTTTTCGATGCACCAAAGAGAATCCGCCTCTGCCGGAGTCCAATTTCTCGATTCCAAAAAAGATCTAATCGACCTGGGTTATTTAGCGATTTTGGACTTCCACTAGGAGGCACCCTACATCTGGTTGGTGTATGCAGGTCGTGAGGGCTGCACTTCCTTGTACTTGCCTGACAGGTTCGAATAGACGCTGATAGGGTCACTTGTTTTTTATGTATACATTAAGCCTTTAGCCGATGCCAGTTAGCTAAAAGAACAATTTGTCATAATTGGTCTAGCGAAGCCAAATTCATATGTCAGAGTCCGCCAAAAGTGGACATCGTATTGATGTATGGCATAACAACATTTTTGAGCTATATCCACATATTTATACCAATTGTAAGGACCTGCGACAACATTTTAAAGAAGACCTGGTTAACTGATGATATTCCGCAGGTGTCGATCCTAGGGCCTTGATTATAGAAAGGATCGGAAAAATCGTGCGCTCACATACCATAAAAAGGATTCTATTAAAGAAGAATTTGGGCTGATATTATAATCTGGAAGTGGCAATTTGACTGGTTAGAATACCGCTGTGATGATTGTCAATTGACTCGGTGGTTTCATAACAACTCTGGCAATTTGCAGCCGGGAAACGAGATTTTATGTGCCGAAGATTTGATCAGAAAAACGAAATGTCCCAGCGACAAAGCAAGGTCTAAGGCACCTACAGACGCTGGTTGGAAGTCATTCAAGACTGTATGGGGCGGATATTATTGAGCACCTCTAACGTACAGTTGTTGTATCTTGCCCGGAGTAGACCTGGAGCTTAAACATCAAGCCTCTTCATAGAGCTCATCTTCATGCGGGTAATTGTGCTAACTTTTGAAATATTATGCATCAGGTATCGATCCGTGAGTTTTGGACAAGAAATGGCATGACAATGTGTCTGTCGTCTTGCCTAAATAATTTGTTTGTATCAAAAGTCCCGGTAAGGTCTTTACCAATCTCAGAGCAGGGTGGATTTATGTTTCTTGCCAACTCATGAGCCTTTGCTTTCAATAGCTCAGCGGGTAGACATTCAGCTTCAACAGATTTGTTGAGCCTAAACTTAGATATAGCTGTCTCTACGCCTTCCTGGTCTGGTAGAGAGATTATTTGTTATCAACGACAAGAGATGAAAGTGACAGCAATAACTGTCAGTTGGCAGCAGTTACGTTAGCAAAGGCGACAATAATGCTGTCAATGGTTTCAGCGACAGCAATCTCAGCTGCAGATATTTTAGATGAAACAGTGACATCGATTGCAAGGGATAGTAGCAAACATAGTCATACTAACAATATACGAACAGAAGCACTGATAACAAGGTGAATGAGGTAAAGATGGTTAAAGCTGGGATGAAAGCAGAGCAATAGCAAGTATGATACAACTAATTTGTAACAATTGAAAAAATACATCTTCTTTGCACAACATACTGTGTTGCCTTTTATTAGCAGTCTCACTTCATCACCTCCTTGTTACCATCGACCAATCTCATTCAGCGTATCCAACAATTTGTTTCCAACTTGCCTTTTGTGGTATCCATTCGAAGGATTGCTATGAGAATATACTGGTGGATGCTTTAAGAGAAAATGCTCAAAAGCTTTTCGAGTTCTAAGGAAAACGAAGTCCCACACCGCTAAACCATCTTCGTTATTAGAAAGTTCGACATACAGCTGCATAGAGAGATACATATTCTCAAATTCATCCCTAGTCGTTCTTCTATTAGCGCTCGCTGAATCCTTGACAATTATGAAACAAACAAGGGTAAACTGTGTTTTGAAACTAAATGGTGATTTCATTTCTCCCAAAAGAGTTGTATTTCTAATTACAGGGTAATCAAGAACTTTCTCATTTCTGATCGTCGTTCTCGACGTTGCTTAGCATGTTGTGATTATTTGTATACATTTTCGAGTTGTTCCTCTTCGTGGAACCATCGACAAGATAGAAGCGAATCCCTTTGCAATGTTTTGAATCAGAATTTGGATGTGGCTTGTTACTTGGTAGCGGTGGTGTGTAATTTGGTCTGGGGTTTTCTGGGTAACATGGATTATAGCTTGGATTTAGAAGCTCTTTTTGAATAGATGGAGCTACTGAAGGGAGGATGACACAATTTTAAAGTAATTGGGTAAAGTAGCAGATGGTAACCATGATTGTCAGCGTGTCATGAAATCTCTGTTTCTTTATTCTCGCAAGGGTAGCTTTGATGTTGGTGTCAGTGTGGGATTCCTACTCACGAAATGTAACCTCCGCAATGAATCTTTGGTCCTGGCTTAGACCCGCGGTACCATGGAACAGGGAAGTAGCTTTTAAATTTAGACTCAGAGAACGGAAGTCCAAATCTTGTCTGTTCTTCTGGGCATGATGATGCATCACAGACTGTGAGTTCCTCCGACGAGCTGTGATTTAAATTTACGGCATTTAACATCTCCTCGACCTTATCCTGATCGACAAATTTCTCCTTCGGCCCTATTTGACTGGTGATTTTGCTATCGAGAAGAGTATAGCTTGATAGGTGGGCGTATATTATTACTTAAAGGGGTATCCCTTCTTCCCTTCTGTCCAACTATTTTTTTCATTGCCAATATCAAGGGCTGCAATTAGTTGTAAATCCGTTGGCCATGCAGGTTGCCACCAATAACCTAAGGGGTTCTGCGGCACCCATAGATAGTCAAGTTGCCTAACATTGCCTGGTACGCCGCCGTCGTCTTACTTAACCGTGCATAGCTGCTTAGAAATGCATGCGACTTATTTTAACCCTCATTGGTATCCTGAGAGGCATGTTATATTGCGGCATGTTCTATTCCATTGCAAATGCCCACTGACGGTAGGTTAAATGGCCCTATTTACGTCCTCTCGCTAGAAGCCACTTGTAAGGATGTCCTGGACACTGTATTATCTTCATCTAACTTTGTTGGTGAAAAAAAAGACCAACAAAAGAGGCACGATATGTTTTAAGTTCGCAAAAATTGCGCATGCGCGAATGATATTGATGTGATTGAACGAAAGCAAGGAGACGTCGATGTAACTTTCTGAATATCGAAACGGGGCCGGCCAAAATGGGTCTGACGGCAAATGAGCTCAAATCAAAGTACATAGTGTAATCGGAAAAGGACGCCACCACCGGGGGTACAGGTTATAACTTCGAGGTATTTAAGGGCTTTGTCTACTATGGTGCCGCAGTTACAAGCACCAATGACATCAGCGCAGAAATCGGAGGCAGAATTACACTTACCGATCGCTGTTTTTTTTTTTTTGGCTCAGGGGGCAATTGTTTTAGGTCAAACTGTCTTCTACCCTTATTATCCCAGTCCTGGTATATGGCGCGAAGGCTTAGAACTTCTCGAAAACAGATGAAGAAGCACTTGGTCGTTTCGTTTGATTTTCGATAACGTTTGTACAGACGGGGAAGGGAGAACGAACTGTACGGGTTTTACAGCAACATCGATCACGTCAGGAATCTACGGGTACAACGTTTGAATTGGTCGGGCCATGGACGCAACAACTCCGGCTCAAAGAGTCTTCGATTCTAAATACGCCTTAGAGTGCAATTGGAGGCAGTTGGTGAAAGATCATTCTAGCTGAAGAAACTTGTTGGTTGAGCCCCAGGTTCATCCCGGATTAAGTAACTTTCTTAGTGGTGATCTCTAATAAACCCGACATTTCCAGCCCATGGGCAACATCTTTCCCATCCTCTGTGTGATCCTTTCTATAGAACGTGGATGATGACTCCTTATGGCAGTAGCTTGGAGTGGCCCTCTTTGTTTTTAAAATTTTTGTTTGTATGCCCTAACTCCAGACATTCTCAACATTTTTCTAAAAACGTAACAAATAACCCAGCCAATTTTTGGTCTTGTTGGCGACTTACTAATCATGCCAAAGTATAAGATCTCTGCTTGTGTTACTTCAATTGCGAAATGGAACTTGCATGGCTCGTATCTACGTCTCGTATCACGTAAAATTGGCGAAGCATGGTACTTCGCGTAAGGATCACCTACACTTGTTCAGGCCTCGTACTGATAGTTTTAAGCTCGGCGGTCTTGTCTCCTTGGGTTCTTCTGAACCTTGGTCCTCGGCAGAACCATGAAATTTAAAAGTGTCCATTTCCGCCAGAGCCTCCTGTTTGTGGATTAAATTCAATGTCCTTCTTTGACCTTTACAGGGATTTCATATGATGAATTTGATGATTTGTCTGTGACAGTGCCATAGTAAAAGTAATTCCAAAAAGGGATAGGCAAGGTATGATTGTTTTCAAATTTTTGTGATCAAACGAACCCAAATCCAATGGAATATTGAAAAGAAAATCAATCACCCTCACTCATTTAGATTTGCAATTATAAAATTAATTCCAGACTGAAGCCTGTCATCAAAATAAATGGTATCCAACCCTTGATTGAAAGCTGTCTACCCTTCAATTTCACTTAATCTCACCGACGTTTAGTCAATTTCTCTGGATAATCTCTGAAAGATCTAAATCTAAATATTTCCCTAGTCTTTATGGCAAGTGTTGTGATGCCGATATAACTAGTCACCAACCCAAGAACCAGAAGATTTCCCACGGAGGCGCTTTGTGACTTGACCACTTAATTATCTGCACAAATCGAGTTAATCCTTAAGCATACAAACCCATCTCCACAATGATGATCAGAGTATGGTCTCGGAGGGGAGAATTTGCACCCCTTCATCGGGGCATGACTTGAAATTGTCTTCGATACTGAATTCAGTTGGGCGATGTGTATTTAAATGAATCGATGAAGACTACTTCCAACTGTGACCATGCTAAAGCTCAATTAAATATCACCCTTCAGTGGTAATTCCATGCCACACACATTACGAGAACTCACCCTATGCGGAAGCTTGATCACGTAAAGGATGACCTACGTGATTCGGTCATGTTGGCTCTTCCATTTCGTTCATGTGTGATGTGAAATTACAGGGATTTTCTTTTCGATTCTGATTGTTATTTTTTTGTTATTGTTACTGTTGTTGTTGTTGTTGTTATCCTTACCAAGAGAGCATGTTGAAGTTCTGAAACGAAACGTAAGCCACAATTTATTATTTCAGTTTAATTGTTGCTTTCGATTCGATTGGATTACATTATGTTGTGTTGCATCAACAAAGCGGATACGACTACATACGAGTATATGTTGGAGAGTTAAAATAGCAGCCTGTTCCGTAAGCACACAGTAATTAATCAGTTGAATATCCTTCTTGACCGGATATTGGGATATTGAACGCACGAGCCTACCTGCTGCAAGCTACCACCGAGCGATGTTTGGGCTTTATACAAGTACACACCGTACTGATGTTGAGAGTTGAGTAAATTAATTATTAGTAATTATGAGGTGCTGAGATTCAATTATCGATTATGAAAACATATTGAAGTTTTAACTTGATTGGAAAAAGGATATTTTGTACAGTAGAGTCAACGGTCACGTCGAGGGTTGAATTAGGACAATTAGGTTTTTAATTAAGGTATTTTGTGGGCGCTGATCTTATCGTATAAAAGGAGGAAGACTGACCATCAGAAAGAAAGTTTTTATCTGTACACGTCGAATCTAATGGAAATGAGACTTAAGTGGTTCTCGTTGACGAGGTGATAAGTCTTCAGGGTAGGACGGTGTCCTAGCTACACTTGGAGATTTCCTGACGAATCTCTTAAGGTCGGTGATCTTACATAATAAAATAGAGAGATTTTAGATCTCGGAAGTGGGAACTGCCCAGGGATATCATTCTGATGCGTGTCAAGGCAGGACAATTGAAGGATTGGTATATGCAGAGTCCACCGCCCCAACGCCTGTGAAAATGTGATTGAGAACGACTTTGTGTTACCTCCATTCGTAGTGGAATCAGAGGTTGAAGCTTTTGGGAAGTTACATTCCGAAAATGTGCATGGCTAGAAAATGAAGCAGAGTTTGGAGCCCTTCTGCTGGAAAAGTTCTTGACTCGTAATCCAATTTATCCCCGTGGACCACCAGGCGGCTATTACATAATTGAGAATCGGTGTAACGACCGTAGTGTGAACATGACCACATTTTCAGGTTACAAGCTTGTTGCACCAGAATCAGACAACTAGAACTTCTTTGTTTCGTTCTGCAACTCTTAGAAAAACACAGGAAATGCCGTTTAGCGTGAGTGGAATGATGCATGGTACATATCTTGATTCTTCTTGTGAAGAGAATTACCTCCGATTTGACTGGATTGACTCCAAGGCCAGACCTATTTATGTATCTGAAAGGCCAATACATCTCAGACATATTGGAGAATGTTAGGGAGTATTTATAGCTGTTTGCCTGATACATAGAAAGTAACGTCATTTACGTTAACCGCCACCATACTACATCCCGTGTCCTTTTATTTGGTAAGCAACCCATTGGGGACTAGATTTCGTAAGAAAGAGGAGTGTTGTGTTCCTCTGTGTGGTCTTCTTCTTCTTGTAGATTGGAGAGAAGTGATGATCGAGGAAGTGTCTAGTTTATTGAAAGGTCTCTTGATGTCAATGAAAGCCACAACTTTCGTGGTTAGGACAGTACTAAATGAGCAGGTCACGAACTCTTTCGAGAGTTCTTAAAACGACCAGGTTAACTTTAGCCTAGCCGCTGTGTATGACAGCTTTTAGGAATGCATAAAACGATGTCCCTGAGGTCACGAAAAACTTTTTGTAGTTGTGCAGGGAACTGAAAACTGTTCATTTAAGCTTTTTGTCGTAGTTCGTATCTGGATTGATCTTCGGACGGGAAAATCCCCTCAAAGAAGTGTGGGATAGACTATTGAATTTTAGCTCAGAAAATGAGCAGATACAAGTATTGCTCAGGCCATCCGCGTGCCTAATTATGCTCGAGATTCGTGGTATTTTAGGTAGAATTTCCCGTATTCTCAGAGAAGGTACACTAGGACCTAGGTTGTGCCCTTCTTACTCTTCCTTTATAGATCTTTAAGCTGGTCTTTTAGGTTTCTCACTCTTTTTCTGGTCTAGATGATTTATCCGAGTTTGATTCATGCCCGGCCTTAGGGTAGGAATACCATGCTGTATAGAAATATTATTTAAACCCCAAAGACTCTTTGTCAAAGGCATGACCAGCCCCTATCAGTGCAGTTTTAGGCCTCCACTTCACGAAAATGAGGAAGCTGAACAGCCCCACTCATCTGCTCAAAAGCGTCACTATCCGTATCCAACGTTGCTAAGTATCTGGGTGTTATCCTAGATAGTTAACTAACTTTGGAAACTTCCAGGGTGTTGTTTGGGAGTTTAAGGGAGTTTTGGACAAGACTGAGCCTTTCAATAAGGTTTCTTTCAACGCATTTGGAAAGCTAAACTGGTTGGATTCGCAATGGGACTGCTTTCTAGGCAAGGCTCAGAAGAGCACTATTCAGAATTTGGACCAACGTTGGGATCCCTCCTTTCCATGTTGGAGCTCTATGAGAACATCTCTTATGAGAACATTTGTAGATGGCAAGACCCTTCAAGTTGCGGACTAAACCAATGCTTCCAAATATCTCTAAGAAGTCAGCGGCTTTACTTTGTCTCTCGTCAAGAAAGGCTATAGACTTGATTTCTTATAGTTCGAAGCTTTTCAGAAGCAGCAGCACATGGAATGAGTATTACGAATGTAAGAAACAATTCAAGTACCTAGTTAGAAAGTCAAAAAGGGCTTCATGGCAGAAGTACTTCGAATCTATCGGGGTAAGCCACGAGGTTTCTAAGTTACGCAAAATGCTTTCAAAGGAAGCGAGCGTTCCTAGCCACCTCAGGAAAAGTGACGGAACCTGGGCTGATAGTAGCCAAGAGGTTCTGGCAACACTGATGGAAACCCACTTTTTGGGATCCACAGTATCAGACGACCCCTGGTATGCTACAGCACACTGAGAACATTGATCTCTCTCTCTCCGAAGAGGAAATAGGTGTTCTTATTACGGTGTGCAATTCAGTCCTTTAAGCCGTACAAATCTCCTGGTCCCGATGGTATTCTACCGATTATGCTACAGGAAGCACTGGAGATAGCAGTCCAGAAAATTATGGAAATTCTCAGAGACGGTTAAGGTGGTCTTTATACCTAAAGCTGGCAAACAGGGGCAAATAACAGCAAAAGATTTCCGACCAATAAGTCTGTCACCTTTTATGCTTAAAACCCTGGAGCGATTATTGGAGATTCACATTAGGAATAGATGGAGTAATAGCTTTTTGACTGAGTCACAGCATGTATATATGAAAGGAAAATCTATAGAAACTGCCTTGCATGAGGTGTTGGGAAAAATAGCGAAAGTCTATACTTCGGAGAGTTTGCGATGGTGGCCATCCTCGATATTGTAGAAGCCTTAATTAACGTGGAGTACATTGCCATAAAAAATGCTCTAGTAGACGCAAACTGGGTTTACAACACGCTTGCAAGCTGGAAAATAAACTGTTCCATTGGGCAAAGCTCGGTCAGAATGTCCGTAACCAGGAGAACCCCTCATGGGAGAGACATATCTCCACTCATGTGGGTGTTGGTTATCAATGACATCCTCAAAAAGCTTCCTATAATGGGTATATGTAAGTACCACGGCATAAGCAGATGACGTGGTCATAATAGTGCAGGGAAAAAAGTTAAATATTTCAAGCGCATTATGGACGTGGCCCTGAAGACGATCAGAATTTGGGCAAAAAGCTGTGGTCTCACTGTCAACCCCTCCAAAACGGAACTGATTCTTTTTACCAGAAGGAACAAGATACCGCAATTCAAACTCCCAAAACTCAACGGAGTCGAACTGTCCCTTTCCGACAACGCGAAGTATCTGCGTGTGATTCTGGACAAAAAACTGAATTGGAATCTTAATGTAGCGGAAAGACCTAAAAAGGCATGTAATGCTAGTATGGTAGAAAGCAACAAACAAGAAAACGATTTACGGAAAATTAGCGACGGTTCAAAGAACAGCTTCCACTGCCATCACAGCTACGCTCCGTACCACCCCTACTGCAGCATTGGACACCTTTTTGCACCTAACATCGGTTGATTTACAGATCAAAAAACTTGCTGGCAACAGTGCGATACGACTCACTAATCTGGGTTACTTGAGGAGTAGTTTCGGCACAGTCCTGGCTACTGCCAGGCAATCCAATTCTAGCTGATAAAATTCCTTCCTTGGTCGGCTTCGACATCCCGCATGTTATAATACGAGGGCTATTCCAAAATCAATCTCCGAAGTGGAAAATATTTTTTAAAAAAATATAAAATCGTTTTATTAACATCTAAATTATTTTTCTACATAGTCTCCGTTTAAATCTATACATTTTTAGTAACGTGGGACGAGCTTTTGTATACCCTCCTTCAAACTTGGCACAGCCAGTACGTTGAGGCATTGATTCACACCGTTCATAAGTTCATCATTACTTCCAAAATGTTGAGATGCAATGGATGATTTCAATTTTGGGAAAAGGTGATAATCACTTGGTGCCAAATCAGGACTGTAGGGAGGGTGATCAAAAATATCCCAATTGAACTCCTCCACTAAAGTTTTTGTGCGTGCAGCAGTTTGCGGTCGTGCGTTGCCATGCAGAAGCACCACACCTTTGGTAAGCATTCCTCGTCTTTTGTTCTGGATTGCTCTTCTCAAGTTATGTAGAGTTTTACAGTAAACCGCTGCATTTATTGTGTTTCTAGGTTCCATAAACTCGGTCAACAATATGCCTTTACTGCCCCAAAAAACTGTGGCCATAATTTTTCGACAGGAAAAAGTTTGTTTGAATTTTTTTTGGCTTGTTTGGGGAATGAGTGTGCGTCCATTGCTTTGACTGTTCTTTGCTTTCTAAGTTTACATACTAGACCCAAGTCTCATCCCCAGTCACAATTTGCTGTAAAAATTCTTCACTTTCCATTTCTAAACGTTCGAGAAATGCTTTTCCTGAATTGGCACGTTGGGTCTTGTGGATATCCGTGATCTGTTTTGGGACCCAACGGGCACAGAACTTGTGGTAACCCAAGTTTTCAGACACGATTCTGTATAGAGTAGTTCGAGAAGTTTCGGAAAATCTTGTCGCAAGATCTGAAATCGTAAAACGCTTGTTTTCTCGAACAAATTGGTCAACTTAGTAAAGCACGTCTTGATTCATGATCGATTTGCGCCCTTGGGGTCCTTCATTATGCACATCTGTGCGTCCGTTTTTAAATTGTCTACACCAATCACCTACCGAACCATCACTCATCACTGTATTGCCGTAAACAGCATATAACTGACGATGAATTTGAGTTGCGCCATTTCCTTCGGCTTGCAAAAAACGAATTACACTTCGTACCTCACAGGCCCCATGTTAAAACGGTAACTATTGGAAAAATACTGAACGAAAACGGTCAAAACTTGACATATTATTAGAGAATAATGTACTGGTTGCGACATGCAACCGAAGTGTATATCTGGAGAGGTAGGATTGGCAAAAAAAATTCAGTAACCAGGTCAAATGAAATTGCAATTTTCACAGATGGCTCAAAAACAGAGGAAGGAACAGGTTCTGGTATCTTCTCACAAGACTACCGGACGCAAGCTGTGTCTTCCAATCAGATGTTCTGGCTGTCCTCAGGGCGGCTGAACTAATGCAGATGAGATCGGTATCCGAAAGAGATATCGCTATCTACATCGATAGCCAGGCCGCTCATCGAGGCAGTGTAATCAACCAACGTCAACTCTGATACAGTTAGGGGCTGTCGTAAAAAGCTGAAGGCACTATGCAGTCAGAACCGGGTAAGACTGTGCAGGATGCCAGGACACTGCGGTATTAAAAGAAAAAAAGAAGGGCTACTCGTCAATAGTTAGGTTGCCAACATCAAACCACCCCTTTGCATAGTGAGGGGAACTACTGCGGAAAAAATCACAAAGACTGCCAACCTAAGGTGATGAAGTCTCGAAGGACACAGGGCATCCAAGCCTCTATGGCCGCTTTTTGACGACAAAAGATTATTATTATTATCTTTATTTCATTCAAAAAAACTTAAAGCTATACAAAAGATAGATCAGTAGTTCTAGAAAAAGATTTCTTTTTTTGAAAGAATACAGCTTTTAGATTTAATGAGAAATAGCTACATCTGTTGTCAGATTCTGACAAGAGGCGAATGTACGAATCGTATTTAACAAACAAGGATTAATTTACCGATAGGTATGCGATAAAATACAGAGATAAAAACAATTCATAAAAAATGAAAAAATTAAATGAGAGATTAAGTACAAAAAAGTTTTAAAAATTTAGAAAAAATATAATCAGTAACAAAAAGAAAAGAAAAAAAATTAAACCAAAAGAATCAGCAAGTCACCAATAATATCATAGTTTAAAGCAAAAAGCCAACGCTTAACATTTTTAAGGAAAACGGATTTAACTCTCAGGCATCTTAGATTACAAGGCATTTTGTTAAATAAACGGGACGCAGTAACAAAAAAAAAGCGAGAAAAATGCGATTTTTTTATAGTGGGTACATTGACGAAATTTCTGGTGTTAACACGTAGATTTTGGTTATCATAAACCCTTAAGGAGTTATATCCGGAATTTTCAAAAAATATTTTTAAAACCTTATAACAGTACAAATATCTTAAAGATAGAAAACCAAGACTTTTAAACAGCTCAAAACTATGAGTTCGACGATTAACCCTACATAAAATACGGACAGCATGTTTTTGTTTGATTAACAGAGTCTCCATTTTATTGGAATGTGTACCACCCCAACAAGCTATACCATACTGGAGTTTAGATTTAAGTAGAATGTTATAGACTAGCTTTAAGATAGGCAAACTGTAATATAAACTAAGATGGTAAATATGTCTAAGAGCACTGTTTAAATATTGCTTTAATGACGTGGTATGTTCTATCCAACTGAGCCTATAATCCAAAGTGATACCTAAGTACTTAAAGTTATCTACGCGTTCGATTACATAGCAGTTGGCAGAGCAATATGCATGGCAATCAAAAGTGGGTATATTATTATCGTGTGTACAAGAACTAATTAAACGGAATCTATTGTAATTGGGTGAGTGGTAGTGTAAAGGCATTTCTTCACAGATTTTACCCATTATGTTAAAAAATATGAACTTCGTTTTATTGCTTATGACCAATTTGTGAAGTTTGAACCAGCTCCTCATTAAATCTAGGTCATAATTTATGTCCAAAAAAATGTTGAAATAGCACTTACCAAGACGGTGTCATCGACAAAAGCTGTGAGTTTACCTTTCAAATGTTAAATGAAGAGCGAATTTACAAAAATTAAAAACAGAATAGGACCTAAAACAGATCCTTGTGGAACACCTATATTAATGAGAACTTTTTCACTCAAACAATTTCGAATTCTATTGGGTCTACAAGTAAGTTTCCAGCGTTTGTCAGAGATGGCGCCACCAGTGGATCCCGGGCAGAAATGTCAGACCCCATGTGTTTTATTTGTAGGTTTTGTATCTGTCAACAACTTTGTCGAGCAAAATCATGGCAAGTTTCCAGCCAAATAAACGTCATTTGCGGGAAGCGCTGCTTTTATTTTTTAATATGAAGAAAAGTACGGCTGAGGCCTATCGTTTGCTTTCGGAAACTTATGGGGCGGAATGTATTGGTGATTAGACGTGCCGCAAGTGGTTCAAACGGTTCAAATGGTTCAAAAGTGGTGATTTTGGAGTTGAAGACAAAGATCGCCCCGGAAAGCCGAAAAGTTTTGAAGACGAGGAATTGGACGCTTTACTGGATGAGGATCCGTTTCAGATTCAAGAAGAACTTGCTGCATCATTGGGCGTCACGCAACAAGCCATTTCCCTGAGCCTAAAAACACTGGGATTCATTCAAAAGGTTGGAAACTGGATAAATAAATCATTTTTGCATCGTATTGTCACTGGTGAAGAGAAATGGATTTATTATGATAATCCTAAACGCAGAAAATCGTATACAAAGCCCGGCGAGCCCGCCCAATCGACGCCGAAACGAAATATTCACGTGAATAAGGTCATGCTCTGCATATGGTGGGATCAAAAGGGTGTCGCATACTACGAACTGCTTCCGAGTGGTGAAACCATCAAGGGACCATTATATCGAACCCAACTAATTCGTTTGAAGCGGGCATTAAAAGAAAAACGGCCAGAATGTGAGACCAGGCATGAGTCCGTCATTTTTCATCACGACAACGCTCAGCCACATGTTGCGGTTTCAGTGAAAAACTATTTGGAAAATAGTGGATGGGAAATTCTGCCTCACCCGCCTTACAGTCCAGACTGACTACCACTTGTTTCGTTCGATGCAGAACGCTCTTACGGGAATACGCTTCAGCTTAGTAGAGGAAATCAAAAATTGGCTCGATACGCTCTTGGGCTCGAAAGACGAGAAATTTGTTTGGTCCGGAATTCATAAATTGCCAGAAAGATGGGGGAAAGTTGTAGCTTCCGATGGACGATACTTTGAATAAAGCATTGTAACTATGTTTTCATAATAAAACTTTAAATTTTGGAAAAAAACGCTGGAAACTTACTTGTAGACCCAATACTTTTTCGAAAACCTAGAGGAAAGAGACGGCACGAAATTCAAAGGCCTTCTTGGCTTTGTAAACAAATTGAATGTTTCTCAAATTCAACTGGTTCCACAGGGATCGCGATGGGCTCGTTTTAGTACCTGGTGTCTGTACTAAATCATCATCATCATACCCCTGTTTAAACTAATTTCTTACTGAGATCTTAGGACCCTAAGTTTGCTCAGCATAAGTGGCATAAGTGACATTACCCTCTGCGACACTTGCTGTGTATGTGATAACGATACGGTGGGAGACTTCCCATATGAATGTCCTGTGTATACTCGCTAGTGCTAGAAGCACATTTCTTTGAAAGACTTGACAATTACACTAAAAGGAACATACGAGGTATTCAATAGACTAGTTCTTTGTCCGAGTGACCTGTTCCGACGAGAAGTTATGTTTACCCACAGCAATCTGCCCTGTTTTGCTTTTTAAAATAATATAATTAGAAATCACATATAAAACATTGGTTGAACTGATTAATTTTTTACAAGTTTTAGTTCCTGGTAAATGGCTACTTAATTACAATCATAAATAAAAAAATGACAATTATTTATTTCGCCACAAAACTAAAAACACATGCCGCACAACACAAGCAAACACCGAAAATTCAACTCTCAAATGAATGGAAATAAATTATATACGTATTAAATATAAATAACAAACAAATACAAATATGAAAAAAGTGTTATTTTTAAAAAATAAAAATTCACATATTCGTTTGTAAAGAGAAACAACAAGAAAAACCGTCTGGCCAATTGAATAAATTGAATAAATACTCGCAGTCCATAATTTTATTTGAAAGTTGCATAAATTACACGGTTTGTGCGGTATATGCAAATGCGGATTCAAACCGTAACCATATTCCATGGACCACATCCTGACGAAGTCCTTAAGAGTATGCGGACGCAACATGGTTGAATTCGGATTCCTCCTCCTACCAACTACCAATGCTACAATGCTCAGCAATTCAGAAATTTTCGCGGTTGACATTTATTACTAATGTAAAAGTTTAACCGCAAAACCAACATCCAGTAGTACACCTACAGTCGTAGAGTCTTCCTGGCTGTCTGCCTTGGTTGCTTGGGGCAGGTATCCATATCCATACGGTTATGGCCACAAATTGTGAATACATGGTGGGTTGTCTTTTTTTTTTTATTGTTTATTGCATCTGCCTCCCCCTTATCCACGCCCATTTAAAAATTTAAAAAATAAATGTTTTATTATTTATTTTTACTTTTGAAAGTGTATTCTTACAAAGTGGAGGGTATGAGAGGTTTTAAGAGCAGCACAGGATGGATTGGTACTCGTACTTTACGATGTCACAAAACGTTGCAAATACTGTACGGAGCATCCTTTCAATTTGTTTATTAAAACGAGAGGTCCTCCTGCGAATCAGCTGTGTGTTTGTGCTCAACGCTATGATGTCTTTAAATTGAAAACATTGCATCAGTGGGTACTCAACCCGGCAAGGGTGCTTACAATTTTTTATTTACCCACGTTCTTCGCCTCTGGAAAATGTGGGCTTCAGCTATATTTAGGTAGAATGTCGTTTAAGAGCTTTTGAGTTGTTCAATTGATATAGGAGACTGGTTGGCCTAAGTGGATGGGTAATAAATATGTCTGAGAGGTTTGACAACTGACCTTTGTATCTTTACTCCTAAAGTTGTCATTTTGACTTTTTAATTAATATGAGGATTAGTTTGGGTCAAATAAGGTGAAATTTAAATAATTGAATATTTATGTGTCAGAGCTTGGACAGAATCTGTTATCTTCCAAAGGTTGCGGAAAAGATGTGCTTAGGATACCAATTTTCCAAAATTTGATTTCCGTATAATTCCATTTGGAGTGATATAAGTGTAATAAGGGTTCCTTATATCAAATTATAATTTACATAAACATCTTGGTCGCCTTCGTCATGTAGAAAACCCAACATTTGTTGGCCGTAGGTTTGAATTGGCTTGCACGCTGCCTTCGAGAAGATAGAATGGCGAGTAAACTCATTCAAACCCTACAAATCACCGGGACTGAACGGCATCTTCCAAGCACTTCTGATTTTTAATTTAATAATGGGGAAGTGCTTGCATTTTAGGTATCTATAACGTGTCTAGACAATTTTTAAGTATGTAAAGGGTGTTTTTTTAGAGATTTGGTTTGTAAACTGGCAACTGGCAATTTGACAGTTGAAAGTTAATTTGTGGTTAGTGTGTTTTGCCATTTTACGATGAATAGATTAACGCCAGAACAACGCGTGTAAATGTGCACACTTATTTTGAAAACCATGGTTCGGTTCGCCAAACTTATCGTGCGCTACGTCCATTTGACGGTCGACATAATCGTCCACCTGAGCAAATTATTCGGAACACGATGAATTGTTTCCGTACCACGTACACTCTATGTAGTGGATAATACGCATCCCCAGTGCGAACAGAAGAGGTTATTGCCGTTGTGGAGCGCAGTGTTGAGAATAATCCGGATGAGTCGATTCGCCATAGTACACAGCAATTGGAGCTATGCCCATCCACTTTGTGGAAGATTTTACGGAAAGTTCTTGGCTTGAAAGATTATAAGATCCAACTTGTATAAGAGTTGAAACCAGTTGACTATTATACGCGTCGTAGGTTCGGTGAATGGGCCGAAAACCTGATTCAGCTTAATCCTAATTTTCAACGCAAAATTTTGTTCTCCGATGAGGCCCATTTTTGGTTAAATGGATATGTAAACAAGCAAAATTGCCGAATTTGGAGTAGAGACAACCCACAACCATTAAAACTCACTGTTTGGTGTGCTTTATGGGCTGGTGAAATCATCGGCCCATAGTTCTTTGAGGACGATACCGGCCAAAATGTGACCGTCAATGGAGAGCGTTATAGAAACATGATTTCTGACTTGTTCGTTCCTCAGTTGAGTGGCATTTACGTGACAGAGCTTTGGTTTCAATAAGATGGCGCGACATGTCACACGGCGCGCGACACCATCAATTTATTGCGACAAACATTTGCTGAGTGCATAATTTCGCGTAATAGACCTGTAAACAGAGACGTTGGACGATTTGGAAGTCAACATTCGCCCTTGACGTACTCGTATATCAGCCCCAGTTGCTCGATAAAGTTGTCGAAAATTGGACTTCACGATTGCGTTTGATTCAAGCTAGCTGTGGCGCGCATATATCCGATATTATATTCAAGCAATAATGGCATAAAGTTATTATTAAATAAAGCTAACATAATAGACATTAACATTAGCTTCAAGTATTATTGAATCTGTGTACCTCAAAAAAAAAAACATCCTTTATGTCCATAAGTGTGAATTTTTTGTGGCCACGATATTGGCTATCGATTTGACTTTTTATCAGATCATGCGGGGCATAGACAAAATATAATGATTTTTTTCATAGAAATAAAGGACTCTTTCGAAATTTTGCAGTACTAATCGGAATCCGTTTAACAAATGTGAGTTTTTGAAAAAAATCGGACCAGAATAATCTGAGTTACTCAAGGATTAGCAAACATTATAGAACCGTCAGTGCAGTACTAACTACAATTAAAATTTTTTAGGTGATAAATTTCGAGGAGAGAAAAATAAGCTAGCTAATATACATACTAGAAAATAATCGTTCATATCGATGGTATCATATTTTCAACAAAGGGGGCTACAGAACCATTCCACCTCCGATAAATACAGGGTGCGGCAGAACCAGTTTAGCAGCTTTGAAGAGTTATAAAAACCTGGGTATATATGAAATAAATGTTTTTATTTTTGAAACCCGTAGAACTTACCATCTTATACGCATTAATTTTTTTAAAATAATATCTTTAATATGGCGGCCGTTAGCTGCAATACATTGCTGGAGCTGATTTCTAAAGTTTTGAACAGCCCGTTGACATATTTCGAAGGGGAATCGCATTCACTTCTTCAACAATTCGCTCCCTTAGCTCTAGCAGGTCTTGGGGAGCGACGTTTAAAAACTTTTTTCTTAAAATATCCCCAAAGAAAGAAGTCGCATATGCTTAAATCCAGCGCAGGCGACTCCACGTCACTTCTTAAAGACACTAGACGTCTGGGAAATATTTTTCTTAAAGCATTTAGAGAATTTCGGACTGTGTGGGCTGTAGCCCCATCCTGTTGGAACCAAACAACCCCTAATCCCTCTTCTTCAACAACCACTTCCAGTCGGGGCTGCAGACAATTTTGTAACATTGAAACATAAAGCCCGGAATTCACGGTCGCGGTCACGCTTCCCTCTTCAGAGAAGTACGGGCCAATAACGCCAAATTGTGATACGTCACACCACACCATTAGTTTAGGAGAATGTAGCAGTCTTTAGTGAACAATTTAGGGATTGTTTTCAGCCCAGTAGCAAAAATTTTGTTTATTTACAATCCCTCTTACGTGAAAATGTGCCTCGTCGCTGCTCAAGAATGCTACCTCAGGAGGGATCGCTGCAAGCATTTCCTCACACAGATTTTGCTGGGGTCAATTCTGAAACCATCATTATTTTGAAGGGATGGAGATTCAAATCTAAATGCAGAATCCTCCTCAAATTGCAGTCTGAAACCGCCAATGCAATAGCGTGCCTTCGATCAGAACGTCTTGGTGATTGCTCGAGTGCTGCTCTCACTAGCTCCACATTTTCTGGAGTTCTGATGGATCTTCGTCGGCCATGTGTATCTATTCTTAGTGTGCTACCAGTTTCCTCCAACTGCCGAATCCAGGACCGAATTGTGTTCGCAGTAGGAACAGCATTAATACGCGCCGTCGAAAAGCTCTTTGCGTCTCAGTTCGGTTGTTTTCATAAAACGCACGCACGGGAAAGCCACGATGTACTCGGGTCCAAACCATGTTTGCTACTAAATGGCGATGCCGACAGAACAAAAGGAGACCTGGCGCGCATTCTACCCCCACCACCACCCGAACACCTACCCCACCAAACTGCTCAATTGGTTCTGCGGCACCCTGTATAATAATATTCAAATATAAAAAAAATCAGATCGCTTTTTGTTATTGGACTCCGTAGGGTCGATTCCTAAACTTACGAACGTTGAACTCGAGCAAACATTTTGAAATTCACATTAAAGTGTTTTGCCCATCATAAGCTTGCTTTCGAATAAATTAATAAAGAATATAATGTAATAAATATGTATAGTAATAATTACATGCAAACCTTGTAACTTTTTGAGAAAAAAAAAAATACTATAAACTCCAGAGTTACAGAAATCTCTGGGTCAGTCGGAAGAACCAAATTTTGGTTCATTAAGTGCAGGCGACCGACAGAGCAAAATGCCCAAATGGACAACCAAGCGCCCAGACAGCGTAGAATTGTTGTTATCTCCACTCAGTTTCCCACAAAACTCTTGATTTGTAAATACTAAAAAGTGGCGGCATCTATTAGGAGCACTGCCGCTCTTTCCCGCGCGGATGTACAAGAAACTCAACTCGTCAAACCTCTGATTGTATACATATGAGGTGTGTTTTTAAATTTCGCGAGTTTAGAGGGTCCAATTGTCAAAATTTCTTTTTATTATGTTGGTATACATGCCCCTAAAGTATGATAAAATTTTCAGCTGTATTCATCGTTTACTTTGTCTGTGTAAAAGATCGTTCATAACCAGATCTCCGAATCACAATCATAAAAGCCGCTGATGATGTTGGCATATCCATTGGCCAATGGCAGCAAAATTTGTTACAAAACTGTTGAGCTTTGAACAAAAACAGCGGCGAATGGAAGTTGCTTAGGAGTCACTAAATTAAGTCAACGACGATGTAGAATTACTGAAACGTGTTATAACAGCAGACGAAACATGGGTTTACGGATATGACATCAAAATTAAGGCTCAATCGTCCAAGTGGAGGCATTCTGGCTCGCCAAGACCAAAAAAGGCTCCACATCGCTGAAAGAGCTGAAGGCTATCCCAAAGACCGAGTTTGAGAAGTGTTTCGAGAATTGGAACACACGCTGGCACAACTGCATATTATCTAATAGGGACTATTTTGAAGGCAACAACATTAATGCAGAAGAATGAATAAATATTTTTTTCAAAAAACTAAAATTCAAAATTTCTGAACATACCTCGTATACTCGTATACGCAAACTTGGTTGTATTGGATCTGCAAATTTATAGAGATAGAGAATCAAACGTGCCGCTTCTCCTACAAAATGTATGAGCGTATTTAACATATGCAATACCAGTACGGCGGTGACATAATACACTACAGCTTGGCACAATATTTTATTTAAGTTCTAAGAAATATGTGCTGCGTTAGTTCAGCATCATTAAAACTCAGCGGATAATCCTTAAAAGTTCTAGCTCTTGAAATTCAATATTTATCGAGTTATAACTGAGATTTGCCAAAAAAGCAATCCAAAACTCTTTGCAAGTGCATGGATTTATGGATGACTACGTCCTTAATCAAGGCTTTCATTAAGGTATTTCGTAACCACAATACATATTAGGTGCCATAGAACCAAGCGAACACATCTTGGAGTATTTTTCTGTTGTTCAAAATTTAACATCTACAAAGAGAAACAGTGTTTTTTTAACTGATAGATCTTTCAATAGAGATAGCTGTCAAATCGTGCTGTGTTCAGTATTGTTTGAAAAATTATCATGAACAGTCTTATACCAGAAGAATGCTTTCGTATCACTTAAACGTATTTTGAAAATCCGTCTTCAATTCTCAAAACTTATAATAGAGAGATCTTTACTTCTCGTGTTGTGGAAAAATTGCATATCACTCACACTTTGTAGAGGCTGTGAGTGAAAATGTGGCGGAAGATCCGGCACCGATCGCAAGCATTTGTCCATGCGCTATATGATTCAGCTGATGTAGGAAGTAAAGTAACTAGACCATAGCTTGTAACAGAAGCTCACGGATTGGGATTTTGGGCAACTTAGAGTCTACTTTTACTTTTATCGAAAAATAGTGTTTAGTATCGAGGCTCACCTTTGACTCAACTGGTTTATGGACAAACAAAATTCCAGTTTCCAAAAGAATTTCAGTGGACTCGATTATAAAGGATCTTTCAAAAGTCGCGCTTGGATGTTTTTTTTTTTAATAAAACGTGTGAATACTTAGATTTTTTCCGGTGTTGTTATTTTTTATAAAAATTTATAAGTCTAGGCTCTCATACGGACATCAACATTTTCAAGTACTCGTTTACAGATTACCACATTAAGTTTTGCAGCAATGCAATTGTTGTTGGCTTATCCACACGGACTTTACTTTTCAAAAAACCCCATAGAAAGTGATCTAGGTGGCGTAGCTCCCTCCTGTTGAATCATTTGTAAAGACGCCAAGCCTTCTTGAATGCTTGCCTATAAGCCAGTGTCCAGTGATGACACCTATGATGGCACTAAGATGTTTCTTATTTAGAAGGATCGAGCTCTTGGAGCGATTCAGATCCTGCTTTGGCCAGATCTGTTTAGTCTCTAGACTTGTTGATCCCGCAGTCCGCCTAAATTTTGTTCTTTTGTTAGCATTCAGCATTAATATTTTTTTTTCACGAAGCGATTGGTATACCGCTGATACCTTTTCCGGTAGAATACGAGTAGGTAGAGTGGTTCCATTTTTGGCTAGTTCGTCGGCCCTACAATTCCCTGTAATGTCTTTATGCCCCGGCATCCAACATAGGTGAAGGTTGAACTGCTCTACCATCTCTCTAAGAGATGATCGGCAGTCAAGGGCGGTTCTAGAATTTAGTGGGAATAAGTCCAGGGATTTGATAGAGGCCTGACTATCCGAAAAGATGCGGATATCCCTTGCAGATATCAAGTTTTTCTTCAGCCAGGACAGGACTTCTTTAATCGCCAAAACACGCTACATTGGTTTGAAAGACGAAAGGAGATGCTCCGATTAAGCTTATCTGAGAAAAGACTGCCACCAACCCCGCTATCAGTCTTAGATCCATCTGTATAAAAGAGCATCATGTTCTAACAACCAATTGACAAAAGTTCTGCACTGTTTATGATCAGTTGGCTTCAATTCTTGTAAGAATGCAAATGCAAATCCTTATTTAAAATACGCCAAACAGTCAATGGTTTAATGCTTAATGCCTGAGAACGCCGTGATATCGATGTTGATTTTTAGTTTGCCGGATCTTTTTCGATTCTCAACAGAACCAGTTTCTTCAAATTTCTTCACTAAGCTTTGAATTGTTGACACATTTGGACGATTATTTGCAACAAAAAAAAATCACGAACTTTACGAAAAGATCGACCATGAAAATGGTTAAAATTGTACATGTGTCCACTTCACAGATGTCAAAGATGACATAAAAAAAAGGTAGCGTTCTGAAATTATTCACTACAGACATCTAAGCGTGACTTTTAAAAGACACTTTAGCTCCAAGACTACACTGTTTATTATAGTCTTCACCCTGATTACATTATCGGCTCTAACTTTTTTCAGAAATGAATCCGGAATTCGTGTAACGGTCCATGGCCAACAATAATAGATCTTGACCAGGGTTTATGTCTTCGAAAATATGAAAGACATTGCTCCGAATGATATGTTGTTCCATCAGGAAGGTGCTACGTGCTATACTGCAAATGAAACCATTGACGCACTAAGGACTCGATGACATCCTATGAAGCTATGTAAAGTCTTCGATGTATACTGATACTCGTAAATCGTAAATCACTAACATTCGTCCCTTTATTGGTAGAATAGGGCCCCAAATAGTAGGTCACGAACCACTCTTCGTGACAAAGACTTTTGATTCAAATTCAATTCTTGTCGCTATTGTTACTTGCCTCTTATGATTTTTTGTTTTGAATTTCTTCTTAAATTGTGATGGACAGATGTCCTCTACCCCTATGTAACAAACAGTCCCTCTTCCATGTATGATCTGACCATTGCCTTGAAAATGTTCCTTTCCCTTCCACATTGAGTGTGGCACTATCAACATTAAAGAAATACCAAATACTAATACTCTCTTTAAAGGACCTAAGTAGAAACAAAATAAAAATATTCACATACGAGTACTTTCGGCTGCCGCATACCACATCAGCATCAGCTGCCAAATAAATCCCTCAATAAATAAAGTATTTCCTCCATTTGAAGGTAATTAATTAACACCCCCCGTAAGCCGAAACACCCGCGTGTCCATGTCATTTATAGAGGCAACCACAGATACGTAAAGCCGCAATCAAAAGATTTCCGCTGTACCACCTACTGTTTCAGTTCCATACTCTACTGCCACGAACCTTAACGCCACATTACTACATCGATTGACTACAGCACGCGTAAGGACTTTGAGGCGAATACTTTCTGGTGGTGACCGAAAGTTCTTTGTTTTAATGTCGTACAATTAACAGTAAACTGTCAATAATTTATTTATCCCCCATCGATTTAATGTGCGTAATCGTTCGTAACAGTGTTATTAATTAGGCGCACTCTCGTGAGTCAACTAGTATTTGCTTTCACCGCTCTACCGCTTCTACCCTTCCATATTATCATACTGTCATGCCGTTATACTATCATTTCTACCATCCGCCCCATCTAGAGTGTCATTAACTGATACTTTGCTACAAGTATCCGAACCACCACCCTATGCATATTAACAAATTTAACGAGGTGCACACATTTTTGCTCATAGCCAGAGTGTTTTTTGTTGCCATAATGAATAAACAAAAAGGCGAAACAATTAAAATGTTGTCATGTAATTTAAATTTATACTTATTGCGTTACAGCGCTTTGCTCTTTTAAACAGTGAGATACATGGGCCGTACCCAGTGAACGGGCCAGAGAACTCATAATGTTCGTTTGAGCATTCAACATTCGTTTGCTTGTGTTAATTTGAAGTTTAAACTATCAAACGCGCTATCTTAATCATTTAGTATGGCTGTGTAATTAGATACAAAGCCTACCTGTCAACGCAAAGATCATAATTTGATTCGAGAGTTCCATGCGTGAACTAGGCCTGGGACACTACTCAATCGTAGTAGACTAGATATTCAGATTCACACTGACAATGTATCTAGACTTGAGATATTCTTACATCTCGAAGAATGACCGTTGTTTCACGCACGAATCGGGTCGAGTCGTGAGTGAAAATACTTTCGTTCTAATTACTTGTAGAATGTGAAATTTTGTATTTTTTTGTCTTTGGTCTCTACTGAGTTGGAGATCGCGGGTGTTCATAGGAATAGAAATGATGTTAAATTGGGAGGAAGGTATTTGACTTAAATATATCCTCATAGTCAACTGCTTTTACTCATAAGTTGTCCATGCTCAACCCTAATTTGTCAACGGGATGGTTTAACACATCACCATCACTGTTGCATTTCACGACAACGGACATCGGCTTTTGACTCATTGACTTTAGAGTCAAAGCTACAAGTGATAAATACTCGGGTAGTCCCACAAATATCCTACCGAAAAAAAACAGCAAATTTGAGAAAACGTATCCTTTTAGTATATAACTTAGTTCGTGCGGTTTTTTTTCAAAATATCAGCGTTTATTTAAGAAAAACATGTACAATAGTATTATTCAAAGTATTGCCCATCTGAAGCTATGACTTTTTCCCATCTTTTTGGCAATTTGTGGATCTCATCCCAAAAGAACTGCGCCGGCTTGGCAGCCAAGAATGAATCAAGCCAATTTTTGATATTCTGCTCTGATGTGAACCGTATTTCAGTGAGGGCGTTCTGCATCGACCGGAACAAATGGTAGTCAGAAGGGGCAATGTCTGGGCTATAAGGCGGGTGCGGTAAGACTTCCCATCCACTGTTTTCCAAATAGTTCTTAACCAGAATAGCAATGTGGGGCCGAACGTTGTCATGAGGGAAAATTATTGCCTCGTGTCTGGTCGCATATTCCGGGCGTTTTTCGGTCACTGCTCTCTTCAAACGGATTAATTGTGTTCGGTAGCATTGTCTATTGATGGTTTCACCCGGTTTTAGCAGCTCATAATATAGCACACCCATCTGATCCCACCAAATACAGAGCATTACCTTCGCGCCATGGATATTCGGCTTTGCCGTTGATTTGGCTGGTTGGCCGGGTTTCACATATGATTTTTTGTGCTCGGGGTTGTCGTAATGGATCCATTTTTCATCACCAGTAACAATCTGATGCAAAAATGACTTCCTTTTGTGGCGTTCCAGCAGCATTTCGGACATGCAAAACCGCCTTTCGACGTCTCTCGGCTTGAGTTCATGAGGAACCCAATTTCCTTGCTTTTGAATATATCCAGCTGCTTTTAAACGTTTTGAAATGGCTGCTTGAGTAACACCCAAAGATTCTGCGAGGTCTTCTTGTGTTTGGCAACAATCTTCATAGAGTAATGCTTACAGTTCTTCATCTTCAAACTTTTTTGGCTGCCCAGGACGTTCATCGTCTTCCAAGCCAAAATCACCACTTTTAAATCGTGCAAATAACTTTTGGCACGTTCGCTCAGCTAGCGCATGTTCACCATAAACTTCCACCAAAATACGATGGCTTTCGGCAGCAGTTTTCTTCATATTAAAGTAATGAAGAAGAACTCCCCGCAAAAACACTTTTCCAGGCACAAAGTTCGACATATTTGAGTGAAAAAAAATTCAAATGAATGACATATACTGAAATGACGCACAATGACAGTAGCTTTCCAACGCATGTTCCAATGGAATAATACAAGTTACGCCATCTATAACATAAGTGCAATCATGTATATTTATTTTATTCTCGTCAACAATCCTGTACCAAGATTCCATCTTTTTGATCTCTTCCAGACCTGCATTCAGCTTTCTCCTAAAGTTGTTGGTTATAGACCCAATACTTTTCCCAGTGATACTCAATAGCTTCGACACCTTGTATATAGTAAGAACTGTCGGGCTTCTCGAAATAGGCATGAATTCCAACTCTTCATTGTTGAGACACCTTTTCCCGCGGAAACATCCGAGAGGCTAACTCTTGCAAATAGGATACGTGAGGAAGCAGCACTTTCTTCTTCGCCACTCATCACTCAAACACTGTAATAATTTTGCATTATACTCAATATTATTATAGGCGCATCGCAAAAAAAACTGACGCCATACCCTTGCCAGCGGACGGAACTTCTCCGGTCTTCGCATTTTTTGAAGTGGATTTTCCCCCACTCAGTTCATTGTTTTGACTGTTCCTTCACCTCAGGTATGAAGTGATGAACACATGTTTTTTTCGATTGAAATATTTAAACGAAGCTGTTTTCGTTCAATTGTAACGTGGCACCCATCTTAAGCACAGCTTTCTCATATCCAATTTTTTAGTCAATATGCGAAGTAAGTGCAGCACTTTTTGAAATGCCTACTATATCTGCCGGTTCGTACACTTTCAGTCAACAGTCATCCAATACCATTTTGAGGATTTCCTTCACCATTTCTGGTTTTGTCACCTCAATTGGTCAACCCCTGCGATGTTCGTCTTTTCCAGCTCGTACGGCCTCGTTTAAACTCTGCCACTCAATATTTTAGTGCTGTAAACGAAGGATTAGACTCCCCCAGAATAGAATCTAGCTCGGCTTTGATATTGTATCAAACTACTGATGGCTATCCAGCAAATACTAAATAATGTAGAGTCATCAAACTTAAAGTTTTAGCTTTTTAAGGTTGGTACATAGCAGGTCATTTTTTCCAATAACAACTGTCATCTTCTTCTCTTCTGTGGCTGGTAATTGGAAGACTCCTATGGCTCTTTCTACGAAACGGACCGTAGACATGGCTGAAACGATGCAAGGAACTTACCTAATAAGTTTTGAGATATGGCAACACCGGTGTAGATACGTCATATCTGACATCAGCGTCGTAAAGTTTGACGTTTTTAATGGTACACGTGTTCAGAACGTTTAAATTAAATGTTAAACAATTTCGTGCGAAGATTTATTATGATTTTCGATGTGCATTAATTCAACAATAGTGTACCTATCAACTCGCTTCGAGCTTTGGTGAAGAAGAACCATCCCGGACCACTGTTTTTCGCTGGTTTTCCGAATTCTATCGTAGTCGTCGTTGGCTTCAGGGCGAATTTCGTGAAGGTCGTCCAAAATCGATTGATGTGCCAGAAAACACCAATGCTGTGCGGAAACGAACTGCAAGCTCGTCATGTGACTTATCGTAAAATTGAGGCATGTTTGGGGATTAGTTCCGCTCAAAAAAAGGCTCGAGTCGATTGGTGTAAAGAAATGTTGAAAAAATTCGATTATGGTGCTTCAAAAGACGTCTATAAGATCGTGATAGGCGACGAATCATTGATCTATGCATGTGAGTTCGAAACTAAACAGCAGTCGACACAGGTCTTTCAGGACGAGCCAAATCCAACAAAAGTTATTCTCGCACCAAGCACTTTGAAGCAAATGGTCACCTATTTCCTCAGAAAAATTGGGCATATCGCCACTGTCCCATTAGAGCAACAAAGAATGGTACCCCACCATTTGTTTACCAGAAGTCTTTGGAGAAATAAGGAAAAGCAACCGTCGAACACAAATCATTCTCCATTTTGAGCTCTCAAAATATTGAATGAGTCATCCGTCGTACAGCCTTGACTTGGCACCCAATGACTTCTTTTTATTCTCGCTCACCAAACATACTCGTAAATTGCAAGGTCAACGTTTTTCGACGACTGAAGAAGCGGTTGATGCATTGGAGTCACCTCATTCGGAGTGCAAAAACTGCTTCGAAAATTAGAGTAATTTTCAAGAAAACGCAAGAATATCTTCATACAACCGGAAGGCTGAAATCTAAGAAACAGAACCTTTAGAGAGAAGTTCTCTACGTAGTAAATCTTCAAGTGGGTAAGCAATTTGTGCTAAAAATCCAGAGCACCTGAGTTGGCGCACGCTATTTGGGAAAACTTAGTCAATTCAGCGGAATGTTAGACATAATAATGCGCCTCCACATCCGAATCAGTGGACTCGAAAATTTATTCTCACATTAAAAACAAGAACCAGGAATGAAAAGACGGTCTTTTTCTTTTAGATAAAGTCAAAATCACAGGGTCTAGACCTAAACCTCATATTATATCTGCACCTTGAAGCGAATAATTCCCGCTTCATTTCTAAGTAAGCGAAAAGAAGGGTATTATTACTCAAAGGCTTGTCAATGATATTTAGTCAGTTAATCTTCAACACCCTAAGGCTCCTATTGCTTTCTAAGTAGCGGGCTTTCAGTGCTGAGTAAGATCTATGTACTGTACTAGGTGGAGTAAAAAGTAACCTCCTTGACCGCCAGAATGCGCTACTACTGCAAAAAACGTTATGGTGACGTAACGTTCGAGAGTTTCGTGGTGGCCGCAACTCAACTTCCGATGCGGTTACAGAGGACAATGTCAAAAAAATACATGAAATAGTGTTGGCTGACCGGAAAGTGAAGGTGCGCGAGCTAGCAGATACCACAAAGATTAGTACTGAGCGCACACGCCATATTTTGGGCTATATTCTGCATATGAAAAAGTTATCCTGCCGCTGGGTTCCGCGCATGCTCACTCCTGACCAAAAACACGAACGCGAGAGCACTTCGAAAGAGTGTTTGGACTTGCTGATGCAGAATCGGGCGGGTTTTTAGCGTCGATTGGTAACTGGATTTAGATCTCTCGGACTATTATCTCTTCCCAAACCTCAAAAGATGGCTCACCAATAAAAAATTCAGCTCACGCGAGGAAATTATCGACGCCACGGAGGAGTATTTTGCAGACCTTCCGGAAAATTACTTTTCGGACGGGATCAAGAAGTTGGAAAATCGCTGGAATAAGTGTATCAAAACTAAAGGGGACTATATTGAATAAAAAAAAAAAAAAATTGTTTCATTCCCAAGGAGGTTACTAGTATATGCTCATACGGAAGCCCTGGGTGTACAAGAAATGCTCCGATGATTTAGGATGTTTACCTTTCCCACGACTCCATTTAAGACCGAGAACTTGTGCTATTGCATCAGAACTTAAACAGTTTTGTCACTAAGATGAGGTTGCTCTAGCCACGAGCTACGAGAATGGCATAAACAGAGATTGGCATAAATTTGTCATTGCGTCAGTTTATTTCTCCTATAATTCACTACTACGGCCACAACCAATGGTAATAGCCGAACTTTCGAAGATTGGAGACCCGGAAAGATGGCACTCGTCAAATGCTTTGATGTTACTGCTCAAAGTACTTCCTAGAACAGCGGTAGGTACAGTGTGAGGGGAAATCATCTCCCAGGTTTCGACTGATATCGTCATCAACAATGTTGAGAGCTAGCTAACTATTATTGTGAAAAAAAAACAGCAAGTCATCGACTTAACCTAATCCGGCGGAAGATTATCAAGTGGAAGGCACTCTTAGAAGTTTAAGTGCAAGACTATAAAAAATCGAAATCCGAGCGTGGTGAAGTCTTGAACCAGCTAAAGTCGAAAAATAAAAATAAAATAATTGGGCACGCTTAAGGAGGAGTTTGGTAAATCTGATACACTCCACCTAAAGCCATAACAAGACAAGGGACGAAAGAAGTTGCTCTAAATTTGAATTGTGTCCTCATCAATTGGTTTTAACTGATCCCCCAGAAACACACTGTAAAACCGATGGACTGGTCAAAGTCCTCAAAAAGGGAAAATCAGTCAGCCAGGAAATACGGTGCCGGAAAATTTTACGGAAACTAGAGAGTAGAGACACTTAGTTTCAGTTTCACTTTCGATGTAACTAAATCATAACCGGCCCCGGATCACTTGCTAAAAACTTATGGCCTGTCAGTCTGATATGCAACTCTGTCAAACAACGAAGCGTAGATGAGTTAGTATTAAAGCAATGCAAGTAGTACTTGGATGTAATGGTGCACTAAAAATTGTATTTCAGAATATGTGCTACAAATAAAAGGAGTCACATCTTCACGAATGGCTTCATATCTGATCTTATAGATGCATGCGTGACATTTTTGTGGCCTACGCCAGCTTTATCGTGGTATCTAAATTAGATTAGATTAAGCAGGGACGTGAGACTATGTACCCATATCACTGCGGCCAGGTTAGGCCTATTGTGATTTCAAGTGGGTGAGATCCATGATGCCTGAAATTTTGATAAACACGGCTATATCTTTGAGTGAATTGGCAGTGATATCTTCTGCCTCAAGGTATGGCTTACCCGAAGACGTTGGCGTGTTTTGCTCAAGCGATTACAATGGCAAAGGATATGCTCTGCTGTTTCTTCGTCCTCGTAGCACATGCGATAGTTGTTATCTTGTGCTATTCCCATAGTCATAAGGTGTTTTTTGACTCTGCAGTGGTCCGTTAGGAATCCGGTTAGTGCGTGTATCTGACCCCTAGAAAGGTGGTACCGAAGGTACGTATGAGATATTCGTATACATATCTTAGCTGCAATTAGATAAAGGACTGATTGTACACTAGCCGCTCGAAATATTCGATACCTTTAGTACAGAATTAAGGCCTTGCGCCGATTACAAATTCATCAATTTGGCGGTTTTAAGGTAAGGTACATTTTTTTTTTTTTTTTTTTTTAAGAACTTAACACTCAAGTGGGTATGAGTACACTTATAAGGCCTCAGCATGTGTTAAGTTTTTTGAAAAATTGGGATGGAGAGAGAAAGAAAGATGTTTGGGCTCAGTGGTTATTTTGCTCCATGGGGAGACTAAATTCTAAGTGGAAGTTGAGCTTGATGTTAATTTCTAGTCAACTACTCGTCTTACTTGATTTTCGAGGCGAGGCTGGGATTCGAACACCGAACCTTCCGATTTGGAAGCCAGTCCACAGCTGGTGTAAGGAAACCGTGTGATACTCGTAAGTATAGTGATACTTCGCCGCGCAGCAAAGTCAATTAAATCTGTCTCCAGAATGGCTGGTCTGTGGACTATTCTGCACCCTGAATGACTTCAACTGCAACCAACTTCAGACTGCTATAATTTCCAAACCGTTCATGACAGTGAGCTCAAATTTTGACATATGACAGATAATTTTATTATTTACAAGCCGATTAAACGATTTGCTTCTCAATTGTGCTGAAAAATTTTTATCCGCGATGGAATTCAAACTTGATAGTGTGATTGCTTTATATTTGGCTGGAAAACCACAAGTAGCTATCATTAGAGCCCTCCAGCACCTCAACGTAAATAAATCATTTGTGTCTCGAACTATAGCTCGTTACCGTGATACTGGCAGCATTGCAAAACGCCATGGATGTGGTCATAAAAAAACAGCAACATTGGCAGAAATGGTTCGGAAAGTGAATTCTCGAATTGAGCGAAATCCGCGTCGAAGTGGAAGAAAAATGCCTCGTGAGCTCAACATATCATTGGAACGGATGCAACACATACTGAAAAATGAGCTTGGGCTCAAGCCATTGAAGTTCCAAGAAGCACACGATCTTACACCGCTTGCTACACCCTCGGACGGCCACCAGAAAACAGTCAGCACCGATGGTGATGGTTTGGGCCGCGATAACCGCCGATGATCACTCTCCGCTCGTATTTTAGGACCGTGGTGTCAAAATTAATGCGATCGTATACCGTAAAACTGTCTTAGAGGCAGTATTGAAGCCTTGGGTAAACAATCATTTCGGTCGGAGACAGTGAACATTTCAACAAGACTCGGCACCGTCTCACAAAGCGCGCGTCAACTAAGATTGGTTAAAAAACAATGTTCCACACTTCATTTCTTCGACACAATGGACTGCAAATTCTCCAGATGCAAATCCGTTGGATTTCTCTGTCTGGGGTATTTTGAAGGCGAAGGTTGGCACTAAAAAATATAAAAGTTTGGACCACCTCAAACAAGCACTTCGCCGGGAATGGGCCAAAATACCGCAGAGCCACTTGCGTTCAGCGTGCGATGCTTTCTTCGGTCGTCCCAAGGCCATTATTCTCGCCAAAGGTGGACATATTGAAAACTACCGATACAATTTGAAAATGGATGTATTTTTCAACATTTTTTGCTTTGGCACAATAAAATTTATCAAAAAATAAAAAAATTATAGCATTTTAAAAAGTTGGAGTTAGAGTCATTCACCCTGTATACTACGCTAGGCATCACAACGATGTCTTTTCCAATTTTGGCGTTAGGATCACAGAACATAATTTTAACGTCACACTTAAGAGACTAGCCATGGGTTTTCTCGGACCCCCCGAGAAATTATGGGACATAAGACCTGCTATTGGCCCATTAAGAGTCTATATTTATCATCTCTATTTCAGACCTCAGCTCCAATTTCGTTGCTTCAGTTACACAAATGAAAGAATGAAAAAAACGAGATGATATAGTGTTGCTATTTTCTCCCGCTCAACAATTGCCCAGTCTCGATAGATGGCACCAGTACCCTTTGGCACGAGGAGGTGGTAAAATAAACACAATTTATATGTCATTGTAACAGCACCGAGCATCGTCAAGTTGATGCCGAATCGTACAACACCCAACCAACATAGACGACTTAATTAACAAAAGCCATGTAATCAAAATCTTCACTACTTATGCCATTTCACATAGTACCTCCATTCATTCATGAATATAGTCCACCAACTACAGAAGTCTAGCCCTTCCAATTACGAATGCGTACTGAAATTACTTCAACTGTCCAGACAGTCATTACATCTAATTCGCGCACTTGATTCGAAGAGCAAGAGTAAACCTATACATAATCAAATCTCATTCCTCGACAAAACTTTTCTTTCCGCATGAGTAGCAATAACCTTTGCATCTGCCACAAAGTAAATAGAAAAAAAAAAAAGAAAACCATTTCACCACCATCATTACGCCACAAGTAAAAGTACAACAAAAGTCGGCTACTTCGTCAGAAGTCTCATTCTAAGAAAAAAAAAAAAAAAAAAACATTCTGAGCGAAAAGTAAAACACATTCACCCCAAGACAAGTCCAAGGAAACAGCAAAAATTTCACCCAACTTGCCACAAATATTCCAGCTAAACCGAAAGGAATCCGAAAAAGAATCTCATCATCATCACCATACTCCGGATCTAATTGGTTAATCAAACAGAATGGCCATCAAAAATAAATTAACTCCTCTCGTACTCCAAGAATTTTCTACTGACCCAATTCCACCTCCTGGGATGTTATCAGTTAGAGAAAGAGAGACCAGCGTTCACGATTTCGATTTACCTTCCTCCCCTGGAGCCCACCGATGTATCTATGTACATCTCGATGGGTGAAGCCAATATGTGCCAAATCGATAACCAAATAACGTCGTCGATAAATAATTAATTTCGATCTCATTCCATATCAATTCTAGAGTACATGGTGGGGATGGATACCAATCAACCAGCCAACCAAGTGCCCTACTACGAGGCTACACTGGGTCAGTGGTAATGACGACGAGGGAGATCTGCATCCAACGTCCAGCGTCCAGTGTCCAGATTTCATTCATTCAGAATTAACACCTTCCTTCAAAATTTGTGTGAGACTATCCGTATATCTGGCTGTGTACGAGTATATGTATTAGAAATTTGTAGGTCAATCTATGGGGTAAATATATAGATACATACTAGTATGTAGATATCCACACAGAGAGAAATTATAAATACGACTACATACACCAACCGCGTATCCAGAAGTTTGAGAAGATGACTCGTGGATGGTATACAAAGAGGGTTGCTAATTATTTTCCCTCAGATACGAATACATTACCTCTCACTCCATCCGACGCAGTATCCAAAGTGATCCATATCTTCTCTTGAACTACTGGAACACGAACTTCAATCGATAATTATTTAGCATTGATTTAGTTATAAAATCTAGGCCAACAAGCGTGTTTATTCTACTTACCAACACCAGTGTACACTTCTTCAGTTCTCAACATCTTCCATAATAGGGCCAACATCCATGGTACTCGTTCTCGTATCTACCACCAACAGTGGTGGGGATATTTAAGAAAAAAAAAACAAAAAAAAAACATACTTTACTATACTAAATGTAACGGTGTAAATTGAAGAAAAAGTGCTGGGCTTATCGATCGAGAAGTTATTTATTATTGTCGTACAGATTTAGTAAGGTGGTAAGAGCCACAATGGCAAGTTAGCCCTGATAACAAAAGAACCTTGAAGTCAAATTAGAGTAAAAGTCGAAAGTGAGGCTTGGAATACCACAAAAAAAAAAAAAAAAAACAGAAAGGAAAAACAGGATAAAAACGAAAAAGGATAATCGTTTTCTCGGCATCAAAGTGACTGTGAATTATTAAGAAGAAAGTGAAATAGATATATTTTCAGGATTTTTTTGGGATTGTTAGTGCTCGAATTTGTGGAAATTATGATACCGAGAGCTTGTGTTTTAAGTTGTCTGCTATTGGTAGTGGCAAGTTCGATGGTGGATAGTTATTCACAAGTAGCAATAGCTGGATCAGGCGCAAACCATGACGATGGACCAAAAGTTTTTAAGGCTTTAAATATGGATTTGATTTATCCAAAAACGTAAGTTTATACTTTTAATATTTACCTCCACTACAAGTCTTTACAACTCTCTAAGGCCTTCGTGAATTTTGAATTTGAATGGCTTCAAATTCCATGGACATCAAGGGGCGTTTAGTATAGTCTAGCGGTCCATGTCAATCGACTGGTCTGAGTTCTTCCTTGTTCAGCTTATAGATTGCCATCTATTTGGATTTCTCCCAAGTAGCAACTTCTTTCGATGGTGCCCATTAGCCCAGTTTTTAAGTACACTGGTACCTTAAGACTTATTTTAAATCTACCTGCTGGAGAGTTTTTGTCGTTTCTTCTCCGATTGAAGCTGAACTATGCTAAAAATTTTAATATTTCTTTTCCAATGTAATGTCCTAATCTTAAAGAGCGCAAATCTACGAAGGCTTTCCATTCATTATAGATATCACTAACACCGGCAGCTCGCCTAAGTACATTTCTGTTACACCTACAACTTTCTAAATGTCCCTTCTTCTGAGTAGAACTCATCCCATGCAGCCCTTCTCTTTGGTTATACCGTCTTCTGGTATAAACTATCAGTCTCTTATTTCTTTATCTCGCAATTGCAAACGTATCATGGATTTACAGTCAGCTATTTACCTAAGTATTGGTCCCTAGCACTCTGCCGTCTCCAGATATATATTTTTTACTCCTGCCTTCAGTTTGAACGCAAAGTTGATTCCAATGTACCTCGATCCTGGAGAAAAAGCAGTGAATTGAAACAAGGAAACTGTATGCAAGCCTTACACTGCTTTAAGCTAGTTGCTAACTCGCAGAGTCCTAACTCAATCGTCAATGGAAGTCCCAATCCTAATGGATTGGTATTTATCCTATATATCCTGCTCGGTCAGCCCACAAGACTTAAAAGTTCCGGCCTGGAATACTGGGCATAGCTACTGCATCGTCCATGAATAAACGATACATTTGCCAGCCTCGGGCCTAATTTGCCTCGAATAAGAATACGCTAGTAAGTGGGTTGTATATTACTCGTAAATACTGGTAAAATTATTTTACTGTTAGCATTGAAATTAACCCCGCCAATACACCTACGCAACCACTGCGCAAACACTTGGATATAATCAATTTTGATGGGGCTTCGATGATGAAATCTCTTAGTGTCAACTTGTCATCAAGATCGCCGTGAACAGGTGTAATGGGCCGGGAGTTGAGATATATTTCAATTCGTCTGGGTGATGTTTAAAGTTGGTAATACCAGACAACTTGCATACCTGCCAAACGTACTTAAAAACGCTTGGTCGACTTTAATGCAATATCCCTAGTATTGAGCTAGGTAGATCTTCAATGACATCCCGGATGATTTTGTTCCGATTCTTTTGCCAAGAAAGGTCGCGACCTATTTACCCTTTGCATAGCCACGACCCACTTGTCGATCATTCACATTCTAGCAAGCTTTGAATGATGAGCTGAGTGGCAACATGCAGTGTGCGGCTATACTACCTTGATCAAAAACTTCCCGAAATGTATTCAGAAAATTAGAAATACAAGTTTTGTCCCCTTGCATTGTCCCCTTCAGAGTAATCCACATCGACTGCAACACATTTATGCCAGCGCTTGATCCAATCCTCGAAACATTTTTTATATTCGGTTTTTGGTATGTCGATCAGTGCTTCCAGCGATTTCTCCATTACTTCCTCTCGGCTGCTGAAACGCATTCCCCATAGTGGTTTTTTAGTCCGAGAATTCACAGGCAAAATTTCATGATGCACTACTCCGTTGTAATCCATGAAAACTCTGAGCATTGCCTTCTTTTTTGACTGAAAACGACGTGGTTTTTTGGTCTCGGCTCATTTGGTGAACGCCATTCACTTGCCTGATGTCTGGATTGCGTGTCGTACTCATAAACCCACGTCTCGTCTCCAGTAATGATCCTTTTGATGAATGTGGGATGAGATTCATCTCTTTTGCGACGTCAACACGGTCTCTTTTTTGCATGAAATTGAGGTCTTTTGGCACCAACTTTGTTGCTACACGACGGAAACCCAAATCATTAACCAAAATGTCTTGGACGGATCCATAGGCAATGTTCAAGCCCTCCGCTATCTCTCTGATGGTTAATTTTCTTTTACTTCATCAATGTTTTCGTCGGTTTTCGGTGTCGATGGTCTGCCACTGCATTCATCATCTTCGATTGACTCACGACCACTTTTGAACCGCTCGCGCTCGTGCCACTGGTAAACGACCGTTTTCTTTAGAGAATCGTTGCTGAAACACTTTTCCAACATTTCCAACGTTCGCGCACCATTAAATCCGTTTTTTACGCAAAATTTAAATGATGATAACATCACCCAATATAGCCATGACGCACTTGTCGATCACTCATATTCTAGTAGGCTTTGAAGGATGAGCTGAGTAGCAACATGCAGCCTATCAATGGAACGCTTCGTATCAGAATAACTAGAATAGAAACCGTTGATCATAGGAAATCGATACGTCACCAAATAGAGTCAGACCGAACGATGCTGTCCAAAAATTCACCATTCAGTAAGTTTAATATTTGCCGATCTCCATGACTTTATGGTCTCAACTTTTTGATGTAATGACCTTGGAATCCTATGGTATCATGGTCTCCTCTAGCCTAAGTGAGCCTCGTCGATGCAGGTTAGCACTTCAACCTACCTCACCCAAACTAAGCGCCTAAAACCTGATAGATCGGATCCCTTCCGGACGAGACTGCGATTGGCCACGAATCTATTGCCCATTTCGATGCGTATGAGCGCTGACAAGGCGACCAGCTGGCCAGCCTCTTATAGAAGCTTTTACTTAAAATGATATTTTACCAAACAATCGGCAAATGGGAGATGAGTGCTCTTATGCTCTTTGAAGTGTCCCTGGTAAATTCCATTTAGTTGGCAGTTCATTTTTCTATTTCCGAATAAGCCTCTTCTACTTCTCCTATTTTTATCATAGATCAAGTAAGTGTCCAGAACTTGAACTGCCACTTCATGCTGAGTTTTAATAAAATTTTGTCCAATTCGTTCCTACAAAATATAGTCTGACAGAGTGACTTCTGATGAGACTCTTCAGTCGATTATGTACCGAGAATACCCCTTTTTATAGTCTGGTTGCTAAGAATTACATCTTTTTATGTCTTTTTAAATTAAGTGACTTTACCAGCTTCTAGGTGATTTAACTGCCCAATAGACTAATAAATATTTGACGAAGCAGATCAAAACTGTCTTAGCCTCTATTGAATTTTTATTTAGCGCAGACTACGATGTCTAAAGACTCCCGTCTTTGAGAATTATATTGCACTTGAACGATGTGCCCCGTATGCCATACCTAGATCAAAAAATGTTTGTATTTCATGTTAACCTTGCATATGATATCCCCTGAAAGTGAGACTAAATTCGTTCAGTACTCCAGTCGCTATGCACGTCATAGTTTTAATGCAGTTTCACAGTATTTGAAGGACTAATGTCTACATCCTCCAGTACTATCCCAAGTCTTGCGAAGCTAATTATGTCAATATAGCCTTATTGAGTGAAAGGGAATTCACTTAAGGTCAAGTACGCTTCGTTTCATACTTTATTCATGAAATATATGCGTGACCTTTACTAAAACCTTTTAAAAAGTCTGTCCTATCTAGAAGGCTTTGTATTCAGTCCAAAAAGTTTGACAAATCCACCGAACTGAAGAGTAATTTTCTCAATAATTGATCAGGTCTTCATGCTTTCGGATTTCCTTTTTGTCATTTCATTCAAACACTAATGATGGAGTGGATAGTTGGAATATCCGACTTTCTAACAATAGACATCTCTACAAAAAGTAGATAAAACAGATGGCACATCATATCGAAGCATGTACATATTCTGTGGAAAGTCTTAAGATGAACACGAAGGCTGCCGCCATTTAACGTATGCATACTAGGGGCTGATAGGAAAATATATTCTTTACTAAGATATTAAAATCCTGTTGCTTGTATCTTTGCTGTTGTTGCTTTGTTTCAAATTTTTAAATAGCCATCCCAGATGTCATGATTGTCTGTCAACTCAACTCAACTGTACGTTCTACAATATTCAAAAAGGAAGAAAGTACAATCTACAGATTTATTTTGAAAACGTGTACATACGAGTACACCTATCCAAAGTTCTGCCAACTCTAAATATGATCTTCCTAAATTTACGATAAGGAACCAAACTTCCCGAAGCTGCAAGAGTGATATTTATGCAATCACATGTTAGAGACTAATCATATAAATTTAAATCCCTCAGTTTTCTCATCTAAATCACCTTGAACACCTTAAATCGTTGAACCACTTTCATCCATAAAACTTTAAGTCCATTTTATTTATCACATATTTTTCTATATAACTCTGTTTTTCCACAGTTTTAACTCAAGTGAAAATGTCATCTCAACAACGCAAACATCAGCACATCAACCAGCAGTGATGACAGAGTCTGTGGAATCTTTATCATTTACCACAGGCGACCAATTCACACCTGAGCGCAGTTCATCACAAATATCTGGACCAACTTTACCACCTGACCATGACCAATACCAGCAGGCACCATCAGAACAAGCAGCAGTAATACCAGCAAATCATTACCCCCCGACGTTTGTCATGCCCAACAATCATGCTGACGAATCAGTGGAAAGGGGAGCAACATTACCACCGCCAGCTACTGGACGTGCTGTTGACTATCGTCCAGCGTATCCCTTTTCCCAGCTATTAACACCAACAAGCAAAGGTTACCCCAGACCATCCATGGAGCCATATCCATTTCGCTCACGACCAGTATCTCGACCAAGTAGCAGTTCCACCGCACATCGTGTTGTTTATCCAAGTTATCAGGCGCCAAGGATACCCAGCCGTGCTGAAATTGATAAACTAAGCGGAAAAGGTAATAATCAGCTCGTTGTATTGTGTTGTATTGTGTCCAGCTTCAACTTTAACTCCAACTGCCTGGAGTACTCCTATTATCCAGAAAGGGATCACCCTTACTGGGAAGAACCCCAATGGAATGACTTGTAATGAATTGTCCTAGGGATTCCTTCTTTTGGAGGAATTTTATTGTTCTCTGCCAAGTGAACATAGTCTGAACTTTTTAATCTTAAGTGTTGAAAAAGAGGAATCCTCTTGTTGTTCCATGACTTAAAGGTGTTTGTTTGTGTGGATAGCTTTAAAAGTTTAATGATTACGAGTACCTACTTTCTCCATGGCATCCATTCTTAAATCAAAACGAAAACTTTTGTGATGATAAATCTTGCAAAGCTCTACAGCAGAAGGAGATTAAAATTATCTAACATCGAAGAGGAAAGTTCTAGAACTGCGAAACGAAAAAATAAATTTGTCAGAAGTTTTTTTTAATTTGTGTATATATTTTATTATTGTTTTTTTTTTACTTTAATCGATTTTTTATGAAACTAAACTACATAGTTAGTAAGTGATTTTCAGGAAACATATGAATACGGGTCGGAACATCGATATTGATATACCATTTCATCTTCTTCTCTTATTAACTTGTTTTGAAATGATTCCGGACTCATTGATGTGCTCGTTAAGTAGAAAATCGGTCAACAGCAGCGGATCCTGAACACCAGCTTCGAATCCTCCCATCCCTAAAAGATCGCTTGCAACTCTATCGAACTAATATCTTTACCTAAAGATCAATGAAGACGATCTTTATTCGCGTCGCAATGCGGTACCATGGTTATCCGTATGAACTTGCATCTTAAAGTCTAATACGCCTGTTTAGAACTAGCTTATATATTTTCATTGTATGCAACATAAGCTTCTCCGGTAATCATTACAGTTTTTCGTGTCGCTTTCGCCTTATAAAAACAAGCAAAGTTTCCCTTCACTAGTTACCGATAGTTTTAAGGACTTAGGGTGAATGAAATTGTGAGCCTTTTAAATCCGATTCCGGGTTCCGGTTTTCGTCTGTGCTCCGGCTTGTTATTTTTACAGCTTTGACTAATCCGTCTTTTATATTTTCTTTCAGAGAAAACTTCCTCATATATAAAACCGAAGAAAATGTTGCTGTTCCTATAGCCCTTCGTTCTTTTGTAAATTTATTTGTTTCCCCTAAGTCAATGATAATGCCCATCTTCTATATGTGCTACCATAGTTGGGCGATTAGATCTCCTGCAAGCAGTCTCTCAAAAAAATTAGGGTTCTTGCTCATATTTCTCTTCCAAGGATTGACGCCTTTTAATCGACTACGACGGATGGAGCCCTAGCTACAGCCGTTTTCGTTTCTTTTCTGCAAACCGAGCTATATCAGTTTGCTCTATCTTCTATACTTTGTTTGTTTGTCTTTTGTCCATCATGATTTACCTTATGGCACAATTCAACTTTAGCACTATTAGACCTGGTTCATGGTATTCTCAAAACCACTGCCGAAAATGTTCTGTCTCAATCATCGGTTTCGGTGGATTTCCCCGGTTTCTTCTGTCAGAAGAGGTTAGCACCGCCTCCATAGTAATTCGCCAAAGATCATTTTACAAGCCTAAGCCTTTTAAGTGCTTGCAATTTGCGTCCTTGACTTAAGAAGCTCCATTGACTTCAGACTTTTATTGCTCGTTAGGACTTTCTCATTCTGAGAATTCATTACTGTCTTAGTATTTCAAAGACAATACGGTATTTTTGAGAGTAATGGAAACTAGTTTAGAGCTTATCCTGTTGCGAACTAGATTCTTTAATTTCCCTTGGTTCCTTTATTCTCGATCTGGTTACGCTATTCAATATCTTCCGTAGCCCTAATCCCACTGCAGTGTCAATCGCATAATCAACTAAGAAAACCTACAATTCCAATACACCAATCTTTCAAAAATAGCCTGCGTGTGTGTCTCTAATGAGACTAACTTTACGAATCGTAGAACACATTCAAAAAAAAAATCGAAAATGTCTTTTTCTAAGCCTTCAAGATCTTTGTTTCAGGAATCAAGTGATTTCCGCAGGCTTGTCTGGAAGGCAGCTTCATTTTATTGAGACAGTTCTGCAGAGTCCAGTACAATTTCAGAGTGCTGTATTTGAACTATACCGTGGGTGCAGTAAAACTTTTCAACCAAGCTCTCGCAATTTTCAACGGGCCACAAAAGAAGCATATGGTTCGCCATTGGCGTGATGCCAACGGTCAACTCGGGCCGTTTTCATTCAATTGCCTGGCGTAATATCTCGAGTTGTTCACCATTTGAAAATATCTCATGGTACCTCTTCCTTCAGCACTGTCAACCCTAGATTCGCAAAGGCTCAACTTTCTTTGGCTACGATCATTGACTCTTCCGATTATCGTGATGAAAAATTGTTTATCACCGGTTATGACTCGTTTCGGAGATGTCTGGAATGTATTGCTTCCAACTTATTCCTGATGTCAACTCTGTCCATCATGTTTAACGTTCTCATCGATCCCTTTTTGTATCCAGCTTTCTTTTTTTCCAGTTTTGTGGTTAATGCCTTGCTCCATACCAATATCGAAAGTTCAGATATACCTGTCTTGCTTGACTTGTTCAAGAATTTCATTAGCGTTTTGGGTGATTGGGGAAGTCTCTCAGGGATCTTGCTAGGTCTTCTTGAACCACAAGGATAGTGAGAATATTCTTCTTATTAGTAGGCTTATCTTTCCGCTTTTTCACTTTCTAACTTAGACTAGTTTTCCGGCCACAATTGGGCATGAGCACGCCAAATCGTTTAGTTAAGATTTCTTTATTCATATCGCCAGACATGGTACCTATTCCGATTTCCTGTCCTTGTGGAAGATTACTTCCTGCAGCACTACGCTTGTGTAAGTGCTTAAACAGTTCTTGGTATGACAGCTGACTTTTGTGTTCCTGAAACTTGGAAGCCAGCATAAGCTCTTGTTTAAAATTCATCCGTTCTGCTGCCTACTCACCATTTTTAAGACCACCTGGAATAACTACAGGATATCGGCGTCTTCAACTGCCTTAGTTAACTGCCAGTAATTTCCAATTGTCTTGAGTTGCCTCCGATTACATCCAGTTGCATACTGTAAGTGTAGTATAAATTGCCTTTTGTCGAAAACCCTTATTTTGTCTTGAAGAAGTACAAGCACCTGACTTCTGGATGGTGATCCACAATATATGACCAAAAAAAAACACTTTCCACAATTATCAGCGAATCCACTAGCGCCAGAGCTCCGTCCCAAGTTCCCTGGGTTTTTTTTTAGATTCTTAACTTTATGCTTTTTTAAATATATAAATTTTAATTACAATCACCCTGACTTTATACTAATCTCAAACTCTTTGTTTCGTATCAGGATCTACGGAACGCTTGGAAACGCTTTTCAAAAACTCTTTAACGCCGTCACACTCTTTCCCAGTATACTTCCTACAACTAACATACTTTAAGACCTAATCATTACTAAGAAATCAAAATGTATTGAAACTTGCCATTTGCCGATTTTCTAATGAATTTAAATTTAGGCCAATTCCCCGATCGATCCTTCCAATCCCGCCCCATTGGACAGCATACGAATAAAGCCGATTCTACCCATCAACTACCCCAAGATTCCCTACCGTCAAAATCTAACTCCAGCGAATTCCTTTCACTTGAAGCCTTTAAAGATATCATATCTCAAGTCATCCTTCACTATCTAAATTCGGACAACAGCACAGACATAAAATTGGAAACCGCCAGTCGAGCGTTCCATTTTCCTGGATCGTCCATAGTCAACAAATTAGTAAAGGGAATCACAGAGGCTAGGGCTGCTGAACAACGTGCTAGCAGTAAATACAGTTACTTCTACATCAACCAACACTTATGGTATCAGCCTTTATACTTTTCGATCTATCTAACTTTTTACATCTTGTGGTTGATCTTCAAGTCGATCAGTTCGCATACGGTAAGCTTTACTGAAACAGGACGACACTTGGATTTGATTCTAAATATGTATGTGTGTCTTATTTTCAGTCGAAACTTCCAGGCCAGTATAAAATTAGAGTCCGAAGTTTTAGTAATATGAATCAACAAGACGTTAGAAAGATGCTTGATAAGATGACCATTACAGTGATGATTGGAATCGACAGATATAAAGAAATATACGAAGACTGATGGAATATATTTAGAATAAAACTGATCTATTAAAGAAGAAAAACTAAAAGAAAAACCTGTCTTATCCTTATCCCTCTTTTAGTCCTTGTTTTTTCAAAATTATTAATAGATGAAAATCGGGCGGAAGTTGGTGGGCTTTGGGCTTTGGGCTTGGATCGGTCTAATATGAATCTTATAAACATATTTAAACAACTTGTAACTGTATCTATCGTCAACCTTTTCTAATGTCTCTCTTTTGTTTCTCCTAATTTTAGGCAAACTCAAGGACCGATTCACCCCAAGTGAAGCTGTTGCATCACAAATGTTTAGGCAAAATCAAAACCGCAACCCAAAGCCCTCAATTTCCCGTCCGATTGGACAATCATCAAAAAAAATGCCATCGTTCGTCCCAGCTAAAGATCTGTACACTTTCCCACCGAATTTAATGTCCAGATACCCTTCGCCGTCGGAAATAAAACAAGCTTCACCATCAGACGCAGTATCAAGTTATTTGCCGCCACCAGCAGGCCCATCAGATGGTTCGAAGTTTGTAGGTCCTGTGAACCCGGACTTATTGCTGGGTGATATGAAATCTGCTGATGGTGGTAAAGACAGTTCCAGTGGTGGATATCATTATGATCCACCAGCTGACAGTGTTAAGGACAACGGTGGTGGATATACTTATAATCCGCCGCAACCACCACTAGGTCCGAATCTAAGTAGCGGTGATCATGGTGCACCGCCACCACCACCTCCACCAGCACCTCCAATAGATAACGGTGAAATGCAAGAAATGGGCCCACCAGCACCAGCTGCTGATGATGGAGATATGGATGATGGAGCACCACCACCACCGGACCATGATCATGAGCATGACCATCATCATGATCACGATCACGACCATGGTATCATTGGAGGCTATGAAGAAGATAAAGAGTATCCTACTCCTCCGCCTGGCTACTTAGAAGAACACGATCATGATCATGATCATGATCATGGTCACGATCATTACCATTCTCATCGTCATCCTGATATTGACTTTGCCCATGGACCTTATTTCCATGGGTCGCCTCACGACTACGATCACTACGATCATCCCGACATTATCTACGACGACTATCATCATGATCATCATCATGATCATCATCATGATCACATTATTGAACATCATCCTTTACCGGAAACAACAACAGAAGTTATACCACCACCACCTCCACCAGCTCCAGAACAACCTCGTGTTAAGAAGTACAGTTATTTCTATATTGGTCGTAAACTTTGGTATATTCCATTGTACTTCACCTTGTGGTTCGCATTCTACGTTTTATGGCTAATTCTGAAGTCCATCGCAAGACATAAGGTAAGTTAAAAGCAGATCACTGATCAGCTAATAGATGCATATGTGTCTTCTCTTTTGTCTTAGGTAAATCTTCCCAATCACTACGTTCAACGTAGAAGTTTAGAAGAGTTGAGTCACCGAGAAGCTAGGGAGGCTATCGACAAGCTTACGGCTAAAGTCATGGACGGAATCGAAAAATTCAAGCTGAGATACATAGGATGAGACCGATACTTTTTATAAAATAAAACACAATTGACAACGGAATTGTTTTCCATCTCATATTCTCAGTTCTCTTATCTTAGCCATATCCTTCCCAGAACTTTGGAGAGTTTATCCTTACCAGCATCATAACAACAGAATGCCTTTCCCTTTTTATTGGAAGACACGTCAGATTCAAGCAGCAGATTAATGATATGAACACAAAAAAGATTAAATGCTTGATACGGCTCAGGAGAGTTGATGGTTAAAGGCATGCAAAATTGCACATTGAACTCATACATCGTCTCTGTTTTAAGAAGGCTGGACATATTATCAACTAAACAAAACCCGCTCCGTTCGGTTGCTTTGCTGTATACTGAGGTGCCCGGGGTTAACTCAACACTCGGAAAGGGCAGAACAGAAAATTTGAGCAAAGAACAAGCCCATTGTACTCCTTTGTATGGCCCTTTTAGTAGATCTTACGTAGAAAGAGAAGTAGATGCAAACGCTTTAATAATGCAAGCGTGGGCCCCTCAATCACAGATATGGTGCTCTGTGGCGTCATTATCACTCTCATAGTGCCACTAATGATTAGCACATTTAGATGCTTAGGAAAGGCGTACCGCCTCTTTACAAAGCCAGTAAGCAGCCTGTAGTCTTTACTCCTGAGGGGCAGCAGTAAAGTCGCTGAATTCTGCATTCAGAGAAGCCTTGCATTCTAGGTATGCCTGGAAAAGTGGGTATAGCAAGGCATTAAGCGCAACTTGACTATCGCTGTAAACTCTGAATGTAGTTCTTTGCCATCAGAAAAGCGTATGTACAAACCCGCTTGGAAAACAGAAGCAAATTCTCCTAACTAGGAGAGTAATCTAGAGGAGTGTCAGCCGCTAAAAAAGGCACCAGCGACGCATCCTAGATCGGTTTTGAAATCATGCGTGGAATCCCGACTACATTCTTCTCCTGTCTCAGATTCTGGCCGAAATAATTCCTGAGACAATATCAATTTCGTAGAACCAAAGTTTCTGGTATCATTACATTAGGGATATGTCCATAAAACTTCAATGCGTATTTGAGCCAGACCAAACAGCTTCCTCTTAATCGCAGAGAGCACAACCTTCGTTCCATCTCTTCGTTTCGATAGAGATCAGAGATCACTGTCAGCCAAGAAGTAGAGGACAAAAGAAGCATCACCAGTGCAATAGTCTTACAAAACGCATTACAGAAAAGGATGAGAAGAATATCTCTCCGTCAAGTAGAATGAACCAATTAAAAATATTGTTCTCCTCCTGGCCAGCATGAGGTTTGGATAGCCACATCAAATTTAATGTTTGCGACCTAAAGACCACAACCAGTCATCAAATCAAACAAGTCTAACAATTTAGCTTTAAAAAACCTTTCTACTTGCAAACAACTAAACAAGACTTTTTATTTACAATTAATACACTTCATGTGGTAAGACACTTTAAGCCAATTTCTCGGCACTAAGAACTTCGCACTAGACACTTCCAATCCGAGCTATCCTCGTACAGCAATTCCATCCTCCTTCAACTGCTGCAATTTTGGTAATATAGTCGGTGTGAATCTTAACCCAGATGCTTCCATTTCAGCCAACTCCTTTTTGTGCACTCGTCTCATATGAATCCGCTTGTTTGAGCCATCAGCAAACGTCCTCTCACAAAAATTACACGAATATGGTTTGATACCACTGTGGACGATTAGATGTTTCTTGAGAGCCGTCACCCTCTTATAAGAATTTCCACACATTGTACATTGATGAGGCTTCCGGTCTGAATGCTTGATCATGTGAAGTCGCAAACCACGTAGTGTAGTTGACTGACTTTTACATATTGTGCAGATATATGGTGTGTCACTGTGAATGTCCATATGGATCTGCAAAAAGAAAATTGTCTAAATTGAATAAGGGATCGGGAATATGCCGTACTTACCAATAAATTCGTCTTCGTTTGGAACCGTCGATCGCATTTCGAACACTCGTATGGGAATTCTCCAGTGTGACTGACTTGATGAGCCTTAAGACTACTTATTGCTTTGAACAGTGCACCACATTCTTCGCAGACAAATTTCCTCTCCCCGTCGTCCATGTGGATGCTGCGTATGTGCGCCTTCAATGTCTGTTTATTAGAATAAATCTTCCCACAGACATCACATGTAACAGGTTTGTTGAATTCCGGATCATTGTGCAGCTTCATATGCCGCTCACAGGATTCCTTTTGCATAAACTTTCGCGTGCACTTATCACATGGATACTTTGATTCGATAACGATTTTGTGTGTCAGTCTCAGGTGTAAGCGAAGGTATCGCTCCTTAGTAAATTTCTTGTGACAAATGTTACATTCCTCCGGATTGTCCAAGTTGTCTAGAGGATTTTCAATTGTAAACTCCAACGAATGGTCGAAGGTTACATCCATTTTCTTTTTTCCTTTTTTTTTCTGGTTTGTCTTTGGCAACACTTTACCCTCCTTGACTTCTTTTATTCGTTTACGAACTTTTTGTTTTGTTTTGCTAATCTTTTTCTCTTCAACGACTTTACTCAATGGCATATCATCTTCTGAACTGAAACTGTGATGGCTTGGTGGTATAGGGGAAAAATCACGTTCAGCACTTTCTTCTGATTTGATGGATTTGACTGGGCTTGCTGGTTCACTTCTAACAGCTTCTTCCTTCTCTAAGTTTGTCTCTAGATCCAGTAGAACCAGCTGAGTCTTCTTCGAAGTCTCTCGGAACTTAAAGAAGCTCAGAAGAAATGTATTGCAGGGAGAACAGATATCCGTTGGTATTGTATCATTTTCCGATATCTAGAAAGAACATTTATTTCAAGCACATGCACAACTGTTACTTCGTATAATTTTTTTACCAAAATATCCAAGCTGTCCTTTATCACATCACACAGGAGGATATCATCTTCCGATTTTATAAACACATTGAACGAACACTTACGTTCCTCTCCACACAGTCGACAGAGGTTTTGGAGCGTTTTCTCCATTGCACGTGGATAATTTATTTTTGGAAATATTATCGAATGGGTTTTCTATACGACTAGAATTCAACAAATCTATTTTAGGATAAAAGGAAAACAAGAAATTCGAGGGTTTTAATTGGAATGTTGGTCAACAAAAAGTTTCAGCGAAATGAAATAAACAAACGAAATGTCAAATGAGATGTACACATCACTGTGATGCCAAGTTAACCTAAGAATGTACATAAACGCACGCTGTGAAAATAATTAGAAATGCCAAGCCTTCTTATACTCTCGGAAGCAACACAATTTAGAGCTTCGACTTCGTCTTTGGTCACGCCTGGTTGAATTCGCTTTGTTTGCGCTTTGAAATGACATTTCTGAAATTGTCTAGAATTGTTCCGCAATTAAAGAGAAAAATTTTAAAATTTGTTTGTATTTGATTTTATTTCAATTGGAAGCATGTCTTCATTCAGCCTGTCCCAACTTTTGCTTCGCTTTGAAGGCACGTTCCGTAGCATTATGTTCTGCATTATGAATACTAAACATAAGTCCGAAGCTCAAAGCGACATTGTGATAGAAACCGTTGAATTCCTATAGTTGAACTCGAAACGTCAAAGCGAAGCCGAAGCCAAACCTCTATTGTGTTTTAGCCAATAACACTTCCTCACCGAACTCCAGGCTGTGATACAGATGCCAATTTCCGCACCCATATTAATTCCATAATAAGCAAAGCATACCTACACTCACTTTGTTAAAGGTTGTTCTAAAAAATTCTCAGACTCTTACCCCGCTAAGTCCCTTTACATCATCATGTACAGTCTCCTTACTACAAAATTCATATTCTGAATATCGAAGCTACCCAACGCAGAATCCTACGATGCGAACTACGTCGCCTACGTCCTTTGTACGTCATCGCGAATTCGCGATAGTCTCCTTCTCCACCAGCTCTTAACCGGGAACCGAAAACTGCTACCCCAGCTTTTCTTTTACCAAAATAAGATTTATTTCATTTTCCTTCGGCCTGACCAATCATTGTGTCGTATGTTACGTGGCGCTTAAAAGTAGAGAATGCACCATATTTCATTGCATCAGAAGTGCCCTCAAAAACGTCCTCAACAATCACCTCTCTCGGGCGTAAGTTCTCCGTCATTCAGTTTTAGTTTAAGTTCAGTTTCTATTAGACTTAATAAAGTCGTCCGGGGTTAATCCAGGCCAATTAAGCCATATGCACTTTTTGCACTTTTAGTTTTTACAAAATGACTTTCCAAGACGTATAACACATTTTCAGAATGTCTGTTGTCAGCTCTATTATTTTTCACATTCAAACGAAATAAGAAAAACGAACTACGAGCTGCACCTAATGTGAAGGCTTAAACTTGTGTCACACAAATATAACCACGGCGATCGCTACCAACGACAGCGCTTATTTAGATGCAGATTTTTCATTGTAAACGAACGCTCCATCTGTTAAACTTTCCCAACATTAGCTAATATGTACGCAGGCCCTCAAAGAAGAGAAAGATGACGACATCATATAGAGCTCCTACGATATCTGGGATAAGACGTTAAAATTAGAGGGTAAAGGGCGTTGCGGCATAAAAAGACTACATCTCGTCACGATCTCTACGAACAGAACAGACGAGATGAACACAGGCTTCTGAGAGGAAAAGGACCATGAAAACTTCACTGTCGGGGAGAATAAAAAGAATGCGGTCTGAGATTTCACCAAAGCGTAAAAGCAACGTGTCACGGCTACAAAGCCCATCCCGAAGCTTACAAAGAAAAAGAAGGTAACATAATAGTAGAATCGCACTCGTTGCTAGGGATATGAAAGGACTATTTGTGCAGACTGTATAAGGGCGATAATGATCAAAAGTTCGTCCGACGAAATAAGAGTAGACATCGCTAAACTCAAACCCAACCACGCTGATTGACTTGACAGCCTCCTCGCCTAGTCTTTAAAAGCACCTGGAGATGACATGCAAAGTCCTTTTCAACTCAAATGTAAGGCTAGGACACTGACTGGCCGACCCCATCAAGAAAATAAACTTTGCTGCGATATTAATCCAGGAAAGTCTCCTATGCACTACAGTATATCTTAGAGAAAACATCGATGAATTCCAGACCGACACACACCACCTTTTTACAGATTTTAAGACCTCGTATAGTATCATTTATAGAGGCAAGTTATCCCTGTTAAACTCGTCCAATTACGCAGAATGGCGGTGGAGAATGCACGAAGGGGATCAAAGCAAAGCGACGCACTAGCATACGATTTCCTTAAAATCGTTCAAAAATGCAGCGGAATGTTAGTAAGAAGATCCTGAGTACTCGTATCACTTCGGAAATGGCGACGATGGATCCAGCATTGAACAAGTGCCAAAAGAATATTATGCTGCCTCCCGAAATAAAAACTATTGACGACAAATGAAGGATTGCAAACGTGTATAGCTCACTGGCTATAGTGGGCTGCCTTTGACAGTCGATCAGAATGTTTCTGATGATTAGCAGATGCACTTCGAACTATTCCCTCCATAGCACTGCACACACGGCTACAAGAGCAACTGAACAGGTTACTATCCGGGCTATATACAAGACCCTTCCAGGAAACAGAGACTATACCATACCACGGCTACAATTCATCATCCAAGTCGCTATACCCTTCAGAGAATTCTGAGAGGAAAATCCACTCTCCGAGGACAAATCAATGCACTTCTACACCGACGAATCAAGGACTAACGACGAGTTTTTTTTTGGAAATTTTCCTTGGATATGCTAACTAACTATTAATCTCTTTCCTTTTCTTGATTACTATAGCGTGTTTCAGGTGGAAATAATGGCGATATTCACTGGAGAAAAAAACATTGTACCCGATAAGGATACCGTACATTTCCGGAGAACCAAGCTGCAATCAAATCCTCGGAATCAGTCTGTAAAAATTCGAAAGCAGCCACAGACTGCCGTTGCGGGAATAGGAACATCCCAGTAAATTTTAAGGCTGATAAACACGTCACACACGGGACTACAACAATCCCATCGAAAAAGATCACATTGTATGGACAAATGGCTTAACATGCCAAGATTTGCGTTTGATCTCTCTTATCAGACGACAGCGTTACAACACTCGTAGGTCTATCACTGCACACTGTCTTATAGGCAAGAATGCAAAAAAATCTTGTCTTACATTCAAACGGTTTGTGTCGAAGCTTCACGAGGTACCACCATGCGCCTTTATTGGTCTGAATTTGTCGGCTTTCGATCTAACCTAGCCTAGGTTGGAATGGATCCCTAAAATGTTTGCTAACTCAGGTACTTTGCAACGAATCAAATTGTATTTAATAATTGGATAAATTGTTGTAGGAAATTGGAGGTCAATATCTGAACCCACCTCTAAGATACATACATATTTACAGAGTTACGCATCACGTGGTTGGACAATTTAAACTAGTTATACTGATGGTAATACACTAAAGCAGTTCCTTCTTTAACTGTTTCAAATGAGGCAGCACAGCCGGCGTAAATTTTAAGCCCAATGTTTCCATTTCAGCAAAGTCCTTTGGGTGTACTCGTTTCATATGAATCCGCTTGTTTGAGCCATCTGCAAATGTCTGCTCACAGAAATTGCACGAATATGGTCTGATGCCACTGTGAACAACGAGATGCTGGCGTAGCGCTGCCGCTCTTTTATAAGATTTGCCACACATAGTACATTGATGAGGCTTTTGATCTAAATGCTTGATCATGTGACGACGCAAACCGCGCCGTGTGGTCGATTGCATATGACATATCGAGCAGATGTAGGGTGTTTCGCTGTGAATGTCCAAATGTTTCTGCAAGAATCATATCAGATTGTTTAAGTCGGAAGAGGGGTCAAGAATATCCGATACTTACCCCTAAATTCGATCTTGTTTGGAATCGTCGATCACATTTTGAACATTTGTAAGGAAACTCTCCAGTGTGACTGACTTTATGATCCCTGAGATTACTTTTGGTTCTGTACAAGGCACCACACACCTCACAAACAAATTTCCTTTCCCCATCGTAGTGCACGTTGCGAATGTGCGTCTTCAAGGCCTTATCGCTGAAATACGACTTAGCACAAATATCACACGTTACCGGCTTGTTATACTCTGGATCGTCATGCAGTTTTCTGTGCCGCTCGAAGGTCTCTTTTTGCATGAACTTTTGCGTGCATTTGTCACACGGATAGTTCGACTCGACTATAATCTTGTGTGTCCGTTTTAGATGAATACGAAGATATCTCTCTTTCGTAAACCGCTTTTGGCAGACATGACATTCCTCTGGATGGTTTAGGTTGTCTAGAGTAGTTTCAAAATTGCCTGAAGGATTTTCAATTGACGACTCCCGGGAACTTTCGCATGAGCCGTTTTGGGTTGGCGTAAATTCTTCGAATTCCTCGTGTTCTTTCAAGTGTTTAGGAACTGTTGGTTCAGTTTTGATGATAGGACTCTCCTCTGCCACTTTGTTTAATGGAATGTCGTTATTCGAATTGAAAGAATGTTGACTGGATTCTGCTGTAGGATAGTCACAATCCACACTTTCTTCTGATTTTATGTACATGACCGAATACGTTTGTTCATTACTTGTTGCCGTTTCTAGATTTGTCTGTAGATCAACTAAAAGTAATTGAGTTTTCCTGGCAGTTTCTCGGAAGTTGAAGAAATTCACGAGATAGGTCTTGCAGTGCAAACAGATCTCTGTTGGTATGTTATCATCTTCCGATATCTACAGAGGGAAACTGGTGACATCTACGCATATGTGCAGGAAACTATTTTGCTTACCAAGATATTTAAGCTGTCCTTTATGACATCGCAAAGGACGATATGTTCTTCGTATTTTACAAAAACGTTAAACGAGCACTTACGCTCCTCACCACATAGTCGACAGACGCTTTCAATTGATCCGTCCATTATACCAGAGTTAGTGGATCTTTGGAAATAGAAATGGGTTTTCTGTCCCGCAGGACACAACGCAGAAAATTGAAGGATTATAGTTGGAACATTGGTCAACAAAAACTTTTCATCGAATTCCAATAAACAAATCAAATGTCATATCACATCTTGGTAGTACTAGTGATGCCAGACACACGAAGAAATAGGACAAATTTATTCGTTAATTGTTGTAGGACCATTTTGACAAGCTCATAAAACCTACTGTTGCACTTTATACTTGAAGTTTTTTTTTTTATGCAAAAACGGGTCAAGAATAATGCAATAACAATGCATCGTTGTTATCCGATTTTGATATGCTCAACGATTCCGCATATCATAATTCAGACAAAAAACGTATTAAGGGTTAGGTTAGCGGAGGGGATATCTTTCGATGCGCGTGCTTTACTAACTCAGCAGATCTGGTCCTTGATGCTAAGATTCAGAAAGGTTGCACTTTCTACTGGAGTCAAAAAAGAATTAAAGTGTCACTCAAACAAGATGCAAATCGAGAAATCCTTCTAGTGTCGACAAAACGCTAGAGAGCGCCCTTAGAATCGTTTTCATTGTCGTAAGAATACGTGCCGAATGATCGACGAGTTTCCGTTGTCGCAATACAGCTGTTTCCCCGATACCCCAACAAAACCCTATTTCAGCAAGACAGCTTCATACACACAGCTAAACTCCCGAAATGGAAGCTGAGGGCAGTTATTCGGAGTTAACTAATTATGCCTTCCCTGAATTCATACTTTCAATAAAAAAAAATATCAAAAACTAAGAATACTTGAATTTTGACCAACTATTTTGGCTGTCAATAGTAGAAATGTTCATGATATTCCAAAAATGTAATTTCAAAGTGCGCTTACGGCGTATGAAATGTACCGCGACCAAAGCCAAAGCGCTATTGTGTTTTGCCCAATACTCCTAATTGATGTATTTTCTTGTCGATCACAAAAATCTCTTGTTTTGCTTGTTCATCGCTAAACGCTTCCGTTTCAATTCAACAGCGGGGTACTGATTTTAATGTCATCAGTCTCCAGTCTTTTTTTGAATACTTCGCTTTCGAGAAAGCCGATGAGTATTTTACATATAATAATCCTTCAAAGGAAGCTGATACTCGGCAGTTCGGTCACAGTTCAGAGTCTTCCTTCTTGGAACTCTGGCGGACGATTTTGGCATTCATTAATCGAACAACAACCACACTTTACATACAATTTGATTACTTGTGATTACCAAATCAACTCAAGCTGTTATTTGTTGATTGCCACAGTGGCCGTCTGCTTCAACAGCTTTAATGGTCTTTAGTTTAGATATCTCTATACGATCGCTTTTAATGGTTCTTTCTGCCTGACAGCGAAATATTGTAGAAGCAATCTGCTTAGCCGAGTCGCCATTCTAACTCAAATTATCTTGCCGCTGGGTCTGCTTCTGGCTTTACCTACGAGAATTGTTCTGCTGTGCTTGCACAAAACTGAGTGTTTGGACGTATTTATACATTCTGCCTGCGGAACCTCTTTATTTATTTTGTCTTGGTTTCAAGACACCCTGTAGTGTAATCCAATATTTAAACTCATCCCAAGAATGCTGCCAAACTACAAAACTATGGTTGTCTCAGGAAATGTCACACACTCCCCAAATTGTTTGTTTGGACCCTTTAAAGTGAAAGTCTATTATACCTTTTTGCCTTTTATTTTCATGGAAAAATGCATACAAAATTTGAAAACTGGTGCAGACTATGTGCTAAAAATGGTGATTGTACAAAAGATCTCCTGGGCGAAGATCTATCATCAATAAATCTTCGTTTAATCGTCGAAAAACATTTCTCTATACAGGTGCAAACAACCCAACTACTCAAAACAAAGTTTAATCAAGAAAATCTCCCTTCGCAGATTGATTTGCACGACGATGCTCCTACAACAATATGTGACGATTGTTCTGAATTTATCCGAAAACTCTTTGAATTTGAAGAAATGGTTCTTCTTTCACAATCAACCTTCGAATGCAGCTCATTCATCGAGAGGACCGAGGAGGAGAGTATCGATGTTAAGCTTGAAATACCATCATGTTTCGAAGGTGACCCAGAAGAAAGAGACAACGCATTGAAAGAGGAACCCATTGACGTTGGCTTTGCATGTGCACGTTGTGATAAAATATTTCCTTCACAGAATGCCCTCCGTGGGCATATGAAATCCCATTCACCCGCAAAATTGTCATGTGATATCTGTGGGAATAAATTCTCGAAGTCCTCATCCCTAAGGACCCATCGAGAATTAGTTCATTCGAATGTTCGTCCATTCATTTGTGATGAGTGCGGACGAGGATTTAAGAGATCAGGAGATTTAACCCGTCATAAGGAATTTCATAGAGACGATACCCCGTTTGCTTGTAGTATTTGCGGTAAGAAATTCAATAGCAAGTTAGTTGCTAAGGCAAGTGAGGATAAAGTCTCTAAGAAATCAAATAAAATTCAAACATTGTCTTCTCTTTAGAGACACGAATTGAATCACAGCGTAAAGTGCTTAAAGTGTACAATTTGTGGACAGGAGCTAAAAACCCAGCATACCCTACGTGGTCACATGCGAACACATTCAGAAGAAAAGGAATTTGAATGCAAGTTTTGCAACAGGAAATTTAGATATAAGAAGAATTTAAATTGCCATTTGAAAACTCACACCGGAGTGCAACCATACAATTGTGCATTTTGCAATCAGGCGTTTTCTTTGCGATGGAATTGTCGAACGCACATGAGAAGTATTCATCCTGTAGAGTTCTCACAGTACGAAAGCGAAGGCAAGAGAACCGTCATAACAAGTCTTGTGAAGCAGAAATTTGCGTAAGTCAAGTGATTTATTGATGAAGAACTGAGGTGCCTATGTAATGCAAAAATTTTTCAGGTGCGGGTGGAGGCGAACTGATGAATCAAATGAAACTCAAGAGAACAACAAACCGCCATAGTCTTAAGTATTGTCAAGACTTTGTAAAATAAAGATTTCTTTTGTTTCCATGCGTTACGGTGCAACCATTCCGACGCCTGAACAAGGGCAACCCGTTTCGTTTTTGAATTGAAATTAGAATCGGTCTAACACTATGATGGGATTTGGGTGTTCCAGACTTTGTTTATAGCCATTTTGCGACACTAGAATTAAGACCACGTTAACAGTTTGCTACCGACAATGATAATGGCCGATATTATTGTGCCCATACAAAACCGAATTCGGTGCAATTCAATCCTCCCTCCATATCACGTTGCGTCGGCATACCAATTCGACACATGTGCAAACATGTACCTGGCTCATTGCGGCGAATACAACAGCTCACAGAGCATCAATTCCGATGTTACGTATTCTTGCGATTGCTTGTATAAACAAATTAGTAAAGGAGTGCTGAACTGCGTTGAAAAGGGGGGTAGCGAAAGGACAAAAAAGGAAACATTAGTGGCGACCAAAGAGAGATTTGTTTTACCAGGCAGGTTGCCTATTTTTAGGTGATTTCTACAACAAACGTTTAGCGATTCGCGCGGATCAATATGTTCTACCCCATTTGATGGAGCCCAGAACGATGTCCAGCAAACTAGCCTTAAGGATAAATCGAGTTGTATTGTTGGAGATCCCAAAATGACCTTCCTACTAACATGGCAAAAATTCAAAGCATTTCGCTCACTAACACTGCAAACGATCTCTCATTAGTTGCACTCAAAGTTAGTTTAGTGTATTGCTCAGCAGGTCACTGTGTTACAGTCAATCGATCACAGCTAGTCCTTCTGCGCACAAAAAGTCCTGGCTCTGATACACGGATTACCTAAAGCAGCAATACGTTAATTCCCAAAAGACTCGTATAATAGGAGCTCATTTATGATTGTACCAATCGTTTTGGTTCGAAAAAATTCCGGAACACCAAAGGAGCCACTAGCTGGTGATGTCCGTACGATATGTCGGCAAAACAGCCAGCTGGATGACCAATTGGCAAATGGATGATAGCAAATAAGCATTGTATTGTAGAAGCGCGGTAGTCTCATGGAATGGGGGAAGGCTAAAGTATCCGTTCCAAGTAGCTTTCAGAAGGAGCTCTCTCATTATGCAATTATAGACGCTCGTCACTTAAGACATCGCCATCAGAGCCGATGAATTCTAGCCCTTCTGACCAGATCAATGTCGCTGTACAGTTCATACAGTTCACTGCTAATATCTTCTTCCCTAAATTCCGTTTATGCTGACGCCACTGAGAATCATTGGAAGAACTTTTCTCTCGAAGTAACCAAGGTGCATGCTTCCGCGCCATACGGTGGGACTGTGACGAAAAAGGTGTTATACAGAATTTTCCTTCGTTCTTTGGTAGAGGGACGTATTTCTCAGTCAGAGAAGCAGCACTTGACACCCTTGATCTCTACAGTGGTGTCATGGTTTGAATTGATAGCTGAGTTTAGATGGCATACCGTTCGAAGTGTTGGCGTTGAGTAACATTTTTGCCAACTCCTCTACTTTGTTTTACTCTTCAATACAACAAAACGCCTTTTCGACGCGGAGCAATACATAGCTGCAGCCACTGTATATCTAGCAATGTCTCAGGCCCCACAACCACGAGGAAATACTCTGGAACTCCGTGTGAGCCTTTGTTTATCGCATACCATTTAAACTCTCGGCAAGTCCTATATAACTTGCATCAAGTGGTTATAGATTCGCTCCACAAAAGTTCGAAAACGATTTGTGAGCTATCCATATGCAAGAAAAAAGTGAAAGAACATTGACTTCTCCGGGTAAAAAGAATGCCCATGAGAAGCGAGCGACCTCCTCATCTATAGAGACGATCATGCAGCGCCATGTCTAGATTTGAGATCTCCGCCAGATTCGTCATTTTGGAGAACGGTAACTGCTCCTTAAAGGTCGGAGACTAGATGTCGAAAAAACATTGGACGAGGTGCAACTAGTGTATATGCTGATTAAATTGACATCCTTCGCAAAACGCAACGAGCATCCCTTCTGCAACTAGAGCCAAAACCAAGGCACTTAGTAGGATTGACGGGTTTCGGTGGAAAAGAACTTTGCCCTTCGAAGGCACAAAGCGAAAGAGGAAAAGCTCGCATTGCGCTAATCACACAATTCGAAGCGAACCTCAAGATTTGTAAAGTGCACAGCTAAGGGCAGTTGGCCAAAAGCTGCGCTAAATGCAGATCCATCCGAACTATAGCGCCATCAGTGTATTGCTTTTCAAGCTAATGGACGAATCTTCAAAAAAAAAAAAAACTTGGGGCAGGCTTTTGCAAAAGCATATGCATGCCATATGTGCCCTTCGCAAGCTCTATTCCACTTCACATACTTACCCTACCAACTGTACAACACAACGACGTACCAGAGTTCCTGAACTGCACTTCCCAATTGGAATGAGCACCACCAAACCGACATCACCAGACACAATTGATCAATTTTAAAATAAAAAATTTATTAACTTTACACACGAGCCCCCCAACACGAACAATACGCGCTTAAGCAATGAATTCATAAGGAATTGGAGCCAATGCAATTGGTTCCTCCAATTTCTTCACAAAGTGCGACTTCTTTGGTAGAGTTGGTTGACGTTTCAAGTTTACCCACACCTTCTTTACCTTGGCTTCGCGGAGAAGACGTTCGTTCTCCTTGACGCGACGCAAGAAATCCTCACGGCACTTTGAGTGGTGGACATGTTCAATACGAACATTGATCCTCTTGGGGATGATGCGACCGCGAACGCGCTTGTTAACAATCACACCGACAGCGTGTGGGGTTACATTGTACACACGTCCGGTCTTGCCGTGATATGCCTTGTAGGGCATACCCTTTTGGACGGCTCCGTGCCCCTTGATGTCGACGATATCGCCATTCTTGAAGACACGCATGTAGGTGGACAGTGGGATGACACCATGCTTGCGGAAGGGGCGAGAGAACATGTCTCTGGTGCCGCGACGATAACCCTTTGAGTTGGTCATGTTGATTTATTATCCCTACAATGGAAATACACGAATTTAATTAGTGATTTGGTGGAAAAATTGTAAAAATTTATTAACCTCGTACGAAGTGACGTCCACGCGGTAACGAAATTGGAAAAAAAGAAAGATGGCGGGGTGAGAGTTGCCACACAGGACAAATTGACTTTTTTTTCCAATTATTTTTTCGAACATGGGTACCAGTCATCAGGGGTGGTATGTGAGAATTCGAAAAAGTTTGGATTTAATGGCAATGAAATTTTATTCTAATATGAATTTTTTTTTATAATTTACGCGCGCCTAAGGGGTTATGAATACCCTTATACTTTTGCCATGGCGCGGGCTGAAAGAGGAGAAAGGAAAGTCTACGATTTTTTTTGATATGTTTCTTTTTACTTCGAACCACGTCTGGAACCAAAGCCTCTACTGTTTTTTGAATCAAATTTTCCGACAATCTTCGTTGAATATGCGAGAACCAACCCACTGAAGTTTGCTCGCTGTCGCGTTCTTAACGTGTAGACCAGCTAATGAGTATACTTCTTATGAGATTGCTTTTTTTGGAACCTGTTGGCATTCATTGTGCTCTCATTCCATGGCTTATTATATATATTGAGGCCGCATCAGAGGAGGTTAGCATTTCTTACATCGCTTGGGGAAACCTCGACTTTACGCAGCATTTTTGACGATAGTGGTTCCCCAATTAGTAATGATTCTAATATCGGGATTTAATGAGCTAACCAGACATTGGAATTTCAGTGTTACAGCCAAAAAGGACGTGAGTCCGTGAACGTATAGAGTACTTTCTTCAGTAAAGGAATACACATGGATTAGAAGTGGCAGACAAGAGGTCACTAACGAAGATTAAAAAGAGTTTCGGCGGCACAACAGAACTCTCAGCATTTATTTTGTGGATATCAGATTTGAAATTGTCGCAAAGAACTTCGGAAGTTAATTCCCATTGAAGAAAAGATTCATCGACCCAAAATCCACGGATTTTCGACAAAAAATGTTGCTGCAGAACTCTGTCAAATGCTCTATTTTTCTTTCTCCAGTTTGGTGTGGGGCTATGGTTCCTCTTTCCCGGGTGACACGACATCAAATCAACGATAACCATATTGGATGATCTGACCATTTATCAGCGTTTTCAAATGTAAATTCAATTCATTTCTTCAGAAAAAAGGCAATATGCCATCTAGACAAACGGATTTGTGTGATCTACATTAGATTCTTTAATGGTCTTGTAACTATGAGCTAAATTAATCCGATCAATCGCCGCTCGGGTCTCCGACGAATACTCACTATGCAGGCTTGTTGCTCCGTCGTAAAACTCGTCATTGCTTCAGGATTTTATTTACAAATACATGGCCAAAAATATCGTTATCATACAAGTTTAATGCTTTTCGCTTAGCGAATTTCTTTTCTGTTCCACAATATTCTTGTTGGGAATTTGATGTATTAAAAATGGATAGAAAATAAAGGAAATGCTCACTTTAAAACAGTGTAAGAAATACACCAAGTCTTCTAACTTCAAATTCAGAAGATTTCCCAAAAAGCATTTACCTTATCTAAACATTTTAACATTTCATAAAATTCACTATTCACTATAATATAGTAATAATATTCACAAACAAAATGACTCTTATAAAAGGCAACGATTTTCGAAAACAATTCCCTTACAGCACATCCCAATAAGACAATGTAAATATTGAACCTGTGCCAACTTTGCTCGAAAAGCTACTTTGACATTTAACGCCAAACAGGGTAGTAGGAAAATATTTTAATCATCATTTTTAAAATTCTTATCTATATTTAAAAATATTTCCTGCCGAATGGAATTTCTCTAACTGTCCTCCGAATTAAATTTTTGGACAAAAAAAAAACATATTTGAATGCTGAATTTGTAAGGGAACCATTCCAAGAAGTGTGCCAACGTCGACCAGAGTGCACCCAGCTACACACAGTGGTCTTCTAAACAAGAAACTCCAATTGAAATGGTTCAACTCTGGAAACGTTGGTGTCGTCTCTGTGCCCGAGAAAACCACAGCAACACACACATAAATGTGTTCTTTAAGGATGAGCAGCAATCACCACTTTCCGATACCATAAACAAATGCTTTGATATAAACGTAAGTGAACTGTGAAACGTTTGATACAGATTTCCAAGGGATAACTACGATATTTTCCTAATTTTAGCTCACCTATGGAGATGACTGGCCACAAACAATCTGTGAGAGATGTCACCAACTCATCACATTGTTAACAGAATTCACACAGCGAACATTTCGAGTACAGAGAATGTTTGCGGAGCTGTACAATAGTCTCGAGGAGTTAGACCCCATCCAACTTAAAGTGCATTATGAATTGCAAGAATTGGACGATCCTCAATTAGAGTTGAAGTTATTCGATACCAGCCCGGATGTTCAGGTATTCGAATCAAAACCACCTGTGGCTCAAACAGCGAACAAACCACTGATTGATCTTGATGAACTTGAGTTCATTGAAGACGATGCGCTAAACAACACCACCATCAAGACCGAGAAAACCGACGACGAAAGCATGAACATGAACGTGAACGTGAACGAGGTAGAAGATAAGCAACAAGATGAATCACCTGCTGCATCTGTAGATGAAGACACGGATGAGTATAATTCGCCGAAGAGTGAAGCCGAATCAGAAGAAGAAGAAGAGGAAGAAGAACCACCAAAGAAAAGAAGAAGAGGTCGTCCCAGAAAATTTCAATACAAAAAAACTCAGAGAAAAGCGGCGAATTTTTCATGTGAGGAGTGTGACAAGTCATTTAGCCGACTCCAAGACTACCGCTATCACATGCGGACCGACCATGGAGTTGTCATCGAACCAAAACAGTATCCCTGCACGAAATGTAACAAAACCTTCCCCACGGCTAGACGATTGGAGGATCATGAAGTTATTCACCTACCTATGGATCAGAAGTTGATATTTCCTTGCCCGCACTGCGGTAAGAAATTCACCAAATCTCGTGTTGTGCAGTTACATATACGAACAGTGCATATCGGTGGATCCCATTTTATTTGTGAAGAGTGCGGTAAAGCTTACAAGACCTATGGCTCGTTGAAAGAGCACAAGGTACTCCATACGGATGCCAAGCCTTTTCAGTGCCCCTTCTGTGACAAAACATTCAAAACAAATGCCAGGTTGAAAGTGAGTAGTGCTGACTATTGTCCTCAACTTTTGTCTCATTTTTTGTTTGCTCTTAGATTCACGAAGACACCCACAACGAGACGAATTACATCTGCCCTACATGTGGTCTTCAGTTGAACACACGCCGCACTCTCAAAATGCATATGGTGGTGCATTCCGATCAGAAGCGACACAAGTGCGACTACTGCGGTAATGAGTACAAACGCGCCAAAGCCTTGAAAAATCACCTGATCCTGCACACCGGCCTAAAGCCTTACACGTGTAATTTCTGCGAAAAAAGCTTCGCAAACGGTTCCAATTGCCGCACACACAAGAAGAAATCCCATCCAGTCGAATTGGCTGCTATGGAGGCGGCGGGAAAGAAGAGCACCACCACAAACATTCCCAAGTTGGAGCAACTGCGTGCTGTGTAAGTTTGAATTGTCTATCTTTGTCAAATGTTCTCCTAATTTTTGTATTTCGCCCCTGCTGATAGAACATCCAACAAATCAGTCACAATCCAGCCGTTCGAAAGAGATCAGGACTTTGCGGAAGAGGAAATACAGGAGAAACCCTCTGACATAGTGCATGTGGTATTTGGATCGGTAAATTCAGTGTCAACAATTTAAGAAATGTTTATACACATGCGTAGCCGTTTGTATGGAAATCTTTTACGTCCCAGGACCTTACAGCCACCCAATCTCTGTCTATGTTCTAGCATTTGTGTAGTGTTACCGGAAGAAATAAAATATACATTGCAACAAACCCAAAAGTCCTTGTATTCCTTGATTGATTGAGATCTGATTATTTGATGGTGGGCTCTGGATTGTGATTTACGATGAGTGCCGCGATTACACACAATGGAAGAAAAACAGCGTCGTGGGGATGTTTCAATCGAGGGTTTTGGCGAAGTTTCACAGCAATAAAGCCGAGTTTTTGTGTGGATTCATAACCATGGATGAAACATGGGTGCATCACTTCACACCCGAGCCGAAGGAACAGTCAAAATAATGGACTCAAAGGGGAGAATCGGCTCCAAGGAAGGCGAAGACAGTTCCATCTGCAGGCAAGGTTATAGCGTCAGGTTTGTGGGATGCGCGTGCGATAATTTTCATTAATTATCTTCAGAAAGGAAAAACAATGAACGGCGAACTTATTGCAGCGTTTGAAAGATAACATCAAGAAAAAACGGCCGCATTTGGCGAAGAAAAAAGTTTTGTTTCATCAAGACAATGCACCAGTTCACTCATCCGTCATCGCGATGGCCAAAATCAATGAGTTAAAGTTCGAATTGCTCATGCACCCTATTCGCCAGATTTAGCCCCCGCGGATTATTTCCGAATTTGAAAAAAATGGGTCGGTTGTAAAAGATTTGCCGACGGTATAGAGGTGGAGTTTGCGGTTGATGGCTATTTTAAGGAGCTCGACGATTCTCACTATAAACGGTATCGAAGGTATTGAACATTGCTGGAAAAAGTGTGAACTAAAAGGAGAGGAATAAACATATTTTTCCCCAATGTTTTTGTGTTTTCTTTGTTAGGTCGGGGACTTCTGGGACTACCCATAAGACAGACGCACAATTGATCTAACCGAGCTCTTTATTAGAAAGTCCCGGAACGATGATCGGGTTCCGTTTTAGGCAGGACGAAAACTCCTCCCTTTTTTTGGCATACTATGGGGACCAACAATTTGCAGATGTGGACATACTATCCATGGATCAGTTCCCTCGTAGATTGACTACCTCTAGGTGCCAATCGCGTGCTTGATCTCGGGTTGAAGGAGAAATATTGTTTTGCTGATGCCGATGCCATTCGGGTGATAATCCTTTTTTAAGAGTTTTGCATAACATTAGGTTGAGAATGATAAGCAAAAAAGTTACCATTCTCCTGAACCGCAGACAAATTGAGCGCGCTAAAGGGAACTGTATGAAAGACGCTTTCAGTTTTCCAACCATCCAAAGGCATGAGCCTTTTTTTGCTGACTTGTCGCGATGCGTAGCGCCATTAATTTTCCGAAGGGGTTCGGAAAGTGCTACAGTCCGAGGTGAACTTGAGCCTATTAGGTTTCCAATTAACGCCAACTGTACACACTCTAAGATGGTTAAAAATAACCAAGTCGAGGTCTTGATCCACCGCATTCTCATTCCAGGAATCCAAATTTCTCCAGGTCTGTCGACTAATTTCTATACATTCTACGCGTCCAAGCCATCTCAGACATCGGATGCGCCTGCATATTTCGATGTTATGCCTCCGTCTCCGAAAAGCGTCAAAACAAACGGGATCAAATATCATTCGGACAGTCTTGCGTTTAAAAAAATCGTCCGCCTTCGACAATGTTCACACTTCTGTGTTTACCTGTGTAGTTCTTCGTTTGATTTCTCATGAAGTGTCATCAAAGTTAATGGCGTATGTAGATGAATTCCTTAAAGTTAAAGCTGTCTCTTGTGATCTACCGATTCGTCGATGTTACGAGCCCCTTTTTTGTTCACTTAGTTCTGCCTTCTTACTCAGCTGAACCAGTTTTTCAGCTCCTTTTTCAGTATTTATTATACAAAAACACCAGAGACAGATAGGTACTTAACATAAGATTGTCGTAAATGGAGAAGTCTGTTGGTTGAGTTCCGGACTGTGGGCTCACTTTATGCAAAATGTATTGCCCTCAGTTGCAAACACCAAGGTGACAGAGATCGCGTTCGAGCAGGTCTAAATCGAAGTTTCCTTCACGGAAAAACAGTGTCAATAGTGATTATTCGCTTGATCGCTACGGTGGCGTCGTTGTTTTAATTTACAGCGAAAGCCAGGTAGACAAAAACTATTATCAAATTAAAATTACGGCTTATCGTTGTGGCGCGCTGTCCGAGCCTTTGGAGTTGGGTCTTGTTTTCGTTGTGATGGTCGGGTGAAACCTAACACAGCAGATATGGTGCCTCTAATAGCTTGCTAGTAGCATGGAACTTCTCAAAAGGTTTGTGGAGACTCGTTCAGGAAATGCTCCAGCCGTCTCTTGCGATTTTAGCCGTTCAGCTATGCTCGCACTTACATCTTGGCTACAACCGGGTAGTGATTTGAGTCGATTTTGGCTCTTTGAGATATCCAGACATCCAGAATTTTAGATTATGGTTGACGGTTTTTCAATCAGGAAACTGCCAGGTCCCTTGAGGTGGAAAATATATACCAGCTATAATCACCTTTCGCCCATCAGCGAAGTCAACTAACATGAATCTATATTAAGAGCTGGTATGGTGTAGAATATATTTTAAAACTGTGCTACTTGGCGCTAAAATCACCAACAACGATCTTAAGGCCATAAGTCTAGTCGAGGAGCTTGTAGGAGCAATCTTCTACAAAGTCGTCCTTATCACCTGTTAGGACGAGAGCGCATATCAGGCTTTGTTTGAGGAATTTACCCTTCCCCTGATGGCAAATCCACATCAAACTAGATGTGGATTATATTTTGTTATATGATATTTTAGATCTGCATTGATACCCCTCCGCTTGTGGGGCTGGCTAATTTTGCGGATCATAGAACTATTCTAGGGGGCACTCGATTTTGGATCCCTTCATTAGTGAGACCAAGAGTTTGCAGGCGTTTCCACATTTGAGTGATCCAATTATTTTTCCGTCGGCCTCTTCTTCGAACCTCGAGTCGAACTTGAGCCTCTATTGCTTTTTGGATCGGATTTTCCAACGACTTTCGTTGAACATGGCGAAACCATCTGATTTGCCATCTGAAGTTTATTTGCTATCGGTTCCTCTATGTAGATGAGCGTTTTGTTACAACCACTGCCTTTCGTAATATTGTTATTTCCATCGCTGTCTTTTCTTCTTAATATTTTTCGTACATTGCCCAGTTAAAGCTGAACGAATGACTGTTGTATATACCAGACCCTTAAGTTTAAGCGTTTAAGTACCTTTTAAGCGATAAAGATGTCGATAAAGTTGGTATGCAAATCCTTCGAAATTTCGCGACCTTTTTACATTATTAATGGTAAGCTTTAAATCGAGTCATACGTCGACCTGCCTCCCACAAAGTCTCATCGACTACAATAACTATAGAGCTTAATAATATTCCCTTATATTCCCGACTGTCCTGAACTCTCTCGTACATATAATTTCATAGTGCGTGACATTAGTTTCAATGGTCGGTAGTTGCTACAATTTCTAGTGGAACCGAAAAGCTATCACTCAACTGTTTAAGAATTCGGTCGCCTATCATCGATCGAATAAAATCCCGAGTCATTGAATCCCAAGATTTCCAAATGTCCCCTACACTTCAAAACGTATGTTTCCTTCCCAACCACGCAACCCTGGGTCATTCTTCGGATTCCGTAAAATCTGCTAGCTGCTATCTTCCGTGAGGCTGTAAAATATCATAGATCCAGTATAAGATAGATTAATATAAACATTAAAACACAAAAAAGTGTTAAATTACGTTTTTGGAGTAATAAGGTGGTGCCTTCCCTGCAACGTCAGCAACACTATAAAGCGGTGTTCTTGTAATTACGTTCCTCGGTTAAATGCGTTCTATATGGATCATTTAGAACAACGCAACTACTGTGCGGCCGTCCGCCACTTTTATAAAGAAACTTTCGACAGATTGTCCAAATGCACTTCCACCCAAATGAACCGCAGCCACACAACTGTTGCGTACCCCCGCCACACCAAAACCGAACAAAAATAAAATTCCTTACTTCGTACCGGTCATACTGTAAATGTCAAAATACCGCCAAATAGGAAAAAAAATATTTTTTGTTTGTTCGAAATGTTTGATCTTTGTAAAACTTCTCCGCTCGATTTCTCATAAAATCCATTCATTCATCTCGCATTCGCATCCACACAATTCGTTCATCATTGTAAGTAGTCTTGTCCATTCGTTAAGAAAATGAACAGAAAAGAAAAAACTAAAAACTAAAAAGTAAAAACTTTCCCTCCCTATCCATCGTAGACAAGTAAAAACTCATCTTGGGCCGCCCTCATTACAACGGCGCACATTTCTTTCGAAAAATGTCCATCAAAATAGATCGCGCCTCAATTCAGAAACTTGGCCATGAAACCCAAGAGATTCGTCTACGCACACTGGAGCAGATCGAAAATAAAGTTGCACGTGCTCTAGCCCATGACGAGCGCATAGATTTCCGTCCAGGTGAATTGATTAAGTATCTAATTCGATGGTTTGCATTTCAGCCATTGCAGGCAAAGGATATTGTTTTGAATTTGATAATGCGCATACTGAAGAGCACCTACAGGCAGGAGGCAATCGAGTATTTGGGTGAGGAGCGGCTAAAGAAGGAGTTGGCTAAAGTGAAGGTTCTAGTGAGGAATAGCCCTGAAGTGCAGCTAGTCAGGGATATTTTGGATGTTCTTGAGAATAATAACGATGAAGTCATAGAGATAAGTGATTCGTTGAGTGTTACGAGTAGTGATGAACGTTTGTCGTCGGTAGCCAGTGATTTGGATAGAGATACACTACGAAATGGAATGGAGTATGAAATTGCGTGGTCTAAGGCATCGGTGCCGGATTATAATTCCCTGAAAGCTATAAGTGATGTTTTGAAGACAAAGAGCTCTGCGCAGGACTTGTGCAATGCCTTGCTACATGTACAGATTACAATTGACGATTATCCAGCGGAGTACTTCCTGCAACCACCACATATCTTCCAGAATTTGTTAGGCCTTTTTGAATCGGATCAGTGCGCGTTCGAAGATCTATCCGAGACGTTTATATGCTTTAGTAAGTCCCTATTGGGGCGTTTGATAACTCGACGAAAAGCAGTGGCGTTCTGTTCGAAGAAAACCGAAGGTGTTCCAGTGAAATCGCAGCTCAGTGTGTCGGTTGTTTGTACGCGATTGTTGGAATTGTGTATGAGTTATCTCAAGTGCAACCTTCTCAATATGGAGAGAAGTATTTTCAATGTGTTTCGCTTGATTATGGAAGTGTTTCGTATCATAGAACTGCTCCCCAGGGATGAATCTCCATCGTTGGAGACGATATTCGAGCAGTTGCGTAACATCGTCAAAACTCTTCGTCTATCCTTCGAGAGAGATGAATTTCCATTTTCGAATCGTGTAAAGTATCTGTTGGTTCTATTTACTATGAGAAAGATATTGAACAATGAAAAGTACAGCAATCTAGAACCAGGTGATGAGCTTAGTATTGCCCTGTTGGACCTGCCGTTGTCGAAAATGCTTCCGCTGCAGTACGACCAGATAACGAAAATGTTTAATGACAAACTCCCGACGGACCTCGAGAGTTTGCTTAAATCCGCCGAAGTGCTAAAGTTTCCCGTACAAATTCTAAAAAATCCAAATGTCGAAGATGCATATATCCTCGAAAACAGTGTCGCAATCTTAGAGACATTCGCCATACACGAGAGCATGGATTTGATTGAGAAAATCTTTAAAAGTATTCTTAACACTGTCCCTCATTTTTTAAGCAGTGCCCAGCTGAGAAAGAAAGCTGATGACATCCTCTTCGAGATGTTCTCACACCACAGTGTAAAAGTGAAAACCTTCGTGTATAAGGAGTCGGAAAATGCCATGAAACGATTCTTTGCTTGTCTGCTGAATGAAGAAAAGGCAATTCCACTCACGGATAACTACAAACTGATCGAAGAGAAAATTATGGGTGTTCCTCTTACAACAGAACTATTGACAGAAGTTGCCAGCAATGGATATCAGGACACAACGCTCCGAAAGTCGGCAGAGGAAATTTTATATCTCCCCATCAAAGGACGTCCAATCCTCCGACAGAGTTGGTCAAAGATTTTGGACATAATGCTGCCAAACATTCCATTATTGCAGTGCCTTATCGAGTCGGAGAAGATATCAAGCGGGCTGCTGCAGCTTTTAGATCCAGATTTGGCATGTCTTCCGCCGCTGGACATACTCCAAGGAAACCTACGGTACCTCTACAGTGCAGATGCAGATATCCGTTCTGAAGCTCTATCACGCATTATCTACATTCTCACATCTAAGTCAAATGCTTCGGATCTGCTGCCGAATGTCATGGAAATCAGTGATATCATTCCAAATGATTGCTTCCTCGTCCAAGTGCCCCGTGACGTCGATCGCATCTTCTGTGGCGGATTCTATGAGCCGTCTATAGTGCCGAACCTTATCCAAATTCTTACTGCTCCAGACGTCGAGCCACTCATCAAAAAGACTATTTTCATGCAGTTGAATGTGATTGCTCAAGAGGAGTCTCTGAATAGAGCAATTTTCGAAGCGAATGGATGGTTGTTGTGTATGCGCTCACTGGAAGGCGCCTTACAAAAGCAATCACACACGGACTATCCTGATTCCGTTTTTCCTATAGTCGGACTATTGTCAAAATTGTTCTTTTACGATGGTGACTTTCGCCGAATACTTGCGGAGCAGGAGAATGCCTTTATTTTGTTGACTCGTTGTATGTTTCTCTATGTAAATGACATCGCTTTGCGGCAGGATGTATCTCTGTGCCTGTTTTTGCTTCTGTTTAGTTCGTTTATTGTTGGAAACAAAAACCTCACAGTGCCTAGTGTTTTGCAGAATCTGCAACTACCAGTCAAGTGCCAAACACAATCACTTACCGTCGGTAGGAAAAGTTACCTTGAGAAGCTGTACCTTGGTGAAGAAACCTCTTCAACGGACTGCAAGGCGATTCAGCGTTTTATACGAATGACCGTCGCTGACTTAAGGTTCGAAGGTCTGGAGAAAGCGCAATCCTGTTCGAATTATACCCCTAGTCTGTTGAAAAGCGACCTCCGACTGATCAAATCCACTTCAATGAAGAAAAACATTGAGGAGTTCTTAAAAATCGCATCGAATGCAACAGATCACAAGAGTATTGTTCATAGCATAACATTTATGCGGTTGATCCAGCTTCTAAGCGGTAAAGACGCCTTTAATTCCGACTCTGTGACGAAGGTGTTTCGCAAGTTCTTGATGAACTCTAGTCAGTTGGTTCTAATGGAAAACGCAGTGGAGTTATTCTCAACTCTGGTGCAGGTGAACAACCAGACAATCATAACGTGGTTGATTTCAACGCTGCAAGAGGAGCAGCCTCCGCTGTTGCTTTTACTGAACAACGAAACGTAAGTAGTATGTCTTAAAATATTTCGATCTCACTTTTAATTGTTAATATTTGTCTTAATAGGGACACACCGCTGAGTCTTCATAGGAAAATCTGTGCGCTACTGTCGGAAGTGTTCCAAAGGGCGCCACCTTCCATGCAGCCAACCCATCTCGAACTTGAGATATTGGACAAATTGATGGCCACCACGGAGATGTACTTTACCAAGCGTGCTCTTGATCGGACACGTTGTGTAATTGGAGTTCTGCAGGTTCTCACAGGACGAAGATCACTACACAAGCTTCTCAGCAAGAAGCAAGTCTACGCCACGTGCAATAAGCTCTACTTCATTACGATTGCTCTGAAATCGTTCACTCAGACAGGATCTGATTTGCAGAAGAATGCACTATTGATTGTATCCAGCTTGTCAGCATCGATTCCGGATTTTCAATTAAAGGGCGCCTACCTAAAGTATTTATCTGGTCTGGGGGGACATAACGACTACCAGGTGCGGACGCTGGCTTGGTGCATACTCGCAAGGATTGCAAAAACTGAAGAAGGTGCTGAAAGTCTTATCATCGAGTTGGCCTTTCTTCCTGGTGGTTTTCGTGCATGCTGCCTGAGTACACTGTTTGATATCACCGAAGTGGCGATAGTAAGACAGCTGGCAGGTCTTTTATTCGCTGATTTGCTAAAAAATGTTACGCAGTTCGATCAGGTCTACGACATCCTGCAAAAGTACGATTTCTTTCGAATTGCTCATGCATCGCTGAAGCATTTTTATCCTGGAGAGTTGTTGCCATCGGAGAACGAACGGAAAGAGATTACTACCTGTGACATTGTGCGCGCCTATAGTAAAATTTGCATCCGATTAATTGAACTCAAGCCGTCCTTCTGTTCGGAGCTATGCGAGAAAGCAATCATGGTAAAGCTGTACCAATTAATAAAGACCCCTCAATACCAGCAGGAACCGCAAAAATCCTTTGCATCGATGGTGGGAGAGATATGCAACCTGTACTCCCGTTTAAGCCGAAATCACTTGTCCTTTCTACAAATGACTGTTTGCCGTGATCATGATTTTATCAGATACTTATGCACTTTCTTAAGCACATTGCATCCACAACAGCACCTCATGAGTATGCTGAATCTTCTGATGGTACTGTCTAAAGATCAAACCAGCTTCCAGTACATTTGCGAGAGTTTTGCTGCAAATTCACAGAAAATAGTCAACCTAGTCACGGTTTCTTTGAAAAGATCTCTATCCAATTCGCTTCTTCAACCCACCTGCTTGGCATTCATCACTTTTCTGCTCATAAAGTGTCAACAAAGGGACGTTAACCACGAGTGTTTCAGTGACACACTGGAGACAACAGTAATGGATCCCGCTCAAATGAAATATGCCGCCCAAGTGCTTTTCCTTCAAATGAACAAACTCCTATCGTATCACTTTCCAGTAAAATCCAAAAATTTCGACGTAGTTCCAAGTGCCTCAAAGGTTCTTCTCTGCGAAGCAATAGCAGTTCTCCTTAAGACTTCTGAGAAAGCTCGACAAACTGCTAAGAACATCAAATTTCTGGACCGAATTCTTAGCATTTTCAACGAGCTTTTCGACACCATAAACGTACCGTGCACCACGTTTGTACGGCGTTATGGTGAAAGCAAGAAATTGATCTTCGTCAAGTACCTGATTATTTTGTATGGCATCGTCCTAAACTGGTTTTCGGCCGATGAACTTACAGACGAACTGCAGGTAGCAGAACTAACAAAAGTCCTCATTCAAACATGGCCATGGCATAGTCATTCAAATGATCTACGATGTCTCTATCTCAAGACTTTGGTTTTTTTAAGTGAAAAATCCATTTTAGTGTGTCGACAATTCTCAGTTCCAATTGGAAGCGAAGCAAATGCAATTCTGCAGATGCTGTTCCGGTTACTCACCACAGAAACGAACAAAGTGAAAAGTGTAGATTCCAGCTCGGTATTACTTATAAAAATTTGCCTTCGCATCGTCATGAATTGCTGCTCCTGCCAGGAGGGTCGTATGGCTCTCATAAAACTTCACGCATTGAATATCTTCGATACTCTGCATCCGTTCAATCCGAAATCTCCAAAACCGAAAAAAGATATTCTTTTCGCGTGGCTGACATTCTGGGAACTATTCTCTCGCTATCCAGAGGGAGCAACCTGCCTTAATCAAATCGGACTCTGTACAGTTATTAACAAGTGCCATGATCCATCGCTTCGACTGATTGGACTAAAAATCCTTCGCAATATGACATTCCTACCGAGCAATCGGACAAAGTTGTTAGCTTCCTCTGACTTCCTATACACCATTAATAATACCATCACGAAAAGCGAGTCTTACTCGGAGCAACTTGTAGTTTGCACCGCAGTATGGCGATTAATATCTGGTGGAGCCAAATATGCTGGAACGATACGAAATACAAAATTGGCGGAGAAGTTAGCCGCGATACTAGAAGAACTGAACGTCAGTTCCAGTGAAGTAGAGAATGCAGCTGTGCCCTCTCAAGCTCAGGACTTGGCCAACGTAATCGAGATCATATTGCAAATTTTAAACAGTTAGCATTTACAATACATACTTGGTTTATGTGTGCGTTTAAATGTTTTTATTTCCGTGTCTTATTTAGGTTAAGTATTTTCTTTTTTTTTTGTCTTTTATTTGATTTGAAAGATTTTTACAAGAGAAACGTTACTCGTTATTTTTCTATGCTCAGATTATACATATAGTGTTTATGATGTTAAGGATCAATATGATAATGAATCGAATAAAACAGAAGAAGTATTTCGTTGTTAAGATTATCAAACGAGTGTATTTTCTTTCCTTTGCTGGTTTTCAGTCGTGGTTTGTATTTAGATGTCTTGAAGTCGTATTTTAACAGACATGGAGTTTAAAAGAGAAAACTGCTATGAGTTATCTCGGTAACGTCTCCCGGGTTGCCTTATTTCTCCTGGTTCTTAGGCATCAACTATGGTCGTAGATTTCTGGTAAAATGCCTTACCAGAATTGTGCTTCGTCTCCGCCTACACTTGAGTTCGTCGAATCTTCAATGGGACGATTCCACTTTCGCACTCGTGTAGTATCAAGAGTTCTTAAAGATCTTACCATTCACAAATCCGCTGGTCCAAATGGTATATCTCCCCTCCTTCTGAAGAGGTGTTCTTCCTCGCTGGCAAAACCACTGTGTAAGTTTTTGCATCAATTCTATTCTTTAAGACTCTTTCCGAGCAGATGGAAAACAGCATTTGTCCAGGCCGTCCCTAAAAAAGGCGAATCTTCCTTTCTGTCATTCTACAAACCCATTGCACTTCCGTCCCTTCTTTTCCAGGTCATGGAAACGCTGATAAACCGTCAGCTCATGAAATATCTCAAAACACGAGAACTTCTTAATGACCGGCAGTACGATTTTCGTAGCAACACTGGTCCACTGGTGATCTGATGGCATGTCTAACCGAAAAGTGGAACCAAAGCGTACATCAATCTGGCGAAAGCAAGATAGTTGCACTTGATATTTTTAAGGCATTCGACAGAGTTTGGCATCAGGCTCAGGCCCAATGCGTGCTTTTGGGATCGACGACTCTCTTCTTCAATGGATTAGAAATTACCTTTCGGAACGTTCAATTCAAATCGTCTTGGACGGTTTCAAGTCTAATATTCACAAAATAAATGCTGATGTGACCCAGGGCTCCGTTCTGTCTCCGACACTCTTTTTAATTTTCATTAATGATGATAATGTTGACAACAAAACGTTCGCGAAAATTTCGTCGCACATCGATGCACCTCACAACCAAAAAAATACGTACGCGGAGAACAGTTACCGCACAAATAACACCACAAATTGTATGCAATTTGTTGAGAAAATAAATTGAATGAACTTTTTTTGCATTTCCCATTTCTTTTTTCTTTTATTTATTTGCCCTTGCACTCGATTATCACTTTCGCGAAACCAAAATCAATGGACGTATATCAATACACACGCACGTACGAATGGGGTGAAAAGTAACCTCCTCGACCGCCAGAATGCGCTGCTACTGCAAAAAAGGTTATGGTGCCTTGAACTCCGTTCATATTTAAGCAGACATGCCAAATTTCAGTGCGATACTGTCTTTAGTTTGGTTTTGACAGCTGATTGTTGTTGACGATTTTCGTTCTCTCATAAAACATTATTTTTTGAGAGGCAAAATGGCGAAGGAGACAAAAGAAAAGTTGGATAAATATTATGGGGTTAATGCTCCGTCAGATTACACCGTCAAATATTGGTTTCGAGAGTTTCGTGGTGGCCGCAACTCCACTACCGATCAAGTCCGCAGCGGCAGGCCCTCCGATGCGGTTAAAGAGGACAATGTCAAAAAATTACATGAAATGGTGTTGGCTGACCGGAAAGTGAAGATGCGCGAGCTAGCAGATACCACAAACATTAGTACTGAGTTCACACGCCATATTTTGCGCAATATTCTGCATATGAAAAAGTTATCCTGCCGCTGGGTGCCGCGAATGCTCACTCCTGATCAAAAACACGAACTCAAAAGAGTATTTGGACTTGCTGATGCGGAATCGGGCGGACGTTTGGCGTCGATTGGTAACTTGGATCCACTATTACACACCAGAGAACAGAATGAGTGCCCGGCAATGGACTGAAGCCGGCACGAGTGCTCCGAAGCGGCCGAGGGAGGCTCGATGGGTCCGAAAAGTTATGGCGTCGGTTTTCTGGGATTGCCATGGCATACTCTTCGTGGACTACCTCGAAAAAGGAAAAACCAGCAACAGCGAGTATTACTGTGCATTGAAGGCCGAAATCGCTGCAAAATGGCCTTTCATGGAGCAAAAAAAAATTTTGTTTTTGCAAGACAATGCGCAGGCGCACAAGAGCATCGCAACCACTGCTAAAATCAATGACTTACGGCTCCAATTGCTGTCGCATCCACCGTATTCGCCCGATTTGGCTCCCTCAGACTATTATCTCTTCCCAATTCTCAAAAAATTCAGCTCATATGAGGAAATCGTCGACGCCACGGAGGAGTATTTTGCACACCTTCCGGAAAATTATTTTTCGGACGGGATCAAGAAGTTGGAAAATCGCTGGAATACGTGTATCAAACTAGAAGTGGACTATATTGAATAATATAAAAAAAACATTAAAAAAAAAATTTTTTTTAATTCCCAAGGAGGTCACTTTTCACTCCATTTAGTATCTAAAATATGATCGAAATGTTTATTTTTTTTCAGGATCAGTGTTTGGGATTTCGTATTTCGTAGTAAAGAGGACATCTCCAGTTTTGTGGGAATTTAGTTTGTTTTCTTCAGAGGGCAATGAAACGTTATTTGCATAAGCAATCACTTTGAAATCCTCCGTTTCCAGGCATTCTAGTATTTCTTAAACCACCATGGTGAAGAGAAGTGGGATAGGACACAACCTTGTGGCTTCCCGCCTTTTGAGGAATTCGCCATCGCAGATGTTGTTAAAAGCATTTAAGATGAAGAGCACACTCGATGATACGTACAAGCAAATATAGAGCTATTTTCACCGATTTACTCATACCTTTGCAATAAGCAGTTTAGACCACAGGCAGAAGTTGCATATGAATGTTAGTAGAAAATCTGTAGACATCCATTAGTAGTTCTAGAGTTTTTAGAAGAAATGGTGATTGACTGGTCTGAGATTTTGTGAGCTTACATGTGATCATTAACAAGCTTGGGGTACGGACAGCTCTTCAAGATTATCTCAGGCATTGGCAAGATGATATCTCAAGTTATTTGTAATTCGGCTAGTATTATTCCGACTAGTCTAGCAGTTTTGTATGGTTTCAAACTACGTAGTGCCTGAAGTGAATCCTTGAACCGTCAGTAGATTCATATATGTAACATATTTTGCCATAAAAAAATTTCAATGATTGTCGATTGGCTTTCCTCAATTCTTGTTTATATTCTTTGATCTGGTTTTGACCGTAGGAATTACTGTCGGTCACTCTTCTTGTGGCTTTATCGAAATTGAAGAGTTCTGTGTAATCAGAACTAGGAACAATATGGCTTATTTGCTCCTCTTTGTCGAATAAGTGGACAAAATGAAGTCAGTGCTTTATTCAGGCCATGGGTTAGGTAAGATCCTTGATTTTACTCTTAGGCTCGTTAGTGTTACAGAGGAGACTTAGGAGTTCAGATGTGACTAATTGCACTTGTGTTTCTATATGTTATAACCAATGGTTTCTGAAAGCGAGGAACGATATCGATATCACACTTTTTACAGGGTGGTTCTCATGAAACACCTTACACTCACCATATGCTTGACTGCCAGAGATACGATACTTCAACTCACGGAATGTTGAATGCGGTATTCCCAGTTTAAACACCCTAATGGACAATGGGATTTTTTTCTGAACATACTCAAGAAAGGAAAAATGTCTCCATTTTTCTGCTCCTACTACGACAATTAAGTTATCGTAGTTCCACAAAATCTTTTTTTAGCTGATTGACGTCTAACTTGTTTCAAATCCATGGTACTTACTCGTATAAGGGCTAAACAGACTTTCGGCCTGACTGATCTTAAAGTTGTCGATCTACTTCAGCCAAAATTTTGAGGATCCGTTTTCTCTACTTAAAATTCCCTAAACTCTTTGGTTTATTTTAAACTTTTTTGTGTCGCTTGACAACAATCAAATGGATATCCGCCAGCTACAGTTTCGCGATCTCTTTGCGCGATCTGGTCTTGGATTGGTAAAAGATTGGCTGCCCTCATTTGCGGGTGGCACATGATAGGATAGAAGATTTTCCACAATTGCATCTTCTGTGTTGGTCTTCCTACTTGGACAGACACTCTGTTCCTTTGGTTCAATAATGCGCACGTGGTAGATTTAGTTGATAGTGCGATCATCTGGTGTTAGTGACAGGATTTCTGTGTGGGAAGGAAAAATTATATTCAAGTAAAAGTAGGCCGCTTACACCATGCAACAGAAAGTGTTGTTTTTTTCTTTTTCGATTTGATTGAACATTTACCTTTCCCTCATGGCGCATGTCCATCACCAAAGAGCTCAGTCCGCTGTCGGAATTCTTTAGCAAGCCTTTGATGTGTCGTGACCTCAGATCACCAACCACAGACCCATGTACCTCCCGTCGGCCCACTGTTGACAATGTTACACATTTAATTGATATATGAATGGGACTTGATCGTATGACTTCTATGACTTGAACATGTCACCACAATGAGTTGCGCCACCATTAAGCCAGAGAGGCACACAATCTATTGTATTGTCTGCCAATCTACCACATTTCTAACGCCCATTTGATATAAACAAAGCGCGCTGCAATTCTCACGCGCTTTACCTTTATAGATACATCTTCTTCGTTTCTTTTTTAATTTTTTTTTTCTTTTTTTTTTTGGTCTTCATGAGGTCTTCTTCCACAGAGATCTTCAGCATTGTTGCAGTCTCGATCTACCTTCCAACGAAAAGTGTGTAGATGAAGATAGAAAAATATTTGAAAATATCCGAACCTGCTACTGCATCACGTTTGCCTTCATTTCTCCTACAGTTGTGTGTAGCACAGGGAGTTGCAACTTAGCAGTTGGAAATTGTTGTTTTCGTTTGGTTCTTCTTCGCGCATTTACGTTAGAACACTTAGAGGCCTCCATCTCGTAATAGAAACTCGATAGACAGGTGAATGTTGCTGGTTGCTTCTGCAAAAAATGGTTACTCCTCTGGAAGGTAGAAAAAGCAGCATTAACGGCTACAAATGAAAATTCACCGATGATCTTTGATTCATTTTGAAATTTGCACTTGAAGTGATCTGTTGTGTTGAGTAAATTTTTTATTTTTATTTTTTCAAATTTCTCGGGTCCTGATACAATTCTCGGAAGCTATTGAAAGATTGTGGAAGTGCCTTTGAACTTGAATGGACTTGAAGAATTTCAAGAAAAATCTGTGAATGAGTGAAGTGTTTTAAATTTAAAAAAAAAGGCTCAATAGAGTCGATCAAATAAAAATAATAGAAAGAAAACAAATTAAAATTAAAATTAAAAAAAAAAAAATAAAAATGAACAGTTTAACGTTAAGTTGGATAAAACGGCTAACACTGTTTGGAGCGTTTATGGTGAGTTTGTCTTTTTGAACGTTTGAAATGGAAGGCTTAGCCGAAAAAAAAACGATGCCATCACCCGCAGTTGTGACGGCTTGGACCTGCTCTTTTTGGGCTCGATATTTACTTCTAAGAACGTGGCAGTACAAAGATTCAGTCTAAGTTTTAAGTGTCATGAACACAAATTTGTGATACAAAGGTAATGGCTTGCTAATTTAAAGACAAATGTGACTCATCGTTTAGTGTTAAAAATTATCTGCTATCCTGAGTAGTGCAAGAGTAATACTTTTAGGTTATTTACATATTCTCTATGGATATATTCAGGAAAAGACTTGGACATCAGTGCTCAGGGAAGAGTTGTTGAAATACTTTCTTCTCTACTCCTGGTATGAAACTGATTATCTCAATGTGAAGATTCCAACAACATCAAAAAATATTCAGTTAAAACTCAGTTCTTTATTGCAAGATCTGCGTTTAATTACAGAGATATCTAATTTTTGTGGCATGTGCGTGTATAAGTTGAATTTTTAATCTTAGCTAGAAATGCTCAGAAGTTTACTTGTGGGTTCTGGGATTTCCACTATGCCTTCTCACCATAGTGTGTAGTTTCAAGTAATGTTCTTTGATTCTTGATAATGTTTTTTTAACTGCCACGGCTTCTCTTAGGTGGTTTTGCACCATATGTCTTTCGGATACCTCTTTTCTATCATCCTGGTCAAGCGAGTTTCATTTCATTGCTAACGAGCAATGAATGTGTCGCTTTGCTATTGTTTCATCTTTGACCTATGATGCAATAAGGATCTTGACTTGTTTCTTCATAGAGCTTTACGTTGGAAACGCGATAACGTGTTGGTAAGCAAATGTCATCTCGTCTGCGTTGTATCATACAAAGATTTGATTTAGCTGTAAGGATCCATCGAAATTTTCCAATTCCGGTTGATAGAGCAGCGCGAAATAAATCGCTAATTACCACCAAAAATGTAATCTTTCCTTCATGCCACTTTAGTTTTCGAATTGCATCGTCAACGTTCATCTATAGAGAATGCTGAGCGCCCGCCCAATTATCAAGGCTTCGCCCATTAATGACGTTGTTTAATAAAAAGCGAGAGCAGAGCATATTACTGGTCTTATCGTAAACATCTTCAGATAATGCCTCTGAATGGTTGCTACTAGGTCTTGTTGGCGGCAAGACTACCGGTAGTCGATACCAGGACTTAAATCACGGCACCATGGGAGTCAGGAGCCCCCCGGGTTTCGGTCCGGGCCTGACTTGTTGAGGTAGGCCCACTTGTGGGAGTGTCATGGTGGCTGTGGTTTAAACCCAAATCGCGAGAAGGGTTTTCCTTTAGTTTAACCCATTGTAGAGCAGCAAATAAGTACTGGGTGCTGTGACCCTAAGAGCAGTAAGAGGTTTTAGGTCGGCCTCGACTCATACCAAGGGTGGAACTTGTGAATCCAACACAGTTCCGAATCGGTATCAAAGAATTGACGGAGAGCGATGGCAAGGCGCATGCTGAGTTTGTGGTTCCAGGAATTTAAAAACTCAGTTGCAAAGTCCATAAACTACATAAATAGAGAAGAAAACATGTCGGAGCCTTTATAACTCTGTTCCTACAAATTGCTGTTTGTGTGATGAAAGTTCTATATTGTGCTCACTTTTTCGATAATTTAGGTGAACTGGTAGCTCCAAGGGTCAAAAACGGTTTCATCATAGCAGATGTCACAGTGCTAATCTTGGATTAGCTTGCATACCATATTCCATATGCATATATCACTCAGTTCTTATATCTGTAAACTGATGGGCAGTAGGCTATAAACTGTTGTATAACCATTGCAGTTTAAGTAGGATCATAATTAAAAGTAGTCCCGCTATCCATTGCTTCGACTTCCTTGATTTATGGCTTCCCAAGGGCTCATCTACCGATAAGATAGATTGGCTTAAGCTCAATCCACATCTCATTAGATTTCGAAAGACCTGCAAGAACAATGTGAATACGGTTTTCGGAGAGATAGAACGTAAGTCAACATTTCTTTCCCGGCATGCATAGCAGCATGCTTGGCACGTCTTTTCATCTGACGTGGCACCCGCAATTTCAACACATTTCATTATCTGTCTGAAGTCTTGTAGATGTAAATATGATAGTTGCGTTCTTGTCGATACTAGGGGTCTTTTCGGCAACGCAATTTTTGACGTCATGGGTAATTCGTCCAGAGAATGTAGTGTAAACGAACTGCTTATTTTGTGAATTTAGGCCCTGTGTGAATCGGATAGAAAATTTAATTTTTCTTATAGAAGATGTCTGTGATCAATATGAACTATCAAGAGTTCTCACATCTACGCTCAACCATACATACTATCCTGTTCAAAAGGTTCGCGAAATATCCAACGTGTGTTTGACGGATTTGGATTTTTATTTATTTTGTTTTATTGGTACAACTGTTCTTGACATTTCGACCAATTTTTTGCGTCATAATATGACATTTGTGAAAGGTAAAGCGTTGTATTTACATCGATATTTTTCAAAACTGCAATTCTTAGACTTTTCACCGAGGAGACTCTTTTAGATCTAAAAGTCTATAATGAAATCTAATCTACGAGTATTCTATATGTGGGTTGTTTATAAGAATAAGCTATCCGTTAGTACCTTACTCCTGAATTCTAGAATTCTTCTTACTGAGGAAATACGAAGTCGACTTGATCTCGACTGGACTTGTCTAGAACCTGAGGTGAGAATGTCGAATTTTTACTAAAAGCAAACAAGAATGGGACGGACGTAAAGACAGCCTTGGTATCATGCTGGCTGCTCATTAAGTAAACTTTGTTCTGTCGTTTAAGCGGAAACTTAGGCAACCCTAATGGCAATGAACCACGAGTATATTCTTAAGTGCAGGTAGAGGGAGTGAAGTGCCTGAGTCTGTTGCGACAGTTCAACTAAGCTAAGGCTTTACTGACTTTCCTTACTACTTTCAGCCTAAGTAAAAAAAAAAATGCAAGGGTTCTCTCAATTCACTGAGCATTGTTTGGATAAAAGGTAGATAATTAGATCGTAGGAGGTGAGATTGCTGATAAATTTGCTAGGTAAGGGCTTCTCGGGATCAACATACATATATTTGCATTAGGACTGCAAGCGTCTTTAGTTAGGCCTGTTGAGAGTTGGGTTTCGCGAGGACACAATTGTAGGTTGCATTAGTTTTTAAAATACAGGTAAAGATTGCTCTCCAGGCTCTCGAAAAGGTCAGCAGCATTCTTAAAAAAAGACTATACATAAATTGCTCACTGATTACTTTATGAGATTATGTTCTTTTGTTCAACATGTGCGAACCGCAGAGCAATTTCTTAACGATAATCCGGCTTATACTCGCGTCAAGCTCCGGGTACTAGAAACTCAAGAAATTATCATGAATATGCGAGGGTGTGACTACTCATAAAATGTCGAAGCAAGTGTTAAGTTTTCCGGAAAGTTGGATAGAGAGAGAGAGAGAAAGATATTTGGGCTCAGTGGGTATTTCGCTACATGGATGGCATCCAACATTTCAATGGGCATACTAATTTATTAGTGTAAATTGACTTGATGTTGTATTTAGGCAACCATTCATCTCACGAGATTTTAGTTGCCTGAAAAAAAGAGTCTTTCAGGCATGGCTGGTATTGAAACCCGAACCGATTGGGAAGCCAATACATTACCACTTGAGCCACGGCCACCCACAAATACTTTGTAGTTTTATTCTTCTAAGAGGGGCGGAATCGCTGGCTTTTAAGCGAAGGTATTTGTATGTTAACTGTCAACTTAACTGTGTTGCCTAAGAACTCGATAAACTCTACGACTTAGAGCGCTCAAAACCTTTTGTGGCAACATTACTCTAGAGTCTATTCCCTTTACTGTTCGGAAACCAAATAAGATTTTCCATTTCCCAACGATTTTCCTACGAAATTAGTCTCACTATCTTCCTGCTTCTCTACCCATATGGCTTTTGCTGTTATATATCTTACCACTTACTAGGCTACTAGACTAGTAGACTAATGGTCGTCTCAACAAAAAGTGAAACTTTGCATCTTCCACACATTTCAAACTCCCGGTTTTCATGTACTTTACTGCAGTTTAGCCTAAGTAAGACCTGAAAACCTAGTATCTATACCAAATAGCTACTCTTTGTCATATGATTAATGGCCCTGACCTCTTTAAGCCACTTAATGGAATCCAGGCTAATAGTCAGTGGTGCATCAAAGTCTTACGTTATACAAATGTTCACCGAAAAACGCTCTCAAACTACGTTCTTATCAGATTCGATCAGTTGCTATTGCAAAAACATGATACACCTGACTTACGTGGTGTTAACGAACCGCGACATAACTTCTACAAAATTGAATTTCCTCACAAAGTTTTCAAACGATTAGAGTCTGTCAACAGCTCACTTGCCACCCCATCCAGATCTGAGCGCTGTGACATTTCAAGTGAATGTCATTGCGACAGTTTTTGTTTTTCTTTTACCACTTTACCCTCTGTCCCACCAATTATGTATGTATGTACATAGATAGTATATTTGAAGAATTTCTCTCTCCGCATTCGAACCGTAAAATCAGCTCCAGTGACCCATTTCACGATTTAAGACTATCTTAAGGCGACGCAGATACTATTCCTACTTCCACTGCAAGCAGGCTCGTGCTTGTACAACAAACCGAATGACAAGGTAAACCGGCCGCAAAACCACAACTAAAAAGACACACAACCAACAATCAACAACCAAAAGCCGAAAAAAAAAAACAAGTCAACATGGCACACTCCGCATGGCACACTAACCAGCCCACAACCAATCAACATCATCATCATCATCATCAGGGAACCAGCTAGCGTCTCCCCGAGCTAATCCACAAGCAAAGCATCGAGTTGAACAAGTTCAAAACCATTTCGCTTGTTGTGAGCATAATTTGGATGCGGAAAACTAACTCCACGGCAATTTAACAGTTTTCGCAATGAAACGTTTTCCAACTTGATGGCTTGCATTGTCTGACAGTTCAGTCAAGATACGTACTTACCTACTAGTTGCTGAGCATACCCGTACTCGTAATTGTACTTTTACTCCATGTTCGGATATCATAAAAGATGAATGTGACATTTGAAAGGTTTGTTTGTAAATGATCTGTGAAATCTGAAAGGGGATTCCCCTAACAAAACAACAAATCAAACAAACCAACTATCAACGGTTAACACTGTGTTACTTAATAATTAATGAACAAAAAAAAAAAAAAACAAAAACGACTGAAGTACTCGAAGAAAAAACTCCATTAAGTTGAACAGTAATGAATTTCACTGAAAGTGGGATTCTCTCCATCGCATCAAGTGGAGCCTCTCATAAAGATACGCGAATTCCTATCCCTGCACATCCATCCACACTCATACTCGGATCAGTGGAATCTTATTTTACCTTTTGCGGAAGTTCATCTATGCGATTCGTTCTTGATCTGAATTGTATTACATACATATATGATAAATCCATTTGTTGAACCCTACTTCCATGGATTACGTAGTACATAGTTGGAATTAGCATCCATCCAACTCCATCATGTCCGAGGAGAATCAAAAGGGTAATTAGAATCTAGCAAGAGATCACATCTTGAAGGGTTCTTGCCACACAGATTTTCGTCGAAATAAATTAATTGCGGACATTTTGGAATCATGCGAGATGTGAGTTCTTCTAGTTAAAAACCACTTCAAGACGACTACAACACCTTTCACCCAGTGCATGGTATGAGGATAGTACGAGTACAAGAGCTCTGCTCTATAATTTGTTACCATAAACTCCCCAAAAAATACGTGGCCTGGCATTAGGAAAGTCCAACCACATCTTAGCACATCGTAAGATCTGCTCTGGAATCTATTCTGGCATGTCTACGGCTATGACTATGACTTTGGATTAGAAAGGAGATGATAGATAGAGTTCACTTCAGAAGAGCGCCATAACATTGTCGGGAATAGATGATTACAGCTCTCGGCGGGACAGAAAAGCTATTCCACTTTTTCTGGTTCACTTACTTGTAATGAAATTGAATGTTGGTAACACGGTAATGGTTGTTTGGATGGAATCTCTACTGCTGATTCTGTCTTGGAATCGGTTAAGGTTTATATTGTTTTTGCTTTAATTTTGGGTTTTCAATATGGAAGCAAGTAGAGTGTGATAATGTTGCATAGGTAGTTGGAAGAAAATTAGTTTCTTAACGAGAATTGGGAGCATTCTTTTGAGATATTGAATGCATGAGTACGTTTATAAAGAATATTGAGTGCAGAAGGTGGGGCAGCAGACAATAGACATGATTATGTCTAAGCAGCCGAAGTTAGTTATTAGCTGATCACTTCAATGAATTTCGTAACAGATCTCTGATTTGATTCATTTCTTGTAACTAGGTGATTCCTCGGATACTGGTCTCGTCCAACCAGACTAACGAATATAAGCGCAAGTGTTGAGAAGAAGGAAATAGCAACTGCTCTGTCAGAAATGAGAGAAGCCCAAAAGTAGGAGGTATAGCGAATACGTTCCCGTGATTGTTCGTCATCTATAGTCAGCCTGGGAAATTTCTTACATGAGCTAGTTAAGCTGAAAGTAAAAAAGATTTGCCAGAATTATTTCTAACTAGTTTATCAAATCCCCGAAGCGGCTTTTTGGTTCCGGAACAACCTGGTCATTTTGTTTAAGGGACCCTGCAAAATGCGGGATTAACTATTGTACCTAACCGCGTAAAAAGTAATGGCCTCAGTTAAAGTTGGATTTACTGTTGATGATCATGCAAACCAAAAGAGGACAACGCTTAATTTACCGACATCACCCTGATATGCATTCATTATATTTGCTACAAGCTATGGACTATGCCCTAAGCCATGCCAAACGGATATGTTTGATAGAACAGTGGGAAAGGATAGCCTATACAACACCTTCTCCGGAAAGAGACTTTGCTGCGGAACAAACCTCACACCGAACACGGAAGTCATCTGATAATAAAATAATCGGTTGAATTGGAGACGCGAGATCCCTTGCAGTTTTATAAATGTCCGAAAATTCTAGTCGGGCAATGTAGACTTCGGCCACTACCTAGTTTTGCCTATCGGAAAATACCTCAATCATTGGTCAACGCCTCAATACTCTGCATTAAGTGCTGAAGATCACTGGCGTCGATGCCAAGAAGCCGTCATAAATGACGCAATTGAGCCGCTGGGTTTTCCTGACCTGGTTTGATAAACAGTGCAGGCAGGAACATAGCAACTCGGCGTTTCATAGAAGATGGAGAACGGCTCGTGATTCTACGAGCAAATGAGGATGAAGAAACATAGAAAGGGCATGGAAAGCGAGCGATCGATCAAATGAATATGTGCTACTCCATGAACAACATTCGAAAGTCGTACCAACAGGTAATAAGAACGTGTCAAGCTAACAAGACCCGAACAGAGAACTCTGAAGACGAGCAGGGCAATTTAGTAGTAGAATCACAGTCAGTGCTTACTGCAGACGATTGAAAGGCATTTTGAAAACAAACTTTTCAACTTGAGCGTTGAAAGGTAAGGCTGCCGTCCACCCACTCAAAATTGAGTGAAGATAGTAATACTTAAACTTAAATAAAACATGTCGTCCTAAAGTAATAATATTTGTATGAAAGCAATCTTTTTTCGAGAATATACGAAGTAGATGATAAGAAAGCTTAAATCAGTTCTAAAAAATATTGAGTCAGAGTAGATCTTACTCAACCCGAACACATGTGTTGTCCGTTATTTTGAGATATGGAACCTGGCTTGGAAGGCTGCATGTTAATCAGGGTTGAAACTCAATATCGGATGAGTGATGAAGGGTTTCAATGTACAGAAATGAAGTCAGACTAAGTATAGATTCATCGCGTCTCACAGAATCATCACCTTTTGCCTAAGTAAAGAGAATCCTTACTAAATGGAGTGGTTTCTCGCGACTTGATGTCAGAAGATCAGAACATTTTCTGGATCATTTAGTCACGACATTCTCTTAAAGGCTGTTGTATTTCAACTAAGCACAAAATTGGTGTTTAGCACCACAATTTCACTTTCCCGACTTAATCAAGTTTTTTATGCAGTTCCTTGAAAATGGTCAAAACCAACAAATTGACAGAAATGCCAATATTTAGATCTAGCTTACAATTAGAGTGCTCTTTGGCCAAACACCTTCAGTTGGGCACTCTAAGATGATTTACGTCCTCTTCCACTTGCGCGTATTATCTAATTGCGAAGTTTTCCTTTAAAGCGTTATACCTCCTGGTAGGAATCGAAGGCTGTTCGGGCAGGAGCACTTATTTTTATTCGCTCTATAATTCCTACTCATCTAATGCTACCGATGCGCACTTCTTCCTTTGCCCGTCAAAGCAAACGGAACCAAAATTCACTCGAAGAATTTAGCGTTCATCCGCCTTCCCAAATGTGTGTACTTCTGCTCCATGGAGCCGGGCTGTGATAATTGGGTGTTATATAGAGCCCCTTAATATTTCTTGACAAGCCCTTATTACTCAATTGCATTTTAAGGCTAATGAAACAGTCATTACCAAATGTATCTTTTCGTTGATTTCTGACGAAGTGTAATTAGATAAAAAAAATTCCTAACTTTCGCAAAATTGTAGCTGCCTATTGAGACGTTCTGTCCGTTTCGTCGATCTCAAAGATCTCAAAGAGATGCTCTATTGTTATTCTCCACAATTTGACGAGCTAGTGATATATTGTTAAATGCATTGCCTTGCTCCACAAAAGTTCGTTGTCCAAGGTAAGATTGAGATTATTTTTCAAGACTTTGTAGATAAAAGCATTATGTGAGTCATCTCTATTGAGTAGTAGGCTTTATATTTTACCTAGGGAGAAAAAGCTGAGTTCAGTTCGGTCTTGAGAACAGTCATTCAAGTAATATACGAGTACCCTTCTATGTAACAACACCAATAATTCACAGTCTTGCATATACAAAATGCTATCGCGTGACAGATAATCTGTCTAGTTTATGTTGCATAAAACGTATTCCTTTTTGGTTTTGTTTGTTTGCTTTTCACAGTATCATGGCTTCGCAAAATGCAACCTAACTGCAATTGGCTTGCGTGTGAATGCTATTCAGATTTATACCTCCAACACTCAATCTCCGACATCCTACACTAAGCAGTTCTGCCAAACTTCAAAAGTCAATTAAACCGTTTCCCCCATTTAACATCACAGTGCACAATCTGGTCAACATCTATGTAACTCCTCAATCCTCACATGATGTCCAGTCTACCTGGTGAATTGGGTCAGTATTCCAAAGTCCCGCTGCATCTACAATTGCATACTATCACTGGACACCACTACCATTCTTCCATGGCCATTCATGTATCTCCTATTAATCATTTTCACAGAATTCTTGTATCTATGCCTACATACTTGTTATTCACTATTTTTATTCACAGATACGACTATTTACGGCTTGGTTATATTATAGTTTTATGTTTTTTTATTTACGAGTAATTCGCGCTTTTTTATAGCTTTTCATGGGCTGAAATGTAAAGAAACCTTAATCGAAGCGCACACCACCTTCTAAAACCCCGTGCACAATGTTTGTCGGTTATCAGTCGTCGCATCGATGCACATCAGTTGCATTCGAACGGTTTCTGGTTGTTTCATACTAGCATATTCGCGCGCGCAATTTGTTATCCCTTTCTTCACGCGCATATCTGCCAGATATGTGTCAATTAGTAAAAAAAAAAATGCAAATCACCCAACAACAGTTTTAATGTCATAATTATGAGTTTAATCATTTCTTCTTCTGTTGGCAGTTTTCCTATACATACCTATTTCTTTTTTAAACTAAATTTTTTGTGTATTAATTACTCTGTATGGTCAGTTGGAAAATGGGGGGGAAAATAATGCTAAAAGGTGGGACAGAAAGAAAGGCGAAAATTCCACGCATCGCTGCTTAATTGCATCGCTTTCGCATTCGTATTCGAACAATTCAATCGATGACAACGGTAATAGCCAATGCCATAGCTAGGACAACCACCAGCGTTAAGTTAGTCGCAGTTGAAGTTAATACAAGTGAAGAAAAAATTTGATACCATGTTCTAGTTTACAAGATCTAAGTCAACAACTTCATGGAATTTGCGCAGTTTTTTCTTGGATTCTGTTTTTGTGGAAGCCGATATGCGATACTGGACATTGGCACCCAAGTGGAAATGATGCAAGAAGTCGCGAATTAAGTTGCATAACGGAGAGGAAGCGGTCAGTTAGACTCAGTACTACTTCTCGACGTAATGTAATGTGTAACATCTCGAGAATATCGCAATTAGACCGGCTAGGCTACACGTAAAACAAGAAGACAACTACAACAACATTGTTCATTCTCTTCACCACCTGTTTGACGATAAAGGTATTGTCTTACCCGGCGTTTGCACTGAGGCATGCGATTCGCAGTGGCTATAGCAGTCATAGTGTAGTGGTGATAGTCACAGCACAGCGGACATGGGGATGTCATTGAAAGAGTTCCTTTCCTTATGCTGCTTCCTCTTGTTATTTTTCGATGACAGGGGCGCTCGGCGGCATAGTGTGTGGCATGAACGTATTGTGCTTTGATGTTTGGCTAACAGTTATTGGCATTGTTCATCAAATGGTCATCAATCAGTATTAGAAATGTTGGACAGAGCTGTGGCAGAAGAAGAAGACTTAATTGCGGACGCGTAATTAATGTGGGGGTCAATTAAAATCGGGAAAAAAGAGAAGCAGAGTTACTTACGGCACTTGTTATTCTATTAACGGATATCTAGATGGTTTTACTTGGTTTGGTCAATTGAATAAGTGAGACGATGATGGCAATTTACATTCTTGCAACTAAAATAGGGGTAACGGTTTGAAGTGAGACAAACACGGAAATAAGGTTAATTATTTTGTTACTGTTCTGTTAGCCAAAGTGAAATGCTGGTTTCAACTAAAAAAAGATACAAAGAAACTAGGTCTGTTGGTTCCTTTTAAAAGCGGTAGATTTACTAGCGACTAAAGAATTGGAGATGGCAAATTGCACTGTTCTAGTGATTCTAATGCCTAAAGTACTTACGACATAGTTTAAGTATTGTAATAGTAGCATGACATCAAGATGACTAGGGGAGGGCTTTCCTATTTTATTCTTTAAGCAACAGTTGTTACATTATTCAATAAACTTCAAATAAACTTCATTTTGCTGACTCAGGAATCACTTAAATTCGAGTTGAGTTATTACTGAAACAAATCACACAAATTTGATCATCGATTGATATACGGTCTTCAGAGGAGAGCACGTTGCGTGTCTCCTCCATGATGATACTCACATTGATGCTGTTTGTTGTCCAAGGTCTATCTGAGGCTCAACAAAATAAGCCTCTCCAGCCAGTTCCATCATTAGGTTGCTTGAAGTCTTTTTTTACTTTCTGTTTCAATACTTATATAATATATATAAGCCCTGCTACATATTTCTTTCGGAAATTATTTGACGATCTACATCGCCCTACAACTGGTGCAGTTCATGATTAAATGTTGTTTTTTTCACATCGCCATTGCAGACTGGACCGAAAATCATTCTTAACAGTGCATTCTTGTTTGGTTTTGATAGAGGCAAAGGTATAGTAGTCTTCAAAGACGTCGTGCTAGGTGTCAGCGTGTACCTTTTTCTATCCTTGTTAGCGTATTATTATTCCTATCTCCCGTCGAGAATCTGAAGCTAGCACCTTTTAATTTAACACGATTGCTCACTCATTGTAGTATTCATTCAACTGCCGCAGAAGTTTTACCCATCATTAGGTTCCCTATGAGTGGACCACAGACGGAACCCTGGGGGGCACCCACGATTAAAGTTCATACTTACACGCTAGCCTATTACAAAGTTAGTTCTGTTTACTGGTCAATTTCGCGGCAGTAAACTTCGCGGAACTTAGAAGGGGTCCTACACTAGTTAATACGAGTACATGTTTGGCGCTAATTTTACGAGTATGTATGCCGACTATAGCAAGATTATGCATTTTCGATTAAAACATTCTTGGTGAGACAGTCCGGTGTGGATCAAGGCCTTGTCTCTCCTACCTATTGTATTGTTCGCCTTGTCATTTTGTGCAGAGTGAGGCAGGCATACAATTTTTTGTCCATTCCGCACGATGCGAAAGACTTTTTCATGACTTCTCAAAAACAAAGGATAGTGACTTTTCTGATTTTTTTGGTGTTGGTTGAGATTGAATTCAGACCCTTATGCGTAAGTAGCACTAGAATGTGCATCTTTGTTATCACGAGCTGTGAGATCTGGTGGATGCGTAAACCTCGTATTACTTTATCAGAGAAATCTTTAAGGTCGTCGAAGAATGGTTGGTTAAGCGACCGCAGTCTGCTCCCTTCTCATTTTCATTCACGCAACTGCGGTTTGAAAATGCGTAGTAGTCGGCGAACCTATCCACTGCTCTATTTAAGCGCTATCATTCTCAATGCTGCCTTTTATTAATCCGAATTAAACTGGAAACGTCGCTTCAGTCATGCACCTCAGAAGTATTTAATCGAAATCTTTTTCAAACATTGGAAACATCTGATGTTTCAATAGAATTAATTATTCGACCCTAATCAATCTCAATGGAGTCTAGCCGAGGAAGAATTCGTGTAGGACCTACGACATGCTTTCATGTTGACAATGGAATACTACCTTCAAAATCTCAGCACTATTTCTGTACACTAGAACGAAGGATCATCTTTGTTTTTTGTTCTCATCACAATTTAGAATTTTTGGAAATCGTTTAGAGTAAACTGAGCATAGTAGCACTTTTACGTCGTACCTAAGGCAATAGACAAATGTCTTTTCATATGCTCGTAGAAGAACTTGCCAAAAGGTCATCTTTTCACCTTATAGGCAAGATTTTCTTTTTAGGGAATTGCAATAATTGTAAGGTGCTATTAACTTAAAAATTGTTGCCTACGTTTTTCATTATTATAACGAGTCCATCTTCAGATAGCAATCGCTGTGTTAAATAAAGGAGTTTTCAACTTCCAAAGTGGTCTACCACATCGTAATTCCTGAACCTGCCTACAATAGTTGTTTTGTTTATCTCCATTGGACCTGCTAGGGGACCAAACGATTCACGTGCACATCCGAAGGCCTTTGTTCTTATGTTGTGAAGGATAGAATCATTTACGTCGGAGGTTACAGTCTTCATAATCATTTGAGCAAGGGTCCAAATATTCTGTTGTCAGTACCCTACTTCGCCGATATCAGAGACGTCGCTGACTTATAAAGAATTCATCAGCCCCTATCTATTTTTCAGATCTCCTTATTTATATTTGGAAATCCTGATGCAGCTGAGTTTTCAATAAGTCGGACTGTCTCCATACAATGTGCCATAAACTGATACATCAAGGAGATTTACCCATTGCTCGTCCACTTCCAAAGAACTCTTGCTGTCTGATGTCTGAAAGTGGTCTCAGACAAAAAGGACAAAGAAAAATGCCTCATTTGTTGTTGTTGCTATTTTGTTGTATAGGGGGTACTGCGCAATTGAAAAATAAAGAAACAGGGATTGACAATGGCAATATCGTTGCTCGAAATGCTGAATTTAGCGTGCTACTCGTTCCGAACTTGTCTTTAACTACCTCGAGTAATAATTAATTTCGTTGTGGATTCGTTTTGCTTACGTTAACCTGTAAATGCCCGGTCTAAGCATCCCAGCCGCTGGGCAGACTTGACATCTTTTGTATCCGCTTCCGAGTTCATATAGTGAAAATTGAAAAATTCACTGGACAGTTCATCGACTTGTTTAAAACAGTTTTTGATACTACGAGCAATCACCGCACCGCACCGCAACACAATATTTCGAACAATGATACATCTATGTGTTTACATCTCATCTTGGTGTTGCTCATAGAGGTCAGCATTCTCGCAAACGATATGTAGAGTAGGGCTGTCAAGATCAGAATTTTGTAAAACATTATGCTGGTTTCACGAGTTAGGAGTGCTGATCTCTATTGAGTCGTACGAGCATTTCAAAGTAATCTTTCATAACTCTTTCACAAACGCACGATGAGTGTGTCAGTTGATGTTGATGTCGACGTCGTCAGTGCCAGTTGTATTAACACCAGTACCACACACTCTCTGTTTCAGTACTAAAACGTGCCTATCACTGGTTTTCTTTTTGTTTATTTCTATTCCAGGAAATTAATCGAATTCAATGTTGATGCAGAAACAACGGTTTTAATCATCATAACATTTAAATCCACAATTCTGTTGCATCAATTAGTGCCAACAATACCTACATCTTGTTCAAATATTTCAAATTATAACATCTCCTTTCTCTTTGCCTTTTTTGGATGCACCAACTTCCACCTCATTCCATTCATTAGTGTCTTACGTCGCCTTTTATGTAATTCAACAACACTCCCAAGTTCATTTAAATATTTCTCTTCCGCTGCTTGTACTCCAATTCCAAATCAGGTCAAAACTAATATCTTAATAGAGAGCAATCTCCATAGGCGAATGCGTCTGGCGACATTTCATTTGAGAAATCCAACTCTTCGAATTCCGTGGAAGAATACAAACTCAATTAATTGCATTGTCCCCACAAGGAAACTTTGCACCAGCCGGCTACTACTCGTGTCGTTCTGGCTCAATTGATCCGAGAAACCACCGGCCACTAACCGAACAACTAATCCAGTTTGGCCCAATAATCAATTCAATGGATTAATCCAGATCAGATCGAACCGAGTACTAATTTCCGGAAGAGAATGGCAACCATACAGCTAACCAACCAGGCAACCAACATATCAATGCTTATTTTCGAGGAGCCTTAAGTTGTCTCCCACTGGACTGCGGTTGGCCGGGAACGGCATGCTGCTCTGTATAAGTACTCATACTTTCACCAATTCTCCGAATTTACTTGTACATAGATTCTTAGATACTTTTTTGGGTTATGTCTAGTGATAAATAAACATCCCGCCCTGGATATCGGATTTTAAAGATTACCATGAACGAGATACTTTCTTCATGTGGTAGCATATTGTGTGGGGCATTCCTTCTGGTACTGTCTGCTGCTACCTTTATATGTGCGTTGTCGCGTTGCTCATGCATTTGTGTGCAGGCATCACGTAGAGAAAAGTGATATTAAAAAAAAAATAAAAAAATTATAACGTGATGCAATGTTCTTGTATCTTATGCATTCATTCTTTCATTGCAGGCAATCATTGGATGCAGCAAAGCCCAAGATTACGATGGTGAGTACTGTAGTTAGCAGAAGATGGAAATGCGAGCGTAACACAGAAACTAATTAACGGTAGCTTTGGTCATGTATTTCTGCAAGCACATTTACACTTTGTTTCTTCCATTGGATTTAATTATCACACGCATTTATACTCGTATTCACTTGGTATCTTACAGTTGGTGACATACAGTGCTCGTTCTCAACGGCTCCAGGGTCAAGTGTTGATGATTTAATAACGGCACGGTTAAAACGCCCCGCTGTCTTTAAGGGGGCACCCCTCTTTGCTGATGATCGAACTGTGAACCCGGAGACAGATCGCAACTGTGCGATCAAGCGGGATCCCAACGATCCGGCAGACTTGACTTATAATTTGAAAATTACGGACTTTAGCCGTTGTGGTGTTCTAAAGAGGAATGTAAGTTGTTATGCCCTTTGATGTAGGTAATTCAGAAATGACTTATAAAGAGTTGAACAAATTTTTAGGGATTTGTCCATGTGCGAATATGGTTCCCGCAGTTCCCTGGCGTTGTCATGCAATCCGATCAAGAGTTGATCATTATGTGTAAGCCACCGGAGCCAACTGTGATCGAGAATAAGGCGGCAGGATTTGCTGGTAGTTTGTAAGTTTTATTAAGAAATCTATTTTGAACCGATTGGATACTAAAATCCTTTTCATTGTACTTGTAGTCCCCATGGAGCTCGAGTATCTGGCGTAGTCGAGGAAACCCCAGGACGACTGGAATACGAAGTCGCCCTCTACAAAGAAGCCCCTCCAATAGCCCGTATAAGTGGAACCAATACCCCAGTGAGTACGACAAAGGATCCACCTGCATCAAGTGAACTGCCCGTAGATCAGGCTGTTCCGATCGGTACGAAACTTCAGCTACGTGCGAGGATCAGCGCTCAGTCGGTGTGGAAGTATGTCAAACTTATGGAAGTCACTGTTTCGCCAGATCCAGATAATCCTCATGCAGTAGGTGCGGTGTCCCTTGTTCGGGATGGATGTCGAAATCGAGATTTTGCAACGATCATTCCGCATCAGCCGGCTCGTTATCGTGATCGTCATAACGAGGTTTTCCTAGACTTTGAAGCATTTCTCCTTAGTTCAATGAAGGAACGCGCTACACTATGGATTCACTCACAGATCAAAGCCTGTATGGATCCTAGTGATTGTCAGCCAGATTTCTGTATGGACATCTATGAACCATCCGGACATGGAAGGAGAAGAAGAAGATCTCTTGAAGCACCATCAAATAAAACTGAGTTCACAAGATTTATGGAAAACATCGAATATACTGTTATTATGCCTGGTGAAATTGGAATGTCGCCAGAACAGGAAACGTGTAGGAATGTTTTGGTTGTGGCTGGATTCTTGGGATTACTGCTGTCTATTGCGGTGACTTTTGTGAGTAACCTGAATCAATTATTGTAGTAATCTGTCTAAAATTTCGTTGAAATTTTGTTTTAAGATCTGCACTTTAGCGGCACGTTTGCAAATGGAGCAAAAGATTAAAATGAACCAAATGGGTCCGGGATATACGTCGGGATATGCTGCAAGGACAATGGTCCAATAGAAGAAGATTTATCTGAAGTAACGAATTTAAAATCTAGATTAAGACGAGTCCCTTTCTTATAAAATAATAGTCTTATAGCTCGAAATGGAAATGAGTTGGACTAAGCATTTACGATAAATTCCTAGACTTACTTCGCTTGCAGATTAGTAAATTTATTTATTTTTTAGAATTATTGTAACGTAGTTACGTTTTAAGTAAAAACTAAGAATCGAATAAATGTGACTGATAGTTTTTGGTTAGAGATGTTGTTTGAAATGGCCTTGATACTTGCTAACGATTTCGAAGAAAGACGTCAAGCAACCTGACGGATGTTGCAATTTCGCCCATCGCACGAGTATACTAAATGAAAGATTGAATATGCAAAAGCTTGCTATAGAAATTAGTAAAATCTTCAATCAAACCGAAAGATTAAACCTCAGCGAGCAGGGATGGAAAAGTGAAGCAGAGTTCCGAATACGAGGCGGACATCACTTTTAAAAGTGTGAAGTTCCTGATGGAATCCATTTATTTATGGAATAAATCCTAACGAGTTATAAAATCAATCAGAAATTCGACGAATTTCAAAACATATGGAAGGAAACACATCTACTGCTTCTCGATTATGAAAGAGCCTTGAGATGATCCATAGAGAATTTATATTGACCACACTATAAACAATTCAGCACGCGGATACAATCGTATTATCCTAATGAGCGACATTCTAAGTTGGATTACGAGTAAATAGGTTGGGTGAAAACGCTACTCGATTTCGGGAAAACTGGAAGGTAAGTGATACAATCTACAACTTGAGAGTGCTGCAACTCTAGAAGTAGTTGAAGGCATTGTAGTGCTACGCTATTAGATAAAGAGAAAAAAAGTATACGGTAATAAGCGACAGGATGAGTGGCAGTTACTTTAACGTTTTGACCACAGAAGCACCAATGAGATGCAGCAACTGAACCGTCTATAGAATCATCAAACAACTGACAGATATTCACAATTCTCGACAACATCCAGTGAAAGCCTTCTATGGTTTTCTTCTCAGTTTAAATGGGCTTAACTAAGCAGGAGGAAGTAATTTTAATTCTGAAAATAGGATGTCCGAAGAAGTCATTGCTGGATTCCCATGTAAAGGCAGTAGGACTAGATGGCATTCCGGCGGAGTTTTTGAAACCAGTGTCAACAACATGTTTAGAATAACTGCATCAGACACTTTGAACACTGAATAATCAGGACTCGCTACTAGTTTTTACATAACTACTGTATTGATCACATAGGGATCCTATATACCGCCCGCTTTATTTGATATTTATTAATCATCATATTCTTTGTGTTTCAAAGATCATCGAATTCGATCTAAAATGTTTCTTTTCCGTGTGTCACTGCCTACTTGATAAAGGGAAGAATGGAGCATGGGTATGTGAAAAGATTTGTGCTGATTATGGTGAAGATACTCTATCGAAAACTATTGCCAAATAAATTTTGATGTGAAAGAAGCACGCTGTAGTCGGTCTATTACTGAAAAATTGAGCAAGTCTGGAGCATAAGTAGTCATGATATCACTAAGGAACATAAGATCGACCAGTAAACAGTTTTAAGCGATTTGGAAGCAGCTGTCAAAACGGAACGAAATCGAGCCGTTTTAGAAGCGAATGGTAACAGCTGATGAAAAGTGACCTCCTTGACCACCAGAATGCGCTGCTACTGCAAAAATGGTTATGGTGCCTTGAAGTCCGTTCATATTTAGGCAGACATGCCAAATTTCAGTGCGATTCTGTCTTTAGTTTTGTTTTGACAGCTGATTGTTGTTGACGTGTTTGGCATTATGTTGAGTATGGACAAAAACCAGTTTCGTTCTCTCATAAAACATTATTTTTTGAGAGGCAAAACGGGGAAGGAAACAAAAGAAAAGTTGGATAAATATTATGGGGCTAATGCTCCGTCAGATTACACCGTCAAATATTGGTGTCGAGAGTTTCGTGGTGGCCGCAACTCCACTACCGATCAAGTCCGCAGCGGCAGGCCCTCCGATGCGGTTAAAGAGGACAATGTCAAAAAATTACATGAAATGGTGTTGGCTGACCGGAAAGTAAAGGTGCGCGAGCTAGCAGATACTACAAAGATTAGTACCGAGCGCACACGCCATATTTTGGGCAATATTCTGCATATGAAAAAGTTATCCTGCCGCTGGGTGCCGCAAATGCCCACTTTTGATCAAAAACACGAACACGAGAGCACTTCGAAAGAGTGTTTGGACTTGCTGATGCGGAATCGGGCGGACTTTTGGCGTCGATTGGTAACTGGATTTGAATCCCTCGGACTATTATCTCTTCCCAAACCTCAAAAGATGGCTTATCAATAAAAAATTCAGCTCACGCGAGGAAATCGTCGACGCCACGGAGGAGTATTTTGCAGAACTTCCGGAAAATTAGTTTTCGGACGGGTTCAAGAAGTTGGAAAATCGCTGGAATAAGTGTATCAAACTAAAAGGGACTAAGGACTGAAACGAATAAAATTTGGAAACTTCAAAGTAAAAAAAAAAATATTTCCGTAATTCATGTACATTTTTTTTTATTTGCTTTAAAACTCTGTTTTTATTAAATTCATTCACAATTAAAAAAAATAAAAAAAATTAGTTGGGTTCCCATTCTTTCCTCAACTTCTTTCGATTGTCCTTCATAAGGTTGGTGACAGTTAAATCCGCGATCTTTTTGGACGCTCTTTTCCATTTAGCACTAAAATCTTTTACGTCCTCTGCACACTGCTCACTTTTCCTCAATTTAGCTTTGACCAAAGCCCAATACCTTTCAATGGGACGGCACTGTGGAACATTAGGTGGATTCATGTCTTTTGGGGCAAAGTCGACATTTTTAGCAATAAGAAAGCTCAACGTCGAATGAGCATAGTGAGCTGAACCTAAATCTGGCCAAAATAATGTTGAACCCTCGTGTTTGTTTAAGAAAGGAATCAACCGTTTTTTTGACACTCGTTAATGTACACTTTTTCGTTAATTGTTCCCGTTGTAATAAACGATGAGCTTCTGTGTCCACATTGGCAAATGACCTGCCAAACGAGATATTTTGACCCGAATTTTTCCATCCCAATAGATGTTGTTGATTGCGGAAGAATCTCAGCTTCAAACGAATTGTAAAACTGCGCACCTGGTAGAGTAGTAAAGTCGGCTTTGACGTAAGTTGCGTCATCCAAAACCAAGCACGCTTTCTTGTTGCCGATCAACTCGTATAGCTTTCGGGCTCGTGTTTTTATGACTTTTTTTGCTTTTCAGCAACTTTTGGTATTTTCTGTTTTTTTCGAGTTTTTAGACCGTTACGTTTTTTAGATCTTTGCACCATTGTTTGGTTGGTATTATTGGGTCTATAACTTAATTCGTACGGTTTGCTAAGAAATGGCGTAACTTGTATTAGTCCATTGTTATTATTCCATTGGAACATGCGATGGAAAGCTACTGTCATTGTACGTCATTTCAGTATATGTCATTCATTTGAAGCGTAAACAACAATAATTTTTTTTCACTCAAATATGTCGAACTCTGTGCCCGAAAAAGTGTTTTTGCGGGGAGTTCTTCTTCATTACTTTAATATGAAGAAAATTGCTGCCGAAAGCCATCGTATTTTGGTGGAAGTTTATGGTGAACATGCGCTAGCTGAGCGAACGTGCCAAAAGTGGTTTGCACGATTTAAAAGTGGTGATTTTGGCTTGGAAGACGATGAACATCCTGAGCAGCCAAAAAAGTTTGAAGATGAAGAACTGGAAGCATTACTCAAGAAGAGCTTTCAGAATCTTTGGTTGTCACTCAAGCAGCCATTTCAAAACGTTTAAAAGCAACTGGATATATTCAAAAGCAAGGAAATTGGGTTCCACAGGAACTCAAGCCGAGAGACGTCGAAAGGCGGCTTTGCATGCTCGAAATGCTGCTGGAACGCCACAAAAGGAAGTCATTTTTGCATCGGATTGTTACTGGTGATGAAAAATGATCCATTACGACAACCCCAAGCGCAAAAAATCGTATGTGAAACCCTTCCAAGCAGCCAAATCAACGGCAAAGCCGAATATTCATGGTGCGAAGGTAATGCTCTGTATTTGGTGGGATCAGATGGGTGTGCTGTATTATGAGCTGCTAAAACCGGGTGAAACCATCAGTGGGCAGCGCTACCGAACACAATTAATCCGTTTGAAAAGAGCAGTGGTCGAAAAACGCCCGGAATATGCGACCAGACACGAGGCAATAATTTTCCATCATGACAACGCTCGGCCCCATGTTGCTATTCCGGTTAAGAACTATTTGGAAAACAGTGGATGGGAAGTCTTACCCCACCCGCCTTATAGCCCAGACCTTGCCCTTCTGACTACCATTTGTTCCGGTCGATGCAGAACGCCCTCACTGAAATACGGTTCACATCAGCGCAGAATATCGAAAATTGGCTTGATTCATTCTTGGCTGCCAAGCCGGTGCAGTTCTTTTGGGATGGGATCCACAAATTGCCAGAAAGATGGGAAAAAGTCATACCTTCAGATGGGCAATACTTTGAATAATACTATTGTATATATTTTTCTTAAATAAATGTTCAAATTTTGAAAAAAAAAAACCGCACGAATTTATTTATATACCCAATACATTTCCGAGCAACATCTCTGGATGGCATAGTCCGGTTTTTTACGATGGTACCCACTATTTTCCTGTCCAAATTTGTATCATGTGCTCCATTTTTAGCTCCACTTTTGTGTTTTCGCTTAACTATCAACGTCTCCAAATATCGTTTAATAACTTTTCACTCCATCTAGTATGACAATGTTGTGGGAAGATGAAGCCCCAAAACAGTAGAAAGGCCAGGCTTGACGTCAAGAAAGGTGATGCTGTGTATTTTGGTGGGATTGGAAGGGTATCATCCATCATGAGCTAGTACCGTCTACAAGCAATTAATTCGGTTGAACAAACAATTGAAAAAAAAAAGGCCCCAGAATTGATCATCAGGAAAGATGTTGTGTCTCATCATGACAACGCCAGACCATACAGACCTTGGCTGGGAAATTTTGATGCATACATCGTATAGTCCTGACATTGCACCGTCAGATTATCATTTGTTTCGGCATGTGAAAATTACGTGGCTCAGTTTTCAACAAGAAACCTCAGAAATTCTACACAAATGGAATAATAATTATTCTTGACAATATTTGTTATAATAAAATTAATTTTGAATATAAAAGAAATTACATATACAAAAGGCCCAGTACTTTTTCTCCAACCTAAAATATTCTGTAGCAAACGTTGCCGCAATACATTTTCTGATTCGAGACTTTTACTCGTCATTGTGCCAAGGTTCCAGCTTTTGGTACGTAATTTATGTATTTCTTGAGATCACGTTGGTTGATTTCGAAAACTGTCGATTTCTGACTCTAAGGGTGTGTTCGAAATATACCGTTCTTTCGTATGATTCTCCTTTGATCCCTGTGGCGTTGGTATGGACGTGGGAACCTTATTACGTATACAGACTTCGGATACACTGATTACAAGTTAATTCGCCTCATACTCATCTTAAGTGTGAAAGCGTCTCATTTAGACGGCATCAACAGCGAATTGAGGAACGAACTACGGAAATATTTATTCAAACGTAGCTGTAGTCTCAATTAATAAAAATTGTGAGAAAAGGTTTAAATTTTTCGATTGGATAGTAGTTCTTATTACTGCTTTCAGGAATTCATAGAAAAAATATCAGATTTTTGGAAAAAATTTCATTTATTCACTCTTTCGCCATTGTTTATGTTGTTGGTTTTTGTTTTCAAAATATTTTACTTCCTTACCTTCCAAATGGTGAATTTCTGTTTTATTCTTTTTAATTATTTTTATTGTTTTGCTACATTTTAACATGTATGTAAATTTTCTTGAGTTTTTCCATTACATAGTCTTACAAACCGTAAAAGCTACTTTTTTGTTTTTGGTTTTCTATATATTTTTTGGTTTTTTTTTTTCAAATAATAACAAATTGCATAGTTAAACTTGATGTTCATTGTTTTTTTGGTTTTGTTTCTTATAAAAAAATAATATGATATAAAGCAAACAATTTTTAAATATGATGTTTTATTCCCTACTTTGTGTTTTGTTTTGTTTTTTATTTTTATTTATTTTTTTTGGCTTTGGAAAATAAAAAAATTATCACTTCACTTTGCTTATGAGATTCTTACACATAAAAATCTATTACTATGAGTATTTTTGTAATTATTTTTTTGTGTAAAAAATTCTCTTTAATTTATTTATTTTTTATTCCTCTTTAAGGTAAAAAAATTATTCAATTTATTTTTATTTTTTTTTTTTGGTTTTTTGTCTTGTAAATATTTAACATATTTTTGTTGTATTATATTTTTGGTTTTATCTGTTTTTTTTTTTAAAGAAACAAAAAAATATAAAATAGTTTTTGTTTTGGTTTTTGGTTTTTTTGTTGCATGTTTGTGTTTTGTTTTGTCTGTGCTATGGTTGTCTATTTTATACTTAAGATAGAAATAAAAACATATATAGTGTTGTAGAATATATGATTGTAATTTAATAATAAAAAATTAAATATTTCATAAATTTTCCGTAAATATATATGTATATTTATGTATGTATATCTTTAAGTTGTTGTTGATTTTTATGATTGTTGTGTGTCTTATGATTCGAGTATAGCAAGTGTATACCAAGAGATTGTGCAAGAAATTGTTTAACTGATTGAAGTTGTGTTACTTTATTAAGTTTTATTTATATAAAAAAAACTTTATTTATATAAAAAAAAACTTAACCAAGGTAAGAGAGAGAAAAAAGTTGTATTGACGCTTAATGTTTGAGAAAAAAGTGCGGCCGTTAGAAAAGTAAAAAGCGAAGAACTTCCATTGGGAGCCTATATAAAACAAACCTTTTCACGTACATCATTTAGGATGGCAGGAATGAGCTGTACCAATGATTGTCCGGAAGGCTAGAAGTTATAAAGTTATGGTCTAATACCAAAATTCGAGAGTAAACTAGGACATTAAAAAGACTGCCAAATATGATAGTTTATTCAAAAAGTTAACGGACAGATTTTATATAAAATGTACAAGTGGAGTTAATACTATATTTTGTCGATGGAACTATGTTATTTCGTCCTTTCTTAGGCCATCAACGCGATAACTTGATTAAGTACCCAACAGTATTCGCTTGAATTACGCGTGCTTGTTTTGTCGTGTCACGTTTTTTACAATCTTATAAATTGGATAAAACCCTCCGCGAAAACGTTTTCGAATGATGAAAATGGTGATGATGATGGTTTGAATCGTAGCGAGGTATTTGAATGGTATTCACGGTTTGTCGTTGGAAGACGATCCAAGATAGGGACGAATTTTTACTCATGTGGGTGGCCCTGTCTTCTAATCCACAAGCAATTGAATATTAGAGAGGGAAGGACTCTCAGCTTCTATAGAATAATCATCGATTTGTGCAAAGTTTGAAAAAAAGGTTAAGCTAGGACCAACAACATATTTGTTAAAATCTCATTAAATATGTGATCAAGAAAAACTTTTTTCATATAAAATGCGGCGAATCGTGGTATTTTCGGGATGGTCCTTCCGTAAAGCACCAAACCGCAGAAAGCCACAGTCGCAACGAAGTTTCTGTCTCAAAGTCAGAAGTGCAGACGATGCTGTATTTTGATCGAATTTTAAAGGAGATGTGGCGTTTGTGCTTGGAGTTGGACCACACGGGCGACTGGTTCTTGACTCTTTGCTGAGCTAGTTTTTGGATAAAACATGAGTTTCTGTGATCAAATGCCCACCATACTCGCCGAATCTGGGCCAACCGAATGTTTTTTATTGCCTAGCTGAAGACTGCCATGAAAGCAGAGTCTTTTGATGACGCGGAGGCTAGTCAACGCAAGGCGACGAGGGTGTTGCAAAGCATTCCGGAAGAAGAGTTCTCTCGACAGCCTTCCAGAGCCTCGACGGCCGGTCAAGAATTTGTGTAGCGAGGGCAGAGTACAACGTTAAAAATTGAATAAAACGTTTTATCCTAACTCGTTTTTTCCTTTGAAAAAAATCGGTGCCGGAACTTTTCGAAAAAAAACTGTTTATTTGCCATAGTCAAGTACATAGGCGTTATTACTTCTCCATCGAAATAGCAGAAACGCTATGGATAAAATAAAATCAAGACAACTGGGATACACAGGGATTGGGACAATATTGCTGAGTCCTCCAGATTATACGTAGTGCTCTCAAAAACCATACATAAAATGCCTGGCAAAGGCCAGATGAGTCCTGAGGCGTTTAAAGTCTACATCTCCACCGATCCGCCTGGAGCACCTGTGAAGAAGAGTTGCAATATTTGCTTTTAATGCCAGTCTAAAAAAAAATAGCATACACAGCACTGTATGGAGATGAACTAGGGCCAATTGATTTTGCTGTGGAACGAAATATCACATGATCATAAAAGAAATATTTCAGTAATACCGATGTCCGCACATTCCGAGCACTCCTTAGTTGCAGCCATGATACGTCTACAGATATCTCAGATGCCACAAAAACGAAAAAGTACTGTGAGCAGACTTAACGTTGGACGGATGGAATGGCAACAAATCGCTAAAGCCTTTTCAGATCGCGTCCTTAATCATTCGTCAACGACTTTACAGCGTGCAATAAGTGCTGAGGAGCAGTGCCATCAACAAACCGTCAGAAATGTCTAGACTGATGTTTTTTTGTGCTGAAGAGTAATAGTGTACCCTTAAGCTGTTCGCACATAGCTCGGAAGAAAGAAAAATTAGGGAGAAAAGAGAGATAGACACTGATGTACCATGTATTGGTTTTGAATGTTTCCTGGTTATAATGACCAGGAAAAAAAGGAGCTTGACAAGGTAATGATACAAACATTACGTCGGTGTTCAAGGTGTGCAGATAGAGGATTTTATCCAGATACTACCATGAAATCCCCGGGGAGTTGAAGACCCAGGTAAGCACATGTAGCAGAATAACTCACCTAAGAAGCGGCTAATGCATTGAATGATGAGAGCGGCTCTTTCGTTCTATGAGCAAAGGAAGAAAGAATAACATCGGGCTCGCACAGCGGCAGATTCAAGAGAAAGATCGATACTCATCACGTCTTTATTGATTTCAAGGCCGCATGTGATAGCATAGAAGCGAGCAATACAGATAGTTAGATAGATATCAGATTGTGATGAATTCCACTGGAGAACGGTCGATGTTCAAGAGACTTTTGATGTTCAAAAAGGGTTAATACTTGTACAAAACTCACAAAGCCTACGCTAGAGGCTTATCTAATATCATTAATGAGGATTAATGAAGGGAAAACCAAATATTGGGTTTTGGAAAGATTTCGGGGGTTTTTGACCAAGGATAGTTCAAGCTTGAATTTATGTGTATCTGTACATCTGTATTTTTTTCGCAGTGGTTGTAAAGCTATTCGCATTTGAAGCCTGCAAAAAAAATTTATTTACGGGGAGGAAGTTTATCAGGGTACGCAGCTTGGAATTTTGGATGAATTTTGTTGTCAAAGATGAGCTGGGATTTCTGCTAAAAATCTGATGAAATTCTTAAAGTCGAGCAAAACAGGCATATCAGAACTGTCAATATTAATATGGATCTAGACACAAAGCTAAATTCAAAAAGAAGCTCGATGAATCGGTTCCTCTTGAATTGAGAACGAACACCATGATGGACAGAGTTGACATCCACGATAGGTTATTGAAACGCAATAAACTCGAACCGGTGATAAAAGTGGGTCACGTACGACTATCGGAAGTGTCAGCGATCGCGGGCAAATAATGGTGAGCTGTTGCAAGCATTTGCCAAACCAGGATGGAAAGCGCGGAAATTGATGCTGCGTGTGTGGTGAAATTGAAAAAGGGAATCGTCCACCATGAGGTACGTCCATATAGTCAAACGGTCAATTCTCAACTCTACTGTGAACAACTCGAGAGATTTCGCAAATACAATGGAAAGAAAACGACCCGGAAAGGTGTTGTCTTCTATCAAAATGAAAGGAACCTTTTCCAAAACCCAAAATATGCTATCGGCAAGAATGGAAGTACAAGATTGACGAATCGAACAAAATGTCACAATAGACAAGAGAAAGACTTATGGCTGCCAAACACTGTTTCATTTGCTTAAGGAGGCGATTGAATAAGAATGTTTTGTCAAGAAATTCTAAAGAGAATTTGTGTAAGAATATTATAATCCCGGCCCTCTTCCGAAGATATCTTTGGCCTTTTTAAGCACAATCTTCTTCGGATGAATTTTGCTTCCTCTTGCGTTGACGGGCTATTGAGTGAGAGATATAATAGGAACGTCTACGAGTTGTGCAGTGGCATTGACACTTGGTCAGCAAAATGCGCATGAGTTGCCTGGGATGGCTAGAATATACAGAGTGAACTGATCTCAATCTGATTCAGCAGAGGCAGACATCGTCTTAAATAGCGCGCACAAATGAAATGGGAGCGAACCATCTTGGAGGTTGGCATCTGGGGAGCTTTATTATATCGGATTGTTGTGCTATCTTAGTAAGTTAGTAAGTATATAAGTAAGAATGTAAGACTTGACTAAATATAAATACCGAAACCATTGGTATTAATTTATTATTAACCAGTCGATTCTGTTTCTTTTGCACGAGAGGTAACAGACAAAAATGTTTTCGGAAAAATAAGACTTGCAGGAGACAAAACTAAGCCGTGAAGTAGTCGAGGTTTTAATAAGTAAATGGACTTCTACCTCCTTAAGGAGTCCTTAGCAGGTGATATCTAGAATGAAATTGAGATCGATGTATGAGCCTAAGCATTTTTTAAGAACATTTTGAAAGCAGATACAGTAAAGTTGGTAACATCTCTGGCTCTTTACATTTTTACCAAGTATCAGCCGCACATTTTTCAATTGAATTTGCTGATTTCAAAAAACTGTCTAAAAAAAACAAAATTGTTTATAATGTTTAAAAATAGAACAAAATGTTTACAAACTTGGTCAATACAAGACTAGGAACACATTGAAAATGATAAATAATAAAAGAAGTATTTTCCTCAGATCTATAGATTTAGTTTTACAATATTCCTGTCTGTTTATCGTCTGTCTATTATAACAGAATGTTAAAAAAAAAATATTTTATTTATATCGAAATATTTATATCTATGTATGTACTATGTATATCCATGCAGTTAAAATTACTAGAAGATGATCCGAAAAAATTGTATTCATTAGCTATTATGTCTATGATATTTCTTTTTGACTATTTTTGTTTTGTTTTGTTTTTCTCGTTTTGCTATTTATGTATGTACTTTTATAAAAATTGTTTTTGTTTTTTTTTTTTTAAATTTTTGTTTTTTTTTTATCTTTAATTTTGTAGAGAGAACAAGTAAGAAAGAGATAGAGAAGAATAAAAAATTAAAACAATTAGCTATAAGTAAGTTTACCTTTTTTCTGTATGTGTATTCATTTCAAGTGGATCTTTTTATTTTTTTTTTTATTTTTAGTAATTAGATAAAATTCGGTAATTTTAATTTAGTTTTATTTGTTTTCTTTTGGTTTATTTTTTATTTTTTTATTATTTTTTATAGCAAACTTTATGGTCCCAGTTTTTGGGTTGGACTTTAATGTATATGTGTCAGTTTTGTATTTTTTGTTTTTGGTTTTTTTTAATTTAATATTTCTATGATTTAAGTTTGTGTTTGTTTTGGAGATAAATTCTACTGTCTTCGGTAGGAATGGTAATTGTGATTTTAAGTTTTAAAAAAATAAAAGAGTATACATAAAAAAATATATATAATATACGAAAAGGAGCACACAGTAAATATGAAAATAGGAAAATGTAATAAAAAATAAATATGCGCTCCTGTGGATTTATTTTGAATTCTTTTTGATTTCGTGTTTTTATTTTTTATTTTTTATGTAAACTTAAAATTTAAAACTAATTAAGTCACATGTTACAAGTGGGTGTGGGAAATCCCATAAAATTGACTACATATTTTCTTAAATTTTCTTTTCGTTTTTGCTTTGGATTTAATTGTAATTTTAATGCCTAATTATTAATTTATAGATTCCAATAAATTTTGTTTTTATATATTTTTTTCTATTTCTAATTTAAATTTTGTTCAAATTGTGATTGCTTTTGTTTTGTATTGAATATTATTAGTTAACCCTTATGAATTTATAAATAGTTCGTTAGTTTATTTTTAAGACAAATTGCACAGAAAAATGTACAGAAGTTGTTTTTGAAAATGAAATTTGAATACCTAAACCGGACAGTGGTGTTCTCTTCATATAAAAAGAAAAAGATAAGTTGTAGCTTTGTAGGTATGCCCTTTTCGACCAACCCTAACTCAGAGGTTCGTATAGAGGTATTTTCGAAAAAGAGGAGAAAACAAATGATGCCCTAGTTGCGCTATAGAAAGTTTTATAATACATAGGAGCAAGGGCCAGGCTCTTATCCATCAACATTGATCGCTTAGAGTTGTGCCATAATAGGTCGCAATCTTGATTGAAAAAGGAGGAGCCGAACCGATGAATATAATATCTACTTAACCGCAGTTGTGCATAAACTCAGCTTACAGTGCACAAACTAAATCCAGACAGAGAGCGTCAGAGATCCATTTAGTGGTTTCCTCATTTGAGCGCAATCTAATAAGGACATCGAAATAGTGATAGCAGGGGAGGAGTTCGCCAGTGAGCAAACAGTAATAACACCATACTTTGAACGATCCACGTTGGGAGTGGTGATGTACCCTGTATGTAAAATTACTATGTATGAATGATCCTACGAGTTTTTCGGCTATGCACTCAGTATCTGTTTTTGGTTTACTAATAGAACACCCGCTGCCGAATAATAAGTCACATAAATAGCAGGCCGCTACAAAGTTGACATCACTGCCATCTAGATATATATGCGATGGGATGGATCTCAACAATTGCTTGTATTTGGAGGTAGACTTTTGTAAAATGAAGAAGTTTATGTCTTGATTCTCATTCGTGTGAGCTAAATCTTCAAGACCTTAAATATGTCAACTAAAGCGTGATATGCCTTCGACCACCACCAACGAAAAGGACAATTTTGCCGAGTACTGCTTTCACGAACTCGGAGACTAAATGTATTTAAAATCAATGTCCTTGACACAACGTTAATTCTGATAAAGGACCATCATTTCGGTACAGCAGGTAAAAAATAGCACACGTGGGGCGCAAAAGTCATAGCCAGCACGCAAATGTTAACAACTGCATTCCAGATTGCTCACAAGCGACAACATTGTTCCGGACCACCACTTCGTTATAGCAAATGTACGACTCGCGAACGCCAAGGCAAAGCAAAACTCAAATGAATACACTGATAAAACCTCCAAAACCTCTGGAGGAGTCTTACTTTGCCAGCATCAATTGCTAAAGACCAGTGGCTATATTGTCAGTAATCTGATCTGTGCCCCAGAAAAATCTATAATGATACCACTGGAGCCTATGACGTCCAAAATGAATCTCGACAAACATTTTTGACATTCGTGACATTTTAAAAGTCTATACACAATTGCCTATCATATGGGAAGACATCACCCACTAGTCAAGACTGTCGTATTGTCCGACACAATGAGAAGCTAGAGCTCTGATGTGAAAGACTAGGTCTACCTGAACTGTAAACTTATATAACAACGAAACCATTGCAAAAAAAACAAGCAAAAAATGTCAACTTCCAATCACAGTTTCTTCCTACTAAAAGGCAATTAAGAGATGAGTCCATCTCATAGAGAAAGGAGAAAATGCTCTATCAGGCCCTAATTGTACTGCATGATGCAGAAACTTATGCAAACGCGGATAAAAGATTCATTGGTTGCTTCGAGAAATCTCGTGTGGATAAACGGAATTTGGAAGAGAATATAAAACAATATGATGTCTGAATACATTGGTTTAGACCGTAAAGATATACGAGTACTACGCTAATGTACAACAACTTTCTACTACGGAGTCTTCAAATCTATCAGAGAGCTGTAGGAGAAGACCTCAGCTTCAGTGACGCACTAAATTAGAAAGGGATCCCTACCAAATCGGTAAGCGCAACTGCAGTTGATTGAGCTTAATTGAGAAAGTGTGTGGTTAAGGGTCAGGTTTAGAACGGTCTGCGAATACACCTAAAGCAACTACAAGTGTCCAATTTTTAACAACTTCAAGGCTCTCCATTTTTATTCTGCGTTAGGGAATAAAGCTACAATATGCTGAAGAAAGCTGGGGTGAACTGTTAACACCTTTTAGCTTGGGAATAACACTTTTTATGGCATTTACCCAATAATATAGCACAAAACAGTTAGTAGAGGTCAGAATTGCAGAGGATTAACTCGGAAGATCTAAGATGCAAGAGACTAAGGGGTAATAATACACGGGAAAATAAGGTAGGTTCCTCAAAGTAAAGAACCCTAACAATTTAGGTCGTATATATGTACTTTCATTGTGGCAAATTTTGGATTGCAGACCTTACAAAAAAAGCTTTTCACCGATTGCGTTAAGTGCTTGTGGTTACCTTTCTGTGAAGTGTAAGCAACACTCAATGAAAGGTCTTCATGACTGTCTCTCATATAAGTGCTTATGCGAGTTGCTTTATAGTGAACGTTTAAATTTGTGAAGTGAGTCTTAGAAATTATTCCATCTATTGTGTTCACGGGGTAGGAGTAGCAATGTCATAATTTTTTACGGCATGAGCTAGGTATGACCTCAAGAGCACGTCATGATACCTGTCAGGGATTCACATAACACTCTACCATACATTGCCTCACTCCCTCCTTTTGAAGTTTTTATTTCAAGTACGACCATTTTAGTGTAGTGTAGACTCGGATGCAATCTCAGTAGCACGGTATTTCAGAATTCGGTCTCCTAGTAAGCGTCACAAAGTAGGCAAAACATGGCGATTTTGAAACCCCTTTAGACTTGCCGTTGCCAAAAGAAGCCCAGTTGAGAAAAATCAATGTTCCAAAGTCAAAACTTCTGGCCAAGACAAAATCAATCAAGTGGTTCCCTGTCAACACTTTTCACAACTCTCTGTACGTATCTTTCATGTGAAATTCTCTGCCTTATAACACAAAAATCTAATGGATCATACATACATCATATGCATATACGTGCAGATATATACATATACTCGTATGTATATAAATAAAAACAATAAATATTTAACAAAGATCCTACCTGCCTTTATGACTTCCTACCCAGTTTCCGTACAATGAATTCCTTCAGTGGCTGATAGTATTGATATCTCAAGCTGATCATTTCAGGTAGATTACGTATGCGTTCGAAAACCTCCGATTCCGATTCTAATATTAAAACAGCCGAAATTGCCATTGTGACCACCACAAATATGAATGACGGTATAAACGCATGCAGCAGCTTGAATTTTCGAACACTTTTCGCACTGTTGGCAGCGTTCTGCAATCGCATTTTCTCCTGATGCGCTAGACCGCTATTTGTATTGTTGGAAGTACTCGAATTAATGGCGGAATTCGGTAATGTAAATTGCTTTCCACCGGCGCCATACAGCATATGTTGTTTATTCGTTGTATGATGATGCAGACGTTGGGTTGGATCAGCATACGGATTCGTTAAGCCACTATCTGTCGATGAATGTTCAACCGAATCACGGAAATAATAATCGGGAAGGTCAGACGCACCGCCACTGGTAATGCCACCACCGACGCCTCCATTAAGACTATCCAAATTAGAGCCGCTACGTAGGCGTGCCGCTTCCTCAGAGACTGGCTCCAAACTTGATGGAATTTGAATGCCGTCATGAGGTATCGGACCGTAGATAATGTTACCTAAATGATCTGTAGTTGCGGCCATAGTACAGTTGCCCAACGGTTCAGACATTGTTGAACGCGGTAAACTGCTATAGCCTGTATCAATGATACGAGGGGAATAGGGGAATTTATAATCGCTCGATATATATGAGTTACGTAATAGTTTACGGATTTGTGCTAGATCGCCTTGCGGACTGGACGGTGTGGCGGGTACACTACTAGCCTTGCGTTTACTCGCCGTCGAGTTTGTCATCTTTTGTTCGCGCAACGCATTGATGCTCTCGGTGAGAATTTCACGCTCTGTACGGCCGGTGTATTTGAATTTAGTGCCCCAAGAGAAGAACCCACCGCCGGAAACCACTGAGGCATTTTGGCTGTTTGGAAGTCTACAAAATATTGAAAATATTTCAATCATTCAAAATCAGTTATTTAAAATATTCTTACGTAAAAAATAACATCTGTTCGATGGCACAACGCCAGACATACCGACAAGCAGCTCCTGATGGGCATTTAAATCCTATTGTGTGTTTTTTCTAAAAACGAATTCATTGAATCAAATCCGTTGAGGTTGAGGAAGAAAGGTGACAAAACTTACCGGTTCTCGACTGGCATCTGTATAGCTAAGATGAGCTATGAACATTTTACCTTCAAAATTAAGTTTATGTACTTCAGACCACCGAAAATGCTGTGATCTTTTTCCAGATATAAACGTGCTAATACCCGAGTGATTTATGCCAATGTATAGTTGTGATCCTCGATGATCTTTCACCGGATGTGGATCTATACCGTAGGTTTCTAGTCCTCTGGCAATTCCCATGAATTCGTCCATCGCCACAGATGGATCCTGACCTGGTTCACGTTTTTTGTGCAAATCCATGACTTTCTTTTCAAGTGCATCTGTTTGCCGGAGGGCTAAGTGCATTGACGAGACGTAGTCACCCACATGAAGTTCACTGTCATAGTCACCTAGTTCCTCTATATATAAAAAAAAAAGAAAGAAACAAACAACTTTGTTGAAATTAGAATAAAAAAAAATATGTATCTCAAATAAAACCTTGAACAATTAAGGCTCCTAACGCAGACGCTTCACCCATCGAACAGTATAGTCGTCCATGCCGTAGGTCTCGTTTTAGTTGCTGATAAAGCATAAGGCGTCCATTGCCGGTCAGTCGAAATGGATCAGCTGGATAGAATTTGACACGAAAGGAGAACAAGATCGGATCGATATCTGAAATGGCAAAAAAATCGTTTAAGATAGGGCTGAGTCTTGGTTGAATGCGATTGGCTTCAGGAACACACTTTAACTTGGTTTCCAGAGTATCCATCTGATAATTACGATGAAACGTTGGATCCCCTGTTACTTGACGATAGTGGAATAGGAGCATATCTACGAAGTGCCTACCCTTCAGTTACTATCTATTCTTATATAATGAATAGTAAGACTTACAACGATCGATTTCTTTTACCGAACTGACGACGCCAAAGGCATCTTCTTGCTATGATTCCCGCAAAGAAGCGGGACAGAGATTCATCCTCCGTACAATTATGCAACACTTAAATGGATGCAAAAAATCCAGAGCGTCGGGTGTCAAGCTGCAAAACGGGGGGAACAATTGCAGGGCTACGATATTGAAGTTAAGAGTGGATTTCTCAAAGGAGCAACCTGTTTTATTTCAGAGTGTAGAAGAAAACCGTTTCGCTTAAAAATAACACACAGATATTGAACTATGTAATATCGACTGTAACGGGCTGGAGCACAGCTCTGCAGTTGCTCTCAGTCGAATGTGTAGTCTCTCAGTTTCATGGTCGAAACTTGGTTCCCAGATCAGAATCAGCTCTAGACAACTCATATAACTCAAACTGCAAGGTAATACGAAATACAATTGGATGTAGTAATCAGTTGTGATGCGGATAAGGCCATTAAATACGCCTGGCATAAAATTATGCCACACAAATTTATAAATCAGCTGCTTCTTCAGCTGAAGATAATCTTAATTTCTAACTTACCACTGGCCTGTACACCAAATTCACAGTATCGGGGCTATCAGCCTGAATTCTTTGCTTCTTTCCTTTGGGGAAAATATGCGCGAAACTGCTTTGCGAATGCATCCTCCGTCTTAGATTCAACGAGCACCAGCGCAGAAGGTCTTGCGATATTTTACTTCAAAATTTTGTTTACAGAATTGTGCACTAGATAGGAAGGAGAATGCAATTGGTATTACGGACGACATAGACGGGACCTTAGGGTGACGCAACTTCGGTAGGCGAATTGGAAGCCGACTTTCACTGAATTGGATCCTGAATCCTGCAGCTTGAACGACTCCCATCACATTTAATATGCCCTTAGAGTTCAATTTCAGTCCAACATCTCTTACCAACTCTGCTTTTGTTCATACATCTTCATGGCCATATTTTTCTGTGGGAACAAGGCACTCAAATAAAAAACTAGTCCAATGTACTCCTTATATGCTCGTTTGAATATAAGAACTCATCATATCAGCGGCACAGAAAGCTGATTGTTGTTATCACTGTGACAGCAAGCGCTGCAGGAGGTACGCTCACTTAAACATAGTGCCTCAGTAAGATGCCAGTAAGCAGTCTTTCTTATTCAGAGACAGCAGTAATGCCGCTGGCTTTCGTTTGCCTTGCCTACAACCTGGCGCACTTGGTGCATTAATTACGATCAGAGCAGCTTTCGACCTGCCTTGAAGGGATGAGTAGGGTTTAACAAAAACTTAAGCGCTACTTGACTTTCACTTAACGTCGAGTGAAGTCTAATGTTGGTGTCCTTTACAAAGCCGCCAGTGCCACATTCTTAATTCGTGTTGGAGTTATCTGTGAAGATCTGAGTATTTACGTACCTTGGATCAGATTATCAGATCTAGCTGCAGTCAGCAGACTGACTGACCAATCTCTGTAGCAGAGAAAATTGACCACAACTAGGTGAGAGGATTTGGGGTTCTAATGAAGCTACACCCCGAACCACAAAAGCCAAAGAAACGAACAACATCGTAGATAACCTACACAACAGGATTCGAGAGATGAATCAGGCTAATAGAGTAAAAATTAAACTAACAAGGTACGTTATCAAAATAAAATTACTCGACTTCAATAGAGGAGCTCTCTTGCGACTGTAAAAATATAACCCAATTTGACAGAAAAGGAAATCACGAAATATAAATAAGACTAGGAAGATCCCTACGAGGATACTAAAAGCATCAACGATATAGCCTATTGAATTCAGAGCGAACAACTGAGAAAATATGGAGAATGCATACAAACGGAACGGAGAAGTGAGGGACGTCGACAGAGGTCTGGGTTCAATGTCAGGCAGTACACAGAAAATCTGATTAAAAATATGTCTGACGTCATTACCCTTTTGATAGGCAATAGAAAATCGTTGAAGGTCGACATATCAGCTTATGAAAAAATGTATCAATGTTCGGCTTTGAAAAACAAAGTAGGTGGAGAGGTTAGACCGTTGTCCACAGAAGACTGTCACGTGTTCAATTTATTTATTAAAACCCGTTGCAATGGGAATGAAAACAGCATCATCGCTAATATTACACCAATAACGCAATAACACTGAGAATTAAGTGATATCTGTGAATGACATTTGAAGGACATCTAGTTATTCTCTAAACTGCTTGGTGCGTCGCTTTCCATCTGTTTGCTTTTTTTATCTGGATCGATTTTCAGTGTCCTCGGCTCCAATACATAACTATTACAAAGCCGTACATCAGAGGAGCATTAATGCGGCCTAACCAGTTCTCAATTTTTATGCCGACACGTCGAGATACAAATCAACCTCAGCACATTCTGATTCGTAGTGTCAGGATAGAATTTTTACTTTTACCCTTATTGAATAACTTACACAGTATGACTCGTCCTGACTTTGTAAACGCATAAATCCATATGTATGTACTGTTAAGTACTTCCTCTGAGTAGGTATAGTCTTGGGAGTTTTAATTTAAATTAAACGTCTACATATAAGAGTCACTTGTCATGCACTACGATGCCCTACATTGTGACACACTTACTCTTACCCTCATCCATTTGATTCCCAAGGTATTCCCCCATATGTTGATTGTTACCTGCCAGTAAACAAAGCCCAACACGAAAGCCCCATCTGCTTTCAAGACACCCAGTTCTGGTCTAATCATCGTCATCTATTCAGTACTCACCCTTAACTTGTTTAATAATCGACTTGGCCAAATCCAGCCAGTGCTGCAAGATACAAAATACAAAATAGAAATTCAAAACTAAATCTAGGTCACACATTATCTCAAAATTAGCATACCCTCTGTTTTCCAGTGTCCACATATCTCAGACCAAAGTAATCCTTTTCCTTAATCTCCAGTTGATCGCATAAATATTCTATAAGAAAGCTGCCCTTGTGAAATGGCTAAAATTTACGGTTTGTCGCAACAGCACCAGCAAAATCAACATCAACAGCAACAGCAGCAGCACCAGGATACCAGTGCACGATAATTTTGATCAATTATCCCAGACCCAAAATATTCAGAAGAAAAAAAAAAAAAACAAAAATCGAAAAATTGCATATTAGTCACTTCATATTCTAATCCAAACAATTAAAAGGGGGAATCCCCTTTAAGTACTGTACTAGCCAACTACGACCAGAGAAGGCCACATCAAACAATCCAACAAAAAATAACCGTCCCGTGAAACCATTTTGTTTTTCCTTATTTCTTCCTCTCACGCAATTCTCAAAAAAACACATTCGCCAAGTAATTAAACAAAAATAAAAATAAAATAAAATAAAACATACACTCACAAGGACATGAGAAGGAGGAAGGAGGAAGGAGTCTGGCCTAGCCTGTTCTGGCCTGACTCCGTCATGAAGTCATTTGCATTTCTGGGAGAGAGATGGCCGAGTAGAACATCACAAGACGTCGCTAGTCACTCATCGTCGTCGTTATCGTCCTCGGAAGGAGTCTCGGTATGCCACATCGGCTGTGTGTGTCAGGATCCTTTCTTTTTCGACTAAAAATCAATAGCAAAACACAAAAAAAAAATATTTAATAACCGCATTTGGTTGTCGCCTACTGGTTATTATTATCCTCTCGTCAGCAGCGCCTTGCATTACGAAGCGAATACTCGTAGGGCTGCTTCATAATTCCAGAAACACTCTGAACCTTACGGTATAATGAAAATTTGAAATATAGAATGGAACAAGACAACACGGTAATTTGAAAGGCGGGGGATCTTGCATGGCACAAGCCAAAGCACGAGTATGACTTTGAGTTCCATCTCTCACACAAGCCAGCATACTCGTATTCAAGGGCCGGAAGTGCAATAAAACATTGCCGCATGGGGGACTGCTGTTCTACAGCGTATTTATGGGCTGACATTTTAGGATGTCTGTGGAAAAAGTGGTTGGCCTTTTTTCTATGATTAGAGTTGCCAAGTTGTGGTGTATTTTAATGAGGGGGAAACGCATTAATGATGTAATAGACGTATTAAGAGAGAAGGCCACTGTGGCATATAAATGATACAAAAGCTATTCGTAAACTGACGATTTAGAAGATACTTAGCATTGAATCTCTGATGAAACTGTACAGCAGGACAATGTACGTTGCAATGTATTTACACAAGAAATAGCCTTTCACTTTGGAAGTAAGTGGATAGCTGCATACGAAGGATCCAGTTCTTAAGGTTTACCATCCGGATGTTGAAACCGAGCGCCAAACAGACGTTTCAAAATGAAGGTTTAGGGCAGTTCTACTCTAAAAGCGAGACGGTTATGTACTTCAATTCCGTCCTACTCATACAGTTAAATGTAACATAGCACATCTGAAGCTTATGCTAAGAACCCAATTTGTGGGTTGTTGTCATTGAGGCCAAGATTGACCTAGTCAATGCAGATTGAACGAAGAGCGAGAGCGATGCTTGGGTACTTAAAGGCTTTTCCGTGGAGGATAGCCAACTCCATCATATAAAAAGGGTAAAGGATGCATAGGACCCACTCAAAACCGCGAATCTCAGCAAGATGTAAACAATGAGACAATCTGAAAATTATAAGACATGAGTATTATACAGGTCACAGGTCAATGATTATTTTCTAATTCTTTATACTGAAAAATAACTTTGCTTTTGTACCTTTTACCATGATATGAGTATATAAAGAGAAATCTGTTTTATTAAGTATAATCGGGAAGGAGCGGTGAGAGAAGTTAGTATGCGAATGCACCTTGCAGCGATACTTTGTGTAACAGTAGCTTCAAAAATTACCCCAAGAGGTGAAAGATATCGTAGTATCTTAAGCCTAAACTACTAGTATCAGCTGTGAGAGTCATGACTTCGTGATCAAAACAGTAAATCCCAGACCACACCTCAGTAACACCAACGAATTAACAACAGACTTATGAGTACCTAGAAATCTGAACCTGCCCAAAAGTTAAGCTGACTTTCAAGCTTCTTCGTAGAAACAGTGGAATTAGCTTGAAACAAATGTTACTCGTAGCATAAGTGATCAAAGAAAGATTCGAAGACGGACTTTTCCTATTGTAATTATGTGAAGGGCTTGTTTGAAAAAACCGGAATTCCATGTGTTCATTCGGACTGGTGTCACAGACATAGACAGTTCCAGAAAATGTTTAAAAGCTGTCCTTTTCCACAATGGAAATAAGTTCTCATCAATTTTTTTTTTTATAATCAGCGCGCGCTCAAAGGCTTTTTGTACCCTTAAAATGTTCGTACACAGCGCGGGCGAAGGAAATTTAGGGAGGAAGAAAAGGCAGGTACCGATGTACATTGTTTTTAAATGTTTGTAAATTATAACGACTAGGAAACACAGAGCACGGCAGGGCATTCCATAAGCGCGTTGTACGGCTTAGGAAAGAATCACGATATTTTAGAGTACGTTCGAAAATGGGCTTGAGGGTATACTGATGAGCATTCCTAGCGAGACGGGTGTTACGGTTGAAAGTTTGAATCGACGGAATGCTACTGGCGATTTCAATGGAGCACTGGTGGAAATAGCGATAGTTGTCATCTATGTATATGCTCATTCAGCCGTCTATGGCTTACGAAAAGTGAAAATGGTGTTTGAGAATTTAGAGTATCATTATATGTAATATATGGTACTTGGCCAGTGATCGCGGATTTTATTTTAAATGGCTTTCTGGTGGGAACGCAAGGTGGGTATAGCAAACATCCTTGCTACCTTTGCTTATGGGACAGTAGAGCAGATAATTCGCATTAACAGCAGCACTAATGTCCTTAGCGAACCGAGTTCGAGATAGGGAGACATAATGTTAAAAGTGTCCTAATTGTCGAGCCTAAACACATATTGATCAATCCATTGCATATAAAATTAGGCCTTATGAAACAATCCGTGAAAGTTCTTCGTCAAGATTCTAAAACTTTTCTCGGAAACAAAAGAGCTGATTTCGAATATGCCTGAAGACTCTAAACTCATGGGTTGCAGAATGTCCCGTAAAGTGCATATGTTAAATGCTTACTTGGACCAATTTGAAGAAGATGCCTATACGGAAGAACAAGATTTGATGAATTTTGAATGTCGCTATCAGGGCCAATATAACGAGAATGAGAGATTATATTTGGGGACTAACTTGTACGGCACAGACACAAAAGAAATATTATTCATACATATATGCACATAGTATTTATTTTTAAGTATTCTTTTGTATTTTTTATATATTTTATTGCTATACTTATTTGTTTTATTTGTTTTAAGTTGTTTCTAGTTTTAAAAATTCGATGCAAAAGTTTATTTTTAAGTACAAGGTGGGCCATAATATATGAGCTTGCTTTAGAATGTCCTTTGTAGTTCGTGCAGTAAGCGCCCTTGAACCATCCTGCTGGAACCACACGTCCTCCAGTTCTAATTCATTCAATTGAGGGATGACAAATTCGTTGATCATGGCTCTGTAGCACTCACCGTTTGGATCGCGCCGTTCTAACAAAAAAAAAAGTGGTTCGATGACTCCTCCAGCGTAAACAGAACACCATGCAGTGACTTTGACTGGATGTAATGGCTCTTCGTGCATTACTCACGAATTTTCAGTGCCGAGAACCGCAAAATTTCTCGTCCACGTATTCACAGTAAGCGGAAATGTCACTCATGATTATTTTTGACGCAAAATCGTCGGCTTCGACGCGATTCACGGCCAACACCCATCAACTGATGAACTGTCTGCACTTTGTAAGCAAACATCCTCAAGTCTTTCACCAAAATTCGCGGCAGAGACGTGGGTGGAATAGCCTCTACGAGATCTTCATTCACGACAGCGATATTCTCGGCCGAACGAAAAGAACGAGGTCTCCAGGTCCTGCTCGGTCCCGTGTTGTTTCAGTCTCTAAGAGGAGTGTGGCTAAATGCCGCATTGAATGACCAGTGCGAGACAGGCGGCCAGGAAAACGGGCACAAAATGCAGGTTGGCCCAAATTAACTGACGAACTGTTTTTCAAAAACATCCTAACGATTACTCCGCATTCATTCAGGAGTATAGCGTTTCATTGCTTATTCACAGAAATTCTAATTCTGTTTGCTTCACAAATGTCAAAACCGAATTGATATTCGACGCCATTTGTAAAATCTATTGTACTTTTCGTCATACATTATGGCCCACCTTGTACAAAAAAGAGACAAAAAAAGGAACTGTTCTTAAAATCCGTATTTTCATTCTGACAGCCAAATAAGCAAACTTTTTTAGGTAATCTTTTTTTGTTTAATTAGAAGTGTGGGAAAAATAGAATCAGATAAGCGACACCTCAAAATTTGTGATGACCGGCGTTATTGATGACGATTAGGATATACAATACCTGACGAAAATATGGACAATTATGAGGGACAACGGACTTATCGATAGCTTGGCTATAGATTTGTTCTTCAGTAGTTTGACTCGATTGTACAACGTATTAAAATCGTGCTGGAAACAAGAAACGAAGCAGACTTGACGCAGTTGATGGAGAGAAAATTTCTGGGCGAATTTACAAGAAAAAAGTGTAAATGCAGCAATTTGGCTTGGATTGGAATTAACAAACAATAAAGACTACAGACAGTATTAGCAATGGAAAAGGCAACAAATAAAACCAAGCAGTTACACTTTAACGTCTAGCCTAGACTTTTGTTTTCATCTCAATAGGCCTGTCTGCTGTCGATGGGTGGATTCAAAACTTCAGCTTATTCGTTTAGTTTCACTACATGTAGGAACAGTAAGTAGAAGATAGCAATGAAGGAGCAGATACATAACCTATAAAATATTAGTAAATGGAAACTTGGTACTTCACCAGAGGCAAACATTGTCGAGTGCAGAAGGACGCACAAGATAAGACGCGACATAAACGGTAAGATTCAGAGGTGGCAAGATAAGTGGCACATGGGTTCAACCATAAGTGAGTTAACTTTTAGAATGTCCTTGTCAGTAGCAGGTCCAACACTTTGCTCCAAAATCAGCCCAATTTGAAAAAGTAGAGAGACTGGAAACACAAAGTGTCAACCCCAGCATCGTTTGCAAATACGTAGCATCTTGTCTAAATCATTTTTTGATATCAAAAGTCGGAGGAGATTGCTTTCCACCTAATGGAGCAGCTGGCGTTCTTCATCGTCATTCTGCACGAGCGAACTTAGCAGGGATCCCAAGAATGGACGTGGCTCTGCATAGTTCGTCTCTGCAGTTGTTAACATATGCGCCGTTGAAATCGGTGGTGAGTATAGATTTGGACTTCTTGGGTTTTGTCTAATGTATTTGTTTGACCAGTTTGGTTACAGGAGTTCAAACACAATACGGGGGTCAACATTTTTTTACGCCATCTTAAGGAGACTGATTTTTCTATGGCTAGCGTAGTTCGGGGGACTTTCTTACTTGTAAGTCAGGCAAATGATGCTGAGTTTCCATCCTACTAGGCATACTTTCAAATCATGGGGATGGGTTAATGTACGCTTTCTATAGGGTCCGCCATCTAACGTTTTTTTTTTTCAACTAGTGCTTATTTCGTGAATGGTAACACTTAGCTCATGTCTGATTTGACAGATAATTAGTTTTATCCTTCCGCTGAACGAATATGGTTGTGTATACGCTTCGCTAAGTGGGCCTGCGATCGACTTAGAGAAGATGCCGATTTTGCCAAAAAAATCATCTTTTCAGATGAAGCTCATTTTGATTTTAGCGGGTATGTAAACAAGCAAAATTGTCGCATTTGGGGCGCAGAAAACCCGCACGCATACATTGAAAAGTCGATACACCCAAAACGAGTCACTGTTTGGTGCGGATTTTGGTCCAGAGGCATAATTGGGCCATTTTTCTTCGAAAATGAGCAAGGAATGGCCGTTACAGTCAATGGCGATCGTTATCGGGCCATATTGAACGAATTTTTGTTCACAAAAATTGAAGAGGAGGATATTGGCAACATTTGGTTTCAACAGGACGGCGCTACATGCCACACAGCCGAAGCTACACTCGATGTTTTGCGCCCTGTTTTTGAAGATCGCATTATCAGCCGCAGAGCTGATGTCGTTTGGCCACCCCGGAGCTGCGATTTGACACCGTTGGACTATTATTTGTGGGGTGCCGTAAAAGATAAGTGTTACGCCGACAAGCCAGAGACAATTCACGCTTTAAAGGACAATATTCGTGAAGCTGCACACAATCGATAATGTGCTTAAAAATTGGACCGATCGTGTAGGCTACTGCATGGCCAGCCGAGGCAGCCATTTGAATGAAATTATTTTCCATTATTAACCGGAAGGAAGGAAATTTGAGAAAATATTCAGTAGTTTTTTTTTATAGCATTTTCAAAAAAAAAAAACATTTTTGGCGGACCCTATACTATATTATCGGCTGCTGCCTTAAATAATGCTCCACTTACTTAAGTTTGGTCGGGAGGACGAAGATATTGGCTTTCTTCGCCCAACTTGAACAGTTTGTTCAAAGTGACAGCGAAATTTGCGACTGCACTGGTCTGGTTCTCTTGACACATTCTATTTACCTCTTTGTTCTTGTCGAAGCCAAACTTAGGAAGACGCAGCAGTTTCTTGTCTTTCTATGCAGCGCCGGGTCGTAGGCGAGTTGTTTTGGTACATGCTTGTCAGCTTTCTTTATCAAACGAGGTGTGGTATAGTGAAGCCCAGTACGTTAGGTTCCGCATTTCTGACAGCTTCTTGGCGTTCATGGCTCAGATCATCAGGTTGCGTCGGACTTGATGTTGAGGGATACGCGTTCGGCAAATATTCCGGCCTTTGATTGCGGTTACAGCCGATTACTGTTATATCTGCTTACAGAATTTCAGATTTTGAATGTGAGGAAACGCTGTGTTAGCTATACTGATATTCTGAGCCAGTAAGCTGAGGTTTATTTTCAGATGTTGGGTCGTGTAAACACTCCTTTTGGACTGTACTATCAAGGGTATTTGTTTCTCAACGTGAACGACATATTTAGGGCACTGCTCGTAGGTTTTTTTGAAGAGCTCGTAGAAACATTTGGTACCACCATCTATTTCTGGCTAAGTCTGTCTTCCTGCAGATCCGGCACTCTAACGCTAAAACTCACCCTGAGTGATGCAATAACATCCGTAAAGGCTACCTAAAGTCAGCACGTCTGTAACGAATTCTCACGTCCGTAAATTATGTTGGTGGGGCAAAAGTAAAGTCAAGTATCAACGTCATCATAGAACAAAAGTGGCCCAGAGTCAAATAGAAAATCTCGATGCTCTGTTCAAGAAATTTACAAACAAAAGGCCCACAAAATTTTGTATCCAATAGGATGCGATGTGTTGTTTGTAAATAAATCCATCAGAACTCGCGGGACTACATATATGGATGCGAATGGATATTGGATTAGTGTTCAATTGTAATTATTTTGTTGTAAGAGATACTCGTACTAAAGGCAGCAAAATGGGGCCAACAAAAGCCTGTTGCGTTTGTAAGTAGTTTTTAGGTACTCTGCTTTGAACTGCAAGTTCTTGAATGCATGAAAATACATACAAACATATGTAGATACCTTTTATTATATGATTCGATATGAATGCCTCTGACGCAAACATGATTTTACAAAGAATGTACTGCCAAAGAGCAGTGCTTTAGAGGTTTTCTGTTAATTTTTTTTTCATTTATTTTTTTAAGAATTCTTTTTTCAAAAGAACAATAAACGGTTGCAAGTACATATAGGTATTCTCTAAATGTATTTCTATTAACAAAAGACCTTGATGGAGCCTTGTTTCCAAACCTTGATAGAGATCTTTTTGACAGGGACCAAGGACATTCAGTTCATTCAAACAATAGCAAATACAAAAAAAAAAAAAAAAATCACACTCTAACAAGAAAAACTTGAAGAAAACATTTGAAAAAAAAAAAAAATTCCAAACCACTTGTCCAATTGATTTCCCAAGCATCCACTTCCAGTGCGAAATCAGATCTAGCTAAGCACAATTCACAACAATTCTCCAGCTCTCGAGGAGGACTTGTCACCCGCAAATACCTAAAACCCTTTAAGTTATATCCTAATCTGGCAACACTTATCCTATACCCTTTTTTTTTCTCCATTCTGTCCACCCATTAATGTCAAAGAATTTTCGAATGAAGGAGGAAAACGAGGCGCACACAGAAGCACACAGCCACACAGTAAATGTGTAAACGGGCAGGGAGAGATGCGTTCTAGTGAAGGCGTACGACACACCACCACCCACTCCTACACCCCACAGACTTATTGTTATTTAAGGATATGAAGGATATGATTTTCCCCTGAATGCCCTTTAGATCTTTATGTCATTAATAAATCGCGTTAATTTTCGCTGTATATTTATGGATCATCTTTATCCTGATTCCCTTCCCACCACTCGAATGAAAGGTGAAGCATTACTGGTGAATAGTTGTGATTGTGGTACGTGCACTTAAAGCGATTTTACCGCTGACCGCTTTTGCTCACCTGAAATTCACATTCGAGGACGTCGGAGTCCTCAAGGAGTCGCACTGTACACTTATACACAATATTGCTTTCATTTTTATTTTTAAACATATTGGCTCAAAGGATGTGGGCGTTTATACTTTCTTTTTTTTTTTCTCTCTCTCCTTTTCCACTCCACTTTAGGGCCTTGCTTTTTTTTTTTCTTATCTTATGCACACTCACGTACACGAGAAGGACGAAAAAATAAATAATAAAAAATAATAAGATAAAATACAAATTTTATTCCTCGCACTTTGCACGGAAACTGAAGCACATCCTGGGAATTCCTGCGGCTGATTCTTTCATATTTTCGATTCTTATTTTATTTTTTATTTTCTAAAAATTCTTATTGGAATATGTTCGCGAATAATGTTAATGGGAAAATTAAAAAAAGAAATAATAAGAAGGTAACGTATATAAGAAAAATGTGATTTTTTTTTTTGTCGTTCGTGTTTTTCACCCTTGCTAGAACGAGTGTCCTGCGAAAAGTGCTTTCGGTAATAAAAATCTAAAACTTAAAAACTACCACCGTCGGCCGTCGGTCGCCGCCACCGTTTTTAACGTATACACTTGACAAGTTGGGAAACGTCTTTCGGCAGGATTCGGCTGGCTGATGTCGGTGTGTTGTGATAGAAGTTGAAAGTGACAACAGCAGAGTCGAATTTTAGGCGTTTTCATGGGAACGTCTGAGCGAGAAGGCTAGCATATTCCATTGAGAAATTTTAATTAGACTGAGATGACTTTCTTCTCTTTTTGTGACAGGAAAAAGTCCTGTTTGTAAGGACTATACAGGGTTGTTATAAATCGAGGTGTGGTAATGCAGTTTCCGATTGTCTTAAAATAAGTTCAAATGATGGAATGAACCTTTGCGTGGGGGCTTTTTTAACAGCAAAACTTTAAAAGTCACTGCTCAAATACGATGAAATTGCCGATTGTCATTTGCTGTCTTTTCCCAACAATCCACTAAAACAAATTTACCTCTTTTAGAGAGGTTCCTATCCTTTTGGGTCCAAAAGTTCTGTTTAGTGGTATCTGAGCTTGTTAACTACTTAACTTCCGAAAAAGTCAGAGTCCGTAGGGAACCAGTATGCTGAATAAGGTGAATGAGGCAAAATCTCATGACACAACGGTGCTAGATTCCGCAACGTCAACTGTGCTATACGTGGTCCCGCATTGCCATGTAGCAGAATGGGGCCATGCCTGTTTTTGGCACGGTTCATTATGCATTTTGTTGAATTCTCTAGAGTCAATTGAATTTGATTGGTTCGCCGCGTTTGAGAAGCAAATATGCACAACTTTTTCACTCATCCATCCACTGCAACCATTACGTTTGCAGGGTGTAGTTTCGCCTTACCAAACCCACTGGAAATCTTGCTCTGGCTAGATCAATCTCCTAAACCTTTCCAATTATCACACAGGGCCGACTTTCGTTGTAAGTGATAAATCGATGCAAAAGAGAGTTTAGATGGTATCCGTTCGCCAGAGATATTGGAAAATACAAACGCTAGTATTAAGACATGGGGCATCCATGTTTCAGATGGCTGAGAGCTAATAATTTATGGTTACGGTTAAGACTTTAAGACGAGTTCATCAGAAACTCACACGCCTTGATAATTTTGTATGTCCATATGTCGCCACTGGTTTTTTGTGCATGATGGTAGTAGCATAGGATTTCTTAAAAGATTTTGGAAGACTTGGTCAGAAAAGCATTAAGCAGAGTCATTTGGTGAAAGTCGAGCCAATGTTGGTTCCTGGCAACGTAGCGTCTGTCATCTTTATGGCGGTTCTTTATTTATTCAGCGAGGATTGGAAAATGCGTGCGTGCAAAAGATGCTCTGTTTTCCTATGATTTATTTTGGGTGAAGTCATGCTTCCCCTTTGTGGGCATGCAAGCTAGTATCAAGCTCATATGGTATTAGGAAATTTAGCCTTAATGCTAATTTTAATCGGCGCAACTCATCATATTTATTGGACGGCAGGGACCTCCGCTTTATAGCAGGCCAGGGTCTCTGTTAATTGCTCGCCTAGATGTAGTCAGTTGGGTGTTAAGTTGAAAGCCATTTGCCGCTTCTCAATTTATAGTGTTTTTTTTTTCGTAGCGGTAGTTAACCCATATGCAGAGCCCCCAACCTAGACGGCTATCAGGTTTCAGCGCTGCCGTTGGAATTCTTTCGTGGCAAACCAGGCACAAGTCCGAATTTTAAGTTACACCGTCAAACTCCTGTGATGTTGTTCAAGCAATGGGATGCATGAATATATAAACAAAAAGAAAGTCATTAGTCCGAGAATTTTCAACACATTGAATGCCTATAGTATAGAAACGAAAGCCGCTGTTGAGCACTCATTCAACATATACCAGTTACAGAAGCTTCAAATCAATATGTAATAGAACGTCGAACGTATCTTAAAACAGAAAAATGAATGCGAAAACAAGCCACTCCTATCAAATCCTATTTCCTTGAGTAACTCATACGAAAGCGATTGGGTTTAAAATGACGTCACACAAATCGTAAATCATTCTACAATGTTTCTGCTATAGTTTTGAGTTTTGACCTCTACAGAGTTTCAAGAATAAAAGTGAAAAGAAATTCAAAATAAGCACCAAAAGCGCAGATTTTCCCATGTCAAGTAGATCGTATCAGCACCAGCCTTTATAGACAACGAATCTCCATACCACTAAGTTATTACAACAGCGGAGATGTTCTAGGAAATCCCCTGTTTTATTTGCAATCTTTGTTTTGCACCAGTGACAAGTCAAAAGTGTATCAAAAATAATTATAGCAACACATCAGCTCCTATCACAATAGTAGCGCACACCAATTTGTTTTCTTATTTCATCTTGTATCTCAGCTATAAGTAGCGTCTCCTTGGCCGATACAATATCGCATTCTAGCCTGCCCGATCGTATACATTTGATGACTTCATCAGCTTCAAAACGTAATCCCAGTGTATTTGTGAAGTTCATTGGAACAGCGGCGCTTATCAGTGACCATTCATGGGCGCCAGTGCATCCGAAAAGCTTTGTCGGGCAATTATAATCTGGAATCTATTGACAAATTAAAATTTACGAGGTGAAATCATAATAAACATGAGTCTTACACAGATAGCACCTTTCTTCGAGATGATTGTTGCTTGATTTTTACACGGTTGCAGTCCAGAACAGATGATCGTTGCTTTACGATCACCTGAGAATGTCATCTCAACTTCAATGTGGAGATCTACTCCATCAGAATTTATTTTCCCCGTCGCTCGAATGGATTTTGGTTTCTCACGGTATATCAGCATGACAAACTGTATTGCATCTATACCAATGTCAAGGACGATACCGCCTCCTTTATCGTTTTTTGTGATCCTTTCAATATTGGTTGCATTGTAACCATGTTTGACGTACACTTCTTTCACATCACTTAGGGAATTAAGATCTATCAATTGAGATAGATATCGATAAACTGGAAAAAATCTGGACCATAAGCCCTCCATCAAAAAGACACCTCTTTTCCTGGCCAAATCCAGAAGATCCTTCACTTGCTTCTGATTCATACACATTGGTTTCGCGCAAAGAACATGCTTTCCGTACTCGATCATCATTTTACAGACGTCATAATGAAACGGATTCAAGACTCCGACAAATACAACTTCGACTCGATCATCTGCGGCAAGGTTTTCAAAACTTGTCTTAATCCTTGGTATTCGATGATCCTTTGCAAACATCTCGGCACGTGCCTTAGTCCTACTAGCGACAGCGATCACTTCATGATTGTGTGGGGTAAATTTGTGACTAAGAGCAACGCAAAAGTCGTGAGATATTTTCGAAGCGCCGGCAATACCCCAACAAAGCGACATTATTCACCGAAGATAATTTTGAAACTGGAATGCATCGCAAAGCTCTAGGTGAAACATCAGTGAGTTCGATCACAAGCTGTGAGACTGTAAATTGATTCGCCCATAGCTCCCAATGCCATGATCAGAAGAGAGTGAAAGAGAGTATTCAGGTTTTCGATTATAATTTTACGATCGTTAACTGCATTAAGTGGTGTGGAAAACGAAAACAAACCGGTGACTGCCAATCATGACTAATCGTTGATTTAATTTCGTCGTTTGTGGTCTAAAATACTGTTGAAGCTGCTAGGGGTATAGACTGTCATATGCTAACGTACATCAAACGTCATTTATATGAAATTCATTAGCTTCTTCTGATGTCTTGTCTTCAAATGAACACCCGTTTTCCATTTCCATGGGAGCAAAACCAGTTTGATGAGATCGGAGAGCTTTCCCTGGTTCTGCCATGAAAATTGAACGACATAGGCGTTGGTTGTCATCATTCTTCAGTAGATACAATGCCTGGACAGCCATAAAATTTTTGATGACAGAAATGGAAGTCTGCAGTTTAGGTCTTAGACGTTGTTCATATTATATGTAAAGTTTGCATAATATTCTGAATGGTGAGTACATTGGTGCAATAGTTTACCACATATGTGTACTGGATTTTCCAGCTCACCTATCACCGACTTGTTAACATGATACAAGGGAGACGAAGGTCCTACCAAATCGATAGATTACTCGGTGGCCAACTAGGCTGGACACTAATAAAGTGTCGCTTGGCAAATCGGCGCTTTAGCGGTATTACGTCGCTTCACAAGTGGTGCATATATCGCGATAGATAACGAAGAATCATAAGCCGAACAGGCGGTTTCAGATCCGTGATCTTGTATATACAGATGTGCTGCGTTACTCTGTCCGATTTGCATATAGTTCTTCCTACTTTAAACGTGCTCGGTGGTTCTAGGAACTAATTTATGCTATTTATGCTGGAGCAAACATTGTATGAGAGATAAATTCGAGACTATAACCGAGTATTTGGATTGTCGGGGGAAGATTGAGGTAAGAAGAGTAATTTAGGAATATGAGCGAAATCCTGGTAACAATCTGCATCAAGACTTAATATGCCAGGGCAAGCAGGAGATGCACTTGCACTTCCCGAACTAAGAACTACAACTTCAAAAAAGGTTACTTCCACGAGCTCTTCGACCAAACATATCAGAAATGTCCTTATATCGTTAAGATCGTCCTTGGTGATTTTGCGCCAAGTTTGAAAAGAAAGAAATTTGGCAGTACAGCCGCAAAAAATAGCTTAAATGAAACTACATCCGAATGCGGAGACGGAATATCGTCGTAACCAGCACGCTCATAACTCAATAGATACAAAGAAATCTGAAAGTGCCCTGATCAAAGAACCGTCTAGGGTTCAATCTGCTTTCAGTTGATGAAAAGTAAACCTCCAGTATCTTCGATATTCGAAGCCAATGCCAGACTATACCACAACCTTCATGTAGAAAAGATCGGACGCCAAAACACTGAAGAACCACTGTGAGGATTTTGATTACAATCAAAAAAGACTGCTAGAGCCTATTCTGATTGTGGTTTGCAAAAGCTACCGAGAAGCCATAAGGCTTCAGCATCAAGTGCAGAAAAGCAATGGCGACGTTTTTAGAAGTCATCATAGATGCTGCGTAGGGTTTCATCTGACCAGCACTTGGAGAAGCAACGCGTTTTATTCTCTATCTCCATACATTTGCAATTGCAACCAAGTTTGCGTATACGAGTATGTGTACAATCAGAGGTTTGACGTAGCATATGTTTCCTAATAGATGCCACCAATTCTAAGAGTTTTATGAGAAACTGTCAAACAGAGTGGAGATAATTAGGTACTACGTTGTCTGAGCGCCTCGTTGCCCAATTCTGTATTTTGCTCCGTCTGTCGCCTCAACTTATAGAAGCAAAAATTCGTTCTTGTATCGTCCGGCTAACCACAGAATCTCTGTCTGATAGATGGATATGCGTCTTTTGTCTGACTCACAAGTAAGAAGAATCATCATCAGTCTCCTAAAAATCGCGTACAAAATGTTGACTGCTGTATTGTTTGCGTTGGTCTCCCAAACTCTTTAGATTATCAAGAATGACGATGAGGAAGGCCTGCTATTACATAAAAGTCGGAAGCAGTTTCATCGAGAGCATTAATGTAAAAAAATGTAACAAAGTGATGCGCTGTCATTTGACTTTTTTAGTATAATACTTCAAAAAATTGTGCTGAATTCGCCAGCCAACAGCAGAGGTATATATAACTTTTCAAGAATATAAGAAACTGACTACGAACATAATTGCTGCGTTATCGAGTATTGAAACTGTGAATAACGACTATACGCTGTCAGCAAGAAGGGATCTACAACTTTGACAATAACATCTCATCAAAAATCTGACGGAAATCGACATTTATCCCCTTGTCAGAAAACACTATAAGAGGTTGTTATCATCGCAAGGCTGCTATGCGACGCAAAAGCATGGACATTAGCAATGGACGGAGAAACGGGGCAAGACCCTTCGAATGATTTTTGATACCGTTTGCTTTGAGTTGTTGAGAAAGAACTTTTCGGCCTGCATAGCAATAGCAATCTAGTCAGAATAGTCTCAGTTCCCCGAGACAGCTTGTACAGAGCGAATCGATACTTCGATGCTTTCACCTGAAAATTCTTCGATTCCTAGCCGGAGGGACACTGCAGCAGAAAAACACCACGTCTTAGGTGGCGCGCACAAGGAGAGGGATGCTCAACCATCTTGACGTGCTCGGGGAAAATAAATGTATTCACAACCTACAGAAGGACTCTGTTATCTTGACCGATTAATGAAATAAGAATAAGTTGCTAAACGAACGGTAGGAAGTATTCCAAAGGCAGTCATTGTACAATATATGTCATCAGTCAAGTGATGGTGTCATTTGTGAGTTGGTCAGAGCCAATGGAGACCGCTATCGCTCCATGATCAATGGCTTTTGGGATAAATTGAACTAGAAGACTTGGAGATATGTGGTTTCAACAGGACGGTTCAACTTATTGACTTATTGAAAACGAAGTTCGGTGATCGTTGTGCGAAAAGATCAAAAGCTCCAGCGCACCCACTCATGCAAGCGCTTCCATGATGAATGATGTCACATTTTATAATCAATGGTACCAGTTACATATAGTTCAATCCAAAATGGGTATTTTCATTGAAAACTTTAACAGGCATCTTTTTATTTAAAACCAAATTAATGAAAACCCCTGTATTCATTTCTGGTTGTTTTTAAGAAATTAACTTACATCTTTGTAATTCCCTTCAAACGATTTTGATATACAAATTCACAGTGAGTTTTTGTATCATTCAACTGTTCCCAATCAAAATTAGATCGTTCTTAATACATCTAAAATCCCAATTGACTTGGCATCACTTAAACATCGCCACTTTCAACGAATCCACAAAAGTTTCGTTCAAATACTTATCTGTGTTCATTTTTCTTCGGATGAAAGACTTTGTTCTTTGCCGGGTTGTCCTAGAATGAGCTTATTCTATCGTGAATTTTATTGCAATTTATCTTAACTAGTGTGTGTTGAAAAGAATATTCAATAACCTTGTCGAAGCAAAACACAATTTGCCATTGAATTCATTCGAATAACCTGAAAATAGCCCGTGCGTTGTATCCTCCAAGATAACAGACAATTAAAAGTAAAGGGGAACACCACATTTAGTTTTCTTTTTGTCATTTTTGTGTTGTTATCACACATTTTCCGAGTCGAAAGAAGACAGGAGTCTCACACAAAGCAATGGCGTCCCATCAGTACCATCAGATTGCCAATTTACTGGAGAAGGTGAGTTTTGTTAGGGAAAATTCAATTGCGCGTCTTGCTAGTTGCAGTCGGTCAGTTGTCTGAGTTGTTTGCTGGTTTGTGGTATTCTTTACTGAAAATGCATCCTCTGCCACCTGATTTGTAGATGACTTCCAGCGATAAAGATTTTCGGTTCATGGCCACAAATGATTTAATGACCGAACTGCAAAAGGACAGCATAAAATTGGACGATGAGTCGGAGAAAAAAGTCGTCCGAATGGTATTGAAGCTTTTAGAAGATAAAAACGGCGAGGTACAGAATTTAGCTGTGAAGTGTTTGGGTCCCCTGGTTAACAAGGTCAAGGAGAATCAAGTTGAAACAATTGTGGACTCATTGTGTATGAATATGATTTCGAACACCGAACAGTTGAGGGATATATCGAGCATTGGACTGAAAACAGTGATTTCGGAGTTGCCACAAGCTTCGAATTCACTTGCACCGAATGTTTGTCAGAGGATTACAGGGAAGCTCAGCAATGCTATTGAAAAGGTTGTAGCTTAAGTTGTCTTACTGGCAAAAATGTTTTTCTAAACAATTGTGGTTTCTGTTTGATAGGAAGATGTATCTGTGAAACTCGAAGCCTTGGACATTCTCTCCGATCTACTATCACGTTTTGGTGATTTTCTGGTTCCCTTCCATCCGACAATTTTGAAAGCACTTGTTCCACAACTGGGTTCATCTCGGCAGGCGGTTCGTAAGCGAACTATTGTTGCTCTGTCGCACTTGTTAACGTTGGCAAATAATAATGCGTACAATGGTGTCATCGACCATTTGTTAGAGGGTTTGGAGAAGCCACAGAATCAGGGAGCTGTTCGGACATATATTCAGTGTTTGGCTTCCATTTGGTGTGTTAACTTTGGTGAGTCTTGCTTGAAGTGTAAAAGTAAATGTTTTTGCGTTCTTCTAGTCGTCAAGCTGGACATCGTCTCTGCACTCATATTGAACGAGCAATGTTTGTCCTGAAACAGTACAGCCAACGTGATGATGATGAGCTGAGGGAGTTCTGTTTGCAGGCATGTGAAGCGTTTGTTCTTCGCTGCCCAGATGCCATCCGCCCTCACATTCCCATGGTAAGTTGCCGGAGCTTTCCTTCGCTCACTTGAATCTTCCCAATGTTCACTTACAGATCCTGGAATTGTGCATGAAATATGTTACGTACGATCCCAATTATAATTACGAAGCCGACGATGGTGAGTCCGGAGTGGCGATGGACACAGAAGACGAGGAATACGTCGACAGCGAGGAATACAGTGACGACGACGATATGAGCTGGAAAGTTCGTCGTGCTGCAGCCAAGTGTTTGGAGGCTCTAATCTCCACTCGTCACGAGCTGATTGAAGATTTCTATCGAGACCTCTCGCCGGCTTTGATTTTGCGATTCAAGGAACGCGAGGAGAACGTGAAATCTGACATTTTTCATGCTTACATTGCTCTGTTAAAGAACACCAGACCAGCCGATGACATTTCACATGACCCAGACTCAATGGAGCAAGTTCCAGGTCCAATTAGCCTGTTGCAAGATCAAGTGCCGGCAATTGTTAAGGCAATTCAGCCTCTGATGCGAGAAAAATCGATGAAAACCAGGCAAGACTGTTTCTTACTGCTGCGGGAACTATTGAATGCTCTGCCTGGAGCATTGGGAAGTCACTTAAACAACATAATGCCAGGGATAAGCTTTTCCCTCGGCGACAAAAACTCCTCTTCAAACATGAAAATCGACACTTTGGGTTTCCTATGTAGCCTGCTTCAAGGACACAATCCGCAGGTGTTTGATCCATATATCCCTATGCTGGTGCCACTTGTAGTTACCGCAGTATTTGATCCGTTTTACAAGATTGCGACCGAGGCATTGATGGTTTTGCAGCAGTTGGTGAAGGTGATTCGTCCGTTAGATGTGCGCACTGGCTACGAGGTAGTTCCATTTGACCTAGAAAAGCTCTACTCTTCAACATTGCAAAAGTTAAAAGCTACCGACGTTGATCAAGAAGTGAAGGAGCGAGCTATCGCGTGTATGGGCCAAATCATCGCGAATATGGGCGATCTTCTGCCAACTGAGTTGCCTACTTGTTTACCGATCTTCATGGAACGTCTAAAGAACGAGGTTACCCGTTTGAGTTCAGTCAAAGCACTGACAATGATTGCTGGTTCACCGTTGCGCATCGATTTGTCTCCAATTTTGAATGACGTATTGCCGGCTTTAGGATCTTTCTTGAGAAAGAATCAACGTGCACTGAAGCTGAACTCTTTGACACTGTTGAACACCCTGGTCGAGAACTATTCCCATTCATTCGGTCCACAGTTGTTGCAAATTGCCATCAGTGAAATTCAACCGTTGCTCACCGATGCCGACCTTCACGTGGCTCAGTTATCGTTAGTTCTACTTACAACAACTGCATTGCGACAACCCCATGCTTTGGTGGGCATTCACGATCAATTTCTGCCAGCTGTGTTGGTTTTAGTGCGATCACCACTGCTTCAAGGCACAGCCCTGACATGCACTTTGGATCTATTCCAGGCTTTGGTACAAGCCAAGTTACCCGGATTGGGGTATCACCAGCTGTTGGAGAAACTCATGAAGCCCATAGTACAAGGAGCAAACAGTGAACAACTGCATAAACAAGCCTACCACTCGCTGGCCAAGTGTGTTGCAGCACTTACTCTGCAATGTCCAAAGGAGGCTGTTCCATTAGCCTCTCAGCTACTCACCGATCTGCAAAAACGTTCTGGAGACACTCATCTTGTCTTCTGCTTACTGACCATAGGAGAAATCGGTCGTCATTTTGATCTAAGTTCCATTGATTCACTTCCGAAGATCATTATCGAATGCTTTGGAGCGAGTTCTGAAGATGTTAAAGGGGCAGCGAGTCATGCTTTAGGCGCTGTTGCTGTAGGCAGCCTTCAATGCTTCCTACCATTGATTCTAAAAGAGATCGAAGCCCAGCCAAAGAGGCAGTACCTTCTGTTGCATTCGCTGAAAGAGGTAATCTCATCGCTTTCGACTTCTGCGAGTGGCCTTGACCAGTTGCTGCCTTCGGTTCCATCGATTTGGGGACAACTATTCAAACATTGCGAATGCTCCGAAGAGGGCTCGAGAAATGTCGTTGCCGAATGCTTGGGCAAATTGGTCCTTGTCAACCCAGATGAGTTGTTACCATGTTTGCAGCAGGCTTTACACAGTGAGAGTCCACTAATGAGGACAGCCGTGGTATCAAGTGTGAAGTTTACGATATCCGATCAACCACAACCTTTCGATATCCTACTCAAGCAGTGTATTGGAGAATTTTTGTTTGCCCTACGCGATCCAGAGCCTTCAGTAAGACGAGTAGCATTGGTAGCGTTCAATTCTGCAGTGCATAACAAGCCAAGTTTGGTGAGGGACCTACTGCCAACACTTCTGCCGTGGTTGTACTCCGAGACAAAAGTCAAGGTAAGTTGACACATCAAATACAATATAACAGAAGAACAAATCGAATTCTTTTTTGCAGAGCGAACTTATCCGAGAGGTGGAGATGGGTCCCTTCAAACACACTGTCGACGATGGTCTAGATATTCGTAAAGCCGCCTTCGAATGTATGTACACACTGCTAGAACAAGGGTTAGATCGAGTGGACGTTATGCAGTTCTTAGATCATGTTCAAGCTGGATTGTGTGATCATTATGACATTAAGATGCTAACTTATCTCATGACAGCTAGATTGGCTGTCTTATGTCCCGAGGCGGTATTGTTAAGTGAGTATGATTAGTCAGATATGGCGTTCGTTTGATCAGTGTGATCGTGTTGTAGGACTGGATCAATTTGTACAGCAATTGCGTGATACCTGCACCCATAAAGTTAAAGCAAATTCTGTGAAGCAGGAGTATGAAAAGCAGGATGAACTGAAGCGATCAGCTTTGCGAGCTGTTTCAGCATTGGCACAGATTCCTAAAGCTGGTAAGCAATCCAGCAAACAAGTTGATGCCTTTATTTGATATGAATTTTTTTTTTTTAGATAAAAACCAGCAACTTGCTGACTTCTTGAAATCCATCAAAGATACGCCAGAGCTTAATAAAATCTACGATCACGTTCAGAAGGATTCTCTGTCAAATAACAACACCGAAAGTGTTTCAATGGACCAGAGTTAGAAGAATAATTTAAGGTAAGCCCGTCACATATCCTGAACATTCGAAAACCCCTTCTCACACAGATTCCTTTCAGATTCTATTATTTACGTCGATAAACAAAAAAATAAAATAAAAAACTATTTAGTGAGCGAAATTGTGAACTTATACGATACATCAAATTTAAATTAACAATAACAAAAGGTCAACCGCAAAAATAGGGAGAGATACAGTGGGAGGAGTGAGTAGAAGGCTGAGCGGAATACGATGTTGAAGATGAGGCTTCGGCGCGAGCATATGGCAAACAATTACCTGGCCCTAATACTTCATTGCATTTAAGTTTTAAGCAACTTTTTTCTCCGCGCTGCAGTTAATGGATTAATTTTAAATTGTTTTTCAATTTGTTACGAGTATTCCTTTTATGTCCTTTGTTTGAATGGTATGTGCTTGGGCTCACTTTATCTCTCCCCTTTTATCAATCTATGTTTGACTTGTACGTGTGTAAAATGAGCGTTAACAAATAATTCTCTTCAATGATTTTGAAGGCATTTAATTATAAAAACAAACAACAAAACAAACAAGGAACATACAAATTAACAAAGAGAACAAAAAACAATTGAGTAAAGTGTTTCATTGAATTCTATACATTTCGAACGTTTCAACGAAATTTAAAAACTAATAATGGCATCCACGTTACTTCAGGAGATATCCAAGTGGTTTGATTCAAAGGTCACCGTATACAGGTAAGCCACTATCGAAGATCCCTCTCATCTAGTAGACGATATACTACCTGGGTGGCTTCGTTTGATATTTTCAGCGATGGTCAAGCTTCCAGCTAATTTGGGATCGTCGGTCATCATCGGTTATTAGACGATAATAATCAATGCTACGATCTGGCGTTTAGGTGTATTGAAATAGGCAAGATCCGCCTTGATATGAGTAAATAAACTTGTTGATAAGCATTTGAAATTCTTTTGCTTGCATGGCTGGAGTTCCAGTACTGAGGATCAGTTGTGCTATTCATCTTTGCTTTGTGCGTGAATGCATTTCATTTCACTGTTATGGAAGCATACTGGCTAACATACAATTTTCAACAAAAACGTGCGTCTAAAAGACTAACGGAAAATGCCAGAATTTTATTAAAGTATTTGTCAAAACGAGTGGCGCAATTATATTGGTAGTCAGCATTATTATTTATAATTTCCTGGCATCGTCTAGTGCAACTTTCATTTAATTTTTGTGCATACCCTAAACTCAGCGCAAGGCCAATCTGACGTCTCTATACCATTTTGTTCTTTCCAACGCGTCCAGTTGCGATTCCGCTGTTTTGGATCGTTGTTACAAGTATCTTGCAAAATCCAGTAGTAATTGGCCGAGAAGCATCCATAAACATGGAAGTTTTGCTGGATGTTTTACGGTGTGTTGCACAAACTTTTCGTTTTTTTTTTGTCCAGGCTTTCTTCTAATAATTATAAACAAAAAGATATCGCTCATTTGTAAATTTGATGTTGCTCCAATCCCGGTATAAATTCTGCGTTGCCCAATTTAGCACCTTTTCAATATGTTTTTGGGCCAGTAGCAACTTAGGTTTAGTACTCCTGTTTTCGATGCCAGATTCTGCCAAACGGCATCGTTTTGTGTTGATGGATATTTTAATTGCCTTTCTGGACAATTTTTCTTTTGCGTTCCTCAGACTATATTAATTATGGGGTTTTTGCGTGCTTGCCTTGGTCACTCTACCTGACCCATCATCGACATTACCGCATTCGTTATACCTCTTTATCTACTTTCTCACAAATGTCTCTGATGTTTTTAAATATTTTGCAATACTCATTTGCTTCCCTTTTGGGTGATATATGGAAATATACTGAGGAAGAATGCGCGATCGGCAATTAAATGCAGAAAATAATTTGGCTACAAACATATGTGTGTGAGTGAAGTAAAAGAAATAATTTAACGCACGTTTTTCTGGAACACACTGTAGATATATCAGCTGTCCTCGTTGACCTGGGCCTCAATCAATAAATCTATCCGTTACACCACTTGGAATGCGCAACTGAAGGCAGTTTTTCCGTCCACATGTGCGCTCTACTCAAGGTGAAGTCTTATTTTCTTGCGTTGTCTCTCCAGGAAGGAATCGAAAACTTCGGCCAGAGAGTTGAGTCTTAGTCATCACATCGGGAGTGTCTGATGTGCAGGTCGATGTCCCCGTACAGGTCGTAGAGATTACTCTTATAACTGCTCCACTACATTCAGTCAAGCGAGATAAAAGTAAAAGCCAGAGAGAGCGATTTGGAAGGTATCCTCTTCTTCTTGTCTTTTGTACGTTGGTTTTGCGCTCATTAAGGGTTAAACCAATTTGTGCCGTCTTTGTTTCAATACTTGCAAACCCATCAGTGATAATTCGCTGCGTTCTGCCAATGACGTCAATGTCAGCGTATGAGGGTAGTTGGCTAAAGTTTTGCAAAATTGTGCCTCTGATGTTGGCTTGCGAGTTTCCAACAATCGTCTCCAGTATGATGTTGAAGAAGTCGCTTTATCTTGTCTAAACCCATTTTGATATCAAAAGTCTCGGTAAGATTGCTTTCGACTTTTACAGTGCGACGAGTGTTCTCTATCGTCATTGTTTGTTTTTATTTGATTTTGTATAGCCCATCCCTGTGGATATTGTCGATGGCGTCTCCTTAAAATCGATAATCAGGTGGTAAATATCGACGTCGGCTTGGATTTTCTCTAGGTTCTATCGCAGCATGAATATTTGTTCATTAGTCTCTAGTTTTTAACGTAAACCACCTGTCATATAGATTTATGTTTATGGGATGCCCATACATGCATGGGAGCAAGGATACGCCTTGCCATCGCTCTCCGTCAATCCTTTGATATCAATTCGGAACTGTGTTGGAGGCACAAGTTCCACCCTTGGTATGAGTCGAGGCCGACCTTAAACCTCTTGCTGCTCTTAGGATCACAGCATCCAGTACTTATTTGCAACTCTACAATGAGTCAAACCAACAGAAAGACCCTTTCCCGCGATTTGGGTTTAAACCACAGCCACCATGACGCTCCCATAAGGTGGCCTACCTCAACAAGTCAGGCCCGGACCGAAATCCGGGTGGCTCCTGCCGCCAGCAAGACCTATGACCGGCAACATGTAACTGATCAAATCGTAGCAACCTTCAGAGGCGTCATCTGAAGATGTTTACGATAAGACCAGAAATATACTCTGCCCCCGCTTTTTATTAGATGGGCGAAGCTTTGATAATTGGGCGGGGGCCCGAATATTTTGTCAGTTGTGGACTCATCAGATTTGAAACTGCACTGAAAAACAGTTTCAGGCTCTAGGGAGAAGAAAGATGCCAACGAGCCATCAGAGAGCCACACTGCTGGTTTGACGATGAATGCATCGAAGAGCGAGAGCTGCTCGTGAGTTCTATGAGCATAAAGGAAGGGACAAGCACTGGTCGGAAAGTTAAAGAAAAAGCATAGGGAGCATGTGATCGAGGAAATGGAGAGGTGTTACTGCAGGAATAATATTCGAAAGTTTTATTAGAAAATAAAAGGAGCCACCGGCAGCTACAAAGTCGAGTAGAGTCGGAGTCGGTACTGAGCATGTGGAACGGCTACTTCAGCAGGCTGTACAACTGCAATCATGGTCAAAATGCTTGTAGAATGTCAAGGAACTTGTAGACAAGTCTACAGCCTGTGACCAATGTGATTTTTTTAACATCGCTCTAGGAAGGATCGTATAAAACATACTGGAAAACAAAAAGCGCACGATCGTGGAAGATATTAATGTGATTGAAAACATATTGAAGCAGAAACAGCCAAATTGCGTCTGGCGTCACCATTGGCAATTATAACTTCGAGGTAGTTATAGTATTCAAAGAGCGGGAATAAAAGAAGACCGCTTCACTAGAACTTAACACACTTAGCAAATTTGTGGGAAAAGAAGTAAAAAATGCTTTGTGTTCAATGCAGAAACTAGTTAAGTTGTCTATTTTTGCCCCGCAGTTAATAACAGCAACGACATCAGCGGAGAAATCAGACGCAGAATTACTATTTCCAATCACAGTTTCTTTGGGCTCAGAGGTAGTTAAGTAATAGGACCCTATTTCGTAAGACCAAACTGGCTCTATACAAAGCCTTTATCATCCCAGTTCTGTTGTATAGCGCAAAATCTTGGACCTTAGCGAAAGCGGAAGAAGAAGCACTTGGCCGTTTCCAGAGACAGGTAGAAGTTAAACGCCTACCAGTGCATTTTCAAACTCCAGCCGTTACTCCTCATGTTACCTACGCCCAAATGGCGGCAAGTAGGGGAAATACGGAACAGCAAGTGAAGGTTGCCTCTCAGGCCCCAGCGCCTAGAGCACCGGAACCAGCACCTGACATGCAACGGAACCGTACCGTTCCGTTGTATTGATGGGGTATGTACTAGAAGATTCAACCACGAACTGTACTAGGTAGGCGTTTGCACGGATGTCACTTTGATCAGGCCCGGCGAATGAGAATGAATGCACAAGAATTAAAGGGTGGGTAGAAATAGTTGGATGATTTCTTCTCTTACTTTTCGATGCCCAGAGATCAATGTCTAGTTCAACTTAACTTTGGTGTTAATATCATTGGGGTTATACTCAGGATAATGCTCCTGGGTTTTGTCGAGGAATTCGTAGAAACAATATTCTTTTACAGCATCGCCTGCTTCCACTGTGGGACGTGAGTATATCCCACTGATGTTGGCAATTGTGGACACGGATTGTTACAAAGTATTCGCTCGGGTTCGGGAAACTCAACAATTCCTGCCGTCGCCTATCCCCCTGCATGCTTATGAAGTCGATAACGGGCATCCCCAGGTTAACCTCGCTCAGTGTCTATTCCAATCCATGTAAGTGCTGGTTTATAAGGCTTTGTTGTGCTATCTTTCTAGAATCTAGTGAATCAATTACAACAGAAATTAAATTCGCTAAAAATTCACGTTTATTGTCTAGCTTAACATAAGCACACGCTATCAACATTCATTCAAATAATAATCTGATCTCCTCGTTCCCTTTCTTCTTCCTCTTCTGGAGTTAAAGCTTTAATTTGATCTGGAACATGTGGTGGGTGCTCTAAGACATGATCAACCAAACCTAAAATTTTAGCTTCCTCCGGTGACATAAAATTATCACGCTCCATCTTATCCATTAAAGCCTCGAAAGTTTGTTTCGTGTGCCTTACGTAGATTCGTGTCAATTGGTGTTTTAGTTTGATTATCTCCTCTGCTTGAATTTGAATATCTGTTGCTTGACCCTGTAGAAGAGGTCTGATTTTTTATGTCTGTCCCTGTTGAAAGTAAATGGAAACAGTGTGCCTACCTGAGCACCACCAGAGGGTTGATGAATCATTATTCTAGAATTTGGTAATGAATATCGCATTCCTGGCTCCCCAGCAGCTAAGAGGAGAGATCCCATCGAACAAGCTTGACCAATGCACCTACAAAAATCGGAATTATCTTGAAACTTATGTAAACAATATGACATTGGACATTACCATGTCGAAATTGGAGGTTTCACATACTGCATTGTGTCATAGATGGCTAAACCAGCGGTTACTTGCCCACCAGGGGAATTGATATACAAATGAATTGGTTTAGTTGTATCCTCTGACTGGAAAGTATGTGAACTGATTCATTTAAGATGTGAGTGTGTTACTTAACCCACCTGCAAGAACAGCAACTGTGCAACAATCAGTGAGCTTACTCCGTCGTGTATGGGACCCATAAGGCAGACGATTCTTTCTTTCAGTAGCCTTGAAAAGATGTCGTATGCTCTTTCGCCTCGTCCAGTTTGTTCCACAACCATTGGTATGAGATATTGCTGATTTGTATCAGTGGTTGAGAAGCATCTACTAAGCGCCCATTGAGTTGGTGATGATTTCTAGAGATTAATAGGCATTAAGTAAGGATTACATTACTATATGTTATGGTCTCACAGTTAGCAAATTGAGCACTTTTCTTGACGCGTTACGCAGCATTTTTTCTAGATCCTGTCACGCGTATTCTTGTAATTAAAATAAATACAAACCGGAGACTGAGAAGGTGAAATTGAATATTTTGGAAAAATTTGATAACTTTCGGGTGAACTGTCAAAATGCGTGGAGATGACAGATTGGGAAATGACAGTGACAGCAGACGGTAGCGTTCAGTAGTGATGAGTTGGTTGTGGTCATATAGATGTGTAACTGCAAGTTGCTCCTAATTTGTTGGAGTACGTAGTGTATGCAAAACTTTACTCAATTCATGTTTTTCTTTTCAGAGATTGTCGATTTATTCAGCGCCCACGTTGGATCGTTCCTTCTGCCTGGCAGCGAAAGTCTTTAAAGTTTTCCTCACTGCGATTCTACTTTTAAGTTACCATTTGTCCTTCTACATGGTTCTATCTGGTATTTGTGTCCTTGGCAAGTTCTTTTTACGTTTTGGCAGAGCTTGCGCAGAAACACCGATGTTCCTGTGAACAATTTTCGTCCTATACAAGCCCAAGGCTGACTGGCTTATCTTATGTTTTTCTGCAAAGGCCGCACGAAACTAATAATATTACCAGCGGTGTCTGAGATGTCTTGCGAATTATCCTCACTTATCATCTGCGCTTGATGCAGCAGCATAGGACTTCCCAAAAGGCTTTGGAACACTCGGTCTGAAAAGGCCAAAGCATTATCTTGCCATTGTAGCCGTTTGACAACGAATTTCCTCACAGTATTTTTTTGGTGTCCTGGCGTTCGGAATATTAGAATTTTTACCTTGGCTACAAAAGGATAGTGCTTCGAGTATATGATGGCCGCACAAAAGTTCTAAAATTCAGAATACTGGAGCTGTGTTGCGTTGATTGTAATGTGATTAATCTTATTGAGGGACAGTTGGGTCCTTTCGTAGTTATTAGAGTGTAAAAAAATGTCGACTAGCTTGAGTTCATTTTAAGAGCTGCTTTCCGAATTTGCCACTAAAATAACCAAAGACAACCTTAACGTGTCGGGTTTATGACATTGTTTAGATATGTTGTCGAGGAGCTCTTAGTAGCAATCCCTTGCAAAGTCATAATTTTTCTTCTTGGGGACACGAGCGCACATTTATGAGAGTATAGCCTTGACGAGGAATGTATGAATGCGTGAAGCTTAAGCTTTCTTGCCTAAGTCTTTCTCTAATGAGAAATCTTTATCCGAATAAGCGCTGTTTTTGCTTCTTATAGCAATCACTCAGTTTCAGATTTGCATCCTTATTTTACTCAGTTTTTTATTTGTGGTTAAGGACCTTTGCTTATTGTTCGACTGCATGAGAATTGTTGAGGCTTCGAAAATTGCATGTGTATAGCCGAAAGTTGTTGTTCGGTTCTTGTTTGCTGAGATCATCAATCAGCCCAGTCAGATATTGCAGGGGATAGTGCCAGTCACTACAGTTGTATGAGTACTGCCGCTGATTAGCGACAGCGAAAAATCCTTACACGCAGAGCCTCGAATATATCGAGGTAGCTGTAATGAAGTTATTACTACATCTGAACGGAATATTGCCGTTGACGTCCGTGCTTATTCAGTTCCAAGTTTTCCGTTGTATTTTCGCGGCCATACTCAGTATACTACACTATGTTTTTTGTTTTCCTCAGCGACTCCTCTTCCTCCTTCTCAGCCTGGACTTTGGATCAGTTATGTCAGAGTTTTTGGTATCTAAGTGGATATATGTACTTCCTAGGTGATTAGATCGAAATTGGCTCCCAACCAGCTCTTATTACGATATGACCTGAGAATTGAAACTCGCTACAGTTGTGATGACGGATCAGGCTATTAAATACAATGTTGCGTCCTCTGATGACTCCAAGTTCGGAACCGTTGGTAAACTCGTATACCTAGCTAGGATTCTGAGCCCGATCCTGCAGTGAGAGTAGGTCTTATGCCGAAAATCGGTAAATATCACTACTTACTCCTACAGGCTTCAGATCCATTAGTCTTTCTAATATTTCCCCGAGCGCCTTCTGAATATGGTCCTATGTATAGACGCAATGATTCCAGAAGGTTGGCTTCGAAAGGAATGTAATCGACTCTTCGGGGCTAGATATAAATGATAATAAACTACATTTATGGTAGAAATTGATAAAAGTGACAAAGTATTTAGATCGTGATTGCAAGGCCTATCTGAATGCAGTCCGAATTCCCTCAGACTTGCACGGGTCTCAGGTCAGAATGGGGTTATATCGCCAACTTCGAAGAGAAATTCTCTTATAATATCACTATATGCGCCCTTGACCAGGGTTTCAGTTGAGGGTGTGGATTTGCTTGAGCAAAACTGTAGGCATCTGGATAGTTACCAGGATATTGCAGTACAAACAAAAATTTCCCAATGACTCAGAGAATGCAGCGGAATTAATGATGTTTCTCAACAGAAAAAACTGTTGCTTATTGATGTCTTAACAATGGATTGCGCTCCTGCGAAACATTTTTATGTGCTAGGGATAAGTGATACCATCTCACAGCAATGTATTGACTGCAGTGAGGCTCTTATGGAGTCGTAGGTATAAGGCGCTTAGCGGGTGCCTGCTGGTTTATACTTTATCAGAGATGCGTATCTTTACTAATTATTACGAGATGCATTGCAAACTGTCGTATATTTGGACTGAATATTATTTGATATCTCATCAGTTGAGAACTAATAAACTGAAAAAAATTGTTCAGTGCTGTGAAGTAGAGGGTGAATATTATCCACCCAAACTGCATAGTGAAAAAAAATATTTCATGAAGTAATAGCTATTAGAATGTCATGCAAAAGTATTTAAAAGTTTAAACTGAATGCTGCATCTTTATCGCCTTGAACACTCTGAGTTTCTTAGGCTTTTTTAATGCGATGTCTTAAAATTTCTCCAACTAGAGCCACCACAGCCGTTAGCATTCCAACTGGAAAAAAAACCGCTTGATCAAGCACTTTGCGAGGCAATTCTTAATATGTATTTACCTCCCAGTAGTGCAAAAGCATTATTAACGCCAGAAAAAGCGACTGGGTAAACAGTTGCTCCCGATTGACACTGTGGTTGCTTTGGTCGAAAAATTGTCAGTGTCCGGGCAAGTATTCCTGTTTCGCGCACCCGTACCATCCTTAAGAGGAAGACCTATCAATTAATTACTAGATTTCAGTCACTTAACTCACATTATTCGAAACAACTCCGTGTACATGCTGTTCTTCGGAACAATCCAATTCAGCACTTCCGTCTCTAAAAGTCCTTGAACGATTCTTAAATCACAAATCTCGTTATCGTCAAAAATACGGGCGATTTCTGGATAGGCATCAACTAACTCGCAATGAAATGCGTATCCTCCTTTCTTCAGATACGGTAATGCCTCCTTCATACTTGTAAACACCTTTAATTCATCTGCAGTCCGCTCTGGTAGAACTTTTGTCCTGTACATTCGTTGAATCAAAGGAGATTTGCTGTCCTGCAAAATTTTGTAGGGCTTTCTGTTTAAATTTAGTTCAAAAACATAACCAACCTTAAATAACACTTTGTAGTATCCAATATCCTCAAAGGCCAACGTCAGTGGACTGTTAACAATGTCGGCGATAGTTTTTGGTCCTTGCCCCGTACTACTTAATAGACCACCAACCACAGACGACGTATAGTAGTTATACATTACCAAACTAAACACAAATAGCGTAAAAATAATTGTCCTCGATGGTAAACTTCTTGGAATCGGATCTATCCCTTCTCAAATCAAAAAATAAAAAATAAAAAATCTTGTCAAGCTAAAGTATCCCCGTTTAATGATTTGAACTTCCTCACCTTGTTGACAAACAGCAGCTAAACTCTTCAATATTAGATTTTCTCTTTCATCCTCCCCCTCAAGTGCATCGCTAATTTGTTTCTCTTTCAACCATGCTACCGAACGCCACATGATGATTACAACAAAAATTGTAACACAAGAGAATAACCAAACTTGCGACGCAAACGGTGCTAAGAAATTACCACTTCCACTGTGCGCATCTACATCGCTGGTAAACCGATACAGGAACGCCCCTTCGAATTTCCAACTCTGATGAATCGTATCGAACTCAGCGAAGCGATTTATTCGATTAAACGCACCCGATACGGCAATTTCAACTTCATTACGCATCACAATGCCTAATAGGCCCAAACGGAATGTACCACCGCCAAGACGTCCAGCCCAACCGCGTGAATTGCGATAATTTACCGTGAAATTGAGTCGCTCTTCCAAAATCTTTAGAAGTTCGAAGTGATATTTGATAAAAGGAGCTACACCGTACTCTTTAATTGGGCTAGAGAGAAGCTTTTTGATTTGGTCGTTTCTTGTTATGTTGTCTCTGTCGATCTGATGAAAAATTGACATGAAAATTTGTCTGAAAGCCCAATTGTCATAACAAACCACAGTTGCGCCCCGAATTTGAAGTAAGTTGAATTGATCTCGACGACGGACACCTTGTAGGTCTAGAATGTTTTTGAAAATCAAGAGTTTGTCTTGCCAATCTGCATAGTGAACTACCTCAAGGGGGGCATTTAGGTGTCGACCTTTTGAGTGAACATCAAAGAGTGAGTAGCTTGTGTCATTCGTTGTCATATTGACATATGTCATCTGGGCATTCGGTCCGATGTTTGTCAAGTTTCTGAGAAGTTTGTTAAGACCGATGTTCTTAGGATCCCAAATCATCCATTGGTAGGTCTTGTTGAAATATTTCCGCTCCGACGATAGTTGTAGGATGTCAATGCACTCCGAGCATGAGCAGTCAAGAATGACAGAAGTCTTTGCTCGATTTTTGCGCGTCAAGGCGTCTGCTAGGGAAACGTTCTTCTTTAACTGCAAGAGGAGAATAGGCTGGTTCCATGTTATGAGCGCTCTTCCTGCTTTTACCAACCCTATTAAATTTTACACATTTGAAAAAGAATAATAATGAGGAGCTACTGTTTCGACTATTGGGCTTACCTTGCACGTCGCATCCTAACACGACAGCTTGTTGGGTCTTGACTAGACTGACTGTAAAATTTGATATAAGATTTCCATTCAGAGTAAGTGCTAAGGGCAATAAGGCCCCAAAGACGATGCAAACACGAGTATTCAACATCATTTTACTCTCTGCACTTGTGCAACTCAACCGGAAGTTAAACGTTTTATAGTATTTGCATAGTAGGCGTTGGCTGTTTGTACTTTTGATTGATAGGTCTCAATAATTCAGATGACATTATGGATAGTCGTGTAAATTGTCAGTCAATAAGCGGAACGTCAATTACTTTGATTTGTCATGCTTCAGAGTTCTTCGAATTTACGTTCCTAGTTCATGAGTAAATGGGGTAGTTTTCTCATTTACTATTAACGGGACATGAATTATCTCTTCGAATCCTTTGCTACTCGTAAGAGCGCACTGACTAGAAAATTCTAGACTTTAGCCCGGTTTGATTTCTTCCTCATACTCGCCATTTCAGAAAGCCTATAATGGAACGTGTATGCATTATACATCATTCCTTACATTAAATCCAAATGCTCACCGAACTCTTGCAGTCACTTTGTCTCTGGTTTAATTCCGAGGGTCAATCGTCTGATTACGTCTGGAACTGACCAGAAAAATCTCTTAAAGAACAGGATAGGTTGAGGAATAAACTATCCAGAAAATTTAATGAATTATAAGTTGACCTTGGGGAGTCAAGAATTTTAACGGTTTTCCCATGGTGTAGCAAAAACCTCAGATGCAGCAGTATCAACAAAATCCCGTGGGCCAACTCCACATTTGTGGAAACCTTCCTCACTGCGGTTTAATATGAAATCCTCTACAAGACAAATTTTTTTTTTTAAAATCACTCAGAGGAAGGAGGACAGTCAGGTTGGCTACCGATGAAAGCACAGATACTTTCTCCTTTCCACCAGTTCCTTAAAAAATAGTTCCGGGTAGTAAAGATTTTCTTTGCATCCTTTACTACCTGACTAAATAGTCTAGGGCTTGTTCAACGTTCGAACGTTGTAGCCCTCTTTTTGTTTGACGCAGTGGTCAAGAGTGAATTCATCCTTATTCGATCTTTAGGTCTCTACGCTTCAAAGGGGTTCTTATATGGTCGTTTAGTTAAGCTTACGAACTTATCTCAAACGGGAGGGCCAGACGCTTTCTGTGACCCCTTTGGGCGAAATGAGCTGGGTTCCTGGTGCTAATATTTCGAGGACATGAGGGGGTCATCCCCTGAAAAATCTTTACAAACCTCGGCTTCAAGAGTTATCTTAGAAAGATAAGAAAATATATCTTTTGTAGGATATAACACTTTACTCATGTCAACTACTTTATATTTATGAAATATAGAGTGCGCTGAAACATCATGTCCCCAACAAAGCTGTGCGGTCTGCATGGGATACCATACTGCCTCCCTCTGCATGGAAACTCTTGCTAAATCTGCGTGCATGTCTTTATCTTCCTTTACCGAATGACGTCTCTTCAAACTATCAAATCAAGGGATCCAGATTCTCAATAATGCGTTTCCTAATAATTGCTTATCTTTACAGATTTTGGATTTGAATTCTTTCCGATTTTTCGGACGGTAAAGAAAACCGAAGTACGTGCCTTAAAATGACCTAAGGTCAGGCATTTCGAATACTTGTATCTGTCACAGCAAACTCATGACTAGCAGAAAAAAAAAATCCTTTCACTTCTGTTTCAGTTGACACAGAAATGCTCAACAGATAGGCCGCGCAATCTTGCAAAAAATCCATACCTAGCCCAACCACTTAGGCTCTATATACTTTAATGTCTTCCAATGCATTGCGCACTTGCACATGGATCCATTAACTTCAAGATATGAGAACACTCACACAGAAGTTGAGAACACTGGTGTGCTGATGGGAAAATTTATGCTACACGTTCAAATCTTTGAAAGAGCAGACCTCCCTTACTTACCGCCCCACGCTTAGCAGAACGCTAATTTGGAGTTGGAAATTTTAAAAGAAAAGACGTGTCACAGGGGCCGAAGAAAAAAAAATGAGACTCCAACCAAAAATCGCGCCCTAAAGACAAGAGAGGAAGGAACAAAAAAATATGTATTTATGTATGTACATAGATACATCCATATGTATATACATTTGTAACTCCATAAATGCCAAACGAATTGTGGCGCACAAGTCAGAGCATCAGAAGCAGCAAAAGTATCAACGGGCATCGGAAGGACACGGACACGGACACGGACCTGGCCACGAGCAGTGATTCTTTCTTTCTCCCTGAGGGGGGATGGTTAGACGCCGAGGGAAGACGAAGAAGTGCAAAGAAATTCACTCGCTCACTAATGAGAGCAAATTATATTTGCCTCCTCCTATGTGTGCATAAGGCGACATGATGATGATGATGACGGTGATCATGATGACGATGCTGATGAGAACGACGACGAGGACAGCGACCAAGCCAACGATGATGATAGTTATACTGTTTGGCTGGATCTTGTCGCAGTGTATCTCCCTCAAAGCCACCTTCAATTGAACCTTTAGTACGAGATCCCGAAAACTCGACCAATGTACGTGCTACGGCTGCGCTGCTGTTGTCGCCATCGTAGTCGTCGCTGACGTCGTCATCGTCACCACTGCCAACACGGGCCGCATGCGCAGTCACCTTCTTGTCGTTTGAGGGCACTCTTCTTCGACTCCACAGGTTCCAAGAAAACTGAGGGCTAACTTACCTGAGGTACCTGTTTCTTGTTGCTTTGTTTTCTACTTGCGACGACATCTTTTTGTTGCTCCTCTTGATACCAATTTTCTCGTACTCGTAGCTGACTACAGTGCAACGCGAACAAAAACCGTCAACAGCACCAAGATAACTACGAACAAACAAGAGAGAGATGCACGAGTATTTCAACTTTTGTTGTCAACCCGAAAGAAGCTGCATACGGCATAGATACCACGTACTTGCAGCGGCAAAGTCTTCACATTGTCGTCGTGGTGAAATATAGTGTCATACATGTTTGATCGCAGTTTTGGATCTATGGGAATGTAGTGCCCTTTGTGTCGTTAATGTATCTTTTTCTCGAAATTAGTATATGAAGTGGGAAGAAGAGGAAAAAAAAAAAAACACCAAAACCAAGGAGCAAAGAAGAGCGCATAAATTTGAAAGGAAAGGTAATAAAGCAAAAGCAAAAATATCGCAAGTTTTAAGCACGGCGATCAGCGCGATCAACGAACAGAGCGAACAGTGAACAGAGTCTAAAAGTGCAATGCACACACTGATCGGACTTATGTAAATGTAAACAAATACATATTTAGTATGCAGTTTAGTGAAATCTCTGCATAGAGTGGGCCGATGATGACGATGGTGGCAACGGAGCCAAGTAATGGAGCAGGGCTTGTTGTAACGCATAGAGAGACGGAAATGAAGTGAACACATAAAATAATAAAAAAATCGAATCAGTTTTTTGCGTGCTCTGTGCACTCGAGTTGTGTGAAGATTTTCTTTGTGGGCTCGAAAGAGAGATGAGATGAGATCAGTAGGGGATTGTGGATGGAAGGCTATGGAGCTAGGAGTGATCGTTTTGTACATTTCAAAGTCATAGATAGCGACATGTCCTTCGTTGTGCTGATGCACAACCGATGCCATTCACCTCAAGGAAGAGAAAGTACTCGTTATCAACATCACCACTTTTGGTGACCAGAAACTACATATCTCTTTTCCTCAAGAAGCTCCAACATTCGTCAGGAGAACAAGTCGGTCAACCCCTACTCAGGTCGCAGATTTTGTAATGATTTCCAGACAATGTTCTTGGTTTCCTGGGTGCATACGCCACATCGCACCTTATTGCATAAGCGATTCAGGTGGACCGCGTAATGAAAGCGGTTTCTGCGCATATCAACCTGAATGAACCTTCTGGTATAACGTAGAGACACCCGGACGCGTGTCTGAACGCGGAGACATGTCAATGAAATTAAGTGCCACAGGACCAGAAGGAGCAAGCAGCTGCGGGACTTATCAGTTTAAAATGAATGAAATCTTGTCACAAGAGATCTGTAAACACCAATTCCGTCCACGCAACCATAACAAGAGCTATATAGAGAGAAACAGTTTGACAACTCGCAAGCGTAATAAAACAAATTTGGAACACCATGAACTATTTGGTTAGAGTGCCCTAGCTGTCAACATCGGAATTAATGGCTGAAAACCTAGATACATCGACGCGAATTGAGTTTATTACTCGTATCTTTACTCTTAAAAAGTTCTCTTGTAGCGGATCGAAAGACAGGAATGCGGTTTTGACAAAGAAGAGATATATCCGTGATACCAGAGAAAGAAGATAATCTAGGTAACTGTCTTGGTTCCACAAGGAAGCCAAAAAAGAGGCTGACGAAAATATGCAAAGTTTGTTTAAGTGACTCCTTCGAAAACCAGAACGCTATTGAAGATTAACCAGAGAATGTTTATGACCTCAGACGTACATATGCAACACCATTCGCCTTATGTTTTGTCAGCTGACGATACGTAACTTTCGTTGACAATGATTTACATGTGGTCCGGATGATCTAATAATATGTTGTTGGGAAAAAGTCAACTAAAACAGAAAAAAAACTATTTACATCCCTTTATTAAACCTTCGATAGTACGTACAGACCCAGCGTCACTTATGTCAGGCGGAATTTCGCTGAATTTTTACGTTCGATCACACTTGGTATGACAGCAGTATCAATTTTGTAAATTCTGTTATTGATATAAGGCGGCAATAACTTGAAAGATGTTGGAGCTCCAACAGAAGAATTCCAGTGACGTCAGAAAACACGACTTTGGTTCCCGATAGATGTCGCAAAGTTTCGAGATTAACAGCTGCGAAACTTTTCGTGGATATAGCCTCGTCCTGTTAAAACCCCATGGCTCTGACATAAATGCACAGGGTTAAAACAATTAATATCATTTCACCATAGTGTAGAGATGCACTTTAATAGTATGGCCCTCGTTTATTTGAAAAAAAAAGACGGTCTGATTACCACCGCCAGTTTACAGCCACGTCCAAGTCCAAGACAATACTCACTACTTTCGCATATGACAGCGAATCCCGTAAACAACACATCGAGACTTTTGATGTAAAAAATAAACATAACATAGGTTAAAGATTTTGTCTACTTGAGCTCCGCTATAAAATGCCACCACCCATAAAATCATCAACATCGTTCCGTTGGGGTTCACGTATTGCGGGAGAGAACAGTTGACTGAAATCTGTCGCAAAGCTACGTTGACAAGTGACAGCCGATGACATTTTGTTATTGCTGAAAATGTTTTCTCTTTAGGAGTTGACGATTTCCCTATTGTACATTCTCTCAATGCATCGACTAATGAATGTGCTTACTCTCAATTTGTGAATGAATGAACTTCAATATGTGAATATACTACCTTGATCAAAAAGTATCAGAATGTATTCAGAAAATTAAAAATACAAGTTTATTCATCTAAATCTACGTTGTCCCCTTTAAAGTAATCCCCATCGACTGCAACATACTTATGCCAGCGCTTGATCCGATCCTCGAAACATTTTTTATATTCGGTTTTCGGTATGTCCATCAGTGCTTCCTGCGATTTTTCCATTACTTCCTCTCGGCTGCTGAAACGCGTTCCCCGTAGTGGTTTTTTAACTCGATTGAACAGAAAGAAGTCACAGGGAGCCAAATCAGGTAAATTCGGTGGCTGTTGGATGGTATTTGTTGATTTTTTCGTCAAAAAATTACGAATAATGATGGCACTGTGCGACCGTGACGGTGCGTTATCATGGTGCAAAATCCACGTGTTTTCTGCCCACAATTCTGGTCTCTTTCGGCGAATTGCTTCACGCAAACTTCCCATAACGCCCAAATAATACTCTTTGTTTACTGTCTGGCCTATGGCAAAAATTCATGATGCACTACACCGTTGTAATCCATGAAAACCGTGAGCATTGCCTTCTTTTTTGACTGAAAACGACGTGGTTTTTTTGGTCTCGGCTCATTTGGTGAACGCCATTCACTTGCCTGATGTCTGGATTGCGTGTCGTGCTCATAAACCCACGTCTCGTAATGATCCTTTTAATGAATGAGGGATCGGATTCAGCCTCGCAAATTATCTCTTTTGCGACATCAACACAGTCTCTTTTTTGCATGAAATTGAACTCTTTTCGCACCAACTTTACTGCTATACGACGGAAACCCAAATCATTAACCAAAATGTCTTGGACGGATCCATAGGCAATGTTCAAGTCCTCCGCTATCTCTCTGACGGTTATTGACCAATATTTCTTTTACTTCATCAATCTTCGTCGGTTTTCGATGTCGATGGTCTGCCACTGCGTTCATCACCTTCGATTGACTCACGACCACTTTTAAACCGCTCGTGCCACGATTCTTAAGAGAATGATGTACTCTTGGCTATGTAATTTTTGCAAATGTCAAACTATGACGCTAAGATTTAGAGAGAATGTCAACAATAGTTTTACCAACTTAACGAGAAAAACAGAACTCAAATCGGAACAATGGGAGCGTCACACGATGGTGTCCCCCAGAAACTTTTTGATCAAGGTGGTACTTCACATGTCAATGTAATCCAATGTGTGAATTTGTGAAGTGCCAACTGATGAACAGACTAAACAAGTAGAATGCAAACCTACTTTATCCGTCGAAATTCATATATTCGTTGATTATGGGTCACCATAAAAATGCGTGTATTCTACGAGTATCTAGCTTTCAGTTAAAATACTACGCAGCAATAGATCGACGGATTCAATGGATCGGTGCCTTAATTCTGATAATGAGACCTCATTTGCAAATTAGTCGCAGAAATACACTAGCCAATTGTTCATTAATTGACCTAGTGAGACAATTGAATAACAAGGCTTTGTTAAGAAACAGTGAAGGGGATTTATACAAGGCCCCGATCATCCCTGTAATGCTCTATTGGGGTCGAAGCACGTACGCTAGTCGTTTTTGAAGTCAAGATTGTTAGGGTGAATTTTGGTCTCGTTTCGTTATCGAACTTTGGACAGGATATAAAAAGGAACTCTTCGACTTATGTAGCGAAAGTAAGGTATTTTTTTTACTAGAATTCAAACACTTCAAATTCGTACCCAATATTGTGCTTAATTGATCGAAATCAAAGACATCGCAATCCTCACAAAAACTTTTCAACTGAAATGTGCTTCTCAAACTTGCCGCCACCAGCGCCTCCACATACTTCGACGATGTTATCTTTAACACTCACGGATTGGGTAAGTAAATTAAAGGTGTCATAAGCAACCAATAACCCAATACAACTACTGTATCCACTCTATCCGCTCTTCGTGTCTCTGCAATCATCTGGCAAGTGCTTCCACCTCGTCAATATATTCTACCGCCCGTTCAGAGTATTCAGGCCGTTCAGCTCGTTCTCAAAATGTGCAACTGATACCAGCCCAAGTGTCAGAATGTTTAACAACTAATTTGGCCCAAGTGTTATCGTATTTGTGTGCAAAGTTGTTTGTTACTAACCGACAACGACTATGACTATGACTACGACAACCGCAACGACAAACACAACGACTACGAAAGAGACAACTACGAAAACGAAGAGTAAGACGAAAACGACCGAAACTCACCGATCACAGTTAGGAATGACAGTGACGTAGTGTGCTCTGGTGTAGGTGCATCAAACGCTTAACAAATTTTCTAAGCTTCTCCTGCCGCCATATATCATTCAACACACCAGTCTCAACTGCAGATCTAACCGCTGTTCGCATTGCCTCCAATCTCGCTCCTCCAGCATCCCACTATCATCCTAAAAGTGGTATAAGTAGTGCGTTTCCTCTTTTCTTCTCTCTCTATATCTCTTGAGGTTTCATTCTTTTACCATCTATTCGTAGTCATACGAGCTCGTATCGTATCGTAACCATCCGCCATCATCGTCACATCGCACTTCGAACCACATACAACTTGTTGTCGATGGTAGTTTTAGAGGGGGCTGCCTCTATCTCCCATGGTTCCGTCATTCTGAAATCCAACTCCAGTCGGACTCCGCAGACTTATTCATCCACTCAGTTGTTACCAAACCTTCACCGTTAATGGTCTTGAAACGCGCGCGCGTCACTTCAACTCTAAGTCCACTTGTACGAAAGTATCTGAGCCTAACATTTTCTCCAAGTTCCAAGTTCCAAGTATACATATCTCTGAAGGAACTCTTCGAATTCTTTTGTGTCTCTGATGTTGTCAAATTTCGGCTTAGATATTTCGAATTCTGAAATTTCGAATTTCGACTTTTTTATTGTTTAAACAATTTCGAAAACTGCATCTTTGTTTGAAAAGATTTTCAAATTTTCAAATTTTCGAATTTTCAAATTTTCAAATTCTCATTGCCATCTGATCGTGTTGAGACATGTGAATGAGTAACGAGTTGCTGGCGAAGTATACAATTCTGTAACCGAGTCCGGATCGGTTTAAATCTTATTAAGTCGGCGCACGTACTTCATGGGAATTTATTGGAAATCGATAATATTTTTGTGTTATTATTCATAAATTATTATTTATTTTTTTTTTTTAATAAAAAAAAAAGAAGAAACGAATACACACAGAGCCCACAAACACGTATAAAACGTCGGTTAGGTGAAAGACGGGGAGGGCGAAAAGTATCTTTCAGTAAATAAAGTGCACCATTGCTAACAGCTAACAGCTAACAGCCACTAACCACCAGCCACCATCGACCGGTGGGAAGTACGAGTATCTTATATCTTTTACCTGTCTCTTGTTTTTATATTTTTTTCTTATTTTTTTTTAAACTTCTGTCCATTGTGCTTCAAGTGCTCTGCTACGACGAGTTTTGGGCCGAAGGAACGGAGCAAATTCCTTTGCGCTTAATTTCGATTTTACTATTTTCGATTGTGTGTGCAATTTACGAATATTCGTAGTGCTAGAGAGTGTAATTTTTTTTGTCCACACCAGTGTTTTGAATTGTTTTGTTTCTTTCGGTCAAGAGTGTTTAATTTTTGGGATTTTTTTTTTTTTTAATTTTTTTTTATGGAAAAACGCCACTAAGGACGTGATGTGCTCAACAGTGTGGACGTACATATTACCACGTGTAAGTTTCATTTATAAATATTGATTTGATTGAATAAATTTTTGACGAAAAGAGTATATCTTAAGCCGTATGCGGTAAATTAAACAAACTTTTTAAGACGGTTGAGAAATTAGACTCTAGCACGCCATCTGATTGGGTTTGATGTCATGCCCTGCAATCTGCGTCAAGGTCTTTTATTTTCTGTGATTATTTAAAACTGAGACCCATCTTACTTTAGCAGTTAAAAAGGAAACGTGCCCAGAGTTCCAAGTAATGTCAAGTGTCCGGTAGATATTTCTCAGACAGGCCTTTAGAAGTTCTTTTCTTATGCTGACGTGTTTTGAAGATTTTTTTGTCTATTTTTTTTTGACAGATAGATAATGGGGCTAACTTTCCAAGCGCACTGTCATTTTCGACATTTCCTTTCATTTATGTGCAACATTGTTTCCTGTTGTCTTGCACCAGGGGAAGTTTCTGTATCATTTAAATTTATTTAGAAAATCGGTTCCGGTCCTCAAATCGCAAAACGTTTAGGTCTTCATTATCGGTCACCTGAGCTTTTGATTCGTCAGGGTATGGGTAAATTTTGTACTACATACACTCTTCATGACGCTTAGCCAACAACGCGTAATATGCGTACGGAAGAAATTGTAAGCGCTGTGAGTGAAGGCTTGGCGGAAGATCCAGAATTGTCAATTTGGCGTCGATTGCAACAGTTTGGCTTGTGTCCGTCCAATACATATGTGGAAAGTGCAAAAAATTGCGAAAATATTTTAGCTTAGAGCCGTGTAAAATCCACGAAACCATGGCTTTCGCGAATTGGGCTATTGGGCAGCATAGAGTCGACACTTATTTTAATCGAAAAATCGTGCTAAGTTACGAGGCTCACTTTTGTGTAAATGCGCTTCTGAATGAGGAAAATTTCCGTTTCCAGAAGAAACCCATGAGACCCAATTACAACCATAAAAGTGTTCCGTTTACTGTGGTCTTCATGATTGTGACAACATCGGCCCTAATTTTTTTAGAAATAATAGTCAATGGCCAATGGCTTTGACGCTTGTGGGTCTATGTAAAAACTTTGGTGTTTACTTTTAAATCGCAAACAATTAAGGCCTTGAAAAACAATATTCAGTACGTTATTGGTGAGACAAAGCCGCAAACGGTCAAAAATTGGTCCGACAGGATGCGCTTCGTCCAAAACAGCAGAGGAAATAACTTGTGTTCAAAACATTACGTCTCCCTAATGAACCAAGATTTTTGATTTAAACTCAATTTCTGTCTTGTCTTCATCAAGAATTCTTAAGCGTGGATCTATTGTACTTGCTTTCTGTGTTTCGCTGAACTAAGTGAACATGTTTTGAATATTCTTTTAAAAAACCGGACCACTCAGACTAAAGAAAATATATTTGCAGAGCGATTTGCTTAGGTAATACGATCCAGTGACGACAAAGATTTTTGCGGAAATATTGCCTCGATTATGCTCTTCATTTCATTCGTGCACAATATGAAAAGTAGTGGTCCAGGTTTTGAGCCTTGCGGAAGTTCATTCTGTGTTCTTTGTTCATTGGTAGAACAATAGTTGATTTTCCTTACTTCTAGATAATCAGTTAAAAAGTACAATCGTTTCCCTAGTTCGTGAGCCTTGGCTTCCATAAACTACGCTGTTTCCTCTTCATGGATAACTGCCGAGAAAACGTTACATCGCGGGTAGCGTCGAAATTCTATTTCCGTGTACTGCAAGTTTTGAGAGCTCATGCTCGTTTTTAATATATGATATATCGGCCACCGGTTTTTTGGAAATATATTCCCGTTTGTTTGTAGCATCTATTTTATTGTATCGTATTTATCGGTTGTAAGGGTACATTTCCTTAACCTCACTACAATGCTTCCGCAAGTGCTCTGCCTTTAGAGCTTACCCTCTTTTTTTGCATCGTTCGTTCAAAACCGGGTTTATCAACTTCGCTATTTCTGTGATGCCTAGTCACGCCAAAAAGGCTTATCCCAGTTTATATTTTCTATTGATTCAGGTTTTCGTTTGCGTATTTCTGCTTTCGTTAAGATAGCTGCAGATTAGATTTTTGAGAGCACAATTTGCCTTGGTGAACCCACAAACTTCTTCACTGAGCTACCTCCTTATCCTGATATCTCTGGCGGTGCACAATAAATTGACTAAGACTGATAATTTTTTGTTTTCGGACCAGCAATTTTTACAACAATTCTGCTTATTACCAAAGCCATTCCAATGGCTTGTGATTTCAAGTTTTGGACATGCGTCAATAATTTCTGACTTCATTCTGCCAATGATGACCTTATCGTCTTAAGCTTGAAATCTTTTGAGATTTAAAAAGAATATTTTTGTTTTAATTTTTGTGAAGGGAAATCTTACATAAGACATCAACGGTCTGTTGTCTATTAGTAATGTCGGATTGTTGCATCTAAAACACCTCCATCCATCAACAGGCAGAATGTTATTCTCCGTAGGGCTCCCGTAAGACATCTACAGCTCTATAGCTCTAAGGCGGAAGACACACTTGATTCCCAGATTGCAGGCCTTAATATTTCTGTTACATACCATACATGCATATAGAGCTGGCAGATCCTGTTAAAAGGCTCGTTTACATTGTTTGTACTTAGAGAAATTCCGATGATCTCGAAATAGTGTTGTAAACTTAGTCCATCTCTAATTTCTCCAAGAAACAACTTCACGGCCTCCGGCTTTTAGTCAACGTTTGATAAGTGATACTATCAGTTTGTACAGCAGGGGACATAGAACTGAACCCTGTGGCCAGTAATATGCCATTAATTTTCTCGTCAGCCTCTTAAAAAAGAATTCTGTTAACACAGTTTTTTCTTTTATAATTATGAGTAACGCGCGCTCAAGGTACTCTTAGTATTAGTACTCTTAAAGTGTTTGCACACAGCGCGGGCGAAGGAAACTTAGGGAAGTAGAAAATAGAGGTACCGATGTACATTGGTCTTAAATGTTTGCAAGTTATAACGACTAGGAAATAGAGAGCAGCAACTACAATATTTATCTTTATACGTATTTCTCACGTCCTAGTTTAAATAGGGCAATATTTGCAAAATATTACCTTACTAAATCTACTCGGTTGTTTTAAATAAAATATTTTCGCCAAAAATTTGCCTGTTTCAGTAGTTTTACATGATTTCACTTGACCGTTTTTCTACTTCTTTGTTTTTCTCGCTGAAAATACGATCTTCCTCCTGTCATTTATACCTGTTCGCGAATTCGTGTGCTCCTTTTTTTTTGAACGCCACCTTATATGATATATATTAATTAAGTTATCGCTGTTTTTTTTTATGAAAAACTTTATTGTGAAAAAATGGTTACAAATGAATCATTCAAAGTATTGGCCATTGCTCGAATACTGTTACGGTAAAAGTGTTCATCTTTTGAGGCTATCCACGAATCAAGCCATTTTTTGATGTATTCATATGAGCGGAACTGCTGATCAGCCATGCCATGTGCAATCGAACGGAACAAGTAATAATCGGATGGCGCAATATCTGGGGAATATGGTGGCTGAGGTAGGACTTCCCATTTGAGCATTTCCAGGTAGGTTTTAACGGGTTTGACAACGTGAGGCCGAGCGTTGCCATGCTGTAGAATCACTTTTTCGTGTCTGTGCTCGTACTCTGGCCTTTTTTTCGCGCAGTGCTCGCATCAATCGCATCAATTGAAGCCGATACCATTCCAATGTTTTCGTTGTGTTCTTACAGTTCATAATAAGTAACACCGACCTGGTCCCACCAAATACACCGCATAACCTTCGCAGCGTGAATATTCGGCCGAGCCGACGACGTAAAAGTATGACCGAGCAGTCCCCATGGCTAATGAATTCATTTTACATCACCCGTCACGAAGCGATGAAGAAAAACCCTTCCCTTTGTTACCACTCTGGAGCAGTGATTCACAGGCGAAAAAACGACACTCAACGTCCCTTGGTTTCAAATCATAAGGAACTCAAGTTCCTTGTTTTTGAATCATTCCCAACGCATGCAATCGCTTGAAAAAGCTGAAGCAAGCTCTTCTTGCGTTTTCGAAGGATTTTGGCCTTCCTTCAAGCGGACGATCGTCAACATTGAAATCGCCGCTTCAGCCACAGTTTTGTTCGAATGAAAGAAGAAAATCAACACTTCCCGCAAATGACGATTATTTGGCACAAAATCAGACATTTTCACACAGCCAAAAGTATATGACGCCAAAATAGAATCACTAAAGTGTCAAAGCGGTTTGTTTGCCATATGTCTAAGCTTAGTTCGTGACGTTTTGGATATGTCAAAATCGACTAGCACTTACTGCTGGAGCCATCTATTGACTTAGTTGCGCACCTAATATTTTGCATCGCTGCATACGTGTAGACGCTTAAAAGCTAATATATCAGATCCGGCGGGTGAGATGGCTTACGACCATGCCTCCAGTAGTTTTCTTTGTTTAGTGCTCTCAGCATAGGACTTCTCGTGAGGTTTTGGAAGAGTCGATCAGGAAACGCTTTGGCATTTTCTTTTATTTAAAATCGTTCGTTAGCAGTCTCTTGCCAAATATTATCATACCTCTTATTTGGTATTCTAATTTCTGGGATATTTGTTTTCGCATCTTATCTAACATACAACAGGGCAGTGGTCCTAGTCAATGTTGGCCTATTTTCCAACTGTACACCAAAGTTTTCCCTTTCCGTAATTTGGCGTTAAAACGACAAAGGGCGATTTTAACGCTTGTTTATCTGCTCGAGGAGTTCGCAGAAACATCATTGTCATAGTCGTCCTTTTCCTTTGTAGAGGTCTGAGGGCATATTATTGTTATGTTGGCGAATTTGATGCAACTTAAAAGCCTAAGTTATGGTCTGGTGCTGTCCCTGGTCTTTGTAGCAGGGGCACTACTGTCTCCTAGATAGGAATCCCATTTTTTCTTTTCCTAGTTCATCCTAGCTCTAATATCCGTCTGAGACTTTCGCTAATTGTTCGGCTGTATGAGAACCGTTTAGGAGCTGAACATTCTATTTGTTGTAACATAAAGCGTGCTACGTGGATAGGCAGTTAAGATGATGGTACATTGCTTGATTTGATTCTACAATTTAGCTATCTAGATGCCGATACGTGGCGTGAGTTCGGGTGTGTTTAAGTACCAATAACTCAAATGAGTTACTGCAGCTGTCTTTGATGTTGTTTGTTTGACGGCGTTCCTTCGTTTGTCTGGATTCTGTGCTTGCTCTGAAGTTCATACAGCTGTACGACATTTTAGTTATATTTGCGACGTAAGTCTTAGCGGCAAAATGTTGGTGGTTATCCTTAGCGACTCCTCTTGTTCTTTATTATCGCGGGCTTAGGACCGCCTATTGCGGAATAGAACTCTCTCCAACTGTCTCTGTTTTTAATCGGTTTCTTTTTTGGTTTGGTAATCTTTTAAACTGTGAGCTGCGTTCTTTGCTCTAAATTCATTTATCATACCCGTACTACTCTGCCTTATTTTTCACAAGAGACTGGGCTCCAAGTGCTGATCTCGTTACTGCTCAATTTAAGCTTTGATTGAGACTTCACTTAAAAAACGAAGAACATGGAAATCCATATAACCCAACATAAGACCTGATGTGCAAGATGAGAGGGGTTAGGATGAGGTATACTAGACCAGTGATTGACTTACCCATCACAGACAACCTAGATTTCTTGAAAATATCTGCAAATCTCCAAATCGAAGGTCTATAACTAACACCATTTTCACCACACTCATTACTTTTCAACTGGAAACAAATAAATCAAAACTCTTTCGCAATAGCTATCTGCGGCCGAAAAGCACAAGAATAAATTGCACTTAGCTATTAGGGACATTCGTTCCACTTACAGTCCGAAACCAAACAAACCAGATTTATTATCAAATCAAAATGGAATTGCGTGAAATCCACCAAATCAGGGAGAGAGGGGGCCAAGAATGTACGAGAAAAAAAAAATCCATCAGCCACTTGCGCATAGGGGGCCATAAAGTAGCCCCAAAATACCAACACACATCACCTATAAGTCCCTCAATTTTGTCCCCACAGTATCTACGGATATCTGTTTTCTTATTTTATTTTATTTTCTGTTTTTTTTTTTTTTTTTTAATAAAATATGGAAAATTTCCGACTAATAACATGATTCCAATTCCGATTCCGAAATGTGTCTCCAAAGCCGGCACTTGGCCGCTAGCCGTTACTGGAGATATCTATCTACTTATCCACTTCAATGCTGTGGTTTCACTTCAGTTCAGAGTACTTTATTCAATTTGCGAATAAAATAAATATTACGCAAGGTCTGTCTCTAAATTTGTATCTTTTCGGTACAACAAGTCAGAGCAGCCAATTGACGTGTACAAAGAAAAACAAAAAATTAAAAACCCTGTCTGATGATGGAAAATTAAACAAAAAAAAAAAAAAAAAAGGAAACAAGAAGAAAACAGCGCACCACAGACAGTTTTGTTATCCGCACAATGACATCTCCTAGTTCAGCATCTAACAGTTGCACTATTCAGTTGAGTCTAAAGTAAATTGCAACATCTTGCCAGATGCTGATGAGTGTGCCATGTAACACTAGCCGATGCAGAGGCTCACTTAGTCGAACTCGTATACGGTAATCGGTATTCGGTATTCGGTATTCGCTATTCGTTATTCGGTACTCTGCACTCTTCGACTTTAACGGTGAGGTGAAATTTAAAACCAAATCCTGACATTCGGTTTCACTTTGTGCTTATTGTCTAGATACACAACAAAACAACAGAAAAAAAGAAAAAAAAAAAAAAAACGAGATACAAGTGCAACAAGAAGCCACTCTCTGGGAAAATGGTAATCGAGACTTGGCACTTTTACTTCTTGAAAATAACGAGTTGTGAGTTAAAGTAACGAGCATCAAATCTATGTACGACTATCTACCAGATTGCGTAATAATTTTATTAGAAATTTTTTTTTATTTATTTCACCATATTTGGGGGGCAGTAGTAATGATTTTCCATGTCATAGACATAGCCATTCGTACTTGTACTTGCACTCTTAGTCATGTTGCGAGCTCGTTATAATGTATCTAGATCCTCTGCTGTTCAAAATAAATGTGGCTTCGGTAAGATGATTTTCCCAAGATACTCTTGGTGTTGGTGTGGGTTTGGTTTTCGATTTTGAATTTACTATTATTCTTGTGGTTTCATTTATTAAGTTTCAGTTTACAGTTGATTTAACCTTCTGGTTGGGGTATGGATTTCAGGCAACATGGAAGGCGTATGTGATGGAGGTGCTCTGGCTACACCAGTGAATGGTTATGATATTCAGTTACATCATTCGAATAAATTTTATTTTTATTAATTCCACTGGTAGAAAAGAAACGCATATTTCGATACCAACACGACGCATAGAGACTTTGAGGGAGGAGAGAAGTGATCATAGTGGTTAGGTAGCTTTAATTGGAGCGCATGTAATTGCTTGTTTGTTGGAGGTCTAGTGCTTAGTGTTTGGGTGTGTAGGTTTTGCTTAATTTAAACTAATTGACAAGTTAAATTTGGAGAAAAAAATTTACAAATTCTGGTTGTTAGGGGGTAATAAACGGTACTTTTTAGCTCCCACTCTTTGGCAATATTGCTGAGTGTCGTTTCGGACAGTTCAAGACATAATCAACGCTTGATGCATTAGTAATGGACATACATCCACTTTTTTCGAGGGAAAGAACCTTCACTTATCTCACTCGAAAAGTCCGATTTCTACCTTCATTATCTGCTTCCTCAATGAAGTCATCTAGGTATCGGAGTGCTCTTCCTCTTTTTTTGACATGCTGCCTTGATGCAATGATGTCAGAACTTTAGTCACTTCGGAAATATGAAGTCGACTTTACTTGTACTCAGGTCCAGCAGTTGGATATCCACGGAAAGTTTCAAAATTATGTTCGGGGGACGACGGCTTTATACTTACTTAGGTAGACGTACGAGGGTTGGCTGAAAAGTTTCCGACCGCAACGTAAAGATAGCGGCACTCGTCAATAAAAGTTGTGCATCTTTTGACAGTTACTTACCGAAGTTTCAGTCATTTTGGACGCGCAGTTTGACAGTCGTTTGAGTGAACAGGCAGGTGAACCTAAACGTGGCCGTAAGAGCTTGGGAGATGATGAACGTTCGGGACGTCCAAAACTGCAACCACTTACGATAACATTGCTAAAGTTCACTAAATGGTGTTAGACGATCGCCGAATTAAAGTGAGAGAGATAGTAGAGGTTATGGAAATGTCTAAAGAACGTGTTTGTTTCATATTATTGGGTATATAACTTAATTCGTGCTTTTTTTTTTCAAAATTTGAACGTTTATTTAAGAAAAACTTGTACAATAGTATTATTCAAGGTATTGCCCATCTGAAGCTATGACTTTTTCCCATCTTTCTGGCAATTTGTGGATCCCATCTCAAAAGAACTGCGCCGGCTTGGCAGCCAAGAATGAATCAAGTCAATTTTTGATATTCTGCTCTGATGTGAACCGTATTTCAGTGAGGGCGTTCTGCATCGACCGGAACAAATGGTAGTCAGAAGGGGCAATTTCTGGGCTATAAGGTGGGTGGGGTAAGACTTCCCATCCACTGTTTTCCAAATAGTTCTTAACCGGAATAGCATCATGGGGCGATCGTTGTCATGATGGAAAATTGTGTCTGGTCGCATATTCCGGGCGTTTTTCGGCTACTGCTCTCTTCAAACGGATTAATTGTGTTCGGTAGCGTTGTCCATTGATGGTTTCACCCGGTTTTAGCAGCTCATAATACAGCACACAAATCTAATCCCACCAAATACAGAGCATTACCTTCGCGCCATGGATATTCGGCTTTGCCGTTGATTTGGCTGGTTGGCCGGGTTTCACATATGATTTTTTGCGCTTGGGGTTGTCATAATTGATCAATTTTTCATCACCAGTAACAATCCGATGTAAAAATGACTACCTTTTGTGGCGTTCCAGCAGCATTTGGGTCATGCAAAACAGCCTTTCGACGTCTCTCGGCTTGAGTTCATGTGGAACCCAATTTCCTTGCTTTTGAATATATCCAGCTGCTTTTGTGACACCCAATAAATCAAGATTTAGGCATGAGAAAGCTGTCCGCGCGTTGGGTGCCGCGTTTGCTAACGTTAGACCAAAAACGTGTTCGAAGGAACATTTCCAACGCTCTGTTGGCGCAGTTTAGACGCAATAAATCCGAGTTTTGGCACCGATTAATTACTGTAGATGAAACTTGGATACACTATTATACGCCCGAAACAAAAATTCAGTCAAAACAGTGGCCTGCAAAGGGCCAGTCGGCTCCAAAAAAAGCAAAAACTATTTTTTCGTCTGGCAAAGTGATGGCGACTGTTTTTTGGGATAGTAAAGGAGTTATCTTAATCGATTATTTTCAAAAAGGAAGGAGCATTACAGGAGCATACTACGCATCATTACTTGCCAAGCTGAAGGCAGAGATTGCGGAAAAACGGCCACATTTGCAGAAAAAGAATATCCTATTACACCAAGGCAACGCGCCGTCTCACACCTCAGCGGTTGCCATGGCGAAAATCCATGAATTACGGTTTGAACTGCTTGACCATCCGCCTTATTCACCAGATCTAGCCTCAAGCGACTTCTTTTTGTTCCCTCATCTAAAAACGGCGCTCGGAGGACAGAGATTTTCGTCAAATGAGGAGGCAATCACCTTCGTGAACAATTATTTTGCAGAGAAAAACGCCAAGTACTATTTGGACGGGTTAGAGAGATGGGAGCATCGCTGGGAGAAGTGTGTAGAGTTACAAGGAGACTATGTAGAAAAATAAAAAAAAAAATTTTGTATCATTGTTCGGAAATCTTTCAGTGATCAAAAGTATTATCAACTGGATAGTGTGTGCTCTAAATAATAGACAGATTACCTTGCTACTTATGGACAATTTTGTTGAACTTATCAACAAGCGAAAAACTTTAAATCTTGAATTAAAAACTAACAACAATGTAGAGGGTCTTTTGAAAGTCGCGCCTAGATGCTTCTTTTTTAATAAAACATGTAAATACTTAGATTTTTTCTGGTGTTTTTATTTTTATAAAAATGCAAAATAACCGCCACGAGCGCGTCTACAGGCTCTCATACGAACATCAAAATATTCTAGGACTCGCTCGCACATTACCGCATTAAGTACATCAATTTCGGTCCGAATGTTGGTTTTCAGCTGTGAAATTGCTGTTGGCTTAGCCACATAGACTTAACTTTTAAAAAAAAATCCAATGAAAGTAGTCTAATTGTGTTAAATCGCATGATCTGGGTGGTCAATTTATGTCACCATTACGTGAAATTAATCGACCAGTTCCATCGTGAACTGAAAATAAGGATCGTCTGTGTCCATTTGTTCAAATTCAGGCCACAACCAATCTTCAATCATTAGTCTATAGCGCTAACAGCTCTTTCATTTGCATCTTCGAAGAGAAATGGACAAATGATTCCACCAGCCCAAAAACCACACCAATAATGATTTTTCTGAAATTATTCGAGGACTTTCTTCTCCTCAGATGCGACAATTTTGTTTGTTGACGGATCAACCCAATGTAAAATGAGCTTCATCACTAAAGACGGTTTTATGTGAAGAACCAGCGTCATGTTCTAACAACCAATTGTGGAAAATTTTGCGTTATTTGTGACCTGTTGGCTTCAATTCTTGTGTTAATCGGATTTTGTAAGGATGCAAAAGCAAATCCTTATTCAAGATACTCCAAACAGTCAATGGATGAATGCTTAATGCCTGAGAATGCCGTGACATCAAAGTTGAAGGTTCTTCAGTGACACTTTGCGCTACAGCAGCAATGTTCTCAGTAGAGCGACCACTTTTGGTCTACCAGAGCTTTTCCGATCCTCGACAGAACCAGTTTCTTCAAATTTTTTTCACTAACCTTTGAATTGTTGACTCATATGGACGATTATTTACAACAAAAAAAGATCGACGATCTTCATAATAAGTTTGAATATCTTTAATGCGTCGTACTACAATACTTATCTATAATACTTAACAAATGTCAAAGATGACATAAAAAAGGTAGCATTCAGAAATTATTCACTACTCACATCTAGGTGCGACTTTTAAAAGACCCTTTACTTATAATAATGTTTGCTTAAGTACCAAAACACAATGTCCCATTTACTGAATTCAATGTGGTTGATTTTTTTGACAGATGTCATACAATCTTTGGCAATTTTAGTCATGGAGACGTTTACCACGCAACAACGCATTTTTGTTATTCAACCTAATTATGAAAATGGGCGATCTCTAAAATTAACATTTCGTAAAATTCGTGAATTTTTCGGTCAACTTAATCGCCCTAATGAGTCCGGAATTCGTGCAATGGTAAAGCGTTTTAAAGAAACTGGTTCGGTATCGGGTCAAACTCCATATCAGCACTCTCGACCAGCGCATACACGCCATATCATCACCACTGTGAGTAAAAGTGTTCAAAACCAACCATGCACCTCAATTCGTCGCCGAAATGAATGGAGAACGTTACCGCCACATGTTGGCCGGCTATTTTTCCCAAAATTGAATGAATTGGGTCGCTGGAAGATCGCTGGTTTCAACACGATGGTGCTACCGCTCACACAAGCCATCAATCAATCAATTTATTGCGTACGAAATTTGAAGATCGCATTATTTCGGTTAGAGAAGAAGTTGATTGGCCTCTAAGATCATGCGATTTGACACCTTTAGACTTCTTCTTGTGGGGTTATTTGAAGAGTAAGGTCTATGCCAATAACCCAGAGAAAATTCAGGGTCTCATACATAACATTCAAACTGAAATTGTGGCTATCGATAATGTTGATCTTCGGATGTCCGCTTGCAACAGAAGCTCTTTTGTGTTTCATTCATAATTGCCATAGATCGAACTTTATTAATCAATAAAATTCTGCATTGACTTCATAATAAATGTGTCTTTAGTTTAATGAAAACTTCCACACAAGCTGTTGGCTCACCCTTTACATTACACCGAATCTTTCCTTCTAGCTTCAAGATGAAAAAATCAACGGCAAAAGCAAAACAAATTGTCAATTGTCAAATGTCAAAGTGCGCAAAAGTAGAGAGTAGGTCTACTTTAGCTTTGCAGTTTCGTTTACGATATTGACGATACAAAAGTGACGCGAAGTTTGAGGTGTTACCTCAATTACCTATGAATTGCCCTATATGTTTGCTTTGTATCTACTTGATATATCAAAGCAAGCACGCGCCAGCGCGTTAAAATTCAGAACAAAAAGAACGTTGAGGAAGCTGTTTCGAACCTAAACCTTGACTCAACAAAATAATTCGAGTTGGCTCTTGTAGATTGACCATTCTGTGGTGGAATGTACATTTCCGGCGATTACGTAAGGAAATTCGAAAACTTCTGAACAAGTTACATACGACTAATTTTGACGACGACCGGAATGTTTATAAATCGAAGTAAAAAGAATATGAGAAGCTAATTTGTATTTCGCAGACTCGATGAAACTCGGCTGATTAAGAGTGGGCAAATCGGCCAAATTGAAAACATTTTGAAAATGTGGTGGCATCTACACTGAGTCAAAAGCAGAGAAATTCACATGGCCACCATGTAGAAATTTGTCTAGATCATCCTCCAGTGGAGAGCGATCAGAGGGCGATAAGTTATGTCTGAAGATTTTCATGTCGTCAGCGTTGACAGATATATATGGGCTTTTGATAATAGAATTGACAGCATTAATTATTAAAATTAATAATAGGGGGCTGAGATGGCAGCCTTGAGGTTCTCCAGAAGAGGCTTTAAAGAGTATAGGCTCTACATAAATAAATTATTATAATGTCGATCTTCTAAGTAGGATTTAGGCCACTTGACTGAAAGTCTAGAGTCTTTAGTTTGAGCAGAACTTTGCTGAAATCGGTAACGATCACATCAACTTCAGCGATGTTGGTTTGTAGTTGTAGATCGGAATTTGAAAAATCCATGTTGATTTTGGGAAAAGATATATTTGCATTGAGTCGTAAGTGATACTCTAAAACTGCTTAGGTATGCAGGAGAGCTCAGCTATGGCCCGATAGTTAGATCCTTTATGTAGGGATTGTTCTAATTCATGGGAAAGATTCCCTGGGAAATGTCTGGAATACTTGAGTAGTGTCTTGAATCTGACCAAGACAATTGTTACTACATATGTGTATTTTTTTGGGCGGTAAATGTATGCCAGTTATAACTGGTAGTTACAGCGGGTAAGTCCGCTAAATATTGTGCAGGAGTATCAGGGTTTAAGTCTCGGTCACCAAAGCACAAAAAGTGATCCATTTTACTGACATCATCCCACTTTCGGCGGGCAATGGTAAAAATTCGAAAATTAAAGTGTCTAGGCCTTGGCGCTTCCCGGACTGTTACGCCAACATTTTAGTTTTTCTAAGTACATACTGCTTTACGTGAATATAGGTTACTGCCCCATTCCAGGGCCTTAGACAAGCTGACGAACTTGAGACAATTGTAAAGAACACGCAATCCACCACCAATTCCCCTGTTCTGCGCAACTATTGTGTCAAAATTAACGCAATTGACAGAACGTAGCTATTATCGAAACTAAAGCTGCAAAAATGGTTTTAAATTCGAATGAGGGCAAAGGTTATTTACATATCTTCACTTAGTTGACTACTACATCGACGAGAGTATCGAAAAAAGTTAGATAAAAAGTCTTAAGAGCTAGCTACTTGTCTGGAAACCATGGATCGATTTTATTAAACACATTGCTGGAACCCTACCGTTTTCAGGCAAACACCACTTCATCTACCTCGTGTGTTATTTTTCAACGAATTCCCTAATTAGTGGTGATTTATGGTCTTCTGCAGAAGTTTGTCGGCTCTTACTTTCTCACTGCATCTTAGGTGGGTTCTAATACGAAACACGTGGAGTCGTCTCATCCATCAAATACGTAAAGATACATAACCACAACAAAGGGTTCTTCTTCTCTTGTTGTGGTAGGTTACGAGTATCTCTGTAGCTGGTCCTGCAATTTTGAACTCCAGTTAATTACCAATAAAAATCAGTAAAAATCCAATTTCATACCGTTGTTTTCTGATTCTCATTTTCTTTCTGACGTACGTCAGTCATTAACTATGTTATGCCTGCTGTTCAGCTGTTGATGTGTTCACCTGTTCACATACAGCGAACAATATACCGCAAAGGCAGAAAGCGGAATTCGCACGTCGATTGATTTTCACCCGCTTCCACTTGGAACAGATACAAATTCTAGACACAGATACAGCTACAGATAGAGATGCCAATAAGACAGAGATGGAGATAGAGAATAAATTAAAATTTTCCCGTTTGTTTGGGCTTTGAACTCAAACAGAACTTGCAACTTGAACGTATTCGTATCTAGACGTCAAAAAGATCTTCAAGCCGATCATGGTGCTGTTAGAACTGACGACCAAGATGAATTGTGAATGAGTTAAGAAAATAACACTGACCCTCATGGACGATGGTTAGCTACTCGTATATTAGTACTTCTACTTTGCAGTAAACCCTCAAATGACGCGAATGGTTTTACGACTCACCAACGAAAGATCTACGGTCAACGTCATTTACAACCGTTTCATTGAAAGTTCTCGTGAAACGAAAATTAATCAATGTAGCTACACATACATGCAGCACCGGCTTCCGGCAAAGTGGCAACAAATAAATGAGAAAAAAAAAAAGAAGTTAATTTGCATATCTAAACATGTAACAAAGAGTGGTAAGGCGGCTCCAAGCGATAGCAGATGTCTTGTAGCATGTGACAGTGCCGTCTTGGCCAAAGATGTTAAATTTTCTTTATTTACTCAGCTCACTATTTTACAGAGAGATAATTGCATTATGTCGCAGAAGGGACAACAAATCGGATGTGGTTGTACCGGATAGACCAGACATGGTACTCGTACGTCTCCTAGGGTACCGGAGTAATTAATCATAAAACATTCACGACCTGTAATTAGGGTACGAAGGGATGTTGGCATTTCTTTACGATGTCGTTAAGTATGTTTTGCAAACACTGAAGTCTGATTAGGGAAAATAACTTTGAATCATTGATGGCATAGATAGGTGGGGTCTTAAATGGGGTAAATCAGTACCTACAAGTTACCACATAGAAAAGAAAGAAGCATTACCTTTAGGAAGTCATATTTGAAGAGTTTTAGATATGTTAGGAGAATAAAGTCGATGCCGAAGAAAGGAAGCCGTAAACTCTGCCAACAATCTCCTTTCAGACATCTGGATCGCATGTTAGCAGTGTCAAATATTATTAATATGACTTCAGTCACCTACAGAGGAAATGGAAGAAGATTGTTAGGATTGTAATTGATGGGTTTGAGGAGCATATCCGGAAACGGTCTTTGCCCTCATAAGTCACATCACGAAATATATGAACAAATCTGGGGACCACCCGATCAAGAAATCCTCAACCCGGTTAAGTAAAGCCAGAATTAACTCCAGCCGCTTGGACTTTGATAAGCTACGAATACGGGTATTATGGAGCACAAAACACTAAAGAAGCACTCTACGTATGCCTTCTCTGATCGAGTTCTACAAAATCTCTTAAAAAGGCCCATGTTGCCAGTATCAAGCTCACAGAAACCATGCCGCCAGTAAGTCATCGAGGACACCACACTGATGTGGTGAGTTTCAGTCAAGTGAACGAAGATCGACAGAAATGTCTTGCTTCTGACTGTTCAACAAGATTCTAGCCCTGGTTGGGCTTTTACTAAACAGGTATTCACGACAGTTTTTAAAGAAACCCTGTCCTGAATTGCAGTATAACAATGTATTACGTTTACTTTCCCATAAAGGTTGGCTCAAGCTATTATGTCTCAATAATACAACAGGAGCTGCTAATTATCCTCACGAGGTAAAAGGCGATCATTCCTACGATGCAGGAGGTAGGCTAGGTATGGTCGGAGTTTCTAAAACAGTTTGACTTCTATTGAGAGCTGGATAGGTTATCATCTATTATTCTAGGTTTCGTCCTAGAAAACAAGGTGATTTCGAGCTGATAAGTGATCGCTTGACTGTGATCCCGATCCAAGAGAAAGTTATAATCGCTTGTGTATATGCTCCTACCGACGAGGCTGAAAACCCTTTCAAAGATTATTCCTGAGATTTCTTGGACAGAGGCCATGATGTTTCAATTGCACTTAGGGGACTTCAGTACCAAAATTAGTAGAAAAAACAGCTTTGGTGGAGTCGTAGGCCTTCGAAGTCAAGAACGGATGGTAAGTACTCGTAACGCCAGATTTCAGCTTTTCTAGCTGGATCTTCAGCTAGCTTTTCTTCAGTTGGATACCAGATACCAGTTTAGACGTGGCATATGTGGAATCACGAAACGCCTAGAAACTGACTTGGAACCCTGTCTTCAACCCACGTAATGAGGAGTTGGCTCATTTTGTCGCCTTGTGGTAGCCACCGGGTACTGGTCTCGTTCAACCGGGCTCGACTTTTAAGCGCGAGTGTTGAGCAGCAAACAAAAATAACACAGATCGTGCGCTCTACTAGAATATTGGCTTCTCCGGAGTAAAAAGAAAAGCAGGGCCAACGTTAGGAAGTTACCTATAGGAATGAGATTTACAATATTTAAACTTTAGTATATTAAGGCTCCCGGACTAGACAGCCTACCAGCCGAGTTATTAAAGGCAGAAGGAGATGTATAGCTAGAGAAGATACACCCACTTATTACCACGATTTGGTTTGGGTTTGTGGTAAGAGTAAAAGATCTTGTCTGCCATATGGCGTGAACGTCTGAACTCATTTGTAATTGATCTGATTGAGCTCCATGAATGCGATTTTAGACCTGGCGAGTTTATAATTGATTAATTATTCGCACTATTTCTCATACTAGAGAAAACCCAAGAAGTTCAGATCAATACCCATTACCTCTTTATCTATTTCAAGACAGCTTTAACAGAGACGAGCTGTACGGAACCATGTTTATGTTAGTTGTGTCATCCCGGTTAAACGTATGGTCGAAAGCAATCTCACCGAGGATTTAGACAAGGTGACGTGTTGTCATGTGGCTTCTTTAACATCATACTTGAGAAAATTATCCGAAACTCGCAAGCTAACACCAAGAACATCGATGAATCGAACATAACATTACAATAGGCTGGCTTTGAAAAAGTTACGTGTTTTCTCTACACCGCAACTAACTCTTACATTGGAACCTCATCAGAAGAGTTACATTTATTATTCACTGAAAGGTAGTTATCAGCCTCCTGAGATCCCTAGGATATGTAGAGCGAATGGACGATAGCATTACAGCCAAAGGAGCCGTCGATTCTTAGGCGAAGCGGGACGTTGCAGTGGCAGAAGACCTCGCCTTAGGTGTCGCGTATAAGTGGTATCTAAATAATGTAGGAGCGCGTAACTGAAGACAGTTGGCTGAATACCAAAACTACTGGAGAGGATTATTGGCTGGGGCTCAGGCCCAACTCCAATAGGAATGTTATCTGAGTAAGTGAATTCCCTCTGGTCAGCGATGGAATCATAATGAGACCTGAGTTCTCGAATCGCTAGAATTCCGAACCTATTAGCTGTCCGAAAGAACTCGTGGTCTGACTTCTATCATTGGCATCATTCATATTATAAGCTTTCTGGAACGTCAGTGGATCCTCTGATTCTCAAAGAAGTTGCCATCATGAATAGCTTCTTCTGGATATACATATATCTGCCACTTGCAGTGTTTGCTCTTTGTCCGTCGTTCGATAGGTTCTTAAACACGGAAGGTTGATTTGATCTTTTCTTCGACATGTATTATATTATTTATTTTCTTGCTTAGTTGGTGCTACAGTCTAGGGTGAATCTGGGCCTCAACTAACCAACCTCTCCAACTATCACGATCTCTGGCCAGCTGACTCCAGTGCCACACTTCAAGTTGGTTGAGGTCCATTCCCTTAATATAGTTCACCCTTCTAATGTATACATTCGATCCGTAAACACCTGACTAGATCAATAGCTCTGTACAGCCCGTAGAGCCCGTGGTTGAATCTCGTCCTTCATTCCTCGTCAACGCAAGGACCGGAATCAAACGTGGTATCTTCCTCACGAAATTGTCATGTAATTCTTCGAAATTATGCGTCCAGCAAATGTTTCCCGCAATAAATGAATGGCATCGCGCGCCATGTGCCATGTTGCGCCATCTTGTTGAAACCAAATCTCTGTCACGTCAATGCCATTCAATTGAGGAACGAAGAGGTCAGAAATCATGTTTCTATAGCGCTCTTCATTGACGGTAACGTTCTGGCCGGCATCGTCCATAAAAAAATATGGCCGATGATCTCACCAGCCCATAAATCACACCAAACAGTGAGTTTTAATGGTTGTAAATGGTCAATCGGTTTCAACTCTTGCACAAGTTGGATCTTTCTAAGCTTTTAAGCCAAGATCTTTTCGTAAAATCTTCCATAAAGTGGATGGGTATAGCTCCAATTGCTGTGCACGATGGCGAATCGACTCATTCGGATTCTCCTCAACACTGCGTTCCACAACGGCAATAACTTCTTCTGTTCGCATTGTTTGTCGTCTTTGGTGATGCGTATTATCCACTAGACTCTAGAGTGTACGTAGTGCGAAAACGATTCATCGTGTTCCGAAAAACTTGCTCAGATGGACGATTATTTCGACCGTCAAATGGACGTAGCGCACGATAAGTTTGGCCGACCGAACCATGGTTTTCAAAATAAGTTTGCACAATTTGCACGCGTTGTTCTGGCGTTTATCGATTCATGGGAAAATGGCAAAATGTATTAACTACAAATCAACTTGCAACTGTCAAATTGACAATCTGTAGAAACAGTGTTGCCAGTTTAAAAACTAAATCTCTAAAAAGAAACACCCTTTATTTACTTGATACATTTTGAATAGCTGTCACGTCTACTTCATAGATATCTAGAGCCTTCAGTGGTTATCCAGCTGCCTGTTTTGTGGCTTAATCCGGCGGATGCAGATCTGAAGATCATTGTCTCTATTTCATTTTATATGGTAGCCAATAGCGATTCTGTACATTTCCGGGGAATGTCGTTGCTTTTTCTTTTTTCTGGTTAGGTGTTACCACTACATACAACTTTCAGGGCTTCATGGGGCCCCCTGAATTGACCTACTAATTATATTAGGACTTTGTACAGAAACTAGTCAAGTGATCGTGAAAACGAGTTCCACTTAGATTAGATTAGAAATCAGCTACATGACATAACACCCAGGGCTTGAAAGGGCGATATCTTGGATAGATCGATTCTAAAATACAATAGAATGAAGCGATCCGAGTAGCTGCACTCAGAGCTTATCTTTGGAGGTAAACCAGATCAAAAAAGTCGAGGGCACAAAATATCATCTCTGTCTAAGCGCAGATACACAGCGATTGCCTTCGAGCGGGAATCTGGAATCGTATCTAAGCCCAGGACATTCGAATCTATTAAAAAAGTAACTTCTATTCAGCTTCAGTATTGTGTTCAGCTTTGACCTCCGATAATATTCCATGACTTCCCGAGCAACAAATTGAATACATTGTCAAGGCATTAATTCAGTAATGCGCAAGTTGTGGCTAAGCCCTCCTCCTCCGTCTCGTTAAATTGAATTTTCAATCATCTTAGCCGTGGGCGGATCATTTTATAATCTTCGCTATAACAATAAATTTTTTTTTTTTTTGTTCTTCGTTAACCAGAAGAGTAACATTGGCCAAAACGGGAAAAAGGTTATAAGTGCGTGTGTTGTGCGCGTTGGTTGACCAGGTTCTACCGGTATCCAAAAAATACAAAAAAAAAATCCAACAAAATGCTGTATGTTGAGGGAATCAAAGGCGGCGGTGTTTTAAGCTGTTGTGAGGACAAATTTACGGCTCTTTAGCAACTTGTTGTTGTAGTATTTATTGTTGTTGCAAAAGAGTCAATAAACTAAGTCGACCGATTTCGATTGCGTACGGATTTAGTGAGTGGTGATGCTGTCGATCGTGCGTGGTGTGGCATAGTGTTGACTTCATTGAATGCCGGAAAAGGGTTTTTTTCTTCGTTTTTTTTTTTTTTTTTTTATAAAATTATATAAATGAGTGTGTGCGGTAAACTATTTTCAATAAATTGACTGTGAATACATTAGATGGTGATGACTGTTCTATTTTAGGAGAAAGAAGTCTAATTTTGGGGATCGGATACTAAGAGCGGTCATAGAAAGTCTGAGCGACACTTTTGACCATAGATAAACTAACTTAGATGGAAAACTTTCCAGATTTTGTTCCTATACATGTGACCCTGTCAGTGAAAATGTATGAATTGTCAAAAATGTCAATTTCCCTCACATTTGACACAAAAATGTCATCCATATTACACATACGAGTACATAGCCCATTTTGCGTATAAATTGCTGTCATTCTAGAAAATTCTACCAGTTTACTGGTTTGCCCTAGTATTGGTAGTGTATTTGGGAGAACTTTAAGTGATTACAGAGTTTGCCATCTAATTTAGTTCATCTATGCCTTTGACCGCGCCAATTGTATAGGAATACGTCTCCTAAACATGGTCTATAAGATCCTTTCTGGCGTATTATGTGAACGCTTGAAAGCATTCATTATCTAGACTAGTGCGGTTTCAAGCACCACCATCGATCAAATATTCACACTACGGAAGATCTGGGAAAAGAACCGTGAATTTCAGATCGACTCTCACTATCTATTTGTCGACTTCCAAGCCGCATTTGACAGCGTGCATAGGGACGGTTTATGCAACGCCATGTCTAATTTTGATATGTCTGCCATGCTCGTCTGGTTATGGATGATGACAATGAAGAATTCTCGCTGTTCTATCAAGGCCGGTAATGAATCAACTCAGACCTTCAATGTCAAGAAAGGTTTTCGAGAAGGCGACATGTGACATTTTTAACATGACCCCAGATATAATCGTGTAAAAGTCACTGGTCGATAAATGAGGCACAATTACTTGCCTACGCGGATGAGATTTATGCGATTGGACGAATAAATCGAGCCGTCAATGAAGTTTTCGTGAATATTGAGGCCGAAGATATCGAAATCGGTTTGCGAGAAACGAGGCCGTACACAACTGACGCTTGGCCCGAACGACATCATTAGCAGTTAAAACTTCGAAGTAGTTCAGGATTTCATCTATCTTGGCCCCGCAGTTAGAAGCAGCACCGATGTCGGCGCAGAAAGCAGATGTAGGATTACTCGTACCAATCACAATCACAGAGCTTTCTCTCCCGTAAGACCAAATTGGCGTTTTGCAAGACACTATCATTCAGGCCTTGCGTTATGGTGGAATTTTGAAGCTTGTCAAAAGCGTATAAAGAAGCGCTTTGCCTTTTCAAAAGAAAGATACTGTGTGTAATTGTCGGTCCCATATGTATTGACGGGGAATGGATTAAGAGATTCAACCACGAACTGTTGCGGCTGTATAGGGACATCCGTCAAGCCTACGGATCCATCGCCTGAAATGACTGTGCCAAAAGAATTTTCGGTTCCAACCCCGAGGTACGGCGGATCAGAGGATGGCCGCATCTGAGGCACGCAAGAAGAAGAGGACCTCAATCAGCTTGGAGTGCGGCACTGGGGCGACTGGAGAGTTTTGTGGTTCTGACCCAGGTTTACCTCGGGGTCCAGCGCTACCTTAGTAACTGGGGATAATTTGGTTTAGTGCACACCCTGATATTTCCTCATATGAAAGTGTTTCTCATGAATGAAACTCGGCATTATCAAAAATAGGATTACGGCGAAGACAGTATCCTATATATCATCTTATGCTTACTTACTTAGATGACGCTACATCTGATCCTGGTTGGATCTTGGTCGCAGCCAAGTAGTGTGGTCTTTGGGCAACTCCTCTGAGCTGAGCACTCCAAGATAGCGAAGGTCCACTTCCACTAGAGAACCACCTATGATGACGTCTTCTTTCACTGCGCTATCCCCACGCACATGAATCGATGACCCTTCTGGAGCGTTTATAACCATTGACTCCACGTATCAAGCTACAGATGGCCACTTTTCTGATCTTGGGTTTTGTCCAAAACACATGTGTGAATGTATTGTCAATTGTGGACATGCAAGTACCATGCCCAAACAGCACTGATAGTCAATCGGAATATCGTTGGCAAATGGTTTCTGGTTTTCAAAAAATATGGCAGACAAGATCTTGTACGCGATGTTAAGCAGTATGATGCGTCTATAATTGGCGCGGTTTAGATGTTCTTTCATATGATGGAGTGGGAAACGATACTGTGTGGGTGGAAATCTTGCCCGGATTCAATGGTTGTTCCGCCAATTAATAGTCTGTAGAAGTGATCTTTCTATATCCCCATCACCGGGATTAATTCTGGTAATAATTTGCCTTGATCAATTGTTCAGATTTTTGTTCGGGTCTTTAACATTTCGGTGAAACTCCCGAACATTATTCTTGGCGAAACACCTTTAAATTTCCTCAATCCTTTGCGCCGATCTCAACATGATCACTTTGGTTGACGGTTTTATGATCAGTTGGCGGCCATGTTCCTTCGTTAATACTAAGACGAGGATACTGTATGCTAGTTACATTGCTTTCTACATCAAAATAATAAACCCTAGTCCCTTTTTCGCCATGCTAACGTGTGGACTATACTTTTCGATGTTCGCTTTCCAATTTTGACACTTAAATCACTTTGAATGATTTTAACGTCATACTTAGGACATCGCTTGTAGGTTCTGTCAAGGAGCTCGTAGAAACATTCCTTGGTAGTATCGTCTTCGTGCTCGTGAGCGTATATAAAGCTGATGTTGGCGAGTTAAGTCTTGTTACAGTATTTTTTCTATTTGTTTCCGGCCCATCCCACTGCACTGGATGCTAGTTGATTGGCCACATGGGCCTGCAGATTCCATGTGCAGATTCGAACGTTGTAGTTTTTTTTCGATTGCAGTGTAGTCAGCAGTAAATCTGTTCCGGATAAGAGTTGGCCAGATCCTGTCGGCCAGCAAGCTTTTTTGGGAATATTAGGGGTTCCTTTGATTCCTTAAGTGTTCATCCACCACCATCGGTTTTTCTGCGAACTAACTTATAGTTGTAGCAGTAGGCATCGCCTAGTTGTTCAATTCAGATCTCAATCGTTCAACATTCGAAAAGTGTAAGTTATTCGTATTCTAAACCGGGAAGTCGTGGCTCAAACAGTCAATACTGAAGCATTCCTCATCCGACGAGTATCCGAAGATTCTAGTGATCAAATCGTTGCCGTTCATTTATTCTACTTGTCTAGCACGTCTGTGTCACTTGTTGGGTAGGCATGCCTCATTATTGTTTTTCTTTAAAGCGCCCATTCAGAAGGCCAAATCCAGTGAGTGAGCAAAGAAGTACCTCTGAATGAAGATCTCATTTTAGACCTAGGGCTTTCCAAAAACTCAATTGAGATATTTGACATGGCTAACAAATATTAACCATTTGCCATATTTTCCTCGTGGGCTTAGAAGTGAGTCCTTTTGTTTATTCATGCACCCTACGGGGTCTGATTTTACATGGTTTAACTCATATCGCAAATTTATTGAAAGCCGACTTTACAAGATCGAACAAAAATCTTAACTCCAATGGAACAAAATTCAGACTTCTTCATTAGCAATTTGAATACGACTACATATAAATTAAATTTGATTATTGCCTCGAAGCAACCTAACCCTCGTGACACAGATATCTGAATAAATAAACATCAATCTGACAGCACAAAACACCTCTTGCATTAACATCAAAAATGTCACAAAATCAAGTCATTGTCTAACTGTTTAATCTTCCACTCGTATCGCTCACTTTTTGTTCTTTTTTTTAAAAAAAAAAAAAAAAAAAAACTGCAAAATCATTTACTTTTCAATCCTGGTTCACTGAGGCCATCAATGAATTCATAAATCATTGTGCTTAAGAGAATTCTCAATCTAACTCCGTTCAATCTTAACGTGAGCATTGAACATGTCTTTAAAAGAATTTAACTGACCATTTGACCATGTTTGACACAAGATCATTAATCAATCAATAAATTGGGGATGGAATGAGGAAAAACCAAAAGACCAAAGCCAACAACTATAGCAAGACTCAGCAAGAATAAGCGAGAACAAGTTACGAGTAACTGCTAGCGGTATAAACTGTCAGATTGACAGATACAAGTTGAACACTCCGGTTCAAAGAACTACCATCCAACCAACAATTACCACACATCATTAATAATACTAGAGCGAGTGTTCTGTTCGCTTTTCTCTCTGTTCGTTGTTCGCAATATAAGACACAACACAAAAGTCAAACTCCACACACGATTGCAACTGTCAAAAGTGACATCACCCTCACACAAGCATCGCGGGTAGGGTATGGGTTTGTTCGGTAATAATATGGATATCAGTATCTCATTCCAATTTGACATAATCAAATGTCACATTTAGGCTTTAATCAAATTATCAAAGCGCTCGTATGAATAGATTTATGCAAAACGCTTTCTCATCGAGATGGTGGATTGGTTAAATTGGATAGATTGGATAGATTAGAGAAACAATGTAGCTGCGATTAATAAATTTTTTATTCGTGATAGTGTTTTATTAATTTTTATGTCATTTGTTCGTTTAAATAAAGATATCTTCCTAACGAACTTTCGAGCAACCGACATGTGAATTGTGAATGATGAATAATTCATTTATGCAAAAGGTTCGCTGCTTTGGTTAATCTGATCATAATAAAATTCAAGACTGCGAGTTTAATCGAATTGGAAAATTGAAATTGGACGGCTTATTTATTATGTGGGAATATTTTGGTCTTTTGTTAAACATGATGTTTTTTCTTTCCTTTTCGATTTTGTTATAGCGAAGGAGAATAAGAACAAATTAACATCATATCTCAAAGAGAGTTAGCGACGAACACAAATATCAATGCTAATTATCAGTGATCATGATAATTTTTTGCAAATGTTCAGAGCTCTTAAATGAATGATCAGATGTAGGTCGAGCTCTTCAGCATTTTAAGGTGAAACTACAAGACAGGAACTAGATACAAAATAGAAAGAGTTGAAAGTGGATCCGGTGTTGAGAACGGCGTCAAGTTTGGAAGTGTTCACTGTTCAGTATCTTTACCTTTTATTGAATTATCAATACTTTATTTAAAGCTCTTAAATTAGTGTAGAAGCACCAAAATTTCGTTAGTGTAGTCCTGAGATGTTAGTCTTTATTTAAGCTATTCGTTTTATCTACCTAGTGCTGGCCAAAACACGGACTCTCCTGATGCTAGTGAATGCATCTGTGCACTCTTTAACGGTGTTTGCCATTTACTTTGACATTCACATTCACTGTCAAATTCATTTTACCTGTTTAAGATGTTTAGAATATTGCCATAAAAGTTTGTGTATTCCTGTTCGTACCATTCGAGAGCTAGCGTCCGACAATTAAGTAGTAGTCTATCCTAAAATGGACACCAATGCTTAATGCTTAATGCTACCTGGCAGTCTCATCAAACGCTACCAAAGAGGTTGGTTTTAGGCTAAACTGCTTTCTTACTAGTTTTTTATATGAGTGGATTGCGATTTTCGTCGAAATATAAACTTGTGTAAGGACACGTTGAGAATTTTGACTGTGATACCATCGAAGCTTTAGTTTTCTTACTTAAGGTGGTATCTGAAGTCGATAGAGACCTCAATCATAAACTGTCTAAAAGCAGTTTTTCGATAACTGCCTCTAGATGTGATGTCACGAAAAAAGCTGGTATCTTGAAGCTACTTAGGGCATTTGCATCGGCTTATCTCTTATTGTTTTACAGTAGTACAATGACGATATGGATCTTATAAATAGCTTTCTCTGTTGTTTAAAAAAAAAATTTCTTAATCCAAAGAAATAGCAATCGGTAAGAGTGGGTTTAACCTGATTTCTACTTGTGAAACAAGTACACTTTGCTATAGTGGTTAAGTTCGTTGACATATACGTCAGAGGGCTTGGGTTCGAACCACATGCCAATTCTGGAAAGTAACATAGAAAGTGTACTTTTACGTATGGAGTCATCCTTTAGGCAGGCAATGGCTAACTACAAAAATGCAAGATGGAGATGAGATGGGAAAAAGACATAGGTTTCTATTTAGTTAATAGACCAGGTTTTAGTCCACACCGGACGGTTATTTAATCTTTACTTGAATTATTAATCAGTACAGTAGAAACTACTTTGTACGTCATATTGAGGAAATTGAAGCCACTTAGTGAGAACAGCGACCAAAAGCTCTCCTCTGGACGAAGTGCCAACGATGCCGAGATTCGCGAAAATTTTTTCCTTAGTAGCAACTATCTATGGCATCGATTGAGTGTCAATCTAGTTCTTTCGTTTTCTTCCGAAGAAGTCTGTGTTCCTCTTTTTTGCTTTGCTTGGCTAGTTCGCAGACAGGTCTTTTGTTTTTTCGTAATACTGTCTTTTGGACCACCTATTGCGGTGCATGCGACTGATGCCACTTTTTTTTAAACTTGAGCAGAGTTTCGTTTTGGTGGTCAGGTGAAATCCATCAATTCAGATGTGGGATTTCTGCTGTCTGGGTGGCAATAATATCACAGACTTTCTGCGATTAATGCTGTTAGGATATTGCTATTTCATAGGTTTTGGCAGTTTTTTTTTGTTTTGAAAAGGCCCTGACAGTTTTTCTCAGCTGCTCGAGAACATTTTTACAGAACATCGTAGGGGTGTTTAATATTAAAAATTGTACTTTGGTTGACGGTTGGCAATTCATTCATCAGAGCTGCTCTCTTTCTAGATTTTGAAGCATGTGGAACGTATACTAGATACGTTGATACTATTATAGGTAGGCCATAATGTATGATCCTATCGCAGAGTGCTATAGATTTTACAAATGGCATCGAATGTCAATTCGGTGAAACAAACAGAACTAGAATTTGTGTGAATAAGCAATGGAGCGCTAGACTTCTTAAGAATTATCGTCACGATACTGATGAACAATTCGTCAGTGATTTTGGCGCAACGTGTAATTCGTGCCCGTTTTTCTGGCCTCCAGCTCCCACTGGTTGTTCAATGTGGATATGTGAACAGACAAAATTTACGGTTCTGGGGTACAAAAAATTCGCGAGTAATGCACGAAGAGCCATTACATCCACTCAAAGTCACTGCATGGTGTGCTGTTTACGCTGGATGAGTCATAGGACCATTTTTTCTTCAAACAGCGCAATGCAAACTGTTACTGTAGATGGTGATTGCTATAGAGTCATGGTAAATTAATTTCTCATTCCTCAATTGTATGAATTGAGGTTGGTGGACATGTGGTTCCAGCAGGAAGAAGCAACGGCGCATACTGCCACAACCGTCATTCTAAAGCAGGCGTTTCCGGTCGTCTGATATCGCGTTTTGGCGATTTGCACTGGCCTTCAGACTTCTTTCTCTGGGTTTATTTAAAGTCACGGGTTTATGTGAACAAGCCATAAACTTTGGCGGCCCTCAAGGAGAAAAGCTGTGAAGAAGTGGAGAACCTATCGCACGAAATTCTGAAGGAAACCATCGAAAATGCCATAAAAAGAGTATTTTTTCAAAATATGATGGAAATAGTGTCTTACCTTATGGCCCACCTGTTATATTGCATGATGCAAAGCTGATAACCTTAAATCCGTTTTCGGAGGTTGTGCCGTGTAACTTTGCGGGTTGCCGGAAAATTGTGCTTTTGCAATCGATGAATCATTCAATTCAGGTTGTTTAAATGGTTGATATTAATAAAATAAATGCTAATGTCCTCCTGGGCTCTGACTGCCTTTATAATTTTTATTAATGAATCTGTAATCACTAATCCAATATAGTAGACCCTGCATTTTTATATTCGATTCCGGACTTACGCTTTGCTCCTGGGTGGTTGAACGGAAATGGGACGGTATATAGTAGAATTGAATCCTTACAACACTTAGCGCGGTCTTTTTTATTTAAAGCGCAATCTAAGCCTTCCATGTCCTTATTGGCACATTTAAATGACTATACGAGTATATTCGATGTCGCCAAAAATGCTGCCGAATATCTGATCTCTGTATACGAAGGCTGGGTGTCAAAGGGATCAAAAACAATCGAATTAACTTGTCAGTGATGCAAATATTGTTCAAGAAATTGACCCACTCCAACACAGTTTCTTTTATCACTATGTTTAGTGCCAGTGCCTAAATGTAATTTCCTGTACAAATCTCTCATTACAATCTTCAAACATTCAAAACCAATGTACATACTGGTACATCACAATCTCTCATTCTTTTGCTTCCCTAATTTTTTTTATTGGTCCCGGTGACTTATTTTCTCATTAGTTGACTCCGAAATAGTATAATTTTTGAGCCTTCGACAATCGAAGTGTCCATCAGGCTGGTAGTTCGATGTGATTAGGCGCTTACCACGGTGGACTTATTGATTAGTGTTCTGGTTTGAGCTACTAACCATCGTTTAAGTCTGCCATATTCTAGAATAGGGACGTCTCTCAAAAACTGTCAAGATATGAAGTTCCTATTTGACGTGAAGAATAGTAGTGCGTGAGCTCATGGGTCCTTTTGACTGCTTTGTTAGGGTAAAAATGGTCTTGACAGCTTTTAGTTGGTTAATCGCTAAGATTTCAAAATCTTATTTTATGTATATCACATAAGTACCGGTTCAAGTTGGAGGGATTTTAAGCTCCAAGGATATCAGCTTGGGAGATGACAACGAACCTGAATATTCGGATATATTGGTTTTGCTTAAAATCGGTAAAAATCAGCCCGCGAAATGACGTTGGTTCACGCGGTACAGTGAATAAGTTGCTCGGCTTCTTTACAGGAGATCGGGGTTCAATCCCCAAGTAATAAACGGAAAAACGGAAAAGAATTTCTGACGCCCTAGCCCATTCGGCGACATGGGCAATCCTTTGAATGTGAAAACTTTTCCTTCCATTCTGAGTCGCCAAAAACCCTGATGACAAGACAAGTATAAGGAAAGACATAGTCATCATCCAGATGTTCCGCATTGACCTCTGAATGCTATTGGCAGCAAATAGAACGAACTTGTTAAAAGATTGCCGATCATTTCGGGGAAAGCTTCGAATTAATATAGCGAACCTTAGTATTAGTACTACATGAATACACACTCCATGGTTGAGATATCTAGAGCTTCCATGGCGTTGCTGTGACAAACCCACTGACCAAATCACAGATGCTATATAGAAGTATAAAACAAATATTTTCACTATGACATCACCTCCATAGAGAGTCCCCAAACTCTAATCTACTTTGAAATCAAATCTCTCTCCAGACAGAAATTTCGTAACCCATGACTCAGACGCAGTCACAGCCTTAGCTTCGATCTACCTTAACAAAGATCGACCTCTCGATGGACTGTGATTGAATAGAAAACGACAAAAAAAAAAGAAAACTGTATCCAATATCACACCTTTCCCCGTTTGATCGATCATTCAACATGAACAAGAAAAAAATTAATAAACCCACCAGCGTGTCGAAGAATTGACCTGAAATCCATTAACTGTCAGAAGTGTTCAAGTGTTGCCATTGTTGTTTTAAAATCCAATTATGACAACAAAGAAAAAGATTTCACTAAAATGAGTGACCACCTAGAAATTGGCATGTTTCGTCTGTTTAGGAAAGAACTTCTAATTGACAATTGATTTAAATAATCACAAGGAAGTACAAGTAACCGATTTCCCGAAAAAGTTATTTCCCATGGGAAGCGCTTACACCAACAACAACGACACCAATGAAAACAAAATAAATTCATTTACCCCCGTGTTGCCATAAAAGTGTTAATTCTTCTCCTATCAACACGACCCCACGCCAACTATCATCATCATCGCCGTCATCATCACCCCGAAGAGGAGGCCAAACAAGAACGAAACGAGCCCAAGCAAAAACAAAAGAAAAAATAGAGAAATAAAAAAATCCGAAAAAACAATAAAAACAACGATCCCGAACAAAGAATGAAATTCAAAAGCAGAAGTGATAAAAAGAATTTCCCACGAAGCCACGAACATTTCTTCTACTTCTTCTTCTGGTCCGCTGAGCAGCTACAATAGCTACACCAGCTACAACAGAAAAAAAAACCGCGCTCAAGTGGTAGTTAAGATTAGTAGTAGGGACCCACTGTCTAAGATGTCAAGAATGATAATAAAAATTGACCCACGTAGTAGGGAGCATAATAATATAATCAAGGGGAACAAAAGAAAACGAGAAAAAAACAAAAAAAAAATTAAGACAAAAGAAATATTGAATGAATCTGACGTTTAGAAGTCGGTTCGGTCGTCGAACTGAAATTGAGGCAGGGTGCAGTAATGGGCCAAGGCAATGGTTGAGGGAGTCACCGAAGAAAGTGAAATCAAGTGTCACTTAAAGATAGGTATGACAGTTGACAGTTGACAGTTTTTGACGTTTAATAATTTGACATTGAGAAATTGATACAAGTTAAAGTGACATGTGCTCGAATTAGAACGTTTTTTGCTTCTTGAACGGAATTGAACGGTGCCAGTTGTGATTGGGGGTGCCCTGTTAAAGCTCGTTCGGTACTCAACTCAAGTCATTCACCTTTTATCTTCGTATTTGACGGGAAGAAAACATTTTATTGACGTTAGCTGGGCGTTAGTTGGCCAGGATTGGATAACAAAAAACTTCATGAATTATGACATTGTCACATACGAGTATATCCATACAGGGTGCTGCAAGGTGATTTTTAAACAATCAGTGTGGTTTTGAGTTCCTGTTGCATCTGGTTTATCATTTCATGAAATTTTACTGGCTATAGTCAAGTTGAATAAGTAGCATGGATTGCTACAAATACAGTTTGAGTATGATACAATAATAAGATGCAGAAGAAACAGAGGATACCACCAAAATATGTTTTTACGTCAGAACCTACGAGCAATATTTTAAGTGTGACGTTAAAACCGTTTAAGGTGACTTAAATGCCAAAATAAGAAAGTAGAACAGTTTTGCTAGTACAGTCTCAAGATTTCTGAATAAAGCGGTCATCTGATCAGCCATCCCACTAAGCCCTAGGTTTGGTGAAGAGTGCACGCCTGCATATAAGTATACAGGGTCTTCCAATAGGGGCTTCCGAACTTTGACAATTGATAGCGGCCATGTTGTTGAAGCTGTATCTCTCAAATTGCCTACCAGTCTGCTTTGCCAAATCTCCATGGACGGACATAGCGTTCATCTACACGTGCAAATGATAAAATTGTTTTGTCAACACGGGTGTTCTGTTTAGGCAACGTTCCGCGCGCTTCGCCCGTTCTACGGTCGCCATAATCTTCCCACCGAGAGGACTATTCGCATTGTGGTGGATAAATTTGAGTCCACTGGTTCAGTAAACGATAAACCAACACCCGTACGTCGACGAAGCGCAAGATCTGCCGAAAACATTGCCGCTGTCCATGAGAGTGTGCTGGAGAATCTGATTCAGCCGATTTCGCGTCGCTTACAAGAACTCGGCCTTTCGCAAACCACAACTTGGCGAATTTTGCATATTGACTTGGGCCTGCACTCGTACAAAATTCAACTGACCCAAGAGCTGAAGGTAAACGACCATAGACAACGACGTGGGTTCGCTGAATGGGCTCTGGAGCAGTTGGAAACTGACCCTAGTTTTCATCGAAAAATCATCTTCAGCGATGAGGCCTATTTCTGGTTGGATGGGTACGTCAAGAAACAAAATTGTCAAATTTGGGACGATACCAATCCACATGCGATCTAAGAGCGTCTAATGCATCCAGAAAAAGTTACTGTTTGGTGTGGATTTTGGGCTGGCGGCGTCATCGGTCAATATTTCTTTGAGAATGACGTTGGCCAGGCCATCACCGTCAACAGTGAGCCCCAACTTCTTTTGACCTGAATTGGATGATATGGACACCAACGACATGTGGTTTCAACAGGACGGCGCTACGTGCCACATAGCTCACTCCACATTGGAAATTCTGCACGAGCGAGGTTGTGTGAACTGACCACCGAGATCGTGCGATTTGACCCCGTTAGTCTTTTTCTTGTGGGGTTTTCTGAAGTTGCAGGTCTAATGGAATAAGCCACAAACCCCAGCGGCCCTCAAAGCCAACATAACCCATGTCATCGGTCAAATTCAGCCTTATTTGTGCACCGGACTCATGGAAAATTGGACATTTCGAATGCGCACCACCCGGAGAAGCCGCGGCGGACATTTGAACGATGTTATATTCCATACAAAATGGCATCGATAGGCCTTTCAAAAACGAATACAAAATTTGTTTTATTTAAATTTAAAGATAGGAAGCCCTTAATGAAAGACTTTTTAGCAAAACAATCCGCTTCCAAAGCGGGGCTGCATAGAATGGTGAAAGTGGCCCGTGGACTTTACGAGATGAAATGTAGTTAAGAACATATTCTCTCAAGCAAAAGTAAGAGCGGGTGATCGAGAAAATAAAGGAACATCGTATGGCAATCCAACCCAAGATAAAAGGATCGTGTTAGGATCCGAATAGTGACTTGTGCAGGTGAGAAAGGAACATTAATAGTAGAGTCGCAGTCGGTGTCTTTGAATTGAAAAAACGTTGGTAACGAGCCGAATTTCGCTGTCAGGCTGAACGACCCATTAAACTTGACCGATGAAACTAAGATTTCCATCAACCCTGCCAAAATCTAAACCTAAGTGTAACAAAGCTGCTACACCGGCTGGTGTTTCCGCAAAGCTAATTGAGGTAGCAGAAGATGACTTGGTAGAGAGTTTCATGTTCAATATTTTGCCGGAAAAAAGTACGCCTAATGAATGGAGCCTCAACAACGTTTGCCTAATCTAAAAAGAAAGGAAACCCTCTACACTGCATCAACTGTAAAGGCATCTGTCGAGTGTACAAGATCTTTTCTGCTCAATTGTGTGAACGCCTGAAACCATTTATCAAAGATCTGCTTGGTAGCTGTCAGTACAAAAGACCAAATACTTAGACTACCACGAATCCTAATGAAAACCTAAAGAATTCCGATCGATACGCACACTTTTTTATCAATCTTAAGGCCTATAGAGATGAGTTGCGCAGAACCATGTAAGTCTTGATTTTGCGGTGCTTAAGTTGAGCAGAATAACTATGACGAGCGCTCGCTGCTATTTAGAGGTCGTAAGCAATCTCAAACAGCTGTCATGTGACTTCTTATACATTATAATTGAGAATTTGTGTGAAGTCGCAGTATACCTTGACCACATTGACCACTGGCAGAACGTAGCGATGTCTCATTGGTGACCTTTTATTTTTGTTAAAGAAAGAGGGGTGCCCATTTACTTTGGTTTTGAATGTTTGCAGGCTATAATGAAGAGCAAAGAAAGAGCTCGGCGGGGTATTCTATTAACAAGTTGAACGGCTAAGGAAAGAATCACGATATTTTACAGTAAATGCGAAAGTGGGTTTGAGGGTAATGATGTCTGGCTATTTCAATGGAGCACTGGTAGTGAAAATACGGTGCAAAATTTCTCATATTATTCCAAAAAATCTAGTCATTCGACAATTCCAACATAAATTCAAAAATGAATACGAAGGCCGAGAGTACTATCGTCAGCAATGAAGTATACTGAATTAGACGTGGCAGACAAGAGATGATTAATAAATATTGAAAAGAGTGTCGCCGACAAAATGTAGCCTTGGGGCACACCAGCATTTATTTTGTGGATATCACTCTTAAAACCGTCCAAGACAATTTGAATTCAACATTCAAAAGGGTGATTTCTAATCCATTGAAGTAGAGACTCGTCGATTCCAAATGCACGCATTTTCGATAAAAGAGCATGGTGCCAAACTCTGTCAAATGCTTTAGAAGTATCAAGTGCAACTATCTTGCTTTCGCCAGATTGATGTACGCTTGGGGTCTACTTTTCGTGGAGACATGCCATCAAATCACCAAAATTTGTCCTTTGGAATATAGGAGTATTTTTTATCTCAGTTTTTTGTTGTATTCAAATTGCACAGCCTTAAGAAAGGCGGTGCAGCCATTCCTGTGATTCGTATATACTTTTTTCAAATTCCCCCTATTGGGTTGGTCTTGTAGGACCTTAAAACCGTTCCCTATTGTTTACTTCCTAGATTTGATATTCTTTATCCGAAGAGGGACAAAAGGTCTAATTCCAAAGTGAATAGTGTTTCTGTTCGTATCAGCAGCGGCACCCACGTCATTATTGAGGACACATAAGGATCAGTTCAAATTTCTAAAGTACCTGTTAAGTGCGATAATCTTTCTATTTAATTAATTAATTAACTAGTTAATCTATGGCGAGCATTTGCTTCTCTTTAGAGATCGAAAGCAGTCTCACCCAGAACTATGATGTGAAAAATAGGGGCGCTGTCATGTGGCTTTTTTAGCATCATGCTTTAGAAACTTGTGCGAAACCCGTAAGCCAAAATCGAAAGTTTAATTCTTCAAAAGACTGTAAAACTATTTGCATAGTTGATCACGTTGACTTTATTGATAGAACGGAGCGACCTTTCACTGAATGAATGGAAGCAGAAGTGGCGAAAATAAATTTAGTTGTCAGTGAGGGTTAGATCAATTATATTGGGTCTATAACTTAATTCGTGCTAAGAGATGGCGTAACTTGTATTATTCCATTGGAAAGAAACTGTCATTGTACGTCATTTCAGTATATGTCATTCATTTGAAGCGTAAACAACAATAACTTTTTTTCACTCAAATATGTCGAACTTTATGCCTGAAAAAGTGTTTTTGCGGGGAGTTCTTCTTCATTACTTTAATATGAAGAAAACTGCTGCCGAAAGTCATCGTATTTTGGTGGAAGTTTATGGTGAACATGCGCTAGCTGAGAGAACGTGCTAAAAGTGGTTTGCACGATTTAAAAGTGGTGATTTTGGCTTGGAAGACGATGAACGTCCTGGGCAGCCAAAAAAGTTTGAAGATGAAGAACTGGAAGCATTACCCTACGAATTGCCAAACACAAGAAGAGCTCGCAGAATCGTTAGGTATCACTCAAGCAGCCATTTCAAAATGTTTAAAAGCAGCTGGATATATTCAAAAGCAAGGAAATTGGGTTCCACATGAACTCAAGCCGAGAGACGTCGAAAGGCGGGTTTGCATATCCGAAATGTTGCTGGAACGCCACAAAAGGAAGTCATTTTTGATATGAGCTGCTAAAACCGGGTGAAACCATCAATGGACAACGCTACCGAACACAATTAATCCGTTTGAAGAGAGCAGTGGCCGAAAAACGCCCGGAATATGCGACCAGACACGAGGCAATAATTTTCCATCATGACAACGCTCGGCCCCATGTTGCTATTCCAGTTAAGAACTATTTGGAAAACAGTGGATGGGAAGCTTTACCCCACCCAGACTTTGCCCCTTCTGACTACCATTTGTTCCGGTAGATGCAGAACGCCCTCACTGAAATACGGTTCACATCAGAGCAGAATATCAAAAATTGGCTTGATTCATTCTTGGCTGCCAAGCCGGCGCAGTTCTTTTGGGATGTGATCCACAAATTGCCAGAAAGATGGGAAAAAGTTATAGCTTCAGATGGGCAATACTTTGAATAATACTATTGAATAATACTATCTTAAATAAACGTTCAAATTTTGAAAAAAAAAAAAAAAACCGCACGAATTAAGTTTTATACCGAGTATCCTGTCAACAAGGTGAGTCCCATAACATCGCTGTAATGAGCAAGACGACACAAAAGACCAGAGAAAGAGTTACATTCGCCGATCGCTGTTTATTGGTCTAAGAAGGCAAATGAGTAGTAAGATTTCGTCAAGAAAACAGATCACTCTATGTTCTACGCTACAGAAGCATTGACATTGACAAAGGCAGATGAAGATATGATTTTATTGTTAGTTTTGAACGTTAGATTCCTCGAATTTAGGTCCTGGTTGCGATCTGGTCAGTAAAGTTTTTACAGTCACCTGAAATACCTAGGTCATGCAGATCATGTCGAAATCAGTGCGCCCGATCAAAGATTTTTTGACTCCTATCCGGGGGCATAACGCCGCAGAGGCAAACCGTATGATAGGTAGCATGTGCAAGTGAAAATGGACCCTCAACCAGCAAATAGTTTGTCAAAGATCGCGCTAATTTGGGAGTCTCATGTCCACCCCGAACTGTAGCGCTATCAAAGTAAGTAAGTAGTCTGGTGAAGAGAAAACCGTCAGCAAAGAAAACAATGATGTTTTTATCATATTCTACATAAAGGGGCCAAACACGGAACCTTCTGGTACAGCACCATTTACCTTAATTTAAACACCCGTAATCACAAAAGAGGACTCTATGGGTAAAAAAGGTTGAAACTACTTTGAGAAGATACGCCTGTAAGCTAATCTTATGACAGCAATGCATAATCCGTTCTCAGTTAGTTAAATGGAGTACAGTTGCTAAGTCTAGTTTTAAAGTTCTTGTATTGGAGGTCATATTTTAAAAGAACGCCACAATGCCATCCACTGCTTTGATTGTCAACTTCTAGCGAATGCATGAGGTCGCATTCGCACTTTGACCTAGAGCACCCAATGGGATATAGCATCAAAATCTGCTGTACTTAGGTGTCGTACTCTATATCATGTATTGAAACCTTCTTCGTGAATGATGACCGGTGTTGGCTCATGCTCATCCCACTTTCTGTGTGGGAAACTTGGATGTCTTCTCTTTAGCAAAGCAAGACCGATTTGTAACACGATTCTGTAAACCTACACATTTTCCGTGATTTTCTCACAGATATTTCTTGAGAAAGATTGCCTGACTTGAGGCGAATTTCCCTTGGGTTCGAGCATCTTTATACTGTTGTCGTATATGAGTTCAAGATCATTGGTCCGGTATGGTCAGTCAAATCTCCATAGCAGCTGTAGCTTGACCCCTTTCAAATGAATCATTCTTGTTTTTGTCAGTTAAACTTACAAAAGAATATTCCAAACGCCTTGACAAAACTGTGAATAGATCACGTTTCACTAAATTGAATACGGGACCGTGTTCATTTTTAGGTTACCCTGCCGCATACCAATATGAAAGGAGGAACTGCGGAGTAGATCGTTTACATAGACCCCACGGATCACTACTACCTTTACCGAGAACAATCAAAATATAATTTACGTTTCATGTCACCTGGTGCTCACTAATAATTATTTGTTGTGGCTGTTGGTCAATATATTTTTTTTTTTCGCAACAAAAAAGCAAAAAAAACGCTGCGTCTTCACTTCCTTATGTCCCAAGTGGAGACTTCTCATCCACGCAACCACAACCATACCATTAACATGTTTTATTACTCACCTCACATACCACAGGGAATAGGAATAGTGGTGCCACAACAGGCGACCAGACCAGACCATGTCTTTTTGTATATCACCTACTAACGCGGATAACAAAAATCGTTTTGTTCGGCTCGTAAACTCGTAAACTCCTAAACTCCATTCGAAGAAGTTCAGCAGTTTGTGGCATTGGCTCACACACAATACTCGTACCACCACACCTTGGTCACTTGGTAAAATTCTAGAATCCCGTCTAGCCCCACTTGAACGCTCTAAGGAATAAAAAGGAACAAACTCCCTGCCTTTGGCATTGTATTCGTAAACCTATCAGCTCATTGGTAACCCTTTTCTCCGCCTATCTTGTGGTGTCTTGAATCTGGAATCTTGAATGGTTGTGTTAGGTTAGGACAAAGGAGGCTGCCGTTGCAGTGATACCATGACTCTGTTATGGCTTTGTTTTGGGGCTCTTGTGGATAAGTCTTATGGCTCGCGCATAGTTACATACTTGTATCTTGAAATTGCTCCGATACTGGCTGGGACTACGAGTAGTGCTGGTAATGGTTATCGTAGTGGTGGTGTTGTTAGAATGAAAAGCTTTTACCAAGATTTATTGTCGCCAGAGTTCGTGGGCTTGCATAAGGTTAATATGGTTGTGATACGTATTTTCATTTGTTTGCCGAGATCGGGTCATAGACCCTGGGCTCGAATGGAGTCTCTGCTTAGTTCGGTTGCTGTTACTGAATTGAGTTTGTTACTTCACTTTCTTGGCGTGATTTGACGTTTACTGTTACAGTGTGGTGGTGGAGCGTCTATGACTTGGCATAATGTCAATTTTGATCACAAAGTTGCGAATATGCATAGACGTGGACGAATGTGTTTCTGCTTTCTTTTGACTTAGTCATGGCATTTCTTCCTTTCAATACAGTCAGTCGGAGTTAGACGATGATTCTGTGTCGGGATTTCATCTGTTTTGCTAATGAGAAGTTTTGTCCAAATCAACATTCGGGCTAACTGAAACTGAGCTGAAAATAGTTTCTTTAGAAAGAAAAATCCACTATTTAAGATGCCCCGATGAGCGTTACCCTTAATTCATTAATCTCCATCTAGCTGGCCGTTGGCAGTGGTCATTAAGAATGAAGCAACGACATATTGCCATCGGCATGTCGGTGTTCCACTTCTGGTTCAAATAAGGCTTCAGAACGCAGTGCCCTGGTAGTGAATGATAGTGAAGAGGATAGAAGTGAATCTCACCAGATAAAAGGACTTTTAAAAGCGCTTTGGCTATGGTAGATCTTTGATTCTGTGTGAGAGACGACTTATTTGGTTGCTGCCGTTGGGTGTTTGAGCTACAGCAGGGAGCAAGTGCCTGACGAGAAGGAATAGTAGGGGTGACAGCGTATACGTCTACAAGACAAAACGGTGACTAAGCCACATCAATATCCCAGGAAAAAAGAGAGTTGATGAGTTAGTGAGAAAGTCGTCACCACTGTATAATTCACATGTCTTCCTCTCTGTAGACGTTCAAATTAAAACAATCAATAGAAGTATTGAGGATAATGCCATAAGGCTAAGACACAAGAGATCACATTCTCTAGTAAAGCTTAGGTGATCACAGGTAATCGCCATCTTCTGCAGAAGATGCAGAGATTGAATCTGTCCATCACCGGATGAATGAGTGTCCTGTTCTGTCTGAGAGAAGCATGATAATTCTATGATGATACTTCTTTACCCCCCTGGAGGATTTACGCAATATTGAGTTAATAAACCTCGAATGGAATCATATCATATTACTTAGGGGTTCCAATCTGAAAGTCCGTCTTCATAGATCATCAGGAGCAATCATATCCTACCCTCTCCTGGTGTAAGCGAATAGTGCCTATCTGTCAGGAGACACCTGCTGCTATCGCGGAATATGTGGATTTCGGACAAGACAACTCCTAAAAATTTTCTCTATCGTCGGGGATCGGTCTTGGCAGACGTCCGTTATGGATTAATTCAGGGTCAACTAAGACCCCTTAGATCGTGGCAAACAAAGTGATGGAACAAAGTGCCAAGAATCACAAAGCGACCTCCATTGCGAACTAAATATTTTCTAGCGATGTGTTGTCGTTCCCTATCTACCTCTAGGCGGCAACTTTTTCATTGTAAGCCTCATCCTACACGTTCGCGCCATCTACGAGATCTGTTGGCTTCCCCGAGCATAACAAGGTAGTCTTCCTTCCAAAGCCTTTACGTTTCGTAAACTGACGTTGTCCGTTTGGATACCCAAAGTTCATCAGTTCTTATCTAGTAAGGACAGAAGAATTCTTTTGTAGAAACTCCAAGGAGGTGCTTCGGGAAGGCGTTGAAATTGGACTTTCAAGTAGGGCTGCAGCTGTTCATCTATTGAAACATCTATCTCATTTTATATCGAACCGACAGTCGTCAGAAAATGCTGTTTCCGGAGTCTATACTAATCGTTTGTCATTCTATGCTAAAGTCGTTGATATTTTTTTCTGGGTTTTGAATTTTCTGTGAGTGCTTATGAATATTCTAACCTGATCTGACTACTTATAATATTAAAGCTCGTTCTATTAGCCCTTATACAGCCTACATGTGATTGGAGAGTCTTTAGCGATTTCTTTCCCCGTTCTACTTAAACCATTTTCTTAAAAAAACTTTTATCTAATTTCAAATTTCTTTTCTTTTCGCAGATATGAATAATTGACGCTCCCGAGAATGCTGGCCGGTTCAAATCTTTTCGCTTGTCATCATCGTCTACCTTTAAATTGACTAGCATTTAAGATTGCTCTTAATTCGAACTATGTAAAACGGTACTACAAACTTAGCACTATAACAATATTCTAATCATGAGCAACAAAAAGAATGTCCTTACTCACAATAAATCCGCAACAGCAACAACATCCGCACATACCATTATCAATACTAGAACGCCATCAGCCCACTAAAGTGATGAACAAACTCAAAACCAGTGATCTGGTGACATCGCATAAACTCAATGTACTCGGTAGCCAAGATCAGTCACATCTTCGAAACAGTATTCGCTTCTGTGGTAAGGAAATTATCGACAGCACTAACAGTAGCAGGAGCAGTAGCAGTTTAAGCACTCTTGCCAGTAATGGTAGTGTCGTTATAATGAACAGTAGTACTGGTCAACCAAATACAACAAAACACACCACATCAAAACAGCAACAACATAGCCAACAACAGCAACAACAATCAGCAGCCGCTTCAATGGTTGTTAAAAAGCAAGCAGTCCAACATCAGCAGCAACAACAACAACAGCAGCAGCAACAGCAAATAACAACAGGAACAACATCAACAGTAACATCATCAACAGGAATAACAACAGCAACAGTGGCAGCAGCAGCAGCAGCAGCGGCGGCGGTGGCTGTAACCGGCAATCATTCTGTTGTCCGGGGGAATGGTAAAATCCAAGCACCAATGCCACCGCCGCCAACATCGGCTAACGTTCAGACAAATGGCACAACTATCGGGACAGCACCTGATGCTCGAGCCAAACAGGTGCTAAAGGAAGCTGTCGATGCGGTAGTGAATAGTTTCGCCAAACATACCCAGGGATATGGCAGAGGTGAGTACCCGATCATTTTTATTTCCTTCGAAATTACTTCCTAAAATTTAGGATCTTAAGATCCTGTACGTAGTGTTAAGGGATTCAGTTGGCTTGAGCTGTTTACTTAAATTGGGAAGCAGGTCAAGCGGCCGGGCAACACTGATACCCCGGATTGCAATTGCTATTAGTCTAATTGTGTAGCACTTCACTCGTCGTGACATCTTTAAATGGAACCGTAACCTGTATCTTTATTCCTCTGTACTTCGGTTAGATACTGTATCATGAACTTCTTTAAGATTTTCGATAAGATATGGAACTACAAGCCGAATTCAAGGATAAATCACTTTAACGAGTATGAAAGTAAAATGAATATCGTGCCCGCAACAATGAAACTCCACCGGTGGTCTTCTCGACTGCGAGTGGCGGCATGAATTCTAAAGGCCTAAGCCAACAAAACATTCCGCTATGACTTCTGCGGCTTTTTTTAGTACACGTTCGGTAAATTGGACCCAAGCGGCTAGACTTTATTAGGTTTGGCTGACACTTGATAAGAGTTCTCGACTTGACTCGGGAAACTCACAACTTTGTAAATATTTATCCCAGAAAAGCTATGGATCAGGTGCATGAAAAATTTCACCAGAGCCACTCCAAATAAACTGATCAAGCCCTTCTAGCCGCATTTGGCTCCTTTTTTAGTATCTCAAATAAGCCAAGAAAGATGAAGGATTTGGCTACTCTGCCTGGCCTTCGTCAGCCTTAGGGATCGAAAATGGTCAAAAAACGTTCAGTAAATCAAGATAACTATTATCACCTTTTTGACGAGCCAAGTTGAAGCAGCTGGCAATAGCAATAGTTTGAACTACATGCAGTGCAAACACTGTGGGCCGGTAGTTAATGCTACATACTCGTAACTATAATTTTTGAAGGTTTTAAGCCGCCGAAACTTACGTGTTTGCTGCATAGAAAATAGCAACCACATACCTGACTACTTCTATTTCGCAAATCAAAGAAACCGGGAAAATAAGAACGCCCTTATTGTCCTGACCTTCAGGCATTCGAGCCCAAAATGAACGAACAAGGGAGTATTTACATATTATATTACAGATAAGCCTCTTTTGACTTATTTTCTGCCCTTGACGGGAAGCAGAAAGCCGACTGGTTTAACGGTCTCAACAGCTAGAAAGTCTGCTTACAGTCATATGGGGATGATGTCGAGTCTTTGTTAGCGACTATTTGTTCTTAGCCTTCTTAGACGTGATCGGCGATACTATAAATAGACTTTCAGTTAACCATCTCAAAACTTAGATAATCTGGATTTACGTAAGTTTGATAAGATCAGATAAGATGCAGGAATAGGAGCCGTTTTCCGACATACCCAGGAGTGGCTTCGGTCAGAAAATGAACCAGGAAAGAAATGTATTGTAGTAGCATCTTTCCCGAGGGCCTTAGAGTCGATAAATTATAATATGTGTCACTGTCATCTCTGTGAATGACGATCGCCTTAAACTTTTCTATTTGTTAGGTAAATCTGCGTCTGTTTTCCAAACGGATGCAATCGCAATCCTGATAGAAATGACTGAGGAATGAAAGGAGCAAAATAAAGAAATGTAGTGACAGCCAAACTGGGCTTGAGGCCTTTTTGAACACCCTCACCACCTCCAAGCTCTTTGGAGGCATTTGGAAGGCAGGTACCTATAAAATCGCTGATAAATCTCCCATGACCTGGACGCGCGTTAGAACCGCCTGGTTCTGTTTGGACTTCCATTGACGGTTGGAAATATGGTGAGCATAACAGAAGGTAACATGGCTCTCAAGGTTGCGGTTATATCGGATGAACACCTACGAAATCAGCGAAATTTCTGTCGTCTATCAGCAGGAAAGAGTATAGACTTCTTTCATGGACCTTAGCAAGGTTTTGCTTCTTGCTAAGGTCCAAGGTATACAAGGAATCAATGACACCATCTCCAGTGAGAGTAATGATTACGCGTCAGGGCATTTTTTCGGTGAATGTCCGGGGTAAGTTTACATTTGGTTGAAGGCACTAAGCACTGACCAGGTTGGTGGTGGTATTGTAGGCACTTCATTGCCAAAGTGTTTATTCATATTTTTTTTTAAAGACTGAGCTCTTTGTCAGAGAAGAAGAAGCAATCTGATCCGGTGACTTTAATGTTCTTTAGCTGCTACTGGACACCCAGTTTCCAGGTAGCTCCCAAATCGCGGACAGTAGCAACCCAAACAGGCCTACTGCATCTGGGACCAAAGTTCATGGTCTGATTACAAGAGACAAACTGCTCTGGGCGCTGCATAGCTTCAAACCATACAAGTCTGCGGGTCCGGATGATATAATACCTGCCGAACTACAGAGGTCCTCAGAAATTATTCTGGAAAATATTATGAGGAGCTGTGAAGGACTTGTCCACATTCCACTGTCATGGAGTTTTCATTCCCAAAGCCGGAAAATATTCTCATGTTGTCCCAAAGGACCTCAGACCTATAAGTTTATCATCTGTCCTTCTGAAAACTCTAGAAAAACTGATTGATATCCATATACGAGCTAAAATTGATCCAAGATTTCTGTCAAAGGCTCAACATGCCTGCTGTAAAGGAAATTCGGTGGAAACGGCTCTGCATTCATTGACTAGCCACATCGAACGATCCCTACAATATAGAGAGTACATAATGGTTGCTTTCCTGGACATAGAGGGTGCCTTTAACAACGTCAACATATCCGCTATCACGACTGCGCTGTCAACTCTGCAAGTAGATGACTCACTTGGGGAGCTGGTCAGTCTTATGCTAAACAGCAGGATAATCAACTCCAAACTGGGTGGGGCTTCTGCTAAAAGATGTGTCAGCAGAGGTACTCCGCAAGGCGGTGTCCTCTCTTCCATTCTCTGGAACTTAGTGGTTAATGAACTGCTCATATACTTGGAAGCGGATGGTAGCAGGGTCAATGCCTATGCGGTTGACTTTGCTATAGCCGTCCCAGGTAAGCATCTTAATACAATTAAAGAACTCCTTCAATTAAATCTCAACAGATTAATCCGTTGGGCAGACCGCTGTGAATTGGGAGTAAGCCCCCATAAAACTGATCTTGCCCTCTTTTCCTGGAAATTTAAAATTCCAATTATAGACTCTTTATTCTCTTGCAAAAAAGCCATTGGGAATAAATGGGGCCTTCGACCCGCATAACCCACTGGCTATACATCTCGGCCATAACACCGATACTTACTTACGCGGTTGTCGTCTGGTGGACGGCCTTAGACAATCAGAGTACAAAGAACAGCATGTCTATGCATAAGGGAAACCTTACGGACTACTTCCTCTGCGGCATCAGACATTCTGTTTCATTCGACACCCCTCGATATTTCCAGCAGCTATTCGCCTTAAAGCGACTACACAGTGGACAAATAATTCATTTGGCCACGCTAACATTCTTAATACATTAGGAATCCTCACAGAGAACATCGATTACACCATACCTGAAATTTGGTTTGGCAAAGTACGCTTCTCCTCTAGGTCCTTCTGGAAGGAAGATGCTTTCATGGCGGACAAGTCAATCCATTTCTACACGGATGGATCTAAAACCGATAGCGGGGTTGGTAGCGGTGTTTTCTCAGATAAGCTAAATCTAAGCCTCTCTTTCCGTCTTCCAAATCACTATAGCGTGTTCCTGATCAGTACCTGCCCTTATAAGTTTAGTATTGATTTGTAAGAATGAATCTGGTCTTTTGAACGCAACCATTTGTTAACTAACTATTTTGAATTAATTTTTAAACAATTTTGAATTATTGTGAATGCAACTTGAAATGTCATTCCAATAAACGAAGTGAACATTCTTTCTTTTCTGTTCTCGGCATTCCTGAAGTTTGGTCGCATTTTTCATTTTTCCCGCTCCTGTTCTTTATGTTTGGTTAGACTCTTTATCACTTTTTCATCATTTAGGAAGTCGTCTCCAGGCGGACAGCAACTAGCTACCAATGATGGCTACTACTTGGAGCTTAAATAAGAACAATTGGTATCGATTGGTGGCATAGCCACAGGTTGATGTCACTAAGTGTCACCCTATTTTTAATCCCCAATGTCGTAGAAAATGTGAGCCACTTAAGAACGTAACCATCCCATAGTCTCTGAAAGCAGGTAGGCTAATCCATGAGAACTTTTGAAAATTCACCCGATACCAGAAGGACTCATTGCAATGCCCTCTACTACCTACGTTTTAGGCTCAAATGTAGATAGATAATATATCACCTTATTGCAAACCAATAAAGCTTGACTTAGCATTCCTTTTATGGTCCGGTCACATTGTGACTTCACATTACAACTGCTTAGGCTGTTAGGTTTTACTTTGCTTTTATTTTTTATTATTGTGCGACACTGCTCGTAGGCTAGAGCTAATAAAAACGGCGAAGCGGAAACAGCTTGTGCAGATAATAAAACTCTAGTTTCATGGCTTAATAAACAGAGGCCACGCAGGATAAGTGCTTTCGAGTCATTCGGACTGACCAAGTGGACTTTTTGCATTCTAAATTAGGAAGTACGAATGGTACTACTTGCATGCTATTGTTGTGGCTTTTACGATTAACTGGTGTTGTATTAGAAAAAATCACTGAAGCGCGCTATTCTCCCCCGGGGGAGCGCCACAAATTGCACGTGTGCAATTGTAATAAAATTACAAAAAGACCAACAAAAAAAGTACAGAATAAACGGCGCAATAAACGTCTAAGGAAAGCTTAATTTATTTGCCAATCTAGTGAAGTTTAAGTGGATAAGGCAAAGTTTATGTGCTAAATCCGGTGTACAGACTTATGGAATTTCATTGGGTCATACAGATTCGTGTTTATTGCTGGTCATTACGAGGATGTTGAGATCCGAAACATCTTTATTCGAATTAATTTTGTTGGTATATTGTTGTAGTTGCCCGTAGTCTTTGGTTTGGGTATAACTCTAATTTGACAGGTGATCCAATAATGACAACGATGATGACAGTAATGGCAACTTTTAGATTTGACATGTTATGGGCTGTATAGAGGAGGGAAATCATCAGTTTGCCTAACGTACAGTTTTTCCGTCTCCGTGTCATCTGAATTTTGACAGTTATCAGGACAGCTGATACTATAATGACGTTAAGAGAGTGATCATCTTGACAGATGATGTCATAATGGCACATTTTCAAACTTGACTCCAACAATTTGTCAGAAGACGTCAAAATAAATTGTAAAATGTGACAGGTAACGTCATAATGGCACTTTGAATTTGACAATGACAGTTAATCGGAATCGGATTAATCAAAGCACTGTAGCCGCAATTCCCAGAACCAACCACTAGGTAATTCATCTTCCCACATTTACAGCTTTACGGGGAAAAATCCAACTTTCTCGACTTCTTGGCCAACGACAATTGACTTATTTGTGTGCTAAATAAAAATATCCGTCAGCTACAGACAAAAAAAAAAAAAAAAATAAATAAATAAAACCAAGTCTTCCTGCATTCTCAACTTCGAAATCCTTTTATCTGCATTTCAGATGTTATCTTCGGTTTTCACTTCATCTTATTTTCGTCTTCTTTCTTTGGTTCATCTTTTCTGATTCGATATCCCTTCATTGGTGAGATTTCCTTCTCTGTCTTGCTCATTTTCAATCAGTGCCATTGCTGTCATGTCCAGCATTGCAAACAAATAATACCAAGTGCTCCTGCCGTCGCTGCAGTTGCCTTCATCGTTGCCATTGCCATTGCCATTGCTGGTTGCCGTCTTCTGTCCCACCCAGAAGGGTAGAGAGACTTTTTATTTTATTAATCTGCGCCCTCCAACAGTCTTCCGCTAGAGTCCAACTCGTTACAGCAAATTTAAAGAACCAGACTTGATTTGTGTACGCGCGTTGCGAAAGGCAACACGACACGCGACCTATCTGTTGGATTTTGCTGTGCGATGATTTATGGACTACCACAGGATTCCACTATAGGGACTGTAATGATCAATGATTGGCATGCGCGACATAATGCAGCTGGCGACATTGGTCATCCACCCAAAAATGTCCCCCTTTTTTTGTTCTCCTTCCATAGCCCGAACTGAATCTGAACCAGCAGCTGGATGGATGTATTCCTACTCGTATGTGTGTCATTGCGTAAAAAGTATTCCACAGGGGCAACAACAAATTAAAGGGGGAAAAAATATCGGTGCGGCGATATCTATTACTTTTACGAATAGTTCCGTGTGCCTGAAACTTGCCGTAAAGTTGACCGAACCATCTAGTGTCCACAAAGCAGTTCCACAACTCAGATAAGCCATGAATTTTATCCGATCAGAGAAAAAGAGAGGGAGAGAGAAAGAGATAGAAGAGAGAGATCGAGGTGGACAAACTAGAAGATTCTTCTTCTGGAAGTGGGTTGACGGACGAACAGACGTTGCGGGATGAAGAAGAAGTTGTCGTGTGCAAACATACTGGACACATATCGCGCCTACATGTTAGCCACACAACGCAAGATGTCAGATTTAGTGCGGGTCCGTTCAAGTCATTTGTTTAAGACTGCGTCTTTTTATTGCTATTGCTGTTGCTATTGCAATTGCTATTGCTATTGCGCCATGTGTTGGTCTTTTCTTTGCCTCTGTCTCACTCTTTGAAAGGATGCATCCTGTGTGAGTAATAAAATTTGCCGTGCAATTTAGATTGCCTTGCATGTAGAGTTCAAGTTTTGAGATCTTATATCCGGTTTACGGTTTATAGCTTGTAGATTGGAGGGGTTCTTATTATTTTTTTTTTCTTTTTTATTTGATTGGATAATGAATTACTTGAGCAGATTAGGAGGGAGAAGTTGAAAGGTGAGAGATCAGATTATGGTTGATCTTAATTGCTGATGGAATGAGTATTTTGAGGAAATGAGCGAAACAGTGATCTGTCGGTATAGGATCGGTTCTCTACGATCTGGAAGTCTTAATGATCGCACTAAATCATTCTTGAACTCTGTACACAATCTAGGTTGGTGTCAAGTAAAATCGCACAAACTAGGCAATTTTCGACAGACCATTGTGGCCCTCGATTAGCAGCCCTGAGGCCGATGGCCGAGTTGTTGTGATGCCACAGTGTTGGATCGATTACGAGTACGTCCTTCTTCCTGGTGAACTTTAAGATATTAGCCCAGAGAAGTTTTTAGGCTCGATGAATTCATAGAGAAAATAATTTTTTAAGTACGCGTTCTCAGTGCTGGCGAGATCATGGTAGATGGAGAAGTGAGTTATGGTGTCGGCTTCTATTTCATCTCAGTAGCTGAGTGAAAGTACTCTAGGCTAAAATAGGTCTGTAGCTGGTTAGAATGATGACATTAGGGAGTTTAGGGAAGCGGTGCCTCTTCAGTATTGCAGTAGCCCAAACTAAACTAACGCACCTTGATCCTTGGCCTTGGTCATTACGTCGCCGAGCGTAAGATCAGTGGGGAAATCGCGAGAAGAATAGTGTTCAGACATCTGTTCTAGCTGGTTCATGGCCCACCGAATTCTGTAGAATAGCACGATGACCATGAATCTATTGTAGTAGAGGGTGGAATTAAACTATAAAACGTGACAGTCTTTCATTGCCACCAATTTTAAAATGATTTGAAAGCGGTCTGACTGTCGATGTCTTATTGCGGTCTAATAATGTTCGAGCTTTCGGCCAAGGAGGTACTGCAATAATAGAAAGGCCGAATGTCTTATCCGGCTGAAAACTTTACGGACTCTAACCTCATCGGTCGAAATTGACAATGATTTACAGGAAAGGGTTTGACGATGTCCACTATGTGATACCTTGGGAAACGAGGTCATTTATCTTAGGGCGAGTATGCTAACATAATTTGTTTATTATTCATTTCAGTGTTTGATGGTCCTAAGCCTAAGCACGCCATCGGAAGGCAGGTTTTCGCCCACAACATCGAGGAAGGGAAAGTTTTACGTATACCTGAGGTGCACAAAATGCACAAGACCGAGTACGTTGAGCCTTCTGGAGCCTTCTTATAATGGGTATTAATTTGATAAATAAAATATGCTCGAATGGATTCGTCACCATTTCCCAACAGTAGAGAGTAGATCTCATTTAGATCTTCTTTTATGTACATAACCTTCCTGTACATTGGTATTCTAAGTCCCAGATACTTAGGTCATCATTTGGAATCTTATCGTTCCCAGTAAAAAATAGAATTGTTCTTTTTGGCTGGGTTAACATTAAGAGCACAAAAGTTGGTTCAGGCGGTAAGGTTGTGCACAGCAAGTTTTGGCTAACAACACTGCAGAATTATTGTACTTTCAGATGCTAGTTGCTAGATACATTCCACGATAATGGAGATAGTACTTTTAACGTACGGGAGAAATGAAAAAATATCCATAAAGCACCATCTGTCAGGGTATTCTTTCGTAAGGGCAGGTTCTTTTCAGTCTGTCGTTTTCTTCGTATGCTCGAGGTGTTTTCGAGTCACTCCGTTCTTGCGTAAAGTTTGCAATGCCTTTATTAGCTGTTTTCCGCGTTTTTCACGCCGATATTAAAAACGTTATGAGCCATTGGTCGATTACGATACTACATTAGCACATGCGTGTAAGGGTTCTTAAAGTTCATGTTTCATTTGAAGCAGCGTGAGGTAAAATGTTGGCTCTCCTTGTTTTGAGTTTGTACATTCTGTGGTGTTTGACAGCAGTTTTGTGCCGTCCGTAACATGTAGGCTGATAGTCATTTAAGTGGCTGACGTTCTTTGGTGTGCATCTCCGTACTTATTTCTGGCACCCATATACTTAGGAGCTATGTAACAATCAGGACTATTTTTCTGACCATCGCAAGCAGATGTCTTATTAGCTCTCAAAGTCCTCCAGCGGTTGGAATTAGGCTAGATGCTGCAGCAACTGCTCGATTGGCTTTCTTGCTTTCGCTGGCTTATAGATCTCTAAAATTGAGACTATGGTCCAACAGCACCTCTAGGTACTTAATGTGTCCTCTGTTTAGTGATTTGCAGTTCCGGACCAAACTACTTATTTGATGGTATTTAGTAGCAGAATTGCGTCACCTCAATTATCATTCATAGAACTCAATATTTCACAAGACCGGGCCAAAGACTGAAACTTGTGAAACTCCTACTGGTTCAGTACACCAAAGCCGACATTGTGTCCAACATACATATATAAGACGTCAATATAACAATGATTGCTCTAGGAGCTTGCCACCCTTTTGGGATGAGTGCGATCTTCAATATCTTCTATCGCAGTGGAAATTTCTACTCTGTCAAGCAATTTATTTAGGCTTCAGGAGGGCTTCTATTTTAAATTGCTTCTTTTAGCATGAAGCTGTAGTGATTTCGTCTATTCCGGAAAACTTATTTTTATTGAGCTCATCTCTGCTAGGACTTTTCGTTTTTACAGATAGATTAACGCTGTCACTCCTAGCAGATAGGACACTGGCTATTGTGTGCATCATGCATTCGCATAACATAGAATAGCGGTGTTGCTTTCTATCTTTGGAGTTAGACTAGCTTTTTGGATTTGGATCATCGATTGCTGCATCCGGTTTTCTCTTAAGGTCTTGAGTCACTTTCAGCCAAAGCAATGTTTAGGGGCATTATCCTTTCTTATGGATTCCTTTGCAATATCGTCACGAGTTTCTATTGCCGACAACTGGTACAAATGATCTTGCCATATTCTTTAAGCCTTTCCATCCGGATCTTTATTTGCTTCCGTGAATTCTGAAAAATGGATAGTTGAATTGGCGCGTTGGTGTTTCGTCAGGTCTTTGGATCAAATCGGAAACAATACGGATTGATGGTGTTCTGGTAGCTCTAGGAATCGTTAAGAGGGAGTTCTTTTCACTGTTCTACTCACTCATAGCTCCCTGGCTTTGTTTTTGGCAACTTAGTAACTTCTAAAACCGTAAGGACTGGATTATCCTTGCTCTGTTTTTCTTTTGTTTAGTTTATTGTTGTATTTATTTTTGTTAGGTTCTCACTCGAGCCGCTATTGTACTTGCGGTTACCCAGGTATACCCTAGTTGTCTTTACCATCAAACACTCCATGGATGGATTGCCATAAACATGTATGGGGTGCTGTAATAGAGCTATTTTGATGTTAACTAGGAATATTACCACTAAGTTCACCTCACAAATAAATTCACAAGGTTTTAACTGGATGGAGCTTCATGCTGCATTAGGTTAGAAGACGGTTTCAGCTGATTTTCACTTCCGACTACTTAAATATCAATGTTGCAATCTACCAAATAGACTTTCGGAACGTCAGTATTACATTACTGCGTTTGGTCCTAATAGTAGTGAACTGACTTTAATCACTATGACTTGCCTCTGTTGAAAATTTCTTCGCTATGACGATGAGTGCTCTTTTCTACACCAATGTGGATGCTTCTTTTCCAAGTGAGTGGTTCTTTTCCTTTCTTTTGGAGATCAGGTAAGTCCTTCTGAATGCATTGCTCAGGGGAGTAGTAAATACGCTTTTGACCTCTAATAGGATGTAATTAAGTTTAACTCAGTTTCTTGTCTGCCTATTTCCGTAGCAAGTATCGTGGATAGAGACATGTTAGAATTCAAAAGAGTCGATGAATCGATGATCACAAAAAAAAATAAATTAGCTGACACAACCTAATCCGAGATTCTCGGGGATGGATTACAAGAAACAAATATTATATGTACGAGTATCTATCACCACTTCGTGAATGAAAATGCCCCCAGTTGGATCGATTGCCAATTTTTTCGAGTGGTACACGGTCCTGAATATATCGAATACATCAATTAGCTGTATGAATTTATCTGCTTAAAAAATAAGGACATGTCCAGCGAATGGACATCAATATTTTGACCCAAAAACTTTTTGAGAGAACATGGTAATTAAAGACCCCGCCTTAGGCGGCACACTTAAGTAAAAAGGAACCTCAACCAAATATATTATATAATCACGTTAAATGGATACAGCTGGTGGTTGAATCCTAGCTCCAGCCTGGACCGTCGATGCACTTTAAGCAAAGTGGGATCTTTGAAGCTGATAACATTTCTAGCTATTTGTATGTGCTATTGCAGAGCACTTTCCGACCGCAAGTATACGATGAATTAACAATCTCCCGATAATCAAAGTGTAAGTACTAAACAACATGAATTTAATAGGCCCATGCCAAATTCCACAGGCTGTACATATGGTTGAAAACTTACAAGTGGCAATAGCCAGAAAAGATAACATTCCATACCACATCACACCACACCACACCACACCACAACACTTGGGGACAAGTGCCAAGGTATTATTTCCGAAAAATATAACGGCGTCGTGCGCCTTAAAACCCTAATCGAAACACCTTCGTCCCCCCGAAATTCCTGAAGCCTTGCCACTCTAAAACCCACATGTGTAAATGTGCCACCACATTCCATGCATATCGAAATTGTCATCATGACCAGACATTGCAAATTGAAAGACAGTTTTTTGGGTAAGAGCAACAAATAAAAAATTAAAAAAAAAAAACAAGAAAAACCGAAAAAAAACCCAACCTCCCCGAAAAGTACCTCAAAAGTGCATTCCAAAAATGCGTTTTATCTGAATACCCACATGAGTATCCGTATGCATTACAAACAGCAACATGTACCTACGTATACGTATGAATATTTGTATTTTCTGGCACAGGAAGATGGAAAAAAAATTCACTAAAAATTAATGAAAACTGAAAATGATCTGATGGCAGAGAATTCTTTTATCTTTTTCGATCTCCTCCCTCTACAGAGAGGGCAATGTATAGGTACATACATTGCATTACAAAAAAGATACAAAATTCCTTCAACAAAGTTTGAGACATCGGGAGCAAGGGAAGGAAATGTTGAAAATTAAAAGAAAAAAAAATAAAAATAAAATAAAAATACTGACACGCATCGGCACATAATGAGAATATTCAATTAAAAAGTCAATTTTTCACTTGGCAATCAGCTGAAAATATGTTCAAGTCAAAGCCATTCAACACACAGTGCGCGGAGTGGAGGAGAGTACCTCCTCATATATGAACACACACACACACACACACATACTTACCACAACAATCCGCCTGTTGTTCTGTCTTCCTTTACAGTTATTCCCAGTGTCGAAGAAGAGGTTACACTCCATCTCTCAAACGCGCTGCTCCACCATCTCTGCTTGCAATGCAAATGCACTCAAGTTCGCTACTCAACTCTTTCGTTTCATGTTCCACTTTCGCGATGGAACTTTGTTTTTTTTTTTTCTTTTTTTTTTTCCTCCAAAGTTTTTTCACTCTGGTTGGTTTTCCTTAGTTGCTTGTGCTTGCTAATTTAAGCTAAATAAATAAGTAAAATGGACACATTGGACAAGAAATCGAGAAACCCTGAGAAATCGGCAGAGATACAGAGGTAAGAAGAGAGTGACATACCATATCACCATTCGAGAGGACTAGTGGTAATAATTCTTTGCGTTTCAATTTCAATCTTTCTCTGTCGGAAGAAGTAACAAAAAAAAAAAAAAAGAAAGAAAAAAAAAAAACACGATTAATCAATTTAAACGCCAATCCCACATTGGCTGACTTGAGCTCTTTACCCGTCTAACCACCCGTCCACCCATTCAGCCGACGTCCATCTGTACTCGTAAGATTGCTCTGTTAGTTTTGTATAGGTTGTATACTTACTCTGTAGTCTCTGTAATCTTTAGTAATTATTTTTCGTGTGTAGCCCGGAACCAAAGATTTATTTGATAATTAAGAATGTTGTTGTTACTCGTAGAGTATCGTACCGGCACCGGAGACGAGATTTGTGCGAGTGCGCGCACTCCGTTCAGATACTCGCATTCATTAAGATGATAGTGAGCCTGAGTAGTGTTTGTGTATCGAGTTTGTAAGGAAAGGATATGTTTTACTTGATACGAGTAGGTACTCCTCCATCACAATCGGTTCGAGTGCAGGCAAAGAGATTGTGTCCAGTTTTCGGGTGATTTGTGCTAATCAGCGGGTTAGCTTGTTTCGCCATCTCCATACTACAACGATGACGACCTACATCAAGACAAAGAATTGATGATATGCGTGGGGTGAAGGTGACGTTTTGCCAGCCCCAGCCCCAATCACAATCTGAATCTTCATTCCCAGTTCCAATTCGAAAGCGGTCAACATGGTTTGGGTGTATTCGCACATTGATTTGATAAATTGACAACATGTGCGGAGGAACACAAAAATAAATCATTAATACGCGCGAGACCACTGGAGAAGTGGTCTTCTCTTCCAGAAATTCCAATCCGAGGAATACTTTCTTTTCGGTAGTTCTGGTGTTGGTGGAGTTGTAGTAGAATTGCACTCATCATTCTTTCAGAATTGGATTATAACCGTTTCCTGGTTAATTAATGACGACAAGCATTCAAATTTGATAAGTAGATTTGACTGACAAAAAAAGTCAAATTTTAAATCATCTGACACACTTTAGATTTTGCGATATTCTTGCATCAACATTAATTGTTTGGATTAAAGATACTCGTACAACACACATTGAAAGGAGATACAAATGTTGGCGAAAACATTCAGTACAAAGGCCAACAATTACCATCATTTATTGCGGGAAAAAGAGAAGATAATAAAAAACAAGAGTCTCTGATGGACATTTATGCATCCGTAGTTGGGTTTTATTGTATGATCAACCACAAATGTTGGGAAATTTTCGCTGGATGATTACAAATTACCAAAGTTTGCGTGGCGATTATAATAATAGATAATGGACGGAATAACTCAAGGTTTAAGCATAAGAAAGCTGGGTGTTACGTTTGCTCACTTCGATCCAAAAAGGTTTTTGAATGAATATTTCCAACGCACTATCTATTGGGGAGGTGAGGTGCAATAAATTGGAGTTCTGGCGCCGATTTATTACTGTAAATGAGGATACACAATTATACCCCTGAAAACGGTGAACTGCGAAGGAGGAATTGACTTCCTTCGGCTGGGAAAGTGATGAAGTTGCCCGAGTATCGATTATCTTGGAAAAAGAAAACCGTACGCTTCACTACTTGATAAGCTGAATGGCCAAATTTGCAAAAGCAAACTTTTGTGTCATCAAGAAAATGGGGCGTTTCACATGAATCCTTACTCATCAGTCCTAGCTCCAAGTTGTTCGTTAGTTAAAAGTTGCGCCCGGAGGACAAGGAGGCCATCGTTTTCGTAAATAACATAGCAACTTTACTGCAAAGAAATACTCCAAGGATTATTTGGACGAGTTGAAGAGATGGGAGTATCAAGCAGTCTGATTAGTGACCCTTGTCACTGCGGCCAGGTTAGACCTATTGTGATTTAGAAGACTAAATATGTAGGAACATAAAAATAAATTTGAAGAGAAAATGTCTTGCTCGCAATAACCCTCGTAAATGTTTCGTAAAAGATTCCGCCTGCAGTTGTGTGTGAATACCTAAAACTACAATTCGATTTGCCTCTATCACACCTTATATTATACGACAGATCCTAGAGAAAACCAAAACAGTCAAGAGCGGTACTCACACACTTACATATGATAGACGATCCATGACTAGTTTTGAAATTAAAAAAAAAAATAACCGAGCCATTGGGTGTCAAAAAAGGACGTAGACAAACATGGTGATGTGGTATCATAACTTCTTTCACATCATATTTGAGAAAACTCTCCGAAACTTTAAAGCCATCACCAGAAGCCAAGTTTTACAATTTTCCAACTCTGTAACTATGCTAACGCTATTGAAATATTTTTGCTGTAGATTGCTCATAGATTATGTGGGTATGTATCTATTCTGATCCAGCGTATAGCAACCTTACTTGCTCCTAAATCACCAATGAATTTGGTGCCTAAGGCTCGTCGGATCACTATGTCATATCAGCTAATTTCTTGTGTACTGTAGAGAAAAGATTCCTAAAAGAAGCGTAGGGCAATACGAGAAAGCCAATTTGAGCGGACTTAACACCTTCCCTAGTAACTTTAACTGGTCGTTGTGTTTCCTCGATAACGACGTGGATGCCGCTGCTGATATGATCACAGTCATTATTCTCTTTGGAATGAGATGCTTTATCCCTTATCGGGTGAAGAGTATCAAACCAAAAGAAAGGGCGTGGTACGACTCGAGCTTCATAGTCTCTATGAAATGTTTCAGAGTTAGTCAGAGTTAGAGAAATGTTTTTTTTTATTCATACAAGACCGAGCCTACAGAGGAAAACGGAAAAAAAGTTCTAACGAGCCCGGAACGACTGCAACGTCTTTCTTAAGCGTGTGAAATTTGAATACGACCAAAAAATTAAACAAAAAACACTACAATGTCCCAAAGGTGGTAACAATATTTAGTCGTTTATCAAAAACAGTAAAAATCCTGCTTCATTCTCCATCCCAACGCTCATTCATAATGACATTCCAGCTGACAGCTCTTTGAACAAGGTCAATCTGCTTGCTGGGCACTTTGCGACCAGTTCAACACTGCCAGGTTATGCTTTGTCCCCGCCTTGCTTTTGAGTGCGTTCTATCTTCAATGGGACGAATCTACTTTCCTACTCGGGTAGTAGCAGCAGTACTTAAAGATCTTAACATGCACAAATCCGCTGGTCCAGATGGTATATCTCTCCTTCTTCTGAAGAGTGAATTTTTCCAGCCCAGCCCTAAAAAAGGCGAATGTTCTTTGTCTCTTTTTTCCATGGCAATGGAAACCCTAATAAACCGTCATATCATGAAATATCTCGAAACACGAAAACTTTTCAATGACCGGTAGTACGGTTACCGTAGCAACAGGTCCACTGGTAATCTGATGGTATGTCTTACAGAAAAGTTGAACCAAAGCGTACACCAATCTGGCGAAAACATGAAGTTGCACTTGATATTTCTAAAGCATTTGACAGAGTTTGGCATCAGGCCCTTTTGTCGAAAATGCCTGCTTTTGGGATCGACGACTCTTTTCTTCAATGGATTGGAAATCCCCTTTCGGTACGTTCAATTCATGTTGTCTTGAATGGTTTCAAGTCTAATATTCACAAAATAAATGCTGGTGTGAATCAGGGTTCCACTCTGTCACCGACACTCTTTCAATTTTCATCAGTCATCTCTTGTCTGCTACTTCTAATCCAATATGTTCCTTTGCTGATGATAGTACTCTCTGCTTTTCATATTCGTTCCCGGCCATACGGCCCTACTCTTCGGCTGTAGTGCGTGAACCGCAGCAACGTATGTTAAGCTCATTAAATTCCGATGTTAACAGCATACCGAGCCATCAACAGAGTGGAATTTAAAGCGTCAAAGAAGAAAAATTTAAGCACCTGACGTTATCCATGAATGGCACTTGCTTCGTTTAAGCCGAAAAACTTTCCATTCTGTATGTGTGTCAATGACAACCTACACATATTCGATATCGTCAAAAATGCTGCGAAATGACTAGATTTCTACAAACTATATAAGAAATATTTCACCCTCTCTGATCTGGCCTCAATATACAATATAAGGCATCCACCCAAAATTTGGGCACAATGCCCATATCTGGTCAGGTGCGCCTAAAAACTCTGGAACTGCTAGATAGGATTCAAAGTCGGGCTATAAAACTCATAGGTGATGCTAATATCACTCAGACAATGGACACCCTCAAACACTGACGTATTTCTCTATTTTCTCCACCAGTGCTCCATAGAAATTGCCAGTGGCATTCCGTCCCTTCAAAATTTTAATCGTAACACCCGTCTCGTTATGACTCTTCATCAGTATACCCTCAAGCCCACTTTCGGACGTACTCTGAAATACTGAAATATCGTAATTCTTTCCTAAGCCGTACAACTCGCTTATGGAATGCCCCGCCGTGCTCTTCAGGTCGTAGTCATTGTAATATTCAGACATTTAAAACCAACGTACATCGGTACCTCCTTTTCTTGAGGGAAATTAAAAAAAAAAACAATACCTTCCGTTTCTCTTTTGTAAGAATAATGGAACCCTTACTGGCATTTACGGATCATACTTCCTTAATTACCTTCCTGATCATCATATCCGTTGTTGGATTATGAGCTTGCAAGAACTTGAGGTTCTCAAGTCTGGGCCGTCTGGTTTTTCCAAACGTGGGAGCGATGGTCAATGACTGCCCTGCCAACTATTTGACCACATTCAATGAGATATTGGTCAAGTAACTTCCGGAAACTTCAGTTAGCTGTAGCAGATTCCAGGCCATTCTACTTTGGCTCAATCACTGGATCGAGGTAGGGGTGTTGGGAATGGCAAATGGCTAATTGCTTCTGCTTCTTGTGCTCCTTTACCAGCTGCTGTTGTATTTTATTCTAATGGGGTGGACTTATTTTTCAATTCGAAAGTTGCTGTCGTTTGATGGCATGCCAACATTTGTCTGTCACATGTCTGAGCTCTAAGGTGTCGATGTATATCAGGATCTGGAGATCTATCATCAAGATGACGATATCCCCACACTACTTAGCTGTCCACAAAATGGCATCTTCATCCTCGGTCATAAACCAGAAGCCTTCTTAAATTGCAGAAATCATTCTTTGTCCGGGTACAATAGCAATGACCATTCAATGCTCGGATGGGACGAGTATTGTAACCGTCGTGGAGAAGATTAAATTCTCCGAAGCAACTTCAATGCACCACACATCGGTATCTAAATAGCTTAAGGGATTCCAAAAGCCCTTCGTAATTCGATGGCGCAAATTGCCCATCTTTGGTCTTCATTAATCCAAGAGCCTGTTGTTGGAAAAGTTCATAAATTAGCACCTCCCCTGCATGTCATGTCATACTCATTCCCTCTCTCTGCCCTTTAGAAACCAATTATAATAGCATCGTCTCTAAAAATAGACAAAAGAATAGATTCCTCAAGACGAGACGCCTAGTGGATTTCTTAAGTCATCAAGGAATTTCTAAGCGCGATCATTAAACTGGTTCTTGTACACTGCGCCAGTCTAACTCAACGCGCACTTAATCATCAGTGAGTGAAAAAAATTAAAAAAAAAAAAAAAATCAACAACAACAACTGCTCGGCAAAGAGAAATTAATAAATAAATCCCCGCAGCTAAATCAATCAATTGATTGTGCTGAGCAGTGTACTTCAGTCCAGTGCAGTGCAGTGCAGTGCAGTGCAGTGGACTCCGAAGCATCCCATTTGGCGCGAGCGGGCGCGCGCGCGCGCGTTCGTAAGCCTTCGCATACAGTTCATCGTTCTGATATCCTTTCATACAGGCCAGCCCAAGTCAACCATTCATCCAGTCAGCCAAGTCAGAGCCATCTAGCCATCCAGCACTCACTCTCGCGTCGTATCTCCTCCATCCATCTGATAAATGTGTCCTTTGAACCTTTCAATTTATCATTGAGTGGTCGATGTGTGTCAGATGAAGATGGCGCAGCAAACATAAAAAAAATTAAAAAAAAAAAAATTGAACAACAACGAAACTAAAGAATCATCGATGGACAGGGGCCGCCAGTACGGATTGCGAACTGCAAATGTGAATGTGAATTCGCCGCAGATTCGCAAATTCACGGATTCCTCTTAATGCGTGAAACCAGTTTGGCTTTTGTACGAATATCTCTGCGCCTGGATGGCAGTAGTACCTACTCCAACGTGCATTAACAGGATGTCAAACTGAGAAGATACAACCTATCATCCGGTTCGGATACAAAAGCAGAATTTGCGCTAAATGCTCCAACGGATTACCCCAAGAGGATTACGAATACGAATACGAATACGAATACGAATACTAAGAGTCACCGCTGCACTGCTTCGCCTAAGCGCATTAACCTCAAAAATGAAAAAAAAATTTAGTCTACACCGTTAAAAACTATGGATCACCAGAATCTATGGATTTAGATTTAGAATCAGTCGGATAGACTCTAGACTGTCATCTATCTAAGAGCAGACAAAGAAGAAAAATGATCGAGACACAGACCTGTCCGATCCGTGCAGCGCATGAGTAATCTGCACGAGATGAGTCCTTGTAGTTTGTTGCTTACGAGTACGAGTAGACAAGGAATCTGACTTTTCAACCAGAATCAACTTGGTTTGGACTTCCTCTTTCCTGCCTTTTATACTTCATTCTTTATTAGTTTTTTTTTTTTGTTTCTTTTTTTTTTTTTTTTTTTATCCTGGTGTTATGAAATCCAGAACCAATTCCTTATCGTCATGCCAATGGTTCGGATCGCTACAATGTACAATATCTTGGTACAAGAGTGGAACGTGCAGCCAGAGTCCTTCTGTAGGTGCGTATGCACGCAACCAAATTATACTGCTTATGCTGCCGTTGCTATTTCTGCTGCTGCTGCTGCTGCTGAAGATGCTTCCTCTTGGCCCTCTTGGGGATGTGCTGCATGTAAAGGCTGCTGCTGTGTGTCTTAAGCGAAATATCTTGCCGGAAGGTTGATTGGTTAAATATTGCACAAGTTAACCCTCTTTTTTTTTTTTTTTGTTTTTGTAATCTTATTATTATGTTTTTTTTTTTTAAGATTTTTAAAAAAAAAATTTTTGAAATTTTTTGCGCCTGTCTCTTAGTGTTCAGTTCACAGAGTCTGTTCACTTGGAGAACCTGTGCTGTGGCTTTTTGAAGTTCACATCACATGCCGAGGGAGAGCCCGGGAATGTTCGTGTATAAATTTGATGGAAGGCTTCTTGTAAACGGACCTTAAGTGTGTTTGACAACTTTCTGTTCCGAGTATGAGTATGAGTACGAGTTGATGTTTGGGTTGTGAAAGGAATCGAAAAGGAAGTGGTTAAACGTTAATTTGATTCTTTGTGTCTGTTTGCGCCTCTGGAGGAGTTTAGCACTAGTTCTGAGAGTTTAATGTCCAATAAGTGACAGGTAACAGCCAATTAAGTTCCTTCCAATGGAATTTTTTTACTTCTTCTGTATTCAAAATTGACTGTGTTGTTACATGGGATGGTGAAGCCTTTGCTGGGGAGATGATTTTGAAAGTGTTTGCATGAGACTCACTCAAGAGAACTAGTAGACCAGGAAGGAATCTTGCACTTTTTCTCGAAACTTTGCACAAAATCTTGGTAATATTACCCAATCCCGTAGGGTAGAAGACCGACTTTAAAGTATGGAAGATGTATCACACCAAAGCAACTATACGGCCTTTTTTGTGTGGCTTTGCTGTTTTTTCCATCATCTCAAGTGGCTGCTAATAGTCGGCGGCTAGTAATACCTTTCTTCTCATTCATCGGTGCTAGTGTATAACCGAAGATCATATTGTCCCCGAAGATGTCAATTAGAACATCAAGAGCATTCGGGTGATGGTCGACCTGGAGCTTCTAGTAAAGACTAAGACGAATTTTTCTGGGAATTCCACCAAAACTTTTCGAACAGGGTATCTCCTTTGCTGAAAGTGTGTGTTTCATTCGTGCCTATCTCAGCCGCTAGAGTTTTGTGCTCTTAACAATATCAAAATCCGCGTACAATTCGCATAGATTATAGGTCCAGATTGGGCTGCAACTTGAACGCTTTCTCGCATCATGACCATTGAAAATGATTGGGCACCATACAGTATGACGGTACGAATGATTAATTTGAAGCGTTGAGAGAGAGCTCTGTTTTTCGGTTGCCTACTCGCGCTGATGTAACACCTGTTGGGAAGATTTATTTTTTGCTGGATCGAAGGTATAGTTGTCCACAGAAATCTTCTGCCCAAGAGGACGTTTGTCTTGCTCTCCGTCTACTTCAAGACCAACTTGACGTGATTCTTCTCAATTTCTCAAGTCTGCAAAATGCTGTACGTTAGTGTCGGTAATGTTAATTTTATCAACGCACGCGAACAGCGTGATACTCTGTTTGAAAATAATGCTGCATCGCGCATCATTTTCTCAATCATCAGCAAAGAATCCATATGCCAGTGTTGGAAATATCCTACGATGGTGGTCTTAATCATTGTGACTCATTTACTGAGCTCATATCGTACTGTCGAATGTGGCTTTATTATCGACGAAAGAGTGGTGGATATCGAGATGCTTTTGTCGGGTCTTCTTCAGGATTTGGAAGTGAACTTACCAGGGCTTAAGTGCTGATCACGTCCATTCAGTTTGCTGACGATCAGTTTCAATATTTCGTAAATTTTACAGCGTATACATGCACTGTGTAATTGTTTCGCCTTTAGCCCAACTCCGTCACTTGCTTTGTTGCTTTTCAGTCAGGCAATGACTTTCGAGACATTGTCACCAGAAGTCCATTCCCGGAATTGCTACCGGCATCCTTCTAGGTATACCGCCTATATGCTCGGGATATCTATCACTATAAATCAATCAACCCTTGGGTCTCGTCCTTGTCATCAAACATCTCGATATATTCCCAGTCGTGTTTTCCGACTTGCTCTGACTTGCTGTCTTTGTTCTGAAAATCTTTGCTCTTCTCCCTGTATCTCTCTTTAGCAGCCCGTTTTTCAGCTGACTGGAGGATAGCTTTGAATGCTGCGTGACCTGGTACACTAGTGTCACGTCAGTCTTAGTCGCACTGACGCTTGGTCCGATGGCGTTGTATACCAATCATCTCTTCGACAGCACTCCGCTCTATGCTGGAGCTTTGCGAGTTGGGGAGGACTTTATTCAAGCAGTTGAGGCAGCTTTCAACATTCACGTTCCTCTGTATCTTATTGGCTTTAACACCTTAGTAACTCAATGTTGGCACCTCGAATCGTGCATATGTCCAAGCTACTGGAAATGTAGCTCCGTTTGAACAAAGCATGCTCAATCTGGTTGAATATTCGTTGAGTATGCGCCTATATGTGTATCGAGGTATTGGAATCTAGTATTACTATGAACTATGCTTCTTAGGCAACGTCGATCAGTCTCGTTTCGTTTTGGGAAGACCAACGCGTGGGTTTTGCGATTTTCAGGCTAAAAATGCTCTTCTTACCCGGCTTCCTGTTAAAGGCGCTTGTTCATGATTTTAATGTTGTGGCGAGCGCATCTCTCATTTGCATACTCGTAAAAGTATCTTCGTTCAGGGGCGTTGACATATAGTCTCAACTTGCGAATCGGGAGCAAGGTGGCGCAATGTCTTGCCAATCGCATTTCCAACATAAAATGCATGTCTTCTATATAATATGTCCTTTTGTAGCACCCCTGTTCTATCTATCACACTGGCTGCCTCTCCAATCACCTGTCAAAAGCTACTTACTCATCAGCGCCTTTTTCTTTTCTAATCTCTTATTGTTCTGCATAATTGTTAAATCCTTTCTTAACACGAATTAAAAAAAATTCCAGTAATGCATGTCATTTTCCTCTTCCGCTACACACTGTCACTAGTCACCCATCCAACCATTCTATTTTCTACTGAACAAAGTCATAACCATGTCACAATTTCCATGTCAATTGCAATTAAGTAAAAACCAAAGATAGATAAAAAAGAACAACATGTATCTTCGGAACCACAAACGTCTAGGTCTAACTGTGGCGATACTTGAAATGCAGGCTTGTAGAAACATAATGAAATTAAAATATTTCCTCTGCACTAAAATGACACTTGGCCAATAGCCAAGCCGTTTCGATGAAGCTGTTAGACCAGGATATTGTCACTTATACTGTCAGTGACATCGCCACTGCGCACCTAAATGCCGCAAACTATTTGCAAATTGTTTGTGAACAGCGTTTTTTTTTTGATCCATGCTCACCCTGGTGCAGTTGTAAATTGTGTGCTGGTGGATACGATAAACTAAATGCGTCGGCATCAGATACCTTTTCGTAAACCAGTTGGAAGCTGTCACACTCCCGGGATATGAGGAACATCAAATTGGATAAGTTATGCGAGTAATCTAATGAAAATAGATAGAAAGATAGGAGTAGTCAACGCGGTTTGATTGAAGAGTTAAAGAGTCAATGGTTGTTGCTTGAAGGGAAGGGTAATCATTTTTGAAAGTTCCAACTCAAAGTCCATCTAGACAGGATGACAATTTGAGAAATAATTAAGAAATGGTACGTCTGCTACCTAGTTTCATAATAACACCCGAACAATCCAGAAATCAGTCTCAATTCCACTGTGGGTGGTGGACAATATCTGAAGAAATTCTCTTGGCATGCGTGGCTTTGTGTAGGGACAAGCCATCAAATAGCTACTTGAAATCGTTTCAGTTTTATGTGTGATGCTCTCGGTTTTATTCGCTTCGGCTGTACAAGAACCTTGACGAATTCTAACAGCCATTTTGTACAGCAATTTCAACCGACTCTTTCCAAAAAGTATTGAGATTTGAGTACACTTACTCACTCTTCTGTCTACCTTGTGAATGGCTCGAGAAAAGGGTAAAAACAGAAGTCATTGACCTCATTTATGAAAGAAAAAAAACCAAAACTATTCAGCTGGCATAGACTGGATTCCATTTGCTCTGAAAGATATCCACAGACCGGAGCGTGCACACACTTACAACACGGCTAAATAAATACGAAGCCGCCAGTCAGAATATCACAGAGATGTCCCATGTAACATCCGAAAACTTTACCAAGGTATCATCACAGTCGGTGGCATATACGATGTAGTGGTTAAGTTCGTCGACTACTACGCCAGAAGGTCTGAGTTCAATTCCCAGGTCATACACCAAAAAAAAAATATTTGATGTCACTGCCCTTTGGACAGGAAATGGCAAAACTCACTCATACTTTCGTTTTTCGGACTTGGCAAAAGGATTAGTCCTTCTCCCCATGTACAAAATGGCAAGATGAAATATCATAACACCAAATACAATCAACATCCCGGTAAAAATGTGAAAGATACATATTTACTTAAATCCAAATACTGTCGCACGTCGTACCTACGTTCCTTTTCCTCAAAAGACGATCGGAGCAGGAATCCCCTACATGAGAAGCAACACACCCAACAACCGGATAAATATCCATCTATGCTGGTAGGAGACTACGATAAGGATAAGTTGATAAGTCAAACCCGTAGGGTGATAAAAGCCGCTTTACCAAACGATGAGTTAAAATTCCCTTCTATGAATGCCTTCGGAGGGCACTAAATCTTGCTTCCAATTGTTTTCGATCGAATTCAGTCAAAAGAGGATTACTATTATCGCGTTCACTGACCGAAAGGAAAGCTCAAAAACTCCACAGACTTTGGCGATGACGATCTCTAACTCACTCCGAGAAAGTTAAATTCTAAGGTCTCATCTTAGGTGAGACAAGTGAGACAACATACGATCTTATTTAGAATCGCATTCAATAGAGTCATCGAGTTTGGACACAACGCATTGAAAAGTTAAGACATCGGAGGCATATCCTGCAATGTCAGAACATTCAAGAAACTATCAGCGCATTTCATACAAAATCCGGGATATCCGGAAGGGTTCCTTTACTTAGAGATACCTCTTTCGGATTTCCTTAAATCGCAAGATTCCATAGATCTCACAGATCTTTGTTTTAAATTTTATGAGGCCAAACTCACGATCAACTCCATGGATGAATCGTCAAACTTCAGAGGGAGGCAATATAGGTACAAGATCACGATACAAGGTACAGTGTTCACTGTCGGACTACCAGTAGAGAATAATGGACTTTACAAAACTGGTTATGTAACATCATTGTCGACTTTATTGGTGGCATCATGATAAAAAAAATAATAAATTTTTTAACAAAGGCTACAAGTCCAAGTAAGTGATTTCCACCATAATAGCCAAAAGTTTTCCTCTCCATCCTCCGACTGTTCTATAAGTGTATCCGCACTCCGTTCGTCAACATACTTCACCTCCTTCCCCACGATCGGAATTCCAATGAATTCTTCAGTTACCTCTAAAGCCACCCTAGCCAATATAATTCCTGGAATTCCCATTCCCTCAATTATTATTACGACTGTGAAATTCCTTGTTCACATTGACCCACGCATCTCTGATGCTCTAATTAACACATTTCAACCAGTAACTCGGTGGGCAAACTAAATAAACGCTCTTCCCATTGACGCACTCATATCCGTATATGTTCGTACGTCTGTAGACAGATACGAATGCTTCCTGGATTTCATCGTTCCTATCTAATGCGTAGACAAATATTTACATCAACATCAAGCCATCAACATAATCTGTCGGATAGCAGCAGCAGTACCAGTAAGTGGAAATCACACTGGTCGGCTGCTGTCCCAAGAACATGCTTTGGTGGCAGAGTTGTTGCAGCCACTAGGCAACTGGCATCCACGTCATGTAGCATCATTCATCATGACTACACAGAAGGACCAAAATATGTCTTGTGCCCATCATATTGCTCACAGGAGAAAGGACCGACAATTCAGTCTGGTGTTGGATGATATACGAAGTGGTTTCGCCAACACTTCTGGTTCGTTTCTACATATACGCCACCATTCATAAGAAAGATCTGCTGAAACTCTCTGGTTCTGTTCTTTTCATTAGAAGATGATCCGGGATATCCGGAACGGTTCCTTTACTTATAGATATCACAATAGATTCTCTGTAGCCGCAGTGATAAGGCAAATCAATCTGCGTTGCTGGAATCTAAAGAAGACTCTCTGGTTAAGCATTTGCGGTTGACTATTTAGCCAAATATTTTGGGTTCGATTCGCTGGACTAATCGATCGTCATTTCTGCCTTTAAAAATTACTTTCATCTTCTTACCATTCGAAAACGGCATGAAAACGTAGCTCCCTCGCAATGTGCACAAAATGACAATATTGTGAGTGGAGAGACTAGTTCTTGGTCGAGCTCTGTTGCGTCACAAATCTATCTACTGCAGTAGGCACAGAGCTCAGATTTCCTTAAATCGTCAAATTCCACAGATCTTACAGATCTCACAGATCATTGTTTATATTTTATGAGGGCAAAATTACGGTCAACTCCGGTGGCGAATTGTTTAGCTTCAGGGCGGTCATTATAAGTATTAGAGGACGATAAAAGGTACAGTGTTCATAGTCAAATTACTTGTAGAGAATAGTGGATTTGACGAAAATGGTTATGTAACATTACTGTGGAGCTGCACGAGGTTCCATACTTGATCCTTGTCGAATCTCACGTGGTATGGCTATGCAAGTTCGTAGAGTCCCTAAGAACTCAGATATCTATGTCTTACATTAAAGTATAATTAGATAAACTCATCAGCCAGAGAAAAGTATGTCACTTCAATCAGCAGCCATAATTTCATCTGCCATTTAATCAAATATTTAATTAAAATTTGTTTAGTTACTAAGGATTAAAGATATGTTAACGATTAATGTTGCATTGTTGTTCTTTTCATATTAATCCTTGACCTCTAATTTCAACTAAAACTAATTTAATTATAAATCTTATTAGTCCTGGAATTGACAATTAAAATTTTAGTTCTAACTGAAATCAAAACTTAATTAACTTAGTTGTAGTTGTTAGTTATTAGTCAAAAGTAATTGTTCTACAACACTGCGATATATTTAGTTAGAATTTCATGATTGATAAGGCAAATGCCAGATGTGGTCTTATCTATGTAGGTGATGCGAATGAGGAACATGACAAATCGGGTCTACAAAATTGCGGTCTCGCTTTTAAGGGAACAATGGAAGCAACATTGTCATGACCAGGAACATATACAGGGTGAATGACTCTGACTCCAACTTTTTAAAATACTATAATTTTTTTATTTTTTGATAAATTTTATTGTGCCAAAGCAAAAAATGTTGGAAAATACATCAATTTTCAAATTGTATTAGTAGTTTTCAATATGTCCACCTTTTGCGCGAATAATGGCCTTGAGATGGCCGAAGAAAGCATCGCGCGCTGCACGCAAGTGGCTCTGCGGTATTTTGGCCAATTCCCGGCGAAGTGCTTATTTGAGGTGGTCCAAACTTTGGTATTTTGTAGTGCCAACCTTCGCCTTCAAAATACCCCAGACAGAGAAATCCAACGGATTTGCATCCGGAGAATTTGCAATCCATTGTGTCGAAGAAATGAAGTGTGGAACATTGTTTTTTAACCAATCTTGGTTGACGCGCGCTTTGTGAGACGGTCCCGAGTCTTGTTGAAATGTCCACGGTCTCCGACCGAAATGATTGTTTGCCCAAGGCTTCAATACTGCCTCTAAGACAGTTTCACGGTATACGATCGCATTAATTTTGACGCCACGGCCCAAAAATACGAGCGGAGAGCGACTATCGGCGGGTATGGCGGCCCAAACCATCACCATCGGTGCTGCTTGCTTTCTGGTGGCCGTCCGAAGGTGTAAATTTTCGAAGGACCTCTCTGGCAAGTAAACTCGGTCATTTTGTTTGTTGACATATTGCTCAATAACAAATGGCGACTCATCGGAAAAAACCAAATTCGGCAACTCACCACTTTCGTGCAAGCGTAGCAACTCCTTCGCTCTTTCGACTCTAACTTTTTTCTGTTGCAGTGTAAGATCGTGTGCTTTTTGGAACTTCAATGGCTTGAGCCCGAGCTTATTTTTCATCCGTTCCAAGGATATGTTGAGCTCACTATCCATTTTTCTTCCACTTCGAAGCGGATTTCGCTCAATTCGCTCAATTCGCTCAATTCGAGCCTTCACTTTCCGAAGCATTTCTGCCGATGTTGCTGTTTTTTTATGACCACCTCCATGGTGATACTGGCAACGCTGCAAGTATCACGGTAACGAGCTATAGTTCGAGACACAAATGATTTATTCACGTTGAGGTGCTGGAGGGCTCTAACGATAGCTACCTGTGGTTTTCCAGCCAAATATAAAGCAATCACACTATCACGTTTGAATTCCATCGCGGATAAAAATTTTTCAACACAACAAACCGTTTAAAAGGCTTGTAAATAATAAAATTATCTGTCATGTGTCAAAATTTGAGCTTACTGTCATGAACGATTTGGAAATTATAGCGGTCTGAAGTTGGCTGCAGTTCGAGTCATTCAGGGTGTAGATCAGCAGATTATGATATCTGACAATTGAGTATGAAACTATCCTGAGTTTGACGTATGAATCAACGTCTTATCTATAGGCACTTAGGAAACAGAACTTTAGGACGAAATATTCCAAACGGCGACTCTCACCACTTTTGGTCTATTCCCTGTTGGGCGAGTACAACACTTTTCAAAGAGGAATCACCGATATTCAGGCGATGGAACCAGGTCTGGGATAAACCGAAAAGGCAGTTCAGAATCTGATCATCATGATAATATAGATAAAGAAATGTTTAATAAAATCTCCAAGTCCAAGCTAGTGATTTCCACCATAACAGCTAAAAGTGTGTAGATCCTCTATTTGCCATATTCCTGTCCAACCTCTTACTATTCTCTAAGTTGATCAACACTCCATTTGTCAGCAAACTTCACCTCCTTCGCTGCAATCGGATTTCCAATGAATTCGTTATTTACCTCTAAAGCCACCGTAGTCGATATGATTCCTGGAATTCCCATTCCCATTCCCATTCTCAGTTCCATGTTCATCTGTTGAGCAGACCTCCGCCCTCCTTAATGATTAGCACAACTGTGAAATTCTTTTTTCACATTGACCCACGCATCTGTGATGCTCTAATTAACACATTTCAACCAACCAGTAACTCGGTGGGCATCTATAGTATATCCCAAACCAGGCAACTTCTTCTAACAAATTAAACAAACGTTCTCCCCATTGACGCACTCATACTCGTATCCGTATGTGGACCTACGACTGTAGACAGATACAAATGTTAAGGAACGCCGCTTCCTGGATTTCATCGTTCCTATCTAAATGCGTAGACAAATATTTACTAGCATCGGTGTCTGAAGGATGGAGTAGTATCAAGCCATCACCATAATCTGTCGGATAGCAGCAGCAGCAGCAACAGCAACAGCAACAGCAACAGCAGCAGTACCAGTAAGTAGAAACCACACTGGCCGGCTGTCCCAAGAACATGCTTTGGTGGCAGAGTTGTCGCAGCCACTAGGCAACAGCTCAACTGGCATCCACGTCATGTTGCATCATTCATCATGACTACACAGAAGGATCAAAATATGTCTTGTGCCCATCATATTCCTCACACGAGAAAGGACCGACATTTCAGTCCGGTGTTGGATAATACACGAAGTGGTGTCGCCAACACTGCTGGTTGGGTTCTATGCGCCACCACCCATATGCAAGGTCTCCTGAAACTCTTTGGTGCTGTTGGTTCTGTTGGTGCTATTGGGATTGTTGGTTGGTTGATGGACTCTAGCTTTGAGTTGTCTTCATGAGCTGCTTCACGCGTTTCATGTGCTGTATAATTTAATCCCGTGGAATTTAGTTTAAACATTTGTAATGCGGCGCGGCGGCAACTGACGTCTACGTCGGAGTGGGTTCCAGGGCGAGTTCCAGGAAGAGCACCCCGATGGTAGGTAGCTATGATAGTAGCTGTGTTGTGTTGCAACAAGTGCGCCTATTTGCGGTGGGATTGTTAATGTTATTTTCTTTTCATTGGATTTGCGTTGTCCGTTTAAGTACGAGTATTCTATCAGTTGTATCATCATTTGTCCAGTGTTCGTTGTTTAGGGAGGTGAAGGTATTTAACAAACATGGGGTGCACCTGATTAACATGATGTGGTGGTTTCATTGTTGAGCCTTTAACCGATGTCGTACTCTCACATTGGGTGGTGATCATTTATTATGCAACAAAAACTCAAATGCCTGAAACAACATCGTCTTTGGAATGTCAGTATGGTATTTGAGAAGTAAATGTTTGCGATGCAATTTTAACCCTTACATGGGTGGGTGCTATTTATGTTAGTAATGAATATGCGAAGGCTTGTCTGTTGGGCTTGTTAACGCTCCTACCTTGGGCGGGTACTTACAGTGCGAATATGAGTACTATTTGATGGATGATGGAGATATCGTGCAACATTGTACGTAAGTAGCTCAGCAAAAAAAAGTGCAGCACCTTCACGGTTCATACAATAAAGAAGGAGGAGGCTTCCTTTGCTTGAAAAACATATCAGAACGTGTACTCGTCGGAAGACTGTTCAAATTCTCTTCGCTAGGATATGGAGTGCTTGGCTCTGAAATGTCGATTTTAAATAACATACGAGGACAACCATCGTGCTTAAACCGTGATCTCGTTTTGTTCCTAGAGCAGGTAGAGAACATAACGCTCACTAGACTTTTGTCACATAGTTTACAATCCAGCAGAGGTGAAGAAAGTCCTAGATCTGTTTATGATATCAGATCCCATTGTTCTCACTGAAATTAGAGTCTGGGACTCGTTTAAAAAATATGTCCTCGTACTTGTCTCATGTGCCTAGTAAAACTTAAGATCTTTTGAGACATCAATGTCGCTAGGGAAAGGCTTGCTGTGCCCACAACCACTTTTGTATGAACTTAGTATCATAGTGCCCCACATACTACCCACAGAGGTAATGCTCCGCGGTGTCTTTATCACTTTCACAGCAAGCATGGCAGGATGTTGTGCCAGTTATACTCAGTACACTAAAGTAGTACCATGTCACGACGCCAGTAAGCAGCCCATAATCTTTTTTACTGAGGAACAGCAGGAAAGCAACTGACCTCTTGAAACGTCTGGAAATAATCAATTGATCTGCCGGTAACCTGGGGAGTCATACCATCTGGAGTTATGCTCACATGAAACCAGAATTCCGACTGCATTCAGTGAAGCATTTCTTTCTCGAACAAACTTGGAAGTCGCTAGAGGGTGGGTTTCGCTTCAGTTTCAAATGCTTCACCGTTCATTGCCATCAGGATTGCGTACATCTCCGCTTTGAAGAGATACGCAAGTTTACCTAACGAGAAGTGAAATCGAACGAAAGACACGAGCGCCGCATCCTGAATCAGTATTGGAGCCATCTGTGAAGACCGCAAAACATTCCTTTCCTAGCTAAGATTTTGACCGTCTATTTCGTATATTTTCGGCAACAGGGGTTCTAGAGTCATTGCATCAAACGGCTTTTCACAAGCCAGTGGGCGGGCAAGGTCATCAAAGTTCCAGTATGTGTTGTGCCAAAAACCACTTCTTTTTAAATTGAAGATGGTTTTGAGATTGAGATTTGAGCATATATGAGTGAAAGTGCGTCCAGAGCAAAGCCGGCCGTTCTAGGGAAGGCTCCTATGCAACTGCGATAAACTTTTCTTTCATGAAAGCATATCCCACCAGACCACTGATTGGATATAATAGGCCTTATCATCCAAATTCAAAGGATCCTCCTCGATGATAAGCCTCGGGTCTTGCCGAAAGCTCCTTTACTCCACAATTATTGGTGAATGGTGTTGCTTTAAGGGCTAGATGAATCAGACCACTTAGCTTCCTCTTTCTCGTAGAGAGAACAATTTTACAATATTTTTAAGAAGATTGACTGAAAGCCCACGTCTGCTACCCCAATCACGTTTAGAGCTGCCTGCGTTTTAAGGCATTGAATGATTCGTCTACATCAACGTTTACACACTGCAGAAGCTATCTATCAAGATATTCACTATTGGATTTGTTTTCTCCAACATTCCGATCCCTATCCCTGCATGCTTCTGTTTGTAGTCTCTGTAAATTGTAATTCCTTGAAATGAATCGAACGTTTCCTTCCGCAGTAGAATCGTGAGCAGCTCGTGCCCGCGCTTGACGGCTTTTTGATAAAACCAGGAATGTCGTTGAGATGCTTGCATGAAGTAAAGTATTTCAGATATGGCCAATGTCTCTGATATCTCTCTGACCGTGTCTTCACTGAACTCTTTCACTTGATGTTGGCAACAAAGGATTGTAGAGTTCTAGAAGTTTCTTACTGGACTCTTTCAGTTTTAAGGCGTCCAAGATATAGTTACCTTCTTTGCTGGCTTCATGTTAACAATGACATTGCTCATACCTTTCTAGGAGCTCATAGAGCTGTTTCTGATGCAGTCAGTGTTATCTTCTATTGAGCAGTGAGGCTCATATTGTAACTTCAAAAAATGTAACTTTGGGTTTCTCTTGCCATTCGAAGTTGACAAAAAACCGTAGGTCCTTTCTTTTTACACGAAAGAAAAACACAAGGGACAAAGCCTTGGCCCACATATGTCTATTGCTTCTTACAGTACATGACAAACTTCTTCTTCATGTGAAGGTAATTCGTTCCAGTTGATGTCGATCGCATCTGCCGTAGTAGGTGAACGGTTTTAGTCTTCTTTCAGTCAAACCTAATCCATCGTATTTTTTGGATGATGATGATGATGTTCCCATCGTACCGGTCAAGGGAATACACTAATTGTTCGGCTGCATATGGTACGCCAATAGACCTTACCTTCCGCGTGAAGATTTGACATTCGTTTTCCTTGCTTCATTTGCTGACGGACACTTTAAAATATTTCTAAACTTAACCTCATCGGAAAAGATGATCTTTGCGGACAAGGTGTCAGATGATCTGCCGCCAGTAATCAACTTTGGGCTAAACTTGGTCCCAAATCGCTCATCCGTTACTATAAGTTCTGTAAAGCCTAACAGACCTGAGCTCTGAATTTGGCAAAGTTGCTCTATATGGTATCCACTGTCTTCGATTTGGATATCACCATTGAAACCATGGGGATGAATGCCCTGAATTAGGATTTAAAAAAGCCTGTTGCAGTAGTGAATCTGCTTGACAGCCCTGTGATTCTAGTGACCACTTTGGACATGCTGTGGCCACTGAAGGCTTCCTCAACTAATTTTGTCCTTAATTTTGCTAAGAAACTAAATTTGTAGGGAATGACTGTATCGGAAGAGAATATATCTTGAAGTCAAATGGTGGATGCAGGCTATTGGATTTCACAGAAATTGACACACAGACTGAGAATCAAATATGTCGGACTATATGCCTTAAAAGATTGGGAAAAGTTACCTAGCTCCTGTAATGTAATTTGGGTTGCACCCACCTGCTTTAGCTACCGCGTTCTGATATGATACGGAAGGGAAGAATTCTGTGTCTGTTTAGCCACAGTCAGTTCTCTTCCGTGTAGATATTGGAGTCAAAGCCGTAGATGTTGGGTCTTTCGTAAAATTGGCGAATATGGTGCTACAAATCACATAAAAAGGAACTTTTGGTTTTACGGTGAATATAGACAGATACATGAAGTCAAACAAGGAGTACATAAAGCTGTGCTGCATGGAAGGACGAAAGCTTCTTGTAAGCTCTACGAGCAGAGAACAATCGAAGAGCACAGGCTTCTCGGAGAGAAAAAGAAAGAGCCCTGACTGGATGACTTCGCATTAGAAAAACGACGAAATGTATAGCGACAGGGTTCTAGTCTACGGAGTCTACCGATCCAACGTTTAAGATAGGTGGTCATGTTGAGCGAATTGACACCACAGCTTCTGTTCAGAGAGTTTTCGAGTCTAATCTTTAGGGACCGGATCTAATCTTCCGCACGCTAATGCTAGTGAACTTTAACCAACTTGAGGTGTACTTGCTGGAGAGGCTTATTGGTGGCGGCTCAGGTTCATCGCGGACTATGGCGCCACCTAAGAAGAAGAAGAAATTAGGGGTTTCCTAACAATTGTTTTATTGTGAGAAAGGGTTTCGCCTGAATTTTAAAGGATTAGAGCCTGATAAAGTCCAGTCGTGTTGAACTTCATAGTCGCCTACAGGTAAAACGGTGTTCTATTCACTTCAAAAGGGTTTATCGATTCAAATTCTCCACACACAGTCGTCGTTCAGTTGCTTGTTAGTCCCTCAGATGAGTTCCTTCATTCACATGTCCATTTGATTGAATTTCCAAGACCAAAAGCTCAAAGAAAATAGACGAAGTAGGCCATAAAATGCAAAGAACCAAAACGTCCACATAAAACGGGGAAGTCTACGTATCTCAGTGTATCGCCCAACAAACAATTGACCCAATTTCCTTGGGTGTACTCTGGACAAGTGACTAATTGCCACGTACGCGTGCTTTCTTTATGATTTTGGTACAACCCTCGATCACAACGCACATGCTAATAAATTCGGAATGCAATTAAGTTTAATGGCATTACTCAACTCTGGAATGTGGAATGGTGCCACACGCTCGCCCTGCATGGATGGCCGCTGCCATTCAGCTGGGCAAAAGACAAAGTTCTAGAGGACATTCTCTCCCAACCTCAAGACCAGTATATTCTCCGAGCAAAAAAAAACATAAAATGAAAGAATTCGTGGTACGGGAACTAATTAAATTCCTCCTCCTTGATTCATGATGTTAATGACTCAACAAACACATACAGGCACACTGACACAGGTCGTTGAGACACACCAACCAGTTGGAAGATTAAATTTCTTTCCAAACTGAAGACTGGTCATTGTTGAATCCATGGTTTTGGTTCTTTAGCGCTCCTTAAGATTCCTCAGCGATCCTCCAGGTTTCTTAATGCTGCTTCAGTTCCTCTAGCTTCTCTGCTCATCTGCTCCTGCCTTGCTTCTGTTCCTCCTGTCTCTCCTGTCCTCGATGGCCTTAGTCTTGACTATTTATAAAAATATACGCATTGCACTTAATATTTACACACATTCTTGTACAACAGCAGCAACAACAACAACAACAACAACAACAACAACAGCAACAACATACTTGTACATCAAAGAGTTGGTGGAAGTGAAATTATTTTTTGAAAAGAAAGGATGGACAAAAACGTTTGGCAACGAACGGCAGCCCGCATCTTTAAGATGCGCGCAGTGTGGTTGCTGGTTGTTGGTTGTTGGTTGTTGGTTGAAAGATGCGGCGGCGCATCCGTGAAACAATTAAACGTGAAAATTTCCCACGGAAATTGAATGAACCAGCAGGAAAGTTTTCTTCTTCGTCAGATTCTATTTTTTTTTTTGTTTTTGTTCGTTTTTTAATTTTTTTTCGTCGTTGTTGCTGCTGCGCCTGGTTTTGTGGCCATTCTACATATGAACATCGACTTGATTGCATTTCACCATAGGGCCTTGGATGAGACGATTTTTCGGATGAGAGCGGAGGAGATTCAGAGGTAGAGGTAGGCGATCATAACTTATATGTCATGTCGGGCGATTATTTTGTAATTAAGATTCAAGGAACTTGTGCGTAATTCATCCGCCACCAACTTCATCACCGCCCTCTTTGGGTTCTTGTCCAATGGCCATCGGGCGAGTATTCGTATGCACATAGAGGAACCGAAAAATGCCTTGAATGCGGGATGGAGGCGATTTTTTTTTCCGTAGGAGTAAGGGGGGTTCTCGAATAACCCTCTTCTTGTCACTTGACGAATCTTTTCTTTCAAAAAATACAAGAAACATTCTTCTGACTTAATACGAGCATACGAGCTGCACTTAGTAGCTACTGTGAGTCAGAGCTTTGCCATTTAAATTTTTTTTCCGACGCTTGATTTGGGTTTTTGTAAACATATGCATGTCCGAAGCTCCGCCATAATATAAAAGCAAGGCAGCTGCGCAAAAGAGTCCTTTTCCTCCACAATGACCTGTGATTATATTTATAAGTTTGGAGACGTTGTCTCTCATGATCAACTTCCTCGATGCTTTGGGGTCTAGATAAGTCTGGATGTCTCACAGTTGTCCCGGTGAGTTCCTCCATCTGTGACTGGCCAAAGAGAGCGCTTGAGAATGTGCCATTTCTTTGGTGTAGCCAAATTGGTGGTTTGACATTTTCAAGTTGCCATTTGTTCCTAGGCGCCATCAGCCATCAGCCACGCAGCGTCGATTATTCCAAACTCAACATAATGTGATTCTGTGCCGTTTGGCTATTTCGTTGTGAGCTAAGAGGCAGTCTCAATTTTATGGTATTCCAAGTCAACAAATTTCCGTCATTGGTTTGGAAGATACCGCAGTTTGTAGGTATACTGAAGGATTAATATACGCCACGCCAATTCCTTTGACTGTATTGGAGCTGAATGTGAAATGGAGATGGACTTACTGATATTGACTTTGGGTTGTCACAGTTTGTTCCTTCCTTATACCAACCAGGTGATTGAAGTCAATCCTTCCCCGATGAAGTAGTCATTCATGAGCTACATTTAATCTTTTCCAGTGCTCAGTGTCTCTCTGTCTAAAAGCAGGAATTGTGACAAACTTCATAGAGAGAATGTTGAAGGGTATCAGATGAAGCAAAGATGGTTAGGCTGCTGTGGTGATGCCTACGTAGGAGGTACATTCCGGTTTTTTTTTAAGGCAAATCGATGCTAGTCCTCTTTTCTAGTTCAAACCAACAGACGACTTTGGTATGTGCGAGATTTGACCCAGTGCATAACTCCATTTTGAACCCTTAGCCTTCTTAAACGGGCTAAGGTCAATTCTATCTTGTTCTGCAACAATTTCTTATATTGTGCCACAGCAGCGTGTTTAAGAGGAGAGCATTCGTAAGGCATGTTGAGGAATGTTGGAGAGTGGCTTTGGGTGTGTTACAGACTCCAATATATGCTATTGCCTCGCAAGCTCAAAACCTAGCTTCTTGATATGTCTTGATGATAAATAGGTAAGCTTATGATTTTTTTTTTTTTTTAATTAGGGCGCGCTCAAGGAAACTTAGGGAGGAAGAAAAGAGAGGTACCGATGTACATTGGTCTTAAATGTTCGCAAGTTATAACGACTAGAATAGGATACTTATTCAGATATTCTAGTGGCCAGCAGTACAACTGGAAAATCGTCTGTCTACTCGTATATTGAGGGTGGTATACTCTATTTTGTTGCTATGTAAAAAATGTTAAAATTAAATCCCAACACGAGTTCCCTGGAGACATGAACATGACATGGCTTCTGGATAAGAGCGATGAGATCCCAGCGCTGAGTGAGATTATTTTGAACTACGTTTAGCTCCATGGAAAGATGGTTCAGTTATTTCAACGATAGTGGGATCCAGGTCGTTCGGAGATGGCATGTTCTTCACTGTAGCCTCAATTTGTGTAAGATTTAGGAGATGATATCTTGGTAGGCTTAGATGTAGAAGGCTGAGAGTGGGCCCAATAATTCAGCTTTATTATTCTTGAGCAGCGTAATCACTACACTTTGAGCCTCAAAGTTAACAGTGAAGGCTTTTGTGTGGAAGAGACTAGAGAATTATTGTATTTATGGGTCGAACCGCACCAGAATAGACGATGGTAGTTCTGAAGAAGTCCACCGTGTCCCGATTCGTGTAGTCTACTAGCTTGAGTAACTTCTCGTGCCTACCAGCGTTCCTGAAGATAAAATGTGGTACAGCACTTGTTGTTGTTATTTTCACTCCTACACTGACACTGTTAAAGGCACTCTCAATGTCGAGGATTCCCGCATTGGTATATTCCTTAAAAGTGGAATTAGGCATAGTACTGACTTCTACTGAATATTTTTTGCAGTATGCGAGTTGAAATGTTAAAGGCACTCTCAATGTCGAGGATTCCCGCATTGGTATATTCCTTAAAAGTGGAATTAGGCATAGTACTGACTTCTACTGAATATTTTTTGCAGTATGCGAGTTGAAATGTCGAAAGTACACAAAGTTGGATTTATGCTCTGACGAAAATGGACGGCAATGGATCTTTCTAAGAGTTCCAGAAGACTGATATGTCTAAAGTCAGTGGGATACCTCGTTACGACATTAATCTCCATCCCTAACCTGGGAATGTACTCAAAATCTAAACAGCCATCTAGAAGTTTTCGATGCATGGAATTGTAATTTGTTTGAACGTCAGTCCCGTTTTAGGTCTCCGAGGTGAATCGAATCTACTTAAACCCCCTTGACTATTATTCTGGAGATCAGATTCTTCCGACTGGATTGGGAATTCTCCGGAATATTTTATAAAGTCAGTTGCTTACTTATGTACTTAACGAGTTATTGACGAGCACCGCTGTGCTTCCTGTATATAGACAGACCAATATCAGTGGTCTTATAAGATGACATGCTCCCTAAGGTCATAAGGGTTTATCTGCCATCAATATCCTTCAAAGGCTTCTTACGTGGCGCGGTGGTTAAGTTCGTCGACTACTACATCAGCAGGTCTAGGTTCGAGTCATAAGCAAATAACGAGAATCAGAAAAGGTTTTTTTTACGTCACCACCTTTTCTACAGAGAGTGGCAAATCTCAGAATGGAAATCGGCTATCTATGAAAAGGTCTGTCACTCTTCCGTCATTCGGAGTTGACAAAAATGCTGTAGATTCCAGCTCTGATGGAGCGTTAAGTGTTTTCTGTCCAGTCTGCTGTACCATATATGCCAAAGAAAGAAGCACTTTTGAAGACTGCGACAGTTAATAAACAATTTCTTCTATGGTAAATTGCACATGTGCACAAATCCTTCAATTGCAATTCCAACCATTAGGTCCGGATTGAACTTTCTTGCAATTTCATCCTCAAATCGTATTATACGAGTATGCTCATATAGTTTGGCAATGTTCGTTCCACGCCAGATTTTACGCGATTAAATGGGTGTAATTACAGTGGAAACCCTAGAAAGTTCGAGTACTGTATGGTTTTGTATGCACAATGATAATTTTAAAGCTCTAAGACAAAGTCGAGTTTTTATCAATCAACGCAATCTGCACTACATTTGTCGAAATCTAGAACTGTCACATTCCTCAAGCCTTAAGGCTATAAACCCTTTCATAGCACATAGAAATATAGGATAAAGCCAGTTTTACGGAGAACGAAATAAGCCAAGAAATTACTCAATAAAATGCTGAGATGCATAAAGGCAGAGACGTCACGAGAAACTGTAACATCTACCGATCAATAAAGTTACTATGGCAAAGAATGCAAATTTGTCCGAAATCCGTGCAGTTTTTAGCAGAATATCATCAAATTTAATGCCAACCAATGCGACTTTATGGCAGGTAAGCTGGCCTTAAACGTAACAGATAATGATGGAGCAATATAGCTGCGAAAGAACTGCACATCATTTTCATCAACCTGGAGAACGCATTCGAAGAATTCGACATGAACGTTTCGAAAATGTAAAGGTGGTATTTTAGGACCGTCGATCTTTAATTCTATGGAAGATTTTCCACAGAAAGATTACATGAATTCGGAACAGATCTCTCTTTCTACAAAAAGGCTGTTTAAGAAAATTTACTACATCAGAGGGAAAGTCAGCGGAACTTGGATGCCTTGAATCGAAGAAATATATATTGTGAGCAGAACTTGAGAAATTTTGAGATTGAGTGAAGGGACACGTCATCGGCATACATTTGTATTTTGGGACCTTAAAGCAAGTGTTATAGACATCCTTGAAATGCGTGATTGAATGAAATCGAGAAATTCAGTAAGCGCAACGCCAATTTCTATGCTCTCTAATTATTTTGTTGGTCTCTCTCAGGCTCGCTATTCCTGATCAGACGAACAAACTTGACTGACTCTAGTTCATGCGATTTTACAGAATTCCCGGTCTGGCAGTTCCCAACTCCTCCACGATAACTTCGCTGATTAATTGTACCTACTTTCCACAGTTGCATCAATTTACAACAAACAGAAGGTGAGAATGGTACTAAGATGGGGGAAGCGAATGGAACGGGGAAGCAGAGTAAAAAATAAAGAAAAACCCTAAGTCAAAGGAGCGAGAATAATGTTCTTGAGATACTTATTACGTATGCATGCATGTTGTTGTTGAAAATTTTGTGTTGTCCTTTGTCGTGGACACTTGTGCAAAGTTCTGTGCTCTGTTCTTCTTGTTTTTTTTTATTTTTTTTTTCTTTTTTTTTCTTTCTTTCTTCATGCTCCAGCTCCAGCTCCAGCTCCATCTCCAGCTACTGGTACTTCCACTACTGCTCTTCTCAGACGTCGTTCCTGTTCTTTTTGTTCAACTCATCACGCAGATGGAATTATGATGAATTAAAAGGGTAAAGAATTATTTCAAGGACATAGAACGATGAGGATGACAAACGAGGTCGTCGTCATCATCTACTGGGCTCCATTTGTTGTCGGGTTATACTTGTATATCGACAAGACTCTAGAGTAGTAGCCGGATGGCTACCAGAGTAGTCATGAACCATGTCGTTCAGTTTAAAAGGAGGAACACTAGTCAAAGTAGTTTTCATTTTCGTGCTCAGTGTACAACATTGTTGAGCGGTAGAGTCTGCCTTTTTTTGTTTTTTTTTCTTTTTTGATTTTCTTGTTGTCCATTTGTTGTTCCTGATGTGGTGCTGCGTTAATGATTCCCTGGGAAACTAACCATCCATAGGATTTCGTCTTCATTCATGTAGATATTATTTTTTCCCTCCAACTTCAGAGGGGTTCCAAGATCTCAGCGGAGCTCGATGTCAGAGAAACTCAACTCAGATCTCAGAGCTAATAACTTTATTCAAAGCGAAATGATTTTTTTTTATTTTCTCTTCTCTGTGTGAGAAATTATGTCCGGAGATGTTGGCTCTAATTTGCGAGTTGTTAAGTTTTCGATATTTTTTTTTTTGCATATTTATTCCTGGAGATTTCTTGATGGTTTGATGTCTTGATGATGAGTCACTTTGGGGGAACTATGCGTGAGATTATATGAAATTAGATCTTGAAATCACGCAATCCTGTCAAGATCAAGAATAAGTCTGGACTTTGGTAAGATAAGTTGTGAATTGTGTAATATACTTAGTTAGTTACCATCGAACTGGAATGAGTACCTTGGAAAAAGTGAAAATCGCTGATGAGTCAATCATCTGTGTAATAAACTTAATCGCAGTCTAGTTAGCCTCATAACACTTTGCCTAGCTCCAATCTTTTCCGCCACAAAATTTAGTTCTTGAATTTCAGAAATATTTCCATTTTCCCTAGGACAGTTAATGAAACAAAGGACCAAATCTACAATAGTACAAATGTTCTGGCAAATATCTTCTACTAGCTCATATAACTCACCGATCATGATCATTCAGCGTCAGTAAAGACTGTTCCTTTTTAGATTGCTCCTAGATACCTCCTTAGCTAATCTTCTTCCACGATGCAAGATAGACCAATTTATCCCACTTTCTCAACCTAAAGGTGAGTTTTGATCACTAAATCGTTGTATTATGATTTGAAGAAAAAAAATCCGAACTAAGCTAAAAAGTAGTAGTGAAAGTTAGCAGCCCTGTGGCACTCTATTTTTGATTTGAGCGAAACATCGATTTACCAATTCACATTATCGAGGGTCTTTTTGAAAATGGATGGGAAGCGGATAAAGCCAAGTTCAATACTCAACATAGAGTTCTGCAATGCATAGAGTTTCAAAGCCCTAGCAGATCGAGTTGAGCGATTTATCTAAAGAATTCAACGCACCTTGTAGGTCGGTGTGAGGTTGAAAGTTATGCAAGCTGATTTATTTTATAGTTCTGGGCTGCTTTATTGACCTCTATTTTTTTATTGGAGCGTCTGCAACAAATGGGACTATTTTGCTTCGGAACACAATTGCTATTCAGTGCTTCTTTGGGCTTAGACGACAATTGAGTAGTAAACCTCGAAAAAGCAACAAGGCATTACGATTTTCAGCACAGAAGCGTGGGCACTAATATTTTCTGCTTTTTTCAGCATTGTATCGAAGTAAATGTATTATAGCTTAGTCCTCAGGTTTATTACATTAACTCGGAAGATATTAAATAACGTCTTATTCGCTGGAAATAGTAGCGGTAGCCCAGTATGAAACACCCTGCTAATTACCAGCAAAAACAGCATCGGTTAAAGGATTTTAATTTTGTCGACACAGGAAGGACCTGTTTGTTCGACGTCGCTAACACACAATTGCCGCTAATATGCGAATTCATCTCTAGATTTCATACTCCATATGACTTGTTTACTTATTCCACTCGTACTTGTGGTTGTAGGACCTCTGCAGATGTGTGACGGTGTCTTCATTCCATGCTACATCATTGGCGGATCTCAACAAATTCTAAAAGTTTTTCTTCCGCCTAAATATTAACGCAGCATTCTATTATAGTGACTCGAAATGTCCTTTCGTCTTGGCTCTGCCAAGGCAATGAACTCTTGAACGATGTTTGGGCACCGCTTAGCCCGTTTCGTGTTCATAATTGCTTTCAAGTGACTTTTTAGAGCAGAGAACCGCAGTGTAAGTAGCTTGAGATGCGAAATCGTCGAATCCCAAGCACCTGATGTCGTTCACTCCTAAAAAGCTAGGCTTGTACCGAACTCGAAATGTTAATTCATCACTAACTGATTGGGCTTTCACTGCTGTTTGAGTTGATCTGGTAGTGGTCCAAGTAGCTTACGGCCTACATCAGACTATCGTCAACTGTTGGTAATATGAATCTTAATCTGAATTCTGCTTGTCTATATCCGTTCACAAAAAAACTTCCTAGACCAGAGACGCGCAGTGATTTATTTGGCCGTTTTGAGTCAGAGTCACTTTCGCTCCAGATGTTTTGCAAAGTTAATACACCGGCCCGAAACTGCGCACCCATACTCTTAATTTCAAACGCCACATGGATTTCTGCTTTAAAAGTCATTCGATCTGTACAATATTAAAAGACTTCAAATCATACTCATGCTAGGTTGGTTCCAGCTTTCTAGATCTCACCTTCGGTTATTATTTTAAGCGAATCCTTCCGTTCCATGGTTCAGTGAAAATATCAAATTTTCAAAACAATATTTAGGATGCCACCATTATGACTGATGACTCCCACGTTTTCCACAAGATCTCCATATGTCTAGGCGCTGTGAAACCTAACCCCATAGGGTAGACCTACACAATCGGATCCGCTTTTTGGTTGAAATCTTTCAATTTACTGCTTGGAACTTGATTCCTAAGTAACACTAACCTGCACAGAAGTGCGCACATCCTTTAATTTCATATTTCGCAACACTATCGATTTACTGTCACATGAGAACGCCAACAGAAGGCCAAAAATCCGTCTGTCGTAACACGATCTAATTTGCGTCATATCAAATTACACAGCACGAAGCTACATAATGTCGCATGAATGGACATTCATCGATGGCATTCACTGTATCATGGTAACGCCAGACAGGTCCGCTTACAAACAAGTAACAAAAAATTAAAACCAAAAAGTTTAAAGCCTGACCTGCATCTGTAAATGTCATCTCAAAGCTAATACGAGTATTCTTACGATGCAATGCCGCGAGGCAGAATATTGTTAACTGCACCGAGAAAGGCCACGTTCGGGTACGGCTTGCGCAACATACCTACCAACTGTACTCGTATTCGTATTCGTATTCTAAAGTTCCCATGGATTGTACTCCATCAAATCGAAATCCATTCTTCTTCTACGGCACGTCGTCGTTGTTGTCGTCGTCGTCGTCATCGTCATCGTCGTAGGTTCTTCTTCATGACATCTTCACAAGCAATTACATAGCTTGACATAACAGCCAAGTCAAGTCAAGAGCTGTGAGAGTGTTGAAAAGCTTGCGCCACATTTCAAAATGCATGCAGTCACATAGACCAGACCGGAGCAGATCAGGCCAGACACCACCAGATTGAGAGCGAGAGGCTACATCACAGATTAACTATGACACTGCACTGCACTGCATTGCATCTGAATCAGAATCCGAATTCGAATACGATTCCGAATCTGAATCTGAATCTGAATCTGAAACCGATTCCCAAGTGCGAGTGGATTCCTTCCTTCCAGAACCATCATCATTCAACGAGACAGCGATGCTACGATGCAGCGATGCTACGATGATGTTCTAGATGTGCTAGCTGCAAGCTGCTAGTTGCTGCATTGCATTAACATTATATTTCCTGCACCTGTTTTTTTATATTTTTTTTTATTACTGAGATTTGTGCTTCTCCGACTTCTTGGCACGGCCACAAATTGCTGCCAACTCGTGTCACATGGAATCTTCCTATTGCAGCACTTACGAATAGATACGACCGACGAGTACAAGTATTATACTTCGGATCTTGTGAGGTTCTTTAGATTTGCTCTCACCATGTTCAGTCATCTGGCGCGTAATTGAATAAGTACGAGTATCTCAAGAAACGAAAGGTGCAACTCACAGTCTTAGTCGCAGTCACAGTCGCAGTTGCAGTCGTACTTTGTGCCCAGCACAATGATGAACGTTCGTCGGTTTTGTAGCTTCTGGCAGTATTTAGCCAAAGGGAGCACAAGGATGAAAATGATGATGATTCAGCTGGAGACTCTAACGCCTAGATTCGATGTACGAGTATGTATGTCTGGTCGGCTTTGAGATGGATTTGATTTTAATTGCGCGCAAATGAATTAAATTATACATGTCACAGTAGTGGTACATGGTAGTATTTAGAACGAGTAGTCCCAGCTAGTCCAGGCCAGGCTGCCAGGCTACTAAGTCACAGCAGTTGGAAATCCATCTGAATGGAATTGTAATTGATTGTGACATGGAATCATTGTGGCGCTATGTGCTTCAAGCTTGACAGGATAGGGGATATCTATCGTTTGGGGTCGTTATGGATGGAGATTGGTTTGGTGAAAGATGGATTGCCAATGAATCAGGAGAAGATGATTATGTTGGTTCTTTTTTTTTTATCAAATAGAGTAAGTGGATGATATTTCACTTTGTGTTCAGCAGGATGTTGCAAAGGGAAATTTAGTGGTGCACACAGTTGCAGTCGTTGTCGCTGTCGTACGTGAGCTGTCTCGATGATCAATGAATGTTTGGTCAAATTAAAATGTAATCATTCATTTGGGATGCACGCTGGAATAAGTAGAGGACGATTTAGAAGTCCCTCTTTTAGATCAAATGCATACCTTGAGCAGCGAATATGTTTGGGCTGCAGATACTCCAACGAAATACAGCTGTTTGTTCCCGAGTATTTTGTCGACTAACGCTGGAGTTATGAACCAGAATCTGAAGTTTGTGAATCTACGGCTAGAACTACGAACTTAAGTTCGTAGGATTGGAAGTCCAGCGGCAAAATGTAGTCCTTCAAGCAAGCTAATGCAATAGGGAGTAGGTATGTGATGAAAACAACAGCAGCCTCGGACAAGAACAACGTTTATGTACTTGGAATGTAATGACTCTGATCAGACGTGTTCCTAAGCACGTAATTTGACAAATTTGTCATTGGAAGGAGACTTGAGTATAGAGCCCACATATTTGAACACATAAGCAAGCGACTAGTGTCAACCTTATATGAGCGCATGCCCAACCACGCAAGCCTTCTACGAGCATTATTCCAAGCTCGAAATAAATTTATATCCGAAAAGAAAGAGGGCTTCGCTAGTAATGCCATGGGGATACCCAGCTTGGATATCATTACATCCGACAAAGGACATAGACTGCTGAATTTTGTAAATTAATGGAACACTGTCTTAGCAAATACTGGCATCCTAGGCACTCTGCACTCTAGGCACCCCACTCAGTATTCTTGACGTCTGCACACACCGATTTGCCAACTTCGAATTGGCCCACTGTCAATGGCGAAAAAGCCGTGATAATATCGTGGGAAGCATTGATGTTGGACGCTTATAATTGTAAAAGACTGATAGAGCTTTTATCGAGTACTTTTTTCCAGACCTCTCTCGCATCACCAGCATCAAGTGTGGAGGGTCATAGGAATTGCTGCCAGGAGATCATCAAAAATGCCATCTTGGATGCAGTAGGTTCCACAGAGCGTCAACAGAAAAGGAAACCCATGAATGCCGGCGGACGATTGTCTACAAGTAGAAGGGGTATCGAGCAACAATACATACGAGAATGAGGGCTGCTGAGATAAAGCTGCTGTTGCCACTAACCATCTTGGGAGAGAGGCCGAACACAAACTACTCTGAAGGAGAAAGAAAAATTTGAAAAACGGTGAGTTGAGGTGGTCGAAAGCTCTTATTGTAGGAATGAAGGACAGTAAAGTGACCGTCGCAGTATACGAAGGCTGTTTGATGAGTACCCGGATTGGCAGACCGGTGGTGCTACTGAGCCAAAATGAGTCCATCATTTATTATAACCTCTTTTAGCTCGTCTGTCAAAATTTGGTGGCAATCCGACGCTTAGTTTTATTTTGACACCTTTCCGGCCGAAGGCATGGTCTTCGCCTTCTTTGGAGCACGTTCATCGCGTAAAACCCACTGTTTCGATTGTTCTTTGGTCTCTGGTGTGAACCAATGAATCCATGTCTCATCGACGGTCACGAAACAGGGCCAAGCACGTCTTTGAAGTAGCCTCACGATTGCGTTTGTTTTCCGGTGTAACCAAACGCGGCACCTATCGCGCGGACAGCTTTCTCATGCCCAAAATCTCGTGCAGGATATGGCTGTCTCAGCCAACTCGCGAATTTTCCCTTGGCGGTCCGCCAATACGAGGTCATGAATTTTGTCCACGGTTTCCTCTGTGGTAACCGTTTTTGGGCCACCTGGGCGCGGTTCTTTAAAAACCGACGTGCGGCAACGGCGAAACTCTGCGAACTAATGGTAAATGGTTGTACAGGAAGATGAATGAGTCCCATACACACCATCGAGAATGGGCTTGATTTCTTCGCAGGTTTTGCCAGTCAAAAAGAAGAATCGGATCACGGAGCGATACTGATTTTTTTCAATTCAGTCAAAACAAAACTAAGCCTCGGATTGTCACCAAAATGACAGGCGGGCTGAAAGAGGTTATACTAAATGAAGGTATACTCATTTTGGCCCAGTAGTGCCACTTATCTTCCAATCCGGGTACTAATCAAACAGCCCTCGTAGACACATTCGGTGCTTAGAATTTGAAGAAACCATTTCTCCAAACTGTCAACTCGAACGACCACAGCGGAAAATCTACAAATCCTCAAGAGATCATGGCTTAGCCACCCATTTCTTCAAAGCTGAAGCAAATGGAGAGGATCATGACATGGTTTGAGAATCTCAGCACCATCTATCCGAAGAAATGAAATCTACTGAACTAGCTATAGGGGTCTGCTAAGTATTGCATACATCCTTGCTAATGGGAACGTTTGAATGCGGCTAAGTCTCGTAAGTCCACCATCGATGAAATGTCCAAGTTTCAACTATATCAAATCGATTCTCACCACATTTTCATCGATTTTGAAATTGCCTAGGATAGCGTTCCATCATGCCGGGGAAGGACTCCCGCTGCTTTTTCAAAGTCCGAAGAAACATTATCGAATCCTCAAGAAAGGTCTTAGACATGGTCGTCCGCTATCATGAGGCTTCTTTCACATCCTGCTTGGGCCAAAATAAAGGTAAAAATACTTCAAAAACCTGTGCAACTTGTCATGTATTCAGATGACATTGACTTAATGGAAAGAAGCCAGCAGGTTGCCAGTGGAGCATTTGTGAGTATTTAGCCGAAAAAGATCTGAGGTTACCCTCAAATATCTACGTATATGGTGTCTCCCAAAAGGGATAATAAACACCGGCGCTTTAGGAAGAACATATCAATGGACAACTGTACTTTAGAGGTGGCAAAGAAATCTATGTATAAGACTTAGGTTTTGCAGTGACATCTATTGGAGTAACGACATCATCAAGAAGAATAACTTTTGGGAACCGCTATTTCTATGAGCTAAGAAGGCAAGACGGTATAGAAGACCCTTATCATCTCATCTCCAATGTAGATAAAAGCTCTCTTGGGTGCGTTGAGCGAAAGATTTTCCACATGACCTTCAGACTCGTCTACATTGATCAAATGGAGAAGAGTTAGTGAAACGAGGATCGATTATACACCATACTGTCTGTAAAGCAGGATATTATGCAGAGCCTATGGACGAGTAAGGCAGTGAATTAATGGGAGGCACACAGCTGGAATAGGACCTTAACAAATTGGGTATGCGAAAGAGGCAATTAGCTAATCATAGAGCTGGACTTCAGAACCGCCCCTATATGGCCAAAAGGAAATTGAACATAGCCCTCCTGCTGCCAGAGATTTTTGAGGGATTCGGCCCTGCGATACGGCGGCAGGATGAGCTCTCGTATGAGTCCCCAACGAGTCTCCAATTGAATGTAAGAGCATAACTGATGATAGTTGAAAAGGGATTTATTATTCAACGTCTTTCGTTTATGTTGGTTCAACAATCATGCAGCAAACCACTTACAGATGACAACCTGTATTCCCTTAGCAGCTCTTTGAAACATTTCTACTTGCAGATACAGAAATTCTCGTTTTCTTTTTTCACTTACTCGTAATACTCACGTGCAACCAAAAACGCGTCCGCTAAATGAAGTCATTAAAATATTTTGTGCCGCTGGCTATTGATTCTCACTCGCTCCTACACTGTCCAGCTACGGCCAGAAGTAAGCGACAAGCAATCCCATAGCCCATTGCCAATAAGATTCAACAAAATATCTATTCAAGTGACACATACGTCTTGGATATGGTGAAGGAGCAGTTGGTGTAGCTAGCAGCGCAGCAGCCGTCGCACGCATATTCGTATGCTGTGGCACATACTGACTTTATTGGTGGCACTCAATTTGTATATTGGCCAAAAGGTACGAGCTGCCACATAAAATGTATCCAAACTCTGTTGCCCCCGATACTTGGATACATGGTGAATGGTGATGGTGGTGGTGGTGATGCTGCAACAACTTAGCAGCTGTGTACGAGTATCTCTACCTGAAAAATTGAATCCTAAAGTGGGTATGCGAAGTGGATACCGACAATGCCCCCTTACACCGGCACCAACCAATAGATCCGACCACCGCCTGTGAGGAGGACACCCTTCAGATGCGTTGCCAATATCTTGGCGGTTATATCTGCATCCACAATGGCAATAATATAAACATTCAATATAAACATTGTTTTTAATTGGCCCATTAACATTGAAAACTAAGAACGCGCATTTGGGTAGAAGTTAAGAAGGTTAGGGACGCCGTAGGAAGATAGGAACACCCAGAGCAGGTTAGGTAGGACTTAGCTTCCTGCTGGTTGGGATCTGCTGTCTTTTTCTTTTACACTTTGTGTTGAGTTTGCTTCTTTTTTTTTTTCTGCGTGGTCCTGTTTAAAGCTATTGCTCCATCGATTGAGCTGTTAGATTATTTAAGGCGTTTCTTGGTGGTGGCGTGAGATTCTTTAGGACATCGTATCTGTTTTAGTTTTTTGTTTTTATTTTTTGAGAAAATTATTCCGTTTGGTATTTTTATGGTAATTTACAAAAAAAACTACTGACGATGATGAGGATGTTGCTTTTGCTACTTTAAACTCTGACGACAGAAGCAGGAGCCAGGAGGCGGTGAAAGAAAGAAAAAAAAAAAAAACAAAAAGGTCCGGTGAACTTGTGACGTAATCGTTTTAGCGGCTACGTAAAGTATCTGATTCATCTGAAGGTTCTGTTATTTTGCCTTCAATAAAATATTGTTAAATAGTGCGAATAGGTTTTTTGCACTTAATTAATGGTGATGGTGATAGTTGCTCGTTGTGGTGTATAATGGAGGAACTGATGAGACAGCCACAGCGGTCAATGTCATTGTGATTGGTAGTGCAGTGAAACCGGATCGTCGTAGGTGGAGGAAGGCATTTACGAATGGCCATTTAGGGATGACATGGTGGTCTGTTGTAGCGTATATTGTCGTTGGATGGTAATGAAGTGTTCAATTGATTGGTTTAGGCAGTAAGGCGAAAACTATGACTAAGCTGGATTTTGCTATAGTTAATAGACTTTGTAATTTTAATGACAACCGGATAACTTGGTATAAATTCATATTCACGAATGAGACATGCCGTCATTCTTGGATCATGTCATCCAAATTTGAACTCATTTCCGGTGGCTTGCAGGTTAGCGACTTATTTTATTGCCCGACTAGATTCAAAACGCGTTATATGCTTTCCGTTCTGTGGAGAAAACTATTTAATCATTCTGGTCACAAAAGAATAGACTCCACTGATACCAAATCTGCCTACCATTAATTGATATCAAAGAAGCCGATATTCCACAAGGCTGTATGCCATGTCCACCACTATTTTTTTGCTGATAATAATCAATGGCATGCTCGTCAGTGAATTCCGGTGGTGCGTTAAACAATTTATCCAAACATTCTTTTCTTCAGTGAACCCCTGAACCTGAACAAGATATCGAAAAGAGGTAAGCTCGTAACGTTTGAAATTCAGAGATGGTGTCTCTTTAAGTTCCTTTCCCGTCCATGACTTCTCATGCCATTTATATCACGCGAAACATTCCAAGATTATTCTCCTTATCTTTACTAACCAAGTACGTCAGCCGGCATAATATGTGCTTATCAGTTTGAGGTCACCTCTTCACTTATTCTTATACTCATTCCAATTATGGAATGCTTCGTTTTGCTTCGTTTTGTTTCGTTTTGTGTCCAGTGACGTTGGTTGTCCAATGACGTTCAATTTATAACAATTTATAACAGAGTTCGCTCATATTTGCAAGAGCTTCCATCTCGCCATAGACTTCGATTTCTACTGCTAATAGGGCTTGGAATTGCTTAAAGGAGGACAGAAATCGTCCTCACGGTCTTTAAAGACGAGGAGGTTGATGAGTCGCCCAAAACCACTGAACGCTACTATTATTTTCCTTTTCCACTCTCCCATCTTGCTATGATCTTATTTCCTTAAAAACTCGGCCTACGTCTACTTGTGCGGCCGTATAAAAGTCTGTGACATTTAGCAGGAAAGTCTGTAAAGATCTTACTGATGCCTTTCCGGACCACTACACTTTTGCATAACACCGAAGTGTGCTAGTAACAAGTAGCGCCATTTCCTGCGATGCTTTCTCAAGGGGTTAAGGTACCCTTGAAATGTTTGAGCACAGCGCGGGCGAAGGAAATTTAGGGAAGAAAGAAGGATAGGTACCGATGTACGTTGGTTTTAAATGTTTGAATGTTATAATGACTAGGAAATAGAGTGGTTGGCAGGTCATTCCACACGCGAGTTGTTCGGCTTAGGAACGAATCACGATATTTCAGAGTACGTTCGAAGGTGAGGTTGAGGATATATTGATGAGCATTCATAGCGAGACGGGTATTAAGGTTTGAAGGGGCGGAATGCTACTGGAGGTTTCTATGGAGCGCTGGTGGTGGAAATAGCGAGAAATTTTGTCGGAGTTCGAGGGTGTCCATTGACTGAGTGATATTGGTATCAGCTATGAGTCTTATCGCACGGTTTTGAATCTGGTATAGCAGATGCAGCGATATTTTAGGCGCAGCTGACCAGAATGCGAATGTCTAACTAATGCTCATATAAGTCTGCAGAACCTAGATGCTGATGTGGGAAATGCTGGTACTATAGGAACCTTATTACTTGTCTTTCTACGAAAAATTAAGAAAATCCATTAAGAAGGACATACTCGTGCATATACTCGTAACGCAGAGGTTTTGGAGGATACTACAGTAGACTTTCAAGGAACATCTGAAATACATAACCGACACACACGGGCAGGCTTGTACTTTGTGATATGTAGATTCAGGTGCTCAGTAGTCCTCCTTTGATACTTAGCAAGTTCTTCAGTAAGCCAAAGCGAAAGTAGATCAAGAAAAGTGAACTTGGCATTCAGCTTCAGACACTGATTTACTACAGGAGCTCTGCTATCAACACGTCAGACGCCATGCCCAAAAGACTAGAGTCAGAAGATGACCGACAGACCTTGGCTATATCGAGAAAAAAAAATCATCTGATCATCATGACTGCCAAACTTGTGCTAGTTTTCCGTTCATTTGGCAAGTTACAAATGCAGCAGTCAGACATATGTTTCACGTTCCATCTATGATACCCGGAACTGCAGTGTCTGCTGGGAGGCTTGTACATTGTGATATGTAGATTCAGGTGCTCAGTAGTCCTCCTTTGATACTTAGCAAGTTCTTCAGTAAGCCAAAGCGAAAGTAGATCAAGAAAAGTGAACTTGGCATTCAGCTTCAGACACTGATTTACTACAGGATCTCTGCTATCAACACGTCAGACGCCATGCCCAAAAGACTAGAGTCAGAAGATGACCGACAGACCTTGGCTATATCGAGAAAAAAAAATCATCTGATCATCATGACTGCCAAACTTGTGCTAGTTTTCCGTTCATTTGGCAAGTTACAAATGCAGCAGTCAGACATATGTTTCACGTTCCATCTATGATACCCGGAACTGCAGTGTCTGCTGGTTATAGCATCAGTTTTACTCGGATCTAACGCCCGGAAAAAGACACTCCTAGGTTTGGATCACTTGCTCATCCAGCAGCATATGAACTACAATATATTCTTGCCTTGTAGATAGCTTTCACTGTGTAACCTCCTGCCAAACTATTTGTATTAACCGTGGAATTAGTACTAATAGATGCACTTGGATCATCGACCACAGTACGTCTGCCATTTTTCCATTTCGTTTGGCTATTAGAAATGAGCCACTTCTGCTCGTACAACTGTTTGAGTATCCCGAGTCAGGTCATCAGAAGCAGTACTCTGACCAGCCGCCTATCTATTGTGATGGATGATAAGCGTTTCAATCTGAGTCTCCCCATTGACCGAGCTCAGTCTACCGAACGTGGTGTAGAAGGAACTCCTTACTGTCATTCTACTCGGAAGATCTAGTAGCCGTTTGGTCGCTAATTAAAACTGCGAAAGGTGTTGAAAGCATGTTGGTTGGACTCTCCTTGGTTTAGCTAATGTGTGGGTTGCCATCGATACTTATTTAACTGATTCAACATCGAGCCAGGATGATTTGGGCAATCGGTTGAAAGTCCCATTAAAGATCTGTACCACCTTCCGTTGCGGCCTAATATTTCTATAGATGTTCATGCTCTGCATTTAAATTGCTCTATTTCAAAAGGCGTATCTTAATCGTCACAAACATTGGTCCTATTCATTTATTGTTCCTGCATTTTGTGTATTTCCCCGAACGGAAGTTCTTCAGCATAAAATTGGCCATTTCACAACAATGTTTGCTGTTGCGAGTATTTGAAGAAAGTTTTTTTCATCTTCGTCGACTTCGCGGAAAAATAGATTTTCCACCTTAAACAAGATTTTCACTGACGAAAGTCTCTCTTTCTCTGCACTTGCATGGACAATAAAACAAGATCTTTCGATCCAGTTTTGGTCATCGACTATACAAATACCAAAAGTGCTCTCCAAAGTGCTCTATGTGAGATAAAACTCGTTACTTTCCTCTTGAACTCGAAGTGAAACTAAGTATCTACTGCGTACACCATTTGGCTTACGTTGTGTCTGTGCCTCTGTCTCAATTCACAAGGAATTTCACTTGAACCTCGTTGGTACCTGACAGCCTCTCTAATGGATTTGATTCCATTTGCCACAACACAAAAGACTTCATTATCTACATAGACGCGCACGCGCGCGCATTTCGCAAAACCAATCGAAATCGATGAATGGAAACAAATGAACAGCGTGTGTGCCAATCGATTGGCAACTCAATAGAACGCCTACCCATAAGAAGTGGGCGTCAAATGATCACTTAATCATGGAAATTCTCTAGAAAATTCACTTGTAGTGGCTAAAGAACAGCAGCTACAGCAACAACTGCATCGGTAACTGCAGCAGCAACTTTATCCGTGCCTCCGTCAGCTATTGAGATTAGTTGTAGTTTTGAAAAAATTTATCGAAAAATCATAAGCATACCATGGATTCTATGGATACCTTGGATACGATGGATACCGCCATCATCATCATCAACATCATCTTAGCCATGGTCATCGTCATCGTCATCGTCGTGGTTGTAGTCATAAGGCACACCACCAACACAAAACAAGAATGCGGTATGGCGGTGGCGGCAATGCGGCTAGAGTCTGCCAACTGCAGTCTAATATAACAACAGAAGGCACTAAGCAATCAATGATCAATAAGCCCGAGGAATCTAATTCTCCTTTCTTGGATTTAGCCAAGCAAATCAGCGCTACGATCCCGATCGGATCCCTATCCCGATGCTCTCTCCTGGAAGGCAAACACTTTGCCAAAGAAAAAAGCCACCGCTATCGCCGGCCGTCTCTAATGCAGTGCCGCACTCGCATTAGTAGGAGGTGATGAAGTTAAGCAGAATCTGGCGTTGCAGTTACCGCTGCTGCTCCTGCTGCTGCTGCAACAGTGCTGCACGCGGTCAATTTGCAATGAAAGTAAATTAAGTTTGATTTAGAGCGCAAGAAGGTGATTGCAGTCGAGAACTGATTTACATATGGAAGCAACCCAGATATACTCGTACAGATACGGGTACGGGTACGAAACAACATGAGTACGAGTATGTATCTTTTGCACGTATCTATGGATACATTGCGGCAAAGCACAACACTAAGAGGCAGCAGCAATTGTGGCGTAATGAATAGTAATTAGATTGAGTGAAAAATATTTGTTAGTTCTGTGAGATATTCATTTAGTGTCGGTAGCTGGCAATTACTGTGGGCGGTACCATGGAATTTAGCAAATATTTCTATTGCCCTGCAATTGAACTGACAGAATGCATTAAAATCGTCGACGTGCATATTTGTATCTGCTTGCATTCTAATTAAAATGCTTCAATTCGCTTGACAAGTTAATGACAAATAGAGAGAAACACAAGAATGTGTGGTTGGTTAGTAGTGGTAGTTGGATTTGTTTCAATGTGTAGACGTAGACGGCAACAAATAACTCCGTAGCAAGTGAATATTTTCACTACGGCACCTAGCAACTGGATGGCAAAACTTATGGTATCAGTGCTGTCGTCCACAGTTTCAATTTCAATTAGAACTAGCTGCTTGGGTAACATATTTTATTTGAGTATTACATGGATCCAAGACGGTTTGGCAGGTGCTCTTCTTTTGTGCTTATCATCAAGGATTCAGTTGCTGGATTCTCCGAAGGAACGCTAAAATCGACTAATGATGTGGATGTCATAATTGCCGGCTAGAAGTTGGACGATTTTATAGGAGATAGTCTCTTTCATTTTTGCAGCCGTTTTCTATTAAATATGTGCTTCGTCAGGGTATGTTTAGTGCACTGCTTCGGCTGCATCTTAGCCTTATTGAGCTCAAATTCCAATTGAAATTCTTTTGTCCTCTCAGGATTTGTCTGAGCTTGCAGATTTGATCTATCGCCCATTTCCCAGCCGAAAGCCACTCTAATAATCATAGAAGTCCTTAAGACCTTCACACAGTATGTCGGTTAGGATATTAATGTACATCATCCAGCAGAAGTATGTCTCGACAGTTCATTGAAATGCATTGAACTGTTTCCAGATCAGGTTGGTGTTTATTTTTTATTTTTTCTTTAGCAAGTATGTCGACTGGTAGCATTGAAATTACGACGAGTAACATATAACGCAACGCACTGGTGCTTGTTAGTACACTACGACTGTGGACAGATTTAACTCCTCTCCCGTAAGACTTAAGTTTTGCGGCATTTGACCATATGTCCCCTGCATACATGAGTATAAAACTCGGAACTCCGCCAAGAAGGAGTATTTTTTATTCTGTTTCGGGCCTCCGATGTTGCTCAGATGCTGTAGACTTGTAGGCCCAGTTTTTGATTTGATGATTTCTCGCATATCTGCTCTAGGTGATGTTAAAACTTAGGCGACCTTCAATAATAATTCCAAGGTACTTGAGAAACGGCTGAGAAACAATTTCATGCCCTCCAACTCTAAGTATTAGTGTTTTGTGAATTATCCTACTCGTAGCCAGCACCAGTGAAGCACAGTTGCAAGTGTTTCATTGCTACAACCATCACGTTTCATGGTTCATAATGTACACAGTAGGGTACCTAAGACCGAGCCTTGTGGCACGCCGCCAGTAACGCTTTAACTCCATCGTCAGAGTCATGGAGGAGGATTCTATTCGAGGTCGTTATCATTTTACGGAGATATTCCGGTATTTCAATCTGATAAAGACAGTTCATAATCAGTTCTCCACGTCTAGGATTATAATAACTTGATGCCTCCTTCCCAGTGCCTGCCCTGTATAGCGGTTCGAGCTCCAGATATTACCGCATAAATTGCTTCCACTATAGATCGTCACTTGCGAAAACCGCATTGGTGTGCCGATATAATACCTCCTGCTGTTTCAATTGCTATTCAATTTCAATTGGGTCTATTACAACTGCTCCGCTCAAGTATTCTTTCGACCGTGTCAAGCAAGCAAATAGGACTGTAAGACGAAGCATTATTTGGTTTCCTTTTCTCTTTGGCTTTCAAGGCGCGTAAAACATTTCATTCGTATAAGTCCGGTCTTATGTTATTAGCAATCTTTAAGGCCTTATTTCGTATAGAATCAAATCGCAAGCTTTGAACAATTGTTCGCGTATAATCATAAGCAAAGGCTACTCCCGTCACGAATATGACCAACCAGTACCTTACTTTCTTGGCGAGGAAATATGGTCGCAGCTATTTATCGCACAGTAGTGGGCGCGACTACGTTTTTCACAAAAATCCTTAGAGCAAAAGCAGTCGAAGACTTAATCTCTTTTGTTCGTCGGGTTCTTGCTTCTTGATGCATTAAGGGTGTTTTCCACTTGCTAGTGAGTCCAAGAAGGCAGGTAAATTCTTGTTGTTCGGTGCAGACCGGTCTTACTTCCGCGATTTCGTGGATTCACCAGTATACAGGAGGTCGATGTTTTTTCTTTCCAAGCCTAGGCAATGACGCATTACATGTACTGATTATTAACCACGATAATGGGATTACAAAATCTCCTCCGGTTCTCGCTCACTAACGATACTAACTTAGATGGGGTATACAAAACAGCATGTGTCAGTGCATCTCTTGAATCTTTTTCATCAAACTCTATTTATGCAAATTGGACCGAATGCTTACATTGCGCTTAAGTCTGTAGTAGACCTGGACCGTAGATAGTTTGATCCTTTGCCAACTGCTTTCAGTTCCATATTTTAAGTTAGATCAGGCCTCGCTTTCTTCCGCAAATTCTTATCAACGTCATTCCCTGCAATTTGACAAACTTGGCGGGAAGCCCAAAACTAGACATGACTCCGCATAGTGTGTATCTACAAATGCTGTCATATACTATCCACGAATGGGTAAACAGGAGGTGAGTTGTAATTTGGATTGCTCAGGCTTTCATGAGAGTCTGTCACAGTGTTGATGTTTCATAAATTTTGGACTTAACGAGCCCAAAACCGCTCTTAGAAAATGCCAATCGGACTATCGACAACTGGTTTCAGGAGTGATCTTAAAGAGACAAATGGCTATGTATTTGGTGTGGCTTAGAGGAACTTCTTGTGGGTATACCGCATCATCTCTCACCTCATCAGATAGAATCAGATAGACCGTCCTATCCATCAGCCTCGTCAGTTATTGCTATACGTACCTAATTCCGGTCAGGTGTAAGAATTCAAGGCTGAATGGTTCGTTCTGCTTTATTGTCCAGTTTGGGCTGTTTCCGTCATCTGAAGACTGTACCTGTGATTGTACTTGTAAATTCCGTTGCTCATTTCGACGTGCCTCTGTCAGTATCTTTTACAAGCAGTGTTTCTGGAGTGGTACCTCCTTAAGTCCTTGATCTTGATTTGTTCGTTCACCTGATAATCTTCCCATCTTTCTCCCCCATAAAGCGAAATGTTGAGGGATACGTAGTTGGAACAGATTCGATCTGTTCGTTGCCGTTCAATGTAGAATTTCCTCACAGGTTTTCTTCATTGTTGTTGCACCTAAGATGACGTCGTCCTCTACAGCATTGCCCCTCTGGGTTGGAGTCAACAATTCCCAAAGGAACAGCGACTAGCAAGAGTGATTCTACGCATGATCTCCGCACCGCCGGTGTCTTTGTTGGAGTTGATAGCGAAGCTAAAGTATATAAAGTCCCTTACAACGTCAAAATTGTAGCTAGCTGTCGTGGCGTTTCGTCTTAAGCTTCGATGTTGTCGACAGTACACTCGTACATCTGGTTTTTCCTTTTTTAACTCCATCTTTGCCGCTCTAACTCAATAGTCGCAACCGCTCCATTCACAGCTTGCTATTTTCATCCCATGTCGCCTGCGTATGTGAGTAACTGACCAGATTTTTGAAAGATTGTGCCTCTGGAGTTGACTTGTGAGGAGTTCTTTCAAGAATGATACTGAGAAATTGCAGGACAATGCATCGCCTTGTTTTAATCCCTTCCTGGCATTGAAGGTATCGGTCTTGTCATTACCGAACTTGATACTAAGCTAGTTCATCTCTATAGATGCTGTCTTATGCGGCTTTGAAATCGATGAAGAGGTGGTGTGTATTGAAACTTATTCCCCTGTACTTGGCGCAGTTCAGGGATCTCCCTTCTTTGGAATCTGACGCTGAATGCCGAGGATCTATTCGTCGATTTTGGGGACGAGACCTTCATCAATCATCACCTGTGGTCCTTGTTGGGGCAGTTTGAAACCCAGTACATCTGAGGCAGCCTCTCTGATTTCTTTTCTGCAGTGATGCCGTTGGTATTCTAAATTCGGTGCTGGCGTCATCGGACTCCTCAAGAGGTTAAAGAAAACTCGAACATAAAAGGCGCTGGCGGTCTTTGACGATTCTCGCCGTTCGACGTCTAACTTGTCTAAAACAAGATAATAGTCCGAGTTGATGTTGCTACACGGAACGTTCAAACATTCAAAAGACTGTTGGAGTGCCTTACGTCAATCGCAATATGATCAATTTGGTTTACGGTTTATTGATTAGGCGTCTGCTAGGTTCCTCGCTATAATTACATCGCTTTCCGAGGCTAAACCAACAAGAAACAAGACTGTGTCCGTTCCCGAAAGTAATGTTGTGGAGGCTACACTTTCCGACCATCCTTGCCTAACTTGTAATGAAAACCAATGAGCTCGTAAAAACAGCGAATTTACCTTTTTGCAAATCGTCATCAGGCTCTCGTTTACATGCGTGAAGTTCAAGACTTGTTCCCTACGCCGGATGATTTTAACGCCAATCTTACAATATTTCTCGTTTGTTTTGTAGTCTTCCCGTAAGCTCAAGATTCCCGAAGTCATTTTGTTATTTTATCTGGTAAGTTCAGACGAAAGAACCAGATCCTTTAAAGGACAGTTGCAGTAGCTCACAACCGTGATAAGACAGAGTTCATTTGTCATCGTCTTTGTATCAAAATCCTGACAAGATGCTGAAGAATCCTAAAATGTTCTTGGCTCTAAACAACTTGAGAAAGATAAGAATTGGCCCGATCAGTAAAGTTTGCCGTTGACTTTATCTAGCGAATGACTCCGCCGAAATCTCGTGTGATATATAAATCGCGGCGATGGCAAGTAATGTTCGCATGATCGGTCTTATCAACTGGAAAATTGCCGACTTACCTTCCTTATTTTTGGCTTGCCTGTGACCGGCTATGGCATAGTTTCGGTGGCACTAAGACATTTGCTCTACTAAGTGCTTAGGTTGTTGAGTGACTGCGTAGAATCCACTGGCAGATGGTCAGTTGCTTGGCGGTTAGATTACCTAGAGGTGCTCTTCGTTCAATGGTCAAAAAATTCTTCTTTGAAGGGTTAGATTCGGATCACATCCTTGACCACAAACAATTCCGCCTCATGAAGGCCCATCCTAGCATGTGCAGCTGTATAAAGCAGTACCCTAGTTTCTGAGTACCTGTTCCTTTCCATTAAACGGATTCAAGTCTTTGACCAGAACTTGAGTTGTACATCGTCATTTACGATAAATACCCTCAGTTCGTATTCCATGGATGTTCCGGGTTGGGATTCAATTTGAAAGAGGTCCAGCTCTGAGGATAATATCTTTCTCGTAATTGGTTTTGTTGTTATGTTACACACCCGAGTTCTATATGTATCGGTCTAGCTCTTGTTAAATTTACACTGTTCTAAACATTTTTATTACTGATGTTCCCCATATACTCGTACAATAGTGGATGAGGGCTAAAATTTACTCAAATATACTCGGTTGAGATACACTTCAACTCAGCGTATGCTCGTCAATTGGTTCCTCTAAAAGGTCAAACCTGCCATCTGAGCACATCAAAAAAATGCCAAACGCGACTAGTTGCGGCCTGAGCACTTTCATGGTTCTCATGGATGAGATGAAAGTCTTTGGGTTAGCCTTCGTTTTCTTTTAGTTCAACAGAGTATTCTTGCTTTGATCCTTGATGTTAATATTCGGACATACATGGAAAGTTTTTTCCAAGAGACTCCTTCTTCAATACTTTTCGCTGCACAAGTGGGGTCTGCTTTTCTTTGTTTTCATAGTCCTTAAAGGCTTCGACAAGCAGTTAAAGAGCTAGACTTCAGATGATTTATAGAGAGTGATGTTCCCCACACACAGTGTTTTCGTCCAGTTTTAGCAATATAAGCCAAGGCAGAGACAACCTCATAAGTTTTCTGTATATAATTGCAGATGTGCTGCTTGGTCGCTCAAAAGGATATCCATTGTAGCAGTAGATACACAGTAACGACCATAAAACATTGTGCAATTAAAAACGACTGCCACTTGATGAGGTGTAGTGTCTCATCTGGAAACCGCACAAATCTAGATCCAGCATCCCGCCAAACGTCAAACGAACGTCAAAACATTGAACGGACAAATATCAACTCAAGAATTCATAGAATCCAATCATAGAACAACTTTCCTCGTTGTGTGTGTCGGCTGTCGGTGTAAGTGTCCATGCCCGTGTCCGTGTCCGTGTCCGTGTTCACAGTCCTATGTGAGCTATGGCTATTTCGCACGAAACTTTATACGCAACCCCGCAAATGTCCGGAATTCCATTATCATCATCATCAACATCAACATCATGATGATGGTCGTCATATTGTTTGTACGATAAATACCCGCTGGACGTGTCTGCTGATAAAATTTGTATCGTCACTGCCATTGGCGATAGACGTGATTGCAACAACAAATGCTTGCCGAGCAATAGATACAGAAACAACATGCCATGGGACAAATAGATGCGCGAAGTGACTTAGAAGAACCAGAACCTGGATATGGAGCTGAAGCTGGATCACAAAGGAGCCTTACAAATCTCCTCTCATACTCGCATCCCAATATGATGGCAATCATAAAACCAGATCTGGTCGCAAGAAGTTGTCTTAAAAATTGAGTTCCGAAGATGGCTTCGGAGCTGGGAAGTTGCTCTAGATGCATTTTTCCGAGTAGAGTCGGCAAAGTTATCCTTTTTTTTCCCCCCCCTTTGGTTGTGGTTGAAGAAAGTAGGTAATAAAAGTGTCGCCAGGGAATGGAAATAGGAATAAGAATAAGTTACAAGTGATGGAGAAGTAGTAGAAAATTGACGAAGCACTTCGGTACGAGTTACAAGCACTTATGTGTCGTATCAAGAACACCATGGAGAGGATAGTTTTTCATGATTTATCCGCCAATAGATACGAGTGCTCGTACATAGAGAGGGAAATGACACCGCAGAATGGAGTAAATCAACATTTCCTGGGAATTTCTTTTTATTAACTCTGACTTCGTGTAAGGTATTGGATTACGACGCGTTTTGACGTTAATTAGTGGTCATTATGACGCGTGAGTTAGCAGGCAGAGATAGATGTCTGTCGATGGAATTTGTTTATGCAGTATGCAATCGGAATGACAAGAACACGTCTGTCTCATCGTTGTCGTGGTCTTTGTCGTCGTTTGATTGGAAAAGGTGTTTTCGATGACCGACCTCCCTGGTGTTTTTCTTACTACCCGTAGCTGGGTACTGATTTTACCTAAGTCCGCTTGAGTAATATGCATTTATTGATTGCGTCGATTTATGTTTTGTGGAACGTGAGCTGACAAGCAATACAAAGCATAGTGTGCAATAAAGCCATGCCCTAGACCAAGAATTTCCAAGCGCAATTTGCATGCCAAGCGAATCCGTTCGGATTGAGCGAATCTAGTTGTTGTATCTCAAAGCTTACTCAGACTGTCAAATCTGAACAAATTGTGACCAACACTGGGTTTCACCTTCAACACCTTTGAAGCTCTTTTTATCGCGGTCTAGGGATTAAGATATTCATTGTCGATTGAACCTACAGAACTCGGGCTCTTGTCATGGTAAAGCTGTGGCGCCCTTCTCTTTTGGATTTTTTTTTTTCTTTTGTTTTGGTGCTGCCGAGGTCACTCTCGAACCATGTTCGTGTCAACGTTTTTGTTTTAAATGTTTGTTTATTTGTTTAATTGGAGTATCCATCTAAGAGATAATATCTTACAAGTAGTGTTCGGTGGTAGCCCCATCTGTCTGCGCCAAGAGACTGATGAGGGTTACTTTGCTTTTTTCGGAGCACCAGTCACTATTATGTTATCTCTGACGGTAGCGTATGAAAATGTACGAATACCACCAACCAATCGAGAGATAGAGCCCAGCTGATAGGTCACACGTATCTCAAAATGCAACTGACTTTTGAAATCAGAACACACATAATCCATTGGATCGCTGATATTTGTATGTACCCAGTCATAGTCAGTTGGCGAGAGTATCTGCATTGCAGTCTAACTGACAGGGAGCAACGGATGGACTGTCTACTTCATCGTCGTGTACACCGTACCAGCGCGATCGACCGACATATCGAAAAACGACTCTGTGTCGGGCCAAACGACGCAATCTGTGAAGGAATCTGTTAAAATCAATTGAACGCGGCTACAGCAGCGCGCGCGAACGATCGTGGACTTAAATTATCGATCACGATCTTGCGAACGCGAGTTTCTGTCTTTTTTTTTTTTTGTTTTTGTTTTTGTTTCTGCTGTTGTTATTGATGTTTTTTTTTTGTTTTTTTTTGTTGGAGGTCTCTGCTCGATTCGGTGTTCGAGTTTGAATCTTTGTTTTATTCAATCACGCGCGCGCGCGCGCGCAGATATAATTCGGTCACTCCTCTGGGCGAAGGAAAGCGCGAGCGCTCGCGCGAATAAGAAATATTGTTTTGTCTGAGAACTGGTCAACGTCATCCTGAGGCCTGAGTTAAAAAGTGCGTACCATATTGTTCGCGGATGGATGGGATACTTCATTGATGAAGCGAAGCACTCGATCACGAATTTGTTCCAACTTTAAGTGTAATTACTTTATCATGAAGGCGCACGCGTTCGTGTTCGCGCTCTCCCTGAGCAGCAGTAATTTCAAATTAAAGAACCACAGCCGGTCCGCGGTAAGATGATGAGGGAACATCCATGAATACCATACCATAAGGTTGGCAAGGTGAGAAATGGATAATGGGTGGCGTTTCCCAATGGGATAGGCGCAACCGAAACGAAATATGAATCTGTATGGTGAACGAAAGTGAAATGAAGACACGCTACCTTTGGAATATCATCTTCAAGAGGATGTGCTTAATGGTTTATGGAACAGTGATATCGGACTCATCGTCACTGTAAAATCTGTGTAGGTCTTGCATTGGTTATCAAGGTTAGATAGATCTTCTGGTGTTTGGGGGATATTATACAATCAAATCTAATCAAATCTTCGACGATCATCCTCTCTGTCTAGAGACTGAGATGGTCTGCTTGCCGCAAATTCACTGTTCCAAGTAGAGGCACTGTTTAATCGGATGTGAAATGATGTCCTCAGCGTATATACGACACTATAATGTAGTGACCCAACGAAACTTCTGAATTGATAGTGTTCGTAACCACATGAGCGTCACTAATATTGTATAATAGATCTGAATGCTTAATTATTGAAAGTGGAAATGCTAGATTCAGATATGTAATATCGACTGCTGCAATGCCAATGGACTTGCTATAAACGAGCTCAATGAAGGAGTACCAGAGCTGGCACAAAATTAGCTGGGTACCGTGGAAAATAAGCGAAGAAAATCGGCAATCTCCTGATCTACTATTGTAGAAGCTGTCACATGGACATCCGAGCACAAACAGCGGGCACTAAGGAATCATATAAATCGTATCAACGTACCGCGTCTGTATTCAAATAATTATTTCTCCCAAAGAGTGGAATAAGACAGGAGCTTAGTAACACCAAGTCTTCAAGCCAGCTGAAAAAATGTTGTTCCATTCAATTAAAAGATGTGGAGATACAACTCACGTGATTTTCTGAAGACTTTTGTGGACTGATTGTGGAACAAACGGCTGTTAGACCTCAAACTCTATCAACTCCAACAGAAGGTGAAAGATGTAAAGCAAAGCACAGACGTCTAAAGACAGATAAATACATCGATCTAATGAAACCTCGTCACAGTTTAAAACAAAGAATCCTTAGCGATTCTCCTTTCACTTCGATCAAGGATTTACCCAGGAAACGGAAGAAGAATTTCTCTTCAGTTTTGAGCTGTGCTCTTGTCAACTTGTGCAACCAAATCCAAATGGGTTTCTGATGAAATGATTGCCCATATTTGCCACCGAAACTTAAGCAAAATTGTGATTGCTGCTATGTGTGGGAAAAGTGCCAGTCAGACGAGACGTTTCTGGTTCAGAGCAATCAAAGTGGACTTATGGTTAGTGAATATTGAGGCAGTCAGACAGAACCCACTGGGTGGACGTAGTGAAAGACCTTATTGTTATCTTACTTAGGAAAATGCAACTCATACTACCTCAGAAAGATTGTGTATTGCTACTGCCGTAGGGGTTTGTTAAGATGAGAACCCACTTCCAAGCTGCAGATCATTGATCTCATTTCAACAACATCTATACCACTCGAGTCGTCTTTCTTTTTTTAGCCAACTCCTAACAATTACGCAGTCCAAGGTGCATATAGGCGGCACCTTAGAAGTGTACTTCCTCTACTGAATTGAACGTCTGGGCTCAAACTTGGTTTAAATTCACTCTCCCTGTCGGATGAAAAATTGTTGACTAGGCAGTTATCGCTTTACAGTTTGATTTTGAATGCATGCTTTCAGAACCGGTATGAAATATTTTCTAAAGAATCTCTCCGCCTTAAACCGAAGAGTCCGTGCTACAACGCCGTAAATCAGGAACGTTTAGGATTTCTGTGTCATATTTTCTGTGATTCCTATTGCGGAGGGTTTTGAATTGTTTGCAGAATTTTCCGCAATTTCCTAGAGTCCTTCAGATTACACTTCTTCGCCATTTTTACAATGATCATTTTATTTCACTAATTTGGTAAACTCTTTGTTACTTCAAAATGGGGTTATACACATTTGAGACGTCTGAGATCATGTCGCCTTATTTGAAATCTTTCTTGCTATTGTAGATCTTAGTGCAGTCCTTACTGGTCGTCGTCATCCTGATGGCAGATGTATCGGGTAAACCCGATGTATCGGGTAAATAGAACGGTGATATTCTATTCCATTGGGATACTTTATTCCGACCAAATCTTGCAAATATGTAACCTCGTCAGCTCATTACTGAATAAATTGAATAATCGGGCGATAACGCATCAGATTTTAGCTTTGATATCGCCGTCTCCATAGTTCTCATAGTTTGAATGGCATGGCTAGCAGAGACATCTGTGTCATCATTGCCGTTTAACAGTCTGTAGAAGTGATATTCCTATATCCTCCAGTGCAGCACCCACCACGACAGAGTGCTCAGCTGTGTCGTCCTCACTTTTATAGCAAGCGTAGCATAATGTTGTATCACTTATTCCCAGCACAATTGCTTAGGAAAAGTGTAGTGCCCGTCACGACGCCAAATAACAGCTAAGCCGCTGATCTCTTGAAGCGTCGGATAGCATTCGTTTGGCCTGCAGACAACCTGGACAGTCATGCCATCTGTAGTTATTCTCATATGAAACCCAACTATCAATGGAAGCCCTAACTGAGGGCGCAGGCAGACCTCATGCCGGTGCGGCTCTTAAAAAACTCTCCTCTGAGCCATGCCTTGCGTGTTCATCAGATTTCATTTCCCGGAATCGCATAGTGACCTGGGACATGGACAAAACTCAATCAATTCAGTGTTCTGACTGCGTTCAGTGGAGTCTAGTTTGGAAGTCGTAAGAGGGTGCAGCAAGACATTAAACGCAGCTTCACTCTCTCCACTGATTCTTCACAACATAGTTCGTTGCCATCAGAATATCTCCAGCAGTATATCTCCGCTAAGAACACAGTCTTTCCAAAGAAAAATATCAGCACCGCATTGTAGATCGGTTTTGGACCCATCCATCAAAACCATTCCTGGTCACAGTAAAAGTTGATTTCGCATCATTTCATCAGATGGCATGTCCACAAGACCAGCGTTAAAAGACAGTTGCGCCGGTCATCAAAGCTCCGGTGCATGTTGTACCAAAAACTACTTCTTTTTAAGCGGAAGATGGCTTTGAGAGCGCAGCTCTGATATGAATATCAAGTAAAAGCAACAATTACGTGCTAGTATTTTCGTGGTAGCTTATTCCACCAGACAACCGACGCATAATTTAAAATTTTCCTTAGATCCAAAGAACCCCCCTCGTCGACAAGCCCCATATCGCACCGATAGCTCGTTTACACTGCTAGAAGGCCGAAAGTTCTCTAGAGTCTAGAGGCTTTCGACGTAAAATGTTCGGGCCAAAAAAGTTGATACCCAAATACGATGCCTTTAAGGACTAAATGAATCAGGCCAGTCAGCTTCCTTCTTCTTGTACAGATAACAACCTCAGTTTTGAAAGGGTTGACTGGAAGCCCATTTCTGGTGCACCATTTGTCGATTATATCTGGGGCTAACAGCAGACAGTGGCTAAACGTGATCCAATAGACAGTACAGCTACTAGAACTACATCCTCTACACATACTTCAGCATAGTAGAAGTCAGAACTATGGAGAACTATTGCATTAAGCAGTGAGTCGATCAACATCCGCCATAGCAGTGGCGGCAGGAACTCGCCTCGCAGGAACTCCTATTTACTCTCAATTTCACGTATTTGTCGTAGTCAGCATCCGCAGTCCCATTCACCAGCATTGCTGCTATCCACGAACCTAGTGACTCGTCTACGCCGTCAAAAGTTGCGTTGTCGAAGGCACCCTCAATGTCGATAAAAATGCCTAGAGCATACTAGTTTGCCCAGATGATGAACAGGATATCTTCATCCGTAACTTAGCTACTCGTACCATAAGGAATGATCCTAGTGAATGTTATTCCCTCGGAAAATTCGCACATCCATAATGCTGGAGAAGTGCCTTACGTCGATCACAGTGTAAACATGTTGATTAGGATGTACATAGCCAGAATCTGAATCAGAAGTGTTGTATGAAGAGCTTTTAAATAAAATGAGACTACTGAGCGTCATGAGGATTTCATTTTCAATGTCCGGATTTTAGGACTTTTTGCCTGAGTCTTCCTCGGACAATGAATTCGCAGCGAAATACCGGCAGTCGCCATATTATGGTAAATATCTTAGTTTATCTTCCTTTTACCCGATCATGGAATCACACGTTTTGGACGGCAATAATATTTTCTTTATAGCAGTCTATGGCGTCCGCTAATTGTTAAGCTGGATATACATAGTTTGTTAAGGGTTCTAACAAAAAGTCCTTATCCTCTTTCTATTCAAATCGTCACCAGTAGATTCACCTTATTCTAGGCCAAATGAATCGAATATTCCCGCGTAGATACGGGGGCTTCTGTTAGACCAAAGGTTTTATCTACTACCATCTCTATTTCAACACCATGATTAGTGCTTAAAAACTTACTAATCTCAGTTCTAAGTAGTAAGAAATATCCCATTTAAGGTACCTATCTGCCATGCTGCCTGTTGATTCAGTCACACAAATTCGTCCACCGTACGTCTCCTTTCCCAGATTGAGTTATTTGAATTACCGAGAAGATTTCCCACGCCTTGTCTGCTTGACTTAACAGACAGTTTTGACATCTTTTCATTCTACTACATCGAGTTTAATGGGGCAGGGTTCTTCTTTGAACAATGCTGCTTTTCCACTGGAATTGCTCCTCATAAGGACGACACTGCTTCTTAGTTTTGAGCTGCTCCTGCCGTCATTTGAAAGGATGAAGGTATCGGGTTTTTGTCGATGAGTTATGGTGCTTATTAAAGAGTGCGTCCATGCTCATGACCTTTAGGCTTTAGATCCTCTTGCGACGATTACAAATCGTCTAGTTACTGCGGATACCTTATACTCGATGTTAGCTTTCTTGACAACAAAACACGTTCATTTTTTCCTAAACCAATGTACAGCTTAATTTTTTTTTATCTTTTTATCATTCCATTAATTATGTATTATTTTAATTTTTTCTCATTCCAGGTATGTATATGAGCAATGTTCCTTCAACAACTTTTAAAAAGTCGATGAATTGACGTAAGTTTCCAGAAGTAACATAAATTTGCATTTTTTTGAATTAAATTTTGCAACAGAAATCAGAGTCGCGTCGTAACGTCTCTGAAGAAACTCACGAAAAGATTTGGAATTCTCCTTGCAAACGGAAGTCTATAATCCTATTAACAACTTAATACCCAATTTCTTATCTTTTATTCAACTATTCCTCATTCTTCTATTCATTTCAATTGTGATACGCCCAGAATAGAAAGAAATGCCAAGGAAAAAAAAAGACTAATCCCTGGTATCTGTCAGTATGTCAGTACGTCGCGTCGGCAACAGGTACTGAAGTAGGTAGGAGAAATCCCCTGCACAAAGAGTCTGTCGTGGAGTGTTGTATGACAGTCTCCCACAATAAATTGTTCCAGAAAAGTGAGATGAATGACTTAATTCCAATTTCTATCTTTTATTACTGCGTTGAAGCAATGAGACGCGAAGTGAAGGGACAATAGGCAATCTTTGAACTTGTTAAGAAACAATTTTACTTTTATGGTTGCGATTAGTTTGGATGATGTCAGAGTTCAGTGAAAAGCAGCAAATGTGGAACTGCATGTAGGTGGAACATTTCACTATTGTCTGCCTTGTTAGTTGTCGTATAAGATATTATGATGTCTGAGCCAATATATTTGTCCTTTCGCAACGAAGCAGAGAATACGAGAATACCATGAGATTGTTGTATCCTAAAAAAATCGTTCTCTGGTATTCGCCCAGGAAGTAGTTATCGGGTTCTTCTAAAGCCCTCTTGACGGAACTCACAAAAATGTGGAATACAGTTCGTCGACCTGGTCATAAAAGCGCATATCAGTCGCCTCAAATAGCAGGATATATAAAACGAATAGATGCCAACGTTCCAGCCCAAATCTGGAGGTCTAACGAAGGAAGGGAAGACTTCGACTGAAAACACTTTGTCAAAGAATGTCCATATTCGGACTTTATCGCGATCTAAGGGAGAAAGTTTGTTATTTCCGTTTTCACGGACGGATTAGAGATGAAGATAGGAACCCTTCGATCAAAGTGAACTCAGACTACTTCAGTGTCTTCCAGGTTGAGATATTGGCTGTAGCAGAAGCGGCCATACTTGCTAGGCATCCCACGAGGATATTGCCATATTCATTGACATCCAGGCAGCGATTAAGGCCATTTCTGCAGTCGAGATTAAAACAAATCTTGTGAGCCGATGTCGTGATGATCTTAATACTATTTACGTTCAAAATATGGTTAAGCTCTGCTGGATCCCTAGCCACAAAGGAGTGTCAAACGAGTTAGCTCAACAGGGATCCTCCTTTGATCAGGAACTAGCAGTATCAAACCTCTACTTGCACTCTAAGAATTCAAGTGGAGCAAACGATACATATCAAAGCCAATGAAAAGTGAAAAACCCTCCAACTGTTAAACTTTAAAACAATTATGACCGGAACTCAGCAAATCCAGAACAAGAAAGATTCTCTCGAAAGGCAAAGCTGAGCTACGACCTCTGTGGAGAAGTGGGTTCACGGGAGGATACACTCCACTTTCCGTGCCACTATTCCAGCCTCGCTTTACCGACTGAACGTAGCACTTCTCGTACCACATATCAGACTACAACAGGTTCCTGGTTCAGCAACTGATTTCATCCGTTGCTATACCGTCTTTGAGGGAGAACTTATCATCACCGCTTTCAAAGCATACTTCTCTGCATTCCGGGTTTTTCTGACTTAAGAAACCAGTCCTGGGCACAGGGAAGTCGATTTCTTATTTTTTCTGCATCAGGAGTTCTAGTGTCATCGCATCAGATTGCATGTTCATAAGACGAGCGTCAAAATACATTGCGCGCCCAAGTACCACTTCTCTTTGGCTTTGAGAGTGCAGACCATGATATGAATATCAAGGGGAGGGAGATTCATTCGTCCAAGGCGTGCTAAGCAAACCCCGTTCAGTTCAGTTGCGAATTGTTTTCGGGAAAATTTATTCCATCCGACAACCGACGCATAGTATAGCACCTTAGAGGTTTTCGGCGTAACATGTTTAGTCCATAGAAGTTTATTTTCCAGGATGACACCCAAATATTTAGCTTTTGTGTAGAATTGGATGGTGATGCCTTTAAGAACTCGATGAGTTAGACTAGTCAGCTTCCTCCTTCTTGTAAAGAGAACAACCTCAGTTTTGAGATCGTCGATCACGTCTAGGGCTGCGCTTTAGAGCAGACAGTAAGTGGACATGGTCCAACAGATAACACATCTAGATGTCCGAACTATTGAGCGCGTTGAGCAGTGAGTCGACAAACATGCACCATAGTAGTGAAGACAGAATGCCAACTTGTAGGCAACCGCTGTTTACCCCTGCTATCACATTCTGGCCGCAGTTAGTGTCCCATTCACCAATATTGCTTTAATCCACTAAACTACTGATTCGACTGCGTCATATTGTCTGGCCGAGTTGTCTAGTGAGCCTACACTTCTGCCTGCCAGATTTTTAAAGCGCACTCTCGCAATATTTTCCGCTTTGGTAAACATCTTGCATATTAGATAGGGAATGCATTCGTAAAACAGTTTCGCGCACACGGAGCTCGGTGAAGATTCTCTTCAGATTTTCCAGCACCTGGTTTATAACTTTTCGTAACATAACTGGGTATATGCTATCAGTGCCAGACGACTTGAAGCCATCAAAGGATGCAACAACATGTTTGATGACTTCATCCGTCACCACAACCGATGGTATATAGCAGCTTCATTAGTAGAAGCTGGTTGTGAGTTGGTTCCGATAAGGTTACCTGACTCAGTGTAGGTACTATCAGATTTTTAGAGTGATTCCAGCCTGATTGATCTTCCCTTTTTGAGGACTTTGACTACCCTATTGGTTTCTCCGACAGATTCGATCGATTTCTCTTCGAAATCCGGATTATTCCTTTTGTTTCGATCTGTGATGACCACAGTCTTCCTCCAAATTAGTCTTAAGTGACCTATTTAGAAGTTGTCTGGTTTCTTTACGGAGTCGCTGTAGATCTGCGTTCAACCAAGGAACGGGAGATCTGCAGGGTTTCTTTCTAGCCAGTTCAAAACACTTGGTGAGAGTACCGTTCAGGTACTTCTGTGCTGAGTTTAGTGGTAGCATTGTTGGACTTGCCGATTTCGAGTTGATTTTAAGTGGATTCATTCTCTTCAACAAGGTCGAGATCTCGCATCAGATTCTGTCTAATTCTAAGTACATATGGTTTAATATGAAGAGCTCCAATAGTAATCTCCTTAGCACACCTGTTGGACAACTTTAAGTCGATTACTTGTTGTCTTACTCTCGGAATCAAAGTTGTTTTGGAGGCAACATTGTTGACGACCATGTCAGAATTCCAGAAGATGATTGCCTCTCATGTTGCATTCGAATTTTGAACATTAGCATCGCAGCATATGATAAGTCCCATCTTCCTGGAATCACAGTATGCAATAAGTGCAGATTTCTGCTGCGTGAGTGATGGCTATCGAATACCATGTTACGGTATATTAACACCTAAAACCCCGCCAGATATTTATTTTTTTAAAGACAACACATGTTTACCTTAATTTGTCGATTTGCATTCACGTGCCACGCCCACCCGTCATTAGCTCCATTAAAAACCTCAAATAACATTTAGTCATTTATTATTTGGCAAAAATCGAATTTTATAGCTATTTTGCTAATTTCTCTTTGCTCAACAGAAAGTTTGTAGTTTTATGATTCATTCACGTGCAATCTCAAATCGATTAGAAGTCGGTTGCTTTATTTGAAATTCCTTTTTTCTCTACTGATTAATTCCTTTCTCTCTAAATTCTTAATGGCAAAACTGTGCAAGGAACCGAATATATTTGCATACACTCAAGATCGGCTATCTTTTCGAAAACCATTTCCCCCTCAGCCGTCGAAATGCTCCTTAATGTACTAAATATTTCCTTTAGTCTCTTCAACACTGTCTTGCATCTAAGCAGCAATTTTTTACGACTTTTTATGAAGCCATATTCCAATGTACCCTTTTTCGGGGACCTGTCACCTTTCAAAAGAAGAAAAAAAAAAAGAAGTGAAATAACCCCGAAGTTTTAAATTTTTTTTTTTAAATAAAAAGAAGAACGGAAACAACAGTAATGAAACCATAAAATCCATAAATTTAAATAAATGTTAAATAACTGACCAATAATATCGTACTCAAGTGCGATATAAAATTCTCCTTTATCACCCAAATTGAATCTTCAGAGATACACCGAGACATAGAGCAGAAGAAGAATTGGACGGGAATCAGAGAATTACATTGTGGAGAGAAAATTCAAAAAGAAAGCCCATGAGGGAATACGACTGAAAAAAGATGACGACAAAAGGAAAGGAAAGAAAGAAGAGATAAAAGATACAATTCAGAATTCACCATAAGATATAAAATCGATGAATTTGTTTAGCTATTTTATTAGGTACGCATCCAACCAGAGACGAAACACAAGATCACTTAACCAGCTACCCAAAATGACCACAAAAGTATTCGTAACAACTCAGTGGAGACTCTTGCATAGTAGGTGGCAACTCTAGGCCACCCAAAAATAGTAGTACTACCACAGAGATGTTATACTCGTACACTATATAGTCTACGCAGCATTTGTATACTTGCACACTGTTTGGTTGTGAATCGTTCCCTTTGTTTCAGATTGTTTAGATGGATTAGATGGATTAGACACATGTATCTAGATACACATATTTCATGGACACATTACATTCGAATACGTAGTCCTGCCTATACCGGCTGCAAGTGGATTTGCTAAGAAAAAAAAAAACATTTTTAAGTGAATTTGAAGGGTTTGCAAGGTAATCGCATGGGTCTAAGTGGAGCCACTGACACCGTTGTTGTACCCGTATGGATGGTCTGTCATTGTCGCACACATAAATAAACCAGATTCTGGTTGGCGAGTTGCATAAAACATGTTCTTGACTTCTTCTTTGCACCATGTTCGTCGTTCGTTGAGTAGTGAATATAATTTTTGCCCAAAAGAAAATAAAAAATTAAAAAGAAATAACGTGTTGGAAGATAACTTGCACTTTTACAGTGATGCCACTTTTTGAGGCAATCTTTGAATTTCTTAAAAAAAGGAAATTATTTATATTTAAGATCCTACTCCAAGTTGGTTGAGATCCCCTATCACTTGCATGTGACAGCTTAGACGCAGTCATCCTCTGCTGAACCATTTGGTTCAATGAATTGGCCACCGATGTCGTGCGATTTTGATGAAATATTAAGCGCGTTATTGATAAGATACAACTCTAATTGCTTGAAAGATTTACCCAAAACCAACAGGACATCCTTCATCAAAAGCAGCCGATGAAGCCACATGCCACAGCGTTTTTTAAAACTTAATGTCACGAACCATTATCCATAATGAACAAAAGATGTTGATTCAAACTTACTTCCAATCCTAAAAGAACAACTTTAAAAACTAGCCGCCCAGCATAACACTGCAAGATCAAGGATGGTTCTGTGCAGCCAATTGAGAATTGGTTAAATATTGTAGCACGATTTGAAGCACTTGTTCTGCACTGCGGAGGAGTGATCTCGGGGCGAATAGAAATATTCAAGTCAAAGCTCGGCGATTTCGCTAGGTGAGCAATATGGTGCTTTCGAAAATATTATAAATTACGTATTGTAAGCTGAAAGCGATTATTGCTAACGGAATGTTTCATGAGAAAAACCGACGAAAATCGACATGCTGCTCTGTTACACTAGAGAAAAGAACCAGATTCCTCCTTTCTTTAGAGTTCAGGCAAGATTCGATTTATTTTTTTACAATTTTTGATCACATTTTTTGAGCTTCCAGAGCTTAAGTATCTGCTTTGTTCTTGCTCCTTCGATAACTACAATATGTGGGGTTGAAATCGATAAGTATCTCCCTAGAAGTTCTAACACCTTTCCAAAGTCTGGTGTGGCAAGACTGTAAGTCAGGCAATATAGTGGATTTGTAAATGCATTGAAAAGTGGATTTGCTCGACAATATATAGTAGTTGCTACAAATCTTGATAATGATGAGTTTGTGGCAGATATCCCTGTCAAGTTATGAAATCCATGTAGGATGATGCACACAAACTCGAAGGCAGACAACTGAGTGCATAACAAGCTCTCTAACAAGCAACCTGGCGCTCACCAGATGGTGACCGTGCACTAAATCGAACATGTGCTAATAAATGCACGATACGCACCCAGTATTCTGAATGTGCAAACATTCTGATTGCCAATCATCGAATCTGACCACTTCCTTGCTGCAAACTGCGCAGGAAAGGAAATTCAACATTGAAATCCTTTGCACGAATAGATTAGCCAGAGGCTGCAGATAACACCTGAGCGAGAGACTTTCCTGTTTGCATTCATCATCCAACAATCTGTTGAACCAGTATCATGACATCATCAAAGAGGTGGCTTAAACCACCGTAGACCACCAGCCACCACCGAAAAAGAGCCCTTGATGTGACAAAAAAAGTTATCAGAAAAGAAACAAGAGCAGCGATCGCGTATCGATCCAGAAGAAGAGACACCATAAACCGAAAATATCTTACCCCCTACAGAGGTAAATGAATGTTTTTAAAGCCCGAAATGCAGGCTGAAGTGAAGGAAACCTAGTCACCGAAGTGCAGGAAATAGGAGATGAGTTTAAACAGCACTTAATGGACATCTGGTAGAGAAAGTGATGGTCAGTGACGAAGCCTTCCTCCCTCCCAATATAGAAAAGATTGGCTCAGATATCAAAAAGTCGCATAAAAACGAAGCAGCCGGATTTAAAGACCCAAGTCATCAAACAGCTCTATATGCCCCGTCTTTAAGAAAGGCGATCCTAAATGTCGCATATAATATGCAATCCCAAGTATTGTGTGAAGGACTCAAGTTATTCTGCAAAATATTAAGAGGCACGTGCCAGTGTAGCTTCCTTTCTGGAAAAGACCAACGAATTTCAAGTCTTTTCATTGGCTTCAAAACATAATAGCATTCATCGCATTAAGCTCTACTGGGTGATGACCGAATACGGGTTTTCGGAAAAAAAACTTATCCAACTGTGCCGCGTGACTCTGATAAACACGATGTAGAATGGAATTGGAAATAGTTTCTTCGAATTATTTCAAGCATGTATAGTACGTGTGCATATGCACTATCTTCAACAAATCTGTCGAGCTGCTGGGATACACAGATGACGCAGACATCATCAGTTGCTCCCATCGCGCCGGCATACAGGCTTTTACGACAATTGAAGAACAGACAGAACAAGTGGGCTTTGAAGAATATATGGTATGCACAACATACGTCTTGTCAACAAATGAAACATTATTGCTCACCGTCTAGGACAAAACGTCACTGTTTATAATAATAAGTAGAGATTGGGCCAAGACTTTCCCTAAGAAGCCACTGCTATTTTGGTAATGGAAGACGAAGACGAAAAACAGTGCTGCTGTATGGAGCCGAATAATAAATGATAAGGAAGAAGAGCAGTTACTAAACAATTTCAAGAAAAAAATGTTTCGCTGAATATTTGGTCCCGTAGGCGAGTCGCACATTTCTAGAATTGGATGTCAAGTGCAAGGTAGATTAGCCAGCGTATGAAAAAGGTAGCCATTTGCGTAATTGGAAAATATGTTCTCGGATTACGTATATAAAGCAAGTGAACAGTCGCAGGACAGTCGAACCGCGGACTCTATGAAATGTATCAAAACGTTGACTTGGCCAACGTTCCAGCAACTAGGATCTTCCAATCACAGTCTCCAGGTTCGAGACGAACCTCCGTTTCAAGGATCAAGCTATTGCGGGCATCAACGACGTTGTTTAATAAAAAGCGGGGGCAGATTATTCTATACTGGTCTTATCGTAAACATCTTCAGATTACAGCCTCCGAATGGTTGCTACGATTTGACCAGTTACAAGTTGCCGGTCATAGGTCTTGTTGGCGGCTTGACCACCGGTAGTCCATACCAGGACTTAAATCACGGTACCATGGGAGTCAGGAGCCCCCCGGATTTCGGTCCGGGCCTGACTTGTTAGAGGTAGGCCCCCTTGTGGGAGCGTCATGTTGGCTGTGGTTTAAGCCCAAATCGCGGGTACGGCTTTTGCTTGGTTTAACCCATTGTAGAGTAGCAGATAAGTACTGGGTGCTGTGACCCTAAGAACAGTAAGAGGTTTTAGGTCGGCCTCGACTCATACCAAGGGTGGAACTTGTGCCTCCAACACAGTTCCGAATTGGTATCAAAGGAATGACGGAGAGCGATGGCAAGGCGTATCCTTGCTCCCTATGAATGTATGGGCATCTCGTAAACATAAGGTCTGATGACAGGTGGTTTACGTTAATAATCATGGAACGTTCTGTGTCTCTAGCGAGAACTCTTCACAGGTTGTGAAAAAGGATGTTATTAGTAAAAAAAAAAAGAACATAGAAAAAAGAACAGTTAAGCCCGTTTATTCAGGAGGCACAAAATTGACAATCCAGTTCGCACCTCAACTCTTTTGTTTTTATATTTTCGCCCAACAATTCCTCTCACAAGACTTGATTTCGCTTAACCTATGAATGCTCCATTTATATATTTAATTTCTTAAGAGTGTTCTCCCTTAAAAACTATCCTCTTATACCCTCTCTGCCCTGAAGAACTTCCTCAATTTAAATATTAAAAGCACATTCACCCCTTCGAAACCATGCCTACATAATATAGCAAGTCCCTGTTGCACTTACCCACCTTTTGCCACACTCAATACGCCGTTATCAAAATTTTTCGATTACTTTTAATTTCGTTCCGTTGTTCCTCCTCTCAAGATATATCAAAACAAAAAAAAAAAAAAAAAACCTTGTAAAGAAAATATTGCTCAAGCACGAGATATCAACTCTTATCTCAGTAACGATAATTTTTTGATGCCCTCCCCAAACACGGTCTCTCTAGTGAAATTAATAAAAAAAAAAAAAAAGAAGTCGTGAATAAAAACGCCGAAAAATCCACGAAAAAAACAACACCGATAACCAACAAGAGAGGTAGAAGAAAAAAGGAAAAAAGAAAACCAAATCAACTCCAAAAAGAGGAGAAAAAATAACAAAAACCAGAGAAAAGGGAGACAAAAAGAAAACAAACACACAACAGGTACCAGGTACTAGATACTCGTACAAACCTCGGCGAAGAAGATGCCACCAAAAGAAAACGAAATAAAAATAAGAAAAATTTAATTTTCAAAAACAAAAAAAAAAAATCGATTTTCCGTTCTCTTCTTTTTGATTGCAGACGCCTGGGCAAGTCTTTTTAGTTTTTTTTTAATTTTTTGTTTGGTGAACCCGAGCCAAGGCGTTTTTCGTTGTTCTCCGAATATACAGAGTGCATAGTGGTTATGGGGTACCTGTAGCAATATCCGAAAAATTTCCAAACACCCTGGCAACCCCATTACATCTGGTTTAATCTATATAGTGTCTGTATAGCCTTTAGTCTATAGTGTGTACCTGGGATAAGGTAAAACTCTCTCCTTTTAGTCTTACATATGTGTCGAGCGTGTGTTGACGTGAAGTTTTGTCTTACCTAAGTGAAGTTTACTTGAGTAAAAAAATAAATAAATAAATCAAATAGTACTCACAAAAGTTGATATCATAAACTATTTCAATTGTTGCACACTTTATAGCAGAAAAAAGTTAATTTAAACGTTGTTCCTCGAAGAAATCGAATTGAACGAGCAACTTTTCGCATTTTCACAGTGTAAGAGAGTAAAAAAGTTTTTTTTTTTTCATTTTTTTTTTTGTTCCAATCGTACGACCACTTGTGGGTTTCTTTTGTGTGGCTATTTTTAGTCTTCAACTTGTTTTGGTTTGTTTTGGTGTTTTTTTGTTTTTTTTTTTTTCTTATTTTCTGTTCACTAGCTCTAGCACTTGGGAAATTGTTTTTAATCGGCTGAGGGGGCGGAAGGTGGTAGAGTTTTGTCTGCTTCATGAGATGAATTTCAAATATCTTTTGGTTTTTCTTACATAAGTCAACGAAAGATTGGAGAGTGATTTTATAACCAACTTTGTTATGAAGGTGTTCGGCGGAATCTCTGTAACTCTTTCCAGCAGTCTCAATAGTTGAATATGGTAACTTTTTATATTTCCAAAAATTTTCAATCGATTTTACATAAAAAAATGGAACATCAATTCTAGCAACATGTTTCAAAGATTCTGCGAATAATTGGACTTTGAATTTATTCCTTTTCCACCGTTTTGGACGAAACTACAATATAATTTTATTTAAAATAGTCTTCAGGATCCTTCAGACACCGGTGATTTGCTAATAAACATATTCCTATATATAAAGAAAATTGTTGTCGGATGCTCGCAACATGTTGCCAGAATTTTCTTCGCTTTTCTACCTTTTCTACCATCGACTAGCGCATTCTGGATGTTATTCAGTTCCCTAAACCGATTTCCTTTCAAATTTGTTTTTTCACAGTTATTAGGGCATATTTCTGTAAACTTGCTCTCATCAATAGTTCTTGCAGAAGTATTATTATTTCTTTTTGACAATCAGCTTAGAGCTAATTTTGATCTCAGTAGAGATGCGTCTATATCCCAATTACTCACAATACAGAACTAGTAGAATAAATAGCGGGGAATGTTTTATATCATAGATATAATCATAGATATCATCATAGATATCATACATTACAAAATATCAATGTTCCTGTGTCAAATATCAGGTCAATCGTACGTCGTAATCACTCTTTACAATGATCATACGAGTACATGCCACGATCAGTTTGGTTGTTATCCGGCCTCTTTTTGCGGCGATTTTAAGCTCTATGCAATAATTATGTATTCAGAAATCGCATATTCTAAACTGAAATACTATGAAGAACAAAATTTCGTTTCAATTTTCCATGAAATCTAAAATTACTCTTATCAACATGTTGATAAGTTCTTAGCAACATTTAGGTTTCTAGCTCATTTCTGACTGTATTTTTGCGACTATTCTTTCGAAATTGATGGCAAATAAATCACTAGCATGTTCACTAAGCTCATATAAAAACTTAGTGTACAAATATGCTGGCAAATAGCAAAAAAACCGAAATATGCCGGAACACCACCCATAACATTTTTTTCTTTTTCCTGCCTGATCGATATACCCAGGTTTATTTTATTAAAATTATCCCTAAAATACACAAAAAAAAAATCAAGCTACTTAGGTATGAAAATGAGAACACAAAAAAAACATTGGTGCATCGGAAAACTGAAAAACAAAACGAAACAAAGACTCAAGCAACAAAATCAACGCAATCAAAAATCTTCAGCAAGGGTTTGTTCATCTTTTAAAATTCGTTTGTTGTCGGTCTGCGGATTTTTACTTTATCTTTCTGTTGCTGCTGCTGCTGCTGCTGTTTCATCTGCAGTTTGCGATATCATTCCTTTAGCTGTTTAGCTGCGCTTCGATTTATTTATTTTTATTTTTGAGTTATTTTTGAGACTTGCTTTTGTTTTTTTTTTTGGTTGGTTGGTTGGTTGGTTAGTTGCTGTGTGCAGCAGTTGCATGCGCTTCCCATATATCTATGTTTGAATAACGAGACAACTGTAGGACGACTTTTGTTCCCTGCTATAAATAAGAAAAACAGAAAAAATATAGAAATAAAAATAAAAATGAAAATCCCCTACATATCTATACATCTCCTTGTGAAAAAGAAGCTGGAAGAAAAAATCGTATGTGCAGAGGCTAACTATTTGCGCTGCACTGTTGTGTTTCTGTTGCTATTGGTATTGCTTTTGCTGTTGCTATAACTTCTGATATGCTGTAGCTTTTTTGTATGCCTGGTGCTGCCGTAGATCTTTTCTCAACCTCTTTGTGTATTCACTGGGATACAAATCGCTATAGAGTTAGGGTGATTTTTCCTAACTAAAACGATCCTCCAACATTGTGGGTAATAAAACACATACTCATCGGTTTGGTAGCAAAGTTTTATGTAACGAACCTGAACTCGTATCTGTTTTGTGTTTTTTTTTTTTTTGACTTGTTTTTTGTTGGTTTTGGTTTCCTTCTATCCAAAAAAGATGAAAATAGACACTAGAGATTTTTGCCAAGACCTAACTTGCCAGTATATCGTCGTCGCACAACGCAAATCAAATTGGCTGTAGTTAAGATCCAGGTTTCCACTAGAGGGGAAGGTTTTAGAAAATAAGTTACATCCTCAGACGGCCTATGTATTCTCTCCACGATCAAAAGTGGAAACTCAAGAAGAAGGAAGTAAAGCGCAGCAAAATGTAGTCTTAGAGGAGACAAAAAGAGTTAGATGCTGCCAGCGAGTGGACAGTTTTAATGATCGACAATAAAAATAAAAGGAAATCTAAAACAGCATAGTTAAAGGGCATTATGTTGGCCTCCATGAACTGGGTTTTCCATTAAAAGAAACTCTAGATATCTATTTGTTTTTTGGGCGGGTTTCGAGTGGAAGAAGGCCTAAAGAAGAAACAACGTAGATTCATCTAAAAAAAAGAAAAAAAAAAACAAGTTATAAAAGTAATAGATGTTATTCGTTGCATTGGTACACCACTTGGACACCATAGTGGAGGGATAAAGTTCTTGATTTTGTAATTATTGATTTTATTGCCAAATTATTGTGGCGCCTAGGTTATACTGAATCTGGTGACGCCACGAAAATTTTGTTTGGGCCGTTTGGTTTTATTCTTATGAGTAGCGAATGGAAATTTTTACTGCGACATAAACACAATGGCTCCGGATACTGAAATGTAGAACGCTTCAAAAGGGCCGTTCAGTATGGTTTCTGGATATATGTAGTTTCCTATATAATATGTCCGTACAAAATAGAGAAATCATTTCTTAAATTGAGCTATTATCGGATATTAAAAGCACTGCCTTTAGCCCCACTTTTGATTCATTTCAGTAATAAAAATGTCTTTGATATTGTACTTCTGATTATTTACGTATTTTTCAAGGTGTCCCTTTGACGTATCTACGCATAACAAAATAGAGCAAAGGAGTTGAACACATTTCTCAAATACTTAAAAGTTTATGTTTTACAGTTGATACAAATGCCATATCATCAAATAGTGTCCAGCCGAAGAGAACCTGCTTCTGTCTGCTTTTGGTTCATATATGTGATCTCCGTATTGGCTAACATCCATGTCATCACTTGTATTCGGTCTCCACAGTTCGATTAAGCTCAAACTTGTGCTGGAATTTTTGTAGTTAAATAAGGGTGAAGCCATGACATGCGAATCCGTAACACTTTCAAGGATGTTCCCATTCCTCCAGGTTTCCTAGCGCCCATGGTGAATAGAACGATTCTTTTTAGGGCCAGTACTTTCCGACCTTCATCTTGCTTAAAGCCGAATGTAGGGTTATTATGATCCTGCTGTTTGGATTTAGTATCCATTTTACTCGATTTTTTTTCTATCGAAACGAGACACGATCACAAACAATTAAGCCATCAGCGCCTAGAGTTTGCAACCTGATCCTAACATTGCCAGAAAAAATTCTTTCCTGTGTCGACTTTATCCTCACAGCAAACCACAGGGGGTGGTGTTACGTATGCCTAACACATTCAAGTCGTATACCTAATGCTTTTTTGAGTCCTCCGCAAGCAGTCTGCTAATTTATTAATCATATCGGGAAGCATTCGTCTAGTCTGCTTGCATCCTAGGCAGTCCTAACGAGCGTTCAGGTTATGAGAAAATTTTCTTTGAGCCTTACATTGTACATCGTCCAACCATGCTTAAGAATTCGATTACATTCCTTTACCTGCACGAAGTTGTGGTGAAATTTTATCTAGTGTCAGATTAAAGGACTAAAAGTCTTTGAATCTCAAGTACGTGTTGAGCCATTACCGATGAATGCAGTCCATGTCACGAATATATTGGAGAGATGTATCTGAACAGAGCTTCAATGTAGTCGGAACCAACCGTTTTTGGGAATCTAATTATTGCAGCAGCATTGATGTGTTTATGTGAAAGCGTATTCTAACAAGCAATCTACCCAATGTATAGCATGGGTTCTTATTTCAGACGTGTAGTTCCTAACGATCCATCTCAATGAGAACGTCTAATTCAGCAGATGTGTCCCTTGAAACTCATATCAGTATTCCGTATTAACTTATGACTAATTACAAACCTTTCTTGGGCCCATTTTTACTAAGTTTATCAACGGATTTCAACCGAATTTTACTACAACATTGTCAGCAAAGAATGTCACAAGGATCTCGACTAAAGACATAAATTCAAATTCTTCCTTACTGATACTGATGATAACCGTCCTCAAGAGAATACGAGTATGTAATGGCTTTCTGAGACAAAGTACTGGTGAGTTAAGTGAGCTCCAGGAGGCTTACTTACGAGTAGTTTAGGAAGAACTGCTGATTTTCCGCTGTTACCGGTCGTGAGTAGAAGACTTCACGAAGTACGAAGACCTAATTGAATTCTCAGTGTAAACCGTGCTCTCAGTCGGGTTAGCCGTAGCTTTTCTATGTTTTCCAATGAACCGGCTTATATAGGCTATACTACCCTTTCCGTCATGTAACCATCGGAGATCCACTGGTCGGTAGCAGTCAGCATAGTTGGGTCTCCTCCTAGAATATGTTAACGAATATGGGGTTTTGTAATCTTGTGCAGAATAGTCGACGATTGATGGGCCACGTGAATATTGCTATCAGGAAGCACCCTAGATGATCCAGCTAATTGTGGAAAGAAAGGCTACACTTTAGCAAGTATATCAGGATGGTTTCCTAGGTTTTACATAACTCTTGAAAACTGATCGAAACTCTTGGTTTCCAGATAGTCTTAACCTATCTTGGCTATACTAGGTCTGTTGACCACAACCGTCCTTCTACGAATTTTCACGCATACATGTATCTCCACCGGCAGCTATATAAGCATGCGTAAAATTTGATTATACACGAGCCAACACCATTTGTCCAGAAAACCGGAATTTAAGTCGAACAATTGTAACGTAATTGCTCAAGCACGGTGATTTCTTATTCCAAGCTCACTCCGTCATTTTTGATTTACGAAAATCGCTCATAAGAAACTTATCATCATGCCCATTTAGATGGTAAGCTGACCTTTTTTTAACTGCTGCAATGGCGAAGATACAAATCTCAAGGAACAGAATATCCGAATACTGTCCAACGAGCGAAGATTGGATACAGCCTTTTCAACTTCTCATTCATCAATCAGGGCACATTCTTGCTTTCCTAAAACAAGGTAGATCCCTACGTTTTGTCCCGTACTACATGTTTGTCTTTATGAGATTCCCTATGTAGAACCAAAAGTATCCGTCGGACAGAGCTGAATGAAGCACTTGCTATTGCCGGGAAGCAACAGTCTGACATCCGGGATTGTCTGATCTTTAAACCGACTAGGCGTCAAAAACACTTTTAACAAGAGGTCCATTCACGCCATGTCATTATATTCGGCGGCTTTTTATGCTTCTGACTATATTCATGTCATAGGGTTCGTGGTTACACCTTCTCATCCGTTCCCCAACCAAATATCCAACGAAGATTTTTATTAATGAAATTGGTGCAACCATTGGTTTCGTTTTTAATGGGTCCTGTGACAGCTATACAGAGGGGCAGCCTGTTGACTTGAAATAGGAGTGATCGGGGTCGTCTTAGGCAGTTGGAAATTTTTCTCCGAACCTGAACAACGACATGTATGTCCAATTTTGAAATGCTCATATGGTTTGCAGATACAGTCCAAAACAGATTTTGTTCTTCTAGGAAGGAAAAGAACTGAATACTCCTGACCACGCTCATTTCTTTCAAATTGATAGCTCTCGCTCTCTACTCACTCCAAAACTATCGCCTGATTCGGGATCTTTATGAAGCTGTCATCGAGGATCTTTGTATTCGAAAACCGCACATTCAAAAGTTTTATCCAAGATCCTCTTACTTAGATTAAACAAATCAAGGTTTGATGACCTTGGAGAGGGATAAAAGGACTTAAAAATAACAGACTTGTCGACCTGAACTTGTCAATTTTATAAAGACAAACAGCTATTTGACAGAGATAATGGCACATAATCATTTTGGTTCACAAGGAAAGGTTCATCTACCGACGGGAATTCTTGAACTTGTTCACTCTGTTATCTACTAAAATACCTTTTAAAGTCATATCGAAAATAAAAACGTTCTCACATTCATTCAGTCTGTCCAGAAACAGGAAAGCAGAAAAACACACAGTCCACTTTCAAATTCAAATCTAAAGCAAAGAATCTCGTCCTGCCACTTTTTCTTTGCCAAAAATGTTCGGTTTGGGTTCTTAAGCACTCTGAACTGGAAACTTGTTTCTTTCTCATTTTTATCAGAAAACAACTAAAGTCCACAGAAGAATAAAGAGACCAACCTAAAACGATCTCCATACGTACGACGTGTATCTCTGGCCGTACATACTCTCGGTATCTTTTCAATATCTGAACCACTTTATATTGCGTCGTCCCCAAAAGAGAGATAACCCCTAAAGCATACGCACGTAGTAATTCCTCGTTTCTCATTTTAATAACATTCGCATGACTTGAAACCAATTTATAACCTACTTAGCGGACGCTTGAGACTGGACACTGGACACAGGATACTCGTACGTTCGTATGTACTGGTTGCTGGCGGCGGGATACTCAGTGCTGGACACCACCAGGCATCATGATCTGTCGCTGAAAAGAATTTATGTACCTTCGCTTCCAAAAAAGCTCCACACCAAATAAAAAATAAAAATAAAAATAAATTCAAAAAAAAAATCGAGAAGATGAACGCAGGACGCTCCTCAAGGGAGACAGTGCAAATATATTACTTATAATTGTTATCATACAACTTCTGCGTACGGTTTTTTCCTTTTTCATTTTTGGTCCTCTTTGGCGTTTGCTTCTCCCAGCATTCGGGTCTTTGAAGGTTTGGGTGTAAAGTGTAAAGAACCCAAGTTATGGGGTAAAGTAAGCAAAGCAATTGCTTTATCGGCTGCATTTCATATTAAAGTTTATGTACATCAATTGACCTTAAACTGCTGCCCGTGTTTTATTCAATCATTTGAAAGTGGAATCCTTTCAAAACGGCGACGGAAAGATGAGAGAAGGCGTGACAGTTCAAGAGGGAATGGTATTGAGTTTTAAGCAGCTTTCACTGGTGTTTTGTAGGTGCTGGTTTCCCCCGAGTTGTTCACATCAAAGCTTCTAAATTAAGGTCTTTCCGCTTTTAACTTCTCTAGAATCTACCTCAATACATAGTGTTATTGTGTTATTTGTGCGTGTTATTTAGTTTCGAGTAAGTTGACTGGCCTGATTCAATGCTAAATGCCATCACTTACTTAGTTAACAGGTTACCGATACATTGAAAACCTCTTCATAAATCACAGTAGCCCTACAGTCGTCTGAATCTCGGAAATATAATACCCAGTATGTCGTACCCAACTTGATACTTAAACTGGAGACTCGGTCTTCGGCCACAAAATCTGGAGAGTCCTGCACTCGATAAATGCAAAGTCCATGTTGTGTCCTTGTATCTTAGCTTTCTGGATTTTACCTTCGCCTTGGTACAGGTAATAGAGCGCACAGTTGTACTTTCTCCTATACAAGTGCTATTTACACGACTCGACGAAATATCTATATTTTTTAAGGCTCCAATATCACCTTAACTTTTCTGCTTATCCTCCGAAAATCGGCGCCATACCCCAGGGGCTGGTTTGAAGTTGCTTCAAGGAGGACTCTCAAAACCGAAAAGCTCACTAGATATTTCCTGGCCTTACACGGCAGAGCTGTAGAACTACATATTTCAGACGTCGACATTAATTTGTCTTCTTCAGGATTTGCCTAAACATGTTTTCCGTAAGAAGGTGCTAAATTCTTGCAAGACATCGAATCACCTTTTGGGTAGATGGTGATATTTTTAAACCTTTCAATGAATTATTGGGAATCCGCAGGTAGTCGCTTATAATCGGCGGTCTTGTGGTTTCCATTGAGATGGTTGACGTATGGCAGTGGTTAAATTTATGGGAAATTATACCAAATGCTATGGGTGCGATTCCCAGGCTATACGCCCAAAATCCATTTCTTTGTCAATCAACAACAAACAGCCGAAAATCAAATCAAATCATTTCTGTCTATAAACAAATCGCTCATTTCCTCGGTCTTCGAAGTAGCCAAAAAAATCCTTTTCTCTGTTCACAAAATGGCAAGATGAAGAACATAGTGAGTCCCCACATCAGGCGATGGCTTGTAACCTCAGCCGGATCGCGGTCTAAATCTTCTTCAAGCAGTTGCTTAAAAATCTGTTATAACGCATCTGCAACTGCCTGTAAATCAGTGGCAAGATAGTCGCTAAAATCTCAATGGCCCTGCGTTTAGATCGTAAGGCCTACTGTAAGCTCCTTATTATAAAACGCCGGATGTAATTCTTATCGTAGGGGGCTTCGACCGTCTTAAGCTGAGACGCTGCTATGGCCCTTTTCTTTTCTTGGGATCACAGCAGATTTTCGCTTTTTCAGCCGTAATAGAGCGATATTGACACGGAATCTTTTCTCTGGGTTCTGAATCGATCACCAACGACGATACTCGTATCATATTTAACATTTGCATCCCTCCATCGATCAACATGTGGCTGATTAGTTTTTCAGGATCCGATAACGTTTTGTAGAGGCTGTTCTTTTCTATTAGGTGTGCGTTGTCCTAACTATAGACGTTACTGTTGATTATAATATAATTTGTTCACCAAATGTCCAACTTCTGGCTCTTGTAATTGTCAAAGATCGGGAGCTCCGAGATAATCAAATCAAGTTCTGTAGGAAGCTGCAGAAATCTTTTTAATGATAAATCTCGCGCCAAAACTGTGAACCAGGGCACATGGATATCCCAGACAATAGGAATGCTGCTGAGTTAGCTGTGAAATGATTTTTGGGAGTATACCTGTCGTTTGGGCATATTAGACACACTGCTAGTTTTAGTCAGGAGTGGATCTTCGTCAACATTCATCTATCGATCTATCTATGTATGTACATATCACTTCTCATCTCCTTGGGAGAAGGTCGACAATTTAGCGCTTTTTAAGATAGATCGGCCTGTATAGGATTGTCAAAGAAGATGTGGAATACCCCTTTCTCCAAGCGCCAAGATAAGACCTCTTTAATCGGCATTATCGTCATCTTAAACACGCTATAATAATCATGACGACTAGAGGTCAAGACTAAGCCTATCTGTCTTCTAATCATAATTATGCATATAGCATCAACAACCCTTGCGCGCCATGTATTCGGAGTTGCGCAACCGGCCTGAGTTCGCTCCAAGACATCCCGAAGAAATGAATTCCTGCTCTTCTGTACTTTTCCTTGTCCGCCTACGGTGGCTCATTCGTAAACCTGATTGAGTAAGTGGATTCCATTGCATGTCATACTTCGGAACTGGGACTGTCTTCAGCCCGTAAGGTATCACCAATCCACTGCTACTTTCCCCTCCGTTTTTTTATATATGTACGAGTATATATTGGTTTTTGGCCCATCATAGCATGTAGTTAGTCGTTCGATATGCGGTTTGGCCAAATATTGGGAATATATCTATTTATGAAGTCCTGCAGTTCCTTGTACAACAACCACAAACAAGCGCTGTCTCCACATTTGATCAAAACAGTCTCAGCTTGATTTGTTGTTCCGGAAAATATGCTTTTCCAGATTATAGATAGCTTCAGTATGCTTGCGACTTTTGCTTTGAGAATACTCGTGTCCGCCTCCAGTTCGGATACACCATCTTCTGAGACCATACTTCCTAGATATATATGAGAAAGCTGCTTATTTTCTCGATTTGCTGTTTGGCAATGTTGAGTTTAGTGGCAGTGGTATTTTGCTGAGAAATCGAAGTGCTGAGGGCCTATTTATTGTGAGTCCTACTAAGCCCTGGGCTTCAACCAACAAACGTCTCCAGCCAGCTTCCTCCAGTTTCGCACGTTAAGTTGGTGGAGTTCCCCTTCAAGTTGCGTGCGCCTCCTGAGTCGCGGCCTTCCTGTACTGCCTTGTCCTTCGGGGGCGGATTCGAAGATTTTTCGGACCGGAGCAATTGTGTTCATCCGCCCTACAAGACCCAGTCATCTCAGTCGTTGGATCTTCATTCTTCTGGCTAAGTCGATGTCGCCGTAGAGCCTGTATAGCCCTTCGTTGTATCTCCCCCTTCGGGACCGAAATTCACCCGAAGAATTTTCTTCTCTAAACAGCCAAGAGCACCCTCATCCATTTTTTTATAAAGTTCATGCCTCTGCCCAATAGACAAGGACTTGGATTATTAAGGTCTTATATAGGATCACTTTTGTTATTCGAAAGAGGGCTTTGCTTTCAATTGTTTTCTTAGCCCAAAGAAGCAGCGATTGGCAAGAGTTATGAGAGTTATTCTTCGTTTGATCTCAGCACTGGTGTCATTGTCTGAACTAATAGCGGAACCTAGGTAGACAAAGTCCTTAACTACCTCAAAGTTATATCTGTTGAGAGTGACGTTCTGTGCGAGACGTCGGTGTAGGGTGTCCTTTCTTGTTGAAAGCCCTCATTGACCGTTAAACTCACCATCGCCGTTTACGCCACAATACTCGCGGAAGCACCACTGATATCACGCTGCTTTCTTCCTATTATGTCAATATCATCGGCGTATGAAAACACCATAATTATACACAATTTTGAAAGATTGTGCCTCTTATGTTGGCGCATGAGTTTTGCACTATTCTTTCATGAGAGATGTTAAAGAAATAGCATAACGGCGCGCGTGGATTCTCTGTCGTCATCCTGCGTAAATGGATGATTTTTGCAGGGATGCGCTGTATAGACAGATCCAATATTCTGTGCAGACAAACTTCCTTCCTTCGTCAAGATGTTTAAAATGTGATGTCATCTCAGCCCAGACTCAGGTGCATAGATCATATCAAGGAGTAGCAGTGCCGAAACAGCGCAACCTTGTTGTACTCCGTTACGAACTTTAAATTCCTCTGTTGCCGTCTTATTCATCCTAATACACTTAGCTCAACGGAGGGTAGCACTGGATAATGTTTATAATTGGACATAACGCTACCTCTAACCTTAGGAGGAGTAAGTAAGAGCCCTATCTCATATTAGCAAGCGATGCTGATGGTTTTTCCAGATTAGACCTGCAAGCTTTTACGAGTTTCGGAGGATTAGATGCCGTGTCACTATCATCTAATTTCGCTTACTTCTATGATATCAAGGAGGGTCTCGATGTTCCAGTATCTAATCGTTGGGTAGTGTATTTAAAAGGTTTCACACCTCAGTCTTCTTTAACGAATTATAAAAACACCAGCGCTGGCCAGCAAAATCTAACTTACAACTACAAGATCGCACATAATATGGTTTAAGTTAGGATAGTCAATGGTCGTCAAAACAGTGGCCATACGTATCAGAGGCTAGAGTTGCAATGAAATGTTTTACGTTTGCCGTTCGCTAGGCTACAGTCCAACTAATACTTATTCTGTATTATAATTGCGGAGCGAACTCGCCAATTTTCACAAAAATTCACAGGAGGTCTAGGTATGATATAAGGTCTCATCAACGGTTTGTCTCCTTGGAATATTTTATCTGCGCCGTATGTCTGTTCTATTTAATGACTTAAAACTTTTAGCCTAAGTAAATTGTTCGCCTTAGTACCATAACAAAGTATGCAAGCCAAAGTATACAACCTTGTGGTATCTCGCTTTTGAAACTTTAGAATTGGGTAAAGTGTGACTAATATCACACTCACAGTTTTTTCAAAGATCTTTTTCAATCCATCAACTATTTATAACTTTGGCCTTTAAACGTATTGTTCACCAGAAAAAATAAAATTGGCACTTCACACGCTGCCAACAATTAGAGTCATTAATGCATCAATACACAGATTCATCTTTTCCACGAGCTGTACTCAGTGACCTCAACGAATGCTCTTTAGCTTACAGTTCATGGCTCAATATCTCAATGTATCATACTCGTACCTTTACATGTCAATCAAGCTAAGCATGGAAATCGTCTGGTAATGCATTGACAGACGCATCTTACTTGTACTCTGTGCAGTTTGGTAATGTGCCAGTAGTTGGAGTGGTCCAGGGTCCAACTTAGTGATCTGCCGCCACTTAATCGATGGCAGTGACAGTTTAATTGAAAACCGTGTTTAATCTCCAATGGGCACTTAAGTGTACGGCCTTATAACATTCTTAATCGCATCGGGTGGATGGAGTTTTTTTTTTTTTTTTGTAGTTTGTCCTCTCTCAAGTAGTAGTGCGTTAATTGAAGATTTCCTTTGTTCAAGGAAGGTTTTGGTATACATCAAGATCCTGACCAGAAAGAGGACTCAGGAAGTATCTATATATAGGGGTTCTTACAATTCGCATGCGGGAGTTTAGGGGAATTATGGGAAATTCAATGGAGAGATACAGTGTAATGGGTAGTTTGGAGTGTTCCCATAACTTTCAGGCAAAGTTGGTGAGAAATGCTTTAGATATGTGTAAGTCGTGCATCGAGAGGTAAATGTCCATGCAGATGTATCCACTTGAGCGATAGTGAACATTTCGTAGAAATAGAAGTAGAATACGTTGCCTACATCAATCACCGTCTATCCAAAACTGATTTGAAGCAAGTTGGGGTCAAACAAGAAACCCGCGATGAAATCCCGATTGGAAATCGCTTCAAAACCTTTCATTCTGTTCCTCTTTTCGTGTTTAGTCAGAGCGCCAACTGATTGAAATTGAAATTTTTTGAGAAGAAACTCTAAGATCCTTTGTGAAAATTGAAGGTCTAGTGAATATATCAATGATGATGGTTTATCCGGAGGAGCCCTTTTGGGCATTACCCACCGTTCCAGGACTGTATGATGAGAGCGATTATCGTGGTAAGTCTGTTTTTATTTTTTTCAAAACTATTTTCAGCTGACTCGTATTCCAGGGAATTAACAAGAATTTATCTAGATGTCGGTTTAATTTTTTGATTTGTTGACTAAATGACTCTATTACAAGCGTCATACTGTCAGAGTGATCACAGATAAATTGTTGGGTCTGTGTTGATTATGAAATTGCCTGCTGATTGAAACTACAAGAATGCATATTGACTTGAATTATGTTATCCTGCCCGAGAGCATGAATTGGACAAAAAACTGCAAAGAAAAAATTAAAACAAAACAACGCTTAGATAGACAGATAGACAGGCAAACAGAGGCGGTTTCTTCGGCTTTTTCATCATAATCCGCATCTGAGTTGTCGTCATGTGTTGCTTTTAGTTTTATTTTTGAATTTTTTTTTTTTCTTAATTACACGGCTAGGTAGAGATTTGTGTATAGATTAAACCAGGTAAGTATTGCTGATGAAGTGATATGAGTGTTTGTATCTGCATACGGGTATCTAAGAAATATTTTGATTCAGTTTGAAAGTTGTTAACGCACTTGGGGACATGGTTAACCGGAGTGGTAATTTGTGCCGCTAATATGTGAGTGGGACAAAATTGTTTTATAATCTCTTAATCAGAAGCAGTACGAGTGCTTGGAATATGCGGCACCTGCACCATTGCCGATACTTAGTGCAAAATTGAATTGAATTTATGAAATCGTTCAAGCAGCCTTCATATTTCAGCGACTTTTCATATTATTGTCAGAAATGAGAAACATAATTTCCAAAATAGTTTCCATAGTCGAGGACCTCTAACTCTCACTCTTCCCAGGCAATCATATCAAGGCTCACAATCAGCATCCTTAGAAAGGGCTGCAAATGAGCTGACAACCATTTGCAGCTGACATCATGCTTGTAATGACGCATAATTCCAGTAAATACGCGGCTGTGTCGTGTAAATTGTTGTTAAGGTTCTTGATACCGATTCCATATATTTTGCAATAATGTAGCATCTGTCCGTTGTAGAGGATGTTCGTTACTTACACTTAAATTGTTAAATATGGGCACTAACTCGCAAAAAGCTTCAGAGCCTTCAGTCTGATTTCCTTTGTTCTGAACCGCAAAAAGCGATTGGTTAAACTTCATGTGCGGTAGACTCACTTCGTCTTTTCTGTCGAAGATCAAAATCGACTTTCCCTGAAATGAATTTGATCCGTGAAGGATCAAATGATGGCTCTGAAGCTGGAGCTCTCTTGAAGGCAACAACTTTAGATTTCACTATTGTGAACCACTTTTATCATCTCCTAACGCAGTGGGAAGGCTGAATTCACTAAGTCTTTTTTGGATCCCAGTTCATAATAGGATCACGGAAAATGAGATTGCCCTTTAACTTGTTGGGCATGGCTCAAAGCTTACTTTTGTCGTAACGAGGTACTAGTTTTCTGCTAAGCACCTAAATACACATTGTCCTGTGACGTTTGCTGCCAGACATTAACTCTGTGAGTATCAGGCTGCAGGTATCAGGTGAGTGACTCCAGAAGTGTTTACTCATCTTTCTATGAAGCACTGAACTGGTAATGCATCTGAGTGATCTGTTACGGCAGCGTTTGCCGGTAACTCATGAAACAAATGTTTCGCGGGATCATCATTTCTCTAACAGTTTCATTATCATCATTACTTCCACCTTTGCCTAGTACATATAGATACATTGCAGAAGCTTAGTATACCGCTAGGACGCAAGTAAAAAGCCTACAGTCTTTCCTGTTGGAAAAAACAGAAAGGCTGCTGACTTCTCAGAGACACCAAATACCATTCATTCGGTCTAAATACAAAAGTTTCAAGACCGAACTGTACAGCGATGCCGATCTCCTTAGAGCTTGGTCTTCTCGGCTTAGATGACTGGGTAATCTTGAAAGCGTAGACACCAGCACACTGGCTTGGAAATCCACTCTAACCCAGTAGAAGAACGCGTGAAACACATGTGAAACAGGACCTCAGGCAACTTCGTGTGCACAACTGGAAGCAACCGGAAAGGCATATTAGCTGAGGCTATGGGTCACTCCAGAATATAGCGCCATCTAAGTAAGAAGTAAAAGAGTCCGGTATCATTTTTAGAATTGTCAGCATATACCTAGCTGCTGCAGTATGACTGAAAATATGTCATGGATTCCAGGTGTAGCAATAGGAGCTGGTTTCGTGACGGATCTAATCTGGTTACCTGGGACATGGGCCTCAAGCGTGAGGCAGAGTTTCTCTACTTTCGACTCAGTATAAGTGCCACCAGATTTTCTGAGTTCCAGTCTGGCTGACTTGTTTCTTTTGGTGAATTTGAGCAGCTTGCTCTTCTTAACGAGTCTTTCAAAGTTTTCACAAACCCCCTAGCTGAGGAAGCCTCTTACCAAATGGAATATTTTGTTTACTTTCATTGGTAAAGAGGCCAGCCTTCTTCTAAATTGCAGCTCTACCGTAGTATAGCAATCTGCTTCGCTTTTTCCTAACCGTGTACGTCAGTTCAAAATACCATACAAGTTCTGAACAGCTTCCTCTAACTTCTGCCTCGTCATGTGCTTGAACGAAGTTTTGATGGATTTGGGAAGATCCTTCTTAAAACTTTTCCAATTGGTTTTTCACCGTTTCCTCTTCTTCAGATCGAGATTATGCTTTCGAATAGGTATTCGACATGAAAATATGCAAAAAATACATCCAGTTGGTATTTTCGAGTAAATACCAACACGCCGCTTTCGAATCTCTTACTCAATAAGTAATTTATTTATTAAAAGTATCAGGGCTATATAAGAAGGGGCTTAGTCAGGGGCTTAGTCAGGGGCTCAGCACAACTTTTCTCTGGTTCCTTGGCAGCAGGAACATAAAGAGGAATAAAAAGGCCATCGACCTGGCCAAAAAACAGTTCAATTCTCTCCAATTTGCTGGCTGAGGAAGTTCTTTATCTGCTTGATATCTAAGGAGGTAAGATCTTCCAGCACCTTCTCTCATTAGCCCATTACAAGTAGAAAGTTCTAGCATTGCTAGAAAGAAACCCATGACAACCAACGCAAAACTGAACTCTTAAATAGAACTTGTTTGCCATAAGTTCTTACCACTGACTCGTTGGTACTAATACAGCCAAATTCGGTATCCGGTTTAGCATCCACTGTCGCAGGTTCCTTCATTTCGTCTACGGACGTCCGGCTCCAGCTAAAACCAGGCGCAAAGGTGCATACTTACGCAGACATTTGAGAGATAAAATTTCCGGTTTCTCGATCCGGTAAAGTAAGCTGAGAATTATGTGCGTTTTTCAGGTCCTACGAACGCACATTATGTACCCTAGCGTTATTTTTTGGTGACTCGTTTTCAGTGACCTCATCTTATTAACGTTGAAAAAGTATTGATGCTCTGCAAGGACTCAATTGCTGGCAGAGGTCGGTTGCAAATTCTTGACTTAAGGATTTTTTACACGGAAGATTCGTTTAGATTACGCTTTTTTTCGACGGTAGACGTAGTCGCTGACGCTTCCGAGACTCGGTCAAAATGCTATCGCAAAACATGCATTCACATTCCATCAAATAAGTCGTGCGTGTTTATCAATATTTCTTACATTTATATCTCATCCCATCAAACAAATTGATGGTAGCATACCAGACCACAAACCCTTTTTGACATAATTTGGCCAACTTTATTGCAGACTTCCATATCAAATTATTTGCAACAAAAAAAAGCTGACCACTATTTGAACCAAATCATTGTATTTAACTCAAGACAGAACAGAAAAATCTAACGTTTACTGGTCGCCATAGTCCGGGCGCGATGAGTTCTCGGTTATCCAGTTGGGAAATTTCATTAATTCAGGATAAACCAGCAAACCCCAGCCTTGCGCAAAAATATAGATCGTCACCATGGCAGCAATCGTCGGACCAAATCCAGCTTTGAACTAAAAAAATATTTTGATTCACATCTCAAAGATCAAAAGTCGTTTACAAATCTTTACAATATCCTGCACACGAATTCTCCCATAAGCTGCAAACAAGGCATTAGGGCCTGTAGCCTGAGGCATCATAAATGCCATGCTCGACATCAAACCCGAAGGCAGGAGAAAGTACAGAGGATGAACATTGCATTCGATGGCCTGTAAATTCAAAAAAATTTACCAAAATTCTTCGAAAATGTGAATTTTTACCATTTGGATGATGCCAGGTCCCAAAAACCTTAATACTGCTGTATTGCCAGTGAAATTTGTCATCAAAATTACAAAGACAATTAAAAAAAATAGACTTATGGGTCTGGGAAGAGTCTTGAAGTTGCAAAGGAAATCACCTAAAAGTCTTCCCAATCCACTGAATCTGACCCCTTCTGCTATACTTCCTCCACAACCTAGTTAAAGATACATTTAGGGATTGTAATTTCGAGAATATCTCAGAATTTATATAGTTTCGAGATACCGATGATAAAAATAAGATCCCAAGGAACGCAGGTGTTGAGGTATTTCCAAGTAAGAAGCTTAGGAGTTGGTCTGGTAGATTTTTCTAAAGTATGCCGGGTTAAGATATTAAAAAAAGATTTTGTCTAGAAAGTTCCTTACCATCCCAGCACATGAGAAAAATAAAATTCGCTGGTATGGCGAAGATCAAATAGACGATTAGAGCAGCAGGAGATGCATCTTCAACTTGTCTGAAAAAAAGGAGCGTTAGCCTATGGTGTCTTCTTTTTATTCTCACTACTCACTTGGATTTGATTGCATTACCCCAACCGTCGAATATCATTGGTTTCCTTGTAAACATCATCAAAATCAAGGAAACCAAGAGCATTGCAACAAAAGATTGGCCCATGGTTATATGTTTAATGTTTCCATACAGTGCGTCGTTTAATACAGTGGCTGCTTCTTGCTCGTCCTTACCCATTTGCAGTGCTATTGCATCAGAACTTTCCTTCCGAAATAGTCCCATGTGTGTAAATTCTATGATTACGTACATCAAGACTGTTGAGATTAACATCTGTGGCAAGGCATACAACATGTAGTTTCCATATGTGATTTTATCCTCGGCCTCTGGGAATCGTCTACAAAGAAAGTTATCATTCGCATGTTGTGAATCCACTAGGATTGATAACTCAACTGATCATAGACCTTCATTATTTCAAGATTCGTTAGACTTCCAGTCAAGGCACAACTACCACCCATCGAACATGCAAACGCAACACTTAGATAGAAACAAATTATGACTCTCGATGGTCTTCTTCTGCAAAAGAAAGGTTAATCTCTATTCCACCGAATTCGAGGATTTACATACGCTGAATTTGGGGTATCTGGCTTGTCCTCTTCTAACATTTTGCACACTCCTTGCTAAAAAAAAGAATCCAAAAATAGTACTGAGTTAAGGTGAGGACTCTTAAGACCTACGTTTGCTAGATTCTCCATAATCGCGAAGGTAAAAGGATACATTATTGCCGCAGCTACTGAATTTGGTATAAAAGTTGAGAGAGTCATTGCAGCAGCTACCAGAACGAAATGAAGCCTGAGAAAAGGATGGTTATAAATGATGGTTGTCAGAGATAAACATCGTACCTCCTTGGATTTGATCCGAGAATTTTCATAAGATGAATTGCCCCATATCGATGTAAGTTGGTATACTCTATGGAGCATGCTATCATGACACACACGATAAACATCACTAAACTATTCTTGAAGAACAAGGAGCATGCTAAATCGGATTTCTATCAAAAAGTCAGATATCAAATAATTTGGATGAAATACGAGTACATGTCTTGGCAGTACCATGATATTCATAAGGGGCAGCGCTACTATGGGCATCATTGCAGTAATCGCGAGTGGAAACAACTCACCAATCCAGCAGCCATACATAAAAACGATCAAGTATAGACATCGGTTGGCCTTAAATACAGAAGAAATTTATATCTATTGGATGTGATTTTCTTATCCGAACCTTATCATCATTAATCAGCATAGCAATCAGAAAAAAGAGTGAAAGATTGGCCATTATGACTCCTCGCCAATGAATGGATAGACATTTTAAAAGGCTTGGGTCTAGTTCTCTGTACAGAAATACGAGTATAAGATACAATTTTTAAAATATTTTCATTTTCTTTTTGACTTACTTATCCATAATTATTGATCAATAGTGAGTCCTAAATGAAATAAAATTTTTTAAAATAGTCATTGAAGTGAACGGCAAGGCTATGTTTGACTCTATTCGCTAGACTGTATCCCTAAGTGAATATCAGTTACATTTGAATACGCCTATGTTCCTGTTCCAAAAAAATTCATACAGTCATTGTCCTTGTGATATCAGTCATTCAGACATTTAAAACCAACCTACATGGGTACATATCTTTCTTTTCTCCCTAATTTTCCTTCGCCCGCGCTGTGCGCAAATATTTTAAGGGTACCTTAACCCCTTGAGCGCGAGTTCAACAACAACCTCATGTTAACAACCCCCCTGCGTGCTGTCTAAGACGCTCTACTCTAAGACCAGCGAAACCAAATATTCTCCAGCTGGATCAGCTGTCCCGGGATACTGAGTTCGAGCATTGTCTGGTAAAGTTCAAGACGATAAATACTATCATATGCAGCTCAAACTCATTGAAAAGATGTTGAATCCCAACGTCGTTGGTCTTCTCCATAAATAAGGTCTTCTTGCGTAAGTTGTAAGATTTTATCTGTCGTCGATCTGCAGGCTTTAAGTCGTCATGAGGGTGTGGGCATTGCTGTTCTCAGGCCTTGAGCTGAGTTCTTTACTACAGGGGGTTCTCTTGTTACCTTATTAATATACTTGTGTTTCGATGATTAGAATTTACTGTTGTCAGAAACCCAGGATTGCAAATTGTTTTTCGAGTTGGAAGCAATCTCTTCTTCACTTCTCCTCTTTCTTCTTTTGACTGGAATTTTCGGTTCCATCTACAGAATCCGAAGTACAAAACTGAATGGTAAATTGTATAGGAGAGGTTGATTTATTCAGAAGGGTGCGGAGTCTTCCTCAACGAATTCGGAGTAGATAACTGGAAATGATTAGCGCAAAATACCGCCGAATGGAGACAGCTCTAGGTTGAGGCCCAGGTTGACCACAGACCATAGCGCCAAATCAGGTTGGTAATAGTGAGATCTTGCAAACCTGGCTCTATGTATATTTAATGAACACATGTAAATGATGAACGCTGAAAGACTTTTACTCATAAATTTAAATAAAACAAAGTGTGTGTGAGATATCATCGACAATTTTTATTCGTTTGAAAGGCCTATCGATGCCATTATGTATGGAATATAACATCGTTCAAATGCCCGCCGCGGCTTCTCTGGGTGGCACGCATACGAAATATCCAATTCTCCATGACTTTGGGACTATAAATCAGGCTGAATATAACAGATGGCATGGGTTATGTTGGCTTTGAGGGCCGCTGTGGTTTGTGGCTTATTCGTATAGACCTGCGACTTCAGACATCCCCAGAAGAAAAAGTCTAACGGGGTCAAATCGCAGGATCTCGGTGGCCAGTTCACATCACCTTCACGTGGGATGACCAAGGCCTCGAATCGCTAGTGCTGTGTGGCACGTAGCGCCGTCCTGTTGAAGCCACATATCGTTGGTATCCATATCATCCAATTCAGGCCAAAAGAAGTTTGTAATCATCGACCTATAGTGCCCGCCGTTGAGGGTGATGGCCTGGCCAATGTCGTTCTCACAGAAATATGGACAGTGAGCCCAAAACCCACACCAAAGAATGACTTTTTCGGGATGCATTGGACGACCTTGGATCTCATGTGGATTGGTATCGTCCCAAATTCGACAATTTTGTACGTTGGCGTACCCATCCATCCAGAAATGGGCCTCATAGCTGAAGAAGATTTTTCGATGAAAATTAGGATCAGTTTCCAACTGCTCCAGAGCCCATTCTGCGAACACACGTCGTTGTCTATGGTCGTTTACCTTCAGCTCTTGGGTCAGTTGAATTTTGTACGGGTGCAGGCCCAAGTCACTGCGCAAAATTCGCCAAGCTGTGGTCTACGAAAATCTGAGTTCTTGTGAGCCACGTTAAATCGATTTCCTCGTATTTTCCTGAGCCCTCAGCGCCAGACAGCGGCGATGTTTTCGGTAGATCTTGCGTTTCGTCAACGTACGGGTGTTGCTTTATCGTTTACCGAACCAGTGGACTTAATTTTATCTACCACACTGTGAATAGTCTTCTCGGTAGGACGATTATGACGACCATAAAATGGGCCAAGCGCGCGGAACGTTACCCGAACAGAACAACCATTTTAATAAAACAATTTTACCATTTGCACGTATTTTTGAACTCTGCCCGTCCATGGGGATTTGGCAAAACAGACTGAATAAATGACATCCAATTTGACAGATGTAGCTTCAAGAATATGGCAGCTATCAACTGTCAAATTTCGGAAGTTCCCATTGGAAAACCCTGTACAATCAATTGAATTGATATTTTCTCCTAGTGTTTGTTGCAAACTCCATTTGCAAGGGTTTGACATAACTCCTTCTTATATGCCTTACGGATTCGTAAATAGCAAAACCAACACGAAGGAATCTGTGGTCCACCTGTTAATAAATTATAAAAATGAGTGCATTTTACTGCCCGTAGAGGCGACCCATATTTAAGACAATATCTGGAAAAATATCTCATCTTCAATCGCAAAACGACAAGCATATATAATAAGTATTCCCACGGAGGATAGTTCTTTTCATGGCAAACTGGTATGCAGGCTGGATTGTTACTTAACACAGTTCTGCATTAGATATGAGGCCTTCCAAACATATCTGCATAAATTTGCTGATGATATCGCGTACACATATCGACGCTATGTATATGGAAAAGATATTTCAATCAAAGGATGTTTCACTAAAGTCTATCTGAGACTGTTGGCATTTCCACATTGACAAAATAGCTGTTTGGCGGGTTGAGATTGAGTCAAAGTTTGTCGAATTGGAAAGGACAGTGGCAGTGCGAAAATTTCGGCATTCGTGAATTGTAAAACTCTTAAACTAATACCTAAGTATGAATATTGCATCATGACCTAATAAACACTATGACAACCTATGACAAAAGCAGTGAATTTTTAAGACATTTGTTAGCTCTAGCTATTTACGAGAGTGCCAAAAGACTAGGCACCTTTAAGAAGTCGTTAAAATAGATCTGCATTTGATGGAGCACTCCTATTATTGAGTTCAAGAAAAACAAGTGCTCCATTACGTCTACTCGTATCGAGCATGAGTATGAATAGATCACCGAAACCACAATCTCCCCATGGCAAACATTCATCAGATACTTACTGGTATCCGTTTTCTATAAATTATCACACTGAATGACATTGTTATCGAGCTGTTATTGTTTTCCATTGATACACCAACTGATACCCCCGGGCCTATCATGTTCACACACACTCACAGGGTATCCACCCCCTCTGTCCCAAAAAAAAGAACATAAAAATCGAAAACCAGACAAAAGTGCCAAATAGCTAGAGGGCCCTCCATGACTGGCTGGCTGGTAAGTTTCTCTTTTTCATTCCGATACACCCTTCCCTCTATCTCCATCGATCATTCAATTATGATCAAGAAAAGATCAATCCATGTCGATCGACTGATGGAATTATGGCTTTCTGCACGCCAACCACACGCAGTACAAACCCAAAGGCTACCTAGACGGTAAAGTCACTTTTTTGGCCATAAAGTATCTGGTACTCGCCTACTCACCGTTAGACACAATTTTATTCGACACTTTTGAAATGTGAAAAAAAAGAAAATGAGAACCAATTTTCACACGCAATCCGCTGGCGGACTGTCCAGAGGGTGGCTGAAGGGGGGCGGTTAGTACTTAATTAACGTCGACAATTTTGATCTAAATTTGAATAAAATCCGTTTGAGGGGGAGCTGCTGTTGAGGTGAGGTAGACTAACGACTGCTTAATATGGAAGACCGTGTCCAATCGGAGCCTCCAAGTCACTATTCGTACTACCGTGGGCAATGCGTATGATTGGCTTGGGGTTCTTTATTTTCTTGTGACAGATACAAGATTGCTAAATTGCGACGTAAATAATTGCAGCATAATGAGTTGGAATACGAGTGTGACTACAACTACGACTACGGCGTGGTGTTAAGGGGGACAACAACAAAAAAAAAAATGGAAAAAAAAATTGGTGAAACCAATTAAATTAGTTGAAGTTCTGCTCCAGTTTTGGAGTGGTAAATTTGTTGACTTAATGAATCTACTTTGCCAGTTATGCGGAGTTAAGTTGTTTATTTATGGCAAGGTGGTAACTAATTGAACTGGATTGTAATTTAATGTTATTGGTCTTGGACATTAGTGACGGAGGATGGATTCGTTTGGGAAGGCCTTTTGATGAAGCCACTGCAAAGCTAACCAACTCAATTTGTGGTGCGTTTGAGCTTGGCGCTTCATTAAAAATCACTTATTTGGAAGACGCCATAGGCTTGACGATTCCAAACTAATTGGATTCAGTCTGATAAGTTTAAGTAATTGGTCTTGTTTGTTTGAGCTATAGGCGCCAGGTGGGATGAAGACTTACTTAACTGTATTTGCTATATTCTGTTCCTAGCTTGCCAGGATTCGTACCCTTCGATGCTAAGGACACATTATTATAAATAAGAATGCTTTAGTCTATAAGGGGCATTTCGAAATAAACTTTCCATTGATCCCAGTAAGGGTTTTTGAGTTAATCAAGAGGGTCACCTTCTGAGTTTGTATCAGAGCCCAAGATGAAGACCCATTTCCCATATTCAGCATACTTAGTAAAGGAACTGCTAAAACCGATTGGCTTAGTAATTCGCAAATATCTTTCCAGTTTCCACCCTTTATTAGGCTGATTTTTCTTCGGAGTTTGTTTACTATTCCGTTTTTCCAATCCCCCAGAAAGATTTCTGTTTGTTTTTCTTTTGTAGTGAAGATCTCGGGGGTACAATACGTAATCGAGAATTTATTCCGATATACATATATCTCATTTGAGTTCAGAATCACAGTACTGTCGTCTACACGGTATCACTAACGTAATACTTCTTCGAACCCCTAGGTTGATCCTTATCCAATGTTACCATCAATATCCTTCACTGGATTTTGAGAAGAGATTTGGCCTCTCATTAGCTTAGATGTGATTCTATAGATTCTTTTATGTCTCATGTTACGCTGAATTTACTTATCTTTAATTCAGCAGGAAGGCTCTGCTGCGGAAGGTGCTGCAATTCAAACTCTGAGGCCTCTGTGATGCATGTGCTGTGACCTTTTCCGTTCCGATAAAACTTTCTGCAAGAGTATCAAAACCATTTTCACAGCTAGCAATGCTCCGTCAGGTTCGGCACCAAGCTGCTGATTATGTTGGCTCCCTCGGTGAAGTTGTCCATGAAATACTGGCGCACAGTGAGGTCTGAAAACTTCGAATGGATGCCGTATAAAGGGCTGTACTATGACTGCCATGACATCCCGATATATGCTCCATGCTTATCGCGAATATCTAAAAGGCAACCTTTTGATAAACATCTAAATGCGGTAGGCATACGTGACAGGAACTCTGGTGTCATTTGCTATTAGGGTGATGATGACACTACCTAGCACTTTCTCTGTAAGTATCCAGATAAGGCGTGTGTCAGGATAAAAGTACTATGCACCACAGCGTCTGTGGATGCTCTTACTTTAGGAACTTCATCCCTGAAGCGTTGCTGCAGGAATGACATGAACATTTCAATGGATACAGTGGACTAGATCTGTGATTGAATACTCAGCACTTGACAGTTGCAGATTGGGCAAGTTGCATTTGAAGAGACCATCCTTAGACATGACTATGACCTTTTCGTCTTCTCGACTTAAGTCAACCCATAGCCATAACGCATCTAATTGTCACTTTCAACTATATAATTTAAAATCATTGAATGCAGCCAGCTGTCCGGAAAGTGATTTTTGGGGAAGCATCATTCATACATATCATTGAAAATCTAAGACTCATGGAGTTTCCACAAGCCGTAGATAATTCTTCGCTCTATTCCGCCAAGGTTGACAATGCGAATATAAATGAAAATCTATGCTGCGTGCCGACTACCCGGGGAAGACTCTGTCGGATTCGTCTCAGGCTTAAACTTTTCCTAAATGTTGATGAATGTTGGTCATACAATCCTTGCCCTATCTCTGGAGAAAGCCAAATACAGCTTTCGCCAAGCCCCTGTTACGCGTTGTCTTAGTTCAGGGTTATGCAGAAACTATCAGGGACAGACTTAGTGTTTCGCGCGTACTCATGAGCTTGGACCTTCTTTATTTCTATTCTGCCTTCCAATATTGGGTGTTGCAAGTGCACTTGTTAGATTTTCTCTCTTCAAACCTGATAAGCAGTCATCGCGCATTGTTTTACTTTTCTTAAGCGGGTCTATGGCTTTCTTATACAATAGTATAATGCAGCTGATTATTCGACGGGATCTTTTCGGTGACAGCTGATTTTCTTAGGCAGTCCACAACCATACAAGCGCTTTCCTGGTTCATGCTTGCTTCTCTGCGAGTCTTTTTTCTACAATCGCCTGCTGATGTCATACTCGCAGAGTTAGGGCTCTTTTTAGTTCCAAACTCAAGCAAGAACGAGAAATTGGTTTATTTGAAAAATGCGAGGATATGGGCGTGACTCATCTGGATCATATTCAGTTTCTACAGTCGTATATTTCTGAAGATTAGATGATTCAGACCCCTACCTCAGTTTTGGATGGCTAGTTTGTATACTCGTAAAACATTTCAGATTCGGCTTATGAAATCATTCTTCACCGTAGAAAAACTCTTTTTTGAAGCCTTATTTGTTCTGTTTTTTTTTATTCCTCAACCTCTTTTATTGGGTCTACAAGTAAGTTTCCAGCGTTTTTTTTCCAAAATTTGAAGTTTTATTATGAAAACATAGTTACAATGCTTTACTCAAATTACCGTCCATCGGAAGCTACAACTTTCCCCCATCTTTCTGGCAATTTATGAATTCCGGACCAAAAAAATTTCTCGTCTTTCGAGCCCAAGAACGTATCGAGCCAATTTTTGATTTCCTCTACTGAGCTGAAACGTATTCCCGTAAGAGCGTTCTGCATCGAACGAAACAAGTGGTAGTCAGATGGTGCCAAGTCTGGACTGTAAGGCGGGTGAGGTTGAATTTCCCATCCACTATTCTCCAAATAGTTTTCCACCGAAACTGCAACATGTGGCCGAGCGTTGTCGTGATGAAAAATGACGGACTCATGCCTGGTCTCATATTCTGGCCGTTTTTCTTTTAATGCCCGCTTCAAACGAATTAGTTGGGTTCGATATAATGGTCCTTTGATGGTTTCACCACTCGGAAGCAGTTCGTAGTATACGACACCCTTTTGATCCCACCATATGCAGAGCATGATCTTATTCACATGAATACTTCGTTTCGGCGTCGATTGGGCGGGCTCGCCATGCTTTGTATACGATTTTCTGCGTTTAGGATTATCATAATAAATCCATTTCTCATCACCAGTGACAATACGATGCAAAAATGATTTATTTTTATACCGCTGCAGTAACATTTCGGACATGCAAAATCGCCGTTCAACGTTTCTTGGCTTCAATTCGTACGGCACCCAGTTTCCAACCTTTTGAATGAATCCCAGTGCTTTTAAGCGCAGGGAAACGGCTTGTTGCGTGACACCCAATGATGCAGCAAGTTCTTCTTGAATCTGACACGGATCCTCATCCAGTAAAGCGTCCAATTCCTCGTCTTCAAAACTTTTCGGCTTTCCGGAGCGATCTTTGTCTTCAACTCCAAAATCACCACTTTTGAACCGTTTGAACCACTCGCGGCACGTCGATTCACCAATACATTCTGCCCCATAAGTTTCCGAAAGCAAACGGTAGGCCTCAGCCGCACTTTTCTTCATATTAAAGAATAAAAGCAGCGCTTCCCGCAAATGACGTTTATTTGGCTGGAAACTTGCCATGATTTTACTCGATAAAATGTACGACACCGATAAAACTGCTCAAATATAACGCTGCAAAGTTGTTGACAGATACAAAACCTACAAATAAAACACATGGGGTCTGACATTTCTGCCCGGGACCCACTGGTGGCGCTATCTCTGACAAACGATGGAAACTTATTGTAGAGCCAATACAAAAAACAGCTCAGGCCGGGAGTGGAGCGTGTGTAATCATCCCTGAGAAATGTTAATCTCAATCGTTTACTCACTTTCCTAGTAGAACTTCCTTCTTATCTGTCATTGTCTGGTAATCGGTATTTGAAGCCTATTGATGTCCGATTCGTTTACACCATTGTTTTTTTCCCCTGTTTTCTCACACATTATCGGCTCCCAAGTAAGAGTAAGAGGATTTGGTTTCGTATACACTCCTCTGGGAAGTCAACTTGACACTAGACATCACCAATCTAATTCTTATCGAAAGCTGAGTTGTTCATTTCTATCGTAGAGTTACGGAGTCTATCGCGTTGTCCTTTCTTAGATCCGGCAAATTCAGCAAAAGGAATGACGCTTCTCTAGCTTTCAGCTGATTGATGGTATAAACTAACCTCTGCTGCAACAAAGCGTGAGGTCATTGCGGCCAGTCCTTGTCATGTCAAACGTAATACTTGTTTCTTTCTGAGAAATTTTGAGCGGCTCCTTTTTGAAACCCACTCTCTATCTGAGACACAACATGCTTACGAACAACAAAAAAATCATAGAGCTCTATCCCTTACTTGGAAAATGGTTAAATAGCAACTGACGACTTGACCGTAATTCTTGCAACGAATATAAATATTTCCTAAACTTTTCCGTGAATATCTTTTGTAATTGAAAAGAAAATCCATTACAACACCATGTCAAGGGCCAGTATGCCAGGTATCACTCTTACAACATCACAATCTAACACCATTCCTATGCCACACAACATATGTTATATACGTCAGACAGAAATACTGAAACATTGCAAATTCCAGAAATATCATAAATAAAATTTCATCTCTTCTGTGGCGGCAGTACCAGCATTAAGGAAGGCTCTCACTAAGCCGTCCCTCATCTAACAAAAGCCCAGCAAAGCACCAGCAAAAAGTGGGTTAAACATCCATTAGCTATGACATAAATTTTAATTGTTACTGACATCTTAACAACTCATATTGTATCTCGGACATAATATCTCTACACACTACGTCCACGAGATATGAGATACTCATACGAGTACCCTCTCCCAAGTCGACAATAAATTTTAGAATTTGTCAAATTGCAAAACAATAAATTGTATCTTTCTCCCTCTCCGACTTGATCTTGGACTTAAGACACAACGAAATTTTCTTTTTTTCTTTTTTCTTTTTTCTATTTTCTTTATTTTTCCTTAATTTATGCACTGCCAACATGAGTTTCCTAATACTTTTGGGGAGACATCGCGCAACACAACAAACTGGCAACACATTTGTCCGTTTTACAATGTTGCTGGAAAATATCCGCAAAAATCCTACTCTACTCTGGTGTGTGTCTCCCCCTTTATGTTTTTTTTTTTTTTTTTCTCACTTAAAACCGTAAAATGTTTGTGTTTTTTTTTCTCTGTTTTTGCTGGTTTTGGTTGTAAATTTGTTAGGCTTTGGAGATTTTTCATTAATGAACCAGTTTAATGGTGCCAGAGATATGTAGATACAAAACTATCTGCGAAAACAACACATTCGCACAAATTAACCTACTTTAAGGTACGACTATCAGTATTAGGCGCGCTTTTCAACTTTTCTTTTAATTGATCATCGAGATTCGTTGAGAGGCTCTCTCTAACTGTAAGACGTGTTGATGAAGATGATGCATACGGATACAAGTACGGCCATGAGGAGTTGGATATTCAAAGTTGTACAAAGTATCTTTTAGGTTGTCCGAGTGGTAGTAGTTTTTATTGGTTAACATTTCGGTTTCTACTTTTTTGTTTCTACTTTTTTGTTTGTTTGGTTTTTTTTTTCTCTTTTTTTTTTTTTTTTTTGAAAGTGGAGAATTAAAACCAAGAGATCCGAGTTAGAGACCATTTGGTGGACGATACATTAACATTTTAAGATACTAGATATAAGATGCTTTTTGTTTCTTTTTTTTTGTTACTTCATTCGTTCTATGCCACAGTTTATCTAGATGAGATGAGACGAGTGTTTGTTTGCACTTAGCTTGGTGGAGTTCTAGTGCAACAATGTAGCCGACATTTATATCTTTTATCTACTCGCGGTTGGTGATGATTTTTAAAGTGATATCAGGTGTCAGGTGGGTGGAATTTAAATAGATTTCCACAATCCCAAAGACCAAAAAAAAAAAAAAAACAGACATAAATTATAATAAAAAACAACCATCAACTGCTTGAGAAAAAAAAGAAGTTTTTTTTTTTCAAAACCGGTGCTCTACATGGCCATAGATTTGTTACGCCGTGCGGTTATTGGCTTCTGGATACTTTGAATGGAAATTTATTAGAAAATGTCTAGAATCTGTTCTGTGGTTATTTGTTTAAACGAATACAAATTGAAAAATTAGTTAAATGCGGCAAAAGAAGTTATTAGTAATGAAATTTTGAAGGAGATGGAGAAAGAGATAAATCCGTTTGGAGATTATTATGACGGCAAATGTGCCATAAATCTTGTCAACTTGATGACTTAATATCTGTGACAAGTTTGTTTCATCGACATGGTGGGCAATGTCAGCAGAAGAAAGGGCAAAGATAGAAGAGACTAATTGGCAGGTGTTGGCGAGAGGATTATTAATATGACAACTTTTTTTTAAATTTGAAGTGGTCTATCCACTAAAGACACAAGTATCTAATATCTCCCGTGCGGGGTCAATATCATGTTATGAAATCTGAGTCAATCGTTATGTCATTCTATATGGCCATCTCGAAGTTGCAAAGGGAATTGGATGAACAGAATAGAGAAGAAATTCGACCAAATAAAACTCAACCACCTGAAGAAACTAAAACTCAAAATGTCGTAATCTTCAAATTTGGAGCAACCGAACAAAGCACATAAGGGACTCATAATTTTAGACCAGTCAGCTCATGCTGGCATACAGAATCTTTCTGACCAAATTAATCGAAACAGGGCTACCTAATGGGAAAGTTGCTTCTTTTAATCAGGCAGAACTGAATACGACGCTGGTCCAATCAACGTCGGAAAGGATGCATAGTCTATACATACAACCCGAGCAGGAAGTGGCAAGATAAAGTTTCTTGACAACATTTCAACGAATTCCATCTAGAGATCCAGATCTACAGCAACGGAAGAAGTCATATAACATCGCTTAAGGGATAATACTAAGCAGGATTGAAAGACTCTGGACACTCTAAACCTAAATGGAAGCGTCGAAACTTGTCTATTTGAAAAGTTTGCCCAACTTCCACACATTTACCCCAGTGCACTTTTTATTCGCTTAAATATTTTTAGCCGTTCCAGAACCACATGAATAGACCACGTGCAACTACCGAAGTTGCTAGACTCTTATACATAAAGCAAATATCACCGTCATCCAGGAATCGCGGTAGATTAGGCAGAACAAAAGAAGGATGAAAAGCGTCTACTACGGTGATTGCTAGAAACCAGAAGGATCTTACCATATCATCTGAATGTCTGATTTATGAAATATCTGACCGAAGCTTAATGTCTGACAAGTCCACAATTGACCGAACTATCACACTACCACAGATCCTAGAGAAAATCCAAGGAGTCCAGATGAATACTCGCTTACTTTTAATCTCGCTTTTAAGACCATATGTAAAAGCATGTATACAGACGAGCTGTGATCTGCCCATTATCTGCTCAGAGGCAATCCTACCGAGGCCATTGTTGTTAAAGAAGTAATTAAACAAAGTGGCGAGCTGTCATGTGACTTCTCTAATGTCCTGCTTGAGAAAAAGGCACAGGGACATAATTTTCTAAAAGTCTCTGAAACGCTGATGACTTTGACATTATTATCAGAACTCAGTCAAGGATTGCCAGAACGCAGCTAGTGATGGGCAATGGTCACTGGTATCTACTTCGGCTCCCACAATAAAACTTCATCAAGCGAAGAGCTATATTTGGAGCTGTTTCTTCGCTCTAAAAAGGCCTTGTCAAGAAGTGCTAAGGGGATTCTGTAGTAGACTCTTGTGAAACCAGTTCTACGCAGAAGCATGCACATTAGCGAGGGGGTTGAACACATTCTTCGTCGTTTGAAACCCAGAATTCTCTGAGAAGAAGATTAAACTAAAACCAGAAAAGTAAGAGAAGCCAAGAAGCAATCTTCTCGTCTGTCCATATTTTGGAGAGCTATGTCACATGCAATAGAAGCCCTAACCGAGGACGCAGGCAGTTCGATGAACTTCTCACGAGCTGGGACTCGAGAATTCTATCTGCCTACTCATTACAAAGCAGCTTTTCATTCTCAAACACATACGAGTATCTAAGTTGATGGGGGTTCAAGAAATGCATTCAGCGTGAAAGATAATATGTTCTTTGGCCCTTCATTTGATTTTCATTATAAAGCTAATGGCCATGGCAAAGGTTTAGTTGACGAAGTGTGAAGATTAGGTCACCACGCTGCATTCTTTGTGGACTTTCATGCCATCCATGAAGCTTTGCCTACATTCGTTTCTTGGCTCAGGTTCTCATCCAAGCCAGTACATTATTTTTAAAACACATAAATCTAGGGTAATATATAATCAAAAAGGTCTCCATGTGCAAACTAATCGAAGACCCAATACTTGTTCTACTGTAAATCACATATTTTCCACCGAAAATTGGCTTTGAGAGTATTGTACATCGGTTCATATGGCTCTAAGAATATCGTGGAAGCAGCAATGTAATATTTAGAAACACAATAATTTATTCCCCAAAAACCAACGCATAGAATAGAACTATTCTTATCATGGTCAAGTACATCGAAATGATCCTCCTTGGTGGCAAGCCTCGTATCTTGTCGAAAGCATTGCTAGTACCTGTCCAAACGTATTTGCTTGCAGGATAGTACCCAGATAGTAAGATTTTACTTAGTAACACCTTTTAGCACAAGTTGAGTGAGATCAATCAATTTTACCCTTCTTATGATGAACACCCTCAGTCTTAGAGGGATTGTGTGAAAGCGATAGTCGACTATGCCTGGAGACGATTCGGGTTTAAAACTGACATCATCTGTAATACCTTAGAGTAAAAATCAGAGCTGTTCACATTGTTCCTTAGATATCTATTGCGAATATTGATGTTATAGGGGCCCAGAAATGTTTCACCCGTTCATGGACGTCTATTGATTTGGAATGGATCCAACTCTAGGCAAAGTGAAAGAAGTAACTTCATTGCTGAATAACTTAGACGATCAATGTATTAGGCAAGGAAAGTGAGAAAATTTTTTGCTCTGTCATCCTCTTCATCGAGTCTCTATAGGATATTTGATTACTAAAACGTTACTCGATGCTTTTACGAAAGTGTAACAGTGTATGAAGGTAACTCAGATCCATATGCCAGGGGAAAATTGCGAATTCTTTACAGATGTCCGGTTGCATACTGTCCACAGAGTCTTGCCGTCGAAAGTTGCGTCTCTGCTAACCCCAATCACGACATGTTTCAACTTAAGCATCAGAAACAGATGTTTAATTTATGACTCTGGTTACAAGAATTTTGGCTCCAAAAGCTTGTTGACACACAGAGGCCAATATCGAAAGCCTAATTGAATATTTTATTTCGGTAATAACCGGCAGAACTTTGTTTTTATATTTAAATCTTTCATTAAACAAACATTCATCACCATTTGAGCAAAAAAAAAAAGAAAATTCCCATGAATTGCACTCAGCTGGACGATTTCCCGATATGAATAAGTTGATACATCAGATTTAACGTATCTTCAATGTGCTCAAACCCTGACCCACTTATATTTCGCATTCGTATGTGTATTTCCTCTTTAAAACAAGTTCAGCTTGTATTAAATCCTTCTATTAGATACGGAGTATTCGTTCTCAATACGTATTCGTATCTCCTGCGTATTACTAAACAAGAATTATTCACAATCCCCGATTGATAGCATCTCTGTCCATTGGTTTAGGAAGATTTCAAACGTGAGATTATAGTCAACCCACTTAGGTAAGCGATTAATTGCGTAGGCTTATGTAACGTTAATCTGGAATGCAATACAAGTACTCTGTACCTTGTATCTTCAGTATCTATCAGTATGAAAGGCGTATCTGTTTATCTGTTTTATTCAAAAAAGGATCTCAATTAAATCATTACGATCGAAAGCAATTCGCAATGGAATTTATTGGACATACAAGCACCAGTACGTGTATGAATACTTTTGGATTGCACTTAAGAAGAGCTCTTTTGGTTGAACAGTTTTTTTTTTTTAAATTGCAAACCGGATACAAAGATGCAGATGATATTGGTTCTAAAGAAAAATGTGGAGCACATTGTTAAGATTTTGAACAAGAAGAAACCCTAATATACCAATAATTGATTGAATGCCAGTTTAAAATTAACAATCCTTCATGCAATGTAGTTTGTTTTGGTACAGAATAAGTCGCGAAAGAATAGTCTTTGTGGTATCAACTTGAATTTTTGTCAGATGTTACGTCTTTATGTCAAATCGCGCCCATTCTCTTGAAGTTTTTTACAAAAAAAAAAACTGCGCAAAATACTATAATTTTCCACAAAAGATGTTCCCGATTATATACGATTTTAAAAGATCCCAAAGAAGAAAGTGTAGCTCACTCAACTGTCTGATTCGTAATCCTTTATTTTACAAAAAAAAACTAACAACTGTCAAAAATCATTATGGACGTCTGAACACAGTCATTCAGGCTACGAGGGAACATGGTCGTTCAGTCAACCCAAGCGCTAGTTTCACGATCATTTAATAAAGAATACAGTTTACAATACAATTATTATTTTTTTCATAAAAATTTAGGACTTTTTCGAGTATTTTTGGAATACTAATCGAAATCTAATAACAAAGCATTTTGAAAAAAAAAATCTGTCTAGAATCATCTGAGTTATACAAGGAATAAAACAATTTAGAACAGCATATGCGGTGCAACCTCCAATTTTATTAACACATATAAAGTATTCTAGGCCTGACCTTAACTTCTTAACAAAATTGAATTCTTTATTCTTTAAATAGAACAAGAACTGTTTGCTTCATAGAAGAAGATTCATCACTGGATCTATCGCCGGCTTAACCTGAAGAACCATTGGAGAATACTACAAATCCTCTTTCTCGTATTTATTTTGTTACGTCTGCATATGCTTCTCGCCTGTACTTGAAGCAAACTTTTAACATGTTGCTCAAGTTAACGAGCATCCATCAACGGAGAAATCAAGACGCAGGCCATTCAGCATATTGACAATGCAACTGATCCTCTCGAAATTAATGAATCCTCTACTACTTGAAGTATCATTAACGTCATTTATTATCAAAAGCACTGTTCTCGCCGGAGAACATCGAGAATACTATTAATTAATTTCTAACAAATTACTTCCATTTTGGTAGGTGCCGGATCTCCTCTGAACACCTAGACATTCAGATATATTTCACTCTTCCCAGACCTCGGGCCTCAATCTATCTATCGATAAATACGACACCGCAGATCGATTTAATCATCATAAGATATATTGACTGTCAGCACGCTATCAAATCATTAATATCCAGCGCTGATTGCTGCGTGGCTTTTTAATCAAGAGGGAGAAACAGTATAGTCTCACTCGTTTATGGGTGTTTGGTGACTCTGCTATTCAAAAGAGTTCTATGACCGGTCGACTGGTCAGCTCATCTGAACATTGTCTATGTCTCTTGGTGTGTATGGAATACATTTGTCTTGCCTACGAGGTTACCATAGACAATGGTCTAGCATGAGCTACTTCAATACTGTAAGACTTGATCAAAACCAACAACCACCGCATATTTAAATTCACCAATCCTCGTCATAAGGGGACAGTGTGGTGCAATGATTAACGTTCTGTTTACAAAGACTTATCTCGTGGTGTTTCTTTGATCTCGCCAACATCTGCGCACCTTCGAAACTGCATCTTCTATGATCTAATCAATCTTAGCAACGCCTGCGAAAATTGATAGCCCAGAGTTGTAAGATCTAATATAAAGAGGGCGTTATCGACTCGAAATGTAGTGACATTAAAACCATTTATCGCTTATATGGTATGTACCTGGTATCCCGAGCCAGTTTGGTCATGGTAAGACAATTCTCTGATGGGAACACCCTTTTAAACCCTTTGGTCCATTTTTGCTGGGTGTTTGAGATAAAATCATTGCCTTTCTTGCCTTGCAGTGGCACCGAGATCACTTTCTCCTTCAGTAAGAAGTTTCATAAGGTAAACCCTTATGAACTAATTAGAGAAGCTAATACTTACTCCATTTGATACCACTTGGAGCAACCATATGTGGGTCGTAAGGGGGACTTGATTGGCTCTTAACTGATGGGGCGTGGATCGACGTTTTTTTTATGTCGCTGTTGGACTTTGTTCCAGATTCTTATTACCAGCTATACATGCATAATTCCTGTCACTAATCAGCTCCTTCCTGGAATATGCATTTCCATATTTCATCGTTAGCAGGAGATGAGCTCCTAGGATCCGTTTGTATTTTTGAAGATAGGCATGCTCTAATGAGAATCACTTACTATGAAATCTCATGCCATGCTAAGTTTAGCTTCTTGTCCTTTTCATTAGAAGGAAATGAACATGGCCACATTAAAATCGGATAACATGATCAGGCCACAGTCCAATGCATACTTTGTTTACCTTGCCTGAGCGCTGTATCTCTGCCTATTGCAGAGATCCCTTTTTCACAGAGCGAATGCAACGTTTTCAATTTTTCGCTGGAAGTATTCTGGATGTACTCTATAACGGCTGCTCAAAGAAAGCGATCGATTAATACGTGCGTTCAATGATATCTTCCTCGGTAGCTTATAAGTCTATTCTCCCTAAAGAAATCCTTTTAAGTTCTTAGCCACATTGCAACGTTTGAAATTGACTTCTGTTTTCAGTATCTCATTGCAGTCACATGCGTTTCTATTCGCTCTTTTGACATTTGCTTCAGCGGGTATTTATTATAAAACAAATATCTCCTCTCCTTTCGTCTTTATATCTCTAATGTACCAAATTAAAATTATTCATTCAGGAAATAAACGAACAGCTTACAGATACGAATACAAGTACAAATACTCTCTATAAAAAGGTAAATCCGCAGAGCACCGATTTAAGTGACTTTACCCCGCAAAACGCTCGTTCAAAAGTAAAACGATCGAGATAAGCAAACGCTGATAGCGATTATGTGTGATCGTAAATTAATTTGCGTGCCTCCATCTATTGCCTGGAAACTGTTTTAATTAACAAACAGCAAGAAAAACACAACGCCAACGACAACAAGGAGAAGATCTCCTGAATCCAATAAACTATATTTCTTCATTGCCATTAATCCGAATTAAACTGGACGCGTATGTTCTAATTAAGTGGATGCATCCATCGAGGTACTCGTATTCACAAGATGCAAACCACGAAGTCGAGTCTTCAGGTCTTGATATCGGTCGGTTTCGATGTCGGTCTCGGTCTCGGTCTTAGCGTCAGTCTCGGTCCCATGGTGTTAACTGGAAATTGCAGTTTGATTGATAAAATTGTAAGAGGTGTAACGTAAAGTGTGTGCGAATGTGTATCTATCAAGGAAAAGAAAGTCACATGCATCTGGCAGATGTAGAAAATTTAATTTAATTACCAAGATTTGTTCGCCTAAAAGGGGGAATGGCTTGAGGTGCCTCAAGGCAGATAGATAGGACTGGATTTATTAATTTTCTTTCTTTCTTTGTACTAACAACATCTGTGGGAAAGAGGTCATACAAATATATGTAGGACTACTTTCAGGGCTAGATAAGGGAGGGGATAGATTTATGGATAAGTCAATTGACTTGTTGGTTGTTGAACTTCTTTTTGATAACTTTCTTCTATTTTTTTTTTTTGCTTTTAGTAAACGTTGTGGAAGCTCTTCAAGAATTCTGGCAAATGAAACAAGCTCGTGGCGCTGATTTGAAGAATGGTGCCCTGGTAATCTATGAATCCGTGCCATCAAATAGTCAGCCTTATGTTTGCTATGTGACCCTGCCCGGTGGAAGCTGTTTCGGAAGTTTTCAGGTAAGGAAAATGTGAAGACTGGCTTACTTCATGCTCATGCCCTGTTTCCTCTCCTTTTTTTTTTTTATAGAACTGTCCAACCAAGGCAGAGGCACGTCGAAGTTCAGCGAAAATTGCTTTAATGAATTCCGTATTCAATGAGCATCCATCGCGACGAATAAGTGATGAATTTATCGAAAAAGCTGTTCAAGAAGCTAGAGCATCATTCAAAGGTGATGCTCAGGAAGGTGATGGTCCTGACACTGGCATTGGAGCCTTTAGGTGAGTTTTATCTTGCTCTCTTTAGAGACCTAAGTGTAAGGCGAACTTTCTTTGTATAGATTCATGTTAGAGGCGAACAAAGGTCGGACTATGTTGGAATTTCAAGAATTGATGACCGTCTTTCAATTGTTGCATTGGAATGGCTCACTTAAGGCAATGCGTGAACGTCAATGCTCTCGGCAAGAAGTTGTCGCACATTACTCAAATCGCAGTTTAGATGATGATATGCGTGCTCAAATGGCTTTAGATTGGATTGCCCGCGAACAAGAGAATCCTGGTGTATTGGGACGAGAATTGGCACAAGCTGAGAGAGAATTAGAGACTGCACGTTTAGCTGGACGTGAGCTGAGATTTCCAAAGGAAAAGAAGGACATTCTTATGTTGGCGCATACTCAACTCGGCGGTGGAAATGCTATGAATAGCTAAAGTTGAGTTGAACATGGGTATGAAGAGATTTTTTTTATTTTTCTTTTATGACATGATGAGAGGAGGTTTACTTTTTTTTTAACTTTTTTGTTCAAATGCCTATTGATTTTTTTTTTTTTAAGACGATCTCAAGAACAGATTTTTCAGCATAGGCACCAGAAGTTTGTCTTTGGATAAACATTGAACTGTTCGAGGGAAGGTTGGAAGATTTATATTTATAGAATAAATTGTCTGTTAATTATATAGCAGAAAGGAGAAATAGGCAAAAGGTATGCCTTTACTTTTAAATAAAGATGAAACCCAATCACTTTAGTAAAATTACTTCTAGTTCGCACTCGTTAAGTTAGCATCATTTTGTTGAACAATCCTAACACAAAAATTTGTCTGTTTTATTCACTTTCCGCTGTTGTCGAATTTTTGAATGTCTCTTAAGGATACATAAGGGGTTCCTTCTTGATCCTGCGCATACTACCTACAGTTTATCATATCAGGCATGATTCCTGGGTCATTCTTCATTTACGGCTCTAACCAGATTGGCTCGAATCAAAGATCTTAACTAGAGTGCTGTCATTGTTGATACCGTGGAAAATATATGCACATGCGGGGCTCGTCTTTTTGAATTTCCTTTAGGTTTGACTCAGATCCAAGCAACAATTTATCATCTTGATCGTCAAGATTTCGAAATCAATTTTCAACGGAACCTCATCTTAAAATTAATTAAAACAATAAATTTGTTTACATAATCCATGATCAAATATACATATTTTCTGTATACCAAACCATTTTTTTTTCAAGAACGTAAGCTAAAGAGTCTTCGGATCTACCTTCACCGCTGTGTCCATTCTTGTTTGTGAAATGTCTTCGAAATTCGAGCGGTTCACGAGTATTCGAGATTTTTTTTCTCCTGCCGACTAGACCGCCAAAAATGGAGTCGTTGTATATGTACTTCTCAGTGAGTACTGGAACGGCTTTACAAAAACACCACACAGATGTGAGTGAGTGAGATGGGAGTGACATAAATAGTCCCTGACCCTTGCAATTTTAAGGCCGATCAGATACTTTGTTCTGTATTTAAAAATCCATGCCGTTGGTGGAAATATGCAAAATGATATATGGACCACATGAGTTTGCTTTGACGAAACTGGATCTAATACGGAACAGAAGCTCAAATCTTCTTGCTTTATCCGACAAATCCGCAACGTAGGTTTTGGGCAGACCTTTGTCCCAGTATTATATAAATCACACAGTCGTGGCACTGCAGCATAATCTTACACATAATAGACAGCTTTTCTTATATTCGATGGGTGCATGGGCATCCAATAAATCCGATTGATTACTCGTCAAGTCTTCCAAATACGTACATTGTTAATTTCTTAGGTGCTGCTTTGCTTTTCGGCTCTGAAGATTAACACTCATTTCCTCTAGAAAAAAAAGCGGGACCAGGGATTGCAAATAAGTCAGTTTTTGCAGACTTTTGTACATAGAAGCCTTGTTGTTAAATGAACACCATCCGACTTAACTTTATTCCTGTATCTGAAAGTTGCTTATTCCCAGATAAACTGGTATGTACGGATTTTAGGATTTTATTTCGGAGGCTGTGTCACAGTTTAATCGATTCGTCATGCCTTTGAGCAATTCCATGTGAAAACCGAAAGCCTTCCGCCTGATAAGTATTCCTTAAGCACAGCCAGCTATCTGATCCCTTAAATGCAAAAAAAAAAAATCTTGGTCTTCCCTCTTATAAAGAACAGGCACTTTAAATTTTTACATAGATCCCGTTTTTCTTATTTTTAACTATAAACAGTTATTTTTTTTTTTATCAAAATAAAAATATGAGTAGAAGCGGTAATTTTATTACCACGCTTTACACAAAATTGTATGAAAAAATTTATAATCTTCTTATATTTAAAATAAAGATTGCTTGCTTATAAATAAAATATGTATAACTTCAAAACTTAGCGTTATATTTACCACGTGTATGACTTTTTGTGTGAACAAAGTTCACCTTATTTTTATACTATTCTTAAGCTGAATTAAATTAACTTTTCAATATAATAAAAATAATAATAAAAATTAATACAATTTCGATATACATATACAAGAAAAATAGTTAATTGTTAAGCTCTTACCTATAAGTAACACGAAGAGAATTTTAAGCTCAAGTGAATGTGATTTATTTTTTACAATTTATATAATTTTTTTTTTATATTAAATACAAAAAGTTTTAGTTAAAATATTTCATAGATACATAATAATATAAAACAAAAATTACATGAAATTAATCTACAGCCCAATGAATTGAATTTTAGTGTCAAAAATTGCGTGTCTTCTTTCCTTCATTTAAAAAAATATTAAGAATTAAATTAAAACAATTTCCTGGTGCAGGCAATTTTAAAAAAATTCAATTCAAGAGAAAAGAAAGAAAAAAACAACTACATCCCCTCGTAGGGTTATTCAATAGATACATAGATACATTTATGTAAATTTTTGTTTTACTTCATATTTTTTTTTTTTTTCTAATTTAAACGAAAATCGTATAGAGTTTAATTAAGAAAATAAAAACAAAAAGCTTAGAAAAATAATTAATTAAATTTAAGAACTTCTTCTCTATTTAAACTTTTAATCACTTTGTAATGCTGTTTAACTTTTTACTTTAAAAGTAAGATAACAAAATTTATTAAATATGAAAACTCTAAAAATCATTAAAAGCTAAACCAAAATTATAACGAAATTTATAAAATTGTTTAAAATTGTGTAAAATTGTTTATTATTCTAAAATTGTTAATAGAGGCATTTGAAATTGATTTTTATTATATTTTTTTTTGTATATTCAAGGAGAAAATATATATTTTTGTCTTAGTTATTTAAGGATCAAAATTTCGACCAATGCCATTGTTAAAATTGTGATTCATCTGTTTCCTTATTATGTAATTTTTTATTTTTTTTATTTTGTTTTGTTAATTTTATTTAGGAAAATTGAAAGAAGCGAAAAGAAAGAGAAAAAAAAAATAAAACAATTTTTGTGAACGTGCTTTTTAGAACAATTATTATTTTTTGTTTAGGTCAGTCAAATAGTGAAAGGAAAAGAAAAGAAGAGAGAAGAGAGTGTTTTATATTTAACAGCTTTTTTTTCTTAACAGTTTTATTTTATAATTTTTTATTTTTATTTTTTTTTGTCTATAATAATAATTTGTTTGTAACTTTAATATTTCCTTTAATTCATTTTTTTTATCATTACTAATTTGTACCATGCATTGTTTAACACAGAAACAGAAGGAATTATAAAAGCAAACAAACTGAAAATCTTTCTACTTATGTAAAATATTGTGAAAAATAAAATAAATATTTTTTTAATTTAAATTTATAAATTTGTGTATTTTTTATTTATTTATTTATTTTGTGTTGGAATGCCCGAAAATGATGGTAAGTTTTATTCCTCATTACTTGCTGATAAACCTAGAAGAAGTTCAAATAGCATTTCGGACATAGGTTCCATCTGTGAAGCTGCGAAAAGTAGATAATAGTGGACCCTATAGCAGAAACATGTAATTCCGCTAGATGTCAAAAATTATAAAGGATCGTTTTTTTATTGATATATTGGATATATTTCGTTTTTTTTTTTTTAAATTTGAACGTTTATTTAAGTACAATAGTATTATTCAAAGTATTGCCCCTCTGAAGCTATGACTTTTTGTGGATCCCATCCCAAAAGAACTGCGCCGGCTTGGCAGCCAAGAATGAATCAAGCCAATTTTTGATATTCTGCTCTGATGTGAACCGTATTTCAGTGATTGCGTTCTGCATCGACCGGAACAAATGGTAGTCAGAAGGGGCAAGTTCTGGGCTATAAGGCGGGTGGGGTAATACTTTCCATCCACTGTTTCCCAAATAGTTCTTAACGGGAATAGCAACGTGGGGGCGAGCGTTGTCACAATGGAAAATTATTGCCTCGTGTCTGGTCGCATATTCCGGGCGTTTTTCGGCCACTGCTCTCTTCAAACGGATTAATTGTGTTCGGTAGCGTTGTCTATTGATGGTTTCTCCCGGTTTTAGCAGCTCATAATACAGCACACCCATCTGATCCCACCAAATACAGAGCATTACCTTCGCGCCATGGATATTTGGCTTTGCCGTTGATTTGGCTGGTTGGCCGGGTTACACATACGATTTTTTGCGCTTGGGGTTGTCGTAATGGATCCATTTTTCATCACCAGTAACAATCCGATGCAAAAATGACTTCCTTTTGTGGCATTCCAGCAGCATTTCGGACATGCAAAACCGCCTTTCGACGTCTCTCGGCTTGAGTTCATGTGGAACCCAATTTCCTTGCTTTTGAATATATCCAGCTGCTTTTAAACGTTTTGAAAGATTCTGCGAGCTCTTCTTGTGTTTGGCAACAATAGTCATAGGGTAATGCTTCCAGTTCTTCATCTTCAAACTTTTTTGGCTGCCCAGGATGTTCATCGTCTTCCAAGCCAAAATCACCACTTTTAAATCGTGGAAACCACTTTTGGCACGTTCGCTCAGCTAGCGCATGTTCACCATAAACTTCCACCAAAATACGATGACTTTCGGCAGCAGTTTTCTTCACATTAAAGTAATGAAGAAGAACTCCCCGCAAAAACACTTTTTCAGGCACAAAGTTCGACATATTTGAGTGAAAAAAAATTATTGTTGTTTACGCTTCAAATGAATGACATATACTGAAATGACGTACAATGACAGCTGCTTTCCAACACATGTTCCAATGGAATAATAACAATGGAATAACACAAGTTACGCCATCTCTTAGCGAACCGCACGAAGTTATAGACCCAATATTTTCCAATAGGGACAACTTTCAAGCCATGCTGTCGTTTTTGACAGTTTTAGTTCAGTATTGGAGAACTTTATTTTGTAAAACAAATCCTCACAATCCATCAATCAAGCTCGATATTCATAAAGTTATGGATAAACATTGTAGCCCATAACGCAAAGCCAATACCGCGTCAACTTAATGACACTACAGAAAAAATGGTAGCCTCTGTGAGTGAAAGTGTTGCGGAATATCCAGAATTGTCAATTCGGCGTGGATCGCAATAATTCGGCCTTTGTCCGTAGCACAACGGACGTGGACCATTTTGAAAAAAGGTCGCGGCTTACACCTGTATAAGATCCAGCTAGTGCAGGAATTGAATCCACAATACTATGGTTTGCGACGTTAGCTGCTGTCTTGAGCAGGTTCGTCGACCCATATTTTTATCGAAAATCGTGCTAGGTGGATAAGCTTATATTTGGTTCAATGGGTCAAGGAAATTTGTCATTTTTGGAGTGAGGCAAATCCAGAACAAACTCTTGAAACTCGATTGCACCCACAAAATTCATCGCTTCTTATATTTTCAGAAATCAAACCGGAGCAAAGAGCGAGCGTTATCGAACAATGATCAGTGAATATTTCTTCGAAAATATATGGTAGGCGACATTGATCCGAAAAATGTATGGTTCCAGTAGGATGGTGAGGAGTGTTATACTCCCCTTGAAACTATTGACTTGCTGAGAACTCGATTCAACGACAACACTATATTACATCACAAAATGAATTGGCCACCGAGCGTTTTGTCGCCACTCAATGGGGAGTTTTGCAACGTTTTTTATGTATGCCGATTAGCCATAAACTTATTAGATAAACATTCGAAGAAAATATGTAGTGCGTTAATAGTCAGCAAACGCTCAAAACGCTCGAAAGCGTGTCCCAAAATTGGAGCGACAAGACGGCCTTCATATCGTGACCCATTGTTGAAAAGAAGGGTCCAACAAAAGGTTTGATTTTGAGTAGTTCGCTATTTTGCCGCTTGTCAAAAAATGTGCTGTGTTTTTGACAAATGACAAGTAAAACCTACGCCATTAATAAATTATGAATTGAAAACACACTTCAAAATTTACTACAAAAATGTTGAAATTTACGCTGAAACAGTTCAACAACTGTTCAGCATTTGTTAAATTAGTTAAAAAGTTCAAGTCGCTGATGCGATGTGAAAAACTGAAATCGTGCCGTTGTACAAGAAGAACTGAAAATATTGCTTCTGGAGCCCGAAGTGTGGCCGAAAACCGAACTTTGTCGAGCTCAGGAGTTGGACAAATCGCAAACAACACTCCTTTGAATTTCGCGGAAAGTCTTTAGTTATAAAGCCTAGAAGTCAATTCAGTTCGTTAGCAGCGTCTCAACGGCATGATATTGATAAAGATTTTAGCTGAAATATTGGGCTATGGGGCATGTTATTTATTTATTTATTTAAAAGACTAACTTATGATATAAAATTACAAGTTAGACTAGAGCTATAGCAACAGAGGCCTTAAGCCAATCTATCTTATTAGAAAGCAGAATTGCGGCATTTTAGGCTTGGAGCATCCAAGAAAGATTTTCGAGAAGCTTCTCTTTTAACAATGTGTTACTGTTTGGGCAATGAACATGTAGCGGTTACTGTGAATGGATTGCGCAATCGGCCGGAGCCTTAAGGTATAAATAGGCGATGTTTATTTCCAACAAGATGGCGCTAGCTACCGCCTAAGTGCCGGAACCATTGCTCTTTTGGTAAAAAAGTTTTCCGGCCGCATCATTTCTCAAAATATTTATCAAACTTGGCGGCTGATATCTTGCGATCTAACACCGTGCGATTTCTATCTCAGTGGCCATGGGAAATGCTCCTTGGTCAATTTAAGCACACAAAGCCAATATCCGTCCTATCATCGATGGAATAGAGTCGCAAACGTGCGAAAATTTGATGTACGATTTTATTTAAAAAAAATATGAATGTGTCTTAATATCTTCGGTTTGATTAAAGTTTTCGAAAGTGGAACTGACATAAAAGAAGCTGATTCTTTTATTGCAGAGAGCAGTTATTTCGGGAATATCTTTGATGGTACAAACGAAAGCTATTGGACACATAAAACCACGTCTGGAAACAGAAGTAGATTAATTGACATTGCTAGGATACCATTTAAATATTCACAAAGCAATATGGTTCTCACTTTTAATCAGACCACAAACCAAATTGATCATATTACGAATGATGCAAATCACTCCTGCAATATTATAGATATCCGAGCATTCCATGCGTTCAATATAGACTCGGACCACAGCATGGTCAGTGAAGAATGCAGATATTCCCATCTAGCAAAACAACTCACCTACATAGCCCTACTGCTTAAAGGACGACACGGACCCGTGCACTCTACAAGCAAAAAAAGATCAGCTTCTCCGGAAAAAAAAAGAACATGGAGCAAAAAACAAAACAAAACAAAAAAAGAATGGGGAGGGGCTCTATCTCAGGAATAAAATTCCAAAATCCTACGAAAAGGTAGAGACGAGGCAGGAAATTTAGTAGCAGGGTTACTGTCGGTGCCGAGGACATTGAAAATCTTTTCTGCAGACTGTTAACTGACGGGGACAATTCAAGTACCGGTGGCATATTGAAAAGACCATTCAACCTAGATGATGAAAACCAAGATTTCCGAGCGACCCGTTGTCGGACTGCACGGCCTGATTAGCGAGCTACTTAAAACTGCGGGGGATAACTTGATAAGAAGGGTACATCAATTCATTTAAAATATTTGATCAGAAGAAAGTGGAATCTCAGCATTGGAAGACCCCATAAACTGTGTCATCTATATATGGAGGCTTCAGTCTTCTTAATATTAGACACAAGACCTTCCCGTATTATTTGATCAGATTACGCAGAATAACGATAGAAATAATTTACTGCTCTGTAACGATCGGAAGTAATCTCAGCGAGTTCTTCGATTTCTTAAATATTCCTATTGTGCAAAACTCGCATACCAATATTCACGGTACAATTTTCCAAAAATCTGTGCAACAACATATGTACACTGACTAATAAGGCTGACATCATTATGAAACGCAACAAGCAGTCCCTGGTTCGCTGAAGTATTGGAGAAATAAGTACATAAATTATTGACGCAATAGTCCGGGGTGGACTAGCTGACTTTGAAGGTCGAGTGGGAGAGCCAGAAAATTGTACGAGTACTGACCGCTGAAAAGGTGGTGAGTTCGGAAAAATAAGTAATTTTTTCTACTTTTCGGTCTAGGCCGAGACTTGAACCCACATTGTCTTGTGTTGTAGTCGGCGAACTTAACCACAGTGTCACAAGTATCAAAACAGAAATGGCTAAAATGGACTTAGTCGGAAAAACAAGTGTATACTGTCAATAAAAAGGGACAGACAACGTTGACGAATTGAGCGGAACGTCAGAATGAGATGGTTGGGAGCTTGGTCTACCTCGATTCCACTCTTAACTCAGATACTGACACTCGTATCTCATAAAAAATTAAACGCAAAATCACACTTATTGTACTAACTGCTGTTTCTTTGACAAGGGACACTTTTTTAGACTCTCATCATCCCAGTCCTTCTGTATTACACAGAAGCATGGACATTAGCGAAGAGGTATGAAAATATCATAGGTCGTTTCGAACTCAGACTTTTTCGAATAATTATCGGCTCCATTGCGTTAACAGATCTTAAAGAAAAGAGAGCGAAAAGTTGCATTAAAACACTAACATGATCAGAAAATTTGCGCACCAGCCTCAGTTAACTAGGACAGTAGAGTGAATAAATATCCGCTCCGGAAGAGTCTTATGTATATTGTAATTCGGGATGGCAACGCAACTTTAGAAAGATCTCATACAGATTTCTTATACAAGCGGAAGACAATTTTAGCCCAATGAGATTACTCAACTGGAGCCAATTGGTCAAACGCCATAGGTTATTGTCGCCTATTCTTCAACTGCCGATATTTCACCATGTATTAGGAGTAATCCACCTTGCAGATAGGTTTCTTATTCATTTACACAAATACAGGAAGTTGTTCTTAGGGCAGAACTCTTTGATTTGATTCAGTTGGAACGCTGCTTAGGCAATTTTCTGATTTTAGAGGAATTTATTACTTCCCTTCGCTTTTTAGTTCTTCGTTACAGGGCATCCTTATGTGGTTCCTCTGCCACCTGTTTCGTTTATGCGCATTAATGAGTAACCGATGTTTGTTACTAGGGAGTACAGACTCAGAATTTTACATTTTCTTGAATATTCACTGTTCGATGGAGTTTACGGAGTGCTGCTACAAATCTGCTGGGTTCGGGCTCAGGCGCTTATTCTAGGCTCTAGCTACTCAAGGCATGATGAGGCACTTAAGGTGAAATTTTTTTATTTGTCCATCATCATTTCGTTGGACAGTGAAAGTCTGAATCAGTCTATTGACAAAATATGACCAGAATCGACACTTGTATTTTTGAAAGTAAGTCTTTTATACATTTATATTGGCGACAAGTCATCGATTGGTAAGCACGTGTCCGTTTTGTTTGGCATTTGAAACATTTAGAGTGACCCATATCGATTTGCTGATCCTTATTTATTGGAACTTTGTATCATATTTTTGCAGCTTTGAACTCGGATAAATGAAAAATTGTTGTGGTCATTTCACTATTATAACGTCGAAATCCTTAAATCAAAGTCTATCTCTTTTGCTATTCAGCTTGGATTCTGTAACAACGATCACCAACAATGCCAACAACTAACTAACGATGTTTCATATATACTGAAAACACTCTATTTCCCAGAATACCTTGAAAAAAAGGAACACTTCCATGCTCATACATAGTATCATACGAGTACCAAACTACGATATTACCTATGCCACTATCCAGAAATTCAAATTTCTTGATGCGAAAATAATTGCCAACCATAAGCTAGGTGACTAACCACTTAGGTTGCTTTTTTCTGTGCAGTTATGTATTTGAAAACGATTTCCTCCGATCCCATGGAGGTTCCATTTCCACACTACGTATACCTATACATACGCTTAAATCTACGTACTCTTCTATACTCTGGATACAGATGCACTCATTAGATACATGTCAGTTTTAACCATTGCCAACTAGTTTAAGACAAATCACTTGTTGTGTTATTAACAACTTTGCTCGGTAGGATATCGATTCAAATAGCTAAAGCGGCCGCAGTGTCCGTCCTTTCGTTCGTCTTCCCCAAGTTCAGTCTCCTCGAGAATGACTTCAAGACTAGACCTCTACCATTGGGGCATATTTATAAGTAGATACGACTTATTCTTTCTTTTTTTCTGCATAGATTGATGGTATCCATCAAATACACTTATGAATGAGTGTAATTACATTTTATGAAAACTGTCGTTCGTATATAGTTTTTACTCTATTCTCTGCCTTGAGATACTGTGAAAAGTGAATTAGATAGGAATGCCAGACTGATCGGTAAGGTTACGAGTAATGGATTTTGACAAAAGTTATTTGTAAAGAATGTTTGAGAATTGTTTATCAATTGATGTGAATTGGTTGGTTTAGAGTTGGTATGATAACTATGAGAGTTATACGAGGAAAGATATATTTGAACCTTCACATTTATTTTCCTGGTCGACAGGCCAGTAACACTAAGCCAAATCCTGAAAAAGATCAATAAGTTTCAAATTGGTTCATTTTTCATCGATAGCGTTCATCATCTGGAGTTCTACAAGGTGATTCATCTGATCCAATCATGATGCTAAAAGTCAATCAGTGTATTACGCTGTTTGAAAACTGCTCGTCAGGACTATTCCAAGTAATACACGAATGTCGGCAAGAGGCTGCTTCTTCATGTTATTTCTTTAAATAAGTGTCAAAGCAGAAACTTTGGGGGCACGTTTTAACATGGAAGGATCTTTCTTCAAAGGGTCGATGTAGACGCAATTTGCCAAACATTTGAGCTTCCAAGTATGTCATCATATATAATGCTCGATAAAACAAGTTTTGTGGGAGTGAGCATTAGGGAATCGTTTTCCGTGTCATAGTGTAGGGTTCTCTCACTGTATTAGGTGCCTATTGTTCTCAGCAAGTAATAAGTTATGGGCATATTGCTTGCACTATCACTATACGAGTACAACTCTAGCTGAGTTAAATACGAGTATTTCGACGACTTCACGAGCAAAGGTCCCTATATATCTTATTTGAGCCACGGGTGAGGCACCGATGCAACATACAAAACTGAATTGTTAACCAATTTTGGAAATGGAAATAACTTAGTGCAAGTTGCCAGCATAAAGTACACTCTCAGTAATAAAGACAATCAAATAAAGAGACTACCGAAAGGGAGGCAATGCATAAAATGGCTGTTCTAGCTTAAGGAAAACAAAACTGCACCCAGGTCGGCGATCACTTTTCCTATACTAAAAGATGTATAATGACTCTCTTGATATTCTGCAAATAAGGATTGCAATTCACTGGTATGTTAAGGCCAAACTATACCTCATAAATGTATCTGGATTAAAGGCAAATATACCCGGTTTTTATATTACAGCGGATGGCTGATGTCTTGAGGTCCATAATTCCTAATACAATCTACTTATAACCCTTATAAATGCCTGTATCAACATTGTAGTAGTGAAAAGAAATTGTTTTCAAAGTCAAATAGACATTGGCCAATGGAAAAGGTGGAGCTAAGTACAAAGGATTGATCCTCAACCAGTAGTTGGATTGCTCTGGTCGACGGTCAATAAGGCAAAACAAATTATCATGCCTTGAGGGTCTATGCAAAAAGGCATCTGAGGTTTTGAATGTTTGCAGGGTTTTACACCGCTACCCGAAAAATATGTTATTTGATGTACCAAGACTTGAATAGTTCTAATCGGTTCTTAGAGTCATTTGCTACGAAACGACCAAAAAGTATCATCAATTTGTCGTTATCCTAAAGCTGTAATTCAACTCATTGAATATGTAAATTTCAGGAAAATGGATATTGCAAAACCAGCATTTTGGAAAACACAGTCGTAGAGACTGTCAGTTTTATAATCAAGACTCACTTTCCACATAATCTGCTTCTATTAATGAATTTTCAAAAACTCCAAGACGTACAACCTGGTATTGAAGTATAGATTACATAGATGCTCCCAACACTGAAGAAGATCTTTCATTGATTACTTGACATTGCATACAAAGTCCTTGGAAAACATCGACAATTCTCCAAAAATTTAGCTCGTTTTCTTGACGAGAAGAAAGGATTCTGAGGAAATTATCTGACTGTTACCATGGACAGCAGCTTCTCTAAACTTAACGTATCGCCTCGAAAATTATAAAGGATGAGGCAATTCTGCCAGTGTTGGCGATCTTGAATCTACACCGTTTTGATAAACAACCGTCCTAACCTTGGATTTTTTTTGGACCAGACTTTCACGAAAAAATATTTACTAACCTTTAAAGAAAAGTTTTGCTTAGCTACACCAGCGCTTTTTCCGGCATGCCTGGCTTTGTCCTACATTTTTTAACGAATATACCTTTCCAATATTTTTAAAAACAGGAAAATGAAGCCCAGTGATGTGTTTAACTCAGCCCACTATAACTTAATGCCTCAATTTAATGTTGGCTAAAATGGGCTAGCGAAACTTCCATATTTCCGAAGACGGATTCCATATCAAGGATAACGACTTAACAAGTGTTTATGAATATATTTACTTGGACAAAGATTGCTTTTTAGAGTGCGTAAGCCCTTCTAGGCTGTGAACCTAATGCCAGATTCCTACAATTAAAATATAAGCTGACGCGGCGCGACTTAAAGATTTTTGGACTAAGCGAGATAAAGTGGGCCGACGCAGGCGAGTTTAAATATCCAACAGTTACCACTTCCTGACTCTATTTTGAAAAATATTCTGCTGTTGTTCATGAGCTTGTAGCAATCTTACTTTTGACACAAAGGTCCCAAATCCTGGAAAAATTTCAACGAGTAATATACTCGTACCTCATAATTATTCGGCTTTACTCTTCTACGACATAGCCACTTTCAATCCATAAAATCAGCTTGGTGTCTATAGACCGACAGAAAACACTCAATCAAATTGACAATATTGCTTTAAGTCCGCATTTAAGAATTTCTCCCTTGGGTATTGGAACAGGCTTTTTGTATAAGCGATACAATACCCTGCCACTTGGCGAAACCGCGAAACACTACCTTTATGTACGTCTGGGTTACGATCGCATCAGACTCCAGGTACTCGGCGTTGACGGGGTGGATGTCTTTCTTCGAAGGTCTGCGAAATTCCATTAAAAGGAAATTACAAGGAGTACAATGTCTGAGTGCTCTGTTCCTACAAAAAAAAAGTGAAAACTTGTAACATGCATGTATCTGACATTAGATCAAATCACCATATTATGATAGCTAACGTTTGCCTTCGAACTGCAGTCTACACCGATGTCCTCGTGACCTTGGCGAAAAGTCTTGTCGGAAGATCGCAGGGAAGCCATTTTACGTGGTTACCTGCGGATACTCGGAAACGAATCAAAGAGCACAGGTAACTATCCACCATTATATCCACCAACAGAAAGTAGAAGATTTACCAAGTCCCCGTTTCGCTAAAACGGGAAGAGGTCCAGAGTAATTTAACTAAAAACAAGTGACATCAAAGCTGTGTACGGAGTCATCAAAAATTTCACAGGCGATTACAGCTTGCGCCTGTGATAAATTTGGACATGTCCGTGCTGATCTCTAAAGAGCATCAGTTAAAGGGATTGAAAGAGCAATCCAAATATTAAAAAAAAAAAATGTACCACAAAACCAAGAAGAGTTATCCGAAGTTCAAAAATTTCACAATTTGCATTGCGCCTCCCTCTAAGAGAGGAGTCATCCCCACAACTAAACACTTACACGAAGCAAATCAGGACTTGACAACTTTCCTTCGAAACACGACAAAGCTTCGCGAGCAATAAACCGTAAAACCTTCTCTGAAGAAACCTTCTCTAAAGAAATGGATGGTTACGGTTAATAGCCAGCTAATTTCTGAAAGTGCTTTTACCAATGAAATTGGCAAAATGAAAATACGTCGAGTATAAATCTAGCCTGCCATTGATGTTCATTGATTTTCAAAAATCGTTCGACAGCTTTGAAAGAACGTTTATATGACATGCTTTACGAAGATAACGCATTGTAATAGAATGTCAAAAAAAAATTGATATCAAATATGGCATTCCGCAAGGTTGCGTACTATCACCATTGCTCTTTTTGGTAGCGATATTTTGTCAACAAAAAACTGGGGGAATCTAAAAGAGTTCCCTGATCTATCTCGACCATGTTGGCGATGATGGCTTATTACAGAATTATGGACTTACACCAAATGGCCAATGGCACCGGAATATTTAATCTAACTCTTCAACAATATATACTCGTATCAGTACCTATTACAGGACAATAAGTCGAGAAAATGGATAGCATCCGACAACTTAAATTGATGGTGATACCGAACTAGACGTCATCACCCGTACATCGAAAACTAAGGCTGAATGCGGTATATTGTCAAAAATATGGTCAAGCTGTGAAATCAGCTTAACTACCAAGCTAAGCCTGTTCCAATCAAACGTAGATTTGTGGGCTGCATTACCTAGAAAATGGGAAACTCTGAGAAATCACTGTCTGTGAAATATATCCTCGTATATTTATTGCAAATGTTCGAGTCAAGTCGTGTCTCCAATGAACAACTTTATAAAAGAACAGGGCAAGAACGTATAGATGTTATTATCAAAAGCGAAAATGATAATGGATTGGTAACACCCTACTTAAAGGAGATTATTTAATTAAACAAGAAATGCAACTGAATTCATGGATTCAAGAAGCATGAATACAGAAAGATCCTGTGTCCTGTGATCGTATAAGCAGTCAAAAATAAATCTTAGAAACAAGGAGTTAAAACACATTGGCATAAATCGAACATGATGGCGTTTAGATGTACTTAAAGACCCCATACGAAGACACAAGACATACTCGTAAGTCCTTTTCTTTTTGAAAATTTCAATCAAGGAACTTAAAAGATCTTCCATTCATTGTGGTTCTATGGATACCAGCAAAGTCTACGCTTACGCCAATAACACTCATAACGATAACACGTATCCTCTCAAAAAGGTGATAATCCAACACCAGATGATTGTAGAGGATACCCTAATACGTGAACAGATGCATACTCGTATCCCGCTAAGAGTTTTCACTGTCCAATTAACTTTACCCTAATCCTAACCCCTATCAGCACTTTAAGACTTGTGCTGACACAGCTCGTAGTTATGTGTACACATATCGGGAAGAGGGCGTTTACAATGCATAAACTGGCATCATACACCGTCAATGCACTTAATTATATTTAATTATGCATTAAATCAGATTCTTTCCACCGCCGGTTAGATTGTAGTTATAAAGATCAATCACTGTGATGAGCCATAATTTTCCTATAAATAAACGCTACTTCAGCTCCCTGGTCCACAAAGTGTAGTCCTACTCAGAGACTTTGAATAAAAATACACTTACATCTTCCGCGCACATCTCTAGATCATGTTTTTGATTAAATGCGCTCTGGACTTTGGAGAAGTACGAGTAGTAGTAGTACTTGGGTTCGATTAAAATTTCGTTGGCAATCCATTGTGAGGACACAATCGCATAAGATGAGGGCAGATACCAGATACCAGATACCAGATATGAGATGCTATAGTTCTTCAAAACATGTAAATTCATAAATACGACGAAGACGACTACAACGATTACGACGATGTTGATGACGACGAAAGCGGCCAAACATCATCCAAGGAGTAACAGGCGCACGGTCATCTATTTTGAACGACCCACAGGGGCAGGATGCTAATTCTACTCTCTGTATAATTAGAGCGGCTGCTTGCAAAACTAAAGTCAACTGCATACCTCTGCTCCTAGTACGATTTAGCTTAACTTGGTATAGGTAGACTAGGACTACAAGTAGAGACCGAGGTAGGGGTACTAGTAAAGTAATTATTATTATCATGTTGCTGGTAAATGTCTATTAACATTATATAATACTCGGACACTGGACTCGGAATGTGGTGGTGATGGTTGGAGGTTAATGGTTGAGTGTGAGACAGGTTCCTCGTAGTGGGTTTCTGATGCAAAATAGACGTGAGAAGAAATTAAATTTTTTTTTATTTTTTTTTTTTCTATTTAATGGAAAATTGGAAAAGCCTACCAGTTGCTGAAGCTGGACAAATCAAAATGGAATGTGGTTACTATCACACATACCTACATATATATGTAGGAGGGGAATTTATTAAAAACTTTAATAGGAGTAGGAAATTCTGTAGAAGAAGTTGACGCTTGGACGTTTGTCGCTTTTGAGCTATTTTAAGCACGGTTGGTTTGTGAACCTCAAAGAACCTACAACTAACAGGGTCACGATGAAATCACTAAGGATATGATTTGGGCACTCATCATCGTCATGCATGCACAGCCATATAATTCAAGTGTCTATTGCTGAGCGACCAGTGAGCGAGTTCCGCCCGAAAATATTAGGCAATTTAATGTATGCGGGGATATAGTTACATTGTTATTCCCAAGCGTGGTGATGCTGAAGCTTATGCATATTTTTAGAAATTAGGAATTAGTTACCCCAAAGTGGCGGTGTGAGCTAATCTTGCCGTAGAATGAAAGTTTGAGGATAAGTCAATTAGCTTAGTCTGACATGGGGGCTCTGATCGTACTGATAAGCTCAAATAAACCTGTGAGCGTCTCCGTATCGGAAGTGGATCAGGTGCCTATGGCGATCGATATCTCCAATCAGAAGATCTAGAAAGAGGTAGAAAAGCAACTACTCTCAAATCTACCTGAGAGTCACCCGAAAGGAAGGTCAGAAGAAGATCTTCCCAGGTGAAACAAGGCGGCGGTTGTTCTGCAAATCAGCTCACGTCAAGGAAGTTAAAAAATTGCTAAGGACCAACTAGTCTTGAGTCTAAATATAGTACTGTTTTCTTTAAGGCTAATAGAAAATCACCAGGTTTAACCACCTTATTAATAGAAGTGAAGAACCCATAATGACGTTTGTTGCCACTTAGTCAATAGCTCTTAAAGGAAGGCCACATAAGTTGGCAGCTAAATGGATGGCAATGAGGACTGCCTCTTAAGCAGATCCTTATATCGAGCCGTAGACGCGGGGCTGCGTTCTAACGCGATAAATCGAAGTGCGCTGCAATTTGCTGTGGTGGGCTTTGGGAATTCTAGTTTTCCCGAATGCCATTAACTGATAATGACGGCCTTGCACATAACAAACGTTGACCGTATTCGGAAGAATCCAGGCTCTACTTCTCCCACGTTCAATCGGTGATTCATAAAGCTGGAATGCAATTACCAAATGTCGTTTGAAATGTTGAAATCTTAAAACTAACGAGAGGTATCTCCTGAGAAGATTACTAGAAAGTAGATTCTGTGTACCAAACTGGGAGATCGACAGAATCCTGATCATCGATGTCGGCTCAAAACCCTGCAACTAACGTGATGGGCCAAAGGCAATATAGTTTTCCCAAGAATTGGTTGTCAATATCAAAGCAAGCTACTCTCAAACTTATGATGCGGATTCTATCGACGCAGCGCCCCAGTTTCCCATAGAGAAGCAGCCCTACTGGGTCCTAATTCCTGTAAGATGCTATGATCTCTTCTTTATTAGTTCTAATATAAATCCCGGTCGTTACCTTATATTTGTGTTATGTTAAAGATGTTTGGTCGCTGCTGAATACTCTCCAAGTTGCAATTCAGCACTAGCATGGGAGAAGACTGTAGAAATCCAACCAAGGCAAACTGGAATCTTCAATTTAGAATCGGACACATTTACGTATATATTTTCAACACTTGGACGATCGACGATGCAATCGATGCTTTTATTGGTTTTCTGCCCAGTGTTTTCAAAAAGATCTACCGAGTCAGTAGGGCAATTCTCTGGTGGAGAGAAAAATGGGAAATCTTTTCAGCAGCTCAAGGATAGTGTGCAACCTTACTTCAGAAAACGCCATAGAGTAATCCTACAAGGTGGTGCCAAGCATTTGAAGGAACAGATATGAAGACATGATATGATGAATTGAATAGTTTCATACCAGTAAAGTCTTGCCTCGTCTTAGGAAAATTATAGCCAGGCTACCATCCTCGTCATCAATTGTAAGAGAGCATGGCTCTTGAATTGGTTCACACAACGAGACATGAGATACTCATAGCCTTAGTAACACACATTTTCTGGCTCCATCCCCATCTCAGAAGATAGTTCAGCTAATCAGGGAAATGTACATGTGTTCCCGTAAGTGATGTGATTATCTGAGTCATTTTCCACAATGCCTATAGAGTGATACTTTCATATGAAGGCATTCACCCTCTGTATTCTTCTCAACATCGGATGGGGATCTTGCTATCTAAGTAAGTAGCTTGTAGTGGCACGGCATGGATGGCAAAGCGGTTGTTAGGCTGCGAGAGATACAGCTTTGGTCACCCTCAGCGATGCCATTATACTCTCTCGTTAGGAGACTCCAGCAAACTTCTAAAAATCTCATCACTTGATTCAAAAGTTGCTTTTTGAGAATAGACTCTTTGGAATAACATGACAGGAATGAGTGGAAGGATAAACAAGTCACCAAACCAAAAAAAACTGGTATGGGATGAGGCCTGGTGTTCATTGCTAGACCCTAAAACTTGTTCAGACTAAAGTGTTGGCACTGTCAGCCAAGCCGAAAGAACTGTAAATATCCACAACTTTTATTGAGAACGACGAAGCAGAAAGGTCCATTTCGGTCTACGGAAATTGTAGGAATTAGATATCGGACCTATACTGCAACCGTATGCTGCGTTGTACTACAGTGAAAGAACCGACGAGTTTTTGAGGAAATTGTCACGGTAGGCCAACGGTCCAGCTTGTCACATGCACATTAGTTAGAACCCGCGGTCTGATATACAACAAGATGTGTCTCTGTTATTGTTACAGGGCACCACGCCACAAGCATTCATTCTGAACGCGGGTGTATATCACAATGACTTCCAGGAAAATATTAAGTCAGTCCATCACCTGCTGTATGATTTTCCTGTCCTCTCCGAAAAGAAGAATCGGAACTCTGGGTAGTGACTTCTTTGCAGAACTGTTATTGAGTCCAAAATTTAGCTAAGTAGCCTCCCAAGACTCATGTGACTATCTGGGTGGTTCCGATCTCGCTCTTCATAGGTTTCCGGAAGTAATTCTAGCGGCCTATGTGCTACACTGTTGGTCTAAGTGAACAGCAACTTCTCATCACAATGCGCCCGTCGGCCTATCTACAAACTTGACATTACTATTCAGCCAGTTATTTATAAAGATAAACATGGATATAGGACCAAATTAGTTGCCTAAGTGAAGTACAGGATACCGTTGATAAGCATAACGAAACCAAAGATTTACAATAGATTTATGGGAAATCGAAACTTTTTCGCACGTAATAATCTTTCCTGTGGCCCTCGCTTCAGGAGGCAACAAATGGCATCCTGCAGTCATTATGGATATGACGATTTGGTTATTTTTCCATACATTTCTGTCTTCAATTTAGTTCTTTTCCTTTTTGAAGTCTTTGATGAGGTCGGACACTCTCTGATGATGACCATTACAGTTTCTCAGAAATAAAGAAAGCCAACACACTCGTGCATCTCGGATTTTGGCATTCAATGCTGTTGTCGTGTCCTTTGCCTCACTTTTGTGAAAATGCAAGCCAAACCAACCAAGCAGCCAACAAATATTTTGTTATCATTTGACAAAAGGACATAAATCATGCTGTGACACACAAGATCACAAGCATGATTCCTAAAAAGGGGCATGAAAATAAAATCAAAAAAAAACGACTTGTACGAGACCTGAGAGTTGCCAAAAACTAAAGGAAAAAAACGCCAATCCCAACACACACTTCATTCGTTATTTCACTCAATTTTTGGTAAACGCGCGCGCCAGTGCGAATGCCCTGGCCCTCCTCCCAAAAAAAATTTCCAAACAAAAAAAAAAAAAACACAAAAGGAAAAGGAGCATAAGATCATCGGCATCATCATGATCATCATCATCAACATCGTTATCGTTTCGTATTGAAGAGCTCACAGTTCTTTCCAGGTTGCTCCATACCTTCTCTGCTTCATGCCTCCTGTGCTCCATCGTTTGCCCAAATTTTCGATTCGAATTTTTATATGCGACGATGTCTGATGTGTGCGCTGTATTCGGAATGGTGGGAATAAGCAACGCGTTTGGACAACGGCAGCAGGAGCTGAAGCAGCGAATTAACTGCATTATAAATATCCCGTGCAGCTCGACTGACTGAATGACTGACTACCGAATGTGCGAGTATACCTCGTTTTCTTAGTGTGCCCTTTCATTTTTTGGACAGCAACAGTGTAGTTTAAAAGTATGTTTCATTCAATATGCTAATAAACTTTTACTATTTTACCATACTAACACACAAACCAACTATCCTTCGATAGCTATCGTGTTGATTCCTGGTAATTGTTTCAAATTTTGTCAGCTTTTTCCTAGTTTAGAAGACGTCGAAAACATTTCGGAATGACATCTACTCCACATGTCCCAGTCATCTAAGCAGGTGAATTCTGACTCTTTCAAGTCGCTGTACAGTTCTTGGTCTAATCTCCTCCTCCAATCTCAATTCAAGCAGTGCCATAAATCACTTCATAAAGTCCATACCTCTGCGCCATAGATGCACATTGAGAGGATCAATCTTTTGTACAATGCTACCTCGATTTATCTAAGAGAGACATCTGCTAAGAAAGACTTCTGACCCCAGTGGATAGCGATTGTCAAGCGTTTCTTTTCGAATGATCTTTAAGGTATTAAGCATGAAAAAGTTATTTACTCGTAATACCTTGAAGTTGTACGTGCCCATCGTGAAGGTTTGCTCGGAACTTAGCAGTTGTGCATCCTTTCCCTATCCCATCTTCGCCAGTATCGGCAGCTTTGTTGGACATATAGTAAGTTTGGGTATGGCTATTCTCACTTCGTTACAACCGTCCTGGTGAATGGTTCATTCTGCCTTACAGTATGGAGAAATAATTTTTCCATATCCTCTGCACTGACTGCGAATCTACCGCTAAATTCCCTTTTACGACCTTGCAGGCTTTCGTTCGTGTTTTGTTCAGCTGTCATGTTCTTTATATTTTCTGCTAAAATTTTCGAACGTGATTCTTGCTGTATCATCTCCCAATTCCCTAGCGATTTTCTTCCATCTGGGAAGTCGATTCTCGTCGTTACATTTTTGCTCATAGAGCTCACGAATCACTCTAATTCTCCTTTGCGTTGCTCTAAATAATTTATGTTTTACTGTATGCGCCAGCCGGAATTTATCATCAAATCACGGCTTCGCAGAGACGGCATCTTTGATGGCTTGTTGGAAACTTTGCTATTGGATAAGACGGTAGCACAGCGGAAATCCTACCGTGAGTTGTTCGACTGCACGTGGTCTGTTAAGAGCTGTACTGAAAATCGTTTGCGTTTTTCTAATAGGGTCGACAACCGTGGTATCCTTATATCTGAGACTTTCGGTTCTTTCATAACCACTTTGTTTTTATTACCCCTAACCTAGATTACCATGCCCTTTGTGGCACTTCTTGGACATAAGGGGCGGCTAAACATGTGTGAGTAATCCCGTATGAGGTTATGGGTGCTGTCGTTGACTCAATTTAAGTTTCTCACAATCTTTACAAACTCTGACAACTGGTCAAAGTAGGTCTGAAAAACGATTGCCGACTCCAAAGGTTGAATGCAGGTTTCTTCATTCGACGTTACGTCCTGACTTGCACCTCCAATTTTACCATGCGTAGATATGGATTGAAACATGCAGTATCAAGGTAAATGTAAAGGAGGTAAAGCAAGCAATTGACGGGAACTTCAAGCGTAGTGCCACAAGTCTGGTTCATATTTAAGGCAGTCAGTAGTTTCCTTCTCTCAATAAACTTCGCCTTGCTTATTTTTAATGGCTACATCCTGTTTAGTTCCAATTTAGTCAAGTCAATAATTTTCGCTACAGATTGTCCTGTAATCCTCTTCATGGGCAGGTGTAATATATTCTCCGTAGCCGTCCAATTATTTCTGGACTGCACGTGGCTTCCAGATCCAAACATTCCATGCTCATCAACGATCACCTGCAATTGGAGAAGATCATACTTAAATGGAATTTACCGAGACCTGTAGATGGTAGCTACCACAAAGAGGTAAAACAAGGACTCTTAATGTGTAGTCGTAGTAGCAGCATTGGGAATCACCAGCTTGACGCCTACCCTAATCGAACAACACTCAACCACGCTGTTCGAAAGCAGGTTCATTTCACACTACCTAAATTGATCTGTTTGTTGGTAAACTTTTTAGTCATACTGTTAATATTTCCAAATCAGCGCCGCGAAAAAGGTCGACAACAAAAAAAAAAAAAAAAAACGACGAACGTTTGTATTTATTTGCCTTTTTGCGTATCCTGTGGGAATGCGCGGATCTTTTTAGTTCGTCGTTATTTTGCTGATTCTACATTTATAGATGGACTTACCAGACTCGCTGCACCAGGAAGGCAGACAGAGAGAGGACTAGTCGAATAGGGTCATTGTTCTTTACTCTTAATTCCTAAGTTGTAATAATAATGATGATGAAGAATCCCGCGTGTGCAACCAAGAAAAAATATAAAAAGATTCCCAAAAATCCATTCCAAATCATCGCCCTTTACCAAAGGCATAGGTAGAGGCATAGGGATACATATGAGTATGCAGCAGTAGTACTGCAGAAACTCTGCAACAGAGAAAAAGAATTATTTCTTCATTTGTCTCTGGTGGACATAGCCTTTAAATGAAATTTATTCAGTTGCAAGGCGCAAGGCTGTTTCTTAGTTTTTTGGGCCTCTTTTGAGTGTGTTTCTCTTCTTTTTTGTTGTTAGGACTTTTTCTTTGATTACTTGGGAAACGCGTTCAAAAGTGCAGCGTAGTAGAAAATGCAGCAGCAGCAAAAATTCTCTCCTTAGTTGTTGCACTCAAATGGATGATAGAATTTTTTAAATATTTTGTTAGGCCTTTTTGACCCTTTTTGGGACGTTTTTTTCGCCCCTGATTCGGACTTCTTTTTGGGCAGTTGCATGCCCTTTGGCTTGATTTGGGCAATGGTACGAACGCGCGCGAGCGCGCAACGGATTACTTTGAACTGCATGTGCGTAGCATTTTTTTAATTTATCAACTTTTTTTTTTGCTCTCTTATTTTTGAGAAGTTTTTGGAACTTTTTTTTGGAGCTAAAAAGAAAAGAAGGGATTCATTTCTGGAGATGCATTTCTCGGTGTCTTTTGAAAGCGTGTTTCGTGCAAGTCGACAGTGTGTGCGAGTGTTGTATCTACTTTGTATAGTATGTCCTGCGTGGTAATTGTTTTTTTTTCGTTTCCTTTTGAAAAGAAATTTCCTTCTTCATTTGGTCAGAATGCATTTGTTAGGTTCTTGTTGGCAATGTTGAGCGTTTGGTTACTAATGGATGCATGAATTTTGTGACTTCTTTTCGATGTTCGGCCGATGAGGAACGACGAGTGAATTTGATGTAAATAGTTGTTGTAAATTATACGGAAATGTTTTCATTTTTTTGTGGAAGTTTTCTTTTATTATTTCTTTGGTGAGGTATTCCACAAATGTAAGGTAAAACAATTTTTATGTGAAAATAATTGCGCATTGGGTTTGGTCATAAGTTATAAGTTTGTCGTGTCTTACAACCAAACTGGAACTGAAAGTGCAGACTTTTTTTTGGAAACATAAATATTCTGCGGCTCCCTGTGAAAGTCCGCATTAAGTGTCATATTTAGGGCAGCAGTCTTTTGTATTGGAGCCAATTAAAGAAAGACTGTTTAGAATTATAGTGAAGTGGTCTTTCTCAAAGTGCTTATAAGGACTTTTGGAATGCCATCGACTAGGATTGAGCCTCGTGAAAGCAGTATTGGCCAATAAATGCTGTTTTGCCCAAAAAAAAAAATAGATGATTCCTCTGCAGATGAACAGCTACAGTAGTATTGCTAGTAAGCCCTAGTTCAAGACATCCATGTGACCTAACTAGCAGCAACCGAAATGGCGCCTCGCACCTCGGGTGGCGATCACGATCACTTTGTCGATCGATCACGTATAACGATTTGATCATGCAACGTCAAAATCCTCCTTGACATAGAAAAATATTGTCCGCAACATTCTACAACTAGCGCGAGAACTTATGAAATACAGGGTAGGCCATTTCAATCTTCAGGATGTTTTTTGGTAATATTTAAAGAAAAAAGACGAATTATTTGCTGTAAAGGCATTTTTCGTTTTTTTTAAACCTTGCAAATTAGTTCTGAACACTTTCTGAATATGATATCGCAGAAATGGAATTGCGGAAATGCGCGGAATTGCGCAATGCGATCATTTTTCGGCATTTCCCATCGTATATTGTCTTTTAAGGCTTCTATGGTCAGTGGCTTTTTGACATAAACTTTGGACTTCAAATAACCCCACAGGAAGAATTCTGGAGGCGTTAAATCGGGTGATCGCGGAGGTCAGTCAAAATGAGGATTTTTGAAAATTAGGCGTCCGAGCAACGAAGGACGCAATAAAACTATCGTATCTCAAGCTGTATGATGTATGGCGCCGTCCTGTTGGAACCAAAAGTTGTCCATGGCGTTATTATTCAGAACTGGCATGAAAAAAATCAGTTATCAGGCCCCAATAACGCTGGCGGTTACGGGTGCTCCAGCATCGTCTTCGAAGTAGAACAGTCCAATAATTCTTTCCGCAAGCAACGTGGCTTGTCGATCGGTACAAGTCGTTGCGTTGATTGTCTTTTGTACAGAATAACTTCAAATCAGCTCTAATTGTGTGTCGGATAGACGTGCGAGATGCTCTACTCCAAAGAACTGCTACAACTCGATGTTATTGGTGATCCCTCAACGTTCTCATCAGACCACCTCGGACGACGTCGGTCTTGATGACTGACATTACCAAGTTTGCCGGCGGCGATAAATTGTTGGTGTAAACGCCTAATGATGTGGTCTGACGCGCTTCCCTAATTAGATATTTTGTACGATAAGAAAGATGCCTTTTCACAATTGAGAAGACGTTTTGAAGGTAAAGCTGCACTATAACAGCGCTTTATGGTAGCGTGTAATGTTAAATGTCAGAAATTCGCTTGCACTGATGCTTCGAACGCAGGCTGTCATTAACCGATCTGAAGACAGATATCAAAGTTAGAGCGTTGCCAGTTTCAAAGGTTTAAATGGTCCACCCGTTCCAAACTGTTCATGATAGTAGTAAGCGAATTAATGCGCTTATAGAAAGCGTAGTGCCGCAATTGGTTGCCAGTATGTAATCAACAAAATTTTGTGGTAAGAGACAGCAAGCAAAAACCAACCGACCATGAAAGCTCAGTCCAGGGACAAAGGCACTTACAATCGATTTAATTTCCAGTAATCCTAAAACCTGAAGACCACTCAGCTAATCTTTCCTCTTGACCTATGTATTGTAGTTTGAAGGGCTTATGACACTATGGACGGAGATACTTTGCCATTCCAACACGTTAATGGTCCGTTTTTACAGTCCTTTTGTAGCTTACATTCTGGCCAATGTCAGTACCTAGAGCAGTCGAGCTCAAGCCGTAGTCATAAACTGCACGGTTTAGAAGAAAGCGATCTCTTTAAAGCTGTAGGTTTGTCTGCGTAAATGCATGAATGAAGACAGAGAGTTATATTCTTTGTTTGCCATAAAATCGGAAGTAGATTGTGTGAAGGCGTAAGAAAGGATGCAAGTAACATTTTGGCCTCGTCACGCGCTTTGGCCAAGCTTACGACCAGGACTATTTACTTATTTAAGCGGCGCTACAGTTTTAGATGAACCTGAGTCCCAAGTAACAAGCTTCTCCAGTCAGTCTGGTCTGTAGATAACTGCCTCCAGTGGCGCACTCCAAATCAGTCGAAGTCCCCTTCTACTTGTGCGCGCCAACTAAGGTGAGGTCTTCCTATACTGCGTTATCCCTCCAGATTAGATTCAAAGACTCTGTAGGCCGGAGCAGATCAGAGTACAGCCTTCTTAATTTGAAAGAGTTATATGTATTACTCGTGTAAAGCCCATGCCTGTGTGTCGATTCCAAGATTTTGGGTAAGGGGGCGCGTTTGCAAGTCCGGAGATATCTTGGATTGTAGGACAAGCTCGCATCATCGGAGATTTTCGAAGTCCTCAAAAGCAGACGTGATGAAATTTTCACCACCCACATATTAAATCCGCACTTTGCGTACAACGGAGAAGAACCACAACGGACGTGTTAGTCTCGTAGTAAGACCAGATATATACTATCAACAAACAAAATATCCTCGATTGGCAACATACAAGGCAATCCTTGTCGATTGATAACTACAATTTCGAAGAACTCGTAGCTTGAGAGATGAACTCTTATAGTTTACAAAAACTCTACAAATGACGTATGATATATGGCCAGAGTGCGATGAGGTTGAATGAAGGATAAGATTCAATCCTTTAAGAAGCTGAAAAACGACGGTTTTTTGTGGCTCGACTACATTGCATATTTATACAACAATGCAATGCCGTAGCTTCGTACAACCAGCTGCGAGACGAGAAAGAAGACGTCCTACAAGATTGAAAGCAGAGTATACAGAATTGTCGGACATGCATCTTGTCTTATCACCTTCCGAATTTGGGATCCTTTACCTGAAAATAGACTACTGTTACTGTAACCAGCCCAAACAGATAAGCTTGTGTCGCACTTGCTGCCTTAGAACAGTTGCTTTTGTCGCTCCTTAACTCCCGTCATTTTCTTCCTCTTTATAGCTATTGCCCCAAAATTAAATTAAATTTCCGTCCACTATGCTGCACTCGGAAGCTTCTTCCCGTATTTGCGATCTTTCACTTCTGCTGATGGGAGAGTGTCTAACGTACGGGCGAACATTCTTTTCAATTTAGCTTGTCGTGAGTATTTTAAAGAACTCCTGTTCATTCTGCCTTTGTAACCAGTCTTTTTGGCTCTAATTTCACACGAATCAGATCTTTACTGTCCTTTAGAGCCTTCTCTTGACCAAACTTTCGAATTCCCCAACTGCTACTCGACCACAACAAGTTTCATTCCAAATGTCATCCATAAATGGTTCTTGTCCGCACTTTGACACTTTACACAATCCACAAATAAAACACCCTACGGTCAGCTAAAGAGAAACGATTCCGTCGGTCTCGAAGTTGAAGGCAGATAATCTGCCTCTATTCCGCACTGCACGATGCTGCTGTTAAATCCAATTAAACAAGTCGCACGTATACCCAAGCGTTCGCTCTTCAACCTGCGCAAAAAGAAGTAGGTAAGCCATCACAAAGTTCTTTGATTTTCAACTATCATTTCCTCACTCTTCTCCAGAGACTTTGGTGTCTGCAATCCCGTCACCCTTGGCAAAGTATCTCCGGAACGACCCGTACCAGAAAACATCCGAAAGCCGGCTTACTTCTATGAATACATGCCACCAGGCAACACCATCGGCGAAGTGGAAATAAAAAATCGCGAACAAGTCCATCGACTCCGTGCCAGTTGCAAATTGGCTGCAAAAATCCTCAAGTCATGTGAGGAAGTCGTCAAGGTGAGCTTCTGATTAATATCGACCAAAGAACCACGACGAAAACACTTCTTATTTGCAGGCAGGAACAACAACAGACGAAATCGATGCCTTTGTGCATGAGAAAATAATTGCAGCCAACGCGTATCCATCGCCACTGCGGTATGCTGGCTATCCAAAGTCCGTGTGTACTTCTGTAAACAACGTCGCTTGCCATGGCATCCCAGACGACCGCCCCCTCATGGATGGGGATATAGTGAACGTGGACATAACCGTTTATTATAATGGTTACCATGGTGACTGCTCCAAAACCTTTTTGGTGGGGAATGTAGATGAGCGGGGTCGTTATTTGGTCGAATGCACAGAGCAATGTCTTATGGAATCGATTAAACTGTGTTACCCGGGGATGCCGTTCAATGCAATCGGTCGATTCATTACTGATTTCTTGAAGAAGAAAAAGTTGGGCCTCATCCCAGCGTTTATAGGCCATGGCATTGGGAGCTACTTCCATGGGCCTCCGGAGATTATGCACTATAAAAACAGCGCGCCTGGTATCATGGAACCTGGTATGACATTCACCATCGAGCCTATACTTACGCTCGGTGGACCAGATGTGGAGATTCAGGAAGACGGCTGGACGGCAATGAGCGTCGACGGGGCTAGAAGTGCTCAGTTTGAGCACACAGTTCTTATCACGAAGGAGGGGCCTGAGGTCCTAACCACCGCCAACTAGAGTCGAATGAAACACGAATTTGTGTCGCTGGTGTGCATTTTTTTTTTATTAAAATTAAGTTGCAAAGTGATTATTAGTGTCCTATTTGTCTACAAATTGATTGGATGAGTCTGCCTACACTAACGCAACCTGTTGGCTGGTTGCTTTTGGCAGAGGCTTCTGTATTGGCAGGAACAGCTTGAACTCGGGTGGCAGCTCGTCTTCTGAGTAGAGTCTGTCGGAGAAGTACACCCTCCTGATCCTGCAGTTTGCGTGAATTTGTACTCGTAGTGTCTCTACGTAGTTAGTTCCGTATGCTCTTCGCGTGAAGTCGGAGAGATTGAATTGGATTTGATTCCATCCTTCGTCCAACCGCATCGGCATAGTGCAGATGAATGGCTTTACTCTGGTGGTTGACTGATAATTGCTCGCCCGGAAGCGTCTTCTTACATTCTTATCATCAAGAACCTACAAGAGGATACCTTATAAACGCTGAACAAAAGCAGAATCCCATGTGGTCATCACTTACCTGCACTTCAAATGTGAAATACTTTTTCAAATTCTTGATGATCATCACTAGGAAGGGTAACTTAATACCCAGTGTCGTCTTTGGATCGGCTGGACATGTGATAAACGTTGTACTAACGTTAGTTCCAACGATTTCAAGCACCAGGCTCTGGATATCGTTGTCGGTAATACGTTTTATGTGTCCATTTCGAACTTTCTTGTCCCAGATTTGTAGAGGTTTACTGCCGATGCTGTAGAGGATTGAGAGAAATCCTGATTGAAATGTGTTTTTAAACATTGTGCGCGGGTTCTACTGCAAATTTAGATAAGTGCACATGAATTTTGATGCTGTAATGAGGTGAAAAGTTAATTTATAACATCGATCCGCGGGATTATTTTGTTTATGTCGATTTTGTTCATGTTGCCAAAGTTACGGCTGCTGATTAGAGGACATTTTTCACTGTACTGTCAATTACGAGGGAAATTATTACTAGCGGGTGTGTTCGTAAAATCGTCTTTGTTGTAAGAGGGATAATTTTAGTAAAAACAATTCTCAATAACGTAGGTAAATAAGTGTGGTCAAATTTGATAATAGCTTTCTCGTAACATATCATTTTCCGTTAATTAAATTCGACGAAAAGTTGATAAAAAAAATTACTTAAAATATGCTTACACTTTGTCATCCATCGTCGATCAGCAAGCGAGGAAAGCCTGTCTGTAACGTAATGAATTGCGGATTTTAGGAAAACTTTAAATCTTCATAGTTGTTCATTTTGAAATTTTAGGTAGCTGACGCGGAGATATGACTAATTATTTGTTGAATAAAACTGTTTTGTTTTAATTGTACCAATCCTACCCGAGGAAGAGCTAAAAATACTCAAATCAACATCCAATATTCTGCGATGTGATGTCTATTCTATTATAACAAACAACGTTTCTTCCTGCAGGAAAACAATAACCAAATCCGGCGTCAGTTAAAAAGATAAACTGTTTAAATAACACGGCAATGCAAACTATATGAATAACGCCAAAATACCAGTTAATGTTCCGAAAAGCCAGCTAGAGGTTGAAGAAAAAACATGCCTTCCAAATGCGGACTCAGTACATCGGCATCCAAACCTTTCGTGGTAACCGTGGAAGCCTTAGGAGGTTTTCAAAATGAGTTAAATGAGAGTAGTGCAATGTCCAAACGAAGAAGGAGACTTACTGGAGTGTATTACTATTTTAATGAACTTTAACTGTTTTTTTTTTTAAATGCTATTGCGCTTTTCGTAAGTATGAATGAAAATTACTCGCGAACAATAAATTTACTTACGTCACAACAAGGAAAGCGACGAATAAATTCAAGACAGCCTAGGCTATACAGTCTTTTGTGACAGAAAAATGCTACTTGAACTCAAACGATTGCTACAATTGATAGTCATGTGTTGAGCTTTAATATACGCATCGCTGACATTTAGTGATAGTGAATGTATAAAGTTGTAGCTGCCCTAGTTATGCTTAGATATTTGATGCAAATTTATCTGTCTGCCTTTTCGGGAGCGATCAAGAGTCGACCTCAGAATTTCGCTATCGCAAAATCATTTGCAAAGTCAACTTGTGCTGTTCCAAATGTGCGTACTTCAATATGACGAATATTTGCATTTCATTCGCGTGTACCTTTCTTTTCTTTCTAAACATAGCACTTACCTACATAAAGAACCTCCTTTGAATGAAATGCCTTATTCTTTCATAGAAAGACAAGTAATCGCTTCAGTGATAAAGTGTCCGCTTCAGTCTGATCTGAGCCTAGGTCAGACATTCACAACGAAAGTACTCTTCTATGTGATCATCACGTTCAGAGTGATCGTTATAGGAGGTGGTGACATTTAGTGAATAGTGTAGCATGTAGAATGGCTTTACCCTGTTCTGCTAAGGGGCAGCTGACGTCGGAAAATATTCGTTTGGACTCCCAAAAGCAGCACTAATTTAAGCGGTCCTATTGAAAAACACAAGTTAAATTCAACCATCCGATTCAGTTCAGTGAATCCTTGGTATCTCGCACTAATATTGAAGTGATCACGTGTGTAAGCAGGGTAGCATAGATGTATAAAACGCATATACGAGGTGAAAAGTTTCCGACCGCAACGTAAAGATAGCGGCACTCGCCAATAAAAGCCAGTGAATCCTAGTTGTGCATGTTTTGACAGTTACTTACCGAAGTTTCAGTCATTTTGGAAGCGCAGTTTTTAGTTGACAGTCGTTTGAGTGAGTCGATGTGAGTGTTTTTTGTGAAAATGTGAAAACTCTTGTTTTTGAAAGGCAATACGGCGAGTCTGCACCATCATTTACCACAGTGAACGTGGCCGTAAGAGTTTGGGAGATGATGAACGTTCGGGACGTCCAAAAACTGCAATCACTGACGATAACATTGCTAAAGTTCACCAGATGGTGTTAGACGACCGCCGAATTAAAGTGAGAGAGATAGTAGGGGTTATGAAAAGAACGTGTTTGTTACATATTAAATCAAGATTTAGTCATGAGAAAGCTGTCCGCGCGTTGTTTGCCGCGTTTGCTTACGTTAGACCAAAAACGTGTTCGAATGAACATTTGCAACACTCTGTTGGCACAGTTTAGGCGCAATAAATCCGAGTTTTGGCGTCGATTAATCATTGTAGATGAAACTTGGATACACCATTATAGCGATTTTTTTTTGGGATAGTAAAGGAGTTATCTTAATCGATTATCTTCAAAAAGGAAAAACCATTACAGGAGCATACTACGCATCATTACTTGCCAAGCTGAAGGCAGAAATTGCGGAAAAACGGCCACATTTACATAAAAAGAAAATCCTGTTTCACCAAGACAACGCGCCGTCTCAGACCTCAGCGGTTGATATGGCGAAAATTCATGAATTACGGTTTGAACTGCTTGACCATCCGCCTTATTCACCAGATCCAGCCCCAAGCGACTTATTTTTGTTCCCTCATTTAAAAACTCGGAGGACAGAGATTTTCGTCAAATGAGGAGGCAATCACCTTCGTGAACAATTATTTTGCAGAGAAAAACGCGAAATACTATTTGGATGGATTAGAGAGATGGGAGCATCGCTGGAAGAAGTGTGTAGAGTTACAAGGAGATTATGTAGAAAAATTTTAAGAAAAAATGTCTTGTATCATTGTTCGGTCGGAAACTTTTTAGACAACCCTTGTACTTCCCCACCTCTTCCATCTGTTGTTCACTTTATAGTCAATTGCCATTGTGATTGCGTATGTATCCGCTTGAGAGCAAACGCGAGTTTGCCAACGAGGAGCGAAGTCCTAGGTTGTCGAAACCCCAGCCATTTAAAGTAGGTATCAAGTGTGTGTAAGGGGGCATTCATTAGTACGTCCAGGGCAGTGGCGAGCGTTCCAAATCAACCCCTGTGCATGTTCGATTCCTTTCGATTCTGATGAAGGCAGCAGTGACTTATTTGTATAAAAGCTTCCGCAAAACTATCGAGGCATAGGATAGAACTGATCTTTAGCAGCAATATTATAGTTGAAATGATACATTCTTGGGTTTTAAATCCATATGACAACGTTTTTCCATATCATATCTGGCATATCAATCTGTCTTAGATCGTTTTAAAAATCGCTGTCTGTATATCTAGAATAGCTTTTCAGCCAATTCGTACCGTCTTTTTGTGTTTCAGTGCCTTAACCAGGACAGTGATGTAATTCTCACTGGGGATTCAATATTCGATTTAATGATACGAACTCAGTCCTCTCTTATGCTGTAATTGGTAAAAAGTTGTCATCATTGAAAGAATTCTTTTCTAAGTCTTGATTTCTGTTCGACTAGATAGGAGAACACTTGCCTGCTTCTACTCACAGTTTTAGTCTTTTAGTTTGCTCCAAATGCAATTGGTCTACTACTAATCCAATCCAAACAAGTAAAGTAAAGAATCCTTGAAAATTGAACGCTCCTGTCATGCTTCTTCAAAGGCTGTGTTTTCACTGACAAAATCCTGCTAAATTGCTCCAGCTTCACTGTCTGAGGATCACTCCTATCTTAATTTGTTTTCTTATTTTCTATATCAAGATAGTATCAAACGCTTCCTTTTACATCAACCCCTCCTAAGCTATACACTTCTATACCCGAATAGTCATTTGATGTTTGAACTTATTATAAAATGTGCTACAGATCTTCAACCACTGTCAGGTTTCACAATCAAGTCACACACATTACCCCACAAGCTCACAAACATTAATTTTTTGAATAATTCGATCGTGAATTTGTCAAAGCGATAACCCTTGTTACGGTCGCAGTTTTTTTGTTGTATCTCAGCCCCCCTTTTACCTGTGCCTACTCTTATATCACGCTCACCACACAGGTGATAAAGTATTGTACAATATTAGTTACGTCAATCGCAACCGAACGTGTCACCGCATACCGGGTACCAGCGTCTGATCGAGCTTATGATTAATCAATTAATCTTTTCACCCTGTCACTCTCTCAGAAATTAGGCGCTGGTGTTTCCCTCTCTCCCTCCTACAATTTTTAATGATGAACAAAGAATAAAACATTTTTCCAGTTTTGTTTTTTTTTTTTTTTTCATTAAAAAGTTCGATAACCTTTATGCGGCACCCGGCACCATAATCATTCAAACGCAATCGATGTTATCGTTATGCTGCATATGATCAATCCGGAAGTTATTTTTGTTATATTCGACTTCCTAGGGAACATGGAAAAGATATAAGTCAATCGGACTCCAATCAAATCAGATTCGGTGAGTAGAGACTAAATATAGATTGGCGAAAAGAGTATCTGATTCTATGAAGAAACGAATCTGATATACGGATACATACGAGTACACGTACCGTTTATGGGCTGACTGTTCTACTTCGCTCATCACTTATCGCATGAGTTTTGTTTAAAAAAAAAAAAAAACAAAAACAGCGATAGCAATTACCATCAAACAAATTAAAAACAATTAAGATAGCATTGCAGTAAAGTGGGAAGGGCTTTTAAGTCACGAACGACTGCATGCAAGTGCTATTTTTACGCTTTTTACAGTCAAGGAGGGTTTTCGCTCTACTAAATGCTTTATTTGGCAAGATCTCCAACTTAGGTATGAACTTTGTCTCTTAAGAGATCTAATCAATTCAAATCTGTACGTTGCCTAGTAATCTTCACATTGGGAAATGATGTATCTACATAAGTACTCGTTGGTCATTCTTATAAGGAACAGTTGGCAATCGAAAACGACAACCAAACGATTTCTTGTAACTAGCGCACGTAACTATAATGGTAGCAGCACCATCAATGAACCGGACATATCAAAGCGGCATACGGCATGGAAAACTATAACTCGCAAATTAGGGGAGGATCGGCTTAAGTCATGGTTCCATAACACAAGCAGTTTATAAGGAACATATCGTCAACAATGGTTCTTTTCCCTATTGGAAATAGTATTTTACGTAGTTTTTTCTTACACATCCGCCTTCCATCCTTCATACTTAAGGAGGAAGCTCGGTCTTTGTTTTCATCTCGAACTTGGCGTCTGGGATTCAAAGATCTGGACTTGGAGTTCATAGAGCTCATATGGACCAAACACCTCAAAGAAACCTAAAAATGATTCTTTGTTTGTCGACAGAATGTATGAACATGGTTTTGTCCGCTATGACAACATCGCATCACATGCTGGACTAACTTAGTCAAAATTCCGAATTTGAAAGCTTGGATATGAGATCTTAAGGTCGATGAGTAGGTGTTGAGCTTCCACTTGAAATTTGTTGGTACTCGTATTTTCTGGGATTTGTCGTACAGTGGTACTTCCAAGTTTTTGTACGAGTTTTTGAAAGGCTTAAGACGTTCACATACTCGTATAAAGTTGGATAGGATCTTGTAAGAGACATTAACAGAGACATGCATGTCATTCTACATATTTGCTCGTACTTTCTTTCACTCTTATACTCTTGTAATGATTTGGTTCACCCACCCTTCGTGTTTGTGAAACTTTTCCCTAATCAACAACTGATACCCAACATAGTTCGCATCTTAAGAAAAATTCTCCGAAACTTTAGAATAGACCTACGTTCTTACCATCCTGGTAGATGGGTCTGACGAGGCAGATATATTTTTTCTGCATAATTTATTTCTAATATTCAATGGATTTGCAACCAAGCCAGCAGGTCAACGGATTAAAGGTATTGTTTTCAAGAGAAGCTCTCACTGATACATTGAGGCCAGCGACCACCAGATTATCAAGCACAGCGAAGATGCACCTGAAAGAAAAGTCACTAAGTCTATCTCCAAGTCAAATCTTAAATTCAAGAATCCCAATTTCAAGAAACCGAAGAATCCCCTCCAGGGTGATCGCATTATGAACTTCAGCACATTCTCAGTAAAGTCAGAGACATCTAATGCACGAGTATGTAAGTTCTCTAAAACGGCCAATGAAACTGCAAGGACGGAGTTGGTGCTAATCATTTCCTCTAGAGTTGCAATTCAAATTGGGTTCGGTCCCGTTCCACTAGAGAGCGGAACCTTAAACATGGTTTTTCTTTAGCGGGTTGTTCCTCCGGTGGATTCCCAGACTTCTTGAACCAAAGCATTGATGTTTGTTGCTTGAGTTCGTCTAAACCATTTAAGCTGACGCATTTCGTTCTTTCTATCATGGCAAATGTCACGGTTTAGCCCATACTGAACCTTAACGTGGTCTCATTAGGACTTTATTTGTTGTATGAGAGAGAAATTCGGTATTTAAGTTGCCTTCTTGATCCAAAGAAACAGCGGTCGGCGATAGCACGATTGATCATTTTGAAAAAGTCGACAATTTGCCATTCATTTCTCAGATTGTATTTCATCGGTTTTTTGGCGTCCGCAATATCTGCATTCGTACTTTAATCGAATACAACCAGATCCTTTGTAGGGGTCTAGGAAACGCATGCTAGCTAGCACGAGAGGTCCCTCCACTAAATCCGTGCAGGCTATGTTTTCAAACTACGCTGTCGAAGGTTATGTTAGGTTAGAGTGGATCATGTTAAGATGTACTACGACCAGTTGTAAGTCCATTATGTTGCCACTGGGAGAGCGTAGAAGGACGATTCCAAAGGAAATATTGCAATCGAAAGGATCTCCTGATCAATTCATCAAAATCAGTGATCTTCATAGAGCAGATAGTTTTTATACTGTTGAAGTGGTAAATGACAAGAGATTGCGTTTTGATACGTACCAAGGCAGAGAAGTTATAAAAGGAATTGGCCTGCACCAAAGGTAAAAGGCGTTTCCATCCCTTTCTCCAGCGAAGCTCAGTATTTGAGCGGCATCTTGGAAAATAAATTTCTTTGGACTAAGTTTGCTGCGTCAAAGATTTCCAAGGACCTTTCCGGTTTGGCTGATTTTTGTGAGAACAATGACGAGATCATGTGCGCTTTCCCTGTGAATGTCCAACTTATACTCGCATCAGACTATGATGGCTGATGAAAAGTTGTGGGACTATCGTTCTTTTTTGTAAAGGAAAAAACTAGTTAGGACAATTTTCAGCATAGTACCCAGCCCTCTCTTTAGAAATTTTAACCGGCCATTGAACTTGCAGGGCGCTGTCGAGAAATCTTCTTCCGGAATGCCTTGCAGCCCCTCGTCACGTTTCGTCGGCATCAAAACGCTCTTTTCTTGGCAGTCCTCAGCTTGGAAATAGAAAACAGTCGATCAGAGTCAGATTCGACGCATATGGTGGGTGATTAATCACAAAAACTGATATTTTTAGCCAACAATTCGGTTACCAATTACGACGAAAACGTAAGAGAATTATTGTAAAGTAAGCACCGTCCGCCCGTGCTGGATGAATCCGGACACACGCGCCGTATCCGTTTCAAAGATCGATTAAGTTCATCTTTATAAAATATTGCGTTGACTGTTTTGCCAGGATGGACAAATTCATTGTGGAATGTACTGCGGGAATTCAAAAAAAGAAATCGCTTGATTTTGGGACGAGAACTTTAACCGCTACCCTTGTGGCAGCGTTATTCTGTGGTCTAACCGTTTGTGAAACCATCTTACTGGAAAAACCATGATTTTTTTGCAAGTAGCAATTTTATTTACACGATTTTCGTCTCGACCTTCGACAAGCATCCATACGCCTTTGTTTCCGGTCATCTGTTAGCGTATATGGAGCAAATTTTGCAAAAAAAAATCGTACAAAGTGCTGTGCTTCCTTCACTGATGTGTTCAGGTGCTTTTACTTACGCTACAGTTCGGGGTTTACCTGGGCCCCAACTTACAAGCCACTCCAGTTAGTCTGTTCTTTAATTAATTGACTGCGCACTCCAAGTAGGTTAAGGCCCCTTCTACTTGTGTGCGCCGACTAAGTTAAGCTCTCCCTCTACTGCGTTGTTTCTCCGCGTTAGATTCGAAAACTCTGCGGGTCGGAGCATTGGTGTTCAGATGTCCTTGCCACCTCAAACAACTGATGCGCAGTTTTCCGACCACGTTGTATATCTCCGTCAACGCAAACGGGGCTGAATATTTTTCGAATGATTTTTATCTCAAAACGACTGAGGATATCTTCATCCGCTTTCGATAGGGTCCATGCTCAGATAACATTTCAACCGTGGCTGGTGGATTCGAAGACACATCTAGCTGCAAACGTTGAACATTCTCGCTAAATGTCTAGACAGTGAATAATAAACAAAGTCGTTCGGTTTTTCTTTTTTAAATTTATTATGTTGGTGTTTACCGCTAAGTATTAATTACAACTTGTCTTTATTACAAATAATTTTTCGGTTTTCTTTTTTTGTTTTGTTTTATTCCCTTATTAAATCTTCTTCCCCGTAGCGTTTCCTTGGGGAACTGATGAAGAAGAAGACGAAGAAGAAGAAATAGAAGTAGACTTTACACAATAGTAATTATATGAAACAGTAAAAATAAGTTTTTCTTAATTTTTCTTTTGTTTTAAATAAAAAATACAAATTACAGCACAAGAGAGAGAGGATGCATTTCAACTTCATCAATTCAATCAATTGTCTCGACCCCTCTCACCAAAATTCTCTGACGAACATGGTTCTTTATCTTTTCTTAAATACTTAATTTTTTATTTCTTCTTAAATTTGTGAATTGTTTTCGGTTTCGATTACAGTTTAGGGCTGGGTAATCCTTTAAGATTAAGAGATGTACAAACAGAGAGAGGCAATGGAGATGGGGTGATTGGCTGGCGAGGAGGGGTGGAAGATGGATGATTAAGAAACGATTACTGATAACTATAAACTACAATCCGAATAGTAGCTCCTCTGGGCGACCACTCGCGTGCTTTTCTTATTGTACTCGGTGTTTGTGTGTAACTTGGCTTAGGCTGGAAGTTGAAGTTTCTTGCCCTTCAACACTTTGGTGATGTACAAATAGAAGAAGTCACAATATAAAATCGTTTGTACGACGCCGGCAAATATCGGGATCAAATCATAGTGCGACTCCACAACATACCGGTAGACCCAATTCAGTAAATACAATGCTCGATACGAACCCAATGCGAACAAATAATGACTGGTGATGGATTCGGCTTCTCCTGTTTTGCTGACCAAAAATAGCTGCGGCAATATAGCGACCGATTCCAGATAAATGGAGAACGTCCACAGCACTTCCATGAGTGTGAATTCATGATTGAGAACCAACGATAGTAACGCGCACGGAATTAGCAAAAACTCAATGCGGAACGAATCGTGATTCGTGTCATTGGTGGCTTTAAATTTCACATACATCAGATAGATGGTTGCTCCAGAGGCGGCGATGAACACCACTTTCATCACAGAATTGTACAGACTCACATAGGTGGTGAAGAAATCCAGATACCGGGTCACATAAACCACACAAAATAGAATCTGTGATTTGCCAGAAATGCCCGCACACGAACGCGTCTTCCAGATCTTAAGCAGCAGGATGATTATCGCTAGTAAGTGGGACAGATCACCGGCCAATCGAAAAATATTCATTGTGTCGTGTCGATCGAGTGCTTGTCGGGGCGCTTAGCAACCAAAAACGGAAACGAAAAAGAAAAAAACAAAACACAAACGGTCAGCGTTAAATTGAAGTGAGAAATTTACAAAATTTTGGAACACCGCATACACGATTCCAAAAATGACGTGGCCGATGTGGCTGCTGGCTGATGAGATGGTTCTCAATTCTCTATCTCTTTCGCGCTGTACGAATGTTGTATTTGCAGTGGTTCCTCTGTCGAGTTCTCGTTCTGGTTGCACGCAAATTTTTTTGACAGGTTGCACTGTGTTTTGACGACGCCGGATTTGTCTTCGGCTCGGGCTTGTATTCGAGATGGCTTATTCAGCTGGAATCGGTGAATTAATTGCAATTTAATGAATGGCAAATGCAGTGGGGAATTGAATTTGTTTACCTGAGTTGAGTTAATTGTTTGCAAACGACGGAGGATTTGCTGGAAAAAAAAAATGTCTGTGGTCGATAGCACAAACACAAACGTCGACGTCGAAAAATCTGACAGCTTAGTTTCGATAGGGAAAAATGGTCGGTCGGTTGGAGTTGGTGAGTGTGAAGTTGGTTGGAGTTCGAAAAGTGATATAGAAGTTGGTGGCATTGCCAAATGTGTGAAACAGTGGAATATTTAGGAGAATTTTGGAATGAAATATTTATTTTGCATGATAATGTCATCGCACGCATGATTTTAGACGAGGTAGGGTCTGTGGTGACGCATTTCTTCAGAATCTTCTAATAGGAGTGTCTATTCTTAGATTATTCTTTCGAATCACATCTTTCTAGGCCTAGAACAGATGTCTCTTGTGTTTAACGTAGGTACCTGCCGTGAGGGCTTAAGCCTACGGTGCGTCTTCGCACAAGATATCAAAATAATGCGTTGATAAGCGCCCTTCGGGTAGTACAAGTACTACCACCAGTACCAGATTCGAAGTCGTGTGTAAGGCACGAACTTCCCCTTTGGTGAAGGGTCGAGGCCTATCTAATACCTCAGCCATTCTGTGGGTCATGGCACCCGGTTGCAATGCAACTCCACATCGAGCAGACCAATTGGTTCCATAGCAATCCCATGGTTTAACACAGGTCATAGTAAACTACACACATGCTAAGCCATGAGATGTCCAAGAACCATTCGGTCCATTCTCCCCGCGATTTTGGGTTTAAACCTACAGCCACCACGATACTCCCACAAGGGGGCCAACTCCTAGGTCAGGCCGGAACCATAGTTCCGGGGGCTCCTGACCTCCCGTGGTACCAGAATATAGCTTCCGGTCGAGCTTCGCAACCTTGAGGTTACTTCCAGTTGGGCACCTCACTGCCCAGGACTGGCGGCCTTGCAACAATTTCAAAATCTCAAAATCTACAAACTTCCCGCTAGCTGCCTACTGCGCCTTCTATTGAATATATCTTTTGCAAAACTACGGGTTCTTTCAAACCGTACGGTATCAGTGATAGTTGCACTGACATCGTAGGTCTCACCATTAAAGGTGATGCCCATAGCCTGCAAGTCCCTTATGTCAGCGTAATTGGGACACTCACATAGGACATGAAGCCAGTCCTCATAGGTAGCTCCACATGAGCAGCTCGCAACCTCGCTAAGCCCCCTCTTTTGCAAGAAAGCATTGAGAGAGCCATGCCCGGTCAACAAAAAGCCCAGGCTGAGGTTAAAATTCCGTTCAGGAAAAATTCTCATGGTTAGCACATCCCTTAGGAAGCCGTAAGTAACCCTACCATTTTCGCTAGCATCCCATCTAGATTGCCATCTAGATAGAACACATGCGTGTAGCAAGGTTTTACTCTGCTTCAGGGATAGGCCATCCACTTCTTCCGGGGAAACCCAATCGCGCCCATTTAGAGGGAGACCTTTCCTGATCTTGAAGGCAATACCGCGACGTATCACTTCCAGATCCAGAGGTGGCACTCCAAGCAACACCTGCATTGCCTCTGTGGAGACAGTGTGGCACACCGGTAAGCAGCCAAGCAAGGCGACTCTTTGACAAGCCAGGATCCGCCTTTGGCCATCAACATTCATAACTCTGTCGTACCATGCCGATGCTCCATATGTTGCACAGGCAACAAAAAGGCCATCGTATATGATACGGACAGAACGCCTGTTGAGTCCCCAGTCAGATCGCAAAATGCGCCTTACCTGGCCTACGGCACTCAGCATACGTAGTCTAGTACGAACCAGGTGAGGCATGAAGTTCATACACTCACCCATCGTTATGCCCAGATATGTGACCTCAGTCACACATCTAATGCCAACGCCGTTCAAATGTATCTTAGGAGCCCGACGTCTTACGTTCAGCTTGCCCTTGAGCTTCATTAAGACGGTCTTATCCTGTGACACACTTACCCCAACGCTCTCTCCCCATTCAGCAACGACTGCTAGAGCTCTTTCTCCTAATACCTCGATTTCGGCCCTAGACTGGCCCTCGAGGATGAGGAGCAGGTCATCTGCGTAGGCACAGCACCCACAGAGCTCATTTAGTCGCCGCAAGAGTGGATCCATCATCAGGTTCCAAATAAAAGGACCACAGATGGACCCCTGGGGGCAACCTCTCTCAAAATTGATTGAGACGCTATCGTGCGTACTTACCACACTTGCTTTTCTGTCGGAAAAGTAGCTTCCCCAAAGCCCAATTTCTCGACAGCCCAATTCTTGCAACCTGGTTACTATTTTCTGCCAGTTCAGGTTATCAAAGGCACCTTTGAAATCAATAAAGATGCCTATAACCACACTGGCCCTGCTTCTGAGGACTCTGTCTTTTAGGAAAGACCATGCATCCTCGACACACTTGCCTTTTGTAAAGCCGAATTGGAAGGGGGACATTGGTTCCGCCATGCTCTCCGAAAACCTTTCCACCATAACCCTTTCCAGTACTTTTCCTAGTACCGGAAGCAGGCTGATGCCCCGATAAGATTTAGGGTCAGACCTATTCTTATCAGTGGACTTCAGGAGCACAACCACCCTTGCCACCTTCCAATCCTTGGGGAAGTAGCTACAAGCAATGCATTTGCTGTACAGTCCGAGTAGGTATTCTGGGACGGCCTTCCAGATGGCTCTCACCATCTCTCCGGTCATTCCATCAGCTCCAGGAGATCTCCTGGAGCGAAGAAGTGAAACACCATAGTCGACTTCTTCAGTTCTTAACTCCGGAGGGATCGGAGGCTCTTCATATGAAGAGTCCTCAAAGCGTTCCTCTCTCGGGAAGAACTGACCAAGCAATGCAGTAAGGCAGTCTTTCCATGTGGATAAAACCGTATTATCCACACGAATGCCTTCAATGTCAGCAGTCTTTTTAGTGCTACGGCAAATCTTATAGAGTTTGCCCCAGGGATCATCTCTATTATTACAGGCAAAGTTTCTCCAGTGAGATTCCTTTGTGCTGACAATGAGACGCTTGTACTCAGCGAGCCCTTGCCGAAAGGCAATGCTCAACTGAGCCAGGTTCTCAGCGTTAGCCGCCCTAGCCCTTTGGAATCGCTTCCTTAGGTTTCTGACCACCCTTCGCTTCTCTGTCAGACAGCGGTTCCACCAACTTACCCTTTTTTGATTCGCCCTACGGCTCCTCTCAAAGAGTTCGTCGTTAACCCGCCATACGCACTCATTGATGTGCGCGATTTGCTGGTCTATGCTTAAGCTGCGGTACACTTGCGGTGTCAGGGAGGAAACCTCCGCAAGTATACGCGCACCATAAACACTCCAATCAACGCCTCGCACACACCATCTCCTGTCTGAAACTGCATTATTATCTTCTATTACGTGAGCGATCTCAAACTGAATCCAGTTGTGATCACTCACCCCTACACTAACACACCACCTAAAGCTAAACGCCCTAAAAGCTGCCTCGTTGGCAAAAGTAACGTCAATGTCACTCTTGCCACCGTTGACCGCATCAAAGGTATACACCTCACTCGGCTCGTTGATAACATGGGCATTGCGCGCAACGACCCATTCACCAAGAACATTCCCCCGATTCTGGCTCCGGTTACCCGTTAGGGGTCCGGATTCCTTACTGAACCAAAGAGGGGAGGTTGCATTGGCGTCAACACCGATAATGAGGGGTTCACTGCCCGCAAGCGAAAACAAACCATCCATATACTCAATATATGGGTCAATTTCCTCGCTGTATTTGCAGTAGACGCTGGCAAGAAAAATCCTGCCAAAAGCGCCTTCCACGCTTACGCAAACACCTCGTTCGCTGGAGGAAACAGGCACACAAACTAGATTTACATCCCTTATAATAATCGCAGCATTTCCTCTGGTATCAAGAAAGACCCGCATTCCTGCAGGCAAACCCCCAACACATCCATCGGATGTGTAGGGCTCCTGAACCAGGGCAATGCTGCAGCCCTGCCTAACCATCTGAGCTCCTAAATCAACCCCTACCGAAAAAGCGCCCTGACAATTCTGTTGCGCGATCCTCATTAGTATCTAGAGTTCGCTCTGAGTATTGCCGCTTCATGCAGTCTAGGCCTAGAACAAGAAAAATCCCTTTTTGACCGTGGTGTCCTTTGGAAACCTATGTGAATTACCTTTGACTACCATCTTCAATAATTCGTTTGCAAGGCCAAGTCTCTGAAACTCCTTTCGACGAAAATGCCTTCGAAACTTTGTATTCTGTCGAATTGTTTGGGGAAGGAGGTGTGCGACTTATTCTACTCTAGATTTCGCTACGATCGGGTGCTATAGAAGAATGGCTCCAAAGTGCGATACACCAACTATGGTAGAAGAACTAAGCGCACAAGTGTTTGGTATTTCAAAAGGCCGACTCCATATAAATAAAGAATCGTGGTGGGGCAACAATGAAACGAAAATAGCGGTACAGCGAAAATAGCGTCTTGAGTTAAACTATGAACGTTGCAAAACGGATCCGACAAAAGAGGTAACAAGAGCACATGCAATCGGAAATCTTGGGTTTATATGGCTTACTTTTTAATTCAATAAAATCATGAGAAGCGAGCAAATCCCTAACAAGTGGATGGTGAACTTTCTGGTTCCGCTGTATAAAGGCAAAAGCGACACTAGAAACTGCAACCACTGCCGACCAGTGAAACTGATGTAGCATACTATCAAAATACACATGCAAGTTCTAAATAGTCGACACCTGAATATCGTTAAACTCTATGGTATTCAATGCGGCGTTGTGGAAGGCTTGCGTGGATAATGGAGAAAAATTGCGAGCCTTCGAAAGATCTGCCTGTTGTCTTCATCGATTTGGAAAAAGCGTTCGATAGAGTTCCCAGAGATCTTACTTGGATGGCGCTAAAATCTTAAAATGTAACCGAAACATATGTAAGAATGATACGCGATTTTTAATTTTAATTTTGGTGGGGGCTGGGGCCCCGATTTATTGGCTTAATACAAGCTTAATCTAACTTAAAAACTAACAGAAAGTGTTAAGAGCTAGGAACCAAGGAAGTGATGGAGGAGATCTTGTTTGAGACGATGAGTGCTCAGGTGGAAATCAAAAAGGGAGAGGTTTGAGTTGACCTTTCGAAGCATTCGGGAGGTTGGTTCGTTGGAGCCATAAGAGGTGCGGTGGACCGGTAGATAAAAGAGACGAGGACAACGTAGATTGCGGGAGTTGGTATTGAAGGAAATGGAGTTCAAAATGGATGCACAGTCGATGGAACCTGAGAAAAGTCGATAAATGAAAAAAATGTCAGCAGTATTCCTACGTTCTTCTAACGAATTCATATTTAGAAGTTTGAGGCGGTCCTGATAGGGAGGTAAGATTAAAGGGTCTTTCCGCGGCAGACCACGGAGAGCAAATCGGAGGAATCGACATTGAATACCCTCGATTCGGGAAACATGAACCCGATGAAAGGGGGATCAAGCTTGACTGGCATACTCAAGCAGGGGGCGAACAAAGGTAATATAGAGAGATCTAGTTACGATGTGCGATGATGTTAAAAGGAGAGTTAAATGCACAGCCGGAATAACCGGAGAATTTGAAGTAAAAATTGGAGGACACCAAGGCAGTGTGCAAAGTCCATTTTGACATCGTTCAAGATATTTCATTGGAGCAACACGTAAACAATTTTTGTTATGACAGTGCTATCATAGGCATCGATGTGACAGATTTCAAGCAACTCAACTCCTGATATACTCGTATATTTAGAAGAATGCCAAAATGCGAAGGGAAATTCCGATGCCGAGGTCGAACATGGAGTCTGCGTGATGTCGCTGATATGGCACAAAAACTTCGCAGTATTTTGTGACAAAAAAATGGGCCTTAAAAGGGCATTGGACCAGCTTAACATACACATCTTAGTGTTGGATGACGTACGATATAAATATAAATGAAAAGCGACTTGCGGCGGAAAAGAAAATGTTAAAAAACGCAGTCGTATAAGAAGTTCGCATCCGCCGAAGTCTGCATATTAAAAAAATTCGGGCCGAGTGAATCAGCTGGTTTGCCATGTTCAACGAAGGTCGTCCTAAAATCCGGTCCAAACAGGAATAGAGGCTTAAGTTCCAACTGGAGTTTAGAGGCCGAAAGAAAACTAATTGGGTCACTTAAATTTGAAAATATCCGCAAACTGTTGACCTCTCTAACGAGGTGATCCAAAATACGGGTAGTTTGGCCTAGAATTATTCTCAAGTCCGCAAATTTAGTCAACTCCACTAGCGGTGCGGTAGCAATGCAGACACGTGGGAGAAATATGGACATTAACTGCAACTACAGGCATTACATACTTCAACGGTATGTATTCGGTGGCGTACCTGGAAGTCTACCAACAGCTGTCTTCATTTAGTGCGATCTTGCGCCAATCGTTACAAGTTGTCCACACCAAGTTGATTAGTCCAGTCATGTAGCGTGTTGTCCGGGCTTTTAGTTTTGCGTGTCCTTTCTTATCGACAGCACACATCATACTTCGTGTTACTCTCGTCCTTCGCCGTTTTTGGTCCAAGGGCAGCAAACTCTCCAGTCCCAACTCACTGATTTCTTATCAAGTCCATGCAATGGATGTGTGCCAGTAGTTATACAGAATTTTATTACATTTTGACCCGTGTTTTACAAAATTCGTTCAGGCGATGGAGGAAACACATTACAGCGCGTCACTACCGCCATCGTAGCTGAAATTGTGAGCGAGAATTTGAAGGACAGACCAGATTCCTGCTATCACGATACAAGGATCCCTTTACGGTTTTCTTATTTCTACAATCATCGTCAGGCATGCTACCTAAGCCAATTCAGACAGACATCACCAGACAGACCTCTATCATGAAACAGCTTATAGGAGCCCAGTGTGCGACAGTGTGCACCGCAGAAGAAATGAAACACCACATTCATGTGACTAAAGTAAAACAATACAATTTAATGTTGAATATAGAATATAAATCATTATCGAGGATTTCCCCATTACATCGCCACTCAAGCATATCCATTCTCAATCAATAATCAGTTCCTCGTGAGACTATTTCCTTGCAAGTCGGCCGCAACATAATTGTGTGCTCATATTGAGCTGTGTAGCAGCCCTTAATATCACACAATGGTGGATAGGCTTCCACAACGCCCTTGTCACAGAGATCCTTCAATGCCATTTGGTATTTGGTAGCACCAGCACGGTCCAACCACCGTTTGCAAAAAGCTAAAGTGCTAAAATGCTTGTTAATGGTCCCCAGCAATTGTTTGGACGATTGTAGACGTAAAGGTACATAAGAAACTTCGAAATTCTTCATGTAATGTGAGCAATCCATGTCATCGTGGACTAGGCCGCGACCAGTTGAACCGAAAGTCTCGATGGCATAAAATTCGTTCTCCTCCATACGAGTTGATTCGCCACCCTTCACAATTGGTACGGTCTTGCCAGAGTGGATGCCTGAAAACAGATAAAGTGGTTACGGACATAAGTTCAAACACCGTTTTAACAATTGTTACTTACGATAGGGACTAATTGAATGCCCATTCAGATTGCGGATGCTCTTAATTTGATAAGTTTTGCCGTCCAATTCGATTTCGTAAGATTCCATGACTTCCTGAATGGCTGCTCCAATGTCACACAATCTCACATCTATACCAGCTTCCCGGATGCCAGTGTTGGTGGCATCCTTAACCGCTTCGAGCAATTTATCGTACTTGTCGTTAAATGCCAGAGTGAAGGCACAATCAATGATGCGTCCCTTGATGTGTGTACCGAAGTCAATCTTGCACACATCATCGAACCCAAGGACGGTGGTGTCGCCTGCATTTGGTGTGTAATGAGCAGCACAATGGTTCAGGGAACACCCTGTTGGAAATGCCAATCCAGCTTCTAAACCATTTTCGCCGATTAACCGTCTAGCTGTGGTCTCCAGCTCTTCACAAATCTGAATCATACTCATGCCAGGTTTAATGTATTTCTGCATGTACTGGCGAGTTTGGCGATGAGCTTCAGCTGCATGTCGAAGCTCATTGTAGATGTCAGTGTGCATACGATCCAAAGCACGCTTTTCCTCACTGGTAAAGCGATCCTTGGCTGTGCGTTCGTCAACATCCTTTGGAATTGGATGCTTGACAACTTCTCCTTCTGGGAAGTTACCATCGGGAAATTGCTCAGCAATAGGGACAGTGGGAGCTCCCTTTGGTTTGTTTTTGTTTTGCTTTTTCTTTTTCTTCTTCTCCGCATCATTATCCTCAGCAGCAGTGCCTTCAGCATTTCCATTCTCTTTTGATGTCTCGTCATTTGCTTCAATGGATTCCGATGCATTTTCACCCTCCGCAGCACGTTTCGCAGCTGCCTCAGCTAGAAATAGAAGAAAAATCAAAATACCAAATTAGCAAATCAACAATGACTCGGCGAACAGCAACGTCACACTGTCGCCAGTGGAAAGATTTTTATGACAAATTCTCCAGTTGATTGGCTTCTCAGAAGAATTCAGAACATTGTCCCACTTGAATCGCAAATCACAAGTAACCGCATTTCATCGGCCTTGTGCGTTCAACATAACCTTCCAATCGGGAGAGATCAATACCCTCGAACTCCAATAGAGCAAGCACGTCCTTTCCGTGGTTAAACTTGGACATAGTCACGAGGCGGATGCGTACAAAACCCCCGACCTCATTTCTTCCAACGATGCAAATCTGAATTTCAATCTTAAACCGAACCCCCAAGCCCCACAACCCTTAAGACGACCTAAAAAGCTGACCAAGACGCACTCACCTTGCCGAAGTTTCTTGTTGTTCGGTTTTGGCTTCTTTTGCTTTTTTATTTCGCCATCGACCACAACATTCTCCTCGGCGACGATATTTTCTTCAACTTTTGTTTCTACCGCTGACATCTTGACTAATTTTGGTAATTCGCGCGACTTTGTTTAGTTGGGAAAAGAAATTTTTATTCAAAAACAAAATGAAAGAACGATTGGAAATACGAAGCACAAGACTGAAAGATGATTCTGCTTCCACACCGGTCCTGCTAAGATTGACAAAATGTAGAATGAATTGTTTTCGATTTGGGAGAAAACAAGTCGGGTGGTTTGTGGGCCGTGAATGGTGTGGGATTTTGGTTCACTGTGTTCTTGTCTTCGGTGGATGGACTACGGGGTGCTTAAAAATATTTCTCCAATTTTAAGAATTTTTTTTTTTTTTTGAACCAACTGTTGGTATTGGAAAACTTTAGCATCTATGTATTATTGACTATTTTGGAATTAATGTAATAAATGACCACCCCAAATACTAAAAAGCAAGAGGAAATTATTGTGACTAGAATATATTGGAGCGCAAGGCAATGAGATCGACCGAAAAATTCAACAGGTCCATCATGTAGAGTTCAAAGCCAGCCAATATAGACCTGCAAATTAGCACGTTGCAGCTAGGGTACAGATTTAGACCTCGTAGATGTCTGCAAACCTAAGTGAAAGCAAACAGTAATCACAAGAAAATTTAGCTGATCAAGCGCTCTGGGATTTTTCATAAAGTCACAGACGGCCTGCTTGAAAATGTAAGCCATCTGGTACACCCCTTTATTTGTAATGGGATTCAGGAGCCGGACCAAACGAATTACTCCGTATTTTTTCTGTCGGAGTACAAAAATTTAGACAGAGAACTAGTCCATTTACTGCCATTAAATGAGTAACCACTTCAGCGATAAAGCGCCTACAGTGGCACAACCCATCACACAGCCTAAACGCATGAAAACTGCCCACAGTAATAGTCACAGGAGGTGATGTAACTTAGGACTAGCACACTAGGATGCTTAACAAGAAAATAAATCGACAGCCTTTTCTGCCGAGGGACATTAGAAAGGAATCATTTGCTTGATCTGACTGCAATCTGTACAGTCATATCCTACCGACGATACAGGCAGTCCCAATGTGGTTTCAGATCCTGAGAAGTGCTTCTCTGAGTCTTGCCTAGTTGGATCAACATCTCATCATTTCATTTCCAGCGAATGCAGCCTTACACCCGCGCACTAGTTTAGTGCTAGCGAGAGGGTTCACAAAGGCCTTAAATCCAATTTGGAAGATAAACGCAAATTTAGTTTAGTTTCGTAGTGAAATGAAAGATTGTTTTCTTCCACGAAGGCGCAAGCGCCATATCTTAAACCGGTTCTAAAGTCATCGATGAATATCTGACTACACTCGCTTCCTGGGAAGGATTCTGTCCAACACGAGTTGGAATCATCTTGGTAGCAACCGGAGTTCCACTGAACGAAAATCCAGCGCGCGTTGTACCAAGGAACACATCCACTTAAACGGAATAGACTTGAGGGCGCAGGCCATGATATAAGGGAGATTCATCACTGCGTCTATTTACAAATATATTTAGGATATTTACCTTTGTTAGAGTGGGCATAAACTACATCATCATCTCCACGTGGTGCTTGCTGGATAGCTATCTAATAGTGAACCAACGATGAGAGTATGTTGAGTCTGACTGTATATCGGAACAGAGACGATGCATCTCTTGGTGACCTGATGGGCAAGGGACCTCAGATGTCTAATAAGAGGTCCGCTGAAGAACGTACAGCGTAGGAATTCTCCTCGAGCGAATCAACCAAGACGTCGGAGCGTTGGCTAGTACTGAAACGGAATCTGCAAAAAAACTAAAGGGAATCTATTTAATACCTTGATCTTCTTAGTCCTACTTTGTGTTGCTGAAGTATTGACTCTATCGAAAAACGATGAAGATATCCTCGGCCGTTCCGATAGAAAAATTCTTCGTGCAATATTCGGTCCCGTTTGTGTTAACAGGCCACTGAGAAGAAGATTCATCGACGAATTATACCAACTGTACGGCGGCATCGATCAAGTCAGAAAACTCCGAACAAGTCGCCTGAGATGGCTAGGACATATGGAACGAATGGACACCGATGCTGTTACCAACAGAGTCTTCGAATCTAACCCTATCCCTCTGGGTAGAGGAATATACCACTTTAGGTGGCGTCCACAAGTAGGAGTGGACCTCAATCGACTTGGAGTACGCAACTGGAGGTATTTAGCTAAGGATCGAGCTAACTGGGGAGGCTTGTTAGTTGAGGTCCAAACTTACCTCGAACTTACCTCCTAAGTAAGTTAGTAGTGTACGCTTGGACAAACGAAACGTAGGTATTTAGCTAAGGATCGAGCTAACTGGGGAGGCTTGTTAGTTGAGGTCCAAACTTACCTCGAACTTACCTCCTAAGTAAGTTAGTAGTGTACGCTTGGACAAACGAAACGTTTTGGCACTACATGTGTCAAACCTCTTCTTTCTTCAGGATAAAGCTTTCGATGCTGAGATTTCATTCCTACTATCAGATTTCAGAGATGTCCCGGTGATGTCTTGTTGCCTGATCATAATGTCCCGCGTTGAGTTTAGATATTAAGTTTGTTTCCTTTCCTACCGGGTTGCAAAATTTTGGATAGAATCTTGTTGTATGATAGATGGAAGCTTTGAACCAGGTGTTTAAAGTTAAGAAACGAAAATCCGACTGGTTTTTAGCGCATGCCTGACAGTTTGTAGAAATAGTTTCTTAGCACTCATTACGACTCTTTGACGATCTTTCAGGATTCGGTTTTTTGTTGACCTTCCACGTCCTGTTTACCTTCCTCCTACCTCCAGCAGCGTGTTTCGATCACTTCAATTTCATGGTTTTCTAGTTCTTTTTTATTCAGCTCTCCTCCTCTGTTGTTTCGCGTGAAGAGCAGCTCTGACCTTAGCTCACGTCCTCGGATGCAATGTTGCACAAATGACCACATGTTTGCCTTTGTTAACGTCGTAGTATGGGGTTTTTTTTATTGGTGATCGCCTTGTGAAACATTTGACGCTGGTGTTGCGGGATTAGAAGAAAGGTTGTGAAAAATGAGTTCTGCAATGGCTCCGTGGGTCTCTTGCGATTGTTACCGTCCGATGTCAAAACTTGTCACATTATTTCTGGATTAATGTCTGTCTTGTCATCAATGTACAGGACCATCAAACGTCCTTTCTCATTTTGACGTTTAAAAGGGTGGATGCAAGGGTACGTGTTTTCAAGAACGTCATACTAACAAAGAACTGCATTTGTTGCGTCCAATAATGCAGATTTTCTGCAGAATTACCTTAGTCAAGCTGTATTACCCTTGCGTTCATAAACGTCAACATGTCATACTTTGGCAGATTAGTTAGGCATTTCAATTGTGGTTATAGAAAAGATTGTCCGCCGTAGAAGACCTTTCCTTTTATTTTTAATAATATTCCCTGAAAGTAAATAATCTTCAAAAAAGCAAATCTAAGATTTGGCTGAAAGGAGTATTACTTTTTTTCGCACTAACATGACGTTTTTGAACGCAAGGCAAATGACGATCATGTCCGCTCAGTGAATGCATTCACAGACAGCCGAGGAAAGATCTGCGGTTATACTAATGTAGAAATGCTGACGTTTATGAACTCAAATGATGTTCAACCAATGTAGGCGACTGTCGTACGCGCTCGTTTTCAATAACAAATTTGCATTGAATCATGCACTGCGTAGGCGTAGAACTACTTTTGTAAAGCCACTGTCTTCAACCGCTTTAATATCAGAAATATTAGCCTTGTGGGAGTACTGTCTCCGAAAGGTGATAGATTCAGGCTCCTCAGGTTCCACGTTCATACCCTCGTCGTGTTTGCATAGGCCGTCAACGATTACATCAGTCTTATGCGAGCTGTTAATGCTTTCACCACACAGGTATTCTCTTTTGCATAAGTTTTTGGGGTCTAATTCTCTGCAGGGCTACCCGTGGATTTACTCAGTGTTCTGGAGTCTAAATCCTATCCGCGAAGAGGCGGAATAAACTGCAGACTCAACCGTAGTCTGTAAGCTGTTTCAATATGAGAATTTCGCCCACATAGCTAAAATGTGATTCGGGAACGCGGATCCAAAAGACGACAATCTGTAAAGGATTTTTGAATTTGAGTTCACCCGTTCGAAAACTTCGGAAGCTCCCGCTCACGGATCAAGTAATCACTAGTGTAACAAGCTGATCTGTTCAGTATGTTCCTTCAAATGTTGGAATGCCTATTTATCAACTGCAGAAGACTGCTTCTTGCAAACGAAAACACACCGTAAAGAACGTTAGCTTGTATGCTGTCCAAGTCTGGAACTTAGTTATTTGATTCCAAATAAAACACACGATTTTTTATTTCAAAATAAATAAAACTACACTTCATTTATTACTTTTCTTGTTTTCTTGTGTTTTTTTTTTTTTTTTGTATAAGCAATTGTCTGTCTGTCTGATAAGTGATAACGCTCAAATCGCTTAGGTGTATCCAACACCAGTGATAATATCGGTTTACACAATCATACATGCAATTGGGTGGGCTAAAAGGACAACGTTTGCTATACTCGTACCGTTTAATTGTGATGTCGGGTTGAATGAGAGACAGTTTCTATTGCTTTGGAATTATACGAGTGTACATACTTTGTTCGATGCTACTACGGCTATATATATATATTAGATAATCTTTAAAAGAACCCAAACTATTAAATTAGGCTGACTCTATGGAATACTTCACCTGAAGCTAAGGCTTGCGAAAGTCATTCGACGAATCATCGAACAACAAGGGATCACCGTATGCGAGATTACGATCTGACTTAGTGGACTGTAAACAAGACAAGTGGACTATATGTGCTTTTTTCTGTACATCACTAAACATCCACTTTTACCTCTCTAAATTTATGTAAATAAATCGACAGTGGTTCCACGTAATTGTCGAAACCTAGTGTCGCAAATGCGTATAGTAAATCGTCTCCATTCACAGTCTTACGATTCTCGGAAATGCTTTTCTCAATGGCTTCGGAGGTGATGAATGATATAAACTCGGAGACGCACTCTTGAATGCATTCTCGGGCGTCCTTTGCGATTTTTCCATTCTCCGGCACGGGCATTTTCATGATTTTGATAATGTTACAAATGGGAAGGAAGCGATCTTGTTCTCGCAGCATAAATGTGTTGGAATTCTTTCCAGAGTCATCTAGTGAAGGAATTCAATTATTAGAAGGTGTTTGGAGATGTGTTTTGGTGACTTACCAGATCCGTCGTCTTCTTCTTTGACCATGTAGTCGCCTAGGTAAGGACCATTGTTCATTGAATCGCCACTTGTGCTCATATTTTCGTCGTCACTAGTGATGTAAAGGAGTTGAATTTAACAAAATAAAAGCAGAGCGGGATGTGGAAAAAGGTAAAAAACTTGAAAATTGTTTTAATTTCGAAACAATTTGTGTCCAAAAATACGAAAAAAGTAAAACACAAGAAGCGCAGACTAATTTGTGTTTAGCTTTTTTTTCTTCAAGCTGTCAAAGTGTTTCACGTTCCAGTGTCGGCTTACAGGCGGAATGTCAGGGAAAGAAGAATGAATTTGGGTGCGTTCGAAGATTTGTTAGTTGATAGATTTAATATTGTTTAAATATTGCCCAATTCAATTTATTGCAGAACTTAAACCTTGAATTGACTCTTTGCATCTGTTAAGTGGTAGTTTTATAAAAGCTATGATAAAGTTTTTTGGATGAAATTTCAATTAAATTCCACCGCATGGCAAGCGTCCAACCGCGGTAGTTGGCTTTTAAAGGAGTATCCAGCATTTGTGTCTACGAGCTTTGTACTAATTGCGGCCATTCTAACATTTTCAACGCAAGAACTATTAACAAAGTCGGTTGTTCTGGCTATAATTCTCTTGTTTTGACATTGTTATTATACAAATATTAATTCTATTTGATTCTTAATTGGCGTTTGCAGGAAAGCATTTGCAGACTTGGCGAAAAAGTAACATCTTATGCACGAAAGATACAATCGACTGAATTTTACAAATATTTTTGACTAATTCTTCAACTTTTATATTCTATATAATAGTTGTTGTGACCAAGAAATCAGATTTGCCCCAGTTGTTTCTTCAAATGCTGGTCCCGCTATTTTACTTTTTGCATAGATCTACGAGTACCTTTTTAGAGTATAACGTCATTGAGTTAAGGACCTTGGTTGTAGATTGGCTTTGTTATAATTCTGTATAATCAGGAAAGTGATCAAAGTTCTCAAAAGGACTGACAACTTTAAAGAAGATCTTCACTGCTAACCTGGCACTGGCATAATTAACCTTAGCGAGGAAATATAGTAATACTTTAACCGAGAATCGAAACTTCTTCTTTCTTCTGACTTCTTTCATGTTGAAGAGTATGAAAAGAGTGGTTGAGTTTTATTTTCGCAACATTGCTATGCGAATGAATCTTCAGTCTAAGATCTGCGAAAATCCCATGAGAGTGCGCTTCAAAATCAGGAGGGAAATGTCAACATATAATAGGTAACATATGTTTCCGACAACCAGATTGATCAGATTGTGATTGACGCAAGACACAGCTCCAGTGTTTTGGATGTTTAAACGTCGAGGACCTAACTTTGACTCAAACAGGTAATCAGCAAGCCATTATAGACGCCGCATCTACGTAAGCTTCACCCGACCACCAGAACGTTATGACTGGTTTAGCGAAGTAAGCGCATGGAGCCAAACAAGAGGCTTATGTCATTGACACACATACCGAGAATGAAAAGGTCTTACGGTTTCGACGACGCAAGTGCTATTCATGTGTAATGGTTGGGAAATTTTGTGCTTTAACAACAGCAAACAGCATTATGTTTTGGAAGCATTAGTGGTCCCCCATTTAGTAATGCTGTTAATATCGGGATTTAATGAGTTTTACAGACGCAGCCGAAGGCAGGGGCTTGAGTCCGGGAACGAATATCAAAAGCAGAGAGTACTGTCATCAGCAAAGGAGTATACTGGAATAAAAGTGACAGACAAGAGGTTATCAATGAAAATTAAAAAGATCGTCGGTAACCGAACGGAGCCCTGGGGCATACTAGAATTTTGTGAATATCAGACTTGAAACCTTCCAAGTTGAATTGAACATTCCGAAACGTGGTCTCTAATGCATTGAAGATGAGGCGATCGGTGATCCCAAATGCACGCATTTTCGACAAAAGAACTCGATGCCTAATTCTGTCAAATGCCTTGCTTTCACCAGAGTGAACTACCTGTCACGAGCTGACAGTTTATTAGCGTTTCCATGAACTTAGAAAGAAGGGACGTAAGTGTGATGGGTCTGCAGAGAGGAGACGCTTTACCTTTTTTAGGGATGGGCTGGGCAAATGTTACTTCCCATCTGCTCGGAAAGAGTCTTACACTTTAGGATTGGCATCAAGCCAATTTGCTTTGTCCAAAGAACGCCTATAGCCACAGTCCTACTGTATGACGCCGAACCATGAGCTTTATGAGAAATGAATGAAAACGCCCTTGTTGCTTCAAAAAGTATGACACCGGCTCCGGCTTTCAATGAGTTCGAATCTATGGAGGAAATACAATGCGGTAGAAGTAGTTCTCGATTTAAGTGACTTGGTGGGGCTCAGCGCAAGACCGTGGTAAATGGGGAGAATTGATGGTTGCGGTCCAAGTCTCGGTTAGCGGGTTGGAGTGGTACCTGGAGCCGAAGGCATCCTGCATATCATCGCACTTAGGTCTATGTAGACCCTCAGTGATACCTGGGCGGGAGATTTGAGAGGGAATGAAAATTTGATTGCGGTTCCTAGTTTTGGTTTTCGCTTTCCGTTTCGAGTTGATAGTCGTTTGATCTTTGAGCGAGTTTGATCAAGGCAATCCGCGAGTCTAAAAACAGATGTAAATGAAACAGCGAATAGCTCGGAGAGAACGTGGTAACTTTCTAAAGTTCTCTGTCTCAAATTAGTGAGGCTGGGACAATTAATTTAATTTAATTTTGGTGAGGGCGAAGGCCCCGATTTATTCAGCTTAATACAAGCTATAACTTAAAATTAAACTTAAACTTAAAACTAAGGTTGTTTGGAGTGGTGAAGGAGAATGGATTTGAGGTAGGGCGTGGTCCGGTGGAATTTAAAGACGGTAGGGTTTGATTTGATTGAATAAAAGTATCGTCCCAGGCTATACCTCGAAGAGCAAATCGAAGAGTATGGCGCTGGATGCTTTCGATTCTCGAGATATGAACACGATGATATTAGGACCATACTAGAGTGGCGTATCCTAGAAGGGGGCGAAAAAAAAGTAATATAGAGGACCTCGTGTTAAGTTGGTGAATCCTTTGGACCACTGTTTTACAAAACCTAGTGCAGAGTAGGCTTTAAGGATTATCCCATCCATATGTAAACGGAAGTTGAGATCCCTGTCACACAAAATGCCGAGGTCGTGCAGAGATTGAACGGAGGAGATAAGTTGGTTGTGGAGAAGGTAGAGTCGTAGAGGAGATTGGTACCGCTTATGTGAAAAGGTAATGGATCGGGATTTGGTAATTTCCAAACAATTTTTGAGGCTCAAGTTCACAGCCTCTGGAGAGGTCGGAAAGGCGTAGGTTTATTGCGAAGAAGATTAAGAGTAATCCAACAAGCGTACATAGTTCAGCTCTGCTTTTCAAGGGAACTTTAATTGTTCTGTATTGTTTTGACGTTTCACAGGTTGGAAAGTTTTTCACCCATTCATTGGCTTTGATTTGTATCTTTCGCTCCACTTGCAGGCTTATTACTTCGATCTCCCAGTTCCCTATTAAGGGAACTCGTCTGCACCTTCGCTGCCTGCCACTCATTTGAGCGCAAGGACTCAACAAAGCTTAACCTTATGTTGAACGCAAAGAGCCTTAAACTCTTCAAAATAGCGCTTTGATTTAATCTCGACTGCCGCGATGACCTTAATGGCGGTCTGGCTGTCAATAGATATGGTAATATTCTCGTAGGATATTTATATAAAACACAGTCCTAAAGCACTTTTTGTTACCGATGCTGGCATTTATACGAGGGCTATTCCAAAATCAACCTCCGATGTGTTACAATTCATTACATACGTGCACTTCGGTGACGTGTTTCTGCATTATTCTCTAATAATATGCCAAGTTTCGACCGTTTGCGTTCAGTATTTTTCCAATAGTTGCCGTTTCAACATGAAGAATACAAGGGCACATATCGACACAAGTCTGTGCCGTTTCTAAGAGAGGGCACCACTTGAATTAAATCCATACCATTTTCAGTTAGTACCAACCTTCAAAAGATACGTGTATAAATTTGACAGCTGTCGGACGATTAGTTCTCGAGATATACCGTTGTGAGTGAAGCAACTTTTGTTATTGTGAAAAAAATGAATTCAAAGCAATTTCGTGTGTTGATTTATCATTGCTTTTTGATGGGAAAAAATGCAGCCGATGCAAAGAAATGGCTTGATAAGTGTTACCCGGGCTCTGCACAAGCCGAACGAACCATTCGCAAGTCGATTGAAAAATTTAAAAGTGGTCATACAAGCACCGAAGATGATGCACGTAGTGGACGTCCAAAAGAGGCTGTTTCAGATGAAAACATCAAAAAAGTCCACAAAATGATTACGAATGACCGTAAAGTGAAGTTGATCGAGATAGCTGAGGCTCTGAAGATATCAAAAGAGCGTGTGGGATATATCATACACGAATATTTGGACATGCGAAAGCTCTGTTCAAAGTGGGTGCCGGGTTTGCTCACAGTCGACCAAAAACAACAACGTGTTGATGATTCAGAGGAGTGTTTAAAGCTGTTCAACTGCAATAAAGCCAAATTTTTGCGTCGGTTTATGACAATGGATGAAACTTGGCTCCATTACTTCACACCAGAGTCAAGTCGGCAGTCAGCCTCGTCCAAAACGACCAAAAACTCAACAGTCGGCTGGCAAGGTTATGGCATCCGTATTTTGGGATGCACATGGAATAATTTTCATCGACTATCTCCAAAAGGGGCAGACTATCAACAGCGACTATTACATTGCGTTGTTGGAGCGTTTGAAGGACGAAATTGCAGAAAAACGGCCGCATTTGAAAAAAAAGAAAGTGCTGTTTCATCAAGACAATGCACCGTGTCACAAGTCCATGAAAACGATGGCAAAATTGAATGAATTCGGCTACGAATTGCTTCCCCACCCACCGTATTCTCCAGATTTGGCCCCCAGCGACTATTTCCTGTTCGCAGACCTCAAAAGAATGCTCGCCGGAAAGAGATTTAAGATCGAATCTCCGAAACAGAGGCCTATTTTGAGGCTAAACCGAAATCGTTCTACAAAACTGGTATCGAAAGATTGAAAAATCGTTTCAATCAGTGTATCGCCCTCGAAGGCAACTATATTGATAAATAAAGTTGAATTTTGCAAAAATTTTGTGTTTTTACCATAAAACGGCGCGGACTTTTCAGCCAATGTGTTACATACAGGATGAGTTTTTTAACTTGAGACATCCAAATTACTCGAAAAATACGCGATATCGCGAAAAATGTTTCAGACAAAAGTCATAAGGTTCTGAAGGGGACATAAGATGGTGACCACGAGTTTGACCTTGGTACCCATTTTCAAGGTCAAACGAAGGTCACTTTTGATTTGTGATTTGAGGAAGTTATTATTGCCTCGAGTGAAGTTCAAACTCAAAGAAATTTCAGATAGAGACAAATTGTCCTAAACTTATCTGAGAGTGTATGATGTGCACTCTGCAATTTTTTTCTACTTGAACAGAACTGTACTTCATTTAGAAGTTCGATATTTGTTTTGAGGAACTGATTATTATTAGTAACGTTTTCCAGATTAATAATGCAGGCTATTTCAATTCAAGAGGATATTGAAATGATATTGATTTATGGAGAGAGTGGAAGGAACATCGATGGTGCTGTTGCTCTTTGCGCCCAACGTTTTCCAGACCAGATACGATCGCGCGCTTCCTTTTATCGGATCATCCAACAATTCACTGGTGAAGGAAGTGTGCAACCAAAGAAAAGGAATCGGTCAGATAGGGTGGCTGCTGAGGACAATGAAATAGCAGTGTTAGCTGCCGTTGCACACGATCCTCACATTAGCACTCGCCAAACGACTGTCTGTAAGATATTACATCGGCATAAATACCATCCTTATCATGTTTCAATGCATCAAGAACTTTCTAGTGAGGATTTGAGGATTGAACGAGACCCCCTTTTCTTCACCAAGGTGTTATTCTCTGATGAGTCGACTTTCACCAATCACGGTACGGTCAATCGACATAATACGAGTATGCATTACTGGGCTACCGAAAACCCTTTTTGGTTGCGACAAGTTGAACGCCAGCACCCTTGGAATGTTAATGTTTTGGGCCGGAATTATTGGGTATAAATTAATAGGTCCATATTTTATTGAAGGCAACTTGAATGGCGAAAAGTATGCAAACTTCTTGCGGGACCATCTTCCAGTATTACTAGAAGAACTGCCATTGGAGTTGCGACAAACAATGTGGTTTCAACATGATGGTTGTCCAGCTCATTATTCCCAAGAAGCTTGGGGCATATTAAACAATGTTTACCATTAACGATGGATCGTGCGAGGGGGTCCGAGGCAATGGCCTGCTAGATCACCTGATCTTACGTCACTTCATTTCTTCTTGTGGGGCTACTTAAAAAATGAGGTTTACAGAAAAAAGCCAACAACACGTGAGATCATGAAAAGACGAATAACTAAAGCTTGCCGGAAGGTTACGCCAGAAATACTTCTCAGATCTGTTGGTTCATTTAGAGCGCTGATAGACAAGTGTATTGAAGTGAATGGTCACATTTTCGAGCATTTGTTGAAATAGTCTCGGAAAATAAGGGAGGCAAGAGGACCCACTCTAATTAATCACCCCGAAGGAAACAAAATACTGCTACGTCCACGTCGTTGTTTCTGGGTTATGTTAAACGCAGTATGTAAAAACAAATGACAAGCCTACGAGCAATACGACTGAGCAACGAAAATCAGGAATTATCATTTGAAAAATCAAAAGTGGCCTTCGTTTGTCCTTGAAAATGGGTCTCAAGGTCAAACTCGTGGTCACCATCTTATGTCCCCTTCAGAACCTTATGACTTTTGTCTGAAACATTTTTCGCGATATCGGGTATTTTTCGGGGAAAGTTGGATGTCTCAAGTTAAAAAACTCGCCCTGTATAGGGACAAGAGACCAAGTATATTTTCTAGTCTGTCATTCTCATGGCATAAGGTGTGCCAATACGAGGGGCGTTCAATATATTCTCGGTATCGATATGAAGGAAAATGCGAATTCAATTTAAATTGTTTTTATTTTTCAATATAATCTCCCCCAACATCAATGCATTTGTTACATCTTGAGATAAGCTTTTTTAAACCCTCAAAAAAATAAATTTCCCCTTTCTCTGCTAAATACCAACTTGAGTTCTTCATCATCCGAAAATCTTTTTCCACGAAGACATTTTTTCAAATCCGGAAACAGGAAATAATCACTAGGGGCAAGGTCTGGACTATAGGGTGGGTGTTGGATTTCTTCGAAACCACAATCTCGTGCAGCAGCCTTGGAAACTCGCGCCGTGTGAACAGGAGCGTTGTCATGAAGAAGCAACACACCCGCTGCGAGTTTACCCCGTCTTTTCTTTTTAATTTCCTTCCGCAAATTATGCAAAGTGGAAGCGTAGGATGTGGCGTTGATGGTTTCACCTTTTTTTTTGTACTCAATGAGCAAGATTCCCTTTGAGTCCCAAAAAACTGTGGCCATGAGCTTCCCGGCAGACGGAGTGACTTTGAACTTCTTCGGGGGGTCTGTTCCTTTTTTATGCCACTGCATGGACTCTTGTTTGCTTTCAGGGTCATAGTGGTGGACCCATGTTTCGTCCCCAGTAACAATTCGATCCATAACACCGTCCGCGTTCTCACTACACATCTCCAAAAGCTCTCTACAGCATGCGATTCTCACTTTTTTCTGAGGCGCTGTGAGCATTCGTGGCACCCACCTTGCACTGACCTTTGGAAGGTTAAGATGGTCATGGTCATGGTCATGCTCGAAGTTATCTTCGATAAAGTGAACGATGTCGGCGACGAACTTACTGCGACTCGATCCCTCGTATGCGATATTGAACATCACATCGCAGCAATAAACAGCAAAATCGTTGATACACAAAACTTGCCGCAGCCTCACCAGAATGTTCCCTACAATACATCACTCATGGCTGAATTAATGGAACCTGAAGTGGATTCACGCTCACCCCCATATATAAGTCATTTGCGGACGGTTCAACCCACTGATTCCTGCGAAGTTTCTTCCAACTTAACAGCAGAAAATATTTCTATGTCAGCTCCTCCAATCGCTGACCCACGGAAGCTTATCAGTCATTTGAATTCAACTTGGACACCTTCCGAATGGCAACGTAGACTTGATAAGCTTGCTTCGAAGAATCAATTGGTCACTACGCTTCTTATCAAAAGCCCCCCCCAAACGCTGATGTTGATTGGATCTCAAATTTCTTCGAAAAGAAATATGGCATTACCACTAGCCACTGCAATTTGCTTCCTTCCGCAGCTTCAAGCTCAATCTTCCAACCAAGTACGAATGGTTATTCCATAATCCTGCCAGCAACAATTTCAATCTTGGAAAGATGCGTGTCTGCAAATGGTTGGAAAATACGCCCAAGAAGCAGGATAAAGCCAAGCAGTCCGTTATACCTAAACCAACAAATAAGTTAGTAAATAAATCCAATTTGCCAAAACCCACCTCCTCTTCCCACAACAAATCCAGCTCCAGTTGGAGTTTTAAAACAACAATTTTTCCTAATTTTAAGCCGCCCACCCAAACTCCAACTCCCCCTATTCCACCCCAAATCAAACCCCAACGTCAACGTGTCTCTTTCGACTTAACCCCTACAACTCAAACTCCTGCCACTCAAACTCCTGCCACTCAAACTCCTGCCACTCAAACTCCCACCACTCAACCCCTAACACACACGCCTTTCCCTAATTTCGACCTCAGCACTGGAGCTAAGTATCCCAATTTCATCAGTTCTCACATTTTAAACCCTATTTCAGAAAAACCAGCCGTTGCGACACCAAACTCATTAACCACTCCCTCTTCTATTGACCCCCTTTCGCCACCCACTGTTAAATTAACGCAGCAAACTAGCGATACCACCGAATGTCGCTATGCGCTCTCTAGGCTTAGAGATAAAAAGATATATGAGAATATACGTCTATATCTCGCCTATCTGCACGATAAATCCGACTCGGTGTGCTACGAGGGTAATGTGTTGTTACATTCTTCCGGCGCAACCTATCGAATCCTACCAACTTGCTATTGCAGCAATTGACAATTTGATCGACTTATCAGAATCGCTTGATGATATCATTATCTTCGGCGATTTTAATCTGCCTCAGCTGAAGTGGACTCCATCTGAAGACCTATCTTTTTTTTTTCATCGCTTCCAATCCCATTTCTACTAAGGAATGCCTATTCTTAGATCGGCTAACAGACTCTAGTCTATGCCAAGTCAGTGGCGTTTCCAACTATATGGAAAGGCAATTAGACCTTATCTTCACAACTGATCCCATCAACTCCTCAGTATCGTGTTGTCCCCTATCTCTTTCAACTATTGATAACTTTCATCCTCCACTTCTTCTCTCATTTTTCCACAACTCTCCCCTTCAGTCGCCTCCCTCCGCAGTTCTATTTTCTTACAATTTTCACAAAGCTAATTTCCGTAAAATTAATACCTATCTAAGCAGTGCTTCTTTTGAGTTTACCAATCTATCTCTGGTTGATGCCCTCTCCATTTTTTACAGAGAAATATTCAAATCCATCTCCCTTTATGTGCCTTACTCCCGCCATAAAACTTCTTCTACATCCCCTCCTTGGTATAATCGTAGACTTCGCTCTCTACGAAACAAAAGAAACAAGTTATGGGCGGTATTCCTTCGCACCCACTCTTCTTCCGACTATTCAAATTATCTAGGTACATATCTTCATTTCATTGAACTCTATAACTCTCTCTATCAGCGCTACCTGAACAGTGCGCAAACCAATCTCATAAATGACCCCAAGTCCTTTTTTCAATTTGTCAATTGCAAAAGTAAGACTGGTGGTTATCTTTCCTCCCTCGCTTTCGAAACCAAAACTTCATGTGATCCTCCTACCATCGCCAACTTTTTTGCTACATTTTTCAAGCAATCATTTGCCAACAACTCCTTCGTATCAGATCCCTCTTACTTCAATGATCTACCAAATTTCTCTATTGGTCCCTTTCTCACTCAAAATTTCGATCCTGCAGTTATTACAAAATCTTAAGGATGAATTTGTACCTGGCCCAGACGGACTCCCCGCCATGTTTCTTAAAAAATGCTCTTCCAACCTGTCGCCTTCCTACCTTTTTCGTCTATCGCTTACACAGGGTGAATTTCCCCAGATTTGGAAGACCTCTTTTATAATCCCAATACACAAAAAGGGATCTAAGCATGAAGTTACCAATTATCGTCCCATTGCTAAACTCTCTCATATACCCAAACTCTTTTATACGAAGCGTTAAGCTTCAAATGCAAGCCTTTTATTTCACCCCGACAACATGGTTTTCTAAAAGGTAGATCAACTACCACAAATCTAGTTCAATTCGTGTCTTTTGCACTCTCAGCCTTAGAAAATGGCAAAGAAATCGATGTTATCGCAACTGATTTCACTAAAGCATTTGATAAGATATCTAATAAATTGATCCTTTCCAAATTGTCTGCTCTCGGCTTTGAGCCGCTCTTTTTAAAATGGATTTATTCTTACTTGGTAAACCGATATTATAGTGTTCGGTTTAGATCCGCCCTCTCTGTTCCATTCCTGGCCTCATCTGGAGTTCCACAAGGCAGTCATCTTGGCCCTGTTCTCTTCATTCTTACTATCAACGATGTTGAGAGTGTCATTAAGCACTCCTCCTCTCCCTTTACGCTGACGACACAAAATTTTTTAGATCTATTTCCTCTCCCCAGGACTCTGCCCTTCTTCAAGAAGACCTTGATCGGTTTTCAATTTGGTGTCTCAAAAACTGCCTAGAACTTAATATAGCCAAATGTCAATCTATAACCTTCTCACGTAAATGCAACCCGTCTCCTCCCCGACTTTATTTTCTCCATGGTCACCCAATTCCCCTGGTTCAGTCTTTCCAAGACCTTGGCATATTATTCGACAGTGAGCTTAATTTCCGTTCGCATATCGATAAGACGATCCTCAAAGCCAACTCATCACTTGGCTTTATTAAATGGTGGTCCAAGAAATTTTCCAACCCGTATGTAACCAGATCTCTCTATATTACCTTTGATCGCCCCCTGCTTAAGTATGCCAGTCAAGCTTGGTCCCCCTTTCACCGGGTTCATGTTTCCCGAATCGAGGGTATTCAACGTCGATTCCTCCGATTTGCCCTCCGTGGCCTGCCATGGAACGACCCTTTAATCTTACCTCCCTATCAAGATCGCCTCAAACTTCTAAATATGAATTCGTTAGAAGAACGTAGGAATATTGCTGACGTTCTTTTCATTCATCGTCTTCTCTCAGGTTCCGTCGACTGTACATCCATTTTGAACTCCATTTCCTTCAATACCAACCCCCGCAATCTATGTTGTCCTCGTCTCTTCTATCTACCGGTCCACCGCACCTCTTATGGCTCCAACGAACCTATCTCCCGAATGCTCCGAAAGGTCAACTCAAACCTCTCCCTTTTTCATTTCCGCCTGAGCACTCCTCGTCTTAAACAAGATCTCCTCCATTACTTCCTTGGTCACTAGCTCTTAAGTCTTTCTGTTAGTTTTTAAGTTAGATTAAGCTTGTATTAAGCCAATAAATGGGGGCCTCAGCCCCCACCAAAATTAAATGAAGAATGGTGTGAATGGTACCAATTGAAAGCTTGGTGATCTCTGCCAACATTTTCACAGATTCGGGCATCCTCAAGAACAAGTTTTTCGACTTCTTTGATGCTTTCTCCCGTACAAGCAGTAGCCGGGGCGCCGGAGCGGGGGTCGTCTTCAATGCTCTCTCTGCCTCTCTTGAACCCACTTGACCACTTTTGCACAGTTGATAATGAAGGTGCGGAACCCTGGTAAACAGCCATAATCTCTTCATGAATAGTTTTTTGACTTTTTCCTTGCTTAGTGAGAAATTTAATTACAGCGCGATGCTCAATTTTCACCATCATCGTCTCAGTTGCCATTATGATTCTGTTTAACTAGAGATAAAACGCGAATTAATAATCACATTTACATGAAATTTTACATGAATGCACTAAAATAATAGCAATACTTGATAAATAAGTCAATTTATATATACGAGGGCGGTTCAATAAGTCCGCGACTTTTTGAATTTCTGACCTCTTTACTGAAACAGCAACACTGCTCCTGTCAACAGGCATCTGTCAGTTGACTCCTGTCAAAATTTAAACTTGCTGCGTCAGTTAGTTTGTGTTTGACAGCTATTTTTATCAGACTACTCACTAATTTGAGGAGAAAATGGAAAAAAGTGAATTTCGTGTGCTTATTAAGCATTATTTCTTGCGAAAAAAAACCATTACCGAGACCAAGGCTAAGCTTGATAAATACTATGGGGACTCTGCACCATCGATTTCAATGGTAAAAAAGTGGTTTACTGAATTTCGTTGTGGCCGTACAAGCACTGAAGATGCCGAACGTCCTGGACGCCCAGTTGAGCTCTCTACACCCGAAACAATCGAAAAAATTCACGATTTTTTGTTCTCCGACCGAAGATTGAAAGTGCGAGAGATTGTGGAAGCCGTAGGGATCTCGCATGGCTCAGTGGTTTCAATTTTGAATGATCACTTGGGCATGAGAAAGCTTTCCGCAAGATGGGTGCCGCGTTTGCTCACAGTCGACCACAAACGCAATCGTGTAACAACTTCACAGGAAGGTTTGGCGTTGTTTAATCGCAATATGGAGGAGTTTTTGCGCCGTTTTGTAACCGTGGACGAAACATGGATCCATCACAACACACCAGAGAACAAACAACAGTCAAAACAGTGGGTTTCTAAGGGTGAATCGGCGTCAAAGAAGGCCAAGGTGGGTTTGTCAGCCAATAAAGTTATGGCGACTGTTTTTTGGGATGCACGCGGGATAATCCACATTGACTACCTTCAAAAGGGAAGAACAATCAATGGGGAATATTATGCCAACTTATTGGACCGATTCAATGACGATTTGAAAAAAAACGACCTCATTTGGCCAAGAAAAAAGTTCTTTTCCACCAAGACAATGCAAGGGTGCACACATGTGCAGTTGCCATGGCAAAAATCCATGAATTGGGCTATGAATTGCTCCCTCATCCACCCTATTCTCCAGATTTGGCTCCGAGCGACTACTTCTTGTTCCCAAACCTGAAGAAATGGCTTGGTGGAAAAAGATTTGACTCCAATGATGAAGTCATCTCGCAAACAAAGGCCTATTTTGAGGACCTCGACAAATCATTTTTTTTGGAAGGGATAAAAAAATTGGAGAAGCGTTGGACAAAGTGTATAGAGCTCAAGGGAGACTACGTTGAAAAATAAAATTATTTTTTTATCAAAAAATCTGTTTTAATCCAAAAGTCACGGACTTATTGACCCGCCTTCGTACAACCACAGCTTCACCCCGATACCGAGAATATGTTGAACGCCCCTCGTAGATGCAATCCTCTGTACTTTTGTCATTAACTTAAGAAAGAAACAACACACAGTCTAAGTTTTTTTTTAGTTGATCTTTATTTATCATTTTTCTTTAATTATAGTGATAACTTTATAATCTTTGTTTCAACTAGCGAACAAATTGAATTCTGTTGCTTGAATTTTGTTATCTTAAAAATAAATAATCATACATTGCCGGGTTTATTATTACTTTATGTTTTTTTTTTTTTTTTTTTTTTGTCTTATTTTTATTTTATTTAATTTAATTTATTTAAATTTTATTTAAGCCCGTATTTGATTATTTATTTTAATTGGTTTTAATTTTGTTTTATTTCTTTTTTGGTAGGGGGGGGGGAGGAGGGGGGGGGGTTTTCTTTTACAATTTCTGCTTTAAACTGTTCATCTCAGTTGCTTTCAGTTTTTGTTTTATTATTATTTTATTTTTTTTTTTCGTTATAATAATCGTAATAATAATAATTTAATAAATTTATAATAAATATTATTTAACTGACCTACATAACTAGTTAACATTATAATATAATTCTCATCATTCCTGTTCCGTTTTGTATTTTTGTTTTTAATTTTTTTCATTTTTTGGTTTTTATTTTTCTCTATAATTTTTTTTTTTTAAAACAATTTTATTTTTTTGTTCTATATTGTATATATATAAGGTTCTCATTTTTTGTTGTGGGATTATAATTCAGCTTTTATTTTACTTAAAAATATTTCTTGTTTACTGTTGTGTTTTTTTTTTTTTATTATTATTATAAAAACCATGATCTCGATTTTTGTTTTTTTTTTTTTTTTGTTTTTTGTTGTAAAAGTAAAACAAAACCATACAACTAGAAATGTTTGTGTTTTTTTTTGAATTTTTGTTATTTTTTTAAATTTACTTTTGACCTTTAATTGTATCGTTGTTTTGCATTTTGTTTAAGTATCTTGTTATATAATTCATCATTTCTGGTGTATATAGAGTTTTTTGTTTTCTTTGCTTTTGAAACTTTAGCTAGTAAATGAATTAATTTTGAATTAAAAACGATTTTTGAAATCAGTAACGGCTTTGGAAAACAACCAAAACAAGAAAGAATATCAACAAAATTTTGTATTAACTTGAAAACGATTTCTACATCAAACAGATTTGTTTTTTAATTGTACAATATTTTGAATTAAAAACTATAGTTACAATTTTTGTCTTTTTGCGAATGAATAAATGCAGTAAAATTGTCGTTTTTTTTTTTTTTTTTTTTTGTTAAAGATTATATTTATTTTTTATTTAATAACGATTTTTTCTAAATATGTTTGTTTTGGTTTTAGTTTTATTTGTTATAAATTTTTAATAGAAGCGTGAACTTTTGGTTTTTTCTTTTTTTTTTTTTATGTATAATATATGAAGTTTCATTTTGTTCTATAAACTTAACCGTTTAGTGATGTGTTCTTTGTATTATTATTTAAATTTAATTTATTTTTGTTTTTTAATTATTAACTAATAACCTCTAATTGTGTGTTTGCTTTTTTTTCGGTTTTTTTCATTTTGTTAATTTATTTATACAGTCCTTACAAAGTAAAAGCGTATTTATTACTTATACAAACTAAGTGTATAATAATATTACTATGTATGTTCCATTTTAACTTTATCTAGTTTTCATTTTCTTATATATCATAATTTTTTTAATTCTTTTTTATTGACTATTATTTGCTAGAATTTCGAACGAAAATATTATATCTTGCTTCTAACGAATTTTTAGGTCTTTGTGGCGGGTCCATGGAGAATTTATGTTTTTAGGTCCAATTAAAAGATATGAAGCTTGGCGAAATGATATGGAAAGTATTTGTATCATGATTTCAATTTACATGATATGATATGATCTGCTAAAACAGAGGGTCTCTGATATATGCATGTAGTTCGATGAGCATTCGATGATGGTTCGACTGATCGATTGGACTACTCCAGAGTGGTTGAATGTAAAATGATACGAGGTAAGGTAAGTGATCAAATTTGATCTGAACTTACTTCACGACCTTGCATTTCTTAATGATTATACTCGTATGATCGCTTAAAGATTAATAAATAAGGATAAGTGATTGTGATTGAATAAGTGATGTACTCGTACCTTACCTTAAAATGATATTCTAAAACAAAAATCGGTTTAGGTCTACTGACATGATGATTTTGGTTTAAATTTGCCCAGCCTATAGGTTATGAAACAGCTTCATTGAGACTACAAGTTACTGGTTAAAATATGTTCTAATTGAGGAATGGTCTTGCGGAACTAAATCATGAGTGTGGTACAGCATCAAGACGTAGACAGTAATTCCATTATTTGAGAGGACTCTAAAGATTATGAAAGATTTCTTCGTACGGATCAATGAACGTGGAATTCAAGAAAAAAGAAATCGCCATTATTTGCGAATAGACTACACATTCTCTGTAAAATTTAAAACAAATCACTCTCCCCTATCTGAAGCTTTAAAACTCATCACTTGGACAGGAAACCTTTAAGAACAGTTGTCCTAAGGAGGCTTAGAACAGGGTTCGAAAAGTTTCGTAAGTCCCTTATAAGACCGACATGATCCACTCTAGTTCGTGGAAGGCGATCTTCAAAGCGATTTTCAGATGACAGATTCTCAAATGGGTTGTCATGATTCTCCGCATGCTACTAAATAAAAAGTAAATTCCATAGACTACTATGAAGTAGAAAACTGAAAACAGAGTTCATAATTAAATGTAATTAAAAAAACTGGGAAGGAATGGGTGGCTAGACAAGTCAGAGTAGTGCTTCTCGTGCAAGCCCACATGAATTTCAGGGCGACCAATTTGAAGTCCTTCATCTCGAAACGTTCGATGATCTTGTCAACGATTCCACGCTGAACGCCATTAGGCTTGACCATGAAAAAAGTGTGTTCCTTATTTCCTGCCATTGCTGATGAGAAGAATAAGAAGAATTAAAGTGGTGCTGCCACTACTTTCTATGCTTCTTATCTTGAGAGGACATAAAGCATGTATGATATTCGGCTAGCGTGCTTCTACAAGTACAATACATTGCCAATCCTAAGAAAAAATAACTCCTTTACAGAATTGCGAAAATCCGAAAAGGAAACACATTTTCTTTCGCACGCTGATATGGAAAGGAAGACCAAACAGCAACGCGTAGAAAAAAAAGGAGAATATCAATCTGGGAACAACATCCGGAGTTAATTAAAGAAGAGAACCTATAACGCAGAGTGTACCGTACGCTCTGCATACGAGTGTATTTAATGGTCAGATTCACGATATTTACGTATCTTATTCATATTCATTTTTAAATTTGTTGTACGCATTCAGGTTTCCTTTGCAGCAGCTTCCAAGATCATCCCTTAGGAGATTGAACTGAGTCTTTGATAGTGGAGTCTTGCCTTTGCGTTGATCCACAGGAATCCGTGGATGCAAAACAGAGTTTACAGCAGCTGGCAAGATACCAACCCCGAAAGAACTACCCGTGGGACTATTCAAAATTAGAATTGACACTTTGTCGGGGATACGCATAAAACCGAGTATGGAAGGATTCAGCATCAGCAGTATATGTCGACATGTTCCATCTGCAAGAAATGCGATCCTATATCTTGCAACCAGTACCGACAACAACTAATTTTATTAAATGTCGCATATACAACTTTATTCAGCATATCATCTGGAAGTCTTAAACTCTTTTAAACACTAATTGACAAATATTAGATATTAGATAGATAGAATTCTTTGCTTGGATCCCTCTATAAGGCGATGGTTGATTTCAGGACTCTGCGAAATTAATCCAGTTGTGTAACGTTGCAAACCACTCTGTGCAATATATTGTTTTGAAACTCAGATCTATCTTAAACATATACTGAAACAGATAGTGTGTGAGGCAAATGTTAAATCAAAAGGTACTCCCAAAGCAAGACAATTACATATTGCACCATGCTGATGCGATTGACATCTTCTGTTGCATCAAATGGCGAGTGGAATAAAATACACAATCGCAAACAATGAGTCGTTACAAAGCTCGGATATGAAAATTACTTTGCCTCGACTATCGTACATTGATTGATTAGACCACAACGTTCCAGTTAAAGGGGTTCGCAGCCCACTGGTTCAAAACATCAAGGATTATGAATAATCTCTGGTTGAAGGACTCAACGATCGTGAATGTCAGAAGTTTTGGCGCAACAAATTGGAAACTGCGTGCTCAGGATCAAGAAGGCTGCGAAGTCAATGTGTCTCAACAGCAAGCCTTGAATGGCCCGAAAACCCGGGAAGTTTGGAAAATAGATAAACAAAAACGATCTTAAATAGGCTTTGCGGAAACAGCCCGTTAAGGATAACCAATGGAAGAAATAAAAATAAAAATGTAAGGCAATAGTTTTGAGGTTGAAGAAAAAAACCTGACCAGACTGTAACCCTTTCAAAAATATTCATAGCACGAACAAGTCACAGCTCTGGGTGCTCCTAAAGTTTACTTAACATATGTAGCTTTGACAGAATGGAGATACAAAATAAAATTCATTAATAAAAAATATATTTGTACTCGTATATTCAAAATCGGGTGTGGTCACTCGAATGAGTTAGCCAATAGCCACTTGCTGGGCTCAACTCGTTTTAAATTTATTTAATTTCAATATGAGGGAGGCAACGTTCCTGTATCTCCATCATGTCGTAGCAATACATTACGAGAGCACAATGTAAAGCGTGTTATAAACATTTCTGAAATATGGCATCACATTGGTGATGAGCCGGAAAATATTATGTCAGAGGGTCAGAAAACAGAAATTCCAAACAAAACGACAGTCTTGAAAGGTAAAGTAGAGAGTAGTGGCAAGTAGTGGATGACCTAAATCAGTCTTTATGAAACGAAAACTGTTGAAAAACCATGTAAAACAAAATGAAAAACTATCACAATTGGATACTTGGAAATAAAAGGATACACAAAGCATTTTGATATGTTTAAGATATGTCGTACGAAAAATATAAAATCACCAATGTTTTCAAAAAAATCCTCCATAGTCCGCCACAAGAAAACAAACTTTACGGTCCGGCCTATTTATTGAAATTAATTAAAAAAAAGAACATTTAAAAGAACTTAAACGATTTTTGTTTTTGTTAAATGATAAAGGAGGACATTTTTTTTTTCATAAATTTAATATACATTTTTTTTTTAATATTTTAATTTTTATTATTTAAGCTACAATGTTAACTATTTCCTCTTCCTCCGTTTAAATTTTATTTTTTAAATGTTTGCAACTTTAACTCTCTTGTTTTTAAATCGAAAACAATATTAATAAACATAAAAACGATAAGGAAAAAATTCTATAAATCTGTTTAAATATTCAATTTGACTTTCTAATAGCATATAACATATGTTTGTATATGCTTTTTTGTTTTATTGTGTACTCGTATATGTTGCAAACGAAAAATAACTATTTTTCTCTTCTTCAAATTTACTCTTTGAATACAAACAAATTTGGTTTTTTGTTTCAACGTTATTTATTTATTTATTTTTTTTTTAATTTTATATTTATTTATATATTGTGTATTGTGTTTATAAAAAGGCTTTTCATTGTTGACTTGAATTTTGTCTTTATTTGTTCTTTTTTTTTTTTTGTAATTTTTTTCATATTTTCTTTTTCTTTATAGCAAAATTGAAAAATTAAATTTATTTTTTGTTTTTTTCGTTTTTGTTTTTTGGATTTCCCGATTTTGTTTTTTTTTTTTTGAATTTATGTTAGCTACTTTTTTGTTTTTTATTTAAACTTTTGTTTTATTGAATCTGTTGCGGCATGGGCTAGTGAATTATAAATAACATGAAACACTTTTATTTCTCTTTTTTTATAAATTTAATTTTATATATTTTTTTTTTAGGACGCAATGGATTAAATTTGTTTGATTCCTTTTTGTTTTGTTTTGCACCGCATTATATTTGAAATATTTTTTCTATAGCATTTTTAAGTGAAATTGTTGGTTGGTATATAGCAAAATGTACCATGAGATGTGAGGAAGAAACAGAGTTTAGCTTTTTGTTTTAATTTTAAATATTTGAATAGTTTTTGTTTTTAATTTATAGAATTTTTTCGATTAAAGCTGAAGGTTGTTTTTTTTTTTGTTTTTGTTTGGTGTGTATTTAAGATTATATAATTAATTGTTTAAAGTTTATATTTTTTATTAGTTTAAGCGAAAAGTCTTTAAGTTTGAGGAAATTTATTTAATTAACAAAGTTTTTTATGTTTTTTAAATATTCCAATTGTATAATTAAAATAAAGAAATATAAATTAAATGAAAGGAAAATTATCCCTTTCGATTGATTGTTCTAACGGGTTCACCTTCCTCTTCATAGTTCATAGTATAGAGTAAAAATCTGATCTTTTAGTGTCAGTCTCGAATCAGGCTGAGTCCTGATTCCATTGACAGTGAATGGAAAGAAGATTTTACACAAGCGTGAGCTGAAATGGAAAACGGGGGGGACCTCATAGCTTAGGGCCCTCCCGGACTTAAGTGCCATCTAAGTAGTAAAGTACTGTTTGGACCTTGGATTGCCAGAGTATAGCGTGATTGTTTAGCTTGAGCTTTTTTTTCCTGAGGTCATAAAAATTTCAAACCCCACATGATGCCTTCAGACGACAGATGGGGGCTGAGACTTATTTGGCTTTCTTGATATCTTCTCGTCAGCTGAGCAGTTGTTTTTTGATTTTTGATTTTATCGCAAGCACTTTGAAAATGAGATTTACATCAGGTGGTGGTATCTTACTATTCCTACGTCGACTGTGAGTTTCTTTTGGATGACCTGGATTCTGATTCTGAGTGAACCAGAAACTGGTTCAAATCAATTTAGAAATCGATAATCAGTATCATTCCTCTTTCTATAACTCTCTGATGTTCCATGACATTAACTATACTGTTGCAATCCATATATACAATAAAAGATTCTAGATCGTTAGATATTAGACAGTTTTAGAAATTGCCGTGTTTGTCAATATCTGGACGCAGAGAGGCAATGTTTTTGACTCAACGTGGGGTATTTTCAAACTTTCCAATTCGTATCATTTTGTGATACTCTAAGAATTCTGATCATGAATAGTGAACATCGATACTAGACGGACTCAATAAATACGGTTCCAATGCTCTAGAAGTGACCAAAATCGCATCTCCTTAGATTGACTCAAAGAAATAGGCAAGTATTGAATTCGCTTCTCAGGTTAAAATTGGTAAGGATACCAATGGTGAGTTGGTTTTTTATGGAATACATATGTCAACACATCTTAGTCAAGTCTTAAAATCCTTGAATCGTTTGTACACGAATATTAAGGTCAGTGAATAATATGTGACATTACCCTCGGCGACGCTTTCCATGAGCATGTCGATTGCATTCCAGACCACTTGTTCTATGGATGCCCGGTTTAGGTTCATATTTAGGCTGATTACTCATCTCTACGAAAGACAAAAATAATTTTACAAGGAAAATATAAAGAGAACAATGGACTAGTGCTCCGTTCAAAAGGAAAATGCTATCCTAGATAGGTTGCAAGTATGCAATCGAGGTGGATACCGTTGTCCCGGTTATGTATGTAATATGAATTGAAGAATATGATGTATTTTAAGATCAAGATCTGAATTAGTTAAGGAAAGAATAGTAGTTGGCGTCCGTAAAAAAAATGGGAAACCCAACCCAAGCCTGATTGATCTTTCTCCAGCTAGACCTATCATTGAACATTGGTCCCTTTACACAGTTTCTGAAAGCGTTTTGAATATCTCCTGACCACGAAAATTTATCACCCAAAAGATGTTGAGAGATAATTTAATTTTTGTACTACCCTTCCATCTAGTGCTCAATATATATGTTAAAGGTTGGAATTGGATAGTTTCTGTTGATATTTAAAAATTCACAATGCAACTGGAGAACACTACCGCTTCCACTGCACATTTGTTTAGATATGTAATTCTATCACAGATTCATTTAGAATTTTCCCACACTCCTAGTTCGATTGCCTGGAGATCTTAGTCTTAAAATTGTTAGAGTCTTAGTCGTTGTATTGTTTGCAAGAATATGCAGATGTACACTGGCCAATGAATCCTTAGGCCTTGCACGCTATTTGCCTTTTGAATATATTAATTGGAAGCAAGTGATGTAGTGTCTCCAGTGGAATAGTGTTAAGGGATCTTGCTGTGAATGGAAATTTGATTTGATATTATGTTGAACTGGATCTATATAATTACTTTGACGTGAGTCAGGTGGTCACAGTCATTGGAGGAAAAGAGGAACAAAGGCTTCGTTCACACAACTCTGCTTTAGAGTACCTATTCTCGTATATAAGTCGTTTTTGTATAAGATACTGGAAACTGTGATTAGGGGACAATTACGAACTAGGTCTGCTTCTACTTTTCTCTGAAAATTTTCTATATCCAGTTGAGTGTCACTATCTCATTGGGAAGCATAGATTCGTTAATTGACATTAACTTCTACTCCTGCAAAGCGTATCACAGTCCCACAAGGACATCAAAACCGCTTCAGTGACGGCAAGGTCTTCTGGTTAGGTTATATGGATATAAACCAGCTCACTACTAAGTCTATAGACCGCTCTGATTCCGGATATTGAACGCATGGTTCTGAACAGTGCTCGAGTAAATTTCTTTATTCCGATTTCAAGTGAAATTGATAATATATAAAAAATAAAGCAAAATTAAGAAAAAATAAAATGATACTCTTAACATTACGATATAGTAACAATTCAATTAACGCTAATTAGGAGAATCCAATTTTTAGAAAACTAGGAATAAAGGTTTTTTGTTTTGTAAGAAAACGTTCAGTAAAACTTTTGTGTGTTTTTTTTTAAGGATATGCTTTAACAATTTTAGTTTAAAGTTTGTTTTATGATTTTTTTTGTCTTTAAAGTTAAGTTTTGGATATATAATTTGTAATTAGATATATAATATATATATATAATTTGAAAATTTTATTTAAAGCAAGATTTTGTTTTAAGTTTTAAATGTTTTAGTTTTTGTTTTTTTTTTTTTGGTTTTACTTTGTCATGAGATATGTTTTCATTGCTTGAAAAACATATGAGAGAATTTTTTTTTTTTTAAAAATAAGAGGAAACATTTTTATATTTTATTTTATTTTGTTTTGCGTTTTTTTGCTTTTTTTTTTTTGTTTTGTTTAAACTCTCCTTTAAGAACTTGTAGTCTACTTCCTAGTATATAATGCATCTTTTCTTTTCGTTATTTTCGTTTTATATTTGTTCTTAAAAAAATTGTTTTCAAGTTGCATTTATGTTTGTTTTTGTTTTTTCTTTTAAATATATATAAATACTTTATAATTAATTATTGCTTTCATATTATAAAATATGTGTTTTTCATTTTTTTGTATTTTCGTATATGATTTTTTTTTTGTATGTTTTCTTTGTAATAAATAAATTTTCAATTAGCTAGTGTCTTATTTTTTTTTATTTATTTTATATATACATATATATGTATATGTATATATATATATTTTTTTTTAAGTTTTGTTGGATTTTTTATGTTTATTTTTGAAAGTACTAATTTTCCTAGAAAAAATTGGCAGAGAAGTATATTTTAATTTAAGAGTTCGTTTTATTTTGTTTGACTAAGTTTTCGCAGGGAAATTAATAATGCAACTCACGGGACTGGTTTTTTATTTGGTTTTACTTTTAGTATTATTGTTTCTGATAGTAGATTGAGAAAGATTTAGTTGGAAAAAAAGTAGGGAAGAGAGGTCTTAAAGGAAATGATGCATAACTAAGAAGAAAAAAAATTTCCGGCTTTGTGATAAATCAAAAATGTATCGGCACTGGATTTGATGCATAAAAATACAGGAGTATCAAGAAGGTATTATAACATGAATAGACTCAACCACCCGAAACGATCTACGTTCCTCTTGAACGAGGAAGTGTGTTTGAACAAAATGTGAAAGAAGCAACAATAAGACGGGACAGTAATTTTTCGGTCCTAAAGAAGTCAGCAAAGTTATTCAAATATGGACACTTTGATTTTCTAAAATCCAAATGCGTAAAGGCCGTTTGATCAACTGGGGTACTACCTACAAAATTAACATTTCGAAACTATTCAATTGTCCTATATCTCTTAAAATAATCAACTTAATGTACTAAGAAAAAGTCATTCTGAATTTAGGAAAGCAATTGTCTTTAAAGTCTACTTGTGAAACTTTGTGATGTTATTTGGCAAAAACCGATCTAATAGTCACGAAGGAAGGGTGTACTCCTATATCTTCAAAAGCTGATTCTTCACATTCACATGAACGAATTGATCAGAAATTCTCGGATTTTACAACTCAGATATGAATCAATAGTTAAAGAGGTAACCTGGAAGAGAACTCTATAAAGAAAGCTGATCTATGTATATTTCTCCAATGCAGTAAACTATTCACCAATGACATCTGTTCTTGTTATGTATCTCAAGGTTTTGTGATCAAAATTGGGGTCCTAAGCCTAAATTAATATTCTATATGTAGTCGTTGAGTTCGAATTCTTCTGCTCAACACTGTACGCTTAACGTTTGTTATAATAAACGGTTGCCATTACCGCCTAATGCCTATTCATATCACCTGTGTGAGGTCATCGACCTAACTAAATGATTGTTCCGAAAACCTCTAGCTGCCAAGGTATAAAATATGTGACATATGTAAGACAGACAGAGAGTGGTAATAAATTTATTAAAGTCGGTTTGAGGTGCACTTCCTGCATATACGTACATACTCATACAATATAAATCGCAGTCTTCAACAAAAATATCCGAAGACGTGCAAGCGTTAGTATAACACGTATCCTTTGTTTACTGAGCAGTGGATAGATATAAACCACCCTCACTTAGATACAAGAATTAAGGCGCCCGGAGTAATTGTCGCCATGTAGGAACCGACTTCAAACCCGGTGATTTAGGCATACGGAGACCAACTATACCACTCGTATATATCGATTAGATAATTCTTGTCGATCATTCAACTTTCATTGGTCCTTGATTCATCATTTTAGATTGAACATTTTTTGAAAATATAAGTTACAGACTTGACGAATATTGATCAGGACAGTTAAGCTGTGTTAGTTTCCATTCAAAAATCAGCATTCAATGGTGAATTGACTTCCATCTCCTACAAGTTTATCGTTTAGATCGATAGCGGCCCTTACCCGATCAATAGTAATGTCATTACTGCAAAATATTGACATTAATAATGATCGTGTATGGTCGATAGTATTGTCATTACTTGGAATGATGGACAGTATTGACGAAAATCCGGAATTTCTGAATTCGAGCCATCACTACCTTCAGTATTGTCCTTAGTAATGACCGTGTAAGGTGTTTACGTCAATACCTCGTCATTACTCATTTCGATTTATGCAAACGGTGCAGCAGCACGTGTATTATCATGACTGATAACGCGGAATCTTTTAGTTTAGTTAGTGTTGAAGATAGTGAAGTGCTGCGTACCTTCATAGAAGCTTATGAAGCCCATCCAGAATTGTGGAGAAAGTAATGACAATATTATTGATTGTGTAAGGGCCGCTGCTAAGAAAGCAGTCCAGGACCTGACGTTAAAGCTTCATTTGAGTCTTGAATTCTCGAATTACCTGCCTGTCATTAATTGGTAATTAGCCATAGAGGGTAAAGATATTATTAAGAAACTTGCTAAATGAAGCTATTGGTTCATAGTTAGCTAAACGACAGGTCTATTAGAGATCATACAAAAAGTTTTTAATGATCAAATAAAGACAACATACTCGTAGAACTTCCAGATTGCACTACTGATCGTCGAGCACAGTATTGGCATTTTTCGTAGTTTCATAGCGTGACTGCTTGTTTGTCTCAGAAATTGTAATAGCTTCAAAAACAGATAATTAAGAACACACTGATAGAGAATTGTCTCTCCAGATTTCACATGTCAAATGACATGTTCAAATCTTCAGAAAAAAGATACTCATATACTCGCCAGTTACTTAAATATATGGTCACTTCCGCCTCATAATCGATGTTATTGTAGTATATGATGCTAGAAAACAGCGATATCTAATCGTCATACATCTATTACTATCAAGTGTAACATTTGTTGAAGAAAGTTTTGTGGGATTTTCTCCTTGTGACATCATTGACATTGGATAATCCACAAAGTGTCTGACCAGGGGACATATGCTAAGAAATTTAGAAATTTTAGGCAACTTGTCGAGAAGATTTGTAACTAGCCATGGCAGTTGTAGTGTCATGACAACTTTTTTATCCAGTGACATATAAGTCGAAACAATTTAGTCAGATGATGTCAAATTAAATTCTGTGATCCCGTGTCATCAAAACTTGATTTCCTGAAAGATTTATGAAGTGGTAATATTCTACACAACAAATACAATACGATGTTTGGTAGTCCATAGTCGTTTTCGGTTCCTTTTTTGTTTAAAATTCACCACACGTGTTCTAATCAACACACAATTTGAAGGCAAAGCCTCACGCGAGCAATATAAATCTGCTTAACATAATTGCCGTATTCGACTAGTGAAGTACTTTATGCGATCAACAACCTTCAACCTTTGTCACAGCCCATTGGACGGACGAGAGACTCGTAACGAGCGGCATCGGGCAGGAGGTCTTACAGTTAAAAAAGTATGTGAGAATACGATTCTTTTGATGTCAGATCTCAGATCAGTGAGAGATCTCTAGCCTACATTCTTTGGATAAACAAAATAAAACCATAGTAGAGTTCACGAAGAAGAAGGCGCTGGTCCTTCAAAACGTCCTGGCAGCAAAAGAAATGGTATTTAGATAAACTGAAGCAACCCCGTCGGAAAGAGACTTAAAAACACCAGCTAAAAGTCTTAAGTATGGTGTAGTGCCAAAAAGTCCGGTAGCGATATATTATGCATTTTTTTAAACTTCGATACGCCGTTCGGACGTAGTAAGACGCACGAAATAATTATCACCTCACTCCAACGTCATAATTCCGTACAGAATTACAACTAAACTAACATTTTGTCAAAAGAAACTCTCTGATCGATGGTGATAGCTATCATGGGACTCTCAAATAAATTTCAAATTTCAATACAGCTTGAAAAAAGGCAAAGGCGTTAAGAAACACAAAACTGCTGTTCGACGTCTTTTCAAGGTACCTGACTAGTTCTTAAAGTTTATAAAGAAAAAAATGGGCAAGAATGTTTAAGCACGGACTAAGACTAGAGGTCTACCTTCATATCACGTAACCACTAATGCGGCATCTTCGCAGGGGTACGTACTTTTTGGAACGAATTAGATATTTTTTTTTCAATTGAATCACTAAGCAAACAATTCACTTCCGTTTCTTCCTGGAATTTTCGGATTTGATTTTTCCCAAAATGATAATAATGTGTGTCCTAGAAGAGGTTTTTTGCTTCCACGTTTTTGAAAATGAAATCGTAATTAAAACAAATTAAGAGCTTATAGTGTTTTAAATTCAGGATTTAAAATTTTAAGCTTGAGAATTGTTACAAAAATATTTCGATATTTTGAAATTTGTTTAAAGTTTTAATTTTGTTTTTAGATATAGCGAAGGTAATATTTTACTATCGTATTGAATATAGTTGAGGCATTTTCAAATATCTTTTTTTCTTAAATAAAAAAAATATCTAATCGTTTAATTTTGTGGAAAAAGAAACATCAATGAAAAGTGAAAGTGAAAGAGGAAAAGGAAAAGGAAAAACAAAACAGAAATATGTATGTAACTATGTTGTGCTGATTTTTGTTTTTACAATTTACACACTTTTAATTTTTATAATTTATTAGTTTTTTTTTTATTTATTATTGTTATCGTTTCACTGAAAAAATTGTGCCATTTTTTTGGGGGGGGTTTTAAAACATCGTTTTCCTTAGTTTTATTTTTTATTTTTTAAATAAACTTAAGTATGAATCGATTTAAAATGATTTTCTTTTTTTTTCTAGTATATAATATATAGAGAATATTTTTTGTTTTTAAATATTTTTTCTTATCTACGGCAAAAAAGAAAAAAGAAAATTATTAAAACGATGGTACTGTTCATTTCATTTCATTTTGTTTATAAGATAATTATATTCGTACACTTGATTTAGTTTTGAATAGATGTATATAGTTAATTTGTAATGTAGTATTAATGAAAAAGGGATAGGGAAAGGGAAATTATTAACGAAAACCCGCTAAACAGGAGAGAAATATAGTTATTTTCGTAAGGGGAAAGTATTCTTTTGGTTTTAGTACTTACTTAGTTTTTCTTGTTTTGTTTGTTTCTTTTGTTTTTTTTTTAGATTTTCGTAATAATCTTAACAATTAAATATTGTTTGGTTTTTTTTTTGTTTTTTGTTTTGTCAGAATTTATATATAAGAGTAAGTATGTATAATATGTATAAGTAAGAGTAATAATGTCACTTTACACTGGACATACTATAATTTTGTATTCGAACATCAGTGATACAGCTACGAATACGAAGTATAACAAAAACATTGTAAAGCCAAGACCTTTGTTCATTTTCCAGCGGAAACATGCGATGGACAATACTACGAATATTAACATCATAAATAGTATTGTTATAGAGCAGACCATTCCAACGGAATTAACTTGAACGGGTTTATCGTAAATAATGCCATAGAGTAGCCAGGGTATTGGTAATCTGAAAGTAAACAAAAAAAAAAACAACAACAAGTCAAGAAACATGTTAAAAGATAAAAGATACATTTGGAAAGGTATGGTAGTTTAGAGGAACATTTTCCTTTCCGAAGATAAATCATAAAACCCTCACGACCAGATACTAAAACAGTGCTTGTGGGTTTGGATTGGATTAAAAAAAAAAAAAACAGAGTCAGTTCCAGGTTCACTTTACGACTTAAATAAGCAACATATAAAGAAATACTGTTTGTTGCCAAGAAATCCTTCTATCCGTAGGGCAGGACACATTGGAGTTTTTGAGGCTGCGCTTGTAAGTTTTAATCTAGTTTGCATTCGTTGCCAAATTGGACGCGTATCCAACGAAATTGCGAGCATAAATCTTGCCAAGTTACATTTGATTTAATATTGAAATGCATACATAGCTGTTGAGAATTGTAACTATAGTGCACCATGAATCAACAACCTACTTACAGGTACTTTCTTATTTGAGTAGGTTAGCGGTAGGAAAAAATTAAAAAAAAATTCTTTGATTGTTCTAGATGGAGAGAAAAGTGACCTCCTTGGGAATTAAAGAATTTTTTTTTTAAATGTTTTTTTATATTATTCAATATAGTCCTCTTTTAGTTTGATACACTTATTCCAGCGATTTTCCAACTTCTTGATCCCGTCCGAAAAGTAATTTTCCGGAAGGTCTCCAAAATACTCCTCCATGGCGTCGATGATTTCCTCGCGTGAGCTGAATTTTTTATTGATGAGCCATCTCTTGGGGTTTGGGAAGAGATAATAGTCCGAGGGATCCAAATCCAGTTACCAATCGACGCCAAAAGTCCGTCCGATTCCGCATCAGCAAGTCCAGAAGTGCTCTCGCCTTCGTGGTTTTGGTCATTCGCGGCACCCAGCGGCAGGATAACTTTTTCATATGCAGAATATTGCCCAAAATATGGCGTATGCGCTCAGTACTAATCTTTGTGGTATCTGCTAGCTCGCGCACCCTCACTTTCCGGCTAGCCAACACCATTTCATGTATTTTTTTGACATTGTCCTCTGTAACTGCATCGGATGGCCTGCCGCTGCGGACTTGATCGGTAGTGGAGTTGCGGCCACCACGAAACTCTCGAAACCAATATTTGACGGTGTAATCTGACGGAGCATTAGCCCCATAATATTTATCCAACTTTTCTTTTGTTTCCTTCGCCGTTTTGCCTCTCAAAAAATAATGTTTTATGAGAGAACGGAAATCGTTTTTGTGCATACTCAACATGATGACAAACACGTCAACAACAATCAGCTGTCAAAACAAAACTAAAGACAGTATCGCACTGAAATTTGGCATATCTGCCTAAATATGAACGGACTTCAAGGCACCATAACCTTTTTTGCAGTAGCAGCGCATTCTGGCGGTCAAGGATGTCACTTTTCACTCCACCTAGTATCTAAGTATAATTAATTTTTTTTCGCTTTGAATTTCATAGGCGAGCTGCGGTTAATACTCGTATAAACGAATTTTAGATTTGGTTTAGGTCCTATATCCCTGATCTATCAGGGTGACCTTTTTTTATTATTCCCTAGGCTGAGCCGATTTATATGTGGCGCAGTAGTTGGATTGATGAATGGATTTCGAACCACTTCCTTATTCATCTGATAATATGCTTCTCGAAATTCCTTTTCTGTTCCCTTAGGGTTGGTGCCAATGTCCGAATTTATTCCTCTGGTAAATCCTCTCCGGGGCATATACTATAGAACGACCCAGCTGGGAGATTATTTGCTCGTATCACAAGACACGATAGGAAACGTCCCAGCGTTTTTCAGTTTTCGTTGAAAAAATCACTAAAATTGGACGAAAATCATAGACAACAGTGTACGAGAAAGGTCTTATACAGGGTCCGGCAAAATGATCCCCCACATTTTGCACCGTCACTGTGGCCGAACTACTGAAGATAGGGGTAGCTTAGCGTAGTCGGTTGGTACAAGTAGTTCGCGCCTTGCCATTTCAGTTGCCGTCATGAATTGGACAGGCGAGCATCGTGCCTTCGTTATCGAGACATTTATGAAAAGTAACGAACTGTGATTACGACGCAAAGAACTTTTCGTTCTCACTTCGCGCTTGGTTGACATGCTCCAGTTCCAGATCGCAAAACAATACTGTTGTGGGTTTCAAATTTTAGAGCTACAGGTTCAGCCATAAAAAGAAAATCAACTGGTAGACCCAAAAGTGTTCGGACACCTGAAAATGTTGCAGCTGTAAGAGAAGCAGTTGAACGATCTCCGTTTAGCTGTTAAACATGCCTCTGCTTTGCGTTTGTCAGATCGTTCTGTGAGAAGAATTTTACACGCCGATCTGAAGCTCCACCCAAACAAAATGATGATCGTGCAAGAACTTAGTGAACGGGACTGGGAAAATCGCAGAGCATGCTCCAACGACATTCTTCAAAACATCCCACAAAATGCTCTTTTAATAACGAGTGACGAAGCTCGTTTTCATCTATCTGGCTGTGTGAACAAGCAGAATTTTCGCTACTGGGCACCAGAGAATCCGCGGCAGCTCCATGAAAGGCCACTTCACAGCGCATTTGCTACCATTTGGTGTGCTGTTGGATCTTTTGGCGTTTGTGGTCCCTATTTTTTTGAAGAGGGAGGCGGGACAGTTACCATAACTGCCGAACGATATGTCGACATGCTACGTAATTTTTTGGAACCAAAACTTAGGGAACTTGAACATCCGGATGTGTGGTTTCAACAGGATGGAGCTACGGCTCGTACGTTTTTATTAAAGATTAAAAGGTGGGAGATCATTTTGCCGGATCCTGTATAAGCTTTCAGTCTTGCTTCAGGAAGTGGTGCCATTTCGGTATTCGTTGAGACTGCTTTGCTGTTACGGCACTCCTAGCATTACCTTCTCACTGTTCTGACGAGTGTTCTCATCGGCCACTGTCTTCTGGCAGCTATGATGACTGCGGTTGTGGTGCTCGTTAACAAACAGAAACGTTATGTGATGATTTTTTGGCAAGATCCTGGGCCGTTTTATGATTTCTCCGACATGTCATGTCAAGTATAGTGACAACTTAAGCCTTGGCAGAATACCATTGTTTTCCAGGACAGCTATTTCATATGCAAACTTCTTCTTCCAAACCACCTGTAGAAGTTCATCTCTGGTCATAGACTCAACAAGCCTATGCTATCGTAATCAATCAAAATAAAATAAATAAAACTGGTAATACATCTGCGCTGTGTTCGATGTAGGCGTCTCCAAGATAAAAATCCATGGACATCTTTTATTGAATAGTTGGGGATAGAGTCAATCAAAAACAGAAACCATTACCAAAGCTCTTCACTTTGGGTCTCGACTAATTCAGGCTGCACCTGTCCTTTTCCCAGGAAAGAAACTTCGGACGCTGGAACCGTGCAAAAGCATAGTTCCCTGTTACGATGCCAGTCAGCAGCCTGCATTCTTTTATACTGAGAGCAGGAAAATTGCTGACCTTGTAGGATATGTCAGCGAATTATGTCATCTGCACCTATGCTCTTATGAAATCCAACTGACAATGGAAGGCATAACTGAGAAGGCATCCAGTCCTAACTTAGGTTCGGCTCCTGAAGGACTCTGATTAGAGCCATGTCTAGCAAGTTCATCATGAATTAAGCATTCTCGAATCAGACTGGCAGTCCTGAGAGAGTTCAGCAACGTTTTGGACACATATGTGAAAACACCATTATTTTCCAGGCTCAGATTCTGGCCAAAACCATTTCTTGGACAAGATGAGTTCTGTTGTCATTGCATTAGTCGGCGCTCAAGGTCATCAAAACTCCAAGAATACCAACCAATTCTACTTTAAACGGAAGATGTCTTTCAGAGTGAAGCCCACGATATGTACTTACATCAAGGGGAGGGAGATTCATCAGTGGATCTAGAGTAGAGGTAGGCATTTTACGGAAAGCCCTCATGCAACCGAGACAGACCTTCCTTTAGAGTCTGGTAAAAGCAGCAGTGGAGTATTTTCGTAAAAGCTTGTTCCACCAGACAACCGACGCATGGAATATAATTGGTCTTATCATAGCTGTTAAGACCCACAAGACTCTCCTCGGCGACAGGCTATATTTCTTGCCGACAGCTACATTGCATTGCCAGTAGGCCGACTGCACCTTAGAGGCTTTCGACATAATGTGATTAGTTCAAAGAAGTTTGTCATCCATTATGACACTCAAATACTTACCGCCGTTGGAGAATCGGATGGTGATGCCTATTAGCACTAGATGAGTCAGTTTGGAAAAGATTGACTGAAAGCCCATGTTTAGTGCACCAATCGCCTATTGCGTTTAAGGCTGTCTGTGCTTTAGAGCAATTCCCTTCACCTCAGTCAGCTGATCCTGAAATCATTGACCAAATTGACCATGTTGTAATTATCGCAAGGTATTCCTTCAGTGCAATAGATGTCCAACTATCCTAGACTCTAGAGAATATCTAAGAAGTCTTGATGGAAAATCTCCATATCTCTATCGATTTTAAGAACGCATGTGACAGCTATGTTAAGTTTTGGGATCCCTGCTGCTCTTGTAACGTTGCGAGCGATTTGACTAAGCGATTTCATGCCGAAACAGTGCAAAGGCAAAACTATGCTCTGTCAAATTCACCAGTGGTATAATTTTCCAAAGTCTGTGCAACAACTTCCATACGTTGAAGAAATTGCCATCATTGGCACATCGCAGCTAGGTAGCGCTGGTGCGCTAACAAATACATATTTGTATTTAAACGGAGTCGGTAAAAAGCTGTGCATGCGGATAAACTCGAGTACAAGTATATGGAGTCGATGAGATGACAGAAAAAACATCGACGAATTAGACAGAACTTTACAATACCCACCTACAACGCTAACGTAAAGATTGCACTTGCTAATCATCGTTCTTTAGGCCTTGGAAGATAGTTTAATAAAAAAAAAAGCCTGATTAAATAACACAGAGCAGACTCTTTATGTAATATAAAAGTTCATTACCACAGTCCTGCTCTATGAGGAAGACCCCAGGACGTAAGCGGCGGCGGATAAAAATATCCTTGGTGTTTGTTAACGCAGGGTTCTTTACGAGCTGTACAGCGACGTCGGTCTGTTCAAAACGAACGCATCAGTCGCTAAAGATTTCTAGGGGATGTAGAGCGAATGGACTCTAACACCGCAAGGACGACGCAGTAAAGAAGATCTCACCAAAGGTTGCACGAACAAGTGGATCGAAATTTAAAAAATTGTTAAATATCTGGCTAAAGGCAGTTAAAGGTTTTAAGGTTGAGGCCTAAGTTTAAACCGCACTCTAGCGTCATATAAGTAAGCAAATACTATAGGCACTAGAGTAAATGTGTTGACATTCTGTCTCACCATAAAGTGCCTAGTTTGAGTAAACTCCATCGCATTTCAGAATTGATTTCGTTGTTCAACCAGCGCCTATCTGAATAGTTTTAAGTGTCAGCCTCTATAAAAATTATGGATTAGGGAAAAAAATTTCCATTAACATGACTGCATTTATGTATCTGAATTTCAAATCACGAGCTAATTTCATTTCCCATTCACCTAGTTATCATTGAATGAATTAACGTCTGTGCCAAATCTACATCAGCTTCCATTTTCATCATTCTCCGCCATCTCCCCCAGCCATTCTAGGTCACTATTATTGCCCACTCTGCACTGATTTATTTCAAAAATCAATAAAAATGAAAAAAAAAAAAAATCAAGAGTAGAAGACCCAAGTTGAGTTGTTTCATTTTTAGTTTTTTTTTTATTTTGTTGCATCCCAATGTGCAGGACGTATTTTCAATTTAAATTCTCATCCATCCACATTCATTTCACTCCATCACGCTGCACGGGGTGGGGTAGTGATATTCTATTCTGGTCCCGGACTATCCATCTCCACGGCTATTCTGACCGAAAAAGGATTGAGTGCTAAATAAATATTTTATGAAAGCAAAGGAAGAATTGGGATGACGACGTCGTAGATACCATGGAGACGATTGTACGTCAGATTATCTTCTTTTTTTCCGCCGAGTTAGGACTCTTTGGTTCTGATGATGACTTCTATAGAAGAAGTAGGTCTGCTGCTGCAGTGTCTGACAATGACGACAGCGACAAGGTATGATTAAAGAACAACAACAGAGAACTAGTCTGTATCGAGTTCAATGGTACTCGTAAATCAAGGCTTCTCAGTCCATGAATGCCTGTGCTTTCGTTGGTGCTTGGAATTAAACTCGAATTGGATTTAATTCCCCTTTTTTCCCCATCCATATGAATTGAATTTTATTGATATATGAAGTACATATTCATATGCATACACTCCAATAAGCCTCTATTATTTCCTATTCATGTAAAAGACAGGCGTCCACCCTCAGGGATGCAATAACAAATGATTGCACGGTTTCAATTTATGTTATCTATGGATAGCAGTCCTTCTCATCTGCAACAATTCAAATAAAGATTACGTCTTAGTATTTATCTGTGATTTATTGGATATAATCGATCTGGATGCAATTCCAATTACCATCATAATTGGGGCATCTCTACATTAGAAAAATATATTATATTTCGACATACTTTCGGAGATGGATAAGCTTTCGTGTCTTTGTCGTCCAATTAAATATCACAGGAGAACATACGAATATGCACTGCAGCATTGATTAAGAAAAGAAAGCTTAATCAGATGGATCAGGATGGAACAGAAGACCGCAAGTTATTACCTCATAACGAGGGAAGGCTTCTGGAGAAGAATTTTTCATATGGAATCAACGGTAGCATCCACAATTAGTGAAGGCCTGATATTAAGCCTCTTGGACGTATCCAAGGATTAGGTATATAAGTGCAAGTCTAGCTGAGTTAGTAGAGTTTGACTATGGGCGATCCAACGAGTTTTCGATAAGTGAGCGAAGATGTTATGGCAATCTCCGTAAGCTACTCCCTTGGAGTTAAAATCTTTTTCGATGCTTAGAAATTGAAAGATAAAGTAGCAAGTATAGTTCATACGAGACCACATCTACAATAGAACACAACAAACCTTAACAATAGAAAGGTATACAACATCATCCCAATATTTCCAAGGGTATATGGTGGTCTTCAGATCAATAGACAAGCAACTAAATTAGCAATAGTGCGATACATGCAAGAAACGCTTCTAATTCATTTGGACCAATACCTTATAACAACTCAAGCTACGAAAGGGGATATCCTAAATAACAACAAGGAGGGAGGGACTACCCGGACTCCAAGGCAATCACTGAAGAGCAGTATCTTTCAAAAACTCTACAATTGACATAATATGTTTAGGGCGACTGGCGGCATGAAATCTCTGCTCCAATAACGAAAGCCGGCTAGCCAATGCAGAAAAACAAAATGCGTATAAAGTGGCAGCGAAAAAACACAAAAAGGATCAGAGCCTTGTACACGAAGAAGAAAATCTTCTCCGAAAGAAGAACAAAGATTACGACAAGTTTGCTTTCGCCTGCAATGAAATATGCCATTCCAGTAGCAATATTCGTATATGATGGTCCACCAGAGGGTGCCAAGACGGTTTATCTAGTATAGAAAATTGAGAACTTTCTACATTCCTGAATCAAGCAAGGTCACTCCTTCAGACTTGGACAGATATGTATAGTGGTGATAAAAATCAACATCCCTCTGTCAGGCAGAACGATCACCCAACACTTTGTCGGATCTACGAGTAACTTATTTCTAAGATTTTGTAAGATGTCTGATGAATGCTACCTCAGCTCGTGTACCCTTTACAAAAGCATAACGCTCTTCTGCATCGCATATAAGATCTAATCTACCAGATTGTGCGAATGCCTTAAAGTGCTTAAAAGGAACCGGAGGGTTCAGAACTATATGAGACCTGATATAAAGGAGAAGGATCAAGAGGGTTGGTTTGAAGTTCGCCTCGATGGGGTACACTGACTAGGATCAAGATTGTGCGGCCACATTGCTTAATCAAATCGTTAAAGGCAGCCATATATGTAGGTTTCGCTAAGATTGTTTGAATTACGAAGTGAACTGTCTTCGTTTTCCTTTTCGACTTTGCATTTTTTTGCAGAAGCCGTTGTAGGAGATATGCTGAGTCGCACAATTATGCATCCAAACTATTTGGATCGATAAACCGCATCCAGGCGGTTCGTCAGTTTCAATATTCTCTAAAATCTGACTAATGACCTGGTACCCTCCAAGGGCTACTACCAGTCAGTGCGTCATGATATGTCGCACTTTGGATGGCATTGCGATGTAAGCCCTGTTCATTTGATTTGAATTCAGACAGGCAGACAACAACATTTTGACACACAGTTTTTTCGCAAATCAGCTTGAAAGACTGGTTGGGGAGGCGAAAATGTATCTCTATGAAAATTCCCTACGATCCATTACCTACAGTGACTCACATAATTGATCACATGTTTTCAAAAATGACAAAGTGAAAGGGTTTTCTTATAAAAAAAAGATGTATTTCTTATAAAATAAAAGTGAATAAACTCGTTGGGCTTCAGTGTTAAAAAAAATCGTAATTAATTGCTGAATGCATGTTTCTGAAAAGAAAAATAAAAACAATTCATTAAAACAAGCACGTGATCAATTTTGTGAGTTGGACTTACTTTAAGACTTCATACTATTTTAATATTTTGTGTGGCCTCCTTTAACGATAAAATACTTTTAGCTGTTCTTGGCATGGAGTTTATTAAATTTGTGCATACCTCTGGTGGAATATTATCTCACTCAATCTGAACTCTGGACCATAATTCGTCCAGTGTCTTAGACGCAGCACCATACTTAGACAGTTGCCTTTCAATGTAGCCCCAAAGGTGTTGTATTGGCTTTAAGTCTGGAGATTGAGGGGGCCACTCCAAAACTTCAAACCCATGATATTCTAGCCAATCTTCTGTGATTTTGGCTGTGTGTTTGGGATCGTTATCGTGTTGAAATGTAACGTCCAAAACCGACTTATCCCATTTTTGTAGACTTGGTTCTAGGCAAGAGGTCAAAATGTCTGTGTACATCTGAGCGGTCATCCGTCGCTCGATTCTCTTGCATATGCCTACACCATGAGATGTCATACACCCGCAAAGCATAAGGCTACCTCCACCAAATTTGACAAATTTTTTAACCGGACTCTTTGAAAGTTGTTGTCCCTTCTTCCCGTCCCGGCTGAACCAAATCGGTTGATTTTGGTCTCAACTGCCCCATTCCTCTTCTGTGTATAATTTATATTTGTTAGCAAACGCTTTTCTGAGAGCCATGTGCCGTTTTGTTAGTAGAAGCTTTTTGACTTCAGCTCTACCCTTCAGGTCAGCTTTACGAAGCACCTTTCTTACAGTTTCAGGACTAACAGCAACATGATCATTGGCTAATAATGAGTGTTGAATTTCAACAGCATTAATACACTCTCCAGAAAGTACTTGTCGTACAAGTTTTCTTTGACAAGGCTGGGATAGGATTTGTTATCTTCCACTTGGGTTTGTTTCAATCTCCAAGCTTAGTGTTTTTCTTAGTTTGCTAATGAAGCCTAAAGAACATTTAAATTTGTTGGAGATTTCTCGACGACTTAAGTCTTTTTTTAAGCCGTTTTCAATCCCTTTCTTCACGTCGGTTTGTATAGCTCTCATCCTGTAAGTCCTTCTCTTTTAAAGCTTGATAATTTGATCAAAAAGTGGAAAAGCCGTAATTTGTTCTTTTAAATCACACCTAAACGTGCTGTAATTTATTTACTTAGTTAAACGTAGAACTTAATTTTTGTAATACAATAAGTTCTTTGCCTTTTAATTACAAGGATATCAAAACTCACAAAATTGATCACATCGAAAGTCTAATTAAATCTGCTGTAGATGTTCTTTGCAGCACAGTACTTTTCCGATAACTGCAACAAAATTGCCAGTTGCGTAAATAGCAGACTTTAACATATAAACAATCGAATAACGGAACTTAACAACGGCGAGATAACAGTGCAACGCAGAAATATGAAACATGTGATCAATTATGAGAGTCACTGTAGATATGAAGATTTCACTGCCTACATTGAAAGCGATTTCATAGTCAGAAGTCAGGTCGTCTTAGCTTCAAAAGATGCTGCTAATGACAGATAGTAGTCGACTTAGTCATACCACACATGTACGCTAAGAAGATCTTCACAACGTACATAGATCTTCAAATCGGATACAAAGTCTCGACATTGGCTAGGATTAGAAATTTGAGGAGAAAACCAACCGAACATGCTTGCATGAGGAACTTAGCGAATCCGTATAATCTCCGTATAAACTCAAAGCCAGAAGGTAGAGTAGGATGTCCAGAACCTGCACTGACGTGCCCTGCCAGATCACCTGTTTTATGCTCAAACGCAGATTTTCAGCGACGAAACTTTCCAAAAAGGTCATTCAAAGCTAATTTAAAAGAAGACTAGACTCTTTGCACATCAAAGGAAAAAAACCTAACTTAGATTTTCCCCATAAAAAGGGTAACGATCAAAATGAAACCAACACACCGACTAGTGTCCTCAAAAGGTCAGTCAGACTAGAGACATCCAGAAAATCCGATAACATCTACACTGAGTCGAAAGTACGAAGTTTGTCTGAAAAGTTTCCGACCGCAACCTAAAGCGGCACTTGTCAATAAAAGCTAGTGAATGCTAGTTGCGCATCTTTTGACAGTTACTTACCGAAGTTTCAGTCATTTTGGAAGCGCAGTTTTTAGTTGACAGTCGTTTGAGTGAGTCGATGTGAGTGTTTTTTCCGTGAAAATGGATAAAATTGAGTATCGAGCTGTTATTAAATTCTTGTTTTTGAAAGGCAATATGCCTACGCAAATCAAAAATGAGTTGGACTCTGTGTATGGGGACTCTGCACCATAATTTACCAGAGTGAAATTTTGGGCAGCTGAATTTAAACGTGGCCGTAAGAGCTTGGGAGATGATGAACGTTCGGGACGTCCAAAAACTGCAACACGATAACACTGCTAAAGTTCACCAAATGGTGTTAAACGACCGCCGAATTAAAATCAGAGAGATAGTAGAGGTTATGAAAATGTCCAAAGAACGTGTTTGTTACATGTTAAATCAAGATTTAGGCATGAGAAAGCTGTCCGCGCGTTTGCTTACGTTAGACCAAAAACGTGTTCGAATGAACATTTCCAACGCTCTGTTGGCGCAGTTTAGGCGCAATAAATCCGAGTTTTGGCGCCGATTAATTACTGTAGATGAAACTTGGATACACCATTATACGGCCGAAACAAAAATTCAGTCAAAACAGTGGACTGCAAAGAGCGGTGGCGACTGTTTTTTGGGATAGTAAAGGAGTTATCTTAATCGATTATCTTCAAAAAGGAAAAACCATTACAGGAGCATACTACGCATCATTACTTGCCAAGCTGAAGGCAGAAATTGCGGAAAAACGGCCACATTGGCAGAAAAAGAAAATCCTGTTTCACCAAGACAACGCGCCGTCTCACACCTCAGCGGTTGCCATGGCGAAAATCCATGAATTACGGTTTGAACTGCTTAACCATCCGCCTTATTCACCAGATCTAGCCCCAAGCGACTTCTTTTTGTTCCCTCATCTAAAAACTGCGCTCGGAGGACAGAGATTTTCGTCAAATGAGGAGGCAATCACCTTCGTGAAAAATTATTTTGCAGAGAAAAACGCCAAGTACTATTTGGACGGGTTTGAGAGATGGATGTTCGGTCGGAAACTTTTCAGTTTCATATTTGAGACTTACTATCCAGGAGCAAGGCCAAACTGGTGCTAATTCTGAATCTTTACCGCTAGCCTAGCACCAGGCAAATATGCGGATGATGAACTGTCTGTCTGCTTAAATCTAGCGATTGTTTTTTCTTGGTTGGTATACCAGAAGTAGGTCTTCAGTCAAGAAGTTGACTGGCTTGAAACATCCGCTACTTTAACGCAACTAACTAAGGGGTTTCATATCGGACAGCAAACTTTGTAGGACTAGGCATGTTGTGCCAAAATTCTCCAAGACACTGGCGGCTTTCTGGCAATGTAAGTAAGCAATATGTGGTCATTGTTATCAAAGAGGGTCTGCATTTACACAGCTATGACAAGGAACGCGTTCAAGGGTTTCGTTTACCCTTAAAAGTTTGTTATTTGAACAAGACTCCAAAGAACGATTTGTCTCGGCTTCCTGGGAACTTTTACTAGCACGACTGGCTCTGATCCAGATGTATCCTTCTCTGGGTATTCATATCACTACTGAACTCTTTCTTTTAGCAAGAAGTGGAGTTTTGTTAATCTTGCCCGCATACTGTCATTTAATTCGAATCTTATGGTCTAATGCAATGACCTGGTTTTCAGTGCGGTTTGTGCGGGAATACGAAGATGACCGTACTCAGGACTGGGTTGGACCGGAATCTGAGCTTTCTTGGCGAAGTAAGATCTTCGCAGATGGCTTCAGAACCGATCTAGGATATAACGCTGGTGTCCAGGTGGAGGGTGCGAAATATCTGTTCCTGCTGCTTGATCATCTCTTATCCAATTCGAGAACACAAGCGGCCTTTGAAAGAAGTTGCAAGGGTAAAGTCAATGAGTCTTGTCTTGCTCGCAGGTCACAATACCATCAAGGACATAATATCATCTATGAATGTTGTGTTGTGACTGCCCGCGTTCTGGGCTAAGGCTTCTTCTGAGCACAACTGTATGTTGATGACATGATTTTCCAGTGTGTATAATTCTTACTGATGAATTAATGGGGCATGCTGTGTCGTGAGAGATATGATGAAACCGTGGAATAGTAGGCTTACCAAAACGATTACTCATATTTCTACGAAAGACTGGGAAATTTCATTGAAAAAACATAACCGGAGTGCAATGGACTTAGTCTTTGTGAGTGCTGTTTTTCAATCGAGAAATCAAATGGCTGGCTAAAAGTCTGATTTAAACCTCTATTAGAACTACCAGTATAATCCGTTGATGGTTAACACAATTCTTCATCAGGATGTGTCCTGACTTTAGCATGAAAAAATTTGCAAAATCGATAAACGATTAAAAAGGATTGGAACTATAGATTTATATCGGATTGCATACATACATACATACGTAGAACATATACTCGTAGTTTTTAATTTAAAAATATGGCATGATTTGCATTTACGGAAACACAAAGCAGTCTGCATCCTTCTTCTCCAGGAATGGCAATCCTCCCCAGGTAATCATACTCCTACAAGCCTGTTAAAGTTGAAATACTCGTCATTCTCCATAAATTCGAGAAAATTGAGATAAATTTCCGAATAGGGAATGGCAAAACATTCCAACAAACGTGTGCCAGATGAAATATGCACTTACCACCAACTCATCGCAATCATCGTATACCAGTTTTGGTGGCTTATACTCGTTCGTACACCATGAAAAGGATGAAGGACCGTATTCTCAGCTATCCGTAGTTGAAAAATAAAAAAATCCAACATAAATCATTATGCCACACACAACGAATTATGCACGTAAGAGTAGATACATACTACATGGGGGATGTGTACATGCTCCCAAAGTGGCAGGAGGTTTTTTTTTTTTTGAGGTTGGAACTGAATTAAAAAAAAAAAAGCCTCCCTTGGGGGTGTGAAGGCTAAACAAGCAGCAGGCAAATGAACGTTTATCTAATTGCAAATAATTTCAATTTGCCAAGTTTGCGGCTGAATCTATTTATAGCAAGGGTTTCGGCGTATCCTTTTGGGGGTTTCACAAAAGCCTACCGGGAGTTTTATGTGGAGGAGGTAAAAAAAAGTTTATTTGAAATTTTTCGAAGAACGAAGCACTTTTAATTGCATTTTCGTAACAATTTTTCGAAACAGAGGGAATTAATATATTCTCTTATACTTTCAGCTTGGATTGGCTTTATGGACTAAAAGGCTACTAAGTCGAGGACACATGAAAGTATTATGTCTCACAATGCGAACATGAATTTTATGCGGTCATCCAAAGTCGTAATTTTAAGAGAATTAAATTTGTCTAATAGTTTTATTCTCGTGATTGAAACCATATTTCGCTGATAGGTAAGTATGCCTTAAATAAGTAGTTCGGCCGGAGAGCTGATCTACTCCAGCAGCCTCGTTAATCTTAAGTTTGGATGGTCATCATCGACATTGAAAAGATGAGCTATTCTTCCATATTTTCAGCATCGACTGTGGCAAATATTACGTTTGGTTTGCCTTCCCGTAACGCAGGGAAGTGTCCATACCTTCTGTCTTGGTCATAGAGTTAGGGAGCAGCTCACGCCTTGTCGCCTTCATCAAACATCAAACTGGATGTTTCGTTATGTGGCCGCGCAAAGTCCAGTACATTACGTCTCTGATATATTGTTGCTGATGTTGGAAACATAAGACTACCTACTCTAAAAGATTTGGGAGACTTGATCAGGAAAGTTTGTAGATACGAGTATTTGCTGTAATTACAGCCATTCGACAGCAAATTTCCTCTTAATAGTTCTTAGCTATTTTAATGGCTGGGATATCCACGTTTAATTCTTGTCGATGATGGCTACTCGAAACATTTGGTTATGTAAAATATTGGAACTCTGTGTTCTGTAAATCGTAGTGTAATCCATGCTGGATGTTGAAGTTTTCTCCAAAGATTGAGTGTAGCTCATTTCGGGAATTGGCGTCGTACCAGGCTTGCAGGCTTGCATGACAGTTAACCCGACATGGCATAATCCCCAAAATAGAGTATCAGATGCTTCAAAGATTTGTGTCACTATAGCGTAGTAAGGCGACAAGAGTCTTGGAATATGCACCAATTCAAACCCTGTCACCACTTCCATTTTGACAGAAGACGAATCCTCAGAAGAAGTTCAAATAAGGTTTCCGCTTAATTGACCAATCAAGTCATCGTAGACAGCATCTGCGGAGTATTCCTCTTGCGACTTATCTGTCCCTATCGCGGCCTAACTGAGCCAAATTTATTTACTGTACAAGGAGGGGGTCCTTCTCCAATGCATCTAGGATAAAATTGTTCCTTATTGAGTGGGCTAATCATTTCAAGATTTATGTCGAAATTATATCTGCTCTTTATTTTGAGTAGAGACATTCTGTATGCTTTTTGAGTTGCTCCAAAAGTGTCAAGGCTGCTCTGTCATATACCGGCGAGCACAATTCGTCTTGATCTTGTGGTTTTAGTGCTCTAGCATTTTCGTGCAAGACTAAGTCTTAGACCACGTAGATATGCAGGAACTAGATATGCAAGATCAAATATGTAATACCACTTGTAGCATAGTAGTCTCGGTTTGGTGTGGGTCTTTGCCCTACTTTAAAAATTCAAATAATACTCACTCTTCCTTAAATAAAATGTGCTAATTTATTCACTAAACTTACTTGCCATCTACTTGAATTTATCCTTTAAGGAATTCGAGGAATCCCGCCACAAGAATTTATGAACAAAAGGTAAGGAGGGCCCAATTTATATTGTGTCCTGAGGTAGTTTCTCCGAAATGAGCATCAATTTAAGAGAATCTTCGAGATTGTGGAAAGTAATGTCCAAAACACCAGGTAACTGGTACTTAAGAACCCGAATATTATTTCGGATGGATTTAAGGAAAAATCCTTGCCCTGGGAGAAGAACTAAAATGGATAATTTGCAGGACCTGATGGTATCTTCCACTTACACCTACAGAATTGTTTTCGGAACGATGTCATGTAGTCTTAACACCTACTTAGCTCGCAAAACAAACAACTATATTTGGACTGATGTACGAGTAAACGTAGTTTTCATACCCAACAACCCAACATATCCAAAAGGCGGTAAGGAAGATAGAGACGACTAGAGGAGTCATTAGCATTCCAAATTTTAGCAATTCCAGCTATAACAACTAAATCCGACATTCGGATCTGCAAAATACTCCTCCGTGGCGCCGATGATTTTCTCGCGTGAGCTGAATTTTTTATTGATGAGCCATCTTTTGAGGTTTGGGAAGAGATAATAGTCCGAGGGATCCAAATCCAGCTACCAATCGACGCCAAAAGTCCGCCCGATTCCGCATTACCAAGTCCAAACACTCTATCAAAGTGCTCTCGTGTTCATGTTTTTGGTCATTCGCGGCACCCAGCGGCAGGATAACTTCTTCATATGCAGAATATTGCCCAAAATATGGCGTGTGCGCTCAGAGGGCCTGCCGCTGCGGACTTGATCGGTAGTGGAGTTGCGGCCACCACGAAACTCTCGAAACCAATATTTCACGGTGTAATCTGACGGAGCATTAGCCCCATAATATTTATCCAACTTTTGTTTTGTTTCCTTCGCTGTTTTGCCTCTCAAAAAATAATGTTTTATGAGAGATCGAAAATCGTTTTTGTCCATACTCAACATGATGCCAAACACGTTAACAACAATCAGCTGTCAAAACAAAACTAAAGACAGTATCGCACTGAAATTTAACATTTCTGCCTAAATATGAACGGACTTCAAGGCACCATAACCTTTTTTGCAGTAGCAGCGCATTCTGGCGGTCAAGGATGTCACTTTTCACTCCATCTAGTAAATCGGGCTGTTCATAAATACGAGGGGTGTCTGAAAAGTTTCAGATAGCGGCACTTGTCAATAAAAGCTAGTGAATGCTAGTTGTACATCTTTTGATAGTTGTTTACCGAAGTTTCAGTCATTTTGGAAGCGCAGTTTTTAGTTGACAGTCATTTGATTGATGTGAGATGCGAGTGTTTTTTATGTGAAAATGGATAAAATTTCATTTTATTAAATTCTTGTTTTTGAAAGGCAATATGCCTACGCAAATCAAAAATGAGTTGGACTCTGTGTATGGGAACTCTGCACCATCATTTACCACAGTGAAATTTTGGGCAGCTGAATTTAAACGTGGCCGTAAGAGCTTAGGAGATGATGAACGTTCGGGACGTAAAAAAACTGCAACACGATAACACTGCTAAAGTTCACCAAATGGTGTTAAACGACCGCCGAATTAAAATCAGAGAGATAGTAGAGGTTATGAAAATGTCCAAAGAACGTGTTTGTTACATGTTAAATCAAGATTTAGGCATGAGAAAGCTGTCCGCGCGTTGGGTGCCGCGTTTGCTTACGTTAGACCAAAAACGTGTTCGAATGAACATTTCCAACGCCCTGTTGGCGCAGTTTAGGCACAATAAATCCGAGTTTTGGCGCCGATTAATTACTGTAGATGAAACTTGGATACACCATTATACGCCCAAAATAAAAATTCAGTCAAAACAGTGGACTGCAAAGGGCGAGCCGGCTCCAAAAAAAGCACAAACTGTTTTTTCGGCTGGGATGGCGACTGTTTTTTGGGATCGTAAAGGAGTTATCTTAATCGATTATCTTCAAAAAGGAAAAACCATGACAGGAGCATACTACGCATCATTACTTGCCAAGCTGAAGGCAGAAATTGCGAAAAAAACGGCCACATTTGCAGAAAAAGAAAATCCTGTTTCACCAAGACAACGCGCCGTTTCACACCTCAGCGGTTGCTATGGCGAAAATCCATGAATTACGGTTTGAACTGCTTGACCATCCGCCTTATTCACCAGATCTAGCCCCAAGCGACTTCTTTTTGTTCCCTCATCTAAAAACTGCGCTCGGAGGACAGAGATTTTCGTCAAATGAGGAGGCAATCACCTTCGTGAAAAATTATTTTGCAGAGAAAAACGCCAAGTACTATTTGGACGGGTTTCAGAGATGGATGTTCGGTTCAGACAACCCTGAATTGAGCTGCTGGTTTTGCTGGTAGACTCCTAAATTGTTGGGCACTTAGCTTGCCTCATTGGGAAGCAGAAGAACTATTTTCTGGAGAATTTTGTTATTGTCGTTCAAATATTTTATTCCACATTACTTATTTCTTGCAATGCCACTTGAAATCATTGGCCCTGCACATTTCAATCTAAAACGGTCACAAAGAAGAATTATTTACATCCATAATTCTGTGGCATAATTGAAGATTTCTTTACAGCGAATCCACCTCACATGGAACTTTAGAAAAGAGGAAAAAACGAAATTACTCTTGAAATTCCCTCTTTCAGTCATCTCTCTAGAAATGCGCAATCATTCCCTTCACCGCATTCATCTTAAAATTCATCGTCGTCAACATAACAATGTAGGAAAAGTAGTAAATTAAATTCCAAACGAAACGTTGCACGTTTACAGAAGTTTACTACCATAAGGGTGTAACCTTGCGTCTCTTTTTCATATACATACAAACATACTCGTAAGTGGGTGGACAACAAAACCGAGGAAGTAAAATCTACAAAACGAAAAAGCACAATATTGTGGTAATAAATTCTCTCAGGAATTTCGGGATACCTAGGATGCATTGTAGATTGAAAGTTGTACCCGTTCTCGTATTTGTATTTGTATTCCTCTATTCACTACGGGGAGATATGTTTTTGCTGCCATGTTCATATGAGTGCGAATACCACACCTGGGGATAGAATTTTTTGCGTCCAATCCAATAAAGGCACTGTAGAAACATTTCGAAATATTTCGGTGGTTCCAGGTGTTTAAAGGTGCACTTCTAAAACATATATCATGTAACTTGAATGGTTTCTCTTTAACAGTCAGCCATTAAGGCGGCTTAGAAAGAGAAAAACATTTCACTCATCAGTAAACCTCTTGTTAGGGTTGACAATTCCATTGCACTTAACCCACTCTGAACATTTGTATCTGCATTCAAGACTACGGGAAATTCCTCTCATAAATAATGCCCTAATTATTTGTCATAGAAAAAGGTTTTGCTTACATTTAAAAAGGTGCACCACCAAGGGGGGCTTGATAGCTCTTATGTTATGTAGAGGAAAAACTACCACGAAGGATGCGTTTCCGTTCTTCTCATCAGAGTCGACATTCAAGATGGAACCTCCTATCATCATCGTCATCATCTTCCTAATACTCATCAACATTGTAGTGTATCCCCTTTTGTGGGTGCACCTTTTAAGTAACCTTCACCCTAGACTCTACATAATAGGAACACCCATACATTTGTGTATCTGAGGATACATAACATACTTAATACAAAAAGATGCAAACAAGTTGAATTAAACTAACCAACCTTTTGTGTGTATTTTTTTTTTGCTTCTTTCTTTCTTATCCCATCTCTACCTCAATTTCCATTCATATGATCCACATGAATACCATTAAACAGCAATTGTGGCGTAATCCGGGGCCCATATTCGTACTAGGTCCTGGTTGAGAATGAATACAAAAATCTATGCCAAAAGGAAGCGAGAAACTCATTAGCACCCACTTATCAATCGAGCGTCATACTCGCAATCGTATTCGTTCTGAAACTCGTATATCGTCATCCATCAGCAGTAGTCATGATTCGTCACATAATACTTGTATCCGTATTGAGTCCACCTTTCATCCACCTACCCGTCAATGCTCATTCAATATCTCAAAGAAAGCCACCAGATTGAAGCTCCTATGCCACACTGTGGGTGACATGTAGATACTCGTACGAGTATGTAAATCCGATGCAGTGATTCGTCCTACACACAAGGATTCCATTCCCACGCTCTCTGTGCTGTTCAAGTGCATTCTTCAGAAAATTGTTGCCGAGGTACTTACAAGAAGAATGTCAATGTTTCATAATTGAGGTGACAAATTGACACAAGTTCGAAGAGTCAGAGAAGAGGATTGACTGTGTGAACTAGAGCTGGATAGTGAATTCTAAATATCGTAATAAGTGGGGTGGGTACGAGTACGAACGCATACCTACGAGTATGTGGGTAAAGTGCACGTAAGCCGGATTTTTCAGGTTATAACATACTTTCATTATGGAGGTGTCGTTGCTGAGGTTAATTGTGAAAAAAATACGAAAACAATCGCTGTAAAGAGGAATTGCATCTCAATTACTCGTAGTTTGTTGTTACTTTGGTTATGAAAAGGTTAGACATGCGCGTTAGGTGATGTATAAAGGTGCCCTTTCCTTAATCCAACACCTTCCTACGTATTCATATCTTCTCGTATGTAAATCAAGACTTGAGTGGTATTGATAAATATTTTTCATATACCAAAACAGAGCAAATTTTTCGTATTAGGACACCTTGAGATAAATCAAGCAATGAACTCATGATTCACAATTTTGGACTTCTAAGTTGGCAATCTAATTTTTAGACTCAAGCGCTTTTGTCTCATTTACATCCACCAGAATGAAGAAATTTGTGTCCAGTCAAACAATTTAATTTTGTCATTACAATTACTTCACATTCAAAACCAATGGGCAACGGTACCTCATCACTACATCAGGAAAAGTGGTGGAAAAATATAACAAAGCTCTTTGCCTTCCAAAAACATTTGAAACTGCTTTTGACTACCAAGGATAAGTCAAAGAGCTCTGATATAATGCCACTGAGGTCCCGTCCACTTGTGTGTGCCACCTAAGTTGAGGTCGTTCTCCACTAAGTTGTCCTTCTGGGTGGGAGTCGAACATTAAAACAAAGATGGTATTAGATGAACACCTTTTGACTAAAGGGTACCAGAAGGGCCTGGCCTACCATCCGGTTCCGTAAAAATGGGACCATTGTGAAGCAACTAGGCAACATGATGACATTCGTATCTAGAATACATGAAATGTTCGGATCAGTGTAGACCGCCATCAGAAGTGCGGCCAAACTGTGCCATATACTACAGTGGCAACGAAATAGAGCAGAAGAAACGGATATTTGGGTGTGGAATTGTGAAATCGGCAGACTAAGACAAGAAGTTTCGAGCTTTCGGCATGTAAATGAATGCTCCTCTCAGCTGATTATAAAACCCTCAACCAAATTAACTTCTTTACATCTAGTTAAGGAATCGGAACCAGGGAGCTAACAGGTATGTCGCAAATGATATGCTGAGGACTCAAGAAGGTCGGACTCTTCGGAGAAAAAAGAACAATGAAATGGGGAAAACTATTTCAGGGCTAACGTTCGGAAGTTGTACCAAAATGTAAAAGGAGAGGGTCAATAGAACAAAACTCGAATAGAGATCTATAGAGAAGACCAAGAGAGAATTAGGTAATAGAGAATACTGAGGATATGGAAAAGCATTTCTGCAGAGTGTTTAACGACGAAGACGACCCAAATTCCGCTCTCAAGCTGAATGAACCATTAAGACTCAGCAATAAAAGCCTTAATTTCTGTTCACTCGACCAAAACGAAGTGAAGATTTTTCTAGACTTAAATGTAACAAATCTGTCGAACCGGAGCGAAGATGTCTCCATTAGGAGCATATTCGAATGCATTTTTAAGACGGAAAATGGAAAAATTGAGCTTCAGAACAGTCTGCCTGATCCACAAAGAAGGAAACTTTCTAAACTGGGACAACTATGGACGCATCAGTCTCCTTAACATCGCGTGCAAGATTTTATGTTTTCTTTTGTTTGAACGCCTGAGATCATTTGTCAATCATCCAATGGACAACACTAAGTGTCTTACAAAAGTCAGAAGCAATGTTATTGAGAACTTTAATGCCAGAAAAGGCATTGGACAAAATGATGCACTTTCATATAATTTCTTTAATTTCGAACTTGAGAAAATAGTGCGAAACATGCAAGTTGACGCCAGAGTCAGAATTTTCTATCCCAACGCTGATAATAATGACTTCATTGACAGAAAGGGAAAACATGGCGAGTTGTCACTAGTGCGTTTGCAAGTATTGACACAGAAACGACAGGAATGTTAAGGTTTAGCTGTCAATAAGAGCAAATCAAGTAAATCCATCGACGAATGTGATAAAACTTCACAGTAGACAACTACAAGGTGTCGCAAAAGTTGTCACCCACTGTAATTACATATTTTTATGAATGAAAAACATTGGTTCTGCTTTTGGATTATGTTTACTTGATGTCTTAAATTTTTCTCCATTAAGTCGAGAAAATGATATCGATTAAGTGGCCGCCGCCAGAATTGATGACCATTCGGGCCGGATTTGTGGCATTTTCCATCACTCTTGCCAGAACTTCCGGCGATAGGTCGCATTCTTGGCGGATATTCTTTTTGAGAGCTTCAAGAGTCTGAGGCTTGTTGACATAGACTCGTGACTTCAAAAAAGCCACAAAAAGAAGTCTAGAAGGGTTAAATCAGGTGATCTTGACGGCCAGTGCAAATCGCCAAAACGAGAGATTAGGCGATCCGGAAATGCAGCCCTCATAATTTCGGTTGTGGCTCATGCAGTATGCGCCGTTGCTCTATTCTGTGGGAACCACATATTCTCCAGCCCCAATTTATCCAATTGAGGAAGGAATAAGTCGGTGACCATGGTTCTGTAGCGCTCGCCGTCCGCAGTAGACCTTTGGCCCGCCACGTTTTCGAAAAAATACCACCATGCAGTAACTTTAGCGGGTGTAATGTATCTTTCTGGGTTATACGCGGATTTTCGGTGCCCCAGAAGCGATGATTTTGTTTATTCACATATCCACAGAGATGGAAATGTTGTCTCCCTCGTGGTTGAAATTTAGGAGTATACCGGTTCATGTCTTGTTGACGTGCATTTTGTATCTGTTTACTTCACAAATGTCAAAGATTAATTGACATTTGCTGGCATTTGCAAAAATTATAGCATCTTCCGATAGGGTGATAACTTTTGCGCCACCTCGTATAACTTTAGTTAGGGATACTGTCTACTTAAGTTAGCTAGGATACATAGAGTAAATTAATATCAATGCTCCAACCAGAAGAATTTTTAATCTCCACCCGGAGCAACAACACCTTGGGGGCATACCTTCCTTTCGGTGGCGCGCATAAGTGGAAGAAGCAAGATTTCACGTTCATTTGGACAGGATGATAATGAGCACCCTTGATGCTAAGGTATTTCTACTGCAACACACTTATGCTAGCGCTTGATCCAATCCTCGAAACATTTTCTATATTCGGTATGTCCATCAGTGCTTCCTGCGATTTTTCCATTACTTCCTCTCGGCTGCTGAAACGCGTTCCCCGTAGTGGTTTCTTAACTCGATCGAACAGAAAGAAGTCACAGGGAGCCAAATCAGGTGAATTCGGTGGCTGTTGGATGGTATTTGTTGCATTTTTCGTCAAAAAATTATGAATAATGATGGCACTGTGCGACGGTGCGTTATCATGGTGCAAAATGCACGAATTTTCTGCCCACAATTCTGGTCTCTTTCGGCGAATTGCTTCATGAAAACGTCTCATAACACCCAAATAATACTCTTTGTTTACTGTCTGGCCTTCTGACAAAAATTCATGATGCACTTTGTAATCCATGAAAACCGTGAGCATTGCCTTCTTTTTTGACTGAAAACGACGTGTTTTTTTTGGTCTCGGCTCATTTGGTGAACGCCATTCACTTGCCTGATGTCTGGATTGCATGTCGTACTCATAAACCCACGTCTCGTCTCCAGTAATATGATCCTTTTGATGAATGTGGGATCGGATTCAGCCTCGCAAATCATCTCTTTTCCGACGTCAACACGGTCTCTGTTTTGCATGAAATTGAGGTCTTTTGACACCAACTTTGCTGCTACACGACGGAAATCATTAACCAAAATGTCTTGGACGGATCCATAGGCAATGTTCAAGTCCTCCGCTATCTCTTTGATGGTTAATTTGCGGTTATTGACCAAAATTTCTTGTACTTCATCAATGTTTTCGTCGGTTTTCGATATCGATGGTCTGCCACTGCGTCCTTCATCTTCGATTGGCTCACGACAATTTTTGAACCGCTCGTGCCACTGGTAAGTGACCGTTTTCTTTAGAGAATCGTTGAGGAAATACTTTTCCAACATTTCCAACGTTCGTGCACCATTAAATCCGTTTTTCTACGCAAAATTTAATCCAAGTTCGTTGTTGCAAATTTAAATCCATTTCTAAAATTGTAAAAAATCGTCAACACACACAGAGATAGATGTACTCTTGGCTACGTAACTTTTGCAAATGTCAAGCTATGATGCTAAGATTTAGAGGGAATGTCAACAAGAACTCAAATCGGAACAATGGGAGCGCCACACGGTGGCGGTATGTGTAAAAAGTAAAGGGCTAATTATTTTTTTTTCCAAGCAGTAACGGCAAGAATTGAGTTTGCAGCAAAGCCTTTTATTTATTATGTAAAACTGTTCATGACATCGTGTTGGACACGTTTCCACGGCTGCTTTTGATGAAGCCTATTCTGTTGCGCCACTTTTTCAAACATTTGGGACTCTCTCTTAAAAATAATGCGCTGCATATTAGCTCCCAAGGTCTAAATAGTTTGTAGTTAATCAGACAGAGAAATGACACCTAATTTTTGAACAAATAATCATTGATCATTGGCCGGTAACATTGGCTATTGACGCAATTTTTGGCCTCATTTTTACAACAATTTGGACCGAAGATGGCACTAGGACGATGGTCATACCAAACAGAGCGATCTTCTGGATGACTTCGAGTCTCATTAGTCCATTTTAAATTAGCTTCATTCCGGAAATGGCAAAAGTAAGCTTCGCCCTGAAACACAATTTTTCGATACAACTATCGCTAGACTCTAAGTTGCTCAAGAGACCGAACTGGCAATTCTGCATCTTCAGCCACACTTTCATCGACAGTTGTGGTAGACCGATTTTCAAAATAAATTTAAATGATGCAGAAGCATACCCGCGTTGTAAGATTATTCATGATGATTTGCCAAACAACACTGAACATAAATGTGAACTATCTAAAATGACAGCACGGTCTGGAAAGTCATCCCATTTGGAAAATTTATCAAGGAAAGACTTTTTAGAAAGGAAAAACCTATTCAAATTTAAATAGGAGCATTAAAAAATTCCCAAAAAAAGAGTACTTACCCTACAGTTACGTCAAATATGTTGCTACCAACAGAACTGGAAACAGCCATATCACCGAATCCTTTTCGAGCAACAATCACTGAGGTAATGAGATCAGGTATTGATGTGCCAGCAGCGAGGAATGTTAAACCCATAACCTATTGAAAAAAATCAGTATATATTTATGAGTTTCTAGTCGTACATATATATTTATGTCTTGCGTTGAAGTAATTTTTTTTATATAAAGACAGAGCAAATAGACGTTGTAACTTCTTCTCAAAGTCGCAAAGCATTAGTAAAGCAACTGTATGAACGATTATTTGATCGGCGGGTAATATTTTCAACGAATTGCCCACACTAATAGCTGGACAAATCTCCAATACTCTGGCGATTTTCTCTAGCTCCGCTAAACCAACCATTTTATCGGCTGACTAAATAATTGTTCATACAATTTCTGACATTATCCGACAGTCATACTTACCTCAGGTGGTATTCGTGCAGTTTCACCGGCTACATTAGCCCACCACACCATAAGATATGAATATGCGGCTATCCACATTATAGAACCAATAAATGTCACCGGAAAGAATCGTTTACCCCTTGGAGTTCGTGTATCTGGCAATGTTAGCCACAATGGAAACAAAAGAGGCGCCACCAGAACATACGTCAATCTTTTGCGTGCAGTCGATGGCCAGGCCATACTTAAGGCTTCTGGTTCGTCTTCGACTTCATTGCCCTGCTTTAGATCCAATTTAATGGGGAACAATTTTTATAAAAAAAAAATACAATTTGAATTATCACTACTGTCACTACATGTTTTTTTTTGTTTTTTTATTAATTTAGCAATTCTAAACAAAAAAAAAGAATGAGTTTTATTTTTTGTTGAAAAAACGAATTTTTAAAATATAAAATAAAAAAAAATCAAATGAGTTGGAATAAAGAATGTTTAATTATTTCTCTTTTTTTTTGTTAACTTAAAAAGAATAAATGTATCTTTTTGAAGAAAAATTAAAAAAAAATTCTTTTATATACATTTAAGGGTTAATGTGATTTTTTTTTTTTTTTTAATTTTTTATAATAATTTGCAAACAAAATTGGAAAAGCCAACGCAACGCAATATATAATGAAATGCTTAAAATGATTGCAAAAATGTATTTTTTTTTCATTTGTAACAAGCAAAGATGAGTGATAAAAATGTATGTAGAATGAGTAATTGAATTAAAATAAAAAATAATAAAAAAAAAAATGAGAATAAAAACTGCAAGCAAACTTTTATGAGCTCCATAAAACTGAATCCGTTCAAAGGGAACACAATTTTCATTGAAAGCAAGCACTTTACGAAAAAAAGCAAGCGATTTTGGAGTTCTGTTTCAAAAGGGTATACGAATACCTACGTGTTGTGCGGTAAGTGGTGGAGGTGGAGGTGGTGGTGGATAGTGTAAATACTTGTAATATACAAAAAAAAAAAAAAAAAATAACGTGTAGACTTAATTGTTAAAGTTATTTTTTTCAATTACAACACAGTATGGTTTCGAATATTTCGGAAATTACATTTTCAATCCAGCTACGGATCCAAACTTTAGATGCCCTAAGAGCTCGAAATACAAAACATTGTATTTCCTATACAATTTTCACATGCCAACAAATACGAATTCGCATTCATATAACAACTTTTACTCTTCAGAGTTAAAAATCTGTTGCCTCCTGATCTCCTCCGGAATCTGAGAAACACTTTGCGGAGGATCGGTGTCTCTGGTGATGAAAAAGAAACGAATCCGATCTCGATCCCGATAATCTAAGCTACTTTTTCTTGATTGCGGTAATACTATAACAACTTTCGACTTTGTTACGATACCTAAATTGACAATAGAAGACGTGCTCATTTCTAGTCCAACAAGCATTAAGCAAAATACTACTGGGGAAGATGACACACCAATCCATTTTATAGACATAATCCTGCTCCTAACTTTATCGCAATTAACTCATCTCATCAGCTATGGCACAACTTCCACTATCCCTCAGCCGGTAAAAATGGTAACTCAATAGCTTTACGTGATTTCAGACCAGTTAGAATTTTTCCATGTTCTTAAAAAATTTTTGAGAAACTTGTGGCAACGCAGAGTCCTTCATTTCATTAGCAAAAATTGTTTCCTTACAATTGTACAGTGAAACCAGTAAAATGAGTTTGGAGTTAGACAACAGAGATTGCAAGAAATGAAGCAATAAAGCCGAAGCTATCATAGATCACGTGCGATAGCAGTGTTGGTCTTTTTATATTGGGAATTAGAAGAGGTTGAGGCAGGTGACAAGTCACAAAAGAAGTGCGACGTCTTCAATATTGAAGCACACTCGGAATAGATTCAATCGCCGAAATATGTTGAAGTGCACAGATGCCTGCTAGCGAGAAACAGCGAACTCTAACACAGAGAACTAGTCCTTTGTACTCCCGATGCGTTACTTTTTCTGAAATTTCTCAGTCTTTTGTAGAAGGATGATTAAGAGCTTCAGTGATAAATTACCTACATCACCAGCACTCATCAAATTAGCTTCGAGTACCTGCAGCCTGATGCGAACGTAGGCCGGGAACTCACATAAGTGGCTGTCCGCAATGTCCATCATCGTTTTCACACTTATCCGTCTCATAGTGTGGATGTTGCAGAATGTTGCGCCAATTATGCCCGGCACATTTAGATGCTTAGCAGAAACGCTGTGCCCCATCACGATGCTAGTAAGCAGTCTGCTGTGATAGTCTGAAGGATAATACAAGTAGGAGAACCGTATACTTCTTAGAGACGTCGGGAAGCATTCGTTTGATCCGCCAGCAACCTGGAGAGCCACGTCATCTGCAGTTATGCTCATAAAAGAAGCCATAACCAAGGCCGCTGGCAATCCTAGCGCTGATTCGCCTAGCCTAACAAGTTTTTAAGCGCAGTTTGACTTTTGCTACAGATGCAGATGTGTAAAATAGTTCATTGTCATCAGCATTGACATGTAATATATACACTTGAATGACAGACGCATTTTTTTCCTACGAAGAGTGAAATCTAACATGGTCGTCCCCCAGAAAGACACCATCGCGGTATCCTAAATCGGTTACGGAGCCATCCGTGAAGAGCTGACTGGCTTTGAAGGTGCAGCCCATGAAATGAATATCAACTTGAGAGAGATTAATCAGTGCGTTTGAAGCAGAGCCACTAATAGTGGAGATACACACTATAATAGTGGAGACAGGACGTCGCCTTGTGGGTAACCTCTGTTTACCCTCGTCATCACATATTCGCCGCAATCAGCATCAACAATCAGGGACCTATACATCAACAATGCTTTTATCCACAAAGCTAGTGATTCATTTACGCCGTGTTGCCTAGCCGAGTTAAAAATGCCGTCAAAGGTCGAAAGCATCCTCAATGTCGGTAAAAATGTCCAGCTCGTGCCTCTCTTGTCAAGTGCACTCCACATTTTGAAGTACACTCTCATAGGATTTAAGTGACAGGCGATTTTCTTCAATCAAATGAAGAGAAAAATACCTACCAAGTCAAAAAAGGGTTTTCTTGTTCTACCGTATAAAGGCAAAGGCGACACGAGAAATTGTAACAGCCATCGAACAGAGAAACTAATGTCGCATTTTATGAATATATACGAGAAGGCTCTAAATGCGCATACTGCGCATTCGTGGAAGTATGTATTTTAGGAAACCGATAGTTTAAAAACTTCGGGCTGGGTGAAGAAGCTGGGCTAACAAAGCTCCAAAAAGCAATAGAGACTTAAGATCCAGCTGCGGTTTGAAGACGTGGGCGAAAGAAAAATTTAATTAATGGGTCACTCAAATGCAAAAACATCGGGTAAACTTGGCCTCACTAACGAGGTAATTGAAAATGGTGCGGACTGTAAAATTGTTCTTAGATCTGCGACTTTAGCCAACCCTAACAAAAACGTTTTTAATATAAAAATATTGAACAGAATTTTTTGAAACATTTTTTGTATCACTTTGATGAAGTTAAATACCACTTTACAAGGAGCGGACAGCAGAGAAACCGAAAATCGTGAACGTCTACCTTTTGAACTTGATGGACCGAGCATACAATTGATCTGGTGGCGGATGCACAGGTTAGGGCAAGACGAGACAATGGACGACAGAAATCATCCGGGACTATCAACATGAGAAGTGGACAAAAACCATATGCCACAAACTCGTGACGAAATTGCGTAGGATTCGTATGAAGAAAGAAATACAGTTCCTTATTGATGGCTATGTGAATAAACAGAATATGCCTTACTAATGTTTTAACAAGCCACGAGAATCAGAAATTATCACATTTTCCAAAAATCACAGTGTGGTGCACGACTTATGCATGGAGAATAATTGGCCTCCATTTTTTTAACAGAAGTGACTGCTGAAGTGCATTCCTGATTAATTGTCACAACTCCTGCAGTTTTCCAAGTACAGCAATAGAATGCTATTTCAGCAAGACGGTCCCAATCTGTAAACTGCTCAAATCCCGATCGACAAGTTAAGGGCATTTTTTTCTAGTAAATTTATCAACAAGTATGGAGATATTCGCTGGCTTCCTTGCTTGTCGAACCTCTTGCTATAGCACCTCAAGCCGAAGGTTCACAACAACAATCCTCGTAGTTACGGCTATTGCACCAACTCTTCGCTCTCCTATGTTTGCGAATGTAACGGTCTGGCTCTAAAATGCCTTGAAAGTCAAGATCATCACCCACATAATATTGCTTTTACAAAATAAAATTTATAAAAATAAATATAAGCTGAGGCCAATAAGGATTTTTCACAACCAGGCAACACCCTCAATAAGTTAATGGCAGCTCTCAAAGTTATCCCCGAAGTCAGTTACTGTATTGGAATATACGGGCCCTTTTGCCGAACTTGTCGCAGAGAGAGCCTCTTTTTAAAGGTTGAAGAACTGTTTGTAAAGTTGACTCGGCAACATGAAAACCCTTCCGTTGTGAGGCAACTAACAGCATTGGGTAAGATAAGGTAAGATCCTGATAAGTTGGCGATTCGGGTAAGCGAAAAAGGGACAACGGCATTTGGAATTTCACATGGAATGTTCGGACCTGGAACAAACCAGTTGCAGCTGAGCAACAATCCATAAGAACGATGGGATGGGACGAACACAAAAATTTCATTGCCTGTTTGGATGCGGATTTGTTGTACTCCTAAGCTGCAGACTAAGGCAAGAACTTTCGAGCTTTCGGCATGTGAGCACGGAATGCATTGTAACGACTAAAGCTCAATTTATGCTCCCATAGAAGAAATAGACAATGTTGCCAACAAAGTTTTCTACGAGCTGCTCGGCAAAACCTACGAACACTGCGATAAGTACAACGTCAAAATCGTTGTAGGTGATTTTAACTCCAAGACCATTTCATGAGAGAGACGGTATCACATCTGCAAATGGACCACCAATGGAATACCACTACGCCTAACCTCAATATTCACGAAAGAACATAGTGGCCACGAGATCGTAATACAGATAACCAAATTGATAGTTTTGCATACTCTGAATATTCCAAGACAATGTGGACTCGGACTACTGCCTAGCTGCAGCAAAGATACGCTTGCAGATATCTTTGGTTCCAACAGAGAATAAATTTAACGTTGAACGGCTGCAGCCTCTTATCAGCGTTTTTATAACCCGAAATAGCTCTGCTGAGGATCATCGATGCAAAGAAGCCAACAAAAATCCTCCAGCTGATGTTCTGGATATCATCCGACTACACTGGTTTAGTGAAAAGTATAGGCGAGCACATGTGGCAAAACAACTCTTCTGTGAAGCAGCATCGCATAGAGCGGTTCGTGTTAAGAAAGAAGAAAGAACATCGGCTTCTCCGGAGAAAAATGAAAGACCATGAGAAGCAAGTGATCCCGAAAATTGAGTGATCCTATCCAGGAAGACAATTCGAAAATATTTACAAAAAAGTAAAAAGAAAGTGACAAGCCAACCAGACCAGAAGAGAAGCCCATAGAATAGCTGAGTGGCAATCGGTGTTGAAAATACGGAAAAAGCATTCACTTGTCAGGCAGAACCCCCGACTTAAATGAACTAAAAATAGCAATACCTCAAAATACCTACCTGACTGCTGGTACATTTTCAAGACATTTTAGGAGAGATACCTTTTCAAGACATTTTAGGAAATGGCTTTTCAAGCCATTCTTGTTGCACGAGAAAGGAGAGCTTCTAAACCGCGCGAAGTATCGAAGCATCAAGCTCTTAAAATGCCCCTATAAAGTCTTGTCTGCTATATTGTTAAAACTCGAAGTCGTTTTTAAACGATCTGATTGGCCCCTATCAGTATAATTTTCAACCGGGTAAGTCCACAATATGCACATAAAGGTAGATCCTAGAGAAAACCCAAGAATTTCAGATCGACATTCACTACGTCTTTATCGATATAAAGACCGCATATAACATCTTCTATAGAAAAGAGCTATAACGAGCCATGTTTAGTTTTGACATCCCTGCAAAACTCGTCAGCTTGTGTAGAATGATGAAGGACAACTTACTTGAAGCTGCTCCGTAAAAGGTCACTGATGTAAAAAGTGGTGAGACAAAGTGATGCTTGAAAAAATTCTGTGTAACTCGGACAATTTTCTAAAACTTGATGTTTTGCAGTAAAGAACGACCCAACCTTTATTGGCGCATACAACTAGAAGGGAAGCTTAATCGTTTTTGAGTGTATAACAGGAGGCAGCTAACCAAAGACAGTACTACTAGGAGAGGTTCTTTGGTTGAGGGGCAAATCCAACCCGAACTATAGGTAAATAAGTAAAAAACAAACCATCGTCGAGTAAAAGTAGAAATAAAGCCAGAAGTGTTAGGAAATAATTGGATGAAGTCCAGGGCATTTATTGATACCGTGGCCAGTAGCAAGGCTTAAAAACGTATTTTTTCAACAGTTACTTGACGTAAACGAAGGGCATATTATAGGATGATAGAGATTTCAGATTGTAGTGAATAGATGTAGTGAGGCAATGTTCTTTAGTTTAATCATGACCTCATGTTGATTTCTACATGGTTCTTAGCCTAAAGAATAAAAGGTTGCCCAAACATTTCCAGTCTTATTTCCTGTTTGCGGGAACCTAAAGACGGATCTTTAAAATTCTCCTTAAAGACTGCCTTTATTTTCACACGTAGCTTGTAAAGGATCTCTTGAAAAATCCTCACCAAGAAAATTGAGAGGGACAAATTTAGAAACAAAACCGATGCTCTATCTTTCGATTTACGAATATACAATATTTTCGACAAATTGTCCCCCCATCCCACTATCCCATGGTCACGTTCATTTAGTCTATGTTTCTCCCCTTCTCTTCTTCATTAATTACTCCGTCAATTGCGGCACGTGCTGTGATTCATTTGCTTTAAATTTCCACATAAATCTGGGTGGGTAAATGAATCACATTGTCGCAAAAAACAAAAAAAAACTTCTACTGATAGCACATCCACACGTTCTTTCAGATACTCGTATCTCTAACCAAATAAATACAAAAAAAAAAAAAAAAGGTAAATGGCCAATCAAACAAAAGCTGGAAGGGCACGTGAACCCGCCAAAGGACATTAATCAAAGTTGATAAATCATGTTGGCCTGAATAGTGCCAGTGTGGCTTTCAGGATGTCCTGACCATAATCCCGGATAATTAGTGTGGATTATGACCACAAAGAAACCAAACGATAAGGCGATGGCTCTCACTACCTCCCCGCACAAAAAAAAAAATTAAATAAATTTGCATTACAGAAATTTCTAACCAAGGATTAGCACTACCTTGACCCGTGAATTGGAATTCGGAACAAAGCTGTAGAGATTCTAAATTCTTTTGTATGCTAAAGTCAAACGAACGGTGGGTTAGATTAAAGTTGAATTATATAGATTCTCAACACCCCAAAGGATATGCATCCTTTATTCATATCTGGGGATGTAATGAGAAGTCTCCACCTCCGTTCTCGTACAACATCCTGCTCATGGAATTACAAACAAATCGTAGAGGATTATGTAATCAATTTTCCTTCGCCTAGAGCGGCCCACGTCGCATTTATTATCCCTGCGTGCAACTGTTACACGCCGTCTTTTTAGAAGTAGTTTTTGTACACTTTTTTTTTGTTTAACTCGTCTCTAAAAAAAAAAAGTCCTGGAAAAGCCCGTACACACATTTGTACTCGTATGTAGCAGCAGCTGGAAAAGTGCTTCGTAACTGCTTTTCCAATTCTTTCACTTCAATTTCCATTTTTGTTTCTTTTTTTTTATTATTTTCCTTGGGAAAAAAAACTTTTCAATCAATTCACCTGGTTTGAATGGATTGGCTGAGAGGGGGGATGCAAGGACTCAAAAGTAAGACCTACAAGATTGGGGGGTAGCAATCGATTGAGAGAGCAGTAAAGAAGGATTGATTGCATGTTATATGGCAAAGGAACTTACTTTTTTGGTTTTCGTTTTCCCTTTTTTTTTTTAAATTTTTTGTTTCCACAGCTGACGCGATGGGGGGTAATGGAGGTGATTGAAAAAATGAATTTTACGAACCTCATAAGGAGATAACTGTATGAATGTGTTCAGGGTACAGCGGATCTTGGGGAAGGAAAAATTTGCATTCAACTTCAAGTACGAATAGAAGAACTTAAGGATGAGCAGTTTAGTTGCTACTTTGTTCTGATTTGATAGAGCTTAACTGCTGTTTAATTAGGTTAAAAAGTTGGCGAATAAACTTGAAACAATTCGAAATTCGAAATCAAAAAGGAGCAGTGTGGAGTCTAATTGTTTAATTGAAGGTCTAAATGAGCGAGGGTAAATTGGATAAGATGATACGATATGATACGACGAACTTATGGTGGGTTTGTGACCTGGAATTCGTTATGTGTGTATTCGTTGTGCTACGAAATTAATGTGACTCTAATTGAACTTCACCTATAGCGACTTCCACCTAGTGTCAGTAACCAATTAGGGCTAGCAAATCAAAGTTACAGATCAGAAACACCAAAGGCTACATTGTTCAGAAATGGTTTGCGATACTTGAATCCAATTGAACTTCTCATAAAAACTTTGCATCAACTACTTGGATATACAAGTATGTGGGTATTTGGACAATAGGCTTGCCACGATCGCAACTGATGTAACCTATACAGTCAGGATAGTATTCCACCCGTAAAGGGAATGAAATAATTGAAAAAATATCAATTGGGAACGATGGTAATACATTGCTTTACCTATCATAAGATGGCTAGACTAGTTAGATAGAGTTTACCTTGTGATGACCACTATTGGAGGTAGGTAGGTAAGAGTGGCTGTTGGAAACACCACCCCACTTAGGTCTATTGGCCCATCCCATTAAGATGAAACGTAGGAGACTGTTTACGTTTATATTCTTAAGATGATTTAGGTCATTGTAGAAGCAAGCTCCTAGGTGAAATTTTCTTCTCTGGGAGAGAGCTGGACATGTACAGAATAGGTGGAGTATTGCCCGCTCTTCCTCCTCGTCCTACTACAGAATCGTTTGTAAAAGCACCAGGCCTACTTGCATGCTTGCCTATGAGGCAGTGCCCGCTAGACATGTTGGTCCAACAGTCCATTTAAGATCTGTTCTTTTATTGGCGTGCAGATTTAATATTAATTTGCACGTAGCGATTGGTATACCTATGCTACCCTTTTCCTGTAGAAAAGCAGAATGGTTCCAATTTTGGCGAGTTCATCGGCCCTACAGCTCCCTGGAATGTGTCTGTGGCCCGGCACCCAGCAATGGTGAAGGTTGAACTGCTTTGCTCTCTCCCTAAGAGATGATCGGCATTCAAGGGCGGTTTTCGAATTTAATGAAACTGACTCCAGGGACTTGACAGCTGCCTGATGCGAATATCCTTTGCAGATATCACGTTTTTCTTCAGTCAGGACAGCGCTTCTTTAACGGAAAGAGACGCCTAGATTTAGTTTGCCTTAGAAAACACCGCCACCAACCCCGTATCGGTTTTAGATCCATCTGTATAGAAATGGATTGACTTGTCCTACATGAAAGTATCTTCCTCCCAGAAGGATCTAGAGCCGGAAGCTTACATGTAAGTCTTTGTCAAACCAAAGTTCAAGTTCAGGTATGGTGTAATCGATGTTCTCTGTGAGGATTCCGAATGTATTAAGAATGTTAGCGTGGCTAAATGAATTATTTGTCCACTGTGTAGTCGCTTTAAGGCGAATAGTTGCAGTCGCAGCTACTTGTCTGGTGAAGATATCGAGGGGTGTCCTTTGAACTCTGCTTAGTTTAATGCAGTTAACCGCACTTTCTAAGTCCGTCCACCAGACAACAGCCCCTTAGGTGAGTATCGGTCTGCCCAACGGATTAATCTGATGAGATTTAGTAGAAGGAGTTCTTTGGTGGTATTAAGATGCTTACCTGAGATGGGTATAGCAACGTCATCCGCATAGACAATCACCCTGCTACCACCCGCTTCCACATATATCAGTAGTTCATTAACCACGCCTTGCAGCGTACCTCTGCTGACACATCTTGTAGCAGAAGCCTCACCCAGTTTGGAGTTGATTATCCTGCTGTTTAGCATAAGACTGATCAGCTCCCCAGGTGAGTCGTCTACTTGCAGAGTTGACAGCGCAGTCGTGATAGCGGATGTGTTGACGTTGTTAAAGGCATCCTCTATGTCCTGGAAAGCAACCATTGTGTACTCTCTATATTGTAGGGATCGTTCGATGTGGCTAGTCGGTGAATGCAGAGCCGTTTCCATCGACTTTCCTGTTGAGCCGTTGACAAAAGTCTTGGACCAATTTTAGCTCGTATATGGATACCAATCAGTCGTTCTAGAGTTTTCAGAAGGAAAGATGATAGACTTATAGGTCTGAGGTCCTTTGGGACAACATGAGAATATTTCCCGGCTTTAGGAATGGAAACTACATTGACTTCTCTGCATAACCGTGGAATGTGGATCACCAGTATTGAATCTACGAGTATACTTCTTATTTTACCTCCAAGCTGTAACCATCGCGTACTGGTGTTGTCCACCCTTATTCGACTTGTCAAACTTGTAAGTGCGAGTGTACATCAAGAGACAAATATAGCAGCACTATAAATAAGGTAGCAGAGGAATTTCCTAGATGGAATCAACGATGATATCAAGACTTCTATTGTAGAATGGATTCAGCGCGTTATGTCAGATACTTCTGCATATTCGAAGCTTAGACTAATAAGACACGGACAGGGCCTTGCAAAAAACATGACGATGGATGCAGAAGGGCTCTCGCAGTGCGTTATTGTCATCGGTTTCAACCAAGCTCCCATCCATCTTGGGGGTTTTATACTGGAATTGGATGAAACGATCAGGCGCAAATTATGGAACTGAGTAAAAGGAAAGCCTTTCACGTGCGGACTAGATACAGTGGAAATAGCGAAGCAGATAGAGTGCATATTGAATGTTACGAAGAAGAATGATTACTACAAATTTTAGGGAAGGCGAAATTAGCGAAGCAGTGAAAAGAATGAACCTGTGGCATGCAGTCAGAGCGTATCACATATTCTGCGAAATATGGAAATCATTGTTTAATGAAATGAAGAGAAGGGATCGAAGTAGAGGAAGATGTTTCTTGTTCCACTGTTCGGTGAATCTAACTTCCCCTACATTGACAGTCGACAAGGCAATGTTATTACACTCTATGACAGCCAATGCGGATTTGTTTCAGGCAGGTTAACATATGACGAGATTCAACATTTACAGATAATGATAAGACAAGACTCTCCCAAAGGTCTGCAAATCTTCGTCATCAAAAGAGTTTGCAATATCTCGAAGCGTACCCGAAAGATACACAATTTGGGCGATGGCGTTAAAATGAAGGTTAATTCAAAGTTAAAGGTGGAGTATACAAGGGCAGTGTACAAAGTCCGTTACTTTTTAGTATTGTAAACGATTTTCTATTGAAGCAGCACATTAACATGCCCGGCATTTTTATTTTCGTCAGTGATAGGATAAAGGTGCTACGAATCATTCGGGTTACCAATCAGTTGAACTAAGACCTAATATCTGTATTGTCAGTTTTCTGAACCCGCAGATCCAACTGCTGAAATGTATTGAAAAGGAGTCGTTGTGCCGAAGTTGGAAAAATTTAAATACCAAGCCGCACACATAGAGTCAGCGTGGGGTGGCTTAAATGGCGGGACAAATCCGCAGTAATTTGTGACAGAAATACGCCGCTTTAAATTGCAGGTCTTTTGCGCTCGTATATGGCAGTCGTTGGTCTAGCTTTAACACACGATTGTTGTACGGTGCGCGAGAAGTAAAGAGGAAAAATTACATATGAACGGAGATGAAAATGTTACAAATAGCAGCGGACGCATTCGAAGAACTCTACACATTAAGAGTCCGATTGTCGGAAAATCCTGTCTAAAAAGTAATAGAGGCTCAAATTCAAGCTCAGGTTTGAAAAGGAGGCCAACACAAAAATAAATTGATCAATCAAGCGCAAAGGCATCTGCCAACTCTCAACGTAACTTAACATACTAGATGAGCTAAAATACTCGTATGGAATAGTTGGAAAGTTCGAAAATTAGGGCAAGTCCATAATCGGTGCTTACGAGTATTGTACTTGTACACGTTACATAATTCAAGGGCTACTAAAAGAAGTAGAGTAGATAGGATGGATCAACGAATCTATGCCGACTTCGAACGGCGGAATAGTGAGAGACTTTTTGATAGACAATAAAGATGTTGCGCGCCTATTCGGTGTTGACCGAGTTTTGAACTTAAACCCCCTCTTGTGTTGTAGTCGGTGAATGTACCTTCTGCACCTCGCCACCACCAGGCATTATTTACTGCACTAGGATTTATTCAATAGGATTCAAAACTATAGGATAAGACTTATAGGTGAGACCAATATTGCCCAGTTAATTGACATCATCAAGATGCAATGTTTCTTGTCATGCCTAAAGAAATTCCAAGCCATCTGATACTCCAGGAAGAAAGCGTTTAACACTTCCTCATCGAGCGCACTATGACACATATATATCAGCTCAAGCTGTGGTCTTAGTCATCCACATTCAGTCAAGTACCTCTGCGCTCTTATGTCACAAAATCCCTTTACATCACCATTGTTAGGGCATTTCTCGAGTAAGTTAGCCACGTATGCTCTCCATAAAGCTAAGGTTTGAAGCTTGAAGATGCTATGTTGTTGAGTGCTACCTTGACAGCCATCAATAATGAATGCAGTCAGTAAATTTGTAAACATGGGAACAATTTCTCATCGTTTTGTGATACAATACGTTTGAAAGGTCTCAGTCTAACTAATATCACAGCCGAGGAAGATTCAACTCTGGCGGAGGTTTAAATGGAGCCACACGAACTGCCAAGATGAATATCGCAGTGGTCAACCAAATGAGATGACTACGCCGGAACTGGTAAAGGAAATTCATAACCATGGATGAATCGTGGGCAAAGGAATAGTCAAAACAATGGATCTAAATCGGAGAATCGGTTCCAATGAAGGCCCAAACAGATCCATCTGCTGGTAAGGTAATGGCGTAATTTTTTTCGTATGCGCGTGGAATAATTTTTGTTGATTATCCTCAAAAAAGAAAAACAACAAACGGCGACCATGGAGCGTTTGAATGATGAAATTAAAAAGTGTGGTTTCAGTTAGAGAATGCCACACATTCACGCATCCCTTATTGCGGTGGACAAAATCAATGAGTTAAAGATGGAATTGCTTCCTTACGCATCCTATTCGTCAGATTTAGCATCTCGAATTATTTTCTCTTTTCAAACTTGAAAAAAATGGTTGATTGGTAAAAGTTTTCAACAATGAAGAGTTGTTGGTTGGTGGCTATTTTGAGAAGGTCGACAGTTCTCACTATAAACAGGGTATCGAAGCTATTGAACATTGCTTGGAAAAGTGTATCGAGCTAAAACGAGAATACGTTGAGAAATATTTTCTATTTTCTTTGTTAAGCCGGGTACTTCTGGGGATACCCTCTTGCTATAAAAACAATATTATACGTTTCGAAGCTGTCCAAGCTAAATTCCTACGCGGGCTCCCATGGATTAACCACTATGTCCTGCACCCTATATTGACCTACTCAAACTGCTCGCCCTACACTGTTTAAAATAATGTCGCGAATGCCCCGATATTCACTTTATCCACCAGTTCTTAACCGACAACATTGACTGCCCCACACTGCTGCCTCAGCTTTTGTTTAATACTAACGAACGCAATTTAAGGTCTGTCTTCTTAAATTACCTCGTAATTGGTTTTGTTGTTATGTTACACACCCGAGTTCTATATGTATCGGTCTAGCTCTTGTTAAATTTACACTGTTCTAAAAATTTTTATTACAGATGTTCCCCATATACTCGTACAATAGTGGATGAGGGCTAAAATTTACTCAAATATACTCGGTTGAGATACACTTCAACTCAGCGTATGCTCGTCAATTGGTTCCTCTAAAAGGTCAAACCTGCCATCTGAGCACACCAAAAAAATGCCAAACGCGACTAGTTGCGGCCTGAGCACTTTCATGGTTCTCATGGATGAGATGAAGGTCAATAGAGTATTCTTGCTTTGATCCTTGATGTTGATGTTTGGACATAGAATGCTTTTTGGAGAGACCCCTTCTTCAATACTTTTCACTGCACAATTGGGGTCTGTTTTTCTTTGTTCTCATAGTCCTTCGTGTGAAAGGCTTCGACAAGCAGTTAAAGAGCTAGACTTCAGATGATTTAGAGAGAGTGATGTTCCCCACACACAGTGTTTTCGTCCAGTTTTAGCAATATAAGCCAAGGCAGAGACAGCCTCATAAGTCTTCTGTATATAATTGCAGATGTGCTGCTTGGTCGCTCAAAAGGATATCCATTGTAGCAGTAGATACACAGTAACGACCATAAAACATTGTGCAATTAAAAACGACTGCCATTTGATGAGGTGTAGTGTCTCATCTAGAAACCGCACAAATCTAGATCCAGCATCCCGCCAAACGTCAAACGAACGTCAAAACATTGAACGGACAAATATCAACTCAAGAATTCATAGAATCCAATCATAGAACAACTTTCCTCGTTGTGTGTATCGGCTGTCGGTGTAAGTGTCCATGTCCGTGTCCGTGTCCGTGTCCGTGTTCACAGTCCTATGTGAGCTATGGCTATTTCGCACGAAACTTTATACGCAACCCCGCAAATGTCCGGAATTCCATTATCATCATCATCAACATCAACATCATGATGATGGTCGTCATATTGTTGGTACGATAAATACCCGCTGGACGTGTCTGCTGATAAAATTTGTATCGTCACTGCCATTGGCGATAGACGTGATTGCAACAACAAATGCTTGCCGAGCAATAGATACAGAAACAACATGCCATGGGACAAATAGATGCGCGAAGTGACTTAGAAGAACCAGAACCTGGATATGGAGCTGAAGCTGGATCACAAAGGAGCCTTACAAATCTCCTCTCGTACTCGCATCCCAATATGATGGCAATCATAAAACCAGATCTGGTCGCAAGAAGTTGTCTTAAAAATTGAGTTCCGAAGATGGCTTCGAAGTTGGGAAGTTGCTCTAGATGTATTTTTCCGAGTAGAGTCGGCAGAGTTATTACCACCAAATGGTACATGGTTTCAATGTGTCGCATACTACGTGAAGATATTAGAATACACAATATGTACGATTTCCATTATAGCAGAAGTACGCTCAGAAACGCCCTTGACAATTATCTCTCCTGACCTGTTTTTAGTTTTAGTTTAAGATCAGTTTGTATAGAAGTTGTCCGTTAATTAACCATTTATGAACTCTCTATCCTTATCCTAAATTCGTTCATGCTAAAAACAAGACATCCTTGAAAATATTAAGAGGGCTGAAAACTGAAATTTCTAGACTTTTCTAAACCTTCATCCTTTCCTTAAGCATATAGATTATTTCAAATGAAATATTCAGACTAAATGTTGGTCAGTCAGAAAGAGCTACAATCTACGGCCTAGCCGATCTTTGGAAACTGTTTTTTTTTTTATCTCAAATCAGGATCTAAGAAAGGAAATTTTTAAATTTATTTATTGTATTTAAGAACAACTATCACACTCGTATAATCAATTATTTTATATTTAAGTTATATAAGAGTTTATAATATTTTGTGTAAAATACCAGAGTTCAAGGTTTGTGTAGGTTTAGTGTAGTCAACAAAGTGCCATGCAGGGTACATTCAATAAACATTTAAAACACAAATAAATATAAATATTCCATATACACACATCTAGAAAAAATTGGAAGGCAAGTTTCTTTTTTTTTTTTAAATTTAGTTTAAGAAATGTTTGCTGAATTTTACTATTTTATTTTTATAAAGGTTTTTTATTGCTCTTTATTTTTTTTTTCTTTTCAAATAAACATGGAAGCTCAATTAATTAAAAATTTGAAAAAAAAAAAAACAATTTTATTAGAATTCTAGTATATTATAAAAGCAAATTCTAGTTCTAGAAAATATTCGAATATAACTTTCTTAAAAAGCCAATTCTGTTCAAAATAAAAATATTATTCAAAAGCAATTTAATAGATTTTTTTTTTTCCAAATTGCACTTTTTAATTTTATTTTTGAAACTTAAAAAAAAAAAGAAGAAAAACAAAAAAAAAATTAAAACTCTATTCGTTTTAAACCAATTTAGATAATTAGCTTAAGTTTTGAGAAAACAATAAAAAAAAAATGCAATTAAATTTTGAACAATTTTACTTGTTTGCAAAGAAATTGTAAAACAAATTTAAAATAAAAGAAAAACTATTTTAAAAAATGGTTTTTGAAAAAATTGATAAAAACTAACTTTGGTACTAAATCTTCTTGTCTGAATTTTGACCCTCTGTTCAATCCAGCTAGGACGACGAGCATTCAACGATGGCTTTTTTGTGTATCATTTTACAAATAGATATTGTTTTTTTTTTTTGGTAATTCATTCATTTTTTGTTTTTGATTTTTATTTTGTGTATATACGGTATAAGTATAATACGATTTTAATTAATTTTTTTTTTTTTGTATTTAATTTTGTTTTTGCATTTTGTAAAATATTTAAGAAGATTAATATATAAGTATATTTTTATATATAGAAAGACAGAAAAATATTTATTTTAATCGAAGTAAATATTTTTTTTTAAAAAAAAAATGTTAAACCAAAGATACGGGAGGAATATATAGAGACAGTTAAGTATAGACAGAGTTTTTTTTAGTTTTTTATTGGAAAGGTTTATAAAATTGAATCAATTTTCTTTTGTAGTGGTAAAAGATTTAGGCCCAACTCGGAATGTATCGTATTTCTCTGAATTGCTTTGTCAGCTCAAATCAAAATAAATAATAGTATTTTGTTAAATTTTTTACATATGATTTTGTTTTTTTTTTAAAGCCAAAAAAGAACTACAACAATAAATAAAGTTTTTTTTTTTTGTTTTTTGTTTAAAATTCAATCTAAGACAACACATTTCATGAACTTTAATTTGGAATGAATGAGATTGTTTTGTTTTTTTTTTCCATTTTTTTTTGTTTTGTTTTGGTGAATTAAGCAAAGCCAAACCAAGGACAAAGCAATGATTTTTATTTATTTTTAATTCTAATTTAAAGTTTTAAGTCTCTTTTTGTTTTTATTTAAATGAAGAAATCATTTCCGAATCAGCTCTATTAAGAAAGGAAAAGAAACTGAAAACGTTCAAAAGAAGTCAAAAGGAAAAGAACAAGTGAAATAAATTGAGAAACGTAAAAAGTATCTAAAAGTCACACATTACCATTGCAAAAAGTTGTCTTTGGAAGTAAAAATAAAAAGAAAGGACGAATACTTTTCATGTCTTAACAATCATATGCTTTGAAGTGAGGATACGATTAGAAAGGCCACATACATATGTATGTATATTGGCTGAGATCATGTGGGCTCCCTCTCCAGTGATATCTTACAGAGGCTGAAGAAAAGTTACTAAATCTCAAAGATGAATTTGTACCTGGCTCAGACGGACTCCCCGCCATGTTTCTTAAGAAATGCTCTTTCAACCTGTCTCTACCCCTTTCCTACCTTTTTCGTCTATCGCTTACACAGGGTGAATTTCCCCAGATTTGGGAGACCTCTTTTATAATCCCGATACACAAAAAGGGATCTAAGCATGAAGTTACCAATTATCGTTCCATTGCTAAACTCTCTCATATACCCAAACCCTTTGAAAGCATTTTATACGAAGCGTTAAGCTTCAAATGCAAGCCTTTTATTTCAGCCCGATAACATGGTTTTCTAAAAGGTAGATCAACTACCACAAATCTAGTTGAATTCGTGTCTTTTGCTCTCTCAGCCTTAGAAAATGGCAAAGAAATCGATGTTATCGCAACTGATTTCACTAGAGCATTTGATAAGATATCTCATAAATTGATCCTTTTCAAATTGTCTGCTCTCGGCTTTGAGCCGCTCTTTTTAAAATGAATTTCTTCTTACCTGGTAAACCGATATTATAGTGTTCGGTTTAGATCCGCCCTTTCTGTTCCATTCCTGGCCTCATTTAGAGTTCCACAAGGCAATCATCTCGGCCCTCTTCTTTTCATTCTTACTATCAACGATGTTGAGAGTATCATTAAGCACTCCTCCCTCTCCCTTTACGCTGACGACACAAAATTTTTTAAATCTATTTCCTCTCCCCAGGACTCTGCCCTTCTTCAAGAAGACCTTGATCGGTTTTCAATCTGGTGCCTCAAAAACTGCCAAGAACTTAGTATAGCCAAATGTCAAACTATAACCTTCTCACGTAAATGCAACCCGTCTGCTCCCCGACTTTATTTTCTCCATGGTCAACCAATTCCCCTGGTTCAGTCTTTCCACTTTGAACACCATTTTCTTCAATACCAACCCCCGCAATCTATCTTGTCCTCGTCTCTTCTATCTACCGGTCCACCGCACCTCTTATGGCTCCAACGAACCAATTTCCCGAATGCTCCGAAAGGTCAACTCAAACCTCTCCCTTTTTCATTTCTACCTGAGCACTCCTCGTCTCAAACAAGATCTCCTCCATCACTTCCTTGGTCCCTAGCTCTTAAGTCTTTCTGTTAGTTTTCAGTTAGATTAAGATTGTATTAAGCCAATAAATGGGGGCCTCAGCCCCCACCAAAATTTAAGATACACCAAAATAGAGAAGCGAAAAGCTAGTTGAGGTTCGAAGTTCAAAAACGCTAGGTGGAGGAGATCAAAAGATTTCGGAAATTTCATAAGAAGATAAAAAGGACGTGTCAGGGGAACAAAACCCTAACCGAAACCTGCAAAGATGACTACCGGCAATGAACGTCGTAGTAGAGATCCAGTCGGTACTGAAAATCTGGCAGAACTACTTCTGTAGAAATGGAGAAAACGCCTAAAGCACCGCTTTCTGGCACCGCTTTCTGGCACAGTATGACTACGACATAATGCTACAGACCGAAACAAGTTGGCGCATAATTTTATTTCAGTTTTGAAAAATATGTGTTGCGTTATGTTATGTGTTCTCGGCGTGATCCGTCGGTCGCACCCATTTCGGCTAGTTTTTACTTGGTAGATCCAGCATTGATTAGCTTTCACGGGCTTAAGATTACGACTCATAAGGATATAACTGTGTGTCTCTATTTCAAATGCTGTAATAAACTTCCCTCCCTTGAAAAATCCAGTTTCGTAGGATTTGCGATATCTACGAGTACTTTCCGCTGTTGAAGGAGTACTTTCAATACCTTTAGAGCTAGTCACAGAACATACCATATGCTGTTGTCTTATTGAAAAAAAAAGATATATCAAGAAGACTCACGGCAAATAAGTTTATGACTTTGAAGCAATAGTAAAGCTGCTTTTAAAATATTGTTTCAACTTTTGACTACTTCTAAGAACTCAAATCTGGGCAATAGTATGTATTTGGTCTGATTTGGGTCAGATACTATTTCAGGAGCTTAAAGAAATCGACGGCATCTTCAACTATGACTGAGATTACTACCGACAATTTGATTTGTGGATGGAAGTCTGTAAGAAGGCTGCAACTTACGTAATATATGTCTCACGATAACTAGCCACAGAATCTTTGTACATGGTCTTCCAATAGGGACTTCTGAATTTTGACAGTTGATAGCGGCCATATTACGGTCGCCATAATCGTCCCATCGAGAGGACTATTCGTAGTGTGGTGGATAAATTTGAGTCCACTGGTTCAGTAAACGATAAATCAACACCTGTACGTCGATGAAACGCAAGATCTGCCGAAAACATCGCCGATGTCCGTGAGAATGTGCAGAAGAATCCGAGGCAATCGATTTCGCGTAGCTCACAAGAACTCGGCCTTTCGCAGACCACAATAGACTTGAGCCTGCATTCGTACGAAATTCAACTGACCCAGAAGCTGAAGGTAAACGACCATTCCGTGAATGGGTTCTGGAGCAGTTGGAAACTGACGCTAATTTTCATCGAAAAATCTTCCTCAGCGATGAGGCGGCCCATTTCTGGATAAATGGGTACGTCAACAAACAAAATTGTCGAATACCACGATACCAGCCCACATGAGATCCAAGAGCGTCCAATGCATCTCGAAAAAGTTGCTGTTGGGTTGGCGACGTCATCGGTCCATATTTCTTTGAGAACGACGTTGGCCAGGCCATCACCGTCAACGGCGAGCGCTATAGGTTGACGATTACCAACTTCTTTTGGCCTGAATTGGATGATATGGACACCAACGGCATGTGGTTACAACAGGACGGCGCTACGTGCCACACGATTCGAGGACATGGTCATCTCACTTGAAGGTGATGTGAACTGGCCACCGAAATCGTGCGATTTGACCCCGTCAGACTTTTGGGGATTTTCTGAAGGCGCAGGTCTATGCGAATAAACCACAAACTCGTCGTTACTCAAAAACTAATTTCATTGTGGGTTTCGTTAAATAACTTAAATTTTCCGACTGATCTTGTTTCGTTAAATAACGAGAAATAATCTTTGCACCAGCTCACCTTACAACACTGCTAGAAATCTTTTCCTTACATCTCTTTATGGCGCCATCTGAAAATTTCATTACTGACTTAGATGAGAAGGGGACAACAGACTTTCATCCTAAATCGTACTCGAAAATTGTTACGAAACACGGACACCTTGTATATAGACAAATAATTCTTCGATGACATGTGGCCGTCGTATGTGGACAACAATCGGGTTACGAAAACAAAGACCTCAGAACGCAAGTTTCATACAATTATAGGGCTTATGCTTAAGGATACTTTTTAACGGGTTTATTTTCAATACGACAGCACTAAGACAGCTGAAAGTTAATCTCCCACTTGACACTAAATTTTTATTCAACATTGTTTGGCAAATCATCAGGCAAACACTTACGCTCGTGCAACGCTTACAAATTGTGGAAATTATTTTTCCGAAATCAATGTTCAGTAAAAAAATGTTTATAGAGCACTATTTTACGGTCAGCATAATAGACCAAGTGAGTCGCAAGTGATTTCGCGCGGTGATGCGCACAGTGAGCACAGATGCAGATCTCGGCGCCGCGCCGATGGGGCCAGTTTTGAGGAACACCATAATTCTTTGATACGTCACCGCGCGCAAGAACCTGGCCTCTGTCTATCGACCTTATAGAAGATTTTGGGAAAGGATCTTAGTTTACACGATTGCAGGAATCAATTGCCGCAAGAATTAAAGCCAGGCTATCACCGTTTGCGTCGTGACTTCACTGATTGGGCCCATGAACCGTTGGAAGTCGATCCGCTTTTTTACGGTCTAATTTTGTTCAGTGATGAAGCTCACTTCTGTCTCAGTGGCTTTTTGTTAGGAAATAAAAATGTCGAGTTTGGAGCGAGGAAAATCTAAAGGCAATTCATCAGCTACCGATTTATCCTAAAAAATGGGCTACGTGGTGCGGTTTATGAGTTGACGGCATCATCGGACTGTACTTCTACAAAGATTAAGAAAATCGAAATGTCACCGTCAATGGCACCCAAAAAAGAGCCGATTTTGTGTGTTCAAAAGTGCGTGAGCATGGTCTGCAGGACTTTTGCTTTCATCAGGATAATGCAACATGCCATACTACCTGTAAAACCATCAAGCTACTGAAGGAAGTGATCGATGACACCATTATCTCCAAACATGAATCTGTGGCCTGGCTTCCAGGATCGTGTGATTTAAAGCCGCTGGACTATTTTCTGCGGTGGTATTTGAAGTCGTTGGTCTATGCGGATAAGCCAACAACAATTCCAGCTTTGGAAGTCAACATCGAGTGCACCACTCGCTGGATACGGCCTCAAGTCCTCGAATACTGGAGCATTAGGATGCCGTTGCTGAGAAGCTTCTATGGTAGTCATATGCATGCCCGAAATCATTTTTCATCATTTTGGCTCATTTTTTGCCCAACTTTTGTGTGTTGTATTTTGATTTGAAGTCTTACAGCTCTTACCCTTTACTAGTAGCACAAATCGTGGACCGGATACTGCGGACAAGATTTAACAGAAGAGTGGGATTAATTACCTTTGAACGGTGTTACGCAGCGATGGAAGCCGTAACTGAGAATGAAAAGGGCAAATTCCACTCTCATCTAGGTACACATCGTCACGGGAGATTTAAACTCGGTTTCGGAACGACAAAAACGCGGCGGGAGAAGATATGCTGAGCTGATGTACATCGCACGGTCTTACCTGTTTATTAAGCAAGAACGGCGCTTGACTATACACGACGACGAGTAAAAGAGTCTTAAGTGATTTTGAGTCAGCTATCAGCAAATCAGCACCCAGTTTTGCTAGCTGAATTTTTCGTGAACAAAGCGGAGAAAACCCAACGAAAACCGGCACAAACTAAACAACATGAAAGTGGCCATCTCTAGGGGCAAAAATTTGCAAGACTTGCTCCAAAATGCCATAAACCGCGGAGAAGAATTCAGCGCGCAAGGAGCAACTTTGAAGAAAAATGTAAATAGTGCAATGGGTTCAAATATAAGCTCCACATAAACAAGAAAAGTTGGTGGTGGAACGATGAGGCGAAAATGGTGGTAAGGAACAAGAAGCAAGCCTTCCAAGCGTGGTGTTAATACATCGAAAATGGCGAAACCGATAGAGTGCGTCTTACGTTAAACTATGAGCATTTGAAAAGTACCTTCAGTACCAACAGAGGAAGTGAAATGTCGAAGCATGGAGAACTTTAAGACTGCGGTGCAATGAAAAGAAAGCTAGTGAGAGACTTAATCGCTGAAATGTATCAAAAACTCTAACGGGGAACAACGAAATTTGCTCACCTATGTCGCACGAAGAGGAAACGACTTTACGGAACCTCAAGTGTAAAAAGAATGAACTGGGGCCATACCTTCTGCAGCATGGATGAGAGTTGGAAATCTTGAGTTTAGATAACGTATAAGAGGCAACAGGATGAAAACCCAGGAGAGAGAGGTTTCTTCTTTTACTCTATAAAGTCAAAAGCGACACGAAAAATTGAAACAATTATCGATTAGTGAAGCCTATGTCACATCCTACACAAATAGGCAAAGGACATCAACTCGACGGCAATCAATGTGTCTTTACGGGGAGCAGGTATGAAATCTGTATATTATCTTCATCAAGTATTCGATAGAGTTCCAAGATCTTTATATGGATGCCGCTAAGATCTTAAATTGCACTCGAGGCGTATAAAACGATGATGTGTGATGTTAAGTTAACGTACAAGCCCACTTTAAACGTCATGCAATATTTTCTATTGGAGTGCCACATGGTATCAAGTGGTACAGAAACTACGCAGTATTTTGTGACAGAAAAATCCCGTTTAAAGCCAAATATTTGTTATACAGCCTTAACAGCGCCTCAGAAATGAGAAGGTAACGAACTTCAGCGGGTGTGAAAAAACGTGATCTGATAAGAAGTTTGCGTATCTAATGAAATCTCTATCCTGAAGAACCGATATTGGCAAAATTTCACGTCCAGAAATCAATAAAGGCCCGTTTCAGCCAGGATTGAGGAGGGTGCCAAAAGAAAAGTAATTGAAACACTGAAATGGAAAAAAGTCAGCAAGCTTACTAACGAGCTGATACAATACAGAGTAGCCTGAACAGTGGTTCTAAGGTCTGCGCATTTAGACAAAATCACAAGCGGATCAGTAGCAGTGCAGATACCTGAAAGAAATACACGACAGAGATCAAAGACTCAACCGCAAAGTTCAAATGTATCTTTTCCAATTTATTAAGTTTTCGTCCTTTCAAAAACAAATCAAAAAAGGAAAAAAATTCAAAAATGGAAATGAAATCACATTGAGTACTGGTGGTATACAATTTTATAATGTTTGAGTTGCGTAATGAAGTATTCGGTTTTTTGTTTTTTTTTTTGGTTGAACATTCTATTTGTTTTTTGGTTTTTTAGTTTTGCATCCTGTAAGTCTATCGATACATCGTGAAGTGAACACAGAAAATATATGTATATATTTATATTTAAGTCATTAGTTACATTAAAACATGTGTAAAATAAAGAGACAGAAAATAAATGAAAATTAAAAGAAAAACATCAAATTCTTCTCATGCAGAAATGAAATGCCATTCCTGCTGCTCTTGCTGTGTATCTTTACAATTTGTGGTGTGGTGTGAACTTCAATTTATTTTCAAAATCAAATCAAAAAAAAAAAAACTCCATCGTCTCCTCTCAACTTGTGCTTCTAAGTATACAGAAATTATAAAAGATAACTAAGAACGAAAAAAATCCACCTAGTTAAGGTATATTCTATGCATAAACACGATGTGAAGCTTTTCTAATTAATCGACCTGTTCCCTGCGGATTTTATCTGTTTCTTCCTTGTATCCTGCCTCCTGGATTTGTGTTCTCCAAGTGTGCATGTGTGTGAGTTTAATTAATTTCGCCAATTGCTAATTAACATTATCCTTGACAAATATTCATCATCATCATCAGAATTTATTTTTTTTTTGTTGTACCCTATTCCTTTTTGTGTGGCGGTTTTCCGGCACTATTCTAGAAAGTCGCCAATGGAACTGAGTCTGGATATCTTCGTTTTCACGTTTTCAAATTCACATCAACATCAACATCAACTGCTGCCTCGCAGCCGATCGTCCCTTAAGGGGATAGGAGGATAGTATAAAACATTTATCATTCGAGATACATCAGTTTCGAAAAGATGCGGTTTACTATAACTTCTTTTGTCGAAGGACACCACCGCCGGCGAGAACATGAAAAAGGGCGGGAAAAAGTCGAAAACATTAATATATTTATTTTTATGCTCCATTTGATTGATGTGTGAGATAGTAAGACACACACACACACACACACACAGATACTCGGTATACTATTGGGATACTCTCATACACTCGTGCATCCTTACTTGCTGGGAGAAGCTTACAAACAACAATTGCGAATTGTTTGCGGTACGCTTATTCTACATGATTGATGTTTGACGTTGTGTTTTGGTTGTAATTAATTAAACAGAAGGTTGTCTTACGTAATAATATGATCTTTATCTTTATCTGTCTTTTATTCAAGCCGTGCATGGTGGGGCGGGATGAATTGATCCTTTGTCTGAGGTCACAAGAAGAGACATTTATTAGATGACAATCTACTTAATTGCTTGCCTCATTTTTACACCAAATTAAAGTACAAATGGATATAAGGCAAAGAGGAATTTTCATTTATAAGTGTGCGGTATTAATTTAGAGAGCATCTTGTCATTACTTTTACGAAAAAAGAAAACACACCTGTCCGAGGGAAATAAATGTAAGGACACCGATGGAAAATTACATGTACGAGTAGAAAGAGCAGACTCAGAGCAGACTAATAGATACTTGTGAACTGGATCTAAAAATAACTCCTCCTCCTAACTACAATCGCAGGCTTACCAATCTTTGATGAAGCATTACATAAGGACTACCGTGGGTAGAAGCTATTTATTTATCTGCATAGAGAAAAGGTATACAGATAGATGAGGATAAAATGGAAAAATTTCTTACTCTATGTGTATCATTTAGTTTTTATCAAGAAAAGCTGTAAGTTCTGTGTCGCCAGCTTCTGGTAGAAAAAAAGCAACGACTCTTCAAGGCCTTCACAATTTCAAACAGGTATTACTTTCAATTCAAAAACATCTTACGACTCATAAAACTTACGGCTGACTTGACTTTTTAGAGCACTCATACAAAGAACAATACCAAAGTTCTCCTATAACGTTCTTTTTAATAAAAACTCTTAGTCTTTCGAAAAAGCACTTCTGATCGCTTCAGTGATAAAGTGCCTACAGTACCAGCGCCAAGTGCCTACAGCCTGATGCCAGCGTAGTCAGGACATCCACTGAGAAACTGTTCCATGGTGTTGTTATCACTTTTACAGCAAGCGTCGCTAGAGGTGGTGACATTTTTGCCCAGCACACACTTAGGTGTATATCACAAGCGCCCAGCTCAGTGATAAGCTTACCTTCTTTGCTGCCGAGAGAAAATAGAAAAACAGTTTCGCATATGTGCAACCTGGAGAGCTATCCAATCAACCATACAGCTCAGTTCGATAGAGAGTCAATTGTTAATGAAACCCCTTACTAAAAACGTAGACAGTCTCAACGCGGGTTCAGGTCTTTTGAGGTCCTCCTCTGAGTCATGTCAGACAAGACTAACTGAATTCAGCCTTCACCTTGAGTTTAAATAATTTCCGCATTCTCGAACTAGCTTTGACATAGTGAGGGAGTTCAGTAAGGCCATAAGGGCAGCTTAATTGTCGCTGGTGATGCAGACTCTTCGACACTTCCAAATGGTAATTACAATGTTGTGTGTATGTCAAACACTTCCTTCTTAGCTCAAATTCTGGCTGCAGTATATGGTGTTTGACTTCGTGTATAAATTATTCCATAAGTTTCAGGCGATTGGAACACGTCCAAGGATGCAGCATCGTACGAGTATTTAGTCGTCTCATCCGTTTACATATCAATGCCACCAGGTGCGGCATACTTACCTGGTTTGTGGTTCGGGTAAAAGGAGCTGGTTGTGAGTCGGCTCTGATCTGATTAAGTGGAAAGTAAGGGACTGAGAGTCTCTTTCTGCTTTCAATTCAGTGTCTTCTTTTGAGAACCCTAACCAGACTTTTGATTTCACTGAGCATCTGTTGAGATTGCAGTTTTTCTCTAAATTAGTCTGCATATCATCAGGGAAACAAAGGCAATTCGATTTCAGTGACCTGGCCTCAAGTTTGTTCATAGGAAGGGAAGGAACATGATATTCCAAATATGTTTTTTTCAATAGGAATTAATCTTCTTCGACCAATGGATCTTGAGGATGACTTCGTTAGTGAAGTCAAATCTGGCAGCGTGCTCGAATGTTTTGAAGGCCTCTGATTTGTTCGTTAGCAAACAGCTTTTACAGAAACCGTGTTTTGCTAATGGAGTAAGTAAGTAAGAGTTTCTCAAAAGAAGACGAGAAAGGAAGGTCAGCCGGGAGCTACTCTAAAATTAAGGATTTCAAAAAAGTCTAGTATAAGGCAGCTAACTTTATTACCTAAGATCAAAACACTTTTTTGAAAAATCTAGGATCATCGGATGTACGGTCTAAAATGGCTATAAAGCAGACACTCCGGGAGTGTAAGGACCCATTTAATAGGAATCGCGGCAATAGTCACTCGCCGTGGTAAAAACCAAGAGCAGGTATATGAACAGTGCTCCCAGTGATTGTTGACGCGGTTAATTTTATGTCCATATTCTGTGTATCCATCAGAGTTTTTCTTTAATCCGTGTGATAAGAGAATCAGTCGATTTAATAAGACATAACATAGCTGCCCATCACAAACCCATCTCAAAGGACAACCACATCCACTCGTTTGGCCGTTTGGAACTAGTCGAAATGCATAGTTACAGGTGTGTCCACACGCCTATTAGTTTCTTACTCCTCTATGCGTGGAATTATATGTGAGAATAGGTCTTAGTGCATTGTCTGCCCCAGGTTGAGTTAGTCAGGTGTCTTCGTGGCGATTGATCGGGAAATTCCTGAACGTCCTATAACTTGGTACACCCTCATGCAGGTAAGTAGCATTATACTTTCCTACGCCGTCATAAGGATCACAACCCTAAACGGAAGAGATTAAAATATGTGACGATGTAACTAATGGCCTTGGATAGAAATGGACTCACTGTTTATGACCCGAGCAAATGTTTAAAGGACAACGACCTTCGGATTTGCACTCTCTTAACAGGCCACGTGCAGCCGAACAATTAGCAGAGGCTCTTGACTGCTGTCATGTAGATATCACCGCCATTCAGGAAGTGCGATGGAATGGGCCGAACATAAGGAGGATGAAAAACTGTGACATATACTTTGGTGATTGGCATATGGAGAAGAAGCACCGCTTACACTGATGCGGATTTGCCATACATACGCCAGACGTAGGCAAGAAATCTTAAGTTTCTTGATCATTAATGGCGATTAATTGATCATTTGTCGAAAGACGTAAGGCATGCCTCCAGTATTCTAGACGTCCGAATGTTCCAGGCGTTGACTCGGACCACCACTGCTGTGAGAAGATATAACGTAGAAAAGCTGTAATCGCAAGAGACCGCCAGGATCTTCGCCGAACGCGTATCTATGCCGCCAGCCTCAAACACCGAAGCCCGGTGCAACGTTGGCCATGTGCCATCAGAGAAGCCGCAACTGATATGCGGGTTTGATGAAAAATGCCGGCAAGGACATGCAAGCTCAATATGAAGTCTACAAAAGCAACGAAGGACGAGAACTGTTCTTGGGCTCTACGAGCAGAAGAGACAGCAAGACCATCGGCTTCTCCAAAAAAAAGAGTGCGAGAAGCACGCGATCGAAGATGTTGAAGAAGATTGTACTCCAGGAATAACGTACGGAAGTTATAACAACTGGTAAAATGAACGTGTTAAGGCAAGAAGACCCGTAAAGATGAAGAAGAAAACCTTATAGCAGATTCACAGTCGGTGCTGAGAATATGGAAAAACCTTTTCTGCAGGTTGTATAGCTGCAAAAAAGCCCAATATCCCGCCGTCAGGCAGAATAGAGCATTTAATTTAGACGATGATAGCTAAAATATCCGTCCACCAGACCAGAAGGTAGTAACGATACCAATATCTAAGCTAAAATCCAACAAATCAGCCTGAAGTCCAACCTAGTGACTTGCAAGCTGAGATATTCAAAGCTGCTGGAAATGACTTTGTAGAGAGCATGCATCAACTCATTTCTCAGATCTGGTCAGAATAGTTATGACTGAAGGATGGAATCTTAGCACCGTATGCCTGATCCACAAAAAAAAGACCCTAGGGGGTCGCCAACTATAGAGTTATAAGTCTTCTCAATATCGGATACAAAATATTATCTGATATATTGTGTGACCGTCTGAGACCCTTTGCTAACAACCTAATTGGTCCCTAACAGTGGGATTTCTGACCAAAAAAGTCCACAATCGACCAAATCTCTACACTCCGACTGATCCTGGAAAAAACTCAAAAAGTCCAAATCGATACTTACTATTTTTTCATCGATTTTAAGACCTCAGCATTTATAGAGACGAGTTATATAGGGCCATGTTTAGTTTTGGCATATCTACCAAGCTCGTCCGTCCGTGCAGAAGACGATTGCAAATTCTCGCTGTTCCGTCAATGTCGTTAACGACTTAAGATGTCGAAAAAGTTTTTAGACAAGGTGATGTGTTTTCATGTAACTTCTTTAACATCATACTCTAAAGAATCTTTCAAACGTCTGTGCAAATATTAGCGTACGCCGATGATATCGACATCATTTGGAGAACTCAGAAGGTAAAGCCATGTATTTTCTGTGAACAAGAAGGGACACACAACATCAACAAATTGGGCAGAACGTCACAGTACTTGTCTACTTTGGCTCTGATATAAATTCTGCCAACAACACCTCAGCAGAAATAAATCGAAGAATCACTCTTGCCAATCGTTGTCACTTTTTGCTAAGGAGGCAATTGAGTAGCAAGGCTCTATCCCGACAAATTTAGGAGACCCTATAAAAGACCTTGATCATCCCCTTTATGGCGCTGAAGCGTGGACTCTATCGAAAGCGGATGATCAGCCGTTTCGAGAGGAAAAATTTCGAATAAAGCTGCGCATCAGTCGTCTGAGATAGCTAGGACATGTAGAGCGTAGAGAGTTAGTTGCTCTTGAATTCTCGTTGGGATTGGATTGTGGACTTTGTCATTTTAAAGAATTTCCTCTTTAGAATAGGCTTCAAATAATCAATTTAATTTCGATATAAGAAATCTCAGAAATATCCATCCTCCCGTCAGCCGATTCCAGTTCGTTACGAGATGAAAGGATACAACACTTTGTTGGGTTCTCGCTACGATCACTATTATCTCGACTATGATACCTACTCTCATGATGATATTCCAAATGAGGTCTTCGAAATCGATCCAGATATGGTCTGCGTTATGCTACCTTCAATTTAATGAAAGAATTCATTCATCCAACCCAAGATCACCACGTTGAAATGGAATTCCCAAGATTCAAAGCTAAACATGGAGTTGCGTACCAGAACGAAACCGAACATGTGTACCGTAAAAACATCTTCCGTCAGAATCTCCGTTACATTCATTCAAAGAACCGAGCTAAGTTAGGTTACTCATTGGCAATCAACTATTTAGCTGATAAAACGGAGGACGGACTAAAGGCTAGACGTGGCTGCAAATCATCAAATATTTACAACACTGGCAATCCCTTCCCTTACAACATCAAGTACTTAAAGGACAATCTTCCAGAGCAATTTGACTGGCGTCTACATGATGCTGTTACCCCTGTCAAGGATCAATTAGTTTGTGGATCATGCTGGTCGTTTAGAACTGTTGGTGCCATTGAAGGTGCTTTCTTCCTCCGCAATGGTGAAAAGCTAGTTCGGCTCTTACAACAAGCTCTAATTGATTGCATTTGGGAATATTTCAACAATGGCTGTGATGGTGGTGAGGATTTGCGTGCTTATCAATGGATGATGGAGGTTAGAGGTAACCTAATTGAAGAGGAATACGGCCCGTAGCTAGGTTAAGATGGTTTATGTCATGTGGATAGCGTTAATTTGATCGCAAAAATGTCTGGTTTTGTCAATGTGACTTCCAACGATCCAGATGCCTTCAAGATTGCTTTAGTTTAAAATAGGACCGTTACCAGTTGCTATTGATGCAGTTCAGAGTTTCAGCTTCTACTCGCATGGTGTTTATTATGAAGAGGAATGTCGCAATGGTTTAGATGAATTGAATCATGCAGTATTGGCTGTGGGGTATGGAAAATTAAATGGAGAGGACTATTGGTTGGTGAAGAATTCTTGGTCAACCTACTGGGGTAATGATGGTTACGTGCTAATGGCTGCTAGGAAGAACAATTGTGGAGTTATGACCACCTCTACCTATGTAGAAATGGCTTAGAGTTGCACTGCGTGTGACACTTGCTGTGAATTTGTTTAACTTAGTGATTGTTTAAATGGATACCAATGTTGCGGCCCGCAGAGTCTTCCAATCTAACCCGGAGGGACAACGAAGTAGAAGAAGACCTCGCCTTAGGTGGCGTGCACAAGTAGAAGGGGACTTCAACCGATTTGGAATGCGTAACTCGAGGCAGTTAGCTAAAGACCGGATTAAGTAGAAAGGCTTGTTAGTTGCGGCCTAGGTTCACCCCGAACTGTAACGCCACCTAAGTAAGTAGGTAAGTTAGACAAACCTGAATGAAAAATATTAACATTCCGCACTCAAATTTTTTAAAGAGCAAACGACTATTTTTTTTTGCGGAAAAAGATGCTATTAAACATTTTTAAAAATAATCAAAATAATTTAATACGAAATTGAAAAATAAAATATACGAGTACCATCAGAGTCAAATATTTATTGTTGCCAATAGTTTCTTTATTTAATTTGTCAATTAATGCTAATTTGTAAAATCAGGCTTATTGCACAATTTGTTTTAATTTATGAATAAGAATATAATCTAATCTAATCTTGGACGGGTTAACGAGATGGGAGCATCGCTTGGAGAAATGTACAGACTTACAAGGAGACTGTGTAGAAAAAATGAAAATAAATTTGAAGAAAAAATGTCTTGCTCGAGTGGAGAAATGTTTGAATATATTTTTTTTTGAAAGTACACCTTCGGCGCTAAAGCGTGCAAGTCGAAACGTTACGCATACGTCGCGCCGCCGTGATTTGAATTGGTTCAACCTAAACCGAAGATAAAGTCTGTCAAAATCTAAATGGAAAATCATAAGGAAAAAAAGAAAATAATAGTAGAACAACTAACTACACACCACACCTTATCAATGAAAACGATTTTTGATTTTTTTTTTGTATAACCTGACGATGAGTTAGAGATATTGAAAGAATAAAAACACTACACAAATGCACAGGATTCCATTTAAAAATTATATATGCACGAGTGTGTTCAGCCTTCCCCTCTTGGGATAGATATTTTACTTATTAATTTTGATTTTGAAGGAAAAACACGTGAAGAGAAGAAAATGAAAGGAACGGACAGAAATAAATTAAAAAAACAAAAAAAAAACAATTTTCAATTCAAAAGCATTCGTATTTGACAATCATCATCATCTCTTTTTTTTTTGTTGTTTTTTTTAGGAAAAAGTAGAAGAAAAGAAAAGAAACAATTTTTTTTGGAAATTTTCATACATTCACGATTATTCTGAGCATTTTTTCGATTTTTTTTTTAATTTTTTTGATCGTTATCCAACAGTACACTAAGTTTTGTATGCACGCAATCTTATAGATTTTTTTTTTTTTTTTTTTGGTAAAGAAACATAATTATAAATAAAAACACAATGAGTATGTGACTGATGCTTATCCATTACATGTTTCATAACAATAAAAATAAAAATCAAAATCTAAAACAGAAAATAAAATTCAAAAAAATACTCGTGGTGGGTGGATGGAGAGATAGAGAGTGGACATTTGGACTGTGTGTGACGCACGACAATACTTTTTCGTATTTTCTGTTGAATAATTATTGTTTCTCATGAAATTTTATAAATCAAAATAAACTTAAAGAGATTTTTATTAAATATGTCTGTTTTTTTTTTTTTTTTTAAATAAACGGAAAAAAAATGAGAAAAACGATAGACTCACCGAATCCAACGTCGTGTCAATGTTGCCATTTGGACGATCAGCCAGAGTGGTCTCTTTTAAGTTGATTTTCACATGGTTAGCTGCCGATGTTGTAGCACCGCCACGTTGAGGCTTTGTCGCATCCAGAAGGACCTTCAAGGATGCGATCGCATGTAATTGCGTAGCCTTTTCGTCCACCTTGCCTGGAACATCATCTTTGATATGTCATTGTGAAAAAGAACCCAAAGAAAATGAAGAATTGTTAAAAATTAAAATAAATTTTGAAAATTGTATCTCAGTTGGAATTATTACAGTGAAAACAGACATCAAACTTTCTGTTCTTTTTGTTTTTTTTGTTTTTTTTTTTTTAGTTTTTGTTTAGGCACAGCAAATCGGTTGCAAAGAATGAAACACTAGATTAAAACAACTTGTCTCTCTGATTTAAACACCAAAAACTAGATTCTCTGTCTCTCTGAATTTGGAGGAGGGAATAGGATGTGACATATGATATGATGGACAATAATTTACAAGTGTACGGATGGGAATTTGCGACTATATTTCCATATGAAACTATGTATCTAGAGTGTGGTCGTTTTAACGAGTACTTGATTTTTGCAGTTTACATATTTCTGGTTTCTGAAATGAATTTTTTTGATTTTTGTATGGTTGTAGACTAGTATGTGTGATAAAGGCTTGTAGCTGCATCTCAAATTTATTTGTTCATTTGGTATTTAAACACAACACAATGAAACTGTAATAGTAATAAAGCAAAAGCTACATTTTGATTAAATGATTAGCATTGTAATGGTATCTAAGTAAAGCGGGTTTCCAAAATTTTTTAAACAAATTCTTTTTATTTTTTTGTTTTCGTTACCAAATTCAAGTCAATTACTTTTTTTTCTGATTGAGAATTCCAAATATTATACATTTTTCAAAATAAACTAAAATCAAAATAAATATAAGAAAATTATAATAAATATTTATTAAAGAATTAAATAAAGAAGAAGATAATATACAATCCATCCATTCAAAGAGCCACACTAAATGAAAAAAAAAGAAGAAAAAGAAAAGTGATTGGAACACCTTTCGGAGCGCACAGATACACAAATTGCAGATATTAATTCAACTTACAACTTTTTCATAAAAATTCAAATTAAATAAAAATTGTAGAATTATTGTGCCAAATTAATGTCTCCATGGGGCAATGGGTTATAGGATATTGCCGCATTTTGGTCCGCTGCTTGTTGTAAAAGGCGACTTAATAGGGAGAAACCACACGCAGGTACTTTAGCATCTAAGATGAATTTGAAGAAGACTAGTCCAAGTTTGTATGCGCGATAGGGTTCCATGTCTGGAGACCACAAAATTACAATAGCCCTAACTTGGCTATCTACTCGCTTAATTTAATCAATGGGGCAAAAGGAAAATCGGGTTTACATTCATGCATTCACGTATACCAGCGCCACATAGATGAAGGCCATCATAGAAGTGAACGTTTATGAATATACATATTACCCCGCCGGGAACGTATTCACAGGATGAATGCAAATATTCGTATCGGAGCTCAATGGTTCCTGGGGACGAGCAACTTAGTAATTTTCAAAAATGAATTACATATCGCAAGCTGGAAAGTTGGCACAATGACGGGCAAAAGTATCGAACTAGAATACATATTACGCCAAAGTAAAATCGATGCAATAGGCGTTAATGGAACCAAGTGGTGAATTGTCGGAAACAAAGGACAACATGTATTTTAACGAGAGGGAATAAAATAAGAATATAGTTACCATCATCTCTCACCTGAATTTCTAGAAAAGATATCAAGCGTCGAAGTTTTGAATAATGAAGAAATCAATACGATTATCAATGATATATACGAATAAATGCTACGAATGCAAATCTGTCTGCGGTACGGTATATGGAGTACGTTTATAGAACCAGAGTAATTAATTTAGGGGTACCTCTTTCCGAAGTAAACCTTTCCTCTTTGCTCCGGAATGTTGTTCTTAACGAGCTCCGCAGTGAAGAAAAGATCAGCGGTTGCATGTCCTCGCGATCTCTATGCCAGGTACATATCAAAGATACTTTTCGACGTCCTGTAATCTAGATTAAATACAAAAGGTTAGTTAGGCGGACACATAATTGCGGTGATCGTATTAAAATGAGCAAGACTTTTCTTCAGAAAATGCCAAATTTTTCTGCATTTTTTAAACGTTGAAATTATTTATTCTCTGTCTCTCATTTGAAATTTAAAACAGTTCGTTAGAAGCTACATAAGGAGGAAACTTTAAGGAGTATGATGAGAAAACCACGTTTGCTCTATACTCTTGCCAAATCTGTCTGACTCCATATAAAGAATTGTATCCCTGTATCCTCATACTGAAGTCGGCATTACGGGCGATTTCAATATACACAATTCTGGGTGGTTTCGACTTTCTGGACAGACAACACCCGAAGGACGGTGAGTTGAGATCTGCGCTGCCGAAAATAACTTAACTCAGCTTCTAAATGCGCGCACACGAATACCAGAAGTTGGTAGTCATACCGCCAACACCCTCGACTTGTTTTTAACTTCTCACATATGTTATCCCCTCTAGGCTCGTCGGACCAGTGTGTCATATCAGCTAATTTCTCGTACACCGACCACACAGTTAGAGAAAAGATTCCTAAACCATATGGCAATACGAGAAAGCCAACTGGAGCGGTCTTAACAGCTTCTTTAGGAATTGTAACTGGTTGTTATGTCTCCTCGATAACGACGTGGATGCCGCTGCTGATATGATTACAGACACCATTCTCTTTGGAATGAGAAACTCTATCCCTCATCGGATGAAGAGTATCAAACCAACAGAAAGGGCATGGTATGACTCGAGCTGTAAACAGGCTGTCAGGGTTAGAGAAATGCTTTTTCGATCCTTCAAGACCAACCCGACTGAGGTAAACCGAAAAAAGTTTAAACGAGCCAGGAATGACTGAGGCAAATAAATACTACAATGCCCCAAAGGTGGTAACAATTTTTTTCGTCAAAAATATTCGAAATTCTGCCTCTCAACGCTCATTTATAATGACATTCCAGCTGTCAGATCTTTGGACAAGGCCAATCTGTATGCTGCATAATTTGCGGCCAGCTCAACACCCTCAGATTGTGCTTTGTCTCCGCCTACACTTGAGTGCGTCGAATCTTCAATGGGACAAATCCACTTTCGCACTCATGTAGTTGCAAGAGTTCTTAAAGATCTTAACATTCACAAATCCGCTGGTCCAGATGTTACATCCTCTGAAGAGGTGCTCTTCTCGCTGGTAAAACCACTGCGTAAGCTTTTCCCTCAATCCTACCCTTTAGGACTCTTTCCGAGCAGATGAAAAACAGCATTTGTCAAGCCCGTCCTTAAAAAAGACGAATCTTCCTCTCTCTCCCCCTGTACACCCATTGTACTTACGTCCCTTCTTTTCAAGGTCATGGAAACGCTGACAAACCGTCAGCTCATGAAATATCTCGAAACACGAAAACTTCTTAAGACCGGCAGTACGGTTTTCGTAGCAACAGGCCCACTGCTAATCTGATGGCATGTCTCACCGAAAAGTGGAACCAAAGCGTATATCAATCTGGCGAAAGCAAGATAGTTGCACTTGATATTTCTAAGGCAATTTACAGAATTTGGCATCAGGCTCTTTGCCGAAAATGCGTGCTTTTGGGAGCGTCGACTCTCTTTTTCAATAGATTAGAAATTACCTTTCGGAACGTTCATCAATTCAAGTTGTTTTGGCTGGTTTCAAGTCTGATATTCACAAAATAAATAATAGTGTGCCCCAGGGCTCTGTTCTGTCTCCGACACTCTTTTTAATTTTCTTCAACGATCTCTTGTCTGCTACTTTTAATCCAATATATGTATTCCTTTATTGACGACAGCACTCTCTGCTTTTCATATTCGTTCCCGGTCTCACGTCCCTGCTCTTCGGCTGTAGAACGGAAACGCTAGCGTATGTTAAGCTCATTAAATTCTGATATTAATAGCATAACTAACTGGGGAACCACTAACAGAGTAGAATTTAATGCTTCCAAAACACAATGCTGTTAAAGCATCGTCGAAACCGATAAACTTTCCATTCTCGGTGGTCAGTAACAACTTACGTTGGAATGACCATATATTCGATGTCGCCAAAAATGCTACGAAATGTCTAGGTTTCCTCAAGCGATGTAGGAAATACTTTACCACCTCTGATCGGAGTACAATGACCACTGGTCGGGTGCGCCAAAACATCTCTCATAGGTGATACCAATATCACTCAAACAATGGACACGCTCGAACACCGACGTAATGTCTCGTATCGCACTCTGTTTTATCGCTATTTCCACCACCAGTGCTCCATAGAAATCGTCAGTAACATTCCGACCCTACAAACTTTTAACCGTAGCACCCGTCTCGCTATGAATGCTCATCAGTATACCTTCAACCCCAACTTTCGGACGTACTCTAAAATATCGAGATCCGTTCCTAAGTTGTACAACTCGCTTATGGAATGACCTGCCTAGCTCTTTATTTCCTAGTCATTATAACCTTCAAACATTTAAAACCAACGTTCACCGGTACCTCTCTTTTCTTTCTCCCTAAATTTCCTTCGCCCGCGCTGTTTTTAAACATTTAAAGGGTACACATACCCCTTGAGCGAGCGCTCAGTATAAAAAAAAAACAAAGATTAACACCAGGCATTGCTGGATATCAGGTCTGCTAACTGTGAGGCTAGCGAATTGGCTGAACTAGGCTGTTCTGGTACAAACAGTATAACCTAATAAAACCTGGCATTGACGCGATTATGTCATTTAATAGGTTCCTTATCCACGTTAAAGCATTACAGAAAAACGAAGCTAGTTTACTGCAGTCTCCTAAACCATAAAAGAGGAGCAATTGCTATACCAACAAATGTATTAAATGGACCCTGTGTGATAGATAGACCTGTTCACAATATGAAGACATTCTGTAAAGGCTACAGGGGTTACACACGCTGTGTTGTAGTGTTTTGGCTCACAATAGAAAGACTAAACTGCGTGGATCGTAACGATCTCTGAGGTGAGATTAATAATTTAAGTAAGACAACTGATTCTGTGAGTGAACACTGCGTCCCATCTGTCTCTTCCTAGTGGTGGCAGAATTGACCTATACTGGTTCCTTTTCGAGCTCCACTTGAAACCAACTAGCTTACCAAAGTTGAGCTTTCGTTCAAAGCTTTCATCGGTTGTTCAAATTTTAACAGCGATTTTAGTGGAGTTGCTGAATGATGAACACTGGCCAATACTCCTTCAAAGCATATTATGAGCCCTTCGACATCTATCTTTGACTCGTGTTGGAATTATTGGTAACTAAATGAAAGTTCTCCGCTGAGGGATCGATATGGATGGGAGTTTCGCCTGATTATTCTTCCACCAGACTGATAGGGAACTCGTTAAAAAGTTAATCCATATGGGATCTGCTGTAAGACCCCCATATTCGTGTCCGATTGATTTGTGTTAACTACAAGAAAAAAACAACACTTTAAGCAGACTTCCTAATAAACTGTACCCGACCCGGATTCGAACATGCATATGACATTTTCCGTCTTATGGTTATTGAATACTTGGCATCTCCTGCTTTTTTTCTGCCTTCCTCTTGCCGGATGCCTAGTTCGAATTTAATTTAACATTTCCAAAGCGCACAAAAGAGTAATTTGGTACTCGCCGCAGGAACTTTTTCACACTTCGCCAAGCAGCCTTTAGTCTCCTCGTAGTTTTGTTTTTCATGTAAAGCACAAAGTCTCCTGCTACCACTTCGTTCTTTTCCACTACAAAGGACAAAACAAACTCTCTTCTGTCCTCCTTTATGTGCCGTTTGGCATTGCCATTCTTTGGCCTTTTCTTTTATTTGTTCGCATACACGTTTTCCACAAAAAAAAAAAAAAAAGAAAAACCAGAAAAAAAAATAAGAAATTAGAAAAAAATAAAAAAGGTCTTTGGCAAAGCACTTACCCAGTGGCAAACACGCTTTCGACTCAATCAAAATCCTTGGCAATAACTTAAACGTGTGGCATTTAGGGGGGCAGTCACACATACACCCACACCGATATACGATTAAAATGAAACCGAAACTACCAATGGAAATGGTTTCTCAAAGCCAAAAAAGCAAACCCCAAGCCATAGTTTTAACTCTAACCCTAACCCAGAATCAAGAGCCAAAACCAACCGCAATCTCAGCCTCGTTTCGAAAACTTTCATCGAACAGCAGTCGAGTGGAGGCCAATCCATTTACTACTTTATAATTAATGATTCTATCGAATAAGGAAAGTTATCGATGACACGAAAACCCATCAGACCCTGATAACATTGTTGAATACATTAAACAAGATTTATGGCCTAGTTTTTTTTCTGACACTTTTTGCCAGTTTTTGTTGTCTTTTTGCCAACTGTCAAGCTTCACGTGGAAATTTTGAAGGGAGGACCCCCTTTAAAATGTACAAACTCGGGGTATATACTCGTAGTAGTGGTGGGGTTTTCCTTAAATTGATTGTAATTCGAATTGAATTGCGAATTGATGATGGAAAATGGGAGAGACGCACACAACTGTATAACGATTGTCAGTTGGAGGAATTTTCAATAAATCGAACAAATGTCAAGACAAATGTCACCCAAATACCAAAACATGAGACCCTTACTTTTCTCCAGCACGAAATCAATTCTCAAGAAATTCCTGGGTTTGAGAATGATAGTAGTGGAAGGGAACGAGAATGGATTCTCTCTCCTCTTACTGCCATGTTGTGTTGAAAATTAATAACCCACAAAATCATTCTGACAGACAGAGGTGAAGACATTTCATAAAATTTTGAATATCAATTTGGGCAAGTGACAGACGATGTGCATCGTCGTACGAGTATTTGGGAGACCTACATGTATGTGCTGTGTCTGTTGGGTTCCTCTTTATCTGCCAACCAATGCAACTGCGAGTATACGTACATTGCATTTGCTGTCACTTTGACAAGTAAATGGATTTTATGATTTTAATGTAAAAAAAGAAAATGTCCGTCCTACAGCCGTCAACTTTTGCAATTTTCGTTGCATATGGTGTACATCAATCAGTGGTGTTTATGTAAATTGTGTTTGATTCTTATAAATGTCAGGAACACAACGAATTTTCCAGTTTTGAAAAAACATGTGACATTGTCATGGAGTTTGCAACATAAGAGATGCCGGATATTATGCCGGCGATATTTGCTGATAAATCAAGTTGGGTAACAACAAGCCCAAGCTCAAAACTCGAAGAAGTTTGGAATGAGAATGCCAATCGATGGGGACAATTCTTTTAATATTACAATTGACCAGGCGTTGCTAAAATTGTTGGTTAGAGAATCTGTAAATTTGGCCATCTTTTTTTTTTTTTTTTTTTTTTATAATCGGCGCGCGCTCAAGGGGTTTTGTACCCTTAAAATGTTCGTACACAGCGCGGGCGAAGGAAATTTAGGGAGGAAGAAAAGACAGGTACCGATGTACATTGTTTTTAAATGTTTGCAAGTTATAACGACCAGGAAACACAGAGGTCGGCAGGGCATTCCATAAGCGAGTTGTACGGCTTAGGAAAGAATCACGATATTTTAGAGTACGTCCGAAAATGGGCTTGAGGGTATACTGATGAGCATTCCTAGCGAGACGGGTGTTACGGTTGAAAGTTTGAATGGGCGGAATGCTACTGGCAATTTCAATGGAGCACTGGTGGTGGAAATAGCGATAAAACAAAGTGAGACAGGAGACTTTACGTCGGTGTTCGAGGGTGTCAATTGATTGACTGATATTAGTATCACCAATTAGTTTTATCGCACGGTTTTGAATCCTATCTAGCAGGTGCAGAGATGTTTTAGGCGCATCTGACCAGATGTGGGCATTGTACTCCAGTTTTGGGCGGATAAATGCCTTATATATTGTGGCCAGATCAGAGGGGGTAAAATATTTCTTACATCGCTTGAGAAAACCTAGACATTTCGCAGCATTTTTGGCGACATCGAATATGTGGTCATTCCAACGTAAGTTGTTACTGATACACATACCGAGAATGGAAAGTTTATCGGTTTCGACGATGCAAGTGCCATTCATGGATAATGGCTGGGTATTTGAATTTCGCTTTAATGACAGCAGACAGCATTGAGTTTTGGAAGCATTAAATTCTACTCGGTTGATAGTTCCCCAGTTGGTTATGCTGTTAATATCGGAATTTAATGAGCTTAACATACGCTGCCGTTCCCGTTCTACAGCCGAAGAGCAGGGGCGTGAGTCCGGGAACGAATATGAGAAGCAGAGAGTGCTGTCATCAGCAAAGGAATAAATTGGATTAGAAGTAGCAGACAAGAAATCGTTAATGAAGATTAAAAAGAGTGTCGGAGACAGAACGGAGCCCTGGGGCACACCAGCATTTATTTTGTGAATATCAGACTTGAAACCGTCCAAGACGACTTGAATTGAACGTTCCGAAAGGTAATTTCTAATCCATTGAAGAAGAGAGTCATCGATCCCAAGAGCACGCATTTTCGACAAAAGAGCCTGATGCCAAACTCTGTCAAATGCCTTAGAAATATCAAGTGCAACTAACTTGCTTTCCCCAGATTGATGTACGCTTTGGTTCCACTTTTCGGTGAGACATTCCATCAAATCACCAGTGGACCTGTTGCTACGAAAACCATATTGCCGGTCATTGAGAAGTTTTCGTGTTTCGAGATATTGCATGAGCTGATGGTTTATCAGCGTTTCCATGACCTTGGAAAGAAGGGACGTAAGTGCAATGGGTCTGTAGGAGGATAGAGAAGAAGATTCGCCTTTTTTAGGGACTGGCTGGACAAATGCTGTTTTCCATCTGCTCGGAAAGAGTCCTAAAGAGTAGGACTGATGAAAAAGCTTACGCAGTGGTTTTGCCAGCGTAGAAGAACACCTCTTCAGAAGAAGGGGGAGATATACCATCTGGACCAGCGGATTTATGCATGTTGAGATCTTTGAGTACTCTTGCTACTACACGAGTGCGAAAGTGGATTCGTCCCATTGTAGATTCGACGCACTCGAGTGTAGGCGGGGACAAAGCACAGTCTGGGAGTGTTGAGCTAGCCGCAAAGTGTGCAGCAAGCAGATTGGCCTTGTCCAAAGAGCTGACAGCTGGAATGTCATTGTAAATGAGCGTTGGGATGGAGGATGAGGCAGAATTTCTAATGTTTTTGACGAATGACCAAAAATTTTTACTGCCTTTGGGACATTGTAGTATTTTTTGCCTCAGGTTTTGGTCATATTGGAATTTCACACGCTTAAGAAAGGCGTTGCAGTCATTTCTGGCTCGTTTAAACTTTTTTCGGTTTTCTTCTGTCGGGTTGGTCTTGTAAGACCGAAAAAACAGTTCTCTAACCCTGACAGCCTCTTTACAGCTCGAATCATACCATTCCTTTTCTTTTGGTTTGATACTCTTCATCCGATGTGGGATAAAGCATCTCATTCCAAAGAGAATAGTTTCTGTGATCATGTCAGCAGCGGCATCCACGTCGTTATCGAGGAAACATAACGACCAGTTAAAATTCCTAAAGAAGTTGTTAAGTCCGCTCCAATTGGCTTTCTCGTACTGCCATACGGTTCTTTTAGGAATCTTTTCTCTAACTGTGTGGTGGGTGTACGAGAATTTAGCTGATATGACACAATGGTCCGACGAGCCTAGAGGGGAGAGCACGTCAACGCGACTATCAACGTCAGGTATTCGTGTGGGCTCATTTACAAGCTGGGTTAAGTTATTTTCCGCAGCGAAGATCTCAACACACCGTCCTTCAGGTGTTGTCTGTCCAGAATGTCGAAGCCAACCAGAATTGTGTATATTGAAATCGCCCGTAATCACGATTTCAGTATGAGGATACAGGGATACAATTCTTTGAATGGAATCAGACAGCGCATCAAACTCGTGGAAGGTCGAGTTGCTGTCCAGTTTGGGGCTTCTGTAAATAAAGCAGTAGTGGATAATTTGCTTACGGAGATGGAATTTTAACCACATGAAATTGAATTCCGGATTGGAACAGGGACTACATTGTGGTGGAATTTGGTAAGCTACATCACTACGCACATAAATGGCGAGACCGCGACGGGGAAAGAATAGTGGCACTAGTTTGTAGCCAGGTAGCTTCAGATCATTGTGGTCTGAGAGGTGTGGGCGGGGATCTACCTGTGTTTCGCTAAGTGCCAAAACAGCTGGTCGGTACTTACAGACGTGGACGTACGCAGAAAAGTGATTACTTTTTAGCCCGCGTATATTGGCTACGTCCACCCTGAATTCCCTAGACATAATCACAAACAAACATAGTAAACACAAACACCGACGATACTAAGCAGGGCTGCGAAGTGAAAATTCTGACGATGGTTTACTGAATCAAATTGCTGTAGGTGTTATGCCCTTACAACAATATGAAACAGTGCACCAACAAAATTTTCACACACAACCCGCTATCCATCAGTTGTTACATACACTCAGTCACTGCCCGTACCGTATGATAAATATCGTAACGGCAGCGACCGAGTGCAGGCAACAGTACTACGACCAGGAGCGGGAGAGGTGTAGGATTCCCACACTGTGTGATAATGTTTTTTTTTTCTCTATGGCACTGCACTATTATTATTATTTTTTTTTTTTTCACGCGCGCGCGGTGGTTTTGGGTTTTTTTTTTTTTTTTTTTTTTTTTTTTACAGCACGGAGAAATACGAGTGCAAGATGACGTGTGCACTCGTCGGTGGTCGGCACGGTACTCTTCCGTTATTAAATATGTAGACAACGAGACTTCAGTCGACTTAGCCGCTGACTCGCGATGGTCGAGTCGATGGTCGAACACATTTAAGTCGATTTTACCTTTACTTTTGCTCTACCTCTTTTAACTTCTTAATATTTCACATGAGACTAGAGACCATGTGCGGCCAAATAATTTGTAGATGGCAGAGACTGTCCTAAATGTTATAATACCAACGTCCAAGAGTACAATGCGATAGGCCGGAAAAAAAGCAAAAGGAAAAGTGGTTTAATCTATTTCAGACACTGCTATCGATAACAAAGGATGCGGATTTTTGTTTAAGGAAAACTCAAACAAGAAGTTCCTAAGCTTAAGAACATCTCATGACCATCCACATCAAGGCTTGATTCGTCAATATAAGCCTGACATGTGAGTACGCCTCTCGAGAGAAGAAAGGTGGAAACTCTAAAAGCCTAGACATGACGTTAAGCCCGTCCTAGGTAATTGTTGTACACGTAAAGGCGGAAACCATCGGAAGCCCAATCTGTAGTCAAGAATGCACGACAACGTCTCCGATTTTTAGGCTGTTTGGCTGAATTTAGTTGGAGCTACCAGGAGCTTTCCTCATATTAATAATCACAAAAGTACTTGACTAAATTCTGATCAATCAACTGTCAAACAGACTAGCTACATTGCTATCGATTCAAGGTACTCTTCCTCCATTATCGGTGTCCGAAATTTCCGACGGGACAACATTGATGATGACAAATGACAACTTTGTTGTACTCAAGGTATGGGTGAGAACATCTTATTCAACGCTAAGCCAATGCAATATTGAAAAAAAGTTCAAAAAGTTGCATTCGCAAAATAAGGCCATATCGTTTACCATCTTAATGTCCCTTTACTTCTCTAGAAGTTATTTTGTGCCAGTTTTAAGTCCTGAAAACCCTAGCATGACATCAGGAGACAGTGACTTGCAGTGAAATATAGAAAAGGAAAAGGATTGCGTCTGAGTAGAAAAGAAATATAGATCAGCGCTTTCTCAGAACGGATAACACAGCATAGAAAGCAGTCGATTTAGGCAATAGAGGGCTGATATTGAAGGGATGTGTTCCAAAAGTTTTCCCAACGGCTACTGAAATATCCCAAGGCTTCAGTGCCTGAACTGAAGACTAAAACACACAGAAAGAGTCTCGCAAGGGTCGCTTATAAGGTCGTACCTGTCGTCTAATGTGAACGCCTCAGACCATATGTGAATTACGTCATAAGGTCATACCAACGTGGCTTTAGGTCAGAAAAGTCCATTATCGACTAGGCTTTGTGGGTGTGTGACTTTCCAGAGAAATTGACTATCACTTGGTCAAGCGGAAAATGTTTCGAGTGATCATTGCTCCCAACTGCATTGAAGTGGAGACGCAGATTCGACGACGAACGGCCCACCGGAAAAATTAAGATTTTAACTTCGATGGTTGGAATATGTAGACCAGATGAACGTTAATGTTTCGTCGGATACAGGGCTTGAGTTAAAAAAAAAAAACATAACCCGCCCCCGGGAAATGCCTGTTGGTTGATGTCAAGGTCCACCATGCACTATAGCGCCATCTAAGATGGTTTTCGATAAGAGACATGGACTTTGTTACCGAAGCAGGTCTTTAACTTTTCTCGAATTTTCAAGGCTGGCTTTAAGGCTCAAGGATATCGAGTTGGCATTATATGGGCGGCCGACGCATGCATTCGAAATGACAAGAAATAGGTTTCCAAAGAACAGATTGATAGGATAAAGTTGATGCTCTATCAACATATCCAGAAATTCGAAAATATGGACTTTGGATCCTCAAACAGCCTTTTCGCACGTAAGTCGCTGTGTATAGCCAGTGTGTCAATCAAAGGCTTCGACCACACGTTCAGCTGAATTACCCACTGCTTTGCTAATGTATTGTATGTGTACGCCCTTGCAAACATATTTATCTTGCTTTCGAAAGGATATAAGGTACCCTAGTCAAGATAAATTCTCCAGAAAGCATTTTAGCTTCTGACGGATTCCAAAATAAATACATAGTATTCGTCCCAACAATTATGAAGACTAAGAGTAAGAAAAGAGAGAAGTACTAATCCTGTTGGCCATCTGCCAGACTCTTAATGTATCTCGGGGTATATGCGAGTATGAAGCTTATAGAGAGATGTGTTCAAATCTAAAGTTGTAAAGGGCGTTAGCAAAAAAGAGAAACAAATTTGGGATGCTAACTAGTTCTTGCAAGGGAATCCAATCGAAATTTTAAATATTTCCAAGTTGCCTTAAGTAACAAATCACCATCAACCTAATTCTAAAAATTTTTCGAATTCGGTTTTCTTCAAAAATCCTTGAAACTTGAAGGAAAATTCTCAATTCACTTGCATTTTGCAGTAAGACAATTTCCTTTTATCATCCATTTCTGTGGCATAAACGTCACAGCAAAACACAATTCTGTCGTTCTTGCAAATTAAATGATTCACATTCCACGAACCCAGAGACGAGGGAGAAACCACTAAGAGAAAGGATATTCCCACAGTTGAATCAGAGCCAAAAAGTTGTATTTCAATCTGCCACCCATTCTCCTTCGTTTTCAAATAAAATTTCATCCGCATTCCCCTTTTTTCTATTTAAAAACGAATAAATCCAAAATCCAGAATACCGAGAGCAAAAAAAACTCAAACAAAACACACGAACAGACACAGAGACAATTGTCAGGGAGAATTGGACTGAAAAAGGAAACACCAAAAATTAGATGATAAATGATGACATTTTGTTTCGAAAACAGTCGTAAAGCAAAACTCGGTTATATCATAGTTACTGTTACACATATTCGTACAGGATTCCCTCCCAAGAGGGACAATAGTGAAGATGATGGAAATCCAGCTGATGATGCTGGAGACATCCCTGTGCCACAACGATGTACTTTAAGTAGGAGTTATGGGCGACACCAATCCTTGGATTTGGATCAATATACACAAGTGATGTGTGAGTGTGAGAGTGAGTGACTATGTGCACTGTTGCCAGGGTCGATGCAGTTTGAAATAACCAAACTTTAGATCGAAAGCGATCCAAAGTTGTGAAAAATCACCGAGACGAGAATTGATGGCATGAGCCTCTGGCTAATGATTAAATTGGGTCATTGCTTAACTTACAGATAAAAGGGGGAATTTGTAGATGCGTGAAATGGACGAGAAGTTATTAGGAGCTAGTGGGTAGAAAATGTCAATAAAATTTGACACGAACTCAGACTGAAAATAAGAGATGTATTAAATTTTCTGACATCTCGTTATCGGTTATTCTTGTGGTTGCCATTAGAGAGAAATCGTTGCGGCTTGATGGTTAACTTAGGACAACGACCTAATCTCCCGACTCGTTTTGCTGCTGGGTCAATCATATATGAGTGGGACCTACGGTGGTTTGCCCATTTCGGATTGTGACAATACAGTGCCGTCAAAAAATACCGGCTGCAAATTATAAACCATGCTTTTTAGAAAAATATTGGCTAAAATGAATTAATTCTATAATTTCCCTAATTTCGGCCGACGGCAAAAGCCAAAGTGTATCATTGTAAACCTTGTACTAACTGATTGTTTTCTTTGCATTAATTACTACTATTGCACGGATACAAGTTTTCTACACAAGCCTAGAGTGTCGGTAAAAAGATTAGCATAAGAAGTATTCAGATTAACCGGAAGCACACAGAACTAATAAGCGCGTTTTGTAGACAGAAAAAGATCACAGATTTCGCTTGTCTGCCACAAGAGCGCTGTCGTCAAAAATTTGTATTTTGGTTTTTCTTTGTAATGTCTAAAATTGAACCCATACTTCTGGTCTATGAACCGAAAAATTTTTTTGTGTATGAGGCACGCACTAAATAGATTAACTTATAAACGGCCTTGAAAATCATTATTTTCGTCTAACCACATCCTGAGGAGTGGCATACTCGCAAGGTCTACCTCAACTTCCAAGTTCCAAACCCCATGTCTCATCTCGTACTCTCTTCCACTAACAGAAAAACGACAGCGTTTTAGTGTTACAAATAGGCAGATATAATTGATAATCAAAATGAGTATACATATATACACCCTGAATGACTCGAACTGCAACCAACTTCAGATTGCTATAATTTCCAAACCGTTTATGACAGTGAGCTCAAATTTTGACACATGACAGATAATTTTATTATTTACAAGCCTTTTAAACGATTTGCGTCTCAGTTGTGTTGAAAAATTTTTATCTGCGATGGAATTCAAACGTGATAGTGTGATTGCTTTATATTTGGCTGGAAAACCACAAGTAGCTATCGTTAGAGCCCTCCAGCACCTCAACGTGAATAAATCATTTGTGTCTCGAACCATAGCTTGTTACCGTAATACTGGCAGCGTTGCAAAACGCCATGAAGGTGGTCATAAAAAAACAGCAACATCGGCAGAAATGGTTCGGAAAGTGAAGGCTCGAATTGAGCCAAATCCGCGTCGAAGTGGAAGGAAAATGGCTCGTGAGCTCAACATATCGTTGGAACGGATGCAACACATACTAAAAAATAAGCTTGGGCTCAAGCCATTGAAGTTCCAAAGGGCACACGATCTTACACCGCAACAGAAAAAAGTTAGAGTCGAAAGAGCGAAGGAGTTGCTACGCTTGCACGAAAGTGGTGAGTTGCCGAATTTGGTTTTTTCTGATGAGTCGCCATTTGTTATCGAGCAATATGTCAACAAACAAAATGACCGAGTTTACTTGCCAGAGAGGTCCTTCGAAAATTTACACCTTCGGACGGCCACCAGAAAGCAGGCAGCACCGATGGTGATGGTTTGGGCCGCCATAACCGCCGATGGTCGCTCTCCACTCGTATTTTTGGACCGTGGCGTCAAAATTAATGCAATCGTATACCGTTAAACTGTCTTAGAGGCAGTATTGAAGCCTTGGGCAAACAATCATTTCGGTTAGAGACCGTGTACATTTCAACAAGACTCGGGACCGTCTCACAAAGCGCGCGTCAACCAAGATTGGTTAAAAAACAATGTTCCACACTTCATTTCTTCGACACAATGGATTGCAAGTTCTCCGGATGCAAATCCGTTGGATTTCTCTGTCTGGGGTATTTTGAAGGCGAACGTTGACACTAAAAAATACCAAAGTTTGGACCACCTCAAATAAGCACTTCGCCGGGTATGGGCCAAAATACGGCAGAGCCACTTGCGTGCAGCGTGCGATGCTTTCTTCGGCCGTCTCAAGGCCATTATTCGCGCCAAAGGTGGAAATATTGAAAACTACTGATGCAATTTGAAAATTGATGTATTTTCAAACATTTTTTGGCTTGGCACAATAAAATTTATCAAAAAATAAAAAAATTATAGCATTTTAAAAAGTTGGAGTTAGAGTCATTCACCCTGTAGATAGTCAACATTTATAGACTTGATACCAATAGGCGATCCCCAGGCTCTTATTCGAACGATGAATATATTAAATACCATGTGTACAAGCCCCAAGTGATGGGGCTCAATATCTTATCAAGGAGGCGCTTGTCCAGAATATGTGGATCAAATCATACTCGGGGACTTCAACTTCAAAATTAGCAATAAAAGCATTTTCGTCGAATTTGTTGGAAAGCACATCCTCTATGTAATGAGGGCTTCCAACTAAAAATCTTTCCAGCAGCTAGTATTATGGCAATTAGTAGCACTAGAAACTATCCGTCCCCAAAGCTATTTGGCTATCCCCAGAGCAGCAAATGTCGACTCTGCTCAGTATCTCTATGCAGCCAAATTCAAAGTCTGACTATACAATAGAAAGAAACTGCGAATGGAATAGTCAACGACAAGAGCACCCAGAGCCCGCTGGTCACTCATCCACCACCGACCCCAATAACCATCGGATTAAACACTCCAAAATTCCAAGGAAGTCAAAGATTTATTGGATTGGAGTAAAATCTAAGGGTAGCCAGATAGTTGCCAGCATGGGCCTGAAAACTGGAACAAGAACTTCTCAAGCTTAGATACAGATGAGTAGGGATCGTAAATGGATTAAACTGTCTTTATTGAATGAACATTATACAAAGAATGCGTATTCTCAGTCAATGACGATGGCACAATGAATGACAATGACACAGCTATTAAAAAGCTGAAGTGCAATAAGGGCAATTACCAGCGGGTGAAAAGAGCGCAGGGGCTAGCGAGCTCTACGTCCAGAAAAACAGGAATCAACATAGGCTCTTCAGAAGAAAAAGAAAAAGGACGAGAAGCCCCCGATAGAGACCTTAGAGAAATGCTATCAGAAGAATGAAGTTCAGAAATAAAACTAACAAGGATGGATACAGAAACCTCATAGGGACGTAGAACCCCTCATTTTAATGATGAGGAACCACATCGCCCCGTCAGACAGAACGAACCATTCAACATTTCCGTCCACCGGACCAAGAGAGCATGACAGCGATTTCTAAGCATACGTCTAACAAAGGTGCAGAACCCGATGGCTTAACTTTCGAGCAGCTAAACGCAGCTTGTGATGACTGGATACGGAGCATACATCAACTCATCGCTGAAATCTGGGTTAACGAAAGCATGACCGACAAAATTGAACTTCATATAAAATCTTGTCTGCGGTAATATGTGATCGCCTACGACCCTTCGTAAACAGTCGGACCGGTCACTGTCAGTGTGGTTTTCGGTAAGGAAAGTGGAAAACGCATATGACAGCATCTAGAGAGATGAACTATACAGAGCCATGTGTAGTTTTGGCATCCCTGGCAAGCTCATTCGACTGCGCAGGATGACGATAGAGAATGCACGCTGACAAAACCGAGTATCAATGTCTGAAAAGGAGTTAAACAAGGCGTTGTTATGTGATTTTTTACATCGTTCTTGGATGAATTATGTGAAACTCACAAGTCAACTCCAGTGGCACCATCTTTCAAAAGTCTGTTCAGTTACTCGCATTTGTTATGCAGACGACGTTGTCATAATAGGAAGAACACAGCGAGCTGTCAGTGGATCGCTTGCAACCATTGAAACAAATAAAGTATATGCTGCCAATAAAAAGCGACACACAAAATCGACGTCTAGAACAGAACGTCATGCTATGTAGCTATTAAGGAACTTCATCTATGTCGGCTCCGGTATAAACTGCCAAAGAATTACTCATGCTAAGACACTGATCGTCCCAGTACTGCTTTACGGTGCAGAAGCTTGGACACTGGCGAAAGTAAATGAAAATGTTTTCGTCGGCCCTATTTGGAATTAATGGAGAATGGAGAGCAGGTTTCAACAGCAAACTGTACGGACGATAACCCGTCTTGAACCTAACCCTAGCTTAGATGGCTAGGTCGTCTTGAACGCATAGACACCAGCTCTCCGGTCCGAAAAGTTTTCAACTACTCCAACCCAGTGGGACAACTCAATAGAGTACGACCTCATCTTAGGTGGCGCGCAGAAGTGGAAAAACTTCGTGTGGCCAACTAGATGGAGAAGCATGTTAGCTGATGCCCAAATCTGTCCTGACTGTACCGCGATGGATACAATTCCATCTTAAAGTTAAATTTGGGTTCCCTTTACATGACAGGGATCTGTGAGAGACAGCAAGGGAACCGGCCAATAAATTGCGTTTCATTGAAAGCACGCTTTCCTCTTTTTTCTGCAACTCATTCTTAAAATAAATGGACTAGGGATATGTGAAAAGAATTGCAGTAAGCGTTTTTCAAACAGTGGTTGTGTATGTATCGTACATTCGTCGTATACGCCGCGAATCCTTGTTACGAGTAGTGATTAGAGGAACGTGCCTTGCTCGTAGAACATCAACTGAAATATGATTTACCTCGACATTACTTCTTCTAAAAACTGTGACTTTTTTACATATAAAACGACTATTCCGAAAGGATATTGGTGTCGAAAGGCAATTAACAACACAATGATGACGGCAAATTATCGAAGAAACAGTTCGAAACCATTTAAAAGTCGTAAGATCCTGGACAACAAGTATAAATATAAAATTAAGTAAACCAATTGATAAGTCGTGACATCACCTTGCCTGTTCAAAGAGATTATTCCAAGTCATCTGTCAGCTCATTTCACCTTTAGCAATGCCATGTCTACCTTACCTCAGTTTCAGACATTTGAGGTCGACTTGTGCCACATCACAGATCACAGCTTCCTGATTGATTAAAAGGGAAGAACCACTTAACATATCAAAGGCTATGCTCAGATGCATTTGCTTTTCCAAGCTGCCCAGTCAACCGACTATCGGCAAATGTCAAATGTGCTTCAAGTTTATATTCAAAATAGCCAGCTCGTATGAAGTCATTGTCATTTCCTGTGTTTGCATAAGGCCACCCCAAATGACCAAGTGACTCAAAATGTTAAATGTTATTTTGTCATTTCCTCAATTACGTACATATGGTATATAGGTAAGGAGACACTTTGTGACATGTGCATTTGTAGGTAAAGCGCAACGATTGACGGCAATTGACCACAATTGACGTCTTAAAATCGCGTGCAACTTAATCACGTGGAGAAGTGCGTTTTTCCGTAGTGTAAAATGAAAGGTAGGGTAAAACACTTTCCACTTCTGGTTTGGGAATTGGAGAGGTGCACTTAGTAATCCTATTAGGGCTCAAAGGTAAGCATGTGGCTAAAAGAAAATGATATGGATGGTCCATGTCTACGGCTAATATCATAGCTCCTGGCTTTTTGGGTGCACCATTTTTAAGTAGTCCTCTCTCTAAGCCAACCAGAGTCCATTTAGGACTAGGACCTATACAAATGGCTGTCTTTTATCATACTAAGCTGACTTTCTATGGTCAGCTAGATGCCCGTTTTCGGAGACTGAAATGACAATGATTTGCGATTTTTCGATTTCCTCCCCCTCAAGATCAGCTAAGATCTCATACGATAGGCACCAAGCATCAAACATTGCAACAAGCAAATCATTTAGGAACTGCACTTCTGCTGCTGAGCTCTGCAATCAGAGAAGCTGATATCAGAGAGGTAGTTCAGGACCAACAATTTAGGAACCATCTTAGCTGTGGATTACTGCTCAAACTGAGGGCAGAGGTGTGCCGGTAGGAAGGAGAAAAATCACAGCAGAGGGTATCGGCAGACAAGTGGATATATGTCAAGAAGCGAATTTTACTTAAAATTCAAATTTTAGCAACTTTAACGGTAGAGAGATTTAAAATTGAACCCGAGTACCATGTGGTGATATTTGCGAATTTTGTTTTGATGCGGACGGACAACATGCCCTCGTTGGGTCCCCAAGCTTATAGATTGCAGATAATACTCCACTTTAACCTGTCGATCATGGAAGGCTATTTTGGGGCATAGGACGTTATGGAGTATGGCCTCTTGCGACATGCGATAATTGTTCTTATTTACACAGTTACTCAGAGAGAAATGATCCCTTCCTCCGGCCAAAAATTTGCAGCCTATTTTGCAACTTCGAATGAACCCAGAAGAAATCCTTGAGATTCCAACATACGTTAGGCAAATCAATGACAAGTTTTGATGTAAAATTTGATAGTTGGTATTCAGGCTATACAGCTCTTCATAATCCCCAAAACCGTCAAAAACGTGCAAGTTAGCAAAACAATCAGACGATCTCTTGTACCATTATTTTCATGTCAAATCAGAAAACCTTGCAAATTCTCTCCAAATGGCACTTCATGCCTTCATACCTCCACATGCTTAATCTGACAAGATTATCACTTGAACTCTTGCATCCCCAACTTAAGTCATAACCCTTTCACTTCACTCAGAAATCTTTTTTTTTTTGAAATCTCTCATTTCCGATTGCACAAAATCCTTCCCCAACTTGAACCCTTAATGACGCGCACGAAAGTACTTAAAACCTCTAGAATAGGATTTACACAAATGCACACACAACTTACCTTAAGCTGAGTAGCAAACAAGTGCAAGCCTAGTCATATGTATTCATACAAACGAACATATGACATCTTATAGCCTTGTGCCAATTTAAAAAAAAAAAAAATAAAAAAATCCTCCCGTTTGGAGCCTCTCATCCATCTGAGTGGTTTCCACCTCTGCAAGCATTTAAATTTCATTAACTCACGTTTTTTTTCCCATAACGTCAAGTGGGTTGCGGGAAAGCAAGACACCTTGTAGTCTCCACCAACCCTAACATCATCCCCACCCTCCAACACGACTAGGATTTTCGTAATTTTTTTGTTATTGTTATTTTCATGTCTAATTGCCTAACAACGTCCGAGGGCTGGTTCTCAAATGGCGGTCAACACAAACACAAACACAACAGGGGCTACTCATATTAAAATGATTTTATTTGCAAGCAAACCGTTATTGATGAACAGGGATCTAGTTGCACTCCACACTATTCCGTCCAGTGCCGATGTAAAGTACATACACCAGCTATCTGACACCCCCTCTGGGGAGCTGCTATGTAATCGATTATGAATTTTCCATCACTGCAAAAGGGATAGAGAGTTTGTTGTGAGCTATGTTTACTGTGCTCGAGATTGTATGCATCTAACCGGTTGTCGGGAGGTTTCGTTTTACGTTTTACCACCCAACAAGGATAGTCACCACGAATTCACCTTGAGGAAATTGCATGGATGCGAATTTAGTAGTTTCTGGATGTAATTGCCCCCCTTTGGGACGGTACGGCTTGTTACCGGCTAATTAGGTCGATTGTGTGCAGGAAATTGAGAGATTTTCACTATGGACTGTAAGGATTCGTGGTAGTGGACATTTCCATTGGGGCGTTACAAGGTGGAAAATACATATGGAACTGATTATGTTTTCTAGGTCGGGTATTAATTGACACCTCTGATAAAGGGTTCTGGCTAATTGGCTTTGCAACGAGAAGATGGCCGATGACACCACCAAAGACAGAATACAAATGCCGCCAAAGACGTGCTAGTAGGATAAAACTACTGAAACTGACGGCTTAAGAGTTGAGTATCTGAGAAATCCTGATGGGGAACTTAAGTTCAGTAGAGACCACTACTAAAGATTTTGGACAAAACACAGAAGATTCAGGTTGACTGTCAGTATCTCGTCCACGACTTTGATCCGGCGTATAACAGAGAGAAGCTCTGTAAAGCTATTTTGACATTCTGGGAAACCCATCTGGCAGTGTAACGTGGAGACAGATATCACTTATTGCTTGTAGTACTCACGTTGACGCTTCTCAAAAAAAATGATAAGAAATTTTCTGAGGAAACCACTTAATATCGTGGACGCGCACGTGTTATATAAGGACAGTGAGGAGTTTTTAGATTTAAAACTGATTCGAACAGGGCTATATCATTCATTGGAATCACAAATGCTGTGTTCTCTATACGTCTAAAGTATTTGAATTCCAACTGACTCTGGACAACACCAACATCCCAATCATGACTGATGCTCCATCACAACTTTGATCTGAATTCCAACATTAGATTTCGAAGTAGAACTGACTTGGGTTTCCGGAAAATTTCAGGAGAATAGGCCATAGGAATATTTTCTGATTCTTTTTAAACGCCTTAAATCGCTAGATGGAGCAGAATGAACCACTGTTTTCAGGCAAAAATAATGGCAATCCAATAGGCAACAGACCAGCTCTCAACAGACTGACAGAAGCGCTATCGCGATAAACTATGAGGGTTTAGCGCGAAATGATCAAAGTTGACAATTCTATGCCAGGGGCCTTTAAATGAGATTGCTCCTGATGGATATGCACTAACTACAGGTTCTTCCAATAGGGACTTCCGAATTTTGACAGTTGATAGGGGCCATATTGTTGAAGCTACATCTGTCAAATTGGCTGTCATTTATTCAGTCAGTTTTGCCAAATCACCATGGACAGACATAGCGTTCAACAACACGTGCAAATGATAAAATTGTTTTATCAAAATGGGTGTTCCGTTGGGACAACGTTCCGCGCGCTCGTCCATTTTACGGTCGCCATAATCATCGTACCGAGGGGACTATTCACAGTGTGATGGATAAATTTGAGTCCACTGGTTCAGTAAACGATAAACCAACACCCGTACGTCGACGAAACGCAAGATTTGCCGAAAACATCGCCGCTGTCCGTGAGAGTGTGCAGGAGAATCCGAGACAGTCGATTTCGCGTCGCTCACAAGAACTCGGCTTTTCGCAGACCACAACTTGATAAAATTTTGCGTCGTGACTTGGGCCTGCACCCGTGCAAAATTTATCTGACCCAGGAGCTGAAGGTAAACGAAAACAGACAACAAGTGTTCTGACCCTAATTTTCATCGAAAAATCATCTTCAGCGATGAGGCCCATTTCTGGATGAATGGGTACGTCAACAAACCAAATTATCGAGATCCAAGAGTGTCCAATGCATCCCAAAAAAGTCACTGTTTGGTGTGGATTTTGGGCTCGCGCCATCAACGGTCCATATTTCTTTGAGAACGACGTTGGCCAGGCCATCACCGTCAACGGCGAGCGCTATAGGTCGACGATTAGCAACTTCTTTTGGCCTAAATTGGATATGGACACCAACGAAATGTGGTTTCAACAGGACGGCGCTACGTGCCACACAGCTCACGCTACATTGGAAATTCTGCACAAGCGATTCGAGGGCATGGTCATCTCACGTGGAGGCGATGTCAACTGGCCACCGAGATCGTGCGATTTTACCCCGTTAGACTTTTTCTTGTTGGATTTTCTGGAGTCGCAGGTCTATGCGAATAAGCCACAAACAGCGGCCCTCAAAGCCAACATAACCCATGCCATCGATCAAATTCAGGCTGATTTTTGCGCAGGAGTCATGGAAAATTGGACATTTCGGATGCGCGCCACCCAGAGAGGCAGCGGCGGACATTTGATTGATGTTATATTCCATAGATAATGGCATCGATAGGCCTTTTAAACAAATAAAAAATTTCGATGATATCTCACACACACTTTGTTTTATTTAAATTTAAAGATAGGAAGCGCTTAATGAAAGATCCTTTATTTGCCCGAAATCCAAAAAAAGAGAACCAGTTAGTAGTGCAGTGATTAAGTTCGTCAATTGCTAGGATACAGATCCTGGGTTCGATTCATACGACATATACCAGAAAACAGAAAAACGATTTCGAACGACCCACTTGCGGGAGAGAATCGCAAACCTCTTTTCTTTTCTGTATGGTCTAGACCAGGTTTTGGCTTAACTCGGACTGATGTACCCGTATTTTTGAGTGAGCTCTAAAAAGCGGCTCAAGAGCCAAAGCGACCTCTTTTTTTTGAAGCAAAAATGCAAAGAAGAGAAGGTTTCGATGCATGTGGATAGGTGTGGTCCGGATAAGGTAGCTTTAAGTGTAAAATATTCTATGCAGAAAAAAGCTTGGCATATCTCCGCCGAATATAAACCTTTGGGAAATACTATTTTTTAGGTTTAGAGACCTCGAATTTTGATGCGCGTCATGTTAGATACCGGAGCAACTTAGAAAATGGCAGATGAGCTGTGTCTCTGCATAAAAGCTCTTTTTCTATACTGCGGATTTGTCGTGACCATTAGGACCGAGCATAACTCTACTACTTGGCGGTATCCGATCCGCAAACAGTTTCTTTTACTTGAGGGAAAGCAGCAGAGCAACTTATTCGAAATGGTCCCATTTGCCTTCAAGCAACGGTGAAGTCGCTCTAATCACTCATCGATTGCTGTACGCACCTTATGTATGGGAAAATTTCCACTGCCCTTCAAAGACGCAATACTTGGCCGTCGAGTAATGCAAGCCATAGTCTCTAGGACGGGACATAATAATGATGTCTTGTGCATAGCGCCACTTTAACATGCGTCTTTACGGCAGCAACCTGTAAAATACATAAAATATGCGACATACGACAACGAAGCTTTGTACCTACTACGTTGATCAAAAAATACCCGCAATGTATCCAGAAAATTGGAAATACAAGTTTATTCATCTAAATCTATATTGTCCCCTTCAGAGTAATCCCCATCGACTGCAATACACTTATGCCAGCGCTTGATCCAATCCTCGAAACATTTTTTATATTCGGTTTTCGGTATGTCCATCAGTGCTTCCTGCGATTTTTCCATTACTTCCTCTCGGCTGCTGAAACGCGTTCCCCGTAGTGGTTTTTTAACTCGATTGAACAGAAAGAATTCACAGGGAGCCAAATCAGGTAAATTCGGTGGCTGTTGAATGGTATTTGACAAAAAATTACGAATAACGATGGCACTGTGCGACGGTGCGTTATCATGGTGCAAAATCCACGAGTTTTCTGCCCACAATTCTGGTCTCTTTCGGCAAATTTCTTCACGCAAACGTCTCATAACGCCCAAATACGAGTAATACTCTTCGTTTACTGTCTGGCTTTCTAGCAAAAATTCATGATGCACTACACCCTTGTAATCCATGAAAAACGTGTTTTTTTTGGTCTCGGCTCATTTGGTGAACGCTATTCACTTGCCTGATGTCTGGATTACGTATCGTACTCATTAACCCACGTCTCGTCTCCAGTAATGATCCTTTTGACGAATGTGGGATCGGAGCGTCACACGGTGGTGTCCCCCGGGAACTTGGTACTCCTGGAACGCAAACTTCCTTTCACTAAAAATATCGCTTAGGCTGCCCCGCCCAGTCAATTTTCTGGCAGTTAAAGAGAGTTTCGGAAAGATAGACTAGCCTTGGCGAGAATCTGACTTAGACAAATAATGTAGCCGAATCTTCACGGGTCTTCCAAGCAGAGATATGTACATATTGTATATAAAAGCTTTTTGACTCTTAGCTTGTTGGTTGTCAAAAAACAAGTGGAAGATTCGAAATATCAGCATCAGCCAAGCCACATAGGTTTTCCTTCATCCTTTGCCTACTTCGAAACTAGTATATGAAGGATTGCATGCTTCTCACTTTGGCTTTTCTGGGTCTCAGGTCGCAGAGGAGGACTTATTAGAACACACTAACAACGTTGGCTAGGTCTGCCGCTAGTAATTGGCTTTCTTGTTAGAACAACTGCAAGTGGCATGACTCTCCAAAAAGTCATCAGCGGCATTCTTGATGTTCCTTAAACTAAAGACTGTTGAATATGCTTTTGCCAACTGCCTTACTGTGGCCTACTTAAGCGGCAACATTTGCCGAGACCTTCTCTTAAAAGGTTGCAATGACGCCCTTCTTATATTGGCATCATCCAGACCCTTTTCTACTTCATCAGTATCCTCTGGAAGTCAAAGTGACCAGAAATGCATCAGAGAATCAGAGTGTGGCGTTGTGGTTTGCTTTTTACTTCCGTGTTTCCAGAGTTCCATTTAAGGGTGTATTGCATTGAATTCGTCTATGGAGACAATGGAATTTTGACTCAACACAATGGCTAATCCAATAATTATCTCCAATTCGTCCTTTCCCACAGGAGATCTCCAACCAGAAATGCAATTTAATTCTCTTACAAATAAAACCCATTATCTCTCCATTTGATAGATTGACAAATGTGCACCCGGTCTGTTCGCTATTCTTAAACAGTAAACAACTCAATCCACCACAAATAAAACCTTGAACAATGCAATTTTGGATAAATCCTGACCAACCCGCTGCCACAGAAATGAAAACCTAAGAAATGGCTATCTCCCAAAATGGATTTGCTCGCATTTAATCCATTTCACAGAGGACAAGAACAAATGGCAGCCAATATTTCTCATGTGTGCAGCAGTTGCACAACATCATTGTATTCATTCAAACCAAAAACACCCTAAAGCGCCTCTAGAACCACCAAAAGCACACCAAATCACATCGAAATACCTCAAAACACCCCAAGGATACCATCTATGACTACTCAACTGGAAAACATTGGTTTTAGTTTCCGTTTCGCTTTCACAATTTCAGTCGTTTCTTCTAGTTCTCATTTCATCTTCTTTCTGGCTCTCTTCTGTCATGTCTCCTGCTGTCTAGTGATGGTGTGGTGTGATACAATGTGTGATTGCATAACACCGAGTCCCTTATATCCTTAAAAAATTTGCAAATCTAAAAAACGTATAAATACGAAAGCACGGAACCCCACTAAAACTTATGCTACTCTATTCGTATCATGGCTACAACTATGTACTCGTATATGTACAATTGCAGAATGATGTCCTTGATTTCACTTTGCATTTTCATTTCTATTGCATTATTGTGCATTTTTAATCCCTTGACGCCTTTTGTAGTTTGGAAAAATGCATAAATGCTAGAAAAGTTTTTGAAAGAGGAGATGGAAAGATAGATCGGGTGGTGTTGGAATAAATGAAGACGAAAATTTGTACACAGAAAAGACGACAAAGGCAATAACGAAGGACATCACGTAGGGTATTCCTTACAGCCCTATTCTCCAATGATATGCCAAAAGAGGACATTTGTTGTTGGATGAGTAGGTATGTTAGATGTTGTTTGTTGTCCTTTACAATTTCAGCACGACATTACTGGTACATCGCGCATATGGTGTTTGGTTCGTACTCGTACCGAGAAGAAATAATCGAAATAAAGTGGAGCGACACCTTTAAAAAAAAAAAACGCGTCTGTTATATTTGTAAATAATTTCTTCCAATCCTTGTACATACTACGAGTACGTACATATCCTTCTTCTGTATCCGCTTATCTCTGAATGTCACGTATGTTGGTGTTGCTGTGGGTGAGGTTATATTGTATGTGACGAGTATCTTATTGTATGTGGCGCGTAATAATTAATGCAAAAGCGCCATTTATTCTCACTCCAATGTATCGGTTCTGACATTGAACACGACAGAAAACCGGGGAAAAGCGACCAAAAAAATTTAAGGAGAATCAACGAGGAGAGAAAACATTTCTCAAGACCTTATTTGTGAAATAATAAAAAAAAAACCCGACAGAATACTGACAAGTAACGCACCAGTGTTGCTAACAGTACTGCCACTTTGAGAGAAGTAGACTCGATTAAATTTGAAAGTAAGGCTTATTGATTCCACACTCTGATACAAGAATGCCCTCATGTCAATAGGATTTCAAATAGAGCTAGTCTGAAGAATTCGGAACTCATTGGATCTAGGTATACAATTTAATGGGCAGCTAGAGAAAATTAAAAAATTGATTGACACACCCGTATCTTCCTTTGCGATAAATCCAAATCAACTCTCAGCGCCCATACTACAAGAGAAAATTATCAGAAACCGCCTTACCTTTAACCGTGTCCCTAATTGAAGGAATATTTGAAGGACATCGAGGATGCCTTTAACAATATCAACGCAGAAGCTACAACAGCACTGTAGGTTCTGGTAGTGGAGAGTCCTCTTCGTTAGTAAATTAACTTCTTAGAAGAAGAATCATCATCACACCACATCAGGTTTGGAGTAGGTATGCAAGAAATTGCTTGGAATTCTGGAAAGCGAAGACTGACAAGAGCTCTAAAAATACATTAGTGCTGTGTTGTTGTAGCAGTGTGATGATTAGCCCCGGAGAGTTAGAGAAACTGTGTGTGCTCGTGTATCAGTGATGATCTTAAATGTTAAGCCACTGCCGCATCAGATATACCTTTTTCATTTCGTTCTTTAGACATCTATAGGAAATATAATACATCCCAGCCTGTATGCCATTCGCCTCCGAGCTAACTTACACTAGACCAGTCTCCAAACAGACCGTGTTAGAAAAATAATACCGGGCAAAAGAACATCGACTTCCGCCCTGTTTGAAGACAGTTTCAATGTTACAATTCTTATCAAGGAAAGTTGGGCATGCTTTAAGATATCTGCATTTGCATTGATAGCCTGATATCCATTAATCAAGGGTTTTTGAGTACTCTTGCTTGCACACAGCGCGGGCGAAAAAATTAGGGAGGGAAGAAAGACAGGTACCGACGCGCGTTGGTTTTAAATGTTCGAAGGTTATAATGGCTGCGAAATAAAGTGCTCGGCAGGGCATTTCATAAGCGAGCTGTAGGGCTTAGGAAAGAATCACGATATTTCAGAGTACGTCCGAAAATGGACTTCAGGGTAAATTAACGAGCGTTCGCAGTGGGACGGGTTTGAAGGTTTGAAGTGGGAGAATGCTTCTGGTAATTACATTGGAGCACTGGTGGTGAAAATAACAATGGGACAAGGTAAGGCAGGAGATATTACGTCGGTGTTCAAGGTTTTAATTGATTGTGTAATATTAGCATAACCCATAAGTTTTATCTTGTATCCTATCTGGCAGGTGCAGAGATACTTTAGGAGTACCTGACCAGATGTGGGCATTGTACACCAATTTTGAGCAGATGAATGCCTTATATATTGAAGCCAAATCAAAGGGAGTAAAATATTTCTTACATCGCTTGAGGAAAACTAGGCGTTTCGCAGCATTTTTGGCTACATCGAATATGTGGTCATTCCAACGTAATTTGTCATTGACACACATACGGAGATTGGAAAGTTTTTCAGTTTCGAGGATGCAAGTGCCATTCATAGTGATAAATTTCGCTTTTACGACAGCAGACTATATTGTGTTTTGGAAGCATTCAATTCTTCTCTATTAGTGTTTACCCAATTAGTTATGCTGTTAATATCAGAATTTAAGAAGCTTAACATACGCTACCATTCGCTTTCTACAACCGAAGAGGAGACACATGAGTTCGGGAACGAATATGAAAAGCAGAGAGTACTGTCGTCAGCAAAGAAATATATTGAATTAGAAGTAGCAGACAACTGATCATTTATGAAAATTAAAAAGAGTATCGACGACAGAACGGAGCCCTGTGGCACACCAGCATTAATTTTGTGCACATCAGACTTGAAATCGTCCAAACCAGCGTTCTCCTGGCTTGTTTGAACTTATTTCGGTTTTCCTCTGACGGGTTGGACTTGTAGGACCAAAAAAATATTCCTCTAACCCTGACAGCCTCTTTACAGCTCGATTCATACCAAGCCTTTTCTTTTCCTTTGATACTCATCATCGGATAAGGGATAAAGGATCTCATTCCAAAGAGAATAGTGTCTGTGGTCATATCAGCAGCGGCATCCACGTCGTTATTGAGGAAACATAAAGACAAGTTAAAATTCCTAAAGAAGCTATTAAGTCCGCTCCAATTCGCTTTCTCGTATTGCCATACGGTTCTTTTAGGAATCTTTTCTCTAAATGCCGAACGTCTTATATTTTGCCGTGGCGGTGGCTCAAATGGTAGTGAACTGGCTTCCAAATCAGGAGATTTGGTGTTCGAATCCCAACCGCGACCGAAAGACATTCATTTTTTCAGTGAACTAAAATAAGCCAATTTCCACTAACAATTTAGTCTCCCATGGCGCGAGATAATCAGTGAGCCCAAACATCTTTCTTTCTCTTCCTTTTTTTCAAAAAGCTTAACACTATCTGAGGCATTATAAGTACTCGTACTCATACCTACTTGAGTGTTAAACTCTTTAAAAAAAAAGCTACATAACTTACGCATCTGAAGAAACCTAGCAGTTCCACTTCGAACTGAAGGACCATTTAAATAAGAAAAAGTTGCATCCCCCTAAAAATGCTGATATACCTCAAGTTTCCGTATTGGGTCCAGCATTCTTTAAATTTGTTTTATTTTTATATTTTTTAGAATAAGAATTGTACATTACTTCGTTTGGAAGACAGCCGCACCTTTACCGAGCAAGAAGTGATGATGTCAGGACTAAATCGTTGACTGAATTGAAGACCATCACTGAAGTTTCGACAGTATTCGTTTCTTAGCCCGGATTTTGTCTACAGCCAGACTTGAGTACAGGAAAAGTCAACTTTATACCTCCGTATTTCCAAACCAAAATTATTGGTATTGTTGCATCAGACGGCATGTCGAAAAATTGGAGACAATTGTCGGATCCTTAAAATTGCAGAACGTGTTGTGCTAAAGATTTCTTTTTTGAACCAGACGGTAGGTTTGAGAATGTAGTTCATTTGGCAGTTGAATTAAAGCGGTCTTTAGTATTTTGGTGAAAATTCATTTCACTAAAAACCGAAGCATGGAATAGAAGATATTTTATTCTATAAAAGTCCAACCTAGTTTCGATATTTACTCTTCTGATTGTCTTTTCATTTTGCGCGCAGAGAGAGGGGCACCTTCTAAATTTTTTTTGCAGAAGTTTTGGCTTTTCAAAGTTTTTTTATTACTTGGCGAAATAATGGTGACATTACAAATAGTTTTTGTATTTTCTGGTATGTAGAGCGGGAATCGAACCTAGGGCCCCTAACCTAGAGACGAAGGACTTATCCCCCCGATTATATATTACAAGCGTTTTGAAAAAACTCAGTAAAGTAATTTTAGAGCGGTATGGGTTAGATAGGAAAGAATATTGTATCAGAATGATTTTAGATCAAGGTTAACATCAAAAGGGATAGGCATCTCTTGGTGTGGGTACAAAAATTATGCCCGCTTAATAATCTAGAAGTGCCTTTCTTTCTGTTGCCTAGCCCAACAACTGGTCCCAAACTAAGCTAGAGCTGGGCAAACACTTTTAGGCTACCAAGATGTTTTTGTTAGTTTAAGGTAATCTCTTCTCTATTACATAGCTCTATCACAGTGGTCTACCGTTACCACTTCTCAATAGTCAATCTACTCTGTTAAGAGTTAAACAAGTAGCAGCACTAACATGTGACGTGATGTGTGTCAGAAGTGTTACAAGGATTATGATGACATAGATTCCCTTCAACAAATGCGTAATCCAATTCCTCAGAGGATGTGTCGTCTCAGCCTCCAACCCTTCAACGACTTTAAAACCATAAAACCCCGCAACTTGTCACACTAAGAGATATTACCTCCAGTGCAGGGTTCGCAGTTCCCAAACACAAACTAACATTGGCAAACTTTTCAAATTGAAATTAAGAATCAGAGAGGAAGGGGTCTGCGTATTTGTGCAACTTCTGTAAGTCCCATTTGGAATTATTTGGCATTCCACATCGTGGCCTCTCAGATAAACTCTGAGTGGTGGTAGCCAAATCGGAAGGTACGGATACAAATTTGGTTCCATCTCTATCGCATTTGTCCTTTTTTGGTGTGTGTGTGTGTGTGTGTTTTTTTTTTTGTTGGCAACAATTTCGGAGTGAAAAGTTTTCGAGATAATCTTCAGGATAGGGCGCCCGAGATCCTTTTCTCTTCAGAGGGAGACGGGGGTAGATTCTCTTAACGAGAACATAAAATTCAAATTCTATTCATCCCTAAGATCCTTGAGAGTTTCGTTTCGTTATCTGATTTAGAATTATGATGCCCAAAAGTAGGGGGCTACCAACAAACGGGGTCAGCTGTGGAGAATCCTTTCTTTTTGGTATGTCTCGTTGAGAGATGAGAGTGCGAGAATAAGTATCTGCAGCGAAGTGAAAACTTTTGGATGGAGGGAAAACCATTGATTTATTTAACTGAAAAATAGATAAGATTAAGAAGATGTGAAGGGTAATTGCAAACAAAAATGTTGTGCAGGGGTAGTGTTGCACTGTTATAAAGCGTAAGCGAAAAAGTTTCTACGAAGGATGAAGGGGAGTACCTTTCAAGTATGCGCTCTTATTCTTGATAATTCTGCAAAATTTCTCTAAGTCATGCAATGGTAATCGGGAATGAATGGTTTTTACTTTCATGTTTCAAGGGTTTATGCATTACGTCCCCGCAGGTGGATGGGTGATTTAACTCTTTCTTTCAACGGCATACAGAAGTTTTCTAGCTCATTATAGTCGTTGTTGTGAAGAAACTTAGTTTAGTCCAAGCTATAGGTCCTCGTACTATGATTTTGATGTTGGAAGTACCAAATCAAAAAGCTTCCTATTTCGAACTGGTTCCTGGTTCCATATGCTCGAATATCAATTGACCGGAAATATCAATCCCAATGTTGCTCCATTGTAATGGCTGACTGTCCTCAAAAGGTACTCCATCGTATCGTCGATTGGAATGGTGCACTTTAAATTTAAATTTCAATACAAACAGCTCTGTTCAAATAGCCCGTATCCTGCTTTTGACCGATTTGATTGAGTTTGGGAGTTTTTTTTTTTTGTTTTTTTTCTTTTGATTCTCTGTTTCGAAAACATTTCAAATGCGACTGTGACGAGGATGATATTGTGTGCTTAGCGACAACAACGACAACGACAACGACAACAGCAACCACGACGATGAGGAGGATGACTACGAGGACGACGACGACGACGACGACGACGACGACGACGACCCCGTCCTGATTTTAATTAGGCTAAGTACCATGCCAAAGCAAAGTTTGATTGTATCATATTTGTTTACGTCCCTCTTGTCAGCCGTTCATCGTCACTTTTTCATCTGCTTTGTCTGCTTTTGTACTTTTATCTTTATTTAATTTTCCATTAGAGATGTATGGCAACGCGCATTGCTCTTGGCATTAAATAAGAACGAATATAAGACCGCATTCGTTGAATACAAACACAGAGCTTCTATTAAATCCTGGGGTCTAGTGATACTGGTGGTGATGTGGTGGTGATGTGGTGGTGCTCGTGGTAAGTCGCGATACATACTCCTATAGTTGACATACGGATCAATACTGCAACGCAGTTCTTAGTGTATTAACCCAATTTTATCTCAATCTTTTGCAGTGTCTATCTGGTGAATCATTTGTTTCCCATTTCGGCACAAATATTTATATCTTTTCAAATTTCCTCGTTGCCGTCTCCGGCTTTATTGGTTTTGTTTAATATTTTCTCCCAAATCGTAGTGTTTTATTTATTTATTTTTGTTCTCTTCCTTTTAAAAAAAAACAACAGGAGCAGAAACTTTTTCATTTTAAACGTGTGAAATAAGTGGACATCCTGGATCTTTACCCTATGGCGCGGATGATACAGCAGACCCGTAGTTCTTCTCTATAGAAACTAAGAACAACTTTTGACATGAATTGCGATTGTAAAACGTGCCTTGCCACTGCAACATTCTCTATCTATAGAACTCTTGTATGGCACTTGGTATTGCAATTTCATGTAGCATACGTTGAGAGATATTTTTTGGAAGAGGCAGTTCCGTTTGCCCAACGGAGTGTGGAAAATTATTTGTTTTGGAAAATATTTTCAATATATTATTTCAGTTGCCAACAAACTGCTTTGTATTTGGAAAATTTATTTCATAATTTTTTATTTTTTTTTTTGAAATGCCCTCTACCCTCGATTATTTCGGAGTTGAAGATGAGAGAAATTAATATTTTAACAATTTAGCAAATAATGACTATGATGTCAGGGTGAGTAGGTAGCGTCATCAGGAAAGAGAGTTATTGGGTAGAAAATTAAGTTCTTGAGAGTTAATGAGGTAAGATGTTTGCATGACATCGAAATGTAGCACTCTATTCAGAAAAGACGCTTGAAGCTTATGTCAGATCTATTTTGCCAACGAATCCTAGAAATAGCCTGAGTTTCCAGGTTGGTGGCTGTAAGTGGGATCAGATTTAATTTTGAAAACCCTGCAAAATTAAGAAAGGACAACCATTTGTATATGGACGTACGAATAGCCCCTGTGCAACCGAACAACTGGGGAAAGTCCTAGGCCGCTATAAAACAGATATCGACGGAATGTACGAAATGCAGCGGGATAGTTTGAACAAAAGGAGGATGAAAAACTATGACACATTATGGTGACTGCTACAGAGAACCGAAGCAGTATTTATTTAACTGTGCATTTGTTGCAGGTGACAGATTCAAGCAAGAAATCTTGAGCTTTCGGCTTGTGAGCGATCGCTAACAATCCGCTTGAAGGCTCCATTCGACAACATCAGCCTGATATGCACTCATGCCCCTACAGAAGAATGTTCCTCATGAAAACTTATGGTCAGTGTTCTTAGTATGACGTTAAATTTTTTCCAAACGATTTTAACGCTAAAATAAGAAAATGGGGCATCTTTGGCAATACAGTACAAAGGCACTTAGGCTAATTGGCTTTACTGTGGGATGGGATATAACTACATTTAGGCCACGGTTTTTCAACTCAACATTCACAAAGAAACATGCCTGTTACGTGCTAGTAAAAGAGTCAGCCAATTCGACAAATGCCCGAACATTGCCGGCTGCTATTAAGTTGTAGCAAAGCAAAGCCTATAAACTGTCAGAAATGTCGCAGCAGATGTGAAGGCTGTATAAAAAAGTACTGGCAAGCAAACAACTGTCCACTGTCAGATAAAAGCATCCAATGTGAGGGACAAAAGACTACATTTCTGTTGACTTGCCCGAAATTAAGTAAAGATAGCAATATCCAAACTTAAGTTTAACAGCGTTCCTGAGCAGGCTGGCCAACACTCCGAGAGTACTTGGTGTAGACCATATTCCTACTCATTTCCATGATGTAGTTGGAGGAAAGATAATCTGACAAATGGATCCTTAACATCATTTTTTCAATTCACAAGAGAGAAGACTCTACAAACTGAGCCATCTGATCTTGTTTGTCGTATGTTGTGAATGCCTAAAGCGATTTTTTAATGGTCTGATTGGTCCCTGTGCGGTCTTCGAGAAAGTTCAAGATGCTTAGATCTACACTCAAGACCTCTTCATCGATCTAAAGGCGACATATACCAGCATCTATCGGAGTCATAGACAGCCAGTCATTAAGTACCTTCGGCACCAGCGTAGTTCGCGTCAGAAATCTGATGCGAGGTAGTGCTCCGAGGCGTCGTTCTTACTTTACTAGCATGATGACAGTACGCTGTCTGCGGTTTTTCCTTCAGAGGCACAACAGGAAAGTCCCTGACCGTCAATATGGAGAGGCATACCAACTAGAGTTATCCTCATAGAGTATGGGCAGTAGATCAACTAAAAGTCCCATCACAAGCACAGTGACTAGACCAATGAGTGCTATAAAAATTCGCGCCGTTTTTATGGGCATATCAATAGATGTCGATCGACCACTACCACCTATGTCACCTCCGATCTATAATATGAATCATCCCGGCTTCAGTAGCGATCTGTAGTTAATGACCTGCCCAATACTATTCCAAGTCCTCCGTAAAATTCAGTTCAATACACGGAAGGCTAATCCTACAATTGAATTTCCAACAACATCTAAACCAGTTACTACTACTGTACGTCACCCGTATTCCACATACTCGTAGATCTAGATGATCCCCTGATTACGAGTTCAACTTTCAGCAGCAATAGTCCCATCTTCTCTGTAGGTGGTCCAGTTAAAAATCACAATCAATGCCGTAGTCCTCCTGGCTCGTTTAAAACTCCAACAGTACAATTACAAGTCCAGCACGAGGCACCATAAGTGATGTATCATCCGTGTGCGAGGTGCAAAGTCCACTACAATCAACCACCAGCGAGTCTCAAAAAGACGAAACAAACCAAACCACCCGGAAGACCAAGGAAAAGAAAAAGAAGAACAGGAAGAAGAGGATGTAAAGGAGTCTCTTAATGATGAATACAACAACTTTTTGGATGCATGCCTAAACTAATCGACACAAAACTGATCCGTTATTACTACTCTGTGCATCTGAACTTTGTTAAATCTCCTACCAGTCCTAGCTGCCACAGAACGCATCGAAAAGGGTCCGGATTGTTGATGAGATGAAGGCACGCAAAGAGAGCAAATTGGTTGTATTTAATAACGATGAAGCGTCTGTGGCATCAGCAACTACGAGTACTTCATCAGGAAATGACGTAGAAGAAGACGAAACTGAAGACAATCCGATACATAGTAGACAGATTCAGCAACTGAAAAAGACACTGTACATAGACGAGGAAAATCCGTAGACTCGAAAATGAGGATGTCGATTTGGACGATGAAAATTCGACATACATCGTAGTGGAGCGAGTGAAACCAAGAACGTTTTGACGTAGGTGAAAAATCCAATTTACTTCAAAGACCGGTGACCGGGTTATCCGAAATTCAACAAAGCCGTTGAGGCATTCGTCAATCGCACCAGAGGAATTTTCGGATTTCGTTGATGTCCTGTGATGCTGGAATTCTGCAACGGGCGATACAATTTCGGTCTACTGAAAATTGCTTCAAAATCGTCGTAAAGCCGATTTCTATAGAACGGTATCTCACCGTTGATGATCCAGCTGCCAATGATCCAACTTGGCTGGCAAAATTTTTAGAAAACCAAAAGAAGAAAATATCCATCGGTTCCATCATAGACAAGTACGCTTGCTAGCAAATAAAAAGAAAAGCCGAATCTGCAAATGATGCAGATGATGCAGATGATGGTGACGAAGCTTCAAATGACACATCGCAGAACGATGATGATGACATCAGAAAATTACGACGAGGACACTGAAAAACATAAGAAACTCAAAAAGCGCGAAACATCAAACAAATCAGATAAATTAGAAAAGTCGAAAAAATCTAAAAAATCTAAAAAATCTGACAAACCAACAACAAACGGCAAGAAATCATCACAATCTCCACCAATAAAACCACCATCAACAACATCACCATCGCCTAGTACGTCGGCAGCATTTAGAACATCACCACCACATCCGTTTGCGTCAACGCCAGCATCACTACTTCCTAGCGCTTCCAACGCCACCATTGACCCTCACCGTCAATTCAAATGCAACCATTAACGACGAGCGCGCTGAAAATTTTCTGCGTTACTAGATTAAACGAAAGCGCCTCCAATGCAGAGAAAGTTGTGGATCAGGTAACCGCTCCGTCTATCGATGAGATAATCACCTCCGATGAGGATTTATGGTCTTAAGCAAAGTATGGGTGCGTTTTGAAACTAAATTTGTGAAGTAAGAAACTTGTAAATGTAAGTCCCTGCAACATTAAATCTTTTTGACTCTTACAGGATGTGTCAATAAGATTGGCACACTTGCCGCCTGGTTATTGTAAAATAAGCAAATGTGACATAAAATTCATATGAATTCCTGTCAATGGAAGCCCTAATCGAAGACACACGTTCTGTTCCTGAAAAACTCTCCTCTGAGCAAGCCCATCGAGAATTTTCTTTTCCGTGATCCCATTGTCACAATGGGAGGAGCCAGACAAGACTCGATGAATTTTGAATACCGATTGCGTCTTACATTCTCGAACTATCTTGGAAGTCGTGAGAGGTTTCAGTATGGTGTCGCTACAGATGCAAATGCAACAGGATTACGTATATCTCCGGTTAGAAGACAGAAGCTGATTTTTCTAACAAGGAGTGGACATGGACAAGCGGAAGAGGATTTCTTAGAGCTCGGGATTGGAGGCGATTTGCGAAAAACGATGTTAACTGGACTGGTTTGTTGGTTGGGTCCCAAGTTCGTACTTCACTACGAAATTCAGGGTAACTGGTAATTTTATGAACTTCTCCAAAGTGGGACAACTCTAGGAATCCATTCATTCTTAAAGGACACTAAGATGCCACTCGGTTTTTAGGTAAATTAAGGCTTCAGTTAGATGATACAACCTAACTTTTGAAAACCGGTCCAATTTGGATCTGCGGCGTAGGAAGAGTCTTTTGCCTATGAACAGGCCACGTATACCCCTGAAAAATATGCCAAGTAACGACTTTTTCAGCAGAGAAGAAAAAACCATGCGTCTGCTATCGGATTGGATGAACACTTTCTTGATATTTTTTACTGATAAGTTCCTCGTTAAATATTGGGAGAAATTTCTACTGGCATAGCTTGTAAGCCTAGTTAAATAACTTTGCGTAGTGAGTTCATGAAAAACTTCCCCTTACTACGTACGATTAGTCAGAGGTAAAACGTTTAGAGTCCCTTGAATTTGACAAAGACGCATGCAACTTATCATACTTTTTCTAAATTCCTTGCTTTGCTAGTCTTTCTATTAAGAAACCGAAAACTAGGCCAAGTTTGAGGTTTGAGTATCTATGTACAACTACTTCGACATGGAAAATTCCTCGTTTAAATGCACGCACCTCAGCTCACAACTAAAAACGAAACCCAAAACTTTGCCCCAAATGGATTGTACTGCATACCAAAGTATCCACCCTCTCTTTAATACAACGCACCCCCATAATGGAATAATCGATAAACAAAAAAGCTTGACATACTCAATTTGAGCGTTGTTTAGTTGCACGGATACTTTTCCTCATGACATGACAACGATGTCCCATCTTTGCATAAAAATGTCATTTGCGACAAATATCAAGAGCATGACCATAAGCATCCGTGGACAATTAGTTTTCAATTGACTTAGTCCTCACGATTAAAAAGGAAGGGTCCGTAAACCCATCCGTCCCATTGCAGGCCAGCAAAGAAGGATAAGTTTTATTCCGCTTTTGGAGGGGGCAAGTCCCGGCACACGTCATTAAGGATCATAACTCGTCGGGGTAAATCTGTTTACGCCTCTCCGGCTAATTTTATGATTTAAAGTGAGCTAACTGCCAACTACTAACTATCAAGTGCTTAGTGCGCAGTAAACGAGGACATATTCTTTCATGAATAACGGTTATTAGTTTGTTTTTGTATTGTAATTAATTTATTGTTCGGTGGAGCAACATTTTTTATGAAGCGTATATATCCGTAAGTACTGACGAGTGTTACATTTCAATTATTGATTGACTTGTCAATTTGCCTACTACTATGAGACTGACATTGGTATTATTAGACAGAGACAGAGAGAGAGAAAGAGAGCGAAGTTAACGATGTGTGGCATAATTGCTAAAATCCGAATAATCCTTGATTGTGGGATCTAACAAAACGATGTAATGAAGCATGTAATAGGGGAATATTTAATATTACTTTCTTTTTTTTCCTATTGCGAATGCGAAACAGATTAAGGACGAAATTATGGTCATTTATGCTTAATGGTCATTTTTTTATTCCGTCCAGTTTTGGAAGAACCCCTACTATTCCTAAAGAACCTTAGAGACGGTCTTGCATTCGGTAAAACCTTGTAAAGAGGCATACAATTTAAAATTTTGCGATTTTACGACTTAAAGGTGATTTTTAATCCTTCGAGCCGAGATATTTTGATCGATCTAACTGTGACGCATAAGAGTAATTCAAAGAGACCGATTTTCACAGTGGCCTCCATCTGATTACGGCCCGGATCCAGGGGATAAAATGCATTAACGCTTAATTGAATTTAAATTATAATGCAGGTCCACTTTAATGGATTTTCTGTAAAGTTGCGCTGCTCAAGCGAATTCAAAAATAAATTTAATTGAACACACTTCTGTTAAGTGACACGTAGACCAATTGACTTTCGGCATTAAAATCGAATCCACATTACCTAGCAGCATCGGTGGCGCCACAACAATGACAACATTTTGTTTGATGCAGGTACACAGCAAATACCGACGGCTCTTCATGCGACCAGCATTCTGGGAAAACATTTTAATCCTTAAAAAATCTCCTCGGCTTATTTTCCATTAGAGACAGAAAGATATACTTGTACATAACATAGTTACAGCCCCAAACCAAATGGCTTTAAAGTGTCACTATGCAAAGCCACTATCACTGTACAATGAACAAGTGTTGTATTACTCTGGTGTTGTCCTTCCGGCCAAACTACGAGTACATCACATGCCTCCAGGCATAATTGTTACAAAAAAAAAAAAACAAAAAGGGATCTTCCAACTCCGGCACCGAAAACATCATCATCAGTTTCAGTATGCTTTACTGACATCGATGGCGAACAAATTCACCCCTAGTATTCCGAACTCCCCGTCGAATGAAAATGACGATGGTTCGGCCAAGCATGAAGTTAACATGGTGTTGGTAGAGTTATAAGGGAAAAGGAAAACTTCGTTGTCATTTCCATTCCAATTTTGATACCCAAAAATTGAGGACTGGACACATGACAATGGTATGTATCTCCAGCCAGCCAGGCTTACGGGTAAGGGTCTTCGCCGAAAAGCATTACGTGTAACAAAATAAGGAAATGTGACAGGATGAGGGGATATTGCTGGCAAACGCCATTCAGTGTTGTTTGTTGAATGAGGACTTGCTTACATGAAAACATGTAGACACCAGCCTGTAGTAGGGATTTGTTAAATTTCGGGATATGCCCCATATATTGAAACAAAAGACACGGGACATGACTTGGGACATGAGTTGAGACATGTGTAATTTACAAATCGATGGCAAGCGACAGGGGTTGATGGCAAATATAAATACGAATATTTTTGTTTGAATCGATGTGACAGTTGGTGGGGTTGGTAGTCATAAGTAGTTTGTAGCCGGGTGCAAAATATGTGACTTATCGCGGAATCTTCAAGTGATTCGGGAAATAAAGTGCTTCTTATCTAGATCGCAGGGGTAGTAGACTTGTAGCTGCTGGTCTTGGTTAGACTTCAAGCCGAAGTATACTATAGTAGTGGAAAATGTTGAAATTGTAATCCAAAAGCGAAAAAACCCGCTGAGAATTAGGCTTTAGTAACCGAAGCTGACGGCTACACAGACAATTCAAATGTCTGTAAAGAAGTCGGGGATTTCAACGCGATATGACGGCCAAGCTGCAGTTAAGTCATTGGTCTTCCTTAAAAACAAAAATGTAAGAATACAATGCCAGCTTCAGCAATCTGAGACCATAGAAAGACTTTTTTCCCTGACTTCGCAACATCAGGACCAAATGCCAATCGACACGACACAACAAGCGGAACAATCAACTAAGCACCGCAAATAGAGTCACGACTTCATCTTTCCCATTTCTCAATTTTGGGCATCAAAATGGTCCTAAACAGACTTAAGTTCAATGTAACGACACTTAGTCTTATGGCGACCATTAACCAAGGTATGGGTGCGAGCGATATGGCGCGTCAAGATCTTCCTAGTTTTTCAGGTTAAGCCTGCCCTGTTAAGCTCGAAAGATTTTGGTAAAGCTAAGAACAAAAAAGTGTCCCAAGTGGGGACATCAGCGGATGGTTAGAATCTAATGAACGCGATTCGGCATGAAGACGCATCATCTGACAAAAATTCAAATCGATAAAAACTGTCTAAGACACCTTAAAACGCAAAGATATTAGGAAATTTTCATTTTCGATTTTTGGAATGAATGAATTCCCTATCAGAAAGTTAAAAAAAACTCCCTCGACTCCGTTGCCTTTGGATGTCTTGAAAGTGAGTTGTCGACAAGCTCAAGCAAGAACCTTAAGATTTCATTTAAGTAGAGTTGGAGCCATGGTAACAGATGACCGAGGTATAGACGTTGCAAAGAACGTATAAGATACGCGTGAGTTCTTGCCCAGACGGCAACACAAACTCATAATCCTGACAGCTTCAAAAAGAGCACATCCAAGAAGAACTTACCTAAATAGCTGCCAATAGTAAAGGTAAAGCCACATCGATTAGATGATGTAAAAGTCTGGCCAATGATCAGAGCAAGATCCGGTTAGCCACATTCAGAATGCCAATATGGGCTATAGTGTAGGAAGAAAATGATTGGCTTACAATTGACAAAGACAAATCTTCCAGGGCAATCCAGTAGAAGTATCCTACAGAGTTCAATGTAAACTTGCCATGACGAACGCAATGCCTCCTTAGGAAAATCTGACAGCACAATATACTCGTATTCAGCTGAAAAGAAATGCATAAGAATGGAGGTATACAATTCTGGGAAAAATGGGTCCCCACTAAAATTTGTTGCCATCTCGTTAAATGACAAGATGGTAACTACGAAGTGGCTCATGTCGGCAGTGACAAGAACCAAGCTTTGGTCGAATGCAATGTTTCTACTACTATTACCAATTTGAGTTGATGGCATATCCAAACAGTTTAAGTGTGTTGCATCCCCGCGATGATCTGATCATTTTGCCCAAAGAATGGTAAAATAATATCCGCCATCAACTTATTTCAACCCTTCAAGACCTCTCCGTCTTTCCGTATCTACTCCAATATTTCTCCTCAAAACGGTAGAAAACACAAACTTAGTAATTTTTGTGGCTTTTATGCTTAAGGAACCGGCCGAGATATTTCTATCCCAATCCGAGGAAAATTTGAAGAAATAATCGCAAATAGCATCCAGAGGGATCTGAACCTATTAGGCAACAAGAGCAAAAAGGTAAACCTCAACGTTAAGCCTAAAAGTACCATAGTAGCTCTTACTAAAAGAAGAAGACCGGGCAAATTAAGAAATCCAACACTGCTCGGCCAAGTTGTGCAATTTTTGTAGGGTAGTCCTGGATCAACAACTTATCCAGACAGAATCCCGCTCTGGGACAGGAAAGGTGTATTTAGGAAGAACTGGTGCTCCAACCATAAAATCACTTATCCCTTTGGAGGCATAAAACAAAGCAAAGGTTTACACAACCTGGACTCAATAAATTGCTAAGGCTGGCCTGTATACTCACAACGCGTTCAATGAAGCCAGCATCAAACACAACATTAGAAGTCCTCTTGAAACAACTACCCTCGTTGCAGTGAATAAGGACAATTCCAAATTAAGTTATTCGCCCGGTTCTTGTGCAGAAATTCAGACGAACCGAAGTGCTTGCAATGCCCTCTACAGACAACTGTCTGAAAGGTAACGGCCTTATCCACAACTTAAAGGTTATATTTCCAAAATAACTGACCTTTGAGCAGAACAAATTTCTTCTGTTAAAGATTCACTAATTTGGTATACCGATGGACTTAAGACATAGGGAGGAGCTGAAGCGGCTATCAAAACTTGCCTCTACACTCGTATAAACATCAACTGTTGCACAATCTGTACTTCAACCTGAGATACGTGCAAAAGAGCTCTACATCAGAGAGAACCACAGCAGGTGGTTTTACATTCTTTCGGACAGTTAAGCAGCCCTGCTTACTATCAACGTACTTGAGATACTCATACAATACCAGCCAGCACCATGAGAGTTCGATTCATGTCCGCTATGACGACAATGCAAGAGCAGACGAATGGATCTGCCACAATATTTATGAAACCAAAGCCATTCTACGTGATACCTGAAAGCTGAGGCAGGCTGAAAGCGGCTTGTACGTACCATCGCGGCATATTTCTTTAAAATCAAGGCAGCTGCTCGCGTTATACTCAGTCATAGGTGATCAATTCGATGATGGTCGAATATTTGTTTCCAAATTGACGTGACATCACTTTTGGCGACATGTGGTTTCAGCAGTATGGTGGTGGTGATCGATTAAATTTCTGTTGGAATAGGCAAAATTGCTTGTTCACGTGGACAAACTACCAAACACTGGAGCTAAGCAAGACGCGGACAATGTTGTGGACATATGGCTCCAGCCGAAGAAGATCGTCTGCTTATTGATAATGAAGAACTTGCTGCATCTGTTGAAGAAAATCCAGGTACGATTGTTCTATGGCTTGCTGCAAGGTTCAAAACCTCAAGTGCTACCATATGTTGTCACCTTTGAGCCATGGAAAAGAAAAAAAAAAGTTGCAAAGATCAGCTTCCCACTCTAAACCGCAGTAAATACACAACGACGTTGGATTTTGAAAGGTGAAATATCTTGGACCAACAGACACAATGTTGGCCCCTTTTTGCATAAAATCGAGTCGTCACCACCAACAAAAAGGAGATCCTACATATAGTGAATAATAGGAAGAGGTTCAAGTGAATAGCTAGACGTGAGTAGCTAGACGTAGGAGGCAAGCTAGAGTTAAAAAACAGAAAAAAGTGTTTGAGTGAGGGAGTTTTATTATTTATTTCTCAAAGGCGAAGAAACAATCATAGTAGAGTTTACAACATAAAGTATAGTAAATTGTGTCAAAACAGTCATGACTCGCAAACAGGCTTGCTCCCATCCTGCTACATGATAATGCAAGACCACATATTTAAGACATCTGAAGCTACCAGGATATTGGGATGTGAAGTTGTGCCTGATCCCACCTTACCAGGCTTATTATCAATCGACTACCACCCTTCTCGAAGTTTATGAAATCACCTTCAAAATAGGCAGGGCCTGGGTTTAGAACAACTCTTGCCGTAAAGCAAGACTTTGAAGACTTTTTAACCCAAAAGGATAACAATTTCTCATAAAATCGGTATATGCATTTGCTTCTGTGGAAAAGTGCGATTATTTAGTTTAGCGCTGTCTATTCCTCTACAGAAAATCGGCAACCTTGGCACTGGAATGGCCCAAGCAAAATAAGCCTACACCTCCTAGGTAAACTTTATCTTGAGGCAGAAGATATTACTAAAGGGTGTTTTTGTTTTTTTTAGGTTTCGGTTTTTAAACTGGTAACACTGTTTCTACATATCGTCAATTTGACAGTTGACAGTTGACAGTTGACAGTTGACAGTTGACTTGAGGTTAGTAAGTTTTGCTATTTTACGATGAATAGTTTGACGCCAAAACAACACATGCAAATTGTGCAAACTTATTTTGAAAACCATGGTTCGATTTGCCAAATTTATCGTACGCGACGTCCATTTTACGGTCGACATAATCGTTCATCTGAGCAAGATGAATCGTTTTCGCAACACGTACACTCTAGTGGTTAATACGCATTCCCAAAGACGACAAACAGTGCGAACAGAAGAAGTTATTGTCGTTGTGGAGCGCAGTGTTGTGGAGAATCCGAATGAGTCGTTTCGCCATCGTGCATAGCAATTGGAGCTATGCCCATCCACTTTGTGGAAGATTTTACGGAAAGTTCTTGGCTTAAACGCTTATAAGATCCAACTTGTGCAAGATTTGAAACCGCGTGACCATTACTCGTATACGCGTCGTAGGTTCGGTGAATGGGCCGGAAACATAAATCAGGTTGATCCTCATTTTCACTGCAAAATCTTGTTCTCCATTTTTGGTTAAATGAATTTGTAAACAAGCCAAATTGCCGAATTTTAAGTGGAGAAAACCCGGAAGACTTTGTCGAGACGCCCTTGAACCATAAAAACCCACTGTTTGGTGTGCTTTATGGGCTGGTGGAAGTATCGGCCCATATTTCTTTAAGGACGATGGCGGCCAGAATGTTACCGTCAATGGAGTGCGTTATAGAAACATGATTTCTGACTTTTTCGTTCCTCAGTTAAATGTCACTGACGTGACAGAGCTTTGGTTTCAAGCAGATGGCACAACATGCCATACGGCGCGCGACAAGATGAATTTATTGCTGAGCGTATAATTTCGCGTAATGGACCTGCGAAGTGCCCTCCACGCTTTTATAATCTCACACCTTTAGATTACTTTCTTTGGGGGTTTGTGAAGTCACTAGTCTATGCCGATAAACCAGAGACGTTGGACGATTTGGAAGTCAACATTCGCCGTGTTATTGCTGACATACGGTCCAAGTTGCTCGATAAAGTTGTCGAAAATTGGACTTCACGATTGCACTTCATTCGAGCTAGCCGTGGCGCGCATATGTCCGATATTCTATTTAAGCACTATTGGCATAAAATTATATATTAAATAAAGCTAATATCATAGACATTAACATTAGCTTCAAGTGTTTTATTTTATATTGAATTTGTATACCTCTAAAATCCGGTATCATAAATGAAATCTAACCCGAGAATAGCACAACAGGTTTAATCAGGCTGCGGTAATCAGGATACTTAGTCCCAGCTCTGAAAACATTTTATAAAATCTATTCCCACTCTTCGTAAGGACGAAAATTGTCTTCCCCGACAAGCTATGGAATAAAATTCATTGACACAGCAAGGCCCAAAGCGATCGAAAAAGTACCCCTACATCTACAATACTAAAATGCAGTATTGCCAGGACCCAGTCTCGATCGCTAAGGGGACATTGAATATAATTTTTTAAATCAAAAGATATTTAAAAAAAATATATATTTATCTTAACACATTTTTTCAAACACTCGCACTGAAAATGGAAAATCAAATATACAAAAATAATTTCAAAAAATATCGCTTATAAAGTTTAAACGAAATTTAAGCAAAAAAAAATTAATAAAAATCAGAAATAAGTGAAGGAAAAATTAAAAAAAAAAATTCCCAATCGTCCTTAATTGAAACAAAATAAACAACAAATCGAACAAACTTCATTCACTTATTATTTAGTAGACATACAAGTATATAAATAATTTTTAAAAATTATATTTATACATAAGTACACACCAACTTATTTTTTTTTTTTTTTTAGAAAAATAAAGAAAGGCAAACTATTCCAATATATCCAACAGTCGCACACATATATTGTTGCCATTGTCGTTTTAGTTTAATTGGGTTTAAAATTACAACACACCTTTAACAACAACGAGTGGTCCGTTGTTAAATTTCATTAAAAAACAGTGACAACAGCATGTGTATGCGGGTAGAAGCACACGTTAATATATTTTATTTTTTACAACACTTTTTTTAAAATATTTATTTTTTTTATTATAATACACAAAAAACTTCAAACAAACACATTTAGGAAAAAGAAAATAACAGGGTAACCCAATTCGAATTCTTTCGAAACTAAAATTATACAAATTTATGTTGAAGCAATTTTTTTTTTTTTTTTGAAATTTTTTCGATTCAAATCCAAACACAATTCAAAAATCAAACACAAACAAACAGAAACGGAAACGGAAACGGAAACAGAAACATTAAGAAAATAACGTATTTTTTGTTTTTGAAAAAAAAAAATGAATTTTTTGTTTTGTTTTTTCGTTTCGTTTTGTTGGCCAAAGAGATGAATGGCGTCGTGTGCAAACATAATGAACTCACCATCATGAAGCGGATCTATTGTGTGAATCATAAGCTGCAATAGGCCATGACGAAATTTTGCACCAGTCTGTGTACTACCAGCAGTTCCACCACTGCTATTACCTGTCGCTCCGCTACTCGAACCAGCTGGTCCAGATCTAGTTTCCGATGCTGCTCTAGATGTCACCGAACCACCCGGTTGTGTGGCCATTGAGGTCTCTGAGGAATTCGCCGCGTTACCCTAAACAAACAAATTCCAAAAAAGAAAAAAGAAGACGAAATGGTTTTTTTCTCATTTAGTTAAAAAAAAATAAAACAAAACAATTAAAGAGTTTCTTTTCAATCTAACGGTAATTTTTCTTTTGTTCTTTTTCTTCTTCTTTTTCGAATAAAATTTTGTATAAAACTGAAAAAATTTGTCCAAATCAAATTTGTTAAGTCTTGTAAAAGGAAAAGTTTCAAAATTAAAAAACAAAAAAAAAACAAAACAATTGTAATTGTTGTAAAAATTTTGTGATTTTTATTTTAATTAGAAAAAAAAAAAATTCTTGTTTTTGTGGAACGGAAGAAATGTCAAATCTTAAAAAGCGTTGCCAGATAGATACAAAGCATAAGAGAACTTTTTTTTCTGTTTGCTCGGAAAAATCTTTTTTTTTTTTTTTTTTCTGTGAAAGTAAATCAAAAAGAGAAATTATAGAAAAAGAGAATTGTATTGAAAAAAATTCTTATTAAAACTTATTTAATAAATATTTGTAACGTATATTTTATATATTAAATTGTTTTTTTTTTTTGTTTGAAAAAATTTTTTTTTTTTAAATTCAATTAAGCGCAGTGGGAAGTTTTTAGTAAAAAAAACAAATAAATCAACAACAGTTTATTGGAGAATTTAAAAAAACGCTCTAGAAATAGAAGTAAGTATATATAATATATATATATTGTATAAAAGAATATAATAGAAAGGAACTTCTAGAAATGTGGATGAATTTAGAATTTGAGCGAGGTTTAGAAGTAGAAAATAAGTCCTAAGGTTATATATAGTGTTTCGTTTTGTATTTTTGTTTAATAGTTAAGTTATTTACAAAAATAGTTCTCTGATGTTAATGGGAATGATGTTAGAGCAAAAAAGATTATAATAAAAACGCATGCTTCTAGCCAAAACGAAATAAGTGGAAAATATTTAAATTAACAAAAATTCAAAAAACAATTCATATTGAACAATATAGAAAAAATTAATTAACAAACTTTTAAATAGTTTTAAAAAATCAAAACTCATGTACCTAATAAATTGTTTTTCCTAAACGACCTTGTTTTTTTGTTTTTTGATTTTTTGAGCTAATGGATTTCGTTGAAAAAGCAAGTTCTACAACTTATAAGCATACAATGTGCAATATATTTATTGTAATAAGATTATGTTCGAAAAAGTGTGCATACTATACAATGGTACGAGTATTGTAGAAAAATGTGCTGATAGCATTAGCTTGGTAATTAACAATCGATTTCGAGGCAGTGCAGTTACAATTTGATTTTAAAATTTCCCACTTAAATGCTAGCATATTTCTAGTTCCATGCACACTTGACTGTGGATAATGGAACACTCTGCAAAGAGTATGAGTATGTTATACAGGGTAAATGACTTGAATTCCATCTTTTTAAAATGCTATAATTTTTTTATTTTTTGTTAAATTTTATTGTGCCAAAGCAAAAAATGTTGGAAAATACATCCATTTCCAAATTGTATCAGTAGTTTTCAATATGTCCACCTTTGGCGCGAATAATGAGCTTGAGACGGCCGAAGAGAACATCGCACGCTGCACGCAAGTGGCTCTGCGGTATTTTGGCCCATTCCCAGCAAAGTGCTTGTTTGAGGTGGTCCAAACTTTGGTATTTTTTAATGCCAACCTTCACCTTCAAAATACCCCAGACAGAGAAATCCAACGGATTTGCATCCGGAGAATTTGCAATCCATTGTGTCGAAGAAATGAAGTGTGGAACATTGTTTTTTAATCAATCTTGGTTGACGCGCGCTTTGTGAGACGATACCAAGTCTTGTTGAAATGTCCACGGTCTCCGACCGAAATGATTGTTTGCCCAAGGCTTCAATACTGCCTCTAACACAGTTTCACGGTATACGATCGTATTAATTTTGACGCCACGGTCCAAAAATACGAGCGGAGAGCGACCATCGGCGGTTATGACGGCCCAAACCATCACCATCGGTGCTGGCTGCTTTCTGGTGGCCGTCCGAAGGCGTAAATTTTCGAAGGACCTCTCTGGCAAGTAAACTCGGTCATTTTGTTTGTTGACATATTGCTCGATAACAAATGGCGACTTATCACAAAAAACCAAATTCGGCAACTCACCACTTTCGTGCAAACGTAGCAACTCCTTCGCTCTTTCGACTCTAACTTTTTTCTGTTGCGGTGTAAGATCGTGTGCTTTTCGGAACTTCAATGGCTTGAGCCCGAGCTCATTCTTCAGTATGTGCTGCATCCGTTTCAACGATATGTTGAGCTCATGAGCCATTTTTCTTCCACTTCGACGCGGATTTCGCTCAATTCGAGCCTTCACTTTCCCAACCATTTCTGCCGATGCTGCTGTTTTTTTATGACCACCTCCATGGCGTTTTGCAACGCTGCCAGTATCACGGTTCTAGCTATGGTTCGAGACACAAATGATTTATTCACGTTTAGGTGCTGGAGTTCTCTAACGATAGCTACTTGTGGTTTTCCAGCCAAATATAAAGCAATAACACTATCACGTTTGAATTCCATCACGGAGAAAAATTTTTCAACACATCTGAGACACAAATCGTTTGAAAGGCTTGTAAATAATAAAATTATCTGTCATGTGTCAAAATTTGAGCTCATTGTCATGAACGGTTTGGAAATTATAGCAGTCTGAAGTTGGTTGCAGTTCGAGTCAGGTAGGGTGTAGATGAGCTGGGTAATACACTCGAAGGCTATCAAGGATAGTGACTCTGATTCCGTTCTTGAATATACGCAAAGAGTTACTTTTTTAAATTACTTAATTATATACTGCAGCGGTGGCCACTAAACCCAGACAGATTACCGTTTATACTGGAAGCAAAGAGGCGTGTATAAGATTCTAAAGTGATCTGACTAGCAAGTCAGCACCGACTTTTGCGGACTGAAGTTTTTGCTAGGACATTAGAAATATACCTTCAAAAAACCGGCATTGGTTGCAGAGCCAGAGGCCAGCTCTTTTTGTCAAATTTGGAAGAATGGCTCCAAACTGCCATAGAGCGAGGACAAGAATTAAGCGTGCAATTACTTCGAGGAAAAATGAAAGAGTAGGACAAACTGGGACTACCCCATACTCCAGGATCGGGAACTAAAAGCCAATACAAGGAGAGTATTTAAGACGGGGCCTAGAAGGCAGTACGGGCAGCATATTCTGCTGTCCCTCAACAGGGACTGTTTACCATACCTCGAAAAATCGAGAACAGCTATCGACCAAGGGGAAGGAAAGGATGCGAAGGAACCCCCCCTCCCTCCCCCTCCCAAGATGATGGAAGTGCTGCAAATAAACCTGTACCACAGTAAGGCAACAACGGCCAGTCTGGCGGAGTACATCAGCAGGCAAGACGTCACAGCCGTACTCATACAAGAGCCCTGGATCAATAAGGACAACAAGATTCAGGGTCTTAGGCTGAAAAATTATGAGTTGTTCTACAAGGCAGAAGGTAAGATCAGGACCTGTATCCTTTATCAAAAACCATATAGTGGCATGGGATGGAGTGCAACGCCATTAAAAATGTTCTAGTAGACGCTAGCATTGAACATGCCATTACAAACTGGGGTTGCAACATGCTTGCAAGCGGGAAAATAAACTGTTCCATCTCCACTCCTGGTTATCAATGACATCCTAAAAAAGCTTAGTACAATGGGTATAAGTGCCACGGCATACTCAGATAACGTCGTCATAATAGTGCGGAGAAAATACTTAAATATTTTAAGCGAAATTATGGAGGTGGCCCCGAAGACGATCAGGACTCGGGCAAAAAGCTGTGGTCTCAATGCCAACCCTTCCAAAACGGAACTGGTTCTTTTTACCAAAAAGTACCATAGCCATTACAGGTGCCTTCCGTAGCTGATGATATGAATTGTCAGATACGGATATCTGCAGATTCTGCGGTGATCTGCAAGCTGTTGAGCGAGGAAATATCGCGTAGTCGAAGAAAATATAGGGAAATACTTTTCGAAAACCTAGAGGAAATAGACGGCACGAACTTCAAGGGCCTTCTTGGCTTTTGTAAGAAAATTGGGCGTTTGTTTAGGTTTTTTCCATTTGAAGACAAATTCAATTGCGTCTACAGGGACTGCAATGGGCCCGTTTTGGTGCCTCGTGTCTGAGTGATGGCATATCCATCACACCGCTGTTTAACCTAACCTAACCTAGCACAAACTGTGCGTGTGTGATTGTGCGGCAAGGTCAGCAATCACGGAAGACTTAAGGAAGAATTCTTAAGCTTCAGGCATGTGATCAGCTAACGATGATTCGTATAAATACCAACATTCCCTCAACTACGCCAACTACAGGGCAATAAGTTTCCTCAACATCGCATATAAAATCCTGTCTGTCGCACTATGCGAGACAAAATCGAAATCTTTAATGTCAGAAAACGGCTTAAACAAGGCGATGCGTTGTCACGGGATTTTATTGTGCGAAACTCACAAGTCAACTCCAAAGGATAGACGGCATTGACATAATGCGAAGAATACAACGAGCTATCACTGGAGCGTTTGCAAATATAGAAGTAGAAACGGAAAAGATGGATTAAGCGGTCAGTATATATGCTGTCAACAAGGAGGAACACAGAACAAAACGTCACAGTAAGCAACTACAATTTTGAGGTAGGAAGCTCTGCTATCAACTCCGACAACGACACTAGTGCGGAAATCATGCGAAGAATTACTCTTGCTAATCGCTGCTTCTTTAGGTTTAGAAAGCCCTCTCCCGAGCAATCAAAAAGGCTTTATGTTCATCCCAGTCCTGCTTTGCTGTGTAGAAGCTCACGTTTAGATTCTTAGAAAAGCGTTGTGATTCGTTATGACGTCAAGTAAATAACTCGTTTAGATACGAGTACCGCAGACTTTATTGAGAAGTCCGGAAGCATTCATTTGGGTCACCTGAAATCCGGAAAGTCATGCTACCTACGGGTACATGGAAGCTCTAAGCGAGAAAACAGGCAGTTCCAACGTGGATTCAGGTTATGTAAATTCTTCCTTACGAGTACATGGTTTTGTATTCTGCAACTTTCGAAGGCGGCAAGAAGTTTCAGTAAGGCCTTAAGTAAGTAACGCGTCAGCAAGACTTGTTCAGCAGCGACGGCAAGGAAAAATATGTCGGCGGAAATGACCCTATAAATGAGGATGGTATTATTGTACATGCATTTGCATGAAATTTTATTCAGCAAGGACATAGGTAGCTTCAATTTAATTTGGGCCTAGAAAATGCCGCAATATAAGTTATTTCAATCTCAATTTGTTTGATTCCTTGCTTTCGAAATAAGGCTTATAAAAAAGGACAAAGATTTTGGCTTCTTGGAAAGCTTATAGAGAAAACACCAGCTTAAGGTCACCCTTCTTATGTGACTGCCAGACGTCTCATATAATTTCACAAACAATTACTGATAAAGAACTATTTTGGTAGATCTAAAATTATCAGACTTCCCAATCATCATCGTCGTCTCACCCTCGGGACAATTCGACAATGACATCGAATCGAAATTTGAAAACCTCTCCATGTAAGGGAAATATAAATCTCTCGAGTTCACTCTCTTTCATCATTTGAATTGCTAAACCTAGCCAATTGCTCTATGTCAATATTTAGGAGAGGAAAGCAGTTAATCTGCAATTGGCACACAACCAGCATAGGTCTCTGGTTACCAGGTGTTCCTTCATCACTTATTAAGTACCTTTCCGTTGCAGCGCAAGTATCCTTGTGAATAAATAAATTTCTCCATTATATTTGACCACAATATCTTCTCTCTCTCTCTCTCTTTCTCGGTATATCTCTAATGAATATTCAATAGTCCTAAACCTCTACAAATTTCCCAAATGAAATCTGCCCAATCACAAATCATAGGGAGTCGTGTGCCAGTGTCAGTAACTATACCTTCGTCATATAATTATTCACCAAATGCCATGGGCATGGCCTTGTACACAAACATACAATTTACCAACCGAAGAAGGAGTACGGATGCGTTCTAGATAAATTGAAATTTATCACCCAACCCCTACCTACACTCCACTCCGGAGTGTACGATTCAGTTCTGTATTTAATTTCAATTTATTCAGCTATTCAGCTGTTCAATTCAAGCCTCCCTGACTAAAGTTTAAGGTCTGCCATTTTGCACAACGTCAATCATGATAATGTTGGTGGCATATAAAACTTTCTTATTATCTGCTAGCGATGGTTATAAACAAAAGAGCTTCGGAAGGTGGGTCTCTACGACAAGGTCCTTCTGAAATCAATGCTTTAATTAAGTCACCTTCGAAAGTTTGTTCTCGACGGCGTAAATGTCCAACTACCACCACAAATAACAGTAGCACCAGCAGAACCATCACCCGCAGTACCACAACCACATGACACAAAGTTTGCCATCGAAAATCACCGATAGCCGTTGAATACACTCGTCGCGCCCCATAAGTACACAGAGCAACCCACGCAACACTTCTGTACGAGTATTGTAAAAATTCATAAAAAAAAAATAGCGGTCACATGTGCATTGTGGATGTCGGAAGCAGATAACACCGGACGATGTAATTTCCTCTCCCAACCAAACGACACACTTCGTAATGCCTGGACACATTAAGCTTGATCAAACTGTGAGGCATCGATAAACCAGTCCTCCGCTCAAACCATGCCAGAGACAAATTTTTGATCGTAAATTGAAATCACAAATCAACGTTTACAAGCTACCTCAACCATCAGCCCAGCAACCCAACGACCCATCAATCTCTAGTGAGAGACGCAAGACCTATTCTAGGTCAATAAATTTTTGCCGTTCCTTGGACAGGCGAGCCTTTCGTAAACGAATGACTTAAATCCGAAAGCACTTTGTTCGGAGACAGGACTATTACAGTACTTTTTTTTTTTTTTGCCAAGAACAAGACACGATTTATTGTTGTAAGAGAAGTCCTTTAATTAAAATGAACACCTGGTGCAAGTCGACAACAAGGACTTGGCATGCATTTAAGGTCAACAACGAATGAAAGTTTGTCAAGTTGAGTGAAAGAAAGAACACGCTCTAGGGAGCAGACTCCCTCCTAGATTGCGTTGGCAGACGAAGTGATTTAAATAATTAGAGGCGCATGCCAAACGTTAAAGGAAAGAGGCCGTTTTGGGTGGAGACTTCCTTTCGTATGACCTGTTCGTAGGGGTCTATTAACTTTTGATTTTTAAAGTCACGTTCTGTTGTGTATGCAATATGATTGGAGTGCCGGCCTTTTCATTATGAGGCGGCAAGTGAATTTGTTTGTAATTAAAAAAATGTTTTCCAAAAGAAGGATACAAATTAACAGGCGAAGGGAACGCTTAATGATTTCCAGAAGTAGGAAGGGTAATGTTGGTAGTACAGTGAATCTATTGGAAGGTAGGGTAACATTGTTGTGGTGGAAATGAGGTGTGCCAGCATTGTTTTTATTCTATACCCGTCCACTGTCATGTGCAACGGGCCTCTTATAGTATAACCGCGTTACATTGAGAAGTATCTTTGGTTTTTTTTTTGACAGCAGCATGATCTCTGTCTCTGATATAATGACGGACAGCCGCTTACTCATTACATTCTTTGACCTAGCGTTGACCTACATACAAATGAGGAAACGGTAGGTTGCTTCCACTGATATTGGCCGGCGTTGTAAAAAGGTTGTGTGCTGTACGATTGGGTTAGGCATTAACCGGCATCAACCTGGGGTTTCCCAATTCTACAACTAAGGTGGCTGGAGTATTGACATGATTGAATCAACTGTGTCATCAAGAGTCATCATAGCAGATACTTTATATGAGCTACTTGAACGCATTTACAGCTTATTACTCATGCAGGCTAAAATCTCAAGGGCATACGCCGTCATAGCGTTCACAACCCTATACGGAAGAAATTAAAAAATATGTGACGAACCAACTAATAACCTCGGCCTTTCGTCCCACATGCAGCCAAACAATTAGCAGAGGCCTTTGTCTGCTATTACGCAGATATCACCGACATCCAGGAAGTGCGATGGGATGGGCCGGACATAAGAACATATTGGAAAAGAAACAGCGCTTATTCGGATGCGGATTTTACATATGCGGCAGACTTAGGCAAGAAGCCTTGAGCTTCCCACACGTGAGCGAGCATCTTATAATAATCCCCATCAAGGCTAAATTCGCTATCATAGGTCTAATATGCATCTATGCCGCTACGGAAGACAAGGACGACGTCATCAAAGAATATTTCAACGAGCTCCTCGACAAGACGTATGAGCAATGCCCGAAGTATGACAGGATAGGGGTGAGGACATCTTTTGTGGGGCAGTTGGTAAGCATAGCCTACACGATACAACGTCTGGCAACGTACTTAGGCTTATAGACTCTGAGGCGGGACGAAATATTACGATAGCAAGCACACGGTTTCCTCATCACAATATACACAAGGAGACATGGCAGTCTCCAATCACCAAACGCTAAATTAAATTGATCATCTTACGGTAGACGTAAGACATGCCTCCAATATTCTGGACGTCCACACATTCCGGGCAGCCAACATTGACTCGGATCACTATCTTGTTGCAGCCAAGGGCCACAAAAAAGAAGAACATAGAAAAGCCGCAATCGTAAGAAACCGCCAGAGTTTTAGAATTATGCCAACAGCATCGAGTACCAAAGTGGCAACACTGAAAACGTGCCATCAGATACACCCCAACTGATGTGCTGGGTTTCATCCGACCACCACTTAGAAATCCCTAGTTTAATGTGGAATGCTGGCAAACCCCTGCAGCTAAAAAAGAAGCCTACAAAGCGGCGATGAAAAGCGGCACTGCAAAGACTAGAGCTGCTCGTGAAGTCTACGAGCAAAGGAGACGGGAGGAGTATCGGTTTCCCCAGCACGAGGAGCGCGCGATCAAAGATATTGAGAGGTTGTACCCCAGGAATAATGTACGGAAGTTTTTACCAACAGATAAAAAGAACGTGTCAAGTCAAGGAGACCCATACAAAAGTCTCTAGAGATGAAGAAGGAAACCGTGTAGAGAAGTCACAGTCGGTGCTGAGAATATGGAAAAACTTTTTCTGCAGACTGTATAACAACTTAGATGATGGTAGCTAAAACTTCCGTTCACCTGACCAGAACGAAGTAAGGATAACAATAAGAGTATCTAAGCTAAAATCCAACAAATCAGCTGGACTGTTGGCTTGACGGCCTACCGCCCGATGTCAGTATTTAAAGCTTCTGAAATCAGTTTGTGGAGAGCATACATAACTCTGAGATACTTATGAAACGGTTTACAAACAATTTCCCTCCAACTCTAACCGTTACTGTTTCGCAGGAAAATCCTGCTCGTAATACGCATAGCTTCAGTTTTGCGATCGGAAAATTGCAAACCGCTGTAACTCTTACGAGCGACGTGCAGTTGCAATTGTTTCGGTGCTGCAGTGTTGAAGTTCTTCTATTGTTTTATCTACAACCATCATGGAATCTGTAGGTGCAAAATTTCATCATACATAATATTCCATAGTAGAGGGCCTAAGGCCGAACCTTGTGGCACACCGCTAGTAACTACGTAGAAATAGGGAGGAGGATTCTTGTAGAGAAGTATTGTAGCTCGTTTTCATTTTACGATTTTCTTTCAACGATCTGTACTTTTGCGTACGTATTTCTTGGTACTTTTTTTCCAGCGTCTGCACTATATGACTTCTTCTAGGTATCCACTGTTGAACGAGACTGACGAAAATCGTATTGATGTTCCGTCGATGAACCTTTTGCAGTTATAATCGCTGATCTGCTCAAGGATTTTTCCAACAGAGTCAAGCAAACAAAAAGGACGATACGACGAAGGATAGGATAGAGTAATAACAATAGTTGTTAGCGCTTCAAAAGCTCATTAATCAGGCTCAGCCTCAGTCTGATCAGGTTTTAATAGCGATCTTTAAGGTTTTATTTGGAATACCATCCAGTCCCGGTGATTTTTGGCCGCGCACATTACATGCTTTGAAAAATTCTTCGCGTGTAATCGGGGATATGCTCAATTTGACCAACCGGTACCCTGCTTACCTGGCGAAGAAATACGGCCGCAACTATTTCCCGTATAGCGCTATAGGCATGGCTATAGGTACGTTTGACGGATACCAGGGCATAAGGATATCTCAAGCGTCGAGATGATGAGTTGGCGAGGAAGGAATCACAATTCAACAATTCACAAGGCCTCATCTCCGGAAAAAATTAGCACCATTATAATAAGGATATACCACGCTCACTGGTTAAGTCGATCCGCTGGAATTCGAGAGTCATCTTTATCATCACAGAGCGCTGCACTAATTAGTGTTTAACACCTGGATGTAAGCCACAATGATTAAAGAATGAAGAAAGGGTTTGGGGAATCATAACCTGGGTGGTTCCAATCAAGCGGTGTTTTTTTCATAGGCTTTCGAGCATAATCCTACGATAAGGATCGTACACCAACACGAAAGCAATCGGGGTTGTACGAACCAACGAACTTCTAATTCTTATTTCTTCTTTAAATATAAAACTTTCAAAGGGATATCCACACTCACATCATAATTCTTATCTCACCTTTTGTTGGCTTTCTTTCTTAACCACATCAACTCTTCAAACAGCCCTGCCAGCCTTCATCGAAAGTGCTTACAAATAACGAGCTGCCATTTGAATTTAATTTTATTTCCACAAATATACAACCTTTTTTGTTAGAAGAAATAATCAGCAAACTTCTTAACAGTTCAACCAAGACAGAGAGGGAGTCGTTTTCGAAAGAAAAGCTACACAATTAAAAGTAAAAACGAATACGAATACGAGAGCGAGTACGAGTACGAGTCCTTTGCGGGCAAGTCGGGAAAACGTAAAAGATTATCAAATTAATTTTTTTCTTCAATTTATTCTAATGAAAAGCCATCTGTCCCTATCTTACCCAAAAAATCTCAAAACCTTCTTCACACGCAAAACATGGGAGGCCCAAAAAGAACAGCAAATCTCACAGCCATCCGTAAATGCTAAAGCTAAGGTTCTGGCAATATTCGTACATCCCGAATACATCTACATGTTCATGTAGATGTGTACGTGGAACTTCTAAGTAGCATAGCCCTTTTTGACCTACGTTTATGGGCCAGTTTTTGAAGCACACAAAAATTAAACAAATATGAAGGAGAGAAATAAAACTGAAAAACAAGCCGCCACCGCGCGCCGTCGAGGACGACGACGCCAAAGGAAAATAAAACTTTTCCTCTTTAATTAGCATATTACTTTAGGGAGTAATTCTTTTCTCATTTTGTTGTTGGTGCTGTTGTTTATTGCAAAAGCAGGAGGAATACGAATTGATACAAGAGGAACAACAACAAGAAATTACTAAATGAATTCCTCTTTACTTTGCGAAATTAATTATCATATATGACACGGGTACAGTGGGGGATAAAAGTTGTGTATCTCGCACTTATTTTGTGCAAGTATTTACCCACTAAATGGGCTTCCTTCATTTCACTTAATTGCCGACAGGAAAAAAGAAATCAGAAAAATGACAACAATACTCGACTCGTATACAAAATTAATGAATACGACGAGGATTAAGGGTGCTTAGGATACGGTTGGTAAACATATTGACTTTTCGTTCAGGATTCGCTCATAAATAGCTCACAACTGACTCGTAGTTTACGAGTCATTATCTAAAAGATGGAGTGGTTTGATATTGAATTTAAAAGAATAAACTCTACCGAAGGTGTAAAGTTAAACAGGACTCCATACTTTCCGAAATTTTAAGGAAAGGCTTTCTTCTTTCAATGTATAAAGGCAACGGTGACACGAAAAGCTGTAACAACTACCGATTGGAAATCCCTGCGCCGAAATTCGATTAGATGAGGAACTCCTCAACTTTCCTAATGAATAACAGGCTGTGGCGATATTCTCAGGAATCACAATACTTTCGAGGAAGATACACCTCCTTAAATGGAAAAGAGTCACTCAATCATACAGTATGTGTTGTGTGGTTTTTTCATCTTCTAAATAGAGGCTTCCTTTGGCTTGTCCAACTCAGTAGGCAATCCTCCAAAACTCTGGTTGTTGGTCCTATCTGTTCAGTAGGCTCTCAACCTTCGAGTTAGGGACACCGAAGAATGGTTCGACATCTTTTTGGCATCTCTGTTTGATTTATGAACATTTTCGTTGCCTTCAAATGTATCTGTAATCTGGTATCCAGCAGAGCCTGACCTTTTTGAACTCGACTCGGTTAAGAAGGACATTGAAGTAGTCTGCTATATTTTTGAGTTTATAAAATGAAAACTTAACCCCTTAAGAGCTGTTTTGCTGCATTTCATTTCGAGAAGATTCAAAAGAATCACCAATTACCTAAGTGGAAGGCTCTCCGTTGTCTTTTTAAAAAATATGCTGTACTGCTGGGCAAATACATATTGCTCCTGGGATGCATAGATTTGCTTATTTTTAAAAATATTGTAGCTCCACGATTCTTGTTTTTTGATGAATTCTTGTCCGTCATTCTACGGAAGCATAGCTGATAAAAGGCCTAACTATCGGGATATGACAGGCAATGGACTAGAAAAAAATACATCATCGCCACCCCGCAGTGCGAACTGGATAGCTTAAGTGATAGGTTAAACATTCGGAGCAGCACACGCTACGTTAACTTCAGGATAGAGTCGAAAAAGTATCGGAGATGGCAAGCACAAGCACAAACTTACGGTAACGGCTGGATACATAGGCGTCTTGTTGATTTGATAGGCTGTAATACATTTGCCAAAACTCAAGCCCTTCGGTTAGACGAAAAAACGCCGGCATTGATCCACAAAACGGCATCCGAACCATATTTGCCATCATCAGCCCTAGACTCATAGCGCACATACCTCAACAGAAGAGAGGAACACTGCACCTTTCAAAACCATTGGACGTCAGTAAGGCTTTAGATGAAATTTAACGCCCCTAGTTGTCAACCTCAGCTAATCTCTTGGATTCAATTCTACTTGGAAGAATGCTACTAGCTTTCGTTCTTCTTTATATGAAGCAATTAAAACCACTTCGGGTGTTCCACAAGGCAGTCACTTTGGTCCATTAATTTTCATTGAATTTTGACTATCAATGATGTTGTTAATATTATATGGAACTTCTATGAGAATCTATACACAACTTTCCAATTTTTCTGACTCTCAGCTCCGCAACTTCGGGAATCATCAAACACTTCCTAACCGAACCAAGTTGTAGTTTCAGTCCCCTCGATACGAGACTTGGACGTTATATGTGATATAGAACTCAATTTCCCTACCGCAAATCTACAATAACTCTGCGCTCAGCTTTGTTAAACAATGGTCTAGAATTCTCCGACCCTTACGTCACAAAATCCCTTTACCTCACCTTTGTTATGCCGTTCTCTAGTTTGCTAGCCAACATATTCTTCGCATCAGCAACTGTCCAATGCTGATTCCTACGATTTACATTCCGTGGGCTCCCATAGGTTAACCACTATATCCTCCGCTCTTAGACATTTTTCTTTGGAAAAATGTCACGAAATTCTCTTTGTCCTATCCTTTTGGCTATGACCAAGTGGAATTGGCCGCTTTGCGGTATCCAGCCAAGTACTACCGTGAACCAGCTCTCAGCTGTGTGGACAACTGCGAAGCACATATGCCCTGTAATGAGCTCTCCTTATATTCGTTTGAATCTGGTGTATCTGTTTCTGGGCATGTTGAGCTCGAACCACCTCGAGAGACCGCATGCTTTGCTCGTACTCCACTGCTGGTCGTAGCTGAGAACATCGATGATAAGACTCTGAAGAGGGAAGGCGTGTGTGCTGCTAGCCGGAATGCTCGTCCAGAACACTCTGAAGTACCTCTTAGGCATTGAAGAGGTCTCCGACTATTTGGGTGGCAATGCCATGACCAAATTCTTCCTTAAGACGAATTTCAAACTAAATACGCTTTGCGATATTCGCCAATCTTAGGAAAGATAAAACGATAGCCAAGAAAGGTCCAGGCAGGCAGTCGTAAAAGAGGCTCCGGTTGCCGGGCGCCACGTCATCAGAATAATAACTGGGGTATTGGGTTATTCAGCGATTCAGTGCCAGAAACGACTATCTCACAGTAGCTGCAAGATTGAAATTTGTCTACGATGATCCGGACAAAATTGATGAACTAGAAGCTTCCTTAACCACAATTGCTTCTACTGCTGGCGTGAATTTAGAAGACGTAATGGCGCAGTTGAAGCCGATGTAAATGTAGCAGGAATGCTCATTTCGTAGTTTTTGTGCCTGGAATTTCAATTCTTGATTTTTTTCTTTATTTATGTATTATGAGAATAATCCATAACGGGGTCAGTTGGTTAGTAAAAACTCGCCTGTCCATGCAGTTATGTGACCATGAGGACATAGGACGTTGTCCATTTAGTAAAAATGAAATAGGTACCATGGTTTATATATGTAGATTCATAGAAGACAAGAGCCGTGGCCAAGGTCTCTGTTGTCAACCATTCCATCTGCAATGATTAAGTTTTAAATTCCGCAGCTGAGCCACGAGCAATCGGTGTGGAGGAATCCTGCGACAATTATTCATATTTTTAATTTGCCTACACGCAGCTACTAGACAAATCGCAAATAATTTGCATTCATCTAGAGCCCTTTTATATTACCAAACGATGTCTGAATTAATTAAATGTCATTAATTTCCTTCCTTCCTTCCTTGCTAGCTAGCTCACATTTTGCTACTCCAGCCATCCTGGTATCCGTACGCATACACAAGTCAACATTTTAACTTTCCATTCGTAGGTTGGCATTGTCATAAAGCTCAGTATCTTTGTCATCTTGTGTGCGTGCACTTAATGGAGATATACGTATGTGTATCTGGAAGAAGCTTAATGCCAAACACGCACACAACTGTTCCTCATATATCACACAAGTTTTCTTTCGTTTATTTCTCTTTTCTAATTCAATTCTTACCATCTCCTACTTCTGGGGTAAATTTTCAAAAGTAAAACATCAAATTCGTGAGAAGAATTCCAAATTTCTACCACAATCACACACGTTAAATGAGGTACAACCAACAATAACATTATCCGCTTCAGATACAGATACATAACATATTTCCGCAGTTAAACAGCAGCGGCAGCTACAAATTTCCGAGGATTCAAGAAGAATTGTTTCATAACACTCGGCTGTTTTCGTTGCAGGATATCCGTTCGAGTACTCCATAGTCTGTAGCCATACTACCGAGTAAAGATTGTTTATTTTATAAATATTTACGAGCGCATTTCCGTCCGTCAAATGCGGCTTTGTCGGTTTCTCAGTACCACTACGACTACGAGTACGAATACGAGTAGAGTAGGTGTGGTGTAGGTTTTGGTTAGGGTTTTCGGTTTTGGTTTATAAGGATTTTAAAGGCTATGCCTAAAAAAACCGCACACACATGCCGTGCACATAGAATCGTAACTGGAAAATACTTTCACAGGGGTTTTTCCAACTTTCAGCAAAACTTTTCAATTGTATTCAGCTGCTTTATATGTGTATTCAGCGCACATTCAGCACAAATTTAACAAACAAACAAAAAGTACAAAAAAAATGCGAAAAAAAAAAACAAACAAACCAAAGTTGGGGTAAAGCAGACACCTTTGAAAACGCGCTCGCTTATTTTTGGAAACCTTCCAACTGAAAATGAATCCTTGGTGGAATAAAATTTACCGTAATTGGATTAATTACGAGATTGCTCGAGTACTAGATTGTAGAGGGGAATTCAATTCAAAATTTTAAGATCATAATAGCACAAATTATTCAGGGGTTTTGTGCTCTCTGTTTCGCGTCTCGTTATAGACATACGGGTACGAATACATATTGAAGAGCAGGTAGGTAGGTAAATATCCATTTACCCCATTACTGTACGACTCCTTGGGCTCAATTTAATTAACGTCGCTGATAATTTAAATTATTAATTTGGCATTATGTCTTGTGAAATTCGCATTAACACTGTTTTGTAGTTGGATGAAAGTCAGTAATGGAAATCTAATGGAGGTTTTTGATGGCAATACATTCTTGTCAGGAGACTGAGACGGAGGTCCTTTTACTAGGATTTTAATCCTACCAAAGAACTAAAACCAAGAAGCATAATGAGACCTTTGCCTGGTGGAAGCCATGCGTGTGTGGTTAGGCAGTATTATAATTTTTGATTTCAGGAATTTCCTACTTAACAAGTAAATTGGATTAATGACTGCCATGACTGTGCTATATAAACTTTAGCTAGCGGTGTTATTTTTTATTCGATTTCTGGGTGGTATTTCTTAATCACTTTTTAATGTATGCCTTTGACACGAAACTGTTTGATGATAGTTCTTGGCCTACTTCGAAATAAGACTGTCGCCCAAACGGATCAGAAGGGGTTTATTATTTGTTGGCTTTTTAGGTCTCAAATGCGTAGTATAGAACTGGTCTTGCCTAAGACCTTTAAAGAATGGCAAAGATTTCTGCAACTCTGTAAAAACTCTAACATACTTTAAAAGGCCATGCTATCAACCATCGTTAAGCTATTGTGAAACAGGATCAAACTCAAATCATCATCGATGACCATATTAGGGTTCCTAGTATAAATTTTGGAGTGCCACAGGGCTCAGTCGTAGGGTTTGTGTTGTAAAATGTGTTATTTTTCGAAATTTCACGAGCTTAGTCAGCAGTATAAGTTAAATTATAACTCCCCTTTCCCAATACCTTTCGTTAATATTTCCATGATCTTTGTAAACACAGTACTTCAGTAGAAATGTAGGAATGATGAAGACGCCGCGAGAAGGGTTTACTCGGGATAAAAGCAATCAAAGCTATGGCATCTAAGAAAATTTAGACTGTCATGAATTACTCCCTTAGCTTACTCCTTAGTATTTGGCATGAAGTTTCCACAGCCACTTAGCTTGGAATGCGTTTTTCATAGAGTTTTCAGAATAATTTTCACTCTCCTGGGCGGACTTGGTGTTTATATTAGATTCCAAAAGGATTTTTATGCTTTATTTACCTGAATGTTCGGGTTTTCTTCAACTTATTGAATTATCTACAATCTACCAGCACATTTCATTGACAAGTTTACTCTGAACAGACTTCTATCTCATTAAGGCCGATCATAAAAGCTGTGGATCGTGAGAAGTTCTACCTGTAGAGCAGTAGTATTATATTCCTGGCCAAATTCCGAAATGAACTTTTCTCCACTCAGAATTTGATTTCCTCAGATTCTAAGCTAGAAAAGGAATAGTTCTCAGACTAAAATTCAGAATACAGTACTGGCGTTTTCGTGTAGGAAAACAAATTCAGATTTTATTACTTCCTAGTTAGAAATGACCCTGGTTTTCAGGCGAGCACATAAGCAGTCCAAGCAGAACCACAGAACAATAGACAAGCGTAAAATAACTTCAGCTACAGCATCTGCTTGACCGATGTGATGCAGTTGTAAAGTTTTGCGGAAATCTGGGTTCGATTCCCAGTCTATATATGGAAATATAGAAAAAAATTATTTCTGACATCCTTTCGGCTGGCAATGGGAAACATTCCAAAGTCAAAATTCTGCCTACTAAATTCCAGTCCCATAATATCTCTCTGTACGGAGTTGGAAAAAAAACCAAGCCAACCAAAACTTTATGTACCAAATGACAAAACCAATAGCACGATGAGGACAACTAAGTTAATCATGAAGTCCTGCTTCAAACTTACACCACATCATAAACTAGAATGTAAAGCCTCTTTGACTATAGTCGAAACTCGGAGTCTACTAAGTCTCGTCTAAGTGACAGATCATAATGGGATCACGCGATCATAATAAGATTATATCCCACCGGTAGGCTAGGATAGCCTACACTTTCCGAGATCTTTGAAAAACCTAATACAAAAATCAAACTACCGTAGACTAAAGCAAAAAATACTACAATGCTTATTCCTCAAAACTTTAGAAACCTGGCAAAACCACTGCATAAGTATTTTATCACTCTCTAATACTTTCCGAGTAGGTGGAAAACAGCATTGTGCCAGCCTATTCTTAAAAGGGCGAATCTTCTTCTTTCTCTCCCTATAGACCCATTCTCTTCAACGTCATGGAAAGTCTGATAAACCGTCAGCTCTGGAAATATCTCAAAATACAAAAATTTCTCAATGGTTGGTAGTACGGTTTCGTAGCAAAATGTAATTTGACGCAAATCTCACTGGAAAGTGGAACCAAATTCTACAGCAATCTGGCGAAGGCAAGATAGTTGCACTTTATATTTCAAAAACATTTGACAGAGATTGGCATCAGGGTCCTTTGGGATCGATGAATATCGCCTTCCATAGAAATTACCTTACGGAACGTGTTCGACGGCTTCAAAATAAATGCTGGTGCGCCACAGGTTTCCGTTCTATCTCCGACACTATTTTCAAACTTTGTTAATGATCTCTGGTCCGCCATTTCTAATTCAGTTAATTCCTTTGCTGTCGACAGTACTCTCTGCTTACCATATTCATTCCTGAACTCACTTACCTACTCTTTGGCCGTAGAACAGGAATGTCAGGAACGTCGTATGTTAAAGCACAATGCTATCTGCTGTCATAGAAGTGAAATTTAAACACTCACCCATCGCGTCAACAGGATCCTATATTGGAGTGAATAGATATTCGACGTCGTCATAAATGCTACGAAATATCCAGTTTTTATAAGGCGATGTAAGAAATATTCCACCTTCTCTGATTAGGCCTCAATATGCAAGGAATTTGTCCACTCAAAATTGAAGCACACTACCCACATTTACATTCGAATACCTCTCTGCGGTTTCGATTCGAAAAAATGTGACTAAACTCATAGCTGGTGTATTATTCAGTCAATTGACACACTAGAGCACCGACGAAATCTCTCCTGCCTTACTAGTTGCTACTATCATCACCACCAACGCCGCATCGAAATTGTTATGAAGGCTCATCAGTATACCCTCAAGCCCACGTACTCTGAAATATCATGACTTGCTTATGGAACGCACTGCCGAGCTCTTTATTTCATTGTCATTATAACCTACAAACATTCAAAACCAACGTAGATCGCCATCATCTCTCTTTCTTTCCTCCTCAACTTTTCTTTGCCCGCGATGTGTGTAAACAATTTTAAGGGAATACAAAATCACCAGCGGTATCATTTGTCCTAAATCCCGAATTTGACCGTCTTGTACAGCTTAGAATGTATAAAAAGATGTGAAATCTTGACCCGAAATTCATTGATTAACTGAAGTCTGAAATCTCAAAGGTACGTGCCAAACGGAGTATAGCGGAGAGTTTTGAGATATTTCACATCAAATTAGCCAGGACCTCGTAAAAGAAAAACCTTTTCGACAGATGTTGAGCCCATATGAATACGGCTAAAGATTATTGTCCTGTCATCGCAAGTGCCTTTGTTCATCCATAACAACATGATGATTTAGTGAATAAATCCTGTTGGAATACCACCTCGGTTGCAGAAGTACGAGTATCTTGTTGTTGTCAGCTTTCGGGAAGTTAAACTGCACTTGTCCATACTGGGAGTAAATATTTTCATTGCATGAATGTAGGTTTTCTTCTTGCTCTATCTATTGCATGTAATTGTTTTTTCCGCTGATGCACTGGTCGGAGTCTCAGTCGATTTTGGAGAGAATCACGCAAGACAGAGGACTTTCCGAATAAGTTGCTGGCTTCACTTCCTTATCCAACCCCTCTAGCGAAAAATGCATACTCTATATCGCTTTGATGGCCATAAAACACAATTTCGACTACATAGCTAGTCCTGTTTAATTTATTTTTCTGTTCAAATTGTTGAGAGTGTCCCCCTTCTTTCAACTCCTTATTTCACTCAGCAAACATATAAGATTATGTTTTTAATAAAGAAGGAAAATTAAAAAAAAGACTCTTGCCCTAGAACTACTAGGCCCCTTGAAGCCCAGTCAACCATTGAAGGATCGGTTCCGTGAACCCTTCCCAACCTTTGCATTCACTTCCTTCTTCTCCAAAATCAAGGAGTATATTTATTTTACTATGCAAACCTCATTTACTTCATATTTTCGTCCTCCTTCCTTAGAAGCTTTTTTAGCCATTTGTTAGTTTTGTCCGCAATTTCGCATTCATTTAATTTCAAAAAAAAAAAAGAAACAAAACAAAACGAGAAAAGGAAAAGCAATGAAAACGACAAAAAAAATGTGAGGAAATGCAGAAAAATCACTTCTCAAAGAAAGCGCAGCATGGCAAGTATATTCGTATCAGGAGCAGGACTAGCAGCAGCAACCGTTCCCGACCTTTCGAAAACTACTCCGAGTGTACCACTCGAATAGAGTTTTCGAATTTTCTGTATATTGAGCAATTTCCCAGAAGTAAGCTCATCTCGAGTAGAACGAAATTTAAGTCTGTTGTTAATTAGCTGGTTAAATCAGAAAATGGCGTCAAAAGGACAATTAAAATAATGGAAATGACTTGTACTCTCATTCAAGGAAAAGAAGAAAAAGTTTACAAACTTTTCTTTCTTCTGCTGAGTGTTCTTGTTTTGGAAAAAAAAAAAACGACAACAAAACAATAAAAAACGGAGTAACTTGGGGCAAGTTTTTAACTGATTTCAAACTGATGGGACTTGATCCTTTGTTGCTATAAAAAATGAACATGGCTGTAATTAGTTCAAATTGTTTACACAAGATTAGCCTAGGAAGCAAAACCAATTTTAGTTTCTCGTTTCTCTTCTACTTCATAACCATGTTACGGTGGAAGTAGCACGATATTGTACAACGTTCTTCTGTTTTTCAATTATAAACGGTTGAAACATATAACATAATTGACTTATGGCACATATTTCTTGACACGGTGTTGTACGATAGAGATGGGATTGAGCGGCGTCAACCTGGAACTATGACAGCACATCATTTTATCTTCTATTGGTAGCCGCCGGGTAATTGAGCTACATATTTCAACGTATTTAGAGCTGAGCTCCTCGACAGAGCGGGCCAGGATGCTGAAGTAGAAATGATAGCAGACGAATCTTAACCTAATCAACTCCAGCTCCTATATCTTCTAAGGGAGTTATTGGCTTCGGAACATTCGGCTCCTTTTATTGAAAAGGCTCAAAGAGAAACACTAGCCCTATAGTTGCGAAATCAAAAAAAGACAACGACGTTTGAATTTTCACATGCCATGTTCGGGTTATGAACAGTCCAAGCACAGCCTAGAAACTAGCGCAAGGTATCGGCTATAAAGCAAAGTTTCTACGAGCTCCTCCACAACACATATGAGCAATAGCCTATGTATGACGCTTAGATTGCTTCAGGTGTGCCAGGACAGAAATTTCCAAGCTTAAGTCTAGCAAAGCTCCCGAAACTAACGACTTAACTGCTGATCTCTACAAAGAAGAAGGTCGTGATTAGAAACAGAGAATACATCAACTCATCAATAAAATCCGGCTTGACGAAGGTATGCACAACAAATGGAGTCTCTGCATTGTTTGTTCGATCTGAAGGAAATAAGATTCTCTAAACTACGGCGACTACAGGGGAATAAGTATCCTCAAAATCACATACTCGCATAAAATCCTGCCTGCTGTATTACGAGCATGCCCAAGACCATTCGTAAACAGTCTGACCAGCCCTTATCAGTGTAGTTTTAGGCCAGGAAAGTCCACCATGCATAAGAGGTTCACATGACAGCAGATTTTGTTAGAAACCCGGGAGTTCTGAGTCTATACACACCACCTTGTCACTGATTTCAAAGCCGCATGTAACAGCATCTATTGAGCTGAACTATACAAGTACATATCTAGTTTTACCATCCCTGGCAAGCTCACTCGACTATGCTGTATCACGATAGTGAATACGCGCTGCTCCGTCAAGGTTGGTAATGATAAAACCAAGACCTTCAACGTCAGAAAGGAAACTTTAACAAGGCACTGCGTTGTCATGTGATTTTTTCAAGATCGTTCCGTGAGACAACGCAGACGACGTCAGCTTAGGTGGAAGGAAGGTGACCTTAGCCAACTTCGTATGTGCAACTGGCAATAGGCCGCGCTAGCTAGAGAGGCATGTTAGCTGAGATTGTGGTCCACCTCGGACTGTAGCTCCATCTATGTAAGTAAGTTGATTTTATCTGAAGTAACGACAAGAGGGAATTAGCTTTGAACCGCAATGTCGATCGTATGTCCCTGAGCCTATACAACTTACATCAAAAACTGAAGATCTTGATACAGTCGGTGGCAATAATATGAACTCCGCCTGCCAGCCAGAAAGATTGGTTCAAGATAGGATACTCGCCCACTCGACAGAAATGACCTAGAATAGACATAATTAGGCGTGAGCATAACAAGTATGCAGGGCCGGATAGACTACTCACTGACCTATTAAAGTCAGTGGGAGATGTTAAAGATCATACAGCAACTTATTTCAACGACTTGGTGTGGGAATGGACACATATTGTGTTGTAGGACTGAGACCATTTATCAACGATCAGATTGGCCCCTAACAATTCGATTTTAGGACGAACAAGCCCACAATTGACCAAATATTCCGACTATGAAAGATGCTAGAGAAAATCCAAGAACTCGTCAATTTATCGACTTCGAGAGCCAAGTTGTTCATTTCCAGTTTTGCCATCCTTGCAAAATTCGCTAGGTTATACGGAATGACGATAGAAAGTCACACTGCTCCGTAAACACCGACAGCTTTGATGTGATACCTTGAAAGTCCAGGTTATTCGCGGTCATGTAACATTCGCTTTAGAGAATTGTAGGAATCTTCCAGGACTTTACAAAAGTCCGTGCACTTAGTTGCATATGCTGACGACAACAAGAAGGAACATACGACATCAACAAATTGGACAGAATGCCACAATAGGCAGCTAAGAGTTTGATAGGGATTTAGTCTACCTCGGCTTCGCTGAAAACCCAGATCTCGTAAGAAATCAGGCGAAGAGTAGCACTTGGCAGTTGCACAAAAATGAAATCAGGCTTTTCCAAAAAAAAAAAAACACACTAGGGTCTAGTGTCTCTATATATAAGTAGGACCCTTATCCAACCAGTCTTGTCCTATGGCACAGAACCATGAACTTTAGAGAAAGAAGAGCAAGATATCCTTGGCCGTTTTAAACGCTAGATTCCTCCACCGATTCTAAGTGTCGTTTGCGATGACGCGACGGTCTGGTAGAAAGCGATATCGACCTGATTAGAAAAGGAGTATCGGCCTCTTGAAATACCATAGATGAAGGTCCTGAAAAGAATCCGAGTGAGATGTTGAACTAAGTGGCAATAACGGCCAAACTAGACGTAAAATGGTTATCCCAAAAGGCTTTTACTGCAGTCGCAGTCTTATCGACCGCGATCTGGGCTCGAATTTTTGAGACCCCAACTAAAGCGTAGGCAGCTGTCGACGGTCCACTAGAAATGGGCTTCCATTCAATCCCCTCAAAACGGAGGTTCTTCTCTTTATGAGAAGTAGGAAACTGGCTTGTCTTGACTCATCATCACCACGAAGCCAAGTGTTTGAATATTGTCCTGGATAACAAACTTCTTCGAAAGCCTCACCGAGGAGGGTTCTTTGGATCTACACTGCTATGATAAGGCGAATTATACCCTATGCGTCGGTTGCCTGGTAAAACAGGTTTCCTCGAATGTATGTTACTGTTGCCCTTACCACACTCCAGAGAACAGTCTGGATCTGCTCTAGATGCAGTGTGGAACCTCCCTCCCTTTGATATTTATATCATGGGCTACTTTCTCAAAGCCATCTTCCTTCTAAAGAGAAGTGGCCTTTGGTACAAAACGCACTGGAATTTTGTTTGCCTTGCGCACCGACTGTCTTTTGAATCTGATCTTATGGACATGCCGTCTGATGCAGTGATACCAAAACTCCTATTGTGGAAAAATTACGAAATCGACTTTCCTTGGCTTCGGCCAGAATCTAAGCCAGGCAAGGAATTCATTTGGGTCTTCACAGTCTTTTTGAAGGACGATAATTTTGGATTTCAAATCTTGCGCCTGTTTTCTAAGCCGAGATGTACGCATTCTCGATCTCAGCGAAACTTTTGTGTATTGTGAAGAATCGAAGCATATGCATCTGTAGCGACAGCCAAGCTGCACTTAAAACCTTGCCGAACCCTGTCAGGAATTCCAAGATAATTTGAGAATGCCAGATTTCACTGAACGCACTCGGAAGGCTTAATTCACTGAGTCTTGCCGGGGTTCCAGTTCACAATGGGATCACGGGAAAGAAAAGAGCCTTGTTAGGCAAGGCTCAGAAGAAAAATTTTCAGGAACCGAACCTACGTTAGGTCTGCCTGCGTCCTGGGTTAGGGCTTCCATTGATAGTTGAGTTTCATATAAGCATAGCTCCAGATGGCATGACTCGCCAGGTTATCGGCAGATCAAATGAATGGTTCCCGACGTATCTAAGAAGTCACCTGATTTTTTGATGTCCCCTCAATAGGAAAAACTGCACGACGGAATGCTTTTGGTAAGCACTTAAATGTGCTGAGCATATGGTAAGTGTCATAACATTCTGCGACGTTTGCTCTGAAAGACGGAATACGCTCGCATCAGGCTGCAGATATTCGGCACGGATGTGGTGCGTGCTGATATAGTGTCAGTCAGCATATAAATCTTTCTTCAAAGGACAGACTAATTTCACTAAAGGGAACATACAAGGAGTACGACGGACTTGTTTTTTGACTGAGTGGTCCGTTCCGACAGAAAATAAAACTCTCCAGCCCGAGGAGTATTCTGTTCATGTCCATAGAGGAAACCTGGGTAATAGTGGCCCAAATATATAAGTGGAAGGGAAGTTCCATAATTTCAGAGTGTAGAACTGGAGGAATTTGCCCAAAGACAACGACAGCTGGAGAGGTTTAATACACCAGATTGTAGCAGCGTCTAAGTAAGTAAGTAGTCTTCTTCTACGTTCCTACAATTTTAGATCTGTTTACTATCGAGTACAGACAACCACTGAACAATGATTGTTGTGGCCTAAATAAAGGTATTTACCTCGTTTGGAAGGCAATTCTGAAGCGCCGATTAACGCTTTGGATGTCGCAGTGGATCCTAGCTGCTTGCCGACATCCATTTCAAAACCATCGCTGTACAAATGCAATTACTCCATATTGCTGACAGATGAAAGGCTCCGGCCAGAATTTCATAGAAGGACATAAGAGATAGTTCGGTATGTGAATAGAATACTCGATAAGTCGTCTTACAGTGCGTTGCTAATTATTGGTCTAAAATCGTTTCCTAGACCTATGTGTTCTGAACTATTTCCCGGTTTTTTGCTCTATTTTCGAAGACAGATTTTTTTCCAACATGGAAATAACGACCATAATCTGGTTGACAGTCCTCCAAATCATTTTAATGTCATTTAATAGCACTCCTCCATTACAAATCCTCCCCCTTATCTCAACGACGTCTTATCAATTTCGAATTTCTTTCAGAAACAACCCAATATTGGTTTTCATGTCATTGTATCTGACATTTAAAGTACATCTTCGGACTATCGCGCCATTGGCCATTAACATAATTTAATGCATCCTTTCGTCACCTCAGGCCGCACAGAAACAAATCACAAGGAGGATAAATTTCTAGTCCCCCAGGGAGAATCTTTTACACACGTACTCGTATTCGTACTAGCTATTACAGCCCTTCCTATCTGTCTATCCGAAGGAGGAATATCCGTACCATTATTCTTGATATCCCCAAAAATTGGGTGATTATCCTCAGCCGCACGCAGTCAAACTATAGAGATGAATAAATAAAGCAAAATACATAATTAAACCATTAACTCTGCAAGGAAGTCGATTGAGGAAGAACCGAAAGCACGAAAGGGATGAATGTACATATCCGTATCCTGGCAGAGGGAATTTTATATCTATTTGTAATCTTTTTTTTTTTTCGTTCTTTTAACGATTTGCCATTAGGTTCAGCCGTCTTTGCCTATAATGAGTGGCATAACACGGTGAGCGAAAGTAAACGAGACTGAACCCATTGAACACTTATGTAATAGTATCTCAACCCTATCCATTCACAGAGCGTCATCAACCCTGTCATTCTAGAACTCCCACCCACCGATCAATATTGAAGAGGCAAAGCAGATGTATGAGTACGAACATCCAACAGTGTATGCAGCACTCTAAGAGGAGAGAATACTTCTGCTGGTCCTGGCTGATGACTGTTCTGAGTTTGGTTCTGGTTGTCCTGCTCCTGAGCCTACTTGTCCTAATTCCGTGGATTAAAAGAGAGTGGATGCTAAAAGAGGATGAAGCATGCTTGGGTCTCAGGCCCGGGTGTCCCATCCCCTAGTTGCCACTAAATGATTTTATGCTGATACAATTTTCAAGCTAATGAAACACTGTAGTGTGTGTTTTCCAAGGGATGTGGGCGATGGTACTGGGTGGTTTAATGCGTTATAGCGCCATACTGTTAATAAGTGTGGCTATGAAGGAAAAGACTGGTACATGTGTATGAAACCATGTCTATATCTGGTGGAAATATATGTAATGTATCCTGGAAATAATTGCCACAGGATGCGGAAAGTAAGGCCTTCTGTTACTCTGCACAGCAGACTTCAGTTCGAAGGAATGGTGGTGCGTATACACCCCAGAGAAAACAAAAAAATCGGAGCAAAAAAAGCGAAAGAAATCGAAAAAGTAGTCGAGATAAAATTGCCTTCGCTTTTTGCCTCTTTTGGTGGAGTAGAACGACAATGACAACCACAACGACAATGAGAACATTGAGGACGTTGATGATGTTGAGAGCAAACGAAGCAATGTTGACAACGCCAATAACGCTGACAATGCTGACAACGACGGCGACTATTGCAAGTGTTGGAACATACATAAATGCAACAAAATATGAATAATGTAGAAGCATCCATAAGGATACCATTTACATATATGTTTGTGGGCTTGAGGCTGGTGCTGCTCATATTGTAAAAAAAATGCTCTTTCGATCGGTTTCAATGGTTTCGTATGATTTAATTTTATGCATCTCCGGGGAGGATGAGTGACCACACAAAAAATAAAAAATAAAAATAAATCACCGATAAACGAACAGAAAAACCACATTCAGCGACTCATGAAATTATGATAATATGGGGTGGTGAGAGCGTTTTCTCTGCTGCATGTTGATTGCCTGCTCAGGGCGCTAATTGAAATGTTTTTGAAGGGTTAACGCGCATTGGAATTTCATTGCAATTTTTTTTCTTACTTTCGAAATCAAATGGAATTTTGATTATAATTTCATTGGAGATATTTTTTTTTTGTTTTTTTATTTTTACGAATGTTTGCCTTGATTGTTTGCATTGCCTAGACACATTCGTTCATTCAATGAATGTGAATCTGCATTTTAACAATGTTTGCAGCAGATGACCCTAATTAATGGTGCTGCTCTGGATGTGTGATTTACACAGAACTTTTTGTTTTTATAATTAAAATGCCAGATTTTTTTATTATGTAGGTCCTCGTCTGACTGTGCTTTAATTTTAGGCGTTTTCATGACACTGAACTTGTGTCACTGATAGAGAGCAAGACATTGGCATATCTTCTTTTTTGTACTCTGCGAGCGTGTAAGTAACTCTGCGACTCTGTGGACAGTTGTAGGTACAACTCCATCCGCTTTCTTCTCCAAGAGAACACAAATCCCACATCGATGATGAAAGACATGCCCTTTGCACTACGACGACTTAAGCCTTGTCATTCCAGTTCTCTATGATGGACGTCAACTAAGCTACTCTATCTATGGTGAGTGTGCCAGAGAAAGCCCTCTACTACAATCTTGAAACATTGGGATCAAGACGAACTGCGAAGCTGCGATTCCCTTCGTCAATTTCGCTGCTACTGAAGAAGACATACAGACATAGGCCCAGAATGCCATTTTCCGAAGAGCACTGGTTTTTTAGAGCACTACCAGGTAGCGACTGCTTACTTGAGTATCGCCTTTATGTGTTATGCAACTACACCCTGAATGATTCGAACTGCAACCGACTTAGACTGCTATAATTTCCAAACCGTTCATGACAGTGAGCTCAAGTTTTGACACATGACAGATAATTTTATTATTTACAAGCCTTTCAAACGATTTGCGTCTCAGCTGTGTTGAAAAATTTTTATCCGCGATGGAATTCAAACGTGATAGTGTTATTGCTTTATATTTGGCTGGAAAACCACAAGTAGCTATCGTTAGAGCCCTCCAGCACCTCAACGTGAATAAATCATTTGTGTCTCGAACCATAGCGCGTTGCAAAACGCCATGGAGGTGGTCATAAAAAAACACCAACATCTGGTGGAAGTCGAAGAAAAATGGCTCATGAGCTCAACATATCGTTGGAACGGATGCAACACATACTGAAAAATGAGCTTGGGCTCAAGCCATCGAAGTTCCAAAACGCACACGATCTAACACCGCAACAGAAAAAAGTTAGAGTCGAAAGAGCGAAGGAGTTGCTACGCTTGCACGAAAGTGGTGAGATGCCGAATTTGGTTTTTCCCGATGAGTCGCCATTTGTTATTGAGCAATATGTCAACAAACAAAATGACCGAGTTTACTTGCCTTGAGGGGTCTTTCGAAAATTTACATCTTCGGACGGCCACCAGAAAGCAGGCAGCACCGATGGTGATGGTTTGGGCCGCAGTAACCGCCTATGGTCGCTCTCCGCTCGTATTTTTGGCCCGTGGCGTCAAAATTAATGCGATCGTATACCGTGAAACTGTGTTATAGCCAGTATTGAAGCCTTGGACAATTAATCATTTCAGTCGGAGACCGTGGACATTCCAACAAGACTCGGCACCGTCTCACAAAGCGCGCGTCAACCAAGATTGATTAAAAAACAATATTCCACACTTCATTTCTTCGACACAATGGATTGCAAATTCTCCGGATGCAAATCCGTTGGATTTCTCTGTCTGGGGTATTTTGAAGGCGAAGGTTGGCACTAAAAACACCAAAGTTTGGACCACCTCAAACAAGCACTTCGCCGGGAATGGGCCAAAATACCGCACAGCCACTTGCGTGCAGCGTGCGATGTTTTCTTCGGCCGTCTCAAGGCCATTATTCGCGCCAAAAGTGGACATAAAGTTGCAGTTCGAGTCAGGCACCCTGTAGTATGCTACCTTGAACCGAATATCTTATCTGAAGCGGAAGTCTTTAGTCTTATTCCAGGTCGCTTTTCAGTTGAATACCAATCCTAGACATTAAGCGAACAAGAAGCATACAGAGCGGTACTGCATAGACGGACTAGACCTGCTGGCAACTTCTTCTATCAGAAGAACTGCATTTGAAAACCAGTTCTCAGAAGAAAAACAAGGAGCAAAAAAAGCACGGGACTGAAAGAATAGAAAGATTCCGAAATGGCTACGAACCACGAGCTGAAGCCTCTAAAATGTGGACGATGATCAAAACGTCTCTGCTAGATAAAATGAACTGAAATGAATAATAAATGAAAGACGAAGTAAATATAGCTACGAGTATATCAAAACTCAAGTCCAATAAATCTGCTGAAACTGATGACCTACCCGCCGAACGATCCAAGCAGCGGGAGATGACTTAGTAAGTAGGTAAACACAAACTCATCAGCGAAATATAGTCGAACTCATATGCTCGATGAATTGAATTTCAGCATTATTTATCAGATCGGGCCTCCGCCCAATTACCAATGCTTCGCCCAACGATGACGTTGTTTAATAAAAAGCGAGGGCAGAGCAAAGTACTGGTCTTATCGTTACGGTTTTCAGACGACGCCACCGAAGGTTGCTACGATTTGACCAGTTACAAATTGCCGATCATAGGTCTTGTTGGCGGCAGGATCACCGGTAGTCCCCACCACGACTTAAATCACGGTACCTTGGGAGTCAGAAGCTCCCGGATCTGGGTCCGAGCTTGACTTGTTAAGGTACGCTCTCTTTTGGGAGCGTTATGGTGGCTGTTGTTTAAACCCAAATCGCGAGCAGGGTCTTCCTGTTGGTTCGACCCAATATAGAGTTGCAATAAGTACTGGGTGCTGTGACCCTAAGAACAGTAAGAGGTTTTAGGCCGGCCTGCCATAAGCTTAAGTCTACAAGACAGGTGTTTACGTTAAATACTTGACTCATTATTTATCAGATCCTCAAATTTTATCAGATCAAATTTTGGCAACTACAGCCTCCTCGACATTACCTACAAGATACACTGTGTGAGCGCTCAAAACCATTTGCCAACAACTGAATTGGTCTATATGTGTGTCTTCAGACCAGGATGTTCGATAACAGACCAATTTTTTACACTACGTCAGATCACCTGCTGGTCATCAATTTTAAGGCCACAGCATCTAGAGTCATCTCGACGAAGAAAGCATACTGATGAATTAGAGTCAGTAAAGCCCTCACTGATACCTGTGGTGTTAATAGTACCTGTAGTCAAAATGTCAATACCAATACCAGAAGGACACTGTTTCAAAAGTCCCTTCAAGCACTAGGAACGCAGTTGAACACCAAAGTCCTATCTCAAATATCTAACACGAATTTGGAGCAGAAGCATGCACTTTGTGAAGAATTGATAAGGCTATTTGGATAAACTTCGTTAAATAGAACAAATTAAACAATGACCAACTGTACGGATTTTACACTACATAATCCTGGTCAGAATAGTCAGCAAAATCTGGATAAGGCGACTACCTGGGAGAAGTTCCTAACCAACATCGGGATGACAGCCCAGTATAGAAAAGTTTAGACTCAGGAAATGGACTTTAATCAAATCAACGCGGGTAACTGAAGCCAGCTGCTTTTCAATCGAGCTCTAGTTAATCCACACCATCTAAAAGTAGGTATTACTGCTTCTTTCGTCGTAGATCTACAATACTTGCATCTGACAGAGACTCGTTAGCTGTCGCAAAGTTTTATTTTCATTCAAAAATAAAAAATAAAATATATGACATCACCTTCAACGAAGGGCAGTTGTTACACTTTTTCGTGTCGCTTCTGCCTTTATATAACTCTGCATACACAAAGTCTTGTTAAATAATATTTGGTTGAGCAAAAGTCTTGGCATTGCTTAAGTACTATGTAAGTTTCCAAATGTCGCAGTTATTTCCTTCAGTGATTTTTCCACAGGGATAACAATGTTGTTATGGCCCCAAGCGACTTACCCTCGGGTAGATAAAAGCTCCGATATCTTATCACTTTGGATCTGCCTATGTAAGACTTTGCAGTAAAAGGTGACACGATGTTAGGTTTTTTTTATTCTGTTTTTGAAAATACGCCAGCAAAGTCCAAGGCAGCAGAGAAACAGTCTGCAAAAGAAAGGAAGCCTGCACAGGCAGACGATACCATGTGACGAAGTTTGATATATGAATCGATAAACTCAAAATATTCTGATATTTGCCGAAGAAGAATCAAAAAATCCAATAAGTCGATAAATTGTTGGTGGACCCTGCTGTATAAAGGGGGTCCATTGATTTTACAAGCTCTGAGAAATACCCTGCAGGACATTTTTACTATTAGAGGCACACAAATTATTGCACCTTACTCTATTAGAGCGAAAGAAAATTGTTGGCATTGACATTGACGGAATTAAAAATCCTTCACCAATCATAAATGGACACTTTTTGATGTGAGAGCACAGGATTAGGCCGGTAGTGGAGCTAAAAATCAAGAATAGGTACAGTTGCCTTGAGAATGGATATGAATATAGCCTCTGATGTCTCGTTTTTAGTGATGTTGTTACAATTTCAAAAAGCGTTCGTTGGTTTTCTTTTGTACTCAAATCTACAGACAATCCAAACCTCTAGACATTGTTCTGTGATTTGAGAAATCATCAACACAAACGAATGCGAACTTGTGTTTTCAAAGCCCGGAAAGGACGATGTTTTAATCTATGAGCAACTTCTAACTAGAAAATTTAAATGATCACCCATTTCTCCAGATGAAAAAACTGCTACGTTACTGGACATCAGCAAAAACAGAGAAAACGATTTTCTGGCTTTTCCTCCTATAAAGCACCAGTAGCATCATTCTTGGTGAATGGCTACTAAATTAAAATGTCTATTCCTCAACTACCCCTACATCCCGAAGTTCCGGGATTTTTTTAATTTGTTCCTGCGCAATACGCCAGAAGGTATTCTAGAGGTCGTTACTTGCATGGTTCCTACTTTCGAAACTCAGTGTCACCAGAAGCAGCTACTCATGGGGTAATCCTAACGATTACTGCCTTGCTGTTATCTCGGACCAAAATTAACTATTTGTCTAAACATTAACTGGACAGGAAACATATATGTAGCTCTGACTGCATTAAAAGTTTGGGCATTGACTGTGTTTAGCTGCAATAGTTCGCCCTTCTTCACTTACGAGTCACATGAAGTACGAGAACATTGTTTCGCCTAATCGTAGGATGCACGACCCGCTGCCTTAATGCATCTAGGCTCAACTACAACCCATTACATTATTTCCCATATTGAATTTAATATATCATGCCTATTCCTGGTGGCTCGAGGAATAGTCCGTGTCAAATCAAATATTTTTTCAGCTGAAATGGACAGACAATTCTGGCGTCTTTCAGGTGAACACACTAGCAATGAGAGAAGCGGTCAACTAGTTACGTTGACCTTCGTATCCTTTTCAGCACCTGAATGGTATTGTATAATGAATTTGTGTACCAACGAGCGGTCCGGGGACAATGGCATGTAAGGCCATTCCCAAGGCAAGGAACTGAAGAGCGCTGTCGTCTTGATACTCGTCTCCTATTTCATTGCGAAAGCCCTAAGCGTAACCAAGAACTACGAGTACTACGATATACTCGCATTCCTTCCTTCAAAGGTAGATTGGAATAAAGAATTACGCGTAATAGTAGCCGGAAGATAGTTTTAATTTTATAATTTCTTTTTTTTTTAACAGACTTCCTGCACACTCTTTGTACTCTATTCAAATGCCTAAATCCTTTATTCACCATCAGGCATTCACAGATGTGTACAGATACGAGTACTTAAAGATGAAAGCAAGGATCTACTGATGCATCAAATCGCCTGCATAAAATATTTTATTTCACCCCACTGCTCCCTTTTTCCAGAGATATTTATTCAAGTGTGGTAGACAAGTTCTCATTAAAATGCAAATGCATCGAGAGTATGCTTGTATACTCGTACATCCATAGGTTTCTAGAGAAATGCAACAACCCTTATAGAGCACCAGACTAGAACTCTATCTTTAGTCGGCCTGGTACATAAATTTAACCATAATCTTTCTTGCACTCAATTCAATAGATGGATAGACGAAAGATATGTGAAAGAGAATACGTAAATATTCGTAGAGGACAAGAGTTGAAGTTTCAAACATCCACATGTGCACCATATAGGCTGTTTGAATTCATTTTATTTAAAATTCAAATCGATAATGTCATAGAGGACTTAGGATTCAGACTTAAAGAGTGATCCGCTTTGAAAGACTTACATATAGGGTGTCAGAGGATAGTTTCTTGACTCGGTTTTGCACTCAGAACCTATACAAAATATGATTCGTTGAAAGATGTCTTATCCATATGGGACAAGCCTTGCAGGAGTTTCTCAAAGAAGGATGTTCAGCACGAGAGTTTCCTCGATGGAATAAAGATAAAATCGCATCTGCAACCAGGAGAGCGTATGCGCTTCATACGAATATCTATCATTGTGAATTGGAGCAAGATTCCAAAAGAGAGTGCCTATATAGACAAGTCTATAACTAAAGACAGCTTTTTGATTTCGGCCTACTTGCCGAAACATACTTGATTTCGGTTTTCAAGACAACTTATTTCGACTTCAACTATGTGCCCGATTCACAAGAAAGGAAACCCTTTAAACAGGGCCGCCTGATGCCTAGTGTTGTTAGCATAGCGTACAAGCTCTAGTCCACCGTAATGCGTCACCACCTTTATCCGATTCAAGGCCCCATATTTCTAGATTTAGCATCCCTGCTAAGCGCAGAATGGAAATGGTCTTTGACTCCATAAAAATCGGAAGAAATTTCACCGAGTTCTTTTATGTCAAAGAGGAATTGGACGAGGTGATCTGACTTCTTTGACATTGAATAGTTGTAGGAAATACGCAAGCCAATACCAGAGGCACAAATTGGTTAAGCTGTGAAAGATGGCAAAACCATGTGTATTGTGTGTCCCCAACATTAAAGAATTGAAACGTTGAGGTACCCTTGTCTACCTCGGGTCCGCTATCAACTTTTATAAGAAATCAAACGAAAAGCGCCAAAGGGACTCCATATTACACCCTTATCATCTAAGTCTTGCTTTATGATCCAGAGGCACGCATGTTAACGAACGAGGATTAAGATACTCTTAGCTTGATCGTTTTGAACTCAGGAGTCTTCCTGTGATTTCTAGCCCCGTTTGCGTTAGCAAGATTAAGAGAAGAAGATATAACAGCGAACTTTACCAGTTATACAGCGAACTCGTCATGGCCAGACTAGTGTGCATCAGTTGCCTGAGAAGGCTAGGATACTAGATATGTGAAGCAAATGGATATTAACTCACTCCTCTGAAAAGCCTTTGAACGACAGGGGCCTCAGCAATCTTATTGTGCATTGGCCAGAGACCCTAATAACGAAGCAATTCTTATGGTCTATCTCTGTAAGAGGAAACATTCGGCGAGATATTTAGGTTCCTGGCATATTAGCAACGATTACATAGCAACCGTAATCAACCAAAACCATCCAAAACCTGGAGCAATACCTAAATATCGATACCCGGAAGAAGAATGCGAATTCCTAGACAATCCAGAACAGAATAGTCTCTAGCGATTTCGTGAACAAAGGGAGCGAAAATAGAACTAAGGTACTCGTGTAGAACGGAAGCAGAATAAGCACTGAGCTTCCGTTGGATTTTGTACGACTATCCCAATAAAACCATCCATCCAATTATCCAAATAAGCTCTTCGTTCCACTTACAGAAAAGTGGGTAGATGTTGGAAAAAAAAATGAACGGCACTGATGACCAGCGAGCAGAACAAACTATTTCAATTGGAAGGTAATGTGTAAGAAGATCACTAACCAATCTTGCCTATGTCAAGACTTAAGCCGAATAAGATTGTCAAATCCATTTTATAGTCTGGAGACTTCTTAGAAGCCTCGGAAAAAGGATAATTCAAGACTTCGCAGTACATACAATAGATTTTTTGCAAAATATGAAAGGATGGATCACCAACGAACAGCATTTTAAATTGTTTTAAAGATGTCGAAATAAGGAAACTAAGTCGTCCATAGAAATTACCGACTAGGTGGGCATGGTAAAAACACACCTCGCACCCAGATTGGCACAGCTTCAAGATAATAAGAGGTCTTGACTAAGTAGACTCTGCTGCTTAAACAAATGATGATGTTAACATATGTTAGAGCTCTATTAAATTCATGATTTCCAGGTTCAGACTTTAAGGTTAAGGCTTTAAAGCACTGGGCTTCTATCCTTTCTGGAAAAAAAACGAGCACACGCAAAGTGATCTTCGGGCTTAAAGTTTGTATAAGAACCAGTCTGAGTTGTACGAGTACATACGTTAACCTCAGACCAACCCGTGAGCCAGTAACTAAGTTATTTAGAGCACATGAAAGGCAGCACCATCCCTAAGATTTAGCTCGGAGGCTATTCGCCGATCGGGTACCCTAAATCCTCCACAGGTTCTACCGAAGCTTAAACTTGCTATGGTGCACTGGCTATACACATTGATGATAAGACCCATACTTACATATGGCGCACTAGTATGCTGGAAAGCAAAAAACAAGAAAACGGTTTACGGAAAATTCGCGGCGGTTCAAAGAACGGCTTCCATAGCCATTACAGGTGCGCTCTGTACCACCCCTACAGCAGCATTTGACACCTTTCTGCACCTTACACCGCTCAATTTACAGATCAAAAAAGTTGCTGACAACAGCGCCATACGACTCACTAATTTGGGTCACTTCAAGAGCAGTCATTTCGGATACGGCACTGCCAGGCAATCCAATTCTAATGGATGAAATTCCTTCCTTGGTCGACTTCGACATCCAGAGAGGGAGAATTGGCAAACAAAATGCAATACTCACAGAAATTGCAACGTTCACAGATGCCTCGAAAACAGAGGAAGGAATAGAAGACCCAGAACGAAGAGTGTCTATAAAACTACCGGACAGAAGCTGTGTCTTCAGATATCGCTATCTACGTCAATAGCCAGGGCGCACTTAAGGCAATGGAATCGACCAACATGATTCGCACAGTGCTCAAAGTATTATGCAGTCAGAACCGGGTGAGACTGTGCTGGGTGCTAGGACACTGCAATATAGAGGAAAAGAACTAGCGGATGAGCTTACAAAAAGAGGAGGGCTACTCGATAATAATGACGTTGCTAACATCAAACCACCCCTTTGCATAGTAAGGGGCACTATCAAGGAAAAAATAATAAAGACTGCCAACCTAATGTGGTCAGGTCTTGAAGGACACAGGGTATCCAAGGCTCTCTGGCCACTTTTTGATGGTAAAGATCTAGGGAGTTCATAAAATTAAACTGGAATAAGCTTAAGACAATAACAGGAATCCTTACAGAACACTGTCTCCTGCGGAAATACACAAAGCGATTCAAATTGGCAGATGTGGATATTTGCAGATTCTGCAGTGATCTGCAAGCTATTGACGACATAACATACATTCTGTGTGAATGCGAATTAGGGAAATAATTTTTTGAAAACCTAGAGGAAATAGGCAGCAGGAACTTCAAAGGCCTTTCGGGCTTTTGCAAAAAAATTGGATGTTTCACTAGGGATATTGTTTAGGTTTTTGTCATTTGAATAATAATTCAACTGGCCCCACAAGGATCTCGATGGGCCCGTTTTGGCACCTAGAGTCTGTGTGATGGCGTATCCATCACACCCCTGTTTTAAGCTAACCTTAACCCTCTGCCGAAGCAGTTGCGCAAAGCGTTGTGCCAAGAGTCTGTCAAATACTTTGCAATCTACATCCAGAGTAGCAGGTTAACACTTTAGAGAATCACACAGAGTCGAATATATGGGAGACTACTTCTGCAGATTCTATTGTGACGATGAAGACTGACTCTCCAATTTTAAGTAGAATGATCCATTCGATTTGATAAATGATAGGCAAAACGTCATTTGAATAGATTGAGAGCACTCATCAATTCGTAGATTTGGACAGATGGATGGAATCTTCGCATGATTTAGTTGCTCCACAATAAATGGATCCATTAAATGCGTCAACTTCAGGGACCTAAGCACTGCATACGATACCCTGTATACCGGATTGTGGATCTTGGATAAAACCAACCTCTCTTTATCGATTTCAAAGCCACCTACTTCATATAACATCGCTGCCAAGTTCGTCAATTTGTGCAGGATGGAAATGAACTCCATAAGGATTGGAAATAACATCACTAGCCTAGGACCGGATTCCGAATTCCAATTCCGATCCATGTAGAGCAAGGTCACAACCAACTTAGGGTTTGGAGCGTAGATTCACGCCGAACTGTAGCATCACTACTTACGTAGGCATAATTTTAAGTGGCCTCAACGAATTTGTTATATAAGGCCAAAAAACAGCTGGCAATCGATGTAGCTAACTAGAGAAATTTGTTGCGAAAAACTGACCTGAATTAGGCCCACAGTTTCCTGCAAAATAAATATCGTCAAAAGTATGTTAGATCCTAATGTAGATAGCACCAAAGTCTAAGGATAAGCAACTTTTCCACACGTGACATGTGTCAATATAAGAGTCTACAAGTTCCACTCCAAGATGTCCTGGGCAAGCCTTTTTATTGGCGTTCTGATTTGCACCAGGATTAACAACTAAATGAATATTCGTAGCACCACAGACACTTATGAGGTATAAGCATTTCAAGCATTGAACCAAAAACTCCATAGAGACACGAAACTTCTGAGAATTGCCATTTAAACACAAGTGACCAATGTGATGCCACAAGGATTAAATTCCAATTCCACAGTATAATGCAAATTGTGTTAAGTAAGTCCTTGGTATTTCTCCTATTTATAAATATCACCTCTTGATCTGAGCAAAACACTGACTAATTTGTCTACTCCTTTTATCTTTTAAAGACCACTTAAGTTCTTCTCTTAAAGGATGCCCACATACCCAACCAGATGTGTATTTTCAGAATAACTAAACTCCCTCTTTAAATACACATCCCTCAAGACAACTTGATTACATGTTTAAAAGAAGCATGAAGTATGCATAGAGAATCTATGGAACCATCATATCCTGCATATGTATATGAATACCTTCTGCCTGGACATGGAATACTTTAGATGAAGAATAACCCTGGGCAAGTCATGCATCCTGTCGTTCTAAACACCACACAAGCGCTCACATCAAAAAAGGAAAAATAAGTTCAATTCGTTTTTTTTTTTTTTTTTTTTTTTTTTCTTAAACTTGAGTTTATCTGTGTCTTGCTCCTTTTAGGTCTCCTGGAAAATCCTCCTTTTGGACGAATCGTATCACAGATTGTACAAAATGAACGTTTCGCAATCCCCTTGGGTATTTGCTCGTCGTATACATTTTCTGCTGGTATTACTCTGATGCACTTGGTGCGCCTCTGACTCTGGCTGTGGCAGGGCAAGAAGTATCTTAAAAGAGTAAAACGAGAATAAAACTCTGTAAGGCTATCATTAGATAAATTGCAATAATGGTACGTACACAAGGATTCTGTACAATATTTTTTTTATTTTTATTTTTTTCCTGTGCGACCCATATATGAGTTTTGTATCTGACTATCAAGTGAATCATGTCGACAAAGTTATTTCAAATCCTGCAGACGATTTTGTTTTTCTTCTCTGGCTCCAACTAACTCGTTGCAGGCAAAGTATGACGTGACTTTTAAAACCTCTGTAAGGATAGTACTTCGAACTGGGTGTCCCTATGTCGTTTCTACTGCAACTACGTGTGTTGTCTTAGTTGTGTAAATAATTTGAAGCCCTCGGAGGCGAGAGTTATGAAAAATATTGCACCAGAGTGCCATGCTGGAATGCACGTACTGTTAAAATGAAAATTGAATTAATTTTCTGAGAAAAAGGACGACAAAACGTGTCTTAAAGGATGAAATATGATATTTCTATGCAGACACCTATGGATGAGGTTTGAGAATGTAAGAAAAACTGAAGTCAGTTTTTGGAGTGCTACAAGGTTGCTTAGTTGGGCATGTACTTTGTACACTTTCTCTTAAGGCTCGCTGTTGGTGAGGAGATAATTGAAGTTGCAAAGCTTGCATAGAGTGCCACACTATAGTGGAGCATGTAGTGAATAATGTCACAAATTGTAGAACTCAGATCGTTCAGCATTCCCGTTTGGCCGTATCTGGCATTGCAATTTGCAAGCGATACATTCTACCTAGCGTTTTTGACAACAACTTAATAATGATGAATGCAATATAGGGTTAGCTTACCAGAAGGCCTGAGTGTCCAGTAATGACAGCAAGCCTCTCGGAACACTATAGCTTAACACAATCAACACTATACTAACGAGAACGTGAAACGGTATACACTAAAAAGGCGGCATCTAGACATACACCCCCATTATAATGCTGCTGAAAGTGAAGCAGTCGTTTATTCGGCAACGTAATATGAGCATTCCTCCCCAGGTCTTAGGACTCCGGATATTTTGACTTAACTCCGTGGCAACCAATCGATTTGTGACTGAACATGGCCTTGGTATTTGGTACAAAAACCCGACTCAACAGTCAAAGCCGAAGAATCACGGCAAAGTGAACTTTAATCTCACTCAACTTTTTCGAGACACGATTGGTTCAGAGGATATTCCTCTAAACACTAAAAGCAGTCATACCGTCTACACCGCAAGACTGTTTCGTAAAATGTGGAAAAAGGTGGTTCCTATGCAAGACTACTTAGAGAGAGGTTCGCTCACAATGGCGAAAACTAGACCGGAATTGGTGATGTTTTGGTTGTCCCACTTGATATGGCTTTACGTCCCGTCGAATATGCTAACATGTGGTCTTTATTAAAATAACTGAGTAAGCTAAGTCCTCATTTTCCAGCGCGAAGGGATTTCTTGCAGCAAACTACCCGAAAAATTATTCAACGCTGTCAAGGATGCATGCGGTAGAATAATAATAGAATGCATGCTCAATACATGTTATGTCCGATTCCAGCAAAAAAGGAGGTAAGTTCCTGTGAGGTGTTGCACTGTTTTTGTGACTACAAAGGGAATGACGGAACGAACCGATCTTAAGTTAAATAAGCACCAGACGGAGTACTACTATCCACAAACCGCCTGGAACTAAGCGTCACGACTGCTCTAATCCTGCAAATTCATGTCATATCTGGCTATGGAACTGCCTCTTTTTTGAAAAGCTTAAGTAAGACGCAACCACTTCTGTCGTTGGATAATTTATGCTCTTCTCCATGAAAACCACCGTGTGTCCAGAAGGTCCTAAAGATGTTGCGTGGGTATAATACTTGTTACTATTTATTGTAAATATTTGCATCCTTCTCATGATTGTGATGGTTACTGCCTTAGTTTTGCACCTATATAATATCACGGGCATGACGTTGGAACGAAACCATTCTAGCTTGGTTCATGATATATGTTCGACAACATTCTAAACACAGGCTTTGCTTCACCGATTCGGCTAGCTTTGTCATGTAAGGTCACATCATCGGTCGACACAGTATTTCCAAGATACTGTCAAAAGAAAAGAAGCAGGACATCCGAACGTCAATAGGAACAATGTGGGTGATAAAATGGACCCTTGCCGTACGCCATTCTACTTCAATAGAGGCGAATACAACAGTTTCGATAGTTGGGGGACATGTACGAGGGTTGTCTGAATAAATCTCAATGCAACGCCCTGGCAAATCTTCAAATCAGCGTCAAAAGGAAAATGCAGGAGAGGATTACCACATCGTGACGCACCCAAGTGAAAAAGGAGCCTGACTGTAGCGACATTTACATACAAAATATCTAGCTCTCAATGCGCAACGTATGCTCCTTCTCAGCAAAGCAAACCAAAGTCTTTTTAAACTCGATGAGCACAACCCGAAGTAGCTATCGATGTTTATAGCGTTCCCAAAGTTGTTCCGCAGGAGAGAACGGAGAGCTGCCTGTTCAGTTTGATTAACTATTTACACTACGGCCAATCCTAGAGAATATATAAGTATATGTACATACTTGCTATACGCACTACCTCTTTATAGATTTGAAGGCCACATATGACGGCATCAATAGACATGAGCTATACCGAACTATATCTAAGGCTTCATAAGGATTGGAAGCAATCTCACCGAGACCTTTGATGTTAGAGAAGGGACAAAGTGATGCGCAGTCCCGCAGGAAGTGGCACTCTTATCAGAAATCAGACACTTGCCAATCCCTGTTTCATTGGTCTAAAAAGTCAAATGATTTATACGGTCTGGTAAGGAAACACTAACCAGACCATATAGGTATATCCCATGTTATTCGCCCCAGTCCCGGTCTTTAAAACGTAGGATTCTTCGAGTAGTTTTTGGTTTTGTTTGCATTGTACCAGGAGATATAACAGCGAACTCTATCAACTGGCCAAAAAAGTAAATAAAGGTCCTCTGAAATGGATAGGACATGAAGGGTAGATGAACATTTTGATTCCTACTTAGAGGGACAACGCAGTCGAAGAAGAATTTGCCTTAGGTGGAAGGAGACTTGAACTATCGATGCGGACTAAATGGAGCAGTTTAGTGGTTGAGGAACAAGTTTACTTCGAACTGTAGAATTGTCTAAGTATAAAATTATGGTATGAAGAGGTTCAGATGATTCAGATTTAGAGATCCACTTCTGGATCTGCAAATTCGGAGGGATAACAAGAACGTCTCTTAGCTAATACTCAAAGTACTTAACACCAAGAGTTTCGCCTTGTACAACTTTGCCCCAACATTCCCTCCCAATCCACTCTTTACTACTACTATAACAACAGCTATCATATTTAGTGAAACAAATCATTTTGCAGGTCCTTTTTATTTATTTTTAATCCTTCACATTAAATCTGCTGATCCCTGCCAAAAATAAAAACCAAATTAAAAATAACATTAATTCTCAACTTTATCTGCGACAAAACGAATCTTAAAATTCCTTATCCTTGGCAACATCCACCTCTCATTTAACTTGTACGATTTATCTAAAAGTATGCAGAACAAATAAAAAAGGAAGAAATCTACCCAAAAGAAAAGGAAACAGACCAAACCATTTGAAAAGCACTTAATCCAGCAGAGAATGCTAATTTCATTCCTTGAAACATACGATTTCATTTTAAATGTTTAAACAAGAAACAAAAATACCAACAAAACCTGACATAAAAGGAATTAAAAACCACGCCAAGCGCGAGTACCGCAGGTGCAAGGATTCATAAAAAGCCAGAAAAAAACAAAACATGGGGGAAAAAAAACGATTAAAATTCAGAAAAAGGACATTAAAAACGCATGACATTCTGTCATCTTGTTTCATTTAAATTTCCTCTTCTACACTCGTATCTAGATACGTACATCCGAAATTTAGTTTTTGTACGCGGTGGTGTGGTGTACGTGAATTCAATTGCACACTAGTCTGCCGTTTGCCTTTAGGGGTAGCCCCTGCGTAATACCCAAATGGTTTGCACAAGGATTTTTTTTCTCTGACCAAAAAGGCCCGGTCAGGCTTTGGAGGGTTAAAGGATTTTTTCGGTTCTATAATTTTTTTTTTTTTCGTGAATTTTCTTTTTTTTAGTGTTGGAAGCAGATTTCGTTTGTGTTGATACAACGGACGACATACTAATTGACGGTAAAGTTTTCATATAGAGTTTGGATATAGAGAGAACGCTTGCTAGAACCTACTGGCAGGTTGACAGGGATCCTTCATGAAAGTTTGCTCGCAATTTGCACGTTGGAATGTAGGTCCTGCTGTTTGGTTAGTGTTATGTGTGCATATTTTATTTAGATATGACTAGCGGGGATGAAATGCGAATCCAAAGGGATGAAGGCCGCATGAAGTTTGGCTAGTGTTTGCACTCTGATATTTTGTTTGCTTTTTCATTAGGATGGTGGAACGCATATGTGCTATGCACCAGCTTTGAGTGATATGAATAACTGAATTATTTAGACTCGTTAACGATGGATACAGGAATACGAATAGACGGGAATCGAGAGGGTTTTTTTTTCCCCCAGAAAAATATACAATGTAGATGTCAGTCTATGATTTAGGGATTATGTGTAACCAGACTGGTATACCAACTATGATCAATAGAAAAACTATGTGTCGTTCCGGAAATACCCAAAAACTCACTGAAGAGATGGTCAGTCGTTTAAATAATTTAATAATTTTGTCGCTTAACTGAACGAATAGTATTGAAGAGTGCACAGTTAAATTTGGCTTTGATATCGTCGTCGTAAATGTTTTTAAAGACTGAGGTACAGGAAATAATGTCAGTTCATCACAGGAATATCCTCTTCAAGCAAGTTATAGAGTCTTCTTTCTAATTTGGCAGCTAATTCAACCAGTAAGCCTCCTCCTTATGGAACGAATAGAAGTATAAGCCAGAACCTATCCGTGAGGAGGACAATGCTCAGTGCATACTTTCTCGACGGCGGTCCTGAAAGATATTTCCTCTTGCATCAGAGTTTTCTACACAAAAAAGTTGACCATGCTCCCCATGATCTTCAGCAGGAAGCAAGTCATTTTGATGGGTCTGCACTCTGCCGCACTTTCCGAGGATCATCTTGACAGATTTTCGGTAAACAGCCCTCACAATCGCCCACCTCAAAACTGCCAATGGTAACAGAAATCTGTAGACTAAAAGATGGTCTATAATCCATGTAAACCTGAATGCAAGGCTTTCCCTACGAACATTCTCCCTCCTGCTTCGAGAACGAAAAAAGCACAAGATTTTCGATCGCATTATCAAACGATTGTAATTACTCGTACCAGGACATTAGATACTTTCGAGATGGAAGGGTTTTGAATAACCTAATTGTAAGATGTTAGCGATCCACACATGCACTTGACTCTAATCCTGTGTAAATCTCCGCAGTAGGACAATGATTTAAGTCGATTGGAAGAAGAGTGCCTTACACCGACATGATTGAAAGACAACATCACTTCACAGATCATTTGGCTGATCTACCCTGTTGTGCAGCATAGCTGGAGATATGACAGCAGTACCAAGGCATCATAGTGCGCCTTATCCGGCACTAATAGCAATGACAGATACCAGTTGCGCCGATAATCTGGACAGAAGCTTTGTATGAATCTATAATAAAAGAAGAGCCATTCCAGTTTTGTCAACTTAAATATCCTAATCATGGAGACGTGTCAGTACATTTGCCATTTTCCAAAGATCTGCTGCGTTAGTTTTAGTTTTAGTTTTAAATGCATTTTATTTCTTAAATCATTAATTCTTATATACTAACAAAAAATGCTTAAATGCTAGCTTAAAATTACTTAACAATCTTATACTAACTTACTGGCCCCACACAGGCACTCTAAGCTACTCTAAATTCTTATATCTATGTCTTTCGACTTTATTTACATTTTATTGAAATTCGTATATATTTTGTATACTTAAGACCCAAAGATCTGCTGCGATCCAGCAGCTAATGTGCACCAACTTCGGCAGATAATCGCTTTGTTACTCAAGAGTTTGCTGCCTAGAGCCCTTCACTGTGAAGATTTAAATGTCTAGGCCGCAGCTCTTTACTTGTATGCAAAAATTGTCCACTTTGGTCAGCTTCTGCAGTTGATCTGCGCAGTGTTTTTCCTTTTTCTTCCACTTTTCCATGACTTCCTTGGGGGTGGATGTTTCCACAACATTCTATTTCTGTCCAGAGGAATTTGAAACTTTGTCCTCCAGTTGCATTCCGACCTTATATCCAGGGGAAGCCACAACTGGATATAGTTTTACTGGCGAATTTAAACAATTTTGTCGATTTCCGTCCATCAGAGTTACTCTATTTGATGATAGTTGCACCGGGTTCACATGGACATATCACATGGACATTAGCCCCAGAGATGGCAGAAATTTTCATAGTTTTGACCGCAACAGAAGAAAAGTAGACAGCTACGGCTACTAGAGACTGACTGGTTTCAGCTGGGGTGAGAGTTGCTGATCTTTTTCTACTCAATCAGGCCCACATTTTCATTTTCTTTACAACCTCTTTCAATCAACGTTTAGGTTGCAGTTCTTCACAGAGTACCTTATCTGGAGCACGTGTAAAGCTATTAGAACTGATCAACCGCTGGCTGTCTAATTTGATCGCGTCTAAGAGTAGTAGTAGGCTATTAGATATCAGCGCCTGGATCGATATCAGCGCCTGGATCGATAGAGCGTTTGAAGATATATTGCTTTCTGGCCTACGGAATGCTGGTCTTAACTAGAATCTATGCCCTGGTCCCCTTCGATAACATAATAATAATTGCTGTTGCAGGTACTACCTCTATTCTGTCCTCCATGCCTAAAATACATGTCTTCCAGGCGATCTTTTCAAAATCTTAGGCCTTAGGTTAGGTTCGATTTGCGACTTAATGTGGTAGCTGGAGTCGAATGCACCCTAGACCTCATTTCACTTAGGTCTGTGTAGACCCATTTGATGCCCGGACAGTGGAATTGAGAGAGAATAGGAATCGGATTTCGGTTGCTAATTTTGTCGCTTGGTCCTTGAGCGAATCTAATATGGTGGACAGAATGCTGGTATAGTGAATACTACAACCTCTTGCGTTAACTAGTATATTTTAACGTTTGTGTTCTTTCCCATTTGGATAAAATAGATCTCTTCCAATCCATTGTAAAAAAAAAAACAATGCTATACTTTTTCACTGTGATTTCCTGTCAAAGAATCTACGCAGAATCGCCAACAGAGAGAAAGTGGCGCTGCAATCAGTAAGAAAGTGATATACCACCGAAAAATTGCAAATCTCAATGCCAGGTATGTTTCGTGGTATACTACCTTTTAACTAGCACTTAAGCCATCGTGTTGCGTCAGCGAATCGGAAAGAAACAGATGTAAATGGAACATCAGATATCTCTGAGTGTTCTTTAAATTCTCTGTCTCAAGTTACTGAGGCTGGGACAGAAAGTGGAGGGTATCCTCCCGTGAGCCCACGTCCGCACAGCCTCGTTACATGGGCCATCTAGAAAATGATGGCCTGTGAGTAATCCAACAAGCGTAGATAGTTCAGCTCTGTCTTTCAACATAATCTTACTTGCTTTGGATTTGCTGAATTAATTTGTAGGCCTTCCTATCCCTCAAGACATTCGAATGGAAATAATTCTTCCAAATATCAGTCGATGCTGTATGATGGCTGTACTGGCCTGACAAATTCAATAAACTTTTCATTTTTAGAAATTGAATCGCCGATGACTTCAGTGTAAATTCTAATAACTTTCATTCGATTCGGAAGACGTTTAATGCTATTAATTTGCTGCATCCTCCGCACTTTACACATTGCAAACTACTCAAACTTTTCTACTTTTCATATGAAAAAAAACGAGTCTCTAGGCCGCACATTATTCTTTCCGTTAAGAACCGCTCCATTTCTGTAGGCTTTCCATGTTTTACGTATACCTCGACAATCCATATCTTTATATCCCACGAGAGCCACACTCTTACGTAATGTGCAACACATAACTTCGAATAACGACGAAAACGAAATGTTGAAGAACCTTGCTTCGCACGAAAGCTCGTCCTTCAAATTGTTGTTTCACAAACATCCAGTATAGGCAAAGGCACCAAGTCTAACTCTCCACCTACTGCTTTGCTTTGCAATTTTGTGCATAGAGAAAGGGACATAAATTTTGAACGGCGAGAGAAGAAGAAACTCATCGAAAGAGTAGTGTGTTTTTAGTGGTTTTCGGTGCATAATTTGGGAGTTGAACCCAGACTTTAGGCGTAGTTTTCAACAAAAAACAACGATTCATAGGAATGTACACCTTTGGTTGACACTTGATGGGAATTTGTGACATATTTAGCGCATTTGTCTAGGCCATGATCTTACATATTTTGTCTAAACCCTTCGTTTCCGTACAGGAAAGTAGGTCTCAAAACTGCTCATAGAACGCCTTCTACTCGTTATCAGTGGATGGTTCCGTCGAGATGCTCGTCGCCAAATTTTTAAGGGCTTATGCCTATGAACGGCTTATGTATAATCATTTCGACCCTGAGACGAAGAGCATCCGCAGAGCATTCTCAAAACTAATGTTTCCAGTTTAGTTTAATACCGAACAAACAGAAGGCTTGCGACGAGGCTGCATTTTCTAAACATAACCATCATCCTTGTCTCATTAACCTCGAAAGTGATCTTAATTTCATGGATATCACTTGGAGAAAGCACGGAGAGTCACAAAAATCACCCAACATGATTTTGGAGGATTAATTATCACACTGCAAAGGTCAGGGAATCAATTTCATTTAACCTTTTGCGAATATAATGGCCACCTAGCAGTCTTCATGGCGACAATACTACTATTCCATTAGTAATCACTTTGCTGGCTGCTAACCAAAAAAAAGTCCTCCAACTTCCATGAGCCTCAAAACAGCAATTTATTTGTCCAAAGTATCCACGAATGGAACCTCTAAAAAAACAAAAAAAAAAAAACTGCACTCTTCTACGTATCCCAGCTCTTCTCTTGACCTTTTCAGCAATTTTCTATTGTTCGCTAGATAAAAGCCATTGATAGGTACTACCTTCCCCAAGTGAGAACCAAGGAACTAAGTAGAAAATCACAACAACAACAACAAAAAGGAGGAAAACCCTGAAATTGAAGTAAAATGTACCATTTTCCTTGGAGCACATCTTAAATGCCTTGACCTTGTGCTTTTCTTTTTTTTTCTCATCCAACCAACCCCGACGATGATGATAATGAAGAAGCGAAAAACAAGAATTCATTCGTTTTTTGCCTTCGTCCTCAAGTGCACATTCTCCGATTATTGTATTAGTTATTGGTAAATTCTTCACAAAAGAATCGTTGGATGTGGATCTGTACGTAGGTAGGTACGGATGTTGTATCCATATAAATAAAAAATCGAAAAAAATAAATATGGCGCTTAAAATTCCAGGAAATGTGCAAGAGGAATGTCAAAGTTCATGTTTATCATGTGTCTCTCTGTTCTCGAGTATTTTACTTTTCGTCGCACAAACATATCCGTAAATGTTCCCGAAGCCGTAACTTGAAACTTGTATTCGGCCCCGGGTACCCAATGCAAAACCAGGGCAGCAGGACTGGAAACAGAGAAGAGCAAAAAAATTCATTGCGTCATCAAGGATTCGACGAGTGCAAAGGGGCTGGAGAAGAACTGAGAAAGGGATGCTGTACCCCCAACGATTATATCAGCAATAACCATTCGAACATAAAGATGGCAGAAAGGATCAAATCATATGGAAAAAAGGACATTTCCCCTCGTGATTCATTTTTAATACTTTTCCTTGTGTGTGGCCTTTACTTTTGCCTCAGTGTTTGTTGCCAAGAGGGAGAAAATCAGCCCTTGCTGGGGCTTTCTGAGGCTGGCTGGGGGCGAATTTCCTGAATTTGATTTTATGAGATTATGAACCCTCGTTTTTTTTTTTACTTTTTTACTTTTTTCTTTGAAGAGGTTTGATGGGTAATAAAGTAGAAGTGGAGACGTGGTTTGAAGTGGAAAAGTTTATGCTGAAGTGTATGTATGTAAGATAGCCTTGGGGACATGTTCGTTGCATATCAGCGACATGAAGCTGTTTTAGAAGTTTTTAGGGAACGATTTTCTAGATTATGTATATTCTCTGCAACCACAAGTCATAGCACTGAACCTTCAAAACTTTGAAAAAAAAAAAAAAACAGCTTTGCCATGGCACTGATATGAGGGGCTGATTCTGAACTCTACTTGCAGTTAATATCTGTATGGTTCTTCTTTTGGGGTAAGCAATTTTGATATTTTATGAGCTACAATTCAGCCCTGCAACAGGAATGTAGCCAGTTGTGGAGAACCACATCTACTAGGAACTCTGAACTCTGCTTTACCAATTTTAGAGATGACCTTGTTTTTACAACTTAGAGCAACATTACCTCGTTACGACTACCAGGGTTCTTTATTCTAAATGCTGATTTCTATGCCAGGCAATATCATTTTGAAAAAATGTGCCTTATCACAGCCGATTCTTCATGCAAACCTGGTAAGCACAATGACGTTCGAATATCTATGGTATTTACTTTGATCGTGAGCACTCACAAAGTGCCGCTTCCTAGTGAAGGCACTGAGGGCTACAAGGCGGATATTACTGCGATCCGGAACAGTACCGGACAATATGTGACGATACGCACCAGGGCTAAGTTCGCCAACATCAGCCTTATATTTCCCAATTCCGACGTAAAAATCGTACTTCGATACCTGATTCCCAGAATAGGCAAGAGGGACCCTTTTGGTAGTATGGACACGGGGACAAGTTGATTAATTTCGCTGATGGATTGAAGATTGTTGTGGCATGCAATGATTCACCGCATTTTCAGATCTACAAAGCCAAAGAACGGCCTCTTGACGACTGGCCAGTTTAATCACTTTCCGCTCATTTACTTGGGCAAGCATTGACTCGGACCACTACCTACTAGTACCCACGCTGAAAAGGCTACAATCGCAAAAGCTTTTGGCGACCACTTTTCCATTACCTCGATTAGAAAATATCAGATACGATACTGTCACGAAGCTATCGGAAGTCTCATCCCTGATGTGTTTGGTTCAACAAAGTGATCGGAAACGAAAAGCAAGAAATCCGAATACTAATAGAAGAGTGGAATACAAACCTTTTTAAGGAACATGGAATTCGAAACGTGCGAGATCGATGTGATCGAGGCGATCGACAGATGTTTTTATGGACAAAGAACAGTCCATTGTACTTCTTGTCTGTGCTTTTTACTGAAATTTCTCAGTTTTTCAGAGAAAGATAAGGAAGCACTCCAGTGATAAAGTGCCTACAGTACCAGCACCCACCACGTCAGCGCCGAGAATTCTGCAGCGTACTGCGAGCATAGGTGGAACATTCACAGAGGTAGTGCTTCACGGTCTCGTCATTATTTTCGAAGCAAGAGTCGTAGGATGTTGTATCATTTATGCTCAGCATATTTAAGTGTCCAGCAAAAGCGTAGTGCCCTGTCACTATGCCTGTAATCAGACTACAGCCTTTCTCACTGAGGGACAACAAGTTCATCGGCTATTTCATTTCCCTTGGCCACATTCTGACCTGGAAGCCAAAAAATACTCAGTGCACCCAGCCTTCCGACTCCATTCAGTGAAGTCTTGCATTCTTGAACTAGCTTAGAAGTAGCAAGAAGCAATGCAAATGCTTTGCCTCTTACACCGATTTTTTATAATATGTATAGTCCGTTGCCATCTGGGTTGTGTATATCTCCGCTTGAAAGGCAGATGCAAGTTTATCTAACGACGAATGAAATATCACGTTCCATTTCGGATCACAGGGAAGTCAATTTCGAAGGAGTTCTGGTGACATTGCATCAGTCCAGAGTCAAATGACCGAGCCAACTGGTGGCTGCTAAGAGGAGCAGTGACGAATGATATGCTCGTGAAAGCTTGTTAAACCAGACAACAGACGCATGGAATATAATTGACCTCATCATAGCCGTTCAGATCGAAGGAACTCTTCTCGATGACAGGCCCCATGACAGCGCCTTTGTAGGGCCAGAAAACCGACAGCCTAAGAGATTTTCGACGTAACATGTTTAATATAGAGAAATTTGTTATCCAGGATGATACCGAAATACTTAACTTCTTTGAAGATCTAGATGGTGCTTCCTCATTCTCGTAAAGAGACCAACCTCAGTTTTGACCGAATTGACCGAAATTCCATTTCTGGTGCACCAATCGTCGATCATGTCTAGGGCTGCCTTGACTTTCGAGCAGGACACAATCCAAAAGACAAATGCTACTGCGAGAATGACGTGTTAAATTCGTAGTAAACAGGCAGTCACTATGGAGAATTACGGCAAAATACAGGAAGAACCATTTCTGTAGTCCGTTAAACGGCGAAGACCGAGAAAAATTCAGGCCATTAACCCCCCTTATGTTGTGTTTCTAAATCGTAGCTATTGGAATCAGCCTCACATTTCTCAACGAGTATCGTTTTCTACTTGTACATTGACGGTTCAAAAATGGCAGCTAGGGTAGGAACCGTAGTCTTCAGCCGAAAGTATAATCTTTCTGCATCATTCGGACATTCTACGACATTCTAGTATTCAAGTTACATCTATCGAGCTTTGTGCCTAAGTTTCCTTCCAAAACCACCTCTGAAATGTTCTCTTTCTGAAACTCACAAGCTGAGCTACGGCATGCCAAGAAATGTAACAGCTTCCTAAAAAATTGGACAGAAATCATTCTAACATTGAAGAAAAACAAAGTCAAGATATAAACTGAATATCCATGTGCTCATTGCTCACTTGAAAAGCAACTCAACAGCACATGATGTGAAAAACCTGCCATTGACTTGATCAGGATTTAACAGTTCCACAAAGGTTTTCTATCACAATCTGGTGTTACCTCTTCCTCAGCTCTAGTTGAACACAAATCCAACACATGCCTAATGGCTAGCTACAAGGAAGGACTCATCATGCAACTCGGACGAATGCCCTCGAAAACTCTTATTCAACCGACCAAAAAACGAAGTGAACAATATCCAAACTCAGCAGTTGAAATTTTCAAAACTAAAAGAAATGACCTAGCGGGGAAGATTGGCTCTTCCGTAAATTTAGGGCAGAATAGCGCATGCCTGATGAAGAGATCTCTTGAGCAGCGTCAATTGTGCATGCAGCCTGTCTAAACATTGCATACCAAATCTTGACTGCGGTATTAGGTGGCTAAAACCGAGCCAGAAGAAGCAGCAGATGTGGATCTGACAGTCAGTGAAACAAAAAAATAAAAATACGATCTGGTGAAATCTAGGACATCACCACTGAGATCAGGCGCAGATAGCCTCTGGTTAAGATACCATTGAATAGCTAAGACATACAGCGATCAAAGCAAATAAAGCTTTTTGTAGGACCTTCATCGTCTGGCTGATACCTCTATAGCTGATCGTTTTGAGCGAAAAAATCTTCATATGATTTTCGGTCCTATGTACGGGATACAACCAAAAATTATGCCAGCTGTAGATAAAGTTAAAGACTTCGTTACAAGCTTGCGATTACAGTTCATGTAGAACGTATTTGTACTAGTGTTATTCTTCGAATCCTCCCGCCGTTGAGGAAGAGCTTACAATGGATTAGTTCTTTATCTACCAGGAAGAGTCCTGTTCCGACATTAAATTCGGATGACCAAAATGGTTCAATGCCTCGAAGAGGATTCACAGGCGTTAGCGTCTTGGTTCTCTCTATATTGTCAAGAATAGAAGATATTAAACTCTTTCAAATTACCACCATTGTATTGTAGGGTAGGAATACAAAACTTCTCTGAACACAGAGAGAAGATTGAATTCACTGAATTTTGCTGGCACCCCAGATTGCATTGGAAAACATTGTCGGATGGATCAATTTAATCAAACCAAACGAATACTTCTCTGACTTCTACCGAAACTGAAGCAAAGAGCTCGTTCTACCTTCTCTAGCTGCAGTGTTTAGAAGGATTAAATTCACCTAATTACTTCTAATTATACAATGCAATCATCTCACCTCAGGACATAATCTGTCCCCTATACTCATATAAAAGATCAAAACCAAACCATTTAGGCTCATTCATTACGAAAAACTAGGCCACTCCTTGAACTTCTCGACTTCCTCTTGCATCCTTGCATAACCAATATCGGCACCAGGAACTTACCACAACAGTAAACATAATTAAATGTCCCAAATTATTCCTACTCCATTTGCCATGCCACAGCATCTGTATGTCCTCTTCCTTCATCACCATCATGAGCTGTAGAAATGGTACATACCCATAGAAGCCAAACGAGTAGAATATCCTCGTATCCTCGATTGCATCCTTTCAACGTTATCTTTGTCTAGAATTTCGTATTTCGGCAATCAGCTTACTAATGAATTCCGAATGCAAATTACCGTAACCTTAACTGCTTTGCTGTGGCAATAATTCTTGCCACCCAAAAATTATTATTATTCAAAATTTTATAGCACCGTCACTAGGCTAAGCAAAGACCAATAGACAACGGAGGGGATGACTTCTTTTCCTCTAACCATCATCCGCCGCCATAAGTCACCCACACACACACACACACACACACACAAATTATATACAAACACTAACGAGAGTGTTGAAAGATTTAGTTTTCCAAAAACATAATGAGACGATGGCCGCCTTGTGACTGTGCTGAATTGCTGATTACTCTCGTACACCGACCGACTGGCGCTAGACTTTTTAGTTTTAATTAACGTTCGCTTGTCACACGAGATGCAGGATCACGTTGCAGAATTTAATGCAGATGCCATGGTAATATAAATTGCTTGCTTTATGCTTTTGCTTTTGGTTTGGTTTGGTTTTTATCCCGAGAGTTTATAAAATAAAATATTTAATGAGACAAACTTTAAAATCAACACCCAAAGGAGGGTTGTTGTTCTTTGGTGTAGAAGGAAAGGATTTTGCCGGAACTTAAGTGCACCAGAGAGTTGGTTTTACTCTTCGACTTAAGCCATTTTAATTGATGTTCTGCAAATAAATTTAATCTCAATTAGAAGTTAACATGATGAGCCATAAGGCAACAAATTAGTACTGGAAAAAAGGACAAGTCCCCAGTGAATTTGAAGGAATTGGCTCACCAATCGGTTTGATGGTTTGGCTTGTTCTAGCTTTTACTCAAAGATTTTCGGTGGTTCTTCACTATCTTCGAGTATAGGTGATACTAATGCTTCTTAGAGCTGAGTGGCTTATAAGCTGAATTACATTACAACCCTTAATTCATATTGCGTAGCTGAATATTTTTTTGGCAAATCCTGAATAGTTGCAGATACTCGTATGATACTGAAGCCCTCGAGTAATTATGACGATAAAGGTGAAAACATGGGAAATCTACATTCGCAGTTTGAATGCTCCTTCGGATTACAATTTCGATTGCAATTTGCAAACACTTTCCTCTGACTTAACTAAAATCTATGTGAAGAAGCCATTTCTCGTTTGCCTGATGTATTAAATCAACATCTATCTGACAACCTTAACGTCGAAGCCATAACTGAAAATATTTTTGGTTCAATTCACAGCGGATACATTCCACATGATGACCACGGACCCAAAATCTTTGCTATGAGATGAAACTTCATCGAAGAAGTTCCGATTCCCTCTGGGTAACAACACGTCAGCTGAATAAATCATATTGGGATCAATACAAGACATGCTTGCAGCACCCAGGATATCCGCACTCTCTAAGACATATTCTCCAATCATTATCTGATTGAACCTAAGGAAAGCTTGCATTTCAAAGTTAGGGACCCGAAAAGGAGATTACAAAGACGATAAAGGCAAGAACACCTTTTAGCAAAGTCGTAGTCGGTGCTGAAAATGGTAAAGGGCGGCGACAACCAGTAATCCTCTGTAAAAAATAATAGATCCGCTTGATGGTGTCTTCAAAGCTGTTGAAATGGATGGCCTTGTTTATCAAACTATTGAAAGTGGAGATGGGCAATTAAAATTATGGGATACTAAACCTTCAATAGAGTTTTATAGGATACCCAAGGGTTGCGTGAAGATTGTTTATTAAGACGAGTTCTGTCTGGATGTGCCAGAAGGCGGTAAGAATATCTTGAAGACTTTTCTCATAAATAAGGCCTTGGGCGCGTTGATATGCTTTCATCTATTTCGCATTTCAGTTAAAAGAACCAGAAGCTAGTATTCGAAGTTCTGGCTCACACCGCCATGGCCGATCCCAGGTTTAGTTGGAGAATGTATAGGCCCCTGTTAGTGGTGAATTCCTGAGTGAACTTCGGCTTCAAACTAGCTGCATCTATCTTTTCCCAAAACCAACACGTATTTCTAAAAGGACAATCTACAACTATTGTACAAACCTTACCGAGTTCGTGTCAAATTGAATGCGATGTAGAATTTGATGTGATTGCTGCCGATTTCCTCAGAGTCCTTGATAAAATCTCTTATAAAATCGTTCTCCTCAAACTAAAGTCTTTAGACTCTAGGCTTTCAGTCAGATTTTACACATGGATTCAATCCTAATTAGAAGATCGACATTACATTGTCCACCTGAATAGAGTCCATGGTTTCCATAATTAAAGCCTCTTCTGGTGTACCTCAAAGCAGCCATCTCGGGCCCATATTATTCAATCGAACAATTAATGATGTCGACTCTATTATCAAAAGTACATGCAAATCTTTAGACATATCTCATCTCCCGCTGATTTTTTTTCCACTGCAAGATGTTGTACGTGGTGTCAAATGAATTTCCTTGAGCTCAATGTTCACAAATCCCGAGCAATAACATACACCCGTAAGCGTCTTCCAACTGCTCGCAGTTATTCAGTCTTAAATCGACCAGTCCCCTTGTTAACTAAATTCCCTGATCGGGGTGTAATCTGTAATAGGCAATTCAATCTTCGTGCTCAGATAGATATCATTAAAAAAAAACGCCAACTCCGCTCTTGGCTTTATCGAACGCTGGTCCACGGAATTCTCCAAATCGAAGTCAGACTGAGTGACAGCCAAGTTTGGTCACCTTATTACACAGCGCACTTTCTGCGGGTAGAAGCTGTACAAGCTACTCCTAGACTGAGCACCTTACATTACCACCTTACATTGATCAATTAAAACTTATAGACTTCAAGACTCCCTCTGTACGCCGGAAAGTTGCCGATGTACTCTTTCTTCACCAGATTTTAGGTGGTAACATTGATAGCGTCTCTTTACATTAGCTTATCTCTCCCAACAATAATCCACTTAATCTGAGGACTGAATCTTAACCAAACAAATTACGGATGCCTTGAACCAATATCTAGAATGCTACGAAAAATCAACGATGTCCAACCTCTCTTCGATTTTCACCTCAACAAGATGTCCCTAAAAAATGTCCTTCACTTTACCACGCCTCTCATTCTCACTCCTCGGTTTTAGAAAAGTCTATGAAAACCCAAGTGCTATAGCTATTAAAGCCTTGAAGTCTGCCTGTGTATAAGAGGCATCGAACCGCAGGGAGTAGGGAATGTATTATTTAGACAGCATCTGTAGCAGCAGGAATAATCTGTTTGACCACCGTGAAGACTCTCGCTACGATTTTTACAGCATGACGGGCACAAAACAATAGACTCGCTGGTTCTTATTGATTGGCGAAAGACATTGCCACATGACATCAATCAAGGAGACAAATCAAACCTAAATGTTATAATTGATCGTAACTAGTGCGCTAGTTGTCCATCTAAACCAATGTGCAAAGCTATTCTCATCGATATTTGGATGCAAAGCCCCCGAATGGCATCAACTACCCAGAACTTTGCTAATAATGGCTTGGAAAACTGCAATAACAAACAAAGTTTCGTTAATTATTCAGTCCTGTAGCTCTTTTCCTTGTTTAAGCTGACCTGCATCCAAATAAATCCATGCCCAAATCAATCCTTAAGAGGAAAATACGAGTATCTATCTTCGTCTTTTGTTTTTTGATGTTTCAATTTGTTGTCGAAGTTTCATTAGTATGAAGTTTGAACATGGTGCAAATTGTAGTTTGTATAACCTGCCCTCAAAATGTGAGTTATGTGCTCTGAAGTTTACTAAAATTGCCGTAAAGCATTCTCAAGTGCTGCAGATTACTACACAATTTCTACAATACCACCGCAATATAAACTTGAAAAATTCAAAAAACAAAAATAGCATCATCTTCCGAGAGAAATCCGTCTGAAGTCCCACACAACGTCTGCATTGGGTATCCTAAAATGTACACCAATTTAACCAGACAATGGAACCTCAACTGTCTTCAGGTTTGAAATTCAAAGGTCGGATTTACCCCTTAAGAAAAATGAAAAAAAAAAAAAAAACTTCAAACTCAACACAACCAAGGACTAATGACGACTACACATTGGTTAGTGCTCGTAGTATAGATGCAGGATACTGTGGCATAAGGATGCCGGTGAGAGGAAACAATTGAGAAGGATTTCCATAGATGCAAATCAAAACTGTCCATCTGATGGTCTGCAATGATACTTTATGTTGCCCACTTGGAAAGGGGAATTGGCTACTATTAAGGAAGCAGGCAATCCCTCGTATCTTGTGGAAGTGATTTCGTTAAATAGCAGGAAATGCAAATACTCGTAAGTGAAGGAATGTCCATAGTGTCCGGTAGTGGTAAGAATAAACCTGTTATCATGTAAAGATTTATAAAAAAACGTACGAGTATGTAACCACTATGACCATGATATGTACAGAGAGTAAAATGATATTTTCTAGGGGCATACTGAGAATATAAAACCTCATTTTACTCGTAGTCAAACCAAAATTTAAAGGTGGGTGGTCAGAGTGTCACAGTAAATTTCGTCGATTACTATGACAGGGATCTGGGTTCAATTCCCAGACAATACACTTAGAAATTGGAAAACCAAATTTTGATCTCTTATCGCCTTTTTGGCAGGCAATGCCCTGTGAATGACCTCCGAAATTGAAAACGTTTGCCTTTAGAAAAGTCTCTCATTCGCTCTCCGTTTGGAGTCGTTCAAAAACCCATTTCTAAACAAACCACTGAGAATAAGATCCGTCTCGAGCTGTCAAACCAACAATTTAATTACTTCAAGTTGAAAAGAGGGTTTAATGTTGAAATACTCAAGACAATATGTCATAAAGTGAGACCTTAATGTCCCTGTCTGAAAATACTATTTTTGTAGTTTGATCTTGTGGATATCTCTGATGTAAGAATCCAAAAATATAGAGTGCACGACAAAGTTTCCGAGAACTGCTATATATACCTAATGCACTTCGGGCACTCATAATCTAGAAATCATCACATTAATGTTGCGATCAATATAAGACAACCTATTGCTTGATAATAAGACATTTTAAGAAACGAACATGAACGGCGGTCACTGTTTTTGCCCTCAGATCTGGGTGGACTTAGATGTACGACAACTTTTTCAATATTACATAAAGACGACAATAAAGCGGCACAATGTCGAAAACTACTGCTGATCAGCACGGCGTGTCTATTTAGGCATTATCGGCATCACGAGCCGTTGAGTCAAACCCTTGGTATCTGATCGAACATAAGGGATCTTACGCCTTCAGATACTTTCACAGAAGAGGAAAAAGGCAGCTCTTTAAAAATAATAATGAAGAAGCGAATCGTTCTCGTCGGGAATATTGCTTAAGTAGTTCGAACGGTCGCGAAAGACCCAGGTTTGTCGATTCTCCATCGATCTCGGGGATTGGACATACAACAAACAACACTCTACGCAAGTTCTCATGAAGACTCGGGTTACATGGCATATGAGGCGTAAACCCGGCGGCTATTAGCAGCCTCGTAACTTTGGCTAACTTAACCGAAAAATCCATTTGAACGATGAAGCATCGTCAAGGCTTCATTAATAACTAGAATTGCTGCCTATACATCCACAACCTGTTACTGTTTGCTGCAGTTTGTGGGCATTTTTTTGAAAATAAGGCGAGTGTAGCTTATACCGAATCATGGTCAATAAATGCTTATCGCTGGATCTTCAAGGTATGGATGTGGGCATTGTTATTTTAAAATATCCCAACGTGCCACACAAAAGCCGATATCACTGGTCGTTTGAGAGAAAAGATTCCTGAGCGAGTCAATTCATGAAATGGTTATTAAAGCGGACTTTGAGATCATAGAGACATCGTTTGACATCTTTCTTTGAAGCCATGTGAAATAGAAGGTTTATGCCACGCAAAATCAACCAGTTATGGATAAGAGCCGAAAATGTTATGATGTACGAGTACGAAGCACTTAAAGAATTTTGTGAAGTAAAAGGCCAGCGCTTCCGGACTCGATACGCTCATGAGCTGCATCACAATTCACATTATATCTTGGAGCGAGCGCCCAATCTAGAAGAGAAAAGTGGCACCATAAAATACGCTCCAACTACATGGATTCTGTTCAATAAATAATAACGTAGAAAGTAAATGGCGGTATGCCACAAGGATCGATCTTAGGGCCCTGCTGTGGAATGTTTTATAATTTAGCACCTACCATTCCTAAAAAAAAGCGTCAATTACCGACTTCTCGAACAACATTGCTGTGATGGCTCTCCAGAAAGCTCTAGAAGAAGTTTAACGCCACTTTAACGATATACATACAGGGTCATCCAGTAGGGACTTCCGAATTTTGACAGTTGATAGCCATATTGTTGAAGCCACATCTCTCAAATTGGCTGTCATTTATTCAGTCTGTTTTGCCAAATCACCATGGAGTGACATAGCGTTCAACAACACGTGCAAATGATAAAATTGTTTTATCAAAATAGGTGTTCTGTTCGGGCAACGTACCGCGCGCTTCGCCCATTTTACGGTCGCCATAACCGTCCTACCGAGAGGACTATTCGCAGTGTGGTGGATAAATTTGAGTTCACTGGTTCAGTAAACGATAAACCAACACCCGTACGTCGACAAAAGGCAAGATCTGCCGAAAACATCACACAACGATGTGTGTGTTCGCTGAATGGGCTCTGGAGCAGTTGGAAACTGGACCTAATTTTCATCGAAAAATCGTCTTCAGCGATTAGGCCCATTTCTGGATGGATGGGTACGATACCAATCCACATGAGATTCAAGGTCGTCCAATGCATCCCGAAAAAGTCACTGTTTGGTGTGGATTTTGGACTCGCGCCATCAACGGTCCATATTTCTTTGAGAACGACGTTGGCCAGGCCATCACCGTCAACGGCGAGCGCTATAGGTCGACGATTAGCAACTTCTTTTGGCCTAAATTGGATATGGACACCAACGAAATGTGGTTTCAACAGGACGGCGCTACGTGCCACACAGCTCACTCCACGAGCGATTCGAGGGCATAGTCATCTCACGTGGAGGTGATGTGAACTGGCCACTGAGATCGTGCGATTTTACCCCGTTAGACTTTTTCTTGTAGGGTTTTCTGAAGTCGCAGGTCTATGCGAATAAGTCACAAAACACAGCGGCGCTCAAAGCCGACATAGCCTATGCCATCGGTCAAATTCAGCCTGATTTTTGCGCAGGAGTCATGGAAAATTGGACATTTCGGATGCGTGCCACCCAGAGAGGCAGCGGCGGACATTTGAATGATGCTATATTCCATAGATAATGGCATCGATAGGCCTTTTAAACAAATAAAAAATTTCGATGATATCTCACACACACTTTGTTTTATTTAAGTTTAAAGATAGGGAGCGCTTAATGAAAGATGTGTGCGGCGCTTGCTGATTTGTTACTCGCCGCTCATAAATCTGTCACAAAGCACCTTGTAGGAAAATTCGAAAAACGATAGACTTTAGAGCCGATAGGCACGAAGGGGTTTTCCACCTTTTATTAACTATTTCGGTGTCACTTTACTATTAATACCTGCCTAAATAGATTCTAAACACTGTATCCACACAAAAAGTCAGAAACGACTTTAACTGCACTTTCTAGGATGATGAGTACTATGGAAGGACCAGCACAGAAAAAATTATATCTTCCTGCTGTACCTACCCGTTCACAGGAGAAATTTGGTCACATGCCACGAAAATTAAATTATACTTCGGAGTAGTCAAAAGCCTCAATTGCCATAGCGGTCTTAGGGCTACCAATGAGTTTCCAACTGATTTGAACAAAACTCGTCAAATTAATGGAAATGCTTAGAACTAGACGTAGATATGAAAAAAAATCGCAATCGGACAACAATATAATGAATCCTTATTGATAAAGGTACTGGAGCGCTGGGCTCATACGTCTTAAGGTGTCTAGAGCGTCGACGGAAGACTTAAAGTTAAAATAATAGGGTAAGCCTTAGGGCCTTCTTATAAGTTACGGGGGCAGTACCCTAGAGGCAAAAATCGCTGGGGAAGGGTAGTGGTTTAAATCGATAAGACTCTCTGAGTCACACTTATGAATGCCAAACCTCTGGCGTCATATCTACATGAGAATAATTGCGTAAATTCAAGCGCAATGTCTACATCAAGCAGTGTTGTGCAACAATTAGTTTTAATCAATAACTAACAATTAAATTTCGAATTAATTGTAATTGTAACTTAATTGAGTAGTTGTCAATCATTCAAAGGCAATTAATTTTAGCAAACATATAGTTGTAGTTCAAATGATATGTTAACAGTTAAATCGAAGAAAAAAGTAGCTGGCAACTAACTTATTAGTTTATTCGTAGTTTACGATTGACAATTAAAATATGTAAATAAATTTTTGTTTAAGAAAAAGAGCAAGCCAAGAGTGACAAGACAATTGGCTGGCCATTATTGTATAGTCCATCTTCAAAAGGCTTGGCAATTTTTGGTGAAACTAAATACGTATTTACTACTAAAAATTTTGAAACTCCGAAGGATCCTATTCCTTCTTAAACTCCGATACTGAATCTCTTGTGAAAGGTTAACGTTCGGCTTTATTTTGCTTAGTTAGTAAGCTAACTTCGATAGGGATAAGGCTCAGATACTGATACAAGTAAGTAAATATCATATTCCTAAACACATAACTAAAAATAAAGCTTAGCCAAATTATCCCTTCAGCTCTGAGGATGATTCCTGGATTCAGATGCAAGCGGTCCTCTGGATTGAAATATGCCATATCTCCTTCAGTGCCTACGACCAGCTTGGACATTCATTTCAGGTTTCATGCCAAATTCATGCGCATATGAATTCATACTTTCACCTTACCGTACTCCTCAAATATCCCAACCACTCTTGACTTTTTCAGGAAAAACATTTCTTAAAATTAGGCGTTTTGAAGGGAAGAAACACAGAAAATTCTTGACTCGCTGGATCCCGAAAATTCAGCTTCAACCACTACTCGTTAAAAGACTCATAAAAATAGTATTTTTCAACCGAAATTGGTAGCGAAGACAATCCTGAACAGAGTCAGTCATGGATTCAACTCTTCATGTTAATCAAACAGACTTCTGCTCTACATCATCTAACATCGACCAAATGAACACTTTGTAGGTAGTTATAGCGCAATCCGTTGAGAATATCATTCTGAGAGTTGTTTGGTCAAACCGTGTTTAAAAGGAACAGCGCCACATAGCCTGCATAGTGAATTTGAATGCAAAGTATGGCGTGAAGTGAAAGAGGGCAGATCAGAAAGGTAGACGTGGCGACGAGGATAAGTCGAAGATACTTGAAATGAGTTGGAAAGGTTTGAAGCTCATTGCTACATACTATACCAGAGGCGTCTAGAAGCAAATCTCAAGGGATTTCAATTCTTATACTTATAAATGCACTCGTATCTAAGTTATTTTAATCTAACCCAATTTGGATAATAAGAACATGCAGCAAACAAAAAACTTCATCTACGTTAGTAATAATAGTACAAAGCTCACAATGAAGACACACTTTTTAATCTCAATCTACTCCCCCTTCATTTTTATTCAAGAAACATTAACTGATACACTGTACATCTAACACAAAGTACTATCCAAACTTTTTCCCAAGCTAAATGACTGAACTGATAACAGACATTCTCCAGAAGTGACCCAAGAGTAAAAATATGCAGCAAGGCCACAGCTACAGCCACATCCATAGTGGCCTTATTCCCTATCTCAAAACACTCTCTACTATGTGGCGGTTAACTTTTACTAGTTACATAAATTGAAATACAATTTTATCTGCAAACCACATCTACGAGCTGGACGACAGAAAAAAAAACTTACCGAACTTTGGCGCTTATTTTAGATTTTTTTTTTTCTTTTTTTTTTTTGTTTTAGAAAATTTTGTTGGAAAAAATTCAGTTTCACTTAAAAGTCGAACGGAAACGACAGGTTCCTCCGCAGCGACAACAAAACGGCCAACTTCGACCATAAACTCGTGTGTGACAGTGACAGTGTACGAGTACTTTGTGTACCATTGAAACCTCACTCTCAAAAATGGCCAAACTTTCTCGAAAGAACAAACTTCTGATTTGTGTGTTTTGTATCTATTGGTTTATTATATTTCCCATAATATGGTTCGTTATACGCCCTTCGAGTATAGTGCATCATCTGGGCCAAGCATTGCTTTTTGCATTGTTTCTACTCATCGTGTATCTTATGCTGCATATGATAGTGGTGTGTCTGTTTAAAAAGTTCAAAATGGAAGGTTCTGCCGAGCCAAGAGGTACTTTAGAACAAAAGAATTGCAGTGGCGATGATAATCCAAATTGGTCAACGACTGAAGAGCGTTTCGTCGTCAAGACTCCACCACCAGATTATCCAGAGGCAACGATGGTCACAATACCATTGAAGACGACTATGGCAGATGAAAGGGATTTGGGTCCAGAACTGGGAGCCAGGCAATCAAGGCCATTGTCTAGTTTTAAGAATCCCTATGAGGGTACGCCGACTAGTCGCCTATTAAGAGCTATGCAAGCGAATACCAAGTACGAGAGGAACATCACTAAGAAATTTATAGCTGAGGAGCAGAATCATACGAATAACGTGATGCCGATGGTGGAAATGGAAAGCGGATGTTGTAAGGACAAGTCCGGAAAGTATGTGACTAGCATTAAGTTGTTCTATGATGGAAATAAAAAGTTTCAAGTTGATGGATAAAGTTAATGGGATGTTTCCTTTAAATATTAGCTGGGGCTCTTTGGATAGTTTTGTGTTTTAGGTACAGGTACTCGTTTTCTGGAATGGATATACGAACGAGTACGAGCTGAATCGCTACATCATCCCACCTGACCAATAAAAGGTAAGTTTTGGACAAGCATTTTAATTTTTTGTAGACTTCCCCAAAAATGGAATTAAGGGAAACATGGGATGGATAGCCGATGCGGGAAATTCCACTCTGCAGACTGAGTCATACTGATTCAAACCAACCGCTGTCAGGTAGAGCCAATAAAATATATTGATGATAGACAATGCCGCATATGCGCACAACGTGATAACATGGTTTCAGCATCGAAAATATTTGCCGGCGTGGTATGTGAGGTGCGAAAAACAAGCACAGCCTTTTATGGCTGCGTAGAACATGGTTGTCAAAAGATGAAGACTGAAACTTGCAAGTAGAATGGATCTTTCGACGTATATAGACAAAGTACGTCCTATTCCCACTTATAGGAGCCAAAGGGGCTCTAAGATCATGTCAGATCGAAGCACTTAACGTGAATGATATTTTAAGAAGATCTGATTTGGCACACAAACATCTTCGTGAGCTTCCCAACTTCACAAATAAATGTTCTGTAAAACGGAACACGTCCATATACCAATCCTTCCACCTGCCCAATTCATCAAGTGTCCAACAGCTAGCAGTTCCCGCAACAGATCATCTTCATCTTCATGATGAAACCACTTTGTTTCCTGACGAGGAAAATAGTCAGAGGTGAGATTGCAACGTGTCATTTCGAGAAAGATGTGTCCCAAATATACAGCCAAAGCACTATCATAGCGCATAACTGGCCAGTAGCCCCACAAGCTGCTAAGTTTGGCATCGCTACCAACTCAACTGCGACAGTAGTAGTTGCAAGGTCATAAACGATAATAAAACGTTATTACATGTGTTTTGGGAATATCTGACAAAATGGTCTGTCGGACATCGAATTTAAAAATAACGCACACCCGACTATCTGATCTGATGCAGCAGAGGAAGACCTTGTCTTAGGTGGCGCGCATAAATTAAAAAGGCCCTAACCTAGGCTATTAACCAAGGACCCGCTTAAATCCATTCGAATTGCAGCACATGCTGAAGTAATTTCTTTAAACTTGAAAGAGCCTTCCGTAGCAACCTCGAATCCGCATCGATTCACCAAGACTAAACTAACATTTACGGTCAGATTCCGGAAGAAATACAAGGCTGTAAAATGTAAATACTAATGGCATCCTGGTTGAATTTTTCCAAGCTACATCAAAATACTTGTAGTTGTATCTAATTTCTGCCCATATGAACGTGCCTTCATATTAGGCGATTTCTCTACACTGCTTTGCTCTATTTTCTAAATTGCTTTATTTCTAACTAAATAACGGAGCATGACTTGAGATCCAAAATCGGGTTAACATATCACCCATTTATCTTAAACAACTACTCTAAAAATTCAAAAGAATGACGCAGTGCATCAGCCTAAGGAAACACATAAACAACATTTCTTAAAGAAGCAAAGCAAAGGCCCTACAATTGACCCCTGTGGCAGTCTATTTTTAACTCATTTCTACTCAGACACATGTCGTTAAATCAATTTTATTTTCTGGTCTTTCACAATTCCCAACTTAAAGTAGAAAGAAACAAACCAACAACCTCAAAGAATGTCATGCAATTAAATTATGCAGACAACCTATACATACAAGTACAAGCACAAATACAACAAACATAACAAAGTCTCAACGCGATGACTCTCTACCCTCGTTTGTCAACAATTGATTTTGATTGCGTGTGTCTGGAAGCACATGCAACAAATCAAACCTTCGCAGACTGAGCACGGTCTTGAAACGAAGCGCGGGTCTCCTAATAGTTTTTATGCATACCAGGTGCACAATAAATATGAAAATAGGCAATAAATTCGATAAGAAAGAAAAAGGACGAAAAAACAAAAATAAATAGCAAAACAATCATAGAAAGGCATAGAACACAGAGAGGGTAAACATAGGCAGACTCACAAGGTAGGGGATATTTCATGACCTAATTGGCATGCACGTTTTCTCTGCCATAAACAATATTGCTTCAAGCAATGGTGGAGCTTCAATTGGTGAAATACAAAATAACAATTTTCCTTTTTTTAACCAAATGAGACACATCAGGATCGGCCAGCATACAAATATAGAATTCCATTATGATTTTGGGTATAAGGATCAGTGTTGCCACTTTAACATCGATTGGATGGGAAATCCTTTTAGAAGAGAGGAAGATATCTCCAGTGAAACTCGAACTTTCAAAAGGTTATTGGCGAAACAAGATAGCCTCCTGACTACCTCTGAAAATACTCGTTAAGCTAACAGGTACTCATATCTAGACAATATCTCATTTTGGGGAAAGGACTTTGACTTGAAAAATCCTAAAGAGGCATTACGATGCATCCCAATAAACTGAAAACCAGGCAGTCTCTCTAATCTGCTGATTATATGACTGCGAACTTACTTCTACCAAAGGGCATGACAAGTAAACCTACAAGAGAACATAATGAGCTACGGGGTAAGTCTAGCAGACGCCTTGGATTGATGTGTCTTGCAGGATTAAGTATGAGTACTGAAAATCCACCATAGAAATCCAGCGAAGCCTGAAGTCGTTTGCTGGAATGCATGTTAGCTGGTTTCCTGTACAGTCTCTACCATCGAATAGACGAGATAAAAAGTATTCAGACAATCTGTGACAGAGCTCACAAAAGACAGTGTTATTCTCAAGGTGGGTGCCCACGACGTCACAGTCACGGTTTTTAGAAAACACAAATACCTAGCAAACGTTTCTGAACGGGATCAATAATCTGAGAGTTCCATCTCGAAATGGATGATGGAAATAGATCACTTGCCTGAGATTCACGGTCTATGGGCCACGATGCCGGTACTAAGGCATTTTAACGATAACAATGACAACCAAGAGCCTCAAAACACATTTGTATATAAGAATGTCTTATGTACCAATGTATTTCTTATCAATCGCTCAAAAGTGGATCATATTCCGACCCAACGCAATACTAGAGATGATATGATATGAACGTCTTAATAACCAATACCGACTATGAACTTAGTCCTGCGGTGGAGGACAATTAAAATACTGTCAGCAGAGAAAACCTTTCGATCATTCCAGTTATGGATTTCTTAATAACTTTTTCAATGAGTATCATGCGAATTTTGAGGTGTCGAAATAGGAGTCTTGCTTCAAAAATAAAAGAAGCAGGTATGTTACGATGATCTGAGATTCATAGTTGCAGGATATTGTGTATATTCTTCCTTGCTTTCGTTGGGATCTACCCCATTCTGATAGAAATCCTTGTATACCTATGAATGGCCCCAAAAATGGTTATATGAATTTTATCTACTCAATGAATTCGCAGGGTATTATTATGGTCTAACCGAGTTAAATTCTCCTAAAAACTGGTCATATGTTAAAGAATATGATTTGCATTGAGGAGAGACTTCCTTCAGAATGCAGAATATCAACGCTCAACAGTAATCAAAGAGCCCTTCAACTTTCCGATTTACAAAAAGTCAGCATAACAAATACGAGTACCAAACTACCTAATGTATCTGTTCAAATTGGCAACGCTGCCAATGACACGGAGTAGGACTTACTATAGCAGAACATTTATATTTCTATATGTATTCCATGAGCATGCAACGACAAAAAGGACAGTACAAATATTTCCACATGGGCACGGACATGTATACCAAGATTGAAAGTATGCCAAGCTGGTACTCCTCTGGTGGCCCAGTGGGCATTGTGGCAATTCAATCGCAGTTATAGTAATAAACAGAACACAGTATCCGTAGAAGTAGAAGTAAACACTTTGAATGAGAAAGGATAATTATCTAAATCCTTGGGGGGCTAAAAGTTACTATGACTGACTCATATTCATACTAATGCTTATGCTCATGCTGGTAGTACTGTCCCTATATGTATTTCTTATTTTCTAGCTTTGTGCACATCTGTTTGCTTAATTACGTAGCTGAACTTTGTAAATATCGCGACAAGGATATGACAGTAGTTGCAGGTTAAACTTACAGGACATACTCGACAGGAAGTCGCACACACGGGTGACAGGTGTTGTGTATGTTAAATAAAGAAAGGAAAAAGTTAAGGATGCTACAAACTTGTAAACTTTGTTGTATCTCAATTTCTGTTAAACACACATGCTATTCTGTTCCGGCACTGTACGTCATTATCATTAAACTGTTGCGATACTTTCTACATGCCACTACAAGTTGTGTTGTTACTTTATCTTGACATTGGCGGATATACGGACCAAAAGGAATAAAATACCTTCACTCTTTGACAATTTTCTAAAGTGGACCATAAATGAGTACGAGATTGATGAAAATTTGAAGCCACCCAACCTTGGGAAATGCTCCTAACCTAACCAACCAAAAGCCATGGTGTATAGAGCCAAGGAAATATAAACAAACTTTTCGGTTGCATTTAATGGCGTACGAGCATTAAGCGCCATAAAAAACCGATTTAACGATATAAAAAAAAAAAAAAACAAAAACGGAAATCCACAACCCAAATACGATCCACTGTACTTTACATAAAAGTGGAGGTACTCTAAGAGCTCATGTGGATTTATGTTCTTATTTTCGTGTACAAATTTGAGTACGACTTTTACGGTTTAAGTGGAATTTTTATGGAACGCGCTTTTCGCTCCCTCTATCCAGTACTCTGTCGGAGTCATTGTTGCAATTGCTGTTTGATGACTGCATTTTTGATGAGAGACAATATTTTTTTGCTTTTGAATTTTCACCATAGCCTGGCCATTAGGAGAAAAGTGCTTTTTGTTTATTTCAATGTCCACACGGGGAGTCTACATTGTAGTGTGGTCTTTGAAACAAGAGGAAAAGGAAAACATTTTAAGTAGACTCTTAATTCTCAGTTTAAATAAATTCATACATCATGTGCTTAAAAAAGATTTTTTAATTTTATTGACTTTTTCTAAAAATACAAGCAAGGCTTTAGCGTTTTCTGGGGGTGGTTGTAAACGTCTTAAGTCAAGAAAACATTCCACATTATGTCACCGTGCTTATGTACTAGTATTTGCTCCATGGGTTTGCGAATTTTCCCCTGCAAATATTCTTTTACGGATTTTGTGCAATCGAACTTGCATTGCTTTTAAGAACAATAAGTATCTACATATTCAAATAAAGACAAATTTAAAGCCCGGTTGTGGTGCTATCGCTGAGAGAGGGCGCGGACATTTGTACGATTTTCCCTGACCTGCAACGAATGATGGATAACATCATGAACTGTTAGAGATTTTAATTTTTTTTAACACATTCGACAATTTGAGAACCATTGGTGTAGTAGTTTGGCATTTTGACTACTCAATGAGCATTTTAATATATGAAAAATCTCCCCTTATCAAAGTTCGCAGGGTATTATTATGGTCAAAGCAGATGGAAATTCAATAAAATTTTACTCAGTGATTTAGAAAATGATTCCAGTCCAGATGAAGCTTACGGCAGAATCAGACAAGTCAAGAGTTCCACCAGAGAGGAGTAGCAACAAAGCGAAATTTAATATTTTTTTTACCGAACAAAAGAACGCCGCTGATCTAAAAATTGCTGTGTGAGTCTACTAATTTAATACGGGTGAAGCGGAAACTTTTTCTTTTGTCGGAACAGAGCACTCAGACAAAGAACTGGTCTTATAATATTTTTCAGTCAGGCAGAGTGCTCACAGTACCAATACATCATCGACTAGTGCGGGCATAAGCCGAACATTCAGCCGAACATGCACACTCACGGCATACTTAACGGGATATGATGGTGCCACTGATGCCTTGCATGGCTTGCAACCGACTCAAACTCATGGACTTGCATATGGGCTTAGCAATACAGGCCACCATAGCTGGTATCTGTCACCTTTTGAAGTCATAAATTGTATTAGATAAAAAAATTCCTTATTGGGACTTCTGGTAGCTCATGCAAAAGAAGCATAGGCTAGCTGCTGTCAACTATGAAGAGAATCTTCACTGATACACTTAGATGCCAAAAGTTTCAGACCAACAAGTCTGATTTCGATTCTATTGAAGAGATTGGTCGAGCCAATGATCGGCTTGCGCATTCTCTGTCCAAGGTGCAATATATCAAAGAAAGAGATTACTTACGAGTATATAGATTGCATAATAATATTTTATAAATTTTTTGTCATAATGGAGGTTTGGAAGTATATGCGTTTGCAGCGACAGCCAAGGTCCGCCTAAGGTTAAGTTTCGAGGAGGGCTTCTGTTCTCTGAACAAAGGCGAAGGGCTCAATTAATTGAGTCTGTTTGGATTCCGGATCATAACGTGATCATGGAAATGAGACCGCCGATGGAGCTAGACCTAAGTGAGTTTTTGAGGACCTGAACCCGCGTTGGAGTTGCATACGGTTGTGTTCTTGTGAGCGGTTAGAATTCTTGTGAGCATAACTGCAGATCGTATAATTTTTTAGGATGCAGAAATCCTTAACCCTGACGAACGCTTCCCAACGTCTCTAAATTTGCCAGCGACTAAGTAGGAAGGACTGCAGACTGCTTACTAGCATTTTAGCAGGCCAGTACTACGTCGTTGTCTGCTAGGCAAAGTGGCATAAAATCCTGCAGTGCTTACTGTAAGAGTAATGATGGCCTACGCTCGGAGCAGACTGTAGGTACTCGGCGCTGATGTACAGGCAGGTTAGTATGCGTTCCAGTTGTTTAAACAGACTTACAAGTACGATTTGACCTGACTACGCAGAGCCTTTTCCTAGTTTGCCTGACTCCGGTCTAGACACAAAGGTAAATCTTTCTCAAAATCGCCATCCGGTTAAAAAAAGTTAGTTTCGTCAATTCGTCCTGGCCATGAAATGAGAGCGCTGGACAGGTGTGGCGTTGGTGTCCTCGTTATGGCTGATCAGCCTTTCATGCTACTGCAAGCGTAATTCGAATTTGCTTAAACTTTACTTCCAACAATAGATAAACGTGGGCTCTTTCAACGCATTTATGACTTCTAAACTTGATGTAGGCCTGAGCATATTCGAAAGGCTAGACACTTGTTATGTTCAATTCAGTGTACCAGACAACCCTTAAGTTCAAATGCAGCGAGAAGTCTCTTCCCTCCTCTGCACTTGTAGGAGTCTTTAGGACAAAATCCATTGATGCAACATCAGAGGCCTGATGAATAAATCAACAGAACAGGAAGTCGCAAGGATATAGCAATAATTCTGCCATCTGAAGGAAGTATCTATTCGTAAGTACTGGTACAGGGCTTTTACAACGTTCTCCCAAAGAAATGCATTGAACTGCGACCACAGTCACGAATTACACAGGAAATACTAGTCAGCTGACAACGACATTGTCCCAAGAATGGCGATATCTCTATCAGCTTATCCCGCTGAATAACGCATGGGTGAATTATCGACACGGATTTCAATTTCCTCATAAGCCTCTTACGATTAGCTCCAATTATAGAGCATAAAAAGTATCCACGAAAATGTAGTTCAGAAAGACTGAATTTCTTTAGTTAAACCTAACCACAAGGCACACTTTCCAGCTTTAAGGTTCGAATTCTTTTCTATTCGCATCCCACAACAGCAACATCTTAATCTTTTAATCAGAATTAGCTGGTGAATGTTTTTAAAAAAAGGAAACCCTTTAAGCATATTCCTTCTGCCACATCCGTGGAAATCTTCTTCAACAACGCCTGCCCGCCTCCAACAACCCCATCTAATTGAGGTTTCTCATTGCCCAACGTAGCACTGACATTTCCTTTTGACATTTCCCATCATGACGGCAAACAGTCTACCAAATAACAAACGAGAATTTCGCTTCACTACAAATACATTGCCATTTGCCTATTTTTCTCATTGGCTCTTTCGTTTCTCCTTTACTTTCTTCATTCTTTATTGCAAATGAATGGATTATCCTGCGGTTGAGCCTCCTTCACGTATCGTTTCACTAATCTACCCATTCGTCTATTCACCATTCTTCCACACAAAACAATAGTAGGAAACAGGCCACATTTCTCAAAGGAAAACTCCCCACAACGAACGACAGGTAGAGCAATATCACGAAAAAAAAATTAAGCACGAAACATCTTCCTAAAAATACTGGAATGGTCTTGTTTAGGTATTTCTGCCTTCGTTCCTTCTATCCTCTGAAAATAGATTAAAGGAAAAAAAACCCCAAAAACACACAACATTATCCACATAAATACAGAAAGAAAAACGAAAGGAAAGTAACAAAAAAAAAAAGGAGGAAGAAAGAACTGAAAAGGAATTAAATGAATTGCTTGGCCTGGTTCTTAAATTGTTGTTTTTTCTTTCCCGACCAAGCTGTAGGCACACAGAGGAACCGAAACCCAGTGAAACGAAAAACGCAAAGAACGAACACTGGTGGAGGGAAAAAACGGAAAAACAGGAAAATAAGAAAAAGCAGAAAAAGCAGCAAGGAAAGGCGAAGGTGGGGGGTGGAAACTTTTCATTTCTGGTCTTTTTCCGGACATGAAATCTAGATAAATAAAATGGCTACGTCGTCGTTCTCATATATTCATACCTTTCTCTAGCACATGGTCCACCTTTTCCACCACCCGACCCCCCCTATTTGAGGATGAAATGAAATTCTTTGCCATTTCTGGAATATAACCACCTCCATCTCCTTCCTCTCAGTCCGCCAGACGGAAACTAACCTTAGACTACCAACAAAAAACACCGACAGCACAGCCAACATGGCAATAACAATACGCACACATAAAAAACAACAAAACAAAGTTCCTAAAAAACACAAACTGACAAAGAATTTCTTGGGTTGGGGCTGCAGTAAAGACCCCGGCCTGGCAAAAAACAACAAAGAAAGACATAAAGTCACCCCTTTCACAATTATATCGTTGGTTCACGGCTGGCATACATTTTTTTTCCTTTTCCACTTTGTGAAAGTTTTCTCTGTTTTTTTTTTCTCTCTCACTCTCTTCCTTTGTGGGGCTGGCTGTGGGATAAATTCGATTTTCAAAAATCCTCAGTCACCCCTAGACATCCAGTGAACACCAGCCAAACCCAGGCAACCGCAATTTCGAAGGGAAAACTCCCAACCACCCACCTAAAACCAATGGATGGAAGGACATTATATATTTTAGGAAATATTTTGTTTTTTTTTTTTTTAAAGGACGTTTTAGTGCAGTTACACATGGAGAGAAGAACCTTTGTTAGATCCTGACATTTAGAATTGTCTATTTTTTGAGTTGGTAGTGGTTATAGAGGTGTGTATACGGACGTGAGTATGCATGTGACAGACGAACAATAGGGATAATTGTAGATATATGGTAGAAATCGTTTTCGGTTTTTCATTTTTTTTTTTTTTTTGTGTGTGTTTCCTTTATTTCACGGTGAAAAGATTTAGGGGATGGAAGTGGGCATTTGAAAATAGCCCCCGGGGCAGAGTATTAAAGTGCTACATTTCTTAGCCCCCCATTCCACCTTTTAAAGGCAAATTTTCACTGCAAATTGCCGACATTTGACAGTAGTTATGCGCGAACACTGACATTTTATGAGATTAAGATCTTGACAGAGTGTAGTTGACTTTGCAGCCGGGGAAGTGGCTGAGGTATGACAGTCTTTGGGATGAAGATGAAGTTTTGGATGGATAATGGAAGAACAGAAGGAGCTATGGTGGTACGAGTATTTCAGTTTCAGTGGGAGTTTATATGATTCAGAAGGTAGACAGATATGTCAGACATTTGACTTGAATTGCCACTACAAAGAAAGTTACATTAAGGCCAATTGGATATGTTTGGGGCATCAATGTGGAAGGGAGAATCTTATATAAAATAGTAGGACCCCTACTCTAATATTCAACTGAATACACATTCAGAAACAGTCGAATGGTCATGGTACATACTTATAATGTTCTGCTAGATCTATTGTTGAAAACTCCACGAAATGCATTAAGGACAGCAATTTCTGGCTTAATGAACACCAAAAAAAACTCCCGAATGTTTGATGTACGAGTATAAACATTGCGATCCCTATTAATTCTGCGGAAATGAAGGACATGTCTGTAAACAAAATTTCTCCATTGCACACAAGGTCTCCAATGGTGTAGAAATAGCAACTGCTTACTTTGTCAAACGCATAGTCACCTTGAAAGTCATTGCAGACAAAGTTCCAATGATAAGCATAGTACCTTGACAGGATGAAAATATTTGCTTTTTATTTGGCTTTACTTGGCTAAGACCTGTCTGGACAATCTACAAGGCTTCCGTAAATATCTACACCCGGGAAGTTGGGTAGGTCCAACGTAGTTGAGACAACTGCGAGTTCTATCCAAATCACCTCGAGCGTGTCCAAAGTTCTAGCGTAAAATACTCGGATGGTACCAAGGTTGATACAGAGGAAAGATCCATGAATATGCTTATGAACACACTTCCCTAACTTTAGCAACCAGCCTCAACCTAGAAATTCTAATTACCTACAGATCAAAACGGACAGTGTGCCTTACATGGCACCAGGATCCAATTTCATCTTCACAGCACAGATACACATTGCTTTTCAGGATGTGGGAAATATCATTATATGCATCCAGAAACGCTGTTTGCCTCTCGGTTCAATACTCACTGCCTGAACTGAAGTAACCGTAGCTTTTATACCCAAAGCGGACAGGACATTCCGAAGGATCTCTGACTAATCAGTATGTTATCATTACTATTCAAGACCCTAGATAGAATCCTTGATCTTCACATCAGGCGCAGCCTTAATCGCAGAAGACTGTCCAACTGCTAGGATGCTTACACGTCACTGTGGAACAGATCCACATTCCACTGTCATGTAGTTTTCATTCCCAAAGCCGGAAAATGTTCTTATGTTGTGCCAAAGGACCTCAGCCCTATAATTCTATCATCTTTCCCTCTGAAAACTCTAGAATGACTGAACGATATCCATATACGAGCTAAAATTGATCCAAGACTTCTGGCAACGGCTCAATATGCCTACTGCAAAAGAAAGTGGGTGGAAATGGCTCTGCCTTCACTGACGATCCCTAAAATATAGAGAGTACACAATAGTTGCTTTTCTGGACATAGAGGGTGCCTTTAACAATGTCAACACATCCGCAATCACGACTGCGCTGTCAACTCCGCAGGTAGACGACTAACTTGGGGAGTTGATCAGTCTTATGCTAAATAGCAGGGTAATCAACTCCAAACTGGGTGAGGCTTCTGCTAAAAGATGTGTCAGCAGAGGTTCCTTCCCAGGAACTTAGTTGTTAATGAACTGCCGACATACCTGGAAGCGGGTGGTAGCAGGGTGATTGCCTATGCGGATGACGTTGCTATAGCCGCCACAGATAAGCATCTTAATACCATTAAAGAACTCCTTCAACTAAATCTCAACAGATTACCCCGTTGGGCAGATCGCTGTGGATTGGGAGTAAGCCCCCATAAAATTGATCTTGTCCTCTTTTCAAGAAATTCAAAATTCCAATTATAGACCCTCCCTCAGTTTAGTCTTTTACGTTACAGCAAAATATTTGGGTCTCATTTTTGACAGGAAACTAAACTGGAAACCTAACATTCAAGAAAGAGTCAAGTAGCTTTATTCTCTTGCTGAAAAGCCATCGGGAATAAATGAAACCTCCAACCTCGCATAACCTACTAACATCTCGGCCATAAGACCGAAACTCACCTACGGGGTTGTCGCCTGGTGGACGGTCTTAGACAATGCAGTCAACTGCGATAAACTAAGCAGAGTCCAAAGCACAGCCTGCATGAACAGTATGCATAAGCGAAGCCTTACGGTCTACTTCCTCTGCGGCATTACATATTCTGTTTCACTTGACATCCCTCGATATTTTCAGCAGGCAAGTAGCTGCGACTGTAGCTATTCGCCTTAAAGCGACTGCACAGTGGACAAATAATTCATTTGGCCACGCTGTCATTCTTAATACATTAAGAATCCTCACAGAGAACACCGATTACACCATACCTGGACTTTGGTTGGACAAAGACGTCCAAGTAAGGTTCTCCTCTGGATCCTTCTGGGAGGAAGATGCTTTCATGGAGGACAAGCCAATCCATTTCTACACATATGGATCTAAAACCGATAGCGTGGTTGGTGGCCGTATTTTCTTAGATAAGCTAAATCTAAGCCTCTCTTTCCGTCTTCCAAATCACTGCAGCGTGTTCCATGCGGAAAATTTGGCGAAGCTCTGTCCTGGCTGAAGAAAAACATGATATCTGAAAGGCTATCCGCATCTTTTCGGACAATCCAGTTCCTGGACTCAGTCTCATTAAATTCTAAAACCGCCCTTGAATGCCGATCATCTCTTATGGAGATGGCAGAGCAGTTCAACCTTCAGGGAACTGTAGGGCCGATGAACTCGCCAAAATTGGAACCACTCTACCTATTCTACCGGAAAAGGGTAGCATAGGTATACCATTCGCTACGTGCAAATTAATATTAAAGCTGGATGCCATTAAAAAACAGACCTTAGGTGGACTGTTGGACCAACATGTCTAGCGACTAAACAGTTCTGGCCAAAGCTGGGTCTGATTCGCTCTAAGAGTCTGATCCTTCTAAATAAGAAGCATCTCAGCGCCATCATAGGCGTCATCACTAGGCACTGCCTCATAGGCAAGCACGCAAGACGGCTTGCCGCGATTCCTGTAGAAGCTGCATGGATGAGGATATAAAATATATAGACGTTAGCTCAAATTGGTTCCATTAGTAAGACTATCATAGATCCACGTCGCATCACCTTAGTGGGTTGGTGTTTCCAACAGGCACTCTTCCCTACCTACCTACGAGTACCTACACAACACTCCATCTTACAACCCAATGACCATTTCAACAACGTCAACACCTCGATCATCAACTCTCTTCAAAACCTGGACATAAATGTACCCTTAATTTTCAACAGTAGGTACTCATAGAGTTATAAATGCAACCTTCGGCCGAAGAGAGAAACTGCTCACCAAATCAAAGGACGTAGGATGTAGTGTGGTAGCTAACGTAGACGAAATCACTCCCTACGTTTCAGGCAAATCTCCACAGATACTATTTAACATTCTTTAATAGGCAGAGTCTCTTCTTAGATACGGGGCTGTGCCCTAAATTTCCTACGCTGTGTGCAATCATTTTAAGGGTACTCAAACCCCTTGAGCGCCAGCAGATTGTATAAAAAAAAAACTGTTTTTCTCGAGGAGTGTCACATATCTAGGCCTAATTCTGGAGAGCAAACAAAAGTGGAAAGAAAATGTTGCAGAGCAAAATAAAAAAGATATATAAAAACCCTCTTCTCGAGCAAGAGCATGTAATAGGTCCACTCTGGTCGTAAGACCAATTCTCTTTAAGTCCTTTTTTTTGGCTACATAGCATCACTGGCGCATTAGGGACCTCTCCAATGACGCCTCTCCAAATCTTAATTCATTTGCTACCAATAAACGATCAACTCAACTCTCGCCTCAGGGTAGGAGACAATTAGCAATGGAATGCGCCAAATGTAGGACATGCCAGTCTACTCTTCCCAAACCAACCGAACTTCAATCAACTGAATCACTATAATCTCGAAGGTTTTGCCTAGAACATGTACGCCTTTAACACATTGGCAATCCGATTTTAAAGTCCAAAATGGGATACAAAAAGGTTGGATACTTGTACCAGTATTATTAATTTTTATCTTCTGTAACACTCTAATGTGCCGAACATATCCGAATGAAGTTAGGTCTGTCAGCTTTACTTATTTTTAAAAATGACACTGGGGAGATTGGTTGACCTTCGGAAATTTTCGACAGCACTTGATTGACAATAGTGGCCTACTGAGAAATCTCTATCCAGGAAATACAATGAGAGCATTCCTGGAGATGGAAGGAGCTTTGAACAATATAATACTGGACGTCAACTTTTTGGGAGAAAATTGATCTGGAAAATGAGTCGGCTTGAAAATAACCGCGGACCATCTCCCCCGACGTTGTATAACTCTAGCTACAGTTTTTAGAAACTAACAACCGGTGCTATAGCAACGCAGATATATAAAAAAAAAAATGTAGCATTGGATAGATACACACGTCAGTCAGGATTCCGTTTGAAATCTTATTGAAGACAGGAAGAGGATGTAGAGATATATTTAGGCATAAATCTAGATACTAATGTACTCGTATATGTACTCGTACAATTAATAATATGATATAAGGGAAATGTCACAAAAAAAAAGGAACAACATTTTTTGACACATCTAAGTGACTCAATTTCGGTGAGTCAGTTCTAAATATAACTCCCCCGAAATGTAGAGTGCTTGTTTGTTTCATAATAATAATCAACACCCGTCTACTCATACCTTTTCCCAAGAAGGAATCTCATTCAAAATCAGCGGCCGCCATTCGAAATTGCGAAATTGTTCATTGTTCATCTTTTGAATTGTTAACGACCCTTTTCTAGGCCATTATCCTTCTCTCAGTACGTATCCATATTCCGACAACAAGGATTTGCCTCTTCTTTAACTTAAGTAAAGTTCCTAAATCCAAATTATTGACAATGTCATCAAATATTTATCGAAATGCTACCATCTTTTGCCTTGAAAATCTCCTTCGAGCCTTTTTTTTTTTTTTGTTTTGGTTTATTATTAATATTAGGGGGGGAGGGGAGATGTAACACTCTGGGCTAACTCAATCATCGACTTAAAAACGAAAAAAAAAAAAAAAAAAAAAAAAACAAAAAGAAGAAAAAGACAAAATTCAACTCAAAGTCGAATCGTCCTTTTTCGTTGTTGTTGGTAGTAATCTCTTTCAGCTTAAAAACTAAGTACACGAAGAGTACGTACATAAATTATTATAGCGTCGGCGGGCCCTTCAGCATACTCGTAACACTGACATGACAGCTGCTGTCAGCTTTGAGTTGAATGAATGACATAATACATTGCATATACCCAGCCATCAGCCAAGTGTATTGTATTGATAACAAAAATTCAAAAAGAAAAAGGAATCCATTCATTTCGAACAGAAAAAAGAAAAAAGAAAAAAAAGAAGCGATTTTTTGGATAAATACACTCGAAAGCATTCAATCGGACCGTCGTCGTCGTCATCGTCGTCGTCAAAGTCGTGCTCATGGTAGTCGTCCTCGTCGTCATAATGATCGTCATCCTCGTCGTGTAACTCGTTGTTTAAGTTGACAGCCGTTATTTGAAGTAGATGAGTAGAAGGAAAAAAAAGGGACGAGTAGGAGTATGAGATGAAATTTTGAAGGACTTCTCTTTTCATTTTCACACTCAAAACCAGATGATTAAAAACTTTTCAATATACAAACGGTAGGTAGTTAGTGGGTGGTTTGGTTATGGGAGGTTATTTTTTTTTCTTTTTTTTAAATCATATTGTAAAACAGTGTAACGTAAAGTAATAAATATACCGAAATGTCAACCAGAAAACGTCTGGCTGGCTACAAAACCTTTCAGCAGTAAATTATCGTAGATTGAAAACCCCACAAGCGTTGTTCATGGAAGTTGGCTGTTGGATGTGTGTATGTACGAAAGTGTTAGGACATTGTAGGTATCAACGGAACGGTCATGCAGGAGTTTTCAACACAGAGAAAACCGTCGGTTTTGATTGTAAATTTTGTCAGAGAAAAGGGTATCACGCTCTGTGGAGCGCTTTGTGCTGTCGTTTTTGAATGTTCAACCATTCAACGGAAGTGAAAGAATTACGTTGGTGAATGTTTAACCGCAGTCGGGTAATTTATTATGGTAAAAAGACATAAGGGAAGGAAAGTGCTCGGAAGGACTATACGATGACGTGGGGGTGGTGTAATTATTTTGTCCGCTTCGTCCCCAAGCGGCCAGTTGGAAAAATATTTTTTTTTTTAATAATTTTTTGACGAAAGTGAGGGTGATGACTTCTAAGCTCCACGGTATTGTTGTCAAAAATGAAAACGGGAATAACATTGTCATTTGTGTGAGACATCGCAAGAAGTACTACTTTCAGCCGCATCGAGGCTGTATTATCAATCACAAGCCTAATGTCCGCTTATGCCTTTATCAAGCAAAAATAACAACTGATGCCCCCAAGGAAACTTCCCAGAAAACTGTGGCTGCAACTGTAGGCGAGGCAATGTGCCAAATCTTTACAATGCTACTCACCCTCCTTGCCTTTTCTGTGTCTATAACCCCAACCGCAAGGCGGCAGTCTGGTCTGATGTTAGAGAAGTCATTTATGGATGAACAGAATGATAACTGGATGCAATTCAATATGGATAAGTTTGTCAACACTTTCGGGTCTATTGTCTGCTCTTCTGTACCAGATAGGATGAGTTTCTATTCGAAGGGTTGTTAGATGGCCGAGTTGTTGAAAGAATACAAAATATAGACTGCTAGACCGCATTTCGATTCATGGAAGTCAAGAACACTTAGGAACTTTTATCATTTGTAGAATACATTTTAAAGAAAAGTATTTCGCGAAATGTATTGGAAAATTTGTAGGTGATTCCATTTGGACCTCCTCATCAACAGCTTAACTACGTTTTCTTCAACGTTGGTCTAGCGTGCCGAAACTTACCTTCCTCTCATCATGGATTTGATCACGCAGTGGATAATACTTTAACTCATCGGAGGCCCAAAAAACCTTATTACCTTATTTTGAGGATATGCCCATTGACAATAATGTCATCGGATGTCTGTAGGCTCCAAGGATATCTAATTAGGAGAATTAGTACCAACCTTCAAAAGATACGTATATAAATTTGACAGCTGTCGGACGATTAGTTCTCGAGATATACCGTTGTGAGTGAAGCAACTTTTGTTATTGTGAAAAAAATGAATTCAAAGCAATTTCGTGTGTTGATTTATCATTGCTTTTTGATGGGAAAAAATGCAGCCGATGCAAAGAAATGGCTTGATAAGTGTTAACAGCCGAACGAACCATTCGCAAGTGGATTGAAAAATTTAAAAGTGGTCATACAAGCATCGAAGATGATGTATGACCACAGTGGACGTCCAAAAGAGGCTGTTTCAGATGAAAACATCAAAAAAGTCCACAAAATGATTACGAATGACCGTAAAGTGAAGTTGATCGAGATAGCTGAGGCTCTGAAGATATCAAAAGAGCGTGTTGGATATATCATACACGAATATTTGGACATGCGAAAGCTGTGTTCAAAGTGGGTGCCGCGTTTGCTCACAGTCGACCAAAAACAACAACGTGTTGATGATTCAGAGGAGTGTTTAAAGCTGTTCAACTGCAATAAAGCCGGATTTTTGCGTCGGTATGTGACAATGGATGAAACTTGGCTCCATCACTTCACACTAGAGTCAAATCGGCAGTCAGCTGAGTGGCGAGCAGCGAGGAACCTCGTTCTCGGCTGGCAAGGTTATGGCGTCCGTATTTCGGGATGCACATGGAATAATTTTCATCGACTATCTCCAAAAGGGGCAGACTATCAACAGCGACTATTACATTGCGTTGTTGCAGCGTTTAAAGGACGAAATCGCAGAAAAACGGCCGCATTTGAAAAAAAAGAAAGTGCTGTTTCATCAAGACAATGCACCGTGTCACAAGTCGATGAAAACGATGGCAAAATTGAATGAATTCGGCTACGAATTGCTTCCCCACACATCGTATTCTCCAGATTTGGCCCCCAGCGACTATTTCCTGTTCGCAGACCTCAAAAGAATGCTCGCCGGAAAGAGATTTAAGTCCGAGAAGCCGAAACAGAGGCCTACAAAACTGCTATCGAAAGATTGAAAAATCGTTTCAATCAGTGTATCGCCCTCGAAGGCAACTATATTGATAAATAAAATTGCAAAAATTTTGTGTTTTTACTATAAAACGGCGCGGAATTTTCAGCCAATGTGTTACTCCTCTTCAGAAACATCGCTTAATTTACCGAAAATGTCTGTGGATGGACCTTTTTTTCAAATTACGTTGGCAGTTTGACACCTTTACAAAGGTGCGGCGATGACAAACGTAACAACAACAATCTCGTTTGGATCTTTGCAAAAATAATGACAGTTTCGCGATCAACGATCAAAGAATTCCGTTCACTGCCTCAAATATTATGGACGTCCATAGCATCCAAAAAACCAAAGTTGACACGCTCTTTTTTCCTGGTTTGAATATTCTTGAATTCTTGGACACGGTGACAACAGGCTATCACAAGAATCGCAACTATCACGCAGGCTTGAACCCACAGACAGATCTACGAGGTCATAAACATTTCCGTAGTTTTTCTACTCCAAATTGCCAGGGCCTGGGGCAAAGACATAAAAAGTGGAGGACATTCTTGCATAAGGTTTTCGCTTAATACCATTTTCAGAGGTCACTGTTGCTAAAACACGGCTTCAATGCACGAACTCCTCAAAGTATGTGGACTCTGATTAATCCAACTAGCACTGAAAGTAGAGCCTGACTATTCTGCAGGAGAAACTTGCTAGTTTCGGATTTATGAAATTCCAAATATGATTGACCAAACGCTTCATGGTGGGCATTTTTCCGGATGTTTTTATTTTTTTTATTTTGATCTGCCAGGTCTGAGCGAGGAACAAATCCATTTCAAACCAACTCGTAGGCACATTCGTTTCCTACCACTGTAGTGATGCAACCGGTTTGCGGTTGCTTTTATAAATGTGAAGGACTGTCAATAAATATGCTAGTGTCTTCGTATAATACTGTCCTGTCTGAGATGCTTCTGTTACAGGGGAAAATATTTGCTTAAAAGACACTACGATGGCTAGAGAGGCGGAGTGATTTAAAGAAGATTGAATTGATCGAAAAAGATTCCAGTACTAGTTCCTACCTCCATATTGGCATGCATCCGTGAAGATAGCTATCGAGTTGGCAATCACTTAGTTCCTGTCCCATGCCTCTGTGCTTGAGAACATAAAGGAAAATGGTATTTCAAAGTAGATATAGAGCCGCAGGTACTCCGTATTGGAATTTTAATCAGTTCATTCGATAAGAGTAGTGTAGCCGTTTGAATTTGGTCTCCATCCGTAGAGCTGGCTTGATCTTAAGACGTGTTACGCACCAGACCCACATGGAGATCAACTGCCTTTACAGCACCCGTTGAGATGAGTTAACCAGACCTCATGTTGAGGGTTTCTAAAGGAAGAAAGACAATTATAAAGGCACGTTTCCCTAATAGAAAGGGTAGAGACAAACGCTCTAATCCAGAGAGACTTCGATCTCAACCCATTAGAAAATTTCCTCGGTTAAGCCGATTCCAACAAATAAAGAAAGACCTCAACAAATGGTCCCGTTTAAAAGTCCGGCCAAACATAAAAGCGTTCCCGGGATAGAGACCAAATTATATGATAATTCCGTGCTAGCCTTACACACAGATAATTCCGTCCTGATTTATTAAGGAAATCCATTCGGCAACTGTCTGGCAGACAGTGTCCCGTAGCCTGATAGCCGTGATACCACATTATACACTTCAACGAAATAATCGAGTGCTAAAATAGTAACAGCTGTATGTAATCCCGGTTGGAAGCTTTAGATGATTCACGAACATCCACGACACTCTTGTAAACATCAAGTGAAAGAGCCTCAGAAGTTGAGGGTCTTAGCGAAAGACCAATCTTTCTGCAATATTGTCGTATGGAGTTCAATAACTTTTAAACTGGATCCAGCAGTTTTAGTCTTGACAACGCCAATAGATATATTTTGTATCAACAGAAGGTGGATCTTTTATAGTTCCAATGAAGGCGACCTCCGTATGCTGAGGAAGGTCAACTCAAACCTCACCGTTTTCAATCTTAACCGCTTTTAAGATTAAGAAGCTTAAAAATTGGGATTTTGACCGAATAAATAGGGGCTACCACCCACGCTCAAATTAAAATTTAACGAACCGACATTCCCATAGTTCTCATAGAGAATAAGACTAATATCTATGAGAGTCGGACAAATTATCGACATTTCTGCATGCTGGACATGGTATCCTAACTGCTCATCTTGGGTGAAAGAATTAAGTTAAATTGCTTAAGCAAGGTATCTGAAAAGCTAAAAGTTTCACGAAACATCATGGTCTTCCTTTCAAGTTATTTGAACCATTTTATGTGGGGTGCCACAAGGTTAAGTACTAGGGCCCCTAATGTTGCCCTCAAAGTACTATATTTTGAAACCAATGTCGTGCCAGTTATGTAAATTAGAGTGAGTGATGCGCGGTTGACTACTCTCAAGACATTATACATGGTTCCAATCGCTGCCAGAAACCTGGATATTTTATTGTACATATATAGAGCCCACCATGACCTTTATTTTGTCAAGTAACATATGTAGAAAAAATGTAATTTATTGTCAATAAGGGCTTAGCCTCTGGAATACGAATTGATTTTGTTAAGATACAGTTCAAAATAGTTCCTTAAGGTCTTATGCACTACATACTACAGATTCATTCGTACGACAGTCAGAAAATCGGATGAATTTTCAGTGAAAATAGTCATAAATCACTTGTCACAAAGTGCATTTTCTTCTATGAATGAAACATGCCGGTGTGCGTGTTAAAGAGCCAATTCAGCGCTATATTTAAAGGGGATTCCAGATTCGAAACTCAAGTATAAATGCACTAGCACCAAAACTATATTCATCAGTTTCGAGCTGGCTTCCAAAATTGGAACCATTACGACCAAAAAAAGCTTATTTCTTCCACGCTCATTGGAATATTGTTATATTGACATTTTCCAAATTCATGTGATTATACAAATTTTTATTAATCTTTCTTCTTCCCTTGCTTCTTCTCTTCCTGCCGATTTCTACTTTGTTTTGATAATTTTTATGGGTTAATATTTTGATTCAACACGCCTATCCAACTCCAACTTCCCCTCTTCATGCAGCACTATGTACGAAAGCATGCAATATCCAGGTCGTTCCCGTTTCCAATCACTTCGATTTCGTCCTGCCATTCGCCTTTCGGTTTTGGGGAGCCAAAGGATGTTATTGGAATTTTCCTTAATTCATTTTTTCTTCTTCGTTGTCCCGCCGGAAAATTATTATTCCTAGGACATTCCATTTTTAGGATAACACGAGAAGGTGAACACAAAAAAGATAGAAAGTAGAAAGTGCCATGAAAATACAAAAGAAAAAAAAGATCCCTGGATGTATCTCTCTCTCTCTCTTTCTTGGTATGCCGCCTATCGGATAAGATATTCAAAAAATCTCGCATTGAGATCTAGTTATTTTGCATTCTCCTTCTTGTTGGTCCGCAAAGCACATGAGAATATTTTCATAAAGGAATGGAGAAGAGAGAATGACTGTCTGGAAATTAATTTCATAATTAAATTTCTAGTAAGGTACGTGATGTGAGCCTCTGAATAGAAGGAATTGCCTATTAAGAGGGAATAGTGTTTAGGACAGTTCAACATTTAGTAGAATTTAGGGAAGGATGCCATTGGGATAAGGCTAACATATCACGTCCTTTAAGGCAAATTCCATTACACTATACAGTGTCAGTTCTGGGAAAACTACTCAAACCCAAATTATCCTGATTTGTCTAGATAAAGTTCACCCACTCATTGAACAGACAAAAAAATTAATAAACTTCTTATCCCGATGTCCTTATAGCGTTTAACGTTGATAGTTAAATTCCGCACAGATAAATTAAAACTCTAAGTAGAATGCAACTACAAAATCAGAAGGCAGGGGCCAAGGGTATACCATTCCCTTCCCTACGCATTTATATGGATGTGCTCTCCACCCATAGATACAAGGACAACACAAAAATTAATTAACGAATTCCTGGCTACAGATGTTCGTTACTCTTTGGGATTCCATGGGTTCGAGTAATTGTGGAATATAACGATTTTCTATTTTTCCAGACAGATAGGAGATTAGAAAAAAAAACACAAGGACAATACTGCATTTGAGAGGGACCATAGATAGCCAGATAATAGGGAATTAGGAGGAGATTTTTTTGTTACATCAAGTTTAGATATTTTAATTAAAATAAAAATTTGACTTTAAAACGATTCTTTGATTGGCTTGCCATCAAAATCTAGCGATGCCGAGAGTCCTAAGCGCGTTAAATTCGAGAAACGTGTGTTACCCAACAGCTCAATGGTATTTTTGTGGGTGGTTTCTTAGCAGAAAGTGACTTGAATCGAATATGGAACAAGGGTTCGCTGTGGAATTGGAAATGCGGAAGCTTAATCCCTGTAATTCCTAGTAGCAGCTTCGATCCATCTTGTTTGGTGTTCCACAGCGATTCAGCCCCCTTTAACTCATCCTAAGTGTCCTCGATTCTTGCTCAATTGTCTACTCAGTGCAACCTGCTTTCCTGCTTGAATTGGAAAATGGATGCTATTGCGTGGCGTACTTCGGCATGGACCTATGTTCTTACCTCCAGATATTACTGATGTACTGTCAACACTTGATGGCCGACGTTTCCAGACTTGTTCTCATGTAGAGCTATTCATAGACTCAGACATAAAACAAGCTATTGCCTTCCCGATTATGCTACCAACATCTACTTCCCTGCTATCGTAAGTCAAGATAAATACTCTCACCCTGCCGTCAAGGAAGACTAAGATGCGTCAAAGAACCTAAATCCTTTGAATGCATTCTTCACCAGCTCCGACCTGGTAACCTTGGATTCGTATTGTTTGGCATCAGGTGAAGGCTGTTATACCTATAAGACAATATTGTCAGCGTAGTTCTGTCGTTGTTGCGTTTATATAGTACAGGTCTTCTCATTCGAACTTATCCAAAATGATCTCTATAATTGACGACAACGGAAAAAACACAAATATGCCCCTAGGTTCGACCGATTGCTCTTTTTGCCAACTAAACACTCGTCCATTCACTCGACTCACCGGGGAAACTTTCATATTCCCATGTGTTTGCAATCACTTGGTTCACTAGCTATGGATTCGACGTTGACATAGCTTAGAAAAGTTAAGAATTTTTTATAGCCCACAATGAGTTGCTCCTTTCAAGTTTTTTTTGGGACGTCCTGCACGCCTATAGACTTCTTTTCAGACGACCTTTGATTGACAAGGTATCAAACCTTGGTTTCACTATCCAAACAGAATGTCTGGCTCATGCCCATTAAATCTTCAGTACATGACCACATGACATCTCACATACAGGATCCCAACGGAATCTAAACTTTGCATATCACCTCATATACATCATGTCTTCGTATGAGACACACCCCCGTTTTATGGAGAAAAGCCAAGACAGTATTTATACCGTAAAGGACCTCTCATGTAAGTTTCACATATTTTAGGGACAATGCTTATGAAAAGCAAAATAGGCATGCCTACGTGGACAGTAAGAAAAGAGGTACATTCTCAGCATTCATAATTTTCCGCAGCCTTCTTCTTTACCTAAAAACTCTTACGTTCGAGGTCCTTTCCTACTTTGACTACATTTATTCCGTTTAAAATAGTGGCACTTTTTTTTACAATCTGTCCGAGACAGCACTGACGAAGGGAAGGAAGGGACGTTAAGGAGAGAAAAAAGAGAGATACCGATGTGCATTGGTCTTAAATGTTTGCAAGTTATAATGACTACGAAATAAAGCGTTCGGCAGGGTATTCCATAAGCGAGTTGTACGACATAGGAAAGAATTACTATTTTCTGAATTTTCAACCTATCGCTGTTCAATTTCCAGTCAAAACTCCGAATATAGATGAAATTCTTCAACATTAGCTTGATATTAGGGCACGCCCCGAAGGTGGAGAATATGACAAGAAACGTATGACCGTTTCCCTCGCCGTAATATAGAAATCCTACTTGACAACTTCAGTGCCAGCTAGGACAGGGAAGGCTTTAGTCCGATTGTTGTAAAATTTAGCCTCCATGATATAGCACCCGGCAATGGAATGAGGTTGATTGGATTCGCCGCGTCGCGTAACATGGTAATTTATACCACCAGATCCCAGCATCGAGATTCGAGTATACCCAAAGCTAAATGGATATCATTTATTGATTGGTTCAAGTCATGCTTCTAGTGTGCTAGATGTTTACAGGATGTGTAGTTCCAATAGGAACTCGGACAACCATCTTGTATGTAGCCAAATTCCAGTCATGCTTTTGTACATTACGAAAACTCGATGTCGAAAAGCTGCAGTAGCAACGGATACCCAGTAACTTCTTTGCTCAACCCTCATTCCAGCTTACCAAGAGCACTCCACTACTTGATATAACGATATTAGTCCGAATAGTTAGAATAGCTCTATGCATATCGGTGCCGAACAGATGAAGAGAACGATTGCTGCGACAGATCCTAGTGACAGATGTCCATGACGTGCTTGGATCTGAAGGACCCATATCTCTCAACTGCTTAACAGTGGCAGTAGCCACGTGAACAGCAAAAATGGTACCAAAACGCCAGTTGCTGATGGTGGAATTGCCGTCCCATCACCCGACGAGAATGGAGCGGCTAAAAGCCAAAAAAAAAAAAACACCACGGTGGTCGATGGTATAAAAGCTGAGTTCTTTAAGTAGGAAGCAGCAAACTATTTCGTGTATGCACCCAATATTGTAGGGTGAAAGCATACGTAGAGACTACAACCTTAGCTTGCCCGTTATATTGCATATAACGTCGTCGTAGCAAATGTACTGTATAAACGGCTGAAACTCATCGCAGTGACTCGAATAGGCCTTAAGCGTGTATCACTCTGTCCTTGGTCCTGGCAAAACCAAATAACGACCAAATAGAGGTCTCGCTCAACGAACGTACTTGGCGGTCTCCAAGATCCTCAACGGACAATGTCGTGCGCCGTTGAGAAATCCCAAGGAGAGTTCGAGAGAAAACCCTTCAGAAGATCTATGGTTCCCTGCGCCCTGACAAAGTTAAGTGCATCCATATTCAGCGGCTTCACTGGCTGAGAAATGTCGCTCGGATGAAAGAAGACGCTCCGACGCGCAAGTTTTTGAATCATTGCCCAGTAATGGGTGTCGAGGAAGGGAACGCCACATCAACATAAAGTGATACAGACCTTGAATTTTCCAATAATGACCAATACACATAAAATAAAGACGACATGTTTGATTCGATATCAAAATCGATACCCGGTGGTAGTGTGAACAAATTAATTGCCTCAATGAAAGTTCTAGCCTTGCAAGTTGGTGCAACAATATTGAAGGGCAATTTGTACAGAATCGGCTGGCTTAGGGTCATGATAAACTTTGGAATATGTATATCGCTATGATATTAAACAGAAAGTTTATGTTGTTAGACATGTTAGAACATCCCTCTTACCACATTTCCATAGCGAATCCTTTGAAATGTTACAAACTTTCTTGGCATGAAACATTTAGCTAGCGCTAAAAGTTTATGACAATAAAAAAAACGAATTTTTTCTCCTCCCCCTTTGGCTTTTTAAACTCCCTTTAAACCCAAAAGGACTAAGATGTTCAAGGCAAACGTAAGACACGCTATTTTATTTCGTGTACTGTCCATTAATTAACGGATCATTACAATAAATAATTAAAAGCACACTTACGCACTACTCAAAATATTATTTTATCGATTCTTGGTAATTCTGTTTCCATTCATTTGCTTATTGGTGATTTTTTTATTTTCTTTCATGTCGTTGTCCTTGGGTTTATAAATATTTTAGGTGAATTAAGCAAGCGTTGCTTTTTTTTCCCCCCCATGATTAGGGTTGAACCTAACAGAAAAAAAAAAAACAAAAAAAAAATCATAAAGAACAAACTTACGTCACTTGAGATAAAGGATAATTGAGCAAGCGAGAAACTTTTGAGTAGGGAAAGGGTTTCTATTCAAAAGGAAAATCAAACCGAAGTGATAAAGGATTATTTGAGGGGTCTTCACTTAACTGGAAGTGAGGTCTAAATAGAAACGGAAATAAATTCGAGGTAGCAAATAGTCAACCAGACAAAATGTTGATGGGTTTATATATAGATGTTATCATGGGTAAACGTTTTAAGAAAGGCCAGCCTTGAATAACAACTGAGATTTTCGTTGTTGTAACCCCTTCATGAGCTCAGATGGGAAGAAAGATGCCCAAACATTGACAACTTTTGAAATTTCTTTCAAAACATTAACCGAGTCCGTCCCAAAACTACGGTGAAACTTTCGCAAGAAAACTTAAATAAACAAAATAGGCCCTAAAATTGTTCTGATCTCTATAACGGCCAGTGCTCAAGTGGATTTAGGACAATTTGAATATTTTGAAATCTATTTGGATGCTGATATTCTGATTGAGAGATTTTCTCCACGGCAATAACAATAAACACGATGAGGTACCACAGGGATAAATCCTATGTCTGCTTTGTTTTTGAACATTATCGTATGCAGGTCATGTTAAAAAATTTGTAGCAGGCGCTTTTTAGACCTTTCAATGATTTTCTAACGTCGCGTCTGTTGGAATTTTGACAGATCTTCCTTATCCCTCTTGAAAGCATGTTCAGCTGGACTTTATTCGGTTTTCCATTCCAGAACAGTCAAAATTTTACATCCGATTTTCGGGGTCTTCCAATAGGTTTTCTAGCTGGTACACAAGTCACTTGTTAGAAATAAGTCAATTACAAAATTTGGGTGAAAGTCAATTCAATTAGTATCCAAGCCAGGAAGGTAGTGTGAAGTTCTGAAAATGGCCTGCCTACTAAGTCGGCAACGTTTAGTAGGGACAGCCATATCCAGTCATCGAGGAGATAAGCTGATGGGAGAACGAACTTTTTCTGTTACCCTTTCATAGCTTATGACTGGAATAACCAAATCTCAGCCACACATCTGTAAAATCACGTTGATATCCAAAACAACTGATAATCTTCTTGCGAATAGATGTTAAAAGGGCTTATCTATTCAACACTCCAGACCATCCAGGGTCTATGTGGGTCATACGCAGACCCAATAACTCAGACAGAATGTTCGTCTAAACCCACAGCGAGAGCTTGTTCTCTCATCCATTGGGTCGTGGGGAGTCCAAAGCCCTGATATGGAGATGCATTTATTGCATCCGCAGATTTTTTTTTACCGCCGAGTCATGCAGATGGCTAACGTCAGTTTGTAACCTAAGAATTGACAAAATCTTTCGACACATATCTGCCTAATAATTCAAGAGTTTATTGGATAAAGGACTTCATTATATAAAGGGTGGTTTTTTTTAGAGGTTGGGTTTTTATACTGGCAACACTGTTTCTAGAGATTGTCAATTTGACAGTTGAAAGTTGATTTGTGGTTAGTACGTTTTGCCATTTTACGATGAATGGATTGACGCCAGAACAACGCGTGCAAATTGTGCAAACTTATTTTGAAAACCATGGTTCGGTTCGGCGAACTTATCGTGCGTCCATTTTACATTCGACATAATCGTCCATCTGAACAAATTATTCGGAACACGATGGATCGTTTTCGTACCACGTCCACTCTAGTGGACAATCCGCATCCCCAATGACGACAAACAGTGCGAACAGAAGAAGTTATTGCCGTTGTGGAGGGCAGTGTTGAGGAGAATCCGAATGAGTCGATTCGCGGTGGTGCACAGCAATTGGAGCTGTGCCCCGTCCACGTTGTGGAAGATTTTACGGAAAGATCTTGGCTTAAAAGTTTATAAGATTCAGCCTGTGCAAGAGTGAAAACCGCGTGACCATTACTCGTATACGCGTCGTAGGTTCGCTGAATTGACCGAAAACATGAGTCAGCTTGATCCTCATTTTCAACGCAAAATTTTGTTCTCCAATGAGACCCATTTTTGGTTAAATGGATATGCAAACAAGCAAAATTGCCGAATTTGGAGTGGAGAAAACCCAGAAGCCGCCCTTCTAACCATTAAAACTCACTCTTTGGTGTGCTTTATGGGCTGGTGGAATCATCGGCCCATATTTCTTTAAGGACGATGCCGGCCAGAATGTTACCGTCAATGCAGAGCGCTGTAGAAACATGATTTCTGAATTTTACGTTACTCAGTTGAATGGCATTGACGTGACAGAGCTTTGGTTTCAACAAGATGGCGCAACATGTCACACGGCGCGCGACACCATCAATTTATTGGGGGAAACATTTGCTGAGCGCATAATTTCGCATAATGGACCTGCGAACTGGCTTCCACGATCCTCTGATCTCACACCTTTAGACTACTTTCTCTGGGGGTATGTGAAGTCACTAGTCTACGCCGATAAACCAGAGATGTTGGACTATTTGGAAGTCAACATTCGCCGGCCCCAATTGCTCGATAAAGTTGTCGAAAATTGCGCTTCATTCGAGCTAACCGTGGCACCCATATGCCTGATATCATAATGGCATAAAATTATCTATTAAATAAAGCTAATATCATAGGCATTAACATTAGCTTGAAGTGTTTTATTTTATATTGAAATTTTACACCTCTAAAAAAAACATGCTCTATAAAGACACACTTTAATTGCTTTGGATTTGTTCTGCTGTCAAAACATAGTTTGACGTATCGCAGAGACTCATTTTTCTCGCTTTGTTAGACGGAGTATCTACAACCATAAAGCTTCGCAGCTTCGTAACGTCTCACTGCACTTAGAGCTATGTAGATCAATTGTGATGCCCAAGTCGGATATTGGAATGGGATGGCGTGAGAAAACTTTCCTGGGTTTTTATTTGTTAATTCTGCTCCGCCGTTTCATGTCAGCCATAGAACGAATTAATAAAGCATAGATCTCCTGGAGTGACTATGTCATCTCACGCTCCTTTTGGCCAAACCTAGACAGCGGGAGAACACGTACCTTCCTCGGACTTAACAGAAAAGACTAGCCACTACCTCATTGGAAGGATTGCCAGAAGAATTTCAAGACGACTGTAGAAGCTGTAGGAATGAAGGAGAATTGGACACTTGTTGTGCCACTGCACTAATCTCCAAATACACCGTGACAAACACCTTGGCTACAGACTTTTGGGGATCATGAGGACGTCAGCAAAGCAAAACTCACAGATCTCATTAGATTTGTTAAAATCTCTGACTTGTTTTAAATAACAGAGAATCACAATTGGCATCCGTGTCCCTTAGGGAATAGGATATCCTTTATTATCTACCTAGCTACCCTAAGTCAATGCTGGAATTGGTCTTAACTACTCTCTTGCATTCGCACTTGAAACAGAAGATGTGGGATCATAAAAGTTTTAAAATTCTCTGCTTCGGGCTGGGATAAGGTCACAGAAATTGGATTTATCCTTGTGCGTGTTTTGGTTTTTATAGTCTTAGCAGAGGTCGCTCTCATACGACACCCTGTTAGGAGATAATGGCCTGTAGATAGCCTGATAAGCAGGCTGGATTTAAATCATGAGCTTGTTGAATTCTGGCCATAATTGGCAAGACGATTCACTAGCATTTTTTTTATGACTCCTGAAACTCTGCAGTGGGGGTTTAATACTTCAGTTCGCTAATTCTTTGGAAAAAGCAAATCCTTTACCACTTAGGATGTCTAATGAAATTCTATATCAGGCTTCACATTTTGCTGCATGGCAAGACCCTCACGTGTGCTCTCTAAACACATAGATTTAGTTTCAACCACAGCAATTTAATGTCGTCGTGAGATAGTGCACTTATAGTTGCTTATTAGGGCGGTTCTCTTGTAGCCAATAACTCGGCTCGTAAGACACAACAGTGATCTGTTCGGCAAAGTAAACATCTTAGACTCAGGTGATAGGAGAAGAGTCCATCCTAGCGCTTTTCTAGGTCCATATACCACCCTGATCAAAAAGTTCCCGCACCATACCACCGTGTGACGCTCCCATTGTTCAGATTTGAGTTCTGTTTTTTTTTTTTGTTAAATTGGTAAATCTGCAAAACGGATTTAATTGTACGCGAACGTTGGCAATGTTGGAAAAGTGTTTCGGCAACGATTCTCTAAAGAAAACGGTCGTTTACCAGTGGCACGAGCAGTTCAAAAGTGGTCATGAGTCAATCGAAGAGGATGAACGCAGTGGCAGACCATCGACATCGAAAACCGACGAAAACATTTTTGAAGTAAAAGAAATGTTTGTCAATAACCGCAAATTAACCATCAGAGAGATAGCGGAGGACTTGGACATTGCCCATGGATCCGTCTAAGACATTTTGGTTAATGATTTGGGTTTCCGTCGTGTAGCAGCAAAGTTGGTGCCAAAAGACCTGCATTGCATGCAAAAAAGAGACCGTGTTGACGTCGCAAAAGAGATGATTTGCGAGGCTGAATCCGATCACACTTTCATCAAACGGATCATTACTGGAGTCAAGACGTGGGTTTATGAGTACGACACGCAATCCAGACATCAGGCAAGTGAATGGCGTTCACCAAATGAGCCGAAACCAAAAAAACCACGTCGCTTTCAGTCAAAAAAGAAGCCAATGCTCACGGTTTTCATGGATTACAACGGTGTAGTGCATCATGAATTTTTGCCAGAAGGCCAGACAGTAAACAAAGAGTATTATTTGGGCGTTATGAGACGTTTGCGTGAAGCAATTCGGTGAAAGAGACCAGAAAACTCGTGGATTTTGGCCAACGATAATGCACCGTCGCACAGTGCCATCATTATTCGTAATTTGTTAACTTTGGCTCCCTGTGACTTCTTTCTGTTCAATCGAGTTAAAAAACCACTACGGGGAACGCGTTTCAGCAGCCGAGAGGAAGAAATGGAAAAATCGCAGGTAGCTCTGATGGACATACCGAAAACCGAATATAGAAAATGTTTCGAGGATTAGATCAAGCGTAGTATTTGTGAAAATTAATATCGAGTCGATCACCAATTGGTTTCGGTCTTTTGCAGAGCCGAAGGAATCATCACAGTCTGTTAAGTAAATGTTAATGCAGCACCTCAGCTTAGCAGAGACAGCACACTTCCAATTTAGATTCTCCTCCTATTTCGAAAATGATTTGACTATCCTTGTAACTTTTAGCTTGAACTATCCTCATCTGGGCTTAAGGTTGACAAAACAGCAGACAGGTATCAACGAAAGGCACTGTCTTTCCTATGTCATGCGAAATTTACAAAAAAATAGGCACACCAAGCACGTATCTAGTATCTTTCACTGCTTACTATTGATATTCCCCATTAAGAAGTGTCTCAACTCAGAGTCATCCTCCAACCAAGAACCGACGACGGAGTAAAAGAACAAACAATCCATGTCAACCTATTCTCGTATTCGTACCCTCACATTGCATGATACAAATAATTAAATCAGCTAACTTACTACCAACCGATAAAAGAAGGAAAAAAAAAAAGAAAACAGAACGAAACAAAATAACATCACCAGTAAAAGAGAAAATAAAAAACCAACTCCTCCTCACACAATTTCAATTAATTTACCGCCAACCTTCCTCTGGCCCCTTAGGGCTTCCGGCTTCCACACTTACCGCAAAGTACGTAAAACGACAACGACAACGACAACGACAACACCAACAACAAAATCAAAATCCCTTTTACCTTAACTTTACCATATCATGTCTCGACTCCGTTTCTACGCAAAACTTTTTTCCCACACGAAAAATAAAAGAAAAGGAAACTTCCACCCCCGTCAGTCAATCCGAATCATGGTAGCAGGCAGCTCATCCCCTATGTCAGTAAGTCCACTTTGCAAATTGTACGAGTAGTAGAAGCCAACATGAGTACGAGAACGCGAATGAGAAACGCGCGCGCGGCAACTTAATTTATGATATTTTAAGCCAAGGTAACCTCCCTCTTGTTGCGCAGCCAAGAATGGGGATAGTGACACCAAAACTTACCCTCTAACTACCACCATCATTGACTTCAGTAGCACCAATGGAACCAGGACATGTGAACATTGTTTATATACTTCTCTTGGAAATCCTAAGCTTTTGTGTTGCTGGTGCTGGAGCATTGTTACCTTCACAACAACTGCGCGTTGGAATAGTCCTTTCTTGTCAAGAAGTCAAGTTTTTGAAACTAATTTCTCTGATTAGCATTAACATGGCTCTACCAGCCCCTGCTTGCAGACAAGGACACCTTGTGAAACTCGAATAGAGCAGGAGGTGAAAAGATGGAACCACATTACGAATAGAATAATTATCGATTACAATTACAATTACCCAGGGACTAAAACAAATAGTTTCGTGTTAATTGAGTATTAGGGAGTGCAGACTGCACGGGGTTATAGAGGGTCGTAGACGAAAGACGGAAGTAATTAATGTCAGTAATAGCGGTTAAATCATTTGATTAAGACGGGTGTGGGGGTTCTCAATTCTATGAATCAAAAAACAAAAAAAAAAAAAAGAAACAGGCCACGTTGAGTTACTTTTGTTCGTTGCAGTCCAGCAGTCCAGAAGTCCGGTGGCTTGATGGCTTTATGATTCGTTACGCGTGGAATCTTATGCTACGGCCACTTGGAATAAATTAAATTTAATGACCTAGTCGTTAAAGTTTACTAGTGTTGAACAGGATGTTGAAAGGGGGCGTATGCGTAACTTTTTTTATCAATTATATATTATTTTGCAGGGCAGGTATACGTAATATTTTTTTTCTATTTTTATCAGTGGCGTGTGAAACATAATTGTAGTGTTGCTTGGACAAATAGACTGAGAACCGTTCTTATGCCTGTGTGGGTCTCCTGGCAGATCGATAATTTCGAACGATTTCTGAAGTTGAAATGCAATCTTATTGAATGTGGAGTGCAACGTTACTCTCTCTCGTTGTCTCAGATTTAGGTGAATTAAAGCACATTCCCAGGCTGAAAGCATTATTTGGGCCAGAAAGCTTCTTTCGCCCCTTTTCGGGCAAATTATCTCAGTCTTTTGGAGTAAGAAAAATAATTGCTTCAGTGATAAAATGCGTCCAGTATCAACCCTTATACCATAACCGAAGACATTGGCAGTGCCAACGTGGGTTAAAATCCTTAAAATTCCTCTTCCGAGCAGTTTGTTACAAATCCATCTGAATCTATATTGTCTCGGCCTGGAAAATAGATGCAAGCTTAAGGTTGTTTTTCTCCACAAGGACGCTAGCGTTTAAATGAAGATTTAGGAGCCATCGGAGATAATCTAACACATTCCTCAACTTGCTTAGATTCTAGTCGGAGGCAGTACTAATTACAGCGAGCATAAACATTGTATTTACGCGGTAACCCGAGCTCCGATGTCGGTGCGCCAGTCTATACGATAAAAACGAAGTGACAGTCAGTACACAATGTCATCTTAATTCCAATTGTGGACTGCAGCTCACGATATGAGGAATGATTCATCAGAACGTCTAGTGCGGTGTCTGGCGTGCTATGATAAACTACCACGACTCGAAAAAGGTCGTGTTTAAAGTCTGATGAAAGCAACAGTGACATATTGTATATATACACGTGTTAAAGTGAACACTTGGACCACCAAACTTCTGACACATAGAATAGAATTGGTCTTATCACAGCCGCGTAGATCAAGATGACCCTTTTCTGTGACAAGCACCATATTTTGTCAATAGCTATCTTGCAACAACAGAAAGCCGACCCTGTAGGATGGTTTTAAGGTCCCCGCGTGACACTAATAAGCTTGACATGAAAGTCAGAAAGTTCACCCTGGCTCTCAATAAGGCTATGGCCACTTCCTGTCCTCTTATTCAACCTAGAGGCAAGAAAAAGCAGCACTGGTGGACATCAGCACTGGGACTGCTTAGAAACACTTCCAGAAATCTTTTCGACTTAGCAAGAAAAGTGACTGCCTGGGACTCATACAAAGAATCCCTCAAATTATACATACAAAAAAGAACTGAGGAAGGCAAAGCGACAATCCTGGAGGTCATTCTGTGACAAAATCACAGAAACCTCTGAGGCATCGCGGCTAAGAAAAATACTCTCTACAAATCCTCTGAAGCCTAGCTGTTTGAAAAAAAACCGATGGCTCTTGGACAACCTCAAGTGATGAATCACTGAACCTGCTGCTATACACCCACTTTACAGGTAGCTCCCAATTTGGGGCCAGTAGCAACCCAAACAGGCCTACTGCAACTGGGACCAAAATTCATGGTCGGTTACAAGAGACAAACTGCTCTGGGAGCTGCATAGCTTCAGACCATACAAGTCGGTTGGTCCGGTCGGTATAATACCTGCCGAGCTACAGAGGTCCACAGATATTATTCTGCCTTCGGTAGAAAATATGTATTATGAGGAGCTGTGTTGAACTGATCCACATTCCACTGTCGTGGAGAGAAGTCTATGTAGTTCTCATTCCCAAAGCCGGAAAATGTTCTCATTCTTTTCCAAAGGACCTCAGACCTATAAGTCTATCATCTCTCCTTCTGAAAACTCTAGAACGACTGATTGATACCCATATACGGGCTAAAATTGATCCAAGACTTTTGTCACCGGCTCAACATGCCTACTGTAAAGGAAAGTCGGTGGAAACGGCTCTGCATTCACTGACGAACCACATCGAACGATCCCTACAATATAGAGAGTACACAATGGTTGCTTTCCTGGACATAGAGGGTGCCTTTAACAACGTCAACACATCCACAATCGCAACTGCTCTGTCAACTCTGCAGGTAGATGACTTACTTGAGTATTTGATCAGTCTTATGCTAAAAGATGTGTCAGCAGAGGTACGCCGCAAGGCGGTGTCCTCTCTCCCCTTCTCTGGAACTAAGGGGTTAATGAACTGCTGATATACCTGGAAGTGAGTGGTAGCAGGGTGATTGCCTATGCGGATGACATTGCTATAGCCGTCTCAGGTAATCATCTTAATGCCATTACAGAACTCCTTCAACTAAATCTCAACAGATTAACCTGTTGGGCAGATCGCTGTGGATTGGGAGTAAGCCACCATAAAACTGATCTTGTCCTCTTTTCAAGGAAATACAAAATTCCAATTATAGACCCTCCTTCAATAAGTCAAGTCTTTTCCGATACAGCAAACTAAAGTGGAAACTAAAGTGGAAACCTAACATTCAAGAAAGAGTCCCCTTTTAGTTTGATACACTTATTCCAGAGATTTTTCAACTTCTTTACCCCGCCCGAAAAGTAATTTTCCGGAAAGTCTGCAAAATACTCCTCCGTTGCGTTGATGATTTCCTCGCGTGAGCTGAATTTTTTATTGATGAGCCATCTTTTGAGGTTTGGGAAGAGATAATAGTCCGAGGGATCCAAATCCAGTTACCAATCGACGCCAAAAGTCCGCCCGATTCCGCATTACCAAGTCCAAACGCTCTATCGAAGTGCTCTCACGTTCGTGCTTTTGGCCATTCGCGGCACCCAGCGGCAGGATAACTTCTTCATATGCAGGATATTGCCAAAATATGGCGTGTGCGCTCAGTACTCAGTATTTGCTAGCTCGCGCATCTTCACTTTCCGGTCAGCCAACACCATTTCATGTATTTTTTTGACATTGTCCTCTGTAACCGCATCGAAGGGCCTGCCGCTGCGGACTTGATCGGTAGTGGAGTTGCGGCCACCACGAAACTCTCGAAACCAATATTTGACGGTGTAATCTGCCCCATTAGGCCAACTTTTCTTTTGTTTCCTTCCCCGTGTTGCCTCTCAAAAAATAGTGTTTTATGAGAGAACGAAAATCGTTTTTGTCCATACTCAACATGATGCCAAACACGTCAACAACAATCAGCTGTCAAAACAAAACTAAAGACAGTATCGCACTGAAATTTGGCATGTCTGCCGAAATATGAACGGACGTCATGGCACCACAACCTTTTTTGCAGTAGCAGCGCATTCTGGCTGTCCAGGAGGTTACTAGTAAATGGGGCCTTCAACCTTGCATAACCCACTGGCTATAAGACCGATACTCACCTACGGGTTGTCGTCTGGTGGACGGCCTTAGACAATGCAGTCAACTGCAGTAAACTAAGCAGAGTCCAAAGAACAGCATATCTACGCATAAGCGGGGACTTACGGTCTACTCTGTCTGCGGCATTAGACATTCTGTTTCATTTGACACCTCTCGATATTTCCAGCAGGCAAGTAGCTGCGACTGCAGCTATTCGCCCTAAAACGACTACACAGTGGACAAATAATACGTGAACATCGATTACATCATACCTGAACTTTGGTTTGACAAAGACTTACATGTAAGCTTCCCCTTTAGATCCTTCTGGGAGAAAGATGTTTTCATGGAGGACAAGTCAATCCATTTCTACACAGATGAATCTAAAACCGATAGCGGGGTTGGTGACAGTGTTTTCTCAGATAAGCTAAATCTAAGCCCCCCTTTCCGTCTTCCAAATCCAGGGGGAAATTTTGGCAATTAAAGAAACTCTATCCTGGCTGAAGAAAAACTTCATATCTGCAAAAAATATCCGCATCTTTTCGGATGGTCAGGCCGCTATCAAGTCCCTAGAGTCAATCTCGCTAAATTCAAAAATTGCCCTTGAATACCGATCATATCTTATGGAGATGGCAGAGCAGTTCAACATTCACCCTTACTGGGTGCCGGGTCACAGAGACATTCCAGGGAATTGTAGGGCCGATGAACTCGCCAAAATTGGAACCACTCTACCTATTCTACCGGAAAAGGGTAGCATAGGTATACCAGTCGCTACGTGCTAATTAATACTAAAGCCGAATGCCAATAAAAAAAACATGTCGAGCGACTAAACAGATCTGGCCAAAGCTAGATCCGAATCGCTCTAAGAGTCTGAACCTTCTAAATAGGAAACGCCCCAGCGCCATCATAGGTGTCATCACTGGACACTGCCTCATAGGCAATCACGCAAGACGGCTTGGCGCTTTTACAAATGTTTTCTGTAGAAGCTGCATGGACGAGGAGGGAGTGGAGACAATCCTCCACCTTCTCTGTACATGTCCAGCTCTCTCCCAGAGAAGAAAACTTCACTTAGGAGCTTTCTTCCACAGTGGCTTAAACGATCTAAAAAATATAGACGTAAACAGTCTCCTACGCTTCGTCGTAAGATCAAACTGGTTCCATTAGTAAGAGGACCATAGATCTACATGGCATCACAATGGGCCAATAGGCCTAAGTGGGTTGGTATTTCCAACCTAAGTCCGCATTTTTTCCGAGCCCACAAGCGGCACAGTAGCAATGTAAATATGTTCGAGAAATATGGAATATTAGATGTAATTACACTCCTTACAAACTATGTTTCTGTGGCAAAAAAAGGAGACGAATAAAGATTTTTCAAATCCAATTTCGCTCAATATTGTTTAAAAAAAATTTAACAGCTCTTCAAAAAAAAAACATCCTTTATGAAAAGGCATCACAAATATACCGCAGATTGACATGAAGGTCGCTTGGACGTTAGAATATTTTTTGTTTATTTAAAAGCCTAGCGTTATAATTTCTTAAATTTAAAAAAAAAAAAAACAAATATTCAAAAAATATTGTTCCATCAAAATATCAGCTATTTACATCTTTATTTGTTCTTTATTAATTTTGTTAAAATGTATCTTATATATTTTCTTTTATAAAATAAAAAAAAAAGTAACATCCAAATGAAGTAATGACGGTTCTCTAATGGTTTGTCTACACTAGCTAACTCAGCCAACTCAATGCAATATACTCGTATGTAGGTATTGTCAAACGGCAAGTTAGCAAACTACAATAGACACTAAACTAGACACAACAAAACGCAACTCAACTCTTATAAAAAAAAATAAAAAATTAACAAAAACCCAAAATTTTACAAAAAAAACAAAGAACTAGAAACGCCAACTTGAAGCCTTACTCTTGTGAGATTTCATTTTTCTTTTTTTTTTGTGCAACTTTATGCTGAAAGCCATTGCAGGCATGTGAGATATATTTTATTTGTTAGCTGCTGTTGGTGATAAATTTAATTAAAATATTTCAAAAACTAAAAAAATAAATAAGAAACGGAATAAAACTAAAATGAAATAAATCAAAGAGAGAAGAAAAGAAAATGTATGACAAATGGATATGTTGAATCGACACGATTATTTAGGCGACCTATTCCTCATTGTGTGCAATGACATCCTTTTCATCGGCACGGGAAATACCTGACTTTGTGACATAGCAAAGCAGGAGGAGCAAGCGATAGAGTCTCCTTTTCATGAACCTTTTTTAATAATGCTACGAGTATGAGCGTTTTTTTGTTTTTTTCTTTTTTCTGATTTATGACGCCAATTGCTTCTTTCCACTCTCCCTGCTATGCCGGGGCAATTTCGTCATTTGCATTTGAAGAGGAGAATTGCTCTGGCATTATGTGTGTCATTAGGGATAAATTGAAAGCAATAAAGTTAGGCGAGGCGGTTATCGACTATGGACGCTTTTTTCGTTGTCTCGGAAGTGAGGGTAGAGATACGTGTGATTCATGAACCATGATATGTGAATGCGTATCCCCGGTGGGGAACATACATATTCGTATATGCAAATATCTATAAAAATGCAAATTTTTGAATTGCCAGGGATAAATGATACTTTGGTTGGTAGAAAAGGAGTTGCATTCTCCCCCTAACCATTTTCGTTACCCATCGAGCCGTAGAAAGACCGAGCACAATGGTTTTGGCTTTGAGCCTTATAGAATCGACAATGAATAATCACATTAAATTGAGTTTTCCTTTCTTTTTACGATCGCTGATGAAGTCAATAATAGTGGGGTAGGAGGGAGTAAAGAGTCTAATCTAATATTTTCGAGAACACAACGAAATTACATGTAATGGGAAGATTGCTTGGCGGATATCTCTAACTGGATCACATTTACCCTTAATGGAGAGAAGGGTAAATTACCGTCATATTAGAAGCTGGGAAGACCTTCAAATTTTAACTCAATTAGCCTATTAACCTTTTCTATGAAAACAATGGTGACTGGGTGTTTTCGGGTTAGGATAAGCACCGAGCGGCGTCAACCTTGCGATGCCCTGTGCTATAAAAATTACTACACATAAACTATGGCACGCATATTTTATTTTCTCGAGATAGCCACCAGGTACTGGTCCCGTTCCAACCCATTCTAGTGTCCTGTCAAAAATGACTAAACCTTAAAAGAGTGTCAGGAATTCGCCTGGCTTAATCTACGACAGCGTCAACAGTTAGCCCGGTTGACCCCTCATATGTGCTACTTCAATGTATTTAGAGCTTAGAGCAATGAAGATTTGCCAGTAGTCAAAGTCTGGAAAAAGAGATGGTGGTTGATGGACAACAGAACGTTCGGAACAGGCCACCTACAGCCGAATAAATAGCGAAGGCCTTTGGCTGATAGAAAACAAATATCACCGCCATCCAATATGAGAGGTGTGGTGGGCTAAATAAAAGACGGATGTAAAATTCTGACAAATGCTATGGTGGCTACTACAGAAAATAAAGGCAAAGTCTATTTGTAGCAAAGGGCAGTCAAAGTATTTGGCAGCTAATCGCATATAGCAAAACAACTCGCCTATCCAGTAGACCTGCATACAAGACAAGAGCGCCTTGTGCAGGATAAGCGTGTCGACTTCAAATGAAAAAAAACACCGAGAAATTGAGGACATGAAGAGGTGCTACTCCAAGAACAACGTTCGGACATGTCAATCCAATAAGGCCGGAGCAGAAGCCTGTACAGACGCTCAAGGAAAAACAATAGAATCTCATTCGGTCTTGAGGATAATAAACATTCTTTTCTGTAAACTCTTAAGCAGCAAGGGCATCCCAAATTTTGCCCTCCGGTCAAGATTCTCACGCTCCCTACCACAACGAACTAGAGATAGAAAAATCGAAATTAAAGTATACCATAACAAAGCTGCCAGGCTGTATGGCCTATCTTTCGAGCTATTTAAAGCAACAGAAGAAGGCTTCGTAGAGAATGTGCACCATTTCATTTTCAAACTTTGGTCGGAAGACGAAAGTATGCATCGTTAAAAGCCAAGCTATAAAGAGCCATGCCTTCGATAAGTATCTCTGCCAAACTCGCCAGATTATTTAGAAGCAAAAGGTTAGAACCAATTTTATTGAAAATAAAGTGATTCGTCGTCATGTGGCATGTATAAGTGGCAAAACTGTTCAAAAGTCTGTGATGTCATTGTCAGAACACCGCGAGCTGTCCAACAAAAGTTGGAAAAATATTTCGCAGCTAAACATATTTTTGCAACAACAACTGTCAACAATAAGTCACCCTGAGCATCGACAGATCGGGAAGAACGTCAGAATATCGACTTTAACTTGGAAGTAGTTAGGGATTTTGTCTACCTTGGCATTACTTTCATAATGAAGACGAAGGGCTACATTTGCCAATCGCTGTTTCTTTGGCCTAAGAAGGTAATTGAGTAATAATGCTTTGTCTAGGAACGATAAGGTGGTCCTGCTCTATGGTGCAAAATCATGGACGTTATCGAAGGTAAACGAAGATTCGGGTAACAGGCTTTGGAGGGGATACAAATATAACAACGAGCTCTATGAGCTTTACAGCGACGTCGACCTTTTTTTTAATATATATATAATTTGCGCACGCTCAAGGGATCTAAGTGCCCTTAAAATGCTTGCATACAGCGCGGGGAAAGAAAATCAGGGAGGATGGAAAGAGAGATATCGGTGCACGTTGGTTTTAAATGTGTGAAGGTTATAATGACTAGGAAATGAAGAGCTTTTTTCAGTCAGAAAAATGTACATAAATCACCTGAGATGGCCAGGACATGTAGAACAAACGGATTTTGACACTCTCATTCCCTACTCTTTATTCGCAAAAGTAGATGAATTTCCACCCAACAAAGCCAATGAAACCTCATGTGGACGTAGAAGGCGACTGCACAGATCTAAAGATCACTGGATATCTTAGCAGAGAAAATATTGACATTCTAAGGGGAAGTCCTACCTGGCAGATGGTATGCAAGGACTTCTTACAGCAAGAAGTACGTTCACTGCTGTGAATGATGATGGTCAATACTAAAGATTTTTGACGCGTCGTTCATGTTATGTAAATCATGACGGCGATAATTAAATTGAACTAAAAGTGTTGCTCTTGTAGTTGCAATGAAATCAAGAGATCTTCGATGGTAGGTACGCTTTTCTTGTGGTTTAATCCACCACAGATTCGTCTAATTAAAATATCAACAGAGCGTCTATAACAGACTTCAGAAATCATGTTTCTCTTAACCACTTGTATTTATTACAATAGGCGGTTATGAAATAGACCACGTACTGCACAACATTAACAGTAAAAATCACTAATTTTTTATATTCGACGGGATGCCTCAGGGTTCTCTACGAGGTCCGTGATTAATTTCCATAAAAAAATAAAATGTGAAACTAAAGTAAAATTTCGGCATCGCGTGTCAGTTTAGGGTTCAGATGAATGGATTTGTGCTTGAATGTTATACGTCTCAGAAAAATGCTAACATTGAGGATGAATAAAATGAAACATTCAGATTATTATTTTTTTTATCTTCCCTCTGACTCTGCAGACACCTTAAATATTTTCTCGGGAAAATTGGAGATGTCAGGATTTCCACTTGGAAAATTCATCTTTTCCAGACGCTCTTCAAGTCAGTATTTTCTATATGGGGGAAAGCTAAACTTAAGAATTACAAACAATTGAACTGATAACGGATGAACATAAATATTTCAAACTGAGTCTTACTATGTCATCAATCCTAGAGGCATCTTATAATTCATGGTGACATCTCAAAACTGATCACTTTAAAATGAGCAACACTAAAATCACTCCCCAATCGCTGCAAAACTGAACGACAATTTCAAACAGTTCCTTAGATATTGTCCTGTTCGGGGCTTCGCCTGAATGTAAAGAATGGAAGTCTCTGTCTTATCCAAGCAACTTCCTTTTTTTTTTTTTAAAAAAAAATAAAAATCGAGTATGAAAATGTACGACAATATACACTGTAGATACAATGACAACGACATTAATATTATGAAAGTATGGGCATTCATTTAAAAAATAAAAATAAAATAATATTAATTAAACAAAAAAAAAAAATAAAAAAAAAAATATGCAAAATAAGAATTTATCCATTCATGCATTAAAAATTGAAGAAAAAAAAAAGTAAAATAAAACATATATAAAGTTAAATAAAGATAAAAAAGAAAATAATAATAAAACTTAAAAATAAAGACACAAAAAACTTCCCAACTACTTACTGCAGGCATTAGTTGATCAGTGCTTCGAACACGAGTCACCTTATTTTTCGTTATGACTTTCTTAACACATCTCTCCACTTGTTGATTCCATTTCATGAATCCCACGTAGGCCAGATAAATGAAGAACAGCACCAATGCTTCCCACCAATAAATTAAATTATCACGAAAAAAATATATCAAAATCAACAAGCTAACACTGTAAAATGAGCAATCGCGAAATAATGGCCACCACGTTAGCGACAGCACCGTTTTCGAGAACAGCGCACACATACCGATCACGAATAGGATATTAAAGACAGCCGAACCGACAATTGTACCGATACCAACATCATCGAACGATACGAATACACCGATAACGGATGTGAATAGCTCGGGCGCACTTCCGCCAGCGGCCATAAATGTAGCACCGGCTACATCGTCTGTAATACCTAGTTTTTCGATGATCACATCCAATGAAGGCACGAAAAACTCGTCGCAAACAATCGCTAGTGCGACAAACATATATATAACACCAATTATATGACATATAACAGCACCGTTTTCTAATTGTTCCTTTGTAAAGAGGTCCGTGGGGAATAGGGGGGTTTTTGTAGAGTTATCAGTATCCGTTTCTGGAAGAAAAAAACAAAAAAAACAAAAAAACAAAAAAAAAAAACAAACAAACAAAAAACCAAATAAAAACAAAATGGAAAAATAAAAATAGAGAAGAGAAAGATAAAAGCAAATTAGTATTCTTCTTTTCAATTTCTGTTTTTGTATAATAGATATTTTGGTATATAAGAGTTTTGTATAAGAGTATTTTTCTTTTCTTTTTTGTTTAATATTGTTTGAATTAAAATTAACAATTTATAGCAGGAATGAAGCATAAGAAGATATACAGAGTACAAAGAACGGAGGGGAAATATAGTATTTGTTATGTTACCCATTGGGGAAGTGAACCTCCTTACCAAAAACCCAGCACAATTCGAAATTCAACTTACCCAACGTCTTTTGTGGATGTCAAATCGAATAGAGCTTCGAAAATGCCTTTTGTGAATAACAAAGAGAAAAATAATTACCTGGCAACACCGATAGTGTCCAGCTGACGGGTGAGCTTTTGACACTTTGATACACACAATAGGTGGCATTTAAAAACTAAAACTTTATGCGTCGATGATGTTTGTCATCGCAAATCTCAAGAACCATTGGACTAATTTAGATGAAACCTTCTATTTTTGGTAAACTATGTTTTTGAAATGGTTATAAGCTATTACAGCGCTTAACTGCTTAAAGCGGGAACCTAACGTAAGCAGCTTTACGATTTTCGTGGATTTTTGACATAAAAACAAGATGTCGGTGAAAGAATTCCAAGAGAATTAACATAACGCCAATCATTTTAACGATCTGATTCTCTATGTTAGAAGTTTCGCAATTTAACCATTCATTACCAAAATCTATGAAACAAGGAACATGCCTTCCGGTCGTACAAGAGGAATGTCCGAACCCTTTATAAATCGTATCCAGCTGGCCAACTGGCCGAGTGTAGTAAGATGCACTAAGCAGAAGAAGTATAAAAAAAACTGAAATTAACTATGGTTACTGTTATAACTAGGTCCTATTTGGATGAGGCTTTGTCGTCAGACCTGAGGCTTATAGAAGTCCAAATATTCTAAAAATCTGTAAGTGTAATAATTAAAATGCTATCCAGAGGCAAACATGGAAAGTTCAGATGTCAAAACAACGGAGAATCAATGTAAAATTTGCAATCAAAATCGCCTGAAGCTTTGCAGATCGCGTATCCCTCAACCACTCGATATTTTAACAGTGAATACGACCAACATTCCGCCTTCAGACAGAATGTTTCAATCATCGTGCGCCATGATCGACAACGACTTCGCTTGCCTGGCTAAGCAGATGTCTGGACAGCGATATCGAAATTAAAGACCAGTAAGACCAATAAGGCCGCTGTGACAGCAGAACTAAATGCAGAATCATTTAAGGCCGCTGGGATTGACTTCATTGGCAGCATGCACTAATATGTCAGATGTATACATAGAATCTTGGAACAGTTCATCGAAACCTTCAGAACGAAGACTCTATAAATTGCGCCAGCTTCTTCTTAAGATTGCATGCAAAATTTTATCTACCAAACGATTTGAACATTTGAAACCCTGTATCAACGATCATTTACTTGAAAGCACATCTTGGAAGAAACACTGTAACTTAAAAAAGCTGTTAAGTTTTGTCATCCATGCCAAACTCGTCCGTCTATGTAGAAAGCAGAATGCGAATAATGCCAACAATGAGCCATTTGATGTCAAAAAAGGATTTCTTCACCATCATACTTGAAACAACTGTCCGAAATTCACAGGATAATCCATGGGAATAAATCAACAAGCTATCACTGGAGTTGCTGCAGTCATTAAAGCACAGCGACGAAGATGAATTTATTGGTACGTATAAATCAGAGCAAAACAAACTACGTACATACATGCGACCGAACATCAAAGGCTCTGCTGGCAAGCTACAATGAAACTAAAAAATGTTAGAATTTTTCCACCCGGGCTCCTCTTTAAATTCAAACAACGACACCGCCGCAGAGATTAAACGAAAAATCACTCTTGTCAATGGCTGTTTCTTCCCTCCCATAAATACATAGACAGCAATGTACAATACAAAATCCTTATCATCCTAATCCTACTGCCTGACGTGGAAGCATGAACTTACTCTAAAGTGGATGAAAAGCTCTTTGAATAATTATCGGCCACGGAATTTAGAGAAGAAAATATGACAATGAACGGGCTATACAGCGACATTGACTGGATCAGAAGGGTTACAATTCACAGCTAGGGGATGCTAAGCGAAAGAAGACCACCACTCTGCCACGGAATGTCATGGAGTATTTTTCTGAAGGCACAACCTCGCTGCTTCTTTTACACCACGTACAAAATAGAGAATGACACCTTATTAGGACTCAACTGCAACTGCAGGCAATTTTACAAAAATCGATGTCACTGGAGAGGTTTATTGGTTTAAGCCAAGGTCTTCCCCGAACTGTACCACAAAATAGGAATTTACCAAAGTGTTTGGAATGTGAACGAACGCCTGATTTTAACTCACATTCGCGAATATTAGCTCGATTCGCTTCACGAAGGAAAGAACTTTGCTTTATTAAAGATTGATTTTTTGAGCTCGTCGATCAAAACATTTAAATACCAAGTTAGAAAAGGATACCAGTTGGAGATATAGCCTTCAACCCCCACCTTCTAAAATGGATTAAAGCTAATCGGCTTTGCAATACGATAAAATATCACCGAACCCATGCCACGTTTCATACACCACAATACCCACAAAAGGCCTTTACGATCCTCTTATCAACAAAAAAAAACTCCCAGCTCCAATATTCTGGATGTCCGAACGTTCCGAAGAGCTGGCATTGACTCGGACTATTACCTTTTTGCACTTAAGGAACGAATGTGAATATTCACTCAGGACGCCTGCTAAAGCTTTCCAATCCAGTGCCTTCTCGAGGGGCTTTAAAAACAAGGATGGTGGTTACATCTATGAGACCCCGGATCTGAAGTGCTGGGGACTTTGTTGACATATATGTACATGCCGAAGGTACTGCAAAGTAGAGGGTGCGGCAGAACCAGTTGAGCAGTTTTGAAGGGTTATAAAAAAAACCAGGGTATACTAGATGGAGTGAAAAGTGACCTCCTTGGGAATTAAAATTTTTTTTTTTTAAATGTTTTTTTATATTGTTCAATATAGTCCTCTTTTAGTTTGATACACTTATTCCAGCGATTTTCCAACTTCTTTACCCCGTCCGAAAAGTAATTTTTCGGAAGGTCTGCAAAATACTCCTCCGTGGCGTCCATGATTTCCTCGCGTGAGCTGAATTTTTTATCGATGAGCCATCTTTTGAGGTTTGGGAAGAGATAATAGTCCGAGGGATCCAAATCCAGTTACCAATCGATGCCAAAAATCCGCCCGATTCCACTCTTTCAAAGTGCCCTCGCGTTCGTGTTTTAGGTCATTCGCGTCACCCAGCGGCAGGATAACTTTTTCATATGCAGAATATTGCCCACAATATGGCGTGTGTGCTCAGTACTAATGTTTGTGGTATCTGCTAGCTGGCGCACCTTCACTTTCCGGTCGGCCAACACCATTTCATGTATTTTTTTGATATTGTCCTCTGTAACCGCATCGAAGGGCCTGCCGCTGCGGACTTGATCAGTGGTGGAGTTGCGGCCAGAACGTACCTGGATTTTTAACGTAAACCACGTGTCATAAGATTTAATGTTTACGAGATGCCCATACACCCATTGGGAGCAAGGATACGCCTTGCCAACGCTAATAACTCGCTTAATACGAGGGCGGGTCAATAAGTCAGTGACTTTTGGATTAAAACACAGATTTTTTGATAAAAAAATAATTTCATTTTTCAACGTAGTCTCCCTTGAGCTCTATACACTTTGTCCAACGCTTCTCCAATTTTTTTATCCCTTCCAAAAAAAATGATTTGTCGAGGTCCTCAAAATAGGCCTTTGTTTGCGAGATGACTTCATCATTGGAGTCAAATCTTTTTCCACCAAGCCATTTCTTCAGGTTTGGGAACAAGAAGTAGTCGCTCGGAGCCAAATCTGGAGAATAGGGTGGATGAGGGAGCAATTCATAGCCCAATTCATGGATTTTTGCCATGGCAACTGCACATGTGTGCACCCTTGCGTTGTCTTGGTGGAAAAGAACTTTTTTCTTGGCCAAATGAGGTCGTTTTTTTTTCAAATCGTCATTGAATCGGTCCAATAAGTTGGCATAATATTCCCCATTGATTGTTCTTCCCTTTTGAAGGTAGTCAATGTGGATTATCCCGCATGCATCCCAAAAAACAGTCGCCATAACTTTATTGGCTGACAAACCCACCTTGGCCTTCTTTGGCGCCGACTTACCCTTAGAAACCCACTGTTTTGACTGTTGTTTGTTCTCTGGTGTGTTGTGATGGATCCATGTTTCGTCCACGGTTACAAAACGGCGCAAAAACTCCTCCATATTGCGATTAAACAACGCCAAACCTTCCTGTGAAGTTGTTACACGATTGCGTTTGTGGTCGACTGTGAGCAAACGCGGCACCCATCTTGCGGAAAGCTTTCTCATGCCCAAGTGATCATTCAAAATTGAAACCACTGAGCCATGCGAGATCCCTACGGCTTCCACAATCTCTCGCACTTTCAATCTTCGGTCGGCCAACACCATATCGTGAATTTTTTCGATTGTTTCGGGTGTAGAGACCTCAACTGGGCGTCCAGGACGTTCGGCATCTTCAGTGCTTGTACGGCCACAACGAAATTCAGTAAACCACTTTTTTACCATTGAAATCGATGGTGCAGAGTCCCCATAGTATTTATCAAGCTTAGCCTTGGTCTCGGTAATGGTTTTTTTTTCGCAAGAAATAATGCTTAATAAGCACACGAAATTCACTTTTTTCCATTTTCTCCTCAAATTAGTGAGTAGTCTGATAAAAATAGCTGTCAAACACAAACTAACTGACGCAGCAAGTTTAAATTTTGACAGGAGTCAACTGACAGATGCCTGTTGACAGGAGCAGTGTTGCTGTTTCAGTAAAGAGGTCAGAAATTCAAAAAGTCACGGACGGCCTATATATTATACCAAAGCAGAACTTGTGTTGGAGGCACAAGTTCCACCCTTGGTATGAGTCGAGGCCGACCTAAAACCTCTCACTGTTCTTAGGGTCACAGCACCCAGTACTTATTTGCTACTCTACAATGGGTTAAACAGAAGGAAAACCCGTACCGGCGATTTGGGTTTAAACCACAGCCACCATGACGCTCCCACAAGGGGGCCTACCTGTAATAAGTCAGGCCCGGACCCAAATGCCCAAATCCGTTGGGCTCCTGACTCCCATGGTACCGTGATTTAAGTCCTGGTATGGACTACCGGTGGTCTTGCCGCCAACAAGACCTATGACCGGCAACTTGTAACTGGTCAAATCGTAGCAACCATTCAGAGGCTGTTATCTGAAGATGTTTACGATAAGACCAGTAATATGCTCTGCCCCCGCTTTTTATTAGACAACGTCATTAATGGGCGAAGCCTTGATAATTGGGCGGGGGCCCGGAGTTGCGGCCACCACGAAACTCTCGAAACCAATATTTGACGGTGTAATCTGACGGAGCATTAGCCCCATGATATTTATCCAACTATTCTTTTGTTTCCTTCGCCTTTTTGCCTCTCAAAAAATAATGTTTTATGAGAGAACGAAAATTGTTTTTGTCCACACTCAACATGATGCCAAACACGTCAACAACAATCAGCTGTCAAAACAAAAAGTAAAGACAGTATCGCACTGAAATTTGGCATGTCTGCTTAAATATGAACGGACTTCAAGGCACCATAACCTTTTTTGCAGTAGCAGCGCATTCTGGCGATCAAGATGGTCACTTTTCACTCCATCTAGTATACGAGTATGAAACAAATGTTTTTATTTTTGAAATCCGTAGAACTAACCATTTTGTACGCACTAATTTTTAAAAATCATGTTTTTAAGATGGCGGCCGTTAGCTGCAATACATTGCTGGAGACGATTTCTAACATTTTGAACAGCCCGTTGACACATTTCGAGGGGTATCGCGTTTACTTCTTCAGCAATTCGCTCCATTAGCTCTAGAACATCTCAAAGGTGGTCCGGGACATTTTCCTTAAAGCAGTTGGATGCTATCTCCTGCTGCCATGACATCTATCCAAACGCAAGAAAAGAAAAAAGACAGAACTCTCTGGTTGAGATGGTGTATTAGACAAACCTACGAGCGGCTAAGTTACCTAAATTAAGGCGCGTTGTCTGCTGAATCCCGAAACCTCTCAGAAAACTGGCAGATGTGATAATGCGTCTCTCATATCAGAGCCATTACTTGGCACAACTATATGCGAAATATATTCTCACAAGGAGAGCAAGAACTGGAAGAGGAATAACGTCACAGTCACAACCCTGATTGTGGGTTCTCTCAAAATATCATCTTAACTCAGAATAAAGGGGAAGGTGAAAAGCAGCAGACATCTTTCAATTAAAATAATTTATAACGCATATATGGCAATGTATTTTTAAAACAATTAAAACCATAGTTACTTAATGGTAACCTTGTGGCATCCCAACCTTTCCCATATCCCACGTCAATCCCACTCAACTGGCGACCTTTTTATCAACATCTACGAGTACATACATATTTAAGTCCAATGACTAGGAAATACTATACCGCTCTTTTCTATAAATGCTTAGGTCGTTTCATATCAAAAGAACCTTCATAGTGACTCACAAATCTTCCATTAAACTTTCAAGGCTCGGCTCATGATTGAGGTCGACATTGAAACCGGGTCCCCTATCACGCTTCAATTCGGCTTCCCAAATCTGCCCAAACTGACTGCTGACAGCAGTGTTTTCTACTTTCTTCCAGCCACATCATCCCTCTAATTTATCTTAAAAGGCTTAAATCAAGCCGATATACTAAGGGAAACCCATTAACAACAACAAGCAAGAACAATGATGACGACGATGAGTTTGCCAATGATTTGCCAATCTTTCAATTTTTTTTTTGTTTTTTTTTGTCGGTTGTTTTCGTTTTTAGTGGCAACAAAGTGCCACCCCGATATACTCGTACTCGTAACTCACTTCATTCCCAGGATATCACATGATAAATGGAATTGCCGATGTTATTTCGAAACGACATTGTATCCCTATGCGCGCTTGATACTCTTACTGCCACTAGTATCCTTTTTCTGTTTTGATCTGCACCTCCTTCTCCTAGTGGTGGCAATAAAACATCGAATTGCAGAGTGTAGTTTGTGTTGTTCTATTACGAGTAGTTTTTTTTTTTTTTTTTTGTTGTTCACTCTTGTTTCCTACCCTTGATCAGGATTATTATCCCCCAAAGGCATCTACTCAGTGCCCACACAGGATAGCCATTAAGGATAACAGAAAAGCCAGAAAAAGGACCTCCCGCACTACCCAAAATGAAACGACTTGCTTTAACCAAGTGCCCCAAACCAAAGCTAAAGCTAAAGCCCGAGCCCAAGTGCTACTCAAATAAGCTTCAGCATTAAAGCAACTGTAACTAGATCTTTGGAGGGTTGAATGAAGAGCTTCAGCAGCATAACGGTGGCTGGTGGATGATGGGTGGTAAATGGTAGATGGTGGATAGTGGATGACTGGCTAAGGGTGTTTCCGCAAGTCGTTTATTGTTTTTGCCTGTAAGGGTCTATTTTGTGGTTGTAAATACGCAAAGGCTAAAAGAGAAACAAAACCAGGAAATGCTAATGGGAGAAGAGTTAAAAAAAGAGAAAAGAAGAAAAAAACTAAACCATGAAGACACGGACAGAGGAAACGGAGGAAAAAAAAAACTCTGGGAAAAACTACATACAAAATACGAGCTAAGGAGAGGCGAGAGGCTTGTGTTTTATCCTTAAAGTTGTCCTCATTCCTTTTTCTTTTTTGTTTCCCGTTTTTGGGTTGGGAATGCTCTGGCTTTGTTATGTGCAAGCTAGTGGAAGTTGGTTTACGATGATGACTGTGCTGTGTGCTGTGCTGTGTGCTGTGTGCTGTGTGCTGTGCTGTGATAGTTGTTACTGTTTTCTGCGGGCGGAGGCGGCATTTTTATTTAAGGCAGGCTTTGGTAATTTCAACGCTTTGAGTTTTTTTTTTTTTTTTTTTCTCCTTTTTGGTTTCGAAAAGAGTTTGAAAGAGTTGCATGCAGCCAATAAGTTAGTATCCATGTTCATTGAATAGAGTACTAGTAAATTGGATGGAGAGGATGAGTGGGGTAATTTATTGCCTGTACGTTGCATAGTAACTGACCCAAATAGATTTTGAAGTTTATTCGTGAAAACAGCCGGAAATTTGTTACAGAATATTTTCGAAATGCAAGTGTTGAAATTGTTAAGAACGGACTGTCTTTAGGTTCACTGAAGGTTTCTATTACTCTCTTCCTTTTTGCCATCCTGAAGTCAGGTCAGACTGGATTTATGACCAAAATTTGATGGGAAATGGGAGTTAAAGTTCAGCATACAAGAAAATTCGCGAGGAAGACAAGAAAGTAGGTTGAAGGTTCTCATCGAACATTTTAAATCAGAGAACTAGGCTTTTTCTTTACACAAAACTCTGTATATCTCCTATCACACTGACAAGTTGTCCGTTGATGCCCATTTATTTCATGTTGCAAACATTACACAGACACTAAAGGCATCCTGATTACGACGCCTCCAGCAGTTGCAGGTATTTGTTTTACTTCCAACAGAGCTCGTATTGCTGATTTTTCAACATTATCGGGATTCAAAATTTATCTGCACAAAAGACTTAAGAAAAGCGAGGTCCGACCTGGTGACAATAAGACAACATCCAACAAGGAATCCAGCTTGTATGACATTATAAGAAAAAGAACATTTGAGACTGAAAGCGACATTATTTTGCTTCAACAAAACTATTTGATAGCCTTACCTTCAGTGACATAGCACTTAGCGCCCTCAACTCTTTAATAGCTATCCCCAAGACCAGGTCCTTATATGAAACCAAACAAAAAATATCAAAACTATCTATTACACATATTCGTATCTCATAAAAATAGATACTGACATAATTCCCAAGTATATACAGTTACAAAACGTCCTTCGGTTCCAAGTACAGAATGTTACCATTTTTTTTTAGAGTACAGTCAATTGAAGCCATTTACCCCATCTCCTTCTCCAACATGGACCCATTTCTCACCATGATGTAGAGCAACATTATAGGAACGGTTATTACCATAAAGATGAAAAATTTCTTTTCTCAATAACGGCAGCCATCAACCTATCACACCACCATTACCATCCCCATCAGCATCATCACCGTCCTCATCATCATCATCATTATCATCATCGCTATTACCATCACTATCGCCATCGTGGAGCACTTATCATTGGCGACTCCAAAGTTATTTACTACCGCTTCTGGTACCTACAACTACTGCTCTGTTCATACTCTTACTCTTGCTTTTGGTCCTGTCCTCGTTTGTTGGCTTGCTCCCCTCTAGCTATTGACTTGACAACCACTTTCATCCTCGTCTTCACATTATTATGTTTCCCTGGTATCCTTGCAGTTCCTATCTCCTGTCAACCAGGAAATATGGCACAGTCAGTGAAAGGAGGGAAAAAATAATCTGCAAAACCGTTATAAACACATTTTTCCGCACTCAAAATCCACCTTATACGAGCACGTTGTACAACTCTAGATGCATTGCGGTCTTTTGATTCTGGAACATCGATGAAGAAAAAGAAAATTCTATCTGTTTGTCTGATTGTCTGAATGTGAATATTTCCCTACACCTTCACTTAGTCCTTTAGGAATCCCCATTTACTACAACGTGCTTTTGCACGTTGCAAGAAAAAGTAGATCATGTTTGTATGGAGGGTCCTAAGGGTGGGTAATGATACTACATAGTAAAATGGCCAAACATAGAAGAGCTAAAAATGTGCCACATCAGGACAGGATGGGAAAGGAGGGAAAAGGAATGTATTGTGGCGTACTTCCTCCTGACGAACAAAAGGGAATAAAAGCGGACAAAGCGGTACAGGGAAGACATCTTGCAATGCAACACAACTGGCGAGTGTTCTTAGTTACTATTTTTAGTCAGATGGCCTTATTGGTGTTGAGTTAATTTTAACATACGCTGGCACACAAAATGTGATGCAAAAAACCGAGCCCTGCAAATACGGGCATATGGACACAATATGCCACAAAAAAATATATTTTTGGAAGACCCAAAAATACCTGTCCCTTTTCAATCAGACTTTGGATCCCGCTTTCGAAATTGTTGAGTCGAAAGGCGGTCAATGGTTCTGATGGCATAAAATGTCGTGTGCTTTTTTAACAAAACCACATTTATGAACACGTTCAAGTTAAATGGAGGATAGAGTTCGCGCTGAGGACATTATGTCGTTCATTGGAAGATTGTTGGAAAATTTAGACGACCTCGAAAGCTAATTTCTTTAAAATTGAAAATATGGAAGTCTGGTCATAATACTGCTATACATGACTAAACGCATTCAATGCGAATGCAGTACTCGCATTGAACACACCCATTTTGGTTGACATGTGAGATTTATGCAAAATTGCCGCGTCACTGTGTACAGTTACTGTCATGGAATGCAGCGACATGGGAAATCGTAATGCCGCAGTTGGTCTTCACAAACGCAACATTTAAAAAGGCGGGATATTTTGAATCTTATGGCTGTGAAGCTGGTTAAGCTCGAACCAGACATAAGCCCTTACAGAAACATAAACCCTTGTCGCGTGAGATGAACATTTCGTGAAACTTTTTGTCTTCTATCGTAAAAGGTCACAGGCTTCATAGAAAAAGACATATACATTGAAGCAAACATCGACAGGTCTGCGCAGGGGACAAACAGAGAACGCTTACTGAAGAATTCTGATCACTGACCGTTGAAGAATGTTGCAATATAGGTAACGATCTTATGAATGCTTGGTCATCAGAGTTTGTTCCGGGGTCGAACATGGTGCCATTCCGCGCATCAGTAACGATATGGTAAATAGTGAACTATGATGAGGTACCGACCTTCATTTTTGCGAGAAAGTGCTCGAAAACTCAGCGAAAGTTTATAAAAAAATCATTTTTTGAAGAAATAATCAACAATGTTCGCCAACACGCCGTCAACATTCTAAAAGATTCTGCTCCAGTTCAAAAAGCCAAAACAGTTCACCAGTGTCTTATTTTTCACATCACGGAATTATTGCCCAGAAGGTAGTCCGGGCCTAAACAAGACTTACTCTACTCGACACCAAATCCCTGTTCGGACAGTCTGTGGGTGTTCAGAGCGTTTCAGGTCATTCTGAAAGGCAAATACCCGCCCTCTCGAATAATGTGTTGTATAATTTGTAGCTACTGAATGATACCTGATACACTAAGAACCTCATAAGAGGGATTTGACCCCCTCTTTCCGAACTTTCCAAAGTTGGTACCACTCGAGCTAAAAGATGCTGTCAGAGTTAGGGGATAGTTTTTCAGCCTTAAAAGACCGAACCAACTACGAAATCCGAAGAAAATGACTTTCTTAAGTTTGGGAAGTTTGAATACGATCAAAAGCTGACGCAAAAAATGTTACCCAAAGGTAGTAAAACATTTTTTAGGATCGTCAAAATTATTAGATATTCTACCTCATCCTCCATCTCAACGCTCCTTTATAATGACATTTCAGCTGTCAGACCTTTGGACAAGACCAGTCTGCTTGCTGCACAATTTGCTACCAGCCCAATACTTCCGGATTGTGCTTTATCTCCGTCTACGCTTAGGTGCGTCGAATCTTAAGTCGAACGAATCCACTTTCGCACTTGTGTGGCAGCAGGAGTACAGATCTTAACGTGCACAAATTCGCTGGTCCAGATGGTATATCTCCCCTTCTTCTGAAGAGGTGTTCGTCATCGCTGGCAAAACCACTGCGTAAGCTTTTTCATCTAATCTGCTCATCAGACAGCATTTGTCGAAGCTCGTTCCTAAAAAAAGGCGAATCTTCTTCTCTCTCCTCCTACTTATGGAAACGCTGATAAACCGTCAGCTAATGAAATATCTCGAAACACGAAAACTTCTTAATGACCGGCAGTACGGTTTTCTTACCAACAGGTCCAGTGGTGATCTGATGGCATGTCTCACCGAAAAGTGGAACTAAAGCGTACATCAATCTGGCGAAAGCAAGATAGTTGCACTTGATATTTCTAAGGCATTTGACAGAGTTTGGCATCAGGCTCTTTTGTCGAAAATACGTGCTTTTGGGATCGACGACTCTCTTCTTCAATGGATTAGAAATTACCTTTTGGAACGTTCAATTCAAGATGTCTTGGATGATTTCAAGTCCGATATTCACAAAGTAAATGCTGGTGTGCCCCAGGGATCCGTTCTGTCTCCGACAGTCTTTTTAATCTTCATCAATGATCTCTTGTCTGCTTCGTCTAATCCAATTTACACGTATGTCTTTGCTGATGACAGTACTCTCTGCTTTTCATATTCGTACCCGGACTCACGTCCCTGCTATTCGGCTGTAAAAGTGGAATGGCAGTGTATGCAAAGCTCGTTAAATTCCGATATTCCAGAGTGGAATTTAATGCTTCCAAACGCAATGCAATGCCAAATTTAAATACCCAGCTACTATGGCACATGTATGACACTTCATCGTCAAAACTAAAAAAACTGTGCTGTTCGTTAGGTCATTTTTGCGCACAGAGAGAGAAGACCTACGATCTTTTACGTAGAAGACTTCAACTGACCAAGCCACCACCGACATCACAATATCAAACCAATATATGTATTTCCTAGATCAAGGATATGCCTGCAACCATGCAACCTTAGGAGTGTTTTACGTTAAATTAATCAACCTACACGAAATGAACACATTCATTTTCAAAAACCAATGAACGCATCCACTCCAACTTAACAGCTATTTGACAAGTGACATCTATGAAAAGTTCCCGCGTGAAAGGTTTTTAGCGTCAGTTGTTTGAAGTCATGGAATGGAGCTCGCTCGAAAATCGTGTTGTCGTAATTGGCCTGCAAAAATGCGGCTAAGAAAACGATGAAATCTTTCGGATGTTGCGGCCACTGAAAATCACACGATACTTTCTGTATCGCACCGTGAGCTATTTGAGTATACTGATGAATCGTGCAAAATCCGGCCATCCGCGCATTTTATAAACGCTACAAGGCATCAAAGCTGTGGGAAATCGAGTTCGTTTACAACATATCGCGCATCTTAAAACGTGATTTGGGACACACCTGCCGCTTACTCACAGAACCAAATGTAAGTCAAAATTGAAGAACGAAGTACGCCATGAACGGTCACAGGCAAATTCTTTTTACTGATGAGAAAATTTTCGGCGTTGAAGAATCGTTCAACGATAGTGTGAATGCTCTGTCATCACGACATGCATCTGAACTCGTTCCGTGAGTTTAACGTGGCCACCACCCAGTTTCTGTGATGGTTTGGTGGAGAGTCCCTTACAATTGGGTTACCGAGCTTGGTTTCTGCGAGAAAGGTGTCCAAATCTCGGCGAAAGTGTATCAAACGGACGTTTTAGAGAATGTTATGGAGTCCTTCAACAACACACTATTCACAAATAAACCGTAGACTTTTCAACCAAACTCCGTTCTACCTCAGAACACAAAAACGGCTCAAACATGGCTCAAAAACCATGTTTCATAGTTGATTCGTTTTCATTTTATTAGCCAAAAACCGTGTACCAAAATATTTGCCAGAATTTTAGATGTCGGAACATTCCAGCGTTCTACGAGCAAAATTGAAAGAATATCGCTTGTCCAGATGAAAGAAAAAGCACATAAATAGTGTGCTTTGGAAAAAATGGAAAGGTACTACCATAAATTAAGAATCAACTTCCAAAAATTTTCCAAAATACAAAAACCGTGTCAAACCAGCCTGACCTGACCTTGTTGTAAAATCTTAGAGCTATACAACGAAATATGGTATATCCGATCGGACATGATTTGATATGATGTGTAGAGCTAATGAATATTAGCGCTACGACCTGATGAGCCTTAGTTACACGCATAAAATAAAGAGGAAGAGAAGCTCACCCATTTTGGAGTTCGCAACTGAGACGCAAATTGACCAACGGCCGCACTAAGTACTGAGGTTTAGGCCAGTACCTCAATCTAAGTAAGTAAATACAAGAAAGTAAGATCTGAAGCAAAAATAATAACTATTAGTAAGCAAACGTCCTTTTATGAAGCAGCGTTAATGAAAGCTTACTTCAAGTCATGTAAATAGATCGGGTGCTCTTGATACCAAAGCCTTTATCAACTAATATTTACTCTCATAATTAACTGACGTAGGAGACCTATTAAAAGAAACCCAACCTCCCATAAATCATTCTTCTCTCTCACTTTCGAATTTCTTAAATCAATGCCTTTCCACGCAAATTCAATGGCCTTCATGAACTTTTTATCACATGGTCATCTCTTGCCACTAATTTACGATTCCTTTTCTTTCAAAAATTTTATAGAGGAACGCGAAAAATATGCTAAGGCGGTCCTAAATTTTTATCGAATTTCTTATCATCAGACGAAAGGGAATATTTTATAGGCCAAATGTATGGGCAACCACAAAATTCACACGCCAACATCGGCATTTCATCCAATTTAGACTATTTCTCAGACTAAAGCGTAAATCATTGACTTTGAATGTACTCCCTTCTATACACACTTGTACATACACACTAGCATATATCAGTTTTAGGATAGTCAGACATTCAAGTTGCCATGTTATACTCGTGCGGTGGCATAGTGGCCCAAAATCCATGTGTAACCCACAAAAAAAAAAAAAAACACACAAAACGAACTAAATGACCTTCTACCCCTATATATCGTTAAGGACGTGTCACGCCAGCCAAAATAACAATGGTGGCACACAGCTTAATTCCTTTTTGGCCATTTTTCTCAACTCACTTTGCACAGTTTCCGAATCACGCTCTCATCCACCACCACTTACACACCACCACTCAATCTCCACTCACCCACCTTCTGTTCGTCGTTCTCCATGCCTCATGCTTCATTCCACCTGCCACTTTTTCTTACACAATAAATGCCTTAGAGTGTGACCTCATTTCAAGTTTACTACGACAATTAAAATGAGAAAATGCTCGCAAGGAATAAGCACGAAAAAAAAAATAAAACATCTCCAAAGTGTTTGTAGTTTGAGGGGAATTTTAAATCACCCGTGTTCCCGAACCTCGCATCTTTATTTCCCATTCCACCGACAGAACTGCCATCCACTAGAGTGTCCTTCCTTCCAAGGAAATCATCGCCAAGAGAAACACTGAACGCCAAATACGAGTACTCTACTCCAACGCCGAAACGCCTTATACGAAAATATATGTTTCCAGCGTGACTAGAGATTTATGGGCCAGTTTAAGCGTATAGGGCAGGACTGCCTGCAACTAATGAGCATTAATGGAGCAAGAATCCTTGCCAAGTTCAGTGCCTATTCCAACTGCCTTCTATATTGCCCAACAATACCTCATTCCATACTTCACTCTACCTCCCAGAGGTAACATCAAGATTCCGAGGGACATAATAAATTTCCTGCATTAGGTGCGCGCTGTTAGCGAATGTCCTTTCAATTTGCTTTAATTCAAACGACTCTAACAACAACAACAATGCCGTATTGGCCAATTTGTCGTTGGCTTTGTAAAGTATTGTAAGTCATGTGTGTAAAGTAAAAGAAAAGAAAAAAAAAAGCTTCTCAGAAAGCTCAAGCGTTTCTACACCAGCAACAGCAACTTTTCAATATTCAAAGTGGGATTAGTGGAGTTTGCTTAAGCGAGCAAAGGAAAGCATTTGTTTCTTCCTTCTTCTTCTTCTTCTTCTTCTTCTTCTTCGTATTTCTTTTTGATAAACTATTCCCCACCGAGCATACTCGTTATATGCAAAGACCCAACACAACACAAATAAAGCCGGACGCAGCTTTACAGGACATACGAATACGGCCCTGTGTAGTAGCACGCATGGAAACAGGATATGAAATGGAGGAAATTTATAACACAGGATGTGATTTGTTTCATGATTCCGTGGTAGTTTAGCTATTGGGCTCATGTTACAATAGTTTATGACTTTCTAATGCAAACTTTCGCGCTACATATGGATTGAAGGGGGCGTCAAAGTTGGAATCTACTTCGGAAATGACTAAGAAAGTTGTAAGTTGTGTAATTTCGCAATAAAACGGAACTATGATAAGGAATGGACACCATCGATTAGTTTCTAAGACGTTATTGTAGCGCCTCAAACTTGGACATTTTTAATCTGGAGATTGTAGATTGTTCGCTGGGTTTTCCATCCAATAACATGACTTTCATGAATTGGTTTCGAGTCATATACATTAACTAGACAAACAAAACGTTAAACAAGTCCAAATTCTAATCCATCATTAATTTCAGTGGTATTCCACAGGGAAGTCACCTCAGGCCGCTGTTCTTTTTATTTTGATTTTGAAATGACATCGTTACTGAATGTGAGAGAGAAGGTGTTTGAAATTTATTAGCTAAATGAATGTTATTATGCGGCAATGACACATGCAATAGCAATGTGAACAAAGGCCGCACAGTCGCAGAGGAAGTGGCCTCATGCAGCCGAGGCAGAGCGTTCTTTGGAGTCTGGTAAAAGCGGAAGTAATGTAGATGGCTTGTACCACTAGATAAGCGATGGTTAGGTAATCGGCGCGACATATTAAATGCGAAGAAGGTCGTTATCCAGGATGACAATCAAATACTTAACTTTGATGAGAAAAATTAGGCTCCTGCTTCACATAATGGCCAAAATTAGCACCCGCAATCAGGAATCTGCTCAGTTGCTTTAATCCATAAAACTGTTGTTTATCTGCCACGATCAATGTCAATGCATACTCCCGCTCGTCCAGTACGCCTTTAATTCTGCTTTCTAGATATCGAAGTAGGTTTCTCAGGATCTTCAGTATTGAGAGGCAGATTGTATTCTGGATCGAGGATGCGAGATTCGTAAAGCAGTTGCGCGCACATGAAACATGTTCTTCAGCACGAAGGAGGCAAGATAACTTAGCAAGCGTGTAGCCATCTTTCCCCATTTTTGATATCGAGGTTACAGTCCAGTATAACATGTGTATATGGCAGTGATAGGCAAGCAGTTACTTAGGTCACTCACAGTGTCAGTGATGGGAGCAAATTGTACGCCGGTTTGGATCAGTGAGTCTCAACAATAAGACTGAGAGTCTCTGCTCTCTACTCAGTCTGACTAATTTTCACCAGTCTGTTGGTTTCACTCTTTGCTTTCCTTTTATATCCTTCCTGCTTCGAACTGTTAAAATTTCAGTTCTTCTCCATGTTAGAGTTAGTTAAGTTTTCTAGTTACCTTACGTAGTCGCTACAAATCTGCAAACGAGCAATTTGCATGAGTTTTTGCTAGCAGGGGACGTCAGTTGATGAGGGCACCACCGTCCAGCTGAACACCTTTCTCTACCTTTCACCTCGTGTTGACGGCTAGACATTGGCTGGTCTATTGGGCTGTTTTTAGATTCCTCTTCTTCAACGCATGCGATTCTGAATTCGATGTTAATGGAAGCTCTCGACAGTGTCAACAACAGATGAATGTAAAATGTATGAAATCCAGGAGATGATTATCTCTCACGTTGCATTTGCTACTGCCCAAAAAAATATTTTGAGCTTTAATAGTGTAGCATACGATAGGTCCCAGCTTCCTGAAATCACAGTATTCAAAAAGTTTTGCTACAAAAATAAGCTGACGCAGCTACGAAATCTTGGTTGCAAAATTCCTAAGTTCGGCACAAAAAGACACGTTCTCGGTCTATCTGATAGCTGCTATGAAATTTCTTAAGCATTCGAAATCACAGATGTGTGTTTCAGGTGGGAACCCATGTTTCCTGTGTGGATATTCGTGAATTTGGAGTTAATGGAATTGAAAAGAGTTGCGCAATCGCAGGACCTAAGGAGAGCTCATAAATGAAAATAATGTTTGCTGCGTTCTTGAATAATAAGATTGAGGCGGTTCTGATAGGGATGTTAACTGAAACATCCAGTATTGACTTCGAAGAACAAATCGAAGAAAACGACTTTGGAGGTTATCAACTCGAGACGCATGAAGTTCCTAAAAGAAATTTTCCGCTTAACTGGTTTACTCAATCAAGAAGTATGATGGACCACCGGTTGAAAAATCCCAGTAATGAGTTGACTTTGAGGATTAATTTGTCAATATACGATCGGAAATTCAAATGCGAATGTCACGAGGAGATTGAATAGGAACATAGGTTGACCGTGGAGATGATAAGATCAGGATAAGACTAGTTGCACTCACTTACATGATAAGGTAACTGAATGGCATTTAAAGACGTTAAGCTGTGAACAATTTCCTAAGCGCGAAATAGAAAACCTATTGAGATCTTGAAGAGTTTCTGTATCAGAGGAGAGAGAGAGAGGCCTATTTAATACCTTTACGAAGTGTATGGTTCGGATAAAAAGAAGAGGACCTAGGCGGGTGCCTTATGGAACACCATATGTAGTCAACAAATTAACTGATAAGGCGAACTCCAGACGCCGGGTAATAGTTGTTTTACCTTTTCATCGATACGAGCTTGATCAAAGGATTGATAGAGAAGCCATAGAAGAAGTTAAGGGGAGTAATCTAAGTATGAGGGGTTTAATACAAAGGAGTTATCAGCATATGATTGTTTTAAAAGGAGTAACAAACTGTAGTCGATGGTACTCGTATGTGGATCGTATTTCCTTGTGCTGACGGATTAAAAAAAAACTTCAGATAATTCATACGATTGATTCCCGAGCTATTAACGTATCGCTGGTAGGGGACGTATGAAGCTATGCGAAATGAAGGAAAGTACCAGGATAGTTTGACCAAGTATTCGATTACAATAAGGAGGGAACCTATATCGTAAAAGATTCATAAATGGGATATATGTAGTTATATTCAGCCACTTTAACATTAAAGAAGAACCCGAGGTATTAAAACTACCCGAAGTTTTTATAAGTGATCGGTTTCCCACGTCTGAAACCTGGAAATTACCCGTTGAGAAAAAAGAAAAGGTCGAATGATTTACGAAATCACCAAGAGTTTCATAGAAATGAAATTTAATACATAAATGCAATACCCCGCGAATAGAAGTATGCGTGCTTCAAGGTTTTCCGAAAGCGGATAAACAAATGTTTTCCAAAAATATATTGCAGATGAGAATTGGATCATGAGCATAGTGATGAGTAAGAGTTTTGAGCTGGAAACCAAATTATGCCAACGAAAAACCGATATAATAGGCACGCTTAAGAAATCGAATGTCAAAATGCAAGGTGCCCCAAACACATCTGCTTCTGCTCTGAAACTCGCTAATGAATCTTATTTTGTAAAGAGTGTTTTTTTTTTCGAGGTTTGGTTTTTAAACTGGCAACACTGTTTCTACAGATTGTCAATTTGATAGTTGAAAATTGATTTGTAGTTAATACGTTTTGCCATTTTACGATGAATAGATTAACGCCAGACCAACGCGTGCAAATTGTGCAAAACTTATTTTGAAAACCATGGTTCGGTTCGCCAAACTTATCGTGCGCTACGTCCATTTTACGGTCGACATAATCGTCCATCTGAGCAAGTTATTCGGAACACGATGAATCGTTTTCGCACCATGTACACTCTACTAGATAATACGCATTCCCAAGACGACAAACAGTGCGAACAGTAGAAGTTATTGCCGTTGTGGACCGCAGGTTTGAGGAGAATCCGAATGAGTCGATTCGCCATCATGCATAGCAACTGAAGCTATGCCCATCCACTTTGTGGAAGATTTTACGGAAAGATCTTGGCTTAAAAGCTTATAAGATCCAGCCTGTGCAAGAGTTGAAACCGCATAACCATTACTCGTATGTATACGCGTCGTAGGTTCGGTGAATGGGCCGAAAACATGATTCAGCTTGATCCTCATTTTCAACGCAAAATTTTGTTCTTCAATGAGACCCATTTTTGGTTAAATGGATATGCAAGCAAGCACAATTGCCGAATTTGGAGTGGATAAAAGTCAGAAGCGTTTGTCGAGACGGTCTTACAACCATTAAGATGCACTGTTTGGTATGCTTTATGGGCTGGTGGAACCATCGGCCCATATTTTTTTAAGGACGATGCCGGCCAGAATGTTACCGTCAATGGAGAGCGCTATAGAAACATGATTTCTGAATTCTTCGTTCCTCAGTTGAATGGCATAAACGTGACAGAGCTTTGGTTCCAACAAAACACCATCAATTTCTTGCGGGAAACATTTGCTGATTGCATAATTTCGCGTAATGGACCTGCGAATTGGCCTCCACGCTCCTGTGATCTCACACCTTTAGATCACTTTCATTGGGGATATGTGAAGTCACTAGTCTGAAAACCACTAGCGATAAACCAGAGACGTTGGATGATTTGGAAGTCAACATTCGCCGTGTTATTGCTAATATACGGCCCCAGTTGCTCGATAAAGTTGTCGAAAATTGAGCGAGCGAGCGGTGAGCTAGCCGTGGCGCGCATTTGCCCAATATCATATTGGGTATATAACTTAATTCGTGCGGTTTGCTAAGAGATGGCGCAACTTGTATTATTCCATTGGAAAATGCGTTGGAAAGCTACTGTCATTGTACGTCATTTCAGTATATGTCATTCACTCGAAGCGTAAACAACAATAATTTTTTTTCACTCAAATATGTCGAACTTTGTGCCCGAAAAAGTGTTTTTGCGGGGAGTTCTTCTTCATTACTTTAATATGAAGAAAACTGCTGCCGAAAGTCATCGTATTTTGGTGGAAGTTTATGGTGAACATGCGCTAGCTGAGCGAACGTGCCAAAAGTGCTTTGCACGATTTAAAAGTGGTGATTTTGGCTTGGAAGACGATGAACGTCCTGGACAGATAAAAAAGTTTGAAGATGAAGAACTGGAAGCATTACTCTATGAAGATTGTTGCCAAACACAAGAAGAGCTCGCAGAATCTTTGGGTGTCACTCAATCAGCCATTTCAAAACGTTTAAAAGCAGTTGGATATATTCAAAAGCAAGGAAATTGGGTTCCACATGAACTCAAGCCGAGAGACGTCGAAAGGCGGTTTTGCACGTCCGAAATGCTGCTGGAACGCCACAAAAGGAAGTAATTTTTGCATCGGATTGTTACTGGTGATAAAAAATGGACCCATTACGACAACCCCAAGTGCAAAAAGTCATATGTGAAACCCGGCCAACCAGTCAAATCAACGGCAAAGCCGAATATCCATGGCGCGAACGTAATGCTCTGTATTTGGTGGGATCAGATGGGTGTGCTGTATTATGAGCTGCTAAAACCGGGTGAAACCATTAATGGACAACGCTACCGAACACAATTAATCCGTTTGAAGAGAGCAGTGGCCGAAAAACGCCCGGAATATGCGACCAGACACGAGGCAATAATTTTCCATCATGACAACGCTCGGCCCCACGTTGCTATTCCGGTTAAGAACTATTTGGAAAACAGTGGATGGGAAGTCTTACCCTATCCGCCTTATAGCCCAGACCTTGCCCCTTCTGACTACCATTTGTTCTCGCTCACTGAAATACGGTTCACATCAGAGCAGAATATCAAAAATTGGCTTGATTCATTCTTGGCTGCCAAGCCGGCGCAGTTCTTTTGGGATGGGATCCACAAATTGCCAGAAAGATGGGGAAAAAGTCATAGCTTCAGATGGGCAATACTTTGAATAATACTATTGTACATGTTTTTCTTAAATAAACGTTCAAATTTTGAAAAAAAAAAACCACACGAATTAAGTTATATACCCAATATTTAAACTAATGGCATAAAATTATCTGTTAAATAAAGCTAATATCATAGAAATTAACATTAGTTTCAAGTGTTTTATTTCATATTAAATTCATATACTCTAAAAAAAAACAGCCTTTATTTGGTGCAGCTTGCACTGGACTTTTTTTTAGACTTATGCAATCCTGACGCTAAGGAACTAAATATGTATATTCTGAAGAAAATGTGGAGGGGCTATATTCCTTCGACGGCTGTAGCAATAGGCAAACTGCGTTTAATGCGTCACTAAATAATATCACCATCTCTAAGCAACTTCAAAAATGCCAGGCTACTTTGAACGAAGTTGGGAGGCTGAATTTATTGGGTCTTATCTGAGAGCCAGGTTACAGGGCTCGGAAGGCGCCGGGACTGCGTGTATCCTCCGTAAGAGCTTTAATGAACCACACTGTAGGTCGCATAACTCTTTAAGTTTAAGACAGACCAATCGGGTGCTCCGAAAACCCGTCGCCTTAACGGAGCCCTACGTCTAAACTAAGCATACAAATGCGGCCACCAATAGTGATGACATCTCGGCATTTGGCTGATATAGGCGCTGATATGTTAGGTGCTGGTAGTGTCAGGCGCGTGATTATTCATCTTTCTATAAAACACTGAAAAATTTTCATTAAAATCAGTACAGTGGACTAATTCTTTGCTAATTCCTTCAGCTAGCCCGACTAGGCTCATTTGTTGAAGTCCGGTAGAATCTGAACTCTTCAGTAGCCTAAGTAACTTTTAAGTTTACTTCTGTTGACTATTGCTACGAATTTGGGGCTAATGATAGGAATGATTCTCTATTTTGAGTACAATACAATTGTAGCCGACTCATGATGACACATTGCTAAACTAAAGATGCGAATATTTGTAATAGCTTTACAAAGGCGTAATTAAAAATTGACAGTTGTTAATGCCAGCACCTTTGCTGATGCTGCTATGAATTCAGTTTTAATTGCCTCGTTGTACAATACTTTATTATGTAATGTATCAGGAAAGAATAGACAAACCTTCAAATGGCAAACTAAATTCAGCATGAATAATGTAATTGCACTACAGATGCACTGTTTCCACTACAGAAATTCTAAACCCAGAGTAGCATCTGCTAATTTCATTATATAAATCCAATTCAATCCTATAATCATTACTAACCCCACCACCACTATGTTTTAACGTCGCTATGTGGAACATCAGCCTCCTATCCATAACCAAATGACAATACGAAGAACCACAAAACTGTGTCAAACTGTCGGCTTTCATTAACATTCCAATTTATATCGCAAAAATATGTTACTCGTCGCCAAATTCCGCTGAATTATTATATACGATGGCACTTTGCTCGTTAATTTACAACCCCGAAATGATGCATTCACCCACCCCCCCCCCCCTACGTCTACATATGTAGTATGATATAATTCGCGTTAATCATCCCCCAAGAGTTATTAATCCAAACTCAGCGTCCCCATTTGTCAGGGTATTTAGATTAAAAACATACGTGCTTGCCTACGCCCGCTGATTTACGGTAGTACAAGCTTTCAAGCATATCCCTTCTCTGCCCTCAACCACAACCATAGTGAACTACATAATGAGTGACAATTAAAACGGATAAAGCTGCCTTGCCACGGCCACCGTCATGCATGCACTTAATATGTGGGACATAAATTTTCGCCTCGCTCCAGCACAGCATGCAATTGAATTGCAGGTACCCCATACCTACCGTACCACCTACTAGTTCGGATTACTAAGAATTGCCACTGCCACGCCCACCTCCTACTATAAAATGTTTTCTCATTAATTGAAAATCCCTACTCTGTTCACACTGGTTCGCTGTTTGATACTGTCATGATGCCTGGGCTGAATTGCTGACTGACACAGCAGGACAGGGTTGGCATAGGGATTGAAAATATGTTTTGGTTTTTTTTTTTTATAACTGGCACCACCAAAAATGAAATTGCTCCTGGAAATATTGATTAACTTGGGAATTCCCCATCCGATTTGGCTGACCATGTGGCTGGGTGCAGCTAGAGTACATCAGGACGGGCAGACATGACAAACTCTTTAATGCAGTGCGGGTGAAGTGAATATCCGTGACACGTTTAACATAATTTCGTGACTTCATTTTAGTGTTTGGGATACACTTCAATCCATCAAGGATACATGGATATCAACGCCATACGAGCAAGCACTCGTTCATACACGAGGCTATGTATGCTAGGGGAATTCAATTGCAACTGTGCGTGGGGTCAGGTCGGTGTTTACGTTGTGGTTTTGTGGTTGCCAAATGAGTTTTAATGAAATTCTGTCAATCAGTGTGACGGTATTTAAATGATTCAATTGAGGTGGGGTATAGTGTTGGAAGAGGATATGGCCACACACACACCATGGCGGACTGGCACACAAAGTGTGGTAACTTTTTGGTGTTGCATGAAGCCAACACCAACTGCAGCATGCTGATTCCATGAAAATGTTCTGTGTTTCTTGAATGGTAAGCACTTCCAAACCACAAGTTTCATGCAGCAAAGGACAGTCGACAGGACAAAGGACATCTCAGTGTCTACAGAACGTGAAATGCCAGATAGTTGTATGTAGGGATAGTTGTACTCGTTTTCAATTGCAATGTTGTTAAGAAAACCCTGTCACAGAAATAAGTACGTAATGTACATCCTTGGCGTCCCTTAAGGGTCGAAATTATCTGCGGCATCATTTATGGTGCTTAAATTTGCGACAGAAAAACCATGCTACGTCTTCCCCACCACAAGTCGTTACGAATTTATGAGAGCTTCGTTGCAACACTTTCTAACCTGCTTCTGACAGTAATTCAACATTCGGATATTCAACAGAGGACAGAGGATATTCAACATTCGTTCTACCAAATTTATACTCTCGAAAACTAAACTTTTCGACCCCTCATCTTAGATCCATAAATTAGGAAAGCAACATCCTTGAACCGACACCATCTCTGTCTGAAGTCAGGCAACATTCTTAGAAGAAGAAGGAAGAAGTCAGAGTCACAATTCATTAAACTTCGTGACAAACAAAGCGGAAGAATGACTACAAGCCGCAATCAGAACAAAATGACGACACAAACAACAACAGAAACAACAACTGACTAAAGTTTCATACTCATGTACGCTCTTGTATTCGTAAAGTACGAACGCTTTCTATAGTAACTTAGTATCTATGAGCTGATTAAGTGCACGGATGACGTATTCGAGCAGCTGCAAATTTTTGGTCCTTACTCTCCCTCTGCAGTAAAAGAAAAGACAAACTGACATGGCAACTGAACCATGAAAGGCAGAATGTCAACCCAGCAATGCATTGTGCTCGTATAGCATCACACATTTCAAGACACAGACTCCTGCTCCCTCAACATTTTATAGAGAAAAAAAAAAAAATCTCAATTATACCCTTGTATAAGAGTTAATAGACAAAACTAATTGCTGCTGCTGCATAAGGACCCAGAACTAAGGACACTCAAGGATAATTACAGCGGAAAAGGGTTTGTCGTGACAGTTCATTTAGTGACACTTGTGAAAAGGGATGAACACATAAGGAGGATACGGAACGGAACGGAAACGGAAACGGATACCCCGCTACCAAGGCAAGACAGCACCATAGAATGATTAATTGTAGTTGCACATCGATTTTGATTGCTTGGAATTGATCTATAGAATGCAAAGATGCATAAGAAATGTAGAATGAAAGGAGATGGATTTAATAGGGACCGGCATGGACCTTGAGTGAAGTTTGCATGTTCGAAGATGCTGTTTAAGGAGGCACTACTTTTGAATTTTGGTTGTCATTATGTCATTACGTAGGAATAATTGAGTATCGTCGTCGGGATTGTCTTTCTAATTGGTTTGATGAATGTTTATGGTGTCTAGTTCGGGAAATGGTAAATGAAATCTACAAAAAGTTGAACAAAAAGCACGAAAATGGACCAGTAAGGACTCCACGGACCAACATCCTTCTCGCCAGACGTCGGTTTCAAGGGAAATCTTCTCAAATTCCAAATCCATTGCACTTTAGAACAAAGATCAATGGAAAAGGACTTGTAATGAGACTTTGAATTTGATCAAAGTCGACGCTATACATACGAGTCGACGCTATACATTCGATCCTGCGAATGTCACACTATAAACTCTAAATAGGTGCTGACCACAGTCCCGTCCACCTGACGAGAACTATTGTGATTTGGATGCCGATATTCAAATTAAAGATGGAGAAGACAGTCATACGAGTCAACTTCTGAACTATGAAAAGCTGATTTAGACGGAAGCACGCACCAATTTATCTTTGAAATACTGTCAGATGAAAATACACCTGATCAGGGGACTCTGGACGGGTTAAACCACCGTAGGTTTCTTCGACACAAAAGTTCTTCAAGTGGCATTTGAACAACATCATAGAGCAACAATTCTCTCATCATCAACCAAATTAATCATCAGTTAACCTAAAACACTTTTTCAGTATAAAAGACGTGCGAACGGGCCGATATTTGCTCGGATTTTGCAGGCAAGATTCGTCTAAATTCCTCAGACGCCATAACAACGCAGAAAAATTGAATGAAGGTTCAAAGTTTGACAGCAGCAATCGCAATAAACAGCCTTGGTCGTTGCCTATCGCGTATCCCTAAAATTGTAGAAAACTTATACTGGATCGATGTCAAGAAGCTGGCAGAAACTACCGCGAAATCACAGGTTTAATGAAGATTTTCGACAAGCATATCCACACACCAAAATAAGTCGCTTATGAAGCGACTCCGGATCGAGGACAAGGACGAGGACGCAACTGATGAGATTAACGACTGAAAGAGGAGATGAAGCATTGGATTCGATAGGAGGAATAGAGAGTTGATATTCAAAAATATTAACACAAAGCAAAACCGAATATGCAAAGGCAACACGACCCGAACAAGGAGCCGTAGACCAGGGAAACTTAGGAAATAGCAAAGTCATAGTTGGCTATGAGGATATGGAAAAATATCTACTGCAAACAATTAAAAGTCTTGCCGCTACTAGACTGGATTAACCTTTCAACCTGGACGATGAAAGCCAAGACTTTCGTCCACCAGCCCACAATGAAGTAAGGATGCCAATATCTAAAAAGGCTGGACGAGAGGCCTGTTTGGGAAGCAAAAGTTAAATTGGTAGTAAACATACGCTCACCCACTTCCAAGATTTGGTCGAAGAAAATTTTGCGTGAAGAATGGAATTTTAGAATCATTTGCCCGATCCAAAAGAAGGGAGACCCGCCAAACTGCGTCAAATATAGAGGCATCCCGCAATGTTCGATCTCCTGCAACTAATTGTCAGTAATCTGGTTGACCCCGATTGGTAGTCACACTACGGTAGGTCCTGGATGAAACCTAAAAATTTCATATCGATACACACCATTTCCTTATCGCATATGACACAAGCTACACAAAGCCAAAATCGTCAGATTGTGCCTAAAAAAGGTGGATAACGCTCACGGCTCCATAAGGATCGTAGGCAATCTCATCAAGAGCTTTGACTCAAAAAAGGTTTGAGACACAATGTTGCGATACCATGGGACTTATTCACTACTATACTGGGAGAAAAATAAGTCTAATACCATAGGCATATTTTTCAATGCGACTATTCGCATACTCTGATGATACTGACATCATGAGCAGAATACAAAGAGCTGTCACTGGTTTTAAAAACTGGCATAGAATCAGTACAGGGTCAACAAGAAGTGTCATTTTAGATCAATAGGGAAATGCGATACTTTTATGAAAAGCGTTGACAATTTTCTTTCAGTCTAAAGTACAAACTCTGAGGTTAGTAACGAATGCAACATCTGATAAATGCCCGCCTTCGCTCTGCCTACAAATAGTCATTCTTTCGATGAAGTTTTTCGTCACGTTTTCGCATAATTTTCGCGAATAACAGCTCTGATATTTTCCTTTAGCATTGGTGTGGACTTTATTTTTGACATAGCTCCTGCTAAATCGCACGATCTCGGCCAATTGGAGTCTTCATTTCAAGAAATCACACATTCAGGAAATTTGTCACGCAATAGAGCCATTGTTTTACCAGCTGTGTAGCATGTGGCGCCGTCCGTCCTGATAAAAATAAACTTCATCCATCAGCATAATTTTCGAAAGAATATGACACAGCGACTCCGCCAGCCAAAGACGGTACCAAACCGTCACTCTCTCTTGGGTTTGAAATGTGTCTGATAACTCAGAATAAATTTGTTTAAAAATCAGCTAGCTATAATACTTGTGCCAACTAGACCTTATACGCATGTATGCCCAGATCTTTAAGCAAAATGCGGTGCGGATAGGCCCAGTTCCTTGTGATGGTCTCAAAATGGCACTCAGACTCTTAGCTACGGCGCCGATACTTTCAGCAGACCCTGCCGGACGAACACAAGTTACAGTCTTCATATCACTAACTTGTCTGAGACGGTAAAATTTATTTATTAACCCCACTATAGCTGTGCAAGAAGGCGCTTGATGATGACCAAAAGCAGTACGAACTATATGAAACGTTTCCGCGATATTTTCACCGTTTTTGTACATTTTCATTATTTCAACACGTTGTGTGAGTCCTAGTCTTTGCTTATCAAAACTCATCGCAGGGATAGTTCAATGTTTTCAGTTCAATGCTGGAGCGAAATTTAAAATGACACATCTTGTTGGATGACCCTCTATATGCTGTCGACAAGAAAATTCCAGGAATCGGATAGAATGTCACAATAATCAGTTTTAAAACAATTTAAAGAGAGCTGAGGTAGTCCCTAAGTCTCCGCAGGAAAAGTACTATCTTAAAATGTAGGGAAGTCAAAAGCAAGCGGTGTTAGTATAATTCGCTGCAAAGAGCCTCAAAGAGTCATAGATACGAAGGAGATCTTTATTTATGAGCTCAATTGCACATCATGTGCATCAGTGCTTTACAACGTTAGTTAAGTCATTAATGTACAAAGCGAAAAGAGTAGGTCCGAGCATAGATACTTGTGGTACGCCACTTTGTACATTAAGAAAGTTTGAGATTTTCTTACCAACACAAACACATTTCTTCCTTCCCTTTCGGTAGGACGTAATCAATTTCACAGATGGAGTGGAAAAGGTGAAACATGAAGGCCTTTGAAAAATCAAGCAGAGTTAGGAATGTCGGTGGATTCCTATTCAAAGACCTACGGCATTCTCCTGCTACCAATAGTAGAACAGTATTGCGTCGGAAACCGGATTGATGCCCGATGGATTGATTTTTGTGCTAATTTCTCAAAGGCCCTTGACAGATATGGCAGGACTGCAAAGGGCCTGTAATCAGTTGCATCCCTCGATCGCTTCTTGGGGATTGGAGAGGTTTTTACTTTTTTCTTTCAGAAGGAAACTTCGAAGTTGTTAGCAAGCAGTTAAATATATGGGCTAGATAAAGCATAATACACGGTAGCAAAATATTTCATAAACCTTGGGTCAAAACCATCGAGGCCAGTAAAATTGGACTTAACTGAGAGAAGGGCTTCCACATTTACTTCGCTACTCTCTTAAAAGAAATGGCACTTTCGACTTGTGCCAAACTGGGGAACATCCATGCTGCCAGATGGATTGTCATAGGAAAATATGAAATTCTTGTCAAGCTCATCGCAGTTGACATAAGTGGGGATAACTTATGAAAGCCCACATTGACTTTTCCGCAGTACCTAGGTTTAGCTTATCACTATAGAATTTTATTTCGGCGGATCTGACTTTTGAGACAATTTGGCTGCGTAGTATTCTTTTAGGAACTGATCAAGTTTAAACCTCTTCCATATCCGATAGGCAGTATATCGCTTTTTCATAAGTTTCGGGATATGAGGAGCTAGCCATTGACGGGTCTGTACGGGATAAGTTATTTCTTTCAGAGGAATGTGAATCTCAGGTACAATACCTGATGTTGAAGGAAAATAACTTGATCGTCTACAGAAGGCATAAAATAAATACGTCCCCAGCTAATGCATATCTATACACTTTTTCCTCCAAAAAGTGTATAGATATGCAAATGTTTACGCAATTTTATTAAGGGATTTCGTTGCCTTAGAAAAACAAGTCGAATCGGACTTATCCATTAAGTCACAGTTAAGATCGCCACAGACAAAAAAATTCGAGGAGAAACACGAAATTTCTTCCAGAGTCTAAAATTGGTGTAAAACTCAGACTTTGGCCCATAGACCGCCCCAAGTTTTACACGTTATTTCAACAAAAATGAATTCAATGGGGCATCCGGGAGGTGATTCTCGTACGACTTTGCCGCCACCTATACGACCGAATCGATCAGCTTGAAAAATCTCATAGCCGTCAACAGAACAGATTTGTTTCTTCACTTCTGCGCACAACCATGTTTCAGAAACACACACTACATCGACACAGGAATTAAAAAAAACGATCCGTCATCGTTTTAAGTAGCATACGAGGACTTTGAGCACTTAGATAGCCATAGCTTCGTGATCTACATCATATCGTAGAGAAATTCATGTCCTCATTACCCAAACTCATCATATGGGGAGAGATGGAATTGCAGAGAACCTAGGAAGACAATATAAACACGAACGGTTTATAGTCAACAGAAGATAATCTTAGAAAATCCAAAAATGATTGTCGGGAAGCCCCTCTGTTCACGACGTGTAACCGTTTGGTGCGAGTTTTTTGCAGGAAGTTGTTAACGTGAACGTATCGCGCTATCGAACCACGATAAATTCTAATGGCCAGTACCCGAAGGATATGCGCGATATTCATCTCCAACGATGGAGCTATTGTACATCTCACACTAGTAGCGAAATCATTGCGATTTTGCGATACTTAAAAAATTTTTTGGACGAGTCAGTTCTCGAAATGGTGATCAAAACTGGCTGACGAATTCATGCGGTTTAACAACGTGCGACTTCTTTCTTTGAGACCATGCTGAAAAGAAGGCTAATCCCAACACCTCTCACACAATTCCAGAACTCAAAACCAACATTTGTCCTGCTATCGATGAAATAGAACCGCAACCGAAAATGGCCGAAAATGTGATGAATAATTTGGAATACAAAATGCAAAATACGTGTATTGTATCTTATCAAATCAAAGTAAAACCTCGGACAATTAGAAAACTTATTGGTCCTAGAAGATACATATAAAAGGTCTTTCATTAAGCGCTTCCTATCTTTAAATTAAAATAAAACAAAGTGTATGTGAGATATCATCGAAATTTTTTATTCGTTTGAAAGGCCTATCGATGCCATTATGTATGGAATATAACATCATTCAAATGCCCACCGCGGCTTCTCTGGGTGGCGCGCATCCGTAATGTCCAATTTTCCATGAATCTGGCACATAAATCAGCCTGAATTTGACCGGTGGCATGGGTTATGTTGACTTTGAGGGCCACTGTGGTTTGTGGCTTATTCTCATAGACCTGCGACTTCAGAAAACCTCACAAGAAAAAGTCTAACGGCGTCAAATCGCATGATCTCGGTGGCCAGTTCACATCACCTCCACGTGAGATGACCATGCGCTCGAATCGCTCGTGCAGAACGTCCAATATGGCATGAGCTGTGTGGCACGTAGCGCCACCCTGTTGAAACCACATGTCGTTGGTGTCCATATCATCCAATTCATGCCAAAAGCAGTTGGTAATCGTCGACATATAGCGCTCGCCGTTGACGGTGATGGCCTGGCCGACGTCGTTCTCAAAGAAATATGGACCGATGACGCCGCCAGCCCGCATTGGACGCTCTTGGATCTCATGTGGATAGGTATCGTCCCAAATTCGACAATTTTGCTTGTTGACGTACCTACTCACCCATCGCTGAAGATGATTTTCCGATGAAAATTAGGGTCAGTTTCCAACTACTCCAGACACCATTCAGCGAAAACAAGTCGATGTCTATGGTCGTTTACCTTCAGCTCTTGGGTGAGTCGAATTTTGTAAGGGTGAAGGCCCAAGTCACGACGCAAAATCCGCCAAGTTGTGGTCTGCGAAAGGCCGAGTTTTTGTGAGCGACGCGAAATTGACTATCTCGGATTCTCCTGCACACTTTCACGGACAGCGGCGATGCGTTTCGTCGACGTACGGGTGTTGGTTTATCGTTTACTGAAATTTATCCACCACATTTCGAATAGTCTTCTCGGTAGAACGATTACGGCGACCGTAAAATGGGCGAAGCGCGCGGAACTTCGCCCCATTTTGATAAAATAATTTTATCATTTGCACGTGTTGTAAATCCGTCCACGGTGATTTGATAAAAGAGACTGAATAAATGACAGGCAATTTGACAAATGTAGCTTCTACAATATGGCCGCTATCAACTGTCAAAGTTCGAAAGCCCCTATAGGAAGACCCTTTATTAGGTTGAGGAAAAGGTATCGGGCATTTTTCTGTTTACTTGACTTTGAAGTATGTGAACCTTGATTGTTTCCATCCGTCAATTCTAGTTTTCTTTTGTTTGACAGTTGACAGATCAGCTGATCATTGATGATCAATTTTATTAATGCATTGCATGAAAATTTATTTGAAGCCAAAAATGAGTGCGATTTCTGCGAAAATTTGGTATACTTTCACTATAATGCGGCGCTGGCATGTGAAAAGATTTGTGCTGTTTATGGTGACGATACTCGAAAACTACTACCAAGGGATTGTTCATTCGCTTTTATTCTCAAGACTTCGATGAAATCATGAACAAAAAGTTGAGTAAAACCGGCTCGTAAGCAATCGATAAGGAACTTCAGATGGACCACAAAAAGGATTGAAGACATTTGGAACGAGCTTATTACAAAAAGAAGCACGATGACCGAATTTTCATGTGTGGATTGCTGTTGAAACGGAATGGTGATGAAAAATGTGTCATATACGATAATGTTGTAAGAAAGCGATCTTGTTCCAAAAAAGATGATGAAACTCCACAAACGCTAGCAAACACAGGATTGATGACAAGGAAGGTGATGCTATGTATTTGCTAGGATTGGAAGGCTATCATCCATTATGAGCTAGTACTACCTGGACCAATGATTGATTCGAACGTCTATTGCCACCAATTAATTCGATTGAAGCAAGAAATTGAAAAGAGGGGCCAGAATTGCTCAACAAGGTAGGCGCTGTGTTTCATCAAGGCAACGCGAGATGCATGTAAGGTACATTGCACCGTCAGATTCTATTTGTTTCGATCTCTGCAACACTCTCTTGCTGGCATAAGATTGGCTTTAAAAGAGGCATGTTAAAATCATGTGACACAGATCTTCTACAAGAACCCCCAAAACGTCTATGTACATTGATGGAATAATGGTTCTGGCCGAAAAAGGACAGAATGAACAATATTTGATTCAGTCAAATTACTTTGTCCGCAACTTGAAATATGTCTTGAAAGTATGGCGAATAAAAGATTTTATTCAAAGTCTTGGCCAGATTAGCGGAAGATAACTTTATAGTTCGAATCCAATTACGAGAGGGTAAAAATCGTCAACTAATTCACAAAGCATGCAGTAAAAACTGTGTTTCTTCTTAGTTTGTTTGTTGGAATTAAAGAATTTTGGAAAAAAAAAAAAACACAACAAAAAGATAGATACTTACGATTTATTGTGAATGGAATCAAAAGTCTGAATGAACCGTCATCATCGTCGAATTTCTCCTCCGATTGTGATGATGGATATATAAATTCCGTTTCCGATGATGATGCAGCTGATGATACAGGAAATGATGGTGACGGTGTTAATGATTGAAAATATCCTCCACCTCCTGCAAGACCATCTCTGTCAATTTCATAAGCTTCATCGGCAGATGCACCATTAATACCGATGGCATTGCCAGCACCATGGTTATTGTTGTTGTGATTATGATTATTGTTGTTGTTGTTGTTGTTGTTGTTATTATGACCGTTATGGTGTTGCGAATGCTTTTGGGTATTTTGAAATGGCGATGCTGCATTAACTAAATTTAATGGAAGTATTGTTGTGGCAACACATAAACCAATGAAAAATACACAATTTTTTACAATCTTACTATTAGTATTATTATAATTATTTAATTTTAATTTAAATTTTAATCGTAATTTTAATTTTAATCGTAATTGTAATTGTAATTTATTTTTTAATTTTAATTTAAATGTTGTTTTATCATTATCATTATCATTATCATTATCATTATTAGAATTTAGATTAAGATTTAGATTGGCGGCTGTTAGTCGACGTTTTGAAGGGTGTTTTATCATATTTACATAACGAGCAATTTTCGATAACGATGTGATAACTAATAACAACAACAGCAACGGTATATTTTTAAATTTCTCCCATAACAATAAATTATTGTTTTGTTGGTATTTCTGTTGGATTTCATGTTCATTTTGTTTATGTTGCATTGTTTGATGTGGATATTTTTGTTTTTGCTTTTGGAATTGTTGCAATGAAATTTGACTAGGATTATCGAATTTTATTGTTACAGTTTTTGTTTCTATTTCTGTTTCAGTTTCCGTTTGCGTTTGCGTTTGCGTTTGCATTTGCGTTTGCATTTGCGTTTGCGTTTTCGTTTCCGTATTCGTTTCAGTTAGTACTGTTCTTGTTGTTGTTTTTAATGAGCTATCTGAGTTGATGTTTTCGATTGCATTTCGTTCGGTTTCGTCATCGTCGTCGTTCAACCTTAGTCGTCCACGTCGTCGCCGACGGGTGTAATTATTTTTAACATTCTCAGAACTCTCATAGACATCGGTTTCCATAAGATGTTCGTCCAACTGCTGTTGCAGTTTCTGAATTTCTGGTTGTTGTTGTTCCTTTTGTGTTGTCGTTGTTGTTACTTCATTTATTGGGATTATTGAAGATTTATCATTTACAGATATTCCTAATGGCGATGGTGATGATGAAATTAATAATGCTGGGTCTGAGATCTTAAACATTTCGCCGGCAATTGAAGGCAACATTTTCAACGACAACGTCGACGACGTAATGAAGTTTTTTACAAAATCATGATGATCGGCTAGGTATGGATAGTTGTCGTTATTTTTCCGTTGTACATTTTCATGGTAATTTTGTGGATTCCCTTCCCATGAAATGCATAAATTGCTTGGATCATTTCCATCTTGTTGATTGGTTAGTTTTAGAATTGTGCTCTGATTAATCGACGTATTCCATGGCTGTTGTGTTTGGTTGTTATTCTTGTTAATGCTGTTGTTATTATTATTTTCAAGTTGTTCTTGTTGTTCTGGCAACATTGGACCCATAATACGCTTGCTAAATCGTTGTTTATCGTTTGGTTTTTGTTTCCTCTATTTTTTTTCTTTCTTTTCCTCTTTTTCAATTTCAGGATATAGATAGTAGATAGTTTGAAATTAAATTTAAGAAAAAAAAAATAAAACCTTATAGAAATTGTTATAAGTTTTTTTTTTTTTTTTTTTTGTGTTTTTTAATATTTTCTTTATTTTGTTTGTGAAGAAATAGTTTTAAAAGTACACGATATATGTGTGTAAATATGTTTGAATGTAAACGGGATAGATAGATAGAAAAAAAAAAAAAAACGGAATAAAAGGAAGAAGAAGATTGCTTTTACATTAGTTTGACTTAACGCACTATGATTTATTTTACACTTTTTCCTTTGTACACTTTTCTGAAAGGATATTTTCAGAAATTATTTTATTTTTCTACACAAACTAAGAAGAAGAAGGAAAAAAAAAAACGAAACGAAACGAAACGAAACGTAAGACTACACACTCTTTGTAGCGGTAAGTAAATATAGTAGTAATAGTAGGTAGTAGTATTTAAATAGTGTTGAGTGTAGTAGGTAAATTATGGGAAAGAAGATTTTAGTTTACATGTGTAGTATCACACCATTTCCCAAGGATACATCATCATCATCATGGTCAGTTTGGATTTTCTTCTTTTGACACTTTTTAACATTTTGTTTTCGTTTGTTTTTCAATTTGTTTTCAACATTTTCATTTTATTTGTTCGTTATTATTATTATTATTATTATTTTTTATATATATTTTTTTTTTGATTAACTTTTTAATTTAATCCAGAAGAGGCAGTTTGAGTAGGCAAGAATTTATAATTATTTTTGAAAACTCCATCGTTGGAGTTTGTCGTCTTTGGTTGTCGGCACTTTCTGTTTGCGATTTCGATGGTTGGTTCTTGACCACTTATCTACTAGGGATCCATTTTTTTTTTTTTTTTTTAAACTGTTCCTTATATTTTGTAGTTTTTATTTTTATTTTTATTTTTTTTTTTTAACTTAAAAGGTAAACGTTGTTAGCTCGCGAAACGCGAACAACTATTGTACAGGAATCTGATTCGAGTCAGTTTTCAATTCAGGTAGGAAAACTTTCGCTGTGTTCGTATCTCTTCGATGGAAGGCAATGGTGACGGCCGCTGCCATTGCAATTCTCTTTCGCTGAGTTTTCACTTAAGAAGAAAATTAATAAAAATAATTTTTCCGCTCTCAGCTTCGTATATAGGGATACATATGCCGGGGGTTGTGCGTTTATTACCCCTTAGGTGTGCTCTTTTGGAAAAGAGCTTTTATTTGTCGGAGCAGCTTTGGTTGTATAGACTGCCGTGTGTTTACATTTTTCGCTGTATTTTTCGCTGAGTTGTTGTGATTTCTCAATGTACGGATATATATATCCCCGTATATCGTATCTAAATTAGGTACAAAAACACAAGAATACTTTTCTTTTTCTTTTTCTTTATTTTCTCTCTTTCGCTCTATTTGTAGTGTGTATGTAGGTGCTGGAATACACATGTACGATACGATTGCTGGGTTTTATGTACCTCTTGCCGAGGAGAGGTGTACCATAGCACGAATATGCTGAAAAGAAGATCTTTCGATTTTTTCCTACTTTTTGGTCTTTTTTCTATTCTCTTTTGGTTCTCTATGGGGTTGTTTTTTTTTTTTTTTGTTTTTTTTGCTTTAAAACAATTTTCTTATCCTTTTTTGGATTGCGTAACAGGGACACATTTGATTTTTCTGTTTTGGCTTTAATTTATATATTTTTTTTTTTGAACATAAATTATTATGTAACCATTTAAAAGTTGTGTGCCTTATCCAGAGAGTAGGTAGCAAGCTTAAGTCTAGTTCTATATATTTTTATGTATATATGTAAAACTCTATAAACAAGTTAGAGTTTTATTTTTGTTTTTATTTTTTAACTTAACACTAGTAACTTTAACTTTTATTAATTTGTTTTGTTAAATATTTTTGTTGGTATAATTTGTGGTTTAAATCACACACTTGCACAGTTGATACTAGATTTAACTATTTCTCATGCTATTCACATCCTTTTTTATTTTGGGGGGACTGAGGATATATATATATAGATATTCGTTTTTCGCTTCTTTTTTTTTTTTGAAAACACACACCCTTCTTATGACTATGATTATATAAAAAAATATTCTTCTGTTGTGGGGATATGGGGAGGCTTAAGGGTTTGTTCACTTTAATTTTTCAATACAATGAAAAGGCCCTAGAAGGACCTTGTTTTTTGTTTTGGAAAGCAGCATAGTTTTCACACAGTTGAAGTTGGTAAAAATTTCTGCTTTTACTTCCTTTTCTTTTTTTGGTATTTTGAGGTTTGTAAAAACTGCTTGTTAGATAACACACACACACTTTTGGAGGAAGAGTATAGTGTATTGTCGGTCCTTTAATCAGAATGGACGCGCACAAACTGTTTGGGTTGTATTGAGGAAAGTGACGGCATGTCCTTACTGAGAGAGCTTTTGATTTTTGTTTGAATGTACTGGTTTGTGATATGAAATCGTCCTTTATGCGGGTGTGCAGGAGATGTGAATTTTTCGCGAGATTTTCTTTTTGAATTTGTGTTTTTGTACGTTTTGTGTCCTTTGGGGTGGAAATTTTAGGGAAATTTAGGTGATCTACTCTTATTGCGCTGAGTTTTCGCTAACTCAGAAGTCATTCTCTTCGGTTTCTTTTTTTTTTTTTGGAATTTTTTGTTTTGGGGGCTTTTTGTCGGCGACAGGGTGTACTCGTGTTTTGGTTTATGTGCGCATGTTGGAAGACTAGGTCATAGTATAGTTGACACCGAAAATACGTTGTAGTAGGCACTGTTTTGTTGTGTGTTCTTTTTTTTTTTTTATTTAATACTAAAATACAAAACAGAAAAGAAATTTGATGGTAAATAGAAAATCAGAAATCGGAGGAATAAAAAGGTTGGGGGTATCTCTACCATCTTCCACCATTTGTTGGGAGTAAAAATTATATGCACGGTCAAAGGATATCAAACAGAATGTAAAGTTTCAAGCTTCATCAATAGAGATTGCATTTTGTTTTGCCAAGAAGGAGGTAAGCTTAACAAGAAGAGACGCATATTAAATTACAATTAGAAAGTATCATACAACAGGAGATGACAACAATAAAAAGAGTGATTCCGGAAAAGCGACGTAAAGTGATTTCACTTTGAACACTGTTGACTACTCAAATTTATGAGTGTCTCTGTCTGGAAATCTTGACTAAAGACTTCTGTCTGAAAGAAGCTGATTTTTTTTCTGTCGGAATAGAGCACTCAGACAAAATACTAATCCATTGTGTTCGCTATATGTTCCTTTTAATGTACAGCATCAGCATTCACTAAATCAGTGCCTTTTCATCAATGAATCTCAAGCTAGTGTTCTTCCATTTGAGTGATCGAAATATTTGTCTTTCGGTTCCTTGTTTGAACCTCTGATGGGGTGTAAAGAGATCATATCTTGTTTTACCCTGTTACATTCATAATATTCTTTTTTTGTAATATTCTTACATCGTCCAACGCTGCAATTCGTATGTTAAAGCTAGACGAGCCACTATAACAAAGTCTAAAGTTTAAGCGGTATTCATCTGTCACAAAATACTGCGAAACTATCTTGCCATTTCAGAAACATGCAGCATCGTCAACTCAATTTCATAGCAATTAACGATAAAGCCAGAGTAATTCCTCGCTTCGTCAGGGGTTTGGGTTTCAGAGTTCAAAAAGGAGTAAATACACCCCGCACGACTCGAACTGCAACCAACTTCAGACTGCTATAATTTCCAAACCGTTCATGACAGTGAGCTCAAATTTTGACACATGACAAATAATTTTATTATTTACAAGAATTTTATACGATTTGCGTCTCAGTTGTGTTGAAAAATTTTTATCCGCGATGGAATTCAAACGTGATAGGGTGATTGCTTTATATTTGGCTGGAAAATCACAAGTAGCTATCGTTAGAGCCCTCCAGCACCTCAACGTGAATAAATCATTTGTGTCTCGAACCATAGCTCGTTACCGTGATACTGGCAGCGTTGCAAAGCGCAGCATCGGCAGAAATTCGAAATCCGCGTCGAAGTGGAAGAAAAATGGCTCGTGAGCTCAACATATCGTTGGAACCGATGCAACACATACTGAAAAATGAGCTTGGGCTCAAGCCATTGAAGTTCCAAAAAGCACACGATCTTACACCACAACAGAAAAAAGTTAGAGTCGAAAGAGCGAAGGAGTTGCTACGCTTGCACGAAAGTGGTGAGTTGCCGAATTTGGTTTTTCCCGATGAGTCGCCATTTGTTATCGAGCAATATGTCAACAAACTGACAATAGCAGGTATTGATCCAAGTGAGGCCGCTGATGATAACGACTTCTTTGTGATCGAGGATCCACAGGAGAAGGTTGAGGCTATAGGGGCGACTTTCCAGGAAATATACAAGGCCACTGATACCAGTGGCCCTAATTATGACCTGGACAATCGCGTCTTGGTGCACGACTTCTACATTCGAAACGAAGTAGAGAACTGGCGATCCGAGGGCTCTGGGTACACCCGGTTCAGCGACGAAAATATGGCAAATAATGTCATTACCAGAGAGGGTGACCTGCCTCCGTTCATTTCGAAGGAAGAGCTCCATGAGATCTTCGACACAATCAGGGCTAAGAAATCAGTGGGGACCGATGGTATTCCGAACATCGTGCTTCGACATCTTCCTCTAGAAGCGGTGGACATTTACACCACCCTGTTTAATAATGCAATGAATAATGCACATTATCCAGCGGATTGGAAAACGGCGGTGGTTCAACCTATCCCCAAAAAGGGAAAGGATATATCCAATCCGGCGAATCTCCGGTCGATCAGTCTTCTTTCAAACATCAGTAAGTTTGTCGAGAAGGTAATCAGTAGAGTCCTGACTAAGTGGGTTGAGGACAAACATATAGTTCCGGATAATCAATTCGGTTTTAAGGCGGGACATGATATCTCACATGCCGCGTCTAAACTGGTGTCCGATATCCAATGGAATAAAGGCAAAAACCAATGTACTGGTGCTTGCCTTGTTGACTTGGAGAAGGCCTTCGACACTGCATGGTTAGAGGGTCTTTTCTATAAGCTGACTAGGCTGGGGATCAGTAAACCACTCTTGTACATTCTTTTTAATATGCTAACCAACAGACAGTTCATCGTGAAAAATGGCGATGTGACTTCTGTTGGAATATTTCAAATTAAAAATGGTCTTCAGCAAGGCGCGGTCAATTCGCCGATCTTATTCAACATTTATACAAGCGACTTGATAGGTTCACTTCCCCATACTATTGCGTACGCAGATGATTTGATAGCGTACAGAACAGGTCCAAAAATCGAGGTCATTAATACTCTCTTGCAGCGTGACTTCGATAAGATAAGACGATTTTGCGATGACTGGAAGTTGAAAATCAACTTTCAGAAGTCGGAAACCATTCTCTTTAGGACGCCGTTGTCTGGAGCCTCTAGGGATACCAGGAAAAATTGGCGTAAGTTCTCGATCATTGGGCAACGCGGACAGCCTCTTGCTTGTCGAAATGTAGTCAGATACCTTGGGATCTGGCTAGATAAGTTTCTGTATTTTGACAAAAATGTAGATGCTGTCCTGGCCAGAGCTAAAGGCGCTTTTGCCCTTACAAAGAGACTGTTTTATAGCAGCCAACTCGATGCGAGGGTAAAGGTAATCTGCTACATGGCCCTTATCAGGCCCATGCTGGTATTCGGGTGCCCCGTGTGGTTCAATGTACGAGCGAGCTTAATGGAAAAGATTCGGGTGTTTGAGAGGGCTTGCCTTCGCTTGTACAGAACACCAGAGTCGGAGTACAAAAAATTTTATCGTAATGAGGTTCTTTACAACGGGGCGAACCTAATACGAGTGGACAACTTCGTAATTAAGCTGACTCGAAGGCACATTGCAAGAGCAATGACCTCGACGAATAACCTGATATCTGGGGCTTACTACCCCAATTATCTTTACCACGAGAGTGTGCGCTATGATGGCGTCGTTCCACCGGAAGCATTCCTCTACCTAGATCAGATAGGGTTGATCCAGGATAGATCAGCGGCCCCGTTAATCTACCATGTCGCTCGGACAGCTGGGGACAGGCGACTCAACTACAGCAGAGACGTCGCACACGGCAGTGTGGATCGTCTCAAGTTCAGTAGGGCGGTGGGGAATCGCGATAAGAGGGATATCGTTCGGCAGCACCAGCATTTCTGGTGGTTGAATGATGGAGAAAATGCTTCGTCGTCGTTTCCGTCAATTACGGACCAGCCTCACTAATGAGGCAGAGCTGACCAATCTATTTGCTTTGTGAATAGCGATGGCCAGCTTGCATAGGTTTAAGTTAGCATTTAAGAAATACATATATATATAAGTATATACATAGGTATATACTAGTATATGTATGTCATTGTGTATAATGTCTATATGTATGTATGTGTGTATTGTATAGGTAGGTTAGTTAGACTAAGGTTTATTTTAAGTTAGATATTAAGTTTTTATAAAAAATAAAAAAATTATGTCCATATGCTAAGTTTTTTGTTAAATTCTTTTCTTAGCCTTAAGCATAGAAAATAAGCATTAGTAAATAAAATGTAAACAAAGTCGAAAGACATAGATATAAGAATTTAGAGTAGCTTAGAGTGCCTGTGTGGGGCCAGTAAGTTAGTATAAGTTTGTTAAGTAATTCTAAGCTAGCATTTAAGCATTTTTTGTTAGTATGTAAGAGTTAATGATTAAGACAATAAAATGCATTTAAAACTAAACTAAACTAATATGTCAACAAACAAAATGACCGAGTTTACTTGCCAGAGATGTCCTTCGAAAATTTACACCTTCGGATGGCCACCAGAAAGCAGACCGCACCGATGGTGATGGTTTGAGCCGCCATAACCGCCGATGGTCGCTCTCCGCTCGTATTTTTGGACCGTGGCGTCAAAATTACCGCGAAACTACCTTAGAGGCAGCATTGAAGCCTTGGGCCAACAATCGTTTTGGTGGGAGACCGTGGACATTTCAACAAGACTCGGGACCGTCTCACAAAGCGCGCGTCAACCAAAATTGGTTAAAAAACAATGTTCCACACTTCATTTCTTCGACACAATGGATTGCAAATTCTCCGGATGCAAATCCGTTGGATTTCTCTGTCTGGGGTATTTTGAAGGCGAAGGTTGACACTAGAAAATACCAAAGTTTGGACCACCTCAAACAAGTACTTCGCCGGGAATGGGCCAAAATACCGCAGAGCCACTTTCATGCAGCATGCGATGCTTTCTTCGGCCGTCTCAAGGCCATTATTCGCGCCAAAGGTGGACATATTGAAAACTACTGATACAATTTAAAAATTGATGTATTTTCCAACATTTTTTGCTTTGGCACAATAAAATTTATCAAAAATTAAATAAATTATAGCATTTTAAATAGTTATGTTCGAGTAAGTCACCGTGTAGATTACTGGTCTTAGTACGACTGATCAGTGCCTTTATCCAGTTGTGAAATGTTTCCCGAATGGCTATCATAGGCGAATAAAAGGAAAGTTGTGCTGGACTCATTAATCTGCTGTTCCTATAGAATGTCATACCCAACATTAAGAACTGGCGGACTTTGAACAGACTTTGCCAGTTTTTCTAACCCTACGAGTAACTTCGAACTCTCCGGCTGCCCCTGCTGTGCATTTAATTTCGTTTAAAGGACATGGTACATATCAAGTCGTTAGTTGTCTCTCACAAAACCGCATTAACTTCCATTAAATTCGATTATATCACGTCGTTGTCTGCCTAGTAATCACTTGTATTTTTATTTGTTTCAATTTTTCGTGTCGTTTTGTCTTTATACAGTGCAACAAGAAATCTCTTTTTCCACTGGCTAGACATCTGATCGCCTCTCATAATTCTATTGAACAAAATCGCTAACCATTTTAATCAAAGAATTCTTATTGCCCATACTTTGGAGAGAATGCTATCTGGTCTAATTATAAGGCCGGGTCTATTATAATAGTCTTACTGTTTCGTATAATCTGACGTTTGTTCTTTGTCCACGACAGCCGCGCGTTAAAGAGATCTTTTTTATCTATTGCAGATTTCGTTGTTCCTCCTTAAAAGAGTCCCTACTCGTCCTTAATATATTTAGGGGATTGAATCTCTTATGGGAGATACTTTTTTTTTCATTGTGCAACAATTTTAAGAATATTAACTCGTTTGTCTGTGCTTCAGCGTTGTAATTCTTTAATTCCTTGTCGGCTGTTTACGAGTACATCTCCTAAGTCCAGATGTAATACCTGCTACTGCCACCATTCTGGACACCGCTTGCTTTGCCTGTCTTTTGCATCTTCCAAATTGTAACTCGAGACACGTTTTATCGATTTTGGAACGAATGCCCTTCGTTGTTCCACCACTAAGTTTTCTTCTTTATTTGGAGCCGACTTTTTTTTCACTGGTTTTTCTTATGGCATCAGGGGATGGTTCTCAAATATTCAAAATCGATTTCATAGTCGCATATGACAGCATTCATCGGTGAAATCGAGATCCCGTGAAAATCAACCTGGTTGTCGGTTGGTAGAGTCTTACACCAGATCCTGGCAAAGACAAGCGCTGTCGTGTAACTGGTTCGATCTTACTTTGCAAGACATTGTCCATTAAACAGGCACGGAAGCTGATATGCTTTCCAAATAAGTTCAGGTAATTCGGATACTTAGACGAATTGAAGTCGTCACATTTGTATAAGTTGATCTTGCAAGACGTTGAAGAAAGGATTAATTATTCCTTAATGCTACAGCATCTTGGACTAAACATCAGGATAGACAGCTACAAATGTGAAGTGCTGGGATTGAAGATTATTTCTATAACAAACGATATCTTAATGGAAATTCGGTGGGAAATTACCGTCGGCAACCGTTCAAACTGCTCAAACAGCTGGGGGTCAAAACTTCCGATTTGAAAGAAAAACGCGAAATGAAAATCACACCTGTCTTGCTGCATTAGCTAATTTAAGGCGACTTACAAAGATAAATATTCCGCCATATATTTAATCCTATACTCAGTGAGCTGTAAAATATATAAGTACAGTCAAGAAGGCAAAAATCTTTTGGCCACAACGGCTTGTTTCCATTGAGTAGCGCTCCAGTCAAGAGGGCTTTTGATTCTCAACTAGAGCACCGAATCTGCTGTTCAAAGATTGTATGAGAGCTCGGTCTTATGACCTGAAAGGAGCGCCTGAATAAATAGAATATTCAAAGAGCCGTCTTCAGTGACAAGTACAACACGCTAAGTCAAACGAAGTTTTTTGGCCGCTTTACCGCACAGATATTTGCTGTTGCACCTGTTCAGGCAGCTTCCTCGCTCTGGTAAAGGGAACAGCTTGACTCCATTGTTAGTGCATCAGTCGACGACTACGTCAGGGGCCGCTTGCGCTGAAGAGCAGTCTTGATCCTATCAAAAGTACGACTTCGTCATACCCAAACATACCCAGGTTTTCAAATTAACCAACAAAGATCGCCTTGGCACCCCCGAATTCATCGAGGAATCTGATATTTTGACAAATGTGTTTTCATCTTTACTGGTTCGGTAAAAAAAAATAAAAATTACTAGCACTGCTTGTCAGGGGTTCAATATGCAGGGCAGGGCTTAAGTAGTAATTAAGGTGCTTTTCGGAGTTAAGCGGACGTGGTATATTCATTTTAGCAGCATAGGTAGATGAACGTCAGCCAATATGGATCAAGTCCAGACAGACACTCATTTAGACGACTTCTAGTTATGCAAAACCTGTGTTTTGAGTTCTTGAAATTTCGACATGGAAGATGTCATCTAGTGCCGGTGATTTAAATGCATCCTCATAACTGCTCAGCTCATAGTTCAAATGATTTTCATTCTGGCGACCCCACTTTTCTGATTTAAATTGAGATAGCCCTTCTCCAATTGACTCCATGTGGGTTGTGGTGGACTCCAAGAACACCCCAAAAAGTGAGATTCTATTCAAAAATTTTCATTTTTTTACAGGAATGTCCAGAAGCCATCTAGATCGCTAGAAGTAGTTGGGCTAAAGGCAGGAATTATACGAAATCTCCAGTCTTTGCAGAATTCCTCTATGTTTTCGCAAAAGGTCTTCAAAAATTCTTTTTGAGCTCCTCTAAGTCCAATTTTGGATTGTTGTGAGCAGCTCCTTATATGATCTCCCAGTCAGATGTAATTCTAGTGGTTTTAACTTTATTGAAAATTATTTCTCTAAGGTAGTTTCGGCTTACCCTCTGTGGACAAAGACATGGTGTACATACTATATGTGGTCAGAGAAGCACAATAGTAGGCTGTCACAAGCAGCTCTGAAGAGATAGAAGTTTGTCTGAGAGGGTCATTGCTGCAATTATGCCTATATCGCGATGGGACTGAGATTCTCCAGATCTGACGCCAGAAGTGGAAGACTACTTCTGTTGTTGCGATCTTCGAATTAAGAAGAATAGAAACTTCTTTGTACTCTTAATTTCAATGCAGGGATATCAAGAGTGTCCTGAAATTTCGAATACTACTCAGATGTCATCTTTTCGTCACTTATGTAGGGATGATTTTATTTCAAATTGATAATTCCTCAAGCCCGCAGTTATCAGCTGCCCGTTGGTTCCATAAAGTGGTTCAAGACAGTCTCTGTCAATGACAACGACTGCAGATATGACGTGTCCTTGGGCTTCTTCTAGCTTTCCTTTCTACCAATTATGTGTTAGAAGTTGAGGATTGCTGATTTCGGGCTACAAAGGACTGATCCCATATGAAACCTTCGAATTTTGCCCCTGACCAAACTGCCGGTTTGAAATAGCCATTCCATGAAAGTGCACGGGTCTTTCATCCCCGGATCACAGCCTTACTGGGGACAAAACATAGACATATCAGTACCCTCGACTTGATGACTGTTTCAACGGTTAAAAAAAAGTATTGTTTGGAATATATTCTACAATTCACAGCCATATTTGAATTCTAACTCAACACTGAAAGGCAATAGGTCACTAGAACAAGTCTGGTTACTCAAATACCACAATCACAATCTCTGGAATTTTCTGTTAATTTTCATGTTAACTCAAAAACTAACTTTTAAGCGTTGGGATTATTGCCGCTCCATAGATTCGTTATCAACTCGCAAAGCAATAAAAAAAAAATAAAGCAAAACTTCCTCCTACAACACCATGCATTCAATATTTGCTGTGAGGTATATTCCAATGTCTATGGTGGTCATTACACCAGCTAGTCACAAGTATGCCAAGAAACTTGTAAAACCTACAACGACCATCTCTTCTCATACCTCCAACAGCGACGACAACAACAAACACAAACATTCACTGCTCACATGTGACCTTTTAAGTGGACTCACTACTTCCAAACTTTACCGTCTTTATAGCCTCAAACATCCTACATTTGAATTACAGGCATTAATTTCTTGGCTCATTCTCTATCCAATTTAATGAGCCCCCGCACGAATAAGACCACTAGTTCCATCACCTTCTTCACCTTCTTCACCTTCTTCACCTTCTTCACCGCCACCACCAAGGACACAACAACAGCATAAACACCTCAACTCCCTCGAAGCGAAAATTTGGCCCACATTTGAATTTTTTTACCCCAGGTGTATACCATGAGTATACCATACACTCATGTCTTGCCTCCATGTCTAATCCTACTTGCGATTCTGTGTACTTATTTTCTATTTTACTCTCCCGGCACTTCGGCTAGGTAAAAGTCCAAATATCAAAGTTGGAAAAAGGATAACACGGAGAGTCGCCATTCACAGAAACAGAAACAGAAACAGAAAAAAAATAGAAAAAGCCAACGCTAATGAATTATCCTTGCTTCGCACGAAAAGGAAATGTTTTTCCTCGTTTTCTGCTTTCTGTTTGTAAGTTTTCCTTTTCCTTTTTGGTGTTTTAGTTTATTTTTTCTTTTCTTGATTTTCTCTACTACTTTATGATTTTTAATGGCGGTGACTACAAGTTGTATACATAAAAGATACAAAGATACACACCATCATATGAATAAGCATTTTCTATGTCCTTTAATTGAACACAAGAGTGTTCATAAGTCTAAATGGGAGGACTTTATTTTATTCCTTTTTTTTTTTTTTTTTTTTTCTTTTTTCTTTTACGCAGCGAACAGTGGTGCCAAAAACAATCTAACTTAGGTGGAAGGCGGAATGCAAAATTACCGATGTTTCTCATTACATTCACTTCACAGCGTCGCTGTACCCAAGAGCCAAGCATCTCTCGAACGTCCTAGTGGCGTATTTTGCAAAACTACTTTGCTAAACGTCCGTATAAGGTCATATTGACCCAAGAGCTAAAGCCAAATGATCATCGTGCACGGCGAACTTTCGCTGATTGGCCTGTACTGCAAATGGAAGATGCGGATTTTCACCGAAAAAACATTCCCAGCACATTCGTTATAAGCAAATTGCCGCAGTTGGTCAAACGGGTAGCCGGCGGTGTTCCAACAGCAGTGGCGCTACAATGGCCTCAACCAACAAGCCTGTCCAGCCTCCAGTGCCGGAATTTGGGTCCAGTTTCGTGCGTTACCCTTGATGCCGTCGTCCCCTGTTTGACCGCCCCTCGTGGTTAGATTCGAACACTCTTTTAGCCGGCACTGGTGCGTCCATCGCTCAACATGGTCCAGACATATTAGACGTTGGAACGGCCAACGGTCTTTAAGCGCTAGAGTAGCACCGGGATGATAAGGGTCTCGTATAAAACGAGTTTGGTCTTACGAGAGAGGGCTCTATTATTTAATTGCTTACGGAGCAATTCTGTGTCTGAGTTCAGTGCAGACGTTGTTGCTGCTTGTAAATGCGGAGCCAAGGTAGACGAAGTCCTTAACTACCTCGAAGTTACAACTGCCAATGGCGACATTCTGGCCAAGCCATAGGTGGTATGCGTCCTTTTCTGATGACAGCATGTATAATACTTTGTTGTTCCCTCGTTTACCGTGAGCTTCACTGCGGCCCGCTCTGTTCATCCAATCAATAAACTGTCTTGTCCGTAGCGAGGACAGCCTTATCGTCCGCGAAAGTGGCTACGACTGTCTCTTCATCTTGAGGCGTGTATCTTGTGTAAACTAAGAACACGATCGGACCGAGAACGGTTCCTTGCGGTACATCTGCGTGAATTTCTTTGAATTCCAAGGATTCAGTTCCGAAAGAGTCAGTTTTCGATGTAAGATTCCAATATTCTATACATTCGTTCCGCTAAGATTTGTCGTAGCTTATACTTCAGGCCTTCGTGCCATACCTTGTCGAAGGGAAAAGCGCTTAAACATATCTTTTTCTCTTCTAGGGCTTTTTTTCGTTCATTCGTTACTCGATAGACCTGATCGATTGTGGAATGTTTAACCCGAAAGCCTGATGAACCGGGATCAAGTGTCTTTCTGCAATTATTGGTTGTAATCGCTTTAGCAGAAGTGTCTCGAAGGCCTTAGATATTACCGGCGAAATAGGCCTATATGATTTCTTATCGTTTGGACATTCCCCGGTTTCGGAATCATTATGACTTCGGCGACTTTCCATTGCCTTGGAACATATAAAAGCCTCAGAAAGGCATTTATAATGTAGAGTAACTTGACTAACGCTGTTTTCGATAGCTCCTTTAAGATTTCGCCAGTAATGAAATCATATCCTGGAGCCTTGTTATTTTCCAGCTTTGTTATTGTCTGCCGAAGCCCAAACAGTGATGCAGTTTTAATTTTAAAGTGGTCAGGTCCGGTATCGGCATTGAGATTTCTGGTTTATGGCTGTCCGTCGAATGGCTTGAACGTTGATGGTTTCATAAAATAATGGCTCATAACCAATTGGTCTCGATTTAAAAAATGAGCCAGACACAGATTTAATTACAGGGCAGAAATCAATTCGAATAAGCTGAAGTCCTTGTGCACGATGGTGGCAACATATTGAGCAGCAACATTCGGAAAGACTGGTTCTAGACACACCGATGGATCTACATCAATCTCTAGATTTATATCATGCGCTACACTCTCAAAGCCATCTTCCACGTAAAAGATATGGTCTTCAGTACAATTGGAATTTTAATGACCCTACCCCCGACTGCCTTTTGACTCTGGTCTTATAGACATGACAAGGCAAAGACACTACAACTCCTGTTGCTGTGAGAGTATAAAATCGACTATCCCTGTCTCCAGGTATGGTTTCGGTCAGAATCTTAGCCAAAAAAGATATGTAGTCTGGTCTTCACAGATGGGTCCAAAACCGATGTAGGATCCGACACTGTTATTTTGGAAGGCGACAATGTTAGATTTTGCTCCTCATGAGGAAAATTTGCATCTGTCCTCCAAGCCAAGATATACGCAAACCTGACAGCGGTACTTCGACTATACGAGTATTGTGAAGAATCGGTGGATAGGCGTTTTTGTATTTTTACACCCAACCTGCGCTTATTTCTTCCTGATCCCTCCCACTATTTTCAAACTAGTTCGAAAATGTAATACGAGGGCTGTCTGAAAAGTTTCCGACCGCAACGTAAAGATAGCGGCACTCGTCAACAAAAGCTAGTGAACGCTACTTGTGCATCTTTCGACAGTTACTTACCGAAGTTTCAGTCATTTTGAAAGCGCAGTTTTTAGCTGACAGTCGTTTGAGTGAGTCGATGTGAGTGTTTTTTTGTGAAAATGGAAAAAATTGAGTATCGAGCTGTTATTACTCGTAAATTCTTGTTTTTGAAAGGCAATACGCCTACGCAAATCAAAAATGAGTTGAACTCTGTGTATGGGGACTCTGCACCATCATTTACCGCAGTGATATTTTGGGCAGCTGAATTTAAACGTAAGAGCTTGGGAGATGATGAACGTTCGGGATGTCCAAAAACTGCAACCACTGACGATAACATTGCTAAAGTTCACCAAATGTTGTTAGACGACCGCCGAATTAAAGTGAGAGGGATAGTAGAGTTTATGAAAATGTCCAAAGAACGTGTTTTTGACATATTAAATCAAGATTTAGGCATGAGAAAACTGTCCGCGCGTTGGGTGCCGCGTTTGCTTACGTTAGACTAAAAACGTGTTCGAAAGAACATTTCCAACGCTCTGTTGGCGCAGTTTAGGAGCAATAAATCCCAGTTTTGGCGCCGATTAATTACTGTAGATGAAACTTGGATACACCATTATACGCTCGAAACAAAAATTCAGTCAAAACAGTGGACTGCAAAGGGCGAGCCGGCTCCAAAAAAAGCAAAAACTATTTTTCGGCTGGGAAAGTGATGGCGACTCCTTTACTGGGGATAGTAAAGGAGTTTTCTTAATCGATTATCTTCAAAAAGGAAAAAACCATTACAGGAGCATGCTACGCATCATTACTTGCCAAGCTGAAGAAAGAAATTGCGGAAAAACAGCCACATTTGCAGAAAAAGAAAATCCTGTTTCACCAAGACAACGCGACGTGTCACACCTCAGCGGTTGCTATGGCGAAAATCTATGAATTACGGTTTGAACTGCTTGACCATCCATCTCATTCACCAGATATAGCCCCAAGCGACTTCTTTTTGTTCCCTCATCTAAAAACTGCGCTCGGAGGACAGAGATTTTCGCTAAATGAGGAGTTCCCCTTCGTGAACAATTATTTTGCAGAGAAAAACGCCAATTTGGGAGCATCGCTGGGAGAAGTGTGTAGAGTTACAAGGAGACTATGTAGAAAAATAAAAATTTGGGAAAAAAAATGTCTTGTATCATTGTTCGGTCGGAAACTTTTCAGCCAACCCTCGTACTTCTATGGACGCAACCGGAAGGCTAAATCCACTAAATCTGAATCACAATGGGTTTACAGGAGAAAAGATCGCCGATGAACATACTAGCCAAGGCTCAGAGGAACGAGTCTTGACATCCATTGACAGATGGGTTTCATGTGCGCAGATGGCAAGACTCTACACTTGCGGTCATAAAAACCGCACCACCTAATGAGTTCTCAAAAAATGCCTAATAATATCAGATCGTAAGGGTTTTTCCCATAGCGGAGCTCGGCCTCGTATTCAGTGCAAAAAAAATCAGTTTGAATTGAGTTGTGACGGTGACAAGTAAAAGAAAGTGAAATGTCTGGTAAATATCATCAACTGACTCGGGACGAAAAAGTTCAAATATTGACTTTAGTCGAAGTAGGGCTTGGCTATCGTGAGATTGCGGTTAAAATAGGATGCTGTCATTCAACTATCGTACGACTGATGAAGAAAAAAGAAAATTTGGATCTACTGGAATAAAAAAAGGCTCGAGACGAAAACGTAAAACAACCCAGAAGACGGACAATGTATTACAACGAATTATCATGAAAGATCGCTTTAAAAGTGCTGTCCGTATAAGAGCAGAGCTGAGTGAATTTCATCAAGTTTAGGATAAGTTTATATGGAAGACGACCAGCGAAAAAACCTCTCCTAACCACAAAAATGAAAAAAGCTCGCTTGACGTGGGCAAAAAAGTACGAAGATTGGACGCAAGATGATTGGCGATGTGTGATATGGTCCGATGAAAGTAAATTTAACTTGTTGTGTGCCGACAATTTGCCATACGTACGACGGTCAGCAGGTGAAAGGTTCAAGGACGAGTGCATAGTCAAAACAGTGAAGTTTCCTCAAAGCCAGATGGTTTGGGGATGTTTTTCTTTTTACGTTTTGGGACCTTTGCACTTTGTTAATGGAACTATGAACGCTCAAAAGTATGGAGAAGTAGTAAGGAAGTTTTTGGTACCAGCAATTGAACAGCATCATTCGTATACTGACAAGTGCATTTTTCAAGATGATTCTGCACCTTGCCACCGCGCCAAATCCGTAAGTAAAGTGTTATAAATCAACTTCTAGATGTCTACCTTATAAATAATAAACAGACAAGTAACTAGAGTCTTTCAATAATTTTCAGCTCAAGACAACGTTTGATGACCTCGGAATTACCAGACTAGACTGGCCAGCTAATTCACCCGATTTAAACCCAATCGAAGACTTGGTGGCATGTAATGAAACGTAACGTGGCTGAACATTTTTTTTTTTTTTTTTTTTTTTATAATCGGCGCGCGCTCAAGGGATTTTGTACCCTTAAAATATTCGTACACAGCGCGGGCGAAGGAAATTTAGGGAGGAAGAAAAGACAGGTACCGATGTACATTGTTTTTAAATGTTTGCAAGTTATAACGACCAGGAAACACAGAGGTCGGCAGGGCATTCCATAAGCGAGTTGTACGGCTTAGGAAAGAATCACGATATTTAAGAGTACGTCCGAAAATGGGCTTGAGGGTATACTGATGAGCATTCCTAGCGAGACGGGTGTTACGGTTGAAAGTTTGAATGGGCGGAATGCTACTGGCAATTTCAATGGAGCACTGGTGGTGGAAATAGCGATAAAACAAAGTGAGACAGGAGACTTTACGTCGGTGTTCGAGGGTATCAATTGATTGACTGATATTAGTATCACCAATTAGTTTTATCGCACGGTTTTGAATCCTATCTAGCAGGTGCAGAGATGTTTTAGGAGCACCTGACCAGATGTGGGCATTGTACTCCAGTTTTGGGCGGATAAATGCCTTATATATTGTGGCCAGATCAGAGGGGGTAAAATATTTCTTACATCGCTTGAGAAAACCTAGACATTTCGCAGTATTTTTGGCGACATCGAATATGTGGTCATTCCAACGTAAGTTGTTACTGATACACATACCGAGAATGGAAAGTTTATCGGTTTCGACGATGCAAGTGCCATTCATGGATAATGGCTGGGTATTTGAATTTCGCTTTAATGACAGCAGACAGCATTGAGTTTTGGAAGCATTAAATTCTACTCAGTTGATAGTTCCCCAGTTGGTTATGCTGTTAATATCGGAATTTAATGAGCTTAACATACGCTGCCGTTCCCGTTCCACAGCCGAAGAGCAGGGGCGTGAGTCCGGGAACGAATATGAGAAGCAGAGAGTGCTGTCATCAGCAAAGGAATAAATTGGATTAGAAGTAGCAGACAAGAGATCGTTAATGAAGATTAAAAAGAGTGTCGGAGACAGAACGGAGCCCTGGGGCACACCAGCATTTATTTTGTGAATATCAGACTTGAAACCGTCCAAGACGACTTGAATTGAACGTTCCGAAAGGTAATTTCTAATCCATTGAAGAAGAGAGTCATCGATCCCAAGAGCACGCATTTTCGACAAAAGAGCCTGATGCCAAACTCTGTCAAATGCCTTAGAAATATCAAGTGCAACTAACTTGCTTTCCCCAGATTGATGTACGCTTTGGTTCCACTTTTCGGTGAGACATTCCATCAAATCACCAGTGGACCTGTTGCTACGAAAACCATATTGCCGGTCATTGAGAAGTTTTCGTGTTTCGAGATATTTCATGAGCTGACGGCTTATCAGCGTTTCCATGACCTTGGAAAGAAGGGACGTAAGTGCAATGGGTCTGTAGGAGGATAGAGAAGAAGATTCGCCTTTTTTAGGGACTGGCTGGACAAATGCTGTTTTCCATCTGCTCGGAAAGAGTCCTAAAGAGTAGGACTGATGAAAAAGCTTACGCAGTGGTTTTGCCAGCGTAGAAGAACACCTCTTCAGAAGAAGGGGAGATATACCATCTGGACCAGCGGATTTATGCATATTGAGATCTTTGAGTACTCTTGCTACTACACGAGTGCGAAAGTGGATTCGTCCCATTGTAGATTCGACGCACTCGAGTGTAGGCGGGGACAAAGCACAGTCTGGGAGTGTTGAGCTAGCCGCAAAGTGTGCAGCAAGCAGATTGGCCTTGTCCAAAGAGCTGACAGCTGGAATGTCATTGTAAATGAGCGTTGGGATGGAGGATGAGGCAAAATTTCTAATGTTTTTGACGAATGACCAAAAATTTTTACTGCCTTTGGGACATTGTAGTATTTTTTGCCTCAGGTTTTGGTCATATTGGAATTTCACACGCTTAAGAAAGGCGTTGCAGTCATTTCTGGCTCGTTTAAACTTTTTTCGGTTTTCCTCTGTCGGGTTGGTCTTGTAAGACCGAAAAAACAGTTCTCTAACCCTGACAGCCTCTTTACAGCTCGAATCATACCATTCCTTTTCTTTTGGTTTGATACTCTTCATCCGATGTGGGATAAAGCATCTCATTCCAAAGAGAATAGTTTCTGTGATCATGTCAGCAGCGGCATCCACGTCGTTATCGAGGAAACATAACGACCAGTTAAAATTCTTAAAGAAGTTGTTAAGTCCGCTCCAATTGGCTTTCTCGTATTGCCATACGGTTCTTTTAGGAATCTTTTCTCTAACTGTGTGGTGGGTGTACGAGAACTTAGCTGATATGACACAATGGTCCGACGAGCCTAGAGGGGAGAGTACATCAACGCAGTACTTGTCAGGGTGAGAGGTTAAAAACAAGTCCAGGGTGTTGGCGGTATGACTATCAACGTCTGGTATGCGTGTGGGCTCATTTACAAGCTGGGTTAAGTTATTTTCCGCAGCGAAGATCTCAACACACCGTCCTTCGGGTGTTGTGTGTCCAGAATGTCGAAGCCAACCAGAATTGTGTATATTGAAATCGCCCGTAATCACGATTTCAGTATGAGGATACAGGGATACAATTCTTTGAATGGAATCAGACAGCGCATCAAACTCGTGGAAGGTCGAGTTGCTGTCCAGTTTGGGGCTTCTGTAAATAAAGCAGTAGTGGATAATTTGCTTACGGAGATGGAATTTTAACCACATGAAATTGAATTCCGGATTGGAACATTGACTACATTGTGGTGGAATTTGGTAAACTACATCACTACGCACATAAATGGCGAGACCGCGACGGGGAAAGAATAGTGGCACTAGTTCGTAGCCAGGTAGCTTCAGATCATTGTGGTCTGAGAGGTGTGGGCGGGAATCTACCTGTGTTTCGCTAAGTGCCAAAACAGCTGGTCGGTACTTACAGACGTAGACGTACGCAGAAAAGTGATTACTTTTTAGCCCGCGTATATTGGCTACGTCCACCCTGAATTCCCTAGACATAATCACAAACCATAACATAAACCAGAGAAGAAAAAAAAAGCTAAATGAAGTTCTGAAACATGTATGGAATACTGAAATTACAAGGGATATTACTGAACTTCTAGTAAACTCGATGCCTTCTAGAATAAAAGCGGTTATAACCACCAAAGGAGGAGCAACTCGGTATTGATAATTTTTTTGTTAAAAGTGGCATATCTAAACATCTTATATACACATACATAAAAAATGTATCGTTTGATTTTGTTAACCAATGACTGTATTAAAATGTTTTAAAAAAATAAGAAAATTAACTGGTTTTTCTTTCTTTGTTAATAACTTTTTTCAAACATTCAATAAACAGATGGAAATTAGATAGAAATACTTATAAACTACTGCGGAGTACTCAACAAAAATTTCATTTCATTATAAAAATTATTATCGTACGAGGGCGGGTCAAAAAGTCCGTGACTTTTGGATTAAAACACAGATTTTTTGATAAAAAAATAATTTTATTTTTCAACGTAGTCTCCCTTGAGCTCTATACACTTTGTCCAACGCTTCTCCAATTTTTTTATCCCTTCCAAAAAAAATGATTTGTCGAGGTCCTCAAAATGACGAGATGACTTCATCATTGGAGTCAAATCTTTTTCCACCAAGCCATTTCTTCAGGTTTGGGAACAAGAAGTAGTCGCTCGGAGCCAAATCTGGAGAATAGGGTGGATGAGGGAGCAATTCATAGCCCAATTCATGGATTTTTGCCATGGCAACTGCACATGTGTGCACCCTTGCATTGTCTTGGTGGAAAAGAACTTTTTTCTTGGCCAAATGAGGTCGTTTTTTTTTCAAATCGTCATTGAATCGGTCCAATAAGTTGGCATAATATTCCCCATTGATTGTTCTTCCCTTTTGAAGGTAGTCAATGTGGATTATCCCGCGTGCATCCCAAAAAACAGTCGCCATAACTTTATTGGCTGACAAACCCACCTTGGCCTTCTTTGGCGCCGACTCACCCTTAGAAACCCACTGTTTTGACTGTTGTTTGTTGTGATGGATCCATATTTCGTCCACGGTTACAAAACAGCGCAAAAACTCCTCCATATTGCGATTAAACAACGCCAAACCTTCCTGTGAAGTTGTTACACGATTGCGTTTGTGGTCGACTGTGAGCAAACGCGGCACCCATCTTGCGGAAAGCTTTCTCATGCCCAAGTGATCATTCAAAATTGAAACCACTGAGCCATGCGAGATCCCTACGGCTTCCACAATCTCTCGCACTTTCAATCTTCGATCGGCCAACACCATATCGTGAATTTTTTCGATTGTTTCGGGTGTAGAGACCTCAACTGGGCATCCAGGACGTTCGGCATCTTCAGTGCTTGTACGGCCACAACGAAATTCAGTAAACCACTTTTTTACCATTGAAATCGATGGTGCAGAGTCCCCATAGTATTTATCAAGCTTAGCCTTGGTCTCGGTAATGGTTTTTTTTCGCAAGAAATAATGCTTAATAAGCACACGAAATTCACTTTTTTCCATTTTCTCCTCAAATTAGTGAGTAGTCTGATAAAAATAGCTGTCAAACACAAACTAACTGACGCAGCAAGTTTAAATTTTGACAGGAGTCAACTGACAGATGCCTGTTGACAGGAGCAGTGTTGCTGTTTCAGTAAAGAGGTCAGAAATTCAAAGTCACTTATTGACCCGCCCTCGTAGTTATTAATAATTTTTCAATAATTTTGATATGGTGCGGTTTTTATGACCGCAAGTGTATATGCTTTCCGATGTCTATAAGAGGTCAGAGGTCCGTACCTCAGACAGAAACACTGTAGATTTGCTAACTGGCATAGTAACTAACATACGTATCATCCTGCGACGCTTACTATGAGATGTGGTGAGTACTAGTAATGTAGACACTTTGTCTACCTTTCTGAGAAAGACTCAGATATTCTAGTAAAAGGAACAAACAAGGAATATAGTACAACGGACCGGTTCCTTATCTGAGTGCTCTGTTTCGAACAAAAAAAAAACAAGCATTGATAGTTAAACCGGACACGAGTTTGTAAAGTCTTTGAGCTTAAGACGGACATCAGTCTTCAACTTGTAATTTTGTCTGGAAATTTTGCGCTTTGAGTAGCCGAACTGCAATCGCAAAACGCATGTATTGTTGCCAATTTTAAATAAAAAAATACATACAACCACCTTTCCAGCTGATAGAGCAACCCCATTCCACCCATATCCCTTTCATTTAAGCCAACCTCAAGACAACATTCCAACGACAACAATTGGAAAAACAAAAATAATGCTCATGTTCGTTTTTGGTTTTTTATTTTTTTTCTTTTTTGTAGCCTTCCCATAGTACCGACTACCGAGCTATTATCCTTGTTAAACTTTGCACACGCAACGCCAACGTTACTGACCAAAAAACCTATACAAGTTAACCTACGAATACGTAACCATAACTACCCATCGAGCGGTACGAATGCGAGTACACTATTTGGATCACCTACTTTCGTAGTTTCGTAGTTTCGTAGGCATGCGAATTAATTTACCTCCTACGGCAGGACGACATTATTTTTTCGTACAGAGAACATAGAAAATCTCTGCATTGTCGTTGCCAATAGACACGTTTGTGTGCGTATGCATATGCATATACATATAATCGACCACATACACAAGAGGCATTTTCGAATGCTCTCTCAGTTGGAAGAAAAAACAAAAAAGAAGCTTTTATGAGCTTAAATACCCCACAAAAGGACTTTTTTTTGTTGTCAGTTAGCAATTTCTGCAATTACCTCCTGAGAGAAGAAAGCCAGGCCTTAAAATATGCTCGCTGTGTGTGTTAGACGAAAAATGTGGGTATGTCCTGTAGTCTGTGTCCCGCTGTTCGTCCGCTGCATGTCCTGTGTGTGTCCCGCTGTCGTCATTTCGTTCATTTGTTCGTTTTGTTTGTTTCTTGCATCACCAAAGGACATATTTCAGTTTTGTTTAGCCAAAAGAATGTGAGAAAAAAAAAAGAGAAGATAAGGACGACCGGAGAAAATGGGAGGCTTTAGAAAAGGCAAATAGGGGGCTAGGATAGAGGATAAGTGACGTAGGAGAAAATGTAGATAAACAATCTGTGTGCACTTAATTTAGAGGGATTTCTGTGCTTCGCGAAGGATTGTATACAAGTTTTATTCTATAATATGTATATATGTATGTATGTATATATTTTTTCTAGTTTTTCCTCTTCTCTTCTTGCTTGGCTTTCTTTGAGTTTGAGTTTCTTTTCTTTGAGATGAGACCTACAACACATTGAGTGGTATGTGGTGGGAGGCTTCTAGTCGAAAAGGATAAAAGTAGATTTCAGGGACGACAGTTGAGAGGGAGGAAGAGTACCCGAGAATACCCAGTGTGGTATGTGGCATATGCAATATGTGTGCATAGTACTGGTATTTGTAGGACAACATGTTGGAAGCAACAACAAAAGTAACATTGTAACTGAAGCACGTGGTAAAGAGTTTAAGCTTGAGGTGGATTTTTTTTTTAGTTTTGGATTTTTTTGTAGGAATTTCATTTTTAGTTCTCCTCTGAAAGGATGTGTGATGAACTCAACAGAGCGTGTGATAGTTATCCGTATGTGCTCCGTCCCGTGGCATCATCATTGTCACTCAGCATCCACTTCGTTGTTGTCGTTGTGTCGACATGGTTTCAAGGGCGCATTACATATCATGGAGAAGAATGTAATGCAGATTGCACGAGTATCCGTAGTGGCTTGATTGTGGATTGTAAATGGAAGTGTTTCTCGCGCATCTGTTCAAATCCAGTCAAGAGAACAATAAGTATGTGCACATTTACTGAATAAAACTTTTTATACCTTCCATGCAGTGTGTTGCTTATCCTTTTTTTTTGTGCAATGCATTAAAATGTTTTCACTCGGAGCCATGCTGTGTGAAAAATTCGTTGTAAGTGCTTCCCTTTGAGTGGTATGACCATGGATGTGATTGCATTGTTTGGTTAGTGATTGATGGTGATGGAAAACTTTCTCAAGTCAACACACATTGCGCGGTTGGTGGCATAAAGGGCTTATAAATACGTACGTTCCAAGAATTCAGTAATAGAGTGAATTTTTCTCAGGAACAAACATTTTCCACACCAGAGAAAGGACATGCAAAGAAGAAAGTTTGCAATAGTGGCAATATTTGTTCGAGCCACTATGCTCCGATAAAGTTAGTTTGAGTGGTTGGTCCCTCTTAGCACCTGGAGATAAAATTTTACCCCTAGAAGTACCTTGAGTAACTAGTTTTGTTTGTAAAACAAACTTTCCGCAACTAATGAGATATCACTTTGGGCACTTAAGAAGTACTCGCGGATGCTTCTTCTGTCAAAGGCCATTAGTGCTGGATAATGGCTCACGAGATGATAACTTATTCTCCTTTCAGGCAAAGTCGACGTTTTTTCTTTTTAATTTCCCAATCTAGCTGGCGGAATTTTTATAATTTAAACGCCAATTTGGTCCAATTTTTGGCCACTTTTTGCAGTACCTGTGCTCGAATATGGTATCCGCAATAACTCGCTGTAATACGTCTTCTAAAGCTTCAATCGTTGCTGGTTTATCGGTGTAAACAAGCGATTTTACCTAGCTCGCCAGATCTTGGTGGCTAATTTCCAGGTTCCAATCCTGACATCATTCTCTCAATAAAATTTTGTTTCAATTCATCAATGGATTGGATATGCTGACACGTTCCCACATCCTGCTGAAACCACATATCGTCTACGTCACTTAAATTTGGAAACAAATAATCGATGATCATCATCCGCAAGGGTGGAGAAGGAAACCCTATAGTAGAACCACAGTCGATGCTGAGGATCTGGAAAGACTATTTCTGCAGACTGTTAAACGGTGAAGACGAACAACATCCCACCGTCAGGCACCTGAATGAAGACAAACAACATTTCCTTATATCTAACAGCTGGATCCGATGGCTTAACCGCTGAGCTATTTAAAGCAGAATCTCTTCAACCTGGGTGGACGTAAGTATGCTCGACAAAGAGAACCTCAGCATTGTTTGTCCGATTCTAAATCCCCTGAAGTGACATAATCAGAAGAACACAGTAAGCAGTCAATTGCGCGTTCACGACTATTAAACGGGAAGCGGCAAATATGGGTTTAGTGGTGAATGAAGGAAAAACAATTTGCTGTCAATGAAGAGGGTCACACCACATCGACCTCAGCTCAGCTATCAACTCGGACAACGACACGGCGCCGCGCAAAATTCCTGCAAAGAATCACTCTTGCTAATCGCTGCTCCTTTGGTCTCAGAAGGCAATGGAGTAGTAAAGGCATCTATCGAGCAACCAAAAAGACATAATAAAAGTCACTGATCATCCGAATCCTGGATGCTCTCGGGCACTTCGGAAAAAACGTTCGTCGGGTAATTTTCAGTCACATTTGCATCAGTGGAAAATGGAGTTGATGCCATGTCGATCTCGTAATAAAAGCTCAGATAACCCTGATGGCTTGGTAGAAGCCAGCGTCCTGGCCCTGAAAGTTTTCGACTCCTGCCCAGAGGTACAACGCAGTAAAGGATGACCTCATTTTAGATGGCGCACACAAGTGGAAGGAAGCCTCAGCCAATTTAGTGTGTGCAGCTAGAGACAGCTGACAAAAGACCGCGCTAGCTGGAGTAACTTGAGGTCCTAGTTTATCCCGGATTGTAGCGCCATCTAAGCAAGTTAAGTCCGAAGATACCACCAGTGTAAAAAAACAGTATAAGTTTATGGATATTATAATGTTTGGACAGTCACTCGCGGATTGCTTTCACTTCGGAAATGACAATTTTGCTTCCTTACGTATCCGTGAGTCTCATTGCTCAAACCAAACTTGCAATTGTTTGGAGCCCATCCCGCCTGGTTCCGACGCATACTATGATCCAACGGCTTCAATCCTTGCACCAATTAGATTTGATAAAGGATTCATCCATTCGCAAAATGTTCCAAGGCCTAAGCTCCTGTGCACACCCGCGAACTGACAAATTCAGGTCTTCCTTAACACTGGCTTTAGGTAGGTAGGCAGGTAGGTAAAAGTGGCTGTTGGAAACACCAACCCACTTAGGCCTATTGGCCCATTGTGATGCCACGTGGGTCTATGATCTTCTTACTCATGGAACCAGTTTGAGCTTATGATGAAGCGCAGGAGACTGTTTACGTCTATATTTTTTAAATCGTTTAGGTCATTGTGGAAGAAAGCTATTAAGTGAAGTTTTTTTCCTCTGGGAGAGAGCTGGACATGTACAGAGTAGCTGGAGGGTTGTCTCCTCTTTCTCTTCGTCCATGCAGCTCTTACAGAAATCTTGCATGCTTGCCTAGGAGACAGTTTCCACTGATGAAACCTACGATATCGCTGAGATGTTTTCTATTTTGGAAGATCAAACTTTTAGAGCGATTCAGATCCAGCTTTGGCCAGATTTATTTGGTCGCTAGACATGTTGACACTATAGTCAACCTAAGGTTTGCATCCACCTTTAGTGTTAGTTTACAAATAGCGATTCGTATACCGTTGATATATTTTTCAAGTAGGCTCTAATTTTGGCGGATTCCTCGACCCTACAATTCCCTGGAATATCTCTGTGGCCCGGCACCCAATATAGGTAGATGCTGAATTGTTCCGCCATCTCACTGAGAGACTCAGTTCAGGGATTTGATTGCGGTTTGAATATCCGAAAAAATGCGGATATCCCTTGCAGATATCACGGTTTTCTTCAGCCAGGACAGGATTTCTCTGTTCGTCAAAATGTCCGCCTAGAACACGCTAACGTGATATGGAAGGCTGAAGAAGAGGTTTAGATTAAACTTATCTGAGAAAACACCGCAACTAAGCCTGTTATCAATCCATCCATATAGAAAGAGATTGACTTGACGTCCATGTAGTCATCTTCCACCCAGAAAGATCTAAAGGGGATGCTACGAGGGCGGGTCAATAAGTCCGTGACTTTGATTAAAACACAGATTTTTTGATAAAAAAATAATTTTATTTTTCAACGTAGTCTCCCTTGAGCTCTATACACCTTGTCCAACGCTTCTCCAATTTTTTTATCCCTTCCAAAAAAAATGATTTGTCGAAGTCCTCAAAATGACGAGATGACTTCATCATTGGAGTCAAATCTTTTTCCACCAAGCCATTTCTTCAGGTTTGGGAACAAGAAGTAGTCGCTCGGAGCCAAATCTGGAGAATAAAGTGGATGAGGGAGCAATTCATAGCCCAATTCATGGATTTTTGCCATGGCAACTGCACATGTGTGCACCCTTGCATTGTCTTGGTGGAAAAGAACTTTTTTCTTGGCCAAATGAGGTCGTTTTTTTTCAAATCGTCATTGAATCGGTCCAATAAGTTGGCATAATATTCCCCATTGATTGTTCTTCCCTTTTGAAGGTAGTCAATGTGGATTATCCCGCGTGCATCCCAAAAAACAGTCGCCATAACTTTATTGGCTGACAAACCCACCTTGGCGCCGATTCACCCTTAGAAACCCACTGTTTTGACTGTTGTTTGTTCTCTGGTGTGATGTGATGGATCCATGTTTCGTCCACGGTTACAAAACGGAGCAAAAACTCCTCCATATTGCGATTAAACAACGCCAAACCTTCCTGTGAAGTTGTTACACGATTGCGTTTGTGGTCGACGGTGAGCAAACGCGGCACCCATCTTGCGGAAAGCTTTCTCATGCCCAAGTGACCATTCAAAATTGAAACCACTGAGCCATGCGAGATCCCTACGGCTTCCACAATCTCTCGCACTTTCAATCTTCGGTCGGCCAACACCATATCGTGAATTTTTTCGATTGTTTCGGGTGTAGAGACCTCAACTGGGCGTCCAGGACGTTCGGCATCTTCAGTGCTTGTACGGCCACAACGAAATTCAGTAAACCACTTTTTTACCATTGAAATCGATGGTGCAGAGTCCCCATAGTATTTATCAAGCTTAGCCTTGGTCTCGGTAATGGTTATTTTTCGCAAGAAATAATGCTTAATAAGCACACGAAATTCACTTTTTTCCATTTTCTCCTCAAATTAGTGAGTAGTCTGATAAAAATAGCTGTCAAACACAAACTAACTGACGCAGCAAGTTTAAATTTTGACAGGAGTCAACTGACAGATGCCTGTTGACAGGAGCAGTGTTGCTGTTTCAGTAAAGAGGTCAGAAATTCAAAAATGCACGGACTTATTGACCCGCCCTCGTAACATGAGAGTCTTTGTTAAACCAATGTTGGGAAGTTGTATAGTTGATGTTCTCTGGAAGGATTCCTAGTGTATTAGAATACCTATTAGCGTGGAAAAATAATAAATTTGTCCACTGTGTAGTCGCTTTAAGGCGAATAGGCGCGTTAGCAGCCCCTTGCCTGTTCAAAATATCGAGGGGTGTCAAGTGAAACAGAATATCCAGTGCGTGGAGGGAGTAAAGTGAAAGTCTCCTCTTATGCAGAGACATGGCGCCCTTTGGACCTTGCTTAGTTCCCTGCAGTTGACTGCATTGTCTAAGGCCGTCCACCATACAACCACCCCGTGGGTGAGTATCAGCCTGATAACCGAGATGAATAGTCAGTGGGTAATGCGAGGTTAAATGCGAGGTTAAAGGCCACATTAATCTTTCTTGAGTACTAGGTTTCCAGTTTAGTTTCCTGTCGAAAATAAGACCCAGATATTTCGCTCTGTCGGACAAGGCTAACCTGGTACCGTGGCCAAGACCAGTTTTAATCCCAAACCACAGCGATCTGCCCAACGGGTTAATCTGTTAAGATTTTGCCGTAAGGGGCCTCTAATGGTATTAAGATGCTTTCTTGAGACGGCTATAGCAACGTCATCTGCATAAGCAACAACCCTGTTATCACATGCTTCTAGGTATATCACCAGTTCATTGACCACTGGTTCCAGAGAAGCGATGTAACGAGATACTTCTGCTGACTCATATTTTCGCAGAAGCCTTACCTCGTTTGGAGTTATCCTGATATTTAGCATAAGACTAATCACCTCCCCAAGTGAGTCGTCTACCTGCAGAGTTGACAGCGCAGTCGTGATTGCGGATGTGTTGACGTTGTTAAAGGCACCTTTTATGTGCAGGAAAGCAACCATTGTGTACTCTCTATATTGTAGGGATCGTTCGATGTGGCTAGTCAGTGAATGCAGAGCCGTTTCCACCGACTTTCCTTTACAGTAGGCATGTTGAGCCGTTGAGAAAAGTCTTGGAACAATATTTGCTCGTATATGGATATCAATCAGTGGTCTAGAGCCTTAGAAGGAACGTTGACAGACTTATAGGTCTGAGGTCCTTTGGGACAGCATGAGAACATTTTCCGGCTTTGGGCATGAAAACTATATTGGCTTCTCTCCATGACAGTGGCATGTGGATCATTTCTACACAGCTCCTCATGATATTCTCTAGCGTCAGCCTATGCTGGGACGCTAGCGAATGTTTAGCAAGTTTTGCATTTTATTGCTATTTTCCCATAGATGGCTATATCTGAGGTATTCACAAACGTGGCGTGTAAGAGAGCCAACTCCGAATGCACCTTCACCTTCAGACTGATTTGTTTTGTTCATTATGATCATTGCTCTAATAATTGCAACTAACATCCATCGCAGGACACGGTTCTCCAGCTGGGATCATACTTCTCGAATTTCCCTCGTATCTTTCAACCGAACGAGTTTGCTGGCTAGTTGTAATCCTAGATACCATTCTGGGTACTCATTTTCCTTCAATAAAGGCGATGTATTTCTTCAATAAAAGAAAGGCGCACAGTACTATAGCTATCGCATTCATCACAATTTGAATTATTTCCGAGAATTGATGCAGGATGATCTCTGTTGATCTTACTTAGATGGCGCTACAATCCGAGATGGACCTGGGGCTCAACCAATAGGCCCCTCTAGTCATCATGGCCTCTGGCTAACTGCCTCCAGTTGCGCACTCCAAGTTGGCCAAAGTGCACTTCTAATGGTGCGCTCCACTTACAGATACACTGCGTTGGAAATCAAAAATTCTTCGGGCTGAAGCGATGGTGTTCATTAGTTCTACATGTTCATCGGCTCTACATGTTCTAGGCGACTAATGTGAACTTTTTTGACCACGTAAATATCACTGCTTCGCCCATTAATGACGTTGTCTAATAAAAAGTGGGGGCAGAGCATATTACTAGTCTTGTCGTAAACATCTTCAGATGACGCCACCGAAGGTTGCTACGATTTGACCAGTTATAAGATGCCGATCATAGGTCTAGTTGGCGGCAGGACCTAAATCACTTCACCATGGGAGTCAGGAGCCCCCCGGATCGCGGTCCGAGCCTGACTTGTTGAGGTAGGCCCCCTGTGGGAGCGTCATGGTGGCTGTGATTTAAACCTAAAGTCGCGGGAATGGACTTCCTGTTGGTTTGACCCTATGTAGAGTTGCAATAAATACAGTAGGAAGTTTTAGATCGGCTTTGACCCATACCAAGGGTGTGCCTCCAACACTAGTTCTGCTTGGGTATCTCAGGAAGGCGGCAGTATGGGCTTCCCGTGAAATTAAGTCTATACGACAGATGTTTACGTTAAAAACCAGAGACTATGTACAATTCGTAGAGTTCGCCATCAAATCTCCTCCTCCAAACCCCGTCATCTGCTCTCTCTCTTTCTATATTCATCCTGATCATAACGTAGAAGGAATCAGTTTAATAAATATAACTCATTGGATCCTTTCTCCTCAATGATACCATCAAGCCGACCTTTACTCATGCCCACGAGGTGTGGTGTTAATTTGGCAATAGGGCTCTCACAACACAGTCCACACTTGGTCCTATCTAGCCTCCCCTTGGAACAGATTGCTGAAGTTCCCTCCAAGATCTCTGTGGATAATATTGCAAATAAGGCACTCAAAACCAAGTAGTACTACATTCCTGCAGATCAATGTATCACTAACAGTAAGGACCTGTGAGTATGAATACTTTCCGAATAATAGAAGAAGGGAATAATCGTCCGGAAACTAGATAGGAATTTATATGCTGCCAGCTGCCTGAATTTGTATGCTGCCTGCTCTGGCTTCTCAATCAACACTCTGTGAATCCACATCAGGCAGTACCTACTTCCCTAAGTATTGTCTTAATCGGCCGTGGAATCAAGCAAGTTATAACTAACCAAATAAGCAAGGCAAATATTTACTTCTAACCTGCTTTTGTTTGACTATTAAATACGTCTTCAATGACGGCGAAGGTCAGTTTCACCAAGAACCTTAACAGCAGCTTGGAAAAGTTTTATTTCCATTAAAGTTATCCTTATCATCTGGATCGATTAACTGGCGAAAAAATTTCCAAATGCCTGCAAGTATTACTGCACACTTAACACCTAGACAAGACGGAAATGAAACGGAACAAACACATAAAATTAAAGACTCCGAAGGGATTCATAAAAAGAAAACCCTAAATATGTAAATCTAAAAAGGCTCAAACATTCCTTAGACATTCCTTTAATGTCTCTCAAAAACAAAACGGCTTAAATAAGCTTAAGTCAGTATTAGTAGCAGATGAAAAGACTGTAAGGTCTATAAATTGTTAAAACTTTCGTTAAGCCAGTCTCTTGCCAACTGTACGAAAGTAATTTTTCTAAACGACACTTTTTCAAATTAAGTTTTGTGACTGAAGCAACCCAACTTAGAATCCCTCTGGACTGAACTGAACTGAACTGAAACAACACATTTACCTTTTGCTCGACCTAAATCTTTATGACACACTTATCGCGCGCACACACACACCCTCCCCCACAAAGAAAAAGGACGACGACAAGCAACACAAAAAAAAAAAAGGCCAAACACAAACCCGAACTCAAAACATTAACATAATTAAACTCATCCAAGGATACACAAATTTGTCATCAAACTGTTCTTAACTCGAAATAAGAAATAAAACCCGATTATCATATATTTGTCATTTGTCCCACTTATCCTTCGATATGCAATTAATTTCATCTCTCTGAAGTCCTTGCTGTGTTTTCTAAGAGCGCATCGCGCATACAGAACGCCAAACCACAATTCCAAATCACACATACACCATACACATAACATCCACCCCCCCTCGTTATCTTGACTGATATAAATGACTTCATTCCAATTCATTGGAGAACAAGGATAAAAGAACTCCACTCCATTCATATGGTACTCGTATATACTTATGTATGCACTGCAAACAAGTCTAAATTCGACACAAGACTTCACTTTACTCTCAAGGTACTCGCATATGACGTACACAATCAAATTCACCAGACAAAAAAACATTGTTACCCTACTTCAGAGTTCTGTTTATTACGTTTTTATCCTTTACGGTATCAAGTATGAAAAAATAAGTAACCTTCTTTGAAAAACCAAGTCCTTGCCCTGCTCATCTGATAACCTAAAATAGAATCTCACTCTGAGAATAATCGACAAACAGAAACTCCTTAAATTCTACCCTAAGGACTCGACGATTACCTTCCTGCGAAAAGCGAACCAACAACAGTTTTCTTCTTTCTTTTTTTTTTTAACAATTTCTATAGGGATTGCCGAAAAAAGGACTAGAACTAAACTTTGACAAAAATATTTGACATGCAAAAGTCTGAGAATATTTTTTGTTTGTTTTATTTTTTTGTTTTCCTCCTTATCTAGGATACACAAGCAAAACGCCGGCGCATTACGGGAGTCCTAGAGGTAATCACAAATGATTTTCTTTTTTTTTCTCCCATTTTTTGTTTTTTTTTTTTTTTTGCTTCTTTTACGGAAGTGCCTTATTTTTATGAGAGGGATCTTGAGGGATTCCTGCAGAAATTGAAGGAGTCAAAACATTTCCTTTGAAGCTTGCAGGAATACCTCTTTAAAATCGCGATTTTGAAGTGATAACATAACTGGTGGTGGCGCAGTCATTGCTGCTGAAATGTGATTTGATAACCATCATTTCTCTTAATTGAAATGGTATCCATAGGTCTCTTTTGAGAGAGAGCTTTATGTGGTTTTTCCCAATCAGTGATTTGGTTTTTATCAAATTATCCGCAAGTTATGCGCACAGAATGTCTTTACTCCCTCCAATGTTGTTTCCCTAAATCTGAAATCGAAATGGAATCATTTATACCTAATACTGAAAGCTCAGGAATTCACTTAACCGAAAGCTCAAATTGGATTCTCTTCCTGTTTGATGACCTCTTCGAAACTACTCCTTTTTTATTTCGCGCATACGAGTATGTGTATGAAAATGAAAATACTCTTAACAAAAGCTTTCAGTACATAGCTTCTCTTCGTTTTTCTTGAAGAGAACTTTGAGGAGATTTCCTCCTCAACCGGTTGTTAGTTTGTTGTTCTTCTGATAAAAATGGCTTATTTCGTCCTTAACTTTTCACAGTTTTTTTCGAAAAATACTACATTTCTGCTTCCTTTTAGCCTTTTTGTTTTGAAAAATTCTCTCCGAAAAGCTCACCGAAAAGCTTAGAGAAATATCTAGGGTACTAAGAGGGTTTTTGCGGTTTTCTTTTAGTGAAGCAGATAAGGACTTTTTCAAATATCGAGCCTACTTTGCTACGATGGAATTGCTTAAAAAGCTCTCGTAGGAAATAGGACGAGCTTTCTTATCACTAGACGCAGACCTTTAATAGGAAAAGCTCTGAGATAAAGAAAAAAAACATTTAATAAGGAAAACATAGATACCACTTAATTGCCGACTGAAAAATGCCGTTATCTTTTGTTTATAAGCTTTTTTGTCATTATATTCACATTTTCTCCTTGGCTTTACATGAAACTCACATTAAGCGCACACTGTGTCCGCCGCAATGGACACAGGGGATGTCCTGATACGTGTATTTCAAAATTCAGGCCATGTTTTTGGTTTCTTGTTGTTTTGAAATCTATTGCAATCCATTGGGCTTGTGATTGTTTAGAGTTTTGAAAAAGCTTTAAGGACGTCATCCTCAACTAGCAACCTTAAGTGTCCGGAAGTGTACGAGTAAGAGAATGCCATTATGTTTTTGAATTCATTTGTCATTGAGGTGTATAAACGGAATATCTAAGGAGTTTTCGTCGGAGTTAAATTGAGCCTGTTATAATGATTGAGATTCAATGGGCAGGGAAGCTCCTTAATGGGATTGTGTAGGTGTCTTATGGTGTAGCTACTCGTATCAGTCTGTTGGTGACGTGCTTTATTGAGTTTCACTATCTGATGATAGTTATATTTACACTAGAGGTGTTGTATAATGAATTGCCCCAAATGGATTGTAGTCTGATGAGAATGATTGGCTTTGTTGTAGGATATAATGGCTTAAAAGCATACATGCGAGTAGGTACATTGACATGCATGTACATAATGTATATTGCTCATTGGATTAAGGTACGATGAGGGTAGAATTGCTGTCATTCTATTGAGCCGAAATATTTAATATACATACAATAATTTAAAATATTAAAGCCGCTAAAAATTCAATTTATTGTTTTTAATTATTTTTGTTTATAAAAATGTACGAGTACCTCAAGGGTATCAACTTGGGCTTATTCTTTTTTGTCATCTAAATGTTTTTATTAAAATACAGTGACCCAACGCAGATTTGAAATGCTAGTAACAACTCATATCTTAAAAACTCTCAACGAATTGTGTCTCTGTTTAATACTAAATATGGTTGATCTAAAGTAGAGAACTCGAGAAGAAGGACATAATTCCAAAAGTAGCAACCGCTCCCATGTGACAATTGACACTATTTTAATGTACCTTATATAGGTGAAGCCCTCTACAGTGGCATGAGAGGTCCTGACATCAGCTATTTTAGTTGTCTAAAAAAAGCGAGAAAACCCGAATCTGGTTGGTATCACCAACAGCTCAAAAAATTGCTCACAGAGGAGCTCTGAAAAGGATGGCACTCTCCCCTTCACTCTCCGAATTGGCTGGTGGCTGGTTTATAGACCCGAGTGACACAATAGATACTTTTAAAAAGCGACTGACATTGCTGGCCAACATAACTCGTTCAGCAGTTAGGCGTTCCCTTTAGAAGCAAGCACAAACGACTATCTGACAAACAGAAAACTCCATTCATCCTACAAGATATGTACCTAGTCCTGCCATAAGTTCTGTTACACAATTTCCAGCGCTTATCGTCCAAAGCTTCTTGCGGGAATAGAACTGTTAACTTTTTATTCAGAACACATGAACTATTAACATGGAGTGGGGCGTTAAAGAGAATCGAGTGGCGGTAACAGCGTTGCATAAAAGCGGAAAGAGTGTTGGGGATATCGAGAATATTCGCTTGCTTCGGCGAATTATCTGGAGTAGAGGACAGGCCACAAAGTGGTCGCCCGCGCGTCTTCCATACGAATGCTATAGTAAAGGCAGTGCGTGAACGAATTCGGAGAAATTCCCTTAGGAAGCAGAACATCATGTCCAAGGAATTGGATATATCAACCAGATCCATGTCTAGGCTGATTCGGGATGATCTGCATATGAAAGCCTATCCCCGGTCCACAGGTCATCTTCTAATTCCTCAACTAAAAGAAATTAAGCTGGAAAGATGTAAGCGACTTTTGCAGTGGTACGCAGACAATGGCCATGAAAACATTCTGTTTACGGATGAGAAAATTTTTACCGTGGAAGAAGTTTTCAACACGAAAAATCTAAGGAAGCCAAAAAAGTTGTACCAAGGGTTCAACGTGGACATCATCCCGCTTCCGTAATGGTTTGGTGGGGGGTCTCCCACCATGGTGTTACATTCCTCCATTTTTGTGAAAAAAGCGAAAAAACTGGTGCAAAGGGTTACCAAGAAAATGTACTAGAGGGTGTTGTGAAGGGTTTGATCAATACCCTTTTCAATGGATACAGATGGATCTTCCAACAGGATTCTGCTCCAGCGCACAATGCCAAAACCACACAGGGATGGCTCAGAGTCAATATTCCTGGCCTTATATCAACAGAAGATTGGCCATCGGGGAGTCCAGATCTGAATCCACTGGATTATGGTTTGTGGTCAGAATTTTAGAACATAACCTGCAAGACTCCCCACAGAAATTTGGAAAGCCTTAAAACAGCATTAACCAGAGCTGCGTCCACGATATCCATGGAGAGCGTACGTGCCGCTATAACCCAATGGCCACACCGCTTAGAAGCTTGTGTTAAAGCAAAAGGCAGTCATTTCGAGTGAATCCAATTTTTTTAAATAATCAACATTGTGGTCTAATAAACGAAACAATTTTGAATACAATATGTTTACTATTTTTGTTTTTTATAGCGTTTTATACAGGATGAATGACTCGAACTCCAACTTTTTAAAATGCTCTAATTTTTTTATTTTTTGATAAATTTTATTGTGCCAATGTTGGAAAATACATCAATTTTTAAATTGTATCAGTAGTTTTCAATATGTCCACCCTTGACGCAAATAATGGCCTTGAGACGGCCGAAGAAAGCATCGCACGCTGCACGCAAGTGGCTCTGCGGTATTTTGGCCCATTTCCCGGCGAAGTGCTTGTTTGAGGTGGTCCAAACTTTGGTATTTTCTAGTGTCAACCTTCGCCTTCAAAATACCCCAGACAGAGAAATCCAACGGATTTGCATCCGGAAAATTTGCAATCCATTGTGTCGAAGAAATGAAATGTGGAACATTGTTTTTTAACCAATCTTGGTTGACGCGCGCTTTGTGAGACGGTGCCAAATCTTGTTCAAATGTCCACGGTCTCCGACCGAAATGATTGTTTGCCCAAGGCTTCAATACTGCCTCTAAGACTGTTTCACGGTATACGATCGCATTCATTTTGACGCCACGGTCCAAAAATACGAGCGGAGAGCTACCATCGGCGGTTATGGCGGCCCAAACCATCACCATCGGTGCTGCCTGCTTTCTGGTGGCCGTCCGAAGGTGTAAATTTTTTAAGGACCTCTCTGGCAAGTAAACTCGGTCATTTTTTTTGTTGACATATTGCTCAATAACAAATGGCGGCTCATCGGGAAAAACCAAATTCGGCAACTCACCACTTTTGTGCAAGCGTAGCAACTCCTTCGCTCTTTCGACTCTAACTTTTCTCTGTTGCGGTGTAAGATCGTGTGCTTTTTGGAACTGCAATGGCTTGAGCCCAAGCTCATTTTTCAGTATGTGTTGCATCCGTTCCAACGATATGTTGAGCTCACGAGCCATTTTTCTTCCACTTCGACGCGGATTTCGCTCAATTCGAGCCTTCACTTTCCGAACCATTTCTGACGATTTTGCTGTTTTTTATGACCACCTCCATGGCATTTTGCAACGCTGCCAGTATTACGGTAACGAGCTGTGGTTCGAGACACAAATGATTTATTCACGTTGAGGTGCTGGAATTCTCTAACGATAGCTACTTGTGGTTTTCCAGCCAAATATAAAACAATCACACTATCACGTTTCAATTCCATCGCGGATAAAATTTTTTCAACACAACTGAGACGCAAATCGTTTAAAAGGCTTGTAAATAATAAAATTATCTGTCATGTGTCAAAATTTGAGCTCGCTGTTTGGTTGCAGTTCGAGTCATTTAGGGTGTATATGTAATAGAACTTATGGCAGACTAGGTACATATTGTAATTGAATGGATTTTTGTCTAAAATGGTATTGCAGCTTCAATACTCAAGTCTGACGTTACGGCATCTTATTTTTTTATATATATCTGGTCACGCTCAAAGGATTTAGGTACCCTTAAAATGCTTGAACACAGCGCGGGCAAAGGAAAATCAGGGAGAAAAGAAGGAGAGATGCCGATGAACGTTGTTTATGAATATCACTAGATTATCTGTAACGCACACTACGAACTATCAATACCAACACAACGGAAGGTCAGTCTTAAGCTTTGAAGGGCCCTTTCACAGAAAACACTCCTCTTGGACTAAGGTCATGGAAGAATTTATTTTTAATGCCCGGTGGTCGATGTAAAAATGATCGCTGCTATCCTTCTTCATGTTGAAAGTAATTGAAGCACAATAGTCCAAGAAGATGTTTGATGGTATCGTGACGCAATGGTTGAGTTCATCCACTAGTAGGCAAAAAAGTTTGGGTTCAAATCTCGGTCAGCATTTAGAAAAAGGTTTTTTTTTTCTATAATCACCAATGGCAATAGCAGACCTTCCAAAATGATATCTTCTACTTCCCTCTGCAGGAAGCCGTAGGTTCCCTCTCACTGTGTACAAATCTATAAGACGATATATTGAGTGGGGAGTGTCTGGGCCTGTGTCTCAGCATCTTCTATCTGTCTTCCCTGTCAACTCCTATTTTAGCAAAGACATTTTATAAGTAGATCACATATCGTCAACTCATCTCTTCCTCACATGATACCACTAACGAGGTATTAACGCCATGCAGTCCAGGATGGAGATTCACAAAGATTGTGTGAGCTGAGTAACTTGACCTGAACTTAGTTTAGTAACTTGCTTCGGAGATGATTGGCTCTGGTAAATAGCTAAATTTCTCTATGGATGTTCAGGAAAGACTCTGCCGATGAATTGGCAGTCTACGTCACCCAAGCTTATCTGGTCCTCGACATATTTAAATCCTCCTACACCCTGATTTGTTTCTTGCCCGTTCATTGCATTCAATAGCCTTTTAGGCTATCGTCCTTCATACCTGCTTGTTGCATACTCCGCTGCCGCAACCCTTGTCAAGGTAAATCTCTGGTAACCACCGTATTCTGCTTTTCGTTTCGCTCCAAAATCTTGCTTTCGTTTTGCTCCCAAGCACTTGTGTCACCAAAGGATTCTCCATCGAACTCATCGTCAATCTCCTCAAAAAATAGTGGAAGCCGAAGAAGTAGGACGACGGTGAGATTAGGCATTGCATATCGAAGCAGAACCGGGCTTACTAATATGAGAAATTCGAAGCGAGGGAAAGGCCGCCAAACCTACCGAAATACCTTGTCATGGGTCACGAGAGCTCATACCACGATATTTGTCCATACATTGTTACCAAAGCGCTTTAAAATGGCAGATGTATGGTTGACGATATCTCTTTCCAGCAAAAGATGCACAAATGGATAGGATGAATGGCGATCCGGAGAAGAATATTTTAAAATGCAACACAGTGGTGAGTACGTAATAAACCAGTCTTTTTTCTATTAACATTCTACTTATACGCGAAGAATGTTCGGATCTCAAGGACGACATCGATGCTAAGGTGACCCAGGTAACATCAAAGAAAAACCTGTATATAGCATAAAGTCGCGTGGAAAAATTACCGCTAATGGACTTGCTCTCTATAACCAAACAGCTCTTTGTCATCATTTGTATCTTTAGTTAGTCTCTATTTTACAATGTACTGTGTCGCATGAAGATTTTAATGCGTGCAGTAGAACTCCCAGACAAAGACTTTGAAATCTGTCAGAAGAAAGCCTTGAAAACCTTGGAAAACCCTCTTGCCAAGCTGCTTTGCGTAAACGTGTACACAAGAGGTACGAGTATAATAGCTAGGCATCGTTTCCTTTACGTCCTCGGGCAAAGTTTTCACATTCTGCACCCACCCCACGACACAAGTCTGTCAATCAATCTCCTTTTTTCCTGTGTGTTACTGACTATTCTATTCATTCCGACACGACGAATAGTTTTCCCATGCTAAACGTAAAAATCCTCCCCATCAGCCCCTACTACGGAGTTTTCTCGTTTTTCTTCAAGTTGATGATGAAGGCGATGGAAGATGAAAGACACTACAAGATAGATCCACAGAGTTCTCTTAAAATAAAAAAAAAATAAAAAAATAAACAAAAACGGATAAAACTACTGAACGGATGAATAGTGACGGTGAATGCCTTAAAGGCTCTGTTTGGCACTTTGTTAGCCTTGTCTGCGGCCATTGAGTGCTCCAATTTCTATCGTCCTGTCTTTTCTATCTTGCCCTCTATTTTTATTTTATCACGTATACTCGTATAGTTTCTTTTCAATCTGTTTTATGGATATAGTATTTATAGACGTTTTTTTTATCATCATTAGGATAGAGTGAAGAGGACTCGGAGAGTGATATAAAAGTAATGTGACCTTGAAGGGATATGTTCTTCACCTAGATGCAAAGGAATGCAAGGGTTGGGGGTTGTTAAAAATTGAAAATGCAATCAGTGCGAACTGGAAAAGCTTAAGGCACTTCATCTTGACATCTTTGTGTTGTCGTAAAACGAGATTATCCTAGAGGTATTAGAGGCAAGAAAAACAGTCATGATAAAGGCGGCAAAACAAATGAATGCCAACTAATTAGAGGTTTCATCTATGCAATGTTGCTTTATTGGTAATGAACTTGAAACTTGAGAAATCTTCGCTGAACGCCACATTTCCTAATCAACCGATGCACAGGTTTTACATGCATCTACTTAGAAATGACTGATAGGCAAAAGTTTTTCTTTAAAAATACAACTTAACGCAGCGGTGCTCACCACTCTTGCTCCTTATTGCCATTCTTGATGTACTTGCCATTCTCGCTTTTCTCGTCGTTCTTGACGTTCTTGCCGTTCTTGCCGTTCTTGCCGTTCTTGCCGTTCTTGCCGTTCTTGCCGTTCTTGCCGTTCTTACCATTTTTGCCGTTCTTGCCGTTCTTGTCGTTCTTGCCGTTCTTGCCGTTCTTGCCGTTCTTGTCGTTCTTGCCGTTCTTGCCGTTCTTGCCGTTCTTGCCGTTCTTGCCGTTCTTGCCGTTCTTGCCGTTCTTGCCGTTCTTGCCGTTCTTGCCGTTCTTGCCGTTCTTGCCGTTCTTGCCGTTCTTGCCGTTCTTGCCGTTCTTGCCGCTATTGGCACTCTTGCTATTCTTGCCGTTCTTGCCGTCCTTGCCGTTCTTGCCGTTCTTGCCGTTCTTACCGTTCTTGAGGTTCTTGCTATTCTTGCCGTTTTTGCCGTTCTTGAGGTTCTTGCTATTCTTGCGATTCTTGCCGTTCTTGCCGCTATTGGCACTCTTGCCTTTCTTGTGGTTCTTGCTGTTCTTGTGGTTCTTGCCGTTCTTGCCGTTCTTGCCGTTCTTGCCGTTCTTGCCGTTCTTGTCGTTCTTGCCGTTCTTGCCGTTCTTGCCGTTCTTACCATTCTTGCGGTACTTGCCGTTATTGCCGTTTTTAGCTTTCCTGCGATTGTTGCCGTTCTTACCTATCTTGCCTTTCCTGTCCATTCATTGGATATTTAACTAAATGAGAACCGAAATAATTCATCAGGTCAGGTGTGGCTTAGAACCGACACGCAAGCAAACCTAGTGACCATTAGTAGACATAGCTAATGCGCATGCCCAATTTTTTTCATGATCACAGCGCCAATCAGACGCCGCCACGCCGTTGAAGAGTGAGCTTGTGTGAGTTACATTTGTTGGATTTTATTTTGGGAGAGAATGGCAGAAAGAGTTGAACAACGTTACTGCAACAAATTTTAATTAAAGCTTGGGAATTCTCAAGTTGAAACAAGCCTTGGGCTTATGGATACCACACAGAAACTAAGTTCCAGTCAGCACAGTGGAAGCATGCGACATCCCCGAGACCCAAAAAGGCAACAAAGCAGGGTCAGTCGCATGGTTGAACATGAGTATGCCCAAGACGGCACTCCTATCACCATGGAGTGAGAGGTTCTGATTCACCTTAGCGAGGTAGACAGACGCAAGCGGCCGGACTTGTGGGCAAGTGGCAGTTGGCAACTGACGATATGGTTACTCGTTCCATGTGGCTTCGGGTTTTTCTAAAGCTGAAAATGCTTTTGAAAGAGACCAGAGGACCCAGACATGGGAAGAAGTCGTGCAGATTGCGAGGAACAGCCTGCGCGCCATACCAAAAGAGGTTTTCCAGTGTAGCAGCTCAACGGGAGTACTTCGAACTGGATCAGTGTTATATAATTGTACCTCAGTAATTGTTGCTTTTATAAATAAAAGGCGGATACTTTTTGAACAGACCTCGTGTATACCTGGATCGTCCAAAACCTCCCCTTTCTGAAATCATTACTGCGGGCTATTTCAATATACACAATTCTTGGCACCTTCGACATTCTAGAGAGACAACTCCCGAACGTCTGTGTGTTGAGATCCCCTCTGACCCTGTCTACGCCAATCTGATGAAATCAAGATATTTCAAAGACGCATTTGATATAGTTTGGCTTCACGCTCTTTTGTCTAGAACGAATACATTTGGAATCGATGAATCTCTTCTTCCACGGATTAGAAATTACTCTCGGAACGCCCAATTTAAGATATCTTGGACGACTTCAAGTCTGATATCAACAAAATAAATGCTGGTCCGCCCCAGGGATCCGTTCTGTCACCCAAACTCTTTTATATTTTCATAATACTTTCTGCTTTTGAACTCGCCGAGCTAACGTCCTTGCTCTTCGGCTGCAGAACGAGTATGTTAAGCTCATTTAATTCCAATATTAACAGCGTTTTATATTTCCAAAACTCAATGCCGTCTGCTGTCGTTAAAGGGAAATTAAAACACCCAGCCCTTATCCATGAATAGTATCATACTTGCATAGTCTAAACCGAAAACATTTCCACTCTCGGTATGTTTGTCAATGGTAACCTGCGTTGAAGCGATCACATATTGCGAAATGTTAAGGTTTCCTCATGCGATGTAAAATATTTTACCCCGTCTGATCTGGCCTCAATATATGCATGAGTATATTATGAGTATTGCGCTAAATTGGAATGCAATACCCACATCTAGTTAGCTACTCCTAAAACCTTTCTGCACCGTACGATAAAACTCGTAGGTGACGTCAATGTTACGCAGTCAATTGATACTATCGAATACCAACGGAATATCGCTCGCTTTACTTTGTTATATCGGTATTTTCATCGCCGGTGTTCTAACAAAATTGCAAGCAGCACTTAGGTCCTCTCAACCTTCACCCGTCTCGCTTTGAGTGCTCGTAAGTTTACCCGCAAGCCTACTTTCAGATGTATTCTGAAATACATCCTAATGCTCAGTCGGACTCTTTGTTTTCTAGTCATTATAACCCCCAAACATTCAAAACCAACGTTCACCAGAATGTCACTTTTTTTATACATTTTGCGGGTGTTCATAATTACTTGAGCGTGCGCTAATTTTGTGAAAACGAAATCAAAAAGAAATTGGGCCCCTCTCCAGATGGAGTCCTCGTAAAATATATATATACGGGTATTGACGCCACTTCACAAGGACATCCTGTGACGTCTGCCATATGGCGGGAGATATGATTTGTTTTTTTTGTTACCTTCGGTGACAAGGAAACCTACTTTCAGAGGTGACAGCAGTTAAGACTATGTTTGTTCGCAATAAAGTTGGATACATGCAATTGGTATCAAGTGACACAAAGCCATTGGAGAATCTGACAGCGTATTTAGTCGGCTTACTACCCATAATAGATACTAGCCACAGCATTATTATATTGGTAAGGCCATTTGTTGTTCCGGTAGTTATAGGTTGTTGTAAACCGGTTCTGATCGGAACTTCTGGGGAGTCAATTTTGTGTTTCAAGTCTTGCTGATTTGCTCCTGTTAAATACTTTGACGAGTCTGTTGGTTCCGATCCATTCAAGAATGTCCTTCTAGCAAGCAAATTATTCGTTAGTGACTTATTTATCTATAGCGCAGTCAGACAATAGTTGAAATTCAGTCTTGTTAATGAGTTCGATTACTGTAGCGAAGGGCTGATTAGATTGGTCTCCTCTGCAAAGAAGCCAAACTATTTCTATTATTCTGACCAAACAAAGAATCTGCATCTGTCTCTCTAAAGGTGCCTTATCTTGTGGAAAGATACCTCACTAAGATCATGCCTCTAAATCAGAAGAGAGTTCCTAAATTTTTTTTGTCCTTTAACAAACGGTCAAAAGAACGGAAAATTCAATTTTCAAAAATGGGTCTCAAAATGTCAACACTCTTGCTCCACCCAAATTTGTGTATTGAACCCCAAGTAAAATGCGCGGAGTAAGTTTTTGGGATCAGCCCCAAATAAATCACTTTCTTCATTCAAAATATGGGGTTTTGTTAAGTACGAGTACCATTCTACACAATGGTTCCTTCCTCAATTTAAACCAATTCCTTCAAAAGGAGACTACCATTGCTCCATAAAAAGTCCACCGTCCAAAGTTTCCCTTAAATGCATTTCGTGTGCCCATTTCAATTCATTTGGCAAATTTCGCAATACAAATATTCTCGGCATAGCCCTGGCACCATCGTACCCACATTTACCAGAAGCAATCTCTTTATTCAAACATTTCCCACATCATTCAACTCTCAGTTCGATAAATACGAGTCCTCGCATCTACGAGTAGAGTCACAGTCCGCAGTTGTTCACCCATCCACCAGTCAACGATTACTCCCTACTTTGCCACCCTTTACCGCCCCAAATCAATTTCAGTTTTTTTTTTTTTTTTTTGATCAAAAAAATGCATCATCTCAAAAGCTAGACCAAAATGAGAACTTTGCCAATTGGTCATAGTTCGGCCGGCGTATCTTGTGACTCCTGTCACTGCCATACGTGACCGCATTTCACTGGGAAAATTTTTGAAAAAAAAAAAAATATTAAAAATCCCTACTCCTGAAGGACGACAACGATGATGATGGTGACGTTGTTCCACCGTTTTATGTGATACCTTCCTAAAACGTGAGGCCGTTCCGTGGTTTTGCTTTTCCGTTGTAGGTTGAAAGGACCAGAAAAATTGCTGCTCTCGTTTATACTCGTAGATATGACTTCAGTTGCTATACAATTTTTTCGAACTGCAATAGTAAGTATTTGTATGTCTGCAATCTGGGTTATCAAAGAGAGCTTTGGTGCATCACTTCACTGTGGAATGGGAATGGGAATGGGAGTGATTCTGGAAGGGATGCGCCCTCTGGAAGTATGCACACGAAGGCAGTAGAAGAGGGAAATCGATTTACCTAGTGTAATACGATTTATACATATGTACGAGTATGTATATGCGGCGATGGGGCATAGTGAACTCGATTTTTGGGGGAGACTTATCAACCACCATCAGCTCATTGAAAAGGCTTTGAAGCACATCTTGATGTCGATGCAATCTTTCGAAATTAAACGTTAAACAGTGATTGCATTTCGTTGTTCTTCTTTTGACATTGAGGTTGTGATTCGTTTGGTGTTGCTTTTCTAGTTGGAGCTGTCATCTTCAGCAAATGGGAACAATACGTGTTCTTTAATTTTGCCTTCATTTAGAGTTGAAGGACTATTTGGAAAAGTATTAGGACTTGTGCGTCTTATGGGTTTTTGCTTGCGCTTACAACTTGTCATGGTTAAAAAGAGGATAATGCCACACCAATGGATGTATACTCAGATTTTAGAAGGCAATTTTAAGATTTAACTTCTTTTTGCATGTGGGAGGACATCCAAATATTATTGGGTGACTTATTGCTATGAGAAGTAAAGCGAGTGCTTCTAGTCAGTACGAGCACTGTGCTTAACAAATATCCCATTGAACCTAATAGGACATATTCGGAACCCCATTGTACGAGTGCATATATAAGAACAATCATCAGCAGCCCTTTGATCACGAAGTAGGTTCGAAAGGTTCTCAAGTGGAAATAAATAGAGTAAGACGGCTGAACATGACAACCGGCTACGGAGGTAGGACGTTCTCTTTGAATATTCGCACCTGATCGAGAAGCAGATCGGTAACAGAATCTGTTCTCTCGCAGTACATCGATTGCAGATAATACTGCGATCAAAGATAAACGATGAAGATGATCTGGAACCATGAAAGGACCTCTTTGTTACGTAACAAAGTAAACGATAAGCGGATTTTTGCTGCTGTATCCGTTACCAATGTGTCTGTTGTTCGAAATAGCGATCCAGCCAATGCGATCCGTATCATAATCACCTTCTGCAAAGGATCCCTGTATGTTTCAACGCTGCTATTGATAAGTTGACGGTTCTATCAAGAAAGAGTTTCGTGGCCGGATATATTCACATGACTGAATAAACGGTGGCGTCAACAGTCAACATGACAAATTTCTTATACACATCCGAGCTACTCCTACGTGTTTGGGCCTAAGATCAGGAAGCATATTCATGACCATTCGGGGTGCGGAAATAGATATGGTGTTACTCGTAGATGGAAACACCCAACAAAATTTATCATCTTGCGCTTGACGCAAGGCAGTCCTGAAATATTATAGACACCTTAACATTTCGAGCAGACCATTGCCTAGTTGAAGTTCAGCCAAGGTTTGTCTAAGAATATCTCAGACGACACAACAATTGAGAAGTATTGCGAGGAGATGCAACGTTAAACCCTTTTTTCTGATCGCATATCTTTCATCGACGCCTTTACAAACTGCATCAAGTGCTGAGGATCGATACCAAAAAGCCAGTAATGCCGCAATTGATGATCTGATGAAAAGTGCAAGCATCCATATAAAGCAAAACAACTCGCAATGAAAAAGGAGGACCATAATGGGCAAACTATCGAGGAAATGGAGTGTTGCTACTCTAGGAAGAAAGTTCGGAAATCTAAAACAATGTACAAAAAACGTGCCAAGGCCACAAAACCTTTAGAGATGAGATGCCGGACGGTCTACCTGCCGAGCTAACGTATTTAAGCCAGCAGGGGATGACTAAGTCTAAAGCATACATCAACTCATTTCCCAAATTTGGTCAGCAGAATGAACCTCAGCACCATTTACCCAATCCGCAAGAGAGGATATTCTCTAAACGCTCTTCTTAGTATCGACTTCAAGGCTGGGTACGACAGCAACTATGGTCTAGTCTCGTAACTCGTCAGGTTTTGGACAATAAGAATGGATAGCGCTGGTCTATTAAAGGCGGAAGTCTTTTCACTGAGACTTCAAACAAAGTGCTCCGCCGTGTTCAACATCATACTTGAGAAAATTGGGCGAAAATCGCGAATCCAGCCCAAAGGCTCAATTTCCCAAAAGTCTGGGCAACTAACACTCGCTGATAGCAGCCAGCTATCACTGGTGAAACTAGTGAAACGCATGCGGCAAAAATGGTTAAAGCTGTGAATGTGAGCAAGATCAAGTACTTGATGTTAACAAGCAAAGTACAAGGCGCCCGCAAGTGGAAGAGAACCTCAATCGCCTATGTATGTTAAGTGTGCATAACGAAAGACAGTTGGCCCAATACCACGGTAACTGGAAATGATCTCACATGATTAGAAGAGCTTTCATCGACACGAGACGGCTCTGCGCATCTTTTGCGTAACAGGAATGAACCATTTCACTGTCGATTGGTGACGTGCGATGAAAAATGGACCCTGTACTACAGCCGTCATTGGCGTAATTAAAATAGCGACTATAAGCAGCCAAGTGCTGAAATAAATCGCTGAGTTTTCTGAACCCGATAAAAACCATGGAATGGAACCCCAGCATTGTCTGCCCGATTCTAAAGAAGGGAGATCCTCTGAGCTGCACCAACTACAAGGAAATAACTCAAACTCAACATCGCATATAAAATCCTATCTGCCGTATTATGTGAACGCTCAAGACCCTTCTAAACAGTATGATCGGGGTCTATCGGTGTGGTTTTATGCCAAGAAAGTCCACCATAGATCAAATTTTCACATTAAGTTCCAATCGATACACAGCACCTTTTAATCGATTTCAAAGCCACGCATGACAGCATCTATAGAGACGAACTACATAGAGCCATGTCTAGAGTTGGCATTCCTGCCAAGCTCATTCCACTGTGCAGGATGACGAGAATGCAGGTCCGAGAGCTTCAATCTCAAAAAAGGCTTTAAACAAGGCGATGCGTCGTCAAATGATTTTTTCAACGTCGTTCTTGAAGAAATTGTCCGAATTAAAAGGTGCCATCTTCCAAAAGTCTGTTTAGTTACTCCCATATGCAGACGACATTGACATAATGGGAAGAACACAGCGAGCTGTCAATGGAGCGCTTACGACTATTGAAGCAGAAGCGACAGAGATGGGTTTAGAGGTCAATGAAAGTAAAAATAAAGTATATTCTGTCAACAGAAAGAGACACACAACATCGACGCCTAGGACAAAACGTCACGATAGTCAGCTCTCTTACACCTCGGCTCCGCTATCAAGTCCAATGACGACATCAGCATGGTCAGAAAAGCTCGGATAACTCGGCTTAGGTGGCGAGGTCACATTGAACGCATGGACACCAGCATTGCGGTCCGAAAGTTTTAAACTATAACTCTGTGTTATCCAGTAACATAGAAGGGGATCTCAGTTAATTTAGTGTGCCCAACTGGAGGCAGCTGCCAAAGGACCGCGCTAGCTGGAGAGAGATTTTATTTAAAGCTCTGTTCCTCCAGACTGTTGCGCCATCTAAGTAAGTAAGTAAAAAGCCCAAATAACTATCTTAATAACCTATTATTTTGAGCGTGGTGCATTAGTAGACGATATACATAATTGCCAAGACAACATAATATTTAATTTAAAAGGTCTTAAACATAATGTAAATGTTTAGAGTTTTTGAGAGATCAAAAACTGTCCCAAGTTACGGAATACAATGCATAAACCTAATAGCGCTTTTGCTGCGGCTTCGCGTTGACGTTTCCAGTTAAGAGTTCGATGCTTTCTATCTCGATGTCGCATTGAGCTTCAGACTTACGTTTTACATTCCTTTTGAGGCACGTAGTGCTACGTAACGTGACTTCAAAACAAAGAAAAAGTTGCGACAGGTACCGAACTTGACAATGCTTTTGAAAATCTACGAAAAAATATAAATAAACAAAAACGTTTCGTGTAATAGATGTTTTGGATAGAATTGATTAATTTTGAAGACAAATATTGAAACAAATTCAGAAATGTCATTTCACAACGAACACAAAGCGAATAAAATATAACATCACCAAAGCCGAAGCCGAAGCGCTACCGTGTTTTAAGCATCAAAACTGTTTTCATCCAAAACAACACTCGCACTTTGTTTTCGATGTGATTTTCTCCCAAAATCAACCTCCACAACAACCCTGCACCATGTAACGTCCAAGACAAACTGTCAAACTAGTGAAAAGCCATCAGAACACAATTTCCAGAGAAAATTCTTTAAGTGTACGTCATTCTGTTGTGTATTTCGGTGCTTCTGTGTTCAAATTTCATTCGTTTTTCCCTTTAATAATTTCGCTAAAAATATTTTTCGCAGTGCAATTTGTTTACGAATGAAATGTGCGGAAAACACCTGTGGTAAACAGCGGTATCGTGATACGCCGTCATAAATTCCACCCTGCGAAGGCGAAATACAGCGAAATGAGTGAAGTTCCGGTGAAGGCGACCATTAAGTCTGAGGGTAATAGCAAATTTTTTCCAGAAATATGAGGAGTTTTCAATTGTAATTCCCTTTTCTTTTTTTTTCGCGTTTTTTGTTTTTCATGCATTTTTCTTTTGTGCCTTTTTGTTTGTTTCTTTTTTTTGATGTTTTGTTGTCATGTCAACTGTCAGTTCGGTTTCTCTGTGAAGTAATTCGAAATGAGGGATATTTTTTTGAGGTGTGATGTGGGAAATTTTTGGGTTGAACTGCATGATTGACAACGGAACTGTAACTGCCTTTTGAAGTTCCGAAGTATGCATGGTCTAAGTGTTTGTAATAGGTTGTGCCACACGGCGTGTCCGATTTTGGAGTAAAAATTTAAAAGCCAATATAATTTGTTTATAAGTTTTTATTTTATTAAAACACAATGCGTTGGCATCTATGACTCTTCCAACATTCCTTTTTTTTTGTAGACCTTAACTTCTGGTCCAGGCTGTGGAGAAGATGAGAAGTCGGAGACGAATTTCAAATTCCAACTGCAGTGGCTTTTGCACTGTTACGCGTGGGTTACGGGGCCTGGCATTATCATGCAGTCTTGTACGGTTTTCATACAGAATCCAATTTTCGTCGCAAGCGATTATCCGGTGCATAAACTTCTCATATTGGTGTCTTAACCTAAGCGATGCAGAGATTTCTAGCTGCCGTAGTTTTTTCAGACTCGTTCAATTCATGGGATACCCATTTGTCGAGTTTCTTTACCTTCCCTATCAGGAAGAGCTATCGACTTGCGATACTGTCATGTTCTGTGCAATGTTCCGCACTGATTTTGTTTTGCTTGCGTCTACCTTTGCTCTTAAGAGATCATCGTCAATTGCTGTTTCCTGTTTCTCACGTGGTTTCTTTTCGATGCTAAAATCTCCGGAATAAAACTTTTAAAACCAAGATTTCTGCAAGAAATCGAGGAGAGGCAGCTAAAATTGTTCTGCAACGAATGGACGTGTCAAGAAAAACCAAACAGGTACTCCAAAAGAGAGCGGAAGAAAACCCCGAAGAACAAAGGTCTGCCTGCTTCGAGTCGAACGTTGAATGAATATGTTCCTTCACTAGATTCAGAATTATTCTAGCTAGTTCAGCCACAGGCAGAAGAATGCGTGTTTTTCTCCAGATGTCACACGCCATGTTTTCTTGGTCAAAAGCTTGAAGCCAAATCGCTGTTGCTTAAGTGGTTTAACACTTTCCGCTATCTAGCAAGCTGTATCTCATCCGAACTATCCTCTTAGAAGATTTAGTTTTGAACTTCAACCTCCAGCAAGTGCCTTAGTCATACTGTGAAAGGTTCTACTGTCCCACTTTACCCCTTGGAGCCCCAAGGACCCGCAATTTCCCATGTTCAGCAGCAGATTTATTTGCAATATTCCCTACTAAATAACCACGACATTAAATAATTTCCAGCTTCTACCGCCTCAACCATGATGGTCCAAATTACAACAGACAAATCTGGTCCCAAGCTTGTCTGCCCCATCTGCAACAAGGCTTTAATGTCCCTCAATGGATACATAAAACACTTAAAGAAGCACGAACCACCCGGTGGATTCTGTTGTAATTACTGTGAAGAATGCTTTTGCCTCGAGGACCTTCTGAAGAAGCATAAAGATGAAAAGCATAAAGTTCTCGCCTGCCAAATATGCCACGAAACCTTTACCACACCACAAGACTACCGAACACACATAAAAGACATCCACAAAGGTGTCGATCGCCTAATGTCTGTCTGCGAAAAATGTGGAGTAGAATTTAAAACTCCTCAAGCCGCTAAGAGGCACAAAGAGACACAATGCGGACAAATTAAACCACATCCATGTGATGAATGTGATATGGCTTTCTACACCAAGTACAACTTGGCTGAGCACAAGAAAATCCACAGAGGAGAGAAGAAATTCTGCTGTAGCTATTGTGGTAAAAGTTTTCTCAACAACGGTCGACTGGTGATACACGAGCGAAGCCACACTGGAGAGAAGCCCTATAAATGCGATGTAAGTTATTATTCTAAATTGTTTGCCTCCTTAGCAACTTAGTTTTCTTGTCTGTAGGTCTGTGGGAAATGTTTTGCACATCGCGAAAGTATTGTTACGCATTCCTCAATCCACACTGGAGTTAAACTCGTTGTGTGTAAATGCTGTGGGGCAAGGTTCTCATGTCATTCCAATTTGATCAAACATCGACGAACGAGGCCAGATACGTGTGGTTTAGCGATTTACGACTCCACTAAGGAAACCAAACGACACAGAACTTCAAGAAGTATAACACGATTATTTTTTTAATGGAAAATGAGCCTTCGTTTAACCATTCCTCTTTTCAGTTCCTGCGAGCTTGATGTCGTCTGAGATCAAAATCGTCAGAGCAAGTAAGGTTATTAATCCCAACCAAGAGCAAAAGAAGCCTAAAGCTCCTACATCCAACGTTTCAAAACCTAAGAAATCCATGGATCCCAAACCAGACTCCGATCAAGACGAAGACATCATTAAGCGGCCAAAACTCAGTCAAACAATAGCAGAATCAATCAACCAGATGGATATAAATATAGAAGCAATTGCAATGCCTAAAAGTGCCTTCGAATCCGACGACAATCATGATGACCCACCATTTGAGAGCCCGATGCACTCGGATGACTCAAGTCATAGCGAAAAATTTGATGTGAAACCCACAATCGCAAATGAACCTCTCATTGACACTTCAGTGAAGGAAATGGAGCAAACTCTAGCTGAAGAAAATTTCTTCACTGAAAAAGCAGAAATACTGGACCACCTCTCCCCCGACGAAGACACTACAATCAAAAACGAATCACTCCTCGAAGTAGATGAACAATTGCCTAAACAGAATGAGGACAACTACCCTCCACTGAAGTCTTGTCATGTAATACTTACAAAAATCGAAGAAGACATCACCTCGCCTAATCCACAGACCTCTGCTCATTTGAAAGGAAACAACAAACCTAAATTAAAACGCCACCGTTCAGCTTTACGAAAGAAGCTTCGTATTTTCAAGCAGGACCGCACCTACGAGTGCAAGTTTTGCGTAAAGGTCTACCACATTCGAAAACCCTACGAAAAGCATCTCCGCGATTATCACAACAAAAGCGAAGAAGAAATCCGCTCCATATTTAAAGAAGAAGAAGACGACATTCCTGCTGAACTGATACACCGTTGCCCCATATGTTCCAAGGTTTACCTCATGGAAAAGCGCCTCAAAACCCACATAACCTATCACGGTAAGTTCCAACCGCAGGTTTTAGTTCCTTACATATTCAAATTAATTAAATTCTAGGTCCCGATGGCAGCCTCATTCACAAATGTCCAAGCTATTGTAATATCTATTTCAACTCCAAAGAGGAAGCCATGGAACATGCCAAAATCGAGCACAAATCAGCTCTTTACTGCGAAATCTGCGACAAGTTTTCACCATCCCCAGAAGCTCTTAAGATTCACAAGCGAACCCATTTCGAGCGACGAAAACAAATGGACCGGAATCTTATCTGCGACAAATGTGCTAAATCTTTTGCCAGTCGGACTTCTTTAAATGATCATACACGATCGAGCTGTGGACAGAATCCCCTATATCAGTGCAATATTTGTGATAAACGCTTCAGCACAGCCGGGATTTTAAAAACCCACACACTTCTGCACAAGGATGAGACGCCCTATGTGTGTGATAAGTGCGGTAAGGCATTCAAAATTCAATCCCAGTACAAAACACACCTGAAGTACAAGCATACAAACGATAAGCCATTCAAGTGTGAGGTAAGACTTTTCCAATGGCAGAAGAATATTTTAATAAAAACAATCTCCCTTTCAGCTCTGTCCGAAACAATATCCCTACAGGGAGAGTCTCCTTACACACATGGCCATTCACACCGGATTGAAACGATACGCTTGCAATGGATGCAGCAAACGGTTTACATGTATTTCAAATCTTCAAGCCCATCGAAAAGTGTATGCTGATACGTGTGGCTTGCAACCACTCAACTCGAAACCCAGCCAATATATCGGGATGCAGAAGGGTCTACTCTTGATAGGCACCAAACCGACTTTTTAAAATGGTTTCTTCGAAGGAAGCTTAGCTTTATCTCCTTCTTCTGTTTTTGTGGGCAACACGGATTTTTCTATAATCAAATAAAGTGTAAATAAATTAAAAAGTCATTTTTTGGAAGAAGAATCTGAAGAGTTAACTGTTACCATTCTCTCTGCGAATGTAATACACTTCATTTGAAATGATCAGGTATCCTTTCTGACGATTTTTAAGGGACAAAGGCTACCACTTCTTTGACTTGAAACAAGAAAGACTGCAGTCGTAGTTATTGGCCACTACGGTTAATTTCAAGCTCTAGCGGGCTAAGAGTGCTGAGCCATTTAGTAGCTAGCGGTATAACCTTGAAGCTTTCTAAAGTGCCTAATCCCAGTCATCTTTCAAACATGCAGACTAGCAGAAAAGGGGACGATGGCAACAGGACCATTCAGAATTAAAACTAAAACGTGGATCTATGTAGCCAAAGCCGATGAAGCAAGATTATTCTGAGAATATGTGCCCCAACATACGAGTTTATTGCGCTTAGAGCAATCAGAAAAGGAGAAGACCACGCTTTGCATATTTCGAGATTGAAATCCTATATCAGCGTGATGAACCAACGCTGAAGAAGAAAGGAGGACTTGTCACTGACATCACTTCACCCCTATGAATGTTACTGCTTAAGAGTAGGAACATTTTGAGGGATGACGCTTCAGAATCTAAGTTACATATATAGGTATGTACGTTTTAGAATGATTGCATGACACAGACTTCTCTACGATCCATGATGCTTACCAGAAAATGTCGCAGGATAACGATAGACAAGGGGCCATACCAAGGCACCCAAGACACGGCTATTACAAGCTAAACACGGAAACACCAAACTCCTTCCATCTTCCTTGGAAACGGTTCTGTGGAAATTGAACGGCATGAATGCGAATTCTGGCGTAACTATGGATGGCCAGACTCACTTATCTAAAGCGAACTTTACAGACTTAAAAATGAAAGCACTGCAATTGGTCATGGAGACTCACTTTCCTTGATTTAGTAATGCTGAAAGATAGTTGATAAACTATTGCAACGCTGCAACTGTTACACCTAAGAGTGAAGGTAACATGTACACCTTCCTTCAAGGCGTCGATAGAATACCGACATTATTCACAAGTACAGGGTGCGGCAGAACCAATTGAGCAGTTTTGAAGGTTTTAAAAAAAACAGTCTATATATGAAACAAATGTTTTTATTTTTGAAATCCGTAGAACTTACCATTTTATACGCACTAATTTTTAAAAATCATGTTTTTAAGATGGCGGCCGTTAGCTGCAATACATTGCTGGACACGATTTCTAAAGTTTTGAACAGCCCGTTGACACATTTCGAGGAGTCTCGTGTTCACTTCTTCAGCAATTCGCTCCGTTAGCTCTAGCAGGTTTTGGGGGCGACGCGACGTTTAAACACTTTTTCCTTAAGAAAGAAAGAAGTCGCACATACTTAAATCCGGCGAGCGCGCAGGCCACCCCACGTCACATCTCAAAGGTGGTCCGGGACATTTTCCTTAAAGCATTTAGAGAATTTTGGGCTGTGTGGGCTGTAGCCCCATCCTGTTGGAACCAAACATCCCCTAATCCCTCTTCTTCAACAACCACTTCCAGTCGAGGCTGCAGAAAATTTTGTAGCATTGAAACATAACGCCCGGAATTCACGGTCACGTCTCCCTCTTCAAAGAAGTACGGGCCAATAACGCCAAATTGTGATACGGCACAACACACCGTTAGTTTAGGAGAATGTAGCGGTCTTTCGTGAACAATTAGGGGGTTGTTTTCAGCCCAGTAGCGAAAATTTTGTTTATTCACAATCCCGCTTACGTGAAAATGTGCCCCAGGAGAGATCGCTGCAAGCATTACCACACACAGATTTTGGCGGTTGGCGTAGTCTGCTGGGTTCAATTCTTGAACCATCATTATTTTGAAGGGATGGAATTCAAATCTAAATGCAGAATCCTCCTCAACTCAAACTGCGGTCTGAAACCCCCAATTCAATAGCGTGCCTTCGAGCAGAACGTCTTGGCGATTGCACGAGTGCTGCTCTCACTATTCTGTGTATCTATTCTTAGAGTGCTACCAGTTTCCTCCCACTGCCGAATCCAGGACCGAATTATGTTCGCAGTAGGAACAGCATTATTGCGCGGAATGTTAAAGCGTCGCTGAAAAGCTGTTTGCGTCGCAATCACAAATCGGTTGTTTTCATAAAACGCACGTACGGCAAAGCCACGATGTACTCCGGTCCAAACCATGTTTACTACTAAATGGGGATGCCGACAGAACAAAAGGAGATTTAGTGCAGCTGCCTACCCTCGCCACCGCCCGAACACCTGCCACTCCAAACTGCTCAACTGGTTCTGCCGTATTGTATTGTATTTATAGAGCGATTGGTGCTGTGCGTATAAATCCTTCCGGTTTATTCCTTTCACTGCTGGTATGAAACAGCGAGTATTCTCCATCATCATCCTGTGATGGAGACAGCACCTCGCCTTTATAGTTGCTGTAATGTAAGGTCTTAAAATTCATAAATAAGTGTGAGCATCGATTTCGGCTTCTTTTTTCCTCAAAAATCTACGGATATCCGGTTAATGTGGGCTTATCTAGCCTGAAAATGCACTGATCGGTGCCAATCAGTCCGTTAACAAATGGTTTCAAGTGTTCCCACGACACGGCAGAAAATGTACACAATGCTAAAGCGACTGAGGTCACCATATTTGGCACAGTTTAGAGGCTCTACTTTCTTGTGGATCGAGCAAACGAGACCTGACTTTTCCAAGTTGGAAAATAGTAACATTATAATCTCCTGTCAGAAATCACTAATTCTCAGAAGAACAATAGAGGTGGTAGAGGATGAACCCTTAACGGGTCAATTAAGGCTTACTGGCTCCGGAATAATCGACTCCTTTTGTTCAAAGGTTTTGGCGCTCGAAGTTGATTGTTGGTTGTGCGTGAGGTATCCTACAGTGCCACTAAAAGAGACCAACAAACTCGGCTGAAGATGGATTTACTGTTAGCGACCCCAACAAAAAAAAATACGTTAGGGTCTGCACATGGAATACAGGGACATTGAACAAGCAACGTGCATATGATGAACTAACGGAGGCCCTTAACCATAAATAATCTTAACTAGATGACAAACTCCTATAATAGTTTAAAAATGATTTATTTCCCTTACAAGCACACTGTCAAGAAAACCACGCAAACTTTTACAAACACGTGTCCTGCACGAATACAAACTCTAACATATATGTCAATGTACATCTATTCACCATTTAAAGCATTCTGCAGTCGTTCTAGGAGGGTCGAAATCTGTAAAGTCTTATATCTCTATCAGCTCAAATATGCCTTCACTTCTAAAAAGCAGATATCCTTGCCATCCAGAAAGTGCAGTGAGCTGGGCCGGACAAAAGAAGGAAGAAAATCTGTTATATACTCGTACATATGTATAATACAGTGAATGCTACATAGAGCAGAAGGGCACGTGGAAATCTAAGGCAAGAAGTCTTGAAGCCTAAATTCGGCAACATCATACGCGCTCACGGTCGGTCTTTCGCCGAGCTCGCTACGAATTAGGCGAGGAGAACATTTTTGGTAGCACAATTTAAAAGCATAGCCTACACGACATCATGTCTGGAAATGGACTAAGGCTAATCGTTTATATGTATATCTAGCATATATCTACTCAATATTCATAAAGCAACATGTTGCTTTCGACGCAGCGGACTCCTATAGATGGCAGTAGTAGTACTGTGAGAAAATTTATGTTGATCGGCGATAATCACAACAATTTATCAGAACCTGTGTTAACCTCTTTACGACCTGCAGTAAGTGTTATATAATCCGCGACATCGATGTCAAGAAGCCTTGGGAAATACTGCAACTGATGTCCTGGATACACCCGACCACATTTACCAAAACAACTCGCCCATGCAACGACACTGAATAGAAGAACGAGGGCGGCTCGTGCGTTCTACGAGCAATGGAACAGCTTACTCCGGTGAAAAACAGAAAGAGCATCAAAGGTGGGCAGTCGAATGGAGAGGTGCAGTCCAACGTTCGGAAGCTTCACCAAAGAATAAAAAGAAGCTATCAAGCCCACAAACCCCGTATAGAAACCTATCGAAAATAACGATATAGAAAAAAAAACACTTCTGTAGGTTGTTAAACGGCAATGATGATCCAAACTCAACTGTCACGCAGAACAAATAACTCAACTTTGGCGAAAGAAGCCAAGAATTCCATCCACTCAATCAAAATGAAGGTATAACAAGGCTGCCAAACCGGACAGACTATTTGGTGATCTATTTAAGGCAGGAGTGTGACTTAGGAGAATAGTAGAAAGGTTGCAGAAACGTCCTTTTTTTATGGATTAGACGTTTCCGACAGAATATTATAGCGCGTTTCTTTTCTTCGTGCTCAAAATACGCCTCTAAAAGTTTAGCAAAACAAGTTCGGATGAGACCAGTGGCTACCCTGAGGAGACAAAATTCGGAACAATTGCTAATCGTACAACACGCAATCACCTAGGAGCAGATTTACTGGTTCAATTTGAACCCCTTAGCCGTAGATTCACGGTGCTTAGAACCGCCTTTATGCAATCGAAAAACAGGTTACGTGTTCCACTTTCACGCTATATTTTATTCAATAAAATCGTGAGTCATTTAACTCCAAGATTTCCAATCTTCAGCCATATTTTTGGTAGCTGAGTTGTTTGGTTTGACCACCCGATTAATCTTTTGCACTGCTTCCCTCACATAGGTTTAAATAAATTCTGTTCCTTCTCCCTTTTTTTCAAATGTTGCAAATTCCGATGCGTTTTGTTGCCATGATCATCTGTATCTTTCGATAAACTCTAGTTTTTCGTTTGCATCTCACGTAAACTGTGGCTACCGACTTTTTTTTATTCTCTTTTACAAGATCCGTATTCCAATTCAAGCTTTAACGACTTTGGAGATTGCTGTGGTCACCGCCCAATTACATAGGCTACGGCTTCGGTGCATGTAATGACGGTAAACGGTCAGCAGACCAGTGGCTGATGTACTACGTATTTGATCAGCTATATTCTAGTCTTGAGATTTGTGTGGGTCTTACAGGCAGCCTAACCAGAGGCGTAATTCTGACACCATGAGACCGAAGACTGACGATGGTGGAAATGTCCTGGTTACTGCGGTTTAAGCCTCAATCGCAAGAAGACTTTTCCGACTTTCGTTGGATTACCCAAAAATGTAGCAAATGGTACAGGCCGCCATGACCTTTACATTTATGCCTACACATGACTTAAGATTTAGTACTGAATGGGGTTTTGGATCGAAAATCGGGATCATTCCCCATTTCAGAAGAGGACGATGATTAACGCACTATTTAATCCGTGTGCCATCGGTGGCCTTCAGCTTATAAGGGAGATTCCCATGTAAAACAACCGACTTAATCTGCCCTCATCCCGCGCACGAATGACCGCTATTTTATTATTTGAGCTATCCAAAAATTGTACTTACATTTGAATAAATTATTTGATCTAAAGGTGTTTTTTGTTCTTGAAGCTTCATCAAACGTGTCGAACAGAACTAAATTGCATTGGACGCATCCATCCTGCATTCTCTCCAACAACGGTTTCCGCGGAACCGTTCACTGTAAGATACAGAACAAAAGAAAATTACATTTACGCGCTTAAAGGGGGCATCACTTCATCCAGACGAGGTGTAGTAAGTAAATTCATCCACCGAAGCACTGTACGAGTTTGATTTTTCATTTTTTTTTTAATTCTCGAAAATATACCGAATCTGGCCACGGGCACGGGGCAACCTAAGTCGAAATACACTGCAACGGTTATGAAATGTTTCCCCTCCGTCATAGACCACCCGTTTTGAATCCGTTAACGCAACATTAGTCTTCCAGACCAGAAAAGCCGACCGCCGCGCCGTTGGTTTCAATTTTGTAATTCCCATGTCAAAGGCTCGACGTTTCAATTGAATTCATTTTCATTTATTACGAAAGCAAAATAATTTTTTTTAAATAGAAGCAACCATTTCTTTTTCAAATTTCCCTAGATCTTCAGAAAACACGCTGTGATACAGTGTAGAGTTTCTCCTTCTCTCCTATAGTACCCCTCCATCAAGTGACAGTTGACATTTGTGTTCAAAGACTCTCCTATCTGTCAGGAAAGTTCGGTTTTGTTTTTGAGGCGAAGCATTTGCTTGATGTTTTTATTTTTTAAATTGTTGATATTTGGTAATTTGTTGAATATTTGAATTAATTATGATATTTTAGTTTGTTTTGTTTTGAAAAATCTGACATAAAACCACTTAATTTTTTAAAGTATAAAATCATGTTTATGGCGGAGGCAGACATACAAATTAAGGCTGAACCTTTGGATGAGGACTTTTCTACAATTAAAGTGGAAGAATTCATTATTAAACGTAAGTGACGGTAATTTTTGGAAAATTTCTTGCATATTTGGTGGAATTTTGCGTCTGGATTTGGGGATTTGCGCGTGGTATTATGGGTTCTTGTGAAGGATTTTCGGAGTGCATGTGTGTAACAGTATTTTGCGTTTTGTACTTGTTAGTTTGATTTTATGAATTGAAAAAAAGTTTGTACTTAGCCGCAGGGGTGATTTTATTTTTCCTGTTTTTTTTTTCCTTTTACTTGGGCTGCGTCGTTGAGGTAATTAAAGGTACATGTATTCTGTTTCCTTGTGCATGGGGTTGTTAAAGTGTGTGTAGCGGGATTTCGTGTAGTTGCTACAGCAAATGGTGGAATGGAATCTGAAAATTGCATGTGTGCATTAGACGCAGAGTGATATCAATGTTGTCTAGGAAAAAGGGATACGGTTTTCGATTTGGGGTGGAAAACGTGCATGTGGGCCGGTTTATGGCTGTGTTGACTGCGAGTGTTTCTGTTCCTGATGACAGTGGTTGTTTGTGACTTTAATGCTTGGTTCATGAATATAAATTAAGGATGTCCTTTCGTCCATACCTAGGTGACCAACAACACATTCCAATGCGCAGAAATATGATTATATTCAAAAACCTACTGCACCACCATTTCTACTACTGTTTAAGTGCAGCAGAGGAGACATAGAGTTATCCTGATAGTATGGGTGGAGGATTGTTGTAAGCGTCCTTCTATCAGCATGCGATAAGCTCCTTCTTTTTGGACATGATTCAATGGGTGGAAATCAGTTTCTAAATTTTTTTCAAAGTTTAGAAAACATGCCAATTTAGTTTAAACAACATCTTTGGTCGATGCCCTATTCTGTCGCCTTTGGCAGCATGATTCTGAACTTGTTTCTGGAGTTACTGGTCAAGATCAATATTAATACTTTTTTACTCACTGGTTTTCAACCAAAAAACATCCCAAGTTATCGTGGCGTTTAGCCATCTGCCTCCAGTTGCACGAGTGCCATGTTTTCCTCTACTGCATTGTCTCTCTAGAGAGAAATGGGAAAATATTCCGATAAACGTTGTATTCACCATGTCGTAGTCACCTCAAATGACTAATGCGCACTTTTCCACTGTTGCTATACAGTCCGCCAAAGCCCGTCCGCGTTTGCTCCTGCCGCATAGAGTAAGGCGGGTCTTCTTTGTAATTACTCAGCGATTGGCAAGTGTAACTCTTCTTTTGATTTTTACCGATGTAAACAAAATCTCTTATTGCCTATGTTGTGTGTCTTTTTGTAAAGCGGACCTTACACGGTCAATCGGTTGACATCATGCATCGTGTATCTGTGGATTGACGCTACCCCTTACACAGTTCAATTTTTAGTTTTTGTGAGTTTTCATGGTGTACGGATGTGCGATGAGTGAAACGGACGATTGTATTGCATATATTGCTCTTGCACATTGCATGGCCCCAGACATGTTTTCGCTTCCGTGACACAAATCACAATGAAGTAATTACGTCAATCCAACCCTTACACATATCAATCAGCATGACGTTCATCATGCAAAATCAAACTTGCTTTGATTTTCGTCAATCAGACTTCACCAAATGTGTGTGACTCATACAGATACTTTTTCACAAACACATGCTAGTGATTGATGTCATTCGATTGACCGTGTAAGGGCCGCTTAAAGGCCAAGGCCAATAGAATCCGTTGCGTCGACGTTATCGACTGACAGCTGGATAGAATATACACTTTATTCTGGAAGCAGGCCCATAAACAAAGGATATGACGGAATGGACGGATAAAGTAGATTTAATTTCTACTTTTCAATCCATTGGCAGTTCACACATTCACACATTGAGAACCATACAATCAAATATTGAGGTTCACGTATTAACAAATTGAGAGTAAGCACTTTCATTAAGAGAATGAAGAGAAATTGTCGTAGCTTGAAAAGAAAACATTGAGATTAATTGACATTTCAATTATTTTGTTTCGTTTCGTTTGTTATTGTGAGAACGTATGCCACGGATTCTATGGGACTGTCAATTCCGTAAAATACGTCAACGTCAACCTATCCGGCATCGTAACGGACGCAACGGATTCTATGGGCCGGGCCCTTAACTGATTTTGCACTCAATCTAAACTACACCGATTTTTGTCACTTCTGTGTGCGTAAAGCTCGTATAGGTCCCGTCGCAAACGGGATTCGAAGGGTTTTTTCTCTCGAAACGACTGATCACCCGCTTTCAATAGAGCCCGTGCTTCAACGCCATAAAGTAGGACTGGGATGATCAAGGTCTTATATAAAGTCTCCTAAGTTTTTCGCCTTCCTACCCAATTGCCTGCTTAGCCAAAAGAGACAGCGATTGGCAGGAGTGATTCTTCGTTTTGTTTCTGCTGAGGTGTTGTTGGCAGAATTTATATCAGAGCCAAAGTAGACTAAGTCATTTACTACCTCGAAATTATAGCTCTGTCTATTGTAACGTTCTGTCCAATTTGTCGATTTTGTGTGTCCCTTCTTCTTGGCAGCATATACATGGCTTTGCTTTCTGAGTTCTCCCAATGATGTCGATATCATCGGCGTACGCTAGTAGTTGCACAGACTTTTGAAAGATCGGGCCTCTAGTGTTCACTTATGAGTTCCGCACAATTCTTTCAAGTACGATATTAAGGACTTCCCATTAGAGCGCGTGCACTTGTCTAACACCTTTCTCGACATCAAAGGTGTCGCTTGACGGTGCAGCAAGCGTTCTCCATCGTCATTCTGCGCAGACGGACGAGTTTGGCAGAGATGCCAAAACTAGATGCTCGCCTCTATAAATTTTGTCATGTGCGACCTTAAAATCTGTGGAAAGATGGTGGGTATCAATTTGGACGCCTTGAATTTTCTTCAGAATCTGCCGGAGTGTGAAGTTTTGGTCGATTGTGGACTTTTCTGGTCTGAAACCGCACTGATAGGGCCCTATCAGGTTGTAGATGAATGGTTTCACTCGTTCACACAATATGGCAGATAAGATCTTGTATGCAATGTTCAGGAGACTCTTTTGTGGATCGAGCATAGGTCAGGTTCAGCTGCTTTGTTCGTTTTCAACTTAGATATAGTTTTATCCTTCATTTTGGTGGACGGAAATATTGGCTTTCATCTGCAGAAAAAGTTTTTCTATATTCTCAGCGCCGACGGTGACTCTACTGCAAGGTTTCTATCTTCATCTCTACATGTTTCTTCAGGTAGAACTTTCATACGTTATTCCTGGAGTACAACCTCTCAACATCTTCGATCTCGCGCTACTCGTGCTCTGTTTTTTCTTCTGGTGAAGCCGATGTTCTTCCCCTCTCCTCTACTCGTAAAGCTCACGACCAGCTCTCGTCATTCGGTGCAGCGCCGCTTTGTAGGCTTTAGCTGCATGTGCTTGCCGGCATTCTTCATCATACCAGGGGTTTCTTGGAGGTGGATGGATGAAGCCCAGCACATCAGTTGCGTCGTCTCTGAAGGTACGTTGGCAACGTTGCCACTGGTCTTCTGTACTTGACGCTGGCGGCATAGGAGTTGTTAAGAGATTTCAGGATACGAAAATACGGCGAAGATTGCGATTGCAGCTTTTCTGCCGTAGTTGTTCTTTGTTGTGGCGCTTGGGAAACAAGGTGGTGATCCGAGTCAATGTTGGCTTCCCGGAGCGTTCGGACGTCAAGAATACTGCAGGCATGTCTTACGTCTATTGCAGAATGATAAATTTGGTTTAGTGTTTGATGATCCGGAGGCCGCCCTTGTGTCTATTGAGATATACTAGAAATATGTATAACCGGCCCTTCGACGCCGTAGGCCAGTATTATGCTACTTGCCAAGGATGCCCTTGCCATTTTAGCCTTACCAGGGATCATCACTGACTGGATAAAGTCCTGTCGCTGATCCATATAGTGGGGGTGGGACGGCAAAGATTTTGTAAAATGCATACACAGCTGTTGGTGTGAGAAACTTATCCAGCTGTCTACTTAGTCCAAAGGGTGATTCTTCGCTTGTCTTGTTAGATGAGTTTACTGCATTCCAGGTAGACATAAGCGTATGCGTATGTACAGTCCTTAGAAACTATATGCCTCTAATCTTGCGCTTTGAATCAGCGAATCTGAACCCTTTTACTTACATTTATGAGTCGTAACTGCCCTGTACTTAAGTTATGTACATAACACACCGTTTTATCATTTTTGAATTTCTTTTATTTACAGCTGAAATCGAAGACTTCTTACACAACTGCCTAGATTTACCGGAACGCAGTCGAAAAGACACATTAAATTTGGTAAGTTCACTCCAATACATTTCAAGACATTCAATCTAAATCTGTTAATTAATTTTAGCTAATTCCCAGAGATGAGCCTCAAACTGAAGATGAGAACAAGTTAAGTTCCATTCATTTCCGCACCCCATCACCTCGTACGCCACCTCGTACGCCACCTCGTACATTATCTCCTAAGCCAGATCTCCAATGTGGTACCTGCAAACGTAACTTTAATAACTCCCAAAGTCTTGACGATCACAAACGTCTACGATGTCGTAACCCAAATGCCTGCCGTTTCTGTGGGCAAATTTTTCGGACTTACCTTATCCTTCAAGATCATGAACAGCAGCATAGGAATAAAGGCTCCCCAACTAAGGAATCGAAAAAAACGTCTCCATTACAACCTAAGGGAAGATCGAAGCCGCCCGTAAGACATCCTAAAGTAATTTATATTTGTAGAGTAAGTTTATTTCAGTGACTGTGGTTCTCCTCCAAAGCAATTTATCTGTCTGTAGGTTTGCACGATGTCATTCGTAACGCAGAACAGGTTAAATAAACACTACAAAGAAACTCACAATATTTTAAAGTACATCTGTAATCGGTGTGGCATGTCGTTTAGTGTAGCTGGTCAATTCAAAAAGCATACAAAAGCATGCACAGAAAAAAATACTGAAGATGTTTTAGGGATTTTAGGTATTTCTAGGACTGATGTTGTTCCTGTGAGTCTTGTTCCACGGAGTGTTACGGAAAATCTTGTTACGGAGAGCGTTGTGGCTGCAAGTGATGTTCCCATTAAAGAGGAACGTAAGTAGAGTCTCACATTCTAAAGAGAAAATAATTTGTATTTATTTAACTTGCAGCGCAAGATTACAATAATATGGATAACAATTTGACGCAACAGTTACTTAATGGATCCACTATTGTCACTAAAGGTAAATTTATGATACGGGATAATGAACACTATACTATCGAGGATAATTACTTTGTATTTTACTCTTAAATTTATTTTTATATCTAGTTGAACCTACAGAAACAGAAGAAATGATTATGGATGCTACGGGTAACAATTTTGAAATCAAAACAGAAGATCCTATAGACACTATACCAACAGATTGTATAAAAGAAGAACCCACTGACAATGAGAGCGAATCACCAAGCAATGATTCCTCACTGGATTACGAAGATCTTATTCTCAAAGAGTTGATCGATCGAAAAGCCAAATCGATTGCAAGAAAAGTCTTAAATATATCAATAACATCCTCGAAAGTCTTAAATGGTTACAACAATGGAGTTACTTCCCAAATTGAATCTCCATCACTTGAAAATACAGATTTCGAAAACGTTATTGCAACAAATACTCTTACTAAAAACAGAGGAAATCAATCGATTGCTGTTGTAAAGCGCGCAGATCCCCTTGTAACTGAACAACGAACGAAAGATTTCGAAAACGTTATTGCAACAAATACCCTTGCTAAAAACAGAGGAGATCAATCGATTGCTGTTGTAAAGCGCGCAGATCCCCTTGTAACTGAACAACGAACGAAAGATTTCGAAAACGTTATTGCAACAAATACTCTTGCTAAAAACAGAGGAGATCAATCGATTGCCGTTGTAAAGCGCTTAAATCCCCTGGTAACTGAACAACGAACGAAAGATTTCGAAAACGGTATTGCAACAAATACTCTTGCTAAAAACAGAGGAAATCAATCGATTGCTGTTGTAAAGCGCGCAGATCCCCTTGCAACTGAACAACAAACGAAAGATTTCGAAAACGGTATTGCAACAAATACTCTTGCTAAAAACAGAGGAAATCAATCGATTGCTGTTGTAAAGCGCGCAGATCCCCTTGCAACTGAACAACAAACGGAAGCTGTTATCAATGGAAACCAATTAGGTGGTGGTATTGTATCTGCAAGTAAGTTAGGAATCTTTGGCACTGCAAATCAATCAACCGATTCAAAAACTATAAAAACAGTAACGAAATTACCAACACGAAATGTAAACCAATCAACTGGTGTTCTGATCACATCTCCGCTCCAAACAGTACAAATCAAGTCTACACGCCTTCCGATGAAACCGAAATCAATTACTGAGTCAGCATTAGGTTCATTTTTGATTCCGAATACCACCTCCACGTCTAATTTTCAACATCGCAGTGATATCGAAATGATATCTGATTCTAAATCTCAATTTCAAAACAAAACAGAAGTGATAGAAAGCCTAAAGCAGGAATACCAGAAGGCGAAAAAGAAAAAACTCAACGAGGGATTGATAAACGATATCAGCGAGCATTCAAAACCATCTGTACAGCCCAGCGATAAGATGGCAACTCCATGTTCGGTGTTCTTCCCTCTGTGTGGTGACCCAGAATCCTACAACGAAGCTATTCGAATGTTAGACAAAGCTTTTCGCTACTCATGGATATGCTCTTGGTGTCCGCGCCGCTATATCCAACGTCATGCATTTTCAAAACATGTATCTAGTGCCCACTGTAAAAACGAACTTGATATTCAGGATTTGCTTTTTGAACTCAGGCCTGAACGCGCTCAAGATGTTATGCCTGGTAAGACTAATAAGCACGTCTAACTACACATTTTGAGTTAAAAATTTCTTTCACAGAATCGTGTTACTGCCATATCTGTCGTGTGACATTAGCCGATCCAGACTCGTTACAGAAGCACAGGACCGAATTCCATAAAAAAGACAGCACACCCAAAGTACAATTCAAGTGCGAAAAATGCGGAAAGTTCTGCTCCACACGGAGCACTTTATCAGACCATATAGAGGCCGATTGTGGCAGAGAGCCACAGTACGTATGCAAGATCTGCGATAAGAAATTCTACACAAAAAGCACACTGAGTTTACACAATACTATGCATACAGGCGTGTTGCCACATCGGTGTGAATACTGTGATAAATGCTTCCGGACTAGAGGACAACTAACAGTCCATACGAGAACACACACCGGCGAACGGCCGTTTCCTTGCAAGGTTAGTCATAAGCTTATAATTCTTCTCCAAACATTATTTGTATCTCTTTGTAGGTCTGCGACCGACGATTCACCCATCGGGAGACACTCATTGCTCACCTTTCACGTCACATTGACATGAAACGCTACAAATGTTACGGCTGTGATAAGTTCTTCTCGTGCATTTCAGGCCTTAAAACACACCGACTCACTCGTATGAGTACCTGTGGGCAGATCAGATTAAACGCACGCCCGGTCGGACCTCGAGTTCGAGTGATCAAAGGCAACGTTATCTTTGAGCCGCAACCCAAAATCAATCCCTACTTCCGACGATATGATCTTAACTGCGATAAAAACCGCCAAAATCCAAATAAAAATGGTATCTTCCAGAAACAGAACCAGGAGAACGTAAAGGATCTCGTAAAAAACAATGAGACTGTCTCAATGGCAGAAAAGAGCTAATTTTAGATGGAACAGAACGTTTCCATTTACTTATATATTTTTTCTTTTCTTTTCTTTTTACAAATTGTATACACTTAAATAGTATGTAGGCCAAACAGATTGATGAAATATAGTATTTCCATATTCTTAAGTTACACGAGGACCTCTCTCTCCAAGTTTTCTCTCTAGATCTTGTCGAACTTCGTCCAGGGTTAGCTTGCGTTCGGCTAATTCATCGAGGACTTCACGAAGATCTTGTTTGACTTCCTTGATGCGGGCGGAGTTCTTTGCCGATATCGGAATAACTCGCTCAAACTTGATGAGTTTCGTTGGACGAATCTCTTCTGGGCATTCTGACAGACCACTTTCAAGATTGTCGAGTGTGGGATGGTACTTGTCCAACATTTGTGTACCCCTGTCCATATCCATTTTGTTAACAAGCAGTACGCATGGCTTCTCGAGCAGGGATTCGTCATAGAGCTCAAGTTCTTTATTCAGCGCGTAAACGTTCTCCAAGAAATTTCTCTGCTTATGAGCCGGACTAAGTTGGAACCCAAAGATGTCTACAATCATCAGAAGAAGACGGGTACGTTCGATGTGTTTAAGAAATTTGTGACCCATGCCGAAGTTAGCGTGTGCTCCCTCGATCAGACCAGGTAAATCAGCGATGGATATACTTCGTTGATCCGGGTATTCCACTATACCAATCTGAGGTCTGATTGTTGTAACTGAAAGGAGAAACAAGACACCTCGATATAAGAAATCGACGACACAACGTGAATATACTAACACGGATATGAAGCGATTTTTGGTTTAGCATTGGATATCGCCTTTAGAAGGGTACTTTTGCCAGCATTCGGAAACCCGACCAATCCCACGTCTGCAATCAGCTTCAAATCAAGATTAACGCTCTTGTTTTCACCGGGTCTTCCCATGAACCCAGTTCCAGTACAACCACCTATTCCTCCACCAGCTGCTATACATGTAGCACCCTCTTCATTCAGATCAGCGATAATCTTGCCTTTATCATCGATCACTTGTACACCAACTGGTACTATAATCTGCTCATCTAAACCCCGTCTTCCGAGAATTCTCAATTTGCTGCTATCTTCTCCAGAACTCGCTTGGATCTTTTTCTCTCGCAAACTTCGGGAGAGACTTTTAAGAGTTACACCGTCTTTGGCAATGAAGTAAACACATCCACCTTGTCCACCGATGCCACCGTACTTGGGAACACCATTACCTCCATGACCACCACGAACTGTGAGGCGAAGGCTGTCAATGAAGGAACCCCGCAGATGTGGTCGGATTTGCTATAAAAGAAATGATATCGATAAGCAGGAAGAAAAGTTGAAGGATGTTCCTCACTTTTTTGGCCGTTTTCAGCAGGAAGCTGGAGAGTTTCACCATCTCGTGATACAACTTTTTGACGTGCGGTCTCAATCTGCGGCAACCCAAGCACAGCTGATAAATGTCAACGTTTTTGTTTTGACATGTGAGAACTGTAAATGGGAAGACGCCTTTATCCAACACAGGGATGGTTACAGGACCATCCTAAAGCATTTAAATAACTATACAAAAATGCAAACCATTACTTAATCCATTGGTCAATAGTATAGGTGCTAAAAGGCGCGCTTTTGAAAACCATTTAATGTATGTAGACTTGAAGTACCTATTCAATAGCATTCGTCGTACAAAGTCACAATGCACAATGTCTGATCTGTGATATAAAATAATGGATTTGACAGACGGCATACCTTTAAACAATGTGCAGCTAAACCGCATGCAGAGAATTGTATGAGTTCCGGCTAAATGAAACAGCTGTGTATAGCTTATGATAAAGAAGTACAAGGCTAAGCGTGCGCCGAGTTTTCTTTGAAGCTAGTGCTACAGCAGATAAATACTCAGATTGTGTATACATACTCGTATTTGGAGCTCAATTCCGCGTAGCTTGCCAAGATATCAAGGTCTAACCACAGAAATAGTGGCACATAAACTATTATGGCCAACGACAGCGCTAGCATCCCCTAATGGATTTACAGACGTCAGTACTTCATGTTCATATCATTAAGTTATTTTCATCAGTTTGGTTGCGTCAGGTCAAAAAAATGTATCCGCTACGCAAGAAACATGACTCAGGACAAATATGTTGAAAGATTTAAAAGTATGGTTCTTGAAGTAAATAAATTAAGACTGAAAAACTAGAAAGGAGATGGAAGTGGTACAGGAAGAACTCTAGATAAGAACAGACTCGCTTAAAAATGAAAACATTCACATGCGCGCAGACTGACGACTTTTACGACCATTGCATAAAGTGGACGGTATCTTACAGGCGTATGAAGTCAGACCAGGCTAACATTGCTAATAGAGACATAGAAAGGCCCCAAGCCAGGGGAATTTGCAGTTCCACGAAAGTTCATCATCTACTACCACATACTAATCGATGACAGATGTTTGTATACAAAAAAATACAACATACTGGATGTTCACTTATTTGAAAGAAAAAAATGTCGAATCTGGTTATATTTTGACAAGAATCTGACTCAGAGCCCCACTGTATAACTGAAAGGCGCTCTGAGATAATTGAAATAGGAAATTTTATGTCGAAAGCCTCGGCGCGCTTGGAAAGCTGGGGCATTAATTGAGCACCTCATCACAAAAATTCCTGGTATACCAACGCCACCAACAATTGCTAATAATCAGTAGTGGTCGGCAAGGGCAATGCTGCACAAATACTAAGGAAGTAGCCCAGCCAAATTTAGGTTGCCAATCAGTGTTATACGTACGACAAATGTGGACAACTGAAATTTGTGACAGAAGGCGATGTAACGAAAAATTATAGCAGCATGAATACTCTGTCCTGAAAGAGTAGATCAAAGGAAAATCCCATGGCAAAATAAAATGGCCAAAGCAGTATGAGTATTCCACTAGCGAAACCAAAGGGTGTCGTGAAAGAGTTTTGGAAAACGACAGTTAGCTTTTGTCGCTAGAGAAATGTATATGTATATAAGCAGCATTTTCAGCAGCTGCTTAATGGAAATTAGGTAGAAAGCGGTAGGGAATCTAGAAAACGTAGATCCAGTAAGCACATAGTCGAGAGAAGGCTGATCTAAAGTGTGGAGCCATTTTAAGCTAGAGATATATCGAATATGACTGAAAACTTCAAGGGTGTATCCGGCATCCTCCATGATCTGAAGCTGTACTAAATTCCGACGCAGAAATTTCGGGTCAACCTTGTAAGCCATTCTGTGTATTGTGAGTCTCGTAATCGCCTCGAAAGTATTTAGGATAACGCAAAATAAGACAGATCTGAAATTAAATTAGGGATAGAAGTATTACATGTAGCCAACAAAAATATAGCATCTGCTCCTTATTTATGACAAAACGTCACTGCCTGCAAGGACTATAATCTCTCGACTTAGTGGGAAATTGACGAATATTGACTGTAGTTCCTACTTCGATTTGGCAATGCAACAAGAATTAAAATTTCTTACTCGCGAAATCGCAGATGATGCTCTATAAAATTCTGACATTGTCTACGCTACAGCGCTCTGCACTCTATGATAAACAAACAAGCGGATCTGATCTTGGTGCCTTGTGCGATGATAGTGAATACAGGTGAAGGCACAACTCTGAATTCTGTGAGCTGCATGAAGATGTTTATAAAGTCCAGCTTTTTAAAATAAAAATACTTGTCAGTCAAATCCGTTTGCATGGATTTGTGAGTACCTCCCCATGATAATATGAGAATAACAAGGTGAATTTCGAAAAGCAAGACTGAATAAATTTTAAACCGAAAATTGCGAAAATTCTTATTGTCGTTGCGTCAAAGGTGTCAAAATCGCAGTCTAGAAATTGCGTATGAGAAAGGGAAGAGCTATACAGAGCCATTGACATCTTCAAGTGCAACGTTGTTAACTTACTTGTCCTGAAAAATGTGAATCTGGTGGACAAGATTGCATCTTTATATCCTCTCTTTCTAGACTGAATGAACGTTGGGATGACACATTACTACCAATGGGTGGCCGTGGTGTAGTGGTACTAGCAATCGCTTCTCACTCGGAAGGTCAAGGTTCGAATCCTAGCCACGGCAAGTTTTCATTTGTGCAATTGGAACTCAGTCAGAAAAATCTGCGTGTGAAGGCATAACACTGACATGTAGGTTTGGCTGTTGTAGGGTTTTCAAGCACAAAACAACCGTTAAAATTCACAACCTCACCATTCCGAGTGAAGAAAAATCTCTCCGTCCTATTCGGACTCCCACCCCTGGAGAGTCAATATCGAAACCAAACACACCTGAGTTTCAAACCACTACATCACAAACTTTCCTTTCTCCTCCTTCTACCTTTCCGCCCGCGCCCTGGCAACAGTGTAAGGGTATTCATAACCCCTTTGGCGCGCGTAAATTATAAAAAAAAAAAAAAAAAAAAAAATCCATCAGAAATGCTCCAGTGCGTCTCTGACCGTAACCGTAAATGAACACTTACGGCAAGAAGTGGGTACTTGTCAACCTGATCCACCCTGGTATGCATCTCAGAAATCAGAACAAGAAGAATTTTAAGATAAACAGCAGGGCTGTCCTGAGCAGTAAATGACAATATTGATCTACAAAAATCACGGAGGTATACGCAAGAGAAATATAATTGTGATGAAGACAAAAACCGCTTCAGAACAATTGAGTCAAAGCAAAATATATGCTCAGTGAAGTAGATTTTATATGAGACTTTCTTCATCCCTGTCTGGACACTGTCAAGAGCGGATTAAAGCTCCCTGATTTTTCTAAAACGATTAGGATGGTTAGGTCACGCAGAGAGCACGGATACCATGAAGAATCTTCGACTCCACCGCAGCATAGAAAAACCTAACCTAAGATGGTGCACGTACATAGCTAAGGAGAACCTCAATCAACTTGGCGTTCGTAGCCGGAAGCAATTTTCCTGGGATCAAGCTGGGTGTAGAGGTCCAGTCTGTAGTGATGGCACTACAAGTGAATTGGAAAATATGAGGAGCTAAAAATGATGGAAAAGCAGTTCCAAATCGCTTTTTCTACAAAAACTTCTATAAAAACTTTCAAACCTCTTTCATTTAAAGGCAGTTCAATCCTTTTCAATGTCACTCTACCCTTAAAAGATTCACCCTCTTTTTCCTTTCGCATTTTCTTTTTCCCTTATTGCTTGTTTACAATTTCATCCACGTGGTGAACTGTCAAACAAGTCATCTGCATTTCGGGAAAGTTTATTGTTTGCATTTCATTTGCCATGGACCCCGGAATTTGTTATATTAAGCCGCAGTAAGTACACTATTTTCTCATCCTACCATCACAAAGCCTACACTTACCCATTACACCTTCAGGTACGTAATTCCCGACGTGAAAATCACACTTGCTGAGGAGGCAAACTCCAATAATGAGAAAGGCGCCAACAAGAGGCCATTGGAAGATGGAACTCTTGAATCTGAGGAACCCAGCAAGTTTGCCAGACGTGATAAAAGTGGTAAAAAAGATCGCAAGAGAGGGCAAAACAAGGTACATGCAACAGATTTATTTACTAATAAAGCTGGTGACAAAATCTCATTTTTAGCATCGTCCAGTTTATAAAGAAGATCGCACACTTCATTTATGCCACTCGTTAGTCAATGGCCCAGCTGGAAACAAGTGCACATATCCAAACTGTCGATATGTGCATGACCTGGAAAAGTATTTAGAGTCCAAGCCTAAGGATATTGCAGAGACTTGCCAAATCTACAAACTAAAAGGTTTCTGCCCCCGAGGGCTTACTTGTCGTTTCGCTAGTGTGCACTTGGATGAGAATAGAAACAACTTGAAGGCAGATTTTTATAATGAAAACGCTCCAGCGACTTCGTTCAATGGGATCTCATCAGGTAGGCAGGCACTCATACAGTTCTGAGGATTTCTCTTCACCTGTTGTCTTTTTTGTTTTTAGAGCTTCAAGTGAAATTAAGAAAACGTGAATATGACTTCAGCAAGGCAATTAAGGTCCTTCAAGACTATGACCGACAGAAGGCTGAAAAAAAGAAGGCTTCTGCTGAACAACCAAAAGAAAAAAATGGCGATGAAGACATTCAAATAGAAGAAAAACCATCTGGGTGTATAGTGGACGACGAAACACCAGGACGTGATGCAGTGACAAAGAAAAACGTAGACTTTTCTAATAAGCTTATTCTAAGCCCTCTGACAACCGTGGGGAATCTACCATTTCGGAGAATTTGCAAGGAATTCGGTGCTGATATAACGTGTGGTGAAATGGCTTGTGCTGTGCCATTGGTTAAGGGACTCACACAAGAGTGGGCATTGACAAAACGCCACGAATGCGAGGATATTTTCGGCGTGCAACTTTGTGGGAATAGCCCACAACTTATCGCCCAAGCTGCACAGCTTCTGCATGAAACGGCAAGAGTCGACTATGTAGATCTAAATATTGGTTGTCCCATTGATTTGATTTATCAGCAAGGTGGAGGAAGTGCCCTGATGAGAAGAGTTAATATTCTCGAGGCGACTGTGAGTAGTTGTTCAGCTTTGCTTGGAGCGACGCCTTTCACAGTCAAGATGAGGACTGGAGTTTATGCAGATAAGAGTGTGGCACACGAATTGATGCCAAAAGTTGAACAGTGGGGTGCTGGTGCTGTCACAGTGAGTACCTTCGCCAATGTAAAATTTTTTTAAGTTTGGTTTACCCTTAGATTCATGGCCGGTCAAGAGAGCAAAGGTATACGAAGAATGCCAACTGGGAGTACATCGAAGAATGTGCGTCCAAGGTGAAGAGTATTCCTGTCATAGGCAACGGTGATATCCTCAGTTATGAGGATTATAACGAGAAGAAGGTAATTCAGCATTTGTTTGCCTTGTACTTACTAACTGAGTCGTATTTGTTGTTTTTTTGTTTTATAAGAAACTCGCTCCCCATGTGTCGTCTGTGATGATTGGTCGTGGCGCGCTCATCAAGCCGTGGATTTTTAAAGAAATCAAAGAACAACACGCCTGGGATCCTACCAGTTCCGAACGTTTTGAGCTACTTAAGAAGTATGTCTACTACGGCTTAGAACACTGGGGTTCCGACACAAAAGGCGTAGAAAACACACGTCGATTCCTGCTAGAATGGCAATCATTTCTCTATCGTTACATCCCAGTGAGTTTGCTCGAGCATCCACCGCAAAAAATCAACCAAAGACCCCAGAAATACCGTGGTAGAGACGAAATGGAAACCTTACTGAGTTCGCCCAACTCTTCCGACTGGATTAAGATAAGTGAAATGATGCTTGGCCCTGTCCCAGATGGTTTCTCTTTCCTGCCAAAGCATAAAGCCAATTCTTATTGAAATGAAAAATACACATACAAAGTTTTTTGTTTTTAGAAAATTACAGTTCACTTTATTTATTCTTTTTTAATATAACTCAAAGCTTCCTCGACATCAGTCTTGGAGCCTAAGAAAATCGGTTGCCTTTCATGGATCTTCTGCGGCACAACATCGAGAATATCGATCTTTCCATTGCTAGCCAAGCCGCCGGCTTGTGTCATAAGGAAAGCCATTGGATTGCATTCGTACAAGAGGCGAAGTTTGCCATTTGGAGAAGACTTGGTTGCAGGGTAAATGAAGATTCCACCGTACTTAATAGTTCTGTGTACATCAGCGACCATACTGCCTACATAACGAGCACCATATGGGGTACCCTTAGTTGGATCCTTTTTAGCTTGAATGTAGTTCAATAAACCCTGTTCCCAAGTGGCTGCATAACCTTCATTGATGGAGTAAATTTTACCCTTCGCTGGAACTCTCATATTCGGTTCAGTAAGAATGAATTCTCCAATCGACGGATCGTATGTGAAACCATTTACACCATTGCCCAAGCTGAGAACAATAGCAGTAGCTGATCCATAGAGAGCATATCCAGCAGCGACGATTTTATTACCTGGCTGCAGAGCGTCAGCGATAGTAGGAGCACCTTCACTTACCTTCCTATAGATGGCAAAAATTGAACCAATCGATACCAAACAATCGATGTTGGAAGATCCATCCAATGGGTCAAAAGTGACGATGTATTTGCCTTGGCGTTCTACTTCGACTTCGATGATATTCTCATTCTCCTCAGACACCATCAAGCAGGTGGTATATGAAGATTTTAACATGTTAATAAACAAATCATTCGATAGGACATCTAGCTTTTTAACTTCCTCTCCTTGGACGTTAGTTTCTCCAGCGATTCCATGAAGCTTAGCTATGCCAGCTTTACGTACCGCTGATGCGATGGCTTTAATGGCAGTTTGGATGCAATTTAACAGTTGAGATAGATCACCGGTGGCATGTTTGAATTTTCGTTGTTCCTGCAGCACGAAACGGGTGAGAGTCATGCAGTTGGTATCGAAAGCGGCTCCTTGTTGGGTCATTGCGCCTGTTAAAGAGAGTTTTGTTTTAGTTTTCAATTTCGAATAGAAGAAACCAAGAAATAAGAGAAAATCACACACAAAGTGGAGTACCACAAGGACAGTACCACTTGTAGGACAACTTCTAGTTAGAAGACATGGCTAGCAAAACACACGCAAAGGAAAACGAAAAAGTACTTATTCTAAAGCAATAGTAAGCAAAATTAAAACTGTAGTATTATTAGTGACAAAACAAAACAAATTAAAGAGTCTTAGTCTAGAGGGTTAGGGTTTAGGGAGTACTTAAAGAGGATAGGAGAGAAGGTTTTCAATATTAGCCACAACGTTAAAGGAATAAAAAAGAAAATAAACAAAAATAAGTGCACAAACATAACGTAGTCACATTCAGCACTTACTGTTCTGTGTATCAGCCATGGTTTCTTATTTAACGGTGTATCTAAATTAAATGATAAATAAAAAATTTAATAAGTTTCTCTAATTGTGAAGGACTCACATATGAACATACAAGATTGTCAAGACTTTTGGAAGGAAAATGGGAAGAAGATTTGTAGGATGGGAGAGAAATAAGTTACATTGCCAATGTTAATTATCAGGATGAGTTGGAACATTTTCTTCTAACTATGTGTGAGATATTAAAAGTTAAGAAACCCATGTTCACTGCTCCGTATCTGATCTGGTAGTTGAGCGCGTTCATCATTTGTATATCAGGGCACCTTGGGATACTTAAAGGATTGGCGCGCTTTTCACTTAGTAGCCAATCAATTCAGCGGGCCTGAACAAGCCTGAAATGAATACCAACCTCCTACTGGTGTGTGAAGCAAAACATGGGGATCTTAGTCAACTAAAAATGTCACTTATACCAGTCGTATCCTTCCGCTGTGACCCTCGTTTATGAAGAACAAACGAGAGAGGAAGATCATGGTGATGTCTTTAACTAGATCGCACTCAATACAGCTGTCTTAACAAAGAATAATTACCTCACTTTCCTTCTTAAACAATTTCTTTTATTTAGTACGTAATCACGAAGTAAACAAATCAATCTGGCATAGTAGTGTCAATGAGTCGGTTTCTTTATATAAAACATCGTTCCAAGACTGCTTTAACATATAAATATGAGTAACGACACTTTTTATTGGTATCTAGAGCTAGACAATTTGTGGTCACATATGTTCTGTGGCTTACACTTGACCCTTTTTGGTTTAAAAGGGTGATAAACAACTTTTTTTATGTTTCTTTTTTTTTTTTTTTAATTAGTTGATAAGCAACGACATTCCTTTGTCATTCAAATGAAATACTTTGTGGTAGGCGATTTTACTTTCAACCTACAAGTAGGTTTCCCTTATCAACTGATCGAAGTCCATAATCGAAACATGCAATGAGACACAGTATATTTAGCACCAACCGGCTTGGAACGAGTATTCCAGTTTAACTGTGAGCTAATCTGGTTAAGCAAATGCAGCAAGGAAATTCGTAGTGTACTCGTATGTAGTTTGCATACATAGTCGAAGTTCGTTGCACTGAGTAAAAAGCGAAGAGCGGAGTTCGATTAATGTAGATGTGAATGTGGCATGATTCCCCCGCGAAGTGGTTTTGGAGAAAATGTTTTTACAATCAACCAGTCTAGAAGTACGGCGTGCAGTCAAAAACCTAATAAAATAGCCGAAATGGGCGCGGCCTGAACTTGCAGTATTCTCCAATGGTTTTTCAGGTTAAGCCTGACCGGTTAAGCTTGAAAGATTTTGGTAAAGTAAGTGTGGCATGTGGGTTTATCTCCCCATTCCGCTGAGCGTTGAATACTTGAAGTGAATTGGAAAAAAGTTACAGCAGTTTAGTCAAAGGCTTTAATGATCTAAGCTGAATTTACATATTTCAATACGTAATCAGTGTACTGACTTGGAACATTAGCCCTTGGTTTATGTCCAGTAACTTTGTTTCAGTCTTCTTTGGATAAAATAAATGTATGGGAGATTGTAGGAGCTGTAATTAGCCTTGCTAATCGTGGTTTTAAGCTTGAAAATAAAAGAACCGTCCCCCTGATGCTAATGTATTTGCAATTCTACAATAAATTGTTACCATTCCTGGCATAACTCTGGACCAATTTTTATTTTTCAAACTACTACGTTAATAGATTTCGACTAGTACTTTTTAGTCTCTGGTTTTTAACGTAAACCACCTGTCATGTAGACTTATGTTTTACGGGATGCCCATACATCCATGGGAGGAAAGATACGCCTTGCCATCGCTTACCTACATTAATAGTATTGGGTCTACAAGTAAGTTTCCAGCGTTTTTTTCCAAAATTTGAAGTTTTATTATGAAAACATAGTTACAATGCTTTATTCAAAGTATCGTCCATCGGAAGCTACAACTTTCCCCCATCTTTCTGGCAATTTATAAATTCCGGACCAAAAAAATTTCTCGTCTTTCGAGCCCAAGAACGTATCGAGCCAATTTTTGATTTCCTCTACTGAGCTGAAGCGTATTCCCGTAAGAGCGTTCTGCATCGAACGAAACAAGTGGTAGTCAGATGGTGCCAAGTATGGACTGTAAGGCGGGTGAGGCAGAATTTCCCATCCACTATTTGCCAAATAGTTTTTCACCGAAACCGCAACATGTGGCCGTGCGTTGTCGTGATGAAAAATGACGGACTCATGCCTGGTCTTATATTCTGGCCGTTTTTCTTTTAATGCCCACTTCAAACGAATTAGTTGGGTTCGATATAATGGGCCTTTGATGGTTTCACCACTCGGAAGCAGTTCGTAGTATACGACAGCCTTTTGATCCCACCATATGCAGAGCATGACCTTATTCACGTGAATATTTCGTTTCGGCGTCGATTGGGCGGGCTCGCCGGGCTTTGTATACGATTTTCTGCGTTTAGGATTATCATAATAAATCCATTTCTCATCACCAGTGACAATACGATGCAAAAATGATTTATTTATATACCGCTGCAGTAACATTTAGGACATGCAAAATCGCCGTTCAACGTTTCTTGGCTTCAATTCGTACGGCACCCAGTTTCCAACTTTTTGAATTAATCCCAGTGCTTTTAGGCGCAGGAAAACGGCTTGTTGCGTGACGCCCAATGATGCAGCAAGTTCTTCTTGAATCTGACACGGATCCTCATCCAGTAAAGCGTCCAATTCCTCGTCTTCAAAACTTTTCGGCTTTCCAGGGCGATCTTCGTCTTCAACTCCAAAATCACCACTTTTGAACCGTTTGAACCACTCGCGGCACTTCGATTCACCAATACATTCCGCCCCATAAGTTTCCGAAAGCAAACGATAGGCCTCAGCCGCACTTTCCTTCATATTAAAGAATAAAAGCAGCGCTTCCCGCAAATGACGTTTATTTGGCTGGAAACTTGCCATGATTTTGCTCGATAAAGTGTACGACACCGATAGAACTGCTCAAATACAACGCTGCAAAGTTGTTGACAGATACAAAACCTACAAATAAAACACATGGGATCTGACATTTCTGCCCCGGATCCGCTGGTGGCGCCATCTCTGACAAACGCTGGAAACTTACTTGTAGACCCAATATAATACCAAAGCAGAACTTGTGTTAGAGGCACAAGTTCCACCCTTGGTATGGGTCGAGGCCGATCTAAAACCTCTTACTGCTCTTAGGGTCACAGCACCCAGTACTTATTTGCTACTCTACAATGGGTCAAACCAAAAGGAAAACCCTCCCCGCGATTGGGGTTTAAACCACAGCCACCATGACGCTCTCACAAGTAGGTCTACCTCAACAAGTCAGGCTCGGACCGAAACTCGGGGGGCTCCTGACTCCCATAGTACCGTGATTTAAGTCCTGGTAGGGACTACCAGTGGTCCTGCCGCCAACAAGACCTATGACCGTAACTGTAACTGGTCAAATCGTAGCAACCTTCGGTGGTGTCACCTGAAGATGTTTACGACAAGACCAGTAATATGCTCTGCCACAGCTTTTTATTAGACAACGTCATTGATGGGCGAAGCCTTGATAATTGGGCGGGGGCCCTTCGACTAGTATTGGAAAAATTACGAAAAACTCCAGAGTTACAGAGATCCTAGGGTTAACCGAACGATAGCGAAATGTTGCTTCTTCAAGTCGAGTCGGCCAACGGAGCAAAATGCTGAATTGGGCAACTAATCGCCTAGACAATATAGTAGTTATCTCCACTTTGTTTTTTCTCGCATAACTCTAAGAATTGACTTTTTTACAAAGTGAAGAGTGGCGGCATCTTTAGGAGCACTGCCGCGCAGATCATGATTCAAAATATAAATTAGACTTAAAAAATATGTTTTTTTTTTAGAGGTTTAGTTTTTAAACTGGCAACACTGTTTCTACAGATTTGACAGTTGACAGTTGAAAGTTGATTTGTGGTTGGTACGTTTTGTCATGGTTCGGTTCGCCAAACTTATCGTGCGCTACGTCTACTTTACGGTCGACATAATCGTCCATCTGGGCAAGTTATTCGGAACACGATGAATCGTTTTCACACCACATACACTCTAGTGGATAATACGCATTCCCAAACACGACAAACAGTCCGAACAGAAGAAGTTATTGACGTTATGGAGCGCAGTGTTGAGGAGAATCCGAATGAGTCGATTCGCCATCGTACACAGCAATTGGAGCTGTGCCCCATCCACTTTGCGGAAGATTTTACAGAAATATCTTGGCTTAAACGCTTTTAAGATCCAGCTTGTGCAAAAGTTGAAAGCACGTGACCATTATACGCGTCTTAGATTCAGTGAATGGGCCGAAAACATGATTCAGCTTGATCCTCATTTTCAAACAAGCAAAATTGCCGAATTTGGAGTGGAGAAAACCCAGAAGCCTTTGTCGAGACGCCCTTACAACCATTAAGACGCACTGTTTGGTATGCTTTATGGGCTGGTGGAACCATTGGCCCATATTTTTTTAAGGACGATGCCGTCAATGGAGAGCTCTATTGAAACATGATTTCTGACTTCTTCGTTACTCAGTTGAATGGCATTGATGTGACAGAGCTTTGGTTTCAACAAGATGGCACAAGATGGGAAACATTTCCTGAGCGCATAATTTCGCGTAATAGATCTGTGAACTGGCCTCCACGATCCTGTGATCTCACACCTTTAGATTACTTTCTTTAGAGGTATGTGAATTCACCAGTCCATGCCTATAAACCAGAGACGTTGCACGATTTGGAAGTCAACATTCGCCGTGTTATTGCTGATTTACGGCCCCAGTTGCTCGATAAAGTTGTCGAAAATTGGACTTCACGATTGCGCTTCATTCGAGCTAGCCGTGGCGCGCATATGCCCTATATCATATCTAAATACAAATGGCGTAAAATTATCTATTAAATAAAGCTAATATCATAGACATTAACATTATTTCATGTTGAATTTGTATATCTCTAAAAAAAACATATGGCAAACTCTGCTAATACTTCTTCAACCCTTTGAACTGTTCACAAATGATATGTAAAAACGCCACTCATACTTTCGGATTGACTTGGGTTATATTCTCTTAGGATGTGAAGTATTAAAAACCATTGGAGACGTTCACTTTAACAGGAAGTTCTTGGCGTGACCCATCATCACAGTCACATCCGTGGCTTAAGTGATAGTGGACTGGCTTCCAAATCGGAAGATTCGGTGTTCGAATCCCAGCCTCGCCCGAAAGACAAATCATCCATTTTTTCAGTTAACGAAAATCAAGTAAGACGAGTAGTTGACTAGAAATCAACATCAAGCCAACTTTCACTAAGAATTTAGTCTTCCCATTAAATGTTGGATGCCACCCATGGAGCGAAATAACCACTGAGCCCAAAATCTTTCTTTCTCTCTCTATCCTATCTTCCAAAAAACTTAACACATGCTGAGGCATTATAAGTGTATTCATACCCACTTGAGTGTTAAGTTCTTTAAAAAAAAAAATATATATTGGAATAGATGCCCATGGCAATAGAAAATGTCTTCCAATAAGGACGTCGAACTTTGACAGCTGATAGCAGCCATATTGTTGAAGCTACATCTGTCAAATGCTAAATCATCATGGACGGATATTGCGTTCAATAACACGTGCAAATGATAAAATTGTTTTATCAAAATGGGTATTCTGTTCGGGCAACGTTCCACGCGCTTCGCCCATTTTACGGTCGCCATAATTGTCCTACCGAGAGGACTATTCGCAGTGGGATGGATAAATATGTGTCCATTGGTTCGGTAAACGATAAACCAACACCCGTACGTCGACGAAACGCAAGATCTGCTGAAAACATCGCCGCTGTCCGTGTGAGTGTGCAAGAGAATCCGAGACAGTCGATTTCGCGTCGCTCACAAGAACTCGGTCTTTCGCAGACCACAACTTGGCGAATTTTGCATCGTGACTTGGGCCTGCACCCGTATAAAATTGAACTGACCCAGGAGCTGAAGGTAAACGACCATAGACAACGACTTGTGTTCGCTGAATTGACTTTAGGGCAGTTGGAAACCGACCCTAATCTTCATCGAAAAATCATCTGCAGCGATGAGGCCCATTCCTGGATGAATGGGTACGTCAACAAACAAAATTGTCGATTTTGGGACGATACCAGTCCACATGAGATCCAAGAGCGTCCAATACATCCCGAAAAAGTCACTGTTTGGTGTGGATTTTGGGCTCACGGCATCATGGGTCCATATTTCTTTGAGAGTGCCGTCGGTCACCGTCACCATAGCGAGCGATATGGGCCGATGCTTACTAACTTCTTCTGATTTGAATTGAATGATATGGATATTAACAACGTGTGGTTTCAACAGGACGGCGCTACGGGATACACAGCTCACGCCACATTGAAAATTCTGCATGAGCGATTCGAGGGCATGGTCCACGTGGAGGTGATGTGAACTGGCCACCGAGATCGTGCGATTTGACCCCGTTAGACTTTTTCTTGTGGGATTTTCTGAAGTCGCAGGTCTATGCGAATAAGCCACAAACTGCAGCTTCCCTCAAAGCCAACATAACCCATGCCATCGGTCAATTTTTGCGCCAGAGTCATGGAAAATAATTGGATATTTCGGATGCGCGCCACCCAGAGAAACCGCGGCGGAAATTTGGACGATGTTATATTCCATACATAATGGCATCGATAGGCCTTCAAATGAATAAAAAATTTCGATAATATCTCAGACATACTTTGTTTTATTTAAATTTACATTTAAGGAAGCGCTTAATAAGAGACCCTTTAGTTCGCTTAGGAATCTTTAACTCGACGTTTCGCGTTGTTAAATCTATCGTATTAAGTATAGTTAGACTGTGTGATTCTCCCGTTGAATTTCTCATCCCGAAACCATTTCTTCCATGGCAGCCTACGTTTCAGTTTATATGCATTTTTATTCTCAATCATTAATTAATTCTTAAATTTGGCAGCCTACGTATTCATAGCTCAATTCCCTGATGTGCCCACTTGATGTTCTATTTAAAAGGTCATCGCTCTAGACCAGATAGGTCTAGAAACTGATGTGTCTTATCTGGTTCGTTCCTTAATACTTAATTCATTACAGTCCTAGGAGCCAAAAATTTGGACGAAATAAAGACATAGTCCTTCAACGCCGTTCCCACTTATAGTATGAATGTGTTGAAATGAAAACTTTTTTTTTCAGGAATCGGACACAAAGGTGGCCTGCAGTTCTTATCAAAACCTGCGTAGTACTTAGGTTTCGGAACACCAAAGACTGACGAGGAATGGAAAATGAATCTACAAGTAAGGGAGTGGAAATAGGGAGTCAATAGTCATAATAGACGCACAAATTGGAAATATTTAAACAATTATCAACGAATAAATCTACGAGTACATGGGATTAAGTTAATAAAAATAATGAAATGATCAAAATGGACTAAGGAAAAGTGCACAGAAATCCACTGATATTGTATTATACCTGAAGCTTGTTTTCCAAAGAAATGTCATCAAACCTGTTTCAGTGTTCAACTCCAATGCAACCTTGTCAAGAGAAATATTCCAAATATATATAACACTTGTTTCGGCCTGAATTTCCGAATTCGAAAATTAGCATTTAGTATGTTTGACAACATTCAAATCTGGGCTTGGTAGCTGAACTATTCGTATCTGCGTCATAAGCTATCGTCAACGAACTCTGTCATCATATGGTTTATTGTAAAAACGCGCCTCTCTTAAGATCACATGAGATGATGGAAAACTACACCACACATCCATTGAGAATCAAAATCGGTCTATTTCTAATTTGAAAATACAAAAATCTAAGCGATAACCCCCCAACATCTACAGCCGATTTCGTCATCTGCTGCCGAAGACCTAACACAAAACTCTTATCACTTGTCACTTCGGAACTTCTTTTTTATTTTTGTTGAAAGACTCCAAAATGAAATCAAATGTTGTTTTGTTCGAACCGCATATTATTAAAGACCAAACCGGACCAAATCAAGCGTTTCATGTTCTAAAACAGCCCACTGGGTATCAAGAGCAAAAGGTCAAAGCGCTCTCTGGTTCTAGATACGTAAGCAACAATAAAAAAAAAATTTAAAAAACTAAACGAACTGAACTTCCTGAACACCCACTACAACAAAACGTACCGCATGCGATTTTTGTAACAATTTTTTTTTTTATCGCCAAAAATAGCTCTTTTCGGAAACACGCGTATCCAACAAAAGATATCAGCGATTCCGACAACATGAAGAACTCTCACTTTTTATCGAGTGAATTCGAAATAACTCGTCGTTCGTGCCCATCTCATTTCGGCGACCGTGAATTTGTGTGGAGCGAGTACTATCAATTGTATCCAGATAATAAAAGTATCTTAAATCAACCCAGGTAGGTGGGTACTTACCTCTTCTTAAATAGCTTTGAAGTGTTAAAACTAAAAAAAAAAAAAAAATTGATTTAAGAAAATTTGGCTATAAATACTCGCGCGTCTGGAGGAAGATAGCCAAGGCGAGTCTAAATCGTCTGAACGAGCTGAAGAGACTGAATTTCTGAATTTCTGCGTATTTTTCGGGCTGACTTTCCAAGTGTGGAAATGAAAACATGAAACGTACGAGTATCTCTATAGCGAACAAATTTTCGAAAGAGAGATTTTTTGTTTTTTCCGATTTTCAGTAGAAGGGGCCGTAGAACGACAGACAGATAACACTGGAATAGAGCAGGCTCATTAAATTTTGTTGTTTTTGTATCTCAAACGAGTCAGATAGTACACATCAGTAGACAAACATGGCTAGAAGAGATATATGTGTATACATACCTACGAGCATGTATCTATAAATATGTACATACATGCAAAACAGACGAGAAATAGCAATACTGGCGATAGTTTCAAGCCGGTTATACAGCCAGAAATATTGGGAAACATATTGTGGATGCATGAAATACCTCAAAACAGAGGCCGGTGGTGGGTTCGTTTTCGCTAAATGTCAAATTCTGATAACAAAGCTACTAAGAGAGTCGAGCCCCCTCTTGACTCAATGTGCGATAATTTTGTGGGCGCATTGGGTGATGATTGGTAAGCATATTTTAAAATATGTGCTCCGTCAACACTATGCGGACTTTGGGAACAGATGTCTTTCTGGCAAGTCTGTGAGAAAATAATTTAGTAAGATTCAACTTATAGATTACCACCAAGCAGTACCTACACCTGAGATCATATCTGAATGTTGCAGTGGATGTTTTTTCTACACTATTCAGCAATCCAAAAAAGGGAACAAATTCCCACTTGTTCCTGCTGGAAAACAAATATCGAATAGCAATCTACAATTAATAGATTTTATTTTCTATAAGTAACAACAGATTGCGCTTTGTTCCGCTTACACTTGAGTGCGTCGAATCTTCAATGGGACGAATCTACTTTCGCACTCGTGTAGTAGCTAGAGTACTTAAAGATCTCAACATACATAAATCCGCTGGTCCAGATGGTATATGTCCCCTTCTTCTGAAGAGGTGTTCTTCCTCGCTGACAAAACCACTGCGTAAGCTTTTTCATAAATCCTACTCTTTAAGACTTTTTCCGAGGAGATGGAAAACAGCGTCCAGCCCGTCCCTAAAAAAGGCAAATCTTTTTCACTCTCCTCCTACAGACCCATTGCACTTACGTAGCTTCTTTCTAAGGTGATGGAAACGATGATAAACCGTCAGCTCATGTAATATCTCGAAACACGGAAAATTCTCAATGACCGGCAGTACGGTTTTCGTAGCAACAGGTCCACTGGTGATCTGATGGGATGTCTCACCGAAAAGTAGAACCAAAGTCTACACCAAACTGGCTAAAGCGAGATATTGGGTCTATATTCGTGCGGTTTGCTAAGAGATGGCGTAACTTGTATTATTCCATTGGAACATGCGTTGGAAAGCTACTGTCATTGTACGTCATGTCATTCATTTGAAGCGTAAACAACAATAACTTTTTCTTCATTCAAATATGTCGAACTTTGTGCCTGAAAAAGTGTTTTTGCGGGGAGTTCTTCTTCATGAAGAAAACTGCTGCCGAAAGTCATCGTATTTTGGTGGAAGTTTATGGTGAACATGCGCTAGCTCAGCGAACGTGCCAAAAGTGGTTTGCACGATTTAAAAGTGGTGATTTTGGCTTGGAAGACGATGAACGTCCTGGGCAGCCAAAAAAGTTTGAAGATGAAGAACTGGAAGCTTTACTCTATGAAGATTATTGCCAAACACAAAAAGAGCTCGCAGAATCTTTGGGTGTCACTCAAGCAGCCATTTCAAAACGTTTAAAAGCAGCTGGATATATTCAAAAGCAAGGAAATTGGGTTCCACATGAACTCAAGCCGAGAGACATCGAAAGGCGGTCCGAAATGCTGCTGGAACGCCACAAAAGGAAGACATTTTTGCATCGGATTGTTACTGGTGATGAAAAATGGATCCATTACGACAACCCCAAGCGCAAAAAATCATATGTGAAACCCAGCCAACCAGCCAAAACAACGGCAAAGCCGAATATCCATGGCGCGAAGGTAATGCTCTGTATTTGGTGGGATCAGATGAGTGTCCTGTATTATGATCTGCTAAAACCGGGTGAAACCTTAATGGACAACGCTACCGAACACAATTAATCCGTTTGAAGAGATCAGTGGTTGAAAAACGCTCGGAATATGCGACCAGATACGAGGCAATAATTTTCCATCATGGCAACGCTCGGCCCCTCGTAGCTATTCCGGTTAAGAACTATTTGGAAAACAGTGGATGGAAAGTCTTACCCCACCCGCCTTATAGCCCAGACCTTGCCCCTTCTGACTACCATTTGTTCCGGTCGATGCAGAACGCCCTCACTGACATACGGTTCACATCAGAGCAGAATATCAAAAATTGGCTTGATTCATTCTTGGCTGCCAGGCCGGCGCAGTTCTTTTGGGATGGGATCCACAAATAGCCAGAAAGATGGGAAAAAGTCATAGCTTCAGACGGGCAATACTTTGAATAATGCTATTGTACATGTTTGTCTTAAATAAACGTTCAAATTTTGAAAAAAACCGCACGGATTAAGTTATATACCCAATAGTTGCACTTGATATTTCTAATGCATTTGACAGAGTTTGGCATCAGGCTCTTTTGTCGAAAATGCGTGCTTTTGGGATCGATGATTCTCTTCTTCAATAGATTGGAAATTACCTTTTGGAACGTTCAATTCAAGTTGTCTTGGATGGTTTCAAGTCTGATATTCACACAATAAATGCTGGCGTGCCTCAGGGCTCCATTCGGTCTCCGACACTCTTTTTAATTATTATCAATGATCTCTTGTCTGCCACTTCTAATCCAATATATTCCTTAGCTGATGACAGTACTCTATGTTTTTCATATTCGTTTCCGGATTCCGTCCCTGCTATATTAAGCTCATTAAATTCCGATATCAACAGTGTAACCAATTGGGGAACTATCAACCGAGTGTAAGAAATACTTTTCCACTTCTGACCTGGCCTCAATATATAGGGCATTCATCCGCCCAAAATTGGAGTACAATGCACACATCTGGTCAGATGCGCCTAAAACATCTCTGCACCTGCTAGATAGGATTCAAAACCGTGCGATAAAACTCATAGGCGATGCTAATATCACCCAGTCAATCGACACCCTCGAACACCGACGAAATGTCTCGTGTCTCCCGTTGTTCTATCGCTATTTCCACCACCAGTGCTCCATAGAAATCGCAAGAAGCATTCCGCTCCTTCGAACCTTCAACCGTAGCACACGTCTCGCTATGAATGCTCATCAGTATACCCTCAAGCTAACTTTCGGACGTACTCTGAATTATCGTGATTCGTTCCTAAGCCGAACAACTTGCTTGTGGAGTGCCTTGGCGAGCTCTCTATATCCTAGTCATTATAACATTCAGACATTTAAAACCAACGTACATCGGTACCTATGTTTTTTTCCTCCCTAATTTTAGTCGCCCGCGTTGTGTGCAAACATTTTAAGGGTATCTTGAGCACGCGCTACTAAAAAATATGGTTAACAGATCTTTCTATTTGAATTTATTATATAAAACTTACACAGGTATCGGGAGAGTGTCCTTTTTAAAATTCCACCACTGGCACCTGCAACTCCTTTAACTGTTCGTTATTTAAATTTTAATTTTTAAGGCAAACCGTCGTATAACAGTAGCAAAACCAGTCAATAGAGCTATTTTGGAATGAGTTGAGGATAACAATATTATTCCGGACAATCGGTTTCGCTTGACACTATTCACGCGGCGTCGAAATTGATCTCCAACACGTGAGGGTATTAAAGCCTGGTTGGGCTTTAAACAGGGGGCGGTAATCTCTCCGATATTGTTAAATGCTACACGAGTGATCTAGTAGGTCCGTTCATTCACGCTATTGCGTACGCAGATGATTTAATGGCGTACAGATCAGATCCATAAATTGAGGTCATCAGCAGACTTTTGCAGCATGACTTCCATCACATTAAAGGTATTGCCAGGATTGGAAATTAAAAATCAATTTAAAAAGAATGAAAAGATCTGATTTAGAACTCCACTGAGATGGGCTTCTTGGGATACCAGAAGCAACTGGCGAAATTTAGCCATTACGGATAAGCATGGTCAGGCATTTTCCGTGAGAAGCGTAGTTAGCTTGGTATCTAATTTGACAAGTATTTGTATTTTAACAAACATTTACATTTCTTATCGGGGCCAAAAAGGCTTTAGCCCTGACAAATAGACTGTTTCGCAGCAATCACTTTGACGCCAGGATTAAAGTCCTATTATACGTGGCTTTAGGAATGCTAATTATCACTTATGGCTGTCCCGTGTGGCTCAATGTAGCGCCGTACTAATGGAAACAATTCGGGTATTCGAGAGGCAATGTCTTAGGCCTGTACAGAACACCCGAGTCAGAGTACAAAAAATATTATACTAACAAGGCTCCATACAATGGGGCTCGCCTGAACGATTAATGTGACTCGAAGGTTCATTTCAAGAGCAATATTTACTAACTTTTACTTAAATCCTGCCATCCCTCGAGGGGCATAAGGGGTCAACAACGCCTGTGCGCTATCTTATTCGGATTTCCACAATGCTCTTCAACTCACCCCAGGTCTTTCACAGTAATCTCGAACCCTCTTCGACTTTTCTCCGCCCCATTTGCTTAGGCTGCCTCGCTCTTCTGTCTGACTGGGTGAGTGGATTTCACTGCATGGCATATTTTGCATTTGGGCCGTTTTCGCGTTTCCGTTTCCTCCTCCGTATGGTGACGTCTATAACTTCTTGACCCGTTCTCAGCTAAAGCTATTCATTGGAGATCCTTAAGATGTTACGTAGAAATCTATTTATGAAGGTTACTTATCTTCGATTACTTCGAGAACATTACTTTTCTAGATTTTTGATAGCATACCAAACACGCTTCAGTTTTCTCGATTCTGCTGCCCCCATCGAGTTCGAAGGCACCGTCGTCGTCGGCCGAGATGATGCTATTTAGGAAATTTTCGGCTTTCTCGACCTATTGTCCGGCAATGTTGATTGTGAATCCACCATTGGAGTTTGAAATGCTCAGGGCCGTTGTTTTTCCCACATTCACTACTTTGTTTGCATCAGCTTGGACATTTCGTGACATTTGGTGGAGATGCATTATTTTATCTGCAAGGAGGCAAAATCGTCACCGGAGCTTTGGTTTTTGAGGTAATACTCATATGTCATTGTCCACCTCGATCCTTGGTTTCTTTCAGTTAGTGCTGCTCGAAGTACCTACATCGCTGATGATTACCAGGAATAAGAACGTTGAAAGTATACAGCCACTATGGACTTCAAAGTCGTCTGACACCTTACCATTGTACAGAACGTTACACTTACCACCCTCGTAAGCAGCCTTAATAGCAGCTATGAGTTTTCCCGGGACACCTCTCCTGCGCAAGGCTATCCATGTAGCATCTCTGCTGTTCAAACTGTCGAAAGCCTTCTCAAAGCCAATCAACAGTAGATGTAGCGGATACCTGAATTCGACCCATTGCTCAGTGATGATTCGCAAGGCGTTGATGTGATCTACGCAAGAGTATCCATTCCGAAATCCCGCGAGTTTTCAGTCTAACTGCTCTCTTTACCATGGCTACGGCTGAGAGAACGCATATTGCATATTCCTGTCCAGTTCCTACATTCCATCAAATTGTCGTTCTTTGGAAGCTTGATGTTCTTCGCACCAGGAACCGCTCATTTTCCTACGTTCTAAAAATGGAGCGGTTAGTTGGCGCCGCTTGAAAAAGCTCGGCAGGGATGCTATCAGTGCCTATAGTTTTATTACTTTTGGGGGATCTGATAGCAGCTACTATCTCTGTATTGATGGGAAGTCCGGTTCGAATTCGGAAATTTGTTGTTGCGGCGGGCTCGATGGAATTATCAAGGGAAATGACCAACAATAATAACTTAATCTATGGATCATGTAGAAGAATCGGTCCCAGTATTCAGCCTTCTGGCACACCTTGTTTTATTTCCATTAAGGATGAGCTTATGACCTGGAGGTTGGGAAGAAGTTTCCTATTGCTGACCTAAAGCTCAGGGTTTTGACACCTCAAAATGTTCGTAATTGTCCCAGCATCAGAGGCTAAGATTGGACGTAAAGCTCGGTCTTAGCCTTTCACATTAATACCTGGACAAGTTCCAACAAGACTGTCGATAGCAATTCTGATGAAGTCTACTGAATTCTCATCCAGCCATTAGCTTAATGAGGTTAACGTGCCCACAACGTCTTCCCTGAAGACGGAAATTTGTAGAACGGTTTGTGTGGCTTGTTCAGAGACACCTTAATAGTCATCACTGCACAAGCCAGAATTTTTAGTGGGAGATTTGCCGTTAAGGGAAAATGCCGATTTTTTATTGTCTCAGGGAAAGTTTTGGAGGAGGACCTCACCTCAGTCGTCACCTTTTTTATACATTGGACTCCTCACCGCTTCCACTGACATACCATATCCCGCTCCGTGTCGCCTGGCATATCAGAGATTTACCCTGATGTGTTTTACCTGTAGTGGTTGTGTTGGAACCTCGTTAGGTTTTCTGGTCAGTATCACGTGGTACGAGCAGATTTCTCGGTGCTCCTTAGAAACTAATCCCTCTATACCGAAGTTCAACTCTTTTTCGCCTTTTAACCAAGACAGTCTGGGATGTCTAAAGCAGAATTGAATCGGTCAGGGTTGCCTCACGAGTTCGGACTTCGAGTAAAGGGCCGCGTTGGATATTTGCATCAGCTGACCGATTGTGATTCATCGATGATGGTGCGTTGTGTTCGCAATGTTCGCTGTGTTCGTGCGGATAGGGTCAACCAGATATTTAGAATGCAACTAAGGCTGAAGTTAAGCAGGTGCTCTTCAATTTTAAGGATCTTATCAGTATTAATGCTGTCAATGGTCTGGCGGGTTTGGGGGTATTTGGGGTTTTCGATGGAGACCGGCCTGTGCATTTCTTTTACTTGGGACTAAAATTATGCTCCCACATGTAGCTAGGAAAGAGTAGTCGATCTAAGCGAGAACCCGCAAACAAGGTTACTGAATCCATCTTAGAGAATCCATCCAAGAGGATACGACTTTGCCTGAGCATGTGTTAACTTTTTTTGGAAAATGGGATAGAAAGAGAAAGAAAAATGTTTGGGATCAGTAGCTATTTCCATGGGTGGCATCCAACTTCCTATTTAATACCCTACACCGCGACAAGGCAAGCAATGGTCATAGGACTCCTAGTTTAAAGCTGATTTACAGTGGCGGGAGGGTGTACTAGATGGAGTACCTCCTTGGGAATGAAAAAATTTTTTTTTTAAATGTTTTTTTTTATTTTATTCAATATACATAGTCCCCTTTTAGTTTGATACACTTATTCCAGCGATTTTCCAACTTCTTGACCCCGTCCGAAAAGTAATTTTCCGGAAGGTCTGCAAAATACTCCTCCGTGGCGTCGATGATTTCCTTGCGTGAGCTCAATTTTTTATTGATGAGCCATCTTTGAAGAGATAATAGTTCGAGCGATCCAAATCCAGTTACCACCGACGCCAAAAGTCCGCCCGATTCCACATCAGCAAGTCCAGACACTCTTTCGAAATCCTCGTATTTTTGGTCATTCGCGGCACCCAGCGGAAGGATAACTTTTTCATATGCAGAATATTGCCCAAAATATGGCGTGTGTGCTCAGTACTAATTTTTGTGGTATCTGCTAGCTCGCGCACCTACACTTTCCGGTCAGCCAACACCATTTCATGTACTTTTTTGACATTGTCTTCTGTAACCGCATCGGAGGGTCTGCCGCTGCGGACTTGATCGGTAGTGGAGTTGCGGCCACCACGAAACTCTCGAAACCAATATTTGACGGTGTAATCTGACGGAGCATTGGCCCCATAATATTTATCCAACTTTTCTTTTGTTTCCTTCGCCGTGTTGCCTCTCAAAAAATAATGTTTTATGAGAGAACGAAAATCGTTTTTGTCCATTCTCAACATGATGCCAAGCACGTCAACAACAATCAGCTGTCAAAAAAAACTAAAGACAGAATCGCACTGAAATTTGGCACGTCTGCCTAACTATGAACGTACTTCAAGGGCCCATAACCTTTTTTGCAGTAGCAGCGCATTCTGGCGGTCAAGGAGGTTACTTTTCACTCCACCTAGTATATTACCCAAACAACTCATACTGAGTGTCCTTAAACTATTGTAGGGTATATCTTGGCGTAAATTTGGGAATTAAAAAGCTATAGTGGAATATGATGCCTAGAAGGCACAATCTGTTAATGTATTTAACTAGACAGCTATCGCCTAAGCTACCTCAGAGGCATACAAAAAGACTTTTATCTGCGAAACCATCATATACTGATATCTTAGCCTGTATCATCACAGCCCATTCACAGTTAGTCTTTCTTTAAGCGATTTTTGCAAGAGCCGTAGAGATGAAAAAACTCTACGTCTGCTGTTAACTCCCCGGTTCTTTCCATCAGAAGAAAAACTCATAGTCTTGGAGATCTATTGAAGAAAAACTGTCAGAGGGTAGTCGGATTATGCTAAAAGCACCAAATGGTTCGACTTCTAAACGAGTTTGATATTCGGGAATCGGGACCAGGGACTTCTTGTCTTCACTTAAGGCGCGAGATCCTGTAGCATCACAAAAGGTCTTCTCTGGCACCTAGCCTAATCTAATCTTACGAGTAGTTTAAAGTTTAAGACTCACATGCAAGCTAAAAAAAATCCGACAAAGGATGCCATATAAAAATACTCTCGCACTCCATTGTTGCTGTGCAGGGAGGTTGTCCAGCTGTTCCCATGCTACGACAAATTTGAATCCCACTTCAAAGACAAATACTCTTTCGGCCTTTTTCTTTCTGAAAACAATCTCATTAATTTTTTGTTTTCAATTAAATAATAAAAAGATACGACAGGTGTTAACACCTTAGACAATCCTTTAATATTTGCAAAGCATTCCTTTTCAAATCAAATTCCTTCAGTTTACAGAAGAGAAACAGAAATGTCTTATACTCAATAACAAACGAAATCCTTTTGTTGTCAGTCAGCCAATCTAAAGCTAATATTTGGAAAGTCCTTTATTTAAAAATCGCACGCTGTGACTTTTATTAAATGAATGGCCAATTTCATTTCGTAGGAGGGATGATACCAGGTAAGTCCGTGGCAGGGTGCAATTTATAAATCTTTTCCCACGTTGATGCCAGTTGAATCACCTAGCAACCGACTTGACTAAAGATTATCTCTTTACATTTTGAAGTCACACTAGACGTTTGGTGGAAAAAAATCTACCCCATTTGAGTTCAGTACAAATTAATAACATTTACCGTTGAATGTAACCCTTAATAATGAAATTATCCCGCAATCTATGCTCACGCGATACATTATCGAATCGTAATTGCAAGCGTACGCAGTACCCTGAACAAAGTGGCAAATTACAAAGAATTCGCCTTCTTTCTCTCGGTTTCTTCTTCCTTCGTCCCACAATTTCGCTTTGATCCTAGAACTCGCCGAATTCGTCAAATCGTCTGAAATAGAAATTCATAAAATGATTAACCGAACAACCCCATTTAATTTGGACATGACAAAATCGTAGGCGTGGTCCACTTACTTTAGTCTAACCATTTATTAGTCTGATGGGGTTGCCTGAACGCCCACTTCATCAGGAGATGTTTATCAATGTTAATATGAGAAGTGTGTCTCCCGATCAGAATAAATATACGAGTACAGGGAGGGAATTGAGTATTTTTTCAGTCGATACACGTTTTTGCAGACAACAGTTTCGATAAAAAAAAAAAAAACAGAAAAAAAAAATATAGGGAAAGCAAAGCATCGGAAAGTGCAGCGTTTTTATTAGATTTTCAATTATCCTGGACAGGGATATTGCAGAGGTTTTTATTATTCCAATTTTTATTTTTTTTGTTTTTTTTGCGTTTTTGTTTTGAATTTTTCAAAGAAGCGAATGATTACAGAGGAAGATTTTTCCGTCATTTTATGCCACAGGATGCAAGTGAATTAAAAATCAGGCAGACAACGGATACTGGTGTTAAGGATATGAGCAACAAGACGACAATCCAATTGCGGCCTATTGAACACGGAAAATTGAAGGGACTCTGGATTTTTACATGTTAAAATTGCAGGACGCATACAATTATTTTGTGCGCGTAACTTGTTGTTTTTGAAAGCCGCAAAAATGTCCTGACTGTGATTTTGATGTGTAAGTCCATTTTGGTATGTTTTATAAGCTGTAAGCAATTTTAACCGCAAACAAAAGCGGTAATTGAAGCGAATGATTTATACTTTTTTTAAACTTTAAATTACAAATGAATTGTAGGAGCACATGTATGTAGGTGCTGAGATTAGAATTCGCTTAGAAGAAGGACGATGGTACCAATGACTCTTCAGCTCTTCAACAAGACATATGCCCGATGTCTTGAGAATGATGCTATGATCGTCTTAGGCGGTTTCAACGCAGAGCTAGGAAAGGAGTGACTTGATTTTGGGAGGGGCGAAGGCCCGCAATTATGTGGCTTAATACAAGCTATAACTTAAAATTAAACTTAAACTTAAACTTAAACTTAAAACTAAGGTTGGTTGGAGTGGTGAAGGAGAACGGATTTGTGGCAGGGAGTGGTGCGGTAGAGTTTGAATTGATTTTTCGTAGCATACGGGAGAGTGGTTCGTTTGCGCCATAGGAGGTGTGGTGGGTTAGTTGATAGAAGGGACGAGGGGTACGAGGGGTAAATAGAGTTGTGAAGGGATGCGCATTCCACTGACCTAAAAGGAGTCGATAAATGAAGAAAAAGTCGGCTGCATCTCTGCGTTCCTCAAGGGTGTTTAAGTTGATAAGGTTGAGACGGTTTTGATAGGGGAGCAGAATAAAAGAATCGTTCCAGTGCATACCTCGAAAAGAAAATCGAAGAAAACGGCGCTGGATGCTTTCGATTCTCGAGATATGAACACGATGATATGAGGACCACACTTGATTGGTGTACTCTAGGAGGGGCCGAACAAATGTAACATAGAGGGACCTGGTCACGTATGGATTGGTGAATTCTTTGGACTACCGTTTTACAAAACCTAGTGCAGAGTTGGCTTTAAGGATTATCCCATCCATATGTAAACGGAAGTTGAGCTCCCTATCACACAAAATGCCGAGATAGGTTGGTTGTGGAGAAGATAGAGTCGGGGAGGAGGTTGGTGCTGCTTATGTGAAAGAGGTGATGGATTGGAATTTGGTGATATTAAGTTCCAAAGAATTTTTGAGGCCAGATCGAAAAACTATCAAGGTCTTATTGAAGAAGGAAGGAGTCATGGGGAGAGGAAATAGTTTTGAAAAATTTGGTATCGTCGGCGTAAAGGGAGACAGACGAGTGTTTGATGATCCTATCGAGATCATTTATGGTTAATATAAAGAGAAGGGGACCGGGATGGTTACCTTACTCCAGAGGTGGCCAAAAATGGAGCGGAGTGGGCTGACCTAAAACGAACACTGTAAAAACGGTTTTCGAAGTATGAGCATATCCATTTTAACAGAATGGGCTCAAAGCCGAGGGCAGACAATTTGAAGAGTATTAATCGATGAGAGATTTTATCGAAGGCTTTGCTAAAATCATTCGCAACTACATCCACTTCGTTGCCGTTCTCTAAGGCAGAGATGGCAAAGGATACGAATTCAACGAGATTTGTGGTGGTTGACCTACCCTTTAGGAAGCCATGTTGTCTAGGGGAAATAAGTGATTTGCATTGGAAGCTTAGAGCTTCATACAAAATACTTTCAAGGAGTTTGGGTATATGGGAAAGTTTAGCGATTGGACGATAGTTTGTTATTTCGTTCTTTGATCCCTTTTTGTGGATCGGGGTTATAAAGGAGGTTTTCCAAACCTGAGGAAATTCTCCTTGTGAAAGGGATAGACGAAAGAGATCAGAAAGGGCAAGGGAAAGAGACGAAGAACATTTTTTAAGAAATATGGCAGGGAGGCCATCTGGACCGGGTGTAAATTCGTCATTTAGTTGGTGTAACTTATAATCGATATAAGACGGGTCCAAGGTGTGAGAGAGTAGTGGGAATTGGAGAAATTCATCTTTTGTAGTTAATAAATTGGAAAAAGGACTTAAGGTCGTTCATAAGGTTGACTTGTGCATTGTTAAGGTAGCGCGACAGAATCGTAAAGTTCGGTGAAACGAAGATAAGTGCCAAGATAGTTGGAAGAGTGAAACCTTGGTAGCACAGTGGTTAAATATTGCTTGACGGCGTTACCTCCGACAACGGGTTTAGGATTATCGACTTCGGCTTGGGGCGAAATTTCATGGCAGCAAGCATATGCCTCCCATAAGGGGACCTAGCAGTCCCCCGATTAATCTATCACCATCCAGATTCATCACATTACGATCGACACAAATATTTTGAATATTTGAATGTTTCGAGTGAGCAATATTGACTCGGATCACTACTTTGTTTTGGTTAAGTTGCGAATGTGGATATCCCTAACGCCGCCAAGAACAGAAAATACTGCGATGGCAAGAAACTGCGAAAGCCTTTACTGAACAAGTGTCCCTTAACCTCGGTCGACGTCCAGCGCCTCTAGCATGCTGTTGTCAAAAGCAGTGGCAACGCTACCAACAGGTCATCAGAGATGCCACCACTGATGTACTACCCGACAACAACAGTGAACAATGTGGCTTAACGATGAATACCGGCTCGCGTATGTAGAGCTACAGAAAGCATATAGGAGCGGCTCGTGAGCTCTATGAGCAGAAATTGAAAACCTCAGAAAGAAGAAAAAGGTTTAAGAAGCCTAAGATCGAGGAAAGACGTTCGGAAATTTATCCAGAATGTAGAAAAAACAAGCCAGGTCAACAGGGTATGAATGTAAACCCGCTGACGATCAAAATTCAATGTGGACTAGAATAAACTGTGCCAAATTGGAAACAGCTAGCAACGAAGAGACCTGGCTGGGGAGGCATGTTAGTAGGTGCTCAGGCCTACCCCAGTGAGTAAGTTTGCCGTCTGGCATTGAACGGCATTTTACTCTAATATCGGCCTCTGTGTAGTTTAAGCCATAAATCTATGTCCGCGAATCTCAAAAGATTAGCCTAGAAGAAGGTTGCTACGGCTGAAACAATGCCACAGTCGATTTGAAGCTTCATTGCAGGCGCTTTTTAGAAATGATGGCCTGTGATGAATCTGACTGGCGTTGATAGTTTTGTTTTGTTTGCAGAATAATCTTCCGTGATCTGAAAGAACTCTGATGTTTCATAGATGGAAAGGTTGTTCCATGGATAGGGGGGTTTGCTTTGTATTTTCTGCGGGCACTTGCAGCCTCAGATTGCAGGATGCAAAATTATTTTTTTACCCTGAAGCAATAAGTCAGTGGCAAATTCTTTACCGGCTAGGTCGTCTGCGTGGTAATGTCTATCACTCGTTTGTGGCCAATGACCTAGTAGAGCTCAACATTTCAGCAAAAGGCCAGAAATTCTTCATGACAGCGCTTCACAAGCCTTACTTTGATTTCGACTGCAGTGATAGCTTTGTATAGCAATGTCCTTATGGGATGTTGTCGATAATTTTCGCAGCAAATATCTCTTATTCGCCGAAACTTATTCTAACAGCTTCATGCAGGGGCGTTTCTGTGCCTTTTTCTTTTGACCAGGGATGTTGCATAGATTTGGCTGGGCTTACCTGCCTTGAAAATGAAAACTGCATTCACTTCCCTCCAGCATTTTAGTACATACCTTTCTTTAATGCTTCAAATGTAGAAGCTTTTTAGGGACGGTATCACAGTCTGCTTTGTCTTTTGAAGTATCATTGATATGACCCCATCAAATCTGGTGGATATTTGAAGAAAGACAATGATTAGATAGCTCGGGTGATTCTGGTTTCTTCAAGCGTTGCCCTTGGGATGTCGGCAAAACCGAAAAGTAACATTTGCAATGCAATTTTCAGAGTCATCTTTCGGGTAAAAAGAATTCGTTTGCACGACAGCACGTTAAAGTGCTATGATGACTTTGGACGACGATTGTCTTTTAACCCAAATACCAGAACGTCAGTTGCTGAAGCCTCACTGTACTCATCATTCGCAATGAAGTCGATTCAAAACCAACCATAAAATATAGCTCCAATGCGGAAGTATACATCCGATTTCGTGATCGTCACGCATAAGTGCAATGGGCGAAGTACCTACATTTGCTCCATTTGAGGTCTTGGTCAACCATGTAACCACTTAAGAACCAAGTCTCAGAATGAGGTCCGTAACCTGGGGATCTCTAGAAGTGAGATCACTGGTGAACTTGGTAAGCAATAAACAGGATCGGAAATCTCAGGCCTTGAACAGTTTGCTTTCTCGTGCGCACATTTGGTAACCTGAGTCTCCAAGATTCAAGCAAACCATTAGGCTGCTTCATGGCGACTCTAAAAATCAGCGGAATTCTTGCCAACCATCAGCTGAGAAGACTGGCGTCTTAATAGACCACGTTCATGTGCTGGGCATAAGCAACAGCATACCGTGGGACACTTATTTTCTAACTGAGTATGATAACGAGGAGAGTTCTTCCTTGAAGAGCGTTAAGCTTGTGTTTGCCTCAGGCTGCGATATTATGTTCTGGAACACCATTATAAAAGTTTTGCGGAGTATGCGACTGCAAAACTATCTAATGCGAGTAATACGGAGATTATTTTGAAGACGGTATTTTCTTCTTCTACATAGACGAATGGCCAAGGAAATACAAAATACTCGTCGCAGGAAGACTTTCACATCATTTAGTTTCCCGCCCTGTTCTTGTGTAAGCCATAGAGAACGCGATGCTATACCCCAGCAATACCACAAAAAATTGACGGAGCTACGCTCATCAGATCTGGAACTGGCAGACCACAAATCAGATGCAGTTATTATGAGGAGTCATAACAAAGTTTAGTAACTGACCCTAGTATCCAGAACAATGCGAAGCATTGGAGGAACCAGATAGTCGATAAGAAATGTACTTGCAACGGAAAGCAAACCAACCCTGAAATACGCAGCTTTCATATGGACGTTAGCAACAAAAAGGGAGACGTAAATGAGGAGGATAAGTTTTGTGCACAGAAGACCATCACTCAGATAATGTTTTGCATACAGAATAGTGGCAGAAGATGCAATCAGCGTGTGGGTGCATACCTTTATATGCATATGTAACGCAAGATCTGGAAGATAAGCAAGAGTTGAATATGAAAAGGAAGAGACGCGAGCTCAAAATCTGGCAGCTACATATACATAGCCAGGTATAAAAGATTTTATCCTTTAGCGCATAAAAAAGGCAGATATGCACTTGCACTGTAACTATCTGTCCATTCTCTAAAAATAAAAAGTAGAGTAACAAATTTATACAGTGGCGTGCTAATGCCCACTACCAACCTTGTATCTCCATATGAATTCTTACAGAAATAAGGATCTCAGTTCACTACACATCCATTCAATATCCACCATATTGAATTTGTTGATATCTCCCATCAAATCTCATGCCAGTCTCCAAAATGGCAACTTTCTTCGCAGTCATATCCTGCGCTCTCTTACACATGAGTTCGATGACGTCCTGATGGGTGGGGTTTTCGGAAAGTCCTTGATTTAGAAGCCATAAAAGATGGATAACGAATGGAATATGGAATTTAACTTGAACTTGAACGAGAATATGGGGAGACGTACCATGAAATTCAATTCAATAATACACATATGCGAAAAAGTGTGTTGAGTGAGTATGCGAATACAACAGGACTCTACCCGTAAACGGCATGATTTTGGATTTTACGAGACATGTTGTAGCAATTTGCAGCCCTATTGAGTGGTTGTAATTTTCGAATAAATTGTTCATTATTGGTTTTCGTAATGAAATTATTGTCACTACGTTTTGTTGTTCGTTTACGAAATGATAAACGAATAAGGTTTGCCGTGAATGGATCTGAACACTGAATAGGTTAGTCAAAGGAATATAGGCAGAGATTTCGGGGTTGATTTTGGATGAAGACTTTGTTAGTTTTGTGGGATAAGGATAATGAAGTACGAATTTGTATTCGTCTAATGAATATTCACTATAGTAAATTGAACTTTGATTATTGACAAATATCAGTTTAATAGTGGATGTGCATGGAGTAAATTAATTTACGAGTACCAACCTGCAATAAGTCGGGACGGTATTAGTTTGGGGAAAGTAAAAAGCATTGCATGTGGGTATCTAGAAATCTCTAGATGCGTATTTGAAAATAAAGCTTCTTTAACAGAAGTGTCACCCTCATATCAGCGTTCACATCAGCCCTTACATCGGTCGTTAATGTCTCAAAGTGTCACAATACTCGTATTAGAGAAAATACAAGTAAATGATGTGCTGCTGTTCCATGCAGAAGGAAATACTTGTATCGCTTAAGTCTAGGATGAAAATGTGGTGCTCCATAAGGACACATGTGGCTAATCTGCAATCAGTACTTCTAATGACAAGAAAAAGAGCATCACTAGTCCAGTATTACTCTTGTTGTGCGAACAGCCCACAGGTGGCATAAATAAAAGTGCTAAACACAGTTTTAGACGGCTGCAAAGGCCAGTTGGTTTCCCGAGAAGTCTTCCTCGGAGCTTTGCCTACAGAGTCCATCGCGATCACATTTTCCAATTTTCACTATTAGATCCAGCAAGACTCATGGATAACGTATGCCAAGTGAAATTTTGAGATCCTGCGTCGTAGAGCGACGGGTTTATATTCCTTTCAGCTCATCCTCAAGGCTTGAAACCCCTCATCAACTGTCTTTCTCCACATTTGTTTAGTGCGGTAAGCTCGCTCCTTCGACTTGTTTTCCTGCAATGTTGAGTCAAGCATTGACTTATGGTGAGGAATGTACAATACACTAGTGAATGTCCATTGCTTGCACGAGATAAGACAAACATCGTTCGTATAATCAAGATTCTTAAGATATGATGACTCCTTTCATATCAGCCACAATTTAACTGTAGATAGTACTGCCCATCACTGACAAACACAAGTACTGTCAATTTCGAAATAATGCAGTCTTGTTGCCCTTCGCTACAGACTTCGAATTCATCACTAGTTTTACCGGTAGCTTTTATTATAGCAACAAGTTTTTCTGTTATATAAAGGGTCTTCCAATAAGAGCTTCCCAACTTTGACAGTTGATAGCGGCCATACTGTTGAAGCTACATCTGTCAAATTAGCTGTCATTTATTCAGTCTGTTTTGCCAAATCTCCATGGATGGACATCGCGTTCAACAACACGTGCAAATGATAAAATTGTTTTATCATAATGGGCGTTCTGTTTGGGCAACGTTCCACGCGCTTCGCCCATTTTACGGTCGCCATAATCGTCCTACCGAGAGGACTATTCGCAGTGTGGTGGATAAATTTGAGTCCACTGGTTCAGTAAACGATATATCAACACCCGTACCTCGACGAAACGCAAGAACTGCCGAAAACATCGCCGCTGTCCGTGAGAGTGTGCAGGAGAATCCGAGGCAGTCGATTTCGCGTCGCTCAGAAGAGCTCGCCCTTTCGCAGACCACAACTTGGCAAAGTTTGCATCGTGACTTGGGCCTGCACTCAAAATTCAACTGACCCAGGAGCTGAAGGTAAACGACCATAGACAACGACTTGTGTTCGCTGAATGGGCTCTAGAACAGTTGGAAACTTTGGCCTGAGGAAATGAGGCCCATTTCTGGGTGAATGGGTACGTCCATAAACAAAATTGTCGATTTTGGGACGATACCAGTGCACATGAGATCCAAGAGCTTCCAATGCATCCCGAAAAAGTGGTGTGGATTTTGGGTTGAGGGTGTCATAGGTCCATATTTCTTTGAGAGTGACGTCGGTCAGGCCATCATCGTCAACGGCGAGCGCTATGGGTCGATGATTACGAACTTCTTTTAGCCTGAATTGGATGATATGGACACCAACGACATGTGGTTTCAACAGAACGGCGTTACGTGCCACACAGCTCACGTAACATTGGAAATTCTGCACGAGCGATCCGAGGGCATGGTCATCTCACGTGGAGGTGATGTGAACTGGCCACCGATATCGTGCGATTTTACCGCGTTAGAGTTTTTCTTGTGAGATTTTCTGAACTCGCAGGTCTATGTATGCGAATAAGCCACAAAACACAGCGGCCCTCATACCCAACATAACCTATGCCATCGGTCAAATTCAGCCTGATTTATGTGCCAGAGTCATGGAAAATTTGACATTTCGGATGCGCGCCGCCCAGAGAGGCCGCGGGGGACATTTGGCCTCGATAGGCTTTTCAAACGAATAAAAAATTTCAATGATATCTCACATATACTTTATGTTACAATATTTAAATTTAAAGATAGCAAGCGCTTAATGAAAAACCCTTTACGTAAATTTATCCTCCCTGCGCCAAGCATAACATATAGCCCGTCAATTAAGGTTTCCGAAGTCCTTCCCGTAATCAATGAACAACAAATCAAGCAGAGATCGATACTTAACTAATTATTCAATGTAGCAAATTTTATCTACACCCTGAATGGCTCGAACTGCAACCAATTTCAGACTACTATAATTTCCAAACCGTTCATGACAGTGAGCTCAAATTTTGACACATGACAGATAATTTTATTATTTACAAGCCTTTTAAACGATTTGCGTCTCAGTTGTGTTGAAAAATTTTTATCCGCGATGGAATTCAAACGTGATAGGGTGATTGCTTTATATTCGGCTGGAAAACCACAAGTAGCTATCGTTAGAGCCCTCCAGCACCTCAACGTGAATAAATCATTTGTGTCTCGAACCATAGCTCGTTACCGTGATACTGGCAGCGTTGCAAAACGCCATGGAGGTGGTCATAAAAAAACAGCAACATCGGCAGAAATGAAGGAAAGTGTAAAGTGAAGGCTCGAATTGAACGAAATCCGCGTTGAAGTGGAAGAAAAATGGCTCGTGAGCTCAACATATCGTTGGAACACGGATGCAACACATACTGAAAAATGAGCTTGGACTCAAGCCATTGAATTTTCAAAAAGCACATGATCTTACACCGCAACAGAAAAAAATTAGAGTCGAAAGAGCGAAGGAGTTGCTACGCTTGCACGAAAGTGGTGAGTTGCCGAATTTGGTTTTTTCCGATGAGTCGCCATTTGTTATCGAGCAATATGTCAAGAAACAAAATGGCCGAGTTTACTTGCCAGAGAGGTCCTTCGAAAATGTACACCTTCGGACGGCCACCAGAAAGCAGGCAGCACCGATGGTGATGGTTTGGGCCGCCATAACCGCCGATGGTCGCTCTCCGCTCGTATTTTTGGACCGTGGCCGTGGCGTCAAAATTAATGCGATCGTATACCGTGACTCTGTCTTAGAGGCAGTATTGAAACAATCATTTTGGTCTGAGACCGTGGGCATTTCAACAAGACTCGGCACCGTCTCACAAAGCGCGCGTCAGCCAAGTTTGATTAAAAAACAATGTTCCACACTTCATTTCTTCGACACAATGGATTGCAAATTCTCCGGATGCAAATCCGTAAGATTTCTCTGTCTGGGGTATTTTGAAGGGGAAGGTCGGCACTAAAAAATACCAAAGTTTGGACCACCTCAAACAAGCACTTCGCTGGGAATGGGCCAAAATACCGCAGAGCCATTCTTGTGCAGCGTGCGATGCTTTCTTCGGCCGTCTCAAGGCCATTATTCGCGCCAAAGGTGGACATATTGAAAACTACTAATACAATTTGAAAATTGATGTATTTTCCAACATTTTTTGCTTTGGCACAATAAAATTTATCAAAAACTAAAAAAAATAGTGTATGCACTCCGATAAATACAATAATATAAAAAAATTAAAAAAATGCTTAACGCTTTTGTAATAGGACTCCATAGAGGTCGTAAAATTTAGAAATTTACAATGGTGTCATCATATATCCAAATCCGTAATAAGCTAGCTTTCGAATAAATTAATAGAGAATATAATGCAATAAATGATAAAGTGTGAATTACAATATGTTTAACCTTCATCTCATCCTTCAAAAAAAATTACGTTCTCTACCCTCGTGTGTAGATTTCTACTCATACGGGATTTTAATGTATTTTCTAAATTCTTTTTTAAATTAAACCGAAAAATTGCTTTTATAATTTATTTCTAAAATAGCAAGAGAAGGTAAGTAGGTTCAAATTAATTTTTCTTGAATACATTTTACACATACATTTCGATTATGTTGATTTTTACATGCAGCTTTTGCTTTTTTTTTCATAGCAAACGTGACACGCTTCTTGACCGTTTTGGTGGATTTGTTGAAGTTGATACAGAAACATCCTCTAAAAGTGACGATGGTGAACTTTCTTCCAAAAGAGTTGCAAGCAATAAAGCAGACGATGCTGATCTTGGCTTCGCACTTCTAGCTTCCATAAGTGGTTTTGCAAGGGATATTCCAAGTTCACGTAGAAAATTCCTTCTTACTGTTGTTATTTGTGTTGCTTGCCAATTCGGATTCACTTCTTTGAAAATAATTAATGCATTCAAAGCAGAAATGTAAATCATGTTTGTGAATACAGCCATTGGCCATCTGTTAGATTCCCTTTTATAGCTGTAACAAGTGAGCATTTTGTTAACCGTATCCACACCGCCTACTCGTATATTAAATGAAAAAAAAACATTAGAGGGTCTTGAAATTTCAAAAAGTAGTATATGAACTATAATCGCTGGTAACTTTTTTTCAGTCGATTCGATTTCAATTGAGTTATGCAAAGTACTTTGCAACACGGTACACTTATATTTCCGTCCAATGTACGAAACATATGCTGTGTTTTCAGTAAATGCAAAAGTAGATTTATACAACGGTCTATTTTTACATTCAAGAAGCTTTGGTGGGATGCTTCTTTTATTTTTTCTCATCGTGCTAACCATTGTAATGCCCTTTGACAACAATTTTTGCCCAAGCTCATATGAGGAAAAGAAGTTATCCATTGTTATGTTGTGACCTTTCAAGCCAACAACGAGATCCAAAACTACTCGTTCGCCTTGTCTTTTTTCACTCGAACTGGCTCCAATCGCCTTTCCCAAATATGGCTGGATTTTCCAAACATAGCAGGAACAAACCAGCAACCAGAATTTTAGTCCGTATTTTACTGGTTTTGATGGCATATAACATATTAACGAAATTTAAATCTTCCACGAAATCCAAGTAATTGCTCGTCAACTTAGTTGGAGAGAACATACCCTGCATTTAAAACAATACTTTAACTTAGTAGTAAGACAGCTTTATCACCTTAGTGATATTTTAAAATTGGTATATAATGGTCTTTTTAAATCCAAGCTGCAGTACGGTATAGCCTGTTGGGGCGGTACACATTTCAACAAAGTACAACCCTTGCTACGAGGGGCGTTCAAGATATTCTCGGTATCGGGGTGAAGCTGTGGTTGCATATATAAATTGACTTATTTATCAAGTAATACTATTATTTTAGTGCATTCATGTAAAATTTCATATAAATGTGATTATTAATTCGCGTTTTATCTCTAGTTAAACAGAATCATAATGGCAACTGAGGCGATGATGGTGAAAATTGAGCATCGCGCTGTAATTAAATTTCTCACTAAGCAAGGAAAAAGTCAAAAAACTATTCATGAAGAGATGGTGGCTGTTTACCAGGGTTCCGCACCTTCATTATCAACTGTGCAAAAGTGGTCAAGTGAGTTCAAGAGAGGCAGAGAGAGCATTGAGGACGACCCCCGCTCCGGCGCCCCGGCTACTGCTTGTACGGGAGAAAGCATCAAAGAAGTCGAAAAACTTGTTCTTGAGGATGCCCGAATAAAGGTGAAAATGATGGCAGAGATCACCAAGCTTTCAATTGGTACCATTCACACCATTCTTCATGACCATCTTAACCTTTCAAAGGTCAGTGCAAGGTGGATGCCACGAATGCTCACAGCGCCTCAGATAAAAAGTGAGAATCGCATGCTGTAGAGAGCTTTTGGAGATGTGTAGTGAGAACGCGGACGGTGTTATGGATCGAATTGTTACTGGTGACGAAACATGGGTCCACCACTATGACCCTGAAAGCAAACAAGAGTCCATGCAGTGGCATAAAAAAGGAACAGACCCCCCGAAGAAGTTCAAAGTCACTCCGTCTGCCCGAAAGCTCATGGCCACAGTTTTTTGGGACTCAAAGGGAATCTTGCTCATTGAGTACAAAAAAAAAGATGAAACCATCAACGCCACATCCTACGCTTCCACTTTGCATAATTTGCGGGAGGAAATTAAAAAGAAAAGACGGGGTAAACTCGCAGCGGGTGTGTTGCTTCTTCATGACAACGCTCCTGTTCACACGGCGCGAGCTTCCAAGGCTGCTGCGCGAGATTGTAATTTCGAAGAAATCCAACACCCACCCTATAGTCCAGACCTTGCCCCTAGTGATTATTTCCTGTTTCCGGATTTGAAAAAATGTCTTCGTGGAAAAAGATTTTCGGATGATGAAGAACTCAAGTCGGTATTTTGCAGAGAAAGAGGAAATTTATTATTTTGAGGGTTTAAAAAAGCTTATCTCAAGATGTAACAAATGCATTGATGTTAGGGGAGATCATATTGAAAAATAAAAACAATTTAAATTGAATTCGCATTTTCCTTCATATCGATACCGAGAATATATTGAACGCCCCTCGTAGTTAAGCAAAAACACTGCTTAATATTAATCTGCAAAGTTAATCGCACAACCCCCAGTTTTAGATTATTCAAGGAACTTAAAATACTACCCTTAAGACACCTTTACTACTATAAAGTCTTAAAAATATTTTTCCAGAATTCTGGGTATAACGTCGCTAGATTGTATGGCAATCTTAACTTGCGAGCTAATTCCATGAATTTTGTAGCCTTACCTAGAATCAATAAAGCACTTTTTTCTCGTTTTTTCACCGTCATTGCTCCTCGTTTATTTAATACGTTACCAGAAAGTATTAGATGCGAAAGAAGGAAATCTTTGTTCTTAAAAAATGTCATAACTTGGCTTTTTGCTTACGATCATTGTACAGTAGATCAATTTCTTATTTAGTTAATAATTTTACAATTCTTTCTTTTTACACATAATTCTTAAATTGTTGCACTTAGCTTTTTATTGCATTTGTTTATTTTTACATACATTTTCCCCATCAATGTTTAAATAACCTATTTTTTGTTGAACAATAATGGTACATTCGCGACTTGGCCTTGGTCAATAGAATGTCCCTAACTATACCAAATATAATAATTGTAATATATTGTATTAAATTTATAAAATGAAATAATGAAAATAAATAAATAAATAAAAAAAATAAAAAAAACTGTCACACATTCATGTGGATTGTAGTAGTCATTCAATAAATTGGACCATTTATCAAATATATCCCGAATCGGTGCTAATTTATCTGTAGATCGTTGCTGTCTTCTGCTAATGACATCATCAAAACAAATAGCTCGATTCAAATACTGAAATGTTTTCTTCAACATAATTGCCCTAAACACCGGACGACCGTTAATATCATCCAACAATTCAATTGCAGTTTCGTTTCGTTTCGATCTAAAAGTAAAAAAGTCAAGAATCAATTGAAATAAGAAAGAAAGCAACTATGGCTAACCTATAAATACCAGCTAAAATCAAAACACCAATATATGCATGCAACATATTCGAATCGATTTGTTTTAAATTCTTACCATATGTTGCTTATGCATACGCATTTGAATGCTTCAAAATGGTATTTTTAATTTGTGGTGGGAAGAAAAGCAAAAAAGCATCTTTGATGCCATCAACACGAGCTTTGGCATATCTTGTTGGTTCCAGGATGAAGAGAAATTATATTTTTATTCCGCAATCTACCACTTTGATGCTAGTTAGTTTTAGTTTTAAATGCATTTTATTTTCTAAATCTTACATACTAACAAAAAATGTTTAAATGCTAGCTTAAAATTACTTAACAATCTTATACTAACTTACTGGCCCCACACAGGCACTCTAAGCTACTCTAAATTCTTATATCTATGTCTTTCGACTTTGTTTACATTTTATACTTGTATATACTTATTTTCTATGCTTAAGGCTAAAAAAAGAATTTAACAAAAAACTTAGCATATGGACATAATTTTTTATTTTTTATAAAAACTTAACATCTAACTTAAAATAAACCCTAGTCTACTTAACCTACCTACACCACTTTGATGCTGAAATGGCTGTAGTTGCCAAACAATACCATCTTTCGAAACAAGCAGTGGATCCACATTTTCAACTTCAGCAATTGATTCGTTGGTTTCATTTGAGCCACTCGCTTGCTCTTCGTCAGAATCGCTATCGTCTGAATATAAGTTATCGTCATCATCAATATTCTCTTCTGGCACAAATTCGTCATTACTGTCTCCAGAAACATCACTGATACCGCCATTGCCTTCATTCAAAAATGCTTCCGTTTCTTCCTCTGTCAGATATTTTGCTTTTGACATTGTTATCTTTTATTATTTTTATAAATTTCACTAAATATACCAACGATATTCACTTGCTAAAACACTTAACGCAAATGACTTTTTATATGACATGCACTTACTGTCCATATGTGTAGAAATCTACACATAAGGGTAGCCAACGTAAGAAACAAAGTCTGAAAATTCCGCAAGTTTGCAATTAGTGATTTTTGAGAAATTAAGAAAACAATAACTTTTTGTATAGTTTTCTACACAAGGATGAGATGAAGGTTAATTACGTAAAACCGTTAAATATAAATACTCGTACATACGAGTATATGATTTTAACTCTTGTTAAAATAAAGTACGAATAACTCCTGACTTACGAGGGTGATCCTGGGTTTAGTCGGAAGATACAAGAGCGAAATTTTGCTTCTTCAAGTCGAGGCGACCGACGGAGCAAAATGCCAAAATTGGGCAACTAGGCGCCAAGACAATGTAGTAGTTGTCTCCAACTACTCCACTCTGTTTGACGTTTCTATTGGAGCACTGGGGCCCTTTCTCGTGTGCCAACAAACTCATCATTTAAACTGACTCTACCATTCTAGTAACAATAATGGGATTGATTCTCTCGCGTGCTTTCTCTTTCCATCAACATGGTTCATTGTGGCGAAAGCCAACAATGAGAAGGGAAGACATACGTCAAACCCCTGATTGTACAAACATGCTCGTATACGAGAATTGGTTACACTGCAAACGTATAGAATAAGAGAATAAAACGTGTCGCTTCTCCTACGAAGTGTATGCCAGTTTGTTAAATACAAGGCCACTACGACGATGATATAATATCATATTCCGACAGGTTAGCAGAATATTTTATTTCAGTTTTGAGAAATATGTGCTGCGTTAGTTCCACATCATTGAAACTCGGGTTATATCACCTTCGAATGCTTCCTCAGAAGAGCTGTTCATGAAGTAAATAATTGAAAAAATCAGGAAACAGGAGTTGTGATCGATTTATTGCTAAGTCACCTTCTCATTAAATAGTGATTTCAATACATCGATGGTTTGAAATGTTGTATGGCACGAAGCGCCATGATTGTTGCAACCATCTCTTATCCGGATATTGGGTTGGCAAGAAAGTAATTTCAGTTTTAACAATGATATCTCACATATACTTTGTTTTACTCGTAATATTTAAATTTAAAGATAGCAAGCGCTTAATGAAAAACCCTTTACGTAAATTTATCCTCCCTGCGCCAAGCATATCATATAGCCCGTCAATTAAGGTTTCCAAAGTCCTTCTCGTAATCAATGAACAACAAATCAAGCAGAGATCGATTCTTAACTAATTATTCAATGTAGCAAATTTTATCTACACCCTGAATGGCTCGAACTGCAACCAACTTCAGACTGCTATAATTTCCAAACCGTTCATGACAGTGAGCTCAAATTTTGACACATGACAGATAATTTTATTATTTACAAGCTTTTTAAACGATTTGCGTCTCAGTTGTGTTGGCAAATTTTTATCCACGATGGAATTCAAACGTGAAGTAGATTACGATACGTCTACTTCATGATTTTTTCTCTTTTGACATTTACCTAATAGCTGTCACTTTAGACGCAAATAGAGCATAGTTTTATTTACATCAGTTAGTGAGTGCAAAAACAACCATTTTGACATATTTAACTCTTTAATACGCATAAAGGCCTCTGAGATTGACAAAGAAATATGTGAACTTGATAGTGTTGACTGCTTTTCAGGACGCATATGTAAGAATTGGTTCAAGCAATTCTGTTCTATAGATTTTTCATTCAAATATGACCAACTTCGGGTAGAGAAACTGATGTCTATGATGTCCAGATCAATTAGATCAGATCGTTATATGGCTGATGATAGAGAGGTTAAATCCATAGCACACAACAATTGAAAACAACTTAAAACATCTTAGACTAGTAAAAATGATCGATGTTTGAGTTCCACACCTAACACAACTAATCAATATTTGCAATAAGCAGCTCCAACTCGATGGAATTGACCCTGTCTTTAAATCAATTTATCACTTGTGATGAAAAGTGCGTCATTGCGATCATGGTCCAGGGATGATGAACCAGCACAAACCACATCGAAAGCTGCCTCAAAATAGAGCATTGTTGTCAATTTGATCGAATCATAAAGGTGTCGTTTATTTTTTGCTGCTTTCAAGGAACCAAACGATCAGTTCACATGTCTATTGTGAGCAGCTAACCAAACTGGAGGAAGCGATAAAAGGGAAATGGCTAGAATTCTCAAATTGTAAGGAAATTGGTCTCCACCATGACAACGCTATATGACACACATCTTGGGCAACTCGTGAAAGATTATTGAACCATGGTTGAAAAGCTAAGTCACATCGACCATACAGCGCCGACTTTGCAACATCGGATTTTCACTTGATTCGAAGTTTAGTAAGACTTTCACAAATGATATCGCACTTGGTCCAGGTGTGTGCTACTAAGGGCCAGAAGTTCAATGAAAACGGAATCATGAAGCTACTTACAAAATGGCAGAAAGTCATCGAACGAAATGGGAAATATTAATAATTAAAGTTTATTCGTTTTATGAAAAAAAAAAACTACAGTACTTTCTAGCCAACGCATATAAAAAGACGTTTTTCCTATTAAGCCGGGTGATGCTATTTGCGGGAATGCCGGTCCCTGGCTATGTGAAAATGCTCTCGATAAGTCAGGGTTGAGTCAATGAAGGATTTTACTTATAACCTTGACAGAACAGGTCCGAATTATGTTATACATATTTTGAAACTTATTTCCAAAAGCAGCTTTCTTACAAAATACATATATTGTATTGGGTCTATAACTTCGTGCGGTTTGCTAAGAGATGGCGTAACTTGAATTATTCCATTGGAGCATGCGTTGGAAAGCTACTGTCATCGTACGTCATTTCAGTATATGTCATTCATTTGAAGCGTAAACAACAACAATTTTTTTTCACTCAAATATGTCGAACTTTGTGCCTGAAAAAGCGTTTTTGCGGGGAGTTCTTCTTCATGAAGAAAACTGCTGCCGAAAGTCGTCGTATTTTGGGGGAAGTTTATGGCGAACATGCGCTAGCTGAGCGAACGTGCCAAAAGTGGTTTGCATGATTTAAAAGTGGTGATTTTGGCTTGGAAGACGATGAACGTCCTGGGCAGCCAAAAAAGTTTGAAGATGAAGAACTGGAAGCATTGCTCTTTGAAGATTGTTGCCAAACACAAGAAGAGCTCGCGTGTCACTCAAGCAGCCATTTCAAAATGTTTAAAAGCAGCTGGATATATTCAAAAGCAAGGAAATTGGGTTCCACATGAACTCAAGCCCAGAGACGTCGAAAGGCGGTTTTGCATGTCCGAAATGCTGCTGGAACGCCACAAAAGGAAGTCATTTTTGCATCGGATTGTTACTGGTGATGAAAAATGGATCCATTACGACAACCCCAAGCGAAAAAAATCATATGTGAAACCCGGCCAACCAGCCAAATCAACGGCAAAGCCGAATATCCATGGGGCGAAGGTAATGCTCTGTATTTGGTGGGATCAGATGGGTGTGCTACAGCTGCTAAAACCGGGTGAAACCATCAATGGACAACGCTACCGAACACAATTAATCCGTTTGAAGAGAGCAGTGGCCGAAAAACGCCCGGAATATGCGACCAGACACGAGGCAATAATTTTCCATCATGACAACGCTCGGCCCCACGTTGCTATTCCGGTTAAGAACTATTTGGAAAACAGTGGATGGGAAGTCTTACCCCACCCGCCTTATAGCCCAGACCTTGCCCCTTCTGACTACCATTTGTTCCGGTCGATGCAGAACGCCCTCACTGAAATACGGTTCACATCAGAGCAGAATATCAAAAATTGGGTTGATTCATTCTTGGCTGCCAAGCCGGCGCAGTTCTTCTGGGATGGGATCCACAAATTGCCAGAAAGATGGGAAAAAGTCATAGCTTCAAATGGGCAATACTTTGAATAATACTATTGTATATGTTTTTCTTAAATAAACGTTCAAATTCTGAAAAAAACCGCACGAAATAAATTATATACCCAATGGATGGACCGGAGATGGATCCGGTCAAGATATGGTTGCAACAATGATGGCCCTATGCTATATAATATTTCAAGACATCGATTTATTGAAATCACAATTTAATTAGAAGGTGACATAGCAATAAATCGATTACAACTCGCGTTTTCCGAATTGTTAAATTATTTTCTTCGTGAACAGCTCTTCTGAGGAAGCATTAGAAAGTGTCATAATCCGACTTTCAATAACGCAGCACATATGTTATTTCTCAAAACTGAAATAAAATATTGTGCTAAACTGTCTGCATATGATATTTTTATCATTGTATTGCATATATTAAACACCAGCAGACATTTTGTCGGAGAGGCGACATTTTATTCTCTAATGTGTATCCAATCAGGGGTTTGACTAATGTAAGTTTTCTCTTTTCATCGATAACTTCCCCGCATTGGATCAAGTTGTAGATGCGAAAAAATCGATTCCTTTATTGTTTTCGGAGCGGAGCGCGGGAAAGAGACGCAGTACTCCCAATAGATGCTGCCACCCTTCACTACTTAGAATTCAATTCTAAGAATGTTGCGAGAAAATGCCAAACACAGTGGACTATATTGTCTGGGAGCCTAGTTGGTCAACATGGTATTTGGCTCCGTTGGATGCCTCGACTTGAAGAAGCCAAATTTCATTCCTCTACGACTGGCCGCAGGAACGTAACTCTGGAATTTTTCGTATTTGTTTTTTTCTCAACAGGATATCAAGGATATGCGTATATATGTGTATTTATGGTTTTACGTAATTAAAAATAATTCACATATTATGATTTAGGTATTACAATATATTTTTATTAATTTAATCGAAAGCAAGCTTCTAAATTTTTGCTTGGGTTCTACATTCATAAGTTTAGGATTTCTATGGAGTCCTGTAACAAAAATCGTTGCGCTTTTTTGTTACTTTTGTAATGGGTGATTTTTTAAGCGTTTAATTTTTAATTGCAAAAGTACAATTTTTATTTTAGTTGATAAATCAATGCATGCCATTTATTTTTTAAGGATTATTTCACATTGACCACGACTACGTTTTAAGTGGTCTATATGTCCAATTTTGAATCACTTTTTCGAGCATATTAGCTGACACGAGGGGCGTTCAACATATTCTCGGTATCGGGGTGAAGCTGTGGTTGTATAAATTGACTTATTTATCAAGTAATACTATTATTTTAGTGCATTCATGTAAAATTTCATATAAATGTGATTATTAATTCGCGTTTTATCTCTAGTTAAACAGAATCATAATGGCAACTGAGACGATGATGGTGAAAATTGAGTATCGCGCTGTAATTAAATTTCTCACTAAGCAAGGAAAAAGTCAAAAAACTATTCATGAAGAGATGGTGGCTGTTTACCAGGGTTCCGCACCTTCATTATCAACTGTGCAAAAGTGGTCAAGTGAGTTCAAGAGAGGCAGAGAGAGCATTGAAGACGACCCCTGCTCCGGCGCCCCGGCTACTGCTTGTACGGGAGAAAGCATCAAAGAAGTCGAAAAACTTGTTCTTGAGGATGCCCGAATAAAGGTGAAAATGATGGCAGAGATCACCAAGCTTTCAATTGGTACCATTCACACCATTCTTCATGACCATCTGAACCTTTCAAAGATCAGTGCAAGGTGGGTGCCACGAATGCTCACAGCGCCTCAGAAAAAAGTGAGAATCGCATGCTGTAGAGAGCTTTTGGAGATGTGTAGTGAGAACGCGGACGGTGTTATGGATCGAATTGTTACTGGGGACGAAACATGGGTCCACCACTATGACCCTGAAAGCAAACAAGAGTCCATGCAGTGGCATAAAAAAGGAACAGATCCCCCGAAGAAGTTCAAAGTCACTCCGTCTGCCGGGAAGCTCATGGCCACAGTTTTTTGGGACTCAAAGGGAATCTTGCTCATTGAGTACAAAAAAAAGGTGAAACCATCAACGCCACATCCTACGCTTCCACTTTGCATAATTTGCGGGAGGAAATTAAAAAGAAAAGACGGGGTAAACTCGCAGCGGGTGTGTTGCTTCTTCATGCCAACGCTCCTGTTCATACGGCGCGAGTTTCCAAGGCTGCTGCGCGAGATTGTGGTTTCGAAGAAATCCAACACCCACCCTATAGTCCAGACCTTGCCCCTAGTGATTATTTCCTGTTTCCGGATTTGAAAAAATGTCTTCGTGGAAAAAGATTTTCGGATGATGAAGAACTCAAGTCGGCAATAAATGGGTATTTTGTAGAGAAAGAGGAAATTTATTTTTTTGAGGGTTTAAAAAAGTTATCTCATGATGTAACAAATGCATTGATGTTAGGGGAGATTATATTGAAATATAAAAACAATTTAAATTGAATTCGCATTTCCTTCATATCGATACCGAGAATATATTGAACGCCCTTCGTATCTCGCTAATAGCACATGTAATATTGTCTTCCAAAGCTGCAACTGGCGCTGGTTTAACGACATATACAAGTGATTTGACGTATCCCCATAACAAATGGTTTAAAGGCGTCAAATCGCACCATCTAGCCGGCCAATTCACCGGTCCAAAACGAGAGATAAATTACTTACCGAACTCATTTCTTAATTGGTCCATGGATTCGCATGCTGTGTAGCATGTAGCGCGTTCTTGCTGGAACCACATGTCGACCAGGTGCAACTCGTGTATTTTGGACAAAAAAAGTGTTCGAAATCATTGAATGATAGCGGTTCTCACGGTCATTTATGAAAAAATACGGGCCAACGATTCCGCCGGGCCATAAACCGCACCAAACGGTGCATTTTTCCGAGTGCTCTGGGAGCTCTTGTATTGCCTGAGGTTGCTCATCGCACTATATGCGGCAGTTTTGTTTATTAACCATTCAACCAGAAATGAGCTCCGTCGCTGAAGACAATTTTTCAAGAAAAAAGCGGATCTTCCTCCGGCTTTTCTAAGCACTCTCCGAAAATTCGACGCAGTAGCAAGTCGTTCGGCTTCAGTTCTGGCACGAGCTGTACTTTCTAAGGTTTTAGACCAAGATCCTTACGTATAATCTTCCAAGTTGTCGAGTAACAGAATCCCAATTGTTGTGAACGGCAACGAATTGTTGCCGTGATTTGTCACGCCTTCATTAACACTGGCGGATACAGCAGCAATATTTCCCTCTCTAAGCGCTCTACGCATACGGGTAGGTGGCTTGATGTCCAATAGCGTGAAATTGGTGCGAAATTTGGTCACTCTGGCTGGAATTGCTTGCTCAGTAAGTCCAGAATCATCTTAGTTACCCAAGGCATAGTAACAATTTAGAACAGCGAATCCGCTACAACCAACAATTTTGCTAATATAAAGTACCACAGACCCGACCTTAACTTCTTAACAAAATTTAATTATTTTTTTCTTTAAATAGAACAAGAACTGTATGCTTCATAGAAGGAGATTCATCACTGAAGTATCAGGCTGATGGTTCTTTAATTTAAAGCCTCAAACCATTGTTAGGAAGACTAATCTCAAATACCAAAAGAAGGCTGAATCTTACTGGACCCAAATCAAGGGCTAATGTTCCAAGTCCATATACTGATTACGTATTATAATATATACTCGTATATATTCAGTTTAGAGGATTAATTGAAGCTTTTGGCTAAGGTCCTGTAACTTTTTTTCAATTCACTTCAAGTATGTTATGGATTCAACTCTTTCTTGCTCGGTGGAAAGGGGAGATAAATCCATCTGCCACACTTTTTTTTCTTAGCTTTACGAAAACCTTTCAAGCTTAACCGATCAGGCTTAACCTGCGAAGCCTTTGGAAAATAGTACAATATCAGGAAGTTCTTGGCGTGACCAATTGATCGTACCAATTTTAGCTAGTTTTCCTTTAAAACACTGCAATTTGCATATTATTGTGAGGGAATTCGAGAATTTGTTGCTGCGACATCCTTATCTGTGTGCCTACAGCAAACAGGTGTCCGCCTAAGCGTTTTAAAGGGTGGATTTTGAAACTACGCCAATATTAAAGTTGCTTCGCAATTTATTACGGAACTAATCAATGTTTTAAGGACAGGTTTTTTTGTTTTTACAATACAAATCCAGAAACAGTGGAGTGGAGTCCTAGTATCGCCAGCGCTGTGTGCTAATTATAAAAAAAATAAAAATCCATTAGAATGCGTATTTCCATATGTCTTTAAATGTTATCCTTAACCAGCGTGTAAATGTTACTTGTTTCACGTCCTCACTTAATCATGCTCGCCGTTTAACACGCTGCAGAAGGGCTGTGACTCTACTACTTCCTTGCTCAACTCTACAGGTTTCCGTAAATAGTTCTTGGAGTAGCAATTCCATTTCCTCGATTGCTCGTTTTTTTTTTCACCCGGAGAACTCGATGTGCTTGCCTACTACTGTGTTTGTAGAAGGCATGACCTGTTTTTGCCTGCGCTTTTCATCAACTCAGCTGTATCACGGCCATCTTCGTCTGACACACAGCACATCAGTTGCGGAATTTCTTACAGCTCCTGAGCATTGATGTCACTCATTATCAGCCCGTGAAGTCATACTTAGGCTCGTAGGTTTTGTTGAGGAGCCTGTAGCAATATTCTTTGGCAGAACGGCCGTTAGCCCATATCAGGGTGATATTAGCGAATTTAGCTTTGATGGGGACTGATACAATCGGTTTGTTCAGGTGCCGAAATCTCAAGACTGCTTGCTATATTCCTTCGCTTACAATAAATCCGCAACCAAATAGTCGCTGCTTCTGCTTTTTGTATCAATGATTATGATTTATGTCACAGCTTATCACGCCTGGATGGTAGTGATATTTGCCTTATAGAAATCTGGGCGCCCTCGCTAGTTGTTCGGCTGCCCTTAACCTTTTTTAAGTCCATACATTCCATGCGTAGATTCGAACGTCGTTGCCTTGTTTTTGAAATCGCAGGGTTGTCAAAAATAATATCAATATCTAAAGCTATTGGTCGCTTTTCAACATTAGGTTTCTACGTGGCTCTTCTAACCTGGAGAAACTTGGAAGCTCTTTCTCGAAAAGAAGCAGCGGAATATCCGGTGACAGTAACCCACTTCGTCTTGAGACGTTCTTAATGACATCAGCTCTAATTATGTTGAAGTAACCCATAGAAGGAATCCGCCATACTGGCATGCACTTCTTCTGACTTGTAGTCATTTCCAACAGGACATTACGGGTATGGCATTGCGTTTTTTTCCTGATCAACACTCGCGCTTGTTAGTATGAGATATCAAATCCATTCAGACAAAACCAGTATCAGTGCTAGTGGAAGCCACTATGTGGAGCCACTACGTCTATCCTTATCGTACAAGACACACCAACTGGAACGCATACAGAATCACCAAATGTATTACTGTTGATTACAGCTCTGGACATGATCCAGTGAAAGTCTTAAAAGGTGCTCTAAGCAGTAGTGAGATGACCTAGACATCTGAGTCTTTCAAAAAGTGGAATCTGAGTCCTAATGGTAATCGGTAACTGAGAATTCCCAAATTGGGAATTGGAAGCAATCTCGACGCCGGCCAAAGTCTATTGCGGTTTCTGTTCTGGTCCCTCCTGTGTCGAGGACACCAAGACCCTGTGGATCATTATTGAATATGATTTTGAAAGAACTGGTAATGAACTAGTGTTGGAAGTCGGAATGGACGAACATACGAAAAAGAAAGGCGATGTATGCGTTTATAATGTTGTCCAAGATATGCAGAAACAGACAGTGCTTATGAGCTTTAAAATAAATGTTGTGTCGTGCCTCATAGTTTTAGTACTTTGCTGGTTGCAGGTAATCAACCAATTCGCTGAATCATTCCATAGACCGCTTGTTGTCGTATTGTGCAAAGACAAAATCAGACATACGATGTGACGATCAAAATACAACACATTCAACGTCCATCTGACATTTTAGTCCCAAAATATTATGCAAATCCATTAACTAGCACTAAGGTGTGCCGATAGTCTTAGGATGCTACTAAGAGACATTCTTCCAATTCAATTGGCACAAACGGCTATTTCGTCTTTAACTAAAACAACATAAACTCCTTTTACGCATTTATTTTGTCCTTTTGAATGTTTTTCGTTGAATTTTTCACACAATATCTACGAGTTAAGCTTAAAATTGATTGCGTAACTATAATACAACTACGACTACAATTACAATTATAATTACTCTGACTAGATACACACTCTTCAGTATACGAGTAGTTTGGTTCACTAATATTTACAAAATTACAATACATCAGCCGAAATCAGCTCATTTCAAGTACTATTACGTCATGTACATCTTGGCATCACCTACTATATCTACATCGCTACCCTCATCTTCGGAATTCTCATCACTGGTATAATCCTGATCTGGATGGCCCATCTTCATCAAACTATCACCCGACGAAGCCGATATGGTTCTTAATACCTGCAAATGATGATGGTGGTTATGCCCTGTCGACCCCGTCGAACGTTGATTACCAGCCGTTGATGTTGTATTAGAGCTGTAACTAGGGTAACCCTTTTCAGAATCGGAAGACAAAGTAGAAGATGCCGCTGTTGTTCCAGCTCCAGCCGACGACGAGTTACCATTGCTCGCTTTGTCAGCACTTTCAGAACGTGAAAAGTCAACGGGTTCTGAAAAGATATTCCAAAATTAATAATTGACAATGTCCTTTTGTTGTCGAAATAGATACGAGTAGATGCACAAAATGCATTAGCACAAGAGTATGCCTTCAAGGAAAAGTCCCTTTTGCCTCTCTTCTTCAATGCTCAGGCTGAAGAAACTTTTTCGGTTGAAAGGCTTAATTAAATTTTCCATTTCTATCAAGCAAATTAAAGGGGCCAAAGAAGTTTCAAGAAACTTCCAAGGAATTGCCCAATTAGTTGGAAGTTTCTAAAAGATTCTCTTACCATTGTTGGCATCCCTCCTTCGGAGTTGCTTTTTGTGCTTCATTCGTCGATTTTGAAACCACGTCTTGACCTGAGTTTCACTCAGACCCAGCGCTGTAGCTAGTTCGACCCGTTCGGGTGTGGATAGATATCTTTGTGCTTCGAAACGTTTCTCCAAACCCGACAATTGGGGGTCACTGAAGACGGTACGTGCTTTGCGTCTACGACAATGCCTAAGTGCATTTACACCCATTCCGATACCGAGTGCCAGCTCTGGGACACCACAACCAGCTCCCCCAAATAAATGGCCACCTCCAAAGAGTCCTGTTGAATAAATTGGGAAAATACAGAAAGAGTAAAAGGTTAAAAACCGAAAGAAAACTTTGAAAATTTTAATGAAAACTTTCGATAAATTGATTAATTATGGATGTGACACCCTGTGGTGAGTATCGTTAGTTTGGGCATACTCTGGCAATTGAATTAACACTACAAGTGAGGTTGGAATTGTGTTACACATACGCGTATCTATTAATAGTTTTGAAAATGGCAGGGGTCATCGTAGCTTACCTTGGGAAAGGAAATATGGATCAACCGACTTGTATGCGCCAGATGATGGTGAGAGATAGCCAAGGGTCATTTGAAGAAACCCATGATCGCTGTAAGCATTGTTTGGATATAGAATTCCCGAGTTTGGTGGGTGACTAGAGCTGTAGCTGGACTGAAGACTTGTTGGCAGTTGTGTTTGTTGTTGTTGCTGTGGTGGACCATGAGGCGGTGGTGGCAACCGGTCAGAAATTTTAAATCTGAAAAGAAAAGAAAATGCATTCGTTGAATTGACTGCTGAAATATTGACTACTGTTTCTGTTTTTATTTCTTTCCGACCTCTCATGAGAATAGACAGACTGTTTTTTTTATTCTCAGACTTTTTAAGCCGTTGTCGTGTGAGCCTTCCATTTATTTCCTCTCCAGATGGCAATGGATTCAAAAACCTTTTTATCAATGTGAACTAATTCTGTATTAGTTCATATCTTTATACAGCTCATAAAGGTCCTAGATCCCATTGAGCTCATAAAGATCATGAAGTTACATTAGTTGTGGTGTTTGGGAAGTTCTTAAAGCCCTCGTAGAGTAAGTAGAGTCCGTTCAGATTGTAAACCATCTGAACTCATGAAGTTCGTAGATCTAGGGCAATTCGGAGACCTCGTCGAGTTCGTAGACCTCGTCGAGTTTTCATAGACCTCGTCGAGTTTTCGTAGACCTCGTCGAGTTCGTAGACCTCGTCGAGTTTTCGTAGACCTCGTCGAGTTCGTAGATCTTGTGGACTTCGTGGACCTCGTCGAGTATGTAGACCTCGTCGAGTTCGTAGACCTCGTCGAGTTTTCATAGACCTCGTCGAGTTTTCGTAGACCTCGTCGAGTTCGTAGATCTCGTCGAGTTTTCGTAGACCTCGTCGAGTTCGTAGACCTCGTCGAGTTCGTAGACCTCGTCGAGTTCGTAGACCTCGTCGAGTTCGTACACCTCGTCGAGTTCGTACACCTCGTCGAATTCGAAGACCTCGTCGAGTTCGTATACCTCGTCGAGTTCGTATACCTCGTCGAGTTCGTAGACCTCGTTGAGTTCGTAGACCTCGTCGAGTTCGTATACCTCGTCGAGTTCGTAGACCTCGTCGAGTTCGTAGATCTCGTGGACTTCGTGGACCTCGTCGAGTTCGTAGATCTTGTTGAGTTCGTAGATCTCGTTGAGTTCGTAGACCTCGTCGAGTTTTCGTAGACCTCGTCGAGTTCGTAGATCTCGTGGACTTCGTGGACCTCGTCGAGTATGTAGACTCGTCGAGTTCGTATACCTCGTCGAGTTCGTAGACCTCGTCGAGTTCGTAGATCTCGTGGACTTCGTGGACCTCGTCGAGTTCGTAGATCTCGTTGAGTTCGTAGACCTCGTCGAGTTTTCGTAGACCTCGTCGAGTTCGTAGATCTCGTGGACATCGTGGACCTCGTCGAGTATGTAGACTCGTCGAGTTCGTAGACCTCGTCGAGTTTTCGTAGACTTATGCCCTTTCGATTGTATTTAAAAGAAGCATCGGGCCGGATAATATACCCCTCGAGCATTGGCTTAAATCGGAATTATTCGATTCAATTGGTTCGCGGTTTTGTTTAATGAAATTACGAGAGGCAATAGAATGCCTTAACAGTGGATAGAGCGATTTCTTATTCCAAAGGCACGGAAAATTTCAACAATTACTAATCGGTAAAGTTAATGAAAATATACGAGAGAGTTCTAGAAAGTCGGCAACGTAATATTATTCAACTCCATGGCAGTCAGGCCAGTGATTCAGACTGATAATGATGGAGAACAATGCAAACGCTTTGCATTTCAGCTCTCAGCCAACTTTTGCTACGAGAGTAAGACAGCAAACAATCGACTTAGCATTATCCAACTGGACACTATTTAAGGAGGAGCTCTCCCTAAACTCAGGACAACACAATGGCTAGAGAAAGCAGTTTAGAACCTGAAGAGTAACGTTACCAAATGTTTTGAAATGGCATGTCCAGCTAGAAAGCCATTCTTCAGATCGCTCGTTTCTTGGTGGAACACAGTCCGAAACGACTCCGTAAAGAAATCAGAAAACTTATAAGTAGGTCACTTAAGGCTACTTTAAGGACGACTGGATTTTTTAGACAGAAGCAAAAATAAGCTAACTCGCACTTCGAAGTGTGCCTCTTATTGAGACATTTGCGAAAAGATCGAAACCGTCGGTGGACCCAGCAGGAAAGTCTTAGTCCTCAAAAGAGGAAATGACATCTACACTGAGTCAAAAGGAGAAATGCTCCGTTTCATTCTTGAGAGTTGAGGCTGACTCACTTCCCAGGTAACCTAATCGGAACCAGCTCACAACAAGCTCCTATTAACGAAGATGCTAGTAAGCTGTCTAACAAAAGCTGGTTATGGTGAAGGATGACACCATCATACATTTTGTTGCTTACTTTGATGCCTTCAAGTTGGCATAACATATGGTATACCCAGATATGTTACAAAAAAGGTAACTTTGACTCGATGTGTAACTCGGCCAGACAACACGGCGGCACGTAGACGCATCACTAGTTTTGCGGATCAAAGCAATGCTCGTGAATGGCAAACTGATTGCGGTCAATATGTGATGACGGGGGTAAACAAGGGTTGGCCGCAAAGCCGCGTTCTGTCTCTGTTAACCCAGTACTCAACGCGCTCAATAGTTCTGACGTCAAGCTGAACTGTTTGTTGGATCGTTTCTAGCGACTATCTTCTCTCAAGCGCATGCAGTCCTAGACGCGATCGATGATTGGTGCACTGGTAGTTGGTTTTCAATCAATCCTCTCAAAATTTAAGTTGTTGTCTTTACGAGAAGGACGAAGCTGACTGGTCTGACTAATGTAGTGCTTAACGGCACTACAACTTAATTCTCCAAAGAAGTTAAGTATTTTGGCAAACTTCCATGTACTAAACGTGCTATCTCGAAAGCCTCTAAGTCGCTGTTGGCTTTCTGGCAGTGCAAGGCAGCTGTCGACAAGACACCGAGAAGGGTGCTCTGGATCTACACGGCTATGATTTTATCCTATGCCTCGGTTGTCTGGTGGAATAAGCCCTCACGAAAATACGTGATTGCTGCTTTTACCATACTCCAAAGAGTGGTCTGTCTCGATTGCATGGGGATTTCCCTATCACGCCTGGCTCCGCTCTGGACCCATTGATGAGTCTTACTCCTCTTGATGTTCATATCATGGGCTGCACTCTCAAAGCCATCTTCCGTTTAAAAAGAAATAGTCTTTGGTACAACACTTATGACTCTGATCTTATGGACATGCCATCTGATGCGATGACACTAGAACTCCTGCTGCAGAAAAAATACGAAATCGACATCCCCTGTGCCCAATACGGGTTCCGGCCAGAATCCGAACCAGGAAAGGAATGTGGTCGGATCTTCACTTCACTGGTGTGTTTCTAGAAGACGACAGCGTTGGACTTCACTTCTCCTTAGGAAAACCTGCTTCTGTCTTCCAAGTCGAGATATTCGCAATTCTGATGGCAACAAAATATATTGTGAAGATCGGCGGAGAGGACGAAGCATTTGCATCTGTAGCGACAGCCAAGCTACGCTTAGAGTCTTGCTGAACCCTCTTACGGATTCAAAACTAGTTCGAGTATGTAAAGTATCATTAAACGCAGAACGTTCCATGATTTTAACGTAAACCACCTGTCATAAGACCTTATGTTTACGAGATGCCCATACATCCATAGAGAGCAAGGATACGCCTTGCCATCGCTAGCCACAAATATTTTGATACCAATTCGGAACTGTGTTGGACGCACAAGTTCCACCCTTGGTATGAGTCGAGGCCGACCTAAAACCTCTTACTGTTCTTAGGGTCACAGCACCCAGTACTTATTTGCTGCTCTACAATGGGTTAAAACGAAGGAAAACCCGTACCCGCGATTTGGGTTTAAACCACAGCCACCATGACGCCTACCTCTAACAAGTCAGGCCCGGACCGAAATCCGGGGGGCTCCTGACTCCCATGGTACCGTGATTTAAGTCCTGGTAAGGACTACCGGTGGTCAGGCCGCCAAAAAGACCTATGACCGGCAACTTGTAACTGGTCAAATCGTAGCAACCATTCAGAGGCTGTTATCTGAAGATGTTTACGATAAGACCAGTAATATGCTCTGCCCCCGCTTTTTATTAGACAACGTCATTGATGGGCGAAGCCTTGATAATTGGGCGGGGGCCCTCATTGAACGCAGTCGGAAAGCTGAATTCACCGAGTCCTGTCTGAGCCCTAGGCCAAATTCGGTTCATGGGAAATTAAATCGCCGGTGAACTTGCCAGCCAAGGTTCAGAGCAGGATTTTTCAGGATCCGAACCTACATTAAGCCTGCCTCCATCTTCGGTTAAGGCTTCCATTTACAGTTGGGTTTCATATAAACACAACTACAGATGGCATGACTTCCCAGGTTGCAAGCAGACGAATGGTTCCCGACATATCTAAGAAGTCTTCTTTCAGTAAGAAAGACTGGTGTCGTGACGGGCACTACACTTTTGTGGCCATAAGTGGTACAACATTCTGAGGAGCACTATTTCTGTGAATGTTCGGCTTACGCTCGCAGGTACTCGGCTTTGACGTGGTGAAAGCTAGTAATGTTGCCACTTTATCACTGAATCGCTTACTCATCTTTCTTCGAAAGACAGGAAGATTCCGTTAAAAGGAACTTACAAGGACTGGTTCTTTGTCTGAGTGCTCCGATAACAAAAAAAAAAAAACATTCCAACGCTTTGAAAGGTCTACATATCGTCTTTATCAGTTTGGAAAAGCGATAGATAGATCTCCCTTAATATATCCGAAACGTACTCGTATGTCGCCATAGAACCGAAGTACGTCGTTAACCATCAAGGAAATTACGATAGGGTGGGATGGTCTACAAGCCCACAAACCGCGGAATAGCAATACAGATACGTGGAAGAAATAATTTTTAGAATTTGGATCACATGAAGAAGGAATGAACGGAATGCGATGTAGAAGAGCAACCAGAAAACCAACAAAGGAATAGTCAACTTCCACCAAAGAATTTTTTTTTTTCATGTGAGCAGCAGAATCTATAGCGGCTGTCTTGACAACCAAATGGTCTACTAATGTGAGAAAATATCCAAAAAGGCAAGGTCCTTACAAAGTCCAACAACATCGATGAAAACTCAACAAATCGAATGTATCCCCGATTGCCAAGACAGTAAAGAGGCTTCCTCCCTCAAAATCTTAGAAAAATGCCGACAAGAAGTAGCCGTAGTGCGTTTGCACAACGACGCGTCGTTCGTGAATGTCGTCCAAAATCGTTTGTTGCATCAGAAAATATCGATGCTATGCGAGAGCTCATGTCGATTGGGCTAAGGAAATGTTGAAAAAATTCGATCGCGGTGCTTCAAAAGACATAAAACGGAAGTGACAGGAGAGTTCGAAGTTAAAGTTGAAGTACACCGAGGGTGTAAAAAGCCCTTTGTTTTCAATAACGTGCAACATGAATTACAATGGTAAAGGATAACTGTCGAACTAAGACTGAATATCAGCATTTCCGTTGTTCGAACTAGCATTCCCAACTCTTGATATATTTTAAGAATGAGTCCGCGTGTTGAAGTGGGAAAATTTTAAATACTTAGGCTCTGTCGTAATGATGATTCTGATGATGTCACATTTAAATTCTTCATAATGAATTACGAACGAACCTTCGAAAAGTTTGTATATTGGTCCTGTGGAAAGCAAACATGCATGTCATTACAAAGCGGAGCGTTCGAGTGGGTCTCCTATGACAGAAAATTCCGCTTCAGCTTTGGGGATACTATACACGACAGTCCTTCGTCCACCTTTACCAAACGCGCCGCAATGTGAGGAGTATAAAGAAAATGAAAATGTTGCAAATGTCATACGTGGAATTCGCAACATTAAGCAACCGACGGTGGATAAACTTTGGTTGCTGGTTTTGTCATATTCACACAACACATGGGCTGAAAAGTCCGTTTCTAAGAGAGGGCATTTTCAGTTAGTACCAACCTTCAAAAGATACGAGTATAAATTTGACAGCTGTCGGACGATTAGTTCTCGAGATATAGCGTTGTGAGTGAAGCAACTTTTGTTATTGTGAAAAAAAATGGATTCAAAGCAATTTCGTGTGTTGATTTATCAAAAATGCAGCCGATGCAAAGAAATGGCTTGATAAGTGTTACCCGGACTCTGCACCTTACGAACGAACCATTCGCAAGTGGTTTGAAAAATTTAAAAGTGGTCATACAAGCACCGAAGATGATGCACGCAGTGGACGTCCAAAAGAGGCTGTTTCAGATGAAAACATCAAAAAAGTCCACAAAATGATTCCGAATGACCGTAAAGTGAAGTTGATCGAGATAGCTGAGGCTCTGAAGATATCAAAAGAGCGTTTTGGATACATCATACACGAATATTTGGACATGCGAAAGCTGTGTTCAAAGTGGGTGCCGCGTTTGCTTACAGTCGACCAAAAACAACAACGTGTTGATGATTCAGAGGAGTGTTTAAAGCTGTTCAACCGCAATAAAGCCGAATTTTTGCATCGGTATGTGACAATGGATGAAACTTGGCTCCATCACTTCACACCAGAGTCAAGTCGGCAGTCAGCTGAGTAGCGAGCAGGCGACGAACCTCGTCCTCGGCTGGCAAGATTATGGCATCCGTATTTTGGGATGCACATGGAATAATTTTCATCGACTATCTCCAAAACGAGCAGACTTTCAACAGCGACTATTACATTGCGTTGTTGGAGCGTTTGAAGGGCGAAATCGCAGAAAAACGGCCGCATTTGAAGAAAAAGAAAGTGCTGTTTCATCAAGACAATGCATCGTGTCACATGTCGATGAAAACGATGGCGCAAAATTGAAAGAATTCGGCTACGAATTGCTTCCCCACCCACCGTATTCTCCAGATTTGGCCCCCAGCGACTATTTCCTGTTCGCAGACCTCAAAAGAATGCTCATCGGAAGACCGATGAAGAAGTAATCGCCGAAACAGAGGCCTATTTTGAGGCTAAACCGAAATCGTACTACAAAACTGGTATCGAAAGATTGGAAAATCGTTTCAATCAGTGTATCACCCTCGAAGGCAACTACTAGTATATTGATAAATTAAGTTGAATTTTGCAAAAATTTTGTATTTTACTATAAAACGGACTTTTCAGCCCATGTGTTATTCAGGAAGGTCGTTGGAAAATAGAACAGAAGCACAAGTTTCAGCCGAGATTCGAAGAGGAAGCCGAAAGAAAAATAATTGTATCACTGAAATTCTAATCCAATATAGAGCTGGTAGAATGGTTCTAAAGTCCTCAAGATTTAGACAGTAGCAATGGAGACACATGGGAAAAATATGCAGCAGTAGATCTGGGTATGCACGTTACATATTTCAACGGTTACCAAAGGAAAATAAATTAATTTTTAAAGACTTCTAGTACGCGCATCACAAGTAAACAGTAAGCAATAAGCAATAAGACTTAGCTTCCTACCTGACTAATAAAGAATGGCGGGATATTATCATGTAACCAGTTATCGCAATTTTTCCCATAAGACATTTTAACTGTTTTAAAGTCCGATCAATGATATCAATAACTTTCAAAGCAACACTATGTAGTTCCCTGGTTAGCATTCCAACTTTTCGCACTTCATTCACACAAATGCAATGTTTTTGAGATTTCGTTCTGGAACTTGATTGAAGAATTGGTTGTCCCAATGGAAAACAATGCTTTGGAACTTCGATGTCTCAAGTTTCAGTTTGTAGTGGGGAAGAATAATTTACCAGATCAAGTAAATCTTCAGAACGGATGCACATCTTATGCACAGATATGGTTTTGATATATCTAGCACTGCTGTTTGTAAAAATCATAAATAAAATAGCCCTTAAGATGGAGCCCTGGGGAATTCCAGACTTGAGTTTTTTTTTTTTTTGCGGAAATTCATTTCGATTTGCTTTTAGAAAATCTTTAAACCAAAGGTGGGTAGTCCTTAGTTTTAAAATTAGTGGAGAATCTATTTTCTGTTTAAAATAAAAATCGCAGGTACTTGAGCTTTAAAGCGATTTAAGTTTTTTTTTTGTAGCTAGATAGTCATAGAAGGAATTCTTAAAAACTTCTTAAATCTGACACAGAAGGGATCGCAGCAAATTCTTCAAAAAGACTGTTGCGTCTTAATTTATAAAGTTTTGATGAGAACATTCAATAGATGGCTGTTTAGCGAAATCCCATTAGATAAACGAAAGAATATCAATTTTGTTTCTAAAAACAAATTGTGGGCTTGGGTTAATTTGCGGATATTAATACCAATCCACAAACCGCTCTATTTGCTCACTATGTTAGTGAGTCTGAAATTTGTTTTAGCACATCAGTGATTCAGTTATGTTTCTTTCGAAGCCTGATGTTTTACTCGTGTACTATAGTTTAGTTTAGGATTCTTATAAATTAACCACTCTACAGTCCTAATTGTTGGTGAATGCTTGCTCATTTTTGGTTGAACGAATTGAAATTTTCTGGAATGCCGCAGGGCAGGCAATTTATTCCAACACTCTTCACTATTTTATTAATGATTTGGTTGTTTCCTAGTTTGTCACTGCTCAGTTTATCCTTATCATGGGAAGACATTTTCAAACTTTAAAAACTTGCAGACAATCTCGAAAATCTTCCGCTTTGATGGCATTTCTCAATCCGTTGGTTTTCTTCGAATTCGGTTTGGTTTTAACATTCAATCAAAATCCACTTTAAGGTTATCTACTGAACAGAAATCAATACCATCCTACATCACTCTGAAAAAAATAGTTCTACTTTTCCGACGGCTTATCACTAAATCACCTATGATTCTGAATTATCCTTTGATACTCCTCCTCGTCCCGATGCTGGTTATGATGATGATGATGATGATGATGAGCTGTTGTCGGTGTCGAATTCGAAGGCTCCTTTGGTTTTTCGTTTTCACCAATTTTACCACTTAAATTAACCGATGATGATTTAATAGTTAGTTTTTCAACACCACCATTTTTCGAATCACAAATCACGGTATTATTGTTATTATTCAAATTATTCTGACACAAAATATGATCAATGGAAAACGGTGTCTTAGCTACTAAAGTACCCTGTTTCTGATTACTATGATCACTTAATTGTATCGACATTTTGTGAAGGAGAAATTAAAGGAAAAATCACGTAATTCAAAAACCGAATGGATGCTCTTTAGCGGCACCGCACTCGTTGACGGTCGAAATGAATTTGAATTTACCCATCAACAGCAGCATCAGGGCAGACAAATCATTTCATAATCGTCATCATCATCATCATCATCATCGTCGTCGTATAGAGAGCATCGCCGTCATCGTCAGTTGTAGTTGTAGCAAGAATTAGTTATAGCATCCCTTAGTGAGTAGCGGCGGTAACGACGACCAACCCCCTAAAGCTTCGTTTAATGGAGGGTTGAATTCCGAGAACACACCTCCTTGCTGTGCTAAACTCTTTTTATTTACTTTCGTTGAGAGGGTTTCTGGCTTTTTGTCTCTTCCAAGGATGTATAAATACATACTGGAGTATAAAAGTGGATACTGCTGAGTATGTATCAAGGAAGCATCTGGGTAAGAGGAGAGTTGGTGAACTCAAAGTTTTGACATACCATATGCAAAGGGAGAGAACTCTTGTGTACTTATATGAAGCAATTTGCTTGAAAACCAACCAAAACGGCTTAAGTGGTTTTCATCGGATTCATTTATGAGATTTTTAACATGAATTATGTTGTCACAATTTGTGTAGCCTACCTTCGAACGTGCGGCTTGGGATGTGGTCTCTGCCAAAGGGATGACAAAGCCTCATTTACTGAATGTAAATTCCAGTCGGCATATGCAACATGTAACAGCATCGATATTATTTCGCTTAATTCTCGCATAAATTCCAAAATAGTTTTAACTTTTCAACAACCCAGTACTGTCAGTTGATAGCGGTGGGAGATCCGTCAAACCACACACAAATGCGTGTGTGTTAAATTTACCCAGGATATCGAATATATTAAATCATTTCCACCACCGCAATTATTATAATTAGTTTATTGTTCGATAGCATGATAATTGCGAGGAGCTTAAAATATTTTTGCATTGATTTCAGTCGCGATGATTAGCCAGCAGACATATGACAGGGTAGTGTGGATGAAATGTCAGCAATGTGACATATGGCGGAGTTATGTCTAAAGGATCCGTACGTAGTAATATACATAAATACTATAAATGAGATGCGGATGTGTAGTTGAAAACTTTACATCGGAAGGAGTGGAAGGCATTGTAGCAAAATGCAGAAGAACGTTATATTGTCTTCCACATCGTTCATCCCGTTATAATCGGCGCGCGCTCAAGCGGTTTTGTACCCTTAAAATGTACGTGCACAGCGCGGACGAAGGAAGTTTAGGGAGGAAGAAAAGACAGATACCGATGTACATTGTTTTTAAATGTTTGTAAGCTATAACTACCAGGACACACAGAGATCGGCAGGGCATTCCATAAGCGAGTTGTACCTCTTAGGAACGAATCACGATATTTTAGAGTACATCCGAAAATGGGCTTGAGAGTATACTGATGAGCATTCATAGCGAGACGGGTGTTACGGTTGAAAGTTGGAATGGGCGGAATGCTACTGGCGATTTCAATGGAGCACTGGTGGTGGAAATAGCGATAAAACAGAGTAAGACTGAAGACATTACGTCGGTGTTCGAGGGTGTCAATTGACTGACTAATATTAGTATCACCAATGAGTTTTATCGCACGGTTTTGAATCCTATTTAGCAGATGCAGAAATGTTTTAGGATCACCTGACCAGATGTGGGCATTGTACTCCAATTTTGGACGGATGAAAGCCTTATATAATGTGGCCAGATCAGAGGGGGTAAATAATTTCTTACATCGCTTGAGGAAACCTAGACATTTCGCTGCATTTTTGGCGACATCGAATATATGGTCATTCCAACGTAAGTTGTTACTGACCACCGAGAATGGAAAGTTTATCGGTTTCGACGATGCAAGTGCCATTCATGGATAATGGCTGGGTATTTGAATTTTGCTTTAATGACAGCAGACAGCATTAAATTGCACTCGGTTGATAGTTCCCCAATTGGTTATGCTGTTAATATCGGAATTTAATGAGCTTAACATACGCTGCCGTTCCCGTTCTATAGCCGAAGAGTAGGGACGTGAGTCGGGGAATGAATATGAAAAGCAGAGAGTACTGTCATCAGCAAAGGAATATATTGAGTTAGAAGTAGCAGACAAGAGATCATTAATGAAGATTAAAAAGAGGGTCGGCGACAGAACGGAGCCCTGGGGCACACCACCATTTATTTTGTGAATATCAGACTTGAAACCGTCCAAGACAACTTGAATTGAACGTTCTGAAAGGTAATTTCTAATCCATTGAAGAAGAGAGTCATCGATCCCAAAAGCACGCATTTTCGACAAAAGAGCCTGATGCCAAACTCTGTCAAATGCCTTAGAAATATCAAGCGCAACTATTTTGCTTTCGCCAGATTGATGTACGCTTTGGTTCCACTTTTCGGTAAGACATGCCATCAAATCACCAGTGGACCTACGAAAACCGTACTGCCGGTCATTGAGAAGTTTTCGTGTTTCGAGATATTTCATGAGCTGACGGTTTATCAGCGTTTCCATGACCTTGGAAAGAAGGGACGTAAGTGCAATGGGTCTATAGGAGGAGAGAGAAGAAGATTCGTCTTTGTTAGGGACGGACTGGACAAATGCTGTTTTCCATCTGCTCGGAAAGAGTCCTAAAGAGTAGGATTGATGAAAAAGCTTACTCAGTGGTTTTGCCAGCGTGGAAGAACACCTCTTCAGAAGAAGGGGAGATATACCATCTGGACCAGCGGATTTATGTATGTTGAGATCTTTAAGTACTCTTGCTACTACACGAGTGCGAAAGTGGATTCGTCCTATTGTAGATTCGACGTACTCAAGCGTAGGCGGGAACAAAGCACAATCTGGGAGTGTTGAGCTAGCCGCAAAGTGTGCAGCAAACAGATTGGCCTTGTCCAAAGAGCTGACAGCTGGAATGTCATTTTTTGCCTCAGTTTTTGGTCGTATAGAAATTTCACACGCTTGAGAAAGACGTTGCAGTCATTTCTGGCTCGTTTAAACTTTTTTCGGTTTTCCTCTGTCGGGTTGGTCTTGTAGGACCGAAAAAACAATTCTCTAACCCTGACAGCGTCTTTACAGCTCGAGTCGTACCATGCCTTTTCTTTTGGTTTGATACACTTCATCCGATGAGAGATAAAGCATCTCATTCCAAAGAGAATAGTTCCTGTGATCATGTCAGCAGCGGCATCCACGTCGTTATCGAGGAAACATAACGACCAGTTAAAATTCCTAAAGAAGTTGTTAAGTCCGCTCCAATTGGCTTTCCCGTACTGCCATACGGTTCTTTTAGGAATCTTTTCTCTAACTGTGTGGTGGGTGTACGAGAATTTAGCTGATATGACACAATGGTCCGACGAGCCTAGAGGGGAGAGCACGTCAACGCAGTACTTGTCAGGGTGAGAAGTTAAAAACAAGTCCAGGGTATTGGCGGTATGACTATCAACGTCAGGTATTCGTGTGGGCTCATTTACAAGCTGGGTTAAGTTATTTTCCGCAGCGAAGATCTCAACACACCGTCCTTCGTGTGTTGTCTGTCCAGAATGTCGAAGCCAACCAGAATTGTGTATATTGAATCGCCCGTAATCACGATTTCAGTATGAGGATACAGGGATACAATTCTTTGAATGGAGTCGGACAGCGCATCAAACTCGTGAAAGGTCAAATTGCTGTCCAGTTTGGGGCTTCTGTAAATAAAGCAGTAGTGGATAATTTGCTTACGGAGATGGAATTTTTACCACATGAAATTGAATTTCGGATTGGAACAGGGACTACATTGTGGTGGAGTTTGGTAAGCTATATCACTACGTACGTAAATGGCGAGACCGCGGTGAGAGAAGAATAGTGGCCAGGTAGCTTCAGATCAGAGTGGTCTGAGAGGTGTGGGTGGGGATCTACCTCTCTTTCACTAAGTGCCAAAACAGCTGGTCTGTATTTGCAGACTTGGACGTTTTTAGCCCGCGTATATTGGCAATGTCTACTCTGAATTCCCCAGTCGTTACAAAGAAAGACAAACACAAAAAACACAAACACCGACGATACTAAGCAAGGCTGCGAAGTGAGAATTCTGACGTTGGTTTACCGAATCAAATTGCTGTAGGTGTTATGCCCTTACAACAATATGAAACAGTGCACCAACAAAATTTTCACTCACAACCCGCTATCCATCAGTTGTTACATACACTCAGTCACTGCCCGTACCGTAAATATGCAGCTACATCTGCCACTTTTTAGTATGCTGAGTGTTACGGCGCAAGTGTGACACTGCGAAAGCACAACTGGGTGAATCTCAGTGCATAAGTTCGATTTATATAAGCCACAATATAGGACGTTCCGACGGAGCAATTCTTCTAAGGGACTTCCACACACGAGAATGTATTCGGAACTCAGTTTTTGATAATATCATTCTTCGGCATTAGCCAGATTTTCTAAATATAGATTGTGGCAAAGAAGTTTCCAACGAATCAATGGCAGCGCTCATCCTCAGAGAGGCTTGGTTCTCAATATAATTTTTCTATACGTTGAGAAGCGACAAACAATTGTTTGAACTTTCCAAATGGCCAACATTGACATTGTTGTCGACAAATAGCGGTTTTCTTGCATGCCGTACGCTTGAGAAATGCCTTGAGAAAATTCGACTTGCAACGGCTAAAATTGTAGGAGTATCCAAAAACCTCTCGAGAGATCCTAAGCTGTTAAGCTGTTAAGCTGTAAATATCAAGCGCAGAAAATCTGTTGTGATGTTGCCAGCACGCTTGCAGATATAACGAATTTGATATGATGGATCTGAATCCACCATCACGATTATAGTCCATCTTCTGGTAAAAATGCTTATAAGGCGTCGTTATGGAGAAGGACGAAAGCGAAAGACGAAATAAATCTTTGTATCTCCATAGAAGAAGAAGGCTCAATTGAGGTCATAAGGAGGAGGCACGAACTCCACGTAGATATCCTGCATGTGTAGGGTAAAAACGTTGTAGTTGACTAACAGTTGGGGCTAAAAGTCCAGAAGCTGTAAACTTCTACAGACTGCTTAACAGTGATGATGTCAAACATTTCAGTCTTCAAAGGAAGATCGATAACAAATCCAGCCATCGATGCTGAAACTAAACGCCGATAAGGGAGCAAATTTGGAATAGTAGCCTACATCAATTGATCTTTAAAGTATAATCGGATGAAAGTGTGTTTGATGAATCTCAGAATCATTTGTCCAATCCCCTAGAAGGAAAACCGCCTGAACAGCGCTAACTAAGCAAACATGCGTTCAGCAAAGCATGTAAGACCTTATCTACTAGGGTGTTCGATCTGGTCAGTCCACCAGATATTCGAAGTCAGAGGCAATAATCTCCTGCAAAGAGTCAGAAACCATCTGAGGTCACCACCATTCAAGCTTCAATACTGATGCCTCGTGGTATTGGGAGAGTTTGTGGTTTAAATCCAGGTTCACCCTTGACTGTAGCGCTACCTGCATTGAAGTAGAGTAGGCTCAGACAAAAAGTTTTCGTTCCTTACTGACGGGTAAACTTAGATTTATAGGCAAATCCACCCTTCGTTTCAGCAGATTGATCAGAAGGAAAGCCAGGCATGGTCGCCCAAGTTTGGGTGCATAGTGATACTATAAAACTGTGACGGTTTTAGCTCATCTTACAAACAAGAGTAACAGGGAAATGTGGGTTTATTTGGTTAACAGGATTTCGCCGGGGTCAGGTTAGGTCTTTTAGTTCTTTAGTACCTTGGCAACGACATGCCAGTGATGATCGCTTCTGTTCAGAGAATCATCCTTTGAAATTGTTGTCTCTGGTGCTGGTCCACATGGCATTCTGACATCGATGGAGAAAGTCCTTAGCAGTCTCTGCACTCGACTTACTTCATGAATTCTCTACAAAATATATATGACACTAACGTAGTCTTTGGGGGTCAACTGGAGGCCAATCTGGATGTGTAACTCTGTTCAGTATGTGCCCAAATCAGTGCGGCGCAAAGTCCTTTCTTCTGAACAGTCGCTCTGAACTCAAATTAAAGACAGCCAACTGAAATATTTGCGCATAAATTAGCCGTCTCTAGCTTTTCCACCGATTTCTAGCCTCATCTATCCAGTGGTGTTCTTTAAATACAGAAGTTTGAAAGATCATACACAGTTTTCTAACAAACTGAAGGTGACTGACTGCACAGCTCGTAGAGTCAGTGTTGAATCTCCTCTTCCAAAGCCTGTCAACTCAAACCAATATCACTCGAAGAATCTGGAGTTTGAAACGAAATTGAAGATACCAATCCCATCCATTGATGGATCTAACATGAAGTCCATGTTACTGCCCCATGAAGCAGAACTAAAATGGTTAGGGCCTTCTTAATGTTTCTTAACATGTCCTTAATACCCAATTGTCTCCTTAGACCAAAGAAACAACGATTGGTAATTTTTCAATTGATCATTGATGAGGCGTTGTTATCAGAGCTAATAGCGGAACCGAGGAAGACAAAATCGCTAACAACCTTAAAGTTTTAGCTGTCCATTGTGACACTCTGCTCGATTCGTCAATGTTGTGCGCCCCTTCTTGTCATCAGCATATGCTTGGTTTTCTGTGTTAATGGTGCGAATGCTCCTGTCCATGTCACCGGCCAGTAGTTGGACACACTTTTGTAAAATTGTGCCACTGGCCTTTGCAGAACTTTCTCAAGTATGATGTTATAGAAGTCACGTTACAGCGCATTGTTTAAACTCCTTTTTGACGTCAAAGGTTTTGGTAGGATTGCTTCTGACAGTTACGAAACTCCGCGCGCGTTCTCCGTTTTCATTCTGCACAGTCTGATGAGTTTGACTAGCATGCAGATGCTATTATATGCTGCCTTTGGCTTCTTGGGTTTTCTACAGAAGCTGACGGAGTTTCAATAAATGACTTCAGACGTTCAAGGTGTTCGTAGCCATGAAGACATTGATTTTTCTGTTATTGGGACAGCTTGGTGGTTCTCATTTCCTGTGGTTGCGGCGAACAATGCAGGATTTGCATTCATCAAGTGTATATTCCACCGGTCAGATTCTGCAGAAGTGGTTTTTTCGCATCATCAGCACCTACTATGACCATAGTACTAAATTTCCTTGTTCATCTCAACAGATTCGGGTCATATTGGTTTTAGTACCTGCTACCTCCGCATTCTCTGGAGAAGACGATGTTCTTCCCTTCTCTATGTGCCGTTCCGTAGGCCAGTTGTTTTGCTGAATGTTCGTGTCTACACTCTTCATTAGGCCAAGCACATCAGTTGTGGCATTTGATATGGCTTCTTGGCGTTGGTGCCGCTGATCTTCACCACTTAATGCACGTTGTAAGGAGTTAAGGAGAGGTTGAGTGATACGCGACTGGCAAAGGCTCTGGCAGTTCGTTGCGATTGCAGCTAATCAAAGTTAGATTTCCTTATAGTGCATTCGTCCGTTGTTGTGGTGTCTGAGATACCCATAGATTGACCATGTGGAATGTTCAGAAATCGCTAATACTGGCTTGTTTGCTCGCAACATGATCACTATTTTGTGATCAGGTGACTACCGTGCTGCTTTCTGAGTATTGAGGTGAGGCAATCGTGTATTAACAGTGAAGGCTGATAAGCTGAGCTTTCAGACTGTACTGCCAAGGATGTCTTCATCAATTTTGCCGTTAAGATCGTATAAAACAATCTGAAGATCACAGGTTTTGGAGCTCGTAGAAACCTACTTTGGTAGCAGTGTCAATTTCGTTTCTTAGGACGTTAGCTGTTGGTGATGGATTACGTCTTGGTCGTACAACAAATCCGCCCCGAAATAGGTACCTAGACGCTGCTTGAAAGCATATCACTTCACATTTCGCCGAGTAAGTGAACTGAACTAAACTTTCCTATTGCCCTGTTTGGTTCTAAAATACACTCAACCACGTTTTATTCTTTTGTCATTCTATGCTAAATCCATTCTATATGCACGCATACCAAGAAAATTCATAAACATTAGCCCAAATACAACGATTGTTCGGCAAGACTTAGAAAGCACGATGGTTATCTAAACTCCTAATTTTAGAATTCATTCAGCTAGCTTCGACAAATTCCTTATTCTCTCTAGGATACTCGCTTATCATCTATCCACAAAACCGCCCCAAATTGAGGTTACCAAAAACAAAAGGCCCGTGTCCTTTATTCTGAACAAGGAGCACCAAATTTGTATCTTAACTTTCTGCCATCACAACACAACATTTCCACATCTCATCACAAGTGGTCCGTCGTCTTCTCACCCCTCGCTCAAGTGCCTTGATCCTGATATCCTCACAGCCTCACAGCCTCACAGCCACACAGCCACACAGCCTTACACCTCCGCAGTCACCCAACCTCACAACCATCACCATGAACATCCGTTTTTAATGATTCTCATTATTATATATTTTGCTCCCATAATTCCCTGAATTGCTTGTAATTCAATTGACGTATGAAATTGGTTGATACGGCAGGGTTGAACAGGGAGCAACGACGGGATGTGTAATCATCTAAGCAGGAGCTGAAGTGAAAGGGGATTCACTCACTTTTATATACACTCAACCAACCCTCTCTAAAAATCAACAGAATGCAACAGAATGAGAAAAATTAGAGGATGTCCTGCGCAGTTCATTTTAGCCAATCACAACACGATACTTAGGGGTGATTCTTCCATCTCTTACTGGAATGGTTAGGGAATGTCATATGGTTTATCTCTCTCGTTCTAATTTCCCCATTACCTAGTAGAGAGAGTAGAAAAAAACTCATCACAATGGCGGGTGATTGAAAAAAAAAAAAAAAAAAAATTCGTCCAATTTACTCGTTTAAGCTGGATGTATCTTTTATGGAGGATTTATTTTTCCTATTTGTTGCAATATGTTGAAGAGATTTTCCTTCTCTTTCTACTTATTCTTTGCACTGGGTTGTCGGAGGACCCCTTAGAGAGTATGGGGTAGGCCCAACTGCAAATTGCTCCTTATTCATGCCAACACTCTTCTGGAAATCGTTTTAACATTTTATGTGGTTACTTCCCGCTCATTTATGTAATATGCGCTACGAATTTCTTTTTCTTTTTTGTCCCTTTTTGCTCCTTAGAGCTTTGTTTTTGTACGACCTGGTTATGGATGGAGCTTAGTCACCCTTGCCACCACCTTGTTGTAGTTGCGGGCTTTAGGAAAATCCAGGACACTTACCTTATCTTGGCTACTTGTAAAGAGATGACGCGAGCAAGACTAATGAAAGTAAAATACGAAAATGAAAATTAAATAAATGAAGATTTTGTGAAGCGTTAAGGGATGTGATTTTTACTGGCGATTGGTGGGGATACAGTTGCGAATGAAAGTGGGGAGAAGAGAGAGAATTGAAAAATCTGTGAACGAAATAAAATTTGTTCGGGGAAATTTTGTAGGTTAAAACTAATGGACGGGGAATGCGAGTAATCTGATAATTTGGAAAAAAGGACAACAGTCGCAAACTGGGTCAGGAAAAGTCGATAGGGAAGCTAACAAAATGGGAAATGTGGGGAAAGAGGAGAAAGATGGCCATGCCAATGCCAGCTAGAGTCTGATCTGTTTTGGGTGAGAAAGAAGCCCTTTACTACATTTAATTATGGGGTGCCGCAAGGTTCACTAGGTTGCCCAATACTTTTCGTGCTTAAAGTGATGCAGCACGACAGACCCCAGAGAACAGAGACAGAGACCGTTGCACCCCTTAAAAATGTATACAAAGATTCTATGTTTTTCCAGGATAACAATGTAAGTAAATACTTACTCATGCAGGCTTAAATTGCAAGCGCGTGCTCGTCCAGTAGCGTAATACTGGCCTATGACATCATAGGACTCAAAACCCTTCAAAGAGATTGAAAAAAACGGCGAAACAAGCTAATAGCCTCGGATAATGACAGATTCACTGTTGACGACCCTGGCAAACGATTAAAGGACAACGGATCTGCACGTGGAAGGTTCAAACTCTTGACAGACCACCGCGGGCAACCGAACAACTATTGAAAACTGAACTGCTGGACTGCTAGAAAACAGATATAACCGCCATACAAGAAGTGCGATGGTTTGGACCGGAGGGGATGAAAAACTGTGATATCTATTACATATTGAGGATGCTACAGACAATCGGCGCGACAAGGACAGCAGTCGCAGTCCGTCCGAGGAAGACTTAGAGAACAAGTCTTGAGTTTCAGACATGTGAGCGAACGCCTGACGACGATTTGCATAAATGCTAAATTCGCCAACATTAGTCCCATAAACGTCCACACCCGACATAGGGAAAGCACGACCTTAGGAAAGACTGCTTCTACAAGCTCGTCTATAAAACCAATTTTTTGTTTTTTGTTTTTTTTCATTTTTTATAATCGTCGCACGCTAAATATATTGCGGTCCCCTAATACGAGGGTTGTCTGAAAAGTTTCCGACCGAACAATGATACAAGACATTTTTTCTCAATTTTTTTTTTTATTTTTCTACGTAGCCTCCTTGTAGCTCTGCACACTTCTCCCAGCGATGCTCCCATGTCTCTAACCCGTCCAAATAGTACTTGGCGTTTTTCTCTGCAAAATAATTGTCCACGAAGGTGATTGCCTCTCCATTTGACGAAAATCGCTGTCCTCCCAGCGCAGTTTTTAGATGAGGGAACAAAAATAAGTCGCTTGGGGCTAGATCTGGTGAGTAAGGCGGATGGTCAAGCAGTTCAAACCGTAATTCATGGATTTTCGCCATGGCAACCGCTGAGGTGTGAGACGGTGCGTTGTCTTGGTGAAACCGGATTTTCTTTTTCTGCAAATGTGGCCGTTTTTCCGCAATTTCTGCCTTCGGCTTGGCAAGTAATGATGCGTAGTATGCTCCTGTAATGGTTTTTCCTTTTGAAGATAATCGAGTAAGATTTATCCTTTACTATCCCAAAAAACAGTCGCCATCACTTTCCCAGCCGAAAAAACAGTTTTTGCTTTTTTTGGAGCCGGCTCGGCCTTTGCAGTCCACTGTTTTGACTGAATTTTTGTTTCGGGCGTATAATGGTGTATCCAAGTTTCATCTACAGTAATTAATCGGGGCCAAAACTTGGATTTATTGCGCCTAAACTGCGCCAACAGAGCGTTGGAAATGTTCATTCGAACACGTTTTTGGTCTAACGTAAGCAAACGCGGCACCCAACGCGCGGACAGCTTTCTCATGCCTAAATCTTGATTTAATATGTAACAAACACGTTCTTTGGACATTTTTGTAACATCTACTATCTCTCTCACTTTAATTCGGCGGTCGTTTAACACCATTTGGTGAGCTTTAGCAATGTTATCGTCAGTGGTTGCAGTTTTTGGACGTCCCGAACGTTCATCATCTCCCAAGCTCTTACGGCCACGTTTAAATTCAGCTGCCCAAAATTTCACTGTGGTAAATGATGCTGTAGAGTCCCCATACACAGAGACCAACTCGTATTGCCTTTCAAAAACAAGAATTTAATAACAGCTCGACACTCAATTTCTTCCATTTTCATAAAAAAACACTCACATCGACTCACTCAAACGACTGTCAACTAAAAACTGCGAGTCCAAAATGACTGAAACTCCGGTAAGTAACTGTCGAAAGATGCACAACTATATTCACTAGCTTTTATTGCCAAGTGCCGCTATTTTTACTTTGCAGTCGGAAAACTTTCAGGCAACCTTCGTATGTTTGGACACAGCGCGAGTGAAGGGAAGTTAGGCAGGAAAGAAAGGAGATACTTATACTCGTATATGACGTGAAAATCGTCCTTGGCGATTTAAATGCCAAGTTTGGCAAGAAGGGCAATTTTGAAAAGTACAGTCTCACACGACAATAGCTCTGAAAACGGACATACGCTTAGTGATTTGGCGGCCAGACGTACTGTTACCATAGCCGGCACACAAGTTCCACACCTTGACATCCATAAAGGGACCTCGCTGATTCTTGCAACAAACCGTCAAGTGAATTGATCATATTGCGATCGACGGAAGGCATTCTTCTTGTTAACTCGGACCACTATATTGCTGTCGCCAAGATACGCATGCTGATATCTATATCAGGAAGTTCAACGTTTAACGGTTTCTCTCTCGCAAGAGTTTCCCTTAACCCCGCAAGGAGCCCGATGCCGCCATCGCTTCGAAAGACCAATCAGAGAAACCACCTCTGATGAACTGCCCCAACAAAGAAACCTCTGCTTCGAAGACGAATGCAGATTGGCAAATATAGAAAAACATCGGATGCATAGAGCTGGCAAAAGACCCCGCTACCGGACTGTAGCGGCCTTCTAAATAAGTAAGTAAGTTTGGGCTTGCTGCTTGGAGCCCTTCACAGTTTCCATTGCTGTCTTTTTCGATGAGGAGCATCAAAGAAGACATGGTAACTTCGTCGTAGATAGGCGCACTTTTATTCGCATTTTCCTTCAAAAGGGATATCCGATTATTGTGAGGAAGTGTTTTCTGTTTGTTGGACTAGTTCTTTTTGGACCTTGTGTATAGGATGGCATTTGGTGGTTTTAAAACTCTCAGATGGAATGCCAGAAACGTTTTTCTCTTTGGTCCCAATTGAGACAGATTTTTCATGTGTTTTAGGTGGATAGATCCATGTGTAGCCTGAGTCTACTATGGGGCTTCACATACGAGATTAATACAAGACATCAATCAGCGCCCTTCAGCACCAGTTTTACTTCCAATTCCAGGTCACGTGTGTGGCATATATGTACTTCGCCTTTAAAGACAACTTGGAGTTAGACGAAGAAGTTATGACACCCAGCTGTGTGATTACAGCTCTAGAGCTCTAGACTGAATCAAGTCACTTCAGTCGCATTGACTTTTTCCGCAATTTGGTTTTTAGCGACGGCCAGCGTGATACTCTCACAAAGGGGCCTTTCCTAGTCAAGCTGGAATAAGAAATATTTTCCAAGATCTCCTAACTCCTGAATGTAGCCTACCATGAAGCTTTACAAGCTTGCGACCACTCCTAATCTGTAAAACTCTAAGGAATTCCCAGACCGACGGCCTTAATCATTCAAAATGTAACTGCTCAATCAAAAAGGTTGCGGGTCAGCAGAACTCGAGCCATGCGTGGCTGTAAAAATTTGTTTGGGGTCTCAGTTCTTTCTATGGGTCTATAACTTAATTCGTACGGTTTTCTAAGAGATGGCGTAACTTGTATTATTCCATTGGAACATGCGTTGGGAAGCTACTGTTATTGTACGTCATTTCAGTATATGTCATTCATTTGAAGCGTAAACAACAATAATTTTTTTTCACTCAAATATGTCGAACTTTGTGCCTGAAAAAGAGTTTTTGCGGGGAGTTCTTCTTCATGAAGAAAACTGCTGCCGAAAGTCATCGTATTTTGGTGGAAGTTTATGGTGAACATGCGCTAGCTGAGCGAATGTGCCAAAAGTGGTTTGCACGATTTAAAAGTGGTGATTTTGGCTTGGAAGACGATGAACGTCCTTCGCAGCCAAAAAAGTTTGAAGATGAAGAACTAGAAGCATTGCTCTATGAAGATTGTTGCAAAACACAAGAAGAGCTCGCAGAATTTTTGGGTGTCATTCAAGCGGCCTTTTCAAAACGTTTAAAAGCAGCTGGATATATTCAAAAGCAAGGAAATTGGGTTCCACATGAACTCAAGCCGAGAGACGTCGAAAGGCGGTTTTGCATGTCCGAAATGCTACTGGAACGCCACAAAAGGAAGTCATTTTTGCATCGGATTGTTACTGGTGATGAAAAATGGATCCATTACGAGAACCCCAAGCGCAATAAATCATATGTGAAACCCGGCCAACCAGCCAAATCAACGGCAAAGCCGAATATCCATGACGCGAAGGTAATGCTCTGTATTTGGCGGGATCAGATAGGTGTGCTGTATTATGAGCTGCTAAAACCGGGTGAAACCATCAATGGACAACGCTACCGAACACAATTAATCCGTTTGAAGAGAGCAGTGGCCGAAAAACGCCCGGAATATGCGACCAGACACGAGGCAATAATTTTCCATCATGACAACGCTCGGCCCCACGTAGCTATTCCGGTTAAGAACTATTTGGAAAACAGTGGATGGGAAGTCTTACCCCACCCGGCTTATAGCCCAGACCTTGCCCCTTCTGACTACCATTTGTTCCGGTCGATGCAGAACGCCCTCACTGAAATACGGTTCACATCAGAGCAGAATATCAAAAATTGGCTTAATTCATTCTTGGCTGCCAGGCCGGCGCAGTTCTTTTGGGATGGGATCCACAAATTGCCAGAAAGATGGGAAAAAGTCAGAGCTTCAGATGTGCAATACTTTGAATAATACTATTGTACATAATTTTCTTAAATAAACGTTGAAATTTTAAAACCGCACCTAATAGTTTCTCTATACCGTCGCGCCGAAATATTGCAGCGTTCACAGCCAAAGGGCCAAATCATCGGGGTTTTCCGAAAGGTTGTAAGTTGATACTTGCAGAATCAAAGTGTTCAGTTTGATATTTCTTCTGAGGTGATCTTAGGGTCTGAGAATCCTGCTACGAGTGGTAGAAATACATGATTTTTCTGTGAAGTGAATTTAAAATGATCTCCTTTAAAGTATCATTAGTTATCCCTACAAGATTTTTAATTGTGTCCTTTTCCCACTATATTGGAACTCAGTGTTTTCAAAAATCAACAAATCATTTGTCGTTTCCATTGCATCGACGAGAACTTTTGTGTTTCCCCCCTTGCAATGCATTCGCTTTTCTGTTAACTGGTCACGGGGAATACTAATCCCCACATCCAAACCAAAATCGTCATCTTCCCTTACAAAACTCTTATGTGTAATCACAAGGATATACTGTGCTATCCTGTCACATCTAAGGATAATTTCTAGTACCCATTTCCTTTTTGCCAAATTACATAACAATTCTTGGTAATGATGTCATGTCCTGTTTCACAGTTTTATAAAAGTTGATATACGCATACATGTAAACTTCATACGAGTACACACTCACACAAGTACAAAGCTTAAAACAAACCGACAAGGTGCTAAAACAATATAAACGTCGTCAGTTCTTTAAGTGGAAAAATCACAAAGACCACACAGAAAAGGAACGACAAAAAGGACATTTAGACAATAGGCAGTGAGTGGGATAAGATGATGAAGGTGCTTGGTTTCCGTTCCCTCTTCTCTTCACATCAACTTAAATAATCATTTGAATGGATGGCGTCCAATTAGCGTAGATCATCTTAATGTCAGTTGCTTTGTCCTGTTCCGAAGCCAAGTGAAATGTTCAGAAATGGGAGTGGATTTAACCAGTTTTATGTTTTTATGTTTTAATAAAGCAAGGCCAGCCCAATGTAAATTGCAGAGTGGAACCCTTCTGTCTGACATTTAGATGCCGCACGAGTCAGATGTAAGAAATTGTCAATTTGATGACATGGTTTAGTTTTTCACATCTAAGAGACTTACATATGATGTAGTGGAAAAAATATTAAGCGGAATAGATCGATTCTTGAGTACATGACAACTCCTGACAGTAAAATGTTGAGCATAGCAATTTTTTAATATTTTGGTGGGGGCGAAAGCCCCCATTTATTCGGCTTAATACAAGCTATAACTTAAAATTAAAATTAAACTTAAACTTAAAACTTAGGTTGGTTATTGTGGTGAAGGAGAACGGATTTGAGGTAGGAAATGGTGCGGTGGAAGTCAAAGACGCTAGGGTTTGAAAGAAGTCGATGAATGAAGAGAAAGTCGGCTGTATCTCTGCATTCCTCAAGGGTGTTTAGGTTAATAAGGTTGAGACGGTTTTGATAGGGGGGCAGAGTAAAAGGATCTTCCCAGGGCAAACCTCGAAGAGTAAATCGAAGAAAACGGCGCTGGATGCTTTCGATTCTCGAGATATGAACGCGATGATATGGGGACCACACTTGACTGGTGTACTCTAGGAGGGGGCGAACAGAGGTAATATATGTAGAGGGACCTGGTCACGTATGGGTTGGTGAATTCTTTCGACCACCGTTTTACAAAACCTAGTGCAAAGTTGGCTTTAAGGATTATCCCATTCATATGTAAACGGAAGTTGAGCTCCCTATCACACAAATGCCAAGATAGGTTGGTTGTGGAGAAGGTAGAGTCGGGGAGGAGATTTGTGCCGCTTATGTGAAAAGGTGATGGATTGGAATTTGGTGATATTACGAGTAAGTTCCAAACAATTTTTGAGGCACCAGATCGAAAAACTATCAAGATCTTGTTGAAGAAGGAAGGGGTCATGGGGAGAGGAAATGGTTTTGAAAAATTTGGTATCGTCGGCGTAAAGGGAGACGGACGAGTGTTTGATGATCCTATCGAGATCATTTATGGTTAATATAAAGAGAAGGGGACCGAGATGGTTACCTTGAGGAACTCCAGAGGTGGCCAAAAATGGAGCTGAGTGGGCTGACCTAAAACGAACACTGTAAAAACGGTTTTCGAGGTATGATGATATCCATTTTAACAGTATGGGCTCAAAGCCGAGGGCAGACAATTTGAAGAGTATTAATCGATGAGAGATTTTATCGAAGGCTTTGCTAAAATCGGTTGCAACTACATCCACTTCGTTGCCGTTCTCTAGGGCAGAGATGGCAAAGGATACGAATTCAACGAGATTTGTGGTGGTTGACCTACCCTTTAGGAAGCCATGTTGTCTAGGGGAAATAAGTGATTTGCATTGGAAGCTTAGAGCTTCATACAAAATACTTTCGAGGAGTTTGGGTATATGGGAGAGTTTAGCGATTGGACGATAGTTTCTTATTTCGTTCTTTGATCCCTTTTTGCGGATCGGGGTTATAAAGGAGGTTTTCCAAACCTGAGGAAATTCTCCTTGTGAAAGGGATAGACGAAAGAGATCAGAAAGGGCAAGGGAAAGAGACGAAGAACATTTTTTAAGAAATATGGCAGGCAGGCCATCTGGACCGGGTGTAAACTCGTCATTGAGTTGGTGTAATTTATATTCGATATAAGAGGGGTCCAAGATGTGAGAGAGAAGTGGGCCATTGGAGAAGTTCAGTAGGTAACGAAAAATAGGATGGATCTGGTACAAAGGAGTCGTTGGTGAAGTCGAGAGGGAAGGAGGGTAACCATCAAACTTTCTTTTGTAGTTAACAAATTGGTAAAAGGACGTAGGGTCATTTATAAGGTTGACTTGCGCATTATTAAGGTAACGCTGGTAAAGGGAATCGTAAAGTTCGGTGAAATGAAGATAAGCACCAAGATAGTTGGAATAGTCGGACAAGGATCTGATACGCAGGAAAACAGCCCATAAATTGCTTTTCTCTTATTTCGTAAGGAACGAAGCTGGCGATTATACCAGGGAGGACTAGTAGATGATGTTTTAAGGCGGGAAAACGGAACGTAAAGGCTAAAAGCATTAAATATTTCTTTATAAAAAATGGATAAGGCATCATTTACGCTTAAGTTGTGAAAGTTAAAGGGGGATCTGCTAAGATACTCACTGATTTTGTGAAAGTTTGCTTTATGAAAGTCGTAGGATGAGAGAGTTGTGGGAGGTGTGGACTGGAAAGAAGAGTTATGCAAAAATGAAAGTAGAAGGGGGGGTGGTAGTTGTCGATTGTAGAGAGAGATAGGGGACAAAGTGAGACTGAGGAGTTAATTGAATCTGTTGTGAAAATAAGGTCCAATTGCCTGCCCATATAGTTGGATACACCACTGACTTGACATAGACTTGAGTCTGTTAAGCGATCTAAGAAGAGACATTCCTTAGCTGAGTTGGCACCTGAAGCGATGAAGAACGATTGATCGTCTGATGGAATCCACTGTAGCTGAGGAAGATTAAAGTCGCCGAAAATAAAGATATCGTCAGTAGAGTCAGACAGGTCAATTAAATAGTCGATCGCATCAACAACAAATTGGTAAGATTCGGTAGGTTGAGCTGGCAGGATGTAGCAACATAAAACGTAAAAGGACTTGAAGGGGAGTGATATTTTTATAGCGACAAAGTCGACTTTAGAGGATGAAGGGATGGTAATGGGAGAAGAGTTAAGGCTGTTGTGGATCCCCAGTAGAACGCCTCGAGAAGGGGAATCATCATGTGGGGGGAACAATTCCTGGTTCCTTATGTGGGGAATCAAATTGGTTTCAGTCAAGGCGTAAATATCAAAGGGAAGAGAATGCGATTGACATAGGACAGCATTGGTTTTAGAGCGAAGACCTCTTACATTCTGGTAGTAAAATGTAAGAGGGATGTTGTGGGGTGGAGATGTATGGCGGGATGGTTTAAGTGCTGACGAGGAAGGCACGTTATGGACGAAACACCTAGACACCTAGCGACAAGAAAAATTACCCTTACACAGAGTACGGAGAAGTTATCTATGATAGTCTTCCCTTCATTTGAAATTTTATCGCTGTAGATTCCAGGCCAAGGTCTTATTTCTTTGAATAATAAGACGTTGACGTCCTGATTGAGGTGCTGATCCAGGGTTTGGTCTGGTTTTACTCGGGAAACCGAAAAGATTAAACGGATTCCAAAAGGGGCAAAGCGACTAAAGACGTGGTCAAAATGCCCAAGTGCTTAAAGAAACACTACTCTACCAGTGATCATGTAGAGAAATATCGACCCGAAGGTTCAAAAATAGACATCGGATAGATTACCGGAGAAGATCATCCTGTTCCGATTAAATTCACCAAAGTTAGGTGAGGCCAGGTTGGCCAGATTTGCCTCAGGGAATCGAAAACCCATCCAATCGGTGGATGGCTTCCAAAAAAGACACTCTCTGAAGGGCAACCATCCAAAAGTGACAGGGGGAAAAAGGTCTTTGCAAGGTGCTGACAGTAGATGAACATGTCCAGAAAAAAAGGATTCTGGCTACAGCCAGCAAAGGATACGTTTTCAGTAAACGAAATTCTGTCGAATCCATGGGCAAAATCCAAATCAGTGATGGTTTAAGCGAACACGATGTGCGGATGAAGCCGGGTCTATAACCAGCAAATGTGGTAGTTTTGGCTGACAGAACCACACTATTGTAGGCTTTTCTAAGCACATCGTCCAAATGGAAACGGTGTTGCAATTAGCTGCAATTCGAGTGGCCGAATACCCCGAAATGCCAAGGGGCTTACTTGTAAAAGTGTGAGACCCGATGCCAATACTGACGATCAGTTAAAAATTAACGAATGGCCGATCGTGAAGGTCGTCGTATAAAATTTGTCCCGAGTTCACGTTGGACTTGCATGGGAGCGTTTACTCGATGTAGCGCTGTTGTAGGGAAGACTTCGGGACAGCGCAAAGTGCAAATACTGAGAAGATCACAGCTCAAGTAGCGTTCAAGTAGAGTCCTGCGATGTTGAAAACAGAACTAGTTTTCGCAAGATAACAATTCTGGGACGAAATGCTCCCCTTGTAACCAACAGTTTTGAACTTATCAAGTCGCCCGAGCTGATGCGTCTCCTTGTCCATAACCATGGAATCGATACAGGATATACACATATTCTTATAAGGAAAGAATCGAGAAACAAGGACGGTTTTTCTTTGATTGTATTCAGACAAAGTTTCTGTCGAAACCATGAAATCCAAACCCCGGTTCAACGCCTTTGTCTACACCTTGTAAAGGTTTATTTCTAAGTGAATTTAAATAAGAGCTGTACTCAGATTAATCTTCAACATTATAAAGCCTTGTTGAATACAAAGTCTCACATAATATCCATTTAGAGACCATGTGTGGGGGAAACCCTATTTGCGGTCTTGGATCCTTGTGAGATCTCATACAACTACAGCTGAAATGCAATAGTTTCACATAGCAGTGGTAATACCCACCCGACACACGCTTCACTTTCTGGTAGAAAGCCTTAAAGAAGCACTACCAGGTCTCTAGCCTTATCAAAATCTAGAGGCGGCCTGCATCAAAATTCCAGGTTCAATCAGCGATATTGTAGACCATACTGCAATGGTTCAAACAACAAAATGGCTTTAAAGATACAAAAGGAACGCCTATGGTCTGTGGTTTCACCCGCAAGCGGGTCACGTCTCCATAATCTCTCGTTGGGAAGATGTAGCAAACTTTTTAAAAGCTGACAACATGTTTCCGAGGCTGTTCTTTGACAGAAGATTCTCTATCACAATTTTTGACAGGAATAAGTATAGGAACCATGTTTAATCAAATAATGCGAGGCGATCGGAAATCTAAGCAGAGAAGAACGAGCTTTCTTGTTGCACTCTATAAAGGCAAAAACGACACGAGAAATTGCAACAAATGTAGTGAAAGTTATGTCGCATATTACGAAAGCTTAGAAGACAGTTTTAAATAGTGGACAACAATATTATTAAGCTCCATGCGTACGAAGAGTACACCAAGGCAGTGTTCAAAGTACATTGTTTGTTGATGTCCTGCAAGGATTTTCTAAGGAACCCGCGCAAAGAGCAGTCCAACTTCCGTTTTTTTTTCGCCAATACAGCGCTTTCAAAAGATACGACGTGACTGCCCTTCAAGCAATTCTTAATCATTGGACAAAGGTGTTAGAGGGTAATCGTCAACTTTTCGAACCCGTAAACCTCAGCCTTAACATCTCATTAGAAGAAGTTATCGTGCCGATATGAGACAAATTCCATTAGTTAAGCTCTGCCGTTAATCACCAAATAAATTGCATTGACGATGTTGCACATAGTGTAAGCGTGGCACTTACGAATATCAGGCAATGCAACAAAACATGATCTAATAAGAAGAATGCGCATTCGTGAAAGGAACCGAGAGTGGACAAACTTCAGGCTGAGAAAATTAGGTGGTTTTGCCATGTTCAGCAAAGCTTGTTGGGAATTGTTATCTAGGTACATACGGTAGCTGTAAAAGATCTGGACTCTACGATAATCAGATCAGCAATTATAGGAACTCCGAAGAATTTTCTGAGCGGATGAACTCCGGATGAGTTGGCGGGAAAGGAATAGGCGCTGCAAAATCGGCAGGCTCTCTTTTCCGTTAAAGTTCCATTCAGCATAGTCAATAGACGGATCAGGAATGAATGAGATTATCGGTCGAGCAACTGCATGCTGATTTGAACTTGACACGAGCACAATGGATAGAATCATAGCAGAAATACCTATATCCTCTGACCCATTACATTCCTAAGTAAAATTCAATTGCTGGAATGCGCGAGTCGTTTCTGGCATTGTCATGTGGCACTGCGTCGGCATAATTGCTAAACGTCTAAGTGTGAACCACAACAACGAACTGCAGCAACCCGCGCTTATATTGAGTCTGTCCGTCATCTGCTGTATTTCTACCCTTCCGTCCCGAGAGAAGTATGAAAACTCTGGGAAGTAACTTCTTTACAAATCGGAGGATCCTAATACTGAGCTAATGAGCCCGTTTGGATTCACAGAATTATTTGGGTGGTTCCAACCTGTGACTGCCCGACACAAGGTACCCAACGACTTATTAACACAAAAATAGATCCTCGCTCTTTCTTTAGGTGACGCTACTGTCCGGGGTGGACCCGGGCCTCGAGAAACAGCTCCTTAAAATTTAGCTCGATCATGTGCTAATCACCATAAGTTGCGCACAACAACTTGATTAAGGTCTCCCTTCACTTGAACGCGTTACCTAAGACAAGGACTTACGTCCTTTGCTACGTTGTTTCTCCGGGATGGATTTGGAAACTTTCTGCTCCAGCGCTGGTGTTCATTCGCCATTTTACAAGGTCGGATTTTGGCCATTCTTACAAGGTCAATATATCGTTGTATTTTCTTCCAAAATTTCCGATTATGCAAACGGATCCAAAAATCATTCGATGAACTTTGCTTACTCATCCGCTGTCCATGCCTGGGCGCCAAATAGTTGAACTGGGATGATGAGGGCGTTATACAGAGCTTTTTTCGTTTTTTGTGAGAGGGACTTATTTCTCAATTCTTCGCTTGATCCCTGAGATTGTTTCATTATACGAGTTTACAGCAGAGCTCAGGAAAACAAAGTCCTTTATCACTTCAAAATTAACATCGCTGATGTTGGGTGTCTTTTCTTGTCGGTAGCAGATACTTTGTTTTACATTCATTTACAACTAAACTCATTTTAGCCGTGACAGCTCGCTGATGATCCCATAATGTCAATGTCGTCAGCGTTTGCGAAATATTGTGCATCTGATATTTGACTGCAAGTCTCGAGTATGACGAAGAAATCACTCGACCAACGCCGGTCCCAAGTAGTGATTGAGAAAGAAGGAGGGTAGTCGCTGGAATAACGTCACGCTGCTTCGTCTAGCCGTACAAATGTAACTGAACACTTGGACCTGCGCAAGAACAGCTGGGTGAATTTCACTTATGTTAAGATCAAGGCAAAGCTTAAAATGGACGGCGCGGATGTATTCTCAAGATGGAGTCTAAGATGACTTCAGATGCAGATACAGCGATAGCTTGGTACTTCAACATATTCGGGGCTCAGATTTAACTTCAACATTTAGCCAGGATGTCGAAATAGAGACAGTGACGAAAGAGTTTAAAGCGAATATACTTCCGTTGTGGGATACTGGCACTATCCTCGAAAGGATTCGGCCTAGAAGTTGTGCCGTCAGGTTAACTGCTCTACATGGTCGCGCACTCAATTTTGTTAAGTGTGACAGACAACCACTGATATGGATGTTCAAAATATGCCCCTTCAGGCTAATTTGGAGGAGGACTAGAATCTTTGCAGATCAAGGAAACAAAATTAAGAAGAATCTTCTGTGTCTTCTATCGACACACTCAGTGATACCTTCAGACTAGTCAAAGTCATATTACCAGCTGGCTAGCAACTGCAAGCACAAATCTTCTAACCATTCGTCGTTCTCACCCCCATCTGCTCTCGCATGGTGGAAACTTTAATTAAACCACGCCGCCCACCACTTGCAGCATAATAATTTAATAACATGGATCAAATCATTTCACCCACCCCTCCATCTCGTTGTACGAGTATATATACAAGTATCTACCAACTACTCGCATAATCATCGGCAAAATGTAATTTTAATTTAGTTACACATGAGAGGGACATCAGGGCTGATGTTATCATCAGCGGGACCTCTAACTATTATACAGAGTGCACTATCCAAAAGCGCGTAATTGATCGAGTTAAATGCTGTCATTGACTTAATTAAAGGACACGAATCACCAATGTAACAATGTTGAAATAGTTGTACAGTACCTGCGATTGCAACCGACCAAAATCAACCCTCTCATTACCATCTAACTGGGTAGAGGGTGCGACGCGACATACACGGCGAAACAATATTCAGTAATTTGCTGCGATTGAGAGTAGTCATGGGGCAGGATGGTAACCTAATATGTGGCACACGCCGAAACATCAGCCCGATGGTTTAATTTCATTTACATCCTTTGAGCAGCAAGTTGCCAAGGGATGAGGCAGAGGTTAAAGGTTCTGGCAAAGCTGAACATTTACCTTTTAAAAAAATTATTGCACACAAGTGGAGAGCCGGATTTAGTCACATTCGGGGAGGATGGTTTATGTAGTTTATTGTTTTTTTTTTCATTTCCAAGAAAATCTGCGCGAACGTCTATCAAACCTCTTAATCCAAATTGAAGTAATGATTTGCCTTGTGTGGTGGATAAGTGACGCGCTTGGCATCCCTGGGTATTTCTGAGATGCGGTTTTTTTAACGATGCACAGGAGATATCGGGTTTCGTGTGTGACGTTGTTTCCTGCTGGTAATCTGCAACAAATTGATACACATCCTGATTTCAGAATACCTGAGAATTATCCTGGAAATCGATGAATGAACGATGATGAGTGAATGGAAAGATGCGATTACAAATTCACCTTAAACACTCTTGAGAGCGTGCATTGTTTTGTTGAACTTTTGTCCCTTGTCAGGACTCAGGAGTAGTGGATGGTAAACTTCCTTAAAACATTGTTTTGTGTTTTAGAAAAAAAAAAAAAAAACATATCAAAACTGTGGCGGTATATCGAATTTTCAAAGGAAACCGTTTATGATGGTGTTTAAAGGTTTAAGTGATACTTGAAGAGGTGATGAGAGGAATTGGCGAGACTAAAAAATCGCTTCCGATTTTGACAAATAAAAAATGGGGAACGTTTTTCGCTGAAATTGACAAGAGCTCTTTGCAAGTTGAGCTGGGATTGCAGTTCCTGGAGCGTAGGTAGGTACTGTGAACTAGAGACAATTTGTTGAAATTTGAGCAGCTGTGTTCTGTATTGTTGGGGCCTATGATACTGCAGGAATCTTGAACAATGGTGCATTCGCTTAGATGGTGCTATAGTCCGTAGTTGATGTGGTTGTTCAATAAACCCCTGAATTTAGTGCGGTCTTTGACCAACTGCCTTCAGTTGCGCATTTCAAGTTAGTTGAAGTATACCTCTATTGTGCGCGCCACGTGAGCAGAAGTCTTCCTCTTCGGATCGTAGCGTTAATTCCCATTCGCTCTACATGTCAAAGTCTTCTCAGGCGCACTTTTCCGACCAGTTGGAGAGCGTAAGGCTGAAAACGCACCGGATCAGGTAAAACGTCTAGGGAAACCCTAAGAGCTATGATTTTTGCAACCAAAAAAGTAAAAATGAACCACTGTGCGACGGAGCTAAATGCCGAATTGGGCAATTATTCACCCAGCGAATGTTGTAGTTAAATCCACTCTGTTTGACGTTTCAATTGGAGCATTGCGGTCCTTTTCCGTGTGCCGACACTTCCCTATCAGGAGTTACTCGTAACAAAGACATCTTAACGTTTCAACAGGTGTTGTTGGCAGCAGCGGCTATGTGTTAACTTTCAGGTGATCTTATTATATAAATAGCCCTCCTATCACATTCGCTTCTGCATTTCCAGCTTATCTACAACGTTGAAGCATGGACTTTATCGAAAAGTAAAGATAATATGCTCACATTGCTCGAGAGAAAGGGTCCTAAAAAAATAGTTAATCTCGCTTACGTTCGACTATCAAATTGGATTGCTGTGAAGAGCTGATAGATACTCTTCTGCCCAGCGAGTTTTCGATTGGTATCAAGCGGAACAAGAAAACCTCGCATTAGATGGAGCGTACAACAAGTATTAGACCTTAACCAAGTCTGCGCCCGCAATTGGTGGTAGTTGCCGTCAAGCCTGGCCAACTGAAAAGGCTTGTTGGTTGGGAACCAAGGTCATATCGTGATAAACTTAAACGACGCATTAATTTTGACGCCACGGCCACGGTCCAAAAATACGAGCGGAGAGCGACCATCGGTGGTTATGGACGCCCAAACCATCACCATCGGTGCTGCCTGCTTTCTGGTGGCCGTCCGAAGGTGTAAATTTTCGAAGGACCTCTCTGGCAAGTAAACTCGGCCATTTTGTTTGTTGACATATTGCTCGATAACAAATGGCGACTCATGGGAAAAAACCAAATCCGGCAACTCACCACTTTCGTGCAAGCGTAGCAACTCCTTCGCTCTTTCGACTCTAACTTTTGTCTGTTACGGTGTAAGGTCGTGTGGTTTTTGGAACTTCAATGGCTTGAGCCCAAGCTCATTTTTCAGTATGTTTTGCACCCGTTCCAAAGATATGTTGAGCTCAGGAGCCATTTTTCTTCCACTTCGACGCGGATTTCGCTCAATTCGAGCCTTCACTTTCCGAACCATTTCTGCCGATGCTGCTGTTTTTTTATGACCACCTCCATGGCGTTTTGCAACGCTGCCAGTATCACGGTAACGAGCTATAGTTCAAGACACTAATGATTTATTCACGTTGAGGTGCTGGAGGGCTCTAACGATAGCTACTTGTGGTTTTCCAGCCAAATATAAAACAATCCCACTATCACGTTTGAATTTCATTGCGGATAAAAATTTTCCAACGCAACTGAGACGCAAATCGTTTAACAGGCTTGTAAATAATAAAATTATCTGTCATGTGTCAAAATTTGAGCTCATTGTCATGAACGGTTTGGAAATTATAGTAGTCTGAAGTTGGTTTTTGCTCGAGTCATTCAGGGTATAGTATGTATTATCATTGCAAAAAAGTCAGCTTATACGGAGTCCAACTGGAAATTTAAAGCCTCAAATGTAAAAACTGTGCAGGAATACCATCTTCTGGGGGAAGCTTTGTCACTTCAAAACGTATTTTCGTAACGAAAATTAGTGCCTTTCGGAAATAACTTAAATGACAAGTTCGCCAGAGTCCAGCTGATAAATGACGGTTTGGAGTGCCTCTGTTTGTGTCAAAGCAGGATGTTTTTTAAAGTTGAGCATGAGTCATTCTTCAACTGGGAAATGGTTACTTTCACTATCTGGATAAGATCTCACTGCACCTTAGTATCGCACATATGAACAAAATATTAGAATTTTGCAATAGTACGGTCGAAAACGCTCGAAAACGGTCGAAAACGCTGCATTTTGAATTTTTTTATTTTTTTTTATTAACAACACAAATTGCCTCATTTAATCAGATTGTACTCCTAATAACGCGATTTAATTTTAAATAACAGTTAAGCCGCCTTGCCTTATTAAGGGACTTTTGCGTCCGTATTTTTGTACCGTGGCACTTCACTTGCTGATTTCAATCATCTTTCAGAGAGTAATTGAAGTCACGTGTCATATCTCTGACATCTTACAAGTACTGGACGCGTCACAGCAACATTAACAGCAACAGCAATGGCAGTCCCTGCACAATGATTTCAATTGAAAAGTGGAAAAAACATCACTTTTCCGCATTTACGCTCATATTTACGGGACAAATTTTTATGTTTACTAAACAATTTGTTGTTATCCGAAATCTGCTATGTATCTACGTATGTGTGTAGGTAGGATAGAAGGACTAGGGGATGGATTCCAAGTGCTGAAACAATTTTCTCGTAATGAGGGTTGCTCTGCGAGTGCTCGTCGATGTTTTCGATGCAAGTTCGGATATACGAGTATGACAATACAAAAGTGCGTGCATCAATTAAGGTGCCAGTAAAAACTGCAAAATGGCAAGATACTTTGTTCATTGGCGTGTTTAAGTGGCTGGGAAGTTGAAAAGTAACAAATTCGCAAAGATTCTCACCGGGATAAGCGTGCATTTTACCTAATGTGGGAAAGGTGAGCACGTAGAGGCATTGTACCTGGATAAGAGATTTCTGTGATATTTTAATTAAGAGATGCTAAGCAATTTTATTAATTAAACGTAAAGGAAAAGTTCGAAAACTGTAAGGGGTTTGGAAAGCCATTGGCTACACTTTAAACAGCAACCGCATTTTTGCTCTTTTCTATCGGAGAATGCTGCCTCTACTTTGATTAGTCGTGCCGCTCTAAAGTAGGAACGTTACGAGTACAACTAGTGCTATAGAGAAAATTAAGTGCGATGTTTGATGTCTCTCAGCAGATAATAAGAACAACGATACCAGAACCCCTGTTGCTGTAAATGATTTTGGCCAGAAGGTACAAAATCGATCTGGGATGCGGCGACAGTGATAGTCAGGCTTCACTTATCGTAAGAAAAATTTGCGTCTGTCATGGCAATAAACATTGTGAAGAATCTCTGTAGAGGGAAAGTATCTGCGTCGTAGCGACCGACCATCACTCTACCCTTAAGACCTCATTGAATCCTCTCTCAGTTCGAAGATATTTCGAGAATGCAGTCGGTGGGCTGAGTTTTTTTTTTGGGCCCAAGTCATAATTGGATGATGGGGAATGAGATAAAAGGTTCGTTTGTTAACTTGAAAAATCGTACAAATTTTCACGAATTCCTGTTTGTTTACGCCAAAAAGTTGCAACAAAAAAAGCCGATGAGTTGCAATTTTCTGCCTCATAAATTTCTATGGGTAAGCTGTGTAACAACTGTCAAAGCAAACAGCTGTTCAGCGAAAGAGTTTGTTTGATTTTTTGTGATTTTTTGTGGTGATTCGTGTTTTGATTAAGTTTGTGCCCACAATGGAGCAAACACCAAACGAAGTTTATTTGGTGGAAGGACCTCATCAGTTGGTAGAGGACTCTCAGAAGCTTGTATGGTTAGATGCGCCCACAGAACTTTTATTGGCGCTCTTCGAAGAGCACGGAGGCAATGTGGGGAGGAACTTCAAGTTGAGCACAAAAAAAAATGTGGAAATTAATTAGCACACAATCAACGTCTGCGGGATATAAATTCTCGGAACCGCAAGTGCAGGCCAAATACCGCAGCTTGGAACGACAATACAAGAAAACTAAATTGCACGATTCGAAAACTGGCGGGTTAGGGTGATTTGTGCCTACCTACTGTATGTACTAGATGGAGTGAAAAGTGACCGCCTTGACCGCCAGAATGCGCTGCTACTGCAAAAAAGGTTATGGTGCCTTGAAGTCCGTTCATATTTAGGCAGATGTGCCTAATTTCAGTGCGATAATGTCTTTAGTTTTGTTTTGACAGCTGATTGTTGTTGACGTGTTTGGAATCTTATTGAGTATGGACCAAAACGATTTTCGTTCTCTCATAAAACATTATTTTTTGAGAGGCAAAACGGCGAAGGAAACAAAAGAAAAGTTGGATAAATATTATGGGGCTAATGCTCCGTCAGATTACACCGTCAAATATAGGTTTCGAGAGTTTCGTGGTGGCCGCAACTCCACTACCGATCAAGTCCGCAGTGGCAGGCCCTCCGATGCGGTTACAGAGGACAATGTCAAAAAAATACATGAAATGGTGTTGGCCGACCGGAAAGTGAAGGTGCGCCAGCTAGCAGATACCACAAACATTAGTACTGAGCGCACACGCCTTATTTTGGGCAATATTCTGCATATGAAAAAGTTATCCTTCCGCTGGGTGCCGCGAATACCCACTCCTGACCAAAAACACAAACGCGAGAGCACTTCGAAAGAGTGTTTGGACTTGCTGATGTGGAATCGGGCGGACTTTTGGCGTCGATTGGTAACTGGATTTGGATCCCTCGGACTATTATCTCTTCCCAAACCTCAAAAGATGGCTCATCAATAAAAAATTCAGCTCACGCGAGGAAATCATCGACGCCAAAAAAAAGAAATGTTTTCCCTGAATACACTCTGGACAGGGAACAAATTGAAGGGGTGTCCCAAGAAGAAATATGAGAATATGAGCTCCATCAATACAACCTGAGTTGGAAAGAGTGATTTATACAGAATAATGCATAGTGAAGTCTTGTTTAGTTTACCTATTGCTTTGGAAAATCCGCTTTTATTCAGAAAGAATTCGCTGGACTCCTTCTTTTTCTGTTCGTTGGGCCACTTGATGACATCGGCGCTCATGCTGCTTATGTGACAAACCGTCCAAAGGGATAGATTGAACCAATCAGCTAAGTCGCGAAAACTGCCAGCTTCATGCCCAGCAAACCATAAAAACACCGCTAAATGCTTGCTTGGGGTACAGCGCTTGTCTGGGCGAAGACTTTGAAGAACTTGGGATTGTTCAAATAGCTTTTTGGAAACTCTGAAGTGTCGATAGACTCCCTCTTCCGTATACGAAGGCACTACTTCTCCAAAGTAGTTCTTTACACAATTTCCATTGCTTCTTCCAAACGTAACTACACCTAGTAACAACTTTTCCACACTATCTGAATCATCAAGCAATTGCAAAATTTCGTTTTCAGATTCACTCGACTCAATCAATTACATAGCAATGGTTAGTACTTTGTTGTATTCACTCATTTTCTTTTATATTAAACAAAACCGAACTAAGAACAACGAAAATTCACTAATTGACTTTTGACGTTTTATACGCAAATGTGGTTTACTGTATTTGTTTACTTTCTTGCAAGTTTCTCTCTCTCTGAGCGAATTTTCTGCCATCTTTGAATTTTGACAGTTTTTACCCATTTGACCACAAAAAGTAACCAAACAGACCTAAACTTACCTTCAAGGCTCAGAAAAGATCATATCAGGTAGGTGCGCGTTAAGACTTCCTGTGTTATCAGTTAGTGCCTCTATTGACAATTTGGTTTCATGTAATCATAACTGAAATAAGATGACTCTCTAGAATGCCGTCAGATCAAACGAATGCTTCCTGTTTCTCTAAGAACTCAAGGACTTTCCCGCGGCATCAGTAGGTAGGTCTTAAGAAGAGTGCTTACTGTCGAGCAGCGAAGGACTACGCTTTTGGAGTGTACTTGTCATAAGTGATACAACATCCTGCGACGATTGCTGTGAGAGTGACCACAACACCTAGGGACGACAACACTCTGTGAGTGCCCGGCCCACTTTGTAGACACTTTCTTACTAAAGCTTTTACTCATTTTTCTACGAACGATTGGTACTCGTAAATTCCAGGAATAGTAACATACAAGAAGTACAAATTCGTTTCTGCTCTGTCCCGGCATAAAAGAAAAGACAACCCAAATCGCTACCACTTCATGACCTGCGGCTCAGTAGCAAAAATTTAGTTCGGGTGCATAAAAGCCTGACAAAATAAGATCAAGCAATATTTCGGAGTACGGAGTATTCAATGTATCGCATAATAGGAAAAAAGTCCCTGACTACAGGTTGCACACTGGACAAAATTTAAAAAGAGCGAAAACATTTGACAATGTGTTTGCAGCCGAAGGTTTGGGGATCCCATTTTCAATTACAAAATGCGATCTCGATGCGTTAAGTGCGGAGAGATTCACAAGTCCGAGATGTGCTAAAGCTAGACTTTGAGCTGTAGACTTAAACTACAGGGGTCACCCTAAGTAGTAGCGCACAAGGAAAGTAAATATGGACTAGAGCAAAAGGTGGAAGTTAAACGCCTTTGAGTTTTTACTCAGACATTACGCGTCCGTCCGCAAATTATCAAATGGCGGCAGGTAGGAGAAGAATTGGGAGCTACATCTAACGTACTGGTTCTTGCTCTCCATCCAGGAATAGATACACATTAACTACAATGTCGAATGCAAAAACAAAACCTCCAGTTTTAATGGGTACGAATAGCTTATCCTAACTTTAGAAGGGAATTTGCTGATGTAACCTAAAAACACATAAATGGGGTACAGAAGGCTAATATGTAGTTAGAAGAAACCGGCCCAACTCCTTTCAATGAGGTGGAGTCGCAATCTTCATTAGAAAAAGTTTTTGAATAGACGTGTAATACCAAGGTTCCAGGTGCTGGAGGCATATATCGTGTACATCCCTCTCCGTAGTGGAAGGCAATTGTATACGTCTATGTACCTGAAGCTATTCAGTCCACCTTAGGTATTTATTTCAGAATTCGAGGCAATTTTTAGATTCCTAAGACTGGAATCGGGGGAACATTATTTGATGACCAGCAGAGATTTTAACGGAGGATTGTAGGATACGAGTATATGTAATACACCAAATACGAGGAAATCTACAACTCAACTGACACAGTCAGGGCAGCGGTATTAGCCGTCTCTATCTCGGGCTATGCGTCACTTTTAGACTTGTAAAGGGTGTTAGTTTTAGAGGCATATAAATTCAATATGAAATGAAATACTTGAAGCTAAAGTTAATGTCTATGATATTAGCTTTATTTAATAGATAATTTTATGCCATTAGCGTTTAAATATGATATCGGGCATATGAGCGCCACGGCTAGCTCGAATGAAGCGCAATCGTGAAGTCCAATTTTCGACAATTTTATCGAGCAACTGGGGCCGAATATCAGCAATAACACAGCGAATGTTGATTTCCAAATCGTCCAACGTCTCTGGTTTATCGGCATAGATTAGTAGCTTTACATACCTCAAAGAAAGTAATCTAAAGGTGTGAGATCACAGGATCGTGGAGGCCAGTTCACAGATCCGTTACGCGAAATTATGCGCTTAGCAAATGTTTCCCGCAATAAATTGATGATGTCGCGCGCCGTGTTGCATGTCGCGCCATCTTGTTGAAATCAAAGCTTTGTCAGGTCAATGCCGCTCAACTGAGTAACGAAGAAGTCAGAGATCATGTTTCTATAGCGCTCTCCATTGACGGTAACATTCTGGTCGGCATCGTCCTTAAGGATATATGGGCCGACGATTCCACCAGGCCATAAAGCACACCAAACAATGAGTTTTAATTGTTGTAATGGCGTCTCGACAAAGGTTTTTGCTTGTTACATATCTCTTTAACCAAAAATGGGCCTCATCGGAGAACAAAATCACGCGGTTTCATATCTTGCACAGCTGAATCTTATAAGCTTTCAAGCCAAGATCTTTCCGTAAAATCTTCCACAACGTGGATGGGCATAGCTCCAATTGCTGTGCACGATGGCGAATCGACTCGTGGTGCGAAAACGATTCATCGTATTCCGAATAACTTGCTCAGATGGACGTTTATGTCGACCGTAAAATGAACGTAGCGCACGATAAGTTTGGCGAACAGAACCATGGTTTTCTAGATAAGTTTGCACAATTTGCACGCGTTGTTCTGTCGTTAATCTATTCATCGTAAAATGGCAAAGCGTACTAAACTAACCACAAATAAACTTTCAACTGTCAAATTGACGATCTGTAGAAACGGTGTTGCCAATTTAAAAACCAAACCTCTAAAAAAAAAATACGCTTTAGTATGGTAAGTATACAATTCTTAAAGCATTGTCCTCGAACAGGCTAAACCCACCGCCCTTTAGAAACCCCCCTGATGTGCTTTTGGTTAGCGAAACTAAGCTGACCAAGAGACACAAAATGAGGCACAGGAGATACAAAATAGTACGGAGAAACCGACCCAACTCCATTCAGGGAGGTGGCGTTGCGATTTTCGTAAGAAAAGGTATACGTTTTAAAAGAGTATACAGTCGTGTAGTACGTAGGTTCCAGGTGCTGGAAGCATGCATCGTGTATATTCCCCTCCGTAGTGGAAAGCGGCTGTACATGGTGTCTGTCTATGCACCTAAGGCTACTCAATCCACCTTATTCATCTCAGAGCTCGAGACACTTTTCCGATTCCTAAGGCTGGAATTGGAAGACAACTATTTTATTATCGGCGGAGATTTCAACGCCAAACATAGTGATTGGGGAAATAATACACCAAATACTAGAGGGAACCTACTATTCAATTGGTGGGGTCAACACAGCATAACGTATCGACTGGGGCTTAAGGCGACGGATAGTCCGTCGTTTCCCAGACACGGGTCTTATTTGGATCTTCTCCTGTTCGACTCACGAATACAACTGACATGTACTAACCAACAAACTACAAACTGTCTACGCACTTTCGTGTATGACAGTGACCATTGCGGTCTCAGCACCGAAGTAACTGTTCCCAACGAAATTGCGGAATTGGATGAGTTTGTGCAAAGGCATTCCTACAATTATAGTAGGGTGCGTTGGACACACTTCACCAGAACACTGACTAGAGCACTCTCCTCGAATTCGCTCTACCCACCATCCAACAGAAATCTGTCAAACGAGGAGACTGACAGGTATCTACGACTAATGGACGAGACAATCAAACGAACAATGGACAAAACGATACCTCGGTATCAACACACTGACGACGAAGACTTATTCCGCAACGCAACTATTGACGCACTGCACCGACAAAAAAGTAGGCTGTTGTCAAGACTAAAAACCTTGTACAGACAGTTTACCGACAGACATAACCCGGAGATCATGACACTGAAGTCGTCGATTAAAAACCTCCAGATATTAATAAAGGAAAATTACAGAAACTCTGTAAATTTGTATTGGAACAACAAAATTCGGGCTGTAAACACCAGCAACCCGAATATGTTCCCGCAAATAAATAAAATATTTCGGAGGAATAATCAGAACGACCTTCCATGTCTTAGAATCACCCGAACGACGAACAACGAACAAATACTTGTAACAGCAGGTATAGATCCAAATGAGGCTGTTGATGATGATAACTTCTTTGTGATCGAGGATCCGCAGGAGCAGGTAGAGGCTATAGGAGCGACTTTCCAGGAAGTGTATAAGGCGAATGCTATTATTGGCCCGAACCACGATCTGGAGAATCGAGTCCTTGTGCACAATTTCTGCCTTCGAAATGAAATTGAGAATTGGCGAATCGAGAGCTCGGGCTTCACCCAGTTTAGTGACGAAAATAGGTCAAATAATGTCATCACCAACGGCAGGGTACTACCGCCGTTCATTTCGAAGGAAGAGCTCCAAACGATCTTCGAATCACTTAGGAGTAAGAAATCAGTGGGAACCGATGAAATACCGAACATTGTGCTTCGACATCTCCCACTAGAAGCGGTGAACATTTATACCACCCTGTTTAATAATGCAATGAATAATGCACATTATCCAGCGCATTGGAAAACTGCGGTGGTACATCCCATCCCCAAAAGGGATAAAGATACTTCCAATCCGGCGAATCTCCGCTCGATCAGTCTTCTTCCAAACATCAGTAAGGTTTTCGAGAAGGTGATCAATAGAGTCCTGACTAAGTGGGTTGAGGACAAACATATCGTTCCGGATAATCAGTTCGGTTTCAAGGCGGGGCATGCTATCATTCATGCTGTGTCGAAACTGGTTTCTGATATCCAATGGAACAAAAGCAAGAACCAGTGCACTGGTGCCTGCCTGATTGACTTGGAGAAGGCCTTCGATACCGTATGGCTAGAAGGACTCTTTTTCAAGCTGGACAGGTTGGGCATTAGTAAACCACTGCTGTATATTCTTTTTGATATGCTCTCCAGTAGACAGTTCATCGTGAAGAATGGCGATGTGACTTCTGCTGGAATATTTAACATTAAAAACGGTCTGCAACAGGGTGCGGTAAATTCGCCGATCCTATTCAACATTTACACAAGTGATCTGATAGGTTCACTTCCCCACAGCATAGCGTACGCAGACGACTTAATCGCGTACAAATCAGGTCCAAAGATTGAGGTCATTAACATACTTTTGCAACGTGACTTCGATAAAATTAAACAATATTGCGATGACTGGAAGTTGAAAATCAACTTTCAGAAGTCGGAAACCATTCTGTTTAGGACGCCTTTGTCTGGGGCCTCTAGGGATACCAGAAAGAATTGGCGAAAGTTCTCTATCGTCGGACAACATGGACAGCCACTTGCTTGTCGAAATGTAGTCAGATATCTTGGGGTCTGGCTGGATCAATATCTGTATTTTAACAAACATATAGATGTTGCTCTGGCCAGAGCTAAGGGTGCTTTTGCCCTTACAAAGAGACTGTTTTATAACAGCCAACTCGATGCGAGGGTGAAGGTAATCTGTTACATGGCCCTTATCAGGCCCATGCTTGTATTTGGGTGTCCCGTGTGGTTCAACGTGAGAGCAAGTTTATTGGAAAAGATTCGGGTGTTTGAGAGGGCTTGTCTTAGGACTTGTCTTCGCTTATACAGAACACCAGAGTCTGAGTACATAAAATTCTATCCTAACGAGGTCTTATACAATACGGCGAACCTGATAAGAGTGGACAATTTCGTCATTAAGTTGACTCGAAGGCACATTGCGAGAGCAATGACCTCATCGAACAACCTGATCTCTGGGGCTTACTACCCCAATTATATGTATCACGAGAGAGCTCGCCTTGACGGCTTTATTCCTCCAGAAGCGTTCCTCTATCTAGATAGTAAAGGTCTGATCCAGGACAGATTGGCGGTGCCGCTAATCTTCCACGTCGCTCGAACAGCTGCGGACAGGGGACTCAACTACGACAGAGACGTCGCACATGGCAGTGCGGAGCGTCTCCGGTTCAGTAGGGCGGTAGGGACTCGCGACAGGAGGGATGTTGCTCAGCAGCACCAGCAATTTTGGTGGCTTGAAGAAGGCGAGGATGCTTCGTAGTCGAACTCCTCCAGTGATAAGTAGCTTCATGTGAAGCAGAGTGGTCCAGCCTAATTTTTGTTTTTTTTTTAGCCATGGCCGGCTTACATAGTTTTAGGTAGGTTTAAGTTAGATTGTAAGAAAAAAAATATATAAAACCAAAAAAAAAATAAATAAAAATATAAAAAAAAAAAAAAAAAAATGTACATATTAGATGTAAGTAGTTTAAGTAGATTAAGATTTATTTTTAGGTAGTATGTAGGCTTTTAGGTTTAAGTTTTATAAAAAAAATAATATGTCCATATACTAAGTTTTTACTTAAAATTGATTTTCTTAGTTTTAGTTTCGTTAAATATAAAAATAAATATAGACTGTAAGATCCGTCGAAAGACATAGTTTAAGTGTTAGGTTTAACTTAGAGTGCCCGCATGGGGCCAGTAAGTTAGTATAAGATTATCTCTAAGTTATTTAAGCTAATTTTTAAGCGTTTTTTTGTCTAGCATGTAAGAGTAAATTAAGAAATATAAATAAAAATGCATAAAAACTGAAACTGCCCTTTAGAAACCGAAAATTTTCCTAGACTCCCAGTTTAAATTCATTTCAGAAAAATGTTTAACCTGAAGCAAAAGCGGTCTCAATTGACTGGACTCAGTGGCGTCATCTGGGAGGCTCAGAAGAAGTAAGCCCCAACGTAAGCCTCCGGCATGAAAACCACACCAAACCGTGAATTTTTGGTACACATTGGATGCTATTGGAACACCTCCGGCTGTTCGCTTGACTAATTTTAACCAAAAATGTGCCTCGCCAATTAGGGGCCAATCAGCGAAAGTTCGATGTGCATGATGGTCATTTGGCTTAAGGATTTAGGTCAATACGATCTTAAACGGACATATAGCCAAATCTTTTCGCAAAATACCCCACAGGGATTATCGAGAGATGGCTAGCTATTAAGAACGGCTCCGAATCGATTGATTGCGATCTTGCCGACTCGCGTACAGCCGCAATATTGCCTTAACGTCTGGAGTTTCGTTTCCTCTCAGGCACGGCTATATTATAGAGTAAATAAGTCGATTCGATTTTGTTTACTAAGCGCTTAATTGCTTCCTTACCGGGGCGACTATAACGGTCGTAAATTGCAGTAAACGCCCGGTAACTGACAGGCAATCTATAACGTATTACATACATATAACATCTGTCAAAAGATGGTATCCGTGAGTTCAGAGGATCCATATAGGAAAAACGGAACTCATCTAACGAAAAACCCTTATTATAAAAAATTTTGCAGCTTCTAATACGTTGGGGTTGAAAAGGATATTGGTGGTCATATCCCCCAGTAAATTTGTAATATGTATTAAGAAGTCGCTGCAGTGTGTTGCTATGGGGATATCAAGTCTGTCTAAACTAAAAATTGTTGCTTAACAGTTGCGTTTGGCGTCTCTATTGATGCGTCAACGTACATAAAGTGTACTGCGAGTATTTACCTAATTCTACATTTTTCATTGGACATGAGTGGACTGTGGCTCTTATTACAAGTGGATACCATGAATTTTATATCCCATATGGTCTAGTGGCTAGGATATCTGGCTTTCACCCAGAAGGCCCGGGTTCGATTCCCGGTATGGGAAGGTACCTTTTTTTTTCATGAGATTTGATATAGATTTTGCTGGCGGTGAAACTGCGTAATTAAAAGGTGGTTCGTGTCTCCAATACTACCGTTCATCGCTATAAAGAGGCTCTCAAACTGTTTGTAACTGCACATTGCTTTTTAATCTCCATTTCTCAGTAATTTATTCACAAAATACGAAAATGTATTCGTTTTTTCTTTTTTTTTAGTTTAATGATTTCGTCATCAAACAGTAATCTCTTGAAAGATGATAATGTCCAAGGAGCGCTATTCGTCATGTCCATATGATTCCAAGAATTCATGCACTTAGGATGTGTTTGTTGCCTGTTGGCTGGCTGTAGAGTCAATTCCTATCTAAAAACGAATAGAAATCTTGATTCATGAGAACTTTGGCAAAAAGTCGAATGTTCTTTCTTACATCATGATTTAAAAAGCAAGACGAGAGCGCCTTTTTTTCTTCATAACCTTGTCTTCATCGTAACAAGTGTTCACGCCGGACTTTGCCGGATTTCTGAAATATTCTTGATCAAAATAGCAGTGGACGGACGTATGATAGGTATAGGCCACCAGGTAGCAATGATAGTTTCTCCAATTATTAGGTCTGTTTGGTTACTTTTTGTGGTGAAATGGTTAAAAGATGGCAGAAAATTCGCTCAGAGAGAGAGAGAGAGAGAACTTGCAAGAAAGTAAACAAACGCAAAACCACATTTGTGTATAAAACGTCAAAAGTCAAGACAAAACACCAATCACAAGAAATAACAACAAATCAAATAAATTCTTTCGCAGAATAGCTGTTTGCTTTGACAGTTGTTACACAGCTTACCCACAGAAATTTATGAGGCAGAAAATTGCAACTATTTCAATGGAGGGGAAATGTTTATCTCTCTCATCGGCTCTCTTAGTTGCAACTTTTTGGAGTAAACAAACAGCAATTTGCAAAAAGTTGTTCGAATTTGTACGATATTTCAAGTTAACAAACAGACCTATTATGTTTCAGCAGCTCTCAAGACTACTAATGACATCCAGATGTCAAAATATTCAATAAGGTTGGCCTAAAGTGCGGAAATTTTTAAAAAAAATATTATCGATCAAGCAACGTGAATTTCGCCGTGAGGTCGGTTGTCATCATGGCTTCAGTGTGCAGGCAATTCACCGCACCGTGGAAAAGATTGAGCGTGAGTACACTCTTTTGGATCTTAAGCCACCAACCAGAGAGAGATTGGTGCGAAATGAAGAAGAAAACATAGCCGCCGTAGCGGCCAGTATCGAAGAAGACCCAGAAATGTCGATTCGGCGCCAATCAGCTGAATTAGGCCTCGCCAGACAGTAAACCAGGCTTATTTTGCGGTTGGATTTGGGCCTACATTCATATAAGATTGTGCTGACGCAAGAGTTGATTCCGGACGACCATAGATAACGCCGTGAGTTCACTAATTGGGCGCTGGAAATGTTGGCCGGAGATCCGGATTTGGGCCAAAAAATCATCTTCTCGGAGGAGGTCCATTTTTGGCTCAGTGACTTTGCTAGCAAGCAGAATTGCCGCTATTGGGGCGAACACAATCCACAAATATTCGGCCAAGCATAAATGCACCCACAAAAATTTACTGTTTGGTGCGGTTTATGGCATGTCGACATCGTCAGACCTTATTTCTTTCGAAATGAGGAAGGAGACACCATTACAATCAATGATCCCAGCTGTAGAGCGATATTAACCGACTTTCTGTGGTCAGAGCTCGACAACCTCGATATATCCGAGTTGTGGTTCCAACAAGACGGCACTACATGCCATACAAGCGACGCAACGCTCGAAGTTGTGAAGGAGAAATTTGGTGACTGTGACATCTCAAGGTGAGCGTTCATCAATTGGCCGCCGTGATCATGCGATCTGATACAACTCGATTATTTTCTCTGGGGCTACGTCAAGTCCTTAGTCTGTTGTACAAGTCAATCACTTTGGATGATCTCGAGGCCAAAATTCGACACGCTATTGCGCGGAGCACTGCCAGCGAAGCCGAGGCGGCCATTTGAATTATGTGCTATTCCACACATAATGGCATGAACGTAGCTTCAAAATAAAGTCAGAAACAATTTCATATCTCACACCGTTGCATTGTTGTGTTATTTAAGTTTTTTTTCCTATCGTTCTTATCTGGTCATCATTGTTGACGTGTTGCGCTGCATAGTTTTATGTGATCTGAAGACAATTTTTGGGCAACTTCCAATATCGTAAATGTTGACAGTTTCCTCGTCTGGAACTTGAGGCTCAATTGCGTTTTAAACTTTCCGGTGACGACTTCTATCTATCTCCGAACAAAAACTGCTACTCGTAGGTAATGCAATCAAGCAAGATCGTGCTCAATCTTCAAATGGCTTCATAGCTCCTAAGCATGCATTACCAGTCTGATTCAGTGCTAACTGTGAGCACAAATCACAACATTGCTTGAGGAATAAAAAAACAACAACACACCGGGAATTCTTGTTAATAAACTTTAAATATTAAATATTTATTAATTCTTTGTTTTTTTTTTTTTAATTTTATTATTTTCTTTACTTATTGCATAAATCCTTATTGTTTGCTTTGTTAATATGTAAAAATTATTTAATGCTTTCTGCTTCTCTTGTTCAAGAGTTTCATTAAAATTATTAGATTGCGCTGCCATAAATTTTGCTAATTATAATAGATGTATTAAAAATTTCAATTTAATCATAAATTTGTGGTTGCCAACTTGAGGAAATAAAAAGAACTCCATACTTATGTTATTTCTCCAAAAACCAAAAACACAAATTTTTATAAAATATATTTCCTTTCTTTCAAAAGCAAAGAAACATTTAATTTCCTTAAAAAAAAAAAACAAATACCTACGAAACTAAGTCTAATTTTAAACAAAATATAAAACGAATTTACACCAATAATTCATTGCTAATTATTTTAATTTGATTAACTAATTTAGCAAGCAAACAGTTAGTTTTATTTTTCTTGCAGCTTGGCTATATTTGTAAATGTGTTTTTTTTTTTTGGTTTTTAAAAAATTTGTTTATTGTTTTTGCAATACAACTCCTTTAATATATATAGTATAATATTTTTTTTGTTTTTTAACTAATTAATGATTACATATATATGTAGTTATTTTTTGTTAGCAAATGTTTTCGAATCCTTTTCAAAAAGTCAATTTAATTTTTAAATTTTTAATTTTTAACGCAAAGGCTTTAAGAACTTTATATATATTGAAATATCTTTAAAGCTAAACGAAATAAACTGCTGCTATATGTTTAATTTTTATTTATTAACTGTATATAAATATTTATTTATTTATTTTTTGTTTTTTTTTTTTAAAGAAACAAATTACTTGGTGTTTTTTTCTTTTAAAAATTTATTTCTTTTTTTATGTATCAAATGTATAAATGAGTCTGCGCGATTTTACAAAATGGATTGTCCTTGAATCAACACATTCCATAGGAAGCATTTGTTATGCGTTTATTATTATTCTTATATTTTTTTTTTTTCTCAAAACTTTATGGGAAAAAGTGTAAAATTTGGCAAAAAACCTGTGTGAGTAGGAGATGTTGATACTTTTAATTTTTTTTTATTAAGTATTATATGTTGGTCTATGAAAGGAGACAATTTAAATAAATCATAAAATACTTTATTTTGTATATGGTCGGATAATTTGGTCTTTTTTGTCACGGTTGTAACTCATTCATTGGCTGGGATTTAAACAGACAACTCAGAGAATAAAATTACGAATACGGACACTGGCATTGAAGAAATCTGTTCTGAACTAGACATTTTTTTTATAATTAGTGCACCCTTAAAATATTTCCACTTAGGAAAGAAATGGAAATACCGATGTACGTTGGTTTTGAATGTTTGCAGGCTACAATGGCTAGAAAATAAAGAGTCCGACAGAGCATTTCATAAGCGAGTTGCACGGCTTAGGAAAGAATCACAATATTTTCGAATACGTCCAAAACATCCAACAGAGTCTACGTGTCTCATTGCGAGACGGGTGTTACGGTTGAAGGTTTGCTGGTGGGGAACATAGATAAACTAACTAGATGTCAAACTCTACTAATACTTTTGCAAACCCTTAACTTTTGCACAGACACACTGTAAGTCAATTCCAACACTTCTGCATCTCTAAGGATTTGTCAAAATTTGCTAGAAGGAGAGCAATTTACAAGTAAAATTGTTAAAATGAGAGCGATTTGTGTAATGGAGACGACATTTTTTTGATTAAAATGGGCGTGGTTTGAATAAAAGGAGAGGGAAATTGCCATTGATGACAATTTACACGTATTCACAGATAGGATCACACGGATAGGGGCGATCAGTAGAAAACCAGTTTTGATTTTCCAATATCTGGAAAGTTTGATATCTAGGTATAGTTAGTCTATGGTGGGGAATACTACCTGCAATTTCGTTGGAACACTGATGGTGAAAATAACAATAAGGCTACGTCGGTATTGAAGGGTGTCAAATGACTTTGCAATATTAGGATCCCTTATGAGTTTTAACGCACAGCTTTGAATCTTTTGAATCCTGTCTACCAAGTGCAGAGAGGCCTTAAGCGCACCTGACTAAATGTGGGCATTGTACTCCAATTTTGGGCGGATGAATCCCTCATATATTGAACCCTGATCAGACGGGGTGAAGTATTATATTTGTTACATCTCTTCAGGAAATTCATGAAATGCCTTTTGGCATCATCGATATGCCGTGATTTCAACGTAGGAAGTCATTGACACAGATGCCGAGAATGGAAACTTTTTCAAGTGGCATCCACGATAATGGCTGAGTGTTTAAATTTCGCTGTTTTTATTGGAGTTTGATGAGCCTATCATACACTGCCGTTCCCGTTCTACACCCGCTGAGCAGCGATGACGAGAATGAATATGAAAAGCAGAGAGCAATTTTGTCATTATAGGAATGTGCTGGTTTAGAAATGGCAGACAAAGTCGTTATGGTCAATCCCATGTTAAAAAGAAGCCTTGAGGGGCCGCACCATTACATCAAAACTGACAATATTTTAAGTAATCTCTTAAAACGTGTTTGGATTGCGCATGGTAAAACTGTCATCCAAAGAATAGTGAAACATCTGGCAAAACTGCATTAATATGACTGTGCGGCGCGGCGGGGTTCCGAAAATTGCCTTCCTTATTGGGAATCGCAATGCTCAAAGAATTGTTAAAATGAAGTGATGTGTACATGTTGATCCAAAACATCATAGTGGTATCCGTCAAGGTTTTAACGATGAAAATGACATCGATGCGTTGGATGGGCCATCTCCGTCGCCAGATTGAAAATACCTGAGAACTTATGTATAAAGCCGAAGATCAAAGGAAAACATGTAAACAGGTTAAAGTGCTTTAAAAAAAGAAATGTTGGCAACAATTACCCGGTCCGGGCTATGTAGAAAAATTGTGTATAAGTTGTCAACATAGGTGCGAGACGATAATTGGGAACGTCATCGAAGTCAGGACAGAATTTAATATGCACTTTGTGTATAAAAGAAATGTGATAAGGATTTAAAGCAAATGATTTTATTTGCCTATATCAGGCGGTTGATTTCTTTTAAACTACACGCTTTTGCCAAACGCACTATACTCCGGCTGTGTTATTTCAGTTTTGGATGAATCGCCGCTTATAAGACTGAACGTCATAAATGCAAACATAGTAAGACACCACAAATATAACACGGTGTTGACATTATGCAGTTCCTATGCGTCAATCAGTTGCATAAAATAGAAATACTGCCAAACTTTAAAGACAACAAGACACAGTAAGTAGTCAATAACAAAGAAGACAAGATAATCAATTCATGCTGGCCAGATACTGGAACGAATGTGGGGCAAGATGTCTTGTGACTGTTCCATGAATATTTTAGGAGATTTCCAGAAATTTTCCTTCTAATTAAAGAATCCACCTACATCTGTATGTATCTCAAACTAAAACCGCCTTAGCGAAAATTCAGAAAAATCACTCGAAATCAGCCCTATTCTACATCGCTAAGAAACGAAACTACATTAGATCGGTTACATATTCTAGGGAACAACAGCGCTTGGTTCGTGGTATAAGCAAAAAGCGAGTTTCGACTGAATGATCAAGCGAATACGGTTGAGAGAAAACTTCGTGCGCGACCTAATGCGACTGTCTGTCTGGTAGACACCTTCAACGGCCCCGAAGATAATAAGTCATCAATAATTTTGATGGACCTTATACGATAGCCTGCCTTTTTACATGAATTTTCATTTGACAAATAACAAATTGTTGAATTATGGCGAACTCAAGATAATATAAATAATTTAGATGCTCCATATTTTGCAGATAAGCTTCTGAGGCTTAAAACAAATACAATACAGATGCTTCTGATATCTTTTTAAAAAATCAGTTTAATTCAGAGCCACTGTAAAACAACCCACCTTAACCCACCTCATACAAGACTGCACAAAACAGAAACGGAACTCAAATAACAGCAAACAAATAAAACATCAATTCACTTGTTTTTTTTTTTTTGCATAATATCATAAAAATCATATATTACATCTTAAAAAACTAAATCAAATTAACAAAACGAAATTTTAAAATATAATTAAGAACAAAAATAATAAAAACTAATATTTAAAAAAAAAAAAAAATTAAAAACATTATTGCAGAATAAATTGTTATTACGTTAACGTAGGTAGTCTCTGCTCTTTAACAAGAGACTTTACGAGTGAAAATGCAATCTCTTAAACTAAAACGCAGTTGTAATGACAATAATTTAACAATTAAAATGTTTTTCTCTTTTTTGTTTTTACAATTAAAACTAAAATTTAACTTTCAATTCAAATCAATCATACAAAATCAAACCAACAGTCAAATTGTTGATCTCCATTAGTTAATTTATGTTTAAATATTTTTATTTTATTTTTTTTTATTCCCAATCAACAAATTTCCTCACATCTTATTCATGTACAAAAGCAAGCTCACTAAATGGTTAGTAAATAGAAATTGTTAGTTCCTTGTTAGGCTTATTATGGTTTACAGAAGACGATAGAGGGATTTTAAATTGATGGAAGTGGAAGGTTTTATATGAACCCACTTACCACCAGAGATATTTGGTCTAGAGATGCTTGATCTCTCGGGCAACTCTGTATGAAAATGTTATCATCTAGTAGTCAGACGTATATATTTTTGAAACAGAAATTGAAATAGTCGCCCGTAAGGTCCCTGATAGATTTTGTGAGACATTCTGCTCCTGTTCGCCATAACAATAAGATTTCATTTAAAGCTTCTCCATTTTTTTCGAGATGAAATTTTCATTTAATTTTTAATTTAGATCAGATTTGGTTAAACTATAGAAAAGTTCATGTTGAATTGAAGAAGAGAAAGAGTTAGAGTTAGAGTTAGAGTTAGAGATGAAAATTCTTAAGTCGTATAAATAAAACAAAAAAAAAAAAAAAAAAACAATAATAAATTGTTTAAGATAGAGTACGGTACTTCAATTTGAAAATCTCATCTTGAGTATTTTGAGTCCTTAATTTGTAGATATTCTTATTTTTGTTTTAATTTTGTTTTCCTTCCTTTTGTTAATATAAATGTGTACAATTCTTTGGATTAGGTTAAGTTTATATAATGTAAAGAATTATTGTTAATTATAATTATATTTAATTTGTCTGTATATGTATATAGATTTGTTACATTCTTATGAGATTTCTTTTTCGTTTTGTAAAAATTTTAATTTATTATTGATGAAGGCTATTTTATTGTATTTAGCAAAAAAAAAGAATCGTAAATCGAAAACGATAAAAGAAAAACAACAAACGTATTCTTAAAATGATTATTGTTGATTTTGAGAACGAGACTCAAACATCGCTGTCACGTCACGTATTGAAAACTTTGGTGAGATCTTTTCTCTCCTGAAAATATAAAAGAACATCGAATTGGTTAATCTATCATTGGTATCTTTGAAAGAGCATTTTGCTTAAATGTTAGACGAAGCAAGGTCAAACAAACAAATTTAAACAACATCTTCGGGATGGAAAGATTCTAGTACAAAGGGAAACTAAACACAAGGTTGATTGCTTTAAGTGAATTATTATTAGTAAAAATATGCTTTTTTGCAAATAATAGAGCCTCTTAGGCACTCGTAATAAAGGTTTTTCAGAAAACAAATTTCAAGTTAAAATAGAGATATCGACATCGACGCACATGCTTTGCGTATACAACAATAGTCACTGATCGAGAGCGCACCGCGCATTCCAGGTCGAGCAATATTTGACGAGCGGCGAATCACTGATTCGAGCATAATGCTCTTTTTGCTTTCACTTCAGTATTCCACGATTAAGTGGGTGCAGAGGTTCAGAGAAGAAAAAGCAATGGTCAACAGAGCTCCTCGGGTACTATCAACCACAGCAGCTATGCTAGAACAACATGTGACCCAAGTCCGAGAAACTATGCGGAATCCGCGTAAATCGATAAGAACAACCGGCGGCGATTAAAATGTTACCAACTACAAATCGCGTTTACTTTTGAAATACAGAATTTAAAAATTTATCATTTCATTGTTGACAAGGAATTTTACTCCGGCGTGTTCAGTTCGTGTTTTTTTTATCAGCCATGGATTTCAAACGTAAGAGTGTGATTGTACTTCTCGGAAAATCCCAACCAGCTGCAATATTTGAAAATGAACTAAATTTTTGTGTTATTATGCTGATCGGAAAAGGAGTGCAACTGTAGCCGCAACGGGCAAACACTGAAGATGGCAAAGGAGCTTCATTTATCGGGCCGTAGAATTCAACGCATACTGAAAAATTAGCTTCAGGTCAAGACATACAGGACACGCAATTTGCACAATCTCAATGATAAGCAAAAGAAACAGCGTCTGGAAAATGCGAAGGAATTCATGCGCCTTGCCGTGAGTCGCGAACTTCCAAACATCACTTCTCTAACGAGAAATTGTTCACGATAAAGCAAACAAACAAAACAATTGGAATTGGTGGGAAGTTTGCAAAAGCCATATTTCGTAAAAGTATGGGCCGTAGGGTTCGCAGAAACTCACATTCCACTGGTATTCTGGCAGTGCTGAAAAGAGCATTGAAGCACAAGATACGAATATGTAAGTAATTCAGGTCGACGCTTTTCATGTTCATAAAACACTGCACCGTCTTACAAAGCAAAGGTCAACCAAGGATGAAGAACAACGTTTCGCATTTCCTTCCGGCCGAACAATGCCTCGCGAATTCACCAGATGCAAATACAGTAGACTTCTGCGTTTGGAGTGTATTGTCAATAGTAAGCTCTGATATACATATATAAAAGGGTTAAAAGGAGCTCTTCATCGGGACTGACGCAAAATACCACAGACCCACCTGTGGCCAGGGTTCAACTCGTTCATAGACCGACTCACCAAGGCAAAAGGTGGCCATATCACAAAATTGGATTACTGGAATACGAGTATGGTCATTAATTGCTTTGCGAAATTGAAATGAAAATTTTCAAAAATGTGAATTTTACATTGGTAACCGTTCAAGCGTCTTAGGGTGTAATACTGCAACCTCTACTGAAATGAAAAAATCAGTAGTACAGGTCCTTTAGAAGAAATATTAATTCAAGAAACACTTGTACAAGATGCAAATCGAGCAGGGCTATAACGAAAGTTATTATTTTTTGTGAGAAACCTACGCTGGAACGCCGGGAGATATACTGTTGAGTAACGAAGCGCATTGTCTTGACAACCCTTGAGAACGCCATATAAGTGAATAGGGACACTGCGTTTCCATATGAAAAAAAAGAACACAAGGAGCGTACGATGAAGGATGTTGAGAAGGGTTATAGAAGAAATGATATTCGGAGGCGATTTCCATAGTGAATAAATATAAGAATCTTAATTTCGCAGCCCTACTTTAGAGTGAAAAAGCATGTACTCTCACTTAAGCTTTCATCTGCCTCATGAGCTTACACTTGCCTGTTTCAAACGACAATTTCTTCGTGTGAATATATCCTTAGTAAAGAAAAAAGATTTACCTATATGTATAACGAATTATACGGGCTGAGCAGCGGCAACATAATATAGCGGGTGAACGCTGATATTCCATCGCCCCGAAAATTCTTTGAATCTAAAACAGAGCGACAAGGCAGCAAAGAAAGTCCAAACTTGAAGTGGAGGCAGCTGGCTAGCAGTAGTCAGCTAAAAAATTCAATTGGTTAGGGCCCTGCTCAGCTCTCGACTGAAAGTAAAGTCAAGATCTGTGTAGGAAAAGAGATGTCCAGATTGGGCCACAAGCCCAGTCTCAATTTTGGCACAGCCCGTGTAAACAGACAGAAATCTCAGTTACGACGGAGCGTAGTCGATGATTTTATGGGTACATCTATATTTTGCGTGGCCGTGCAGAAGAAATTAATCCGTGGTGATCACATAAAGAGAACAACTTTCTTCAGAAAACTGTTTAGGAGGAATTAAGTTTAGAAAATCAAATAGAAAACAAATTAGTACATAAACAACGCTTACTTAAATTTCACCATACTTACGTTGAACTAATACTATTCCTCGACAACATCGCAGTATTTGTTGTAGAATTTCCACTACCACCTCGAAGATTTCCATCAACAGAAACACCTCCTCCTCCACCTAAACTACTCACATCACGTTCTCTTGCAAAGTCTAAACTTTTTCTTTCAAATTTCTGCACAGTAGCCCTCGCTGAAAACTCTTCAGCATTTGTATTGGTCTTTTCAAGATGCTCCAAATGTTCAGGCTCAAAGTTATTTTGATTTTTCTCATCACTGATACTTCTCACTCGTCCGCCAGTTGTAAATGCTATCTCACAACTCTTCAAATTATCATCGATGTCTTTTTGGAAGAAAGTACGAACGTCTCCTCGAGATTTTGACTTAACCCTCAGAGATTCTGATTGAAATTTATCATCGTCTTTTTGAAACTCTCGGAGTTCGGTTTTAGATTTAGATTTAAACGAATCTGTTCGGTATTTCTCTTTAAGCTGTGATCGACGTTCTTCTTTGATTTTATCTATTCGCTCACGATCTAGTTTGACTCCGCTGAGTACCTTTAAAGGGGCACTAATGGAAGTTGGATTATTGGGGTCATCTACGGCCACGTTATTTTGAATCAGAGAGATCCGATTCTCAGTGGTTGGGGTAATTTTAACTTCGGTTTCACTCGATGATGAAGATTCGATTTCGTTGAGGTCCAATTTGAGAGAATTTGAGTTCTTTTGACAGACTTCCTCACTGATAGGCATACCTGGCAATCGCTTTGGGGGATTCAGACACTTTGGTCGGGTGAAATCAAACGATTTACGACGATTGGCCTCTTCAATTTTGTCCATTTGATGTACACTGCGAGCGATGTCTTCTAGTCTTTTAGGACCGAATTCTCGAATAAATGCATTCTCATCGAGACTGCGAGTGATTTGATTTGATTTATTCAATTGTGGTTTAGAATTGGATTGACTGGGTTTAGCCGGAGGTTGTGGTGGAAGTGGTTTCTGAGGTGGAAACTCGGATTTTTTGGAAATTCTGATATTGAAATCGAACGCCTGCTGTTGTTCTACTGGAGAAACTTCGAATTTCGTTGCCAATTGTTTCACACTAAAGTTTGATGGTGATCGACGAGGATCAGACGGATCAGATCTTCGATCGAGTTGAAATTTTTCCAAACCATTGACCGATTTCATTGATCCCCCTTCGATGTTCTCATAGACTGTAGAGGGTTTTCTCAATTCAACATTCTCATACAGGGATAGACTTGGATCACACTCAAGGCTGTCAATGTTGTCCGACATTTGAATGTCGTCCGAAAGATTCGGGCAGACATGATTGTCTTCATCGTCGCTAAGAATAATTAGGTTACTATTCACTTCGGGTGTTGGAGAAGGAAATCCTTCCTCTTCTTCTTCGGTGTCCTCTTCATGAAGTGGCTCTTTTTCATCATCATAAAGGGGATTACCATTATTTAGTAGCTGATTCACTTCTGTAACGGAGTTGCGAAAAAACTTCACCTGCTCGTACACGATATTCTCATCGAAACTTGTTTCCAGGAGTTGTTTTCGTGGAGTCTCTGGTTCTGGGAGAAGTGGTCCGTCTCTTGGGCTCTTTAAGTTGTATGTTATGTTAATGGTAGCCTTGATGGGACTGAGTGGAACGAGTGTTTTTGATCCCGATAGAGGGCATTGCCCTATTAATGGAGTCGTACTGTTGCTTGGTGTAATCGCTGATTTGTCATAATTAAGGAAAGCTCGTTCGATGTTCTCGTAATCATCGAAATTTGGTGAGTTCTCCAGTGAAACGGCATTAGATTGTCGATTGAGATGTTGATAGCCAAACTCACTTGGCGTTACCGATTGACTAGTATTGTCTGCTGAGGTGTGAGTATTAGGTGATGGTATTAAATGTGATGATAATGGTTGCCTAGTACTTTCCGTCAAATCAACAGACATTTTTGAGCATACATTGGCGGGATCTAGATCGAGTGAGAGTTCGCGCTTTAAAGCGTTCATATCACGTTTCTCATTTTGTGAAGTTAACTAGAAGAAACAGAAATAAAAAGTTAATCGTTGGAAAATTAACAAAAACAAAAAAAGAAAAAAAAAAAAACCTTCACCAAACTTACATTACTGCAGATGCTATCCACTGAAGCGCGACAACAACCTCCTACAGCAAAATCTTTGGTATCATCATAATTATGTGATGTTTGTGATGCTGCCATCATAGCGATGGGATCCAACTCATACAGCGGAGTATTGACAGCGCTACTGTTCTCGGAACTTGTCTCACCGACCAGCAGTGAGTATCGTGGGCTCTGAATAGGTGACGATGGTGTCACACTTAATTTTGAACGTTCCATTTCATTGCCCGATCCAATCGATAGTTTATCCTTACTCAAATCAGCTGAACTACTTCGTAGTAGAAAATTTATTGAAGAATTCGAATCCTGCAAGGGATCACAGTAGCTATACCGATTCTTTGGCTTCATCAGATCCGGTAGCAATTTATTCTGAACATGCTGTTGTTGCTGTGAAAAAGTCACTCTAAAAAAGAAAAGTGTTAACGGATGATGGATGAGAACCCAAGCGCAGCAGAACACACGCCAAAATGCAAAAATAAAATTAAAGAGAAACTAGAAATCGGACCAAAGATTGGCACAAGCTTAGGAACAAAACACAAACATTAGTGCACAAACGTGTAAATGATGTTTTTTTTTTTTTTTCTAGTTTGACCCTAATGAGACCAAGAGTACTTGGCTTACATTGAATCATGAGACAGAAGTGAAAAAGATTAATGAGAGCGAATATATGATAAATAACAAACAAAATGAGTAAGAGGACACAGTAGAGTGAGAAATAAAAAAAAAAACAAAAAAAAGAAAGGAGAAGGGTTTTGTTTTTAGCACCACATGTGATGTAAGTTTTAATGACGAATAAAAAGCAAAACACACGGCTTACTTTGTAATTGTTGGATTTTTGGAGGGAATTGTGGAAGATTGATTGGTTTTGTTTGGATTTGTTTTTTTATTTTTATTTTTTTTATTTTTGGAAGCAAGGCAGACAGTAAATTCACTTTAGATAACCGTCACAGGTATTAGCTGCAATCTTGCCCTCGGTTGCAGTTGCCTCACCCTTCCAAGTAGGCCTTGTTTAACGATGCGTATGCAATTGGCACATTTTCGTAGAAAGCTATAAAATGTTCACGTTTTTACCATCGAAAGACATTTATAAACAAAAAAAAAAAAAAAATTAAAAAAAAAAAAAAATTATTGACAAATGTTAATGAGAGTGAGCGGTGTTAGATTTTGCCTTATGCTATACATATTCCCCCAGTAATCTCTTATTGCAAATAGTTTCTCCTTAAAGCTTAAGCTAATAAGTGGCAGTTACATATTTTGCGAGCGTTCAGTTGCAAGCGGTATTCATTTAATGCAGCAACAAGTGTAGCAAAGTGTAAGCAGTAATTGAACTCTAAAATTGGTCCCAATATTAGGTGATCTGTTGATCCCTGCAATCGCATTGTCAAGATAATTGACCTCCACCATGAGCCGCATAAAAAATAGAAAAGTAATAAGGATTTGGCGATCTGCGATTTATTTTAAAATCGTCGATATCACTACACATTGGCTCAAATCACAGCAGCCCTTGAACTAAACAGTTTTCTGCCTACGATTACGATTTTGAAATTAGTGATATTCGATGAGTTGATAAGTAACGATCGCAGTTGCCACGGAGATCATGAGCACAATGGACATAATGATCAACGTCTGTCAATATCATGGGCACTGTAGTGTTTACAACTAACGATCACATATCATAATGATCACAAAGAACAGCATCAGTTTACAAATGAATGCAAATGTCTGTCAGCAATATAGAATCACGACGAATGCGGAGGTCATAGTCATTGAAACGAGCCAATAACATAGCGATCAATTTATTTAGCTTTATACCGACCAGAAGACTTCTGCGATAGCAATCATTGCGAGTACAAAAATCACAGAATAAATTATATTAATCATAGTCTACCACAAGCTATAAAAACTGTTAGTAGTGATCGTTATAACTAGAAAAGGGTGTTGCTGGTCATGGCGATCAACTACGATTGGAATTCCTAATACAACGATCACTAGATTCCAAATATCTCTTTGACCCTAACAAGCATTATCGAAGCATAACATTAATCTTATCTTGGTTTAGCTTTTATAGAAACAATAACTGGCGATCTAAGTACTCAAAAATGCGAAATATAGTACATAGCTTAACTGCCACCGAATAAGATTGAGTTCTTTCTCTAAAAGCATCCGTTTATTGCAACTGGCAGCACCTAAGGGTTTTCTAAGCAATTCCTATTACAAAAGCCAGCCAAATTACACTTCCTGAGTTATGTCTATTCTTAAAGCTTGCGCATAATCTAAAGCCCTTAGCCCACAAAGCGAATTATATCATACATAACATATATCCACAAACTCTTTGCAAAGCAAAAAGTTTCACTTACCTTTGAGGCTGCAATTCATCGCTCTGTGCCGGCTGCATTTGTCTTTCTTGTTGTTGTTGTTGTTGTTGATGGGCTTGTTGCTGCTGATGTTGTGGTTGTTGTTGCTGCTGATGTTGTGGCTGTTGTTGCTGCTGCTGTGGTTGCTGTAACGTTTGTGCCTTCTTTTGCTCATCTTGAACATTCATTTTAATATCTTTAGAAATTAGTCTGCAAACGTATTTCCCACTATTCCCCGAGCCAGGATAGCTGAACCGTTCCTTAAGGGCAGTGTCGTTGTCTTTTCGTTTGGCACCTACCTGTACGGTGGGATAGCTATACCGAGTAATAATATGCGAGCTTTCGCCGCCATTTTTATCCTTATTTTCAAAAATCGAACCAAACGTTGTGTTATTTGTCTTGCCACGTCCCTCCGAGTCAAGGGAAGTCTTTGATGCCGATTGCTTTGGCGGATTGTGTACTTGTACGCTGGTGTACATTGTATTAGGATTGTTGATTGTATGTTCTGGAGTACTACAATCAATAAACTGTATATCAGCGAGCTGATCTTCTAGTTTGTACCGTTTGCAGCAGCTCTCATCATTATGATCAGCACCAGCGCTTGAGCAAGACGTTGCTGATGGGGTTGTTGCTGCTGTTGGTGGGCCCCATGATTGCGGTGCTGCGGCACTACTGGGCGAGAGGAGATTAAGTCTTGGTTGCTTCTTAGGACTGGGATTCACTGAGTTTGTAGTGCTGGAGAATTCTTCCGGTCGAGCACGTAAGACCCGTCGAGCTGGAGGTATATTTTCTTTCCCAACCTTTGGACTACTTACAAGACTTTCACTTTCGGAGAAAATGCGCATTTCAGGCTCTTCTCTGTCAAAATTTAGTCCAAGTTCGGAGAGTTCACGTGATGGGCAGGTAGTCATGCCACGCTGAGGAGACTGTAACAAATCAAAGTAGGAATCGTGCGAAACTGAACGGGAGTGGCCAGCAGTACGCAGACTATCGATTGAACCAGATCTTACACAAATGTCCATGGGTTTGCCTACTTCAAACAGATCAATCGACTTTGGTTTATCCTGCTTGCTGCTCTTCATATGAAGTCCACCACCATCGCCCCTATCTTGGTCATCTGCAAATGTTACCTGAACTGTCGCTCCGGATTTATGCGCGGGTGTAGTGGAAGATGTGTTTAAGCCTTTCATGTCATTATTGCTGTTCGAGTTGCGGGGATTTCTCGTGAACAATGCCTTCCATGAGTGGGTTTTTCTTTTTTGCCAACTCCGTGGTACCGGTAAAACCGTGTGGTACTTATCCGGTAAGGATGATGGCCCACCTCCTACTTCAATATAAGAACCAATATTTGACGAATTGGTGACCATATTGATAGGCATCGATTTATTCATATCACAGCCATCCAGTCGACTGTGGCGCTCTTGTGCCTCCTCGAGGCTAATTAGCTTTGGTCCACTGGCACTCAATGATTTCGGCCGCTCCACAAAACACAGCGATTGATCATGTTCACGCTGTTCGACGAGCAAACTCTCACAATCTGTTAGTGAATCCATGCGCTGTTCGGATGAATTTCCAGCATAGCTCAGTCGGACTCCCTCATCACTGGGATCGAATATTAAATGGCAATTACGTATCAGGTACTCCGTGACAACGGCTTGAACACCGACACCACGCAAAGCGGCCACACCGCCTGATTCGAGAGCGGGCGAACGAAGTAAATTCGGTGCCCAGACTATAGCTAGATTCTTATCAGTCATTCCGGTGCGTGCGGAGTGCTGCGAGATCTTATTTAGATGTGATGCCAGGTATTTAAGGGTTCTACAAATAAATAATTAAACACTGATTCGAAATAGATTCCTTTGTCTGTGACTTACCTGTAATGTGGTGGTGGCAACTTCAACACCGTGTCCTTCATCAGTTTTAATCGTTCATTTGATTCACTCTTTGCTTGAATTGCCTCCACAAAATTATTGTACAACTGATATGTGCACAATGGGTTCGGCAGTTCCCTAAAGTACATTTTCAACAGTGAGCTCACTGCGTGAATGTCCTGGCGAATCTCTGGATTACTCAAATCCGGAATTCGTTCTTCGTCGAAAGCCCGACGAAGCTTTTGTATATTCGATGTGATTCCTGACAGCCTATAGATTCCATCTACAATACCGTTTTCCTCGATAAATTCCGCACAGCACTTAAGAACCATTGGAATTTCTTGACCACTATTCAGAAGATGTTCGCTTAGATCGCAGGAAAATACACGCTCTCGATAGATGCCACTCTGTTTCAGCCGACGTCGAGATGGTCGTGATAAAATGAACGATCGAAAGAAAGCGATAAGTTTGCCATGCTTTCGCAACACAGGCTTCGTTGGAGAGACATCAAGTTGACCAACCAAAGGCGCTGGCAGTGGAAAATGACGTGGAACTTTATCTCCAATGGTTGCTACACAGCTCTGTGGAAAGAAACCCACTTCGTAGTGTGATTTCTGTAGATGTGATTTTTTGCCACGCCACCAGATAGATTCTGCAGGACTTGGCATATCAATAACTGAAATCATATCACCAACTTCTATGGAGATTTCATCGGAAGCTTGTGCAATGTATCTGTAAAACAAAAATGTCAATCGAAACATTTTACACAAAGCGAAAGAATACTCACCGTCTTACTCCATAAGCAGCTCCCACAGCTGGAGTATTGATACTCTTCATGGTATCCGTATCGGCCAGAGGTAATCGTCTGCCTTTATTGTCCAATTGTAACCATGTTAGGATAGTCCCACATGTTAGTGAATCTGAAGCGATCTTCGAGAACCGCTCTAAGTATTTAGCTACCGCATACTCTACATCCTCCTCAGACTTAAAATCCAACTCACTCAAATCTTTGAGTCCACTTATCTTTCTGTCATACACACAACGATGCAGCATCTCGTCCAACAGCGTCATATTGTCAAAGGAACGCTTCACCAGGAACGGATCCGAACGATTCGGAATCACTTTCACAATGAACCAGCATATCGAGGGGCTAAATGACCGCAATGAAGAATTCTGTGATGCAGCCACATCACCGCCCAATGACTGGGAAGCGATGCTACTATTAAGAAGTTCTGATTTATCATCTACAAGGCGTACAGAGAGCGGACCCAATTGTACGCGTTCATAATGGAAATGGGCACATTCCTCCAGTTTCGGAAAGCGGCAGGATGTACTCGATGAGGGTTTCTGTAAAGATACAGAGAATACAATATTAAAATGGAATTTTTTTGTTTTCTGGCAAAGTGCCAGAATTATTTTTGCGGAGTTGTGTGGGTGGATACCGACGATTCCAGCTTTAGCTTCAGCTTCGTTCCCATGACCCACATATTGTTCGCCCTTAATTGGGTCAGGGAGCAGCGCAGAGGAAGAAACAGGAAAACAATTTTTTCCTTTTTTTTTTTTTTTGTAAACTAGAATCTCGTTAATGATGACACCGTGACCGAGGAATGTTAATACTCGTACATGGGGGGATGTGTTTGCAGAGCTATTACTCCTCGTCTGCTGGGTGTGCTCTATCCGTTTTTTCTTTTTTCTTTTCAGGACGAATCGGTGTGAACATATTTGGGCTTGGCTGCGATTTGGATTTTTGACCAGAATTTCGTCAAGGACAGCGATGGGTTAAATGTTTACCTGCGAACTAATTGATCAGTTTAGGGTAGGGACAGAAACTATCGTTTAGGAGGATACCAAAGACGTCATTGACGGTGAATAACTATTTTAGTTTGTAATTTATAGGGGGAAGGCTTCAGTGATTCATGTTAATGGGCGTCATAACCATAGGTGGTTCATTTAATGGTAACCATATAACCGTAACCATATTCATGTGGATAAATTCTATCCTGACCTTTAAACGACTTCGAAGTTTAAATTGGTTGGGAGAGCATATTTGCGTGGAAGCGAATACAGCTTTGTGGGTGTGAATAGGTTGAAATATTTGCCTAATTTAGCCAAATGGAGACATCGTGTTTTTGTTAACAATATTGGGTGCGACATGTGGAAGCTTTCCAGACATAGATTTGATGATACTTGTAAGTCGTTGAGGTGAGTCGTTTTTTTAAATTTCACACTAGAACAGAATGGATCGCCCTGTATCTATTGGAATTGGTTTTTCTATCATCTGCTTAGCCAAATGCAAGCACGAAAATTATGACCTAGAAGAAGGAGAGCCTCTGGTTTTTAACCTGCTTGAACTATGGATTCTGACCGCCAGAGTGGTATTGAGAAATATTACGGATTCTGAGATTGGAATGGCAAAAGGTACATTTAGCTTTGTAATGCTAGCCGACTTATCATCGGCGACACACTAATATTCCACTAATATCACCTTGATCAAAAAGTTCCCGGGGGACACCACCGTGTGGCGCTCCCATTGTTCCGATTTGAGTTCTGTTTTTTTTTTTTGTTAAGTTGATAAATCTGTTGTTGACATTCCCTCTAAATCTTAGCGTCATAGCTTGACATTTGCAAAAGTTACGTAGCCAAGAGTACATCTAACTCTGTGTGCGTTGGCGATTTTTTACAATTTTAGAAATGGATTTAAATTTGCAACAACGAACTTGTATTCAATTTTGCGTAAAAAACGGATTTAATGGTGCGCGAACGTTGGAAATGTTGGAAAAGTGTTTCGGCAACGATTCTCTAAAGAAAACAGTGGCACGAGCGGTTCAAAAGTGGTCGTGAGTCAATCGAAGATGATGAACGCAGTGGCAGACCATCGACATCGAAAACCGACGAAAACGTTGATGAAGTAAATGAAATGTTGGTCAATAACTGCAAATTAACCATCAGAGAGATAGCGGAGGACTTGAACATTGCCTATGGATCCGTCCAAGACATTTTAGTTAATGATTTGGGTTTCCGTCGTGTAGCAGCAAAGTTGCTGCCAAAAGACCTCAATTTCATGCAAAAAAGAGACCGTGTTGACGTCGCAAAAGAGATGATTTGCGAGGCTGAATCCGATCCCACAATCATCAAAAGGATCATTACTGGAGACGAGACGTGGGTTTATGAGTACGACACGTATTCCAGACATCAGGCAAGTGAATGGCGTTCACCAAATGAGCCGAGACCAAAAAAACCACGTCGTTTTCAGTCAAAAAAGAAGGAAATGCTCACGGTTTTCATGGATTACAACGGTGTAGTGCATCATGAATTTTTACCAGAAGACCAGACAGTAAACAAAGAGTGGTATTTGGGCGTTATGAGACGTTTGCGTGAAGCAATTCGCCGAAAGAGACCAGAATTGTGGGCAGAAAACTCGTGGATTTTGCACCATGATAACGCACCGTCCCACAGTGCCATCATTATTCGTAGTTTTTTGATGAAAACTGCAACAAATACCATCCAACAGCCACCGAATTCACCTGATTTGGCTCCCTGTGACTTCTTTCTGTCAAATCGAGTTAAAAAAAACCACTACGGGGAACACGTTTCAGCAGCCGATAGGAAGTAATGGAAGCAGAAAGCACTGATGGACATAGCGAAAATCTATATAAAAAATGTTTCGAGGATTGGATCAAGCGCTGGCACAAGTGTGTTGCAGTCGATGGGTATTACTCTGAAGGGGAAAATATAGATTTAGATGAATAAACTTGTATTTCTAATTTTCTGAATGTATTCCGGGGACTTTTTGATCAAGGTAGTAGCTCCTGGCGAAAAATAGAACATCGATATCTGCAGAATCTTGATAGAGGGTCGAAGAGGGAGTATAGCTTAAAGTTGGAGGTGATTCAAAGGCGAGTATTAGTACCGCAGGTATAAGAATTGTAATCAAAAATATTAGAACAATCAATTTAAAGGCTTTGCTAATGAGATTTGTTTGTTGCAGAATTTGTAGAAACCGCGAACTATTGCTGTTCCTAAACAGTACTGGTTAGAAGTCGTCTACAGCTGTCCGAAGAACCGATAGCTGTGAAGGACACCATCATTCTTCCAGCCAAATCTCATATCTTGTATATCATCATCGACGACTACCATCAGCGGATCCTACAGGCTAGCGTTTGTAGAAACCTAGAAGTCGACAGGCTATCAAGAGACGCATCGTGGGATGTTCTATGTTATTTGCAGGAAGCTTTAGCGATTACCCACTTGGAAAACATTTGCACGACTACCTTTTGAAAGTGTTTTGTTAGCTCAAACATTCAACGACGTGGAAGTTGCTACCGGAACACTCTTTAGCTCCGACGATAAATTTGCAAGGTTTACCTCGCTATTTTGACATAATCAACTATGCGTGCTGTCCATTTAGATGTGACGAGGAATGCATCTGCTGGTGCCTTTTTAATCGCACTCCGCTAATTTATTAGTGGATAAGGAATACAGTGCAAAATACGGACTATTTTGGGGACGAAGAGGCTTTACAAGGATTTCTTTCACGAAGGAAAATTAAGTGTTGCTTTATATTGGACCATACCGAATGATGGGGTGGTTTCTGGGAAAGGGTAATCCAAGTCAAGAAATATTTTATGAAGATTAACTATAAACAACTCCGCATCATTGTTGTCGAGACAGAGGAGATCGTTAATGCACGATCCCTTACGTAGGTGAGTGCAGACTCACTGAACCTTTCACCATTGACATTTTAAGTCTTTCTTGCTGGGCCTAGAAGTCTGGTTCTTTATACTTCGTAAGGAACTTGGAAGCAGAAGTGCTCCGAAATGCTTGGAAACAACGGAAGTGCAAAACTAAATTGAAAAATAGGTAGCACATCGAATATTTTTAGGTCCAACGCTCCTTCTATCACAAGCCAGGTAAACCAACAGTAAAATTGAAAGCAGGTGCTCACCCCTCACGTGGATTGAAAAATGACGGTCATCGAGCAAATATTTCTATGTAAACGCCAAAGAATGAGGACATATCAAATCAGATTATCTAATGGGAAGCGGTCACATCTGGCCGGTTCAGCAACTTTACCCAGCCTAGGATGCAAAAATGTTTGAATTGCTCGCATTGAGTTTCATTTTATATGAAACACAAAGTAGAGGATGCAGCTAGAAAGTGCTACATGACGACTGTGTACATTAATCTAATAGTTACCCAGGGCTCCAGAAGTATGGGGGTTCTTTGCTGGTTACGAATAAGAACTGACTCACGGACAGCTTGAGTATGCTTCGCTAGCATACTCAATCACTGATATAACCCACTAAAACCATGGCGGTCTAAGAGCATCGCATTTCTTAGGAAGAATTTTCCAGGAGTACGCGTCAAGCATCTCTAAGAGGAATTCGGTTCCCTGGAGATAAAACCTCAAACACGTTGCCAGGAAATGTAATACTTGAAGAGTTTAATGCTGCAGGTGAACTTTTCAATATACAGTGTTGTGTAAAACATACCGGATTTTTATCGAACATTTTTCTTTGGTGAATTTTAAGGAACAGAAAGAACTTAAGTAAAATCTGTTGCCAATTTAAGAAAACTTAACTTAACTCGGTAACGGCCTGTGCAAAATATACCGAATTTTTGTTATACTTAATATTTTGTCCAGTAACCGTTGTTTTTAAAGACCTTTTGTCCAATAACCTTTGTTTTTTAAGACCTCCTCACATCTTTTAGGCATGGACGACACTAGATTCTCAAAAATGTATTCTTTAGTGACGCAATAAGCGCGTTTTTGGGCGTGTGCCTCTTTGACCCTACCCGTCTTTTTAAAATGGGCCACAAGTTCTCAATAGGGTTTAGATTGGACGATTGAGGGGGCCACAACAACACATTTCTGCCAAAAACCACTCCTTAACTAACTTTGATGAATGTTTTTGGGTCATTATCATGTTGATAAACCCAACGCAGTGGCATTTCCTCCCCAGCGTATGGTAGCATTACGGATTCCAGTATATCGCTATACTGAAAACGATCAATAACACCACTAATCTCAAATATTGGTCCACATCCCCACACCATAATTGACCCACCTCCATGCTTCACGGATGGACGGCAAAGCCGTGGCTGAGGACGTGGCCTCTTCTTTCTTCTAACATGAATACTTCCATCGGAAGCAATCGAGTTGAACCTACTCTCGTCGCTAAAGAGTACAGTTTTCCACCTCGTTGCTGACCAATTTAAATGGTTTCTTGCGAATTCCAGTCTAAGAAACGATTAGCGTTAGCAAAGTAATCAACGACTTACTAGAAGAATAAAATGGTACCTTTTTTGTAGAGGCTTTTTCGCTGGTCGAAAAGAACAAAAATCAGCTTCTCTTAAACGCCTGCGTACGGTGCTTGCTTCAATTGAAAGATTGAGCTCACTAACAATCTTTCTTGAAGGCAAGAAAGGATCGTGAAGAATCATTTTCTTAATTTGCCGATCGGTTCGGAGTGTAGTTTTTCTCGGACGTCCTCCACAGTGAATGGTTTCGACCGATGTTCCATTCTGAAACTTTTTTATAATGTCACACACTGTCGATGATGGCATTTTATACTTTCAGGCTATAGATTTTTGTTTGAGCACTGCCCTGAAATCCGCTATCACCCGATTTTTAAGCACACCACTTTTTTTTTTTTTTGTATAATCAGCGCGCGCTCAAGGGGTTTTTGTACCCTTAAAATGTTCGTACACAGCGCAGGCGAAAGAAATTTAGGGAGGAAGAAAGGACAGGTACCGATGTACATTGTTTTTAAATGTTTGTAAGCTATAACGACCAGGAAACTCAGAGATCGGCAGGACATTCTATAAGCGAGTTGTACGGCTTAGGTATGAATCACGATATTTTAGAGTACGTCCGAAAATGTGCTTGAGGGTATACTGATGAGTGTTCATAGCGAGGCGGGTGTTAAGGTTGAAAGTTTGAATGGGCGGAATGCTACTGGCGATTTCAATGGAGCACTGGTGGTGGAAATAGCGATAAAACAGAGTAAGACTGGAGACATTACGTCGGTGTTCGAGGGTGTCAATTGAATGACTGATATTAGTATCACCTATGGGTTTTATCGCACGATTTTGAATCCTATCTAGCAGATGCAGAGATGTTTTAGGAGCACCTGACCAGATGTGGGCATTGTATTCCAATTTTGGACGGATGAAAGCCTTATATATTGTGGCCAGATCAGAGGGGGTAAATAATATCTTACATCGCTTGAGGAAACCTAGACATTTCGCTGCATTTTTGGCGACATCGAATATATGGTCATTCCAACGTAACTTGTTACTGACCACCGAGAATGGAAAGTTTATCGGTTTCGACGATGCAAGTGCCATTCATGGATAATGGCTGGGTATTTGAATTTCGCTTTAATGACAGCAGACAGCATTGAGTTTTGAAACCATTAAATTCCACTGGGTTGATAGTTCCCCAATTGGTTATGCTGTTAATATTGGAATTTAATGAGCTTAGCATACGCTGCCGTTCCCGTTCTACAGCCGAAGAGCAGGGGCGTGAGTCCGGGAACGAATATGAGAAGCAGAGAGTGCTATCATCAGCAAAGGAATAAATTGGATTAGAAGTAGCAGACGAGAGATCATTAATGAAAATTAAAAAGAGTGTCGGTGACAGAACGGAGCCCTGGGGCACACCAGCATTTATTTATTAGTAAACACATTGGAGACACCTGACCTTTTACGTTTCTTTAAGTCTATAACTCAGTTCAAATGGCAGCCAAAACCATTATCAGCAAGTTAAAGAGCAAGAAAATACGGTACGTTTTGCACAGGCATGGCATTGAGTTGAGCTACAGCTTTTGATAAAACTCTAAAAAATAATAATAACAATGTCTTGTTTATTTTTTCTATTTGTAAACTTATTCAGTAGGTTTTCTTAAAGGGCCAAACAATTGTACCTACTGTATTCCTGTCCCATAGAATTCTTCAATGAAAAATATTCAAGAAAAATCCGGTATGTTTTGCACAACACTGTATGTGGTTGTAACGTCGATTCAGAAGACCACCGAATGGAAGGGAAGTACTAACATTTGAACATCTCAAATTGGTTACACACTTTACATTTATACAAAATGGATGCTGGTCTGAAGAAATTTGAAGTGTTCGAGGTCCCCCAGGGTTCAGGCCTAGGAACCCTCTTTTATATACATTATTTAACAGAGTTTTCCAGCAAGCTGACAGTAGTGACTGGCTTACGTCTGGTAGACAGGGGTTAGCTCTATAAGCAGCAGAAAATATGTACATAAAGAAAGGGACCTCTACGTTGACCAAATTCTTATTACCAGGTTTGTGGGCTAACTAAAGCTTGACACACCCATGACAACAAACTCCCCAACCTCTCTCCACATTTGCATTATACGAGTACTATCATATTTAAAATTAACAACCACATGTATGAGTGATACGTAAGCATGCATCTAATTCTCGCCCACTTCCAATTAAACGAGTGAATTTCTGCTTTATCATGAGTTGGAAAACACATTCCCGAGAAGCACATTCTATGCATACCAAGCAGAGAGCAGAATATAAATTTATTATTATAACCCTGCGCTGTTAGGAAATTTCAAATTCATCTGAATATGTATCTGCGAGTGGGAGATACCCGTACTCGTACATCTTGTTCACACCACAGTGGGACACATGACAATCATACGAAACGAAAACAAGTACTGATAGTGCCCACATCCGTACGTACTACGTAGTTCCACATTTGCAAACTCATGTCATATCGGACATTGGATGAAATCACCCAGTGGTATTTCGTTGGAGGCTGAATGAGAATAGCCCCTATTCGAGGCTGCTCGGGTCAAGGGGTGGCTGGGTGTTATCACAAATGAATACGAAATCGTTATGTGAATATTAAAAAAAAAAAAACTAAAATCAATAATTCAGTCCGGTAATTGTTGTAAGACACAGCAATGCGCATCGATACGGATGACTCACTAATTGCATTCGGGACGCACATAAGTTGTATTCCGACACCGCACTGTGGTTAACCTTCAGATGCGATTCTCTGATGCGTTCGCGGGAGACAACGTTGCAAAAAAAAAAATCGTTGGCACTTTGCCAAGGTGATAAGCTGCTGAATGATTTAGATCACAGAATTCCACTAATAGATACGAAAAGTCGCCAGCTATTTGTGGTGGTGTTGCTTATTAACAAACCAGGCCACATTAGCATACCCCTAGTGGTGACCAGACCATACATCGGTGATGATTGTAATCAGGTTGATTGCTCATTGCTCATTGCCGTTGTCGTTGTCGTTGTCATTATCGGCCGATGTTGATGTTTATGCTAGTGGTTATGGCATAGGATGGTGATTAGAAAGCGTGAGAAGCCTGGTCCTTGTCATAATATCGAACTAATTGGAACAGGAACTCATTAATTGAAAGTGCACGCCGAGGCCGATTAGAAATCATTTCTGTAGAAGGTTGTAATGTGCAATAGAAGAGGAAGTTGGTTGTAATGTGCAATAGACTCCCAACTTTTAAGCACACCCATCTATCGCAGTTTCTGGTTAGTACATTTTTAAGGAGACTACTTCTTCGTTGGAGCTTTTGAACATATTTGGTCGTATGAGGTGAGCGAAGTTGTGTTGACCGAGTTAGTTTCATTTGTTCACTGCATCGGCGTGGATAAAGTACAAACGGTTCATGACATTTATACGGGTAGAGACCCATCTAAGCATGTATTACATCATGACCTGATACTCAGTTGATACTCAGTTAGGCGGCAGTGTTTCATTATTTTGACTTCAGAGGTAGAGCTGCATGTATCTACGGTACTAGCGATGTATTTCCGGCACTTAGCGGTGGTCAAAGAACAGTGACTTCTCTGAAGGACGTTACGAAACTCCTCCTCTTGGGCTTTAGATCCATGAGAGCGATTTGTTACATAGGACATCGCGTTGCGTCCTTCTTATTATTTATTATTTTAAAAGGAACGATACAAATTAATTTGTAAAGTCCGGGATTTTATGCTGGGGTACTATGCCCACAACGTTCTTCTTGCTATTGTAAGTACCTACCGTATCGAGTCTAGCCTACTTTGAAGTCAATTTCTTGGGGAGACGTCGATGCGTCATAAATTTGTTGATATGACCAGTGTCTTGCTCTTTCTATTGTTAGTTGTGTGTCAAGGGTAGGAAATGGTGAACCCGATGATGCTGATCGGGAGGAAGCTAGGTTTGTTTTAGCCATTGAGACTTGCGAAAGAATTTTCAGTAAGCTGGTCTCCCAGAAGACCGCTGAATAGAAAAATGAGGTGCACTGCTAGACTCGTTTTTCCTAGACACATGCCACCCATTGATCTTTTGAATTTAATTCTCTAAGCAATGCATTCACTATTTGAGAGACCAAAATTGGATGTTGCTAATTTGTTTTTTCTGAGAATCAGCTTTGATAAGGTTAACACTGATTCCGAAGTTATGTGTCAGTCGAAAGACGTCGTCCTGAATAACGACAGCAATGTTGTCTGCATCATTGCTCACAAATGCAAATCAGTTGTTCTTTTTCCAAAAAAGGGTTAGAAACGGAATTTCAGATAAAAGGCAAAAGACCCTTTCCTGTGGGCCGACTCATCCTCTGATAGAGTTGACTCCAAGATGACTGATTCTGATAATAGAGTATTTGCAGTATATTATTGAAGGCTCCCTCTGAGTCGATGTAAGACATCAGGGTAAATCCCTTAAACTTTTATCTATGTGCGGATTTGTTTTAAACGCCAGACAAAGTGAAGAATTTTTGAGCTATTGGCACTTGAGCGAACGTCTCGAACAACCCGCGTTAATACTACTCACCATACCGCAGATCCTATTGGGTATATAACTTAATTCGTGCGGTGGCAATTTGTGGATCCCATCCCAAAAGAACTGCGCCGGCTTGGCAGCCAAGAATGAATCAAGCCAATTTTTGATATTCTGCTCTGATGTGAACCGTATTTCAGTGAGGGCGTTCTGCATCGACCGGAACAAATGGTAGTCAGAAGGGGCAAGGTCTGGGCTATAAGGCGGGTGGGGTAAGACTTCCCATCCACTGTTTTCCAAATAGTTCTTAACCGGAATAGCAACGTGGGGCCGAGCGTTGTCATGACGGAAAATTATTGCCCCGTGTCTGGTCGCATATTCCGGGCGTTTTTCGGCACTACTCTCTTCAAACGGATTAATTGTGTTCGGTAGCGCTGTCCATTGATGGTTTCACCCGGTTGTAGCAGCTCATAATACAGCACACCCATCTGATCCCACCAAATACAGAGCATTACCTTCGCGCCATGGATATTCGGCTTTGTCGTTAATTTGGCTGGTTGGCCGGGTTTCACATATGATTTTTTGCGCTTGGGGTTGTCGCAATGGATCCATTTTTCATCATCAGTAACAATCCGATGCAAAAATGACTTCCTTTTGTGGCGTTCCAGCAGCATTTCGGACATGCAAAACCGCCTTTCGACGTCTCTCGGCTTGAGTTCATGTGGAACCCAATTTCCTTGCTTTTGAATATATCCAGCTGCTTTTACACGTTTTAAAATGGCTGCTTGAGCGACACCCAAAGATTCTGCGAGCCCTTCTTGTGTTTGGCAACAATCTTCATAGAGCAATGCTTCCAGTTCTTCATCTTCAAACTTTTTTGGCTGCCCAGGACGTTCATCGTCTTCCAAGCTAAAATCACCACTTTTAAATCGTGCAAACCACTTGTGGCACATTCGCTCAGCTAGCGCATGTTCACCATAAACTTCCACCAAAATACGATGACTTTCGGCAGCAGTTTTCTTCATGAAGAAGAACTCCCCGCAAAAACACTTTTTCAGGCACAAAGTTCGACATATTTGAGTGAAATAAAATTATTGTTGTTTACGCTTCAAATGAATGACATATACTGAAATGACGTACAATGACAGTAGCTTTCCAATGCATGTTCCAATGGAATAATACAAGTTACGCCATCTCTTAGCAAACCGCAATATTAAAGAATGTTTCTTTGAACTCTGGTGCAAGACCTATGACCATTGTCCTAAGTATAACGGTTTAATTGTTTTAAGTGATTTTAACTCGAAAATATGAAAAGTGGCATACTCAGAAGACTTACTTATGTCTAACTACCGCGGACTCAGACTAATCGATTTTGCTCCAGGGCTACTTTAAGGAACATGATAGTTACCTAATTATAACACGTTCAACCAAATTGATGATGTTGCGATCGGCGGGAGGCACTCTTCTAGTATTATATGATAGATGTTAAAACATTCCGAGCGGATAATATGAATTCGGACGAGCCCTGTTGCAGATAAGGTAGATAAGGAGGAGACACAACCCTTGGTGATCGAGTATTCCTGAACCAATGTCACAGTTGTAATGAGATTCACCTGGATATGACCACGAAAGCCCTGATTTGATAAAAAGTGCTTACTTGGACAAGTATAAAGCAACTCGCCTATATTCTGTATGGAGAGCATCAGCTTACCCGGAGAATGGAGAGGTGGTATTCAAGCCAATAAGACACGAATCTGCCAAGATGAGCAAGGAAATTTGCACTATCGGTGCAAAAGACATGGAAAAAGCAGTCCTACATACTGTTAAACGGCGAAAGCAAACCAAACTCCGCTGTTAATTAACTCTGCAATTAACTCTATCAAAATGCAGTAAGGATAGCAATATCTAAGCCACTCAGCCCAAAAATTTTTCTCTCCTCTCTATCCAATTTTCCGAAAAACTTAGCACGTGCTCCGGCATTTTAAGAGTAGTAATACCCTCTTGAGTGTTAAGTTCTTTAAAAAAAAAAAAAAAAAAACATAACACGATTCCCGGACCGGACGGCCTATTTTAGACAGAGGGAGCTGATGATTTTTCAACTAATCTTCTATATGGATATGGTCGAAGGAAAGTATGATGAAACCCAGTATCGCTGACGCAAACGTTTGTACGCTTGCTACATGGGTCCGAAGCAATCTTGCTGATACCTTCGATGTTAGTAAAGGATTCAGACAATGTGATACACTGTAACATCACCATTGCACTAAGAAGATTTTTGCAACTACTTGCACCCGATAAAGACATTGATATCGTCGGCAGAACGCAGCGACTTATCATAGATGCGTTTACCAGAATTGAAATAGAAAATGCAAAATTGTTTTTAACTGTGAATGAGGGCAAGATCAATAATATGTTGTCAACAAGAAAAGACGCACAACATCGGCGAATCGGGCAGAATGTCACATGGATAATAGACAACATTGAGGTAGTTAGCGATTTTGTCTACCTCGGTTTCGCAATTAACTCTGATAATGAGGACTTAATCGCTTTATATGTATGAGCCTCATCTTCCCAGTATTGCTCTGTAGCGAAGAAGCATAGATGTTCGCGAAGACGGATGAGAATATCCTTATTCGCTTCAAAAGGCAGATTTTTTGAGTGATTTGCTTATAACAGCGAACTCAACGAGCTGTGCGAGTACAACGACATCAACCTAGGACATATAGGGTGAATGAATATCAACTACCCGGCCCGAAGAATCTTCGATTCTTTCCCAAATAGACATCGCAGTGGGGGAATTATCACGCCCGGATTGTAACGCTCTGTTTAATGGTTCCACAGTCCAAAGATACCCTCATTGATTAGGTTCTATAAAGGACTCATGCTACTGGAAAAGTAAAAGCCATTTATACCTTCTTCGACTTTCGGCCTAACCAAAACCCATCGAAACACAACAATATTTCCGGAGACATGAACTTAGCACAGGTCTTGGTCATGGTTTTGTATTGACAATTTAGCTTTTGGTTTTGATCTCAGCCTTGGATTGACAATCTACCTCTGTTGAAGGAAGCCTTGGTTTAAATCTTGATCATGAAAGATTCTTGCAGTCTTAATCACAAATTTAATTTCGACCATAACATCCCATCTAAGTCCTTATTTTTCAGCGATCTGTGGGTGAGAATTTAGGTTAAGTTTGTTCTCTTTTTTATCTCGGCGGCTAGTGCAGCAGTTTTTGAAGGTCTGGATGTTTATATGAAGAGTCCCTAGATTATTACTGGTTTCGAATGTTTTATTCCATCCCTTGCCAGTTATTTTGTTTTGCAGTTGTTTGTCTGCCTGTCCGTTTGTCCGTGTGTTCCGGAACTCAAATTGACAATTCTCATTGGCGTTTCAGGCGCTTGACTGCGAATCCAAAAACATTCTGATGTCCTAACATGTCTGCGTCAGACTCCTATTAAGTTTAACTGGGAATTTGAGTGTCACAGAAGTTAAAATGGGGCGCTGTGATTTTAATGCTATATTTTCTGGTTGAAGTGGATAAGGGACAATCTCCACCGTAGCTCTTCTGAAGGCACTTTAAGTTATATGGGTGCATTTCTGCCTCAGAACTTTCTGCTAACATGTCGCACTGCATATTTATCTAGTCTGTCTGCCTGATCAGCATTCTGTGCTTGAGAATGGACTTGAAAATAGCATTTCTAGGGCAATATCTATGGGTGAATCCCCCTTAGTCTGTAACTTTTCATTGATTTACATTTTAACGCACCCTGTTGTCTCAGGTTTCCAGTTGAGTTCCAAAATAACACTGAGATTTAGACGTGGTCAACAGTTGGCAATGCATACAAACGGCTAATACTCAATTCTTGGTGGATTCACGTGTAGGTCCCTATATCTCCTCGTGAAGAAGGCAATCTCGCTTCTGTTTGGGTTATTCCTAAGGCCAGCTAAAAACTTATTTTAAGCTGATTTTATCGTTGGAGGGAGTTTGCTCGAGACGCGTCCGGGTAAGCTACAACCTTAAACTCTTCGTAAAGGAGGCTGAATCTTGCTTTTGTCATCGCCACTGCGGTAGACATCGTCGGCCATCTAAACGCGCTATTCTTTGCATTATGTATTGAAAAATTGCATACCCAATTCACGCTATTGGATACTCACACATTAACAAAAACGAGAACGTTGCGTTCGGAAAAAACTATGGCGGCTCTGGATGCATGCGTTGAATTTAATTATCGATTCGTCGTCGATCGCAGCAATTTGGCCTTTGTCCACCCACTATCTGGAAAATTCTGCGTAAAGATCTTGGTCTCACGGCTTATGAGATTCAACCGGTGCAAAAACTAAATCCGCGTGACCATTTATTACGTCGGGCGTTCAGTGATTGGGATTTAAATCAACTGGAAGTTGACCCAGTTTTCAACCTTAAAATTTTGTTCAGTGATGAGGCTCATTTCTGGTTAAACGGCTATGTTGCCGTATTTGAAACGAGGACAATCCTCAAGAAGGTCACACGATGCCATTGTACCCTATAGGGCGCATTGTACGCCGGTCCTTATTATTTCAAAAATGAGGCCGAAGCAAAAGTTACTGTCAATAGACACTGGTACAATGCGATGATTAACGATTATTTGTTCCCAAATTTGCGTGACATTAATGTGGAAGAACTGTGGTTCCAACAAGATGGTGCTCCACACCATGCTACCAAGGGAAACATCGCATTGAAAACACGATTTGCCAATAAAGTGATTTGAAGAAATGAACCCGTCCATTAACCACCAAGATCGTGCGATTTGACCCCATTCTGGGACTACGTCAACTTACTAGTTTATGCCGATAAATCAACAACGATTGACGCTTTGGAGCAAAGCATTGCACGAATAATACGCAATATATATCACCAATTGCTCGAAAAATGTTTTGAAAATTGGGCTTCTAGAATTCGATTTGTACAAGGCAGCCGTAGTGGACATATGGACTGTTTCTAAACATTAAATGACATGACAAACCTTTCGAATGGGTTTAAAAAATCCTCTTCAAGTTAATTTCTTTGTGTTTCTTTAAATTAAAATGTCTGAACCTCTTTACGAGGGTTGTCTGAAAAGTTTCCGAACAATGATACAAGACATTTTTTCTCAAATTTTTTTTTTATTTTTCTACATAGTCTCCTTGTAACTCTACACACTTCTCCCAGCGATGTTAGAGAGATAACCCGTCCAAATAGTACTAGGCGTTTTTCTCTGCAAAATAATTGTTCACGAAGGTGATTGCCTCCTCATTTGACGAATATCTCTGTCCTTCGAGCGCAGTTTTTAGATGAGGAAACAAAAAGAAGTCGCTTGCGGCTAGATCTGGTGAATAAGGCGGATGGTCAAGCAGTTCAAACCGTAATTCATGGATTTTCGCCATGGCAACCGCTGAGGTGTGAGACGGCGCGTTGTCTTGGTGAAACCGGATTTTCTTTTTCTGCAAATGTGGCCGTTTTTCCGCAATTTCTGCCTTCAGCTTGGTAAGTAATGATGCGTAGTATGCTCCTGTAATGGTTTTTCCTTTTTCAAGATAATCGATTAAGATAACTCCTTTACTATCCCAAAAAACAGTCGCCATCACTTTCCCAGCCGAAAAAACAGTTTTTGCTTTTTTTGCAGTCGACTGTTTTGACAGAATTTTTGTTTCGGGCGTATAATGGTGTATCCAAGTTTCATCTACAGTAATTAATCGGGGCCAAAACTTGGATTTATTGCGCCTAAACTGCGCCAACAGAGCGTTGGAAATGTTCATTCGAACACGTTTTTGGTCTAAGGTAAGCAAAGGCGGCACCCAACGCGCGGACAGCTTTCTCATGCCTAAATCTTGATTTAATATGTAACAAACACGTTCTTTGGACATTTTCAAAACCTCTACTATCTCTGTCACTTTAATTCGGCGGTCGTCTAACACCATTTGGTGGTGCAGAGTCCCCATACACAGAGTCCAACTCATTTTTGATTTGCGTAGGCGTATTGCCTTTCAAAAACAAGAATTTAATAACAGCTCGATACTTAATTTCTTCCATTTTCACAAAAAAACACTGACATCGACTCACTCAAACGACTGTCAGCTAAAAACTGCGGGTCCAAAATGACTAAAACTTCGGTAAGTAAACTGTCAAAAGATGCACAACTAGCATTTACTAGCTTTTATTGACGAGTGCCGCTATTTTTACGTTGCGGTCGGAAACTTTTCGTATTGTTGTTCAGTTTTGGACGAATGTAGGACGAATCAGCCTTCCCATTTTAGAAAAAAGGATTATATACTGATAGACTTCAAGCCCTTTGGATCTGTGTGAGCGGTTTTCCCAACTTTTGAAATGAAGACAACGTGACAGTATGAATTTTGCTTTACTTACCAGCACCTTTATTCCGACATGCAAAATATTTCGGCCGATGGACAGATAGTTAGCCATATGTATCCAGACACTCTTTACATTCTGCCTATTGAGGCAGTCGTCTTTCTTTACCTGTCGATGGGTCTACGCATTTCATTATATTCCTTTGCAAACTTGTGACTGTGCATTCGTCTTGACAACCAAATAGCCTTCAACATCTCTTCTTCGCATTCAATACAGTTACAAGCTATGACAGCGAGCAAAGGATTAATCGGAAACCACTTGCAAGAGTCCCAAAGACACCTACACTTTGGCAAAACGAAAGAAGAAATAATTTCTTCTGGCACAGAGTAACACTTCTATGTAGATGCGTTTAAGTTTACGCACCTTCTTCAGTGGCATTGCCTGGTTTAATCTGTTAATAATTTCGGGGATATTTCTGTTTTGCCAGGGTTTGAAATCCAACAAAAGGTCGTTAAACACTGAAAGCGCGTTAGACTAGTCAAACACTATTTGAATGGCGCTCAAACACGAACCCATTTCAACAAATCCTCCTGAATTATCTGCGTCATACAGACATCCTTTATCAACCCCTGACAGCCACACGCATACATATGTCATCTGTATTTAAAAGACGAGTACTACTCGTATATCCAGCTTTTTTGGGAAAATTAACATCAAATCCTTTTTAAAGCCCACTCGCCACATTAATCTTAATTTAGAGTGAACCCTCTCATCCTCGTCTATCGCTTGAGGACAGACACATCCGTATCACTTTGGCTGAGTGCACCACTTTCTCCCAACCAAAAAGCAAAACAGCTTCCAAACGAATGCATTTACATCCGCAAACAAACAAAATCTTCCATTAACTACTTTTTGGAATTTTTGTTATTTCCCTTCCCCGCAGAGCCAGAACTGGGGGTGAAATACGAGTATGTCCTCCAGGCAAAGCATGTAACTTTGTGAATAGGTACGACCATACGTAGTAGACGAACTCGCCCTTATTTTTTGGCACTGATAAATTTTTTTTGTATAACAAGTAATCGGCATTTTAAATGTAAATTTATGCACAAAATTTCAACCCCCAAATATGTCACACTACTGGTGGCGATTTGGAGGGTTGAAGTGATCATTAGACAGATTAAGACAACTCAATGTCTGTCTCGGCCCCATCAACTCTCGTTCCACTGTCGTTTACCTATTGCCGAACAACACAAAAAGCTTGCACACCACTTGAACCTGAAAAGGTTCAGTCAGTTACAGTTTTGAGGGTTGAAATTGAAACATCCCTCTCAAGGTTTTTTAACGTTTGTCTCTGTGCGTTTTAAAGAGTCACCCTGTTGGAGGTTTTACGCTTTTCTACCTTTTTTTTTTTTTTTGTTTTAACACCCACTCGTATACAAAGCATACTATGATTCCGTGTTGAACAAGTAGACTGTCAATTTGACAGAAGATACCCGGGGAGTTACACTGGTGTGGCGTCGTTAGGGTGCGGATTAAGGTGTGAGCTTGAATATGGGATTGTGGGGTTGCTTTGCCGGTAGGTGGGTAGGAGTATCGATTTTGTCTGCCACAAGTTTGAAACATGTGTACAAGTTTTGAATGGAGTATAAATTTTGAACAGTTACGTGTAGCTTGACTAATTGAATTGACGGCGTTGCAGAAGGATGTTTCTGACGATGTCGAAGGATAGGATTGGGCTTGTTTTTTTTTTTTTTTCTATACGAGCAGACCTTATCATATATACATTTCTCTAGAGTGAATGGCGTTTACAAGGAATAAGTAACGACTTTTTTTGCAATGACAAATGTATGTACATATATTCCTGCATGTTTTGAATAGGAAATGAGTGTATTTACTATGAGCGGTCTGTTCTGTATGCTGGAGAGAACACTTTGGGCGGGATGATAAAGTAATCGAGTTTGTTTTTCGATATCCTGAGGAAATTTTCCGCATAATTTAATGTCGAGCAGGAGAAGAGAGAAGTTGTAAAAAAAAAAAAAAAACAAAAAACAAAATCCCTGCAAGATATGTTGGCCACCGGAAACAAATCTATCTGATCATAACACTGCAAATAGAGATAATAAATCTTGGTATATGCATATGTAGGTGCTCGTACACTGAACTCTTGATAAGCAATTCAGTAGTCTCAATGTAAAGTGTGCCCATTTTAAATTGACTCTATTTTGACTGTTGCGCTTTTATGTTCAAATCAACATTCGTTCGATGGTAGACAGTCGACACAACATCAGAGAGTAAGCAATCGAAATTGCCGCATCTGGAGTGACATGTGTTTCATGGGAAGGAAATGGATCGCAAATGCTTCGGGACGGAGGGATCTTTGCTCCATTTTTCATTGAAGACGATCCCGAGAATACAGAAACAGTAAATGGCGAACGGTATCATCGGTTATTTGTGCCTCAAATGGATCAGTTTTTTTTTTTTCAGTTTTTTATGCATTTTTATTTATATACTTAATTTACTCTTACATGCTAGACAAAAAAATGCTTAAAAATTAGCTTAAATAACTTACAAATAATCTTATGCTAACTTACTGGCCCCATGCGGGCACTCTATGTTAAACATAATACTTAAAAATTATGTCTTTCGACGTTTAGGACAGTTCTTAATCTTATTGTTATAGTTACGACAATACAACTTAAACTAAGAAAACATTTTTAAGCAAAAACTTAGTGCATGGACCTTTTTAATTTTAATTTTATTATAAAACTTAAAACTAAAAGCCTACAGACTGCCTAGAAATAAATCTTAATCTACTTAATATACGAGGGCGGGTCAATAATTCTGTGCATTTTTGAATTTCTGACCTCTTTACTGAAACAGCAACACTGCTCCTGTCAACAGGCATTTGTCAGTTGACTCCTGTCAAAATTTAAACTTGCTGCGTCAGTTAGTTTGTGTTTGACAGCTATTTTTATCAGACTACTCACTAATTTGAGGAGAAAATGGAAAAAAGTGAATTTCGTGTGCTTATTAAACATTATTTCTTGCGAAAAAAAACCATTACCGAGACCAAGGCTAAGCTTGATAAATACTATGGGGACTCTGCACCATCGATTTCAATGGTAAAAAAGTGGTTTACTGAATTTCGTTGTGGCCGTACAAGCACTGAAGATGCCGAACGTCCTGGACGCCCAGTTGAGGTCTCTACACCCGAAACAATCGAAAAAATTCACGATATGGTGTTGGCCGACCGAAGATTGAAAGTGCGAGAGATTGTGGAAGCCGTAGGGATCTCGCATGGCTCAGTGGTTTCAATTTTGAATGATCACTTGGACATGAGAAAGCTTTCCGCAAGATGGGTGCCGCGTTTGCTCACAGTCGACCACAAACGCAATCGTGTAACAACTTCACAGGAAGGTTTGGCGTTGTTTAATCGCAATATGGAGGAGTTTTAGCGCCGTTTTGTAACCGTGGACGAAACATGGATCCATCACAACACACCAGAGAACAAACAACAGCCAAAACAGTGGGTTTCTAAGGGTGAATCGGCGCCAAAGAAGGCCAAGGTGGGTTTGTCAGCCAATAAAGTTATGGCGACTGTTTTTTGGGATGCACGCGGGATAATCCACATTGACTACCTTCAAAAGGGAAGAACAATCAATGGGGAATATTATGCCAACTTATTGGACCGATTCAATGACGATTTGAAAAAAAAACGACCTCATTTGGCCAAGAAAAAAGTTCTTTTCCACCAAGACAATGCAAGGGTGCACACATGTGCAGTTGCCATGGCAAAAATCCATGAATTGGGCTATGAATTGCTCCCTCATCCACCCTATTCTCCAGATTTGGCTCCGAGCGACTACTTCTTGTTCCCAAACCTGAAGAAATGGCTTGGTGGAAAAAGATTTGACTCCAATGATGAAGTCATCTCGTCATTTTGAGGACCTCGACAAATCATTTTTTTTGGAAGGGATAAAAAAATTGGAGAAGCGTTGGACAAAGTGTATAGAGCTCAAGGGAGACTACGTTGAAAAATAAAATTATGTTTTTTATCAAAAAAATCTGTTTTAATCTAAAAGTCACGGACTTATTGACCCGCTCTCGTATATACACCTAATATATAGCTATATGCATGTATATACATATATTTTTTTTTTTAATTTTTCTATTCTTATTAATTTTTTTTTTGGTTTTTATTTTTATTTTTTTCTTAAACCTAACTTACTCCTAATTCGACGACGACGCATACCAAAATTGTTGGCGCTGCTGATCAACATCCCTCATGTCGCGACTCCCTACCGCCCTACTGAACCGAAGACACTCCGCACTGCCGTGTGCGACGTCTCTGTCGTAGTTGAGTCGCCTGTCCGCAGCTGTTCGAGCGACGTGGAAGATTAGCGGCACCGCCAATCTGTCCTGGATCAGACCTTTACTATCTAGATAGAGGAACGCTTCTGGAGGAATAAAGCCGTCAAAGCGAACTCTCTCGTGATACATGTAATTCGGGTAGTAAGCCCCGGAGATCAGGTTGTTTGATGAGGTCATTGCTCTTGCAATGTGCCTTCGAGTCAACTTAATGACGAAATTGTCCACTCTTATCAGGTTCGTGCGGTTTTTTTTTCAAAATTTGAACGTTTATTTAAGAAAAACATGTACAATAGTATTATTCAAAGTATTGCCCATTTGAAGCTATGGCTTTTTCCCATCTATCTGGCTATTTGTGGATCCCATCCCAAAAGAACTGCGCCGGCTTGCCAGACAAGAATGAATCAAGCCAATTTTTGATATTCTGCTCTGATGTGAACCGTATTTCAGTGAGGGCGTTCTGCATCGACCGTAACAAATGGTAGTCAGAAGGGGCAAGGTCTGGGCTATAAGGCGGGTGGGGTAAGACTTTCCATCCACTGTTTTCCAAATAGTTCTTAACCGGAATAGCTACGAGGGGCCGAGCGTTGTCATGATGGAAAATTATTGCCTCGTATCTGGTCGCATATTCCGAGCGTTTTTCGGCCACTGCTCTCTTCAAACGGATTAATTGTGTTCGATAGCGTTGTCCATTGATGGTTTCACCCAGTTTTACCAGCTCATAATACAGCACACCCATCTGATTCCACCAAATACAGAGCATTACGTTCGCGTCATGGATATTCGGCTTTGCCGTTGATTTGGCTGGTTGGCCGGGTTTCACATATGATTTTTTGCACTTGGGGTTGTCGTAATGGATCCATTTTTCATCATCAGTAACAATCCGATGCAAAAATGACTTCCTTTTGTGGCGTTCCAGCAGCATTTCGGACATGCAAAACCGCCTTTCGACGTCTCTCGGCTTGGGTTCATGTGGAACCCAATTTTCTTGCTTTTTAATATATCCAGCTGCTTTTACACGTTTTGTAATGGCTGCTTGAGCGACACCCAAAGATTCTGCGAGCCCCTCTTATGTTTGGCAACAATCTTCATAGAGTAATGCTTCCAGTTCTTCATCTTCAAACTTTTTTGGCTGCCCAGGACGTTCATCGTCTTCCAAGCCAAAATCGCCACTTTTAAATCGTGCAAACCACTTTTGGCACATTCGCTCAGCTAGCGCATGTTCACCATAAGCTTCCACCAAAATACGATGACTTTCGGCAGCAGTTTTCTTCATATTAAAGTAATGAAGAAGAACTCCCCGCAAAAACACTTTTTCAGGCACAAAGTTCGACATATTTGAGTGAAAAAAAATTATTGTTGTTGACGCTTCAAATAAATGACATATACTGAAATGACGTACAATGACAGTAGCTTTCCAACGCATGTTCCAATGGAATAATTCAAGTTACGCCATCTCTTAGCAAACCGCACGTTATGGACCCAATATAAGACCTCATTAGGATAGAATTTTATGTACTCGGACTCTGGTGTTCTGTATAAGCGAAGACAAGTCCTAAGACAAGCCCTCTCAAACAAGCGAATCTTTTCCAATAAACTTGCTCCCACGTTGAACCACACAGGAAATCCAAATACAAGAATGGGCCGGATAAGGGCCATGTAGCAGATCACCTTCACCCTCGCATCGAGTTGGCTGTTATAAAACAGTCTCCTTGTAAGGGCAAAAGCACCTTTGGCTCTGGCCAGAGCAACATCTATATGTTTCTTAAAATACAAATATTGATCTAGCCAGATCCCAAGGTATCTGACTACATTTCGACAAGCAAGTGGCTGTCCATGTTGTCCGACAATAGAGAACTTTCGCCAATTCTTTCTGGTATCCCTAGAGGCCCCAGACAAAGGCGTCCTAAACAGAATGGTTTCCGACTTCTGAAAGTTGATTTTCAACTTCCAGTAGTCGCAATATCGCTTAATTTTATCGAAGTCACGTTGCAAAAGTATATTAATGACCTCAATCTTTGGACCTGATCTGTACGCAATTAAGTCGTCTGCGTACGCTATGGTATGGTGAAGTGAACCTATCAGCGAATTTACCGCACCTTGCAGCAGACCGTTTTTAATGTTAAATGTTCCAGCGGAAGTCACATCGCCATTCTTCACGATAACTGTCTACTGGAGAGCATATCAAAAAGAATATACAGCAGTGGTTTACTAATGCCCAAGCTGTTCAGCTTGAAGAAGAGCCCCTTTAACCATACGGTATCGAAGGCCTTTTCCAAGTCAATCAGGCAGACACCAGTGCACTGTTTCTTGAATTTGTTCCAGTGGATATCAGAAACCAGTTTAGACGCAGCATGAATGACATCATGGCCCGCCTTGAAACCGAATTGATTATCCGGAACTATATGTCTGTCCTCAACCCACTTAGTCAGGACTCTATTGATCACCTTCTCGAAAACCTTACTGATGTTTGGAAGAAGACTGATCGAGCGGAGATTCGCCGGATTGGATGTGTCTTTATTCCTTTTGGGAATGGGATGTATCACCAATGCGCTGGATAATGTGCATTATTCATTGCATTATTAAACAGGGTGGTATAAATGTTCAGCGCTTCTAGTGGGAGATGTCGAAGCACAATGTTCGGTATTTCATCGGTTCCCACTGATTTCTTACTTCTAAGCGATTCGAAGATCGTTTGGAGCTCTTCTTTCGAAATGAAAGGGGGTAGTACCCTATCGTTGGTGATGACGTTATTTGACATATTCTCGTCACTAAACTGGGTGAAGCCCGAGCTCTCGAATCGCCAATTCTCTATTTCATTTCGAAGGTAGAAATTGTGCCCAAGGACTCGACTCTCCAGGTCGTGGTTCGGGCCAATGATAATATTCGCCTTGTACACTTCCTGGAAAGTCGCTCCTATAGACTCTACCTGCTGCTGCGGATCCTCGATCACAAAGAAGTTGTCATCATCAACTGCATCATTTGGATCGATACCTGCTGCTACAAGTATTTGTTCGCTGTTCGTCGTTCGGGCGATTTTGATCTTTCCTCCTAAATATTTTATTTATTTGCGGGAACACATTCGGGTTGCTGGTGTTTACAGCCCGAATTTTGTTGTTCCAATATAAACTTACAGAGTTTTTGTAATTTTCCTTTATTAATGTTTGGAGGTTTTTAATCGACGACTTCAGTGTCATGATCTCAGGGTTATGTCTGTCAGTAAACTGTCTGTCTTGACAGCAATCTACTTTTATGTCGGTGCAGCGCATCAATAGTCGCGTTGCGGAATAAGTCTTCGTGAGCAGTGTGTTGATACCGAGGTATCGTTTTGTCCATTGTTCGTTTGATTGTCTTGTGCCTCAAATGGATGGTATGGCTCACGAACACATGTAATTCGAACCGACCTAGGTTGTCTCTTCTTGGGAAGTCTCTCTCTGCGATTTTTTCAAAGCCAAAGTTTATGTTAAAACCCATGACGACTCAAGCCTTGAAGGAGGTGATTAGATGGTATTTTCCTGCTATCGAGCCAAACCGCGATTGGAAAATGTAAAGAAGATCGCAATGTGCCGGAAAACCCAGGGAGGGCATTTATCGGATGTGTTGTTTCATACATATTTATTAAATGCCTGCTTTATGACAAAATCAAATTTTCTGTATTTTTTTGAAGAAAAAAATGTGTTTCATTTAAAATTTAGAAATTTAGTGAGGCAATAGGAGAGACTCCAACGTAGAAAGAGCTCAAGATGCGATCTAAAATTTGAATTTTTTCATCAAATCACACCAGCGTATTGCAGGACTGGACCAAGATCAACATAGCGGAGGCAGATCGTAGAGTAGACAACGTAGAAAAAGAGATTACATAAACAGCATCGGAGAACTAATTACAATTACGAAGCAGGAACGTCCAGATATTCTTGGCTTACATAGAGCGCAGCAAACCATCTCTGCCAGAAGAACTGCAGCAGCTACAATCCGGCCAAATACTTGCTTCCTGCGTTCCGCTGTACACAGTCGTTGTGCGACCTGGCATCACTTAAAAGAATAAGGAGACCCTAGCATGGTGGTCTTCCGCAAAGTATCCAACATTATAAAAGTACGCAGAATTTAAATAAAAACAGTTGAAATTCAAAGTCCGCTCCAAACTCCAGGACTTTTTAAAAATAGGTGTAGCGCTCCCAGCAGCTATTGAGTTTTATGATAACCACCAGTGTGGCTTTAGTGTGTCCTAACATAGGTATTTCAACAAATGAAGCCATCTATTGTGCTGAATGCGGCCTTGTTATGTTAACAGGAAACGAAGGAATTCGATGAACTCTTACATCTGAACTCAAACACCTTGACTACGCCGACGATGTATGCTTTCTGTCTCACAGAATAATGGACCTTCACCAAATGACAACAAATGTGGAGAGTGAAGCAGACGTCGTTGGGCTGAAAATTAACTCGGCAAAAATAAAAATGATCAGCCTAATACCAAACTCATCAACTCATATATGTATTGCTGGACAGACGGTTGAGAGAGTAGAGAGTTTCCAATACCTTGGGAGTATTGTCCCAACGAACGATGGCGGATCCGAACTGGATATAGCCAACCGCATAGACAAAGCAAAATCTGCGTTTGGGATGCTATCAACAGTTTGGCGAAGAAATGCAATTATCTTAAACACCAAGCTGGATGTGGTACCTGGAGGGTGACCATCACTATCACGAGGAAGCTGCAAACGTTTGTCAATAGGTGGCTACATCTTAAGGATATTCTTTCCAATATCTAACGAACAGCTATAGGCACAACCATACGAAGACGAAAGTGGCAGTGGATTGGTCACACTCTCCGAAAGGGTGACAGGTCTTTAGCTAACTAAGCGATGCAATGGAACCCTCTTCCTCAGGACGGCAGGATGCGCGGCGCTCCTAGGAGTACGTGGCGCAGAACAATTGAGAAGGAAGCACGGCAACTGGGAAAAAGTTGGGAAGAGCTGAGGCACATTTCCAGAAACCGCACTCGATGGCGCGTAGGCATAGTAGAGGCTCTAGGACCCACAATTGCATGTGCCGATGTACTGTCAAAATTTCATGACATTTGGACGAATAGAAGCGGAGTTATTGTGTCTGAAGTGACTGTATGTTTCTGTCATCGGTACGAAAATAACTAGCGATCAAAAACAGCTCAAAATTCAACATTCGAGGGATATCATGAAGGGGGCCAAAAACGACAAAAAGTTCCTTTTCAGCATTCTTTTTAGTGATGAAACGCGGGGTTTTCAATATGATCCAGAAACCAAGCGTCGAGTACCGAGTGGAAGGCTTCAGACGAGCCAAAACCCAAAAAAGTCAAAAGTGAAGACAATGTTGATTTGCTTTTGCGACAGTTAAACATTGTATTAGTCGTATTCAACCAGGATATCGCACAGAAGGAACTTGGCGTTTGTTGCACGATAGTGCGCTATCTCATTGATCGACACTTGTGACCGACTTTTTGGCTAAAAATCTCATTTTTACTGTCAACCATTCCCCGCATTCGCCTGATTTGGCACCGTGCGACTTTTACCTTTTCGGAAAAATGTATTTGGCGATGAAAGGAAAGCGTTTTATGGACGTAGAAGCCATCTAAAAGGATTGTACTGACATCCTGAAGGACATTTCGGCCGATGATCTAAAAAAGTTTTTAAAAAGTCCTGTTTAGTCTGGAATGCACCTTCCACACCTTCTAGAAGCTACTTTGTGTCCCACCGAAGAGCTTACTGTGATTCTGTGTGGTTGAGTAAACAGTTCGGTTGTTGGTCCGCAGGGCCTATGGACACAGAAAATAGGAACAAACTCTACAAATATGTTCCCAAAGAACGGATAAATTGTGGAGTGGGAGTTGTTGTCTATACATATTCAAATTCTTCAGATCCCCGATTAATTCAGCGTGCTCTAGGGAAAACTCCTGCCAAGTAAGGTACCTATAAAGGCATCTTCATCGACACGATAGACTCTCAATTCGACCCCGACTATATCCAAGCTTGGTGACCGTGGTATCAAGATAGACCTTTCCGAACATAGATGCGAATGAAAGAGGCGATAAATTGGCGTCAGTATTCTCGAATCATCGCCGGCGGTGCAAGTCTATTCCTCACTAAGACGCACTTTCCTTCAAAAGTAGAGTCCGCGTCAGAGGAGCAAAATGTATATAAGACTTTGGTTTAATTCCCTCGCGGCTGTCCAGCGTTGGTTAAAACCAGACATCGTACAGTAGGCAACCCGTTCTAAAATTACCTCTCAGACATCTAAGGGATAAGATTAAGTCACATCCATAACTTCAACCCAACAAGCTGATTTTAAGCCATACTTTCGCAGTGACTGCTCACAGAAACGGAGCCTAAGCGCTATTTGCATGTCCTTTTGACTGGCAACCGATAAACCACTTATTTTGCTATGAAGCAGTGGTAGGAACTTTGAGAGGATCAACAAAATGTCCTTTAAGAACCACTCCACTGTAGTTTACTTCGATTTAGGTGATGCTACAATTCCTGCTAGACTTGAAACACAACCAACAGCTCTGTTCATTTACAATGGCGTAATCTTGCGTTAATTGATTCGAGATGGACACACGAAATTGGTTGGAATGGTTCAAATACTCTAAAGGATTTTGCGTCTGAGACATTTGCATTCAACAAGGTACTGATAGTTCCTTGATCCGCAGACTTCCAGTTTTGTGAATGTTGGGAGTTAGTTAACCTTTGCTATGGCATGGCTTTGGTATCACCTTACAGCACCACAAGGAGATTTCGGGGTTTGTTTTCGGAAATAGGTTCGTACGGACTATGCACCTTTTAACATTTCGCATAAAAAACACTAAGGAGACTATTTCGGGAATCTTTGATCGAGGAGCTCGTTGAAGCAATCTCTGAAGTCTCTCCCCAGCTCTGTGGGACTAAATCAGGCTTATGTTGGCGAAGTTGATACGGTTCCAATTAGGTGTCTGTTCACATGACTGAAGCTCAAGCCTTTAATTCTTGATATTACCGCAAATCCGCCATCCAAATTTGCGTTTGCAATCGCGAGGTTAGTGTTCCATCACATCGCAGTTCTCGGATTATGGAATTCGTAGGAATTGTATGTTCTGGCAAGTGCCCGAAGACTCCTCCAATGAAGTGAGTCTCTTATTCATATGTCGCAATAGCTCAACGGTGCCCTTGACTCCGTCTAAACGAATTCATCGGCTGAAATTTCCGTATTATGGTTTGTCTTTCGGTCTTGTCCAAAGAGCTGACAGCTGGAATGTCATTGTAAATGAGCGTTGGGATGGAGGATAAGGCAGAATTTCTAATGTTTTTGACGAATGACCAAAAAATTTTTACTGTCTTTGGGACATTACTGTATTTTTTGGCTCAGTTTTTGGTCGTATTGGAATTTCACATGCTTGAGAAAGACGTTGCAGACGGTTTGTCCGAAATGAGTCAGGTCCTAGTGCAACAAATCGAACGGCGAGGTTATATTCCGTGGTTGACACCACCTTTCCGCTTAACAAATGAGTTGGGAAGCGGTGATTTTTTGATCCTTGGCTACTAGACGAATTAGACATCCATAAGATCAATGTGAGACGTATGTCGAAGATGAAGACCTTAACCGTTGCAGGAGATACGAGGCGATCCACCCGTAAAAGGAGTAAAAGGCAGCAAAAAAGACCTCTGAGAATATTTTCTATGAAACTGTGGACAACATGATAACTCTCTACTTCTTGCCGGATCTACGCCAAGCTCTGTAAATTGATCGTATAGGCTCATGACTTCAAAAAGCACTTAATAAAATAGTCTGCAAATCAGACTTGTCTTAAGAGCCCAAGAAAATTCTCTAAACGAGAGAATAAGCGGACGTGAAAGACTTGCTGCAGAATGAAAACTGTCACTCCTGCTGTCTGTGCTGGTAAGCCGTTCTACTTTACCAGTTCCTCAAGCCCAATTCGTCACTTTGCGGCATCACAACGACTGTGTTGGCAACGTCGTTCTTGAAAAAATATGGGCCAATAGAAACTACAATCATCGAGGTCCAGCTTTAGGAGGGCTTGGCTGCAATTTACGCGTGATTGGCGGTCTGAAGGCCATGGTTTATCCATTGTTTGTACTTTTAACAGCAACGTCCTCAAGCCTTTTTATGCCACATTGTGTGAGGATCCTCTTGAACATCGGAGTGCTTAATAATATAATACCAAGCCATCAAATGTTTTCAAAGATTTGTACAGAACCTATGAAGGAGTATTTTCTTGGTAGTAAAATTTGGGACAGATTTCAACGTGATTCTAGATGGAGATCCATTCCAACTAATCGATGTGCTGGGACGTGCCGGCAATCATTTCAAAACAACTTTCCAAATAAAAAAAAGACCTTGACCTTCAAGAGAAGAAGGGTTTCCGGGTACGCAGAGAAGATAGTCTTCGAGGTAAACTAGAAAAACGCATGGAGACAGATGGGCAAGTGGGAGAAGTAGACGTAAAAACAATACTACTAAAGCTCATTTCCAATTCAACCTAAAAGGAAACGACAGTGGACATAATAGAAGGAACCGAATTAGTGTCTCAAAATCGCACGAGGTTTACTGAAAGAAAGATGGTAAACTCGAATCAGGGAACTGCTCACTCAAATCAAAGCCATAGACGGCAAAACCTAAGAAAATACTAAGTTCAGTGATGCTGCCAGTTTGGTAAATTTTTAGCTCTTGCCTATGCTATTCGAGGGTCCAACTGAAACCACACAGTTTCCACATCCATTTGAATTGGTAAGAATAGTAAATGCGGCAGAAAAATAAAATAATTTGTTTTAGTTGAAGTTCCACAAGAGTCCGCGCTTGGGCCCGTACTTTATAGTATATAATTAATATCAATAAATGATAACAAATTTATATTGGCTGACATCAGTTGGTCTGAGTTTAATAAAGATCAGCAGGGCACTTTGTAAAAAACAAGTTGTACAATAAAAAATAAGAACCTCATCTGGATTAAGGCCAGAAGCAATGTATTTTGTGTATCAAAACAATCCACACAAATTGCTGTATTCGCACTGTATTTTCATGTTTAAGGATCCACTCAAACTACTGCTTCCTGAATCCCAGACAAATTCATTCCTATGTCATGGGCCTTCGAAAAATTAATTAAAAATTGCAAAAAAAAAAAAAAAACTCACCTTCATTCCTAAATGTTTGCCCGATGCCAACGATGATGCTGCCGCCTGTTTTGACGTTCCCATTGCGATGGAATCATTTGAAGCTGTCGAAATTTGTGATGAGTTCATAATTGAATTACAATCCATCCCTCCGGGGTTGCCCAGATCTTGCATTAAATGAAAATTCAATTGCGCCATCACCGGCAACAGATCCGGTTCTGTATCACTGCCGCTGTTATTATTATTGCTTTGGCCACCATTATTGCCATTGCTGGTGGCATTATTTGTATATCCACTGCTGACGCTGCTACTACCACCAATTAAACCGACAACACTGCCCGCGGCATTACTGCCAATTGCTGTTAAACCCGGTGACGAAGTAGCTCCCGAAAATGTACTTGATATAAGGGTTGGCGCACCAATTGTATATCCAGAGCCAACTCCTCCGCTACCGCCGCCACTTCCGATATTTATCGAGCGTAATCTTTCAGTCATGATTATGTCTTAAGTTAAACATACAGACAGACACCACCCGATAGATACCAACCAAAAAGGCCTCTTGTCCACACCTTCTAAGCTGGGATTGAAGAAGTCGTACTGTCTTTGCGCAGTATGAGATTTGGTAACCTAAAAAGATACGAATGAGTGAGAATCTTCATTAGATATGATAATGAGATGATGACGCGTAGAGGTTCATTTAATATTCAAAAAAGCAAAAAGAAAAAGAAATAAGATACAGAGCATAAATTCGAATAGTAAAGCTCAATTTCAAGCTCAGACTGATTCATTGACCATCAATCTGACGCGTTTTACATAGCTTTTTCTCAGCGTGCCTAAGTGGCTGCTCCGTAGAGCATACTCTGTCTACTTTCTGTCGCCCTGTGAACCCATTAACCTCACCGGGGAGTTGGGAACATGTTGATTTAGTGCAAAGATATCTGGTAAAATGACATTTAATTAGTTCTGGCTAAGTTCTGAGAAGTACCCAGCGGCCAGGAACAATCCCATTAGTAAGATCAAGCAGGTTCAGTCGGTGTAAGATAATTAGCATGGGAATCAATAGAGAATCGAGGTAGGTGAAAACAAAAGAGCTGTGAGAAGGGGCGGACAGGTTTTTGGAGTTCCTCTTTTTGTCGGAACTTTGGATGATTAATTAAAATGATATAAGAATGACGTATGAATGGTCTTTTTGTTTAGGCCTATTCAAGGTTAATGAACTGGTAATGGTTTGTTTACAATTCGAAAGAGTTATGGCATCGGCTAGACATTGAAGTAAGGTTGTAGGCTCGTGTTGAAAGAGATCAATATGTGGTCGAACAATATAAAAAGTTAAAGATGCTGTTCGAAATTAAACAGACAAGCCGATGCCTGTGGTGAATGGTTGAAGTTCCTTGATAAAAGATGGGAAGAATTTGACCAAGAATTCACATATGTAAACAATTTAAGTCTTTTGGTTTTTAGGCACCACATGGCGATGAAGTTTAGTGTAAATTAATGGACCTACCAACTGTATGCAAATGCGTAAACAATTAACAAAGATATCATCAAACATTTTGAATTTTTTTTTTTGATTCAAGAATGTAGGCAGTAGTCCGTTGCCTTGAGGCACCCCATGAATGGATTTTTTTTTTTTATCTAAACTGGTTTATTAAAATGCACTTGTATAATTTTGAAAATTCTAAGGCACGAGGATACGTCGTGATTATACGAGTATAGGTATAATGAATCTATACAACTTTGTTGCACTACCAAACTCCAATGTGCAACTTGAGAGTGGGAAGCCTAAACTTTATTAAATTCCAACTAAACATGGAAGGGAATATTGAAAGGGCAACAGCCTCTGTCAGCATACCCTGCAATGGAATTCATGTTCAAAGGCTTTGAAATAACAAAAGGATCCTCCTCAATTGGCATGCCAGGAATAACCTAATTTCCCGTTTTACTTTCAGGCTGGAGGCTTCTTGCTACTTTTTAATGGTGCAAAAAAGGAAGTTGCTACTGCCGAATACACCATGTGCACAGTACACATGAGTTGTATTATTTTGTTTGTTTTTTGTGGAAGCGGAATTTGAAAATTGAATAGTGTATAAGCGAAGTCAAGGTGGTGGTTTAGCTAGCTATTTTCTTGTTCTACTAGGAGGGAAAAGAATTTGTGAATTTTCATGACTAAGGCTGGGGTTAGTTCATTGAATAAAGTCTTATAATATCCCTGTACTTGAAGATAGGATATCGAATGCAAATTGTTGCAAGCACCACATAAGCAAGCGTTGTGGGTAGACCCCTTCTGGAGATTACTTGTGCGATTCAACTTGGTAAATTTTGTCCTAGAGACCGCTATATATGAGAGTGAGTCACAACGATTTAAGTAAGTCCAAAACTTGAAAGGAAATTTTATGGATACTACGAGAAAGAACTGTGCAAAAGAAACGCGTTTAGAAATTGATCAAGACTTGCATAAGACTTTTATTTAAATTTTATCATTTTCTTGACTTAAAAATCAAGTGTTTAAGACGTTTTGAGGGTACCCTTGAGAAAACTGTCAAAGCGTTGGTCCGTTGAGCTAATGGAAACAAAGTTGTAAAATTAGAAGTAAGCTGTCCGTATTGTTAGTGAGGTCTTATAGGCTCAGTCTAAGATGCAACATGCCTATCAACACGGAAGATCCTGCGAGAATGCGCTTCAAAATCTGGCGGGCAGAAGCAATCTAGAGCGCAATCAACAAGAAGGAATACGCGCTGGGCATTTTCATCGATATTCAGGGTGCAACTCGGCCAGACAACCCGTCGTAAATGAATTACTAGTCTGTCTGTATAAAAGCAACACTGCTGAATAGGAGCCAGCCAGTTAATAGGACTGCGGCCAATATATGATGGCGGGGGCAAACAGGGATTGTCTGCAAGGCGTTGTCCTATCTCCACTATTATGGTGCACCCTGGTCGACTCTGAAGTCTATGCTCAGGCATATGCAGATGATGGACTGTCAATTGGATTATACTTAGCGACTGTCTGCTTCAAAGCGCAGGCAGTCCTAAATCCAATCGACGATTGGTACATTAGAAATGGACTTTCAGTCAATCCTCTCGAAAGTAAGTTTGTTCTTTTTGCGAGAAAAAGGAAACTGACTGGTCGGGCTTCCACAGTGTAAAGGACCTTTCGGCAAGATATGGGGCTTGTCACCGAGGGGGTTCTTTGAATCTACACGGCTATGATAACACCAATTGTATCCTAAGCGTCCGCTCTCTGGTAGGTGAATCTTTCGCGAAAATACGTCACTGCTGATTTTTCCAAACTCTAAAGAATTGTCTATATCGCCTAGTACGCCAGGATCTGCTCTAGGGGAAATGATAAATCTTTCTCCCCTATCATGGGCTGCACTCTTATAGTCATCTTCCGTTTACAGAGAAGTGATTCTTGATACGACACGCAGAGGAGTTTGAATGAACTTGCGCTCTGACTGTCTTTGACTGCCGTTTTGAACAAATACGAAATCAACTTTCCCTATGCCCAGGAGTGTCTTCGGCCAGAATCTGAACCAGGAGAGGAATGTATTCGGGCCTTTACGAAGCGGTCTAAACCCGATTTAAGATGCGGTGCTGGTGTCTTTCTGGATGATAGCAACGTTAAATCTCATTCCTCGTTAGGAAAACTGATGTCGGTGGAGGGGGCGAAGTATTTGCAAATGTAGCGGCAGGCAGACTGCGCTTAAAGCCTGGCTAAACCCCCTCACGACTTCCAAGCTAGTTCGAGAATGTGAAACTTCACTGCGTCTTGTTTGGATCCCAGCTCACAATTGGATCACGGAAAATGAAATCGCCGATTAACTTGCAAGGCAAAACTCAGATTAGAGTTTTTCAGAATCCGGGATTGCTTCAGTCTTAGTTTAGGGCTTCCATTGACAGTTGGGTTTCATATGGGAATAATTGCATGACTCTCCAAGTTATAGGCAGATCAAACGAATGCCTCTCGACGTCAGAGATTTTCCGGTATCCCGCGGTAAGAAAAACTACAGGCTGCTTGTTGCCGTCGTGGTGCATTTTCATTTTCCCGGGGGACACCACCGTGTGGCGCTCCCATTGCTCCGATTTGAGTTCTTTTTTTCTTTATGTTAAGTTGGAAAATCTGTTGTCGACATTTCCTCTAAACCTTAGCGTCATGGCTTGACATTTGCAATAGTTACTTAGCCAAGAGTACATCTATATCTGTGTGTGTTGGCGATTTTTTACAATTTAAATTTGCAACAACGAACTTGTATTAAATTTTGCGTAAAAAATGGATTTAATGGTACGCGAACGTTGGAAATGGTTCTCCAAAGAAAACGGTCGTTTAGCAGTGGCACGAGCGGTTCAAAAGTGGTCGTGAGTTCAGCGAAGATGATGAAAGCAGTGGCAGACCATCGACATCGAAAACCGACGAAAACGAAATCAGCGAATTGTTTCACGCAAACGCCTCATAACACCCAAATAATACTCTTTGTTTACTGTCTGGCCTTCTGGCAAAAATTCATGATGCACTACACCGTTGTAATCCATGAAAACCGTGAGCATTGCCTTCTTTTTTGACTGAAAACGAGGTGGTTTTTTTGGTCTCGGCTCATTTGGTGAACGCCATTTACTTGCCTGATGTCTGGATTGCGTGTCGTACTCATAAACCCACGTCTCGTCTCCAGTAATGATCCTTTTGATGATTGTGGAATCGGATTCAGCCTCGCAAATCATCTCTTTTACGACGTCACGACACGGTCTCCTTTTTGCATGAAATTGAGGTCTTTTGGCACCAACTTTGCTGCTACACGACGGAAACCCAAATCATTAACCAAAATGTCTTGGACGGATCCATAGGCAGTGTTCAAGTCCTCCGCTATCTATCTTATGGTTAATTTGCGGTTATGTCACAAAAAACCAATATCGGTATAAGAATACACTCCTGGGTCACACCATTTTGAATTTTTTTTGATAGATAAGTTCAGAGAACAGAAGATGAAATGGATATCATTATTCAAGACACTTTCCTCTGGTGATTCGCAGGACGTCGATGTAGTAGACACAGAAGTAAGTTGAGAAGAAACCCGTTTGATCGAGAGTGACTTCAAGGTGGTGGTTACTAGAGGCAGCAGGCAAATTATTGTTGGAAGTTTATAAAACTTCCTTTCGTAAGGTGATTGACGATAATCACTTTTTACCACTCTTTGAAAAAATACTCGGAATCCCAAGCTTTGTTCATTTACTATTGGCTAGTTGTGCTAGATTGGCTTTATTACGGCACCGATCTAAAATTTACGGGAGATTAAGGTGCAACTCATTTTGCTTTGATTATATATCGCTTTTGGATCAGAAATACTCTTTCCATCCCCAGTTTGGTTCAAATCGGAATTAATTAGAAAACCGTCTAAAGCTTTCACCGATATGCAGTTACGCTTATTGTTGGAATTATAACTTTTTGAGCTCTAAGAGCTTTTTTGCTCCTCAATCATCGGAACTGTCACATAACAGTTTCTAAAACGACGACTCATCGGCCAGATAATGGACTAGATTCCCTCTCTTTTGCATCAGGTGGTAATTAGCTGGTTTATCCGTAGATCTTGTCCACAGACATGGTTGCTAACTCCAAGCCATGTTTGGTCATCATATCAAGAAACCTCTTTGTTGCATTTCAGTAAAACGACACCACCGAAGGGCCTTTCTTCGCAAAAGAGATATGGTTTTTAGGATGCGAGGGTAGTTTCCAAGAAAATAATGATCAGAAGAACAAGCATGATGACAGAACAACTATATGACCCTGGATATGAAATTCTATTGATTCGGTTCCCGTTGAAACAATACACGATGATCACTAAGAAGGATTCGCTAGTTAACCCTTTTTGCATGTCTTCACTAGAATCTCCACCTTTTTGGGGTTTTTTTTTTTTTGGTGTATACCTAGCTGATAATATTGATTGTTCTAAGGTATCTTGAGTCTGCAGTAGTAAGTGCCGCCTGTACAGCACTTTCAAACGATAACCAACAGAAAACTTGTCTCACTTCAATGACTCAAATCTCTCTTATAACTTCGCGTCCAATTAAGTCCTGAACAAGCAAAAATCCACTTGAAAATTGTCCAATTTTGAGCTATAATCACTTCACGCTTTGCCTAGCGCCTGTCACATCCAATTTCCATTATACACTTCATCCGTAACCGGGAACCATTTAGAGTTCGTTACACCGGGCCACTCATGTAGGTCCCATGAAGCACTAGTTGGTTTTTTTTTTCCTGTTAATCATCGTTAAACGGTTTCGATAGAGAAAATTTCACCACACCCACCCAAAACAGTCACAGCGTCATGATTAGCTTCCTCTAAAAAAAGACGACACCACCATCGTAGAACGAATAACCACCCAAGTTCGGTTAAAAAAAAAAAAAAATAAAAAAAAAATACCCCAAGCCTATTTTAATAGATTTCAACAGTAGGGCCATTCAAAATAGAATCAGATACTTTGTATCGCTACTTTGGGTAACACTCATGTCCAATTGAAAATGACAGCGAAAAACTTGTGCCTAATGTTTGTCTGTCACAATATAGATACGAGTACGAGTATGAGGCATTTCCCTCTACAGCGCATGTACGGGTACAAAGGAATACGAGCAACTATGCATCTATAGCGGTTATCTCCATAAGCAGGTAACTGTAGAGCGTTGCACATGGTTACCTTTTTGCTCAAAGTTGTTTGGATAGGTTTGGTTTGGCTTGGCTTGGCTTGGCTTGAGACCGTAATACGTATTGGCTTTGGTTCGGTTTCGTTGGCTTCCTCGCACCCAAATATTATTAGTTCCGGTCGATAACTTTCGATTACGGCGGATGACGTTTTCCTTTTGCCATTGCCTGCTATGCTGATGATTATGATGGTTTTTGATCACGGAATCGGGAATCAAATCGAAAAACCTGGCCAATTTACTAGACGGAAGCGGATCCCCTGTAACATACATATATTGTTGCGACCGGAAGGTAAGGAAGGCCATAGTGTTAGTCTCAATGAAATTTGTCAAATTGTCGTTTGGGTAAAAGTAAAAGTATCTTTTCATTGCTAACAATTTCTCTTCTAGATACTTGTGGTCGTCGTACTCAGCCTGATTCGTTGTCGTAGTTTGCATTTCACCTCGACCGTTGAATGGGATAGGGGATAAAACAATTTGTTATTTTTGCGATTGGTTTTGTTGTGATAGAGAATTGCATTCGGACTTTAGACTTCAGACACCGAGATGGAATGGGGTGATGGTAGTAGTAGACATATAATAAACAGAAAGCAATTTCGACGAGGAGAAAACGAAAATACGGATAGTCGCGTAGAGAAGATGCAACTTAAGTGGCTATCGAATGCACATTATGGCTTACGAGTTTCGAGTGTGTGTTTTCGCAAAACTAATCGCAAAAGGTTTGAAAGTGTTTTTTTTTCGATTTCCTTCACTTTTCACTTGCTCTTGGAATGGAAAATCGAGAGAAAGTCGAAGAAGAAGATGACTAAGTGAAGATATGAGATCAATTTGAAGGAATAGGTTTGCATAGATGAGTCTGTGATGGTTTTCAGGAGTGTCGTGGTGAGGAAAGTTGAACAAATGAATAGTGACGATGGTTAAGGTTGGGGCTAAGTTATTTCTAGCGTCCCTGACTGTCAAGCATTGTTGTCTTTATAAAATTCCAATACTTTTTGAGATCTATATCAGGATAAGCCAAAACGACTGGTTTAGTGCCGAAGCGTCATCCAGTATATGACTTGAGTTGAGTGTAACGAAATGTTTCGTTGTTCTAAAGGGCAGTGGAGAGATTCCCCAGGTTCCAATGTTTTCTCTGGCAAAAAACTCATAGTCAATAACTCATAGTTTATAGTCAATTCTCTAAAGCCATTAAGTGTCAAATCAACGAAGTTGGTCCTACCTCAGCAATGAACGGACATACCATAGGTATGATGAAAAGATGGCGGGAACAAACATTTTTAAAAATATAAAAAGTGAGCTTAAGAGCGGGAAGTAGACAAACAAACCCAAAGAAGCTCGTCAAACAATATCTGGGCACAGCGGATCAAGCTTGTTAAGTCAAGCTAAAAGCCGAAAGATACATATTTATGGCAAGTCGGGCTGCGTAGTTGGAAATGTCTGACTTTTATACCAAATCCCTGTCGATTTGTGGCAGCAGTTCTTATATCAATTTTATAACTAAAAATCTGTAACTATGTCTACCCATTCGGCAAGAGTTAAAGACCCATAGGTCTACTTTCTCTTCTAAATTATGAAGGGAATAGTTGAGCCTTATGTATGGAAAACTGCTCTGGGAATGAATATTTCGTCAATGATTCTATGAATACGCTTGCCAAGGCGCAAGGCTTCGCTTCAATATCTACAGGGTAAATGACTCGAACTCCAACTTCTTAAAATGCCATAATTTTTTATTTTTTGTTAAATTTTATTGTGCCAAAGCAATAAATGTTAGAAAATATACCAATTTTCAAATCGTATCAGTTGTTTTCAATATGTCCACTTTTGGCGCGAATAATGACCTTGAGACGGCCAAAGATAGCATCGCACGCTGTGCGAAAGTGGCTCTGCGGTATTTTGGCCCATTCCCGGCGAAGTGTTTGTTTGAGGTGGTCCAAGCTTTGGTATTATTTAGTGCCAACCTTTGCCTTCAAAATACCCCAGACAGAGAAATCCAACGGATTTGCATCCGGAGAATTTGCAATCCACTGTGTCGAAGAAATAAAGTGTGGGATATTGTTTTTTAACCAATCTTGGTTGACGCGCGCTTTGTGAAACGGTGCCGAGTCTTGTTGAAATGTCCACGGTTTCCGACCGAAATGATTGTTTGCCCAAGGCTTCAATACTGCCTCTAAGACAGTTTCACGGTATACGATCGCGTTAATTTTGACGCCACGGTCCAAAAATACGAGCGGAGAGCGACAATCACCATCGGTGCTGCCTGCTTTCTGGTGGCCGTCCGAAGGTGTAAATTTTCGAAGGACCTCTCTGGCAAGTAAACTCGGTCATTTTGTTTGTTTTCATATTGCTCGATACCAAATGGCGACTTATCGGAAAAAACCAAATTCGGCAACTAACCACTTTCGTGCAAGCGTAGCAACTCCTTCACTCTTTCGACTCTAACTTTTTTCTGTTGCGGTGTAAGATCGTGTGCTTTTTGGAACTTCAATGGCTTGAGCCCAAGGTCATTTTTCAGTATGTGTTGCATCCGTTCCAACGATATGTTGAGCTCACGAGCCAGTTTTCTTCCACTTCGACGCGGATTTCTTTCAATTCGAGCCTTCACTTTCCGAACCATTTCTGCCGATTTTGCTGTTTTTTTGTGACCACCTCCATGGCGTTTTGCAACACTGCCAGTATCACGGTAACGAGCTATGGTTCGAGACACAAATGATTTATTCACGTTGAGGTACTGGAGGGCCCTAACCATAGCTACTTGTGGTTTTCCAGCCAAATATAAAACAATCCCACTATCACGTTTGAATTCCATCGCGGATAAAAATTTTCCAACACAACTGAGACGCAAATCGTTTAATAGGCTTGTAAATAATAAAGTTATCTGTCATGTGTCAAAATTTGAGCTCATTGTCATGAACGGTTTGGAAATTATAGCAGTCTGAAGTTGGTTGCAGTTCGAGTCAGGCAGGGTGTAGAATGTACTCGATAAAATAGAATTCACGTTGATGAATTTGTCTAATAATTCGGGAGCTTCTGACAGGGCAACTATTAGTCCTGTGGATTAAAGCACTCAATTTTGTTTGCGATTATGACCATGGGTAATACTGCTACATTGCTTTTTGGCCGACATCCTCTCAGGTTTATGCAAAAAATATCGCTGTGTTGTCTACTCTAGAACGCAACAATTCTTAAGGTATGGACTTAACGTTTTCATCTTTTCTAGAAGAAAAAAGCTCTGACTAGTTCATTTAAACTGGTGTTAAAAGGCATCATAATCAACCCTGAACAGCAAACTTCTTTAAATCAAATGTGTCAAGCCAAAAACTTTTGAGGTTTCAACAAGTTTTCAGGCAAAACATGGGTCCAAAGCAATAAACTTCCTCTTAAACGAAAATTTGAAGCCGACTTTCACTGATACTAGATCCCGATGGGAAGTGATGTCGCTTGATCGTCTAGATCAGCTCTATAACTACTTAGATTTCGTGAGTCAGAGAGTTCCATGAACGACCATAAGAAGACCTAATCTAAGTGATTTCTTTGGAATTAGATAATCAATAATCAGAAGAGTAATTCTCAGGACCTGAATATGCATTTGGACATCCTACCTCGGTCAGAGGCTCCATTAAAAGTTAAGTTTCGCACAAGCACAACGAGATGAATATTTTTTAAATTTGAAAAATCGGTTGCGCCATTGCTGTCTTTTAGTGAATTATTGAATTCGTCTGCGGACTTCTTACTGAATTACAGATCGGTAGACTCAAGCTTCCCACGTGCTTCTTCCCTGATTCTTAAGATTGAGTGATATTTCTTTATATCCTTTGCTTCTACAGCTTCTGTGGAATTCGTTGAACAGAACAGCTACCTGTTAAAACGCTGGCCCGTGAATATATTTTGTGTGGGAATGACTGATGTATTCGCTACCTCACTTAAGTATTTACAAAGAAACCTGACGGTCACCTGATCATAAAACAGTCAATCGTTGCAATAATGTTGCGATTATGCCCGACGTCTGAGATATTAGTCAATGATCTGATGAGCTCCTATCAGAACACTTTTCGGCCGGGTAAACTCTTGGAGAAAACCGAGGTCGTTACTCACCACTCGATTTTAAGGCCGCATACAATAGTATCTGCAAAGATGAGCTATAGAGAGTCATGCTTAGTTATGGCATCATCAGAGTGTGCTGAATGAAGATGTAGAACGCTTGCTGCTCCGTAAAAGTCGGAAACTATCTTACCGAGACCGCGTCAAAAAACGGTTTGGACGTGGTGATGTGCTTTCGTGTGACTTCTGTAACAGTAGAGCAGACTTGATATTAAATCCAGAAGCATCATGTAAGCGAAAAAGGGTCGTTTTGAACGCATAATTCTTGGAGTGGTATTTGGTCCCGTTTGCGTAGACGGATTTTGGAGAAAGGGTTATAACAGTGAACACTACGAGCTGTGCTGTCAGCGGCTGCCAACGTTCCGGCCCCAAGAGTCTTCGATTCATACCCGCAGTAGTTGAAGACCTCACTTTAACTTGGAGTGCGCAACCAAAGTCATTGTGGACAACTTTATTGGATGAGACCCAGGACTGGCTCTAACTAACTAACGTACATAGCGGCCAGTATATTCTATGCCACTAATAATCAAAGTAGCGGTGATGATACACTAAAAAATATGTTCAGTGGTTTTTCCAATTTTTTTTGAAGGAAGGTGAATAGAGATATTGAGAGCTCTGACATCGGTTTAAAGATGACTTTGACGACATAAATTTTGCGGATATACCATACCAACCTGGCAACGACAAAGTATCCTCGCAAGAAGACTGTGAAGTTTTCTTGTTTTTGAATCTCCTTGCCGCAATCTGGTCCACTGAAAGTACATGGAACAATGTCTAAACACAAAAGAGGAGTAACACGGTACTTAACAACTCACACTTTGTTCTAGTAAGCACAAAGTACGAGTATATGTGAGAACTATCTCCTTCTGACGTCAAAGAAATGTGAAATATTCTCAACGGTATTCAAACCCCAACTGCCACTAATTTACAATACAATGAGGTTAATGTTAGCACAATTGTTTTGTTTGTTTTTTTTTTTCTTCAACTACCAGCCAGCGGGTTTTTTTAAAACAAACATTACCACGCAAGCATCTTAATCTCCCTCTTTCCCTCTCGCATATCTCAGGACGAAAAATGTTCATGCACTTGACGAACAAAACCCACAATCAACCGCGAAAATTTGTGTCAGTCTTAACGGTCTGTTTACACTTGTGGTACAAAACAAAGAAACACAAAAGCGCAAAAACACAAAAACACAAAAATACGAAAACAGAAAACAGAAAACGAAAAACAACACGCAATTCACGTGTACGAGCATAATTTGAAGTTAACCAAAATTTACCATTTCTTATTGCCACTGCGTATACCGTTAGTTTATAATTATCCACAACTCAACATATTATAATTCATACACGGAAGAGTGTATGGCTTATGTATCTTTTTCTCTACTGTTCGCTACTCGGAGATGAATGCAATTATCATTACACATGACAAACAATGAACAAACAATGAACATAAAATGTGTAGAAATGATTATCTGCGAAGAAGAACAACATATTTGTGTTGTTGTTGTCTTTTTGACAGGTACTTAGTTTCGTATGAATAATATAGGTCGCTGTTGTAAACACACAATGCGAATTTTTGTATCTTTTTCCGTCCGGAACTTGAGTGAAAGTTCGATGAATTAGGAAAGCATAAAAGATGAGCGAACATCGATGCGATTGTAATGTTGGAATGAAAGTCTGCAACAATTGGTGATGTGACGCATCCATAGGGGAAAGAACAATGGGCGTCTTTGCTGGGGTGTCAGCCTAAAGTTGCTACGTTTTGGTGTAAAAAATCGGGGCTAAATCGCGCTTTAGGGATTACCACCAACGTTGTCATTGTTTAGAGGTTTGACAGATTTTTTTCGCAGCACTTTCTGAGATGAAGTTAAGGGAAAGATAAGCCTATTATCGGAAACTGGGAGGATCTAGCTTTAGCCAGTTTCTTACCCATTTTAAGTTAAGTTTTTCAGGTCAGCAATTTATGATTTAATTTTGTAAGCAGAGAGAGCTTTAGATTTTATTCTGGTTGCTTTCACCACTTTCATTATGTCCACTTGGAAGATACTATTGTCGCTGAGATATTTAAATGGGCTTGTCGTTTGAAATTTCTTAAAAAAGGGTTGCACCTCTGTCTCCATCTCCTGAATCCAGGGGACTTCTGCACGGCTGTACAAATTTTTGAAGACTGTTGAAAAATCTGAGAAAAGCTTAAAAACAGCAAACAGAAATAGTGGTTTCGGACACCACGGAATATCCACGAAGTAATATATCCAACGAGTTCTTTTAAAAGTTTGTAAAAAGCTACTCAAGCTTATTGGTACTGAGTCTATAAGCTGCTTATAGGCAGAAGATTTTATTTTCGAAGCACAATGAATTTACCAGTTTTCAGTACTGGCTTGTGAATTGAACCCAGGTACCTTGCAGTATAAATAAATGAACCTAACCACTCAAGAAATACTGAAAGTACGCTGGAGGTCAAAAATCGGAAAACTCAGTCGAATCCTGTGGGAAATAAATCGAAGCCCAGGATGATACATCTAATGCGGTATACCCGATTACCAAAATGAAAATTTAAGTCAAATAAAGAGTGGAAAAGCTGGCTTTAGATTAAAACTGGTTGCAAACTCTGCGAGCAAAAACGACAGGAGAAACTTTGGCTTCTTCGATAGAGCGAGGCTACGAAGAGATGCATGATTCATGATCGGAAGTTTTGCTAAAAAGTAAAAAGGACGTAACATATACTCGTACATATTGCACATTTTTCAGGAAGAATCAAATTCGTTTCGAAAAATTTGAAAGAGTAGCTTTTGCAAACTGTTAACTAGTGATAATGACTCATGAGGGACGGCACCTCCGTCCACCTGACTAATAAGAAGTTTTGATAGCGATATCAAAACTAAAGACGAATAAACCTGCTGGAGCAGACGAGCTGGTCACATAAACATGGTCACAACAAAAGTATGCCCGATGGATTCCTAGAATCGCAAGTTCAGCCTTTAAGCAAGACTTTCTGAGCTGCGCTAATTATCTATACAATGGTATCAGGTTAATGCCTGGGACTCTTCGTCAACAACCAGGTAGGTTCTTTTCAATCTGTGGTTGAAGGCTTGTTACGTCCATCAATGGTAGAACTGGAAGCAACCTGTTTATCGATTTAAAGGCCTCATATGATAATTCTTGCATTCCTGCCAAGCTCGTCCACCAGTACAGGATGGCTTAGAGGATTGCAGCTATTTTCTCCGATAACAAATAATTGGAAATTGAGGCTCGAAAGGATTTTAGATTCCATTCTTGAAAAGAGAGTGTTTAATGGTTGACGAATTTTGACGATATGATAAAATATATAAACGATGCGAAGTCAGGACTTCCCTTGGAAATAGTTTATGCGTTTTATGGTAGATGTGCCAAACGAAAAAAAAAGACTTAAACGAATTTAAGGTGAATTTTCCCAGAAGTAAACACCCTACTGTTTCTTAGGAAGGCACTGAGCGGTCTCATCGTGGGTCGCCTAGTCGTGTAACTATGATACACATCAATTGTGCTTGTTTTGGTAGTCAACGTGATGAAACCGAGTTGGTGGTGGATAAAACCTTAGTGGTGGGCAGCAGCTCTCATATTCCTCCGAAGAATTTTGTGCGCTATTCGTTTGAGTGTCGTTGAATGTTCAGACCAAGCAGCCCGAATCCTTCACAAAGTGCGGTGCAATGGGCCAGACAAAAGCAGGCTAAAAAACTGGGACATATAATACCGCTAGACTGCTAGAGAGAGTAGCAGCGATGTCTATTGAGTGCGTTTTGTTGTAAGCGGAAGATTAAGGAAAAAAGTCTTGAGTCTTCGGCACGAGAGCGAATTCTAACGAAAGCTGAATTCGCCAACATCAGCCTGACATGTCACATTAAATAAATAGGCGATGTTAACAAAGTGTGTTTCTATGAGCTCTTAATAAAAATTTACCAAATTAGGAAAAGAGAAGATCTTTAGAGACCACCAGAATTGCACTTTGGATATCACAAGGTTTCATCCTCACCTGATGAAAGAACAGACACCAATATTGACGATGTTGCGATCGATGTTGAACCTTGGTTTCTATCTCTCGACAAGTATTAACAAATGACATTAAGTGCTAAGACCAGTGCCATGAATGCCAAAAAGTCATCAAAAATACTGTAAGTGATCTACTGAAAGGGCACGAGAAGCGCGCAATCGAGCAAATAGAGAGAGCTATGTACATATGCTGACCAAGAAAATAAGAAAAAGGAATAGATTGTCAAGCGATAGGACAAAAGCAAAATGAAATAAAGATTTTGTAGCAATATCTAAAATTTTATCTAAGAAAGCAATTGAGTTAAAAGACCTGGTGAAGGAGAAACGCCAGTTAGATTCCATATTAAACCCTCACACAGTCTTTCTCTACAGCGCAGAAGCATCAATATCAACAAAGGCGAAAGAAGATACCCTTTGTCATTTGGAACATAAGTTATTAAGTTATAAGTAATTAAGTCATAGAATTCTAGGAGCTGCACCAATCTTGTCCTGATTAGAAAAGTGTCCATCAGTCGCCTTAGATGGCTAGGATATGTAGAACGGGTGAATATGAACGCTCCGGCCCGAAGAGCCCTCGACTCCTACACGGCGGGTCAACGCTCTTATATATTATCAAGTGGAATGGGATCTTAACCATCTTGATAAAATACAAGGTCTTCCAACAGGGACTTCTGAACTTTGACAGTTGATAGCAGCCATATTGTTGAAGCTACATCTGTCAAATTCGCTGTCATTTATTCACTCTGTTTTGCCAAATCACCGTGGATGGACATAGCGCTCAACAACACGTGCAAATGATAAAATTGTTTTATCAAAATGGGTTTTCCGTTCCGCCCGCTTCATCAATTTTACGGTCGCCATACCGAGAGGACTATACGCAATGTGGTAGATAAATTTGAGTAAACGATAAACCAACACTCATACGTCGACGTCGAGATCTGCCGAAAACATCGCCGCTGTCAGTGAAAGTGTGCAGAAGAATTCGAGGCAGTCGATTTCGCGTCGCTCACAAGAACTCTTTTGCATCGTAATTTGGGCCTGCACCCGTACAAAATTCAACTGACCCAGGAGCTCATGGTAAACGACCATGGACGACGAAGTGTGTTCGCTGAATGGGCTCTGGAGCTAACTGACCCTAATTTTCATCGAAAAATCATCTTCAGCGATGAGGCCCATTTCTGGATGAATGAGTACGTCAACAAACAAAATTGTCGAATTTGGGACGACACCAATCCACATAAGATCCAAGAGCATCCAATGCATCCAGAAAAAGTCACTATTTGGTGTGGATTTTGGGTTGGCGGCGTCATCGGTTTATATTTTTTTGAGAACGACGTTCTCCAGGCCATCACCGTCAACACTGCGAGCGCTATAGGTCGATGATATGGACAACAACGACATGAGGTTTCAACAGGACGGCGCTACGTGCCACACAGCTCACGCCACATTGGAAATTCTGCACGAGCGTTTCGAGGGCATGGTCATCGTACGTGGAGGTGATGTGAACTGGCCACCGAGATCGTGTGACTTGACCTCGTTTGAGTTTTTCTTGTGGGGTTTTCTGAAGTCGCAGGTTTATGCGAATAAGCCACAAAACACATCGGCCCTCAAAGCCAACATATAGATTATGCCATCGGTCAAATTCAGCCTGATTTATTCGCCAGATTCACGGAAAATTGGACATTTCGGATGCGCGCCACCCAGAGAGGCCGCGCGGACATTTGAACGATGTAAATTCCATACATAATGACATCGATAGGCCTTTCAAATGAATAAAAAAAGTCGATGATATCTCACACACACTTTGTCTTATTTAAATTTAAAGATAGGAAGCGCTGAATGAAAGACCCTTTAGATGCTTGTGATCCGTAAGCCTGAATCGAATGTGATTCCTTACTATACGTACTAGCGCGTTTAAGTTGACGCGCGGCACTAGAATCGTACCGAATTGTATCTTCTCTGGTTTCTGTAAAAGGTGCACCCGTTATCTGGTTTCTCAATCTATCGCATCACATAACCACATTTATCGTTTATATCTAAATTCGAGGACAAATTCTCGAACGGTCACTGAATCCCCTTAAACATTTGCAATTCAATATACACGTGTCAGCGATAATATTGCCACAGACAATTAAACAAAGCCGTCTTTAAGGATAAGATTAGTATCTTTCGGATAGGATTACAAGCATTCCAAAACTATTGTATCAGCGACAAATTAACATCAATATTAAAATGTGGCAACATTATAAAAATTTTATGACAACTCAAATTCAGTCATTAAATCATAACAATATCCTTCTACAGGGGCTAACAAACTTAGCGCAAATAAATTAGCAATCAGCAGTTAAAGCCTCAGAAACTGTTCCGAAACCACCAGAGCGATTAATTGTTTCATAAATTTTAGGTGATGACATGTCCGGTTTGATGTAAAAAAAAGTTGAAGCAAATCTTTAGAAAAATTATGCTACGCAATATTTTATATTGTATAACCTTTGACTGATTATTCTTTTTCAAAACCGTGTGCCCAGCTTAAGCTTTAACAAGGTGTAAATTAAAAATGAAAATTTATAGTCGACACCGTTGGATAATTTAGTGAGGTCTTTAGTGAGGTCTTTAGTTCTTTTTTGTTTTTTTCCTCCCATCTTTTTTTTTTGTAAAGGTAATCTATTGCTTCTTGGATTCAGTGTCCAATGAACTGGCTAGAGTTTAGAGTTGCTGGTTATCGGTATAAGGGGACGCAAATGAGATGCACATAATGAATGACACTTGGTTACATAGAGCAGGAACAAGTGGGTTCGGATGATTCTATTTAACAAAACAACAGGCAATTTGTATACATAATTGTCAGCGTCTGGCGAGGAGTTACAAAGTTAAATGGTTGCTCGGAAGTTAGTGGTTCATCTAATCGGATGTTAACTTACAGTGACACAATTGAAAGCAACCTAGTCTCCGGGGTAATAAAATAAGTTTACAACTTCCTGCCTTAATTAGAAATACTCACAGGAAGAAATGCATATACATGCATACCATATGTATTTCTAACGTTTTTAACCGATGTCCCAGGAAGGAAGTAATCTTGATGGAAAATACAGGTTTCTATTTATTGATTCATAAAGTATACAGTATAGGGCTGAAGAGCACTCTTCTGACGAAATTTTCCATGGCAGGAAATGTGCCTGAATTTCGTTGATACAGCGATCAATTTGCTCCTTCAAAACGTGGATGATCGCGAACTTCAAAAAACCCCAAAGAAAAAAGTCAAAGGGCGTGGCGTTAAATCGCATGATCTGAGCGGCCAATTCTGATCACCAACCAGGAAACGACTCATCCAGTACTTGAATTGTTTCTTCGGCAGTATGGCATTTGGCACCGTCTTGTTAAAACCACATGTCGGCCACATCCATATCTTTCAATTTAGGCACAAGAAACTGGATTTTCATGTCGCGATAGCGAGCACCATTAACTGTTATAGGCTGACTAGCCGCACCAAAAAGTGACACGTTGTGGACGCATTTGTTTCTCAGCAATCACTAGTGGATTTTCTGAACCCAAAACTCGACAATTTTGACGACTGACAAAGCCGTCAAGATGAAAATGAGCCTCATCGCTGAAGATGATTTTGTTTGAACAATCAGCATCCATAATGTATTCAACGAACTCTTTTCGCTGTGCTCCAGTTCCTGAGTCAATTGCGCTTTGTACGAGGGTTGTCTGAAAAGTTTCCATAATGTAAAGAAAGCGGCACTCGTCAATAAAAGCTAGTGAATGCTAGTTGTGCATCTTTTGACAGTTACTTACCGAAGTTTCAGTCATTTTGGAAGCGCAGTTTTTAGTTGACAGTCGTTTGAATGAGTCGATGTCAGTGTTTTTTGTGAAAATGGAAAAAATTGTGTATCGAGCTGTTATTAAATTCTTGTTTTTGAAAGGCAATACGCCTACGCAAATCAAAAATGAGTTGGACTGTGTGTATGGGGACTCTGCACCATCATTTACCACAGTGAAATTTTCAGCAGCAGAATTTAAACGTGGCCGTAAGAGCTTGGGAGATGATGAACGATCGGGACGTCCAAAAACTGCAACCACTGACGATAACATTGCAAAAGTTCACCAAATGGTGTTAGACGACCGCCGAATTAAAGTGAGAGAGATAGTAGATGTTACGAAAATGTCCAAAACGTGTTTGCTACATATTAAATCAAGATTTAGGCATGAGAAAGCGGTCCGCGCGTTGGGTGCAGCGTTGGCTTACGTTAGACCAAAAACGTGTTCGAATGAACATTTCCAACGCTCTGTTGGCGCAGTTTAGGGGCAATAAATCCGAGTTTTGGCGCCGATTAATTACTGTCGATGAAACTTGGATACACCATTATATGACCGAAACAAAAGTTCAGTCAAAACAGTGGACTGCAAAGGGCGATCCGGCTTCAAAAAAAGCAAAAACTGTTTTTTCGGCTGGGAAAGAGATGGCAACCGTGTTTTGGTATAGTAAAGGAGCTATCTTAATCGATTATCTTCAAAAAGGAAAAACCATTACAGGAGCATACTACGCATCATTACTTGCCAAGCTGAAGGCAGAAATTGCGGAAAAACGGCCACATTTGCAGAAAAAGAAAATCCGGTTTCACCAAGACAACGCGCCGTCTCACACCTCAGCGGTTGCCATGGCGAAAATCCATGAATTACAGTTTGAACTGCTCGACCAACCGCCTTATTCACCAGATCTAGCCCCAAGTGACTTCTGTTTGTTCCCTCATCTAAAAACTGCGCTCGGAAGACAGAGATTTTCGTCAAATGAGGAGGCAATCACCTTCGTGAACAATTATTTTGCAGAGAAAAACGCCAAATACTATTTGGACGGAGAAAAAATGTCTTGTATCATTGTTCGCTCGAAAACTTTTCAGATAACTCTCGTATGCATGAAAACGCATATCTTTCGTGAGACTATGCTATAGAGAGCTTTCAAATCTTGACCACGGTGCCGAATTGATGTTCCTGGACTCTCAGCAACTGCTTCGATATTTTGTGTTAAAGGACGGCCAGAGTGTCTAAGATCACTAATTTATCCAGATTCCCCGAATTTTTGAATTTGATGAAGTTAAATCACTATTCCGATCATATTTTGTACGAAAATTGCGGACTGTAGCAGCAGACACCGCTTCATATCTTTATAAACTCTTCACTCGAATAACAAATAAAATCTAGTACAATGCTTAAGACTTTTTGTATGATGAGATAGAACTTCTTGCGTCTTATTATATTAACAAAGTGGTGACTTCGTCGACTATTATACAATAAAACCATGAGAAGATCTTTAGTAGAAAAGGCTTGCGATTCAAAGGACTGTACATCGGTATTGTTCGAATTTTCAAGGTGATAGGAGCATTCGTCGTGAACATCCCTCTCTGAAGTGAAAAGCTTATTCACCTTAATTTTCGCAGAGCTCAAGATTATTTTTCGATCACGTAACAGAGAGATTGGGAAAGGATACATCAAACCTGCTACTCAATATATAATGTTAGATCAGTGTTTTGTACCGAATTGGCCTCAAGGATACGGACAATCGTTGCTCCTGATGATCGACCTAACAATATACATAAAATTCTCTAGTCATGTTCGTGTATGACAGTGACTTGTGCGGTTTTATTATCGAAGTAACCTCTCCCAACCCTATTATAGTTGGACCTATTTCTGCAGAACAGTGATAAAAGCACTGTCTTCGAACTCGCTCTACCCACCGTCCAGCAAGAAATATGTCAATCGAATGACAAGTACATACGATAGACAGCACGATATTTCGGTGTCGACACACTGACAAAGAAGAGACATTCCTCAACGCAACTATTCACGCACTGCACCAAAACAAAGGTAAAGTTAGATTAGAGTGGTCCTTGTTGAGGTCCACTTAGACCTGATGTATGTAAGTCCATTGTGATACCACAGTGAGATCATGGGAGGGGGACGACATAACTACCCAAACAGATTTCTGGAGAAATTTATCGAAATCGGTGATCTTCATAGAACAGAGGTCATTTAGATCTCAGAAGTGGTACCTGCCTAGGTATTGCATTCTGATGCCTTACAAGGCAGGGTAGTTGCAAAGGAAGAGCGCCACAGATTCTCGTCCGTGGTGAGGAATACTACTCCCTAGATTAGGTTTGCGAATTGAATTCGAAATATGCCTTCTCCTGAGGTTGGTCAGCTCGCCCTCTTGATCGATTGGGATCGAGCATGGGCCATATTAATCTACATGTCTCATAATTGCCTGGATGAGTCCACCTTTGACTGCCATTAGAGAGTGTTTGCAAGTACGTTATTTGTTTGGCGTAGGATTTTTGGTGGCTTGACATTGTCAAGCTGTCTACTATTTGTTTCTAGGGACTCGGGTCTGGTCAGTTCATCACCAAGGTAGTCCGAGTGCTCTGAAACCCAAGAGACTGTGATGTTGTGCTGCTTAGACATGTAGTTGAGAGATGGACAAACATTTCTAGTTATTGTGATCAATGTTAGGGATCTGATCGCTGCTTGACTGTTTACGTATACCACAATATCTTCGCGGGTATTAAAATCAAGTTGAGCCAACCAGTGGGTTGATTAATAGGTGAAATTTTGGTTTGTAAGATGATATAGTACAGTGTGTGGGCAAACTGAAGAATTGTGTGTGTATCAACGCCTCTGGCTGTATGTAGGCCGTCCATGAAAATGAAAATTAACCTACTAAGAAACACCTGCGTTGTCTTTGTTCGTTCTTTTCTGGAATCAGGTGATTTAAGTCATCCTTTCAGTCATTTTCAAATAATTGAAAGACGATTGATTGGAGGAGGCTACGATGTAGCGAACCAATAGAACAAAAGATAAGGCCAAGACTAAAAACTTTGTACAGACAGTTTACTGACAGACTCAATTCATCGATCAGAAACCTGAAAATATTAATAAAACCGAATTGCAGAGCGTCTGTAAGCAAGCTGAACATACACAGTGTGTCAATAAAATTCCCGGACTGGTATTGGCAAAAGGAAATTGAAACAAGAAATTTTAATATTTTTTGATTTTATTATGCAAAATAGGTTCCTCCAGCGTCAATACACTTGTTGCAACGATTTAATAAAGATTCAAGTCGTTTGAATGGCCAAATTGTTGTTCAAAAGAGAGAAATCGCAGGTTGAGAAATCAGGTGAATACGATGGATGATTCAACACACAGACTTGATTTCGAGCCAAAAATTGATGAACAATGAGTGAGGTGTGACTCGGTGCATTATTGTGTAACAGAGCCCAAATTTCTGGATTGCGATATTCGGGTCGAATACGGCGGATTCTAGCCATCAAATGCTTCAAAACTGCGAGATAATTCACCAGTATCTGTTTGACCAGGTGGAACGAACTCCTTATAGATAATTCCTTTCCTATCGAAAAATGTGGTCAACATTGTTTTGATTTTTTTAAGGATTTTTTCGTGTTTTTTTGGCTTGTGAATTTTTTGACTTCCATGCCGCACTTTGACACTTGGTTTTTGGATTATATTGAAAGCACCATGTTTCATCATTCATAATAATTACTTTGAGGAAGCTTCGATCATATTTTGCAGCAGTGGCGATTTCTGTTGAATGATTGCACGTGCTAATTTTTGATCATCGGTTAAAATTTCAAATTCAAATGAAAAGTTAATTACGCAGAACTGTCATATGTTTGTTATTTGATAATCAGAATCAATGAAATTTTGACAGATGGTGAAAAAGATTCAAGCCCCAAAAACACATAGATGGCGCCACTAGTTTGAGTCTGGGAACTTTATTGACACACTGAATACTCCCACAAACAAATAAGATATTTCGGAGAAAAGATCAAAATGGACTTTCGGGCCGCAGAAGATAGGTGGAGGTCATGGGGGCGACTTTCCAGGAAATGTAAAATGCGAAAGATGTCATTCGCCCGAACAACTATCTGGTAAATCAAGTCTTTTTGTACAATTTTTGCCTTCGAGATGCGAAGAAGAACTGTCAAATTTATAACAACCGAATATAACGATGAATATGGTAAATAATGTAAATGCTAGCGAGATGCAACTACTGCCCTTCATTTTGAAAATAGAGCTTCAAACGAGCATCGTTGAAAAGTAGGGAATCGGGCGGAACCGCTTGTATACCGAACCTTGTGCTTCGAAAGTTTCTTCTACTACGAAAGGTGGACATTAGTCTACCTTATTTAGTAGTGCATTGAATAATGTTCATTATCTAGTCTAGTGCATCGGAAGATAGCGATGGTTCATTCTATTTCTAAAAGTGATAAACACTTCCGAGTATCAGGAAAGTAAAAAAGTAGGTCCAAGAATAGTATCCAGAAATAGTTCCGGACAAACAATTCGGCTCCATGACGGAGCATGATATCTCACATGCCGTGTCTAAGTTAGTATCTGGAGAAGGACTTCTTTAACCTGAACAGGCTGGGCATTAATAAGCCACTGTTACAGATACATATGTAGATAGTTCATCGTGAAAATTTGCGATGTGACTTGTGTTGAAATATTGGGTCTATAACTTAATTGCTAAGAGATGGCGTAACTTGTATTATTCTATTGTTATTATTCCATTGGAACATGCGTTGGAAAGCTACTGCCATTGTACATCATTTCAGTATATGTCATTCATTTGAAGCGTTTTTTTTCACTCAAATATGTCGAACTTTGTGCCTGAAAAAGTATTTTTGCAGGGAGTTCTTCTTCATTACTTTAATATGAAGAAAACTGCTGCCGAAAGTCATCGTATTTTGGTGGAAGTTTATGGTGAACATGCGCTAGCTGAGCGAACGTGCCAAAAGTGCTTTGCACGATTTAAAAGTGGTGATTTTGGCTTGGAAGACGATGAACGTCCTGGGCAGCCAAAAAAGTTTGAAGATGAAGAACTGGAAGCATTACTCTATGAAGATTGTTGCCAAACACAAGAAGAGCTCCCAGAATCTTTGGGTGTCACTCAAGCAGTCATTTCAAAGCCGAGAGACGTCGAAAGGCAGTTTTGCATGTCCCAAAATGCTGCTGGAACGCCACAAAAGGAAGTCATTTTTGCATCGGATTGTTACTGGTGATGAAAAATGGGTCCATTACAACAACCCCAAGTGCAAAAAATCATATGTGAAACCCGGCCAACCAGCCAAATCAACGGCAAAGCCGAATATCCATGGCGCGAAGGTAATGCTCTGTATTTGGTGGGATCAGATGGGTGTGCTGTATTATGAGCTGCTAAAACCGGGTGAAACCATCAATGGACAACGCTACCGAACACAATTAATCCATTTGAAGAGAGCAGTGGCCGAAAAACGCCCGGAATATGCGACCAGACACGAGTCAATAATTTTCCATCATGACAACGCTCGGCTCCACGATGCTATTCCGGTTAAGAACTATTTGGAAAACAGTGGATGGGAAGTCTTACCCCACCGGTCGATGCAGAACGCTCTCACTGAAATACGGTTCACATCAGAGCAGAATATCAAAAATTGGCTTGAATCATTTTTGGCTGCCAAGCCGGCGCAGTTCTTTTGGGATGGGATCCACAAATTGCCAGAAAGATGGGAAAAAGTCATAGCTTCAGATGGGCAATAGTTTGAATAATACTATTGTACATGTTTGTCTTAAATAAACGTTCAAATTTTGAAAAAAAAAAAAACCGCACGAATTAGGTTATATACCCAACACTTAAAATTGAAGACGCTGCAACAAGATTCGGTTAATTCGCGGACTCTATTCAACATTAACACAAGTAATCTAATGCGTTCACTTCATCATGAAATAGCGAATGCCGACGATTTCATCGCTCACATATCAAGTTTAAAGACCAAGTTCATTAATATACTCTTGAAACGTCATTCGATAAGATTAAGGAGTATATAAAGCGACCAGTGGAAGCTGAAAACCATCCTTCAGAATTCTTTTAAGGACGTGTTTGTCTATGGCCTTTACAGATGCCAGAACAAATCGGCGTAAATTTTCGAACAACAACTTGCTAGTCGAAATGTAGTTAAATACCTTGGGATCTAGCTATGTATATTTTAACAGACATAGAGATACTGCTTTGGTCGGTGCCAATGGTACTCGATGGTACTCGGTACTCGACGCCACGGTGAAGGTAATCTGCTACTTGACATGCCCCGAATGATACAACGTGAAAGTAATCTATTGCAAGCGATTCAGGGGTTTGAGAGGGTATTAGCAAAAATCGTTTATTCATTTCTTGGTGCAGTAAATAACAATATGAACCACAAAATGAGGGGAGAAACTGCCAGAATGATCTCCGTAAACAACAGTCGAAAGGGATATGATTGCGGATTCACACAATGAATTGGTCACTAATAAAGTGTCTACTACAAATTAATACCATTGACCGAATAGTTTTTGCCGATCTGAATTAATTGAGTAACAAATTCCATGCGAAAAAGCGTCTGCTCATATTTGGGCAACCTTTTCCTAAACTTTGTTAAACAATTTGCAATTCGATTCTCTATTAGCGTATCCACTCTAAACACAATGCAACTATATGCAATAATTGATTTCACAATAAATATTTCACCCGATTCATGCTTATGTAAACAACTTCAAACAAAACCGATTGTGAGCATTTTTTTTTTGTTTTAATATTTATCACATGCTTTTCTCCAAAATCGAAACAAAAATAAAAAAAACCAAACAATCAGCATCAACTTTTATCCCATCATTAAAATAAACGAGCGCGCATAAATCACTCAACCGCCTCCACAAACACCCAATTTTTCGACAATCAAAACTCACTCTTCCCCAACTAATTACCAATTGTATTGAAATCTTCAATAAAAAAAAAATTAAAAAAAAAAACAACACTCACTCCACAAGTATGATTGGGCAAGATACGAAACACTTTCCAACCACTTCTGATCACTTTCAAACACTCCCAACATCCCAATAAATCAGGCAATCCAGAGTTTCAGCCACAGGAAAATTTTGTAACTCAAAACTCATAAACCAAAACCGCCTCGACATGACATTTCCACATTACCAAAGAGCACACTTTGGCGTGATTTGAAAAACCGAAAGAACTTTCACTCCCAAACGGAAGCGCACCCAAAGAAACACTTCCGTTTCGCGGGCAAAATTTTGAATGAATATTTAGAAAACTTGATAAACTGATTTTTTTTTTTTTTGATTTTTTGAAATTTACCGCAAAGCGGACTCGGTCTGGTCGTCGTCTTATCGACGCATTGGAATTCGCGGCACACTCTTCAAATTCAAATATTTACTTGTATCCGTAAGTGAATCGCGTGTCTGTATGTACGAGTTTCTCAAATTTTCAAATTACGAATAATATCGCGGTCATTAAATGCAAATTATCACATGCCTACACACATCTAGATACATGCGGGCAAATGAAGATACTTTATTGGTGCTTCGTGCTTGGTGCTTGGTGCGCCGTGCGCATTTACCAATTTATTTTATTTAAAAAAAAAAAAACACAAAAAAAGACCTAGGAGAGGAACAAACAAACGATAAGGTCACTTTAAGATACACTCAGATATTCAGATACACTCCAACGCAGATGTACTACTACTAATGCACAAATAAAAGATACAAACGTAAAGATACGCCACTGACACTGACCTCGTTTGTTAAGGCTTGTGTGGGGTTAGATTAATTTAGAAGCTTTGGGGGGGGGATACAAACAACAGCGGGCAGAAATCAACTCAGCAACTCGTTCGGAGAGTTAGCCGTGTGAACGAACCGTTCGCTGGAAGCAATATCGTTAGACTAAGTAAGTAAATCGTATCCAACGAGCTATCCGGAGAAACAAAAAAAAAAAAAACAAAAACAAACAAACGAATGGAAGGGGGGAAAAGAGGGAGGCAAAAAATTCTTTCACTTGGCCCTAAAAATTTGGCAAAATTCCATCCATCAACAAGAGTGCCCCACCCAGTAGTACTCGTAATAGTGCCCAAATGACTTTTGTCGACTCTCGCCTGTTAGACACTCGACGAAGGCACTCGCAAAGCATCAAGTATTCATTTCGATTCGATGACATGATTTAATAGCGAGCGCGGCATGTACGCATTTCGTATTGCCAAGCACTGGAATGAGTACGAGTACATACAGTCGAGGGAGCTTTTCATAGGTCTACAGGTATTTGTGAAAAAATTGCAATAAAAACGCAAGATGCTCTACACTTTTGAAAGTGTCACCGCACTAGACAGTATCTAAGACTTGACCACTTATTTCATTTTCCAGGTAAAGATAGTCTGTTAAGAATCAGTCGTTAGGCTTTGTTAAGTGAATTTTTATTCAATAGCAGTTGGAACTGATATCTGCTATAAAGCCTGTCAGCTATACAGCTGTTAGATTTTTAGAAATCATACTCAGTATATGACATGTCCGAAGATACTTGATTTCATTGATGGCCAACTACGTTTGTTGGACCGCCTCAAGATAGCCAACCTGGACCTTCACTATTTATTTGCAATTGAATAATGAGCTATGTTGTCAATATAGTGTAAGTGATGCCACACACAAAGATTCTTTTCAAAAGTCCAGATATGCTGTGTGCCCACGCGTGGTGAAGGTATTACAATGAGTCTTATTCATTTTAAACCTTAAATGTGTCTTTGAGCAACATTTATGAAGATTAAGGAATCTTGCACTACAATATAAGGAAGAGGAACCTTGAGATGTAGTCTGACACTCGAAAAGCGGCGAGTGTAGACTTCTGATTATTTATAGATGTTTTGAAACAGCTAAAAGAGTTCTCCATTTTCATAATATCTATCAGGTGCAGTCTGTAGATTCGCATTGCAAAAACTTGTATTAGGAATTGTAGAAATAATCTTTTTGCGCCTGCTGTGGATGCGTTTAGTAGCTTGAAATTAGTAAGTCTTACTTTGCGAGACATCATTTTGAAATTTCATCTGAGATTATGAATTGAAGTTGAGTGTAGGCCAGCAAGCCGCTCGGTAAAACGTTACTTGCCCCGAAACAGAACCTCGGATATGGATTGATATTTTGCTGGCGACCTTTGATTATCGAACATGGACACCGATTGGTTTCTAACACGTGAAGACCTTTCTATACTCACGAAAAGAATTTCTTCAGAACGCCAGATTCATTCAACTTGAGACAGAGACAGAGCTCATGTTTGGACAATATGGAGCTTTGCTGATGAGTATCTCACGGAAACCAATAAATCTGTCTTACTCTACTCTGTCAAGCCAGAAAAAGGCGTGTGGAAAACCTGGGTACGGCGAAAGCAAACACGCGTAATTGTGATGAAAGATTTCAAAGGTTTCACAGCTTCGGAAACGACAATGACAAGAAATTAATTAATTTTTAAAATTCCAACTGCCAAATGGATTAACACTTTTTTCCACCAGACTTGCAACAAGGTCAGTTAAGTATCGGACTACAGGAGCTTCTTGAAAATCGTTTTCGCAATTGGAGAACAGTGGTATGCTCGTAAAATGGGGAAACCATAGTGCATGACTATCAGCAGGTAACTAAAGGCGAACTGAAGACCGTATTTCAAGTCGTAGGATGGCGTGTAAAAACCAAGCGTAAAGAAAAATATTAATGCAAACAAGTACGACAAAAAGCTTACTATGGAAGGTAGCTCCAAATAACTTTGAATGAAAAGCCTAGGCGGGGATGAGCTCAGAATATGGAATGAGTACTTCGCAATGGTGTCATTTCGCGACAGCGTTTTGAAGAGACAAAGTTCCGAATTACACCGCTATTTGGGCACTGACTAATTTACAGAACCAACGGCAGAAACCCGTTATACTAGTAGAAAACATCTGGTAAATTGATCAATTCACTGAAGAAATTATTTATAAGTTGTCAGAAAAGGGTAATCTGATAGAATGTGGGAATATTATGTAGGCTGTCAAAAATCAAAGAGGACTTGCAGCAACTTTCAATATCAAACAAGTAAGCTCCGCTCTGTGTCCTTTCGCATCGATCATATAAACATCTGGAGGACTGCTACAAAAGGTCTCGCGTATGGGTCACCGATTTCTATCGAATTCGAGAAGATTTGGAGATGGAACGGTAGATCGTGGGTTCAGATCATTAAGACTATAAATGAAGGCTTAAAATGGCTCTAGATAAAATGTCAGACCCGTCAAAGTCCAAAACGGTGTACCACAGGAGTGCATTTTAACATCGTTTAATTTTCTACTGAAAATTAGAATGAAGTAGAGATATCTAGTGGTAAATGACTCCTTTAGCTAAAATATGTGTACTAGGTTGATGATATCTACTTGTTTAAGTATACGATTACGGACCTCCGGAAGATGATCCAAGATTTTACAGCCGAAGCAAGCAAGCAGTTATTTGAGGAAATTCCGCATTATTGGGCAGGAGATGGAGAAAGCTAGTTCTGCTTATCTCAAAGAATTATCTTGAGGGACAGCTTCACGGAATTAAATGTGGCCATCAAAATCGGAAAGTAAATGGTGAATTTTGTAAAGTTCTGGTCAAACCGCATCTCACACGCTGAATTCGACATGAGGGCCAATGAGAAGCCGCTAAAAAACAAAATATGATTGATGTGGCATCAGACTTAAAAGTAACGAAGCACGCGATGCAAAGCAATCAGTTTTCCGGACCAAACAGAGCAACGGGTTGTCCTTAGCAGATGCGCGCTTGTGGCAGAGGATAAAACAAAATTAAACACCTTCGGAACCATCTTCCGTGTAACATAAAAATGTCCCAATATTTAGAATTCCAGGGCATTTAGGTCAATAGAAATAACTTTACCGTTGCAGTGTACAAACTCTATTACATGTTAGAACGTCTTTGTATAATAGAAAAGCAAAGTATCTGGATCAATTTATTCATCAGAAATTACTTTGAGAATTGTTAGAATCAACACATACTCGTTATATTAAAAACGAGTGCCTTAGGATTGACATACTAGACCGATACTTGTCTTAATCATTCACCTTTTGCTGGATTTGAGTACACAAACTAAAGAAATAACTATATGCAACATGGATTTAAGATATTTACGCTCACTGTAACTACATGCGAAAGTGGCTTTTAGTATAACACATATCTGACGTACGCATTTTCATTGTCAGATGCAGAATATGAAAGAAAAGATGAGAATGCGAGAAAAAAAATCTATAACCAGGGCCTCAGAGAAGAGCTGATGTGTTTACACATTGACTGATGAACATAATGCTAGACTCTTGTGGCACGTACCAAGTGGTCGTCACTGGACAAACGAATACAGCACTAAGAGTGGGTTCAAGAATTAGGAGAGGGTGGTCGTTTATGTGAATGCAAACAAAGGTTAAACTGTTTGATAAATTTGCTAGGAATAAAAATATCTAAATGAGCCTTTAGACTTATGGGCACTTGACCTCCACTCCAAGGACAGTAGATTGACGTTTCTAATGGGAGTGGAGGGTTCTCTTTTGGTTTTCTCCAATGAGAATGTAAATTTGCATTTTGCATTTGACCAGAGAGCAGTGTTGTGGTAGTGGACTTTGAAGGCATCAGCTTCAGAAACAATCAAAATCCTTTATGTGGAATTGTTTTAGAAGTTTGGATTCACATGTGAAGACCTTGGTTTTGACTGATGGGGCCACTTAATATGCTGTTGTGTTCTTTTACGTTTTCAGAGTTACTTGGTCCTGATGGCAATATATCCAGGTTTGCTGTAAAAAAAGAGCACCGACGCCCTGCTCCAAACTCAGAACACACCAAACTCCAGTCAAAGATCGAAAAGTTAAGGTTCCTGGGTGCTCTTTAACTAACTAATTAACTGATCAGCTTCTATTTCACTTAGACCAGCGGTGTTTCCATTTGAGTTTCCATCAAGTCCTGGTGTTCAGGAGGGCTCAAAAGCTGCAAACTGTTGAGTCCGGGTTGATCTGTAGGTAAGTCAATTTTCTCAAAGTAGTTTTGAGGTGGGTTGCTGGTCTGTTCATAAGCAGATGTTAAGATTCCGCCACGGAGTCAACTCTTGCTCTACCCAGCTGGCGAAATTCGTGATATTTTGGACAGAAATTGCTTTAGTCTCGAGGGTTCACTTGTGCTAGTAATTGTTTCTTATTTACCCTCTATAGATATTTAAGGATGCATTGAAGGTTTCCCAATCTCATTCTATCCTGGACAATTTGGCACATTTACAGTTCTTCCTACTCACGCAGCGGAGGTTTTGCCGATTCGTGTTTCGTTACAGCGGGTACTTACTCTATGTCCTGCTTACTGTAGGACAAGATGAAATAAAGGGAATATTGAGAGAGGACGTGTTCCAGTTTCATACAAGTAATACTGCTGTGTTTCCCCCAATTCGTTTACAAAGGTAAACAAATAAAGTCACTGCAAGTTACCACAAGGTGTGTCTTTCTACCAACGACATCTATGGAGAAAGTAGGACAACGGCGTGCATTTATAACAGACCCAAAACCATCATTGCTATGCATAAGCTTGTACAATTAAAATTCAATAACACGCGCGTGCAATGATTCAGAATATGTTCAACGAAAGCACCACCAACAAATTCTGACAAAAACAATCTCAAACAGATTCACTTGCTTTCTCAAAGTAAACTGCCCGCTCGATACAAAAATACACTTTCCTCGGCAAAAAAAGTTCACTAGGTTACGAGGTAAATTTCCATAACTTCAACCAAAACAAAATAACACATCAACTGTAGACAAAACAGTGATTTTCACTTGAAAAGAAGAAAACAAAAACACCGCAACCACTCAACACCACCCCCAATATTACCCGCACTCGCTGTTCAAGAAAAATGTAAATAAAACCCTTGACTCCGAGACCAACAATCAATGCCACAATATCCACCTGAGCACCTGATATCAAAGCCTCAAAAAAAAAAACAAAAAAAAAAAAAACACTAAAACCAACAACACTCTCTGACGTACTTAAAATGTAATAAACATCGCAGCACGATATCTGGATGCGTATGGGGTATCCGCATTTCTCGATTAAAAACTCGCCGCATAAAATTTAACAGTTAATGGAGGTGAGGCACACCTCCACCTCTTCTCCGTGGAACTGTTCAACAGGGTTCAATAACTTTTTAATTAATCTTGTCGACTATGTATGTTGCATCGACAGCAGAAACTGGGAAATTTAAAACGGCTATCGCACAGATTGACGTGCGTTCAACCAGCAAACCAACACAGCCAGCAACAACAAGCTCAAACACTCCTTAGCGCCCGAACGCCCGACAGTTCTCCAACATCGCCCAACCGATTAAACGCATTCAACAACCTATAACTCACTTAACTCAACATTTTCCAATCGATTGAGCCCCAACCTCTACATATGTCTGTCTACCTGGCCTTATGGTCTGCGTCTTGCTTGCTTGCTGCTTACTTCATCTATTGCTGCTCATTTATCTCTACTCTGTCCATATGCAGATAAGATTCTGACGTGCATTTCTATCTGTAATTAAAACGAAACAGAAAAGAAAAAAAAACCCTCTTCAAGTCCGATCCAGTTTAGCGGCGGAAAGAAAGTGGCGTTTAATTATAAACAACATTTGGACATTTGATCGAGATCATAGATACGATTACGAGTACGATTAAATGCTGTACGACATGTAATTTGTATCTGTGCGCAAGTAAATCGCATTCAAAAACGATTGCAACTTTCTACTACTCGTATGCTTGTGCGTGATTTTAGAGTTTCCGAAGTATCTTTGCGACAAAATTCCCCTCTTCACAACTTTGCTCCTTGATTGTAAGACCTCCCGTGATTACCAGTCTCCAAGTAGACTCAAAAGATACCCAGTACAGATGCGCAGATACTGAAATTTTAAGTATTTGTATTTAGTCTTGCATACTCGTATTATGTATGATCTTTGTTGGAACGTAACTCATATGACAATTTTTTGCAATCGCAAGGGTCTTCAGATACGAAATACAAAAAAAGAAGACGGATTGCAATATAGAAGTTGTATTCAAAGTTGTTTTTCGTATCTGAGTACAAGTGTTTTTTTTTTACGAAACCAGGTCATGAAAAGGGAAAGTTTCCTAATATTTGACAGCCATTCGGGCTGGTTTGGCTTGGTATTTTTTTTTTTTAATTTGACAACCAAATGTTGAATACCAAGTGTGATGTTTTAGTTTGAATTGCTGGTTTCACCTTCTGGATGATATTATACATTCATACTGTTGTAGACGGTGCGTTGTTTATCTTTCAGGCATTTTTATAGTGAAATCTTTAATGAGACGTGTTCTGAAATTTAAAATAGATAATTAGAATCATGCACAGTGAAATGGAAATGGATGGAACAAACACGTGAGTTTTGACTGTGATCTTCTTGATCTACATATACGAGTATCTGACAGCTATCTAGCGCTTTTTTTGAAATATAAACACCTCAGAAACTCTTGTTATTGAAGTCAATATCTTGGTGATATCAAAACTTCCACAACGCATTCAAAGCCTTATCTAAGCTACTTCGACATATTTGGAGCTCAGACCGATAAGGACTTCCAAGACCTAGCCAAGGCCTTGACAAGGGGTTTGCTACTGGGTAACTGCTACTCCAGGTTTCAGAATAATTCAGACATCTTTTACATCTATCACAAAAGGCTGCCTTGTGAAAAATTGACAAACTATTGGAGTTTACAGTTTTTTTGACTTTAAGCCGATTAGCAGTCACCTTTACCGATGTGGCTGAAAACTTAATCAAAGAAAAATTTTATGACCTCCTAGAGAGAGCCTACCGCGCCTGTCCGGAACAGATTAGTTGGAAAGCACTGTCTGCGTGAAACCACGGAACCACCATAAGAGCTTCCCACTAATTGACGTTGCAGCATTTCGGAATGCGGTGATGACCAGCACTACGTTTCCGAAACTAAAGATGCGCAATAGAACTTTGCTCCCTCTAGATGGTCGAACCATAAACTAGATCGACTATGTGTTAATAGAAGCAAGAAACCCATTTAGCGTTCTGAATGTGCACACTTCACGACCAGCAAACTCGACTCTGATCATTTACTCATTGCAGACAATTCCAGAGCCTGATTGATCAACAAAAAAGACTTGCGAATTGCGAAAAAAAAACGCTTTAACACGCCTGGAATTACCAGAGATTATTTGGTATGCACTAACCCTAAACTAACTCCAGCACACCTCATAAAAAAGGTATCCGAGACTACCCTCTAACCATGAAAAGATGTCCGTGATCTGATGATGATTGCAAATTCTGAAAGAAGGTAACCAAGGATGTACATTTTAAGGCACTGCAGTGTAAGACAAAAGCAATGTCGGACAAAAGAAAAAAAAAATGTAAACGCAGTCTTCCAGTAGAGTAGCGATACTGCGAAGAACATTCGGTAAGTCTATAGGAAAATCAGGATTCGAGGCCAACACAAACGCTCTTAGAAAGATTGACGAAAGCCTAGTCACCGATTCGCAGGAAATGTAGATGTACTCGTATTGTACAGGGTCTTTCATTAAGCGCTTCCTATCTTTAAATTCAAATAAAACAAAGTGTGTATGAGATATCATCGAACGAGTACCATCGTTCAAATATCTGCCGCGGCTTCTCTGGGTGGCGCGCATCCGAAATGGCATGGGTTATGTTGGCTTTGAGGGCCGTTGTGGTTTGTGGCTTATTCGCATAGACCTGCTACTTCAGAAAACCTCACAAGAAAAAGTCTACCGGGGTCAAATCGCACGATCTCGGTGGCCAGTTCACATCACCTCCACGTGAGATGACCATGCCATCGAAACACTCGTGCAGAATTTCCAATGTGGCCTGAGCTGTGTGGCACGTAGCGCCGTCCTGTTGAAACCACATGTCGTAGGTATCCGTATCATCCAATTCAGGCCAAAAGAAGTTGGTAATCATCGACCTATAGCGCTCGCCGTTGAAGGTGATTGCCTGGCCAACGTCGTTCTCAAAGAAATATGGACCGATGATGCCGCCAGCTCAAAATCCACACCAAACAGTGACTTTTTCGGGATGCATTGGACGCTCTTTGATCTCATGTGGATTGGTATCGTCCCAAATTCGACAATTTTGTTTGTGGATACCCGTTCCAGCCTCATCACTGAAGATGACTTTCCGATGAAAATTAGGGTCAGTTTCCAACTGCTCCAGAGCCCATTCAGCGAACACACGTCGTTGTCTACGGTCGTTTACCTTCAGCTCCTGGGTCGGTTGCATTTTGTACGGGTATAGGCCCAAGTCAAGACGCAAAGTTCGCCAAGATGTGCTCTATTGACGCGAAATCGACTGCCTCTTATTCTCCTGCACAGATCTCAGATCTTGCGATTCGTCGACGTACGGGTGTTGGTTTATCGTTTACTGAACCAGTGGACTCAAATTTATCCACCACATTGCGAATAGTTCTCTCGGTAGGACGATTATGGCGACTGTAAAAGAGGCGAAGCGTGCGGAACGTTGCCCGAACAGAACGCCCATTTTAATTAAAGAATTTTATCATTTGCACGTGTTGTTGAATAATAAGTCCCTCCATTGTGATTTGGCAAAACAGACTGAATAAATGACAGCCAATTTGACAGACCAACAATATGACCGCAAACAAAATTCGGAAGTCCCTATTGACAGAGCCTGTATTTAGGCAGAATCTTCAGCAGTTGCTAAATCGGCATAAGAAGTGAAGACGAAGTTGGTGAGGCTATTAGAAAAGCCGTGAGATGATAACTAACCAGCAGAGCTACAAAAATGCCGAGGTGACGTTTTTGGAGGCTATATCGCACGAAAAACAAAGTATGGGTGGACAAAAGTATGGCCGATGACTGAAATACAATGCTATGCTATGTCTTGTAAGACCTACAGAGGTATATCCCTGCTAGATGTTACATATAAGATTCCTGCAACACAAAAATCGGCAAATACCAGTGTAGCTTCCGACCTGGCAGATTGACTAAAGACACAATTTTTACGCAAGGAATTTCAAGTTAAACTTACTACTTATTTATCGAATTAGGGATTAGGGGTTAGTCCAGCTAGGTCGCATGTGATTCAATGTGCAGTTTGGAAACAAATGCTCTCAGCTTCGAGTATTCTAAAACTAGTCTCAGAGGAAATGAAGGTAAAACCAATTACAAGCTGTCAATAAACAGGGACGAATGCGCTTACCGCTAACAACAAAGCATCACTGTGGACACAAGTATCTTCGAGATATGTAATTATAGTGTTTGTCTACCTTGACGTACGAATAAAACTAAAATGTTGATTCGACGAAGACTTCCTCTGGGAAAACGCTGAAACTTCGATGTGGCTAAGCAAATACGAGTATGTTTGAAAGCTCATAAATTAAAAGAAGAAATGGATTCCCCCAGTTACATTACACATACGGTGCCGAGTACTATATGACTGGCCTGAAAGCAGAACAGATATGGAACATTTGGTATATTTGCTGCTGTTCGCCAAAAGGACGAAAAGTGAAGAAGATATACCACGAATGCTCTAAAAAGCCAAAACACGTCGACCAAACTCGCATCGACTCATCGAAAGAATGGATGCAGGAAAGAAGATTTGTGAGTTCCAGACAGCTCCAGCTGTTCTAGACGACAAGGAAAATAGAAACACCGTTTAAAGGACCAGGAGTTTGAATTTGCCAGGAACTGTTCTAGCAAATTGGAAACATCGTGACTAGGATCTAAGATTTAGTTATTGGATTGCTTATTAAGCGACGGCACTGCGTACTCTGTGATGAACCTCAGGTCCAAAAATTTTGAAGTAGCTCAGGGTACATACGGGGGTAGTCCCAGAAGGACCCGACCTAACAACGAAAATGGGAAAAAATATGTTTATTTCTCTAAGTAGTCTCCTTTTAGTTCAATACACCCTTCCCAGCGATGTTCAATAGCTTCGATACCCTGTTTATAGTGAGAATCGTCGACCTCCTTTACTATTGGCAAATCTCTTACCACCTAGAAATTTTTTTTTACAATTCTCAAATAGAAAATAATCCAAGGGGGCTTAATCTGGCGAATAGGGTGCAAGAGGAAGCAATTTGAACTTTAATTTATTGAGTGAACTGGTGCATTGTCTTGATGAAAAAAAAAAACGTTTTTTCTTCGCCAAATGCTGCCGTTTTTCTTGATTTCATCTTTTAAACGCTGCAATAAGTTCGCATTGATTGTTTTTCCTTTCTGTAGATAATCGATGAAAATTACCCCACGGGCATCCTAAAAAAAACTGACGCCATGACTTTGCCTGCAGATTGAACTGTCTTCGCGTTCTTTGGAACCGATTCTCCCCTTTGAGTTCATTGTTTTGACTGTTCCTTCATCTCGGATGTGAAGTAATGGACCAATGTTACATCCATGTTTATGAAACGACGCAAAAACTCGACCATATTGCTGTGAAACTTTACCAAACACTCGATTGAAACATCCTCACGACACTGTTTTTGTTCCATTGTGAGTAATCGCGGCACCCATCTTGCGCAGAGCTCTCTCATGTCCAATTTTTCAGTCAACATGCGATGTACAGAGCTCTTTGAAATGCCTATCATATCTGCTAGTTCACGCACTTTCAATCGTCGGTCATCCAATATCATTTTGTGGGTTTTTTTTTTCAACATCTCTGGTGAACTCACCTCATTTGGTCGACCACTGCGATGTTCGTCTTGGCAACTCGTACATCTTCGCTTAAACTCTGCCACCCAATATCCAAGGAGCAGAATCCAGTTCCCCATAACGATGAACAATTTTTTCCTTATTTAAAAATTCATTGAGAGCGTTCATTATTGATGGCTGCCGAACAAATACTAAACAACATAGCGTCGTCATTCTTTTTAAATAACAGCCGCCATCTATACGTCAGATCGGGTACTTCCGGGACTACCCTCGTATGTACATAGTTTGTACGCATTGGCAACCCTCAGTGTGATAGCGCAGTAGACGAACTTAATTAACCGGACGTTACTTTCATACCCCCCTTGACTATGTATCATGTAACTCAGTAACTACTCCAAGCCATTTAAAATGCTCTTCGTCAATAGCTATCCAATAATGTAAAGGTTAAATTCTCTCCTTATAATAGAGTTCACTTTTCAAGAGTTGTTACCACAACAGCCAGTCGTCCGCATCCTGGAATCGGTTGAGGCAGAATTTCCCGTATATGATGCTCTATAGAATCGGACCTACTACTCAGCCTTGTGGCACACCACCAGTTACCCCGTACACCATAAATTCCGCGTCCGACTGATAGAGAGAGGTTATATTTTTCCGAAGATAATCCGGTGTGTAAACTCGGAAACAACAAGGTCTGCCTTCTAAATCCGGGTGGGGCTTTCGTTATTATCATGGTCGATACTACACACTGAATGACTCGAACTGGAACCAACTTCAGACTGCTATAATTTCCAAACCGTTCATAACAGCGAGCTCAAATTTTTACACATGACAGACAATTTTATTATTCACAAGCCTTTTAAAGGATTTGCGTCTCAGTTGTGTTGAAAAATTTTTATCCGCGATGGAATTCAAACGTGATAGTGTGATTGCTTTATATTTGGCTGGAAAACCACAAGTAGCTATCGTTAGAGCACTCCAGCACCTCAACGTAAATAAATCATTTGTGTCTCGAACCATAGCTTGTTACCGTGATACTGGCAGCGTTGCAAAACGCTATGGAGGTGGTCATAAAAAACCAGCAACATCGGCAGAAATGGTTCGAAAAGTGAAGGCTCGAATTGAGCGAAATCCGTGTCGAAGTGGAAGAAAAATGGCCCGTGAGCTCAACATATCGTTGGAACGGATGCAACACATACTGAAAAATGAGCTTGGGCTCAAGCCATTGAATTTCCAAAAAGCACACGATCTTACAACGCAACAGAGAAAAGTTAGAGTCGAAAGAGCGAAGGAGTTGCTACGCTTGCACGAAGGTGGTGAGTTGCCGAATTTGGTTTTCTCCGATAAGTCGCCATTTGTTATCGAGCAATATGTCAACAAACAAAATGACCGAGTTGACTTGCCAGAGAGGTCCTTCGAAAATGTACACCTTCGGACGGCCACCAGAAAGCAGGCAGCACCGATGGTGATGGTTTGGGCCGCCATAACCGCCGATGGTCGCTCTCCGCTCGTATTTTTGGACCGTGGCGTCAAAATTAATGCGATCGTATACCGTGAAACTGTCTTAGAGGCAGCATTGAAGCCTTGGGCAAACAATCATTTCGGTCGGAGACCGTGGACATTCCAACAAGACTCGGCACCGTTTCACAAAGCGCGCGTCAACCAAGATTGGTTGAAAAACAATGTTCCACACTTCATTTCTTCGACACAATGGATTGAAAATTCTCCTAATGCAAATCCGTTGGATTTCTTTGTCTGGGGTATTTTGAAGGCGAAGGTTGACACTAAAAAATAGCAAAGTTTGGACCACCTCAAACAAGCACTTCGCCGGGAATGGGCCAAAATACCGCAGAGCCACTTGCGTGCAGCGTGTGAGGCTTTCTTCGGCCGTCTCAAGGCCATTATTCGCGTCAAAGGTGGACATATTGAAAACTACTGATACAATTTGAAAATTGAAAAAAAAATATAGCATTTTAAAAAGTTTTAGTCCGAGTAAGTCACCCTGTATATTGGGTCTACAGTATATTGTAAGCCACGAAAACAGTTTTTGCATTCCAAGAGATCTCCAGCTGTATCAATTATTGGCAGAAATCTATTGTAACTTATTTGCTTAAAAGTTTTTCCAACAGTGTAGGGGACACTCTATCCTATAATATTACAGTTCCTATCAATACTTTCTATGGGATTTCCTAGTTGGCAGCAGAATAGTTATTGGTACCTCTTAGGATAAGAAAAAAACCCCACACATGGACAGTAAGTTTTTTGGCGATTTTTTGATTTACCATTCATCGCGGTATCTTTCTGTCACCGTTTATCTGTATTTAAGCTCTTAAATACCGGGCACATTGCCGATTGCGCACGGTAACCAAAGATCTCTTAAGCAAATCCACTTGCAAACTGGATGCATGTATTGTGTGCTAGTTGCAGTCTTTCAATCTGCCAGAGATCGCTGGGGATTTACTTGGTATAAACCATTTTGAGCAGCAAATTGTGGAGTTGAACACTCCTTCACTTCTGCTCTATACGAGTATTTTCACTCGTGATGCATGATTTCTAACTTCCGACACGCGCTATATACGCCCGTTCTCCACAATTTGAAGTGCCATTACCCTTTGGTCTACTTCACATTAACTCTGAATGAATGAAAGTTTTTTTGCGCCACAAAAAAGTTCATGGACCCTCGTTTAATCGATTTTCCATAAAATTCACTCAAAAATGACGGCACGAAAAATTTTACCAACTTCCGTTTATATACATACGAGTACAAGCAATCCAGAGAGCCAGAAGGAATACGCGCCTGTCCATCCATTTCAAAAAGGCCAATTTTCAGAAAATGGACAAAAAAAATTCCACAGCAAATCAATGAGCAAAATTTAATTACTTGTCCAACTGTCTGACTGTCAGCCCACACACGAAATATCTTTGAATGTGTTTTGTGTTTTTTTTTTTTCTTCTGAGTTTTGATTTCCCAATGAAAATAAATATTTTTCTATTTTTTTCGAGATACAATATCTGTACGTTCCACAAATTTGTGTGCGCTCAATGGTGTGGGGCAACACGACTTTTATCATTTTTTTTTTATTTTTTTTTTATTTTTCGAAAAGAATTTTCCCTCCCAGCCTTGTACGAATATGTACGAGTATATGGAGATGGCAGTGACTCGGGTAGAACAACAACGAAATCGTGGAATTTCATAGAAAATTTTCAATTCTATCTTGTTTTCATAGACTGTAGTCGGACGCGTCGTAGTCGTTTTTCACTGCTCCATGCTATGTCAACCATGTGGAATTTCTAAAGCTTGTTTTCGCAATTTCAAGAGAAGCATCCCATCCATAGCATACGGTAGAAGCAGTAGTAGCTGCAGCAGTAGCAGCAGCAACATCCAAAGCGTAAAGTACTCGTAGAGTATATGTAGAGGGAAAAATGCAAACAATCTACATAGTATCTATCTATTATGGAGGCTTTGATTATGTCTTTGGATAAAATGAAATGCAAGATGCACGCTAGCGGTGTAAATGTCGTTTGAGGTACATACCATATAAGAGTACGTATACGTATCTCATAGAAAGAAGATCCCATGTGTACATATTGCTGGAAAGGAGAACTCAGATTGTATCTATTGACAAAGTGTCGCTCATTAAGATTGGATGAAGGGGGCGGAACTGACACTGTGCGGTGGGAAGATTGTCGTTTGCATAACAATTGTGATTGCAACAAAAGTGCAATAGAGATGATTTATTGTAACGTTGTTTTGTGTAAGCTGAAGGCTGCGGGCTGCGGGCCGGAGATTGAAGACTAAGGACTGAAGCTGCTAACAGATTTGTTACGAGTATGTAGGTGTAATAGGAGCAATAACAAGGTAAACGATATCGCGATTATTCCCCAGTATACTCGTACCACTTGATTATGGTTAATGAATAAAATGGAAGTTGTTAGCTTAGGAAATTGGTTGTAAACTGAAGTGATATAGTATAGCTTGCCTGTTATGAAACTACGGGTCATTATTTTGTTCAGTTCTTTCAATAAAATCAAGGAGGTTGGTACTAGATTCTTATGTGATACCAAGTCCTACATGATTCAAAATTCTAGTCAGTCAATCTACGAGGCTCTAGCAAGGAAAATTGTATTGAAATTCTATTCACGTTTCTCACATAACTTTCTCCCTTCTCCACCCCATTAACGAAAAACTTTAGGAGCAGCAAAAATTCGGTAATTGCTTTTAAACAACTTGCTCGGAGCAAAGGCAAATAGGAAGCAGCGACGGGAGATGGCTTGTGGAATGTACTCGTAATAATTCTGGTGCCGACGAATGTTGGTTTTGAATGTCTGAAGATTATGATGGGAAATGAATTTGAGTTTGCAAAGTGCTTTTGCGACATTAGGTCGAACATTGCGATGTTAGATATTTTCGGGTCACACCTAGTTCATTTCCCCGTTTCATTTGCAATTTGTTCGAGCTATCGACCGATTTGTCTATGTGATAGCTGACTTTTCAGAGGAGTTGCCACTTGATTTTCGTAGGATTAAGTATATTCTATCTGAGAATGATTTGATTGATGAATACTTGAATGCTTCAGTTCTTATAATCGCAAAACCTAGCGAACTTGACACGTGAGTTAGAAATGTTGACATAGCTTTCAAGTTTTGAGCGACATTCGGGTCAAAAATTCCCAAAGATGCTCCTAAAACAGGCTTTAAGTTTGGCTTCTTTAGATGGAATTTGGAGTCCATTGTGGCACGGCATGTGAGAGAAAACTAGACCGGACTTGGACGCCTAGAGACGTATAAACTCTTTATATAGAGAAGCAAGTGCATGATGAGACAAAAGGATGACTGATGGTAAGGAGGGGTCAATGATACAGTACAAGCCTATGGGTGTCGATATGAGAGGGTGATTGAAGCAGTTTCACACCCGTTTACGCTAGCCCTTGATAAACTGTCAGTCGATGAGAAGATAAGACTGGAGAAAATATTATCGAATTGGTTTATATTTTGCAATCAGTTGTGGGGAGGAAACGAAAGTAGGATAGAAAGAACAGCGAGATTGAAGCAATCTACCTACGGGAATGTTCTGAGTGGTAGACGATTGTCAAGTACTCGAATCGTGTAAGAGGAGGTATCTTCTTAAATCGACCTTCAGGACAATTAGTGTTGGTATCAATAAAGCCAGAATACCTATTCGTGACAAGTAGTTCAGGTTTTCAAAGATGCAATCCTCAAAAATAGCCTAATTCGAATTGGGAAGGGCTTGGTCGGTGCAAAGGTAATGGATAATATTGGGTATATAACTTAATTGCGTGCGGTTTTTTTATTGATTTGAAAATTTGAACGTTTATTTAAGGAAAACATGTACAATAGTATTATTCAAAGTATTGCCCATCTGAAGCTATGACCTTTTTCCATCTTTCTGGCAATTTGTGGATCCCATCCCAAAAGAACTGCGCCGGCTTAGCAGCCAAGAATAAATCAAGCCAATTTTTGATATTCTGCTCTGATGTGAACCGTATTTCAGTGAGGGCGTTCTGCATCGACCGGAACAAATGGTAGTCAGAAGGGGCAAGGTCTGGGCTATAAGCCGGGTGGGGTAAGACTTCCCATCCACTGTTTTCCAAATAGTTCTTAACCGGAATAGCTACGAGGGGCCGAGCGTTGTCATGATGGAAAATTATTGCCTCGTATCTGGTCGCATATTCCGGGCGTTTTTCGGCCACTGCTCTCTTCAAACGGATTAATTGTGTTCGGTAGCGTTGTCCATTGATGATTTCACCCGGTTTTAGCCGCTCATAATACAGCACACTCATCTGATCCCACCAAATACAGAGCATTACCTTCGGGCCATGGATATTCGGCTTTGCCGTTGATTTGGCTGGTTGGCCGGGTTTCACATATGATTTTTTGCGCTTGGGGTTGTCGTAATGGATCCATTTTTCATCACCAGTAACAATCCGATGCAAAAATGACTTCCTTTTGTGGCGTTCCAGCAGCATTTCGAACATGCAAAACCGTTTTTCGACGTCTCTCGGCTTGAGTTCATGTGGAACCCAATTTCCTTGCTTTTGAATATATCCAGCTGCTTTTAAACGTTTTGAAATGGCTGCTTGAGTGACACCCAACGATTCTGCGAGCTCTTCTTGTGTTTGGCAACAATCTTCATAGAGTAATGCTTCCAGTTCTTCATCTTCAAACTTTTTTGGCTGCCCAGGGCGTTCATCGGCTTCCAAGCCAAAATCACCACTTTTAAATCGTGCAAACCACTTTTGGCACGTTCGCTCAGCTAGCGCATGTTCACCATAAACTTCCACCAAAATACGATGACTTTCGGCAGCAGTTTCCTTCAAATTAAAGTAATGAAGAAGAACTCCCCGCAAAAACACTTTTTCAGGCACAAAGTTCAACATATTTGAGTGAAAAAAAATTATTGTTGTTTACGCTTCAAATGAATGACATATACTGAAATACAATACAAGTTACGCCATCTCTTAGCAAACCGCACGAATTAAGTTATAGACCTTTCCTCATCATCCCTACAGCTTCTACAGAAATCATTGTAAGGAACTATCATATTATTCTCCAGGCGTGCCATCAGGTTGCAACCCGTTGCCACTCACACAATAGGGTTATTTTGCTCTTCTTCATAAAAAGTATACTCGTACTTTTGGCATCAAGTTTTATGAATACCCTTATACAGTTGCCAGGGCGCGGGCGGAAAGATAGAAGGAGGAGAAAGGAAAGTTTGTGATGTAGTGGTTTGAAACTCAGGTGTGTTTGGTTTCGATATTGACTCTCCTGGGGTGGGAGTCCGAATAGGACGGAGAGATTTTTCTTCTCTCGGAATGTGAGGTTGTGAATTTTAACGGTTGTTTTGTGCTTGAAAACCCTACAACAGCCAAATCTACATGTCAGCGTTATGCATTCACAGGCAGATTTTTCTGACTGAGTTCCAAATTACACAAATGAAAACTTGCTGTGGCTAGGATTCGAACCTTGACCTTCCGAGTGAGAAGCGATAGCTAGCTCCACTACACCACGGCCACCCCATGGCCTGATTGATTGATACAATTGGAGCGGAGGGTTTCTTTCTAATATCAGTTAGATGAAGACAGCTGCCTAGCTACCTTCCTTGTTTGAATATAAGACGACTATCTTTGGAACTACGAGTATGTAGTCCGCTTTGTTAGGGGTTTTAATAGGCAGAATGCTTATGTGGTCAACTCGAGAGTAAGTCCACTTCTGAGATTCTCTAAGGCTGGGCATTTAGGGGGGGGGGGGGTCCAAGGACGCCTGCAATACATTAAATATTCTTTTTTTCAATATTGTCCATGACCACGATTTCGTAGAATATCATGGGTCTGACACTTGCTATGTACATATAGACATCGCCATACAAAAATTTGTAGACCCCATCTCGGACTTAGAGTTTCCTTGCACAATTCTGAATACTCAGCCTCCAACTAAGTTCACTAACTAAGAGTTGTACATAAGTGTTTTGCTTCTTTAAATTTAAAAATTTTACAAAGTTTAGCTCTTCGTCTAGGTGCAGTTTTAACTGGAACTCTATATTTTTCATGAATAATACTAGTTTTGTCTTAGAGCGGTTTACGTCAAGTCTAGACGTATCTGTCCACATAGATAATTAGTTCAGAGCGGATTTCATGAGATCCCTTCTAGTATTGTGAAATTTCCCTAAGAGAGCAATCGCAATTTTGTAAGCAGAGGCTTTATTTAGCCTTACATTCCAAAGTAATGGTGACAGAACTATCCCCTGAGGTATCCCGTTGTATACAAATTTTTAGTTCTACTCTAATTTACGCACTATTAATCATTTTTTATATCTATAGGTTCAAGCAGTTGTCAACTTTTGACTTAAGGAGTGCACTGGTAATATCCTCTACCTATGCATTGTTTAAAGTCCCTTGGATGAGTATTCCCGAAGCCTTTAAAAGCAGTCAGCGTGTCTATTATCTACTCTGATTTCTTGGCTTGAGGTTATGGTTTGGGTACTAGAAAAAAATCCATTTTGTACATATTTAGCATCCTTGATCAGGTGGAATTGTGTGTAGTTCATCGCAATTTTAAGTTAAAATGCTGCTACGTTTTCTGACAGCAAAGATCCATCTTCAAGACCTGAACGTCTGTTAAAGCTAACTTTTTGTTTTTAACCTAATCCAAAACGATCGACGGGTTTGTTGTGGGGTTATTTGGACACATTCGTACGACAGCAGACTTTGTGGGGTCATAGCATACTGTATGCCTAGGTAAGAGGCCTTTTCTTCTGTTAAAGCGCAAGCCATATTTATGGCTTATATTGCGTCAATTTCAACAATGAGTTAAACTCCAGGCTGGCATTTAAAATAGTGTTAGACATTATTTACAATATTTAATTTCTTTACTTGGACGGAAATTCTGCCCTAGATTGCGTGATTATTTGTTCGTATTCTAGTCCGATGCAGTTCCATATACAAATTTTATACACCATGCGCATACCAATATCTCCATACGTCTGCTGTCCAATTTGCCTATGTAAGAACGCAAAACTGCGCAATTTATCTTTGTTTCATCGTCTGCATTTCGGAGAACTTCTCCCAAAACCCTCCCTCCACAATCATCTCCCCGACTACTGCATTAAATAGAACATGCTACGGCTGTCAAGTTGAGATACTTTACTTCTCCTTTCCAAAACGTTAGATGCAATTTGGCTTTTTAGGCCAATCGTTTCTGGTGGCTAAACATCACAAACTGTGTGCATCTACGTCTGCCGTAAAAAATAAAACCAGTCAGCCTCTGGAACTGGAATGTCGTGTGTGTGTTTCAAGTCCCAGGCGCTACTCTTTGTATCTTCAAAATTCAATTTAATTTTGTTGTATCGTGCTGTGAGTGTCTGGGATATTGCCTTCATTGTCCTACATTCACACAGAATTATATTCAGACAAAATGTCTGTCCAAAAGAGGAGGACACAATATAGAGTGTGCAAGATTGTTCAGTGCAATTCAATTACATATAGTCAAGCGCACAGAGGCAGGCAAGAAGCCTTCCACTTTTCGTAGAGTCTCTAACCATTTACTTGCGTTTTTTTGTGATTTTTTTTGTTCTCCTTTTATCGCTTCAAGTTAAATCCTTTGAATTGTGTGAAAATAGGCAGCGAAGCTCTTTTTCAAATATTTTCTCGTATCCTCCAGAGAAGTTCTTTTGATATTTTGTCCTTGACAGGAGAGAATTACTATTGAAATATGTGTAGATGTGCACAAAGGGAGAAGAAATATGTACAGATACGATTTGGTTCGTGGTGGCCTGAATAACTATGTCAGCCTGGTCTAATCAGGGAGTATGCGAGTTAGTAATGGAATTTTTTTTTCTGGACTAAACGAAGTGGGTCGAACCCTTCTGTTACCGTAGAGGTCGGTAGATGATAGATAGCGAATGACTTTAAGACAACAAATCAACCAAGATTTACTCTAATTTCTTCGTTGTCAAATATGGTATGCCACAGGGTAGTCGTTTTGGACTAATATTTTTTTTTTTGCCATCTTTTGCAAAAGTAAGAATGTACGTGCATAGTCCGACGTTTGGCATCTCGCATAGTTCCATCAGAATAATATTGGATCTACAAGTAAGTTTCCAGCGTTTGTCAGAGATGGCGCCACCAGTGGATCCCGGGCAGAAACTTATGAGGCGGAATGTATTGGTGAATCGATGTGCCGCGAGTGGTTCAAACGGTAAGTGGTAATTTTGGAGTTGAAGACAAAGATCGCCCCGGAAAGCCGAAAAGTTTTGAAGACGAGGAATTGGACGCTTTACTGGATGAGGATCCGTGTCAGATTCAAGAAGAACTTGCTGCATCATTGGGCGTCACGCAACAAGCCGTTTCCCTGCGCCTAAAAGCACTGGGATTCATTCAAAAGGTTGGAAATTGGGTGCCGTACGAATTGAAGCCAAGAGACGTCGAACTGCGATTTTGCATGTCCGAAATGTTACTGCAGCGGTATAAAAATAAATCATTTTTGAATCGTATTGTCACTGGTGATGAGAAATGGATTTATTATGATAATCCTAAACGCAGAAAATCGTATACAGAGCCCGGCGAGCCCGCCCAATCGACGCCGAAACGAAATATTCACGTGAATAAGGTCATGCTCTGCATATGGTGGGATCAAAAGGGTGTCGTATACTACGAACTGCTTCCGAGTGGTGAAACCATTAAAGTACCATTATATGGAACCCAACTAATTCGTTTGAAGCGGGCATTAAAAGAAAAACGGCCAGAATATGAGACCAGGCATGAGTCCGTCATTTTTCATCACGACAACGCTCGGCCACATGTTGCGGTTTCGGTGAAAAACTATTCGGAAAATAGTGGATGGTAAATTCTGCCTCACCCGCCTTACAGTCCAGACTTGGCACCATCTGACTACCACTTGTTTCGTTCGATGCAGAACGCTCTTACGGGAATACGCTTCAGCTCCGTAGAGGAAATCAAAAATTGCCTCGATACGTTCTTGGGCTCGAAAGGCGAGAAATTTTTTTGGTCCGGAATTCATAAATTGCCAGAAAGATGGGGGAAAGTTGTAGCTTCCGATGGACGATACTTTGAATAAAGCATTGTAACTATGTTTTCATAATAAAACTTCAAATTTTGGAAAAAAAAACGCTGGAAACTTACTTGGTTGTCAAACAGGTTGTAAGGCGATTGCATTCACACTTCAAAGGCTACGTGAACTTGATTGAATTGGGTGCTTGGATCAGATGATTGTTGAACTGCTTGCTCTTATTACTACTTTTAGGAAGCATTTTACAAATGACTTGCACCAGATCAATTCTCCACCTACCACATCGAATTAAAAAAATCTCTTCCACCATTAAAAAAGAAAAACTACAAGATACAAGATGACCAAGGCTGTAGCACTAGAAGCATATTCCTCAAAATCATGATAATCTCTTTCAATTTGGTGCATAGTTTTTTCTCTTCCCAGCTCCCGACGGATGCTGACGTCTCCAGAGATGAAGATGAATTTGATGCGTATGGCTTCAAGGGTATTAAAGTGTATTTAGCGGAATGGTATGCCATTTGATGGTGTATCTCGGGCTCCATTATCATTCGAAGCAATGGTCGTTTATTTAGTTAAAAATAGGAACTCCGAAGGAGCTCCATTTATCATGGTACATCTTGTTATGGGATAAACGAGACGTGTACGAGATGGAGTCAGTGATTTGTGGCCACAGGGGCTAGAGTTGATCTTATAGGTGGACAATAAATTTTAACTAGGAGTCGTACGAGTGTAGGTTAAGAAGTGACAGGTGATAGTTTGTTTAGAGTTCTGAAAATATCTCACGTTCTAGTTTCTTTTCTGTACTTTATACGTTTCTGAACTTTTTTTTTTTTTTTTTTTTTCTTTGTGTGTTTGTCTGCTTTATGGAAATTCTAAACATGAAATGGACACCAGTTTTAGTGTATCTTATTACTAAAGATACAACTATTCGTACTTGTATCTTCAGATACACAGAATATTTGCATTTATAGCATTGGCACGCATGAACTAGTAGATCTGGATGCATGCGTATGCTAAAAATATCTTAGCGATACATTACGCATTCAATTGCAATGTGTGGAGCGCGCACTTGTGTAAATATTTTCGAAAGTGAAGTATAGCAACAAATTGCTTAGGCCTGGGACAGAGGCAAGAAGGAAAGAAAATAAAGAAACCACACATAGTGCAGCAAGTGACAAGACTTGGAGAAATGGAGTGCAAGAAACTATAAACCCGAGGAACATAAAGAAAAGAAAAATAGAAGACTAATGGAATTGCAATAAATACAAGTCGTGTACGTGCGGCCAAATGAATTAAAGTCGAACTGGTGATCCAATTTTATTTGTCGGTTTAAGGGAAGTAATTGCTGAGAGAAAAGGGTCAAATTACATTTGAACAGGAGCATACATATGTACTTATCCATATATAGATACTTATACTTAGCAATCTGTTAGTTGACGAGCATGGCTTGCTCGCTCATTCAGTTTTTCGTAATAAACCAAAGTTCGTGGGGGTGTTGCTTTTGAATGGTTTTAGAGTTCGATTATTCAATTACTACTCACTAAAAATTTCAATCTTCGTAGTAGCAGTAACAGTCTTTATAAAATAAAAGCTTTCTGTAAGGGACCTATTTACAACCCTTTCAGCAGTCCTTTAAAAATGTCGTCAGTATTTTCAAAGGCCTACTCTATATTTTTATAAAAAAAAACAAAGATGGTGAGTTTTCAGTTCAACGAAAAAATTCTTCCTCCACAATATAAAGGCAGAAGCGTCACGAGAAGGTGTAACAATCTTGAAGTTAATGTCACATACGAGTGTTATCAATGAAAATACAGTGGAAAAAACCCAGGCTTAGCACATCAGCTCTATGATAGATAGGAGTCTCAGCCAAGGCCCCAAAGGAAAATAATAGCCTTATCCAAATATAAGAACTATAGCAATCGCTTCGGCTCGCTGATGGAAAGGCTGCAGAACATATTATAAAAACCATGGCGATAGCATACGGTTCACTGACTTTTGTCAATGTCAGTTGCCTTGCTATCCGTTGTCGCAGGAACAGTTGAGTCTCAACTGCATTGCAGTCCACTCAGCACTTGACAGAGGTTTTAGAGTTTTTCTTCTAGAAATGTGAAGCTGACAGGCTTTGGCCCGGACAAACATCTCAAAATTGATTGCGTAAAAATTTCGAAATGCATTTGCCAGAACAACCAAAGAAAATCGACCAGAACCACCAGAAGACCAGACCAGAAGAGCCAAAGAAAATCGAATAGGGATAACACATACCGATGTGTCATCTCTGATGACGGTAGCAGCGACCAAGATATAGGCAGCACAATTGGAAAAATAAAAGATGCGTTTGCAATGCAGCGAGGAAATAGCGATGTGCACAGTATCAAAGCCAAGCTGCCGCTGGATGTACGATTGGCACCGACAAAAAAAAAACACGAGTAAAAAACACGAGTTTTTGTTGGATAGTATTTCAACATCTGAACGAGTGCTTTATGAAAATTACTTGCCAAAGCTAAATACATATGTCAAGATCAGCTTTATAGGAGCGCATGCCTCTACAAAGAGGAAAGATAGTGACGTCAAAGACATCTTCCACGAACTCCTGGTCAAAACGGTGAGTAGTGCCCTGAGTACAATGTCAAATTGGGATTTTATCGCAAAGCTAAGAAAGGAGGGCATATTCGGTATACTGTTGGATGACATAGCCTGACAACACTTCGAATACCAATTTCAGGCTAAAAGACTTTGCGGCCGGACAAAATTCGTGACTATACAAGTTTCTTGCGTCTAAATATTCATAAGAGTTCTCCCGTTATGGGAGATGTCCGAACGCTCTATTAACTCGGGTTATACAGAAGCTGGACTTTGCGGAACAATGCTGAATCCTGAACATCCCAAAGACAAAAAAAAAATTACGTCTAACAGTTAAAACAACAAGCGATCGCCAGAGACTTGCCGATTTATTCTCCCTTAATCTCTCAATAAATCCTACGCCTCCAGCATCCAGTACGAAAGACAAAAGGGTACCTCGCCAAAAAATACAGCGTCTTTTCTGTGCTGGATTTCCTTGGGACACAATGAAATCCTGGAGTCGACGCGTACCGAAGAATAAGCAGCGAAAGGCGAAGCATAAAATGACCAAAGCTGCTTGCCAAATCTACGAAAAGACAAGATAGACCATTCGGCAGGCTATATAACGACGAAAAGGATTACAATTTCGCTGCCATACAGGAAGGACTATCCAATCTGAACGATTTTTTTTTTTTTTTTTTATAATCGGCGCGCGCTAAAGGGGTTTTTGTACCCTTAAAATGTTCGTACACAGCGCGGGCGAAGGAAATTTAGGGAGGAAGAAAAGACAGGTACCGATGTACATTGTTTTTAAATGTTTGTAAGTTATAACGACCAGGAAACTCAGAGATCGGCAGGACATTCCATAAGCGAGTTGTAGGGCTTAGGAATGAATCACGATATTTTAGAGTACGTCCAAAAATAGCCTTGAGGGTATACTGATGGGTGTTCATAGCGAGGCGGGTGTTAAGGTTGAAAGTTTGAATGGGCGGAATGCTACTGGCGATTTCAATGGAGCATTGGTGGTGGAAATAGCGATAAAACAGAGTAAAACTGGAGACATTACGTTGGTGTTCGAGAGTGTCAATTGATTGACTGATATTAATATCACCTATGAGTTGTATCGCACGGTTTTGAATCCTATCTAGCAGGTGCTTGGATGTTTTAGGAGCACCTGACCAGATGTGGGCATTGTACTCCAATTTTGGACGGATGAAAGCCTTATATAATGTGGCCAGATCAGAGGGGGTAAATAATTTCTTACATCGCTTGAGGAAACCTAGACATTTCGCAGCATTTTTGGCGACATCGAATATATGGTCATTCCACCGTAAGTTGTCACTGACACACATACTGAGAATGGAAACTTTATCGGTTTCGACGATGCAAGTGCCATTCATGGGTAATGGCTGGGTATTTGAATTTCGCTTTAATGACAGCAGACAGCAGATAGCATTGAGTTTTGGAAGCATTAAATTCCATTCGGTTGATAGTTCCCCAATTGGTTTTGCTGTTAATATCGGAATTTAATGAGCTTAGCATACGCTGCCATTCCCGTTCTACAGCCGAAGAGCAGGGACGTGAGTCCGGGAATGAATATGAAAAGCAGAGAGTACTGTCATCAGCAAAGGAATATATCGGATTAGAAATAGCAAGCAAGAGATCATTAATGAAGATTAAAAAGAGTGTCGGAGACAGAACGGAGCCCTAAGGCACACCAGCATTTATTTTGTGAATATCACACTTGAAACCGTCCAAGACAACTTAAAGTGAACGTTCCGAAAGGTAATTTCTAATGCATTGAAGAAGAGAGTCATCGATCCCAAAAGTACGCATTTTCGACAAAAGAGCCTGATGCCAAACTCCGGCAAATGCCTTAGAAATATCAAGTGCAACTATCTTGCTTTCGCCAGATTGATGTACGCTTTGGTTCCACTTTTCGGTGAGACATGTCATCAAAACACCAGTGGACCTGTTGCTACGAAAACCATATTGCCAGTCATTGAAAAGTTTTCGTGTTTCGGGATATTTCATGAGCTGGCGGTTTATCAGCGTTTTCATGACCTTGGAGAGAAAGGACGTAAGTTCAATGGGTCTGCAGGAGGAGGGAGAAGAAGATTCGCCTTTTGTAGGGACGGGCTGGACAAATGCTGTTTTCCATCTGCTCGGAAAGAGTCCTAAATAGTAGGATTGACGAAAAAGCTTACGCAGTGGTTTTGCCAGCGAGGAAGAACATCTCTTCAGAAGAAGGGGAGATATACCATCTGGACCAGCGGATTTATGCATATTGAGATATTTAAGTACTCTTGCTACTACACGAGTGCGAAAGTGGATTCGTCCCTCCACTCAACCTCCACAAAGAAAATAAAAGCCATACCGAAACTTAAGTCCAACAAATCTGAGGGAAATGATCTGGTTAGAAGCATTTTTTTTCTGTCCGAACAGAGCAATCAATATGCAGATTAGGAGCATATAACAACTCACCTGCAAAATATTATCCAACGAAAATTTCCCCAATGAGTGGAATATCAGCATTTGGGTCTTAAGAAAGAAGGCATTTTAAACTGCCGCAACTACTCGTGTACATATAAGAAGGTACAGATCTCCTAGACATATATCGGAGATTTTATCGTCTGTACTGTGTTAGAGTCCTTGAAAAAAACTTTCGAATTTCAGACCGATACACGAGTTAGTGTATCGACCTTAAGTCAGCATATGATAGATACAGACGACCTATGGGGCAATGTCTAATTTTGATAATCCTTCTGTGTACATAGGATGACGATGGGTAATGCTTGGTGCTCCATCCTGGTCGGTAAAAACACCATCGAAGCCTTTGATATCATTCGATTTCCTTAATATCTTTCTTGAACAAATTGCATAAGACTCATTAGCCAAAGCCAGAGATATTGGCATAATCGTTAAGACGCAGCGTTCGAAGCTTCTAGGTCTAGCATTCAGCGAGGACAAAACGAGCCACACGAAAACATATACGAGAACATGACGCAATTATTTTTTGCTTTGCATTTATTTTTAGAGTTAAGTTTCGAATATATCCTTGACCTAGTGAGACTATGTAGGCAGACCCCTCAGAATCATCAAGGCAATGCCATACATAACATATTTTCTGTTCCATTATGTATGTACATAGGAACGTCCATCGAAGCGTTACTCAGTTTGCATTCGGTGTCATGCCAAATTAAATAAGCAAACTCCATACACTCAAACCGAAATCCCTCAAGCAATCCTATCTGTGGTGTGTTATCTTTAAGTCGTTATCCGTGCAGAATTCTGTTTTCACAAAATGATCGATTGCAGTTTCTGTAACTACTTCTTCCAGGATGCAGCACTATATAGATACTATGTATCCCCATGTCATTTTTCATTCAAATCAATTCTTGCATCCGAAAAAAGAAAACACTACCTCATAGATACGTCAACGAATACCCGTTCTCTTAACTGTCTCCTCTAGCCGTTGGCTTAAAAGGATGTTGACTGCGCCTTGAGCACGGTGTTGTTTTGAAGCTTCTTTTTTTCTTACTTTTTGCGGCTGTCGTTGGCATTTCTGGTGGGAGATTATGATGCGGAAATCTGGTCCAACAGGACTACGACTCAAAGCCAGTTATCACACACAGAGTGAGAGCTAGGCAAACAAGCCTCGAGACACTGCAAGTGACAGACAAAAGTGGATTAACTTGTTTTCTATTTGGTGTCGTTGTATCTACAGCGTATACATTGCATATCGAGTGTCGACCATCTATGCTGGACTAAGGCCACTGTTTGTATTTGTATCTAAATCTGTAAAAATACACTGCTAACAGAATGCTACTCGTAGATATACTAATATGTATACAAGTATCTACGTTTATCTGTTGCGCATTTTAAGTGGAACGAATACGAGAGACTACATGAAGCTGACGTGCGATGAATTGATTTCGTCTTGGATACGCATCGTCACAGCGTAAAAGACTGATGGGATTCACTTTACCTTTTTTTTTTTTTTAATTTTTCGCACAAATACGAGCATTGAAGTGAACGCTGTTTTAGGTGGCAATTAAAAGTGGAGAAGATTTTTACTCGTATTCTATGTCGAGATACCGTAAATGTAGTACTTTTAAGACAAGTTAAATAGTTTCTAGGTTATATGGTATTGTATGTAGTGTTAATTAATTATGCGATGGTGATGGCAATGACGATGCCAATGTGGTTAATCTTAATCATTTATACCGGCAAAAATAAATGGGTTGTCAGGTTTAATTAAAAGAGGGTCAACCTGAAGTACGGTACTGTAATACGTAACAGGGTATCTACCAGACCAAAGGAGATAGAGAATCGGAGTTTTTTTTTTATCAAAGAGTAATTAAAGATATAAAATTTTCTAACGAGATAATTTTAATGAGGAATTGCGAGGGTGTTCCAGTAATATTTCCAAGTAATGTAGGCTTGCCAACTGAGGTGATTACGGAACCTAAATAGCTTTACAGCCTTTCCAAGGCAAAAAGCGTATCAGATAACCGTTGGATTAGACAGACAGAGAAAATTAGTTTATTTTTAGAAACAGAAATAATAAAAATGTGAAATCAAAACAGACTCTGATATCACTTTGAGGCGAATAATATCTAGAAGAACAATTGGGAACCGAGGATGGGTGAAGACCTGCGTAAGGTATTTTCAATGAATGAGGGGCTTTAATTTTAATCTAACCGAAATCGGGTTCCTACAGGTTTCTGATTGGATCTCTGGCCATTTAAAGGCCAGAGGACTGCTTTAAGAGATGAGACGTAACTTGACCTCGAATTCTGACAGGGAGTGGTATTTAAGTTTTAATGATTTTCGTCACGTACATGGCAGACCTTGCGCTTATGATATTACTCACTTTAATCGCTTGTTCACTTATGAGTTTTAGGGCATCATCCTTACATAGAGTGTAATCGATCCAATGGATCATTCTCTCATTAAGTTGTTCCTTGAAGAGGTAATTTGGCGTGAACTTTCGGAGTATCTTTCTCCGGCAGCGATTTACTTTACAATTTCTTTTTGACATTTATGGTCACTTTTGAAGTACGAGTAAAGCATACGTTCCTTGGCATCGGTGTGATTGCATTATGCAACCTTAGCTTTCGATATGTGGCTCCTGACACTTAATTTGGTACGAACATCAGTTGAGCAGATACTCAAGAAAGTTAGAAAGATTATTCTCATGTTCTCTCGACCTGTTGCTCTACAATGCTGAGTTCCTTTTGACCAAGCACTCTGCAAGACAATGAATTAGCCCCAAAAACAGCACTGATGACAGTATTCAACGTTGTCAAACCCATTTTTTGACCTCAAATTCTGCCGACAGTTTACCTTTATGCAGCACGTGACACTCTCATTACTCTGCTTGATTGAAGTCACGGGACTCCGAACTTTGACAGTTGATAGCGACCATATTGTTGAAGCTACATCTGCCGAATTGGCTATCATTTATTCAGTCTGTTTTGCCAAATCACCATGGACGGACATAGCCTTAAACAACACGTGCAAATGAAAAATTGTTTTATCAAAATGGGTGCTCTGTTCGGGCAACGTTCCGCGGCCTTCGCCCATTTTACAGTCGCCACAATCGTCCTACCGAGAGAACTATTCGCAATGTGCAAGATCTGCCGAAAACATCGCCGCTGTCCGTGAGAGTGTGCAGGAGAATCCGAGGCAGTCGATTTCGCGTCGCTCACAAGAAATCGGCCTTCCGCAGACCACAACTTGGAGAATTTTGCGTTGTGACTTGCGCCTGCACCCGTACAAAATTCAACTGACCCAGGAGCTGAAGGTAATTGACCATAGACAACGACGTGTGTTCGTTGAATGGGCTCTGGAGCAGTTGGAAACTGACCCTAATTTTCATCGTAAAATCATCCTCAGCGATGAGACCCATTTCTGGATGAATGAGTACATCAACAAACAAATTTATCGAATCGACGATACCAATTCACATGAGATCCAAGCAAGAGCGTCCAATGCATCCCGAAAAAGTCACTGTAAGCGATACAGGTCGATGATATGGACACCAACGACATGTGGTTTCAACAGCACGGCGCTACGTGCCACATAGCTTACGCCAGATTGGAAATCCTGCACGAGCGATTCGAGGGCATGGTCAGCTCACGTGGAGGTGATGTGAACTGGCCACCGAGATCGTGCGATTTGACCCCGTTAGACTTTTCTTGTGAGGTTTTCTGAAGTAGCAGGTCTATGCGAATAAGCCACAAACCACAGCGGCTCTCAAAGCCAACATAACCCATGCCATCGGTAAAATTCAGCCTGTTTTATGCGACAGAGTTATGGAAAATTGGACATTTCGGAGGCGCGTCGAGCGATGTTATATTCCATACATAATGGCATCGATAGGCCTTTTAAACAAATAAAAAATTTCGATGATATCTCACATACACTTTGTTTTATTTAAATTTAAAGATAGGAAGCCCTAAATGGAGCCCTATATTTAAGATAGCATATAGGCATGCCATATGAAATCTCGTTTATTCATTGTCAAACCTTCTCTGCAAGATTAAGCAGACCTTCCCATGAAGGCCAAATCAAATCAAGTCCTGTACCTCTGTTTGGCTTGAGTTTTTTTATCGAGTTAATGAATTCATCCTTGCTGGGAGGTGTGATTCGAATTTTTGGAATTTTAGGCGTCAGACGTGTAAGGCCGACGAACTCGCCGAAATTGGAACCACTCTACCTATTCTTAAGGGTAGTATCGGTATACCAATGGCCACGTGCAAACTAATATTAAATCTAAATACTAACAAAAGAACAAACCTTTGCATGGACTGTTGGATCAACATGTCTAGCGATCAAACAGACCTGGCCAAAGCTGGATTTGAATCGCTCTAAGAGTTTGATCTTTCTAAATAGGAAACATCTCAGCGCCATCATAGGTGTCATCACTGGACACTGTCTTATAGGCAAGCATGCCAGAAGGCTTAGCGTCTTTTTAAATGATTTCTTCAGAAGCTGCATGGACAGGGAAGAGGAAGAGACAATCTTCCACCTGCTCTGTGCATACCCAGCTCTCTCCCAAAGAAGAAAACTCAAGTTAGTAGCTTCCTTTTATAATGACTTAAGCGATCTAGAGAATATAGACGTTAACAGTCTCCTACGCTTCATCATTAGCTCAAATTGATTCCAAGTAGATAGGTCTTTCCAACAGCCACTCTTACCTAATCTAGCCTAACCTAGGCTTCGGACTTGGTCTTTGAAGCAAAGTTTCGTTCACAATGTTGAACAGCATCAAGGCGCGGAAAGTATTCTCTTCATCTGAACTAATCGTCGTCGGAAACAAGGGGAGATCCGTTCAAAGTTTTCACAGGGCGTTGGTGTTAACTGTGATCCCCAATCAGCACTTTGCGATTTTGTACCGGATTCTGCTGTTGTTATCACTTTTTGTTGGCTTGTTAAGTGGAAGGTACCTTACGATTCCCGTCATCCGAATGCCGTACAGGGACTCGGGTTCGCTTTTATGCACTGCAGGGATCGCTCTAACAAGAAGTTTAAGTAGTTTGCATTCTTCGATCCTTTTCAGCTATCAGGTATATCTACGTAAAATGGCTTCACCGCGATATTGCCACAAAATTTTCCACACCGAGAACGTTTTTCAAAACTCTCCAGTGCTCGTTTATGTCGTACTAAGTTGCTGATTATTGGACGGCTTCTTCGTCTCCTGTGTCTAATTTGGTTCTTCAAAGCATTTTCTATTTGCTTCTACGAACTGTAGTGGCGGTTTCGTTTCGGTTCAAAGTCGGTTCCATATCTGTTTCGGATATTCAAGAGAGAGCTTAGAAATCGCTACCTGAAAGTGATGAGATCAATTTAAGCGGTCATGGAAAGTCCTGCGCGCCTTTGAGAGGAACATCTTCATCAACTTTTCATAGCTGTCATAGCGGACAACAAGGCCATAGTGCTCTCCGATGAAATATCGGGGGTACCTTTGCATTAAGGTCTCTCCTTAAAATTACGATGTCCCCATTGTATAATATAAAGGACATGTTGTAATTTACTGTAGACGTTTTCTATGACTTACTCAATAGTTGAGCTCATAGGAGCATTAAGCTGTATCGTCGTGAGGTTTCCTAACTTTTTCCTGAAACTGGCCTTTCCAGGGTATGTGGCCTTTCTGTGACTTTGGTCTTTCCAAGCTCAGTCACAATTTTGTGTAGTTTTTCTGAATAGAGGTCGACAGTGTTATCTGTTGAACACTGGAGCTTGTCCGTGTCGAATACTCATTTCATAATTACAGAAATCTAGGATTGTAAAGACCCCCATTTCCACAGTGCTAAAGGCTTTCCACATTCAAGAAATCAATCTTAAAAGTCAACAATTATCCCGAAGCATGGTATCTGTTTCGAAAGCAGAATAGCTTCAGTTGCACAGAAACCCAGCAAAGTCCGATGACACCAAAGAAGAGTTGGTAGGATAATCGTATTTCGCACACGGATTCAGAACTTGAAACAGACTTACGAATTTGCAGTGGAGCGACATATTTCACAACTCAAAATGCTTCTGACTCCGGCCAGTTGTAATCATCTCTCAAACACAAATCGCTATGAAATCAACCACCAAACGTACCAGTTAATCTGTGATTTAATTTAACCTCAAAGTCGCATCTCCTGACACAAAAATCAATTATTTACATCAATCGGCAATCAAGCCAGCAAATCTAAGACTCATTTCGTACAAATAATAGCTGCTACTCAAAGCCCGTTCAACTATCATCCATCATCATCGGGGGAAAGTATGTCAATTTCAAAAAAAAAAAAAAAAATACAAAAGTGACAGACCACTGAACGTCGACCGCGAGAGTTTATTATGTCAGATGCACTTCCTTGTTGTGTCAGGGCATACTCGTACTCAGTATCTGCTATCTGTCATCAAAGACAATCAAAAACGAATCGCCCGTCAACCAACAATGGGCCACACATCATATGTACGAGTAGTCTCCGGACTCCGGACCGTTCCTCCATTTCAACTGTCAACCATTACGACCACAACTACGACTACGAATTCCACATATTCTTATCAGGAGGCCAACTATTTTCTCTCTATTCAAATCGGGAGAACTGCGGTATTTCACTATCCGTCGTCTTGTGTTCAATTTTGCGATTCAAATTTATTCCAAATGCATTACCCCCTAGCGAACACGATCGTGCAGACAAAGATATGTGACAGCAATGTGACATAAGAACTCCCACTATCATCTAACAGCCCTCATTCACATCCAGAGGACACTCATTGCCTTTAACAAAAGTCACAAGCTCGTACTTCGTACTTCGTACTCATATTCGTATTCGTATCTTGGTAATTGCAATCGGGGAACCCCTGCCCCAACCAAATCGTCTATTGGTGAGGAGGAATTTCATTCTCTGGCATGGTAATTTCGACGAGGCTTGGGCTACATAGGGGTAGGCATTCGGTCTGCCAGTCTCCAGAATCAACCAGACTTACAGAATGGGTGAAATTTAAATGGAGTGGGTGTGCTGCGGCGGTCGGCCAGTTTGTGACGGCAGGCGGGTGGATATTTGACTGTGGGAGCTGATAAACGATTTTGACCTAGAACCCAGTACAAACCAATCATGTGAGTGATGACTTTTTGTGTTGTTGCAGTCGACTTTGAGTGGTCTTTGTAATGTAATGTGTTCCAGCTTCCCATTCAGCTGATCTATTACGTACTACGCTGGTATGCATTGGGAAGTCGGCAGAAATGTGGAGCAGGAAGATATGGAAAATCGCATATCGATAGGGTGGACTTTGTAGTGGGTTCCAAGAGAATTGGAAGAAAAGAGAGACGCTAAAAGATTGTCTTTGCAAAGTACGTAGATACTTACCCTGGTTTAGTTCATCATTGTCAGATTGGGTTGGACTTTTTTTTTGTTTTTTTTTTTGTGTGTTTGTTTGATCCTTTTGTTGTTTTGGTATCTGAAAAGAACGAAAAAGAATGGAAATTTTATAGAAAAACTATGTTAAGCAGATTTACTTAAACGATTTCATAAGATTTTTATTATTTGATTTAAACTAGAATGAGTTGATAGGCTTTTGCAGGAAGGAAATGAGAAAGGAAATAAAGAAAAGAAGGCTGGAGTTGGGCAGTCAATGTACTTGGGACACAAACTGCAATCTGGTAAATAATACAATAAGAAAGGGATTCAACCCACGCCATCCGTTTAAGTCAAACGTAACAATTCAAATTTAGGCGCGCTAGCTTCATAATAATCTAACGAGCTCACAATCTGTATAGAGTCCGCTTGAAACACTAGACTAGAGTTATATAGTGTTACGTCATCTTTTCAATTAAAAAGCTCGGAATTCAGTTATTTCGCCATCTCGAACAAATAGACGCGAATAATTGTTCCCCTAATCTCTTGTCATCATGCAAAGCTGAGCCCTTAAATGCACGTCACCAGGGTCGCCCGCATAACGAAGAGAAATCAAAATCTATAGAGTTCCACAAGGTATCCATCTGAGACCTGTTCTTTTTTCTGGTTTTCAAATTTGCGAATAAGATGATGAGAAAAGGAAAGCCAACCACAGCATAGAGAGAACTTTTCTTGTTACACAGAATAAAGGCAAATGTGAAACGATAAACTGTAACAATGACAATTTGCATTTAATCCACAACGCCTTTGTTCTTGAGAGTATCTAGGTTCCTCTGATCAGAATTTTGAGAGAGGAATAATGCTGAAAGATCTTTTTAAATCTCAAAGTAGGAGAAGGCTTTCTACGGATGAAATTCTTGGCAATTACTAACGAACAGATTACAGGCAAGCTCCCAGAAAGTGTTGGACTCCTACGAGACCAAGTTTGAAAAGGGGAAAAATAAACTTCAGGAGCGAATGATCATTAAGATCATAACTAACGGGCTTACAGTCATAATTCGTAAGACATGTAGGGGAGACACGAGACGTCATAGAGGTAACATTGGAGGAAATGAAATCCGAAGTCACCCCAATTCCTCCTATCGTACCTTTCGCAAGGTGTCCATTGAAGATCATGTTATGTCCTCAAAACCGCTGGTCTCTGACAATTTACTTGGCATTCCTCTAATAAAAAGATGGAGTCAGACCCAGAGATGCCAGCCTCACCAAAGTTAGCTCTTCTGGGAGTAGTTATGATGCTGATTTTAGTTCAGATCAACCTTCACCAACTTCAAGGCTTCTTCTGTCAATCCAATAGTAAACAGCCAGTTTCATGGAGTTAGAAATAAAAATTGAAACACACTCTTCGTTAGAAATAAAGGAAAACCTAAATTCTGTATTTTCTGGAGAGCCATCTTGACTCATCGACCCCTCCCGACACCCTCTGGCAGATCCTGGAAAAAATTCGAGAAGTTTAAATCGATACCCATAATTTTTTTTATCGATTTTAAGAGTCATGTCTAGTTTTGGCGTCCCTGCCAAACTTATTCGTCTGTGCAGAATGATGATTGAGGACGCCCGCTGCTTCATCAAGGTCGGTAAAGAACTCACCGAGACCTTTTTAGACAAGGTGACGCACTGTCATGTGACTTCTTTAACATGATATGAGTACATGAAAGAATCGTGCGAAACTGACAAGTGAACACTTGAGTCTGTGCAACTACTATCGACATAATCGGGAGAACACAGAAGGATGCCACCGGTACGTTCGCTGGTATTGAAACGGAAGCTGCAAAAATAGGTGAATGAATGGCATGAGGGCAACACCAAGTCCTCGTATATGCTGTCAACAAGAAGGAACACACAACATCGACGAATTGGAGAGGACGTCAGAGACGACAGCTATAATTTCGAGGTAATAAGGGACTTTGTCTAACTTGGCTCTACTATCAATTCTTCCAACATCACCTCACCAAAAATAAAACGCTACCAATCGCTGTTTCTTTACGCTATTGACTAATTAGGCCCTATCCTGAAAAACTAAGGAGACTCTATGTAAGACCTTGTTTCTCCCAATCCTTCTTTATGGCGCCTAAGCATTGATTCTATCGAAAGCGAATGAAGATATCCTCAGTCGTTCCGAGAAAGAAATAGTTTGGATGAGAAGATTCAACGATGAACTATACGAGCGCTGCACAGCGACACCAACCTAGTCAGAAAACTGCGAATGGACACCAATGCTCCGGCCCGCTGAGTCATCGAATCTAACCTGGAGGGACAACGAACAGTAGAGAAAGATCTCACCTTGGATGGTGTATAAGAGGGACCTCAACGGCAATTGGCTAAAGACCGGGCTAACTGGAGAGGCTTGTTGGTTGAGGCCAAGATTCACTTCGAACTGTAGCGCCATCTAAGTAAGTAAGTACGTAAGTCATCTTGACTCATCATTTCTTTCTAATTCCAGCAAAAGAAATAAACTTGCACTGAATTCAAGCCTTGTTATAGAAGCCACTACTTAGTCGCGGGGGTCTCATCTTCCGGATGAACTGGAGAGACTTCATGAAGCTCAACAATAAGTCAACCACACTTCATGACTTTTATGACTCTCTTATCGGTATAAACCTTAGCCTTTGTAATAAAAGAGCCCACCTTAGCTAGTAAAACCGATAAAGGGCCATTGATATTACTCTTGTTTCCTAAAATCTGAGAAATATGATTGAAGTATAAACCACTCTTTCTTGGACCAGAGATACCACCTTTTTAGCCCAAATTATCTTTCTACAGAAATTATCAGAAGATGGACTGGAGCCATTACAGAGCTATCTTCGTCAGTAAGACCCCTTCTCAAATTCGGATGTCTACCACCTTTTTTATCAGCTGGCCTTCAGGAAAAATCCCTGACATCAACATATTGTATAACAAGGATTTCGTGGACTGCTTTCTCGTAAGCGTAGCCATCGTCGGGACTAGTATCGATCATGGAATATCTCAATTCAGAATCTTACAAGGGAAAGCCGACAACAGATAGAAACCTACCGGAGAAACCTCCACGTGGGATTCCTGGATGGGACTCCTCCTTTTCGTAAAGTTTTTTATTTTCCTTGTTTTGAAGAACTTAATGCTTAAATGCCTGAGCACGTGTTAAGTTTTTAGGAAAATGGCACAGAGAGAGAAAGAAAGATTTTTGGGCTCAGTAGTTATTACATTGGGTGGCATCCAACATTTAATGGGGAGACTAGATTTTTAGCGTAATTGGATATGTTGTTGTATTCTAGGCAACCACTCATCTTACGTGAATTTAGTCTTTCGGGTGCGGCTGGTATTGAACCCCGAACCGTCCGATTTGGAAGCCAATACACTACTACGGCCACTTGAGCTTTCGATGCAATCATACCAAGGCCAGTTGGCGGTTGGACGAATTCCGTGACCTTCTATTGGAATCTCACTTTCAGCATTATTCATATAGAGTTATTCAGAGACTTCTTAAATCTAAACACTATGCTTTGACCCATCTGCCACGAAGTAGTTTTATGTTTTTATACGTAACACCCTGTATTTTGTTTACATTTAGAATCAATGACAACTGAACAATGTCAATTGTATCATGTGTATTAACTTCCGGGTGTCAAGTGCACATCATTAAAGTAATCTTTGTTAGAAGAACATCACGTCCGAGTTTTTCTTAAGCCTTTTTCTTTTTTGCCATCTTCGAAATTTATCACGTTATAATTTCGTACAAACATTTGGGGGCCCCGGTGAGATACAGGCTTTGAGTATTTTCTAAAAAAAAAGTCTAACATTTTTAGTTTTGTGTGCATTGTGTGATCACGTAGAATGTCAGAAGATGAACGTGATGTGGACACCAATCTCTCAAAAGAATCTTCATCATCTTTACTTTCAAAACTTAAGAAGCCATATTCTGAGGAAGCTGAAACAACAGCTGGGAAGAAATCAGACAAAGTGCTATCAACTCTAAAAAATTGACGTTCAGTATGCGAGCAGCAAATGAAACGGATAGAGGAGTACCTGACACGTGTTCGAATGGATCCACTTTTTACGTCAGCATTTCATAAATGTCCAAGGAAAAATCGAAGAAAGGGACTTTGAGGAAATCGCAAAGCCCAGTACGTCAACCTACGAAGAAATGTATTACCTAGCAGCTTCAGCTCTAAAGGCTCTTATTGCATAGCAGGATGAGCAGGAAAATCGTTTAATTAAAATCAACACTCAATTAAATTGCCAAAAATTTAACTTCAAGAGTTCTCATCCATAAGATACATTGAAAACCTTCTGGGAAATTGAAAATTTTGAGTCATGAGATGCAAAGCTAAAGAGAGTGCCAGTCACATTTCAGAACAAACGTTTCTCGTTTATAATCTGTGGTATGAAGGCAGGCTTCCGTTTAAGAAAACTCCACTTAATTTCGGATCCTCATATGATATTGGTGTAAAGAGATTTTTGAGTCTTGAAAAGAAGTTTCAAAAAAAAAAAAACAAACAGCTTAAGATACACCCAATCCATGAATAAATTTATTCTTCTACGAGTATCACACATGGAACGAATAGAGCATTTCGACTTTCAGCAATCTCATTACATAATACCGCATAGCTGTGTATTTAAAATGTCTACTTCTGCCTCAAAACTTCGTGTCGTCTTTGACGCTTCATCAATGACAAGCTCTGGAATGTCACTGAATGAACTTTTGATGATGGGCCCTGTCATTCAACCTGATGTTTTTCAGATTCAGGTTTTGATCGTATGTTTTTACATCTCACGTCCAAAAATGTATCGTCAGGTGGCTTTACATCCAAATGACTGACGATATCACTGCCTTCTTTGGAGATCAAATGCGGGTGACCCAATTCAAATGTACCAACTCACAGCGGTGATTAACGGCACAGCACCGGCTGCATTCCTGTCCACTCGAGCACTCCAGCAGTTATTTATCGATGAAGTTGCACATTTTTCTATGCCTTCTAAGTCCATCAAATCAGATTTCTATGTCGATCACATATTGTCAGGTGCCAATAATTAATCCAGTTATTATATTAGTCAAAATATTCATGCAACAATTGTGGCGCTTAAAATTATATTGGGATGATCCTCTCCCGTAAGAATATCTAGCGCCATGGATTAATTTTAGAAATCGATTATATGTAGAAGCTGAATGACTTGAATTCCATGCATTCTCAGATAGCTCTGAAAGTGATTTGATGATCGTTTTTATCTGGATTAAGGAAGGATAATGCAATTGGCAGATAGAGTGTCAATCATTCAAGTAATGCCCACATTTCGCCAGTGGCGACACATATCGATGAAAATGAATCCCGCAGATATTCTCTCTCGAGGTTCGTATCCAATCCATTAGGTCTTACTGATTCAAAGCTTCGCCTTCAATGAATTGTAAAGATATGAAAATAAAATTTGGGATAAAATAATTCTGAATACTGAATGGGATATATTTTACGCTTGTAAAGGAATAAGGTCCTTCGTTTCGCATCCGTGGACCAGTAAGAGCCGATGAGATCAAAAAATCTCTTACAGCTGTTGAAAAAATTGTACAAAGGACATCGTTTATTGCAGGAATTCCTGCTTTAGAAGGGCGTATTTATCTACCACTAAAGATTCGCAGTTAATCGCTTGCTCCTTCTATCGATGACAAAGGTGTATTTAGAGTGGACGCTTGACATTTTCTACGCTGGATTATAATAGCAAAACCAACCCAACAGGAGAAAACCGAAAAAAGTTTAAACGAGACGGGGGTGACTGCAAGCAACGTCTTAACGTGTAAAATTCCAACACGACCAAAAACTAAGGCAAAAAATACTACAGTGTCCCAAAGGTAGTAACAATTTTTGGTCGTTCGTCAAAAATATTAGAAATTCTGCGTCATCCTCCATCCCAACGCTCATTTATAATGACATTCCAGCTGTTAGCTCTTTGGACAAGGCCAATCTGCTTGTTGCACACTTTGCAGACAGCTAAACACTCCCAGATTGTATTTCGTCCCCGACAACACTTGAGTTTATCGAGTGCCACTTTCGCACTCGTGTAGTAGCAAGAGTACTCATACTCAAACATCCACAAATCCGCTGGTCCAGATGGCATATCTCACCTTCTTCTGAATAAGTGTTCTTCCTCGCTGGCAAAATCACATCAATCCTGCTCTTTAGAACGCTTTTCGAGCAGATGGAAAACAGGATTTGTCCAGTCCGTCCCTAAAAAATGGAATTTTCCTCTCTCTCTTCATAGGGACCCATTGCACTTAGGTCCCTTGTTTCCAAAGTCATGGAAACGCTAATAAACCGCTAGCTCATGAAATATCTCGAAACACGAAAACTACTTAATGACCGGCAGTACGGTTTCCGTAGCAACAGGTCCACTGGTGATCTGATGGCATGTTTCACCGAAAAGTGGAACCAAAGCCTACATCAATCTGGCGAAAGCAAGATAGTTGCACTTGATATTTCTAAGACATTTGACGGAGTCTGGGAACAGGCTCTTTTGTCGAAAATGCGTGCTTTTGGGATCGATGACTCTCTTCTTCAATGGACTAGAAATTAACTTTCGGAACGTTCAATTCAAGTTGTCTTGGACGGTTTCAAGTCTCATATTCACAAAATAAATGCTGGTGTGCCCCAGGGCTCTGTTCTGTCCCCGTCACTCTTTTTAATTTTCATCAACGATCTCTTGTCTGCTACTTCTAATCCAATATATTCCTTTGCTGACGACAGTACTCTCTGCTTTTCATATTTGTTATTTGTTCCCGGACTCATGTCCCTACTCTTCGGCTGTAGAGCGGGAACGCCAGCGTATGTTAAGCTCATTAAATTCTGATATTAACAGAATAACTAATAGGGGAACCACTAACAGAGTGGAATTTAATGCTTCCAAAACACAATGCTGTCTTCTGTCATTAAAGCGAAATTCAAACATCCAACTGTTATCCATGAATGTCATTTGTATCGTCGAAACCGATAAACTTTCGATTCTCGGTATGTGTGTCAGTGCAAACTTACGTTAGAATGACCACATACCCGATGTCGTCAAAAATGCTGCGAAATGTCTAAGTTTCCTCAAGCGATGCAAGAAATTCTTCACCCCCTCTGACCTTTACCCGCCCGAAATTGGAGTGCAATGCCCACATCTGGTCGGGTGCGCCCAAAACATCTCCGAATCTGCTAGATAGGATTCAAAACCGTGCGATAAACCTCATAGGTGCTACTATTATCACTCAAACAATGAACAACTTCGAACGCCGACGTAATGTCTCGTGTCTCACTCTGTTTTATCGCTATTTCCGCCACTTATGCTCTATAGAAATAGCCTTTCAAACTTTTAATCGTAACACTCACCTCGCTATGAATGCTCGGACGTAGTCTAAAATATCGTGCTTCATTCCTAAGTCGTACAATTGGCTTATAGAATGCCCTGCCTAGCTCTTTATTTCCTAGTCATTATAACCTTCAAACATTTAAAACCAACGTTCACCGGTGCCTTTCTTTCTATTCGCCCGCGCTATGTGCAAGCATGAGCGCGCGCAAATTATAAAAATTAAGCAAATACCCCATAGTGCTACGATAGAAATCATGTCGGCCCCCAAACTTTACTTATGCATGCAAATATTCTGGCCTATACAAGGAAAAATAATTGATCGATCAATATATCGCAAATATATCTCGTGTTTCCAAGCAAGAACTTCTTACGGGTGATCTACCCGAATGACGTCCCCTTCAACGTCATAGGCATTGACATTTCTGCGATCCGTTTCAAATGTATTTCAATCGTAGACGGATTGTATCAACGAAGGGCAATATATGAGTGTTTATTTGTTTGTCAAGAAAAGCAATTCACCTGAAGTTAGTCGAGGATCTTACAACAGCAACAATCTTGGGTGCGATTGAACGTTTCATTGGCTGTCACGTTTATGTTCTACAATATAAAACGACAATGCTACAAATTCTTTCGGTGCAAGAAATGAGCATTGCACGAACTATTCCGGAACCAGCTGCATCTCAATAGTATTTTAAGCACTTGCTAATCAATGGGCATAACATGGAAAGCTACTCATGCACGTTCTCCACACTATGGTGGCTTGTGGGAAGTCGCCGCAAAGAATTTTGCAGAATGCTAAGCTGAGTTGACTCTGTTCTTAATTCTAGGCCGATTACACATGTTCCTGAAAGTTCAAATGACATGACAGCCATAACACGTAGACATTTCATAATGGGTACAGCTTTGAACGCAATTCCTGAGATATGTTAGATCTTCAACTAACAAATATTAACTGACGCTATTAAAGTTTACAGTGGTACTTGCAACAATTTTAGAACCGACGATCGAGTGACTACCTGCAGAGTTTACGGCGACGATCGAAGTAGGCGAAACATGGCGAGTCGTTATGCATTGGTGACATTGTGGTCCTGGATGATGAAAATTTACTTCATGTGATGCGGCGATTAGTGTCCAATCGGACAAAGATGAAGTCGTAAGAGCTGTAATAACCTCGAAAGGTGAAACAGCGGCCAAAATTCGACGTCTTCCCATTGATTAGAATTTATCCTTTCAAGTTGGGGAGTATGTTACGAAGTAATTCAATGATTTTATACAAATCATTACGAAACACCCTGTATTTTGTTAACGTTTACAATTAAAGACAATTGAACAATGTCAATATATTGTACATATCATGCGTGTTAACTTCCGGGTGTCAAGTGCACATTCTTAAAGTAATCTCCGTTAGAAAAACATCACGTCCGAGTATTTCATATCAACATATCACGTTATAATTTCGCAAAGTCAGTATCTTTTCTGCCAAGCTCCAAGAAAAAAAAAACCTCCGATATGGCTCTATCATCCAACATATTTAAGTATACCAACATTATGAACAGGGATTCAAAATAGTACTTCCATTGCAAGGAGACTTTTAGTTTTAAGCAAAAAGTTGGATAGCCTTCCTTGACATTGAGAAAGCCTCAACAAAATCAAAGCAGAGTATGTAAAATTCAATTAAAAAAGTGTGTCAAATCTGGGAGTTATAAACACAAAGCTAGTAGGATGCTCAGCTCGAAGGGACCAAACGAAAGTCAAGTTGCATTATCTTAATGGACAACAAGTCCTTCTTTATAACACCATTTGCAATAGCTGTATACATAAATGAAGAGGAGAGGAAAATCACTCTACATGTGATATATACATAACTCCACTGCCATCTCATCCTTGGACTTCTTCAATTATATCAGAGAATGCGTCCGAAACAGACACCCCGAGTTTGCTAGATGTACCAGGTGGTGTGACTTATAAATTATTCAGTTTTTCATGCCCTTTATGGCCTCCACATTAAGTGTGATAACATTGCGATCCCGTGGTATCATAAAGGACCTTCTCTGGGATAAATTGACCGGGCAATAATTGTGTCCGGGTTCAGCATACAAAAACCAGGTCGATCATGCACCTAAAATGAAAGCCCAATCCAATCCTCCAACCGAAACAGGGATGCTATGCAAAACTATCGATTTTCGGGTAGAAACTCTCCAAGCACCTGGAGAGGAACAAAATGCTACCATAGTGCCACGAAAACTTCCTGATTCATCTAAGCCATCTATTTGATTTAATTACGCGTGACAAGGTTTCTGCCAGTAAATAAGTCAGAGAGGTTACACTTGTTGCTACTACCTGTTTAACTCTTGCAACAAATATAACATCAATAAACACACCATAACAACTGACTGATTCATAAAGACTCGTCACCTACTCAAAATGATCTCCTGGTTCACAAGTTACTAAGAGTATTTGTTTGTTTATGTTTTACGTCATCAAAACTAACTCCAAAAAAAAAACAACAACACAACAACAACAAAACAAAACAAATTCAGTAACTTGAGTCTGTTGTCACTCTACACAGCCACAAGTCACTGTCAATAAAATCCGAAACTCAGTCAGTGGAAATAATATCTGCTCCCCCCTGCTCTACTATGATAAATTCAACACCATTCCACATTCTTCCTTAGAATGGTGCTGAGTATTGGCAACCTCAGCACAATTCAGTTTCAATCGTAGCACCAAGTTTTATTGTGCAAACGATTACGATGTAAACAAGCCAAGCAAATCGATTAGAATCACCACACCATTACCAAACAAAAAAAAAAAAAAAAAAGAAAAATCACTGACAACCCCTAGTTCGCTCTAGTTGGGGTTGCAAATTTCTTCGACTTCCTTATCTGGAGAACAAAGAATTTCGATTCGATTTACTCATCCTGCGTAGTGGGTCATGTGCTTCATTGTACTTTCCCAACTTTGCCTTATTTATTTTTTTTTTTTGTCTAGCACGCAATTCCACCGTCCAATGAGTCACCATGGAATGGGGTCCACCCCCCCCCCCCCATTTGGAGTTGCCACAAAGCACTAGCATACCAGACCCCCATCATTGATGAATGACGGTCTAGAACAAAAAAAAAAAAAAGGGGTTGTAAGCTAGGCTAGGCTAAGTTAAATGGGAATCTAGTAACCAGGGCGGCAGGTCGTGAACCTTCCTATTCCTTCCTAGTGTTGCTTTCTTCCTTGTTGCTTTTTGTTTTGAAAGTGTAGGCGAAACAAGAGTCTCTTTACTGTTTTCCTTTTTGCGTTTTTGTTTGGAAACAAAAAGAACAAACAACACTCGTAACTTTCACTGAAGTTGTCTTCAGTAGCAAAGCATGAAATAATGACAAACCGAAACCGGAGTAAACAGTTTCGTATTTCAAACTTCAAAACCAGAACATTAAACTATAATTCATGTTGCGTTCTCTATGAACAAATGGCTTCCACGCCTCCTCATTACTCGCGTTTCTTGTTTGCCTCTTTATTTGGCGAAATTTATTAAAAAAAAACAAAAAAAAAACTGTGCTCGTATGCGAGTATATATCACAGATTCAGTAGTTGTCAGGAGACATGAGAAAAGTCCCATGAGTCATTGAAGTTCTATCTGTGTTTCGTCGGTCATGACGGTGGTAGGAGCGTGTTTTCGCGTTATTGTCTTCATAGCATTGTAATTCGGAGGAATTTCAAGAATTTTTTTCTCTAGTTTTTGGGAATAGAATTTCGGTCTACAGACCCACAACCGACAGTGGAGTAGATGACGAACTTTTTGTGGACTGTCTAACTGACTGTTCAGTGATTTACGGAGAAAAAAGTCATAAAAGTCGTAAAAGTCCGGTTTTTTTGCCAATAACTTGGACACGAAAGCTGTATGTGTTGGATCGGAAATCACCAGAGAAAAAAAAAAAAACGTAGTTTAACGGGTTTGGCAATGAAGCAGGTGTCAATGCAAAACGGATGAGAACTTGAAATTGTTCTTGAATAAGTGATTTGAAAATATACTCGTAACATAATATTCTGATTCAGAACGGCTTCTGTGGAAGGCCAGCTTGACCTTGATCACTTTATCTTTGCGGAATGTTTTTTTTATGGGAATTTCAGTCATCAAATTTTGATAGTGTTAAGAGCTCCTTTGAAGTGATAACTGCTTTTTAACACATCAGTAGTTTTTAACAGTGACACAAGGACCAAGCGATGCATCTTGATGAGCTACTCTGCAAAACGTCAGTATCCGCGAACTAAATCAGGGTTTCTAGAGTAGAGATTAGAGTGGACTAACCCTTTTCCTTGAAACCTCGCTTCACTCCTTCGAACCTTTCCCTTTGTAACAGTTGTTCGTCCAAAATTCTGAGAGAGTGATGGGCAGCCATGGGCGCATCAGCCATCGGTGCACTTTCTCAACATCTTGAAAGGACAACATAAATAGGTACGACGGACGGTCAAAAAAAAAAAAAAATATAAAACTCGAGGAACAAACCCGCAGAGCAGGCGGACGGTTTGCTACAAGAGCGCAAGGAAAGCGCTATAGGTTTTGGTTTTTGTGCAAGGGTCCAACACGAAATAGCCGACCCTTGTCCCAAATGTTGTTTTGTCTCCCCCAATGGGTAGTCTCCAGCCTTAAATAGAGCTAAGGCATCCGCTCCATCCTTCCAGATCCTAACCCCTTCACCTTTTGACCCGCCTTGTCTGTTATGTCAGTTGTCGCTTTGGAGGAACGTACAAAGGTACCTATGGATTCTTCCAATCCCGGACTTCTGCCTTTACGCTCCTCTCCACACGGGAAAGACAGAGCCAGGCGGACGGCCTGAAACACTCTGAACATATGATGGACGGCCATATTATTAGGACTATACACCTAGAGCCAGATGGGCGGTCTGGAACCCGGTCTGTGTAAATGAAACATGTACAACCCGCACACGTTGCCTAGAGCCAGGCGGACAGTTGCCTGCAACTCTCTGCAACACACACCACACAACACACCCATAAAAACAAAAAAAACAAAAAACAAACCCAGCAAACGAAACAGAAGACAGAAACAAATAAAACAAACAACAAATTGTACAATTAAAAATAAAATAAAACATAATTAATGTAAAGAGTGGGACGCTATCAGCTATTCCCTTTTCTCCCCCTCCAAAATCTGCACGGAAGCCCGCCGGGTCCACCTTTCATTAGGGAATTTAATTCGAGAAAAGTTTCCTTCTTCCTCCATCACTTTTCAAAAGTTTAATCTACGATCCCTAGATCCTGACTTAGTTCCCCATTCGAAACCTTTGTCACTTCGACTTACTTCAGGGATCAAATTCGGGGAAAGAAGGGGTTATTTGAACCCAAGACAACTCAGGGGAAATGTTCACTCAGGCCAAAGGAAATCCCCAGAATTCGGAAATTTCCCCGAAGATCTGGGTAGTCAAAGTGGCACACTTGAGTGTATGAAAGAGCGGTCTAGCGGTGCCCCAAGCCATTGTTACACCGCTCCAGCTAGGTAGCGGAGCGCTGTACACATATACCAGACATTGGGCCCGCTAACCGAGTAGATGTAATGCACGAATATGTGGGTGAGTGACCAATGGTCTGAGTGGACATAAGTCGAATCAGGGTAGCCACTTCTTGGTTGATCGCAAGAACAACAAACAAGAAAAAACATTTAAGTGCAAAGCTAAACGGAAAGAGGACAGGATCAGGGAACCACAGCGAGAACTGGGAAAACGAGGAGAGAAGGATACCAAGCAAAGCTAAGTATTGTGTAGTCACAGTGTATAATGAGATCCCGCTAGGCTTCCGCCAACGTGAAAAAAAATTGTATTACTCCGTAATAAAGGCCCGTTTGCCTTTCAAGCGACCCGCTAGAAAAAAAAATTTGTTTCAATCGTTCGGGAAGGCGGACGATAGCGGCCCACACTTAAGCGATTTCTACTGCGGCAGTTTTAACTGCCTGGTTCTGTAAACCGTTTCTACCGCTCAATTCCTTTGTGCAAAAAAACGTCCGATCAATAAAGTACCCCTTTATAACGTGAAATTCGACTTTTGTTGTGTTTTTCCATCGTTTTAAGGTTTCGCAATTCCTTCCTAAAAAGATTGCGTGGCGCCTACGGACACATTTGTGTATTTTTACTTTTTTGAGATCTGCGACTTTCGTATATTTTTATTTCCGTTTTTTTTTTTTTAACCATAAACCCACCCCCAGCTCAGCAGCCGAAAGTGGCAGCACTCAACCTGCTGCCTGTTGCAAATTTCCCTTTTTTGGTTTTTTTTCGTTGTTGGCGTTGCAGTCCGCCATTACCGAAATAACCACCACCTTGTGTCGTTCGCGATCGTTGTGTTGCTATTATTTTTAAAGTTTGATTCCTGCCGGCAGACCGGCTACGGCTTAAAAACTAACAACAGTTAAAGGTTAGGAAGTGAAGGAATGGTGGAGGAGATCAAGTTTAAGACGAGAAGTGCAGGTAGTTTGAGTTGACCATACCGAGCATGCGGGTGAATGGTTCGTTGGAACCATAAGAGGTGCGGTATGTTGGAATATATAAGAGACGAGGGCAGCGCGGATTACGAGGGTTAGTGTTGAACGAAATAGAACTGTAAAGGGCAGCGCAATCCACAGAACCAGATAGCAGTCGATGAATGAAGAGAATGTCAGCAACGTCTTTGCGCTTTTCGAGGGTATTCAGGTTAAGAAGTTTTTGATGTGCTCACGATAGGGAAGTAAGATAAAGGGGTCATCCCAGGGTAGTCCACGAAAGGCAAATCGAAGAAAACGACGTTGAATGTTCTCGATTCGGGATATATAAACTCGCTGAAAGGGGGACCACACTTGGCTGGCATATTCGAGAAGGGACCGGACAAGAGTAATATAAAGTGGCCTTGTCACATAAGGGTTGCAAAATTCTTTAGACCATCGTTTGATAAAACCGAGCTTTAAGGATTATTTCGTCAACATGCGAACGGAAGTTTAACTCTCTATCCTATAATATTCAAGGGCCCGAATGGATTGAACCTGGCCTACAGGTTGATCATACAGAAAATAAATTCGAGGGGGGATTGATAGGGCTTACGAGACAAAGTCATAGATTGACATTTAAGCTCAAAGCAATTTTTTATACACCAAGTGGAAAACCTATCGAGGTCCTCTTGAAGGAGAATAGAGTCTTAGGGTGAAGAAATAGTTTTGGAGAACTTAGTGTCGTCGGCGTAAATGGGTAGGGAGAAATGTTTAATAATCCTCTCAAGATCGTTTATAGTTAAAATGAAAAAGAGGGGACCTAAATGGCTGCCTTGTGGGACACCAGAAGTGCTTAAAAACGAGGTTGAGAAGGCTGACCTAAAGCGAAACCTACAATAAGGGTTCTTCAGATAAGAAAATATCCATTTTAACAATGTAGGGTCAAAACCGAGGGAAGACAATTTGAAAAGGATCGATTGATGTGATATTTTATTGAAGGCCTTAGCGAAATCTGTAACAATAACATCGATTTTGTTGCCATTTTCTAGGGCAAAGGATACGAATTCAACTAAATTTGTAGTAGTTGATCTACCTTTCAGAAATCCCTTAGCTTAGAACTTCATATAAAAAACTTTCGAACATTTTAGGTATGTGAGAAAACTTAGCAATGGGACGGTTGTTGGTTACTTCATTCTTCGATAGCTTTTTGTAAACCGGGGTTATGGAGGAGGTCTTCCAAACTTGGGGGAATTCCCCTTGTGTGAGGGATGGATGAAATAGGGAGGAAATTGGGTGCGAACGTTTGGAGGCACACTTTGTGAGAAATATTGCTGGGAGCCCATTTGGCCCGGATAAAAATTCATCATTGAGATTTTGTAACTTTTCTTCGATAAGGGTGGGATCAAAATATTGAGAGAGAGAGAGAGAGAGAGAGAGAGAGAGAGAGAGAGAGAGAGAGAGAGAGAGAGAGAGAGAGAGAGAGAGAGAGCCAAACTGTTGGAATCTTACAATTCAAAATCCAAGAAAGGTAAGTCGACAACTTTTCATTAGGACTAGAGGCACAATGTCCCTAACTGGGAGCCCTATAAGAAGCTCTGCAAAAATGCAGAACTGGATTTTGGAAAGATCGAAGAAATAACGAATATAGATATGTATCTGGAACCTGTGCTCGTTGTAGGAGCACACTAAAAGCGAAATCTGCCCTCGAGTAGCATAAAACAGACATCTTTGCAAGACATTACACTATGATATTATACTATCCAATCAGAAGACCGACTCGCCGGGGAAAAGATTCGACGCCGGACGACTTTCACACTCCTGGGGTAGCTACAGTCTACAGGCAGAATATTGCTCAGAAACTTCCACTCCAATGGTGATACTAGAGACAGCTGAGAGTACTATAGGGTTCCCAAACGTGTGCCCACCTACAAAATCTAAGAGAAATTGCATACAGGAGAATGCAATGACCCAGCACCAGAATAACATGTGTAGGTAGATTATCGAGCCAAAAAATGACAAAAGAAGACCCAGCATAAGAGTAGGTTCCCAGCTCAAGAAACTTGAAAATTCTAGCCAGTGCAACAACTTCTGGTGTTTTTGGGGAAAAACCAAGCAATTGGCTATGCCTACAAACCTGAAGGTCAGACCTTGTGGAACAGAGAAGGAAACTTACATACATATATTGTACTCGTCGAATAAATATAATATCAACAGCTCTTTACTAGGCATGCTGCCGGATTGATAGAGCAAGAAGCAAAGAAGCCAATTTCAGTCCAGTCCAGGCACCCAGTATACGAAAGCGCTGGCACAGCTTTAAAAAGCTGAAAAAACAACAGCTCAAAGAAAGGACAACAATGCCAAGAGGATCTTCGAATCAAAGTTCGAGAGAGCAAGTAAAAACCAATCTTTGAATTAAAGACTAAGTCATTGAGGATGCCTTATCAAGTTTGGAATAAAAATTCCTCATTTTAGGAAGTACGATATTCCAGGCAAGAGCCGTGGGGCCCGTAAGTATGTAAATAACCCCTTCGAACAGGACCACATGGTTTGATAAAGGCAGATCTTTCCCGTCTGACTGTGGCTTAAACAGGATTTCCATTTAAAGCATGCATAGCACAGCAGTAACTTGGACAAAAATTTACTTGTGACGCAGTGGTTAAGTTAGTCGACTAATACGCCAGAGGGTCTGGGTTCAATACTCAAATCATGCACCAAAAAACTGAACAAAATAATTTTCATTCGGCAAGCAATAATACTCATAATACTCAGCGCAAAACTGAGGAGCGTGTTTTGGTGGATTTGAGGATGCGACAATATCAAAGTAAAGAAGACTCATCAGTGCTCGTAGAGCAAAGACAGGAGTGGTGGGGAAAAACATTATCCAACTGAAATTAGCCGCTTCAGGAGTGATCAGGATCTGAGATAGACTTGGACATTAGCCAATAGCCTTCTGCATTTATGTAAATCTCACGCTACTTACCTCTATTTCGCCATTTAACTGTCTGCGGAAGTAATTCTTTGTGATTGTGCGTATTTTTTACCTTCTGCTGAAACTATTTCAGATTTTTCCTGCAACAGCCGAATTAAATTCCTCGATCAAGGCCTTCTTCTTATTCTATTTCTTTCCGAGAAGCCAATGTTCCTCCCTTGTTCTCTGCTCGTACAGTTTGGAAGGAGCTGCCGCCATTTTCTGCAGCGAGACGGGAGTTTTTATTAAGCCACCGGTTTCATCTCTATAGGAGCCTCTGTACTCCTGCTGACAATTTCATTATCGTTCATCTGCATTGGGACTTGCACCATGTCTTGCAGTCTCTTGCAATGTTCTGGCGCCCGGGATATACTTATTAGCCACAACTAGGTAAAGGTATGTTAAAATTACTGATAATCAGGACTTCCTGCCGAGTTGTTCGTTGGAAGACAATCTGGCGCTGGTTCTTTTTTTTTTAAACAAAATACAAATATCACATCCTGAAACATCCTAGTTTTGTCTGGTCAATTCAATCAGACTGTAATTTTGACTGTCTAAAACCTCTTTCTTCCGTTTCCTGTGGTCGGCCACAGTAAAATCATCCTTATCCAAGGCTGTTTGTAACCCAACGGCCCAACCATAAATCTAGAATAAGATCATTCAAAGGATAGTGCCAGCAGTAGGCCACTACGGTCATATGTGGCTGCCATTGGTTTTCTGAGAAATCTTCCGTCACCGCCTGGATAAATACTGAAGAATCTTCAAATCAATTGAGCTCTGAATATGTCAAAGGAGATAAAATTTAGTTATGGAAAGGCATGGCAACTCAGCAGTGACGTATAATATAACGAGTTACCAATGAGTTTGGTTATAGCCATCGAGATAGAAAAATGTCTTGCCAAAAACTCCATTAAGCTGTCACAAAACCAACAACCTCTTGACGGTTTTGGACTCGACATGCGTTCAAAGAAATTCACTATTCGCGAAATACGAAGTTCCACACGGTACTCATCTCAGTCCTGTACTCTTACTACTTTTTTTTTTGTAAATAAATGCCTGTGCTGCTTGTTGAACAACGCTAAAGTATCCTGTAAAACCATACAATAAGTCACCTTCGAATCTGGCATAAATTGACAGCCTCACCTTTAGACACCATCAGCTAACATTTTACTGTTAAGCTCGATCTAATCGTTTGACAGCGATTTGTATCCATCTACTCCGATGAACAAAGCCATTGACTACTTAATTGCAGATTACTATAACCGTTTCTACAACCGGAAGATACCTATGCGTTTTAACTTGTTGGGATCACTTAATCCCCTCACAACGCAGCACTCACAACTGACCAAAAACCAACATACTACACTTGCCTAACAGAGTCTGTCAAAACCAATTCCTAGAGCTGTCCATCTCCTCTAACGGACTAAATAATAAGATGTAATTGTGCTCACAGCAATCACATAAAATCGCCTCGTGACTTCTAATGACGTCGCATCGTGCCCACAAACATTTTCAACTCAAATTGTGGTCGCTCCATAAAAATTGATTGCCACTTAACTTAAACTTACCATATCCATTCTCCCCTCTAATGAACCTGATCGCTGTCGCAATTGCCTCAATAGACTCTGCTGTGCGGAATTATGGCTACAACCAGACCAAAACCAACTCGTTTGAATAGTCACCATTCGCTACTGCCCGGAGTAGTGCTTGGTGCTTAGTGCTTGGTGCTAGGTGCTAGGTGCTCGGTGTAGTCTCCCAATCCAAATGGCGTTGGTCATAACGCTTAGGTTCTATCTTGAGACTATTTATTAATCCACTGAAAGAGCCCGCTAGGTATTCAATTGCCTCGCAACATGATTATTGATGACCATCCAGAGATTGGCCATCTGTCCGGAAAAATAGGGGGCTGTTCACAATACAAATTCTGGTAGAACAAGTGAGATTCTCTTATCTGCATCTGCAAGCATTTTATGTACGAGCAACATTTTCCATTCTCTAGTTTACCCATCGTGATGGTTAAGTTATGAGCACAGAACTGCCAGCACGCGGGTCTCATGTAAAACGTCACTGTCTTCACGAGTTAATGAAGTGCTGCTGATTCACAGTAACATGCGTTCCATAGCTCAATTCGCATCCTCATGCAGATGTGCTGAGATTGTCGACAATTTATTTGACAAATTTTCGCAGAAGCTAGTCGTTGTACGAGTAGTGCTACGGTAATACGAATACCACGCGATTGCATCATTATTTGCGCGCGCAAAGTGCACTGACATTGTGACGGAGGCAATGACGCGATTGTGGAATGTCATTTTGATGCAAATGCTCGTTGTGATGATATTTATGGTGACATATTGTGGGTAACTTTTGCAGTTAGTGGTTCAATGGAATTGGTTACGAGAAATCTCTGAAGATAGACTCTGGCAGCAGCGACAGCGACAGTGCTTGCGCTGATGCATACTCGCACAGACGCTGGTAATGATGCGTTTGGGTGGCAATCTTGGAAAGCCACCAGTGACACCAGACGTGAAATTTATATGTTTGCACGAAAAATTCAGTTTCTATGTTCACTTGTAAATATCGTTGGGGTTAAACATGATTTTCTACTTTAGCATGCCGTTGGAGTGGAGTTGTTTCCAAAAAAATAAATGCGGAAGAGAAATGCAAAAAAAAGACGCGAGCAAAAAGTAACAGGAATTTATGGAAAATAGCCAAAAATACGAGAACTCTGCTGAATTTCCTCAGATCTATCATGTGCGTGAGGTATTTTCATATTTTAAGCGACGTACGGCAGCATCTTTAGCACGGCATTGCATACATTTGTTTGCCATGGTGACTTTTGTGAAGAGAGTCGGAGAACTCGCGCCTTGGGAACGAATAATAGTGAGCCCTTAATTACTCTCGGGCAAATTCCCTTTCGATTCCGTTCTACTAGTCTTCATCAAACAAAGGTAAAGTCATGAAATTAATTCGGTACTTTACTTTTATTCTTACAAATTCCCTTGTTTTCCAAACTTCTGATAGGAAAATCGTCAAGAACTTTACCTATCGAATCAAAACAACCTAATCTACTGGAAGCACCTTTAAATGGGCACTCAGTTCCTCTGAAATCGATTGTAAACCTCCCGCTGGTTATGTATTGTACCTCTTCCCAATTTCTATTGCCATTTCTTATTCCTTTTCTAAAACGATTTTTAAAACACCCTGCTGCGTAGCAACACTTCGAACTCAAAACCGTTCCAATTCCAAGGCATACTCGTTCACTCGAATGGCAGTTGTCATCGTTACATATGACGAAAAAAAGAAAAAGAAAAAAAAAACTACGCTCGTCATGCATTATGCACCCCCCACTGTGATCTATGACTGGGAAAATGGGTTGATTACACTTGTGTGCACTATTTACAGAGAAGCCCTTCAAATTTGGCTTTTAATTTTGTGTAACGGAATTTAAAGGGAGACACAATGAAGAAGGAAAAAAGTGAAAACCATCCAAAGAGTCGTGTATATGCCCTCTTGTCAGGTCACTTGCACTTCCGGTGAGTCGAACTGTGAGTATATGGTATCCTGCTTTTTGATGGACATTGGTCAGCGAATGGTTTAATTATGATTGCTATGAGGGCAACTGTACTTTGCTGACCAGACACGCAATAAAGCCGCCTTTTTGATATTTTTTCAGCACACAAAATTGTTCAGCAACAAGATTCAGCAATACTTCAAAGTTGAACCGCGTACAATTCTTAAGAAGGCTTTTGGTCCTAAAGTGTGGTATTTGTGCATGTAAATTGGCTGAGTCTTAAATACAGTTTTCAAAGTTGGTTATGAGTGCCAAAAGTTCAAGAGAAAACGGTGGCATGGTGTACATTTAGGTCGAAACGTCATCACGTTGATGTTTTGGCAACAACATAACATGATGCAACTCGGGATGCGATTAATGGGAACTTGTAGAGTTCTTTCTGTAGTGATGTCAGTTTATGAGATGTACGAATAAGTAGGGTTGAAAGTTTCAAGGGTTGCAATGGTCTAAGTCTCTGCTCCGAAAATGAAAAAAAAAATTAAATTTTCAATGAAACAATCTACTCATCGAATCAAGGGCAGTTCTTTCATTGCAATTGGCCTAAAATTGTCTTTTCTTGTAAATGAAACAACGCAAACAAGTCTTTAAGATACTCAAACTGTCTGGAAGGAATTTAATTTTAAAGAATGTGGAAGGAATTTGAAATTACCATCGTATGAGGTCCCTAGAATGACGTACTAACTTGATCAAAAAGTTCCCGGAATGTATTCAGAAAATTGGAAATACACGTTTATTCCTCTGAATCTATATTTTCCCCTTCAAAGTAATACCCATCGACTGCAACACACTTATGTCAGCGCTTGATCCAATCCTCGAAACATTTTTTATATTCGGTTTTCGGTATGTCCATCAGTGCTTCCTGCGATTTTTCCATTACTTCCTCTCGGCCGCTGAAACGCGTTCCCCGTAGTGGTTTCTTAACTCGATCGAACAGAAAGAAGTCACAGGGAGCCAAATCAAGTGAATTCGGTGGCTGCTGGATGGTATTTCTTGCATTTTTCGTCAAAAAATTACGAATAATGATAACACTGTGCGACGGTGCGTTATCATGGTGCAAAATCCACGAGTTTTCTACCCACAATTCTGGTCTCTTTGTTTATTGTCTGGTCTTCGGGTAAAAATTCATGATGCACTACACCGTTGTAATCCATGAAAACCGTGAGCATTGCCTTCATTTTTGACTGAAAACGACGTGGTTTTTTTGGTCTCGGCTCATTTGGTGAACGCCTGATGTCTGGATTGCGTGTCGTACTCATAAACCTACGTCTCTCTCGTCTCCAGTAATGATCCTTTTGATGAATGTGGGATCGGATACAGCCTCGCAAATCATCTCTTTTGCGACGTCAACACGGTCTCTTTTTTGCATGAAATTGAGGTCTTTTGGCACCAACTTTGCTGCTACACGACGGAAACCCAAATCATTAACCAAAATGTCTTGGACGGATCCATAGGCAATGTTCAAGTCCTCCGCTATCTCTCTGATGGTTAATTTGGAATTATTGACCAGCATTTCTTTTACTTATCAATGTTTTCGTCGGTTTTCGATGTCGATGGTCTGCCACTGCGTTCATCATCTTCGATTGATTCACGACCACTTTTGAACCGCTCGTGCCACCGGTAAACGACCGTTTTCTTTAGAGAATCGTTGCCGAAACACTTTTCCAACATTTCCAACGTTCGCGCACCATTAAATCCGTTTTTGACGCAAAATTTAAAACTCGTACAAGTTCGTTGTTGCAAATTGAAATCCATTTCTAAAATTGTAAAAAATCGCCAACACACGCAGAGATAAGTACATCTACATCTTGGCTACGTAACTTTTGCAAATGTCAAGCTATGACGCTAAGATTTAGAGGGAATGTCAACAGAGAATTTACCAACTTAACAAAAAAAAAAAACAGAACTCAAATCGGAACAATGGGAGCGCCACACAGTGGACACCCACTGTTGATCAAGTTGGTATGCACTTAGCTGCATGAGGCAGAGTCGCATACTACCCACACAGGGTTTTCTTTATTCGAATCACACCAAGTTTTACCTCACCTTAAGCCGAAACTAGCTTTATGTTCACGTCACAAGCCAAGTGGCAGCGATTCAAAGACCCACTTAGCTAAGCATTGTTGGCCATTCCTCGATGTAGCCGACCCAATGTAATTTAATTAGCGCTGTAGATTATCTATATTATATTATATCCAACATATGTGAAGCACAGGCCGGTAAGGACTTCCGTGGCTAAGTCTGGCTCTTGGAAAAGAGATGGTGGCGGACATGCGTTCAAAGAAATTCACTATTCGCGAAATACGAAGTTCCACACGGTACTCATCTCAGTCCTGTACTCTTACTACTTTTTTTTTTTTGTAAATTTGTAAACAAATGCCTGTGCTGGTTGTTGAACAGTTAAACAGTTAAACTCATCTGGGTCTTGGAAATGAAATGGTGGCGGACGGCAGCGCTAGCATCCCCGAACGGGTTACTGCCTTCGATCTAACCCACCCCTCGTCCTAGGGGTATGTATAATGGAACTGGCCCTCGAGTTTGGGAGTTGTGCCATAGCGTAAATGCCCGGCCATGGAAAAAAAACTTAAGTTAGGAAGCAACAACAAGAAGAACGAACTTCGGATTTGCACCCGCAGCCTAGTTGTTCTAGATATTTTTTTTCTGGAGCCCAATTGAGTAGTTCTAGGTCTAGTTCTAAAGTTCTATTGTAGTTGTACGAGCACAACATATTTCGTCTTGCCTTCATTGTCTGTTACATCGATGATGGCGATATTGTTAACATAGACCCACAGGAGGAAAATTCGTCAAAACCGACTTCAATTAGTCTCTGGCCCAGGGTTCAGTTGAAGTAGTGACATGATAGAGCATTTTATTGCCGAAGTCCGAGTAATGAGAAACTGACGAGCCGCACAACATTGCAAGAGTTTTTCATAACAGAATCATATGAGGGACAGAGAGTGTATATTAACTTTAAATTCATTCATCTATACGACACTTAACAAGGCTATGACTCATTCTTGCATACATATATGATCTTCTTCCTTGCAGATTGTAGCTGGAATACGTTTTCGGTCGAACAATAATCCACTCACCTACACATTCGAATAACTACGAGCATGACGAGCATATTCTGTGTAACATAAAGCTTGTATTCTGAGCTTAAACCAATTGGCATCTGTCTAACAATCTTAAACAAACACCAGAGGTTTCAGACGCTCCTTCTGTGGACTTTCTGAGCTGGTATGCTTAACTTAGCATAATTTTTTATCTGGACTTTTTTCCTGTTACCAAGCGACCTAAAACATCTGTTGTGGGTGGGTGGCCGTGGCTCAAGTGGTAGTGGACTGGCTTCCAAATCGGAAGGTTCGGTGTTCGAATCCCAGCCTCGCCCGAAAGACAGTCAACGAAAATCAAAGTAAGACGAGTAGTTGACTAGAAGCCAACATCAAGCCACCTTCCACTAAGAATTTAGTCTCCCCATTAAATGTTGGATGCCACCCATGGAGCGATATAACCACTGAGCCCAAATATCTTTCTTTCTCTCTCTATAACATTTTCCAAAAAACTTAACACATGCTGAGGCATTGTAAGTGTATTCATACCCACTTGAGGGTATGAAAAAAAAAAAGTAAGTTGAAGATACCAGATGAGCCTCAACTTTCTTAATAAACTTGAGGATCACTCTGGAGATACTTTGTAGTAGCTCTGCAAGATTTCTCTAAGAAGGTAATGCCTCTCAATGGCGCATAGGACCACGCATTCACATAGTATGTGTCCTGCGGTTTCGTCGTCTTCCATACAAGGTGTACGTGATATCGAAGCTAGCAGTGACCTGTTAGAAAGCTGATCAATTTTCTGGTCCCATCCCTCTTGAAGTTAAAAGATAATTAGGATTAAGGTCCTTGACATTTGATTATTGCTTCCTATTCTCACAAACTAGTCTGGAGAGAATTCCCAATAGGTTTTCGATGAGGTTCAGGCCAGGGCTTCGTGATGGCCAGGGCAAAACGTACAAATGCATGATATTGAAATACGAGTATTTTTGCTCGATGAATAGAGGCATTATCCTGCTGAAATATAAATTGTTCGCCAGCTATGGATTCCGCGTTCTTATTCTAAAAGCTAAAAGACGTTGATTTTTGGAGGAACTCAAAGAAGAGGAGTTTTGCCATTATATGCCAAACCACTCCAAAGCATAACACTGCCCCCACCGTTATTTCTGCTCATCTTAACTCCTAGTTTGTCTTGGACATCATGCCATCCATCCGAAAATATGACGCGTTCCCACCCGTTGGTCCAGGACATATGGTTTAGAGTAAATTCAAGCCTTTCCTCTTTCTGTTGGGCATTGGGAAGTAGTTTCTTTAGTCTTTTTTGATACTTCATGGTGAGAGTGTCGTGCAGAATCTGTTGTATCCATCGAAAAGAAACAGGAACATCAAGCTTGGATTTTATTTCCAGGGCAGTCACTTTATTTTTTCTTGCCTCTATTCTTATTTTCTCTATATCTATTCTGTTGATGGATTCAGGCCTTCCGGCAACGGCTCTATTTGAGAGATTTTTTTCCACCGTGGCATTATTATTTATCACTAAACTAAGATCATAGCAATGAAGTAATCCAAAAAAATATCAACGGGACTGCCTTTCCAATTATTTCCCAAGAATCAACACTTTTGTAAAAAAAAAAAAAAAACATCGCCACTAGAGTCCGCCTGTAAAAGCAAAACTCAACTGAAGTAGTATTCTTATGAATATTATACCCAACAGCAGTTAAATTTAAAGTACCGTTATAGTTTCACCAAGCAGAACAAGCACATTTCAGGAATTCTGTATTGTATAGTAAACAGCTGCATTTTATGTTTTTTACGGTCACATTTTTAAATTCAAAATAATTCGTATCCGTTGGTAAAATTACTAGCCATGCCATTAGTACCATGATTGTCATGAATATTTTAAAAATAACGGTTAAAATAGTAGTAAAATGTAATAGAGCTGGACAAGACTTCTATGCACACAACTTCTAACATGACTATTACATAGTTTAAGAATTCTCACTCCTCGATGAAAGTATAAGATGGAAGCGAACGTTCAAAATTATTCTGGACTTGAAACCGGCTTCTACCTTGTTGGGTATTCACAACTTTTCACAGTTTTATCGTGTCATCGTTGTCTTTATTGAGCGGAGAAAAAAGGTCATCTTCCAATAGTTAGAAATACAGTCCACTCTCATCATGTAGTTGATGAAAATAGAAAGATATACGATCCGGTCTGACATATAATGACATCGTACACTGATATTCTTTCTTGTTGTGGACCGGTTCTTTTGAGATCAAGTAGCATTTTTTCACATACAAATTCCGATACAAATTTCTTACAAATTCTGAATTCCTCCGTCATATTAAGAACTATGTTTCAAACACCTTTCCACTTTTATTTCTTCGATGTTGTTTTCCCGCAAAATCTTCTTCGTCATTGTATCGACGTTAAAACTCACCAAAAAGAATCCTCGAAGTCTAAAATGATCACTGATCTACCAATATAAAGGTAGTATATACATATAATACATACTCATACGTCTATTTTCATCATATCGTGTCGTACTTGAGTTGCCTGTGAACCCGGTCAGAACTCAACTGTTGTTGGTGATGTTTCTGAATATGATTCGAGACCTGTCGTTAACGAAAAGCTCAAAAACCCTGCAGTGATATTCAATAATAATCCGCCAAAATTAATCCTAGGCTCATCAAATAAAATTCTAATTTGGCCTACAAAATTGCATTATGATTTTGTGTAAATAGTAGCGGACCTAAAGTAGACCTTTGTGGCACAACACTATTTTTTCTTAAACATTTTTAAAATCAAATAGAAATGGAAGTGGAAAATGACACCTTCCTTGTTTTGTTGTCAAGTCGCTCCATCGCGCACATAAGTTTGACGGATCGGTTATTTCTGACCGCTCAAGCCAATCCATTGTACAGGATGGGATAGCTTTTATTTTCCTCATTTATTGCAATAAATGTTACGAGAAAAAATCGAAATGGCAAGCTCTAGCACGGTATCGAACAGTATTTTGAACTCATTACATGAGTCTCCATGAAAATTCTCACTGACAGAGTACCGCCTGTCTTATTGCGTGAATTACGAAAGTATTCATACGGACTCGACCGTAGAGGTTAGCCAGCACACCAATTCCTGCCGACAGGAATATCATTCAGAAATTTGATTGCTATCTTGACTGTTGGTGCATCTTGTTGCAAATGAGTATGCTCTTTACGGAAGAAAATTTTCACCAAGTTGATGTTACTGTCTATCAAATAAGTACAGGCCGACTAGTCCATTCGAAGAGAGGCCGTTCGTAAGGGCTGGCAGCAACCTCATACCGAAAATTGTGTTAATTTCCTTATTCGGAGACAGGAAAATGTGTTCCATCGATCATCCACAGTTGTAACATACCATATACTCAATGCAATTTCTTTACCGTCCAAGGCGAAAGTCCATAAGCAAACATGTAGCATCGGGCAGATTTTCGAGGGCTTATTTTAATCACATCTTCAGGCCCCATAATCTACGGCGATTCAATAGTTTTTGAACAACCATCTACGTAGAAGAAAAGGGTTGCTTGAAGTTGTTACCCCGCAAAGGAATGCCTTTCTTATTGTACATTTTTACATTCATAAAATACGTTGAAATAGCGAAATCCCGCTGTCCCAACGTAATGGGCGAATAATTACCTAGCTCCCGAGTATGTAGAACGCTTGAATGCTTTTCCTCACCAGAAAAGCAACCAGAATACAAGACTCTTAAGTGTGGTTTGACTGTTTTATCCTGTGGTTTCCTAGCTTACTTAATTACGGTCTTACCTGGAAATAAAAGAGAGGAAAAATATGATTTTTTAGAATATTGTATATTTTATAAAATATAATATTTTATATATACAAAAAAAATTTAAATAAAGCTTTCTTGAAAAATCAAGAATCAAAAATCTCGAGACGATAATGCTAGTGAGCATACCTATGTATTCCTCATAACTATCAAAATGTAACTAGATTTCTATTTCATATTGAACAAACACTTCCAGGGGTACCCCATTAGACCCTGTCTTTTTATTTATTTTTTTAAACGACTTCTACTTTGTTTATGCATTTTTATAACCGGAAAGCCATTGATCAAGTTTTTATAAAATTAAGTAAGCACGAATAGGTGAAACATCCAGCATTGCAATACGAGGGCTGTTTGATGAGTACCCGGATTGGAAGATAGGTGGCGCTACTGAGCCAAAATGAGTGTGCCATCATTAAGTATAACCTCTTCTAGCCCGCCTGTCAAAATTTCGTGACAATCTGACGCTTAGTTTTGTTTTGACACCTTTCCGGCCGCAGGCACGGTCTTCGCCTTCTTTGGAGCACGTTCACTGGGTAAAACCCATTGTTTCGATTGTTCTTTGGTCTCTGGTGTGTACCAATGAATCCATGTCTTATCGACGGTCACGAAAGGACACAGAAACTCCTCCGGATTTCGATTAAATAGGGCCAAGCACGTCTTTGAAGTGGTCTCACGATTGCGCTTGTTCTCCTTTGTGAGCAAACGCAGCACCCATCGCGCGGACAGCTTTCTCATGCCGAAAATCTCGAGCAGCATATGGCTAACGCGTCTGTCTTTTCATATTTATTTTTTTAAACGACTTTTACTTTGTTTTCGCCTTTTTATAACCGGCAAGCAACTGATCAAGTTATATCAAATTAGTAAGCACGAATAGGTGAAACAATTACGAGAGTTGTCTGAAAAGTTTCCGACCGCAACGTAATGAAAGCGGCACTCGTCAATAAAAGCCAGTGAATGCTAGTTGTGCATCTTTTGACAGTTACCTACCGAGGTTTCAGTCATTTTGGACGCGCAGTTTTTAGTTGACAGTCGTTTGAGTGAGTCGATGTCAGTGTTTTTTGTGAAAATGGAAAGAATTGAGTATCGAGCTGTTATTACTCGTAAATTCTTGTTTTTGAAAAACAATACGCCTACGCAAATCAAAAATGAGTTGGACCCCGTGTATGGGGACTCTGCACCATCATTTACCACAGTGAAATTTTGGGCAGCTGAACTTAAACGTGGCCGTAAGAGCTTAGGAGATGATGAACGTTCGAGACGTCCAAAAACTGTAACCACTTACTAAAGTTCACCAAATGGTGTTAGACGACCGTCGAATTAAAGTGAGAGAGATAGTAGAGGTTATGAAAATGTCCAAAGAACATGTTTGTTACATATTAAATCAAGATTTAGGCATGAGAAGGCTGTCCGCGCGTTGGTTGCCGCGTTTGCTTACGTTAGACCAAAAACGTGTTCGAATGAACATTTCCAACGCTCTGTTGGCGCAGTTTAGGCGCAATAAATTCGAGTTTTGGCGCCGATTAATTACTGTAGATGAAATTTGGATACACCATTATACGCCCGAAACAAAAATTCAGTCAAAACAGTGGACTGCAAAGGGCGAGCCGGCTCCAAAAAAAGCAAAAACTGTTTTTTTCGGCTGGGAAAGTGATGGCAACCGTTTTTTGGTATAGTAAAGGAGCTATCTTAATCGATTATCTTCAAAAAGGAAAAACCATTACAGGAGCATACTACGCATCATTACTTGCCAAGCTGAAGGCAGAAATTGCGGAAAAACGGCCACATTTGCAGAAAAAGAAAATCCTGTTTCACCAAGACAGCGCGCCATCTCACACCTCAGCGGTTGCCATGGCAAAAAATCCATGAATTACGGTTTGAACTGCTTGACCATCCGCTTTATTTACCAGATCTAGCCCCAAGCGACTTCTTTTTATTCCCTCATCTAAAAACTGCGCTCGGAGGACAGAGATTTTCGTCAAATGCGGAGGCAATCACCTTCGTGAACAATTATTTTGCAGAGAAAAAACGCCACGTACTATTTGGACGTGTTAGAGAGATGGGAGCATCGCTGGGAGAAGTGAGAAGGAGACTATGTAGAAAAATAAAAAAAAAATTTGAGAAAAAATGTCTTGTACCATTGTTCGGTCCGAAACTTTTCAGCCAACCCCCGTAGCTTTGCAATATATATGGTCCTAGTGGGGTCTGGTGATTTCTTATTTTAAGTAACCGAGACTCTTTCAGAATTTGTGAATATCTCTAACAAGTTACATATCTGTCATAATTCTTCACTCTAAGTCCTCCATTTAGACCCGAAGTCTTTTAACCTAGAAAGAGGAGGAAAGTTCGTAGCAGACATCTTAAATCTCTATTAGATCTAGGATGATCTTTCAATGTTATTCATTTACATTCGATTCAGGCATTCCTCAGGCGAATCAGTTAGGTACTGTTTTGTTTAACTCTAGCCCAACATTACTTTGTTGGTTTGGCATTTTTCCATCTGCAAAAGAGCTTAAGAAAATAACCTAAACTAACGTATCACTTGTGACGAGATTCACCTTTAACCTACACAAATTGCTTATCAAGTTCTTCTGCATCTGGGTCAAATGTCAAATATAGAAAAATCTCTAATTTCAAAGTGAGTGCTAAAGTATCCATTGATGTGGAAAACCTTAAACCACATTCACAGCACTTAACATCGACGTGAGTATATTTCATCACTGAAACACCATTCATTCATTCAATAATCGATTTCATCGGGTTTTCTCTTCGTCGCTCTCCTTCTTCTCTTGGATAAAAAAAAAAAAACCATGTCAAAGTTCAAGCTGCCAGCGTAAAACACCTTTTCTACCATCTTCATCGCATGTGTACGATGCTCCCCTCCCCACCCTCTTAATCGTACACTGTCGTTTCCTTTCTTGTATACTGCGTTGCAATCAAACTTGATTGACAGATTGAATGACAGAAAATTCACTTTTCTCACTTTTAAGTGATATTTCATTGTCGTATCCATGCTTAACAATATTGTGAGCAGAAAAAAAGCGATTTCCTCCTATTTCCTCCCATTTTACTCCATGCTCCTCCATGTCATCTCTCACTCATCTACTGACCCGCATTTGAGTTTGTATCTTTTTTTTCTTTTTTTTTTTTTCTGATTGAGTGTTAAATAGAGAGATAGATTCATTTAGATCGGCCAAATGGATGGCAAAGAAAAAATAAAAATAAAAAAATGTAACTACACAATGGATTAGCTAGATTGGTCTTGATGGAGGATAGGAGGAAAGCTCTGCGGAACAAGCTAAAGAGGAGCAGAGAGGAAGTGTATACATTTACAATTTTGAGGAGACGTGAATTTAATGGGATTCTTTGGCTACTGGATGATTATGTTCCACTTTATAAGCCACACTTGGTGCTGAATTTAGGCCATTGGGTCTTGGACAGAGAGCTGTTTGGATCTATTGAAATGTATGTCTCTTCATTCCAATTAGGGACAAGTTGTCAATGCCCACTCGAATTTCATTTCTTTAAGATGTTTTCAACTTCTCTGCTGCTTGTTTGTGTAGCGAATTTATTACGCTTGAACTGGGAGAAGAGAAAAAGGTTACATACATATTCGGTGTTGGTTTGATGTAAGTCAGAGTATGGTAACACTTATTCATAAATTTAGTTACATGCAAGTCGAAGATGTTGTTCTAGGTAGTAGCACCTTGGTAATCGTGTATGTTCTGAGCGAATGAGTTCTGTTTAAATCGATTTCGAACCACTTAACCCTAGCGAATGCCCTAAGAATACGTGGCGAATGTCAAATAATACTTAGCGAATGTTTTGTATATGCTATGCAATTTAAACGGATGTGAATGTTGTGATATAGGCTAGCGAATATAATACTCTTATGCATTGCGAATGACATGTTACCTGTATTGATCATCATTCATCACATACAATAGATACCTCGATTGTTTAAAAATCCCCACCTAGTTCAGTCTTACACAACAGTCTACTACCAAAGCAACTACAAGCATTTTCCCCTAATCGGAGATGCTTTCGTTTTCAAATGATTAAAGTCTATTGTTATGTTAAACTTGTCAAAGATCATGATCGTTGTGTAATCACGAACGACTTTAGCGCCACAACAGCCTTGAAAACAACCATTGTGCAATATTTCAATGGATTTTGAATACTTTTTCAATAAAGGGTCAGTTTATAAATATTCAAGCTATTAATTTAACTAAATACATTCGTTTGCTATACTACCATCTAGCGCACCTTATGTGCTAAAGTTCTTTCGCAATGGATTAGCATATAGGTATTTTAAAACATCGAAATAGTTCATAAATATTTCAAAGTAAAGCGTAGAATGCCACACATTCTCACCTAAAAATAGAACGATCTATTTCGATTAGTTGGAAGGCCTAGTGGAGGAAAAAAACAATGACATGCGGTTTATTTTGACGTCCCACGGATGAAGAAATTTGAACCGCAGTGTGATGAAACTCGTGACGAAGTGTGTACGAGTATAACAAAATTTGGGTCACGTGCTTGTCATTAATCAATCGATTAGTTAGAGATCAAGTAACTCGTGTACGTTGAGGTTATTATTGTTTTCGGGACCAAATTACGATGAGTAATTATCTACTTGAGGTACTATATGCCACAGATATGTTGGTATAAAAATTTGTAGGAAAGATTGATAGTTTTCTTGGAGTCATGATCACTTGAATAAGATTTATTTTTGCATGTGGTTTTTGGAAAATAAGTTACAGTCAGGTGCTACGAGCTTCATGCCGCATAGAGGCTTAAAAGAATAACCTTATATCGTGGAGGTTGTGCTTCAGATCACCCGCGTTGTGTGTAATTATTTTCAGGGCACGCAGAATCCGCACGCAAATTATATATAAAAAACAAAAATTAACCCGCGATTCAACCGTCAGGCCTTTGGAAATAACTTTTGCACGAGCATATTATTCACGAAGCAGTATCTCTCAAAAAATATTTCTAGGACAACAGCACAATGTCGATAAAATTCGGTGGTCCGACAGACTTTTCCCGACTCAACGCTCTGCGAGAATGGTGTTTTTGCTTTCCGGAACAGTGATGACGCAGAAAATATTTCTTTTTTTTTTCATTTTTCTGTGTATGGTCTAGGAATTGAACCTGGATCCCCACAAGTCAACATATAACGGGTTTCCCAATAAGGGCTCTCGAATTTCGACCGTGTATAGCGGTCGTGTTAGGAAAGCTACAGCTTTCAATTTTGGAGGTTATGCTAATTAATGTTGGGCAAATCATCATGGAGAAAATACAGTGTTGAGGAACGCGTGCAAATTATTAAACTTTACTTTCAAAATGAGTGCTCAGTTCGAGCTAGGCTACGTGAGTTTTACGGTGCACACAATCGTGCTGTTGGATCGACCATTCGCCGTTTGGTGAACAAAATCGAATCAATTAGTTCTGTAAGCAATCAAATAAAACCCGTACCTACGTTTTCGAAACGTGAGATCTGCAGAAATCATTGCTGCAGCGAATGGGAGTGTGGAGGATAAAGTGGAGCAGTCAATTCTTCGTCGCGCCTAAGACCCCAACTTAGCGAATTTCGCGTCGGGATTTTAGCCTTCGCCCGTACAAAATTCAATTGACCCAGAGGGTAAACTGAGGACCATAGGCAGCTTCGAACATTTGCTGGCTGCCCTATGGAGTAGTGGGCGGCCGTGGCTCAAGTGGTAGTGTGTTGGCTTCCCAGTCGCACGGTTCGGGGTTCAATACTAGCCGTGACCGAAAGACTTTTTTTCAGGCAACTAAAATCTTGTGATATGAATGATTGCCTAAATATAACATCTAGTAGTTTAGTCTTCCCATTAAAAGTTGGATGTCACCCATGGAGCGAAATAACCACTGAGCCCAAAAATCTTTCTCTCTCTCTCTATCCAATTTTCCGAAAATCTTAACACATGCTCCGGCATTTTAAGAGTAATAACACCCTCTTGAGTGTTAAGTTCTTTAAAAAAAAAAGTTGGAAGTGGACTCCGCTTTCGGACGGAAAATCATGTTCAGCGACGAGGTCCATTTTTGGATGAATGGCGAGTAGCGAAATTGTCGCATTTGCAGAGATAACAAGCCACATGAGACCCATCTGTTGCAAATGCATCCAGAAAAGGTGACTGTTTCGTGTGGATTTTGGTCCGTACTTCTTCCTAAATGAAGCTGACACTGACACAAATAATTAATTGTGACCTAAATTGGATGATATGGATCTCAATGAAATGTGGTGGCTACAAAATGGCGATGAACTCCACATAGCGCATATAATAATCGATCTTCTACACGAAAAATTCGCCGGCAAGGTTACCTCGGGTCTCGGCGACGTCAGCCGGCAACCGAGATCGTGTGATTTAAACCCATTAGACGTTTGCTTGTGGAGCTTCGGTACGTCCCGGGTCTATGCGAATAAGCTGCAGATGATTAATGACATAAAAGTCTATATAATCAATGTCATTAATGACATCAAGCCTGATACATGCGGTCGACTCATCGACTATAATGATATCTCATACACAACTTGGTTTATGTAAATTTGAAGTTCGAGCACTCTCAATGAAGAACGCTGTATAAGCACCGAGAAGCCTACATACGAGTATGTTCTCACTGTCGTTTTTGCTCGTAGAGCTCCATCGAAGAAGAGGATCCGTATGGTGTTCAGAAGAAAATTCACGACAGTTGTAGTTTTGGTGGGTAGATTTTGATGTTTTATTCAGTTTCAGGTACTTTCGAGTTAGTCGTTCCAGATGTCTGCATTTGTATCTTACCTCCAACAAAGTGATGAAAATTTAATCCAATATTGGCTGCTCGAAGGCCTCAATCATTGAAAGGAATCAGTTTGGTTGTTGCCAGAAGATTGAGATGCCCCTTTAGGAATATTGTTTAGTGGCGCTAAAAAGTCGATTAACTATCTCTTTTCAGACGTGACCATGCCTTGCTTGTCTGCGGTTCGATTTTCCACTTTTGTAGTTTTACGTTAATATCGCAAATAGCAATTCGGTGAATCACAAATACGGGATCTTTCAGAGAATAGAGCAGGTATCGCACTATGGAAGAATGAGCTCTGACGCTGAGAAGCTGTGAACGTTATCATCACGATTTCTGTCATCAAGCTCTGAATATGTCGAAGCAGCTCAAATAAGTTTTTCGATGTATTTGTCGCTAACGTTGTCGTTGACTCAAACAAAAGGAATTCCCATGTCGACACATCCATATTACGCCTTGCTGGGACGACCTTACATCGTAAAATTCATGTAGATGTCACTGCAAAGCAGTGTTGATATCGTATTCTGCAGTTAAAACAATTTTTGAAGCCAGAGTTGCCACGCCATGAAATTCTATGAGCACTAGTGATATCCAGAATATTTTCGGCTTTAACTCCGGAAAAGCTATACTACTATTGCCCATAGGCCGTAAATTTCCATCCTTCGAATTTTCCACTCCTTTAACAGCTATGTACTCGTACTTAAGAAAATTGTCCTAGTTCGCAACAGATTCCATTTAACTTCCACAAAAAGGTACCTTGCCCTTTTTGAAACCAGTCCTAGTGACATGGATAATTTCTAGATTCCTAATCCCTACGGGATCCCGTCCAGCTCAAGATTCATTCGGAAGACAGAGACTTTAAGTACCAATCAAAAGTTTAAAGGCCTAAAAGTTATTGAACTAAGTACATTTAAATTGAAATCAACTAAACAAATCTTTTCACGTCTGACACTTTACAAAGTATACCAAATCCATCATGCCAGGCCATCTGGCGTGTAGACTTTTTAACAAACTTCAACCATTTTAGCCACCACCTCTTTGTGACGCACCCTTGAACTTGCTCAATGATTAATTTTTCTTTCAGACTCTTTCCTCCTCTTCTATCTCTTTCTCCAGTTTTTCAACTACAGTCATTCTGAGTTTATGGTTCATTCGCATTTGACTCGTATAAATTATAGTCAAGGGAGTGAAATGAGTTACATTTGCGCAAGTAAATCGATTGAATTAATCACCAAGTGTCACGCAATAATTTCAACTTCAACAAAACAAAGTTCAAGCTGGGAAAAGTCCAAGTTTAAATCTATGGCAGTTGGAGTTACTCGTAATATAATGAAAGCAAGGTGGAGATTTAATAAATTAATTTAACTTGAATCACTGTTGTTTATTTGAGTTTTAATTCATGTGCTTTTGGGACAGGTTATGGCTATTTTAGATGTCAAAATAAGTTTGATTAATAATTTTGTTATATTACTGTTGTAAGTTAACGTACACATCTGACAGTGGAAATTTATAGTGAGTTAAACAAATTTGTCATAACTTTCACTAACAAATGTCTTAAGTGCAGGTGAAAAATGACATTTAGTGACTTTAATTGCGTCAATGACAGCAAACAAGCTCAAAAGTAGTTAATGGTTGACACCTGTCAGTGAGTGGATGTGATAGATACGTGTGACACTTCACGAACTCTTAAAAGTCAATGGCCAATGGGGAGAGTCAACTCATTCAACCTTTAGTCGCATTCTATTTACTTTCGCAAGCAACTTGAAGTCTACGTAACATGAAAGTACACCGTCAACACGTTTATTTATTTATTTTTATTTTTTTGTCTCCCCACAACTGCCAAAGCGAGACATTACACCACACTTTGTGTCAAGACAGCAACGGCAGCGGATTTTTTTTTTATCATTCTGCGTCTCAAGTGCATCGGCGGGGTTTGTTTATTTGTTTTTTGTCTTTCTTTTCTTTTCTTTTCAATCCGCTCATTGGGTTAATGGACTTCAAAGCTGGAATAATTAGCAGAAATTACATAAAGAAGAACGTGTTACGTCAAAAGCAGAACAACAACAAAAAAAAAAAGAAGTAAACTGACAGATAAGAGTTGGAGAGTGGAGAATATTTTTTATTCTGTTGTTTTTTGCCACCAACATTGCAACTTCCTCATTACATAATCCTCCCGCAAATGCCCTCTCTGTTCTGGTGTATCGTATTCGGATACCATGCCTGGATATAAGAAGCACCGATGCGAGATGTGGCTTGGACTTTGTCGTCGTTGCCGTAGTCGCTGCCGTTGTTGATGGCGTTGTGTCGTCGTTGTCGTTGCCAGAGTTGGTCGAAAGTCGAAACAGGAAAACAGAAATCAAATAAAAATTCTTTATGGGTGTTGACCTGCCGTGCCAGTGACAGTTGAAGCACCCAGCATAAGTCTGTATTTTAGTCTTTTTATTGCTTTTCACTTTAATTCTGCTCCTGCTCTGTGTGTGTGGCGTTTTGTATCGTTATTCTCTCATTATTGTCATTATTTAGCAACCGTCTCTTGGGCATTGTATCCAAGTAGTTTCGCCATCTTTTTTTTTTTTGTTTCACAACCTGGTTATACTAAATGGAAGTAGTCAATACATATATTGTTTTGACCACACCGTTGTTTCTACTTCTAATTTTGACATTTCGATGTTGACGTTGCTGAGAGATTGTGTATCCTAAAAAAAACTTGGTTATTTCATGTTTTACGAGTATAGTCGTGTTGAGTAACTTTGTTATTGTTTTTATTCTACTGTTCTACCTAGTTTGCCTTGGTTTTTGTGACATTTCTTCTGCAGGAGGGTTCGTCTTGTATACCATCATCGCATGCGGCTTTATGTCACAAGTTATACGGGTTAAGGGTGGTTGCACTGTTGTTCCTTCATAGGTAATTTACTCATGTGGGTGTACCGTACGAGTATGAGTATCTCTAAACATGTACTGCCCGCCCTTTTCTCTGACAAAAAGTCAGTCACAAAGGAATGACATTTCTGTGTCATGTAAATAACTCCCAGAGGGAAAACACCGGGAAGAAGCAAATAAGTAAAGGTAAAAAGGGTGCAGATACCGTTGCATTGGAAAATGCAAATATCCGGTATAAAGAAACAGAACACAACTACATACGAGCAGCACTCGAGCCATTAATAAATGTCCATGAAATTATTTCACTTTAAAATGACACATGACATATGCATCTCAAATCTGCGTTTGACATTTAAAACGGCAAAAAACCTTGCCCTATCGAAAGTTTGACAAGTGGCTTCTGCACCGGTATTTTTTTTTTATAAATTAGCGATTTCATCAGAATGATTTATTACGAATACGAGTATAACCATGAAATTGGTTTTGTTTTTTGTTTTTGTTTTCTTTTTCTTTTAGATTAAAATAAAATTTATGCCAAAGCTTACTTTCACTGATTGACATTTAGTCGATAGTTTGGTGACAGTTCATGCAAATTTGCGTAATTAAAATGCTAATGAAAGCTACGAGTATCAACGGTTTTCGGATACCTACACAATTTCTACTAGCTTTGATATAAGTATGCTTCGTTGACTGAATATGCATGACAGATGAAATTGACATAATAAAGTTGTTGTTTTTTTTTTTGTTCCTTTTTTTGATTCAATTTAGAAAAGCTTATGATTGAATTTAGATTTGCACTAATTTTTTTGACGTTCTGTATATGTATTGTATGTAGAATGCTGACATAATATCGTTATAACTACTATCCATTGGTTGCTGGTGGTATTTTGCTCGAAATAATAGACGAAAGTTGATGACATTTAGTTGAAGGACTTCACGAATATTTTTAGCTCGATGTGGTACGAAAGAGTTTGCAAAATTGAAGATTTTAAGCATGTCATGTTTAATTATTATTATTATTATTGTGTCTACAAGTAAGTTTCCAGCGTTTTTTTTTTCAAAATTTGAAGTTTTATTATGAAAACATAGTTACAATGCTTTATTCAAAGTATCGTCCATCGGAAGCTACAACTTTCCCCCATCTTTCTGGCAATTTATGAATTCCGGACCAAAAAAATTTCTCGTCTTTCGAGCCCAAGAACGTATCGAGCCAATTTTTGATTTCCTCTACTGAGCTGAAGCGTATTCCCGTAAGAGCGTTCTGCATCGAACGAAACAAGTGGTAGTCAGATGGTGCCAAGTCTGGACTGTAAGGCGGGTGAGGCAGAATTTACCATCCACTATTTTCCAAATAGTTTTTCAGCGAAACCGCAACATGTGGCCGAGCGTTGTCGTGATGAAAAATGACGGACTCATGGCTGGTCTCATATTCTGGCCGTTTTTCTTTTAATGCCCGCTTCAAACGAATTAGTTGGGTTCGATATAATGGTCCTTTGATGGTTTCACCACTCGGAAGCAGTTCGTAGTATACGACACCCTTTTGATCCCACCATATACAGAGCATGACCTTATTCACGTGAATATTTCGTTTCGGCGTCGATTGGGCGGGCTCGCCGGGCTTTGTATACGATTTTCTGCGTTTAGGATTATCATAATAAATCCATTTCTCATCACCAGTGACAATACGATGCAAAAATGATTTATTTTTATGCCGCTGCACTAACATTTCGGACATGCAAAATCGCCGTTCGACGTCTCTTGGCTTCAATTCGTACGGCACCCAGTTTCCAACCTTTTGAATGAATCCCAGTGCTTTTAGGCGCAGGAAAACGGCTTGTTGCGTGAAGCCCAATGATGCAGCAAGTTCTTCTTAAATCTGACACGGATCCTCCTCCAGTAAAGCGTCCAATTCCTCGTCTTCAAAACTTTTCGGCTTTCCGGGGCGATCTTTGTCTTCAACTCCAAAATCACCACTTTTGAACCCTTTGAACCACTCGCGGCACGTCGATTCACCAATACATTCCGCCCCATAAGTTTCCGAAAGCAAACGATAGGCCTCAGCCGCACTTTTCTTCATATTAAAGAATAAAAGCAGCGCTTCCCGCAAATGAGGGTTTATTTGGCTGGAAACTTGCCATGATTTTGCTCGATAAAATGTACGACACCGATAGAACTGCTCAAATATAACGCTGCAAAGTTGTTGACAGATACAAAACCTACAAATAAAACATATGGGGTCTGACATTTCTGCCCGGGATCCACTGGTGGTGCCATCTCTGACTTGTAGACCCAATATTATTATAACTTTATTGAGAATATAAATAAATTATATAAACAATAATAAGAGTAAAGCGCTAGGTACCAGGGCTTTGCGCTAATTGAAATAATAAAATGTTTAAATAGATCGATCTAAATTTAGTATTAGTAGCACTGTATGAACTAATCTTATGTTATTTGCTGAAATACTTGATAAAAGAGGTTGCAATGATTGGCCGGTGATAGTGTTGAATTCGCATTGCAGCAGGTGTGGAAAGGAGGTTTTTGTTCACAAAAATTGCAAGGATCGGCCTGTTGTTTGGTGATAAGGTGCTCATGAGTTAACAGAGAATTTGAGTAGGTAATTTCAAAGGATAGATAGCCTTGCCAGCTTCTGGATTAATCGATGAATAGTGGTGATGATATTCAGACCAGTCATTTTTAGTTTTTGTAGACATGATGGTATTGGTGTTTTTTTTTTTTAAGTCCTTGTTGTTAAAGTATTGGGTCTATAACTTAATTCGTGCAGTTTGCTGAGAGATGGCGTAACTTGTATTATTCCATTGGAAAATGCGTTGGAAGGCTACTGTCATTGTACGTCATTTCAGTATATGTCATTCATTTGAAGCGTAAACAACAATAATTTTTTTTCACTCAAATACGTCGAACTTTGTGCCTGAAAAAGTGTTTTTGCGGGGAGTTCTTCTTCATTACTTTAATATCAAGAAAACTGCTGCCGAAAGTCATCGCATTTTGGTGGAAGTTTGTGGTGAACATGCGTTAGCTGAGCGAACGTGCCAAAAGTGGTTTGCACGATTTAAAGTGGCGATTTTGGCATGGAAGACGATGAACCAGGGCAGCCAAAAAAGTTTGAAGATGAAGAACTGGAATCATTTCTCTATAAAGATTGTTTTCAAACACAAGAAGAGCTCGCAGAATCTTTGGGTGTCACTCAAGCAGCCATTTCAAAACGTTTAAAAGCAGCTGGATATATTCAAAAACAAGGAAATTGGGTTCCACATGAACTCAAGCCGAGAGACGTCGAAAGGCGGTTTTGCATGTCCGAAATGCTGCTGGAACGCCACAAAAGGAAGTCATTTATGCATCGGATTGTTACTGATGATGAAAAATGGGTCCATTACGACAACCCCAAGTGCAAAAAATCATATGTGAAACCCGGCCAACCAGCCAAATCAACGGCAAAGCCGAATATCCATGACGCGAACGTAATGCTCTGTATTTGGTGGGATCAGATGGGTGTGCTGTATTATGAGCTGCTAAAACCGGGTGAAACCATCAATGGACAACGCTACCGAACACAATTAATCCGTTTGAAGAGAGCAGTGGCCGAAAAATGCCCGGAATATGCGACCAGACACGAGGCAATAATTTTCCATCATGACAACGCTCGGCCCCACGTAGCTATTCCGGTTAAGAACTATTTGGAAAACAGTGGATGGGAAGTCTTACCCCACCCGCCTTATAGCCCAGACCTTGCCCCTTCTGACTACCATTTGTTCCGGTCGATGCAGAACGCCCTCACTGAAATACGGTTCACATCAGAGCAGAATATCAAAGTTTGGCTTGATTCATTCTTGGCTGCCAAGCCGGCGCAGTTCTTTTGGGATGGGATCCACAAATAGCCAGAAAGATGGGAAAAAGCCATAGCTTCAGATGGGCAATACTTTGAATAATACTATTGTACATGTTTTTCTTAAATAAACGTTCAAATTTTGAAAAAAAAAAACCGCACGAAGTTACGAGTATACGAGTATACCCAATAGTAGAATTGGAAAAGAGGTTCTTTGAAGGCTTGTTTGGCTTCTAAATCAGCATATTCATTGCCATTTATGCCTTTATGCCCCGGGACCCAAGCAATTTTAAGGTTTTTCCTCTTGACAATTAACTTGTCGCGGATTTCAAGGGCAATAGCAGAATAGTTGTTGATATTTTTAACTGCTTTGATTGTTGATAGGCTGTCCGTAAATATAATGGTTTTATTATTTCTTGCAGCTTGTATGGCCTTGAGAATGACAAAAGCTTCAGCGCTAAATATAGACATTGTGGGATGGCAGAGACCTTTACTTATTACAGAGCCATACTCATCGACAACTGCGTAGGAATTTCCATACTTTGTTTTAGATGCACCACTGAAGAAAAGTTGCCAACCATGTTTTCTTAAGTTGTCCTTTGCTTATACTTTTGCATGTTACCTTATTAGCACTGGCTTTGTGGAGGTGTGTGAAAATTGGGATGAAGGATTCGGATGAAAGATTCCATGGTGGATGGTTGCAAATAGACTTCTTTCCAATAATGATGGGAGTGTCAAGGTTAGCTGCGGCTGTTATTGCTGTTTGCAGGGCTGAAGGGTATTTGGGTGTTTTTTTTTTTCTTTTTAGTATTTTTCTAGTGTCATCTTGGATTGGACTTTGGAATGGAGAATGGACCTTACGTAATATTTGCCAGGTGAGATATTCGGCTCTGTCAGTCAAGTTAGGCAGTCCAACTTCAACTAAGATGTTTTTTATGGACGTTGTGCGAAAAGCTCCAAGGCACATCCTTATGGCTGCAGTGTCATGTTTAAGAAATTGTAAGCTTATTAAAATTTCTTTGGCAGGAGTCAAAAGCGTTAGGTACATATGTACATGTGTAGGTAATGTATGGTTCTAGAATTCTTTGAAACATTGAGTTTATAGGACTTTCTTGTTATTCGTACACAGTTCGTCAGATATTGTTTCGAGTATATTACAAGACACTGGACAAGGCACGTTCTTCTTAACGCCCTGAGCTGTCAGTAATTAAATTTTTTTCTATACGAACCGATTTGATGAATATGCCTAGCTTGATATCTTATGTCAGTATAGACACATGATGGACATACTCCCTGTAGACAAGTTGATCCCAACTCAAAGACCCGTAGCGGTGGTATTATTGAATGATTGAGACCCGGGTCAACCGCGGACAGCTCCATTATGCTTGATAGGAGCATAAACTTACATTAAATTTGAAAACAATCGTTCTAGACATGGTTACCAAGAAGCACAGATCTAAGACTTCGCGAGTTAACTTTCAATAAGATAAGTTGCTGAACAGTATGTCAGCAACTTCACGACGTGTTGTAAGGGGTTTTAAGTCTATCAGTTTGAGGGGCTATCGAGATCGGATGGAAGGTTGAAGGTATGAGTCCAGGGAAGACTTGTAACGCGAAATGGGTAAGCTTTAGCTGTAGAAGTTCCACGCACAATATACATACTATGTACTGGAATAGGGTGAGCAGACTTTATGGGCGTATTCGAAAAATACATACTGGTCTGACCAGCGGTCGATGAAACCGAAAGCGGAATTGACTTTCCTTATGATATTAATCTATGTATGCGGGCACAGCAGTTCAGTTTAATGTCACGGATAAGGTCTAAATTGCGAATTTCTGTTACCTAAACCACGTCAATGAAATTGAGTTGCGTGTCTTTCAGGAATACTGGTGGTATTCCGTCCGTGTCAAAGTGTTATTTGGATATTAAAACGAGTTGTGATTTCATTGGAGTGAAATGAAGTCCGTTACAGATAGACCAGTCATTAATTTTCAACAGGTTTTTCATTTAATCTGACGACTAGGTCCTCAACGGGTCCAATTGTTCGCTAAATATGGATCTGTGTATCGTCAGCATATAAGTGGATACCAACATTAGAACAGACTTTTGGTAGATCATTGACAAAAAGGCAGAATAGAATCGGACCAAGTATAGACCCCTGAGGAACTCCTGCAGCTAAGACGCCGAATTCTGGCGAGGCGTTGTTGTCAACGACTCTTTGATAACGGTTGTCGAGATAATTATAAATCGGGCGCACCGAACTTTCACTAAAGCCGAAATATAATCTAGGTTTTTGACATACTACCTTATGGTTAACACTATCAAAAGCCTTCGAGATATCAAGCCAACATAACACGGTTAAGTAATCTCTATCAAAGTTAACCCTTATATCGCCAGGGTGCTTTTTACGGACTTTGATATTTGCTATGTTTCTTAACGCCTGTGAAATTTCATTCGGGATTGAAGGAATGCTATGTTTTAACTGCCTTTGGCCGTAAGTGTTGTATAGGAACTTATAACATTCCCTGGGCTAGTCTTCTTGTATTCAGTTGGTGATCTATAGGTCTCTTAAAATGGGTGTTACGTAGTATTCAAGCGCTGAACTCTCAATACTTTAAAATGCTTTCTTTCTAGTGTTGTAGCTGAGTTTCTGCTATCAATCTTCTTTAGGATGTAATTTTGAAGCTTTTGTATTTTGTCAAGGTGCCGTTTTGACGAGTTTCCCCATACGAAAATTCCATACCCCAGCTTAGATTCAACGAGGGCATAGTAAACTTGTCTTTGAACTTGTTGCGTCGAGTGATGCCCAAGATAGACTATGGCAAAAAGCGCTTGCTTCAGGTCTGAGCGAAGGTGTCACGTATCAATAGTCACCTGATACCGATATTTGTAGTGGTCAACGATTTCAATGTATTGATCTAGAAATGTTCGTTGGCAGATGTTGCTTTTGAAACGGGTTCCTTGTCCATTAACTTTGTGATGTGGTTCACGAATGTACATTAATTTCATTTTCGATGCATCTAACAGCTTTATCAAACTCGTTTACATTACTTGCAATGCAGCGCCAAGATTTCTATGCTTAACAACTATTGCAAAATCATCTTCGAACATAAATGGAAGGCTGTTTGTGAAGACACGAAGTAACTCGTTAGTAAAAAAGAATAAATAAAAGAGGGCCTAGTTTAGATCCTTGTGGGATGCCGACGGATGCTAATATCTCTTTACTAAAGGCGTCTTTAAATTTAACCTCAAAATATCTGTCGGTCAGGCAATCACATAGCCAATCTGGAAGCTTACCCCTGATGCCAAGTCGAATAAGTGAGTCAATTAGCTTAACGTTGTTCAGGGTGTGGAACATCTTACTGAAGTCCATGAATAGTACCAAGACACGCTGACTCTTGTGTTTTCAAATTCTGAATGGGTTTAGTTAGATACTGCAGACCTAAAGAGAACACTGTAGTGTCTTTCTTTTAAGTAGGACGTATCCACATAATGAAATCAGATTGAGAGCTGAAAGCTTTTAATTTGAGAAGGATAAAAATATGCGAAATTTTATCGAAATGCTGAATAGCATATAGTGATTCATAAAGGTCAGAGAATAAGGTGTAAAGGAGCTTGGGCGGCGTCTTATAACTTGAGAGCGTAAGGCTGCTGATAAGAGGCGATTGTATTCAAGGATCTATTATCTTGCCACGGTTAAGTGACACGTGGAACACACTTTTCGTTTCTAGAAATGATTGATTTTCCTTATCAAATTGTTAATGTCAGCCAGCATCGCTGAATTCGTCTGGATCATGGAAAAGATGGTCCCCTATTCTATCAAATCGCCTTATCTTCTTCTGCGACTTTCTAGTTCCTGCAAAAATAAGGGCTTCTCCCTTATCCTTTGAAATTTCACTGGATCTGCTGCTTTATGCTATTTGTACTTGGTTAACCACTAAAATTAGATATTTTGTTTTATAATGAGCGCGCGCTCAAGGGGTTTTTGTACCCTTAAAATGGTTGTACACAGCGCGGCCGAAGGACAGGTACCGATGTACATTGTTTTTAAATGTTTGTAAGCTATAACGACCAGGACACACAGAGATCGGCAGGGCACTCCATAAGCGAGTTGTACGGCTTAGGAAAGAATCACGATATTTTAGAGTACGTCCGAAAATGGGCTTGAGGTTATACTGATGAGTATTCATAGCAAGACGGGTGTTAAGGTTGAAAGTTCGAATGGGCGGAATGCTACTGGCGATTTCAATGGAGCACTGGTGGTGAAAATAGCGATAAAACAGAGTGAGACAGGAGACATTACGTCGGTGTTCGAGGGTGTCAATTGATTGACTGATATTAGTATGACCTATGAGTTTTATGGCACAGTTTTGAATCCTATCTAGCAGGTGGAGAGATGTTTTAGGAGCACCTGACCAGATGTAGTCAGCTTAATATATGCTGCCGTTGCTGTTCTACAGCCGAAGAGAAGCAGAGAGTGCTGTCATCAGCAAAGAAATAAATTGGATTAGAGGTAGCAGACAAGAGATCATTAATGAAAATTAAAAAAAGTGTCGGCGACAGAACGGAGCCCTGGGGCACACCACCATTTATTTTGTGAATATCAGACTTGAAAACATCCAAGACAACTTGAATTGAACGTTCCGAAAGGTAATTTCTAATCCATTGAAGAAGAGAGTCATCGTTCCCAAGAGCACGCATTTTCGACAAGAGAGCCTGATGCCAAACTCTGTCAAATGCCTTAGAAATATCAAGTGCAACTATCTTGCTTTCGCCAGATTGATGTACGCATTGGTTCCACTTTTCGGTGAGACATGTCATCAAAACACCAGTGGACCTGTTGCTACGAAAATCATATTGCCGGTCATTGAGAAGTTTTCGTGTTTCGAGATATTTCATGAGGTAACGGTTTATCATCGTTTCCATGACCTCGGAAAGAAGGGACCTAAGTGCAAAGTGTAGGAGGAGAGAGGATGATTCGCCTCGTGATGCTTAGAAGGAGAGATACTCGTACTTGGAGCTTCATCGCGATTTTTCACTTACTTAGATCTCATAGTGCTGAATATGACAGATTTGATAGCGCTACCTAGCTGTCAAGGTTTATGATGTAATCATTTTTGACTGTCAACCAATCAGTGATTTGTCGAATATCAGCCTGAAAAACACTGCAATGTTTAAGAAAGCTGAAAGGGAGATCTGGATCATTCGAAAAAACTCCGACTCCTTGTTGGGCTTTAGCATGATGTAAGCAAGCGATGTAAAAAGATAGTTCGATGTGATATACAATTGAGGACTCTCTCAAAATTATGGCTTTTCAATATGCCTGTTGTGTTCATATACATATATATTTGCGTTAAGGTCACTCCTATTTCAAACCAGATACTAGGTATAGGTCCTAATATCAAGCAGCCGTCTTGAGGTGACCATTTTAAGGACCATTCAGTCCTAGGGTATTATATTTAAGAGCGCATTAAGTTTGTCAGTCTTCTGGGGAAATTACGTGGTTCAGAGCGTAATGAATTAAAAAAAAAATTAAACTAACTTCGCGATTGTTACAGAGCCAATGCATAACTTGATTCTGAAAAATTCTATGGGTATGGGTGCAAGTTTATTTTATTTTGATGACATTGCATCAAGCCATCTTGTGGGAATGGAATGCAGGTGTCAAAATGGTTATCCAAATAAGGAAGACCAGATCGGGTGTCACATCATATAATCGACCCATTTCAGACGGGTGCAATGACAACAAAATCTTGCGTAATGTCACAACAAAATGTCAAAACAACGAATTTCACAAGCTTATGTCATTCTTTGCTCAATAAAAGTAAATAATTTACAAAGCTTCACTTTTCGCCGACTTAATTAGCCTCCCTAACTGATAATTGGTTTGAAAAAAAAAAAAATAAAAAATAGATAACACAAAAAATTGTAATTACAATTATATTTCGAATGTAAAACTAAATTAACAGTACTCAGTGGTGACAAATCGACACAAAGTGTCGCAAGTGAAGAACTTTCTCTTTTTTCGCCATCCACAAAAGTAATTACACTAAACGAAGTTCGAGTACGAGTACTCATAGAGCCTGCTTAGATGATATATACTCCTACATACTCGTACATGGTGTGCATTCATTTATTTAACGGTCACAATCGCTTTGGAGTGGCCAAATAACGGCAACCAAGCGGTAACTAGGAAAACCTTCTATTTTATGTGCCATAATCGTATTGTTATTGTTATTACTGTCAACAAGTCAACTGTCATTGTGTGCATGAGCTCGACGCGCAATATTTGTATACGAGTAGGACGAGTACTGAGTACGGAGTACCCAACCCCAGTCTGTTTGTCTGTCACGAATAAATTGACTCACTCACTATATGCCGCCGCCGCTGCGCCGCCTTACTAGTTGAGAAAGTGAAAAATCTTTAAATGACGCTTAATAGGCTTTCTTATGCGAGTACGTATGGTCGGCTGTTATAGACTTTGTCGAAATCAAAATGCGATGTATAATAGTTTGACTTGAAGTTGGGTACGATTGCCATTGGGGTGTCATTAAAACTAATTCATTTTTATAGGCAAGCAGTTGACAACGCCTTGTTAAGCCTCTCAGTTTTGTCATGCGGCAAGAGGCAGGATGGTTTTAAAAACAGACCTCGTCAGGGCAGTTTTGCGATTGATGTTATAGTGGAAAAAAAAAAGGAAAAAAGAAAACTTGACTTAAGGCCGGTTGATTAAGGCAGATGTCTACAAATATGGCGGGCTACGACAGTAAAATTATTTAAAAGGTGTCGTTTGAAGCTATTTGGAGTTTTATGGTACACGACATGAATTACAATTTACATAATGGGGAGTCAAGATAAGCTAGGATTTGGTGTTGCGACGCTAGGAAATGACAAAGAAATCGTTTTGGTTTGGGTACTAAAAATTAGTGAGCACCAGGTCTTGCATTTGTTGAATGGCAATTTGAAGCTAAGTGAGCTGGAAATGTCTTCCGCGTGTAAGATGTTATGCAGCAATATAGGAGGAAATGCGATGTATTATAATTGCTGTTGGACAGTAAGTGCGCTTAACTTTGACATGCAAATTAGGCTGAAAGGTGTTTCTTGATAGTGTTTCTGTGTAAATTGCTTTTTGACGAGTTTTATTGGGATTTCCTTGTTTCCTTGTAGGTATGTACGAGTAGCTCGGACGACACATCGCATATGTAGACAATTTTGTTGAAATCAATATTAAGGATGCAAATAAGTAAAAACTTTCAACTTTTTTGTTTGCAAAACATGACGGTTCAATGTAAGTGTCTGTCCCATAATGTGTACACATGGTGTACCACACAATTCTACACTTGGGCCTACATTACTTCCTCCACTTATTTTGAAGCTGCCTATTTACCTGTTTGAGAAAGAGCCTGCGACATATATGTTGGTAACAAATTCAAAAGCTTACCTCTATCAGATGAGAGTTATTTTAAGCGATGAATACTTAATTAGAGTGGTGTGAATGATAAAAAAAAACAATGTCGCCGAAAAAGGTCAGAATTTTGTGAGCCAGATAGCTACCACTGATGCTTTCGATTGATATTACCGTCAAAATGGGGTTTTTATCTATTAAGTCTAATCTCAGTCTTAAAGTCTTGTTTTTATTTTTTCTAATATACGCTATAGCCTAAGAACTTAAGGTACGTAAGGTAACATTACAGCTCTTTGTTCCTTTCTGTATTGTTTTTGAATTTTTGTGATTAGCTAAACTCTAGAAACTTTCGTATGTTCTTCAAATTCTAATCAGACTTAGAAAACGTTCCTCAGATCCACCGACAGAAAACCTTTTGATAGTTTCCTCAAAAGACACTTTCTGCCAGCTTTAGTAATTCTAGTTCTTCTAGGCGTAGTCTAGTTAAATGCGGGGGCAAAGCATATTACTGGTCTTATCGTAAACATCTTCAGATGACGGCACCGAAGTTTGCTACGATTTGATCAGTTCAAGTTGCCGGGCATTGGTCTTGTTGACGGCGGCGACCACCGGTAGTCCCTACCAGGACTTATGTAAATCACGCACCATGGGAGTCAGTAGCCCCCAGGATATCGGTCCGGGCCTAACTTGTTGAAGTAGGCCCCCTGGTGGGAGCGTCATGATGGCTGTGGTTTAAACCCAAAATTGGGGGAAACGTCTTACCCAATGCAGAGTTGCAATAAGTACTGGGTGCTGTGACCCTAAGAACAGATGTCTCTTGTACCTGCCGTGAGGGCTTAAGCCTACGGTGCGTCTTCCCACAAGATATCAAAACAATGCGTTGATAAGCGCCCTTCGGGTAGTACAAGAACTACACCCAGTACTAGATTCAAAGTCGTGTGTAAGGCACGAACTTCCCCTTTGGTGAATTATCGAGGCCTATCTAATACCTCAGCCATTCTGTTGGTCATGGCACCCGGTTGCAATGCAACTCCACATCGAGCAGACGAATTGGTTCCATAGCAATCCCATGGTTTAGCACAGGTCGTAGTACACTACACATATGCTAAGCCATGAGATGTCCAAGCACCATTAGTTCTATTCTCCCCGCGATTTTGGGTACAAACCTTCAGCCACCACGATACGCCCACAAGGGGACCAACTCCTAGGTCAGGCCGGAACCATAGTTCCGGGGGCTCCTATCCTCCTGTGGTACCAGAATATAGCTTCCGGTCGAGCTTCGCAACCTTGAGGTTATTTCCAGTTGGGCACTTCACTGCCCAGGACTGGTGGCCTTTCAACAATTTAGACAAATGAATTTATAATCTACCCGCTAGCTGCCTACTGCGTCTTCTATAAAATACCTCTTTTGCAAAACTACGGATTCTTTCGAACCGTACGGTACCAGCGATAATTCCACTGACATCGTAGATCTCACCATTAAAGATGATGCCCATAGCCTGCAAGTTCCTTATGTCAGCGTAATTGGGACAGTCACATAGGACATGAAGCCAGTCATCATAAGTGGCTCCACATGAGCAGCCCACAACCCCGCTAAGCCCCCTCTTATGCAAGAATGCATTAAGAGAGCCATGCCCGGTCAACATAAAGCCCAGGCTGAGGTTAAAATTCCGTTCAGGAAAAATTCTCATGGTTAGCACATCCCTTGGGAAGCCGTAAGTAACCCTGCCATTTTCGCTAGCATCCCATCTAGATTGCCATTTAGATAGAACACATGCGTGTAGCAAGATTTTACGCTGCTTCAGGGATAGGCCATCCACTTCTTCCGGGGCAACCCAATCGCGCCCATTTAGAGGGAGACCTTTTCTGATCTTGAAAGCAATACCATGACGTATCACTTCCAGATCCAGAGGTGGCACTCCAAGCAACACCTGTATTGCCTCTTTGGAGACAGTGTGGCAAGCCGGTAAACATCCAAGCAAGGCGAATCTTTGGCTAGTCAAGATCCGCCTTCGACCATCAACAGTCATAACCCTGTCGTACCATATCGATGCTTCATATGTTGCACAGGCAACAAAAAGGCCATCGTATATGATACGAACAGAACGCCTGTTGAGTCCCCAGTCAGATCGCAAAATGCGCTTTTCCTAGCCTACAGCACTCAGCATGCGTTGTCTGGTTCGAACCATCGTTATGCCCAGATATGTGACCTCAGTCACACATCTAATGCCAACGCCGTTCAAACGTATCGCAGGAGTCCGACGTCTTACATTCAATTTGCCCTTGAGCTTCATTGGAACAGTCTTATCCTGCGACACACTTACCCCAACGCTTTCTCCCCATTCAGCAACAACTGCTAGAGCTCTTTCTCCTAATACCTCGATTTCGGCCCTAGACTGGCCTTCGAGGATGAGGAGCAGGTCATCTGCGTAGGCGCATGACTAATGAAATAGAGAGCTCGCCAGGGCATTCCACAAGCGAGTAGTTCGGCTTAGGAACAAATCACGATATTTCAGAGTACATCCGAAAGTGGGTATACTAATGACCAGATGTGTGCATTGTACTCCAATTTTGGGCGGAATGCCTTATATATTCAGGTCAGATCTGAGGGGATAAAGTATTTCTTACATCGTTTGAGGAAACCTAGACATTTCGGAGGATTTTTGCCGACACCGAATATGTTGTCATTCCACAGTAAGTAGATATTGACACACATACCGAGAATGGAAAGTTTATCAGGTTCGACGATGCAAGTGCCATTCATGGATAATGGCTGGGTTTAAATTTTGCTTTAACGACAGCAGACAGCATTGTGTTGTGGAAGCATTAAAATATATTCTGTTAGTGGTCCCCTAATTAGTTATGCTGTTAATATCAGAATTTAATGAATTTAACATACGCTGCCGTTCCCGTCATCAAAGGAATATATTGGATTAGAAGTAGCAGACAAGAGATCGTTGATGAAAATTAAAAAAATAGTGTCGGGAACAGAACGGAGCCCTGGGGCGCACCATCATTTATTTTGTGAATATCAGACTTGAAACCATCCAAGACAACTTGAATTGAACGTTCCGAGAGGTAATTTCTAATCCATTGAAGAAGAGAGTAGTCGATCCCAAAAGTGCCAAAAAACTGTCAAATCCCATGCATGTATGGGCATCCCGTAAACTTAAGTCTTCCAGACAGGTGTTTACGTTAAAAACTATACCTAGTTGCCGTAATGGGTTCAGCATGTCTCATAGATTGTCAGTATCGCTGTTTGTCAGGACAGCATTTTCCTTTCCGGTATCCAGAAAGACAATTTTTTGAGCGAGTAAATTGGTTTTATGTGAACCAATTGCTTATTGTTATGTTTTGCTCATTAATTTGGGCGCAGAGAGAGGAGCCTACCTTTTTTTTGCCAACTTCGAACGGCGAGAGAACGAGACGCTTTTTTTTATAGAGCTTTCACTTCCGGAGATTTGCTATTGCCTGCGGAAAGAACGATGATTTCAACCATCATTTTTGTATTTTTCAATGTATGACGTGGGAGTCAAACCCAGTTCTTTGTCATAGTAGTCGACGAAGTTAACTCCTCCGCCATGCCGACCACATTTGTTTTTTTTATTTATCTAAACAAATAGTTGCAGCGCGAAGGTTTATTATGTAAGCCCCACAACTGGAACGTTTTTAGTCGATGTTTTAAGTTCAGTCGTCCGAGCAATCTGTTCAAGTGTTGGAATCATCAGCTATTAGGAAAGTTTTTTATGAGATTTCAGCTCTTAACTTGTTTTGAAGCATCATTTTCTGAACAAAAAAAAGGCTTAAATCCTGGGTAGCACTCTCGGATGCATCGGTTTCAGAAGTCTAGCAAGAGTTTCTCAAAAAAAGAAAGTCAAAACATTAATCAGCACAGCTTATAGAGCTTCTATAATACATTAGGAGCCGATGGTGTATAGCAATTTCCGAGACTCCTAGATCGTCCATAAACAGAGATGACGCTCTAATGCTAAACGGCTGCATCCACACTCGATAATAGGATTACTGTCACCGATCTACCTCTTTCTTACATCATTGTGTCACAGTAACTCTACCACGTAAAAGACTTTATTGTTACGGAAAGGACACGGACCTTTGATGACCGACCCTCCGAATCAAACTCTCGACTCGGAATTAGACATAGACGCAATTGGGACTATCGAAGAAGAACTTCTATGTTGTTTTCTATGTTACGAGTATGTCACTTTTGCCCTGGATCTGAAGGTTCGTTGCAATAGCAGCGTTACACTTGGACGGATAGAGCATTCAGGGACTTGCATCTTGAAAGATATAAAGCATTTTTAAAATCTCGAGAATCATCTTTTGGATCTGTCGCCATATTGCCAAGTAATCTTTATATAATTATAATAAGACCTTCATAAAATCTGACAAAACAACTATTAACATACTGTTCATTCGTTATTTGGCCATCAAGTATGCTTCACCTTTAAGCTATGTCTCACATGGCAACGTATAAATCGCGTCATCTGCAATCCCATTAATTTACAGGCTTACCTCACAAGCCGTGTAAATTATTTTACGCAATTCACGACTAACATCGCCAAAAGGGTTTCTGAGGAACGCAACTTTCTTTCCATTACCGAATCATCCAATTCGCAGAGTGCAATCATGCCCTAAAGCTCCCAATAAATACTGCAATTCACTCGAATTCATATGTAAGATGCGCAATTGCCTCGCAGCAGCCCTAATTTGTTAAACCATGTTCGCACTCAACACTAAATAAGGACACGATTACATAAGTGAAAAATGTCAAACTTCTGCGCCATATTTTATGTTAAAATAAATCCCCCTATACGAGGCTGTTCTCATTGAGCAGCATACATGCAACGTGATGCCTTTTTAGGTCGACACCGCATTCGGGTCTCTAAAGCTGAATGACATCATCCAAATTACATGCCGCCGGCGAACTGGTATACTTATCTGTACTACTCTGATGATTGAGTAAATTTTCACACATACAATAATTTGTCTGGAAGCAACTCGCCCTAAAAAAAAAAAAACAAATGTGACAATTGACACTTATCGCTGTCAAGTGTTTTTTTTTTTTGGGGGGGGTAATTTATACACTTTTCACCACTAATCTCTGTTGCATGATCAAGACATCTGTTCAAAGGTTCGTCTCAAAGAGGAGAAGAAGAGGAAAACAAAAAAAAACTGAAAACTATTGAAATTGACCTCACATACGTATATCTGTCAAATGTCATCTGTCAAATACGAGTACACCTAACCTAACCTCAGCGAAACGAGGTCAATTTAAATCAGACATATTCCATGCAGGTGTTTCTTGTAAAGAGAAAACCTTAACCCACAAAATCAAAGTGAAAGAAACAACAATTCAATTGTTTTCTCCATTCATTACTTTTACGCCGAATCATATGGCGAACCAGAGATGTCAAAAAAGTCAAAAATGCGCTTAACAGTGGTACAAAAAAGGTAGAAAAAAAAAGAGAAAAACTAAATAAAGAACCCCAGTCACGTATTAGAGGCTAAGTGGCACCAATTTCAAGAAGTCACTTGCTCTTCACAGCGAAATCAATTTCTGCACTCTGACTTTTGTAATTGTGATTTCAGAGAGCTCGTTCTTCGCGCTCTGTTGTTTCCCCTTTTCTTTCTTTGTTTTCCCCTTTTTTTGATTTGATCACTGAATGTGGCTTTTGAAGTGCGTCTCGTTGAACTCACTTAGCGTAGTGAAGTTGGCTTCTTGGAATGTCTTCGTTTTTTTTTTTTTCTTTTCAAAAACCACCATCACTCCAATTTTCAGTGGTCTTGAAACTTGAGTCTGAGTTGAGTCCTTGAACTTGATAAAACACAGCGAAAAGAAATGTGAGAGTAATTACAAAAAAAAAAAAAAGAAAAAAAATATCTCAGCGATGGATGGATGGATGTAGACAGAACGTAGTAGTTGGAAATATGCTTTCATCCACTTGAAAACCCACAGAATAGTGAGCAAAGGGCGTTAAGTACAACCGAAACTGACGTGTGATGAGGAAGCTAGCTTGTTTTCGAGAAAACATTTTTGAGGATTTCTCTCATTTTCGCCTTCCACGAAAATGATATTTGTCAACATACTCGTACTAGCACGTACAGAGGAATATGTGTTGTCATAAAATATTCCTCCGTATCACTGCAGTAGTTTTTTGCCCTTTAAATTAATGACACTACAAAAGTACCCAGCACTAGGAGCTGGGTACCTACATAAACTATGAAGGACGACTCTTTATGTATTATTTAAGTCAAGGATGAACATGGAAAGGAAGATGGAGATTCCTTTTACGGTTATGAAGGACTTTTCCGCTTTAAGATTCCACCCCAGTTGACGCAAATAATAAAGCCATATACATTCGCAAAAATGAGACATTTTAGCAAGGAATTTAGAGGTAGATAGAGTACAATTTCATTCCTCTTGCATCGCATGATTATTAATGCTGGCAGTGAAGAGATGTACATCATACTCTTTACAATTATTATGGAATCTATGTCGAACATGAGATATTGGTAAATAATTTAAAACATGGTGTGGTTTAATCAGTGAAATATTAAAAGAGTTTATGTTGCCAACCGAATGGAGAAAGAGTTTCACTGTATAAAGGCAAAGGCGTCACGAAAAACTGCAACAATTGCAATTGATGTCGCATATGATGAAGATCTATGATTTGTAGTTAACATAGCTTTGCGGGATTCAAGTGGACGTATGACATGATGATAGAGAAGCGAGAAGAAAGCAGTTTTGAATTCTAACCTATCACACCTTTAGAATTATTAAAAGAAATTGGCCTCCTAAAAAACTCAAACGCCTGTGGGTTCGACGGTATTTCGAATAAAACCTTAAAACATATCGCTTGCTTTGTTGTTGATGTATTAGCACATATATTCAATCCTAGTGTTTTCACAGGAATTTTCCCGGTAGCCCTCAAATGCGCGGATGTTTTACCATTACATAAAAAGGATTTTGTACATGACATGAAGAATTATAGATCTATATCTCTTCTTTCGTCCATCAGTAAGATCTTTGAGAAGGTTATGAAAAAAAGAACAATGTCTTTTTTAAATAAAATTAAGTTTTTTAGTCCAAAACAATTTGGTTTTCAGCAGGGCAAATCTACTGAAGATGCCCTTCTAAACTTTTGCTCAAACGTTTTTTCTAACTTGGATGCTAAAATGCGTACTGCTGGGCTATACCAAAAGCATTTGATATGGTTAACTACAGAAATTACAAAAGACTGGTTTTCGAGGGTTCATGCTCGAATGGCTTCGTTCGTATCTCTCCAACAGATCTCAAAGAGTGAAGATTGGGGAAGCGAGGAGTGAAATACGATTTTTTTTAATTTAGGTGTTCCGCAAGGTTCAGTTTTGGGACCTATATTATTTTTTATTTATATAAACTCCCTTTTTTCTATAAATTTTAACGAATTAAGTTATACACCCATTTTTCAAAAATAGCAAGCAATGTAGACGGTTTGACTATTTGGGGACTCTTGGGATAAATCAAGGAGCAATTTTACAGCTCAAATTGAAACCAGCTTTACCAATTACAGATGAGAGAAGTATAATATCGAGAGACATGTGGTAAGCATAACAAATAAATTCGAAAACCGACCCAAAGAACTTAGAGTTCTAGACAACATCGGTGAAAACCTTAGGCTCCTCGATTGAGGACCAATGGGTATCAATTCGGAATTATGGATTTATTAGTGTTTTGCAACCACTAAGACAAAAGATGAGATAGCTTCCTCCAGTTGGGCGCACGGAGTTGTGTGAGGTCTTTTCCACTTGTGTGTTCGATGAGTTCGTTCGTTGTCCCTCTGAGTTAGAGTCGATTAGACTCTGGGCTGAAGCGTTGGTGTCCATGGGCTAAAAGTGACCTAGCCATCTATGCCGGATTATAAGAACTTTCTTCTCGAGTTCACTGTTGAAACGTCTTCTCTCCTCTCCATTGAAGCAAATGAGACTGACAATTACCGAGAACTTTTCTCTTAAAGCGCTCGAAAGCTTTTTCATCGGCATTCGTTAGTGTCCACGCTTCTACGCCGTAAAGCAGGACTGAGATAATCAGTGTCTTACTACTGAAATACCTTCTAAGTCCAAAGAAGCACCGACAAGCAAGAGTGATCGCGCTGGTGGTTGTGTGAATTGAGATAGAAAAATTCGCTTACTATTGTACAATGCGGAATAACTTCCAAATTCGAGAAAGATGGTGATGGAAAATTTTCTAGGGAAACAACGGCAGCCCTCATATTCCCGTATTTAGCTAGTGTCATTTTCTCCCGAAAGATCTGGCCATCCGGTGAGATTACGCCGTCAGCAGTCTCAGGTTTTTTGTTTTTTTTTATAATTTTCGCGCGCTCAAGGGATTTAAATACCCTTAAAATGTTTGCATACAGCGCGGGCGAAGGAAAATCAGGGAGGATGGAAAGAGAGGTACCGGTGAACATTGGTTTTAAATGTTTGAAGGTTATAATGACTAGGAAATAAAGAGCTAGGCAGGGTATTCCATAAGCGAGTTGTACGGCTTAGGAACGAAAAGGTAAAGACAAACTTACTATTAACAACCCCAGCAAACGGAAAACGTACAACGACTTTCGGCTTTGCACTTGAACTGTTCGGACGCCTAATAGTAGCGGATGCTGTAGGTCACTACAAAGCGGATATCACTGCTACTAAAAAAGTGCAATGGGATGAACCGGGTGGAGGAGAAATGAAACACTGTAACACCTAATATGTTGGTGGTATAGCGAGCAGAATCAGCTCATACTTGGATGTGGGTTTGCAATAAGAGGAAGATCTGAGAGAACGCCTTTCATTCTCAAAGCTTAAATTTGTTAAAATAAGCCGTTCGATCAGGTCTGCAAAAGTACGATTTCTTTCGAATTGCTTATGCATCGCTGAAGCACTTTTATCCTCGAGAATTATTGCCATCGGAGAACGAACGGAAAGAGATTACTACCTGTGACATTGTGCGCGCTTAAAGTAAAATTTGCATCCGATTAATTGAACTCAAGCCGTCCTTCTGTTCGGAACTATGCGAGATAGCAATCATGGTAAACCTGTACCAATTAATAAAGACCCCTCAATACCAGCAGGAACCGCAAAAATCCTTTGCATCGATGGTGGGGGTGATATGCAACCTGTACTCCCGTTTAGGCCGAAATCACTTGACCTTTCTACAAATGACTGTTTGCCGTGATCATGATTTTATCAGATACTTGTGCACTTTCTTAAGCACGTTGCATCCACAACAGCACCTCATTAGTATGCTGAATCTTCTGATGGTACTGTCTAAAGATCAAACCAGCTTCCAGTACATTTGCGAGAGTTTTGCTGCAATTTCACAGAAAATAGTCAACCTAGTCACGGTTTCTTTGAAAAGATCTCTATCCAATTCACTTTTTCAACCCACCTGTTTGACATTAAGTTATATACCCAATACCTACCCAAAAATTTTAGCTTCCTATTATGATGTTTTGTCTTAGGCGTCGGTGTTTTATTTCCCACTTTGTTGACCACATATGTATATTGTACTTGTTTTTCCTTCATTGGCCGCTTAACACATCTTTACCGCTCCGTTGACAGTTCGCTGCGTTCTTTTCATTTTGTCAATGTCGTCTGCAAGTAATTGAACAGACTTTTGAAAGATAAAGCCTCTGGAGTTGACTTGTGAGTTTCGCACAATTCTTTTAAGAATGATATTGAAAGAGCCACACGCACGACGCATCGCATTTTTTAAGTCCTTTTCTGACACTGAAGGTTTCGGTTTTGTTATTGCCGACCTTGACAGAGCAGCGTGCATTCTATATCGTCATCCTGCATAGCAGGATTGCCAAAACTAGACATGGCTCTGCATAGGTCATCGCCATAGATGCTGTCATATGCGGCTTTAAGACCGATGAAGAGGTGGTGAGTATTGATTTGGAACTTTTCACGTGAAAATTTGGTCTATGGTGGACTGGCCTAAAACCACACTGACAGGGGCCGATCAGACTGTTTACGAACGGTCTTAGTCCTTCACATAATACGGATGGCAAGATTTTGTATGCGATATTGATGAGACTTATTCCCCTGTAACGGGCGCAGTTCAGGAGATCGTCGATACCGATTTTGGAGGCGATCCGTATCCTATCATCACCTGCAGCTTTGTTGGACTTAAGCTTGCTGCCACGATTAGTGCGTTCAAAAAACAATGCTGTGAGATTTCACGCTATTCTCACAGAAATATTTAAGTACGAGTAGCATCTGCTGAGAAGTTTAATAAGGGAATAGTCGACTTCCGTAAGAAAGGAGTCTTTTGAAGACAAACTCGTTGACGAGCAAGCAGGTATCCTGGTATTTTAAAAATATTTGTCTCAATCGAAGTATTGCCTACATACACCCTGCATGACTCGAACTGTAACCAACTTCAAACTGCTATAATTTCCAAACCATTCATGACAGTGAGTTCAAATTTTGACACATGACAGATAATTTTATTATTTACAAACCTTTTAAACGATTTGCGCCTCAGTTGTGTTGAAAAATTTTTATCCGCGATGGAATTCAAACGTTTCGCTGGAAAACCACAAGTAGCTATCGTTAGAGCCATCCAGCACCCCAACGTTAATAAATCATTTGTGTCTCGAACCATAGCTCGTTACCGTGATACTGGCAGCGTTGCAAAACGCCATGGAGGTGGTCATAAAAAAACAGCAACATCGGCAGAAATGGTTCGGAAAGTGAAGGCTCGAATTGAGCGAAATCCGCGTCGAAGTGGAAGAAAAATGGCTCGTGTGCTCAACATATCGTTGGAACGGATGCAACACATACTGAAAAATGAGCTTGGGCTCAAGCCATTGAAGTTCCAAAAAGCACACGATCTTACACCGCAACAGAAAAAAGTTAGAGTCGAAAGAGCGAAGGAGTTGCTACGTTTGCACGAAAGTGGCGAGTTGCCGAATTTGGTTTTTTCCGATGAGTCGCCATTTATTATCGAGAAATATGTCAACAAACAAAATGACCGAGTTTACCTGCCAGAGAGGTCCTTCGAAAATGTACACCTTCTGACGGCCACCAGAAAGCAGGCAGCACCGATGGTGATGGTTTGGGCCTCTCCGCTCGTATTTTTGGACCGTGGCGTCAAAATTAATGCGATCGCATATCGTGAAACTCTCTTAGAGGCAGTATTGAAGCCTTGGGCAAACAATCATTTCGGTCGGAGACCGTGGATATTTCAACAAGACTCGGCACCGTCTCACAAAGCGCGCGTCAACCAAGATTGGTTAAAAAACAATGTTCCACACTTCATTTCTTCGACACAATGGATTGCAAGTTCTCCGGATGCAAATCTGTTGGATTTCTCTGTCTGGGGTATTTTGAAGGCGAAGTATATACAATTTTGGACCTCCTCAAACAAGCACTTCGCCGGGAATGGGCCAAAATACCGCAGAGCCACTTGCGTGCAGCGTGCGATGCTTTCTTCGGCCGTCTCAAGGCGATTATTCGCGCCAAAGGTGGGCATATTGAAAACTACTGATACAATTTGAAAATCGATGTATTTTCCAACATTTTTTGCTTTGGCACAATAAAATTTATCAAAAAATAAAAAATTATAGCATTTTAAAAAGTTGGAGTTCGAGTCATTCACCCTGTATGTAAGGCATTGCGCAGTTTCGGGCTTAATCGGATTTTTAAGACGGAGCTCCACGAGTAAACAAATAAGGATCCTGTGTATCCTGAATTTCAAAGTGGAAGATACGGTGCTACGGCGTTATGTCATGATATAGAAGAGGAGTCACGGCAGTTATGCCAAAGTTGTAATGACTCATCACTCCAAAAGCTTACAAAGTTTCTTTAGTTTCGCCGAAATCTCCGAAAGACCCAGTATTGTCACCAATTTCTCTAGAATCATCCCCCATATCTCACCCTATTCAGCTGATTTTAGAAAATTTCATTCGAAGCCAGAGGTTACCAAGTGAATCACTGATTAGACTACGACCAACGCAACATTAAACGATTACATCCCAGACGTTCGTTTTATTCTTTCTTTGTTTCTTTGCGTGGATTAAATAGATCATTACTCACCCATAACGGTATGTAATGTAATCGAATTCAATTGAAATAAATTGGATCGATTTATTTCCCATTTCACAGCTGTACCCGAGCAGTATGTTATGTATCGTTCTCGTCTTCCCTACAGCCCCAGTGAAACATGTTGCGTAATTGTGTGTTTTTTTTTTCTCTTCTTATTCCATTTTTCAACATCTCTATCTGCGACTTTTCTTGGATTTGAGTTATAATTCAAACTTACCGAGACTAGGGCAATTGACTAATATCAAAAACAGAGAAAACGATAAGCCGGGAATATACTCGTATTGTAAACAAATGTGCGACTGCATTCAATCTCGAATCCCCTCGAAAACAAAACAAAATAATTCATCCGAACTGAAGCGTAATGTTTTGGTAAAAAGATATTTTAAGAGTTTCTATGTCAAGAGACCAGATGGTGGGATATATCAGATACAATACTGGTAGATGCTGAATATATACGTTCGGCCTTAGTGCCGACAAAGAAATGACAAAGTAATTTAGTCATCAAAACAGGCCAAGTGACTAAGAGTTTTAATTTTAAATTTTAATTTAAATTGGGTGCGTTATCGTTTCGAAAAATCAAAAGAAAAAAAAAAAACCGAGAACTGCGTGTCGGCTAAGCTAATTGCTTCTCTGGCAGGTCGTTGATTAATTGACTTTGATGTGCTCGCACATAAATGGGCGAGCTGAGAGATTGCCTATCCAACATTAAGCACTTGGAGAATCCGGCGAAGAGCTATATGAAATATAAAAGGTTCACAAGAAGATTGCCCTTTACCAGCTGGTCCAGAGTGCTAAATTGGATTTAGTGTATACAATTTGGCAGGCAGTGAAATAAACGAAAGCAAGGTTATGATACAATAATCTGTCAGCAAGTTTGCACTCTATGAGTTTTTAAAGGTCGAGAACATACAACCATTACATGCGCTTCCATGACTCCTAATTTGGCAGTATTTTGTGCTAAAGCCCCTGCGATAAAACTTACAAGCTATGTCCAAAATTAAGACGTTCAAGTAGTTTTATGCGTATTTTAAGCTAAAATAGAAAATAAGATTGTCTTTATTATTATGAGCCCGGGTTTACCCTGGGCAAGCTTATTAACAAGCCAAAACTTAGAGCTAGGCTTAAGAATCAACAAATACATTCTTAACCTAATGGGGAGAGGAGAAGTGGTGGTCGGGGGAGATGTTAAGGGAGTGGCATATTCGTATTTGCTGCTATTGTATTTAGGTTAAAGACTTCGGCGTAGTTGTTTGTTATACGCAACATTCTAGATATTGGTTGAAAGTGACCGTAATTGGTGCGGTGAGTTCGGATCAGGAGGAGTGGCACAGATCTTAGATTACGGGGATTGGAAGTGAATGAAATATTTTGCGTTATTCTCGGGCAGTCGATGTTTCCAGTTAATAACTGGTGGTTAAAATTACATCAGTGAACTCACGACGTTTTTTTTTTAGGATAAACCTGCGTTGGACTGCTTCATTTCTTTGAATGTGGACTTGTTTATACGAGGGCTGTTTGATGAGTACCCGGATTGAAAGATAGGTGGCGCTACTGTCAAAATTTGGTGGCAATCCGACGTTTAGTTTTGATAAAGCCAAGTGCAGAGTTATTATTTCTAATGATGTCAATATGTGAGTCGAAATTCAATTTCCTGTGACAAATTATTCCTAGATCACGTACTTCGGTGGTTGAAGGAAGAGTAGACCATTGCGGGAGTAGGTTTTCGAAAATTTATTTAAGTCATCTCTCAGGCAAGGGGAGTCAGAAGGCAATGAAACGACTTTTTTTAAGTTTTAGATTAATTTTATATATATTTTTCGACGTCTATCTTGAAAATGGTTTAGATAGCACTTAGTAATGAGGAAAGTTGGTTTCAGTTGGGCCTGCTCCTGTTTAATTTGTCCGTTGTTTGAGAAAAATCAAAACCAAAACTTGGAATTTTAAAACCATGTGAGAACCCTGGTCTTTAATACAAGGCTGAGGCCAAACGTGAGAGATGTTCAACATTCATCCTCTTGTTGCTGATGATGGTACCAAATCTGGGTTCTGGGACGAAAATTCGAAAACTGAGCAATTGAAGATGAGTAGTTTGGTAGCATACTTTGTTGTGAGAAACATACATCTTTTCAGATACTCGTACTCAGTACAACATCGATGCGAGTGATATATGTAGCTCCAATAAAGTATAACCACCTTGGGTATTGCTACTTGCACACCAAACAGAAGTTAAGCCAATATTGGATGACATTAAAGCTCAGAAAGTAGTGCGGTCATCAGCGAGATCATAGTGTTTCCTCGTAGTCATCGTGTGTAAAAAGAACTGGTCTTTGTGGTCCTCTTTTGTATGAATTTTCGCAAACTCAACAATGCCCCAAAAAAGACTTCTACCCCTGCCGCGCATGGACATAAACCTCTCAGGGGTTTGTCACGGTTTGCTACTCTGGACTCTAGATTTTAAGTACGGGCATTAGCAAGCTGACATGGCAGCTAATTGCCAATAAAAAACAAAATTTTTCATTATGCCCTTTGAATTTACCAATGTGTCAGCACCTTAAAATACTCTTATGGACTTCTGGAAGATATGGTAGTACACTGAAAGATTTTTACCTAAGAGCCCTACAAGACTAAGAGTTTGTATTCAGGAGACTATGAAAAGCAGGCCTCCAAAAAATCCCCCAAAATTTATTCAACTGATGGGCTATATCTAAGGTGTGTTACAACAACAGTTGTAGGATTTGTTTCTTTCTGAAACATTTATTGGTTTAGGAAGGTGAAACATGGGGTTTATTTATGGAACACAATATCTTCCAAATGACCGTTCCGGCTCGAAATTTTCAAGCACTCTTTCACATAATTAGGGCTCTATCTCGGCGATGGCGGCTTCCATGTTTGGTTTCAAAGTTGGAACTGTTTGCAGATGATTGGCGTAAAACTTGCTTTTAACATAATATTGTAGAAAGAAGTCTTACGGCGTTAAGCCGCACGATTTTGCCGGCCAATTGGTGAAACTTCGTGCGCAATAACTCGATTGTTCCGCGACTTGTATAGCACATAGTACCATCCTGTTAAAAGTAGAGATCGTCCGCATCCATATCCTCGAGCTCCGGCCAGGGAAATTTTTTTATCATGTCTCGGTAGCGCGCTCCATTGATCGTAATGGCTTTTCCGATCTTCGTCCGTAAACCGTAACCAAACAATTACTCCTTCTAGGTGCATTGGCATCTTCTAAATCACTCGTGGATTTTCGGTGCCCCAGACGCTGCAGTTTTGCTTATTAACGTAGCCGCCAATGTAGAAATGGGCATCATCCGAAAATACGATTAGTTCGGTAGGGGGTAGAAGAGCAAACGACGGCCGACCTCTGACGGTGACTAGGACTTGAATCCAAAAGTGACAGACTTACAGGTTCATGTACGATAACCACCAATACCCAGGAGGAGTACTGAGCAGAAAGGCAACTAACACTAACAGCGATTACTACCAAGTTTAGGGCCATAGCCGGCTTTGGACGCGGGGGCCGTTAAAACCGAATTAATTGTTGGGGCGTCATTCTGAGGTGAATTAAGACCCAGTTTCTCCCAATCACTGTTATGCTTGTTTGTTTATTTTGTGCACTATGAGTTCATAGACCAGGACAGTAAAAGATTTTTTCGGAAGATTAGACGAAACACTAAGCTTTCGGAGGTTTGTCGCAGCCCATCAAGGCGGTGGTATCAGTAAAATTAGTTACTTTTTGGCTTTTCGGAGTTCCCAAAAATTGGAACCCAGACGCTCAAAGTACACTTGGATCAAGGAATATTACTGAAACTTCTTGTGCTTCATCCAAAATCACATCGGACAATGGAGTGGTCTTCAAAGTAATAGGCATACTCCTGACCTATCTCGGCAAATATATAGACCCAAAACCAAAGAGAATCCTAAATTTAAACGCTATTTCTGCTCTTAAGAAAGCCTGTCCGCCACGAGTCAACAAATCAAACGCCTTGCCCACATAACATACTCGTATATGGGTCTCCTCCTCTCAGCCGAGCGACTGCCACTTCGAAGGATGCAGAAGACTTAACTGCGTGGTTAAAGACCGGCGGGGAAAGTGGGCTATACGCTCGAAAAAAAGGTCTTAGTCCGAAATTTCAAAGTAACTCACAGGGATCTTTTGGGACCCTACAACGTACTGGGAGAATTCAGAGATATTCCAGTACTTTACCGGATTATCAATATTAAGCAGAAACTATATCATTAGTGGTTCAGCCAGATCAGATGTGTCAAGTTTCTTAATAGGGCTTTTAATCTTACTTAAGGTTGAGCTACAGGCCGGGGTGGACCTGGGCCTCAACCAGCTCGATCTTGAGCTACCTACTCTTCCACTTGCGTTCCTCTGGTGCGTTGTCCAGTGCCACTTTTTAGCAGATGAACATGTAGAGTCCTAACCAAATAGCTGAAATAAAGACCAATAAGAACTGGTCGTCTTAAATTTTTCTATTGTCATGTGGCTAGTTTACGTCCGAACGGCGTTACCCCCGAAGTAATACAAGCTAGGAGGTTGGAAAGTGTTATTCTTTTTTTATTATTATTATTATTAGTACGAAGGCTTATTATTATTATAAGTCCGTGACTTTTTGAATTTCTGACCTCTTTACTGAAACAGCAACACTGCTCCTGTCAACAGGCATTTGTCAGTTGACTCCTGTCAAAATTTAAACTTGCTGCGTCAGTTAGTTTGTGTTTGACAGCTATTTTTATCAGACTACTCACTAATTTGAGGAGAAAATGGAAAAAAGTGGATTTCGTGTGCTTATTAAGCATTATTTCTTGCGAAAAAAAACCATTACCGAGACCAAGGCTAAGCTTGATAAATACTATGGGGACTCTGCACCATCGATTTCAATGGTAAAAAAGTGGTTTACTGAATTTCGTTGTGGCCGTACAAGCACTGAAGATGCTGAACGTCCTGGACGCCCAGTTGAGGTCTCTACACCCGAAACAATCGAAAAAATTCACGATATGGTGTTGGCCGACGGAAGATTGAAAGTGCGAGAGATTGTGGAAGCCGTAGAGATCTCGCATGGCTCAGTGGTTTCAATTTTGAATGATCACTTGGGCATGAGAAAGCTTTCCGCAAGATGGGTGCCGCGTTTGCTCACAGTCGACCACAAACGCAATCGTGTAACAACTTCACAGGAAGGTTTGGCGTTGTTTAATCGCAATATGGAGGAGTTTTTGCGCCGTTTTGTAACCGTGGACGAAACATGGATCCATCACAACACACCAGAGAACAAACAACAGTCAAAACAGTGGGTTTCTAAGGGTGAATCGGCGCCAAAGAAGGCCAAGGTGGGTTTGTCAGCCAATAAAGTTATGGCGACTGTTTTTTGGGATGCACGCGGGATAATCCACATTGACTACCTTCAAAAGGGAAGAACAATCAATGGGGAATATTATGCCAACTTATTGGACCGATTCAATGACGATTTGAAAAAAAAACGACCTCATTTGGCCAAGAAAAAAGTTCTTTTCCACCAAGACAATGCAAGGGTGCACACATGTGCAGTTGCCATGGCAAAAATCCATGAATTGGGCTATGAATTGCTCCCTCATCCACCCTATTCTCCAGATTTGGCTCCGAGCGACTACTTCTTGTTCAGAAACCTGAAGAAATGGCTTGGTGGAAAAAGATTTGACTCCAATGATGAAGTCATCTCGCAAACAAAGGCCTATTTTGAGGACCTCGACAAATCATTTTTTTTGGAAGGGATAAAAAAATTGGAGAAGCGTTGGACAAAGTGTATAGAGCTCAAGGGAGACTACGTTGAAAAATAAAATTATTTTTTTGTCAAAAAATCTGTGTTTTAATCCAAAAGTCACGGGCTTATTGACCCGCCCTCGTATTTATAGTAGTTGGAATATAACATCGGAAATTCTCATGTCATCAGCGAAAATCGTTAGGATAAAGATGATTGGTCCAAGATGACTACCCTGAGGGACACCAGATGTGGCTTTAATGGAGTCGGATATTGACGATCTGAAGATGACCCTGCATTCTCGGTCGTCTAAATAGGATTTGGTTCATGTAATAAAATGAAGGGGAAAACAAAGGTTTTTTAGTTTAGAAATGATAAGTTGGTGAGAGATTTTATCGAATGCCTTGCTCAAATCTGTGGAAATTGAATCGACTTCATCACCGCCTTCTAAAGCACAAAGCGTCCTAGGGACGAACTCAGTTAGGTTAGTGGTGGTTGATTTACCTTTCCTTCCTGAAACCGTGGTGATTTGTACAGATAGTTGGCCTAGAGTACGGAAGCAGTTCTTGATAGGCTATGCTTTCAAAAAGTTTGGGTATGCAGGAGAGTTTGGCTTCCTTTTTATGAATAGGGATGATATAAGTTTCCTTCCATATCAAAGGGAAAATATCTGTTGAAACAGACAAGTTAAATAGGCCAGCGTAAGGAGAACCGAGATGGGTTCAGCTGTTTGCTTAGAAAAGGATTTGTTAAAATGATGAGAAGGTTCACTAAGAAATTTGAGAAAAGCTGAGTAGCCGTCTGACTTTCTTTTTTGGTATTAAAACAAACTGGTAGAAGCTTTTAGGGTCCGGGACTAAGCTAAATTGCGTGCGGTAGAGGTAGTCGAGATATAGAGACTCACAAACTCCCCTCGGATGGACCGTAAAGGGCTAGCCCGCCACCGAAGAAGGGGCTAATCATCACGTCTTTCACATGTGCGATTGTGAGATTGGGGCAAACGCCGAGTTACTTGAAAATGTAAAGAACTATTTTTGTCTAGACAACTTGGGTCTAAAGCCAAATGAAGGTGAAATAATGTCTAAAGATACTCAACAAGCTTTTCAACAACTGCTAAAATTCACACGTACAACCGGAAATGGTTTTGAAACTACCCTGTTATATAAAGCTGAAAACATACTGCTCCCAGACAGCGTTCCTATGGCCAAGAGAAGAGCCTGATGTCTTTATTTCAAGATCCAGAGAGATCCTGTTCTAGGTCAGGCCCTACAATCTAAAATCGATGATTACATCGCCAAGGGATACGTCAGGAAGTTGAATCCGGATGAAATCGACGTCAACAGTTGCTGGTACTTGCCGTTATTCTCAGTAAGCAATCCTAACAATCCCGGAAAGCTTCGCCTGGTCTGGGACGCTGCTGCTAAGGTTGAAGGTATTTTCCTAAATAGTTTGCTTTTGAAGGGGCCAGATTTACTCACATCGCTTGTTTCAACACTTCGCAAGTTTCGACAAAGGCGGGTAGCAATCGGAGGAGATATTGCCGAAATGTATCATCAGGTAAAAGTTCGTCAAGCGGATCAACATTACCAGCGTTTTTATTTGGATCGAACCAGACTCCGTGGAGCCAGTGGGATACGTTATGACGGTAATGACCTTCGGCGCCTCCTGCTCACCAAGCTGCGCTCAATACGTCAAAAACAAAAATGCTGAGGAATTTCGCGAACTGTATCCCAGAGCAGTAAAGTGCATTTTGGAAAACCATTATGCCAACGATATGTTGGACAGCGTTGATACGGAAGAGGAAGCCATTAAACTAGCACCTGAGGTTCATCTCGTTCACTCCAAAGGAGGTTTTCAAATGCGCAACTCAGTTTCAAACTCCAGAAAGGTTTTGGACGCGCTAAACACTAGGGCTAAGGACACAGTCGTGAACTTAAATGTCGATCCCGAAATTTCAACTGAAAAGGTTCTAGGCATGTGGTGGTCTACCAGTGACGACTGCTTCGTCTTCAAGTTATCGAAGCGTTACAAAAACGAGGACGTTCTGCTGGGAAAACGGCGACCCACGAAAAGAGAAGTGTTAAGTTTGATAAGGACGATTAGGTCCTCTTGCTTTTTACGTCATGTATGCTAAAGTTATCTTTCAAGGTATATGGCGCTCTGGCTGCGGATGGGATGAACAAATACATGCGGAACAATACACCAAGTGGCTGTGCTGGATCCGACTTATGCGAGAAGTTACAGCAATGAGTATACCAAGGTGCTACGTGAAGGCCAGCTTTGTACGTTTTCCTGATATGGAAGTTCATACATTTGTCGACGGCAGTGAAGATGGATGCGCGGCCGTATGCTATTTAAGATGTTCGGATGGCAATCTCGTAGACTGCGTTCTGCTAGGATGCAAAGTAGCCCCCCCAAAGATGATGTCAATACCCCGACTGGAGCTGCAAGCCGCTGTAATGTGAGCCCGGTTGACAAACGACATTATCAACACCCACTCACTAGAAATTCTAAAGGTGACATTTTGGTCGGATTCTCGCACTGTACTTGCATGGATACGCTCCGATCACAGGCGCTATCGACAATTCGTTGCCTTTTGTGTGAGTGAAATACTTGAGCTGACGGACGCTTCTAACTGGCGGTGGATTCCTACTGCGGAAAATGTAGCCGATGGGGCTAAAGAGACTCACAAAGTTCCGAATAACGATTGCATACAAATCGATAATTACTATAGTCGGAATCAGATCGAGTTCTTAAGAATTTGGGCCACAACTTTTTTCTGTTATACCAGGGAGGATTTGACATGCAGTTCTTTCGGAAGGTATATGGAATCGATTGAGCAAAGCACCCATTTAAGGTGAGGGAGGTTGAAATCACTTACTAGAATAATAAAATCTTCAGGTTGTGCATCATCAGTCAAGAAATGCACTGCGTGAACTACATGTCGATAAGACTCAATTGGTTGGTATGGGTGACTGTAACAACAAAGTACGTAAAGACAGCGTTTGGGGAGCATAATGTTGACACATATTAACTCAAAATTGTCAGTTTAGGAATGTATATAGGAGTTGCGTGAAAACAGTTCCGAATTACTAGTAAAACACCTCGGCCATAGGGATTATCAGCTTTTTCAAATCCATCTCTTCGGAACACGTTGTAATTTGGAGGAAACCGCTCATAGTTTTTAATGTCAGGAATTAGATTTGTTTCAGTACAATTAGGCCATAGGGAAACTTTTGAGAATTGAGATATACAACAGAGATTTTAGAGCGTACCTAAACCTCTTACATTTTGGTAGTAAATGGACAGGTATTTTTGACTGGAGGATACAAAATTCAGTTTGTTAGGAATTGTAATAGTTTTCAAAATTTGAACGAGTTCTTTGTAAGTGGGAAAGACGTTTGGAGTTAATATGCGGAGATAGCGTAGAAAGATCATTACAAACTTCGTCGAAAGAGATGTCGAAGTTCTCATGGTAGCGAACGAAAATTTGCATCAATTCCTCTGGCTTGATAGGAAGACCTTCTCATTGAATCGAAACCAATGCAAACGGAGTTGAGTTTGTCGTGCAAGTAGGCAAAGTAGAGCCGAACATTTTCATAAATGCGGCGGTATCTCAAACGAGATACTACATAACGACTGTCCTCATTCATATCTGAACATTTTTTAGTGAGTTTGACAGTGGGTGGAAGGAGCGGGTCAAGGTGTTTCTGGTGAGAATCGGGGGTAGGCGAATTAAGAGAACGAGCGAATGAGAAAGGTACAGGTTGGTGAAGCACCTCGGATCTAGAATCTTGACTATTAGGACTGCCGGCAAATATAACTTCCACAACGCGTCATCTGGAAACAGACTAAGAAAACTCTGAAGTCTGTTAAGACAGCAAACGACCTCCTCACTCCAATTTACATAAAGGAACTTGACGGTCGTCTGAATATCAAATCGACAACGCAATTGATGATTTTCTCTTTTAATATAATACACGTCCAAAAATTGCAAGCGGATAATAGAGACTCGGACTACTACATAGTTGCGCCAAACCTGCGATATATCAATTCGCTATCACACTGTGAGGAGATTTAAAGTTGGACGAGTGCAATCCTGGAGAACCGCCAAAACATTCGCGGAATGCGTAACTCTCAACTTCCCAATAAATGCTACTTCAGACCAGTGATCGATACGAAGAATCCACTGTCCAGGCTTTCATATGACCACCCCCAGAATATCCCTGTTAAATGAAGTGTCGGCAAGCAGGCTTATAGAGCAAATAAACACACCTACGAAGCGGTATTGCAAAAGAGAAAGACAGAGTAGTGAGGCCTAAGAGTATAAGAGGAGGAGAGATTGTCGGCAAACAGGCCCAAACGGAGAGTTGTAGAATTAAATAAGGTAACTTGATATTAAAGCCGCAGTCGGTACTGAGGATATGGAAAAAAATGCTTTTGCAGATTCTTAAACAGAAGGGTGATTCCTGCAGAACAAAACAAACCATTCAACCTGGAAGATGAGATTCGTAAACCGAACAAAATGAAATAAGATACTAACATCTGAACTTAATTTCAACAAGGCTGCTTGACGAGAAGGCCTGTTCCACAAGATTTTAAAGTCAGTCGGGATGACTTGGTAGCTGAAGTACGAGTATACTAATTCATTTCCAAAATTTTATCGGAAGAAAGGATGCCCGGGGAAACGAATCTCAGCTTCGTTTGCTCGATCTACATGGAGATTTCCTAAACTGGGTCAACTACGGAGTCATCTGTCTCAGCATACAAAATTTTGTTTGCGATCTGATTGGTAACCGACCAAATACTCACACTACGTCAGATCATAGAGAAACCCCAGAAAGTCCTGCGGATCTATAGAGAAAGCGACAGAAACGAGTTAAAGGCAAGTATACGCCGTCAGCAAGAAAGGACGGACAACATCGACAAATCACATATACAATGTCACAATAGACAGCTTTAACTTCAGAGTACTTGTATAATAGTTAGGAATTTTGGCTACGTTGGTTCTCCTATTACTCATAGCTCTTAAAATGACACCTTGTCAGATATCAAAAGGAAGACTTACGCCTGCCAATTGCTGTTTTTTAGTGTGAAAAGGTAAATAAGTAATAAGGACTTGTCAAAAAATATACTAAGAACACAATAACACACACACTAAGCCTACGAGGGTAGTCTGAAAAGTTTCCTACCGCAACGTAAAAATAGCGGCACTCGTCAATAAAAGCTAGTGAATGATAGTTGTGCATCTTTTGACAGTTACTTACCGAAGTTTCAGTCATTTTGGACACGTAGTTTTTAGTTGACAGTCGTTTGAGTGAGTCGATGTCAGTGTTTTTTTGTGAAAATGGAAGAAATTGAGTTTCGAGCTGTTATTACTCGTAAATTCTTGTTTTTGAAAGGCAATACGCCTACGCAAATCAAAAATGAGTTGGACCACGTGTATGGGGACTCTGCACCATCATTTACCACAGTGAAATTTTGGGCAGCTGAATTTAAACGTGGCCGTAAGAGATTGGGAGATGAACATTCTGGACGTCCAAAAACTGCAACCACTTACGATAACATTGCTAAAGTTCACCAAATGGTGTTAGACGACCGCCGAATTAAAGTGAGAGAGACAGTAGAGGTTATGAAAATGTCCAAAGAACGTGTTTGTTACATACTAAATCAAGATTTAGGCATGAGAAGGCTGTCCGCGGGTTGGTTGCCGCGTTTGCTTACGTTAGACCAAAAACGTGTTCGAATGAACATTTCCAACGCTCTGTTGGCGCAGTTTAGGCGCAATAAATCCGAGTTGGATACACCATTATACGCCCGAAACAAAAATTCAGCCAAAACAGTGGACGGCAAAGGGCGAGCCGACTCCAAAAAAAGCAGAAACTGTTTTTTCGGCTGGGAAAGTGATGGCGACTGTTTTTTTGGGATAGTAAAGGAGTTATCTTAATCGATTATCTTCAAAAAGGAAAAACCATTATAGGAGCATATTACGCATCATTACGGCACATTTGCAGAAAAAGAAAATCCGGTTTCACCAAGACAACGCTCCGTCTCACACCTCAGCGGTTGCCATGGCGAAAATCCGTGAATTACGGTTTGAACTGCTTGACCATCCGCCTTATTCACCAGATCTAGCCCCAAGCGACTTCTGTTTGTTCCCTCATCTAAAAACTGCGCTCGGAGGACAGAGTTTTTCGTCAAATGAGGAGGCAATTACCTTCGTGAACAATTATTTTGCAGAGAAAAACGACAAGTACTATTTGGACGTGTTAGAGAGATGGGAGCATGGCTGGGAGAAGTGTGTAGAGTAACAAGGAGACTATGTAGAAAAATAAAAAAAAAATTGAGAAAAAATGTCTTGTATCATTGTTCGGTCGTAAACAACCCTCGTATAATCATCTAAGTTCTGCTCTAAGGCGCAGAAATATGGACAATTGCGAAGCCGAATCAAGGTATTCTTGGCCGTTTTTGACTGAAGAATTCTACGATTTATACAGTAACATCGTTTGAGTGAATAAAATGCAAATCAATCGCCTAAAATGGCTAGGACGTGTAAACCAAATGGCTTTGGCCTGCAGTCTTCGTTTCCGATCTGGAAGGACATGGACCACACAAATGGAAGGGAACCTCAACCTACTAAAGTGCGCACTTGGACGCCGTTGGCTAAAGACTGCGCTTACGTTAAAACCCGGGTCCCAGCCCGAATTGTAACGCCATCTATGAGCAAGTAAGTTATTCCCCAGGCTTATCGATCTGTTTCTAGTATTTTTTTAGTTAAAAAGCAAATGCAGCAAAAAGTGGTGAAGGGAGGCATGATTATTAATGGGAGATAAGAGACATTTATCTCGACTCTACTATCACTTCTGTCCTGTCCTGTGAACTTTAGACGAATTCGATGACATTGAAAATGTCATACTGGTCTCACTCATTAAATTCCTTGAAGACTCCTTTCACGACAACACTTTGCTGGAAGTGTTCGATCCCTTAAAAGTAGGAAATGTATTGAACATGCTGTTACAAAACAAACTGACATGTGATATCCGTATTTTCCACAATTCTACATATGGTATTTCGTTGTCGTAATGAAATTTGAGATACCAAAGTCACTCAGTGTTTTATAATCCTACTTCTTCCTCTACACCCCTTTGTACTTCAAAGTGTCGCTACAGATACGGATTTAGTTGATTTTTTTTTATTTTCTTGTTATTTCTTTGGTTCGGTGACTTAGTGGATAGTGTGGTTGCGCCGATACGGATATTGAGTTAGATGTTCGATGTTCGAGTTTATCTTTTAAAGGCAACGTTAAGCTTTAAGAATTTTAATGGAATTCCGAAAGCAGGTGCACAAAAAACCCGCTGTCAGTTTTTTTTTTTTTTATTTTTTGGTTTCGCAGTATGTGATTGGTTTTCTTTTGGGAAACGTGAGATTTCACATCTGGCGTGTGTAGAATACTCGTGCAAGTGCTTTTTCTATGTGTGCTTCTTTTATACACGTTTGAGGGGAGTTTAAGCAAATTTGGCAGGCTCTATTAGCACGTTTATCGGTGCCTTCTATGAAATGAATTGACATCCGGAGTAGGTACGTGTGCATGTGAAAAGCAGTTCATGTTGATATTTCACGTAGAAGCGGCTGTGATTTGAAAACCTCAATAGAGTAAATGAAATCAAATTTTAAACTTATAATCAATTTGAATAAATAATAATTTTTTTTTATGAGTTCTGCCTCAATGCTCTACACACGTTGACGCATTGGTCTGGTTGTCAGGCCTTTGAAATTCTTAAGGGATTGCCCAACATACTTAGAATACAGCAGCTATTCCTCAAGTTCACAGACCGCCTCTAACTCTTGATAGTGGAGAGATTTTCTATCGATAGAGTCAGAAAACTAACAAATGCCTCACAGCGATACTATAGGATTCAAGGCAATGAAAGACTACCGCATGGCATACTACCTTGATCAAGATCTTGTGGAAAGATCAGAAAATTAGAGATACAAGTTTATTCATCTAAATCCATATTGTCCCCTTCAAAGTAATCCCCATCGACTGCAACGCATTTATGCCAGCGCTTGATCCAATCCTCGAAACATTTTTTATATTCGGTTTTCGGTATGTCCATCAGTGCTTCCTGCGATTTTTCCATTACTTCCTCTCGGCTGCTGGGCTGCTGAAACGCGTTCCCCGTAGTGGTTTTTTAACTGCATTGAACAGAAAGAAGTCACAGGGAACCAAATCAGATGAATTCGGTGGCTGTTGCATGGTATTTGTTGCAGTTTTCGTCAAAAAACTACGAATAATGATGGCACTGTGCGACGGTGCGTTATCATGGTGCAAAATCCACGAATTGCTCTTTCGGCGAATTGCTTCACGCAAACGTCTCATAACGCCCAAATAATACTCTTTGTTTACTGTCTGGCATTCTGGCAAAAATTCATGATGCACTACACCGTTGTAATCCATGAAAACCGTGAGCATTGCCTCTTTTTTGACTGAAAACGACGTGGTTTTTTTGGTCTCGGCTCTTTTGGTGAACGCCTAATGTCTGGATTGCGTGTCGTACTCATAAACCCACGTCTCTCTCGTCTCCAGTAATGATCCTTTTGATGAATGTGGGATCGGATACAGCCTCGCAAATCATATCTTTTGCGGCGTCAACACGGTCTCTTTTTTGCATGAAATTGAGGTCTTTTGACACCAACTTTGCTGCTACACGACGGAAACCCAAATCATTAACCAAAATGTCTTGGACGGATCCATAGGCAATGTTCAAGTCCTCCGCTATCTCTCTGATGGTTAATTTGGAATTATTGACCAGCATTTCTTTTACTTCATCAATGCTTTAGTCGGTTTTCGATGTCGATGGTCTGCAACTGCGTTCATCATCTTCGATTGACTCACGACCACTTTTGAACCGCTCGTGCCACTGGTAAACGACCGTTTTCTTTACACAATCGTTGCCGAAACACTTTTCCAACGTTCGCGCACCATTAAATATGTTTTTTACGCAAAATTTAATACAAGTTCGTTGTTGCAAATTTAAATCCATTTCTAAAATTGTAAAAAATCGCCAACACACACAGAGATAGATGTACTCTTGGCCACGTAACTTTTGCAAATGTCAAGCTATGACGCTAAGATTTAGAGGGAATGTCAACAACATATTTACCAACCTAACAAAAAAAAACAGAACTCAAATCGGAACAATGGGAGCGTCACACGGTGGTATCCTCCGGGAACTTTTTGATCAAGTTGGTATGTACCTCTAAACGAAAATGCAAGATTATTTATCGTTATCCTTTGTTGGATATCAAATCAATGCTAGACATGAATAAGCTTAACAAGCTCTTACTGATCAAATCATTTGAAAAACTGATCCTAAGATAAGCTCTGTGAAACCAAGGAACCCTTTTGTCAGGAATCAGAAAATCCATTACTTACGGTCTGTTCCCCTTCTATAACTATCCCACCCAAGTAACAACTTCCTAAGCCCATTCCTTATCTGAACAATGTAAACTCTCAAACGTCAATCTCTAACCCCACCAACAGCAACAATGTCAACTGTCATCTAAAAAGTCAATTGACCACCACCACTGAAGCTAATTTCTCACGTTTCACCAAAATATTTGTCCAGCAACTGCAATCGGACTAACTCCTTACGCAAGATGTCAAACATTGTTGATTTCAACCAGTTCATCTGTCAACTGTCACACAACACAAACCGAGTAAAAGCCGACAACCATATGTCAATTTCCCTGACGCAACGCATTAAAACCAATGATGTAGGCTTTCATGCAATGCACAATCAACATAAACATAAAAACAAACATGTTTTCGTTGTTTTTCAACATAAAAAAAAAAAAAAAAAAAAAACCGAAAAGAAAAAGATAATCAAATTGAATGACGAGATCGAAATTGTTGCGCAACTCTTTTAGAGCAGCATCACTGAACGCAAATCTGTCAAATCATCACCGCGCACCCGTCGATAGCGTTAATGATGGATGACTTGTCAAAATTCTGTTTCCTCCCATGCCACCAAGATCATTGGAGAAAAATTGAAAAGGAAAGCCAAAACAAAAAGTCAATATTCACACTGAATCTTGCAAAACACGATTGAAAAGTGAAATTTCCTTTTCGAGCTCGGCCAGGTTCAGAGGCAGAGTTCAGTGGGCTTTTTCTCAATTTGATTTTTTTTTTTCTTAAAGTTTTGGTCGTGCTGACATTTCTCTTCTCCCTATGTTCAATGTCCCGCTGTCGTTTTTTCCTTCCGTTTGCAATTTATTCCTTTCGTTGGATAAACTCTTCAACATTTGTTCGTTATCTGTTTGTCTATGTATAGTCGTACGTACGTCGCGACTCGGAACTCGGAGTTCATGGCTCCCCTTTACTTTATTTTTATCGCACTTTTCAAAAATGCAACACGGTGCAGGGGAGTAGGTGAAGTGCAGTGAAGGTGACTAGCAATGGCGACCCGACTACATGTCGTGATTGCCCGATTATTTTCGATCCAAGGAATAAAAAGTCAAGGTGCGCTTAACTGGTATAGGTTTAGATGTGTTTGTTTAGTTTGCCATACGGATGGCGGTCAATGAAAGTACACAGTGCAGTCTAGTGCAGTGCAGTTCAATGCAGCTGCTGTCAGATTTAGGGTTCATTGGACATTGCACACGGAGAAATGTGCACACTTTCTGAAAGCCACGGTTAGTTAAATTATAGAAACGAAAAGTTTTCACAGGCTTTGACGGATGAAAAATTTACGTTTTAACACTCTGACACTCTCAAGGCTGGCTAAGTACCGTAAACCGAAATTAATTAAAATAATGTCACAGTTCTGGTTGATTGCGGGAGACAGCTAATTACTTTCGCGCAACTGGATAGAAGTGGAAACATGGACAAATTAATGTGAAAGGGTATGACTAAACAGCAGACTGGTTTTTCATGAAAAATGTGAATGGCTTGTCCGGTTTGGGACGGATTGTCATTAAATTATAAATAAATTGTTGCAAGTAGCTGACTAAATTTAATGTTGATTCTCATAATAATCTCATGACCTTAGATGCTCTATGTATTCGTCATTTTGGAAATTATTTTGACAACAAATCATGATAAACGGCGAGAAGTACTGACAGCAGATGCTGTCACTATGTAAAATTTCGCAAAACATTAACAGAGAGATGATTTTTTATTATTTTTTTAAATAAGGGATGAAGAATTGATGGAACGATGTCATCTTCTAGAAATTCGCACGCTGAATATTCCGGCATTTGCTGAAAAAGTATTGAAACACTCAAGTCAAGTCCTGAGGGCTGACATTTTCCAACTCTGGTTTAAGCCATACAACTCCGCCAATGGTTTAATTATTGGTATAACAAACATAAACAAACATAAACCACAGTTATTTCAAACTAGCTGCCACCTAAGAGCTAAATTTTCCGTCTCATCAAAACCATAGCTCATAAGGAATGTTACATTCTAGCCGGTAGCCTAACGAAGAGAAGTGCGCACATTTTTTTACAAACTGCCTTAGTAAAAAATATGCGATCGCTACACCGACCTTAGCCGACACATTGTTGAGCCATTTCCTTTAAAGCTGCGTACCTAAATACCAAAACAAGTTATTTATGTCGTTTCGTTGCGGTTAAAACTGAAGTAAAACCCCCAGACCAGTCTCCTACGATAACAACTGTAGGGAATTGACACCGCATCGTAATATGATATATCATATAAACTATTTCCGAAAACGCTAGCCAGCGTTGAGAAGCGAATGTTGACGAAATCAGATGTTTCTCGGCAATGCAATGTTCACTGAATAAATTAAATGAAGACGACGCGACAATCTGGTGCCGAATATGGCTTAGTCTCTCCACTCACTAAGTTCTTCGTCTTGCCATCTTGTGGACAGCAATAAACATCAATAGTTTATTGCCAAATTCAAACGGGAAGAGATCTGCCTGAGCTGAAGTCAGAAATATTTATTTTTTGTTTTTCGATGTATCGCCTGGGAGATGAACCTAAACATCGAACATAACACAAACGAAATAAAACAATGCGTTACGTTCTCAGATGTGGTAATCAAGAACGATGAACTTGCTTTTGTTAGTAATAGGAATATGACGTCCGAATGCTCCTTGGTATCTAATGAATGGAAAACAGCTGTTTAACTCGGCAAATTTGACCTCCATAACTTCGGTGATAAATTTCCTTGTGTTTTATACTTGATCCAGCATTGAAAATCAGGTTGGTGATCCGACAGAAGAATCTGCTCAAGTTATCTATCTTAGAACAAAGACTTTATTTAGCTGAGGATATGCTTATTCCCATTTATAAATATGTATCTCAGGAAGCTTTTGGCGATAGATCTATAAACTCCAATCAAAAGCGTATCATTTTTATAGATGTGCCTAAAGTTATGGTTTATGTGGTGGCATTTCTATCCATGTGAATAAAGCTACTGTCAAGTAAGTTGTATGCGAGTATGTCCCAACATTTTCTCAGCATTTCCCGACGATTTGGTAAGGAGCAAAGTTACTCAACATAAAAAAATTTGATACAGGTGCCAAATGCTCTTAGATGGCATCCTTACCCATGAAATTTGTTTGTGGTCAGTTTACAATCATGAAAGGAAGCTAATACAACGACAAATCTCTCCAAATGGATTTAGGATAGCATCGTCTCTTATTGAGCCTCGTAAAAGCAAGATCTTCCAACGGATGGTTTTTGGCTAGATCGACTAGAGAGATCCTTCACAGCCGAGTACCTTGCAGCTCTGCTAGTATACCCTATTTCACGCTTCTCCGTGTTGCCATATGCGAATTTCTTAGAAAACCACGGGGGGCATGTACGGGCTGTTATGCCACTACTATGTTCGAAATGGAATAAAATACCCGGAAATTTTTTTAATGATTTTAAGCTATCGTATACGGAAAACCATCGGATTCTGCAACGTGAAAACACCCTTCAGCTCACGAAGACCATCAGATCAATAGATTCTGAAATCAAAAGCGAGAGCATAATATAGAGAGATTACATAGTACAAAATGGGCATCTTGGAACGAAATATGTGTATCTTTCACCATCCGAAAGATGTAGCCCAACACCACAAAAAAGTTAAACATTATAAGGACTGAAACGAATAAAATCTGTAAATTTTAATACGGGCTATACTTTCATGATACAAATTTGGACAGGAAAATAGTGGGTACCATCGTAAAAAACCGGACTATGTCATCCAGAGATATTGCTCGGAAATGTAATACCAACCAAACAATGGTACAAAGATCTAAAAAACGTAACGGTCTAAAAACACGAAAAAAACAAAAAATACCAAAAGTCATAAAAACACGATCCCGAAAGCTATACGAGTTGATTGGCAACAAGAAAGCGTGCTTGGTTTTGGATGAGGAAACTTATGTCAAAGCCGTCTTTACTATTCTTCCAGGTGCGCAGTTTTACAACTCATTTGAAGCTGAGATTCTTCCGCAATCAACAACATCGATTGGGATGGAAAAATTCGGGTCAAATTGGCCATTTGCCAATGTGGACACAGATGCTCATCGTTTGTTACAACGGGAACAATTAACGGAGAAGTGTACATTAACGAGTGTCTAAAAAAACGGTTGATTCCTTTCTTAAACAAACACGAGGGCTCAACATTATTTTGGCCAGATTTAGCTTCAGCTCACTATGCTCATACGACGTTGAGCTTTCTTGTTGCTAAAAATGTCGACCTTGTCCCAAAAGACATGAATCCACCCAATGTTCCACAGTGCCGTCCCATTGAAAGGTATGGGGCTTTGGTCAAAGCTAAATTAGGGAAAAGTGAGCAGTGTGCAAAGGACGTAAAAGATTTTAGTGCTAAATGGAAAAGAGCGTCCAAAAAGATCACGGGTGTAACTGTCACCAACCTTATGAAGGACATTCGAAAGAAGTTGAGGAATGAATGGGAACCCAAATAAATTTTTTTATTTTTTGTAATTGTGAATGAATTTAATAAAAACAGAGTTTTAAAGGAAATAAAAAAAATGTACATAAATTATGAAAATATTTTTTTTTTTTTTTTACTTTGAAGTTTCCAAATTTTATTCGTTTCAGTCCTTAAAAACCTTGCAGTGACCTAGCCGATTTTAGCCAGCGTAGAGTAAGAAAGATAGTCATTATAGTACAACCTTGCGGGCCGATGGAAGCGTTGAGTAGATGCCGCCTATAGCCCTAATCTTGATGCGAGATTTTGGACCCAAAGAAGAGAGCTACGCCACCGCGTCCAAACACATAAGTTCAAGTTGTGTACGGTCTCGGAGATTGAAATCACAACAACAGACAATAGTCGATATCTAACGTATGCTAGATACCTTTAGCCTTTCAAACTCGGGGAAGTTGCTAATTTTTCAGAAAGGCACCTCTATTAAGACCAAACTTAATCGCTCCCGCATTTAGTAAATTCTTCTTGAAACTTCTTAAGTTGCAGATCTTTCCAAGTTACGGTCTAATAGTCATCCTGAGTATCTGAAACGAGCAGATTCATACGAGTATTGATCGGGAGCCTAAAAACACTACAACTATACGCTAAAGGAGGCGGTAGTGGATCAATCACACCTAAAGGCACGAAGGCAACTCAATTGCAAAGTACGAGATGGAGTGAAAAGTGACATCCTTCACCGCCAGAATGCGCTGCTACTGCAAAAAAGGTTATGGTGCCTTGAAGTCCGTTCATATTTAGGCAGACATACCAAATTTCAGTGCGATACTGTCTTTAGTTTTGTTTTGACAGCTGATTGTTGTTGACGTGTTTGGCATCATGTTGAGTATGCACAAAAACGATTTTCGTTCTCTCATAAAACATTATTTTTTGGAAGGCAAAACGGCGAAGGAAACAAAAGAAAAGTTGGATAAATATTATGGGGCTAATGCTCCGTCAGATTACACCGTCAAATATTGGTTTCGAGAGTTTCGTGGTGGCCGCAACTCCACTACCGATCAAGTCCGCAGCGGCAGGCCCTCCGATGCGGTTACAGAGGACAATGTCAAAAAAATACATGAAATGGTGTTGGCGACCGGAAAGTAAGGTGCGCCAGATAGCAGATACCACAAACATTAGTACTGAGCGCACATATTTTGGGCAATATTCTGCATATGAAAAAGTTATCCTGCCGCTGGGTGCCGCGAACACTCACTTCTGACCAAAAACACGAAGGCGAGAGCACTTCGAAAGAGTGTTTGGACTTGTTGATGCGGAATCGGGCGGACTTTTGGCGTCGATGGTAACTGGATTTGGATCCCTCGGACTATTATTTCTTCAAAGATGGCTCAAAAGATGGCTCATCAATAAAAAATTCAGCTCACGCGAGGAAACCATCGACGCCACGGAGGAGTATTTTGCAGGCCTTCCGGAAAATTACTTTTCGGACGGGATGAAGAAGTTGGAAAATCGCTGGAATAAGTGTATCAAACTAAAAGGGTACTATATTGAATAATATTGGGTTTAATTCGTGCGGTTTGCTAAGAGATGGCGTAACTTGTATTGTTCCATTGTTATTATTCCATGGAACATGCGTTGGAAAGCTACTGTCATTGTACATCATTTCGGTATATGTCATTCATTTGAAGCGTAAACAACAATAATTTTTTTTCACTCAAATATGCCTAAAAAAGTGTTTTTGCGGGAGTTCTTCTTCATTACTTTAATATGAAGAAAACTGCTGCCGAAAGTCATCGTATTTTGGTGGAAGCTTATGGTGAACATGCGCTAGCTGAGCGAACGTGCAAAAGTGGTTTGCACTATTTAAAAGTGGTCATTTTGGCTTGGAAGACGATGAACGTCCTGGGCAGCCAAAAAAGTTTGAAGATTAAGAACTGGAAGTATTACTCTATGAAGATTGTTGCCAAACACAAGACGTTTAAAAGCAGCTGGATATATTCAAAAGCAAGGAAATTGGGTTCCACATGAACTCAAGCCGAGAGACGTCGTAAGGCGGTTTTGCATGTCCGAAATGCTGCTGGAACGCCACAAAAGGAAGTCATTTTTGCATTGGATTGTTACTGGTGATGAAAAATGGATCCATTACGACAACCTCAAGCGCAAGAAATCTTATGTGAAACCCGGCCAACCAGCCAAATCAACGGCAAAGCCGAATATCCATGGCGCGAACGTAATGCTCTGTATTTGGTGGGATCAGATGGGTGTGCCGTATTATGAGCTGCTAAAACCGGGTGAAACCATCAATGGACAACGCTACCGAACACAATTAATCCATTTGAAGAGAGCAGTGGCCGAAAAACGCCCGGAATATGCGACCAAACACGAAGCAATAATTTTCCATCATGACAACGCTCGGCCCCACATTGCTATTCCGGTTAAGAACTATTTGGAAAACAATGGATGGGAAGTCTTACCCCACTCGCCTTATAGCCCAGACCTTGCCCCTTCTGACTACCATTTGTTCCGGTCGATGCAGAACGCCCTCACTGAAATACGGTTCACATCAGAGCAGAATATCAAAAATTGGCTTGATCATCTTGGCTGCTAAGCCGGCGCAGTTCTTTTGGGATGGGATCCACAAATTGCCAGAAAGATGGGAAAAAGTCATAGCTTCAGATGGGCAATACTTTGAATAATACTATAGTACATGTTTTTCTTAAATAAACGTTCAAATTTTGAAAAAAAAAACGCACGAATTAAGTTATGTGTAAAATATAAAAAAACATTTAAAAAAAAAATGTTTTTAATTCCCAAGGAGGTCACTTTTCACTCCATCTAGTACCTCATGCATGTACGCCACTCTAATCTTGGAACATTTAAACTAAAAATTTGTACTCGGTGTCAACGCATGTAAATCGTCATGAAAGCGTCATGCTAAAATATGCGCTTTATCAAGGCTTACAATTTATGTAAAACAGTTCAAGGAGGTCAAAATGACATGCAAACATCGTACGCGATTTCTACTAATTGAGCTGAGCAAGCAGAGAAAACAAGTAAATTGCAGGCTTATTACAATATTTACGTCAACCATTTCAGAGAGTGATTGTCGATATTTTGGCGTCACTGCTTCTACTACAGTGCAAAGGCTTCAATCTTCTTCGTACAAAGTAGGTTGAAGTTCTTGCACTACAAAATAAGTTTCCGTTTGTTAAGAATGTGAGCTAAGAGTTGTACTCGGATCAAGGTAGAAATGTTGTATCTGAAGTGTTTCAGAATGTTATGAAGATCACGAGAGTTAAGGTAATCAGAACGTCTTTACTGCACGTGCAGACAGATGATTTCATTATTCTCATAATCGTAGAATAAACGAAGCAGTTTTACATTTTTTGGTAGGCCAACAAGTCTTTGTATGACATTAATGTGGTTCGAAACTGACACATAGATGGCGACTCTAGTAACATAGCCATATGGTTTTTAGTTAGTACCAACCTTCAAACGATACATGTCAAAATTTGATGACATCTCGACCATTAGTCATCGAGATATTGAAGTTTTATTGACGCTCCTTTTGATATCTTCAAAACCATGAAAAGGAACATTGATAAAACACTGCTATTTGATGGGAAAAAATACCATCAAAACTCAAGGATGCCGTCGAAAGTAACCATTTGTAGCTGGTTTGCTGAATTAAAACATTGTCATACAGACACAAATGGTGCTGAACGCTCAGGGCGCCCAAATGAAGCTGTTACGCAGGAAAAGATCAAAAAAATTCATAAAATTGTGTTGAACAACCATAAAGCGAAAGTGCGTGAGATAGCTGACATCGTAAAGATATCAACCGTGTACATCATATTTTGCACGAGTATTTGGGTATGTGAAGTGGGTACCGCATTTGCTCACAGTTGACCAAAATCAACAACGTGTCGATGATACAGAGCGCTATTTCATTTTTTCATGCGGTATGTGACAATGGATGGAAAATGGATCCTATTACCTGTTCGCAAACCCTAAAAAAAATGCTCGAATGAAGGGGTGATCGCCGACACTGAATTGTATTTTGAAGGCTTCGACAAATCGCTCTATAAGAAAGGCATAGAAATATTAGAGCTGCGCTGGAATGATTGTATCACTCTAGAAGGAGACTGTGTTGATGTAAAAAAAAAATGTGTTTTTATACGTTAGTCTTGGGACTTTTCGGCCCACAAATAAAACTGCAGCCCGACATGCTCTGTGCTAACAATATGAGTGGCTAAATCCCATCTTGGGCATATGATTTTGAGTTTTTTTTTTTTCTTCACCATTACCAATCACAAAATTGCTTCAGAAATTTGGTCTCTACATCTAGTCAGGAAATGGAAGATCAAACAAAGTTCTTCAATTAAAAGTCCCACAAACCTAATTCATGCTCCCTTATCGAATTTTCTCAATTCTCTTGACAAACAATAAATAGTCCCCCACATCCCAGACACAAAAAAAAAACAAAAAAAACTATTTTCGGACACAGAACAAGTACTTTACAACACCTCAAGGGAACCAACATCAATTACGATCTGCTCCACCATATTCGGCGCACACATCACCCAGATACTACAAATTTATGTGGGATGCTAAAAATACCAAAAATCCGACAACAAAAAGTCAATCGCTTACAATTTAGGAGAGGAAATTAAAGAAGAAAAAATTACATAAAAGCGGGACACCCAATTTCCATTTCTACGGAAGTTCAATGTCAACAGTTTCTGAAATGTTCAAACTTTAAATCACTTATACCGTAACTTACGGACACGCTTGCCTCCATTGGTGAGTGGGTGCGCGACTGTAAAACTGGAGGATAGGAGGGTGCTTCAACTTAAAACCACTTCCTTATTAATCACAAAACTGAAAACTACTCCTGTCTATATCTGTGGAAGACAAGAACGAATAGTCTGTAATATAAATTCGCCCCTTCGAGATACTATTTTGACATAAACCCAACGACGTAAAATCAAAACTACCTCGCGTTGTTGTGGTGATTTTTTTTTTCTTGTTTTTCTTTTCCATCTCATCCGGCATAGTGATGAGTGTTTCTATTAAAAACACAATAAAGTGGGAAGAGGAACTGGTTTGAGTCAGCGACTACGTGATGAGCTGCTTAATTTTAGATTGTGAAGATGATAATGTATTGTGCGTGGTCAGCAGATACGTAAATTACTAGCGAGTATCACAACGGTCCTGTGGCGCAATGGATAACGCGTCTGACTACGGATCAGAAGATTCCAGGTTCGACTCCTGGCAGGATCGGTTACTTCTCTTTTTTTTTCTTTTTTTTTTTCAAATATTTATCGTAGACATAGTGGGAATGACTTTACTTCTGACAACGTTTTGGAATGAGTTGTTTTCTTACGGGGACCCTCTAAAATCTCCCTTACGCGTCTGGTAGAACATCATGACGGTTTTATGCTGAAAATCCATTTCGTATGCCAACTCTGATGTCGAGTCAAACTTATATCTCTTGTCAAATTTATTTTTTCTTAAAGCGAATAAAGGGGCAAATTTTGCATATGTTACAATACATGTTGATGTGATGGTACTTGATGAAGTAGCACCGGATTCTTATCGTCTTAAGCAATCTTCGACCGAATATTTTCCCCTGTTAGGTATAGCTTTACAATGTTTAATGCAAAGAGCTGGCGGCTCTGTGTGGTCCACTTTTATTACTTTTCGTAGACGCGTTAGATATCGACGATCGCAGAAAACTTCCTTACGGGAGCTTGGTTCTCTCCAATTACATGGATCACTATATTTTTAGATGTGGGCCTTTCATCGAGTTTGTTGCAGAATATCCACATTTTCACATCGAAGCAGTCGCATGTTTACGTTTGTAGAAGCCTATCGTGTTTCGCGCTTGCGATTAATTGATTTTTGTTATCTGGGGGTTCAACTTCTATTTTTGGATTCCCACCAATCTTCATTGTTGTCCTAGCTTCTTTAGTCTCTTCATCTTTGGGCGTCTGTCTGGTCATCTAGTAATCGCTTCTTATAGTCTTTTCGTTTCTTCAATATGTCAAGGTCCTCCGGTATCCCTATTTTTAATGATTTTTATAAGAGAGATGACAACGGCAAACTTTAGACCTCGTAGAAGTAGCATCTTCCGATATATGTTCGTTTCCTAAATAAGGAGATAAAAGCCTCTACAGTCGAACATCTTATAGCACTGTTAGCAAACCCTACTCCACCCCTCCTCGCGGCGCAATCTGTGAATTTCTTCGAAAATTGCGAAGTGGAGAATACAAATGCCGAGCGCCCTGCGTCAGAAAACCGGATTAATGTGGATTGATCGGTGGTCCAGGTGGTGTATTGCTCCGAAACGCCACAACAAGCCACGGATACGAACTGATATTTTGTTGACGAGCCTATCTATCGAGTACGGACAACAATAGCATTCTGGAATGTTAGGATCCTCTTCGACTGCTCAGAATGGCAGATCCCTAAAAGAGCGAGAGTTCTCACGATGTAATGTGGACATCTTGGGGCTGAACGAGATAAGATGGTTTGATGCTTGGGAATACCACTTCCCCAAAAATGGCATCGTCTTGCTCTAATCTGGAAAACTAGCCGTAAGCACTCGGGAGTCCGACGTAGGACTGATGCTAATATCAACAGCAAGAAGCAGCCTCATATCTTCGAAACCGTATAATGACCGGATATTGACGGCCAGATTTCAGAGTAGGGTAAGAAAAATAACCATAACTCAGTCCTATGAGACGAGGGAAGCCGCGACTGACGACGAAAAGGACAATTTTTACGCTCAATTTGGCGCCGCCCTCAATTTAACGCCGAACGCTAAGGTAGGCAACGACAACACAGCGCCCAAATATGTGATCGGAGTTCTCACGGCCTCGGAGATTTCTGCAATACCCACCGGCTAGTCTTTGGAGGCCGTTGGGTCTCATCTGACAGGCAGCGAACGTCAAACCAAATCGACCATTTTTGATAAATCTTCGGTTTAGAAATTACGTCCTAGACGTCCGAAACAAACGTGGAGCCGACATCGGAATGTCGTGCGATCATCATCTTATGTTAGCCACTATCTGCAGTCGTATATCCGTCAATAGCAACAGCAACCGCTCAAACTTGCTTTCAGTTACCAGGTACAATACCAACAGACTTCGGGATCCCCTAGTGCGCAAACAATTCAGGGATCATCAACAGAAGCAGAAACAACCAGCAGCTCAACGCATGAAGACAGGGATGACCATTTAATGCTGTGAAAAATGTTTTTGTATCTGGGACAGTTGTCTACATCCGTATAAGGTAGATAAGTCACAGCACATGGTTATCAGCAGATACGAGTACCTCGAGACGGATCGACGAGCGTATTTCACTTGAGGCTCGGATTGCAGCCGCATCAGCAGTAGAGAAACCCGAGTTATAAAACCAATAAGAGGTAAAGAGGAAGGAAGTGCAGGGCAGTGTCAGATGTGACAAGAATTCATACATGGCTTCGAAGGCTGAAGAAGCAGCTAGCAGGTGTGACAGCAGGACCGTTTGCAGCATCACAAAAAAACTTTCTGGTGGTTGGAGTTCTAAACAACAACAACAGCGGTCTGCTGATTTCGAATTAGGATCAGCTCAACAGATGAAGGGAACATTTCGCGTTAGCGCTAAATAATCTAGGCGACAGCGTCATAGTTCCAAATTCCAACGAGCACAGTCACGAATTCCCGAATTTGAAGAAGACCTCCCAGGAAAACAAAGATAGAAGCCGGTATCAGATTTCTCAAAAGAAATAAAGCGGTAGACATTGATGGTATCCCTGCGGAGCGGTGCTAATTATAATACATCGGCAGAGTTACTCCAACCGCTCATTTTTAGAACGTGGCAAAATGAAAAATTTGTCAGGGTCGTTAAGCTCTATCTCTCATAGAAATTGCATACTGATGCGTTCTAAGGCAGGGCAATTGCATAGGAAATGCGCAACTGATTCCTCTTCTTCTTTGTCAATCCTTGTGAGGAATGGTAAATCGCTAGCCGTATCTTTCAATGGGACTGTGTCCCGTGGTCACATTTGTGAATTTGGAAATATCTCTCTTGATCGCTTAGAAACGAATATGGGACATATTAGTCTAGATGTCTCACTGGCCTCGGAGACTGCTTAAAAGTGTGTCATTTGTTTGGCGTAAGATAATTGCATGATACCGTTAAGCTGGATAATATTTGTTTGTTGGGCTTGAAGTATGGCCAGTATTTTAGCAACACAATTTCTTGTAACGTCCGAGAGTGCCGAGTGCGGCATTAGGACGCTTAGCCATGTCGTTCGGAGATGCGCCGTCGCCTTCAATCGGCCTCGAATTTATGGTGTTCGAATGTAGGGATCTGTTCGCGGCTTGATTGTTAATGTACCTAGTACTAGCAAATGTTTTGGTACACCAAATGAACACATTCATTCTCAAGAACCAATCCACTCCAAAATCACGGCTATTTGACTAGTGACATTTATGCATAGGTCCCCCGTACAAAGTTTTTCACGTCAGTTGTTTGAAATCATGGCATGGAGCTCGCTCGAAAATCGTATTGTCGTGGCTACGAAAAAGGCGAAATTTTTCGGATGTTGCGGCTACTGAAAGTCACACGAAACTTTTTGTATCGTACCGTGAAGTTATTTGGTGATACTGGTACAAGTCATCAAAACCGTGGAGAATCAAGTTCTTTGAAATCCGCTGGGCATGCAAAAAATCATGTCCCGAGAGATAGATATCAGCAAGGACATCATGCCGCGCATATTAAAATCTGACTTGGGATTCAGCGCATACAAGACACCGGCCACTTATTCACTGAAGTATTGAAACAGAAACGTAGGTCAAAATCGAAAGCCTTGTTCTGCCAATACGCGAAGAACCGTCACAGACGAATTCTTTTTACTGACGAGAAAATTTTCACCGTTGAAGAATCGTTCAACAAACAGAACGATGTAGTGAATGCTCTGTCATCACAACATGTGTCTGAACTCGTTCCGAGGGTTCAACGTGGCCACCACCTAGCTTTTGTGATGATTTGGTGTGAAGTCGCTTACGATGGGGTCACCATTTCTGCGCGAAAGTTGTCAAAACCACGGCGAAAGTGTATCAAACGGACGTTTTAGAGAACGTTGTGGAGCCCCTCAACAAAACACTATTCGCAAATAAACTGTGGACCTTTCAACAAGACTCCGATCCAGCTCATGAGCCAAAAACGACTCAAGCATGGCTCAAAAACCACGTTCCGAACTTCATTACCTCGGGTGTTTGGCCAACTGATGACCCAGACACAAGATTGAGGTCCGTTCTGGAGACTATGGCTTGCACTACTCGACATCCAAGTATTTAGTCTTTGAAGCGCGTCCATGCCCGTGCAGTGGAAAATTTTTCATTGCATGAGGTGCGTATTGCAATCGATGAGTGGTCAGATCGACTTCCCCGTTGCTGGAAGGCAAATGGGAGCCATTTCGAATAAGTTGTTCTACAATTTGTAGCCATTGAATGACCCAATAAATTGAAAACAACAAGTTTTGAAAAACATTCATCCGTTTTTATTTTATTAGGCAAAAACCGTGTACCAAAACGCTGCTAATACTATTTATGCGACAACAGTGTTGGATTCAAGCTGAGCCTGTACAGTTTGCGAGAGGACTAAATAACTAATGCATGCAGGTCGGGATCTAAGAAGACCCTTGCGCAAACCAACGTTTTCGGCTGTTTTAGGGTTCCTGCTGGAATAAGGTGATTGAAGTCAAATTGCAGATGATTAAAGGTGATGTCTACTATCTAAGTGAGTTTACAAACATAAAACGGAGTAAACCAAGAGAATTGAATTTACAAAAATATAAAATATGAACATCAAACCCACGTGATCACCACTGTTACCATGAATTTATGAAAATTTCGAACGAATGTACATAAGGTTGACCATATTCAGCTGATTTTGTGAGATGTGCCCAAATTGAATTTTTCAAAAGAAAGCCGCCAACATTTATTGTAATTGGATTTCGGTGTTGCTTAATCTATTCGACAACTAAAAGACGGTTTTCATTACTTCTTGGGGTGAAACAAATTAATTTCCTAATTTCCCGCTTGGCTAATTTTGCGTAATGAATCACAACTCTAAACAAGTGGGAGTACCTACATAAATTGGAATTTCTATCTTAGGACAGGACAGACCATGCCATTTAATTTATTATTATTTTTTGTAATTTTATTTTTATGATAAACAGACCTTGTCTGTGAATTGAATGTGTTGGTTCTGTTGCCATCGAAATTAGCGTCATAATTGAAATCCCAAAACCATCATGAAATGAGCAATTAATTTTGCCTTCGCTTAATTCGATGATGCGATGTTTATAAACATATACGAGTAATATATATGCGTGGACAATAAAAATAGATTTTTTCATTACTTCTGGATATTTCTGGGGGTTCTGGTTAGGGTAGAGGTAAACACTAAAGGCGTGTCTGAAGAGATTAATGTGGTTTTTGGAAAAGGAGTCAGAATATGAAGATGTGACTTAATGATCTTGACATGGACCAGTTGTTTGCCTACTTACTGGCAACACTTTCCTATTTGTTAAATTGATCCGAAGGCGTTCTTTGCGAGAAGATGAAAAAAATGTCATAAGTGACACTTTCTTTCCGGACTAAGAAGCATTCGGCAAAGCTCGGTCAGAATGTCCGTAACCAGAGGAACTCCTCAGGGGGAGTCATATCTCTACTCCTGTGGATGCTCGTTATCAATGACATTCTCAAAAAGCTTAGTACAATGGGTATAAGTGCCACGGTATACGCAGGGTGTAGGGAAATTACTTAAACATTTTCAGCGCCATTATGCAGGTTGCCCTGAAGACGATCAGCACTTGGACAAAAAGCTGTGGCCTCAACGTCAACCCTTCCAACACGGAACTGGTTCTTTTTACAAAAAAGTACAAGATATCGCAATTTAAACTCCCAAAACTCAACGGAGTGGAACTGTCCCTTTCGGACAGCGCGAAGTATCTGGGTGTGATTCTGGACAAAAAGCTGAATTGGAATCTTAATGTAGTGGAAAGAACTAAAAAGGCATATAATGCACCTAACACCGCTTGACTTACAGATCAAAAAACTTGCTGGCAAGAGTGCGATAGGACTCACTAATTTGGGTCACTTCAAGAGCAGTAATTTCGGATACGGCGAAGCGGAGCTACTGCCAGGCAATCCAATTCTAACGGATGAAATTCCTTCATTAGTCGACTTCGACATCCCTTATGATATAATTTATCCGAAGAGGGAGGATTGGAAAAAAATCAATAATCAGGTCAAATGAAATTGCAATTTTCACAGATGGCTCAAAAACAGACAAAGGAACAGTGTCTGGTGTCTTCTCAGAAGACCCAGAACTAAGAGGGTCTATAAGACTACCGGACGCAAGCAGTGTCTGAGCTAATGCGTTATCCAAAAGAGATATCGCTATCTACATCGATTGCCCGGTCGCACTCAAGGCAATGGACTCAACCAACGTCAACTCTGATACAGTCAGGGGCTGTCGCACAGTGCCCTAGGCACTATGTATTGTAGTCAGAACCGGGTAAGACTGTGCTGGGTGCCAGGATACTGCGGTATAAAGGACGAGCTTGCAAGAAAAGGAGGACTACTCGACAATAGCGAGGTTGCCAACATCAAACCACCCCTTTGCATAGTGAGGGACACCATCGAAGAAAAAATCACAAAGACGGCCAACCTAAGGTGGTTAAGTCTTGAAGGACCCAGGGTATCCAAGGCTCTTTGGCTGTTTTTTGATGGCAAAAGTTCTAGGAAGTTAATAAAATTAAAAAGGGATACGCTTAGGACAGTAATAGGAATCCTGACAGGACACTGTCTCCTGCGGCAGATTCTGCGGTAATCTGCAAGCTGTTGAGGACATAACACATACACTGTGTGAATGCGAGGCAATACCGCGTAGTCGAAGTTTTACGGAAATACTTTTTCGAAAACCTAGAGGAAATACAGTGTGACTTACTCGAACTCCAACTTTTTAAAATGCTATAATTGTTTTATTTTTTGATAAATTTTATTGTGCCAAAGCAAAAAATGTTGGAAAATACATCAATTTTCAAATTGTATCAGTAGCTTTCAATATGTCCAACTTTGGCGCGAATAATGGCCTTGAGACGGCCGAAGAAAGCATCGCACGCTGCACGCAAGTGGCTCTGCGGTATTTTGGCCCATTCCTGGCGAAGTACTTGTTTGAGGTGGTCCAAACTTTGGTATTTTTTAGTGCCAACCTTTGTCTTCAAGATACCCCAGACAGAGAAATCCAACGGATTTGCATCCGGAGAATTTGCAATTTGCAATCCATTGTGTCGAAGAAATGAAGTGTGGAACATTTTTTTTAACCAATCTTGGTTGAAGCGCGCTTTGTGAGACGGTGCCGAGTCATGTTGAAATGCCCACAGTCTCAGACCAAAATGATTGTTTGCCCAAGGCTTCAATACTGCCTCTAAGACAGTTTCACGGTAGACGATCGCATTAATTTTGACGCCACGGTCCAAAAATACGAGCGGAGAGCAACCATCGGCGGTTATGGCGGCCCAAACCATCACCATCGGTGCTTCCCGCTTTCTGGTGGCCGTCCGAAGGTGTACATTTTCGAAGGACCTCTCTGGCAAGTAAACTCGGTCATTTTGTTTGTTTTCATATTGCTCAATAACAATGGCGACTCATCGGAAAAAACCAAATTCGGCAACTCACCACTTTCGTGCAAGCGTAGCAACTCCTTCGCTCTTTCGACTCTAACTTTTTTCTGTTGCGGTGTAAGATCTTGTGATTTTTGGAACTTCAATGGCTTGAGTTCAGGCTCATTTTTCAGTATGTGTTGCATCCGTTCCAACGATATGTTGAGCACACGAGCCATTTTTCTTCCACTTCGACGCGGATTTCGCTCAATTCGAGCCTTCACTTTCCGAACCATTTCTGCCGATGTTGCTGTTTTTTTATGACCATCTCCATGGCGTTTTGCAACGCTGCCAGTATCACGGTAACGAGCTATGGTTCGAGACACAAATGATTTATTTACGTTGAAGTGCTGGAGGGCTCTAACTATAGCTACTTGTGGTTTTCCAGCCAAATATAAAGCAATCACACTATCACGTTTGAATTCCATCGCGGATAAAAATTTTCCAACACAACTGAGACGCAAATCGTTTAAAAGGCTTGTAAATAATAAAATTATCTGTCATGTGTCAAAATTTGAGCTCACTGTCATGAACGGTTTGGAAATTATAGCAGTTTGAAGTTGGTTGCAGTTCGAGTCAGGCAAGGTGTAAACGGCATGAACTCCAAAGGCCTTTTTGGCTTTTTTAGGGAAATTCGGTGTTTCACCAGGGCGATTGTTTAGGTTTTTGCCATTTGAAGACAAATTCAATTGGTTCCACAGGGATAGCGTTGAGCCCGTTTTGGTGCGTGATGTCTGTGTGATGGCATATCCATCATACCCTTGTTTAACATCTCGTATTCTCAACGAAAGTAACAGTGTCAGAGCATTCGTGCATCCATCTATAATATAAGTGTCAACCGCAAATGATAAATGAGTAAAGCTGTCCTGCAGGTTTTTGGTCTGGATGTCACAAAATAATTGCTAGTATGCCACAGGGTTTACATTTATCTCCTATGCATTTTCTTACTTACTCCGTCTGATTGGATGTACAACTTATTAATTTTTTAAACTGAGTCTTCCTTAATAAAGTATAACTAAATAGTAGTACTTACAGGAGAAGACTTTAAGGAATGCCGAGGATTAGACACTTCTTTACAATTGAAAGTGACGGGAAACAAGAAATTGGCATCCATCGATTTAATTGTTTCTTCCGCTAAACGGTGATTCCCACCACCAGAAAATAAAAACCCTATACCAATGATGCACGGAAAACGTTTTAGAATATGGTTATGGGCTGAATGCAGCCACTAAGGTCGATAATTTCACATAATTGGCACCGCATGACTTCGAGATTCACACTTGATGCAGTTGAAACATGAAATTTGCAAATCTTGGCAGTCAAATCTCCTTTCCATGCATCTCAATACCAGCTGCGATTTTACGTTTATTGTCCAACACTTGGTGCCATAGTATGGAGCATGAAGCATCAGGGTTTCGTAGATCTTCATCCGGGCCTTTCGAGCTGGAAATTTTAACTCAGATATTTGGTGAGAACTACGAGTATGTTTGTCGTTTTCCTTTGTGGCGTTTACATACTGGGTGGTCCAAATAGAAGTTTCTTTTTAAAAATATAATAAAATAGACAAAAATAAATTATTTTCGGTATGTTATGGCCATATTAGAAAGAGTGAACACTCCCACAAGTTATGGAATACCGTTTCATTCATATGGCTGCCTCGCCTGGCTTCGCATTAGCGCATCCTGTCAACCCAATTTTCCAAGACCTTGTTTATTTTTTTTTAAATGAACGCGCGCTCAATTGGTAGGGGTACCAAAATGTACCAAAAATGTTTGCACACAACACAAGAGAGGTAGCGATGTACGTTGGATTGTTGACTGTTTCTGGCTGTATCTCACGAATGAATCGGACGATGTTCACTTTAAGAGCTTGAGTCGTTTCTGGGTTGTGCTCATAACATCGAACTTTAAGGGCATCCTACAAAAAAAAAACTTCTAACGGGGTCACATCACAGCTCTGAGGCAACCAATTGACATTGCTAAAGTGGCTGATAACATGAATACCAACTTTGCGTGCAAAAGATCGATCGTGTAGCATGGCGCGCCATCGTGTTGAAAACAAAGATCTTCCAAGTGCATCTCTTCAACTTCAGTCCACAAAAATTCGGTAATCATGGTTCTGTTGACTGTTGACCGAAATGGCGTTACCAGCAGCATCTTCGAAATAAGATGGGCCAATGATGCCACCATTCCAAAATCCGCACCAAACTGTCACTCTCAACAGATGCATTGGCTTCTCACAATCACGTGCGGGCTTTACAATCACCAAATGCTGCAATTTTGTTTGTTAGCATAGGCGCCGAGATGAAAATGCGCCTCGTCAGAAAAAATGATTTTTCAGCCAAATTTGACGTCCAATTCGAGGTATTGTAAGGCCCAAACTGAGAAGCGATAACGAAGCGGATGTTCGTGTGCCTTCTGGTATTATTCCCTTACAAAGTCCAATTGCTAATCTTTGTACAAAATCCTCATCAGCCGAAGTTCCTGGATTGAGTCGAACACTCTCGGCCACAGAAGCCACATTCTCGTCGGCATGTACAGTACGACTACGGGGACAGTGAGTGTTCTTCACAAGTAAGCCCGTCTCACGAACTTTTTGCATAAACAGCAGGTGGGGTGGGTGTTTCATTTCAGTCAAAACTTCTTTTCAATAAACGCACTGTTTGGGCACGCATAGCACTCACTTTTGAAATAAATTTCCAATATTTGCCAAAGTTTTTCAAGCGTAAAGTGATTCATTTCGTTCTGCGGGGGCATGATATGTCAGGCAGTATAACTGCTGGCCCAATATAAATTATAGGACAGTCAGCAGTTTCCCGATCAATCATTAAATTACCAAGATCAGGTGCAAATCACCCAGATACCGAGACCTATTGCACGCGGATCGTAGTATTTACCCAATTGGCAGACTTCTACTTGATTGCTTCAAAAGCAAAATATCTGTAGACAGTGATCTTACTAACTGTGAAAAGGCTTAAAAGCATATTGAATATGGGCATAATAGCTGTGTTCATGATAATTAGTGATTTCATCTAAACACTGAGACTACGATTATCTTCAGTGTTATCTAACATGAGACGAGGTCTTATACAAACACCAAGGGTTCTAGACACTCTGCCTACCTACAACTGTTCAAATATTTTTCTCAAATTTTGAACAACAATTTTTTTTCCCCAAAAACATCATACTACACATATACACGTTCGAGTATGTTGTGTGGATACAGTCTAATTTGTCATAGCTCCAATATTCTTGCTCCATTGTCAATTAAAACGTGGGAGCCTCATTATCTTCAAGTCGGGGTGATATTCACATCACATCTGGAACCTGAATATAACCAAGTTTCCCATGATCATACTAAACTTGTGCAAATATTTAAAATGATTTTTGTTTATGTGAAAGCATTGTCGACTTCATTCTCTCTACCCGATTACCAAGTTTTTTCTTGTTTTTTAATTTTCTCATCATCATAACAAACTTCTGGGATTAGCAATGTTCAATTCAAGTTCTATTATAAAAGAATTTATTTAATCAATACATCGATTATGTCCAATTATGAGTGGTTATCAATAGAGTATGCAAATCACTGAAAGAACAGTGGAACAACAATCAAATCAAATCTTCGACGCCACACAAGCAACTCATCAACACAGTAACGACCTTGAATCTTCTGCAGGTGCATAACCTTTTTTCGGATTCAGGTGTGTCACAATCCGAGAAATATACGATATTTCAGATCAACTCGGTCATTTAGATGATTATCAAAAAGAATCATCAGATACCTGCCTCTGCCACTGACAACAATGAATGAGTGAAATATTACAGATTTGCAAACCTAATTTGTTTAATAAAAATCTAACCGTCAACTTGGTTATCATTATGAATAATTTGATTCAAATTATTTTTATTTGTTGGCACCTACTAGATGGAGTGGAAAGTGACCTCCTTGGGAATTAAAAAACAATTTTTTTTTTAAATGTTTTTTTTATATTTTTATATTTTGCACATTTTTTTTTCAAAATTTGAACGTTTATTTAAGACAAACATGTACAATAGTATTATTCAAAGTATTGCCCATCTGAAGCTATGACTTTTTCCCATCTTTCTGGCAATTTGTGGATCCCATCCCAAAAGAACTGCGCCGGCTTGGCAGCTAAGACTGAATCAAGCCAATTTTTGATATTCTGCTCTGATGTGAACCGTATTTCAGTGAGGGCGTTCTGCATCGACCGGAGCAAATGGTAGTCAGAAGGGGCAAGGTCTGGGCTATAAGGCGGGTGGGGTAAGACTTCCCATCCATTGTTTTCCAAATAGTTCTTAACCGGAATAGCAATGTGGGGCCGAGCGTTGTCATGATGGAAAATTATTGCCTCGTGTTTGGTCGCATATTCCGGGCGTTTTTCGGCCACTGCTCTCTTCAAATGGATTAATTGTGTTCGGTAGCGTTGTCTATTGATGGTTTCACCCGGTTTTAGCAGCTCACACCCATCTGATCCCACCAAATACAGAGCATTACTTTCGCGCCATGGATATTCGGCTTTGCCGTTGATTTGGCTGGTTGGCCGGGTTTCACATATGATTTTTTGCGCTTGGGGTTGTCGTAATGGATCCATTTTTCATCACCAGTAACAATCCGATGCAAAAATGACTTCCTTTTCGGCGTTCCAGCAGCATTTCGGACATGCAAAACCGCCTTTCGACGTCTCTCGGCTTGAGTTCATGTGGAACCCAATTTCCTTGCTTTTGAATATATCCAGCTGCTTTTAAACGTTTTGAAACGGCTGCTTGAGTGACACGCGAGCTCTTCTTGTGTTTGGCAACAATCTTCATAGAGTAATATTTCCAGTTCTTCATCTTAAACTTTTTTGGCTGCCCAGGACGTTCATCGTCTTCCAAGCCAAAATCACCACTTTAAATCGTGCAAACCACTTTTGGCACGTTCGCTCAGCTAGCGCATGTTCACCATAAACTTCCACCAAAATACGATGACTTTCGGCAGCAGTTTTCTTCATATTAAAGTAATGAAGAAGAACTCCCCGCAAAAACACTTTTTCAGGCACAAAGTTCGACATATTTGAGTGAAAAAAAATTATTCTTGTTTACGCTTCAAATGAATGACATATACTGAAATGACGTACAATGACAGTAGCTTTCCAACGCATGTTCCATGGAATAATAACAATGGAACAATACAAGTTACGCCATCTCTTAGCAAACCGCACGAATTAGACCCAATATTATTCAATATAGTACCCTTTTAGTTTGATACACTTATTCCAGCGATTTTCCAACTTCTCCATCCCGTCCGAAAAGTAATTTTCCGGAAGGTCTGCAAAATACTCCTCCGTGGCTTCGATGATTTCCTCGCGTAACTGAATTTTTTATTGATGAGCCATCTTTTGAGCCATCTTTGAAGAGATAATAGTCCGAGGGATCCAAATCCAGTTACCATCGACGCCAAAAGTCCGCCCGATTCCGCGTTCGTGTTTTTGGTCAGAAGTGAGCATTCGCGGCACCCAGCGGCAGGATAACTTTTTCATATGCAGAATATTGCCCAAAATATGGCGTGTGCGCTCAGTACTAATCTTTGTGGTATCTGCTAACTCGCGCACCCTTACTTTCCGGTCAGCCAACACCATTTCATGTATTTTTTTGACATTGTCCTCTGTAACCGGAGGGCCTGCCGCTGCGGACTTGATCGGTAGTGGAGTTGCGGCCACCACGAAACTCTCGAAACCAATATTTGACGGTGTAATCTGACGGAGCATTAGCCCCATAATATTTATCCAACTTTTCTTTTGTTTCCTTCGCCGTGTTGCCTCTCAAAAAATAATGTTTTATGAGAGAACGAAAATCGTTTTTGTCCATACTCAACATGATGCCAAACACGTCAACAACAATCAGCTGTCAAAACAAAACTAAAGACACTGAAATTTGGTATGTCTGCCTAAATATAAACGGACTTCAAGGCACCGTAACCTTTTTTGCAGTAGCAGCGCACTCTGGCGGTCGAGGAGGTCACTTTTCACTCCATCTTTTTTTTTTTTTTTTTAAAAGAACTTAACACTCAAGAGGGTATTACTACTTTTAAAATGCCGGAGCACGTGTTAAGTTTTTCGGAAAATTGGATAGAGAGAGAGAGAAAGAATTTTTTTCCTCAGTGGTTATTTCGCTCCATGGGTGGCATCCAACATTTAATGGGGAGACTAAATTACTAGTGTAAATTGGACTTAATGTTATATTTAGGCAACCATTCATCTCACAAGATTTTAGTTGGCTGAAAAAAAGTCTTTCGGTTCTGGCTTGTCTGCAGAAGATTAGACTACTTAATGGTTAATTTAGTGAGCTTAGTCTTTCCACATTACAAGTTAACATATTAAAACTAATTTAGTATCTATAATTGGTAAAATATTTAGCCTATATTGATTTTATATTTCATTATGCAAAAAGATGGTTTTGATCGCTTTTTTTCGAGTTTTAACGTTTACAATGTTTGTTAGTTCTCGGGGTAGATTGTTGATTGTTGCCGGAACGCTGTGTAGGAGTTGTCTTCTTTCGTATTTGTTGCAAATGCTTGATACTTGAAGCATACCTTGGGCCCGTAGTCTAGTATTCACTACATGATCCACTGGCCGGATAAACCGTATGTCGTCGTAGTATTCTAAAGTGAGCGTCATCTTATAAAATGTCTTCTACTTTAAGGACTTTGAAGGTAGTGTCGTTGTTTCGTGTATTCATAGAGTTGATTTTTGCAATTTTTGCAGTTTTTGAGTATGAGTTGCCGCTGCATTGCACCAAGCAAGAACACCATACCGCAGTTTTAACTCAATTAATGAATAGTAGACCTGCCTCAAGACGGACACCGTAGCGTGATATTTCAGATGGGCTAATGCATAGATGGCTTTCTTTAAATCCATACGTAGCTTATAAATCTGTTTGTTGCATAAGAAATGACAGTCTATGATGACTCCTAAATATTTATAGCTGTCAACAACTTCGATCACTTCTGTATTGGCACTAGGACATACATTATTTCTCAGGTATACTGGAATTTGTGTCGATGTGAAACTAGGATTTCGGATGTGCATCATGTTGGTTTTCAATGCATTAATCACCAAGCCGTTATCATGGCACCATTTGACCGCAGCATCCAACTCTTCCTGCATTATTGCTGTCGCCATTTCCAGCGACCTGTGATGTACCACAATTGCTGTGTCATCAGCGAAAGCAAACGGTGTGCTCTGCTTAAAAGAGCGAAGAAGCTCATTAGTGTACAAGATAGAAAGTATTGGACCTAATTTCGATCCCTGTGGCACACCATATTCCACGCTCTGTACTCCGCTGATTTTCACGCAGAATAGTCTGTTACACTGATAATCTGTTAACCAGTCCGCCATTAATCCTCGTATACCAACACCTTGTAGCGCTTCTATTAGGGTTTTGTGGTTTAAGGTATCGAAGGCTTTACTGAAATCCAAGAAGAGTACCAATACGTGGTGACAATTGTTCAAGCTCTGGTTGATACAACTTGCGAATTCAGCTAACAATTTGCTTGTACTTTTATTTTTCTGAAAGCCGTATTGAATTTTATGGATCAGGGAACGTTTTCCCATAAAACTCTTTATTCTTTCAGTAATTACACTTTCGAGACACTTTTGCATTACCGGAAGAATCGATATCGGTCTATAATTGCTGAGCTGACTTTTAACACCTCATTTGTAAATCGGCCTTTCCACAGCTGTTTTCAGAATGGACGGGATATTTATTTGTGCCAGGCTGATGTTTATTAATTTGCATATAATGGGTGCGAATATATCGGCGTGTCTTTGAATATCAGTGGCTCGAATTCCATCAATTCCCGGAGATTTATCTTCCCCCAGCAAACTGATAATACTGTGAACCTCTTGAATGTTGGTTGGCTTCACAAATAAAGTCTTATCAAGGATTCTGTTCCGGTTTCAGGATGTTGTCGCATCACAATGCTGTATGATATTTGTAGTTTTTGATGCAAAATAATTTGAAAATTTGTTAGATAACTCATGCGGCTCTGTATCAAAGTTTTTATCCAATGTCTCATCAATGTTTAATTTTTTTCGTCGCAGGATAGCATTTATCAATCTCCAGGTTTTTCTGGGATCGGTTTTAAATTGAATGAACTGGTTTTTAAAATAGCTTGATTTTTACATTGATATTTCTTTGTTTATTTTGTTTCTAAAATTTTTATATTCAACTTTATAAGCTTTGTTTATCCTGTTGGTTTTCCACCTACGGTATAGTTCATCCCTTCTTTTGCATTTTTCGATAAGATTGGCTGTCATCCAGGTGCTGTTTTTTCTTCTTCTCGTTGTTGTTTTCATGTTGGTTGATTTTCTGTAAATACCTTCAAATTTTGCTACAAACAAGTTGTAAAAGTTTTCAGCATCATTTTCATTCATAACGTTATCCCAATTTGAATCACGGATTAGCTGGTTAACTTTTGTGTTACTTAAGTACTTTGTACTAACCACTTTACCTGTTATTGTTTTTGAACCACAAGTGTAATAAAGTACCGGGTTGTGGTCGGTCATGCGACTTTCTATAACTATTGAATTCATCTGAACATCTGTTTTACTGACCAGTATGTGATCGATCAACGACTTCGACCCATTGTCTGGCTCCACTCTTGTGAACTCCGTAATGACGTTCATAAGTCTTAATGATGCTAGCAGCTCCAAATAATCTTTTACATAATATGCATTATGCATTTCTTCGTTTTTAGCTAATTCGCCAACATTTCGTATAAACTCTTCAACAAACGCCTTCTTACTAAACTCAGGCGGTCTATAAATTCCCAACACATACGTAGTCGTTTGTCAATCAGTAAAACTAATCTTTACGTTTTCGTAAGCAGTGGTTTCGTTAGGTATTAACGCGTGTTTTAAATCTTGGCGAATAAATATCAAAACACCTCCTCCTCTTCGCTTGTTTCTATTCGAAAACTCAGGCAAGTAACCTTCTATTTTGTAAAATCCCTTTTCTTCATCTTCCATATTGGTTTCGACAAGAACTATGATTTTCAACGTAACCACAAAATGACTTATACTTAGACAAAAAACTATTCCAATTAGTACGCAACGATCGTATATTAAATCTACTCGTATAAGAATGGTGGAATATCTAAAAATTCGTCTCCAGCATTACAGGACATACAGTGAGTTGAGAAGGTGTCTTGACAATAAAAAAAAAATAAAAATAAAGCTCTTGCCGTAAGGATGTACTCTCATGTACTCGTATGTACCTAGTCAAGTCATAAATACTTTTACACAACTGAACTCACCTAATTACGAATGCAACACTGAACGCATCCATTTCGTATTGATTGTGATTTGACAGTTGATATTTATGCTTCATTGTGACGTAAAAGGTTTTTGACATTAATTGCTTACAATCATGGAATGAGGCGACATCGAAAATCGTATTGTTGTATTGTAGTTGGCCTACTTAAATGCAACATGGAAAAAGGCGATATCTTTAGGACGTTGCGACCATTTGGAATCGCTCGCAATTTTGTGTATCGTGCTGTGAAGTTGTTTGAGGATACTGGCGGAGTACGAGACCGTCAAAGATCCGGCTTTCCGCGCACTGTGAGAACTCCGAAAGCGATCAAAGCCGTGAAGAAACGAATCGACCGAAAACCGCTGCGAAAACAGAAAATCTTGTCGCGGGAAACGCAAATTTCGCAGAAATCCATGTCTCGCATTATCAAAGAAGATTTAGGACTCAGCGCGTACAAGCGACACACTGGACACCTGCTCACGGCCGAAAGCGTTACTCAGCCGGTACGCGAAGAACGCTCACAGATAAATTCTGTTTACTGATGAGAAAATCTTCACCGTAGAAGAATCGTTCAATAAGCAGAACGATCGTGTGTATGCTCGTTCATCCAAAGAAGCATCCCAACTCATCCCGAGGGTTCAAAGATGCCACCATCCCGCGTCTGTAATGGTATGGTGGGAAGTGTGCTACGATGGCGTTACCAAGCTCCATTTTTGCGAGAAAGGAGTGAAAACATCGGCCAAAGTATATCAATCGACCGTCTTGGAACCCATTGTGAAGTCTCTCAACCAATCAATATTCAACAACAAGCCATGGACTTTCCAGCAAGACTCTGCTCCAGCTCACAAAGCAAAAACGACTCAACTGTGGCTCAAAAACAATGTTCCAGACTTCATATCAACGGATGATTGGCCAGCTAATAGTCCAGACCTCAACCCGTTGATTACAAGTTTTGGTCCATATTAGAGGGCATGGCTTGCTCTACTCGACACTCAAATATTGAGTCGTTGAAGCGACCCTTGTCCGTGCAGTGGACAATTTCCCCAGGCATGAAGTGCGTCTCGCAATCGATGAGTCGTGCTGGAAGGCAAATGGAAGTCATTTCGAATAAGTTGTTCTAAGATTTGTAGACATTGAATAACCCAATAAAAAACAAAAAAAAATTGTTTAAATATTAATTCGTTTTCATTTGGCGCTGATTTTGCTGTGTAACAGTATTTATGTCCCTACTAGATAGTACTTTTGCCTTTCGATTATTTACTAAAGAATCGTTACAATGCGGTAAGGATATACGTTACAAAAAAAGTATATATCAGGTGCTCAACTGTTTAAAGTTATCAATAGATGGCTCCAGCAGTAAATGCTGGTCGATTTTGACATATCCAAAACGTCATGAACCAAAGTTAGACATATGGTAAACAAACCGTTTTGACACATTAGTGATTTTGTTTTGGCGTCATATACTTTTGGTTGTGTGAAAATGTCTGGTTTTGTGGCAAATAATCGTCATTTGCGACAAGTGTGGATTTTCTTCTTTTATTCGCCTGAAGCGCATCGAGAGCTCCAAAACGTTTACGGAGATGCTGCTCTAAGCGCAATAATGTGCCGTGCTTGGTTCCGTCGCTTCAAAGACGGTGATTTCGATGTTGACGGCCGAAAATCATTTGAAGGCATTGGTCGATAAGGATCCGTGCCAAGCGCAAGAAGATCTTTACCGCATTACCAAGCGATTGCATGCGTTCAACAACTGCTCCACCAGCAAAAAAGTAAAGGTTTTCTTCATCGCATCGTGACGGGTGATGAAAAATGGATTCATTAAAGCAACTCAACGAGAAGGAAGTCATGGGGACTGCCCTGTCATGCTTCTACGTCGTCGGCTCGGTCGAATATTCACGCTGCGAAGGTTATCCTGTGTGTTTGGTGGGACCAAGTCGGTGTTATTTATTATGAACCCATGAACCCATCACTGGGGAACGGTATCGACTTCAATTGATGCGATTGAGGCGAGCACTGCGTGAAAAACGGTCACAATACGAGCAGATGCACGAAAAAGTGATTCTACAACATGACAACGCTCGGCCTCACGTTGCCAAACCCGTCAAAAATGAGAAATCCCACCCCACCCGCCATATTCCCCAGATATTGCGTCGTCCAATTATTACTTGGTCCGTTCGATGGCACATGATCTGGCTGATAAGCAGTTCCGCCCTTATGACGACATCAAAAAATGGCTTGATTCGTGGATAGTCTCAGCTCTGCCAGAAAGATGTAACCATTTTTTCACAATAAAGTTGCGTTTTCGTCAAAAAAAAACAGCGACAATATATTGATATTAAGGTGTCAAGAAAGTGTATATAGTATTAAATATGGTATTTTGTACTTAGTATGTCTACAAACAGCAACTCTTACTTATGGCCACCATTAGCTCCTATCAAGGCTCGGCGGAGTCTCTTTTTTATTGAATGGATTAATTTATGCAAATCATAATCGCTCAGTATTTTATGGCATTCACCCAATGTTGCAGATTTAAATTCTATTCAAGGTTTTGTATGCGTTTTCTTATTTTTTTTTTTCAAAAATGCTTATCGATTTTTTTTGGGCTTAAGTCAGAGCTGTGGGCTGGCGTATCTAATACTTTGCTGCAGTCGAAAAGAAGCCCCATCCTCACTATCTAAACTGAAATCGCTTATTATTACGTCCATCAAAACGCTAATTTATTTGCACTGTTTATCAAATGACTATTCAAAATATTTAAATTTTGTTCCACATTCATGGTGCTCTTTTTAAAAGGCAAATCTGCGACGGTAATGGTCTCATCGCGGAATATGACGTCATCCCAACAATAAGGTGGTTTACCAACGTGCAAGGTAGCCAACTAGCATTCCGGAATTATCGGAAAACTGATTGGCCAAAATGCAGAAGAACACTTTTTGAATTCTTAAGGGGTCTTGTGGTGAGCACGATTTCGTAAATGTTGTTGTATTACTTTTTCACTAAATAAAAAAAATGATTTTGAGTGATGGACATCTTTATTTGGACCTTTACAATTGTTTCTGTTAAGTGGAAAAGATGATATCCGCCAAGTGGCTGCCGCCAGTGTTGATACACATTTGTGCCCGCTTTATCCCATTTGCCATGACTTTCCGCTAGATTTCCGGTGATAAATGTTCGCATTCCTGTCGAATATTCTCCTTAAGGGCAGCGATTGTCTGAGGCTTGTTGGCATGAACCAGCGACTTCAAGTAGCCCCAAAGAAAGAAGTCTGGAATGGTTAAATCGGGCGATCTTGCTGGCATGTCAAATCGCCAAAACGGGAGATTACGTGGCCAGGAAACGCTTCCTTCACAATATCCATTGTGGCACGTGTGCGCGGTTGCACCGTCCTGTTGAAACCACATGTTCACCAAGCCCCGCTCATCCAATTCCGGGAGTAAGAAGTCTTTTATCATGGCCTTGTAGCGTTCGCCAGTAACAGTGACCGTATGGTGTCCTCAAAAAAATGCGGCCCAATCACTCCTCCCGCGTAAAAGCCGCTGCACACAGTGGCTTTGAGTGGATGTTAGGGCTCTTCGTGCATCGCATGCGGATTTTCAATGCCCCAGAAACGAAGTTTTTGCTTATTGACGTAACCGCTTAAGTGGAAATGCGCATCGTCGCGCATGATGATTTCCGACACAAAAACGTTCTCTTCGTTGTTGAGATTGAGGATGGCTTTACAGTAGTTCATATGCGACTGACGGTCAGGAGGCATTAACTGATGCACTATTTGCACTTTGTACGGGAACATGTGTTAAGTCTTTCGCTAAAATTCGCTGTAGGGCCGATCTGGTGATAGCCAATTGTGTGGCCCGTCGTCTGGTTGATGTTTTTTCGTTCTCAGCGACATCGACAGCCACAGCCGAGATATCCTCGGCCAAAGGACCAGCCCTGCATGGTCCCCTGTGGTCCCACTCTGTTCGAGTCGATTAGCTAAACGCCGGAATGTGTGCCCAGGTGGCGCGGCATGATTAGGAAATCGTCCTCGAAATTCATGCTGCGCTAACACCACCGACCTATTATTGGGCAAAAACATCAATACAATTATTCCACGCTCTTGCGGAGTATAACGTTCCATTGCTTGTCTGTTTGTATACTGCAGCTGTCTAGTTCACAAATGTCAAATATGATTGATGTACGACGCCATATGCAAAAATTATATCATCTTCCGATAGGGTGATTCATTTTGCGCCACCTAGTTTAACGTATTATCTCCTATTTGATCGAAGGAATAAACAAAATAAAAGTTTTTTACAAATGGTGGCTTGGGTTTTAACACAAATTTAGGCCTTAAATTGTTTATAAAATGGAAAATATTTATCGGTGAGAAAAAACCTTGGATCAATTACTAAAAAATATACTTAAAAACCGTTTCCGAGAAATCTTGCTCACAGACTTTAAAAACAGTCTTGCGAAAAACGCGTTTAAAGCTTACAAAATAGTTTATATAGCATATAGTAAAAACAATTTTTTTCAACTTACATCGAGTCGTCTATTTCAGGGCCATATTATAGACCCTCCGCCCCTTCAGCAGCTTCTAATACCTTCTAATACCTCGAGTTGGTGTGTTGTCTGCGGAGATCGTCAGCGCTGTTTTTCAGTGGCTGCTTTCACACAGGAATGTATGTACTATACTATTTATAATATAACATAATTCGTGCGGTTTTCCATCCCAAAAGAACTTCGCCGGCTTGACAGCTAAGACTGAATCAAGCCAATTTTTGATATTCTGCTCTGATGTGAACCGTATTTCAGTGAGGGCGTTCTGCATCGACCGGAACAAATTGTAGTCAGAAGGGGCAAGGTCTGGGCTATAAGGCGGGTGGGGTAAGACTTCACATTCACTGTTTTCCAAATAGTTCTTAACCGGAATAGCTACGTGGGGCCGAGCGTTGTCATGATGGAAAATTATTGCCTCGTGTCTGGTCGCATACTTCGGGCGTTTTTCGGCCACTGCTCTCTTCAAACGGATTAATTGTGTTCGGTAACGTTGTCCACTGATGGTTTCACCCAGTTTTAGCAGCTCATAATACAGCATACCCATCTGATCCCACCAAATACAGAGCATTACCTTCGCGCCATGTATATTCGGCATTGCCGTTGATTTGACTGGTTGGCCGGGTTTCACATCCGATGCAAAAATGACTTCCTTTTGTGGCGTTCCAGCAGCATTTCGGTCTCTCGGCTTGAGTTCATGTGGAACCCAATTTCCTTGCTTTTGAATATATCCAGCTGCTTTTAAACGTAATGCTTCCAGTTCTTCATCTTCAAACTTTTTTGGCTGCCCAGGACGTTCATCGTCTTCCAAGCCAAAATGACCACTTCTAAATAGTGCAAACCACTTTTGTCACGTTCGCTCAGCTAGCGCATGTTCACCATAAACTTCCACCAAAATACGATGACTTTCGGCAGCAGTTTTCTTCATGAAGAAGAAATGAAGAAGAACTCCCCGCAAAAACACTTTTTCAGGCACAAAGTTCGACATATTTGAGTGAAAAAAAATTGTTGTTGTTTACGCTTCAAATGAATGACATATACTGAAATGACGTACAATGACAGTAGCTTTCCAACGCATATTCCAATGGAATAATAACAATGGAATAATACAAGTTACGCCATCTCTTAGCAAACCGCATAGCAAGTTATAGACCCAATAATTAAATCGTAAGTAGGCTATGCTATAAAAGGTGACATGTCCATTAATCCAGAAAATTTTGCTGCGCCTTTCAACCCTATTCCGAGAACTCTCATAAGAATGCCCGCGCAACAAAGCAATTTTCAAACTTAGATTTTACACTTCACGTATTCAGAAATTGCCGCAAACACTGTAATAAAGTTCAAAATTCGATATTCAACAGACGAATCACGCGAAACTAAGATTTCCTCTTGCGTTTTGAGTTTTTTCGCAGAGGCACCAAAACTATTTTCATCCTTTGCAGCGGTTTTTGGATTAAAAACATTTTTTCTTCTTTCTTGGTCTCAACTTTTGTATTTTAAAAGATTTTCTCATTTTCAATCACAGAAAAACGTATATACACCCTGAATGACTCGAACTGCAACCAACTTCAGACTGCTTTCATTTCCAAACCGTTCATGACAGTGAGCTCAAATTTTGACACATGACAAATAATTTTATTATTTACAAGCCTTTTAAACGATTTGCGTTTCAGTTGTGTTGAAAAATTTTTATCTTCGATGGAATTCAAACGTGATAGTGTGATTGCTTTATATTTGGCTGGAAAACCACAAGTAGCTATCGTTAGAGCCCTCCAGCACCTCAACGTGAATAAATCATTTGTGTCTCGAACCATAACTCGTTGCCGTAATACTGAAAGCATTGCAAAACGTCATAGAGGTGGTCATATAAAAACAGCAACATCGGCAGAAATCGTTTGGAAAGTGAAGGCTCGAATTGAGCGAAATCCGCGTCGAAGTGGAAGAAAAATGGCTCGTTGAAACGGATGCAACACATACTAAAAAATGAGCTTGGGCTCAAGCCAATGAAGTTCCAAAAACCACACGACCTTACACCGCAACAGAAAAAAGTTAGAGTCGAAAGAGCGAAGGAGTTGCTACGTTTGCACGAAAGTGGTGAGTTGCCGAATTGGGTTTTTCCCGATGAGTCGCCATTTGTTATCGAGCAATATGTTAACAAACAAAATGACCGAGTTTACTTGCCAGAGAGGTCCTTTGAAAATTTACACCTTCGGACGGCCACCAGAAAGCAGGCAGCACCGATGGCGATGGTTTGGGCCGCCATAACCGCCGATGGTCGCTCTCCGCTCGTATTTTTGGACCGTGGACCGTCTCACAAAGCGCGAGTCAACCAAGATTGGTTAAAAAACAATGTTCCACACTTCATTTCTTCGACACAATGGATTGCAAATTCTCTGGATGCAAATCCGTTGGATTTCTCTGCCTGGGGTATTTTGAAAGCGAAGGTTGGCACTAAAAAACACAAAAGTTTGGACCACCTCAAACAAGCACTTCCCCGGGAATGGGCCAAAATACCGCAGAGCCACTTGCGTGCAGCGTGTGATGTTTTCTTCGGCCGTCTCAAGGCCATTATTCGCGCCAAAGGTGGACATATTAAAAACTACTGATAAAATTTGAAAATTTATGTATTTTCCAACGTTTTTTGCTTTGGCTCAATAAAATTTATCAAAAAATAAAAAAATTATAGCATTTTAAAAAGTTAGAGTTCGAGTCATTCACCCTGTACGATCTCAGTAATCTTAGACTGATTACTACTTTTCAATATTTACCGGTTTGGGGACAGAAAAAGTTAAATTTACCTCGGAGGTTTAAAAATAACCCTACTACCCTGTTCCTCCATGCATTTGAATCAATTAGAAGGGTACATTTACAATATGCAGGTAAATATCCTAAAAGAGGACAGCGTTCTAGGTTAGCAGCTGCCGTTCTGGCCTCCTACTTTCAAACGCTCTGACACGTCTGCACAAATGTGTGTGTAACTTCGGGAATATTCGCCGATGGTGCCTAGCTGTTTGAAAAAAAAAAAAAAAAAAACGATGGCTCTTGGACGACCTCAAATGATGAATCACTCAACCTGCTATTAGGCACCCACTTTCCAGGTAGCTCCATATTCACGGCCAGTAAAAACCTTAGCAGGATTACTGCAACCGCGACTAAAATTCATGGTGTGATTACAAGAGACAAGCTGCTCTGGTCGCTGCATAACTTCAAAGAATACACTTCTGCTGGTCCAGACAATATAATATATGAGAAGAAGAGAAATGACCCACATTCCCTTGTCATGGAGAGAAGTTAATGTAGTTTTCATTCCCAAAGCCGGAAAATGTTCTCACATTATCCCAAAGGACCTCAGACCTATAAGTCTATCATATTTTTTCTGAAATCTCTAAAACGACTGATTGACCTAGAATTGATCCACGAAAGGAAAGTCGGTGGAAGTGGCTCTAAATTCACTGACTATCCACAGCGAAGGATCCCTACATTATAGAGAGTAAACAATGGTCACATTTCTGGACATAGAGGGTGGCTTTAAAAATGTCAACACATCCGCAATCACAACTGCGCTGTCAACTTTTTTTTTTTTTTTTTAAAGAACTTAACACTCAAGTGGGTATGAATGCTGTATTCAGTTTTTTAGTCACTATTTGATTTTTGTTCATTGAAAAAATGCATGCCTTTCGGGCGAAGTTGGGATTCGAACGCCGAACCTTCCGATTTGGAAGCTAGTCTACTACCACTTGAGCCTCGGCTACCCATCTGAAGGTAGATGACTCACTCCTGTTAAATTGCAGGATAATCAACTCTAAACTACTAAACTCTAAAGTATGTGTCAACAGAGGTACGACGCAAGCCGGTGTCCTTTCACCCCTTCTCTGGAACTAAGTGATCAATGAACTCCTGATATGAAGAGTATTTTTTTTTAGAGGTTTGGTACTGTTTCCACAGATTGTCAATTTGACAGTTGAAAGCTGATTTGTGGTTGGCCATTTTACGATGAATAGATTAACGCCAGAACAACGCGTGCAAATTTATTTTGAAAACCACGGTTCGGTTCGCCAAACTTATCGTGCGGCTATGTCCATTTTACGGTTGACATAATCATCCAACTGAGTAAGTTATTCGGAACACAATGCATCGTGGATGATACGCATCCCCAAAGACGACAAACAGTGCTAACAGAAGTTATTGCCGTTGTCGAGCGCAGTGTTGAGGAGAATCCGAATGAGTCGATTCGCCATCGTTCACAGCAATTGGAGCTATGCCCGTCCACTTTGTGGAAGATTTTACGGAAAGATCTTGGCTTAAAAGCTTATAAGACCCAGCTTGTACGAGAGTTGAAACCGCGTGACCATTATACGCGTCGTAGCTGAATGGGTGAATGGGCTGAAAACATGATTCAGCTTTATCCTCATTTTCATCGCAAAATTTTGTTCTCCGATGAGGCCCATTTGTGGTTAAATGGATATGTAAACAAGCAAAATTACCGAATTTCGAGTGGAGACAACCCAGAAGCCTTTGTCGAGACGCCCTTCCAACCATTAAAACTCACTGTTTGGTGTGGTTTATGGGCTGATTTCTGACTTCTTCGTTCCTCAGTTGAATGGCATTGATGTGACAGAGCTTTGGTTTCAACAAGATGGCACAAGATGGGAAACATTTCCTGAGCGCATAATTTCGCGTAATGGACCTGTGAATTGGCCTCCACGATCCTATGATCTCACACCTTTAGATTACTTTCTTTGGGGATATGTGAAGTGAGTAGTCTATGCCGATAATCCAGAGACGTTGGACGATTGGGAGGTCAACATTCGCCGTGTAATTGCTGATATACGGCCCCAGCTGCTCGATAAAGTTGTCGAAAATTGGACTTTACGATTGCGCTTCATCCAAGCTAGCTGTGGCGCCCATATGTCCGATATCATATTTAAGCACTAATGGCATATAATTATCTATTCAATAAAGCCAATATCTAGACATTTTTTCATTGTAAAAACACTTTCTTGAAAAACTATGTCTGCTTACTCGTATATGCAAACTAAGATTTAAAATTCTTAATACAACGCTACCTTTTGGTTTTTTTAAATTGAAAAAAAAATAATAAAACGAATTGAAAAACTATCGCTTTGTTTTAAAGTCGTGTAGATACTTGGAACTTTGCATATTAATAAGATTGATGTCCAAATTTGCATAAGGTGTTGCCCAGATTCGACTACTTCGGTTGGCAAATTTATGAATGAATTTAGGGATTTGATCTCTTAAGTTGACTAATGACAAATAAAATCGGAGCGCGCTCTAATAAACAATGTTCTTAGCATGGATCCGAATTTAGATTCAATAAAATGCGTAAAATATGCCGGCATGATGTATCTTTAAAGGCTGTCATGATGACCTTGTCATTTGACGAACATTTTGTTCCTTGGAACCAAACTCTCAGCTTTGGAAACTACAATTAGTCACTGTGGGATAGTTCTGGTTAGTACGGGGTGGGATTCTTCAATTGAAACCCCAGTTCATGCGTTTTAGCGACTGCCGAAGTGTGGCTAAGCATAAGAGCAGACACTGGACGACATCAATCTGGCGACTCCCAGTACTGTAACTATAACTACACATCAATTCGCGGTAGTTATCGCAAATAAGTCTTATTCAAACCCACTTTACTTATAAATGCGAGTGTTGAACTGGAGAAAATAGCAAGACTATAATGTCCTGTCAGAAATCACTGAGCCTTAGACTGAGGAAGAACAGCGCATGAATTCGAAATGACTGCATCAACATTGGTGCCAACGTTATATGATCTACTTCAACGTGTTTGTAGCTGGCGTCGATGAGAATTTTCCAGGACAAGGCAGGGTGCCAAAATAGAGATGTCGGTGGATGAACACTTAATGGGTTATTGACTCTAGATTTTTAGGCCACTTTCTCCCAAGAGGTCGCAGAAAGAGTCTGTCGCTTTATATTTGGACTTGTGCGTGAGATTAACTAGCCGGATTAACAGTCTCCTTCCTTACAAAACAAAAAAATTATCTGCACATGGAATGTTTGGATCTTAAAAATGCCACGTTCAGCTCAACAACTTCCAAAAACCATAGACTACCCGTGGGATGGATTGGGATATGTATTATAATACGGCGACTTCTACATAGAACACAAGTAGCGTCTATGTGGATGCGGATTAAAACAAAAAGCCTTAAGTTTTTGGCATATAAGCGGCGCGTTGTAACAATTCGCATCAAGGCTTTACTTGCCAAGATCAGCCTGATATGCGTTAACGCCTCCACAAAAGAAACAGACGAGGCGAACTCCTCGAAAAAAAACTTATGAGCAATGCCCTAAGTATGATGTTAAAATCTTATTGGGTGGTTCTAACTTTTTTGGTTTTTTTAATTTTAGGGCATATGTAGGCGGTTAATGTAGATTACGACCTACCTGGTTGCAGCCAAGGTACATCAGAAACCCCAACATTGAAGAAATGCTCTAAGAGGATTAAGCATTGAACGTCTGCAATACAAGGTGCGTTTCAAAGTAAACAGGACTTTTTTTTTGGCAAAACCGATTTATTTTATTTGAAATAGTTCTCTTCCGATTCAACACATTTTCACGGTCTAGGGGCATGTCGAATGTGTGTTGTAGATCGCCGGCAGGGATGTCCTTCAGGATGTCGGTACAAGCCTTTTGGATGGATTTGACGTCCACGAAACGCTTTTCTTTCATCGGCAAATGCAATTTTCCGGTGCACGGTGCCAAATTAGGCGAATACCGGGAGTGGTCGACACTTAAAATGCGATTTTTTGGCCAAAAAGTCAGTTACAAGTGTCGAGTGATGAGATGGCGCATTATTGTGGAATAAACGCCAACTTTGTTCTGCCCGAATACGGCGTATACGATTCATTAACTGTTTGGCTCAATGGAATGAACTCTTTGTGGACAATCCCTTGTTTTCACTTTTGTCTTCTGCCAATGAGATTTTTTGGGTTTTGGCTGGTCTGGGCACTTCCACTCAGCACTTTTGCGCTTGGTTTCTGGATCATATTGAAAACACCACATTTCATTACCAGACACAATGTTGTAAAGTAAGTTTTTGTTCTTTTGATGATGTCATTCGAATATTGAATTCTGAGCAATTTTTGGCCTTCAATAATTTTTGTATCGATGACACGAAAATACTGTCAGTTCAGACGCAGTAATTCCGCTTCAATGCGTCCAAATATCATAAAATTTTGACAGTACGTTTCGTGAATGATCTACTTCTCCGACGCCAATACATGGTTTCACTCGAAGTACCTATTTTTAAAAAGTCCTATTTACCTTGGATCGAACTTTGTAGTAACAAGCCGCCAGAATCTATCTCGTATCCCCAAACCGGTTGACAACACCTTTACCCGAATTTAGTGAACCTGCCAGAAATGACGCAACTGACGTACTAGATTTCACACGAACGAAGTCTCTGCTTTAGTGAAAGGTGCAAGTTAAACAAGTGTCCTTTGAAAAGGCGTTGCATAGAAAAACTTGAACTTGATGAAGGAACATCAGCTTTTGTGAGCAAGCAGAAGTTGCAAAAAAAAGAGGGGTGTTTCTCCAGGAAAAACAAGAGATCTGTAGAGATCAGGAAGGAAATTTAGCCATAATCAGACATCGGTGCTGAGGATATGGAAAAAACCTCTTTGAACTGCTAAACGACAAATGATTTAAATTAGGGGCAAAAAGCCAGAATTCTCGGCCACCTGATCAAAATGAAGTAAGGAAGTATTTAAGGCAGTTATTTTCAAGATTTGCTCGGAGTAAGCGCTTTGAACCAGAGAGGCATGAATCGCCTTGAACAAGATATTGTTTGCCACTTCTCAATAATCTGGGTTAACTCTGAGCCGATACTCGACACCTCTATTAATGTTAAGATCTCATACGACAGCGTCAATAAAAACTAACAATGTCTAGGTTTGTCGTATGTAGCTGACAAGCTTTTCAGATTATGCAGGATGGCTTTTACGAAAATACGCCGCTGCTCCTTTTACCAGACTCCAAAGAACGGGCTTTTCTTAGGGCGCCTTGCTCTGCTCTAGACGCACTAACGAATCTCCTTCATATCATGAGCTCTCAAAATCATCTTCCATTTAAAGAAAAGCGGTCTTTGATACAACACGCACTAGATCTTTGATGACCTTGACTGTCTTTTGACTTTGGTCTTATTGACATGCCGTCTGATGCTGCGGAACATACGGAAGAAAGGAAATCTGGTATTCACCGATTTATGATACGCCGCTGGTGTCTTTCTGGAGGACGACAAGCTTAGATTTCACTTGGAAGTCATGTTAGGAAAGTGCGCCGATCTTCCAAGACCAGATATAAGCAATCCTGATGGCAACGAACTATATTCCGAAGAATCAGTGGGCGAAGCATTTGCGATTGTAACGATAGCCAAGCTGCGCTGAAAGCCTTGCGAGCCCTCTTACAAATTTCAAGCTAGTTTGAGAATGCAAGACTTCACTGAACGCAGTTGGATTGCCGAATTCACTAAGTCTTGGGGATCACAGAAAATGGCCTATGAACTTTCCAGGCAAGTCTCAGAGGAAAAGGTCTGCCTACGTCCTCGTTGAATTTCATGTGATCACAACTGCAGATGGCCAGACTTTCCTGGTTACCGGCAGACCAAACGAATACTTCACGACGTCTGTAAGAGGTCAGCGGCTTTCCTGCTGTTCCTCAGTAGAAAAGACTGAAAAGCTAGCTAACTGGCGTCGTGACCGGGCACTCCCCATTTCTAAGCAATTCAGCGTGCTGGGCATAAGTGATACAAAATCTTGCAACGCTTGCTGTGAAAGTGGTGAGCATAACACGGTGAATATCAACCTGCAGATACTCGGCGCAGGCGTGGTGGGGGCTGGTAACGTAGGCACTTAATACCTGAAGCGCGACGAGTTTCTTCGAAAAACTGCGAAATGTCAATAAATTAGTTCACCGGACTTTTGTCTGAGTGCCCTGTTCCAACTGAAAAAAAAAAGAAAAAATGCAGAACGACGATGGAAAACGCTCGCTTCTCCGTAAAGATCAATTGCAATCTCACCGTGACATTTGATGTCAAAAAAGGGTTTAGTTGAATGGACTTCTTTAATATCATATTTGACAAAATTATTCAAGACTCGCAAGCCACCCAAGGGTGGCATTATTTTCAAAATATCTATGCAACTACGTGCATACGCTGATGACATATCATTGCCAAAACGCCGCGAACTGTAGCTGTGTAAGTATTGGAACAGATGCGGCAAAAAAGGGTTTAGTTATGAGTGAGGGCAAAATCAAGCATGTACATACGAAGGCTGTTTGATGAGCACCAGCATTGGAAAATAGGTGGCGCTACTGAGCCAAAATGAGTATATTATCATTTAGTGTAATCTCTTTTAGCCCGCCTGTCAATGTTCGTATTCAATGTTGGCTCTGAGCTCTTACAACATCGTCGGCCTGTTGGCATAAACCAATGACTTAACGTAGTCCCACAAAAATATTCAAGCGGCGTTAAATCGCACGAACGAGGCGGCCAATCGACTGGCCCATGTCTTGAGATAACACGCTCACCATACCTACTCTTCAATAAAACGATTGTAGCGTGTGCACCATCCTGTTGAAACCATATGTCGTCCAAGTCCATATCTTCCAATTCGGGTCAAAAATAATCGGTGATCATGGCGCGATAACGCTGACCATTCACAGTAACGTGACGATAGTTATCGTCGACGAAAAAATATGGCCCAATAACGCCGCCGGCATGCAAACCGCACCAAACAGTTATTTTTTATGGATGAAGTGGTGATTCATGAAGCACATGTGGCTTTTCACCCGACCAATAACGTATATTTTGCTTATTGACGAACCCATTGAGTCAAAAATGAGCTTCGTCACTAAAGATGATTTTGCGATGAAATTCATCATCTTAGCGCATCTTCTCCAGAACCCAATCGGAGAACGTACGTCGCTTCAAATGGTCCATCGGCTTCAATTCTTGAGTCAGCTTGATCTTGTATGGGTGTAAACCAAGATCCTTACGCAAAATACGCCATAATATGGTCTGAGCGATGCCCAATTCTTGAGAACGCCGTGGAATTGACTGATTTGGATCGTTTGCTACGGACGTCTGAACGGCAGCGTTGTCTCACTGACACGGCAACATCACACAACGAATATGTAGACTCAAATGTTTGCACTAAACTTGTTATTGCCTGTCTACTAGGGCGAGAATTACGCCCGAAAATTGGAATTAACGCTCTTAAAGTTGCAGTCACCGACTCCGAATATCTGTGTAATTTGCAGACGTTGCTCGTTAGTGTACTTTACCATGATGAAAATGTTGAGTTTACTGAATAAATTGACAGTGACAGTTTGATGATTAGTGAAAGAGTGCGTTCACAAATTAAATTCAAAGTTGTCAAGTCCCTATTGGAAAACCCTTTACAATGAGGTCTACGAGCTGTATACATATGTAGATCAGAAAACAACGCCCTATTTGCCTAAGGTCATGTACAGTAAAGTAATTTCAATTCCTACTCGGAAAGACACCGGAATAGAGGAAGGTCTAAATAGTGCGCACAAGTGGAAGTAGATCTCAATCAACTTGGAGGCTATTAGCCAAAGACCGCACTAGCTGCATAGATTTATTGGTTGTAGTCCTGTTCTACCCCGGAACGTAACGCCATCTATGTACATAGGCAAGTAAATAAATTGTAAGTGGCTTATTCTATAAGGCGAGCCTTATGAAACCCAGCTGAGAACGCAATTATTTGAATGTTTGCGGATATTGTCAACGTAGCTAGGTAATCCCTTAAATCTGTTGGCAAATTTAGTTATTTCCTTAGGCCACATGTTGGATCAGACATCTAATCCCCTAACAATGCCAAAATATTCATGCGACATACGAGTACATAACTCTTAAACAAAAACATGTCTTCGAAGAGTATCATTGGTTCAATGCCCGTTTTAATTTGTAAATATTTACATCCCAACACCATGTGCTTGTCTATCGATAAATAGATTTCCAAAACTTTTCCCAGGCTAAGCGATTTCCAATCAACATCAGGAAGCAAGGACAAACGGCTCAAAACAACAACAAAAGACTGACAAACCAAGAGGACAGACATACGAAAGGGTGAAAAAAGAATCGTAGGACGACAGTCGCTGCGACTGTCCGACAGGCAAAACAGGACAAACACACAAGCACAGACAGAAAGAGCGTAAATCTGAACAATTCTCTCCCCTTCGACACGAATACGGCGAATTCATTCCTGACTTTCGTCGTTTCGTTGCCACCCATTGTCGATTCTTACTTACAAATTTTCTTATTCACATCGAATTTTCTTCTTACAAAAATGCAAATGACTCCTACCTCTTACACTTGGTTTCGAATTTGATTTACATTTCCAACAAAACAAATACGAAAACATCCATGAAATACTTTTCCAAACTCACCAATTACATTCGCCTTGCATCTGCGGCAGCAAAACCCCACAGCAAATTTCGTAAAACTTATTCACAAAGCGATAAATCCAAGCAAAATGTGCAATTGCAAACTGTAATTCAAATTAAATTCACAACCACCTCGGAGACACTTATTTCTCTCTCTCAGATACTCTCCGCACTATTGAGATATTTTTTCCTTTTCCCAGAACAAATCACAAAAATCACTGTTCCTTCGCTTTCACAAGAAAAAAAAAAAACAAAAATCAAAAAATACCTAGAACTTCTCACAAATTCTTCTTGCACTTGTTATATTTTTTGTAAAAAAAAAAATATTTTTCTAAAATACCATACGGAAAGAGCCGAGAACGCGAGATACTCTAACACACACCAATGCGAACGAATTCTCCTTGAATTAAGATCAACGAAGAAGCAGAACACGAAGAGATACGAGCATACCCCCAACAAGGGTGGAGTGTGCAATAGATAGATGTACAGGCTTACATATGTAGATATTCCGGCTAAAGGAAAAGATTTTTTTCCTTTTTCGTTTCCTGAATTTTCTGACTGGAAAAATGCACAGGATACTTCAAAAACCTCATACGAGGAGAATTAAAAACTCAAAGCCGAACCCGGCACAGAAACTCAATTTTAGATTTTTTGAAAAAAAAAATAAAAGTTTTTTTTCTCTCTTTTAATTCTGTTAACTACGTGCGGAACAACGACGACGACAACGACCGACCATATTGAAAATTTCTACTCGAATGCAGAGGCGAAGCGAAGAAAAACTCTTTGTAGATATTTTTTCCCCGGCGAACTGTATTCGCCTGCTATTGGTGAGTGCATTTTGTGATTGAAATTCTACGGCGAATCCAATACATGTGGGATGGGTTGTGTCGATTTTCAGCTGACGTTTTGCTTTGTTTTGACATTTGGTGGGATGGAGAGTGCGGCAGTTTGGATTGTATTTTGTTTAAGTAGTGCCAGATCTTGACGTTATGTTGTTGCTTGTTTCTTTGGTTTAAAAACACGTCCATGGTGGTGTAGAATTTGTTGGACCCATTATCTTTATCATTATTTTCTATACTGGGTTTATAATAGAGAATTTGTCTAAGATGCGCAAGCATTTTTCTCGCAGAAGAACACAATGTCTTAACGGATCCTAGATGGTTTTGCACCTCATTCGCTAACCCAATTCAGTTAAGTTAGGTGTCACCTCCTGAGAAACAATGTGAGCTCAAAGTTCTAAGGAACTATAACATCCTCTTAGTATCCAACATTGACAAGTTTTGCTATGAAACAACCGGATAATGGCATAAATGCATTGCTACATCAGCTTTCTGCCCAGTTCCACCGCCGTACAACACAGTACCGTACCCAGCCATTAGATACTGTGATTCCAGGAAGTTGGGAATTATCATCTATTATAACGTTTACGCTCAGAATACTTTTTGAGGCAGTAGCAAGGGCAACAGGCGAGGCAGTCAACTCTTGGATTTCATATTATCATTTGGATTGATTATCAAAAATGCTAGCTCCCATCCAATATTTGTTACGAAGATTGTCATCTGCAACGCCATCTCAGAAGCTTTCTTATCAGAATATAGGTGTATCGAGGTCCAATTTGAATACAGTCTTCATGGGGAATCTGAGAAAGATCTTGGCAAATCCCTCAAAACTCTGTATAAGCTCAGAACAAGACAAAAAGCTGGGAAGGTGTTAAGAACAAGAATGGTTTCCTTATCAAATGCGTTACTCTAACAGGGGATCTCACAAAAAGAACTCTTGTAGATCGCCTGTTCCACGGTAAAAGGCAGATGTTAATCTGAAAATCCAAAAAGCTTTCGAACAGATCACTAATGACTAATTTGGTGAAGACTCGGTGAACTTAGCAGACTGGGCAAATCAGTAAGTCTGGAAATTCTCAGAAAATCTGATGGCCCCTACCCTGAATCAAGAGTAGGGACTTTAAGTATTTTGGTCGATATCCACTTTCCACGTAACCAGATTACAAACCGACTTACAGTGAGCTGCGTTATAAAATCTCCTGCAGTGGGCATCTGCCATCGGTTGTGATGATGCGCGAAGCCATTAAATATGTACGTTCTTGCGTCCTTTCATGGATTTAAGTCAGTTATGCGGCAAAAATGTATATACCAGCCGCTGTCAGTTCAAAAGAGAATCTTCACTCATAGCCTATATCACGAACCCCTGGCAAACGGTGGAAGTAGCTTCAATTAAAGCTTATCAGACACATCAGTCCATATTCGGAAAACTGCCACCTGAACGCATCCTATAAAGAACATGCAAAGCGAAAGATCTTGTAAGAGTGTGATTTAAAATCGAATAAGCACAATGGAATGCGTACCGAACAAAAAGGAGTACACGTAGGACATTCTCATCGATATCAAGACTATTTTCGACGGCATATGTAACTGGGGCAGACAACACGGAGTGTATATACGTTATTTACTAGTTTTGGGGGATAAAAACAATGCTAATGAACAGAACCCATTTTCTAAATACATATGTGATAGTCTAGTGAAGAGGAGTTGCCTGCAGCGCGGAATCCTGTCTCCACTGCTATGGTCGAATCTCTGCCTAACGCTCTCAACAGTTCTATACTCTACGCTCAGCCATATGTAGATAATGTGTCTGTACTATATGTCGGATCGTGCTTAGTGACAGTTTACTCTATGCCCGATTTTTTGTGGTGACAATGGGTTTTCAGTAATTTGAGGTGGTTCTTTTCGCGAGAAGGAAAAACCTGATTAATCATGTCGTCGCCATCCGTTTCCCAAACGAATCTAAGAGTTTTTATATGTAATTGCGTCAAAGGCTATCTGTTTTCTGGCAGTGGAAGAGAGCATGCGGGAACACAAGAGAATACAAGACCGTCCTCTGGTCTTACATGGCCTTGTTTAGACAAATTTTTATTCAATGTGTCATAAGCTTCCATGTAAGCACGTCATTGCTGCTTTCACCAGCTTTCAAAAAATAATCTGCACTGGCTACATGTGGGACAGTCATGTAGTGCTTACGGCCTAACTGCGAGATGCTATGTAAAATGTCTCTTTTATCTCTCGTCAGACGTTTGATTCCCAATTTTTTCGGTCATGGTAGGAAGTTTTTCTGTTATAATTGTTTAAATTTTATTGCTTGCGGCAGTAGGCATTTTACAAGTGTAGAAGGTGATGAGTCTTTTCTGTTCCATTCCTGGCCTCATCTGGAGTTCCACAAGGCAGTCATCTTCGCCCTCTTCTCTTTATTCTTACTATTAACGATGTTGAGAAAGTCATTAAACACTCCTCCCTCTCCCTTTACGCTGACGGCACAAAATTTTTTAAAACTATTTCCTCTCCCCATGACTCTGCCCTTCTTCAAGAAGACCTTGATCGGTTTTCAATCTGGTGCCTCAAAAACTGCCTAGAACTTAATATAGCCAAATGTCAATCTATAACCTTCTCTCGTAAATGCAACCTAATTCAACCAATTCCCCTGGTTCAGTCTCTTCAAGACCTTGGCATATTATTCGACTGTGAGCTTAATTTCCGTTCGCATATCGATAAGATGATCCTCAAAACTAACTCATCACTTGGCTTTATTAAACGATGGTCCAAAGAATTTTCCAACCCGTATGTAACCAGATCTCTCTATGTTACCTTTGTTCGCCCCCTGCTTGAGTATGCCAGTCAAGCTTGGTCACCCTTTTACCGGGTTCATGTTTCCCGAATCGAAGGTATTCAACGTCGATTCCTCCGATTTGCTCCCCGTGGTCTCCCGTGGAACGACCCTTTAATCTTACCTCCCTATCAGGACCGCCTCAAACTGCTAAATATGAATTCGTTAGAAGAACGTAGGTATGCTGCTGACATTCTTTTCATTCATCGACTTCTCTCAGATTCCATCGACTATGCATCCATTTTGAACTCCATTTCCTTCAATACCAACCCCTGCAATCTACGTTGTCCTCGACTCTTCTATCTAACGGAGCACCGCACCTCTTATGACTCCAACGAACCAATCTCCCGAATGCTCAAACCTCTCCCTTTTTGATTTCCACCTGAGCACTTCTCGTCTCAAACAAGATCTCTTCCATCACTTCCTCGGTCCCCAGCTCTTAAGCCTTTCTGTTAGTTTTTAAGTTAGATTAAGCTTGTATTAAGCCAATAAATGGGGGCCTCAACCCCACCAAAAAAAAAAAATTCTCATCCTTCTTCCAAGTTATTTATTTTATTTTTTTTTATTTTTCTGAGAAACCGAACTAACTTTGCTTATGAGGGTCTTATTTACACACCGCTTTATTTGACAAAAATTTTTCTTCTCTATAATATTACTATAAATTACTAATAGCTAGGATCCAAGTTAGGGTCATAGTTGTAAGCCGAATAGTCTTCATAAAAAAACACGCGATTCTTGGATTTCAACACTCGCAAATGAATCTGACAGTCTCTTTATCAAAAAATCGCCAACTACACTCGCTCTCCTTGTAGATTGTCAATCAGGCCCCAGATCAATTCGCTATTGGTGAAATCCTTTGCTGGATAAAAGTGCCAACAAATGCATACAGTGAAACAGGAGGCTGACCGCAAACTTTTGGGAAAGGAAGAACAACTGCTTGTTCGAGTGTAAAATGTACAACGCTGCTCTTGCAAGAAGGTAAAAAGAGTATGCCAAGGACGCACAGCACGGAATAGTAGTAGAGTCACCATTTAGACCAAAATTGGAAAGTGTTTAATGATCTGACGGACAATAATGATCAAAATTCGCTGCAAGGCCCGTTGATCGATAACCTGAGACAATAATCGATAGCCATTGCGGCCACTTGAACAGTAAGATTTGAATAGAAGTATTCCAAACTAAAACCAATAAGACTTTGTAAGCAGTCGGAGTTGGTTTGATTGCGATTATGAAAAAAATCTGTGGGCTGGTAATGGTGCTATGGCAACAATGATGATCTTAGTGGTATACAATGACAAAACAAAGTACAATCTGTTGACAAGGAAACAAACCCAGCGTACATGATGAGCACGCAAATATGTTAGTCATTGTGAGGTCATTAAAAGCTTCGTATCTTCTGTTTATGACAGTCATCTCCAGTGCTATTGTGCGTATATATCGCGGAGCATGGGCGTCACTAAAAGCCAATTACTCTGGCATAAATAAATGATTAGAAAATATTGAGCCTGGATTCTTTTTTACTCAATCCGACGGCAACTGCTCATTCAAATCAAGATAACATGGGGTACGAAGCACACTTAGAGCTCTATAGGTTCAAAATCAAACACAAAATACTTACTCCATTTCTTTGGTTAAATGAAATTATATTTCTTTTACTGTTAACTCTATATTCTAAATATTGTGTGTGTACGAATATGCAGTATACAGTCGTAAAAAAAACACAAAAAATATTCAAACCTTTGTTTGTTTTTTTTACATTACTTTAGAAGCCTAAACTTTTACGATTGCGATGGTTTTGTCTGCTTCTTCCAAACCTTTGATCTTGACAAAATGTAATATTATGTTACATGAAAAATAATTTAATAGATTTTTGAACAATAAAACGATTGAACATCACATTAAGCCGCGTGAACATATGAAACTCTCGAGAACAATAAATAATAAAAAATAAAACAAAATAAGAAATTACAAACGCGAGTAAAAAAATTCTTAATACAATTTTTTACTTATCATTTATTCACACTGTATACAAAACGATCGCCTTCTTCCGTCTGTCTGTTTCCTTTAACTACTTCGTGCTGTACAAATACTACACATTTCATCTACAAATCGATCGGGCAGACAATTCTCATGGTACATGTGACCACAATTAAACGCTATCATGTCGTTACGGGGAGGAATGTCTTTCGCTAAGAATTCGCGTTTACAACGAGCGCAGATGTTTTCGTGCGACACAAGCATGGCACGATTTTGTTCCTTTACTACTTTTTCGTGGAGGTCAAAGTAGTCACTTATGATGATATTATTACAGCCTTCTTGGATTTGTACCTACAGAAGGAAAAAAAGTGATTTTTAGTAGGCCGATACTATTTTGAGACTGTTCTTTGTTTAACCTGTAATCGATAGTCACAGAGCATTTTGATGACTGATTTTCGTAAGCCAGGGATTTGTTGGCCTAATTTGATTTTATTCACCAGAGCTTCCGGATTGACGTAGCCTAAAATCAAACGTTTGTCAGAGGAGTTCGATTCTTACGTTATCCGATAGACTTTACCTATGATTCCATCCAGTAATTTTGTCATGATCTTGGGATTCTCTAGAGATTCATCAATCAAATCATTCCAGAGATCTGAATCATCGTGCTCCTTACAGAATTCGATTGCCATTTCGATGTTGTTTAACTTCAAGGAAGGAGAATTTTCAATGCACAATTTATATGAAAACTAACCAACCCTACCTTGTGGATTATGATATTCAAAGCTTCACTAGTGTTACCCATACGTCCAAGCAAATACACTGTCTCTGGATAGAATAATTCTCGCTTACAAATGTCCAGAGCTTCCTGAATGTGGTAGTTCTTTGAGCGTTTTAAGAACGACAACAGCTTATCACGGTCAAATTTGGCATAGAGATTGACCAGCTTCCAATGAAACTTTCCACTGTTGTCAACTTTGTCGAGTGCATCTAAATACTGAAAAATATTTGTTTTACCTTTAAAGGTTCCCAATTGGAGAATATCAAAATAGCATACATTAAACAAATACTCGGGTTTCTGTTCCAATTGTTGAACGACAATCTCTGGTGGGATTTTGTTTTTCTGTGTCAGCATTGATATAGCTTTTTCACCATCGAGTTCAATGAGTGGTATGATTAGCTTGTGTATAACGCTATATAGATCTCTCCTTCGAATCAATTCGAAAACGTCTTTATTTTGTAATCTACAAAAGTAAGATAAAGATTAAATTTTGACTGAAGACAGACTCGCTTCCGACTTACTTTAAATACATAGTCAATGCGCTTTCGTACTTCTTTTGATGAGAGTATAATATCGCTAACGATTCGAGGAGATCATTGACGCAGTTTTTCCTAAAATTATCGTGTATTGCATTGATTACGGCCGAAGTATCGTACAATGTTGGCGGCCATTCTTTGATTAGATTTAGGAAACCCTTAAATAAATGAAAATGTCAAGTAAAATCGGGTCTGGATCTTGAGCAACTCACTTTGCTATCAAACTTTAGATATTCATAGAGCACCATTTCGTAGACCTGTGGATCCAACTTACAATCGTCTGCTGTTGGTAGATACGCACTTACCGAGCGTAATTGTTGAAATCGTACAAATTTGTAGACTTCCTCTTGCCAGAGAGCTTTATTATTGCCCAGCACTCGTAAGCATAGCTTTGCTGCGGCGTCGAATTGCTTTAAAGAGAGTAAATGATCCACATAGAGTCTGAAATTACAAAAATTAAATATGGGATCGTGTGTGAGTTCTAAGTGCTTACCTCGCAACTTCGACAAGTGAAAGTTTTCCGGCATGTAATGAGATTACTTCCATTGCTTCTTCGAATTTTCTACAAATAAAGACAAGGAAAAGCTAAGACAAGGAGACAAAAAGTGTCAGTGACTGCAAGCCTGCATGCGTCAAATCATACAGGACAACTAAATATAGTTTTAGTGAAGCTAAACGATCTCGGGGAACCATTCTATAGGTATTATACGGGAATAGTGAGCTGCTCTAGAAGGAAAAATGTTAACTAAGCCTCTTGAAAACGGTCGCTTTGGATCACCATCACCTAATTCCCGTCGTTGCGTAAACAATCGCAGTTGTGTTTTGCTGATAAGGCTAAAAAAAATTCTGCTACCATCAAATGATTGAATTCCACCTCAGATGACACGCGTTCTACCGTAAGATCAAGCATAACACTGCGATGTATACGGTTAAATATAAATAAAAATGCTCAAATGAAACCAGTGTAACTATCCCTCAATGACATTTGAGTTGTTCTCCATTTAGATGGCGCTATCATCAGCAAACAGAATGACCGCTTTGACAGTTCCCATTTCTATCGACCAAATTCACAGCAGACATAAACATTACACTTCAGACGACATCGCTTTTTTAGCCGATAGAAAATACCCTCACTGAAAAGTACTTTCTGTTCATAATACACTCAAAATTACACCCAGCAAAGGAAAAACTAGACAACAGTCGCTCAAAATGCGGCGAATGAACAACCTAATAACCCTATTCAGTGCAATATTTGCCTTTTTCTTTGGTTCCTTTCTCACTACAATCCTCACCAACATAGAAAAGTGTCCATCGAAGATAGTTTCAAAACTAGAACAAAATCACGATATATTCCTTGTCGTCCTGATCCTATCCGCACCGAATTACTTCGAGAAACGTCAGATAATCCGTGATACTTGGCTGAAGTTGGGTAAGCCTCTAACTCAACCCTACTACCCGGAGGATTTTCTCTACGTTCCAGATTACGATGCAGCTGGTTTTCTGGAAATGGAATCTGTCGCCGAACAGTCTAATCGCATTCAAATTTACTTGGACTGGTTAGATAGTATAGAAAATTCAGTAGGCACAACGCGGTCTATCAAAGTAAAGCATTTCTTTGCCGTTGGAACGAAGAATCTCAATCCTACACTGAAAGGTGAACTGACTAAGGAACACGCAGAGTTTAATGATATGCTCTTGCTGCCGGATTTGCATGATTCTTACACGAACCTCACAACAAAGCTAATTATGAGTATCGAAGAGCTCACGAATCATTTGAGCTTCAGTTACTTGCTTAAAGTAGACGATGATACGTACGTAAAGATGGACTATCTACTCAATGAACTGGTATCGTTTGACCGGAAATTGATTCGAAAATCATCAGATTATAAAGAGAACCCAATTCCAGAGTTGTATTGGGGTTTCTTCAATGGCCGAGCGCAGATCAAAACAAAAGGCCAGTGGAAAGAGAATCACTATTACATTTGCAATCGATATGCATCGTATGCATTGGGTGGAGGATATGTGATTAGTCGTTCCATTGCAGAGTACGTCGAGACAAACTCACGAATACTAAACACATATGTCAGTGAGGATATATCGATGGGAACATGGCTGGCACCTTTGAGGAATGTCTATCGTCGTCACGACATTCGTTTTGACACCGGATATATGCCGAGGAAATGCCGACGACAGCATATGGTCCTGCACAAGCGAACAATTCAACAAATGAAAGACTTATTCGAGAGGAAATTATGCACTTTTGAGGTGCCAAACGAGACAGCACTAAAACGACCCGTGGAGTACTATTACGATTGGAAGAAACCTGCGGAGGCATGTTGTAATAGCATAGCTGTTTAAGGATTTCCTTGTAGCTAAACTTTTTCTAGTCAGTATGTATAGTTTGTAATTTATCTATTGTAGCGCCTGCCAAAGAAAATAAATAAACATTTAAACTCGTTTAATGTGTTTAGTTTGAGCCTATTTTTTTGAAGAAGAGATTGTGCTTTCTTGAAATGTTGAAGGTATTCACAGATTGACTATGAATGTGATGAAGCACATTTAGTCCCAACAAGAGCAATATGATCCGATTTTGGATTCCAGTGCGGAGTTGAAAAGAGAAACGTTTGTGCAATAAATATGAAGTGGAAGAAGAGTGGAGTTGAAACTCTTCCAATTAAACAGGAGAGAATTTCAAAACTTTCAAAAATTATGATTACTTTCAAACGCAAACAGTTTACAGGTATTTTAGAAAAGGGGTCCCACAGAAGCAAAGCTTTGCATAACAACATCCCAAACAATTATAATCAGATTTGCAGACATACAATTGAATCCTGAACATCTAGGTGGCAGTAGAAAATACCAGGTTCAATGTATGTAAAAAGATGGAGTAGTAAGATAAAGACGAAAAGCTGCAAATGAAAGCCCATAAAACTAGAAGTTCAATCTACACTATTGTGGTCCATTGTAGTCAACAAACATAATGAGGATGGTTCTTATGTCCAATGTTACTTGGCGACATTAGCTTACTAATCAGAGGCAAATCCAAAGATGCTATCTAGAGCCGTCTCCAAAGAACACTAGAACTTGTCTGCAATTTGTGCAAAGAAGACGTTATCAACGTCAACTCAAAAAAGGCGCTCTTATTGTCTTCATTAAAAGTAGACAGTGAGAGAGACTCGAAAACTCAACAAGTTTTGTTGAAAGAAAATTAAATACTTATGCCTCGGCCTTGATAAAAAAAGTCTCGGAGACAGAAACTGGCGACGCACTACTCGCTATACCTACTTATAATACAGTATACTCGTATGTGCTGCACCCTTGGAATATCTTAAACTTAACACAAGATAAAGAGCGCATTTCTAGAAGGGGACAACTGAGAATAGAATAAAGCCATTTTCGCTCGTGTTCCCTATGCCTGGTACATTGATCCAAAATGAACAAGGGCGTCGGGGCTGCAGTATACAACCAACTACTCACATATGTACGAGAACATACTCGTATATCTGTGTTATTATGGACTAGAGCAAATTTACATTAAGAGGAGGAGCTCATAAGCATTTTTCGGCAAGAAAAACATTTACGTCCTCCCTCAGAAGAAACTGGATTGTGAAAGCATGGAGGTGGTCACAAAACTAGGCCAACGAAATAGTTCGAGACCGACCGATATGCGGTATTACAAATCCATCCTGTGGCTCACTTGTCAGCCCTTTGGAAAGAATTAGATTGGCTTAAAAGATAAGCGCAACATTTCTAAACGGCGATTGAAAGAAGTAAGCATGCTAAACTTACTCTGACAAGTACTACCCAAGGAAGGATAAAATTACTTTTGCAGCTTAATAGATTCTCTGACGGGTTATTGTCGATTCAAAAGACATCTTCGTCAAAATATATGCAGACTGCGCAATGAAGTGGTAGAATCGGCAGTAAACATAGAGTCCGACCGCATGGTCTCTCAGGTACTTAATTGCCTAGAGAACCACTACCTTTCCGCAAAAAAATTTAGCTGTCAACTCCTGACTAGAGCTAAAACCGGCGTGCGTAGAGTAACGTTTCACACAGGAATTGTCTATACTAATCCTGAAACAACGCCGTAGTTTTTTTTTTATATAATTACGGTGCGTTCAACAGCTATCTGGTACCTTGAAAATGTAGTCAGTTTCTAGCTACAAGCGCTAAGCGTGGAGCCAACGTTTCGAGGCTACACTACTGAGTCGTATGTTAAGTTTTAAAACTAAGCTGTAACTAGTTCATTTCTTGAAATAGGTGTGAGGTCAAGAACGTAGTGTGATACCAACTGCCAGAGGATTCAATTTAGAGCTTTGCGGGTGAAGAACGAAAAGACTACAGTGCTAGTATTTTAAACCACGATAAACATCTTCGAGTATGGTGTGTTATAACGACAAATAGAATATTGTCATAGTTCGGTTGCTCTTACCACGGCAACGGTAGATCTATATAATGTGCAAGGGCGGTACTAAATTACGTACTATGTATAGTAATGGATGCCAACCCCAGGAAGATTAAAATCTACAGGTCAGCATAGACTTTTGATGGAAGAATTTATTTGTAAAGAAACCAGAGAGCAACAAAAGCTGGCATTAGTCGAGAAAATAAACTGGCACTGCTTAGATAAAGAGGCCAGTTCTTTGGCAGTACAATTATAAGAATGGCTCCTAAATTTCATAAACCAAGTCGAAGAGATAAGCGCGCAAAATATCTAGACCAATTTCGAAGAAAAATGCACCGTAAAACTCTGCTCGTTGCTTCGAGAGGCCGCCTCCACATAAATAAACTTGACTGTGGAATGACTAAACAAAAAGGTTGCTGCAGACTAAAGACTAATCTTTCGAGAGAAAATCGATCAAATTTCCAACATTCAAATTATAAAAAAAGAGAGAACAAAGCGGCGCACGATAGCCGTAGGTTTGAATCATGACATAGAAAATGTTCATTCGAAAATAATAAACAGGGGACAAGCTTCAGAAGAGGCACAACAACAAGGCACACTCAGACGAGGTTGATATTATTAAGATTTCTGCTGAAAGAAAGAAAAACATCGCAACAGCATATATAGAAGATATTTTAATGCTGAACCATTTACTCTGCTGACGCGCATACGGAGGAAACATCCGATTCCACGGAGAACGAAGAAATCGCTGAATGAACCGAGGACACGCAGGTATAAATTAAATCTAAGATTCCAATGATATGAGAAGTGATCAGACGTCTTAACAGTGGTAGGAGAGTTTTCTTTTTCCAATATATAAAGGCAAAGGCGGCACACGAAGCTGTAACAATTATTAAAAATTGACGATTGAGTTCTAGACAGTCAATAGCCCATGTTAGTCAAACTCCATGGCAGTCAATGTGAACGCATTACGTTGATAAAGTATCACAATACATAAAAAAAATCTGCATACCGGCCTTGTCGATTTGAAGGAAGCGTTAAGCGATGCTAAGGTCTCAAAAAGTACTTGAAACATACGAAACGTATAAAAATTCTCGGAAGAGAAACTGGAAGAAAACTGTTTCGGAGAAAGAAGGAACTGCACTATCCGTACGACATTGACAATTTATTTAATAGAACTTAATTGTTGTGCCTTTAACGCATTGATCTTGAAAAAGAAGATACGATACGATTTGAAATTAAATAGCATACACAATACTAGAATTGCTGTGCACAACGACCACAGTGTGTGTTTAAAGAGACGAGCATAGTTGGCACTAGATTCCTCCGGTTAGAATGCAATCTCGTGCTAAGTTTTGCTGGTGAATCGCGGGTGGTACTGGCGCTGATTTCTACATAAGCTAAAGCTACACTTAGGAGTAAATCAAATGTCGGAAAGTCAAATCTCAAATTTGTACAGATTTGGTACTGGACAAAGATATGGTATGCTCACTTAATGAAGTTGGGAGCACATTTGTTCATTGGCAGATCTTTCGGCTCAGCTGTATATTCTTCTACTTCGAATAAACCGCGGTTGTTACACGCTAAAGTAGATCGAATTAAATCCATCATACACCTCACAAATCAAAGTAGTGAATCGCCACCATGTTATCCAACACGGGGGAACAGGAAACATGGCACAGGTAATCCAAAACTACAAGTATGCCGCGATGACTGGGTGCTGTAGGAATAAGGTATACACTTAGTGGCGTCAACTGGAAGATGCTCAGTGTTGTAACTAAATCAAAAATTGATTGTCTGTGCATGGATTCGGAACGTATGCACGTTCTTTACACAAAGTGAAACAAAAACTTGAAGCTTTCCTCGTTGGATACGATCAAATATACAAAAGAAAAGTGACATCTATTTCATCCGCTGCAAAAGGCTAGTTATGTTAGGATGCTGATACCTCGTGATAAAACAACTAAGGTCAGACTTTAAGGCGATAAGTGATCATATGGCTGTAATCTGAATCAGAACTTCATTCCATGAATCCAGCCTAACAGCTGCACATACAAATGTCGCCGGAATCAGTATCGCAATATCATCAAAGATACTGTGGAATCTATAACGTAGGTCACCAGGAGCCCATGAAAAAAAAAACATAAAAAGATTCCCGTCCTATTATGATGATTGCAAAGACGAAAAAGAATTGAAGCAGGATGCACATTTCAAGCAAGAACGACGCTCTCCAAAACAACGAAGAAAACCTTGTCAGCGATTCTCAGAAAACTAGGAATGTAACCAAACGGAAGTGATATCTTAGTAGGGGACATGCACAAAATCATTAACAGAGAATGGATGGACGAAAGTATACTTTATGACCATTTCTTACCTGTGTTCGATTAACCACTGTACCCGGTCATCTGTTTCGTAGAGACTAGCAACAACGAGGTCCTTGGGGGCAATGATAAAATACCGATTTTCCTCGATGATACAGCCAAGAATGTAATCATTCACTGTATATTCCTCATACCTAGGGATGAGGAAATATGTCACAGGTTAATCCCTAAAATAAGAGTGTTGTTTTGTCTGTGAAACGTACCCTCTCAGCGATAGGCTATCGGTGCAAATTTCCTCACTATTGTTGAATTTGTAATCCATCACGCACAATACTGGACGAAGGGCTTTACGATTTGAGTCTTTTTCTTTGGGATAGCCCAGTACGACGAGTTGATTTGCAGTTAATGGCGCCAGGCCACAAATGTAGAAACTCGTTTGGAATGTGGAAACTGTAACAGAAAACAACACCATAAATTAACAAATCCCCGTTTTGTCTCTCCAGTTCTTACTAGGATCAACTATAAATCCAGGCAGGTGTCTTGTAGAAGCTTCAATTGAGTTTCTCTTTCGGATAACACAAATTCGAATGGTATCCACCCATCCGATAAGCAGGGTAGTGGCATTCGACCATCGGAAGTTACATCGAAAACTCTCCAATTTGGCGCTGTTTCAAAAAAAAAAAAAAAAAAAAAAAAAAAAAACAGACATGAAAATCGTCAGAGCCTGTTGGGGATGTATAAAAAGAAATAAATCTACTTCTGTGGTTGCTCCCATTTCATGAGACCTAGGGAGCATTTCTCATTTAAATCATAAACCCGCACACCCCAGTAACTGGCCCACGCAACAAACGTTCCATTCCAACAGATTGAGAGGACATAGCCCTCTGCATTACACAGCGACGTTGGTTTTAGGTTTTTTAAGAAATTCTTCTCATACATTGTAAGCTTGTCGTCACCTAGAAAGTACACTAAATTAGACGTCAATGTAAAAAGAAGACATAAGATACACCTACCAACAATGAAACGCTTGCCAGCAATCATTTTTGGATCTGGATCCAGGGCGACGGCCTTGACATACTTTCCTATATGGATTTTTTGGTTGTTCTCATCACTGAATAGACCAGTGATTACCACCTAAAACAAGCAGATATCAATTTCTGTTTGTGATCTCGAGAGGATTATGAGATTCTTTACCTTTCCATCATCAGAACAAGTGGCCACATACTCCCCTTTGGAGTCCACAGAAATCTGATTAACCGTCACCGAATGCGAAAATGAGGTGGGCTGGTTTAAATACGAATCGACAGTGTTCCCTTGATGATCCAACAAGTAGAGACGCCCATAGAAGCTGCCAAAGATTAGAAACTAAACAAAAGAATAGAGTGAGAGAGAAGGTTATCCAAAAGAACAAGATCCGAGGGATTTGGTAGCAACCTTTGGATGAACAGCTGCACAAGTCACCACATCGTTGTTGAGGATTTTTTGCAGATCATTTGCAATGCGCATATATTTGAATTTTGGTTCGATTTCCTCCTCGGTGCTTTCGGTTTCTGTGTCCTGTTTTGAAGAGTGAAAATACGTATAGCATTCCAAGTGATTGTGTGTGTCGATTGAGATTGATCCCGGGTTGTACTTACACTATTTGCATCGCCCATTTTCGTGATTTGATTCGGAATATCCCTTCAAGACGTCTTCAAGTGAATAGAAGAATTTTGTCTAATCCTCCACAAAAAAAAAATACAAAAAAAGGTCTCTTATTTTCCAAATTTTGTTTGACAGTTCATTTGGGATTTGTCATCGTAAAGAAACAGCTGATTGTGAGTTCAGAGATGGGCAAGATGGTGGCGCATGCATCGTCAAATGGGGTAAACAAAGAGTTGAAGTTGGTTTTGTTGTTGGGCTGACAAGTTCAAAAGTTTTCTCCTAATTGGTGGGACAGTGAGTTGAGTTCGTTTTTCTGGTTTTCATCGTCTTCTTGTTTTCTAAAATTGAGCAAATAATTTGAAGAAAATGACGACAAGTGAGAGTAAAATTCGTCAACGAAAAACTGATTCACCGTCTAAAAAAGATGGAAAAGTTACCACGAAGACAGATGACCAAATTGATAAGAAGAACAAGTCAAGGTTTGCTGATTGTTATCGATTTGTAGAGGTGTTCCTACTTGAACATGGTGTGGGGTATTCCGTTTGCGGCTGATGTTTTCACTGTGATAAGAGACAACAGAAATAGACAAGTACTTTGCATTTAAATGACGAGTTCTTATCAATTTCAGATAAAGTGACATGGAATGGTCGTAAGTGGTGTGAAGATATGTAATTTTGTTGAAAGGGGCGCGAGAATTAAGATACTCGTATCTCTATGACGTTTCACATGAAGTACTTCATAAAAGGTGTTGGTCAAGCAAGCATAGCATGGGTTCACTTAAAAGTTGTTAAGCCTACTCTCCAGTCATGCTTCTACGAAATCTTTACAGTGGCATATGACCCGTAATTACCACTATAAGGCTGCCAGTATATTGCGATTTTTTCAGTTGATCCTTGTCATGTCAACAAGCAACTCGTCACCTACATGGACAAAAGTCGTAGGTAACTTCTACACTATGTTGGGCTTAAAATCGTGAGATGCCTTCCGCAGGTGACTCAAGATATTTTTTCAGAAGCTGAGTGGGTTTTGGGGCGGCACACATTTGCTTTCTAGCTTTGTTACTTGTGCTAAAATCAATGGAAGTCGACGCTTCTCAATGAATAACACTGAGTGGCTTTTGTTGAATACTTTAATCTTTCAGATCTTGATCACTCCTATCAGTCTGAGCATTGTAGCATGTTCCAGGCGGAAATTATAGTGATGAAGGAAAAAATTAAAGGAAAACGTGATGTCCGCTATGTATGTATATGTATCCTTTCAAACAGCCATGCTGCAATCAAATCTTTCAAAATTGACTCTATAGAACATAAGTAGCCCTAGACTGTTGTTTATTTCTTAGAGAGATGGCGGAGCAGTACAATATTCACTTTGGCTGGCTGCCTGGACATAGAGGCATTCCAGCGGATTTCAACAACAAATGAGGGAGAGTATACTCCACCTTCTCTGCCTATGCCGATATCTCTGCAAGAAAAAAAACTTTGTATTTCTACATTCTATTTCATTTCTACCATTTGAAGTTTACTATCCTTCATCTGAAGCTCCAACCGGTTCAATGAGTGTGCTGGCTTCTATGCTAATATTCGCTTCAGATTAACGTTTATGTCGACTGTCTACAACACGCTCATGTATATATATCGGTAAAAACAGTCGGAAGTTGTTACAATTTCTTGTTTCGTCTTTGGCTCTATATAATAGAAAAAAAGGTGGGAGCCCCTTCTAGGGACTAGCAATTCGATCTCCTGCTCTCTTTGTTGTTTAATGGAATAAAATTCATTTAAATGCGATTTTCATACATGTGATTGGAAGATATGTGGCCGAATTCGACCATCCGCCTCTGTCTCATATGTTCCATCGCTTTGTTTACATTCTGTTCGCTAAAATCTGCCGTTTTTTCCTCGTGCGTGGTGGGACAGGGAATGCTATTGCGCAAGAATTGTTCATTTAGCAATACTTTGAAATACTGTTTCCGGAGACGGAAAATGTTGAGCCTTTTGCTTGTAGGTCGACCTTATACCCCTTACGAAGTCTTTCGATTACGGGGGAACAAGCCCTGATGGAAAACTGTTGGTGGCGTGGCGTATACTCAAAATACATCGAACTCTTTACCAGAGCTTTGAAAGCGTTTTGGAGGGTGCTTAAGTTGCCATTGTATTACCTCATCATCTAAGCCCAAGGTCATAGATAAGAGCCCTTCTGTTCTGCTATTAAATCTCACTCAGAACTCACCAAAGAGTTCAACGTTCAACAAATTATAAGTCGAATAAAATACTGACCTAGTTCTTTGTCCCTCCACACGTGATGCCTCACTTACATTCTTAAGAGCTATCCAACACAATTTAGGCAACAGATGTGCTTTAATATTGTATTTCTTTTCAGCATCCATAAAACTGATCTAAGCAAAGCAACTCGCCCAACAACTCACACAGTATGGACACGATCTGTCATGATTATCTCGATCCTGACTGTGGTATACTTTTACACTAAAGACGCTAAGGAAGTCAAATTCGCACTTCAGAGAGAGACAATTCCCCTACGAATGCAAAAGATCGCCTGTTCTCCCCAGTACCTGAAAGAAATGAGTGATTTTCCTAAATGTGTTCCTTCTACTTGTGGTCGTTTTGTATCCGACGCCCTAATAACTCAAAGCGAAGTACAACCACTGCTTGATTTAGTCAAAGAGGTCTTAAAATTTGGTGGCTCCTCAGGCGGAGCATCGATTTTAGATTTGCATTCGGGTGCTTTATCTAAAGGGGAACAATTTGTGAATGTTTATTCACTGCAAGAGGCAAAGGATGCCTTTAAAAAGGAGACCATAGTTACTTACAGGGTGAGCATATGAAATAAGTAAAACCTATGAAGTTGGCGGACAAAAATACTCCCATTGCAGTTGGTTAAATCAAAAATCAAACAGGCAATCGCTCAGCAGTTTGACATAGACGTGTCCAGCTTGTTTCTGACACATCCTACTTTCTTCTCGAGGATAACAAATGAATCGGCAAAGACAATTCATGATGAGTATTGGCATCCACATGTGGATAAGGTAGGTGATTTGAATACATTGAATATATGACCTAATCTTTATGATCAAGGAAACTTACGAGTCATTCCATTACACATCACTTTTGTACTTGAATGACTACAAAAAGGACTTCAGCGGCGGACGATTTTTGTTCCTCGACGGAGGAGAGAAAAATAGAACTATTTCTGCAATCGAACCAAAAAGAGGGCGTGTAAGCGCCTTTACATCGGGTGCAGAGAATTTGCATAATGTCGAGAAAGTTACCGAAGGAACCAGGTGAGAAGAAGGAAATTAGGAAATACCAAGAAATTTTTAAATATTTTTGTTTTTATAGATATGCCATCACAATCTCATTTACTTGCGATCCAAAGTCTGCTATTAGTGATCCTAAACTAAGCGTCGACTAGAGGACATACGAAGTCGTACAAACATGGCTAACATATCATTCCCGTCAAGGCTCTGTGCATCGCATGGAGTTGTATGTTTTTTTTTTTTTTTCTTTTTTAAGAGTGTTTCTAGTTCATCAAGAATAAAATTCTATATTTAGGTCTAAATTATAATGTTATTGTGAAAATAGTTGAGCCACCAGATGACTCATAAGTGAAACAAGAATTAAACAAGCAGGTATAGCAAATAAGGATACCGAGTGCGGGTAAATAGATCCATTTCTTCTTAATTTTATTCAATTTTGAAATGCTTCTTCATCGCTTGCGGATGAAGAAACATCGCAACGTTTTGAAAGATCTGCGTATTGCCTTTATAGATTTGAAAAAAAACATTCAAAAGAGGTCGCAGAAATCTTATATAAACAATGTGTTTCCAGTCCCCTTAGGACAGCATTTGTCCAGCCCGTCCCAATATCATGGAAACATTGATAAACCGTCAGTTCATGAAATATCTCAAGACACAAACACTTCACAAAGACTGAAACAGGTTCATCAACGATTCGATGGCTTCTCACGAAAAAGTGAAACCAAAGTCTACATCATATTTCACAGGCATTTGATAGTTTGGTATTAGCTCCTTTATCTTTTGAGGCCGACCAATCACTTCCTCTATGGATAAGAAATTACCTTTTGGAATGTTTATTTGAAATTTTGTTCGGCGGTTTCGAGTTTATTATCCACAAAATAAATGTTGGTGTGCCGCAGAGCTCCTTGCTGTCTCCGACAATTTTCATCAATGATCTCTTATCTGCTACTTCTAATTCAATACATTACTTTGCGGACGGAACTCTTTGGTTTTCTATTCGTTCCCGGACTTATGTTCCTGCTCTTCGGCTGGAAACGGTGTGCTAACTATATTCGGATATTAACAACATAACTAATTGGGAAACCACCAACAGTGTAGAATTTAATGCCTCTAAAACCCAACGCTGTCTGTTGTCGTTAAGGCGAAATTTCAACACCCAACCATTATCAACCGGTTTGGTTTGACCACATATTTGGTGTCGTCAAAAATGCTGCGAAACATCTACGTTTCCTTAAACAATGTTAGAAATACTTTTCCCCCTCTGATCTGGCCTCAATTTATAAGGCTAATCCGCCTAAAATTGGAGTACAATGCCCAAATCTGTTCAGGTACCCATAAAACTTATCTGCACTTGCTAAATAAACCTCATAGGTGACGCGAATATTACACAGTCATTCGAATCGCACCAACACTGACATAATGTCGCTTGCCTTACCTTCATCACCAGTACTGTGACGATATTCCCAGTAGCGTGTTGGCTCTGTCTCACGGTGGGTGCTCATAATTACATTCAAGTTCACTTTCGGATGTACTCTGGAATATGCTTTGTCAAGGTCTTTATCTTTTAGTCATTATATGCTGCAAACATTCAAGACCAACACACATCGATGCCTCTTTTTTCTTTCCTTCCTGCACCCATCATTGGCTCGCGCTTTGTGCAATCATTTTGAGGATGTAAAAAATCTCTTGAGCGCGCTCTTATTATAAAAGAACACAAAATACGAATAGCTCAACACCAAAGCAGTGATCAAAATCGGTTGCTTTTCAATTCTCTATCGAGGTAGCAAAGTGATAGCCTTTCAAACACACAATCAAAAATTAGGCAAGGACATCAGAAGATAACGGATGGCGCATCAATCGGACTGTCGGACCCATTACTGACATCCATTAATTGAGCTGACAGTGTCGCACATAGAATTAACGTCGGGTGGCTTAAATGACTCGAAAACTCACAAGTGAAGCGCAGTACTGGGCGTTGGATGAGAAGTACAAAGAACAAATGAAAATGGAAGTCTCCGCATTGCGGAACCGATGTTGAGCGAATCAACTAGTATTTTCATGTTCGAAAAACTCGTCCTAAAAGCTAGAAAAACCCAACTGAGCCTTGAAGAAGACCACTCAAATGCACAAACATCATCAAACTCTTGGTCTCACTAATGGGAACCTCCCAAATAGAACGGCAAATAGAATGGTACTACGTCCGTGGAATCAGTTTCACGCGTTATATGTTCTAACTGTTTGATAAACAAAAAAACTGGTCATCTATTTGCTTCACTGCCTTAATAGCGAGAGGAGGGATCCTGTCTGAACAAACATCGACCTTCAGTCATCTACCTTTAACTTTCATCTGACTACTCGAACACATCTAAAATTTACCCACAGATCTCTTTTCTTAAAACACATCGGATTCAATTGTACGTCTCTATATTTGTAAGCCAGAAAAATGTTCCAGAGCGAAATGCAAAATGCTTTGCCTTTATACAGACTACTTAAAATCATACGAAGTGAATCCTCACTGCAGTTCAAAACTTTTGAATTTGTCGTAGTCATAGAAGCCGGCACGGACTTGCCTTCCACCAAAGAATCGTCCATTCAAATCGACAACAGCTGCAAAACCACTGATTAGTCTTCTTAATTCATATTACCAGTACCACTCACCCTTAATTGCACTTTCTATTCGTTTGAACTCTACAAATATCCGAACAGCATCCTCTGGACTAGTGCCGAATGCCTCATGTATTACAACACTAACTACGTCTCCATATTTTGTGTTGCATTCATCTTTAACTTCAGGTTCGAGCTCGCTATCCACATCTCCAGGACCAACCATATTCTAGAAAGAAGATCACATATAAGCAACTAATTCGATTTCAAGTCGCACAGCTTACTCTTAGTAAAACAACCTTGCTGGGTTGCTTCATAATCTCTGTGATGCTGGGTTCTGCTTTGGGTCCAGAATCCCCAGAAGGTGCTGTTGATGATGCTGGAGGTGGACTAGGAACCGTTGGTGGTGGTGGCATAAGTAATTCTTTCTCGTGAATAATTCTACCACCGCGTTTAGAAGTTTTCTCAACCTGCAATGCCATAGACATGCCTTGTTCTTGTTTTCCTAGACCCTGACCGTCCTTAAAACCGTATTTGGCCATAATCTTTGCTGCTACTGAGTTGGTTGTGTATGGAATTGTAACTGCAGTTGTTCTATGGGGCAAAAAAGGAATAAGTCTAGTTGATTTGAAACAATGGAAAACTTACCCATCGCCATTGGTTAAGGAAATCTCCTGCAGTGACGGTGGTGGAGCAATAGCTGCTCCCTTATTACTACCACTGGATGGTGGTGACCTTGCATAAGAATCTTCATCGTCATTTCGGCGATTGGAAAAGTTCTGATACTTTGCAGGTGGAGATTCTTTTCTTCCACCAGCATCTCTGTCATTACCTCCGCCACCGCCAGCACCGCCACCACCTCCACCACCACCACCACCACCGCCACCCCCTCCAGTTCGCCGTTTTCTGCGCTCTTCTCGTCTTTCCTTATCTCTGTCGCGCTTTTCTTTGATTATCTTCTCGTATTCATTCGGCCAGAAAGGATCATACTCATCAATCACCTCCCAGTCGTAATCTTTTGTCTTGCTGTTATCAATTACTGGGGCAAGAGGCTGCGCAATCATGGTTTTCATTGCTCTGGGTTCTAACTTCATGGCTGATGTGAAAATATCATCTTCTGGTGGCTTCTTCGGTCGCAAACTTACAACTGGCGTTAGAAGCTACCAAAATTAATGTTTATGAAAAAATTAAAAATGAAGGACAAAAAACACCAAACTTACTGGTTTTTTGGGTAGTTCCTTCTTGGGTTGCGGCGTCGCTTTCTTAATAGCCAGCTGTGTTTGGAGCATTTTTATGCCAGAGGACCAACCGTCAATTTGGCCAGCACGTTGTTTGGTATCCAAGTCATCATATAAATCCATTTTGGGAGCTTTGCTGTTGCTTGATAATTGTTTTTATTTGTAAATTAGAGTCTGGAACTCCTTGGTTTGTTGAGGTGATAAAATACAGACACTAGCTGCGACAAGTGACAGTCGATATTGATTGTAGTAGATGAATGGCTGTGGATTGTAATTCATACAGCGGTTGTACGAAATAGGCGGGTGATTTGAAAATCATTTCTGCAGTGCATAGTTCTAAAATGCAAGTTTGAAACAAAGGGGCGTTCTATTTTAACAAATAACGTGGTTAAAACGTATGTTTTGCACAATTAGGTATAACTTCTTTTAATTTGAGGTTTTCAAGATAAAATATGGAGAAGATATTTTTGTCTTCTTACTAATAAAATATTTTTTAGTCTTTGTTAGCTCGTTCTTTATTTCAGAATCCTGTTTACAAAATTTCCCGACATGAGTTCTTGAGCTTACGCTTTTGTAATATGTTTAATAATTCCTTAAGCTTTCACCGTACATTGTACATCGATGTACATACACATATTGTTCGCCGCTTGAAATGGTTCCACTTGGAACCACTTCTATTCGCCCCGGGGTTTGACTATACTTAAAAAAGTTGAAGTCTGATTCACGCATAAACACTTCAAGGAGTCCTAGTCTTGAATGACAAACTAGGAAACATTGAACCCCTATCCTATTTCTTAAAAAAACGAACGATTTACGCTCCTACTCTCTCTCCTTTTGTATAGATGCTCTGACCTACCATATGTAGACCGCAGTTCTTATAGCACTGTCTCGGCAAAATGCACTGTCATGAAAACTGAGAAACATCAAAGGGGGGGGGGGGGGGGGGGGGGAAATCGGCTTGACCATGAGGGAAGCTGTCTAAGAGTGTGTTTGAATTCAAGCGGAGGACTGGGATATAGAAAACCGAATCGAAATACTTTACAAAGCGGACTCTTGTATGACTACGCAGAGCTATGTAAAAAACTCTTCCTGCTGGGAATCAGAATTTTTAAGGTTTTCATGGTTCCCTCTGGATCTTAATGGAACTTAGAAGAACATAAGATGTAATAGCGGAAATTAATCGGATAGAATGGACAGTTCTTATTCATTGTGGGCTTAGATGGAGCTTCTGTCGATACAATTTAATCGACGTATGAATAACTGAACCCATCTAGGCTGCTTCTGCTTCAATGGTCGCAAGGAATTCAGTGACAGTTCCTATGATATCAAAATAGTCAGCGAACGTTAGGAGTTGGACAGACTTTTGAAATATTGTGTATATACCTGCTATTTCCCTGTGAGCTTCGCACAACTTTTTCAATTATGATATTTATGAAATCACGCGTCACTTTCTCTGCTTCCACCTGATCATATTTTATAAATGAGTTGGTTTATGCTCCTTACAAAATTACAATAAACCCAACTGCTCTGAATAATTTGGCAGGTAGTCCGCCTGCTCCTACAGCCTTATTAGTCTTTAGTTTAGATATCGGCACGAAACATCTTCTTGGTCGGATGTTGTTTGAAATTGTTATCGATCACCGTCTATTCTCTCGGACAGTGAAATGTTGGTCGTCTTCGCTGTTAAACAGTCTGCAGAAGTACTCCTTCCAAATTTTAAGCATCGACTATTCCTTGCCGCGTTCTTTTACATTTTGTTTTTCACAACTTTCTGAACATAATTTCAGCAGAAGCCCCATCCATTGCGCCGATTGAGCTCCTCTCCTTTTTCAGCCTCTTTTGCGCATAGAGTTCATGACCAGCTTTCGTGTTTCTTTCCAACGCCGCTTTATACGCCTCTTATTTCGCTGCATCCGAAGTTTCGTTGAAGTGGTCGAAATCTGGCATAGATGTGGCGTCTCTAATGATTGCTGCCAATATCGGCACTGGTCTCCTGGGCTTGATCTTGAAAGCTAGGACTTCTGTGAATCTTTTCGGAGACTCGATTGCAAAATGCTCTTGGAGTCTCATCGGCTACAACAAGGTAGAAGTTGGCATCTTGAAACATTCGGACGTCCGGAATACTAAACTGTGTCTTGCGTCGATGTCAATGTTATTATCAATCTGCTTGGATGTTTTTCAATCTGGTAAGTCTCGACTGATAGGTCTCTTTGTGAATGTTGAGGTTAGGTATAAAGAAACGTGTGATAGCTATTCTATTCCATTGCTATTCTATCTTTTTTAACTGAGCCGCTGAAAATGCTCTCCTTTCCTAACTTAACTAACTAACTGTGGGTGGCCGTGGCTCAAGTGGTAGTGTGTTGGCTTCCCAATCGGACGGTTCGGGGTTCAATACCAGCCGTGACCGATAGACTTTTTTCAGGCAACTAAAATCTTGTGAGATGAATAGTTGCCTAAATATAACATCAAGTTCAATTTACACTAGTAATTTAGTCTCCCCATTAAATGTTTGATGCCACCCATGGGGCGAAATAACCACTGAGCCCAAAAATCTTTCTCTCTCTCTCTAACCAATTTTCCGAAAAACTTAACACGTGCTCCGGCATTTTAAGAGTAGTAATACCCTCTTGAGTGTTAAGTTCTTTTAAAAAACAAAAAACTTGGCGTTAAAATTACCAAGGACGGTTTTACCGTCGGCATTGCTCATAAGTCTGGTGGAGCAGCTTGTAGAAGCAATCTTTGGAAGAGTCGTACTTTTGCTTTGTGTGGGCATAAGTACACATCCGCATTTAGCATTGATGCGGATTGTAACCAGACGTTCGTCTTCCTCTGATGACAAATCCACATCCAAATAAACGCTACTTCTGCTCTCTATAGCAATCACCACAGAGGAGGCAGTTTTCCAGAGGAGAGTGTCAGTAACCCAATATAGGGGTTTGAGCACTCCCGTTAATTCATTTTAAACTCCTAGTCACCATTTATATTTCGACATTTTGGGTAGATGCCGGAAAAAACATCATATGATCTGAGCTCCAGATATGTCAAAGGAGCTCAAAAAGTCCATTGCTGGATGTGCCTCTGATGTCGCTGCTGAATGCATCTCAACAGTTCCTCCGCTTAAACTTACGTATTGCGATTTGCCTGGAACATGCGCATGCAGTGTAGTTCATCCAGCTATTATCGGAGTGTTCAGTTGCATGATGTTGGTGATGATTACCTTCAGCTAGTCCTCTTGACTTTTTTTAAACCTAAACTTGGGATCGGCTTCGTTGGAGTTTGCTGGCGTAACTTTATGTTTCTAAATATAGAACCACAACATCTTTTCTAACCTGTTCTACATACAATAATCTTTAATTTCATCGCCCCATCAATAGGAATTCTCAAACATTACTTCCTAACTATCACTTACCAAAATTAGCTTTCACAACATATCATAAATCAATTAGATAAAAGTCTGTTCTCATTTATATCCGCACACGAATCAAATCCATAAAACTGCACCATCACCTGCGTCCTTCAATTATGATTAGCGAAATATGTAACATCTGTACGTCTACCCATCAATGTCTGGCATTTGATTCAACAAGATCCAAATGGCTTGAGACAAGTGAATTGAGTTCTCCAATCGAAGGTGATTACTATTTATAATCCTCCCCAATTGGGTTGAACTTGACCGAATTCCCTGGAGGAACTTACAGCAGACGTTGACCTAGACTTGTACGAAAAAATAATTTCCACTTCATTGAAATCAATAAAATGGTCAGCAAGAATAAAAATTCATTTGTCTACTCATACTTGTGATTTTTTTTTTGTTTTATTTGTATTAAGTAAAATACTACATCTTAGAAGAAAATAATTATAATCACAGTTTTTATTATAACTCTTATGTGGTACAATATTAATTAATAATAGCTAAATCAGAAATTAGTTTAAATGTTAAATAATAAAAAAAGAAATCCGAAAAACTGAAACAGATTCAATGAAATTATTTTACAAAAGTTTCAATTGGTTAGTTAATTTAAAAGATAAAAAAAAACTAAAAGTATAAAGATACTTAAGTGTTATTTGTTGGTAAAATGTACACTAAAAGAATTCGCGATGACAAATATTGATTGTTTTTAATAGAAAATAAATTAGGTAAATATTTTTACAAGCATTTATAGTAAGGTGTCTGTTCCTTAGGCTGGGTTCTCCGTCAATCCCAGGGACTCGGCATGTTTTTTCGCCTTCATTCGGAGATCGGCTATGCTTGAGCTTTTACTGTGTGCCGCAGCTATTGCCGCCAAATTTAAAGGATATTGGGGAATCGGGAAGAGTCCATTTGAATTGTTACTGATTGCAGCAGCATACTGAAAAGAAAATAATTTTTTTAAAACTTTGCTCATCTTTGGCATTAGATTCAATTTGATCAAAACTTTACTGCTGTCGGGTGCCTATTATTATTAAATAGAATCTATCCAACATTTTCGCAAATCATAGATGCTTTTCGATAAAAACGAATACAAATTAGAGTGCTGGAAATATAAATAAAAATCAGAAGCCTAAATTTTTCTACCCATTATCAACAATCGTCGCCAGCCCACTGCTAGAATTTGACTCCAATGCTGAAACCGCAAATATTAACGTGCCCCAGCGCTTGGTATCTGCAACCATATTTTGGACAGTCATAAACGAAACGCCAGCAAACAGTAAGACTACGTATTGACAACATACCACCTTGATCAAAAAGTTCCCGGGGGACAACACCGTGTGGAACTCCCATTGTTCCGATTTGAGTTCTGTTAACTTATCTGTTAAGTTGGTAAATCTGTTGTTGACATTCCCTCTAAATCTTAGCATCATAGCTTGACATTTGCATAAGTTATGTAGCCAAGAGTACAACTATCTCTGTGTGTGTTGGCGATTTTTTACAATTTTAGAAATGGATTTAAATTTGCAACAAAGAACTTGTACTCGTAATAAATTTTGCGTAAAACACGGATTTGATGGTGCGCGAACGCTGGAAAAGTGTTTCGGCAACGATTCTCTAAAGAAAACGGTCGTTTACCAGTGGCACGAGCGGTTCAAAAGTGGTCGTGAGTCAATCGAAGATGATGAACGCAGTGGCAGACCATCGACATCGAAAACCGACGAAAACATTGAAGTACTCGTAAAAGAAATGTTGGTCAATAACCGCAAATTAACCATCAGAGAGATAGCGGAGGACTTGAACATTGCCTATGTATCCGTCCAAGACATTTTGGCTAATGATTTGGGTTTCCGTCGTGTAGCAGCAAAGTTGGTGCCAAAAGACCTCAATTTCATGCAAAAAAGAGACCGTGTTGACGTCGCAAAAGAGATGATTTGCGAGGCTGAATCCGATCCCACATTAATCAAAAGGATCATTAATGGAGACGAGACGTGGGTTTATGAGTACGACACGCAATCCGGACATCAGGCAAGTTAATGGTGTTCACCAAATGAGCCGAGACCAAAAAAACCACGTCGTTTTCAGCCAAAAAAGAAGGCAATGCTCACGGTTTTCATGGATTACTATACAACGGTGTAGTGCATCATGAATTTTTACCCGAAGGCCAGACAGTAAACAAAGAGTATTATTTGGGCGTTATGAGACGTTTGCGTGAAGCAATTCGCCGAAAGAGACCAGAATTGTGGGTAGAAAACTCGTGGATTTTGAACCATGATAACGCACCGTCGCACAGTGCCATCATTATTCGCAATTTTTTGACGAAAAATGCAACAAATACCATCCAACAGCCACCGAGATAACCTGATTTGGTTCCCTGTAACTTCTTTCCGTTCAATCGAGTTAAAAAACCACTACAGGGAACGCGTTCCAGCAGCCGAGAGGAAGTAATGGAAAAATCGCAGGAACACTGATGGACATACCGAAAACCGAATATAAAAAATGTTTCGAGGATTGGATCAAGCGCTGGCATAAGTGTGTTGCAGTCGATGGGTATTACTCTGAAGGGGAAAATATAGATTTAGATGAATAAACGTGTATTTCCAATTTTCTGAATGCATTCCGGGTACTTTTTGATCAAGGTAGTGTGTGTTTTTCCTCTGCAACTTTCTCCCGCGAACTGTCAAGAACGGAAGTAGTCTTAACACAAGTTAGACCCTAAGAAGGTTCACTTTGATCCTCGCCGAGCAAAAACACTGGTGGCACACACATCACACACAGGCAGCATTTCAATTCAGTTTTTAGAGAAGTCATTCTCTTTATAGTTCAAATTTGTCGCCGCCACCGGAATCTTCTTCTTTTTTTTTTAGTAGGACACCAAAACCTAGAACTAGTCCTTTGCACTCCTCGTACGTTGATTTTACTGCAGTTTCACGGTCTTTCCTAGAAGAGATGAGTAAATGTCTTCAGTAGTAAAATGCCTAAAGCACCAGTAGCCACCTTTTCAGAGTGAGCTCATAACACAAAGCGTAGTTCCCCATTAGGAAGCCATTACGGTCTTTCCTACTGAAGAACACCAGGAAACTCGCTTATCTCTTAAAGACGTCGGGAAGCATTTGTTTAGTCTGTCGGCAACCTGGAGAGTCATGCCATCTGTAGTTATGCTCATTTTAAAGCCAAATATCAATGCAAGCCCCAACCGAAGACGCAGGAACTTGAAATGCAAATTCGGGATCAGATAAACTCTCCACTAAGACTTGCCTAGCAAGTTCATTGCATTCAGCCCTCCGACTGCGTTCAGAGATGCCTTGTAGCAGCCTAACTTGTAGTCCTGAGAATGTTGAGCAAGCCCTTACGCAAAGCTTTACTACAGATTTGCGAGTATGTATTTTCCTTTGCATTTTCCACCGAGTCTTCCCAATATAGCTCATTACTATCAAGTTTGCTATATTGGGAATTCCAACCGGGGATGGAAAACAGATGATAGTTTTCCTGACGAGGGGTGAAATCTAACGTTGACGTCCTCCAGTAAGACAACAGCGCCATCGATTCGAAGTCGATTTCATATTTTGCAGCAACAAGAGTTCTGGTATCTGTCTCGACATCAGATGGCATGTCCATAAGACGGGCAGTAGAGTGCAGCCTGGGATATGAATATGTAGGCGTTCTAGGGGAAGCCCTCATCGAGGCGAGACAAACAGTTTTTTAGAGTCTGGTGAAAGCAGTGACGTATTTTCGTGGGTTTCCCAGTGGGTGCGTTCGTCCGGGAGGTCTGAGTTCAAACACCACCAAACAGACAAATTAATTTTGTAACCACTTTTTCCGGCAAAACGAACAACATAGAGACTAGGTCCTGGTTCGCAGTCAACTATTGCATCATCAGCTTATCTGTAAACTTAACAAAACTAAACGACTTGGAACCAATTAGGTTCACAACAGAGTATTTAATCGTCTTAGCCGTCACCACAACCGATGAACAATTATAACAGATAGCTGAGTTGAGTGCCAGTTCATTTGCAATTGCAGGGATAGAAGCTTATTGTGGGCCGATTTTGATCTAGTTATCTGGGAAGTAGATTTTGATCATAAGACTGTGGGGGCACACTCGTACTTTCTATTCGGAGTATATGTTATAACATTTTCTGAGTGTTTCCAGTCTGGCTGATTTCGTTGACCATTCTCGGTATCTGTGTCAATGACAACTTACGTCGTCAAAAATGCTGCAAAATGTCTAGGCTTCCTCAAGCCATGTAAGAAATATTTCACACCTTCTGATCTGGCCTCAGTATATAAGGCATTTATCCGCTTGAAATTGGAGTATAATGATCACAACTGGTCAGGTGCTCCTAAAACCGCTCTGTGCTTGCTAGATAGGATCCAAACCGTGCGGTAAAACTCATAGGTGATGACAATATCACACAGTCATTCAACACCCTCGAACACCGACGTAATGTCTCGTGTCTCACTCAGTTTGATCGCTATTCCACCAACAGTGCTCCATAGAAATCGCCAGTAGCATTCCGCCCATTCAAAATTTTAACCGTAACCCTATGCCACTATAACTTGCAAACATTTAAAACCAACGCACATCGGTATGTCTCTTTTTTTCCTCCATAACTTCCTGTCGCCCGCGCTATGGGCAAACATTTTAAGGGTACACAAAATCCCTGTTTCACTGGTACGCTGGTTTCGATCTTTTTGCAAAAGTTTTTGAAGAAAGCGCTCTTCAAGATCTAAGTAAGCCTCTTATCTTTGCTGACTTGACCTGTAAGACTTTTCTCATCTTAATTATGTAAAAATATTATTTCATCTTCTAAATGTACATAAGTGATACATTTCTAGTTATATTTCTGTTCGTTATGAGGACAGTGAGTTCTGCATTTCATCATAGAGCAAACGATCTGTTTGGCGTTTTTCTAGCAAGACACGTTAGCTTAAAGTATTTTCAGCGGATACTATTCAAGTTTTTAAATAAGTTCGTCTGCCTTCGGTCCTGTTCTCTGTTTAGGCCGGTAAATCATCGTCAGAATTTTAGAATTTTCACTTCGCAGCCTTGCATAGTATCGTCGGCGTTTGTGTTTACTGTGTTTGTTTGTAATTATGACTGGGGAATTCAGGGTGAACGTAGCCAATATACCCGGGCTAAAAAGTAATAATTTTTCTGCGTACGTCCACGTCTGTAAATATCGACCAGCTGTTTTGGCACTTAGTGAAACACAGGTAGATCCCCACCCACAACTCTCAGATCACTCTGATCTGAAGCTACCCGGCTACGAACTAGTGCCACTATTCTTCTCTCACCGCGGTCTCGCCATTTATGTGCGTAGTGATGTAGCTTACCAAATTCCACCACAATGTAGTCCCTGTTCCAATCCGGAATTCAATTTCATGTGGTTAAAATTCCATCTCCGTAAGCAAATTATCCACTACTGCTTTATTTGCAGAAGCCTTAAACTGGACAGCAACTCGACCTTTCACGAGTTTGATGCGCTGTCTGACTCCATTCAAAGAATTGTATCCCTGTATCCTCATACTGAAATCGTGATTACGGGCGATTTCAATATACACAATTCTGGTTGGCTTCGACATTCTGAACATATAACACCCGAAGGACGGTGTGTTGAGATCTTCGCTGCGGAAAATAATTTAGCCCAGCTTGTAAATGAGCCCACACGAATACCAGACGTTAATAGTCAAACCACCAACATCCTGGACTTGTTTGTAACTTCTCACCATGACAAGTACTGCGTTGATGTGCTCTCCCCTCTAGGTTCGTCGGACCCTTGTGTCATATCAGCTAAATTCTCGTACACCCACCACACAGTTAGAGAAAAGATTCCTAAAAGAACCGGATGGCAATACGAGAAAGCCAATTGGAGCGGACTTAACAACTTCTTTAGGAATTTTAGCTGGTCGTTATGTTTCCTCGATAACGACGTGGAGGCCGCTGCTGACATGATCACAGAAGCTATTCTCTTTGGAATGAGATGCTTTATCCCTCATCGGAAGAAGAGTATCAAACCAAAAGAAAGGGCATGGTACGACTGTCAGGGTTAGAGAATTATTTTTTCGGTCCTACAAGACCAACCCGACAGAGGAAAACCGAAAAAAGTTTAAACGAGCCAGAAATGACTGCAACGTCTTTCTCAAACGTGTGAAATTCCAATATGACCAAAAACTGAGGCAAAAAATACTACAATGTCCCAAAGGCAGTAAAAATTGTTGGTCATTCGTCAAAAACATTAGAAATTCTGCCTCATCCTCCATCCCAACGCTCATTTACAATGACATTCCAGCTGTTAGCTCTTGCCCGCGCTGTGTACGAACATTTTAAGGGTACAAAACCCGCATAAGCACGCGTTGAATATAAAAAAAAGCGGAGATTTGGTAGATTTGCTCAGCTTTTGGAGGCAAACACTTCCGCAAATATTCAGGGTTGATCCGGGTCCAGAAGAGGCGACGCGTCTATTTAGAAGGCCTGAAAATGATCATTCCCAGGAATAAAACTTTTGGACAAAAATTGATTTTTATTATTTAGACAGCAGCCCTCCGCTTGGATACAAACTTGGCTGAGGCTACTTAGGCTACTTGAGGACTCCATAATTCTATGGATTTGACTTAACTTCGTGAGGTTTCATTTATTATGTACTCGTATATTTCATCTTAACAAATATTTGTATGCTCTCAATCTGTTTCAGAAAAGATCATCGAATGAAACGATGTTTTTAGTACTATTGACTTCAGATAGTCAAGTTAATTCTTTTATCTTGTTATTGAATATTGGCCATAATCGTACAAAGCGGTCTATTGCGACGATGAAATCGTATTGCAACTATGATGATGTCGGGCCCACAGCAAAGTCTATAAGCCTATGCCTATAGTTCATCACGACCGTAATGTCATAATTTCATATCGTAATGGCCATAAAATTGATGAATGAACCCTGAAATATTGTCAGCGCAGCATTTAAGCAGCCAGCGATCCAAAAGGGGAGTAAATATTTTAGCGCGAATACGAAGATTTTTGGAGGAGACCGTTAATGGAAGGAAAGGTTTTTCATCGGTGGAGATTTAAATGGACACGTCGAACCGAAATCAGGGATTTTGAGGGGGAAAAAAGTTTTCGAAACGAGAAACTTTGCGAGATAAGATATACTAAACTCAAGACACCAAAGCCAGATAGATTACCATCTATGTTGGAATATGGCGAAAGGACGAATAAAAAGAACGTAAATAGTCTTGAGGAAACCACTCGCGAGTCGAAACGACAGAATTCTTCATGAAGAAACCGACATTAGTCGAGGAAATAAACTGTCAAAAGCGAAATAATAAAAAAGGTCCTTTTCTGGGCGATAAATTTTCGAGAATGATTCTTAAATGTCATTAATTAAATTACCGAAAAAGATGCGTGTGGACGCTTACTCGTACTTATGGGGAATAACAGCATTTGCAATAAGAGTATTTTAACGTACTGCTCAACGAAAACTTGAATTTCTATTGCTAGCATACTATGGAATCCATTTAATCTATTACGCAGCTGGAAACGAACTATTGCCAACTACTCTCGTTTCTATCGGAAAATAAAGAACTATCTTACCTGATGGGCTGCCGCTGAAATCAAAGCCGGATCGAAGGCTGAAAACGCCGCCGCTGTTGCTGCTGATGATGCACCAAAATGTTGAGCTGAACTATTGCCCGATTGTGAACTCGAACTCGACGTACTTCTAAGGGCCGGTAAATTGACATAAGGTGCTACCCGACAAGGTTCCAATGGGGTTGATACGGGTGGACTTTGACTTGAAAGAAGAATACCTGAAAGCAAAATAGACAACCAAATAAAAAGACCATCCATAAAATCTCAAATGAATTGGAAGGTAAGGATCTGAGCATAAAAAAAAAAAAAAAAAACGATTGTCAGTAAATCAAATAAAAATAAATTAAATTAAGTTTCCTGTGGGGTTGTTTCAACCATTTTTTTTCCCCGAGAAAGTTACACTGTTGCAGCCTCTTTCCTCTCCTAAGTGAATTCGCTTATTTATTGCCACCATGAGAACAAATGACACCCGTGGGAGTCAACGTTTTACGCTGTAACCCCGAGACTAAGGGTTGCAGCTAAGTCTTGAAGATACTGGTTTTTTCTTCGACTTTTTTTCAAAGATTTAATTTGATTACATTTTGAGTGGTGATGCGGAGATTAAATTTATTGCTGGTATACTGTCTTATTTTTTTTTTTTTTTACTTTTTCGCGCTGCTGTGTAAATTAACATAATGTCGTTTTAATTTGTTGGAATTAAAGTCCACAACAAAGAAATTTACTAATCTTTCGTTGGAGAACACCTAGAACAACAAATTGTCAAAGGAAAAGAACCTCTAAGCTCCATCAAATTCAGATCCACTCATTGAAATGAAAATCGTGGTTAAATGAGTGGAACGAAGGAATGCGAAAGAAAAAAAAAACAGATTTCCTCCTTTTCAAGTTTCACCCTCTAAACGCAGGACAAGTGGTGGTGAGTTGGTACCCTTAAAAATTATTCCGGCATTTTAAACGCATTTAAGGGATGATTACACTTGTTCACGAGAACATCAAGTTGATTAACAGAAGATTTAGAGAATAAAATATTACCCGTCAAGGAAGGCATGGGGCGGACTAGCAATGGTACATTTGTAACCTTCTATCTTTATTCATTGAATTGAGTTGTTTTTTTTTTTTTTTGAGATTCTTTTTTATAGACTTTGTCTGGACACCTCCAGAGGGTTGGGTTGAGTCTACATTCGGAATAGGAAATTAGGCAGAGTTTTATTGCTATTTCCCTCTCCTATTTTTTTGAGCTTGGGTACATTTGCAAACTCAATTGATGCGTTTTTTGGTGGAAATAATGCGAGCTTATTTTTTATTGCAAGAAGATTTGTATGGGAAGAGTTTGTTCTCCATGGGAGTGGTGCTGCTTAAAAATCGACTTTTAAGTACCCTATGGACTTTGGCATCGTTTTGTGACTATGTCGCTGATGGAATCACGATTTATTTTTTTTTTTTGCCAATTTTATGACTGCTTTTTGATATAAAAAAGACTTGATTCGCTGGAATTATATGTACATTCGATCTGGAGGTGTTTAATTCGGCCTATAATTAAACGAACGAAATCACCAAGGCAGATATATTTCAATTAGGTTGCTGAACTCAACTTGGTTCTTCACAGATTTAGCAGGACATATCTAGAGAATCTTCTTCGTGAAATATTTAGATGTGCGTCAACCGTACTACGCCCAATTCATCCCATTGAGCGCGATTAGCATATGGATGAAGAGCCTGATTGGAAGCGTGCAGAGTCTAGCGATTTGTTGATATTAGGAGCTTCAAGAGTTTGAGGTACAATAACTTTTAAGATTTGTACAAAATGGGAAACAGGAAACCCTACAAAGACGCAAAAAATATCTTTAAGTTCTTAAAAAAGTTGTCATACATCCGCAGATGATTTGGTGAACAATCCGTCATAAACCTGATTTAGGAGCTCAGATACTAAGCAGTTTGATCATATGACATGTGGTTCTTAAGTCGGCCAATTATAATACTTCTGAATTATGTAGAGAGCCACTAATTGAATTTGTTACACAATCACATTTACGAAGGGCGTTCAACATATTCTCGATATCGGGGTGAAGCTGTGGTTGTATATATAAATTGACTTATTTATCAAGTAATACTATTATTTTAGTGCATTCATGTAAAATTTCATATAAATGTGATTACTAATTCGCGTTTTATCTCTAGTTAAACAGAATCATAATGGCAACTGAGACGATGATGGTGAAAATTGAGCATGGCGCTGTAATTAAATTTCTCACTAAGCAAGGAAAAAGTCAAAAAACTATTCATGAAGAGATGGTGGTTGTTTACCAGGGTTCCGCACCTTCATTATCAACTGTGCAAAAGTGGTCAAGTGAGTTCAAGAGAGGCAGAGAGAGCATTGAAGACGACCCCCGCTCCGGCGCCCCGGCTACTGCTTGTACGGGAGAAAGCATCAAAGAAGTCGAAAAACTTGTTCTTAAGGATGCTCGAATAAAGGTAAAAATGATGGCAGAGATCATCAAGCTTTCAATTGGTACCATTCACGCCATTCTTCATGACCATCTTAACCTTTCAAAGGTCAGTGCAAGGTGGGCGCCACGAATGCTCACAGCGCCTCAGAAAAAAGTGAGAATCGCATACTGTAGAGAGCTTTTGGAGATGTGTAGTGAGAACGCGGACGGTGTTATGGATCGAATTGTTACTGGGGACGAAACATGGGTCCACCACTATGACCCTGAAAGCAAACAAGAGTCCATGCAGTGGCATAAAAAAGGAACAGACCCCCCGAAGAAGTTCAAAGTCACTCCGTCTGTCGGGAAGCTCATGGCCACAGTTTTTTGGGACTCAAAGGGAATCTTGCTCATTGAGTACAAAAAAAAAGGTGAAACCATCAACGCCACATCCTACGGTTCCACTTTGCATAATTTGCGGGAGGAAATTAAAAAGAAAAGACGGGGTAAACTCGCAGCGGGTGTGTTGCTTCTTCATGACAACGCTCCTGTTCACACGGCGCGAGTTTCCAAGGCTGCTGCGCGAGATTGTGGTTTCGAAGAAATCCAACACCCACCCTATAGTCCAGACCTAGTGATTATTTCCTGTTTCCGGATTTGAAAAAATGTCTTCGTGGAAAAAGATTTTCGGATGATGAAGAACTCAAGTCGGTATTTTGCAGAGAAAGAGGACATTTATTTTTTTGAGGGTTTAAAAAAGCTTATCTCAAGATGTAACAAATGCATTGATGTTAGGGGGATTATATTGAAAAATAAAAACAATTTAAATTGAATTCGCATTTTCCTTCATATCGATACCGAGAATATATTGAACGCCCCTCGTAAGTGGCCTAAATTACATCTTTGATAACAATGTTACATTGCAACCACTCATGGAAGACGTTTGTGGCCATTATCGGCATATTGGGGAATATTTTGCTTAGTCTCTGACTTATTTCAGTGTAAATAAATAAATGAATTTTTAGGTCAACATCCGAGGTAGGCCAAGGACTAGTCTCCTCCATTCACTGCATGTTGTCCTAGGATTTTTTACCACATTTCCATATGTTCAACGCGTTCAATATTCTTTGGGGCTTCTCTCGGACCGTTTTCTTGACCGGATGCACGGAGATACCAGTTTGCAACATGTGGTCTTCGCGATTACTTTATATAGTCTTAAGCGGGCCATATTATTGAAATAGGTCTTAGCTTTTGACTTAAAAATTCGGAGGCTCCGTAGATTTTTCAAGACACTTTCCGTTGTACATATATCTACTACAATATTACTCTAATGTGCACTCTCTAATATTTCATTTTCAAGTTATAATTGTCAACAGTAACAAGTTGGTCAAATGATGAGCAGCCGAATCTTTGTTTGTCATGGCGTCAGCTTTGCCAATAGTTCAATAGTTGGATGGACGCGTTGATAATATTGCCTTCAGTGAACGCCAATTTCAAACGCTATCTGTTCCAATCCTTTAGATCACCTGCCAGCTGCGGTGCATATAAGGACAAGTTCGGAAGAGGTGTTTTTCAATCACACCACAGGCAAATGGATCAATTTTTCCGCGATCTAGAGTTCAGCTATGGCTTTATATTGGTTTTTTCTTCTTCTTTTTTGTTTTATTCACAGTTGGAATATGTAATGCGTCCAAACACATCTAATACTGAATATTTTTTCGATTATGCTTATCTGCATTGCTACTGAGTTGCTTTTTTAAATTCTACAAGCCGTTTTATTTGCGATCAGTGAAAACCCTTCAACTTGGGCTTTCATTTCTTTTCGGGATGGAGTCTCAGACACTCTTTTCCTTTCCCAAATTTGCTTAAATATGAAAACTTGGTATTTAATCGGTTTGCCGGGACAGAAGTCACACAAATTTGTACATGATGTCTCGCTTAAGCACATCGTTAATTTTTTGGTGCAAGCTTCTAGTAATAGAATAGAAAACTAGTACAATTTAGCACATTCAATCAGTTGTCATTTTGATATTAAGTATTCATATTGAATTAGGATGTCTGTCTCACGTCCGCTTCTGCATGCATTGCTCACTAGCCGTACTACTGCGCATCAATGTCAAGCATATGGAAATCCACATGTGTTTCAATTGTGGGACTGTTTGACTTATCTCCTCATCATCTTTTCCTGAATTGATACACTTCCCCCGCTGCTCTAATTTTCTGTTTGTCCGCCTTTTTTGTCGGCCTCCTGTGTCACCCATTTGCGTGGCGAGCATTTTTCATCGAACAGGTAGTCGAAAACTGCCTTGGCAAGTAATTGAATGATTGTTCAGCTCTGGATCTACTCAATATAAAATTTATCTATTCCAGAAGTGTCAAGGCGTTTTACTTTTTTACAAATTTTTTTTTTTTTGCAAAGTTTATTGGAAATACCATATGTGATATTACAGTGGTCAATACGGAGTCGATTTGGTTCAGCCTGACTAGGTTGTTAATATCATTCTTTTGTGGGAGACATTTATGCTGTTTATCATCGTGTTTCGCAGCTGTAAACTCGGCCCGCCGAAAGCCGGTAGTCTTGCGGTTTTATGGAGTTTGGAACTCTCCACAAGATCGTCTAAAATTTCCCTCTACCAAAGTCTCGAGTACAGACTCCTTAGGCTCCAAGAGGTATAAACAGGTATCCTTAGTAGGTTTATCAGGTGCATATACGACCAATGTAACATACATAACACATTGGCTGAAAAGTCAGTGCCGTTTTATGGTAAAACACAAAATTTTTGCAAAATTCAACTTTATTTATCAATATCGCCTTCGAGGGCGATACCCTGATTGAAACGATTTTTCAATGCTTCGATACCAGTTTTGTAGTACGATTTCGGTTTAGCCTCAAAATAGGCCTCTGTTTCGGCGATTTGGTCTTCAATCTCTTTCCGGCGAGCATTCTTTTGAGGTTTGCGAACAGGAAATAGTCGCTGGGGGCCAAATCTGGAGAATACGGTGGGTGGGGAAGCAATTCGTATCAGAATTCTTTCAATTTTGCCATCGTTTTCATCGACTTGTCTTGATGAAACAGCACTTTCTTTTTCTTCAAATGCGGCCGTTTTTCTCCGATTTCGTCCTTCAAATGCTCCAACAACGCAATGTAATAGTCGCTGTTGATAGTCTGCCCCTTTTGGAGATAGTCGATGAAAATTATTCCATGTGCATCCCAAAATACGGATGCCATAACCTTGCCAGCCGAGGACGAGCTTCGTCGCCTGCTCGCCACTCAGCTGACTGCCGACTTGACTCTGGTGTGAAGCGATGGAGCCAAGTTTCTTCCATTGTCACATACCGACGCAAAAATTCGACTTTATTGCGGTTGAACAGCTTTAAACACTTCTCTAAATCATCAACACGTTGTTGTTTTTGGTCGACTGTGAGCAAACGCGGCACCCACTTTGAACACAGCTTTCGCATGTCCAAATATTCGTGTATGATATATCCAACACGCTCTTTTGATATCTTCAGAGCCTCAGCTATCTCGATCAACTTCACTTTACGGTCATTCGTAATCATTTTGTGGACTTTTTTGATGTTTTCATCTGAAACAGCCTTTTTTGGACGTCCACTGCGTGCATCATCTTCGGTGCTTGTATGACCACTTTTAAATTTTTCAATTCACTTGCGAATGGTTCGTTCGCAAGGTGCAGAGTCCGGGTAACACTTATCAAGCCATTTCTTTGCATCAGCTGCATTTTTTCCCATCAAAAAGCAATCAACACACGAAATTGCTTTGAATCCATTTTTTTCACAACGGTATATCTCGAGAACTAATCGTCCGACAGCTGTCAAATTTATACACGTATCTTTTGAAGGTTGGTACTAACTGAAAATGTTATGGATTTAGTTCAAGTGGTGCCCTCTCTTAGAAACGACACGGCGAATGTGTTATATACGAATACATCAAAAACGTGGCTCTTGTTCAAATTAAGCAAGGTGATCGATTTTCAACTTTAAGCCGCTACCCTCGATCATAGCCTATTTCTCTCGCCCAATCTGCATCCTACAAACTGCAATATTTTCTGGCATATTTCCCGGATACTTGCTTTCGTCATGTTATGTAAAGAGAAACATTGAACCTTATAAATTCGCTAGTAGCATAAAAATGTGCTTATTCGTCCATGGAAATAACTTATGACAGGAGTATTAAACATACATTTCCGGCGCTGTGGACACAAGGAACTGCAGACATTAGTGTTAGGGTTTCTAATCCCCTTGCTCGGCGATCAAGCTGCATTATGACTGTTACGCGTGATCCATTTTCCATCCATCCACTCCATTTTAATGTAAGATTAATGATAAATCGGGGCATGATATGCCGATCGCTTTGGGATGGTATACCTTCTTACAAATCGTTCACACATTTTTACTACAGATTAGGCATATCAGAAAAGGTCGGTGGCGCCTGTTTAACGCGCTTAGGACTCGTATTCAATTCAACATATTGATTTTGCTATTTTTTTAAAAGATTCAAGTTGAGCACATAATATTCTTAAAATCCATAAAATATTTTTAAAACTGTGATACAATTAAGCAACAATCTAATCACTTCCAAATCTGTGTCATAACATACACATAATCCATTTCGAACTAACTCTAAAAGAGCCTTGGCCACGTTCAACGATCTGTTCCCTTTCTCTAATTTTCAATTCAATTACGACTTTTTTATGGCAACACATCAGTGCACATACATAACTGAAATACCCCTGCTACCCCCTTAATGTTTTAATCAATTTAATACAAACATTTCGTTAGCTAGCATTCAACCACCCACCATTGACTACATGTACTAAATTCTAGCTTAATTCGCACCCTTGTAACCACCTCATTCACCACATTTGCAATGCAATGTGTCATTCGGACAGGAGGGCGAAAAAGTCGGTTCATTTTAATTTATTCCATCCGCCACGATTGTAATTTGTTCTGCAAATATTCGTGTATCCAAATTAGAATGTTTGTACAGCGTTTTGTAGCTTGTTTTTTTTTTTATCATCCGCTGTCATTTTACCAGTGACAGATGCTAAGTTTTTTTTAGTTTCAATCCGATCTGTCAAGCCTATATCTGTTACATGAATATATCAAAAAAACATAAAAAAAAAGCGGAACAAACTTAAAACCTAATCCAATTTACTTTTTGACATAAAACCATGTCCGATATGTCAAAAATTCTTTCTAAAACTTCACGCCATCATCATGTGTATGTATAGAAAAAAAAGAAAGTTATGTGTCATTGATATTTTGTTTCGTTCTGTTTGTTTGACTTGTCGAACGTGAACACAAATGCAAGTACGAGTATTCTGACAGGAATGGCAATTGCCAAAAAGACAGGATGCTCTGTGGTGCACCTTTAATCAAAATGTTAACACAAAAATTGTTTTTCCCCACCATGTTGACATTTCCAAATTGGCTGGCAAATATTGTATATGGCCGCGTGTTTGTGTGTATTTGTGGATTTTTTTGCTTTTTGTTTTAACGGTATATGGTATTTATTTGCCCGTCTGCGGGAATGGTGTTATAAACGATTGACAACAAATGTTGTTTTAAAAAAAAAAATAAAAAATTCTTCAAATAGAGCTTATTGGCTGGTTGACGGTTACTAGCGGTAAAAAAAACATACAAGTTTACTTGCAATCAGTGATGAACATGGCGGTGGGAATTTGTGATGAATGGAATCCGGAAAATGATACAAATTGCAGATTAGGGGCACGTGCTTGAGGATAAGTGATTTTTGGGGAAGGAATTGGATAGGACGATGGAGAAAACAAAATGAAAAAACGAAGGCCAACAATAGAAATGCGTCGTCAATGAAAGAGCAGAAACAGAAGCCCAGTTGGCTGTGGATTTATCAAGAGAGAAAGACATGAACATGAACTTCATGATCCGGGCGAGCGACTGATTACAATCCCTTCCATGCGCTCGCGCCCTTAGAGATGTCAAAATTATCACTTCTGCGAACTCCTCAACCTGACGCATGAGTAATCTTCTAAGTAATCAGAAAGTAAAAAAAGCAGAGCATCTTTGGAGGTACATTTGGAAAATATAGCGGCGGCAGGATGAATTTCATCATAGCTAGAACGAGTTTTCACATCTCAACATCCACAAAGGGACTAGGCAGTTACCTGATCAAAAAAACCGTCATTTAGATTGCTCACATTGCGATTGACTTATGTAATCCACAGCTCTAGTATTCTGGAACGTTTCGGGAAGCCAACATCGACTCAGATCACTATCTTGTTGTAGACGAATGCGGACGACGGAATACGGTAGCGCCTTTTTCGATCAAGTCTCCCAGAACGTTTAGCCAAGTTATATCTTTTTAGCATCCAGCGCATAAAGCCCGGCATCATATTTGATGATATCGTTAGAGGCGTGACTACACCGGGCTACCACAACCTCTGGTTTATCAAAGAATCGGCAAACGTATGTAGCGAAACAAGAGGTCATCGTGAGGAGCATCTGTAGAAATGATGTTCGAAAGTTCTACCAAAATATGAAAAGAACTTGCCAGGGACGCAAATACTGAATAGAAGCGTACAAAGATAATGATGCGAATAGTAAAGTGAGTCGATGCTAAAAACTTGTGCGGACTGCTTCTGCAAACTATTTAACGACAACGACGACCAATATTTCACTGGGGCAGATCCTGGAAAAATAACCGAACTTCATATCGATGCTCACCACATTTTATTGATTTTAAAGCCGCATATGACATCATTTGTAGAAACGAGTTGTAAAGAACCATATCAAGTTTTAGCTTACCTGTCAAACTCGACCGCTAATTTTTCTATAAAAGCCCTAATGACACCATCGAAGCATTTAAAGTCAAAAAAGAATTTCGACAGGGTGACGCGATGTCACGCGTGTTCAGAAACTTCTGTTGTTTTTAAATCGTGCAAAGCTCATCCGACGACGGAAGAACGCAGAGCGGTCTAAGTAACTGGTTTTTGAGTACTGTTTCGAAAGCGGTGAAGATTGGCCTAGGTGTCAAGAAAAACAAAACGAAGTCTACCCTGCAAATAAAAAAAGACATCCCACATAGATGTCTTCTACAGAACGTTAATTCAGGCAGATACAACTTTAAGGAAGCACGGGATTATGTGTGTATATCTAGGCTTCGCGATTAATTTTAGCAATGACTCCAGCGCGGTGATCGAACAAGGAAATCGCTTTTTCTTTGAGCTGGGAGGGCAGCTAAGTACGCGTGGTAAGCTTTCGTTTGGTCAAGTAAGTATCTTAGTGCTGCACTATTGCGCGGAAGTATGAACTTTGTCCAGATTAGACAAGCGGTCCTAAGTTACTTTGAGAGACAAATTCGTGAGGTAACAGTCGGTGACCAATACGAAGTGTAGGTGCTGTACGGTTAGTTATAGAAAAGCCAGCCAAAAGTAGACAATAAACCCGATAGATTTGCTAATACAATAGAAAACTTTCACCTTCTAGCACTCGTACTTCATTAGGACGATTTTGGAGCGGATGGTTCTGTTGTGGTCCAGATCTGCTTAACAAATTCTCAGGCACATATCGTTCGAAGATATACAAAATTATCTAGGGATATGTAAATGCTCAAAATTGTTCAAAAGTATCCGAAATCACTAAAAAATAAAACAAAAATTAACAAATCTCACCTTTATGCATTTGATTCTCATGTTTTCTACACTTGGCTCTTCTGTTTTGAAACCAAACCTGAAAATACAAGAAACCAAAAATGATTTAGAAAAAATTCACTTCTCCTGGCGTAGACATTCCAAATAAGCCATCATCAAGGAAAATGGAATAAAAACTCAAAAATAATGTAACAGGTTCAATTAGACTCCTTGCAAGTACCTTTCTACATCTTTTCTATGCACACTATTCGTATGTACAGAAGTGTGTATGACCTGTCGGATGCGCTACTAAATCATAGAAATTGTCTCATAAATCAACAATACCTACCGTACGTGTACTGCAAACTTTATAATGCATAGCTTGCATCTCTACAAAGAAACAAAATTCAACTTTATCTGGATTTTTATCCTTTATCTCCTTTTGGCCATCCCTTATGCTTACAACTGCATACGAATGCGACTACGAGTACGACTACGAGTACGATTACGTCTACGACTATGACTGAGAATATTCGCATCTGGGCAAAGTTATATGGCCATTTACTATGTCCATGTTCAATTTCTGTCCGGTCTCTGTGTGAACATATCGAAGGTGGTTGGAAACATATAAATAATCTCCCACTCTCAACAGCTCTTGGCATGGATATTTGGATAGGATTCGAAGTAAAGCTTATTTCCCTACAATTTTTGCAATTTCACTGGAGCAAGTACCCGGTGCGACTGGACCGGACAGGATGTTTGCAATCTCTCGTTTGGGTAATGTGCATGGAATATAAATTTGAATGTGTCCAGTACACGAATTTGTTGAGAGGTGTGTTTTTTTTTTTTTCTGTAAGGAGACATACATACATGGGAGGAGTGTTCTTAATAAAATTTCGAGAATCCTTGAAATATAGTATATGACCAAGTAGGAAATACCTAATGGAAACAATCTAAAAGTGTTCAAGAAGATGAATTTCCCATTTTTTTGTTTCCAAATTGGCATTGCTGGCTAACCACCTTCTCTGGAAACAACATGCAATAGAAGAGAGTCTAGGGTTCTTCAAGAATAGGGCTATTTTATAGGATTGCCTAATAAATTCTGTGTAAGTGCTCAGGGACAGTTCGCAAAATCATTAAAAATTGAATAGAGGAAATTATTGTGAAATCATAAGGCCATGGCATTTAGCCCGAAATTATCGATTAAGGACGGTCAGATCGATGTCAGTTTTGAGAAGTATCCACCTTCGTAAACTCACCCGCCCTTCATGTAATAAAAAATCGAAAGCCACAAGCATTAAAGCTTTGGCTGGCAGGGTTAAATACCCGTATAGTTACATATTTCCTTAAAAAAGAGAATCTAATAAACCCGGGCCTGTGAATACGAGGGCGGGTCAATAATTCCGTGCATTTTTGAATTTCTGACCTCTTTACTGAAACAGCAACACTGCTCCTGTCAACACGCATCTGTCAGTTGACTCCTGTCAAAATTTAAACTTGCTGCGTCAGTCAGTTTGTGTTTGACAGCTATTTTTATCAGACTACGCACTAATTTGAGGAGAAAATGGAAAAAAGTAAATTTCGTGTGCTTATTAAGCATTATTTCTTGCGAAAAAAAACCATTACCGAGACCAAGGCTAAGCTTGATAAATACTATGGGGACTCTGCACCATCGATTTCAATGGTAAAAAAGTGGTTTACTGAATTTCGTTGTGGCCGTACAAGCACTGAAGATGCCGAACGTCCTGGACGCCCAGTTGAGGTCTCTACACCCGAAACAATCGAAAAAATTCACGATATGGTGTTGGCCGACCGAAGATTGAAGAAAGTGCGAGAGATTGTGGAAGCCGTAGGGATCTCGCATGGCTCAGTGGTTTCAATTTTGAATGATCACTTGGGCATGAGAAAGCTTTCCGCAAGATGGGTGCCGCGTTTGCTCACAGTCGACCACAAACGCAATCGTGTAACAACTTCACAGGAAGGTTTGGCGTTGTTTAATCGCAATATGGAGGAGTTTTTGCGCCGTTTTGTAACATGGATCCATCACAACACACCAGAGAACAAACAACAGTCAAAACAGTGGGTTTCTAAGGGTGAACCGGCGCCAAAGAAGGCCAAGGTGGGTTTGTCAGCCAATAAAGTTATGGCGACTGTTTTCTGGGATGCACGCGGGATAATCCACATTGACTACCTTCAAAAGGGAAGAACAATCAATGGGGAATATTATGCTAACTTATTGGACCGATTCAATGCGATTTGAAAAAAAAACGACCTCATTTGGTCAAGAAAAAAGTTCTTTTCCACCAAGACAATGCAAGGGTGCACACATGTGCAGTTGCCATGGCAAAAATCCATGAATTGGGCTATGAATTGCTCCCTCATCCACCCTATTCTCCAGATTTGGCTCCGAGCGACTACTTCTTGTTCCCAAACCTGAAGAAATGGCTTGGTGGAAAAAGATTTGACTCCAATGATGAAGTCATCTCGTCATTTTGAGGACCTCGACAAATCATTTTTTTTGGAAGGGATAAAAAGATTGGAGAAGCGTTGGACAAAGTGTATAGAGCCCAAGGGAGACTACGTTGAAAAATAAAATTATTTTCTTATCAAAAAATCTGTGTTTTAATCCAAAAGTCACGGACTTATTGACCCGCCCTCGTATCATCATTAACTGAATGGCGTACACCTTGAGAAAATGGTGTTACAACAGCATGACCCGTCTAGAAATTTTCACCGAATAGGAATTCTAGCGGCATGCACACCTATGATATATCAACGAATTATTCAGAAAGAGTTGCAAACATTATCCTTTTGATCAATTCCTTCTTTGGAAAACCTACTTGTATTTGAAACGTTGGTTTAACCTTGGTTCAAAAGAGTGCGAGCTATTCAGGGAGGAAGCGAAGCGTGAACTTTAAAGCTAGATTAACTACTAATTAGAAAAAACACAGTAAAGGGTCCGGCCCATAGAATCCGTTGCGTCCGTTGCGTCCGTTACGATGCCGGATAGGTTGACGTTGACATATTTGACGGAATTGACAGTCCCATAGAATCCGTAGCATACGTTGGCACAATAACAAACGAAACGAAACAAAATAATTGAAATGTCAATTAATCTCATGTTTTCTTTTCAAGCTACGACAATTTCTCTTCATTCTCTCAATGTACTCGTATCCACCAATGAAAGTGCTTACTCTCAATTTGTTAATACGTGAACCTCAATATTTGAGTGTATAGTCCTCAATGTGTGAATGTGTGAACTGCCAAAGGATTGAAAAGTAGAAAGTAAATCTACTTTATCCGTCCGTTCCGTCATATCCTTTGTTTATGGGCCTGCTTCCATAACAAAGTGTATATTCTATCCAGCTGTCAGTCGATAACGTCGACGCAACAGACGCAACGGATTCTATGGGCCTTGGCCTTAAGGCTCTGATAAACATGGTGACATAAACAGTTCTTAGAGATTTAAGAAGTATGATGTTCGATCAGAAATGATCACCAGTATCACTCGGATGGTATATGAGTTGACTCCGTGGAGGAGTTCTTGGATCCGCTTTAGCCACGTCTCCGGCTGTACTTCCGGAACCTATCTCGAACCTGCTTTGAGAAAATCCATCATCTCTAGATCCGAATATAAACAGTAAGAAAAGGCAGCCCCGAATCATATTAGGCATCAGAATCTGATGGAACGTTCCCTGAACCACTGCAGAATTCTTTTCAAGACATCAATGATATTCTTAAATCCTGTTTTGTTCTTGGTACAATACCCAGTACCTGGAGGTAAAAAATTTTCCCATACCCAAAGTAGGGAAAACCTTTCACATTATCCGTCAGGATCTCAGACTTATCGGTCTGTCATCCCTGCAGCTTTAACTACAGCAGACTGCCTAACTTTTAGTGCACCTATCAAAAAGGTAAACCGGTTCTACACTGAAAACTCGACTCATTGAGAAAACATTTTCTCGAAGGAGTAAGCAATTGTGTTTGCATTGACATCAAAGAAATTTTAAAAACGTTTACACTTCCTCAAGGAACATTTCTCATCAAAGACAAGATATAAATGACTCTGTGACTCTGTTTGCAGCTTGGTTGCCTTTTTTCAGGCTTCAGCTCTTATGGAACCTAGTCCTCAACGGGCTGCTTGCCAAATTGGAAGATGCGAAATGTGGTGGAGTAGCTTGCGTAGCGAGCAAACACCCACATATAGTGTTACCTTAGTGTCTATCAACCGTTTTTCAAATTATTGAAATTGATTTCAACATATTTTTGAAAAGGGATGAATGGAAACAACGCGAAGTCATCCTCAGTAAGTCCATTTCCAATTTTTCACAGACGGCTTTGCGTGGAGGTCTTCTCTGAGGACCTCTGCATGTATTCATCAGTGTTCACGCAATGTAGCGTGTTCCAAGTAGAAGTCTTAGGCATTCATCAGGTTACCACTTGGGGCAGCTTGAATACCCTAGACAGATACTACAATATACGAGGGTTGCCTGAAAACTTTCCGACCGCAACTTAAATATAGCGGCACTCGTCAATAAAAGCTAGTGAATGCTAGTTGCGCATCTTTTGACAGTTACTTACCGAAGTTTCAGTCATTTTGGACGCGCAGTTTTTAGTTGACAGTCGTTTGAGTGAGTCGATGTCAGTGTTTTTTTGTGAAAATGGAAGAAATTGAGTTTCGAGCTGTTATTACTCGTAAATTCTTGTTTTTGAAAGGCAATACGCCTACGCAAATCAAAAATGAGTTGGACTCTGTGTATGGGGACTCTGCACCATCATTTACCACAGTGAAATTTTGGGCAGCTGAATTTAAACGTGGCCGTTAGAGCTTGGGAGATGATGAACGTTCGGGACGTCCAAAAACTGCAACCACTTACGATAAAGTTCACCAAATGGTGTTAGACGACCGCCGAATTAAAGTGAGAGAGATAGTAGAGGTTATGAAAATGTCCAAAGAACGTGTTTGTTACATATTAAATCAAGATTTAGCCATGAGAAAGCTGTCCGACCGTTGGGTGCCGCGTTTGCTTACGTTAGACCAAAAACTTGTTCGAATGAACATTTCCAACGCTCTGTTGGCGCAGTTTAGGTGCAATAAATCCGAGTTTTAGCGCCGATTAATTACTGTAGATGAAACTTGGATACACCATTATACGCCCGAAACAAAAATTCAGTCTAAGACAGTGGACTGCAAAGGGCGAGCCGGCTCCAAAAAAAGCAAAAACTGTTTTTTCGACTGGGAAAGCGATGGCGACTGTTTTTTGGGATAGTAAAGGAGTTATCTTAATCGATTATCTTCAAAAAGGAAAAACCAGGAGCATACTACGCATCATTACTTGCCAAGTTAAAGGCAGAAATTGCGGAAAAACGGCCACATTTGCAGAAAAAGAAAATCCTGTTTCACCAAGACAACGCGCCGTCTCACACGTCAGCGGTTGACATGGCGAAAATCCATGAATTACGGTTTGAACTGCTTGACCATCCGCCTTATTCACCAGATCTAGCCCCAAGCGACTTCTGTTTGTTCCCTCATCTAAAAACTGCGCTCGGAGGACAGAGATTTTCGTCAAATGAGGAGGCAATCACCTTCGTGAACAATTATTTTGCAGAGAGAAACGCCAAGTACTATTTGGACGGGTTAGAGAGATGGGAGCATCGCTGGGCGAAGTGTATAGAGTTACAAGGAGACTATGTAGAAAAATAAAAAAAAAATTTGAGAAAAAATGTCTTGTATCTTTGTTCGGTCAGAAGCTTTTCACACAACCCTCGCATATGGACAGCTCAGCGGTGATCAGACTCCTAATTTCGAATCGACTATGAACTCGTATCTCTAACAAGATACTCAAACAGCACTGGGTTCTAAGGCACTCGAACGTCCAAAGAAACTTCACTACTGATGAACTGAGCATAATCAGCTGGAAAACCACCTTAAGCCACCATTTTCCAGGACAAATCAATTAACACATTCTCTTGCTCCCTCCTCCCTCCCCTACTGATAGTCGTAAATGGACTTATCGGGGCAACTGTAGAATATAGAAATATAGAACAGAAAGAAGTTTTGGAACACCTACTTTGATCACGATGATTTCGGCAGTAGCTGTAAGAATGGATCTTTGATCCCGACTTTAATAGGTTTATCAGGATATCTCTGTGGTTCCAGTTCTAAGTGCAGTTCAATGAATCAAAAGATTACTTTTGTCTACCTAAATGTTGGTGGTACGAAAAAATATATTTTTCTGTTTTTCGGAAGATGAGCTGTGTATCGAATCCAAAGGCTCTGGCTAGCAGTTGAAGAAATACACCACTTCGCCACGCCTCCAATACCCTCAAGACATGGCTATTAATTGTGTCAAATCTTTTGTGACTTATTTACTCAATAGGCAATCGTTTCTTTGAAGGTTTTGGTTTTTCGCTTTAGAAATTTTGAACTCAAAGTTTTGGGATCAGTCTTATGCTTGAAGAGCTCTAACAGATAAATACGGTCTACACGGTCCACATTTGAACATGGCATGATGATGCGTGTTTTCGTTTCCAACGTGTCCAACAACTGCTAGTACTGCGATTTAAATATATCTGTCATTCTCTACGGGTGGGTGACAAGCTGTCATTCCAAAGAACTGTTTTTTCAGGCGTCCAGTAAGATATTTCATGAGTCCGACGTTGAGCCCTTAATTATTATTCGAGCTGAATCGATTATCGAGGGGACAGGATTACATCTGAAAATGCGTACATCCATCACATTGAAGGCAAGTTTTCCATTGATCAAAAGGTCGGGAGTAAGTCAGTCTACCAAACGCATGCTTTTGTGGGAGAACTCTGGACTGCTATTACCAGGTTTTATTCAATTGTGTGTTCTGATAGGGCAAAGGCATTGTCATTTCGTGGATGTTTCAACTAGTCAGCCAAACAAGTTTTTCTTAAAGATTTTGAGTTTCGCTAGTGTGATTCCAAGTCAAACTCCCAAAAATCACCGAATTGTGGGTATTCAAAGTTTTGTGTTTTCGATGCATCTAGTCTACATTCGGCTTGATATATTCACAAGATATTTTGAAGAAGAGTATCAGAGATAGATCAGAGCCCTGAGGGACACCTTTACTTACTTAGTGAATATAAGTTTAAAACACCGAAAATTCTGTTTTCCATCTCGGAAAGGGTGCAGAAACTTTAGGCTCATGAAGATGCCTATACCTACAGTACCAGCGTGGAATAATCGTTCTTTAAATCAAAATAAAATAAACCCTCTGGCATGGCGTTTCTGTGTTCGTAAGTGGAAAAGTTGGCTTCGGCCCTTAAATATTTTATGCGCTCAATGACTAAAAATATCTACTACTTTGTCATCTTGAAACTTAATACGTTTATTTTGGAGGTTTGTATAATATATTCAACGAGGGAGGCTGAGCTCTTCAGAGCTCAAAATAGATCCAGGGAAGAGCCACAAAGTTGATTCATATGACAGGCACCATACAGCAAATATAAAACTATCACAGGTAAAGACGACATAAGCCTAAAACCGTACACCTACCTATAAATTCGATTTAAATTGGCGCCCAACATGGGGTTTCATTTTCTGTAAGCTGACTTTCTAATTTCAAATATTGGGAACTGGGCACATTTCTATATCTAAAACGGACGTTTATTATCATGTATTAAAAATTTGTTAAATTGGCGCCCAACATGAGCCACGTTTTTCTTGTCCAACCACTTAATTTGTAATTTATTACCCAATTTGACCAACTTAATTCAAGGAAAGAATCACATTATTCTCTTTCTCATCCATTATTTCTCGTATTAAGAACCATGTAAATCTATTAGCAAATAATCGTTTCCTAATACGAATTGTTGGCTCATTACTTCTAAGAGCAAAGTCACATTAAATAAATAAAAATTGCACTTACTCGTAGTTTCGGATTATTTGTAAAGTGCTACCCCTAATAGGGTGACATAAGAAAATCCTCGAGGCCATAAATAAATGTGTCGCCATTTTGCCAATGAGAAGGTCTCTCTACTAGAAAGCGAAAAGAAAACAATTTGTAGAGACACTTAGTTATGGTATCGAATCACCAGCAACGAATCACTTTCCATATCTAACGATAAATTCAGGTTTTCACCCCAAAGGAAATAAAAAGTTGCTCCTTTTAGTTCAAGTTCATGTTGCAGACAAGTTGAGAGGATGAGAAAAGGAAACAACTTCAACTACACCATCTACCCTATCAATCTTTTGGTGGCCTCTACAGAGACAACCAATGTTTTTTTTTTTGTCGGTCCTTTGGACGTGGGGTGGTGTTAGTTTGAACCCCATGTCGTTTTACTTCGATTAAGTGATGCGGTCAGATTTAAATGTCAACTTGCCACAATCCTATAAGAATACTCTCTGGAGTGACTTATCGCCTGTCGAATTTTACGAAACGTAATTAATCTCAATTGATTGTCCCTAAGTGGAAGGTTTTACTCGTAGTTTCACTTATTTAATGAAATTCCACCTTCGGTATAAAAGGAAGGGTATCTGTAGTGATTTACCTGCACTCTAGCTTCACTTAGACCGAGTCGTTGGCTAAGTTCCTCCCTCATGAAAGCGTCTGGATAGTGGGTTTCTTCGAAAAGTCGCTCTAATTCGTTTAGTTGCTCGAGTGTAAAGTTTGTCCGGGATCGACGTTGTTTACTACTTAAGCTGGCGCTCTGGTTGACCGATAGTCCACCATCTGGTGACACGCAAATATCTTTGGGCGAATGGCTATTTCTATGTATTGAGATGGTTGTAGCGGCGGTAATTGTTCCGGTTGCGGTTGTAAGATGAGGTGAATTACTATTGTCCGAACGTTCGTTTATTGTTATCGGACTTGAGGAAGAGTCAATGTTTTCTGTAAGAAAAAAGAAATTAGTCAAAACATTTCAACAGAATTTTGTTTTTAAGAAAATATTCGTAAACTTAAATTAATGTATTCTTATGTAATTCTTACTTGCTATGCGGATACCGAGAAGCATTAATAAACAATTGTTTACTTGTGACGTTTGTTAGGAAGTCAGCATGGTAGGAAAGGTAAAAAGGATTGGAAAAACGAATTCTGGCACCTTAATAACCTAATACTTATTGGAAAGGACTCCGGTATATGTATATTTAGAGAAATTATATGTTATTGTGGCTCACAAATTGTGGCATCTGAAAAAGAAAGTCTGAAGGAATACTGATCAGAAATGTAGAAGGCGTTCATTCTACTCATAGTTGAAATTTTTTTTCCAGTTTTTGCCTCAAGCCGAATGGCTTTCATTACGTTTTTTATCTGCTGCCAGTAGACGGATTTCCAAAATTTTGGGCGCCATTTTAAAAACAATTTATACGTTGGCAACGCTGAGTAGTGGATGATGTTAGCAAATTGCCCCAGTAGCAGTTGAACGTTCATGACAGTGAGCTCAAATTTTGGCACATGACAGACAATTTTATTATTTACAAGCCTTTTAAACGGTTTGCGTCTCAGTTGTGTTGAAAAATTTTTATCCGCGATGGAATTCAAACGTGGTAGTGTGATTGCTTTATATTTGGCTGGAAAACCACAAGTAGCTATCGTTAGAGCCCTCCAGCACCTCAACGTGAATAAATCATTTGTGTCTGGAACCATAGCTCATTATCGTGATACTGGCAGCGTTGCAAAAAGCCATGGAGGTGGTCATAAAAAAACAGCAACATCGGCAGAAATGGTTCGGAAAGTGAAGGCTCGAATTGAGTGAAATCCACGTCGAAGTGGCTGGTGAGTTCAACATATCGTTGGAACGGATGCAACACATACTGAAAAATGAGCTTGTGCTCAAGCCATTGAAGTTCCAAAAAGCACACGATCTTACACCGCAACAGAAAGAAGTTAGACGCGAACGAGCGAAGGAGTTGCTACGCTTGCACAAAAGTGTAAGTGAGTTGCCGAATTTGGTTTTTTCCGATGAGTCGCCATTTGTTATCGACCAACATGTCAACAAACAAAATGACCAAGTTTACTTGCCAGAAAGGTCCTTCGAAAATTTACACCTTCGGACGGCCACCAGAAAGCAGGCAGCACCGATGGTGATGGTTTGAGCCGCCATAACCGCCGATGGTCGCTCTCCGCTCGTATTTTTGGACCGTGGCGTCAAAATTAATGCGATCGTATACCGTGAAACTGTCTTAGAGGCAGTATTGAAGCCTTGGGCAAACAATCATTTCGATCGGAGACCGTGGACATTTCAACAAGACTCGGCACCGTCTCACAAAGCGCGCGTTAACCAAGATTGGTTAAAAAACATTTCTTCGACACAATGGATTGCAAATTCTACGGATGCGAATCCGTGAATTTCTCTGTCTGGGTTATTTTGAAGGCGAAGATTGGCATGGCACTAAAAAATACCAAAGTTTGGACCACCTCAAACAAGCACTTCGCCGGGAATTGGCCAAAATACCTCAGAGCCACTTGCGTGCAGCGTGCGATGCTTTCTTCGGCCGTCTCAAGGCCATTATTCGCGCCAAAGGTGGACATATTGAAAACTACTGATACAATTTGAAAATTGATGTATTTTCCAACATTTTTTGCTTTGGCACAATAAAATTTATCAAAAAATAAAAAAATTATAGCAGTTCGAGTCAGTCACCCTGTATAGTCCTAGCAGTACTTATTTGGTGATGGATAGAACTGGCGTTTGCAGGTGTCTCGGGTATTGTTGAAGATCAAAAATCTTTCATTAAAACTTAAAATTTGCTTAGCAAAAACCCTGTAGAAATTCAGGGGGCTTTACGTAAGATCTGAGTTGATCAGATAATAGATCGTAGATCAGTTAGCCACGATGACCACGTCGAGGAAGGCCGAAAACATCAACTGATGAGCGTAGTGAAAAGCTTGTGTTGAATAATCTGTTGAATAGTTAAACAACGTGTGGGGAAGTATCCTGCGTTATCGGAGCTTCGACAACATTCGCATTTTTAAAGAATTATTTGCAGAAAAGAAAAACAGGAGATATGTTCAAGATCAGGATTAAAGGCGAACTGCTGATAGGGATGTATGAACAGAAAAATAGAAAGAAGGCACAACCAAACTCTATGAAACAAAAGCTAATGTGAAATATACGAATAACAACGTCAGAAGATATCTCAAAAGCCAAGATGCAGGCATTCTTTTAACTCAACCAACACCATGGAAAAATAATAAAATCTTTACGGATGTCAAAAATATATCAATTATCCTACCAACAGATGCAGCAAGTAAAACCATCACCATAGAGAGTATATGACAGAAAATAGAGTGAGCAAGATTTTGCTAAAAATACCTTGCGCATGGGCATTAATCGATTTCGTTATCGGTCTTCTTTCTCGTGTACCTACATTTCTTAAAATATCGGACATACACAGTAGTTAATACGATAACAGTTGCTCGAGGGCTTTGTTGCCTTGTAAGATTGTCTGCTGTATTTGCCGCTACGATGGCAATTCAACCTCTTCTATCATGTCATCTTGAAGCTTCCGAGGAAAGGATCACGGGACGAGCTTTTTTCGTAAAAACGTTTGGTAAACCATTGATTCCAAAGAATTACTTAATGCTTCTAGAGATTCATCATTCCTTTCACGTTGTGCGAGTATAGCGTGCTCTTATAACTCGGAAAAGACTATTGACTACCATGTTCATAATACATGTTGATGCAGTTGACTTGACAATTTTGAGCTTATTCATAATTATTTGGGTTTTTTTTTTGTAGTTGTAGCAGTATCCTCCTTAACTAATATCTTCCTAATTTCATCAGTATCTGATGCTGACAGATACGACTCTTTACGTTCTTTTCTTTTAGATACTTGTTTTGATGGGATCGATGGAAGGTAAACTTTTAAAGTTTCACTTATTACCTTGGTTCATTAGCACATGGTCGAACCTATCTACCTTTTTACGATGTGGTTGGTCTTAGCCTTTTTTACACAGCAGCTGTTTTTTGACAAACTCCGGCCGCCGAGGGAAGGAGAGAACACCGGATATAGGATAACAAAAGCATTCGATAATGCTTCGCCTCTTCAGTTCGTCACCGATCTATCCCAATTGGCTCCCTAGCCCCGGACTTGCGACGTCAACTACAATTCGATTCAGAATCTGTTTCTATGGAACGGTTCCTTAAGAAAAAGCAATTGCGATGACAGTTTTAAAAGAAATACTAAACATGTTTTGACCGGGACATTTTTACCGGAATCGACCAAAATCTGTGTGAACATTCACGAATTTTCATTTCCAAAACCAATAGCGTGCGACTGACTTCTGCCGACAATGACTCCTTACTCCTCGTGGTGCTTAAAATTTGGAATGCAAGTCTTCTCTGAACACAATCGGAAGACCTTATTTACTACCTCTGGTTGTAGTGCGATTGCATTATGTACCAGAAAAGTGGCTGTATAGACTCGGAAGAGGAATTCCCAGGACTTGAAACTGTCTGCCTCTCGGTTGGCTTCTATTTTGTCGAATGGGTGTTTCAGAAAACGCAAAGACCTTTTCAAGTATCTCAATGAAATCTTCGGCGGAAGATGTGATCCTGATTTTTGGATATCGAAAACACGAAACAACGTACTATCGTCAAAGAATACTCAAACAATTGTTCCGAAAAAAAAGTTAATGAGTTTGAGCTGAAATCGCGCCCCATGTTGGGCGCCAAATTTTTTTTTCAAACTACCTAAAATGTGGCCAAAGCATCAATTTTACTATATAATCAGTATAATAGCCAAATGCACCTGCATCACATTTCACTGATGCTTATATGAGGTGGAGTCAAAAAAGACCGCTGCAAGTTCTTACGGTAGACTGCAGTTCAATAGCTCCTTTTCCACATTATATTAACAATCGTAATCACCAAATAATAGCTACACCTCTGCCGCAAATTTTCGAAATCAAAATTATGATCAATAATAGAAAACGACCCCTAAAGCCAACCCAATTCGCTTCACATCAGTAGACGGAAAATCTCACTAATTTGCTGTTAAATTTCCTCCCCACGCATCTCCCTAAAGTACATAGAGCTTGTTCGTCCTCATTCCTTTAAAATCTTCTAGGTAAAATTGAAAATGTAAATTTTACAAAATAATAAAAGCAAACACAATGTCACTACGACAACGACGATTACAACAGCAGCAGCAGTAGCAGCAACAGAAATCCCAGAATAATGTACAATTTCATTAGCGAAATTTTCCGGTATTTCCCTACCCACCAATCAGCAGAGGAACCACCTCCATTGGCATTACCGGAAGATCCTTTTTCCATCGCCCAATTGGGAGACATTTTGCGAGTATCCTGCTCATCCTGTCGTAAGTATATGGGTGTGTGCATGTTTGTGTATGAAATGAAATCAAAAAGCCTGTGCATTGGTTATTTGCTTAAAAAATTATAATTATCTCTCTTTGGCAATGTGGGGGAAAGCTTTACATCCGTTAGGTACACATTTAATCAAGGATTGGGGTTTCAGTTCGTTATTCCTCTTACACACTTAAAGACACCGTCTGCCTACAGTTCAACTACATACACAAACGGATAATCTCGTATATGAGTGTGTTTTTGAAGGAAATTCTCAAAATCTGGCTTACGACGAACGATTGACTGACTAACTACAGTCTGTCTGTATCTACGCTCTGTTTGTTTAGGTAAAACACAGTCAAATGAAAATCCCTGTGAAATGGCAACATTCAGGATGTGGAATTTGGCTTGGCAAAGTTCTTTCTTTTTGCTACGAACATACAGACGAGCAGATAGACAGACAGGGATACGAAGGGACATAGGATTCTTGATGCCAGAGGTACATACTCGTGCTCGTACTCGTATGTATCTACGTTGTCATTTGACATTTGTGTACCTATGGGTGGCGGAATAGCACTCTGGCATGAGTTTAGACGTTAATTCTGATGATGGCTGGTAATTCAATTATGTTACACATTTCAATTTCGTGCGCAGTCATCTTGAAGGCAACCGTTTTCTGTTTGCTTTTTCATTAGACATTTTCTGCTGATTGTGAAGCTTTTTTCCAGTTTTTTTTTTTTATTTGATTTTTGAAAGCATTGACATCAATTAATGTCTATGAGGAGTGGAAAGGAAGTATGGAGAAGTTGAGAAATTAAAAATGAGGAGACGGCATTATGTGCTCGTATTATGTTAAATAAACTCAGACGAAGGTGGTGTAACCGATTCAAGAAAATTTTAATTTTCATTACAGTCCGGTATAAGTCAGGACCTCAAACAACAGTCGTCTTTTCATTTGAAAGAAACACTTTTGATTCGGCCTCATTCTGCCTCGGATGGATGGGTGCGAGTGATACCTGTCTGTTGTGATGATCTGTCCGATTCGTCGATGTTACACGTGTTTCTAGAAGAAAACAGTGTCTGGACTATACAGGGTGAATGACTCTAACTCCAACTTTTTAAAATGCTAAAATTTTTTTATTTTTTGATAAATTTTGTGGTGCCAAAGTAAAAATTGTTGCAAAATACATAGATTTTCAAATTGTATCAGTAGTTTTCAATATGTCCATCTTTGGCGCGAATAATGGCCTTGAGACGGCCGAAGAAAGCATCGCACGCTGCACGCAAGTGGCTCTGGGGTATTTTGGCCCATTCCCGGCGAAGTACTTGTTTAAGGTGGTCCAAGCTTTGGTATTTTTTAGTGCCAACCTTTGCCTTCAAAATACCCCAGACAGAGAAATTCAAATGCTTTGCATCCGGAGAATTTGGAACCCATTGTGTCGAAGAAATGAAGTGTGGAACATTGTTTTTTAACCAATCTTGGTTGACGCGGGCTTTGTGAGACTGTGCCGAGTCTTGTTGAAATGTCCATGGTCTCCGACCGAAATGATTGTTTGCCCAAGGCTTCAATACTGCCTCTAAGATAGTTTCACGGTATACGATCGCATTAATTTTGACGCCACGGTCCAAAAATACGAGCGGAGAGCGACCATCGGCGGTTATGGCGGCCCAAACCATCACCCACGGTGCTGCCTGCTTTCTGGTGGCCGTCCGAAGGTGTAAATTATCGAAGGACCTCTCTGGCAAGTAAACTCGTTCATTTTGTTTGTTGACATATTGCTCGATAACAAATGGCGACTCATCGAAAAAAAATAAATTCGGCAACTCACCACTTTCGTGCAAGCGTAACAACTCCTTCGCTCTTTCGACTCTAACTTTTCTCTGTTGCGGTGTAAAATCGTGTGCTTTTTGGAACTTCATTGGCTTGAGCCCAAGCTCATTTTTTAATATGTGTTGCATCCGTTTCAACGATATGTTGAGCTCACGAGCCATTTTTCTTCCACTTCGACGCGGATTTCGCTCAATTCGAGGCTTCACTTTCCGAACCATTTCTGCCGATGTTGCTATTTTTTTTATGACCACCTCCATAGCGTTTTGCAACGCTGCCAGTATCACGGTAACGAGCTATAGTTCGAGACACAAATGATTTATTAACGTTGAGGTGCTGGAGGGCTCTAACCATAGCTACTTGTGGTTTTCCAGCCAAATATAAAGCAATCACACTATCACATTTGAATTCCATCGCAGATAAAAATTTTTCAACACAACTGAGACGCAAATCGTTTAAAAGGCTTGTAAATAATAAAATTATCTGTCAAGTGTCAAAATTTGAGCTCACTATCATGAACCGTTTGGAAATTATAGCAGTCTGAAGTTGGTTGCAGTTCGAGTCATTCAGGGTGAAGATTCATTCTCCTCTTACAAATCCACTGAATGGAATCCTACTAATCATGCTTCAAAAAACTAAGCAGACTGTGATAGCGTTCCTAAAAGAGTTTTTAGCTGTAGCAGCAAATATGGATTCGGTCGGACCCATAAGCTTCAGATCGTTTATACTAAAAATTTTAGAAAAATTGCTAAACACTCATACTCGCAATAAACCTCATCTAAGGGATCTAGCCTCAAACTAACACGCCTACAAAGAAGGTAAAGGTACGGAAACGACCTGCCTGTCTGCCTCCTTGACACTGAAGGATCCCTTGATTATGTTAATGTCCACGCTATACGTGGAAACCTAGAAAATGTCGGAGATAATCCGGCTGTAACGAACCGGTTAATCTGTATGCTCCGCAACAGCAACATTAGGAAGCACTGTACTGAGGGTGATTACCCCAAGAGGTACTCCTCAGGGAGGAGTGATATTCCCTCTTTTTGGACCATAGTTGTCGATGAAATACTTCTGAACCTAGGAAGGGAGGGAGGAGGGAGGAGGGAGGAAGGAGGGAGCCGCTGCGTACGCTGATGATATGGTTCTTAGGGCCGCTGCCAAGTCCATCGATAAGATAATCGGTAAACTTCTGAATTACTTACTTATAATCGTTGATGAATGGGCTAAAAACAGAGCTTGTCCTCTTCACACATAAAAGGATAATTCCATAATTTGACCTTCCCTTCATAGATGGGATAGCCATCTAACAGCAGTGTTAAGTTAATGACAAAATAGAGGACTACTTGTATTGTCACACAACTAATACGCAACAGCGGGACTGGAAACTATACTTGGTCTCCTGCCCCTAGATCTCTAGATGCAATATTGAGTCAACTTAATGGATCGAAACTAAACTTGAAGGGTCACGCTTCAATCCTTTCAAATAAACTGGGTTTATGCTCCAATATGGACTACATGATGCGTCATTATAACTTTGAAATATCATTCGCCTGTGTTTTCTTAAGCAGAAAGGCATGGGACAGGGATCAAATGGTAGAATACTCGATAACCATTTTCACGGATGTCTTCCAGGCTGAGAACAGCCCAGACTTGCAAAAATAAAGGCGAAACGAATCCTCCTTTAATTAAAAACTGACGAATCAAAATATCAAACCTCCACTCTGCAGTCTAAGAATTCAACGGGAGAAGACGATTCAAATCAAAGCCAATGAAAGGCAGGGCTGTACTACCTACGATTGTTGAATTAATCAGAGGCTATAATCTTCTTCAGGCGCATCCAATGAAGCTGCGCCCTACCGACGAAGACCTCTGAAGAGACTGTGCGAACGTGGACTCACGGGAAGATACCCTCCACCTTGTGACCCCTCGTAGCTATTTGCTGTTTCATTTACATTTATTTTTAGGTTCGTAGATGCAACAGGATGGCTGAAACCCACTAGAGGACCAAATGTCAACCCCCGGGTATGACAATAGGTCATGATGATGGGGCACTAGGGTGCCTTCGGCTCCAGATACCACATTGCTCCGCAAGCCTAAACTAACCTAGGAACGTGTTGTTGTAGGCTCTTTACCAAGCAAACTCTTGCTGCCTTAAAAAGCTCGTAAGGTAGGCATGATATACTTAATTTTGGTTGGATGAACGGAAATCATTCTTTATCGCCTAAATTGGCAGTGGAGCTTATGTCGTTTCAGTCTTTGAACAGTCTGTTAAAGAAATTTTATCATATCCTCAGCACCGACTTTGATTTTACTACAAAATTTCCTTGCTCATCTCGATAGGTTCTTGCTATATTGACACGTTTCTTTTAACTTTTGGTGAAACATTCGAATGTTGTTCATGGGATACCATCCTCTCTATTTCCTCTCCCGCTTCTCATTCTTTTTCTTATTTCTGCGGAACTCCGATGTTCCTCCTGATTCCTTTTCTTGTAGATGGCAAGAGCAGCTTTCATTCTTCTATACGAGGGCTGTTTGATGAGTACCCGGATTGGAAGATAGGTGGAGCTACTGAGCCAAAATAAGTGTACCATCGTTTAGTATATCCTCTTTTTGACCGTCTGTCAAAATTTAGTGACAATCCGACGCTTAGTTTTATTTTGACATCCATTTTAAAATTTCGTGTTAGTGTTTTTTGCGACCACGGAAAAAGAGCAATATCGCTCCATCATCCGATTCTTGTTTTTGAGTGGCAAAACCTGGGAGGAAATCAAGCATATTCTCGATGGTGTACATGGGACCCATTCACCTTCTCGTACAATCGTTTACCATTCGTTCGCAGAGTTTCGTCGTGGCCGCACGTTGGTTTTTGATGAACTGCGCTCAGGTGGCCCAAAAACGATTACCACAGAGGAAACCGTGGACAAAATCCATGATCCCGTATTGGCGGACCGCTGAGTTAAAAATTCGTGAGTTGGCTGAGATAGTAGGAATCTCTGGCGGCTTGTTGCGATTACAGCCGTTCAACGTTAAATGAAAAGACGTACCTTGGCTACAACCAGCCATATTGCTTTTAAAATATTGAAACGAAAAAATCGTGTACTTACAGTTATATTCCGTCCGTGGTATACAGAATAAGTGATCTTGACGAGCAATTACGAGAAACATACGGAACACAATTTGGAAGGAGGAGCGCACATCAGGCTGATATTGATGAATTTAGCCTTGATGAGGTTTGTTATAACTCGTTTGTTTGCATGCTGAGAGCCCACGATTTATAACCTTGGTCTGCAGCTAACTATAGACGTACTCCATATGCAGATGCCGCTTATGTTCTCTGTAGTAATCTCGTAGTATGATACATCTCTGTTCTATGTGCAGGTTCGAACGTCCTTGTCTTATTTTCGTTTTGTACGTTCGCCCGTCCTTCGCAACAGTAGAGCCAGATCTTTTCTAGAACCCCATAGATAAAATAAGCTGGGTATTTTGGAGCCAGTAATCTACTCCGGAGATATGAGAGTTGCCGTTGATACATTAAAGGTTCATCCGCAATCTTCTTTGTTTCAGAATCCTGATTAGTCTTTAGAAATCTGTATTAAACCTTGCACCAAATATGTTGAAGAAGTTCATTTTGGGAGTCTGTCATGCTGAATGCTGATGCCACGTTGATTCATTCAAGGGAAAATCACCCGCCATTAGTCTTCTTTCTGAGTCTCAGTCATTTATGATAGAAGATTACATTAACGCTACTTTCTCTTGTACAACCCTTGGTAACTTCCTTACTTGCTTAGATGATGCTACAGTCCAGGGTGGACCTGGACTTTAACCAATAGGCCTCTTCAGTTATCGCGGTCTCAAGTCGCGCACTCCAAGTTGGTTGAACTTTTCTTCTATTTGCGCCCCAGCCAAGGCGAAGTCTGCCTCTACTGCGTTGTCCCTCTGGAGTAGAATTGAAGACTTTTCGGAATTGAACTTTTGCGTTCATTTGATCAACATGTGCTAGCCATCTTAGGCCACTAATCGTAGAGTTCATCATTAAATATCTTTCTCCAAACACCGTCAACGTAAACGGGACGAAAAATCACTCATAGAATTTTGCGTTCAAGCGACTAACGATATCTTCTGCACTATAAAGCAGAACAAGGATGATAAGGGTCTTATACAGAATCTCCTTCGCCCTTATTACTCATTTGCCTTAAGAGTAACTCTTCGTTTGATTTCTAATGAGATGTCGAGGTACGCGAAGTCCCTGACTACTTCAAAGGTGGTGGTTACCATGAGAAGATAAAATGAGGGCTGTTAATGCATCATACATTGCAGTATGCATAGCCACGGGAACGTCCCTTTGCTCCTAACCTCATAGTACATCACCAATCACCTTTATTTTGGGCTCTTACTCTTTTTATTGATTTTTATAGCCCTTTAACAGTTGCCTGCAAACTTCACGCTGAAAACCAAAGATCATCCAAGTCCACGTCTTCAATTTTAGCACACAAAAATTCGATAATCATGGCTCTGTAGCGCTCACCGATGACAGAAATGGTGTTTCCAGCAGTATTTTCGAAAAAAATAGGCCACCACTCGAAAATCTGCACTAAACTGAGATTCTTGACAATCATGTGTGGGTTTCCGATCCCATGTTTGTTACGAGTAAAATAGACGCCGAGATGAAAATGTGCTTCGTCAAAAAAAAATGATTTTTCCGCCAAATTCGACGTCCAGTTCGAGCTGTTGTAAGGCCCAAACTGAGAAGCGGTAACAAAGCGGATGATCGTTTGCCTTCAACTGCTGAGTTAATTGGACTTATTAAGGAAACAATCCGAGATCTTCGTGTAAAATCCACATCAGGCTGATGCGTTGAGTTGTTAAGATCGATGGCGAATCGATGTTTCTGGAATGAGTCGAACAATCTTGGCCACAGCAGACACATCCTCATCGATACGTATCATAGGGGGACCACGAATTTTGAACGCAAGCAAGCCAGTCTCACGAACTTCGTGCACAAATTTTCGTACAGCAGGTGCGTGGGTGCTTCATTTTTGCCAGAACTCTTTTTGAAATAAGTGTACAATATTTCCCAACGTTGTTCAAGCGTAAAGCAATTCATTTCGTTCTGTGTATGATACTGTCAGTCAAGATATCGAGGCGGGAAAAAGCTGTCACGGTCAAAATAACATATGATTCAAAAAGAAACTTGTATTTGGACCACCCGTTGTAAACAAGGCCTAAATAAGAAGATGAACACACCCAAACCAAAAATCTTTCTCTCTCTCTCTCTCTCTATCCACGTAAAGCTGAATGGCTTTAAATGACTTTTTTCGAAACGTACTAGATTTCTTATTTGAAAACTATGGAGCTATTGGTTTAATTATTCTATAATTCAAATTCGTATTGGTCCAAACACCGATTGATCGAATCTGACAGCAGTTTTAATGCTTAGACATTTAATTTACTTCTTTTCAGTAAAATAAGTTATCTTCAACAATTTTTCATTCGAAAAAAGACTTCTCAAGTCATGAAAATTCACTTTATCTTCATGTAACCCTTCCTCCGGGGTGGGGAAATCAAAAGATTTGTGGTTTTGCTCAATCAGCTTGTACTCGTAGGTCACGGCCGGATAGATTGTATTCAACTTGCTCAAAGACACCCCTTGAAGCATTGTCTGACACGCGTACATGCCCCGAATCAAATGATGAATGGTTTGCGAAAAGCAAAAACTCCTCCATACATACTCGTATATAACACCGATCTCGACTACCCCCGCATTTCTCCAGATACACCACACAAGTCCCAGGATATCCATTTCAACAGTATGACGTAACCACAGTTATTAAATGACAGCACTGAGATTAATGACGTTGTAATTGCTGTCATGTGACGACTGAATTATGATTGCGTCCAAAGTGATAATTTCTCTCGATTTTAATAATTGATTTTTTAATCGCTCTTGATGGATGGAAAATCCACGAGGCAAAAGAAATCCCTGAAACAAAAAAGGACAACAGAAAAATATATGCAGACTCAAATTCAAACAAAACATTTCAATTTCAAACAAATTCATTTAAATGAAATCCCGCTGATCCCTGGAGAGCGATAAATTTTATTTTCCTCCGAGCTCTATAGACAAGCTCGATGGTGCTCGCCGAGCATCGACCTTGATTCAATTTGATTTGGGATTTTATTAAATAAAATCCTGATAGGGAAAATATGTTAGGGTGGTAGTTTACATATGTAGTATGTATGTATGCAAACAAGACTTCAAGTGCTCTATAGGTACTTATGAGTAGTTGAAGCCGCCTTTAAAAGGGTGAATATGAATCTGAAGCAAAAAAAAACTTACTCGAGTACAGAAAAAAAAATGGCAAAAGGCAAGGATTTCGGGGTATTTTATGGGCGATGTAGTGTAATAATTTTTCCTACAATAAAGGGTGATCTGGAGTGATTTTCTGGGGATTTACTACTTTGTTCAATTCAAATTTTATTGACAACATATGCAAGAAGCCATTTAAGAAAAGTTCATGACTTGTTTATATTTCCGGTGTGCACAGTAATTTAATTAAGTGTCAGGTTTCGCAATTTTAGATGGAATGTGATGTTTCCGTGTTTTCAGACTTGGTTTATGTCACATTTGATTTTGTAGGCACCTCACTTTCATTCTTAAGGATATTGATGCTCTCAAAAGTGGAGTATCCGACAAGCTGTTGGCATAGGAAAAGTGCTGTCCTGGTGTTGCGATTGAGGGCTCCTTCTATTTGAATGTAGGCTTAATTTTTGAATGTATTGGGTCCAGACAAATCACTATGGACATTGCAGCGAAATAATGGAGTCACAGCGACGTTTCAAGCATATCCAGCTATAACCTTATTGGAGCTACTTCGGTATACTCGGAGCTCAGGTAACGTGAGTATTTATCCATTCTTTCCGTCAGGGCAGAGGGATGCGGATGAATTTGCTCTTGACGATATTAAGGTGCAACAACTTTCTGTTAAACACATGAATAACCACATGTGTCGAATAATTGACCGACGTCCTAGCCCGCTTTAAAGTCGATAGCGCTGTCATCAAAGAAGTGCCAGGCAAAAAAGTATGAATAGGGAGATATTTGCTAGAGAGAGCAGAAACAACGCAAATTCGGATGTAGGCTTGTCATCTAAGAAAGGCTTAAGCAAAGAAGTCGTGAGCTCCAGGTATCTGAGTTTGATTACAATCCACATCAGGGCTTAATTCGCCAACATAACCTGATATGAGTTCACAGCACTGACACCGGTGCAGGGCGACTTTGCCGAAAATTATTATACCTTAAAGAGCTTCTTGACTAGATATATGAGCAATGTCCTAAGCACGATATTAAGATAGTCCTTAATGATTTTAACGTATCTATGGCGGCACAATTTGAAAATTCATTAACTTAGACTTGATGGCGTGGCGAAATGTTATTCATAGCAATGAAGCATTTTCTACACCTTAAATCATCAATGCGATTTGCCATATTGCCATCGACGCAAAGTTCCAGTATTCTGGATATTCGAGCCAACATCTACTCTGAACGTCACTTTCTTGCAGCCAAGATGTGACGGTGAAACGTAATAATGAAACGTTGAAAAAAAAGTTATGTTTGATAGGAATCATATAGAATTTTCGAAGACTTTTCGATGACGGTTTTTTGACTTTCTTAGAACTTTTGTTGTTTCGAAAAAAGTCAATTTTTCCTGTCAGTCTGCTCTTTATTCTCGTTAAGGAAAATTGCATCTGACCTCGAGATATATGCAACCCAAATGACAGGAAGCAAAATAACTGGGTCTGCGATGACGGTCTTGATGAACCCTCTCACTACTTCCAAGATATTGTATTTTCAGAATAGAAATCTTATTCTTCTTTGTGTTTTGTCTGCGCCTCCAGTCGCTAAGGATTTGTCGGTGAACTGGCTAGATAAGGCCCAAATGGAGGATTCTTAAGAATGCCTGCGTTCTTGCAGGTGGCATGACTCTTCAGGATGCGGGCTAAAAGGTCATCGTCATTCCTGCTAACATATCTCTCACTAGGAAAGGTTGCAGACTGTATACAGGAGTTCGCTTTCCCTGCAAAACTTGCTGTGAGAGTGGTGACGGCCCCTTGGAGCACTTTCTCTCCAAGTGACTGACTTACACTAACGTCAAGCAGCATGCAATCAGTGCCGAAGTTGTACGTACTAGTACTGTGGATGCTTCTATTAACAGGAATATGAAGAAATACAATAGAATAGTTTTTAGTCTTAGTTCTCTGTTCCAACTCACACACATATTTTGGAAAAGAGCCTTGTTAAGGAAAAGTTCGACGACAGAACAAATAGTTGATCATCCTTACGCTCAGAGTCCTCGTAGGTCTGGATTTCATCCATGGATACCATAAAGGGTTGTTTTGGATTGAAAGCAACTAAAGAGAAGATCGGACACTCCGATTCAAAAAGACCCACAAACAATCACCTGGAAGACAAGCAAAACTCAAAACAGGATGACGACGATATCTGAAAGGACATAAAATAAACAAGTGGCGGTCAAGAAGCGGAATATGTGATTGATTTTAAATAAACGCTTCCGTAGTGCCTTCTTGCAAGCATTCTCAGGAGAGGAGAAGAGAGATTGGGAGAATACTATCTAAATGTCTCTTTACCCAGTTTTATATCCAGCTATCTGCCTCGAGTTACGTATGCTGATTTGGTTGAGATCACCATGCACCACCTTAGCTAAAGTCTTCCTTCACCGTGTTGTCCCAATGGAATAGGTACTGCGCGAAGCACGAGTTTAGCTGATGTAAGATCAGCTTTCTAACCAGATTCGTGTCGCTGTTATACACACTATTTCGGCAAGGCAGACGGGAACGAAAATTGCACGCAGTTTATAAGTTTACATCATCGGCTTCAGTGTGGTACAGCAAAGCAAAAATACGTGATGAGGGCCTCCTTGCAAGCCGAGCGGAATAAGGATTTACACAAGATCCGGTCTCCAGACTAAGAAGAGGCTGTCCTGAATTATTGATTTGAAATGAAGACCAAATAAATGAACACCAAGATCTTATTTTCTGCACGTCAGGTATGATGAGTATATGAGTTCCATACTCATCGATGATGTCAATATTATACAGTAATTCGACACCCTCGAACACTGACGTAACGTCTCCTGTCTCACCCTAATGTATCGCTATTCTCATCACCAGTGTTTCGCCGAAATTGCCAGTAGCATTCCGCCCCTTCAAACTTTTAGCGTCGTAACACCCGTCTCGCTGTGAATGCTCATCAGTATACCCTCAAGCCCACTTTCAGATGTACACTAAAATATCGTGATTCGTTCCTAAGCCGTACAATTCGCTTATGGAATGCCCTGCCTAGCTCTTTATTTCCTAGTCATTATAACCTTCAAACATTTAAAACCAACGTTCATGGGTACCTCTCTTTTTTTCTCCCTTATTAAAAAAAAAAAAACGTAAGATATGGCACATTGACAAGTCGAAACTATCGAACACGATTACGTCAAGGGCATACGAGTACTTTTTCGTTGTGAAAACCAGTATGTCGTTGTTACCTATCTTTGTATTACGCTTTGTGTAGACTTTTTTAGAACTTCTCCTTTTAAAAACTCCTGTCAAAATGTCAAACTTTGGGGGTATAATATGCAGATGCTCAAAAACATTTTACCTTGCTTGCATTGCTTCTTTAAGTGGCCCTCTTTTGCTCATCTTGTGTCTTTCGTCTCAAGTTATTGCTGCACTTGATCTCATATTTTGTGCAAAAATTCTACGTTTTTCCTGTCATAAGAGACTGTCAACAATTTAACACTTCTCTTTTTTTTTTGCAAGATTTGTGCAAATAGGACACCGAGAGGTACCAGTCCGAAGATTAGAGAAATTCTTATCCCAGAACTTACTTACTTATGTATATGGCGCTACAGTGACGAGTGTTGTACAATTTGCTCAGTATGATGTTAGCAAAATCACTTGACCCTACCTAATAGAGATCTCGGCTAAATTGGTTCGGACCGTGTGCTCTGCACAGATAGTCTCTATAGATGCTGAGTATCGATCTGGATATACACCCTGAATGACTCGAACTGCAACCAACTTCAGACCGTTATAATTTCCAGACCGTTTATGACAATGAGCTAAAATTTTGACACATGACAGATAATTTTTGCGATTTGCGTCCCAGTTGTGTTGAAAAATTTTTATCCGCGTGATAGTGTGATTGCTTTATATTCGGCAGGAAAACCACAAGTAGCTATCGTTAGAGCCCCCCAGCACCTCAACGTGAATAAATCATTTGTGTCTCGAACCATAGCTCGTTACCGTGATACTGGCAGCGTTGCAAAACGCCATGGAGGTGGTCATAAAAAAGCAGCAATATCGGTAGAAATGGTTCGAAAAGTGAATTCTCGAATTGAGCTAAATCCGCGTCGAAGTGGAAGAAAAATGGCTGCAATACATACTGAAAAATGAGCTTGGGCTCAAGCCATTGCAGTTCCAAAAAGCACACGATCTTACACCACAACAGAAAAAAGTTAGAGTCGAAAGAGCGAAGGAGTTGCTACGCTTGCACAAAAGTGTAAGTGAGTTGCCGAATTTGGTTTTTTCCGATGAGTCGCCATTTGTTATCGACCAACATGTCAACAAACAAAATGAACGAGTTTACTTGCCAGAGAGGTCCTTCGAAAATTTACACCTTCGGATGGTCACCAGAAAGCAGGCAGCACCGATGGTGATTGGTGATGGTCGCTCTCCGCTCGTATTAGTTTTCCTCTATGGGAATATTTGTTCAATTGCGGACCCGGTCTAAATATGAACTGGTATTGGCTAATCGGCTAATCTTACAAATGGAGTATGGACAGGATATTAAGAAGACTGATGCCTCTATAGTTAGCGCAGTTCAAAGGGTCGCATTTTTTGTGGATCGGGCCAATGACAACGAGGTTCCTGTTCTCTTAAACAGATCGTAGGATCTCGGGTTTTTTCAATTTTATCGTCACGTTTACGCTTGTTAGTTTTGTCGAGGAGTTAGTTAACCATCTTTAGTAGTATCATATATTTATTCTTCGGATTGCTATAACAAGTTTGCTGATAACAACAAAGCCGCACCAAAATAGACGCTGCTTTTGTTCTCTGCTGGGGTTACCGTGACATGTGACAGATTTTCATCGTACTTTGCTCCGGTCCATTCCATCGCACAATCTTTATACCAGCCTAGTTTTTCGGTTGCACATGGCCGAGGTCCGAATATTCCATGTCCATATCCAATTGCTGTTGGTTTTTTTTCGTTTTGTATCATCTTCTCTTCAGTAAATTCGTCCTTATCCATAGTAATTGGTTGCTTTACAACAATATGATCTAATGCAATGTAATGTGTTTATTTGGAGGCGGAAATTTTGTAAGTCTGATGTGGAATACCTCAGGGCTGTGTTCTTACACCGCTACCTTTTTTTAGTGGTCATCAAAAATGTACCTGGGCTATACTGACTACAGACTTAAGTGAGAGCAATATTATATCATACACTATGTTTTTCTGCTATAAAATAACGCTTATCACAAGCTTAACACTTTCTCACTTTCATTAATTAAAAAAAATAAAATTTAATAAACAACTTCACACTCCTTTACTCCTTACACTAACACTAATCCCGCAAAAGGGTTGATTCAAATAATTTCTACCCAGCAACCATTTTCATCTTAACCAGTTTCCCTGGTGTGGAACAAGCTTTTGGCGTGACTTCCTCGTAATTTGTTTTCAAATGTAATCAGAATAGCCTTCTTCCCTTCGCATCTAAGACCACCTTTCAGTTAACGACAAAGTACCATTAGATAAAGGAAAAACAAGTCAATTTGAATGAACGAATAATTTCCATGAACTGAGAATATTTTAGCGCCTTCTCAAGTTTAAATACTTGTCGGTATGGTTGTTGTTAAAAGGACCTTGCTTGGCTGAAGGGTGTCCTTCTATTTTTTGGTACACACTTCTCGGAATTCAAATAAAATGGCGCACATAAAGACAAGTAAACTTAATCTGTATTTTCATCGCTATGCAATTTGCTAAGTTACCCGAAAACAAGTCACTTAATTAAAGGCATCTTACTTTTATTATGGCAATCAATTAATTAACTGGGATTTTGTTTTTCACTTAACGGGGTGGTTTGCGCAGTAGGAAGTTATTTGGGCTTTTGATAAAAGTTTTCTTTTTCGGCTTGTCTTTCATTAAATGGATGTTATCCTAATGTGTTGTTTCGGCGTGAGAAGTATTAATAAGTGTAAAGTGAGTGTAATAAACGTAATGAGGGGTAGTTTAAAAAGAGACACACATTTGAAATTGTTTTTTAAGTTGTAGATTAATTTTATATATATTTTTCGATGTCTATCTTGAAAATGGTTTAGATAGCGCTTAGTAATGAGGAAAGTTGGTTTCAGTTGGGCCTGATCATGTTTATTTTGTCCGTTGTTAGACAAAAATCAAAACCAAAACTTGGAATTTTAAAACCATATGAGAACCCTGGCCTTTAATACAAGGCTGAGGCCAAACGTGAGAGATGTTCCACATTCATCCAAAATTCGAAAGCTGCGCAATTGAAGATGAGTAGTTTGGTAGCATACTTTGTTGTGAGAAACATACATCTTTTCAGATACTCGTACTCAGTACAACATCGATGCGAGTGATATATGTACCTCCAATAAAGTAACCACCTTGGGTATTGCAACTTGCACGCCAAGCAGAAGTTATGCCAATATTGGATGGCATTAAGGCCCAGAAAGTAGTGCGGTCATCAACGAGATCGTAGTGTTTCCTTGTAGTCCTTGTGTACAAAAAGGACTGCTCTTTGTGGTCCTCTTTTGTATGAATTCTGGCAAACTCAAAAATGCCCCAAAAGACTTCTACCCCTGCTGCGCATGGACATAAACCTCATAGGGGCTTGTCACGGTTTGCTACTCTGGACTCTAGATTTTCAGTACGGGCATTAGTAAGCTGAGATGGCAGCTAATACCAAAAAAAATTGTTCCTTATGCCGTTTGAATTTACCAATGGGGTGGCTGTGGTGTAGTGGTACTAGCAATCGCTTCTCACTCAGAGGGTCAAGGTTCGAATCCTAACCACGGCAAGTCTTCATTTGTGTAATTGGAACTCAGAAAAATCTGCGTGTGAAGGTATAACACTGACATGTAGATTTGGCTGTTGTAGAGTTTTCAGGCACAAAACAACCGTTAAAGTTCACAACCTGAATCATTCCGAGTGAAGAAAAATCTCTCCGTCCTATTCGGACTCCCACCCCTGCCGAGTCAATATCGAAACCAAACACACCTGAGTTTCAAACCACTACATCACAACAATGCTTTCCTTTCTCCTCCTTCTATCTTTCCGCCCGCGCCCAGGCAACAGTAAAAGGGTATTCGTAACCCCTTAGGCATGCGTAAATTATAAAAAAAAATGTGTCAGCACCTTAAAATAGTCTTATGAACTTCTGGACGATATGGTGGTACACTGAAAGATTTTTACGAAAGATTTTAAGAGCCATACAAGACTAAGAGTTTATATTCAGGAGACTATGAAAAGCAGGCCTCTAAAAATACCCCAAAATTTATAGCCTCGGGTAGTAATAGATGACCCTCAAAGTGTTTCCACTGATGGGCTATATCTAAAGTGTGTTTCAATAAGAGTTGTAGGATTTGTTTTTGTCTGAAACCTTTATTGCTTTAGGAAGTAGACACATGGAGTTTGTTTATGGAACACAATATCTTTCAAATGACCACTCCAGCTCGAAATTTTCAATCACTCTTTCACATAATTAGGGCTCTATCTCGGCGATGGCGGCTTCATTGTTTGGCTTCAGAGTTGGAACTGTTTGCAGATGATTGGCGTAGACCTTGATTTTAATATAATAGAAAGAAGTCTTACGGTGTTAAGTCGCATGATTTTGCCCGCCAATTGGTGAAACTTTATGCGCAATAACTCGATTGTTCGGCAACTTGTATGGCACATAGCACCATCCTGTTGAAAGCAGAGTTCATCGAGCCAAGGAAATTTTTTTATCATGTCTCGGTAGCGCGCTACATTGACCGTAATGGCTTTTCCGGTCTCATTTTTGAAAAGGTAAGACCCTGGGCTCGGAAGACATTAAAAACGAGTTAATTGTTGCCACGCCATTCTGGCGTGAATTAAGATCCAGTTTCTCCCAATTACTGTTTAGTGCGTTTGGTTATTTTGTGCACTATGAGTTCATAGACCAGGACAGTAAAAGATTTTTTCGGAAGATTAGACGAAACGCTAAGCTTTCGGTGGTTTGTCGCAGCCCATCAAGGCGGTGGTATCAGTAAAATTAATTACTTTTAAGTTTTCAAAGTAATAGGTATACTCCTGAACTGTCTCGCCAAATATACAGCCCAAAACCAAAGAGAATTCTAAATTTAAACGCTATTCTGCTCTTAACTTACAGAAAGCCTGTCCTCCACGAGTCAACAAATCAAACATAACATACTCGTTTATGGATCCTCCTCTCAACCGAGCGACTGCCACTTCGAAGTCTTAACTGCGTGGTTAAAGACTGGTGTGGAAAGTGGACTATATACGCTCGAAAAAAATGTCTCAGTCAGAAATTTCAAAGTAACTCACAGGGGTCTTCCGGGGCCCTACAACGTACTGGGAGAATTAAGAGATATACTAGTACTTTACCGAATTATCAATATTAAGCAGAAACTATATCATTAGTGGTTCAGCCAGATCAGCTGCCGCTGTGTCAGGTTTCTTAATAGGGCTTTTAATCTTACTTAAGGTTGAGCTACAGGTCGGAGTGGACCTGGGCCTCGACCAGCTCGATTTTGAGCTACTCTTCTACTTGTGTGCGCCACCTGAGTCCTGATTTTCCTCTAGTGCGTTGTCGATGAACATGTAGAGTCCTAACCAAATAGCTGAAGTAAAGACCAATAAGAACTGGTCGTCTTAAATATTTCTATTGTCATGTGGCGAGTCTACATCCTAACGGCCTTACTCCCGAAGTAATACAAGATAAGAGGTTGGAAAGTGTTATTCTTTTTTTATTATTATTACTCGTATTATTATTATTAGTATTTTCAAAGGAACGATACAAATTAATTTGTAAAGTCCGGGATTTTACGCCGGGGTACTATGCCCATGTGGCGTTTTTTGTCAACAGTGCGCGGTGTAACGAGTTCCCATGTAGTCATCAATCTAGGTACTTACCGCACCCAACACTGCTTGATTTTTGTTTCTAACGCAGCCACTTCTGCACTTATAAAGGGTCTTTAATTAACTGCTTCCTATCTTTAAATTTAAATAAAACAAAGTGTGTATGAGACATCATCGAAATTTCTTATTCGTTTGAAAGGCCTATCGATGCCATCTTGTATGGAATATAACATCGTTCAAATGTCCAACGCGGCTTCTCTGGGTGCTGCGCACCCGAAATGTCAAATTTTCCATGACTCTGGCGCATAAATCAGGCTGAATTTGACCGATGGTAGGGGTTATGTTGGCTTTGAGGGGCGCTGTGGTCTGCGACTTCAGAAAACCCCACAAGAAAAAGTCTAACGGGGTCAAATCGCTCGATCTCGGTAGCCAGTTCACATCACCTCTACGTGAGATGACCATGCCCTCGAATTGTAGAATTTCCAATGTGGCGTGAGCTCTGTGGCACGTCGCGCCGTCCTGTTAAAACCATATGTCGCTGGGATCCATATCTTAAAATTCACACCAAAAAAAACTGTAGAGCTCGCCGTTGACGGTGATGTCCAATGCCGTTTTCAAAGAAATATGGACCGATGACGCCGCCAGCCCAAAATCCACACCAAACAGTGACTTTTTCGGAATGCATTAGACGCTCTTGGATCTCATTCCAATTTTGTTTGTTGACGTACGCATTCATCCAGAAATAGGCTAAAGATGATTTTTCGATGAAAACTAGAGTCAGTTCCCAACTCCTCCAGAGCCCATTCAGCGAACCTACGTCGTTGTCTATGGTCGTTTACCTTCACCTCCTGGGTCGGTTGAATTTTGTACGGGTGCACGCCCAAGTTACGACGTAAAATTGCGTTTCGTCGACGTACGGGTGTTGGTTTATCGTTTACTGAACCAGTGGACTCAAATTTATCCACCACACTGCGAATAGTCCTCCCGGTAGGACGATTATGGTGACTGTAAAATGGGCGAAGCGCGCGGAACGTTGGACGAGCTGAATACACATTTTGATAAAACAATTTTAGCATTTGCACGTGTTGTTTAAGGCCATGTCCGTCCATGGTGATTTGGCAAAACAGATTGAATAAATGACAGGCAATTTTACAGATGTAGCTTCAACAATATGGCCGCAATCAACTGTCAAAGTCCAGAAGTCCCTATTGGAAGACCCTGTATAAGTAAACCCGACAATAACAACTTGCTGAGTTGAATCAATCATATCAATATTGGTGGAAGAAAGAAAGTAAATGTTGCTACCGATTTTTAAAGAAAATGCGCATTTTTATTATGTTAAATGGGAGGAAGACTTTGGCAAGGACACTGAAACCAAAAATGGTTTCTTCCAGAGATTGGATCGCATTATTGGATTAGATCAACAATTAGAAATAAGAGCTTTCCTGTAAGTATACCATTTTTGTCAGTATTTGGCGATATGCTTAGATGTACTTTAAATTCAGAGGTACACATGTAAATGAAATAGTTTATCGAACTTAGAATAATTATCGGATACTCAAAACCAGCTAGCTTTTTACGCAAGACAAATACTTATCTTCCAAATCGATGTAAAATCAGGACTGAAGCATGGATCAAGGGTGTTAACGATTTAGACCTTAGATTACCAGAGTGGCTTAAACTTGCGTCTTAGGATATGCCATAGTCCTATACTGTTTTCTAATGCACTCTATTCTTTCCTTCAGTTCCTTTTAATAGATTTATTGATGTTAGAAAACGTCAGTCACTTTGCATGAAATACCGGACGAATGACTCGAACTCCAACTTCTTAAAATGCGATAATTTTTTTCTTTTTTGATAAATTTTATTGTGCCAAAGCAAAAAATGTTGAAAAATACATCAATTTTCAAATTGTATCAGTAGTTTTCAATATGCCCACCTTTGTGGCGAATAATGGCCTTGAGACGGCCGAAGAAAGCATCGCACGCTGCACGCAAGTGGCTCTGCAGTATTTTGGCCCAATCCCGGCGAAGTGCTTTTTTGAGGTGGTCCAAAATTTGGTATTTTTTAGTGCCAACCTTCGTCTTCAAACCCAGACAGAGAAATCCAAAGGATTTGCATCCGTAGAATTTGCAATCCATTGTGTCGAAGAAATGTTTTTTAACCAATCTTGGTTGACGCGCGCTTTGTGAGACTGTGCCGAGTCTTGTTGAAATGTCCACAGTCTCCGACCGAAATGATTGTTTGCCCAAGGCTTCAATACTGCCTCTAAGACAGTTTCACGGTATACGATCGCATTAATTTTGACGTGACGGTCCAAAAATACGAGCGGAGAGCGACCATCTGCGGTTATGGCGGCCCAAACCTGCTGCCTGCTCTCTGGTGGCCGTCCAAAGGTGTATATTTTCAAAGGACCTCTCTGGCAAGTAAACTCGGTCATTTTGTTTGTTGACATATTGCTCGATAACAAATGGCGACTCATCGGAAAAAAACCAAATTCGGCTACTCACCACTTTCATGCAATGGCTTAAGCCCAAGCTCATTTTTCAGTATGTGTTGCATCCGTTCCAACGATATGTTGAGCTCACGAGCCATTTTTCTTCCACTTCGACGCGGATTTCGCTCAATTCGAGCCTTCACTTTCCGAACCATTTCTGCCGATGTTGCTGTTTTTTTTATGACCACCTCCATGGCGTTTTGCAACGCTGCCAGTATCACGGTAACGAGCTATAGTTCGAGACACAAATGATTTATTAACGTTGAGGTGCTGGAGGGCTCTAACCATAGCTACTTGTGGTTTTCCAGCCCGAATATAAAGCAATCACACTATCACGCGGATATCATCGCGGATAAAAATTTTTCAACACAACTGAGACGCAAATCGTTTAAAAGGCTTGTAAATAATAAAATTATCTGTCATGTGTCAAAATTTGAGCTCACTGTCATGAACGGTTTAGAAATTATAGCAGTCTGAAGTTGGTTGCAGTTCGAGTCATTCAGGGTGTAATTATATCCCACAGTTAAAAAATAATGTACCTACATCCGACATCAGTACGATTTACATTTTTACTAGGCACCCACAAAGTTCGAAATTTGGTAGAAAAAAAGGTTCACTCAAAACGTCACAGGACTATTCCAATACTGAGCATTTTATAACAGCGTTTCATCCAGAAGTGGCATTATTTTTTTAATCTTAAAAAAACTGATCAAACTGATATACCTGAAAACCTTTGTTGTTTCACCGAGAAGACAATGTCTGCCAAGATAAGGATGGGGCTTAAGATCTATTTTCTACTTCTATTCTTGACGCTTTAATCGAAACGGAAACACAAGAAGCATTTATACGAACTAAATGGATACAATTCTGCAGTTATGAAAAAAATTCCTCAACAATCTATGTATGGTTATGCACATACCACAATCCATAAAATCTGCTCACTTACCTTCAAAATAATCACTCCGATTATTGCATTCCTTGACGCTGTGAAATCTCTTTTCTCTATCCTTCGATTCCAGTTCAAATTTCTCAACTTCCGACGGCGTCGGTGGTTGTGGTGCCACTACCGCAGCTGACGACACTGGACACTTTTCACTTTTTTCTACAGAGGCACTCAAATGCATTCTCATATTCCCGTCGGCTTCATAATCCTTTACGGCATTACTCCCTTTATTTGCTCCACCAAATCCTACGCTCCTCATCCGTATTGGAATCTCCGTCGCTTTACCAATCTCCTTGTCTAAATTCGAAACCCGAATTAGATTCAGTGCTGAGGAGATTTTCGGTGAAGTTTGTGTGATTGATGTCAAAGAAGCAGAAAACGAAGGCATAGACAGAGCCGTCGGCTCTATTGACCCTAAATGAGAAATGAACCTTGAAACATTCTTCCATCCAAGATGATTACCAGTTCTACCTATTTCTTGAAATTTTCTCTTCGGCGATGAGTCGGAAATGAGCCAGTTTTTAGTTTGAATTTGCTGTCGCGTATCGCGTGACTTTTCTAAACTTTCACTGAGCTTCACCAAAGCCAGAGGACGTATTTCACTGTTAATATTGTTATTATCCTTATTTTCCGTTCCTGAAAGATCTGTAATATCAATATCCACAGATTCATCATCCTGATCAGTCTCTAAATTGCCACTGATCGAAATCACTTCAGAGCATTCGTCGATTTTTGTAGAAACTCGCGTCACAGACATTGCACTCAAAAGGTCTTGAACACGAGAATTCGTCGTGGTATTGTATTCAAAGGATTTTGTCACAAATTGTGCTAGTTGTTCCATTTTTTCTTACACACGAAATTCCACTCAAATGTATTTCTTAAAATATAAAGAAACAAGTTGGAAAAAAAATCCCACTAAACCGACAATTATCGTTATCCTTATGAAAACAACGTGCGACCACTTGAAGTCGATTTACATCCGCATTACATTAACGACCCGATACAAATGATACTGTTTTATGATTTCAGAAATGGTTAGAGCTCTCTAGCTGTACTACATCCAGCAACCAAACAACCAACAACAGATAACATCCCCCGAAATTCAAAAGGACAATGGAGAATTCCAACACACGATACGAGTACAAGGCTAGACGAATGCTATAATCGAAATGGGTGCGCATAACTACCTACCCTGTGGAGATAGTAGATTTCTATTTCGACATCCGACTCCTACTGTCTCTGTTCAGCCCCAAATGAATGCCTGAGAGAGAAAACAAAATGGGTTTCATTGGGGCAATTTATGCATAAAAAAAAAAAAATTTTTGTTTTCGGCTACCAAGTATCTAATACTTTGTTGTTCATGGTGCAGGTAAATTGTTTGAATACCTAGTCGTGCCCTTAAATTAATCATAACGACTATGTCCTTCTTCCTTTTTCATAAAAAATTAACCAATCACACAAGCCAACTGTGGGGCAATTAAAAAAAAATATATATATAACGTAAACCAAATAATTTCCCCTGCCTCCATGAGCACTGTCACCCTATGGTTACCGTAATTTGTTTGTAATTTTAATAATTTTCTTATTCGCTTTGCAGGGTGTCTTTTGTTGCTGTCGTTGCCGCTGCCGCAGCCGGCGCATGATTTTTCATTGGACTAAATGGTGTGTATTCATCCCTTGGAAAATGTCTCGTCCTTTTCCAACCCCTAACGGTTTGTTTTCTTTCATTTTGGCACGTAGTATTCGAGGAGGTGTGGGACGAAATTACAAGCTTACTTAAATATTATTGGTTATGGCGCTGCCGTGCCAAGTGTAAGGAAAAAAAAAAAGGTAATCGCCTGGTTCTGGATGTACAACAAAAGGGGGTGGAGTTTCCTGAAAGGATTCTCTTTTGTTTAATATTCGCATTAAAGGTATCATGGATAAGTAGGTCGAGAATGTGGGATTTCTTGTTCTTCCTTTTTTATATATATTTTTATTTTTTATTTTTGGCTCTGTCGAAGGCGCGGTAATGGATGTAAATTAGAAGCTCGAAAAGGACTTGCCGTTTCCACTTCCGTGTTTGTGGAAATTTATGTAAATGCTGTGAAATTAATATCAGATGTAAGTTAAATTGTTATTAAGTAGTTTTTTTGCTCGTTCTTGGTATTTGTGATATTATTTATGCCTGTTTGTTTGTCATATGTGTACAGACGATATGGTTTTGTTTTGTTTTCTTTGCTTGACTTTTAGTTTGGGAGCAGGTAGATGTTTGTTGTTTGGTTCGTAATTTGGATCATAACAAGTAGTCCTTCTATAGACCGAAGATCAGTTAGTTATATAATGTTAGTTTCGGGTAAACATGTATTCAGAAGACGTTTATTTATTTATGCAGACCACCCTGTAGTCAAAAATACAAATGACCCTCAATCAGTCAGTAGACCTACACACACAGATCGACAGGATGCCAGCTAACTAAAGGTCTGCTTCCACTTGTGCGCGACATATTAAATGTGGTCTCCTTGTGCTACGACTTTTTTCCGGGGCTTATGCGAAAAATATCCAAACCAAACTGTCTGTACAGTTTATCCGCCCCAATCATCGAGAGAGAAACTTTTACTAATTGCTCCTTCAGTCCAAATGGGCCAATAGGCAGGAATTATTCTCCGTTTGATTTTTAGGGCGCCTTTACCTCAAATAAAGTAAAACAAACTTATGTTTTTATATTATTCATATAGTGCACGAATTAATATAACTTACGAGTATTTAACTTAGTCTAAGATTTTTAATTGCAAAGTAAGACTTGTGATCGTTAAACTTGGTAGGTATAACGAACATGCCTATATAGACTTCATTACGACTACTTTTTTAGTTAACTAAATTTTTAATTAAGCAATTTAGACACGATTAAATTTTTTACTTCCACTCTCATTTAAAAATATAAATAATCGTTAATCGTTCAATGTAATGTATTTGTGTAATTAAATGAAGTGGGTGATGCTGGACAACATGTTAAGGATTTTTAGGACTGGACAGCAACAAATTACAGGGTGCGGCAGAACCAGTTGAACAGTTTTAAAGAGTTATAAAAAGAAACCAGGATCACCTTGATCAAAATTTATTCAGAAAATTAAAAATATATGTTTATTCATCTAAATCTATATTGTCCCCATCAAAGTAATCCCCATCGACTGCAACACACTTATGCCAGCGCTTGATCCAATCCTCGAAACACTTTTTATATTCGGTTTTCGGTATGTCCATCAGTGCTTCCTGCGATTTTTCCATTACTTCCTTTCGGCTGCTGGGCTGCTGAAACGCGTTCCACGTAGTGGTTTTTCAACTCGATTGAACGGAAAGAAGTCACAGGGAACCAAATCAGGTGAATTCGGTGGCTGTTGGATGGTATTTGTTGCATTTTTGGTCAAAAAACTACGAATAATGATGGCACTGTGCGACCGCGACGGTGCGTTATCATGGTGCAAATTCCACGAGTTTTTGCCCACAATTTTCGTCTCTTTCGGCGAATTGCTTCACGCAAACGTCTCATCACGCCCAAATAATACTCTTTGTTTACTGTCTGGCCTTCTGGCAAAAATTCATGATGCACTACACTGTTGTATTCCATGAAAACCGTGAGCATTGCCTTCTTTTTGACTGAAAACGACGTGTTTTTTTTGGTCTCGGCTCATTTGGTGAACGCCATTCACGTCTCGTCCCTTTTGCGACGTCGACACGGTCTCTTTTTTGCATGAAATTGAGGTCTTTTGGCGCCAACTTTGCTGCTACACGACGGTAACTCAAATCATTAACCAAAATGTCTCGGACGCATCCATAGGCAATGTTCAAGTCCTCCGCTATCTCTCTGATGGTTTACTTGCGGTTATTGACCAACATTTCTTTGCTTTAGTCGGTTTTCGATGTCGATGGTCTGCCACTGCCTTCATCATTTTCGATTGACTCACGACCACTTTTGAACCGCTCGTGCTACTGGTAATCGACCGTTTTCTTTAGAGAATCGTTGCCGAAACACTTTTCCAACGTTCGCGCACCATTAAATCTGTTTTTTACGCAAAATTTATTACGAGTACAAGTTCGTTGTTGCAAATTTAAATCCATTTCTAAAATTGTAAAAAATCGCCAACGCACACAAGGAGTTAGATGTACTCTTGGCTACGTAACTTTTGCAAATGTCAAGCTATGACGCTAAGATTTAGAGGGAATGTCAACAACAGATTTACCAACTTAACAAAAAAAAAAAACAGAACTCAAATTGGAACAATGGGAGCGCCCCACGGGAACTTTTTGATCAAGGTGGTATGAAACAAATGTTTTTATTTTTGAAATCCATAGAACTTATCATTTTATACGCATTGATTTTTAAAAAAAATGATGTCTTCAAGATGGCGGCCCGTAGCTGCAATACATTGCTGGAGCCGATTTCTAAAGTTTTGAACAGCCCGTTGACACATTTCAAGGGGTATCGCGTTCGCTTCTTCAACAATTCGCTCCCTTAGCTCTAGCAGGTTTTGGGAACGTCTTTTAAACACTTTTTCCTTAAGATATCCCCAAAGAAAGAAGTCGCATATGCTTAAAACTGGCGAGCGTACAGGCCCCCCCACGTCAACTCTCAAATACACTAAACGTTCGGGAAACACTTTTCTTAAAGCATTTAGAGAATTTCGGGCTGTGTGGGCTGGAACCAAACATCCCCTAATCTTTCTTCTTCAACGAACACTTCCAGTCGGGGCTGCAGAAAATTTTGTAACATTGAAAAATAACGCCCGGAATTCACGGTCACGATCACGCCTCCCTGTTCAAAGAAGTACGGGCCAATAACGCTAAATTGTGATACGGCACACCACACCGTTAGTTTAGAAGAATGTAGCGGTCTTTCGTGAACAATTTGGGAGTTGTTTTCAGCCCAGTAGCGAAAATTTTGTTTATTCACAATCCCGCTTACGTGAAAATGCGCCTCGTCGCTGCTGAAGAATGCTGCCTCAGGAGGGATCGCTGCAAGCATTTCCTTACACAAATTTTTCAATTCTTGAACCATCATTATTTTTAAGGGATAGAAATTTAAATCTAAATGCAGAATCCTCCTCAAACTGCGGTCTGAAACCCCCAATGCAATAGCATGCCTTCGAGCAGAACGTCTTGGCAATTGCTCGAGTGCTGCTCTCACTAGCTCCACATTTTCTGGCGTCCTAATGGATCTCCGTCGGGAATGTGTATTTATTCTTAATGTGCTACCAGTTTCCTCCAACTGCCGAATCCAGGACCGAATTGTGTTCGTAGTAGGGACAGCATTATTGCGCGGAATGTTAAAGCGTCGCCGAAAAGTTCTTTGCGTCGCAATCACAGATCGGATTCATAAAACGCACGCACGGCAAAGCCACGATGTACTCCGGTCCAAACCATGTTTGCTACTATGCTACTAAATGGGGATGCCCACAGAACAAAAGAAGACCTAGTGCAGCTACCCACCCCCACCACCGCCCGAACACCTGCCCCTCCAAACTTCTCAATTGGTTCTGCCGCACCCTGTATTATTTCAGTTTATTCCTACTATTGACAATTAAATAGCATTTTAAAGGCACGTTGAGTGCGGTGAAAACAATGTTTTTTTGTCATTGATGTTTGATTGCGGAAAGATGTTTCGAGGAAATGTTATGCATTTTGATTTCAATTAAAACACTTGTGCCGGGTACTTAAGATCTTCATATACTGCGTTGTTGTTACGTCTCCGCGAAGGAATCGAAGAGCCTTCGGGATAAATTTTGTATATCCACTTGCTCTATCTACATATCCTAACCATCTGCGACTGGTGCATATTTTTCTGGCGAGAAAAATAGAGTTCCCTGTAGACAAAAACCCTAACTTCCTCAAAGTTATAGTTATCTATTTTTGCCCGATTCGTCGATGTTGAGCGTCACTTTTTGTTGACAGCTACATTCTGACAATGACATCAATGTCATCTCCTTATGCAAGTAGTAGAAGTGGTTTTTCCATAGCCCCTAAAATTTACCATTGAACTTCAATCTTCTTCTTCATTTATTCACCGTTGAAATATGTAACACATTTAATTATACATAGGTATCTAATGATATATATTTCCCCCATGTACGATATCTGTATTGCTACTGCGCCGGAGGATTGGGGTACATCCACTCTGCGTGACCCAGCCGCCTCTGTCGTCGGACCAGCACCCTTTTGGCTAAGTCGATGTCGCTGTAAACTCCGTGCAATTCGTCGTTGTTTTGTCTCTTGAAAGATTGTGCCTCTTGTGTTGCCGCGTGAGTTTTGCATTATTGAATGAGTTTAAAGAATTTGCATGACAGCGCATCGCTTAGTCTAAATCATTCTTTGACAGTAAAGTCTCGGTGAGTTCTTTACCGAACTTGTTGGAGCAGCGTGTATTCTCCATCGTCATCCTGCACAAATGGACGAGTATAGCTCGTCTCTATAAATTCTGTCACACGCGGCCTTAAAGTCGATGAATAGGTGGTGTGTATCGATTTGGATCTTATGGCTTTTTTCCAAAATCTGCCGTAGTGTGAATATTAGATTTCCTGGCTTAAAGCCACCCTGATATGGGCCAATCAGGTTTTTGACGATCTGATCTTGTAGGCGATGTCGAGAAGACCGATGCCTCTGTAGTTGGCGCGGTTCGGACGGTCTCCTTTATTAAGGAGGTTCCATTCATTGGCATACTTTCGTCCGACCATATCTTACAGATGAGTTGGTATATGCTCCTTATCAAGTCACCACTTGGCGCTTTGAAGAGTTCGGCAGTCAGGCCGTCTGCTCCAGCAGCTTTGTTAGACCTGAGCTTCGATATGGCTATCTTCACTTCATCCGGGTCGAGTGGACGGAATTGTTGGTCTACATCGTCCTTCTAAGCTGGTTCATTCGGCCTGACAATGGTATTTGATTCATCATCGCCGTTATACAGTATACATAAATGCTCTATAACGATGTTCCCTTGTTCGTCTCTACAGGCTTCGGTTTGGGATTTGTGTCCGTGGCATGTTTTTTTCCACCTTTTGGTAAAACTTCCGAATCTCATTCCTGGAGTAGCATCTCTCAATTTGTTTGGCCGCATGCTTCTCCTCCTGAGGAGCCGATGTTCATCTCTCCTCTTCTGCTCGTAGAGCTCGTGAACAGCTCTAGTTCTTCTATGCAGTGCCGATTTGTATGTCCCTTGCTTAGCTGCATGTGCTTGCCGACACTCCGGCACTCATTGTTAAACTAGGGGTTTCGTTGTGGTGGCCGCACATCAGAAACGGCATGTCTGATGGTTTTTAGCAATATTGCCATTAGTCTCAGATGCTTAATACTGGCGGCAAAGACCTCTTAGGAGATAAAGGATACTCGATCGGAAAAAGAATTGGCGATCTCGTGCGATGGAAGCAAATCGCCGACCTGGAGGGCCAGTTCCATTATAGATTCCCTTAGACCGAATCCAGTAACCCGATCAGCGATGTAAACGCTGCCGTTGGTTCATTAAGGGCTCATCCGCCACCATATCTTTTCCCAGAGTAGCCCGGATAAGGTTTCATTTGCTTTATTCCGGGATTTTATTTCTCCGTTGATTTCACCTGGGGAATTCATCCGCTGTCGCGTTTGTAGTTTTGCTATTTTTGTATCCTGGTCAGCACTCGCGCTTATAAATTTGGCAAGTTGAATCCGGATGGACATCGACCAGTTCCTGATGGTTACCACTTGGAGCTAAAATAAGCATAATTGATGTAAAGTGCCTACCCTATTTCTACAGCACCCAACCACCATTATAATAACAGCTTCCTTATCCAAACGAAACTCGTTTCGGTTGAGGGTGACACCGACCTTGATTTCAGCAACAGATTTGGGAAGGCAAAAGCTGCCTTCGTTATGCTGTTTATACGCTTAAATTCTAGAATTAACTTCTAGTGTACCAAATCTCATTGCTACCAAGATGCCGCAATTTCACTTCAGCTTTGAGTTAGTACTTTTATGATATATGGATCATACTTTCAACGTAACAGTCATAATCACATTAAATCTGTAGATGTTAACGTTTCACCAGCCAAAGTACATTTAAAAAAAGCTGCATTTTGGGGCGTAAAAGCAATTTCATCCCGAGGTGCTCCATGCGATGTAATCCATTTACCCAGGCAGACGGAAGAGTGGTATTGTCTAAAATGACAAAAAAGAAAATCGAACGAGATAGCGTGCAGCCATTTTTGACGCCCTATGCCGCAGGTAGGGTCACATGAATTACTCGTACATAGGCATGTAAATACGCAAGGTATGCAACATCACTGTCAAATTGTATCGCTAATCGAAACTTCCACTTCCACAACAGTATGCAGGTGGTACCTGTCTATATGCGTAAACTATACACCCCAGATGTTACTTCCAAATTCGAAGCCTTCCTTGCGCCGTCAGCAATCATATCTCAGCGATTTAACGGCTATGATGCATAAATTCAGTCCTTCGGATTTATTAATTTTTCAACTTTATATGTTAAAACCTCCGATCTCTTTAATTCAAGCAACCTGGCTATTTTCAGATTGTCTTGTCCCCATCTAAATCGATCACATGCTGGTAAATGCTAGGCTTGGATCCAATAACCAGAACTGAACATATTTAGAAGAACAAACGGCAACTCTCAAACGACTATCCTGCGAAAGAAGTTTGCGAACCATCCAGAACAAAGAAGTCGACGGTTCAGCATAAATGAATTGAATGAATAATTCTTGGCTCATTGACGGAACACGGGCTTTCTATATTGGATCTATAACTGCTGCCGAAAGTCATCATATTTTGGTGCAAGTTTATGGTGAACATGCGCTAGCTGAGCGAACGTGCCAAAAGTGGTTTGCACGATTTAAAAGTGGTGATTTTGGCTTGGAAGACTATGAACGTCCTGGGCAGCCAAAAAAGTTTGAAGATGAAGAACTGGAAGCATTACTCTATGAAGATTGTTGCCAAACACAAGAAGAGCTCGCAGAATCTTTCCGTGTCGCTCAAGCAGCCATTTCAAAACGTGTAAAATCAGCTGGATATATTCAAAAGCAAGGAAATTAGGTTCCACATGAACTCAAGCCGAGAGACGTCGAAAGGCGGTTTTGCATGTCCGAAATGCTGCTGGAACGCCACAAAAGGAAGTCATTTTTGCATCGGATTGTTACTGGTGATGAAAAATGGATCCATTACGAGAACCCCAAGCGCAAAAAATCGTATGTGAAACCCGGCCAACCAGCCAAATCAACGGCAAAGCCGAATATCCATGGCGCGAAGGTAATGCTCTGTATTTGGTGGGAACAGATGGGTGTGCTGTATTATGAGCTGCTAAAACCGGTTGAGACCATCAATGGACAACGCTACCGAACACAATTAATCCGTTTGAAAAGAGCAGTGGCTGAAAAACGCCCGGAATATGCGCCCAGACACGAGGCAATAATTTTCCATCATGACAACGCTCGGCCCCACGTAGCTATTCCGGTTAAGAACTATTTGGAAAACAGTGGATGGGAAGTCTTACCCCACCCGCCTTATAGCCCAGACCTTGCCCCTTCTGACTACAATTTGTTCCGGTCGATGCAGAACGCCCTCACTGAAATACGGTTCACATTAGAGCAGAATATCAAAAATTGGCTTGATTCATTCTTGGCTGCCAAGCCGGCGCAGTTCTTTTGGGATGGGATCCACAAGTTGCCAGAAAGATGGGAAAAAGTCATAGCTTCAGATGGGCAATACTTTGAATAATACTATTGTACATGTTCTTCGTAAATAAACGTTCAAATTTTGAAAAAAATTTATATACCCAATATTTTGTCGGAGTTATCTCAGGAGCAGCTTCTTTTTTTTATATTTTGCGGGCGCTCGACCTTAAAATGCTTGCCTACAGCGCGGGCGAAGGAAAATCACGGAGGAAAGAAAGGGAGGTGCCTTTGAACGGTAGGTTTTAAATGTTTGAAGGTTATAATGACTAGGAAATAAAAAGCTAGGCAGGGCGTTCCATAAGCGAGTTGTACGGATTAGGAACGTCCGAAAGTGGGATTGAGGGTATGCTGATGAGCATTCATAGCGAGACGGGTGTTACGGCTAAAAGTTTGAAGTGGCGGAATGCTACTGGCGATTTCTATGGGGGATTGGTTGTGGTAATAGCGATAAAAGAGAGCCATCATCACCATTAATTCATTACCGAGTTTTGTATACTTAGGCAGAGCATTTGTTAAATTATGTCTGCTAAGGCATTGACTGTTTTCGAGCCTAAACCAAGGAACGATAGCACTTAGGACTTTCAAATGTTGGACTAGACAGACATCTGGGACTTGGGTTTTAAAACAAAAATAACGAATATCCGTTTTTGAAAATGGAAACAAGATTTTAAAATATTTTTATTCATTCCCAATTGTACAAACGTTTGTATTCTATTCATTTTCAAAAATCAATCATCCATAGGGAGTGTCTCTCTTCTAGGTGTGCAGCTCTTACGTCCACATCAAGGTGTATCTCTGCAAAGATTTTTAACCATTCTACCAACCATTTGTATCCACTTTTCCGTCTGTTAATTTGCATTATGTCTATCTGTCTTTCCTTTCTATATATATGCATTTCTATTTGCATATTATCCTTTTCCCCCAAGGATTACAGCACAACCACGAAGACAAGCTTGTATGTACATAAAATACATCCTTTGAATTTCTATCTCTTTTATCAAATTTTTACTGTCGTTATACCTAACATCTTCCATTCCATTTCCATCTATGTTATGGTATGTAAAACTTTGCTTGCAATTAATTAGAATTGAGATACAATTCCCCAAAGTAAACGTTTAATTACTTAATTGAGCGTGCAATCAAATTAAGTTTTTCGAATTTTAATTTACGAATAAATTTACAAAAAAAAAAAAATACTGAAATCACTTGGTTAAGGTTTTGGTTAAAGGATAAATATTGGAAGCAAATCCCGTCAAAGGACGGTTGTTTTACTGTGATTGATTTTCAAAATGTTACTTTGCATATCGAAAAGACGATGTTATTCGTAAGTCAATGAATGTAGTACTTCATTAAAATTCAACACAAAGATGTTCTTTGCTTTAGGAAAAAAGGATCAGGAAAAGAAATCCGAAAAAAAATATTTGGCACCCTAAATAAAATTAAATTGCTTAATGTAGCGTTCCGCAATGAAGTAATTATGTACAACTTTGAGTTATGATTTCTGAACTTTGAATAGTTATCGTTTCGAAGGACATGCAAATTTATCGCTTACAAGTTGTTGGCACTGTGGTCTGGTGCGAGTACACATAAAAAATAAATTTTCAAAAAACAATAATTTAGTGAATTAGTCGAAAACGAGTACAATGTGGCTTTGTGGCAAGGACAATTCAATGGAAATTTAAATATTCCTCGTGGTATGTCCTTGATTGAAAATGAATAATGCAGGGTGAATTTTGAAGTTTTTTAAATAACAGTTTGACCCATTCCCCAAAATCCAAGGCGTAATGCACACATATATATGCATGTGTATATTGTGGCATAGCGATGCGCTTTTATGGGAGGGCTTTTATTTAGTGTTGTTGCAGATGATATTTAGGACAGATGTTAACACGGAAGGGACTATCTTCAAAAAGTCTGCCGATCTGTCGAAATAGCATAAATTATTGCTCATACTCAGCGAGCAGTTGCCGAAACATTTTCAGTAATTGACGTAAAAGCCATGTTGCCATCAATACAAAGCGCTATTCTAGTATTGAGGAGGTCCAACGCTTCTAAGTACCCGATGAACACTAATGCGTGATAGATACCTTAAAAAAGCAAAGGTATACTGTCAATAGAGATTTCGTCAATAGCGTATGTCAACTATAATAGTAGACAAGATGTAACGATTCCAAGAGGATATCATTAACACCGCAACTGGTGTCCTAAGTTCTAGCCGACTACAACGACGAGACCATTCGTTAAGAGAAAAATGTCGACATATCAACACAGTAAAGCCATATTCGTATACAGTTGGGACTGCAACAGAAGACTAGAGCTGCTCGGGAACTGTATGAGCAAACGTGACAAAAAGTAGGCCCACAATTGAAGGTGCTAAAAAATTATATTTCTGTAGTAATGTATGCACTTTTTTTTTTATAAAGCAGACTCTTGACCCGTTAAATAATCCACAAACCTATGCAATCTGCAGACCAAGACTCACCTGACTCTTATGGCTGTAGCATTGTTGTCTATTCACTGGATGTCAAAGTGTTAGTCACGGATTGGCTTTTTGCGGTACGTCCACATTTTGGGAATCTCATTGATGTCGGTTGTATTTTCTTCTTCATTGATTCTCCACGCACACCGGACCAAGAGACAAGGATCTGCTTGATTGCTCATCATCTGGGATTCAATCGCGTAAGGCAGAACTGACAGAACTAATGTTTTTTAATAAATATAGTGCTATGCAAAACAGTTGGCCGTCGTCCAAATGAAAATACATGGGCGTGCAAGTTCTCTTAATTTTTTTTTCTCTTTCAGCGATCATTTTCGTATATTGGTTTTTGGAAAGTTCCATTTTTTCTAAATTTGAATTTTTGTGAGAGCAAATTTATAAGATCTGCGCAGTAGACTGGCCAGCTGTTTTAAATAGTACTCTACGTCTATAACGGCTTGGTGGGAACGAGCGATCATGTTGGTGTCGTCGGTGTATACGAATAGCTGAATGAACTTATGTAAAATAGAACGCACAAGAAGAGCAAAGATTTGATTAATACTTAGACAATCGTAGATCGTAGTCAATTCTGAGCAGAAACTGATGAATTAGAAGAAGAAGATTGTGGAAAAACTACAATACTTTTCCAGATTATCCACAAGAAAGAAGATTCCCTCAACTCCGACCATATTGCGCAACATTTTTTCAGAGCGATTTTAGGTCAGAAGCTCAATTATGAATACTATTGTCACACAGAAGACGATTCTGTAAAAGACAAACTGGCACCCGCTATCTCTTTACCTACTTCCTTCTATGAAGCATACAGTTGTTGTTCTATAGGAGTTCATAGACAAAATAATTAAATTTTGTTAAAAAGTTAAGGTCGGGTCTGGGATACTTTGTTTGAACGAAATTGCAGGTTGTACCGAATTCGCGGTTCTAAATTGTTACTATTCCTTGCATAACCCTGATGATTCTGGACCGATTTTTTTTTTTTCAAATTTTCCTTAAATGTGTGCTATGTTAATGGATGTCCAGTAGTACCTATTGAAAACAAATAGGGTCCCCTATTTTTAAGAAAAAAATCGTTCATATCGCAGATATTTTCAACGAGGAGGGCTACAGAACAATTAAGTCTATTGTATTTAGATTGTATCTACTTAGTGCATGTATTTCGATCAATACAAAAATATGCAAAATTAAAAGAAAAATAAAACCATAAGAACACATATTGTATAGGTATATATCCTTTATATCTTGTTGAGAAAAAAAAAAATCCAGAGTTACAGAGATCCTGCAGTCAGTCGTTCTTGATCGTCAAGAACGAATTTTTGTTTATTTAAGTCGAGTGACGGATCAAAATGCCGAATTGTTTAATTAGGCGCCCAGATGATGTAGTAGTTTTCTCCACTCTGGTTGGCGTTATCTCCCAAAACTCTTAGAATTAATTTCTAACTAGTGAAGAGTGGCGGCATCTATTGAGAGCACATCCGTCCTTTCCCGCGCGGTGCCTGGATGTCATACAGACTCATCATTTCAAATGGTTGTACCATTCTAGTAAAAATAATGGGATAGATTCTCTCGCATGCTCTCTTTTTCTATCAACTTGACCCATTGTGGAGGAGAAAGAAAAGACAAAACATACGTCAAACCGCTAATTGTACACTTCTGAACGGACACGCGACTTACGGTTGTATCTGCAAATTTATGGAGATAGAAATGTCTGTATTTAACATATGCAATGCCAATACGACGATGACATCATATCATACACAGATAGGTTGGCACTATATTTTATTTCAGTTTTGAGAAATATGTGCTGCGTTAGTCAATATTTTATTTCAGTTTTGAGAAATATGTGCTGCGTTAGTTCAACATCATTTAAACTCAGATTACAACACTTTCTAATGCTTCTTCAGAACAGCCGTTCACGAAGACAATAATTGGAAGCATCGATTTATTGTTAAGTCACCTTCTCGCCAAATTGGGATTTCAATAAATCGACAGTTTGAAATGTTGTATAGCATAATTGTTGCAACCATATCTTGTCTCATGTATATTTTGTAACAAAGCTGCATTTGGAAGTAAATTTACTTGACAAAATAAATTACATAATTCGGACCTGTTCTGCCAGGTTTATAACTAAAAGCCAACTAAACCGAGTAAACCCTGTCATACCGAGAGCATATTCATACTGCCAGACACAATAGTATCACCCTGCTCCATAGGAAAAATAGATTATGACGCCTTTTTGTACTCGTTGGCGAGAAAGTATTCTCGTTTTTCAGCGTTATTGCATTTTTCATAAAAAGAATAAACTTTAATCAACTATGTATGTATTTTCCATTTCATGATATAATTCCGTTTTCATAGAATTTCTGGCCCTTAGTTGCACACAACTGGACCAAGTGGGATTTCAAATCATCATCATTTGTGAAAGTCTTACCAAACATCGAATCAAGTGAAAATCCGATGTTGTAAAGTCAGGGGTGTGACTTCACTTATCAATCACGATTCAAAATTTCACGAGTTACTAAATATGTGTGTGGTCTAGCGTTTTCTGATCGATGAACTGATCGCTTAAAGCAGCTCAAAATATTCGACAACTTATAAAGTTGTCGCCCCTAATTGACAACATTACTCTATTTTGATGCGGTTCAGCTTTCAATGTGGTTTATGCTGATTCATCATCCCTGGACCATGATCGTTTTCGATTGATATTGTTGTAAAAGAGGCATTTTTCATCACGAGTTATGATTCGATTTAAAGAGATGATCAATTTCATCGCGTTGGAGCTGCATTTGGCAAATATTGATTGGTTGTGTTGAGTTTGGAAGTCTAAGACGTTTAGTTGTCTGGATGTTTTAAATTATTTTCAATTGTTTAACCTCCCTGCAATCTCTTGCATGTTGCGATCTGGCTCAATTATGACTTGATCTGGTCATCATCAACTTCAGTTTATCTACCCAAATGTTGCTAAGAATTTCCTTGACAAAGTGTTACAAGTGCGTCTTGATAAACAGTCAACACTATAAACTTCGCAGCTTTCTTGCCTTTCTGGGAGTTAGAAATGGTCGTTTTTGCACCTCATTGACACTGTATTTTTTTGTTTTTTTGTTTTAAAAGAACTTAACATCAAGTGGGTATGAATACACTTATAATGCCTCAGCATGTGTTAAGTTTTTTGGAAAATGGGATAGAGAGAGAAAGAAAGATGTTTGGGCTCAGTGGTTATTTCGCTGCATGGGTGGCATCCAACATTTAATGGGGAGACTAAATTCTTAGTGGATGTTGGCTTGATGTTGATTTCTAGTCAACTACTCGTCTTACTACTTCATTAACTGAAAAAATGGATGATATGTCTGTCGGGCGAGGCTGGGATTCGAACACCGAACCTTCCGATTTGGAAGCCAGTCCACTACCACTTGAGTCACGGCCACTGATGTAAACAAAATTATACTCTATTTGCGTCTAAAGTAAGCTTATTAAATGTCCAAAGGCAAGAAATCATAACCGTGATTACTATCTTGCCAACAAAATGTGGTTTTGCTTCGTGCTAGACAACATTTCAAACCATCGATTTATTGAAATCACTATTTGGCGAGAAGGTGACTTAACAACAAATCGATTACAACTTGAAAATAACACAACGATTATAATAGATTTTTTTTGGATTTTATTTTTTTTTTCTCTTGGCTCCTTCGACCTTCTTGTTGACGTCTTCGATCAGAAAGGAAACCAAAAACACCTTCTTTCTCTCTCGCAAGAAAATCGTGATGGCTGCTATAATACAATATGGCCATGCCTACTTAGGTTCTCTACTTAACAATAGAGGGCGCCCTCATACTCTACAATTTAATTATACATTACAAACTCAAGTTTTTCGAAGCATTAGAAAGTTTTATAATCTGCGTTTTTATGTCGAACTAACGAAACACATATTTCTCTTAACCGAAATAAAATATTGTGCCACCCTGTCCGTCATCGTCATATGGGCATTGCATATGTTAAATACAGGCAGACATTTTGTAGAAGAAGTGACATTTTATTCTCTATCTCCATACATTGGCGTATTTAACCATTTTTGCGTTTGGCTCTTTAGCATTGTCTTTCGACACAATGAATGATGGTAATAGGGACGTGGGTCGCGCTCAAACAGAGTGGAGATAAGTACTGCATTGTCTGGGCGCCTAGTTACACAATTCAGTATTTTAATAAAGGGTGAAGCGAACGTTGGCTGCCAATTATGTGGTTGATCTTTTTGACAAAGTCAACAAGTGGGCTTCACTTTACTTTACGAACATTAACGCAACATGTTGATCGGCTATTTTTTTTCCAAAATTGAATGAATTGGGTCTGGACGATCCACACAAGCCATCAATTAATCATTTATTGCGTACGAAATTTGAAGATGGCATTATGTCGGTTAGAGGAGAAGTTCCTCCAAATCGACTCCAAGGTTATGCGATTTAACACCTTTAGACTTCTTGCTGTGGGGTTATTTGAAGAGTAAGGTCTATACCAATAACCCAGTGAAATTGCGGCAATTGACCTACTTATTCTTCAAAAAGTTATCGATAATTTTGTACTTCAGATGATCGTTTGCAACAGAAGGTGGTCACATGAACGATGTTTTATTCCATTCATAATTACCATAGACGGAACTTTATTAATCAATACAATAAATGTGTGTTTAGTTTAATAAAACCTTTCACACTAGTTGCTGGCTCACCACGAAACGAAATCCGGAGGAGTTTCTGTGTCGTTTCGTAACCGTCGACGAGACATGGATTCATTGGTACACACCAGTGACCAAAGAACAATCGAAACAATGGGTTTTACCCAAAGAAGGCGAAGACCGTGCCCTTGGCCGGAAAGGTTTCAAAACAAAACTAAGCGTCAGATTGTCACCAAATGTTGACAGGCGGGCTAAAAGAAGTTATACTTAATGATGGTACACTCATTTTGGCTCAGTAGCGTTACCTATTTTCCAATCCGGGTACTCATCAAACAACCCTCGTAGATTGAATGGGTATATAGCCCTCTTTGTTGAAAATATAATACCATAGATACGAGGGCGGGTCAATAAGTCCGGATTAAAACAGATTTTTTGATAAAAAAATAATTTTATTTTTCAACGTAGTCTCCCTTGAGCTCTATACACTTTGTCCAACGCTTCTCCAATTTTTTTATCCCTTCCAAAAAAAATGATTTGTCGAGGTCCTCAAAATAGGCCTTTGTTTGCGAGATGACTTCATCATTGGAGTCAAATCTTTTTCCACCAAGCCATTTCTTCAGGTTTGGGAACAAGAAGTAGTCGCTCGGAGCCAAATCTGGAGAATAGGGTGGATGAGGGAGCAATTCATAGCCCAATTCATGGATTTTTGCCATGGCAACTGCACATGTGTGCACCCTTGCATTGTCTTGGTGGAAAAGAACTTTTTTCTTGGCCAAATGAGGTCGTTTTTTCTTTCAAATCGTCATTGAATCGGTCCAATAAGTTGGCATAATATTCCCCATTGATTGTTCTTCCCTTTTGAAGGTAGTCAATGTGGATTATCCCGCGTGCATCCCAAAAAACAGTCGCCATAACTTTATTGGCTGACAAACCCACCTTGGCCTTCTTTGGCGCCGATTCACCCTTAGAAACCCACTGTTTTGACTGTTGTTTGTTCTCTGGTGTGTTGTGATGGATCCATGTTTCGTCCACGGTTACAAAACGGCGCAAAAACTCCTCCATATTGCGATTAAACAACGCCAAACCTTCCTGTGAAGTTGTTACACGATTGCGTTTGTGGTCGACTGTGAGCAAACGCGGCACCCATCTTGCGGAAAGCTTTCTCATGCCCAAGTGATCATTCAAAATTGAAACCACTGAGCCATGCGAGATCCCTACGGCTTCCACAATCTCTCGCACTCAACTGGGCGTCCAGGACGTTCGGCATCTTCAGTGCTTTTACGGCCACAACGAAATTCAGTAAACCACTTTTTTACCATTGAAATCGATGGTGCAGAGTCCCCATAGTATTTATCAAGCTTAGCCTTGGTCTCGGTAATGGTTTTTTTTCGCAAGAAATAATGCTTAATAAGCACACGAAATTCACTTTTTTCCATTTTCTCCTCAAATTAGTGAGTAGTCTGATAAAAATAGCTGTCAAACACAAACTAACTGACGCAGCAAGTTTAAATTTTGACAGGAGTCAACTGACAAATGCCTGTTGACAGGAGCAGTGTTGCTGTTTCAGTAAAGAAGTCAGAAATTCAAAAATGCACGGAATTATTGACCCGCCCTCGTATGAGCGGAATTTTTCTAGTTTATTTTTGTCTCCCAAATCTATCATCTAAATATTTACGAAATCTTAGCTAACGTTTCCTATTCCTTGTGTAACTCAGATGATTCTGTTCCAATTTTTTTCTAATTTTCGTTAAATATGTGGAATGTTAATAGATTTCGATTAGTATTGCAAGAATGATCGAAAGAGCCCCCTTTTCTTATAAAAAAACAATTGCATTTTCTGTATTTTGTTTTTAATAACTTCAAAAGTCATCGAGGGAATTTAGTCAAAATCTTATAACCGTGATTTGGCATGAAGATGCATCATCTGCCAGAATATTCATTCGCGAGTTATCGTGGGCCAAAAAAATTTACACATACGAATGTACATACTCCAACACATACATACGTAAACATTTTTTTGAAAAGGTGTCTGAAAAGATTATAGACACCTTAAAACGTAAAGAAATCACCAAACTTTCATGTTCGAAGTGAATGCAAGAACTTAAACTTAACTTGGCTATTCCGGGAACTTTTTGAATACCGCGGTATTTCCATATAACCAAAAAGATTACTTCCAATGGATCATCGCGTACCATTTCACAGCTCTGACATAAATAACAAGATCCAATGGATTTTTCATCTCTAAAGAAATGACCTATTTCATGGATAATAATTTAGAAAAAAAAAAGTACAACAATCACTTGAAACCACATTTTCTTCATTCAAAATGTATTTTCTTTTATTTCTTTGCTTTAGTTTTTGTTTTTGCCAACTTATGAAACTATTTTTGTTTTTTTAAAAGTACATTCAAATATATTTACCCATCTAATAATTATAATAATGTAGTCGTCATAATAATATTTTGTTTTGTTTTGGTTTTTCTTTTTTTTTTGTTTTAAATATAAATCACCAGTATTTTCACATCTTGCTTTTGTGTTTTTTTTTTTCTCGCGTTTCTTTGTTTTAAGTTTTTGTTTTAAAATTAATTTTTTACACAATTTTTGATAATATTAAATTATTTTAAAATTGCATTCTTAAAATTATAATTAAATTCTCAGCTACACATTTAGTAAAAGCCGACGATCTTTCCTTAATAACTAAATAATATTAGAGAAATATTTTTTTTTATAAATTTTGCATATTTATTTACAATTTACATTTAAAAAAAAAAAAAAAAAAAACATTTGTATCGTCTATCATATTTCTAAATTTGTATTTTTTGTTCTTTTATTTTATTTTTATTTTTTTAATTGTGAATAAAAATTTTTTTGGAAGGATGTTTAAGTAGTAACGTTCTGGTGAATAGAGGATGTCCTGTTTTGATAATGACGAAATGGATTAAGTGATTAAAAGAAAAAATTGCTCCAGGAAAAATGTTATTAAGCTCGAATGGGCTTTGGATCATTTTTAATCCTTAAATGTGGAAACAATCCAGACAGCAAAAATGTGATACTAAGTAGTAGGTCGTGATCCTTGCGAAAATTTCGGCGATCAGAAACATTTTCTTAAGAGCTTTTGCATGATTTGTCCCATTCGTTTTTGATAATCATTTTTCCATTGAGTGCTATTTATCTGGGCTATTGTAATTACGGTAAATTATCTTATATCTAATTGGTGTTATTAAGAGGAAGTTAACAGACAACTAATTGCATTACATTTAATTTATAAGTATCCGATTATAGCTATATTTACAAAGTTTTGTGTAAACCAATGAACACTGATATTATTGTTGATTTTGGGCTATTTTGTGCTATGTAATTATTTTCTTTATTATTATAATTCTCTTTGTTATCTTGGTTTTGGTTTGGAATTCAAATAAAAAATAAATGAAACCAAATAAAAAGCATGACAATCGGAAGACTTTTCCAACTTCCACTCGTCAGTGATTTTTTTCTATTTTAAATAAAATTAAAACTTTATCTAGTCCAGAGACTTGAGCCTTTTCTGTCCTTAAAGAGCTTTCAGTTCGATCAAATTTTTGCCTAAAATCAAATGAAAAATCGCTTGTTCACACGGCCATTACTCGTAACTGATGGATGCCGAGACATTCGTTATTTTTCAGTCGAGTAAAGCTAAATAAATAAAAAATATTGCCTTCCGGTTGTAGACTTTAGAATATTTACAGTGGAACATATCTATCACCTTTTAGAAATTCGATAGGACGATAGTCAACGAAAAATCATCTGGCTGCCCTTGGTCATGCCCGTCCATCAAAAAAATATTGGCTTAGTGACTGCCAATGTCGGTGAGAGTTCTGGTACATCGCCCCCGTTCGCAGCAACTGGCAATTTAGGCAAGCGGTTTGCTAAGAATTTTAAAGAAAGACTTCCCCAGCATCCTTATAAAGTTAAATTGCCTCAAAGACGTAATCTAGGTAACCATGCGCAACGCCGTGCTTTTGTCAACTAGGTGTTATTACGTCAAGGACTGGTTGGTGGTTTTGATTTAGTGATGAGATGCACTTCTATACTAGAATGGGTACGCAAACACACAACACTGGTGGATTTAGATGCTGATCTTAAAATCAATTCATATCTATCATTATTGATAAATCGGGGTAAACATAAGCACCTTAATCTTTTGGTAAAAGCCCGAAGTATAGCTTCTTTTATATACCAAATCATTTTTATAGGTCCTAAGGTGTGGACCTAAGATTTATAATCTCTGGGCTTCTACAGAAATCCATTCAATTTCAATTTTAAGTAATTTGTTGCAATTATTATGGTACATTAAGATATAGATTTTTTATAGTAGTTACATATTGTAGATTTAACAAAATTCAGCATTAAAAAATAAATAAACAAACAGATAAAAGAATTTAAAACTAATATTATAATTATTAAAGAGAGAAGGGACAGCTTGTGATTTATACATCCCTATGAACGTTTAAGGGATCTATGTTTTTAAAACAGTCTCTCTATACGAAGGGTAGAGAAATGCCAAAGGACTGCACTTTTAAAGCGTGTGACATTAGAAATAGTTCTTACAGTTATTGGTAGAGAGTTCCAAACTGTGATAGCGTGAATAAAAAATAAACGCGGTGAATTAAGGTAACGATGATGAACCACCTTGATCAAAAAGTTGTGGTATGTTATTTTTATTAAAGTAGATCCCTCAAAGTGAACCAGAAAAATTAAGTTTTTCGTACAAATACACAAGGGACTTATCTTTTGTAATTCTAAATTCTATTCCTGGCGTCAGTGTAGTATTATATTTGAGGCACATTCCTAGCAAGCACTTTTGGTTGTATGGTATGCTCAAATCCTGACAATTTGCAATTAATGACAAAACCCAGACTAGTAATAATGTTAACAATTTTGAGTTTATTGGCAGAGACTAGGACATCTGGTAAGGTGCTAACGGATAAGGTTTTATTGAAAATAGGAATAACCTGATGCTTATTTGGATTAAAAAGCAATCCATTGTTTGAAGACCCAGATTACTAACCAGTTCACCTATATTTTTAATTGGCTTTGCGGCGTGTAGCTGGAAATCATCGGCATAAAGGTGAACAGAGAAGTGTTTGCAAATATAAGGAAGGAACTTGATATACGATTTCAAGGCATTCTTTATCATAAGCTTTTGAAAAACGAATCATGCAAAGAAGCGTGACATAACCTCTATTATAAAACTGTGGCTATTTCTTCCAAAATGTTGACCGTTGCAGTGGAACAGCTGTGGTTAGACCTGGATCAGCTGTTTGGCATTTAATTTCTCAAAGACTTTTGATAGACAGAATAAAGTGCTTATAAATAGGCAACAGGTAGAACTCGGGCAGTTTGGTTAAGTTGGACACTATAAATTTGAGGACTAGCTTAATAAATCGCATATTTAACCCCTCTTCACAAATAGCGTTTGATTTCCAGTCATAGTTTGTATTTCGAAGTCACTTGCAGAGTGATTTAGACTTTCAGATAGATCAAAACTAAAACTTTGAGATATGCTTTAAGGGAATAAACAAGCTATACTGTAACCCACATCATACTTCAACATATAATAAAAATATTGTTTCTATATTCCGCATTTGCTTAACTCTTTGGTGGTACCGTTTTGTGATGCTTTTCTTCACGTGGTATTGGGCCTCTTTCTGGAACTTGTCTAAAATAGTTTTTAACACGTAATGTTATTTTCAGGGTCTTATACGAGGTCTGTTTAAAAAGTATGACGACCACAGCATCACTCAGTCGCCGCCACGGCAGTCGTCGGATTTCATTTTGGGAGGGAATGGCAAAAAAAAATTCAACAAAAAGTTACTGCATCAAATTTTGTTTATTCTCAGGTAGAAACAATTTCCAAAATTAAAAAAGTGTTTGGGGATAAACCAATGCGCAAACACAAAGGAGTGTTAAACCGCTTCAAAGATGACTGCTCATAAGTGGACCATCTGGTTGGCCCTCAACATCCAAAAATGCCCCACATGGCACTACTATCACCAACGAGTACTACCGAGATGTTTTGCGTCACCTTCATGATGCAGTTAGCAAACGCCCGGACTGTGGCATTCTTCACACATGATTCGGTATTTCTTAGCCAAACACAACCACACCTCTGGTTCGCCAATCTAACCTCAAAATGAAGATGGCGTATGCTTTGAAAAGTACTCACCAAAATTTCACTGACTTCAATCACTCAAGTTCACAAATTGGTTCTAAAGAATCGTCGAATTAAGGTTTCTTGAGATTACAGAGGCTGTGAACTTGTCCAAAGAACGTGTTTGTCACACATTGAATCAAGATTAGGCGTGGGAAAGCTAACCGCGCGTTTTTTCACCCCGGACCAAAAACGTGTTTGAATGAACATTTCCAACGCTCTGTTCTCACTGTTTAGGCATAATAAAGGAGTGTTTTAGCGGCGATTAATTGTTGTAGATGAAACTTGCATATAGCATTCATTATACACGAGAAACAAAAAACTGTTAAAACAATTGACTGCGAAAAAGTAATTGACTCCAAAGAGGCAAAGGCTGTTACTTTAGCTGGGAAAGTGTCGGCTTTGACTGGGATAGTCATGGAGTTTTCATAATCGATTATCTTGAAACAGGAGATACCATAATATAATTTGTTGCAAGACAATGCACCGTCTCACACCTCAGCGGCTACTATAGCGAAAATCTCCGAATTACGGTTTGAACTGCTTGTACATACTCCTTAGTCACCAGATATAGTCCCAAGCGAAATTTTTTTGTTCCTAGGCTAAAAGTTGCGCTCGGAGGATAGAGATTTTCATCGAATTAGGAGGCCATCACTAATTCGCTAAATTCACTAAACAACTACTTTGTAGAGAAAGATGCCAAGTACTATTTGGACGGGTTGAGGGATTTGAGCATCACTGCGATGAGTGTATAGATTTACAAGGAGACAAATCTTTCAGACAACCCTCGTATATTGTATTGAAGTTCTTGAAACTATGCGATTCTTATCTTGAGAACCTAAAAAAAAAAAAAACTATTATTAAATGCCTCCCCGAAAAAATTGTGGGGTAATTTAGGAAAAATTGTAGCCTTGATCCTTACCAGTTAGATGACTATTTTCTTAATCCAGAACCCAATAGAGTGAATTTAAATACCTCCACATCTCGTCTCGGAGGGAAAGGCTGCTTAATGCGAAATTGAAACCAAACCTCTGTGGATGAGAATGAAATCCCGATTCGGATTATCAAATTAATTTTACCACTTACTTGCAATCACCTAACACATATTATCATGGAAAATTGTTACAGTTCTTCCTATTACAAAAAAAAATCTCCATCCAATTACCATCCTTACATAGCCGTCAAACATTCTTGAAAAAATGTTAGCAAACCAGATACCAAACTATCTAAAAACACATCAAATGTTTTATCGTCAACAGTCTGGTTCTAGAGCTGATCATGGCTCGTAAAACCCTATGGGAAACCTGCTCAAAGGAATCATAACCAATTTTAATCCTGGAAATGTACCATTTATCTGTTAGCTATTTCAAGAGCATTTAATAAAGGAAGTCATAATGCTTTATGTTGAAACTTAAGATTTTTTTGGATTTAGTGAAGGGGCAGTATCCTTCAGCTATTAAGCTCTCGGTCAAGCCGTGCCATAGGGATCTATACTTGGTCCGATTTTGTTCTGCATACTTATTAATGACTCGCCCTCAATATGCAACTATAGCCATAATGTACAGATTCATGCATCAAAACTTGTCTATAAACTTAACGACCTGGCGATTCTTTTAAACAAGGTTGTATAAATATGGAACAACCGCACTGGGTTACAGAACTCGACTTATTGAAGGCGGCTTTTAAAGAAATAAAAATTGCTAAAATTTTGTCTATGTATAATTAAGCTTAGAAACTGTCAATCTGGTAGACGGCCTTTTGCGAAACCTTATTAAACTTAAGAAACAAAAACATTAATTGTATAAGTATTTAATTATATGAATTCAAATAAAGTTTTCATAATTAAAGTAACTAACTATCCACAATACACTCAGCGAAATTTAATTAAAGGCAAATGCACTTTTGTCCAGAAAATGTGTTCGTAGTGTAAATGCACATCTATGTCCAATTCTTTTCTTTTGGTTTTGCTTTGTGTCCTTCCTTCAACGTATGTTTTGCAAATACCGTTATTCCTGCTTAGAGAATTTCAACATCTGTTGTTTTGTCACTAATTAAAAGCAGTCGTGTTTATGCTGAAAAGCTGTGAGTTGGAAACGAAATCAGGGTTTTTTTGGTGATTACAATTGAAAATATTTTTTTCGATGATTGTTGGCCGCAAGTCAGAATGGGAAAAGGGAAAACGCTCTCGGATGGGGAAATCGCCAAAATCCATGCGTATAAGGATACCGGTATGTCCAATCGCCAAATTTCCATTAAATTAAATCGATTGGCTTCCGCAATCGATAATTTTATTAAATTGTTAAGTAATTACAACGCGAACCGGATAAATAAAAACAATCAACAAATTCACCAATGCAGAAATCGGCCATTATCCGAGCTGGGTTACAAAAAAATCCTACTGCTTCCAAAATTATTTCAGATTTAAAGTTGCCGATATCTAAACAAATTTTAGCCGGCAGTAATCGACTGGTTTGGAAAAAAAATGAAGTCAAAACCAGCTCTTACAGAAGCACATAAAATTGACCGAATACACTTTGCCACAAAGAACACATGACATGGCCTAAACAATGGAAAAGCGTGATCTTTTCGGAAAAAAAGTTTAAGTGGTGGGCCAGACGGTTTTAATTATTATTGGCATGATATAAAAAGTCCTGAGGGCTTCTCCACTGTGGAGGTGGATCTTTGATAGTCTGGACTGCTTTTAGCTATCATTGCAGGAATCCAATATGCAAAATTTCTGGCCGAATGAAATCAGAAAATTATATTATAGTACTCTGTTGGAAGATGTTTTGTTAGACTTTTTGGATCATCAGCCGGATTCAAATACAATTTTCCAGCAAAATAATGCTGCCATTCATGTATCGCAGGCCAGTCGTTAGTGGTTTTCAGACAAAGAAATTCAACTTTTAGAGTGGCCAGCACGTTCACCGGACTTAAACCCGATCGAAAACATGTGGGGAAATCTGTCTCGTCGTGTTTATGTTGGCGGGCGCAAATTAGGTTCGGTGGAGGATTTACATAAGGCCGTTACAACGGAATGGGCTCTAATTGTGCCAAAATTATGCCTCTCCCTACATCAACTTCAGGGAATAATGTTGACTTCAGGCCAATTGTAATTTTGCCTTTTATAAGCAAAGCAAATTGATAGCGAAACAAATCAAAACATTTCTTGATGAAGAGCATCTGATAACAGAGTTTCAGTCGGGTTTTAGGAATAAGCATAGGTATACTTCGGCAGCTTTAAAAGTAAGTGAAGATATTAGATCAGGGTTTGACTCAGATCTCAGTAACGTTAGCTGTTTTTTTAGATTTCTCGAAAGCCTTTGACTCTGTAAATCATAAAATCTTATTGCACAAACTAAAAAGTCAATTCGGCTTTGAAGAATCTGTGTGTAAGCTAATAACATCATAGCTTTGCAATCGTATGCAAATTGTATACTGTGGATCTAAGTCTTCGCATTGCCTAATCGTTCCCTCGGGTGTACCTCAAGGTTCTGTTTTGGGTCCCCTTCTGTTTTCACTTTTCATCAATGACATCTTGAAATGTATTTCAAATTGCAAATACCACATTTATGCGGATGATGTCCAGATATATAATCAATTTTAGCAGTCGAATGAAAAAGATGAAATTACAGCGGTAAATATTGATTTGAATGCTATTTTCATGTGGTCACAACAAAGTTGGTTTTGAAGCTAAATTCCTCAAAAACGAAAGCCCTTAAATTCGACACTTCAGTGGTACATACCACCTTGATCAAAAAGTTTCCAGGGGACACTACCGTGTGCCGCACCCATTGTTCCGATTTGAGTTTTGTTATTTTGTTAAGTTGGCAAATCTGTTGTTGACATTTCCTCTAAATCTTAGCGTCATAGCTGTGTGTGTTCGCGATTTTTTACAATTTTAGAAACGGATTTGAATTTGCAACAACGAGCTTTATTAAATTTTGCTTAAAAAACGGATTTAATGGTGCGCGAACCTTGGAAATGTTAGAAAAGCGTTTCGGCAACGATTCTCTAAAGAAAACAGTCGTTTACCAGTGGCACGAGCGGTTCAAAAGTGGTCGTGGGTCAATCGAAAATGATAAACGCAGTGGCAGACCATCGACATCGAAAACCGACGAAAACATTGATGAAGTAAAAGAAATGTTGATCAATAACCGCAAATTAACCATCAGAAAGATAGCGGAGGACTTGAACATTGCCTATGGATCCGTCCAAGACATTTTGGTTAATGATTTGAGTTTCCGTCGTGTAGCAGCAAAATTGGTGCCAAAAGACCTCAATTTTATGCAAAACAGAGACCGTGTTGACGTCGCAAAAGAGATGATTTGCGAGGCTGAATCCGATCTCACATTCATCGAAAGGATTATTACTGGAGACGAGACGTGGGTTTATGAGTACGACATGTAATCCAGACATCAGGCAAGTGAATGGCGTTCGCCAAATGAGCCGAGACCAAAAAACCACGTCGTTTTCAGTCAAAAAAGAAGGCAATGCTCACGGTTTTCATGGATTACAACGGTGTAGTGCATCATGAATTTTTGCCAGAAGACCAGACAGTAAACAAAGAGTATGATTTGGGTGTTATGAGACGTTTGCGTGAAGCAATTCGCCGAAAGAGACCAGAATTGTGGGCAGAAAACTCGTGGATTTTTCACCATGATAACGCACCGTCGCACAGTGCCATCATTATTCGTAATTTTTTAACGAAAAATGCAACAAATACCATCCAACAGCCACATAATTCACCTAATTTGGCTCCCTGTGACTTCTTTCTGTTCAATCGAGTTAAAAATTTACTACGGGGAACGCGTTTCAGCAGCCCAGCAGCCGAGAGGAAGTAATGGGAAAATCGCAGGAAGCACTAACGGACTTTTTTTTTTTAAGAACTTAACACTCAAGAGGGTATTACTACTCTTAAAATGCCGGAGCACGTGTTAAGTTTTTCGGAAAATTGGATAGAGAGAGAGAGAAAGATTTTTGGGCTCAGTGGTTATTTCGTTCCGTGGGTGGCATCCAACATTAACGGGGAGACTAAATTACTGGTGTAAAAAAAAGTCATTCGGTCACAGCTGGTATTAAACCCCGAACCGTCCGACACACTACCACTTGAGCCACTGCCACCCGAAAACCGAACATAAAAAATGTTTCGAGGATTGGATCAAGCGCTGGCATAAGTGTGTTGCAGTCGATGGGGATTACTTTGAAGGGGACAATATAGATTTAGATGAATAAACTTGTGTTTTTAATTTTCTGAATAGATTCCGGGAACTTTTTGATGGTATTAATAATTATCCAAGTAAAGTCGTAAACAAGTTTAAAAACTTAAGTATTTATTTCAATGGTCAGCTAGGTTGGCCTGATCACGTGAATCACATTGTGTCTAAAATTTATGGCATTCTTCGTGGCTTGAGTCCGACCAGACGATATTTACAGCCAGAGATTAAGAGGAAACGTATTAAAGCGTATGTTTTACCCTTAATAATATATGGGTGTGAAATCTTCTCAGATTTGGAGTCGGACTTGGCTAGAAAACTTAATGTCGTCTTTAACAGCTGCACTAGATATATATTTAACCCTACAATCCTTTTTAAACCATAGAACACCTCTAACCCTTTTTATGATCATTCATGACAAATCACCCAATTATTTGAAATGTATGATCCAGTTTGTACGCTCCCAAAGACCTTTCCAATTAATTCCTCCAAGATATAAATATTCAGTGACTAGTCGACAATTTTTTGTGTATGCTGTTCAATAGTGGAACCGTCTTCCCCGACACCTAAGAACAATGAACACAGTACAGCAATTTAAAAATCATCTTTTAAATTTTCTTGCAAACAGCAACATTTGATACGAAGTCCATATTTTCCTTTTTTCTGTCCCATCCTTTTCTTATATCTTAGCATTTAAGATTTATCAATAAATATTGTATAGTATTTAAATTTAGTACTTATTTGCCTGTGCAAACTAAAATGTTTAAAACTTATCTGTACAGAGATAAATTAAAATTAAAATTAAAATTTATTCCAGCTCAGGAGTTCAAAAACGTGCTTAATTCGATGCCATGTGGGATTTTCAAACTTATAACCAAATCTGGCGGTTGGACTCACTATTAATTTAGACTTTTACGTTATTTGTTATACTGAATTTCTTGTTTTTACTTTACCTTGCCTTTAATCAAATTTCGCAGTATAACTTGAGTTTTTTTTTTTTGTTTAACTAAGTAAATATATGTTTATTTGTTTTAGTTAATCTGCTTAAATAAATCATTTGTTTGTATTCAATAAGTTTGCTAATAGTATTATACTTAATTCAACTTTGTTTTTAATATTTCAAAGGAAAATAAGTTGCCTTGAAATTCTTATAAAAACATCACATGCATTCAATGTGGTACTCAATAATTCTGTTATCTTTAAGTTCAAAATATTTTTTTTTTTTGTTCCAAATGAGTAATGGTCGTCTGTATGAAGCAAAAGCTGTGCAAAGTTTTTGCTAAGCCTTAAACTGAGCTTAATGAAACGGCATATTTCGTCACAGTTCCTTTTATAGTGTGGATTGAGTGCGAAGTTCTTATAAAAACAGTAAAGTTATTTGTGAAACATTCGTCAATTGGAGCAACAAATTCAATTTTATATTATTAACGGTAGTTGCCAAAAAAGTAAGATAGAAATGCAACAGTTTTTGATAAGATTTTTTTTCGGAAACAGCTTTTCAGATTTGTTCATTGACAATGCCCCAGCGAAAGCTTTTATCGGACGAAGAGAAAGGAAAAATAACCGCATATAATGATTCCGGGCTTTCATTGAGAGAAATTGCAAAAAGAGTCAACCGGTCTCATACCGTTATTCGCAACTTTTTAAGTTTGGCTGAAAATAAGCCCCCGCCAAAAATCGTTTATTTTTAGAGAAATAAGAAAGGACGCAAACACAAACAGATCTTCAGCTTTACAAACAGTAAAAAAATACAAACTTCCGATTGGAAAACGTCAGGTCCAGCACATTTTTAAAGCAGATAAGAATATTTGCTACAAGAAACCGATGAAAAAAACCTCTGCTGTCTGCCAGACACAAATCTGCTAGGTTAGATTTTGCGAAAAAATATATGTAATGGACAGAAGAATGAAGAAAGATTGTTTTTAGTGACGAGAAAAAATTTAACCTTGATGGACTCGACAGTTTCCCCATGAATGAAGGAGGTTGTAAAATTCAGCCGTAATTTTGGAGGCGGTATTGTTATGATTTGGGCTGGTTTCTGTACAACTGGTAAGAGGAAAATTGCATTTGTACCAACGAAAATGAATTCCCAGTAATATATTGAGCTACTGGAAGATGTAATGGTAGAAAGAAGTGAGGTATTAGCTGGAGTTGACTTCATATTTCAACAATATAATGCTGCCGTTCACACCGCACTGGTCGTCAAAGAGTAGTTTTCTCTTAAAAATATTGATGTTTTGGACTGGCCAGCAAAAATTCCTGACCTCAACCCGATCGAGAACATTATCTCGTCTGATATATGAAAACGGCCGGCGATAAGGACTGAAACGAATAAAATCTGTAAATTTTAATACGGGCTATACTTCCAATGCGTAAAAATTGCAATCCCATTTTGTACCCAAATTAGCCTGTATATTCTCTAGTTTCAGTTTGTTATTGATTTTAGTTCGGTGCGGTTTAAAATATTTATAAAATATGAGTCAAGAGGAACGCCGTAAAAAGATCATCGACAAATGGCTCGAAAATACTTCGCGTCCAAACCATTTCATCGCAGAAAATTTAAACATAGCACGCGGTACAGTGGATTCTGTTATTAAACGATATTTGGAGACGTTGACAGTTAAGCGAAAACAGAAAAGTGGAGCTAAAAGTGGAGCACATGATACAAATTTGGACAGGAAAATAGTGGGTACCATCGTAAAAAACCGGACTGATGCTGCTTGGAAATGCAATACCAACCAAACAATGGTACAAAGATCTAAAAAACGTAACGGTCTAAAAACACGAAAAAAACTAAAAATACCAAAACTTACTGAAAAGCAAAAAAAAAGTCATAAAAACACGAGCCCGAAAGCTATACGAGTTGATCGGCAACAAGAAAGCGTGCTTGGTTTTGGATGACGGAACTTATGTCAAAGCCGACTTTACTACTCTTCCAGGTGCGCAGTTTTACAACTCGTTTGAAGCTGAGATTCTTCCGCAATCAACAACATCGATTGGGATGGAAAAACTCGGGTCAAAATATCTCGTTTGGCAGGCCATTTGCCAATGTGGACACAGAAGCTCATCGTTTGTTACAACGGGAACAATTAACGGAGAAGTGTACATTGACGAGTGCTTTAAAAAAGGTTGATTCCTTTCTTAAACAAACACGAGGGTTCAACATTATTTTGGCCAGATTTAGCTTCAGCTCACTATGCTCATGCGACGTTGAGCTTTCTTGTTGCTAAAAATGTCGACTTTATCTCAACAGACATGAATCCACCCAATGTTCCACAGTGCCGTCCCATTGAAAGGTATTGGGCTTTGATCAAAGCTAAATTGATTAAAAGTGAGCAGTGCGCAAAGGACGTAAAAGATTTTAGTGCTAAATGGCAAAGAGCGTCCAAAAAGAACACGAATGTAACTGTCACCAACCTTATGAAGGACATTCGAAAAAGTTGAGGAAAGAATGGGAAACCAAATATTTTTTTTTGTTTTTTGTAATTGTGAATGAATTTAATAAAAACAGAGTTTTTTAAGCAAATAAAAAAAATTTACATGAATTATGAAAATATTTTCTTTTTTTACTTTGAAGTTTCCAAATTTTGTTCGTTTCAGTCCGTATAATACCGTTGAAGAACTTAAAGGAAGCTATAAAGCTCGCGTGGACTCTATTTCAAATACCACCCTCCAGAACTTAATTGAAACCAAGAGGGTATTCGAAAGAGTAACTAAAAATGGAGGTTCTACCCATTACACTGGGCAACAATGAAAAATACTCGGACATACTGAATAGCGTTTCTAATACTACTCGACCTGTAGATAACGGGAAAATTAATATTTTGCTCAGGTCACGTACAGCAACCTAACGGCACACACTTTTACATCTTTATCGAACGAGGTCAGTTCTAATAGCATCGCACATCGTTTAAATCGGTTTTTCTGTTAGTAATAATAAAAAATAAACTAATTTGCGTAAGAAGAATATTAGAAGTGCATTAAAGTGATAAAATGCCACGATCTTGTGTTAATTGTCCAGATTTATTCTGCTATATTTGTGGAGAATTTACACCAAGTTTCCGAAAAAAGAAAATAACACCATTTAGTGCAAAGTGTTACTTTTCTTATTTTTAATTTAAAATAAACCATCAGGATAAACTCTGGGCACCACACATTTGCTGCCTTAGCTGTCACCGACAGCCAACTGGTTGGTTTAACGGGTCATTTTATGCAATGTCTTTTGGAATGCCTATGATATGGAGAGAGCCCCAGAGTCACACGGATTGTTACTTTTGTTGCACCAATGCGAAGGGATTTTCTGGAAGATCAAAGCCTTCCATAAAATATGCAGATGCCTCTTCTGTAACATACAGAAATTCTGCCAGTTCCAAAGCCACCTTCCGGAGGCCTTTCGGACACAGAAATAAGTTCGTCATATTGTCCAGAAGAAATCATGGATGATCCCGAATTTGAGCTCCCTACATCCTCTCATCTCATCAGTCAGATTGACCTCGTCAGAGACTTGGATTTGTCAAAACAAAAGTCTGATATACTGAGCTCAAGATTAAAGCAGTGGAATCTGCTCAAGCCTGAGGTAAAAATTACAGAGTACCGCACGCGACAAAGTGAATTTGTTCCTTATTTTTCGAAAGCCGATAACTTAGTGTATTGTAATGATATTAATGGCTTAATGCTGTCACACTGGGTTATAAGCACAAAACCGAAGAATGGCGGCTATTCATCGACGCATCAAAGGCTAGTTTGAAAGCTGTATTGCTTCATAATGGTAATAAGTTTCTTTCAGTACCTCTAGCGCATGGTGTGAATTTAAAAGAAACCTACGATGTTATGAAATTTATATTGGAAAAAATTGAATATAAAAAATATAATTGGTCGATATGTTCGGATTTAAAAGTTGTTGCTCTACTTCTTGGACTACAACTAGGTTACACCAAATTTTGTTATTTTTTATGTGAATCTGATAGTAGAGCACGATCGGAGCACTTTGTGAGAGTAGATTGGCCTATAAGAACAAACTTTATTTGTGGAGAAAAAAATATAAGGAATCCTTCATTGATCGAACCACAGAGTGTTATTCTACCATCATTACATATCAAATTGGGTCTTATAAAAAACTTTGTAAAGACGATGAAGAAAGACCAACCTGGTTTCAATTTTTTGAAACAAAAGTTACCAGCACTAAGCGAAGCAAAAATTAAAGAAGGTATTTTTGTGGGTCCAGACATTAGAAAGCTTATAAAAGATCCAGCTTTCATTTCTACTCTGGATTCATTAGAAAAACAGGCCTGGTGTTCATTTGTGAAAGTAGCAGAAAACTTCCTAGGTAACAATAAGACTCCAGGTTATGCAGATGATGTAAAGAAAATGCTGGATGCTTATCATAAAATGGGATGCAACATGTCGCTAAAACTGCATTTTCTGCATTCTCATCTCAATTTCTTTCCTGAAAATATGGGTGATGTAAGCGATGAGCACGGCGAGAGATTCCACCAAGACATTGCTGCAATAGAGCAACGGTAACAAGGAAAGTGGGAGCCATCAATGTTGGCAGATTACTGCTGATCGCTTATAAGAGAAACTCCGAGGTGTTCTTATAAACAGAATGCAGATGCTTCCAAAAAAAAAACAACAAAATTTTACAAGAAATAACATTTTTCGGTAATATTTTTGGTTAAATTCTTAAATTCAAAAAAGCGTTTTCTCACAAAATCCCGATGTGACCTGGCTATTTTATATAGTTTTCCTGATTCTATAAACTCCAACGATTACGAATCACATAATTTTATCTTCGAGTAAAAAATAAATATTTTTTTTGTTGACCAGTGTTATTAAAAGTATCATTTAAAAAAATAAACGCTCTTAAAATCAATTAAGTACAAGTGCTTTTATAAGAATTTCGCTGCTATTTTCATAAATTTTTATAGATTTGATGTAATTATAATTAAACTGAACATTTTTTTTTATTCTTCAAGCAGCCTTGAGTATCAATGATTGTGTACGATTTTCTAAAAAAACAAAAAAAAAAAGATAAAAGTTATGGCGTTTTTATAAGAATTTCGCGCAGTGTATTATATTTTTGCGACACTATTTTCATTTAGGATTGCAGTTTGGTTGCATATATTTTTGCCAACACTGTACTCGTTGCATCCATATTTGTACGGCACTGTGTACGAAAAAAGATTATCTAATGAATCTAAGGCCAAAAGGAAAAAAAAAAACGAGCGCTTTTCTTTTTTTCAATTTATATTGAAGTAATTTCGTTTTGTGTATATTTTGTTTTGTTTTTTTTATTTCATTTCTTCATATCTTTTAGAGTTCTAAATAAAATGAAAAATATATATAGACAGATTTTATATTGTAATAACTAGATAATTATAAATATTTGTTTTTTGTATTCCTTTTTTTTTTGTTTTGAATTTTTTTCTTTAAAGACTTCAATATAACTTAGTTTATGGTATATTTAAATTTAAATAGATATATAAAAAATAATAATATGGTATATAGAAAATAAAAACAAAGAAATCATATATCTTTATGCGTGTGTATGTGATTGGATGAATAACTTCTTTTTGCTAATTGCTTTTAGTTGGTCTCTTATTAAGCTGCTTCCTTTCTAGTTTAAGGGGCGGACAAGTAAGAGAAACCTTAACATTGATTTAAGAAAAGAAAGAAGGGAACAAATTTAAAAAGAAAAAAAAAAACACGATTTCTCTTTTCTTTCAAGTCAAATGTACAGATTTTTTACTTAAGAGTTCTATACTTGTTTTATTTATTTTTGTTTGTTTGTTTTATATGTGTATACTTTTGCCTTTGCTAATGCTTCTAATTGTTTGAGTTAAGATTTATTGTTTTGTTACTTTATTTTCTCATTATATAACTTAATGTACAATCGTTTGCTCCAGTTTACTTCTTTTAATTTTTTTTTTGTATAAAAAACACCAATAATTATTTCTCTCTTTTTATACCTAGCGTAATGTATTTTATTTTTTTTTTGTTTTGTTTTTTTATCTTAAATTTATAACTCGTTTTATTATATTTTTATAGTTTTGTTAAAATGTAACAGCGATTTTTATTTTCTTTTGGATTTCACTTAATTTTTGTTTTTTTTTTTTTTTTTGTATATTTTTTACAACTTTAAATATATAAACTTTATTTGTAATTTTAGTTTTAGGTTTGTTTTCTGTTAGTTATATAATTTACATTGTTTGCGTGTGGGTTTTTTTGTTTTGTGTAGTATTTTTATTTTGTGTGTGTTTTGTTTTGTGTTTGTTCATCGCTTAAAAATAATTTAGATTGTTTATTTAGTAAATTTGCTCTAAACATAGTTTTTTTCTTATTTTTTTTTACATTTTCTTTTTCGATTTTAAGTAAAAAGTCTTCCTTTATACAAAAACAAAAAAAAAAAAAAAAGAAAGGAAAAGAAAGGATTTTTAACTTATTTATTATGTAGTAGGGATTTTGTTTTGTTTTGTTTTGTTTAATATGTAATCGTTTTTAACTTATACACACTCACCTATAAGTAGGATAATAGTTTGATTTTTCTTCTTTGTTTTTTTTTTTTAAATATAAAAATAAACTAAATGAATTCAAAGTGATTATTATTAGTTGTTTAGTTTTTGTTTTTCATTTTGATATAATTTCCACTTGATATCTCAAAAACAAATTTTGTTATTTTCTTAAGAATGTTTAAAAGAGTTTTTCTTTGATTTTAAGTGTTTTATGTGTTGTGGGTGTTTTGCGGTAGATGGGGTTACCTGTAGGGAAAATTATTACGAGTAATCAGCATCACTGTAGTCATCTTCATCGTCGTCAGAGGAGACGATTTTTCGTTTTTTCCGTTTACTACGAACGGGCTGTTTGCGTGTAGATGACTTTGCTAATCGCGTACTCCGAGATGTTGGTGTTACAGGTATATCCTAAAAGATTTTTAAAAAAAATTATTAACTTAATAAAAGACTAAACCAACTATTAGGCGGAGTATAACAGAACGTAGAAAAGAGTATCACCAAGAGAAGATACTAGAACACAATTGCTCACAGATAGCGTCATTACATAATTAAATAAGTAAATTCCCTACATCGTTTGCTCTTTGTAGCTGGGTGCTGCACGCTTAGAATAGGCATGGAAAGGCGTCAGCATTTGCTGTTACTACGGCTTTACATTAATTGAGGGGGATAACTCCTGGTAGCCCACGGATACTGATCTCGTTCAACCGAACTGGACTTGCCGTATTTTTAAATCAACATAGTTGAGAAGGAGGAAATCCCAACACTTTATTGCCCTCTCAAAAATACTCAATACAGCGATTTGCTCTGTCTAAAAGCATGCCGAATGAGTGTTTTAGATCGTCGGCCGAGATGTCTCCAGGATGTCGGCATAAGCCTTTGGATGGCCTCTACGTCCACAAAACGTTTTTCTATCATCAGTAAATGTACTTTTTCGAAAAGGTAAAACTCGCACGGTGCCAAGTCAGGCGAATACGGGGAGTGGTTGACAGTTAAAATACGATTTTCAGCCAAAAAAAACGGGCGCAAGTGTCGATTGATGAGATTTTTTTTTTAATTTTTTATAATGTTTGTGAAGCGCGGGTGAAGAAAATATGGGGAGGAAGAAAGGACAGGTACCGATGTACGTTGTTTTTAAATGTTTTTAAGTTATAACGACCAGGAAACACAGAGATCGGCACGGCATTCCATAAGCAAGTCGTACGGCTTAGGAAAGAATCACGATATTTTAGAGTACGTCCGAAAATGTGCTTGAGGGTATACTGATGAGCATTCATAGCGAGACGGGTGATACGGTTGAAAGTTTGAATGGGCGGAATGCTACGGGCGATTTCAATGGAGCACTGGTAGTGGAAATAGTGATAAAACAAAGTGAGATAGGAGACATCACGTCGGTGTTCCAGGGTGACAATTTATTAACTGATATTAGTATCACCTATGAGTTTTATCGCACGATTTTGAATCCTATCTAGGAGGTGCAGAGATGTTTTAGGAGCACCTGATCAGATGTGGGCATTGTACTCCAATTTTGAGCGGATGGACGATTTTATATATTGTGGCCAGATCAGAGGGGGTAGAATATTTCTTACATCGCTTGAGGAAACCTAGATATTTCGCAGCATTTTTGACGACATGGAATTTTTTTTTTTTATAATTTACGCGCGCCTAAGGGGTTATGAATACCCTTATACTGTTGCCAGGGCGCGGGCGGAAAGATAGAAGGAGGAGAAAGGAAAGTTTGTGATGTAGTGGTTTGAAACTCAGGTGTATTTGGTTTCGATATTGAGTCTCCAGGGGTGGGAGTCCGAATAGGACGGAGAGATTTTCTTCACTCGGAATGGTGAGGTTGTGAATTTTAACGGTTGTTTTGTGCTTAAAAAACCCTACAACAGCCAAATTCTACATGTCAGTGTTATGCCTTCACACGCAGATTTTTCTGACTGAGTTTTCAAATTACACAAATGAAAATTGTCGTGGCTAGGATTCGAACCTTGACCTTCCGAGTGAGAAGCGATAGTTAGTACCACTACACCACGGCCACCCATATATGGTCATTGCGACGTAAGTTGTCACTGACACACATACCGAGAATGGAAAGTTAATCGGTTTCGACGATGCAAGTGCCATTCATGGATAATGGCTGGGTATTTGAATTTCACTTTAGAGACATTGAGTTTTGGAAGCATTAAATTCCATTCGGTTGATAGTTCCCCAATTGGTTATGCTGTTAATATCGGAATTTAATGAGCTTAACATACGCTGCCGTTCCCGTTCTACAGCCGAAGACGTGAGTCCAGGAACGAATATGAAAAGCAGAGAGTACTGTCATCAGCAAAGGAATATATTGGATTAGAAGTAGCAGACAAGAGATCATTAATGAAAATTAAAAAGTGTCGGAGACAGAACGGTGTCCTGGGGCACACCAGCATTTATTTTATGAATATCAGACTTGAAACCGTCCAAGACAACTTGAATTGAACGTTCCGAAAGGTAATTTCTAATTCATTGAAGAAGAGAGTCATCGATCCCAAAAGCACGTATTTTCGACAAAAGAGCCTGATGCCAAACTCTGTCAAATGCCTTAGAAATATCAAGTGCAACTATCTTGCTTTCGCCAGATTGATGTACGCCTTGGTTCCACTTTTCGGTGAGATATCCCATCAGATAACCAGTGGGCCTGTTGCTACGAAAACCATATTGCCGGTCATTGAGAAGTTTTCGTGTTTCGAGATATTTCATGAGCGTTTCCATGACCTTGGCAAAAAGGGACGTAAGTGAAATGGGTCTGTAGGAGGAGAGAGATTAAGACTCGACTTTTTTAGGGATGGGCTGTACAATTGCTGTTTTCCATCTGCTCGGAAAGAGTCCTAAAGAGTAAGATTGATGAAAAAGCTTACGCAGTGGTTTTGCTAGCGAGGAAGAACACCTCTACAGAAGGGGAGATATACCATCTGGACCAGCGGATTTATGTATATTAAGATCTTTAAGTACTCTTCTTACTACACGAGTGCGAAAGTGCGTCCCGTTGAAGATTCGACGCACTCAAGTGTAGACGGGGACAAAGCACAATCTGGGAGTGTTGAGCTAGCAGCAAAGTGTGCGGCAAGCAGATTGGCCTTGTCCAAAGAGCAGACAGCTGGAATGTCATTGTAATAGCGCATTATGGTGCAACAAACACCAACTCTTTTTGGACAATGGCCTTGGAATCGTAAAAGCAAATCAATATTGTCTTCACTTTTGACTTCCCAAACGAGATTTTTTGGGTTTTGGCTCGTCTGGCGGCACTTCCACTCGGCACTTTGACTCTGGATGCCTGGATCATATTGAAAACACCACGTTTCATCACCACCTTCATGATGTCCTCCAAATGCTCTGAGCAATTTTTGCTGCAAGCAACTCCTTTTTGTACCGATGACACTAACCACATTGTCACTTCAATTTCGACAATACGTCAGTGAAGGATGTACCTTTTCGACGCATGTAATTTCCAATAGATGGCCTCACTAGAAATACATATTTTTAAAAAGTCTTGTTTACTTTGGAACGGACTTTGTATTGGATTGTCAAGAAAGAAATTTCAGTTTTCTATACAACGAGTAAACTTTAATCAATTACGTATTTCTAATTTCGCTCGATGACGTTCTGGCAACTTCATGATTTTGGGCAATTATAACTTCACTGGTGCAAGGTTTACCATTCAAATGTTTTGCAAACTTCGAAACAAATGAAAATCTGACTACCAAATATGTGTACGGTCTAGCCTTGTCATGTTGGAACAGAATTACCATGCGATTTTCCGATTCTGACCATTTTCCTACAATTGCTTCCTTCAGTTTCAGTTGTTGTTGACAATTAATATCTGAATTGATTGTTTGATTCATTGAAAGCAGCTCAAAATTATAATCCCACTAAGTTGACAAAATTACTCTATTTTGATGTAATTCAGCTTCAAATGTCGTTTGTGGTGGTATATCACACTAAGACCTTGATTGTTTCAGCCAATTGATGTTGTTGTGGACGACCCATTTTCCATCATCAGTGATGATCCATTTCGAGGAAGGATCAATTTTATTGCGTTTGAGATGCATATCGCAAATATTGATTCTTTGTGTTAAGCGAATCAAGTATTTAGCTTTTTTAAAAGTCCAAAATGTTTTAAGTAAATGTTATTCAACTGTAGTGCGTAATGCATCTAACCTCTGTGCAATCTTTCGCAGAGTCATATAACGATCTATTTCAATTACGACTTTGATTTGGTCATCATCAACTTTAGTTGGTCTGCCAGTATGATAGTCAGCTTTGAGTAAAAACCTCCGATACGTGCGTTCTGTTTAGCAGTCAACACCATAAACTTCACATGTCGCTTTGTGAGCCTCGGTAGTTTTCTTGGCTTTACAGAAATAAAATAAAAGTGACGATTCTGGAGAAAGAAAATAGGACATGCCTTTAGTAAGGATTTCATCTTTGGTAGTACAGTCAGAATTGCATAACCTTCATGGCACTACATCTAGGCACGGACTTAGGGTTAGACAACTTAGACTTTTAAACGGCCGCTACGAACCAAATTTGACTTGGGCGATTAAAGCCAACATAAGATGAAATAAGATAGCAATAGCTAAGCTTAAGCATAACAAGTCTGTCGAAATTGACGTCCTCTCTGGCAAGGTTTGCGCAGAAAAACATATTTTTTATGAATGGAACTTCATCATCGTTCGACCGCCCCACAAGAGTTTTCGGAAGGAACAGCTTGATGTGAATAAAGCGTTCTATAGTATCACTTCATAAGCGGTGAAGAAGGGTCTACCGCGACAAATAAAATTGTAAATACATATATTATAGCACCTTAGCAAAGCTGGTAATTTATGAATCACCAAAATGGCAAATTACGGCCATACATATTCATATATCAACTAACAACAAATCCAACTCGTAGAACATAGTATGAGTTGGGGGTACATATATCGTACAGCCAATTACCTTATTGTGAGCTGGTGTTGAACTCGCCGAATTGGTTGAGTGATTCATACTATTTACATGTGGTGTCCCACTACCTGGTCCAGTGCCCGTTCCAGTACTACTCTCACCAACTGCACCATCTACACCACTTTGATTAGCACCACTTGTTGAATTTAACGCTGGCGTAGATGGTGTATCAGCTGTTGCTGCTGTATTATTTAGTCTCGATTTATCACGATCCTCATCAAGAGAGTCTGCATCTTCTGGATCTAATTTAAGCATAAGTTGTTTAAACTAAAACAAAACAAAAGAAAATTATGATTATTGATAACTGTAACACCACAAGACAATGCCAAAGGCAAACACTCTCTTAAGCTTACATCTAAATATTTTACAATTATATCCATTTTCTCTTCGGACGTCATTTCCGCCTGGTTGGTCTTTGTCGCTGGCTTCTTAATCATATCTATTGTTGAAAGTGGATTAAAGTCAGACACTTGCTTCCGATTAAGAGTCTTTTCATAGATTTTCTGTGTTTCCGATGGTGAGTACCTCGAGATTTTACCATCAGTCAATCCGTACATATCTTTTAAATGCTCTTTGAGTATTAACAACAGCATACATGCTTGGGCAGATGTAATACATTTTTGAATCTCGGTAATATCCTCTGGCAGACGGCTAAATAAGACCTTCGGATCGTCTTCATCGTCATCGTCCTCAAGGATATCATGGGCATTTTCCGATGGTTGTAGGCATTCCTTAAATGTAGCCAAGAGATTTGTGCCTGCCATTGAAATCATAAGATCAATTTGATGGATGAGATATAGAATTTCATCTTGAACGACATATGGGAAATATGCCAAATTATCGGCAATATAGAGCATTTGACGTAATGTTGTCTTTTGGTCATCGAATTGTTTGATGACTGTTTGAATGAGAGCACGTCTCTGGGGTTTTGTTGTGCGGAGGAGCGTGTAAAGGAAGTCATTAAGTGCCGTTGGAACAATGTCGTTTTCTCTTTTACTAAAAACAAAAAATTGAAAAGGAAAATTACAATAGAAATTGGGGTAGTAGAAAAAAGATAAACTTACCAATAACCTCGTATCACAACATTTTTGCCTCGGTCACCTTGCAGAAGTTCCTGCAGCTTGAAACACAATTGCAGCCCGAATTGCACCTTCATGTTCACAAAGCCAGAATAGGTTTTATCGATTTCTTTCAGAAGAGCATCCGCTCGATGAGCAGCCTATTTTATAACAAACAAAAAGAAAACGATAAGAGATGGTCATTTGAAATGATTTCGTCTGGTAGTTACCTCCTGTTTTGAATCCGTACTTAGGGTGATAAGATATGGAACCATTCTCACTGGATGCACTAAACCTTGTCGTAACACAATTTGCACCACTTTCACGGCCCACAATCGTACTGAATCGTCTCGATGTAGAAAGCAATCAAGAATGTCTTGCAGATACAATTGTATAATCCTACTGGCCATACCCGAAGATACATCATTCATTTCCTTTAGATCTTCTGTTTGCTGTTGCTTTTCCCCTACAAATCAAATTTTAATTAATCGACTCTAAATGGGGTTTTGGACTTAAGGCTAAGGTCTTACAGTCTTTCTCCTTGTTATGCATGTATATCTCAGATTCAGTTAGATAAATCCAAATATTTCGCATACAGATGATTTTTATACACGCATCGACACTCTCGTTTCGCAACAGATCACAGTAGAATTTTTTCAGTTCGCTGCGTGTCAGATAATCATCATTCATAACGCAGAATGAGCCCAATGCTATTAAAGCTTGCTTCCGTATATCATTGTTGCCACACTGAGTGAAGAACATCAAACATTCGAATACTTCATCACAGATTTGTGGCGAGAAACCACTAGCTTCACCTAAATATTAAAATCGGAATGTTAGACAAAAATCGTTACAAGTAGATAGACTACCATAAGAACTCACCTAGAACTTTGGGTGATTTAAAGTCAAAGTAACGCATCAGGATACCAATTGTGAAGAGACTTCGCCGGAAGATTGGCGTATAGATACTGTCGATTGAATAGTTATTTTTCACCACTTGCTCACGGCTGTTGTCGATGATTCTATAGAACCTAAAGTCAAGAGAGTAAGATTCAACTCTTCTTTTCAGAATAATGAATTGCACTTACTTTTGAAAGCAATCTCGAATGAGTTTGTAGTTCTTTGTGATTTTATTTACAAGTGCCCCCAAACACGATACACAACTTGTGACAACGGCCTGGTTTAACGATACAACTAACAGCATTAGATGCTCTTCTAAGGAAGCTAAAAACGATTCACTGGGATTTACTATAAGTGGAACAACCTACAACACAAAAAGTGAGTCATTTTTGATCTATTTAAAATAGGAATGCCTGAACCTGTTCAAGAATGTCGGCAACAGAGCATATAAACTTGGGCGCTATCGCTGAATGGCACTTTATATTCAAATATGGTTCGATTGTAATGGCATGTCGCACCAGCAATTGCGGTCGCACTTTCGCCAGAAGATGTAACGTTGTTATACAACCTAACATGCGAGCATTATCAGTGTCTTCTAGTTCGATTAAACGTTCCACTAATCCATCGGCAAGTTGCTGGCATGCCAACACTATTTCCGGTGCTGGTTCTGTATTCTTTTTAACGGCTTCTTGCACACTACCATCTGGTTTCATCATGTTCTCTTTCGGCGCAAAGATCTGTATAAAAAAAATAAACAAACAACACTTTGGAGAACATGTCTCATGGTGTAATCCAAAAGAATACTTACACTGACAAGCAACCCTTCAAGCCAAGTAGTGCCAGTATCATGAGCTGTATTCACAACGTCGATGATTTGATTGATTTTTCGTTGTATTCCATGCTATTGAAATTAAATTCACGTCATTAGTAAAGATTTGTTTAAATTGAGCCGTATTCTTTACTCACCCTATCGTTCTCTTTGCATGGTGTGAACCACATTTTCATGAACACTTCAGTTACTAGCTTTTGAATGCCCTCTTCATCGTTTACCCGACGAATCATTTTCACACAGATTTCGGGAATCTTTTCAAAATCGGGATACTCAATACAAATATCACGTAGAATTTTTATCACACGTTTACGAACCGATACACCAGTGTCCTACAAAAATGGAAATAATTCAACTTCAAAATCGGTATGACGATACAAAAAAAAAAGTCGGTTACTCACCAATATTCTAGTGGATAACATATCATAATACTGATCGATTAACTCGTCATTACTTAGGACGAATTTGCCAATTAAATCGACGGCTGCTTCACGCACTGAAATGGCAGCATCCAAGAATTTCTGATTGACACCCATTTGCATGTCTTTGCGTTTTAGTACCATTGGATCGACTTCAACAATATTGGCTAAGCATTTCATTGCACGTGTTCTTACCGCTATGGATGGTTCACTACAAATAAAAAAAACCCACACTCCTGTTAGATAAAATGAATCGAAAGAAACATTTTGAATGGACACTTACTTAACAACTAAAATGACTTTCTGCAAGTACTTATCGAAAGACTGACTGAAAGGTCGTTTACTCGCCAAATACTGTGCAATTAAATGCGCATTATTATAATCTATATAAGTCTTAATGTGCTGTGATGTGCAATTCATATCTGAATAAGGTTTTATCTTGCTGAGGAGGTACTTTTTACGATCCTCGAGCACATTGAATATTTCTAAATTGAGCTCTTGATCGGTTGTGTCATTGTTGCTTCGAGATTTAGTATTATTTCCATTTTCTGAATCTTCATCTTCGCTGGTGTTCTCACTATCTGATGACGATTCAGAGGAATTATCTACAAAACAAATAGAAAAACTTTAAAAAAAAAAATTTCCTCCCAACATAAGAATGAATGGAACAAACCTTTTCTTCTCTTTTTCTTGGCGGTTTTCTTTTTCCGTGACGCATAGCCCTTTTCACCATCGGCTATTCGCCTTCTCTGATAGATAATATCTCGATACCATTGTGCCAAATAGAAATGCCTTGCATAGTCCCAAACTAAATCCTCTTCTTGTGCATTGACAGCTAAAAAGTCGAGTAGGATTTTTTGTAGAAACTCTGTTCGTTCTTCTTCTGGGTCCAATTGAATTTTGCTCTAAACCGAAATAAACAACAAAAATTAAAATTTTCTTCTGCAGAGATACTGTTGAACAACTTACATTAATGGTAGGTAGATCACCTTCTTTTTCCTGTTCCGCCTTGATACACTTTATCATCGAATCTATTATGTTGACCTTACATCTGGACTCGACCGCATCTTTACGTAGTCTAGCGGCAACAATACCCAAGTAATCCAATGAAACCAATCGAATACTCTGCTCAATACTCTTATCTGAGACATACTTGACCAGCAGTGTGCCCAATAAGCTGAGCAACAATTCGGACGCTGGCCATTCGGGTTTATTCACAGTCGCAAGTAGATCATGAATGAAATTCTCAAAAAGCGGACGGAAATCGGTCTCATTCGAACGGGTTTTACATTTATTGAGAAAGGTCGATAGGAAATTACCACCTATGCTTACAGCAACATCGTACTTCTTCAGAATCAACACGTCTTTATTGTCTTTTTCGCTTTTTTCTGTCGATTCAGCTGGTTCTATGGGGGCTTTGAGTTTCTTGGAATTGCGTAGTGGTTCATAGATTGCATCTGGAAGGATTGTAGCACATTGAATGAGTTGAAGGACAAGTGCTGTGACCATTTGAATATTTCCACCATTGTTACTTAATTTAAAGGGACGAAGGTTCTTTTTCGACGATGGTAGGCGATCAATTGATGCGAGAATGTCATTTAAAATGCTGCTTCGCATCTTGTCATATTTTTCCTTACGAAATATCTACACAGGCGAAACCAATGTTAGTTAGAAAATACTGTTTTTTTTTTTGTTTTTTTTTTTTTTATTTATTTTAAATAAATGAAATTTTATTACCGTAGTGACCAATTCTAAACAAACAAATTGTAACGTGTCAATATTGTCCACAAAGAACGGTTCAATAGCTAACGTTGACAATGGTAAAACAATTGTATCCACGAAAATGCATTTATCAAAAAGTGCCACAAAAACTTTCATCAATTCTACAGCCTTTGAGTATAGTAGTTGAAGGCTACGATTATGATTCTGTTGAGCCTTGGTCTTCTTTCGATTGTCCACTTTCTTCATACTCTTGACTGTGTACACCGGATCGTAGGATGGAAAGACTGTCTCACGAAATTGAAATTGTACGAATTTAATGATCAGTGAAATGTTATCTTCCTGTAGGAATTTCAAATCCTTCACTGTGGAATAGATATTGCAAACGAGAAGGCAAGCCTCGATGGCATTTAGAATCTTTTCCATTACTTCCTCGTCGATTATGTCATCTTCATCATCCTACAAGTAAACAGCAAATCGTTAATAAGTAATTTTTATTTTTTATTTATTATTTATTTTCTAAAGTTAAATTTTAATTGACAAATTGTGATCTTCTGCTTTTCATCCGCTTGCAGTTCAGTTGTTTAATTAGTTTCATTCTCATTGAAATGAGACACGCTGCTTCTAGTGAATATACACACATACGTATGATTGTTTATGTTCTCAAAGCACATACAGACAGCTTACATCATACTGCTTAAAATCTTTCCCTAAGCGCCAATATGAAAGATGCAATACTACGAAGACCATAGTGCAAAGATCTGCACTGCCGCTAATTAATATTAATGAATAGCTTCTATCTTTTATTGTAAGCCTTTCATACGTGATGAATCAACTTTAAACATTATTGCATTTACTCTGGTGAGCACCACATCGACATCTAATCAGCATTGTGGCGACAGAAGCGCTATGTGTCATCATTTTGAACTTTAAAGTTACTCGTATCTTTATGTTATTTATCGCTCGTCTATGTTAATGATTTCCGAATTTCTACTTCCTAATGTCGAATGGAGAAAAAAGAGTAACAGAAGCCTGTAAGATTTTTAAGGCAGGAGTTGTAGGTATCAGACCTCATACCGAGCAAAGTAAGACATTTGAATGCGGGCGAAACAAAAACAAAAAAAAACATGAACTAGTTCTAAAAGACTTCATGAAAACGAAGTAGATCCGACGTTATTTTAAGTTTCAATTGAGGACGAAAAAGAAAATTTAAACAATAGGCTAAGTGCCATCCACATCGCAATCCAGATTTAAGAGTTTTGTGTTGGCATATACTGGGCAAAATCCTAACATGTACCTAAATTCTACGATTGATCAATTGATGATTGGCGGTGGCGGTGGCGGTGGCGGTGGCGGTGGCACGATGCCATAATCTTTTACAAGTCCAGAAGTAGAACACCCTCAATGCGTCAAAAATAAAACGAACATCTTTAGCTTAGAATCATCAAATGTCGACGAATAACTTTTGTGGACGAATTTTCGAAAAATAGTAAGCACGGCAAAACCTCGTTGCATGCATGGATATCAATCTGAGAACCGAAGCGTACGACCACTATATGATGCTGCAATCTGTCTCTGAAGTCTACGTCTCTTATGCAGCAATTAAGAGTCGCTTAAAATTTCTTAGCACGTTCATTAGCACTGCTGCTGAGATCAAATATTATTGCACAAAGTTTGGAATTTCATGAGTGAGAGAGAACCTTAAGAACATTGAGACCACAAGGATCAGTTGTGTAAAGCAAGTTGACGTAGATAAGAAAGTGTCCGCGAAATATATCATAGAAAGAATTTGCGCAAATTAATGCCCTACAATTTGAGACCTACTCGTATAATTCCCTTTTCCAGAAGAATGTCATCAACGAACGGTAGTAGAAATACTAACCATCCTTGTAGGTGGCTCAATCTGCCCAATGTTTGAAACGGCTTCAGTCATAGATGGTCTTAACTACCCTGTGCCCCAGTAAGCGACTTATAGGTATGAGTTCGCGAATGGTTATTTTCTGTTTAGGGCATGATAATTGATTCAGTCCCAAGTTAATGAAGATTGATAAAGGCAACCATGGTGAACTCTTTGTTTTCTTTTATTCACTTTGGACAGCTGTGGTGGTGTGCGTCGGAGAGCAGTGATATACTCGTATCTACGGACCTTAAATGTGGAAATCTATAACTTTGTTTTTTATAAAAAAGAACTTAACACTCAAGTGGGTATGAATACACTTATAATGTCTCAGCATGTGTTAATTTTTTTGGAAAATGGGATAGAGAGAGAAAGAAAGATGTTTGGGCTCAGTGGTTATTTCGCCCCATGGGTGGCATCCAACATTTAATGGGGAGACTAAATTCTTGGTGGAAGTTGGCTTGATGTTGATTTCTAGTCAACTACTCGTCTTACTTGATTTTCATTAACTGAAAAAATGGATGATATGTCTTTCGGGCGAGGCTGGGATTCGAACACCGAACCTTCCGATTTGGAAGCCAGTCCACTACCACTTGAGCCACATGCAGTCAGGATAAAACTGTCAGCATGATTAGAGATTTTTTATCAGAATCGATTCGTGAGCCATCGAAAGCTGTTAGTATGGTATTTTAAAGAAAATCCTTGCGCAGTCTTAAGAACTAAGCACTCTCAATTTTCTTACAGAAATTACTGCAGACACCACGCTGCGACTTTCAAGTCACTTTTTAAAAGACAGGCTAATTTTGTATGAATCTCAGTCGGTATACATATAATCTAGTGGGTTTAGCTTTGCTGAGCTCTTATCTCCTATTAAAGCGACAATTGCTAAGTCCTAATTTTACCAAAGTGGGCACTGTCTGTCCTTTCTTTTGATGATCGAATGGTACGATGTTCAAAGCGGTTCACGTTGTTTAGCTCATCAAAATCCGTTTGCAAGCAAGGTATTCTTTGAACGTTTTTGTACTAGCTTGGCGGATATGATATTATTACGCTGAATCCATTCGGTCATACATCTGTTCATCTTGGGTAGACCAACGTCAAAATTCAATTCGATAAATCAATAACCAGAAAAATAAATCTAACAAAGACGCCAGCGCCACATCCGAGATCGGTTGTTCTCGAGTCTTCGGTGAAGATCCGACTCCATTCCTTAATTGGCTAAAATTCTATCCTAAAAAGTCGTGAGTAGATGGAAAGTCGACTTCGTATTCCAATAGCAACCGGAGTTTCGGGGTCAACATGCAAAATTAGACTTCTCTTCACTAGAATTGCTTTAACCCATACAACAAGTGAATCGTCTTAGCCATATTCCATCAAAAGTTGCGTATCAATAAAAAATTCCCTACGCGTACTTCTTTTTGTTGAGTGCACAATCTAATATGCTCACTATATTTTGAAGCCCACTCTCACAAGATCTTTCACGTTGATATACACATTCACATATTGCATCATAGACATAGGATGCATGTGCATAAGCACATGAAGCATGAAAAAGGAAATCAAACTGATAAGTCTGAATCTGTTGGCGAGTGAAGGTCATCTTTGGTCATTTTCGATATAAAAGACTACCAATGAAAATGCAAAATAATTCAAAATATGCCATCGATGCCAGGTGATTTGCATCCATCGGAGAACGCAGAAGCGTATGTTATGGCTTCATTTGTTAGCTCAATGCCAGATACCAGCTGTATTACTTGGCTCACTTGCAGTTCCGATCTGCTTATCTGATAAATGAGTTCAAGCATTAGAACTAAGATTTTCTGTTTTTAATTCAATGGCATCAGATTTTCTGAGCGTTTCTAGTCTTTCTGATCTGCTCCTTCTAAGAACTTTGATCTGTCTGTTAGTTTCACCAAGTGTTTTTATCTTCTTGCCGAGGTTTTTTTTAGCGAGGACAGCTCGAAATCCGCTTTCGAGTTAGCTTCTATTGTTTTTGCTTCGATTTTTCTTGGTCTACCTCCAAATTATTTTTAAGTAATATGTTTACAAGTTCTCTGATTTTCTTACGTAGTTGTTACAAATCGGGCGATCTGTAGGAGTTTTTCGAAGCTGGGAATATCAATTTAAAACATTTGGTAGCCTTCTATCCTTCTGTTTCGTTCTGAATTTAGGTGGCGCAGTAAGAGTCGACTGTGTAGAATGAGAATATTATTAAACTTTGTGGGAGGCAGGTCGACATATGACGCGATTCAGAGTTTACGAATTTTGATGGAAAGGCATTGCGATGCTTCGAAGGATCTGCATATCGTTTTCATCGACTTGGAAAAAGCTTTCGACAGAGTTCCCAGAAATCTTTTTTAGACGGGACTAAGATTTCAAAATGTACCCAAGACATATGGAAGAATGATACAAGATATGTACGATGATATTAAAATGAAAGTTAAATGCACAGCGGAAATAAGCGGAAAATTCAAAATTAAATTTGGAGTACACCAAGGCAGTGTACAGAGTCCGTTGCTTTTTAATATTGTGCGAGTCCGGAACAAATTCCATGCTTTTCGAAGAAAAATGACAGCGACGGAAGTGGAAGATGTTAAGAATATCAGGGTGTGTAACGAAACGCAGGCTGAGTAAATCAGCTGGTTTTGCCTATTTAACGAAGGTCATCGGAAAATCCGGTCCAAAAAGAACTAGGAGCTCAAATTTTCCATCCAAGATTCAAACAAAAGGCCGAAAGAGAAATAATTGGATCACTCAACTGCGAAAACATTAGAAGTTCTTGGTTTCACTAACGAGGTAAAAATACGAGGGTTGTCTGAGAAGTTTCCGACCGCAACATAAAGATAGATCAATAAAAACTAGTGAATGCTAGTTGTGCATCTTTTGACAGTTACTTACCGAAGTTTCAGTCATTTTGGACGCGCAGTTTTTAGTTGACAGTCGTTTATGTGAAAATGGAAAAAATTGAGTATCGAGCTGTTATTAAATTCTTGTTTTTGAAAGGCAATACGCCTACGCAAATCAAAAATGAGTTGAACTCTGTGTATCGGGACTCTGCACCATCATTTACCACAGTGAAATTTTGGGCAGCTGAATTTAAACGTGGCCGTAAGAGCTTGGGAGATGATGAACGTTCAGGACTCCAAAAACTGCAACCTCTGACGATAACATTGCTAAAGTTCACCAAATGGTGTTAGACGACCGCCGAATTAAAGTGAGAGAGATAGTAGGGTTATAAAAATGTCCAAAGAATGTGTTTGTTACATACTAAATCAAGATTTAGCCATGAGAAAGCTGTCCGCGCATTGGGTGCCGCGTTTGCTTACGTTAGACCAAAAACGTTTTCGAATGAACATTTCCAACGCTCTGTTGGCGCAGTTTAGGCGCAATAAATCCGAGTCTTGGCGCCGATTAATTGCTGTAGATAAAACTTGAATACACCATACGCCCGAAACAAAAATTCAGTCAAAACAGTGGACCGCAATGGGCGAGCCGGCTCCAAAAAAAAGCAAAAACTGTTTTTTCCGCTGGGAAAGTGATGGCGACTGTTTTTTGGGATAGTAAAGGAGTTATCTTAATCGATTATCTGTAAAAAGGAAAAACCATTACAGGAGCATACTACGCATCATAACTTGCCAAGCTGAAGGCAGAAATTGTGGAAAAACGGCCACATTTGGAGAAAAAAAAAATCCTGTTTCACCAAGACAACTCGCCGTATCACACCTCAGCGAAAATCCATGAATTACGGTTTGAACTGCTTGACCATCCACCTTATTCACCAGATCTAGCCCCAAACGACTTCTCTTTGTTCCCTCATCTAAAAACTGCGCTCGGAGGACAGAAATTTTCGTCAAATGAGGAGGCAATTACCTTCGTGAACAATTATTTTGCAGAGAGAAACGCCAAGTACTATTTGGACGGGTTAGAGAGATGGGAGCATCGCTGGGAGAAGTGTGTAGAGTTGCAATGAGACTATGTAGAAAAATAAAAAAAGTTTTGAGAAAAAAATGTCTTGCATCATTGTTCGGTCGGAAACTTTTCGGACAACCCTCGTAGAGTGATCTGAAAAACAGTTCTAACATGCGCAAATTTAGCAAACCCCACAAGTGTCGCAATAGCAATCCAGATACGTGGGAGAACTATGTAACGTTACGTATAAAAAAAAAAGGAGAACACAAAATCTATTAGGTAGTTGTTCTATGTCAAATATCATAGTTAGGGAGAGCAAAATAAAAATATATTAAATAGGAAAACTTACCGGACCGGCGGAGTAATTTTTAGCCAAATAGACATTCCTCATGGCATAGTTTATGAGGAGAGTTAACTTATTTTTCGGAATCGAATCGAGAGCCATTTTTGCCTTGAGTTTAGCCACATCGTTGCTCATAATATTTAGCATCTTCGATGGTATACATTCGATGTTTTGGTCTATTTCTTCTGCAATTGTTTTAAAAAAAAAAAAAACTCTTTAGTAAACATTGTTTTTAAGAAAATGTTCCCTCCATAACTACTTACCAGATTCAAAATTCGGTTGTTCAGTGTCATCTAGCTGTTCTATAATTTGCTCCATGTTCTTCATAAATTGCTGATAGGTTTGTGAGCGCATAACTTCTTCTTTGGAACATTTTGGAGTTGGTGGTGCGATGTTGCGTTCAACGCGACGAACTTTCGGTTTCGAAACTGTTTTCAAAAGGAAAAAGAACAAAACGATTCAGATTAGAAGCTCTGCGAAATGGTTTTCTTTTTAAGTTTTGAATTTTCTTTTCTCTTTATTTTTTTATTTTTTGTTTTCTTTTGACAGAGGAGCTAGGAAGAAGAGAAAGAATATTTGAAGAAAAAAAAAGAAAATAACAACTTAAAAATATAGAAAGAAGGATAACAAAATTAAATAAAATGTTTTGTGTATACCCACTGTCAAAACGGAACATCGTCGCTTCGGCTAATAAAAGAATTTTCGTTTAAAAAGTTTCACATATTTTTGATTTTGGTTTAAAATTTGTAAGAATCAATTTTTGTCTTCTTTTTTAAACAACTCGTTTTGGTTTTATTATTATTTTTTTGATTTATCTACAACGAATTATGTTATATACACAAACACACTTATGTAACGAGAATTCAAATGTTAGCAAAAATAAAAAAAAACCATTGCAAGTGGAAATATGTGTTAAGAAACAAATGAGATGAGATGGAAGATTTCTAAATTGGAACGGATTTGGTTGACACCCAAAGCGTTCTTTTTAGAATCAAGCAAGATACAGAAATTAATGTAAATAAGCATTCAAGAATTGCAAGCAGTGGTTAGTTGGAAGTCAATAATCAATTTAGTGTCATAGTCAACTAGACAAAGAACGAAATGTTTAGCAAACCAAAAAGTGGCAAGGCAACGTCACGTTGTGATAAACTTAACATAATTCGAGGGGCCTAGATTTTGTCGTACACAAAGTGTTTAAGTTGAATGAAGCTTAAGGCTGAATCTTAAAAAGTCATTAGATGCGGTTAGTTGGCAAACGGCAACTGCAGAAATGCAAAAGGAAAAATGCAAAAGCATTCGGAATATTAAACTGACAAAGCCAGACTGGAGGATTTTATGATTGAGCTAGGAATATGTAAAATGGTGTGGTGGGTAACTTTGGACAAATTATCTGGATATAGGAAGCAAGTGCCAATTGGAATCACTGCTTTGATCTGCAGTATTTCTAAACTGCAACCTCAATTTGCCTCAACAACCATATCCGTTCATCTGACAGAATAAGTTCCAACTCAACATCTTACCTCTATCATTCATAGGTATAGAGAAGAAAGCAAAAACAATAATAAAGTCGCTACAATTGTTTAGTCTTTTCTTCGATTCAAACTCGTGGGGTTACTGGACTTTACAAAAACCCTCTGAGAAAAAAATTCCAACGACGTAAAATAGGACGATCTAGGCGATCAATTCTGGTAGCCCAAACGGGAGGTTACACGACCAGGGAGTGTCTTGTGTAATAATGCCATTGTTTTACAATGTGTGGCAAGAGGGAAGAGCCATCGTCATGTCTTCCCGATGGATCCAGCCCAAAATCCGTGGATGAGTGGTAGTGGACTGGCTTCCAAATCAAAAGGTTCGGATTTCGAATCCCAGCCTCGCCCGAAAGACATTCATTTTTTCAGTTAACAAAAATCAAATAAAATGAGTACTTGACTAGAAATCAACAACAAGCCAATTTCCACTAAGAATGTAGTTTCCCCATTAAATGTTGGATGCCACCCATGGAGTGAAAAAACCACTGAGCCCAAACACATGCTGAGGCATTATTAATGTATTCACACCCACTTGAGTGTTTAGTTCTTAAAAGAAATCCACATCGATCAGTGATGCCTTTGGAATATAGAGGGTTATTCAACAAGACGTGGCATTTTAAATTTCGCGCCTTTGTTGAACATATTCAACTATAATTACGATAACTTTTGATAAGTAAAGGGGACACTCAATATGGTTTGATACACACTCGCACGACGTTTTGAAATAATGAAAATTCACTACAAAAACGATGCAAATATCTCGGAAACATTTCGTTAACTTCGTACAAGTTTTTGGTCATCATCAAACGACTTCTCGCACAGCTATAGTGAATTTAATGGATAAATTTGAACTGCTTGGAAAAGATAGTGATGTGAAGACTCCGACTCCAACTCGTGTTTGTCCGCCACCGTAGCTGGGAATGTGACTGAAAACGCAGATGCGTTCATTTCGAGACGATCACAGGAATTGGGCCTATCCACATTTTGTATCAAGATGTAGGCCAACATGCTGATAACAGCAGACCACACACAACGCCGCACTGGGTGCTGGAAATGAATGAACAAGATCATGATTTTTTACACAAATTTATTCTGAGAGATGAAGCTCATTTATATTTATCTGGGTACGTAAACAAACAAAACTCTCGCATCTGAGGCTCCGAAATTCCAAGAGAAATAGTGGAACAACTTCTCCATCCACAACCAGTGACAGTTTGGTTCAGTGTCATTGGCCCGTATTTTTTTCAAAAATGATGCTGGTATAACCGAACGATATTGACTGACTTTGTGCTGCCTGAATCTGATGCTATGGACGTGGACGGTGTTTATTTGCAAACGGCGCCACATGCCACACAGCTGGTATAACAATAGTTCTATTGCACTACAAATTTACTGAATTTCTGAGGAAGACAACTTCCTAGAAGCAATGATACTTTAACTCCAGGGCCTCCTAACAGTAACGAAATGGTGGATACTGAAAACGACCAACAGCTCTGTAAGTACTTCTACATTTCTATGTTCAAGTCTGTCAAAAGAACCTCATCTCCTTAAACAATCTGATTTGAATGATCTCGTTCGAGATTTAGAGCGCTTAAAATCGAATTCTCAAAGTCTTGGATCGAGATTAAAGCAATGGAAATAATAAATGAAAATACGAGTCTCACAAAAAAACTTTATGAGTTACTTTACCAAAGATGGGGAAAGTTTTCATCCAGACATATTGCTCATAGAGAGACGATACAACGGAAATGGTCAGAAGGAATGCTTGCAGATTTTTGTTAGTCGATTCGCCGCGAAACTCCAATGGAAAATATGAAAAGAAAGAAAACTATAAAGTGAAATGCTATTTCTCTAATTAATGTGTCGCACTTTAACGCATTAGGATTTTAAATTTAAAAGGATCAAATTCCTGATCTAAGTAGCAGTAGAAAGCGTAACTAAAATCGAACTGTTTTGGGTTGTATTCTGAGCTGTGTTACTAGATTTTTGCCGGCTGATAACATTGCGACTTATTTTTTGCAACAACTTAAGGGATAGGACTACATCGACTACGCTCTACAATGTTAAGCCTGTTGGTTTAATTTTGGGCCACTCCATTGAGCATGTAGGACGCTATTTCACCAATAGCGGTTGAATATTGGTTTCAAATCTTAAATTGTTTGCGAGTTATCAGTGGCGTCAAGCCGGAAGATATCGATGATAAGTTCACGAGCGTAATTTTTGAGAAGACAAAGGACCGATGAGGTGTTTCGGCATCAAGAAAATACCAAGCTTTGCGCTTTTGTAGGTGTAAATGAGTTTCATGAGTCTTCTGGATTTGCACAAACCCATTGATGAACCCTTGAGTTTTGTTCTTGCACCAGCTGAATCTTTTACGGGTGTAGGCAGAAACTCTTCGCAAAATCTGGCTCACAGTGGACGGCCAAATGCAAAGAGGCTACAGTTTCTTCTGTAAGCACATTACGTTGACGAGATGATGGCGTTGGGTCGTGCGCTTCGAAATTTATGCTCTACACGACGAATACCAAGCTCAAGTGGTCGATTATGAAAAACAGACAAATCACGTAATCTTCTATACGTTTGGCGACTTGAAGACCGATTTTCAAAATAATCCAGTTGAAACCACATTATGGCTATTATGCGGTCGCGTATACGTGGATGTTAATTTACCGATGGTTCGACAGGAAACAGGAAATAAAATTCCACGCAGACGCACTGTTATCAGTTATCCAGCACCTCACTGTCTATCCTCTTGCCAAGAGAACTAACAAAAGAGAATTATGTACCTGACTGAAGCGTGTCACTGTCGCAATTACATATTTGTTCTATACTTAAGCGAAAGCATTCTACAGAGTCTGTTTAGAGCAAAATGTGTTTAACCAGCTCATAAGGACCATCAAACACGTTTGATTTTTGATTTGTTAAAATAAATAAAATGAAAGAAAAATTTTAAGAAAATAAGAAAAACATTTAAACAAAGAAACACGAGCAGTGTTAAATGAAAATATGAACACAAACAAAGGAACAGCACAATCACGTACAAAGAACAAATACGAGTATGTAAAATAACTGACCAATTAAAGTAGATACTTACATATCTGTTCGGGTGGTATTTCCTCGGCTGGTCTAATTGCCAATTTCCTTTTTGTAGCCATCCGTTTATCATCTGCCGCTTTCATCATTGAAAATGTATCACCGCCTGCAGCAGATTGTTGATGCTGCGGCGATTGATTTACCATTGGTGGTGTTTGTTTATTACTACTGTTCTGTGACGTATTCATGTTATCTTCTTTTGCTAAATTCGATGATGGTGTAGAAGCAAGCGGTTCAGATGGCTTTAGTGTTGTAGCCGAAGTTCCAATAGCCAAGCCGATTTTATTCGCCAATTCTGGTGACTTTTTAACAAATTCTTTAATACTCTGTTGCATGAGACGCTCGTCCTCGGCTTTTAGGCGATTAATACATACCCGAGGGTGAATTTTACTGGTCGTCGCTGTTGTCGATCTGGATGCGTTCGATGCGGTTGAATTAACCGAATTCGATCTTGTTACAGGAGCTTCGGTTGTTGATGCAATTGGAATTGCTGTTGGATTTACTATTGTGGTTGTTGATGATGAACGCAGTGGAGTTCCAGTTGTTGTTGTTCCGGTTGCGGTTGTGTTAATGGCGTTTTTCATCAAACCGTTATTGTTGGTTGATGTGCGCGTTTGAATGGAAGATGTTATTTGTGGTTGTTGTTGCTGTTGCTGTTGTTGCTGCTGTTGTTGTGGAACTTGTCCAATTTGATTTGAATCTGGCGCTGTACTAGCTTGCGCTGGTGATGGGCCACGTAAATCGAAGTTTTTACTCTGTTGTTGAAGATATTCACTGTTGCGGGGTGTTGTCTTTTGTGGTTGTTGATGTAGTTGTTGTTGTTGCTGTTGTTGTTTTTGTTGAGCAAAATGCTGTCGCTGGAGATTGAGCACGTTTTGAAATTGCCCTTGAATCACCTGTGGCTGTTGTGGTTGGTGTTGAGCTAAAGCTGGAGCTGGAGCTGGAGCTTGAGCTTGAGCTACAGCCTGAGCTTGAGCTAGAGCTGGAGCCGGAGCTGTTGCCGGAGTTGGAGCCGGAGTTGGAGCCGGAGCTGGAGCCGGAGCTGGAGCTGGAATTGGAGCTGAAGCTGGGGTTTGAGTTATATTTTGAGAGTGAATTGGAGCTTGAGTTTGTATTTGTATTTGTTGATGCTGGGATTTGATGAGTAATTGCGATTGCGGCTGCTGTGAATTTTGTTGTGTTTGCAATTGGCGTTGTGATTGCGCTTGCAGAAACTGCTGGTTTTGTTGTGGTTGCTGTTGTGGATGTTGGGGTTGTGGCTTTTGTTGAATTTGTATTTGTTGTGCAACAGCATGGGCATTTATAACAGTCGGTTGCGGCTGCTGTTGTATTATAACAGATGGCTGAGTAGGTGTTGATAATATAACAGTTTTCTGTTGATGATTTTGTTGGATCACAGGTTGGTGTTGCGGTTGCTGTTGCTGTTGCTGAAGCAGTTGATGTTGCTGTTGCTGTTGCAATTGCTGCTGTTGGAGATGTTGTTGTTGTTGTTGCTGTTGCTGCTGAATAACTGCGTTGTGAGGTTGTATCACTGAAGTTTGTTGTGCCACTGGATGCGTTTGCTGCTGTTGTGGATGCTGTATTACCATAGCATTCTGTTTTTTTTGATAAGCAATAATCGTTTGCTGTGGACTAATAGCTTGTTGCTTGGGCGATACTTGCTGCTGTTGCAGCTCTAAATTAGCAGCAGCTGCACTGCGCCTTGTACGTCTTATTGGCGTTTCTACTATTGGCGGAGATTGTTGATACGTTGTCGCATTAGCACTAAAAATAATTATACAATAACATTACATTTAAACAATTGGATTTTCTATTATGCTTACACAAAATTATTTTGCACCGTCGCTGGGCTCGGATTTATTATGACCTGTTGCAGTATTTGCGGTTGCTGTTGCAATTTACCATCTGGAGAAGCAACTGGCATATACTGTTGCACAGTTATATTATTGATAACTGGCGGTTTTATCTAGAAAATAGGTAGAGTCTTACAAAATAGAAATTCAAATATTTGAGATAGTCTTTCTTACTTGTTGCTGTTGAATGATATTTGTTGCAGCTTGTTCAGGTAGATTTTGTATAACATTCACTCCAATACGCTGTTGTTGCTGTATAACCTGCGGCTGATGCACTTGTTGTTGCTGTTGATGCAGATATTGCTGAGGCTGCTGTTGTATTTGCACCGGTTGTTGCGATTGTGGTGACTGGTGGTTCTCTAAAAATGGATTGAAACCGTTATATACCAAAATTTCCAATAGATTCCATTCACATGTATAACTTACGTATCCGATGATTTTGTGGAGTATTGAATACAGTTGGCCTAAATGTATAAATTCCTTGTAAGAGTTCGGGATAAGTGCTTATGTTTGTCCCATGTTGCGTGATTGCATATTGACTTTTAACCTCTCTGCAAGGAAATGAATCAGCATCAAAATGTTCTATTGGCTTGGTTGTATGTTTTTAGTTTTTATTACTCACATATTATCGGAGTTAGTCTGCTCAATGGCATGTACCAATTGCCTTACTAAATTATCATCTCTAACCGAAAGTAAATTATTTGATTCATCCGCAACTAAAGTATGAAATAATAACGATTTATTTAATGATGTCACACTTGATAGGGAGTCCGATACAGGAAGCTCACTTAGTACTGGAAAATAAATGCAAATTGATGTTACGGTGAAGTCTAAAAAACCAAAGTATTAATTGAACTTACAATCTGAAAGACTCGTTAGTCCGGCTAGCGTTGTTACCGGTACACTTGGGATGTCACGATCGGTCATTATGTATTTGTCGATATTTTATTATACATAACAATGAGTTTTATCACTTTTTTTCTTACACTAAAAATGTTTTCTTCTTTTTGTTTTTATTTTATTTATTTTGAATCGAAAGTTAGAGTTTGAAAGGAAACTCTTCTTCACATAGTTGATGTGGAAGTAGTTTAATGTCTGCAAAGAAAATCAAATTATGCGAGTTATTATAAATTGACTTTTTCTTTAGATTTGTTTATGAAAAGTTACAAATCGATTAAAAAATAATAATAATAATCATTTTAATAATTTTAATAATTTAAGTGGCAAAAGGAAACGAGGCTCTATGTTTTTATTGTCTACTTCTGCGAGGTATACATTGAGTTGTTAATTGAAAGTCAATCGCCCTCTTACTTTGTGTTCATTCACTTTGAAAAAGCATTTATTAGAATCACTTGGAGGGAAGGGGTTGCAGGAATTTGAACTCGAAAGTGGCGTGAGGTAAGTATGTATGCGCTATGCCAATGCTATACACCGTATCTGAAGGACGACTAAACTAAAACATTTATGATCAGCACCCAATGGTATCTGAAGCGAAAAAAAGGCAACTACGTTGTGTTGGAGATTAACAATGTTCCGCAACTCATGTGCTGGGGTTCAGCCACTAATCAAATAACTGGTTTGATGAAAAATCCTGGCAATGCAGCTAAATAAAATCCTTACAAAGCAGCGCTGCAGCGAGAGCCCCTCGACAGCTTTATGAGCAAAAGAAATGGGAAGAACACCGGCTTTTCCAGAAAAAAAAAGAATACGAGAAGCGCGCGATCGAAGATATTAAGAGGAATAACTCCAAGAATAGCGTAGGAAAAGTTTACCAACAGGTAAAAAGAATGTGTCTAGGCAACCCATAGGGAAACCTGTAGAAATAAAGAAGGAAACATTGCAGTAAAATCACAGTCGATGCTGAAAATATGGGAAAACTTTTTCTGCAGGCTGTATAATGGCAACGAAGCCAAACCATCCCGCCGTCAGGCAGAATAGACCATACAACTTAGACGATGATAGCCGAAACTTTGGACCAATACGAAGTAAGGATAGCGTATCTAAGCTTAAATCCACCAAAGTTGCTGGACGTGCCTGCTAAGCGGCCAATGTAATCAAAGCTGCTGGAAACGACTTTGTGGGGAGCATACACCAACTCATTTCTCAGATCTGAGCATCGTTGGCCCGATCCACAAAAAAAGGAGACCCACTCAATTGCGCTAACTATAGAGGCCTACGTCTCCTCAACCCTTCGTCAACAGCCTGATATGCCCTTATCAGTGCGGTTTTAGACCAGAAAAGTCCACAATCGAACAAATCTTCCTGCTCCAACAGATCCTGGAAAATACTCAAATAGTCAAGTACCCACTATCTTTTCATCGATTTTAAGGCCGTTTATAGAGACGACCCTGTCATCCATGTCAAACCCGTCCGTCTGTACGGAATGACAATGGAGAACGTTCGCTGTTCCGTCGAGGTTGGTGACGACTTAACCAAGAGTTTGTGTCAAAAAACGTTTTAGGCAAGATGACTTCTTTGACATCATACTTGAAAGAATTGTGCGGAACTCACAAGCGAACGCCGATGATATTGAAAAAATTGGTAGAACTCAGTGTGTTCCCTAGTGTAGAAATGAGGGTAAAACCAAGTATATGTTGTCAACAAGCAGGGACACACAAAATCGACGAATTGGACACAACGTCACAGCCGAAAGCTACAATTTCGACTCAGTAAGGGAGGGACTTTGTCATCACCTCAACGAAGAATCACTCTTGTCAATCGCTGTTTCTTTCTTTCGGTCATTTCGAGGGAAAAATTCTTCGTAAAATATTCGGTTCCATTTGCGTTGACGGCGTTTGGAAGAGAAGATTCAACGACGAACTATTAAAGTTGTACCGTGACATCGATCCAGGATAGTTAGGACATGTAGAGCGAATGGACATGAATGCTCCGGTACGCAGTCTTCGAAACAAACCCGGTGGGACAATGCAGTAGAGAAAGACCTCACCTTAGGTGGCGCGCACAAGTAGAAGGGCACCTCAACCGGCTGGTTGGGCTCTATTGCAGATGGAAGGTCAGGATTTACACCAAAACCATTCTCATTGACGAGCCACTTTAGTTAATGGCTTTGTGAATAAGCTAAATTTCTGAACTTGATCAAGCAACTGAAGCCATTGTATACTTTGGCTGTTTGGTCTCAAGTGAAGATCCGGATTTTCATCATCAGGGACGGGGAGCATTCTTCATTAATGACTCCGCGTTGAAACGAAATTGCCACATTTGGTCAAGCAAACAATCGGAGGAATTGCAAAAGCAGTCACTGTAAACAAATTGACTATTTGGTGTGGTTTTCTTGCTAATGCCGACAAGTATGTTAGTCAATAGAGACCGCTTCATGTTAGCCAATTTTTTTTTTATGAATTCAAACTAAAAGGGGGATAAGTAGTTTCGACAAGACGGTGCTACCTAAGCCACAAAGCAAAATGAAATAATCGACTTAATTAAGACGAAGTTTGGTAATTGTCTTATCGCGAGGAATGCCCATGTCAATTGGCCGCTGTCACTCCACTCGTTCTATTTAACACAGTAAGACTCGTTTCTTTTCTTTTTCTTAATGTAACCCTTAAGTCTCTGGTCTATGGCACCAACTCAGAAGCTTGAAGTCGATTTAAAGGCGAACATTTTATGTAAATTTGCTGGAATATCGGTCGCGTTATGAGAAAAAGCTTTGGAAAATTGAGTTCAGCGATAACTTAAATGCATGTCTTTTTATTTAATACATAAATTGGGTTCATCTAATGAATTGGGGGCATCTCCTGTATAAGAAGTTGCGCTGCGTGGTATTTACGATGTGGTGAAAAAAAAATAGAGTCAACACGAGTCAAATTGGACTACACCAACGCAGTGTTTAAAGTCCGTTGCTTTTTAATTTCGTGTAACAATTCAGCAGTCTTTAGCGACAACAAAACCGCTTAAACCGTAAGGTTGCCCAATCATGCGCCCAAGATCAACATACTTATCGTAGTGTTGGAAGCCGGATATCAAAACGTAGTCATAGATATTTGTCGGAAAATCCGGTTCGAAAAGCCATAAATTCCCAAACTCCGATCGAGGTTTGAAGAAGAGGATAAAACAATAGTAATTTGGTCACTCGAATGCAAAAGCATAAGCAAAATCCAAGCATCACTGATGGGCTGGTCCAAAGTAGAGCTACATGTAGAATGATTTGAAGGTCCACCACGGTGCAGAAGCAATGAAAATATGTATTTATACGCGCTATGGGGTTATATAGGAAACTGATATCAAAGTCATTGCCTTTAATATGTTGCTTTCTCAAGAGCTGAATAAAATGTCCCTTAGTGCGAATCCAAGTGTCTTGGTTCATCCCAATTTGCTGTTATGATCATTGTTGCATTGTTATGATCACCCTCTTTTCGAGCGAGTGGCTTACGCAAACGCTCTTTGTCCTGGTATTGTAACATTTTTTGCTTCTACTTAGAAGTTGTGTTTAAGTGCGATAAGTTTTCCATTTAATTTTGCTTGAAAATAGCCATTTCCAGCTCTCCTTCCCAAAAGACCATTATTTGCCGATACGTCTCAGTCAAACTCACTAGATTCACGAAAAAACAAATTCCCAATTGTTGTTGCCTCCTTCTCACCAAACAAAAGGTTCACTTTCTTTCAATACAACAAATTCCGAAATCAAACTCGCGAAAGCATGCCACAAAATCAATTTCTGTTCGCCCCAATCATACCTCATCGTAGCTACAGAAAAACGCCAAATTGACAGCTGCCAACGTTAATGGCCTGCAATTTTCTGACACTATCCGACATTTTTTTTGCCACCCATCGAAAAGGAATTTTTCGTAGGTAATTCTCGCACCAAATTGGGCGCCTTTTCTCAGAAAAATAAAAATTCATTCAAAGACCAAAAAATTTGCTCAACGAGGCCTTACGCAAAAAAAAAAAAAAACTATTGAAGAAAATGAAGAGAAAAAAAAAAACGAAAATCAGAATTTTTGCCGCCACTTTATGTGCAAACCACGAATACACCACCACCACTACAGCCACCGAAACGATCGCTAACTACTGGTGTTGTTGCAATTGGAATAGAGTTGAATTGTGAAAAATGTTTCTCCTCACGTAACTACTGGTGAATGGTAGACAAGACAGTCTTCTCCAGAAACCCAGCCAACCATTGAGCAGGAAAATCTTAACCAGAATCAGTGAATCATTTTCGAAAAGAAAAAAGAAAAACTTTCGCTCAGAAAAAATTAATAAAAAAAAACACAAATTACTGGATCCGACGAAATAGTCAAATGAAAAATTTTCCCACCATGGTGCACCTAGCTAGCATTCTCCCCACACTAAACACGCACGCACACATTCATTCGCTCGCTTTACAGCACAACCAGCAGTAGCAATGGAGGAGCGACACATTTGCACAGCTCCCAAAGCGTAGTTCCATGGAACATGGACAACGGCCATGCCCACAGCACAAACGAAGTGCCATTAACAAACTCACCTGGAGGTTTCCTAAATTTTGATGAGGATTTAGGAAATTGTTGACTTTTTTGGAGTTGTAGTAGTGGTGGTGGTGGTCGTGTTGGTGGTTTTCCTAATGAAGAGATTCCGAAGCGCCAGCATCAATATCCAAACGGAAAGCCAAAAGAAAAGCGACAGCACCTCAACGGCAAAGACTATGCTGTTGCTGCTGCTGCTTTGAATATTCCCCTTATTGGCGTTTGTGGCCAAGATACGAGTAATATGCTTCTGCTTCTGCTGCTGTGTCGGTTTCAGCTGCTGGTTTTGCTTCTGTTTCTGATGCTGATGAGTTTGGTCGTCACAATAATTATTATTCCCGGCCACACAATTGTCCATTATTCCGCAAACACACTGCACACTCAGAACATGGTCCGTAGCGACCAGAGATCTCCTCCTCGAATCCACCAAAATTCGACCCAATTCGCATCAATTCGTTGGAGCGCACAGTTTCTGATGGAGTTTTTCTTTCACACGTCTATTCGGGAGCAGGAGGAGAAAATCTTTTTGACAAAAGAAATTTCGAATGAAAAATGTTAACCAAAAATTCTTTTTTTTTTTTTCTTTTCCCTTCTTTTCAACTCTTCTCTCGGATGAGACAGTTTTTTCTTATTTTTCTTTTTTTTTTTGTTGGGATTGCACTCACTCACTCTTTTGGATATTCATTTGGTGGAGCACTAAAGCTTGATTGCGTTGTCCCTGTTTGCCGTTGAAATGATAGGACGGGTGTATTTGTAGGGGGAGGGGATAAAAAATAATAAAAATCAAAAGGAAAAAGAACGAAGAGAACTCGAGCTCACTTTTCGGTTTGCGTTTTACGTTTTCACTGCAATGCGATTTAATTAAGTTTAATGGAATTATTTGAAGAATGAAAGCACTGAATTATCGGGCGACTATTTGTCAGGTTAGTTGGATTGTTTTTGCCGTAAAATTGAACATTTTATTTTGACTGGAAATTAGAAATGGCGACGTCTGAGCGAGAACAAACACCAAACATTAAAATTTATTATTTTCTTCAATTTTTCGGATGCTTTGGAGTTGGTAGTACTGATTTGGATTTTGGTTAAATTTTTTTGTAAAGTGTGGTGTTGTGTAGTGAGTGGTTTTGTGGCGGAAGGTTGGTTGAATTGACATTTTGGTACGGATATTGGGTGGAAAATGGTTTGTGGAATTGATGTTGAAGGCGATTTTGTTCAGGTATGGTTTAGAGGAAGTTTTTCATATTTATGAATTGTTCCCAAAGATTACGGAATACAAGGTTTGCAAAATGAGTTTGAGAAAGGGATTTCAGAAATATCAGGTTAGGAAAAAGTATCAGGCATTTGTAGTAAAAATTCAGATAATTTTCTTTTATATTGAAAATTAATTTTTTTGAACCAAATATAGTCAAAGTGCCTGTTCACATTAGCGCGGGCAGGAAGATTGTTCGAAAGAGAGCGAATGCTTTTTATTGAAGTGGGAAGAAGAAGGGTTACTTCCACCGAAAATCCGTTTCTAAAGATGATTTTCGGGTGAAGCACGTGGTTTTTTTCCATATCGTTCTATTTCTGACATGTTTTTTCATTTTAGTTTTGATCGTTGATGAGCAAAGAAGTGTAAAGAAGAGGAAAAAAAGTATGTATCAGGCCAACTGCTCAAATTTAAAAATTAAAAATGCTCCGATTCAAGGGTTCCGCTAGTCAAAAAATGTTTCATCACAATGCAAATGTGAACACGACGTTCGTGTGGAGGACTGTCATCCCCTCGCCAATGTGAACAGGCACAAATAGTTTTGTTCGATTACCTTTTGCCAGTGAAGAATTTGTTGGGTCTCTTGATGAAACTCCGAATCACATGAATTCCACATGCCGCTTTGAAGCCAATTTTACGCTAAACACAGTGTTGCACAGATCGGAACAAATGGTAATCTGACGGTGCAATGTCAGAAATATTCGGTGGATGCATTAAAACTTCCCAGCCAAGGTCTTTCAATTTATTCAGAGTCATCAAAGGTGTGTGTAGTCTGTCGTTGTCATGATGAAACATAACATCTTTCCTGTTAATCAATGGGCGGTTTATTTCAATTGCTGGTTCAACCGAATTAATTGTTAGCAGAAGACGTTTGAATCAATTGTTTGACCAGGCATTTCCGTATGTGACCCGTTTTTCATCACCCGTTACCCATCGCTTCAAAAGTGCCTCGATTTCGTTCCGTTTCAACAGCGATTCGCATATGGAAATTCGGCCATCCAGTTCCTTTTTGTGACCACCTCGTTCTAAATGCCTTAAAACTGTTTTGTGATTGATCTTAAGTTCATTAACAATGTTATGACTGCTTATATGCGGGTCTTGTACAACGTTTTCCCTGTCTTTATCAATTTTTTCAGTGATAAGCCAACCAGAGCGGAGTGCATGTTTCCGATAAAAATTTCCAGAACGAAATCGAGCGAACCATTTCTTGGCAGTTGGTTTTCGATAGAGTACCTTCACCATAAACACGCTTGCACCGCATTCTTCCTTTTATCGTAGTAAAATTGTAATATATGTTACATATAGAAAATTTTCTCAGATTGTCAACCGTCGACCAAAAAAAAAGCGTTGACAGATGAAATTAACTGTTTTAATGTAGTGATACTTCAAATGCAAGTAAACGGAAAAAGGCCCTATACTTTTTCGCCAACCTAATATTATGCCAACTCAATCCTAAAAACAAACACAACTAACACGTTTTAACATACATACGAGGGTGGATCAATACGTAATCCCCTTTTAGGATGATACACTTTTTTTTAAACCATCTTAAAAGTATGATTTGTCAAACTCTTCAAAACAGTCTTCTGTCTCGCCGATGAGCTCTCGTTTGACCTGAATGTTTTTCCTGCGAGCCATATTTTCACGTTGGGGAACAATAATTAAGGTGGCCGGAAACCAGGTTGCCCGCGTACGATGAATGCGACAGCAATTCTTATCCTAATTCATGTGGTTTGGCGAGGGCGATCCTGAATGGGTGAGCTGGTGGGCTGTCGTGGTGAAATAACATTTTTTTTATTTGTCCATTGGGTCTGTGTCTTTGTCTATTTCTTATCAAATTAGTCCAATAATTCACTGTGGTAATGTTCTGTGAACGTGCTTCCTGTTTTAAAAAAAGTCCATAATGATAGTTCCCTTTGAATCCCAACTTATCGTAGCCATGACCTTTCCAGCCAATGCAACTGTCTTTGCCTTCTTCGGAGCAGATTCGCCTGGAAAAATACATTGTTTTGATTGTCGCTTGATCTCTGCAGCGTAGTAATGGATCCAGGTTTCATCAACTCGGCCACTTTTTGTCCACTATGACCAATCGCGGCACCCATCGAGCCGACAGCTTTCTCATGCTTAACTTTGTAAAATATCGATTGCCGTTCCGTACGATACGCCTGCGACTTTTGTTATTTGCGCGTTCAGCAAGAGTCATGCCACTGACTTTTTCAACGATTTTCTCAGTAATCACGTTTGCAGGCCGGCTGGCGCTTGTCACCAAAAAAAGATGTACGTTTAAATTCTTTGGCCCAATATTTCGAAGATGGTAGGACTCGATGATAATGCCAACATTGCTTAAGCAATGCCACCTGTCTTATAAAACGGATACTTACTGTGGCCGTTAATGAAATTAGTTATAGCGATATGTTGCCCATTTAGTCTGGAAATTTCGTTGAAAGAATACAGAGATACTTGCTGTGAAAGAATTCAAGAAGAAAGGAGTGGGTCGCCTATTGACGAACAATGGAGGAGTAAAAGAAATTGATTACTTTACCCCCGAGTTCACCCCAGATAGTTTTATCATCCATAATACAAGCGAAACCTAGATACTTAAATAAAAATAAACACTAATAATTCTGTCAAATGCTATGGCATTAGTGCAACAGTCAAGAGGCATCTTGGGTCGAAGTTTGCTCAGGAATAGTCAAAATCAGGTTGAAAAGGCAACGCACTTAGTATGACGTCAAAATCGTTTTAGGTGATTTTAAATCTAAAATAGGAAGAAAGGACATGTTTGGTAACAGAGTCAGTCGGAAAATATAGCCAACAGCGCATCTGTGACGGAATATCACTGTAGCTAGCACAAGGTTTCCACACCTCAAAAGGAACATGGCAGGCACCAGATCATAAAACAGTCAACCAAATTCATAGTGTTGCGATCGATGCAAAGTACTCCTCTAGTATTATAGATGTTCAAGCATTCTGAATGGCCAATCTACCCTCGGACCACTACGCAAGTACGCTTGCGGATATTTAAGATGCCATAACAAGGGAGAAAAACTGTGATACGAGGGCGGGTCAGTAAGTCAGTGACCTTTGGATTAAAACACAGATTTTTTGATAAAAAAATAATTTTATTTTTCAACGTAGTCTCCCTTGAGCTCTATACACTTTGTCCAACGCTTCTCCAATTTTTTTATCCCTTCCAAAAAAAATGATTTGTCGAGGTCCTCAAAATAGGCCTTTGTTTGCGAGATGACTTCATCATTGGAGTCAAATCTTTTTCCACCAAGCCATTTCTTCAGGTTTGGGAACAAGAAGTAGTCGCTCGGAGCCAAATCTGGAGAATAGGGTGGATGAGGGAGCAATTCATAGCCCAATTCATGGATTTTTGCCATGGCAACTGCACATGTGTGTACCCTTGCATTGGCTTAGTGGAAAAGAACTTTTTTCTTGGCCAAATGAGGTCGTTTTTTTTTCAAATCGTCATTGAATCGGTCCAATAAGTTGGCATAATATTCCCCATTGATTGTTCTTCCCTTTTGAAGGTAGTCAATGTGGATTATCCCGCGTGCATCCCAAAAAACAGTCGCCATAACTTTATTGGCTGAAAAACCCACCTTGGCCTTCTTTGGCGCCGATTCACCCTTAGAAACCCACTGTTTTGACTGTTGTTTGTTCTCTGGTGTGTTGTGATGGATCCATGTTTCGTCCACGGTTACAAAGCGGCGCAAAAACTCCTCCATATTGCGATTAAACAACGCCAAACCTTCCTGTGAAGTTGTTACACGATTGCGTTTGTTGTCGACTGTGAGCAAACGCGGCACCCATCTTGCGGAAAGCTTTCTCATGCCCAAGTGATCATTCAAAATTGAAACCACTGAGCCATGCGAGATCCCTACGGCTTCCACAATCTCTCGCACTTTCAATCTTCGGTCGGCCAACACCATATCGTGAATTTTTTCGATTGTTTCGGGTGTAGAGACCTCAACTGGGCGTCCAGGAGGTTCGGCATCTTCAGTGCTTGTACGGCCACAACGAAATTCAGTAAACCACTTTTTTACCATTGAAATCGATGGTGCAGAGTCCCCATAGTATTTATCAAGCTTAGCCTTGGTCTCGGTAATGGTTTTTTTTCGCAAGAAATAATGCTTAATAAGCACACGAAATTCACTTTTTTCCATTTTCTCCTCAAATTAGTGAGTAGTCTGATAAAAATAGCTGTCAAACACAAACTAACTGACGCAGCAAGTTTAAATTTTGACAGGAGTCAACTACCTGTTGACAGGAGCAGTGTTGCTGTTTCAGTAAAGAGGTCAGAAATTCAAAAAGTCACGGACTTATTGACCCGCCCTCGTATTTTCATTTTGAGACTTATGTATACTCTTCCAGAACTTGCGTTTAGTGCTGAAGTTAAGCGGGCGTGCTCTCTAAGAAAGATAAGGCGAGAATATTGGCTTCTTCGGATAAGAAAGAAAGAACATTAGAAGCCAGCAATCAAGGAAATGGGAAGGTACTAACTCAGATCAGATGTTTTACTAAAAAGGTATGTGAAACTACTTGCAAATTTTAGTAATAGAATCACAGTCGTCGATGAGGATATCGAAAAAATACTTCTTCAGGCTTTTAAATGTCGACGGCAGACCATGGTACCATTTAAATTAGAGAAATAGTTCGTAAGGCTAACGCCAAACCCGAATTAAATATTTTCAACAAATCTACAAATCTACTGAGCTGTGATGGTGAAATCAACATCATGAGACAAGCTTAAAATGTTTAGAGCGAATAAAAAAAGGTACCTGTCTAATGCATTTGGACCTAGGCACCAAAAAATGAATCCAATTTACCACATGTAAATGTGTCGCATTTTCGAACTACTTTGTTGATGAGGGTTTAGTAAGTCCTTTAGCGGAACTAAGTTGTCGCTAGAGATGCAGATAGTTCACTCCTTCCAATTGTTGTTCATATATAGTTCATCATTGGGAGTTGGTGGTTTCTGCGCTAAATTTGGCTAACGAGTAATGAAATCTTATGTCGTCGTCCTCCCTAATGGCAGTTGGCACCAGTGGAAGATCTAAGATCTCTGCTGGAGCCATCGGTAAAGATCCGATGATATTGTTTTTTTGGCTCAAATTCTGGATTAAACCAGTCCTGGATAGAGGGAAAGTAGGGTAGTTTTTCTTGTCGAGTGCACAATCAAATCCAAATTTGTTGATTCAAAATATGAAGCACAGTCTCAGAAGATCTTCCACGTTTCATCTTGCATTCGTGAAGAAGAGTCTCAACCTTCTTCCTTATGCTCTTTAGCTGGAAGGATATCAGATTGATAAATCTGAATCTCTTGAACGGTGAGTAGTCATCTTTGCCTATTTTCGGTATAAAAGTTGTTCTTACTGTTCACCAAAGGTCTGGTATGAAAGCTAGCACAGGATAGCTACTCCATAGCTCCCAACAACTGATTTCTACCTTATCGCAGTCTAATATCGATGCCAATCAAAGGACACATCAGCATATTTAACGGCCTCTGTTGTTACAGCAACCTATACAAGATACTAGCTACGTCATACTGTATTACTTGGCTTATCTGCAGTTCCAATCTGTTTATCTGAGAGGTGAGTTTCATGCATATAACTGAAAATATTTGCTTTCGATTCAGTACTCTCAGTTTTACTGACCTGGCTTCAAGCGCATCCAGTTTTCCTCTTCAGCCAGGTTGGGACTGTGAATCCGATTTGGAATTTGATGTATCTTTCCAGCCAGTAATATAGTTTAGTTGATTAGTAGTAGTAGTAGTGGTATTAGTTTATTCTTTAAAAAAATCAAATTATGACAATACAAGCAGTTTTAGAAGCTACATTATGGAATATCATATGTTCAGAAGGAACTAGAGGCGAAAGCAGGGAGCCATGAAAAAATTATTAACAAAAATAAATAAAAAGATAGAAAGAAAGATAGTGGGGTCGCAAAATATATTGAGATATTAACTAGTAAGTTGACAACAAAAAATATAGAAAAAGATAAGTATGTGCGTAATAGGAATGAAAACATAGCAAAGAACTAATATTAATATAATATAAGGAGAGAATTATTTAGATGATAACACAAAGCAGGTTAGAAATGTTATCATAGGTTTTATTCAAGAGCCATAGTTTTATCATCTTTAGAAATACGGATTTAATTCTAACGATTCTAATGTTATGTTGTAAGTTATTATAGAGTCTGGGAGCCAAAACCGTAAAAAAGTTGAAGAAAATTTGCAGATTATGATGTGGTAAAGTAACTAAATCCAAATTGTTGGTTCTTAGGTTATAGTAATCAGAGCTTCTATTCAGTTCCTAGCTACGAACTAGTGCCACTATTCTTTCCCCATCGCGGTCTCGCCATTTATGTGCGTAGTGATGTAGCTTACCAAATTCCACTACAATGTAGTCCCTGTTCCAATCCGGAATTCAATTTCATGTGGTTAAAATTCCATCTCCGTAAGCAAATTATCCACTACTGCTTTATTTACAGAAGCCCCAAACTGGACAGCAACTCGACCTTCCACGAGTTTGATGCGCTGTCTGATTCCATTCAAAGAATTGTATCCCTGTATCCTCATACTGAAATCGTGATTACGGGCGATTTCAATATACACAATTCTGGTTGGCTTCGACATTCTGGACAGACAACACCCGAAGGACGGTGTGTTGAGATCTTCGCTGCGGAAAATAACTTAACCCAGCTTGTAAATGAGCCCACACGCATACCAGACGTTGATAGTCATACCGCCAACACCCTGGACTTGTTTTTAACCTCTCACCCTGACAAGTACTGCGTTGATGTACTCTCCCCTCTAGGCTCGTCGGACCATTGTGTCATATCAGCTAAATTCTCGTACACCCACCACACAGTTAGAGAAAAGATTCCTAAAAGAACCGTGTGGCAATACGAGAAAGCCAATTGGAGCGGACTTAACAACTTCTTTAGGAATTTTAACTGGTTGTTATGTTTCCTCGATAACGACGTGGATGCCGCTGCTGACATGATCTTTGGAATGAGATGCTTTATCCCACATCGGATGAAGAGTATCAAACCAAAAGAAAAGGAATGGTATGATTCGAGCTGTAAAGAGGATGTCAGGGTTAGAGAACTGTTTTTTCGGTCCTACAAGACCAACCCGACAGAGGAAAACCGAAAAAAGTTTAAACGAGCCAGAAATGACTGCAACGCCTTTCTTAAACGTGTGAAATTCCAATATGACCAAAACCTGAGGCAAAAAATACTACAATGTCCCAAAAGCAGTAACAATTTTTGGTCATTCGCCAAAAACATTAGAAATTCTGCCTCATCCTCCATCCCAACGCTCATCTACAATGACATTCCAGCTGTCACCTCTTTGGACAAGGCCAATCTGCTTGCTGCACACTTTGCGGCTAGCTCAACACTCCCAGACTGTGCTTTGTCCCCGCCTACACTCGAGTGCGCCGAATCTACAATGGGACGAATCCACTTTCGCACTCGTGTAGTAGCAAGAGTACTCAAAGATCTCAACATGCATAAATCCGCTGGTCCAGATGGTATATCTCCCCTTCTTCTGAAGAGGTGTTCTTCTACGCTGGCAAAACCACTGCGTAAGCTTTTTCATCAGTCCTACTCTTTAGGACTCTTTCCGAGCAGATGGAAAACAGCATTTGTCCAGCCAGTCCCTAAAAAAGGCGAATCTTCTTCTCTATCCTCCTACAGACCCATTGCACTTACGTCCCTTCTTTCCAAGGTCATGGAAACGCTGATAAATCGTCAGCTCATGAAATATCTCGAAACACGAAAACTTCTCAATGACCGGCAATATGGTTTTCGTAGCAACAGGTCCACTGGTGATTTGATGGCATGTCTCACCGAAAAGTGGAACCAAAACGTGCATCAATCTGGCGAAAGCAAGTTAGTTGCACTTGATATTTCTAAGGCATTTGACAGAGTTTGGCATCAGGCTCTTTTGTCGAAAATGCGTACTCTTGGGATCGATGACTCTCTTCTTTAATGGATTAGAAATTACCTTTCGGAACGTTCAATTCAAGTTGTCTTGGACGGTTTCAAGTCTGATATTCACAAAATAAATGCTGGTGTGCCCCAGGGCTCCGTTCTGTCTCCGACACTCTTTTTAATCTTCATTAACGATCTCTTGTCTGCTACTTCTAATCCAATTTATTCCTTTGCTGATGACAGCACTCTCTGCTTCTCATATTCGTTCCCGGACTCACGCCCCTGCTCTTCGGCTGTAGAACGGGAACGGGAGCGTATGCTAAGCTCATTAAATTCCGATATTAACAGCATAACCAACTGGGGAACTATCAACCGAGTAGAATTTAATGCTTCCAAATTCAATGCTGTCTGCTGTCATTAAAGCGAAATTCAAATACCCAGCCATTATCCATGAATGGCACTTGCATCGTCGAAACCGATAAACTTTCCATTCTCGGTATGTGTATCAGTAACAACTTACGTTGGAATGACCACATATTCGATGTCGCCAAAAATGCTGCGAAATGTCTAGGTTTTCTCAAGCGATGTAAGAAATATTTTACCCCCTCTGATCTGGCCACAATATATAAGGCATTTATCCGCCCAAAACTGGAGTACAATGCCCACACCTGGTCAGGTGCTCCTAAAACATCTCTGCACCTGCTAGATAGGATTCAAAACCGTGCGATAAAACTAATTGGTGATACTAATATCAGTCAATCAATTGACACCCTCGAACACCGACGTAAAGTCTCCTGTCTCACTTTGTTTTATCGCTATTTCCACCACCAGTGCTCCATTGACATTGCCAGTAGCATTCCGCCCATTCAAACTTTCAACCGTAACACCCGTCTCGCTATGAATGCTCATCAGTATACCCTCAAGCCCATTTTCGGACGTACTCTTAAATATCGTGATTCTTTCCTAAGCCGTACAACTCGCTTATGGAATGCCCTGCCGACCTCTGTGTTTCCTGGTCGTTATAACTTGCAAACATTTAAAAACAATGTACATCGGTACCTGTCTTTTCTTCCTCCCTAAATTTCCTTCGCCCGCGCTGTGTACGAACATTTTAAGGGTACAAAACCCCTTGAGCGCGCGCCGATTATAAAAAAAAAAAAAGCCTGATTTAGAAAAAAATATCTTTAAGACCTTATAACAGTATAAATGCTTCAAGGGAAGAATTTTAAGGCCTCTGAAAAGTAACAGACTAGTAAACCGGCGATTTTAGTTACAGATAAGACGAACAATGGGTTTTTGAGAAATTAGAAGTGGGTTAATTTTGTTGAAATGAGTTCAACCCCAGGGAACTAAACCATATTTGAGCCTAGAATGGACTAACCCATAATAGATGCACTTAAGAAGATCTCGGGAACAGAATGATTTTAAAAAGTATAACTGTCTTGTGGCAGCTATAAGGTGCTTTTTAAGCGCACTCGTATGGTCGGACCAACTCATCCAAGATACTTATACGATTTAACATTTTCTATAACGAAGCAATTCTCAGAATATGTAAGGGACTCAAAATATGTTTGTGCGGTTGTTACTGATTTACAAATACTTTTCTGCATTTTGCACAGTGGAAATAAAATGTACCAAAGTCCAACTCCCTCCCAGATAGATTAAAGAACATCATCTTTGTTTTATCGCTAATCACCAGATTATGCTGTTGGAACCAATGACCCAGAACTTCCAGGTCATGATTCATGTCAGCAATTAAGTTTAAAGGAGAGTTACATTGAAAAGCACATGCCATGTCATCAGCAAATGCATTAATCTTACCAAGAAAGCTCTGAAAAAAGAGTGAGTTAATAAAGATTAAGAAACGTATCGGTCCTAGCACAGAGCCTTGAGGAACTTCTATGGAGATGTTTCTAAAAGAACTCATTTGCCCATTAATTTAAGGGTAACTGTTTCCTGTTTGATAAATACAACCTGAACCAATTATGTATATTACCCCTAAAACCACAATTGTATAATTTTACTAAAAGAATATTATGATCGACAGTATCAAAAGCTTTCGTAATGTCAATGAAAAAAGCTGCAGTCAGATTTCTGCAGTTAAAACTATCATAAATATTTATGCAGAAATTTAACAGGGCTCCTTCAGTTGAAAAACCTGACCGAAAACCAAATTGGTACTCGCTAAAGAAATTATTTTTATCTAAGAATTTGATCATTCTACATATTCTTTATAGCTTTTTCAAAAATCCCTGTAAACGCTGGAAGTGAAGAAATAGGCATATAATTATTGATAGCAGATTTTTCAACTTTCTTATATAAAGGTATAATTTCGGCTTGCTTAAGACCGTCTGAAAAAAAGCCACAGGAGATACTTTTGTTAAAAATATTCCAAAGAATATCGCAAATGTTTAGAGCTATTTTTTTTAACGAAATTGTTTGAAAAACAGTTTGCTGTTGAAGAGTTCGAGTTTTTTTAGTGAGTTAATAATTCTAAACAGTTGAAAGGACGTTATTGGTCCGGCAAAGAAACTATGAGCGAATGATTTATCAACAACTGTGCAGTTGCAGTTAAAGAATTCACAACAGCTATCCGATACTATCTTAGTGCCAATCGAAGCGAAGTACTCGTTAAATTTTTCAGCAAAATCTTTGGGGTCATTAATGGTGACATCGTTGAATTTAATACTATGAACTAGTGGGCTGACGGAAGATTTGTTCTGAATTTCTTTAACATTCATAGTAAATGTTGGTTAAAAACTAACAAGCCATACCTCACTCGAAGAATGAGAGCAGAGCCACCTTTGTTTACCATTTTTGGTCTTGTGCGAACAGATTTCTCACGAGACGTGTCAGTACGTCTTCAGTTTTTCCAAATAGCCCCAATACCTACCATCAGTTTGGACACGTTACCTTGGGTGGCCTAAAAACCTCTGAAGTCATGCTCCCCTGAGCAGGATTTTCGGCACAGAATTGCTTGGTTATACATAAATTTGTTGTAAGGAGTATTTTACCCTGAATGTTCCGTTCTCCTCCTTTTCATATTGCAGTCCTGCTCTTGGTTCAAAACATTCTCTGATTTAACTACTTCCCAGAGTTGATCTCTACGGTGTTTGTCCTCTTCGTTGTTTAGACTGTTGTCGTTGCAACCTTCCCGATTCAAAGTGTCAGAGGGTAGATGGCTTATAGTTACGACAGTTTCATCCCATTGGGTGTTTTGCGGTTTTTTAGAAAGTGCATTTTTAGAAGGTATTCAATTTCCGTTCGCCCGAACCGCAGCTTTGGTCGTTGCAGCAACGTACGTCTGTTTCTCATTTTTTTTTCTTGTTTTTTATCTGTCTCTAAGATGGTTGTTCTTCAAAACGTGCCTCGTCTGGAGAATGTTTAACGTTTGTAATTTCATATTTTGATAAACCGTAGAAGGCTGAACCTCTTCGACACATTCTCCATTATTCCAGCCCAATTTACCAAAATAGCAGGATCGAAAGATCTACCAACTCCTTAATCAGCGTCCAAGGCTGCGGGGAGTGCGCTCGAAAAAAGCAAATAAATCCTTTGGAGTCACTTCCATACTATTTAACAGTTTATAGTCTGGCCAGGAGGTTTTTAGCATTTAATTCTTCGTGTCACCGGCGATATTTTTCGAACCGAGGAATGTTTGATACTTAAGCCTTCCTACCACGACAATGCAACTTAAGAAAGGTTGGAGCTAACCTTTAAATCTTTAATTTCCACCTGGATATCAGTACGAATGGAGATGTTATCATTAGGAAAGCGCACATGAGACTAATTACCCCGGGGTAAAACTGATTTTATATAAGAGGGAGTTGTAGTGTAAAGTAAAAAACGGAGTAAATTTTCAAACAGTATTAAGTGGTAGAACGTCGGCGGGAAACCAATACGTTCAGAAATACCACTGCAATCAAAATCGGTTCATACGAGGCTTGTCTGAAAAGTTTCCGACCGCAACGTAAAGATAGTGGCACTCGTCAATAAAAGCTAGTGAATGTGCATCTTTTGACAGTTACTTACCGAAGCTTCAGTCATTTTGGACGCGCAGTTCTTAGTTGACAGTCGTTTGAGTGCTTTTTGTGAAAATGGAAAAAATTGAGTATCGATCTGTTATTACTCGTAAATTCTTGTTTTTGAAAGGCAATACGCCTACGCAAATCAAAAATGAGTTGGACTCTGTGTATGGGAACTCTGCACCATCATTTACCACAGTGAAATTTTTGGCAGCTGAATTTAAACGTGGCCGTAAGAGCTTGGGAGATGATGAACGTTCGGGACGTCCAAAAACTGCAACCACTGACGATAACATTGCTAAAGTTCACCAAGTGGTGCTAGACTACCGCCGAATTAAAGTGAGAGAGATAGTAGAGGTTATGAAAATGTCCAAAGAATGTGTTTGTTACATATTAAATCAAGATTTGGGCATGAGAAAGCTGTCCGCGCTTTATATGCCGCGTTTGCTTCCGTTGGATACACACGTGTTCTAATGAACATTTCCAACGCTTTGTTGGCGCAGTTTATTCGCAATAAATCCGAGTTTTGGCGCTGATCAATTACTGTAGATGAAACTTGGATACGCCATGTTCGGTTGGGAAAGTGCTTACGACGGTTTTTTGGGATAGTAATCGATTATCTTCAAAAACGAAAAACCATTACAGGAGCATACTACGCATCATTGCTTGCCAAGCTGAAGGCAGAAATAGCGGAAAAACGGCCACATTTGCGGAAAAAGAAAATCCAGTTTCACCAAGACAACGCGCCGTCTCACACCAACTGCTTGACCATCCGCCTTATTCACCAGATCTAGCCCCAAGCGACTTCTTTTTGTTCCCTCATCTAAAAACCGCGCTCGGAGGACAGAGATTTTCGTCAAATGAGGAGGCAATCACCTTCGTGAACAATTCTTTTGCAGAGAAAAACGCCAAGTACTATTTGGACGGGTTGGAGATGGGAGCATCGCTGGAGAAGTGTGTAGAGTTACAATGAGACTATGTAGAAAAATAAAAAAAAATTGAGAAAAAATGTCTTGTATCATTGTTCCGTCGGAAACTTTTCAGACAACCCTCGTATATATACACCCTTCGTGACTCGAACTGCAACCAACTTCAGACTGTTATAATTTCCAAACCGTTCATGGCAGTGAGCTCAAATTTTGACACATGACAGATAATGTTATTATTTACAAGCCTTGTTGTGTTGTGTTGAAAAATTGTTATCCGTGATGGAATTCAAACGTGATAGTGTGATTGCTTTATATTTGGCTGAAAAAGCACAAGTACGAGGGCGGGTCAATAATTCCGTGCATTTTTGAATTTCTGACCTCTTTACTGAAACAGCAACACTGCTCCTGTCAACAGGCATTTGTCAGTTGACTCCTGTCAAAATTTAAACTTGCTGCGTCAGTTAGTTTGTGTTTGACAGCTATTTTTATCAGACTACTCACTAATTTGAGGAGAAAATGGAAAAAAGTGAATTTCGTGTGCTTATTAAGCATTATTTCTTGCGAAAAAAAACCATTACCGAGGCCAAGGCTAAGCTTGATAAATACTATGGGGACTCTGCACCATCGATTTCAATGGTAAAAAAGTGGTTTACTGAATTTCGTTGTGGCCGTACAAGCACAGAAGATGCCGAACGTCCTGGACGCCCAGTTGAGGTCTCTACACCCGAAACAATCGAAAAAATTCACGATATGGTGTTGGCCGACCGAAGATTGAAAGTGCGAGAGATTGTGGAAGCCGTAGGGATCTCGCATGGCTCAGTGGTTTCAATTTTGAATGATCACTTGGGCATGAGAAAGCTTTCCGCAAGATGGGTGCCGCGTTTGCTCACAGTCGACCACAAACGCAATCGTGTAACAACTTCACAGGAAGGTTTGGCGTTGTTTAATCGCAATATGGAGGAGTTTTTGCGCCGTTTTGTAACCGTGGACGAAACATGGATCCATCACAACACACCAGAGAACAAACAACAGTCAAAACAGTGGGTTTCTAAGGGTGAATCGGCGCCAAAGAAGGCCAAGGTGGGTTTGTCAGCCAATAAAGTTATGGCGACTGTTTTTTGGGATGCACGCGGGATAATCCACATTGACTACCTTCAAAAGGGAAGAACAATCAATGGGGAATATTATGCCAACTTATTGGACCGATTCAATGACGATTTGAAAAAAAAACGACCTCATTTGGCCAAGAAAAAAGTTCTTTTCCACCAAGACAATGCAAGGGTGCACACATGTGCAGTTGCCATGGCAAAAATCCATGAATTGGGCTATGAATTGCTCCCTCATCCACCCTATTCTCCAGATTTGGCTCCGAGCGACTACTTCTTGTTCCCAAACCTGAAGAAATGGCTTGGTGGAAAAAGATTTGACTCCAATGATGAAGTCATCTAGTCATTTTGAGGACCTCGACAAATAATTTTTTTGGAAGGGATAAAAAAATTGGAGAAGCGTTGGACAAAGTGTATAGAGCTCAAGGGAGACTACGTTGAAAAATAAAATTATTTTTTTATCAAAAAATGTGTTTTAATCCAAAAGTCACGGACTTACTGACCCGCCCTCGTAGCTATGTTAGAGCCCTCCAGCACCTCAACGTGAATAAATCATTTGTTCATTTGTGTCTCGAACCATAGCTCGTTACCGTGATACTGGCAGCGTTGCAAAACGGCAGAAATGGTTCGGAAAGTGAAGGCTCGAATTGAGCGAAATCCGCGTCGAAGTGAAAGAAAAATGGCTCGTGAGCTCAACATATCGTTGGAACGGATGCAACACACACTGAAAAATGAGCTTGGGCTCAAGCCATTGAAGTTCCAAAAAGCATACGATCTTACACCGCAACAGAAAAAAGTTAGAGTCGAAAGAGCGAAGGATTTGCTACGCTTGCACGAAAGTGGTGAGTTGCCGAATTTGGTTTTTTCCGATGAGTCGCCATTTGTTATCGAGCAATATGTCAACAAACAAAATGACCGAGTTTACTTACCAGAGAGGTCCTTCGAAAATTTACTCCTTCGGACGGCCACCAGAAAGCAGGCAGCACCGATGGTGATGGTTTGGGCCACCATAATCGGCGATGGTATACCGTGGTCGCTGGTTAATGCGATCGTATACCGTGAAACTGTCTTAGAGGCAGTATTGAAGCCTTGGGCAAACAAACATTTCGGTCGGAGACCGTGGACATTTCAACAAGGCTCGGCATCGTCTCACAAAGCGAGCGTCAATCAAGATTGGTTAAAAAACAATGTTCCACACTATGTTATGATATGTTATGATGCCAAGTGTTCTATAGCCTTAAATTAGATTAGTTTGAAGAGGGAGGTGGGACCAAGTACCCTTATCACTGCGGCCAGGTCAGGTCTGCTGATCCCTGAATGTTCAATAAATTCGGCTATATCTTTGATATCTTTGAGCTAGCGAGCAGTAATATCTTCTTCCTCATGGTATGGTTTACTTAGAAGACGTGAACGTGTTCTGCTAGGCAGTTACAGTGGCAAAGGATATGCTCTGCTGTTTCTTCGTAATCGTCCTCCAACAGGTGTTGTCTTGTACTATGCCCATAGTCATGAGGTGTTTTTTGACTCTGCAGTTACTACGTGTATATGACCCCTATAGCGACTATGACAACTAACAAACCAGAATTCTAAGACAGTTATCTCTAGCTACAATGAAGTGGATAGCTACAAAGCAGAATCTTTCCATTTTTAATTTCCATGTAATTCTTAATCAGTTAGATCAATACCTACCAGCTTTAATCACTTAATTCCTAATTTCAATCCAAGTTAATGTTCCCCATATCTCAGACGTGTTAAAGCGTAACCAACAGCGTAAACGAATAAAAAAGGGGAAAAAGTAATCAAAACAAAAGAGTTGATGCACAAACTTAAACCCCATAAATTCTCAAATTACTTATTTTTGCAATTTTTTTCTTCAATTACCATTCGCATTGATTCTCTTTCTATCGTTCAAGTGCAATTGGAATCCACACCGGAAATATTATTCTCAATTATCTATAATCCAATCACGTACCGAATTCAAAAGCGGCATGTCACATCTGCAAACCCCCAAGAGGATGCACTTTACATCTTCTCTAACTGATGAACACAAAACAATTTTCCATTCCACTACCCTTTGCCGGTGAGGTTGCCACCAAAACAATCTAGACTTTCTTGAGGTTTCAGTTTCCTCAAGACCAGCTATTCAATGGGACAAATATTTATCTTATCTAATTGAGTTGTCTTAAGAGAACCAGTCTTCTAAGTTGACTTTAACTACGAGTAAACCGTCTCTTGGTTGATCTTTCTGGCTCTTTTCACTCTCTTTGGTGGGGCTGTAGTTCCAGCTCCGGCTCTGGCTTCTATCTGACATCACTTGCTGGCTTTGTGAATCAGAAGTGTTGTCCGCGCCAATATTAAGTCAGTTTTACGAGAAACGAGCTGGGGTTTGGATACACACGCGGAGGTTTTTTTTTTGTTCTCTCTGAAATATTTCGTATTGGAAAAAAGGTGATTTATTGGAACTCTACTTGTCTGTAGATACATTTTTTTTTTTGGATTTTCAAAATTCTGGTTAACCTTTCGTGAAAGTGTTTTGTGAGATTTCGCGCGTCTGAAAGCAATCGGAGGTGTTTCTAGGTATGTGTGTCAATGACCGGTGAACCCTTGTAGATATATTAACTCAAAGTCTCAAAGTGACCTTAAAAACCCACAGCAAACAGTTCGTGTAATTTTCACAATTGTATCATCACGTAGTGAGACAACAGTGACTCGTGTAAATTGTGATCAGAGTCAGATAAAAAAAAAACAGCCTCCACAAATGGTCAAAGAGAAAGAGGCGTCCAGTGACTAACGATGCGTTAAAGGAAAAAAAAAAAACTGCAACTTACCATAATTGGTGGCAGACGTAGACCGCACTGATTTGGCCGAGTTTCATTTCTTTTCTTTTGTCTTCTTATTCTTCCTCTTTTGTTGTTGTTACAGTTGGTATATACATAGTATATGTGTCTAGGTACGAGTCCTATCCCCATTGGATTGTGGGGATTCTTTCACCCACACACAACTACTACTAATGATCATGCTTATCCAATGTTAAAGAATGAGATCGTTCCATTTGCGAAACAAACAAAAAAAAAAGTATCTTTTCTTGAATGTGGATCTACAAGTAGTGTGCACTTTGGTGTAACTCTTCCATAAGCAAGTTCCTCATACTCTCCCACATTCTTTAGGTTTCACTTTAACGTTATAATATTCAAATGGGGCATTGTTTACATGAGCCCATTGAGCATGGCACTCTGAAATGCCTGAAGTATCTATGAGATATTCACATCGTTTAACAAAGGATCGATAGATTACAGAATGTTTTTGGGCAGGTTTTGACTCACGTGAGTCAAGAATCCAGAACTTGCTTCCGAATAATAAATGGGTTCGAGGTGCCATAATCAAAATTAGTTAATCACGTAGCCGGTTTTAGCTTTGGTCTTGTCCATAAATTTAACTCGTTCTCGTTTATTTTGTTTGATTGACGCCAATTACGTCATCAACATCAGCTTTCATAAATTTGGAAAAAAAAAAAAAATATTGAATAAAGAAAGCTCCCAGACTGGGCAAAAGCGTGAGAGTGATCGAATTGCTAAGTGTTTGTATTTTTGGAATTGTGGATTTGCAAGTTATAAAGCTGAAAGGTTATAAAGTTTTTGAGTTTATTTAACAATTTTATTGACTTCTTTTAGTGATAAATGGTCGTTTTAAAGATCATCAAGGAGACCGTGGCCTAAACAGGTCTTGCAATTAATAGTGGATCTGATAGTGATAGATTTGGTTTGTCACAATTAAGGGATGTGACGAACCTACACAGTGTGAGATAATAGACCGAAATAGATAGGTCTTAACAATCGGGTTTCTTTTTGTGAGAAAGTTGGTTTTATTGTTTTCTCAGGTCTTAATCCAATTCGCATTATTCTGACTCCAGTGTGGGGGATTCTACAGTTCCTGTGGCGCCGTAAAGTGTAGTCTTCAACAAAGCAGACCTCGGGTAATCTGCGAAAAATAATAAAAAAAAAATTATCTCGAAAATGGCTGTGCTATAAAAAATAGGTTTTTGAATTCTGTTGATATACCCTTAACGAAGTTGCGTAAGCTGCTAAACCTTACGAAAAGGGATTTGAAATCCCGAAGCGGGCCATGCAGATACCTGTAAGACATAGGCGCCTGCCTGACATGATAACATTTTTTTTATCATTTTTCCCAGATTACCCGAGGTCTGCTTTATTGAAAACCACACTTACTTTCCGACGCCACAGGAATCGTAGTATTGTCGCAGTTTGTTACTTGCTTATTTGACGAGTTATTGATCCATTGACGGTTTCTGTTTGAGCCATAATCATCTCCAGTTTTCTCGTTCCAGAGCACTTAGCTTCTATTTTGTAACTTGAAGCTTTCTATCAACTACTGTGGTTTGATCCTTAAAAACATACATAGGTTATCATTTAATATGAACGAATTGGACTACATTCATATCTTGGTACATGGCATAAAGTTTTCATATCATAGAAGTACCTTTCATTCGACGAACCGTAATACCTATGTAGACATTCGTGAGGTTCGAATTCCTGCTTATTGTTCAACAGTTGGAGACAGGGAATCGAACCGGCAAGATCAAGGTTTTGTAGAGCATAATCTCGGTCTTTCAAGTAAAAAGCTCTGATTTACTTTGTTTTACCAAACAAAACTCGCACCCTTGTCACTTAATGATAGCACATCTCCTGCTCGGAATTCGGCTCATGTCTGGAAAGAAGAGTCTCCGAACCGCAAAGGTCAACGAGAGATTTTAAGTATTGGGTATATAACTTAATTCGTGCGTTTTTTTCCTCAAAATTTTAACGTTTATCTAAGAAAAACATGTACAATAATATTATTCAAAGTATTGCCCATCTGAAGCTATGACTTTTTCCCATCTTTCTGGCAATTTGTGGATCCAATCTCAAAAGAACTGCGCCGGCTTGGCAGCCAAGAATGAATCAAGTCAATTTTTGATATTCTGCTCTGATGTGAACCGTATTTCAGTGAGGGCGTTCTGCATCGACCGGAACAAATAGTAGTCAGAAGGGGCAAGGTCTGGGCTATAAGGCGGGTGAGGTAAGACTTCCCATCCACTGTTTTCCAAATAGTTCTGAACCAGAATAGCAACGTGGGGCCGAGCGTTGTCATGATGGAAAATTATTGCCTCGTGTCTGGTCGCATATTCCGGGCGTTTTTCGGTCACTGCTCTCTTCAAATGGATTAATTGTGTTCGGTAGCGTTGTCCATTGATGGTTTCACCCGGTTTTAGCAGCTCATAATACAGCACACCCATCTGATCCCACCAAATACAGACCATTACCTTCGCGTCATGGATATTCGGCTTTGCCGTTGATTTGGTTGGTTGGCCGGGTTTCACATATGATTTTCTGCGCTTGGGATTGTCGTAATGGATCCATTTTTCATCACCAGTAACAATCCGATGCAAAAATGACTTCCTTTTGTGGCGTTCCAGCAGCATTTCGGACATGTAAAACCGCGTTTCGACGTCTCCCGGCTTGAGTTCATGTGGAATCCAATTTCCTTGCTTTTGAATATATCCAGCTGCTTTTAAACGTTTTGAAATGGCTGCTTGAGTGACACCCACAGATTCTGCGAGTTCTTCTTGTGTTTGGCAACAATCTTCATAGAGTAATGCTTCCAGTTCTTCATCTTCAAACTTTTTTGGCTGCCCAGGACGTTCATCGTCTTCCAAGAAAAAACCCCCACTTTTGAATCGTGCAAACCACTTTTGGCACGTTCGCTCAGCTAGCGCATGTTCACCATAAACTTCCACCAAAATACGATGACTTTCGGCAGCAGTTTTCTTCATATTAAAGTAATGAAGAAGAACTCCCCGCAAAAACACTTTTTCAGGCACAAAGTTCGACATATTTGAGTGAACAAAAATTATTGTTGTTTACGCTTCAAATGAATGACATATACTGAAATGACGTACAATGACAGTAGCTTTCCAACGCATGTTCCAATGGAATAATAACAATGGAATAATACAAGTTACGCCATCTCTTAGCAAACCGCACGAAGTTATAGACCCAATATTAATTGACATAACTAAATCAGATTCCGAAGTCATCGACTGGTAGAGATTTAGATTATAAAAGCAAACTATATGCGGCCTTGAAGTCAAGATAAAGATAAAGTAAAAAGTCTTCGGTCTTTTCTAAAATTTAGAAAGTCCAGCGTTTTTCAGCCTCTTAATTGCTGTGCCACTCACTTACTTATGCTCACTAAGCAAAACCGGAAAACATTGTTAAAATACATCTATGATTCCCTGTGGATCGGCGACAAGATTTACGTTAAAATCACCATTTAGATGCCAGCTACTAACCCTTATCCTTTAGTTAAGATGCTGCCAGGTGAAGGCTTCTCTTGTTTTAGTCGCTCGCTTCAGTTTTTCGTTACAGCGAGGGATATTTTAAGTTTTCCTTTGCACTTTATCTTTAATCGTCGTACAGGTTTTTATCGGGCTGCCTTTGTCGAGTTTCAAATCTAAGTACGCATTCTTGACTTTAGTTACTCCAAACATCCAACGTTAAGAATTTGTTTCTCCCATGTCGTCTTTATCAATTTTTGTATTAAAATTCCTGAGCACGAATTTGGCGTCGTACTCTTACATCCTAGAGAGTTAATAATCCTGCTTGATAAGTTCCTTGTCCTTTTTGTGTCAAAGTATGAGCTTACATTAAATTTTTGTTAAAAAATCTGGATTGTCGATTTAAGCTAAACGTCAAATTTTCATTGTTACATGCGCCGTGTTTTTTGCCGACAATAGTGAATTTCTGCATTTTTCCTGGCAATTTATAATTTTTTGGTATATTTGTTACGGAGAATAACCTCAAATCATTGACTGTTTTCGTTCCGGTCTTGACTTTATGGCTGCATTTATGGCGAAGCGAACACGCGTCGCACAACGCGATGCCTTTTCGCACGAACGCAAGCGACATCGCTCACGGCATGAGCGATTCTGGGTATAATATTGTCAATGTGAGTTAACCATGGGGTTCATCCGCTACTATCCTCATTCCAAGATCTATCGAAGTCTTGGGAATTTTAAAGAATTAACTTCTAAATATGTTAAAGTAACTCTATAAGTGTATAAGAATGAATTTCGAAAGAATTTTTTTTTCCTGTCACCTAATAAAGAATATATCGCCATAAACGTTCGCCTTGGAATTGTCTTTTCCATTTTTTAAGTAGCATATCTCCAGAGCAAACTTTCATAATTCACCGTTTTTCGTTAAAAGGAGTGCTTCGTTGTCGATAGCAAATATGTTTGGCTAAAAGAGATTGTTTAATCTGACGTTTGAATACTTTCTGGAAGATACTCTAAAAATGCATCAGCTGGAGAAAAGTCTTGACTCTGAACTCTGACCCAGTTGAAAAGCCCGCAATCGACTCTCAAGAAGTTCGCTCAACTTACGCGACATTCTCTAACCATTTCTCAAACACTGAACTTCTATCTTTAAACCGCTCTTGACAATATATATTTATATCGATGCCGTTTTCCGTATATCCGATATTCCCAAAATAAATGCTGTTATGCCCCAGGGCTCCGTTCTATTACCGACACTCTTTTTCATTTTCGATATTGATCTTTTGTCTGTCACTTCTGATCCAGTATATTTCTTTTTGATGACAGTACTCTCTGCTTGTTTTTATTCGTTCCCGGACCTATGTTCCTGCTCTGCAGCTGTATAACTAATTATGGTACCACCGACAAACAATTCCAAAACACTATGCTGTCTGTCTGTGGTTGAACGAAAATTAAACACCCAACTCGCTTATGGAATGGCCTTTTGAGAACTTTATTTATAACGTTTGGATCATGCCGTTATGTATGCACCGCACTATCTGTCAGGTGTACTCTTTTCCAATCCGTCATATCGCCATAGATAAGACTCTCTACGTAGTCCTACAAAAAGCAAAAGGGTAGTGGCATATAATGGTATGTCATTAGTGACAAATTGATGTCGTCAATCAATCAAATCCTTCACACAAAACCTTCATCGTGACGCTCGCTTACGACATAAGCGAATTTCGAGCAACAAATAAACGGTCAACATGCATCAATAATGCTGGTCATACACCGAAGCCATCGCCTGACCAAAATACGCAATAACAGTGTCTTTTGAGTGTTCTTATCTCGCCATATACATACGTCACTTGTGCTTATTAACAAACGAAAAGATCAAGCACCAGCATCAATTGCCTCACGCTCCAGCACCCTATCCGAGGATGTTCTGCGTTCTCCCTAATCAGTATGGAAAAACGGTGTAATTCTTATGTTCGTAATGCAATTTGACAATTGTTACGTATTAAAAACTATCATATTCACAAATGGTAAGTTATAAACTATCATATGACACTTAGTGCCTACAGAAATATTGACAGCTGCAAAAAACTCAAGATGGATAACCCGATACAAAGTTACAAACATTCTAGCAGCTTCTTCAGTCTTGGCCTACTTATGGTTTGCTCATTTTTACCCATTAGTCGTCTCTTTCGCTCACTTTGGGGGTGGCCGTGGTGTAGTGGTACTAGCAATCGCTTCTCACTCGGAGGGTCAAGGTTCGAATCCTAGCCACGGCAAGCTTTCATTTGTGTAATTGGAACTCAGAAAAATCTGCGTGTGAAGGCATAACACTGACATGTAGATTTGGCTGTTGTAGAGTTTTCAAGCACAAAACAACCGTTAAAATCCACAACCTGAATCATTCCGAGTGAAGAAAAATCTCTCCGTCCTATTCGGACTCCCACCCCTGGAGATTCAATATCGAAACCAAACACACCCGAGTTTCAAACCACTACATCACAACAATGCTTTCCTTTCTCCTCCTTCTATCTTTCGGCCCGCGCCATGGCAACAGTAAAAGAATATCATAACCCCTTAGGCGCGCGTAAAATATATAAAAAAAAACTTAAAGACGAGGATGATGAGGTAATATTACTTTTGTCCAGTTCCATTAGTGTCACCTCCATCAGTTTATATGTCTAAAGGCGCTGGTTCACAGAGACCTAGCTATCTAAGCCTGCTTATTCGAGCTTTTTGGCCTAGTCAGCATCGCTGTACAGCCCATGTACGAATAGTTCGCTGTTGATGGTCCTCCTTATTTATTTTTTCTTTCGAAGCACCCGAGAGAATACTCATCCGCTTTCGATAGTGTCCAAGCTTCTGTGCCGTAAAGTAGGGCTAACATGACCAGGTCCTGTATAAATTCTGTTTGATTGTTCGATTGATGGCTTTAAACATGCCTCTAAATAGTTTATCTCTATAGATGCGGTCATAGATAGCTTGCAAAATTTGCCGGTGAACTCATAGAAACAGTTCTTAGATAGATCATATCGCTAAGACCATACGACCCTCTAAGCGCTTTAATGGCACAGATTCTTGCTTAATATCATACACACATTCATCATATTTGAAGCGACGTGACCTCAACACGGTTTACCTTGAAGTCTTTTATTGCAAAAATGCTGCCTCCTTCTCCCGTTAACTACCAATAACTAATTTACAAATAAAATACCTTAAACCCGTAAACATAATGACTACTTAGAGATAAAACTATTTATGTCAATGTTCGACAAGATACTCGTATATCCTCATAATTACCTTTGGCGTCATGGACAGAAACACAATTAACTTCTGCTAATGACTCTTGACGTTAAACTTTGAACGATGAAGATGATTTAGCGGTTTTATAAATGTAACCCTATTTCCATACATAGTTACTTCTTGAAATGTAAAGTAAAAAAAAAACCGATTAGTACACATTTGCTATGTCAAATTGCAGTGAAGGGTCATGAAATGTCAAAGTTCTTTAAGAATTTCAGGTTGACATACTCGTACATACGACGTCTGGGAGTGACATCTTGATTTTTCCTAATGCTTTACGACTACGGTAGCCTTCAGTTAAATGGATAATAATGCAACTACTTCTTCAATTGAAAAACAATCACTTGAAATGTTGAAGCACAAATAACCTTCACAATTACCCACTTGTGTTCATACTTTGGTTTCTCTCTTCTGTTTAGTTTTTTCGTTTGTCACTTAGCCACTCGGCTATTTGACGTAATGACGTCATTTGTTTCTTAAGCCAGTGTTGTTGAAACTACTAATGAGTAAATAGACGATTTTATTTTATTTTCAATGCCAAATAAAGTTAGGCTATCGTAACTCGTTGGTGTGTCATTAAAAAACACGAGAAAGAGTGTGAGCATGTGGGTGGAATGAGTTGTCATTTCAAAGCAGAGTTTTACCTCAGGGATGACGGATCGTGGGTGAGAGTTCATAGATGACAGATCAGTATTATTTTATTTACTTTACTTATTTGCTTTTCTATTTACTTGACCGCTATTTAAATTAAATTACACCGCTATTGACAGGTGATCGGTGGGATATTTTATAATGTGCTAATTATCGGCACGATATCCATTGGCTTGAAGTTTGACATTTGATAGTAATTTGCGGCAGTTGTGGCGTAGTTTCTGCATGTAAAAGATTAAATAACACAGAAGGAGGTAGGGAATAATAAACTGAGAAAAAATAAGATACTTTAAGGCCTCCATTAACTTGGCATTATTACCTTTTAGGGTATTTCTGACCCCATTTTTTTGGACTAGTATTCATGACAAATATCCTTCCCAGCGGCGGGAATGATAAGGCCGGAATTGAATATGAAATATGAAAGGAATAAAGGTCCAATTGATGCCTGGATCTGCTGGAAAGCTTTAATTCCTTTTCCTTAGCTTATTTTGACATTTATTTTCTGGCAATATGCTTCAGCTATCGCTACCTACTCCTCGTCGACTGTACTACGCCAGCTTATTCCTTCTTTTTGGATTCCATTACACTGGATGATCGGCGTCAGTCGATAAAATAAAGTGGCATACCTTAACCTTTAACCACTCTGTGCGGTAAATTTGCGAGAATAGTTCTAAAATGCCGTAAACCAAGTTGAAGAAGAAAGCGAGAAATGTAAAATCAATCGCTGTTTCGAAGGATCAGTTTCACATAGATAAGTAAACTTGGCAGTGAAAAAAGTGCCGAAAAAGCACAAAAGGCAGGCTCCTCTCTCGTAATAATGAAACTATGCAAAACCAAGTCTAAGAAAGTGGTAGCTGGAGCACGTCTGGTAGCAATCAAAGTGCTGTAACGGGTTTTAGGAAATGTTTCCTAGCAACCGATAAACAAGCGGGAAGCAAAAGAAAAAGTTCACCATCGAAGTTAATATTTTTAGTATGACATAACAGAGAAAAAACTAGAAAGAGATTCAATCACCGAAGTTATATAATTATAAATTAGCAGAAACGGTGGCTAATGGAGAACAGCGACATTTTAAATAGACGGAAGAAGGAATATTTTAACGCGTTACTTAACAAAAAATTCTTACGGACTAAATTCCGTTGAAAAGTGAAAGGCAGATTTTATGGAAGCCGACGTCAGAGCAGTAGTAAAAAGAATAAACAGGTGGCGTGCAGTCCGGCTCATATACCATTCGAAGCATGAACCGCAATCGGAAATCTCGGATTTAATTTAATGACGAGAGGCGATCGTATATCAAGTCAATGGACGGTTCGGAAGATCTGCATATCATTTTTATCGATTTCGAAAAAGCACAACATTTAAAGAGCTCCATATTTGATTAAATTACAAAAAAAAAGTTTGCGTTCTATAGTATATCGCGCACTACAAAGAGCAGCACGCTAGCGTTGGGTAAACAATTTTGAAACAGGAATTAGAACGAATACATTTCCTGCCATGTATTGGGTCTACAAGTAAGTTTCCAGCGTTTTTTTCCAAAATTTGAAGTTTTATTTTGAAAACATAGTTACAATGCTTTATTCAAAGTATCGTCCATCGGAAGCTACAACTTTCCCCCATCTTTCTGGCAATTTATGAATTCCAGACCAAAAAAATTTCTCGTCTTTTGAGCCCAAGAACGTATCGAGCCAATTTTTGATTTCCTCTACTGAGCTGAAGCGTATTCCCGTAAGAGCGTTCTGCATCGAACGAAACAAATGGTAGTCAGATGGTGCCAAGTCTGGACTGTAAGGCGGGTGAGGCAGAATTTCCCATCCACTATATTCTAAATAGTTTTTCACCGAAACCGCAACATGTGGCCGAGCGTTGTCGTGATGAAAAATGATGGACTCATGCCTGGTCTCATATTCTGGCCGTTTTTCTTTTAATGCCTGCTTCAAATGAATTAGTTGGGTTCGATATAATCGTCCTTTGATGGTTTCACCACTCGGAAGCAGTTCGTAGTATACGACACCCTTTTGATCCCACCATATGCAGAGCATGACCTTATTCACGTGAATATTTCGTTTCGGCGTCGATTGGGCGGGCTCGCCACGCTTTGTATACGATTTTCTGCGTTTAGGATTATCATAATAAATCCATTTCTCATCACCAGTGACAATACGATGCAAAAATGATTTATTTTTATACCGCTGCAGTAACATTTCGGACATGCAAAATCGCCGTTCGACGTCTCTTGGCTTCAATTCGTACGGCACCCAGTTTCCAACCTCTTGAATGAATCCCAGTGCTTTTAGGCGCAGGGAAACGGCTTGTTGCATGACGCCCAATGATACAGCAAGTTCTTCTTGAATCTGACACGGATCCTCATCCAGTAAAGCGTCCAATTCCTCGTCTTCAAAACTTTTTGGCTTTCCGGGGCGATCTTTGTCTTTAACTCCAAAATCACCACTTTTGAACCGTTTGAACCACTCGCGGCACGTCGATTCACCAATACATTCCGCCCCATAAGTTTCCGAAAGCAAACGATAGGCCTCAGCCGCACTTTTCTTCATATTAAAGAATAAAAGCAGCGCTTCCCGCAAATGACGTTTATTTGGCTGGAAACTTGCCATGATTTTGCTCGATAAAATGTACGACACCGATAGAACTGCTCAAATATAACGCTGCAAAGTTGTTGACAGATACAAAACCTACAAATAAAACATATGGGGTCTGACATTTCTGCCCGGGATCCACTGGTGGCGCCATCTCTAACAAACGCTGGAAACTTACTTGTAGACCCAATACATTATCTATAATTATATGTACTATGGACATGTATACACACAGTCGATTTTCGATTGAAATATAGACCTAGAAGTCGGCAAAACTTTCGACTCTAATGATTCCTACGTCGCTTTCTACAACACATTCAATAGATTGGGCTTGAACGATATGAGGAATGACGGACAGGCTTAGCCTATAATACTCGTATGCTGGTAAAATTGTTACTTGAAAAACAAAAATGTTAAAAGGCCTCCAAAATAGGCACGCTCTGAAGCGCATCTAACGAAATGAAGAGGGTGATATCAAATGCAAGGCACAAAGATTCTCTAATCGAAAATGTTAAAAGCCACATTCCATTGGCAACGACGGCAAAAAGAAACAGGTCGTTGGAAATCACATCAACAGAAAAATTTCTCGCAGCTGAAACTATGTATCTCCTTTTCTAATTAGCAAAGCTAAGCAAAGATTTCAGTTCAAGTGGATAGAAGTCCACCGAAACGGTCAAATTCTTTTTCAAGAACAACTTCGATGGCTTTGCAAGATGGCTCGTGCGAAATATTCGAGTGAAGCCGGCGCTGCAATCAAAAAAGGCTACGGTTCGAATAGATAGAAATCAGTTATCGCACAAAAATGCATTTCGACGGGTTATTATAATAGCGGGTGACTTACTCGAAAGGTAACTTTTTAAAATGCTATAATTTTTTTATTTTTTGATATATTTTATTGTGCCAAAGCAAAAAATGTTGGAAAATACATCAATTTTCAAATTGTATCAGTAGTTTTCAATATGTCCACCTTTGGCGCGAATAATGGCTTTGAAACGGCCGAAGAAAGCATCGCACGCTGCACGCAAGTGGCTCTGCGGTATTTTGGCCCATTCCCAGCGAAGTGCTTGTTTGGTGTTTTTTAGTGCCAACCTTCGCCTTCAAAATACCCCAAACAGAGAAATCCAACGGATTTGAATCCGGAGAATTTGCAATCCATTGTGTCGAAGAAATGAAGTGTGGGACATTGTTTTTTAACCAATCTTGGTTGACGCGCGCTTTGTGAGACGGTGCCGAGTCTTGTTGAAATGTCCACGGTCTCCGACCGAAATGATTGTTTGCCCAAGGCGTCAATACTGCCTCTAAGACAGTTTCACGGTATGCGATCGCATTAATTTTGACGCCACGGTCCAAAAATATGAGCGGAGAGCGACCATCGGCGGTTATGGCGGCCCAAACCATCACCATCGGTGTTTCCTGCTTTCTGGTGGCCGTCCGAAGGTGTAAATTTTCGAGGACCTCTCTGGCAAGTAAACTCGGTCATTTTGTTTGTTGACATATTGCTTGATAACAAATGGCGACTCATCGGAAAAAACCAAATTCGGCTACTCACCACTTTCGTGCAAGCGTAGAAACTCCTTCGCTCTTTCGACTCTAACTTTTTTCTGTTGCGGTGTAAGATCGTGTGCTTGTTGGAACTTCAATGGCCTGAGCCCAAGCTCATTTTTCAGTATGTGTTGCATCCGTTCCAACGATATGTTGAGCTCATGAGCCATTCTTCTTCCACTTCGACGCGGATTTCGCTCAATTCGGGCCTTCACTTTCCGAACCATTTCTGCCGATGTTACTGTTTTTTCATGACCACCTCCATGGCGTTTTGCAACGCTGCCAGTATCACGATAACGAGCTATGGTTCGAGACACAAATGATTTATTCACGTTGAGGTGCTGGAGGGCTCTAACGATAGCTACTTGTGGTTTTCCAGCCAAATATAAAGCAATCACACTATCACGTTTGAATTCCATCAAGGATAAAAATTTTTTCAACACAACTGAGACGTAAATCGTTTAAAAGGCTTGTAAATAATAAAATTATCTGTCATGTGTCAAAATTTGAGCTCACTGTCATGAACGGTTTAGAAATTATAGTAGTCTGAAGTTGGTTGCAGTTCTAGTCATTCAGGATGTAGTCTTAATAGAATTTCAAATTTTCGCATTTAAATGTCTTCGTACCTAGAATGATGGACTTACATAAGAATGAGTACCATGGGCTTAGACTAGCGTTTGTCGAAAACATCGGGTCTAGGTGTCTTGATTTAAACGTTGGAAAAAGTTCTTATTTGTTTTATTATTTTGTGCTGCTTAAATTTTAATTATGCTAATACATATTACAAGTACCTTACTAGTAGTACAAGATATAATATATATCATAATTTCTGATAGTATGTAAATAACAGTTGAAATTGAAGGTCTTGTGACATTCCACCGTTCATACCACACTTGTCCCTCCGGCCTCCGCCGGATCTAGCTCTTATTTGGTCAACAAGGCAATTATAATACAATTGCAGGGATCAGCAAATCGTTTTCCATTGTAATTCTGTTGTTTGACGACTATTTGCTCATCAATATTTTTGCTACGTTTTTAACGAAGCTTAACTTGTCAAAAATGTTGTAATTTTTGCTCCCAGTTGCAAGATTCGTTGGGGAACACCACTATACATATTATCGCGACGTTTAAGTGCGAAATCTAACTGATTTGATACTTTTGTAATGATTATGCTGACACAGTCAACTCCCGAAGACTTTTATACGAGTAGCATTCTTTAGGCTAGACGATTTCTCTTCACACGGTTCATGTTGTTTTACTCGTAGAGTTCTTCACTTGAGACGAAAATTCTGCAATAAATTTTTATTTCAAGACAACTGCAAAAAGCAGGGCTGGGATGAAGAGATTATTCGAATCAGCAGTGACAGCACAACTCAACCGCAAAGATCCCTTGGTCATTCCTATAAGTTGATATCGTGGCACAGTGGATAAGTTCTCTGATTACTAAGCAAAAGTGTCTGGGTTCAATCCCAAGAACCTGAAAGCTTCTCGGTAAAGTCGGACATCGAAAACATTCGACGAGCGCCCTGCGTCGTTGTTGACCAGCAGCTAGCCAGCTCTCTTTATGGAAATCAAGGTGTGAAAACAGTGTGCTGACTATAGTTACATTACATCCCACCGCAAAAGCATACGCCTGTGTCCATTTCCGTAGGTGATGTACTGATGCACTGTATTGCACCACTGTCTTACCAAAGATGTCCATGCTTGACATTAAAATCGCTAAAGACGATTTTCATGACATACGGTATTCATGGGATTGCTCATAGATTTTGTCGAGGAGCTCGTAGAAGAAGTCTTTGGTAAGGTCGTCCTTTTCCTCTGTCGGGGCATGAGTGTTTATGAGGCTTATGTTGGTGAACTTATCCTTTATGAGAGTCGTTGTTATGCTTGCAGATCAAGACTTATTCCCTAAGCTGCGACTGCTATCCTTGTGCAAATTCTCATTTTGACATTATAATCCGAGTATCATATTTGTATATTCTAGGGGCAGAAATTATTAACCTTATGTTGATTTATTAAGGCTTGGGCGTGCATGGTACCATAACATATTTAAGTGTCATTAGCTTTAATACATTGTATCAGTTGATGGCGCAGACTTGTCATGTTACACAATTCAAATGTCAAACTTGACATTTACGGCTATTAATTTCTGTTAAATTTATGCGATACATACAAATTTAAGCGAAACAATACTTTTTACTCCACTACGGCGCTCTTTGTTCTGTCAAATTGGACAAGTACGTGAACGTTTTCCGGGTGACTACAAATCAAGTCAACTATTTATGTTAAATTGATTTGAAAGTTTTGGATTTTTGCCATAAAAGCACACCTCAAGTAAACCAAAGAAAAAAAAATTGTGAAATCGAAAATTTCAGTGAAATCCGATAGAAACTCTTGAAGCAAAGTTTCTTCCGCTTTCGCAAGTAGAATTGCATTCACTCTCGTACAATATCGGTTCCAAACAAAAGGCCATGACTTCCGCTTTAGATCTTAAGCTTATTGAATCCTCTAAATCTTCTTCTGTGCCACTAATTTTTTATTTTTTTTTTTAAGTTTTATCAACATCTCCATTGTCAGATCTAGAGAGTTTAATTAACTTCACCAAATTGTTAAGTTTACAATACGGAGCGGCACTTTCACTCCGGCCATTGATTAGCATTTAAACGAAAGCGAAAGTGATAATTAAATTTGTAAGCAACTACGAATAAGTTGGATTATCTATACGAAAACGTATGTGTACGGTTTAGGTGAACAGTAGCAGATGTACGAGTAGATTGTAGATACTTTACAAACAAGTACACTCTCCATTAACCATCACTTCAGTTGGAAAATAGAAAATTGTTTATCTGAGGAGTGTTGATCATAATTTTCCTTGGAATTACTCACATAACAGCATGCCTCCTCGATAGTTCATCACCATCGTCTCATAAAGTGACACACTATCGCAACACCGTCTCCAGACCCAAACCGTGTATCTTAATGGATGTTTCTCTGTGCATATGTTGCCGCACGTATACGCGATGAGTTGTAGATTTTTTGGATTGTTACGCGTATTGTATGGTAAGGCTCTGACTATGACTGCGGAATGTACCCAACTAGGGTCTGATGATTTTGTAGCCCATTGTCAAAGTGTGACCATTGTTTCGTTCACTTACACGGTACGTGATGAAAAGAAGATGGTATCTTCACAACCATCAGTTGGAAAAAGCAGTTATGAATGAAAAACGGCAGCGTATGAGTGTAAAGAAGGAAAACAACAACTATTAGCGCAGTTATGGGGAATTCCAGACCAGTTAACCGACTTGATGTTTTCAGTTGTATGTTGTACATTTATGAAGGATGACGAGGTTGTAAGAATACTCGTATCTAATCATTTTGGATACACGATCATTATGGTGTTACTTCTCAATGATTCAACTCAGTGACTTCACTTTTATCCGGATATGAAGTCACAAATTCAAAACCGTTTTGCTTACGGATTATAAACATGTGCCATCCAAGCACTTTTAAGAAAAATTTCGGATCTTTTTTGTTTGCGATCTTACTAATCTAGGTGACGCTACAGTTCGGCATGATCGAAGCCTTTAACCAAAAGGCCTCTTCAATTGGCCTGGTATTTAGGTAAGTGCCTCCTTGTTCAATTTGTCTGTGCCATCTAAAATGAATCCTTTTTCTATTAGGGTTGCTATCGCTCCGTTGATTGAGGTTGAGGTCCCTCAGCTGTTTGATGTTGAGTTCCATCAGCTGTTTGACTAGGTTGATGTTGCTGCTACGGCCAACTTGAATCGTTCGTCGTTGAATTTCCTCCTTTAGAGCCATTCAAATTGGGTAATATTTCCTCAAAGAATGTTCCCTCTAACAAACTTCAAATGCTTCAAGGAACATAACTGGGATGACTTCGTTAGTTGTTCGGGATAAAGTTTTAGCTATTTAACCCAAAGAAATCTCGTTTTCAGAGGTAACACAGAGCTGTGGTAGCAGAAGTCCTTATTACCTTAAAGTTGTGGTCGTCGAATGTGAAACATCGTTAAAAAGCGATCAACACATTCACTGCAAAATCTGAGTAACGTCTTATAGTTCAGTGTTTTTCGTTGAAATGTTTAAACTGTCAGACTCACATGTATACTCGTATACCCTATTTTTGCGCAAGGTTGCTTTTTGCAACATATTGACGGAATACCATTTGAATCTGGAGATTTATATGACTTAAAGGACTGACACCGTAGTTTTTATTGATTGTTCAATTATTTCTTTCCTGGAGAAAGAGAAAATATTGACTTCTGATTGCCTTGTGTGTCGGAGTCCCTTAGTGCTTATTCTGTAATTTCCGACTTATTTTTATATTACTTGTAATCGATCTGTCGCTTAAGGATAAGAGTCATACCAATTACATCCCGCCTCTTTCTTGCTACACACTTGGAAAATTAAAAACAAAATAAAATCATTAAAACGGTCACCTCTTAGGTTTGGATCGCTATTTACCTAGTTCTTGACTAGCCAAGTCCGACAAGATTTCATGAGAGTCGTAGGAGAGATAAGTTGAGGTCAGATATGGTTATTTCTGCACTCCCTTTCCCAGACTACCGCAACCAATTTATGAGAACTGTAACTATTTAATAGAAATACCTCCGCCGTTTTTATTATTAAAATGATCCTCGTGGAATACCTTTGGATTTCTCCCTGTTAATGGTCAGCAGAAAGTGCTGAACATGAGTCAAAGTGTGGCCGTCTATTATGTGCAACATTTTATGAAAATATTTCCTAATCCTAATCCTTTTTAGTTCCCATCCATAAGTCTGGGACCAAAGGCAATGTTGGGAATTACAGAGGAATTTGTAAGCTTTCGGCAATCCCTAAGTTATTTGAAAGCATTACTAAAAAAATTGAATTCCTTATAAAAGAGTATCTGGCGGATGAACAGCATGGTTTTGTCGCTAGTAGATCCACTATCACAAACCTTGCATTATTTTCGTCCTCTGTTCTGAAACAGATTGAGAAAGAGAACCAAGTTGACACCATATATACAGATTTCAGCAAAGCTTTTGACTCAGTCAATCATGATAGGCTAATCTATAAACTGGTTAAAATCGGTAGCCTTGTATCAAAAGAAATTAAATGTAGCTCTGGTGTTTCACAAGGGAGCCATTTGGGCCCGCTTCTCTTCATCATCTTCATTCGTGATATCGTGATAAATATTAAATATGGACAGTGTCTATTGTTTGCCGACGATCTAAAATTATTTAGAGCTATTAAAAATATTGAGGATTTCTCTTTACTCTCCCGATTTAATGAAGTCAAAGATTTGGGAGTAATGTTGCATACTACTTTTTCTTTTAAAGTACATTTGAATCGTACCTTATCCAATGCTTATTCGGCAATTGGTTTCATTAAGAGAAATTGCAAAAGCTTTTCTGATCCGTTTTCTATCCTGTCATTGTACTCCGCCCTTGTTAGACCTTATCTGGAATACGCAGTTGTGATTTGGAATCCCAATCTCTCTTCTGACTCCGACCGAATTGAACGTGTTCAAAAACGTTTCACAAGATTCATTTTCTATAGAATGCATTGGAACTTTTGCCCCAATTATAAAGCTAGATGTTTACTCCTTGGCTTAAAATCGCTAAAGTCTAGACGTACTATACATGATATAATGTTTGTTAGAGACCTTCTCCGTTATCATATAAGATGCCCTATTCTATTATCAAAAATAGGACTTCATGTCCCTATACAGTCATTGAGAACACGGCATCTTCTTTTTGTTGAATACCACAGAACGAATTATGGTACTAACGAACCGCTTACTCGAATTGTCAAAGCCTTCAATGAAGTCAGTAACCTCTTTGACGTTTGTTTAAATAGAGCTCAATTTAAAAATGTAGTCAAAACCTTATACATTTTTTTAAATTTAATTTATGTACGAGTATATATGTTATATTTTGTTTTCTAGTTAGCACTTAAGTGACTTGTAGATATATAAATATATAAAATAAAAAATATAAAAAAAAATAAATAAATAGATTCAGCTGGTGCAAGAACTAAGGCCAAAAAATCATTCTTTGCGACGGGAGTTTGCGGATTAGGCCGGTCCTTGAGCAACTTGAAGTCGTTCCTTACTTTTATAAAAAAAAAATTGTGTACTGACAAGGTTCGCTTTTGCCTCAATGGGCTTGCTCACAAAAGCGAAATTGCCGTTTCCGCAATGAAGCGAACCCAGAAAAGACTCATGAGACTCAATTACACGATGGTGAGATCACCGATACTTATTTTTTCAAAAGTGAGGCCGGAGCTCTCGTAGTCAATGGCTAACGCTACCGGAAGTTGATCAGTGGTTATTTTTTTCGAAAATATGGACTGCATTCCCTTGATATGTGAATTCAGCGGAATGCTATGCCACATTAGTCTCTGGTTTTTAATGTAAACCACCTGTCATGTAGACTTATGTTTACGGGATGCCTATACATCCATGTGAGCAAGGATACGCCTTGCCATCGCTCTCTGTCAATCCTTTGATACCAATTCGGAACTGTGTTGGAGGCACAAGTTCCACCCTTGGTATGAGTCGAGGCCGACCTAAAACCTCTTACTGTTCTTAGGGTCACAGCACCCAGTACTTATTTTCTACTCTACGCGATTTGGATTTAAACCACAGCCACCATGACGCTCCCACAACTGGGCCTACCTCAACAAGTCAGGCCCGGACCGAAATCCGGGGGGCTCCTGACTCCCATGGTACCGTGATTTAAGTCCTGGTAGGGACTACCGGTGGTCTTGCCGCCAACAAGGCCTATGACCGGCAACTTGTAACTGGTCAAATCGTAGCAACCTTCAGAGGCGTCATCTGAAGATGTTTATGATAAGACCAGTAATATGCTCTGCCCCCGCTTTTTATTAGACAACGTCATTGATGGGCGAAGCCTTCATAATTGGGCGGAGGCCCAATGCTATGCCACAGATGTCTCTTGTGTTTTACGTAGGTACCTGCCATGAGGGCTTAAGCCTACGGTGCGTCTTCGCACAAGATATCAAAATAATGCGTTGATAAGCGACCTTCGGGTAGTACAAGTACTACCACCAGTACCAGATTCGAAGTCGTGTGTAAGGCACGAACTTCCCCTTTGGTGAAGGGTCGAGGCCTATCTAATACCTCAGCCATTCTGTGGGTCATGGCACCCGGTTGCAATGCAACTCCACATCGAGCAGACCAATTGGTTCCATAGCAATCCCATGGTTTAGCACAGGTCGTAGTAAACTACACACATGCTAAGCCATGAGATGTCCAAGATCCATTCGGTCCATTCTCCCCGCGATTTTGGGTTTAAACCTACAGCCACCACGATACTCCCACAAGGGGGCCAACTCCTAGGTCAGGCCGGAACCATAATTCCGGGGGCTCCTGACCTCCCGTGGTACCAGAATATAGCTTCGCAACCTTGAGGTTACTTCCAGTTGGGCACCTCACTGCCCAGGACTGGCGGCCTTGCAACAATTTGGAAATCTACAAACTTCGCGCTAGCTGCCTACTGCGCCTTCTATTGAATACATCTTTTGCAAAACTACGGGTTCTTTCAAACCGTACGGTATCAGTGATAATTCCACTGACATCGTAGGTCTCACCATTAAAGGTGATGCCCATAGCCTGCAAGTTCCTTATGTCAGCGTAATTGGGACACTCACATAGGACATGAAGCCAGTCCTCGTAGGTAGCTCCACATGAGCAGCTCGCAACCTCGCTAAGCCCCCTCTTATGCAAGAATGCATTGAGAGAGCCATGCCCGGTCAACAAAAAGCCCAGGCTGAGGTTAAAATTCCGTTCAGGAAAAATTCTCATGGTTAGCACATCCCTTAGGAAGCCGTAAGTAACCCTACCATTTTCTCTAGCATCCCATCTAGATTGCCATCTAGATAGAACACATGCGTGTAGCAAGGTTTTACGCTGCTTCAGGGATAGGCCATCCACTTCTTCCGGGGAAACCCAATCGCGCTCATTTAGAGGGAGACCTTTTCTGATCTGGAAAGCAATACCACGACGTATCACTTCCAGATCCAGAGGTGGCACTCCCAGCACACCGGTAAACAGCCAAGCAAGGCGACTCTTTGACAAGCCAGGATCCGCTTTCGACCATCAACAGTCATAACTCTGTCGTACCATACCGATGCTCCATATGTTGCACAGGCAACAAAAAGGCCATCGTATATGATACGAACAGAACGCCTGCTGAGTCCCCAGTCGGATCGCAAAATGCGCCTTACCTGGCCTACGGCACTCAGCATATGTAGTGTAGTACGAACCAGGTGAGGCATGAAGTTCATACACTCACCCATCGTTATGCCCAGATATGTGACCTCAGTCACACATCTAATGCCAACGCCGTTCAAATGTATCTTAGGAGCCCGACGTCTTACGTTCAACTTGCCCTTGAGCTTCATTAAGACGGTCTTATCCTGCGACACACTTACTCCTACGCTTTCTCCCCATTCAGCAAAGACTGGTAGAGCTCTTTCTCCTATTGCCTCGATTTCGGCCCTAGACTGGCCTTCAAGGATGAGGAGCAGGTCATCTGCATAGGCGCAGCACCCACAGAGCTCGTTTAGCCGCCGCAAGAGTGGATCCATCATCAGGTTCCAAATGAATGTACCACAGATGGACCCCTGGGGGCAACCTCTCTCAACATTAATTGAGACGTTGTCGTGTGCACTTACCACACTCGCTTTTCTGTCGGAAAAGTAGCTTCCCCAAAGCCCAATTTCCCGACAGCCCAATTCCTGCAACCTGGTTACTATTTTCTGCCAGTTTAGGTTATCAAAGGCACCTTTGAAGTCAATAAAGATGCCTATAACCACACTGGCCCTGCTTCTGAGGACTCTGTCTTTTACGTAAGACCATGCATCCTCGACACACTTGCCTCTTCTAAAGCCGAATTGGAAGGGGGATATTGGTTCCGCCATGCTCTCTGAAACCCTTTCCACCATAACCCTTTCCAGTACTTTTCCCAGTACCGGAAGCAGGCTGATGCTCCGATAAGATTTAGGGTTAGACCTATTCTTATCGGTGGACTTCAGGAGCACAACCACCCTTGCCACCTTCCAATCCTTGGGGAAGTAGCTACAAGCAATGCATTTGCTGTACAGTCCGAGTAGGTATTCTGGGACGGCCTTCCAGATAGCTCTCACCATCTCTCCGGTCATTCCATCTCCAGGAGATCTCCTGGAGCGAAGAAGTGAAACACCATAGTCGACTTCTTCAGATCTTAACTCCGGAGGGAGCGGAGGCTCTTCATATGAAGAGTCCTCAAAGCGCTCGCTATGCCACAATACGCATGAAACCGCTGATTTATTGAGGACTCGATTCAATTATAACATCATATCGCGAAATGGACCAATGAATTGCCCACCGAAGCCGAGTTTTTGATGTGTAATGATAAGCCGCAACCTATTCAGGTCCTGGAATATTCAGCGTGTTATTGACTTACTTACAGATAGAGTGGCATGAAATTAGAACGAGCAAATGCGCTTCGTAAAAAACAGCCGAGGAATCTATTGTATATGCCTATAGTTGTGGTGAAAACGTAATGTCATAAACCATTCTTCATAATGAATCGAGAACTTTGATTCAAATTCAATTCAATAAATTCTATAGCTCCTAAAAAAGCCCACTTTAGTCTGGACTTTCCATTGTTTCTTCGTTTCTGTGATTGCCTTATATCATTAAACATTTCGCAGCTCACTGGCTATGTAATTGCCTCGTTTAACCTTTTTTTATGGTGATTTTTGTTGTAGTTGTGGAGTTTATAATTTAAATTCTTGGTTTTTCATAGAGTGTAACTACTCCAGAATATTGTGTAATGGTTTGAAGTTTAGCTCTATAACTGCCGATTCTGTTTCCTTCGAACCAGGTAATCATATTTTCTAACACTCGATACATCAAAATTACCATCGTATTACCAAGTCCTAGCGATGCTAGTAATATTTACTTGTGGATTGTAAACATCCCCGATTTCATTATCCTTACTCTGGCAACCCTCATGTATCCAACATGTGAAATTTACTAGTATATTTTCCGAGCATGGTTATGAGGGTTTTCTCATTTCTTAAGCTTACGTTTATATTGACGTATTTATCACTCTCCTCCAAAGAACTTGTTATTCTGGCAAAATGTGTTTGAAGCAGTCATTTTCAGAACTGGTACAGTACTGATATACGAGTACTCATAGATCAATGAAATTCAATCTTATCCGTAATAATTCGTGATGAGTGAGCAAAGTCATTAAATGTCTTTAAACTTGATGTTGTATGTAAAAAGTGGTCTACTCGACGAACAACAAACTTAATGACTTCAAAAAGCTGTTCTTTTATACCTTTAATATATTTATGTATGCATAGATCACCAAGAGATTCCCACAATCATTAGAATCACAATTAATCTCTGCAATTCATAATCTATTCCATCCGTAGCACAAACTTGCTATAGCCCATCTCCCTCTCAGATGGAAACGTGTTTAAAATCTATTAACATTTTAAATTAGCTGATATAGTTCTAGGCATGGTTAATTGAAATGATTTTATTTAAATTAGGACAACTTGTCGGCGTTTTTTTTTTTTTTTAATTGGTGACGCTCGCCAGTCAATCATTCAACGAGTAGTTAAAGTTGATTTATCAAGTAGCAATACTGGTTGTAGAACTCAACCGGATTAAAGTCCATTAAAACTGTTATTATCATTTACTCTAAATTCAATCATTCTCATTTGAGTTCAATTAAAAGTCACACTGAAGAAACGGATTTGTCATAAGTTACTCGTATCTTAACCTGATTCGCAGTACCTCAAACCTGTCCCAAGAAATAAAGAACATCTACCTCGAATCCAACCACTTCTCATGACTGCTATTTTTCATTACATACATTGTCAACAGTTTTTTTCGACTTAATTAATAAGTACAACTGCTAAATGTAGACCAGCAAAATGTACCCGTGGGCTGTGATACATCAAAAGCATCTTTTCATATCTAATCTTAATTAGAGGGATGCCTGACTGAATCAAGTTGCCATGCAGTGAGGATCCACTTCGCCCTCGCAGAAAATATACTCGTAAATCACGATGACCATTCCAGATCTAATCAGTACCACACCATAAGTGAGAACTTGAAATTACTTTTAAGTTAAAGTGGGAACTTGAGAGTTAAAAACACAAAACATCGAACCGGACCAGGTGGGCGCTTGCTTCCAAGTAGGGCAACATAACAGACATACGAGTAATGATGATTCGTGGAAAAAATCGCCGAGCGAAAATTCAGCTTCATTCAATCGCATTTATGTTTTCCTTTTGATTAATTATTGGTCGGGCAAAAACTAGTTGAATGAGAACCGTCGAGCAATTTTGGGACAAGTTTGTGATAACTTTGGGACATGGTTGACTTCATACAATCAATAGGTAGTCGTACATTGGTGTCTACGCCAATTCGTTCCTAAAATTGGTTAAAAGGTGCGGTAAATCGCTTGTGTTGCGCCTTCTTTTGGGAACCCTTATTAAGTACAATACAAAACAAAGACCAATTCAACGATTCATTTCATAGGGAACCATTTGTTGTCATCAGCGTCAACTTCAGCTGACGTTTTAAGAAACAGATTGTAGGAAGACCATGAATAATGCCAATCAAAAGAGAAAAGACATTGACTTGTTGGCTGTTCATAAAAGGTAGTCAACACGGATGTCTTGGACTTTGAATTTGGATGTTTATGGAGTGGTAGTTATGGTAATGAATATGTGTTTCATATAATTGTTATATGGAAATGGTTTCGTTTTTGCATTCGTGAATGGATTTTACCGTAAAAGGTTTCGGGCTTTTTAAAAGAGTTTGTGGAAAAAGACATGAGCTAAGACAGCTCTGTTGTTATGGTTATAAGATAGAGTCATTAATATGTATATTCTATATTTTGGAGCCTATACAATTCATTCATCTTCTGCGTCAGATATTGGCCAAAGGCAGCCCTGAGGTAGTACCTGGGTATAGTGCCATGTTCAAAAGAACAGAATCAAAAGGTTTTCGGTTAAAAATCGGAGTCTGCCACCTGCCTTTTTTAATTAAAAGAAAAATAATTTTATAAATTATTCGCTGAAATTTATTACCAGTACAGCAATAGTAAATTACGTCCAGAGCTGCTTGAGCTTTAAAGCAAATATCATCAGTATATGCCTGAACTTAAACTATAGAACCGTTAAGAGCGCCAAGAAATGAGTCAACCTGCATGCATCATAGCAGTAGCCGCTCTACTGGCTTCTTCGCTAGCGTTCCTTTGATTCACAAAACTAGGTGGTCGGCAAGGCTCTGTGGTTAAGTTCGCCAACTATAACGCCAAATGGCTGGGTTCGATTTCCAGGCCATTAACCGAAATATATAAAGAAAAAATTCCTTCCGTAGCCACTCTTTGAAAGGAAATGGCGACCATCCGAAATTGAAAAGTTTCACATTGCTCTGCCATTCGGAGACTCGGCAAATAGCCGGAACCGGGACTCCCGCCTATCAATGACGTAGTCTAATAAAAAGCGGGGGCAGAGTTTACTGGTCTTATCGTAACGGTATACAGATAACGCCACCGAAGGTTGCTACGATTTGCCCAGTTACAACTGCCGGTCATCGGTAGTCTCTACCAGGACTTAACTCTTGGTCCGCGTCTAACTTGTTGAGGTAAGTCCCTTCTGGGAGTATCATGGTGGCTGTGGTTTAAACCCAAAGTCACAGGAAGGGTCCTCCAGTGGGTTAGGGCCAATGTAAAGTTGCAATAAGTACTGGGTGCTGAAACCCTAAGATCATCAAGAGGTTTTAGATCGGCCTCGACTCATACGAGTGCCAAGGGTGAAACTTTTGCCTCCAATACAGTTCAGAATTTGCACTCAGGAAGGCAGCAGGCAATATCAAAGCGGTTGCGCCCATGGATTAATGGGCATCCCGTGGACTAGATCTTCCTTTACCTCTTGACAGGGAACCTGTATGTAAAAGAGAGGATAAATTCGCTGAGACGCTCTGCGCATATTCAAGCATTACCTCCATGTTCCACAGCATTAATGGATCTGATCGTAAGTTTGATTTATATGTTAGCAATCAAACCCTAAAGAGTTGGTTGCAACTAGGTCTTTTGTATGATAGCTGTGAGCGAACACGATATTACCCTGATAGACTACAATATAACATCTTGGAAAGAAACCCTTTAGGAGTTGTTGATGAAAATCGATCTATCCATCCGTGTCGCTTTAAAAGAAGGAGCGCAGGAAAGTCTTACCAAAAACACATACCAGACTCTTGAATATGACCACGTGGTGAACAATTATTTCCACTATCAACACAGCTTAAGTATGATGCAATCTCGTTTATTTTCAAGGCTATAGGTGAGCTTTACCGATTAAATTACATACCGTATAAAATCGTAAGAGATTCCGAAATCAGTTTGTGCAATCTACGTGCTAAAAAAGACATTTGTCACTTCATTGGAATATGTCTCATACTGAACATGATTAAGCTTTTCCAAAATCCGCCTTCTTGGCAATCAACCTCACCTGGTAATTTGTCAATACAACTCTTAAAATCAATATGCCAGAGTGGTTCAATAAGTCCCTGGAAATGAAAACAGATGGACTTGCCACCTCAAATCCAACATTTTGCTTATCAATAAGTATCTTTCAAACGAACGCACCCAAATTTTCAGACAGATCTGTCAAAAGTTTTGTTGTGACAGTCATTTGAAACAGACGCCTACGAGAATTTTCGTAAAATGGAAAAGAAGTTAATTTCGTGTGCTTTTTTTGCGCAAAAAACACCACGCAAACCAAACAAAAGCTTGAAAAGTATTATGGGGACTCTTCACCATCGAATGGGTTGTACTAGCACAAGTGAAACTGAACTTTCTGGTCGCCCAATTGAGGTCACCACACTAGAAATGGTCAATAAAATTCACGATATGATATTGGACGATCGGCGAGTGAAGGTGCGCGAATTTGAAGAGGCTACAGCTCATTACATGGATAGTGATTTCAGTTTTGCAAAAATATTTTGACACAAAAAAGCTATCCTCCAGATGCGTGCCGCGTTTGGACAACTTCAAAGGAGTGTTTGGCGATGTTCATTCACAATCCGAACGACATTTTGCGGCGTCTCGTAACCGTAACCGTAATGAAACACGGATTCATCACAACACACCAGAACCTAAGGAACAGCCTAGTCAATGGACTTTTTAGTGTGAATCGAAGCCGAAAAAGGCCAAGGTGCGTCTGTGGGCCAACAAGGCCATGGCACAGTTTTTTGGGATGAGCCCGGTGTCATTCACATGGGTTACCTTGAAAAGGGTAACACGATCAATGGCACCTATTATGCAGAGCTGTTGGATCGATTCGGCGCCGATTTGAAGCAAAAACGACCACATTTGATGAATAAAAAACACACCGGCGCACAAGTCCGCAGTCGTAATCGCAAAATTGCATGAATTAGGTTACGAATTGTTCCCTCATTCAGCGCAGGAGTATTCTCAAGATTTAGTCCCCTGACTATTTCCTGTTTCCAAATATGAAGAAATGGCTCGGCGGTAAGAAATTCGGGTCGAGTGAAGAAATCATCGATGAAACAAACGCCTATTTTGTGGGCCTCGAGAAATCGTATTATTTGGAGGGCATCAACCAATTGCAGAAACGTTGGGGGAAGTGTATCGATCTACGAGTATGTTGATTATGTTGAAAAATATTTTTTTTTTTCCGAAAAGACTGTTCCTTATGTGAATTTTCTGGGACCCTGGGATTCTAAAGATATATTTAGTACTAGATACCCGGATGCGGTCTCTTACAAAGGACTATAGTCATAACTCCTCAACACCTTCTTTTCTTTTTTTCTTCTTTGAAGCCGAATTGGTTGAAGTACAATATGAAACTACTAACGACCAATTTTTATTTATTGCCGAAGCTGAAGTAGTTTGGCTTTCAGGACTTGTGGTTTCGATTGCACCTGAATTCACTTGGTGCCGCAATACTGTAGTAACCTTTCTTCTTTTTTTAGTTAGCTTTTAGATAGTCGCGCTGCAAAGTGTGCATATTCTGAAACCCTTTCAAATTTTTCGGTTTCCTGAGTCAAGCCATTAGAAGCTGCACTCTAATCTGCCACCGGTCTATCGTTCTTCCTTAATCTATCAAAATGTTTGTGTCCCTTGCTAGAATTGAACTACATTTTACTACTTAAGTCATTTCGGAAGGCCTAGATGCACTCAAATCATTAAGTATGCCGATGAGGTGACGTATTATTAGGACGAGTAAGATCATGTGGACCCTCTATTATCAGTAACTCGTGTCACGAAGTTTGAGTGATCTATAGTCATCTTATCAGAGCGAAGTTATATAAAAAAAAACCTATAGAAAAACAAGTTTGTAGTTATAAATTAATAACAGCCGCACGGTACACAATCGCCACGGTCCATTTGAATTGCTGATTTTGTCGTTATTTCTGTCAGATAAATGGCGCTCCTAAAGGTTGCATATATCAAGGTCTGTTACGTTCTAATTATTTGCTCTAGATTGAACTTCTGGAATTTCCTCTATTCGTCGGCGCTATCCATATAACCCATTATGCAAATCTCAAAACAACAGGAGAGCAATCCGTAGCATTAGCTGCACTTTATATTGTAGTTAACACGACAAAGGCCTTCCACCGATCATTAGAAATACAATGGCATTTACCATGTAGCTTGTACTCAACGACCACAATGCACAAACAAACAACCGAATACCGGCAGTAAATCAAGTTCTATCATACTACTAAACTGTAATAACGACAACGACGACGGCGAAATCTCATATTTAAAGTATCCGTGCACACGTCACATCTACGAGTATACAATACTTGGAAACCCCCTAAAGCACCCCCAGTCACAGTTGTGCTCTTGTTAACTTGTGAAAGTCGTTTTAATGGGTTTGGTTAGGTAGGTTTTGATTTTAAATCTAGGTACAGGTATTCTACTCATATAAACAGAAACTGGATAAGCAGGTAGTTAACTGGTGTCAACTTCCAAGGACTTTCCTTAAAACCAATCAGTCGTATGAGGCTGAACGATTATTTGAACTGCTCTATTCGTACTTAAAGATAATTTTTCTTGAATACTTTCAGATACTCGTACATCTAGTTGATTGTAACAAGATGGCAAACCATAGATTCATCATTGCGGCAGTAATAGTACTAGCTTGCAGTTGGAGTGTATCAGCGAAATTTGGTGATAAAATTACCATCAAAGAAAAGGACATGATGAGGAAATCGATAGTCTTCGATAAAAAGACACCCGATGTGTTTTACTGTCCCATGCAGAAACCAGCGACAATGAACAAATTAATTGTGAGGTATTAGCACCAAATTTTCCATTCCTAAATTCCATGAATTGGAATACATGAACGTACTTCTTTGTGAACAGATCTCGTCCGCTTCATAAACTCTGCGAATTTGAGGGACAACCATTGCCGGAAGACTATAAATCGGATTGTTACCAGGACATCGATGAATCCGATTATGCATGCAAGGAGAAGTATAGGATTATGGTGAGTTTGATTTAACGACTGCTACGCTATAATCCAAATCAAATCGAATTAATATTCTAGTCAAGAGTTTTAAGAAAAAAACAAAAAAAAAGGAAAATACAAAATTGAAATACCTACCACGCAATGTTGCAGGTAGAAGCAACAAGCAAGAGAATAGTGTTTCAAGGTTTTGAAAGTCAATGCGAAAAGTTTTCCTTGGCAAATTTGTTAAGGTATTTTTCAATAGCAACTACCTACATACGATTGCGTCATTTCTGATAATTTAGTTTGGCATATGTTTTTTAAGAACTTATGCAGATGAACGCAAAGTTCGTTGGTTAAATGGTAATGTGTATACAATACAATCACGAACTCACATTATAGATGATGGTTACGAGATGATCGTCAACATTAGATTCTTGTTGGGCCTTTATTAAGCAATTTGCATTCCATTTGCAGCTGCTGTTTTTATCTTCCTTACTAGTCTCACGCCTGCCCTATATCCTCGCGTGAGTGCCACTCTGTTCTCGTGCGGTTTTAAAAAAAAATTTGTTCGACGAGTTTGAAGAGCAGCAGACTTTGTACAAAGACTTGGTCCTTTATTTTTAAAATTATCGGAGATATCCAGCACTTTTTAAGATCTTAGCGCTGTATATGCATATAAGATCGAAAACTATTTCAAACCGGCTAGGGGAATATACAGATCTTTCGAAACGTTATCTTCCAAAATAACAAAGTAAATGGTCACCCGTGGTTCGAAAAGACTGCAGGACTAGGCCGAGGCAAACATATAAAAACACAATTTTTTGGCAAAATTCGACATAGAGCGCTGCTCTAATATTTTTATGCCTTTCTTATATAACGATTTGTCCAGCCGTTCAAAATACGTTTCAGTTTCGGCGATCACCTCTTCATTGGGCCCATATCTGTTTTCAACGAGAATTTTTTTGAGGCTTGCGAACAGGTAATAGGATCCATATTTTATCCATTCTCACATACCGCATGAAAAAAAATCGTTGTATTTTGCTTAAACAGCTCCAAACAGCGATGTGAATCATCAACACGTTATTGATTATGGTCAACTGTGAGTAAACGCGGTACCCACTTCGAACAGAGCTTTCGCATACACAAATACTCGCGCTAAATATGAAGTACACAGTATTGATATCTTTACGATGTCAGTTATCTCACGCACTTTCACTTTACGGCTGTCCAAAACGATTTTGTGGATTTTTTTGTATGTTTTCCGGCGCAACAGCCTCATTTGGGCGCTCAGCATCATTTGTGTTTGTATGACAGCGTTTGAATTCAGCAAACCAGTGACAAATGGTTGCTTTTGACGGAACAGATTCCTTTTAACACTTTTTAAGATTTTTCCATCAAATAACAGCGTTTTACCGTCGTAATAAAACTCGGTTTTTTCCATGGTTTTGGAAATATCAAAAGGTGCGTCACTAAAATTGTAATAGCTCGATGACTAATGGTCGAAATGTCATCAAATTTTGACACGTATCGCTTGCTCATCACAGGCTTTTTAGCAGGAAACTCCAAACAATCAACGGAAAATATTCTCACTTTCTACAATATGAATATTATAAAATACCGTAGGTCCCAACGGTTTACATCAAAATGCATTGTGGCTTTATATAAGCTGAAAGTTAATTTGTTTTGTTTAGAAGTAAGAGTAGTCAAAGATTCTAACGTACACAAATCTTCTAGTTCAGAATGGCCTATATGTTCTACTCGCCGTGTTCCTTAAATGTTCCTCCAACCCTGTTCTCCCCCTTTCCAACCTATTTGGTTGGAGTGCAGAATTTGCTCAGTTTTGGAAAACTGTTTTCAGCTCGCATTTTGGCCGTCTCTTCTTTTTATTCTAACCATAAATGATCTTGATCCATCCTTAAGCTGTTGATAGCAAATTTTTTTTTGAAGCATCTCTTCACCACCTGACAGAAGATCTCCTCAAGATGACCTTGAAAGGTTTTCACGTTGGTGCCTCAAAAATCGCCAAATGCCCATCAATGATCTTACCATACAGGTGCAACCAGTCTTCTCCTGGATTTTATCGTTTCTATGGTCATGTTCAATCCCTTCGGAACCTGGGCACTTTGTACTCGTATGACTAGAAATCAAATTCCTCACAAGCCATCCCATCTTCTGGCTTTGTCAAACTGTGGTCTAAAAAACTTTCCAATTTTTACGTGACCAAATCCCTTTACTTTGTCCGCCACTTGCTTAAGTGCACCAGTCGCCAGTGCCCCCTTTTCAGCGAGTTCACGTTGTTCTCTTCGATTTTGTATTCGAGGACGCTCCTGGAACGGTCTCTTTTTTCCTACTTCCCTATCTAATCTACATCAACCTTATTGATTTGAATACCCTAGACAGACATTTACTAACTCTTCTCAGGTTTTGTTGATCGCGCATATCTTTACCACTATATTTCCCTTAACACTAGCCCTCCCAATGTATGGTGCCCTCGTCCCTTCAATCTTCCGACCCACTCCTCTTATGGATCAATGAATCAATCTCCTGTATGTTGCTGAAGGTCAACTCAAACAACTATGTGAGTTTTTTCTTTCATCCTACTCTTATGTAGATGGAAAAAAGCATTTGTTCGGCCTGTCCCTAAAAACAGCGAATCTTCTGCCTCTTTCGATAGATATTGCGACCTAACTTTGTAGTAACAGGTCTACTGGGTGATTTGATGGCGTGTAGTTACGAGTATCACCGAAATGTGAAACTGTTTTTCGGCTACAGGACAGGATCAGCATAGCTCATGAAATTCTCATATTAACAGAATATCTGATTGTGGAGCCACCTTTATCACCAACCGAATGGAATTTAATGCTTCCAAAAAAAAAAAACAATGCGGTATGCTGTCGTTAAAGCCATTATTCATGAAGGATGTTTGCATCGCCGAAAGCGAAAAACCGTAGTGATCTCTTAGAAATATCTGGGTTTCCTCAGAAACTGTAACAAATACTTCACCCGCCTGATCTGGCGCCATTTATAGGGCGTTTACGCGTCCAAAATTGGAGCACAATGAACACATCTAGTCAGATGTTCAGACTAGATATATATTTAACGCCCAGTCAACGGACACCCATTAACACCGACGTTATGTCTCTTGTCTTACCTTTGGCGATATTTTCATCGTGATTTTTTCCTTCGCCGCCGTACAGCTCGTTTGTGGAATCCTCAGTCGAACCCTTTATTTTCTAAGTCATTATAACCTGCAAACATACAAAACCAATGAACATAAGCACCTCTCTTTCTTTAGACCTTATTTTTCCCCGCCCGCGATCAATATTTTTCAGTGTCTTCATAATCCCCTGAGTGCGCACAAATTGTAAAAAAAAAGAAAAACATCACAGACCAATAGTCGAATATTAATATTTTTTATCTTGTAGAATCGAGCCCAGATTTGACTTGATGGCCAATTTAGAGGTTTGGTACTGCTCACCCTACAGCACTTGCAGGGCGACCTTTTCTCTGCTTCCTACTGTCATCGAACGGCTTACAGGTTGGATTCTATAGATGAACACCATTTCCAGGAGCTGCTTTCATAAATAGCGCTTAGCTATTGCTACTCATACTCACTCCTCTTTAAGCGGAATTCAATTCCTTTTCTTGTAAACAATTTCCCATCTGCAATTGCAATGACATTTGGCACGCATTTCACTTTTTCTTCAAAAATACGCAACCAGGCTTTCAGAAAATATATGCAATATTAATTGACATTCGGCAATATATTGGATTTAGTTAAAGAATGCCTTTAAGTTTGTAACGAAACAACGGTGTAGAGTATCACAGGGATGTAAAAGAGTACAACAATGTAAAATAAATGCACACGTTTTATAAGTTTATACAATTAAGATAATCATTTGCAATATTTTTACTAAACAAAACAAAACAAAATAGTAGATAGCTTAACATATTAAACATAAACAAAATAAACAAGCATAACTTTTAAAGATTTAAATATGGTTGCTGGTTTTATTTTTTACAGAAACGATTTTCCAAAGACGATTCCAACACCGCGGGCAAACAATTCTAAAAAATAAAAATAAAACATAACTTAATGAATAATAAGCAAATCTTATTTTAAAAAAAAAATGAAAAAAAAAAACACACTAACACTTCATTTTTTCACTTTCTTTTACACTTTTCTTAACACTAAACACTATTGTATACTCTAATTACCACGAAAATAAATCTTTAAACAAAATGTGGTAACAAAAAAAAAAAAAAAACTAGGCAATTTGGGTTGGGGAGGTTTTATTTAGAACAAAATAAATGCAAGTACTCCATTAGCTATTTTCTATTTCTTTATTTTATTTATAATCTATTTCTTTAGTTTTAATAATGGAAAAATTCACATACGCACTCGATTCGTTAGCACTTTCATTTATTTGTTTCCAACTGTCAACCTTGCCTTCAAAGCATTCTATGCCTTCATTTCTTTCTGTCATCTGTCATAAATGATCTGGCTCAATGCATATTTTTTTTCCTAACAAAATTGTTAACAAGAAAACTTGCTCTTGAAATACTTCAATAAAAAAGAAACTCGGATTCTAACCAAATATGGCAAGGAATTACGCATATGGATTCTTACAGAAGATTCTATTTCGAAAAAAATAAAAAATAAAAAAGCTTTTCCACTTATTCCACACACTGGCAAATGTGACAACTGTCAAATAGCTGTCAAATTTGTAAACGAACGAACGCACACAACGTTTAACAAAAAAAAACTAAACAATACAAATGCTTCTTTGGAATTAAACAAAAATTAAAAAAAAAAAAACAATTCTAAAACACGCAAGGGCATTTACAAAAGGTATAGTGTTTCATTCAACTAAAAATGTTTTGCACAAAATTACGATCGGATTTTCACTACAAATTGTTTGCTTATTCAAGGAGAAATTCCCTAATTTCATCTAGCGGTATATGTTCTTATTCACAGATGAGAAAATTCCCACCTGGCAGTGATTCACCCTACAATGGAACGCACCTAAAACGTTTCATGGAACTGGACAGTGAGGTCCGCGAAAAGATGGACATAGCCTCAGAAACTGTAAGCCTACCTAATGTTGTGATAAAAATTTAAAGGACAAAAGAAAAACTTTTTAAAAATTGTTGAGTCAGCGGACAGGTCCAATCGCCATTTTAATCCTTCTTGCATTTTCTTTTGTAATTAAAAGTTTTACTAATTTATTAAACAAAACAAAAAATCGAAAATTACATATTACTGTTTGTTATTAATTGTATTTTATTTGTTCCTAATATAATGATTTTATTTTGGATTTTGATTTACCTTTTTTTATAAGAAGAATTGTTTAAAAGAATTTACCATGAAAAAGCTTTGTTAAATAAAATAATAAAACCAAATAAAGTGTGTGATGTTATTAAATGTTTCGCGTATCTTTTTGCTTTTTGTGAAATTCCTGTTTAATCTTTCAGTGCATCTTTATAAAATTATATATTCATCATATTAACATACGAGTACTTGTCTTTGACAAACAATCCTAGTTATGCACTCCAGAATGGTTTAAATCTATGTCCACTTGTGCGCACTACCTAAAACGGCTCCTTATCCACTTTATTCCTACGTCTAAGTAGGGATTGTGAGCTCTTCGGGCGGAACCATCAATATTCACTCCTAGCGATTTAAAGCGATTGATGTGCACTTTCCTGACTAGGTCGGTGTCGCTGTTGTATCACTGCTTCCAAAGCCAGTCAATAGGTACAAAAACGACAAAAATTTTCAAAGAATCTGCTTATCTTCATCTGCTCTCATCAGCGTCCATATTTCTCCGCCATAGAGCAGCACTCGGATGAAAATGGATCATATATATGTAGAGTCTCCTTCGTATTTCTTACTTAATTGTCTTCTTAGGCAAATGAAGCAGCGTTCCACATGTGTAGCAATTCGTTTGATCACCAACGAGGTATTATTGCCAATATTATTAGCGGGCAGTCAGAATCCGCTGGGGGATCTACGAGACGATTGATCGGGAAACTGCTAACTGTCCTATAACTAGGAGTAGACCAGCAGGGCAAGAATCAAGTTCGTAGGTAAACAATTTCCCTACCTCCGAGTGGAGGCTCCTGATAACAGCCTGAGTAAGTCTTTATTTAAAACGGCAAGTGCTTGCTCGACCAGTACCATAATACTGGCCCTATTGCTGCAATAGTAACCTTTTGCAGAAGAGCTAAAATCTCGGAGAAAAACGGATCCACTGTTGACGACTCTGGCAAACGATTAAGGGACAGATGTCTTTTGTGTTTTACGTAGGTACCTGCCGTGAGGGCTTAAGCCTATGGTGCGTCTTCGCACAAGATATCAAAACAATGCGTTGATAAGCGCCCTTCGGGTAGAACAAGTACTACCACCAGTACCAGATTCGAAGTCGTGTGTAAGGCACGAACTTCCCCTTTGGTGAAGGTCGAGGCCTATCTAATACCTCAGCCATTCTGTGGGTCATGGCAACCGGTTGCAATGCAACTCCACATCGAGCAGACCAATTGGTTCCATAGCAATCCCATGGTTTAGCACAGGTCGTAGTAGACTACGCATATGCCAAGCCATGAGATGTCCAAGCACCATTAGTTCTGTTCTCCCCGCGATTTTGGGTACAAACCTACAGCCACACCGATACTCCCACAGGGGGGCCAACTCCTAGGTCAGGCCGGAACCATAGTTCCGGGGGCTCCTGACCTCCCGTGGTACCAGAATATAGCTTCCGGTCGAGCTTCGCAACCTTGAGGTTACTTCCAGTTGGGCACCTCACTGCCCAGGACTGGCAGCCTTTCAACTATTTTTTCAATGAATTTATAATCTACCCGCTAGCTGCCTATTGCGTCTTCTATGAAATGCCTCATTTGCAAAACTACGGTTCTTTCGAACCGTACGGTATCAGTGATAATTCCACTGACATCGTACGTCTCACCATTAAAGGTGATGATTATGTCAGCATAATTGGGACATTCACATAGGACATGAAGCCAGTCCTCATAAGTGGCTCCACATAAGCAGCTCGCAACCCCGCTAAGCCCCCTCTTATGCAAGAATGCATTAAGAGAGCCATGCCCGGTCAACAAAAAGCCCAGGCTGAGGTTAAAATTCCGTTCAGGAAAAGTTCTTATGGTTAGCACATCCCCTAGGAAGCCGTAAGTAACCCTGCCATTTTCGCTAGCATTCCATCTAGTGATTAAAGGACAACAATGGAATGTTCGAACCCTTAAGGGCACACGTGCAACCGAACAATAGGCAGAGGTCTTTGACTGTTTTCATGCAGATATTACCGCCATCTAGGAAATCCGATGGAATGGGCCGAGCAAAAGGAGCATGGAAAACTATGATTTCTACTATGGTGATTGCTAAAGGGCAGCATAAGCTCTTATTCAGGTGCGAATTTGCCATACGCGGCAGACTTAGGCCAGAAGTCTTCCGGCACGTGAGAGGGCGTCTTATGAGAACCCGCATCAAGGCTGAATTCTCTAACATATCACGAAAGACAAAGTCAACACCAAAGAATGTTCCTACGAGTTCTATTGAGGAAAGCATGACGCTAACGACGTGGTAATATCCTGATTGGTCCCTATCAGTGGGGTTTCAGGCCAGGAAGGTCCACAATCGACCAAATTTCCAAACTCCGGCAGATCTTGAAAAAAACTCAAGAAGTTCGAATCAATACCCACCACCCTTTTATCGATTTTAAGGCCGCATATAATGGCTTTTGTAGAGACGGTGCTCTGTCAATGTCGGTAACGACTTAACCTAAACCTTTGATATCAAAATAGTTTTAGACAAGGTGGCGCGCTGTCATGTGACATCTTTAACGTTTTTAAGAGGCATAATCTTTAGAAGTCTGTGCAACTTCTAGCCTACGCCTATGATATGACATAATTCGTAGAACTCAGCAGTGTTCCTATCTGGATCTTGTTCGACATGCGGGTGCAACTCACTGGGCATACGAGAGCTCAGCTTTTCCTAGGCTCAATGAGAGATGAAACACTTTCGTTTATTTCGAAGGAAGAGCTGTGAATGGCCTTTGCGTTGAGAAGCAAGAAATCAGTGGGAACCGATGGTACACCAAACATTGCGCTATTTTTTTTAATAGAATCCGCATAATTTAAAAAATCCAAAAGTTTGGAGTCTAAAAAGTGTTATAGAAGGCAATTGAGTAAGAAATGCGAAGGAGACTCCATATATGATCCCTTTTCATCCGAGTGCTGCTCTATGGCGGAGAAATATGGACGTTGATGAGAGCAGATGAAGATAAGCAGACTCTTTGAACAATTTTTGCCGTTTTTGTACCTATTGACTGGCTTCACTTTGGAAGAAGTACGGGCCAATGACACCGCTGGACCAACAACACCAAACAGTGATTTTTCCTAGATGGATTTGCGACTGATGGGTATCAAGTGGACTATTATTTCCCCAAATCTGAGAATCTTATTTGCTGACATAGCTATTCATCCAAATTCGCTGAAGAAGATTTTCCGTACGAAATCGGGGTCCACTTCCAACTACTTCAACGCCCAGTCAGTAAATGCTTGACGCTGCTTTAGTTTCTGAATTTTTATCGTCATTCTATTCCTTTGTACCTACGACCAACGGAAGTTGTAGTAAAAGTCAATTTTATTCAGGCAAAATTGTCGCAAAACACACACGATGTGTGTGTATGCCTGCTAAATTCAAAGTCACTATCATTTGTACACTCCACAAAAAAGGATAATCTCTAAACACCGTCGACTATTGACACATTGTTCTCCTTAACATCACGTAGAAGACCTTGTTTGCCGAATTGTGTGAACGTGCTAAATCATTTATACACGATCAATGCTGTTTAAGGCCTGATGAAAACATAATTGATCAAATCATCCCACTTCGGCAGATCCTAGAGAAAACTTCAGAACTCCAAATTGATGCCCGTCACCTATTTATTGATTTTAAAGCCTAATATGACAGCAATATCACCGAGACATTTGATGTCAAAAAAGTGATGCGCTGTCATGGGACGTCTTTAACATCATACTTAAAAAAATTCCGCGGAACTTAAAAGACAACTCCTGGAGCACAATTTTTCAAAATTCTGTACTAAAATTTGGATATGTTGATGACATTGATATCATTAGCAGAACGCGGCGAGCTGACACTGGTGTGTTTCAAAGTACTAAAACAAAAACTTCAAAATGGGTTTAACTAGGAATATGAGCAAAAGCAAATGAATGGTGCCAAAAATAAGGAACACACAACATCGAAAAATCAGAAAGAATGTCAAAATAGACAGCTACATCTTTGAGGTACCTCGGTTCCGTTATAAACTTCTTTGGTCTCGGAAGACAATTGAGTAATAATGGCTTGTCAATGAGCACTAAATAGACTCTTAATTAGACCCTAATCATCCCGATCGTGATTTATGACGCGGAAGGAAGCATGTACATACATTAAAATATTCTTTGTCATATTGTTCTACGTTCAATATGACCAAGGATGCGATTTTCGTTGACTTGTTTAGAAGCAGCACTACGGCCGGTGGAGCGATATCATCAGAAAAATACTCATCACTCTAGGATATGCAGAGCGAACGGATACTACCGCTCGGGTTCGAGCAGTCTTCGACTTTTTCCCAAAGAGGCGACAAAGTAGAGGAAGACCGTGCCTTAGGAGCGACGTATTCTGTATTGAATAGAGCCAAAGACCGCGCTAACAAAGAAGGCTTGTTGTTTGAGTACCAAGTTCATACACTAGCGCTGCGCAATCTTGATAAATAAGTATTTGATTGGGCATTCTGGATTCCGATATTTGAAATATGCGCACGCTTTATACTGAAATCTTTCCCTGCGAAAACCGGATGTTTGGCAGCTGAGCTTACATTTGAAATTGCGCCCTTACACGACAAGTCACGGTTACCAGTCAATAAAAAGAACCTAATACAATAATCCCTTTCGAATCTACTACAATTCTCATGATCAAATATCCCACCCACAATACACTGCTGTAAAGAAAAACTTAAAATATCCTCTCCTACATATACACCAATCAAATTTACATCATCAATCCTTCTCTCTCTCACTCATTAGATATTTCTCAATAATCCAACAACAACACAATTCTCTATCCCCTCCCGCACTATTCCGTATTTAAAAAATCTTCAAATTTCCCCAATTTGTACCCCATTTTAACCGGAAATCTACAACACTACCCTCATCAGTCAAAAGAGTGTCTTGTATACTTCTTGCAACATCTCTCTCTCTGTTCACGATTTTTGCAACTTTCAATTTTACACAATAAAACAGAAATTCGAAAAATCTATTTTCCGAAAAATCGCAATTTACTAAAATCAAAACTCCAACAATTCTCCGTTTACACCACAAGGTAAACCAATCACCATCAACGAATTGTTGAATATTATTTTTTTTTTGCTTTTCTTTTCGTTTTTGTTCTTGTTCGTAGTGCGAAACAAAAATTGGCAAAATCCAAATTTTATTGATTTCGAAAGAAAAAAAAAAAATTTTTTTTTCCTTATTTTGTTCGAATTCGTTTTTTGTTTCCTATTTGTCTTTTGTTGGTTGTCTCTTGTGTAAATTACGTGCGAGAATAATAAAGAAAGAAGTGAATGTAATGAAGGAGATGAAAATATTGTGCTGTGCAGTTGAAGAAATGAAATGACTGGTGTGTTGCTTTGTTCGGTGTGTTGAAGATGTGCTAAAAAAAGAGGATGAAAATACTTCCAACTCTTTCTGCTGCATTTTGGTATGAATCGAGTAAAATACACTTGTCCCATTCTGTTAGTGTTTTCGAAAAAGTTGAAAAGTTTCTACCGAAAAAGGGGAGACAGTTTGTGTGTGTGGGGTTAATTTTTATAATTTACCCTTTTCGATTGATTGCTTTTTAAATTTTTAGAAAAATTCAAGGTTCTTCGCATTACGACAAAATCTTAGTAAAATCTAAAGTCGAAGAAGGGAATTGTAAGTTTTTCGAAGTGTCAAACAGAATTCGAAGTTGAAATGTCAAAACACAGAGGGTTGCATGGAATGAAAAAATGAAAAAGTTTATTTCGAACATGAAAAAGTGACGTTTACATTGCAGTGTTTATATGGAGTGAACGAAATCACACTATACTCATAGTTGACAACGAACTGAGTGCCAGAAGAGTTCGAATCTATATTTTTCTACTTCGAATTCCTCTTTGAAGACAAAAGAAAATTATAGAAGAGAGAGATCCGTAAAAGTTTTTTTTTTTTTTTTTTTGTCTAATCAAAAATAAAAAGCAGCAGTAGTCTTTTTTTTCATCGTCGAAGAGCAATCACAAAAAGTTTCGTGGAAAGAAGTTCAATATTTTTTTTTCAAAATTCATTGAAATAACAGTAAATAATAGGTAAAGAATAATCGAATTGCATTTCTCTCCCCCAAAGTATTACTAAATTAATCGACAAAGAAAAATCTCGTGAATTTCCAGCTGAGTGGTGTGAAAAAGGCGAATTTTTATAAATTGTGTTCGAAATTGAGGAAAAAAAAAAAGTGAAAAACAGATTTTCTGAAGATTAATCAGAGCCAGTCAAAGCAAAGATGAAGAACGATTAAAGAAAGACACCACATAAGGGAAAGAGAGGGTGTTACTGCGAATGGGTTATGTATAAAAAAAAATAAGGAACAAAAAAGAAAATTAATTTCTTTTGGTTTTTTTTTTTTTTTTTTTTTTTTTTCTAAACTTGGAAAAAGTTTGACGAAAGGAATTTCTCAAAAACGTTGTGATTTTCTGAAAACGTCAACCCAACGACAAGAATTTGTGAAGAAATGTGTTAACTCCTAAACGTATGGGGTTAGGTGGCCGTTTTCATTGAACTGAATTGGATTGCGGTCGTCCCGTCATTGGCAATGGCACTTTGCTGAGGTGGCCGAGCTCTGCTCTGTCTATAGAAGTACTCGTACATACTGCATGTGTCTGCCTGCAAAGGCCTCGTCTGGGGAATTTCCTATCAAAGTTTTTCTATTTCATATCCATTTTCATTTTTATTTTCATTTTGTGCTAAAAATTCATCGCTTCACCTGTGCGAGCAAAACATAAATAATATCAACAACAACATCACACCAAATCACTACACAGGCTAGAGAAACCCAAGTACTCACAGCTCGCAACGCAACCTACCTCTAAGACGTTGTCTTTATAGTGGGAGAATTCAACATTGGGATGTTTTTTTTTTTTTGTGTCTTCTGGCTTTTGTTAACTTGTCTCATACGCATTCTATTTTTAAACAAATGAATTTATTTAGCTTTTGCTGGTGTTTTTTTTTTTTTTTTTTTCTTTCTTTTCTGTTTTTTTAGCTGGTGTCGTACGTAGTCAGTAGTCGGAAAGACCTTTCATAACTCAATAAACGATCGGAATTCGGAATGTTCACCTACCTACCTGGCAAACAAGTCACATTTGTGTATGTAATCTGTCTGTCTCATGTCAAGTTCCTGGTCTAAGAGCCAAGCACTGCATTTCCAATTCCAAATTAAAATTGTTCAAATCTGTAATCCTCTGGGGAAGCTGAAAAATTCAGTTTCAAAGCAAAGACAAAGGAAAAACACTGTTAACATCGGGGAGACTGTTGCGTTCATCAACTCAGTACCACCATCATCAGCACCAGCAGCACCCGCGATTATATGGTAGTTGGCAATCATGGCCGCTGATCAATTTTATTTATTTGTTTTTAATTTCATCTCGACTTTATATTTGGTCCATTTGTGACTAATTGCTTGAAATTATTATCTAATTTGCTATGCGATGCAGATATGTAGGTACAAAGATGAGCTGAATTCCGATAATATTTTCTCAGGCAGGGAGACGACGACGAAGACACCACCACCTGTGTGCACTAAGTATCGTTCGTTACTCGTCCGTCGTTGCTATACGAGTATGTGGGAAGATTGGTGTTTCTTCTTCTTTTTTTTTATAATTATTTTCCTGTAGTGCCTACTGTCTTTTATTTATTGAAATATTGTGTGAGACTTTCATTTAATTACATCACTTGATTTATTTGAAACATTTAAAATATATTTATTGTTTGGATAAATACAATACTTGTTGTATTGGTTGATTTGTATTTGGTGAAAGTTGGTATTTTTGATTTTGTGCCTTTGTTTTGATGGTGCTTTGGTGTGATGGTTGGGAAGGGGGCTGTTGCTAGTTGAACGTAAACATATGGAAGTTAATTTGTTTGTTAGTGGAAATTTAAAATAGTTTTTTAACAATTGTACAGGGAGGGAGAATTTAGTAAGGGGGTGGACGTTTGTGAAAATATATTTTCGTCTGTATTTTCCAATTGGACTGATTGATTCCAATTGGCGTTGGAGATTTTTTTTAATATGTTGTTACTTTTTGTTCGTTTGTCCTCTTAGTCCTCGTGATACAACACGGCATCATATGGTATAGCTATAATCGATGGATCGTATTAAGTATGCAAATTTTAGAAAGTTTTAAATCGCAAGCTAAATAGAGTAAACAAAGAACAAGGCAATAAAAAGTAAAAAAGAAAACAATTCAAGAAGTTGTCAATTTCGTGCAAAATAAAAGTTTTGTTTGTTTTGTCTTTGGAAATCCTTGTTGAATGGCCCTTTCACGCATTTTTACTAGCATCAACAGTTCTTTATAAGGAGAACCATTTTCTGAGGCTATATCAATAAGCGTATTTATGGCCCAAATTGCATCTTGCAATTGAATTTTCGGTGGTTGACTTGCATTTTCATGTCGAATACATCTTTGTTTGTATCTTCTACGAACTTGGGACTTGGTCTTCTGCCAACTCTTGCCCAGATCTATTCGAAACAGTGCCATCAGGAATAGTATTCCTTATCAAAGACACTGTGGTTTGTGCTGCATCTCCTAATTCTGGATTAAGTTGTTGAAAATGTCTAAACAAGGGCACATCGCCATCTTCTGTAAAAGCATCGTCCTCGAATAGGGTCTGCCAGCATTTGCAAACTGTATCAGCTCTAATTTTCTCCCAAGCACTAGGAATGATGTGGCTTCCCTCGAAGTTCTACCCTTTAATAGTTCATATACAGTTTCATTACTGAAATTAATTAAGGATGTACTCGTATTAAGGATTTGACATTAGGTGGTAGAAACATCACTGTTTTAAGTTGATCTCCTGGTGGATGACTCGGTGCATTGTCAAGTAGGTAGAAGCAGCGCTCTTGGAGGATAATTTCTCTCCACATATGGCTAGTAGACGGAGACCAAACCTCTTTTTGAAATTAGTCAACTGCTGCTGGCAAAAACTCCTTTTCGTCTCCATATTTAAGTTTTAAAAAAAATCTTGGCTTCAGTCTTCGGTGATATGGGCACACCCGCTTCTCTCTATTTAAGGAACTACTTATATAAATCTGATTCCATTCTTGGAAACTCTCCTTGACGTAAAATTTTTCGTTTTGCAAGTCCTTTGCGAACGAATGCCGTCCGTAACGGTATATGAACAATAGTTCATATAAGCGAGAATTTACTATATTGTCGCATTCAAAATAATTCCATTAACTATAACGAACTTGTGCTAACGAGAGGGGTTTACATATGTAAATTCAGTTGGAATAGTACTTGGGGGTTTCGAAATCGAATTTGATTTGACCCAGCCCTGGAAACAGCTCTGGTACTCGATGTTCGGTATGGCCGTTAGTGCCATCAGCGGTTTTTCCATTATCTCTTCTCAACTGACTGAGTCAGACGAACATAAAAATCTCATACGGTGCCGGATAAGAAGATTATGGTGGCTGTTGTATGTTTTTGGCAAGAAATTGAGCATTTTTTTTTTTCTGATTTGCCTTCGAACGCCCAAATAATACTCTTTATTGATAGTTTGACCTTCAGGAATTAATTCATGACGCACAATACCATTGTAATCTTCTTTTTTGATTGAAAACGACGTGGTTTCTTCGGTTTTGGCTCATTAGGAGCACGCCGTGCACTCGCTTAATGTCTGGTTTGCGTGTTGTACAAATACACCCACTTTTCGTCGTCAGTAATTATACATTTGTTGAATATTTGGTCAGAATCAACATAGGAAAGCATGCTTTTTACAGTGTTCAAACTCAGCTTTTTTTTGTAGGAAGTTCAAGTCCTCTAAGATAAGCTTTGTGGCGACATGTCTTAGTCCCAATTGATTGGATAAATTGCTGTGAATCGATATGTTGGTTATCTTTGCTAACTTTCTGATGGTCAATTTGCGGTTTGCGTACACTAAATCTTTGATTTCTTCGACGTGTTCCTCAGCTGTTGATGTCGAAATGGGCTGCTAGAACGGTCGTTATGGTTGACGGCTTCACGACTACTTCTGAAGTATGCATGTCAACCAGGCCCCACCGTTTTCTCTTCAACATCGTTGCCAAAACGCTTTTTTAAGATTTCCAATGTTTTTGTGCCTTTAATTTCACTTTTAATGAAAGACCGTACTTTTCAACAATCTCTGCTATAACGCTTATGTTTTTAGTGATTTTAATAGTTTCACAGACTCTTAGAAAACGGTCAATCTGGTCATTTTAAAGCATTCCCACGACAGCGAACCCTCTTGCATAAACCCATTTTTTTTAACATCAATGGTCTCGGTGATATTGCCTCTGATCTTTATTGAGCAGAGAGCATCCAATCTCATCATTCTGCAAAATGGCAGAGATTTCAAAATAAGGCATGACTTGTATAGCTCGACTTTATAGATTCTATTGTAAGTGGACCTACACATCTCCAGATTGTTAGGTCTTAATGATAACAAGACCATAAACGTAGTGCCGATTGTGTGCGTAGATTCTCTCTTTCAACTATCTTACTTCGATGGTTCTTGTTGGGTTCTACGTGGACGTGGACATTTACTTGAATTTGTATGCTAAAAGTCAAATTGTGCAGAGTTTGACAAATTTAGAACCAATGCAATAGCACAGCCCTTGTCGCACAGTTGTAAAGCTCTTTCCTTAGTCAACTTTCTAAATGTTGAGGAAGGATTTGTATAAAATTGTAAATCTGATATACATAGCTATAATAACATCCCATTTTTAAATGAAAAAAATCTGTGATTACCTTGTCGTTTGCTGTAGGTTAGGGTATGTTGAATTTCGTTATCCAGATAAGATAAGAAGTGTTGAATGTACTAATATTTAGGGGCTCATCCACTTCTCTTTATCGTATCGCAAGCTGGAACGTCGTCAAAATTTCGCAACCAACTTCAGAATCAGGGCCCACTACTTAAGCTTTCAAACGAACACGTACAAAATAAATTATTACAGATCGGAACAAAATAAGAACGGAGCTACCATCGTCTTAATAGCTGAACTAATAGATAAGATCGTAAGCGTATCAAAAAATCGCCTTAGAATTGAACATGAAACTTGGAATTAAGTTAACGCCCACGCACCGCAATTAGGCAATGAACAATCGGAAAAGAAATATTTTGGCACAACTTCGATGAGCTTTTAAAAAGAACATCAAGCAAGATATGCTTTTTATCTGTTGGGATTTAAACAGACACGTCGTGGAATCAAGCTAGAAATACAATGATTGCCGCCAAGGAAGTGGTTTCAGGGAGAACTCACGCCAATCACATGATCTGTCTATACAAAATAAGCTACAATATTTATAAAGAAAGAGGGACACTAGATTATACACTGCAGCGGTTGATATTGAACATAGGTAGACTGGGGGAATAACACAAAACGACGAGTAAAAGATTATAAATTGATCTAGGGTAAACCATTAACAAGTGAGCACCGACTCTTCGGTGAAAAAATCGTCAATAGTCGAGATGACTAAACTTTACCAAGAAAATAGGCTAGCTGTGAGCGCTAAATTTGGGGGAATATCTGCAAAATGCAATAAACCAAGAGGAAGAAATAAAAAAATTGCTATAATAAAACTCTGCGCGATGTTTCAATAGGCCTATCCACATAAATAAAGAAACGTGGTTGCGAAACGATAAGCCAAAAAATAAAGAAGAAAAGCAAGGCTTTTAAGCATTGACTAAATACAACTGAAATAGGGAAGGAGATAAAGTCCATTTCGAGTAAGGCTATAAAAGAGAATAGAAGCATTAGATCGGGAATTAGAACAACATACAGCATAGGCAAACGATTTTTTTTATAATAGATTGCGACGCAACGAAAAAAAACTTGGAAGGGATTCAATCTGTTTCATACCATTCATTTTAGATGTTAAGGGAATGTCGTCAACCTGTTAGTTTTGGGACATTACACATCGCGACTTACTCAGTACCATACTCCAGCGGTCGCGCACGAAGAGGAATCGACAGATTTTACAGAAACTAAAGATTGTTCAATAAAATGATAGAGGGCGATCGGATACCTAACCAGTGGCGAAGAGTTTTCTTGTTTCACTACATAAAAGCAAATGCAATGTTCAAGTGCACTAAGACGATTTACAAAGTCTGTTGCTTTTTGTTTAAGATTTTCTAATGAAGCAGCATGTTAACGAATACAGAATGATTTATTTCTTCTGATGATAGTGCTATCATAAGCAACGACGTGTTAGCCCTTCGCGTAACCTTTTATAATTGGATACGCGATATAGGCGATAGAAGATAACAGCGTATATCAGTTATACTAAGATCGAATATGTCTATCTGATGTCTATTTAGGGTTCATCGTGCCAAAGTGTGAACATTTTAGATACCTAGGCTCTGTCCAATCCAAAAAGCAAGAACACTTAAGTTCTAGCCGAGATTCGAAGAAGAGGCCGAAAGAAATATTGAATCACACCAATACAAAGAGACGAAGAAACTCTTGTCTTGCTCACTAATGAGATGTTCATGACTAGAACCCGTCTGAAGAATGTTTTTTTTTTGTTCCGCAAACCTAGCCTACCCCACAAGCGTCGCAACAGGAATGCAGATACGTGGGAGAAATATGTAGCAATAGATATAATTATACGCGTTGCGTATTTTAATGCTTGATAAAGAAAGAAGAAGAACCAGTAAACTCAAACGGTATATAACAATCTCGTTTCTACGAAGGTAGATGTGAGATTGATTTGGAAAGTGTTTCACCTTTGAGACTCTATCTTAACCTACTTATACACACATATTAGCAAGCAAATTTTGTTTATTGTGCTCTTCAACACTCCTGATCAATGATCTACTTTACTTCAGAATACCACATCTATTTCGATTTTATTAAATAATTTGCTTGACTCAGGTCAGTTCTCATTCATCAGCATCAATAAAATGCCTCCGGTGGTTTCTTTTGTTTAATTAAGGCTATCACTACACCTACGAGTACGTTATTTGCTTTGTATGATAGCTAGGTCATTTACCCAATTATTAAACTTCATAAGAACTTCGACCAGTTTACCATTAACTAGAACTACAAAACTTTCTTCCAATTGCTGTGCAAACCGGGGTTACCTGTTCTTTGATATTTACCTATTTTGTTTTTCTTTTCTAGTTTTTATCTAAAGTGTTTTATCGATTTTTACTTTTGAACAATTTCATACGAGTACTACGTTTTAAATGCGCTACTCCGCAGTACATTAAATTAATTTACTTGTGCATGGATATCTTATCTTTTTTAATTATCATCAGTTTCAAGTTATAGGGGAGATACTAAAGTATGCGTTGCCGCGTTTAAAGTAAACAGTTGCATTTCATTTAGATTGTTATGTATTCATTTATTTATTAGGATACTAAATTGCAATTGTATTTATATTTTGTTTAAATTGGTCGCTTAACTAACAGTTTACTGATACTGATTGCCTTTTGTTCTTTCATCGATTCTATAAATCATATGATGATGGAGTTAATTATTTATTCAGAACATACATAGATACAATACGTACACTCTGGTTGGGTTTTTGAACTGAACTGGTTTTGTTTTTTCGGGTGAAATTTTGCGAGACAGTTTGAAATAACAAATTTGTTTGGTCAGAGATGTTTGTTGTCTGTTATTCACTAATTAAACGACACCAGTATCGGATATTACATCATCGTATTGAAGTTGTTATTTAAGATTATTAAATGAATTCGGTTTGGGGTGGAGTTGTTGGAGTTCGATTTTGGTGAGTTTCCTACAGATGGAGGTATTTATGGTGTACGTTTGAGGTTGATTATTCAGCTGAGCGTTTATGACGCACGTTTCAATTGCAAGTAGGTTTGGCTAACTTGAACTAGCTGTCGGTACGGAAGCCGACACACTTAGACCCATATAAGGTGAATTAAAAAGTTTTCTCTTTTTTTGATGAACCATTTGGAACTTCCGATAGTAGATTTCTAATGACTGTGTTAGTCAAATCATCTATATCGACATGGTAGGAAGGTCTCAGCTGGAATTATCTGTTTTGAGGAAGATCATGGGTGTTTTAAATTATAAATCCGAAACAAAATATGCACTACGTGCGGTTATGCTCGTCGTAGTGAATATCGCAGTTTCTTTCCTTGTCACGTCTTATGACACCTAGGGTGGCGTGTTGTTTGCGGATCAATACCGGCATAACCCAGGCTGATAAATTTTCTATATTTCAATAGACTAGCCTCATCCGTACATTAGTTCCTTAAACCAGGACACAATACTCAATATTTTTATTTGAGTGATTCAATGACCTAGACAGACTTATCGAATTTTTTATAAAGATAGTATCCCTCGCCTAGATAGTGTCGTGTGCACTTTTTGCACACACCTTTCTATTTGTTCATGCTTTTATTTGACTAGAAGAAAAGAAAAACTCAAATGACGCCACTAACGTTATTGCAATCAGAGCAATCTCTTCAGTGTATCGAGGTCTAATTATGGTACGTACTAGTGCATTTTCTTTTGACTCGTGACCTTAAAATGATCCACCTGCCGGATATAGGATAAAAGATATGTACGAGTATTTTTAGGCTTCCAAACCTACATATGTATTGTATATTAAAAATGCGTGCACTCAATTCCCTTATCAGCTTCACTTTTTGTCACTGTCATTGATAACCGAAAGGTTATCAGATAAATTAATTACACTCGATTGTCTACAGATTGTCTACGCACACGGCATATAAGATAGACGAACCAATTATCTGTTCCTGGCTAATTTCTCTGCACGTTCGTTCAATGTAATAATTGTTTCCAATTGCATACAACAAATTGCTCTCAATTCGGAGTATAATCCACTGCTAACACTAGAGCTTGTAATAATTATACACGTACCTCCAACTGGATGCAACACTTTGTCCAATTGGTAGCAATTAAAAATGTAATTCGAGATCCATATGGTGGCAACTAAATTGTAAGGACTTTGCAAAACAACATGCTATCATACTGATTCTATTGATACTTATCAATTCAGATTGGAATTCTCAACAGGAATTATCTGTTCGTTATCAGGGGATAACCATGTATCACTTTATTTAGTTGTAAGCCCCATAAGGCCTTGACAAGTCTCGTGCGTAACATCGGGGATAAACACTCTCTCTTTCACTGTGCCAGTTGTTTGACTTTTCAATTTAGTTATTGCCTTCGTGTGTGTATGGCCCTCCAAAATTGTTTACACTCATTTACAAGTACAAAAAAGAAGAAGAACCATTGTGATAACCACTACGAGTATGTACGAGTATTTAATTTTCGAAAACGATAACGTGCGAGTTTGTGTAGGTTTTAGACTATAGTAGACACAGGGAAGACACGTCAACATTTCAATTGACTAGCTTATGCGCATTTCATTTTACAGCAAATTTCTTGCCTCGAAATACTTCAATGCGCTGGTGCTGTGCAAAAAATCGAACCGAATTTGACGGTCGTAATGATAAAGCAAACGGAAGAACACACGTTCGAATTAAAACCGGAACATGACGCATTTGTGGCAATTACAGATAGATAATATTGATATGGATTTTCGTCCTCAGCTGATTCGCCTGAAAAAAAACAAAAATAAAAACAGATATACGAGTACGAGTACTATAATATAAAGTGATACGAGATAAAAATTAGGTCGATGGTGGGAAGGTGGGCATTAGTATTAGTCACCGATGGGGTAACGTTTGTTTTGGTTTTTACAACTATGGGGGGGCGTACAAGTTAAGGGTTGATTTCCAACGGAGTGAATACGAACTTGAAAATTGGACTTGCAACGTACACAATTGGCATGCTTTGGTATTTGGTTTGACCGAATGGTGGTTATTGGGTTAAAATGCGTGTGACGGCATGGAAAGATTGATAAATGTAGAAAGTAAATTGTAAGTTAAGGCCAAAGGTTTGGTTAAGCTATCAATATTTGTGTGACGTAAATTGGTGTTACCAAAATAATTGTATTCCATTATTACAGTAATAGAAAGTGAAGTCAATTATAATCGATGAGCTAATTTGTGTAGAATTTACTCTTCAAATACATATAACCGATTCAGAAACAATCAGAGATAACAGGCCTCTAATCTACTGTTTAAAATCGCCAGTTTTACTTCTTAGATAAATATTAAAAAAATTGCATGACTAATGCGTTCAGATCTTATTTGTACTTAGTCAATGAGCCCTTTGTACATTTTGCAAATGATTTCATAAATTTTCATAATACAAAGACTACGGTTGTAGTTCTCTTTCGTCGGCGTTGATATTATTTGCCATATGTACGGCATTGAACTCAAACTAGAGTTCGCGAATCGGCAGTCACCCATACAATTTCGAGCTTACAAATTGCACAAAAATATCCGATATGCCAGGTCGTTGTTCAGGCCTGAAAACGTTGATTCATTATCATAATTTTATCTTTTTCCTTTATTCAAATCTCTAAAATAACTATTTTATTAAAGTTACCTAAACTACTAAACCGAACATAAATGAAGACCCGGTCCCTATCTGCATTCATAGAATTGAAACGGAGAAACTCCCCAGGATTTACGATGTGCCCTCGAATCACTATGGTCCTGATATATCACCGGGATGCCTGTATCTACTCTACTAACTCTTTTTATATCGATGTAGATGAAGGCCGGATATTTCAGCGCCTATCTTTTTTATATTACTTCTCTGCATATGTCTTCGTCTGTAATTCAGGCCAGATGTTTTGGCATTCATTCAAATCTTGAACTACCTGGATATGAACTAATGTAATTTCTTTGTTCTCATCGCAGTTTCACCATTTAGTTTCGTAATTGTCTCTTCAAACTTTACAACACAATGTGATCTCTATTTCAATCCGTAGTTTAATTTCAGCAACATACCCACTAACACTTTATTTCCAGAAGCCCTAAACGGAACAGCGATTCGACTTTCAATAAGTTTGAAGTGATAACTTACCACGTTGATAAGTACACCATTAATGTGCTCAACCCCTTAGGTTCTGCGGGCCTCGGTGTCTTATCACCTAATTTCACGCAGATAAACCACATCGTTAGGTAGAAGAATCTTAGAAGAAGGCGTCGTATGACACGATTTGTAAACTGGTTATCAGGATTGGAGAACTCTTTTTTTTCTGTGTTTTCAAAAAAAAAAAAGTTCAATCGAGCTAGGAATGACTGCAACGCCTTCCTTAAACCTCTGAAGTTTCTATACGACCAGCAGTTGAGACAAAAAAAAAGTAAATACTGCAGTGTAGAATTGTTTAGTCGTTCGCCAAATAGATGAGGAACTCTGCCTCATCTTCCATCTTAACGCTAATTTACAATGACTTTCCAGCTGGCAGCTCTTTGGATAAGAATAATCTGGTTGTTGTGCACTTTGCACTTTGTCTACACATGAGCGTGTCCATTTTTCAATGACGCTAATCCCCTTTCACACTCTTCAGAAAAAGTGTTGTTCACGCCGGCAAAACCTTTGCAAAAGATTTTTCATCAATCCTTTTCTTTGGAACTCTATTCGAAAAGGTAAAAAACAGTGTTTGTCCAGCCCGTCCATAAAAAACGGTCTGTAGCACTTACGTCTATTCTTTTGAAGGACATGGAAGCATGCATAAAATATTTCGGTGCGAAAACTTCTTAATGACCAGCAGTACGATTTTCGAAGCAACAGGTGCACTGGAGATTGGATGGTGTGTACCACGAAAAAGTGGAACCAAAATCTCTACAAATCTGGCAAAAATGCATTTGAGAGAGTTTGGCATCAGGTTCTTTTGTCGAAAATCCGTGCAAATGGGATCGTTATGAATTCCTTAATTAATAGAAAGTTTGAAAGAAGTTGTTTTGGATGTTTGCAACTCTGATACCCACAAAATAAATACTTGTGTGCCTAGGGCTCCGTTCTGTCTGCAATACTCTTTTGAACTTTCATTAATGTCCGCTATTTCTAAGCCAATATCCTTTGCTGACGACAGTCCTCCCTGCTTTTCCTATTAGCACTGTATGTTACACTCATTCGGATGTTAACAGCCTTACTAATTGATGAGCAACCAATCGAGTCGTATTCATGCTTTCAAAATGCAATTCTGTATTCTGTCCGTCAAGCAAGATTTAAGCACACAGCCATTATCGCCCAAACTAAATATCTTTCCATCTAGGTACGTGTGTTGATGACAACCTACGTTGGAATTCAATCCGCAAAAAACTGCCTAGGCTTCCTCGAACGGTGTAAAAAAATAGTTCATCCCGCCTGTTTTGGTCCCAATATACAATATAAGGCTTTGTATATGTCTAATTGGAATTCATGCTCAAATCTGGCCAGATGCTCGTTAAAACTCTGCACCTCTGCTACATACGAATATATGACGCCAATATTGTCCAGTGATTTGATATGCTCCAATGCCAACCTAATCTATTTTGTCTTATCTTGTTCTATGGATTTTTCTACTACTCGTACAAGCGCTACGACAAAATTGTCAATAGCATTCCGCCCCTTCAAAACCGTCTTACTGTGAATGGTCATCAGTATACCTCTGAGCTCATTTTCGTATGTATTCTCAAATACAGTGAATTTTTCATACCTTTATTTATTCTCTACTCATTACAACCTGCTAACATTTAAGACCAACGTGCGTGCATCTCTCTTTGTTTCCTACCCAATTTTCTTTCCTTCCACGCTGAGTGTTGGCATTCAATATAGTAATACCTTAAGCGCGCGCATTATAAAAATTCCTGTTAAATGCTGTAACTATTCTTATAAAGTTCCTCCTTTATATTTTTCTTAAATTTCTACACTTAACTTATTTGTTCTTCCTGTTAAGCTGTTGGGTGGTGATTTGTGCTGGCCCATGTTGTCTTGGTTGCAACTTTAAAAATAGTACAACAGTATAATATTTCCATTGACCCTTCACCTTTTAGCCCACGACTTAGCAGTAAGCATCTTCGCTTAACGTCAGAGTCAACGTTCGCCACCTACTGACTGAAATATCCGATAAATTGAATGCGTGATTGGTTGGCAATGGGCCAGCATAAATTGTAGTGTAAATGCGGTTACGCTCCACTCATACAGTTAATTGCACAGGTAAATACTGACATTTGAAAGTCTGAAATCGAACACTCACTTCAGAAGGTCATTTAAAAGCAAACAGCAATTTACTAAGCGCAACAGCCAACAGCTTCTGCAATCAACTTGTAATAACGTGAAGTGAATCCACTCAATTTTGTGGATGGAAGCCTCTTTATGTGTAGTTGCTGCTGCATAATTCACAGGTATATTCACATATGTTAGAAGTGCTTACCGCAGCTTAATCTCTTCACTGAGAGGTAAAGATTCATGAAGTAAGATTTAAATGTTATACGTGTCGAACTTTAATTATTTTCGGATATGACCTTGATGGACTGACGACTTAAGACACTTGCTTTTGCCTCAAATTGCCTGCCAATCGACGAAATAGATTTGAAAGTCGGAAAACCAAAACACACTCCTCTATGCTCTCAATAGCTGAATTATCAAAAAAAACCTAGACACACAAAGCATACAAATATCTTGTTGTGTGAACTAGAAGTACGAGTATACCATATATGCTACAGTATATATACTCTTATACGAACGAATACGTGAAAAAGCGTACTCTGACTGTAACAGATTCGTATAACAAAAACAAAAATTTCAAAGAAACACAAACTAGTCTCGAGTCGTTGACCTAGTTGTTAGTTGTTGTTTTGTTTATTTGTTTGTTTGTTTGTTTGTTTGTATGATAGTATCTGTTGCTTTCTGTGCTTTGTGTGCACTTACTCGTAACTTGGAAGTTGCACGAAATCTTTGTTACTTGCACATTTTCTCGTTGCATTTGCTTTGTGTTTTTGCAAAAATGTACGAGTTTTTACTTCTTCTATGGATTTCCGACGAAGTTTGGATAGAAACGTTTTTATTCCAGGTAACCGTAGGTTTTTACTTGGTTTACCTTCTTTTTTTATTGTCGTTAGAGGCTGTGCAAAGGGAAGTTACATTTTCGATGGCCTTTGAAAAGGTTGTTGTTGGGTGTTTTATAAGAGATCAGATTAGATGCACTGTTATTATACTCGTATTATGGAGCAGATTTCATTGAAGAAATAAAGAAAACAACTTTTACTTTTGAGATGTTTTGTTTGTTTGTTTTTTTTTTTTTTTTTTTTGCAATGGTCTAGAAGTGGGCGATGATGCAATTTTGGTGTGAAAGAAACGCCTACCAGTTTAATGAGAAATTTATTTCAATTCGAAATGCTAAAGCCTAGCCAAAGCAATGAGTCGTTGTGGAATAAGTTCTTTAACTATGGTTGACATATGACCAGTCAGGAAGTTGCGTGCAGGAGATCTAATGAACTCTCACTGAAAGAAAAAATTAACTTACAGATTCACATTATAAGCTTCAAAAACTTCGGAACACTGTACCAGATAATGAAACCATATATAAAAGAGATTGAAGAGGCTTACCGAATCAGACTACCATTGTGTATTTTTCTGTTCCTCGCCCACGATTACTCTTGGCTTGAATTGGCCCTTTTCTTCTCAATATATAATTTGGTTATTTCTAGCTTCGCGTTGGGATAAACTTTGTCTTGAAATACATTTGGACATCCTTTTGAATATTGCGGTGAAGAAACCGTGCGTAGACCTGTAGTCTATGCTTTCCGATTGTACTAACATAAGCAGTTGTCCTCCCTTTCTGATTTGGTGGATCTGAAAGTCGTACTAACAGTCGTACTTAGGTCGTTGTTCGTAAGTTTTTTTTAGAGGAGCTCGTAGAAACAGTTTTTGGTACCATCTTATACTTCTTCTGTGCGGGAACACGTATTAAGCTGATGTTGGCCAATTTATCCTCAATGAAGATTGTATTAGATTGTACCACATGAAATGTCCGATTTTCGCTCAGTCGGAAATGAGAAGTTCTCGGGTGAACATCTGTGCCAGAACATCAAATTTTCTTTTTTTATAAAAGTGTGAGAATTTTAGGGTTCGTTACAAATACCGTTATTTTTTTTTTAGGAATTATTTACCATGCTTCCTTTACGAATTTAAAATGGGACATAATGCGTCATTGGCAATGAAAAACATTAATGACGCATTTGAGGATGTAGCGGTAAACGAACGCACTATACGACGTTGCTGAGATTTCAGCCTCGAAAATGAACCACGTTGGAAGCCGGAAACGTTAGTTGACGACGATGTTTTAAGAGTAACAGTGGATACGGACCAAACGAAATCGGTGCCGGAGATTGCATAAAGCATGGAAGTATCCCCAATGACAATATTCTGCTATCAAGCAGAATGACGACACGTCGATGACATGGAACGACATAAATTATATTACGTCTACTTGATCAAGAATACATTCGGACAACGATGTTCGGATAGTTTGAAGCAGTGGGAATTAATTTTGTCAGAAGTATATAAAAGTATACACCAACTCATCTTTAATATATTGTCGATAACCGACATCGTATGCTCGATGAGTGGAATTTAACCTTCATTTCTTCTACAAAACCCTAGTCATTGTCTTAAAAACCGCTTGTAAATTCCTATCTGCCCTCCCCTACAAAAGCCTTCAACTTTGCACCAACAATCTGATAGTTTTTTACCATTAACCAAATATTCACTTAAAATACCCAAAAAATATTAAATCGTAATCCACCGCATACGGATAGCTATAAGCGATGCAAGCCTAGTTTTGTTATCCTTGCCAAATTCGTCCGTCTGTGGAGATCGGTAATGATACAATCGAAATATTTGTATACTAAAATTAGAGGAGGGATTTTCGTCAAAGTGACGGGCTCTCATGTGGTTATTTAAAAATCACACTTGAGAGTATAACACGAAACTCATAGGGTTAGAAGGACAAAAGGCTGTATATTTATTCGAATACGTTGAACATGGAAAGAAATCAACGAGAATTTACGTTTACAGCCATTGAAACAGAAAGTGCTCTTAGAAAGTACTATAAACGAAGACAAAACAAAGTCACAAGCAAGGTCACCGAATAACAACGGTTATAGCTTTGAGATGGTAAAGAATTTTGTCTACTAAGGTTCCCCTACATACACTAATAACACCATACGGCAGAAAGAACACAAAAGCCAATTGCTATTTCTTTGGATTAATAAGAAACGTTTATTGCGATTACGAAGAGTTTGTATTTAGAGCTAACTTGCGGGTAATACTAGTTCTCTTTCTCTCGTAAGACGTCATATCATCTGCCCACATGTGTTTTCGTTTGTTCGATGGTTCTGTAACATTATGGGAATTTTCAGACTACGGCCACATTTGCTATAAAATTATGTATACATACAGTAAGGAGGTCCAATATGTTTGACTAGTCGACATTCTATGTATTTAGATCAAAAAGTAAGCCCTTCCATGTTTACTAACTCTTGCCATTACGATTCCGCACCGATAAGATTTATATTCCTCAGCAGGCAACTAATACTTTTTGTTTTTTTAATTTTTCTCTTTCCAGCCGCTTCATATTATAAACAAATTCTCTAGTGAGAAATATTACTTCGCACATCTCTATAAGTCTAAAGCAGCAGTTGCAACAGCAGCCAGCAGCCAGCAGCTAGTGTATGTGTGCTTGTGTACATTCGGCTTTAACGCCAATATCGTGATCTGCTTTAAAGAGAACAACTTCAATTTACTTTTGTTGTTTTGACGTGTGTAGCTTTTGTCACCACCAAACACTTTTCAATAAAAACTTTTTAATCGTCTTTTTGCGGCGGAAGCAGCACCAGCAGCAAGTGCTACATCTAATCTAAAAGACGTTGTGTGTTTGTGTGTTTTCAACAAAATAAAACAACAGCACTAATAAAAAGCAAAACAAAAGTAAACTGGTTAATCAGCAACTGTTCAGAAAAGTGCAACTTCAAATCACTTTTTTTTTTCATACGTCGCGCGTATATCAACAGAAAGCTCAATTAATTTGTTGGGAAATTAATTGGAAACTAAAGTGTTATACTCTGTATCAAGAAAGTGATTTAAGTAATTGGCCAGCAATAATAACCATGAACGGTATGAATAATAGCAGTGATGATGTGGCAGAATGTCCACTATGTATGGAACCACTGGAAGTTGATGATTTGAATTTTTATCCGTGCACTTGTGGATATCAGGTAAACAAATGCACCAAAGTAGACCTTCCTCAATTGAAATTATTGAAATGTTTGTTTTTTTTTTTTCTTTAATAGATTTGTAGGTTCTGCTGGCACAGAATTCGCACGGATGAAAATGAATTATGTCCAGCGTGTCGTAAGGCATATCCGGAGAATCCAGCGGACTTTACTCCTTTGACTCAAGAGGAAGTAAGTTTTATTCAGCTACCGGCGTTATTTGTTGAATTTTCTAATGGTTTGTTTATTTTTCGCCCTTTAACTTGTAGATGGTTGCCCTAAAGTCGCAAAAACGACAACGGGATCAACAACGAAAGCAAAAAATTACCGAAAATCGAAAGCACTTAGCCAATGTGCGTGTTGTGCAAAGGAATTTGGTATTCGTTGTTGGTCTACCACCCAGACTGGCAGATGCCGATGTAAGTACGAAAATTCCAAATAAAAAGCTCATGTACGAGCATTTCCTTTGCCTGAAGGAATTAACGTGTTTTTGGCTTTTTCGTGAATTTTTCAGATGCTCAAGAGGCATGAATATTTTGGGAAATACGGCAAAATTCATAAAGTTGTGATAAACCCCAGCACCGCGTATGCCGGTGTGCAAGTAAGTTGTTAAGTTGTATAGTTGAGAAAGTCTGATGTTGTTATGGCACAATTGGTTTTGTTTTATTATGTATATAGGGTCCTTCAGCGTCAGCGTATGTCACGTATGTGCATAATTGTGACGCTCTAAGAGCAATACAAAGTGTGAATAATATATCAATAGATGGCCGACTGATTAAGACTAGCTTAGGTACAACCAAGTATTGTAGTCATTTTATGAAAAATCAACAATGCCCGAAAGGGGATTGCATGTATTTACATGAACTGGGCGATCCCGAGGCTAGTTTTACCAAGGAAGTACGTACAAATTAATGTTAGTTTTTATTTAATAATTCTATGGATAATAATTTTTGTAGGAAATGCACCAAGGGAAGCACCAAGAGTACGAGAAAAGGCTGCATGATTTGCTAATAGCCTCTTCAGGACCGAATGGTGCGCCAGGCGGTGGACCATCTTCAGGTGGAAGCTCTGGTTCAGGGTCGTCAGGAAATGGTAATTATTATTGTTGAAAATTAGAAACGAATTTTAATGGAAATATTTTTGTAGGCGGTCCAGTTAAAGACGCTTGGCCAAGTCTCTCGGTATCGCCCACAAATAATAAAGAGCTAACAAATGGCTCTGGCAGTAGTGGTGGCAAGAAAGAAAAGGGCCGGGGCAAAAAGTCAAAAGGAGATAAAGCAAAGAAGAACAGTAACAATCACAATAATAATAATAGCAGTAGCAATAACAGCAGCAACAGCAAAGATAACCAAGTGCAACAAAGTAACTCGACACAACATCTAAATGGTACAAAGGATTCTTCGACGATCGGTGGTGCGGAGACAACAATAGCAACGAAATCTTCCACCACTGCAACAGATAACAAAAAATCATCCGATAAAGATAAACAACAACAACAACAGCAGCAGCAGCAAAATTCAACAACACCAACAACAATGGGCAAATTGAAAAACGACACTAAATCGAATCATCTAAGTGTAGACGATGAGATGAAATTAATCGAAGACTTCGAAAAAGATAGCAGTGGTGAGCATCATGTGGGTGTGAATGGAAAGAATGCCTATGCTAGATCACTAAGGTTAGTCAATTTGTTGTCGATTTTATGTGAGTGTCTTAAAGAAATTGTATTTGTTTGTTTAGTTCATCTAGCAGTAATAGCAGCGATAACCGTGTATCACCGTTTCTTAGCGAAAGTAGTACTAGTGGTAATAGCTCACCAGGCAGTTTCCCAGATCATCATACAACAATACCGACTACAGATACACATCTAGAGAATCATATTAACAATAGTAGTAGTAGTAGCAGCAGCAGCAGCAGCAGTGGTAGTAGTAGTAGCAGCAGCAGCAGTGACAGCAATCAAGATACAAATAGTAAGCTGTCATCGTCATCATCATCATCGTCGACGCCAGCTAGTCCGGCTGTCGAACTTAATGGAACAATTGAAACAAATGGCATTGTTTCACCGACGCCAACATCAGCGGCAACACAACAAAAACTAACAAATATTGAAAATAGTAATAATATAATTGATACAACAGGTTGGTTCTTACTTGATTTTGAACCATAATTTAACTAATTATTTCATCATTTTGCAGCTTGTTTCTCAAAATTGAATCTTTTCGATGATAACAGTAGTTTCTTCTCATCATCGTCAGCGTTTCAACCATTTCTTAAGAGCAAATTGGATATAGATATGCGTAGTAATCAAAATAATCATTTAAGCAGTGTTATAACATCACATCTACCGGATCTACTCAATGGTGAGTTAATTGAAGATATTCTTATCTATTCTATTGGATATGCTTATTTTTTAGTTTGAGAAGAGATTTATTTTTATAATTTCGTAGAATTGCTCGTGGTTATTTCCTTTTTTTTTTAAACTTAGTTCTTCAGGTAGAATAGGCAAAGGAAGTTTTTAGAGTTTTTACGGTAGAGATTGGATCAAATTTTTGTTTAATATTGATGCAATGGTGTTCTAAAATATTCCTTATATTGAATAAAGATTGTAGGATTGTACAGCTTTTTGGAATACTTTTCTAATGTTTGTATCTTTGTAGACTGTTGTGCAGGTTGAAGTAGAACTTAATAAAACTCATTTCGATCCGCTCTATTATAACGTTAGACATTTTAACTTCTCAAGAAACTACTCATACTCCAGTGATTTGAGGGTATCATGATATTCTTTGCAAGTATAATTAAAATCTTTCTTTAGTACATATACTTCGAACATTTATTGACCTACTAACTAACTTATTATTAGATGGCCTCAGGTGAACCTTGGGCTCAGCCTCTTCAGCTAGGGCTACTACCTAACTGCAAGAATAGTTAAATTCCCTTCGGCTAGAAAAAGACTTCGGGTCTAAGCGTTAGTATTGATCAGCTCTACATATCCTAGCTATCTCAGGCTCCAGTTGTTTGGACGATTTCAAGTCAAGACAGACTTGAACTTTTGTTCATTTTCATTAATGATGTCTTGTCTGCCACTTCTAACTTTGTATTATCCTTTGCTGATGATAATACTCTCTGTTTTTCTTCTTTGATCCTGGACTCAGTTTCCTACTCATATGAGTTTCATCGCAGTTTGCGAAATATGGTATAGCTTAAAGGTTGACTATAACAAAAAATAGATTATTCTTCTCTTCCATCATATTTAAGTTTAAGTCTTCACATAATACAGTTCCCTATTAATATATACTCGTACATATGGATCACATAAGTTCCTTGTCGCAAGCAAGTGTTATAAAATACGAGTATACGAATTCTAATAACTCAGCGCTAAACCTATAAAGTTTCCTAATATATTGTATATCGCTGCTCCGCCTCTTATTTATGATATCTATCTGCACGTTGTCTTTGGAAATTTCGAAGTTTAAAGAGCCTGTCATTCATTTCCGAACAAAGCTAATCGAATCTCATCACCTTAAGTAAAGTTTATTTTTTTTATCATTGGCGTGAAAGTGTACGTTCCCATTTTCTTCCAGTGTTTGCTTTGATTTGGAAGAACAGATATGAGCAAGAAAATAAATACTAAGACCGTTATTAGAAACAATATACCATTGTATTTGATTTGTTTTTAGTTTTGTAGGTATGTAGAAATATTCGGACCGCAAACCTTTCCCATAAAGAGCACAATTAAAGCTTTAATTTTTGATGTTTTTTCGAGGTAGAGTAGATTAGTACGTCTTGCAGTGTCTTTGCTAGAGAAAACATTTTTTTCTGTTTATATCTTCAATGTTAAATCAGTTCACAGACATATGTATGTATATAGAGGCTCATTGATTGGTTGGCGTGCAAATAAGTGTGTTTTGTTTTTAATTTTGAAAGAAGTAAGAGATGTTATTTAATTTTTGCGATATTCAGATGTAACAGAGCTAAGTGAGGAAGGATTTTGCGGGTCATAGTATCATCCTAAGAAATCACCTCGTTGCTGAGACCAAAAGTTTGCTGATGTGTTTGCATTTGACTGATTCAATTACTTTCCTTTCGGCTTTTTTTACTTAACTCTGGCTGAAACTTGAGTCTCTATTGCTTTTTGCATCGGATTTTGTGGCTGCCTCCTTTGAACATGACGCAACCAACAACCAACTGACTTGCTCATCTTTTAGATGACGCTTTGTTATATTCATCAGATTTTCATTTCCGTTGCTGTCATTTTTCCTTTATAATGGAAGTTTTTTTTTTTTTTTATATGGAACTTCCGATAAACTGGGCATGTGTCTTTGACATTAATGTTCAGTATATTTTGCCAAATTACTATGCAAAAACTTACACCCGAACAACGTTTAGAAATCGTAGAAATTTTCTTCTAAAATTCGCGTTCTGTACCCACTACGCCCAACTGACGATGCTCATAATCGCCCATCTGAGCAACTTATATGCAATACTATAGATCGATTTATGTCTACGTATACTCTTATGGATAGTATTCATCCAACACGAGCTCATAATGTGCATAGCGAAGAAGTCATCGCCTCTGCAGGGGTGAGTGTGACGGAGGATCCAAATTTATCGTCCAAACGTGGAAGATTTTGAGGAAAGATCTTGACCTACATCCGTATCCGTATAAGATCGAACTGGTGCAACAATTGAAGCTAATAGACTATCGTTTGCGTCAAACGTCGGCGAATGGGCTGAAAATCAACTGGAAGTTGAACCGAATTTTTACAGTCAAATTATCTTCGATGATGAGGCTCGTTTCTGGCTTAATGGGTATCTTAACAAGCAAAATTGTCGTTCTTGGACAATCCTCACGAGACTCTCGAGACCCCATTATATTACGAAAAAGCCACTTTTTGATTCAGTTTGCATGCTGGAGGCATAATTGGCTCATTTTTTCGCCAAATCTGAAGTTGGAGCCAACATTACCATCACGGCGAGCGTTACAGGCAAATGATTCGCGGCAGGCGGCTGCTGGAAAAAGTGGTGCAAAATTGAATCGATAGGATGGGCATTTAGTGTTTGAAATTGTTTTCAAATTGTTTGAAATTGTTTTCAAACACTAAATGCCATAAAATTCGCGAGCTAATAAAGGCAAAATATTAGTCATTTCATTCACTCTTCTGTGTTCTATTTTTAATAAAAATTCTATAACTTAAAAAAACACCCTATATTTCTCATACAACGTCCAAAATTGCGATGCATGTGTTAAAGCTGGATGAAGGACTGGCGTCTATAACAGACCTTTAAATTTAAGCGGCTTGCTTCTGTCATAAAATTCTGCAAACTTTTCGCACCATTTTGACAACCCCATACTGAATTTATATGGAACATCGTCATCGCAATTTCTTTGGTTCTTAAAATTGTTCGCACTTTGGCACGATAACTATTTCTAAATAGATACGAGTAAATGATAGGAGTTGTGTTCGCAGGTTCGGAAAAGCGGTAATGCAGATATTCGGTCTAAAGCACCGTAGTCTTCTAGCCCTTATCTATTTGAAGGTGATTGCCCAAATTTCTGAAAAGCAATAGCCGGTAGAAGAGAAACCTGATGTGCAGCGTGGATGAGGCAAAAGTTCATATCCCAACGGTGCTAGTTACGGGAGTGTCAATTTTCACTATTTTTGATACAATTTGTTATGTAGATTTGTCTACTGTTGTGATTGTTGTGAGAAACGAATAATGCACAACTTCAGCTACTGTCACCATTGCCTTTTTGGGATGTAGTTCTATAATGGCGAGTCCTATGGGAGGTCCATTCATGTCTAACCATTCCGCTGACCTATTCCTTTTATCGTGCAGGGTCCACATTTCGTGGCAAGCGACAATTCGATGCAAAAACGGACACAGCCGGTGCCAGTTGGTCAACTTGCAAACGTAGGAGCATATTTGTTAAAAGGTGGGCTACCTAGCTTTTTTTCCTTTCGAATAGCGGAGAGATGCCGACGTATGGTTACAGTTGAGACTTTGAACATTGCAGCAAAACAAAGAACAATCGTAGGTGGATTTTCTTCAACAGCTACCGCTAGTTCTTCATTTTCAATAACCTCGTCTGGTCTTTGGTTAGTTTTCAAGGGAAAAAAGTCTTCTTCGTTGAATCTGGTAAACCAGTTTTCAACCGTTGTCTAGCTACACCAAACCAAAAGCACAGTGAACTCAATAGTATAATTTTATTTTTACCGTTTTCAAGAAGAACATAAAACTTTGTTTTCAAAAACTATCCAAAACCTCGAGTCACAACAATCACTTTATGAGTAATCGGCAATTTCATATGGAATGACCTGATAATTCATTTAACAATTACGAATAACTATTATCTACTTTAAGCCTTTGCAGAAACTATTTATAAGAAATGCTCCCGCTTCTACGACAATTTCTGCCCGAAACACACAAATTGTTTTCCACGTTACAGTGGCAAAGATTTTTCAAATAAACCAATATCATTTCAGAGGGTATAGGCATTATTCTAAATCAAAAAATAAAAAAATATATACTGCTGTCAACATTGTAGTTTTCTCAATATATTGAAGGGTTTGATGGGAATTCCCACTGTTATTACACTCTGGCGGATGCTTAGGCTGATGACAAATGTAACTCGAATCAGTAAAGCACTGCGAAATACTCGTATGTTCGTATAGCTTTCACATAGAACATAGGTCTTTTGTATATTTTCGAGCATTGTTTATTTCTTAATGTTTAACTGTTTTTAGGATAATCCTAGCCGTAAGTGTTAATTGTTTTTCTTTCTTTTTTTTTTGTAATATCTTCTCACTTAGTTGTAATTTTAAAACAGCTACACTAATTGGATGTACATACATTTATGTGGAATCTTATCTTACAACATACATCTGTCTAATGAATGTTGTGAACTAGAATGGCACTGAGGGCTCGATAATATTACTCAGTTTCTTTTCTTAATCTTTATTTTATTTCTTTTTATTTGGTTACTTTTTAGTTGTTTTTCTTTATATATATATATATATATTCGTTTTTTTTTAACAATAACAATTCTTATAGTCGTAATCTGTATTGAGTTTCTGTACTAGTTATGTAACTGCTGTTTCTCCAACACACATACATAATATAGCCACTCTAAACAATACTTTCACTTCTCAGTAACTAGACTTCAACTCAAGTAATATATATTTAGATCTGTGTGTAATTTATTTAATGTGTGTGTTCGTTTGTTTGTTAAAAAAAAATATAAAAAAAAAATGGAATAATAACAAAATTAATAAAATCCAAAAGTAAAACAATCATTCAGCAAAAAATAAAAGAAAAAATCAAAAAACCAACTAATTCGATGAAAATCAAAAAACTTGTTCTCTTCTTGTTTCCGGCAACTCCTCCTGCATACGAATTGAATTGAAAACTGAAAATTGAATATGAATTTTTCGAAAATGCGAAAATGAATGATCGAATGAATTTTGATGATGATGATGATGATGATGATGATGAATGTTGTTAAATTGCAATCGATAGGCATCGATGGATATCAAAATAGCACAATAAATGACACTGCTACAACAAATGGTATAAATTTTGTAACAAAAAACCTGAAACATATTTATTATCCTCCTTCCTTATCATCATTATTTCAAATTATACCACAACCATAACGAATAACTTGGTGACTTTGATGAAAACCACAGAAGACTGGGAAGACGCTTTCAAATATGTGATGATGAGAAATAATAAGCAAATAGAAGAACAACAACATCTTCAACAAATGACACATCAACAACAGCAGCAACAGTTACAGCAACAACAACAGCAAGAAGAGTTCCTTCGAATGCAAGAAATGCAAAAACGCAATTCACTCAATAATATTGGATTGTCACAAATGAACGGACCACACGGTATGTTTTAAGTTTGTTTTGTTTAGTTTCTTTTAATTGTTTTTTGTGTTTTTCTTTTTATCTTCTTGGTTTTGTTAATTTTTTTTATTTTGTATTTTTTTTTTTGTTTGTTTTGGTTTTGATTTTGAGTTTTAAATTGTCCAGTGGGTAAAGGCTTAGATCAGGTGAAAGAGAGATTAAGGGAAGATAGTATGTGTTTTGTTGAGGTAGTTCTTGTTGTTGGTCACCTACATTTGTTTGCATGCAGTTTAAGTCCATGGTAATCTGTGGAAATTTATTCATATGTTGGGAGTGCTACGCATTGTTCTGTATCCTATCAACTCTTGACTGTATAATAATTCTTACAGTCATTCTGTGTGAGCTATTACTCGTTTTGCTCGATCTGATTCATTCATCATTGATTGGGATGATGTTTTTGAATGAAATGATTTGTAGAACACATGTTACCAAATGGGGAATCTATTGCTGAATTTTTGCTAAGGTATGTTTGATCCCCTTTTGAGCCTATTAATGACAAGGTGTTGTGACAAATAGATTTTCCGTTCTCCCTTTGCATACACCGGTTCGAAACATTTTTCACTTCGTAGATGTGTAATTATCAGCGCAGATATGTTCCCCTTTTTCTTTGGTTTGTTTCCTACCATCCATATGACAATGTAATATGCCCGACGCCAATATCTGCGATTAAGCCAAAGAAAGTAGACTCCCAAGACACCAATTACCATTTCAGGCAATTCTTAAAAGCACTTACAACGATCTTTTTCGTTTTAAAGATTTTTGTAATTTACTGCCGTTTGGAATAGCAATTTGGGATCCATGCAAGTGACTTAGTTTGGTGTTCTCTAGGTTTGTAGATACCCTCTGTCTAAAAGAGCCACTACATTCATTTACAGACTTCCCGATTTTAACTTGTCGAGGGTGAAGGAATGATTTTTGAATGTCAAATCAGAATACAGTGTTTTTAGGCTCTCACAAGACGTCTGTTTAAATAGATTTTAAGTCGAAGACAGAGTCAGGATTGAGATTATTGAAGAAATATTGATTGAAGTTTTGAAGCACTTGCATTTATGTGCTAAACATCCAACAAACAAACAAAGTGAAGGTGGTGCACGAACCGCATGCACACTTTGACTTCAAAGAATGTGATAATGAGAATATCTTTATTGCAAGTTCAGAGACTAGGCTAATTGCACACTGATCTAATTTTTCCAGTTTTTAATAGACAAAAAAAAGTTTTAAGTATCTGCAGGGTTAAGGTTTTCTTGTAGGGGCGAAATCACCTGATAGACGCCTGTAACTCATGCTGCTTATGCTTGTTTGGGGCAATCTAGTCTACTGCAAACTCTTTAGCATTCATAATCGCTTGATAATTAAGTGTTTTTGTTTTCAATTTAAGTTCTGGTTTGGTTTTTTGTTTTTTTTTTCTAAATTTCCCTTTAATTTATTTTTAGATTTCCCAAATATGGGTAGCAGTTTCCATGGGACAACAGATCTAAGCAGACTCTCACAAACTGCACTAATTCAACAGCAGCAACAGCAACTTCTGCAGCAACAACATCAACAAGAAAGACAGCAGAATGATCATTTATTAAGTAATAATCTATTTGGCACGAATATGTCACGATTCTTTGATTTCCACAAGAATCAACAGCAACAGCAACAGTTGCATCAGGTACCTAAGCTAACCATCCATTGTCAATGGTAACATTTTATAACATTATTCTTTTTTTAAAGTTTGTGGTGAATAGACACGGTGCAAATGGCCAAATGAATGATCAGCTAAGGATGGCTTCACTGTTGGAAAACAACAGAATAAATTCACAATTCTTAGATCACACAAATGGTAAGCCTTTACAAAGCCTCATGAGCAAACAACTAACTAAATCATTGCAATACATTTATGGTGTTAGGCCTTATGGGACAACAAGCATTACAAAAGCAAAGGATACCCGGTAAATATGATGCATTAGGTCCACACAATCTACTCGGTGGTGGTGGAAACAGTGGTAGTCAGCCGACACAACAACAGCAACAAGCAACAAATCCACAGGCAGCACAATCGCAATCCCAACAACAACAGCAGCAACAGGCACCCTCACGTTTACTTAATCAATTCAACTCACAAAATGCATCTGTGGACGATGATTTAGGTAAGTGCCATTATTAGAAACCTGAGTTGGCTTTGTTGTTTATCTTATGAATTGTTATTTATTAATTTTATGTAGGCTTCGATCCATTTATTGAAACACAAAAAGCTCTCGCTGAATTGATAGAGAACGAAACGGTTCAACAACAAACGGCTAGCCATCAGAAGCACCTTTTGGAAAGTGTACAGAGGACAAGAATGCCACCACCTGGTTTTAATCATATGAATGCATTTGGATTTGGTGTACCAAGAGCACAGGGCAGCAAAATTTTACCATTCATGAATATGGCTGGTACCGGTGGTGGACAACAGCAGCCACCAATGCAGACGCAACAGCAACCAAATAATTGGAATCCACATTTAGCAGCTTTCCAACAACAACAGCAGCAACAACAGCATCCCCATGATCCTCAAATGCATATGAACCAGAACCAGAATGGTGGCAATCACAACAAAGGTATATAGTAATGCGCGAGAATTCATTTAAATTGTTGGATTTTATTTTTTATATTTTTTCTCTGACTAGGTTATGGAAATATGTCAGATTGGACAGCAATGGATCCAGCTATACTATCATTCCGTCAATTTTCTTCATTTCCTCATCAGCAACAGCACCATCATCCTCAACAGCAACCACAACAACAGCAGCAACATACTGGACCAGATATGTTTATGCAGCATTTGACACAGCAGAATAGTCAAGGTGAGTTGTGAATATTATATACTCGTATGTCCAGTAGTGCGAGTAGTTGCGCATTTTCAATACAATACAACCGGAAATAGTTTACGCTCATTTCTTTGACTCTGAATTTGTTCATTTTATCTCCTGCCGTTCGCTAGGAATGAAACAAACACCGAAAGACATTTGCAATTTTTTTCTGTTGCCATACCCTTTCTTGGCACAACAGATGTACGGTGAATGACAGAAATTTTAAAAGCCTATCACTGTATCGTTTTAATGTCGTTGAACTCTATATGGTAAGCTTCAAAAAATGGGTTAACTGCTTTGGATTGTAATCTGTTTTATCACTTTCCCTTTTCAAATGAACGCGACTGAATTTTTTATTAGTTTCGTTTATCTAACGCCAAAGTTTACATAAATTTGTTTTAAGTTTATTTTTGTTGACAATTGTTGCATGTTTGCCGTAAAGAAACCACACATGAGGTGCTTTAATGTTGTTGCTTTGTTTAATCTGTTGGTGCCGATCCATAAATTCACATTCATAGTAGTATCAAGCCAAAGGAAAAATATTTTTTATCTTTCTTTCTGTGATATCGACTTTGAAAAAGAGAAATGAGATGAATAACAAATAAAAAGACTCGCCATATGCAACGTCAATTCATTCCTCTGTCAGTTTAGTATTGGAAATGTACTAACGTTTGCCTCTACTTTTCTTGGAAAAATCTTCTTCTTTTATTATTAACCGTAGAAATATGTAACGCGTATAATTTCATCTAACGTCACATATTTCTCTTGACTAGATAAGAGATAATAAGAATTCCATATAATAAGAATTGTCAAGACCCTCTAAATTAGCGTTTGTTGTTTTCGCTGAGCCATTTTTTCCTGTTTGGAAATAGAAAATATTCTACCGATAAATCCACAGAAAATGGAAAACGAGGGAGCGATTCGTAGCTAAATTCATAAAATTTTGCCATGGCGAAAATGTACGTGTGTCCCCGTGCATTGTCTTGATAGATGAGCACTTTCTTCTCGGCGAAATACTGTAATTTTATCTTCAAATCGAAATTGATTGCTTTTCCCTTTCGAGAATAATTGATGTATGTCGGGTGCATCCAAAAAAATGGTCGCTATGACCTTTTTGGCAGACAGACCCACCTTGGCCTTTTTGGCGTTGATTTGCCTGAGGAACCTACTATTATGAAACGGCACAAAAACTCGCCCGGATTGGGTTTAAACAATACAAATACTCCTTTGAAGTTGCCCATATTATCGCCAAAATTTAAATATTTGCCTGCTTTCAATGCCTGCCACACATAAATTAAATTAGGCAACTTACGAAAAATTTGACGTAGTCTATTGACAGATGGTAGTTGATGAAAGCAGTGTTGCTTTTCAAGTTACAACGCAAGAACTTTGAAAAGTTTCCGATTTATTGATGCACCCTTGTACAGGTTGCTCTATTTTGGATCACTTCGTTTGCTGATGTTTTTTGCATTTTCGCCTCTTCTTCGAACTTCTTCTTGAAATAAATATAATCTCTCTCTTACGTTTTACATCGGGTATTTCTGTCAAATTCAGCTGTTTGGCTTGCGCTGTAATTTTTCCACTAATGTGGAGGCTTCCAGGAAGACACGTACATATTTATTATTAGATCACGTCTTGTTACACCCGCTGATATTCGTGACCTTAACCCCTTTCATCGCAGTCATTTATATGTTTATTGTTATATTTCTCGTAGAGCCTCCAACATTGCGATGCGTATGTTAAAGCTGGACGAACCACTGTTATTTATAAGAAAACGGAATTTTTCTGTCATACAATATTGCTCAATCTTGGCTTTACTGGCTCTACATGCGACATCGTCTCCGCAATTCCCTTGGTGGTTAAAGAAAGAGCCTACATTTTTCGTACATTAGCATCAATGAATCCTTCTAAATAGATGTCAGGAATTGGATTTACGGGTTCGACATTTCGGAAATTCTGTCTTACTACGACTGATTCGTAACTTCTAATACGCAACTATAGAAGTTGCCTGAAGAGCTGTCACATCGTTGTGAGCTGTGTTTTTACAATTGAGGCAGTTTCTTGCGAATTTCTATATTAAAACGTCTTTTAACGTCCAAATAATACTCCCTATTCACAGTTTGACCTTCAGTAAAAAAATTCATGATGCGTCATTGTAATCGATGAAACAGTGAGAATTGTCTTCTTTTTGACGTCGTTTCTTCGGTTTTGGCTTATTTGGAGCATGCCACTCGCTTGCTGTCTGGTTTGTGTGCTTTTTTGCGACCATCATTGCTTTTTCAACATTCCCAATATTTTTATACTGTTAATTTAATTATTAATACAAAATTAAATGCAAATTCGTTGCTCAATTTTTATAAGAATTTTTAAAAATCACTGATAGGAAAAAAAATCTATGAAAAACACAACGCTGTGTTTTTCACAAATGCTATGAGAATGTCAGCGCCAGTGTGTCAACATAACAAAAGAAAAAACGAATTAAAATCGCTCAAACGAGAGCGCCACGCGTTGGCTATCAACGCAACTTTTTTAAACAAGGTGGTATGGATTCAACGTCGGTTACAACTGTTTCCATTTCCTGGTACGTTTATATCTTACTTTAAGTATTGATCGAAGTAGATATCTGGCAGCTTTGACTATGTCTTCTCATAAACCGCGTAATTGGGTAAAAAACTGTCCCTTCAGAATTGGAGTTGGAGGTTTCATAATTTCTTTAACTTCATATAGCTGCTACTTGGGCTCGACGAGTGAAGTTTTGTCCACCGAGTTTAAGAGGGGATAAAGTATATGGGAGCGTATGAAATTTCAGTATGCGCGAGTCTTAAAAACACGTTTATCAAACGTTGTATTTATGACTTGTAATAATTTGACAGCAGTACATTTTTTTTTTCTTAGAGCTTTATAAAGAAAATTTTACCTAATAGAAGCTATTGGTTTTGTTTGATTTTTTTTTCAGGTTTTGGTCCTCAACAACCACAACACCATGGCATTAATCTACCAAATAATCTTTTAAATCCCCAACAGAATTCTCAAGCACAGGTAAATGCCAACGTTCAAGGAATGTTAGAATACCTTAAAAATAGACAATTTGTGTAGATTTTTTATGTTATGATTGTTTCATTTTTATTTTATTTTTTTAATTTTTCTAAAATAATATGATATTTAAAATATACAAACACACGAACCCTCTATATCCCCCTACACAAAAAGAGAACACCATAACCGGACAGAATAGATGAGAAGTTTACAGATTTTATTTTTCTAAAAACCGAAAACAAAATCTCTGTTTCTATGATATATACATATACAAATGATTTTATAGTTTTTTTTCCGAATTTTATTGTTTGTTTTGTGTTTTTTTTTTTTTTTTTTTTTTTTTTCATACAACAAAAACAAGAAAATCAAATTTGAATTTGTTGAAATTGTAAAACACAGAAATAATGCCTGGCATGCGACAAGGGTTTGTTCTATAATTTTTTTTTTTTTTTTTTTTAACTGAATAGTGTAATATTCTGCTTTGAGTTTTCTTTCTCTTCTCTAACATGGACACACTGTCTTTTTCTCTCTCTCTCTCACTCTCACTCTCTCTCTCTCTCTTGCTAAATATGACGGGGTAACGATGTGCTTTCTGTAAACATAAATATTTAATTGGTTAAATCCCTTTTTGATTTCAAATATCAAATTTTCATTTTCATTTAATTATTTTCTTTATATTGATATTCAGAAAAAAATAAGAAATTAATTGAATTGCAATTAGAATTAAAATTAAATCGGTGTTTGTTGCTTTGTTGTATAATTGTTTGTTCATTACTTTGATTTTGTCCTCCCACTTTGTTTATACCTACCATATATCAGTTGTCAATTGATTTTTTTATTTTTCCATAATTTTATTATTATTTTAATTTTTTTTGGTTTTCTTAAATTAACAGAAAAAAAACAAAAAACAATTATTTTAATTTTCTAGGTAAATTATCCACAAATTGCTAATTGGCTAAGTAACGAGCAAAATCTATTCATGAATAGTATAGCAAACGGATTTGTAGCCAATAACAGCAATAATATTGTCAATAACCAATTAAATGGTTATACCGATAAATTTACAATTACCATGCCGCCAGGTATTCTCTCAAATAATTTAAATTCACAACAACAAACAACTGAATGTATTAATTAAAATAATTTCTACAGAAAAGTATACAAGAAAACCACAACATAAGAGAGAGAAATCTTTAAAATAGAAAAAAAAAAAACAAAAAACAAAACGAACAAAAATTTATTTAAATCAAATTTATTCAACATTAGCAAAAAAAAAACATATTTTTTATTTGTAGATAATGGAGGGTTTTGGCCGCAAGAGAAATCACAAATAAATGAAAACAAAATAGATACCTTTAGATTGTAAGTGCTGGAAAAGGAATTGTTGTTTTATCTTGTTCATAATCTGTGTTAATTGTTTGTAGTTTCTTTTTGTTTTTCAGCTAATTTTTGTTTTATTGTGGGGTGGAATTTTGTTCGTCAATTTGTGTGTGAGTGTAATGTTTAGGGGGGACCTATAAAAACTCCTTTATTCCTTTGACCTGAGTGAAGTTGCCAATTTCTATGTCATCTCTGTAGTATTTTTTTTTTTTTAGAGAAATCTCGCTCTCCAAACAACAAACTGGCACAAGATAAATAATAACAAAGAAATGCGAATTTCGCTTCCTTGTGAAAATATACTTTGTTCGTCTTGCAACACCTGAAACATTGTTCTGGTTCGTTAAGACGTCCAAAGAATTGTCACATATTTCTCCATGAGTATACAGTTCAAGATTGACTTCGTTAACTTTTAACCTTATGCAGTTATTTTACCATCGAGGACTACGTCAAGATAATGGATTCCAAGCTTCACGCTATTAAGGTTTTGAATTTTGTTGGCAGGAAGGTTTATGAATGGCACATTGAAAACAAAAAATAAATCTGATCTGATTACCCTTATAGGCCCCAACCCATAAAATTTGCCGATCCTCTGCTGCGTCGTTTTTAACCGACAGGTGGATAGAATACACGCGTCCTTATGGAAGGTGGCCCATAACAAATGGATATATGAACTTCGACGGATAAAATAGGTTTACTTTCTACTTTTTTAATGCTTTCACGCATTGAAGTTCACACATTATCATATTCAAGTTAATGCATTTACAAATTGAGAGAAACTGCCATCGCTTGAAGAGAATAAAAAAATGTCATCGGCCCTCATCTGTCAACGTATCTTATGGGCAATACGACGTCAACGGAATGACGTCGACGGATTCTATGGGTCGGGGCCTTATGGCACAAAGTGTCAAAAATCGAAAAATCATAATTTATCTACGAAGATCTTTCTCAGCCGCAATTCCGAGCCACAAACTCATTTTATTTGAAGCATTTGTAAGCGTAAAAGAGCCATTAATTTCTTATAACGAAAACTCAAAAAAAAACAAAGGGTTTTCAATTTGTCCATACTCTCATAAAGTAGGAATGATGATTTTCTCTTTTATTTTTCCATTGTTCAACTAATTTCCCAACAGAAACAGAACTGCAAGTCTATTGCATTATTCCTCATGTGGCACGATGTCGGTCTTTAATCGGTTTTAGTGAAAAGTATTAAGCGCCGACAATTAATTCATGTAGGAGAAAAACTATAAACCAAACGATTCCATCAATACAATAGAATAGTAGTACTAAGGGGCTTAAGAGAATAGGTTTCGATCCACAAAAGGCGTTTCTCGTCTTCATGACTGCTTACCAATGCTCATCTATATTACAGTGGCAACTTGGATTTAGTGTTATGATTATGAATCACTACACTACTACAGGTAGTCGCAAAAAATACATATTTCTTTGAAACCTGTCTTTAATATCTTATACTATTGAGCAATGTGCCTTTTCAGAATAACCGTGGCGCAAGTTATGCTAACTTTGTTTGCGCCATCTTGTTTCAATTTTAAGCATCCTCGCAGTAAATGATTTATTTTAAAGGGAAACCTTATCAAGTAACTTACTACAGTTTTTTTTACGAAACGAGTTGTTTTATTCTACTGTTGCTTGCAGAATTGGGCTTACTAAAAACTAATTAATCGATGATTTCTTCAATTTAAAGTTTTGACCCAAGCTCCAAAAGTCAACAAATCTTTCGCGGGCTTCCGCAGAATTGAGACTAATCAACTAGTTTTGTACTTGAGTACGGGTAGGGAGTGCAAGAGCGTTCGATTCCGTTTGCTTACAATAATTCAGTCACTGGAATGAAGTACTCGTGCTTTTTCTAAGTACTATTTATTACATGTATCGAACAAAAAATTTGTATGAACCTTGAATACCTTCTTTGAAATATCCTGTATATACACTCGTGCTTGTACTTAAGTAAAAGAATACTCGATTACTTACAATTCTGCTATAAACGACTTTGTCTTGAAGTGCTCCGACAACAACAACACTAGCTATTTGATCAATCAAAGTTCAATCACTGAAATACTAGCTAGGTCTCCTCGTTTCTTTTGTCCGCAAATGATGGTAGAAGGATGTAAATTGGTCATGTCAGTTTGAATGTGAGATGTTTTTAAAAAATCAATCTGTCTGGAAATTGAAAGCCTACGCATTTTCAAACCATTTAAATGGATGAAAAAAGGCCTTTAGCCTTTCACGGCGAGTTTTTGGTAGCAATATAATATTTATTCGTTGACAAAATAGAGTACGGTTGGGGATTTTAATGTCTAAGTCTTTATTCTCCTTACGTTTCTGTCGTTCCGTGCCAAATTATATTATCATTCAATAGGAAGTAGCAAACTTGCAAGCGAAATTGCTTTTGCTTTCTCTACCACCTGGAGGGGTCTAGGATTATTATCGTGCTTTCGCGCTGACAGGTACGATTCGACCATTGAACCCAATGTTTTCTAGGGCACTTGATCTTTTATTCATTTTAGCCTGATAGACTGAACATCTTGCTTATCATTTAGGCGGTCCCAGGATTATTATCACACCATACCTACCTGTTTTCAGGTAGGGTTCGTACCGCTTTAATCATTGAATCTAATGTTTTCTAGGGCAATCCACCTTTTGTTCATCGTCGGCCCATATTGAATAACTTGGCACTAAGTCCAAACAATATAAACAAAATCTAGACGCTCTCATCTTATCCAGGTTCTTGTTTAAAATTTGGTTAAGCAAAAATGTTCACTGCAGACTATTGGAGTCTGTGAAACTTAGCAGAAAAAAAAATATCCTCTGTTTCTCTAATCAGGTGCTAGCAAAATCGCCAACTATCGAACAGACGACGGATTAAAAAGAATGTTATTTACAGTCACCACTTAAATGTTAAGTAAACAAAGCCCTTAAATTTAATATAAATGACATGTTTAAAGTTTAAACTTCGACAATGTATGTGAGTTATCTAAGTAAATGTGATATTCACAGTTTAAACGAAATGGTGGCTTATTTGTTTGGGCTGTATAACGAATTTGCTTACTTGTCTGTTCGATACTTGTCGCAATTTATTTTTTTAATAATCAACTAAGCCAATAATTTGTTGCAACCCTTGCAATGTCAGTTGGAATGTGGAATGTTAGTTAACATTTTAAGAATGTTTTTCAGAATAAATATGTCTGCAGTATTTTACATCAATCCCAAAATTTTGTAAAATATTCCAAACGTATTCTATTGTAGGAATAATTTCCGAATTCCTTTTTTTTAAAAAATTTTCAAACAAATTTGTTTTAAATATTTAATTTACATACATGCCTATGTATGTAAATATTTTGAAATTAGAAATTAAAAAAACATTTTTGTTTCTAAATTTGCGTAGATTTCCTTGCAAAATTTCGCTCTTTCAAAGTATTCATCTAGGGATACTTTGAAATTGAACTAAATTTTGTTCTTCCTTTAAAAATTGTTAAAAATTTATTTGAAAAATAACAAAATTCTATAAAAAAAGATTTTAAGCGACCTAAGCTCTCCTGATTCTACAAAAAAAAATTTAAAAACCGAATAGTCCAATTTATCCAAATCCAAAAGCAGAAACACCAAATCAAACCAAATAAAACAAAGCAAATTGCCCAACAAAACTTGTCAATGAAGGCATTTCGAAAAAAAAAAAAACTCATCACTTACACTTGTAAAAATAAGAGAATATTTTTAACAAAATCAATTTATTATATACACTAACAATTATATTTGAATTTTCAACAACAACAAAATAAGAAAGATATATACACACATATTGTTATATTATATTATACACTTCAATGACACTTTATTCTGTAAAACATACACTCACACTTAAAAATAAAATTATTGATTGTGCATGGGAAATTTCCAAAAAACACAAATGTTTAGTTTATCTTTATATTTAAAAAAAATAAAAACTTTGCTGCATATAAACAAAACATTGCTTGGAAATTTTTCATAAAAAAAAAATAAAATCAAAGGCAAATTTATTTTAACAATTGAAAATTTAAATTTGATAATTGATAATTGAGAATTGAGAATATGAATGGGGCGATGATATACAATACATAAAAATATATTAAATAAAAATGATTATAGCTGTTTGCAAAATATTTAATTTACCTTAAAAGAAAATGAGAAAATATGAAACAAGAGAAGTTATGTTGCGTTGCGTATCTGCAAGAAAAAAGAGTTAAAAAACAAAATACAAAATTGCGTGAATAAAATATGTTGATTATTATTATATTATTAATTCTTATTACTATTAAACAAAATGATAAAAATAAAATAAATGAAAACAAGTGAAATTTGTTAAAAACAACAACAAGAAAAATGCTATGTATTCAAATAAAAACAAACTCTGATTGATGATGATGACGATAAAAGAATTATTAAAAAGAAAAAAAATTTAAAAAAATATGCAAAAAAAAGAAAGAAACAAAATATTATTAAGAAAAAACAAAAATCAAATTATAAAAAATATGCAAAAAAAAAGGCTGTTGGTATTTTTATTTTATTGTCCGGAAGCAAATATGGGAAAGAGGATAAGTATCCTTCATCGATTTTAATAGATTTCGAAACTTTAAAGATTAGGACCGTAATAGACCTGAGTTGGAGTTAAATTGACTTCGAGATATAACACTGTGATTAAAAAACAAATAGATTATTATTTATTTAAATTTAGGATAGAAAACACTTATGTCAACGTTTTTACCAGTCTTTGAAACAGTTGTTGAAGTCGATTTCCGGAGTGGCCTTCAAAATCTTCTTCGATTAGGATGGTATTTATTCAATCGAGTCAAAACGATGGCCCCAAAGCGGCTTTTCGACTGTCTGGAGTAGCCAGAATTTAGACGGCGATTAACACGTACATATCATACAAAGAATGCAGTGTGAGACGGCTCTTTTCCGAAAAAATTTGGATTTTTTGAAACCAAATGAGAAGGGATGCAGTTGAAATCGATTGTATCGACCCAAACTAAGTATATTTTCGTGATGCCAACCAGATCTCTAACTGTTTATCGACGATTTGCGAGCACCAAATCCTTAACATCCTTGACGTGATATTTATCGGTAGGCGACGAAGGCTACAGTGAAGAAGGAGAAGTTAAGAGGATTCTGCTTCTTCAAAATTTCACCCTTGGGACCGTTCCACCAAAGTGCTTCCTGTACTGCTGCCGAGGTCGTCATGTATTTGACTTCGCATGCCAGTAATGCTACGGTATGCTGCCTTTTCGAACAGCAAGATAAAGGCTGAGTTCATAACCATCAGCATTTCTAACTTATTACAATCGCATATCTTTCCTCCCGTGTTTTTAAATGCATTCACTGCGCAGACATCTTCTAACTTTGCAGCCACAATTGAAATGCCTAAATAATCTGCACAAGTGTGACGATATGTTGTTGACGTTTATGAACCAGGGTAATACAGCTTAACAAAGTTAGTTCTGCAGAAAATCTGCATTATTAAACGCAACTAATGCAGTTCTGTGTTAGTATGGCGTTTTTAAAAATAGCCCTTAGACGGGAAGTTTTGATACGTCCACCGTATAGCCCGGACCTTGGCCCGTTCGACTATCATTTGTTATGTGCAGCGGTGCCGTGAAATAAGGCCAAATTTTAACGATTGGCTTTATTTATGCAGTCTATGGTTAATAACTGATATACAATTTCATTAATAGCAACAACTTTTCATTACCTAAAAAATGATAATGTATGTATTTCAGTTAAACTTCTTGGCATGGTAATGCGCCTTTAGGATTAAGAAAATACTGAGCATACTCGAGCCGAATTTCCATTGCAGGGGAAGCAGATTTAGTTGTGCACAATTTCAGTGGGAGAAAGAATGTTTTCTGCTCTTCCCATCTTTTCGGTTCCATGTACGTATTTGTCTTTTACCAAGGAAATTATGCAACGCAAGCTGCTTTTTAAGGGGTTAACCACATCGGTTTTCATAGTATATGGAAATCTAGGGTATTAGTTCCAAATGTATTTTCTGACACATTTCGTGCTTAGTCTGTAGGTAATTAATTCGTTTCAAAAAACCTTTTTCATGAGTGCCGCTAAATGTTTTCAAAACATGACCATGCAAAGGACATGCAGCACAGCTGACTATATAAGGTAGGACACTGGTTTTTTCGTCTTGGTAATGTCATCATTTGGCAAACTCATTGTTTCATTATTGAGAGCGATCGAAAGCATACTGTTTTTAAAAACGCCCCATAAGTAGAACACTTAAGGGTCCTTTGTAGTTGATGTCGTCAGTACCACTGTAAGAAGGTGACGTTATAAGTATATGAAGACCATCCATATACATTCCGGTAACTTTCTTTTGTTAAAAGAAATGTAAGATTTGTTATCAGTCTAGGTAACAGTAGTTTTAGGCTTTAAAATAATAAAAAAAAACGTTAGCCTGATGTTTCAGTGATGAATCTTTCTACGAAGGAAAAAGTTCTTGTTCGGAAGTTCTTCAATGTGTTAAATACAGACAGACATTTCGAGAACCGAGAAACCACATTTTATTCTCTATCTGCATACATTCTCAAATATAACTAATTTTGCATATACGAGTGTGTGTACAATCATAGGTTGGACGTATGTCTTCAATTTTCATCGCTCTCTTCACCACAATGTATCAAGTTGGTAGAAAGAGAAAGCATGCAAGAGAATCGACACCATTACCATATTGTTGCTAGAATGGTGAAATCAAATGATGAGTTTTTTGCACATCGGGGGCGGCGCTGGGAAAAGGGCGTCAGTGCTCCTGATAGAAATGCCAAACAGAGTTTAGATAACTACTATTATCTGTGCTCCTAGTTGTCCATTCCGGCATTTTGATCTGTCGATCGCCTTGACTTGAAGAAAGAAAATTTCATTCTTGCATCGTCCGACTGATGCCAGGATTCTCTAACACCGGAGTTTTTCGTATTTCCTTTTTCTCAACAAGATATAAAGGATATATGTATATTTATATATTCTTTACTATTTTATTCGAAAGCAAGCTTATGATTGGACAAAATTGGACACACTAATGTAAGTTTCTAAATAGATATCCATATGGTATGTTATAGCTTTAAACTGCATGCATAATTGCCTCGCAAATTACAGGTACAATACAAGATTTGCTTTGTTTTGAAGTTCTAAATACATAGATACATCAATGACTGATAAGAATGACCAGTAGCCAAAAATGGGAGAAATACTAGAAGCGTTCATCAACAGTAATCGTCGCTCTGTAGTTTTCTGTTTTCTAAATCTAGAGCCGGTCAAATTAGCATTAAGCTCAAAGTCATCACTTGACCTCATATAGTGACCTTAAGCCTCCTAAATTATCTCTGCTTTCAAAAAATGTCTTGCCACTGTTTTTTTTTTTCTTCTTCATATTGTTTTCCATTTTTATTTAAAATGAAGCACGCTGCTATTAATCCTACCTCTTTTGAGTCCTTCATAATATTCCAGCGGGAAAATAGATAAGAATGAAACATTTCATGAGCGTTTTATTGGCGTCTACAGTGGCAGATATGGGTAACATTTCATAAACAGTTTCGCTCGAATTGGACGCACTTTTAGCCATTTCAAGTTTCTTCAGCCAAATGCGCAAACCAAATGCAGTATAATTTATCTAATTTACAAACCAAATTAACTTCAGACGCTTTAGCTCAGGCACTTGCTTTTTTTGCGAAAGCTTTTTTATAGCTTGACTTATCTGTGGCGCAAGTTCCAATCAGTTCGACTCGTAGAAGTTGCCAACGTTAAATTACTCGTAATAATTTTTTTAATTGAAGCGAACTCATCTTGATTCCATGTTTCAGTTCAATTTTTCGATATCTTGCTATGGCCGGTGATTTTATATTGTACGATTACTGTAGCCATACGAACTACTGTACTTTAACGCCTTAAGAGCTGAGTTCAATAAAGATTTTCAAGGTTGGAACCCTACTGAAATAAAGATGCTGGCAGAAGACAATTATTATTACAACTTAAGTATTATGTAAATTGGCATATTTCCAGCACCAAACCCCGTCAACGCAAATGAGATAAAAACTCGAAAAATCTTGCGTATAAAACGACCATGGATATTTTAATCCACCTACGTTAATGTAATAGAGCAGTGCTGTGATTATATAGAGTTCCTCTAGAATTTCTCCTCCTTTTTAGCGATGGGCAATTCTAACTCCTTGTTCGACTAACTAAGGACTAACCCTTGGTGTTGGCTTGCGAGTTTCGGGCAATTTTCTCAAGTATGGTGTTAAAGAAGTCGCATGGAAGGGCATCATCTTGGCTAAACCCTTTTTTAACATAAAAGGTGTCATTGGGAGTGTTTCCGAAATTAATGAAATAGCGAACGTTCTCCATTGTCGTTCTGCACAATTTGCAAGTTTGGCAGGGATACCAAAACTATATATGGCTCTCTTTAACTCGTCTGGATAAACATGATATGATTTGTAAATGAGTGGTGAGTGTCGATGTAGACTTCTTCGGTTTTATCTAGGATCTGTATGCTCTCAATATTTGATAAATCGTGGACTCACTGATCATAAAAACAGCACTGAGAGCCAGTCTGACCAATGGTAAATAATAGAAAAAGACTTGTTAGCGATGTTTAGGGGATTTGTCTCTATAGATTAGCGGTAGAAAGAGTCTGTCTTCCAGTGGGTCTGACATTCGTCAGGCTTATTTTCCCCGAAAAATTCAAGAAACGAGTTTATGTACGCTCTCCATCCAAGTTATCTCCTGCTGTTTTAAATAGCTCGCTAGGTAGTCCGACCGGTCTGCAACTTTCTTATGCTTAAATTTACATTATTTTGGTTGGGCGGACAGAAGTCTTGGCTTTGATCGCCTTGGCTGAATTGGTTTGGTCTGCCTGATAGCTGAATTTGGATCGTCCCTATTGCTAAAGAATCTGCGAAATAGTCTTTCCATATCAGCATCTTTTTACCTTCTGCTAAATCTTCGAAAAATTTACCCTAGGGCGGGATATAAATGCGTCATTATTATGAGCTGCACTCTAAATATCATGCTCCGTTTAAAAAGTTTTCAGCTTAGTCTAAAGTCTAAAGTTCTTAGCTAAAATTTGCACCAGAGTTTCATTGGCCTTGCGTGCCGACTGTCATTTGACTTCGATTTTACGAGTATATACCATATATTCCGTCTGATGGAATTGGCAGATCAGGTTGCTGCTGGAATACGAAATCTGGTACAGGAAGGGAATGTCACCGACGCCTCTAAAATCGATCTAGGAAGTGACGCTGGCATTTTTTTAGAGAACGATTTTAATCTTCACTAGGAAAACTTACATATATCTGTCTTTTAAGTAATCTTGTCAGCGTGGATGCTGACACCAAGCTAGTTTGTAAATGGAAGATCAAAATGGAATCTACAGGAAATATAGTAATCGAATGCACAAAGCAAGGCTCAAAGACAAATTCACACAACGTGAACTTCTGATATCAGTTCCGCGACATTATTGCATTACCCCAAGTGTTGACTGTCTCTTTGGTTTTTTTTTTTTGGCTGACCTCAATCTTTCGCGCTCAATAGCTGTCGCTGTCCCACTTCTGGTATCGGTTCCGCATATATTTAGTATAAAATTGCCATTTCTTGCGGAATCACTAGCTGCCCAATATTCGATGACAATGCTGACTTTGTTACTTGTAAGGGCATCTGTGGAGAATCATTCCATGCAATTTGTGTTGGATTAAATAAAAGGAATACGGTATTCATCAAAGAGTCATCTGACAATCTCCTATTCTTTTGTGATGAGTGCAAGATCATCTTGCTTTCGCACGTGTTGCTTGCTATAAAGTGCCTTAGTGACTCCAATGACTCATTCCAAAAAAGTCTCACAAATGGTCACGACGAATCAGTCCAATTTAGAAAGTAGTGTCAGTTTTGTTGATGAATTAGGCAACTCGGTTCTGTCCTTAACCGATATAATTAAGTAAAAGCTAACCAACATCGATAAACAATCTGCAAGTCTGGTCGAGATGAATACTGCGATCAATGATCTCAAAGCAGTTTGTGCCTCGCAAAACATCTCTAATCTTAAATTGTGCGAATCGATAAACAACCTGCGTGAAGATCTTGAGACTCATTCCCAATCCTCTTCAAAGAAACAACCATCGCTAATGCAGCCTGATCCTATGCTCGACGTAATCTTTGATAGAATCAACGCTGTTGGTGACGATCTAGCTGCCGCACAATCAACCATTTCCGATATCGAGAATCATATCGAAACAGTAAGCAGTAAAAGCGATGAAAAATGTTTGGGTGCAATTGTTTCTGCGAATGCGAATCGGACTTGTTGTTGTATTCTGGCTAATTACACCACGCATGGTTTTAGTTGCCCAGAAAAATCCTATTTTTCGGATCCAGTCAGGTCAGTCCTACTTCAGCCACGGCCGCCCACGGTCGGGGAAGGAGATGATGTATTTTAGTAGGAAGTGCTCAGATTCGCAGAGGGTTCTACATTAAGAAACCGAGAAAAACCGAGGAAAAACTACTGTCGCCAGAAAATCCATTCTAAAAAGCAATAGAAGCTCAAATTCCAGCTGAGGTTCAACGAAGAGGCCGAAAAAAAAAAATAATGTAACCGACCGAGTTTATCCAAAATAGAGCGGCCCATGCAGTAGTACTAAGGTCCGCGAATTTAGCCAACTTCACAAGCAGCGCAATAGCAATAGAGATACGTGGGAGGAATATGGAGCATTAGGTGTATTGTTGACTACACAATAATTAACAAAACGAGGAAAAGAATAAACTCAAAGTTTTGAAGATTTTTAATTTATTTTTAGTAATATAATTAATGTACTAAATTTATCACCATAAAATATGTTTTTATTTTTTTTTCTGTATTATTAAACATTGCGTTTATATAGAGTTTCTTAGAATTGAGGGAAAAAATACATATGTATCTGCAGATAGCTTAACTAAATGAATTTTATAAATTTTCCATTTTTTTTTTTACAGTTTCTGTACAATCAAAAGATATGACTTTCATAGCTACACATAAAATTAAATTGCAAATTTATTAAAAACAAAAAAGACAAAAAAAAGTATTCAATATGATTGAATCTTAATAAAATCGATTTTTGTTTTTACTGTACGTCCGCGATCGTTCGGACGAACAAAGAAAAGTCTGAAGTTAAATTTGAAATTTTTGTTTTGTTTTTACAAAATGTCTCATGTGGCCTTTTCTTTAAACATCACAGCCGATAAAAAAGAATTTAATAAATTTTTTGTTAATTTAATATAACCGAGTTAAATTAAAATTACTGACCAATATAACTAAATGATAGGAATTCTTGAAAAATAAATTAAAAACATAAGTTTGTTAGTGTAACTAAATTACAATAGATTGGATTAAATCCCTTGAGATATCGAGTTCTTAAAACAAACATAAATATAATATGTATAAACCCTTATGAACATTTAAAATTTCATTTATTATTTTATTTATGCAAAATTAACAATTTTTCCGTTTTCCGTATTTTTTATTTTAGTTTTGTTTAAAATATATTTATTTATATATTCTATGTATATTTTTGTTACATATAAAATACCTATTTCATTTGTATGAAGATAATTTGTTTTTCCTTTTGTGTTTTTCCTATTTTCATTTTCATTTTCATAAAATTTTTCTATAAATTCTTGCCGTAAAAGCCTAAAAGTCTAATACGCGTCGATACAGGACTTTGGACATGCTCCAAAATTTCCATCTTTCGATTTATTTTTTGTTATTTGAAATATTCATATTCATATTATATTATTTGCATACCATAATTCACATTAAATTGGTTTTATTCACATGAGAATAAATTGAAAATAATAAGTTTTTGTTTATATACGTAAACCAACCAAAGAAAGAAAGAAAAAAAGAGAAGAAACCATTAATGGACGACATAAATTTAAATTTAATTGTTAAAATATTTTTTGTTTGGTTAAAATATTTATTTATTTTTTTTTTGTTTTAACATTTATGAGAGAGAAATGTGTGTAAATTTTATATAAGAGTTTTTTTTTTTTTTTTTAAGATGTGTCTTAATCGAATTTTGTCTTTTGTAGTTAGAAGGATGTGATTTTAGTTTTAACTTGTTTTTTTTTAAGGAATGAAAGTGAATCCAATTTGAGTAGTGTTTGCGGTTACAATTTTTTGTTTTAATTTTCTTATAAAATATTTAAAAACAAAAATAAAACATAACATAAAATACAATTTAAAGTAAAAAATAACGAAAATTAAAATAAAAAGCGGACGCAACACAGATTTAGCTGTTCTTAAATTGTAAGATGTACAAATCTGAATTTAAACAATGTTTGTAAGGTGTCTGTCGATGAAGTATAAGTTAGGCTGAATGAGCAGAGTTTTGATCTAATGATAAAGCGATAATTAAAATGAGGAACTCTAAAAAAATTAGTAGTAAAAAGCAAAACAGATTAACAACGAAAACTTTGTGAATTAGACCAGAAACCGTATTGACACTTCAAAAGCTAGCTCTTAGGATTAAAAGACAAGAAATAACCAAACTTGTGTAGCCCTTGAGCAAATAAAATCGGTAACTGCTTTAGCGGGAATCCACAGTAAGCCCGATCAAGAACCAACTGGGATAGCCTACTATCTAAGGCACAGCTAACAATTTACTGTCGAACTTAAACTAAGCCTCTTACCCAAGAAGCAGTCATTGCTTTGGGTGAAATCCACAGAGCGGCTAATCAAGGACAAATTCTGATATTCGAATGCACAGCAAAAAATTTACTGTCAGACTAAAACATAGCCTCTCACCGAATTATTTCAGCCGGATTCAAATAGAGCAACCAACGCTTCCTCGTTGAGTGAGTCAAAGCAAGTTTTATGATAGAGAGAGATTAAGCCTATTTTAAAGCAACAAGACCTTGACAGCGGGAAAGGGTGTTGGAAGGAAATATCATACGAAGAGAGAAGCGGCTTGAAGTCAAACAGAGATAAAAGTGTCGGGAAAGAAGATCTCTAACAGATACCCACCATAGACTAAACATGGATAGAGAGTTCGCAAACTTTCTGCAAATACTCCATATATTCAGTACTAAAACGTAAAAACATTGATGCTACAACGATCACTTGATGTGGTCGGAGCGAGATAGTTTTTATTTCAAGAATGATGTTAATTCCATCCGAATATCCTTTTAAGGAAGAATATGATTCCTTCCCAAGGTGGGGTCAGTCACGGACAATGACTGAGAGAGTGTTGTTTCTCACATATGTAGCTTTATGAAGCATACCAGTAACCTGGTTATCTAGGCCCTAGAAAGCAACACCACCTACTTACTTGTAGTTTACTGGAATAAATTTAACTCAATTCTTTGGGTATTCCCATACTTCATGCATTTTCAGATAGCAATAATTGCTTTTTGAAGCAACATTTAACTCAATTTTGCTGCATCTATGAAGCGCGTAAGGTTCTTTGTTTTTAATTAATATCCCAAGCTTGGATTCGGATCCTTCTGATCAATAACTATGTATTTTTACACTTCCAAAATTATTGCTTAGTTTGTAATATCCAAGCGAGCAAAGCCCCCGACAAAAGCTAGTATTATTTGAAGTAACTATTCAATAGGCAGGTCGATTATGCGCTACCTCTTCTTATACACTTCGCGCCATAAGAATAGGTTTACAGCTTTGTTAAGATATAAAGGATTTTTTTTCTAGCCATGTACAATATTTAGATAAAGCTTTGCTGTTCTTGTTTTAAAAAGAAGCTTTTATTGTTAACATGTCAGAATGTTAGAAAAAAAACTACAGCCTTTCACAAAATAAGCTATTTCTTCTTCTTCCATTTGAAGAGGTTCATAGACTTCAATTTTTTTCGATCAATATTTTACTGTTTAATAATGACTACTATCTACAATGTCAGAGATAATTTCGAAAGAAAGTTGCTTCATGAAATTTCATTCCAGGCTACTTGAATAAGTGCAGTAAGCGGCTCCCTGTTTTCAAATTGTCTGTCAGATGTGTTAACTATACCAATAAGGGCCGTTGAGTATAGACGCCTATTCCAACAACTTAACGCACTGTTCGTTTATTTAGACCTTGTGCATTATAAACTTCAATTCTGACCTTTTCACTCGAAATTAAAGCTTTTCCTTGTCCCATTTAAATTCAACTAAGATTTACAAATTTTTACCAAACTTTATGAAACCCGCACTTTATAAGCAAATGACCTATTCTGAGAGACATGGAGAAGCATCTCAGAAGTTCAGTTCAGTCAAGTAGGAATAAATTGACAAATGAACTTGAAAACGCTAATACCATAAAAAGTTCTGAAAAGCGGTTATAGATATTATAATTAGGAATACAAGCCTTATGATAGCCAAAACAACAGCCACGCATTCAATATAAATGATTCCGATTCAAAAGCTTCATTGGAGTACTATTCCTGATTGGATAACGCAATTTGCCACACGAGTTTTTAGATGAAGATGTGAGATATATTCAAGGTTAGATCCTTGCGCGATTTTCTCAGAAAAAAAAAATGTTCCCGACGAGTTAGTGATAGCCACCACAGTCGTGAATATGAAAATGGGTACGAATTTCGACAAGGAAAAGCAAAGAAGGAAAAAGTCGAGCTGAATATCCTCAAATCGTTTCAAAATAACAACGGGCAATGGGCGGTGTAGACGAGATGGATCAGGAAAAAAGCGTTTGTGGACTATATTTATTTATATGTTGGGTTTAGCGGTTTCTAACGCATGGAGGTTGCATGCCATATCAGTGCATATATGTATAATCCTTAGGAGCAATCCAAATTTAGAACCAACTTCACTAGATACGAGTATTTACATCGCCACTGCCAAAGCGAAGTAAGTTCCTAACCGACAACATTGCGCCATATTCCGGAAAAATTCTCTCAGCAGCTCAGGTGTGTAATTTGTCAGGCAAGACTATGTTGGACTTGTAAGAAGTTCGAAAAAACGCTTTGCATCGAAATGCCTTGTTTCGAAAAATATCACGATGAACTGCCCATTGTACTCAATCGAGTACACCCCTTTTCTTCCTTCTTGAGTAAAACGTTGTTTACGAACTGGAAAATAAAGTTTGTAAAACAAAAAAAAAAGTTATTTAATCAAGGGTATTAGTGGAAGCTTTGTAACAGAAATATCCTTTATTTCTTCACCAAGCTTTTAAGCTATCGTTTTAAAGCGAAGTGTATCGACAGAAAGCCGACCTCAATCCCATTCTTCAAAATAAAAAAACTAATAAGAAACTGAATCTTCTTTTATTTAAAACTTAATGCGACACAAAACTTTAACTTTTAAATCATACTCCATCGACGACACACCAATGTGGATAAGTAAAACGCATATCTGTTAAAAATTCTTTGCTTTAAAACTATCATACTAATTACTAACAAATCCATTAATACAAACTTTATTTAATAGTTAAAAATAAAATAAAAGAATTCCATTTAAATATCATAAAGTGCTAAGAGAAGGGCAACAAATTAAACAAAACCAAAGAAAAAAAATCAAAAAATGTTGCCCACTCAACGATAACCAGTGAAATATTCATTTGCCTTTCAAAATTAATAAAAACAGAAAATAATAAAGACCAGAAAAAAATATTACAAACGCCATAAATTAATTAAATAAAATATCAATTTAAATAATACTTCCTATATAAAAATAAACAAAGTCAAAAATAAATTTGAATTTAATTTTACACAAACAAAACTCAAACTTGATGACGATTATTTTGCGAGAATTTGTGATCCTGAAAATAAAAATTAATCAAAACAAACTAATACATAAGGACAGAAAAAATAACAATTGAATATTTAAATGAAATCGAAATGAAAAGAAAATACAATAAAATCATGAATGGATAAAAGTAAGCTTAGAGACCAGTGAGATTTTTTGATTAATATCTTTATGTTATAACGAAAAATGTATGTACAAGGTGCGGCGAAAGTATCTACAATATACAATTGCATTACATCCTTTACGAACTTGCGAATATTTGAATTTTTTTTATATTCTATAGATTAAACTTGGAAGTTATCAAAAATGGAACACTACACAATTGCGTAAGCAACTGAGATTGTTTTTCTACTCCTTAGGAATAATTGTTCAATAATTAATACTCAACGTGAATACAGGACATATTATGGTGAAAGAACTACTCCAAAGTGTCCAATCATTCGTTCGCTGGTGGGTAGTTTTGCTGATTTTGGAACTATTATAAATTTAAGAGCTCAAACTGGTAGATTGTTCAAAAATATGTTTTGAAACAGAGCGTCACAGAAAATGCGGAGACATCAGCGAAGATCCGATCTGCCCAGACCCAAGAGGATTTGCATCTCTTCACTTACCAAATCCACCTAGTCAAAGAAGTAAATCCTGCAGATTTTGCACTGCTCTTGGAATACAGAAGAGCAGTTTGAAATCTCGTTAAGAATGACGAACATTTTAGCCAAACTTAACCATGATCGGCGAGAGCAGTTCTACATGGATTTTAGGCATACCAATACCATTACATCCAATTGGTGTTACTGCTTGGTGGTACCAAAAAGGAAAAGCGTCAAAGGGTTATGGTCGGAAATTTGTATATCCACAGTTCCCATCAACGCGCCAAATATAAATATATATATTTTTTTATAGTCAGCGCGCGCTCAAGGGGTTAAAATGTAGCATTAAAATGTTTGCACACAGCGAATGAAAATTAGTGAGGAAGAAAAGAGAGATACCGATGTACATTGGTCTTAAATGTTAGAAGTTACAATGACTAGGAAATAGAGAGCTCGGCAGGGCATTCCATACGACAGCCCATATATCACGTGCAGTAATAGAATTTTGCCTCAATAACTCCAACTTGAATTATTTCCAAACACTGTGATTTGATTTTTTTGTGTGGGTTATCTCAAGGAAAATGTGTATGTGAATAACTCTCAAATCTTGCCGCAATTATAGGCTGAAAACACACCAGATCATGTTCATGACTCGATGTGTTTCATGACCGGTTGTTGAAAATACATGGCTTTGCATACGACCAAAACACAAAGAAATCCAACAAATCTGTTCCAAACGTTCAAGCTTGCTTATGGCGCAGCATATACCACATGCGACAAAATAAAATAGCTGGAAAGTTGTTTTTCTGAAACAAAATTTCCTTGTTGTTATTTGCTTTTTCACTGGCTTTCATTTATTTGAGAGCTTTCGTTAAGAATATGTGACGAATTTCACAATACAAAACTCAGTTTTGTCTTCTCTTCACGAACACCAAACAAAACAGACTGATCCAGTGTGTTTTCAGCCATGTATAATGTAAAAAATAGCGTAAATAAGTTTTCTTTTAAAATTTAAACCTTTTGTTCTTTTTTATTCTATTCAACATTTATTTGGAAAACAAATCATATAGTTACTTTTGCCGCACCTTGCAGATACAAATAAAAACATAAAATGAGGGATGAACTTGAATGGATTGTGGATGTTAGATGGCGCTTTTTATTTTTGTGAAAACTTTTTATTATTTTACGCTTACCAACTATGTATGTGTATATTTTGATCCAGAATTTTGGAATAGTAATTCGTTTTTTAATTCTTTTTTTTATAAACAAACAAATAAGTGTAATTTTCGTTCGAAATTTATTTTCTAAAAGAGTGAAGTTATATAAATTCAACTTCTAATTGGTTAAAGCTTATGCCAAACTTAACTTAGATCTATTTTTAGTTTATTTTAATTTTTGTCTATAGGTATTCCATTTTATTACTTTATGTTAGTTTAGGAGAGTTGGGAGATAAGGAGCTGATGGAAAGAAAATAAAAGAAATTGTTGAGTTTATTCTAAATATTTGGTATACATACATATGTGATGAGTGCAGTAGTAAGCAATTGAATTGGAGTTTGCAGGTGCAGGGAAACGTTCTACAAAACTATTTACTGATATCTTTTAAGCCATATCACTTACTATACTATATGGCTTCACCCAGTACCAACTAACGTAAACCTATATTTCCTACAAATTACCTTACAATATGCCTATTGGGTAACGACTATTGCCTATATTTATACATATTTGGAAATACTAATGCTTATTTGTCATTTCTAATTAACAGCCACAACTGATCGCTGAAAACTACAAGGAAACCATATACTCTCTCCGTCACAGTTGTAAGATATGTAACTCAATCACTGAGCTATACAAGAAGTTGTTTATTATAGAATACCATACCTAAAATTATTTTATTAAATAGATTACGAGGACTTATAAACGAATAAATTCATAATAATTTTTGAAAAGTAAAACAATCGAAGGTGTCTGAGGGTTGTACGATTAGGGCAGACACTGAGCTACGCTAACCTGGCTACACATTAACTACACGTCAATAGTGCTTATTTTACCTCCTCCATATAAACACAGGGTACATGTCCCGTCCAACTAAGCTTGACTTTCTAAACTTAAAGGTAAGAGTGCTAAGCAGGGGACAATAATAAAACTACTGTGTCCTGTCACAAATGTTTAAACCGCTGACGTGCACTGGATGAATTTGCGTAACGGATTCAACGGTGGCCTCAACAGTCAACATTGCAGATTTCTTATATGAGTTGCCTTGAAAGTAAGGTCAATACGGATTTTTTAGGCCTAGCCAGGGTACTGGAATTGTCCTTCATCGTAACAAAAAAAACCCTTGATGAGGACGGGTTTACTGTTCACGGCCCTCCAAAACATAATAAGGACACTGACCTTCGGAGTTGCACATGGAACAGTTGAATTTAGAATAGATCGCTGCGAAGAAATACTGCGGCTGATGTGCTGCGTTTCTTCCGACAACGAACATGAAAAGCATGTAGCTAAAAAATTCCACTATAAATCGTCGCTGAACAGAAGAATGAGAGCAGCTTGTGCATTCTTCGATTAGGATGGAAGTATATCGGCTACTCTGGAGGTGCTACTTTAGATAGGAACAATCTTCGAAAGTTTTGACAAAAAGCGAAAAGAATATGTAAATGAAATTTAATAGTAGTGTCACAATGGGTGCAGAAGATATTGAAAAACTAATTTTATAGTCTGTTAAACAGAGGGGAAGGACAATACTGTCAATCAATTTAAATTGCCAGTCAATTTAAATTGGGCGATGATAGCCAAGATTTTTGCTACTCGACCAAAATAAAGCAACGATAGCAATATCTAAACTTAAGCATAATATTGCTGACGGCCGGGCGGCCTACTTGTTGAACTATTATAGAACAGCAGAACATAACTTGACAGGGACCATATATCAAATCATTATTAGGAATTGGTTGGAGGAAAGTGTTCCTGATAAAGGGAACCTCAGCATTGTTTGCCTGACCCACAAAAAAAAAAAGAAAATCATCTAAACTGACGAACTATAATGACATACCTTCTTAACATTGCGTACAAAATCGTGACAAACCATTTGTCAACTATTTAATTGGCCCCGGGACCGGGAAAATATACAATTGGCCTTTATATCAATTTCAAGGATACGTATGATAGCATGTATAGGGATGAACTATACAAAACCATGCCTAGTTTTGGCGTTCTTGCCAAACTCGTCGGATTATGCAGCATGACGACTGGTAACGCCCTAACTGGAGAGCTTTATTGGTTGTGGTCCTGCTCCATATACATTAAAAAAGTGAGCAACGTATACATACTAATTCTATTCTATCACTGTTAGCAAGCAAAATGAAACCCTAATGGCGTCCACGCGGACTACTTTTTTGAATTGAAACTGATCGTTTAAATCAGGCTTAAGCCTGTTGGCCGAAAACAGTGCTTAAAATCTGCTTGTCGAATGATATATATTGTCACAGATTTTCTTATCATACCCAACACAGTTTAATCCCAATTCAATGACTCACAACTGCACTCTGATTATAATTTCTTTCTACTCTACGAGTATAATATTTTATTAAATAATGCGCCGTTTTTAATTATAGGTAAAAGGAATTAAGGAGGGAAAACAAATTACATAGAAAGGGCGAAAAACAATACATTAACTCACTTCAACAACGTACTCTCGTATTTACAAACTCAAATAGTAAACCAAAACAAATAGATAAAAAAAAAAAAAACTCTAATATTTACATAATAACAAACTTTACAAAATAATAACTATTAATAATAAAATGCTTTTATTAACATAACACAAACTTAACTCAAACCAATTCAAAATCAACGCAACGTGTTCATGTCTATATGGGTTAGTAAAATCTATTTAAATTTTTGTTTCTTAGTTTTCTTTCAAACACAAATGTGTACGGTGAGTTATAAACTTACTATTTTTGCAATATGTTTTTTTTTTTTTAGTTTTTTTTTGGGTTTTCTAGTAAATTCTTAATTTTTACATAAAATTATTTGTAACAACACTGAGATCAACGATAATTTGGTTAGTTTCTGTCAAAACAGCAGTTGTCTTGATAAATTCAACAAAATCAAAAGGATCAATTCAAATTCAAATATTATACACAAATCAAATATTGTTATTATGATTATTGTTATTAATAATTTTTTTTTTAAGCAACAAAATACCATTGTATGATATAAGAAAAAAACAAATAAATTAAATCAATAGTTTAACAAAAAATATAAAATACAACCAACAAAATAAATAAAAAGTAATGGGTAACAATTTAGCGATAGTCAACGATTCAAGTTGTTAGATATAAATATACACACAAAGAAAGTTTTACAATAAATTTGTTTGTTTGTTTGTTGAATTTTTGGTATAAATAATTTGAATTATTTTTTTTTTATCAATCCATGTTCGTAGTAGAAGTTTTTTTGTTATATAAAATTGTAATTTTTTTTTTTGGTTAAAATAAGTATAAAGTTTATTTTTTATTTAAATTTGCCAGCATGCAAAATAACATAAGAATTCAAAATTAGAGTTAAAAATTTAAGGAAACAAATTAGTTTTTGTAATTGTTTTTTTTTTTTTTTTAGTAAGTTGAATTTGTTTTTTTTTTGGTAATAAGAAATTATTTTTGAGAAGAGAAGAGGAGATGTCAGAGAAAATTTAATTCAATTGTGGATTCAACAAATAGAACGCGATTTTTTCGTTAGTCCGATCCGCCGAGGTAACGAAAATTGTTGAAGTATTTTTTTTTTTTAACTTTTTTTTTATTTTTATGTACAAAAAATAATTAATTTTTGTTTTTAGTTTTTCTTATTTTTTAGTTTTGGTTTTAATCACGATTTTTGTAACTAGCAAAAAGATTTGTTCGATCGTCCGACACAATTCGAATACTTACACGATTGATCGAGTTTCTGCGTGGACCGTTTGCACCGCCCGGCCCACCACCATTACTCGATCCATTTCGATTGTAATCATCATCGTCTATACAAATGTCGGAATCGGAGTCTGATCTGCGTGTACCGCCATCCTGAGTGACGGATTTGAAAAATTATATACGAAAATTAAAAATTGTGTTAGTAGATGTTTCGTTATGGAAAAAAGTGATCGAAGAAGTCACGCATACAATAAATTATATAAACAATATCGTGCAGTTTGATTTTTGGTGGGCGAAAAATTTTGTATTCTTATTTTATGTTTGTCTTTTTGCAAAAATGATTGTGAGCAAAAATTACCTGTGTTAGTTGTTCTGTCGTTGTTAAAAGGCGGGCCACGGGATTACAGCAGACTGGTAAAGTCTCTAGTAGCGTTGGACGCGAATGCGTTAGCAGGGGCTTCATATATCTGAAAATAGAAAACAAATGTAATATAGTCATTTTGAAATTCTCAAATGGAAAAATTGTACAACCCCTACAAAAACGCCATTAGAATTCAAAATAAGAACAGCAAAAAGCTTTTTTTTTTGACAAAACCGATTTATTTTATTTAAAATGGTGCCTTTCCGACAGCCTTCGACACCATAGCGCACGAGGCTCTGATTTACAAATTGTATAATACAGGTTTCTCAATATTCTAAGACCAACATCTGCAAATAATGTAGCGTGTGTATGGGCTTAGCGTTCACTGTAAATACTGGAATTTGAGCGTGAACTTGAATAAATCGAAGGTAATGGTATTCAGAGGCTTCGACGGTGGCAGATATTCTCACAGCGAAAGGTGGACGTATCAAGGAGAAACGGTGGAAGTTGTTCGCGAGTACAAATACCTAGGAATTTTGGTGTCTTCAAATTTAAATATGAATTAAATTTTTAAATTTGTTGGGGGCGTACGCCTCCAATTAATAAAATAGAAATAGAATTGTAAAAGGCAGCGCAATCCACAGAACCAGAGAGAGAGCAGTCGATGAATGAAGAGAATGTCCGCTACGTCTCTGCGTTTTTCGAGGGTATTCAGGTTAAGAAGTTTGAGCGGTCAGGATAAGGGGGTAAGATAAAGGGGTCATCGCAGGGTAGACCACGAAGGGCAAATCGAAGAAAACGACGTCGAATGTTCTTGATTCGGGATATATGAACTCGCTGAAAGGACGACCACACCTGGCTGGGATATTCGAGAAGGGGCCGGACAAGTGTAATGTAAGGTGATCTTGTCACATAAGGGTTGCAAAATTCTTTAGACCTTCATTTGATAAAACCGAGCGATTTGTTGGCTTTAAGGATTATCTCATCAATATGCGAACGGAAGTTTAACTCTCTATCGTATAATATTCCAAGGTCGCGAAGGTATTTGACCTGGGGTACAGGTTGATCATGTAGAAAATAAACCCGAGGGGGAGATTGATTGGACTTACGAGATAAAGTCATAGATTAACATTTGGAGACATTAAGCTCAAAGCAATTTTGTATACACCGAGTGGAAAGCTTATCGAGGTCTTCTTGAAGGAGAATATAATCTTGGGCTGAAGAAATAACCTTGGATAACTTAGTCTCGTCGGCATAAATGGATAGGGAGCAGTGTTTAATAATCCTGTCACGATCTTTTATAGTTAAAATGAAAAAGAAGGGACCTAGATGGCTGCCTTGTGGGACGCCAGAAGTTGCTAAAAACGGAGATGAGAAGACAGACCTAAAGCGAACGGTTCTCCAGATAAGAAGATATCCATTTTAACAATGTTTTTTTTTTTTTATAATTTACGCGCGCCTAAGGGGTTATGAATACCCTTACACTGTTGCCAGGGCGCGGGCGGAAAGGTAGAAGGAGGAGAAAGGAAAGTTTGTGATGTAGTGGTTTGAAACTCAGGTGTTTTTGGTGTTTTTTGGTTTCGATATTGACTCTCCAGAGGTGGGAGTCCGAATAGGACGGAGAGATTTTCTTCACTCGGAATGGTGAGGTTGTGAATTTTAACGTTTGTTTTTGTGTTTGAAAACCCTACAACAGCCAATGTGGGGTCAAAACCGAGGGAAGACAATTCGAAAAGGATCAATTGATGTGATATTTTATCGAAGGCCTTAGCGAAATCTGTAGCAATAACATCGATTACGTTGCCATTTTCTAGGGCTGAAAGTGCAAAAGATACGAATTCAACCAAATTTGTAGTAGTTGATCTACCTTTCAGAAATCCATGCTGACTGGGTGATATAAGTGATTTGCACTGAAAGCTTAGAACTTCGTATAAAAAACCTTCGAACATTTTAGGTATGTGAGAAAGCTTAGCAATGAGACGGTAGTTGGTTACTTCATTCTTTGATCCTTTTTTTTGTAAACCGGGGTTATGAAAGAGGTCTTCCAAATTTGGGGAAATTCCCCTTGTGTGAGCTATAGACGAAATGGGGAGGAGATATATTGCTGGGAGCCCGTCTAGCCCGGGTAAAAATTCATCATTGTAACTTTTCTTCGATAAGAGTGGGATCAAAAGATTGAGAGAGAGGGGCCAATGGAGACTTGAAATATTGGGGTACTTGAAATATAAGGTGGCGGGTACAAAGAAGTTGTCAGAAAATGATTGTTTGAAAAAGTTTGCGAAATAGTTGTCAATAGTATTTGGGTCGGTCGATGATATATTTATCGAACGAGAGAGAGGGGGGATGAAGAAACATCTAGAAGCCAAACTATCTGAGGCCAAACGAGGAATTTCAGCGGCATGGGGTCGCTGCATCAACAACCAGTATGTAACCCATAGCTCGAAGCAGAAACTCTTTCGCTCAACTGCAGCATCAGTTCTTTTATATGGAGCGCAGGTGTGGGGATACGGTTCTTTTGCTGACATTGAGCAGCTTCTTCGGTATTTTTTAAAGCGAATGTTCTGTTTGCCAAGTGCTACGCTACATTTTGGCTATATAGTAAAAGTTATGGCAATGAGTGATGATAGACTGCCAAAAGTTGTACTCAAGAGTGTAATAAGAAGCAGATCAATTTTCATTCAAGAATGGGAACGCTTTGTATCAGACTGTGGAAAATGTATAACGATAAAACCAGATGAACATTTTGAACATCTCAGATAACAACTATATGTCCTATTGGAAAAGGTAGGTCGAAGTGCGTATGATGGTTTTATAACAGGTGCACCGTCTTTCCAGTATAGGGCATATATAGTACGCTTAAATACCATCTAGCAGAAGAGAAGATCAACATTATTTTGAAAATCAGAGGAGAGCTTCTGAATCTGAATTCCATTCCACACTGTCCAGAATTACCTAATTTGTGCAATTTTTGCAATATGAAGATACGAGAAGATGTATTTCTCCTTCCTCGCAATATGCCCAGTTTTAAAAGAAATTCAAGTGTGATTCTTTAATTCGTATATCCTGGAAATTCGTTTATAGAAAATGTATAGTTGAAGAAGATTTTCAATGTTTAATGAATGGATATATCGTTTTCTTTTTTAAAACAAAAATAAAAATATATAAATTATTGTCAATCTGGTAGACGCCCATATGCCAAACCATAATAGACTTAGAATATATTGAATTAAATGTAAATAAAAGTCAGAAAATAGATCGTCGGTCGGGATGTTCTTCAGGATGTCGGTACAAATCTTTTGGATGGCTTCTACGTCGACAAACCCTTTCCTATCTAATGCAAATGTGTTTTCCCGAAAAGATACGGTACCAAATCACGCGAATACGGGGAGTGGTTGAGAGTTAAAATACGATTTTTAGGCAAAAAAGTGTCGATCGATGGGATGGCGCATTATGGTGAAACAAACGCCAACATCATTCTGCGCGATATTCCGGCTGAAACGACGAATACGATGCCCCAAACACTTCAAAACATCAAGATAGACGGCCGGTTTATTCGTTGAATAAACACCCTTTACAACAATCATTACTTAAACAAATACAATACATAGCTTAACACTTTTAAAAAGCAATATATCTTCTACTCACTTTGTATCAAAATTGCCCCAGATACGCGCCAGTATCGCTTTTTCATTGGTTTTTCTACTTCCGCCGGGCGTTGTTGCCCCGCCCTCCATTTCAGCGTCCACATCCTGTAAATAACCATCAGACTGACTTAAATTCTCAAACCTATTCATCACTTAACACAAGTTACTATTATAAGTGTAAAATCAATTCTTTTTTTTTTTCAATAAATTTCAAAGCAGAAAGTTACTTTTACAAAAAGGAAAATCAGACAAAAAAAAAAAAAAAACCAACAAAAACAAACAAAGAATAAACGCAAGAGATTTTTAGCAATTAGCGCCATGATACATTTGCCAAACTTAATCAAAACAAAAACCAAAACTTGTACAAAATTCAAAAAAATATTGTAGAAAATTTTCCGTTAAATTTGTTGCAAACATTGAGGTCAAAATGGCAATTTTGAATTCGGAATTTTGAATTGAAATTGCTATTGAAATTCTTTTATCCAAATCTCTGTACGCAATCAAATTTTGAATTTTTAATATTTTTTTTATTTTTTGAATTTTTGGCTGTTATGCAAAACAAATGAACAGAAAAACTTTTTTTTTTTTTAGTTGTTGTTGATGTGTGTAAATTGGGAGCTTAAAAACTCTCACCAGAGAACTCTGTCTTCTGGACATTGGCAATTGTCCCAAATTAAGTCCTGTATCGATTGACTGCTTGAAAATATGAAATTTTCAATGAACTACTGGATTTTTTTCTTCTTTTTTTATTTAGAAAAAAAAAAGTTAAATAAGCAATAATCTATGATTACATTTTTATTTAAAAATTTTTGCGAAATTAAAAAAATAAATCAAAACAATCAGTTTAATCGAAAAATAAAAAGAAAATACAATGAACAAAAATCAAAATCAAATTGGAAACAATTTTGTGAATAAATTATGAAAGAAATAGTGAAACAAAACTTTTGACATGTACTGTAAATGATCAAACATACCGCTGCTGCTGTATTCTCCATCGAGTTGTAAACCTTTTTGTGCATTGATTTTGACCATTTTATTTTTTTTAGTTTTTTTGGAAATTTGTGATTTGGGGTTTTGAGCAAGATTTGAGAAACGATTTTGTTTTTTTTTGTTGTTTTTTTTTTTTTTAATTTAATTGAAAAATTGTTAATAAGGTTAATAAAAAAACGATCATAAATATTTACATGCAGACATAGGAGAAAAGCATATAGAAATAAACATGTGACAAAACACTGATAGAGATGCAGCACGTGTAGATGGACGTACGAATATTATACAACAAAGAAGCATTCTGCGTGCACATGTTTATTTCTATAATTAAAATGTTGTTTAGCAATGGTGCGAGCTTAAATTTAATTTTACAATTTTTTTCTTTTTTTTTTTCTCTGTCTTAACAAAGGGAATAATTTGTAAGGAATATGAGTAAAAGATTGAATACTCACACTGCGGACTTGGTAGTTGTTCAATTGTTCAGTCTCTTCATCAACTCCAACTCTGAAAATAATTTTTAAACGTGAAATTAAATGTATGTACAATAAAGTCTTCCAAAAGTGGTGCTTCGAGAGGATTGATTTTTAAATTTCATCCGAAAAACATATGCAGAATGTTTATTGGAAAACATTTCAAACAAAACCAGGTTTTGTATCGCGTATAATTACGTGTAATGCTACGTACGAGTATGTACGAGTAGCTTTCCAACGTACATAAGTGTAATGCTACTGCGTCGCTTATGGGGTTGGCCAAATTTTCGAACCTAAGAACCATTCTACGATCCGCGAGTCAGGAGTCCATTACTTTTTAAATGAAAAAAAGTTTTATTTCTCAGCCCTTTGCTGCCGATTGGTTTCTGCATAAAACAACCCAATCCGACAATTTTCTCTTGTCTCATAGTGGTTTTAATGGAAAACACATTTTTCACATTTAATCCTGTCGATTTGTACAACATCAGGACATTTTTTTGAGTACAACAAGTTTGCGATAAGTGGGGTCATTTTAAGTTGGTTATTGACTGATAAAGTGCAGGAAGAGTCCAATAGGAAAATGTGTTTGTTTTGTATTTTGGAATAAAATGCTTGGTTAGCTGCAATATTTCAATTTATTTGCATATTCTGTAGTGAACTCTTTCTTGTACTTTATAATTGTGATTAGTCTCATAGACTAGGTCCACTGGGACCTAATCGTTACCAATTTTTTTTATAATTTTTTCTTAACTGGAAGGCGGGAGGGTGGTTTACGCCAATTGACGGGACGATAAAATTTTTGACATGCTAGAGGACATTCCATCGAATATAGAGTCTGATATCGGATATGTCAACGAGGAAGATGATGAAGATGAGGCAGTGTTCCGGTAAAAGGAAGTTGATCTCGTAGCAGATTCTACTATTCACTCTTCTGAATCGGATTGGAACACTGAGGATGAAATTTCACTAGTGGCAATAAAAGCTAGACAATGAGAGTGCTTTGGAGTTTAGACAAATGATAATGTATATTGTGAGGTACACATGAACAATTTTGTAGATGAGGCCGGATCAACCATTCCTACTGGTATATAGACACCAGCTGTCATATTTCTGCACATCTTTCCACAAAATTTCATCGATTTGATTGCGTTTCAAACCAACTTAGGCGTAACCCAAAAATCGGGTGGAGATCTTGCATTTCAAACTCCTACTAACAGTCAAGAGATCAAAGTACAATATTTCTGGCCATAAACCTTATGATGGGAGTAACAAAAACTACCTAGCTATTGTGACCATTTATCGAATAGCGAGAGCAATATTTGGGCTCTTTGATGTGCAGAAACAGATTTATATGCCTTCTGGGAAATACCCATCTAAACGACAACACTCAAAAACCTTCGGGGGGAGCCCAAATTTTGATAAGCTTTATAAAATTCGTCCAGAACATATCTATAGTCCTAAAGCCCATCAAAATAATAATGGGTGTATGAATCAATGACCAAATTCAAGGAACGGAGCAGTTTCCGTCAATACATGCCAATGAATCCGGTTAAGCGCCGACAAAGTGTGGATCTTTGGGCTTACCTTTTGTTGCAATGGAAACTACTTTCAATTCACCTCTGCATTTTTGACCATACCCGTATTTAATTCTATAACTGAAGGTTTTTTTTATGGAACAGCATTACAGTCTGTTTAGTTTTTTGAAGCTTCATTGGTATGCCACCATCTGATTCAGTCTTCTTTTAGTGTCCCCTCTGTGATTTGTGTGAGATAGGTTTGGGGTTTAGGGGGGAAGCGAGTTTCGACCAAGATACTCAAACTTCTAGTGCCAGGCTTCGTGAAAGTGCCATCGAGGTATTTTGGGTGTCCTGCTACTGATGGTTCCTTGCCCTATCTTGCCTTCAATATTGGGGCAGATGGGTCTTCATGAGTGTTGATTTGCGCTCCTAAATATATTCTTGTACTTTCACTGACTGCCCTTGCAATTAGAACAGAGATTGGATCTTTTCGCATTCAAATGCTCTCTTGTCATTATGATCGACCAAAAAATTCTTCTTGATTTAACGGTCGATCCTGATCGATTTGATGGATCCTGTCCTAGAGAATTTCGACTCTGATAGTCTTATTATACGAGTGTCCGGTATTTGGTCTTACTAATAAGGAGGGTGAATAGAAAAGACTTTTATTGGCAAGTCGGTTACATTACGCTCGGGATCAAAGAAGATGGAAACATAGAGAGAAGCATTTAAATGGTATTGACAATTTTGGGACATCTTCAGGAAGCAGCATTTCTGAAAGGGCTCATTATATGTTTCACATTTCAAGATTGGGTTTGAGAATGAAGATTGATAAGTGCACCGATGAATGAGCATGTGACTCGTATCAGTCGAACAAAAAGAAAATAAAAAATACATAATACTTACGGTATTTTAAGCCAATTGAGTAGGAAATTTGATGCTCCACCTTGGATAATTACAGTAAATATAACAATAAGTGATGTTGCTGTTAACATCGTTTGGCGTGCCTCTGAAACTGTATTTCTTATGGCCAAAGCAAATGACATTGCTCCACGAAGTCCTACAGAAAGAAAATATTTTACCTTCGGAGTTCAAGGAGTTTAATTAAAAAATACTCCCTTACCAGCAAAGAATAACATGTGCTGGAAGTTCGACGAAATCTTTGGTCTTCGATTAAGATTTAACAACCATGATAGAGGATAGATGTTGACTGCACGTCCAATAGCGGCACAGACCTACGAATAATGAATATGAATCACATAAAAGGATATATTGTAATATAAATCAAAATTACTTACAAATCCAGTGATAATAAACACAGCATCGAAATGATGCTTTGGGAAAGTGAACATTGAGACTCCAATATATGAAAAGATGAAATTTTCTGCTAAAAAGTTGAGCAACTCAAAAATTTCCTTCGTTCGCGTTCGAGAATCCTCTGACAAGTTGTTGTATGTGTAATGCGCTTGACATATACCACAAAACAGCACAGCTACAACTCCTGTTAGCTCTGATGCTTCTGCTATAAGGAACGTACTATACGACATCAGAACAAACAACGCTGATTCCAGCAGAGGAAAGTCTCGAACTCTGGTAAACTTAGTCAAGTGTTGAAGGAATTAAGGAAAATATTTCCTATATACACTTTAATTCATAAAAAAAATATTATTTAATAAAAAGGATATCAGTGCTGTGAAGCATCCCATTGTTGCTCCGATCAACAGTGACAGCATAAAAATACAGAAAAAGTCACTCAACGACATGAAGAAAGCATTTGTTTCGAATTCTCCTGTACTGGAGTAATGTTCGCCGTAGTTTTGAATTGCTCTGAAGTACATAATCAAATTCAGTTTCGTTGAAATTTTTTTTTACAAATGAGAATATTTTACATACCCGCTCAGGACAATGGCTACGGCATCATTTAGAACTGACTCTCCAAAAACCAGCGCATACAAATTCACGTCTACATGTAGGTCATGGAAAATCGCTAGAATTGTCAATGGATCTGTAGGTGATATCAGCGCTCCAAAATACAGCGTGTCCAGAAATGTGAAGCTGCTGCTTAGGTACTCTGGCATCAGCTTCACACAACCGTACATAATAGCGCCGATTAAGAACGCTGATAAAGCTGTCCCCATTATTGCATATGTCAATATAGCTCCCAAATTGCGAAAGAAGTATTTCTAAAATCAAAAAGTAACATCAACGTTAGCACGATATTAATATTCGGTTTAGACAAAGCTGACCTTCTTAAGACTATAGCCCGCGTGAAATATAATCGGCGGAAGGATAATATTAAAAAATATCTCCGGATCAAATGTAGCTTTAAGATCAATCTCATTCTCGTCCACATCGTAGACCTGCCCTCGGAAAACATACGCGTATGTTTTGTTTGGTATAGGCTCCTTATCGGTGGTGTTTTGTGACAGTTTACCTGGAAACTACACCACAGACACAAACACAAACACAAACACAAGGTAATTAAGGTAATTTGATTAGCATACGATAAATGAAAATATTATAATTAAAATGACAAACACAAACAAACAAGTTAAGTTTACCTTCAACCATAACGTGTCGGGCGGTAGAGATTGGTTGAATTTCGGGTCACCCTCTGGCTCAACGGCGAGGTGAATAAGTGGAGTTGATGAGCCGGCATAGCGAATTATAGCTCCCACGATAAGACCTGTGTAATATAAACATTAATGAAATTTCTCACTCTGAAAATCCAATCGTGTGTTAAATTTATTGAGAGTTAAATAGAATTCCGCCGGTGATAGGGACCAGGAAATAGGTGGTAAAGTTTCATGTGACATGCAAAATAGTAGGGCTATTTACGTTGAATAATTAATGTTTGTTATTTCATATGGAGAGTGTGTGAGTGATTGTGTTTTTCAGAGTGTGTATTGTATTATCGGTAACACGTTATAAGAGTATGGGATATTTTCGAGTGACACCTTCTTATTGATTTTCTTAAGCGAAACTTTGACTAACGGAGATATTGGCATTGAGGTCATTGCACGCAATGAACAATAGCCACTTTGTACCCTACGGATATTGATAATTGATAAGACTTGTGAGTTGCTGCTTTGTTTCCAGATGAAACAATGTGCCATAAAATGTTCTCATATCTTCTTAAAATACATTTATTTTTTTATCTAGTTACACACCCTTGTAATCGGTGGAAACCAAAGAGTTTTATCGTGGGTACTTGTAGAAATAATCATTTATTGGTTTTCCTTCAAAAGAACTTGGACACTTTTTGTCGCTTATATGGTCGTGCACTATTGCTAAATATCATAGTTTCGTGTTTGAGTTTACAAAGTAATGAGGCAGCAACGTTTCGGCCTTAATCATCGAGCAGGCTCAATTAATAAAAAAATTAGGAATGTTTGAACTGTCCAGTAAGTACGGTCAAACCTCTCTAGAAGATCCGCTTTGGCGAAGATTGTCGTTCTGATCTAATATTTGGACATTTTGTAAGCTAATAAGGGCAGTCCTAATATCAGGAAGAATTTGGAATTGGAAGCTTTGGGAACATAGAGCGCATGTTCAGGAGTAAATTAATCGATTTTAAGTGAAACTCGTTCCAGATTTGCACAAATTATGTTTCCTTTGGCAGGGTTTCCAATTTTTTTCTGACAATCTTTTTGCGTTTAAAAGTTTGGTAAAGTTGCTTAAATACGTACTTTAAAGGAGTGTACTGTATGCCGAGGTGTGCATCCCTCAATGTTACGATCAGCTTTTTTTCGGAACAGAATACGCAGATAAAAAACCACTTTCTTGCACTTCTTGTATGTTTCTTTTACTAGAATGCATCAGTGTTTCGTAGAAAGATGTTAAACGCTTGAGTGATATGTCATATCAGCGCTAAGTACTTGTAGCCTGATGCGAGCGCATGTCGGACACTCATAAAGGAAATGCTCCGCGATGTTGTCATCTCATAGAAAGCGTCACAGCAAGTTGTGTCACTTGTGCCTAGCACACTTAGGTGCTTAACAAATTGGTAGTGCGCCATTAACGCGCGAATAAGCAGTCTGCAGGACAGCAGCAAAACCGGTGACTTTTAGGGACATCGCTTGTCCCGTCAGTATTTTGATGGGTAACGTTATCCGAAGTTATGCTCACTAGAAACAACTAATAGCAGAAAGTTGAAGAAGGGAGTCCCAAAGAAGATTTGAGTCCTGCGAAAATCACCTCTGAGCCATTTATAGCAAATTTCATTGACGATCTCATTTCACGCGAACAAATTGCGACCTGGAACCAAAACAAGATTCTGTGCATTCAGTCTTCCGACCTTCAGTGAAGTTTCACATTCTTGAACTAGCTTGAAAATGATAAGACGTTTCAGGAAGATCTTAAGCGTTTTTTGGTTGCTGCTACAGACGTAGATATTTCGTCCCATTGGCTAAATCTTCACAATATAGTTTATAGCTATCAGGATTACGTATTACTCCGCTGGGAAAATGGACGAAAGCCATTATTTTCGAGGATTGAAATCAACCGTTGTCGTCCTCCTAAAGACGACAGTACCCCATCCCAGATCGATATTGGAGCCGTTGGTGAAGACCAAAGTCATTCCTTTTCTGGTACAAGTTCGAAACCATTGCTAACCACATGGAAAACCGAGTACGTGCTTTCGCAACAACTAATGCCAGAGTCAAAACCAAGTCACAGGCAGCAAAGTCGTCCAAGCTTCAGTCCATGTTTATAGTATCTAGAAGTTATAAAACCGTGCATCTAGAGTAAAGCCAGGCGTAAAAAGCCCAAATGCAGATTAGGTAAATTACGTTAAAATTCACCATTTCCTTTTTTTTTTTCTTTGGGTGACGCTATAGTCCTATGTGAACCTGAACCAAAAGTTCTCTGCGTTTAACGCGGTTTTGCAAATCCAGTTGGGTATCCCAAGCGCTTAATGGTCGCTTTAAAGCTATGTCCTTCCGGTATGGATTCGAAGATTCGATGCAGTGGTGTTCATTAGCTCAAAATGTACTAACCATCGGATCCGATGAATTCTTCTAATGCTGTTGTATAGCCCATACAGTTGAGTGTTACATAATCTCCTTCAAATTCCGTTTATGCAGACTAGACCAATAGATGGTGGACCTATTATTGACATAGCGTTTCAGGCGTTCCGATAGTATGGTGACAAAATCTTGTTTGCAAGGAGATTGATTCCTCAGTAAAAGGGTTTTCTTTCATGAGATTCGGTAGATGCTAAGATTTCATGCGCGAAAGCTTTGCAAACTTAAAGGTTTATTATACATGACAGTCATAGGTTCAACTCTAACGCATCACAGTGTTGGACGATGTACGAGAAGAATAAGCAAAAATGACAGCGGTGAAAATGAAAATGTTACGAAAGCCAGCCGATCTAATAAGAAGTACGATTAATATGATGGATAGTGAATAAACTGCTGGTTTTGTCACATTCAACAAGGACCGTCAGAAAATAATTCGACCACTTAAATGCAAAAACCTCCAGCCAACTCTTGCCGTTTCTAAAGAGGTGATTCAGAATAGAGCGGCTTGTTACATGGTAATAGGTTCCGCGAAATTAGCTAATAGATTGTACGAGTTGCATCTTTCAACAGTTGATAAATGAAGAGGTCCCTTTTCTTTGAAGGGTGTGATTGCATGTTAGGCTTATGTTAACAAATTTAACCGTTGAGAATGAAAGGCGTTCTCTCAGATCTTCCTCTTATTGCAAATCCACATTCAAGTATGAGCTGATTCTGCTCCCTATACCACTAACATATTAGGTGTTACAGTGTTTCATTCCTCCTCCACCCGGTTCATCCCATTGCACTGTTTTAGTAGCAGTGATATCCGCTTTTTAGTAACTTACAGCATCGACTACTATTAGGCGTCCGAACAATTCAAGTGCAAAGCCGAAAGTCGTTGTACGTTTTCCGTTTGCTGGGGTTGTTAACAGTAAGCTTGTCTTTACCTTTTCGTTCCTAAGACGTACAACTCGCTTATGGAATGCCCTGCCTAGCTCTTTTTTTCCTACTCATTATAACCTTCAAACATTTAAAACCAATGTTCACCGGTACCTCTCTTTCCATCCTCCCTGATTTTCCTTTGCCCGCGCTGTGTGCAAACATTTTAAGGGTACTTAAATCCCTTAAGCCTGAGGCTGTTGACGGCGCAATCTCACTGGACGGCCAGATCTTTCGGGAGAAAATGACACTAGCCCAATACGGGAATATGAGGGCTGCCGCTGTTTCACTAGAAAATTTTCCATCACCATCTTTCTCGAATTTATAAGTTCTTCCGCATTGTATTTTATCTGGTAGAGTATCAAATGAACTTCATCCAACTGTGCTTGCACAGGTTGAAGTTTTCGGTTAGTACAAAATGGAAGTGGTTATTTCAGCTATGCCAAGTTTATGGTTGTCAATATTTAAACATTCATGTCATATCGGTTTTTAAAAAAAATAAATCTCTACTCTAATACTTCAGCTTGCTGAGTTTTTTTCTATTTTATTTAAATTGGAATACCCTTTTCCCAAGAACGATCTCTATCGAAAATACTTGTTACGGACCTTGTAATTTGCAAACAAAATTATCGGGAAGTTATATTGTATCAATTCAAGGTCAGGTACGGCGTCGTTAAACCTGTACTACACCAGAGATAGGGAAATTCTCAGAAGTGAAGCAAGCTCTGTCACATTAAAAACATCAATTTCCCTCATCCTATAAACAGCATTTTTAATGGAATGCAAAATAAATTGCCTAGTTCATCTGTGTGTTCCACGAAGTTATCGTTGTATCTCATGTTAGTCCAATCGACTGTAGCTAGTATGAGTAAAAATTGCTACAAACATGCAATTTCAAATAGTCAATATTCAAAGTGGCGTTTCTTTTCAACAGTTTCCTAACGTACGAGTATATGGGTATTCTATTAAGTTTGTGATTTTCCGCATTTTTGCGTTCTTTATACAAAAAAAAAAAGAAAGAACAACAATGTGATGCAACTAAGCGAAATGAGCAGCAAAAGAAGCAAAAATGAATTTCATGAATCATGACTCAACCCAACCGCGTCGCAGAACGGCGACAACTTTGACGACGACAACGACAACGACATCGGATTGCATAAATACATGCAATCATTCTATGAATAGCTGCTGAATAGCTGAATTGCTTGGCTTTGTCGATAAATTTGTTTAACTCCCGAATGCATTAGGGACCTTTCAAGGAGGACAATTATAATGCGAGTAGATAACAAATTGAGGTGGATTTCGAATTCAATTAAAAGGAAAATAAAGAAACTGTGTCAGACAAGATATGAAAAAGTAAACGCTAAGTTGTAAAATTGATAAGAATGGGGTTGACGCAACCAAAATAAATAAGGTTCTTATGTTGGATTGGATTTACAAAAAAGAAACAGATCGATTCATTCAGCGAAGTTTTATAGAAGTTACTACCCAAGTAGGGAATAATTTCAATTAAAAGAAATACATCTACATCGGCGGAGATGAGCACGAGAATTTCTTAGACTATGAGTATGCTCGAGAATAGAACTAAAAGCGTACTTCTAACTGTCGACTTTTGGAAATCAATGTCGTCTTCATTTTTTTCACAACAAAGTGAAGGAATGCCAATTATCTATCTGTTTCTCAGAATTCTCTCAAAGTAACTTTTGTCGACTCCTATGTATGACAGGGAATAGCTTATATTCGTAACTAATCCTCTTTCCGCGTTTTTTCCACCATTTGGAACGATTTGTCACAATCAAGTACCGTAAAGAATACATTTTATTTCTGCTGATGAAATTGAGTTTGAAATGATTCATTGGTAGGTAGTTGGAGACATTTCATAAAATTGTTATTTTTTCGGAACTTGACTTGAGTGTTTTCGTTTACAAGCAAGGTCAAATAATTAGGTACATTAAAGTGAGAATAATATTTTTATAAGAGAAATGTGTAATGAAAAAAAGAAAGAGAGAAAAGGAACATTAAGATACAAAAATAAAAAGAAAAAGAAAAATGTCTTAATGGATAAGGCTGGCAGTGACCTCACTTCGACTGTGATTGCTGCTTGCATGGTGTTATAATTCTGGGTATACGTGACAATTAACTAAATACACTCAGCGAAATTCAATTAAAGACAGCTTATTTTCCTTTGAAATATTCAAAACAAAGTTGAAAAACATATCTTTACTTAGTTAAACAAAAAAAAACTCAATTTATACTGCGAAATTCGATTAAACGCAGTCAAGGTAAAGTAAAAACTGAAGAAATTTCAGTATAACAAATAACGTAAAAGTCTAAATTAATAGTGAGTCCAACCACCCGACTTGGTTATAAGCTCGCAAATCCGACTTGGCATCGAATTAACCACGTTTTTGAACTCCTGAGCTGGAATTAGAGCCCATTCTGTTGTAACGGCCTTACGTAAATCCTCCAGGTAAATTTGCGCCGATTTCCCCACTCTAAAAGTTGAATTTCTTTGTCTGAAAACCACTCACGACTGGCCTGTGATGCATGAATGGCAGCATTAACTTGCTAAAAATTGTATTTGAATCCGACTGATGGTCCAAAAAGTCTACCAAAACATCTTCAAACAGAGTAATATAATTGGAGTCCTACAAAGCTAAAAACCGCCCAGAACATCAAAGATCCACCTCCAAAGTTTCGCTTAGTGGAGAAGCTCTCAGGACTTTTTATAATCATGCCAATAATAATTAAAACCCTCTGGGCCATCAAGTGTTCTTTGGCAAAGTGTAGTCGGGCAACTTTATGTGCTTCTGTAAGAGATGGTCTTGACTTCATTTTTTTCCAAACCAGTCGATTATTGCCAGTTAAAATTTGTTGTGCACGCCGTTTAGTTATCGGTAACTTTAAATCTGAAATAATTTAAGAAGCAGTAGCATTTTTTTTGCAGCCCAGCTCGTATAATGGCCGATTTTTGCCTTGGCGGAATTTTTTGATTGTTTTCATTTCTCCGATTCGCGTTGTAATTACCACCTAATTTAATAACATTATTGATTGCGGAAGCCGATCGCTTTAATTCAATGGAAATTTGGCGATTAGACATACCGGTATTCTTATACGCATGGATTTTAGCGATTACCTCATCCGAGAGCGTTTTTGCTTTTCCCATTCTGAGTTGCGGCCAACAATCATGGAAATCCAAAAGTTCTAAATGTAAAAAAAAAATATTTTCAATTGTAATCACCAAAAAAAAAAAAAACTGATTTCGTTTCCAACTCACAGCTTTTCAGCATAATCACGACTGCTTTTAATTGAATTTCGCACGATTATTAGTGAAAAAACACCAGATGTTTAAATTCTCTGAGCGGGACTAACGGTACTTTCAAAACATACGTTGAAGAAAGGACACAAAGCAAAAACAAAAGAAAAAAATTTGACATAAATGTTCGTTTACACTACGAACACATTTTCTGGACAAAAGTGCATCTGCCTTTAACTAAATTTCGCTGAGTTTTAGACCTTTCCAACTAACTCAGTTTCAACCAAGTCGCCTGAATATTCGCACCACAAGTAATTTGAGATTTTCTATAAGTTATGGGCGCCCCGAAATATTGGGAAAGTAAAGCTAAAAGTTACATGTTGTTCCATAAGTATCGAACTGCTGCGCACACCACTCACGCCATCATTCTACTAAGGGACATTTTTGGGGACTGAACAATTTCCAAAAATTTCGGGCTTTAATTAACCATTGCGTTCATCGGATTTGACAGCACCTAAGTTTTTCCTGTTAAATATTTAAAATGGCAAGTGAATTGTTCGCCGATGTAATAACTTCAATCTTGTGTGGTCACCCTAAGAAGCACTGAACGATAACTAAATTACAAATTTAAAGAATCATGTAACTTGTTCTATTCCCATCCCACTTTCTCCTTCCATCCGTTTTTTCTTTCAATAAAAACTACAAGTCGAATTGTGAATCACCAAGCAGCACCTAAGTTTTTCCTGTTAAATATTTAAAATGGCAAGTGAATTGTTCGCCGATGTAATAACTTCAATCTTGTGTGGTCACCCTAAGTGGCCACTGAACGATAACTAAATTACAAATTTAAAGAATCATGTAACTTGTTCTATTCCCCTCCCACTTTCTCCTTCCTTTCGTTTTTTCTTTCAATAAAAACTACAAGTCGAATTGTGAATCACCAAGCACGCCTTTTATTTTCATCGGTCCTCCTTTTTATAAGATTTCAGCCCTAAAGTTCGCAATCGGTAAGCCGAAAAATATTCCCAGTTCCCCAACGCGAACGAACAAACATGAACATTAATAATCCCACCATTATGCCGAACCAAAACAATATTCTAACTGGAGAAAAGGAGCTGCGCCCAGATATCATATATTACGAAATATTATGGAAAACCCTTTAGAATAAACTCGTCTTTATGAGGCTGAGGCATTTAAGAGAGGTATAACCTTGCACAACTAGCTTTATAATCTAAAGGACTCTTATCATTTTGCATCAATCAGTGACTTATGTGACTCCCTAATTTTACGAATTTTTGAGTATGCCTCATAGCTTCCAAATCACCATTGAAACTTCTATTTACATTCTATCATTCATCTATATATTATACGAATCTATAATAATCAGGTGACGCGAATTGAACATGCATATTCGTATGTGCATATGTTTACCGGTACGTACTTCAATTAATTACGAGTACCAGACCAAAACTGGGTTTGTTGAGTACAAAATCGATTGTCACTACCTCAAATGCACGCCTCTGCCGAAATTCATTATTCAATTTAGGCTTCCCAAGGATTAAAGAGGATTCACACTCATGTTAACGGTTACAATTGTCGCACATGTCATACGAATTCGCTATGTATGTTGTACATTGCATAGTATATACCAGGTATGTTCTGGAAATCATTAATCATTCGTTGGTCTCCAACTCACAATTCCAATGACTCCCCGTACCAAGGAATAATAGATCCGAAACGGTTTGCTTTGTGATTGTGACTCACGTCGTGCAAGTACTCGTACGAGTATATAAATAATAATCACGGTTTCATGTGTTAGATTAGCACAAATATTTGGATTAAATTTTTGCTGTTTCTATTTTTTTCATTCTGTCTTGCAGTTTGCTGAGCTTATCAGTTAAGGAAAAATTAAATAATTGCTTATTGATAAGGATTGCTTTTATTAGTCTGAGGACTGGAGCGTAAACAGTTCAGCTGATTCAGAGTTCAGCATGTGATTGATCGACGGCGATTACTGCATACCGATGAGATAATTTTGTGATTAAAAAAACGCTGGCTTGTTTTAAGTTTCAACTTCTTATATTTCATTTTCAATACTTTCTGTTGGAAAAAGAAACGATGCGTATTTATGATAAAAAGCAACTAAATCAAGAATGATATTCCAGCACATAAACATGATGAGCAGGAGGCGAATTTAACATCTAATCAGACTGTCCGAAGTCTGTATGTGTCACCGGGTTAATATATCTGGATATTACCCATGGGACAATAGAAAAGTTCGGATATAAATAATTTTTTATTCGTTTGAAAGACCTATCGATGCCGCCGCGACTTTTCTGTCAGGCGCACATCCGAAATGTCCAATTTTCCATGACTCTGGCGCATAAATCAGGCAGAATTTGACCGATGGCATGGGTTATGTTGGCTTTGAGGCCGCTGTGGTTTGTGGCTTATTCGCATAGACCTACGACTTCAGAAAACCACATAAGAAAAAGTCTAACGGGGTCAAATCGCACGATCTCGGTGGCCAGTTCACATCACATCCACGTGAGATGACATTGCCCTCGAATCGTTCGTGTAGAATTTCCAATGGTGTGTGAGTTGTGTGGCACGTAGCGCCGTCCTATTGAAACCATATGTCGTTGGTGTCCATATCATCCAATTCAGGATAAAAGAAGTTGGTAATCATCGACCTATAGCGCTCGCCGTTGACGGTGATGCCCTGGCCAACGTCGTTCTCAAAGAAATATGGACCGATGACGCCACCAGTCCAAAATCCACACCAAACAGTGACTTTTTCGGGGTGTATTGGACGCTCTTGGATCTCATGTCCCAAATTCGACAGTTTTGTTTGTTGACGTACCCATTCATCCAGAAATGGGCCTCGTCGCTGATGATGATTTTCCGATGAAAATTAGGGTCAGTTTCCAACTGCTCCAGAGCCCATTCAACGAACACACGTCGTTGTCTATGGTCGTTTACCTTCAGCTCATCAGTCAAATTTGCGAAAGGTCGAGTTCTTGTGAGCGACACGAAGTCGACTGCCTCGGATTCTCCTGCACATTCTCACGGACAGCAGCGATATTTTCGGCAGATCTTGCGTTTTGTCGACGTACGGGTGTTGGCTTATCGTTTACTGAGCCAGTGGACTTAAATTTATCCACCACACCACGAATTGCCCTCTCGGTTTATGGCGACCGCAAAATGGGCGAAACGTTGCCCGGACAGAACACCCATTTTGATACGCTATGTCAGTCATGGTGATATGGCAAAACAGACTGAATAAATGACAGTCAATTTGACAGATGTAGCTTCAACAATATGGCCGTTATCAATTGTCAAAATTCGAAAGTCCCTATTGGAAGGCCATGTACATTGGCAGATTCACGCATAGCTCCATACGGATAAAATTAAAATAGTATAAAAGTACGGCATCATGAAAATGAATAAAAGGTTATGAATACACTACCACGCCTGGCAGTTCTTCTGCACAGCAGGAAAATCATCCCGGCATGGATTTAAATATTCGTGTAAGAGCTCGACGATTTCTGGAGGCGAGCAATATGATGCTTTCAAGAAATAAATTCCATATTGCAAGTGGCAACGTCGGCACAATAAAGTTTATAAGTTTCGAACTAGAAATCGTTATAAAATACGTACAAAAACCACCAAGTGCCGAGGAGTCGGAACGACAATATGCAAAATGTATTATTGCATTACAAAGAAGTTACCTGGGCTTCTTAACAAGTAGCATATACAAACGGCCATGAAACTACGATAGATAGAGAGCGAGCAATGTAAAAAATAATTATTTTTGAACGACTTTGATAACCTTTTCAGATAGACTACCATCTGATGTTGGTAAACCCAACTTTCTTTGGCAGAATTTTTCGTGAAGAAACCAGAAAAAAACTATAATCCACATGATTAGAACAAAAAAAGACTTAAATTCAGCGTTGGGCGCTAAATTTCCGAGAAGGACTCCAAACTGCCAGATGAGTATGAGTATGCGTTACAACTTCGATGTAAGAGTAGTACAAAAACTATGCACGGCGTTTCGAAAGGCCGGCTTCACATAAGCAAAAAACGTCGTGGTCGAATAATTAAGCGAAAATTAACGTAAAGTACAACCTTTTCAAATGAGTATAGTACACATACCGAAACGATGAAACAACTGAATGGAGGAAGCGCTAGTTAGAGCTTGTGCGATAGCAGTGGAGGCGTTGTATCGAGTTTGAGAAAAGGCAATGTCATAACCTATAATCTGGGTACAAGCAAGAAGAGACGTACAAAGTCGAATGCAAAACGGGATAATATTTTTAAGATTGCGGCACAACAAGGAAAAATTCGGAAAAGATTCACTCCCCTAAATATATGGTATAGAATACGAGCAGGGAGACCTGCTAACCCGAAACAGCACAATTTGGAATAGATGGACACATTACTTTAACGCGTTTCTTTATGAAGAATTTCAACGCAGTATCATTCACTTGACTGCCGCACTCGAAGAGGAAACGTAAGATTTTACGGAAGCCGAATTTAGCGAAGAATGAATCGCTGTCGTCTTGTCAGATCGGTGACTATACCCTCCAAAAAATAAGCGACAATCGAAAATCTTGAGTTTGACTGGCCCACTTTTTTTTTAAGTAAAATGATGAGAGGCCTTCGGATACCTATCCAGTGGGCGAAGGGCAAAGGCAAGCGATTCAAAGTTAATGGATTACGATGGAGAAACAGTGTACTAAGTTCGTTGCTTTTTAACGTCATTCAGGATCCGAAACAACATTTATTTATTTTGCTGATGAAAATCATAAGTCCCGACGTGACAGCTATTCACGGAACTCTTAAGGCCAAGGCCCATAGAATCCGCTGCGTCCGTTGCGTCGACGTTATCGACTGACAGCTGGATAGAATATACACTTTGTTACGGAAGCAGGCCCATAAACAAAGGATATAACGGAACGGACGAATAAAGTTGATTTACTTTCTACTTTTCAATCCGTTGGCAGTTCACCCATTCACACATTGAAGACCATACATTCACATATTGAGGTTCACGTATTAAAAAATTGAGAGTAAGCACTTTCATTGGTGAATACATTGAGAGAATGAAGAGAAATTTTCGTAGCTTGAAAAGAAAACATTGAGATTAATTGACATTTCAATTATTTTGTTTCGTTTCGTTTATTATTGTGCCAGCGTATGCCACGGATTCTATGGGACTGTCAAATACGTCAACGTCAACCTATCCGGCATCGTAACGGACGCAACGGACCGGGCCCTTTAATCCTTGAATAAAGGCAGTGGAAGATGATCAGTTATACTAAAGCCGACTATCTGCGTCGCCGTTTTTCGCGAACCTGCATATATCTCTGCCAATTTTCTTTGGTTAAGTGATATTTGTTGGCTGGGTAGCAACTTTGCCGAGTCAACTTAGAGATAACTACACATCAATTGTCTCACCGGGTATTGGTATCTTCCAAATAGACTTGACTTGATTTATAAGAGTGAGTCTTGAGCAGAAATTACTGAACCTTAGAGCGAGAATGTACGGCGGAAGACAGGGGCGATTGGATCTGCATATGACATACTCAAACGTTGAATAGCCAACATGAGCCCGAACAACAAGTGAAAGCCTAAGATTGATATAGAGCTGCTATAGATATTGAACGCTATATAGAATGTTCAGTGAGATAAGAATGATAAAAGGAGGATGAGCAACTGTGACATATGGTATACTACGGTGACTGCTACAGTATAGCTGATATGCACTCTCACCTTCACGAAAAATTGATAGGCTATTTAACCCTGTTGCGGGACGGAATATCACTATAGCTAGCACATGATTTCCTCAGTCTTCCAGCACTATATATGACTATAGCCGATGCCACAACAACGTTTAAACGCCGTGAGAAGATTTAACATTGAACGGCTGCATTCGCAAAAGACCGGCAGAAGCTTTGCCGATAGCATATCCCTCGACCTCTCGTCAACTCCCTAACAACCTGCATTAAGTACTAAAAAGATCAGTGGCATCAACGTCAAGAAGGCGTCAGAAATGCCTCTACTAATGCACCTGACCACGTATACGAAACCTTTGCTACTCTTTAAAATCGCTAACAAGATCTTGTCTGCCGCATTGTCTAGATGCCTGACACCACTTAACGATCTGATTTGCCCTTATCCGTGCGGTTTAAAGCCGAGTAAGTTCAGATCGATACACACCACCTCTATCGATTTCAAATATCATACGATAGCATCTATAGAGAGGAACTATACAATGCCATGTCTACTCTTGGTATCTGTGCTAAACCCGTAAACAGCGAAAGCTATTGTAGCGAGACCTTTAATGTCAAAAAATGGCTTCGCCAAGGCGGTGCGCTCTCATGTGACTCCTTCAACATCATACTTCAGAAAATTATGAAAAACTCCCAAACCAACAATTTTGCAATAGTCTGTACGAGCTGCTTGTACAGTTGCCCCTGGTGGATTTGCAGGTGTTTGGAAGATGGGTTTGACAGTGAATAAACGCAAATCCAACCGCATGCTGTCAACAGGAAGGGATGTACAGTATAGATGAGTCCGACAGACACGCAAGCATTGAGATTGACAGAGATTTTATCGACTTTGGTGCCGCTATTTAGTCTGATAATGACACCACGTCAGAAATTAAACGGCAAACTCCGTTTGTGCATCGTTGTTTCTTTGAACAAACAAAGTAAATGAGTAATGAAAATTTCAAGAAATACTAAGGAGACTATATAAGACCCTTATCATCTCAATCCTTCTCTCTAACTCATAAGCATGGACTATAGGTAAGACAGATGAAAATATCCCTAGGCACGTTCCCATTTACGGACTTTGGAGGAGGAGAAATTACAATGAACTCTACGAGATGTTAAGCTCGTCTTCTGAAATGACTTGAACATGTAAAATTTCGAAATCCGCGTTAATCGAAAAATAGCAATGTGCCCAAACACCTGCAGCCTATACTCGTTTGAATGCAAAAAGATTATCGCGCCAGCAGAATTGGAGGCGCATAAGAACACATGCCCGGGTGTCAACTCTCTTGTCTGAATGCATGCTTCATGACTTAACTAATATTTGCTGAATGAAATTTATTGACTGTTTAGGCAAACGCTTTTTGTTGCATTTTTATCAATTAATAACAATCAGTTTTAATTTCGTCTTATTGAAAAGTCTGGGTGTCATCTGGTGACGCAAGCGAATTAGAAACACGAGCTTGGTATCACAAATTTCACCGCTTCTCTACTCCAAGAAGAAAGAAAATCGAGCACCATGTAATCGTATTCTTGTTTAAAGCTATACAATGGAATAATTTATGCATATTCTTCGTCGAAAGTTGAATAAAATTATCACAAATGATAAAGAATAAAGAGTTCGTAGAGCTAGCTGGAACGAGAGTAAAATTAACAATTCAAAGAGCCGAATATTCAAAAACCAAACGAAACAAGAAGCTTTCCACACCTTTTCGAACCGAAACACTTGTCTAATTAGTGCTAATATGAATCACTTATTGTTTCTTCCATACAAATGGAATCCCAAGCCATATGTATTACATTGGCAGTATTGCTCACCTGCTAATTATTTAAATAAACATTGTACTGGTAGGCAGTTCTGTACCAGTTGGTTTTGTCATGTGATCAAAATACCCGAACTCTTAAACAATAACTCAAACCGCACGCCGAATTTAAAATTCAACAACAAATATCCACGTCTGTTATGAATGCCAAGATCTTCGACCTCGAGCTCACAATCCAATGTTTCTCGTTCGAATCCCATAGAGAGTATGTCTCTTCTATCTATTGCGTAATTTTTGTCATTTTTAAGGTCAGACCTTTAGAAAGTATTATCGATTAAACATACATATGTTACATTTACTCGCATATGTATCCCCAGCGTCCTTTAAGGTGGGCTCTTGTTGCCAACTCCTGTCCCAAGTACTTACCATAAATAACCGCCAGGCCAGTTTCATGTAACCACGAAACTCGATGGTGTTTAAACAGCCAAATTGTCAGGACGGTCAGCGTCAGCAGGAACGTATACACCAGAAGGTTTAAACTGTCGATTCGATGCGTCAGCGTCGCCTTGGCGTCCAACGCAATATCAGTGGCCGTGGCATTGCACTTGGCCGTGAGACCCACTAAAACAAGTAACACACTGAAAACTAGGGAAACTCCGTGTCTCCGAATCTTTTCCGACATGATTCTCATTTTATGAACGCTGCCAGCAGCAAATTCTACACGAGCTCCAAGTGCAAATGCACAAAGAAATTAAAAACTGAAAAGCGATTCTCCAGAGTTTTCCCAATTTCAATCGATTTATCCGGAAGCCGTTGTCTGACACACGACACGACACGACACAACAAAGTAGCGCACCAGGCAGTGAGAAGGATGAGATGGGCGAAGAAGATCGGGAGGTGTGCAAAGGAGGCGAATTTTCTTCTGTTTTTTTTTTTTTTGTCGATAGTTCCTTTTTAATTTTCTTTTATAGATTTTCCTTTTTTCTTTTCGTTAATTTCTATTTCGGATGGCTAAAGAGCCAAAGAATTACACAATTCATTCTATTTTCACAAAATCACATTTGCGTTTTGGATTGGTTTCACTCATTTTGTGGACAAAGAAATGGAAAAAAAAATAAGAGAAGAAAAATTCCTGTGGAATTCGCGAATATTCGGAATCGCTTTTGCACTTCGGCGTTTTTCTCATCGACTGATTGAATTGGTGGAAATTTTACTTGCGTTACGCTTTGCGTTGTTGTTCTTTTTGTGTCTGCTTTTTGATTCGGCGTTTGGTCGTTGCACAACAGTTTTTTTTGTGACATTTACCTTGTGCGCAGATTCGGAAGAATGTCAAATTGATGAAAGAGCGAAGAATAACAGAAGAACGATGAGAGACTTTATTCGTTTGCTTTGGTGTTTTGGTGAGTTTTGCTTTGAGTGGTATTCTAAACATCAGCTGATTGGGTCATGTAAGATTAAGACAAATGGATTTCCTGAACGATAAGAAGAGTGTTTTTCGCATTTGGTGATGCCAGTCTATCTTGTTTGATGGTAGTAGAGTAGTTGATCGCTTTTAGAGAAAAGTTTCTATTTTATGAAGATTTTTGAAAAATAATTTTTCAAATCCCTGTAGCGTTCACCATTGCTTCCTTACTTATTTAAACTTTGAAATCACTCCCGTTGATATCGTAAACGATCTCGCCTATATGGCGTCCCGTGTTAGTTCCAAGCGTTTTTTTTATCAGCTTTTGGGACAGTAGCCATAACCAAACAAATTATTCTTTACAAACTCGCTACAGTTTTCACAAGTCTCTTCCCAAATGACTTCCCGTTTACTATCAAAACGAACAAGGGCTTCGAACAAAGACCTTTGCTGTATATCTCAATACCCGGATTCTGCCCTACGACGTTGTCTCCCCGACGGAGACCAATCTACAATTGCCTGACATTCAAAACAGCGAATTATTTATTGAAGACATTGATCGACACCGTGACGATGGTCCCGGACTTTTGCCGGCTATACATCCTCACTATGATTCAAAACTCTTTAAGAAATCGTCTGCGCCTGAGTTCCTATCTCAAAGTATCTGTTACATCCGTCGTTCCCAACCAATCCATGAATACCAGTTAGCTGTAGAAACAATTGATTATACATATATTGAGTGCTATTGATCCCAACGATATTGTTATTTTTTTGGGCGACTTTAACCTGCCAAAGCTTCAATGGGCTCAGACTGATGATACCTCATAACGGCCTTTGAACAAGAAATGCTCTGCATTGACCGCCTTACCGATTCCGGTCTATATTAACTGCATTGACAGTCAACTCGATCTTGTCTTTACCACTGATACTGATCGTCTCGGAAAGCAACCACCTTCTCTCTCTCTGACTTTTTCATGTGATAATGGCCTAAAAACTGTTCCCCACAAACACTCATAAAGCTGCAACTTTTATAGAGCAAATAAATAAAATTACCTTGGTAATGCCAATTTTAGTTCCTCTTACATACATTCACCACCTTTATACAACAAAAAGTTAGACCCATTTCACAACTAAGCAATAAATTCTGGTACACATGTCTTAGATCACGCTCCAATGCTGATTTCTTTTGCTACTACTCTGAGCTTTGTCAATCTCTCTACAATTCATCAAAAATATTACAAATTCTGTCTCATTCTCCATCCCAACGCTAAATTCCAGCTGTCAGCTCTTTGGACAAGGCCAATCTGCTTGCTGCACACTTTGCGGCTAGCCCAACACTCTAAGATTGTGCTTTGTCTCCGTCTACACTTGAGTGCCTCGAATTTTTAATGGGACAAATCCATTTTCGCACTCGTGTAGTAGCAAGAGTTCTTAAAGATCTTAATATTCACAAGTCCGCTGGTCTAGGTGGTATATATCCCCTCTTTCTGAAGATGTGTTTTCGCTGACAAAACCACTGCGTAAGTTTTTTCAACAATCCTACTCTTTAGGACTCTTTCCGAGAAGATGGAAAACAGCATTTGTCCAACCCGTCCCTAAAAAAAGGCGAATCTTCCTCTCACTCCTTCTACAAATCCATTTCACTTATGTATGTCCCTTGGTTTCAAGGTCATGGAAACGCTGAGAAACCGTCGGCTCATGAAATATCTCGAAACACGAAAACTTCTTAATGACCAGCAGGATGGTTTTCGTAGCAACAGGTCCACTGGTGATCTGATGGCATGTCGCTCCGAAAAGTGAAACCAAAGCGTACATCAATCTGGCGAAAGCAAGATAGTTGAACTTGATATTTCTAAGGCATTTGACAGAGTTTGGCATCAGGCTCTTTTATCGAAAATGCGTGCTTTTGGGATCGATGAATCTCTTCTTCAATGGATTAGAAATTACCTTTCGGAACATTTAATTCAAGTTGTCTTGGACGGTTTCAAGTCTGATATTCACAAAATAAATGCTGGTGTGCCCCAGGGCTCCGTTCTGTCTCCCACACTCTTTTTAATTTTCATTAATGATCTCTTGTCTGCTACTTCTAATCCAATATATTCCTTTGCTGATGACAGTACTCTCTGCTTTTCATATTCGTTCCCGGACTCACGTCTCTGCTCTTCAGCTGTAGAACGGGAACGCCAGCGTATGTTAAGCTCATTAAATTGTGATATTAACAGCATAACAATTGGGGAACGTTAGCCATTATCCATGAATGACACTTACATCGTCGAAACCGATAAACTTTCCATCCTCGGTATGTGTGTCACTGACAACATTCGTTGGAATGACCACATATTCGACGTCGTCAAAAATGCTGCAAAATGTCTAGGTTTCCTCAGACGATGTAAGCAATACTTCACCTCCTCTGATCAGGCTTCAACAAATAAGGCATTTATCCGCCCGAAATTGGAGTACAATGCCCACATCTGGTCAGGTGCGTCCAAAATATCTCTGCACCTGATAGATAGGATTCAAAACCGTGCGATAAAACTCATGGGTGATACTAATATCAGTCTATCAATTGGCACCCTCGACCACCGACGTAATGTCTCCTGTCTTAGTTTATCGCTATTTCCATCTCTAGTGCTGCATTGAAATCGGCAGTAGCACCCGTTTCGCTATGAATGCTCATCATAGCTCAAGCTCACTCTCGGACGTACTCTAAAATATCGTAATTCATTCTTAAGCCGTACAACTCCCTTATGGAAAGCCCTGCATAGCTCTTTATTTCCTAGTCATTATAACCTTCAAACATTTAAAACCGGCCTTCGCCCTCCCTGTGTGCAAACATTTTAAGGGAACTTAAACCCCTTGATCGCGCGCAAATTATAAAAAAAAAACAAAAAAAATCATAGCTATTTGAACCGAATGTCCCATACCCTTTCTTTAAATTTATCCACATCAAATGAAAGTCCGAAAACTACGCAACTTCCCTGAAGCTCTCTGACACAATCTCTGTCGATCCCCAAGTAATTGCAAATCTTTTTGTTAACTTCTTTCACCAGGAGTTCGCCAATCATACCCAAGAACCTAACCATCTTTACCTTTCGTACCTATACATATAACTGTTCGTGAACAATGTTGGAAGCAATTAATATAACAACAACAGCTTAGAAACTCAATGATGATTACTCTATTTAGTTGAATTTCTTACAGGTCTCTTCCAGCTTTCCATCTCCCAAGGTATCTTCCCCATGATTTAAGGAATTCTAGGACGCAGTCTCTAACAACGTGGATTTCTAAAAGGTTCATCTACGAGTATTATCTATATGGGAACGAAAATTGAGTTCCTTTCACAGATCACGCAACTCAAGAAGGGAACAGGTTGATTTAAGATTGAATAAGCGCGAGGGGAACTTGGAAGGCGTTTACAAGTGTATGTAATTACTTGGCACTTGTTAACATTGAGCGCAAGGAAATTCATTTCACACCTAGTAGAGAGTCCATACAGATCATCCTGCAATTCAGGACAATTAGCTAGAGATGAGATATGGCCGAAGATTTTCAAAAAATGTTGGAAAATACATCAATTTTCAAATTGTATCAGTAGTTTTCAATAAGTCCACCTTTGGCGCGAATAATGGCCTTGAGACGGCCGAAGAAAGCATTTTTTTTCCACTTCGACGCGGATTTCGCTCGATTCGAGCCTTCACATTCCGAACCATTTCTACCGATGTTGCCTGTTTTTTTATGACCACCTCCATGGCGTTTTGCAACGCTTATACATATATGGATTGAAAGCCCAGAACGTCCAGTTTGACCAGAATGATTTTATGAGAGATTTTATCAAAGGCATTTCTGAAATGGGCAACCATCACATCAACTTCCATTCCGCGTTCAATTGAGCACAAAGTATTTGACACGAATTCGGTAAGTAGTTGTACGAGTATAGTAAAAAAGCCAACACCAATCTTCGCTTTATCTAACGTGGGTTTAAGGACTTCCCCAACCCTTATGTCACTAACATTTATACATGTATTTGAAAAACATTTTTTGATTCTTTTAGATTTTTCGTCTAGGACTGACAGCAGATTTGTATGGTTTGAAGTGAATTTAACTACATACTTATTTTTTTAATTTTATTAATATTCTTTTTTTTAATTATGTATAACGTAACTTTTTATACAATAAATATAAGTAATTTAAAATCAAAAGATGTTAAACAAAAAAGAGAACTAAAATCCAGAAATGGTAATGAAACTAGACATGGAAAAAGGAATAATACACGAAAATGATGTACAATATCAGCTGTGGCGCCTTCGATTTCAACTTCATTTAGCGGCTCGTCTCTTTGTTATGGGTGTTGTTGGAGTAGGAGGTTTGGCTATCTAAAAATAAAAGATAGTGTAACGAACGATATTACAATTTCACGAATCTTACCGATCGAATAGGCTTCGGCGTGGTAGCATTTGGTGGTGGTGGATTATGAGGTGCAGGTCCGTTTTCATCTCCAACTACTGTTACTGCCACTGGTCGCGGCTGTGAATCATTAAGCGCTCTCTCACTACTAGCACTTCGTGGCGCTGATCCTGATCTCCGAAACATGCCAGACAAACGACCACGAAGATCTTTTTTGCTTGAACGAATATCACTTGCGACGCTTATGTCGGAGTCTGATCCTTGAATCTAAGTGAAGAATTTCAGTTTTAAAATGAATTTGTTGGTGGTGGTAGGGTGGGAAATATCTTACGGAGACTTCACTTTCGGAATTCCGACTGCTTTTGGTCAAACTTCTTAGTTTACCCATTAGACTCTTCTTCTTCTTACGTGGACCACGTGGTATGTCACTCTGTGTTGAACCTCCGGATAATCGTGAGTCTAACCTTGAGTCCATACTTGAATCACGTACCATTCCACCCAGATCTGAGTCGATTGATTGAATTGATGACACACTGCCTTCGTCTTGTCGCCAAATTGCCTGAAATATGAACAACATGAACCTTTGCTTGGATCAAAATGTGAGTTACTTTTTACCTGATCTTTCTGTATCGAATGATCCAGCGACAAACTCTTCCTATATAAGCTGCCATTTGTGGATCGCGTTAATTTTCCACCAGATCGACTAATTGTCACTTGTCCATTATTTCCAGCATCAGTTTCCTGTGATGCTGCTCGTCTTAAATTATTCCTCCTTAATCTAGTGCGTTCATTTTCATCTTCACTAATACGCTGGAATTTTCTTAGTTCTTCTGAAGCCTCCGCCAGTCTAGCTAGAACGCTGGATATTTGGTTTCGGCTTAAAGTCGGTGATGGAGATCTGCTTCTACGTGCTGGTGCGTCAGGCTTAAGTGTTTGTCTGCTTGCAGATGATGCTATATTTTCTTTAGAGGAAGAAGCCATCTTTAGATCGGGAGCAATCTTTACTAACTCGTCGACCGTCTGAAGAAGAGCTCCGACTTTTCGCTCTCCACCATCTTGTTCCATTCGTCGTTTGATTAATTCCTTCTCATAGCGCTCCCTCTCGCGTCGTAACTTTTCATTTGATGTCCTCAATTTGGCGTGAACATCACGCAATTCTAAAAGATCGCATTGTAATTCTGCGATTTTCTTTCTTCCTTCTTCGAGTTCTTCTTCTGTGTTACGTTTAAGTTGATCTTGTCGACGCTTTGACTCTAAGCGTTCCTTATCACGTTCACGTTCAACTTCGAAGAGAGTTTGTCGTAAGTCCCGAGCAAGCGTTGAAGTTTCTTGTAATAGACGCTGCTGATCTTCACGTTCCTTTTGCCATGAGAGCTCGAGCTTTGTTTTCATGCCAGGAATCTTCCTGCCAGAACCAATGACACGCTCCTCCTCAAATTCGTTGAGTTTCGACTGCATTTCGGAGATTTTGATTTCATTGGCACTGCGTTCGGAAACAAGTTCTGTTTTGAATTTGCTGACATCCAGTCGAGCCTCACAGAGTTGATCTTCAAGGCAACCGATCTTCAAAAAAAAATTCAAGAGTTCACAATATGTATGATATACAAAAAACTTACTTGCTGCTCGAGATAGACAATCTTGCTCTTATCATCATCATCACTGCTGTGCATTGAACCACGACTTTGACGTCCGGTATTGGCTTTCAGATCACCGATCTTCTTTTGTGCCGACTCTAGCAGTTGTTTAAATGTATCCCGATCCTTTTTAAAGCGTTCGCATTGCCTCTGAAAGATGGGTTAACAAATAATGTTTGAATAGTAAGGGGATACCTATTAAGCCTACCTGCATAGAATTCATCTCAGCACTCAAGTTCTTCACCTGCTGTTCATATCGAAGCCTTGTGGCGGCAACATCTGCTTTCGCATTCATCTCTGCATTCTCCAGCCTTGAAAAAATTAATCAAAAATTTAGGACAGCGTTCAAAGATGAACAATATATGATCGCGAACCTAATCTTCATAGATTTTATCTCATTCTGTAAACCGGCATTATGTCCATTTATCGACGATTGTGCCTGTTCGATTCTACTAAAATCATTCAGCTTCTGGTTGAGATCATCATTGTCCTTACGAAGCTGAAATACCAAATCGATATTCATCTCGTTTTCCCTTCGCAAGCGATCGTACTCCTGTTCCTTTTCGGCAATCGTATTCTTCAACATTGTCTTTTCATATTCAGCAGCTCCAGATTTAATCTGTTTCGACTCTAGGTCCTGGATTTTCTTCTGAGCGTCCTTCAGCCGCTTAGTAAGGTCAGACTTCTCGGCTCTGATTGGTTCCATTTCGACAAGTCTTTGCTTGGCAGATGTTAACTCACTTTGAAGATTTTCTTTCTGCGTAGTTAACTGAGCTCTCATTAAGATGGTTTCCTCTGAGAGCTTTTCCCAATGAGCATTCAGCTCGCTGTACTTTTGTTCTTCATTTTTCAATTGCAACTGTACATCTTCAAGCTGTTTTTTGAGTTCTTGGTTTTGCTTTGAAGTTGCTTGATCAACTTTTGAGCTGGATTTTGACTTAAGGTCCTTTATCTCTTTTTCGAGTGTGGATTTTGTTTTGTCAGCAGATTTCTTTGCTGCGTGTAGCTCATCGTCAATTTGGGAAACTTTGGCTTCCCATTTCTCCTTATCCTTTCGTTCCTTTTCGAAGTCTTTTTCGAGGCTAGATAGTTTTTCTTTGTCTTTTTTAGCTTGAGCTTCTAAGGTGGCCTTTGTTGCTTCAACTTGTTTGATCTTCAAGAGAAATAGACAGAGTTTAACCAATAAAAGTCCATGTAAGTCTTACCTGTGAATCTTGTTTTTTAATCTTATCTTCCAGATCTTTGATTTTGGAATTAAGTTTCTTGTTTTCTTCATCTGATTTCTTAGATTTCGAATCCTGTTCAGCCTGTTTAGATGATGAGGACTTGAGTTTTTCTAAAGAAAAAAGAAAACGGGACAATCGAATTAAATTGTTTCACCAAAAATCTTACTCAAGTCCGCATCGGCGGCCTGCAACTGCTCTTTGGTAGCCTGTAGGTCCTTTTCCAGCGTCGCTTTTTCAGTTTCGAGGTTGTGAAGTTTATCACCACCACTATTGAGAACTAAAACTCTCATTTCCTTAATTTCCTCTTCTAACTCATCGACCCATCGTTTAAGATGATTCTTCGGCGTCAAATCTGTCACTCGTTTAGGAGTTCGTTGCGGTAATTTCTCTTCAGCTTCTTGAAGAATTCGTTTCAATTTTGTACTTAATTCGTCGCGTTCTTTTTCCGTTGTGCTAAGTGATTCTTTAAGTTTTGTTAGTTCCAAACTGGAGACACCTTTGTCAGCTCCATTCATGGAAGACTTTCGCAAAGATTGCAGCTCCATGCGTTTGTTATCCTTCAAAAGCTTTTCATTCTCACTCTCCAGACTGGTAATCTTCGTGCGCAGAATTGAAGCCTCTCGTTCTACTAGATCCAGTTGTCTTTTAATATCCACATCTTGAACAACGGATTTACCATTGCTCTTGGATTTAGCGGAAGTTACGTCAGCCTGTAGTCGTTCAATAGCGCGGTCTTTTTCTACAATGGACTTTCGAAGGGCCGCCAATTCATCATTTAAAGCTTTAAGCTTTTTATCTGATGGTGAACTGGAGCCGAAGAGGCTTGGAAGCTTGCGGCTTCCTTCATTATTTTGAAGTTTTTCTTGAAGTTCTCTCACTTGCTTCTTAGTTTCAACATTCTCCCTTTCAAGGCTATCGACTTTCGTACGCAGAATTGACGCTTCCTGTTCATTTAACTCCAAAAGTATCCTTAGCTCAGCAGGATCATCTTCATCGGAAATACCTTCATCACGATCGGCTAGCGGTTCTGGCGTCAATCGATTCGGCGTTGGGCTAAGTTTTCGACCTGAACGGAGGAAGAGCGTTCGTTAAGTGGGTGTTTTTAAATTTTTTTTTTTACATTTATGACACGCAAAGCAGTTTGGTGCTGAAACTGTAATTTTCGACAGACTACAACGGTCATGCGATTATTTTTAGCTTTTTAGGGGGGCATTATTAGTAAGCAATTCTAAGAGAAATTTAATTTCAAAAGAGCATAACAAATGTGCAGCTGGAAAAAAATGGCAAGAATTGGGATATTAACAGAAGACAAGAAGTATTCTGACATTTTGTGTGTGTATCATATTAGTCTGGAAATTAAGCAAAAATGTCAGCCAAATTGGAGAAAAAAAATAATTTTTTTTAAAACCGACAAACTGGATAATTTTTAAGCAACAATTTTAGTTCGTACTTCTGGAGCGTGATGCCATTTTTTTCAACTGCATCATCATGGATTCATTCTCATCCTCAAAACGTACAAGTTTCTTCCTTAAATTTTCAGCCTGGAAAAGAACAGAAAATTTCTATTCACAAAGGCTTCCAAAACTAGTTCATAAATTGATGACATCATTTTGACGTTTGGTGTAAACTGTCGCGTTGAAAGTCGGTCAGTGTGTTTGGTTGTCAAATGTCAAATCGGGGGACATTTCAAAGATGTCCCTTTGGATAATTCGATTCGAACTTTTGTTGCTCTTGAACGTTGAGCAGATTGTTATTTTAGATTCTAATTAAAACATTATTGTAAAATTAGACGCACTAACACTGATTCTACGATTAAAAAAGTTCGATCTACTACTGTGGAGGTTAATACAGACATTAATCTCTGTAATCTTTGTACCTGCACCAAGCCAAGCACGAGACATCAGTGATGGGAAAAGTAGACCGCTTCGTGACGCTCCCAATGACAGGAAATTTCCACATGGACTACTTTCACGCGAAAGTGAATCCTTGTATGGAGGGCTCTCCCTCGAGTCGCTATCAGTCTGCGTTTCAGTTGAAATAACAGTTTTATTTTGTAAGATCTGTGTATCAGCAGACTTCAAAACTTCATCTTTGTTCAAGCTGTTAGTTAGACCAAGAAAACTCTCATCGATTTCAGTGCTTATATCGTTTTTGGATATATGCATCTCTGTTTCACAATCTTTTACTGACAAAAGTTCAGTTGATGTTTCGGCATCGAGCATTTCTATAGAGCATTGTATTTCAACTTCAGAAATTCCCATATCACTTGAAGTTTGCGTACTTCGAGGATATATTAAAACCTCTACATCATCAGTTTGAGTTCCCTGGCTAAATCGTGCAAGGACTCCTTTTCGTTGACGAAGTCTTTCGTTCTATATTTTGTGAATTAAAAAGCAATTTACTAAGCCCTGTTTCAACAAAACTTACCTCTTGTTCTGAAAACTTCAGTTGATCTTTAAGATCTGATTCCCTTTCGATGGAATCCTGAAGATCTCTCAATAATTGTTGTGGGTCCTCATGTGATCCACCTCGGGTAAGAGATTCTCGGGTGAATTTTCCATCAGCAGAAGTTGATTTACCAATTACTCCAAGCGAAGGAGCTTTCTTCTTCCCAGGATTTCGAAGATCGTCAGCTTCAGTCTTAAAAAAATACATGGAATCCTATACAAATACATGCCACAAATTTTAACATACCTGCAATTTTCTAGCCAATTCGTTTGAGAACCTCAACTCCTCTTCCAGCTTTTTAACCTTGCTGACCATCTCTTCATTGCAACTAGCCTGTTTTTCTTGCTCCAGAGACTCAATTTTACGCTCACACTTCTTCAGTTTGAAGCTCAAGATTCTACAATTCTTTGTTGTTGATTCTAGTTGTTTCTGTAGAGTTGTGTTCACTTCTGCTTGGGTATCCCGGAAACTATCATGCATTTCTTCCATTTCTTGCTCAAGACCTCTAAGTTCACGTCTAACCTCGGTGTTTTCCTCCATAAGTTCCTCACAGAGCTGTTCGGCGGCTTTGAGTTTACGTTTCATATCGTACTCTACACTCTTTGGACTGGTCTCTAATTCTTTAACCTTTGAGTTCAATGATCTCTTTTCATCGATGACCTTTTCAAGCTGAGTTTTTAACTCATTACATCTTTGTTGTAAATTAAGAACTTCTGAAGCTGCCGTTCTATTAGGGCCGGTATCTATGGAAGCTAGTCTCCTCAGTAGAATATCACTTTTGTCACGTTCAGCTCGTTCAGCACGTGTTCGCATCGAGTCGAGCTCTGTACGTAGAGATTTGATCTCATCGTGTAACTCGCGATCGTTTGCTCCAACTAGTGTTGTATCTGTAGTCTCTGTGGTGAGAGAGGCATTGTCGTTATACTTCTCGGATACAGCTCTTTGGTTGTCCTTAATTTTGAGCATAAATTCGACATCTTTTGTGGCTTTCTCTTTTTCAGATTCTTTTTTGCTCGACGATGTACTGGACGATCTTGAGGAACTGCTTGATGATGTGCTTATTTTAGCTGTTGTTTTAGCCGTTGTCGTGCTAGTTGATGTCGATGGTGATGTTTTTTGTGATGTTGTTGTGGTGGAACTTAAAGTTTTCTTTGGCAGATTAGCAGATTTTTTTGGTGAAGATGCGGAAGTGGAGGAGCTTGTCTGACGACGCTCTGGTCGATCTGGAGGAGTGCTATTCTCTGTTGAATTTTGATGGTTATTATTTCTAAAAAAAAAAAAAAAAAAATGTATGACCTAAAAGATACTGAAATGCTAAAAGAATGAATTAATGAACAGATTTGTGTGGATTACCTCCTGCTCTCTCAATTCACTGTGGTGCCCATGTTATCATTTCGGATCGGATTATTCGAATCTATAGTTTGCCGACTCTGATAATAGAGAACGGGACTTGTTCACAGAAGGAAATTTCAACTTTAAGAAGTTTGCTGTTGCAGACAGAGTGCACCGTTTTTTAAAGTTTATTTAGTAAAAACATTTCAAGGAAGTCTGAAATGCATGCAGAAGATCCGTAAACGAAAACGTATTGCCTGATAGTTATTTAAGCCAAAAAAAATACGAAAGTTGTTGCCGTTGAACAGTTAAAAATAAAAAAACACGAAGATCATAACCCTTAGCGGTCTTCACATCTTAAGGAACGACCTTGCTGAGCCGTCAATTTAGAAATCGATAAGTTGGTAGATAGTTGTTGGCTGCTAGATTTAAGCGTAGATGACTGTGTAACACGTAAAATCTTTCTCTACATAGGCTTAAGCCGACTCAGGGTTCAGACAGGGATTGACCATCCATTGTATCGTCTTTGTCTCCATATTTTGAAGGCTCGTCAGTGTGCACGATCTTGGCATTCATCTTTAGTGTACGATGAATTTAAATTTAATAAGCAACATCGATTCAGGTTGTGAAGCCACATGTGATGTCCTTCCTTGAAACTGGCAGCATTGAACGATACATCGTATTTGTTCTGCATTGTGATACTTGTGATACTGCTCTATAGCTCAAAGGGAATACAGGTAGCAGTTCATCCTAAGTTATGCAAGGAATAGTAACAATTTAGAACTGCGACAGGACAGGACAAAACCAAGGGCTAATGTTCCAAAACAGCCTGGAGAATACGTATTAAAAGAAATATATAAATTCTCCTTAGATCTTTAATTGAAGCTTTTGACTAACGTCCTGTAACTTTTTTCCAATTCAGGTATGTTATATATTCAACTATTTCTTGCTCGGCGGAAAGGAGAGATAAACCCACCTGCCACAATTTTTTTTTCTTAGCTTTATCAAGTCTGATCAGCTCAACTGGTCAGGTTTAACCTGAAAAACCATTGGAGAATACTATAAGTTATCTTTATCAGGGAGTACTTGTCGTGACCCATCGGTAGTACCCATTTCGGCTAGTTATAGTTTTGTGTTTGCTACAGTTTCTTTGACCCTGTTTAATACATCGGATTTGAAGTTGAGTTCCTGATCACTGTGATCGGAGGAATTCAACACCTTCGCTACCATATCTGCAGTTTGATCTGGAATCAGCAACACATTTGTTGAAACAGTCGATAAATACTAGGACGTACATATTTATTGCCGTTTCTTGTATCCACAGAACGCCCAAAAAGTCATATGATGCACGTTGAAACGACTTACTTGACAAGTTTTTATTTAACTTCAACATTCCGCGCAATAAACTGTAGCCGTACTATCCAACGATCACGTTGTCCTTCTGGGTTTTTGAAATATAACAACCAGTTCAATGCCGCATGATGCCATCCTGCACGAGTTTAAGGATAAGAGGCTTTCTCAATTTCGCAATAATCAGACGCGTGCATTCTTCTTGTAGGGGAGTGGAATTCATCCGCGTTCAACCACTTTGTGTCGCTCTTCCCATGATATTCAACTTATGCCGCAGAAAATCGCTTTCAAGACTCCCAACCTGATGTTTAGAGGATTTTGTCATGTACATAGAATCAGTTTCATGTAGGTAAAGTTCGATCACATGTTATCCTCCTTGTTCAAGCTATAACTTTATAAGCACACTTTATTTTACGCGCGTTCAACAAATAAGGAAAACTGTAAAAGGTTTGCTCGCGCAAAGGGCGAAAGCAATAGTAAGGTACTGATATGTGAGGTGCCGACAGACTTTGATTTTAAATCTTTAAAGATTCTTAAGTCCAAAAAATACAATATTTCTATAGTGTTCCACGGGATAAATTTGACAGCTACTACGTTAGAGGTCTGGGTTCGATTCACGTGCGATGCACTAGAAAACAAAGAAAAACCATTTCTGTCGTCACAATCTTCAACGAAGAGGCACAAGGAACTGATCTTTCTCCTACTACTATGAAGCCAATACTAGTTGTTTTCTATCTTTGTCCAGAATTCATTCGGGGCTTAACCAATAGACAATAGAATGAATGACTTGAATGTGATATGGAATATAGAATTTATATTTCTAGTGATTTGCAGATCATTAGCAGCAAACTAAGATCAGGGCTGTTTGGATCGAAGAATTATGAGATCGTTTGATCAGGAAGATTTCTTAAATTTGCTGTCTTACTTTGTTTTAACGAGCCTTAGTTGGAAGATTTGTAGGATTCTTGAGATTACGACACTTAAAATTTATTCAGTTTATAAAAATATTCTTGCTCGTAACTTACTCTTCTTTCCTTGGAATTGACCGCTCTCGACTTGGTTCCCGTGAATTCTGACTTCTTTGCTTCTTGAGCAGGTTCATCTTACGCATTCGCTCAGCGAGGCTGTCATTATATTGGATGACTAGCTCCTCTGGAATATCCTTTGAAGACGATGGTCGTCGAATTGTGAATGTTTCCTCTAGCTGTTAAGTACACAAAGATATAACAAATTTTTGCTAGTGAAGAGTCTCTACATATTCTAAAAAAAGATCCTAATAGTCCTTTGAACATTAACAGCTTACCTCTTTAAAATCCAATGTCGTCGTGTGCCTCCTCTGCGGTATTTGGATGCTTAGCGAAACGTCAACGTTATTCTCCACTGGCCGTATAACCATATTTGTAGATTTACCATCAGCTTCGTCCAAATCCGGTGTAGAGGTCCATGATTGTGGGCGTTTCTTAAGCTCTATATTATATTGAACAACTTCGTTTTGAGAATTTTCATAGCAAATTTCATTTTTGTTTTTTATTTGTTTGAGGTTAGATGCAACAATTATCCGACGCCAAACGAGCGAGCGAACAATGAATACGAATAAAAGCGTGCGAGCGAATAGTGCGTTTATGTAGTTTTGATTAGTCGGCCATTTTTATTTTTTATTTTTTTTTTTTGAGGTTATTTATATTTTTTTTGCATTTTTGTATTTTGTTTGATTATTATTATTTGTTGATGAGTACAATTGATATAATCGAAAAAATAAAAAAGTACACAATTAATGCAATGAGTTCATTTAATTTTTTTCTTTAATATAAATAGAAAATTAAAGTTAGTTTTTATAGGTTAGAATTGAATTGAAAGTACGACTGTGACTGTTTGTGTGTACTATCAAAGGTGTGGGTACTGGTGGCAGCGTCCATTTGCATCCCAACATTCTCTGTGCCTTGTTTTGTATCGATTGTATCTTTTGTATATCTATTGTGCATGGTGCTACAACAGTTAAATTAGCACACAACATCTCACAGTCAAAATTAGATTGCTAAAAATAAAACAGATTTCCAATAAAGGATTTTTCAATAAGAACTGATCACGGTTGTTATATGATATCTACTTTTCAGAAAACAGCCAGACATTTAAGACCAACTTACATCGGTACCTATCTTTCTTTCCTCCCTTATTTTCCTTCGCCTGTGCAGTGCGCAAACATTACTTAAAAAAAAAAACCTGAAATATTGCGCATGACAAACAGTGGATAATCGGATAGAGAAGTATAATACTTTTGCGCCATGTCGATAATCTTTTAAATATATCTGGAGTCACTCTTGTCCTAGACATGCCTTCTACGAGTATGTAGACTCAGACAAACACGTATTCGAAAACGGGACAACGCCATTCATATCGGACAAGGAAGGAATACTGTGGAGCGATTTGACGTTGAATGGCTATAATTGCAACAAATCGCCAGAAAATTTGTCAATCGCCTATCCGTCAACCTCTCATTTATTTCTTTACCACTTGGACCTAAAGGTGCTGAAGATTGATGGCACTAATGCCAAAAAATCATCTTAAATGCCGCAACTGATGTGGTGAGTTTCACCCGAGCACTTGGACGACACCCCGACTTCAATGAACACCGCAAGCATGCGCATGTAACACGATAACTCGCCTACGAAGCGGCGGTGGTGCGTCAAAAAATAAAAGAGAAAATGGCACCAACAATCAAAAGTTTTACTAACAGGTAAAGCGAATGTGTCATGCCAACAGGACTCGAACAGAAACCTGTCGGGATGAGAAAGGAAATTCTGTAGTAGAATTACATATGGTGCTAGCAATATTGAAAATCACTTCTACAGACCGGTTATTGGCTACGAAGACTCAAATTTCGCTGTCAGGCAGAACGAACCAATCAACTTCGGACACGAAGTCCAAGATATCCATCCGCTTAACCAAAATTAAGTGAAGATAGCTGAAGATAAGGCTGCCGAACCGGACAGACTTTCTGCCGCGCTATGAGATGACTTGGTAAAAGCGATACATCCACTCATTTACGCGGTTTGGTCGATGCGTAAAGAATGGAAACTTAGCATCAGTTGTTCGACTTTGTAAACCGCACAGCTATAGAGGCATCAATCTCTACACCATCACGTACAAGATCTGCGGCATTGTGTGAACGCCTGAAAACATTTGTCAACAGTGGCCCCTGGATGTATCAAAAACTGATTTATTTCGAAGTACTCGTGTTTGAGGATAGGTGAAAATATGGACATATTTTCTTGACCGCCAGAATGCGCTGCTACTGCAAAAATTATTATAGTGCCTTGAAGTCCGTTCATATTTAGGCAGACATGCCAAATTTCAGTGCGATACTGTCTTTAGTTTTCTTTTGACAGCTGATTGTTGTTGACGTGTTTGGCATCATGTTGAGTATGGACAAAAACGATTTTCGTCCTCTCATAAAAACATTATTTTTTGAGAGGCAAAACGGCGAAGGAAACAAAAGAAAAGTTGGATAAATATTATGGGGCTAATGCTCCGTCAGATTACACCGTCAAATATTGGTTTCGAGAGTTTCGTGGTGGCCGCAACTCCACTACCGATCAAGTCCGCAGCGGCAGGCCCTCCCATGCGGTTACAGAGGACAATGTCAAAAAAATACATGAAATGGTGTTGGCTGACCGGAAAGTGAAGGTGCGCGAGCTAGCAGATACCACAACGCTGTGTGCCGCGAATGCTCACTCCTGACCACAAACACGAACGCGAGAGCACTTCGAAAGAGTGTTTGGACTTGCTGATGCGGAATCGGGCGGACTTTTGGCGTCGATTGGTAATTGGATTTGGATCCCTAGGACTATTATCTCTTCCCGAACCTCAAAAGATGGCTCATCAATAAAAAATTCAGCTCACGCGAGGAAATCATCGACGCCACGGAGGAGTATTTTGCAGAACGGGATCAAGAAGTTGGAAAATCGCTGGAATAAGTATATCAAACTAAAACTACGATATCAATATCAAACTATATTGAATAAAATAAAAAATACATTTTAAAAAAAAATTTTTTTCATTCCCAAGGAGGTTACTTTTCACTCCATCTAGTATGCCGGGCTTACGTGCGCCACCATCTTTGGATAAATAACAACAACGAAGCCTTATAAATATTCGCCTCGTTGTGAAATTTAAAAAAAATCAGTTCAAATTGAAATATCCTTTATTAAAGAAAAATAATTATGTAAAAAGAAACACAACAACTATATATTATTATTATTATTATTTTTTTTTGTTTTTAGTGCAATGATTTTGTATCTTACCGACATCGTTCCCGTTGCCGTTTGTTGATAGATTTTGTGTGGATGTCCATGATCTAGCAGTTGGTCTAAAATTTAAATATAAAAAAGCGCATAAATTAGGTAAGTCATTAATTTATTTAGTGTTACATTAACATAGATTGATACATTCAACAATTTTTTTGTCATTTAATGTTAAATTTATCAATAGAAAGCACACTCTAGATATCTACAGGCACGATTCGGCCACACCATTTTAAGTAGCATAAAATTGGCAGAGTTTAATAAGCCCGATAGCAAAAGGACAATTTTTTGACAGGAAACCAAAGATAGGGCACATAGCTTCCAAAAAACATTCAAAAATCAAGAATTATACCTCAGCACCACCAAAAGACGTAGATGAAGGTGTGAAAGGAAAACTTCGAAGTCACACAGTTAGCCCTCTTGGGTGGGTACTATAAGGAATCTCTATACCTGCAACGAGCATTTCACAGGCTTTCTATGCATACTCATAGAAGACGCTTTCAATAATGTCAACACTGACGTCATAAACAGGGCTCTCACAGGTCAAAAGATACGACGTTATTGGATTGGAGAAACATTGAAAAACAGCATATTTCATGCTAAGATACATCTTAGGATGTACGAGTAGAGGACTCCATCCGACTGTTTTAGGCTATAAGATTCTCAATTTTCTTTGCTTCTTACTATCACAACTTTGATGTTATACACGTATGTGTATAATGTCTACAGAGGCATTAAATACTGACAGACAGGCGACAAATTGATCGAAGATGTCTCATAATGCAAGGAGAACATTTTTTTTTGATTCACTTGAAATTCAGCTTTTAGATTGCGCGCCCACTGCAGTATATGTCAGGAAGAAATGATGACCATCCGGAAAGCTATGGCCGGAATCACACTATATTTAATTGGCAGAAGCGCATTTGAGATAAACTTTGGCATCCAAGTGGTTATCAAAGCTCAGAAGCCCTAACAATAAGACCAAAGTCCCTGCGCATGACTGACATTTTAGGTAACAATGCATGGCTTCTCTGGAACCAGAGAGGATTCACGGATCCAATTTGCATTGCCGAAACCCAAACTGAAAAATTCCAGACACACATACATATATGTACATAGTGCTAGCAAATATTTTGGTACGCGAAATGAATACCAAGAATCAATGAACACATCCACTCCAACTGGACGGCTATTTGACAAGTAAACGTCACACATGCACAGTTCTCACATAAAGAGTTTTTGATGTAAGTTGTTTGCAATCATAGAATGCGGCTCGCCCGAACATCGTGTCACCGTAATTGGCCTGCAAAAAGGCGGCTACGAAAAAGGCGAAATCTTTCAGATGTTGAGGCCACTGGAAATCACACTAAACTTTGTGTATCGTACCGTAAAGTTATTCGAAGATACTGGTGGAATAGTCGATCGTGCATCTTAAAACGTAATTTTGGACTCAGAAATGAAAGTCAAAATCGAAAGTCCTGCAACGCGAAAAACGGTCACAGACGAATTCTTTTTACTGACGAGAAAATGTTCACCGTTGAGGAATCGTTCAACAAACAGAACAATAGAGTGAGTGCTCAGTCACCACGACATGCGTCTGAACTTGTTCCGAGATTTCAACGTGGCCACCACCCAGCTACCAGCTTCTGTGATGGTTTGGTGGAGAGTCGCCTACGATTGGGTCACCGAGCTCCATTTCTGCGAGAAAAGTGTCAAAACCTCGGTGAAAGTGTATCAAACGGACGTTTTAGAGAACGTTGTGGTGCCCCTCAACAAAACACTATTCGCAAATAAACCCTGAACCTTTCAAGAAGACTCCGCTCCAGTCATAAGGTAAAAACGACTCAAATTTTGTCAAAAACCGAATAATTTCCACTCATGATTGGCCATATGGAAGCCCAAGCCCCAATCCATTAGACATCCAAGTATTTAGTCGACATTCAAGTATTTGTCCGAGTAATGAAAATTTTTCCAATGCATGAGGTGCGTACTGCAATCGATGAGTGGCTAGACCGACTTCGCTATTGTGGGTAGGCAAATAGGGGCCATTTCGAATAAGTTGTTCTACAATTTGTAACCATTGAGTGAAATAGAAAAAGGAAGTTTTGAAAAACATTCATTCGTTTGAATTTTATTAGTCAAAAACCGTTGTACCAAAACATTTGCTAGCACTAGGTAGTGGATGGAACATTTGTAAATTACATTTTTATTGCCTAATATTCGATCAAAAATACGTGTGGTCATGACCTGAAAATTCTCGTTCCGCTTTTCCAATAAAATTTATCTAATATCTCATTTATTCTGATCTGAATGCCATCTAAATTCAACAGAATTTTTGATATTAAACAGATGTTTGCAGCCTCTATTTTCAAAGGGGTCAAACATTTTTAAATGCAATTTGATTAAATGTTCTTCATAGTGTAATTCTCAGAACCCCGTAATTACTTGATTATATTCCTGAACTGGATCAAAATGCGTACTCACAAGTCTATACTCAAACGAGTACTCGCACATATACTATGTACAATGTACATATATGAACATATGAAAGATGCAGCTTCCCTCAAAACTTCAACACAAATAGTTAGATGGCGCTGTGCTTCAATCGACTACTGCGCCAGTCTTTTAGGGTTCGATTCTCGTGCAATTCATACAAAAATAGAAGAAATATTATGTGACGTCACACTCTTGTCATTCAGTTCAAACCTTAGAAAGTAATAACTTCTTCCCTGAAAAGTCTCTCATTCATTAGTTATTCGGAATTGGCAATGATCGTATATATCATACAAAATGCCACAGTGAGTTGAAAGGCTTTCGAAATTTCACCTTACGATGTAAATGCTAAAACTAATATTAGGAAATGTGAACCGAAATAGAGCGTTCCGAAAAATTGAATGAAAAAACAGTTTTTTACGTGTTAGCCCGGCGGATTGTTAAAAGATCGCAAATTCGCACAGGTAAATCAGCGATCTTAGTCAGCACTGACTTTCATCATCATCAAACATCATCTTCTTGAGCTTTATGTTGAGTTCTGAAAACGCGATGCAAAGCGCAATTTAGGAACAGTACTGTGGAACGCTGTCGAAAATGTTCCTGATTTCAACAAGAAGACTCGCTGCATTTTTTAGGGGGTACCATGTTTGAGCTGAACATCACCTGATAGTTAAGTAGAAAACCAAATCAATAATCTTGTGATCATTTTCTATTTGGAGATGTTCAATGGAAACAAAACAGACTGGGAGAACGCTACCATCTTATGATAGCCACTTCAAAATTACATACTGCATTAGCTCAAAAATTCCGCAGCACAATATCGACCGATTTAAGACCATCCCATCACGCCAATAATCAAGAGGAAATCTCTCGCAAAAACCTGAAAATATATGAGTAGATCAGCACACACAACCATCTAATAACCTCGCCGGAGCGAAGAAAACAATGAAACCACATGATTTTTTGAAGAGCCATTGCGTCAGAATGGGTAGCGGAGCGAATACAGATAAAAGAAGTGCAGCCCGCCATAAGACGTCATAAGCGTAACTATGGCATTTTCGCGGAGCTGCTAAAAGGTTCAACTATAGTATATCCACTAATAGAAGGAACTTCGAGACGAACAGTGGAAAGGATTCGGGTTGTTGCCTGTAGTGTCAGACATTCTATACAACGAGCTCTGGCTCATTCTGTCACATGTCCACATTCACAACACCCAGCGTATCATCTTCAAATTTTGATCGACTTTGTTGTATATTGATTTTGGAAAAGGGGTGAACGGTGTCATACAAGTTCTATTTGGCTTACTTTGCAGAAGAGCAAACCAGAAATTATAACTTTTATCCAGGCAACTCATCTAGAATGTCAGATTCTATAGAGGAAAGCTATTGAAGGAATACAAGCTGGCGTGTAATAAGGATGTATCTTTGTATCGATACTGTTTCTATTGATGATAGACATTGACCCCGGGATGGGAACAAGTTAAGTTCTTATAGGCCACATAACTCATTGAAGGAGATGGCAATGGATCTCACGTAAAAAGTGTAAGTTGTTCAGATTTTTGCAGTGTTTACCGAAAGAGTGAAGACGTGGGAAAGTTTATGGTTTCTGTTTTTTTTTGTTTTCGGTGTTGGAAAAAGTTTGAACCCAGACCACCTTGTGTAGTAACCTTCGATCTCACTCCTGTGCTACGTCACCTCCAGTTAATTGAAAAAGGGACACCTCCAAATCTTGTGGTGCAAGGCACAAATTATGGAAAAAGAGCGAACTGACTTAGACTGTCGAAAGGGAGTCACGTCAGTAAGGGAAAGAGGGCTAGGTCTGTGACATACTGGTATTTGTATACAAAATCCGAATGCCATTGTTTGAATGAGCCATTGTTGAGGTCTGGATATGGACAGATCATGAAGCGTATTGGAGGCTGTTGTTGCTTCAGCAAGGGCATTGATGATTGATCCAACCAAGAATTAATTTGCCATTGCGCAGACCAATTCCATATGACATGCAAATGACAGCCCCCAAATGGCATCAATATTTCCACACCTACACTTCCCAATGAACCATCAATAAACATATTGTTGTGTAACTATACCGAACAAACAACTGTCGACATTCTCGAAAACTGTTTATCCGCGTTCCACGAAAAAAGAAAATCGATAATTCAGCACACCACCAATGGGCAGAATATAAATAAAATATAGAAGATACATATCTCTTCACTTTAGTTAGTCGTACTTACTTTGCATTCGCTCCATCAGATAAATTCGGCGACGATATAGCAATATCATCACCTCCCCTCTTCCCACCGTGCTCCTTGTAATCGCGAAAGCATCTTTTACATCTGGTCGGCCATCGAACCTGTGGGTGGAATCCAAGTGGGCAAAGTTGATCGCCTTTCGATGATGGATACAAATGATGCATAGGTACAGTAGCTCAACCAGAATACCCTGCGAACCGAACAGTACTCGTAGTGGCCAGTAGCCGTTTAGAGCTCGATGAAGATCTTTTGGAAATTTCAGTCGCTGCCTCCACCAACAACCAAATCTCGTTTGGATGAATGAATCTAAAAATACAGAAAAACAAAAAGAAAATTATAAATTTCATGTTTGTTTATGTGATGAAGTAGATATTTTATTTATCTGGTTTGCGTCAACACAACCTCCCTAACCCTGCTTGCCTTTCGCAGGTTGAACAGAAAATACTCGTGTTTGAAAAATATTTTCGTTCGAAAATTAATATTTCTGTTTCTCTGTTTCTCTGTTTCTGACCTTAAATTTTAAATTTACTCCGAAGTGAATTTTCTCTTTTTCTGTGTCGACTTCTGAACTCATCCGATGCTAGAACTAAACAACCACCTACAAGCGCTTCAGGTTTTTGGGCACCCGGCCAAAAAGTGCACATCCACGAAGAGACAAAGAGTAGAAGGAAATTGGCAAACGTATTCAGATTTTGGGGTTTCTGTGACGAAATTCGTTCGTTCGATCAGATGCGCAAAGTAAATAGATGAAAGCTATTGGTGAACCCTACGACCCTGATTGTTGTATTCTGTCTCAGCGAGATTGTATCATTTTGTTGAAGAGTGCATACTTCGAATACCAGTTCGTTTTAATTGGGCTACCGATTTAGGATCGATAGTTTTCGGAGATATCCGATATCCTTTCTTGAGCATTTGAGTCATAAGTTATGGCCGAATGAAATATTATTTTTAACTATTGTACGTCCTGTCTCTTGTCGGTTATTGGCTGTGGGTTATCGGACCGGTTGTCGGGGAAGGTATTACGCCGTGATACATGCATCATTTCAAGTGAAATATGAAAAATTACCATTTTAAATGATTCAGTAGATCTGCTCGATTGAGAAAGAATAAGCACCCACCAGGCTCGTCCTATAAAAAGTCATTTCCTTTCGCATGCCAACGTCAAAACGAATCTCTACTAAAAATAAATAAAAAGCATTTAACCTCAATTATTTTAGCGAGTTCCATAAATACAATACATGCGAATGTGTACGAGTTTATGTTTGTTAATTATTTTTTTTTTTTTAACTTTTAATTGCTGCTTTTGTAAAACAAAATATTATGAACTGCAGGTAGGATTGAGTGGCAGGGTTGGGTAAGTAGGTCGATGAATGCCAAAAGACAGAGGGTAACTGATCACTTAGGCTAGCAGAAGATTTGTTTCTCGTCCAACTCCTCAGCTCTCTAGCTGTTTGTGATATCTATGTTATGTAGAACACATTATAGGGCTCCGTATTTGAACTCATACAATCATTGATACGATAATCGCGAAGTCCATGTCTTTAACAGCTGCCTGGCTGAAGGTGTAGTGAGCTATTTATCTTCCTTGAATATAATTTTCAATAATTATTGTTGCTTGAAAGACCCTTAATTTGTTATTATTTCCGATGAAGTGTGTCCTTTGGATTTTGTTGAAGTTTGATTTTTTATTTTTTTTTTTTGAGATTACCGCGCGCTCAAGGGGTTTTTAGGCTAAAAAGCGGGCGAAGGGATGGAAAAAAGAGAGATACCGATGCATGTTGGTCTTAAATGTTTACAAGTTGTAATGACTAGGAAATATAGAGCTCCGGAGGGCATTCTATAAGCGAGTTGTGCGGTTTAGGCAAGAATCCGTCTGAAAGTGGGCTTAAGGGAATACTGATAAGCATTGATAGCGAGACAGGTATTACGGATGAAGGTTTGAAGAGGCGGAATGCTACTAGCAATTTCGGTGGAGCACTGGTGGTGAAAATAGCGATAGATAAGATAAGTCATACATACATACGTCGGTGTTATGTTGCTACTCTAAGGTTTTTCCGTATACTAGGATGAGTTTAACAAATTGCTTCCTTTGTAGATTCTGGGCGTCTATTGTATTGCACCTTTTTCAACTATTCCTTTGGTTCGTAAACGTTGTGGCCTTTGTTAATCTCTATTTCTAGGTATTGACCCTACTAAATATACAACGACGACTGATGACCTCGTAAAAGTAGTTTCATCCAACGGGTAATTTTTTGCGTAATACAAGTCTTTGCGTCGAAATTCGTGTGCATAGCTCTGCTAATAAACCCCACGAATTTGCTAAATGAAAGGGATAGTAAGCTTAACAGCTTAAGTATCTGTTGGAGGTGTGCCACCAATAAGCACCGTAAAAAGCCTGATTACTTCAAAACGCAGCATAACGCACCTAAAGGCTATTATGTACGTATTACAGCAACTTGGAAGACCATGATCGAGTCACGAAAAGGAAGTCCTCAGAAGGTCATCAACTTGAGAGGGAGGGTATGTAGTAAAAGAGTGAGGTCTTACGGCCGAGCGATATAAGATGATGGAAATCTGTGAAATATCTTTCGCCAACTGACTTGCAAAACTCTGGAAAACCAGCTAGCAATGTGCGTAATTCAGGCGTAGAGATTATGCTTACACCAGCAGCCCGGAAGACTTAATCCTGATATATAAATGAAAATTTTACGGTATTGTTAAAAAGATCTTTATATACATTACGCACCGACGTGACGGAAGCTTTGCCTGAAGATTAACACGACAACTCTGCCAATGATAATTTCATCAACTAGACGCGGCCTCGGAATCTGAATCCAGAACGGTAAGTGGATTTTTGATTTCTAAGCAATTGTCTAGTCATCGGGGGCACATCGCTTGAGCACAGAACCTTACAAAAGGTCAGTTATGTCTCATATAAGAGATTTGATATCAAGACCACTATAATGTGAGGCATATTTCGTTTGAATTTCAAATTACTCTTATAGCAGCATAAACAGTCAAACGATCAGAACTAGAAGCTCGGTAACGTTCGAAAATACAATAAACAATTAAAGTGAAGTAAATACTGTGAAACTTGGTCAGGAATGCAGAAAACTTTTGCTGCAGTACGACTCTTTATGCAAAGGGTGTATTGAAAGACGCAACTGAAAAAAACATGCATGAGAAACTTAGGCAGCTGCTGACATGGAAAACTGATCAGCTCAGGAGATGGTGGGAGCACTTCCCGATTGTGTTGAAATATTTGGATGACAGCGCGACTGCTCCGAATCTAACTGAACGTTTTCAAGCAACAAATTGGTTAAAACACACCGTCCCTTTAGAAATACAGAAATTAAGGGCTTCAAGAAAAACAAATTGGGCGTCATTAACGGCAGCCCTGTAGAATCTTTTAAAACTTCGGTCAAACAAAAAAAACAGGAATCGAAACTAATTGTAGCAAACGCATTGGAAATTGTGTGTTCCTTCTAAGAGTGGAATGCAAGAATCTGTGTAAGCGGTTACTAAAAAAGAACAATACGGGATCTTAGGTCTCTGTTATTTTTGTTAACATTCTAGAATGCGACTGACAGCGTAAGTCGGGGATTTATACGCTAAGCCCTGCGCAGGAGAGTGTGTCGTTGTCATTAGGACTACGAAAAATTAAAATGAAATAGAAAACTGTCAAATGCTTTTAAAGTCTAAAACGAAGTACAGCAGGGCAACAGCACTTGGGTTGCTAATAGTTTGATAGCAACGTTGTATATCCATGTAATAGTTGAAAAATGACCGTTATAGTCACTGGAAGGATATGAACCTTTGTAAACATCTTTGTAGTGTTCTACACAAATTGTGTCTTAAATAAACAGCGCTAACGAACAGAACAGTAACATGTGGACATAAATAATTCAGAGGATAAGTTGTACAGAGCTATGACGCGTTCTAGAAAACTGAACATAATAGAATGCAGGCATTGTATTAAGTCAAACCTTCCTCATTTCGATGGTAGTATCTCTAATATTTTAAAATGGTCCCCAATGTTTTGGTCAACTGGTTACTATCTGGTAAATTAAGGAAATCCTAAATCAAAAATTGGAACCTGTCACCTGATGCTTCTGGTTACGAAAATTGAAAATCTAATAAAACATGTAAAATTGACCTATGAAAAGCATTTACGTTCAGAGCGGATAATAAGAGGTAGACCAGGGCTAATCAGAACCTCAAATAGCAGAGGAATAAATTGGTATTAACAGGTGATATTAAGATCTTACTCCAAGTATAACATTTCAAAAATTTCTCCAATATGCCATTATGAATTATTTTTAATATTAGTACAGGGGCATTCTAAATAAAAATATTTGGAACTTTTAGAGCATTAATTGACCACGACTAGTTCACTAATAAAACCATAACTTTCGGCTCAAGGAAAACTTTACAAATTTAAAAAAGGAGAGAGTCGATATAAATTCGTATCTGAACTCTACAAGAATTAATTACGACTTGTGGAACATGAAAATCAAGTTGGTAAGTCTCACTCTAAGGCAGACCAATCCACCGAATCAAAATCCTGGAGACCATCGGCCTGGGGGATCACATGGTACATCGTGTGTTCTTGACGAAAAACGCCACATGGACATAGTAACTAGTAACCCGGCGTAAAATCCCGGACTTTACAAATTGCATAATACAAAAAAATAAAATAATTGTACACCGAAATCTGATAAAAAATCTACAGGCAGATTGAGAATCGGCTTTACACATAAAAAAGGTGGAACACATCATGAAATCCCACTTTTAATAACAAAGCTCCATATAAAGAACGGTGAATATAACATATGTTGAAAGTCCCGTGACTGACGCATTAATGGCGACTCTAGTCTAATGACATATCCATACGATTTTTAATTAGTACCAACTTTCAAACGATGGGTGCCAAAATTTGATGATATTTCGAGCATTAGTCATCGAGATATTGAAGTCTAAGTGACGCAACTTTTGATATTTTCAAGAACATGGAAAAAAACAAGTTTCGTACGTTGATAAAACACTTAAAAATATCGTTAAAAGTCAGGAATAACTTGAAAAGTGTTATAAGGAATCTGCTCCATCAAAAGCTAGTGATTTGTTCGTTTCAATATTCGCAAATGATGCTGAGCTCTCTGGGCGCCCAAATGAGGCCGAAACACATAAAAAAAAATGCACAAAAAGGTTTTGAAAAACTGTAAAGCCAAAGCTCGTGAGATAGCTGACATCATAAGACTATCAATAGACCGTGACCAACATATATTGCGCGAGTATTTAGGTATGCAAAGCTCTGTTCGAAGTGGGTAACGCGTTTGGACCAAAAACAATAACGTGGTAATGATTCAGAGCGCTGTTTGGAGCTATTTAAGCGCAATAAAAATAATTTTTGAACGTTGTATGTGACAATGAATAAAACACGAGGTGATCGCCGAAACTGTGGTCGTCGAAACTAAAGCTTATTTTGAAGGGTTGGATAAATCGTTCTATAAAAAAAACATAGAAATGTTAGAGCGGCACTGGAATGATTGTACTACTTTAAAAGGAGACTATGTTGATGAATAAAGTCGAATTTTTCCAAAACAAATTGTGATTTTATTTGTTTGTTTTGGGAGTGTTGCAAGCTAAAAATATGTCAGTTTTTAAATTTAGTCGTCCAAATTGCTCTCTAGACACATAGCAAAGGCTTTTATAATTAATATGGATTTAGAAAAACAAAACATTAAAAAACTGTCATGCAACTCTTGACTTAGAAACTTAACTTTATTTTCGAAAATGATATGCCTAACACCTTGGCGTACTACTAGACTAGATTAAGTTATCAAGACAGAAATATCTCAAGATAGCAACTACTCCTAAATTGCATGATACTCGTATATAACAGTATTCAAAAATTATAGTCTGAGGACTCCAATTTATACGTAACTTTCACTAGAGTAGCTGTATTAATGAAAACAAATTCAATTGCTGCAAGTTTTACAACGATAAGTGTTGGCGTTTGCCGTCAGCCGAGAAAAGATTTCAAATTATGGAATTTTCATTTTAATCAACATTTTTCTAAGAAGCTTACTTTATAATTTGCAACCTGTATTTGTGAACAGAATTTATAGATTTAAACACTATGGTCCAGTTTTCTCCATTTAGAATGGACCTTCTGATTGAGCTCAGCATTGCGCAGGTTCAAATGAAATGAATGCGGTCTTCTCTTGTTCTATGACTGCGCAGTGCACATTCATCACTTCCATCAGTTCTATGTCGCATATAATTTAATTGCTGTACTTCGCCCCTGGCTTTGAATACCTCTAAGCTATTCCGGCCATATTTTATTTCATGGTAAAAAGACTACTCCCGGTCTTAAACGAGCTCCTGTAGAGCAAGTTGGAGTAAAACAGAAAGTGTCTGCAGATAGTTCCTACACACTATTACCGCGATGTACTCTAGAACATCACATCAAGAATTCTCTATTTCTAGAAGAATGTAATTGAAAGCTAGATATCAGAGTAGTGAAGATAGTACTCCTCCTTGTGGCATCTTTTGATGTCCCCATAATTTGGCAGAGTTGTCTTGGTAATTTTACTCGATCCTTCAATGCGGCTTATGGATCCACGTATTTCGAGTCTTCGTGTATTGAAAATGATAATCACTTCACTGCTACATAAAGATAGTAAAAAATAAATTCTGCAGCGTCAGCCGTACATATTTTACTTAATTTCTACCAATTTTCTGTTGAACTTAGTACTGGTAATGAGAAATATATTCTGCATAATACCTAAAATTCGTGCAGCAAAATCAAAGAATATTGTTTTCTATCTGCTAACCCGATGTAGTGGCAAATTAGTACAATTTATTACAATACATTTTAAGTCATTTGACGTATTTTGAAAATGGCAGTTTGTATATCCCAGGATTTTATATATATTTTTTTGAAAAAATACATTGTTGAAAATGGAGGAACAGCAACAAATTCAATGCGATGATATGTCACATTTTACTGCAAGCAGTAATGTGAACAGTACTACTTCACATCTGTTTCAAGCATAAGGCGTTTCGTAAGTTGACGAAGCCAGAACTTAAACAGAAGATGAGTGTGTTTAACAATTAGAAAAATAGGAATTGAATTAAGCCCCAGGTTATCCTCAGGCAGCTTTATTATGGGTAGTCTTGAGAGAGAGTTTGCGTAGGATTCTGGACATCGGTAACCATCGTTCATTCGGTTAGATAAACACGGAAGAGAGGAACAGATCTACGGTTTGGTGGCTTCAATTTCAATGAAATGAGTTTCAATAGAGCAGGAGACTTAATAATTATCAGACAGAAAGGAACGAACAAAGAGTATGTCACGACGCATTGTAAGATGTTACCAAGTAGATTAAAATATGAGTCTCTATAGCGACAAATGAATAAATTTTTTCTGTACAGCTTCTATGTACTTTATAGGGTAACCAGTTTTGACTAGTATATTCAAGCAGAGGTTGAAAAAAGATTTTACTAGAGGATAGAGTATCATGTGGATCGGATGTGCTTGATGGAGCTAATTTCTTTTATGATGTTATCTATGAGTGCATTTCTGTCACTATAAATAAAGTCAGTCCGAGGTAAAGTTATAAGATGTTCTCGAGTATATGTTATAGCTTGGAATTTGTGAACGTCAATCTCGAGAAAATTTTTTACAGTCAGGGGGAGACGAAATGTGCCGAGCGATTTTGATGTTATCTTCATACCATATACTGATATAAAAGAAGAACAAAAAAACAATAATACAGTTACATCATCAGGATAAAAAGCAGAGAACAGAAATGGTTTCCTTGGGGTACGCCGAAAGGGGTGTTAGATAAAACCTCAAAGGACATTGTAGTGTCTTTCTTTAAGTAAAAATTAATTAAAATCAAATTTAAAGCCAAACCCGTTTAGTTTAAGGGCAATAATTTTATGCGAAATTTTGCTGAAAGCATTGCTGAAATCGGTAGAAATTACATCAACTTGTGTGCCACCTCTTGAGCGAATTGATATGAATTCTGCTAATGTTTTGGTTATTGTCCTAGCATCTATAGCCCGTATTAGTTTTTCGAAAGAATGGACTCTCAATTAAGAAACATTAAGTCTTGAATGGAATGAGGACAGTTTCGCGATTGGTCTATAATTTAGAATTTTGGATTTTCTCTCGTGCTTACGAGTATGTTCCGTATGGAGGTGAATTATGTACGAATGCGTAAACATTTTTTAAGGAATTATAAAAAGGAATCCTCTGAAATAGAAAGCTGAGAAAGACCTGTGAGAGGTTGTACTAAGTAATGCACATATCTTTTTAAAATGATGGCGGACAGAACATCAGGACATGCAAAGAAATTCACTGAAGCCGGACTAATGCCCACCGAAATTAGTAATGTCTGTGGACAGCTGCACAAGTAAGAGAAGTAGGGCTGATCCGAGTTGTCGGTGATCAATTGGCTAAAGAATTAAGTAAATAGCTCCGCGATCATCATGGGATGTATTTGCAAGTTTTAAGGTAGAAGAATAGTTATCCGCTTTAATTTTAAAGCTAGAAAATCGAAAAAGTCGTTTTTTTTTTGTGGTTCATACAATTTATATAATTTTAATATTGTTTAAATAATTAGGTGTAATGAATATGGTAGTTAATAAAATCTACGTTGGAGCATGATCTTAGATCGTAATACTTTGTGTATCAGGGTGAAGATGATACGGAGTTTTTTTTTCCGCTAAAATAGAACAGATTGCGAATAATACCTGAAAGTTTCTTTATAAAAAGAAGCGATGACATTATCTAAAAAAAGCATTGCAATACCTTGAGGAGAGTTAAAAGTGGCCTCACTAAGTCTGCTATTTAGTTAAGCTATACATGTATGTACGTGTTCATGGAACAGAGTTCTTAGACCGTTGTTGTACGAAAACGTCAAGGATAGGGGTGAAGTAATAGTTGTACGTTTTATTTTCCCAAATTAACTTACAAGTACCTGTTAAAAGAAATCATATTTCGTATATTATATTAATTATTTTATAATTATTTTTGTATTTTTGTATTTTGTATTTTATTTTATAACAATTAGTTTTTTAGACAGCTTCAATTAAATTTTGTTGCGTGCATATTATGCCACAATTTTAAAAGTTATTGAAAGCCAAAATACGTTTACTTTGTTCAATCTGTACCAACCTACATATATTTCTAATTAGAATGTCAATTTTTATTAAAAAAATTTGATAGAGTTTATGTTATTTTTGATATTCGAAAGCCTATCCCAATGCTCGCATTTGGAAAAAAAAAAACCATCCTATTCGGCGTATGTTTTTTGCACAGCAAATACTTGAATAAGTAATCATCTCAGAGATTTCTAAGAGAATTTCGAAAACAATAACGCTGACGATAGCAGTGCAACACCACCACCACCACCATCATATTTCGTTTTCGAAACCACTAAAAAAGATTCGTTTTTTTTTTTTTCGAATTCGAACAAATGAATTTGTAATTAAACGCAAGCAATTTCATTTGTTCAAACGATACGATTGTCTGCCAAAATTGTACGTTTAACCTATTTTTCGGCCAAATCCCTGTTTCGACATTTTTCATTTCTCACATCTGAGAAGCATGTTTTACTTACGTTTTGCAAAAAATGCCTTCAAAAATGTGTCGACGTCGACGTCGTCAGACAAGTTAAAAGACGAACGCGACGTTGCTGCAAAATATCAGGGTGTAGATGATTCTGAACTGGTAATCCACAGTGGAGGAATATTGTTGCGTAACATTTACGTATAGAAATATGCTCGGCGAAAAATCACTTTATTCTTCTAATTTCCCAAATGGAATTTCAACACTTTTTTTCTACTCAAAAAAACAAATTTCTCTCTAGAATCTAAGATTTTTCAAAGGCTTTTCGGTTATATTTTTTAGAAAAAAATTGACTACACTTTTTCACTTATAAAAACAACTTTTTCAGCTCTGCTTAAATTAAGTCGTTGTACGTAGAAACTTTTTTTAAAAATAGAACACCACTGGCACTGGGCGAATTTATTTTTTCTGCGCTTTTTTTTTTTCTCAAATTCGTTTTCGAAATTTTTTTTTAGGAATTCTTTTATAATTTTCCAAAATATCAAACAATTAAACTTAAAATTAAATGCAGAACTAATTAATTAGAGAAATATTTTATTTTTAAATCGATTTTCGACAATAATTTGCGAACGATAATTCAAAAAAAAAAATTGTAAAACTTTTGAGTGAAAAATTTTCTTGCGATAGCTAATTTTAAATTATATTACTTCCTTCTGTGCACAACCCCCTTATTCTATTTATTTTGTACACCATGAGTACTATGATAGGGACCGAACCGAACGTTTCCACATTTTAGAATCAACTGAAAGTTGGTCGGGTATTGGATTTTCGAAATTAGAATAGAACACTGGGGATATTTTGAAACGAAATTAAAAAAAAATATAAAAAATGTAAATTTCTCTCTGAGAGGATCGGAAATTGTCGGATAGGAAAAGATCTTTGCTGTTTTAATTGTTTATTTTGGGTTAAGAGCATGTAAAACAAACAAGACGAAGTCAATTCCGTTTCTAAAGTGGTTTTTGGAAAATGCAATTGTTCTAATGGGTGTTTACCAATTTGATCGTAAATTTGCCCCGGAAGAGATGTGTTTATAGCTGCTAAGATCCTGTAAATTTTTAAGTGAATTCTGTTCGGTATGCTCGCGTAAGTTGCTAAAACTGGCAATTGTTTATCCGCGTTTTTTCTCCTGTCTTTTTTGGATGGCATGTGCTAGAATAGATATTCAAGACAACCCACGTAAAAGGAAACATGAATTTTATGAATGGAATCTTGTTAAATAAAAAATAAAACGATGCCAAAGTGACGCAGTTTGAATAATTCAATTGGCAGCTGGGTCGTATACGTAATTTTATTTTTGTCCGACTACAAATGGGCAAGTGCGGTACGACTTGGCTGACGTGTTCTTTTAGTTGTAATTTCCTGGGCTCATTAGCTGCGTAAAAGAATTTGTTTTTTAAATTGTCTTTGGGGAAATTTTTATTTTTTTCCTATAACCACTTGTCTAAAAGTAATGATAAGAAGATTCTATCATAACAAAATTAGTTAGATACCAACTCTACTTTTAAAATTGTCTATTATTCTTAGTCTTTGAGCGTAGATATCATCGATGGCATGTCGGGATTAACTCTCGACTAGTTTTTGTAGGAAGGCATTATAACCACACTTATATCGAAAATAAATTATTTTATCTGTTTTGCGGCGTAATATTTGGACATAATGTATCCAGTCTCACCTTGTTCTATCGCTATTTTCACCATCAGTGCGCCACCGAAATTGCCTGTAGTATTTCTCCACTTCAAACTTGTAACCGTAACATCCGTCTCGTTATGAATGCCCACTTTCGAGCGTACTCTGAAATATCGTTATTCTTTCCTAGGCCATACAACTCGCTTGTAGAATGCCCTGCCGAGCTCTTTATTTCTTAGTCATTATAACTTGCACACAATTAAAACCAACGCATATCGGTACCTCTCTTTTCTCCCTCCCTAACTTTCCTTCGCCCGCGCTATGTGCAAATTCCCTTGCGCTCGTGCCAATTTAAAATAATAAAAAAATGTAAACCCAGATCTTTCGCGAAGTAACCGACTGAATAGTCACTGCCATGCCGATAATACTTACTTTTAAGGCCCTGAAGTCTAGGGCGGATCTGACGTCAACCAATGAATCTCTACAGTAAGCGCGGTATTTGGCCAACTGCTTGTTTTGGGCACACCAAGATGTGTGCGCCAGCTAAGGTAAGGTCTGACTCTACTACATTGTTCCTCAGGAAAGGAAATGAAGGTTGTATGCGCTGGAGTGTTGATATCCATTCGCTCAACATACTCTTTTCTGACCAGGTCGATGTATTTCTTTTAAATTATTACTTCTACTCTTTTAAAATTCATCAACACAAACAGGGCCAAAATTCCTCGAAGAATCTTGCCTTCAAAACGGCAAATAATATCATCATCCGCCTTCGCTAACGTCAATGCTTTTGAGCCATAGAGCAGAACTCCCATGATAGGGGTCTTATACTCGTGTAGAGTCTCCTTTGTGTTTCTTGGTCAATTGCTTTCTTAAACCAAAGTGTATTTCTATTGAGGTGTCATTATCAAAGGAAAAAGTTGATCCAAGGAAGACAAAATTCGAAACTTCCTTAGAATTCTGCCTGCCTACTGTAATAATTTGGCCAATCTATTTTCTATTGTTGGCAGCATATATTATATTTGGTTTTGCTTTCACTCACAGGTTAACCCAGTTTTACCGCTTTCGTCTCAATACTTACAAATGGGCTAGTGCAATTTCACTGCATTCTTCGATAAAGAAGTGATCTGGGATCATCAGTTCTTGAACCACACTGATACATAGGAGCAAATCAAATCGTTGACAAATATGGCAGATATAGTCTGCCGCGATGCGGTCATACCATAGTTGACGCGGTTTAGAAGGTCTCCTTTCCCGTAAATCCGTCACACGATGCTAAGGTTACATTCATATTTTACAGGCATATTTTTTTTCGATAAGCAGTTGCATATGATTTTTACCTATCCATCTTCTACTGCTTTTAAATAGCTCGGCAGGTAGACTACCCGGTCCGGTAGCCTTGTTTTCACTGTTTATTTGTCAAAAAGTACCAAGTCGACTTTATATGTACTCAGAAATGGATTCCGTCAGAATCTGAGCAAAGAATGTAGTCGAGTTTTCTCAGTCTCAGACGGCAACCATGATGGCAATGGCTCAAGTGGTAGTGGACTGGCTTCGGAAAGGTTCGGTGTTCGAATTCAAGCCTCGCCCGAAAGACATATTCATTTTTTCAGTTAATGAAAATCAAGTAAGACGAGTAGTTGACTAGGAATCAACAACAAGCCAACTTCCACTAAGAATTTAGTCTCCCAAACATATTTATTTCTCTCTCTATCCTATTTTCCAAAAAACTTAACACATGCTGCGCATTATAAGTGGATTCATACCCACTTGAGTGTTAAGTTCTTTAAAAAAAAAGAAAAATGAACAATATTGTGAATAATCGGTTAGGCTGCGAAGTACTCGTATTATATTTGAATCTATAGCACTACTTCCAAATTAGTATGAGAATACAAGGTCTCTATGGAAATAGTCGGAAGACTGAATTGTTTGGGTTCCAGATCACAGTAATATCCCACGAAATGAGATCGCTGCGTTAAACGATGAGATGATAAGCAAGGAATCTGTGTTAGGACTCTATGGGGCACCGTACTTTTGATTGACAACTAAGGACTGAAACGAATAAAATTTGGAAACTTCAAAGTAAAAAAAAAAATATTTTATAATTCATGTAAATTTTTTTATTTGCTTTAAAACTCTGTTTTTATTAAATTCATTCACAATTACAAAAAATAAAAAAAATTATTTGGGTTCCCATTGTCCTTCATAAGGTTGGTGACAGTTACATCCGTGATCTTTTTGGACGCTCTTTTCCATTTAGCACTAAAATCTTTTACGTCTTTTGCACATTGCTCACTTTTCCTCAATTTAGCTTTGACCGATACCTTTCAATGGGACGGCACTGTGGAACATTGAGTGGGTTCATGTCTTTTGGGACAAAGTCGACATTTTTAGCAACAAGAAAGCTCAAGGTCGCATGAGCATAGTGAGCTGAAGCTAAATCTGGCCAAAATAATGTTGAACCCTCGCGTATGTTTAAGAAAGGAATCAACCGTTTTTTTTGGCACTCGTTAATGTACATTTCTCCGTTAATTGTTCCCGTTGTAATAAACGATGAGCTTCGGTGTCCACATTGGCAAATGGCCTGCCAAACGAGATATTTTGACCCGAATTTTTCCATCCCAATCGATGTTCTTCATTGCGGAAGAATCTCAGCTTCAAACGAGTTGTAAAACTGCGCACCTGGAAGAGCAATAAAGTCGGTTTCGTCATCAAAAACCAAGCACGCTTTCTGGTTGCCGATCAACTCGTATAGCTTTCGGGCTCGTGTTTTTATGACTTTGTTTTGCTTTTCAGTAACTTTTGGTATTTTTTGTTTTTTTTTTGTGTTTTTAGACCGTTATGTTTTTTAGATCTTTGTACCATTGTTTGGTTGGTATTAGATTTCCGAGCAACATCTCTGGATGACATAGTCCGGTTTTTTACGATGGTGCCCACAATTTTCCTGTCCAAATTTGTATCATGTGCTCCACTTTTAGCTCCACTTTTCTGTTTTCGCTTAACTGTCAACGTCTCCAAATATCGTTTAATAACAGAATCCACTGTACTGCGTGCTACGAGTATGTTTAAATTTTTTGCGATGAAATGGTTTGGGCGCGAAGTATTTTCGAGCCATTTGTCGATGATCATTTTACGGCGTTCCTCTTGACTCATATTTTATAAATATTTTAAACCGCACCGAACTAAAATCAATAACAAACTGAAACTAGAGAATATACAGGCTAATTTGGGTGCAAAATGGGATTGCAATTATTACGCATTGGAAGTATAGCCCGTATTAAAATTTACAGATTTTATTCGTATCAGTCCTTAAGTGTGCTAGGCTTTATAAGAGTCATAACACAACATGCCGTGGCAGTTGATATGAGAGTGGTGACGACACGGTAGAGCACTTCCGTTGTGCTAGTCCGGCCTACGCTTGCATCAGGCTAGAGCTACTGGCGCTGATGTAATGAGTGCTGGTATTGTAAATACTTTACCTCTGAAGCGTTTAATCATCTTTCTACAAAAGACTGAAGCAATTTCGGTAAGGGTACAGAAAAAATTCCCCAGTGCTATGTCTTCGAAATTGAGCCTTTTTCTAGCACGAACCTTTTTCGTAACACAACCATTAAGTAACTACGAACAAGAGGCATTCGCTCCTATAGTTATAGAAATGAAATCTTTAATTGACAACGAAATTTAGACTGAGATCTCCCAGGGGATGAATTATCCACACGTTTTTCGAATTAAATATTTAGCGACTTGGCGGATTGTATGATTTAAAGTGAGTCTGATAGCTGTAGGATTCCCACAGAGATATGAGATAGATTATCAGGTGTCAACATCTTGCAAGTAATGGAATGTTATGGGGAGCGTACCCTAAAGAGAGGTGCTGGGTAGCTTAATGTACCTGGCACATGGAGCGCGGCAAGGTATTTTATTTGTAGTTAGTAATGTGAGAAAATTGATTGGAATGCGGTGAACGAGTTATTAAGGTACTCGTATCTCAAAGGGACTGAGGATTACCGTCTGTTGTGCACAGATGTGCGAAAATAGCCATGCAGATTAAAAACTCGAAAATTCACGTCTGCAGCAAGTTGTTGTTTTGTCCATTACTGACAAGCACCTACTCTGGCTGAGCGATCTCGTAGCAGGTTTATCAAATGCGTTGGAATGACTTCCAAGCCACTAAATATGTATTGTACTTATGTTCATATCAGGTATCATTTCATTAGGAAAACTCGCAGCAACGTTGCATTCAAACTTGAGTATGCTTCGTTTGCAAGTTCAAGTAGTGGGCCCTGTTTCCGATAACTCGTCACTGGGTTTCTTTTTTAAGTTGTCATAATGCGTTTTCTAGTTCCTGGCTGAAACACTAATTTTATTTATTGACAGAATCAGATTGGTCGCTATGAAACGAATATTACTAATCGCCCTGCGATCACTTTGACTTTTCTTTTGCTCCCTGGTCTTCAGATTTCGGAACCCGATCACGCATACTGACTTTGACTAGTCTCACAGGATGGCAATTCGTCTAAGACTTATCTTAGGTATTAGAGTGCAGGAATTTGATTTCTCTTTATTTAGTCGGTTTTTACACGCACTGTGAAAAAAGTAATCAATCTAAGAAAATGTTAATAATTGTGTCTTTCGTATCGTCAGCAATAGTGATCAAAATAAACACTCATTTTCATTTCAAATATAATTGAGAGCTCCAATCATACTTTTAACAAATTGTGTACCGCAGTACCGACATGTAGTACAAAACTTAGAGTGATGGCAAATTTCTTATTCTTTTCATTTTTGTTTCCTTTTTTTTTCTTAATTAAATTGGATAACAGCCAAATTCCGCAGCCGCAGCATTAAGAAGATTTTTATTGATTTTATTCGTATCCTCTGAGTTTTGTAGTCACTTTGATATGCCCATGCTCACAGAGTTATTTTTACAATAGAAACATATCCGCGTATTCGTACTCGTATGTTGGCTAATAAAATGTGTGTACGGGCAATAGTAAGTCTCTTGTGTTGTCTCGTGGAAATCAAAGAGAGGAGAAGGAATTTTGAAATAATAAAAAAAAAATTGCTAATAAAAAAAATTGTTTACAAGTGCCGGTATAAACAAAGGCAGACATTCCTTAATTTTTTCGAATTGATTTTTTTTTAAAGAAAACATGAGTAGGTACATGAGTAAGGCAATTGATGAAAAAAGAAATAAAATAGCTCTTTCATCGCATTTAATTAGCATTTTGCTTATTGATTTTGGTACTTTTTTTTCTATACAAAACGTCTACTTTTTTTATAAACATTTTGACTGATTTTATTTACTACGACTTGAGATACGAGTAGGAGCATTCACAGCGCATCTAACACAATAAAGAATATTGTTTTCTTGCCAAGGCAACTACATTATGTGAAACCAGTGTATGATGCTATGATACTATTCCCTGAAAAGTACCTATTATGCCAATACCAAACATAGTCTTAGATTTTACAGGACGCAACAAAATAAATCCAGCTGCGTAACTATACCACTTTTTGCAACTTTTTGGTAGTTGATAGGTATTCAATAGTGTGATTCGTTTTAGCTCCTGGGTGGGCCACGGTTTCTAACTGGCCTATCTCTGTGTAAACATAAGAGATACAATCACGAAACTCTTACTTCTCTATGGATGTTGATGAAATGCAAAAAATATAAAATCTATCCAGGGTATGCACCAATGCTCCAGGAGAAGGAAGAGTGAATCTCCATTCTGGCTCAGTAGTTGAGTTGGTGTCAGTAAGCAGTCTACAGTAATTTTTGCTGAGGGCCAAGGGGAATGTCGATGACTTTCTCGAGACGTCGGAAGCCATTCGTTTAATCTTCCTCAATCCAGAAGAACAATGTTACTTTATTGTCAATGAAGGTTCTCATCATCCGTACGCGGACTAAAATGCTAAGAAAATCTTCTCTAATTTTTGTCTAACAATTCCAACGCCGATCTTATTTCCTATAATCCGAATGTGACTTAAGACCTAGGTTAGGCTCAATGTGTTTCTGACTGTAGAAATTGTTACAGGCTTGGATTATAGCTCAAGTTTAGCTTAGCTTCAGCACAAAATACTTGTAGTACCCTACCATTATGACTGCATATAGTGAAAGCTTGCTTGGTGAGATAGTTTTTTTCTTGTCTTCTTCGAACGGTGGAAGAATGAGAAACCTTTTCATAGATAGAAGATATCAATTTTGGGAAAACGACGAGTCTTTCTGCTTTTCGGTGTAGGCCGCGGTTTGAACTCAGTCCCTCTTTGATAGTAGTCGACGGACTACCCACTGCGCCACGCCACCACCAAACAACCAATACATTAGGTATAATTTCGCATATTATAGTTTGTAAGTCTGAAAGTCCCTCCATAGTGACTATCTCCATGTCTTACCAAAAGCACCCTTATACTACAAGAATATATTTTTAGCGCAGGTATTTGGCATGATATTATATGTAGATGGGTCACAGGAATGATGTTAACTTCTTATAGCATAGCTGGATATATGCCAGCGGTATCAGGCGACTTGAAGACATCAAAGAACACTGCAATGTATTGAACGTGTTTGCCTGTCAGCTTCAATCCTACTTCAATTCAATTTATGCTTTTATGTTGTTTGTTTTCTTACGAACTCGTTGCAGTTCTACTTAGTGTCATACTAGTGTCATACTAGTGGCATACTTTGCATGCAACTTTGTTGTTTTTTATGGGGTTGTACAGTCAAAATCACAGCATCAGGTTCTTCCAAACACGATTTGATCTACATTTTTAACCTACGAGTATCGTATTAAAATAAATGCAATTGAGAGTGGTATTATCAATATATTACCAACAGCTCAGCAAAGAGCTGCAATCTTAATCCCTTTTAACGACACTCACAAAAGACTATATGCTAACTGTCATACGTTTCTAAAATTGATAGGGTTGTAAAAGCGATCGATACGTGATGGACTACCAAATGCCATCTTTTCTAGGAGTGGTTCCATCCTAAGGGCAATGTTATTTTTATTTTATCAAATCTTACTTTCATATGTTTGCGAACGACATGCTATTTTTGTAGAGCTATCCACCCAGGATGACCTTCTCTGCAGTTGAAATGGCGGAAAAATAGCTCAGCTGGAACAGTATTCTTTGTATATGTATATGTAAATATGCAATAAGTACTCCGAAGTACCGAGCAGGTTTTTAAATACAAGTTTTGGCAACATTTTGAACGAATCAAAGTATTCAGATAACACTTACGTTGCGTACTGAAAATAACTATAAATACTGCAACCGATAGTTTTATTATTGAGGATCTGGACGAGATAACTTCCGCTTGATTGACTCAGATACCCAGTCATAAACGAAATTTACTGCATATTATAAATTTATAATACGAGTATATTTAAAATTATCTGCAAACATTCTATTACATTTTTTATGTATTAGCAAAAGATTTGGCATCACCTAGGATTATGACACACGATGTTCTTATTGGAATGTGAGTTAAGAATTGATAAGATATTTTGATTTCCTTAAATAAATAATAAAAGATCTGCAAACACAGAAACTATTATAGATTTTACGACCATAGATAAATTTTTTTATATATGTCACACGATACGCCCAGTCGCAGTCGTTATTTGAAAGCGGATCCACCGCTACCAGTATTCAACAGAAATGACAAAATTTAATGAAATAATCGTTCTTTACAATGGATACTCCAATCCAGATGTAGAAGAGACCAAATATATGCGTGCCAACTGTACATGCACTCTGGTAAAAGGCTGTGACGGCTACAATATCATCGTCGACACGATGACTCCTTGGGATGGAACGAAAATCTTAGAAGGTGAACTTTGATGCTTCAGAAGGCATCCCCTGACTTACAAAACATTTTCAGGGCTCTCTAGTCATTCAATCAAACCTGAAGATATCAATGCAGTCATATCAACTCATGGTCATTCCGATCACATAGGAAACAACAACCTTTTCCTCAACTCCGACTGGCACATCGTCGGTCAATGTGCCTCGAACAAAGACAAATATCTCCTGCATTATCCGTGGAGTGAGTTCAAATGCACTATAGTCGGGTAATACATGTTATAAAAATCACAAATTTCAGCTCCATTTGACCTGACACCCGACATTCAAGTGATTGCCACTCCAGGTCACACGCTATCCTGTGTCTCTGTTATTGTCCACAACACGAATCTTGGCAAAGAAGTCGCAATCTGCGGCGATCTTTTCGAGAAAAAAGAAGACATCAACCGACCAGAATTGTGGGTAGATGCCGGTAGTGAAAATCAACGTTCACAAGCTGAGAATCGTGCAAAAATCAGTGAATCCGCCGATTGGATTATACCCGGCCACGGTGAACCATTTCGAGTGACCGACGAAATAAGAAAAGAACTTCGCCGTCAATTTGAAAACATTTAACATTTAATTTAATATAAAATACGCATTCAGTCCTTAAGATTAGTGTGTGTAAAATTGCACAATGGTTTGTAACATTGCTTATGCTGGTGTGATGGTGATTGATTTATTTGTCTATAACGTGCGTAGTGTGAACACAATCGTTATCGCAGACTGTTTTGGCAATGCCGGTCATCTTTCGGCACAACTCTAGGTACTCGGTGCTTGAGGTTTTGGCTAAATTCTTGCGGCAACGGTCAGAGGCCTAGAAGTGAAAAAGGAATTGTCAGTCAACAAAAGGGCTAAATGCAAGGGGAAATCGGGTAAATTTGCTGATTTCATGTTCAGTGAAGATAGGTGCATAACCGAGCAACAACATGTAAGTTTGTAGTTCCGTTTGGATGAGAACTTTATACACACACTTACTTCCCTTTACCAGCAAATGCACCCTTTTCCTAGTCCCCTACTTACCTCTAAAGCCCAAGCCTTGGTCAACATCAATTCATGTTCAGCCGTAGGTAAATTCATATTGGCAGCCCTTGAAGCTCTCGACTGGGTCACAACGCTTGCGTAGATATCAATTGCAGCATCAGCTAGTCGTGTGAGAATGTACTGCTCGTTGACAATGTTCTTTCCGTATTTGATGAGCAAAGCTTCCACAGTCTGTCCGAACAAATCAATACACTCGGCAGTTTGTTTCGAATATGGCATCAGTTCTGGATAAACAAATTGACTGAGATCGGAGCCACCCAAACCGACAGAGCGAGCAGCCCTTCTTGAAGACTCCTTGAAGATCAAACCCAAATTCGCGGTTGGGTTCTTGAAAGCTCTTTGTAGTTCTTTCAGATGAGATCCAGCATACTGGATGCCAGTTAATGCCACAAACAATCGTAAAATGTCATTGGTGCCCTCAAAGATACGGAAAATTCTTAAATCTCGCATAATACGTTCCAGTCCGGTATCTTTCATGTATCCCATGCCACCTAGAACTTGTATCGCTTCATCGCACACAAACCATGCTGATTCTGAACCAAACACTTTCGAAATGGCTGCTTCCAAATGGTAGTCCTGGCTGCCTGAGTCCATATTCTGAGCAATTGTGTAGGCCATAGATTCGGTAGCGTACTGGAACATTGACATGCGTGCCAGTTTCTCTTGGATGCCTCCGAATTCTTTGATCTTCTTGCCGAATTGTAAGCGATTATTGGCATGTTCGGCGGCCTTCTTGATGCAGTGTTTCATTGTGCCGGAGAGAGTGGCTCCCATTCCGAAACGTCCATTGTTGAGGATGTTCATGGCGACTTTAAAACCTTGGCCCTCCCCGCCGAGAACGTTCTCAATCGGAATTTTAACATCCTCGAAGTAGACCTCGGCAGTATTCGAGCACTTGATGCCCATTTTTTTCTCTGGTGGACCGCTAGTGACTCCATTAAATCCTCTCTCCACAATGAACGCTGTCACCTGGAAAAAAAACAACAAATAAATATTTAAATTTAACTTTATCTTACTTCTCTAAGCTTACCTTATCCTTTTTCTCGCCAGTTTTTGGGTCGATCTGTTCGGTCTGTGCAAAGACAGTCATAATGTCGGCGATTCCTCCATTGGAAATCCAAATTTTCGAACCATTCAACACAAAATGCGTACCATCAGCACTCTTAACAGCTCTCGATCTGATGGAACCAGCATCAGATCCCGAACTGGGTTCTGTGAGTGCAAATGCAGCGTAGACTTGCTCACCAGCAACCTTGGGTAGGTACTTGTCCTTCTGTTCCTTTGTGCCGAAGAGAAGAATTCCCTTAAAGCCAATGCTTTGATGAGCGCCGATCGTAATTCCCAATCCCAAGTCGTAAGCACCAACAATTTCACACATACGGCCGTATTGTGTGTTACTCAATCCTAAACCGCCATACTCGCTGGGAACTTGAATGCCAAAGGCTCCCAGTTCCCATAGCTTACCCAGCGTGACATCGTCGATTTTGGAGTTTTCATCATTGCGCGCTGCATCATTTACTTCCTACAATAAAGAATAGCGTACCGTTAAAAAGGTATTGTGGTTACAAACGAACACCTTTCTTGGCAAGACTTACCAAGAAGAACCTCTCGAAAGGATCCGCTAAGCTGTTGGTGAACTCTTTTTGCTCGGCATTGAGAACATCTGGATATGGAAAGACTTGTGATGCTTCTACTTGTCCGCGGAAGATGTTCGCCATGAAGGACATATTTGGCCGATTCTTGGCACTGTCCGGTTCAGGAGACTTTTGCTTTGGCTGAGATTGAGCAGCTGAAGCTAGGCATCTACAAAACAGAAAAAAATGACCTTCGGTTGCAATTATTTCTATTTTCATATTTATTTCGTAATGAGTTTTTGTTTAGCGGTAAAATGATAACCCCATTACGTGGTGAGATAAGACAGCTAGTACTAAGACCTTGATTAGGTTTATGAACACTCTACTTTCGAAAACGTTTGCTACCAGACTAGATTGTGAGTTTAAGTGATTGAGGCGGAAGATTATTTGCTATGAAAGCAAAATTGTGTTAAGCATGGCGATTGGATTGGTGGATTTTACACATTCTAATCACTGAATGGACATACGCCCGTCTTTCCTTCAAGAAAGAGCTTCGGCCATACGTAGTTCAACTAAACTAACTAAGAAGAAGATTGTCGGCAAATTACACTCGCCGCCGGCTCAGATGTACAACGAATGTAGAAAGAATCCAAGTCCGAATTCTGCTTCAACCAATAAGCCTCCTCTCCAGGCAGCTAAATCGATTAGTAGATGGGTCAAGCTGCGCACAATAAAGTGGTGAAATGAACTTTTAATTTGTGTGCGTCACAGAAGATGAATTTTTCTTCTGATGTGTGTTTCTTCGGGGGTTAATTTGATAAACTTCCGAACTGGGGCGTTTCTGTTAACACGTTTTTTATGGCTCAGAAATCTAAGTCGTCGTATCAGTACTATTTCAAGTAGGTCCATGTGATTGTACAATTCACGTTTTCATTTTCTACTCCACTTGATCCAAAGATCACTTGAACTTTTTTTTCTTTCGAAACAACCAAGTGAATTGGATTTTAGAAAGCTTCATTAGCAAATTTAGGGTAAAATTCTGTACCAAAATCAATGTTCCAAACTCCATAGGAAGCATGTTAGCGAAGTTATCGACCTTCAGACTTTGTTTCTTTTTTCGTTTCGACATGCTTTTACTCGTGTTATTCCTTCTGTGACAGAATCTTTCAATTTCGTCTATCGCGCGTTTCTTGTGCTTTTTCTATGAAAGCTGATCGCTTGCCCTAGTTTTCTTTTACAACACAAATCAATAACAATGCACAAGTCGTCAGTGCATCTAACGAGTTTCTTTGTTTCCTTGTGGTTATCGGACGAAAGCCAGAAGGCACATACGCCACAAGTCGCATAGGATTTTTGAGATGTTGGGAGGAAGTTAAATCAATCGTTTCTGATTAATATTCAAGACAAGGGAAGCAACACACACAAAACAACACAACAGCTGCTCACATATCTGGCCGTTCCTATTCACACGATGAGCCATATCCTCTTCGAACCACGCCACTGAACTCCAACTATACGAAAAAGGTATGGCTCTGGCATTGCTGCAGACCTTTCATACTGTTTTTTGATAGTTTCCACTTGGTGATCGCCAAGGTTTGCATAACACTGAATACAAGAACGATAATCCAAACAGCGTCACTTACACATCCTCACTCATCAGCCGCCTGCCGGCGGCTCACGGCTTCTCCAGCCATTTTTAAGCATGGAATGGAATCTGTTCTGCTTACTAACGAGGGGCTTCTGCGGGACACGGAAGACTTTTTTCGTAAAGGACCTTTACTTGGTATTAATGTTTCTACTCCTCGAAGTGATAGGATTGGAAAAATAAACATCTTTGGCAGCAATCGAAAACAAGATGCAACACGATATCACGCCTGGAAATTGTCTTTGCTACACGTGGAATATCACTTCAGCTAGCGCACGGCTTCCCCACCTCAATATTTACAAAGGAACACATGACGGCCACGTGGTTAAGCAAAACACTCCTCCAGTAGCATACGGCCATCCTAGTTAGAAACGACATCAGACCACTTGCAGCCAAGGTAGTTTCTTCGGATATCTCAGACCCCACAACAAAGCAGAAATACTAGGAGGAGATTCAACAATTGCCATTGCATCTCTTTGTCATTTAAAACCTGGGTCAAGCGCTGATGGTCAGTAGCAACGACGCCAATAAGTCGCCAAAAAACAAAACTGGGTTACAGCCGCGAAACAACTCGCCTATGAACCGGCGCTGTATAGAAACCAAAGTGGCTTAGTCTCTCTTCGAGCTGATGGGAAGAACAAGATGGAAAAAAAAGGTGAGAAGTGAAATTGAGGAAGTGGAGAGGTGTTTCTCTAGGAACGACGTTCTGAAGCTAAAATTAGTGTGTGGGCCATCAAGCCTTGAACTGAAACAGGCAGACATGAGCAAAGAAATTTAGTAAATCATAGTCGGTGGTAGAGATATGGAAAAAACCACTTCTGCGCACTGTTCAATGGCGGGGACGACCCAAACTCCACTGTGAGGCAGAACGACGAAATATTGAGCTTAGAAGAGGAAAGCCAAGCTTTCCATTTCTCCACCACATTACAGTACAGGTAGCAATAAACTTAAATAAAACAAGGCTGCTGGGCTGGGCTAGCCATATGACAGGAACTACAGAAATGAGCTACACAGAACCATTCCTCGTAAGATTGCACAGAATATCGATTCGCTAAAGACGGAAAGATGGAAGCTATCGAGGCATCTGATGTCAAAAAAAGATTTCGACAAAGTGATGCGCTGTTATGTGACTTTCTTAAGATCACACTTGAAAAAATTCTGTGAAACTTTCAAGCCAACGGAAGAGGCGCAATTTCCCAAAAAAAATTGTGCAACTACTTGCTAACGCTGATGACATTGGTACTCGTATCATTGACAGAAAGTAGCGAGCGGTCACTGATATGTTTGCAAGTATTGATACAGAAGGGACAAAAATTAGTTTGACAGTGAATGAGGCCAAATCCAAGTACATCCTGAAAGGATGAACGAATCCTTCAGTATGTCTCAATGGATGGCAATAAATTTGAGGTAGTTAAGGATCGGTTTCCTTATTTACTCCGATAATGACACCTCATCAGAAATCGAGCGTTCTACGAAGGCAATTGACTAATAAGGCCTCATCAAGACGACTCTATAAATGTAAGTACCTAACCGCTCCAGCCCCGCTCTTTGGAACGACGTTAGTGAAACTAAGATTCTCCGATTGATTTTTGTTGTCGTTTGGTTGGACAGGCTTCAGACGATATATAACAGCCAACTCTATGATCTAAGACATTAAAATGGAGGCAGTCAGAAAGTAGCGTATCGTGGCTGAGATGGTTAAAATACGTAGAACGAATGCATACTTGAACCAACAAGTGTTTGATTCCTACAATGCAGTGGAAACGAGTGGCACCATCTTGGATTGCGGAACTGGAGGCAGTTGGCTAAAGACTACGCTAACTGTGTTTTGAGCCCTCTAAATATTTAAGTAAGTAAGCGGCAAGCAGGCCCTTACATATATGTTATTAACCAAAATTACAACTGCGATCGGATTTAAGCGAACCAGTTATATCTCCGTTAAAGTTCTTGCAGACAACAAACTGCATAAATTCATACTAGTCGTAACGGCACATGTGGGCAAAACATATATTTAAACAACATTGTATGCCAATCATGTCGACTCAAATGCTATCACAAATTCAAGTAAATACGTTAATCAATTCCACAGTGAACTGAAAAGTCCCACAAACCGGTCGACTTCCTATTATTTGCACAACTCAACATTTGCGCTGCTGATTACTTTAGCCCGACGACAACAATCGAATCGAGTAAACACAATTTGGACTTTGCACTGCATCGTCATCGCTATATAATTATTTTGTTGGATTCAGGAAAACACTGCTTTCAAATCAGCTCTGTAATCCTTCCCGGTATCGCAAGAAATTCCACATAACTCATGTTATTCCAAGATATGCTTGAATTGTAATCAAGTTTTCCACCAATGACTCAAGCAATTTTCCCCCCACTACTCTTGATTATCTCAACGAAGTTCTAATTGATCGTGGTTGTGCCACATTACTTTTCAAGGTTGCCACCAATGGAACATTGAAAAAGTAAAATATTCGTATTCGTATTTGTCCGCAGTCGTAACGCAACACACCTCCAAATGTAAAATTGGTCGTCTCTTGACATTGCCACAAGGTATCACTATCCGCCACAGATGTTAAATGTGTGGTGTGTACTCGTACTTCGACTATGTAGATTCTGCGGTCAAAAATAGGTTTGTAAAACCGCTCTGACGTACTCGTACGTACCAACAACGCTTGGCGCTTGCGGTTTTTCTAATTCGCAACAATTTTATATCAACCATTCGTCTGGCCGAGTCAGCGGACTTTGTACCCCCATTGTCGGGTGTGTTATTCTTACTGCGAGAAAGCGAATTCCATCCATCCAAAGTTTCACTGAGTAGTTGCTGAACTGGCTTCTAATCTAATCTTGGTGTAAGGGGTATGTGTTTCTGATTGTAGTCGCCTTGTCATGGTTTCTTATCGTTTTTTGGCTGTTACTGTTTGCCACCAATAAACCGGATTCCTGAGTTTTATGTAAATCTAATTCGTTGGATTTTGTTTTTAATTTTTTTCGGCAAATTGTTGATGACTTGCTGTTCAGGGTACAAAGTTCGACAGAAAACGAACATCTTGATCTATTTATACGTCTCAAGGACAATTTCAATAACAAATTAAACAACTCGAAGGGGGAGAATCAAATAATTTTTGGTTTTGTCAACAATATTCTTACCTTCGCAGCTCGTTTTTGGAGAGATTTTTCGTAGATTGCACTAGTGTAGTACCCAGACGGAACATTTCCAAGCTTTGTAGACTTGTTTGAGAATAAAATAAGAAGCACTTGGTTGTGAAATCACAAGAATTATTACAATAACTTTTTGATATTTATTGGAGCGGGAGAGACGAACTTTCTTTATTTCTATTTTAACAGAGACGAACTCGACGATAAACGAATGACGAATGCGGTTGTTAAGTGCGCTCCGACAGTTTTTCTACTTTTCCCTTTTGATGGGGGCTCTAGTGTTGTCTCTGTTTCTCATTGGGAAATGTCAAATGAGAATTTGCTGTGCGTTGGTTAGCACAATAGGGGAGTGGTGTGTAGGTTGGATCATTTGAATTTTAGTTTTGACATTTAGCGCTGAAGGGGCAAACTCACGACTAATATAGGGGGATTTGACAATTGGTACTCGGTAAAGTGCTTTTAGCGCCCCTTGGTGGCGTTTTTTTTCCTACACTCCTAAATTGATTTTTAACAGCTCGTTGTCGGGAGTTGTCATGGGTAAAGTTTAATTTCGGTGTGGAACAAAATAAATTAATTTGTTAAAGAATTCATTTTTGTCTGATAAGTATAAAGTTAAGTGAGTTTTGAAATAAGTGCCTGTGAAGTGTTTAGATGGGTGAGTTTAAATAGAATCATGTTTTATTTAATGTAAACAAAGCACTTGTGAAACACGAAAAAATTGTTGTGTTTATATTTTTAAATATTTAGTGGATACTGTGTAATATAAAGTTTTATTTTGTTAACATACGGTTAAACAAATCAATAGAGACAGTATGTATGCATTGTATACATTTGTTTGCCTCTTTTTAACCACGATTCGATTTAAACTAAGCCATCTAAAATCTTTAGAAGCACTTATTTCAGAACTTACGTTGACATTTTAATCCAACACGTATTTAAAAATAACAATTTCTTGAAACAATTTATTTATCTTATTCCGTACCGAATTTTAACTTGCTCTACAAATTTGTTGCAACCAACGAACTGTCCATTTTAAATTGCTCGACATTTTGTTCAAAAATATACTATCATCGATCATCAGCAACGTCGTAATTTTGCAAATTAGATGTTGAAAATGTCTGATCAAGAATTGAAATTCAAGATGAAGTATGTACATCTTCAAGACAAAGCTAAGTGGCCGCATTTCGGGCTTAGAAAGTCCAAGAATGATTGTGGAGAAACCTCTCTATCTGCAATGTGTTTCTCTTTGGCGAGGACCTTGGATATTGGACGTTACTTCTAAGAAAATGAAGCGAGTGGAGCTGCTACCGTGAATGGATTGCGCTATCGGACCATGAACATTGAATTTGCTTGCCCGAAACTTGAAGGCAACCGATGTGACCAACAAGACGGCGCTACGAGTACATGTCACATAAGTGGGGAAACCACTATTCTTTTTCAGGAAATGTTCCCTGACAGAATCATTTCTCAAAATGGTGATCAAAATTGACTGCGGAGATCATGCGGTTTAAAATACTGCGACTTCTTTGGGGCCATGTGAAAGAGCGGATTTAGGACATTATTGGTTCATTATTAATAGCAATCCTTCTATCGACTAAAATAAAAATGAAATGTTATTTCATAAAAAGTACGTATTTTATAATAGAATAACTGGTTTCCCTAGCGTATGTATCTTGTTATATATTTGGTAATATTTGTCTTTTATTGCTACTCAGTATTTTAATTTATGTTAAGAATGCACCTGGTATTTTTGGATTTTCTGGATTTTTCCATTGTTTAATACCACCGGCATATTGACGTATCCAATTTGCCAGTTCTAATGACACTTTTTTTGGATCAATAATTTTTTATCCGATCAAGAAGTAAATAATTTCTGAACGCTACCTTTTTTTCATGTCATCTTTGACATTTGTGAAGTAGACACATGTACAGTTTTAACTACAGATAGTTACACGTTAGAAAGTTATTCAAACTTATTATGAAAATGCTCGATTTTCAAACAATACATATCGTAAGATTTGTGATTTTTTGGTTGTAAATAATCGTCCAAATGAGTCAACAATTCAATGAGTAGGGAAATATTTTGAAGAAACTGGCTCTGTCGAGGATCGGAAAAAGTCTGGTAGACCATAAAGTTTCCGCTCTACTGAGAACATTAATGCTGTAGCACGAAGTCTCGCTGAAGAACCTTCAACATCGATATCACGAAGGTCTCAGGCATAAGGCATTCATCGATTGACTGTTTGGTGTATCTTAAATAAGGATTTGTGTTTGCATCCTTACAAAATCCAATTAACAGAAGAAATGAAGCTATCAGATCATAATCAACGCAGAACTTTCGTCAATTGGTTGTTAGAACATGATGGTGGCTTTTGACGCAAATTCACCTTTAGTGATGGAGCTCATTTTACATCAACAAACAAAATTGTCACATCTGGGGAAAAGAAAATCCTCGAATAATTGTACAAAAATGTAATGTTTGGTGAGGTTTTTGGGCTGGTCCATTTTTCTTCGAAGATGCAAATGAAAGAGCTGTTATTGTTAATGGAGAGAACTATAGACAAATGATTAAAGATTTGTTGTGGCCTCAAATTAAAGAAATAGACACAGGCGATCTTTATTTTCAACAGGATGGAGCTACGAGTCACACAAGACGTGCAAGCATTTAGCTATTGCGGTCTAAGTTTCCAGGTCGATTAATTTCGTATACTATTTGCCCCAGCCCGTCCCTAATAACGGCGAATATTCTCTCTCCTCCTACAGACCCAATAATCGACAATACGGTTTTCGTAGCAACTGGTCCACTGGTGGTTTGATGGCATGCCTCACTGAAAAGTGGAATCAAAGCGTACATCAATCTGGCAAAAGCACGATAGTTGCATTTGATATTTCTAAGGCATTGTACAGAGTTTTGCATCGGGCTCTTTTATCGAAAATGGGTGCATTGGGGATTGACGAATTTCTTCGGAACATTCAATTGAAGTTACCTTGGATGGTTTCAAATTCGATATTCACAAAATAAATGCTAGAGTGCCCCAGCGTTCCATTCTGTCTCGGATACTTTTTAGTTTTCATCAATGGTCTCTTGTCTGCTATTTCTAATCCAATATATTCCTTTGCTGATGCACATCCCTGCTCTTCGGCTGGAGAACAGGAACGGCAGCGTATGCTAAGCTCATTCAATTCTGATATAAACAGCATTATTAAATGGGAAACCACCAACAGAGTGTAATTCAATGCTTCCAAAACACAATGCTGTTTCCTGTCGTTAAAGAGAAATTTAAAACGTTCCATTCTCCGGATGTGTCAATGAGAACTTATGTTGGAATGACCACATATTCGATGTCGCAAATACTTTTCCATCTTTGATCTGGTCTCAATATATGTACATATATGTATATAAAGCATTTATCACCCCAATTGTATGCCCCCAAGGCCTCTCTGCATTTGACACGCTTGAATACAGAAATACCGTCTCTTGCCTTACGTTGTTCTATCGCTATTTTCACCACCAGTACTCCACTGAAATTGCCAAACACCCGTCTCGGTATGAATGCTCATTAGTATACCCACCTCGGACGTACTCTGAAATATCGTAATTCGTTGCTAAGCCGTGGCTTATCATTTATGCTGCTCAATATCAGACAAATTTAAAAACATGTAGGGACCATTTCTGAAAAGCCATTCACAATCTTGTTTCCAAAAGTGTAGTTTGAGAAAAATGTGTCTGTATTACGATATTTTCAGTGGCGTATTATTTCGCGCAGTTACGACTTCAATTAGACTTAATTTTCACACTACCGAGTATTTTATTTGGCCCTATATTTGGCAACGATCTAGCTACCAATCTCCCAACTGAAAATAAAAGAAAGTCATGGCATAACAGCTGAAGTTTTACGAAAAGTGATGAAAGGGCAAACATCTTCGAAGCAGTATATGATCAGCATTTGCATGATGCAATCTTTCACTTTGAAGCCAATGAAATTTCCGGTTTATAAATAAAATATAATTTTAAATATAATTTAGTTTTCTCATCATCTTGGATTTGTTATCATTTTAAGAGACTTTAAGAAGAAAAATCCTTTTCGATCTACGAGTACTTACAAACAATCATTGGTATTAAAAAATCAAAATCCGTTGCAAACTGCATGCACCTGTCCAGCATTCCCAAAGGAATAAAAGTTCTATAAACCCGCTCTAGCATAACGATTTGCACTATATCAAATGACAATTATGCAGATCACACATCCTACATGAACAATGTCAAAAAAAAAAAAAAAGCACTAACCCTTTACCAAACAAAAGAAAAATATTTGAAAAATGTTTCATCGTTTACACCATGCTCCAGATTTCAACCCCTTCGGAATCTGTGAGACACCAACCGACTTATACTGTACGTACTCGTACTTCACGGAAATTGAGTGCAACCCTTTCGGAAAGGTTTTTTTATTTTATTAAGTCTGACATAATTGTGGTCATACGGTTGTTAGTTGTTAGATTCATTAACTGTTTTGTCAACCCTTTATCCAAGGACATAAAAAACCATATGCAAAAGAGGAAAGGTCTTCGATGTTACAAATTTTTGGGAAACTGAAAAAAAATAAATTTTTGGATAGCACATTTTTTGTGTAGCAGAAAACATTTGGTAAAATATGCCTCCTTCCTGTTACGCTTTTGTGCATTACTACGAGTACAACTCTTTGGGATAGATCATGCTGTCGTCTTTAAAAAAAAAAGAAACCTTTAGTTTTGTCTTTTAGTTTTAGAGGGTCGTACATCTTTTTCTTTACATTATCCATTTGTCGTTGAGTGTACTGCAAAAGAACTGAAAATAATAGCGTAAACTTGGATATTGCAGTCTGTTTAAGAAAAGACGACAACGACATGGGTGCGGTTTAAGATCTTTTTAGGATGAACACTCGCGTTTGCGCGTTCGCCAATCAAAGTAACTTCCTTAAAACAAGCGCTCGCATTCGGAATGGATGTCATCTGTCATCTACGGTTGTGAAAAACACGAAAAGACGAAATTTCTACGGGTTGAAAATCGACGTTCTTATTGAATTTTATAGGAATAAGTACAGCGTCTATAGAAAGCTTAAGAAAATGGTCACGCTCATAAAATTGTGACCGCAGCAAGTACGTCACGAAATGTAGGAAGACGATCGACAAGAACACAAGGTCTCTAGGATTCGTAATGCACCCGTAAACGCGACGAAAAATCAGATCGAGGAGCAACAAAATAAGCCTCCTGCCCCGAAAAAGATCCAAATAAATTCGCTGAAGAAAACAAACGGAAACAAAATTATAGACTTGCATAATCAAACAGGCAAGGCAAGTACGTTCAAATCTAAACCCAACCATGAAGATAAATTGGCACAAACTGCGTGAAGGTAGCCAAGAAAAATCTGACCACAGATACTAAAAAGCCACCTCGTCCAGATGCGATAGCTATCAGCAAGATCAGAGATTAATAACCTGCTAACAGGCTTCAGAAACCAAACGCGCATCTTCCACTTAAAGAAGTAGGGATAAATGTAAGCCGAATACTAAAAGCTGCAAACGGAGTTCTCTTAATCTTGAAAGACAAATCTGAGAATCCAACAGAAGCGGGAGAAAACGGCAACGTTTGGTCCATAACGCTAGAGGTCTTGCAGGAATTCACGAATATCGACAAAGTGACTTACTTTATTTTGGTTGGATGACAGCGGAATTTCTGCATACCATTTTCATTAAATTTTTGAAATTTTAATACACGCAATTTAGAAAAATAACAACTTTTACAATAATTACTTTATTGTATTTTAAAAAGGATTCAGAAAGGAAGTCTTTAATTTTTTTTCTTTCTGTATTTAAATTCGTTAAATTCCTTGAATTTTTATTCATTCAAAATTTAAATAACTAACAGTTCTGCTTTTAATGGCTTCTTAAAAAATGTTTCTTATTGAAGGAAGAAGAGGAACAGCTCTGTAGTTGTAGATGTCATCAACGGGTCATTTTTTTTGAACATCTATGACATTTCAGGGCTTCTGGACAAATGCCATCGAAAATGCTTTGATTAAAAATATGTGCCAGAATGTGCCAATAAAGTATACACAATATTTTTAAGCAAAACATTTGAAATGCCATCAACTCCATAGTAGGATGAGTTTTTTAAGTCGTTAAAGCTCTAATGCAGTTACTGGTTCAAAGGAAAAAGTGCCTATTTGGGAAACATCCTGTCGAGTACAGCTACAGGTTGAATCCGTTGAAATTAAAACGTTTGGTTGCAAATTGTTGGCAATTAACGTAAAATAGTTGTTGAAGGCGTCAGCAACAGTTTGTTTACCTGTGAAAACAGAACCATTCACACGAAAGGATACGAGGTTTTTAGAGTTTGGGGGTTTATTCAAATTTTTGTTAACTACCTTCCATTCCTTTTTTAAATTACCCTTAGCCATCCTAAGTCTAGCCCTGTATACTTTTATTTCTTGTTGTAGGAAAGTTGACACTTGTATTGCTTTTGCTTGCTTTGCTTTTACACTGAACTCTTAGTTTATTCTTTTTGTTTACTCTATGAATTAGGCTATTTGTCATCCAGGGCTTAAGTTTTTTTATTTGACTTCTTTTTAGTTACCGAGTAACTGCAGTCATTTACGTTCTTTGTGAGGGTAGCCAAAAATAAATCGTATGCATTAAGGGGTTAGGCCACTGTAGAATTTTCAAAAAATCGATTTCAATGGTCCCTTACGACCTAAAAAATGATATCTCAAAATATTATGATCGGAAAATATCTCGAAGTAGTTGTTTTTTAGGTAGGCAGCAAGTTTAACTTAAAATTTTAAACGCGTTTCTCTCAAAACTGCATTTCTCAGGTTGGTCGCACCCATAACTTGAACAATTTTCAACCAATTCACTTTAAATTTTAAGTAGATCTTTAAAAATATATTGTCTAAATAAGTAGGTAGGATTTTTTTTTTTTTTAAATGCCATAGTTCATTTGTTATTAACAATTTTCTGGCGATTTTTCTGCGAATTTGGCTATTTTGACTTTGGAAGTGCGCCATTCGGCCAAAAATCAATATATCAAAAAAATCCTAGCTGTTGTTATGTACAATAAAACAAGTCAATCAGGCAGGCACCAGTGCACTGGTTCTTGCCTTTGTTTCATTGGATATCAGAAACCAGTTTAGACGGGGCATGATGTCATTCATGCCGAGTTGATTATCCGGAACTATATTATGTGTGTCATCAACCCACTTAATCAGGACTCTGTTGATCACCTTCTCGAAAACGCTACTGATATTTGGAAGAAGACTGAACGACCGGAGATTCGCCGGATTGGATGTGTTTTTATCCCTTTTAGGGATAGGCTGTACCACCGCAGTTTTCCAATGCGCTGGATAATGGGCATAATTCCTTGCATTATTAAACAGGGTGGTATAAATGTCCACTACTTCTAGCAGGAGATGTCGAAGCACAAAGTTCGGTATTCCATCGTTTCCCACTGATTTCTTACTTCTAAGTGATTCGAAGATCTTTGGAGCTCTAACTTCGAGATGCACGGGGGTAGTACCCCATCGTCGGCAATGACATTATTTGCAGTTCACTATTTCATTTCGAAGGTAGAAATTGTCCACAAGGACTCGATTTTCCAGGTTATGGTTCAGGTCAATGATGTCGAAATACCTTTGAATCAATTCTTCAAATTGGTTTCACTGGTAACAGTTATATCGGTGCTGAGACCGCAATGTTCACTGTTATACACGAAAGTTTGTAGTATGTTGGTTAGTGAATGTTAGTTTTCCAATCAGCCTCAGTAATGCACATTCTGTAACTTTACCGCTTCTGTAGCCAAATTGAGAGACACTGAATAAATGATTCCTATCTGTGTAATAAAAATGATGTAAAAAAAAAACAGATATGAAGAAAACTGGAAACAAGCCCATTAAGCTTAAAGAATGGGAAATTATCTTTCTCGATATTCTCAACGTCGGTGAAAATCCAACGATCACTTGTATTCCTGGTAAGTTTTGAAATAAAAACTATACACGACTTTTAATAATATGCGTTTTATAAAGGTGGCTTATCTGTCGGGGCAGATTATGCCAACCAAGGTCTGGCGGAAGAAGATACATCGAACAGCACAATAATATCTAAAAACGCTGCATCAACAGAAGAGACAGAAGGAGTTCCAGCAAAAGAAAAAAGACGGAAGTTCAACGAAACAGAAGAAACAAAAAGTCTTACAAATGATGAGCTTCAGCGTTTGGTATTGTTGGAGCAATTAAAACTCATTCGGATGCAGCCAGAGGGGATTGAAAGAAGGACACATAGCGACAATGAAGAACGAGGATCTCACTCTTATCATACCTCCACCAACATTGTAAAAAGTGGAAGCAAATTTTATTTTTTGGAAAATTAATTTTTTGTTCAAGTATATATAAAAAAGAAAACAAATCATTTGAATAATTAAAAATACATATCTATAAATTAAAATTATTGTGTATTATTTCAGCAATTTCCATTCTTTTTATTTGGCCTAATCTTCGAATTTGAAGAGAGCTGTTAGAAATAAGTTCCTTTCACCAAGAAATCTATTATTTTCTGTTTCTTGAAATGGTTGAAAATTATCGTTGTCCTTTAAATATTTTGCAACGTTGTGCAAGACAAAGCATGCTACAATTAAATTTGGAACATTTTCCAAATTTAGACGTACGTAGTTTTTTAGTATTGGAAATCTCTTTTTCAACTGCCCGAAACATCTTGCAATAGCAACTCTCTCTTTAGTGTGGAGTTTATTAAATGCTTTTTCTTGGTTTGTCGTTGCATTATTAAAAGGTGTCATAAGCCACGGTGTAATTCCATAGCCCTCATCTCCGAGTAAAACAACGTCAGTTGGATTCCACGGCGCTATTTCTCTAAATTTTGGAATCATGGACTGACCCTGTCCACCGAGAATCAACACTGGTAAAATATTCCATCCCATTGCACAAGGTACGTGCAATTTATGGAAGCATAACCTTTTCGGTTTATGTATTCTTCTGGATGGGAATGGGGCTGCAAAATTTCCACATGAGTACATTCTAAGGCTCCTATGCATGTAGGGAAACGATATGTGCTACTCCATTCTTGTTTCGCTCTTAACTGTTCCTCATAGTTCGATGGAAATTTTATCCAATTTGATGCCTTATCTTTAATGAGTCCTGCAACACCGTTAACTGTTCGAGAGACAGTACTCTGGTGCACGCCTATATCCTCACTAACACCAGTTAGAAATCCAGGATCTCCAATGTACCGCAAAAAAATCCGCATCTTTTCGAGATGGGTAGTAACACCTCCCCTTGTTTCAGTTTGAAAACCTTTAAAAATAATAATAATAATAATAAAAATTATAATAAATCAAATTAATTCTAAGATTTACCTATGAAATGTTCACTTAACCACTGTACATTTTCTCGTTCAAAGCGATAAAGTTGCTTGAAATTTGAGTCAGTCCCCAATGTTCGTTCCATATATACTTTTGTGGAGTTAACACGTATATACTCTGCCATTCTGATTAGAATATACAATTTTCTTTTACGACCTTACTCGCTTTAAACTCGATCTGTGACTAAAGTCTCTTGGTATTGCACCTTACAAAACTACCAAAAGTAAGCAAAAGTAAATGCTATAGAATTTTCTACTTGGTCGATAGCAATTTCAAAAATTTGTAGTATTTACTGCAGAAAAAAAGTAAAAACAGGATTTACTACAAAAATTCATCCAGAAAGGATTATGCTTTTACTTGAAGCAAATACTTAATTTTTAGTATTTACTTCATGTTTATGCATACCACTAATTGTGTAGTAAAGTTTAATTTAACCTTTTTCTTTCTTTCTCTTTCTTTTTTCATTGATTTCCATTTTATTTAAAAAATAAATAGAAAAATAAAAAAGGACAGCACATGGAGGGAGTACTTCCTTCCGTTACGCTTTTCAGCGTTGCGATTTCTACCAGTTAGGTCCCTGCCGCAAGCCGCGTAAAGGAACTGCGTTCCGAAAAAAATTAGTGACTCATCATAATTCAAAATTTACAGGAGCTGTTGGTACGGCCTTAGACCCTTCTAAAAAAGAGAGAGAGGTCATCTGAGAAACGCTTGTTTTAGAGTCAATTATATATACAATAAACTTCTACCCTGGTAAACACGATTTATTTTATGTTTTTCTGAAAAAAAAAAAATCACAGAAAGTCTATTTTTACGGCCTTTACAGTGACCTAACCCCTTAAACGGATATGGTTCCACGTAGGTATCCTGCCAAGACTCAAAATGCAGCAAAGATTTGAGCTTAGGTAAATGGATTTTTTAATAGCTTTATTTTTACAGAAGGCAACTATTGAGCCGGGCATACGAGTACAGTGGTCGGAGATGTCGTAGTCAAAAACAGACGGGACTCCTTAGTTAGTTATTAAAAAAACTGCCTGAATCATAATTACTCATATTTCGAACTAAACATTCAAAATCTAAGGGTAAATCTCTTGAATGTGCTTTGGTTTTACAACCCGAATCTGTTTCAACCCCTATCCCAAATTCACATAATATGAAGTCCTTTATTAACCCCTTCTTCATTCTGTTATGTGTGTATCTGTACCCATATCATGCAAATTAATTACATTATCATCCCACGATTGTTACAGAAGGTGTTCTGTAAATCGCCACATGTGAAATTGAACGAAAAGAAGGAAAACCAACCAAACTCTGAAGAAAGGAGAAACTCGTTTCAAGGGATTTTTTATAGCTGTGTATTCAATTCTTACAAGTATACATTTTTAAATATAGATTGCTAGTGCAGCACATGTTGGTTTTCACAGTGCAATCAATGCCACATTGCCGGGATATTCCATGTACGGTACAGCGACGATGCTCAAATCCGGAATTTCTCGACGGAAAATATGGAAAATCACTTGCGAATGGAAGTGGACTTTATGGCGGGGTTTTGTTCTTGATAAGCACGTGTGTAGAATAATTCGCTGCCACTAAACACTTTGTCATTTTGCCGCGCAGTATAAGTACGAGCACAGTGGATGTGGGAAAAAGTATAAAAAAAAAATAAAAATTGAGATATTAAAGTAAGCAAGCACAGTTTACCACGTGCTACAAGACTTTGCAAAGTTTTTCTCGAAACTTAATTATCACAGTGAATACAGCTTGATGCTGTGAAGGTTGGACGTTTCATTAATAGTGCAAAGCTATCCAGTTTTTGTTTAACTGGACAACCGCTGTTATGTTACATACGATTCCAAATGTATTTACATAAGTTTAATACATACTTATGTACATAAGTTAAGGAGTAAACGCAATCATTTTCTTTCTGGAAATTTTAAAAAACGACTATAGTTATCCACAATTGTTCCTTTTTTTATATAGGATATGTCAGGATTCCGATCTTGAAAACGTTCTGAATAAACACTTGATCGAGCCTGATATAAAAAATATTTAAGTCTTAGCTAAGACAACCGCAAGAGCCGGGTCCTAAAGAATAGTTATGTACCACCTTGATCAAAAATTTTCCGGAATTTATTCAGAAAATTAGAAATACAAGTTCATTCATCTAAATCTATATTGTCCCCTTCAAAGTAATCCCCATCGACTGCAACACACTTATGCCAGCGCTTGATCCAATCGTCGAAACATTCTTTATATTCGGTTTTCGGTATGTCCATCAGTGCTTCCTGCGATTTTCCATTACTTCCTCTCGGCTGCTGAAACGCGTTCCCCGTAGTGCTTTTTTAACTCGATTGGACAGAAAGAAGCCACAGGGAGCCAAATCAGGTGAATTCGGTGGCTGTTGGATGGTATTTGTTACATTTTTCGTCAAAAAATTACGAATAATGATGGCACTGTGAGACGGTGCGTTATCATGGTGCAAAATCCACGAGTTTTCTGCCCACAATTCTGGTCTCTTTCGGCGAATCACTTCACGCAAACGTCTTATAACGCCCAAATATTGGGTCTATAACTTAATTCGTGCTAAGAGATGGCGTAACTTGTATTATTCCATTGGAACATGCGTTGGAAGGCTACTGTCATTGTACGTCATTTCAGTATATGTCATTCATTTGAAGCGTAAACAACAATAATTTGTTTTCACTCAAATATGTCGAACCTTGTGCCTGAAAAAGTGTTTTTGTAGAGAGTTCTTCTTCATGAAGAAAACTGCTGCCGAAAGTCATCGTATTTTGGTGGAAGTTTATGGTGAACATGCGCTAGCTGAGCGAATGTGCCAAAAGTGGTTTGCACGATTTAAAAGTGGTGATTTTGGCTTGGAAGACGATGAACGTCCTGGGCAGCCCAAAAAGTTTGAAGATGAAGAACTGGAAGCATTACTCTATGAAGATTGTTGCCAAACACAGGAAGAGCTCGCAGAATTTTTGGGTGTCACTCAAGCAGCCATTTCAAAACGTTTAAAAGCAGCTGGATATATTCAAAAGCAAGGAATTTGGGTTCCACATGAACTCAAGCCGAAAGACGTCGAAAGGCGGTTTTGCATGTCCGAAATGCTGCTGGAACGCCACAAAAGGAAGTCATTTTTGCATCGGATTGTTACTGGTGATGAAAAATGGATCCATTACGACAACCCCAAGCGCAAAAAATCATATGTGAAACCCGGCCAACCAGCCAAATCAACGGCAAAGCCGAATATCCATGGCGCGAAGGTAATGCTCTGTATTTGGTGGGATCAGATGGGTGTGCTGTATTATGAGCTACTAAAACCGGGTGAAACCATCAATGGACAACGCTACCGAACACAATTAATCCGTTTGAAGAGAGCAGTGGCCGAAAAACGCCCGGAATATGCGACCAGACACGAGGCAATAATTTTCCATCATGACAACGCTCGGCCCCATGTTGCTATTCCGGTTAAGAACTATTTGGAAAACAGTGGATGGGCAGTCTTACCCCACCCGCCTTATAGCCCAGACCTTGCCCCTTCTGACTACCATTTGTTCCGGTCGATGCAGAACGCCCTCACTGAAAAACGGGTCACATCAGAGCAGAATATCAAAAATTGGCGTGATTCATTCTTGGCTGCCAAGCCGGCGCTGTTCTTTTGGGATGAGATCCACAAATTGCCAGAAAGATGGGAAAAAGTCATAGCTTCAGACGGGCAATACTTTGAATAATACTATTGTACACGTTTTTCTTAAATAAACGTTTAAATTTTGGAAAAAAAAAACCGCACGTAATTAAGTTATATACCAATAATACTCTTTGTTTACTGTCTGGCCTTCTGGCAAAAATTCATGATGCACTACACCATTGTAATCCATGAAAACCATGAGCATTGCCTTCGTTTTTGACTGAAAACGACGTGTTTTTTTTGGTCTCGGCTCATTTGGTGAACGCCATTCACTTGCCTGATGTCTGGATTGCGTGTCGTACTCATAAACCCACGTCTCGTCTCCAGTAATGATCCTTTTGATGAATGTGGGATCGGATTCAGCCTCGCAAATCATCTCTTTTACGACGTCACCACGGTCTCTTTTTTGCATGAAATTGAGGTCTTTTGGCACCAACTTTGCTGCTACACGACGGAAACCCAAATCATTAACCAAAATGACTTGGACGGATCCATAGGCAATGTTCAACTCCTCCGCTATTTCTCTGATGGTTAATTTGCGGTTATTGACCAACATTTCTTTTACTTCACCAATGTTTTCGTCGGTTTTCGATGTCGATGGTCTGCCACTGCTTTCATCATCTTCGATTGACTCACGACCACTTTTAAACCGCTCGTGCCACTGGTAAACGACCATTTTCTTTAGAGAATCGTTGCTGAAACACTTTTCCAACATTTCCAACGTTCGCGCACCATTAAATCCATTGTTTACGCAAAATTTAATACAAGTTCGTTGTTGCAAATTTAAATCCATTTCTAAAATTGTAAAAATAGAACACACACAGAGATAGATGTACTCTTGGCCACGTAACTTTTGCAAATGTCAAGCTATGATGCTAAGATTTAGCGGGATTGTCAACAACAGATTTACCAACTTAACAAAAGAAACAGAACTCAAATCGGAACAATGAGAGCGCCACACGGTGGTGTCCCCCCGGAAACTTTTTGATCAAGGTGATATTCGGAAAAAGACCAAAGTATAGTACTGTAGTATTTCGAAAAACTGGGCAATGTCAGGAATAAACCATACGAACCAACCCACTCCAATATCTCTTCTGTCGGGACTGTTTTATTAGTATTCAGTATTTATCTTATTTACAGAATTCTTTTACAATTCAACATTTTGCTTTGGCTCTCGCCGTCCGCCAGAAAAGAAAAACAAATTTACAATAAACAAAATATAGCAAACTTAAGATTCAAAATGAACTTAATTTTAAAGAATTTAAAAATATTCATTAACCCGAATTGTTCCCGTAGCACCTGCCTTTGTGGTAGAATATATGAAAATAACTAACGCATTTTCTAACTGACCTCCCGACAGACAGTGGCGAGTAATAATGAATACATGTTTCAAGAAAATGAAATAAAAGACAATAATTTTATATTTTTTTTCATTACGAACTAATCTACAATTATAATTTACTATTTAATAAAAAAATAAGTTAAAAATACTACAGATTACTGTATAAAAACTAAAAAGTAGCAAAGGCTCTCATTTATTCAATTTTGCACGTTTCTGCCAATTGTCTTACAACTCCCGTTATTCTTGATCAAGCTTTGTTTCTTTGTTTATTTTGTTTACATTTTGTTCAGATTGACGATAAATATTTCGAGCTTTTGTTTTTTTTTTTACATTTTTTTCTTATATTGATATTTAAATTAATATATTTAAGGAAAAAGTGTTTGTAGTGAAAGTAAAAGTTAAAATGAGGAACATTTCAACTGAAGATGAAAATACTATAGTTTGTTTGCTTCAAAATGGCTTTCCTTCAAGAAAGATCGCAAAAAGGCAGTAGGTTTACCAACGCACTATACTTTTGGTAAAAAAAAGAAGAAATACGCAGTCAAAAAACCATAGTCCAGGCCGGCCAAGAATTTTAAATGATAGTGACGCGCGCTCGATATAGCGTTTTATAAGGCGAAAAGACTGCAAAACACCAAAGGTAGCAGCAAAATTGTTTAAAAAAAAATACCAGCGAGTGGGCAGCTAGAAAGGCTTTGCAAAATATGCATTTAGTAACAGCTGTTAAACAGAAAAAAACAGCTCTGTCCAAAAAAATATAAAGGCACGTCTAAAGTTCTGTAAGGAACATAAAAACTGGAATGTTGAATATTGGAAGCGAGCTATTGGGTTAGATGAGACAAAAACTAACAGATTTCAATCAGATTACTATCTGGAGTATAATTGACATCGAACGAATGAGGGATTCCAAAAGTACCAGGTTAAAGAAACCATGAAGGATGACGGTGGAAGCTTAATGGTGTGGGGATGCTTTACCTGGTGGAATACGGGTCCACTGATGAGGATTAAAGTTATAATGAAAAAGGAACAGTACCTTGATATTTTGCGTACCAACTTTGCCAGATTTCGTGGAGGAATGTGCTCATCCGAGTGAAGAGATCATTTTTCAACAAGACTGTTGAGGGAGCAGGTATTTCAGACTATGAAGCGGTCAGCATGATAGAAAATCGATGGGCCATACTGAAAAGACAGCTGACGTCATACAATGACCCTCTAAAGACTTTCAATGACTTATGGGAGCGAGTACAAGAGCAGTGGTGAAATATTTCCCATTAACAAATTGAAACATTGGTGGAAAGTAAGCCAAAAAGGATGAGGAGTATTATAAAAGATAAGGGATTTTGGACCAATTATTAAGAAAGGGCAAAAAATGGTGCAAAAAGAAAATCAAAGGAACGTGCAAAATTGAAAAAATGCGAGTCTCTGTTACTTTTAAATTTGTATATACTCGTAGTTATCTCTCAAGTATTTTTTATTTATTTTTTTTATTGAATAGTGAATTTTTATTGTAGTTTTACTATTACAATTAATTTGATTAAGTTCGTAATGGAACAACATACAAATATTGTCTTTTATTTCATTTTCTTGAATCATGTACTCATTTTTGCTCGCCACTGTAAGTCCAAAGGACGATGCAAGAGATAAGTTGGCAGGTATTCCTGATGACGTTTGTCCTGTCAGCTAAAAGCCGGTTGTAAAATCGTTTTCAAAAGTGATCGACATGTTAGTTACTTTGACGATGGGGACGGTGATGATGAGAGTTGGGATTTGAGGGGATGTGTGGCAAAATATCTTAGTTAGTGCATCTATAAATTTGCCTGCCGATTTGTAAAAGTGCGAATATGAGCCTGGTTCCTCACCAACAACAAGCAAGGCTTCTAAGAAAAGACCAAGGCAAAATGCACCAATGTTTTGAAATGTGAAATAGGTGGAAATAAATCAAGTTTTACATGGAATGTTATGGACAATTCCCACGATTCCCATATTTCCTAATCTTAATTTTGAAGATTGTCGGAATTTAAAACTTCACGAGCAGCTTGATGGTGATTTGTTGCAGCATATCATTGATGAGTTGGCCAAATATGCTGTTTTTCTAAAAAAAATTAAACAGCTGCGCATGTTTGTTGGGATCCTTTTGATCAGTGGTTACAACTACCATCCGAGCCCTTTTGATATGTGGAGTAATGAAGACGATTTGCGAAACAATCTGGTATGTAATAGCATGCACAAGAATCGGTTCAACGAAATATTGAAATACATTCATTTTGAAGACAGTTTGAAGTCCAAAATGCTGAAGCACTTTCATTCGGGACAGAATTTGTCATACGATGTAAGTATGATAGGTTACTTTGGAAGGAATGGCTGTAATCAATTCATAAGAGGAAAGCTGTTGCGGTTTGGCTCTGTGTACTCTGTGTACTCACTCCATCAGGTTATTTGATAAACTTTGAGATATACTACAATATCAAAATAGAATATCGAAATAAATTTGATTAGTATGATTGACGAGTTTTCGGAAGACGAAGGTCTGTCGTTTTGTTTTTATTTTGATAATTTATTAACTGGGTTCCCATTGCTGGTATATGTAAGTAAAATCACGACGTTTCAATGCGCAGGGGCAATTCGCCAAAATCGCGTTCCAAGTACTTATCCGCTTTCGCTGAAGAAAGAGCTCAAAAAAAGGAACGTGGCTATTGCGTATCGGCAACAATGAATGAAAGTGGAATTGGTCTTATAAAATTTCATCCGCTTTCGTTAGTGCCCAAGCTGGACACTGGGATGATCAGTGTCTTTTTCGTTCTCAAGAGAGGGTTTTAGTACTCAATTGCCTTCTAAGATCAATGAAACAGAGATTGGCAAGAGTGATCCTTCGGATGATCTCCACGCTGGTGTCATTGTCGGAGTTAATAACGGAGCCGAGTCGCTTATTGTCCCGAAGTTGTACCTGAATATCGTAACGTTTTGTGCGAGGCGTTGATGTTGCATGTCCCTCTTTGTTGACAGCATATATTTTGTTTCCCTTCGTTGACCGCTATACCCATCTTTGCCGCTTCTGCTTGTTCTCTTCACAGCTTCTACTGTGTTCTTCCTATTATACGAGCAACTGAACTGATTTTTGAAAGATGGCACGTCTGGAGTTGTAAGTTTATATTTTTTTTTATATAAACGGTTCTGTAAAAAAAATCGTCTCTTCTCAGATGCACCCTATAAGATTAAAACAACGAAAATACGGGTTGCCCGCAAATTCTACCCAATCAATATCGAAGCTGTCGAAAATGAAAATCACGATTCCCACCAAACATCGCACAGATGAGGGTGAGAAACAGATGAACATCACACACTTGTTCTCTGCTACGTCAAGTGAAACTCCTCTTCAACGAGTACAAGTCGCACCACACGTTCCTTTTCTCCGTTTCTTCATCAGCACTTTATTTCGATTCATCGAAACTAAAAGGAAAAAACACCAACAATTACGAGTACTCCTATATAATTCACCACTGTCATACGCATCCCTCGTGGGAATGCAACGGTCTACCTCCCTTTCCAATAGCCGGTGCATGTATTCGTTCCTCTGCGAGTGGTTGACCCTATGGGCTTTTGGGTGAGGGTGGTTTTTGTTTTGGTTCTCCATTTCCATTTATTTCCCAGTTCCACTTGCTGTCTTGTTTCCCCCCACATTCCCATGTGGTGAATTCAATTTTACACTTTACACTGTGTTGTGTGCGGTGGCGGTAGTTTAAGTGTTGGTGGTGTATTTCAAAGTATTTTTGTATCTTTTACCGAACGGGACGGAGGCCGGTGCTTGAATCTTCTTCATCCTTGTTTTCTGTTGGACATTCGGTTTCGTTTATCGGTCGAGATAGGACGTGAAGTCTGGTGATAGTGCGACAACGAAATTGGTGGGAGCAGATAGAAGTTGAAATTTGTTTATTTATTTATTCTCCCTTTTCATTCGATTCATCATCGCAACGCAATATTTGCATCCAACCTTGACGAGTGAAGCTAACAAAGCACGCGGAAAAAGTAGAAAAAAAAATTATAAATCAACTACCGCTATATCAATTAAATCCAATTTAAGTTAATTTAAAAATTGCAACTCTCTACTGTGTCGGTGGATTTCTGATCGTATTGAGATTCTTTTTGTGTGCAAGCTATCAGTTTCAAAACTATGAGAACTGAGTGAACGAAATTTCAACAAATCTTCGTCTTCTTTTGTTGCCTTTTTTGTACATAAATTGTGAATTGTCCTAATTTTTGAGTTTGTGATTTGATTTTTGTTGGGACTAAATTTTGACCAAATGAAGAGCACAATGGCTGATGAGAGTTTACATTCGCCTTTAGATCAAAATATTGACTATCATATAGTGACTTTGTTTGAAAGACTAGAAGCAATGAGAAAGGATACTAATGGACATCCTTCGATAAGTGCAAGGTTGTCCAGTACACTACAACCAAAGAGAAGTATGCATGCGGAAATACGGACTCTGGAATTTTGGAGGTAAGTTGGTCATTTGACTTGATGGAGATGTTTTGAATGATTAAAAGTGAAGTGTTTAACCCTTTGTGAAAGATAAGTTTATGTTCAAGGGTGATCTGAAAGGATTTAGGCTTAATGATCTTTGTTACTTCGATGCTCGTCCTACAAGTAATTTGAGGTGTTTCTTAAATCATACAATATAAGCAAGATCATGTAGCAAAAAGTGATCACCACCATTTAGAACATCGTTGAGGCGAACAGATTCGCCTTGTCGTACTGAAGTATTCCTATTTATAAATTTATCGAAACTCGATTATAGGAATCAACCTGTGTGGCGTTTCAAAAATCATCCGACCGGAAATTTATTGTCTTTTTTGATAAATGAGATTTCCCCAGAAAGATATAAAAATCGTCAAATCATAAGATCCAGGGCGCTGATTAGCGATCATGTCTGAAGGCACACCGCGGGCTTGAGCTTCCATACCAGTTTCCCACGTTTAGCACGTGACTATGTGTCTACTACGGTCCGATAATCTTCTGAAAAAGAAACACCTCCATTCGAGGTTTTAATCGACTAGCATATGCTCGTGAGTATCTGTGGATCCAACAACCTCTTTATTTCGACGACCCTGTTTATTTAAACTGGTCGTGTTGCAACGAAACCTGGGAGCTTTTTGAGAGACATCACACGATCCTATTTTCGGATTCAGCTTTATGCGATATCGCCATACCATTCTTTATTGTGTTGTCTTGAGGTGTCACTCAAGGCTTGACCTGGACTAATTGGTCTTCTTGCTTCTATTCATTTCCCTCTTTACGTGGATAATTGGTTACTGTATTTGTGCAAATTGATAAACCTTTGCTGCTTGTTGTCGAACAATGTTACTCGGAAGGATTAGCCTTTAAGGTGTTATTGGTGACCTTCTCGGTTTTCTTATCTTTAGAAAGTTCATCTTTTGACTCAGTATGTGGGTGACAAGGCTTTAACCTTATCCAGATTGGCTATGTTGCATTACTATGTGCTGCTGATTATATCGTCATTAATCGACCTCAATATGCCCGTTTTCTATCCTAGAATTACCCTCGCTGACATATGAGTCTAGGTAGATGCTTAAAATTGAATCTTGGATGAAAACCTATTTTTAATCGTCCTTTTTTCAATTCAACGGCTTATTCATACAGCCATCCTATTCTAAGACCATTCGATTCAAGGATAATCTCGACTGAGGATAGTCTTCTTTGAAAAAGAGACTTGCTATCGACAGTGGTAAACTTTCGAGTCCGAGGACTCGACGAATGATTCAGAAACTCCAAGTTCTAAGTTAAGCCTTGATGGATCTTTTATTTATACGTCCTTACAAAAGCTTCGGTTGTGATATAACAAAATAGTATGTGTCACGAAACAGATTCGTAATATGGTCTAGTGGAAATTAACTTCTGTTTTCCTTAGAAAGCATCATACTTTCCAAATCACCGTGTCCTGGCTTAATTAAGACTAACGTACGTAGTGTAAACTTTGTCGAAATTTCACTTGTAATTTTGTGAAAAGATTCTCTCTGCAAGCTGAATGAATAAAGCAAATCTTGGTCTTGACTTACTGCTTCTTTGAGCGACGAATTTGGAAAACCATTTTTTAACATCCAAAGTTGTTGACTGCTTACGGTTCTTCATTGCCGATTAAAAAATAAAAGATAAAGAGCAGCACTTTACTCAGGCACTTCGGTGATCTGACTTGACTTGACTTTAGACAATATTAGTCGGCCTCAAAGAACTGAAAACTGAGTCGGCAGAATGGGGGTACAGTCAAGGCTGACGAGGCTGTCATTTGAATGAATAAATTGTTTTCACAGGTAGGAGCAAAAAAGTGATTTTTATTAGGGGCATCTACGGGAGCTAAATAGATTCAATTCCTTTCATTTCCCCAATTCATGCAGCAACATCCAGGTAGAAATGCGGGAAGCCTGTAAGCTACAAATGAGCAAACACATAGCTATCTTCGCCGTCAGTCTGCGATTGATGATAAGTTTGTCGAAGTCTGCAAATGAGGCATTGATTTAACCTAGCTGTTCAAATTGTTCAAGCTAACCGTGGTTTCAAAATCACTCTTCTCTGGATTCTCGGACATGGGAATATAGGTTTCTCGCCTCGGTAAACAAACATCTTCTTTGACGAAGCGCGTTCGCCAGCAAAATCTGACTTGCAATTGCCAAATCACACATAATATGGCTTAAGTTAAAAAATGCCCAATCGTGCCTTAATTCATTTGGAATCATCGGCGTCGGAAGTCCGTCCTCTGTGAAAGTTTGTTGTGGGAAAAATCTGCTTGCACTTCATCTCAAAGGTAGAATCTAGGTACGGGATAAGTCAGAAAAATCTAGGCATTTCGAAAAAGATGTAAATTGAATACAGCAGATCTAGAACACACTAGACGAAATCTTGTTTTATATTCCTTTCGAATAGCCAGCATTGGTCAAAACTAGACAGCGCGCATTACGCAAACCATTCTTTGATGGCATTCCTGATGTCTCAGGCTTAAAATTTGAATACATCAACGATTTCGGCAACGATAGTCAGATTTACTTCCAGTCTTCAGAAACTTCTTAGATCTCGTGAATAGTAGTTTTAAGAGACCCTCCCCCCCCCCACACACATCAATTACTTATTCTCTCGGCAAAAAGCCAGGAAATCAGCCAGTTTACCCATCTTCCCCTTACCTTTTTCAAATTTTGAAAATTATTGTACATATTTAAAGTAGGTAGCACATCCATTATACCAAAGTCAGGATGATGTACGTGCCGAACCCGGAGGTAGGATTTCCTTACCAAAGGATAATATTTGGTGTCTACATGCCCATAGAACCTGGTTATTCTGTAATTGGATTTAAGATGAGGCTTCGAATTGGCATGACTGACTGAAGAATTTACGAAATTAGGGGCAACTCTATATGCTGTTACCGACATTGCTTATTTTTAGTGCTTCCCAATCTCAAAGGTATGGCAACATTAAGAAAAAAAAATTGTGAAATTTTATATCGAATGTACGGGACCTTCATACATATTTAATCTCAGCCAAATCGTTTTCCTCTTTCGTAAGGCCCGGTGCAAAGAAGACGACCCCAAAAAAGCGCGCATTTTTATTGTCACCCCAACTAGAGGGTGACACTTAATTTTTATTTTTTTTTTTCCATTTCTGTTCTTTCTTTATTGTTGCCATTTTTATAATACGTATCCATAAGTATGACCAGACCTTATAGTTTTTCTTGGTTTTCGTTTATTCATTTCTTGCTACCTCACGCAGGCAGGCATAAAACTCTACCTTGTCTCCTCTCATGCGATTTATTCCTCTTATTCTCCTCCTCCTCCTGTGGTTCCTTTATTTCTTCTTAATAACTGAACCATGCAACACATTTACTACACTGCTGACTCTTAAATAAAAAAAGGAAAAAAAAAAACATTCTTCAATGTGATAAATGACCATGTTTGGGATTGGGATTGGCAAAGTGTTTCTTCAGATATATTGCAGCTGCTTCGACTTTGACTTCGACTTCTTCCTCACCTCACTTCTGGTATCTGTTTATCCTGCTACTTCTACACTACCTCCAGCTACATCTGTTCGGCGCGAAGCACCCATTCTTTCTTTCCATTTTTTTTTTATTCCTCCTTTTCTCCTCCAGTCGATTTTTCTTGATTAAATATTTGTAGTTCGATATGGGTTATTTGAACTGATAGGGGGCTAACAGGGTGGTACCGAAGATACATTCAACTAAAATCAGTGGAAAAAAAATTACAATTCATAAACAATGTTGTCACACTTATCATGAATCGTTCTATTTGATCGAACACTTATAATTTCTGTGATAGATACTCTGAACAGATGCAGGACGCAGCGGGAGCAATTCTAAAGAGTTCACTTCTGCTCGTATCCCTCTGTTATTGATGTTCTTGTGTTATTGGAAGAAACAACAAAGTTATCGCGTTGACCTTCTTAATAAATCGCGCTCAATTAATTCAAATGACATCGACGACGCAAGGAAAGGAGTATACGAATTAGAGGGCAGGAATGGAGAATGTGAAAAGAAGATTATATAATGATATCTCGGCAGTAATCGTTGGATGTGCTCGTAATCGATAACTGAGATATCAAATGATGATGATGATGATGGTCGGAGATTTTCGTTTTTATTGAGAGATAAGTTTATGTAAATAGGAAGGGAGCCCCTAGTGGCAGGAAATAAAGCTAGTAATTGAGTGATGATGAGTTCTCTATGGTTAATGAAGAGTTGCGCGTATACAAGTAAACTGAGTTTCGATTAACGATCAAATGGGAACTAGGTCAGTGGCGTTATGTGGTAGCCTCTTGCAATTTGCAATTAGTAGAGCTTTAAACAAGAATTCAGAGTTGAATTGTAATACTTTGGTCACACAACTATGTAATAAACATGAGATCTCAGAATAATCCTTGACATTCAGCCTGTAATACAATACATATCTAGTAGATCAAACACCGTTCCTGAAAAATTCAGCTAGAGATTAATTAAAAATTGCAAATTGTAAAAATTGTAAATTTTTTATTTATTCAAAAGGTGTACAGCATATCGTGTAAATGTCCTTAACGGCTTTTCTGGCACATATGCACTCTTGTCGAAAATTTCCATGACAGTTTTGCATAAATTTGACTGAATTTCGTTGATATAGCGCTTAATTTGCGCCTTCAAGGCCTGGGTGGTCGCGGCCTTGTTGGGATAAACCTTAGATTTCAAAAGACCCTAAAGAAAAAATTGCAACGACGTTAAATCGCCGCCAATTCTAATCACCAAAAATAGGAGATTACACGACCAGGAAATGACTCATGCAGTAATTGAATTGTTTCTTGGGATCTATGGCATGTGGCACCGTCTTATTGAAACCACATGTCGTCCATATCTTGCAATTTAGGCGGAAAAACCGGATTATCATGTCACGAAAGCGAGCACCATTAACCGTTATAGCCTAACCAGCCGCCTTTTCAAAGAAGAAAGGCTTGATGATGCACCAAACAGTGACACGTTGGGGATGCATTTGTTTCTCAACACTCACTCGTTGATTTATTGAACCCAACGTTCAGCAACTGTGAAGATTAACAAAGCCATCAAGATGAATATGAGCCTCAACGCTGAAGATGGTTTTGTTTGAAAAACCATCATCCACTTGTTGTTGCTCTATAATCCATTCAACGAACTCTCTTCGCGTGGTCAATAGGCTTCAGTTCTTGAGTCAATTGCACTGAAACATGAAGATGCAAATCTTGCGTGAGTACACGCTGTAGAGAGCTTCTCGAAATGTCAAATTTTAGACCACGGTGCCGAATTGATGTTGCTGGACTCTCAGCAACACTCTTACGAACTGCTTCGCTATTCTGTGTTCAACGAGGAATTAATCCAGTCTCCCTGGATTTATGAAGTTAAATCACTGTTCCGAGCTTATTTTGTACGAAAATTGCAAATAACCCTAAACTGTCAGCTGTCACGAGATCTTTTTTTCGTTGGCAACACTTTACCGCACAAATGGCGCAAAATTCAAATCTTGTGCCAATTTTCGAACACCCCTTAAGAATGCGGCGACTTCCTGCCAAATTCACAGATTTACTGACTTAACCAATTGTTTTCACTGCAGGCTTTCAACATTCTATGCTGGATGGATTAAAGTGGATGCTGTCCTATGTCTTGTTCCGTCTTCTAAATCATTGTAGCGTGTTCCAAGCGGAAATTTTGGCCATTAAAGAAGCTCTATCCTGGCTGAAGAAAAACGTGATATCTGCAAAGAGTATCCGCATCTTTTCGTATAGTCGGGCCGCTATCAAATCACTTGATTCAATCTCATTAAATTCTAAAACCGGTCTTGAATGCCGATTATTTCTTACGGAGATGGCAGAGCTGTTCAACCTTCACCCTTGCTGGGTGTCGGACCACAGAGACATTCCAGGGAACAGCCCTTAGGTGGACTGTTGGACCAACATGTCTAGCGATCAAACAGATCTGTCCAAAGCTGGATCTGAATCGCTGTAATAGTCTGATCTTTCTAAATAGGAAACATCTCAGCGCCATCATAGGTGTCATCACTGGACACTGATTTATAGGCAAGCGTGCAAGAAGGCTTGGCGCTTTTACAAACGATTTCTGTAGAAGCTGCATGGACGAGGAGGAAGAGGAGACAATCCTACATCTATATATGTCCAGCTCTCTCCCAGAGAAGAAAACTTCACTTAGAAGCTTTATTCTACAATGACCTAAAAGATCTAAAGAATATAGACGGAAACAGTCTCCTACGGTTCATCATAAGCTCAAACTGGTTCCATGAGTAAGACGATCATAGATCCACGTAGCATCACAATGGGCCAATAGGCCTAAGTGGGTTGGTCTTTCCAACAGCCACTTTAAACTACCTCTCTACCTACCTCTGTCTTATTCAGCAGGCTGCAATATTGTCCAGGAAGAAGTCTTCTGGAAAGACCTGCACCATAGCAACGTCTTTGAGACCAAAGTTGTCGCTATATGGAAAATTGCTGACCGGCTTGCCGTAAATACTATGTTGACAGGCAGCCGCGTGTCTTTTAATAACAGGGCAAAATAGTGTAGCATCACTTTTTTCTCAGTGTCAAAATTTGCGATATTCCGGAGTATTCCGAGCGGACGGATTGGCTAGACGAGACTCTATCAAGCTAAAATAAAAGAACTGTCGCTTTATAAGTCTCCTATCCAACCATGAAGAATTCGGATTTTGGGCGAAAACGTCTAGTTAAATTACAATACGTATATGGTATGGCAAAAGCTGGATCAGAGAAGATTCAGCGGACTTCTAAAGCATGAATGAGCAATCCTCTATGTTCTCAAAGATTAACCGTCTCCTAATTTTTCTAGTGCAGAAGCAGTGAGAAAATAGCGCGATAATCTTGCATTTTATCTACTTGCGCTACACTAATCGACATAAGAACTATGATCTACACGATCTCATGGATTGAAATTAAAAAATATTATATGGAGAAGCAATCGGTTATCCTCAGTGTCTCGAAGAAAGAAGCTATGCAAATTGATTTGATTCCTCTGGTCGTGATTCGGTCCTATGGAGTCATTTGCTTTGTCGTTTCGGAATATGTATCAAATTTATTATTTTTGTTGAATTTAAACGAGCCAGGAACGACTGCAACGTCTTTTTAAGCGTGAAATTTCAATACGACCAAAAGTTGAGGCAAAAAATACTACAACGTCCCAAAGGTAGTAAAAATTGTTGGTCGTTTGTAAAAAAACATCAGAAATTTTGCCTCATCCTTCATCCTAACGTTCATTTACAATGACATTCCAGCTGTCAGCTCTTTAGACAAGGTCAATCTGCTTGCTGTACACTTTGCGGCCAGCTCAACCCTTTCAGATAATGATTTGTCTCCACCTGCACTTGAATGCGAGTACGAAAAAATCTCAACATACAGAAATCTGCTGGTCCAGATGGTATATCTCCCCTTCTTCTGAAGAGGTGTTCTTCCACGCTGGCACTGCGTACGCCTTTTCATCAATCCTACTCATTAGGACTCTTTCCGAACAGATGGAAAGCAGCATTTTTCCAGCCCGTCCCTAAAAAGGCGAATCGTCTTCTCTCTGCTCCTACAGACCCATTGCACTTACGAAATATCTCGAAACACGAAAGCTTCTCAATGACTGGCGGTACGGTCTGCAACACTGGTGATTTGATGTCATGCCTCACCGGCAAGTGGAACCAAAGCATACATCAATCAAGCGAAAGCAAGATAGTTGCACTTGATATTTCTAAGGCATTTGACAGAGTTTGGCATCAGGCTCTTTTGCCTAAAATGAGTGCATTTGGGATCGACGACTCTCTTCTTTAATGGATTAGAAACTACCTACCAATTCAAGTTGTCTTCGGTGGTTTCAAGTCTGATATTCAGAAAATAAGTGCTGGTGTGCCCCAGGGCTCCGTTCTGTCTCCGACACTCTTTTCAATTTTTATCAATGATCTCTTCTCTGCCACTTCTAATCCAATATATTCCTTGGTTGATGACAGTAATCTCTGCTTTTCATATACGTTTCCGGACTCACGCCCCTGCTCTTCGGTTGTAGAACGGGAACGGCGGCGTATGTTAAGCTCATTAAATCCCGATATTAACAGCATAATCAATTGGGGAACTATCCCCAATTTTAATGCTTCCCAAACACAATGGTCTCTGCTTAAGCACCCAGCCGTTATCCATGCATTGCACTTGCATCGTCGAAACGGAAACAATTCCATTCTCCGTATGTGTGCGAATAACAACTTACGTTGGAATGATGTAAGAAATACTTTTCCGCCTTGGTCTCAATATGTAAGGCATCTACATATTGCCCAAAATTGGAGTACAATGCACACATCTGGTCAGGTGCTCTTAAAACATCTTTGCACCTGCTAGGTAGGATTCAGACCCGTGCGATAAAACTCATAGGTGATATTAATATCGCGAAAATACGAAATGTCTCGTGTCTCACTTTGTTTTATCGCTATATCTACCATCAGTGCTCCATAAAAATCGCCAGTAGCCCCCTCAACCCTTCAACCGTAATACCCGTCTCGCTATGAGCCATTATAACCTTCAAACAATTTTTAAACAGCTCTGTTTGGCATCATCATTGATGCCCTAATTCTGGGCGCTATTTCTGTCTAGAACCCTGTCTGGAACCCAAGCAGTATCCTAATTCATCCTCTCAACTAAATTAAATTTATTCTTGCAACCTCATTCACTTAAGAGTGAATAATTGTTAGAATTCTTGCGGAGGGTTCCCTGGTTTTTAGCATAATTCATTCACGTTTAAGGTAGACATACTCGTACATATGTGTTTCCCACCATCATAACTTCATTGTATCTCTGTTCAGACTCAGATGCTATAGGTATTATGAAAATTATTTAAAACTCTAAAAGGCAGCATTAACAAGTATCTTTTTCTTAAATTTTTCAAAATCACATCACAGAATATCAACATTCTACCACATGCTTACCCGCTTGACTTAATCGCTCCTTACCTTAATAAAAATACTTACTCGACTTACTAGATGCTTTGCATCCAGCTACAACTTTTGCTCCCGCATGTCAAAGCCGAAAGCACATTCCCACTTCTCCATGGCAATTCCTGAAATATCACACATTCCTTCTCCCAGTGAACTGAAATTAATTCCCAACTCTCCCTTATTGCATACGGGTATACTCGTAAGAAGCCAACCCTAACCTTGTTTACATAACTCACAACGACTTTTCTTTATCTCCAATTACAGGTCAATAATCTCGGAGTGCTTGGCATCGTTCTTCTATGTTTTCATTGTTTGTGGAGCAGCAGCTGGCGCTGGCGTAGGAGCCAGTGTATCATCGGTTCTTCTAGCTACAGCGCTTGCATCTGGACTAGCGATGGCAACATTAACGCAATGTTTTATGAATATATCTGGTAAGTGGAAGTGGAAACTTAAATTTATGATCAAACCAAAACGCCTACTCCAAAAAAAAAAAACGAAAAAAAAAACAAATCCAAAGGATCTACAAAATCTAATAAAACACAAAAATTTATTCGTTCCAAAGTCAAGAGGATTATGGAACAATTTATAAACAAATTAGAGACAATCTGCCGTTTCCATGTGGCGTATCTCATGTGTCGTAGATGCATGTGTTGGAATACACAAAAAAGAGTTTTTAAATTCAATTTCAATTTTTATTTTTGGTAATGTATCCTTAAAATAATAAAAAGAAAAACAAAAGAACTCCCCTTATCTTCAAAAGTAATCGTTGTTCAGACTATACTCTTTTCTTTTTGGATAAAGTCCTTCAAGCATGACGTTAATTTACTTTTTCTCGGGTTGAAAGTCAGTCTCAGATCTCGGGACAGACTTGTGGCATGGCGCAACAAGTGCGCCTACATAAAAGTCAGCACGAAGTCAATAGCGCGACGCGACGTAAGCAATATGCCAGAAGTTGAGTCTGAGTATGCGGTTTTCGGTATTCGGTTTTTGTGGTTTTGTCCTATTCCCCGCTAAATGTCACTTGATGTCTGAGTGACTGTGACATTTGTGTCTTTATTTTCTTACAGAATTTTCGTATGTTTTGTTTAGATTTACTCGTAGTTTTGCTTTCAAATAAATACTCGTATCTCCGCTTTTGTGGTGAAAAAACAAAAAGTTGATACCGAACGTTGTGTGTGATCTTTGATGACAATCTTTGGGTTGCATTGATATCGCCATGTGGTACGAAACTCCAGTCATGATGGATTAATTCTAAGAGTAGATAATACGATTTCCATGGCAATCTCAGGCTAGACACTTGAGTAGATCTATGTTAAGACAAATGTCAAAGTCATATCTACGATAAAGGCAAACACAAATATCACATCGAACGTCTGTAACAAAACTGATCACCAGCTTAATTAAGCATCATCTGTCGACAGTTGAAAGTATCTATTGTATTACACAAGTGTTCGCCTAGTTTGCGATGGAGCTAAATATTGTACTAGATGGAGTGAAAAGTAACATCCTTGACCGCCAGAATGCGCTGTTACTGCAAAAAACGTTATGGTGCCTTGAAGTCCGTTCATATTTAGGCAGACATGCCAAATTTCAGTGCGATACTGTCTTTAGTTTTGTTTTGACAGCTGATTGTTGTTGACGTGTTTGGCATCATGTTGAGTATGTACAAAAACGATTTTCGTTCTCTCATAAAACATTATTTTTTGAGAGGCGAAACTTCGAAGGAAACAAAAGAAAAGTTGGATAAATATTATGGGGCTAATGCTCCGTCAGATTACACCGTCAAATATTGGTTTCGAGAGTTTCGTGGTAGCCGCAACTCCACTACCGATCAAGTCCGATACAGAGGACAATGTCAAAAAAATACATGAAATGTTGTTGGCTGAGCGGAAAGTGAAGGTGCGCCAGCTAGTAGATACCACAAAGATTAGTACTGAGCGCACACGCCATATTTTGGGCAATATTCTGCATATGAAAAAGTTATCCTGCCGCTGGGTGCCGCGAATGCTCACTCCTGAACAAAAACACGAACGCGAGAGCACTTCGAAATAGTGTTTGGACTTGCTGATGTGGAATCGGGCGGACTTTTGGCGTCAATTGGTATGAATAAGTGTATCAAACTAAAAGTGAATAAAATAAAAAAAAACATTTGAAAAAAAAAATTTTAATTCCCAAGGAGGTCACTTTTCACTCCATCTAGTATACAGTCTCCTTAACTGGTATAGAACAATTACCGTCTCGCCACGCTAAACCCATTTTGTCTTCACTCGCAAAAGCACAGGTAACAATTTGCTGAGTTTGACCATTTACAATATGGTTGGCTTCTGCAAGATGTTGTGCAGATTTTTGAAAGTCTGGTCTTTTACGAATTTTGTAAAAATGATTCACATCAGCCTACCAATTTGTCTTTTTTCAGAATATCCGGGAAGGGGCCCTTGATCAAGTAGTATGTGTTTTTCGTTGTTATCCTCTGAGTCCTCATAATGCGTCTTATGTTGATGCTGTCATAGGCGGGTTTAAAATCGACGAGTATCACTTTGGACTTTGTGGGTTTTCTCAAGGATCTTCCAGCGTGTGAAAATTTGATTGACAATGGACTTTCTTGAGCTAAAATTTCACTAAAATTCACTAAAAGATTTTATACGTTCACACAATATGGTAGAACCGATCTTGTATACGATAATGAGGATACCGGAATCTATTTCTTTGTAGATCAGACAAACCACGTTGAAATACTATTCGTAAGGTATATATTCATCTCACCAAATCTCAGAAATAAAGTTGGTATAAGTACTCAACCAAATTATTTTTGAGCTCTGCTTTAGTGATCGGTGCCTTAAGTTTATAAGTAAAAAGTCCCGTCAGCCTGACGGTGTCTTCATTCCTGCAGAAGTGGTATTTCTATATTTCCATCACCGACTGTGATTCCTTCTTTCTTCTTTACACTCACAAATTTCTATAGATGATGACCATCTTCTTAAAATCCGCTGAAACCTCCGTAACTTGTTTCTGGAGTAACATCTCCTAATATCATGCACTCCTGTTTCTTCTTCCGAAAAAGTCTATATCCTTCCAGTTATTTTTGCTCATAGAGGGCTTCGAATAGCTTTTTTAATTTTCTAGCAAAGCTTATTTTATTCTTTTGCGTTGACAAGTTAGCATTTATTATTGAAACATGGGTTTTATGGTTTCGGTCGCTTGCTTCTAATACTCTATTCTACCGTTTCGTAATGACATGAATAGATAATTTTATGCCATTAGTGTTTAAATATGATATCGGGCGTATGCGCTCCACGACTAGCTTGAATGAAGCGCAATCGTGAAGTCCAATTTTCGACAACTTTATCGAGCAACTCGGGCCGTATATCAGCAATAACACGGCGAATGTTGACTTCCAAATCGTTCAACGTCTCTGGTTTATCGGCATAGACTAATGACTTCACATACCCCCAAAGAAAGTAATCTAAAGGTGTGACATCACAGGATCGTGGAGGCCAGTTCACAGGTCCATTACGCGAAATTATGCGCTCAGCAAATGTTTCCCGCAATAAATTGATGGTGTTGAGCGCCGTGTGGCATGTTGCGCCATCTTGTTGAAACCAAAGCTCTGTCACCTCAATGCCATTCAACTGAGGAACGAAGAAGTCCGAAATCATGTATTTGTAGCACTCTCCGTTGACCATAACATTCTGACCAGCATCGTCCTTAAAGAAATATGGGCCGATGATTCCACCAGTCCATAAAGCACACCAAACAGTGAGTTTTTGTGGTTGTAAAGGCGTCTCTGCGAAGACTTCTGGGTTTTCTCCATTTCAAATTCGGAAATATGCTTGTTTACATATCCATTTAACCAGAAATGGGCCTCATCGGAGAACAAAATTTTGAGTTGAAAATAAGGATCAAGCTGAATCATGTTTTTGGCCCACCTATTCACCTATTCAGCTACGACGCTTATAATGGTCACGCGGGTTTCAACTCTCGCACAAGCTGGATCTTATAAGCTTTTAAGCCAAGATCTTTCCGTAAAATCTTCCACAAAGTGGACGGGCATAGCTCCCGTTGCTGTGCACGATGGCGAATCGTCTCATTCGGATTACTCTCAACACTGCGCTCCACAACGGCAATGACTTCTTCTGTTCGCACTGTTTGTCGTCTTTGGGGATGCGTATAATCCACTAGAGTGGACGTGGTGTGCAAACGATTCATCGTGTTCCGAATAACTTGCTCAGATGGTCGATTATGTCGACCGTAAAATGGACGTAGCGCACGATAAGTTTGGTGAACCGAACTATGGTTTTCAAAATAAGTTTGCACAATTTGCACGCATTGTTCTGGCGTTAATCTATTCATCGTAAAATGACAAAATGTGCTAACCACAAATCAACTTTCAACTGTCAAATTGACAATCTGTAGAAACAGTGTTGCCAGTTTAAAAAGCAAACCTCTAAAAAAAAACACCCTTTACATTAGTCGTGGCAAAGTATGTGGTACGCTTTAACTCAAACTGACTTTGCTACAACAAGGCTGTTCATTTTTGCAAATTGCAACTACAACGAGAATGAGGCGAGTGCAACATAATCCAGAACTCACACTTTAAATAGCAGGAGACCTAAGATTGATTCTTGCAGTACCCCGTCTGTGTACTGCAAGACATATTTTTGGAATTCTGCATCATCAGTATCATATGTCAAACTTTTGTTAGCTGCATTCTTTAGCATACCTCTCTGGTTGTCTTCTTAAGCTCTCACGTCACACTAATTTTTGGGTGCGCTCACGGAAGTTTTTCGGAAATTTTTCAACATCGATACATACGGCTTATGCCTATGTTATTGTTTGTTAGCTGTCTTTGTGATCGTTGCTTTATCAGCCCCTTTAAACCGTAAAAAACGGACCACACATACATACAAAGTTGTATAAGTAGCAGCCAACGTGATCGATACCACTAATTATTTATTTTGCGGCTTTTTTTGTTCTTCATTTAATCATACGAAAACCTCTCCCTACGTCACATCACGGTACAACATTAGGCATGTTCATTTAAATCGAGAACATAAAAACTTCAAACTGACAGCTGGCAGGTAGCATTTCTTAAAGTGACATGAATGCATGATGTTAAGTTTTTTGATGCAACTATTCAAATTGTCGTTAGTTTAGAGCTGTCATATTCTATACTCGTATTTGATTTAACTTGATTATTTTTGTCTCTAATTTTCGTCGCATTATTTTATTCTTCTTTCTTTTATACACAGGTGCTCACATTAATCCTGCAGTGACGTTAGCGTCATGTGTCATCCGGATAATTTCACCACTGCGCGCTGCCATGTATATCACTGCTCAGTGTGGTGGAGGAATAGCCGGTGCTGCATTGCTCTATGGGTAAGTGACAACCAAGTTTATGTTCACCGAGTATTTTAACCTTAAAAATTCCGTTTGTTGCAATAGGTAAGAGCATTTTGCCATTATTTAGATTTAGTTTGAATTGTATTACTAAGCCGCTTTCAGGGATCATTTTTCATTCCCTGTTAACATCAAAGAACGTCTACAAAATGTTAACCTGTTACTTGCACGACTGCCTATTCACTGTCAGTGGTTCATTGAAAGTTGTGTGTGAAATAAGTAAGCAAACAACCCTTGTTTAGGTCGCGTTCAGACTATGAACTCGTTAGCCTCTCCAATTTTATTCGTTTGTCAGAGTTTTTCTTGATTACACTTTACACATTTTGAGCTAGGAATAGATGGATTTTCTCCCCTCTATGTTGACAAGTCTAAATTTTCAAGTTTGCATAAGGTCATGTGTCACTTTTCTTTCTTTTTAGTAGTGTTTACCACTTGTCTTTTTGTTTGGTTTTTATATACGAAAATGTGTAAAGGTAAAGAAAATGCACATAGTAAACAGGAAGCAGGCTTTGTACATACGAGTATGTGTGAGTACTTTGCCAGGTGGATAAGCCTCCCGATTCTATCTGTCACTGTCACTGTAATTCTATCCCTTAGGCATTTTTTTATTTTACTTCTTCATTGGTGTCGCCCACTATGAGAAAGACATGAGTCTCTCCAGTCTCTCCACCTGAATAGGAGAGTTCACTGCAAACATTATGCTGTCCTTACCATGATACATGGCATATTAAATGTCATCTTCTCACAATGACGTTTTTGTTTGTCAAACTCACACTCATTTTCGAGAAGGGCCTTTCGTGTCTTAACGGTCTACTAGAAACACAATTTCGGAATGTTTAAAAACTGAATTGTCATTTTGCCAGAAAAACAAGTATATGTAGACCATTTTTGTCTTTTTTGTTTTAGTTCTGTTCACTTGTGTGAATTGTAGTAAGTGGAAACAAATAAACCGCCCGCTGCAGACTTGGAGCTGACAGTTCGAGGAGCTATCAAGTGCATCAACCGAAAAATCAACTTCTTTCAAGTATTGGCAAACACAGAAAAGATCTGACATAGCTTCCGTTTTTATTTTCTTGGTAGCATCACCAGTTATTCTTTAGAACGATGATAGAAAAATGCGAAAATGAAGAAAAAGAGGATGAAAACGAGTAACAAAAGTTAATGGGAAGAAATTACCACTTTTTATGTCTTTTCATTTTTTTTTTCCTTCTTTTTACTTGACTTCCATTTTTGTGTTATTTTTTTCGCTGCAGACTTTTTTCTACTTCACCTTTTATTGCCGTTGAAACATTCTGCCGAGGAAGTGTTGAGGATTATTTTGGCCTCAATTTTAACTTTCTTCTTACAAGGAGGTGACGGGACCAGCTAAGGCAGATGGAGGAAGAAAAGTGTAAAACAAAAAATAAAAACGGCAAGGAAAGGTGCGCTTTTCTTCTGTTTTTTTTTTTTTTTTTTTGACAGAAACAATAAGGAGGTTTGTTGAACTCCATTTCAATAAAAGAGCCAATGGAGTGTGCCATCACTATGGCGTCTTTCAATGTTCGTGATGCACATTCAGTGTTTTTTTTTTTTTTGTCAATGTTGCGATTCCTTTTTTTTTGTGAAGATTTTTGTCGATGGGAGGCAATAATTTGGAAGGAAAAAATGAAATTTGAAGGAAAGAATGGAGAAAGTTTGTGGTTTGTATGTTCCCACAGATACGAGTAAATTGAAACTCAAGGCACTTTTGTGGGTTAAAAGTGGTTTCAATCGTTGTTGGATGGTCTTATATCTTCGAATTCGAAATCGAGTTACTGGTTTCGAATTTAAACTGCTGTCAGTTTGGCAGATGTAGAGTGTGAAAATCGTTTATGAGTCGTGATAAAGGCGTAAAGCCACTAAACAAGTCCCACGATTTACATATACCTACTTAGTACGATCAAAAACTTAGCTGGACAAGAATATTGGAACAGAGTGTCTTTAAATTTTGTTAAACTCTTGCCAAACACTCCTTGTTTGTCTGCAAAGTCCATAAAGTTTTTGGGAATTTCTGGTTGTGGAGCTACGAGTAGATAACATATTTAGATAGATAGAACTGACAAGGCGTACCAAAATTAAAAAAAAAAAATATGGGTCATTGTCTTGACTGAAAGAAAACGTCTTTCCTCTGACCTTTTCTTGTTGACACGACATCGAAAATGTGTGTACATCTTTTGATCGTCTCAATTTATATAAATACCGCAAATCACATCATTTCCGATTTAAAGAAACAAAAAACACATTCTACACCTCCAAACACATTTATCCAAGTCCTTTTTTTCGTAAGAAAATATAGAAATAGAAGAGAATAAAAAATCACGTATCCTGTCCCTTGCTTTCAGCTATTTTCCTTTCTATTCATCTACACAATTACTACGAAAACATCTGCCCCCAACGAATAGATTTTAGTCAGATTCAGTCCGTCTAAATAGATTTCTGATATTCACTTCTCTTTCTTCTTCTAGTTTTACTCAAACGAATCCTAGACAAAGGAATTATTTACGTCCATTAACAAAAAAAAAATCCCAGACTGTAAAAAAACGCTATAAGCCACTTAATGCCTACGCACTCTGTGATTCGTTCCATGGCATGTCACAGATTTATGTAGATTGCAACTGGTGTCTTGAAGGATCACTCTCGGCAGTATTTCGGAGATCCTTTATTTTTGACGAGCTACAAGTACTCCTTTCGTACGCCAATAAATCGGATCTTTCTCTCTTTGTGTTGACTCGATGTTATAGGCTCGTTTTCGGCAGGAGATGCTTTCTTTTTCTCTTTTTTTTTTTTTTGTAAACGAAGATACCTTCTCGTACGTATTTTGAGAATTGTCTGCACCTTCATTGTCTGTCCGACATCTGTTTCAGGCATTTAACCAACACCAGCGGAATTTTTAAATCTTTTTTTCTCTTCATTCTTTTTTTTTTTGCGTTTTAATGAGCAAGAGCACAGATGGATGAAAGAAGATGAAAATTAAAGAACTGGAAAGATACGTTTGACGGTAATTTCTTCTTCCCGCTTTTTTTTTTTTGTAAATTTTTTGGGGTCTACCCTTTTGAACAAAAAAACAAAAAAAAAAACAAGCAACAGTCTGAAATAAACTGAAATAGGTTCGAAGTAGTCCCAAGAAAGGAAGATCTTCTTGGAGAATGCAATGCGAATGAAAATAAAAGAATGATCGTTGAGATTTATGGAGGAAGATTTTTAAGTCTTGGGCCCTCATGCCAGATGTTACTAAAAGAGATGCTATAGAATAATCTCTTCAGGAATTAAATGTGTTACACGCAATGACCTTTGCGACTTGATGAATTTATGGTGATGCCTAGAGTTTTATTTTAAAAGTAAAAGTGAGAAATTCCAAATCGATTTGTAATCTTTATTCTAAATCAGTGGATTGTTGACAATGATCTCTTTCAATATAAACTTCTTGGGGCTGCAAATACTCGTAAATATTAGTGCATTTGCTGTAGATGGTTTAATGATAAATGCTATGAGTTTGCTTCTTAATTTTGAACAAGAAAATCCACTAAGTAAAGCCTTGACAGTAAACGATCTGACCCAATTTGCCTTGGGAACGAATTGTACATTTTATGGGTATTGTTTGGTTGGACTTGAAAATGAGGATTAAGATTTCATAATTTGTCCTACTATACATCAAAGGGCAAAAGTCGTCAAACAGTCAATCACTCCTAAGCGCGACTGTATTTAGTTTTTTATAAATATTTCAGATCTCTCTAACTTATGTATGTACGAGTATCTCCAGATTTCTTTACAATTGTTTTACGCCATCTAGGTCTAGCGAGTCAGCTGTAACATTTGATGATTCTACAAACAGTATCTGCAGGATCTCTACAGTTCTACACCAGTCACCCTGTTTTCCATAAGTAATCTGATAGTCGATGCTACATCGCTTCTTATCGTCTTCCCAGGTGGTCCATATCCGTGACCAGAAAAACACCGTAAAACACCTTGCACAGTACTGTCTCGGGTTATAGGCACCCACATATAAGCCGCTCGTGAGCTCTACGAGCAGAAGAGACGGTTAGCACATCGGCTTCTCCAGAAGCTGAGAGGTTGTACACCAGGAATAATGTACGGATATTTTACTAACGGGCCGTCAAGCAGAATAGACCATTCAACTTAGACGATGATAGGCAAAACTTCCGCCCACTTGACCAGAACGAAGTGAGGATAACAATGTCTAAGTTAAAATCCAACGAATCAGCTGGACCCGACGGCTTACCGGCCGAGGTATTCAAAGCTGCTGGAAATGACTTTGTGGAGAGCTTGCACAAACTCATTTCTCAGATCGCAGTTCACCCGATCTACAAAAAAAGAGGCACCCTCAACTGCACCAACTATAGAGGTATAAATCTCCTCAACACCGGATACACGATCTTGTCCATCATATTGTGTGAATGCCTGAAATCCTTCGCCAACAACCTGATTGGTCGCTATCAGTGCGATTTCAGGCCAGGAAAGTCCACAATCGACCAAATCTTCACACTTCGCCGGATACTGGGAAAAAACTCAAGAAGTCCAAATCGATACCCACCATCTTATCATTGATTTTAAGGCCGCATATGACAGCATTTATAGAGATGAGGTATATAGAGCCATATCCAGTTTTGCCATCCCTACCAAACTCGTCCGTCTGTGCAGAATGATGATTGAGCGATTGAGAATGCTCGCTGCTTCGTCAAGGTCGGCAACGACATAACCAAGAACTGTGATCTCAAAAAAGGTTTTAGACAAGGTGACGCGCACTGTCATGTGGCTTCTTTAATATCATATTTGAAAGGACTATGCGAAACTCATAATCTTTCAAAAGTTTGTTAAACAAGTAGCGTACGCCGATGTTATCGACATAATTGGGAGAACTCAGTAGGCTCTCACCGGTTCCTTCCCTAGTATTGAAACGGAAGCTCCGAAATTGGGTTTAGCGGTAACTGAGGGCTAAACCAAGTACATACTATATATGCTGTCAACAAGAAGGGACTCACAACATCGTTGAATTGGCAGCTATAATGTCGAGGTAGTAAATGACTTTGTCTACCTTGACTCTGCTATAAATTGTGCCAACAACACCTATAAAACGATGAATCACTCTTGCCAATCACTGTGTCTTTGGACTAAGAAGGCAATTGAGTAGTAAGGCCCTATCCCGAAAAAATAAGAAGACTATACAAGATCTTGATCATCCCAGTCCTACTTTACGGCGCAGAAGCATGGACCCCATCGAAAACAGATGAAAATATTCTCTGTTCGTTTCGAGAGAAAAATCCTCCGAAAAATATTCGGTCCTTGGAAGAGAAAATTCGACGACGAACTATACAGCGACATTGACCTACTCAGAAAACTGCCCATCAGTCGCCTGAGATGGCTAGGTTATGTCGAGTGAATGGACATCAATGCTTAACTAATGGACAACGCAATAAAGGGAGAACTCATCTTAGGTGGCGCGCACAAAAAGAAGGGGACCTCAAGCAATTTGGAGTGCGCACCAGGAGGCAGTTATTTGAGGCCCAGCTTCATCCCGAATTGTAGCGCCACCTATGTAAGTAGGCAAGTACATACATATAAGCTCGGTTATGAAATTGTACCTAATACTACTGCCGCACTTTCGTGGGGCTTCTTATGCTTTATAAGCTAGTACGTTAAGAAAGCTTCTTTTGTTACGTCTAACCTGCCCCCGTCGTCCGTGTGATCTAGCGGCAGGTAGAATATTATGCTCGATGGTGTGTTATCAGGAACAACGTTATGAATATCAATAAACCTTCCTGTCTTCCTATATCATGCTCGAATAATGGCAACATGTGCCTGTCCTGGCATTAAAATCACCCTTCTCTATGACAATATTACTTTCTGATGATGAACTATAAATGGCGTCCAAATTGCTTCATGTCTTCGTTCGTGAAATTTGTCATGGTGGTGATGTTTTTCATTATACTAGGATGTGAATGGTGTGGACAAGAGGTTTTCTCTCGCTTTCGGCGTAACTATGAAACGCTGTACTCGCGTATGATTCCAGTAGTCTTCGTAGATTGAGAAAGATAGTGTTCCTTGTGCGCAGTAATGTCTCATTTTTACTGTCATTTTTTTGCCTCGTACTCCAGAAACTGATCCTCCTCCGTTTGCAACGAAGAGCCTTTGAACTGCAGGTGTATAGTAGATCTGCAGTGACATATTTTTCTTGTTTTTAGTGAACCAACATTAATCGAAAATTAGTGCAACTATGGACGAGACCTTTACAAATCGTGAAGTGGATACCCAATTGTATGTATAAATCCGCAAAGTGTTCATCGAAACTATGTAAAAGAATCCAAATCCGCCGGGTACTCGTAGAAGAGCACACGATCTTATTTATAATTTCTGAATAAGGAGTGTTTTTCCTGCTGCAATCTTTAAATAATGAAGCCGCATAGATATGTTATTGATCGTCACACATGACGACTGATCGTATCAAGATAGATTCGTTCAACCAAATCCATTTGTTTGATTTGAGTCATGGTAGACCAAATGGATATCTGACTGATGAATGAATGGTGTCGACAATAGTAAACTTTTGATTATTCACGAGAACGTGACATTTGCCTTTTTGTGATTTCGATATAATCCACCCATTGTCGGCCCTTATCAAACAACACCAGGTTTCATATGAATGTCCAAATAGACTCTTCGACTTGATGGTCATTTGCTTTCATATACTAAACGCCGTGCTATCAGAATTAACAGCTATCCACACGACTGCGTGGTTCTCCGCATGCAGTGATATTCTTATCGAAAATCATCAAATTCAAATAAGACAATCTGAAAACACTCTCCGGTAACCGTTGTTATTTATTTGCTTCATCTACACCGAAATTCCATTTAAGATTCTGATTTTGTCAAATCGAACCCCAAATTTCCATCCAGCACCAGGTGCTCCACAAAAACCAATTCTAATCCTTTTTCCGATTAAAAACCAATTTCTCTATAAATTCCTGGATTTTTTTCAATAAAAACCTAACCTCTATAATTCTTTCTCTTTAAGTAGGGTTACCTTTAAAAAAAAAATGAAAGAAAAACAGAAATAACCAACAGCATCCGGTTACGGTTCAACTATCAACATCATCAAACCACTTAACCCTTAAACCTAAGACCTACTTTTTAACCGCACCGTTGTTGCACAATCCTTTCGATAAATATTCGGCAATTCCCCTCCCAATGCTTAACCTTATTGTCGAATATTTATCCGCATCGTGACCCTAAACAAATTTTCCATCGCCCCAAAACAAAATCACAATCAGAAATGGCTCTGAAAAAAAGTGCATACATAACCTCAATGCATTATTTATGACATTTGTATATGTTTTTTATTGGCTTGACAGTTCTGGGGTCATGCCAATGAGTAACTAGAACTGTTTCCTTTTATATTCGCAACTTCTTTTTTTTTTTTTTATCAAAAATAACAATTTTAGGGTTAGGATTGAATATTTGTCGCGGGGATGGTGGTATTGTATTTGTTTGTCGCCCTTTACCTTCTGTTCAAGTAGATGCAACACCATCGGCACAGTTCAATCAAAGGCATAAATGAGATAGAATCCTATTTGCAGGAACTGCAGCATTTTTGCATTTAGGAAAAGGGTTGGTGTGGAAATAAATTACAACAAACCCTTGAATTGTCAATAGTTTGTTGTAAAAGCGAAAAAAATGGAAGAAATCCTTTTTTTATCGTGACACTTGAATAGGATTCACAGTGCAAATTCTTCAGTGCTTTCGTATCTGCATTTGGTGTTAAAAAAATATGAATTTTGAATATTTATTAGAAATGATGTTTATTCAAAGAACTCCGGACGATGATAAAACGTGTCGTCTGTCGGCCTTTTGACATCCCAAACAAATGAGGGAGATAGAGCAATGTGAGGGATAAATATAAAAATGACAGCGAAGAGGTCCATGAGGTGAATGAATGTTATTACTTCTTCGATTGCAGGATGTTTGCCTTTGAGCTGGTGTAAGGATTTTAGTTCCATTTTTTTTTTTTTTTCAAGAGATCAACCCAAGTGATTGCTTTTACAAGTGAGCAGTTGATGCTCGGAATGGATGATATGCCTTTGGTTTGGTAGTGTCGTTTCTATTTTTTGCTTTGAAAAGGCGTTCGCCTCTGTCACGGATTAGGTTGGTAAAGTCGACGAATTATATTTGAAGAGATTTAAGTCTTTGCGGAGATTCCTGAAAATCATTTGAATTGAAGAAAAGCACGGTCAAAAGAATATATTTTATGGTATTGACTTTATGTCAAAGAGCCACGAAACTTGACTGGTGTACGGCCTCTTGTCCACACCATCAATCGAAATGGTTCTGAAAACTTATGCAACTTTCTCTTTCTTGCGACCAAAAGATTCAATGCATTCAGTGAGCAGCTACTTACTTTTTACTAATGTCTACTGTGTTTACGCCATACTGTGCGGTTTGCTGCTAAGCGCCAAAGTTTTGTGATGCCTTTTTAATCTATCTCTATGTTTTGGTCTAGCTGACGTTCTTGCATTCGACGCAACCGGGATTCATGATCAGCATTGAAGTTGGCATATTTTGAAAATGTATGTCCGATTGTTTCGTGGAAACTGATATGTGCTTTAGCGGGTCCATTTTATACCTGGTTATCCTGTTTTCGTTGCGGAAGTTGGTACAGATGATGATATTGTATATTTCCACGTCGATTCCAAAATACTGGCTTATCGCCTGATGAACCATCTTGTTTTGCCCTTACATTTCCTTAACCAGATAACAGGCCTTGTGCTCAAACGTAGTGCCTCTTGTTGGCAAGCAGTGTGGTAATGCAGAAATGGACAAATCATGCGTTACAGTTACGTTTCAGTGGTTGGTTGCAGCAATACCTACCCATTCAGATCGCATTTTCCATCAACCATGGCGATATCGTCGTTATACTCTTTTCTTCTTATTCTCAAGATTTTAAGGAACATAACACTTTATTGACGCGGCGTCTCTAAACCTAAATTCTGAATTCTGACTGAGATTATGACATGCCACCATAGTGGTCGATAGACATAGAACCCTCAAAGGGATTTTCTGATATCTCCAAAGCCACTCCGTGTTCCTGTTTGGTTCGAACTAGCTCTCCGAAGTAGAGTAGGCTAGTATCATTACTTGAGGACACGACTTCTTTAGTACTTCATCGTCTCATCGTACTGACTTCTATAAAGTCAAGCTGACGTCGGATAGAGTCACATCTAATTTGGAGTTTCTGCAGTTATCCTGGTAATCGTTGTCAAAAAGGCGCTTTCTAGGTCAATACGGATGAAAGAAAGCTTCAAGCAGCCCACTTGAAGAAAGGGGCTTACTTTCTTTTTTTTGACGTTCCTGAGGGACTAGGTAAGGTAAGGTTAGAGGACAATTTAGAATGGCTATCCCTGCACTCTTGGGGATTTTTGAATTCATTTGCCCAATGCGGCGATCTTCACAGAGCTAAGATCATAAAAGTCTCGAAAGTGGTTACTGCCTACGGATTGGATTCTGATGTGTACCAAAGCAGAGCAGTTTCAAACGGAGGGAGCAATAGATTCCTCGTCATCCTATAGCTCCATTCTGAGGAATACTCAATTGTTTCTCGTGTCTTCTACGTGATTAGGTTTGTGAGTGTGGAAATATCTATTTTCTTGGGGTTGATCAGTACTTGCACCCATAATCGTTTGGAGATATGTATGTAAGTCTAGATGTCTAGATGCAGTTAAATAGGACTAGCGTTTGAGAGAGAGTGCTTGAGAATGTGTCATTTGATTGTTGTAGGGCATTGGCGACTTGACGTTGTCAAACTACTTACTATCCCAGTCTGGCCAATTTATGATTAGTGCAGTAAAAATATAGATTGAGAGTGACTTTGCTTTGTCTCCATTCTATGCTGAAGTCAGTAAGTTGGAAGTCGGCTGATTGAGGAAGGGCGCAATGCAGTCCGGGTAGATTAACATGCCCAACATTTAGATCTTTCCATTGCTCATTGCCTGTTACTGTAGAAGCATAGATAGAAGCACCTTGCTTAAAATGTGGTAAAGATTTTAGTCTGCTGCCGTTGGAGAGGATTTGAACCCTTCGATGATACTCCTGCAGGCCTCCCGGTTTGTAATAATCCCCTTCTCAGGGGAAGGCATCCTGAAAAGCATTACTCAGTTGTACAGGCAAGATCGGACTCTGGCACCTGATATATCATAATTCAAAGTATCAAGCTGCCACTTTTGTCTCTTTCTCTCAGACCGTGTCTGAACCATAGACTGAGTATTTTTCCTGAGAAATTAGTCCTTCGTTTTGTTTTGCGGTCTTTTGCAGTAAATTCAAAAGCCCACTTAGCGTGAATGTTAAACAACTCGGATATTTCATTGGTCACGATCCTAGTCTCTCACCAATCTACGCCCACCTAACCTAAGTAGAATACAAAAAGTTGTCCGTGGTCAAAGTTTTAACATGAACAAAAGTAAATTGAAATTCTAAATTCTACAGCGGAAGCGAAAATCAATTTGATTTCCAAATCACTGCTATCCATTGTCCATTCAATTGAATTGTTTTTGAAAATACGCCAAGCATACGTTTTCCACCTCATTTTGCATTCAATCAAATGAAACTTCCCTCCAAAATCGCCTCCGGCACCACTTTATTTCGCCAGTAAGCCAACTACACATCCAGAATACTTAAAAAAAAAATAACACTGTACCAAACCTTAAGGTCAACAACTCTTACTGTGGCCTCATTGAAAATTCCACGACAAAAAATAAAAAAATAAAATCTACCATGTCCGATAAAAAGAATGACCTCACTTTTTATGCCAAAAATCTGTAACCGCCACTTGTGCTCCCGAATGCTATTCATCTATCTCCCTTCATCCGTCAATCAAATTCAAAAAGCATTTACCTTTGAGCTCTGGTGTAGCTAGTGCCTTTGGCAGTGCCATCGCTGGCAGCATCAGTCCCAACAAAAGTCGATGCTCTGTGCTCTCCTCATCTGATTTGTGATGATTGGCGACATTCAAGTGTATATCGCGACCACCTGTCTCTGAGACTGTGAGACTACCTCCACTTTACCTCACTACTACCCGATCACCATCATTCTGTGATGACATTGTGAAATCCATTCCGTTGAACGTTGTCCCCAATCACTGAACTGGTTCACTGAATTTACTTATCCGGTTGAATGGATAAACATCTTCCAGTTTTTCTCCTTTACTGGCATTGAATGCAGATGTAACTTTGGACACCTGAATCCGGAGAGTGGAATTCCTGAGAATAAAAGGTATCTTCTTTTGCTGACTGAAGGAATAGGAGTATACCTACACGTAGAGAGACCAAAAAGCACATGTCAAGTAACGACTTCCTTTAACCTCATCATTATGCGTCAGTCATATCATTTAGAGAGATCCACCTTTTCTGTGAACTATCCGAAATGTCGTAGTTACGGATAGATAGATACGGCGACTACAAACAGTCGTATAAGTACAAATCAGTATGGCTGCAGTGCCTGATAATTTATCTTCCACCTTTCATCAAAGACAATAGCCAATGTACGGAGGAATACGAAGATTATTAGGCAACCATTTGGATAATAAAAAAGGATTACTCCAGAGTGCCAGGGTGGGACTGGTTGTGTTAGTGTAGGAAAGGACAGGATAAAAAGACTGGCGTCGTCGTCATCCTGATCATCGGTTGAATCCAGCAGGTGTGTTGCATTTTAACTTGTTTTTTTCCCCCTTCGTCCTCCAATTGCCTCAGAATTAAATTTCAGACACGTGTTTCGGGTATCACAACACACCGGTTCCCCGAAAAAGAAATTAAAGAAGGACCAACCAAACACGTAAGGCTTTAATGACTAGAGTCAAGAAGCCACCACTGCCAGACAGCAGAAAATCGATAAAATTTTGTAGGAACAATTTTTGGCCAACGGCCATCGGGACGCGTCGCTAATTAGGGGGTTATGCATTTGAAGTGTGCTATAGAATGCATTTCAACTGCTTTCCTCTACTGCTGGTTTTCGTTTTGTGGTAGTTTTTGGGTTAAGACGGCGAGTTCATTTCACGCAAGATGGACTTTCCACCTTTTTAGAGGGCAGATGTTGCCAATTTTTTTAGTGCATGAAGCGTGCTACTGAAAAATTGATCCGGTAGTTGTGTACAAAAATTGATAAGGTTTGGAGGAGTCATTGGTCTTATTGGGCTTTGAGTGTCTATCTGGTTTTCCAAAGGATGCAATTACTGGAGCAAGGGATTCTTCTTAATTAATTGAGGATGAATGTGCATAGAACGAACTCTATATGAACATAATTATTTATGACGATAATAAAAGTTTCTAGTTGAAAGAGTTGATAACTATTAAACATGGCCTAACCTATCAAACAAATCTTCACATTCCATCAGAAATTTCGAGCTGTTACGCCAACGAAAGTAGCAACACTTTGATGCGTCAGTCAGTCTTCGTGAAATCTCTACTGAAGGGCTATGTGTAGTGTCGGCATTTACACCAAAGTAAGTGAGCTCGTTAACTACTTGAAAGTTATAATTTTCCAAAGTGACTTTTTGTGCACATTAGGGTATTCGTCAACAATCTCGATATTCTTGTCTATCGGTAAGCATAGGGATTTTTAGGATTAAGTAGAAGACCAATGGGCCATTTATTCAATTTACACCGATTTACGTCCGCGAATTCGACAAATATATTTGGACATCATCCGCATATACTCGTTGGAGTATCGCAGTATGCTTACAAACATGGGGGAGGTCATTAATGTATAAAACAAAAAGCAGAGGTCCGAGGATTGAACCTTGTGGAACTCCATTATAAATTCCCAGCATGGTAGACACATCTCTTTGCTGAGATAATTCCGGATCAGTTCAACAGCTCTCTTGCCTAATCCGAATCTAGAATAAAATTTGCGACAAAGTTTACTGTGATTCACCGAATCAAAAGCTGTTGAAAAGTCCAGGAGACCAAGTCTCATTAAAACTGAAACGGATGTCGTCAACTATGTTTATGAGTGCAGTGGTGCAGCTATGCCCTGCTCGATATGCAGATTGATGTGGGCTTATTAAATTTTGTGTGTCAGGATGTACTTGCAGCTGAGTCTTAATAATGATTTCTAAAACCTTTGGTAAGTCAGAAAGAATGCTAATTGGGCGAAAGTCAGAGCATTTCGAAGGGTTTGACTTCTTTTCTTTTTTTTTAAAAGAACTTAACACTCAAGTGGGTATGAATACACTTATAATGCCGCGGCATGTGTTAAGTTTTTTTGGAAAATGGGATAGAGAGAAGAACAAAGATGTTTGGGCTCAGTGGTTATTTCGATCTATGGGTGGCATCCAACATTTGATGAGGAGACTAAATTCTTAGTGGAAGTTGGCTTGTTGTTGATTCCTAGTAAACTACTCGTCTTACTTGATTTTCGTTAACTGAAAAAATTAATGTCTTTCGGGCGAGATTGGGCTTCGAATATTTAACGTTCCGATTTGGAAGCCAGTCCACTACCACTTGAGCCATGGCCACCCACTTGTTCTTTGCAATGGATGTTATTTTCGCCAGTTTCCAAGGAGTGGGAAAGAAAGATCTTACTAGGCAGCAATTATAAATATGCTTAAGCGCAAATGGCAGTATTATGTAGTCTGACGAATTTCCAAACCTATGGCAAGAGATTTTATGGATTGAAAATAAATCTGGGACCTAATAATGCTGGAGAACTGCAACCACCAAAAGGAAGAGCAGTGTCTGGTAAAGATGTAGCAAAGTAATTATTTAACGAATTCGCGTTGATATCTATAGTGTTCGAAGACGACTTTTTATTGATAATGGCGAGCTCACGCAAATTTTCCCAAAGGTTGCGGGAATTATAGTTGACATTAAGTTTGGCACTAGTCTTGTTTACTTGTTTACTTTTCCGAAATTCGGCAGTGGTGGTGTTTCTTATGTTTGAGGCAAAGGGTCTGCGTTCATTCATATTCGGTTCAGATGAAAAAATTTATTGGCAAAATGATTTTGATGTTGTTCCTCTCTGGTTCTCTAGTGCTAGAAGGCTACTTTTATCTTATTTTATTATTCACTGTTCCATTTGTTTTCGCTCCAGGCCCAAAGCTATCCGAGCTACTTTGCTGAAATTTATGGGTCACTGTTATTTGGTTAAGGACGGTGACATTTTCATACTCAGGTTCTCATCGTAGGGTCTAATCATTCCCGCCATACTGAGGGGTCTAACGTGATTTTTAATTTTTAATTTGTCCACATCGGAACGTTTGTTCGGAACACTCGCCCTTCAAATCGGACAGCGACTGAAAAATGACCATAAGCGGCATTTCAACATCTAAAAGTACAGTAGATACATCCAGCATGTTAGAAGTATGGATTTAACCGATCAACAGATATTCGACTTGGTTAGTGAGAAAATAAAGTTGGCAAGAGATCATTTTGCGGGCGGAATCTTGTGCAATCTCTCACCGTATTTTGTGCAGCTGCTGTTATCATTTTCTATTATCTTTTGCAATTTCATTCCCCTCTTCTACTTTCATTTTTTCATAACTCTTCTTTCCAGTCCACTCCTCCCACAACTCAAGCAAACTTTCATAGAATCAGTGAATATCTTAGCAGATCCCCCTTTAACTTTCACAACCTAAGTGTAAATGATGCCTTATCCATTTTTTATAAAGGAATATTTAATTCTTTCAGCCTTTACGTTCCGTTTTCCCGCCTTAAAACATCACCTACTAGTCCTCCCTGGTATAATCGCAAGCTTCATTCCTTACGAAATAAGAGAAACAAGTTATGGGCTGTTTTCCTGCGTACCAGATCCTTTTCCGACTATTCCAACTATCTTGGTGCTTATCTTCATTTCACCGAACTTTACGATCCCCTTTACCAGCGTTACCTTAATAATGCGCAAGTCAACCTTATAAATGACCCTAAGTCCTTTTACCAATTTGTTAACTACAAAAGAAAGTCCAATGGTTACCCTTCTCCCTCTCTTTCAACAACAAGTCATCAACCGATCCACTCACCATTGCCAACCTATTTGCAAGCTTCTTTAAACAATCCTTCACCAACGACTCCTTTGTACCAGATCCATCCTATTTTCGTTACCTACTGAACTTCTCCAATAGCCCACTTCTCTCACATCTTGGACCCCTCTTATATCGAATATAAATTACACCAACTCAATGACCAATTTACACGCGGTCCAGATGGCCTCCCTGCCATATTTCTTAAAAAATGTTCTTCGTCTTTTTCCCTTGCCCTTTCTGATATCTTTCGTCTATCCCTTTCACAAGGAGAATTTCCTCAGGTTTGGAAAACCTCCTTTATAACCCCGATCCACAAAAAAGGATCAAAGAACGAAATAACAAACTATCGTCCAATCGCTAAACTCTCCCATATACCCAAACTCCTCGAAAGTATCTCATCGATTAATACTCTTCAAATTGTTTGCCCTCGGCTTTGAACTCATACTGTTAAAGTGGATATCCTCTTACCTCGAAAACCGTTTTTACAGTGTTCGCTTTAGGTCAGCCCACTTCGCTCCATTTTTGGCCACCTCTGGAGTTCCTCAAGGCAGCCATCTCGGTCTCCTTCTCTTTATATTAACCATAAATGATCTCGATAGGATCATCAAACACTCGTCCGTCTCCCTTTACGCCGACGATACCAAATTTTTCAAAACCATTTCCTCCCCATGACTCCTTCCTTCTTCAACAAGACCTTGATAGTTTTTCGATCTGGTGCCTCAAAAATTGTTTGGAACTTAATATCACCAAATGCCAATCCATCACCTTTTCACATAAGCGGCACAAATCTCCTCCCCGACTCTACCTTCTCCACAACCAACCTATCTCGCGACCTCGGCATTTTGTGTGATAGGGAGCTGAACTTTCGTTTACATATGGATGGGATAATCCTTAAAGCCAACTCTGCACTAGGTTTTGTAAAACGATGGTCCAAAGAATTCACCAACCCACCACGTGACCAGGTCCCTCTATATTACCTTTGTTCGTCCCCTCCTAGAGTACGCCAGTCAAGTATGGTCCCCATATCATCGCGTTCATATCTTGAGAATCGAAAGCATCCAGCGCCGTTTTCTTCGATTTGCTCTTCGAGGTTTGCCCTGGGATGATCCTTTTACTCTGCCCCCCTATCAAAACCGTCTCAACCTTGAGGAACGCAGAGATGCAACCGACTTTCTTTTCATTCATCGACTCCTTTCAGGTCACGTTGAATGCGCGTCAGTTCACAACTCTATTTTCCTCAACACTAACCCTCGTAATCTACGTACCTCTCGTCTCTTCTATCTCCCAACCCACCACACCTCCTATGGCGCGAACGAACCATGCTACGAAAAATTAATTCAAACCCTAGCGTCTTTGACTTCCACCGCACCACTTCCTACCTCAAATCCTTTCTCCTTCACCACTCTGACCAACCTTAGGTTTAAGTTTTAGTTTAAGTTTAATTTTAAGTTATAGCTTGTATTATGCCGAATAAATTGGGGCTTTCGCCCCCACCAAAATTTTATATTCATTGGTCTTCAATTCTTCATTAGACTTGGGATATATGCATAGACATACGAGTACATATCTTCTTTATCTATTTTAGCAATGAAGTTCATAAGCACAGTTTTGACACGATAGAGCCAAAGGAACAAGTTAAATGAAACATATGCGATCGCTTGAACTTTTCTCTCATCTTTTACCAAGGAGTCGGTTATATTTTGTATCCGTTTTTAATATTGCTGTTGGTACATCTCATGGAGTTCCTTTTGGGTTCTTTGCTTATTATATTCATAAGTGTAAAAGGCTCTTTTTTGATTATAATACTGGTCCTTCGAACCGGATATATTGGCTAACACAAATTATCGTCTTGCCCTGAATATTTTTTGAGTCACTTTCACCGGTCATCTTTTAAAAGGTCAAGATGTAACTAAAAAACTGTTACTAACAAGCTTATCTAATTGCAGAAACACTGAGACATCTCTTGATCCTTCTAAGGAGATAATTCCATTTCGTTATTTAACCCTCGAATCCCCCTAAATCTCAACAGAACAGATCATTGTGATCCCTGCCACTAGGGTAAACAGAAACAATTAATACCTCGTTAATAGAACCTTATAGAGCAGATGTAATTCGTAACTAGTCCCGCTCGTACATCCCCTTTGCGTTCTCTTTGTATTTACCCATGGCATGTCCAGCAATTCAACAGTGCCTACCTGTGAATAAGAGATGCAACATATGTCCAGTCCATCGAGTGTTTCCCCTATAATCTTTTATTTGTTCAAATCACACAGGTACGCACCGTATTGCATTTACATGGCACCATCAGTCCATATCTACCTGCCCTGCCCAGCCCTCACAGTCTATCCATCTTTTGCAATCAGAATTGTTTCTGTTTCTGTTTCTTCTCTTGTCGTTATCGTCATGCTTTGGATCCAATTCAAGTGTACTCGTTTCTTTGTATTCGTTTTTCGTTCTCCTGTTGTGCATCTGATTCTGTTTTCAACAATTCAGCACATTTAAATTTCTGCTTCCTGACGCAGGGAGCCCATCACAATTTGGATTGCACACCACCTGCCCTTTTTTTTTCCAACAATCAACAGTTTGTTGTTATTGTTGTTGTGTTTGTTTTGTCGCTAAATAAAAAAGGAATCATAACAAGAAAGGTGCAAGTTGAAGCGGAATTTCACCCCGAGTTGCACTTCAAAAGTCGTCCCAACGTCAATATGCGCCTTGTCGTGCTTACACACCGCCCTCCGTATCTACAGATGATAAATCAGGTATCACAGGTAGAAAATGTTCCATTTGATCATGGTGAACAATTAAAATTTATGATTTTGACGTTGCATTCCATGTGAGGAGGATTGTTGCGCCCTACAGCGGCAGGGTGTTTAACCATTTTTATCTCACGGGATGGCTAAATAGGTGGACGGCGTTTTTGATTGGTCATTAAAGGAATGTTTACAGCACGATAGAGGCATCATTTTTCCTATACGTATACGTATATATATTTTTTAATTAGTTCTTGTACGTTAAATTAATTAAAACAATTAACCGTAAAAAAAAAACAAGAGAAAAATCAGACAACGGTATGCCCCAGCAACGGCAGTCGTTTTAATGGAGAACGAAATAAACATGATATTACTGTTCTTTTGGGTCATAAAATCAGACCCCTGATGGTTTGGGGACTATTTTATAACTCAAGGATTAGTAAACGGTCGTAAATACGTATCTACTTTTGGTAAATAATTAAAAATATATTTATTTTTATTACAAGACCCGTTGGAAACAAAGAGAGAACATGAGTCCCGATTTTACCTTCAAAGAATTTTTTTTTTAAATTTTTATAATACATAGGAATATGAATGCGCTGGATACGAGTACTTATTCGATGTATTTTATGAACAATAATACATACATACATACGAGTATATATATGTGTATTGTATGCGTAATTCTGATCGTTTACGGTTGTGCGATCCCATCTATTCGACTTCAGAGGAACAGAGGACATCGATTCTTGTTTGTTTCAGAAAGGTTTCTAGATTTGCTTTATAATTTTGAGAACCTACCTTCGATGTTAGACTTTGACTTAATCACTCTTGAGGATGTTTTGGAACCTTTTTCCTATCAACGCCATTTACTGACGAGCGTTGGAACCATTTGATGCGACACATTGCTCAGCACGAGCTTTCAATCTCTACATATACGGGAGCGGAGGTGACTTTTGGTCGGTCTCAGCGTTCCAAAATCGAATAGAGTCTTAAACCCTTCAGCAGCAGTTTTGGAAGGAGGAAGAAGTCGAGAGACAAAAAATCCGATAAATATGGTACAGAGTTGTGACTTGATATTCATTGCTTCTGAATGAGCTGGGACGTTTTCGTGCAATAGAAAAAACACGAGAGTAAAAGATCTCTTCAAAACAAGCTCGTCAAATCCGAGTTAGCAAGCGTTTTAACAATTCCTTGCAAAGGATGTTTTTTTCAATATGAAATAAAACACTTGAAGCTAATGTTCATGTCCATGATACTAGCTTTATTTAATAGACAATTTGATGTCATTAGGGTTTAAATATGATATCAAATGAAGCGCAATCGGGAAGTCCAATTTTAAACAACTTTATCGAGCAACTGGGGCCGTATATCAGCAATAATACTACGAATTTTGACTTCCAAATGGTCCAACGTCTCTGGTTTATCGGCATAGACTAGTGACTTCACATACCCCCAAAGAAAGTAATCTAAAGGTGTGACATCACAGGATCGTGGAGGCCAATTCACAGGTCCATTACGCGAAATTATACGCTCAGCAAATGTTTCCCGCAATAACTAGATTGTGTCGCGCGCCGTGTGGCATGTTGCGCCATCTTGTTGAAACCAAAGCTCTGTCACGTCAATGCCATTCAACTAAGGAATCAAGAAGTCAAAAATCATGTTCTATGGCGCTCTCCATTGACGGTAACATTCTGGCCGACATCGTCTTTAACGAAATATGGTTGTAAGGGCGTCTCGACAAAGGCTTATGGGTTTTCTCCACTCCAAATTCGGCAATTTTGCTTGTTTACATATCCATGTAACCAAAAATTGGCCTCATCGGACAACAAAATTTTGAGTTGAAAATGAGGATTAAGCTGAATCATGTTTTCGACTCATTCACCGAACCTACGATGCGTATAATGGTCACGCGGTTTCAACTCTTGCAAAAGCTGGATCTTATGCTTTTAAGCCAATATCTTTCCGTAAAGTCTTCCACAAAGTGGATGGGCATAGTTGCAATTGCTGTGCACGATGGCGAATCGACTCATTCGGATTCTCCTCAACACTGCGCTCCACAACGGCAATAACTTCTTCTGTTCGCACTGTTTGTCGTCTTTGGGGATGCGTATAATCCACTAGAGTGTACGTGGTGCGAAAACGATTCATCGTGTTCCGAATAACTTGCTCAGATGGACGATTATGTTGACCGTAAAATGGACGTAGCGCACGATAAGTTTGACGAACCGAACTATGGTTTTCAAAATAAGTTTGCACAATTTACACGCGTCGTTCTGGCGGTAATCTACTCATCGTAAAATGGCAAAACGTACTAACCACAAATCAACTTTCAACTTTCAACTGTCAAATTGACAATCTGTGGAAACAGTGTTGTCAGTTTAAAAAACAAACCTCTAAAAAAGAACACCCTAAACACGCTATTTGTTGCTCTGCCTGGAGGCACGAATTCTTTCTGAACTATGGGCCACTGAGATTGTCATCCTTCGTTTCAGGGGTTTCAATGCCGGCAGAAAACCATGGTGTCAGTTGCAGCCTTTCTGATACAGTCTTGGCAATATTGCCACCAGCTTTTTATGATTGCATTAGTGGAAGTAGAATAACCAGATTTTGAGAAACTCGATCGGCAAAGTTTCTGATAGTTTTGAATGATTGTTACGTCAAGATCTTATCCTTTGCAGTTGATTGATATGAAATCTTGGACAAAATAGTAGTCTTAGTGAATACTGAAGGCGTGCCTTACATCGATATCAGTTGACGTGAAAGTAGATTTCAAATTTAGGTAGACTATTCATACAAAGCCTGAAGTTTATCAACTTAGTTTTACTCAAACTAGCTCAAACCAAATTCTTAGAAGATGATTTATATCAACACTTAGGTTCAGAGCACGATTTGAGCAATGCCTAGATCATCAGCAAAGGTGGCGAATTTTACTAAAAATCGCTATCGAAGAAGTGAGTTTAAATAGACCAGAAACAGTATTGCACCAAGAACTGAACCCTGGAGCGACCCTACACTCAAAGGTTTTGGGCTACTTACAAAATCTTCTACCTTAACTTGTTGAGTTCTATTTATCTGGTATACAGTCTTTTCTAACTAGGGAGACAATGCCTAGTCTGCCGGCAACCGATGACACCATCACAAGGTCCTATATCGGCTCTATAGCCACTCGTGAAAATCTATGTACATTTCTTTTGTGAGTTAGATTCTCGCCGACGTCAGTCCTGAGTACGATGAAGTGTATTATTACGTTAGATCCCCTATCCAGAAGACTGAAATCAAAAGAAATTTGGAGCGCAAATCATCAAAACTCCAGTGCGAATTGTACTGAAGTCTTCTTCTTCAGCGAACGATGATCTTGAGAGGGCAGGCTATGATACGTACGAATATCAAGGGAGAGAAAAATTGTTCAGTTCTTTTGAAGCTAAGTTAGACGTGCCGAGAAGACCCTCGTGCTTTTTTGGATAAATTAAAAAACAACTGACGCATAGGAAAGGATTGGTCTTATATATTCTTCCGCTGGCAAAAGCCGAAAGCGTGTTGGAAGCATGTAGAGTCCAAGGAACCACTTCCAGCATGTCACTAAAATATTTAGCTTCATTGGAGAAATGGATGGTGATGCCTGTAGACCAGTGGTTTGGGGGAACCAATCGCTGGGCATAATCAGGCAGATAGCTACATCATCTTATAGGCCTGATCGTAAAAGTGATTAATATTGTACAATAGGAATATTTGTACTGAAGACACTATACTGTGTTTTTTTCTTTTTTTTTATAAAAAATTCCAAAGTCAACGAAAAGTAGCCAAACTCAGACTAATGTTCGTAGTCGCTCCGATCATTTGGTAAAACTATAAAATCTACGCTCCTTCTTTTCCCAATTCCATAATCTCCATCAAACCATTTCCTGTAAAGCAAACAAACCCTGCATTTAAGTACCCAAATCTCATAAATCACACGGATCTCCCGTTTGAAAACCTTATTTCCATTATTTTGTTTTTTTTTTTAAGAATGAACACCACTACACCTCCTGGGGGTAAATGACATTTCCCACGACTGCCATGCTGTCATTATAACGTCTCATTAAAATGTTTCATTTTTTTCTCGAGACGAACTGGATGCCGTTCAAGATCCATCCAATAAGTGGCTGCATTAAAAACTACACGTTTCTTAGCTCCAACTCATTAAAATAAAAAATAAAAAAAATAAATAAAACCGCCTGTATATGACTTGTGAAAATCTGACACATTCTCCCTATATTCATACGTCCAAAAATCAAACCAATATACGAGTACGAGTACTCAGACCCCAAGCCGGAACACATCATACGTCGTTGTCGTCGTCATCGGCGGCGTCCTGAACACATGATTCACATATGGAAAGTGTTAAAATGTTCCCTCGTCCGTCGGTAGATTGGCCACAAAAAGGCATACACTCATGGACTCTCTAAAAGGGTGCTTTTAGCAGCTCCTGCAGCACCCTCTAGAAAACTTCTAATTGCATTCGATCTCAATTATGTATGTACTTCGTTCCACAACTCATAAAAATCAACTGGGCCGAGTAGAGCAACCACGAAAAATCGTTACAATTTATGTTTAAATCGAATTTCATACTTTAATCGACCGAATGAACTCATCAAACATATTCGACAGAGAGTCAAGGATATCGAAACAAATCGAATGGTTATCGATTTGCAATTATAAATTCTTAATCGAGGTCTTTCTGTCTGTGTTTTCCCCTTGGACTCCTTGGACTCCTGCGTTTGATTGTTGAAAAATATTGAAAACCTAAAACCAAATCAATAATGGATTTAGGTATCGCAATGACTTTGTCTGACCATAAAGAATTTCTTTTTTCCTGAAAACAATTAAACTTTTGACAAGCGTAGTTGGAGGAACATTGTAGGAACGTGGCTTCCTGTTCTTGTTGGAATTGGATGCACGTGTGACGTGTGAGTTTCTTTTTTTTTATTTTTTTAAACTCAAAAGGAATATTGAAATTCAACACCCATAGGCAGCTGCATTTTTAATTCCTTTCGTGTTTTAGTTTTCTGTTTTTTTTTAATATCTCTTTTTTGTTCGCCCCAAAAAAAAAAAAAATGATTCTGAACAGACGTCGGAATATATGGACGTGGACACACATCCTTAAAGTCATCTGTGCACTGACGATCTTACATTTCAGTTTTGTTTTTTTTGTTTTTTTAAGTGTGTCACTGAAAGATCATCTTTTTTTCAGCTGCACACACGCCGGACGCATGCGTACGGAGAAGTACTTGAGGATAAAGGCCGCATAGGAATGAGGATTAAGTAGTTAAGAATCCTCTTTGGAAAAAGTCAAACACTTTAGGCATTTCAGAGTGAATAAAATGAGGTTCCACAATGTTAAATTTCAGAGATATGCGAGTAGCATCGATGTTTTTTGTTTCCAAAATTGTTGGCCTAAATTGAACAAATTTTAGACTACGAAGAAATATGCACGCAATTCGTCAATATCATGAATTCCCAGGATATCCCGTTTTTGGGACACGCAATCATTCAGATCAATATAACGCCTCGTAAAAAATGCTCAGTCACAAGGCTCGACAAGTTAATTTTTGCTAAAATCCGCGCGCATGACATAGCGGATGGTAACTAGAAGATAGATACCACTGCTCACTAACACCAACGCTTAGGTCTATTGTAGCCATGTTTGGCTTTACTTAGGATATGAATATCTGAATGTAGTTGAACTTGAATAGGGTTGAATATCGAAGAAGGAAATACTCGGTCGTCTGACAACGAGCGCAAGACAGGCAAAGTAGATGACTTTTGCTTTAGCCGTACTGGATCCTGATTCATTCTGCATGAATAATATTAGCACAGTGTCTAGTGATAATTCCAGATACGGAACTCGGAAATGTCCTGGATGTCGAATTAGCAAGCCATTTTTGTATATGGTATTCAGAAAATATCCCTTGACACCATTTACTTTTTTGACATTTAACATTTTAATCAAGGCTTACCAGTCCATTATAAACTGTTTATAGACCTGTGCAGTTCTGCTTTGCAAGTCTGTCTAAGCCAGGAGAGTAATGTATCGCCCACAACGAATGAGAAAGGATTTTCTCTACTCTTGTTGTTCAGCAGATGGCCAGCTTAGATCCCTTTTCAAAAAGCAGATAAGCTTAACTGGCTTCAAAAAAATATTGTATGCAGTTCCTCGTTCAACAGTAAAGCGACTGTGATCCTGCTGTTGCATAACTTCCATAAAGTAAAAACAGGCATTTTTCTAATGAAAGGTGCCCAAAATTAAAGGAATTTTTGTTGCAGATCCTGGAAAAATTATTCTTCTTGATTAAAAAATGTGAACATACATACCACCTTGACCAAAAAGTTCCCGACCACACCACCGTGTGGCTCTCCCATTGTTCCGATTTGAGTTCTGTTTTTTTTTTTTGTTAAGTTGGTAAATCTGTTGTTTACATTCCATCTAAATCTTAGCGTCATAGCTTGACATTTGCAAAAGTTACGTAGCCAAGAGTACATCTATCACTGTGTGTGTTGGCGATTTTTTACAATTTTAGAAATGGATTTAAATTTGCAACAACGAACTTGTATTACATTTTGCGTAAAAAACGGATTTAATGGTGCGCGAACGTTGGAAAGTTGGAAAAGTGTTTCGGCAACGATTCAAGAGCAAGTGGCACGAGCGGTTCAAAATTGGTTGTGAGTCAATCGAAGATGATGAACGCAGTGGCAAACCATCGACATCGAAAACCGGCGAAAACATCGATGAAGTAAAAGAAATGTTGGTCAATAACCGCAAATTAACCATCAGAGAGATAGCGGAGGACTTGAACATTGCCTATGGATCCGTATAAGACATTTTGGTTAATAATTTGGGTTTCCGTCGTGTAGCAGCAAAGTTGGTGTCAAAAGACCTCAATTTCATGCAAAAAAGAGTCCGTGTTGACGTTGCAAAAGAGATGATTTGCGAGGCTGAATCCGATCCCACATTCATCAAAAGGATCATTACTGGAGACGAGAGAGACGTGGGTTTATGAGTACGATACGCAATCCAGACATCAGGCAAGTGAATGGCGTTCACCAAATGAGCCGAAGTCAAAAAAGAAGGCAATTCTCACGGTTTTCATGGATTACAACGGTGTAGTGCATCATGAATTTTTGCCAGAAGGCCAGACAGTAAACAAAGAGTATTATTTGGGCGTTATGAGTCGTTTGCGTGAAGCAATTCGCCGAAAGAGACCAGAATTGTGGACAGAAAACTCGTGAATTTTGCACCATGATAACGCACCGTTGCACAGTGCCATCATTATTCGTAATTTTTTGACGAAAAATGCAACAAATACCATCCAAAAGCCACCGAATTCACCTGATTTGGCTCCCTGTGACTTCTTTCTGTTCAATCGAGTTAGAAAAGCACTATGGGGAACGCGTTTCAGCAGCCCAGCAACCGAGAGGAAGTAATGGAAAAATCGCAGGAAGCACTGAAGAACATACCGAAAACCGAATATAAAAAATGTTTCGAGCATTGGATCAAGCGCTGGCATATGTGTGTTGCAGTCGATGGGGATTACTTTGAAGGGGACAATATAGATTTAGATGAGTAAACTTGTATTCCCAACTTTCTGAACTTTTTGATCAAGGTAGTACATATGTATATCATTTTTCAATTTTAATTGACTGTTTTGGTATTGTGCACTTCTTAATAAAAGGAGTCCTTTCCGATTCACACATCTTCAAAACAAAATTATGAATTTTACGACCACTGTCATCAATTAAAAGCTTCAGTAAAGAACATCCATGATTCCTTAAAACGATTGTAAATTGCGTTCTGAAACTCTAGCAGAATGGCATAAGCATCTGGAGTGGTGCCGCATCGATGCGTTTTTTTTTTGACGATTCTGAATCTGAAACTATCTATGCAAACATAAATATAAGTAGCTAGGAAAACAGGCTGTAATTTTTTGTATCGAGCGCAAGCAAGAATGTTTATTGGCGATCTCATTTTCCACGAACCTATTGCTCCACAAACCTATTGACCCTGGCAGCACTTAGCAAATTCAGCCTTTCGGCTGCGCTCATAGAGGCTTTACACAGCTATGAAGTGGTTAAAGAGCTCTCGTATCTTGGAAAATGCACTCAAGCCGACCTTATGAGTTATGAAGTCTAAAGTTGTTGTTTTCCACGAAGGCGCCAGCAACACATGCTTGAGCAGAGTAATGGTGCCCGACAGCATATCTATAAAACTAGAGTCAAAAACTGTCAAACCGTCAGGTCATCAAAGCGTTAGTGCATCAATGATGTGTACAGAGCTGGACGTGGAAGAGAAACCTCTTTGTATCTTAGTAAAATCAGCATTGACGAATTTACGTCAAACCTTGCTCCGATTATCTCATCAAAGTTTTTTTAGACTGCCTCGAAACTAAAGGCCTCTTGCCAGTGTTCGACGCGGCATGTTTTGTAGAAGCTCTTGACGTTTGAGTTGTCACCGATACGGGTTTTTTGTATAACAGCAACTCTTACTTTTCACCATGACTTATTATTTTAGCCAGTGCAATGCGAGCAATGAAGGTCATCTTTAAAGTTGTCGGCAGCTGGTTTATACCCTTTTTACCAATCTTAGATATGCATATGCATGCCATCGGACTTGTGTAAGCAACAACTTATTTAAAGGCCTTATCTGTCACCAAAGCCGATGTCCGTCACAGCCAATTTTAACCTGGTAACCTCGAAAGTGAGTTTTGAGCAAAAGATTGAGAGTGTCTACTTTCGACCTGACGTATAAAGGCATCATTGATTCCGCTGGTATTGCGGAAAGTTTTGATCATTTTTCAAAGTTCATATAAAAATAAATCATAGATCTAAAAAAAAAGCAAGTCTATTGCGTTGGTCTATAATAGATTTAGCGCCGCAGACCTTTTGAATGAACACATTCTTCAAGCAGGTTTTGAAGAGCTTGTTCTAGCTTATGTTGAGCTCCCAGCTTAGACGGAATTTTTATGGGTTTTCTTATTGTAGCAATTATCTCTGAAAGCAACTAATAAGTAAACCATCCAATTGTGGTTTTTCTAGGACCTGTAACAACTTGTCACAGAATTTTTTCTTAACGATCCCGCCCTATTCAAGACATCCCTCAACCACACTTCATCCAAATCATCTAATTGAATAAATCGACCATATGATATCCCTGTTAAATTGAATAAAATGGCACACATCCTCAAAAACAAGGACCACAAAGCACTTACCCACCAATTGTTCGAATAATAAATAAAAAGCAAAATACTCGTACATTCTATTGTTAGTATGTAGTTGGTAGAAAATTTATTATTAATGCCGCATCTCGTTAGCCTCGAAGCACATTCAACATAGATATACCATATACTTCCGCTTACGTTTGCATATGCTCTCATATCCTACGCACTGACTGACTTTTGTCCCCTGAAGTATCTCATTACCAAGCTGGCAAGATTCACAGCTTCCCTGAACCCTTGTTTCCCTGCTTATCACGTTTTTTTTTTCGAGGTCAAAACGACCAAAAATCGCTGTGAATTAGAATTTCTAAATCTGTGATCCTTGTGTTCATTCGCATTCGAATCCATCTGTGATGGGTTTCTCGACACACTGACGGGAAATTTATGACAATTTTTATGCCCGTTCTGTGTTTTTTGGTCCATCAGTAGTGGGGTGCGAGGTATATATCCGTTTGGAAGAGATACGAGAGATACAAGCACCACGTACTGTAGTTGTGGTTAATCTTTGCTTCTCGTCGGTTTCTCTGGTTCGAGTGGTTTTATTCTGTTGACTCTGTTGGTTTTTGTTGAATTCTGTCGGTTACAGCCGCTATCTTGTTAATTGTTTTTTGTAATAACATACAACGAGGCAATAAAAAAAGAAAGAAAAAAAAAACAAGGAAGTGCAAATTTGTAGGTGAAGAGAGAACCAAAGTATTGGAGGATACTGATGAGGGCAGGTCATAGTACACAAAAGGTTACTTAATTGCCCGACCATCTACTCGTACATTGACACACCACTGTACCCGCTAAGGGTGGAAAAACGATGCTCTCCAATCCAACCTGCCTAAAGTTAAACGAAGCATTGTAACATATGCGTTACAAGTGGCTTTTTACAGTTTACCCTTGTACCCCCCCCGGGTCTTGCCGTGCAATGCGTTCTGTACGCAATTTAATTGGAGCGCGCATATGTAAATGGGTCTTTGTTCGAAACGAAATAAACTTACCTTGGTGCAGAGCAAGTGGACGAAAGTTACACTTTCATTCCAGGTGGCATGAATACATACAGCAGTAGTCATAGGGTTAAAGGGAGATGATGGGGTTGTTGGTTTCCCTTTCAATTTGCGGCTTTTTTTGCTGTAAATAAACGAAAAGCAGTTGTAAATTAATTTATGCTTAGAGCGACTTTCTATTGAAAGGAAGAAAAGCAGAAAATGTTAACGAATAAGGACTTTAGTTTTGGTTGAATTGGGAGCGGCTAATTAACGAGGTGGACGATTGTTTGGAAAAATGTTTTTTTTTTTTTTTTTTTAGTTTGCATCAAATTCCAAGGAAAATGGATGCTCCACGAAACAGTTTACGGAAAGGTGTTTTTAGTCATTTAAAAATGATTAAACAGATGAAGGACTTTGTTGCTTGAAAATATATATCCCATTGTAATTACTATGAAATTAAGGCGATAAAACATCCAGAAATACCAAAACTCTGTCAAGGCCGATAGAATTCATTAGAAAACTGTGAAGTTCACCAAATAATTGGCCGCCTTCTAGAGCATTGTATAAACTTCAAGGCCTTTTGGGATGGTGAATTCAAAAGCTTTTCCTACCGAATTCAAGTGAAAGCAAGTCATGCAGAATCAGCATTCAGATCGCCAAAGGACTATATTAACCGTATTCCAGAGAGTTGAAAATTTTCATGTTTTACTTTCTAGTTTTTCTGCATTCATTTATGTTCGGCATATTATACTCTAGCTTATCAATTGTGCCAGATTCTAAGCAACTTAAACTTTCTACACCATTAGATATTGTTGCAGGTTAACACCGACTCAGTTTTCGTTTCACATTCTTCCGGATTTTGAGCATAGGACTCCATATAAAGTAGGCGCTCAAAATTTAGAAAACATATTCGTATGTATTTGTATGTAGGCCGCAATGTATTTAGCTATACCCCACGCATTAAGTATCTCCAGAATCTTCAATACATCTTTTGTAGAAATACGGTTTCTGACAATATGAGTGTCTTTAAAGTAGTCTTTTACACTCTCAAGCTTATCTTGTCCAATAGAAGCAGCACTCAAGTTCTTCTCCAGTTTTTGTACTCCAGGCGACATCCTTACTTAAGGGACTTTCCCTTTTCTACTCTTCAAAAAAAGACTCAGATTCCTAGGCTTTATTTAAAAATAGCTAGAAGAAATCTGCAGTTGTTTTTTGCCACTGCCTTAAATACGCGTACCATGGCCTTGTTGTTTTGTATGCCCCTAACTACATAAGAAATCTCACCTTTGCTGCTGATTGATGTCCAAAATGCGACAGTTGCTTTTTTTTGGTTTAACTAAATGTCCCTGGCCAATATATTTGTATTTGTATTGGGTCTACAAGTAAGTTTCCAGCGTTTGTCAGAGATGGCGCCACCAGTGGATCCCGGGCAGAAATGTCAGACCCCATGTGTTTTATTTGTAGGTTTTGTATCTGTCAACAACTTTGCAGCGTTATATTTGAGCAGTTCTATCGGTGTCGTACATTTTATCGAGCAAAATCATGGCAAGTTTCCAGCCAAATAAACGTCATTTGCGGGAAGAGCTGCTTTTATTCTTTAATATGAAGAAAAGTGCGGCTGAGGCCTATCGTTTGCTTTCGGAAACTTATGGGGCGGAATGTATTGGTGAATCGAGGTGCCGCGAGTGGTTCAAACGGTTCAAAAGTGGTGATTTTGGAGTTGAAGACAAAGATCGCCCCGGAAAGCCGAAAAGTTTTGAAGACGAGGAATTGGACGCTTTACTGGATGAGGATCCATGTCAGATTCAAGAAGAACTTGCTGCATCATTGGGCGTCACGCAACAAGCCGTTTTCCTGCGCCTAAAAGCACTGGGATTCATTCAAAAGGTTGGAAACTGGGTGCCGTACGAATTGAAGCCAAGAGACGTCGAACGGCGATTTTGCATGTCCGAAATGTTACTGCAGCGGTATAAAAATAAATCATTTTTGCATCGTATTGTCACTGGTGATGAGAAATGGATTTATTATGATAATCCTAAACGCAGAAAATCGTATACAAAGCCCGGCGAGCCCGCCCAATCGACGCCGAAACGAAATATTCACGTGAATAAGGTCATGCTCTGCATATGGTGGGATCAAAAGGGTGTCGCATACTACGAACTGCTTCCGAGTGGTGAAACCATCAAAGGACCATTATATCGAACCCAACTAATTCGTTTGAAGCGGGCATTAAAAGAAAAACGGCCAGAATATGAGACCAGGCATGAGTTCGTCATTTTTCATCACGACAACGCTCGGCCACATGTTGCGGTTTCGGTGAAAAACTATTTGGAAAATAGTGGTGGGAAATTCTGCCTCACCCGCCTTACAATCCAGACTTGGCACCATCTGACTATCACTTGTTTCGTTCGATGCAGAACGCTCTTACGGGAATACGCTTCAGCTCAGTAGAGGAAATCAAAAATTGGCTCGATACGTTCTTGGGCTCGAAAGACGAGAAATTTTTTTGGTCCGGAATTCATAAATTGCCAGAAAGATGGGGGAAAGTTGTAGCTTCCGATGGACGATACTTTGAATAAAGCATTGTAACTATGTTTTCATAATAAAACTTCAAATTTTGGAAAAAAAACGCTGGAAACTTACTTGTAGACCCAATATTTCTTGATATGAAATTGCTTATCACAGTAAGATAAATCTTATAAGATAGTGAAAGCCTTAAAATTAAGTTTAAAAAATTTAATTTAATCGAAACAAAAACAAATAATAAATAAATACTTAACAATTTATTGGTATATAACGGTTTTTTTTTTTTCAAAATTTGAACGTTTATTTAAGAAAAACATGTACAATAGTATTATTCAAAGTATTGCCCATCTGAAGCTATGACTTTTTCCCATCTTTCCTGCAATTTGTGGATCCCATCCCAAAAGAACTGCGCCGGCTTGACAGCCAAGAATGAATCAAGCCAATTTTTGATATTCTGCTCTGATGTGAACCGTATTTCAGTGAGGGCGTTATGCATCGACCGGAACAAATGATAGTCAGAAGGGGCAAGGTCTGGGCTATAAGGCGGGTGGGGTAAGACTTCCCATCCACTGTTTTCCAAATAGTTCTTAACCGGAATAGCAACGTGGGGCCGAGCGTTGTCATGATGGAAAATTACTGCCTCCTGTCTGGTCGCATATTCCGGGCGTTTTTCGGCCACTGCTCTCTTCAAACGGATTAATTGTGTTCGGTAGCGTTGTCCATTGATGGTTTCACCCGGTTTTAGCAGCTCATAATACAGCACACCCATCTGATCCCACCAAATACAGAGCATTACCTTCGCGCCATGGATATTCGGCTTTGCCGTTGATTTGGCTGGTTGGCCGGGTTTCACATAAGATTTTTTGCGATGCAAAAATGACTTCCTTTTGTGACGTTCCAGCAGCATTTAACATGCAAAACCGCCTTTCGACGTCTCTCGGCTTGAGTTCATGTGGAACCCAATTTCCTTGCTTTTGAATATATCCAGCTGCTTTTAAACGTTTTGAAATGGCTGCTTGAGTGACATCCAAAGATTCTGCGAGCTCTTCTTGTGTTTGGCAACAATCTTCATAGACTAATGCTTCCAGTTCTTCATCTTCAAACTTTTTTGGCTGCCCATGTTGCATGTTCACCATAAACTTCCACCAAAATACGATGACTTTCGGCAGCAGTTTTCTTCATATTAAAGTAATGAAGAAGAACTCCCTGCAAAAACACTTTTTCAGGCACAAAGTTCGACATATTTGAGTGAAAAAAAATTATTGTTGTTTACGCTTCAAATGAACGACATATACTGAAATGACGTACAATGACAGTAGCTTTCCAACGCATGTTCCAATGGAATGATACAAGTTACGCCATCTCTTAGCAAACCGCACGAATTAAGTTATAGACATAGTTCCGATGTCAGGCAAGAATGTGGAATTTGCATTAAGATCAGAGTCTTTTGCGACCGAGGAAAAACTAATCTGCTATAGAGATACTCAGGTTGATGTGTCTGTGTGATGTCATGCAGGCAAGATAACGATCGAAGCACTAGCAGGTTATCAAACGAGCAGCCGACAATACATTTTGAGTAAACGGACACGTGATCATAATTTCGGAGGCCATAGATATACCGACCAATATTGTTGTATACAACATTAAGCTTCCTTTTAGTAATTGAGTCATATTTGCCATAGACCTCACGGATGAAGTAAAATTGGCAGTATGAGCGTTTTCGCCATCATAGTTCTTATAGCTGTAGGTGTAAACATCTGAGTTGACCAAAGCATACGAAGGCCTCCATAAACCTTGCCAATAACAGTTTTTATATGGTCCGTCCATGTTAGGGAGTCGTTAAAAATAAGTCCTAGATTTCTTACAGTATGAACAAAGGGGACGATTTCTTCATCAAGTTTTATCGGTGGAAAGGTAGACAGGTTCTGTGTTTTCCTATGAATTACGAGATCTGTCGACTTTGCCGGATTCAAACATAGAAAGTTACGTTGAGCCCAGAAAAAAATATTGTCCAATTCTTCATTTATCAAAGCAACAACTTGATCTAAGACTTTGATACTTCCACTCAAAGCCAATTGGACATCATGTTGATCAGACACCGTTGGACAATTTGTGACAAGTCATTGATGTACATAGAAAAAAGACAGGTCCAAGTATTGATCATTGAGGAACTCCACTCGATACCCTAAGAAAGCTCGAAGTTTTATTGTTGACCACAACACATTGCTGCCTGTTTACTATGGTACATAAGCTTTGAAAAATTCTTTGGAGAAATTGTACAATGTACATGATCTGAAGTTTTCGGCAAAGAAGGACATGGTTAACAGTGTCAGACGCTTTTGAAAAATCTAAGAAAATTAGAAAAGTAACATATTTTTGTCCAACGACTTCCTAATGTCATCGACTACTGACAATAATGCTGTTTTGCAGCTGTTTTTGGGACGAAAAGCGGACTGACAACTGCTTACTAGCTTATTTATAGACAAATATGCTTGCATTTGCTTCGAAATTACTTTTTCCAACACTTTACTTAAAAACGGGAGCATCGCTATGGGTCTATAATCGTCATTTCCTTTTTTAGGGATTGGGTTAACTTTTGCCCTCTTCCATTCATGTGGATAATCGGAAGCTGGTATTATGCTGTTGAAAATGTGGGTAATGGAAGGAAGAAGTTTTACGAACCGGGGATCAACACCATCGATGCTAGTTGCGTTTGACTTTAATGATAGAACCGCTTCAACAATCGCTTGATCTCTTGATACATAGGAAACCGATAGATTCAATTGGGGCAGAGTTGTATGAAGGATTCGATGTATTACACTCGTTTTCATTTGTGAAAGAGGATGGTTTTGTGACGAATTTAGCGTTTAAGAGTTCACAGTCAATGTTATCGGCTATTTTTGGAATCTTTTTTCCAACTCCAAGTTCCTTAACAGCTTTCAATTTATTTTTTGACGAACAACTTTAGCTTAACCTATTTTCATGGTAAAGCGTCTCTGCAGACCTTATGTCTAGCACCACTTTATTCCGCAAATGGCAGTACTCCCGATATAGCGGTTCGACTCTATATCGTCTCCAAAGACTATAGGCTATATAACTTTGCAGCATCAGCTTCTTAATTTCGCTGCTGAGCCAGGGTGGTGACGTTCTACCGATAACTTTTGTTTTTTAAATAGGTATCTGATCTGCTCTTGAAAAAAACAGTTCAGAATTTTCTTTTCCCCATTCGAAATTAGAAGAGAGCCGCCTAAGACCTAAAACCATGACCAGCCATCAGTTTGATGGTGATCCTGTAGATAGTTCTGCTGCCGCTCGTATTTTATGATTCTGCTATCAAAGCGTTGACATAAGTACGCTTATTTCATCGAATGTCATATTACATATACTTCTCTAATTTTTATTCCTAAATCGTATCTCGTACCACGGTGCAAATATGTCATTCTTTGCCCGCTCAACTGACTATTCTATGTTTCTTACCCATAAACTCATTGCTTAAAGTAGCAGTTTTTGAATTTGAACTCTCAGGTGAGATATGAGATCAGATGCTTTCATGCCAGTGCTAGAGATAATCTCAAATAGTTTTCCAGATCTGGTCCTCATGCTGATCCGAAAATTATCAGACCCATTAGCCCTCCGACGGGGCTTTTAACAACGCCAATACAAATCACCATTCAATTGAGCAGGATATTATCCAAAAGATCTGTCAGTGGAGGGATGCCTAAGGGTGGTGTTCTATCTCTTCATGGGAGATGGTCGTTAATGAACTGCAAACATGCCTGAAAACGAAAAATTGCAAAGTGACTTTTTTATCCGGATAGCGTTGCCATTACCGTCTCAAGAAAGACTCCTACAATGCAATTTCAAAAATCCAAGAAAATCAGCAGATTGATGTGGATTAGGCATAAACTCTCATAAAACCGAACTTGTCCGCTTCCATTCCATTCCATTAATGACATAAGTTTAGCATTTTCTGACACAGCTAAAGATTTAGATCTTATTCTAGATAGAAAGTTCAGCTAGTAACCCAACATAGAAGAAAAAGTTAAAAAAAAAGCTTCTCTTGTAAAAACGCTATTAGAAATAAACGAGGGTTAGAAGGCTATACCCCACTGTCGACGTACGGACTAGTAGTCTGGTGGATTGCCTTGGATAGCAAACTCCAACAATTAGCATGATTATTTCGAACTATTCTCTCCAGAGCACTGGACAATCTGTTTCAGCTGACATTTTTAACAGATGTGCAAACTCCAGGAAACATACCATCCACTATGCCCAGTTATAATTCAACAAAGACTTTTAAATCACTATGCCGTCAAGGTCGCTTTGAGAAAACGATTCATTCTTGTAAGACAAAATTCTACATATCAAATAATCAATCACTAATGACAGTGAAGGTGGAGGCTTAATTTTAGTTTCTTCTTTCGTCTCCCTGTTCAATGCAGGTTATTTCATGCAGAAATTATAGGGATAAAGAACAATGCGACATCCGCTTAGTATATTAGCTTCTTTTCGGACAGCTGGACATATATTCCAGTCTAAAGTAGCCCTAGACTGCCTCTCATTCTTTAGAGATAGGGCGATGCAGTGTAATATTCGCCTTTCCTTACATTGGGTACCAGGGCATAGGGAGAATTATGTAGTCGATGAAACTGCCAAATATGGAAATTCTCTACTAGAAAAAAGTACCTTGGTATACCGATCAGTACATGTAAACTCGTGCCCTACAATTGTCATTCTCTGTCAATACTTTCTCACAGACAAGTGTCCAAAAACCCTTTGTATATATTCAAACAATTTCTGTAAAACTCGCATAAAGAAGAGGAGGAGTAGCACCATCCAAATCCGCAGAGTTGCTATGACTATGGTTAGATATGTCTTAAATGTTTTAAATGCCCAAAGTAGTTCTTGTTGTCCAAACGACTTCCGAGTTTGCCTCGAGTTTTCCTTTGGTCTATCTAGTCTTCAACTTACCACAACTTACTTACTTAGTTTACCTGATCCGGAGCGGACCAGAGCCTCAGCTAACATACCTCTGTAGGTAGCGCGATCTTTTGCCTACTACCTTTAACTGGCTGAGGTCCACTTATATGTGCCACCTAAGGTCGTTCTTTACAACACTGTTCCTGAATTGGAGTAGACAATTTTCCGGGCTAGGACGCTGGTGTCTATGCGCTCAATGTGACCTGAGCCAAGTTATGCGAGCTTTTCTAAATAGGTCGGTATCGCTGCACAGCCTGTACAGTTCGTTGTTGAAATGGCTCCTTCATTCTCCATCGATGCAAACGGGACCGAAAATTACCCGAAGAATTTTTTTCTCAAAGCGCCCGACAGCATTTTCATCAGCTTCACAGTTTATACTTGCAAAACCAGACAGCAGGTATCTGTATAAATAATCAACATATGCGACATATTCCAAGTCACATACAAAATCAATCCCTTTTTTAAAAAAAAAGATACAAATCTCCACAGATTGTCAAGTGTCATTAACATTTTTTAATAAATCAACCACAACAACTGTCAATGATGACGTATCAGTTGGCACTTGAATCTTAAAAATTACGAGTGGCAATTTTAAATTTTCCAAAAAAAAAATCCACAACCCCCTGTGAAACACAAACACGCACCCCTAAAAAGATCGATCTAGTCGATATGATTCGATTTTTACCCTCCGGTCATAAATACCTACCGCAACCACAACCAAGTGGCTATCAGGCTATCAAGTGTCCTTCAATTCACCAAAGGAATTGGCAGGACTCTTCAATTAGGTTAGAATTGTATTTTCCAAATTTACCGTCATGCTATAAATAGTTATTTTTTTTTTTTTTTTACAATCGAAACTTAATGACAAATGTCAAATAACTTACCGTCAACTGTGCAAAAAACAATTTCTTTTCTGATGACAAATTTCGATTTCTCTTCCCTTTCAAGGGTGAGATTTATCTGAGATCACGTGGTTGTGTGTGGATAGAAATCGATAATTCCCCAAATGGATTTGTTCAACACAGCCCGAATCGTACGGCAAGGGGTTTGCTCGCCTCGGGAAAGCTTATTAAACCCAGCACGAGTGTAAACAATTAATTCAATTATGAACTTTGGTTAGAATTACTCGTCGTCATAGTCAGATTCAGAGCCGATGTCAATGTCGATGTCGATGTCGATGTCGATGTCGATGTCGATGTCGAAGTCTTGGCGCTGAGTTTGCAAGGCCTGTTCTAAGTAAATCATCAGCAAAGCAAACATAATCTCAAAATCGAGTTTCGAAATTTCTCTTCTTCTTGAAAATTGTATTGAAAATGGGGATGAAACAAAGCCACCCCCAACATTCTCCCTGTCTTCTCTATTTCTGAGATGGAAATTTAATTAAATTTTGCGCGAAAGTTTATCACCCAATTCAGGAAGAAAGGAACTCCTTAAAACAGAGCTTGAACGTCTACAACTTGGTGTTGAATTTCATTTTCAAATAAACATGAGAACTTCATTGAGTCGTATGTGGTGACAATTTCAAAAACCTGTCAACTCGAAACACATTTCAAAACTATTTATTCGCCCAAACCACATTGAGAGACTACACAATCAAATGGACAATAAATTCCAAAATTATGCTGAGAATTTACCCAAAAATGTCATTAAATAAATTAGATTCGGATACACGATTCAAAAGCACACAAATTTCGTATTCATATGTGTGGTAAATTATTTGATACGGAAGTTATAACGTTTTAGGAAAATTTAGCAAATTATTGCAATTCGAAACAATTTAGAAATGGATCTAGAGTTTCGATTAGTTAACTTTTATGTGGTGTTTGGTATTTTTAATTTCAATTCGAGGGCAATCAAACAAGGAGTGTAATAAAATAGAAACGATGGAAAGGAAATGGCATTGCTCACTTGCAAAAGGACAAAAGTGAAATATTGCAAAGAAATTGTTTTGATATTTGATACTTGTGCCATCGTCCTCTGTAGTGAATGAAGTGGTGATGGGAATTTAAATGAAAAACTGTAGAGATTCGGAGATTATACAATTTGAATAGAGCGTCTTTGATACTATGAGTGCAATTACTATAGTTGTATTTTTTTTTTTTATATTTTCTATTTATTTCTCATGGTTCTACGAAATAAATCAAACACTTATTAGGTTGATAAAAATCAGAAGACAAGCCAAACTGGATTTGGTTATTTATTTAATTGCAATTACTCTTATTTCAAATGCATTTTTTTAACCGAATAGTGTTTTCTAAGGGTCATATAACTTTTTTTTTCTTAAGCACTTAAGCAACTACATCAGGTATTGGATTTGAATCAAAATCCTTGAGGCTTTTTCAGCTTTTTTTGGCGATGATCATCCTGGTGGTCCAATTTTAAGCCATTCTTTAGAGCGTTCTATCCCACCAGAAACGAGCTTCCTTGGCCCGATTATCTTATCACCATATGAAGTAATCGAGTGGCGTCAAATCGCATGATATCGGTAGAAAATTTACTGGTTTTCAGCAAATCAATAGTTTCAAGAGCAGCGTGGCACGTAGCGCTATCCTGTTTGAACCACATATCGTCCGTATCAATGTCGTTATTCCCCGATAACACTGACCATTACTGCAACGCAAGATCCTTCCTCATTTTTGAAAATATAATACCGGCAACGCCAGCCAGTTTTGTGGATGTAATTGAGTCTCATGAGTCTTTTCTAGATTTGCTTCACCCCAGAAATTACAATTTTGCTTGGTCACAAATCTATTTAGCCGAAAGTGAGCCTAGTTATTAAACAGGATTTTCCAATAAAAATAAGATAAGCTATTCAAGAGAACTACCCGCAAACTCCCTTCCCAGGCCATAGTTTCGTGGCTTTAGTTCCTGTACCAGTTGGATGAAGGCCGAGATCTTTTAGCAACATTTAAATTTTAAATAAAAGTTAGTTTTTTTTTTTAGGATACGAGTATACCGACATATGACAATTTGTTTGAACTCTTTTTCGTTATGGAAAAATCTTCAATCAGAGTTTGTGGTACTAATTTTAGATGAATTTCACAGTCACACAGCGTCTTATATCCTTTTTTAAAGGCTTTGGTGGTCGTGGACCTGTTGACATAAAGTTTAGAATTCATAGACCATTGGAGAAATAAATCCATTGGGCAATTGTAACCGCCCGAATGGTAGATTATACGGCCACTGTGCCACTAATGCCACTGTTTGATGATATGTGTACCAATTCGCATCGTTCTGTTGGTCCTACATATCTTTGGCATATACGGCCAATTTGGGACACTCAAAACTGTTCGCCATTTACTTTTTGTGAATTCCTGGCAAAATCTTCGAAGAAAAATGTTCCAATGATGCTTCCAATCCAAAATACACCAAACAGTCCGATGTGTGGGATAAATTCCTTTCTTATGAAACACATGGAGCTTTTCTTCACACCAAATTCGGAAATTTTCCTTGTTTTTTGCGCTTGTTTTAGTGATGGATTTACTACGCCAGTAGTCCTCGGGTCGATCGATTCCCATGCCATCCATCGAAAAACAGAAAAATAATTGCGGAGATTACCAGCTTTTCAGCAGTCAGTAGGAAGTCGAAACATCTGCCGAAAAAAAATCTCTCATCGCTTTTCCAAGACGGCAAAAGCCCCTAAGGCAAACAAAACTAAATGTTTCAGTGCCTTGAAAAAGAAATTTAAGTCTCCAAAGGGTATCACCAAATGGCATACGAATTGATTTCCCAAAAGACCATAACTGAACAGAACCATTAAAAACGCGACAAAAGCCTTCTGAGTCCACTCCCGGCTCTTCGGTAAAAGAGTGAAATCAGAAATAACAATAGTACGCAAGACTTGCCCAAACATCCTCACTCAAATAATAACCAATGCATCGCTTGTATACCTAGTCTAGTCATAAATACTGATACAAAGAAAAACTTATGCCAAATGAAAACGCGCTGATATTTTTAAAAACAAAATTTATACTTTTTATTTGCCAAGTCCCTACCTACAAGTTATGGAAGACTTCATTCGACATAACCGCCATTTGCCTTAAAGAACTGACCAATCACCAATCGCATTATAGACCTCATTCATCGGAAAGTTGTCGACAACGCGGACAAGGGCTCGCTTCAAAGTGATTTCGGTGATGAGTCGAACAGACCATTCCCTCTAAAATGGACCACAATTTGAAACCCAAAATCCGGAGTACCAGCTGGGCAATCATCCGGCGATATGAAGTCGGGTACATTTTTTTAAGCCACTCTTGAGTGGTTTTCGTCTTGTGGACTGGAGCAGAATCTTGTTGGAGTCCGCAGTGATTGTTTACGAACTTTGTTTGGCTTAGCGGCTGAGCGACGTCTTCCAAAACAGTGGTTTAGTAAACTTTCGCCAAAGTCTTGAATCCTTTTTCATAAAAGTGGAGGTTGGTTATGCCATCGTGGCTCACTCCCCACCGTACCATTACATTTGCGGGGTGGTGGACTCTTTCAACCTTTGGAATATGTTCTGAAGATTCTTTTGATGTCCGATCATTTTGTTTTAAAAGTAACCATTTTTTCGTCGGTGCACAGAATTTGTCTGTGACAATTTTTAGCGTACCGCCTTTAGAGAGCTTTTGGTTTTTGCTTACGTTTTTGCTTCAATACGACTGTTAACAGGTGTCCAGTGTGTTTTTTGTCACACTGTCTTCTTTGATGACGTGAGACATCAATTTTTGCGAAATGTTCATTTCCCGCGACAAGATCTTCTGCTTTCTCAGTGCTTTACGTCTGATTCGAGCCTGCACGGCTTTGATGGCTCCCGGAGTCCTCTCAGTGGGCGGCCGGATCATTGACGGTCACGTACCCCACCACTATCCTCGAATAATTTAATAGTACGATACAGGCTAGATGGTGAAGGAGACTGATATAGCGTGAGCTCCCAAAGTCAAGTAAGTTCCTCTTCGTCAGATCATCGGGCTCAATTATAAGTATACCATATGCTCGGTCAGACACGGCGGTTCTCCTCATCCTTTCTCAATCGGACTTAGAACCAGTCTATTCATACCTCACATTCTCATATCCTTTCATTGGCTGCTTTATATCATTTTAAGCGTATTCTTAGCATTTTCGGAGGAACCTGGGTCTCAATCAATATGTCTCTCTAGTCTGCCTTGTTGTTTACTACTTGCTTCCAATTTCGCATACCGACTTGGTTGAAGTCCCTCTTCAGTGACGGGCCACCTAATAGGGTCTTCCTCTATTCTGTGATGACCAAGACACCAAGTCTCATGAACAACACTTATTTTTGAACTTGAATTTGTTTATGACTACTTCGTTTGATTTCTTTGATTGGTTTTATTGAATTTTTTCCTATAAAGGACTCCATTCTATCCGTTTTAGAATGTGAAGTTACATGCCACTCGTTATGTATTCTGGGATCTTTACTACGGCTACGATTTTTAACTTGATGGGTCTAAATCCCAAAACATCTAAGGCAAACACTGTAAAGTGCAGGCCCAAACCCGCACCTCTGCGGCACACCAATTGCATAATTCTGTATATCACAATCACAAAAATTCACTAGCACTCAAATTTCCCACTGTAATTCTTAATAATTGCCATACCTCTAATAATTGAAAAATTTAAAAGATTTGTGATCAAGACAAAGCCCTAAATTTAAAAGCGACTAACTTCTACTTCGTTCGAATTTTATTTATCGCCAAACAAAAGTCCTAATTACTTTATTCGCTTAACTTTGACAAAGAAATCCATTAACAAAGCCTCAAGGAGAAACAATTGTCAGCTCCGCTGTTCACTCTACGTTCCTTAGGCTAATTCTCTCGTAGAAATACACAACTCCTAGCACTAATGTCTTACTGCAAGGAGCCTAAGTACGAGTACAATTTTCAATTGCATAAATGAACAATGCCACTTGTGCAGAGGCGGCAACAACTGTGCAGAACGCGGTGTCTGTGGTGAATGGTAAACGTAAGTTGTCGCGCCATACGAGAATCTTTCGTGTATCTTCTCTTGTGTAAAGAAACAAACCAAGAAAAGTCACTGCATTAAATACATTTTGAATTCTACCACTTCGACTTCAGTTTCGTGAAGAGGGTGGATTCCCTTTACACATCACGTACAACCAAGGACCAACAATTCCTTGGCTTGCTCATCTCCCTTTTGAAACAGATTGTCTGTGACTGTGGGAAACCAGAAAATCGTTTTTTTTTTCTTGTCTCGAAATACAGTGGAAGAAACGTCCCATTTTCATAAAAGATACGACTTTATGCGATGACACATCAGATAGACGGACCCAAGTGGTCTAATTATGCTTTAGCCTCGTGTATAACTTAAGATTTTAATCTGTTCTCACAACAGGAAATTTGTAAAATGCATCCTTTTTTTACAGAATCCTTCCACACCATATCCAGATGCATTGTACTCGTAACAATATCAATCAGAAGGAGCTGTACGACTTTTTGTCGGCAAAATTGATTTAAAAACAATTTGCCGTTTTAAAGCGCATGGCTTACGGATAAATCCTTTCCTGTCACTTGGGGTGGGAGAGCTGCCTTGTTTGCATTGCATACCTTCATGCCTGTGGTTCCGTTTAATGTTTATTCAAATAGGGGTGGCAGTTTACACACTAAATCAATGTTTATTGCGGAATAAAAACCTCTTACGCAGTTTACATCGGATATCTTTGATAAAATTTACAACCACAGGGTGTCAGTATGTGGTGCAGGTTATAACATCCGCCACTGGAGGAGACGAGAATTATGCATGTTTGAGGTTAAATCCATTTTACAACGGATCATTAAGTTTTGAACACAATTACACTTTACCCTTAGGACAGTTTAAAATCTGTTTTATCATCCCTTGTCCTCTTTCGTCATGTCTCTAAAGGGGTGCTACGAGTAGGTTTTTTTTTTTTTTTTTTTTTTTTATTTGCATATCAATTTCGATGTAACATGTCTCGATTGAAATTTGATTGCCGCCTGTCAAGGGTGTTGGAGTGATGTACTCGTACTCGAACGTTTGGCTGACAGTTGTATTTAGAAAATATACACCAAAGTCAGAAGGAAGGGGTGGTTTGAAAACAGTAGAGAGAACAACAAATTCATTGCGAACAAAGTTTTGATGAATTGAGTTTGCCAAAAAATTTGCATTTTTCATGAAGAAGAAGTTTGCACAAATGACAGTTCAATGACAGTTCGATGACAGTTCGATAACGTCGATAAGAAATGTCATGGCAAAGAGGATTTGGTACTTGATGGAGGAAGAGTTATTATAATAGAGGTCTCAATTAAAAAGCCTTCTGATTTGGCTCCAAAGTTTATTTGTCTAAAGTTGTCAGAGGATCAGAATTTAATGATGAATTCAGTCAGTTCCGTACGTGGCCACTGTGAAGCAAACGATAATATCAAATAGGCTTATGCATTGATAGTTGCATAGTACATATTTCTGTATGAAGACAACATACTCTGTGACCTGTCAAGTGCATCTCATTGAGGGTAGGCGTACCGACTTCCTCGAAGTTCCGCAAATTGTTTCAAGCCTCTGCGTGCTGACTGGATCCTTATTTAATATACGCTTTTGGCAAGCTGAATTATCGACAGCTAATTTCATTGCATGGTTTATTTCGCAAAGATGTGTCGTTCACGCCATAAGGTATGACCCATTGCCATATGTTTTGACTCCCAATTTCTGGATATTTGCTGTTCGTTTAACATACATTTTGAGATTTTGAAGAAGGGTCTACGGTGTTAACAAGTTAAAGTGTTCTTCCTTTTGTTTTTGATTTTTCGGGTTCAAGCACAGCCAAACGATGTCTTTTTTTGCAAAAAGTTTATGATTGATTTTTTTTACCATTCTTTTTAGACTTTTGTGCTCAATTGATTTTAAGACTTTTTCTTTATTCCTCGGCTTCTAGGTTGCAAATATTTAGTTAAAACAGAAAACATCTTGTATTCAAAATTATTCCATTTAAAATTATTGATTATTAAAAAAAATTGGATTCACTCGAAATGACTGCCTTTTGCTTTAACACAAGTTTCCAAACTGTGTGGCCATTGGGCTATAGCGGCAAGTAGGGTTTCAATGGAGATCGTGGACGCTACTCTGGTTAATGCTGTTTTAAGGCTTTCCAAATTTCTGTAGGGAGTCTTGCAGGCCATATTATCCAATTCTGACCATAAACCATAATCCAGTGGATTCAGATCTGGACTCCCCGACGGCCAATCTTGAAAAGGGTATTGTTCAAATCCTTCACAACACCATCTAACACATCTTTTTGGTAAACCTTTGCACCAGTTTTTACGCCTTTTTCACAGAAATGTAAGAATGTAAACCCTTGGAACAACTTTTTTCACTTCCTTAGATGAAGTGGCATAAATTCTGTCATTTTGTTTGTTGAAAACTTCTTTCATGGTATAAATTATCTCCTATCCGTAAATAGAATGTTTTCATGGTCATTGTACGAGTGCCACTTCAAAAGTCGCTTGCATCTTTCCAGCCTAATTTTTTTTAGTTGAGGAGTTAGAAGATGACCTGTGAACCGACGATAGGCTTTCATATGCAGATCATCCCGAATCAGCCTAGACATGGATCTGGTTGATATATCCAATACCTTCTGCTTCCTAAGGGGATTTCTCCAAATTCGTTCGCACACTGTTTTTACTACCGCATTCATACGGACGACGCGAGGGCGACCACTTCTTGGCCTGTCCTCCAGACAATTCGCCGAAGCGAGCAATATCCCGATAAAGGAATATTCTCGATATTCCGATTGGTAGTAACTTGAAAATTTGGCCAGCACTCTTTCCGCACTTATGCAATGCTATTACCACGATTCGATTCTCTTTAACGCCCCACTCCATGTTAATAGTTTGTAAACTGAAACCAAACGGATTAGTATTCTTCACTGATCAGCGCATGCATTCTGAAAAAAAAGTTAACGGTTCTATTCCCGTAAGAAGTTTTGAACGTTAAACGCTGGATATTGTGTAACAGACTTATGGCAGGACTAGGTATACGTATTTGGAGTTCATCAGAATGCCTTTTTTGATGGAAATATATGAGTTTATTGCTTCACGTGGCGCTGGTCTTCTTAAGAAACCTTTTCGCGGCCTTTTGTATCTTGTTAGGCAATAAAATAATGAGAGGCCAACAGATGCCTAAGCAAAGGATCCAGCTTCTCTGTATAAATTTGAAGACAAGGCAAAGCGTCTAGAATATTAGTTTGGACCCTGTAGACAATGGTATTCTTCTAAAAAGGTACGATATTTTAAATCGGTAAGAGATGCCGATTACCGAGTGCTGTGGTATACTTAGATTTGGTTAAATTCGTCGATTACCTGGCCAGAAGATCAGGGTTTGAACCAAAAGCTAACACCGTAAAGCAAAAAAATTTTCTGGTGTCACACCTAGACATGAAATGGTAAACTCCTGAATATGAAGAAGTCTCTCACTCTTTCGCCTTTCGTAGTCGGAAAAAATCGGTAGGCCCCTGTCACTATACACAAAATGACAAGGAGAACACAGTGAATGGAAAGGCTAGCTCTTGATCTTCACCGATTAGACCATTCGGCTGCGATTCACAAATTTTTAAATGCATATCTTCAGTGGTTAACCATGCTTACCTACGAGTAAATATCTTCTGATTGTCTCGGATGCTAAATTACTGATGCAATATGAATACTATTAGAATAATATTGACTTTACATCTGTTGCAAACATATGGAAAATATTTTATCTTATCGACAGTTAAGCTAGTGCCAAATCCTGTGCCTCCGATAATTAGACTGATGTCATATCTGTTCAGTCGTAAACCTCTATTATATTTTTAATTGCTACCTACCTTAACCCATTTGTACCCAAATACAAACTATCAAAAACATTTTGTAAAAAACTTTATTAATGTATCATTAGAGGCTACTTATACATTTTTCTGCTAAAAAAAAAAAGAAAACCAATATTCCTTACGTATTTTCGATGCATAATGTTTTGATGCATCTTTTACATTGCCAGCGTGCTTTCATGTGGTATTCGGCGCATCGCATCTGATTTTGCAGTTTCTGGCGGTGTCCAAGTGTCCAACACCATATAGATGCATGTTTAGCACTGACGAGGAAGGTTTACGACGTCTTCCATCGGGTCTTTCAGGACGTACACGGCTCAAGTAAAATCGGGCGATACTTCGGCGAAACTTGGGCTGATCTAATTTATCTTCCGCGGCCAGAACATGAAGACGCCAAGCATTAGCTACATTACCATTTTTTTCCTCGTATAGCTGATCTGTATACGGCGATTGACTGATCAGCTTGATCGACTCCACCCATACCTTTGTTATAGTTTTAAAAACAAAAGGAATGTTTACGTCTACCTTTTTTTGTTCTGCAGGGCTTCATCTTTTAACTTTGCCCAAAGGGTGAACAAAGTCATAGTTTGTACCCATGGTGCAAATGTTGTTATTAAGCCATCGCACAAACAAAGTTTTATTGGCTGTATCGAATCGATGGTCAAATTCTGCTCTGAATTTCTTCTTCATCTCTTTGATAGATGGTAGTGGAATTTTTTTGTCCTATTTTCCATCACAGAGCCAGTTGCACTATAACAAGCTTCAGGTAGGTCTCGCAGCAGAGCGTGGTTTCTCCTTCTGATTTACCACAGTATACATCTACACTTGCAATCATCCAGTTTTTATATCCAAATCTCACTGGCTTACCTCTTATAAACTGCTTAGCTGGATGGCGTCCAAAATACTTCATCATAGACTCATCTATCGATAGATTCTAGTGTAATACACCCCACTGAAGAAATTTCTTGATCAGCAAGTCAGAAAGTGGTCGTACTTTGAAGATCTTATCGGCGGATCCGGCAGCTTTATTGTCGCAGAAATGTAGGACTTTCTTTGTTTCCATGAATCGATTTCTAGACATTGCTTTTGAAATAATATTAACATTGCAGTCTTCATCAAGAGACCAGTACAATCGTTCTCGAGGAAGTGAGTGATATCCAGTCAAGAGTATAATTCCATAAACAATTTTGAGATCATCAACAGTTATTTGAATTGAAACTCATGGTTGTTATGTTGTGCAGCATATAACTTTGTGCTCAGGATGATCATGTCAATAAACCCCCTTATCAAAAAACTTTTCAAAAATGTTGACTGGCGTTTGGTATTTGAGCTCGTTTTCAACATTTGCCTTTCGATTCTGAACATTGTCCTCCTCAACTTCTCGGCCAACTTAGGAACCGTCATATTTACGTCAACGTGATTCCTGGGTATCAATTCTTCTGCACTTTTGTAACGGTTCAACATCACTACTATCCCATTCATGGTCATTCTTGGACTCAAGCACGTCAACTCTCCCTGGGATATCACGCGAAAGTATGTTTTGCTGCACATCATCGTCATCGCGTTCTTGTTCATCCATGAGGATGCTCGGATCTGGGGGAATCGCCACTAAATCGTAGCTGACGTCGAGATCATCCTCTTCATTTAAAATACTTTCTAGGGCTTGCTCTAGCCCTCGATAGTCATTTGCAAAATTAAATATTCGCTTCGCCATTGTTCACTCCAAAACTAAGACTGTGGAAAATAAACCAAAAAACATGTGCAATTAGCCCATTAGACCCATTTGGGGACATTCTCTTTTGGTTAATTCTTAGAAAATACATAATATAATAGTATTATTCACTAGTAAAAACCATAAGCAAGTGAAAAATACTAATAAATTATAAAAAAATTTGATGTACAGTGTTGTGCAAAACATACCAGCTAGAATTCTTCAATGAAAAATGTTCAGGAAAAATCCAGAATGTTTTGCACAACACTGTACATAAAAAAAAATAATGGCTTACCTTTAATATATAAGTTTGTTAATCGATGCACTAAATAAAACTACCGATATCAATTACTTTGTACCGTTTATCACAAAAAACAAATTTCCACTCTTTTTCACGCTTAGAATTTGCATTTAAATAAAACAAAAATTTGACGGTGAAAATATGCAGGTACTAAAAGAGATGGCGCCGAATAGGGATACCGGGCGTAACCTGACTACCTATAATGCCCAGAGGCAATATGGATCCTCCGAAACAATGCAATGGAACTCCGCGTAAAAAAACAACTAAGAGATGTCAAAGTTTCCATCTCGCCATTTCCACGGATTCCTTCTCATTTTCCTTTCCAGTTCAGATAGCTCTAATTCCCCGTTGACCCCTGCTGCGCCATGGCCGCCATGAAGTCGCAGGGCCAGATGAAGTCGAGGGTCAGGAGCTCCTCGAATCACATCATTTACGCCCCCGAGAACCAAACAAGTAATGTAGGATATAGAGTGACCATGATTTAAAGTTAGTTCCATACCTTTTGAATTGTTTTGATTCCCTCCGGGAAGGTAAAGGAGTGAATTTACTGCCCAATGTAACCGAACTATTAAACATTCACCTTGACTTTACCTTAAAACATCGAATTAATGGTTTCATTTTATTAATTTTTTTTTTAAGAACTTAGCACTCAAGGGGATATGAGGACTCTTTAAACTAAAACTAAACACCTAAAACGTTTTGAGTTGCCTTCAAAAATGTTTGTCTTTCGGGCTCCAGTTGGGATTGAAGTCCGGACCGCCCGATTGAGAAGCCAATACACTACCACTTGCACCACTGTCACCCACTAAAATTGTTCACTATATCAAAGCAAACAAAGTTGCGGGTATAAGCTAGTTCTTTATAAAATTTCATCATTAATATAGCTAACACTTTTATCTCTCACTTTTCTTTTCGTTATGTATAATATTCTGTGATTTTGCTGTCAAATCGTTGTTACAAAATTTTACTTAAGTTGAGAAGATAAAACGATAAGATAGATCTGCTATTGTAGAAAACTTGAGATCTGAAACTCTGCTCGGTGCTACATGGAGTTTTCTGTGGAAATTATGAAAAGGTGGTAAACGACCAGACTATTGCTAGTTAATCTGTGAACTAACAAGTACTTAACCTTAAAAAGGACGAATATGGAAAGCGAACAAAGACGTGCAGAATATGGAGGCTCTCCTCGATCCGCACTGAGATAATTCTAAAGTTCTACCTCAACGTAGCAAAACTCGTATGCTAGGGGTATGGAATAGATAATAATTACTGCTTGTAGAATAAAGGTAATGTTCCCTCTCTTGCTATATACCTTAAAGCGAACAAAAATTTAGTGTGGAGCTAATAGTTATGCACACTCCTTATCATACAAATTTTCCTTCACTAAGCACCTATTTAGAATAATATATGTAGTTCGCCGACAAAATCCATTCAGAGACATTTTGAACAGGATTTATTCACTATATACTCGTAAATCCGTTTCACAGAAACAAGTGCTCACTCCCAACTTAACTAATCAAATCTCTGCCACTTATCTTTTTATACAATCCAAATTAATTGTCTATTCATAACACTAACTTTATGTGCCATATGCCAATGTCATACCAAGTTGGTAACATCAGCCCCTTCACCGAAATAACCGCAACAAATCAGCTTAACTTTTATTCATTTATCTACATTTTTTTATTAATCATTTAATCCTATTACTTATGCAAAACTACTCATAAGTTACCGAAGAATTGTCCTAAAAAACGCCCATTTGCATCCCTTAAAACGGCATGTCACCTCTGAAACTCTCGTCCATCAACAGTTGGACCAACTGACATGGCACAAAAAAAATCGGAAAATCTGGGAAATCCTCTATTAAAAATCCATAAACCCCTTATCTGCTCAACAAACGATAAAATCTGAGAGCAGTTTATCCACACATACTCGTATGACCATAAAAAAAGGAACAAACAAAAAAAAATCCTTCCAGCGTTTAATCGAATACCAATTGAAGGGTCCATCGATCAAATTCATCCTCCATTGTGTTCACGCTGAATAATAATTAATAAAAAAAAAAACAGATCCAATTCATAAAAACGAGCAAATTGGGCCGACAACCACAAAAAGATACTTTTCGAATATTCATAAATAAATAGAAGAAAAAAAAAAACAACAAATGACAAGCATGTTGAAGATATCTCAGGATCAGAGTAGCAATTGAGTACTCATATGCGAGCATCTGATTATCTGAAAATGCGAAAATATTTGCATACCCCGTTGATTAACACTATCGCAATCAGAGGAGGGTTCTTTACGTGCGACGTGCTACCGAGTTCCACTTTATTTAACCCGGACCCGGACTCTGATTCAGTGCCCGAGAATCTGTCTGTCGTATGATTTGCATAAAATATGCACACCATTGTCCTTTTTCTTTTTATTCGTTTACTGGAAGCCTGACCGAGGATGGTGTTGGAACAACCCCTAAGGATGTGTAACGCATCCCAACGTAAGGATACCAGTATTTGGTAGCTGGATTTGTCAAATGCATTAACACACAATGAAACTAACAAATGAATCCAACCCCCAGAAGTTGACCTTTTTCTTTAGGTCATTCAGTTGGTCGATGAGGCCGATTTGTCTTGTCGTTTGTACTCTATAGTATAGTTGGTGTACTATGTGCAATCGTGCTGAACTCGACCAGGATGTACTCGTATATATAAATGTCCTTATCCCCGAGTCCACATGTATTCGTATGCTCCTTCGTATACGACCGTGTACTTTAAATTTGTGGCTATGAGTTACACGGAAATCTTCTGTGCTTGCTCTAGAAATTGGTTACTGGGGGCACTGAAGCCAACAAACTAGATAAAGATTACTGTGAAAGTTAAATAATTCGATTGCAGTGCGGTCTGCCAGAAGTTTGCTTTAATTTTTCTTCTCTTCGTCTTGCATTTGGTTTTTTGATTTTAATTTTGATTCTGATTGTGGTTACCACAAAGTTTGTTGATTTTGTTGATTTGTGTTCGTTGTTTTTTTTTTTTTTTGGGTGCCCCCTTAAATTTGTGTTAAACATGTCTGGTCACACTAGCACTTTCAGCTCACTGTCGGCAGCAAGAAGCTACCCAACATGATGGTGATAATTGCGACAATTTATGTGGTGACTTCCTTCGTATTTTTTTTTTTTTTTTTTTTTTTGTAAACTTTAATGGAAGGAGGAGGAATAAGAAAATCAACTCAAGTTGGATTATTTCAAAAAGGTTAGCCGACTCTTTAGTTCTTGACCGCATCCAATTTATTGGTGGCGTTTTTGTCGTGGTTTCTTTTTCTGCTGTGCAAAATGAATGCCAACCACAAACAGTTTTAGAAAGGGTTTCTTGCTCTGATCTGACTGACCCCACGGACTGTCATTATTAATGTGTCTTCTCCTGGAGTTTTACAAGTTTAATTGCATTTTTTTTATTGTTCAAGTACGAGTATTGCTTTAAATTTGAGATGTCCTTCCGTGGAATTTTTTTACTAATAAAGTTTCTTGTCAGTGCATACTAAAAAGGACGCTTTGTGATTAAAATTGTGTTATTTTTGATGTAATGAAGATGGTATTGTTATTGTTTTGGCTAAGGCTTCTTAAACCTATAGAAAGAGATTCGATACCAAAAATTTGGAAAGGACTAAGTATTAAGTGGCTTCCGTCATGCAGTATCTCCTTTATCTTATATCATTTCACAGATATCTCCTTGTTTATCCTTGTTCACTTCGCTCGAGACAAACATCGGTTAAATTTTGCGGATCTCAGTTTCGGATCACATCTCAGTGAAGCTGAGAGTTAGGGCATATTTTTATTTTTTATTTTTTTATTTGAAATAAATTTTGCTTTGGCCAAAGGCGGTTGGAAATGGTATTTCAATTGCTTTTCGGATTGGATGTTCAGACGAACTTCGCTGGAAATGACATTACCAGATCAGTTAAAGATGATTCCACTATAGATTCCTTAAGAGGGAGCTAGGCTTGCAGGTTCAAAAATATGGCAATGCAGATAATTGCTATTTGATAAGCCGTCATCTTCTAGCACCTTCATCCAATTGCAATATTAATTGTCGTCTCAATTATTGTCACGGCGTTACTCATAGTGCTGCCTTCGGCAAATAGAAACACGCCGTTCCGAACGCATCGGTATACCCTCTCAGTAGAAATCGCTTCACGATTTAAGAAAGCAAGAGGCTTTGAACCTTGAATTGGCGTGTTACTTTCGCTGTGAATACAATTTCGATCTTGACGTGATCGTAATTCCTCGCTTCATGTATTAATTTTTGAAATGTCGCCTCGAAACCACACCAAACGCATTTTCCAGGTCGATGAAAGTTTTATGCAGCATATCTGCTGTGTATGCAGCATGTGCAGTATGCAAGTATGTCCACCTATCTTTATATCGCATCGTCGGTCAGAACATTTTATTGTGTATGGCATTATTCAAACCAATCTATACATTTTCACATGTCGCCTTTACCTTTATACATTCCTCCATTGGCTACAAAACCAATCGCCTCACAACATTTTATTAGAGCCGTCATCTCCAAGACTGGTCACATAAAAAATACATAAGTGAAAAGCAACTAAAGTAGCGATCGATTTTCAACGTACTGCTCGAGTTTGATCCGTAGGGTGGTTGATATAGGAATACCAAGAGTCCTGCCGAGCTCTCTATTTCCTGGTCGTTATAACTTGTAAACATTTAAAAACAATGTACGTCGGTACCTCTCTTTTCTTCCTCCCTGAATTTCCGCCACCCGTGCTGTGTACAAACAATTTTAGGATACACAAATCTCTTGAGCGCGCGCTTATTGTAAAAAAAAGCGTCCACAAGGCGTGTTTTTTTCGCTTGAGAATGGTCGTTACTTTTATTTAAACTCTGCAGATTTTTACTGGCAGATATAACCCGGAGGTCATGACACTGAAGCCTTCATTTAAAAAAAAGAGCATTACAGGAATTGTATTGGAACAACAAAATTCAGGCTATAAACAAACCCGAATATGTCCCTGCAAATAAATAAAATATTTCGGAGGGAAGATCACAACGACCGTTCGTGTCTAAGAATCGCCCGAACAGCAAACAGATAGTGTCAACAGCAGGTACGAGTATATATCTAGGAGAAGCTGTAGATGATGATAACGTCTTTGTGATCGAGAATCCACAGGAGAGGTAGAGGCCGTACGAGCGACTTTCCAGGAAGTGTATAAGACGTATGATATCATTAACTTGAACCGCGAACTCGAGAATCGGGTGCTTTGGCAGAATTTCTGTCTTCGAAATTAAATATCCACCTGACGATTCGAAAACTCAGGTTTCGCTGGACAAAAATATGGCAAAGAATCTCGTAGTCCACGAGATGGAGCTAACCCCGCTAATTTCTCAGAAAGAGCTCCAAACGATCTTCGAATGACTTAGAAGGTAGAAATCAGTGGCAAGTGGCAGCCGATGGGATACCGAACGGATGGGATGAGATGTGTTTCGAGATCTCAAACGGTGGAGCGGTGGCTATTTACAACACACTGCTTAATAGTTCAATGGATAAAGCGGTGGTTTATCCGATTCCCAAAAGGGACAAAGACACGTCCAATCCGTCGAATTTTCGGTCGATAAGTCTCCTTCCGAAAATCAGAATAGAGTCAAGTGAGTTGAGGACAAAAATATAATTTCGGATAATCAATTCGGTTTTAAGACGGGCCATGATATCTCACATGTCGCGTCAAAACTGGTATCCAATATCCAATGGAACAAAAGCAAGAAAATTGCACGGGCGCTTGCTTGATTGACTTGGAGAAGGATTTTGATTAGAGGGACTCTTCTTCAAGTTGAACAGGCTGGGTATAAGTAAACCACTGCTTAATATGCTAACCAGAAGACGGTCTATCATGAAGAAGAAGACTACTTGACATTAAAAACGGTCTGTAGCAGGTGCGATTCCGATCCGATTCAATATCTACACAAGCGATCTTGTGAGCTCACTTCACCATGCCATAGCATACGCGGACAGATTGATCGCGTGCGGATCAGATTTAAAGATCGAGATCATTAATATGCTCTTGCAACGTAACTTCGATCAGATAAAACGGCATTTCGGTGATTGGAAGCGAAGATCAGCTTTACGAAATTCTTTTTAGGACGCCTTTGTTTGGGGCCTCTACGAATACCAGAAAGAATTGCCGAAATTTTTCGATGGTGGGACAACATGGACAGCTACTTGCTTGTCGAAATGTATTCAGATACCTTGAGATCTAGCTGGATCAATATCTATATTTTAACAGACATAGAGATGTTGAAAAAATGGTGATTTCATGCCGTCCTAATTTCTATATCGGATATCTACAAAACATCTCCTTAAAGGATAACTTTTCGCCAGATTATCGATCTTCTTCTTCCGACCGAACAATGATACAAGTCATTTTTTCTCAAATCTTTTTTTTTTATTTTTCTACATAGCCCCCTTGTAACTCTACACAATTCTCCCAGCGATGCGCCCATCTCTCTAACCCGTCCAAATAGTACTTGGCGTTTTTCTCTGCAAAATAATTGTTGACGAAGGTGATTGCCTCCTCATTTGACGAAAATCTCTGTCCTCCGAGCGCAGTTTTTAGATGAGGGAACAAAAAGAAGTTGCTTGGGGCTTGATCTGGTGAATAAGGCAGATGGTCAAGCAGTTCAAACCGTAATTCATGTATTTTCTCCATGGCAACCACTGAGGTGTGAGACGACACGTTGTCTTGGTGAAACAGGATTTTCTTTTTCTGTAAATGTGGCCGTTTTTCCGCAATTTCTGCCTTCAGCTTGGCAAGTAATGATACGTAGTATGCTCCTGTAATGGTTTTTCCTTTTCGAAGATAATCGATTAAGATAATTCCTTTACTATCCCATAAAACAGTCGCCATCACTTTCTCAGCCGAAAAAACAGTTTTTGCTTCTCATGCCTAACTCTTCATTTAATATGTAACAAACACGTTCTTTGGACATTTTCATAACCTCTACTGTCTCTCTCACTTTAATTCGGCGGTCGTCTAACACCATTTGGTGAACTTTAGCAATGTTATCGTCAGTGGTTGCAGTTTTTGGACGTCCCGAACGTTCATCATCTCCTGTGGCTCTTACGGCCACGTTTAAATTCAGCTGCCCATACACCGAGTCCAACTCATTTTTGATTTGTGTAGGCGTATTGCCTTTCAAAAACAAGAATTTAATAACAGCTCGATACTTGATTTTTTCCATTTTCACAAAAAACACTCACATCGACTCACTCGAACGACTGTCAACTAAAAACTGCGAGTCCAAAATGACTGAAACTTCGGTAAGTAACTGTGAAAAGATGCACAACTAGCATTCACTAGCTTTTATTGACGAGTGCCACTATCTTTACGTTGCGGTCGGTAACTTTTCAGACAACCCTCGTACTTGCCTGTCAGGTTATGTTTATCTGATTTTGTAACAAGCCTTGCAAATTGCAAAAATCGACAAATAATTGTCCAATAACGATGTCACATACCTGAGCCATTGGTTGACAGTACCTACCTATGTAGCCAGGATTCTCATCATAGTAACTATGTATACATCCGTTCGATGGTACGATGTTAATCGCAATTAACCAGTTATAAAAGTTGTTCTTGTCATCCTTAGTTGCAAGATTTATTTAACCTAAACTGTGGGATCTTTCACCATAACTTATGCCAAGACTAGGAACCCCCAACAATTTATTTTACTTTATTAAGAACACTGCGAACTAGTGGTTGCTTCCGAGGGCTTTCAAGAATAGATGAAGTTGGCTTGACACCTACCATCATGTCATATTCGCTTTAAGAACGCGCATTTTATACCTAGAGTGTATGCCATGCTGCTGCCATCTATGTGTGATATCCGGAGGCTGTACTATGTTACCAGCTTAAGCACTTCACAACAAAAATTCATTACAAAAGCGGGCAGTAATTGCGGTGGACGCGATATCATCGCTGACCGATTTATAATTTAGCTCTTTACAATGCCGAAGAAGCTCAAGTTTCAGTTGCCGGAATTTGGGATTATCACCGTAATCGTTTCCTAGAAAGCCGTGAGCGTTAAAAAAAAACTCATTATCCGAACCAAGGTGTCAATTTCTTAGAGTACGCAGAATATTAGGCCGAAAAACGAAATCAGACTAAAGAAGGATGGGTAAAGCATCGGAAATAGGAATCTAGTTTTGTCCAAACATTTATTAGAACATGTAAGCGGTTATTTCCGACATCATTTCCTACTGCGAATGAAAGGATTTCGTTCGAGGAGAGGAAGACAACAAAGGCAAGGCATTCATTTATTCATAGCCATGAAACCATGAATCGTTAACTCAATGTCAAAAAAGTTGCCCCGTCTTACGTCATACATTGATGTGTTATCTCGCGTCATGACCCCCTTTAAGAATCCCTTAAACACGCCACTTGTCCTAAAAACAAGGATACGATATCACGAGCAACTTAAAGTAACCTGTTTACGTGTGCCCTAATTCAACTGACACTTGCTCGCTACTTAATTCAACGGAAAAATCCACTTTAGCAAGTGTTCTATTCACCAGTATCATTGTTGAACTGAATGTTGTTGAATATTTTAATTTAATTTTAAAGCGCAGTTGTTTTCTTGTCATCCCCTAAGCCCGGGGGTGTCTATCATCGGCAGCAAAGGCAAGGCAAGGCAAATCGTAACAATTGAAAATTGAATCGAGCACTGATAGTCAATTAAAAGGAGCGGCCGGTGCGGTGTGGCGTGGCCCAACCAACCACTCCGCGTTCTTGACACATGTTGCAATGAACAAGTGGAATGAGAGCTCGGAAGATCAACCGGACTTGCATCTACTATACCATCAAAGTATCTGTTCCGGCAGCAATTTTTTATTCATCCACTGAATCAATTGAATTTTGTACAATCGTTGTGTTGTTGTTTTTTTTTTTTCTCTCAAATTTTGATTAATTGCGTGTTCGGCATTACGGAGGCAATCGTTTTTCCGGACAATTGAAAAATTAGAGACCTACATCAGCAGCAGGAAACATGTGAACCTTTCCAAGCCAACCCCTTGAATCAAACTGACAGCCACGATTTGCACGAGGGGTGGTTTCAATTACAACCAACACAAATGCGGGAAAAACTTTACACTTTACACTCTTTTGTTCAAAAGGATGCTGGATCCAGGATCAGGATCAGGGTATCTGTACTGGAATCGTGTATCTCTGGATTGATGCCACTACTAGTACGTTGTTCAATTGATAGCTCTTGTCGTGTTTTCGTTTTTTTTTTGTTTTTTTTTTTTTTTCGGTGAAGGGTTTCCTGGATTTCCTGGAGCATGCAATTGCCCTGGATTCCTTTCTTATCCACTCTCACTTGTATTTGCATGCACGAGTAGAGTGTGTTTGCCCACTTGGCGATATGGCACAGTGGTAGTGACGATAATGGTAATAGTGGTAGTATTGCCATGACGATGTTGTCACTTATGGGAAACTTGAAGAAAATGAGTGAAAACTATAAAATTCTTTGATCAGAGATATGATAGTTTTTCTAAAGATTTTGAGGTTGTCTCTGGAGATGTTTGTTTGTTATATGATTTCCCTACACTTGATAAGTTAATAGTGTGCAAACAAACTTATTAAGGTTAAAATATTTAAATGAGTATCAGTAGCAAGAGGATTCGCAATGAGAAACACCAGAAATGGGAACAAAGTTAAAGGATATGTGTCGTTTAAGGGAACTTGCAAGGTGGTAAATAAACTTAATCAAAACATTTGCTTTTCGAGCGGGGTTATCTAATAGTAAACAGACTTTTCACAGGATGTGCTTTCTTCTGTTTTCTGTTTTTTTTTAAACTTAAAATGACGGAGGACGAATTAAGTTTTTCGGAAAATTGGATAGAGAGAGAGAGGGAAAGATGTTTGAGCTCAATGGTTATTTCGCTCCATTTAATGGGAAGACTAAATTATTAATGTAAATTGACTTGTTTTTGTATTTTAGGCAACCATACATCTCACGAGATTTATGTTCCTTGAAAAAAAGAATGACTTTCGGGCGCTGTCGGGGTTGAACGCCGAACCCTCCGATTGCGAAGCCCATACACTACCACTTGGAGCTGTTAACATTTTCTTGTAAACAGAAATCGTTCCTCGGAAAGACACATTTTTTGCCAGTGTAACATTGTTTGGTATGGTTTCTTCTTGCTTTTGTGTCGGTTGGAACCCTAAAGATGGATGTCCAAATTAGTGACATGTCACATAAATATCCCTAGTTAGTTGTGTCTTAGCCTTAGCTATACAATTGGAGGTCTGCATGTCTGGCAAGGTTCTTTACTGTACAGTTTTCCCGTAGGCCAAAAACGAGTGAGCAATATTCTGTAGCTTTCGTTGACTATTTGCTTTTAGGAACTCATCGTCAAAATATTGGAACTTAGAAGCGAATGTTTTTAGTGTGGACGTCATGTTAAAGAAGTCTGGGGCAAAATTCAATGTCTAGGGCAGCATGTTTCTTGTTTTTAGATTTTTGTGGATAAGGGGAAGCTTAAAGTATCTTTTTGCTTTTTAAACACATGAGCCTTGACCGGTTATGTTTTTTTTTTTTTTAAGAGAAAGCTGACTGCCGCTAAAGCCAAAAGTCGTTAATTTGTTTTGATCAGCCGTCTTAAATCGAGAACTGTCCTTTTTTTTTTTTAAAGCACTTAACACTCAAGTGGGTATGAATACACTTATAATGCCTCAGCATGTGTTAAGTTTTTTGGAAAATGGGATAGAGAGAGAAAGAAAGATGTTTGGGCTCAGTGGTTATTTCGCTCCATGAGTGGCATCCAACATTTAATGGGGAGACTAAATTCTTAGTGGAAGTTGGTTTGATGTTGTTTTCTAGTCAACTACTCGTCTTACTTGATTTTCGTTAACTGAAAAAATAGACGATATATCTTTCGGGCGAAGCTCGGATTCGAACACCGAACCTTCCGATTTGGAAGCCAGTCCACTACCACTTGAGCCACGGCCAAGTCTCTTAGAAGATGACCAATAATAGGTGTTCCAACGGAGATACTAGCGACATTAGTATCTGGTTCTTCTGTGGAGGGTGTAAATCCTCATCTGTTCGTCGGCTTATCGACATCTTGTTCACAATATATGAGGACAATTTTTCAGTGTGCCCAGATTAGTCTCAGGAAAGCCCCATGCAACCAAGACCAGCCATTCTGTAGAGACTGCGACTACTTACTCGTACTACGTAATAAACAAATAAACCTCTCCAGTAAGCGCGGTCTTTGGCAAACTGCTTCCACCTACCTACGCACTCCAATATGATTGCAGTGCCTTTATACTTGTGTGCGCCACCTAACAATCTACATCGTGCATGCTTGAGTGTCATGTGTTTGAGCTTTGTCCTAATGATTCACCTGGTGAGAAGTCCATTTATCAACAGACTTAGAGTTGTCCTTACTCTCATACCCGATAGTGCTGTTGCACGACAATGATGCTGCACTACAATTTTGCTGCACGACAATGATGCTGCATGTCAATGCTGCTGCACGACAATGCTGCTGCAAGAAGATCACTATGACATATCCCTTTGGACGCAAAATTCCTTCAATTAGGCTCACTATTGAACGCAGTCTAGTTTCTACCGTAAAGGTAAGCATGTTGAGAAGTGATGACAACATCCACCTGTTAATCAATCTTTCATAGATTTTCAGAAGAAATGACAGGCTGATAGGTTTTAAAGTCATAGGAATCCCTGCAACATGGTTTTTTGTTTTTTTTTTTTTTATAATGAGCGCGCACTCAAGGGGTTTTTGTACCCTTAAAATGTTCGTACACAACGCGGACGAAGGAAATTTAGGGAGAAAGAAAAGACAGGTACCGATGTACATTGTTTTTAAATGTTTGTAAATTATAACGACCAGGAAACACAGAGATCGGCAGGGCATTTCATAAGCGAGTTGTACGGCTTAGGAAATAATCACGATATTTTAGAGTATGTCCGAAAATGGGCTTGAGGGTATGCTGATGAGCATTCATAGCGAGTTTGAATGGGTGGCTTGCTACTGGCGATTTCAATGGAGAACTGGTGGTGGAAACAGCGATAAAACAAAGTGAGACAGGAGACATTACGTCGGTGTTCGAGGGTGTCAATTGATTGACTGATATTAGTATCTCCAATGGGTTTTATCGCACGGTTTTGAATCCTATCTATTTTGGGCGGATGAATGCCCTATATATTGTGCCCAGATCAGAGGGGTGAAATATTTCTTACATCGCTTGAGGAAACCTAGACATTTCGCAGCATTTTTGACGACATCGAATATGTGGTCATTCCAACGTATGTTGTCACTGACACACATACCGAGAATGGAAAGTTTATCGCTTTCGACGATGCAAGTGCAATTCATGGATAATGACTGGGTATTTGAATTTCGCTTTAACGACAGCAGCCAGCATTGTGTTTTGGAAGCATTAAATTCTACTCTATCAGTGGCTCCCCAATTAGTTATGCTGTTAATATCGGAATTTAATGAGCTTAACATACGCTGCCGTTCCCGTTCTACAGCCAAAGAGCAGGGACGTGAGTCTGGAAACGAATATGAAAAGCAGAGAGTACTGTTGTCAGCAAAGGAATATATTGGATTAGAAGTGGCAGACAAGAGATCATTAATGAAAATTAAAAAGAGTGTCGGAGACAGAACGGAGCCCTGGGGCACACCAGCATTTATTTTGCGAATATTAGACATATCAGACTTGAAACCACCGAAGACAACTTGAATTGAACAATCCGAAAGGAAGTTTCTAATCCATTAAAGAAGAGAGTCGTCGATTCCAAATGCACGCATTTTCGACAAAAGAGCCTGATGCCCAACTCGGTCAAATGCTTTAGAAATATCAAATGCAACTATCTTGCTTTCGCCAGATTGATGTACGCTTTGGTTCCACTTTTCGGTGAGACATGCCATCAAATCACCAGTGGACCTGTTGCTACGAAAACCATATTGCCGATCATTGAGAAGTTTTCGTGTATCGAGATATTTCATGAGCTGACGGTTTATCAGCGTTTCCCTGACTTTGGAAAGACAGGACGTAAGTGCGATGGGTCTGTAGGAGGAGAGAGAAGAAGATTCGCCTTTTTTAGGGATGGGCTGGACAAATGCTGTTTTCCATCTGGTCGGAAAGAATCCTAAAGGGTAGGATTGATGAAAAAGCTTACGCAGTGGTTTTGCCAGCGTGGAAGAACACCTCTTCAGAAGAAGGGGATTGGTAAAGAAATAGAAACTACGAGCACTTCCATTGATACTATCACAACATGAAAGCTAAGAAACTGAAAGCTGAAAATTTGCATCTCAGTAATGACATTCGATACAGGCGGCCCCATATATAAAGACATAAGACCTTAAATCATCATCACGTTTCTTACAGTATTTTGTTTTAAGAACCCTTGTACATAATAATGTCAAAACTGTCCACTCGAATAGTATTTAATGTGGATAAGTGTCAGGGTGCAATAAAAATTCAAATAGGTTTCATGGAGAAAGGTATCGGTATCCTTCAAAGTTGTCCCTGACACTAACCAAAGTTCTATCACCCTCAATATGTAGTATCTATGGCAAGAAGCGCACATTCTCTTTTACATTCCTTTTTTTTTCTCCGAAATTGACAACGTTGTAAAAAAAAGTTGCTGACGTTTTTTCTGCCCAGCTCTCCTTTTCGATGTCAAGGAACAAATCAAACCCAAAGGAACCCATCAACAGAAAAAAAAAAAGGAACGAAAATGATATCATCTGGTTTGGTCCATGGGAATCACCGGAATCAATGAAATCACCTAATATGCATTCATCCATCTCCATATACTCACTAGTCGTACTCCCTCGTATCTATCACCATCACCATCATGCCGAAGCGAAAAAGTTCCCACATCTTGGAAACTCGTTTGTTGGATCCTTCTTGTAACGAATATGGTATCGGGCGACCGGTCGTTTGGTTGGTTAGCCTGCCGGTCTGTCGGTTTGCTGCTGCTGCTTTTTCAAAACATAAGATGGAATTTTATTGGATATGCGATATGGCACCGTCGACAGATTGCATGCTCTTGGGTCAGCCTCCTCATCCTCCTCCATTTGCTAGACACGACATGATGTGGAGAATTTTTTATTATTTTTTTTTTTTTGTGTTATTCCTCCTCGTTCAGGGTCTTTATTCGTCTGGTTTCGACTCCAACGAAGGAGAAACCCCAAAGACAAGACAACAAGGTAAAAAACATTTTCCCAGGACTATATAGTTAAATGTATCTAGAAGGTGTTTTGATTGAGATACATGATGAGTCCGCCGCCACAGACATGCGGATACTCATAGTAAGGTGATCGTTGGCAGTTTTTCGATTTTTATTTTTTTTTTTTTTTTCAAAAATACACCAAGAAATTCCCACGTAAAGAATCTCTGTGGTCTGGCCAATGTGCTTTCCCATAATTCACTTTTGGAGCAGTGATTGTGATTGCATCATCATCACCCGTTCTCGTTGAGCTCTTCGGTCGTCATTGATGATTCTCATGAAGGTAATCACCACCACCACCACCACCACCACCACCACCACCCAGACCTTTGGTTGGTTTTTTGTTGTTTTTTCTATTTTATTTTTTCTCTTCAGTTTTTCGTGCTTGCCATTAATTTTTCAATTTTGGACACTTTGGCGATACAATGTGAGTAATCGTATCCAATCACTTATCGAAACGACTGACCGAACGACAAGACAAGAAGAAGGGCGGCGCCCTACCACTTTACCACTTTACCACTTTACTACCTTGCCATCATACCACCGATCTGTGAAGGGATATTTAATACGAGTAGGTACATCCCGAGGAGAGCACCTGATTGATTTTGCACACACTCGGAGTTTGGGGTTAATCTTTGGGTGAATTGATTGTTATTGTGTCCGAACATGTAATTGGCACTTGGTAGGGTAATACCTATACCATTCTCGTATGAGTATCAAGTATCTTCTAAGGGAATCCTTGTCAATAGATTTGGATGTCGGTGTTCTTGTGGCACGTCAGTGGATAAAATTAATGATGTTCCCACGAAGGGAGGATCTTTATATTGAAGATTTACGAGTATGTTATGTGATCGGGTAATTTGAAATGAGATAAGATTTCCCTGGGCATGTGAAGTGGACGTTTTTATTTGTTACCTCTGACTTTATTATTAAAATTAGCTAGTCCTATGTGCGAGTACTAAAACTTTTTTTCACTTTCTCTTTTTAGTGTCACTGTGCCAGGATATCAGGGGAATTTGCAAGCGGCTATATCACACAGCGCATCGCTAGCCGCATGGGAACGTTTCGGAGTCGAGTTCATTTTGACATTTGTCGTTGTTCTATCATACTTCGTTTCAATGGATTCGTATAAGAAATTTTTAGGAAACGCAGCGCTATCAATTGGTGCTTCATATAGTGCATGCAGTTTTGTTTCGGTAAGTACAATAGAATCACTCGATTTAATTACTCTATCAACTGTCAGAAGTGACATTTGGTTTGTCGGTAGTAAGACATGTCAAAGTATGAGTTAGAATTTAACATTTTACTGAACTTCAAATGTTGATGGACATATTGATGTGTCATAAAGGTTGTGTGACACGAAAGTATCGAATTACTGATCCGACGACAAGGATGATTTTTTCTTTTTTTGGTTTACAAAGAAGCTAAGAAGTCTTTTGTATAAGGTTCTCAAGAATTTTTTACTTTTTTTGTAACCACAAAGTGAGATCTGTATCTCATTATTTAGTCCGGTAGTGTAAGATGCCGGATTTCAGAGGGCGCCAACATTTCAAAGGCGCTCTTAACATCGCCTACAAAATGTGGTCGAGATATTTGAGGAAGTGGTAAAGTAATCGTTTGGCGATGGTATCTACTAGATGGAGTGAGAAGTAACTTCCTTGGTAATTAAAACATTTTTTTTTTAAATGTTTTTTTATATTATTCAATATAGTCCTCTTTTAGTTTGATACACTTATTCCAGCGATTTTCCAACTTCTTGATTCCGTCCGAAAAGTAATTTTCTGGAAGGTCTGCAAAATACTCCTCCGTCGCTGAATTTTTTATTGATGAGCCATCTTTTGAGGCTTGGGAAGAGATAATAGTGCGAGGGATCCAAATCCAATTACCAATCGACGCCAAAAATCCACCCGATTCCGCATCAGCAAGTCCAAACACTCTTTCGAAGTGCTCTCGCGTTTGTGTTTTTGGTCAGGAGTGAGCGCGGCACCCAGCGGCAGGATAACTTTTTCATATGCAGAATATTGCCCAAAATATGGCGTGTGCGCTCAGTACTAATCTTTGTGGTATCTGCTATCTCGCGCAGCTTCACTTTCCGGTCAGCCAACACCATTTCATGTATTTTTTTGACATTTTCCTCTGTAACCGCATCGAAGTGCCTGCAGCTGCGGACTTGATCGGTAGTGGGGTTGCGGCCACCACGAAACTCTCGAAACCAATATTTGACGGTGTAATCTGACGGAGCATTAGCCCCATAATATTTATCCAACTTTTCTTTTGTTTCCTTCACCGTTTTGCCTCTCAAAAATAATGTTTTATGAGAGAACGAAAATCGTTTTTGTCCATACTCAACATGATGCCAAACATGTCAACAACAATCAGCTGTCAAAACAAAACTAAAGACAGTATCGCACTGAAATTTGGCATGTCTGAATAAATATGAACGGACTTCAAGGCACCATAACCTTTTTTGCAGTATCAGCGCATTCTGGCGGTCAAGGAGGTCACTTTTCACTTCATCAAGTAAATGAGTATGGTGGATGCGACAGTGTTTTGAAGACCAGTGTAACTTGTACGGCGTCTCTTAGGCAACGACAAGAATTGGATCTTCCCTATTGCCAATCTCCGAAATACAGGTGACAGTTCATGTGGTTAATTACTAGCCAGTACTTCTCCGCTGTGATTGTTTCGTCTTGATTCAAACAACTAGAGACAATTGCTCTGGCAGTAGATCACAAAACAATCGTCATTATCTTTTCTTCTGGAACTTCGGCTAAAATTGATGCTTTGGTTTTTCATCTCGCTCTAACCACTGTATCGAATAAGGCGTCTCGTTTTGTCGTTTTTTTTTTTGAAAATAATACAGCTAATGCATCTGTTGACTTTTTCTTGTTTTTCCAAGTCATTCAGGATTTTTCAAATGATATGAAATACAGAGGTTTCGAAAGTTTTCCATTGCTTGGCAAAAATATTTTTTTCTACTTTTTCGTTATTGACTTGTGATTCGAACCCGGCCACTCTAGCGAAGTGGTCCACTAGATAAACCACTGGCACTATTGAATAAAATGAGAGCCAGGATGGACTTAGTGTGAACAGTGCTCAGAGAGAGCAGAAAAATGTTGATTACTTATTCATCTTATCCAAACTGATTGTGCCGACGACTTGAACAATCGAATCGAGTTCTTATCGAGGTTTCGCCATGATTTCTGTTTGAAAAACACAGCAGTGATTTGGTGGAAGGAATTGATTTCTCACATTGAACACGTCAAGAATAGTTCACTATCTACTGCAATGTCAGTTTTGAACCATTCTGTTTGGAGTTTCTTTGAGTAAAAAACAACTCAGCGATTGAGAACCACTTTATTATTCTTCTGTGCATACTATTATTAAAAATCACAAGCGATTCAATCGGCGAGACATACTGAAAACAATCAGTTTGGCAACATATGGATAAAGTGCTTTAAGTTACTTTATCGGGAATACCGTGCAGTATCATTTTCCCGAAGAGAAAGTGGCAGATGAGTAAAAAGAATGAACCGGGGGCGTTTATTTAAATAGCTCGTCATTTTATCCAATAATATATTGAAAGGCGAATGGGTGCCTTACCAGTGAAGGGAAAACTTCCTTGTTACACCATATAAAGGCAAAGCCGTCACGAGAAATTGCAACAACCACCGATCGATATAACTGATGTCGTATTCTGTGAAAATCTAGACACGCGAAAGCGCAATATTGCTAAACTCCATGGTAGTCAATGCGGCTTTGTAATAATGGAGAAAACATCACAGCGCTTCGAAAGATCTGCTAAGATCCCGAAATGTATTCGAAGGATTACCTTAAAATGAAAGTAAATAAGAATGGAACCACTAGAGAATTCGAAATTAAAATTTGAGTACCCAAAGCACCGTAAAAAGTCCTTTGCACATTGATGAATCAAGGACGATTTTTGTTTTTTTTTTCTGGGATGATATCATAAGCAACAACGTGGCCGAATGCAAGTCTTAATATTAAGATGAAGCCGTGCGAAGATGGGTTACGAATCCATTAACAGCAACAGAACACAAACTCAACTCCTGTCTTCTATTTAGAAAGACTCATCCTACCGAAGAGCGAACAATTTAAGTACTTATATTGTGTTCTGTCGTAAATTAACAGATGACAATTTCTGAGATACGTAGATCTATCGTGGGGTGGCTTAAATGCCATGAAATTTTCGCAGTATTTTTCAATAGAAAAGTGCAATACCACAGTCCTACGTTCGGCTTTAAAACACGAATGATCGCAGTGTTGGAGGAGAAGTAAAAAGGATAAACTACAGGAACGGAAATGAAAATGTTACGAATATCAGCGAGTGTGACGATACGCGATCTAATATTGGGTCTATAACTTAATTGGTGCGGTTTGCTAAGAGATGGCGTAACTTGTATCATTCCATTGTTATTATTCCATTGGAACATGCGTTGGAAAGCTACTGTCATTGTACGTCATTTCAGTATATGTCGTTCATTTGTAGCGTAAACAACAATAACTTTTTGTCACTCAAATATGTCGAACTTTGTGCCTGAAAAAGTATTTTTGCGGGGAGTTCTTCTTCATTACTTTAATATGAGGAAAACTGCTGCCGAAAGTTATCGTATTTTGGTGGAAGTTTATGGTGAACATGCGCTAGCTGAACGAATGTGCCAAAAGTGGTTTGCACGATTTAAAAGTGGTGATTTTGGCTTGGAAGATTATGAACGTCCTGGGGAGCCAAAAAAGTTTGAAGATGAAGAACTGGAAGCATTACTCTATGAAGATTGTTGCCAAACACAAGAAGAGTTCGCAGAATCTTTGGGTGTCACTCAAGCAGCCATTTCAAAACGTTTAAAAGCAGCTGGATATATTCAAAAGCAAGGAAATTGGGTTCCACACGAACTCAAGCCGAGAGACGTCAAAAAGCGGTTTTGCATGTTCGAAATGCTGCTGGAACGTCATAAAAGGAAGTCATTTTTGCATCGGATTGTTACTGGTGATGAAAAATAGATCCATTACGACAACTTCAAGCGCAAAAAATCATATGTGAAACCCGGCCAACCAGCCAAATCAACGGCAAAGCCGAATATCCTTGGCGCGAAGGTAATGCTCTGTATTTGGTGGGATCAGATGGGTGTGCTGTATTATGAGCTACTAAAACCGGGTGAAGCCATCAATGGACAACGCTACCGAACACAATTAATCCGTTTGAAGAGAGCAGTGGCCGAAAAACGCCCGGAATATGCGACCAGACACGAGGCAATAATTTTCCATCATGACAACGCTCGGCCCAACGTTGCTATTCCGGTTAAGAACTATTTGGAAAACAGTGGATGGGAAGTCTTACCCCACCCGCCTTATAGCCCAGACCTTGCCCCTTCTGACTACCATTTGTTCCGGTCGATGCAGAACGCCCTCACTGAAATACGGTTCACATCAGAGCAGAATATCAAAAATTGGCTTGATTCATTATTGGCTGCCAAGCCGGCGCAGTTCTTTTGGTATGAGATCCACAAATTGCCAGAAAGATGGGAAAAAGTCATAGCTTCAGAAGGGCAATACTTTGAATAATACTATTTTACATGTTTTTCTTAAATAAACGTTCAAATTTTGAAAAAAAAAACCGCACGAAATAAATTATATACCCAATAGGAAGTATGCATATTCGTGAAAGTCTCTACATACAGAGACCGATCACTCACTTCGCACTAAGCAAATCTGTGGGTTTTGTCACGTAAAAGGTCGTCAGAAAATCGAGTCTAAAAAGCTATAGAACCTCAAGTTCCAGTCGGGTTTGGAAGAAGAGGCCGAAAGAAAATTAATTGAATCACTCGAATCAAAACATCAACAAACTCTTGGCATCACTAATGAGGTGATCCAAAATGGGGCTGCATGTAGAATGGTTCTAAGATCCGCAAATTTAACCAGCTCCACAAGCGGCGCAGTAGCAATGTAGATACATACGAGTATGTATGTACGTGAAGCATTAGAATCCATTTTACGCATTATATATTTCAATGAATAATCAGTGAAGAAGATGAAGGCACCAACCTTTCAAATTGCAGATTCCGTCATATAACTCCAAATCTATCATCTGGAAAACTACCGTTCTTATCCTGGGGATTCAATGGTTCGACGCTATTGCCCTCTTATTAACCTTTCTCGGGTCTGGTAAGATGTATAATGATGGATCTCCGATTATAGATAGACAACCAGATGGCGAAATCAGATTTTAAGCTCGGGTTCTATTATTGCAAACTTCTTCAAAGACCAGGCAACTATGAAACTCTGTGCTTTCTAACCTCTAGTAAAACATCTCCAGAAAGGAACTCCCTGGGAAAGTGGTCACTCTTCTCCATGTGTATCAAAACTCTTTCCCAGAAAGAATGAAACTGTCAGCCCCTTTCTTACTAACCTTGACATCGTTGCTTTCTGAAATATCATTTGAACTAGGCATCAAACACATTAACATGGGCTGTGGAGAGAAAACGAATAATAATAAGTCAGGCTAGTAAGGCATATTATGTTATGGGCATTTCTCCGTCTCATATCAAAAAGTGCCAAATCTCTCACAGCTTTTCTACTGGGCTTTTCTTACGTAACATTCGCATAATTTTGTACCCCAATATCTTATGTCACAATTTACAAATGTTTACACAATCCCCACAAACAACTCACTCCTCCAAATGACCCCAAATAAACACGGCAAATTTATGTTTCCAGTAAAAGAGTCGCCCCAAAAAAATATAAAAAAAAAAAAAGAAACACAGCCTCGGAATCCTAAATGAAACCACACAAAAACAGCAATACGGGTACCTTCTTCTTCCACTGTCTAGTGTAGTGAAGTGGACCGATCTCCTGCTGGGTTAAACACCTGCTTCCAAGGAATGTATTCCTTGATTTTTCTTTATGTTCAGATTCGTTTCGGTTTCGAAATCACCGTTGTACAACGAGACACAACATTCATCGGAAGACCTCAAAGAAATAACTGCCCAACAGTTTTTGTTTTTGTTTTTGCTTTTTTTTTTCATTAAAAAACATATAAAAAAACGAACGAGGAAACCAATGGAAGGGTTCCAAAGGAGTAGATGAAATTCCAAAACGCGGAAAAAGTTAATGAAAGATTGAATACCAGGGCAGATTCTTCACCTGAGATAATAATTATACAGTTTACCCTTTTTTCTTGGACAGGTTACATATATTTTTTCTCCAATCAATTTCATTTAATTCAATATATTGGTAAACTTACCAATAAACTTGCCCATCGTGCAACAGATGGGCGAAATTAAACCGCAAATCGAAAATGCCAACTGAACTTGCAACCAATTGCAATTGAATTGATTTACCAAGAGACCAACAACAACCAGAGTAACACTTTAACCACAATAATTGGGTAAATTTGGCATAAGGATTCAATAATTCCGGTCAAGTGTAGCCCAACTGCCATTTAAATGCCAAAAATCAACCCTTCCTTTCCAGAGTATTCTCCGATGGTGCATGTTCCTTTCAATATGGCCCAAAGGAATGATTTTACAATGTACGAGTATTCTCTAGGTCGAACCATGTAGTCGATCCGGAAATTGATAATTTTCATTATTTTGTGATAGGTGTCCTTTCTCCGGACGATGAAGCGAAAGAGAGAATTGTCTGGAATTTTCTGCTATATACGGGTACTCGTACATACATATGAACATATGTATTGAATGTAGGTACTCATGGTACACGACGAAAACCCAGTATCAGAAGTAAGGGGACAACAATAATTTCATCTATGCGACGTTGCAGGTCGATAGAAGAAGTTGGTACTTTTTCCTACATACGAGTCTGAATACCTCTACCTGCTTCTGTTGTAACTGCAGGTGATAGTGTGTGAGAGTGTTTCACTGCAGGATGCATAGAAACAAGGAAAGGAATTCTATTTCTTTATTTAAAATTTCATATGCTTTCATATGAATCAGGATACCTTGATTTATGTTTCATTTTACGACGGTACAGTCGCTTCAAAAAGTCCTTTGAATCATCCCAATAGGCGTTACGGTAGATTATTTTTTTTTTTTTGAAATAAGAGATATAGGGTCTTAGTCATGAGTATATTGTCAGCACAAATAAATATCAAATATCAAATTTGTATTGCATTCCAGATCATTGTTATAATTTCCATTCGTTTCTTCTTTTTTCAGATGCCTTACCTTAATCCGGCGCGCTCATTAGGACCATCGTTTGTATTGAATAAATGGGACAATCATTGGGTGTACTGGTTCGGTCCTATGGTAGGCGGAATAGTATCCGGTCTACTCTTCGAATACATCTTTAATTCCCGCCGTAATACACGAAAATCCAAAGAAAGCATGGACAACGATTCCTCTAGCCTTCACTCAGAAGATGAACTCAACTACGACATGGACATTGAGAAGCAGCAAATGCAAAATCCCAAATTTCAAGGTTCTACATATCGCGCACCAACGGGAACTCTCAACCAACAAGGCGGCTACTGTCAAAATCTATACACCACAGCTCCTTTAACAAAATTTGAACAAGGTGAGCCACTTTATGGAGGCACCCGATCAATGTATTGTCGTTCACCACCTTTAACACGTACAAATCTAAATCGTTCTCAATCAGTTTACGCTAAGAGCAACACTGCCATCAATCGTGATTTAGTTCCTCGACCGGGACCATTAGTACCAGCTCAAAGCCTATATCCGCTACGTGTGTCACAGGTCCAAAACACACATCTTCAGAATCAAAACTTACAAAACCAACTTCAACAGAGATCTGAGAGTATCTATGGCATTCGTGGTTCAACTCGTCAACAACAACACAACCAACAGCAGCAACAACAACAACAGCACCAGCAACAGCAACAAATGCAACAACAAGCCGAACGGCCTGCAGAATCACAAGGATTCCAACCGGTTTATGGAACCCGCCATAATCCAACACCCAATGATGGTGGTCTGAAATTTGAACGTCGTCCTGAATCGGTTTACGGACTCACACAACCACGTGGCCGTGGACAATCTGCACAATCTGATGACAGTTCGTATGGCTCATATCATGGATCAGCGATTACACCTCCAGCTAGGAATCCAAACGGTGAAGTTATGATGTATGTACCACCACCTCAACCAACTCAACAACAGCAGCAACAACATCAACAACAGCAACAACAGCAGCAACAGCTAATACGCACCCAATCAGAAAGAAAAGTCTCAGCTCCAGTGGTAAGTGCTGCATCTCAACCATCACAGAATGTTACCGATGGGCGACAGCAAGCGGTTACGTATTCAACATCGAATCAAGGTCAACCATCTCAGCAGATACACTACGCAATGATGCCGATGAGGCAAAATTAAAAATTTAGTCACTACATATACCACGCCCGTCATTCTTCCGATTTTTTTTTTTAACATAAAATTTATATTTTAAGTTTTAAGTTAAGAATTACAGCTCTCTCTAGTGTCAAAGGAGCACTTACAACCATTTAGACATATTTGAATATTCGATACAGTTGGATTTAAAGTTGTTACTCTCATCGGTAATTGCTAAGTTTTGGGTAATGTGCTACGATGACCATTATCTAATTTGGTCTTAAGGTGCTTCTTATCTTGTATTACCTTCTAGTTATCACTAAACCAGACGTTTCTTCTCTCAGAAATATTCAGTAGAGTAGTATCCTTTATTTGTCTCCATTATTTACAAACTCAGCATGGAATAACTTCGGTCTCCACAGCCCTTTGAGTACCTGTAGCTGTAGAAAGCTGTAGAAAATCGCAGTCATTTCTCAAAGGTTGACAAAAGTCGATATGCTTGAAACTTTTCCTTTCCACTGCATCAGCCGTTCGAATATCTATCACCCTGTTTCTCCTCGGCATGTCCTGACTTTCTAAAAGGCTTCCAATATTTTGAAGGTCTCTACCTGAGATGCAGTCACTTCCAAGTCTTTTAAATTTCGCGCACATAACACTTAATTTTTCATGACAACACTCTCAACCGCTTGATCTTTGAACTTGTTATTCGGTCTTTTTTGAATAGTTTTTAACTGGAGCGTTGTCGTACATTCTTTTAATGTGGGCTAGTTAAAATACTATGCGACGTAGCAGTTATCTTTCGAAGAACTTCAATATCATCTCCACCTTTCTACTTACATACACCCGTAGTTAAAAATTCGGCGCCGAAAATTAGGACTAGTAGCATTATCGATTCATCTTAGTCTGGAAACTTAATTTTTGTGGAGCTCCGAAATCAGCCATTGCCTTGTGGACCTACAGACGTTAAATGCAATCCTATACCACTTTGGAATCAATGAAAAAGATGGTGGGTATCAGAACCCATGCTGTTACTTACTAATGAATGTGGTGCTGATTTGATTCTCAACCGACAACCTCTCCAGAGGGCTCCAGTCGCATGTCAAGTTCCTTGAAATTCATTTCCTCTTATGTTCTCGTTGTCGCTCTGGTGTTGATTTGAAGATTCGTCGGGTCGAGGCACTCGTGATCATCCACTCTACATGTCTCCAATATCTAAGCCGTTGTATTCAAATTTTTCTGGGCAAGTCTGCGATGATGTCGCTATTTGTAATTATATCGAATGTGGGTAAAGTCCTGGACTACATTGAACCCACGAATCGTACAAACTACGGTTTTTTCGTTTGATCATATCTAGCAAACAAGTTACCAACGGCTACCTTAAATAATTCGCCTGATAAGCTTTCAGCATCTGAAGCCTTATTCGACGTAAGCTTAGATACTCGTATTCCAGCTTTACTTCATGTAGATCGGGTGTACAGTGCGTTATATTGGTGTATTCTACCGGGCAGTGATATCTGTGTCGTCATCGCTATTTAATTCCCTGCAGAAGTAATTTTTTCATATCCTTAGCATCGAATACAATTCTATTACTGGGTTCCCTTGATCGTCTCGGCAGTGATCAATTTGGGCTTAACAGTTCAGTCTTAGCATGTTTTCTTTATCCATTCGTAAAACTCGGGAACTTCGTTTATGCGAGAGCATCTCTCTATTGCTCCAATCGACTCGAAGCAACTCCTTTCCTTCTTTGCAGCACCGGTTTACATGCCTCTTGTTGAGCTGCATGTCCCTCCCGATATTAATCGTAAATGATCACAGACTGTACAAACTTGTTTGATTAAAGGCAACATCAACGCCAATTGTTGTAATCATATACGAGCACTATCTCTGTTTTATTTCCTCCATTGAGATAGCATTGTTTCCATATATCTCTCTAGTCGACCTCTGCATTCTTCTCTATCAAATTCAATAGAAAAAAGGGTACACTTTTTGAAACTTCTGTTTCAGATAAAAATTTATACGCTGTATGTAGGCAGGTGTCTAAACAGGAGACTCAGAAACCAACTAACCGGTTCGGCGATTTAAGAAGGAATATCTCGCCTTCCTGGTTCGAATGAAACTCCTCAAACAGCTTACGTCGCTTCTTATTCGTTCCTTGTATTTCTAGCGGCAAGGGCTTGACTGGATTATTACTTATGAAGCAACTTATTATAAGCGAATTTTTTGTCTATATGATATAAATTGAAAAAAACTCTCCCGTCTCAATGTTCTATAGGGAGACGACGAGGTAAACCACCTATGGTATGTTTGGTCAGTGAACCATGTAATAGTGCCAAATCTTGCTAGCTCTTATATTGCCCACTATAATCCTTTAAGAACTTTTTAAAACCCATGGCTCCTTAGCCAGTAACCAACATCGTAGCTGGATTCAAGATATATTTTCACGTGGTTTCATTGGATTTTACTATCAAATAAAAGTTATCGAATGAAAATTACCCACTCGATGTTCCAATTTAGTTGATAGCAATAATTATTGGGTCTTCCGTCCGCAACGGATCATACTGTTTACTGAGCCCATTGTCGATCGCGATCTCAACTTTTGCCAAATAATTCACTCTATTTCTCAATTGTTAAGGTTCAATACCTGCATTCAGAATGGTGTTTATAGATTCCTCGTGAACTTCGGAATCAATGGCGCGAGCTCAAGGGATTTGAGTACGGGCGATGCCAAATATTAGGACAACATACATATCTCCCTAAACACTTATTTAAAGGCAGTGCGCTTACGACATAAATGTTGACCGCATTTTCCTTCACCCCATCGATAAGAGATTCAGATTATCCTTTCAAAATTGCAACCGATCTAACAGCACATCTCTCATTAAAGCTCAAAATTTTCTTTAAAAATTTGCGCTCATTTAAATTAATTACAATAACAATTAACCCTCGACTGATTTTAATAAAAAAAAACTAACGAAAAATATATTATATAAGATTTACAGAGTTAAAAAAATATATATATAAAATACAAACATGTTCAACTATATTATAAAAAAAAAAAACAAACATAAGAACAATGGTATTCATTTAGTTTGTAAGTGGAATGTTTAATATTTCCCTCAAGTTGTGTATTTATTTTATTTTTTTAATTTTATACATTTACAAAAAAAAAACAAAAACTTTAAATTGCATATTTTCTTACTAAAATCGACTGCAAAACAAAACAATGTGTGTACAATAAATAATTCTATTCTAAGCAGTCATATAATTTGCTTGGTTTGTTTTTTAAATACTTTGTTTAATTTTTTTTTTAATAATTTGTATATATTTGTTTGTTTTTTTTTTTACTTTTATAATTTTTTAAAGGTTTTTCTTTAAATGTAGGAATTTATAAAGAAATTGTATTAGAAAAGTATGAAGCCGATTAGACTAGAAATATAATAGAGCCAATAAAAACAAGAAATCAATCTCTGACTGAAGAAAGAGAATTAAAATTGAAAAAATATAGTTTTAAGTATTTAAGAAAATATTTGAAAAAAATTATAAAACGAAAAATGTGAATAAATAAAAGTTTGTTCTTTAAAAGGAAATTTTGATTGGAATGTCTTTTATTTTGAAATGTTTCTTTCTATATCCTTTATACAGGGTGTCCCAAAGATCAACGTCAAGCCGGAAACGGGTGATAAGTCAAGTGGTGTCGGTTATCACAAAATTATAAAAAAAAAATCTAGGTCATGTACTTTTAAAATTATTGGCACTCAAAAAAAATCGAGAAATCTGACACCCTCTGACTATGTTTCAAGTACCGTGACCGCAAATCTTTACTTTTTTGTCACGCAACCCTGAGTAACTCTTTTGTAAATTACGGTCCAAAATTGAAACATAACTATATCGGTGTTAACTAAAATATTGCTTTTTTGTACATCCATGTATCTGAAAATCATTAATCACCTAACTTGAACTGACTCTACTGACTAAAAAAATGTACTGTGCCATTTTGGCAAGTAACTTTAAAAGATGGCGTATTTAGTCTGGATTCCAAAATGGTATGACACTTGCTAGACTAACGCTTAATTGAGGACAAAAAAAATATATTGTTAAAGAAACCCGATTTATAGTTAATTCTTTTTAATAAGTTAAAATGAGTACCAAATGTGAGCAGGACAGACAGTGACGCTGTGATTGAGACGGATAAACACGACTAGTGTGAGTGAAACAGATAGAGATGCCACCCTTATCATTTGTATCTTGTATCTTACAACAAATGTTCAAAGTCTTTGCCTTCAGCGGCAATGCAAGCTCTACATCTTCTTACAAATGATCTGGTAATAAGACAGGCATATCTTTTGGAGTTGATGTCTTCAACGGCTTCTGCAATTTTTTGTCGCAGCTCGTTTAAATTTTCTATCGGCTTAGAATAAACTTTTTCTTTTACTGTTCCCCAGTAAAAAAAAATCGAGTGGATTTAAATCAGGTGAACGGGCTGGCCACGAAATTGTACCAGACCGCCCTTTCCACCCATTGGAGTAATCCCGATCGAGGAACTCTCGTACTGTGCGAGCATAATGCGCTGGGCAGCCATCTTGTTGATACCACATGCATGCATAAATATTTAGTGGCACGTCTTCCAATAAATTTGGTAAGTGGTTCTCCAAAAAATCTAAATAAAACTCGGCATTCAAATTCTGCAGCAGCTCGAATGGGCCAATAATTCTACCATTCAAAATTCCCGTTCACATGTTTACTTTAAAACGGTACTGTGATATATCTTCCCGCATCAAATGTGGATTTTCCACGTGCCACTCGTGCAAATTGTGGAGGTTCATGTAAACGTCCCTTTGAAAAGTTGATTCGTCCGACGATAGAATTTTTTCGAAGAATCTCGGATCTTCTCTGAACTTCTGCAACATCGTTTAAAAAATTGTACTCTGTTTGGATAATCTCGGGGTAGCAGACTATCAACTTTGCACATGGTACGGATGGAGCTGGTTTTTCCTTAGAATTCGGTGTGCTGTACTTTTGCACTTCTATGCTTTCTTCAATTGCACGTACTGAAGTCTTGTACTAAGTGACGGGTCTTCCCTCACTAACCATTAGATTTGGAAATCGACCCTCTGAGAATGACCGGCGCACATTTACAAACACTCGATGTTCCGGATGACGCTGAGCATTTGGGTATCTCTCATGATAAAGTCTGGCTGCAGCACTAGTATTACACCTGCATTCCCCGTAAATGAGATGCATGTTAGCATATTCCTGAGCTCGAGATGGCATGATGGCATTCACACTACACAATCACGGGATCAACGATCAATAATAGCCCAGATGAAATTCAGGTTCGACAGAAACGGTCAGATAGCAAATCGAAGTCGCAATGCAATGAAGTCCAATAAAGAAAGCCAAAGTTGTAAGCACGAAATCAACGCGAATACAGAATAATGCGTTGTAAACGAAGAAGCCTAACGTACCCACTGCAGTATTGCACGATGTGCCTATGCGTTACTGCTTGACAAGGGTGGCATTTCTATCTGTTTCACTCACACTAGTCGAAATGACGTGTTTATCCGTCTCAATCACAGCGTCACTGTCTGTCTTGCTCACACTTGGTACTCGTTTTAATTTATTAAAAAGAATTAACTATAAATCGGGTTTCTTTAACAATATATTTTTGTTTGTCCTCAATTAAGTGTTAGTCTAGCAAGTGTCATACCATTTTGGAATCCAGACTAAATACGCCATCTTTTAAAGTTACTTGCCAAAATGGCACAGTACATTTTTTTAGTCAGTAGAGTCAGTTCAAGTTAGGTGATTAATGATTTTCAGATACATGGATGTACAAAAAAGCAATATTTTAGTTAACACCGATATAGTTATGTTTCAATTTTGGACCGTAATTTACAAAAGAGTTACTCAGGGTTGCGTGACAAAAAAGTAAAGATTTGCGGTCACAGTACTTGAAACATAGTCACAGGGTGTCAGATTTCTTGATTTTTTTTGAGTGCCAATAATTTTAAAAGTACATGACTTAGATTTTTTTTTATAATTTTGTGATAACCGACACCACTTGACCTATCACCCGTTTCCGGTTTGACGTTGATCTTTCGGACAGCCTGTATACGAAAAACTTTCAGAGTTACAGAGACCTGGGGTCAGTCGGACGATATAAAAGCGAAATTTTGCTTTCTGATGGGGCGAAATGCCGAATTGGGTAACTAGGCGGCCAGACAATGTAGTAGTTATCTCGAATCTATTTGGCCTTTTCTCACATATGTAATGCTATGAATTGATTTATAAAAAGTGAAGGGTGGAGGCATCTATTGGGAGCACCCGCGCCTCTGTGACGATCAACAAACTCATGATTCAAAACATAAATAAACCTAGGTAACTAGATGGCAAACTCTACTAATCCTTCTGAAACCCTTTGAATTGCCCACAAAAATGCCGCTCACACTAGCGTAGGCACGTGTTTAATCGGTTGGGTTGAAGTTTGCCGCAATTACGTAACGATCACTGGGTATATGTAATACGGATGACGGCGATCTTGAAACCTGAGACGAAATGACATCGTTTTCAATACATACATATACATATAATAGTTTCGTTTCAATCACGTCCAGTTTTTTGTGACAGCTACATATTCATTTCTGACCTCATATACGTGTCTTTTTTTGAATAACTTCATTTAGACGACTATATAACTATTGCATTCAACTAACTTACATCTTATATACGTTTGTTACATCGTAAACATGCCACGAAAGTGTTCTAACAACTCCGACAGTTTTTGTTATGTGTGTGGAGAATTAACTTTTACATCTCAGCGTCGAAATTGCATATCATTAATTGAACAGTGCTATTTAGACTATTTTGGATTTGGTGTGAGGAATTAAGATAAATTCTGGGTTCCACACAAATGTTGTGTAACGTGTGTGAGGCTGTTATTAGGTTGGGCTAAACAAGAACCCAGACATATGCCATTTGCTGTACCAATGATTTGGACGGAACCAAAGGATCATGTAAGTGATTGTTATTTTTGTTTGACTCAAACAAAAGGCATTACAACCAAGTCCAAACACACTATCCAGTATCCAAACTTGTCTTCGGCCAACAGACCCATCCTACATACTCATAATGCCGAACTGTCTGTGCCAAAGCCTCCAAATCGATCAGAAAGTCAGTATTCTACTCCGGAACTTGTTCTAAGTACGCACGATATGAACCGTCAACGTCAAAAGAACCGCACTTATTGACACAAATGTGATTTCAACGATTTAGTACGTGATTTGAATCTGTTTAAAAAACAGGCTGAGCTTTTGGGGTCTAGATTAAACGACTGGAATTTACTTGTTCCTGATACGAAAATTTCTTATTTTCGACAGCGTGACGATGAAATAAAACGTTACTTTTCTAAAGCAGGTGATTTAGTCTATTGTAATAACGTTCCAGTTTTGATGAATTTATAAAATTTTGAATATGATCCAAATCACTGGCGATTGTTCATTGACTCCTCAAAAACTAGTTTGAAAGCAGTGTTGCTGCATAACGGAAATAAACTTCATTCAGTGCCAGTTGCTCATGGTTCTGATATGAAAGAGACTTACGAAAATATGAGAATTCTTCTTGAAAAAATTGAATACAGTAAACACGCTTGGAAAATTTGTGGCGAAGAAAAGTCATTGCACTTTTGCTTGGACTACAGCTTGGTTACACAAAATTTTGCTGTTTCATTTGCGAATGGGACAGTAGGGACAGAAAAAATCACTATACAAAGAAAGTGTGGCCCAAGCGTAAATCACTCATTCCAGGCCATAAAAATATTAAAAATGATAGTTTAGTGAACCCTGATGGCATTCTTTTACCACCGTTGCACATAAAGCTCGGCCTGATGAAAAATTTTGTAAAATCTATGCCTAAAGACGGCAGTAAATTTGTATACCTGAAACAGAAATTCCCCAAACTCAGCCAGGCAAAAATTCAAGAGGGAATATTTGTAGGTCCACAAATACGGCAACTAATAAAGGATAAGAGCTTTGAAGAAAAATTAAATGATCAGGAAAAGCTCGCCTGGAAATGTTTTGTGAACCTTGTCCAAAAGTTTCTAGGAAACCATAAATCGAAAAATTACAAAGACTTATAAATAAATAAACTTATAATGTCATATAAAGCTTTGGGGTGTAATATGGCCTTAAAAATACATATGCTGGACTCTCATCTGGATTTTTTTCCGGCAAATTTGGGTGCTGTGGGTGACGAACAAGGCGAGAGGTTCCATCAGGATATTTCCTTAATTTAGAAACGCTATCAAGGGAAATGGAGTGCAGGAATGCTAGCAGATTATTGTTGGAGACATAAAAAAGACCTTCCAGAAGCCAAATATTTACGAAAATCATTCTCTATTAAGCAATAATTTCTCTAAATGTAGCTGATGTTTGTACTTTTTACAAAAATATATGTTTTGATGTCACAAGGGAACCTGACGTAGTTTCAAAATTTGATATAAGTTTTCATGCGACAAAAAAAGTTGAAATTTTGTTAACCAGTGCTATTATTCAAAATCAAAATCACTCTACCAGCCGCTCAAGAATAAAAGAAGAGACCTGGTCCCAATAATTGGTTTTACTTCTATAGCATGCTTTCTCTTTCTATCAACTTGATCCATTATGGCGAAAGACAGCGATGAAAAGAAAAGTAATACGTCAAACCTCTAATTGTACACAAATGCTCCTAAACGCGACATGGTTGTATCTGCAAATGTATGGAGATAGAGAATAAAACGTGTCGCTTCTTCGACGATATGTTTGCCTGTATTATGTAGTCTCATGTCCGAGGTTAAATTTTGACGGTTTTTAATTTTTTTTTTGCGGAAAATGAAATACAATCTTCTTATGATAATTATATGTTATTATTTATACAAAAAAAAAATGTTAAATAAAAAACAAAATATTTTAACGTCATTTTGGTGAGGTAAAGTAGGTCTCTTCAAAAAAAAAAAGTATGTGGCTGGCCCCCCTGACTGCTCCTTTTGTAATCATCTGAAGTCAAAATTCCAAAAAGATTATTATTCAGTAGGGTTGCCATTATGCCCCGTATTAAATGTAAAAGATTTGAGTGAAAAACAATAACAAAATGGCGGCCTTGTAAAAAACAATTTCAATAATCGACTGTTTTTTCGGTTTAAAATCGAAAGTGAGTAAAAAAGTCTAAACCTGGTACGGAACAGAACCATTCATTTGTAGAATATTGTGTTAAAATTTCAGCCGAATCGGTCCAATAGTTTTTTTTTTTGATCATCTGGGCCGACGGATAAAAAGTGGTTTCGAGAAAAAGGCGTTTAAAACTTGGAGAAGAAAAGAAGATGCAGGGTACGCTCTCCCCTATTATTTGCTGTGACTTTAAAATGACTTAGGTATCGGTCTAAAATTTTCACAGTATATTCTCAACTTATTTAACTTTGAAAATATGCGCAAAAAAACGATTTTTTGAAGATCGAACATGAGATTACCCCCTTAATATATACTCGTGCAAGGCCAGAACGACGATGACATAATATCATACTCAAACAGGTTGGCACAATATTTTATTGTATTTGACTTTTGGGAAATATGTGCTGCGTTAGTTCAACATCATTAAAACTCAGATTATAACACTTTCTAATGCTAAAAAGAGCAGTAAATGGAAAAACTAGAGTTGTAATCGATTTATTTTTGAGTCTCCTCACCAAATAGTGATTTTGATTAATCGATCGTCGTCATTGTTGCAACCACATCTTGTCCGGATATTGAGTTGGCAAGAAAGTAATTTCAGTTCCTACAAGTAGATTGCGATATGTGAACTTTATGATTTTTTCTCAACATATGAAATCTCATCAATTGCTGCAGACATCCGGAAAATTATGCTTCTGGCTTTGTGTTGCATGTTTTGCACAAGTTTCTCTTTTTTTTAACATCCAAGCCTCGGTGAGATGGCTTCCGATCTTTATGGATCAGCGTGTGTTCTCCATCGTCATTATACATAATCTGACGAGTTTGACAGAAGTGCTAAAACTGGACATGGCTCTCTAGAGACCGTCTCTGTAGATGGTGTCACATGCGGATTTAAAATCGATAAAGAAGTGGTGTGCATCTATCTGGACTTTTGGGGTTCCTCTGGGGTCTGCCGCAGTATATATATTTGGTCCATTGTGGACTTACCTGGCCTAAAAACGTATTGATAGTGCTGATTGGCTCCTATCACAAATTGCTTCAAAGGTTTACACAATACTGTACGAGTATACCAGATCTTGCACGCAATGTTAAGAAGACTGATACCTCTAGGGTTAATTTTCCATTCATCAGACATTCTCTCCTTCAACCAGATTGTGGAAATAAGTTAGTGAGTACTGTCTTCCAATTCATTTCTTGCTGCCTTTAATAGCTCGGCAGGGATGGCTGTCCGATTCACCATTTGTTATACGAGGTGTGTTCAGAAAATAACTAGAATTTTCAAATTTCGCGGGTTTGGAGAGTCCGATTGCAATTTTTTTTTTATTTTGTTGGTATACATACCTCTGAAGTATGATAAAATTTTCAGCTGTATTCATTATTTATTGATAAAAGAAATGGATCAAGGAATCTGTACCAAAAGTGTAACAAAGTGTGTGAAAACATTAACAAAGTCTGTTATGATTAAAACAAGAGTTTAGGAGTGGTATAAAAGTTTCCAAGATGCCCGTGAAGATGTTGAAGATGACGAACACCCCGGACGCCCCAGCACATCAGCAACCGATGAAAATGTGGAAAAAGTGAAAGAAATCGCCGATCAGAGAAGTCGCTGATGATGTTGATATATCGATTGGCTCATGCTATGACATTTTTTCGAATGTTTTGACTATGAAGAGTCACTAAATGAAGTCAACGACGATGCAGAATTACTGAAACGTGTTATGACAGATGACGAAACATGGGTTTACGGATATGAAATCGAAACTAAGGCTGAATCGTCCCGGTGGAGGCATTCTGGCTCGGCAAGGCCGAAAAATGCTCGCACCGCTGAAAGAGCTATAGGCTATTCCAAACATCGATTTTGAGAAGTGTTTCGAGGATTGGAAGAAGCGCTGACACAAGTGCATAATTTGAAGGCGACAACATTAATGTAGACAAATAAATAAATAAATATTTTTTTTCAAAAAACTCAGATTCCCGTTATTTTCTAAATACATCTCAATGTACATGTACATGTACAATACTAAAATTCGGATATTGCCATCTTTACTTCGTTGGGGTCGTCCCCTCTGCCTGATAACTTGCAGATGTGGGTTTTCGATATAATCAACACCAATTTTACTTAGTTACTTGCCACTAATTATCCTTGGTCATATTAATAGGTTTCCCTTTGGACCTCCATAGCCTGATACGTTCTTTTTTTAAGTTTTGGTAAAACTTCTAAACATTGTTTGTGGTGTAGTGCCTCTTTTTTTCCCCGATCGCAAATGCTCTTTCTTTTTCCGCCGAAGAACTGGATGTTGTTCGCTTCTCTTTTGTGTTTAGCAAAAGCCGCTCTTATCATTCTATACAGAATCGCTTAATAGACGATTTCATCATACCATTCCTAGCGGCTTCTTGGCATTTTGCAGGTTGCAAAGGTACTCATATTATCGAGAGGATGAGTCATATGTGATCGCGAGGTTCTGGCGGTTCAGTGTTAAATCTGTTCACAACATTCTCTTCTCCGTTGTTGCGGCGCCTGGGATATCCGTATATGTATGTGAACTGCAACTAGGTACTGGTTCAGGTTTATAATAGAGTCACTAGTAGTGTCATGAGTCGATGCCACCATGAACAGTTTGGTTGACTGCTTTATGATCAGGTATTCTTTATGTTCCATCGAGGTGAGGAAACTGTATGCTGGCGCAAATCATATTCCTCTCACAACGAAGTCAATTGGCCTAGATCCGTTTACAGGCCTTATATCGTGTAGGCAATGTTTTTCGATGGTTCTACCAAAAGTGATCTGTTTTTCGATTTTGGCCTTATTTAGGTCATCGTACAAAGATTCTTGGATAACATCGTTTATTTCTTCTTCGGAGGCATGAGTGCGTATCAGGCTAATGTTGATGAATTTAGCGTTTATGCGGCTTCTTCCAATGCGTTCGCTCATTTGTCGAAAGCTCACGACTTTCTGCCTTAGTCTGCTGTTTATAATAAAAGCACCAGCAACTGTACTCTGTAGCAGTTAACGTAGTGTATATCACAGTGTCTCCTCCTTCTTTTGTCCGTCCCTTTTTACATCTTTTAAAGTCCTCAACAGTAAATCCGCCTTTATCCATGACTTTCGGATTCTTCACAAAACACGTTTCTTCCATGATTGAATAGTTAAATTCACGCACATCCTGACCTGGTGACTTCTGGGCCCATGGGAAAAAAGGGAACGGATATTCTGAAACCTGTAACCCGCTTCGGAGACTAGTTCAGAAAGTAGTTCATAATATGTAAGGTCTACTGGCGCTACCGTTGATGCAGTCATGCGATCTCATCGCTTGCAGGTCCTTCTGAAGAGTTATTTCTGACATAATAGACATGTACGTGCTCAACACTCGTGATTCTAAGTTTGCCATATCAAACCCGGTTTGATGAGACCAATACCCGATGGCTACCACAAGCGCTACGGCGCATCGCTTGACTAAAGCCCTGACCCGAACTGTGTGAAATTGGTGCTGTAGTTAGCAAGTGTGCAGTTCCGGTGGGCATATACCATCTTTTTGAAGGTCAAGAGAGAACTAGTAAAAACAGCGAATGAGGGAATTTAGACGGATAGGTTATGTCTGATTAATTATATTTCAGCTTGAATTGCTCTTCGCAGCATACCTTTGAAGACTGCCATCAAAGTACATAATCCGGAATCATCTTGAGCTACAACCGATTTTTTCTATCAGATACCGAACCCAGTCAAGTTAACAACCATTACATGGTCTTCACTAGCATACCAATGCCCCTCAAACTGGATTCCTACCACAATTTCAATCTACTACAAACACACACTAGTCCGTTTGTAATTTGCATTGCGCCGGTCGACTCGAAATAATTCAGCCACAGAGCCCAACAATCCAACAACAATTTACCAACAACATCGCACATACACACACTGCCATTGCAATCATCTGTCAAATTATTTCAAGAGTCGCCGAGCCCGAGATCGTCAAGCCAAATGACAAGTAATTCGAGAACTTTAAATTATTAATAAAAAACCAATTAAAGAATCTAACTAGAATCGACGAATTTAACACTAGATTGGCCCAAAAATTAAGTTCCTTGTGAAATTGCATTGTCAAGCGGTGTGCGCGACATCAGTGGGTGCGAATTGTTGTGAAAATAGTTTTCCTTACACCCATTTCGAGGCTAAAGTGACAAGTATTTTCACTGGTGCAAATACACATTTCCAAGAAAAGGAGATACGTTTTCAAGGTTGCAGTTAGAATAGCATTTGACAAAGAGCAGGAACAATCAGAAGTTACCAGTTAACCAGGGAACGGAAAAGAAATGGAACCGCCAAGCACATTTCATCCCTGCGATGAGGCGGTTATCGCTACCAATGACGATGCGAGCGATTGTAAAAGGGGTGCCGTCCGTCTAGGTTACTGGAAGGACGATTACATTGGTTTTTTTGTACGCAATCAGGAGCGCAAGGCTCCAGAGATAAATCGAGGCTATTTTGCACGGGTCAAGGGCGTCGAAATGTGTGTAGAGAAGTTCCTGAAGGTCAGTTGCAGGCTGTTGCATGCAGTTTTTACTATTTTTTTTTTTTTTTATTTTATTCATATTATAGTCCTTGAACTTTACATTTATCCATTTTATGTACTTGGCCTTTCGTCTCCTTTTTGGTTTTGGTTTTTTTCTTTCTTTTTTTCTATCTGTGGTGTACTTGCAGAAGACAAATGGGAATTGCCAGATAATCAACCTTGGATGCGGCTTTGACACATTGTACTGGCGACTAAGGGACACATCCCATCAGGTGAAGAATTTCATTGAGCTGGACTTTCCAACAGTGACGGCCAGGAAGTGCTACATGATTAAAAGGAATAAAGTACTCCTGTCGAAGATACATGATGAGGATGGTGAAGTTAAGTTAAGTCCTACGGATTTGCATGGACCGAGCTACCATTTGATGGGAGTCGATCTGAGAAATGTCGATGAAGTGGATCATAAGTTGCAGCAGGCAGAAATTGACTACACATTACCGACTATATTCCTTGCCGAGTGTGTCCTGGTCTACATTGAAGCGCAGAATTGCAGGAATTTACTTAAGTGGATTGCCAGTAAATTCCAGACGGCGGTGCTAGTCAATTATGAACAGGTAGGTGGAAATGGGTGGGTGGGGGAGTCTTTTATAAATGAGCTTTAGTTTCAAGGATTTCTCCTAACAAATTGCAGTGGTGGCGTGTACGTGAAAGCATTGTGTGAGTGGAGTTTCCTGAATGCAATTACGGGTAGATAGTAGCTACGTAAATAGTAACCCAGAGTAACGTTAACCGTGGTACTTTATTAGTCTCTTTGAAATTCGTTTAAGTTTTGTTGAAGGTCGAAGAGGCAGATGTGGAGGCTTTAGAGAAGTTTGTGTATCCCAGCGATAGTATCAAGAAGTAACAACGGCATACGTAGAAGTAAATAAGTCTATAAATATCCACAGGGCGTTTGTAGTTTTAACAGAATCGAAAGCCACCTAGCACTTAGTTTGTGGTGAATAAAGGGAGTAGGTATTTGTAGCATCCAATAAAGGGAAAGGCCTTGGTTAGAAAATAAACAAGTAAAGCGTGTGGGTGTGTTTCTCTGTATTCCAGTTTAAAATTCTTGAGCCTTCCCTAGACGAAGGTATTATATGATTGTTGCGAATCCCCAGATTGGTCGTTGTCGTGGAGACAAAGTTGGTTATTCTTTAGTTTTATAATTTATCTCCAGCAGTCCTACTCTTTGTAGCGAGTGTTGGCTTGTTCCTAGTCTACCTCCAATTAATTTTTTACTCACTTGGACATACATTTCAAGTCTGCGGGCTCATCGAATTTTTGAACTGTATATCGCAGTTTGGTTGCAGAAACTGTGGAACGCCTCCAGTAAGTGTTCATTGACTTTATCGGTTAATATTAGATCCACATTAGGGATGATTCGCGGCCACCTTAAGTATTCAAATTCACTGTAGACGTTTATTTATAAAACCTTCGACTTCTGGAACATTTTCGATTGCACATTAACCTTGCTGTATACGATGTAATATGTTCTTGCCAGATGTTAAGACCTATTTTTTGTTGACATAGCCGTATAATGTGTCCTTACATCTGTAATCAGTCTATTCCTCACTCATATCTCTCGTTATCTTAATAGTGTAACAAGTAAAGCATAGGGTGTATTAAAAGGAGAACAAAATTAAATATCAAACAGTCATTCTATAAAACAATGTCTTGCAAAAGATCTATGGAAAGCCAATCAATAACTCCTCCCTCGGCACTGTCGTTATCATCAGTTATAAATAAAAGGTCATCGAGGTTGATGAAAGTTGTCTCTGACGAATCTTTGAAAGCGTTTGACCCACACAGCAGAAGATAGGAAAATAGAACAAGCTGAACGCGCTGGTCTGAACGATTGGAAAAAGTAGACATTGCAATACTTTATTAGTCCGAGAGTTTAACGCATTGAATATACCTCGATTAGTACACTCGCGGACCATCAGGGTACACTCTGCAATCGCTGAGATTGTGCCAGCCGTTCGACTTTACCTAAGTCAAACCAGCTGAAACACATGCTTACTACGCTTGACTCGAGGCTCTGAAGGAACAGTTCGAAATAAAGAAAAAGACAAGAGCACCAGATCCTATTTTTTTTGAATTGTTAGCAGATCCAAATTAAACCGAATCTCGCTTTTCGGTCAGCTTGACTCCCTACTGTAATAGACCTCTCACTCTCATTTTAAAAAAGCACTTTTCGTCCAAAGGCGAACAAACAGAAGGAGAGTTGCAGCGACAGATGCAAGAGATTTCATTATCCATAAATTTTAAATCGCGCCGTGTGTCGATCTGTCGATCTAGAGTAATGTTATTGCGTTTTCGATTATCTGGAACCCATTCGTTTATTTTCATAGTTCCGACGATTTATAGGTGTTGCAATTTCTTGTGTCGCCTATGCTTCCATTGGTTACTCATACGATTGCTCCTAATTTTTTTAAACAAAATCGTGAGCTGCACGTTCGCCGTTCATTCTTGCTTCGTTTACTGCAGCGCCGGTTTCTATTGTATATTTCCGCTAAAAGGCTTGCCTTTTGTTCTTTAACACCATTTTCTTCTCATAGTTGCACGTTAATGTTCCTTTGTTAATAGGGAGCTGGCTTTACAAAAGACCGAGCGGTTCTTGTACTATTACATCTTTCGTCGAAGTTGTTCAACATAATTTGTGTGCTTAGTCCCTCTTCCTTTAAGCTTATAGCATTTTCGAGAAATTAATAAATTTTCGAGAAAAAATAAAGTTGGCCTCTTTTCTTATTTAACTTGTGAGAGTATGTTTCCTTGACTGATGACTGTTTTCGTTGATTTTTGTCTGGTTTCTTACGAAAAATTCTCTCAGCAAAAGTTAGCCCTGACTTGCTGCTGGTTCGTGCAAGATCGCTTTCAAATCTTTTTAAGCCTTTTACTCGTCGTTGCGCTTTACATACAAATTACAACTGATCTGGGTCTGGTGACCACCGGTGCAATATGTATTCAGAAGCCGCTCTTGTTTAATTAATAGCGTATTTAGGATAGTAAGACCATGTGATTTGTATGAGAATAGAAGATATCCGGCTGGGTTTTTCGTTCCGAAAAAGTTCTTTCTATGGCAGCAAATTTTCGATTGCTCACTGCTCATTTGAGGTGGCTACATCCTATCCATATTCAAAGTTTCACGTTATCAGTTCTATCCCCATTAGTCGCTAAATTTTCATAACCTTAGGACTGAGTTAAGGAGTTCAGCTGTCTAGATGGTGGCAACTGCGTTCTTATTTTGTTCCGTTCCATTATAATACATTTTATATGCGCTCACTTGCATTATTGAAAACATTCTTGGTTTCTTGAAAGCATTTTGCTTTGCCGTAATACGTTTTCTTGTTCGAAACTTTTGTCCGTCAACATGCTGATATTCAAGCTTGAGACACGAAATTTATTTATTTAAAGAATCATATTGCTGGCACCCGTCGAGCTGTGGCATTAATAATTCCTTTCGCTCCGCTCCGGTAGTGTATTCTTATACGTTCACTGCCACGATGCTGTGCTTTCCTCCGTTTGACGCTAGTATGCGTGAATGAAATAATATATATTCTTCTTCTGCTACATCGGTTATCTCAAGACGTGGGGACGCGATGACGCTTATAGCCTTCGGGTAGCGTTATACAGGCTGCATTTTTCCTGATTTAGTCGGTAAATCAGGGGAAAGAACTGCGACAAGATTCATTAGCCGTTGCCCAATGGCGGTATATCAGAATCCCGGCTTGGCCTGAAAAATCTTTATGGACTTCAGCTTTAAAAACATTGAAGTACCTCATATGATCTGTCATGTTGACTGTCGATGCCTTTGATTTATTCACGCGAATTCGTTCGCCGTACACATTATATTATTATATGGTTATCATTTCCTCCTGCTCAATTCTCGCGTTTATAAATGTGGCATGTCAAACCCGGTTGAACATTTTTCATTTAGCCAGTATTCGAAGTCTTGTATTATTTATCTTTAAGCCAATGCATAGCTCTTGAATTTTATCTTTTCTACAGGATTATATCAGCGTTTGGGGTTTTTCTACAAGGCCTTGGCTGTTGAAGACAGCAAACACATGCTCTCCGTTCTACTTATATCTGCGATAGTATGATTCGCTTTCGAATTAAGTAGGCCTTTTGATCCGTAGTGTGACATTTAAGGGCACTCTGTTAAGATCTAGCATTGTTCTTTATTTTTTTCTGTTGACAGTTTCAGCTCAATAGTGTCTATAATATATTTTCCATAGAATTAAACAATCTCATGATAGAGAAAAAACCTTTCATTTCCAGGTTAACATGAATGACAGATTCAGCGATGTGATGCTAAATAATCTACGTGCTCGTGGTTGTAGCCTAGCCGGCATCGAATCATGCCTGTCCCTAGAGACACAAACATCACGCTTCATAGACTGTGGCTGGACTGGTAGTCGTGCCTGGGATATGGTGCAAGTGTATCAAAGTATATCACCAAGCGAAAGACTTCGAATCGAACGCATTGAAATGTTAGATGAGGGTGAATTGTTGGTACAACTATTCCAACACTATTGCCTTGTAGTAGCATGGATTGGAGAACTCTTCCAGGATATTGAAATAACGTAAGTTAGTACCATGAATACGACTTCCACAATTCAACAGATGTAACATCTCAATTCTAATCTCTTCCATCGACAGAGTTGAAAAACGAATGTCCTCTTTGAACATCGACTAGGCAGTCCAAACAGACGGACTTCTTAAGAGTTAACTTTTTTTTTTTTTTGTGCAGAAACTTCCAAATATTTTCATAAGAATCAAGCATTAGATAGAAAGAAGGAAATTATACTAAAAAGAAAAACCAGTCAGTGGATTTTTAAAAAAAAAAAAAAAGAAAGAGAAAAAAAACTTGGAAATCCTTGTGATTCGGTTCAACTGTACAACAGCTAACCGTCACTTGAAATATGTGTTTTTGTTTTATTTTATTTTATCATAATATATTTTATTGTAATCGTATTCCTTAGTTAACTTTTTGAACGAAAGAAAAACCAAACACTTTTCGTTTTCATAATGTACTTTCATTCTTTCATTCTTTCATTCATATTTCTCTCTTAGTCGTTAGATATGTTTGCACCAAATTCAATCTAATTTTTCGATTTTTAGATGTTTTCTTGTTGTTTGGCTGTATTTTTAAAACAAAAGAATACATATATACATATATATATTTGTATAGAAACACAGAAGAAACAAACAAACTAAAAGGAATTAAGAAGCATAAAAAAGTAAAAGCTGTTTAATTTGCGCTCAAAGGAAGCAAGTGATGTTTGGAAGACATGAGACTTTTTTTAATATTTAAATTTTTTTGCAGAAAGTATTACAAGAGAACAAAGTTTAGAAAAACAATTTAAGAAAACATTTTTTTCAAGAAATTTTGTTATTGTCTTATGAATGAAAAATTGTTGCTTTATATGTATTTTTATTATTATTATTATTATTAGAAATAATATTACACAATACACTTACATACACGATTACTTATTTCTTTTGTGTTTAATTTTGTGTTTTGTTTTTCTTTTTTTGTGGCACCCAATGGGATTTTATTTTGTAGGTACCGTCACATGAATGAGGCCATGTTTGTGGGTTGCCTCAGTCTGAAACGTAAAATATAATATTTGTTCGTGTTCTCTGTTGTTTATCCAATTGTCCCTTTCAACACCATTTTAAACAAAAAAAAAACTGTTCTATTTCCTTATTTTGTTTGCTTACTCAAGTTTTGTGCACTCTATTGAGGGGACTCGGTGGTATAGCGCCCGTAAATTGAAGACATTTTTAGGATTTTAGGGCCAATTTGGACTGACTGATGTAACAATGTCTATTTTTATATGAAATTATAATTTGTTGAACAATTTGTGATCTAATAGTAAATAGCACAATGTTTCTGGATGCGAATTTGTTATTTCCCTTAAGCTTCTGAATAATTTTATTTAGTTCACGTAAACCTGCCCCTTAAGGTCTACAAGAAATCTGGCGGCGTTAAATCTGCTCCCCGTCAAATGAAATTAGTGTTTTTCGAAATTAGCCGATCACCGAAAAGCTCTCTAAGAATCTCCGTTGTCGCCCCCTGCATTTTTACTATGACTTTATCCTGTGGAACCATATATTACGATTATTCTGAACTGATGGGCATAAAAAATTCTGCACCATTCCCCAGTGCTAGTTTGCGTATATTCATCGCCATATTTCATAAAATATATACCTACGACTATCACCCGTAATTCCACACCAAACAATGCATCTAAGAGGGTGGAATTGAAACTGATGTAACGCTCTTGGTGCCTCAAATTCGGTCAGTTCAGTTTTTTTTTACATATCCATTTAAATAGAAATTTGCTGATTAGGTTGGTTCAAAAAGTTGGAGTTATATTTTTTTTTGTCGGAGCAGAACACTCAGACAAAGAATAGTCCATTGTATTCCTCGTCTTCTTCTTTTATTGAAATTTTTCACGTCAGCGCCGAGAACCTAAAGCTTGATTCCAGCATAGGCCGCACATTCACAGAGACAGTACTCCGGGGTGTCGTCATCACTTCTACTGCAAGTATCGCAGGATATTTTATAACTTATGCCCAGGACATTTGAGTGCTTAGCAAAATGGTAGTGCCCTGTCATGACGCCAGTAAACATCCTTCAGCTGAGGGACATCAGCAAAGACGCTGACCTCTTAAAGACTTCAGGAAAACATTCATTTGGTCTGCTGGCAACCAGGAAAGTCACCATCTACAGTTATGCTCATAGGAGATCCGACTATTGATGGAAGCCCTAATCGAGGACGTCGGCAGACTTAATTTAGGTTCGGGTGCAGAAGAACTCTCCTCAGCCTTGCCTAGCAACTTCATCGGCAATTTCATTTTCCGTGATCCCATTGTGACCTGGGACGCAGACAAAACTCAGTGAATTCAGCCTTTCAGCTGAGTTCACTGAAGTTTTGTATTCTCGAATTAGGTTGTCGCAGATTGTCTGTCGCCACAGTCCGCCGCTTCTTTACTCTATAGTTCGATGCCATCAGGGTTGCGTATGTTGCCGCTTGGAAGACATGCTTGTAGACATAGCCATTCATCCGAAAATGAGCCTACTCGCTGGAGATGATTTTCCGTCCGAAATCGGAGTGCATTTCCAACGGGAACGGTTTACTGAACCTGTTGATTCGAATTTGTCCACCAAATTACGAATTGTTGGCTCAACAAGAGGTGCACCATAAAAATCACGTACCACGAAATTTAGTTAGAACTAAGCATTGATAATTTTCACGCGCTATCCAACTCTGTAATTTATTATGATGATTTGTCCAATATTAATTACTATAATCTCCAAATTTGACAGCTATAGCTTCTCTGACATGGCCGCTGTACACTGTTAAAATTCAACCGCTTCTATTGGAAACCCCCTTTCTAATAGGCAGTTTTAACTTAACAAGAAAAGCTCACCTTGTTTGCCAACTTAAACCCTATTTATGTGAACGTACAGTTTTCTGCGAAGGTGACAGAGAAGATTTGCTTCATAAGAACTGTTAAATGTAATTTCGAATTTATTTATTCGAAATTTAATAAGGCAGACTGGTTCTACTTAAAGTGATTCTACGGGTTTTCCTTATCTTAATCACTGAAGAAATATCATCAATGTCCACTAAATCCGTCGCAATAGTTTAACTTTGTTTTATGAGGTCTGAGGTTCGACGCATTACCAGATTTTGGTAATAATACTTCTTCTCAGTTACATCTGCTTTGATAGAATTACAAGGAATAGTTAGTCAAAAGAAAATGGTTTATTTTGAAAATATTATTTGACAGGCTCGCAGAGGTTTATTTGACGCTATAAAGGAAAAGTTTAATATTAGACGACGGTATACTGCTACATATTACTTAAAACTAAATCGAAAGGATTCCTACTATTTGGGGCGGTTTTGATTTGCTAGTCATATTGATGTTGCTACTTTGCGTTAGATAGGTCCGTCCGAGCGATGCTAAGTATAGCTTTTTAGTCTTATGTACTCGACGTTTTCCCTCTACTTAAGATGACGAAAAAGCTGTCGAAGAGTGTCCAAGAATATACCCAAAAGTTTCTCTTACATATTCAGTCTCTTGAGATGTTCAAAATAATAATTTTTACTTTTCTCTTATCGGAAGCACTTGTGTTAAATTATCTTGACTCAAAATTATTTGAATAATGTCCGAAAACACCAACAATTTTGAATTTTGCATTAAATTTGTCAAATTTAGTTTATAAAATTTGTAAACCCACAAACAATTGCATGTTCTTCTTAAGACTAAACAATTTAAGAATTTCCTTTTTATACGTAAAACTATTTAATTTTTTTATTTTTAATTTTTGTAATTGTTGCACTATCATCTAAAACTTACGTCCTCTTCCTTTTAACACTTTTCAAATTTAATCAAATAAATGTTTCCTTCCCTTCTTTTAAAAGAAATTAAAAAAAAAAAAACTAAAGAAGATACAATTCATGAATGTTGCTATGTTTTGAAACAAAATAAATGTACATTTTACGTAAAAATGGCTGATATATGTAGCTGCCGTATATTTTATTATTCGATTAAAAATAAATCTAAAAATTAATAAAAAAAACAAAAACCTAATGAAATCACAAAAATAGATATGAATTAAATGAGTAATTGTATACATGCATATATATTGTGTAAATGTTTGGAAAAACAGACTTTAAAAAACTATAATAAATATATTATATATTTACTTATATATCAGTGTGTTTGTCTACTATTAAAAGTAAATTTAGAGGAAAGCCATGCCAGATAAGATCTGGATTCATTGATTGACTAAAAAGTTGGTAACAAATATAACTCCATCCGATCAAGTTTGCTTATGAGTAAGATCCTCTTCGCCAATTATTAAATTTTTCCATAATCCATTGAATGAGACTCAATTCGACAATTTTCCTGTGGAACTTTTGAAACAACAAATCATGAATTGATTCCTAGCCAGAATAATTTTCCCGACATAGTTCTGATGGAATGTGTGGACTATCTAATTCAACACCTTGCAACTGTTTTTAGGCTTCTGATTTTTTCCCAGACTTGAAAAAGCCTGCAAAATCCCAATACAACTCAGTTCTTTTTCATCGTCAAGATTTATTCAAAGGATTGTGTATGATAAATGTTTTTCTTTGCAAATTTATTTTCCCACCAAGCCAACACGGATTTTTTAAGTACCGCTCGACAAATACGAAAGCTATTGAATTTTGATTTAGTACACTATGTGCCCTAGCGTAAGATATACAATATAACTAAGTCAACGTGTAGTCCGAATTCATAAGAGCCATTTCAGAGGTTCCTCAAAGAACTTAACTCAGAACAGCCCATCAGTAATGACTGCGCATTATGCGTTTACGAAGCAGATAGCACGTCTTACCGTAAATCAGTTCATGACCACCTATAGTGGTGTCTAAATGCACCTGACCTGTTCTCATATGAAGCCGTTCGCTTGAGATGGAGGTTTTTTAAGAAAACTCTAAAGACCATGTGTATGCATGCAAATATACATAGTATATGAATATGAATTTCCTCAGCGGTTATTTTCTAAAATTTACACCCATGTGGTAGAAATGTCGACCGAATGTTGGCACGAAGCAGTCGCAGTTTGTTCTAAGTGCTTTCCAGACTTTTGTTAGTCCCAGAACCGGACCACCTACAGCCGACAAGATGCTTTCTAGATAAGCAAAACTATCATCCTTATTGACCGCCTGTCTAGCAATGTTGAGTGGATGAGACTGGCTTTGGTTATGGATGTACTTATTTTAAGTTTTAAACGACTTGTCTAGGTATCTAAGTTTTGGATCATCTGGTGAAGATCGTTAGCGTATAGATGCATATACACTCTTACCGCATATCCGTATGCATATACACCGAAATCAGGGGTCTCAACCAGTTGTCGAGGAGTGTATATTCATGGATATATGTATGTTCTTGGTTTTATTAACTTCCTAATAGGGAAGATCTTGCATTCACGCTGAAAATCAAAATTTGGTGATATTTTTACGATTTAAGGTGTCTATAATGTTCCTAGACAGTTTTTAAGAGTATGTATGTCCGTATGTCCGCGCACAAATAGTGCTATGGATATGAATTTTTGTTACATCATACGTCTTCATTAAACGATGAGGCCATTCGATTTTGACGAAAATCCGCTAATGACTTTTGAAGTTATTAACAAAAAAAAAAAAGAATAAGATGTAATAAATGATAATGTTTGAATTAATTTTTAATTACGTAAAGCCACAAATATACGTATGTATATCGTTTATATCTTGTTGACACAAGAACGAAATTTTGCTTTTTTAAGTGGAGGCGACCGCACGCGACGGAGCAAAATGCCGAATTAGGCAAGTAGGCGCCCAGACAATGTAGTAGTTATCTCTATTCTGTTTGACGTTTATATTGGGGACACTGCCGCCCTTTCCCGTGCGCCGCCCCGAAGTCCAGCAAACTCGTCATATAAATGACAGTTTGATCTATTGTGGCGAAAGAGGACGATGAAAATAGCAAATTAACGTCAAACCTCTGATTATACACACATCATCGTATATGCGAATTTGGTTGTATCTGCAAATGTATGGAGGTAGAAAAAAAAAAACGTGTCGCTCCTTACAATTTTCCATACATTTCTTTTATCAAAAGAGGGGTTACCGGACACAAACCAAGAGATAGTGTTCCAAAACAAACTGAAGTGCGTACTTGCTGTACGTATTAAAAGAAATGTGTAGATTCAGCTTTGATCATTAATTAAACCTTTCCGCCAGTCTTGTTACTTTTTTCCAATCCACTTTCAGTATGTATTCAACTCTTTACCAAAACCTTTCAAGCTTAACCTGCAAAACCATTGGAGAATACTACGAGTTCTCTTTATCAGAAAGTTCTTGGCGTGACCCTTCGGACGCATCCATTTCGGCTAGTTTGCTTTGCTTAGACAGTGATGCGAGAATAACATTGCAAATAATTGCCAGAAAAAGAAACAGGGATAGAATGCTGCCCAGCGGTACTCCAAAACCTGTAACAGTTTACCACTGAGTAAAATATCCTACACCTTCATACAACGACCTAACAAAACAATACCACTAATTTTGTTTTTTTTTATATTATTCAATATAGTCCCCTTTTAGTGTGATACACTTATTCCAGCGATTTTCCAACTTCTTGATCCCGTCCGAAAAGTAATTTTCCGGATGGTCTGCAAAATACTTCTCCGTGGCGTCGATGATTTCCTCGCGTGAGCTGAATTTTTGATTGATGAGCCATCTTTTGAGGTTTGGGAAGAGATAATAGTCCGATGGATCCAAATCCAGTTACCAATCGACGCCAAAAGTCTGCCCGATTCCCCATCAGCAAGTCCAAACACTCTTTCGAAGTGCTCTCGCGTTCGTGTTTTTGGTCAGGAGTGAGCATGCGCGGCACCCAGCGGCAGGATAACTTTTTCATATGCAGAATATTGCCCAAAATATGGCGTGTGTGCTCAGTACTAATCTTTGTGGTATCTGCTAGCTGGCGCACCTTCACTTTCCGGTCAGCCAACACCATTTCATGTATTTTTTTGACATTGTCTTCTGTAACCGCATCGGAGGACCTGCCGCTGCGGACTTGATCGGTAGTGGAGTTGCGGCCACCACGAAACTCTTGAAACCAATATTTCACTTTGTAATCTGACTGAGCATTAGCCCCATAATATTTATCCAACTTTTCTTTTGTTTCCTTCGCCGTTTTGCCTCTCAAAAAATAATGTTTTATGAGAGAACGAAGATCGTTTTTGTCCATACTCAACATGATGCCAAACACGTCAACAACAATCAGCTGTCAAAACAAAACTAAAGACAGTATCGCACTGAAATTTGGCATATCTGCCTAAATATGAATGGACTTCAAGGCAACATAACCTTTTTTGCAGTAGCAGCGCATTCTGGCGGTCAAGAAGGTCACTTTTCACTCCATCTAGTATATTTGAATTCGCTTGGAAAAACTCCGCAGTATGATTTCAGTGCCCACTGACTTGTTATTCTTAAGAGGCTTAATCTGCGCTGCCGTCACTGTATTGCTACTCAACAAGTACGTATTCAAGATTTTTTTCTTAGAAACGTTCATTCATATTCGGGAGCATGACGTTGAACACATTTCCCTCCACCGTAAAATGTCCGTCTTTACTGCATGAATTCTCTCTCTATGTTGTAAGAATTTGGCAATCTGAAGGCTTTCTTTCCGTTATTTGGGTTTCCGAATCTGATCGTCCGTCTATATCGAGTTGTTTTGTTGTGTTACAAGGCAGGTTTTTTTAGTATTTATAGTAGTAAATCAACAACCGTCAGAAGTAAGTTCTTCAGCGACGTCAAATACTATTCGTTACCATAAAATTTTACTAAAGCTCAACAAGAAATGCCAGGCTATCTCTTATTGCCGTTTTTCACTGGCTATATGAACCAAATGTTCCCTCAGTCAAAACAAGACAGAAATTAGAAGCAACTTGGAATGGCGAACTGCATTTTCGTACTCGGTTTTCGCTAGTGGTGCTTTTACTAATTATCTCGCTTATTCCTACTTTTGTCCTTATTTTTCTACACGACTTAGTCACACTTTTGACGCACGGACTTTGTGAATACTTGTAACTAGTCAGTTTATATCAAAGATCTAAACTTGAAGCACAATACGGCGTGACGTACAGCGTAGGGTAAGACTTAAAAAGCCTAGACGGTCCTTTACTAATATCGATTGAAGATCAACTCAGGAGAAGTTGTGCAACTATTCGGACAGTAGCGCTACAGTCCTAAATATGATACCAATGAGGGCTTCGAAGCAGAAAATTCCCGAATGTCTCTCGGCTGCTCTAGCAGTAAAAAGATCGCAAAGGCAGTCAAGAAAAATAAACCCGTGGTCATACCTGCGGAGTTATTCAAATCTGCTCCAAGTACATAAGCAAAACTGGAGAACTATTGAAGCCCAATAAAGCTTGCGCATAGAAAAATACTCGTAACGTTCTATGAATGGGGGTACTGGGCAAAAAACAGTGCCCTGTCAAACTGTTTTAAATTCCAAAACAGAGTACGACGGGATTGCATTCAACACTCGAATCGTTTTCTAGTAATAATTGGTGATGTTCTCTGCGCTGCACTGTCTGAATAAAACAGAGAATATCAATTCGCAATAATATTTTACGGATTACATTGACAACATTCGCCTGGTTTCGCAAAGAGTTATGGACCTATACCACATGATCCTGAACTAAGAATATACGAGTGTTATGCTTGGAAAGTAAACGCCACAGTCAGAAGAAATACATTTCTACGGAGATTTCGGCCTTTCGCAGACCACAACTTGGCAAATTTTGTGTCGTGACTTGGGCCTACACCCGTACAGAATTCCACTGATCTAGGAGCTACATATAAACGACCATAGACAACGACGTGTGCTCGTTGAATGAGCTCTGGAGCAGTTGGAAACTGCCCCTAATTTTCATCGAAAAATCATCTTCAGCGATGAGGCCCATTTCTAGATAAATGGGTACGTCAACAAACCAAATTACCGAATTTAGGATGATACCAATCTAAATGAGATTCAAGAGCGTCCAATGTATCTCGAAAAAGTCACTGTTTGGTGTGGATTTTGGGCTGACGGCGTCATTGGTCCATATTTCTTTGAGAACGACGTTGGCCAGGCTATCGGCTTCAATGGCGAGCGCTATAGGTCGACGATTACCAACTTCTTTTGGCCTGAATTGGATGATGTGGACACCAGCGACATGTGGTTTCAACAGGAGGGCTCTACGTGCCACACAGCCCAGGCCACATTGGAAATTTCGCACGAGCGATTCGAGGGCATGGTCATGTCACGTGGAGGTGATATGAACTGGACACCGAGATTGTGCGATTTGACCCCGTTAGACGTTTTCTTGTGCGGTTTTCTGAAGTTTACGAATAAGCCACAAACCATAGCGGCCCTCAAAACCAACATAACCCATGCCATCGGTCAAATGCAGCCTGATTTACGCGACGGAGTCATGGAAAATTGGACATTTCGGATGCGCGCCATCCACAGAAGCCGCGGCGAACATTTGAACGATGTTATATTCCACACATAATGGGATCGATAGGCCTGTTCAAACGAATAATATCTCACACACATTTTGTTTTATTTAAATTTAAAGATAGAAAGGGCTTAATGAAAGACCCTTTACATCTGCAATGATAACAGGTTAGAAACCTATGTCAAGAAAGTGGCATTGGATTGGTCATTAGGGTGTGACGACCACTTTATGCGTATTTCCATGCAATGACACACTAAACCGCCATGGCACGAAAGAGTTGAGATGAAATCTATAACACATGGGATGAGTTCCTCACGGCTCACGGACGTAGTTTCAAAAATTCTATTACATTTGCTGCACACTTCGCGGATGACTAGAACTGACTTCATCCTATCAAACGTAATTCATACGAAGAGGGAGTTCTGCGCACATTCAGCCCGATTGGCCGTCTAGAAGTATTTTTAGTAGGAGGTAAGACCAAGATGTTTCCCATTGACACCTATGTTCAAATCATTGAAATCATAAAATTTGACCATCAACTCAATGTATTTCGACAGAAATAGCCGTGGGGTAACCAACAAAGTTTTCAAATTAAATGCAACTAAGCACGCAAAGGTCAAACTGGCACTTCCTACAACTGCAATTCGTTTTTAATTGGCATGTCAACAAATTTCTGCGAAAATTGCAAAGCATTAAGAATTGGTATCTCAACCATTGACCACCGACAACCGGGCCACTGGCTAATTATTTAATTGTGGCTTGCCCCCCACATGTCACTATGAAATTCTACCCTGCTATGTACTTCTTTGGAAATCACCACTCATACCTGAGTCATCGAATTATGATTCGATGATTCGATGTGTCTGTGATTTATTTTTTTAATTCTGAAGGGCAATCACAAAACATAGAGTTTGGCCGAATCAGGAAAACAGTCCCTATTTCACTGTTTGCCACAGTCACTCGGGTCAAGACTCAATGACCCGCTTTCGGTCTTAATTCATTAACATCACTTAAGAACGGATTAAACGACAAAAGTAGATAACCGTTGTGCTCACCCGCAGATGTATAGTACTTACTCGTACTCGTATCTAGGAACAGACACTACAAGTACATTTGTTGTTCGTTCATTCATTAGATGAGCTACGATCCACCCATTTGTCTGTGAGTTCGAGTATCTGAACTGTCTTCCCGCTTCCACATGAGGTTATATTTAATTAATCGAAGATCAAGCTGTAGGTGATGACTTGGCATCCACTGACTTCCAATTCCAATCAACAAAACAAATACGAGTATCTACGAGTAAGAGCGCTAAAAACCACAACGACATTTTCCTGTGACTGGGCTTGACGGTGGTGCTGATGATGATGGTGACGCGCGGCTTCTTCTTTTTTCCCATTTTTGGTGACCTAAAGGGGTCGCCAAATTAGTGTACCACTCTGCGCTGTGCCTGATGTCTTGGGTTCACCAATTGATGGTGATTAAAACGAATTACGAAACGAATTTATTTTTTTTTTTTTATACATGATATGAAAGTAACTAAATGCGGAATTGACTTAACTGGCATGACACACAAAATGAAAGGAAGACGTTGCAGCTGAACAATGTGCATCTAGATACAAGACATGAAAATATTTTGCATAATTTCTAATTTAAATGTTGTCAATATGATTTGTTTGGGTGGAAAACTCGCTTTCAATAAGATGACAGAAGCGGGACCCCAACACGTGACGCTCTACTAAGTGATCGCACTGAAATATGGAACTCCTACAACGCAGAAAGATTTAATTTCGTGACAGCCTCATAGTGAAAAGATTTTGGCGGCAAGCCGTCAGCATTATAGTCGTACGCTCCACCAGAAACATCTCTTCTACAATTGCATGCAAAAGTGCATACTCGTATACTGGTAGACACAGTGCACATATATAGTTATTACGATGAGGAACTTAAATCTGAAAGCAGGCAACAGGTTGTCACGAAACATGGAGGTGACAATCACAATGGTAACGGCGAAAGATTTGTTAATTTCTGCAATCCCAATCGCCATATCATATGGGAGACTATGTGAGGGCCTGTAGTATAGTCAGCTGGTTATTAATAAATGACAAGCAATCTCGAATCAAATTAACTATTTTACCGTCAATAACGGCCTTAGAATTAGACTCCTGATCACCCGAAATATACGAGGAGCAGATGGGATAGAATGACGTACTCATATTACGATAGCCACTGTTCAACTGTGCACCAGTGAAATTCAAAGATCTCACGACAACATAAGAATACCGCAACTCAGCCTCGACAGTCTAAAGAATCTCAGAATACGTCAACAACTGAGGAATTATATATCATTAAGTGTGGAAAGAATCGGCAACTCAGTCAAAGCAATCGGAATGCTGTGGAAAACGATTGTACAAAAGTAACAAGGAGTAGCTTCCGACGGATTGATGAACAATATCTCGTATTAAAGCTTCCCCAACCACAGGGAGAACCCAGCTAGATTCCCTATATCATACAAAGTATAGCGTAGTATGAGATGTGATAAACGCCAAAAACGTCCATGGTCTGCAGACTGTTCTGCAACAGGAGATTGACCTGCATCTCCAGCTAACACCCTGCAAAAAATTGAGATATTTACTTCCTATTGTAATTTAGAAGGCAGACCAACTTTGGAGGTGGAAGAAGCAATTTGCTATAATTTTGAATCATATTTTCCACCAGCTTATACACTCAAATTGTATTTAAATGCAAATACGGACCATAAAGTAGAGCAAGCGCATCATTAAAAAATAGCAATCCGGTGTAACTTGACGGCATACACCCAGTATTCTTAGAGAGCTTGGGATGCAGATAACTTTTCTGTCAAGTGAAAAGAGGAAACGATTGTCAAGCATTCTTAAAAAGAAACCGGGGGCAGTGCGAAAGTGGGAGATATGGAGCATGATACCTGCCGTAGCTAAATTAATGCTTGATTGGATAAAATAACAGGCAAATAATACGAGGGTTGTCTGAAAAGTTTCCGACTGAACAATAATACAAGACATTTTTTTCTCAAATTTTTTTTTTAGTTTTCTACATATGTAGTCTCCTTGTAACTCTACACACTTCTCCCAGCGATGCTCCCATCTCTCTAACCCGTCCAAATAGTACTTGGGTTTTTTCTCTGCAAAATAATTGTTCACGAAGGTGATTGCCTCGTCATTTGACGAAAATCTCTGCCCTCTGAGCGCAGTTTTTAGATGAGGGAACAAAAAGAAGTCGCTTGGGGCTAGATCTGGTGAATAAGGCGGATGGTCAAGCAGTTCAAACCGTAATTCATGGATTTTCGCCATGGCAACCGCTGAGGTGTGAGACGGCGCGTGAAACTTGATTTCCTTTTTCTGCAAATGTGGCGTTGGAAATGCTCATTCGAACACGTTTTTGGTCTAACGTAAGTAAACGCGGCACCCAACGCGCGGGCAGCTTTCTCATGCCTAAATCTTGATTTAATATGTAACAAACACGTTCCTTGGACATTTTCATAACCTCTACTATCTCTCTCACTTTAATTCGGCTGTCGTCTAACACCATTTGGTGAACTTTAGCAATGTTGCAGTGGTTGCAGTTTTTGGACGTCCCGAACGTTCATCACCTCCCAAGCACTTATGGCCACGTTTAAAATCAGCTGCTCAAAATTTCACTGTGGTAAATGATGGTGCAGAGTCCCCATACATAGAGTCCAACTCATTTTTGATTTGCGTAGGCGTATTGCCTTTCAAAAACAAGAATTTAATAACAGCTCGATACTCAATTTTTTCCAATTTTACAAAAAAAAACACTCAAACGACTGTCAACTAAAAACTGCGCGTCCAAAATGACTGAAACTTCGGTAAGTAACTGTCAAAAGATGCGCAACTAGCATTCACTAGCTTTTATTGACGAGTGCCGCTATCTTTACGGAAACTTTTCAGACAACCCTCGTACTCTTGATGTCGAACAAGCAGGTTTCCGCTCTGAACATTACTGTATCGACCACATCAACACCCTGCGGATATTGTGCCCTAAATATCGATCACTTCTTCGCCTGCTTTCCACTGATTCTGGACGAATAAAGGAATACACAAAAGAAAGCTTTGTGACGAGCTTAAGATTCAAAGTGGTGTACGACAAGGCTGCATTTTGTCACCAATATTATTCTAATTGTTGATCAGCGATTAGCTGTGTGATGTTTTATCTACACAAAATGAAAAAATGGGATGCACCTTGACTCAAACATCTTAACTACGTTGATGATACACTCGCAACATACATATAGTATATGTACTCTGAAATGGAATTATAGACCTGCACCAAATGGAAGCAAGAACGCAACGGCCTTTCAAAATGCATTGTTGAACGACTACGTTCAAACTGAAAACGATGAAATAAATAGCAGAGTGAAGTCCCCATTTGGATTCTTATTGAAAATCTGAAGGATTGGCCATTGGTCATTCGATGAGCAGCTTTTGAATCTCCTTGATGAGGATAATTTATGTAAATACTTTAGTCTTCCTCCAAAGAAGGTTTCTTTCTATAGACAGTGAACTCTCTCTCCTTGGCTTTGGTCTTGACACAAACCAAAGCCATTCTCCTTGCGCATCACGTCTTAAGTCTTATGAACTTGCCGTCTGGCGCAATTGATTGGTGTTCAACCAAAATTCCAATTTTTTATGAACGCAATCAGAAGTCTGGATGTACTAAGTACTCTCCATGTCACCAGGAAATTGGAGGGAAAGGGGTTGCCGATGAATTTCCTAGGCTCAGAGAAGGACGTCTCTCTAAGTTCCTCGTAAGTAAAAGTGTGTATGATATGACTTCTCAAGTTGTAGATTGGCCTAACCAATGATTCCGGCTGACTGCGAACTGCTTACTGGCGTTAAGCACTCTTAACGTGAAGAGCACAAGTGGCATCATCTTCTTCAAAATTTTCTGTGAGGAGCAAAGCACTTCATCAGTAAATGTCCGGCTTACACACACATGAGTCCTAAAAAACTAGATCTGATACAAAAGGCGTTGTTACTGCAGATGCTTTATCTGTGAAGAAATTACTTATCTCTCTGATAATCACTGAGAAATCATATTTAAAGGAACAGCTCAGAACTGCAATGGGCTAGTTCTTTATCTGAGTGTTCTGTTCTAATGGAAATAAAAGACAGGCTGAAGTTCAGGTGGAATGCTGGCATGAACAGGACGAAGCTCGCTAGAGAAGAGAAAACTACAGGTCAGCCAATGGAACTTACAAGCAAAAAGAACAAAAAAGAAAACTGCGTCGACAGGCAATGTATGCAAGTACTTGAAACATAGAAAGCAAGTAAGAAACTGAAGAAAGCCAAGCCAGGTAAGTTCTCAAACATGCATTTGATCGAACCTATCGGTAAAGTATGTTTTATAGCTATTTGGTTTGTATAATGCAATATGAATGAAAGTACGCCCAAGCTAAGAGAACTAAAATCTTGTGCAGGTAACACCTTTACTCAAATGGCAGCGCCAAAGTTCAAAGAAGAAAAGAGCCGAAAACTCTTACAAATCTGAACAAAAGTCTATTCAAATGACAGCACATACATATGACATGACACGGATACTAACTAACGAATTCTTTTCTGCAACTGGAAATATCCGGGTTCAAAATCGAACCGTTGCACACAAGTTTTATAATTGGAAAATGTCACACTAACAGAGCATTATGTCATAGAAAGCAACAGAAAAAGTCAAGTAATGTCATCAGAACAAGAAATGAATCCTGTTAACTGTGCCAAAACAGGTATCACAACACCATTTCTAAGTACCTCATCATCCGGCAATAAACAACTGGCTCTGCACAAGTGCTGTTAAAAGCAACAGGCGTGAATTTTATCTCCGTCAATCAAGCCCAATCAAGATACTCGTAGCTTCGTTAACATCAAGACCTAATGAACTGCCCGCTTCGAATTTCATTTCTGTAACTCAGCTCAAAGATAACCAATCATATCTCAGTAATTAAATAATTGGAATGCCTAATCTAAATAAACGACTTCACATCCTAAGCACGTTATAAATAACTCTACTCCATCTGCAACTGCAATCCAATCCTCAACAAGTTCTTAAGCGCCACTCGCCAAGTGCTATCTAGATAATTACACACCTCTCATAGACGCAATTCATGATTTCCACCCGGAAACGATATTTTATCATTCCACCGACAGCCTTGCAATTACATAAATACATTCACCTACCCCAACGGACTCACCATTCCGATCCGCTAGGATACATAAATCATAAATACTAACAATCTCCTCTAGACCTCTAGTCATTCAGTCCTCTTATGTAGCACTCCTTTCTTTAGTACATATATGAAGAAACACCATCCTTCTGTGATTCTGTGTATCGATAACACAAACGATAACCTTCAGAATCAATTTGGATTTGCATTTCTCTTCTGTCCCAAGTTACAGAGAGAAGAGCTTCTTCTCTGCTTACAAATGAAATGTATATTTCGTCGGGAGTCGTGTTGGAGTATAAACTTGTTACGAGGTCTATTCGTGATGATAGCGAAATGAAGAACAAGAAAAATAAAAGTCCCAAAGCCTCGAAGCAAGAAACAACATCTTCACTTTATTTATCTAAACACCGGCACCAGTTTGACGAAGTACCGGCAAAGTACAAGTACGAGTACGAGTATCTATATCTAACTAACCATTCTCTATTGTGGCAACCGGTACAAAAATCCAAAATCCTCCGAGGCTAATCCAGCAATGACAAAGGAGATAGTCTTCTAGGAGGTGAATTGAGGAAAACATAATTTTCCAATCACGATTTCGAACCATATAACACCTACTCCATCCGTAATGATCTGGCTAATGTATCCAGTTTCTGACATTCACCAAATGCTGCGGTGTTGTGTGTGGAGGCATCTAAAAGATGCCGAGATATGCCATTCTCTTATAACGGATTCGACCGATGACGACGACCACGACGACTAAGTACTCGTACACCGGCGAGCATGATGATCGCCAAGCATTTGCACAGGAGAAATGCATGAATACAAGTATCTGTTTTATCTGCTGCCAGCGGGTGTTGGTACTACCTACCTAACTATCTACCTACCACCATTGGCTTGGCCACCGATCGTGAGCATAGAGAAATGATCTCACCCGCACTTCCAGTGTAAATTATACAGTGGGGTCAACAGTAACCAGTTGACAAAGACCAGAAGGTCAAAGGTGCAAACTGTTGAATGGATGTGAATTGTTTTGACGCTTTTATGGATCCAGCTGAGCTTGACATAAAGTTAAATGTAGAAAGTTGTATGAAAGTCTCGATCATGTACAAATTTTTAGTTTATTTAGTGCTGTGTCACTAGAAGAGCTCTCTTCTAGACAGGTAAGGCACAGGTCTCGGATAATCTGGTTATTATTTATAAAAAAGTATAGATAACTAGAATATGTGAAGCATCGGGATTTCGTGAAAGATGGACACATCGTCTTCAGAGATCTGAGTAAAGTCCCAGGGACGCATGTTAAAATGTTATTTTACATTGACGTCGAAGCGAAAGTAAAATTCACATCGGGAATCGATCCGGAGAATTCGAAATAAGAGTAGTGTACCCCGAGATAGTGCTCAAAACACCTAACTTTTAAGCGTCATGCAACATTTTCTACTAAAGGAGTACGACTACATTGATGAACTCGAAATTAATTTTTCTATAGTAGCGTTGTAGAATCGTTAGTAGCGACGCGACAGCCCTATAGGGAATAAACATTTATGAATCAGTGGTATATAGACCGAATATCTGCGAAAACTTTGCTGTAGCCTTTGGTGTTGCCTTGAGAGATACGTACAATTCTTCAACCACGATATTAAAAAAAGTCTCATGATAGTGCGCTGCCTTGTCTATGACCCGTTCTAACGTCAAAAGTTTGGGTGATTTTTCTTGCTATATTAATAGAGCAGCGGAAGTTCTTCATTCACATCCTGTAAAACCGAATGAGCTTAGCAGCGATTGCCAAAACCAGACATTGCGCTGTACATGTCGTCTCTATAATATATATATTGTATATAATGTAATATACAATAGTAAATATCGACTTGGTATTATTAGAGTGAATATTTGGTTCCGGACTTACCAAAACTAAAACCGCTTTACATATATAACCATCAGGCGATGTTTAGTAGTCATATACTCCTGCAGTTGGCACAGTTCAGGGGATCTTCTTTCTTCAGAAACGAAGAGATAATACGGAGATTCCATTCATCGCATTCCTACTTTGGCTACTACTAGGTAGTGGTCCAAATCAGAAGCTCAGAAAATGCAGAAGTCTAAAATACTGGATACGTAACTTCTGCATATGGCATTATGATAAATCTGCCTTGTTGTGTTCAAATCAGGAGATCGCCATGAGCCGCGGTGGATTTTAAAATGGAGGAAAGCCGTGCTTGCATGACGGTGTTACATTCACTTGCAAAGTCTATACGCCTGTGATCATTTCCAGATGTGATATTATGCAGGTTGTGCATACCAAAGGCGTTATGAGCCGTGCCCTACTCTATTATTTTAGCAACAAGGTTTTCAAGTCGTGCTCATACATTCCGTAGCTCTAGCATCGCCTCCACTGTTGGGGCATGCGGACGTTGAAGGCTGGAGTTATATCCTTATACATCCAAAAAACATTTATTTATTTTATTTTATTTTATTTTTAAAGTCCGAGATTTTACGCCGGGGGGTTACTATACCCATGTGGCGTTTTTGTCAACGTACAGCACGCGGTGTACCGAGTTCAGATGTGGTCCCCCATCTAGGTACTTACCGCGCCCAACACTGCTCGATTTCGGTGATCTAGTGGGAACCGATGCAGTTTAATTTCAGTTTAAGTGCATTTTTATTTATATACTTAATTTACTCTTACATTCTAGACAAAAAAAATGCTTAAAAATTAGCTTAAATAACGTACAAATACTCTTATTCTAACATACTGGCCCTATACGTGCACTCCAAGTTAAGCCTAACACTTAAACTAAGTCTTTCGACGGATTAATTTTATATTTACATTACAACTAAAACTAAGAAAATAAATTTTAAGTAAAAGCTTAGTATATGAACTGTTTTTTTTTTTAATTAAACTTAAAACTAAAAGCCTACATACTACCTAAAAATAAATCTTAATCTACTTAACCTACTTACATCTAATACGTACATATTTTTTATTTTTTTTTATCATTTTTTATTTTTATTTATTTTTTTTGTTTTTATATATATTTTTTCTTAAAATCTAACTTAAACCTACCTAAAACTAAGTAAGCCGGCCATGGCTAAAAAAACCACGAACCCTCCCCTCCTTGTACTAGCCACCAAAATTGTTGGTGCTGCCGAGCAACATCCCTCATGCCGCGACTCCCTACCGCTCTACTGAACCGGAGACGCTCCGCACTGCCGTGTGCGACGTCTCTGTCGTAGTTGAGTCGCCTGTCCGCAGCTGTTCGAGCGACGTGGAAGATTAGCGGCACCGCCAATCTGTCCTGGATCAGACCTTTACTATCTAAGTAGAGGAACGCTTCTGGAGGAATAAAGCCGTCAAAGCGAACTCTCTCGTGATACATATAATTAGGGTAGTAAGCCCCGGAGATCAGGTTGTTCGATGAGGTCATTGCTCTTGCAATGTGCCTTCGAGTCAACTTAATGACGAAATTGTCCACTCTTATTAGGTTCGCCCTATTGTACAAGACCTCATTACGATAGAATTTTATGTACTCAGACTCTGGTGTTCTGTATAAGCGAAGACAAGTCCTAAGACAAGCGCTTTGAACCACAAAGGGCATCCAAATACAAGCATGGGCATCGCATCGAGTTAGATATTATAAAACAGTCTCTTTGTAAGGGGAAAAGCACCCTTGGCTCTGGCCAGAGCAACATCTACATGTTTGTTAAAATACAGATATTGATCTAGCCAGATCCCTAGGTATTTGACTGCATTTCGACAAGCAAGTGGCTGCAAATGTTGCCCGACGATAGAGAACTTTCGCCAATTCTTTCTGATATCCCTAGAGGCTCCAGACAAAGGCGTCCTAAATAGAATGGTTTCCGATTTCGGAAAGTTGATTTTCAACTTCCAGTCATCGCAATATCTTTTAATTTTATCGAAGTCACATTGCAAAAGTATGTTAATGACCTCAATCGTTGGACCTGATCTGTACGCGATTAAATCGTCTGCGTACGCTATGGCATGGTGAAGTGAACCTATCAGATCACTTGTATAAATGTTGAATAGGATCGGCGAATTTACCGCACCTTGTTGCAGACCGTTTTTAATGTTAAATGTTCCAACAGAAGTCACATCGCCATTCTTCACGATGAACTGTCTAATGGAGAGCATATCAAAAAGAATATACAGCAGTGGTTTACTAATGCCCAACCTGTCCATCTTGAAAAAGAGTCCTTCTAACCATACGGTATCGAAGGCCTTCTCCAAGTCAACCAGGCAGCCACCGGTTCTTGGATATCAGAAACCAGTTTCGACACAACATGAATGTTATCATGCCCCGCCTTGAAACCGAATTGATTATCCGGAATTATTTGTTTGTCCTCAACCCACTTAGTCAGGACTCTATTGATTACCTTCTCGAAAACCTTACTGATGTTTGGAAGAAGACTGATCGAGCGCAGATTCGCCGGATTGGAAGTATCTTTATCCCTTTTAGGTATGGGATGTACCGCCGCAATTTTCCAATGCGTTAAGTGGGAACCGATGCTTTCAGTGTGGCGAGGCCGTTGACTAATACAAAAAACATGACTTTACTCGTATCTTTAAGTCTGTTTCCAATGACAGATTATAATCGTCGTAGTAAATAATGAGGTCTCTGATAGTTTTATAGTCCTGCTCATTATTTTGATGGCGGTTATATGTCAGCATAATAGGCTACCAGTGTCTCCACATACACTAACGTTGTTGTCCCTATTACACAGTCTTATCCGATGCTATTGTTGCCTTCATCTCAGTTTCATTTCTCCTTTGCATAGGTTTTTGAGGCTTGCAATTTTTTCCGAAGGACTTCTTGTTAGGATTTCTCTCAACAAAATATGTACCCACCCCTTAACGTAAGTTTTTGTTTGCTAATACATATAGCCAAAAACTCTTGATGGTTGGTACTAACAGCTTACTCATTTTGTCATTCCATCGGTGAAGTTCAACCAGGCTGTAAGGGTTTAGCTAATACACTGGACTATAGTTATCCTCCAGGCACTGTAATGATAGGATTTTGCCTTTTGTTTGTGCGTCTCAATGAATAAAAATTAAAAAGAAAAATATTCAACTGATAAAACCGTGATTGACACAAGTTCTACAATACTTTATGCCACCGAGTGCTGGATTATAAATAAGAAAGCACCTCCGGGGGTCCTCCGAAGGATAGTATTGGGTATATAACTTAATCCGTGCGGTTTTTTTTTTTTCAAAATTTGAACGTTTATTTAAGAAAAGCATGTACAATAGTATTATTCAAAGTATTGCCCATCTGAAGCTATGACTTTTTCCCATCTTTCTGGAAATTTGTAGATCCCATCCCAATAGAACTGCGCCGGCTTGGCAGCCAAGAATGAATCAAGCCAATTTTTGATATTCTGCTCTGATGTGAACCGTATTTCAGTGAGGGCGTTCTGCATCGACCGGAACAAATGGTAGTCAGAAGGGGCAAGGTCTGGGCTATAAGGCGGGTGGGGTAAGACTTCCCATCCACTGTTTTCCAAATAGTTCATAACCGGAATAGCAACGTGGGGCCGAGCGTTGTAATGATAGAAAATTATTGCCTCGTGTCTGGTCGTATATTTCGGGCGTTTTTCGGCCACTGTTCTCTTTAAACAGATTAATTGTGTTCGGTAGCGTTGTCCATTGATGGTTTCACCCGGTTTTAACAGCTCATAATACAGCACACCCATCTGATCCCAACAAATACAGAGCATTACCTTCGCGCCATGGATATTCGGGTTTGCCGTTGATTTGGCTGGTTGGCCGGGTTTCACATATGATTTTTTGCGCTTGAAGTTGTCGTAATGGATCTATTTTTCATCACCAGTAACAATCCGATGCAAAAATGACTTCCTTTTGTGACGTTCCAGCAGCATTTCGGACATGCAAAACCGCCTTTCGACGTCTCTCGGCTTGAGTTCATGTGGAACCCAATTTCCTTGCTTTTGAATATATCCAGCTGCTTTTAAACGTTTTGAAATGGCTGCTTGAGTGACACCCAAGGATTCTGCGAGCTCTTCTTGTGTTTGGCAACAATCTTCATAGAGTAATGCTTCCAGTTCTTCATTTTAAAACTTTTTTGGCTGCCCAGGACGTTCACCGTCTTCCAAGCCAAAAGCGCTCAGCTAGCGCATATTCACCATAAGCTTCCACCAAAATACGATGACTTTCGGCAGCAGTTTTCTTCATATTAAAGTAAACTTTTTAAAGCACAAAGTTCGACATATTTGAGTGAAAAAAAATTATTGTTGTTTACGCTTCAAATGAATGACATATACTGAAATGACGTACAATGACAGTAGCTTTCCAACGCATGTTCCAATGGAATAATACAAATTACGCCATCTCTTAGCAAACCGCACGAATTAAGTTATGGACCCAATACTTTATTTGGATGTAATCCAAAAAGCTAAGATACCGAAACTACCTTGGCTCTGCCAAGTCACGTGAATTCTTAACAACTGTCCAGCTGAGATGGTTTTGAATACTGTTTACTGGCTTGAAGCCTAAAACAAACCGAATCGTACGGGGGAATGATTGACAAGGCTTCAGCTAAGATGCTTTCGAATCCCAGTACACTGATTTAAAAAGTAGAACACGACCGAATCGCCGCTTCAAGTAAACGTCTTGAATTAACACGTTATTCTTTCCATAAACTGTTGTCTTTTAAATATTTTGGATATCTGCCGCACGAATGCCTAATGAAAATTGTCGACAGCAGTGAAATAGTGCAATCTATTTCGATCCCCAAAAGTGATACCTAACGAGTTCCAATGAACAATAAGTTCTTAAGTTTGGCATCCAGGTAAGTCCCAAATTCACAAATGCTCCTCGCTCTACACGATAACCCCACTGTGCTCTTCGACGATCATACTGCTACATTTCCACACCTCAAAGCTTCTCCAGTTTTCCAGTCAGAACATTGGAAATCAATAAGCCAACAATACGAAGTTTAGCTCCTACCAATTCCAATACTGACAATGTAATCGTATTTAGGCCACAATCGTATGCCTCTAGTCTCTCCCAAAACTCAATTCACCCTCACTTCCAATTCAAACAAATCCCACTTCACCGTGAGCATTCGTACGATATCGACGAGTATCTTAACGTTTTCTCCCTTCCATTGCTGTCATTACGAGAACACACTCACGCTTTAAGTCTTAATGACTTGGCTGTTTAGCTGACTGCCAGTCACAGGCCAATCCCCGTAACTGCTTGCTAGCACCAGTCTATCGCAGTAACTCGTCGTGTTCGGTTCGATGCTTGGAATGCTCTCTCTTTGTCTTGGAATATTCAGTCAGATCTAACTAACTTGGGCGTTGTCGCGGCGCCTTTTTCAAAACGGTTGGTTGCTTACTACACTGTTCTACACTACACCAACAGCGAATAACGAATTTCGAAATTTCGCTTCACCCTCGTGCGATAATGCTATCACAACACATTTCGCCAGTTATTTCCACCTGTGATTAGATTAGATACGCTTTATCTAGTGTTTTGTAAAAATAATAATAAAAATTAAAATACAGGTACTCGTATCTAGATACGAATGTGTAGAGTGAATTAGAAGGAAAAAAATTCTGCCAAATGCACCTGTGTGGCTCTTCAAAGTGTTTGTGTTGCTATTTAACGTGAGAATTCAAAAATTTTATCTAGTGAAAGTGTTGTTCTAGAATAGTGAATTGTATCTACATACATACAGCCAAAGCAGTCCAAGAGTATAAAAGATAGAACCAAGAAGGAACCCTAAAAGGTCAGTGGACTTTAGTGTATAACTGCAACTGTTGTTTAATCAGAGTGTGTTGGGTGGGCAAGTCCTTGTTCCACATTTTAACAAGAATTATCTTCGTTACCACCATATTGTCTGTTACTGGTTAAAATCACCACCACCACCACCACTACTACGAAATATGTACGAATAGCTCTGCCACAGCAACTGTATTGAACAGAGGGTGCCTGCCCCTTACCCTTTGCCTCTTGTAGAGTTTCAATATTTTTCATCGATAGAGTGAGGGAGGTGGACGTCGGATATTCTTACCTGTATGCCTTTTGTTGTTATTACCACACACACATTGTACAGGTATGTGGGGGGTTACAGGTGTTGCCAGATAAACGAGAGACGAGAATAATGAAATTGTTTCGATGCAATTGAGTGATTCATGTTCTCAGTTGACACGATCGTAGTAGCTATCAGTATCTGTCGTATGAATTGTTGAGATATTTTTGTATTTTCTGATAAAAAAAAAAATAAAAAAACAAACAGAAACATGACTAATTGCTATAGTAGCGATGACGCTTTGTTTAGATTTCCAAGGTATATAATTGAATTCGGATATCGTTTGAACGCGATTGTAAAATCGTTGAATATTCGCAGAATTGCAGAATTGTAGGTTATAAACAGATTTTTTTAAGGAATTTTTGTGTAGTTGTAGCTGCTGTATTTATAGTTGGAAATAAGCTAATTTAAATTATATACGCTTGTGAAATCGGTTAGAGGTGTACTCACAATTGCCACAGCGGTCGGAGTTACAAAGATTGCTGTTATATACAGGGTGAATGACTCGAACTCCAACTTTTTAAAATGCTATAATTTTTTTATTTTTTGACAAATTTTATTGTGCCAAAGCAAAAAATGTTGGAAAATACATCAATTTTCAAATTATATCAGTAATTTTCAATATGTCCACATTTGGAGCGAATAATGCCCTTGAGACGGCCGAAGAAAGCATCGCACGCTGCACGTAAGTGGCTCTGCAGTATTTTAGCCCATTCTCGGCGAAGTGCTTGTTTGAGGCGGTCCAAGGTTAAGTATTTTTTAGTGCCAACCTTCGCCTTCAAAATACCCCGGACAGAGAAATCCAACGGATTTGCATCCGGAGAATTTGCAATCCATTGTGTCGAAGAAATGAAGTGTGGAACATTGTTTTTAATCAATCTTGGTTGACGCGCACTTTGTGAGACGGTGCCGAGTCTTGTTGAAATGTCCACGGTCTCCGACCGAAATGATTGTTTGCCCAAGGCTTCAATACTTCCTCTAAGACAGTTTCACGGTATACGGTCGTATTAATTTTGACGCCACGGTCCAAAAATACGAGCGGAGAGCGACCATCGGCGGTTATGGCGGCCCAAACCATCACCATCGGTGCTGCCTGTTTTCTGGTGGCCGTCCGAAGGTGTAAATTTTCAAACGACCTCTCTGGCAAGTAAACTCGGTCATTTTGTTTGTTGACAAATTGCTCGATAACAAATGGCGACTCATCGGAAAAATCCAAATTCGGCAACTCACCACTTTCGTGCAAGCGTAGCAACTCCTTCGCTCTTTCGACTCTAACTTTTTTCTGTTGCGGGGTTAGATCGTGTGCTTTTTGGAACTTCAATGGCTTGAGCCCAAGCTCATTTTTCAGTGTGTGTTGCATCCGTTCCAACGATATGTTGAGCTCACGAACCATTTTTCTTCCACTTCGACGCGGATTTCGCTCAATTCGAGCCTTCACTTTCCGAACCATTTCTGCCGATGTTGCTGTTTTTTTATGACCACCTCCATGGCGTTTTGCAATGTTCGCGCTACCAGTATCACGGTAACGAGCTATGGTTCGAGACACAAATGATTTATTCACCTTGAGGTGCTGGAGGGCTCTAACGATAGCTACTTGTGGTTTTCTAGCCAAATATAAAGCAATCACACTATCACGTTTGAATTCCATCGCGGATAAAAATTTTTCAACACAACCGAGACGCAAATCGTTTAAAAGCCTTGTAAATAATAAAATTATCTGTCATATGTCAAAATTTGAGCTCACTGTCATGATCGGTTTGGAAATTATAGCAGTCTGAAGTTGGTTGCAGTTTGAGTCATTCAGGGTGTAGTACAAAAGATGTACCGAGACAAATACTAATTTTGTAAATAATCACTGGACTGAGTGTGTCGGCTTTCATCTTGATAGCCTATGGACTGAATAAATTGTAATAACTAAACTGATATCGGTATTTTTATGATTAATCTCGTATCCTCAATAATTTAGAACCTTAATTTCACAACAGCTCTGCCAAAAGTAGAAAGTTCTAGCTTCCTAAATAATCGGCAATTTGCTATACAAGCCGGAAACCCGCGATCAACTTTTTCATCTGTTTAAAGTCTACACTGAAGCGTATTCAGATGCTATACTGTCTGTCGGATTGTGTTTAGCATCTAAGTAAATCAACTCGCAAGCAGTCCTATACGTAGTCGACTGTTGTTGCATAAATAAGGGGCTTTCAGTCATATTCTTACTTTTTCTTTAGGTGCTGCCACAGTCATGGGCATGTGCCTCTACCAATAGTTCTCTCCATTTAGCGCCGTTTTCTGCACCGCAATATGGTTGCTCACTGGATCAAGCCTCCTTAGGTGAGGCCCCCCTTTACAATTTTATCCCTCGGGTATGGATTCGAAGACACTCCGGGCCAAAATGTTGGTCAACATGTGCTAACCATGAATTCTCTCCCTTCTGTCGATGGAAAGCCCATACAGCTCCTTATTATAACTTCTTCTGTAAATTACTTTTATGTAGACAGGAGTGGAAATGACTCAAAGAACTTTTCTCTTGGGACAACCAACGGCACTTTTGTCCTTGTTTCCGCGCTCATGAAATGAACTTATCTCTCACTTGGCTTCTTAATTCAAAGAAACAACGATTGGAAAGAATGGTTCTTCGTATGGTAGCTATTGTACGGATTTTCGAACTATTGTGCGTATTATATTTGCGCGTTCCTTGTTTGTTATTGAAGCCGCGAACGTTCTTCATGGACGCCAAAACTCTATATATGTACCTCGCTCTTTAAATGGTGTCATAGGCGGCGTTAAAACGAACATACAGGTGAGGGAGTATCTACGAGGGCTATTCCAAAATCAACCTCCGATGTGTTACAATTCATTACATACGTGCACTTCGGTGACGTGTTTCTACATGTCATAACCAGCACATTATTCTTTAATAATATGCCAAGTTTCGACCGTTTTCGTTCAGTATTTTTCCAATAGTTGCCGTTTTAACATGGAGAATACAATTTTATCTCCCGCCGCCTGAGAGGTACGAAGTGTAATTCGTTTTTTGCGCAGCTCAAATTCATCGTCGGTTATGTGGTGTTTACGGCAATACAGTGATGAGTGATGGTTCGGTACGTGATTGGTGTAGACAATTTAAAAACGAACGCACAGATGCGCATAATGAAATAGGCCAAGGGCGCAAATCGATCATGAATCATGGCGTGGTTCACTAAATTGACCAATTTGTTCGATAAAACAGGCATTTTACGATTTCAGATCTTGCGACAAGATTTTCCGAAATTTCTCGAATTACTCTATATAGAATCGTGTCTGAAAACTTGGGTTACCACAAGTTCTGTGCCCGTTGGGTCCCAAAACAGCTCACAGATGTACACAAGACCCAACGTGTCAATTCAGGAAAAGAATTTCTCGAACGTTTAGAAATGGAAGGTGAAGAATTTTTACAGCAAATTGTGACTGGAGATGAGACTTGGGTCCACTATGTAAACTTAGAAAGCAAAGAACAGTCAAAGCAATGGATGCACACTCATAAAAATTCAAACAAACTTTTTCCTATCGAAAAATTTTGGGACAGTAAGGGCATATTGTTGACCAAGTTTATGGAACCTGGAAACACAATAAATGCAGCGGTTTACTGTGAAACTCTACGTAAGTTGAGAAGAGCAATCCAGAACAAAAGAGAAGGAACGCTTACCAAAGTTGTGGTGCTTCTGCATGACAACGCACGACTACATACTGCTGCACGCACAAAAACTTTAGTGGAGGAGTCCAATTGGGATATTTTTAATCACCCTCCCAACAGTCTTGATTTGGCACCAAGTGATTATAACCTTTTCCCAAAATTTAAATCATCCATTGCATCTCAACATTTTGGAAGTAATGAGGAACTTATGAACGGTGTGAATCAATGCCTCAACGCACTGGCGGTGCCATTTTTTAAAGAGGGTATACAAAAGCTCGTCCCACGCTACCAAAAATGTATAAATTTAAACGGAGATTATGTAGAAAAATAATTTAGATGTTAATAAAACTATTTTGTGCAAAAAAATTAATGTTTTTGGTTTTTTTAAAAAATATTTTTCACTTCGGAGGTTGATTTTGGAATAGCCCTCGTATTTGAAGTTTTTGGGCTTTTCCAATATCTGCCGTAAGGTAAATATTTGATCGATCCTGAACTTTCCAGGCCTACAGTCGGAATGATAAGGACTTATCAGATTGTTGCAAAGTGTGAAAGCTAAAATCTTGTATGCGATATAAGGAATACTGGTTTCCGCTCCTTTTTAAGTGCGTTTTCATCCATATCTTCTCATAGAAGTTCGGTATTTGTGTCCTTTTTTAGTTTTATCGCCATTTTTGCGGAACTTCCAAAGATCATTTCTGCAAAAACACCTCTCCCTAGCCTCAATCGAGGGCTTCTCTGCTTCTTCTTTCTTTTTTTTTTTATTTGAAGCAGATGTTCTCCCGGTTTGCTCATAGAATTCGTGAACAGCTGTCGTTTTTCTTTGCACAGCGGCTTTCAATGCCACATATCTCACTACATGCCCTTACCAGTACTCTTCGTCAAACTAGGAGTTTCATTATGCTGGCCTGGTGAAACATACCACATCGGACGAATCTGGTCTTCAGCCACTGGTTTCTGCGCTTGATGCTGACAGCATAGGAATTCTCCGAAAAAAGTATCTAACGGTCTCTTGCTAACATTTAACATTAAATTTCTTCATAATACTTCTTTCTTTAATTTACGCCTTCGTCACCTTCCCTATCTGGCAAGATGTCTGATAAATATTCATTTGAATATGTCAAAGTCGCTCAAAGGAGGTTATCACTGAATAAGCCCTTGATTGGAGTAGAGGACGACATGTCGCAGCGAAAGCCGCCAGGTTACTGTAGCCTTTACGCAAGGAACGTGCGTCATTTGAATCTCCGCGCCTGATATAAGACTCACCGTATCTTGCCACCGATTGTTTGGTGGAACAGGCTTTAGTTAGCAGATTTTTGTAGCTGCTTGAGTCAGCTTATCCTTTATAAACTAGGCTGCACCTTCAAAACCATCCATTAGTATTGGTTTTTTGACTCTTGTCTTATGGTTTATTAACACTGCCCCGTACTCAAGGCTGGTTTTAGCTAGGATCGGAGCCGGGAAGGGATTGTAGTTAAACTTGTCAGATGGCTTCAAAACTAATCAAGAATATGGTGCTGACATCTTTGTAGAGTGTGTAAACATAAACATCATTCGCACCATTTCAAAACACTTCCAAATATAATTCCATAGGAGCCAGTGGAAAAAGTTCTTGAGGCAGACCGTCAGTTACCTCAATCGCATTAATTGCCTCATGATAGAGGAGAACTCTATCAGTAAAGTAACTCATTTTCATTGCCGTCATGCCCGCCTTAGAGTATTGTTACCACGTTGATTGCGTCTATCATAAATCGTGGCTTATGAAAACCGTATTTATATTCCTGAGGGTCTCTAATGCTTTAAATTACTGGGAGGTGCCCATTGTAGAGTAACCACTTAAGGATTCTTCAAACCGTACCAAACAACAAAAATTGAAAAAAGGACAATAGAACGAGCGTTCGTTTACGTTCACTTTTCCTGCTGACAGTAGTACTAGTTATTGGTCCTTCCATGCCCAGTAATAACGCGGTCGTTATTTAACGAGTTAACGAAGTTTCCCTATAAAGGCTTCCGCATATAAACCTGTTAGTGCTTAAGTAGCGATTTGTATAAATCTATTTTGAATATCATTCAGTCTTGATTCAGTCAGGCAACGCTGTTAAATTTTACCATCTTCAGCGACCAATCGGTCTACATTGCCATATTAGGAGTCTATTAATATAAAATACGAGGGTAGTCCCAGACGTACCGTAGAAAGCTTAAATTTGAAGTTTAACGACGCTACGGTGTTTCGTATTTGTTCGGCAGCCATCAATAGTGAACGCTCTCAATGGATTTTTAAATATGGAAAAAAATGGTCACCGTCATGTTATACAATACTTTCATTTGAAAGACCTCAATACAACCAATATCAAAACGGAACTGGATTCTACTCTGGGGGAGTCTACTCCTTTGTTTGGCAGAGGTGGCAGAGTTTACGAGTAAGTGAGGCCGTACGAGTTGCGAACATCTCAGTAGTCGACCAATTAAGGTGAGCTCATCAGAAATGTTGAAAAAAATCCACAAAATGGTATTGGATGACCGTCGACCGAAAGTCCGTGAACTACCAGATATGGCAGGCATTTCAAAAAGCGGTGTACATCGTATGTTGACTGAAAAAATGGACATCTGCGCAAGATGGGTGACGCGGTTACTCACAATGGAACAAAAACAGCGTCGTGAGGATGTTTCAGTCGAGTGTTTGGCGAAGTTTCACAACAGCGTCGATTTATAACTATGGATGAAACATGGGTCCATCACTTCACACCCGAGACGAAGAAACAGTCAAAACAATTGCTTCCTCATGCACCCTATTCGCCAGATTTAGGCCCCTCGGATTATTTTCTCGTAAAAGATTTGCCAACAGTGAAGAGGTAGGATCTGCGGTTAATGGCTATTTTATGGAGCTCGACGATTCTCACTATAAACAGTATATTGAAGCTATTGAACATTGCTGAGAAAAGTTTATTGAACAAAACGGAGAATACGTAGAGAAATGAAGATATTTTTTCTCAAATTTTTCGTGTTTTCTTTGTTAGGAAGGTTAATTCCAGTTCCTCGCCTGGACATTGACGCATTAAATCTGGGTTGTGAATTCTGCTGCACTGCTGCGTGCAACTAAATATCTTTCGACGAAGAACCTTTAAAGATCTTCATTGAATCTATTAATATTCCACTAAGATCGCTCGAGTTGTGTTGGTTAAAATTGTCAATTACAACGCCTTAGTGTCTGTGTTCGAATCACAGGTCTGCATTCGAAAAACAGAAAAAATAATTTTTTGACGTTTCCATCCTTTTAACAGCCAATAAGAACCCTCCGAAAGTGAAAATGTCTCCTATGAAAAAGTTTTAATTCACTTAGCTTACAGAGGAACAAAACAGCGAGTCGAGAGACTAGGACTTGGTTCAGGCCGGGCTGCCTTAAATGATTTTTTTTACTACATAGACCGCTTGAGCGTCATCACTCTGCATTGCTGATCTGCTGCCTATGGCAAATAGGATAGAACTGTTTTATGATTCACTTATTCAAACAAGGGAATGTTTCGAGTTAGCCTATCTATCTACAAATGAACCGTCCCACACCGTTTTCCTGAAATCACCAGCAAAACCATAGCAAAATTTATTATGTATAAAAACATACATATCTTTAGTGTTAAATACAGGTTGTTGTTAATTTAAATTTAAAAAAATAAAACCTTCCTAATTGGCAAAATTGTATCCCGTACTCCAATCTGAAGTCCATTAGTCCGTTCACCCAAAGGCGTACTTGCGTGTGTCGATATGAAATGTAATTTAAATCTTATCTCAACTTCATGAATACTTCAGCACACCATTAAGCCTCTTTTCCAGAAATTCCTCAGCATTCGTAATCTGTATTCCATGGTGACATCTACAAATCACTCAACTACCGCCTAACAAGCTTAACAACTCACGCACTGTCAATAGCTTAACGTCCATCTAAAAAGTATCTAATGGCAAAGCAAAACACAACAAACAAAAAAAAGAGTTGAAGATTGATCTACAAAAAAGCACAAAACCAGTTGCATATCCGAAAGTTGTCAACAACACTCTTAAGTTGGCTCACTCACAAGACCCCAAACAGGAAGACAACAAATCGCAACCACGACCACGAGCATATTCCCACTCCGACTTGCTTCTACTGCCACTATCTTTGGTTAGTCCAAGTCCACTAAGCTCGGCATAATCTCTAAACTTGTTTGCCTTCTCCAATTAATGAATAAATTTTTATCCAATGCAATAAAAATTGCAAATTAAATTGATGAAGAAAAATTGATCAACTCTGATTCATGCTCGATAGGATGAAATACAATCCAAGGATTCCACGCACGTTTCCTGTCAAAACCTCAATTTGTACGCATTTTGAATTTTAAATCAATGCAGAGAAAGAGCCAGCTACTGGTAGTCACTAAGTGCCAAGTGCTGACCTGATATTTTCTCCTTTTGTTAGCGATGGTTATTGGTGAAGAAGAAAAGAACAAGAGAAGAATAACGGTTTCCTTCTTAAGTAATTACCAAATTATTCAAGCGTCGGTTGGTAAGACTGAGAATTCTCGGTCTGGACGTGTGGAACTTTAATGGCCGATAGAACACTTTTCGACATCAGTGCTACGAGTATCTTTATGTGAACTTCTTTGACGGTTTACCCTTTTCACCTTCTTTTCTTCTTGTTTACCAACTGTTGCGACATACCAAGCGGCAAAATAAAATTTAAAAAAAAACAAAACAACAAAATACCATCAACAACAACAAAGTCCATTTTAATACCTGGCTGAGAGTAGAAACAGGTTTTGTTACACGTAACCGTGTTGTTACTGGTGGATTGGTAATACCTGCTTTAGCTGAGCTTACTCTGTGTGAGTGACGTCATTGTAAAACGTTCACTCTTTCTTCGAATTAATTTCTGTTTCAGAATTGTGAAGCGTTAGAGCTGTACTCGTATAAGGCGCACATGAAAGCAAACCAAAGCAGTCAACAAATAAACCAAACAATGAAACAGAATGCCACAGAACGAATATTGGTGGCAGCAGCAGAGAGACCATTATAACTGAAGAAGTTAGGTCTTCGAGAGCGTAAACACACACTCACACATCGAAGTGAGGAGAGCGTTGCCAGGTTAGAGATCTGTTGTTGGAATTTTGCCGAAATTTGAATGGGAGTCTCGTCGGCCTACGTTACAGATACATAACTAAGAGCTATAACCGGTTCAATAGAGGTCACAATTGTAACCTTGACGTAAATAACTGAAATTAATTAGCGTTTTGGCCGAATATAAAATTTTATGTAAATATTAAAACAAATCACGTCTACCCTTTTTCGTTAATATTGTAGGTCGCTTTAAAACCTTCAAATAGGAATCTGCCGGTAATCTTTTCAGTTTAAAATCTTTAGCAAATTTGCTCACTCACTTCTCTACTTGATGCCACAGTTCAGGTGAACTGGGGAACTAACCAATCCGTCCCTCCAGCCAGCGCAGCCTTTGGCCAACTAACACCATCAACACAAACCAAACCAAGAATCAATCGAAGAATATTTTGTTCAAAACATCGCCGACATGTCTAGCCTTTTGTGCCCTAGAGCATATCTGAAATGATAAGGATCTTATACGGAGTCTCCTTTAAGTTTCTTTACAATGACTTATCCCCTTACTTAGACCAAAGGAAGACGAATGGTATGTATAACATTTTTCTTAATTTAATATCGGACTAACTACCTTATACCTGTCTATTTCGGCGATCTGTTCAATTCGTCAATGTTGTGCGGTCCTTCTTGATAAAAGGTCGTGTGTATTGATCTTGACTTCTTGGTTTGCTCCACTATCTAGCGTAGACTACACTTAAAAAGATCTTTCAGATTAAGTAGAAAGCAACTTGTACGCGATTTTAATAAAATTGATTCATCCGTATTTGCCTCAGTTCAAAGGGTCTTGCTTCTTGAAAATCAGAGGTGTCATAAGTTAATGGATGCTCTTTGTCAAATCAACCTCCGCTGCTTTAAATACACGCTGAATGACTTGAACTGCAACCAACTTCAGACTGCTATAATTTACAAACCGTTCATGACAGTGAGCTCAAATTTTGACACATGACAGATAATTTTATTATTTACAAGCCTTTTAAACGATTTGTATCGCGTCGAAGTGGAAGAAAAATCGCTCGTGAGCTCAACATATCGTTGGAACGGATGCAACACATACTGAAAAACGAGCTTGGGCTCAAGCCATTAAAATTCCAAAAAGCATACGATCTTACACCGCAACAGAAGAAAGTTAGAGTCGAAAGAGCAAAGGAGTTGCTACGTTTGCACGAAAGTGGTGAGTTGCCGAATTTGGTGAATCTGATGAATCGCCATTTGTTATCGAGCAATATGTCAACAAACAAAATGACCGGGTTTACTTGCCAGAGAGGTTCTTCGAAAATTTCCATCTTCGGACGACCACCAGAAAGCAGGCAGCACCGATGGTGATGGTTTGGGCCGCCATAACCGCAGATGGTCGCTCTCCGCTCGTATTTTTGGACCGTGGCGTCAAAATTAATGCGACCGTACACCGTGAAACTGTCTAAGAGGCAGTATTGAAGCTTTGGGCAAACAATCATTTCGGTCGGAGACCGTGGACATTTCAAAAAGACTCGGCACCGTCTCACAAAGCGCGCGTCAACCAAAATTGGTTAAAAAACAATGTTCCACACTTCATTTCTTTGACACAATGGATTGCAAATTCTCCGGATGCAAATCCGTTGGATTTCTCTGTCTGGGGTATTTTGAAGGCGAAGGTTGGCACTAAAAAATACTTAACCTTGGACCGCCTCAAACAAGCACTTCGCCGGGAATGGGCCAAAATACCGCAGAGCCACTTGCGTGTAGCGTGCGATGCTTTCTTCGGCCGTCTCAAGGCCATTATTCGCGCCAAAGGTGGACATATTGAAAACTACTGATACAATTTGAAAATTGATGTATTTTCCAACATTTTTTGCTTTGGCACAATAAAATTTATCAAAAAATAAAAAGATTATAGCATTTTAAAAAGTTGGAGTTCGAGTCATTCACCCTGTAGTAGAAGCTCGTATTTCCCTTTGACATTTGGGCCTTTCACCTCAAGATCGTCCAATTGATGAGTAGTTTATGGTATCCTATTGATGCAGGTGTTACCAAATATCTTAGGTTGACCGTATTCCAATAACCTTCACCCTAAATTAGTTAGAAGTAAAATTCTCTCACGATTTCATTCCCACATTCAGTGTTACGTACCATTATTTTAGCGTTTAGTTTTTTTATACAATATATTTACATAGATAAGTACAAATAATGTTTTTTATAGAATTCGAGAGAAACCATTTCTAAATTCATTGATTAGTTAATGAAAAAGCGTACCTGAACACCTAATCAATACTAAGTCGTCTTTTTTGTCGAGCGGTTCTAGGAAATACCTAAAATTAATCATCCTTATCAGGAATAATAATATATTCTTGTTTTTTAATCATGTGTCTTATCAGAAATACACTATCAATTTCACAAACAAGCTTCTATTATTTAGTTAACACAAAGTTAAAATTATTGGTTAGAGCAGATATTTTTATATAGGCAAATTTCAATTTTTGATTTAATTATCAAGTCGACATATTATAACATGTGATAATATATATGTTGGCATAAACTTTGGACATCAAAAAACCTGAGAGAAAGAAACCCAAAGGAGTTGAATTTCACGAACTAGGCAGCCAATTCTGGTTGTTCGAATGAAAGATTACACCAACGGCTAACATCTCATACAATAAACTGATTATTTCTCGTGAATGCTCCAGACCACCTGAAGCATTAGCCAAGTGTAAAAAGTGGAAACACTCAGCCAGTTAAGGTGGGTGTGCGGTCACAAATTAACTGCAGAACTAGAGAAAAACCATCTCATTCAACATTTACAAATCCAAATTCTGCTATAACATACTTGGGTCGAATTTATCAAATTAAGAGTTAAAAAATTTGAGCTGGCAAAAATTCCAAAAAGATCTTTTAGCAAGATCTACCTTCAAAGTCTGCTCCAGTGCCACGTATCGTCCAGATCTAAAATCTTAAACTACTAGTGCCAGCTACTCGCGATAACTTCGTGATCCAATCAGTAAATTGCGAATCTGTCAAATATGTAGATACTTCAGAATTAGACAAGGCATCTTCTACTCTGAACTCAAAGAAATTAAGGCAGGAGTCCGACAAGGAAGCATTCTAGGTTCTGTGTTATACCCTTCTTATACTCTTCACCAACGACATACCAACACCTTCAACTTGTACAATAGCACTTTTACTGATGACATAGTTATACTTGCAGCTGCGAAAAACTAACGAGAGTCAACTGAACATGCCCAAAGTGCTGTAGATATATGGTAGTTCTCAGATGGACCGAAAAAAAAACCGAATTTACTTGAATAGCTCAAAATCAGTTTACATAGACTTTACAAGTAAAAAATATGGATTTCTGGTGTTCAAGTTCCCTATTCTAACACAACTAAATATCTAGGCATGAATTTAGATGCCAAGCTTAGATCGAAAGAACATATAAAAAAGAGCTTAAGAGCGGTTCCAAAACAAAGTCGTAAGAAACATCGTCAAGGAGGACTTGCATCTCTACCTAAAACTAGAAATTGTAGAAGGGACTATCTCCAAATACGCTAGAATGCAATAAGGCTGAATGAGACCACTGGACCGAGCCGAACACTCAAGCGAGTAAAACCACACGTAATTAAATGTTTAGTAAACAAATTTTGTAAATCATTGAAAATTCACCAAAACTGCTATTTAAATGTACTTTTATATACATATAATACTTAAACATAAAATATTATTAAGTGCGGAACTAAGTTCTCAATAGATGGCTCCAGCAGCAAGTGCTGGTCAATTTTGGTATATCCAAAACGTCATGAACCAAGCTTAGACATAACCAAACAAACAAAGCGTTTTGACACATTAGTGATTTTGTTTTGTTGTCATATACCTTCGGTTGTGTGGAAATGTCTGATTTTGGGCCAAATAATCGTCATTTGCGAGAAGTGTTGATTTTCTTTTTTCATTCGAAGAAAACGGCGGCTGAAGCGCATCGAGATCTCCAAAATGATTACGGAGGTGGTGCTCTAAGTGAAACAACGTGCCGTGATTGGTTCCGTCGCTTAAAAGACGGTGATTTCGATGTTGACGACCGTCCGCCTGAAGGAAGGCCAAAATCCTTCTAAGACGCTGAATTGGAGGCATTGCTCGACGAGGATCCGTGCTAAACGCAAGAAGACATGCTTCAGCATTATGAGTTACCCGTCAAGCCATTTCCAAGCGATTGCATGTGAAAAACGGCCAGAATACGAGCAGAGGCACGAAAAAGTGATTCTACAGCATGATAACGCTCGGCCTCACATTGCCAAAACCGTTAAAACCTATCTGGAAACGCTCAAATGGGAAGTCCTACTCAACCCGCAATATTCTCCAGATATAGCGCGTCCGATTATTACTTGTTCCGTTCGATGGTCTGGCTGATCAGCAGTTCCGCTCATATGCAGACATCAAAAAATGGTTTGATCCATTCACTTATACAAAAGAAACTAGCCGCTGTCAATGGATGTGTGGCAGAAGATCCGGAATTACCAATTTGACGGCGATGGCGAAAGTTCCGAATTTGTTCGCTCACTTTCGACTATGTATATAGAAAATTTTGTAAAAAGATATTAGGATAGGCCCATATAAGATCCATGTGGTGCAGGAACTAAAACCAATACACCATACCTTGCGGTTGGAGTTTGAAGATTGGGCGCTTGGGTAGCCTGAAGTTGATCCTTATTTGTTTAATTGAAAAATCGGGCAAATCCCGAAGAGACTTTTTAGGCAAGTGACATTATTGATCTTTTTTTGTTTCCAAAATGAAGCCAGAACTTGCGTTAGAATGATCAAAGATTACTTCTTCGAATATATGGATGATATTGACGCGGACAATATGTGGTTTCAGCAGGATCACGCTACGTGCTTGATATTCAGCCGTTGGAAGCCAATATTCGGAACGTTTTTGATGAGATAGAGGCCCAAATATTCTAAAGAGTGGCCAAAAATTTAACCGGTACTGATGCATTTCATCAAAACCACCCAAGGAAGCCACATGCTTGAAGTCATATTCAATACATATCGTGAACCATTCTTCACAACACATAAAGGAATCGATTTTCTAGGTTCTCGCTCCGACGCCACTTTCGACTGCACTAATTACCCCATAAAAGTCGGGCGTCAAAAGTTAGCTTTTCACTATTTTATAGGCACACATTATATTTTTACAGAGGACGATAGGATACATTTTCTTTTCGTCACTCTAAATTCGGGAATTTTGCTTGCTTACATATGAGAATGCGACTCACCCCCGAAGATGATCACTGTTAACATGTTGCTACTCAATCAACCAACTCTTCGCTGCGTATAGTATGTAGGGTTGTGGCAGTTCAATTTTGTAGGCATGAACATCCAAATCTTTCGTAGGAATACGATGCATAATTCTTGTTGAAATGTTCAACTCTTGTCGACAATGGCGAATGGAATGGAAGATTTCCTTGGACTCTTAGAAACTTTCTGACCCAAACAGTTTTCTGTTTCGAACAAACTCTTGTCGATGGTCTGATGTCAGTAATCGGCCCAGTCTCTTCGTATTTTTCATTCTTTTAACAGTTGATCCTACTTCAAACAATTTGATCATTAAAAATTTGACGCAATTTCCGAATCTTGGCAGTCAAATACGAGCATTCGACAGGTCAGGTATGTACCTGCGCCATGGGAAATACTTATTTCATCGATGATGGTGGCTTTCGAAATATTTTTTCGAATCTAGTTACAAATGCAATTCATAATGTTCAATGCCCAGTTAATCGATTGGGAGTTGCGAAACAAAAACAAAATGAGCCTAAGCAGTGTCATAATGACGGGCTCTAGGGTGTTTAACTTTCCCTTCTTGTCATCGTTGCCCATCTATGTGCATATCTAATTACTTTTTTTTTAAGAAGTTGTATTAGTACTCAAATTACCTGTAGACTTGCACTTTTTATTACACTTTTCACTGATGGAACTTGAAGACAGGAAGCCATAGTACGTAGGCATAAAAAGAGTAATTTTCCCTTCTAACTTATAAAAGTAAAGTTTGATGTACAAGCATTTGTGTCATCATGAAACCAAAACATTTTGTAACAATTATGGGGTTGGAAAAATAAAAAGAAATATAGATACCATGGTGTTAGGTTAAAGCAATCAATAGGGATATTAATTGAAAGTTTTTAGCCGCAGAGAAATTTGATTTTGTTATGAACTGTGATTCCTAGAGTTGTTTCCAAGCGGTTGCTTATTACTAGGTCAGTTCATGAAACTGCTACTTTTGTTTCGGTGCAGATGGATATGAATATGAAACTACAGAACAATCATGTTTACTTTGTTGAAATAGCAGCTGGACGATGACAGCAAAAATACGTCAAAAAATGTTAAATGAGGTCGAAATACTTGGTCCCTTCTACACCAATCGGGATACAATTATTACTTGATGATCGTTATCGTGACCGGTTGGGCACATTTCGACTTGTCTAGCTTTGTGAATAAACAGAAAAGCCCCAATAAGGGCAAAAATCCTCAACAGATACAACAACGCGCACGACACATTATAGTCAGCATTTCTGCCAGTGTCATCATTTATCTACAGATCTACTGGTGATCGCTATCATGACATGTTGAAAATCTTTTTTCAGCCCGAATCGGATCGGATTAATTGGGTGTAAATTTTTCGAGAAACATTAGCCTGGACCATAAAAGGGGACGAGTTGGACCGGTACGTGTATACTGGTAATGAAAGACGTCATTGAACGATGGAACAATTTTTTTTTCGGATCAAAAACCACGACCAAACTCAAACAATTAACGTATTATACCCCCACAAAACTAGACTCCTCTCAGCGCTTAAGCTAAGTAAAGTTAAGAAAAGGTGTGAGGTCTGGATCGTTATACATCAAAAAGAGGCCACCGTGATCGTTGAAAAACCAGTTCAAAGGAAAAATGACAGATGGAACCTAAACGCTTTTAAATATTCTTAAATATATTCACAATGTGAAAAAAGTTCAAACAAGCCTGGAATAATTGCAACGCGATTTTAAAATTCATATACGACCAAACACTGAGGTACTCGTACAAAATACTGAAATGTCACAAAGGCAGTAAAAAAAATATGTATTGTATATGAAATTCTGCCTTTTCCCGAGCCCAGCGCTGATTTATAATGACATTCAAGCTGTCAGATCTTCGAAGAAGCCAAATCTGCTCGCTGTAGCTCACTACTCCAAGATTGTGTCATGTCTTCACCTACACTTGAATGCATAGAATCTTCAATGGGACGAATCTACCTTCGCACTCGTGTGCGAATATTTAAATGCCTTATATATATAAATCCGTTGGTCCACATGGTACGAGTATATCTCCACTTCTTCTGAAGAGGAATTCTTCCGCGCTGACCGAACCACTGCATAATCTGATGGAGAACAGCATTTGTCCAGTCCGTCCTTATAAAACCGAATCTTCCTCCCTTTCCTCCTACAGACCCATTGCACTTACGTCCTTTCTTTCAACCACGAAATGTCTTGAAACTTCTCAATGAGCTGCAGTACGGTTTTCGTGGCAACGTGTCAACTGGCGATTTGATGGCATGTCTCACTGAAAAGTGGAGCCCAAATTTAAGCTAGATTGTTGTCGAAAATGCGTGCATTTGAGATCGACGAATATCTTATTCAATGGAGTAGAAATTACCATAAAATAAATGCCAGTGTGCCTCAAGGCTCCATTATGTCTCTGTCTCCGTTAATAATCTCTTATCTGTCACCTCTAATCGCTAACGACAGTACCTTCTATTTTTCATTTTCGTTCCTCGTTCCCGGATTCACATATATCACTATCAATCGACTTCCTCGAACCGATATCATTGTCTCCTGCATCACCTTGTCTTCACCACCAGTGCTCCATCGGAATTGCCAATAGCATTTCGCCCCTTCAAACCTTGAATCCTCAGAGTACGTCTGAAAAATCCTGATTCGATTACAAGAAGGTCCAAGTTCAGATCTCAGTCAACACAGAACAGCAAAAATAATTTATTTTCATGTTATGACCATGATCATGACTATATAAGATACATTCTCTCACTCTCGAACCGTTCAGAGAAGACAAACAATTGCAGGTCCTCTCTCACTATGCACAAAAATGACAAGTCAGTGAGTAGAAGAGACTAGTACTTGGTCTGGGACTGTCGCTTTTAATTTGGGGACTTTTTTTTAATTTGGCCAAATTATTCTAGATACTGTCTCAAACAAAGTTGAGCTGATCTCTATCTTCACCATTTCAAGCAGAATATGAAACTTCTGTGAAAGCAAGCAGTGAAGGGCTAAGCCTTACTGATGTAACGATAAGATGATTCTGTGCCCTGAGAACCAAATCAGAGTTACCCTATTCTCGTATTCCGATATCCGGAAGTCTGTAGCATATTTTACGAGTAGGTGTTCATGGATACCGGCACAACATATCCAGAGAGTCGATTAAAGGCAGTCTTCCGCACTAATGTATGACACTCGTCGTTACTATTGTATCTCGCCATGGTGATCACTCGGCCTCAAAATGTACATCTTTTACAGCCTCTCTCTCAAATTGAAGGAATCTGCCATTCTAAGCGCATTCTCCTATAGGCTGCGGACCATTTTTACTCACCAGAATCTGATAAGATCATTGTACATCTTCTATAACCAAAGGTCGTCACCAAAGTATCACTCCGTACCCCAGACTCCAATTTCAAATGACAACTAATTACATTGTAATGCCTTCTTGATTCATACTCAACGTCATTAAGTCCCAGATACATAATAGTTCTATTCTCTTAGAATTGTTTTAATCTCTACACCAACACACAATCGCCGGAAAACCCCCAAGCAATCCTTAATCACTTTGTCCCAAAATAATAACGCTTTCCTTAATGGCTGTCCCAAACCCAATTAAAAAACCATCTACCCATAAACCTGACTGTAAATCAAGACGCTTTCCGCACTAAATAGAAACATTTGATCAATTAACAAAACCGCGCCACCTAGTTTTCATGGAAGGTGCACGAATAGGCCCATAGGAAAAGGAAACCGTATCGTGCCGCTTTGTCGTTAACTTCCTCTTCTTTGCTCTTATCACGCAAAGTGAGAGTGGAATCGCACTTAAAACTGTTCACCGTAAAATTATTCACCACATGAAATTTATGGTAATTGCATTGGTGTTTGTGTTTCTCCTTCAATCTACTTAAGATTCCTCTCATATTCCCTGACTTTGGTAAGATTCTACGACTCAAGTGAATCTAATCATTAAAAAGGAAAACCACTAAGTCAACCGCCACCAATGCGCTGCACCGTCGCCGACGAAGCATTGAAAAATGGAACACAACTGGGACAGGAATCAAAACCCAGTTTCCATTGAGTAAGAAAGCAGTTGAAAAGTAATATAGAGGTTTGTGGGTTTCCAAGTGATTGTATTTCTGGGGAAAGATAGGGAGAAGGTATGCTTGTGTGCAGTAGTTTGTGTGTCGCTGCAAAGGAAAAATTACAATTAATCAATTGATGAGAAAATTAAAAGAAAGCGGAAGGAATCCACTTTGCATATAATGGCCTCACAATTTTGTAAGCTATTGTGACACAACACAGAACAATGAGTTCACGATCTAAAGTTCAGGGTAGTGCAAGTAAAAGAGTACTTGAACCCGATATAAGTCATCGATGTGACTTGTGGACGCTCTGTTTGTCAAGTTAACCATCACAATACGTACAGCCATTTCAATGCAAATTTATGGGAAATACAACACATATGTAAACTCAGCTACGTCTAAGGTAGATACAGCGATTCTTGGAATACAGATGATGATGGAAGAGTTCCCAGCAAAACCAACGGCATTGCTTAACTCCTGCAGTAGGCTACTGGCACTTTGCTCTAAAGAATCTAGCCCTACAGGTTGAGGATCTTGCCGTTATTTTAACTGCCCGACCACGTATGTTGTGAAGCGACAAGGACGAACGAAAGACGGACAAGTACTTTCACTTTCTTAACAGTCAATATGCAGCCGTACAAATAGCAGAAGCCCTAAACCTTCACTAAGAGGATATCACTTCCATGCGACAAGTGCGATAAGATGAGCCGAGCAAAAGAAGGGTGAATTTCTGTGACACCTACTGTCACGACTTCTGGGCCAGCGCCCAATTACCAAGGCTTCGCTCATCAATGACGTTGTCTAACAAAAAGCGGGGGCAGAACATATTACTGGTCTTATTGTAAACACCTTCGGATGACGCCACCGAAGGTTGCTACTATTTGACCAGTTACAAGTTGCCGGTCATAGGTCTTGTTGGTGGCAAGACCACCCGTAGTCCCTGCCAGGACTTAAATCAAGGTACCACGGGAGTCAGGAGCCCCCCGGATTTCGGTCCGGGCATGACTTGTTGAGGTAGGCCCCCTTGTGGGAGCGTCATGGTGGCTGTGGTTTAAACCCAAATCGCGGGTAGGGTCTTCCTGTTGGGTTGACCCTTTGTAGAGTAGCAAATAAGTACTGGGTGCTGTGACCCTAAGAGCCGCAAGAGGTTTTAGGTCGGCCTCGACCCATACAACGGGTGGAACTTGTGCCTTCAACACAAGTTATGCTTTGGTATTATACTATTAATGTAGGTAAGCGATGGCAAGGCGTATCCTTGCGCCCATGGATGTATGGGCATCCCGTAAACATAAGTCTACACGACAGGTGGTTTACGTTAAAAACCAGAGACTATGTCGCGATTTCTATATAGAAGTCAAGACGGTTTGAACTTTAAGCAGCTAATGGAAATCCTGATTACAATCCACTTAATTCGTCAACACTAACCAGATAGAGCATCACGTTAAGATCCTTCTTGATGACTTTAACGCCAAGTCAAAAATGAAGAACAGCTTGAACGGCTTCTCAGAGATAAAACGGAAAAAGCGGAGAAACTCTCAATCGATCCCATGAAGAGGTGATGTTCGGAAGTTGTACCAAAATGTGAGAAGAACTTGCTAAGGACACGTATAATAAAGAAAAGCATGCAGAAATAAGCATGAGAATGTAATAGTATCACTTTTGCAGACAGTTTAACAGCGAAGACGACCAACATTTCGCTGTCAAGCAAAATAAACCATTCAACGTAGACGATGATCGAGAAACATCCCTTCCACCAAGAAGAGGTCTTGGTAACGATATCTTAACTAAATACCAATAAGACCACAGAAGCAGAAAGGACTCCTTATCGGATTATTTAAAGCAGTGGGGACTGATTTGGGAAAGAGCATTCCCTAATTTGTAAAAATGATTTGTTAAATTTAATCAGATGAAAGTATGCTCAGCAATAAGTCATTTTATACCGCTCTTTTTGGGGAATTTAGCATTAGCAATTATATTTACATCTGATATACACGTAAACCTAGAAATCGTGTACCTAGACCATACCCAGCCCATACTCAAATTGATGCTGGAGCAAGAGCCAGTTGATGCTGATTTCCAAAGAAAATCTTCTTCAGTGATGTGACATATTACCTTAATCAAAAAGATCCCGGAATTTATTCAAAAAAATGGTAAATACAAGTTTATTCACCTAAATCTATGTTGTCCCTTTCAAAGTAGTCCCCATCGACTGCAACACACTTATGCCAGCGCTTGATCCAATCGTCGAAATATTTTTTATATTCGGTTTTCGGTATGTCCATCAGTCCTTCCTGCGATTTTTCCATTACTTCCTCTCGGCTGCTGGGCTGCTGAAACGCATTCCTCGTAGTGTTTTTGTAACTCGATTAAGCAGAAAGAAGTCACAGGGAGCCAAATCAGGTGAATTCGACGGCTGTTGGATGGTATTTGTTGCATTTTTTGTCAAAAAATTACGAATAATGATGGCACTGTGCGACGGTGCGTTATCATGGTGCAAAGTCCACGAATTTTCTGCCCACAATTCTGGTCTCTTTCGGCGAATTGCTCCACGCAAACGCATCATGGCGCCCAAATAATACTCTTTGTTTACTGTCTGGCCTTCTGGGAAAAATTAATGATGCACTACACCGTTGTAATCCATGAAAACCGTAAGCATTGCCTTCTTTTTTGACTGAAAACGATGTGGTTTTTTTGGTCTCGGCTCATTTGGTGAACGCCATTCACTTGCCTGATGTCTGCGTTGCGTGTCGTACTCATAAACCCACGTCTCGTCTCCAGTAATGATCCTTTTGATGAATGTGGGATCGGATTCAGCCTCGCAAATCATCTCTTTTGCAACGTCAACACGGTCTCTTTTTTGCATGAAATTGAGGTCTTTTGTCACCAACTTTGCTGCTACACGACGGAAACCCAAATCATTAACCAAAATGTCTTGGACGGATCCATAGGCAATGTTCAAGTCCCCCGCTATCTCTCTGATGGTTAATTTGCGGTTATTGACCAACATTTCTTTTACTTCATCAATGTTTTCGTCGGTTTTCGATGTCGATGGTTTGCCACTGCGTTCATCATCTTCGATTGACTCACGACCACTTTTGAACCGCTCGTGTCACTGGTAAACGACCGTTTTCGCGCACCATTAAATCCGTTTTTTATGCAAAATTTAATACAAGTTCGTTGTTGCAAATTTAAATCCATTTCTAAAATTGTAAAAAATCGCCAACACACACATAGATAGATGTACTCTTGGCTACGTAAGTTTTGCAAATGTCAAGCTGTGACGCTAAGATTTAGAGGGAATGTCAACAACAGATTTACCAACTTAACAAAAAAACAGAACTCAAATCGGAACAATGGGAGCTTCACACCGTGGTGTGGTGCGGGAACTTTTTGATCAAGGTGGTATTTCTACTTCCATTTTATATCCACAAATTCACTATTTGATGTGGATTGTAATCAAGCGCCGTCATCGGGCCTTCCTTTTTTAAGAACCTAACGGCCAAACAGTTTAAAGTGGGCGTCAAGAACATGTGAAGAGTCGTGTTTATGCCAGCGGTCATTGGAACTAGTTCATATTATTCAAAAGTCTAATGGGAGATTCCGTGGTAGGGAGATTCATCTGTGCGTCTAAAGTAGAGCTAGCCCCATAGCAGCAGACACAAACTATTATTTAGGGTCTTTGGAGACTCGTAAAAATATTAAATTAAGGGGCACTTCTCGGTCCTTAGTAGTTTTCGCCGAGATATATTTTGTATCAGGTAGACGGTGATCCTTCTTGGTGATCCAAATCACTCAGGTCAGTTTTTGCGTGACTGTTCAAAAACATTGACTGAAAGACCATCTGAAAGATAGTTTAACTACATCATGTTCATATATCTCAGGGTGCATGATAAACATGTTCGGCGTGACAGAAAAGTTAAATGCGCTGATTACTATGTCAGAGATCTGGATTCGATTCCAGAAAAAATAACAAATAATTTCCGATGTCGCCTCCCTTTCGTCAGTCAATTCAAACCGGGAAACAGTCTTACACGATCTTCCGTATTAGTAGGCATGTTGCATCTAAATACGACAGAGGATCCATTCGCAGAGCAAGCTTACAGAGACGAAGCTCAACTGTTCTGTCCATACTCTTCAGCAGGGAAGAGGATAGACTAATGGATCTGAACCTTTTGACAATTTGCATTGGATTTCACAGTTGATAGCAGCTGACTGAATATAAAACCTCATTACCAGTTCTACCACTCTGACAGGAGGTCTGTGTCTTTACTTTTGATTTGATTTTCTGAATGGCTCTTAATGATTTACTCCACTCGAGGAGTAGAACTAGTCTGCTGGTTTCACTCAGTGCTTATAGAAAGCGCTCTAACATACTCGAAATGGCTTCTTATGCCATTTTACCTTGATCTGTAACGATTTTATTCTTCCTTCAGAGCACTATAGTCTTAAGACGATATTCAGCGAGGAACAGACAAGCTACTTGGGGTCCCAGATAGACGCATCATGTTCAAAACATTTGGTGAAGTAACAATCCACATTTTATTTTCCCAGTTTCCTCTACCTTCGGTCTTGTTCTGAAGACAAATTCTATAATAAAGCAGGTCCTGTCAATTCTTGTTACATTTTGTCTCCTTCACAAAAGTCGAGGATTTCCATCTGACTACGAATTAGATGAACATGTGGCCCAACATAGATACTTCTAGCTGGAAACCGCCATAGCATGCCTCTTGGATAGAGCTAAGTCGCTTACTTGCTGTTTTCGACGCGAATGTGATTAAGTTCACATGAGTGAGGAAAAACTCAAACATTTGCCCTACTTCCTTAGACCATTTTGTTTTGAAATAACTCACTTTAAAATGTATTTCATATTCCTTTAACCATTTATTTTTTTTTTTCAGACAAAACGAACCAGGAACGATCAAATCATTGCAAAGGATGAACGCGCATGGTTTTTCTCAGAAACCTTTTTAAGCCCTCAGCAGAGGAAAACCTAATGTAGTGACAATTTCGCCCTTTGCATCCACTTAACTCACTCAAACATTTCAACAAAATGCACTTACATTTAAAGTCCTCATCAAATCCAGTTTCATGTGAAATGGACAAAAGACTAAAACGGAATTTCAAGTATCGAGATAAACTATACACTTGGCTACCGGTAGTTCTAGTTAGTTTAATAGTCTTATGTAATTTAATTGTGGTCGAAGGACAGACAAGAGATCCACGGTTCTATTCGAGACCTGGTGTCGATCCCCCATATCCCTATCCATATCCAAATCCAGGTGATCCTGATTATCGGTAAGTTCTTAAAATGCCTTGTTTCGATAAAGTTTTAATAAGAAATTCTTTTTTTAGGACGTATCTTTTTAATGATCGTCGTTATGGTCACTACCCAGCAAATGGTTATGGCGCCAACTATCCCGGACGAAATTCACCCGGACAATATCCACAAGGAATGCCAAACGAACAAGGATTTCGCTTTGATCCGGTAAGTAGTCAAGATGCCAATTCTGATGTACAAAACGTGAAGTAACTAGACCTCCTGCCTGTGCGAATATGTAAATGAGTTTGATTTGTTGGATGTCGCACTCACAAAGCTCTACAGCTCTCCTATGTCATTGCCTTCTCCAGGTATCGTTATTTTCCTATTCGTCTGACAAGTCGACAACTACATATTCCCACACTAATCACCCAACTCTATTGTCGGGAACAGAACAATCTCCTTAATTATTTTCAACTCATGAGGCCATACTCGTAGTTCGCAGTCGCTTTTGTAGACCTGAACAAATCTTCCGATATCGAGATTTGTCATTCTTTTTCTATCGCTGAATTTCAATCTCCCGGAATCAGTTTTCGCATTCAATCTGCTAGTATGGTATAATTGAAATCAGGCCCTGCTGGCTGTCTTTTATGTATTTTTATTTTTTTTCTTTAATGTATCGCGCATGAATCATGAACTTCATTAGGTACGAGAGCACATGGTTGGGGCTTGACGCTTAGAGACCATACACGCGTACTAGAGATGAAAGTTTATAGCGAGAAAAAAAACAGTCGAATGTTGTTGATTCGTACTCTGACCCTAATGACTGATCGTTGTCTTTTGAAATGGAAATATTATCTATGACACATGACGTTGGATCACATGTGATTGATTTCAGTTGATAAGTTTATAAAAAAGTATAGAAATGGGAGTGAAGTGGAGGTTCTTACATTGAAAGATACAACGACGTCCTACCGTTTATTGCGTGAAGTTGAGGTCAGACAAATTGTAACATCCTAAAATTATTTAACAAAATAAATCTTTCAGGTTGTTCCTAACTTCGTTAAAGATCTTCTGTTACGTTAACAGGAATTTATCTTTCCCCTATGACAAATAGGACTTTAACAAACCTCGAACAGTATTTTCTGGTAAGGAAGCAAACGACAGCGTACAGAACAGAAGGCTTACTCTTTTTCCTTTTTTTATAATTTGCGCGCGATCAATTGATTTAAGTACCCTTAAAATGTTTGCACACAGCGCGAGCGAAGGAAAATCAGGGAGGATGGAAAGAGAGGTACCGGTGAACGTTGGTTTTGAATGTTTGAAGGTTATAATGACTAAGAAATAAAGAGCTAGGCAGGGTATTCCATAAGCGAGTTGTACGGCTTAGAAACGAATCACGATATTTTAGAGTACGTCCGAAAGTGGGCTTGAGGGTATACTGATGAGAATTCATAGCGAAGCGGGTGTTACAGTTAAAAGTTTGAAGGGACGGAATGCTACTGGCGATTTCTATGGAGCACTGGTGGTGGAAATAGCGATAAAACAGAGTAAGACACGAGACATTACGTCGGTGTTCGAGTGTGTCCATTGTTTGAGTGATATCAATATCACCAATGAGTTTTGTCGCATGGTTTTGAATCCTACCTAGAAGGTGCAGAGATGTTTTGGGCGCACTCGACCAGATGTGGGCATTATACTCCAATTTCGGACAGATAAACGCCTTATACATTGAGGCCAGATCTGAGGGGTGAAGTATTCCTTACATCGCTTGAGGAAACCTAGAATGGCAAGTGTCATTCATGGATAATGGCTGGGTGTTTAAATTTTGCTTTAACGACAGCAGCCAGCATTGTGTTTTGGAAACATTAAATTCTACTCTATTAGTGGCTCCCCAATTAGTTATGCTGTTAATATCAGAATTTAATGAGCTTAACATACGCTGGCGTTCCCGTTCTAAACCCGAAGAACAGGGACGTGAGTCCTTCAACGAACATGAAAAGCAGAGAGTACTATTGTCATCAAAGGAATATATTGGATTAGAAATAGCAGACAACAGATCGTTGATGAAAATTAAAAAGAGTGTCGGAGACAAAACGGAGCCCTGGGGCACGCCAGCATTTATTTTGTGAATATCAGACTTGAAACCATCCAAGACAACTTGAATTGAACGTTCCGAAAGGTAATTTCTAGTCCATTGAAGAAGAGAACCGTCGATCCCTAAAAGAGCCTGATGCCAAACCCTGTCAAATGCCTTAGAAATATCAAATCTGGCTTTCTACAGATTGATGTACGCTTTGGTTCCACTTTTCGGTGAGACATGCCATCAGATCACCAGTGGACCTGTTGCTACGAAAACCATATTGCCGGTCATTGAAAAATTTTCGTGTTTCGAGATATTTCATGAGCTGACGATTTATCAACGTTTCCATGGTCTTGGAAAAAAGGGACTTAAGTGCAATGGGTCTGTAGGAGGAGAGAGAGGAAGATTCGCCTTTTTTAGGGACGGGCTGGACAAATGCTGATTTCCATCTTCTCGGAAAGAGTCTAAAAGAGTAGGATTGATGAAAATGCTTACGCAGTGGTTTTGCCAGCGTGGAAGAACAACTCTTCAGAAGAAGGGGAGATATACCATCTGGACCAGCGGATTTATGTATGTTGAGGTCTTTAAGTACTCTTGCTACTACACGAGTGCGAAAGTAGATTCGTCCGATTGAAAACTCGACGCACTCAAGTGTAGGCAGAGACAAAGCACAATCTGGGAGTGTTGAACTGGCCACAAAGTGTGCAGCAAGTAGATTGGCCTTGTCTAAAAAGTTAACAGCTGGAATGTCATTGTGAACGAGCGTTGGGATGGAGGATGAAGCAGAATTTCTGATGTTTTTGACAAACGACCAAAAGCTTTTGCTGCCTTTGGGGCATTGTAGTATTTTTTCCCTCAAAAAAAAATAAAGGACTTTTCGGAGGTTTTTGCAATACTAATCGATATAAACTAATATTGCACATATTTAACGAAGATTTGGAAAAAAATCGGGAAAGAACTATCTGAGTTACGCATTTTAAAACGCTCATTGCAGTGCTATCGAGCTACGATTTCGTAAATACAGGGAATCTCAGATCTGATCGGACAAACTTTCTTGGGTGATATTGTAGATTTTGAGAAGACTAGCTGATAAACTAGAAAAACTTCGATCATATCGATGGTATCATATTTTCAACAAAGAGGGCTACAGAACCATGTGCTATTTACATTGTGTCTACGCCGATATACAAAATAAAAAACCTTAACGCTCTTTGTTATAGAAATCCGTATGGGTCCTAAACTTATGAACGCACAACTCCATCAAAATTTTGAAATTGATGGTACCTTAGCATATTTTGTCCATCATAAGCTTGCTTTCGAATAAATTAATAAAGAATATTGTAGTCAAACTAATATTTGTATTCGCTTTTCAGTTTCCCAAACAAGCCCTTACTTCAATTAATTTCACTCTCGAGCTCACAGAATCTAACCATAGCAGTCCAATTTCTTGCTTCATGGTGTCGTTTTGAAGCCCGTTGACTTAGTCGTTGGGCCTTTTTCTATCATATATTCTTTGTTGAGACAAAGTCAGCTAGCGTAGTTCATCGTTTAATTTTTCTTTCAGAACAATCCAAATGCTCAACATACACCATTCCCTGGAGTTCTAAGCGGCTGGCGTGAAGATCTTCAAGGCAAACAACGTCGAGACTCACTAACTCTTGACAGAGATGTCTTTGTTACGACGAACTACGGCCAGGTTCAAGGTTTCAAAGTCTACAGCTACGATAACCCCGATCCGAAATCGTTTTACCGCCCTTATCAAAGTCCTGTGGATCGTATAATGGGCGAGTGTTCTGTGTTCCTAGGAATACCATATGCCATTCCGCCTACTTTCGAGGGTCGATTCAAGCCGCCTCGAATACATCGGGGATGGCAACTATTACAAGCAGTCGATTTTGGTCCGGCATGTCCGCAACCTGTGCGATATACTGGCGCAACTAAAGGCATCAACGATATGGATGAGGATTGTCTATATCTAAACATTTTTTCACCTAAGGTAAGTGTTCATTCGTGAAATTATTTTAAACAAAAATTTTGTAAAGCTAAACTCATTTTTAGACTGGGGCAGGTGTAGCTCAAAAATACCCCGTAATGGTACATATTCATGGTGGCGAGTTCATACGGGGAGCATCGAACCTCTTCCAAGGACATATTCTTGCAACGTTTTACGATGTGGTTGTGGTAACTCTTAATTACCGTCTCGGTGCCTTGGGATTCCTCTCGACAGGAGATGAAAACTCGCCGGGAAATTATGGGATCCTCGATCAAGCTATGGCTCTTAAATGGATCTACGACAATATTGAATTCTTCAATGGCGATCGAGAATCCATAACTCTATTTGGTCCCGGAGCAGGAGCTGCATCTGCCGGTCTTTTGATGGTAGCTCCTCAGACACAGCATATTGTGAAAAAGGTAATAGCACAATCAGGTTCCTCCTTAGCCGACTGGGCATTCATTCAGGATAAATATCGAGCTCAAAATACTAGCCGCGTTCTTGGCCAACTTCTGGGCTGCTCCATTGAATCTTCATGGAAATTAGTAAACTGTCTTAGAACTGGTCGCAGTTTTTATGAGCTTGGAAATGCTGAGTTTCCTCCTCAAGTTGGCACATTCCCTTGGGCTCCGGTATTAGATTACAATTTTACTTTACCCGGCGACGATTGGTATGAAGGATGGCGTATGAAAGATTGGAAATTCTTATCCGAAACTCCTGAAAGTTTAATACGACAAGGAAAATATTACAAAGGTTTGCAGTATATGACCGGAGTCACAACGCAGGAAGCAGCCTTTTTCCTTTATCAGAATGAAAGTCTTTCGCCATATTATCAAATTGATGAAAAATTCTTCGATCAAAAGATTCGGGAACACGTCTTTAGGTACAACTACACTCTGAATCCTAATGGAGTTTATGAGGCTATTAAATATATGTACACTTACTGGCCTGATCCAGACAACACGACAATCATTCGAGATCAGTATGTTCACATGATGTCAGATTTGCTATATCGTGCTCCAGTGGACAAAATGGCAAAGCTTTTGCTGGAAAAGAAAGTGCCAGTCTACTTGTATGTGTTGAATACAACTGTGGAAGCATTAAAGCTTCAAGAATGGCGAAAGTATCCGCACGAGATAGAAAACTACTTCCTAACGGGCGCCCCATTTATGGATGTTGAGTTCTTTCCAAGGAAGGATCATTTGCAGAGGAACATGTGGACTGACAATGATCGAAATATGAGTCATTTGTTCCTAAAAACTTTTTCCAATTTCGCCAGATACGGGTAAGTACGAAAAAATATTCATTGGATAATTAGTTCAATTAAATGTCTTCCTTTTTAGAAACCCCACTCCGGAACAGGTCCTGGGAATTCATTATGAACGAGCCTACCAAGGCGAGCTACGGTACCTTAATATTAACACGACATACAACTCATCCATTTTCCTAAACTACCGACAAACAGAATGTGCATTCTGGACGCAGTATCTACCAACTGTTATTGGAGTACTTGTGCCAACATATCCACCAACAACGGAGTACTGGTGGGAGCCGAAAGAGCCTCTCCAAATCGCCTTTTGGAGCATGTCAGTAGCCTGTTTTTTCCTCATAGTATTAGTGGTCATTTGTTGCATAATGTGGCGAAACGCTAAGAGGTAAGTTAGACGTTTAATTGACTGTTGATAGAGTTTTGAGTTGGCATCTTTTTAATAGGCAAGCAGATCGCTTCTACGATGAAGATGTGTTTCTCAATGATGGGGTTGAAGTAGACCGCGATGGACGATCGGTGGTAAGCAGTCCAGGAGGAATAGACAACGCCCATATGGTGACAAATCATCATGCGGTGCGTTCTCGAGATAATATTTACGAATTCCGTGATTCGCCCTCAACAAAGACCTTGGCGACAAAGTCTCAAACCGATACCACTTCCGTTCGAGCTCCGAGTTCCCTTGCCAAAACTGGTAGTCAATCCTCGCTGAAGAGCGGAATATCTCTCAAAGAGTCGATTGGGCCCTACTCGGCGAAAGACGGAAACTATCCGAGTCTTAAGCAACAGAAGGTCGATGTTGAGCCTAGAGGTGGTCGTAATATTGCCAGCATCATCGCCAATGGCAACAATAAACCGATGGAGGAGAAAAGACTTCTTCAAAGAGAACCTATTTCTAGCACTCCCATGTCCGAAAAGCTTACCACCAGTCGTAGTACTACTCCCGTACCAAGTACTAGAACAACAGTAACAGCCGTTCAACTGAAGCCAGCTGCGAGTCGAACACAGCTTATCGAGGGCGTCCCTCAGACGTCGGTATAGATATCGGGAGGAATAGATCTTCTCTAATTTCTAGAGTAAGGACATAAAATGCAACAAAATATTTGTAAAAAGTTTATTTTTTTAAGAATCGAAATCGTGTAGGTTAAGTTCGAACTAGTGCTAAATTTATTCGCTTCAATTGTATCTGTTCCCCCAATTTCACTTAGGCAGCGTGTCTTAGGCAATAGAGAACTTAAAATTGTTTTAAGTTCGTAGGATAAATTATTTAATAAATACTTTTTTATGTAAGACGACTTTAACAATGCTTAGCATTTCGTTTTTATATCTCTTTAGACTTAAGACTTAGAGTAAAGGTGTCTGGAAGAGCTGAGCGTGCTCCGTCTTAAATGATAGAGTTAGAAGCTATCGCTCTTGAATATCAGAACAATCCGTCCATTTCGTAAAATTTTAAGTAATCCATGGGAAGTTTTAAGTTGACTTTCAAGTGTAAATAATAAAAACTTCCACAACCAGTTTTTAGTTTAAGAAAAAAAGTAAGTAGATAATTAGGTTATTGTTCTTTTTTATTTCTTTTTTTGTATAATTTATTTCGTCCTTAAGATTTTGGAAAACAAAAATGCCGAGCAGTTTTATGTTTTTATTGTCAAATGCGATGTTATTCTATGTTTTGTTCTCTCTTTTTAATTTGTATTTAGCTTTTAGAAGTGAAATGTATCTGTCATCTTCAATTTTTGTTTGTTTAAATCGTAAAATAAATTTTTATTTTTTTAAATGTGTTCGTACTTTTGTTCTGTTTTGTCTTTTATATGTTGCTTATGCCTGTCGCATGTTTCTTGTCAAATGGTTATTTCTATGTTAAAAATTCAATTCAATTCAAAATTTGAGACTCGCTTCATCGACTACTATGGAACGTACTGCCACAATTCCATATTGAACACATACGCCAGACTGAGCATTGCTCAGGTGGCTGTCAGGGTGACGCTGCTGACGGTCCGGAAATCAAGATAGATCATGGGGCCAAGGAATCAGCGCATTCTGATAGGAACCAATACTAGAGTCAACAGTTAAAGGGCACTATCAATGGCATGAAGCAATGAAATAAAAGTTGAAGAAGAGACAACTTATGCCAGACCCTAGGTGAGCATGTGAAAGTCCAGAAAAAACAAAAAAAATGGCAAATGCTTATGTGCTCTCACATCATGCATATCTGTCAAATGCCTGCCTTTTAAGCTTGAAATGTACCCAAATTGGAATGAGAGACGTATGATAACTAATCCAGATAGTGGCAGCAGTGGATAGAAAAAAAGAGTAACTTACTTATTTACTTATACTGACGTTTCGGCCTCATCTCCAAAATCTGGGCCGACGAATGGAACCTCAGGATTGTTTGTCTGATCCTAACGAAGGGAGATCACCAGAACTGCTCCAACTAGGGAGAATGCGTCTCTTCAACATCGCATATAAAATCCTATCTACCGTAGTATTTGAACGACTAAAACCCGGCCAGGGTTGGTTGGCCAGAAAAGTCCAACATACATACCACCTCTTCGTTGATTTCAAAGCCGCACATGACGGCTTCTATAGAGACGAACTATACAGAGCCATGTCTAGTTTAAGCGTCCTTGCCGAGCGCATTCGACTATACAGGATGATAGTAGAGAATGCACGTCACTGTTATGACAAAACGAAAGGTCTACACCACGGCGGTGCGTTGTCGTGTGATTTTCTCAACATCGTTCTTGGAAAAAATGTGCGAAACTCACAAGTCAACTCCAGAGGCACATCTTTTAAAAGTCTGTTCAGTTACTCCCTTGTGCAGGCGACATTGACATAATGAGTAGAACGCAGCGAGCGGTCAATGGAGCATTTACGAATATTGAGGCAGAAGCGGGAAAGGCAGGTTAGTGGTGAATGAAGGAAAAACAAGGTACTCATATACGTTGCCAACAAAGAGGGAAAAAGAAAGAAATGTCGTAAATTAAGGAATGTGGAAAGCGACTATCTTATAAGAGTATTGATAATCACATGCAGTAGGACGTGACTTCAAAGTAGTTTAAGATGAACGTTGTGTTAAAATAAAGTTATCTGGACACGACTAAATAAACAAGGCACTAGTCTTCCGTACAATAGTGAAAGAAACAGGGTCTATTTGGATGAACATCGAGACTAAATTTGCCAAGCCCAGACTGAGATGTACTCACTCCCCCAAAGAAAAAATATCAACAGGTGATACTTCTAAGAATGTTACTACGAGCTCACCAACAAAAACGACCGTTAAGTTAAATGAGATAATACCTTAAGAGGCAGCCTTACTTTAATTTAAGGTGGAGTGGTCCGGAGTGTACCTAGGCCTTAACAAACAGCGCATACCAAGTCGGCTGAGGTCTCTTTCACTAATTGCCCCCTGAAATGCATTTCAAGACACTCTTCCCGGAACGGTGTTGTTAATTTGCACAACATGTCCTAGGCATCGGAGCGGATGAATTCAGGCCCTTTTGACAGTCGATATCGCGGTACAGTCTATATAGTTCTTTTTATATCTTCTCTATAAATGACGTTTATGCAGACGGAAGCACTTGAAGCTACCAAGGGCATTTTCGTGAGTTGAAGACAAAGTCCATGCTTCTGTGCCATACAGTCGAACTGAGACGATAATGGTCTTATAAAGTGCTTTCTTCGTTGCTTAAGATAGGAACCCGCTTCTTAGTTGCTTTCTTAGTTCAAAAAAACAATGGGTGGAAAGGCAAGAGTGAATCTTCATTTGAGATCGGGCCATTGATGTTGAGTGTCTTCTCTTGCTGACAGCATATACTATATTTTACCTTTATTTACCACCAAACCCATTTTTGATTCTTCTGCTTCAATAAGCGCACACGGTACAGTGACAGCTGGCTAAATTCTTTTTAATGTCAATCCAACATCTGTGCCTCTGGTATTGACCTGTGTAAGTTTCGCATAATTTTTCTGGACTAGAGCCGTAAGCGTTATGCATACACAGAAGTTCGAGTTCGCCAGGGCTACCTAAAATTGAGGTGGTTCTATATAACTCGTGTTTATTATATAAACGCTGTCATATGAGGCCTTAAAATCAATAAAGCTGCGCAATTTGATCGCGATTATAATCAGGCGTTCGCTCAACTGCGTAAGCATGACAAAACAACGTTCAAATATACACTGCTTCTGATTTCTATAGCAATCATCAAAGTATTGTAGATCTCCCAGTCTTCCATCCTTCTATACTACAATCGTAGAGCACCCGCTTGTTGGATTACACGAAGAGGAGCGCCCAAGTCGCCCGATAGTCGTCATTACTGAAAAAATCTGACGTGATTCCTGCTGATCGCCGAACGAAAGTGCTCGAAGTAGCAGAGCCCACAGGCTTATCGTAAGGAACGGCATTCAACATTTTACATGATAAGTTAACCCTGTCGGCCCGCTGGGTGCTGCGATTCCTCGCAGTGGATTGGGCAGTGGCCAAGAACTCAAAGACGATCCTATCAGCTGGAAAGGTCACGAATACGATTTTTCGGATTTCAAAGGGAATAATCCTAATGGACTTTTTAAAGAAAGAGAACATGATCCCAGGCCAGTATTACAATGAATTATTGAACCGATTTAATAAGAAATTGACAGAGAAACGGCCTCATTTTTCAAAGCAAAAAATGAATTACGGTACGAATTGCTTCCGCATACACAGTATTCGCCCGAGCTGACTCCCTACAAATTTTTCTTTTGGCACGAAAACATGCCTCGCAGGAAAAAAAATTCAGTTCGAACGGGGAGATCATCAACGCGCCATAATCATCGTTGAAAAATAAAAATTTCTGAAAAACTTCCTTCCTAAAACGGGACGGGTACTAAGTGACCCACCCTCAATACGAAAAAAGTCGATTTTAAATTTTATAAAATTTTATTTTCATTTTCTACAACATAACTGACGTTTTGTCTAAGCGCGTCGAAATAAGAATCAATATAATCCAATAAAACTTCAGATAAAAGTCACTAAATGTCTCTTATAAATATAACGATGCAGCAAACACGATATCCCTTTTCAGCAAACGTACACCCTCTGAAAATTTATTTTCGAGTTCTGTGTTTCCAATTGTTTTCGCCGCTTGGCACATTTGTCGCAGCAATTCTTCTAATCTTCGCATGCATCGGATGATTGATCCCTCGAAGATGTCCGTCATCTTGCATACACTTAAGAAAGACGCTCCTTTACACCAGCAAAGCACAACATCCATCAAGAATGGCTTAAATTTGTCCACGTAATTCTCTTCGTCCAGTTCCAATTTGCATTCATTTGAAATCTTGGCAATTCGCCGGGCCAACTCTTGCATTGATCGCAGTGGTCCAGATAACTCGTCTGTTGATTGTGGGACTTCTGCCGATTTTTCATCGCAAACAAAGCATGACAGAAGGGCAACCGATTGGGCTGTTGTAAGTTCGTTAAACACTCCGTTGAAGATCATCTCGGTCATGAGGAGTTCGTCGGCAGAGCTAAGTTCGCAAGCAACTCGTCCTTTGAATTCAATCACATCCGCTACAGTACAGTATTCCATGCGTCGAAGTACACGTTTTCTGTGTTTAAGTTCGTCCATTTGTAGGAGACTCCTTGCTTCCTTGAGTTTATTCTTAGCTGATTTTAGCTCATTAAGGATTTGCAGTTTGTTGGTGTACTTGGCGTAGACCGCTTGCAGTTCCTTGGTGTTGTGAAGAGGATGGGCAAAGAGACGTTCCTCAAATTTGTCAATGGATTCGACGATTTGTTTGAATTCTGATTCTTTAATGTTCATATCCTTGATAGGATTTAATAGTGGTGGTCCTTTGGGGAAACGCTTCTTCACTTCATCGATTGTTTTGAGAACGCTCCTCCGGTTATCAGCTGGTCTAAGATCGTTTGGATAGTAAACTCGAAGCGATGATATCTGTGAGATGAGCTTATGCAGTACAGGGACGACTTCCATGTTTCCTTTTTTGCCGGCGGTGCAAGGTTTGGGTTCATCCGTTTTTGCCGACTCTTCGGTGACATAAAGGAGAACATCCACGATAACGCTGGTTTCCGATTTAAGAGGGTTACGAACTTTGTCAGCTTGTTTCTTGAAGTTGACCACAATGCCCCAGTCGAATTCATCCGTTTCGTTCTGGACTTTGATTAAGCGTCCTGGCTGCAGGAATGGCATAAGGTATTCAGGTTTGGTAACATAAGATCGGAATTGTTTGCCCAAAGTATCCAGTTGATCACGGATATGGTGATAGGAGGCAACGCTGTGCTCGTCTGGGATTTTGATTTTTTCATACTCAGACTGCTTCTCTTGGACCTAAGCAAACGAAACTGTTAACGACACAAGATGAATTTTTTTTTTTTTTGCTTACTTGATTGTAGAGTTCTGGAATGGAACTCTGATTTTGGAACTGGAAAAATGACCTTTCCAGCATGTACTCGGGGTTTATTTCCTCCACTCTGAGAAGATTCAAGACCATGTTGTACGTCAAATGGAAAGCGGAATTTATAGGATCGGCTTTGCCTTGCACAATGCCACGGCCAACAGCTGGAGAGACCTTCTCATCGATCATCAGGATTACGATTCCCTTGTCATCCAACCCACGACGTCCAGCACGACCGGACATCTGAATATATTCCCCCGAAGTGATCCATCTAAAGTCCTTACCATCGAATTTTCTTGGAGCGGTGAAAAGAACAGTTCTCGCTGGCATGTTCAGACCCATTGCGAATGTTTCTGTGGCAAATAGAGCCTTTAGTAGTCCTTCGCCGAAGAGGATTTCAATGATTTCTTTCAAAATTGGCAGCAAACCTCCATGATGGATACCAATTCCACGTCTAAGCAAAGGTAATACATTTTCTACCTGTGGCAGTTGTCTATCTTCCTCTGAGAGAACATCGAGAGCATTGTTGAACACTTCATCGACGAGCTTCTTCTCCTCAGCGGTGTTAAAGTCAAGCTTGGCCATTTGCATGGCATACACCTCGCATTCCTTTTTACTGAAGGAGAAAATGATCACCGGAGCGAAATTGCGCTCCATGATCATCTTTACAATTTTAAAGATATTCGACTGGCCTGCGTTGACCCCTTTGATACCACCTTTACGGCCTTTCTGGTCACCTTTTCCAGCTTCTCCAGAATTTTGAAGTACTTGCATAGCTGTATTGAAGTTGTCCTCTTTGAAAACTCCCTTCTCATCAACAATTAAATGAATACCATCTCCTCCAGCGGGGAAAATGTAGTGCTGCAGTGGAGTTGGTCGATAATCCGTGTATACAACGTGACAAGGCTGCTTGTGTAAATGACAAACCCACTCAGCAAATTGCCTGGCATTTGGAATTGTGGCAGAGAGAAATACATAACGCACATTATCAGGCAGTAGAATTAATGTTTCCTCCCACACTACACCACGTTCCTTGTCTCTCATATAATGAATCTCATCGAAAACAACCCAACCAACTTCTCGCATGATTTCCGAACCACGGTACAGCATGTTCCTCAAAATTTCTGTTGTCATAATCAAGCAGGAAGCAGATGGGTTAATGGTAACATCTCCAGTAACCAAACCGACATCCTTGAACTCTTCACTGAACTCTCGATATTTTTGATTAGACAAAGCTTTAATGGGAGTTGTGTAGATAACTCGCTGTTTAGCTTTTAATGACTTTGCTATGGAATACTCAGCAACAACGGTCTTACCCGCCGATGTATGAGCTGAAACCAAAACACTCTGGTTGTTGTCAATACAGGAGATGGCTTCTTTTTGGAATGGATCGAGCACGAAAGGATACTCCTTTGAGGGTGGGCCACTTATCGCCGATAAAGGAATATACTCCTGACCTGGATAAGTGGCTACCTCGTGGGTACATGATTCTGGGGATTCAATCACGTGGACCGAAATTCGTGTATTGAGCGCATCCACACATATGTCATCGAGAATGGATTCAATATTTTTCGTCCGCTTTTGGGGAGTATCATCGTCACTTCCTGCATGTTGTCGTTTTTCCACTGGTTTTCTATAGACGGAGCAAAATTGAGTTTATAAAAGGTTAGGGGAATTGCCATCTTACTTACTTTTCAAAATCCTCATCTATGACAACGTCGGCAACTGGGACACTACCGCCTGCCTCAACATTTTCAAAACAATCGAAAAGATCCTCAATATCTGCCATATGTATGGTATTGTTTGCGGAGATAAACTTTGCAAATTCTGATAAAACTTAGGAAACCAAAAATTTTAATAGAAAAATGAAATGAAAAACAAAACGCGTTGTTAGGAGTTCGAAAACTTTTGACAGACAAAGTGACAATTGATTTCGAAAAAAAGTTGTTTTTCAATTGTAATAGATTTGCTCATCAATGGGTGATACAAAACAATATTAATCGCCAGCAGACTTCAAAACTTGACAATTAATTTGGCTGAGTGTTTCATAAGCCTAGGGGCCTGTTGACTAGTGATTGTTTAAATTTGTGGGAACTTAAGCCTAGTACATAGGTGATGGAAAACAAATTTTCAATTGTCGAAGCGCGCAAAAGGTCCACTTTCGCTTTGCAGCTGCGTTTACGATATTTACGATACAAAGTTGACACGAAATTTGAGGTAGCATCATAAATTGCAGCATTATACATTGCAGCATTGCAAAGCGTAATGGTAGTGGTTGGAAAAGAATTGCAACGCTGCAGAAAGTGAACAAGAGAACTGAATAGAATCTGCAACAGAGTGCTATGAAAGGGATCACCATATGCCATACAAGACACAAAAGCTTAACAATCTCAAAGTTAAACAAAAGAACCATCGTTGGTAAAAACCCAAGGAACTGAAACCCCTTGTAGTGAGTGGAGCATTCCCAAATATCGTCTTCTGACGAGAGATTTTTTCACAATGCAGCAAGTCGTAAACAAATAAAACGATCGTGTTTAGTTAACGAAAATGTCATACGGGAACTCATGCGCTTGAATGGCTGCCAGAGCAAAAACCTACCTTGCGTAATGGTGAGAGCCGCAGTGTCCGCCGAAAGTCACACTCCGTTGGCATTCTTAGCCTCTGGCGTCAAAATTAACACAACTAAGCCGCAAAAGGGTGCTGGAAGGAGCATTGCTTATCACGTCAGCAATTCGGGCCGACATCATTAAGATGTCGTAAGTATGTAAGACCCTGCACCGTCTCACAAAGTCGAGGTAAAGCAAAAATGGCTAAAAAAAAAAACGCTCCAGCCGAACTATAGCTCTCGAATTTACTAAACGCAAATCCGATGGACTTGTGTGTTTGAAGTGTGTTGGAAGCCAGGGTCAGTCCTTAAAAATTCCAAAGTGTGGAAGTTCTGAAAACAGCTTTTAGCCAAACTACCCACCTCCGGTAAACGTGCAACTCGGGTGTTTTCAAAGTGCCTGTTTGCATTGGCGCGAGCAGGAAGATTTTTCGAAAGAGAGGGAACGCTTTTTATTAAAGTGGGAAGAAGGTTACTTGCACCGAAAATCCATTTCTAAAGTGGTTTCTCGGGTGAAGCACATCGTTTTTTTCCATATCTTTCCATTTCTGACATATTTTTTCATTTTGGTTTTGATCGTTGATGAGCAAGGGAGTGGAAAAAGAGGAAAAAAGGTGTTTCAGGATAACTGCTCAAATTTAAAAAAGCTCCGATTCAAGTGTTCCGCTTGTCAAAAAGTCTTTCAACACCACGAAAATGTGAACACGACGTTCATGACGAGGACTTTCATCCCCTCGCCAATGTGAACTGGTACAAAAACGTCATACTAACAAAGAACTGCATTAGTTGCGTTCAATAATCCATATTTTCTGCAGAACTAACTTAACCAAACTGTATTACCCTTGTGACATATCGTCATACTGGCGATATTAGTTATGCATTCCAATGCGGTTGCAGAAAGAGTTACAAGATTTTATAGCGGAATAGTTTTGTGTTTTCTGAAGACAAAGGATGTATGAATTATTGAAATAATATGTAATAAAAATAAACAACCCTTTTCTTTTGAAAAAAGCAAATCTAAGATTTGGCTGAATGTTACTTCGTTTTCGCATTGGCATACAGCTTTTGAACGTTAACCAAGTGACGGTTGAAATAAAATATGTCCGCTCAGTGAATGCGTTCAAAAACACGCGAGGAAAGATATGCGATTGTACTAGATGTAGTGAAAAGTGACATAGTTGACCGCCAGAAACATTATTTTTTGGGAGACAAAACGGCGAAGGAAACAAAAGAAAAGTTGGATAAATATTATGGGGCTAATGCTCCGTTAGATTACACCGTCAAATATTGGTTTTGAGAGTTTTGTGGTAGCCGCAACTCCACTACCGATCAAGTCCGCAGCGACAGGCCCTCCGATGCGGTCACAGAGGACAATGTCAAAAAAATACATGAAATGGTGTTGGCCAACCGGAAAGTGAAGGTGCGCAAGCTAGCAGATACCACAAAGATTAGTACTGAGCGCACACGCCATATTTTGGGCAATATTCTGCATATGAAAAAGTTATCATGCCACTGGGTGCCGCGAATGCTCACTCCTGAACAAAAACACGAACGCGAGAGCACTTCGAAAGAGTGTTTGGACTAGCTGATGCGGAATCGTGCGGATTTTTGGCGTCGATTGGTAACTGGATTTGGATCCCTCGGACTATTATCTCTTCCCAAACCTCAAAAGATGGCTCATCAATAAAAAATTCAGCTCACGCGAGGAAATCATCGACGCCACGGAGGAGTATTTTGCAGACCTTCCGGAAAATTACTTTTCATCACGAAGTTGGAAAATCGCTGGAATAAGAGTATCAAACTAAAAGGGGACTATATTGAATAATATAAAAAAAACATTTAAAAAAAATAAAAATTTAATTCCCAAGGAGGTCACTTTTCACTCTATCTAGTACTAAGGTAGAAATGCGGACCTTTATGAACTCACCTCCGTTCATGGTCCAACTCAATACCCCATCAAATAAAAGTGTGGGCATATCAAAGAATAAATTCAAATTCTTAAAATATGGTCATTAATTCACTGTCTGCACGAAATTGAAATAAGAATACTTAAAGTTTACGATATTTTCAATTGGTAACAGTTCAATCGCCGTAGGCTATAGAGAGGGCGATAGAATCACAAATGACAACTTCCTCCAGGATTATAAATGCCCTGGTGTTGGTAAAAGAGGTAAGAAAGAATGGCACCTATGTACGTTGGTTTTGAATGTTTGCAGGTTATAGCAACTAGGTATATCCCGTAGGGCATTCAATAAGCTAGTTGTAGGACTCAGGAAAGAATAAAGATATTTCAAATATACCCAAATGTGCCGCGGATAAAATGATGGGCCGCATTCATAGCAAGAGGAGTGTTACGGTTAGATCCTTGGTAGTAGAATTAGCGGTAATAGAGACGTTACGTCGTCGGTGGTACCGGACATTGACCACTTGGCACTTGTTCGTGCCAAGAAATTTTAAAAGTATATGACCAGATGTTGTACTCGAACTTTTGCCAAATAAAGCTCTTACATATCAAAGCCAAATGAAAAGGAGTAAAATATTTTTTTATCATACGTCGCTTGAGGAAATCTAGACATTTTATTTTTGCCAACATCAAATATATGACCCTACAACATAGGTTGTCATTCAAAGCCATATCAAGAGCAGAAGGTTTTTCGACTTCAGTGGTACATGGATAATAATATGACAAGATTGTGTCTTGGAAGTATTAAATTCCATTTTATTGCTCTATTGATAGTCTTCAATAGTTCTCAGACGAAATGCCCATAATTCCATTGAAAAATGTTTGGCATTTAATGTTTGAATATAATTTTGCATATGACTACCACGGTTACTTTTTACTAAGGTCATCCTGCCAGTCCTATTTTTGACTGCTTTCTCGAGTAAATCGGGCTATACACCATAACAAGGTCACAATAAAGGCAGTTTTCTTAAAGTTTAGTGAACAGAAAGCGAATTTCAGAAATACGCCACGACAAGCGCTGTTACAGCAGGAATCTTTCCATGCTGATTTGAAAAAATATGTTGTTTACATCTGCCAAATTTGACAGCTTTCCCTATCGAAAGTTCCATCACTCAGAACTCAGATAAAAAACCGTTATATATTGGGTTAGAAATAGGAGCCAACCAACGGATAGAGGCAGAACCGAATTTTGTGGCACATCAGATATGCCGAAAGATAATTCTTGATGATGTCAAACTCTATCAAACTTTCTGAAATATTTGAAATATTAAACGCAAAATTAGAGCTTATTCCACTAAAGTATAGAAAGAATGAGAATAGATATTCATGAGCTCTACTGTTTCCGTAATGTCGCCACTACAGAAAAAAATTCTAACTAGAAAACGTATTACTGCAATGTAAAGTCAACATAATCTGACCTCAAAAACAGAGACTTGCTACGAGAGCGTATAAAATGTATTATAAAGGAACGGAACAAAATCAGAGTTGGCCTCAACTTGACAGCTCTACTTTTGGATTGGATCGTAAGCATATCAAAAATTAGCGACCGACTTAAGTGACACGGGAATCAAATACGATTACTACGGTTCCGGAACGGAAAACTTTTCGTAGAAAGATGTACTAAATTCTGCATGAGATCACTCTTTTTACTATGCAAGAGCGGCACTTAATTACATACTACAATGGTGTGAACTAGTCAGCACCGGCTATCTACTCATAGAATTATTCGTGAAAAAAACAGAAAAAATCCAACGAAAACCGGCAGCAGGCAAGAATATGAGTACAAGGTGTGGCAACTTAAATAAGTCGAAATAGTCAGGCCGGACCATATACCTTCTCAAGTATGTGTGACAATGTCGACTGTATAAGGGCAAAGACACAAGATATTCCAACATGTCGCTTTCTTCGGAGCGAGTTCTACGAAGTCCCTAACGCAATATTATTTAAGCCCACAAAATTCAAAATGGCTTTGTGGGAAGGAGGACCACATATGATTCACAGTTTACGGATAATGATGGAAGCATTGCGAAAATGATCTCCATATTTCTTGATCGACTTGGATAAAGCATTCGATGGAGATCTAACATAAGAGACGCTAACGTCTTAAAATGTATCCGAGACATGCTACCAAGGCAGCATTCATAGCCTGTCGCCTTTTGATGTCGTGCAAGACTTTCCATTAAAGCAACAAACTGACGACAAAATATCTGCACTGCTATTTCCCGAACTGAAAATTCGACTCCTGAGCTGTGTTTAGAAGGAATTATCGTGTTGAAGTATACAATATTTAAAATCTGTCGAGAACTATCAAGTAATTGTGCAACGTACATACCACAAAAATAATTTAGTCTCTTAACTACTAAGCCCAAAAATCTTTCTTTCTCTCTGTCCCATTTTAAGTGTAGTAATACACAATTGAGTGTTGGGCTGAATTCCTTAATGCAGTATTGCCGCTGTACTGCAACGTTAAGCGTTTCGAAATGCAACATTACTGTAGTGATACAATGCATAATATTTCAAATCACAGTGTAAACACATGTACTTCGCAAACAAAGCAACCTTTGCATCACAAACAGATCTGATGCAATACTTTTGCCCAAAAAATATTACAGAATGGAGGCTACGCCGAGCTCGTAAGTAATTTTTCCTATTACGTTTTTTATTATTATGTATTATTTTATATTGTCGACTCATATTCATGATTTTATTAAATTAAAACAACAGCTGAGAATGTGTTCAAATGGCGTTTCAAAACGTCACAAATTTCAAAGCGTCATTGATGCATTGCAGTGGAAAGGTAGCGTCGCAATGCATAAGAAAGCACCACTTACTAATGATGCGCATTCTTTTGACGTTTAGGAATTCAGCCTTCTTCTTAAAAAAAAAAAAAAAAACGAATGCATGCGGTTGCAACGAAACGTGATCTAAAAACAACACGCATACACAGAAGTCTCCACATTAATAAACCGATAGTGGGCACAGCTCAGGCTGACCAAATAAGCTGTCCTCAAAGGAGGTCGTCGGAGAATCCCGCTCCAAAGAGCAATAAACGCTCAAGTTCCAATAAGGGGCCGAAAGAAAAATACTTGGATCGCCCAAATGCAAGGGCATCGCCCTTATTAACGAGGTGATCCGCATTATAGCATTCAATGTAATTGCACGCATTACGAATACATATTTCAATTTTAAATAAAAGAAACGCCCTCGGTTTTCACACGGTCCTTCAAACACAGTGAGTGATATTCTCAGCATACTCAGTCGGGTTATTCAGAATGTTTTACAACAGTCAGGTTGTTCTATTGGTTCTTAAATTAAGTGAAAAAAAAACCGCTCTTTATTTTATGTTACACATCTATGTAATCTATTAATTTAGAAAAAAAAAAAAAACAGAAACAGTTTTAAACAATGTTTGCTCCATCTTATCAAATAAAAATGTGTGCACGTTTATACTTGAAAGAAATTCATTATAGGGACATAGTATAGAGGAAAACAGAAGGATTAAAGTGATAGTTTGCTAATTTACAAAGAAAAACTCAGATGGAAACAATTTCCAATGTTTTTGTGTTTTTTTTTTTTATCTTTTTGTTTATATATATTTTGTCGATAGTCTAGATATATTTATTTATTTATTAATTAGTTTTCCTTAGTTTACATACTACAAACGATTGATGCATTGTTTTTCCCTTCTTTATAATTATTGGTTTATTTAATTTGTTTTGTATTTCCTTTTATTTGTTTGTTTAGAATTTATGTTTAAATAAGTGTGGTGTCTATTAATTTAAAATCGCCTTTTATAAAGGAGTGCAAGGAGAAAAAAACGTCTATACTGTTTTTTTTTTTTCTAATTTTATTTGTTTATTCTTGATTGGACGTTTATTTTCTCACTTGTATGCAGCGCGCTTGTATTGTTACTTCGTGTTTTCTTACTTTATGCTTTTTTTTGTAATAAAAAAAAAATTGATTTACTTGCTAAGTATAATTCGGTTTTCTATTCGTCAAGCTTTTGTGAAGGTCTTCTTCCCAACGAATTATGATTTTTTTTTTATCGATTTTATTTTTTCATAAAATAAAACAAATTTGAAAAAAAAGGGATAAAATGTGTAATAGAAGAATAATTTGCCGAGTTGTTTAAATGATTGAGTGACAAGAAGTTGTGGAAGTTCAGGAAATCGAGACCGAAAGAGAACTGGTGTGAAATTTAAAGAGCTGATGTTGACTTCTATTAACGCCACCATTGTTCATCTTTGTCGTCGTTCGAGTTGGTATTTTGGCCATTTTCCCGATCGCCTACATTTCCACTACGTAATTGTTGCTGGTGGAACTGTTGTTGCTGTTGCGGATCGTTTGGTGGCCTATACTTTACGTCATCGTTTTCATCTTCCGTTTTAATAGTCGGATAGTTCATGGCCGGTAGTGAATACGGCGGATAATCATCAATAGGTTCTTCTTTAATCTTAACAATGTCATCTCGGAAATCTGGTTTTCTTTCTTTTGTCTCACGGTCACGATCACGATCGTTACCTCGGTCACGATCACGTCTATCACGTTTCTTATCGGAACGATCACGTTCACGTTCACGTGATTTAGAACGCTTCTTCTTACGATCACGATCACGATCGCGATCTCGTTCTTTCTCCATATTCATATTAGGACCGCCAGCACCACCGCGTCTTTCAGCACGATCATCATATTCACGATCTCTACTTCCACCACGACCACGCTTCCTACGTTCCCTTGATCTGCTACGGTGTCGAGATCGTTCACGCTCGCGTCGATCCCTTGATCTTGATCGACGTCTAGCATCGAATCGTTGTTGTGGAGGACCACCACCTCCGCCGCCGCCGCCACCGCCACCACCACCACCACCTCCACCGCCGCCGCCACCAACAGGACCTCCACGTTCTGCAGCACGATCACGATCTTCACGCTCTCTTTCGAGACGATAACGTTCTCGTTCACGTTCGTTGTCCTCACGACCGGAATGCTTGATATTCACATCGGCACCACCACGTCGTGTACCACCTAGACCACCGCCCAGTCGTCGCGGTAACCATCCTTTAACTGTGCGTGCACGTTCCACATCAACTAAAACTCGTTTACCATCGATTTTCTTGCCGTCAGCGTGTTTATATGCAGAGTGCATATCACGCTCATGTTCATATTCAATGAACGCATAACCTCGAGGTTTTCCAGTTTCTGTATCCTGGATCATAATAATCTTTTTAATCGGTCCATATACTTCAAATTCACGACGTAATTTCGATTCAGAAGTGTCATAATTGATGCGAGCTACAAACAGCGTTTTAAATGGATCCTCTGTCGCCTCAGCTATTTGTTGTGGATCCCAAGTGGCGATTTCTCGTTCTAATTTATAAGCAACCTGTTGAAATGGAGAATTATAAAATTGATAATATTAGTATCGAAATTTAACGATACCTGAAATAATGGATGTGAGAACTGGTGAATGTATTTGGAAACCCCAACACTTTAGATTTGATTCTGAGGAAGGTCTCTTCTGGTCTTTTCACACAAGAAGTGCTAACTTAATTTTAAATTTACAATGTACATCAACAACCTACCACATATTCATTTGCAAGTTTTTTTTTTCCTTTTTGTTTTTTTGTTTGTTTGTATTGTTATTCAAACTTTTTGTCTACCATACCTACCTAATTCTAAGTTCATCTTTTTAAATAAATTAACTGGACATCCACTAGTTTGAAGACAGCGATGGATTCTTAGTATACAAAAATATCAAATTGCAACTGCATACCATTTAATATGTGTCGGAGGTAGTAACACTTGGTCTTACCATGGAAAATATACAGAAAACCTTGGGAAACACTTTTCAAAACTTACAAATGTTCAGACTTACAATGCGATAACCAAAACTAAGATGTTTTAAGACAATTATATTAAGAACATCATGACATACAGACCTTTGAAGCTTCAGTGGGTGTTCTGCTGAAATACAGAAGACTCTCACCAGTCAGCACGTAACATGAATAAATGCACTTTCAAAGTTTTACAGGTTTCTGAAATATGTTCAAAATCAGCCTAACAATTGAAGACTTGAACAACTTACTTGGGTTAGGCAAATATTTTTAACACAACGCTTTTATTACCTTTTACCTTTCAATTATGAAAAAAAAAAAATCCCTTGAAATACAATAATATTGCCATCCAGTAACACCCATTACCTACCAAATCTTCCAAAATTCCACTGTTTCATTTCTCGGAAATTAGATGCATTCGAAGCTACTTACTCAAAGAACAATGTTCTTTTGAAAGACGATCTTTTCGCCATATAAATTTGAAATTACAACTTACATTGGGATCCTTAATTCGTTGGACACTCACTGAACACGAAAATTTTATTTTTCTCGAAGTACGAGTATCTATGAACCTAATCAAAAAGATGTCAAAGTTCAAAATAAATGGCACTACGTCCTGATACTTACAAAACACATTACAATTATTCGTAAAAATGATTATTTTCTTTTTCGTTTTCTTTTTCTTTTTCTTGTTCTTGTTCGTTTGCCGTTGATACTTACAAGTCAGAAGAAGTTTTGCTTTTCAAAAAGATCAGCGAAGATATTAAATTTGATCGGAATCTTTTGTGACATGAAAGTAACTCCATTGGCCGACACACAATATAAGTTATTGAAAGAAAAATAATAAAAAAATTGAACCTATTACTTTGTGGATGTATTAATTTACCATTTTTACCTTTCTGTCTGGGTAGCAAGCATACCAATTAAGGTTTCCGAGAATGCTATCGTCTTGAAAATAAGTTGCCTTATAAAAAGCAAGAATAAACTTCATTCAATTACCGATGTAGTACCTCTCCTGAATCTACTTTTACTTACAATTCGCTTTTACCACATCGATTAGAAACAAAACACAGTCAAATGCATTTCATCCCATAGCTTACCCAAAAGTTAAATGTGTCCAAAAAGTGTCCACTCTCAAATTAAGAAACAACACAAGGGTTTCATTGAATTAAGGATTTCTTTTATTTTCTCAAGAAAAATAAATAAATAAACAAAAACGAGTTTCTTATGGAAATACACTAAGTTGTAGCCGTTAAAAATCCTTTGGAATCCTACCAAAACTTTGCCTACTTACATAGAGGTCTAGGTCTATTCGATCGTACATAGATACATTTGGTAAAGTGTATAAAATACTCAACTGAAAGTTGAGGCAAATATGGTAGTCTTTGAATAACATTTTCATTATGGTTCATACAAAAGAGAAGAGTAGTTTTAACTGATTATTAAAGCGGCTCCAAAAGCGGCTCCAAAAGCAAAAGTACACTAATCACTGCGTCTGCAAAACTACTTTACGAAATTGAAAGACATAATTCGTTTCTATAATAAATTCGAGAGAGAGAGTAATTGCTTGCCAACTGTGAGTTGGTTAGTTCTACTGAAAGCCGACTCGGCTTTGTAGCCCGGGAGGAGGCTCTTCGAAACAGTGAAAGAAACTTAGTAACCGAAGCGGCCACTGAATAGGCATCAGGCAGAGAGAGAGTGATAGGGCAAGAAGAGAAAACGCTATCAGTCAATGAAGTATAGAAAATGTTGGCTCAGCTATCAAAATGCTGAAGAACAAAGCCGCCGTCACCGACAGTCTGCCCAGTACATACCCGAAGACTGGGCTGTCAGTTCTACAGGTTTAGTAAGATGTTCGCGTATCCGTGGACATCTCTACGTAAATAAACCGATAAAGGAATTTGCTTTTGCCATATCCATGAAAGAAATGTTTGAAGAAAACGCGTCAATAATTTGGAGATCTCGAAGCTGGAAGCTGAGTATTCAATACCGTGTTCAACGATATCGACAATATTGAAATACAAAGTGTGAAATGAAGGAATCCAATTAAAAAACAAAAAAAAAAAAATCGATGAATAAGCTTAAGCACGGTTATTCGAATAATTCGAATGAGTAAGGCAGAAGACCCTCGAAAACACTTGAGAAAACGTGAATTTATGTGTTCAGCAGCTTGGATTCAGTAAGCGATGAATCAAGCAGTGTCGTCGATATTTCGTCGATATAGTCGTAGTCGTAGTAGTCGATGATTGGTTCCGTATTGTTTGGTTGAAACTTTGTGAACATTTTTTTAATGATAAAACTGTTTAATATTGCCGAAACTGGACTGGTAAAAGAGGTATAATGTCGCAGGAATGAATCATGAAGAGCTAATACCATTGAGACTTAGAAGGATAAGCTTCTTATTATTGAGGAATCGAAAAATCGACCGTTTTAAAAGACCTTACACCGCTCCCAGTATGGGCATAATTAAAGAGCCTGTAATGAACGGCATATTTAGAAAACATTGATAGAAAATTGACAAATCTAAAGGGTGAAATAGTGTTGCTGGTTGATGGCCATACTTCTAATATACCAAACTCCTGTTTGTGCCACCAAATAGAGCTGCAGTGAAAAGCAAATGATTCAGGGGATAATAAAATCTTTAAAACAGACCTAAGGGACTTAATATCTTGAAGATTATTCGTAACATTCACAATTAAAATGATCAATATCGACTGTTTATTAGATGTCATCATTCTGATTTGCAGAGTTTGAAGCATTATGCTGCACTTAGTCCTGGGTATCTGGTAATCTACGTTAAACAGAATTCGAAAAAGGAAAACAAGGTATTTGGCCTTTAAGTCACAGCATAATGAAACACATCCAGTTAATTGATAGTGCTCTGGTATATGAATCTTTAAGAATTTTGCATTTAGAAAAATGAAAAGGTGGACAGGGAAGAAAATAATCGGTTCTGGTTCTTCTTGAGAACATTTTGCACTACAACTAAAATCTTTAAACAAAGCAGTACATGTATTTCATTATAGAAAAAATCAAATATAAAAAACTTATTAGGTACGAGTATATGTAACGAACAAATTCCCCAGTTACTTCGTATTGGTTCTAATTGAATTCCACTGTATATATCCCCTTCTATTTCATTTTACGCACTTACAAAAATATTGTTGGTTAGGATTCACCCTGATCTATAGCACCTATTAAGAAAGGAAGTAGTGTGACCAACAAACATTCATTTAACGCCTACTTATATTTTGCATCTTCTCGCGCTTTTCCTAGCGTTTCATTCATAATAAAGGAAAAATGTTAAACAAACAAGAGGCAACGACGACTAAAAGTACCAAACAACTCCTCAAATCACTCATCGATGGGAACGTATAAGACTGCATATTCAGTAAGGATTTTTAAGGAGCATCCGGATTTTTATGCGCCCTGATGCTGCCAATAAAGACAGATTCACTGTGATCCTCCATTACGAAAATAAAGACTCAGAACTTGAACAGGCCACATAAAGCCGAACTACCAGCGGAGCCCGTAGACTCTTATAATGCACCAATACAGAAAGTGTGGTGAGATGGGCTGGGCAAAGGGAGGATGAAAACGCTGAAAACACTGCTATGTACAAAAGCAGCGTTTATTTTGGTGTGGATTTGTTGTAAACGGAAGAATAAGGCAAGAGGTCGTGAGCTTTCTGCACGTGAACAAATGTCTAGTAACAATTCGCATCAAGACCAAATTCATCAATATCAGCGCATGCCCTGCCTGAAGAAGAATTCGACGTTACCCAAGAATAATTCTACGAACAACATGACGTCAAAATTATTTCAGGTGATATCAACGTGAAAACATAAAAGGGTCTCCGCCGACCGAAGCCAAAAAACCCGTTTTGATAAGGAGTGCAAAGTGTATATATACCATAAGAACTATTTGGACGACAGCCGCTCATGCACTCAACGGTTTCTCCAGAGAAAATATAAAGAACATGAGAATCGAGTGGTTGAGGAAATAGAGACCAACCAAAAGGTTAAAATAAGGTGTCAAGCTAACATTACCTGAATAGAACACCTGTAGAGATAAGCAAATACTTTTAATACTAAAGTCACAGTCGCTGCTAGGGATATGGAAATACCACTTGTGCAGTCTATTAAACAGCGCGGACGACCAAAATTCCGCTGTCAGGCAGAACGGCCTATCCAACATGGGCAACGAAAAACAAGATTCCCGTTCATGCAACCAAGGGAATAAGCATTACAAAACTGTCGGATTGAAAAAAATATTTCCAATGATTGAGGTGCGTACTGCAATCGATGAGTGGTCAGACTGACTTCGCCATTGCTGGAAGGCAATTTCGAATGACACAATAAATAGAAAAAATAAGTTTTCAAAAATATTCATTCGTTTTCATTTTATTAGCCAAAAACAGTGTACCCAGGGATTTGCTAGTGCTAGGTATGTACAATATATAAAGGGTGCAGAAAGGTTTTCGGGACACCTGACCAGATCTGGGCATTATAAGGCAATTTTGGGCGAATAAATGCCATATATCGAGGTCGGATCAAACAACATGAAATTAAGAGTGTCCAGTGAAATAATTTCAAACTTAAAATTAAATAAAAAAATTAATATAGTTTGGACATACTAATTGTTATAAATTAGAGTTAACCAATGTGGATTTCATTTTTTAAGGACAATATCGCCAGAATGACGACCGTTTCTTTCAACCCAACTTGCAATACTCGTAAATATGCGTAGGGAAACCGTATGCGCAATGCTCGCTGTATGGTCTCAATAGTTCGGGGATTATTGGTGTAAGCATTCGACTTGAAGTATCTCCACAAAAACAAAGTCTCAACGTGTGATGACCGGCGACCGAGTATACACACTTCTTAAAAAAAAATTCCCTTCAACTCCTCCATTGAGACTCTAACGGTTGGGCGATTGGCAGTATCTTATTGAAATAGCCTCCTATTTCTGCTGCAGTTGCGGCAAAAGAAACCTGGTTAAGCAAATAAGTGCAAATTATACCTTCGGCAGTAATCGAATACCTCACTGTGGTTTTTTGGACAAAGAAATTGCGTTTTGACTAGATGACGGTCATTAGAGTTGTTTAGACACCAGTAACGTAGATTCAGTTTATTCGCATATCCATCGCTATGAGAATGTGCCATTGAACAGTCTGCCCAACCGTCCTTGCTCTTCGAAAACATTCCAGCATTCTTGCATAGATTTTGAGACTCTGTACGATTTACAAAATGTATGGGTGGAAGTTTAATTTCTTTCTAAAATATCATGCACTCTTGTTTTTTTTTATTTCCAGTAGATGCCGCGATCGACCTAATTGATTTTCACATTACGCGTAATTTCTCCTCAAATTTGAGCCACATGCTCTGATGTCCCAGCTGATGTTAACGGTCCCAGACGAGTTCTAGTCTAGTAGAAGTAGTAGAAATAAGTGCAAACGAACTTAAGTCCGGTAACGAATAAGAAAAGTAGAGGACACTGACGTCAGAAAAGGAATATACTGGACTAGAAATAGAAGACAAGAAATCAGTAAGAAAATAAGAAGAGTGCCGGAGCAAGAACTCCGCTCCTGGAGCACATCAGCATCTATTTTGTGGTCATCCGACTTCAAACCGTTCCAATTTTTATTTTATAATTTGGTGTGAGATCAGTTATATGTCTCGAGTAAATAGACATATAATCGAAACATCTTTTGTTTTTATTCGACCTCGCAAGATTGATATATCGGGTTTTCCGTTTAGGACTATACATTTTTGTTTTTGACTTCAATAACTCGATTGTTTAGCCCGCTGTTTGGCAAGTGGCACCGTACTGTTGAAACCACATCTCACCAATGTTAAGTGCACGCAAGTGCGACCAAGAATAACGTTCCAACATGTCCCGATAGCAATTTCCATTAATTGTAACGTGGCGGCCATCATCACCAACAAAAAAATACGGCAAGAAAAACACACCAAACAGTCAATTTTTGTGGATATACTTGAGTCTCATAAGGCATATGTGGTTTTGTAGCCGTTCAATAGCGCATATTTTGCTTGTTGACAAAGCCATTCAGCCGGAAATGCGCTTCATCGCTGAACATGATTTTGCGATGGTATTCCGAATCCACAGACAAATTTGAGAAAGTTCGACACTTCAAATGGTAATCTGGCTTTAGTTCTTGAGTGAATTTGATCTTATACGGCTGTAGGCCGAGATCCCCAATTCCTGCAAATGACGTGGAACGTCTTCATTGTTTTAGTCAATATTATTTCTTGTACTGTCTAACCGAGAATTGCACTATAATTGGACATGGTCAGCAAATACGTGTATATATAGAAGTTTGGCTGCAAAAAAAGAAAATTCAAAATCGTTCCTTAGCCTGTTAGCAAGTACCAAGACTTTCTAACCATGTTTTCATGACCTCGAGTACATATGTATGTGTAGGATCATCTCATTTTAATTTTAATCTAAAGTAAACTCTGAGGTTCGTAATGGAATGCAACATCTGATAAATGCGTACAAATAGTCATTTTTTTGATGAAATTTTTCGTCACGTTTTCGCACAATTGCGGCTGTATCTCGCGAATAACAGCTCTGATATTTTCCTTTAGCACATGGATCGTTGGTCGAGCATTGGCGTTGACCCTATCTCCATTTTGAGAAATCACACAAGCTGTATGGCATGTGGCGCCGTCCTACCGAAAATAAACGTCGCCCACGTTCATTGCATTAATTTCAAGCAAAAAAAAAATAGTCAGTCAGCACCGTTCACTAAAACAGTCGCATCAGCATCATTTTCGAAAAAATATGGCCCAATGACACCGCCAGCCCAAAAACTGCACCAAACTCACTCGTTGTAGATGGAAAGGTTATTTCACTAAGTCTCCTGGGTTTCCGGAGCCCCTGATGCGACGCACCCAAGCAAATGAAAATGAGCCTCATCGTTCAGAATAATTTTTTGTAAAAAATCATGGTCTAGTACCTTCATTTCCAGCACCCAATCAGGGAAAGTGCAGCTTTCTGCCTTGAATTCTCATGTCAACTGGACCTTATAAGCATGTAGGCCAAGATCTTTTGAAATGGACACTTCTGAGTTTTCAGTCACACTCTCAGCTACGGCAACGGTATTTTCAGCTGATCTTGCCGGACCAAGTGGGAGTCTTCACATCACCAACCTGTTCGAAACGTTCAAATTTATCGATTTATAATAATTCACTATAGTTTATAGCGCGAGAAGATGTTTGATGATGGCCAGAACAAGAACGAACTTTAGGAATCGTTTCCGCGATATTCTCACCGCCCTTGTAGTGAATTTTTACTATTTCACTACGTTGTGCGAGTGTGTATCGATCCATATTTAATAAGCTCCTAGTACTTACTTATCAAAAGTCATCACAATGATGGTTGAGCATTGACAGTTCAACAATGGTACGAAGTTTGAAATGACACCTCTTGTTGGATGACTCTCTATTGTATATATATGGGCGTTCGATTGTCTGCTAACACAAATTCGAATGTCATCTGTTAAGCGACTAAAATTAAAATTATGATAAAGGTCTCATACGTAGTGACGCTTTCTTCATCTGAAAGACCATTCAAAAGGACAACAGTACCAATATCCACGCTTAATATTGACGGAACAGATGCAGGAAAAACTGAAAATTTAAGATCCTGCCATGGTTTGCCATTTGCAAGCCTGCGCAATTGTTTCCCAAGATAGCGTGGAAGAAGGGTTATACCATTTAGTCCAGCGAATTTCTGAATGTTAAGATCTTTACAAAGTGCGCAGCAAACAGAATGGTATTTTTTAATTTAATTTTAAATGAGCGTTGTGACACAAGATCAGGCAGAATGTCACACTGTAGTATTGGTCGTTTGGAACTTCACACGTTAAAGAACGGCATTGAGTTTCGATCCACTTTCCACTGTTGGGTTGATCTTGTAAGAATGAAAAACAGCTATTTAACCTTGACTGCTCGAGTCGTACCACGAATTCATTCCAAACAGAGTATTATTGAGGAAACATAACCATTAGTTAAAAGTTTAAATTTCTACAAAATCTGTGAAGTCTTGTTTAGCCATACTGTTCTTTTAGGAATCTTTTTTCTAAGAATGTGATTTATGTACGGCAAATTATGACAGAGTGGTCTAATAAGCCTGCATGGTGCTTATCAGGGTGAAAGGTTAAAAGGCAAGGTTGTTGGCGGCATGACTATCATGGTGACTATTTACGAACAACCGCGCCAATCTCACATGTAGAATTCTATGTGTTTACATCCTTGGACCGCAAAAGAAAGAAGAAATCTTCTCTGTAAATTCAATGTATCAGGTTGTAACACAAGTATTGCCGGTTTTTTTCGGGGGTTATTTTCTAATTGCCATAAAATGCACAAAACCAATTCAATGCTGAAACCGTTATTGAAATTAGTATTTGGGATATATTGCTCATTCAGTCTGCAAATTTCGTTGTGTAAACATAAGTGTAAGCATTGTTACTTGAATTTCGAAATAGATGTATCGGAAGAACTTATTCGGCATTTTTCATTGCTTTTGATACGGAAAAACGAGAATGGAAGTGAAGCCACTAGAGAAATCCAAAATTCGCATGTCGGTGTTGGTTTGCAAAGTTTAGAAATGCCAATTTTGACCTAAAGAATGAAGTGCGTTTGGGTAGGCTAGAAGGCTCCTGAGGTCCACAGTTCAAAGGAATCCCACTGTTACGGTAAGGAAGCTCACAAGGGAACTCAATGTAAGCCATATGACCACCCGTCGACACCTAACAAATAAGCTAAAAGCCATAAAGTTTGAAAAATACAAAAATACACACCACTTATCGCAAAATAATCTTTAGTAAAGAATCGAAGATTGCGCTAGGCTTCTGTTGCGCCACAATTAAAGCCATTTTTGAACCCGATCGTTGCCGCAGATGAAAAATGAGTTCTTTACAATAAGTAGACCAGCACTACAATCCAGTTGTGACAGTACTACTGTCTGTATGATGCTGAGGGAATAAGCCCTTTTGAGCTGTTGCCTCCGTAACCAGACTATCACCGCCGGAGTCTACAGCCAACAGGTGTGCAGATTAAAATCGGCACCAGAGCAGAAACGACTAGGTCTAGTTAGTCGAAGGGATTTTCTATTCCATTAGGATAACGCTCGGCCTCATACAGCTAGGACCACCTGCACACGGTTTCAGGAGTTCGGTTGAGAAAAAATGGTTCAACCGCCTTATTCCAAATTTAACAACTTCAGATTTCCAATTGTTCTGAAGTCTGCAATACTTCCTTGATGGAAACAATTTTAGATCTCGGGATCTTCTCCAAGAGGCCATTGTCAAAGCCAAACAATTGAGTTGACTAAATTTTTGCGTGTGGTGCAAATTGATTAACACCAAATCGACATTCAAAAATCGCGCAATACTTATGTAACAACGTGATAGTAAGCCGAAAGGCAACGCGTATCTAAATTATCAACAACTGCAAAAGGAATAGTAAAAACCCGGCGTTTCTCAGAAGTGAATTAGCTAAGGATAACAAGAATCAGCGACCATAACATCAGTCTGGAACATATGGAATTCGAAATATTGACGCATTTGAGGTGCAACTCAGCTTAGAATGAAACACGTAACAAAATTCAAATCTAATGAAATGGCTTAATGGTGTGATTGTGCGGAATAAAATAAGCTACAAGAATCTCTGGGTCTCTGAATAGACTGACGTTGGCTTTATAAAATAAAAAAAATATCAAATGGAACAACATTGCCAAAAGCCACTATGCTAATCTTCCAACATGCTGTCGTCATAATAAAAGAAACAATAATGCCACTTGACGTCTTCAAACTGAATAGTAATGACGATTCTCCTTATAATTGTTTTTAGTGTTGTACAATTTAGAAACAACTCGCTACGCTAATGCTAACAGCGAACAGCACAACAATCAACCCACATCAAAACCGACTCGCATCAGATATATGTATGTACGTTCAGTCGACAAGAAGACATCTGTTGTTATGATTGAAAACGCCGACCCAAACTACCCTTACAATATGATGCGAATCTACATTCAGTCAATGACCTTTGAAATCAGGTTACGCGACAACTTGTGATCTTCAAAGCGGATATTTCTCGCACACTTCCACTACAAATTCTCGATATTCTCTCCGAAGGAACATAAAATAACAATGAGACTTCCCCAGAAAATCTAAAACTTAAAAATAAATACTCTTACATGTGTACATAGTATGTATATGTATGAAACCTCTAGGCACCAACTGCGCCAATTTCTACATAAACGAACCAAAGACTTTGCTCAATAGGAGATTCTGTTTCTAAATGTCTAGCTCCCACAATTTTTAAATTGATTCACCTAATTTTTATGACCATACCTGTTCAGCTTTCTCTCGACGACGCCTTTCCAAACGCTCCTGGCGAGTTTCCACACGTGTATGCGGCGGTGTATCTTTCGGATCTTCAAAATCACTCAAGAATTTCCCAACGCCCAGGTATCCACGAGATTTTTTTTCATGCGGCAATTTATCCACTGGTGGTAAATATGGAATTGGATCGCGAGCTGCGAATAGTGCTAAAAGATTTGGCGGCAAGTACTGTGTCATAATTATTGAATTTTTCCAACGTAGCCAACCTAGAAATTAAGAAAAAAACATGTTTTTAAACACTCCCCCAGACACGGTTAGATAATGCGACTTTGTTTACGTACCCTAAATATCCATAGAAAGTTTGTTAGTTCCACTTTATTATGTTCTACAAGAACTCCTTAATTATGGCAGAGCTGAAGATGAAAAATATTTTTCTTTTGCGATTTTTTCACTAAATATACTCGAACGAAACACAAAGCCAACTTCGTAGATGAAAATGTCGGCTTTTGACAGATGGCTTGATTTTTGGTGGAGTTTTTTGAACGAACCAAAGAGAAAATTAAGACGAAAATGTAATAGTTTCGTTGAGTGTTGTGTTGCTTTTGTAATTACCGGGCGATGTCCACAGAGTAGGTAAAAACACTGTTCAAAGCAATAAAGGGTGCGATTTATGTTTGAAGATGACTAAATTTGTTTTGACAGTTTGTATGTTGTGAATGAGTGTTTTATTTTATAAGTATGATCATATCCAGCAAAACCAGAACTTAAATTTAAGAATCTTATTAAATAAGAATGATTAAGTTATTATTTCTAAAAAAAGTATGCAAATCGCAAATTATTCTTGATTTACTGGGTTCGCAAGAAAGCAATTTTGGTTTTTTCAAGAAGATTGCCATGTATTTGTTGATTCTTGCTATTGTCAATGTTATATTTATTTTTCTTTTAACATTTAATAGATATCACAATAAGGTCACTTTGGAAGGAAATTGAGCTCATTTTATTTACATCTGTAAATACAGTATCAATTTTAACGTGGAGTGCTTCTTTATATCCGTAAAGGCAGGAAAGCCACTGAAGTTAACAAAGAGATATGTGAAATTTATGGTGTTAACTGCGTAAGAGAACGCAAGTGCCATAATTGGTTTAAGAAATTCTGTTGCGGAGATGTCTTTGCGCTGCGGGTCAGCATTATTTTCTGCTCATGGGATTTGCGTTAAGTTCGTTTTCTCATAACATATAGTTCAGGGACTAGTGCTTATAATAGCGCACAATACCTTTTAATTGTGTAAATTTCTTTCATCGTGCAACAAAATGATATTTTTCTAAAACTGTAGCATCAAAGGAATTTTGCTGAAACGAGTCTTCTAAGATGAACAGACCACTTTTTTTTACATTTTTTATTAGGAGCAACGGATCGACGGATTCTATAGGCCGGAGCCTTAATGAAACTGAAGGAAGCAATCAAAGAAAAATGGCCGGATTTTTCGAAGATAATGAAGGGAAGGTGTAACCGTAGCATGTTTGACAACTTATTATGGTCCGAATTGGTTGGAATGGTCGTGAAGAGCATTTGGTTCCAACAAGGAGATGCTACATGACATACATCACACCAAACAATCAACTTTTGAATAGACTAGAGTAGACTAGACTAAAATCGCAAAATTTCGTGAAATAGGCCCGCGAGTTGGTCTGCAAGACCGTGTGATTTAACGTCTTGTTACTTCTTTCATTGGAGTTTTCTGTATGTATGCATCCATCACAAGAAATCTGTCAAAAAGTAATGCAATATTTCAATCATCGTTTGATTAATATAAAGTAGGTATGGATATCCGAAATCAAACTTTCAAACTAAAAGAACCTTACAGCCCATACCATACAAAATATGTGTTATTTTTTCATTTAAAATACGGACGCGCTTCATGATTCACTCCTTACATTCATCCATTGTAATATCCGCAGCATTCAATTAATCAATAATAACCGATAAAACCTCAAAATATGTAGTTGCCATGGCTCTATTCTGAATTGTTTGTAGACTAGCAAACTCATCGTTACCACAAAGAAACAAGATTGTAGCGCAGTATTCAAAATATAATATTGTAGGTATGTATCGAGCTCAGCACTGACATTCAGGAAGCCTTTTCTGGTAGCATAGTCCTGGCAGAAAACGCATCATCATCGCTTTCTCCTTCTTTAAGTTTATTTTACACATCGGCGTAATCTCTGAGTCCAAATTGAGTTCTACGTAGCAAGTAAAGAGTGCTCCTATGAGCATTTTACCGCAAATGTGGGCGGATATTGCATAAATAGATTAGAAGTGGCAGACAAGAGGTCATTTAATGAAAATTTAAAAAAAAGCGTAGGAAACAATATTTCCCTTTAAATATGATTAAGCATCTTGATCGCCCTGTGTTTTAAACACCCTGTAAACCCAATTTCTTGTAGTAGATTGCTTCAATTTCCCTTGCGAACTCTGAAAATAAAAAAAAAAATGTAATTCATTTCGAAAAGCTATTTTCTAAATTTTAATTTGTACCAACTAGAAATTGCCTTCCCCAAAACACCCCAACCGAAAGCGGATGCATTCGCGACCACGACAAATCTAATTCTAGACAGTTGCCATATCTGCTTTGCGAATGGGCGCCTGATAACAGTTTGCTGGCTAATTGATATTTACAACGCAACTTTCTCGACTTTTATCGTTTCAGTTCGCTCTTGTGCATTAAATAGTGAAGTTCTATCTGCGTAGTAAATAAAGAAGAACAAAGAGAAAATGTCCACCTACCAAATGGGGCCAGATACTCATGCAGTACCAATGGGGCTATTCCGTGATAATCGAAATCGAGTTGTGTCCGCACTGCGTGACAATCCTCAAGTGGGCAAGAAGGCGTTCATCCTCCTAGAAGGTGGCAAAGATGTGAGCTTCAACGATACTGATGTCGACTATCTGTTCCGTCAAGAATCGTTCTTCCAATACATGTTTGGAGTAAAGGAACCCAGTTGTTATGGTGTTGTAGATGTTTCTACCGGTCAGTCTACTCTCTTTGTACCACGACTTCCACAAGAATACGCCGTTTGGATGGGTCATCTGCACACTTTGGAAGAATTCAAATCAATGTACGAACCCGATCAAGTGCTGTACTGCGACCAGCTGGATGAGTTCTTTAGTAAAGCGAATCCAGCTTTGATTCTTACATTGAGTGGAATAAATACTGATAGTGGACTGTCGGCTAAGCCCGCATCGTTTCCTGGAATCGAGAAATACACACAAGACTGTGATATTTTGCATCCAATCATCTCGGAATGTCGTGTTATAAAGTCGGCCGAAGAAATCGAAGTCCTCCGCTACGTGGCTAAGGTTTCATCTGATGCTCACAACAAGGTAATGTTGAAGATCAAGCCGGGGATGACTGAGTACCAGGGAGAAAGTGAGTTCTTGCATCATTCCTACTCGGTGGGGGGATGCCGTCACACATCATATACTTGCATCTGTGGAACAGGCATAAATTCATCCGTACTTCACTATGGACATGCTGCAGCTCCAAATAGCCGTGTGATACGGGACGGAGACATGTGCCTGTTCGATATGGGTGCAAACTACTGCGGATATGCAGCCGATATCACTTGCAGTTTCCCAGCGAATGGAAAATTCACAGATGATCAGAAGTTGATTTACAACGCAGTGCTGGATGCAAGAAACGCTGTTTTAGATGAGGCCCGCGAAGGAGTCTCATGGGTAGATATGCATAAATTAGCGAATCGAGTAATGTTACAGCGCTTGACCGAAGGTGGCATCTTGAAAGGTGATGTAGATGAAATGCTGACTGCTGGATTAAATGGAATCTTTCAGCCCCATGGCTTGGGCCATTTGATTGGTCTCGATGTACATGATGTAGGTGGATATCTTAAGGATCAACCACCGCGCCCAACTGAACCTGGAGTATCGAGATTGCGATTTGCCCGAATTTTGAAAGAGAACATGTATGTGACTGTGGAACCGGGGTGCTATTTCATCGAGTGTTTGATGGATAAAGCTTTAGCTGATCCTTCCATGAATAAGTTTATCAATGCGAAGGTGTTTGAACGTTTTAGAAACTTTGGTGGTGTACGCATCGAAGATGATGTTTGGATAAAGAAGGATGGATGTGAGAATTTTGCTATTGTGCCTAGGACTGTTGAGGAGATCGAAAAGTTTATGGGTGGTCGTTAGGAAAAGAGTTGTGCATTGTTTATGCTTATATTTTTTGTTATTGTTATCTTATGATCCAACTGTATTTGTTATCTACCTATATACAAAGAATTTATATTGAATACATATAAAGCAAAGCGATTATGTTTTTTTTTTTTCAATCAGATGTTCAACCAGACAAATTTCACTTTTACAAAGGAAAAGTGGAGTGAAAAGATGTTTCGAAATCAGCCAAATTGCAGGCGTGTAAGCTTTCTTTCTTAATTCCATTCGCACGTACATGTGTACTTCAATACAAAATTCATCTTAGTAACACAACGTACGTGCTTGTTTATTCCAAAATGTTATCAATAATCAAATCGATAGAAAAGACTCAGCAGTGCAATCGATAAGACCATCCAAGCTTTGGATTCCTATAAAGATAACGAGAGATTACAGTTTACTGCTGTAAATTATTGTTTATAAATCATTTTGTCATCTAGTAGTAGCTAACACGAAGTATTGAATTCAGTTCATGTCTAGAACTTGCGATAACACGTAGTAGAGTGTGATAATATCACTGACCACAACAAAACCGCGTTGCGGCTAAAGATTGTTTAACAAGTGGAACAGAATAACGTTTGCTCCACTTTATGTTCTACAAATAGATAGCAATAGCAGCGAACATATTATACACATTTATAGAGGGCCCCCGCTCAATTATCTTACGCAAAAGAACATCAAGAATGGCGACTGATGTACATTACATTGTCAGTAGATACAAGGGATCTTTAAGGGTCTTACTGGTAGCCGGACAGAGGCTTAAATCTGTACCATGGAATCAGGAGCCCCTGGAACTTCGGTTCCAGTCGGATTTGAACAGATAGGTCCCCTGAGCGCATCTTGGGCCCCATGCGTGAAAGGGAATCCCGTAAAATTAAGTCAATCAATGAAAGGTGTTCACGAAAAACGCATGAGACGTTTTCCACGCTTGGAAAAAAACCCTTAAATGGTAAGTTGGTGGTTATATTCAAGGTTTAACTACTAAAGAAACTACTGTCCAAAGCGCTAGTATTCATCTGCTCCATATGGTCAAGCTGTGTTAGTTCTTATCTTCGGAAACATTCTGGCTAGGTTCCCATGTCTCCATCAACTTGATGCGGCTCAAGTTGGGTGGAGGAAATTATTAGTTATTGTCGTCCATATTCGCCTAACAGCAGAACTGTTAACATCGTCGGCCTTATGCGGTCTGAAGAAATGTTCCATAGTCTGAGCATCAACTGCGTTTTCATTGTATTGTTTCCGTAATCGTCTTTGCAGGGTTATCTTCAAGGTAGTAGCTCTGTCGTGTTCCTTTCACCAAATGGCATAATTTGAAAGCGCATTTGTGCATCAACATCGTTCTGTGTACGCGATAACGCGCTTCTCATGCGTTTTCTTTTCATTTTGAGAAGCTGGTATTTATCCTGGCTTTTCTGCTTACAGAGCTTCCAACCACCTCTGGTCCATCCTTGATTCGCTTCATGTGCTTGCTTGTCGCTACAATTACGTAGCAAACCCTCCTCTCGCGTACAGTCAAAGTAACTCTGTATAAGGCTCTGAGCATCTCAAGTGAATGTGGAAACTATTGGTCGTTTGGAATCAAAAATACTACATGTTATCCCGACTACGTTGATGGCGAGTTGATGCGTAATTCTTTTTTAGGTGCTGTCCATCTGTGTAGATAAAGTCGCTAAATACCTTAAGGTTATAACTGTCTATTGTGACATTCTGTCCGATTCATCGATGTTGTGCGTCCATTCTTTTTGATCACATAGTTTGGTATCTGGGTATGCAAGTAGAGTTGGCTGTTGGCTAGGGAGTTTCGCGACATCAAAATTCTCGGCGAGATTGCTTTCTGCCCAATCAGATCAGTGTTGGAGGGATTTACAGAGATGGCTCCGTATAAATTACGTCTACAAATGCTATCATATGCAACTCGAAAATCGATAAAGAAATTGTGACTATCGTTCTGGACGTCTCGGGTTTTCTCTAGGACATGTAGTTTGAGTTTTTGATCACTTAGACGGCTTTTACACAGCGCATGAATTTGATGCGCATGTTTTGGTTATTTTCTTTTGAACTGTCATTCTGTGATGAGCGCATTTTTACACGAAGCCTTTTTCTCATTCTTTGATTTTTCATGTTATTTGACAGCTCTCTTTCATTTCATCTTTGGTGCTCAATGTTGAATGTTGGAAGCAAAATAAATTATAAAAGCAAAATTGGCATTTGCAGAACTAAACAATTTATTGGACTCTGCGGAATGATTATTCATTGCATAGATAACGACTACCGAAAATGAGCTCGTTTGTTAAATCTTTGGTCCATTTAAATCCATCCGCTATACTGAAATGTTGTGCTCGTAACAACAGCCAAAGAAGTAATAAAGCAAATGCGAAAAAGAAAGAAGAAGGAGAAAAGGAAATGTCAAAAACATGCAAAGCAAATCTTGCCCGCCGTGTATCGGGAAAATTTTTTTTGTTTCATTTTCCCTCTTATCCCTCTCTTTTGCTCTTATTTGAATCTCTCTAAACATGCGCTGTGTAAAAGCCGTCTTATGTACAAGGGCTTTTTGATGAGTACCCAGATTGGAAGATAGGTGGCGCTACTGAGCCAAAATAAGTTTGCCATAATTTAGTATAAACCTTTTTTAGCTCGCCTGTCAACATTTGGTGACAATCCGACGCTTAATTTTGTCGTGTATGGGACCCATTCACCTTCTCGTACAACCATTTACCATTGGTTCGCAGAGTTTTACCGTGGCCCCACATCGATTTTCGATGAACCGCGCCCAGGTGGCCCAAAAACGGTTACCATAAAGGAAACCGTGGACAAAATCCATGATTTCGTATTGGCGGACCGCCGAGTGAAAATTCGCGAATTGGCTGAGATAGCAGGCATCTCAACTGAACACGTTAGCAATATCCTGGACTAGATTTTGGGCATGATAAAGCTGTCCGCGGGATGGGTGCCCCGTTTGCTCACACCGGAGAACAAGCGCAATCGTAAGACCACTTCAAAGACGGTTCCCGACACGACGTCGCGTAGGCAATGCTTCGACAGTTCTACCAAAGATGCTTTCGTTTCCTCAAGTGGCGTTGAATGCATCTAAATTGCTCGTAGAACTCGTAGAAACATTCCTCGGTGACATCGTCTATTTCTTATGTGAAAGTATGATGGCGACATTAGCCTTGATGTGCATTATTACACAAGGTTTACTCACCTTTTGAATGCAGTCACCGCCCTGACTATTCCAGAAAATTCTTATTGACCGCTCCAACTGTTGACTCTACCGTTGACATAATCAAGCGAATTTGTTGGGGCAAAATTATTTCGTTTACACAATCAAAAACAAAAGCTCGTTCAGTAGAGATAGCCCAGTAGTGACTTCACTTGAGTAGGCTCGTTGTATCCCCATGAAAATTGGATTTGGCTAAAACCATCAAAGATCTTGCAGGACACGACTTACTCTAAAAAAACAACTCCCACATTTACTCATGTAAAATAATTTTATTCCAAATTATACATTAACGACAATATAAATTAAGTGTACGAATATTTTCTAAATAAATCCACTATCCCATCCAACCGACATTTAAAAGAACAACAAGAAAAAAACAAGCAGAGAAGGTACAAAGTTAGAGAAAGTGAAACCATTGGTCTAAAACTTCTGAGCATCTTTGATGGTGTACATGGACACATCTCCCGATACCATACTTAGACCAGCCAAACTATCGTCTGTATTTTTTGGCGTCGGTTCTACACCGCTCATTCTAACATCTCGCGGGAGCTTAGTTTTTCCCTCATGCCTAACCACAGCTGGAATCATCGAAGAGACCAAGTAGCGTTGGATCTTCGGTCCTCCGGGAATAGTGAATGGCGTGCGTTTATCCACAATCTAGAAAAATAAGAAATTTTGAAGATTAAATAGGAACAGGAAACACCTTGTTTGAAAGAATTGTCTTACATGTTTGTACTCAGATGAAATGTAAGCCTTCTTTGGCAAGCTGCTGACTTGATGGTTCGGTGAATCCACTTTTGTTAGACCTTTCCCCCAGTTTTGAGGTGAATTTCGGGTATCGTAATCCAGCTTCTTGAACGCCTTAGAAGTGGCCGGAGAAGTATTACAGTTGGCCTTAACAGTCGTCATTAACGGTGTGGTTGGGGTTTTGTTAATGTACGCTCCAATAGGACTGACAATATGCGCGTACTGCGAACTTTTAACTGACGAGACGAACTTGTTATGAATTGCGGGTGGCTTCAAACCACTGGGTTGTGGTTTCTTGAACAAATCCAATTTAGGAAATGGCTTAATGTCCAATGTGTGCTTCTTAATGGGTTTCGGTTTGCTGATGACCGTCTTCGGGGTTAGTGGAGAGGATAACATTGGCGACGGCGAACGATAGCGGTGTAGTTTATTTGCAGGACTTGCCGCTGTTGGTGTAAATTTAGCTGCCTCCATGTATTGCATTCCTCTATTCATCATGTATTCGACTTCCTCCATTGTATCGTTGAAGTGGAGTGACTTTTCATCTTCTTCTTCGACTTTTTCTGGTTTTACTGATTCAATCGTAAAGCTGAGGTTAAGGATTTCTCGTTCAGATTCAAGTTTTTCTATCTTTTCAAGGATTTTGCAGCCTTCGGACATTTCATCATCGGATAACTCAATGACCGAACTGGATTCTTCAAGATCTGTCGACTGTACGGACTCCTGTGACACCTTGGAAGGTTCTATTGAAATTTCTGGTTCATCTGAATCGTGTGGTTTTAATGAATCCTCTGGTTCAGTTGACTGTTGTTCAGATTCGGGTTCGATTTTGACATGACTTTCTGATGATTGCGGAGAATTGGTTGGGCCGACCGCATCGCCTCGGCATGGCGAAGTACTCGAATTTGGCTCGGCTTCTTCAGGCGATCTGATTGTAGTCTCCAAATCGATCAAGTGAAATGATTTTTCTTTATCATCGAAGAACTTTTGTCTGCTACAACGCTGTTGGAACAAGTCCATGGTGGTGGATATTCTGGCGTTTTCATTTTCACTCCCAGACACTGTGTCACTGGCAGTTTCATAGCATCCTGTAGTTTCACTCGAATAGCCAGTGCTTTTCATTGCGCTCTGGTAGCTGGTTGAACTTGTCTCAGATTCCGAAACATCTGAGGTTTCTTCGATTATCGTAGATGCCCTCATTAGACCAACCTTCTTAACAGGAGATATCGACTGCAAGGTCTCTGCGGTAAATGTGTTCTCCCAGAATTTCGATGGAGTTTCAATGTCGTCCAACTGTGTGATGTTGTTGAAATCTGGCTCCTTAAGACGCTTTTCAGTCTCTTCGACATTCAATTCATCTAACAGACGTTGTAAAGCAGCTGCCTCTTCATCCATCGTCAGTGATTTTCCATCTCTTCTTGGCTGCAATGTTGTCGACCCATCATTCAAGTACTTAAACAGTGTACTATCCGAATCGGTCATGGATTTCTCGCACATTTTCTCCAACGTCTCAAAGCTGGTGTTGGTTATTTCCATTACATTTCCACAGTCTGGAACCAACGTTGCATCAGCAAAAGCTAAACTTTTATTCTTTGTTGGAGTCTTGAGCACAAAGTCTTTATCGAAGTTTTCTTTATTTTGCTCTTCATCACGAGGTCGCGGCATTTTGCGACTGCTTCTTCTTGGTATCTTCTTCTCCTCGAGTAGCACTTGGAATTCCTCAGTTAAGTCTAGACTCGGGCGTTGTGAAACTTCTGGCACTGTTGACACTATAGCGGGTGGCTTTCTAAGGACGATACATAAATAGTCTTTCTTTAAGCAGAAGGAAAAAGCTTTCTAATTTTCAAAAACCTATAGAGTCTGGGTGAGTTGATTACAAGTGTGTTTACAAAATCATTCGCATGCTACTTAAGAATGACTAAATAATATATACGTGTGAAATACAATATAAATTCAATAAAGAAGTTCAAATTTACAAAACAAAAAAGAAAATTGGAAAAATTTCGAGCAAATTACGAAAGCATCTATTAGTTGATGTTGGATATGGATACTTTAATTTAAAAAATCAAAAAAAAAAATCAATTCTCTAAAATATTATAATTAAATATTTACCGTTCAGTGAACAGGAGATTTTTAAATTTCTTAATCCAAGCATCAGTTGCTTGAAATTTTTCCAAAGACATTTTCTTTTACCAATTTTATAATCAGTGGCTTAAGCCCGATAATTATGCTGTAATACCTTGTCTTTCTTTACGAATCGATAACTTCATAAATTGATTTACAACTGTGATTATTATTTTATTGAAAATACTGAACACTTTTTGAAAAAATCAGAGAAAACTGGGTTGGGTAAAAGTTAAAAACAAGCCGTACGTTAATGAAACTTTTGAAATTTTATTAGAAAAAGATTTTTTGCAGGTTAGCCAACGTGCAAACTGAAAAGGCGGACAAGTTCACTGGATGTGCACAGTGACTTATTGAAAATGAATGCATTCAGTTTAAATTAGTTTCGTCTTGCAAGCTTTTATAGTTTACTTGCTTACAAACATCGATGTCGCTTTTAGTGAATTGTGGTCCATGTCAACATAGGAAGATTAGCGGAGAGGTTTGCAAATGAGATTACTTACGTTATCACCTAAAGGTAAGAATGTACATATTCCTCGTAGCATTCTAGATATGACTCCGTAGTATCCACATGAGGAGCTCTAAGATTTCGTGGGTTAACGTTCAACGGAGTTTGAGAATCAATGTTAGCACTTTTGAACAGGTGTAGCTTGTACGCGCTATAGATGGTATGGAGTGACCAGAGCTGTGCCGCAATGACGTTCAGTTCATTCCCCGAGTTGGCATAAATGTGTAATTGCCTTAAAATCGCCTGGGAGAAAATCGTATTCAGGAACTTTGATATCTAAGATGACCCTGATGCGCATTAACATTTAATAAGACCAGTCGAAGTCTGTAGGCACATTACCTACACCAGCGTACGCACTTGTACCCGGGGCACTTCTTTTGCAAAACGAAGGAGTGATCCAAAGGCGAAAAGATATATTGAAAGTTATTAAGCCTGAGTCCGTTTCTAGACGTGTTTTTGTGTAGGCTTCATTTCCGATTGAGTTACCAAAGAGGTCGCCTTTTCCTATTTTAACTTTAAAATCGTTTTTGTTGATTTATTTAGAGTATTGCTCGTATGAACTCGTAAAAACATTGTTCGGTAGTATCCGTCCGTCTGATGTTGATATCATGGCGAATTTGGCCTTGATGCAGATTTTTATAATACCTTCACCCCTGACTCCACTTAAATAAAAGACTTTAAAGAGATGTTATTGATTTCATCAAATGTGCCCTACCATATATTAGGTGCGCAGCTAAGTTATTTTTTGATGAAAATGTAACTTTATTGTGAAAAAATGGTTACAAATGAATCATTCAAAGAATGGCCCATCGCTAGCTACAACTTTTTCCCATTTTTCTGGTAGCGCTCGAATACCGTTACGGTAAAAGTGTTCATCTTTTGGGGCTATCCACGAATCAAGCTATGTGCCATCGAACGGAACAAGTAATAATCGGGCAGCGCAATATATGGGGAATATGGCGGATGGGGTAGGACTTCCCATTTGAGTGTTTTCAGGTAGGTTTTAACGGGTTTGCCAACGTGAGGTCGAGCATTTCGTGCCTCTGATCGTATAGTGACCGTTTTTCGTGATGTGCTCGCCTCAATCGCATCAATTGAAGTCGATATCGTTCCCCATTGATGGTTTCGTTGGGTTTTAACAGTTCATAATAAATAACACCGACCTGGTCCTACCAAATACAAAAGATAACCTTCGCAACGTGAATATTCGGCCGAGCCGAAGACGTAGGAGCATGATCGGGCAGTCCCCAGGACTTTCTTCTCTTTGAGTTGGTGTAAAGAATCCATTTTTCGTCACCCGTCCCGATGCGATGAAGAAAACTCTTCCTTTTTAGCCGCTAGAGCAGTTGTTCACAGGCGAAAAAACGACGCTCAATGTCCCTTGGCTTCAAATCATAAGTAACCCAAGTTCTTTGTTTTTGAATTATTCCCAACGCATGCAATCGCTTGGAAATGGCTTGGCGGGTAACTCCTAATGCTGAAACAAGCTCTTCTTACGTTTGCCACGAATTTTCATCGAAAAATGCCTCCAATTCAGCGTCTTCGAAGGATTTTGGCCTTCCTTCACGTGGACGGACGTCAACGTCGAAATCACCGTCTTTGAAGCGACGGAACCAATCGCGGCACGTTGTTTCACTCCGTAAACTTTTAGGAGCTCTCGATGCGCTTCTTCGAATGAAAGAAGAAAATCAACACTTCCCGCAAATGACGATTACAATACTTGGTACAAAATCAGATATTTTCACACAACTAAAACTTTATGACACCAAACCAAAATCACTAATGTGTCAAAACGGTTTGTTTACTATATGTACAAGCTTGGTCCATGACGTTTTGAACATATCAAAATCGACCAGCACTTACTGCTGGAGTCATCTATTGAGAGCTTATGCGCACCTGATATAAATTAGTTAATATTTCCCAATAGAATAAGTTTAAATTGTAAATTGATTGTTCGATCATGAAATAGTGCGAAAACCACTAACGTAAATAAATAACAAATCGGCGCTCAAATAGGTGCTGCTTCTGTTCGCTGTAGCAGTCACAGGTACTCACTCTCATTATGCCCGGTCCATCCTAGAGCACTTTCAGAGTGTCAGTGGTTGCTTTGCTTTATCAGCCAGAGGGACAGGTCTTTTCTAAGACCTCTTGGGCATATAGGACCGGATACTCCGGAGCCAGTATTCAAGGGATTAAAAGAAATCATCTCCATTTCAGTACCCTGTGGCTCATAACAGAAATCTTTGCCTAATGCCACAACTGAATGCCACGTGAAATCTGATAAAACATTATAATGTAGCTGTTTCCTCCTCCTGAAAATTCGCGCTTTCAAGTCTGGCAAACCAATTCCGGTTGGACGTGGCCGGTACTCAGTGGCTCCCACGAGAAAATAAAATAATCCCAGTTTGCATACATAAATCTCAAGTATCTGTATTTTTTAATACAATACCCACCCTTAAATCTACTACAAAACTTTTCACAATTTGTTTTAGCCGCCAGATTCTCCTACCCTCGCTTTGCTTCTCTACTTCGTATCTATGCATCCAGACCAGATACGATAGTCCATATTACATAAACAAAATCTAATCTCTTCAATATAATTCACGATTTTATTTTTTACTTATTGATGAAATACAATTTTTCTTTTATTTTTTTATATATAAAATGAAATAACTTGGGCAACTAATATTCTATAGCATCCTTATAAAATTGACAAGCAAGAACTAGCAAATTCAACAATGACTCCGTGCATATTACAACAATGGATAAATTGCAATAGGAACCACTAGATGTTGCAGGGCGATTTTATTCTAAGAATTTCAATGAAATTCTTCTTTATCATTTGTGTTCGGGCTGGTGGATTGTAGTTCCCTTTCAAATAAATAATTGGCATAGGATTCCGCTTGCCGACGACGTCTTAACTCGAGTTCAGGTTTTATTAAACGATAGCCCAATATAACACAAGTAGTAATCCCTATCGCCTTTGCCAGCATGCCGGGTGAAGAGCTTTTAAAGTCTTTGAGAAATTGAGTGAAACTCATCTGAAATAGAAGAAACAATTATTAATCGATTGTTCAGATAAGAACGTATCCTTTCAGTTGGTACTTTGGGGTTGGTGCTGTTAAGTCTGTTTGAGGTGTTGGATTGCTTTCGCGTTTCCACTTTAGGAGCAGTGGTTGCCAAATGTAAACACCGCCTAGAAATCCAACTGCAGTTACTACCATTAACTGTGGTGTTGTGACTCCTCGTGGACGAGGTATTCGCATCGCAATTATACAATTTTTAAATGTTTAAAAAAAAGTTTCGCATGATTTTCTCGGAGAATCTTTTGAACTGTATTTCAGGCCATTCAATTGACATAACCGCAATTTTATTTTGACATTTCACGTAAGAGATTCCAACCAAAATATAGAAAACTTAACGAAAAGAAAGTAACAGATCTGCGATGACGAATCAGCATTTTTACTTTTGAATTTCAAAAAGAAACTTAGGGAGGAAGAAAAGAGAGATACTGATGTACATTGGTTTTAAATGTTTGCAAGTTATAACGACTAGGAATTATAGAGCTCAACAGGGCATTTCATAAACGAATTGTACGGCTTAGGAACGAATCGCGATATTTTAAAATACGTCCAAAAGTGAACTTGACAGGTGTTACGGTTAAAATGTTTAAGGGGCAGAATGCCACTGGCGATTTCTATGGAGCAATGCTAGTGGAAGTAGGGGTAAAATATAGGGAGAAGGGATAAAAATCGGTCGGACAGCAGCAATCAAAATTCAGATTTCTGAAGACTTGGAGAAAGAAATGGGGGAAAAAACGCACAAATGACAGGAAAAAGTTTTAAGATCCGGCACATGACGCATCTGCTAACTGCTTAAGGTGTTCATCGATTCCTACCATCACGCCAATGGTCTACGATCGCAGTTAGAAGTTATCAATCAATTTTTGCAGTATAGATAATGAATTCTGTATATGATTTTCAAGAACAATTCTTGGAGCAAGTAGACATTTACGCCTTTAGTTCAGCGTAGTAGGCGTAGGCAATGGGCAGTTTAGAAATAGACGTCGTAGTGACGGTTTTTCTTTCTCCAAGCTTTTTGCAAGATCATTGATAATTTTGCACTACGCATCTTTCATGATTCCCTTTTTAGATGATGAGTAAATCCACATCAACGTGATCATACTTCATTTTGAGTAGAGAAGTATGTCGGCTCTACATAATAGGTCACGGTAAAATGTACAAGAGTGGTGCAACGAAATAAGAACATTCGCGCTACGCGCAATCTTACAAAAATTACGAAGTACACTGCTAAAATCATTGGTTCATAAAATGCGCATTTTACAAGTCTAATGTGTATCTGTTCTTAGCGTACGACGTATGTCCTTTCAGTGTTCATTTAAGAACTTACAATACGGTAATGCACCCATTTTACAGTATACTTAGTATGATTGTGCAAACGTAACTGAACTCTGAACTACGCAAGTTGGAGCAAGTTAAGTTCACACGCTACCTCGATACAGGTATTTGGAGCTCACATCGTTTGGGAATTGATTGGTATCTAATCAGAATGTCAAAATAGAGATTGTGAAAGAGTCCTAGGAAATTGACACCAGTGCTCATACCTCAATAGTATGCGACTGGGTCTATAATTTGAAAAATTTAGCTTTACAGGTTGTAAACTGAGGTATGTCGTAGGAATACGGATGATTTTACTGCTGACAACCCCAGAAAACGAAAAGAAAAAGACTTTGATCTATACTTGCAGAATGCTCGGATTCTTGGCATACCACATGCAACATCTAAAAACAACTGGGAGTTGGTTCGAGTAAAAGAAAGATAAAAAAAATTCAAACATCTGCTTTGATGATTTTCTACAGAGTGAAGAAGCAGCAATGACTTGGTTGCACATTTATGGTCTGAAAAAACAGTCAACATGGCGCTTTGTGGTAAGATCTTGGAAGATGTTTCACACACAGTGCTGCGATAGTTTTTGTTTGATGTTCTTGTTGCGCAGTCCTATCAGTCACACGTTTTCAAAGCTGAAAAAAGCAGAATGCACCAGTGCAACAAAATTAAAAAAAAAAAGAAACAAAATATACCCTGTGGAACATGGAAGGTCCTGCGATTACCAAACAACTGAAGGCCCCTCAATAAACCACACAACTTTGATTATTCTTAAGGTGCATGTACATAAGACTACTTGGAAACATCACACATTTTGACAAGAAATCTTAAACGTTAGGCATATGAGTGAGCGTCATAACTAACATTAACTTTAGATTAGGAAAGACCGAAAACTTCTGGCGATACAGTTGCAGAACACAGCTCATAAACATGGGCTCGGGCTGATTAATATTGTGTTGAGTTGAAGCAACACCTCTTAGAAAACTGGCAGTTCCCCGATCAAAAACAGTCAGCCAGATATTTGACATTTAGATTCACGCACAAATCTGGACGTCCCAACTTTCCGAATTCCCAGCATTAATGGGGAATAGTGGTTTGTTGAAGTCAAGGAATGAATGCATAAAATCTGTGAGAAAATTTAACCTCGAACGGGTGCAATCGCAAGAGACTGCAAGGTCCTTCACTGATCGAGTCTCCCAAAACCTTTCGAAAAGGTCAATGCTCCTAGTAGCATTGGTAGCACCAGCAGCAACCCATCGGAGACGGCGTATCGGACCTTTTGGGGTTCACAAAATCATCAAACATAAATCCTATTCCTACTGACTGGCGCGAACACATGGTCTTGATCAAATCCGGGTAAAATGACCTTGGCTGGTTGTAGAGACCAATTTCTTCGAGATAAAGTTGAATAAATTTTTTGAAAAGATGTAACACAGATCTTGTTAATAAGGTCCGATTTCATCGACCAAGATGGCTGGGACATGTTGAGCAGATAAACATCAACTCCTCGGTCCGAATTGATCTCGGAGTCTAAGGTGGTGCGGAAAGAGACCTCAACCAACCTGGTATAAGAAATACAAGGGAAATACCTACTGAAAGTAATCCGCTTAATAGGAAAAACTGCTGGTTTAGGTTCAGATGTAGTCCGGACCGCAGCATCAATTTAAGTAAGCAGGCACATCTCCAGATAGAAGACCACAGACTAATGTAGTGTTACATAATAAGATAATGTTGTCCTGGTTGTTCATAAAATCAAGAAAGCCGTCCTTAAGGGAGTTAGAATAAATGCCAACCAGAGATCATCAATCAAGAGAATTAGTAACGCAATACTCAACAACGTAACGCATACCCAAAAGATATTAAATAAATTACCTGCTCCAACCGTAGTCGTTGCCAAGGTATTCCTGCGCTGCTCCAATTGTCGGAATTCCAATTCAGACGCTAATTTCATTTGTGCTGCCTTCACTGTAGCATTCGACGACGAAGAGGATGTAGAGCGACGACGGCCAATGACTCGACTAGCACCATATGATCCCTTTCGCTGACGTTGGAAAGGTTGCTGTTGTTGTTGTTGTTGTGGTTGTTGTTGTTTTTGATTCTTTGGCCCAGCCAAGGATTCATTACCGCGTCCACTGTAATTATTGTTCATTACAGAATTCTGCAGGTGTAAAATCTTCTGCAAGCCTAAGCTAGTTTGTTCTTCTAACTTTTTCTTCATCATGGCATTGTGAAGAATAGAATTTGCATGCGACTGCAATTCTTCTTGTGAGTAAGTGCGAGCATTAGTTCCACCAACGGTGCCAACTCCATTCGATTGATAAACACTATTGGTATTGGTGTTCCTCTTTTCAGCAGCACCTCTAGTCATTTGCTGTATAACAGCCAAGTTCTGCAATTGATTTGCAATTATCTGTTGCTGCTGGTGCTGATGTTGTTGCTGCTGATTGCTGTTGATTGCCATTTGCTGATGATATTGACCAGCTGCAGGGAATGTCAGTACTGCTGTGATAGCCTCACGATCAGCTTGTGTTAGATTTGGATTTGCCAATTGAACAATCAAACCGTGTTTGGAGATTTCACCACGTGCCAATGAAAGTAACAAAACTTGAGTCTCTGGACGACTGAGAATAGCGTTTAATTGCAGCTGAGCAAAGGCAGCCTGTTGTTGTTGCTTCTGTAATAATTGCTGTTGAAAATTTCGCTGCTTTATAAAGTTCGACAGATTATCGGTATTGAAGAGACTGAATCCGGTTTGATTTGGTTGTGGCTGTACCGGTTGCTGTTGTGAGGGAGAAGACATCGTCACACCAATGTTTTGTGGTTGATTGAGCTGGCTTAGCATTCTCTTGAAGCTCTCTGAATTATCGTCCAACTTTGGATTCGATAACTTAGCATCGTTTTGATGTTGTGGGTTCCAATATTTGGCTTCGATCTGGTCGACACTCGGTATTTCAGGGATGGTGAGTTTGTCATTTTTAGACGATGGAATATCTGTTCGCTTGAAGAAGTCAGTCAGCGACTGAGATGGATTATCGTTATAATTGAGTTTCTTAGTCTCTTCCTCTCTAGTTTTCGCATTGAAAAGTGGCATGAATTTGGATGCAGGTACTCTATTGCTGTGATTGTTGATATGCTCACCAACATGGCTACTATTGTGAGATTTGTTAATGCGAGTTGAAAACTCGTCAAATTGAAAGGCCAAGTGCTTCTTCTCCTTATGAATCTTATCACCTCCGCTACCAGTCGTTTTAGTATCTTCATGATTATTGTTCGCATCGGGTTTCTTCTTAGCATCCTCCATTTCCAAACGAATCTTCTGTTGATCAGATTCATCAAAGCCACATAACTCGATGGTGTCCAATCTTGAAGTTGGACCACAGCTAAACCACTCGGGTTCGTCGCTTTTATTATTGGTATTACTTGTACTGCTAGTATTAGCGCTGAATCGTTCTTCAGTGCTAGAATTGATGGAGTTCCTAGAACCGCCTGATTGAAATGAGGATTCCCCTATAACTGAGTTAATGACACGTTTGACATAGTTCGAGTTATCTTCCATGCCGTATTTCTTGGGGTGACGCTGTGGTTTTCCATTGTTAACAGCACATTTCGTGTTGAAAAACTCTGGCAAGTTGTCTTTATCGGGGTCCTCTTCCGGTATGTAATCCCAGTTGATGTCTCGATTTGTCAACCGGCCACTACCAATACGACGATGGTTGTTGTATTGATTGCTATCATTGTGATTGCTAAAGGAATGGGAATCGGGGTTTTTGAAATTGTCGTAACTCATCGTATTACTGCTGCCATTCGACGAATTTGTTTTACGCTTACAGAACAATGGCATAAGGTAGTTAGACGAATTTGAAGAACGATATTGTCTGCTTCTCTAGAATATCAAATTTATAAGAAAGAAAGGGTAAAGTCCTTCAGAACATAAACACAAAACGTGTGTACTTACATTTTCAGATTTTCCCAAATTTAATCGCCTAACATTGGAACTACTTAAGCATTCGGGCCTTACAATCACTATCATCTCATCACGGATATGCATCAAATCAGAACGTGAGTACTTTTTTCCATCAATAGTATCCTCCGATGGTGGTTTCTCTTGCTTCTTCACTACTTCAACATTTTTGCTATTTTTATTATTAGTGCTTACCAACTGGGTTGGTTCCTCTTTTACAGAACTCACAGTAGACGCGTCTCCTGTACCTAGCTCACAATTGACATTGTTACAACAGGTCGCCTGAACAGTATATGGCGTTGACGAACGCGCTGATAGAACTTGCAAACTCAAAACTTCATCTTCGTCCCTGTCCGTAACAGCAAACGATGGCAGAGGCACATCTGGTGGAGGCATTAAATCACTTTCTTCTATAGCTACTGGCTTCTTTGCTGTCGTTGTTGTTGCTTCAGCAGCTTCTGCTCCTACTTCAGTTGCCGAAGGTACCGCAATAGATTCAACTTTCAATGCGCTGTCGTCCATCTCTATACAGGATTCCATCTTGGTTTATTTTTTTTTCTGCTTATATAAAATATTAAACAATTATAATGTAAAAAAAAAAAACAATTTTTTTTTGGTTTGTAAAAAGTAAGCGATGCGGTTTTGTTGGGTGAATTAAAAAAAAATTACAGAAAAGACTTCACGAATTTGTACGGTATACGGGTGTGTTGGAAGCGAATGAGGACCGTTACTTGGTGTAACTTTTTTTGCAAGAAATTTTGATAACTGGACGAAAGAAGCCGGACCAGCGAACGGAAAAATTTGTTGAGTAAAAGGTGTTCAAAATTATTTCCAAGTGTGGTGAAATTCGGAAACACAGTGATGGGTGAAGGGGAATTAGAAATGTATTGTAGTACAATTTTATTTTACGTTATTTTATAAATTGAAAGTATTTCATGGTTTGGGAAACGTGGAAATTGATTAGGAGAAGAGAAGATTATTTTTTGAATTCCATCACAGCTGCGTTCTGTTACTTTACCTTGTCCCTGCAGAGTTGCAGATCTGAATCGACTGTGCGATCTGTAAGGAAGCAGGCCAAACTCATAGATAATCTCACCTATTGTAGATGTCAAACTCTACTAATACTGTTGCAAACCCTTAACTTTCGCACAGACACACTGTAAGTGACGACACTTTTGCATCCCTATAACTTTGTCAAAATTTTCTAGAACAAGAGGGATTTGCACGAGTGTGTGTAATGTGGATGACAGTTTTTTGTATAAAATGGGTAGGAAATTGCCATTGATGACAATTCACACGTATTCACAGACAGGGTCACACGGATAGGGGGCGATCAGTAGAAAACCGGTTTTGATTTTCCAATATCTGGAAAGTTTGACATCTAAGTTAGTTTATCTATGGCCAAACTTGACGTTCAAGTTATAGGAGAAAGCACTTTGGCCGATGACTGTCGCACTGTTTGGCTACTATATTATGGTCGGAGGCCTTCTCCCCAGAGGACTACTTTTCTCTGATGATAAATTTTATAATATTGACTAGGGAGGCGTTGCTAAGATGTGTTTTTTTTTTTACTGACATCTTTAAAGAATGATAACTTTTAAACCATGTTGCTATTTTTGGCAGTTCTTTGTAATTTATGTTCAATATTGATTGACAAATTATGACGAACCAGAACGCTTCTAACGCGACCACTATTAGCCGTGTTGTGGATCAATTTCATATCATATATAGTCTTCAGGTCGAAAATATGACTTGCGACCTGAGTTTACGGATTGGTTTCTTGAGCAATTTGAACCCTACCTCTATTTTTATCGAAATACTCGTATCGCGTTTACGGACGAGGCTCGCTTTTAACTAAACGTGTTTGTAAATAGGCACAATAGCCATTTCTGTGGAGAGAACAATCCAAAAGATACTAATGAGACTCAATTACACTTATAAATGTGCGCTGTGATGAGGCCGGAGCCAATTTACCGGGCTGTGATCACTGATTATTTCTTCAAAATTGGCCACCAAGATCTTGCGATGTGGCTCCATTTGATTACTTGTTATAATGATATGTAAAGTCCTTGAACTAAGCGAATATTTACCGTGTTATTGATAGATAGAGACTCAAAAGCCGATGAAGCCGTATCATTTCCAAACATGATGTCCAAACCATTCCTTATAATGAGAAAATATTTTTGCTTCTAGCTTAATTTCAACTGTCTATAGCTCTTAAAAAACGGCCTTTGGAATAGGACGTTCATAATGTTGTCGAGAAGAGTGCAAGTGAAGAGGAAATGAGTTAGAATGCAATGTCCGATGATGACATTGACGACTTGTACAGTTTTCAGTGGTGATGAGTCGTTTTAATATTTTCTGATCAAGGACTGGTAGTCCAAGCTGGACCACCTGGTAGTGAGTTTATTACTGCGTTGCATAGGGTAAGATGTTTGTAATGCGACATTGAAGAAAGAACAGTCTTCAGCTGAGTACTGTTTTCGCCATGGGAGTCTTTTCTGATGGGGGTAAGGTTATATACGGTTCAGCAAATTAGTTTAGAGGTACGTGGTAGTTCTTCACCGCTTTTGATCTGGTAGTTTTGTATTCTAAGGACTTCATCGTGTTTTAGCTGTCGAAATAGATATCAATAACGATCTTCTGTGTCGCCTTCATCGAAAGTTGTTCTCTGGCAAATAACTTCGACTTCGACTTTAAAAACTGCTAAAGCTGAAGCTGAATGTCAGGTTAGAGCAATTTTCTGGACCATTCCTTTCGTGGAGGTTTAGCTCGTCACTGCGACATGACTTTCACTAGTAACCTAATGAATAAGGCTGCTCTCAGAAGCAAATAAACTTATGCCAAGGCAAGTAGAAAGAAATATGAGAAAGACATACATCACGGAAAGAAGTGCTACCTGCATCAGAAAATGGGAAATATATAAGTGAAATATTTAAACTTACCAAATTTGAAAACAATTTATGAAAACCTAGCAATTGTCGGCTAAAAACACTTCAAACAACAACAGATGGAAAGTAAACCATAATAAATAATAAAACAAACTTGAAATTACTTAATTTTCAAAGTCCGAACAACAATCAGATATTAAAGAACATTAAAATAATCAGAAGGACATAACTATATCTTAACGGCTTAGAATAATGTTTTAGGTACATTGCCTGCGAAAAAAAAAATCATGTTCATATAAGCGGAGCTCGAAACAAGGATCAAATGAAGTCCATACTGTGGAAACTGGAGAAAAATAAGAAAAGAATCAGCATGGAAATGTTTTGGTGATTTATATATAAATTTTGGATTATACGAGATTATATTCCCTCCTGGAAATATCGTCTTGAAATAAGCAGTACAGACTAATTTATTTGAGTGGTATTTATACCAGGATAACCTTTAATATAGAAGGTGGAACAGTATTACAGAAGAGGAGTGCATTAGGTCGCCCTTGGGTTACTTAAAGGGTCATTTAGGACGACATGGACCCGCATAAAATAGTTATTGAATTTCTGATCGAAACATTGAGGTGTAACTAAGATCGTAACAGATATTCGTTCCCCTTTTCTTACCAAATACTACGTTGTTGAAAACAGTACTTCTCATTTCCTTCAGTTCACCAGTTGTTTGATCTTCATCAGTTGTAAAGGAATTATATTTTATTTTTAATATTCGATATTTATAGTTTTTGGGTTCAATAAATGTAAATTTATCTTATACTTCGATGCTTATGTGACAAAACTATTGATTTTGTTATTTTTTCAAGATTTACCAAAGATTAGGTTGACAGATGAACTATTGGGCGCAAAAGAAACTTTAAATCTAATCAGATCCTATAATTCATCAGTTGATATTATTCTGATAGGAGTGCTTATAGTTATTAAATTCGAATGCATGGAGAGTTTCCATTTAATCTGCAATGGATTGAGGATTAAGGTGCTTTAAAGTATCCAGCGATAATCTCATTTCAGCTACTTTGATATACTCGGAGCTCAGGGCATGTGAGAACTTGTCGGCATCTACCCAGGATTCCAAAAAAAAAATTGTGATGATGGGGAAGTTTGTAGTAAACAAATGATAGTGATCATTCCCATGTTCTGGACTATTGACATCTCCCAAGCTGTGAGTTGTGCCGTGAACTTTGTGTTGGTGTCTTTAGTAAACAAAAAATGGACAACGACCTTAGAATCATGCCCCTGAACAATTACGATCCTAAATCGCTACAAAGCGCATATCATCCAAAAAGTGGAAAAGAGGAATGAAAACCAGTGAAATTTGCTATAATACATTTGGTGGTATAGAGAAATCAAGAAGTCTTGAGATCCTGTCATCTGAGGTAAGGCTTACTAACAATCAGCTTCAAAGTTAAATACACCAACATAAGTCTGGTATGCTGTCACACCCCCACAGAGAAGAATGACGATTTTTCCCAAGATTGCTTCTACGAGCTCCTCAACCAGTTCGTTCTTAGTGATTTGAACGTCATATTAGGTAAAGCGCCACATCTTCGACGTCATATCCTGCATGACACGAGCTCTGAATATGAGCTGTGACTGGTGCGTTTGTGAAAATTTAATCAGAAGCGGCTAAGATGCATTTAATGGTAAATAAACGTAAAACAAAGAATTTGTTGTTGATAAGACGGGTTATCCAACACCAACGGTTAGGACAACAGGCAACTATAGCTTGGCTCAATTATGTACGACGTTTGAAGAACCCATAGATGTTCCCATACCCTACTACTTCTTTAGAAAGCATTTATCCCTCGGTTCGCCTCGCTATGGACTTCCCCAGTCACGCTCGTTCTGAAAAAAACCGAACTCATCGACTTTGCATAAATTAACATCGATTAAATGCGGTTACCATCGACGAAAGAGAACCTATTCTACGTATATAGGTTGTCATCGATCAACAGTTATCCTCACGCGTCTTCTTCTCAACCCTCGATATGACATAGGGTTGACGGCAATATGAATGGCACGTACTACCTTTTCATGAATGCGCCTAATATTTTCCAGCGAATTGTTTATAAAACTCTCGGTGATTTGATCAAAGTCATTCTATATATAGACTTTTTCATCATCTATCATACCACATCAAGTTTCTTCCGTCACAAGGCTCTTGGATGGCCGAAATATTTAAGGTAAGGAAATGACATGGTAGAGAGGATACATCAACCCATTTCCACAATTTCGTCAGCCGAAAATGTGCCTAATGAATGGAACCGCAGCATCGTTTCCCTGATCCAATAAAAATAAAACCCTCTAAGCTGCGGCAATTATAGAAGCATCAGTCTTATTGACATCGCGTGGAGGATCTTGTCTGGAGTATTGAGTGAAAGCCTGAAGCTATTTTTTAACAATCTGATTGGCCTTCAACTTTTGTTCAGGTAAGTCAACAAATGATCAAAGATTCACATTACGGCAGATTCTAGAGAAATCCCAAGAAGTCCAAATATGCAGCACCTCTTTATACATTTTTATAGAGACGAGGTATACAGAGAATGATGATGATGATGCTTGCTGTTTCGGAAATATCGAAAGTAATCTTAACGGGATCTTTGATATCAAAAAACGGTTTAGACAAGGTGATACTCTGTTATATGACTTTTTCAATATCATTCTTAGGAAAATTCTGCTAAACTGGCATAACTAGAGGCACAATTTTCTTGAAGTTCAACCAAATTGGAAAACGTAGAGGGAGGTAGTTGGTCAAGGACCGCTTCAACTGAAGATGTTTATTGGTTGAAGCCTAGGTTCACCCCGGACTGTAGCGCCATGACGATTAAATTTAAGTTTATTTCGAAAATTAATTTCAGTAACGAAAAAAGGCTTCTTTCGCAATCAGGAAATTTTGAATTGGTTGCAAAGCAAAGTGTACAGCAAGCAAATCATTATAAATGAGCTTTGGAATGGAGGATGAGACAGAATTTCTCATGTTTTTGTTAAGCGACCAACAATTTTTAGTATGTTTGGGACAATGGTGTTTTTTTGCTTCAGTTTTAGTTGGTACTGAAATTTTAAAACGCTTCAGAAGGGCGTTGCCGTCATTCTTGGTTCACTTGAGCTTTTTTCGGTTTTGATTTAATTTAGACCGGTACAGCTCTAGTCGTACCACGCATTTTCTTTTGGTTTGATACTCTTCATCCGATGAGGGATAAAGGATCTCATTAAGGTACAGCTCTAGTCGTACCACGAATTTTCTTTTGGTTTAATACTCTTCATCCGATGACGGATAAAGAATCTCATTCCAAAGAGAATAGTATGTGTTATCATATCAGCAGACCAATTAAAATTCCTAAAGAATATGTTAAGTCCGTTCCAATTGGCTTCCTCATATTGCTATACGGTTCTTTTAGCAATTCTTTCCCTAGCTGTGCGGCCAGTATACAACAAATTAGATGATATGACAGAGTGGTCCGACGAGCCTAGAAGGATTGCATATTGATTTTAAACTTATCAGGGCTAGAAGTTAAAAACAAGTCCAGGGTGTTGGCGGTATGACTATCAACTTCAGGTGGGGTGGTTAGGTAAGGTACATCAATACCGGTTTCACTAAATGCCAAAGCAGCTGGCCTGTATTTACAGATGTAGACGTACGGCGAATAGCGATTGCGTTTTAGCCCGCGTATATTTGCTATGTCCACTCTAAATTCCCGAGTCATTATAATAAACAAACACAAAAAAAGAGATCATGCTAATTTTTTGAAATAAAGTTTATCACAAGGTTCTCAGTTTCTTTTCAATTATTAATTGCAGGATATTCAACAATTTTTCCTGTCAAAAAAAGAAATGACATCAGAAACCACATACGTCATAAAACCCTCAAAAGGCTGTAGAAATAATAAGAGAAATTTTGAATTCTACTACAACCAATCTTTCGTAAAGTTCCAATTTACATCCCATTCAACGCACTACTTAGTCTGTTTCTCCTTCATTCCATCAATTTTCATAATCTGTCACAGTGGCTAGCGCCAAAAGAGACTCACAAAATGCAATAAGAAGACCCACCACAAAATGAAATGCACAAAAAGTGACAGCTTCACTCTCTTTTTGCCAATTTCACTACACCTCTCTCTTCGTTATCAAAAGGCGAATTTCAATCGAATTTGCCATCCACATCGTGCTGTGCTGTTTCCTACTCACTGTTCACTTCGCCGTGCCACTACCTCTATACTATACTATACTTTAAACTACGGCAAGTCGCTCTCTCCCACCAACTGGCCAAATTGCTTTTCTATTGTGCGAGTGCGAACGCGAAGTGAAGACGTAATTAATGTTACAAAATACAAGAGAGTAAAAAAAAATCTGTCTTTTTTTTTATTTCATTTTTTTTTACATAAGCATCAAACCGAAAAAAAATTTCAATTACAACAAATACCATTTATTCCTTTTTTTTACCAACAAACAAAACGTGATTAACAAAAATGTCAAAGAAAATCAAGTGAATGAGAAAAATTCAGCAACAAAAATTCCAATTTTCTGTGCAAAGCGCCAACAAATAGGGAATCGGAGTTTTTTTTTTTTCGTAATGTAAAAAAGGGCAACCAACAACAAAACTCGAAAAAAAAAATGTGAACCACAAATCCCAACAACAAACAAACGAAAAAAAAATTCCATTACACAGTAGAGAAGAAAAAATCAACTACAGAAAAAAAGAAAAAAAAATTTTACCTTTAAAAATTCTGACATCATATGTAATACAGTGGAGCGAAGAAAAAAAAAAGAAAAAAAAAATCATTTGAAGAAGTGAAAAAAAAAGTGCGAAAGTACCAGCAAAAGGGAGAGCAAAAAAAATACAACGAAGAGGAAGAGTGCCCCCAAAAGGGAACACAAGCGACGGAAAACCGAGTGCACAGAGAGAGAAAACAAAAACAATCTTTGAAACTAGGAAAATCTACGGGAAAATACGAAAATATAGAAAAAAAAAAAGATACGGCGAAAAATCAGAGTATAGATAAAACAGAGACAGACAGTGGCCTTATAACTAAGCTGTCAAAGGAAAATCCGCCGAAGAGGGAGGGAGAAAAAACGTGCTCCATTTTGGCTCTCTTCGCGTGAGGGAATTTTCAGTTTTCACGATTTCGACATTTTCCACCCAATTCGCTTTTGTCTTGTTTTCCTATATTGGCTGGTCCTCCTAGTGCATTCTTAATATTTAATTTCTCTCAATTTTTATTTTTTTTTTTTATTTCAAGAAAATCCCAAAATTAGTGATCAAAGAGGAGAGCGATAAACGGGTCGCAAAACGAAAGTGATTAACAACATAAATATTCAAAAGAAAATTCGTACAATGTAAAAAGTGTGACGTTGTTTTCTTTTTATCGTCGTGTCGTCTTCGTCGTCTATTCTTTTGTATTCGGTGTGTGTGTATGCGCGAAAAAGAAGTGAAAAATCGTAGCAAAACAAAAGACGTGCGTGCAGAGAAAAAAGAAACGATTTAAAAGGGAATTCCTGTTCAAAATAGGAAACGCAGACGAATTATAAATACAAATAAAAAGAATAAAATATGAATAATTGTGATAACACTGACGGCGGCAACAGCAGCAATATAAACAGCAACACCGACACGAGCACCAGCACCAGCGTCAGCGTCAGCAGCAGTAGCAGCAGCAGCGCCAGCGCCAGCGCCAACTTCATTGTCAGTAGCAGCAATTCAGAAGGTTTAACAACCACTCTAAACGTGTCATCCACTACTGCAACGAGTGAAGATATACTACATGCAACTTTTTATACTTCCAATTCCAATGAGAATCTGATAGATTCACAAGCCGAACAAGAACATGACACGACGAACAAATGCTGCAGCGAAACCGTCGCTGTTCCGGCTGTCTCTATAGCTGACGCCGAGGTCACCGCAGCAGCTACTGTTGTCACTGCTGTGTCCACAGTCAGTTATGCTGCTATAGCAGCAATGGACACAGTAACCGCAACAGCATTCATTAGCTCCTGCAGTCAACAACAGCAACTGCATCTAAACCAACAACAGCCGCCTCTAATGTCGCAAAACAAAGAAGACAAAACCGAGCACGAAAATGTAAATGAAAACCAAAATAGTTTGGCTGCAACAGCCAATGTAGCCAATGTTGGCAAATCAAATTGTGATACAAATTTTACTACAACAACACCAATTATTTGTGATAATGAATTGATAATTAAACAACCAACAGAATTAATCACAACATCTTCTGCAACAATGCCAATTGTAACAGCAACACCACCACCATCACCTACAGAAATTGATATATTAAGACCAATACCAATTGTAAAAGATACAGCTAAACCAATAGTCCCAGGAAATGAAGAATCACCAGAATCAACAGTCGTTACAACAGTCGTAGCACCAATGCGATTACCTGCTAATAGTATTGGTGTTCTACATGACCGCCATGGGGCTGCGGAAGTTGCCGCATCACCCCCTTCAATAGAAAACAAAGAAATAATGCTCGAGAATATTTCAATAACGTCGTCGTTTGCGCCGTCCCCGTCACTTCAATCATCAATGTCGACGGCTGTTAGCGGGAGTAATATCGGTATCGGTATCGGGATCGGCATCGGCATCGGCATAAATTGTACAACAAACCACCACAGCAATTCTGATAATTATAAAAGCCCAATGCTATTGCGAAAGAAGATTAACACTTTGCCGGCAACGTCAAGTGAACCGATTTTAATGAGAACGAACAGCAGTGACGTCGTCAGTGGTGGGTGCAGTAGCAGAAGCAACAGCAGTCACAAAGGGGAATCATCATTGAGTTCAGGGTTGTCACTATCAAACTCAGCAACTGCAGTTGTATCGAGACGTGTATCGTTTCCTAAAAGTGATGAAGCGCTTGTGACGGGTTACTTGGAACCGGCTAACCCATGGGAGCATGGTGAGTGGAGTTTGATTGTCTTGTTTTTTGTTTTCTCTCTCATTTCACTGTTTCCAGTTCTTGTTGTTTATTGAATTTATTTATTTCTGCGTAATTTCTATCTTCGGAATTGCGGGTTATGTAAGCAGCCTTCGTGTAGGATTTTCTACAAATGCTTATTTGCGGTTTGAAGTTGAAGATGGAGATGGAGAGTAGAAAACATCGCTCTTTTAATTGAGGAAAGACATAATTCATATTTGCTAAAGTGTAACCATCAACGGACTTAACAACTTGTGGCCTTCTTAGACTTTGAACTTATTTCCAACTCTCATATGCACACTTTTCCGATATTTGATCAATATATGTATGTATGTATAACCACGACTTACGTCAATAAATTATGCACAGACGAATAAGATTTGTAGGGATTCCGTGGCTAAACATAGCCCTAGCCCTCGCTGGTATATCTTTGTTTGTAATTCCATAAGTGACCTTAGAGTTGATAAAACGGTTTTAGACGTTCACGAAGAATATATTGCAGGCATATGAGTAATGCTGTTTTGACAAGATTCTGCTGAAATAGCCGCTATATGCCCACCAGTATTGAACTGATTGAATAAGTGACCAATGAGTGCCAAACCACGCAAAATGATTTTTTGTTATCGCAGAGCGGTCTTGAATCCCTCTTGTCCTCGAACTCCTCGTGCATCCTCGAATAACTACACAGTGCGATACACACATTACAAGACCCCAACGACCTCGTCTTTTTCGATCTTGGACTTCTGAAGGACAACTACAACAACTGAAGCCAAAAAATGTTGATTTACAAGTGTCAGCTTAAGGATGTGTTCAATACTTTATCCGAAATGAGGATGTACACAATTTATGACAAGACTATGCATAGTTTTTGGTATAGCACATTTCGATTACATTCTTTTCGTGTTCTTTCTTTTCATTAGATAGAAACCGGGGTTTTGTTTTCTTTATTTTCTGCTTGCTTTTAGAGCTCTTAAATCAAACGCTGACTTTGCTGACGGTTTCTGATGTAGGCGGGGTGGGCCTTCTAAAAAGGTTTAGGGATCTAAAGGAATCCGTCCTTGCATAGTGCAAAAAATAACAAGACGAACAATACAGTGAGTGGAGAGCCTAGCCTATTGTCAAATTCAAACATTTGGGCTATAAATTTGTTTACATTAAGGCGATCGCAACACAGTATATTTGATAGGCGGTCAGATGATTTGCACTTACGCTGAAATCGCCTGAAATAATTAAGTGTCTCCACATGGGCTCACCTGAAGTTCGTTAGCTTTATTTGGGTTACCAGCGTGTCGTCAATAAAGATATGAAAATACTTGAAGAAATTGTTTTCAAATAAATTCATTTCCTCATAAAGAGGTAGATAGAACGATATAAATTACCATAATCCCTCTATCGGGACTAATACTCATGCTCATTTCTGGTGCACACGACGTCTTTTGATAAAAATCATCTCGATCTCACCCGCAAAGTTGCCTCGCATTCTGTTTAAAGTCTTTGTTCAGCATTAAGAACAGCACCGCTGGTCCACATTCTATTTGAGCGATTCTTTAAAGAGAATACATTTTCGAGCGAATTAATTAAAGTCTATTCAAGTCCTTTGTGTATCCAATGACACGAATCACGGAACTCCAAACCCCTCCGTATTCAATGACTTTTTGTTTTTATTGAAGGCAGTAGAAGTTGCATGAAAGATGCAAGGAAAGTCGTAGGTTTTAGTGTATGTGACCTCGAATCCAAAGATGACCAAATTTTCTGCTCATTATTAATGGGGCTATTTTTCTTTGTTCTGTCGATACACAAAAATCGGGTGAAGAACCATTCCATTGTGTTCCTTTCATATTCTTTTCAATACAGAGTAAAACGCCTGCATAAGCATTCCACCTGATAATGGTTTAATTCTACGGCGTTGTGACCTAACCATTTCGTTGTTGTACAGCTTTTAGAGTTTGTAATGGCCGCTGTTATATCTTCTCCTCTAAAACCCATCAACACTATCGGGATCAAAAATCATTCTAAGAATCGTGGGTTCAAAACGACGCTTTGCTAACGTCCACACTTTGGCGCCACAGAGCAGAGCTGTGATGATAGGGGCCTTGTATAGAGTCTTCTCAGCCTTTATTACTCAATTCGCTTCTTAGGCCAAAGAAACAGCGATTTTCTAGTGTAGCTCTTCGATTAGTTCCTGAGTTGATAACGCAGTTTGGGAAGGCAAAATCCTTAACTCGTACCTCAAAGTTAAAACTGTCTATTGTAAGTTTCTGTCCGGGTTGTCGACATTGAGAGTCCCTTCTTGTTGACAGCATATATTATATCTAGTTTTGCTCTCATTCATGGCTACAGCGATTTTTGCTACCTCTGTTTCAATGCCTGCAAACGATGCTGCATTCTGTCAATGTTCCGCGGAATTTTGGAAAATTGTGTCTCTGGCTTTGACTAGCGAGAACTGATATGACGGCTCATCACCTTTTTTTTTGTAATCACAGAGAGTGATTGCTTTTGACATTAATGTTGTCTATAATTTTTCTGTTCAAATGACGAGTTTGGTAGGGATACATAAATTGCCAATTGTGGCTTTATCCAGCCTAATACCGTACTGAGAGGGGAAATCAGATCGTTGACAAATTATTTTAGGCGGTTTTTTAGCATCGATGCCACTGAGCTTCAGCACTTAATGCAGGCTATGAAGTCGTTGACGAGACCGGCTTGTTCCTTTGTGGTTATTGAGGTGAAAAAACCGTGTAAGCCTAAGTCCATGTCCAGACGTCGTGCCGTGTAGTCTATACTGGTTATAAAAGTGGGTATCGCCATGTCGACGCCGTGGAGTGGTGCCTATCCTAATAGGCACTGTGTATCTGTACTTTGTCAATGGAATGCGTGTGAGGACGCAGGTAGATTTAACGTTTAAGGCATGAGAAGACATTTTTTGAGACTTGTCGACCAAATTTTTCAGCGATCTCATGTTCCATGTTCCTATTCTAACCTGATACCTAGAGAGTGAATTTAAACTTTCGATTTTAAGGATTAGTTTGAAACTGATTAAAGAGTTCGTTAAAGCGTCCCAGTAAACACTGAAAAATCAATTCGTTCTATATATTTGTTTATTAGGATAAGTAGTAAGTATCACTAAGGGGAACAATTTTTTGCGTTTTAAGATTTACGAGTATCTCGGCTTCATCTCAGAGACTCCTCGAGGTGATGTTTTAAGTTTTGAAATTCGAATTTACCCCCAATATTTTCTGCCCTACTAAATACGCACAGAACTTAAGTGTTCTCTCAAATTTAGACATCACACCTCGGAATGTAAAGGCTATTTTTCTATTTAGTTCTGAGTGGCGTGCCAATTTGGAGAATAGAATTCAAAGGAATTACTGACATTGACCCTGCGTGATTGTTTGCGTATATTCTTGTCTTTTTATTATCCTTAATTGACCCAGAAGAAGTGATTTCATATTTCGCGCTTGTCCTCGTTAAATGCTTCCAATGCAATGTGTTCGTCGAGGACAGACAAATTAACAATGAGCTCAGATTTTATGACTTTTTCCATTCGCTGACCAGATTAGATCGGATTGTTGTTGTTCGTTGCGGGTATGGTTATGGCACTCATGGTATTTGATTTAATTCATTTAATCGATTTAATACGACAAGTGCACGGTGAAGGGCACGATGATGAATTGCAGGTGCAATTGTACCTTAGGATTTTTTTGTATCTAAGTGAGTGCTGTAGCCTTAACATTTCTTATTGCAAACACATGTGTATGTACATACGCGCTAATATATGCACCTTTGGGTGGTTCTTTTTGAAAATGTTGCTGTCTGAAAGACAGAAAACTGATTTAGAACTATTCCTAGGTAGCTGTTCATGGAAATGAATTTCAAACATCGCACTTGATTAAGGTACAAAATATACAATTTCTAACTTTGATTCACTGTTTGCAGAGAATAATAACCATGTCTTCGAATATTATACATGTACCTTACTGCATTATGAAAGACTACTGAACTCAGGAATCACAATAGATTAGGCTCCCCATATCCTGCCTGATCGAAGTCAGCAGATAACAAGAAGCTTGTCTCAGTATGAAAAGTTTCAGTTTGGATGTAAGGAGTTTGGATGTCGCGGGAAAATCCACCAATGAAAACCAATTATAAAACGCCAAAGAGGACTAGACCGCCCACTATAAGTCGTAACTATCTCTTCTCCGATGCTTCGCTTGGGAAGACTTACAATCACAAGAGTCTAAACGACTCTGAATGCAAACACAGCGGAGATTCTCCCCCTGGGGACTAAAAATGTTTAGGTCTTCAGCTCACTGAAGCTAACGCGAGCCATCTTCTGGATTCACAGGCAACTCAGAGAAATGGAGAATACCTAGAATGATTGACTCGACACTGAAAAGTGGAAAATTTATTCTCCATGTGAGAAAAAAATATGGATGTTGTTTGAAACCATTAAATCTAGGAATGACCCCCATCTGATTGTACCAACACTGAGTTGAAACGAAACATTCTCAGTATCATCCTGGGTCGCAACGAGTTCCTATCAATGGAACCGCAAGCGAGCTAAGTAATACCATCCTCAGTATCAGGAATCTGCTGCGTTTTTTTATGACTTCAAGTCACCTGGCACCGATAACATACATCCGTCCATGAAAACAATAAATATAGATCAGCAATATCTTCAGTGCTAGTCTGTCACTGACCTACCGTCAGAATAGCTTTTGTACTGACAAACCGACAAAGATGACTACTCTTCCGCTTCAGATCTAGGAGTCTGATTTTCTCCCTGCTGTGCATGAACATGGAGAGAATTGTTAAATTCGATGAGGGCAAAAATAGACCCTCTGTCTAAGATATTATATGTATTTTGAAGCACATGTAACGCTCTGAATAGTTTGAATGTCAACAATTCAATTCGAGACAGCTGCACTGTCTGTGGGATCATGCCTAGCGAATGTTTGCTCTAAAGCGCAGGCAGCCCCGTGAGCGTTGTGTCGATATTATCGTAACTAAGGTTGTTCTCTTCACGTGAACGAGGAAACAAATCGGCTTAACTCATCTAGTGGTGGCGTCACTAGTGCTGGGTCTTAAACTTTTTTGGAAGACATGTGTCGAAATCCTCCAAGTGTAATATGCGTCACTGCTGCTTTTACGGGACTCCAAAGAACAGTTTTTGTCAGCTGGATGGGGACTTTTTCTACTACGCCTGTTTCTGCTCTGTACTCACTGATGAATCTCAAAGCCATTTTCGGTTTAAAAAGAAGTTGTCTTTGGTACAACAAACACTGGAGTTTTGATGAATTTGCGCTCCGATTGTCTTTTGACTTTGTTCTTATGAACATGTCGCCTGATGTAATAATACGACAGCGAAAGTGTTGTACAAAACCGACTTACCCTGTGCTCAGGAATGGTTTGGGCCAGAATTTAAGTTAGGAAAGGCAACCGACCTAGAGTTCACTCCGAGTTATAAGGGAAGTATCGGTAAAGGAGGCGAAGTATGCGCATCTTGCTGAACCTTCTCACCACTTCCAAGCTAGTTTTAGAATGTAAGGCTGAAGTCACTGAGTCTCGTTTGGATCCCATGTCACAAATGGGATCATGGAAAATGAAATCGCCGATGAATTAGCTAATTTAGATTTGCCTGCAGCCTCGGTAAGGGCTTCCACATACAGTTGGGTTTCTATGAGCATAACTACAGAAGGCATGATCCTCCAGGTGTCCGACAAATCAAATGAACGCCTTACGACGTCTGTAAAAAGTCGGCAATTTTACAGCTGTTCCTCAGGAGACTGATTTTTTGCGCGCGTAACGGGCCACTGCGCTTTCACTATGCACCTTAGACTGCTAGGCATGACACAACATCCTGCGACGCTTGCTGTGCGAGTTAAGACGACACCACTGAGACGTTTCTCTGTGAATGCTCCGGCTGAGTTGGCATCAGGCTGCAGATACTTGGCGATGATGTGGGTGATGGTTGTATAATAATTTTGTTATCACTGAAGTGTTTACTCATATTTCTACGAATTCGTGAATAATTTCAGTAAATGGAACATACGAGGAGTACAATGGACTAGTTCTTTGTCTGAGTGCTCTTTTTTAATAGAAAAAAAAAAAGAGTGAAACTGCTATTGCGTTGTTCAAAAAGTCATTGCGGTTTTTTTTGCAACAGATGGTGTGGTCCGCGTTTGTTTGTATCTGAGCGTGACATACATATATGTCGAATAATATAGTTCAAATGGGCGAACAGATAGGAAGTCTGTCATGATCGGTGTTAGACATACTGCTAGTTAGTGGGCTTACTAGTATATCCTATTTTGTATCTGAAAAACCTATTGCTTGTGTAGAAGATTCAGCCGGCATAGCAATTAACCAACCATTCCTTCAACAAGTTACATGCTGGCTTTGTCTGTACAGAAGCTTATCAGGGCAAATTTAGCTCTTTTTAGACAAAATCGTCTGGAGTAAAGTCTGCTTTGAACTCAACAAAACTTTTCATGTTCAAGCTAAAAAAATACACCGGCAAACCTGTCAAACCAGTCATTATAGAATTTATCGGTTTAACTTTATCGGATCCATAAATTTATTGTGTATGATAATTGTGACCTCGAGATCAAGTTGTATTCGCCGGTCCGGAGTGATTGAACAAATCTTTCAGCTTTTGTAGACTATGATTTTGCTACATTTAGTTGTTGTCTAATTAACTCGTTCTCTTCTTGTGGCAATTCAGGTGGAATGATAAAGCCGCAACATTTCCGGCTAGGCAGAAATATTAAGCTTAATCCGATCGGTCATTCGACTTGAAGACATGCGCAAACTTTCAGATGGCATAATTAATAAGGTTTCACACAAAGTTAATAAATGCGCTCATATTAAGTGTGTTTTGTCGTGCGCTCTTGATTTAGGATATCTTAGTAACCACAACATTTAAATGGTCGACTTCGCTAAAATTGCTTTTACATACTTGTATGTCGTTCTTCTATGATCTTGTGTATCAAAACAATGTTGTAACGATTTTCGTAAGAACCAATTATGCAGTCGAATCAATTTATCCTCTCCTTTGTCACGATTCTTATTCAATTCAAACTAATTGCGAACAAACTTATTTGTAAAAGTTGGCACATGCGCCAAGGATTAAGTGACTCTATTCGTGTCTCTCTTATTAATTTGCGTTTCTGTCGGAAGTATTTCATCTCGTAATGACGTTCAACAGTTTGGCGAATTTATAACGCATCGTTACATTTCGACAAATTCATGTGACGGACATAATTGTTTGCCAAATTGCAACGAAGATGAAGGTGGCAATGATATGGTGGGTCTTTACCACGCCACTTTTTTCACACTTAATTTGCAATCTTTGCAATCGTTTTGCAACTAAAAATAAAACAAAAAAAAAAAAAGATATGAGAAAAGAACAAGAAGAAGTAGAAATTCTAGAAAATGAAGAATCTAAAAGAAATGCATTAAATCATTAGGATTTCCTTCGAGCAGAAGCAGAGAATTAATTAGAAAAGAGAAAATAAATTAGACAACGTAATGGGTTTTGCTAGAAAGTTGCACTTGTACATACGGATACATTACTCGCAGATGAGTATTATGAATTAATTTTTTTGTCCAATTGGGTAATGAATGAATCATTAGGAAAGGATTGAGTTGTACGTGACTGCAATGGGCAGTCGTTTGAATGATGCAATGGAAGAGCTGGTTTTCCATTGGTGATCATGATTAGTTGCGATCGTTTTTCACTCCTCTCGATTGTGCAATGTAAAAACAGTGGAGAGGAAATAGTAGAAACCTTACGGAAGGACATTAAATGATCTGTTGGTATGACATAATTATACTGAACGTTGGGATAGTCAGAATACCTTAATGGCGTTGCAAATCGAGACATACTCTTCATATACCCTTTAATTATGCAAAAAAGAGCGTCGAGAATTTTTCCACCCCAGGCATCAGCAGAGTGCATAGAACCATCTTAGAAATACTCGTTTATGAGATCTCACCCCAAAATGGAACTCCTCAGATTAATCGCATGCAGAAGATTTGTCCCTAGTAAGACTTGGGCTCAATAATTGAATCATATGCGATGGACTGGATATGGCAATTGATGAAGCCGTTTAATTCTCAGACCAACAGTATAGGTTTAGAAAAGATCGTTCCACAGTAGGTTAACTACAACTTTCGAAGCCTCTATTTGGGGCAAGGGATGGACGCAAAAGATGTCTTAAACTCTGCAAGCCAATGGGAAAAAGTTCCAGCGTATTTCCGGTGGAATACATGCCTTTCAGGTGTGCGTCAATCTTATCCTTGATAAGGGAATGAAGCAGTCAATAAAGCATTAGGCTTCAACCTCAATGACTCTGGATCAGTCTTGCAATGCTTCAACATATTACAAGATGACCTCTTTGATGGGTACCGGGTCATAAAGGTATTGTCGGAAGTGAAATAAACGACGAATTGGCTAGAAACGGCTCTGTAATATTCCGAATTCAGCAATTAGCTCAAGAATAGAGAGAGAACAAAACGTATATCCCATTGGGAGAACATCTCAGGGCTTCGTCAGGCTAAAAGAGTCATCATACCCTTCCACAACAAATCTAAAGAATCCCTACAATTTAAAAGGGATGATATCAGAAGACTGGTTGGATTTCTAACTGGGCACTGCCACCTACGATATCAACTACAGAAAATAGGTCACTGAATGTCGTCTGTGCATGGAAGACGACGAAACTGTGGAACACATTTTATGTGAATGCATGGCTCTAAGTGTCGTTTTTTATCAAAAGAATTGAGCCTCTCTTGGCTCCTTAGTACTGATCTTAGTAAGATTTTTTTTAGATCGCAGTGCCCCCGCAATTGGCGGAATAGGTCCTTAAACAAAGAATAAAAATGTGCAGCCTTATGCAAGACAAATACTACTGTCAAAGGTTATGCAATCCATCATAATGTGGGCGGCAACAATTTGGACCAAAGAAGTGACAATTACGTTTGTTACTGGAGTAAACTTCAGGAAATGACGTATGTGGTTTCGCGGATATGTTACCTGTAGATAAATTAGCTGATGAACTACAATGACCTGTATGATGCCAAAATCCCACAACCTCAAGCTTCAGTCAAAAATATCAACTTGGAAGGAAGACTGTGGAGAATGAGAGTATGAACCAATCTTGGAAATATGGACCGGTACGACAGAGAAGTACATTACTACTTCAGCCAGCTCCTTACCCAATATGGTTGCTTTCGAGCGTATCTAAACCGACTTGGTCTCAGTGTCCATGATTTGGTGAAACATTTACTCCACAGAATAATATACACCATGAATGACTCGAACTGCAACCGACTTCAGACTGCCAAACCGTTCATGACAGTGAGCTCAAATTTTGACACATGACAGATAATTTTATTATTTACAAGCCTTTTAAACGATTTGCGTCTCAGTTGTGTTGAAAAAGTTTTACCCGCAATGAAATTCAAACGTGATAGTGTGATTGCTTTATATTTGGCTGAAAAACCACAAGTAGCTATCGTTAGAGCCCTCCAGCACCTCAACGCGAATAAATCATTTGTGTCTCGAACCATAGCTCATTACCGTGATACTGGCAGCGTTGCAAAACGCCATGGAGGTGATCATAAAAAAACAGCAACATCGGCACAAATGGTTCGGAAAGTGAAGGCTCGAATTGAGCGAAATCCGCGTCGAAGTGGAAGAAAAATGGCTCGTGAGCTCAACATATCGTTGGAACGGATGCAACACATACTGAAAAATGAGCTTGGGCTCAAGCCACTGAAGTTCCAAAAAGCACACGATCTTACACCGCAACAGAAAAAAGTTAGAGTCGAAAGAACGAAGGAGTTGCTACGCTTGCGCGAAAGTGGTGAGTTGCCGAATTTGGTTTTTTCCGATGAGTCGCCATTTGTTATCGAGCAATATGTCAACAAACAAAATGACCGAGTTTACTTGCCAGAGAGCTCATTCGAAAATTTACACCTTCGGACGGCCACCAGAAAGCAGGCAGCACCGATGGTGATGGTTTGGGCCGCCATAACCGCCGATGGTCGCTCTCCGCTCGTGTTTTTGGACCGTGGCGTCAAAATTAATGCGATCGTATATCGTGAAACTGTCTTAGAGGCAGTATTGAAGCCTTGGGCAAACAATCATTTCGGTCGGAGACCGTGGACATTTCAACAATTCTCGGCACCGTCTCACAAAGCGCGCGTCAACAATGTTCCACACTTCATTTCTTCGACACAATGGATTGCAAATTCTCCGGATGCAAATCCGTTGGATTTCTCTGTCTGGGGTATTTTGAAGGCGAAGGTTGGCACTAAAAAATACCAAAGTTTGGACCACCTCAAACAAGCACTTCGCCGGGAATGGGCCAAAATACCGCAGAGCCACTTGCGTGCAGCGTGCGATGCTTTCTTCGGCTAGTCTCAAGGCCATTATTCGCGCCAAAGGTGGACATATTGAAAACTCCTGATACAATTTGAAAATTGATGTATTTTCCAACATTTTTTGTTTTGGCATAATAAAATTTATCAAAAAATAAAAAAATTATAGCATTTTAAAAAGTTGGAGTTCGAGTCATTCACCCTGTAGACCTTATCAGAACATCGAACCTAATACAGGATGCTGTGAAACACAAATCCGCATTGATTGCCATGGACTTTAATAACCGCGTTGTCGACTGTCTGGAACTTTCTCGTGTATTTTCATAGTATGCGACATCAGTTTCACTGGTCGGTGGTTGTTGCAATTTCTCGTGTCGCCTTTGCCTTTATACAGTGGAACAATAAAGTTCTCTCTCACAAAATCGCGAGATTTCCGATTCTCGCCCATACTTCGGCAAGTATGTCATCCAGGCCGATTATTTATTTAATCGAAATCGTTGGTTTCACAAAAATAAATGTGTGTTACGACTTTTTAATGACTAGATAACGTGCCAGGTAACCAGACGGATGGAATCGAAAAAAACTGCCCTCAATTACTCGCTTTCATTCTCACAGTTTGTCTCTTGGGAACTGAAACCATACAATAAACGATCGTATCTGATATTTTTCTCCAGTTCCTGCTTGTCCTCGTTTTCCTCATTCTTCTGTTGGGCCTTTGCCTTGAGCTTCTGCTTCCTGTTAGTTCGCTTCACCTTCTTCCCTTTCTCTAACATTTACTTGCTTTTGACTTCAATTTTCTTCATCTTCTCCTCGACCTTCTTTAGAATGAAGCTCCGATCGTCGATGATCTTATGTGGCCGTACGGTACGCCACGTGTCATCGATGTGAGCGACTTGTCGCGAGGTCATGGATGGCATGTCGGTCGGTATCTCTCGGAGAAGACCATGCCAAGTGACGCTGGTTTTGCTGGAAGCATCTTTGTTTCCACCATAAAGAATCAGTTTGTCGTGGAAATTGCCCGGTGTGACTTTGGTCAGCAATCTTAAGAAGTCATCAAACTACCCGGGGAGACGAGGCATCTTCACGTTGTAGTGTCGCTCTAGCTCTTGTTCTATGTCTTCAAGGGACAGGTTCTCGCTATGCGACAGTCTTAAATGTGCGGGCTCGGATTCTCGGATGTGTTGTTGTGTATGGCAATCTAGAAAATCGCTGCTGAAACCATTTTCTCAAGAGGCTAGCCTTGTTTTGGACTTCACAGCCAAATTCAGTTTTGAATTTCAGTTTGACAGAGTTGAAGACTTGTCGGCCCCGTTGGGCAGCTCTGAAACCCTATCTTACGAGTATCTATGTGAGGATGTAAACCTGTTCCTCTTGGTCCTCACTTCGGAGGTACCATCTGACTACACTACAACTTCGGTCGACTTGCTACTTATAACACGAGGAACCCGAACGTCGAACGCCTACAAGCAGTACACTCCACTGAAAGCAGTTGTTTTGATATCCACGGGGTTTTTGTTCTGATTCAGTGCCAGGAACATTTCGGCGCATCTGTTGACCAGTATTTCGGGATGGGAGACTTTCGTTTATGAGATCTGTACGGATCTGTACGATAACTTCGTTGGGAATGTCAATGTACTCACCAGCACAGAGAACGAATATCAGAGCGTCAATTGAGATTCGGAATCACCTCCACAGTGTCTCCTTTATAGTACGCCTCCAGATATGTTTCAATGTTCGTCTACATCTTGGAGAGATCTTCTTGGATGTCCGAAAATTGCGAAGGCTCATTTTTCGACACCAACTTCACGTCAGGCACGATTCCAGACATATCACAGCTATCACACAATCAAGGCATAGGAAGACCAGTGTGAACCTGAACGATTCCATTCGTGTGCTTTTATGTGTCAGTCTCTCTGACTCATTTTTCTAAACGTTTTTGTAGTGATCCACCAACATCAATTCGGGTGCGTAGATCTTCTCATAGTTTGTGCCGTTGTACTGGAAGAGGAACTTTTCCTTTTCTATCTATTTTTTGGATAAAATTAATTCAAAGTTGCTGCAGCTAATGAGGGTAGATTTGTTTTTGAGCACTTGAAAGAAGGCCACACAAGTCTGAGGTTCCTTACAACTTTTGAATAGATCGGGCTTGCAATTCTGTGTTTGATCAAAGGTTCGTTCGGTAACTTGTTGCGTGGGTCATTCACTTTTTGCTTGGTGAAATCATTGTCCAGGAACGATTCGCTGTCTATTAAGATCGAACCGATTTCGTTGAGAGAACAAAAGAGCGTGTCATCAGGTTTGTCAGGTTTGTTTTGGGATGGATTTGAATTTCATTTTTGTCTCATCAAACAGAGATGTGAAGACGGCTTTTGAAACACCGAACAGATTTTTTGCAATATTTTTACATTTTTCACCGAAGTTGTTACACAAAACCTGGGCCAAAATATTGGGTCTATAACTTATTCGTGAGGTTTGCTAAGAGATGGCGTAACTTGTATTATTCCATTTAAACATGGGTTGGTAAGCTGCTGTCATTGTACGTCATTTCAGTATATGTCATTCATTTGAAGCGTAAACAACAATATTTTTTTTTCACTCAAATATGTCGAACTTTGTGCCTGAAAAAGTGTTTTTGCGGGGAGTTCTTCTTCATTACTTTAATATGAAGAAAACTGATGCCGAAAGCCACCGTATTTTGGTGGAAGCTTATGGTGAACATGCGCTAGCTGAGCGAACGTGTCAAAAGTGGTTTGCACGATTTAAAAGTGGTGATTTTGGCTTGGAAGACGATGAACGTCCTGGGCAGCCAAAAAAGTTTGAAGATGAAGAACTGGAAGCATTACTCTATGAAGATTGTTGCCAAACACAAGAAGAGCTTGCAGAATCTTTGGGTGTCACTCAAGCAGCCATTTCAAAACGTTTAAAAGCAGCTGGATATATTCAAAAGCAAGGAAATTGGGTTCCACATGAACTCAAGCCGAGAGACGTCGAAAGTCGGTTTTGCATGTCCGAAATGCTGCTGGAACGCCACAAAAGAAAGTCATTTTTGCATCGGATTGTTACTGGTGATGAAAAATGGATCCATTACGACAACCCCAAGCGCAAAAAATCATATGTGAAACCCGGCCAACCAGCCAAGGTAATGCTCTGCATTAGGTGGGATCAGATGGGTGTGCTGTATTATGAGCTGCTAAAACCGGTTGAAACCATCAATGGACAACGCTACCGAACACAATTAATCCGTTTGAAGAGAGCAGTGGCCGAAAAACGCCCGGAATATGCGACCAGACACGAGGCAATAATTTTCCATCATGACAACGCTCGGCTCCACTTTGCTATTCCGGTTAAGAACTATTCGGAAAACAGTGGATGAGAAGTCTTACCCCACCCGCCTTATAGCTCAGACCTTGCCCTTTCTACCATTGACTATTGATTGACTACCATTTGTTCCGGTCGATGCAGAACGCCCTCACTGAAATACGGTTCACATCAGAGCAGAATATCAAAAATTGGCTTGATTCATTCTTGGCTGCCAAGCCGGCGCAGTTTTTTTGGGATGGGATCCACAAATTGCCAGAAAGATGGGAAAGAGTCATAGCTTCAGATGAGCAATACTTTGAATAATACTATTGTACATGTTTTTCTTAAATAAACGTTCAAATTTTGGAAAAAAACCGCATGAAGTTATATACCCAATATTTTTCTTTTTTGGTTGGTAATTGATACGCCTACGATCTTATCTAGGAGTTCAGCTGCCAAAATGACTGGAATTCCGTTTTTAGTTCCTTCCATTGCGTAATAACATATTTTGTACGTTTTCGTTAGCAAGTCTAGGCAACGCGCCCTGTTTCCGACACTTCGCCATTTGGTAATACGTTTTCTACTTCGAAATTTTTTCCCGTCATTGTGCCGAAGTTTCAGCTTTTCATTATATTAATCGCCCTGGGTTATCATCGAGCTCTGGCACAAATATTTCTATTCGCCCCGGGATCACTCACCACTGTGCAGAAGGGGAGCTCATCGGACTAGTGTATTCAAATACGTTCACTTCCATGATATGCATGCATCTCCGACACTTTTTTTTGTCCCATCCTTGGTAAGGAAGACGTGGGAACCCGATCTGCTACATATTTCCTCTTCGATATTCAGGGAAGATGCTGAAGGTGTATAAGTGTCGTCATCGCTGAATCGATCCTCAATGTTGCTGTTCTAGTGAACTCTTCCTCCGAAATGTCAGTATTGCCCCATGTTGGACCTATGTTTAGGAACGGAATTGCAAACTTAGTGATGATGTATTTTCCGCAGATTCAAAATCCCTGTTAACCACAGCACAATTGACGATCGGTGCTAGTTCTATTTCATTTAAATAGCCTCTTTACCGGCCCCAAGGATACTTGGTATTGTTGCAATAGGCAACTCATTCCAAACTAGGGAATACTCGTAAATTCTTATCAGCAAGGCCTGTTGAAGATCGTTACCTAGCGAGCAAAGGACGATTGAGCACACAATTGCCAAGCAAAGGCAGTTCGCATCCAACGGTAGTTTGCAGTTAAGTCTATCACCAATTGGTTCATCACCTCGAACGTTTACAAGATTTTTGTCCAAGTTCTCTTTGAAATAAATTTATCATCCACTTCTAACACGTGGCTTGAACGAGTAGATCTTTTGCAAAAACCACAGCAAATAGAAGTGTTCCCCCTTTACAATAAATGTTTACTTTACCTAAGCTGTGCTAAGTAATTCATTAAGTTAGCCACTTAAATGCTCGAAAACACTTGAATCACCTAACAAGGTTCTGAAGTAGTCATTTTGTTCAATGACCTGTGTCTAACAGGTGACTACGACAAGCCAGACATGATCTAAAAATCAAAAGTGCCACTAAGTTAGTCTACATTAATCGAATCACCGTATCATATCAATTGGTGTTCCCTAGGGAATTGTATCTAAAATATCTTAGTCAATCAGCAATAAAAATTCTCTACAGCGGAGAAATCCAAACGTTTCATTTGAAATGCTAAAAAGTGAAACAATTGTCAAGTAGTTAAATACAAGGTTAACATACGTAAAAGGTTTCGAATGCGGAATTCAATAATTGCGAAAGCTACGAGTATCTGTGAGTTTGAGTATATTTATCTGTTACTGAATAACTTGATTCGAAGGCTTTACATGCTAGAGGGTAGCGCCTTTGGAAATTTAAGACCCACATACCAATTGGAACAAAGAAATCGAGATAATTGTTGTTGTGTGATGTAGACTTAATCTCACCAAGAATTCACCTCTGGAGCTTTTCTGATGTTAGCTTTTTGTAGGGTATCATATTACGGCATAGTTATGTCGATACCAGAGCAAAGAAGGAGGTTTTCAGCTCTAAAAGGCATTGGATTGGAATTGGCTTTACAGGTACGGTAACAAACTGATATTGCAATAAGTCAAATTAAAGTTATGTCAATGCCTGCTGGGTCATATAACGACCTCCGAGTCCCAAAAGAGGTAATTAAAGTTACGAGTATCATCGCTTGAGCAATTCTTGGGCTTTTAAATCAAATCCCACATAAACATAAAATTGAATGTTGCGCGGTACACTGGAAACCGAAGAAATAGCATTTTTGAAAGAAACGGGAGCATCTCCGAAGATCAAAGTCTCCGACAAAATGTCTGCACTTCAACGAGCAAATCACGATTAACCGATTCGGAATCGAGAGCCGTCAAATCGAAATTTAAAATCCACACAAAGCTTTGCAGTTGCAAAGGAAGTACGCTACAGATTTCTCTTCTTTTCGTCGATCCTGTAACTCCCGTGTTTCGTGATTGTGTTTATAAGCTTGGAGACATCTGTGATTCGTATTAATCTATATGCCTCACAGTTATCTCGATGAGTCCAACTGTGACAGCCCTTAGCGAACGTTTGAAAGTGTGTCATTTGTTCCCTAGGCCCACTAGGATATTGGTGGCTTGACGTCTACTATTTCTTAGGAATCCTACTCTGACCAGTTTGTCAGTGGCGCAGTTCCTTGGAACGCCCGAAAACCAAGAAAGTGTGGTGTGTCTATTTAAACATCTCGTTGATGCGCGAGAGTCTTTAAATACGCGATGATGCACTAATACCTTCGGCTATTTTAGGGCTGTTTGTAAAGATGGAAATGGACTTATTGAGCACGACTTTGAGGTGTCTTCATTCGTTCCTTTCTTATATCAGTCGATTGAGGTCAAGATTTATAAGTAGAAAATGGAACAAGGCTTGAAGAGACTTTGGCGAGGTTTTTGCAGTGATGGTAGGTCATATTTTCAGTTCAGGCCACCAAACGGCTATGCTGTAAGTGTGAATCAGTCTCATGTTGTGTGGACCCCACCTTGAGACTACAACTCTCTGCAAAATTTTCTTTCCACCCTTAGTTTGCTGTTCAGGATGAGGCCTAGATACTTGACACCCTACGAGAAACTCAGAGCAATGTCATTTAGCTTGGATGGGATGATGCAGGCTATACTGGCTTTTTTTGTGGAGAGAATCAGTTTTGTTTTGGCCGGGTCTACCATAACGCCACAAAACGCCTACATGTTAGGAAGTATCTGTGGCTCTTAGCCCAACACATAAAAGGTGACGTCTTCGGCCTTAGCTAATACAGCACATCCTGCATACAATTATTTGGTAAGCAGCTCATTGAGGACAGGCAAGGAGATAATACACCCTCTTGAGGTGTTCCCCAATCTAGTTTATTTTTTGTGGATCAGGGAACAATGGTTGAATTTATGACTGCAGTTGATAATTAAGTGAATGAATCTGCTGATAGCATCATTTCTGTCCAGTTCTTAAAAAGAGTTGATGATCGATGAGGTGTCAACGTTGAAGTAAATGCTCATAAGCAGATGCAAAGATTCTTCATTAGGATCAATCCAGGTGCCATCCGGATGCTTACACTCGAAATGTTATAAACAACATTCTGACTTCCCCACTAATCTAGACAGCTAACTAATTTTGCAGCGCGTTCTCTTAAATCTGCGGTTCATCACTGCGGGTGCTTCGCAGCTGTTCTCGTTACTGTAGGACAGGATGAGTTTAAGGCAAGATTTAGAGAGGAAGTGAGTTTATTGCTGAGTTTTTGGATCTCTAAGGATATCGTAATGCAACCTCCGCGATCTTGTTGTGTTTCTCCTAGTTGGAGTAGATGATAGCGAACTGTCATCCGCGAAATCTGATGTTGGCAGGCTTGATCTGGCACTGTGTACATGAACCTCTCGTGACAGCCAGCGTCCTTGACGATGGGATTTCTTGGAGCGCATTTGTAAAGGTTCGCTCGCTGATCGTATGATTGTAAGGGATGTAGAATGCCATCGGCGGTGGCTCTTATGCCTCTAATAAAATAGTCCACCTTCTGAGTTGCACTTTAAAAGAGTGCTCAAGGGGTTAAGGTACTCTTAAAATGTGTGCACACAGCGCGGGCGAAGGAAATTCAGGGAGGAAAGAAGGATAGATGGTTATAATGCTACTGCGAAACATCCTCTTTGTTACTGTCGGTGAAATGGGAAACACGGTTCTTCGGTATGTTGAATACTGGAGCAGCAGTGTAGGCATTTGCGCTTCTCAAAAGAAGGCTGAAATGATGTTACTCAGGGGCAAGTCATTAATAAGGCGATCTCACCAAATCAAGTTGTATGGCGATGCTCTTAGATATGTGACACAGATCAAGTATCTGGGTATAACCTTGAAAGAGAGGTTAAACTTCTTGCCACACTTGGAAAGAGCCCAAAACAAACTCACAAAACAGACTGGGGGATCAGTAGGCGTGCCGTGTGTATCATATATGATGGCCTTTTTGTTGCCTGTGCAACATTTGGGGCATCAGTGTGGTGCGACGTAGTCCCGACTGTGAGCGGTCGCATAGAGATCTTCTATTGCCAAAGAGGGGCCTTGCTTGTTTGTTTGCCTGTTTGACGTACTGTCCACGGAAGCACTGCAGGTTCTTATGGGAGTGCATCCTCTCGACTTGGAGGGAATAGCCTTCAAGCTAAAGAGGTGTACCCCCTCAAGTGAAAGAGACTGGTTGGCTGACATTGAATTGAATTCGGATGTCCTTGCGGGAGCGTAAGCCCCGGCTAGACGAATGCGTCACATCTAGATGGCAATCTATTGTAGATGGGATGATAGCTTTAACGGCAGGGTAACTTACCGCTTCCTGAAGGATGTCTTGTTCATGCGGGAGCGGCCGGAGCTTAGGTTTAATCTCAACTTGGGCTTTCTTCTTACTGGACATGGTTCCTTTAATGCATTCCTGCATAAAAGGGGTGCACATTCTGTGTGAATGTCCCTTATATCACGATGTCAGGGATCTTCGAGCAGGTTTTGAAGACGGTGTTTGCGACGTTGGCAGCGTTCTAGCTGACAATGCGCAAAGCAAGGATTCAGAACTATGCGAACATAGCTATTTCTAGACGTCGATATAGGCAGCTATACCCTGATAATTAGTAAGGATGGTTAAAGGCGGCCAGTCCTGGGCAATAATGTGCCCCCTGGAAGTAACCGTAAGGTTGCGAAGCTCGACCGGAGGCTATATTCTGGTACCACGGGAGGTCAGGAGCCCCCGGAACTATGGTTCCGGGCTGATCTAGGAGTTGGCCTCCTTGTGGGAGTATCGTGGAGGCTGTACGTTTATACCCAAAATCGCGGTGAGAGTAGATCAACTGGAACTCTGACACCTCATGGTTCAGCATATGCTGTAGTACTACGGCTTGTGTTCAACCATTTAATGGCTATGGAACCAATCGCTCTGCTCGGTGTGAAGTTGCACAGCAACCGGGTGCCATGACCCAAAAAATGGCAGAGGTTTTAGATAGGCCTCAACACTTTACCAAGGGAGGAGATCGTGCGTTATACACGACTTCTAGTAGGTACTGGCGGTGGTTTTAATACCATCAGAAGGGCGTTGATTGACGCATTTTTTTTAATCCCGACATGAGCGTATACGCTCCGTGGAATTAGGCCTACACGGCAGGTGTAAAACATATAAAACACATGAGACTATCTGTTACTGTCGGTTTAACATTCGTTTCGGGATACCTACGTATTTGTCTCTTTTAGGTGTTTATGCGCTGGGACACAGTGCATTTATTCTGCGTATCTGCTGTGTTCGCACAAAGCTAGTTGACTCTTAGAATCATTCTCTATACAGGTTGGTTGCCAGCAAGCTATTTTGAGTGGCAGCTACCTTAAATGTGACCTTCTCCTACTGCATAAACCTCCCTTACTTGTCTAGAATCATTAAATTTCTCACAACATAAGTCGCCACGAAATTTTCAATTGAGTTCTACCCGATTCCACACCAATCTCGCACAGATCTAGCCTTGAACTAGCGTCGGCAACGCAGAAGATTCTAATACCAAACTGAAAACAATGTAAAATGGCATTCCCATTGCCACGAGTAAATAATTTTCCCAAAAATACCATTTAATCAACTAAATGCTCCAGGGATTCCCTCTTCATATCCAATCCCCCCAAACGACACATAAAAACGTGCGTCCTTGACGTATACTACGGCTAGAAGTTGTTTATTTCTTCTCAATGACACTGTAAGTGAAAATCCTTGTTCATTGTCATCGCTAGGACTTGAACCCATACAACAAGGTAAGCGGTAAGCTCATGTGTGTTTATAATAACCATCAGACATGCCAACCACAACACACCTTGTTACCTACACATACGAGTACATATATTTGATAATCTACACGAAAGGAAAGCCAACCTCGTGGGACAGTTCAAATGGAAGAACAAATATAAGCCTATCATCTCGCAGTACGGATGGGCCAACAAAATCGAAATAGATACAAAAGCACCCACGTGCGAAAATCGAAATAGACAAACACGCGTATGAGAACGGGTACACCTGGATAAGTTGAGAAAGGCATAAGTATGTATCATAACGTTGTTTCAAAGTTGATTGAACAGAATTCTAGTTTTGATAGATGATAGATGGTTGACAGGGATACACTCCTTGTGGGATACTATTACTAGCATAACGTGCTCGTACATCTCCAAGTCTCCGCGTTACATGTTCAGTTTTAGTAGAAGGAGTTTCTTGTTTTTAAATATTAGGCCAGCGACCCCTGGAGGAGTAGAGCCTAAATTCTTTTCTACCCCCAACAGTTCTGAGTTAGCTGCAACTATTTGGTTGGATTGCGGTTTAAAGGAACACAAGGGGTCTAAGGCTTCCTTGTTTGTTGTTTGTTGTCGTTGTCGTCCATCCACTCAATGGGACTAAGCGAATGCCAGCGTACTCAATTGAAATCTGGAATGTATCCAATCCACATCTGCCTGCAGATAGTACATTTTGTGGTTGACTTCTCCACTTCTCTCTGATGGTGAGTTTGGCTGACTAAATTTCAACACTTGAACTTGCGCAAGCTCATCTGATTATATCTTAGATCATCTGCCTACATTGACGAAGATGCAAGTTTAACAAGAAATCATCAGACAGAGGATGTTCGGCGGAAGAATTCATTGGATGGAATCAACGGTCAATAATCAGGACAGTGGACAAATAATATAAGCTACTTTGGCATATTTAGTGTTCAGGTCAATAAGGATTTCCAAACACCAAATTTGCATATACCGCAGCAGGCCTCATTTCCTGGAAGTGGATTCCCGATATCGACCTCTGTTCTAGGAGTTATCTGGTCAACCAGGTTGAGGGTTGTGTCATCACATTTTGTGCAGAATATTAGGCGCCTTAACAGCCGAACAGCAGACCCCAGACTGTTGCGTGGGAACGTCATTGGCATTAAAGCCAGGCTGACGCAAGTAGACTTTAGTTCCCGACATGTAACCGAGCGCCTATTTGCTAAATTCGCCCAAATTCGACCACTACACTAAAGACAAAACATGCGATCCATTCCACGTCAAAAATATCCTTCGTGGTTTGAATTCAAAGGTATTGTTAGGAAGTATAACATGGTAAAGAATGTAGACTTATAGACGTTGTGGGGCAGCGGCACATTGTCGTGAGGTTATTCAACGAAGAATACCGGCAAACACATTCAGCAAAATGCAAATTCCACAAAAGGAAGGAATCATTCTTTTGGCGATCTAAACTTTACTCCAGTTTTAATCCAAGTTCCTAAATATGGCCGCCCACTGAGGTGGTCATTGCAGCATGGATAACTTGGTAAGAGATATGACTCGCAACGAACTGTCTAACGAATGACGTTGAATGGTACGTGAGTTTGTGTGCATGATCTTGAAGAAAAGATGCTTATTAAAGTTGGCCAACTACACCCTGAATGACTCGAACTGCAACCAACTTCAGACTGCTATAATTTCCAAACCGTTCATGACAGTGAGCTCAAATTTTGACACATGACAGATAATTTTATTATTTACAAGCCTTTTAAACGATTTGCGTCTCAGTTGTGTTGAAAAATTTTTATCCGCGATGGAATTCAAACTTGATAGTGTGATTGCTTTATATTTGGCTGGAAAACCACAAGTAGCTATCGTTAGAGCCCTCCAGCACCTCAACGCGAATCAATCATTTGTGTCTCGAACCATAGCTCGTTTCCGTGATACTGGCAGCGTTGCAAAACGCCATGGAGGTGGTCAGAAAAAAACAGCAACATCGGCAGAAATGGTTCGGAACGTGAAGGCTCGAATTGAGCGAAATCCGCGTCGAAGTGGAAGAAAAATGGCTCGTGAGCTCAACATATCGTTGGAACGGATGCAACACATACTGAAAAATGAGCTTGGGCTCAAGTCATTGAAGTTCCAAAAAGCACACGATCTTACACCGCAACAGAAAAAAGTTAGAGTCGAAAGAGCGAAGGAGTTGCTATGCTTGCACGAAAGTGGTGAGTTGCCGAATTTGTTTTTTTCCGATGAGTCGCCATTTGTTATCGAGCAATATGTCAACAAACAAAATGACCGAGTTTACTTGCCAGAGAGCTCATTCGAAAATTTACACCTTCGGTCGACCACCAGAAAGCAGGCAGCACCGATGGTGATGGTTTGGGCCGTCATAACCGCCGATGGTCGCTCTCCGCTCGTGTTTTTGGACCGTGGCGTCAAAATTAATGCGATTGTATACCGTGAAACTGTCTTAGAGGCAGTATTGAAGCCCTGGACAAAAAATCATTTCGGTCGGAGACCGTGGACATTTCAACAAGACTCGGCACCGTCTCACAAAGCGCGCGTCAACCAAGATTGATTAAAAACAATGTTCCACACTTCATTTCTTCGACACAATGGATTGCAAATTCTCCGGATGCAAATCCGTTGGATTTCTCTGTCCGGGGTATTTTGAAGGCGAAGGATGGCACTAAAAAATACCAAAGTTTGGACCACCTCAAATAAGCACTTCGGCGGGAATGGGCCAAAATACCGCAGAGCCACTTGTGTGCAGCGTGCGATGCTTTCTTTGGCCGTCTCAAGGCCATTATTCGCTCCAAAAGTGGACATATTGAAAACTACTGATACAATTTGAAAATTGATGTATTTTCCAACGTTTTTTGCTATGGCACAATTAAATTTATCAAAAAATAAAAAAATTATAGCATTTTAAAAAGTTGGAGTTCGAGTCATTCTTTCTTTTTAAAAATAAAGATATAAAGTAGAGATTATTTATGGAACACAATATCATCCAAATAACCGCCTCCACTCTGCTTGCAGACGCTCATCCTTTTCTCGAAATTTGCAATCACTTTCGCATAATTGGAGCTCGATCTCAGCGATGGCGGCTGAAATGTTGGAATTGTTTGCGAATGGTTGGCGTAGGCCTTGCTTCTAACACAATCCTAAAGAAAGAAACCTAACGGTGTTAAGCCGCACGATCTTGGGAGCCAATGGGTGTCTCCGAAACGCGAAAATATGCGGCCAGGAAACTTCGTGCGCACTAACTCGATTATTTCTCGTCTTGTATGGCATGTAGCACCGTCCTGTTGAAAGCAGAGGTCGTGTGCATATTTATCCTCGAGCTCCGGCCACAACAAATTGTTTATCGTGTCTCGGTAGCATGCTCCATTGACCGTAATGGTTTCCCCGGCCTCATTTTCGAAAAAAGCACAGCGCTATGACACCTCCGGTCGATAAACCGCGCCAAAGAGTTACATCTTTTGAGTCACTCGTGGATTTCCGGTGCACCAGATGCGGCTATTTTGCGTATTAACATAGCCGCCAATATGGAAATGAGCTTCAACCGAAAACACGATTTTCTTGCAAAAATCAATGTCAGCATGCATGTTTTCCAGGACCCAATTTGAGAACGTACGACGCTACTTGTAGTCGGCCGGCTTATCTTTCGTCAAAATTCGGTGCAGAGGGCTGTGAAGAGGTCAAGCTCCTCTCGACGCTTTACTTTACTGCGGCGATATTTTCCATTGCACGTCTGGGGCGAACACGTTTCGCCGCCTTTACATCTTGTACTGAACCTGTCTCTTGGTATTTTTTGTGATTATGTTCCGCACACACGTCTCCCAAAGCACATGATTGCGTCAGGAATTTTTCGCATCGTTGTTGCGACAGAACGTGAATTTTTCTAATAAAATACAACGATTTGGGTTTTTTCTTTCACTGTGTAGCGTTCCATGATGAATCCCAAATTTATACATGACATCTGTTACCATATGCTAAATCTGCGTGTGAAATAATAGGCCTTTCAAACCCTACCCCTCTTGTTGAAACACCCCTTATGACGTATTTAGACAAACCTTACAACCGTGTCAAGGTTATTTTTCCTCACATCTCCATCTAGGTTTCGTTTACGGAGCTTTAACTCTGGACCGTAGGTCTAAGGAGAAGTAGCATTTGTTTTAAGATGGTTTTTAGACAGATGCTGGCAATGCTATTCGTATTTGTCTAAAGGAAATGCCTTAATACTTTGGAAAAGAATTCGAATGCGTGGTGGGAGCGAAGAAAAAAATTAGGGCACACTGAAACACGTTGTTTGAAGTCACAAATGATATCTCGTAGTCATAGTGGGTGACTCAAGGGCCCAAGGCGTACCGGCAATGCCAGACCCAAATATCGACGTTGAGCATTTTTTTGCCAGAAGAGTGAATAAAAACTAAATGTTTATTTATAGAAAGGCAGAAAAATTGGTACGTGTCATTCTATGAATAAATGGTAAAACAGATAAAATGGTGTTATCTTGGAGTACAGGGCTGTCTCCAGAGTCCAGCTTCCATCATCAACTTACAAAATATGAAATAAAAGGATATACCACCTATACTCGTACTATGAATTTCACCTTAAAACTAAAATTAAGTCATTTGAATCGACCCAGGGAAATACCTTTATGAGGTGGTTAATGGAACCACTCAAGACCCTGCTTTCTGATCCTAATTAACTACTGACTGTGACTGTGAAAAAGCTCATAAAACAATCGTAAAAAGACGCGCTGCGCTACTTAGAAGTTTTCTTTTTTGAGGAATCTTCTGACTTGTTTGCCGCCTCCATCGGCTCCATCCATCATAAACCATGATAAATTGTTTCGCTTTGCTTTGGGTATTTTTTTATTTTTATTTTTTTCTTCTTTTTCGACTCTGAAATCTGAATCAAAATAACAATGACGTCGCATGTAGACATCGAAATAAGCAAAAGAACTCACACCGTGAGCAGGGAAGTAAAAGGAAAATCTATCGCCATGGCCTTGGTACTCGTAATACTCGTAGCAGTACAACTGCGTGAATTCACCTCCTCCCCATCTTGGAGTCGTGAGGCAACGCGGCAGCGATAAGACTTTTTGAATTCGTCGGAGCTCTAAAAGGCAGGTCTTCAGAATATACGAATAGTTAGCCGGCAGCCAGAGCTCGCATAGGGCAAGAGAAATAATATTATGTACCCGTATGCTTGTACACACAGATGCCGTTGGTTTTATTGCTATTATTGTTATTGTAGACATCGTCAAAGTGTGTCGTTCTTGATATGAGGACGTTATATCACACCGAGCAATTCGTCGCCTCTGCGACTTTATCTGTGTGACATATTTGTAGGACAGCACTCGGAATTGTTTTCCTAGATTCTTTTTTGTTTTGTTTTTATTTTTTTTTTTAATTTTTTTTTCTGCTTCTTTGCTGTTTTCTCTGTTGCTTGTGATTTGTTTTCACATCGTAATCAATCTACTGCTACCGACTGTAGTACTAGCTACTGCCGAAGAGGTTTTGAGATACTCATATACTCGTAGAATGTGAGGATTGTTTCGACATTGCAAGGTTGCTGCGAATACGACCGAAGTTATGTAGTGGGAAGCTGTCATCGGACGGGAGTGACATGCAATTGCATTATGCAAATGCAATAGGAGCAACATGAGCAACGGATACAGATACAAATACAAATATAAATACAAATGTGATACGATAAGAAATTGAGATTGAGAATTTATGTTTTTCTTTTTAAATTTAGAAATGCCAGAGAGTTGTATTTTGAAAGGTCATGTAAGGCGGGTGGTACACCCACTTTTTTTTTTTTTTGTTAAGGGTAGGACGTGGGTTTTACGATGTGCGCGTCTTTGAAACGAAGGAAAGTAGGTCACAGACAGGAAAAGCAATGTCGATTTCATAAGACGTTTAATATGCGAAACTTTTTAGATTTGCAATTTAATTAAAGTCTATCGATTAATACACGTCATATAAATGATGGGTCAGTTTCAATCTAAGAATGGAGACATTAATCACAGAACAAGCTAATTAATCTAGACTGAAATTAAGAAGACAAGTTCCAGTGAAAACCCCCGGAATGAGTTCCCAGTAGTCGGCAAGAAACAAACGAAAAAAAAAAAAAGTGAAAGCCAAGTGTATGTGAGACTTAAGGTCGAGGTAGTCCAGCCCGCTGCCTGAGAGACGAAACATTTAATTAAGAAAACGACGGTAATTTGTTAAAGACTAGACAAGAATAAATTTAAGTTTTAACAACAGGTTGCATATCATAAATCAGAGATACTCGTACACGGTGAATGGCTATTTAATGACAGACCGATTCTTATTTACATATAAAGGTAGTGATACAAAGGTCTGTAGCAAGAACCAAATTTAACTACCCCGATCGGCTAGCTCTGATAAAATATCAAAACGTGATTTCTTCTCAATTGTTGCGAATCACTTTTGCCTAGATCGTCCCTGCCTCAATGAACAAATTTCACTGCATGGTATCTTTCGCAATGGAGCTGTCTTCGCTCCAATTTAATCCTAATGTCCAATCATCTGCCACTTTCTCCTTCGTACAGGCTCTTGGCGGGCTATCTGATAAAGGCGTTCGTTGAAGATACGATTGGGCCAAACAATTCTCAAGACATCTAATTATGAAGGTCTGTGGGTTGGTTTTTGTCCCGAGAGCACTGCTTCTTTAGATTTAGGATAGCATTCCGATCGCAACGTTTACTTTCTCAGTTTTGATCTACACATCCAGTTCGGGTTCGTTGTGGTAAGTCGATCTCACGCTTCCTAGATATAGAAAGTTGTCTACTTTCTTGACTTCCTTTTCGGCAATGTTGAGTTGAGCATGGGCGGCTGTCTTTGTTTGGGGTCCTACTTTGTTTGCCTCAGATGAAGATCCATTGTCCATTAGACAGCATTCGTTAGCCTAGAAGAGGTGCTTTAAGAAATATATCTCATGGCATAGTCTACCGAACTTCAATGTTACCTTCTATCAAAGCTGATGACCGTGAAAAGCAACAGCGACGGCAGTGTGCATTCTTCACTTTGAACTCTAAAATCCTCTACTACTACTACTACTACTACTACTACTACTATTGCGTAAGACCTGGACAGGTTGCAACCCCATTCGTGTTATCGAAAGCCTTTTCAAAAGCGATAGGCGGCATATGAAGCAAAGACTACGCCAACCGCCAAAATCTGTGTGAGGAAATGTTTGCAGCGACGAGACACATTTTCACGTAAGCGGGATTGTGAATAAACAAAATTTTCGCTACTGGGCTGAAAACAACCCCCAAATTGTTCACGAAAGACCGCTACATTCTCCTAAACTAACAATTTTGCGTTATAGGCCTGCACTTCTTTGAAGAGGGAGGCGTGACCGAGTCCGTGAATTCTGGGCGTTAGGTTTCAATGTTACAAAATTTTCTGCAGCCCCGACTGGAAGTGGTTGTTGAAGAAGAAGGATTAGAGGATGTTTGGTTCCAACAGGATGGGGCTACAGCCTACACAGCCCGAAATTCTCTAAATGCTTTAAGAAAAATGTTTCCCGGTTGTCTAGTGTCTTTGAGAGGTGACGTGGATTGCCATGCGCAGTCGCCGGATTTAAGCATATGCGACTTCTTCCTTTGGGGATATCTTAAGAAAAGAGTGTTTGAATATCGTTCCCAAAACCTGCTAGAGCTAAGGGAGCGAATTGTTGAAGAAGAGAACGCAATACCCCTCGAAATATGTCAACGGGCTGTTCAAAACATTAGAAATCGGCTCCAGCAATGTATTGCAGCTAATGGCCGCCATCTTAAAGACATTATTTCTAGGGATTTCAGAAATAAAAACATTTGTTTCATATATACCCTGGTTTTTTTTTTATAACTCTCCAAAACTACTCAACTGGTTCTGCCGCACTTGTATGAGCTCTTGTCTCATTCTCATTCTCCAATTGCGGTTGGCACTACGACCTACATGATCTAATGCACCACAAAGTCAGTTTAAAATGCCAGATTATCCTCAAATTTCCTAATAGGTTTGAGGATCGGTCTAGTGGAGATACTTTGCAGTTCCTCTGCTACTAGGATTTCTTTGAGATAATAATGCCTCCTTATGACACATAGGAGCCACCCATTCACAAAGTATAATCGTGAAGGCTACACTCCGTTTTCTGACAGTGCCCCATTAGAATGCTGACCAGTCTTCTGATACAACCTCTTTTGTTGTTAAATAATTTGGATTTGTTGTGGAAGGGTTTTATAGGGAAGACACCTATTCTCCCATTAGAATATGCACACTAATCTCCTTTTGACCGTTCGATCCGTTGCCCTGGAATGCTGATTTTAGTTGCGGATGAGTTATTTTTGGTTTTGTCTTATCGCCACCAATATACGAGGGCGGGTCAATAAGTCCGTGACTTTTTGAATTTCTGACCGTCAACAGGCATCTGTCAGTTGACTCCTGTCAAAATTTAAACTTGCTGCGTCAGTTAGTTTGTGTTTGACAGCTATTTTTATCAGACTACTCACTAATTTGAGGAGAAAATGGAAAAAAGTGAATTTCGTGTGCTTATTAAGCATTATTTCTTGCGAAAAAAAAACCATTACCGAGACCAAGGCTAAGCTTGATAAATACTATGGGGACTCTGCACCATCGATTTCAATGGTAAAAAAGTGGTTTACTGAATTTCGTTGTGGCCGTACAAACACTGAAGATGCCGAACGTCCTGGACGCCCAGTTGAGGTCTCTACACCCGAAACAATCGAAAAAATTCACGATATGGTGTTGGCCGACCGAAGATTGAAAGTGCGAGAGATTGTGGAAGCCGTAGGGATCTCGCATGGCTCAGTGGTTTCAATTTTGAATGATCACTTGGGTATGAGAAAGCTTTCCGCAAGATGGGTGCCGCGTTTGCTCACAGTCGACCACAAACGCAATCGTGTAACAACTTCACAGGAAGGTTTGGCGTTGTTTAATCGCAATATGGAGGAGTTTTTGCGCCGTTTTGTAACCGTGGACGAAACATGGATCCATCACAACACACCAGAGAACAAACAACAGTCAAAACAGTGGGTTTCTAAGGGTGAATCGGCGCCAAAGAAGGCCAAGGTGGGTTTGTCAGCCAATAAAGTTATGGCGACTGTTTTTTGGGATGCACGCGGGATAATCCACATTGACTACCTTCAAAAGGGAAGAACAATCAATGGGGAATATTATGCCAGCTTATTGGACCGATTCAATGACGATTTGAAAAAAAAACGACCTCATTTGGCCAAGAAAAAAGTTCTTTTCCACCAAGACAATGCAAGGGTGCACACATGTGCAGTTGCCATGGCAAAAATCCATGAATTGGGCTATGAATTGCTCCCTCATCCACCCTATTCTCCAGATTTGGCTCCGAGCGACTACTTCTTGTTCCCAAACCTGAAGAAATGGCTTGGTGGAAAAAGATTTGACTCCAATGATGAAGTCATCTCGTCATTTTGAGGACCTCGACAAATCATTTTTTTTGGAAGGGATAAAAAAATTGGAGAAGCGTTGGACAAAGTGTATAGAGCTCAAGGGAGACTACGTTGAAAAATAAAATTATTTTTTTATCAAAAAATCTGTGTTTTAATCCAAAAGTCACTGACTTATTGACCCGCCCTCGTACTTTGGATGCATCTCCTACGTAAAACACGCCATGTGTTTGCACTGTCGAACGCTTTTTCGCAATCAATGACAGCAAATGGAGCGGAGATCTTACTCCAAGTATTGTTCAGTGACGATTCGTAGAGTGAACTGACACTTACTAGTTCGATAGTCCTTTCGAGATGTTCCTTAATATGTTCGAAAATTGCCTCTCCAGTAGCTATTTCAAAGCTTGACAAATATTGCTTTTCTCCATTCTTCTCTTGCTTTTCCAAAAACACCTCCACATATGGAAACAGTACTTCTACATCTCTCAAGTCCTGCTGTTTTATTTGTTTACATTTGTTCGCGTAACTGATTTCATTTTTGTTCGTGGGCAAATATATGGGAAATAACTAGTCTTCATTAGAAGTCCGTAGAGACACGTCGAAACCCTTTACCGGGTATAAGCTGTGATAACCTATCAGCTCTGTGGTTATTCCGTACACAGTTTTGCTTTTAAGGCACTTTTCCGGCTTCTTCATTGCGTACACTGAGCTCATTATCATTATGCTGTCTGCTCTCTGTTCTTTATGTCCGACGGCAGGTCTCTGCTAATTTCTAGAACGATATGATCCCTTAGTTATTGGCGGAATTTGGGATCCTTGAGTTGTCTTGACTTGACTCCTCGAAGCACGTTGTTATTGCTACAGTTCGAATGTAAATTCCTGAATGGTGATCACATTCCAGTCCAATGTCTATGCTTGTTTTGCTTATTCAAGACAAAACTTTTTCAATGCCCGCCTATGTTTGGAGGTTTTGGTCTGGGAAAGACATATTTTTATGGCAGGCCTTCTGCATGTAAAGGGTGTTGCAGAGGTCGATCACCGTTTTAATTCCGGACATCGAAGTCATAAGTTTCGATGAAATGCCGGAGGTTTGTATTATTGTTTCATTCCTTTGTATGAGTTCACGCACATTACCGGAAGCTTTGGGCAAACCATGGTGTTTGTCACCGAGGAGGATCCTTTTGACTATTCCTTTACACACAACTTGCTACGGCCTGGAAAGGAATGCATTGAATAGTTGGATTCTCACCGATGGCCTTAAACCCGATCTAGGACGACGACATAATACTTCACCACTCATTAGGAAAACTTGTGTCTGTCTCCCATGAGGAGGGCTACATAATCTTGATAACAATGAACTATCATATATTGTCAGGAAGAAGTGGATGGCGTGAATTATTGGCGATAGCCAAGCTGTGCTTAAGACCTTTCGAACCACCAGCTCCAAGCTAGTGCAAGAATACAAGGCTTTTTTTAAACGGAGTTGGAAAGCTGAATCCACTGAGTCTGGGCATGGCTCTAAGGAAGACTTTTCAGGATCTGAACCCTCGATGGGACTGCCTGCGTCTTCTGTTATGGCTTCTATTGATAATTGTTCTTCTAATGTATGAGTCTAAGTGTAGATGACATGACTCTCCAAGTTGCAGGCAGACTAAACCATTGCTGTCGGACGTCACTAAGTAGCTGGTTCACGGCAGCAAAGGCTTCCGATCTGGCATCTTAACATAGAAACCTAAATGTACTTCGAAAGTCTTCGAGAGATTGAGAAGTTCTATTAAAAGTAAAATACAACTAGTACAATGAAATAATTCTTTGTATAAGTATTTTATTATTGTTTATAAAAACTAAAAAGTTATAACGAATTTAAATTCTAAAGGTAAATTCGCATGTAATTACCGGAAACCACCACAAGCAGATAAAGCAAGCAAGATCATTGGCTCGAACCATGTTCTGTGGCATCGATCTGATCGACCGAAATCCCCATTTCTACACTCTTCGACAACTGGTTGAGACACCCCTCTGATTTCTCGATAATTTTTTTTTTGTATGTGCTGAAAATATTACGGTTAGGTAATCATTACCAATTTCTAAGAAAATTCTAATCACCATATATGTATCCTTTTTTTCTATTAATGAGTACTTCCTCCCTCATTACTTACCATTTTGTCAGATTTAGTTTCAATGCCGTCTTAAAGTCTGCTACGTTATTGAATTGTCGTCCGCCTTGGTAGACAGCTCTGGAGAGATATCCCCATACATTCTCAGTTATGTTGAGGTCTGAAGACAATTCTGGTCAGTCAGGAACGCAAACTTTGTTGCGCTAGAAGTACTCTTTCACCTTCCGAGCTGTGTGGATTGTTGCTTAGCTTCAGCTAAGCATGTTAACATTTAAGTTTCAATGTTTAGAATATGAGTCTAGTCTGTTATTACGAGGGCGGGTCAATAAGTCCGTGATTTGGATTAAAACACAGATTTTTTGATAAAAAAATAATTTTATTTTTCAACGTAGTCTGCCTTGAGCTCTATACACTTTGTCCAACGCTTCTCCAATTTTTTTATCCCTTCCAAAAAAAATGATTTGTCGAGGTCCTCAAAATAGGCCTTTGTTTGCGAGATGACTTCATCATTGGAGTCAAATCTTTTTCCACCAACCCATTTCTTCAGGTTTGGGAACAAGAAGTAGTCGCTCGGAGCCAAATCTGGAGAATAGGGTGGATGAGGGAGCAATTCATAGCCCAATTCATGGATTTTTGCCGTGGCAACTGCACATGTGTGCACCCTTGCATTGTCTTGGTGGAAAATAACTTTTTTCTTGGCCAAATGAGGTCGTTTTTTTTCAAATCGTCATTGAATCGGTCCAATAAGTTGGCATAATATTCCCCATTGATTGTTCTTCCCTTTTGAAGGTAGTCAATGTGGATTATCCCGCGTGCATCCCAAAAAACAGTCGCCATAACTTTATTGGCTGACAAACCCACCTTGGCCTTCTTTGGCGCCGATTCACCCTTAGAAACCCACTGTTTTGACTGTTGTTTGTTCTCTGGTGTGTTGTGATGGATCCATGTTTCGTCCACGGTTACAAAACGGCGCAAAAACTCCTCCATATTGCGATTAAACAACGCCAAACCTTCCTGTGAAGTTGTTACACGATTGCGTTTGTGGTCGACTGTGAGCAAACGCGGCACCCATCTTGCGGAAAGCTTTCTCATGCCCAAGTGATCATTCAAAATTGAAACCACTGAGCCATGCGAGATCCCTACGGCTGCCACAATCTCTCGCACTTTCAATCTTCGGTCGGCCAACACCATATCGTGAATTTTTTCGATTGTTTCGGGTGTAGAGACCTCAACTGGGCGTCCAGGACGTTCGGCATCTTCAGTGCTTGTACGGCCACAACGAAATTCAGTAAAGCACTTTTTTACCATTGAAATCGATGGTGCAGAGTCCCCATAGTATTTATCAAGCTTAGCCTTGGTCTCGGTAATGGTTTTTTTTCGCAAGAAATAATGCTTAATAAGCACACGAAATTCACTTTTTTCCATTTTCTCCTCAAATTAGTGAGTAGTCTGATAAAAATAGCTGTCAAACACAAACTAACTGACGCAGCAAGTTTAAATTTTGACAGGAGTCAACTGACAGATGCCTGTTGACAGGAGCAGTGTTGCTGTTTCAGTAAAGAGGTCAGAAATTCAAAAAGTCACGGACTTATTTTGCCCATAAAACAAAAACTAAGTAACGAAAAAAAAAATCGCTAGGCAATCGGTTCATTGGTTTTCGAGAAATTTTGGGTACCGATTCGAAAAACGTGTTTTTTTAAAAAACGCGTTTGAAAGTTTGGGAATGAAGTAATCATGGAATTTTTCAACTTACATGGAATCATCGATACCAGGACCATAGTGTAAGTCTTCTACGGTCGACGGAATGTTCTAGCTTCTAAATTTTATTGTCGGCGCCGTATTCGACTTTCTTTCGCCTGTTCTTGCGCAGCTCGGCTTTCGCTATGCGAGTTTCGTCTTCTTGCGCAGCGTGCAGACCGATATTCCTAACACGTTTATGATTTTCAACAATGAGGTGAGACCATTGTTGAACGTGCATGTTGCGAGACATACAACAATGTTAACGATTTTGGCCCCGCTGTTCATCGTTTTTGGAGCTATCTTCCAAATAAGTTGGTTGAAGCTCTCATTTTTTTTTTTGTATATTCGCCAACACATCGCTCCAACAATTTGTCATTGCTGAAGTCTTCGAATATTGGTTTGATAACATCTAATACCATTTTTGCCATCTAATACCATCCCTGACGTAATTAGTATACATAACTCCATGCTTTTCGACGGATTTTAAAAATAATGCTTTCATGGCGTCTACTTCCATTTTGCCTGCCGATCCGTCATGATTGATCTGGCAATTTTTGCAAAAAGATCCGGATCAATGAACTTCTCGAGAATCTTTATTACTGATATCTACTTTCTTTGGAATATTTTTTAACAAACTAAAATTCACTGTAACGCACAGTTGCACCAACGGCAAGCTACTGCCAAAATGTGTCTATTTCTGGCAAATAAATATTAACAGGCGTATGATAATTCCGTTATACCTGGAGCCGAGCAAGCCCAAAAAGACAATAGAATCACAAAATAATTCTAGGGACGCTTTGTTCGAAGGGTCGCTTGCTGCCTCTGCCTCTCGATTCGACGCCGCAAAACTCGTTTCACTCTCTCGGCTGTAACTGGCATATTTACCGAAATATTGACTTTGCGTTTTCACCAGATATTCTTGAGACCTCAAGTTTCAAGAAAATTAAAAAAAAATCGATTTTTCTCGACATGCTGCATATCTCCCCTTGAAAACAGCTCGTCCTTTCTCAAATCATGGAAATAATGAGGAAATCCCTCTGATCCATCAAGGCAAAAGCGTTTCTCATTGGTGAAGATGACAGTTCCCCAACGCTTCTTGCATTTTAAATGATTTCTGGCAAAGGTCAAACGGGCGTTTCGATGACGTTGTAGTAAAGCGGGTTTTCTCTTCAAACGCCTTCTTTGAAGATGTTTCCCTTCTACTAACACACGCTGGCAAGTCCTTAGTTTTCTGTTCACATTCGCAATTTACTGCTGATACCGCGATTTCCCTTGTTGCTGTATAATTTGACGCTTCTCTTAGTAGGGATCGTTGATCTGCTGGTGTCAAGCTATATTTTCGTTCAGATACGAATCTTTTTCCGTAGTTTTCTGGCTCCTTTAAATAGTTTGAAACAACTGTACGACTGCGCTTCAAAAGTTTTGCAATTTTGTTGATAGAATATGTCATGTCATGTTTTGGATCACCGTTTGATTTAACACCTTCCGAGATCCCATTTTTACTTCTTAGGAATTTTAGGAATTTTAACTGGTCGTTATGTTTCCTCGATAACGATGTGGTTGCTGCTGATATGATCACAGACACTATTCTCTTTGGAATGAGAAACTTTATCCCTCATCGAATGAAGAGTATCAAACCAAAAGAAAAAGCGTGGTACGACTCGAGCTGTAAAGAGGCTGTCAGGGTTAGAGAAATGTTTTTTCAGTTCTTCAAGACCAACCCAACAGAGGAAAACGGAAAAAAGTCTTAAACGTGTAAAATCCCAATACGACCAAAAACTGAGGCAAAACGTAGTAACAATTTTTGGTCGTTCGTCAAAAATATTAGAAATTCTGCCTCATCCTCCATCCCAACGCTCATTTATAATGATATTCCAGCTGTCAGCTCTTTGGACAAGGCCAATCTGCTTGCTGCACACTTTGCTTCCAGCTCAACACTCCCAGATTGTGCTTTGTGTCCGCCTCAATGGGACAAATCCACTTTCGCACTCGTGTAGTAGCAAGAGTTCTTAAAGATCTCAACATACACAAATCCACTGGTTCAGATGGTATATCTCCCCTCCTTCTGAAGAGGTGGCAAAAGAGAGGCAAAACCATTGCGTAAGCTTTTTCATCAATCCTACTCTTTAGGACTCTTTCCGAGAAGATGGAAAACAGCATTTGTCCAGCCCGTCCCTAAAAAAGGCGAATCTTCCTCTTTCTCCTCCTACAGGCCCATTGCACTCAGGTCCCTTCTTCCCAAGGTCATGGAAACGCTGATAAACCGTCAGCTCATGAAATATCTCGAAACACGAAAACCTCTTAATGACCGGCAATATGGTTTTCGTAGCAACAGGTCCACTGGTGATTTGATGGCATATCTCACCGAAAAGTGGAACCAAAGCGTACATCAATCTAGCGAAAGCAATATAGTTGCACTTGATATTTCTAAGGCATTTGACAGTGTTTGGCATCAGGCTCTTCTGTGCAAAATGCGTGCTCTTGGGATCGACGACTCTCTTCTTAAATGGATTAGAAATTACCTTTCGGAACGTTCCATTCGAGTTGTCTTTGATGATTTCAAATCTGATATTCACAAAATAAATGCTGATGTGCCCCAGGGCTCCGTTCTGTCTTCGACACTCTTTTTAATTTTCATCAACGCTCTCTTTGTCTGCTACTTCTAATCCAATATATTCCTTTGCTGATGACAGTACTCTCTGCCTTTCATATTCGTTCCCGGACTCACATCCCTGCTCTTCGTCTGTAGAACGGGAACGCCAGCGTATGTTAAGCTCATTAAATTCTGATATTAACAGCATAACTAATTGGGGAACTTAATGCTTCCAAAACACAATGCTGGCTGCTGTCGTTAAAGCGAAATTTAAACACCCAGCCATTATCCATGAATGGCACTTGCATCGTCGAAACCGTTCATTCTCGGTATGTGTGTCAATGAAAACTTATGTTGGAATGATCACATATTCGGTGTCGTCAAAAACGCTGGGAAATGGCTAGGTTTCCTCAAGTGATGTAAGAAATATTTTACCCCCTCTGATCTGGCCTCAATATATAAGGCGTTTATCCGCCCGAAATTGAAGTACAATTTCCACATCTGGTCGGGTGCGCCCAAAACATCTCTGCACCTGCTAGATAGGATGATACTAATATCACTCCAACAATGGACACCCTCGAACACCGACGTAATGTCTCCTGTCTCACTCTGTTTTATCGCTATTTCCATCAAATCGCAAGTAACATTCCGTCCCTTCAAACTTTTAACCTTAACACCGTTCTCGCTATGAATGCTCATCAGTATACCCTCAAACCCACTTTCGGACGTACTCTAAAATATCGTGATTCGTTCCTAAGCCGTACAACTCGCTTATGGAATGCCCTTCCCAGCTCTTTATTTCCTATTCTTTATAACCTTCAAACATTTAAGACCAACGTTCACCGGTACCTCTCTTTCTATCCTCCCTGATTTTTCTTCGTCCGTGCTGTGTGCAAGCATTTTAAGGGTCCTTAAAGACCTGTTTAAATACTTTCTTTTAAAACGAAATCACTAAAACTGACCAACAAGTCACACTGCGAATGGAATCCGCAACTGTACTTCCAAAGTATTTATACCCTGTCTTTGCTTTTCGCGGGTAATTAGGGACAAATTGCAAATTCCAAGAAAATTAAGGGAAAAAAGAATTTATAGTATGTTGATTAGAATTTTCTAAGAAATTGGTAATGATTACCTAACACGCCGAAATCAAGGGGGTGTCTCAACCAGTTGTCGGGGAGTGTAGTTCTCGTCTAAGAGCTTTTCTTTTTTAAGACGTGACGTCGTAGGTTAAATTTTCTGGTACATCCTGCCCAAAGCAAGGGAAATGAATTTCCATTGACACTGTCAAAGTCAATGAACTGGTTGTGAAGTTGCGACCAACACCTGACGCAAACCTTTATGTTGATCTTCAGGGTGTTGATGTTGCCGAGATAGGAGAAACCAAAGCCGAAAACAATTGGTGCCATATCACGACTGGCTCTTAAATGCTATTTTATATATTACAATAGTTATGAGGCCTTAGACGACTTGGTGCCTTCAAACGATACACACATCTTTAACTAAAGTATGACTCACACAGCAAAATCCCCGGGCAAAACCTCAAAACTATTCACCAACCCTCCAATGTTATAACGAGTATATGTAGCTGAAAACATTTTCCCTTCAGTTACGAGTATACGAACACTGTCAAGCATACTCGCCCTATGCCATTTTCTTTCGGTCAGGTTTCCTTATAGAACACAAAAAATCGATTACGCCACAAGGTCATTAAAAAAAAGAAAAAAAAAAATTATTCTCATCGACTAGTACGACTTGTATTCGTATAGATTTCTTTCAGCCCACAAACAATCAACAATATTCGGGTAATTGTTTGCACTTTTCACGTGCAATTAAGTTTTTCAAAAATCCATTTCCACTAGATTACGAGTACTAGCTAAAAATGGCGTCATTTCCCAGTTTAAATTCGAAAATGTCTCCGAAGAAAAATCGTTTGAGTTCGAACGAAAAATCAGGTGTCACCTAAATTACCGATTAAACAGTCGACAAAATAGAACCCCAAATCACCAAGTCAAACATTTTACAAAAAAAAAACTGTTTAATTGTACTTGTATATGTGGCACGTTTGGGTTCTCAAACTGTTTTTGTTTTTGTAGGTTAGTTTTCCTGAGTTACAATACATTTTTGTCGGTCAATTTTGCTTAATCTAATTTGAACAAAATGAATAAAATATTGAACTCTGTGACCCCACCGTTGTACTCGTAATTTGCAATAGTTGCATTTGTGCCAAAGTTACCGCTAAGTTTCGATTGGGACTGCGGGGGGTAATAATACTACTCTTAATCATATAATTTTGAGGGCCGCTATTCGATTCTCGAAATTAATAAATCAAAATCATTTTGCCGCTAAATAAACTAGATACCGCTATCGCTATACTCGTACTCTATGCCCAATAGCGGTCTACAGTTTGTTTTTCCTTTGTAAATCCGATTGAAGTGTGTGTTTGTGTGTAATAATATCGTCGCCGTGCCCACTAATTAGAATAAATAAAGAAGCAAACAACAAAGCAGTCAAGACAGAGGAAAAAAATTGAGAGAAATTGAAAAAAAAAAAAAACAAAAAAAAAACGGAGAATTGTTGTTTAATTTTGTGCTGGCAATTTTTTTTTTTTTTTAACTCTGTAAAAGATTTATGTAGGCGGACCGGTAAAGATCGCAAAAAAGTATTATACCTAATAGAAATGTGAGGCAACATTTTAATTTATTCCACTCGGTGTGTAATTTATGTTTTGTTTATCAAATATTAATTATACTTTGGGGATGTTGGTTTTTGTTGTTGTTGTTGTTGTTGTTTTGTTTCTCGAAAGCTTGCAATGGTTGTGAGCAGCTTTTTTTTTTTTTGGTAAAGTGTCAAAAGTAGAGGGCAGATTTGTCGTCTTCGGGTGAATGTCAGTACTATATTTGAAAATTGGCAGCAATGTCAAAGATAAATCGTGCCGATTGTTTAAGCGGCGATGAGAGTTGCTGTGTCGTTGATGAATGTTTCGATTTTTGGTGGCCATTTTGTATAGGTCTGAATGTACAAGTATGTATCGAATTTAGCCGCCATTTGCCAAGGTAATCGGAGGAGTCAAAGTATACTTGTTATTGAATGGCTTAAAGGAATAAACAAGAACGGACAGAATTGAATGGGACTATTTTGAGAAGAGGAGGATTTCGCCAACGATGTGCGAATGATGCAGTTTGACGTCTGCGGGGTTGTTGTTAAATTTAGACGAACAAGAAGAACGATTTGTGACTTGGGACTTTGAACTCTTAATTTAGCAAAAGAACGGCAAACATTCGACGAAGAGGTGAAAACAGTTTTAGGAGAGGTGAATATTAACAGTCCGATGACTCGCAAGGTCAGAAGTATGATATATTTAAGTTATGACATCTAAGATTTTAATGAATGTAATCTTGGAATTTCGATATAAGAACATTTATTTGTAACCATTGTTACCATCTGAAAGAAAGATACCACAACTGCTTTGATAGAGACTGATATATCAGACAACAACACGAAACATTGAGTAGACGCTGAGGTAAATGTCAAAATGTGACCACGACAAATACATCTATCTAATCCTGCAAACAAATTGACAATTGACAAGAGCTGTGGCAAGTTTGTTAAAACACAACTGTCAAAACAAGCCTTAGATAGCGGTTGAAAATTTTCAATTGTTCAAAACGAGAGATATGTTATGTAGGAAGTAGAGAGATAGCCCTAGAAGCAAATACTGTGATTAAGATTACAAGCAATTTCTAAATGGGTTCAACACAGATATTAGAAAAAAATGTAACGTCAGGTTCTTCAGTTAAAAAAAAAGTATCCCAATAAGATATGGAGACTATTGAACAACCTATCTTACTACGAAGAAAAAAGGAATCTGTAAATGAAGTTGCAATCAACAACTTTCTCGTAACAATGAGTCATATTTCGCTGAATATTTTATAAGTAAAGCTTTAACAATTTTCCACAGTTTCAATCACAAGACCTATAATCACCAAAACCTGTATCCTTTCATAGTCCATTTCATAGTGCGTTTCGCAGTCCATGGGCTATGAATCTGGAGAAAGCCTTTACTAGTCTTAATATTAACACCTGTGCAGGGGCAGACAATAACATATAAGAGCGATTAATCTGAAACAAAATGCAGTATAACTAGTCTTCAATAGTAAAAAACAATAATAAATTAAAACCTAAGTGTAACGTTCCATTTATATACTCGTATACCATAATAAACCTCTACAGGATCTTGATAGAACAGGAGTGAAAGAAGCCTTAAGCAAGTGGCAGGAGAGAAATCTAATAGGAAGGACGACAAAACAACGATGAAAAGAAAAATATTTTGGGGTGCCGCAAGGCTGAGAAATAGGTCCGATGCTATTTATACTTTTTATTAATGACGTTCTTCGTACTGTTGAACGAGCCACAGCGTTCGCTTTTTGAATGTCGTTAGAGACAAATACCTTGCAGTCGGAAAAACCATAATGTAGAGGAGGCTGATAAGCTTTTCAGGTGATGTCACGGCAATGGCGTTGTATTCAAAACTATGCTAATGCACAATCATACAATATAGCCTAAAGCTTCTAAAAAAGGTAATTTTTGAAACCATGACTGACCAACAACCAGAAGAAGTGAATTCATCGAGGTCGTTACGACTATCGAACATCTGGAGATCACGATCGACGACCAATCAATAGCAGAAAGCTTAGGTCACAGCTAAAAAGCGCGATGCTTACAAGGATGTTTCTCGATAAATGTTCAGAAATGGGTTTATTATTCATTGGTGCAATCTAGCTTGAGATGTGGAACACTAAAGGGGGAGCATCCGTCAAAAACTCATCAAGATAATGTAAAATATCTTCAACAACGAATGATCAAACAATAATAAAGTAGGCCGCAATCTAAATACATAAGGCGAGCACAACGGTTTCTCGAAATTCTTGGAATCTTTAACGCTTATAGCAAACGGCAACTCAACTATACCATACCAATATTCTTAAATTTTTATAGTATTGGGTATATAACTTAGTTCGTGCGGTTTTTTTTTTTTTCAAAATTTGAACGTTTATTTAAGGAATACATGTACAATAGTATTATTCAAAGTATTGCCCATCTGAAGCTATGACTCTTTCCCATCTTTCTGGCAAATTGTGGATCCCATCCCAAAAGAACTGCACCGGCTTGGCAGCCAAGAATGAATCAAGCCAATTTTTGATATTCTGCTCTGATGTGAACCGTATTTCAGTGAGGGCGTTCTGCATCGACCGGAACAAATGGTAGTCAGAAGGGGCAAGGTCTGGGCTATAAGGCCAAATAGTTCTTAACCGGAATAGCAACGTGGAGCCGAGCGTTGTCATGATGCAAAATTATTGCCTCGTGTCTGGTCGCATATTCCGGGCGTTTTTCGGCCACTGCTCTCTTCAAACGGATTAATTGTGTTTGGTAGCGTTGTCCATTGATGGTTTCACCCGGTTTTAGCAGCGCATAATACAGCACACCCATCTGATCCCACCAAATACAGAGCATTACCTTCGCGCCATGGATATTCGGCTTTGCTGTTGATTTGGCTGGTTGGCCGGGTTTCACATATGATTTTTTCTTGGGGTTGTCGTAATGGATTCATTTTTCATCACCAATAACAATCCGATGCAAAAATGACTTCCTTTTGTGGCGTTCCAGCAGCATTTCGGACATGCAAAACCGCCTTTCGACGTCTTTCGGCTTGAGTTCATGTGGAACCCAATTTCCTTGCTTTTGAATATATCCAGCTGCTTTTAAACGTTTTGAAATGGCTGCTTGAGTGACACCCAAAGATTCTGCGAGCTTGTGTTTGGCAACAATCTTCATAGAGTAATGCTTCCAGTTCTTCATCTTTAAACTTTTTTGGCTGTCCAGGACGTTCATCTTCTTCCAAGCCAAAATCTCTACTTTTAAATCGTGCAAACGACTTTTGGCACGTTCGTTAGTTTTAAATGCATTTTATTTCCTAAATTATTAATTCTTACATCCTAACAAAAAATGCTTAAATGCTAGCTTAAAATTACTTAACAATCTTATACTAACTTACTGGCCATACACAGGCACTCTAAGCTACTCTAAATTCTTACATCTATGTCTTTCGACTTTATTTACATTTTATTTAGGTACTTATTTTCTATGCTTAAGGCTAAGAAAAAATTGTTCACAAAAACTTAGCATATGGACATCATTTTTTATTTTATATAAAAACTTAATATCTAACTTAAAATAAACCTTAGTCTAGCTAACCTATCTACACAATACACACATATATACACATAGACACTATTCACAACGACATACATATACTAGTATATATCTATGTATATACTAATATATATATGTATTCCTTAAATGCTAACCTAAACCTATGCAAGCTGGCCATCGCTATTCGCAGAGCAAATAGATTGGTCAGCTCTGCCTCATTAGTGAGGCTGGTCCGTAATTGACGGAAACGACGACGACGAAACATCTTCTCCATCATTCAACCACCAGAAATGCTGGTGCTGCCGAACGACATCCCTCTTATCGCGATTCCCCACCGCCCTACTGAACCTGAGACGATCCACACTGCCGTGTGCGACGTCTCTGTTGTAGTTGAGTCGCCTGTCCCCAGCTCTCCGAGCGACATGGAAGATTAACGGGACTGCTGATCTATCCTGGATCAACCCTATCTGATCTAGGTAAAGGAATGCTTCCGGTGGAACGAAGCCATCATAGCGCACACTCTCGTGGTAAAGGTAATTGGGGTAGTAAGCCCCAGATATCAGGTTATTCGTCGAGGTCATTGCTCTTGCAATGTGCCTTCGAGTCAGCTTAATTACGAAGTTGTCCACTCGTATTAGGTTCGCCCTGTTGTAAAGGACCTCATTACGATAAAATTTTTTGTACTCCGACTCTGGTGTTCTGTACAAGCGAAGGCAAGCCCTAAGGCAAGCCCTCTCAAACACCCGAATCTTTTCCATTAAGCTTGCTCGTACATTGAACCACACGGGGCACCCGAATACCAGCATGGGCCTGATAAGGGCCATGTAGAAGATTACCTTTACCCTCGCATCGAGTTGGCTGCTATAAAACAGTCTCTTTGTAAGAGCAAAAGCGCCTTTAGCTCTGGCCAGAGCAGCATCTACATTTTTGTCAAAATACAGAAATTGATCTAGCCAGATCCCAAGGTATCTGACTACATTTCGACAGGCAAGAGGCTGTCCGTGTTGTCCAATGATCGAGAACTTTCGCCAATTTTTTCTGGTATCCCTAGAGGCTCCAGACAACGGCGTCCTAAAGAGAATGGTTTCCGACTTCTGAAAGTTGATTTTCAACTTCCAGTCATCGCAAAATCGTCTTATCTTATCGAAGTCACGCTGCAAGAGAGTATTAATGACCTCGATTTTTGGACCTGTTCTGTACGCTATCAAATCGTCTGCGTACGCAATAGTATGGGGAAGTGAACCTATCAAGTCGCTTGTATAAATGTTGAATAGGATCGGCGAATTGACCGCGCCTTGCTGCAGACCATTTTTAATTTGAAATATTCCAACAGAAGACACATCGCCATTTTTCACGATGAACTGTCTGTTGGTTAGCATATTATAAAGAATGTACAAGAGTGGTTTACTGATCCCCAGCCTAGTCAGCTTATAGAAAAGACCATCTAACCATACGGTGTCGAAGGCCTTCTCCAAGTCAACAAGGCATGCACCAGTACATTGGTTTTTGCCTTTATTCCATTGGATATCGGACACCAGTTTAGACGCGGCATGTGAGATATCATGTCCCGCCTTAAAACCGAATTGATTATCCGGAACTATATGTTTGTCCTCAACCCACCTAGACAGAGCTCTATTGATTACTTTTTCAAACACCTTACTGATATTCGGAAGGAGACTTATCGAACGGAGATTCGCCGGATTGGATATATCCTTTCCCTTTTTGGGGATAGGTTGAACCACCGCCGTTTTCCAATGCGCTGGATAATGTGCATTATTCATTGCATTATTAAACAGGGTTGTGTAAATGTCCACCGCTTCTAGAGGAAGATGTCGAAGCACGATGTTCGGAATACCATCGGTCCCCACTGATTTCTTAGCCCTGATTGTGTCGAAGATCTCATGGAGCTCTTCCTTCGAAATGAACGGGGGTAGGTCACCCTCTCTGGTAATGACATTATTTGCCATATTTTCGTCGCTGAACCGGGTGAAACCAGAGCCCTCGGATCGCCAGTTCTCTACTTCATTTCGAATGTAGAGGTCGTGCACCAAGACGCGATTGTCCAGGTCATAATTAGGGCCAATGGTATCATTGGCCTTGTATATTTCCTGGAAAGTCGCTCCTATGGTCTCAACCTTCTCCTGTGGATCCTCGATCACAAAGAAGTCGTCATCATCAGCGGCCTCATTTGGATCAATACCTGCTATTGTCAGTAACCGTTCGTTGTCTGTTGTCCGGGTTATTTTAAGACACTGAAGGTCGTTTTGATTTTTTCTCCGAAATAGTTTGTTTATTTGAGGGAACATATTCGGGTTGCTGGTGTTTACAGCCCGAACCCTGTTGTTCCAATATGAACTTACAGAAATTCTGTAATTCTCTTTTATTAACGTTTGAATATTTTTAATCGACGCCTTCAGTGTCCTAATCTCCGGGTTTTGTCTGTCAGTAAACTGTCTGTACAAGTTTTTGAGTCTTGTCAGAAGTCTACTTTTCTGTCGGTGCAGTGCGTCAATAGTAGGATTGCGGAACAGGTCTTCGTTAGTCGTATGTCGATATCGTGGTATTGTAGCGTCCATAGTTTGTTTAATTGTCTCATCCATTTGTTTTAGGTAATTGTCGATCTCCTCGTTTGACAAATTCCTATTGGCCGGTGGATGGAGCGTGTTCGAGGCGAGTGCTCTTGTCAAGGTTGCAGAGAAGCGTGTCCATCGAGTCTTACTGTAGTTGTAAGAATATCTTTGGACAAACTCCTCCAATTCCGCAATTTCGTTGGGAACTGTAATTTCGGTGCTAAAACCGCAATGGTCACTGTCATACACGAATGTGCGCAGACAGTTCAGCGTTTGTAAATTCGTACCTGTCAGTCGTATACGTTCGTCGTACAGCAGTAGATCCAAATAAGACCCGCCTCTGGGAAACGACGGGTTATCCGTCGCTTTAAGACCGAGTCTGTACATGACATCGTGCTGACCCCACCAATCGAGTAGTAGGTTCCCTCTAGTATTTGGCAAATTATTTCCCCAATCTCTGTGTTTAGCGTTGAAATCCCCGCCGATTATAAAATAATTCTCCCCCGATTCCAGCCTCAGAAGTCGAAAAAGCGTGTCGAGCTCTGTAATGAATAAAGTGGATTGTGAAGCCTCAGGTGCATAAACAGAGGCCAAGTACAGCCGCTTTCCACTGCGGAGCGGGATGTAAATGACGACTGCCTCCAACACCCGGAACCTACGCAACACTCCCTTGTACACTCTGTGAAATTTTATACCTTGTTTAATGAAGATCGCGACCCCGCCTCCACATTTGGATCGGGGCCGGTTTCTTCTTCTAACAATATAATTATTGTACTCCAGTTTGTGCTTATCGGTTAGCTTGGTTTCGCTAGCGAAAAGCACGTCAGGAGTTTGGTCTTGTAGCAATTTAAACATCGCGGCCCTTCGTTCGATCCTAATCAGTGAATTAACATTCACCGCAAGGACCTTCAAAGATTGCTCCACCATTTGCGTACCCATTACGACATGTGTTGCGTTAGGCCCGGCAGCAGCGCGTAGATCTGGTCCACCCGCTTGGCCTGTTCTTGCACCTGCTTTTGCAGCTGAGCCATCTGCCCTTGGATTGCGAGCAAGATGGCCAGCATGTTCGGTGCAGCTTCCGTTGTTCTCGGCACTGGCGCCGGAGAAGCAACAGTCGCTTGCTGTACCGTAGCCCCCCTACCTGCCGCCATTTGGGCGTAGGAAATTTGGGACGTGACGGCTGGTGTTTGAAACCTAATAGGTGAACGTTTGACCTCCACCATCTGCTGCCGAGCCAGTTTTGATTTCTTAATGTCAGCGAACTTAGGACAACCCCGATAGTTTGCGGTGTGTCCCACGTTCCCACATAACACGCAAGAGAGCTGCGTCCTATCGGATGCTCCGTCCCTACCCAGAGCACACTCCTCGGAACTGTGGTTCTTTGCGCACTTCACGCATCGAGGCTGCATTTGGCAGTTCGACGCGGCGTGCCCGAACCTCTGGCAGCGAACGCATTGTATAACGCCTTCGCTCCTTTTTAATTTTTCCCAGTGAACCACATGGTAGTCTAGGACATTGATACTCCTTAGACTATCCAGACGGCTTTCGGGACTGAGCTGCACCAGGAAGAACGGCAGACTCCGTTTCTCCCGCCTGGCTCTAGCTGTGGTAAATGGCTTTACCCCCACAAACTTGAGTCCTTCGCACTCCTTCTCTTTGAGCAGTGCCAGGATCTCCTCAGGATCAGAAGACGGTTCCAACCCCTTCAGCAGCATCGATTGCCGCTTTTCACACTTCGGTGTGAATGAGTAGTGCTCCGTCGTCGTTTCCTTTAGGAGCTCTTTCACTTTCGCGTAGCCCTCCACTGTATTACAGTGGATGGCATGGCGATCGTTCCCCAATCTCTTAATATTAAAATCATTACCAATGACCAACTTACACAGGTCCTTGGTAGCATTTACCTCCAATTTATAGGTGTTGATAGGCGGCACCTTCTCCTTCTTCTTCTGCTGCTGTTGCTGCTGCTGCTGTTGTTGTTGTTGTTGTTGCTGCTGCTGCTGCTGCTGCTGTTTTTGCAGTTGCCGTTTTTGTGGCTGCTGCTGTTTTAGCTGTTGCCGGTGTTGTGACTGCTCTTGTTGTTGCTGGTGTTCCTTAATCTTTTGTTGTTGTAGCACTTGTGCTATTTTATTTGTTTGGTATTGTTGTTGTTTCTGCTTTTGAGCAAGCTGCTGTTGTTGGGATTGCTCCTGCTCTTCCCTCTTCCTTCTTAGCATTTGCTTTTCCTTTATGGCCAGCACTCTTTGCTGTAGCATTTTTATGCTGCTACATATGGCCTCCATTTCTTCCTCTTCATCATCAGATTCGCTTGCTGCCAATGAAGCGAAGTTGTTTGCCGTTGATTGGGTGGGCCGTTTTACTAAGTTGGAAGTTGGAAGCTTCCTCCTTCTCTTTATTTTCGGGGTTTGGCTCGAACCACTCGAAGCCTCACCTGACACTTCAGCAAGTCCCGCTATAGGTATAGCGGACCGCTCTTCGCAATCCATCACGTGATAAACAACACTTTACCACCAACTTTATTGTTTTTTTTTTTTTTTTTGTTGTGTTTACTTTTAAAAATAAAAAGTCGATGTAACTTTACCGGGAATCGAACCCACGACCCCTGTTTTGTCGGTCGGACACCACTTCTACTGAGCCACCGAAGCACTTGGCCAAAATGTTTCTAATTGTGTTTTTTATTACTCTTTCACTACTTCACTTGAAAAGAAGCCGAAACACATCCGTCCTCTACCGAGGTCTATGAACGACTGCGGCACGTTCGTTCAGCTAGCGCATGTTCACCATAAGCTTCCACCAAAATACGATGACTTCCGGCAGCAGTTTTCTTCATATTAAAGTATTGAAGAAGAACTCCCCGCAAAAACACTTTTTCGGGCATAAAGTTCGACATATTTGCGTGAAAAAAAATCATTGTTGTTTACGCTTCAAATGAATGACATATACTGAAATGACGTACAATGACAGAATAATAACAATGGAATAATACAAGTTACGCCATCTCTTAGCAAACCGTTGTAGAACCAATAGAACCTAATTGAAAATTACAATAGAAAAAAAAAAACAATGAAGGCGATACGAGTGAAGTGGCATTTCTATCAAGTCTCTAATTTTTAAAAATTAAAAAGACCTGCTACTAGAGAATCCAAAGACCATAGGACTTCAGATCCTGATTATGCCAGGCAAAATCATTTACGATCAATTGTTAGGTAAAATACGAAAGTTAATGTTGGAAACAATAAATGAGCAATCCTTTCCTTCGTTTGGTAAGCTTGTTTATTTCTTCAAGTTTTTATGAGATTTGGGTAGTGATTTACGTATGGCTTGAAGTAAGTTAACATTCACTATGTTGGCAATATAATATGATTGTAACTATGCATGTACATTAGGGTTATCTAATTAGATCAGTAATTACCCAACTTAGATTAGATATAAGATAGACTACCCACTTCAAATTCATATTATATAAAAAATGGAGCACAAAATTTACTGCCACTTTGAAACGCTGACTTGTCAGAGATATTCAAAAATTTGAATAGTCAATTATTTTTCTTCTAAAAAAAGCTCTTCTTCAATTGCTTAAATCCAATCCATTGCAAACCCCAAAGATTCTAGATGACTAAGTAGGATTCTGTTAAAACAACATTAACCGTCGTTTTTCGAACGGCTGGGTAGGACCTGGTGATTGGACATTGAACGATTAAGATAACCACTGAGCGACTTTTGCCTGCCGCTGTCTAGTGCTTTACTTTGGGGTAATTTTTTTTCCATTATTCGCAAATTCACCGGATATTTGCGTCGACTTGTCAAAAGTGTTGAATAGGAGAAAACCAGAAGATTTTAATGTCCTGCCAGAGTTAACGTGACTGAATCAGCTGTGACACCAAAAGGCAGCATGAGAGGTTTCTTTTATGGGCTACATAATGTAGGACTAGTAAGGGTGCTGAAATGGAGGTAGTGGGATAAACCTTAAATGAGCCTACGCTAGCTCCTTTATACTTGCTTTAGAATAGTCGGCCCCATTGTCCAAGGGGTTCCAGATTGGGCATGGCCCTCCAGCAGATGTTCCTCCGTCTGATAAAGGAGTTACGAGTATTACTGCCATACCGGAAGTGCAATGGCATGGACCGAACAAAAACTATGAAATATACCATTGTGACTGCTATATATAGAACAGTGCGAGCTTGTTGTTGGCGTCAGATTAAAGCACGAACTCTTCAGCATTCGGCGTGTGAGCGAACGCATTATAAAAATCCGCATCAAAGTTAAATTCTCCAACACCAGTCTTATAAGCGTCCAGAGCGCACAGTAATAATGGACAGCTATTATTAAAGAATTTAGGAATAGGAAAAGATGTCATCCTACACGACACTATGTCTGGAAATGGATTTAGGTTTAATAAAAATCCCAGGACTTGGACCATCTATTTGCAGACAAGGTACATCTACGGATATCTCAGATATCACAACGGATATATACTGTGATGCGACTTACCGTTAAAGGGCTGTAGCTGACATGACAAACTGCATCAAGTGCTGAAGATTAGTGGAATTGATGCCAAGGGGCCGTCACAAGTGAACTTGTGCAAACAAGCATAGATGAACGAGAGCGGCTCGGGCGCACTATGAACATGGGAAAGGCGATGAACATGGGCTCTTCCAGAGAAAAAAGAGACATGAGCGAGCGATTTAGGAATTGAAGAGGTGAACAATGTCCGGACGTTTTACTAAAAGGTAAAGAGGACATACGGATGTTCTAAAAACGAAGAACCGGGAATATACTGGATTAGAAGTAGTAGGCAAGATGTCATCACTAGAAATTAAAAATAGTGTTTAGCCGAAAGCCCTGGTAGCTAGTGCTATAGTATTAAGATTATTATTATAATTTACTTATACTTATATTAATAAAATTATAATAATAATAATAATAATAATAATAAGTGTAGGACAATATGCATCATTAGAGAAAAAATAGGTAAAAGTCAAGACTTTAGTATTGTGAATTTAATATCAAGGAAAGGAGGAGCATGAGGTATACAAATACCTAGGCAGGATGCAAAACAGACGCATTGAGAAGAAACTAGTCAAAACCCGTATACACAAAATCGCTAAAGCGAACCTCAGCGGCAAACATTTAATAAAGGCTGTGAACTCGTTTGCAATCCCAATATTCACCTATAGCTTCGGGATTATTAAATGGACAACAACTGAATTGCAAGTATTGCAGCGAAAGATTAGAACATTGCTTCCACGTTTATAAGTTTCACCATCCTAAATCATGCTGCGAGAGAATGATTACGACGGGAAAAGACGGCGGGAGAGATTTAATAGATCTTCAGGTCTTGCATGATAACCAGATACAATCACTTCGCCACTATTTCCACTTTAAGGCCGAAAGATCACGTCTCACAAGGGCAATAGTGGAAGTAGACAGAAACCATAAAATCTGGATGGACATTTTGAAAGACATGCAGAGGATAAAGTTATTAGGGAACGAAACTGGGCAATCAAAGCTATACACGGTCAATAGTACAGAGATATTAATCTCGGTAATGTTGATAAACGCATGTCGAACAGATAGCTGTATGCTGACACCGAAGCAGTTATGATTGCTACTCAAGATCATGTTCCGACTATGAACTGTAGGAAACTTGTAATGAAAGATTCAAAAGTTTGAGAAGATACTTGTCGAAGAAGCAGAAACCAGCCGGAAATTATAGACCACATTATATCGGGGTGTGAAACACTGGCGCAAACAGAGTATACTCGAAGGCATAACAATGTACCTAAAATTCTACATAAAAAAAGTTCTCAAGAAATATAAAATTCCGTCCGACAGAGCGCCCTACTTATGTTATTGACAAAGAAGAACATAAGGGCGTTTTCATTGATGTCGCAATCCCAGCTACTAGAAACATAAGCCGAATATACAGCGAGAAACGTAACGGGTACTCTGAACAACTTGCAAGAGGATATAAAACTTCTATCCTCTGAGAAGGAGCACAATTGACGCTATGCAGAAATCTGTGATCATCGATACCCGGAACATAATAAAAATAGTGTCGGAGTCAGAACGGAGCCCTGGGGAACACCAGAATTTATATTGTGGAAATCAGACTGGGAATGGCAAAGACGTCATTTCTAATATATTTGAAAAGAGGTTCTTTGTTCCCAGATGCACCGATTTTTGAAAAGAAACCCTGACGCCAATCTCTGTAAATTACATTGGAAAAATCAATTGGAACTATGTATCTTGCTTTCACCAGATTGATGTAGAATATGGTTCTAGTTGTTGGTGGGTTATGCCATCAATTGCTACGAAAATTGTTCTGCCAGTATTTAAGAAATGTTCATGCCTCGTTATATTTCAAAAGCTGAGAGCTTATCAGCGTTTCCATGATTTTAGACAAAAAGGGTAGTTAGTGCAATGGTTCTGTAGGAGAGAAAAGAAGATTCGCATTTTTAGAGACGTTTTGGAAAATGCTGTTTTCCATCTTCTCGAAAAGAGTGCTAAAGGGAAGGATATGCTGTAGTCTTGTCCGAAGAAGAAATGAAGATACACCATTTGGACTAGCGGATTTGTATTACGCGTATATTGAAACCTTTGAGTATCTTTTCTACTATTGGGTCTACAAGTAAGTTTCCAGCGTTTGTCAGAGATGGCGCTACCAGTGGATCCCGGGCAGAAATGTCAGACCCCATGTGTTTTATTTGTAAGTTTTGTATCTGTCAACAACTTTGCAGCGTTATATTTGAGCAGTACTATCGGTGTCGTACATTTTATCGAGCAAAATCATGGCAAGTTTCCAGCCAAATAAACGTCATTTGCGGGAAGCGCTGCTTTTATTCTTTAATATGAAGAAAAGTGCGGCTGAGGCCTATCGTTTGCTTTCGGAAACTTATGGGGCGGAATGTATTGGTGAATCGACGTGCCGCGAGTGGTCCAAACGGTTCAAAAGCGGTGATTTTGGAGTTGAAGACAAAGATCTCCCCGGAAAGCCAAAAAGTTTTGAAGACGAGGAATTGGACGCTTTACTGGATGAGGATCCGTGTCAGATTCAAGAAGAACTTGTTGCATCATTGGGCGTCACGCAACAAGCCGTTTCCCTGCGCCTAAAAGCACTGGGATTCATTCAAAAGGTTGGAAACTGGGTGCCGTACGAATTGAAGCCAAGAGACGTCGAACGGCGATTTTGCATGTCCGAAATGTTACTGCAGCAGTATAAAAATAAATCATTTTTGCATCGTATTGTCACTGGTGATGAGAAATGGATTTATTATGATAATCCTAAACGTAGAAAATCGTATACAAAGCCCGGCGAGCCCGCCCAATCGACGCCGAAACGAAATATTCATGTGAATAAGGTCATGCTCTGCATATGGTGGGATCAAAAGGGTGTCGTATACTACGAACTGCTTCCGAGTGGTGAAACCATCAAAGGACCATTATATCGAACCCAACTAATTCGTTTGAAGTGGGCATTAAAAGAAAAACGGCCAGAATATGAGACCAGGCATAAGTCCGTCATTTTTCATCACGACAACGCTCGGCCACATGTTGCGGTTTCGGTGAAAAACTATTTGGAAAATAGTGGATGGGAAATTCTGCCTCACCCGCCTTATAGTCCAGACTTGGCACCATCTGACTACCACTTGTTTCGTTCGATGCAGAACGCTCTTACGGGAATACGCTTCAGCTCAGTAGAGGAAATCAAAAATTGGCTCGATACGTTCTTGGGCTCGAAAGACGAGAAATTTTTTTGGTCCGGAATTCATAAATTGCCAGAAAGATGGGGGAAAGTTGTAGCTTCCGATGGATGATACTTTGAATAAAGCATTGTAACTATGTTTTCATAATAAAACTTCAAATTTTGGAAAAAAAACGCTGGAAACTTACTTGTAGACCCAATACAAGTAGATTTTTTCCATTTAGGTGTACATACGAGTATGACTTAACATAATCTGCAAGCGATGAGCTGGCTTCGATTGGAGATTGGCTTTGTCCAAAGAACTGGCAACTGGGGTCTCATTATATGTAAATAAGCGTTGGGTTTGGAGGATGAGGCTGAGTTTCTAATGTTTAACGAAGAATTAGCAACTTTTTTTTACAATTGAGACACTGTTGCATTTTTTACCTCAGATGTTCGTATTGAAATTCCACACTCCTAAGTAAGGCATTGTAGATTTTCATTTCGGGCTCGTTGGAGGTTTTTTTCGGATTTCTCCTATCAGGTTGATCTTGTATGGTCAAAGAAATAGTTCTCCTACCTTGTCGTACCACGACTTTTTTCCAGTTTGATACTCATTTATCCGAGGAGGGATAGAGTATGTCATTCTAAAGAAAATAGTGTTTGTGATCATATCAGTATCGGTTCGATTAGCACTGAAATGTTATTTTCACTTTTGTTTTTATAGCTCATAAAGTTGTCAATTGAAAAAACAGAGGGAGAAAATACACTTTGCTTTTGAGACTGATCTACTCAGGGGCATACTTCTAATTTTTTTTTTTAGATCTTTAAACAAATAAACATTAAAAGAAACTATAAAAATCTTACGTCAACAAAAAAATTCATTCCGAACTAGTTCCAAGTAGTTTGCAACTATGTACCTCTTTCTGGTAGTTGTCCAGAGCAAAGATCAACAATTATTTTGCTGACTTTCAATAACAAATCGATCACTTGATGTTTGACAATCGACCTAAGCTTTTAAGCCTTCTCCGAACGTCAATCAATCATAGTTTTGCGTTCTTTTTCCCGCACAAAATTTCCTCAATTGCAGGCTTACTTTCGACGAAAAAAAAAAAACACAATACGGGTAGATGATATATTTATTTTATTCTTGTAAACAAATGCGAGTGTGTACGAATATGCTAAAAAGGCAGTAATCAGCTACCTTTTAGAACCACCTGACATTTTTGACGGCTGCTTTATCCGTACACTTATCACATTCCAGCCGTGTGCTGTTTAAATTTGCCACAAACACGACTTCGAGAGACATTTTGTTTGCTTTTACCATTTTTGTTTCTTCTTTTTTTTTTTTATTATTTTCTAGAATTCTTTCTTTCCGCCTTTTCAATTTTTTATTGCAATAGCGACATATTCTTTGATTACTTAACATACGAGTACCAGTGAAAAGCTGATAATGAGCTCAGTTGTCTTTTTGTTTTTTAATTTTTTCGATTTTTTTCTAAGGCAAGATTAGCCAATATGTCTGGTTTGTCTTGCCTCTAAGTAAATAATAATAAATAATATAAATAAAAAAATAAATAAACAACAAGTGTAATCAATTAAATTTCCAATAAACAAAAAAAAAACAAAAAATTGAAATTATCAGCAATTCAGCCGGTTTGTGTGTACTTTGCAATTTTACCTTGATTGGTATTTGTACTGTTTTTTTTTTTTTTTTTACCAATTTTCGCTGAATAGCTTATAATCTAGATTTTGTTATTGAATAGGGTAACAGATAATCAAAAGGCAAAAGGAAAAGGGAGAAAAAAATGAATTGTAATGCTGTAAAATTGACGTAAGTTAAAAGGTTGATTTGGCTGGATTTTGTGGAGAATTTGAAGTGTAAATTTGAAAGGAATTTTGATTGAATGGCTGTCTGTTCAGTTGGTTTGACCTTGACCTTGGTTGAAAGGTTTCTAATTACGTGCAACTCAGTCGAGGGGCGTATTAAGTGGCCCACTTAAGGACTAGTAAACACTTAAAAAAAAATAACAAAAGATAAAATGTTTGATGACGTACAAATGTAGATAGTCATTTATATTCTTGGGTAGAGATTTGTTGTATAGAGTTAAGTTAAATCAGACACCCAGATGCGTCTTGAAATCGATTTTTCAGAAAATATATTTTGTTCCAATTTTACAACCCTTCATCTTTTAATTTTTTTTTTGTTTCATAAAATTAAAATAAAAGTTAGGGAAATAGTCAAAGTTGCGGGGGTCGTGTGACATTCGCGCCCGCCCTAAAGAGGACATCTATCCTAGCATATATGAAATAGGAAAGTACAGCCTACACGACATCATGTCTAAAAATTGACATAGACTAATCGACTCTGCTATGACTATAGCGGTTTCCTCACTTCAATATTTACACAGGAACTTAAAACAGTCAACCAAATTGTACGACGGTGGGTCTGAAAATTGAAATAAGGAACACTGTTTTTGGCAAAGAAAAACGTTTTATTTTTCAGCAGAATCTCCTTTTAACTCGATACACTTCGTCCAACGTTTCTCCAACTATTTGATGCCTTCCAAACAATACGATTTCTCCAGTCCCTTAAAATAGGCGTTTGCGAGGGTTGTCTGAAAAGTTTCCGACTGCAACGTAAAGATAGCGGCATTCGTCAATAAAAGCTAGTGAATGCTAGTTGTGCATCTTTTGACAGTTACTTTCCGAAGTTTCAGTCATTTTGGACGTGCAGTTTTTAGGTGACAGTCGTTTGAGGGAGTCGATTTGAGTGTTTTTTGTGAAAATGGAAAAAATTCAGTATCGAGCTGTTATTAAATTCTTGTTTTTGAAAGACCATACGCCTACGCAAATCAAAAATGAGTTGGACTCTGTGTATGGGGACCCTGGACTCTGCACCATCATTTACCACAGTGAAATTTTGGGCAGCTGAATTTAAACGAGGCCGTTAGAGCTTGGGAGATGGGACGTCCAAAAACTGCAACCACTGACGATAACATTGCTAAAGTTCACCAAATGGTGTTAGACGACCGCCGAATTAAAGTGAGAGAGATAGTAGAGGTTATGAAAATGTTCAAAGAACGTGTTTGTTACATATTAAATCAAGATTTAGGCATGAGACAGCTGTCCGTGCGTTGGGTGCCGCGTTTGCTTACGTTAGACCAAAAACGTGTTCGAATGAACATTTCCAACGCTCTGTTGGCGCAGCTTAGGCGCAATAGATCCGAGTTTTGACGCCGATTAATTACTGTAGATGAATACACCACGCCGGAAACAAAAATTCAGTCAAAACAGTGGACCGCAAAGGGCGAGCCGGCTCCAAAAAAAGCAAAAACTGTTTTTTCGGCTGGGAAAGTGATGGCGACTGTTTTTTTGGGATAGTAAAGGAGTTATCCTAATCGATTATCTTCAAAAAGGAAAAACCATTACAGGAGCATACTACGTATCATTACTTGCCAAGCTGAAGGCAGAAATTGCGGAAAAAGGGCCACATTTGCAGAAAAAGAAAATCCTGTTTCACCAAGACAACGCGCCGTCTCACACCTCAGAGGTTGCCATGGCGAAAATCCATAAATTACGGTTTGAACTGCTTGACCATCCGCCTTATTCACCAGATCTAGCCCCAAGCGTTTTATTTTTTGTTCCCTCATCTAAAAACTGCGCTCGGAGGACAGACATTTTCGTCAAATGAGGAGGCAATCGCCTTGGTGAACAATTATTTTGCAGAGAAAAACGCCAAATACTATTTGGACGGGTTAGAGAGATGGGAGCAACGCTGGGAGAAGTGTGAAGAGGTACAAGGAGACTATGTAGAAAAATAAAAAAAAAATTGGGAAGAAATGTCTTGTATCATTGTTCGGTCGGAAACTTTGCAGACAACCCTCGTATTTCATCGCTGACCTCTAAATTAAACCCAAGTCTCTTACCGCCGAGCCATTTCTTTATGTTGTGAAAGAGTAAATAGTCGCATGGGGCTATATCTGGGGAATACGCTGGATGAGGGAGCAATTCGTAACCTAATTCATTAAATTTGCCATTACGAATGCGCCGATACGTTGTCCTAGTGGAAGAGAAGTCGTCGAATCGATCCAACAGCTCTGTATATAGGCGCAGGTGATAGTTTTACCCTTTTCAAGGTAACGATCTTGTTGGCCCAGAGAGGTACCTTGGCGTTATTCGGTTTCGATTCACCAGGAGAAATCCACTGTCTCGACAGTTCCTTGGTCTCTGGTGTGTTGTAATGAATTCATCATGACGGTTACGAAAGGGCGGAAAAACACTCCTTTGAAGTTGTCAAACGATTTCGTTCCTTGTCAATTGTGAGCAAACGCGGCACCCATCTGGCGGATAGCTTTTTCATATCCAGAATATTTTTGGAAAACTGAAATCGCATCCATCTGATAAGCCTGTAGCTTCTCAAGACTCCCCATAATACTTTTCAAGCTTTTGTTTGGTTTGCGTGATGGTTTTTTTGCGCAAGAAACAGTACACGGAATTCACTTTTCTCCATTTTTACGAAAATTCTTGTTTGGCGTCTGTCTCAACAAAACTATTTGACAGATCTATCTGAAAATTTGAGTGAGTTCCTTTGGAAGATGCTCCTTGACAAACGAAATATTGAATTTGAAGTGGCTACGTCATCTGTTTTAAATTTCAGGGACTTATTGACCCATCCTCGTGGCTGTTCGAACATTTCGATCGGTCGATAAAGACTCCGATTCGTATCTAGGTGCAACCAAGGTTTTCTACGGATTTTTCAACCGCCACAATAACTCAGAGATATTGTGAAACAATTTAGGGTTGATAGGCTGCAATGACAACAAAAGGCCAGATCCTCATGGTCAGGTATCCCTTGACAAACTCTGTGCAACCTACTATGAGGGTCAGTTGTATTCTGCGCTCTACGAACAGAAGAGAAAGGAAGAACATGGGCTTCACCGAAGGAACAAGATAGAGCTTGACAAGATCGTCATCGAACATCGAAGACGTGCTATTACCAGAACATTGTTCGGAGATTTCAGCATAAAATGAACCCGAACAAAAACCTAAAACCAATCGGTCTCGTTGGTATTAAAAACACTACTTCTGCAGACAGTTAAACCTCGGGCACGCCCCAAATCCCGTTGTCAGGTGGAGCGAACTATTCAACCTAAAACGATGAATGCCAGGACTTCCGTCCACCCGATCAAAAAAAAAAATATGCAGATAGTAATATCTCAACTTGAGCATTATAAGACTGCCGGACGGAAAAGCCCACCTGCCGAGCATATGCTATGTATGTGACGCAAAATTAATCACCCTATCGGAGGATGGTATAATTTTTGCAAATGGCGACGTACGTCAATCGTATTTGACATTTGTAAACTAGACAGCTACAGTATACAAACAGACAAGCAATGGAGCGCTATACTCCGCAAGAGCATGGAATAATTGTGTCGATGTTTTTGACCAATAATCGGTCGGTGGTGTTAGCGCAGCGTGAATTTCAACTTCGATTTCCTAATCTTTTCGCGTCTGGACAAACATTCCGGCGCTTAGCTACTTGACTCGAACAGAGTGGAACCACAGGAGACCATGCAGGGCGTGGGCATCACTGAACTGGTCGTTTGGCCGAGAACACCGCGGCTGTGGATGCCGATGTCGCTGAGAACAAAGAAACATCAACCAGACGAGGGGCCACGCGATTGAGCACCACCACACGGACCCTACATTGAATTTTAGTGAAAGACTTACACGTGTACAAAGTGCAAACAGTGCATCAGTTAGTGCTTGCTGACCGTCAGTCGCGAGGGAATTACTGTAAAGCCGTCCTCGATCTCAACAACGAAGAGGACGATTTTGTGTCGAAAATCATCATAAGCAACGAGGCGCATTTCCACTTAAGCGGTTACGTCAATAAGCAAAATCTTCGTTTCTGGGGCACTGAAAATCCGCGTGTGATGCACGAAGAGCCATTACATCCACTCAAACCTACTGTTTGGCGTTCACCCGGGAGGAGCGATTGGGCCGTATTTTTTTGAGAACGCCATCGGCAATACGGCCACTGTTACTGGCGAACGCTACAGGGCCATGATAAACGACTTCTTACTGCCGGAATTGGATAAACGGGGCTTGGTGAATATGTGATATCAACAAGACGGTGCAACCACACACAGAGCACGAGCCACAATGGATAATGTGAAGGAAGCGTTTCCTGGCCGCGTAATCTCCCGTTTTGGCGATTTGACATGGCCGATTTTGCGCCACCTTTCCCAAATTGTGTCAGAGTAAAATATGCCGCATGGGTGGAACCTCAGGATTGTTTGCTCGATGCACAAGAAAGGAAACTCCCTGAAACTATAAAGATATTAGTCTCCTTTACAAAATCTGTTTTGCTTTATTTTGTGAACACCTCAAAACATTTGTCAGTAGGTCAAGTCCACAGTTGCAGATCTTATATAGTTTATATCGATACTATTGCCTCTTTACCGATTTTAAGGCCACGTATGTATTACATATGACACCATCTACAGAAACGAGTTATGCAGAGCCATATCTTGGTAATGCCATATTTCTTTGGCATCCATGCCAAATTCTTCAAATTCGCTGCTCCGAGAGCTGTGATGATGCGCTTTAGCATTATACTTGAAGAAATTGTTGTGCGAAACTCGCAAGCAGTGCGAAAGACATGGGTCTTGTTAAAGAGGAGGGTTATTTAGGTCGACACGGTTATGATATGCCTAATTTGATTCTATGTTTTGGTTGTCTGTAATACAAAATCCCGTGCTACTGTTTTTTTTTTTATCAAACTCCAAAGAATGGCCTGTATCGACTGTATCGAGGGCTTTCCCTTTGGCCCAGAATTCCTAGTCGGGTTTTCACGATGTAGGATGCAACATGGTGTCTCTTTAGAAGATAAACACATCTTTCTTCCAAGTTAAATTCAAAATGGGATCACTGCAAATCATATCGCCGATGACTTTGCTAGTCAAGGGACAGAGAAGAATTTTTCAGGACCCGAATTGAATTGAGGCCCGGTTCAACCCCTGATAACGTTTTTTTTTATGTTAAATTAAATACTAAACTCAAAAAATAACAATTTTCCTTAATGCTAAGGTTTGGGAGTAATGGTTGAGAGGCAATAGAAGAGTAAAGGGTTGTTTTGAACTAGAATTTGCATACGTGCCAGTCAAAGTACGACTAGGTTGAATAGAGTTGATTTCGTGCAGCTTCACTTCGGTGAGGATTAAATACGGAAGAGAGACACATATCTTAGAGTTCGTGGGTTAACGTTCAATTAATATCAGGCGATCGATATAGGGTGGTAGGCTAATTTTACGGGAAATATAAACATAAACATAAATAGGGTGACCTGACTTGACTGGCGTATTTGAGAAGAGGCTGGATAAAGGTTACGTACATATTTTCGGACGTACTCTAAAATATCGTGATTCTTCCCTAAGATGTACAACTCGCTTGTGGAATGCCCTGCCGATCTCTGTGTTTCCTAGTCGTTACAACTTACAAACGTTTAAAAACAATGTACATCGGTACCTGTCCTTTCTTCCCCCTAAATTTCCTTCGCCCGCGCTGTATGAAAAACCTCATTGTCACATCCTCACGTTGGATCTGAGTCTTCGTATGCCAGCAGAAATTCGGACTAAAAGGGCCGAATATTCCAAATTTTGTTTTGCTGACTTTGCGTGTGTTAATCATTCGCCTTCTAAGAATTAGTCATCGTCGACAAATTATTATAATGTTCTTGCGCAATACTCGTGTTTATAAATCAAGTCCCGTTGCATACGATCAGTACCCGGTGACGTCTACGAGGACATCAAATAAGCACAATTGAGTGTAGTCATAGTTACACCCGTGGGCTTCGTCAGATTGATGCCAGTCAGTGCCCACCTCAAACATAAAACACTTCACTATTTTGCTAACCATAATATGATCATCAAAATAATCTGTTTCCCTGACAGGTCTAATCTTATAATTGACAGCAGAAATTGATCTTAATTTGTTTGGTCAGATATTCTAGTTAAATTTTCCACAACATGTTTACATGTGAAAGACTGCCATTTCATCAGTCAATGTCAAATATCTTACAGTCAAGTCGGCCATAACTGTCAAAATAAACAATCACAGAAATATCAACTCCCACTCATATGATCCCCCAAATGAATATCGTATTATGTATCTCAATTAAAAACTAAAAACAAAATACAGTTTAAGTAAAAATTTCCACTTTATCAATATGTAGTTCCTACCCGGCGTTGGAAAGCATTTTTAAGCAAAAAACAAAAAAACAAAACAAAAAAACAAAAAACACATTGGAGGCCAGCCAAACTCTACTGCTAGTGTTATTAACCTCCAAGGGCTCATGGTCAACAACAACGCTCGTCGATGTTTAGTTGCTGTCGCAGAAGAACACCAAAATTTTCCACACAATCTAATGCTGAGTAAATAGTAAACAAAAATTTACAAATAACCTTCGAAATCAACTCGACTCGATTTAAATTGTAAGTACTACGAGCATTTACAAGCACCAAAGTCACTGTTGTTGTGCTCGTACATCACGTCTTCGGTTTATTAGAAATGAATCGTACGAACCATACGAGTCTATGCCAAACCCATCCACATAAACATTGTTGACTATGTGTACGAGTTTGACTACAAATGCGAGTACGAACTCTCGATTGTGTTTTGAATCACTAAGCAAAGCGTTCACACGTGAACAGCCGACAACAGACGTTCAACGCGCATTCATTAGCTCGTCAAAAGTTGGCAATTCATAAGAAGAAAAAAAAAGCAAACAACCGAGTCCAAAAGCCAAAATGATGGCAAATCAATTGCTCGTTCTTTTTGACATTTCCAAAAAAATATGCGAGTACATAGGACGTACACATATTTTGGAGCTACGAGCACCTATGCATGTATGGATGTACGAGTATCTATGCATAGTAAGTGTTCAGAAACCAATAATAAAAAAAATTAGCAGATACGCGTAATAACAACGCTCATAAGAACGTCGACAATGTATACTCGTATGTATAGGAAGAGGCGGCGGCAGTGAAACAGAAAAGAAAAACACGAAAAAGTGTTCCATAAACTATTTTTGGATATTTGTTCATTTTTGTAGATTTGGGGTTGAAATTCGCCGCAAAAACTCTACACCACTTTGACTACTTATCGTGTCTCTGGCAACTCAATCCAACCCAACCAACAACCAACCAGTCTGTATGGCTAAAGGCGACGGCCGATAAATAATTAGCCAAAGCCAAAATCGACCGAGAAAAAGGAGACAAAAATGTCGACGACAAAAGAACGAAAGTAAATTGCCAAAAAACATGAAAAATAAAAAAAAAAGAAATATGCTCGACTCGATTTAGCAACTGGAAAAGTTGCTCGCTCGGTTGTTGGCTGCTCGACGGGTCGGTCGAATAACTCTTGACCTTGAACGCTTTAAAAAAAGAAAAACCCATTCGGCCGAATCCTCCGGCCATTACAGCTGTTAACACACCGTGCCCTGTTAAATTTTTATTAAAATGAAATTCGAAGAAAATTCCCTGTTCATATTCGCGCCGGTTTTTTCGGCGTCAGTTGGCCGTGAATGCTTAGCCGACGACGCCGCGTCGGGCCCTCAAATTTTATTGTTTACAAATCAAATCATATTCATGCTGTGGCATGGGGTAAATAATGAATTTCAGTTTTCGTATTGCCTCTTAAAAAGTGTTTTGTGGTTTTGCTCATTTCGTTTTTTCGTTTTTCGCCGCAAATATGACAGCTCGTACTCGTACTCGTACTTGTACTTGTACGCGTTCAATATGCAAATGGCTCACTTATGTTTGGTTTACTTTTTGCTGACGTCATTTATTTGCCGTAAACGTAGTAGTAGAAATAGTAGTAGTAGAATCTTGTTTTTTTTTTTATTTTTTGACAACTGAACTATTGTATGATTTGTTGACATTTGACAGTTGTTGTTGATGATGGTTTGTCATTTCTACGTCTACCTATTCAACTTCAAAACGTGTTAAATTCGAATTGAGTTTGCTACTTCTTTTTGATAAATTTTTCTGTGTCGAATAACCTAGTTTCGACCATTGGGTCATCGTGGAGGAGGGACAGATTTAAATGTTCAGTAAAAATCAAGATGGGGGTGTGAACACCATCTTAGTTCGGTTTTCATTTTATTTTATATTTTCTTTCGACGTTGTGTTTTGTCGTCTATTGAACTAGAAACGGATTAGATGACAATGTTAGTCAGTAATGTTTCCCTCCATACAAAATGTGGGATTATTATTGATACTTATGACATCAGGCACACTCGTACGTCAAAATATGCACGACATCTGCGGGAACAAGAGAGAGAGGAAAAAATACGAATACTCGTATAATCATTTCCTGTGGTTGACATTCACTTGAGCTGATATGGAATGCATTTTATGTTTTATTGATAGAATAACGCGTGGGATCGAGGGTATGACCTCAATAATTTTCCGATTGTTTATATTGATGTTGATAGAATGACGTCTTTTGTAAAAATGCGATGAGTACATACAATTTCTATTTTTCAATTTTGATGAGACAAGTCAAAATATTATCGCACATAAGAACGGGTATCATTCTATCTTAAATCGATTTTAGTCCTCTCTATTTAATCAATTTTTGTACTAGATTAAGAAAAAAAAAAGAAACTTGTCAACTATCATATGTTGGACATTCCGTGAGAATATTAATAATGACATTCATAACCTCTTAGAAATGGAGATAAATGATTGTGTCTAATTATTCCAAGGAAGTTCTTTAGACATCATTTGAGAAGCGAATTTGTCACAAAGCACAGTACTGGGAACCTTTGTGTTTATCATTTAGACAATTTAAAGCCTTTGTTCTTTTCAGCATGACAATTTGGAGCATCTTTTTGAGCTTTTCCATAGAAACGTGCTTAGGTCTGACTCAGGTTTTAAATAGAGGCGGCCATAAAATGTGTACAACGTATGTTCATTGGAAACATTACATCGTTTAGGAGCTCATGACGTAAAATAAATTGTCATGCATTTTAGGGAATTTTTTTTTTTTTTTAAATAACATGCCTTCTATCCGTCAGAAGTGTTCGAGTGCGGTAACAGTGTTCGAATTTAAATGCTTCGAACGTCTATTTCTCTCTAAATCTATACTTTTCGTAGGGGTAATTGGATTATTTTCGCCAAAATGATTGGTAATTCCTGGAGGAGTTTGACATTTTGCCTACTGCTTCGTTTTTCTAGGCGGCGAAGTTTCGGGTTGTTGGCGATTTTATGATATTGCATGAGCATTCATCAGCGTCAATTTGACGATGCGTAGTGCTATAACAACGATTACACTCAATTTTGTTTATACAGGGTCTTCAAATAGAGACTTCCGACAGTTGATAGCGGCCATATAGTTGAAGCTACATTCTGTCAAATTGATTGTCATTTATTCAGTCTGTGTTCTGTTCTGTTCTGTTTGGGCAACGTTCCGCGCGCTCCGCCCATTTTACGGTCGCCATAATCGTCCTACCGAGAGGAATATTCGCAGTGTGGTGGGTAAATTTCAGTCTACTGGTTCAGTAAACGCAAGATCTGCGGAAAACATCGCCGCTGTCCGTGAGAGTGTGCAAGAGAATCCGAGGCAGGTCGCAGACCACAACTTGGCGAATTTTGCGTCGTGACTTTGGCTTGCATCCGCACAAAATTCAGCTGACCCAGGAGCTGAAGGTAAACGACCATAGACAAGGACGTGTGTTCGCTGAATGGGCTCTGGAGCAGTTGGAACCTGACCCTAATTTTCATTGAAAAACAAAATTGTCGAATTTGGAACGATACCAATCCACATGAGATCCAAGACCGTCCAATGCATCCCGAAAAAGTTGTTGTTTGGTGTGGATTTTGGTCTGGCGGCGTCATCGGTCCATATTTCTTTGAGAACGACGTTGGTCAGGCTATCACCGTCAGCCGCAAGCGCTATTGGCTGACGATTACCAACTTTTTTTGGCCTGAATTGGATGATATGGACACCAACGATATGTGGTTTCAACAGGACGGGGCTACGTGCCACACAGGTAACGCCCACACAGGTCATGGTCATCTCACGTGGAGGTGATGTAAACTGGCCACCGAGATCGTGCGATTTGACCCCGTTACACTTTTTCTTGTGGAGTTTTCTGAAGTCTATGTGAATAAGCCACAAACCACAGCGGCCCTCAAAGCCAACATAACCCATGCCATCGGTCAAATTCAGCGTGATTTATGCACCAGAGTCATGGAAAACTGAACATTTCGGATGCGCGCCACTCAGAAAAACATCGGTGGACATTTAAACGATGTTATATTGCATACATAATGACATCGATAGGCCTTTTAAACGAATAAAAAAATTTCGGTGATATCTCATACACACTTTGTTTTATTTAAATTTAAAGATAAGAAGCCCTTAATGAAAGACCCTTTAGCTCATCGAAGTAAATAGCTAAAACCATAATACTCTGTCGCAAATGTCTTAATTGCAGGAGAAGAACATACTGTGGATGAACGCACGCGCAAGAATCAACATTCAGCATGAAAGTTGAGGTCAATAAGGATTCCATGTTGTAGACCTTGTAAAAGCGAAAGAAGGATCTGCATATGGAGTCCCATCGAAGCCACGTATAACTGAAAAGTTAGTGAAAATCTAATTACACAGCAATTCAGGAAATGCGATGTGATGGGGCGTACTAATGGCGGACGAAAAGCTAACATATATGTTACATACCGTGCTGAATAAAACAGATAACAGAAGCTGCGTGCATATTTGCAGTAAGCGCAGACTAAGGCAAGAAGTTTTGAGTTGTCATTACGTAAGCACACGCCGTCCTCTTTAAGGCTAAATTTGAAAAAAATCAACCTGATGTGTGATCGCGATCTCGCAGAAGAAATAGACAATGCTACCAAATAATGGTTTTACGAGCTCCACGACAAAATCTACGATAAATACTCTAAGTATGAAGATAAAAGCATTTTAGGTGATTTTATCGCCAAAATAGGAAAGGAGCACTTCGCTGCGGAGAAGATTTAACATTACACGGTCGCAATTGCAACATGTTGCCAAAATTTAAAATCAACTTTCTCTTGACGTCTCAATAAGTCAACTTATGTAGAGCAGTGCTGAAGATCAGCAACATCATATCCAATAAGCTATTAGAAACGTAGCATGTAAAGCAGCGAAGGGCGATAGCAGCGCATGAGCTCGACTTCTCTGAAGAAAACAGGAAGAGTATGAGAAGCAAGCGATTGAGGAAATGTAGATTTTGGTTTTACTAAAAGGTACAAATAACGCGTCATGGTATGAACTGTAGGGATCAGCAAATGAACTCGGAATTAGAGTCACAGTAGGTGCTGAGGATATACGAAAATCACTCTACGACGACCAGGACGACCTAAATTCAGACCACAGTATTCAGCTTGGGCGTTGAAAGCCAAGACTTCTGTCTACTCGACAAGTTGCCGGATTTGATGGCCTACCTGTCGAGCTATTTAACATTAACTCATTTCCAAGATTTAGTCGCAATCTGGCAAATCTGCCTGATGAGCCCTGGCATCATCATATCTAAACTGCGTCACCTGTAAAGTTATTGATCAGCGATATTATCGCGTACAAGATCTTGTTAGCGCTATTATGTGAAGACCTAAAACCAATTGTCAGTGCGGTTTTAGGTCTAGTAAATCCGCAACACAAGAAGCCGTATATGAAGGAATCTATACATCACAACAGACAGCTATAACATTGAGTTATTTAGGGATTTTGTCTATCTTGGTCTTATCAAGAAACTGGCTTTATATCTTGGCCTTATAAAAAGTTCATACCAAAGTAAAGAGGACTTTTAAAAATAAAAAAAATTCTAGTGACGCCATCTATTGGCAATTACACGCGTCGGTAAGGTAGATCCTTCACTTATCAAAATTTCATGACATTTAGACGAATAGAAGCGGACTTATTGCGTCTGAAGTGACAGTATGTTTGTGTCATCCGTACAAAAATGAGCATTGGGTAAAAATTGCTCAGAATTCAACATTCGAAGGACATCATCAAGAAGGCCAAAATGAACAAAAACTTTCTTTACAACATTGTGACTGATGATGAAACGTGGTGTTTTCAATATAATCCAGAAGTCAAGCTCCAAAGTGCCAAGTCGAAGGCGCCAGACGAGCCAAAATCTGAAAAATCTTGTTTGGAGAAATCAAAAGTGAAGACAATGTTGATATGCTTTTACAATTTCAAGGACATTGTCCACAAAGAGTTCGTTCCACCGGGCCAAAGAGTTAATGTACAATTCTTAGTATTTTCAAGCATTTGGTGCATCGTATTCGTCGTAATCGGCCAGAATATTGCGCAGAAGGAAGTTGGCATTTGTTGCATGACAATACGCCATCTCATCGATCGACACTTGTGACCGAGTTTTTTAGACTTCGTACAAAGGCCGCTGAGATGGGGTTAATGGAGTCAAAGCGGGTTATTTTTCCATTGCCTACCTAGGTCGCTGCTTGTGAAAAATGCCCCCGTGGATGAAAATACAAAAAGAACTCATTTCAATTTTACTAGGCGAAAATACTGGTGACTGACAAAAATTAAAGCCATTCGTTATCGGAAAAGCAAAAACAAGGTGGTTCAAAGGATTTAATAACCCACTTCATTACGATTTCTCGAAACATGCTTGGTTGACGTCGCGTATCTTTCATGAGTGGTTTCGCAAGCTATTTATTAAAGAAGTGAGGAGGAGAAATAACCTTATTTTTTGGTTTCAAGATTTTTAAAATATTTTTCAGGTCATGCACTTTTCTGAAGAAAATAATTGCCTCCGAAAGCCTCTTTGATTATTGATATCTGCTCTGCTCATGCACCAATTGAGAAACATCAAAGGAAGTAAGGTACTTGCTCAATTAATCCCTGAAAGTGGCCAACTGAATAATGTCGTGAAACGCCATTCAATCCACAATGCAATGACATTTCTGAAACAGACTTGTGATGTTTCGCCGCAAAGCGTGGTAAAGAATTTGGTTGAACTTGTCAAATTGGGACTCCGACCAATTCGACTGGGGCGATAATTTGTCACTAGCAAATTTGGTGGCAGAGCAATGAAGCGGGACAGCAATGAAGTTCTTCAAGTAAATCGAACTCTTTCAGCAGATTTTGATAAAATCAATTCCATCTGTATAGAGGAAGCCGAAGAATGGAATGAAGATGTGTTTAGGGATGCATCTGAAAATGAAGACATTAGCGATGATGAGGCTTCAGATAACAACGAAGGAGGATGTTGCCGATGTCGCACCAGTTATTTCTCATTTTACAGCCATTTAAAACGTCAATAATTTAATAAAATGGTGCAAAAAGAGCCACTTGTGCTTTCCACTATTCTGTCAAAATATTCAGTAGAGTCTGCCATTTTATCATGCATCGTTTTACGCTTGCCGAACGTGCGGCAATTAAATAATAAAAAACATTATTGAAATTCTGGCTCAGTTGTAAATACGCAACGTGAATTTTGTTGTGAGGTCGGTCGTCATCGTGGCTTCAGTGTGCAGGGAATTCGTCGCACCGTGCAAAAGTTTGAGCGTGAGTACGCTCTTTTGGGTATTAAGCCACCAACCAGCGAAAACAAGATAGTTGCACTTGATATTTCTAAAGAATTGCTTTTGAGATCGATGACTCTCTCCTTCATTGGATTAGAAATTACCTTTCGGAACGTTCAATTCAAGTTGTCTGATATTCACAAAATAAATGCTGATGTGCCTCAGGGCTCCATTCTGTTTCCGACACTATTTTTAATTTTCATTAATGATCTCCTGTCTGCTACTTCTAATCCAATATATTCTTTTGCTGATGACAGTAATCTCTGCTTTTCATATTCGTTCCCGGACTCACGCCCCTGATCTTCGGCTGTAGAACGAGAACGGCAGCGTATGTTAAGCTCATTAAATTCCGATATTAACAGCATATTCAATTAGGGAACTATCAACAGAGTGGAATTTAATGCTTCCAAAACTCAATGTTGCTTGCTGTCGTTAAAGTGAAATTTAAACAACCAGCAATTATCCGTAAATGGCACTTACATCGTCGAAACCAAAAAACTTTCCATTCCCGGTATGCGTGTCAGTGACAACTTACGTTGGAATGACCACATATTCGATGTCGTCAAAAATTCTGCAAAATGTCTAGGTTTCCTCAAGCAATGTAAGAAATATTTTACCCCCTCTGATCAGGCCTCAATATAAGTCATTTATCCGCCCGAAATTGGAGTACAATGCCCACATCTGGTTGGGTGCGCCCAAAACATCTTTGCATCTGCTAGACCGGTTTCAAAACCGTGCGATAAAACTCATAGGTGATACTAATATCAGTCAATCAATTGACACCTCCGAACACCGACGTAACGTCTCCTGCCTCACTTTGTTTTATCGCTATTTATACCACCAGTGCTCCATTGAAATCGCCAGTAGCATTCTGCCCATTCAAACTTTCAACCGTAATACCCGTCTCACTATGAATGCTCATCAGTATACCCTCGAGCCCGTTTTCAGAGGTAATAATATCGTGATTAGTTCCTAAGCCGTACAACTCGCTTATGGGATGCTCTACCGATCTCTGTATTTCCTGGTCGTTATAACTTACAAACATTTAAGAACAATATACATCGGTACCTGTCTTTTCTTAAATAATTTCCTAATAAATTTCCTTCGCTCGCGCTGTGTACAAACGTTTTAAGGGTACACAAACCCCTTGAGCGAGCGCTCATCATAAAAAAAAAAACAAAAAAAAACCGGACAGAGATTGGTGCTAAATGAAGAAAACATAGTCGCCATAGCGACCAGTATCAAAGAAGACCCAGAAATGTCGATTCGGCGCCGACCAGCTGAATTGGGCATCGCCAGAGGGTCAACCTGGCTTATTTTACGGTTGAATTTGGGCCTACGTCCGTATAAGATTGTGCGGACGACCATAGACCACGCCGTGAGTTCGTTAAGTGGGCGCTGGAAATGTTGGTCGGAAGTCCGAATTTTGGCCAAAAATCATCTTCTCCGACTAGGCCCATTTTTGGCCGGCGGCTAACAAAACGGCCGTTATTGGAGCAAACACAATCCACAAGTGTTTTCCCAAGCATCAATTTATTTGATTGTTTGGTGCGGTTTATGGCATGGCAGCATCAACGGTCCCTATTCTCAGGTATAGAGCGATGTTAACCGATTTTCTGTGGTCAGAGCTCGTCAACATCGATATATCCTAGCTGTGGTTCCAACAAGACGGCGCTCCATGCCATACAAGCGACGCAACCCTCGAAATTGTGAAGGAGATTTTTTGGCGATTGGGTCATCTCACTTTGAGCGTACATCAATTGGCCGTAGTGATCATGCGATTTGACACCCCTCGATTACTTTCTCTGGGGCTACGTCAAGTACTTAGTCTGCGCTAACAAATCAACTACTTTGGACGAGCTCGAGGTCAACATTCGACACGCTATTGCCGGAATAATGCCGCACATATTGGACCAAGTCATCAAAAATTGGACCGGCCGCTTGAAGCACTGCCAGCGAAGGCAAGGCGGCCATTTGAATGATGTGCTATTCCACACATAATGGCATGAACGTAGCTTCAAACTAAAAACGGAATCAATTTTTTATCTCACACCGTTGTTGTTTTATTTACATATTTTTTTTCTATCGGTCTTATCTGTGATCAGTGATCACCCTTTATATTGGTTTTGCATCATCATATTCGTTGTTTTGCTTTGTTCTTCTTCTTAATTGCGTTTGATGTTAGATCGATATGATGTTGATGTCACTGCTATCCTAAGTCTATAGCCAAAGCTTATCTTTGTAAAGATTTGATTTTTTGTGACTTCGAGTCTCTGGGAAGAATATATTTTGATGCGATAAGTCGCAAAAAAAAAAGTAGAACAGGGGTCCCTCTGAGTGTAGTAGCCTCCAGACTGAAACATTTACCCTTTTTACATAATGTTAAATTTTTCATTTTGTTTAAATACAAAAACAACCCTCGAACTGATTAAGTTCAATCAAAATCAGGAAAAAACACATCAGATACTCATAAATTCGAAAAAAAATAAAATAAAAAAAAAAAAACAGATCCCAATAACAAAATAAACCCACATCTGCGCTAAACCAAAGAAATTCAGTCAATTGAGCAGTAAACAAGTAAAATTTCGATTTCAAATTCATTTTCGATAAGCGGAAGTCTTACGTAGATACACACATACACACGTACAATCGTACATGAGTAAACGTGCCGCTTTAGTTGCACGTGAAAACCTCAACTTGACCACATGATGGGCGAGTGCACTGAACAAATTGTGATCTCAATTGGAGGTACGTACCTCACTCCGGACAAATTAATCACTTGTCCAACGACTATTATCATCATCGTAACGATATACCCGTGCATGCTCGTTCGACTCTACGAGCATGTATACGAGCACAACTTGTTTCGTTTATTAAAATCAACATCAGCTAATAAATTTACATCAGACCGATCTCTCATGCGAACTTGAAGACGACCAAAGAAATTATAAAAATTTAAGAATAACAACAATTCAACAAAACCGTGAATTCCGGTATAATCCGCTTGGCACAATTATTATTGTTTTTTTTTTTTTTTTTTTTTTTTTTTTTTTTATCGCTCTTTACTTTCGCTATGACGAGTGTCGGCTTCTTTATAGCCGACACAAAGCTCAAAACAAAAGTCAAGAGTGAAGAAATGAAAAATAAAAACATTTCCGACGAATCGCTAGAAAAAGAATTCTCCATTGTTGTTTTGCAAAAAAGAAAAACATATTCCAAAGCGGCTGTCAGAAACAATTTAATTGCTCCCGATGTGTCTGTTGTGTCTTGTGTAGCACTGTAAGTTTTCTCGCCTCGAAAACGACACTCGACTCGACTCGACTCGACTCGACTCATATGTGTCACTGTCACACCATGGACACAACACATGCAAAAAAAAAAAAAAAACAAAAAACACACACAAAACACAGATATTTTCGCTTGCTTTGTGCTTGAACGAACAGCGGCGAATTAATAGGCAAACCCGACAACTACTAATTCATCACCACAAATGACTTAATAATAACTTTCTTGGCTTCAGCGTTCTCATCGTCGCGTCGGTCGTTGTTGTCGTGGTTGATGTCAAGTCAGCCGTTCAGAAAATCATAATTCAAAATATCAAATTAGAATTACCACCATTGTTGCTTAGATAAAAAAATATAAAAAAAAAAAAATTAATAAACAAATAAATAAAATCGAGTTTCCTTTGATGTATGACTTGTGAGTCGTGACACTGAGTGTGACTTTTTAAACATCCGAATGACTGTGCTTTTGTATATGTCGCACAATGTGTTGTCCATCCGACAAAATGACGACTGCGAAAAAATTAAAAAAAAAAATAAAAATAAAAATCTAATCCACAAGGGGATCCGATAGGGCCCGAACTGAGGCAGAGCATGGCATGGCATGGCATCAATGCTAGCTGCAATATGTTCAAAAGAATAACAATAACAAAAGGCCACTTCCTTGCGGGATGAATGAATCAACAATTGCGGATAATAATGCTCATTATGATGATGACGGAGATGACGATGCTGCGGCGGCTGTCGACATCGACAGCGACGTCGACGTCGACAACATCCAACGTCCAGCGTCGTCGTTGTCGTTGTAGCCTTCATCATATTGAAGTTTAAATTAAAAGAGGCAACCCAGAAAGAGGAAAAAAGAGACTAGAGAGAAACATATTTTTTTTTTTTTTTTTTGTAAATTATTGTGAATCTTACCCAGTGGGGCCAATTAGAGGCATGGAAATGTCATTTTCTGACATTTGAGGGAATAATTTTTTATTTTTTTCTAGCTCCACAGGGAAAGGGAAATGGAAAGCCTTTGAAGGTCTGATTCAAATGGCAGATTAAGTGAGATTTCCGGGTGTCGATGACTCTTAAACTGTTGCTTCTTTGGTATTGCAAGCTAAAATCATTACCAGATGGAATTTATAATAAGCCCGCACATAGCGGATTTTAAACATCTTAAAAGGAAAAAAGGGAAATTCTGATAAACGTTGGTTTTGAATGAAATTTTATGGCTTAGGAAAGAGTCACGATGTTTCAGATTAGGTCCAGGGTAAACTGATAGGCATTCAAAGCGAGACATTGCTACTTCCAATTTCGTTAGAGCTTACTAAATTATTTAGATGACACTACAGTCCGGGGTGGCCCTGGACCACCAATGAACCTTTCCAGTTACTGCAACATTTGGCCAACTACGTCATTATGGTTGTGCGCGGGGCCTAAAGAATCAACTGCGTCACCCTCCGAGTGGTAATCGAAGATTTTTCCAGCGTTAACATTCATTCAATCTACATGTTCAAGCAACCCCATTCGACTAATGTGCTTTTCGAAGGGTTCGTTTGATCCTCCTCCAAATCCCATCTATGCAATCGGGATCAAAAATCGTTTGAAGATATCTTCATACCGCCTTTCATACTTCTGCATCAGAGAGCAGGACTGATCAGGGTCTTTTATAGAGTCTTTCCCATGTTTTTTTACATAGACTACTACTTTCTTGGTCAAAAGAAACAATTTTTTGTTAGAGTCATTCTTGTTCTCTGCATTGAAACGAACAAAACACACTACAAAACGCTTATCAATCTCTTTATATGACGTGGAAACATGAACTTCATAATTGCTTTGAGAGAAAAGTTTTTCAAGCGATTTGCGGTCTCATCTGCATAAACGGAAATTGGAGAGAGGATATAACAACTAAGTATAGGAGTTATATAGCGATATTGACCTTGTTAGAATTCGTCGGCTTTGATAGGTAGGATATCCATAGGAGTGAATCCGAATGGGGACACAAATCGGAGGAAAACTTCGCCTTAGGAGGCTCGATCAATCCCAAATGCATCCATATTCGACTAAACAGCTTGATATCAAACTTTCTCAGATGCAACCATCTTGCTTCCGCTAGATTTTGTGCAGATTTGGTTCTACTTTACGGTACGACATGCCATCAAATTACGCGAACTTGTTGCTACGAAAACCATTACTCCCGGTCATTGAGAAGTTTTCGTGCCCTGAGATATTTCATGATCTGACGGTTTATCAAAAATTTGCTTGAACCTGGAAGGGACGAAAGTGCAATGGATTTGTAAGACGAGTTAGGAAAAGATTCGCGTTTTGTGTAAATCGAAATCTTTGAATAATCTTGAAAAAGGATTTGTTGTATAGAACGTTCAAAGCGATCAAGTCTAAGCGGAGATTTGACAAAATCTGGAAGCATTCAACTGGCTGCGAAGTGAACTTGTCCAAAGAGCTGAGAGTTGGAGTGCCATTGTAAATGAGCGTTGTGTATGAGGAGGAGTCAGAGTTTGTAATTATTTTAACGAGTGGCCAAGAATTGCTACTATCGGGAACACCCCAAAGCATCATTATCGGAAAACGCAACGGTCTTCTTAAAGAAGAGCGATATTGCTTTGCCTTTTTCGATTCGGCGTGTCTTGATCAGAGAAATATAAATTGAGCCAGTAAAGTAAATTTTTCCGAATTCGAGGGGCTAAGATGAAAACCGCGGTGTGGAAGAAGGTGACGCCGTCCACATATGTACGAGGGTTGTCTGTTTCCGACCGAACAATGATACAAGACATTTTTTCTCATTTTTTTTATTTTTTATTTTTCTACATATGTAGTCTCCTTGTAACTCTACACACTTCTCCCATCGATGCTCCCATCTCTCTAACCCGTCTAAATAGTACTTGGCGTTCTTCTCTGCAAAATAATTGTTCAAGAAAGTGATTGCCTCCACATTTAACGACAATCTCTGTCCCCCGAGCGCATTTTTTAGATGAGGGAACAAAAAGAGGTCGCTTGAGGCTAGATCTGGTGAATAAGGCAGATGGTCAAGCAGTTCAAACCGTAATTCATGGATTTTCGCCATGGGAACCGCTGAGGTGTGAGATGGCGCGTTGTCTTGGTGAAACAGGATTTTGTTTTTCTGAAAATGTGGCCGTTTTTCCGCAATTTCTGCCTTCAGCTTGGCTAGTAATGATGCCTAGTATGCTCCTGTAATGGTTTTTCCTATTTGAAGATAATCAATTAAGATAACTCCTTTACTATCCCAAAAAACAGTCGCCATCACTTTCCCAGCCGAAAAAACAGTTTTTGCTTTTTTTTTGGAGCCAGCTCGCCCACCCCAGCTCCACTGTTTTGACTGAATTTTTGTTTCGGGCGTATAACGGGGCATCCAAGTTTCATCTACAGTAATTAACCGGCCTCAAAACTTGGATTTATTGCGCCTAAACTGCGCCAATAGAGCGTTGGAAATGTTCATTTGAAAACGTTTTTGGTCTAACGTCAACATACGCGGCACCCAACGCGCGGACAGCTTTCTCATGCCTAAATCTTGATTTAATGTGTAACAAACACGTTCTTTGGACATTTTCATAACCTCTACTATCTCTCTCACTTTAATTCGACGGTCGTCTAACACCATTTGGTGAACTTTAGCAATGTTATCGTCAGTAGTTGCGGTTTTTGGACGTCCCGAACGTTCATCATCTCCCAAGCTCTTACGGCCACGTTTAAATTGAGCTGCCCAAAATTTCACTGTGGTAAATGATGGTGCAGAGTTCCCATACACAGAGTCCAACTCATTTTTGATTTGCGTAGGCGTATTGCCTTTCAAAAACAAGAATTTAATAATAGCTCGATACTCAATTTTTTCCATTTCCACAAAAAAACACTCACATCGACTCACTCAAACGACTGTCAACTAAAAACTGCGCGTCCAAAATGACTGAAACTTTGGTAAGTAACTGTCAAAAGATGCACAACTAGCATTCAGTAGCTTTTATTGACGAGTGCTTTTCAGACAACCCTCGTATGCCTGACCAGAATGGTGAACAGTTAATTAATCTTCTGAGCATCAGGGATAGTGCCATGCTGTCCTAAATGAATCCTTCAAAACTTTCAAATGCTATTATTTCCTTGCGTATGGTAATTCTATTAATTTCACTTTCTATTCTATTTCAACTCAATGCCTTCAATTAAAAAAAAGAAAAATAAAAAAACTAAGCCACCATTACATTTTGTCATAACAGGAACAATCATTTTCAGCAATTAAACCCTTGAAATCCAAAAGCTCCGTGTTCATTGTTGTTACTTTAAAGTCACTAACATTCACTGAATGCATTCGGTTGAAGTCCTTAAGCCATTGTATTGTATGTTTTCAGTCAGCGGCTTAAACTCATTTGAAGTCATTAAGTAGTATGACTTTAAAAAAAGGATATCTCACAGTGGTGGCATTCTTTTACAGCCATGTTTGAAAGATTTCGATTGATTCGCCCTGCCACTTTGAGATTTTTCTTTGCCATTCCACTGGTAACACTGGTAAGTGTAAAGATGTTGCTCCTCACAAAAAAATCTATAAAATTAATTTTTTCTGAATACAACTTCTTGTCCATCGTAGATTTCTGATCATTGTACGAAGTCTACAGCATTTCTGAATTCACCCACGAAACTGGTTGTCTGCAGAGTTTCTTCGTAACCGGACATATCGGTTGGGAGCTTTATGTATATCACCCCTCAAATAGTGGCGCAAAGGTTGAACTCGTTAGCTACTACCCCAGAGTTCTGGGTTCAATTCCGATAGTAGCACTGAAAAACACTAAAAATTAATTTCTTATTTCACCACGGTTTCAGCCGGCAATGGTAATAGATTTCTTCGTTTTACAATATATATTGTACAAAATTGCAAAATGAATAATACTCGTATACTGTTATCGTGCTGCTGGTGTCCTATCTATCACGACTTGATATATTAAAAGTCTAATACTCGTATGATGACTTTTGGTGCGGTTCTCTACTCGGTAATATTGTAGACCGATTACATCATATTTTCTTGGAGTAGCAATTGTTGAATTCCAGTCAGATGAATTGAGATTGTTATCTGTTGCTGCCCAAATATTTTTTTGTCAAATGACTTTGACTGCTAAAGGCAAATAACATAGTCTTAAGCCTACAATTAAGTCTTCAACAGAAATGTAAAGGAGACATCTTTAAATTAAGCTTTATTGTGTAAGCATAGACGTGTTTCTGAGTGCTCGGAGAGATTCAAACCTATTTGGCACAGGTAGTGTGCGATCGTGACCAAGGTCTTACCGAGAGATATCATATTAAACATAATTAAGCTTCTAATTAATATCCAGGTATTCGTCATTAAATGAGGACGACTTTCCCTTTACACAATTCAAGGGACGCGGAGTGTTTTTGTGGCTTACACAAACTACAATCGATTAAATTAGAAACGTAATTCTAGAGTTGTATTGGGATTTGTATCTAAAAACAACTATAAAAATGTTTGTAAAATATTGTACTTAACACTGACCCTTGTGGTACTTCGTCAGTAATTGCATCCTTTCGTTCTCTTTCACTCTTTCATTACTCTTTTTGAGTATTAGTTTTCCTTAATACCAGTTTCTAAATCTAAATCAAACGCATTACTCAATGGCGGTTTATCCATAGCTAGAGCTCCAAATGGCAATATTTTCTCGGTTTATTGGACAATCGCAAATTTGGGAGAAGTCACCATTGGAAAATACCCACACGCATGAACAGAATACGAATCAGACTAATCAATGTGTCACGATTTTCACACCTCATCATCAATCATTGGGAAATTTTGTGAATTTTTAATCAATCAATATTTGGATCTGAATCGCCGACACTTTCGCATTTGTCATAGACCTTGAACGTCTAACGAAGATGTATGAGTACATGTATTTCAATTTAAACAGGCCTTGACATGACCCAAATAATTTATTACCATTCACCTTGTTTATAGAAATTTTCCACCAGAACAGAAATATTTCCGGACCAAGGATATATACCAAAGAAATGCCCTTCAAACGTGGCTGCTGTTTCCTCCAATTCGCCGAAAAAAAGAAAAAGAAAATCAATTTAAGCCCAAGGCACTCACCCAATCAACTTGGCGGCTGCCAACTGGTCTATTTTTCCTCGCAATAAAATTTCCGAACCCACTGTTATGACGGCCGTTGTACGAACATGATACACAACCACAAAAACTACCGCATATAATACTGTCTGCCCCGTTCTGTTGGTTGTAGAAAAGGCACACTTATGCCCACTCCTTCACAGGGTGGTTATAAAACCACCGAAGGTCGGTGGCATCGTAGTTGCTAGGAAAAAGGAAAAGAAAATCCTCCGACAGAACAATGGCGGAAGGAGGCCATTTTCTTGTTTCCCACCACCCCACTGACTTTGCACTGACGCGCACTGGGGTTTTCTAAGCACGTCGACGTCATGGTTTGTCACCTTTTCCTTTTTTTTTTTTTACGCAGTGATTTTCTGCTGCGCTCGCTGATTCGTTCATTAATCCCCCTTTTTCAGTTCCTTTGACGATATACCGTAAAGTTTTCTCTCCTGCATTTGTCGGCGTTGCCCTCAGGGAAAATCTTTTGTGAATCACTGCCAATTTATTAGCAAGTTTTGGTTGCAGTTTTTTTTTGTTTTTCTTATTTATGCGGACCATGACGACAAAATAAGAATGAGAATGTCATTTGTGCAAACATTAAACAATTAACGCGTTCAATGGCTTCCTTGTATCACTTTGACAGAGGAAGTGTACGAATGTGAGACTGTGGGTATGTTCCATTTAATAGAATTTATTGTGAGTGACTTTGCCTTTGACATTGCCAAACATGAAATACAACCATGATTTGCTAGAGCTGTCAACAAAAATAAGAATCAAAAGGAATCGAAACAAGGAAAACTGTCAAGTATGTAGAATTTAAGGAACAAAAGCAAACCGAAATGAAAATGCAATTTGTGTATTGGAATTTGCCGAGAACAGCATCGGCACTAACACCAACACCAACACCAACACCTATGAGTTTACGTTTTGTTTGTGCGATCAAATTTTCGAATTCGAAGTGTCAAATTGATTTGTTATTCGGTGTCGAATTATTTCAAGTTCTCTGTCATTGGAGATATTTGTATTTATTCATGAAGAAAAATACGAATGCTGGGTTTCATTTTCTCAAAATAAGGCAACGCTATGAGGTAATGACTATGTTCCGTATTGTTTTTATTTATTTATTTTTATTTTTATTTTTATTTTTTCGGAAATATTCCATTACACAATAGTGTGAGCAATTTTTCCACGTTTTCGACCTTCACAAAGGAGAGGAAATGGAATGATTTGTATTTTTACGGAACGCAATGCGTTTTCTGATAATTTTGTAGAATATCTTCAAAAGGCGAATTATGGTGAAATTCCAGTGTATGGTATTTTGGTTTGCGCTTAGTCAGATCGAAAGAGCGTAAGAAGTTTGGGTCTTTATTACATCAACTGGTTTAAAAAGTTTAAAAACCGAAGGTGATTCATGGAAAACTGTAGAGCAATTCATATTTGTAGTAGATTAGACTAGAAACTACGAGTATGCTAGGATTTTTTTTTTATTTTATTCGCGAAGAGGAAATCTTCGTAGAAGACACCGTGGCGGTGCCAGTGAGAAATTCTTACTCAGTTAACCATACCTCTGCATTGAATCATCGTGCTTGACTTAGCCCAGCGGAGCCGCATGTAGGCTTGAATTCATAAGGAAGGGGAGTAACTTCTGCTATTTTGTCACCATTTGCTGGTTCGATATTCTGCTTAGCGTTTGTCATTCTATGTACTCGTATGTTACTTTGATTGATGTCGTTCAGCTTTCTTTTCATTGTTGCCTTACTCTACTTTGTCCTTACTCTTTCTTACTATCGAAGTTCCTTTGTGATTATTGCTGCAACCTGTTTCAGTGCTTCTCCCATATCGTGCTCGATATTCTTTTAAGGTCTACGATATTCACTGGAGTTAATGTTTCTCCAAAACTTTCATCTAGTTCCCTGCACTCTATGCCGGAATTTGAACTATGAAAATATACCACCTTGATCAAAAAGTTCCCGGGGGACATCACAGTGTGGCGCTCCCATTGTTCCGATTTGAGTTCTGTTTTTTTTTTGTTAAGTTGGTAAATCTGTTGTAGACATTCCCTCTAAATCTTTGCGTCATAGCTTGACATTTGCGAAAGTTACGTAGCCAAGAGTACATCTATCTCTGTGTGTGTTGGCGATTTTTTTTACAATTTTTGAAATGGATTTAAATTTGCAACAAAACCACGTCGTTTTCAGTCAAAAAAGAAGGCAATGCTCACGGCTTTTATGGATTACAACGGTGTAGTGCATCATGAATTTTTGCCAGAAGGCCACACAGTAAACAAAGAGTATGATTTGGGCGTTATGAGACGTTTGCGTGAAGCAATTCGCTGAAAGAGATCAGAATTGTGGGCAAAAATCTCGTGGATTTTGCACCATGGTAACGCACCGTCGCACAGTGCCATCATTATTCGTAATTTTTTGACAAAAAATGCAACAAATACCATCCAACAGCCACCGAATTCACCTGATTTGGCTCCCTGTGACTTCTTTCTGTTCAATCGAGTTAAAAAACGACTACGGGGTACGCGTCTCTGCAGCCGAGAGGAAGTAATGGAAAAATCGCAGGAAGCACTGACGGACATATCGAAAACCGAATATAAAAAAATTTTTCGAAGATTGGATCAAGCGCTGGCATAAGTATGTTGCAGTCGATGGGGATTACTTTGAAGGGGACAATATAGATTTAGATGAATAAACCTGTATTTTCAATTTTCTGAATACATTACGGGAACTTTTTGATCAATGTAGTATGTGACGAGGTCATAATCAACCTCTGATTGGTTTCGGTTTATCCATTTTCAAATGTTCGTTTTAAGACTATGGGCCCATCTTTCTTTCGAAGATTGGTTCCATCTCTCTTGCCATATTTTCATATTCCGCTGCCTTTTTTCCAGCTTCATACTCGTATCTTTGACTAAATCCTGGGATTCTAGGATTTTGGTATCTTAGTTCCTTTGTACAATGGCTCACTACCTAATATGTCTATTGGTAGCACTCCCGTGATAGCAAAACAAAAAGCATCAGCTTCAGGACACATAATCGGTTGACGGCATTAATATCTCTGAACGTAGGACTTAATTGTCACTGCTTTGGTCGTGTCGCGCCGTGTACATTATGATGGACTACATAATATTTAAGAAAACTAGTTTGCTTTTGTTGTCTTGCCATCAATAGTGGTCATTATTCTGGAATACGGTAATCTTTCCTGAGCTACTTTGTCCCATGTTCTTTTAAGCTGTTCCATTTAGTGAGCCTATCATCAGTGTCGATGTTATATTATGATAGTCTACTCTGACTGTGATGGTCCTTCATTTTCTACGGTTTGTAGCTATAACTACTTCTGTTTTATATTTTGTGAGCTCTAGCCCATAGATTGACATCCTCGGTCTCACTTTTCAGATACATTTATTCTGATGTCCTGCGATTTCGCATATTATTTTTTCTTCATTTGGAATTTTAAGCCTTTGACTCTTATCATACACAATGTTCTATAAGATAGGCCATAAAACCGATCCTATGAAACTACAAGTTCTGTTGATGTTTGAGGTGGAAATAGAGCAGAATACCAAAGGATAGGATAGTCACAGTGGTCTAATGCCTTTGAGTTCTGACATGACTGCCCTGTAAGCGGTACCCCGAAAATATAAGCAGAATCTTTCTTTTTAGCAGAGTCGTTTAAAGTCCTTCCTTCTCCTGATAACTGAATTCAGATCACTTAAACCTCTTTTTACGAGGTGTGTTCAGAAAAAAACGGGAATTTTTAAATTTCGCGGGTTTGAACAGTCCAATTGTCAACATTTTTTTTTATTATGTTGGTGTACATGCCCCTGAAGTATGATACAATTTTCAGCTGTATTCATTGTTTTTTTTTATGAGTTCGGCGAACAAAAGATTTGATACAAAATTTTGCGTATCAAAAGGTCTTTGGTGAGCCTGCTATGAGTAAAAAAAAGAGTTTACGAGTGGTATAAGCGTTTCCCAGATGGCCGTGAAGACGTTGAAGATGACGAACGCCCCGGACGCCCTAGCACCTCAACAACCGACGAAAACGTCTAAAAATTGACAGAAATGGCTATGAACGATCGCCGAATCGTAATCAGAGAAGTCGCTGATGATGTTGGCATATCGATGTCTCATGCCATGAAATTTTTTCGAATGTTTTTGGTATAAAATGCGTGGCAGCAAAATTTATTCCAAAATTTTTGAACTTTGAACAAAAACAGCGGCGAATGGAAGTTGCTCAGGAGTCACTAAATGAAGTCAACGACGATGAAGAATTACTGAAACGTGTTACAATATATCAGGTGACGAAACATGGATTTACGGATATGACGTCGAAACTAAGGCTCAATCGTCCCGGTGGAGGCATTCTGACTCGCCAAGACCGAAAAAGGCTCGACCAGTGCGGTCAAACGTGAAGGTTATGCTCACTGAGTTCTTCGATTTTAATGGCATAGTGCATCATGAATTCTTGCCACGTGGTCAAACGGTCAATGAGGAGTACTGTCTACAACTTCAACACTGTTTGCGTGAAGCAATCCGAAAGAAACGCCTGAATTTGTGGAAAAACAATTCATTGCTTGTTCGTGACTTGTTGGCCAAAAACAATACTGTAGCGATGCCTCAGCCTCCATATTCGCCAGACATGGCTGCGTGTGGCTATTTCCTATATCCAAAATTAAAAAGAACCTTAAAAATCCGTCGCTTTACAAGCATAGATGACATTAAAAGCGCATCGCTGAAATAGCTAAAGACTATCCCAAAGATCGAGTTTGAGAAGTGTTTCTTCTTTTTAGCTGTTCCAGAGCCAGTTTTCAGTTTTCAAATGAAGCCATTGAAAGCAGCATTCCTACGAGACGATCGACTATTTTTATGCAATTATTCCGTAACAGGCTCATTCTACTGGACCTGCCGCAGAAAGAGCTACAGGAGCCTTCGGAATCGATAGTTCTAGCGATTCCTGGATCAACGGTTAGATCGACGGAGGGTTGTGGCTGTATATCTGTTGGGACCTCTAGAATTCGTATTGCAACTCTGATCGAAATGACAATAGATAGATTATAGGAATGCCACCTGGAGAACAAACATCCGTTGACGTTTAGTTTGATTTAAATTCATTTGTGAGTCTTAGAAACTCGGGGTCTTAAGCCTTTCGGCCGTGGCAACGCAGCCGATGGAAGGAAGGAAAAATAAGTGATTGAAAGTCTTTGAGTATTTCTCCCAGTTGCGGTGAGCAATTACATTATTGGTCTCTATATGAGTACACATATTGAATTACAATTTTGCTCAACCTACCAGGCAAAATGAATTTCATTTAACAGTCATAGACTATAAATTTCGCGTCAGGGTTCAAAACTAATTAGACAGACCATACCAATATTGAGGTAGCTTCCAGCTGAGTGGCTTCTTATCAAAACGAAAGTACATAGATGATAAGAGTCATAATAAACTAAGTACGATCTTTAAGATATGATATTATGTGAGAGTTATGAGCGTATAAAGGCGTGACCACCGGAAATCACTTATAGATAAATTTTAGCTCAATAAATCTTTATGTCAAGGTAGACCAAGTGCGATACGCACTATCTTTTGTTTTTTATTCAAGTTGCGTACTAACAAGAACTTGTGCAAATGTGTTTGCCTTATTTTTTTTACAAATATTCCACACATTTTGCCTTGAGTATTATCTATACAGATGGACAGACAAAAGCCGGTTCAAGGAAAGAAGGCGGTTACGGAAAGAAATGAAAATAATGTTTGTTATGGTGTTGCTTCTCTTCTTGACCTTAGTTTTGCATTGATACTGGATATCTTTTTCTTCGAGAGACTTTGCCAGATTTTAAAGGCAGCCATAATTGAATGTGCAGTTGACAAGAAGGAGTATGCACTGATCAATTGGACTAGGATTGAGTGTGCCTTCGATACGGCAACTTTTCACGGCACGTGCAACTTGGCCTGACAGCGCAGCGTAGGCAAATCCATAGTTGTGTAGATAAGAACAATGCTAGTGAGCAAAACCTGGGTTAACTTCCAAAATTTGACATAATGTCTACGTTCAGATAATGTAACATAGTTGTACTATCTACCGACGTCTAAGGCTTGTTTGCAGGCGCAAACATCGACAACTGGTGTAGCAGAAATGAGATTACAGACAATTTTCCGAAGACTGAGGTTGTTTCTCTCAACTAAATATGTTGCGTCGAAAACTTGCAAAGCATTGTCGGCTTTCTGGTAGTTTAAGGGAGCTATTGACATGATATGAAGACTGTCCTTTAGATCTGCACCGGTATACTAAGACAAATTTTATTCTATGCGTCAGTTGTTTGGTGGAATAAGCTTTCATACAAATCAGACAAGTTTGTTGCTACTTTCATCAGACTTTGAAGAACAGTTGGCCTCATGTAGTTTTTCAAAGATTTCTTCAATTTAGTGCTGGAACAGATCTTCAACAAATCTGTCTAGCTGCTGGGATACGCAGACGACATCGACATAATCGGGTCGCCCCTAGCGCACCGTCATTGAGGCTTTTAGGACAATTGAAGAACAGGCGAAACAAGTTAGCCTTGAAATAAATGAGGACAAAACCAAATACATAAAAACAAGCAGCCTTCCACCGCCTACGACAAAATAACAACTACGGAGTGTACCTCGGAGTAAACATGACGCTTACTCTACGAAACCGCGGCTATTGAACTCAGGTTTGGTGAATTAAATGGATTCAAAACTCCTAACTCGGAAGACGGAATGCATGACATACAGAACATTTATCCTACCAGTTCTACTGTGTGGAGTCGAGTGCTGCATGATATGTAGGAAAGCACAGGAGATATTGAACACTTTCGAGAGAAAAATTCTTCACCGAATATAGAGAGAAGTGAAGACACAACATCGAACTCTATGAGCTGTATCAAGATGTGGGCGCAGTCCAAAAAGACTAAAACACGTCAATTACTCTGAATCGGGCACATCGAGGAATGGACAATAATGCTGCAGTAAAGGGAGTCTTCGAAAACAGCCCTCAGAAAGGTAATTCTAGAAACAAAGAAAACACTAAATGCCAAACATCTGTTCAATTTACCAGGACTTTTGTAAGCTTATACGCGACCGTTTGCGGATGCATGGACAGACAACTGGAATCGAATTCAGTAGGAGGGTTTTGTGTCTCTGGCAAAGACTCTTTACGCGTCGGGAGCGTAATCGCACTGATGAACTTACATCCCCTTAATACTGATGTCAAGCACTACACTCTAAAAGCCACCTTCTTTTAAAAAGAATTGGTCCGTTGTACTCGTACCGGAATTTCGATAACCCTGAGTGCCAACTTTTTTATGGATATGAAGTCGACTTTCACTGGCTTCGGCCAAAATCTTACCCAAGAATGTCAGAACCGATCCTAGCATGGGTGGGGCTGGCGTCTTTATCGAAGACGACAACCTTAGACAAGGTTCAGAGGTGGACTTCTTTTTCGAAATTCAAATTAGGAGTGCATTGGCCTGTATTTTACTGGCCAACTACGAGTATATTTACATATATACCATATACGGGGTGCGATTTATATATTGTTATATCAATCAATTTCCATGTATGAGGTATTTTTATTTAATTTATTTGGACTAGTTTTGGAATACAACATCAATCAAGTGGCCGCCTTTATTAACCAAAGCAAAATGTGCACTTTTTCGAGCATCTCTGGCGGTATAGTGATGATATCGGCACGTCAATGGTCTGAGGTTTGCTGGCGTACACTTTGCTTTTCCAATAACCCCACAAAAGTAAGTTCGGAGCAGTCAAATCTGAAGATCTGGGTGGCCATTTTTTGACAGCACAGGTCCAGGTCCGTCCAGACCTTTTTCCACACATTTGTGGGCAGACATAATGAGCCAACATCCATCGATATCGATTCCAAACGACTGTTTCGCTTTCTTTGAAGAAAATGGCCTAGTCACTGGCGCAAACGCCGGCCCAAACATTCACTTTTTGGTCATGCAATGGTGCTTGGTCATGGATCTCGTGTAGATTCTCCGTTCTCCAAATGCGGCAATTTTGCTTGCTACCGGCGCCGGAGAGTGTGAAATGGGCCTCGTTGTCGGTCATCAAAATTTGCTTCCAAAAACCAGGTTCAACCAGGCTATATTCTAAGCGACGTGGCCGGCCAGTCGGCAAGGTCTGTCGGCAATATTCTTTGGGTCAATTGCACCTGCAAGACACACGTGGGTTCTCGGCATCACTCTGTCTTGCCGTTTAAATCAGTTCATTGGAAAGTCTTGGGCGTTAATAAATGTCAAAGTTATTGAATGTTTACATACCGATATAAAAGATGGCGCACCCTGTAATAATACAATATGTAGAACGTATTTGTTCGCATTTCTAGACGTTGAAAAGTCTACTCCTAAAATATAATAAAATTCAATGCTTCAGTTTCAGTAAGGCGAGTAAATTTAATAGACCAGCAGACTTGAATATTTACAGACACGTGCGAAACTTGTATAAAAATAAACTTTACCTCATCAAAAGAAATTATATTTGTAACAAAATTGAGTCATGTCATGATCAAAAAACAATCTGGAAAGCAAAAAAAGAATTTCATATTAAAGCAGGAAAAGATCTGAAATAGCTGAAATTTGGTTTGGTGATAAATTGGAAAATGGGAAGCAAATGGTTTTTAGAAAGCATAAATGTTAGAAGTAACTCGATATCAGTCACAATAATCCGATTTGACTTCTTGTGACTTCCTTTTGTGGGGGTATTTGAAATTCGGTGTCTAAAGACTCTGGACGACCTCTGAAAAGAACCATCCAGGAAGAAACGGCCAACATACCCATCAATATGCTGGAGAGAGTGATAAGAGAGAGCAGAATTCGGTTTAACCAGTGTATCGACAATGGGGGGCGTCAATTACCCGATATGATTTTTAAAACGATGTAAACCACAACTTTAGATGTTTAACTTTTTAATAAAGAAAACAAATTAAAATATATCTTCTATTTTATTGCTGGAAGTTATCTTGCCCCACCTTGTACTTGGATCCCTTCTATTTCTTATTTGTAAAAATGATGTGTGTAAAGTGCTGAAAATGTGTAAAATATCCTCGTTTGCCGATGGTGTTCTCATATTCCTCAGTGATAAAATTGTAAGGGAAGTGATTGAATATTACAAAGTAGACCTTGAAAACCGTTGCTTGTGTCTACAACAAAATAAACTGTTAACAAAACTAATTGCATGGTAATAAATAGTAATGATATTATTGTTAGTATTGAAGTAATGGCTATCGAACAAGTGTGTGAAATAAATTACCTAGGTGTAATATTAGATAACAATTAGAACTTTAATAATCACGAGAATAGCTCCAAAGAAAATAGGATCCCTGAAAAGGTCCGAACGAATATAACTACAATATGTGTCAGCAATATACACTCAGTGATATCCAATTAAAGGCAACTTATTTTCCTTTGAAATAAATATTAAAAACAAAGTTGATTTAAGTATAATGCTATTTACAAATAATTTATTTAAGCAAAGAGAAAATTGACTAAAACAAATAAACATATCTTTACTAAGTTAAACAAAAAAAAAACTCAATTTATACTGCGAAATTCGATTAAAGGCGGTCAAGGTAAAGTAAAAACAGAAGACATTTCAGTACAACAAATAACGTAAAAGTCTAAATTAATGGTTAGTCCAACCGCCAGACTTGGTTATAAGTTCGAAAATCCGACTTGGCATCGAATTGACCACGTTTTTGAACTCCTAAGCTGGAATTGGGCTCTTCCGTTGTAACAACCTTGCGTAAATCCTCCACCGAAGTAAGTTTGCGCCCGCCAGCATAAGCGCAACGAGGCAGATTTCCCCACAAGTTTTCGATGGGGTTTAAGTCCGGTGAACGTGCCGGCCACTCTAAAAGTTGAATTTCTTCGTCTGAAAACCACTAACGACTGGCCCGCGATACATGAATGCCAGCATTGTATTTGAATCCGGCCGACGGTCCAAAACATCTTCCGACAGAGTATACAAATTTTGTATTTGGAGTCCTGCAATGATACCTAAAAGCAGTCCAGACCATCAAAGATCCACCTCCAAAGCTTCGCTTAGTGGAGAAGCCCTCAGGACTTTTTATATCATGCCAATAATAATTAAATCAAGGTTAAACTTTTATTCGTCCGAAAATATCACGCTTTTCCACTGTTTAGACCATGTCATGTGTTCTTTGGCAAAGTGTAGTCGGGCAACTTTATGTACTTCTGTAAGAGCTGGTTTCGACTTAATTTTTTTCCAATCCAGTCGATTACGGCCAGCTAAAATTTGTTGTACACGCCGTTTAGATATCGGCAGCTTTAAATTTGAAATAATTTTAGAAGCAGTAACATTTTTTTGCATCCCAGCTTGGATGATCGCCGATTTCTGCCTTGGTCAAATTTTTTGATTGTTTTTATTTCTCCGGTTCGGGTTGTAATTACTTCCTAATTTAATAACATTATCGATTGCGGAAGCCGATCGGTTTAATTTAATGGAAATTTGGCGATTGGACAGTACCGGTATCCTTATACGTATGGATTTTGGCGATCACCTCATCTGAGAGCGTTTTTCCTTTACCGATTCTGACTTGCGGCCAACAATCATCGAAATCCAAAAGTTCTAAATGTAAAAAAAAATATTTTCAATTGTAATCACCAAAAAAAAACCCTGATTTCGTTTCCAACTCACAGCTTTTCAACATAAACATGAATGCTCTTTAGTGACAAAACAGCAGATTTTGAAATTCTCTGAGCGGGAATAACGGTACTTTCAAAACATAGGTTGAAGAAAGGACACACAGCAAAAACAAAAGAAAAAAAATTTGACGTAAATGTTCGTTTAAACTACGAACACATTTTCTGGACAAAAGTGCATCTGCCTTTAATTAAATTTCGCTGAGTGTACGAGGGACGTTCAACATATTCTCGATATCGGGTGAAGCTGTGGTTGTATATATAAATTGACTTATTTATCAAGTAATACTATTTTTTTAGTGCATTCATGTAAAATTTCATATAAATGTGATTATTAATTCGCGTTTTATCTCTAGTTAAACAGAATCATAATGGCAACTGAGACAATGATGGTGAAAATTGAGCATCGCGCTGTAATTAAATTTCTCACTAAGCAAGGAAAAAGTCAAAAAACTATTCATGAAGAGATGGTGGCTGTTTACCAGGGTTCCGCACCTTCATTATCAACTGTGCAAAAGTGGTCAAGTGAGTTCAAGAGAGGCAGAGAGAGCATTGAAGACGACCCCGCTCCGGCGGGGGAAGCATCAAAGAAGTCGAAAAACTTGTTCTTGAGGATGCCCGAATAAAGGTGAAAATGATGGCAGAGATCACCAAGCTTTCAATTGGTACCATTCACACCATTCTTCATGACCATCTTAACCTTTCAAAGGTCAGTGCAAGGTGGGCGCCACGAATGCTCACAGCGCCTCAGAAAAAAGTGAGAATCGCATGCTGTAGAGAGCTTTTGGAGATGTGTAGTGAGAACGCGGACGGTATTAGGGATCGAATTGTTGCTGGGGACGAAACATGGGTCCACCACTATGACCCTGAAAGCAAACAAGAGTCCATGCAGTGGCATAAAAAAGGAACAGACCCCCCGAAGAAGTTCAAAGTCACTCCGTCTGCCGGGAAGCTCATGGCCACAGTTTTTTGGGACTCAAAGGGAATCTTGCGGGTGTGTTGCTTCTTCATGACAACGCTCCTGTTCACACAGCGCGAGTTTCCGAGGCTGCTGCGCGAGATTGTGGTTTCGAAGAAATCCAACACCCACCCTATAGTCCAGACCTTGCCCCTAGTGATTATTTCCTGTTTCCGGATTTGAAAAAATGTCTTCGTGGAAAAAGATTTTCGGATGATGAAGAACTCAAGTCGGTATTTTGCAGAGAAAGAGGAAATTTATTTTTTTGAGGGTTTAAAAAAGCTTATCTCAAGATGTAACAAATGCATTGATGTTAGGGGAGATTATATTGAAAAATAAAAACAATTTAAATTGAATTCGCATTTTCTTTCATATCGATACCGAGAATATATTGAACGCCCCTCGTATGTATAATACAATAACCAAACAAAATTTTGACTTTTGTTCGACGATCCTTATTATGGGTAACATTGAACATATTACAAACGATGCAAAATAAAGCCATGCCCACACCAGGATTGTATCTTGCGTTAGTTGATTGAACATAAAACAACGAACCATTCTCAATGTATTAATGCTCGTATTGCAGTACATACTACTCATTGCCTTAACACTTAACATCGGGGACCTAACCTATGATCAAACATTGATTTTAGACTTCAATTATATAAAGAAGCTAGAAAACAAAATATGCCTACGTAACGCGGCCTTAAACTGTTTAACGGTCTACCTCCAGCAATAAAATATAAGACTGTTTTGATTTAAAAAAAAGCTACTCATGTACAGTGTTGTGCAAAACATTCCGGATCTTTTCATCATTGCTATATATTGTGGTTTTTTGTTAAATAAAAAAGAAAAAAAAATCAAAGTTTTCATCATTTTTATATTGTTAATTTAATAACTACATGTATTTCAATTATAATACAGAAAACAAATAAATAATTACTAACAAAATTGTTTACCCTGTAAATAAAATAAAGGCAATATTCCGGTCGTGCAAAACTAATCGGAATTTTTGGTTTTTAAAGAAAAATTTAGTATTTCGTCCAATAATCCTTATTTTTCAATACTTCTTGGCGTATGCGGGGCGTGAACTCAATTAAATTATTAATTATAGTGGCTTCAAAGCTGCAAAAAGAACGCCTGTTGAAGTGTACTTTTTTTGGCCAACCTTCCTCTTTAGAATGACCCACAAATTCTCAATCGGGTTAAGGTCAGGCGATTGAGACAACCACTCTAACACACAAATGTTTTTTGCCGTAAACCACTCTTTAAGCAGCTTTGAGGAATGTTTGTCGTCATTATCAGCGGCATTTCTTCTTCCGCGTATGGCAGCATTATTGTTTCCAGAGTATCTCTGTACTGGAAATGGTCCATTATTCCGTTAATCTTATGTATAGGACAACAACCTGCACCAGACAAATCAGCCCCAAATCATCACGGAAGTCCCAGCATGCTTGACTGTAGTCAGAACGTTTTCTGGCTTAAGACGTGAACCCTTTTTGCGTCTTACTGTGAGTGCACCGTCGGAATAAAATAAATTAAATTTGCTCTCATCGCTGAAAAGCACTGTCTTCCATTTTTCAACTGACCAATTTAGATGTTTTTGTGCAAATTCAACCCTAATAGAAAGATTACTTTAAGTATTTCATAATTTTTCCCAAATGTAGTGTGAGGAGTGGCTTTTTTGCTGCCCGAAAAGCATTAAGACCGACTTCTTTTCGAACAGTACTTGCGTCAAAAGGAAGGCTAAGCTGGGTCACCAGAGACGCAGAGGACACAAAATGATCTTTTAAAACTATACGCGGTATGCGCATGTCAGTTTTCTGTGTTGTTTTCCGTGGGCGTCCATCACCGTGTGTTATTTCTATCGGTTTTCCTCTTCTAAACTTTTTAACTAAATCGTTAATTGTTGAGGTCGGAATATTATATTTCGCAACTATTGCTGTTTGCTTTAACCCGGCCTTAAAGTCCTCTACAATTTGATTTTTTATAAAGTTACTACACCGTCTTTTTGGCATTTTTTGGTATATACGAATCGTTTGAAAATCACCCGAAATCTTCTTTCTAGATCTTCTTCTGCAAAAATGTAACTCAAATGACAGACGAAATTCAGTGCTCTAAAAAAATCCGGTTAGTTTTGCACAGGCATGTTATTGAGCTGTTTTTTATTTTTTTAATATAACATTTGCATGTAAACGTGCATTTAATTTTTTTTATACGATTATCAAATTAAGATAGAAAGTGTTTTTAAAAATACAAAAATATATTACCAAAGTGCCATTTCCCATCACATATTTGAGAACACTGTATAAGTCATATTAGAAACACAATTTAATAAACTAAACTTAGTTTTCTAAATTCTTGTACGTACCTGCAAATTGTTCTTAAATTAATTTACTTATATTTATACAAAAATGAAACGTATGCATACAACGTAAAGGATGTTTTTCTTTAGAGGTTTGATTTTTATGTTGGCAACAATGTTTTTACAGATTGTCAATTTGACAGTTGAAAGTTGTTGTTAGTATGTTTTGCCATTTTACGGTGAATAGATTAATTAACGCCAGAACAACGCGTGCAAATTGTGCAAACTTATTTTGAAAACCATGGTTCGGTTCGCCAAACTTATCGTGCGCTACGTCTATTTTACGGTTGATATAATCGTCGAATTAAAAATGGTTGCTGCTACAGAAAAAAATAAGCAGCGGATATGTTGTAAGCGGCAGATTAAGGCAAGAAGTTTTGATGAAATAAAAAGTAGATGCTACCAAAGGGCTACGAGCTCCTCGACAAAAGCCTACAGGCAATGGGGAGTTTCATAAAAACGAGAAAAGAAAGCGAAGAATCACTCTTGCTTCATTGGGTTTAGGCCCTATTTCGAGCAATCAAAGAACATCTGTACAAGACTCTGATCATCCTAGGACTGCTTTCTGGCGTAAAAACTTGGTCACTAACAAAAGCTGATAATTTTCATAGACATTGAGGCACACTCGAAAATACCTTTTGACAAAGTAATTTTTGATAGTATGTCTAGGGTAGATAGGGTGGGTAAGAGTTGCTGGAAACACCAACCCACCTATGCCTCTAACGTCTACGTTCAGGCATATGTAGATGATATGCCCTTCGACTGCCTGTTTGCTCTAAACGAGATCAAAGATTGATGCCTTAAAAATGGGCATTTCGTCAATCCTCTTAAAACTGAGACTGTTCCTTCACTAAAAGGAGGAAACTGACTGGCTCAACTCAACTATAGTAGTGCTTCAATTTTTAGATTTGCGGCCCGGGTCAACCCCGGACAGATTTATTATGGCTTATTGCTAGCACATTTTTAAATTTAACAAATTCACTTAAAACTAAAGATAAAAAATAAAGGATGGGAGCGGTTAAAGAAAGTTAGGACCATCTCTTGAGGCAGAGTTTGCTGAGGTGGTTCGACTACCAGGTGTCCGTAATTCATTCTGGGCAGATTGAGCCGGAAAAGTGGCACAGACCTAAAATTGCGTGGGTTGGTGTTAAAAGAAATAAGTTGATTCTTTACTTCAACTCGATATTACCAACTAAAGTTTGATGAATAAAGAGAATGTCGGCAACTTTTCAGCAGTTGCAGAAAGGGATTGTAAATTTATAAGTTTCAGCCGATTAGTGTATGGTGGTAAGTTTTCGCTATCATCCCAGAGAAAACCACGTAAAGCAAATCGTAAATACCTGCGTTGAACAGCTTCTATCCGGAGGATGTGAGTTCTGTAGTATGGTTACCAAACTTGGCTTGTATATTCAAGAAGAGGCTTAACAAAGTTTATGTAAAGGGGTTTGGTAACATAAGGATTGAAAAACTCCTTAGACCAGCGCTTGATGAAGCCAAGGACAGAGTTAGCTTTTTTATTATAAAGGGTGTTTTTTTTTAGAGGTTTCATTTTTAAACTGGCAACATTGTTTCTACAGATTTTCAATTTGACAGTTGAAAGTTGACTTGTGGTTAGGATGTTTTGCCACTTTCCGATGAATAGACTAACGTCAGAACAACGCGGGTAAATTGTGCAAACTTATTTTGAAAACCATGGTTCGGTTCGCTAAGCTTTACGGTCGACATAATCGTCCATCTGAGCAAGTTATTTGCACCACGTACACTCTAGTGGATAATACGCATTCCTAAAGAACGGCAAACAGTGTGAACAGGGCGAACAGTGCGAGAATCCGACTGAGTCGATTCGCCATCGTGCACAGCAATTGAAGCTATGCCCACCCACTTTGCGGAAGATTTTACGGAAAGATCTTGGCTTAAAAGCTTATAAGATCCATCTTGTGCAAGAGTTGAAACCGCGTGACCAATTTACGCATCGTAGGTGAATGGATGAATGAGCCGAAAACATGATTCAGCTTGATCCTCATTTTCAACGCAAAATTTTGTTCTCCGATGAGGCCCATTTTTTGGTTAAATGGATATGTAAACAAGCAAAATTGCTGAATTTGGAGTGGAGAAAAACCGGAAGCCTTTGTCGAAACGTCCTTACAACCATTAAAACTCATTGTTTGGTGTGGAATCATCGGGCCATATTTCTTTAAGGACGATGCCGGCCAGAATGTTACCGTCAATGGAGAGCGCTATAGAAACATGATTTCTGACTTCCTCACTTAAATGGCATTGACGTGACAGTGCTTTAGTTTCAACAAGATTATCAATTTATTGCGGGAAACATTGGCTGAGCGCATAATTTCGCGTAATGGACCTGTGAACTGACCTCCACGATCTTGTGATCTCACACCTTTAGATTACTTTCCTTGGGGATATGTGAAGTCACTAGTCTATGCCGATAAACCAGGGAAGTTGGACGATTCGGAAGTCAACATTCGCCGTGTTATTGCTGATATACGGTCCTAGTTGCTCGATAATGTTGTCGAAAATTGGACTTCACGCGCGCATATGCCTGATATCATATTTAAATACTAAGGGCATAAAATTATCTATTGAATAAAGCTAACATCATAGACATTAAGATTAGCTTCAAGTGTTTCATTTCATATTGAATTTGTACAACTCTGAAAAAAAAAACAGCCTTTACATACTCCTAAATCTTAGTCTTATCTCAAGTCATAACCCGACTAAACGTCAACCTGATTTTTCGTAAAAGATCCGCAAAAGTCTTTTCGCTGATATGTGCAAATTCTCGTTTAGTGATTTCGAAACGTGGATATCAGTTTCTGTGACACGTTTTCTAGTTATACTACCTGTTAAACATGAATTGACATATTCACAGTTTGACAGCTGTAAACGTCACCTCGTTTGTCAAGATAATAATCATCTTTATAAAAATCTTATTAAGCCATGAAAAAATTTTCCATCAACTGTATTTGATTTATTTCCGAAACTATGTTTGCATATATACTCGTACGATTCCTGTTTTCAGCGAACCGGTGATAAAGATGTCTAGAATTGAAATTATACATTTTTCGAATATATTGAACTTCGATCTGGTGATCTTTAGATTGTTAAACTACTGAGGCGTATACTTAACTTATTCGTATAGCTCTGCTCCATCGATCAAACTACTCGTCACTCTCAACAAAATCAACATCACTCAATCCAGCTGTCAATCACCTAGCAGAGGGTCATCGATCCATTGACATTTCTCCTTATTTGCTGTCAGAAGTTGAAAACAAAAAAAAAAAAAAAAATCACTAATATTTGCCCAAAAAATGATTTTGCTCGTAACATCCTTTTGTCGTCTGATCAACGGGCAAATTCTTAATTCCAAACGTCAATGTTTAATTATCCACGGCAAATATCATATTAGTGCGGCGCTAATTTTAGTCATTTGACAGTTTTGTTGCTTCTCGATCCTTTTTTTGTTGTTGTTATTGATTTTGCTTGCTTTTTGGTCACTGCTACAAGGTCTAATGAGCATCGTGCACACAAAAGTGTCAATAATTATTTATTGAACGTAGCACAACAGCAGGGCAGCCAGAAATACTCAAAAAAAAAAAAAAAAAAAAATCAAAAGAGAGCGAGAAATAAGAAAAACAGAACCACAAAAATTTGTTGCTTTTTTTTTATGATATTTGTGGTATTTATTAACAGCAATCACGGTTTTTTGTGGCTCTGTTTGTTCGTATTTTATTTTTTTTTGCCAATGTTTAGTGACGTCAAGACTTTGGAGTAAATGATCTGATATGAGGTAAACATGTTTCTTTTTTTTTGTTTTCCTCCGCCCGACTTTAATTCTAATTGATATCTCGATTTTTGATTAGAAATTAATGAAATCGAATGGTTTATTGATTTTTGATTTAAAGAAATGTGCTAAACGTCTTTACAAAAAAAAAAAAAAAAAAAAAAAAAAAAAAACGATGACACATCTTGACTGATGTGTTCGCAGAGCAATCAGATGAGTTCGTAAACTGCAATTTGCAACCAAGTGCTAATAAAATGTAAAAATACGATCAAATCCGAGGAAATGTATTTATTTATTTATTTACTTAGTTTTTTCTCCGACAAATGAGTAAATGGCACGTTCTGAGTGCTTCACAGTTCGTTTGATTGCGACATGAACGTAAATTATGGCAGAAAAAGAAAAATATAGTAATGTTTGCTTTGAGAATCTCGGACGAATGCAGTGCTCGTTTTTCGAGTTTAAAGGGGAAGTGCGCTGCTGTCCTGATGACAATCGAATCGATTGTTAATTTGTCAGTTCCAAAAATAACTAAACCTAACTAGAAGTGTGGTTGATGTGCTCTTTTTGAAATAGTCGTATTCAATTTTTCCATATTTCCTGTGGAATTTCAAGAGTAATGTTTGATCGAATGATGATCGATGAGGAAGATATGAATTTGATGGTGTTCGTCTAGTTTGGTTTTTTATTTCTTTTCTTTTATTATACTTCTGCGGTGGCCTTATGCGTATCAATTGATAGATCGGTAAATTGGAATGCTATCGGAGAGCTTTGGAAAGCCTAATCAGTCGAAATACCATAGTATCTGTTTGGATGCAAATGCAAACGACATGAATACAAATTGAGGAAATTTTTGGTTATGAGTTTATCTGAAGAGATTTATAGCTCAGATATGGCATGTAGATAACTGTATACCAGGTATGGACACTTTTAGAGTGATTTCGCATGATTGGACCTTATCGGACTGGCGCTACATATGGATACCTGGCAGTGTGTGTAGTATATTTTAAATTAAGCCATGTGACGTGTCGGCGTGTGATTGTAGCAGTTTCTTGAACTGGAGTTGCATTCTGATCCAGTTAAGACTGGATTTTTATTGATTTACTCGTAGATAATGTACAACGTTTAGTAGGCAATGCTTAGTAGCATGTTCGGCCTTCAGCTGGTGGAAGTAATGAGTTGAGTTTTAATGTAAGTCGGTCGGACGGGTTAGCTGATTGGTTTCTTTTACTATTTATTTGATTTTTATAGGACACGTAGAACACCTGGGTGGCTACCTACTGTAACTATCGACACAGGGCACTTGTCTCAAACACTCCGGTTTGAATTGCTAAACTTATAAGCACCAGTGCTTAGCAGGAGGGAATAGCAACACTGTAATGTCCTATAAAAAATGATTGAACCTCAGAAGGAGGACATACGGCGCATGAAATCGCATGGCTGAATCAACGGTGGCGTCAGCAGACACCATGGCAGACTGCTTATATAACTCCAAATCTGAGGTCAGTAAGAATTTTTCAGAATCAGTCAGAATGTCGATATAGAGATGCTAGCAGAAGAACACCTGATGATCAATCCAGTCAATGGGTAAAGAAAGGGCCTGATCACCCAGGTAGGGGTTTGTGCCAGGGGCTTACTATCCGGCCACGTAAAAACATTACTTTTGCGAAAATACTACAATACGAGTAAAAGCCTCGTAGGACGAAGGACGGATTTGCTGTTGACTGCCCCTTCAAGACGATGAGCGTTCGGACTCTAGACAGACAATATAAAGCAGATATCACCCCGATCCATAGAACTAAGTCTTGAGTTTTTGACGCGCTCTGTGTAATAATCTATTGGGTATATAATTTATTTCGTGCGGTTTTTTTTTCAAAATTTGAACGTCCATCTGAAGCTATGACTTTTTCCCATCTTTCTGGAAATTTGTGGACCCCATCCCAAAAGAACTGTGCCGGCTTGGCAACCAAGAATGAATCAAGCCAATTTTTGATATTCTGCTCTGATGTGAACCGTATTTCAGTGAGGGCGTTCTGCATCGACCGGAACAAATGGTAGTCAGAAGGGGCAAGGTCTGGGCTATAAGGCGGGTGGGGTAAGACTTCCCATCCACTGTTTTCCAAATAGTTCTTAACCGGAATAGCAACGTGGGGCCGAGCGTTGTCATGATGGAAAGTTATTGCCTCGTGTCTGGTCGCATATTCCGGGCGTTTTTCGGCGACTGCTCTCTTCAAACGGATTAATTGTGTTCTGTAGCGTTGTCTATTGATGGTTTCACCCGGTTTTAGCAGCTCATAATACAGCACACCCATCTGATCCCACCAAATACAGAGCATTACCTTCGCGCCATGGATATTCGGCTTTGCCGTTGATTTGGCTGGTTGGCCGGGCTTCACATATGATTTTTTGCGCTTGGGGTTGTCGTAATGGATCCATTTTTCATCACCAGTAACAATCCGATGCAAAAATGACTTCCTTTTGTGGCGTTCCAGCAGCATTTCGGACATGCAAAACCGCCTTTCGACGTCTCTCGACTTGAGTTCATGTGGAACCCAATTTCCTTGCTTTTGAATATATCCAGCTGCTTTTAAACGTTTTGAAATGGCTGCTTGAGTGACACCCAAAGATTCTGCGAGCTCTTCTTGTGTTTGGCAACAATCTTCATAGAGTAATGCTTCCAGTTCTTCATCTTCAAACTTTTTTGGCTGCCCAGGACGTTCATCGTCTTCCAGGCCAAAATCACCACTTTTAAATCGTGCAAACGACTTTTGGCACGTTTGCTCAGCTAGCGCATGTTCACCATAAACTTCCACCAAAATACGATGACCTTTCGGCAGCAGTTTTCTTCATGAAGAAGAACTCCCCCCAAAAACACTTTTTCATGCACAAAGTTCGACATACGAGTATTTGAGTGAAAAAATTATTGTTGTGTACGCTTCAAGTGAATGACATATACTGAAATGACGTACAATGACAGTAGCTTTCCAACGCATGTTCCAATGTTACGCCATCTCTTAGCAAACCGCGCGAATTAAGTTATATACCCAATACATCAAGTCTGAATTCGCCAACCTCAGCCTGATACAGAAGAGATAGACGATGGTACATTCTTTGGTACGAGTTTCGCGATAAAACCTACGAGCAATGTCCTAAGTATGACGTTTAAATTGTTTTAGATGATTTTGACTCCAGGGAAAGAGGACATCTGAAAGTATAGACGATACTATGGATCAATACACAGAGGCAATCAAGGTACGCTTACGGGTTTCTTGCACGCTAAAACAATGGAATCACAACAAACCGCCTTAACCTTTGCCTTTGGCGTATCTTTCAACTTTTCCCGAACTCTCTTATAACCTTAAGTACTAAAGATAAGTGGTATCGATGTTAATAGCTCATCAGAAATTCTGCAACTGATGTGATGGGCTTCACCTACTGTTTTGGTGAAGATTGGAGGCAGGCAAAGGCGCTGCATAGCAGGACGATCAGCGCATGATCCATTATACGAGCAAAAGAGGAGGGAAGAATATCGGCTTCTCTGGAGAAAGTAGAAAGAGCATGAGAAGCGATCATTCAGGGAAAAGAGTAAATACTCCTCCGGGAACTAAAGTAAAAGAACACGTGTTAAGTCTACAATCCTATGGAGAGGAGCAAGGACATTTAGTCAGTGCTGAGGATATCCACTTCTCCGGAGTGTTAAACGGCGGGACGACCAAAATTCCAACTTGGGCGATGAAATCCAAGATATCCAACTATCGAACTGGAATGAAGTAAAGATAGCAATATCTAAGATGCCAGCTGGCATCTCTTGCAAACTCAGTTTGCCAGAATGACGATATAGAATGCTCGGTGTTCCACAAAACTCACAAGCAATATCCCCGATATCTTTGATGTCAAGCCAACACCAGAGGCAGAATTTTCGAAAAGCCATAAAGTTTTTTTCACTAGATGTGCTCCAGGATCCTCTGAGCTCATGCATACCATCTTTTGAAAGATGCCAAGCTGTCTACCATTTCATCATTGAAAGATATATCCTTTAACAGGGTTTACAAATCATCCAAATTCGAATCGACTTATTCACTCCATAATGTTTCCGAGCCAGTGAGATAGCGAAACGCTAGAAGTGATGAGAATGTTACGGCTGTACTCAAGAGCTTCCCTCGGACGTCTCTAAGGCGTATCGTGCGAAAAGACTTCACTATACGTCCGTATAAGATCGTATTGACTGACCCAAGACCTAAAGCCAAATACCTGTCGTGTACATCAAACTTTCGCGGATTGGGCTCTATTGAAGTTAGAAGAAGATGCAGATCTGCATCGAGAAATCAGTGAAGCGACACATGTTCGGCTAATTTGCAAAACTGTCGAATTTGGTCAAACATACCGTGAACTGCACCCATTCCATGAAGACCGCTTTCCCTCGATGTTAATAATTTTTTTTTTGATATCTAGAAGGCTTCAGGGATACATATTTTTAACAAGGCAATGCCACTTGACACAGCGCGTTCAAGAGTCTTATCGCCAGAAATGGCTCTATTAAATGGAGCCATTTGGATCTATTGTACAATAAGTCTCTGGTCTTGGCGATGAAGCCTGCAGTTACATACGCTGATGTACATATGTATATATCATTGGTGGGGCGCAATTAGCTGTCACTTGAAGTATCACACAACATCGAATCGTGTCAGATAGGACATCACATTAGAGAGCTGTAACTTTAAGTAATTTACCAATGTAAGCGATAGTGTAATCAAGGATTTGAGTTTGTCTATTCGGCGTCGCTCTTATAATCTTGGCCTCTTAATTAATTTGCCGCTGGAAGCTAGGGCTTGAGATTGCCAATTCGGTACCACTCTTATCAGCCTAGATTCATAAAAACGAAAGTATTGTACATCACATGATATGAAACATCTCAGACCAGCGATTTCTCGAAACCATTCTTCAATTGGCCTTCAGGATCATGCAATTTGACACCATTCGACATTTTTTTTTTTGTGTTTAGGATCACCTAAAGTCATGGGTTTATGCGAAAAGTCAACAACTTGATAGCAAATATTATGATTGCTATTCCGAGAGGAGCGATTTCCCCAAAATGACCTGGATGTCTCCAACCTTGTATTTTATTTCTGTACATTCTGCACAAACTTCCTTCAAACTCAAGAATCTGACTGCCATTCCTTGAACTCTTCGATATTACAAAAATCTGCATATTCAAATGTATTCGTATGTATGCATGCACAAATGAAAGTATTAAATTTTCTTCCTGAATAATTCTTTGTTTCTAAGTCCATGAACCTAGCCTCGATTTCTCATTCACAACGACCATATTTTGTCATTTTATAGCCGAAACAACCATGTGCAGGTTCTGTAAAATTTTTTCACTTCCTTGACTTGGATTATACTTTAAAAAAAAGAAAAAAAAAAAACAGCAACAAAGTAGGTAACTCGTATCACATGCTAATTGCTTCGATATCCTTGTGTAGGATTTTATATCCTTTTTTTACATTCCTCCCAATCGAGTACTCATATGTGGAGCCCTCCTTGACAAGTTGAGGGCCAACCATCAACCGAAACTCAGTTCTAGGAAAATTCCCGCCAAATGTATGTCAAGGCGATTTTTCATTATTCAAACAATGTCGCGCCATATCCATATCCGTGTCTCCACTCGTTCGAGTTGTGCTGTACCGTTTTTATGGTCATTTTCTTGGAATTCATTTCCCTTTTTCTTACTCTCCCTCCTTTCATTTTTCTGGCTTATATATTGTTCGTTGCTTTGTTGTTGTTGTTTTTTTTTCTTATTTTATGAACTCCAAGGACACATCCATAACAAGAAATCTTTCGTGACTAAGTGCAATCTTGGGAGTGCGTCACATCCAGGAATTTCCAGTTACCAAACGCATTAAGGGGTTTCACTTTGGTCTTTCTCTCCGGCAAGAAACTAACTGAAGGTTAAGGACGCTTGCCAAAAAGACAAATTTACTTTGTTGGAAAACGAATTTGACCGAAAATAGAATTTCAGTTGTAACATGAACGGATGAGATTTATGAGAATCATGAGAATTTTGACATGAGTGTTAGAAAATACGTTATTTATAGTCACGAGTAATGAGAATAGACGCAGGTAGTACTTGGTTACACATACTCGTACATCGTAGCCCCCAACTGTCTGACAGGGTGGCACAAATCAATCTTGCCAAACCGATTTGTCACATTACAACAAGTTTGCCAAAATGTAAATCATTAGCTGGGAAAATGTCGCTTGTGAAAGGAAAGTGGGAAGGGGATTGAGTTTAAGATTTGCTGATGATTATTTTTGGAAGAATTCTTAAGAAAGATGATACATCTTTTCAATCTAGTTTGAGACATTAGCAGAATAGTATCTGGGACATTGCTGAAAAGTAAAGTATTTCGATTTCGAATCTGGGTCGTTAAAAGTTACTATTACGCCATCATATATTAGTATATCAGGCATGGCAACACGAACAAGTTACAAAAAGGTGCCCTCTTGTGTCATACTGTTTCCTTTTTACATCAGGGATAAAGGAGCAGTCACTGCTAAATCACCTTAACATAGTATTCCCGAGCAAAGTAGCGAAATTTAGCATCAAAATCGAAAAAGTTAAAGACAATTGGGCTCAACCTTATGAGGATATCAACAATGCAATCTCTAGTCCGCGTTGATTTTGTTTTTAACAACGCGCGTACAAGGGATTATGAACAGCCATAAGATGGTTGCACATAGTACCGTCAAAAGAGAATTAGGGAGGCAGAAGGATTAGAAACTGACATGCGTTGGTTTTGAATGTTCGCAGGTCATAATGGCTAGGAAATACAGAGTCCGGAAGGGCAAAGTAAGTATACTGATAAGCATTCATAGCTGGACGGGTCTTACATTCCATCGGTAGTGTAGTGTATTGTTCTATTTTACAGTTTTATTGCCACCTATAAATTTTTTTTACATTGTTTTGTATTCTATCTAGTAGGTGGAGACAGGTTTTCAAAATAGCTGACTAAATGTGGGCATTGTACTCCAATTTTGGTCATACCTATGTATTGAGACCAGGTAGAGTCCAGTATTTGTTACATCGCTTGAAGAAACTTGCACGTTCTGCAGGTCAAATATGTGATCATTCTAACGTAAGTTAGCATTAAGTTTGGTTACGTAGCTTGGTAACCTTCATCATCACAAACGTTAATGGCGAGGCCGCAGTGAAAAATACAATAATGGCAAAAGTTCGTATCCAGATAGTTTGAAATCTTAGTGATCCGAGAAGTCAGGGCTGGAATCTATCAGTGTTTAACTAAGCTCCGAAACAGCTGAATTTTATTTACGGGTGCTATACGTGCGCACGTAAAAGTTCATCACTGATTTTATTTATTAAGTTCAGTCATTACAGCCAACAAATATATAAAACACATACATCGATGACCGTAAGGAAAATAAAAATGAAGAAGAAAAGACCTCTTCTATGTATCGTCGGAGCATATTACCAGCGCAACCGCTGGATTCACTTGATTATGTGATTTGTTGTTCCATCAAATTCGATACTTGTTACCTACGCGAGGAGCTATTTACCTCTAGATCGGCCTGGAATTTGGTTTCGATAAGGGTAATATAGAGTGTCACCCTTGTCTTTGGAGAGCTACTTTTAAATGCCTACTAAGTCCAACGAATCACCTATCGACAAGAGTAATTCTTAATTTGATCTCCAGGCAGATATTATTGTTATTATTGATATGGCACAACCAACTCTTAGACTTCCAAACGCAAGTGCCTTATATGCGATATTTATTACATTGTTCCCGCGTCAGTTCGTCAAAATCGCAGGATCACCTTCATTTTCGCAACGTAGAAGCTTTTAGCCGTGACTTTGGATAGATCAGCATACAAACAACTGGTTTTGTGTTTAAGACGCGCTATCGCTACTCGTACTTCACCAGCCTTCAACGTTTTGGTGCCATATCCATTAGTCACAGGATTATTGCCAACGTTCAACAGATGTGATAAATAGTTTCTCTAGAATTTAGAAATTATCAGAAAAAAAAAAGATAGGTCGGAGATAGCTGACCTGTGGAATACCAGAGGTCGCATGGATTGTGTTTGATATAGAAGATCTAAAAGTAACTATACTGTCATGCAAGTCATGACTCATGAGATACACAAGATGGATGAAGCTATGACTTGATGAAAAGTTTTCCCAGCTCTTTTACAGAAATAAGTGGTCATAGTATTTGCTTCTACATTGCAAATTTGCTAGTTTGTTGGACATAAATTTGATACGGTTGGTGGTTGTAGATATCCCTTAAAGGAGATCTCCTTAAAGCCATTAATGGTTCTCTCAAAGGCCTCAGATATGCGTATTACAATTGTTTAGCAATGAGTCTATAGTCTAGGATATCGAAACTATCTTATGCATGGGAGCGATAAAAGACAAAAAAAGCTATGGGAAATGGTATTCTAAAAGACAATGATTGATTTTGTCTACATAATTCAACGCCAAACTATACATAAGCTAAAGAAAATTATGTGATTTATTTTGCAACCTATTTGCCCAGCCATAAAGACCCATACTCGACTTGTAAGTCCGATTAGCTGAGGTCCGAGCATGCAACCGCTCGGTATTGTTACGACAAAGAGTTGGTGCCGGTTGGTCGAATCCATAAGGAATTTAAAGTGAGTCCATATCTCGACGAAAAGTCATCGAGACTGAAACATGAAGTGTTTTTTCTGAATCTTGAAAGCTTAAACTGCTGGTGCTATCACCATAACTTAAGTTACTAAATCTTAAAGACGAATTTGTACCTGGCCCAGACGGACTCCCCGCCGTCTCTACCCCTTCCCTACCTTTTTCGTCTATCCCTTACACAAGGAGAATTTCCCCAGCTTTGGAAGATCCCTTTTATAATCCCGATACGTTAAAAGGGATCTAAGCATGTAGTTACCAATTATCGTCCCATTGCTAAACTCTCTCATATACTCAAACTATTTGAAAGCATTTTATATGAAGCCTCAAGCTTCAAATGCAAGCCTTTTATTTCTCAACGACAACATGGTTTTCTAAAAGGTAGTTCAACTACCACAAACCTATTTGAATTCGTGTCTTTTGCTCTCTCTCAGCCTTAGAAAATGGCAAAGAAATCGATGTTATCGCAACTGATTTTACTAAAGCGTTTGATAAGATATCTCATCAATTGATCCGCTTCAAATTGTCTGCTCTCGACTTTGAGCCTCTTTTATTAAAATGGATTTCTTCTTACCTGGTAAACCGATATTTTAGTGTTCGGTTTAGATCCGCCCTTTCTGTCCCATTCTTTGCCTCATCTGGAGTTCCACAAGGCAGTCATCTTGGTCCTCTTCTCTTCATTCTTACTATTAACGATGTTGAGAGGGTCATTAAACACTCCTCTCTCCTCCCTTCTTCAAGAAGACCTTGATCGGTTTTCAATCTGGTGCCTCAAAAACTGCCTAGAACTTAGTATAGCCAAATGTCAATCTATAAATGCAATCTCACGTAAATGCGACCCGTCTCCTCCCCGACATTATTTTCTCTATGGGCAACCAATACCCCTGGTTCAGTCTTTTCAAGACCTTGGCATATTATTAGACTGTGAGCTTAATTTCCGTTCGCATATCGATAAGATGATCCTCAAAGCCAACTCATCACTTGGCTTTATTAAACGGTGGGAAAAGGAATTTTCCAACCCGTATGTAACCAGATCTCTCTATATTACCTTTGTTCGCCCCCTGGTTGAGTATGCCGGTCAAGCTGGGTCCCCCTTTCACCGGGTTCATGTTCCCCTAATCGAGAGTATTCAGCGTCGATTCCTCCGATTTGCTCTCCGTGGTCTGCGATGGAACGACCCTTTAATCTTACCTCCCTATCAGGACCGCCTCAAACTTCTCAATATGAATTCGTTAGAAGAACGTAGGAATACTGCTGACATTCTTTTCATTCATCGACTGCTCCCAGGTTCCATCGACTGCGCATCCATTTTGAACTCCATTTCCTTTAATACCAAAATCCGCAATCTAACATACGTTGTTTTCGTCTCTTCTATCTACCGGTCCACTACACCTCTTATGGCTCCAACGAATCATGCTCCGAAAGGTCAACTTAAACCTCTACCTTTTTGATTTCCACCTGAGCACTTCTCGTCTCAAACAAGATCTCTTCCATCACTCCCTTGGTCCGCAGCTCTTAAGTCCTTCTGTTAATTGTTACGCCTAGTTTTTAAGTGAGATTAAGCTTGTATTAAGCCAATAAATGGGGGCTTCAGCCCCCACCAAAAATTACAATTAAAAGGAAAGGGGAATCCACATAAGTCTTTGTTCTATCGACCCCTTAGTTTGCTTGACGCGGTCGAAAAAATGCTTGAGTGGATCATTTACAATAGACTTATCGGAAAGACAATACGGTTTCTGTGAGTCATGGTCTAGGATAGACGCAATCAATGGGGTATTAACCGCGCTATAGAGGAAAGCGGGCACTAAAAAATACTGCGCTATTATAAACCTTGACGTGAAAACTCGTTCAATTACTAGATGGGGTGAAAAGTAACCTCCTTGACCGTCAGAATGCGGTGCTACTGCAAAAAAGGTTATGGTGCCTTGAAGTCCATTCATATTTAGGCAGATATGCCAAATTTCAGTGCGATACTGTCTTAGTTTTGTTTTGACAGCTGATTGTTGTTGACGTGTTTGGCATCATGTTGAGTATGGACAAAAACGATTTTCGTTCTCTCATAAAACATTATTTTTTGAGAGGCAAAATGGCGAAGGAAACAAAAGAACAGTTGGATAAATATTATGGGGCTAATGCTCCGTCAGATTACATCGTCAAATATTGGTTTCGCGAGTTTCGTGGTGGTCGCAACTCCACGACCGATCAAGTCCGCAGCGACAGGCCCTCCGATGCGGTCACAGAGGACAATGTCAAAAAAATACATGAAATGGTGTTGGCTGACCGGAAAGTGAAGGTGCGCGAGCTAGCAGATACCACAAAGATTAGTACTGAGCGCACACGCCATATTTTGGGCAATATTCTGCATATGAAAAAGTTATCCTGCCGCTGGGTGCCGCGCATGCTCACTCCTGACCAAAAACACGAACGCGAGAGCACTTCGAAAGAGTGTTTGGACTTGCTGATGCGGAATCGGGTGGACTTTTGGCGTCGATTGGTAACTGCTGATGAAACTTGGATCCACTATTACACATCAGAGAACAGAATGAGTGCCCGGCAATGGACTGAAGCCGGCACGAGTGCTCCGAAGCGGCCGAGGGAGGCTCGATGGGTCGGAAAGGTTATGGCGTCGGTTATCTGGGATTGTCATGGCATACCCTTCGCGGACTACATCGAAAAAGGAAAAACCATCAACAGCGAGTATTACTGTGCATTATTGGAGCGATTGAAGGCCGAAATCGCTGCAAAACGGCCTCAAAAATTTATTTTTGCAAGACAATGCCCCGGCGCACAAGAGCATCGCAACCACGGCTAAAATCAATGACTTACGGCTCCAATTGTTGTCGCATCTACCGTATTCGCCCGATTTGGCTCCCTTGGACTATTATCTCTTCCCAAACCTCAAAAGATGGCTCATCAATAAAAAATTCAACTCACGCGAGGAAATCATCGATGCCACGGAGGAATATTTTGCAGACCTTCCAGAAAATTACTTTTCGGACGGGATCAAGAAGTTGGCAAATCGCTGGAATAAGTGTATCAAACTAAAAGGGGACTACACATACTGAATGAAATAAAAAAAACATGTAAAAAGAAAAATTTTCATTCCCAAGGAGGTTACTTTTCACCCCACCGGTATATCAATTGGGAACGTATTGTGGATCGCCTTCATCGGAACGAAATACCGGACTACCTCTGTAAAATGATAGCGAGCTATTTTTCGAATGGAATCCTCCTCTATAATTTTGTCGAGCGTACAAAGTAAGTGGGGTATGTCACAAAGCTCAATCGTCTTAGGACCCCTGCATGATTTCTAGCGTTGATTCGTGGTCGTCGTAACAAAAACGCTGGAATAAGTTGCAATTCACCGATCATAAAACCGAAGTAGTGCATTTCGCGTATATGTAGCAGTAGGGTATGAAGTTGTTTCTTAATCGTTTCTGAAGTACAACTATTACTGGCATTCGTTTACTAAGTTTTAGGCATTTCAAGTCCATCAAAAGACGAAAACAGTGTAAAAGACTTCGTTATTTTTCCTACGAGGTGGTCTGTACTTGTGTACGCAGCTGGAAATTGGTTATACGAATATGCCGTGAAAGTTAAGTCTAACAGTGCGTTTCGAATTTCTTCGCATGATGCTGTACTTTTCATGTCGACAATACTACCTATCGGCATACTCGCTGAAGGAATAGGAAGATTTGAAAGCCAGCGAGTCCGAAATGGCCGGATTGGTAGACGTCGAAAAGAATCGTAGTGTCGCAACCTGACAATATCCTTCAAAGGAAAATTGACTCATCGTTTTATACCAGTTATCGATATGTGGATTATGTATACGGAAACGAACTATTATTTGATTCCGTTTATGACGCGACATGGTTGTTTTAGTGATTAATCCATCCCAAACTGTCCATATTACACGAAACTATTCTGGAAAACGCGAAAAAAGGCCCTGAGGGCCTAAATTAAACTGACCCATTGTTAGCAACGTTGTAGCGGACATATTTAGCTACCTTAGTTAAATATTGTATCGAATAGACCAGGCTAGAGCCTCGAAGAAATGCCGCACAGTGGTCCCGCGGGAGACTCTAATCAGTCTGTTCAATAATGTGTAACAATGTGACCTCGGCCCATGCAAGGTTTCTACATTCCAACACAAAACAACAACCACTTCACCCCCCAATTGGTCTTGAAAATGTTTTCTTCTCCTAGTAATCGTGTTATTTTTAGGTGCCTCTAATACCATCATCAAATTTCGGAAACATTAACTTCCCTTTTACCCATATTTCACTTCTAACTACTAACTTTAAACTTTTCCATTTCCCAAAGCAAATACTCGTATACATATACGAATAGATAATTTCTGTTTTGAATTGGGTCACAAACTTTCAACGTTTTACGATTCTTGTCAGATAACAAAGTCGAAGGTGGCAGTCATGATACACTATCACTGTTGGAGGCTCCACCACAAAAAAAAAAAACAAAAATCAAAACAAATTCAAAAGACTGGAAAATGTATAAGGTACGAGTAACTTATCAGGACAGCTTAACCAGACGTTAAGTGTTCACTCCAAGTTGTAGTTTTCATTTTCAGTCAGACAGGCAGATAGGTGAAATATATTTTTGTTTTGAGTGCATTAACCTAGTACAAATGAACTACTTGAAGCGGTGCCTGACTGTTAAAGCTAAAATAAAAGAGTCACGCAATCCTTCTTGTTTCTTTTATTCATAAATAAAAGGTTAATGATATCATTTGTAAATATAAGTGGAAAGAGCAAATCCTTATGACATCATTATGAGCATTACAAAAAAAACAAAAAATAAAAATGAGGACGCATGTAAAGTGTATTCCTATGTGTATACATATTGTAAAGGCAAGCAGTCGAACTGTGAATAAAGGATCTGTGGCTGGTCTTAATTATGTACTGCGTAGTAGGACATAGGCCTTCAGGGTAGATGGCGATGTGTGAGTATTTGTTTGCCAAGTAAACAAAAACAGTCTACAGTAAGTCACAGTTCATTCGGAGGGATATTTACTCTTACAGTCTCGATTTTCGTCGTTTATTTGTTTCCAAATTGAGGACAGATTTTGGAGTCAAAAGCGAATGCCTTTCATTGCGCATTTACGGAAATTCACAAAGAGATTCAATAAGAAATTCGGACTGTAGAAACTTCTTAATTACTGAAAATCCCAAGGAAAATAAGCAAATTAACAAGGCAGTATTGGAAGCTGAGAGTTGACAACAATTTAGCAGTGACTCTAGCCAACGATTGAAACGAGACATGATGTCCGGCACGGCGACTTACAGAGCTCTGGTATTCACTTACTCGACAATAGGTTAATCATTAGGTTAAAGCAGTTTAAGGAAGTCGAAAACGTATGCCAAGACCGTATTTATTATGTTCTCCATGAGCAAAGTTCAAATCCACATTCTAAAACCGCAGGTTCTGAGTGCAGGGCGAAGTGCTTCTTTGAGGTGGTCCAAACTTTGCTATTTTTTAGTGTCAACTTTCGCCTTCAAAATACCCCAGACAGAGAAATCCAACGGATTTGCATCCGGAGAATTTGCAATCCATTGTGTCGAAGAAATGAAGTGTGGAACATTGTTTTTTTAACCAATCTTGGTTGATGCGCGCTTTGTGAGACGGTGCCGAGTCTTGTTGAAATGTCCACGGTCTCCGACCGAAATGATTGTTTGCCCAAGGCTCCAAGACAGTTTTACGGTATACGATCGCATTAAGTTTGACGTCACGGTCTAAAAGTATGAGCGGATAACGACCATCTGCGATTATGGAGGCCCAAACCATCACCATCGGTGCTGCCTGCATTCTGGTGGTCGTCCGAAGGTGTAAATTTTCGAAGAACTTCTCTGGCCATTTTGTTTGTTGACATTTTGTTCGATAACAAATGGCGACTCATCGGAAAAAGCCAAATTCGGCAACTCAGGACTTTCGTACAAGCGTAGTAACTCCTTCGCTCTTTCGACTCTAGCATTTTTCTGTTGCGGTGTAAGATCGTGTGCTTTTTGGAACTTCAATGGCTTGAGCCCAAACTCATTTTTCAGTATGTGTTGCATCCGTTCCAACGATATGTTGATCTCACGAGCCATTTTTCTTCCACTTCGACGCGGATTTCGCTCAATTCGAGCCTTCACTTTCCGAACCATTTCTGCCGATGTTGCTGACCACCTCCATGGCGTTTTGCAACGCTGCCAGTATCACGGTAACGAGTTATGGTTCGAGACACAAATGATTTATTCGCGTTGAGGTGCTGGAGGGCTCTAACGATAGCTACTTGTGGTTTTCCAACCAAATATAAAGCAATCACACTATCACGTTTGAATTCCATCTCGAATAAAAATTTTTCAACACAACTGAGACGCAAATCGTTTAAAAGACTTGTAAATAATAAAATTATCTGTCATGTGTCAAAATTTGAGCTCACTGTCATGAACGGTTTGGAAATTATAGCAGTCTGAAGTCGGTTGCAGTTCGAGTCATTCAGGGTGTAGTTCTGAGTGCATGCGTTCGGTTTTTGGATTGGATTCACCTTAGGTTCGGTCTTCCTCTGCTGTATTGTAGTTCCAAATTGAATTCAAAGACTTCTCGGACGGGAACATATGTATTTATACTCTCTGCATGTCCTAGACATCTAAGTTCTATGTTGTCGCCGTATAGATCATATACCGAGTTCTAGCACAAGTTCTATTACAAATATAAAACGCTATAAAAAAAAACCAGTAAACATCTTGTATTCAAAATTGTTTCATTTATTAGACCACAATATTGATTATTAAAAAAAATTGGATTCACTCGAAATGACGGTACGTACGGCTTCCACGCAGATCGTGGACGCTGCTCTGGTTAATGCAGTTTTAAGGCTTTCCAAATTTCTGTGGAGCGTCTTGCATTCGATGTTATCCAATCCATAATCCAGTGGATTCAGATCTGGCTTCCCCGACGGCCAATCTTCTGCTGCTATAAAGCCAGAAATATTGACTCTGAGCCAATCTTGCGTGGTTTTGGCTTTGTGCGCTCGAACAGAGTCCTATTGGAAGATCCATCTGTATCCATTGAAAATGGTACTGGTCAAACCCTTCACAACACCCTTTAGCACATCTTCTTGGTAAACCTTTGTCCCAGTTTTTACGCCTTTTTCACAGAAATGTAAGGATGTGACACCATGGTGAGAGACCCCCGCCAAACCATTGTGGATGATGTCCACATTAAACCCTTGGAACAACTTTTTTCGCTTCCTTAGATGAAGTGACATGAATTCTGTCATTTTGTTTGTTGCAAACTTCTTCCACGGTAAAAATTATCTCCTATCCGTAAACAGAGTGTTTTCATGGTCATTGTACGCGTGCCACTGCAAAAGTCGCTTGCATCTTTCCAGCCTAATTTTTTTTTAGTTGAGGAGTTAGAAGATGACCCGTGGACCGACGATAGGCTTTCATATGCAGATCATCCCGAATCAGCCTAGACATGGATCTGGTTGATATACCCAATACCTTGGACATGATCTTCTGCTTCCTAAGGGGACTTCTCAAAATTCGTTCACGCACTGCCTTTACTACCGCATTCGTAGGGACGACCACTTCTTGGCCTGTCCTCTACTCCAGACAATTCGCCGAAGTGAGCAATAGCCCGATAAACGAATATTCTCGATATTCCGAGTGGTTTTAGCAACTCGAAAATTTGTCCAGCACTCTTTCCGTACTTATGCAACGCTATTACCGCGACTCGATTCTCTTTAACGCCCCACTCCATGTTAATAGTTTGCAACTGAAACCAAACTGACTAGTATTCTTCACTGATCAGTGCATGTGTTCTGAAAAAAAAGCTAACGATTCTATTCCTGCAAGAAGTGTTGAACGATAAGCGCTGGAAACAGGTAACAGGTAACAGAACTTATGGCAAGACTAGGTAGTTTTTCATCATTCAGACGAACTTTTGCTTCATAATTTTCAAGGATACGTTCATTCATCCCTGCTTCTGCATCGTAAAGCAGTACTGATATGATTAGAATCTCACAATCTTCATCGCCTTCGATAAGACTTTGCCACCATATTGCCTCTTTAGCCTAAAGAAGCCGCGATTGGCAAGAGTAACGTTCACCTGTTATTGGTAACATAATGTTCATACGTCTTTTTTGACATAGCTCGTCTCTATTTACGCGTCATAAGAAAGGTTATATGTATATCGATTGAAAGCTCTTGGATTTTTTTTAAAGATTGTTGCAAAATGAGGATTGGACCAGGTGGGGGTTTTCCTGCCTTGAAACCCCACCGGGGGATACCAAGAGATCGGTCAATTTATTGGCAAAAGGCTCTAAGTACAGTCGTCATTGTTAACAGGGTCACATGTTTTTGTGGATAGCGCATGCTCTCTTCCTACTGAGATCCTACTTTAAATAGCACTGGAAGTAGCCCACCAACTCCAGCAACTTTGTCGTTTTTAAGTTTGAATGCTGCCCTCAGCTCTTATTAGGGGCGAAAAGAATTGTTGATTGTTATTTATGTTGAGAGAACTATTCTGCGTAACAGCGGGAAGCTTGGAACTAAAGCTGTTTGCCGTTTCGCCATCAACCAGTCTATATTCGCTTTTGGTTTACTTTAGTTTTGGCAGCCATCTGTTCGTGAAAAATTCTGTTCAAATTTCTCAACATTATTCCTGTTGTACACTTTAGCGATAGACCTCAACAGCTATTCTGCAGCATTGTCGTTGCTGTTAAAGCTCGCGAACTACGTTCATCTTCCTACCAAGTATGCAACTTGTTTTGCTGCATCTTTTGTCAGCGGACGGACTGCCACTTATATAGCTGCTGCCAAGGATGAAGTACTTTACGAGAATGTAAATGATACGCATATGACGAAATTTCTTACAGCCATAGCCATCTGAATCCGATTTTTCTCATCGTGTTACCGTACCTGAGCTTCAACTAGTACGAGTATTTGCACTGTGAAAGATTCCGACGTACAAAACGTGTCTTGCTTGTCTTGTTCGTAAATGGTCTATCTGATTAATAGTCTATTAAGAGATATGCGTCTCGCCACTTCCTTCTTAATTGGAATATTGCTAGATACTGCTACGAACCACTGTAGAAACTATCCTCAAGAATTCTTGGAAAATCGAGTTTTTTTGTTGTTAAGCTCTGTCTCCAATAATAAATTCGCATCCCAATACGCGTTATTTCTGTTTTCTTTAGCAATAACTTTAGTAGATGCTCTTTTGGTATTGCTTCATTTGACGTAGTCGTCAAATATAAACGCTGAAATGAACTACATAGATCCAAAGTTGGTTGCGTCATCAGCGGATATTTATCATTCATACTTTTTAGGGATCGTAAACAATGTAAATAACATCGGATCATGTCGACTTATGTGTGTCATTGCTCATGACATCGTTTAAGTCGATGGATATCTGAGGCGTAATTTCTGCAATCAGTTGGATCCGGGTACGGTTACAACCGGAGACATACATTTATACTGATAAACAAAATTTGACGAAGCTCGTACTTTAAATTTTAGCCTGCACACGCACGGATTTGAGCAAGTATTATAGTTTCTCGAGAACCATGACTATATCTCAAGGCAAGCACTTCATGAGCGTTGCGATTCTCGTTGCTATCTAAGTCTCCAACACTCTGGAAAGAAGCCCTAATGGAGAATCGATATGCACATCATTGGTTTACATCTATAAAAATCTTGTGTCTAATGCTCTGACATTTTTTTTTCGAATTATGTTTACTAGCTGCCTTGGTTCATTTTTCCTCCTCTGCTGCTGCATAAGGAGTAACTTGTCTTCTACACACATTTCCAATACCAATATTTTTGCAACATTTAACGCCACTTCAATATCACACCGAATCTAACACCTTTGAACTCTTCTTTTTCTTTGCAGTTTACAGAGTAAGCAGCATCTCAGAAATCTCAGAATTTTATGTACAATCATGCGCAAAACACCAAACCAAACCAATTCCATCGGTTCTGGAACATCTCAAAGTCATCGAACTGAACAAAGCAATTCGCCAACCAACTCTGGTGTTAAAATCCACCAAACTTTTACCATCCGATTGTGAGGCGCTAGAAGAAATTTTCAAAAGAGTAACCTTTCTGAGATTTACTAAGCTATACCATCTTAAAATTGTGTTTGTTCTCAAATTCTAGGTTCAATACAAATCCATTGATGTATCATCATGTGAATTAAATGAAGCTGCCGCCAGTGCTCTCTTCGAAATATTCGAATACTATGAAGCTACCAACGAATTGGATATTTCCTCCAATGCTGAAGGTATGACAATACGTGGCTGGAATTCCTGCACATATATGATCAGTCACAGTAGAGCACTGCAAGTTTTAAATGCACAAGGTAATCCAATGTCGAAAAACACCGCCGAAAACCTAGGGAATGCGTTAAACTCATCAAATCTGCATACAATCAAATTGGAACACTGTGGATTGAAAGGACAACCTATGAATGGGCTTTGTAAATTCAAATGAACTCAATCTGTGATGTGTAACATTAACCCGTTCTTTCCCATATTGCAGGTTGTAAGCTGTGGAACAATCAAATTTTGAAAGAATTATGGCTGGCACACAACGATCTTACATGTAAGGATGCTGCAGAAATAGGACAGCTACTAAAAAAGAATCACTATTTGCAGTTGATTGATATTAGCAACAACAACATAAAGGTAACTTTGATGAGTTTACTAAAGATTCGTTTCAATCCTCTGGAACAGTAGAATGTCAATATTATTTGCGTGAGGGTAAATATCAGGCGTAAATAGAGAATTCCAATCGCGTTGCGGTATTTTTAAGAAAATATTTGAATTTGTTGGAAATAACCTTGCGACACTTGTGGCGGCTCCCGTAATATTTCCCTATTCGATTTGACTAGTGTGTGTGCTGTTTTTGGCTGTTTAAATATTGGCATTTGATTCCGCGTAAGATTGTTTGTGTACAATGAATGTTATTGGCATAATTATACTAAGAGTTGAGTCAGAACAAACAAACCGTTTATTTTCTTCCCTATATGAGAGGATGTGATTAACAAGATTTAACTCCTTGTTCTTTTCTTGCAGGATGATGGTCTGATGGAAATCGTGAAAGCCTTAATTGAACAGTCTTGTAAGCTGGAGCGTCAACAAGCTGTTGCAGCAGCCGTTGCTCTCGCACTCGCAGAAGCCGAACATAAAAAGCGATTACAATCAATGAACAGTGGTAGCAGCACAAATAGTGTAACAAATAGCACTACGTCGACGGGAACAAATGACACAGGCACAAGCACCGATGATGATACGACCAGTGGCGATAGTGATGCTAGTCCCGCAGAAGAAGATGATGACGATGAAGATGAGGACGACGAAGCCGATGATGCTGATGTGGATACAGATGCAAATGAAGCTGAAGATGATGATGGAACAATAGATGACGGTGGCGCTGCAAAAGTCGATGATGATGATGACGATGAGGATACAGTTAAAACGACAACAATTACAAAAACTATACCTCCACCCATTAATGGACAATCAAAATTGGATAAATTACTGTCAATGAACAACAGTGATAGTAGCGAAGATATGCCTACAGATACAGTGGCTGCCTCGGACATTAGTGTAAATGATGATATTTTCGATACAGCCAATGCAGTGGTAGCTGTAACACCCGTCCCAATGGTAGAACCAACGATAGAACAACAAGAACAAGAACGACCAACGCAAAATAATAACAACAACACGACAACGGCGGAAACGATTTATGAGGTTCGTGATATGATTGAAGAAGCTGTAGCTGAAGCTGCCACAATTGCTACACCTACCAGAGCATTAGATGTGAATAAAAATACGACAAAGTTAGACGATTTTGATGACACACATAGCACAGATTCGGCGTTCGAAAGTTCATCAGATGGTGATATAAGTCGACATTTGCCGGACGAATTTGGTCTGCGATTTGAGGAGAGCAAAGATGAAGTAGAAACAGGCACAATAGCCACAGAAGCTTTAACAACACCAACACCCACCCCACCACCGTTTGTAGAAGTGGACGCACGTCCAGTGATAGTAACGGCGGCGCCACCACCACCAACAACTCCCAAACCAATCGAAGTTAACACTTCTCATTCGTTGAGTCCATTAGCAGCAGCATCTGCCTCACCGAACACCAGTTGTGATAGCTCCAGTGGTGATATGTCAGCATTGAAAAGTGCCGCTCTTAATGGTACTAGCCCATCACCAGCTCCAACAGGAATGCGTCGCACTGAATCGACATGTACTATAACACAACCTCGTCTTCGGTCGCACAGTTCCGATAGTTTAAGTAGTGAGAACTCGCTAGATGGCAGCATTGGAGATGCCAACGGTGGGAATTTCTCCACAAAAATCAACGAGAAACTAACCAAAAATGACACTTTAACCAGACAAAAGCAATTCGATGTGCCTCAAGATAGTAATAAGACACCGCATGGCCTTAAAGTATTGGCCCTGTGGAATAATAATCTGACCAAAGAGTCAGGACCCTATATAGCTGATCTCTTAGCCACAACAGTTTCCCTAGAACTGTTAAATATCGGCAAAAATATCCTTGGCAATGATTTTGTAGCAGCAATACGTGATAGTTTGTCTCAAAATACGACATTAACAACGCTCGGACTGCAAAGTGCGCACTTAAGTTGCGCAGGTATTCGTACATTGTCGTCGATTTTACAATTCGGAGGGAACAGCACTTTACAGCGGATCGATATACGTGATAATAAAATTGAAGTTGAGAGTTTAAATATGCTGGCGGAGGCGCTTCGATCAAATTCGTCTGTAACACAAATCGACATCGATGATGAACCAAAACGACTGTCGGTAAGTAGACAAATGTTTGTAATGTTACACAAAACTGATACTGTTCAACAAAATATAACGACGAAATGTGCACACATAAAACAGTTTGAGCGGGTGTGGAAAAAATCACCATTCCGATCGCACCGAGTGGTGAGTACTTGAGAGAATGCTGGTTGCTTATGTTGTTGAAACGATTCAATTTCGTTTTGGTAGTTGTGTTTTTCCTTAGTATTACTTCTTGTTTCTAGTTGAACTTGTTATTTTTCAAATCTTCTCGTTTCCATTCTGATCAATCAAACTTTGAGTTTATTTCTTTTTAGAATTTTAATTTTCTCTTAATACAATTAAATCGGGAGAAGCTTCTCTTGTATCCTCTCTGATGATTATAAAACCAACTATTTCTTTTCTTTTCTCCCGGACGTTTTTACTTAATCGCTGATCCTTTTATAGAATGGAAACTTTACTTGAAGGGTCTTGTTCATAAGTGACGTTTGTTTTTGTTCATGGATAGCCTGACAATAGATGTGACAAAGTGATCTTGGCGCTGATGGAATTTGTGCCAAGGGCTACGAAAAATTTTAGGCACATTACACGTGTAACTCTACGTTTTTTAAACTCTAATAGAGTTTTCGCTCTTGTGAATTATTTACACCAAAGGACATGTAGTAAGAGCAAAATATTGATCTTCCTTATCACAGTTTTCTACTAACAACATGTCACCGAACGATCACCTCTCATCTAATAGCTACTTTCTGATCAGATCATACTTTTTCGGCCTCTGATTGATGATCACTGATGGCTATTGTTAATTTACTACAACCACTGACTGTCCTGACCTCAGGCTTTCAACTTTTTCTAGTGTTGATCACTGACCATTGATAACTTTTATCTATTTGCCTATGAATTTTTGGGTTTTCTTAGTGTCGATCACTGATCACGACTAATAAATAACTCGATAATGGGATCAATGATAACTACTCTTCATAGTTCGTTCGTTTCATCAAAACTATTGCCTTTTCTTATGATCATTGATCACTATCGATAGGCAGCAACAAACACATAAATTGCTCAAATCACCGATGGCTATGGTCAACCAATTACATGGCCGCTTAACATCAACTTGTGAACGATTCCTGACAAACTTTTTTTTTTCTACTGAGGTAAAAATATACATATTTCCGTTTCCTTCTTGTTTATTTATTTTCTTTTGAATGGAATGTGTAGTAACGTTGATAATGTTTCGTTTCTATTTAATTGCTGCTTGTCCATTCCTGTCACATCCTTTATATTATGTCAAATTTCATAAAGCTCATGCTCACCAATCGTCACCAACGAGAAGAGGCGGTTTATTACTTTTTGTTACTGCATAGAGAACGTTTAATAAACCAGAAACATTTAAAGTTTCATAGTTGTTCTCTTCTTCTCTCATTACAAGAATGTCTAGTTCTAATAATTGAATTTATCTTTCTTTAGATTGGCAGTGATGCCCAACTGGACTACGCACGTGTTTTGGAAAATGTACGCTCTTTATGTAGTCGAAATGAAAATCAACCCCCTCAAACAACAAATAATGATAAGATGACCACTGCAACAGCAACAAAGCGCCGCGGCGGCTACTACGTGGGCTCCCGCAAAATCTCCTTAACTTGCCATAGTGCCCCGCCAAGGGCAATTATCGATCAGGCCAACAACAGTAATACAACACCGCCAAGCAGTAAACTTGAGGTGAAAAAGAAATCCGGTGTTCGTCTGCGATCTCCTATCCCAAGCCCACCCACAATCTCACCGTCGTCGTCCCCCGTGCCAAGCCCATCGAAAAGTCGGTTTCAAGTGTTCCGTGTTTCGGAAGTTAGTCCACTTACATCACCAATGTCCCCGTCCCCCTCACCATCCCCATCGCCATCACCGACACCGATATGCACGGCTAAAGACGTCACTGGTGTCCTCATCAATTCCAAAGATTCCACTACAACAATTAAGAGGCTCTCAACATCGCCACGTTCTAGGTTTCAAGTGATGAAGATCTATGAGGATCCTGGTGTGCCGATTGCGTGTCGTACCCTACCACCGATAACACCATCACCATCACCACCACCAACAACAGCGCCCAGTATATCAACACCGCCTGGCTTTTCTCTAATTTCTAGTGCATCAACACCGCTTAGTGTGTTAACACCACCTGCTGCTGGTATATCAACAGCACCAATCTTGTCATCAACACCTATTACATCAACACCACTCGTAAAAAATTCGCCGTTATGTACGTTCGATGAGCCAAAAATTGTAACAACACCAGCAACGCCACCAATTGAAGAGGGAAAGAACACCGAAGCACCATCATTTGATGCAAATACATCTGTAGCCACTTCAATGGCAACAGTAATATCAACACCAACCACAATAATAACAACCGAAACAGCAGATACCAAAATACATCCAAATCCAATAGAAAATAATAGTACAAATACCGTTAAACCAAATGATCAAGTGGATGCAAGTGTTCCACAACCACTTGAACCACAAGCGCAAGCGAAAATAAAAAATCAACTAGAAAACGAAAAAGAAAGGGAAAGGGAAAATGAAAATGAAAATGAAAATTCAAAATGTCAACTCCCTCAGGAACCACCAAAACCAACAGCGCAAACATCCGAAGTTACGCCAGCCTTAGAAGAAATGGTGGCAATAGTAGAGGAAGATCAACGAACTCTCACCAATAGTTCTGTAAATAGTTGTCTAATCGATTCCATAGGAGTAATAAATGCGAACACAAGTTCAAGTGCACAAAGCGCCGAATCAGCATTCACAACAACGCAATCTACGTCATCCTTAGCAATACAAGAATACCAATTAAAATCACAAGAATCAAAAGAATCAAAAGAATCACAAGAAACACAAGAAGCACAGGAGCTACAACCACAACCCGCCGCAACTAGAGTAAGAAAAGCTTCTTGGATACAAAATTCCACATACCCCGGAACTGTAGATCGTCTTTTAAGCATGTTTCAAAATCCCGCACAGTTATTCCATCGAAGTTCCTCACCCGAAACTATCCTATCGACAGTAAAGCCAGACGATAGGTTACCACCAACTGATGCCGATCAACAATCTTTAGTTCCAGTGCGTAAGCGATCTCCACCAACAGCAACTCAATTGCCTTCATGGTGCAAACTAGGCACAGAGATTTGCAAACCAGTCACAACAGTAATTCAGACAGCTGCCGCTGTCTCAAGCGGATGTGGACCATCGGTCAGCTCAACTGACGTTGTTCCATCCTCAACAATAGAGGGACCACTTTCATTTTTCGATGTCGCCTCTAAGCAAATACGTGACTTTAGCAAACAAGTATTCCGTCAGAGTAATGCCAATGGCAATGATGCAACAAATATTAGCCCCCTCAATCAGGAGCTGTCACAACAACTCCAACATGACTGTGATACTATACCGAGTGATATGAAATTAGAAATCAAGGAGAACATCTCTCCCGAGCACACCATCAATGAGGGACAATTGCAAACTCTACAGAAGATTGGCGGTAGCCCAGGCAGTAGCAGCACCAGCAGCTCTGGCAGTGGTAGCGACACAACCGAAGGTGCATCTTCAACATCTTCAACATCATCGCCTTCATCGTTGCTCAGCACTCCATTAATTGGTATACCACCATCTCCCACAGATGTACTAACCGTTGCACCCACATCTGCATCACAACCACATGCTGCATCCGAAGAACAATCATGCAGTTCCTGATGTCAAGGATGGTGAGTAGAAAAGCCTAAATGAAAGCGAAACATTGTGGAACGTCTGACAATTTGTAACATCCACTAACTTAATACAAAAAAAAAAAAAAAAACAAAACAACAAACAAACAAAACCCAACAATTATGTATAAAGATCATGAAACTAACAGACACACGTACAACAGTACTTAGTAGACGTATGACGTAAAACGCATACAGCAAATTTAAAACAAAAACAAAAAACAAAACCAACATGTGTAACTATAATATTATTACGAATTTTATTTTTAGGTTATTTTTTTTTTCGTTGAGTTTTTGTTAAAACAAAAAAAAAAAAAAAACAAGTTGTATAAAAAAGAAAACAAATTACTTAAGTTTTATAAGTTTACATCTAAGCGAAAAGATATTTTTTTTAAGTAAAAAAAAAAATCAACAACAAATTTAGTTTTTCAAATTTATAAAAAAGAAAAAAAACCGAAACCAAATAGGAGAAGGAAAGATGGATGGTGTCATAGTTGAGGTGTTCCACAATGAATTGTTTCTATCTCTAGAGCTATACACGTGTCTTATGTGAGCAACCAGTGGCTGTCTTAAAGTTCCATTAATTGTTTTTATCTGCTCCATGATACGCCAGAACAGAGTTCTCATTATCTTGCCGAAAGGTTTTATATTCTAACGGCAAATACGGAGGCAATTATTAATACCAGGTGATTGATTATTTTTAGGAGTATGCATAGTATCCTACAGTTGTTACATTTAGGAATCAAACCAATCAGTCCGGTAGACTTTAAAAGTGCGTTCTTTGCAGATCTTTCTGCATTAATGACACACTTTCTTTTGATCAGAGGAAACCCCTGAACTCATATCTCTTAACCATTAATGACGGTTATTTTCCAACTCCTTAATATGTCATCCTTGGACAGGGCTTAGCCTTTGGCATGACGTGCCTCCATTCTGTACTGCATTTCTTCAATTTTGAACGTTTAGTTTTTGTATGTCGTTGTTTTCCATCACGTTTTCACATAATTGCGGCTGCAATAGTGCATAGATCGTTGGTGGAGCATTGGCGTAGACTTTATCTTTAACATAGCCCCAAAGGAGAAAGTCTCATGGTGTTAAATCGCATGATCTCGGCGGCCAATTGATGTCTCCATTTCGAGAAATTACACGCCCAGGAAATTTGTCACGCAATAAAGCCATTGTTTTACAATCTGTGTGGCATGTAGCGCCGTAACGCTGAAATAGTCGCAATCCATTCAATGAAACCACCACCTCAAAAACAGCATCAAACTCACTTGTTGTAGATGGAGAGGTTGTTCCACTATGTTTCTTGGGTTTTCAGAACCCAGCAGTTTTGTTTGTTTATGTACTCAAGCAAAGGAAAATAAACCTCATCACTCAGAGTAATTTTGTGTAAAAAGTCATGATCTTGTTCATTGATTTTCAGAACGCAATCAGCGAAAGTACGACTCTGTGCGTGGTCTGCTGGCTTCAATTCTTGTGAACTTATAAGCTTGTAGGCCAAGATTTTTATACAAAATGTGCTGCAAAGTGGTTGCGGATAGGCCCAGTGTCTGTGATCGTCTCGAAATGGGCACACCTGCGTTTTCAGTCATACCCTCAGCTATGGCGGCGTTATATTCAGCTGGCCTCGCCGGACGAACACGAGTTGGAGTCATCACATCACTAGTCTGTCCGAGACGTTCAAATTTAATTCACTATATCTGTGCGAGAAGGCGCTTGATGATGAACAAAAACGGTACGAATTTTACGAAACGTTAACGCGATATATTTTTGTTTGTTTTTCATCAATGTTCCCAAAGGTGGTAAACCCCTTTGAATAGGGATAATTGAGAACTATATTCTTTATAGTTATTCCTGGAATTGGCTTAGATAGGTGTAGCAATAAGTTGGCGACACTCGTTCTCTGAAAATTTAACAAAGTCGTTATAATTCCCTCCCTCCTGCATCGTGTCTATAGTTTTGCCACACCTGAACACTGGGTTTTCAAACTCAACCAGACAACTCATGGCTCTTGTTGGTACAAAGCTCCTTACTTGTAGTAATTGAATATCTACTTCAACCGAGGTTATATTTCTCTTAGGTAAAATATATGGACTAATATCTGTCAGCGAATGTGTCGCTATATTATTAGTCAGGTCTGAATAGTCATATCCTACTAGACAGAATACTGAACACTGGGGCGGACAATAATCAGGATCGTTGTGATCAAAGCAAAAAACAGAAGGATATGATTAGATTACTGTAATATACTCCTCTGATACTCTGGAGGAGTGAGGGGGAGCTCTATAGCTCAACTTAACTTAAATACAAGAAAACATATAACCTGAGTGAACATTCCAATAATGAGTCCTATTACTAGTCGGGGAGGATACTGTCCCAATAAAGAATCTTCTTGTCTATGGTACACTCGAAAGGCTCATACTTACAAGAAGTATATGGATACTCTTGGAACCTGGCTCTTGTTGTATCTAGTGTAGTACTGATCGTGTCTGCTGTTACATTTATTGTTGTCTTCACTAGTACATTTTTGTATGTTCTCCCCTCAGCTCTATACAAAATTCCCTCATAGGAATTATCTGGGGTCTCCTTGCCAAATATAATTTCTGCCATTGCTAAGATATTATTAATTCTCTTTGGTACACTATCCAGCCCTTCCTCCATATTGTGGAAACTTAGACACTGTATAAGGAATGTATATTAGAGATGTATGAGGTATATGTATGGTCCATGATTTGCGTAGGAGGGTATGTATTGCAGTTAAATAAGATTTCCCTAACAACAAAGTTGCAAAATCTCACGACTATGAGAGATACAGAAGGCAGTTGGGGAGATCCATCACCAGATCTTAACAGTTTTAGTGGTGCAAATATATAAATTAGGGATTCAGTTATAAGTATCTTGGCTTTTCTCGTTCTTGTAGTGGGTTTTCACTATTTCAACACGTTGTGTGAGTGCCTAGCTACTCATATGGATGGCGCAAAATTTAAAATGTTGTATGACCCCCTATTTTATTTTCCAGACTTTCCCCGTATGATTTTTCTTTCTACGATTCTTAGATTTTTGTCATCGGTTGTTATTAGATCCCAAACTTCGCAGCCTTACGTTACTATTGGGCGTACGTCTTATCGGTTTCTATACTGAGGTTTTCTGTTTTTCAGGCAGAAGTTTTGACTGTAGGAACTCCTTATGTGCTAAATAACAGGTGTTTGCCTGCTCGTATTCTGTCTTGAAGGCAGTAATGCATACTAGTGTCGTTCCTTATGAGTATTTATTTATATGGTATTTTGTGGGCTCCTACAGTGTTCCTAGACAGCCTCATGAAATTTATTTTATTCTCGTTTATATTCAGTTCACCCTGCATTGCTTTGGACACAAAATCCAGTGCTACTCTGCTAATAACTCTACCACACTACGATATGTGTTAGCCATTATCGCTAAACCATCTGCGTATCTGATTATTTGATATGACTTGTTAAATATACTACCACCATTTTCTATATCTCATATTGCATGATGGATTACCATATTAAAGGGCAGCGCAGATAACGCGTCACCATGTCTTACCCCATTGCTTGTGTCATATTCACCTGACTCCTTTTACCTTGAATTAGTATTTTTGCTTTGAACACATTCATTGTCATCGGTTGATTTCCTCGCGCTATCAATATCTTTTATAGCTTTGAGTATTTAATGCTACAAAATGCTTGCTTGAAGTCGATGAATAATATATGAAAGTCTTTGTTGTACCTGTAGCTTTTCTTCATGCCATTTGCAAAATCCTAATGACTTTAAAACAGTTCAGCTTGTACGTTTGCTTGTACTTACTTATACTTTTACTTAACATGTCCAAGTTTTTCATGGTAAATACCGTGTAGGCAGTTGATCAACGTCTCGGTCATCACTTGTATCTTCCTCTTTTAGTTGGTTGTAAAAGTATTAGCTTGTGTATCACAACATCATACAGAAAAACCAGGCTCGATAGATTAGCATACTTCTGAAACTCCTATAACAAGACACCACATTTCTTTCCTTCTCCTACTTATTTCCACAATTAAAACAAACCGACAAAAACTGACACCAAGGATGGTAAAAAAAAAAACACACACACAAAATGGTTATGTCACATTGTAATAGACCTAGCGAAAGGTGTAATCAAATTGAAAAAAAAAAAACAAAACCAATCCTCCATGATTTATTATCAAAACCAAACCTACACTTTTTGACTCATTGCAAAATTGCGTGCATGTTCGTTCAATCGATCTTTTGTCGGCTCACATGAGCACCATAAATAAATTCCTTTCAATTGAATTCTGTGAGTTTAAATTGTAGGCTTTTCCAAAAAACCACAAACAAAAGAATAAATCTCTAGATAATGCTATGTAGACATGGACTGAATCACATGACTGTAGGGCATAAATTACTTATTTTCAAATAAAGAATACAAACAACCCATTTGTTCTAAAGCAGGCCTTCTCTGAAATTATTCTTTTAAAAAATAAGCTCTGAAATAGAACATAAACTAACTTATATTTCGGTGTGTTCTGTCGATATAGAGCAGAATAGATGGGTTAACTGAACGAATAAGACTTTTATTTTTATTGTTTCAAACAATTTGTGTACTTCATTTATTTATAATTATTATTATTTTTTTTTTTTCATAAAACTGGTAGATCTCACATAAATAAACGTTAGGTAAATTGAATAATGTTTGTACTTATTCAGTTGATTTTTTTTTTTTTATTTCATTAAACCAGATAAGACAGATAACCACATAGCACTAGAGATCCACTCTGAATTTATTTGAATTTTTTTCTTTCTTTCATGAACTAAGATTGGAAAGTTTGACTGGTTTTTGTACGTTGCTTTTACTTTCTCAGTATTAGTAATCGCTTAACTGATAATGTGCGTAAGGTACAGAACTCAACAAATCGAACCTGCAGCCCGATGCGAGTGAAGCCCGGTTAATCACAGGGATAGTGCGACGCGGTGCCATCATACTTAGGTGCTTAGCGAAAACACGGCACCAGTAAGCAGTCTACAGTCATTTCTACTGGGAAACAACAGAAAAATCAATGACCTCTTAAAGACGTCGGAAAGCATTTGTTTGGTCTGTCGGCAAACTAGAGAGTTATGCTCATGTGAAATCGCACTGTCAATTGATGCCCTAACCGACAACAGAGGCAGTCCCTAACCGACAACCGCAGGTTCGGGTCCTGAGAAACTCTGCTTTGAGGTTTGATTTCGTCGTCAGAGGGTTCAACAAGGCTTTGACTGCCGCCACAGATGCGATACGTCGCTTGATCTGCCAATTCTTCACAAATATAGTTCATTGCCATCACTATTGCGTATATCTCCGCTTGGAAGGCAAACGCGAGTTTTTCCAACGAGGAGCGAAAATTTGGTGGGCTCCAAAAGACAGCAGCGCCGCTTTTTAAATCGGTTATGGAGCCATCCGTAATGATCCGACTACATTCCTTTCAGGAAATCTTTCTAGACACAGGGAAAGTCGATTTCAAAAACTGCAGTCCATGTGGTACCAATGACAATTTCTTTCTAAACGGAAGATAGCTTTGAGAGTGCAGCCCATGATATGAGGATGGAGATTTATCTTCTAGGGAAGAACCAGGCGTTCTAGGGAAAGCCTCCATGCACAACATGGATCAAGCTGTCAATCGTTTGACGAAATCTATTGCATCCTCAAATCTACAATACTTTCTAACAATAAATTCGACCGATTCATTTTCTATGTTTCTTCATTTAGTCTTTGTGATGGCTTTGCAGAGCTTAAAGCATAATATTAAAATAATTTGACTATTTAACAGGCGATACAAATTTTTAACCTGTCTAAGCCACATATATTCTCTGTGGGTACCAATCTAAGAGTAATACTCGCATCTTGCACTGACTTATCCCTTATTTTCTAAACGAGAATTAGTGTAGTTTCCACATATTGGTAGTTGACAGAATAAGAGTAATGTATGCGTCCTCTGGTTCTTTGAAATTTTCTCTGGAGACCAGTATCATTGTTGACCATTCATAGTCAATCGAGTTGTGCAACTCTTTCTTTTGAAAAAGACATTGGATCCTCTAATCTAAGGATTATAGCAATGTACGTGTACATATTTCAAAAAACAGCGCCGTCGTCCATCACTAGTAATGGTCTCAAACCGATAAAAATGATTTTCTTACTGGTAGAACAATTAACCGTGTTCATTTAGAAAATTTGTTTCTATTTCATCTAGTTGGCATTCTTTTTATTCGCAGTATTGCAAGCCAAAATGCTTGATATCTCATTCAACTTATGGGCCTAACTTCAATCAAAGGCTACTTCATTTATTTCTGGATTTGGATTAAGACTCCCTAGATCAAAACGCTCATGTTTATCGTCTCTATTCGGCATATACATACGGGTATGAGATTAGGTCCTTTTTCTTAAAAGGTTATTACTGCTGTACGACTCATTTAGTTGGTTGTCGAATTCATTCATCATAAATCCCAGTATCATTATAATGAATCTTCTCTTCTGTTTTTAATTGTTGTTGTCCTTTATTTTCAAAATTTGTTTTACCGATAAAAAATTAGTAAAGACAGCTGCCCATGAGTTCTAAGCAATCGACATCATTTGCTTATTTATGCTTGTCTCTCCATGTGGCTTAAGGTATTCTTATGTAGTTGAGAAGTCGATTCGATGGTTTTTCGCACCTCTGACTGTGTTGCTTGTCCCGTATAGGATGCCAACATCTTAAAAGGTGCCAGCAAAGCTCAATAAGAAAAACACTATCCCAGGTAACTTATTTTAATTCGGCAGTATCAATTCGTGAGCTAGGAACTTATTACTTAAATCCAAAGGCACAATTGCACTGTTTTCTAACTTTTGGGCTTACAACTGGTTACTTATTTTTTTGTACTTTCTTTTGAAAATTCTATTACGACTCCTAGCAAGGCCTCTCTTTAAATCTGTTTCCCATAAAAAGCAACCTTTTCTTCCAATACATAGGATACAGCCTTGTTCTCGATCAGCTTATTGATTCAAGTTGTGACAAAATTTCTCCTGATTCTTGTTTAGAAAATTTCTCCAAAAAATATTGGTGGTGTAAAATCCATTCGTGATTCGGCCTATTTACCATGTTGACCAAGTTCAGGGGTTTGGAAGTTGTTCACTGTCACTATAAACGCTAGCCACTCTTTTTTCCTGTTTTTCATAGAAAAATTCGCAGAACTTTTGTCCGATGGGAAATAAGGTCTGGAGTCATTCCCACGGAGACACTGGCATCTAACTCTGGAGATTTCTATCACTTCTATTTTCTGGAAAGTAATTAGTCACCCTGCATCTCACGTGAATTTATAAAGAAATAATCTATTCAAAACATCAATTAAATATGTATAGAACTGTCTGAGTAATTCTGGTTTTACCCATTCGTACATACAAATCTAAATGGAGAGAATACGAAGATTTACCGGTTGACCATGATAATTCCAACCCAAACAGTCTTTCCTTACTTTTCATCAGAAAGAAGATGAAGGTTTGTTACTTTGTAGATTTTGGTGAGAGCATCCGTCTTTTTAACATTTAGATCTTCACGGTGTTGTCGGAATTGCCAAAAAAAATTAGGCGCATCCTTAATATCCAGTCCTGGCTTGGGACTATCTATCGTGCAAAATTTTAGGTGTCAAATCTATTAGAAATACCATGCGTATTTACTTTGGTGTATCAAGTGGCGCTTTTGTAAAATAAAACTAAAGTAATACGAATATGACAATGGGGTTGGACAGAATTCTATTATTTACGAGGGCGGATCACACAATACACTTTTCCCAACGTTGCTGCCATTTTGCTTAAATCATGTAAAAAATATGATTCGTCCAACTCAAAAAATAGGTTTCTGTCTCGCCGATGACCTCATCGTTCTAGCTCAATTTCTGTTCTGTGAGCCACATCTTCATGGTGGGGAACAAAAAAAAAAGTCGCAAAGGGCCAGGTCGTGCGAGTACGATGAATCAGCCAGCAATTCGTACCGTAATTCATGCAATTTGCCCACTGCGATTCCGGATGAGTGATCTGGTGCGTTGTCGTGCGTTAACAGCGCTTTTTTCTTTGAAAAATAGGGACGTATCTTTGTCGATTTCTTCTTAAATCGGTCCAATAATTCACTATAGTAACACTGTGATCGTGCTGTCTTTATTCAAAAATCCAGGAGGATTATTTCCTTCGAGTTCCAAAACATCATAGCCATGATCTTTCCAGCCGATGAGACCGTCTGGAAAAATCCATTATTTTTATTGTCACCTGGTCTCATCTAGTAGTGTATTCAGATGAAAAATCGACGCAAAAACTCGTGCGGATTTCGCTTAAAGAGCTGGAAACACTGCTTCGAGGTTGACAGCCGTATCGGCTTGTTGTCCACTGTGAGCAAACGTGGCAGTTCTCTGGATGATGGCTCTCCATGCTTAACTTATCATACAAAATGTTAATTACTGGTCCTTACGATATGTCTACGTCCTTTGCTACTTTGCGCACTTTCGTTCACCGATTAGCAAAAATCATGCCGCGGAACCTTTGAACAATTTTCTCAGTATTCACATCTACCGGGCGAGTTGGACGCTCCTCATCAAAAACAGATATACAGCTGCCTTTAACCAATATCTAACGGTTCTAATAGATGCTAAAGGGTCTACATAGGCAGCTTCCAATTTCAATTCAAAAGTAAAAATCTACTTACGGATCGATATTGGTGGTAAAGTATTTTATTAAAAAAACACCAAATTTTGTATGCAACATTTTAAAGATGGTAGCACTCGATGGTTATCCCGATTTTCTTCTTAAAGACAGGTGTCTTTAAAAACTGGTACTTATAGATCTACCATCGTGCATGATGGTACATGATCCCTTACAATCTTACGGCTTCATCACTTCTTTGTCACGCTTTAAGCCCAAACCTTTTGTCGAGAACTCTCCAATTTTTTTTACTGAAAGAATATAAATAAATCAGAACCGCAAAACCTACAATTTCTCACAAAATTCAAACCATAACTGCAGCCCTACAACAAACCACTTTATAATATAACTAAATATAAGTTTTTCTTTAAAAAAAAAACAAAATATAAACAGTAACAAATATCAGTAATAGAATTATAAAATAAAAAATCAATTTTTTTACGTACCTTATTTAAATATAAACAAAACAAAAACAAACAAGAAATGTATAAAACTAATTATTTTACATATACCATATTCGCAAAAACAAAACAAAACAAAAAACAAAAAAGAAAGTGATATTTTTTGAGAGGAAATTGTAAAGAAGCGTTTGTAGTATATCCGCTCCTCTATATCTATATTTTTTCAAAGAATTCTATTATTATAATAATTAATTTTTAGTTTAGAAATTTTTAACCCATTATAATGTGATAAAAGAAAATAAACAACACAAACAACAACAAAACCAACAAGTAAGGAAGCAAATATTTCTTACGACAAAAAAAAAAAACAAACAAACAAACAAACTAATTGGATACAAGTGAATTGTTAAAAAGAAAAGAAAACAAAACAAATACAAGCATTGGTAACCTGAATTAATCAAGTAACCATTAATCAAGTAAAAGAAGAAGAAAACAAAATGAAATGAAACAAAAGCTATAAAACTTATTATAAACATTATTTTATGTATAAATTCACTTTTTATCACTTTCGTACCTTAATTCAAATATCAATAAAAAAATAAATAAAAATAAAACAAAAACAAAGTAAAAAAAAAAGAAAATTAATTACAATTATGATTAATTATTGTCTATACGTATTTTTAAGTGAGGAAAAAAAATTGGATAACCTTACATGTAGATTACCTTAACATTATTATTAACTTAAAAAAAAAAGAAAAAAAGAAAATAACAACAATTTAGTGCTGTTTTTTGTTGTTAAGAAAAATGGAAAACCCAAGAAAAATGAAATCAAACAAAAAAATAAAAAAAGAAAGAAAAGAAAGAAAAGAAAACAACTTAAGAAGAACAAAACTAATATATACAAAATACCCTATCTAATTAACCAACTAAAAAAATAATGTTTAAATTGTTTATTACGTATAACAAAATCAACTTCAAGAATGAGGTGATCAAGTAACCGAAATGAATATATGTATGTACGTTTACATTTAATAAATTACTAACTAAGCAACTTAAATTTGTCATAGTAAAGAGCAACGAGTGGAGTTAGAAATTGGTTGGATTGATTGTTTGCCAACAGAAATGTGAATAAAAACTCTTTTTGTTTGACAGCAAGGATACCACTAATCAATATGCTAAAAAGCCGCGGCCAAAGTAACATTTTTCGAACGCAAAAGTCTGTTATTTTTACGGCATTTTCCATCAACTTTTTTTCTGAGTGTTGTGCATTAGTTGCTGCAAGGTTTAGCATTTATTTGCACACACTTTTTTCTTAAGATAGCCCGAAAAGAAAAAGACCAACTCAAATCGCCGTATTTGGAAATTGTCTATTGTTCCACGTGATATATTGAACCATCTTGCTGAAGCCATACATATATTGGCTTTTGATAGCAATTGTTAGAGAGCTGCCCTATAAAGTCCTCCATTTATTGTTAGGGGTTCACCTCGATCGTTTTCGAAAAAAGAATAAATAAAAATGGAATGTGGTAATGCCCTCATCAATCAGTAACACGCCTTGGCTGTGATGGTCTTTGATGATGATGATGTTCTTTGGTTATTTTGGAATCGCAAACCTTGCAGTCCTGTTTGTTTACGAAGCTGCTCAAGTAGAAATGTGTTTGGTCGATCTTCATGAGGTTTGTCAAAAAGCTTTCATCATGCTCAACAAGAGTTTAAGAGTCCCTAAAATTTAGGTTTTGGATTAATTACGTTTCGTAAGGAAACAGGTGCGAATCCTCTTTCAAAATGTACCGAAGAATGCGATCAGAAAGCTGTAACTGAGCAGATCATCACCTCGTTGATGTCTCTGGGTTGCGATGCTCTGTCTCACAACAATTGTTGTTTTGAGCTCTAGTTATACGCCTTGAATCTCAAACAGTCCACTGGTAGTTTCAGAGGTTTGCATACTTTTTCGCAATCATCATAAAGGTTTCTTCAATGAGAGGTCTCGTTTTGAACTATCGAGAGGATACATCTTTTTTTATGAAAATGGATTTGATTTTCATTTTAATCGAGAGAAGAAGAATTGTCATTAATAATGAAAAACAATAACCGGCAAATGATTTTCACCACCTCTATTGCCTATGAAGGCTCTTTTGAGAAAATAAGGCACTTTTCACACATTTGTTGGCTTTGAGAGCTTTAATTCTGAGTAGATTTCACATAAACTTTCTCTTTCACATGGCCGCAAAGAAATAATTCGTGCGTTGTCAAATCACATGATCACAGCGGCAAATTGTGATCAGAATTTTGAGAAATAACTCGACCAGGAAACTTTTCTTGCAAAATAGTTACTTGATATCGACAAACCTGGGTTTTCGTCCACAAGTCGAGCTACAGAAGCAATATTCTGTTCTTCACATCACTAACTTGTCTCAATAGTTCAAATTTTTTAGCCAATTTAAGAATTGCTGGGCCAGAAGCTGAAATTGAAATCTGTTGCCTATTAAAAAAACTCTCACTCTTCCACCGTTCGAATCGGCAAACAGTTGAATGTCCCCTCTCTTACTCACTTAGGGGTTCGCTGCAGATCGGGGTGAATCTGGACTTCAAGTAACAAGCCGGTTAGTCCGGTCTATAGCTAACTGCATCCAGTCGCGAACTCCAAAACGGTTGAGGTCCCTTTCTACTTGTGCGCGCCACCTAAGTTGTGGTCATCCTCTACTGCGGGTCAGAGTATTGGAGTCTATTCACTCTACATGTCCAAGCCATCTCAGGCGACTGATGCGCAGTTTTATGACTAGGTCTATGTCGTTACACAGCTCGGAACAACTGTTGATATCTTCATCCGCTTTCGATAGAGTCCATGCTGCTTGATACATGCGCCATAAAATGGGACCGGGATGATCAAGTCCTATATAGAGTCTCCCTAATTTTTCGCGATAGGGTCCTACTACTCAATTGCCTTCTTAGAAACAGTGATTTGCAAGAGTGATTCTTCGTTTTATTTCTACCGCGGTGTTGTTGGCAGAATTTATAGCAGATCCATGGTAGACAAAGTCCTTTACTACCTCGTCCCCTCTCACTTTGCTTAAAATGACAACAATGAACAATACAGAGAGTGGAAGGGGCAAAGCATTGGTACAGCTCGAACTGTCGCAACAACAATTTGTTAATTTTTTGTACCTGGGTCTTCAGATTTGTTTTTTTAATTCTGATCAAATTTTTCCTCGAAATACTGAATTTTTTAGTTAGTTGGTTTTATAAAATAATGTTGTTGAACATGTATAAAATTACGTTACATGTCTGCAAGTTTTACACAATCGAAAGGTCAAGACGACGTTTACTGATATGGCTGTTTTTCTTTCTGGTGTTACAATCCCAAGTTTTAGAGCATATCCAACGACTGTAGGAGGCGAACGCTTTGTAGCTCTTCAAATTTATTGATAAGGCAGGCCTTGACGTCCAAAAGGACAATCAGTTTTGTTTAAATGCTGCCTTTCAGGCATAACCAGCTTTATGTTATTCAGCTTTATTTTTTCAATAAAAACAACTAACAAGAATGCCCAGCTGTATTTTCCCAGCTGTATATACTGTACTCCGTGTTCTGTTCTGTTCTGTCGGTGTCCAGCGGAAAATTTTCAAGTTTAATATTAAGTAAAACACGAATACTACAACGTTATTCTCATATTTTATTTATACAAAATGGAGTTTGACAACATACTCTTGCGATCGGACTCATAGATTTGTGAACACGCGAGAGAAAAGCGTTGGTTCAATGGCAGTAATTTCATGGCGGATATTTTTTTGTAACGCCTGAATTGTTCGGGGATTATTGCTGTAAACCCTCGACTTGAGGTATCCCCATAAAAAAAAAAGTGGCACGGTGTAAGGTCCGGTGACCGAGATGCGCAGAGTATGTCTCCGTACTAGGTGATTTATTTATTGGGAAAAATTACCCTCAGTTTCTCCATTGAAACTCTAGCTGTGTGTGGAGTGGCCACGTCTTGCTGAAATTGTGTTCTATTTTTGAAGCCGGAAAACAGCTGAGTTGCGGTACCAAAACCTCGTCGATCATTCGGCAATACACGTCAGTAGCGAGTATCTCTCTCTGGTTAAAAAAAATAGTCAATAATCCGTCGGGAAGAAATTGAACACCACACTGTCGTTTTTGGACCATACAAACGTTTTGGATGTCTTTTCGTAAGTTTGTCGGGGCACAAATGTCTCATGTTCGGTTTATTAACACAGCCATCGATATGAAAATGTGCTTCGTAAGTAAACAATCTATTTACAAGCGTTTGTGCTGTTCGAAAAAATTCCCGCATCGTTCTCGCTAACATTTCTCGTAAAAAATAGTCATTTTCATAGGGAAACTGCATGATTTGTATTTTATATGTGTGAAACTTTAGTTTATTTCTCAAAATAACGTGTACTGGTGACCTTTTTATTTCAGTACAGCCCGTAATCTTCCATCAATTTACGTGGATTGCGCATAATTTCTTGTCGAACTTGCGCCACTTGTTCTGGCGACGCTGCTAACATTGATGGTCTCGGGGAAGTTTGGTTAACCGTTGTCACTTCTTGTCTAAATTTTTGAACCCACAACCAGATAAGTTGCGTACTCCACCCGTCATTTACTCGTCGAATATTTAAGTGATGCGATGCGGGCGACGCGCAAGAGCCGACGAATCACCTCACTTTAAATATTGCTCAACAGTGAATGCGCGATGCGTTCCCGATCAGTGATTTATTGCTCAAATCACACAAGTGATACCCCTCTCACGTACCTCACCCTGTTAGTTTACGAATTACAATTTAAACTTGAATATTTTCGACTGGACACCATTTATCTGAGGTTATTTATTATGCTACTGTCGGCCCTCTCGTTGTAGTCTATTCCAGCCTATACCATTACATAACTTACTTACATTTGTCACGAATTTGTCAAATTCGTTGCTGCTTATACAGATCGTGAAAATAATAATCGTCGCCATCAGGTTTATCTAAATTGAATTTTTTCATATAACTTTTGTACGCATTCTCTTCCAATGGCAATGACTGCGGGCAAACTCTAAACGGCACGTTTTACAAGCTTCGGTTAAAGGTGACGTCCGCAGTGTTGTGGCGAAGCCTTTGGTGGTGTTCGTATTGTTGTAAAACTCTCTCCACATGTTGGTTTTAACATCCGCTTTAGTTGCGATTTAGTGAGGCGTTAAAGAAGTACTTGAAGCTTCTTGCAAGACCGCAGCTTGTTCACTTAGAATTAATGTTGATATTCCAGGAGATTTCCTTTTGCAATAGTATTCGCGATCGTTTATTAAATTTCTCACTACTGTTCGATCTCTCTGTACTGACTTGAAATCTAGGAATGAATGCTGCAATATTGCAAAATAACGTCCATCCCTTGTGAACGAAGTATCGACACAAAATGGTCCACATGTCCAACAGATTTTTCGGGTTTCTCCCTTAAACATAAAAGTTAAGGCAAGATCCTAATACCAATGCTTCAATCAGACTTGGCAAATGTTATGCATACATTTTTTTTTTTCAAATAATTTTAAGGGGTGTTGCTGGCTATTGGCTAATTTGATTTCTTCTTTCAGACTTGCTCCTTCAGCTATTATTTATGAGACCGTTGGCTTTATAGTTTTTGTAAAAGTAAAGTGGATATTTAAGTTACGACAACTTTCCCAACCAAATCTTAACTCCTCTCCTAGTTCTCTAACTACCCAAAGAAATTTTTTTTTTATTTTATTCTATAAAAGGAATGAATAAAACCTTTAAGAAAATAATGGAAACATAGAAAACAAAAAAAAAAAAAAAAACAATTAATACAAGCAACAAACTATTTCTTTTAAATGTTTTCGACTTTTTGTTTTGTGATTGTTTTTTTCTTTTGTTTGGAAACAATAATTTTTCCCCCAGTTCTTTATGTAATTTTAATTTGTTTTTCATTTGTTTTTGTGATAGAAATATTGTGTTTTATCAATTTAGTCAAAGACTTTTTTGTAATTTTTTTTTTTTTGTTTTGTTAAATTCTCCAAATGTCTTGTACAATATTTTTTACACAAACTTAGTTTGCATTATACGAATATGTTTTATTTTATTTTTATTTTTATTTTTTTATTGTAGAGTTATGTATATTTTTCTGTTGAAAATGGAAAAAAAAAAACAGAGTTAAGAAAAAAAAAATGTTACCCCTTTATCCCTCTTCTGTACACAAATTAGCAGTTAGTTTTGTAGCTTTAGTGTATTATAATAATTAGTTTTTCATAAAACAAAGAAACAACATAAAATGATTAAAAAAATACATCAGAAGTGTATCCTTTTTCCATGTGTATGTGTTTGTCTCTACCCTGTCTCCTTTTTTTTATGTTATTTCAATTGTTGATGTATATAATATAAAATTATGTACAAAAGAGAAAAGAAGAAAATAAATATGAAATTAAAAGTGAAATGAAAGAAACCAAGAAGAAAATGAAAGATGATGAAATAAATTTATTAAGAAACACCTTTAATTTCTTTTATTTTTATTTTTTTATTTATTTAAAAAAAAAAAAAACAAGAAAAACGAAAGTTTAAACAAAAGTGAAAAGAAAAACTTTCTCAATTTGAATAAATGAAAATTATGATTTAATAAAAGTTTAAACATTTGTGTTTTATTTGAAGTGAGAGTTAATTGTGGGCTACAAACAATCCAGCCCCAACAGCTGGGGGCTGATTGTTTGATTGTTTGAATTCGGATTTTGTGGGGAGACAAAATTGAGAAGATAAATCGTCGACACAGTAGAGCAAATGCAGACCACTGTGGATTTTAATTATTTATCCTTATGCTAGGTCGCGAACGGCGATTAAAATTATTCCAACGCACGTTTTCTGTCTAATTTTGGGTTCGGGTTTGGTTTTTTTTTTTTCGTTTTTTCTGTGGCCAACCGAATGTTAGTGATAGAGTTAAGAGATAACTCTTTGAGGGTGGAATTTCACTATGTCGAAACGATTATTTTACTTTTGGAGGCAAATTTAAGTTGAAGGTTATGTGCAAGGTTTGGCGTGGGAATAATTGCTGATTTTAAAGTAGTTTTAGCGAGAAATGTGTCAAAAAAGGGATACAACAGATTCAGATGAGTGGTGGAAACTGGAAATATACTCCTATCATACGCCCTAGTTTGTTTTTTTTTTTTTAAATAAAACGACGCTGTTCAAGGTGCCAATGAAATTTTCAGGCATAGGCCAGAGACTTAATGTAGCTCCAACGAAAAGCGTCTAATGGTGTTAACACCAAGCGGGGCGACCAATTGACACAGCCATCGGACCGACCGAGCTACGCTCTGTGTGGCAATTGACACCGTCCTGTTCAAACCACATATCCTCCAAGCCACCCGGGTCCAATTTATCCCAAAAAAAAAAAATGTTTACCATGGAGCCTTGGCTGTCTTTATTGAATGTAACCTACTCGATAGTATCATTGCTGAAGAAAGACACCAAACAGTCAAGTGTTTCGTGGGCATTTCGAAATATCGCACGGTTTTCCCGGATATTTTGATATTTCGGCTGAGATTTTGGTAAAATTTTTGGCTTCACGTCCGCACTAGTGTTGGTTAAGAGAGATTCCTAGTTCGAGTCTAAGGTGTCGTTAAAGTTGCTTCCGTTTAGATCAAAAAACTTTGACTTTGCATCATTGAGGGCAGTCTTAACGGCAGCGATACTACTGTAGCCGTTTGTGTCTGAGTGCTGACTAAGTGGATTTATTCTCTAGACTATATGGACTCGTGTTATTGTTGCCTGACAGGTGATGTTGTATTGGGATTTGTGGTATGTGATTGTTGGCGGGGTGCCTGGTATGGTCTTGACTCGTCGAATTTAAATGAGATCTCAGCGTAGGGTGAAGCGTTTGAGGCACTCATTGTGGCAGTAGTATTAGTAGAGAGTGTGGGAGTTTTTAGTGTACACTGTGCAGGGGGCAAGATTGTACAATATTTAAATTGTCGATCGTCATTTGTATCCATGATGAATTTACTCGCTGATTTAATTCATTAGGTGAGTAATGAAGTAACAGTCATTTTAGCCTGCAGACGAACTTTGGATGGAATTCTGATTCTTTAGCAGGATCGTCGAAGCAAAACAGTAACGATGGCGACGATGATGACGACTAGGAGTACGGCTACTATTTCCACTTGGGTGTTGTCTATCCTTTAGAGCAGTGAACACGATGTAACACATGGATTTTCAGTCACACGACGATGAACGCTGCTGGTGGTAATCCAATACACCGCACCACCAGGTGAATACGATGGCTGCTGTTGGAACATCTCCAGCTTGTTTGAATGCGGCAATTTTGCTAGTAATAACGTAATTTATCCACAAATATGTCACTGAGGATGATTCGGTGAAAATCGAAATCTTCTGTCATATTCAATATTCAGCAAACGTCCGACGTACACGAAGTTAATTTGACTTTAGTTCCTGGGTTCATGAGTTGGTCAGCTCTTGAGGACGGGGCGGAATCGATTGCTTATAGTCTTGTTACTTCTGGCGTTTTGATGTGTCACTGCCGCGGCGATGTTATGGAGTGACGATTCGAACTTGTTCACTAAACGATTTTGCTTGCTTGTTTGCTTTTCGGGGCGACCGTACCAGCACAAATTTGGAGTTAACGCATGTAACGTAATCGACTGCGAATTTTGATAAAAAATGATTTGTCAACGACATCCTATGGGAAAAATGTGGCGCGTCTAATGAAAAACCATTTATTTAAATTCCTAGCGATTTTATTCAATAGAACGATAAGAAGCGATCGGATGCCTAATCAGTGGAGGTAGGCGAACATTTTTGTTTGCCCAGCATTATGAAACCTCATGGCAATCTATGCGGCTTTGTGGAAGTCAACAACAAATTGCAACAAATGTCGGTCAGTCAAACTAATGTCACATTCTGGGGAAAAAAAATACGAGAGAGTTCTAGAAAGTCGACGCGCAATATCGTTAATCTCCACGGTAGTCGATGCGGCTTTGTGAGAGGCATGTCGACATACGACCCGATTCAAAGTTTACGAATGATGACGTTAAAATGAAAGCTAAAATCACAGCGGTAATAATCGGAGGATTCGAAGTTAAAATTTCAGTGTTCGGAGTCCTTTCATTTATAATGTCGGCCAAGATTTTCTGTTGAAGCATCACAGTGACGAGACCGACAACTGCTGTTCTTTTCGCGTTATCATGACTCTTAAGTAATTGCGTTATGAATGACCAAATTTGTTTACTTAAAGTTTTTTTTTGTTTTTTTTTTTTATAAACTAGCGCGCTCAAGGGGTTAAGGTACCCTTAAAATGTTTGCACACAGCGCGGGCGAAGGAAATTTAGGGAGGAAAGAAGGATAGGTACCGATGTACGTTATTATTATATGTTTGAATGTTATAATGACTAGGAAATAGAGAGCTCGGCAGGGCATTCCACAAGCGAGTTGTTCAGCTTAGGAACCAATCACGATATTTCAGAGTACGTCCGAAAGTGGGGCTTGAGGGTATACTGATGAGCATTCATAGCGACACGTGTGTTACGATTAAAGATTAAAGGTGTCGCTACAGTTCGGAGTGGATCTGAACATCCACGAAAAGATTTTTTCAATTTTCGAGCTCTTTTGCCTCCTCCAGTTGCGGACACCAAGTTGGCTGAGGTCCCTTTGCACTTGATCGCGCCATCTATTGAGAGGTCTTTCTTTACGGTGTTTTTGCTACGAAATGGATTCGAAGACACTCCGAACTGGAGCGATGATGTTTATTCGCTCAACAAGTCGATGTCGCTGTACAGTACGTACAGTTTGTTGTTGTATCTTTTGCAAATTTCATTCTTCCAGATGAATGCAAAAACCTATTTTCTCCCGAAGCAACCCCGGTCATTTTCTGCCGCTTTAGAGAACATCCATGCTTCTGTGACTTACAGTGGGACTGGGATTATAAATGTTTTCTTCGTTGTTTGCAAGACCGGCTTATTTCCAAGTTGTCTTGTTAGTTTAAAGAAACGGCGATTTGCAAGAGTGGTTCTGAGCATTTGCTCAGATAACAGAAGTTTAAGACTTTTTACCTAAGCCTTCCTCTGATGACAAATCCACATTCAAATAGGGGCTCTGCATAGGAATCACCATCTCTTGTTAGGCTCATTCCATCGCACTTATTGGATGGCAGTAATATCCAATTGGCAGTGGCTTAGGGCCTCTTTTAATGGTTTGGCTGCATGTGGTGTTCGAATTACTCGAAAATTTTACGTGATTAGCTAAAAGTCGTTGTCCGTTTTTCGTCTGCTGAGGTCGTCAACAGTAAGTCCATCATCAACTACATAGGTTGGCACAGGTCCCTAGCGTTCACTAACATTTGGGTTTTCGAATATCTCAGCGGGTGCTAGGGTCTGACAAAACGTGATCTAATAAGAAGTACGCGATTTGCGGATGTCTCCAAAATAGTCGAATCAGCTGGTTTTGTCATCGTCGAAAATCTGGTCCAAAATGCAATACATACTCAAGTTCCATCGAGGTTCGAAGAAGGGACCGAAAAAAAGTAGTTGGAAGATCAATGTTGGATATAATCAATGTGCAAACTCTGTTAGTAATGGCGTTTTTTCAAAAGATATGGGTGAAGGTGTATTGATATTTCATTTATAAAGATGTGTACAGTAGCGGTGAAGGTGCAATGCAAGGATACACAGTATGGGAATCAGACATAATGTCACAATAAATAGGTATAACTTTGAAGAGGTTAGGGATTTTGTCTACCTCAATCCGGGTGATAATGACTTCTCAAATGAAATCCAACAAAGAGTTTAACTTGCCAATCTCTGTTTCGTTGGCCTTACAAGGTAATCGAGTAATAGGACCTTATCAGGAAACACTAAGGAGACTCTATATAAATCTATGTAGTCATCCCAGTTTTGCTCTATATCAAAAGAGCAGCTGTCGTTTATATTCATTCTCACTTTCCTGGCCCGGAAAGTGAGAATTAACGCTCCGGCTCGAAGAATAGTTGATTTCAATCCGGAGGAACAATGTATTGTACTGACATAGAAAACAGTTGTGGGTTTAAGCCCAGATTCTACTGAGTACCATCTAAATTGCTAAATGACTACAGCTGTGTTGGTGTCACTGATCTTCTGCTCTCTTATATTTGATACATCTAAGTCAGATTCTTCCTCGCCAGAGATGACGTTTAATTTCATATTTTTCCCACAACAAACGAGTAGTTCAGTAATTATAAATGCCCCCATCATCTGCTACCATAATATTAATTTCAAGCGCATTAAGGCAACTTCACATCTGCTTAATCTGTAAGAACCAAACCATTATACGAGCAACTTCTTTAAATAAAAGACTCTCCATACAACACTATGCAAATAGAATTTCATATTAAAACCAGAGCCTCAACCAGGGCCGTAATTCATTAATTCTAGCCCATGGCTCTAGCGCAGAATCCATTAACAAAAAAAATAGGAAAAAAAAAAAAACTAAACAAACACAGTCCATATTTCGAATCTATGAATGGAGCACAAATACGGACACAGGAGTTTCACCTTACAAAGGTGCCACCAAAAATGTCACTCAAAAGAAACTAAAGACCTGGAATGAGACATGAATTCTAGGTGCAAGGGCTAAGACTCCAGTCAAACCGCGTGCTTCCAATCTCATCCATAGGATGAGGGTTGTTTATTGTTTGTTTACATTTCCGTTTTTCCTTACCGTCATCTCCTATTTCATCTAGTCATCACTCTCTACTCACACCCCAGTCCTTATTGACGGAAGTGAATAAAAACAAACGTGTGCTGTTAAATAACATCAATTGCGCCAAGTTAACAGAGTCATAACAGAGAGAACAAACCACCCGCACATCGTTTCATAAGGGGGTTGCTTCGACTGACGAGACGACACAACAACCATCGAGGGTGGGTATATTGTAGTGCTGGTACTACTGGGAAGCACTTTCGCGCGCTAGAAAATCTGTCAGTTGAGAAGTGATATCGTTGGAAACGAAATTTCAGTTGCAGTTAAACGTTGGAAGTGCTCGGTTGGCTCACGGTTGGCTCACGGTTTAACGGTGTCGTCGGGAAAAGACGGTTAAAGTGTTTGAAATAATAAGACCACCGGCGGCGGCGGCAACAACGATTTATTTGCATTCGTTTTCTCGGTTGTGTAATAACATGCTGACGTAAATCCCATAGATAAATAGATAAAAGCTACACCCGCACAGAACGTTTAAGTTGTAAACTAATCAAAAAACAAAAAAAAAAAAAAAAAAATATTGCCTGATAATGGAAGTATCTGAGATGAGTGGCAATGGCTCAGAGTCGTTTCGGAAGGTTCTAAATGTTCACAACGACTTCAATGAGTCCAATCTGAACAATAACAATAAGTGTGCTACCGAAGATAGCGAACGGAGTGTCGAAGCAGGTGCAGGTATAGGTGCCAGTGTAGGGGGTGCAATTGATCATGTCAAATTCAGTGATAAAGTTTTCGGTTGGGGTAAATTTCAACCGAAATTTTTGCAAAAATTTTGTAATGCCAAGTGGGCGCTCTTTTGGCTCTGTTGGGGCGGCGCAATGCAGGGTAAGTTTTCAAAATGAAAAAAGAAAATTTTGAAATAAATCGTGGGATTAGTTTAGAAAATAATTTGCCCGCGATTCATTGTGGAACCGTTCCTGAGGGACGTGGAATTTGTCTATTATTTTGAATTATATTATTCAACCGAGCCATTTAGTTGAGGTTCTTTAAAGATTTTCCGTTTAAAACTTATCTAAACAAAATTGTTTCTTTGTAAAATGTTGGCAATAACATTTCCACTAGGAGCGGCAGTTCAATTCGTTAGAAATGTGCGGTCAAGTCGATATTGTGAAATATGGTGTCGACGTACATGCGGTGTAACTATAGATTTCATCATGAAAATAATAATTATGATAAGCTTCGGAAAAGACAATATATTTTATTCTACTCTTCACTTCCCGAGTTCACAGAAATTACAAAATTTTGACGTTAAACTTTGTCCATGGTATCATAGATTTCGAGATAGATTTTTGTAGGCATATTACCATCCTTCTAAGAGTTAAGTGGCAAAAAAAAATCAGCTATTGCAACTCTTCATCTACAGTTTTATTTAGCTGACGGACATGTTTGGTCACTTACCAAAAGTCGCGAATAAATTTCCAAGCCGTCAGTTGTTAAAGATCTATCACCACAATACAGTGACTGAAAGAAAGTTTAAAGGAAATAATTGCGCGGTACCAAACCGTAAAATCTAGTTGTCCAGTTAGGTGAGGTTATATCAAGTAAGGTCAAGTGGTAGGCTGCATCAAGCAAGCTCACTTGGTAATACCACAAATTCTTAATAACCGATACCTCCACTTAAAAAAAGCAAACCTGAAGGTTATGAAGATCTGAAATTATAAGAATTATTCTCTTCGACTGCCTTATCGTGGCAGGAACCCTCGTCAAAGATCCTAGGGCTCAGATGAGACGTCGAGTTAAGCACCAAAGATGTCCTGACCTGACGGTAAGTTATTAAACAGTGACTCCCATGTATTTATGTAATCCAAATGGTACTCTGTTGCGGCCGGGATACGGATTCTGGAGGCAACAACCACAATCCTAAAAAAAACTCGGAACTTCCCAGATTTTTCGACTCCGATAGCTTCTGTGGCTCTTTTTAAAATGTACGTGAAACGATAAAGGGTCAGGCTTAGCCTGATACATTTCAATTTCATCAGAATATAAAGACGGTTGGTAAAAATGTTGCTTGCAGAAAGGCGGTTCTCTGATGGACGACCGTAGAAGATGCAGTTGAAGTACGGCATGCGATAGAAAAAAAAAGTGATGCCCACTGAAACCGATCAAGCTCTCAGAACTGAACCAAAAGGAAGAAAGCTTCTGCCTCTCGCTCTGTCGAAGGGCTTCTCCATACATAAGGTCCGAATGAAACCGACGCAAAGGCTTTGGTGTATGAAAGTTATTTGATGTGGTAAATTTGTGACTTTTTCTACGAAAAGTCAAAGTAGACGAGACCGGCTTACCTATTAGGTGCTCTATGCCCTATCTTCTCTATGACACTTCGAATTGGGAAATCTTGCAATGACGACACTGAGTGCCTACACTGTGTTGATCAACTGTGAATGCTAGCTAAACACAAAATTTTTGCATTCAAACGGTGGGCTGTGATGTAGAAAATGGAAAATGGAGCCTGCATACCTCGACTTTTGGCTAGCGAAGTTGACCCGCGTCATCTCCTGGATTCGGAGGAAACTCAGGGAAAAGAAGAATGTGTTGATGCGTTTTGATACACTGAACCCTGGACTGAAAAACGGTCTTCATAGGAATTGAAAATTTTTGAGGTGTTTAACTCTTTTTGCGGCTCTGAGACTAAAATTTTATATAGTAGTCTGTCCTCAGAGCTGAAAAGTGGAGGATGGAAGGCGATGAGTGTCTGAATCTAACAGAATTTCCAAGGCGTCGTGACCTAAACCAACGAGTCTGTCACCGTATTTTCGGAGAGACAACCAAAATTACCAAGGCAAAAAATTTTGTTTTTTTTTTGTAGAGAATGCGGATCACCGCATCATCATCTGTACAGCTTCTGCAGATTCGATAAAATGGGGTCAAAGTCTATTGACTTATCTGCCAAATAAGTAGCGGCCTGTGAAGAAGCTTACTTGGATGTTTGAGAAACCTTTTGTACGCTTCTGACCCAGCTTACGCCAAATCAATTCGGTCAGATTGTAGGTCACATCTTCTGGCCATTTAAAGTTGGTTTCACTTATCTCATCAGAGAGTGACATTCCTGTATTCTTAAAAATTTATTGGGTGTTAACAGCGTTTTTTCAACTTTATAACCAGGTGGATTATGAATTTCTTGGCTATCACATTGAGAGATAGACGACAATTTCTAACTACTTTCGACGATGTCATAACTGAGTTAAGGCATTTAGTAGCTGTTTACCGGCCAGTACAAGCAGCACATTCACTTCAGTCAATTTGCAAAAATGTCCGCCTTAAATACTCTGCAATGAGTTGGAAGAGGTAATCTTGATCATCATACTTTTACACAACTGAAGTTTAAAGTCAATGGGTAATTGGAGGTAGTAGGATCCCCATGGGCACAATGTCTTTTCTGTATATGAATAGAGCCGTTCAGGCTTTACTAACGTGTTGCTAGGTACTCGTATTTGGCTTAGAATTTCAATCTACTGTCCGCAATCACCCATTTGATAAACTCTAATTGGATTTCTGCTAGAGTGAATGGAGATGTACATTGAATTTCATATTTCGTTGTGAAAATGTCCAGTTCGATTTGATTTGGGTTTACGCCGAAGTCATACTGTTGAGTGCATACATAGATTTTCCACTGTTTTAGTAGCACTCACTGAAATGCCATCTTCATAATCAAACGCCTTACAGAATTCGCATAGAAACACTCTCTAGCATACACCATATATTCGAAACCATGGGCTATCGAGACTTACTTCCGTACTCTAGATCGTACTCTATTTGCACAGGTCAGCACGGTTTCATGAAGCGTAAATCAACCGCCACTAATTTTACTGAGTTCATTTCCTTGGTGCTTTGTGCTTTAGAAGATGATAACGAAGTAGGTGCAATTTCTACCGATTTCAGGAAGGCGTTCGGCAAGATTTCCCACCAACTTATTATTTTCCAAAAAAACAAAAACGCTTTTGTTCTCAATTTCTTGCATGGATTACATCCTCTGTCCAATAGTACAGAATCATTTTCAGATGTCCCTCAGGGTAGTCCACTTCAACCAATCATCTTTATCCGAACGATAAACGAAATTAATCTGTTTATTACGATCTCTGATGTATCTGTAATGTTATATTCAAGACAATTTACTTAACTCTCTTTAGTTTCAAAATTTGAGACCTTTTACGTTGAAAATTTTGAAGACAATAAAAAAGTTCAATCATCCTAAGCTGCCTCTGCGGCTGCGACTGCGAGAGATCGATTTTCTCGACCGCCTGATTCTCCTTCGGTTTCTTAATCGCTTTTGATGGACGTCTTCGTCGCGCCCCCAGCTATCGCTAGATTTGCTTAAAGTTCTGGATTTTCAGATTCACGTCCTTTTCCAAACATATCATTTGCAGCTTATCATCGTTAACTGAAAGAATACCCAAATATGTGCCCACTTCAACAGCATTTTCAAATTCGACTCGACAGTGGAGTCCTATTCAAGATTTTCTTGTCTATGCGTGGAAAGTCTATTTTGAGCTCAACATCAATAAGTGCGAAACGATAACCTATTCCCGCAAAGTCTACAATCCTCCCCAAGAGACTACTTCATCTATGATGAGCTAGTCCCGTCCATTACCCAAATACGAGATCTAGGTACAGTGTGTGGCAGAGAACTTAATTTTCCTTCACATATTGACTAACTCTGTTTTTGGATTTATCAAACGCTGGTCGAAAGAATTCTCGAAACTTTATGTAACAATGTCCCTGTACATGATCTAAAATAAGGCCTCCCTTTGAGTACTTCAGCCAAATATAGTCAATCTGTAAACAAATCAACATTCAAAGAATCGGAGCCTTTCAACGAGAGCCATTTCGTGGTCTACAATGGGTTGATTTATATATATGCATGCATTCCTTTAAAAAAATCATCACGACGTCGCTTTTTATTCACCATTTATTGGCTGGAAACATTGATATACGTCTCTGAATCCTGCTTCTATTCTCCCTCGCGTCTTTAATTTAAGATAACTGATTCGTTACCTATCATCTTCTATTCGGTTACTGCGGCGTTGCTTATAATTGCGTTATCATTAATAAAAAAAATAAGACTGATCGTTCCACTCGTCACTATTCTGTTTCCATAGAAAATGCACGACACTAAAAAGCAACAAATTTTGAACACTGCTTTGGTATATCGAATGCGTTTACCAGATTGATGAGGACGATATGGAATCCTTTCGAAGCATGGCGACGTTTTTCTATTATTCTCCAAAGTTTCAATGTCAGATCATATGTCAATCTGCTTTCCAGGAACTTGGATTGAGTCTATGGAGTTTGTTTATAATGCCCAGTCGACTGTCTAGAACTCGTTCCATGTTTTCATAGTATGGCACATGAAGCTTCACGGATCGGTTACTGTTACAGGTTCGCGTGATGCCTTTGCCTTTATATAGAAGAAGGTTTTGTCTCCACTGGCAAATTATCAGTTTATTCTATATTTAATAAAATCACGAACCATTTGAAGTCATGATTCTTGATTGCCCCCCATGGTGGTTCATCCTTTTTACTGCTTTGGTAACTTCGGCTCCCATAACATCTGCCGTTTTCTCCTCATTCGCGACATACAAAGTATGGTACTGCGGGAGATTTCTTCATTATAAAGGGTCTTTCATTAAGCACTTCCTATCTTTAAATTTAAATAAAACAACGTGTACCTATGTGAGATACGAGTATCATCGCAATTTTTTATCCGTTTGATGCCATTATGTATGGAATATAACAGCGTTCAAATGTCCGCCGCGGCTTTTCTAGGTGGCGCGCATCCGAAATGTTCAATTTTCCATGACTCTTGGGCATAAATCAGGCTCAATTAGACTAATGGCATGGGTTATGTTGGCTTTGAGGGCCGCTAAGTTTTGTGGCTTATTCGCATAGACCTGCGACTTCAGAAAACCTAACAAGAAAAAGTCTAACGGGGTCAAATCGCACGATCTGGGTGGCCAGTTCACATCACCTCCACGTGAGATGACTATGCCCTCGAATCGCTTGTGCAGATTTTCCAATGTGGCGTGAGCTGTGTGGCACGTAGCGCCGTCCAGTTAAACCACATGTCCTTGGTGTTCATATCATCCAATTCAGGCCAAAATAAGTTGGTAATCATCGACCTATAGCGTTCGCCGTTGACGGTGATGGCCTGGCCAACGTCGTTCCCAAAGAAATATGGACCGATAACGCCGCCAGCCCAAAATCCACACCAAACAGTGACTTTTTTGGGATGCATTGGACGGTCTTGGATTGGTATCGTCCCAAATTCGACAATTTTGTTTGTTGACGTACCCATTCATCCAGAAATTGGCCTCATCGCTGAAGATGATTTTTCGATGAAAATTAGGGTCAGGTTCCAACTGCTCCAGAGCCCATTCAGCGAATACACGTCGTTGTCTATGGTCGTTTACCTTCAGCTCCTGGGTCAGTTGAATTTTGTACGGGTGCAGGCCTAAGTAACGATGCAAAATTCGCCAAGTTGTGGTCTGCGAAAGGCCAAGTTCTTGTGAGCGACGCGAAATCGACTGCCTCGGATTCTCCTGCACACTCTCATGGACAGCGGCGATGTTTTCGGCAGATCTTGAGTTTCATCGACGTATGGTTTACTGAACCAGAAGACTCAAATTTATCCACCACACTGCGAATAGTCCTCTCGGCAGGGCGATTATGGCGATCGAAAAATGGGCGAACCACGCGGAACGTTGCCCGAACAGAACACCCATTTTGATAAAACAATTTTATGGTAAAACAGACTGAATAAATGACAGCCAATTTGACAGATGCAGCTCCAACGATATGGCCGCTATCAGCTGTCAAAATTCGGAAGTCCCTATTGGAAGACCCTGCAGACAGTGTTAAGTAGCTTTTTTACCAATTTTTTCTTCGCCGTGCAGCAATCTCAAAAATATTAGCTCGTTCGTCGTCGCCGTTGCACTTCTTTGTTAAGTTTTTCGGAAAATTGGATAGAGGGAGAGAACAATGTTTGGGCTCAGTGGTTATTTCGCTCCATGGGTGGCATCCAACATTTAATAAGGAGACTAAATTATTGTATTTCGGCAACCATTCATCTCACGAGATTTTAGTTGCCTGAAAAAAAGTCTTTCGAGCATGGCTGGTATTGAACCTCGAACGGTCCGATTGGGAAGCCAATACACTACCACTTGAACCAGGGCCACCTATACATTGCTCTAACTGAGTCTCGCCTTTTTGTACTAAGGTTCGTAGTCCAACTTTATCGGTTTCACTATTTGCGCTGTACTCAATCCAATCGTGAAAGGCTTGCCTCTTGTTATGTACATACACACCTAGTGTTATTTTTTCACCACTACGTTGTTTATTTATGCGGTGGTGGCCTTTTGAAATCCTCGTTTTTGAGCTTTACTTACACTTGCTACAGAAGTTGTTCCACATACCTTACTCGCTGAGTTTCTCCTCCAGGTTTATCGCATTTTGTTGCCATTGTTTCAAATGTAGCGCCCAGAGCTGCCCTCCTTCTCTATTTAAGTCGTGCTAGCTTATGGTTCGTGTTTCTCCGGTTTCTTCACAAAAAATTCGGAGTTTTTTGTCATCAAAGATGGGAATCTATTTGGGTTTGGTGTTTGCTTATTAAATAGCGGTTTTAGCATAGGTATACCGTGTGAATTGCAGGAGTAATGTACGTCTTCTCCCGCTCCAAAACCATTTCTTCCATAGCAGTTTTCGTTTTCCTAGTTAGATGTTTCTACCTTGCCTTTTTTATATCTTTTCCGTTGAAAGGTACTCACATTCCCCCCCTTTATGGTCTTTTAAATAGCTCATCGAAGTCGTGCCAAAGTCGCATACATAATTACGAATCATATCATCAGTGACTTTGGTGGCTTCTTCCACTCTAAGCCATTTACCCGCCAGGTATAAAATCTTAACTACTTCACCTGAATCAGCTCAGTTAAGGCGAATCTACCATTCCCTACCTCAAACTCCTTAGAAGAACTACATACATAATCTCCCCATACCTACGCCTTTCAGAAGTTTTTTTCAATTTCCTGGACCTCATCTCATCTTGACGCTCCAGTTTAGCATACAGTTGACTTGAGCTCTCTCCCGTATGCCCTAAAGGTGATGCAGATTCTTCATTCTTTCATCCAAAATCGACTGACACACTTTTAGTACTTTTCTTTCACTATACTGCACTCCCAACTGGGGAATCCCCTACTTTAACTCATCATGTCCATGTAACAACGTTGCATGCTTCTGATTCTTCATTTTCCAGGTTATCTCTTCGACTCTTTCCGCACATTCGTCCTGGACTTTTGGACGCTTTTTTTTTGCTCTCCTTTATTCCAACCATGGGACGCTTATCAATCACACTTTCGCCGCACTGATTTATTGGTCACAGGGATGAGCGAAAAAATTGGCCAAAAATTTGTTGAACGAAAAAAATATGTATGGATGCATCCATAAGAGATAAATTGCCGCCGCACCACGATTTATGGCACAACAAAGGTGGGCTGTACTCGTATGCCGTCCGGTTCCCTGTCAGCGAATTAATCTCTTGGAAATACAACCGTATAGATACAAAATTGGGTAAAATGGTTAATCGGAATGCCTAACGGGTAGGCGCACAGTTCCGGTATCTCGAGCACATGACTATGTTAATCTGCGCCCCAAAAAACAAATGACCAACCAAAAACAGTGGTTTGAAGTTGAGATAGCGCGCCACCCACGCGTCACATTATTCAATTTAATCGGTACGCGAGGCTTATGGCAGTTTTTTCTCTCTGTCTGTCCACTTTTCGGTGGTCTACCGGTTCAAATAGCTCATAAATGGTTAACATTTCGAATCGAGCATCTTGTTCTTGGTCTTCGTAGTACCAGTGTCAGTGTCAAGGAACTTAATTGTTGCGATTCGTGGGTAGTTTAGTCACCGTCACCAAGTGACGACGCGACAATTGTCCCAGAGACATACAAATTAGATAATTCGTTGTGGTAATTGCTCGGACTGTGCGTTAGTCACACGACGCAAATTAACGGTGATTTAGTGGCTCTTTGTTGGAAATTGATGATGAGATGACATAGGGGTAGGCCACTTAAGCGGGTGACTGGACTTTCGGTAAACAAAAGAGTTTTTATTTTTTATTTTGAATTATTGATATGCAAAGAGGGCTTAGAATTCCGGGTATCATCTGCGAGTCAAATCGTTTAAGGCAAACGAATTTAGTTGGAAGAAGGATGAGAGTGTTCTAAGAGGTCTATGTAGTAATGTCTGGGAGCTTCTGAAGGATTTTTAAGCAAACGGACAAAATTCATCCCAACAAACACTTTGGAGATGCATCGAACTCGTTGCTTGTGTTGCTCGTTCAATATTGTTGCGCAATGGATTCAGCAAGGATTTCGAAACAATGTTTCACCTTTTAGCTGCCAATGGCACTCAACACATTGCACAATGTTCAAAATTTCGACCATTGAACGGTGTAAGTGGATTAGCTGAGGGAACCTTTTCGCTTTTTTGTCAAAATAACACAAAAGTCTCCGCTAATCGCACTCGAGTGAATCCCAGTACGTTCTACACGAACATGTTTAATTTTCACCCGAATTGCTTCAACAGCATTGAAAAAGATTTGTGTCTGCTCGTCTACTTATCCGCAACCTTTTTTGACATTGAAATTGTCTTTGTACTGCATGCCGAAAGTCACATACACGGGTGTTGTTATCAGGGATGCCAACTCGGTCCCTAACTAACTGCCTCCAGTTGCGTATTCCAAGTCGGTTGAGGTCTCCTTGTACTCGTGCGTGCAACTTAAGACGAGGTGTTCCTCTACTGCCTTACCCTCCGAGCTAGATTCGAAGGTTTTGGGAGCTAGAGTATTGGTGTCCATGTCAACGGCTTCGCCACACTGAAAGCATCGGTTAGCACTAGCATTGAGTGCTAGATGGTGGACCGCATGGGACCTCGTTACCAATCCGGCGTGCTGTTGGTAGTCGGAGCACATGGAGTACAATGGACTAGTTTTGTGTCTGCTACTTGTACCTTTTCGCACTAAAAAAACCCAACAAAATTGGTGTCCATTCTCTCTACATGTCCTAGCCATTTTAGCCGACTTATGCGACTAGATCGATGGAGCGGTACATTTCGTATAGTTTGATGTTGAATCTCCAAGGCCCGCCAACGCAAACGGACCGGATATTTTAGGAATAAGTTTTCGTTCTAAATGGCCAAGAATATCTTCATCCGCTTTCGAGAGAGTCTATGCTTTAGTGCCACAAAATAGGACTGGCATGATCAAGATCTTATATAGAGTCTCGTTACTTGTTTGGGATAGGGCCTTTTTCTTTTTCAGAAAAAAAAAGAATTAGTCTTCATTTTATTTCTACGTTGTTGTTGGCGAATTGATAGCAGGCCCAAGGTAGAGAAAGCGCCACATACTAGGTGGAGTGAAAGGTAACCTCCTTGGGAATTAAAAAATTGTTTTTTTTTTAAATGTTTTTTTACATTATTCAATATAGTCCCCTTTTAGTTTGATACACTTATTCCAGCGATTTTACAACTTCTTGATCCCGTCCGAAAAGTAATTTTCCGGAAGGTCTGCAAAATACTCCTCCGTGGCGTCGATGGTTTCCTCGCGTGAGCTGAATTTTTTATTGATGAGCCATCTTTTGAGGTTTAGGAAGAGATAATAGTCCGAGGGATCCAAATCCAGTTACCAATCGACGCCAAAAGTCCGCCCGATTCCGCATCAGCAAGTCCAAACACTCTTTCGAAGTGCTGTCGCGTTCGTGTTTTTGGTCATTCGCGGCACCCAGCAGCAGGATAACTTTTTCATATGCAGAATATTACCCAAAATATGGCGTGTGCGCTCAGTACTAATCTTTGTGGTATCTGCTAGCTCGCGCCTTCACTTTCCGGTCAGCCAACGCCATTTTATGTATTTTTTTGACATTGTCCTTTGTAACCGCATCGGAGGGCCTGCCGCTGCGGACTTGATCGGTAGTGGAGTTGCGGCCACCACGAAACTCGCAAAACCAATATTTGACGATGTAATCTGACGGAGCATTAGCCCCATAATATTTATCCAACTGTTCTTTTGTTTCCTTCGCCGTTTTGCCTCTCAAAAAATAATGTTTTATGAGAGAACGAAAATCGTTTTTATCCATACTCAACATGATGCCAAACACGTCAACAACAACCAGCTGTCAAAACGAAACTAAAGACAGCATCGCACTGAAATTTGGCATATCTGCCTAAATATGAACGGACTTCAAGCACCATAACCGTTTTTGCAGTAGCAGTGCATTCTGGCAGTCAAGGAGGTTACTTTTCACTCCACCTAGTACCTCAAAGTTATAGCTGTTGACTGTGACGTTCTGACCAATTCGTCTATGTTGTGTGTCACTTTTTGTTGAAAGCATATAATTGATTTTGTTCTTATTTACCGCCGAACCCAATTTGGTACCTTCAGTTTCAATACTGGCGAATGAACCGGTGACACGCCGCAGAGTGCTCCCAATGATGTCGATATCATCGGCGTACGCTAGTAGTTGAACAGACTTTTGAAAGATCGTGCGTCCAGTGTCCACTTGTGAGTTCTGCACAATTCTTTCAATTATGATGTTAAAGCAGCAACATGACAGCGCCTCATCTTGTGTAAAACCTTTTTTAACATCAAAGGTCTCAGTTAAGTCGTTACCGACCTTCACGGAACAGCGAGTGTTCCCAATGGTCATTCTGAACAGACGGACGAGTTTGGCAGGGATCCCAATGCTGTAATATAATTTATGAAAGTGGGATGGTATATATGGGTGTTGATTTGGACTTCCTGAGTTTTTCTGAGAACTGCCGGAGTGTGAAAATTTGGACGCTAAGACTTTAGAATACTATGAGAAAATCTTGCTTGATCACAACAGGCTTAGTCAACAACAGATTTTGCATCAAAATCTCCCTCTTAAAATCTTTGAAGAAGATCTTGAAATCCTTACTACGTTGAGCTCCGAATGTGTCAGATTAACTTTATTAGATAAAGGCTTATTCGGATTTCGAATGTGCCTCCCATAAAGCCCTTTAGCAAAAGATTAACATGCTCGGTGAAATCAAAAAGACTGATCAAAGAGAAGAATTCGGCCAGATTTAAAGCTCTACAGTTTTAGTTATCAAGTTAGTTATCAAGTTTATTATTTTCATTTAAAATTAACTTAAAATTATTACAAAGTTAAAGCTATATAAAGCGGAAAATAATAGTAATCAATCCGTAACTTAAAGTTAGTGTGGAAAGATACCGAATTAATAACAATATAAAGATACAATAATTGATGTGGGAGGGGGCATCGATTAATTGAAATCAAATAATATAATACATAAATTCAAAATTCCTTCAATGTAAATTCAAATATAAATTCATTGATTCATAAATTCAATCATTAAGAACTCGAAAATAAAAATGAAGAAGCTGACACAAAAAATACGGGAACGACTTGTGCTGATGTTTAAGGTAGCAGATTAACGAAGTAATGATTCAAGGAAGTCATAGTTGAGTGTAAATAACCAGTCTTTTACGCGCTTTAGGAATGAATTAAATCGTAAGGTTGACCTAATTGGAAAAAGTAACTTGTCAACCATTGAAGGGGCTGTAACAGTGTAGAAGCGCGAAAAGTGGGTTGTGCAGGCAAATTGAACGTTTACCAATTGCTTGTTACGAGTATCAGGCATGGCAACACGAACAAGTTACAAAAAGGTGCCCTCTTGTGTCATACTGTTTCCTTTTTACATCAGGGATTAAGGAGCAGTCACTGCTAAATCACCTTACTAAACATACGAGTATTAACATAGTATTCCCGAAATTTAGCATCAAAATCGAAAAAGTTAAAGACAATTGGGCTCAACCTTATGAGGATATCAACAATGAAATCTCTAGTCCGCTTTGATTTTGTTTTTAACAACGCGCGTACAAGGGATTATGAACAGCCATAAGATGGTTGCACATAGTACCGTCAAGAGAGAATTAGGGAGGCAGAAGGATTAGAAACCGACATGCGTTGGTTTTGAATGTTTGCAGGTCGTAATGACTAGAAAATGCAGAGCCCAGAGGAGCAACGTAGGTATACTGAGGGTATTCATAGCTGGGCGGATGCTACATTCCATTGGTGGTGTAGTCTGTCGTTTTATTTCGCAATGTTATCGCCGCCTATAAATTTTTTTTTACATATTTTTCAAAATAGCTGACTAAATGTGGGCATTGTACTCCAACTTTGGACATACAAGGCAAAGAAGTCCCATTATTCGACACAGATGAAAGGAGAACGACGTAAAGACGATACCAAAGACGGGAGCGAGTTGTGAACTTTTTATTATTTTAATACTTTTAACCTTTTTGAACTTAGAACGAATAAAAACCCTATTTGGTGTTCTTTTTTCAAAAGTCACGAACTTATTGACCCGCCCTCGTATTTGTACGAAGACTATAAAATTGATTTGTTCTACTGGGAAGATTTCCACTTTGCTCTTTTAGCACTTTAAAAACGTAAAGATGTCTCATTGGTAAAATTCGCAGATTTATAAATAATGGCCAGCTCGGAGTTAGACGATTTTTTTTTACTAATAATTCTAATTAAATGTTTCTGAGCTACAACAATGGAGTTGCCATAAGAGCCACCCCAGCTTGTAATACCATATTGCAATTCTGAGTGGGCAAGGCCATAATAAATTGACTTTAACACTTTTGCAGAACAATGTTGCTTGATGAGATACATTTTGCGGGTTACAAGGAGCATATGCATATGGTATGAATATGATCTTTCCAGTTCAAGTTTCGGTCAAAGTATTTAAAATTTTCCACAGATTCAATTTTAAAGTAACTATTTGAACAGGGAGAGCTACAAATAAAAGTACTCTTTCCACAACTACAAGCAAAAAAAATTGTTTGCAATTGGGTGCATGGAAACAAAGATTAAAATTTACCAAATCATTATTTTATAGGCTGAAGGACATTAGTTTTGTTTTTTCGCTAATAATCAACTTCTGTTCTGAAAACCAAAGTCTCAATGTTTCAAGATCTTCTGAGATCTTCGCAATACATTCGAATATTGTATCAAACTGATAAGTTAGGGCTATGTCATCTGCAAACGCTGTTGACACACCTTTAAAATTGAGAGCAAACAAAGAGTTAATGTAAATTACAAAAAGCACAGGACCAAGAACTGAACCCTGTGGGACGCCATTTCTTAAGGTACGCGAATCACTAAAACACCCATTTACATTGACCTTTTGATTTCTTGAGATACGAACAAAACCATTTATAACTCCTCTAAGACCGGCATTGTATAATTTCTTCAGCAGAACTTCGTAGTCAACCAGATCAAACGCTTTTGTCATGTCAACAAAAAGAGCCATGGTAGTTTGTTTGCAGTGAACACTTTCATATAACTGGCCACATACTCTTAGGATTGCATCTTCCGTTGACATTCCACTTTTAAATCCGAATTGACAACTACTAAAAAACTCATTTCTGTCTAAGAAAGACAATATTCTCGATTTTATAAGTTTTTCAAAGATCTTGGAAAATGTTGGAAGGAGGGAAATGGGTCTATAATTTGACATATTTTTTTTGTTGCCTTTTTTAAAAAATGGTATAACTTCAGCGGCTTTTAGGTGCTGAGGAAAACAACCATTTTCAACACTTAGGTTAAACAAGTAACTCAAAACGTCTACTACATTATAAGACACTTTCTTTAACAATACACTTGATATGCCATCGCTAGTTCACGAGCTTTTGTTTTTTAAGGAGAGTATTGCCTTACATATTTCATTTGATTCATTTGAGGAAAATGGTTGGAAAACAAAACTGTTGGGTTGTATGTCTTTTGTTGTTCTTTTAAAGCAGCTGCAGTCTAAGGAAGTTTCGACAGAAGGTTTGATATTTTCTGAGATCTCGGTAACATACTCGTTGAGCTTATTTGAAATGCTACCTGAATCGGTGTAATTAATACCATCTATGTCCAAGCTGTTTATACTTATTGGTTGCCTACTTTTCCCTAAAATACTATCGACTACTTTCCATTCTTCGTTACCCCTCGCTCGTTTCTTCAATGTGGAAATGGAACATCAAAAACAATTTGATATGTGCTTTCGCAAAGTGGATGGCACCTACAAACGTAGAGATTGAAAGTAGAGACTCTCATTCCAAGGCAACGATACAAACTTGCCAGAAAACCATATCAGAACTGGCCAACATCCAGCTTCTATAACCGGAACAACTCGTAAGCTGAGTCATACAAGCCGCTGGTATCAAGCATCTGGAATAAGTCTATTAAATACCTTACATATTGAAACCTTTGCAACAAAAAGGTTTGGATGTATGATTGCTTGCAACAAGCCAAACACTTGGAGAATAGTGAAAGTAGCTTTGACATCGGGAATCGGTAAGTATAACTACAGACTCGCCAAGAGCTTCTGACCTATCAGTTTTCTTTCAGCCGAAGAGAGTGGAGTGGATGGTTGAGCTTGAGTTTTTCTCTCTTAGATGTCTAAGATGCCAGGTTTTGCGTACAGAGCACGCATGCGAAGCGTGACATTTTAAGAATTAAACCGCGTAGTCTCCACAAAATTAGCATTCTCCGAATCTGGTACTCTACAGGCAAGAAGTACTTGGTGGTTCTTCGTCCGCTTTGGGAATGCCAAAGACCTCGGAGAATAGTGGTTCTTGTCCAATTCATTCGAAACCAGTCTAGGTGTGAAAAATGTCTTGCGCCAAGTGATCTTAGTTCGGGAATTTTGCCTGTAAAGCGGGAAATAGTTGCATTGCCTGTGTGGAGCCGGCTCTAGAGCGTAATGTTTGTACACGAGGGGTTTCGACGATTTTGAGTAACTAAAGTTTGCTCGGTGTCGCTCAGATTATAGGCCTTCAGTGAGTTGGAGAAATTCACCATCAGGATCGTAAGATGTTCCAATTGTTGTCGTGTCATATACTCTCCGTCCATATCAGCGGCATGAGTTAGTCACACTTCAAAGACTCCCAATTTGATTAGAATCAATTTATCATTTTGTATAGAATCACAGAAGCCAGGTACACGTTTGCCAAACTCAAAAACATATTGAACACCTGGCGTCATACGAGCGGAAAACTCCTGCCACAGCTAAACCCTTTGTAGTTCTCGTCTTTCTATAGCTAGCGCATTCATCTCATTATCATCGTTGACACCATTAAGTGGTACAACTACTGGTCGTCTTACTAACTCTCTAGTTTGCTTCTCTGTATAAGTGCACAACATACGATAAGCTTGCGAGGAGCACAAAATTATATCGTAGACAGTGAGTTCGGTTGCCGGTGGTGGTATTTCGGGGACTTCCCTGGCATTTGGGTTGTGCATCCACCCACATCCTGCGGTGATGCTACGGAACACATTGGTGGTGCTTGCTGCGATGTACTCGTACTACTTGATGTACCGGGCGGACTGACACGGTTACTTTGTTGTTGTTCGTCGGGCGTACCATTTAGTTCAGGCGAACTTTTCGGTACTCAACCATATCTTACAGAGCAGAAAGGCATTTCTTGAAACGACACCTCTGACATCTATTGCTGTTCAATCGAATTACGAGACATTTACCATCTCAAAAACATCTGTATTCGATCTGTTTCTGGATGCTTCAACGAAAAAAAACCCTTGCAGCCTTCACAGGATATTACACAGTAATGGTATCCGGAAGCCTTATCGCCACAAACTTTACACGGAATAAACGTGTTGGTCTTCAAACCTGCTAAAGCAAACTGTTGTTCAGGAATAGTATCACTTGATCCAGTTGAACTCACTGACGTGCGACCATCGAGACTCCGCGGTTCATGTGGACTGATTGGTGTTGGTGGCGTTAATGCCGGCGGTGATATCCTCAAAGCGTCGTTATGCTTCAAATGAAATGTTCCAACAATCACGTTATATTAAAACACTTAATTCTAATCTGAATACCCGGGAGGTTAAAGTAATAATGCTATAGGCGTACTGATGAATCTTTCTCTTCTTGATATTCATATCATGGACAGCAAACTGCTGTCTTATGGACAAGCACTCTGACGCAACGATACTGGAATCTTAGTTGCTGAAAGAATATGAAGTCGACTTTCCCTTTACTTACGACTCGGCTCGGCTAAAATCTAAAAGCTGAAGAATCGGTAGCGAAGCGCAATAATTTTAAGCCTTGTAATCCATGTTACGAATATAAAATACTGCGAATAGCAGCTTGAAGCCTTACTGAACCCTCTCACAACTTCCATTCTGGTTCGAAAATGCAAAACTTCCCTGAACTGAGTCCAAGATAAAAATGGGATCACGGGAAATGAGATGGATGATGAGTTTCCAACGCTGTTTTTAGAGGAAGAACTTAAAGACGAATTGCCAGCGTCGGTTAGGACTTCCATAGATGGTTGGGCTTCTTGTGAGCACAATTGTAAGTGTATTTCTGCTGTCCCATAACGAGTCACTACGCATTTTCTAAGCATCTGATGGCATCATGGGCACTTTCTAACTGAGGCGATTCTTCATCTTTCAACAAAGGATTAATCTACAAGGAGTAAAATGTAAGCTGTCGGTAGTCATACCGACGTCGTTCGTCGCTTTTTTTTTAGATAATTTAGATGCCGGTCATTTCTTGGCATGGGAAAAACTGACAATTCTTGTGCCTTGACTCTGCAAAATATTCTTAAAATATAGAAAATCCCCGGTCTTACGCTAACGTTTTTAACGAAGTTTTTCCTTGAGAGCGAAGCCCTACAGTTGAGAATTGTGAATACAAGTAATGACAGGACACAGTTTACATCAAAACTCTTCCTTGTTTGCAATGTTATTTCTGGATTAACTGCCGCTCATTGTTCCATTAAATATATATTAAATCTTCAGGTCTCAACGGGACACTTTTCCACACAATAACCAAGCCAGAAGCCTTTAAGCCACCTGATTCAGTAATAAATCGTTTTCATTTAACACATGACAATGTTTCATAAAATTAACACCATGCACGCACGTGGTGTCCTTATCCTTTATTACTCTGCAACATCACTATGCTCAAACCACCAACAATAAAATAACAAACAATAGCCAGAAACAACAACACAAAAAAAACAAACGTTTGGCATTGAAAAAGTACTCTTAAAATATGCATTCGTATTTCGCGGCAGCAAAAAAAAAAGGTCCTTCCTTCGTTTGTGACCACAATATGTCTTTGTCCTCGAAAACGGTATCGAGGCGCGTGGCACTACCATTTTTAACCATCACCAACCACCAAGGGTGGACATACATAAGTGCAACCACTTAAATTTTGCAATGACTGAGTCCTGAGCCATTTAATGGATTGTTCGTGAATTTAATAGGACGCATACTGCATCCAGAATCCTGAATACTGAATATGTACTGAATTTTGAATCCATTGCATTGGTTGAAATGAGATTTCGTTAGTGTAATTAATGCACGCAGGCATCTGTTGCTAGGATGTCGTTTTGCTCGGTGGTATGCTTGTTGGTGTTGATGTTGATGTTGCTATTGCTGCCAAGGACAACCGACTGTATTCCATGCGTGGTTGCATTTTCTGTGACACGTGATCAAATATCAAAGTGTTTTAGAGTTGGAAACAGCCGTTCTCTACGTAGAAGTGGAATCTGCTTCAGTGAATGGGTGGTGTTGAAGCGATATCATTTGCTTCAGCACGCAACTTAAAAAGGATTTATGCGTGTTGGACAAGATACTTCTAATTAAAATCACCATATGAGTGGCATATACGAGTGGATATCGAAATCGGTTTCAATATCGGTTGGAGTTGTTCTTTTTTTTTTTTTTGTTTTTTGTTGTTATTCCAGGTGACGGTAAATAATAATTGAAATGGATACATTTGTCCAACGTTTTTTTAGTGCAAATAAAAGACGTCCTTTGATGTTTTTTTGTTTTTTTTTTTTTTGTTGAAAATGGAAAACTGGTTGTTAATGAGTCGTTTTGGAAGCTGGTGATGATGATGATGAGCCTCGTGGTTCATTTAGGAACAGTTGTTTTTGGTGAATGTATTTGGTATTTACTTATTGATTTGATATTTATTAAAGTTTGTTTTTGGCATCTTAAATTTCTTCAGAAGATGGGCTGAATTTTTCTGTCTTACCTGCGTAAGAAAGCTTTATTCTGGCTATCTGGATGTACACCCCGCCTGATTCAAACTGCAACCAACTTCAGACTGCTATAATTTCCAAACCGTTCATGACAGTGAGCTCAAATTTTGACACATGATAGATAATTTTATTATTTACAAGCCTTTTAAACGATTTGCGTCTCAGTTGTGTTGAAAAATTTTTATCCGCGATGGAATTCAAATGTGACAGTGTGATTGCTTTATATTTGGCTGTAAAACCACAAGTAGCTATCGTTAGAGCCCTCCAGCACCTCAACGTGAATAAATCATTTGTGTCTCGAACCATAGCTCGTTACCGTGATAGTGGCAGCGTTGCAAAACGCCATGGAGATGGTCATAAAAAAACGGCAACATCGGCAGAAATGGTTCGGAAAGTGAAGCCTCGAATTGAGCGAAATTCGCGTCGAAGTGGAAGAAAAATGGCTCGTGAGCTCAACACATCGTTGGAACGGATGCAACACATATAGAAAAATAAGCTTGGGCTCAAGCCATTGAAGTTCCAAAAAGCACACGATCTAACACAGCAACAGAAAAAAGTTAGAGTTGAAAGAGCGAAGGAGTTGCTACGCTTGCACGAAAGTGGTGAGTATCCGAATTTGGGTTTTCCCGATGAGTCGCCATTTGTGATCGAGCCGAGTTTACTTGCCAGAGAGGTCCTTCGAAAATTTACCCCTTCGGATGGCCACCAGAAAGCAGGCAGCAGCCATGGTGATGGTTTGGGCCGCCATAATCGCCGATGGCCGTTCTCCGCTCGTATTTTTGGACCGTGGCGTCAAAATTAATGCGATCGTATACCGTAAAACTGTCTTAGAGGCAGTATTGAATCCTTGGGCAAACAATCATTTTGGTCGGAGACTATGGACATTTCAACAAGACTCGGCACCGTCTCACAAAGCGCGCGTCAACCAAGATTGATTAAAAACAATGTTCCACACTTCATTTCTTCGACACAATGGATTGCAAATTCTCCGGATGCAAATCCGTTGGATTTCTCTGTCTGGGGTATTTTGAAGGCAAAGGTTGGCACTAAAAAATACCAAAGTTTGGACCACCTTAAACAAGCACTTCTCCGGGTATGGACCAAAATACCGCAGAGCCACTTGAGTGCCGCGTGCGATGCTTTCTTCGGCCGTCTCAAGGCCATTATTCGTGCCAAGGGTGGACATATTGAAAACTACTGATACAATTTGAAAATCGATGTATTTTCCAACATTTTTTCCTTTGACACAATAAAATTTATCGAAAAATAAAAAAATTATAGTATTTTAAAAAGTTGGAGTTCGAGTCATTCACGCTGTATATTAACCTACGCTAATATAATGCACTAAACCGAAACTTAAATAAACTAAAGCCAGCTTAACCCTACATCCTACTTCGGCAAAAAACGTTCCTGTATTACAGCGGTAATAGCTCGTCACCACCTGAAATACGACGGTTGTCTGAAAAGTGATACAAGACACTTTTTCTCAAAATTGTTTTTTATTTTTCTGCATAGTTTCCTTGTAACTGTACACACTTCTCCCAGCGATGCTCCCATTTCTCTAACCTGTCCAAATAGTACTTGGCGTTTTTCTCTGCAAAATAATTGTTCCCGAAGATGATTGCCTCCTCATTTGACGAAAATCTCTGTCCTCCGAGCGCAGTTTTTAAATGAGGGAACAAAAAAGAAGTCGCTTGGGGCTAGATCTGGTGAATAAGGCGGATGGTCAAGCAGTTCAAACCGTAATTCATGGATTTTCGCCATGGCAACCGCTGAGGTGTGAGACGGCGCGTTGTCTTGGTGAAACGGGATTTTCTTTTTCTGCGAATGTGGCCGTTTTTCCATAATTTCTGCCTTCAGCTTGGCAAGCAATGATGCGTAATATGCTCCTGTAATGGTTTTTCCTTTTTGAAGATAATCGATTAAGATGACTCCTCTACTATCCCAAAAAAACAGTCGCCATCACTTTCCCAGCCGAAAAAAACAGTTTTTGCTTTTTTTGGAGCAGGCTCGCCCTTTGCAGTCCACTGTTTTGACTGCATTTTTGTTTCGGACGTATAATGGTTTACCCAAGTTCCATCTACAGCAATTAATCGGCGTCAAAACTCGGATTTATTGCGCCTAAACGTTTTTGGTCCAACGTCAGCAAACGCGGCACCCAACGCGCGGACAGCTTTCTCATGCCTAAATCTTTTTAATATGTAACAAACACGTTCTTTGGACATTTTCATAACCTCTACTATCCCTCTCACTTTAATTCGGCGGCCGTCTAACACCAATTGGTGAACTTTAGCAATGTTATCGTCAGTAGTTGCAGTTTTTGGACGTCCCGAACGTTCATCATCTCCCAAGCTCTTACGGCCACATTTCAATTCAGCTGCCCAAAATTTCACTGTGGTAAATGATGGTGCAGAGTCCCCATACACAGAGTCCTACTCATTTTTGATTTGCGTAGGCGTATTGCCTTTCAAAAACAAGAATTTGATGACAGCTCGATACTCAATGTTTTCCATTTTCACAAAAAACACTCACATCGACTCCCTCAAACGACTGTCACCTAAAAACTGCACGTCCAAAATGATTGAAACTTCGGTAAGTAACTGTCAGAAGATGCACAACCAGCATTCACTAGCTTTTATTGACGAGTGGCGCTATCTTTACGCTGCGCTCGGAAACTTTTTAGACAACCCTCGTAAGCGGGATGTTATTGGCTGAGGATGGCCAAAAAATGATTCCATTCTGGCCAAAACTGTGAATGTCAGCCACTAAAACAAAATTGCTCCCAGTCGGCACTTGTAAAAAAAAAATCAGTGGAAGTACAGGTCATTTCCTGTCATATCGTCACTGTTTGTGAGTCACGTACGGTTAAAGTCGGACCCATTGAAGGACGGTCAGTCCACCCATCCACCAACCCCACACAGGTTTCAGCCATCATGACAACAAAAAAAAAAATTATTTTAAATCAGCAATACAAGCTTTCCAAGAATATATACAGGGTGTCCCCTAATTCGTTAACGATAATTTGGGAAATAATTCCTCGGAATATTCTAAGAAAAAAATTGTTCTACAGTAAGAGTCTATCTCCAATGTTGACAGCATTTATCGAGGATTTAAGAAAAGGCTTACTTTGGTGTAGCCCGAACCATATTAGCAGAAATTACGCTGTTAGTACCAATGGTAGAAACTTCGTGTAGGACTTTATTTTTAGAAGAAATACTAGATGGAGTGAAAAGTGACCTCCTTGGGAATTAAAAAAAAATTTTATACATTTATTCCAGCGATTGTCTAACTTCTGGATCCCGTCCGAAAAGTAATTCTCCGGAAGGTCTGCAAAATACTCCTCCGTGGCGTCGATGGTTTCCTCGCGTGAGCTGAATTTTTTATTGATGAGCCATCTTTTGAGGTTTGGGAAGAGATAATAGTCCACGGGAGCCAAATCGGGCGAATACGGTGGACGCGGCAGCAACTGGAGCCGTAAGTCATTGATTTTAGCCGTGGTGGCGATGCTCTTGTGCGCCGGCGCATTATCTTGCAAAAACAAAATTTTTTTCGCTTCATGTGAGGCCGTTTTGCAGCGATTTCGGCCTTCAATCGCTCTAATAATGCACAGTAATACTCGCTGTTGATGGTTTTTCCTTTTTCGATGTAGTTCGCGAAGGGTATGCCATGACAATCCCAGAAAACCGACGCCATAACCTTTCCGACCCATCGAGCCTCCTTCCGCCGCTTCGGAGCACTCGTGCCGGCTTCAGTCCATTGCCGGGCGCTCATTCTGTTCTCTGATGTGTAATAGTGGATCTAAGTTTCATCAGCAGTTACCAATCGACGCCAAAAGTCCGCTCCATTCCGCATCAGCAAGTCCAAACACTCTTTCGAAGTGCTCTCGCGTTTGTGTTTTTGGTCAGGAGTGAGCATGCGCGGCACCCAGCGGCAGGATAACTTTTTCATATGCAGAATATTGCCCAAAATATGGCGTGTGCGCTCAGTACTAATCTTTGTGGTATCTGCTAGCTGGCGCACCTTCACTTTCCGGTCAGCCAACACCATTTCATGTATTTTTTTGACATTGTCCTCTGTAACCGCATCGGAGGGCCTGCTGCTGCGGACTTGATCGGTAGTGGAGTTGCGGCCACCACGAAACTCTCGAAACCAATATTTGACGGTGTAATCTGACGGAGCATTAGCCCCATAATATTTATCCAACTTTTCTTTTGTTTCCTTCACCGTTTTGCCTCTCAAAAAATAATCTTTTATGAGAGAACGAAAATCGTTTTTGTCCATACTCAACATGATGCCAAACACGTCAACAACAATCAGCTGTCAAAACAAAACTAAAGACAGTATCGCACTGAAATTTGGCATGCCTGCCTAAGTATGAACGGATTTCAAAGCACCATAACCTTTTTTGCAGTAGCAGCGCATTCTGGCGGTCAAGGAGGTCACTTTTCACTCCATCTAGTACTAGCCTTTGTAACGCATGCTAATTTTTGATTTTGAGGTCACTTTTCTCCGTTAACATGGGACAGGGTACACCAAAGTAAGCCTTTTCTTAAATCCTCGATAAATGCTGTCAGCATTGGAGATAGACCCTTACTGTAGAACAATTTTTTTCTTAGAATATTCCGAGGAATTATTTCCCAAATTATCGTTGACGAATTAGGGGACACTCTGTATATCCAGGGACTCACTCATTGCATTATATCCAGTGGCTTGTACCAAGCTACAATCAAGTTTCTTAAAGTACTACGAGTATCTATAGTAAAGCAATTCGATGCTAAATTTCTTCCCATTAATAAAACAGCAATAATGTCAACAACAATGAAATTATCGTTTAAACATCTAACATAAATCTGTTACAACAATCCACCCCTCTCTAACGACAACCGACAACCGACAACCGAAAACAGAAAACAACAAGTACAATTTGTTTTACGACCATCAAATCTTCTTAAATCACAAATTAGAAGTCAAATTGTCCTTTGATACCAATTAACATCCAAAAATTGTAACCACTTCTAACAAGAACAGTCTTAAACAACATGACAGCACCCCTATTTCTGTAGAATTTTTACTAAAAATCACTCTCAAGACTTAACAGTCAGTTCTGGTGGCTATTAAATTATCGACTTGTTTTCCCTCATTTCTAACCCCTCTGTCGGTTGTCGGTCGGTTGGTTGGTTGGTTGGTTAGTCCGTGTGACATTTATAAAACATCCCACTTAAGTGGTGTAGTTGCTGATAGTAACAACAAAAGCAAACTTCCCTTCCCCACAACAGATTCGTCGAGTCAGAGGGTATGTCCAGGCAGGACGATTCGAAGGGTGCCAATACCAGTAATACATACTCATAGTAGAGACTCGTCATTGTAGCAACAAATTGCTTTCTTCCTTCAGATTTTCAAAATTATTTCATTTGTCGAATGTGGAAATCAATTTGGGATGCCTTATGCATTTCCCAAATTCAATAAAACACCATCCGTCGTTATCCTGGACGTTTGCTTCTTTTCATACGGGCATAGGTGAGAGAAGATGCATTGTGCTTTGAGTTGAGAGGAAATTGCTCCAGAACTTAAATACCAACATCCATATGGGTAGAGAAGACTGCTATTCTATTAATTTCCATTCAAAGGACTATAGAAGTGACACTCATACTTCTATGTATCCTTTCAAGAAGTCAACTTCTTTTTAAACATTCAATTAAAGAAAAGAATAGAAATGAAGAAAAAAGAATCGGCGTTACAATCAAACGTACGGATATATGTATGTAACTACACTCGGTTGGGGGACCCTATTTCCAAGAAATCAACAAGTCACGTTTCCGCAGTTAATCATCCTTTACGCGCACACCTTGTGTTAATATTTCGCCCTCACAGAGGGTGGTCTTGGGGTAGTTTGGAGGGGCCGAACCGGATGGGAGAAATGTGGCGGAATTTATTGGCTTTGCATGAGGCTTAAAGAAGAAGTTGAATGAATTTTTTTTTTTTGTGCCAATGAATGCATTTTACATGCTACGTGACATTTGCGGGGATTCCTTTCATTGTATCATTGAGTAATCGATGATTTGGTTGAACAAGTAAAGGATAAGCGTTGGCTGACTTGTGCCTGAGTGTGAACTTCTTTTCTTTTTTTTTTTCAGTACATGTCTGTAGTCAAGGAGACCATCAGGGAACAAAAGCAGAAGAATGCTAGAGAATCCGTTCAATATCCTTTTGATAGTTTCACTTGGTCGGGTGATACTCGTACTTTTCTTTACGTTCGATTTACAAAGTGCTGCTGTAACTTTGGAAACAGATTGGAACTAGGTGTAAGTTGATTTTAAATGTGTGGTGTTAAGGAGAGCCAAGGTTTTTTTGTGGGTGGGGGCAACTAGAACTCACAAATATGACGAAACGAAAAGTTAACTGACAATTGAAAACCTGTACGAGTCTTACTTGGAAAGAGAAGGGGTTCCAATGTTCCTATCATAAATTGAACGCGTTCTAAAACTAAGGACCATCCTTTCCTTGTTGCTTATAGGCTAAAAGCTTTGACTTATCATTTTAGTATTTCGAGATATTTGAATGATTTCTCCTCGAAAGCAGGCTCTTAACCTGGCAATTTTGGATGGAATTGGAGAGCAACTAGCAGAAATGCATGCAAATTGAGGTCGCCACCTTTAAGAATCTTCATTCCGAGGACCACTCTATGTCTATCTGGCATAAGTTAGTATGCAAACACTCAAGACAGTGGGGAATGAGTTTCACGTTCCTTTAAAGGGATCCCACTTGTATGATACATAGGGCATCGGGGCCTAAAACATCCTCTGTGCCACTAAGACGGTTTTAAATGACTAGATGGGGCTCATTTACCATCTACCCCGGCATCTATTTGATACCCACTCCTGTGACTGGTGCTTCACCAACAGGAACAGGAGAGTTGTCAGTGTCTCGTAGTGGTTAAGTTGTTCCGCAAAAATTCAAAAAATCTGGGTCCAATTCCTAGGCAATACGCCGAAAAACAGAGAAAATGAATTCAAACTCACCACTCTTGCAACAGGCAATGTTCTGTGTATGAAAGTCTCTGGTTATCCCGTCGTCAGGAATAAGGAAAAAAATAGGAGTGGAGAGTCTAAGCCATGGTCCATACCGAACTATCGCGCCATAATTGGTTCGCCGAATAACCATAAACAGCCTCCTGGAGCTTTGTTAGTAAACTCTACTTAATGCTTTTTCTAGGTGCCATTTAGGAATTTCTTTGGGAATTGCGAACTAAAGAGAACATTTGGAGAACACCTCCCGGCACAAAACAGGATAATTTTCGGTTATTCGCGGGATAGCGAGTAGCACATGAAGAAAACTGATCGGAAATGCAATAAACTGCCTTGGGTAGGGTCGGATTGTGTAATGGTATTTGGCTATCGCATCTGGGCAACGATTGGCTTCTAGATCGTAAAGACCCGCCTTGACTTACGAAAATAAGTTCCCTAGAACGCAAAATTTCTACAACTAGAAAGATTGCTGCCACGGCGGCGGTATAAAATGAGTAGCTAAGAGCGACCCTTTTGGTTCCTTTCGCCAACCGAAGATTCTTACAAGCAAGCATGTGATAACACCAGTATTAACACCAGTGATAACACCAGTGGATGCGCACTGGAAATTGGAGATCGAAACGACCACAACAAGCGGTTTATAGATTTTTGTAACGCCCTTGCGATTTCATCTAGGGCACATTGTAAGAACACTGGATGTTCCACAAGATCAGCTGGGTCTGATTTGATAAGCAGCACTGTTATGAGCCCTCGAACTGCATCTGTTATTTGTAAAGCAACCAACATGCTTAATGAACTCAGATATAATACATACAGGCTTCGGAATACCCTAGTGTGGAAATAATTACACAGGGACTATCATGCGGGTGACTACTGGGAATCTGGGGAAAATAGTTTTGCAGGAGGAGATAAAAGAAGTGAAAACGCAGCACATGCTTTCACCAGATAAATGGAGACAGATCGAGGAAACAAGAAGAAGCACGCAGTAGCTTCAGCAGTAATCTCAGCAGTAGAGAGAGCTGAACAATGGAAAAGGAGAGACCCAAGATGCAGCAAACCGGTGTTTCTTATGCTATAACCAAGGAGGTTACCGGAGGGCACAGCTCAAAATATTGTAATAATCCTAACAGGGCCTTGAAGGTGATATCCGTAAAAATGGAAGCACTTTTAGGTAGTTGTTAACGATTTTGGGGAGCGTTTCGACACAGGACGAAGGGCAATCCAATGTGTTCTTATGTGTACAATTCGACCAAAATATGTACATAGTATCAATAATAATCCTGGGGACGATCAAACAACATCTTTATGGACCTTATACACAGCTCTGGATCTTCACTCATCTTACATATCCTTTAAGAGCAAAGCTACAATTTTACTCATAGATTTGTTCTGTTTGTTCTAATTCCCTTCGCGAAGGCTTTCAACACCGTAAACGGGGGTTATATGGAGAGGGGTTCCGGGCAAATCTTTTTGTTTTTAAACAGCGAACGCTCAAGGGGTTAAGGTACGCCTAAAATGCTTGCACACAGCGCAGGCGAAGAAAAATTAGGGAGGAAAGAAAGATAGGTGCCGATGTACGTTGGTTTTAAATGTTTGAACGTTATAATCACTAGGAGTTCCTGACAAAATCATTTCTGTTGTTAACACTACTCGTATGTATACAAGCACAAGTACGGCTTAATTCCATCACCTTTTATTTAGCTAATGATAATTAGCGATGTTATGTGGACAGCCAAAACTTCTAACCCAAGCCATCAAAGTAGGGCTAAAAATGTGTTCAAAACGAAGTCCTCAATCCTGCCAAGCTCTTTTACTCAACATTGCTTAGCCTTGTCTCGGCTGATGCGGCGCTGAACTTGTTGTGGATAGTTGAATCGGAAGAAGCTTGCCAATTAGGGCAATACATCCACATGACCAGAAGAGTCAGAGCCCCATAAATTTTGTTTGCTCGCGGTCGATCAAATAATTTAAATGAATTTATCGTCCAGCTTTGACAGAATATCTTTCCGAAGTACACGCCTGATGCCACGGCATCTTATAGCTTCACAATCAACACCATCTATGTCGTTGTCAATGTCATCTGGGTGTAACTCTTAAAGGCGGTCAATATAGACCGAAATTGCAGACGATTTGGGTAAAAACTGAGCCAACACTCCTGTAATTTCCTCAAGATCTATCGGGACGTGAATGTATGGTCAATAATTAACAGGCCCGCCTCAACCCCGGACGACTTTATTGAGTTTAATACAATCTGGTCTTCAACTAAAACTAAAACTTTACGACAGGAAAGATCAGAGTCGGGAGAGGTGATAATTGAATGCGTTTTGGAGAATACTTCTGCTGCAATGGAAATCGAACGCAACGGGAATTGTATTAGCTTCACTTAGCATACGGGACAATGCTTCGTAAAGTCATATGCCGTTCTGTGCTTATTTCGACGGAAAAGAGGAACAGACCTTAAATTGCGTGGGTTGGTATTAAAAAAAAATCTGATCCAGCAGGAAAAACCAGTCGATGGTGCGGGTTAAGAGCTGGCGCATAATGAGAATATCAGCGGATTCGCGACGTTTTTGTAGACCCAGCAATTTGAGTCTTATCTTAGGGCGGAAGGAGGTAGTGGTCAGTCCACGGGAGCCTGCGAAAACCGAAACGTAGGAATCTGAGTTGGACAGCTTCGATACGTAGAATATGGTTTTTATAGCAAGATGATCATAACTAGCTAGCATAGCCGGGAAGTGGCCTAATAAAGGTGATGTAAAGGGATTTTGGGACGCAAGGATCAGAGACCTCTTTGGAACATCATTTAAGTATCACAGATACGCCCAAGTCCTGCATTGAAGTAACCGGGTTGTTATGCATTAAGTTCGTTCACGAAGTGTTGAGCTCAAGGAAGTTTTTGCAGCACTATGTTGAGAATCTATTCAGACCGTCTTGTAGAGGTTGGAAACAGAAAATTTGGAAATTTGTCTATAGATTTTCATATCATCGGCATAGACATGAGTTCTCTATAATATTTACAACACCATTAAAAGTCAAAATGACAATTAATGGACCAAAGTGACTGCCTTGTGGAACACCCGAAGTGGTTTTAATTGGGTTAGATGGAGTAGGGAATAGCGTTCTTCCAAGTAGGATTTGAAGTGCATTCAGTTTGAAAAGGATTAACTTATGCGCGATTTTATCACAGGCCTTGCTTCTTTCCCTTACTCTAGGGAACAAAATGTACTAGAAACGAGCTCAATAAGGCTGGTAGTGGTTGATTTGTCTTTAAGAAATCCAAGTCAATTCGGTGCAAAGATTATAAATGGTGCTCTCAAAGATCTGGGGAATGCAGGATAATTTAGCAATGGGTCGGTAGTTGGTTATATCCTGTTTGAGGCCTTTTTTAAGAATAGGGATTACATAAGCGCTTTTCTACATAGAGGCGAGGAAAAAGTTCCTGGGAGATCGAAGGTCTGAAGATACTTACGGGAGGTTGAATAGAAAAGACACATAGTAGGCATTTCTGGTCTTTTACCTCTTCAGACGTATGTATGCATTTGCTGGCACCATGAAGCAAACTCGTTTTGCAAAGTTTCTTGCAGTATTCGGCAGGCTTTATAAGTCAATTCTGTTCACAATATTTTTTCGCAATAGGATTGGTCGCATTCGCATGTTTAGCGCTCGGAACTTGCTGATATATTTGGTATTAGACGCGTGTCTTTTTAGTAAATGGTTTGATGATAGAGGCCATAAGGCACCCTTATGATAAAGGATGTTTAGCTCAACTGCATAGTCGGTCAGTCTGTGTCCGTTGCAAACTATGCTCAGCATATTTCGGGATATTTTCACAGAAACTCGAAGGACTCAACTTTTCCTACTTAAGGCTCATCCCAGCCTACATCTCCGATGTCTATAATAATGCATTGCAATAACTCAGGATCTCATTGATGCTCGAGCTCTCATGGTCTATGAATATTTCACGAGTAAATCCTGTAATCCTTAACTGATGTTTGCCTTTGGTACACTGATGGGTTTGCATATGTAATTGACGATGTATTTTCTGGGTCTTGGTTTCATTGATGATGAATTTTCTGGAACATGCCAGCATTTACTGCTTATGACACACTCATTTGTTGCTTGCTTAGACATCTGAGATATATAAAAGTCGACCAGGTCACTAAAAAATGTACTCTATCCTCTTCACCTTTTAGAAAAGGAATATTTCAAGCACACAGCGATAGGCTTTCAGAAGCTTACTTTGACCTTCAATAAAATTATTAACATATCTCTAGAGGATCAAGCATTTTCACTGTAATTTTTTTCGTTTTAATCTCCTTTACAGGTCTCATAGTGAACGGTTTCATTAACGTCTCCATTAGCACCATTGAAAGACGTTTCGGCCTGCGATCACGTCAAACCGGCCTTGTTGCCAGCGGATATGACATTGCCTCTTTTCTCTGCTTGGTGCCGGTCACCTACTTTGGTGGTCGATTGGGAGCCTCAAAACCACGTTGGATAGCGTGGGGTGTCATACTAATGGGCCTAGGATCACTGGTATTTGCTCTTCCACATTTTATAGTTCCCTCGTATAGGGCTTCCTTCACTGATGTTAACACCTGCCACGATGATAAAAACTCCACAACCGAGGTAAGTATTTTGATCAACAACTGTCAAACATCATCACTGACATTTACCATTTCAAACAGTACTGCAACGATTTATCCACAACTGAGGCTGCCGAAGATAATCTCTCCTGGAATGTGTGGTTCTTCTTTGCTGCTCAACTTCTTCATGGTGCAGGAGCATCACCACTCTTTACCTTAGGCGTCACATATATCGATGAGAATGTCTCCAAGAAAATGTCATCCGTTTACTTGGGTAAGTCTGATTTTATACGAATTCCTGCAACGCATGCAGATTTCCATTGTTTACATTAGAACTTTCGCACAGGAGTGGCATTTTCCATTGCTGTGTACGAGTATCTGTTCGAACATTCGTTTGTGTCTCGCTTAGATAAATAAAAGCGTCATCAATCATCCTTTTCGGTAGATATCGAATGTAATCAAATAACTACTAGCTAGACTAAGAAGATGTTATTAGATGGCGTTAGATGCCGATAAATGCTGGGAAAAGGGAAAGTTTTCAAAGGATCCGCTGATGCTGGGAGAATGGGAATTAACTGAAATCCTGGTAAGACGACGGAGGATAGAATTATTTGTCAGTCTTGGAGTTGGAGTTGGAGTTGGAGTTGCTTGTTTACATCCAATATCCTGACCCAGTTAAATATCATTCGCCTTTGCATTGTCTTTCGTCATGTGCTCATGGTGTAAGTTGGGTGGTTGGGTTATGGAACCTTACTCATAGATAAGGGACGCCTTTCTCGGTTCTCGGGGTTGGAGATTGAAAATTTATTGTCTTTTGTCAGACAATTGCGATTGGAAGTTAAATTCGGTGATGGTAGACAGAACGAGAGAGAGAGGGAGAGGATGACTGTAAACAATCGAAAAGAGATTTAGAATTTATTAGCAGAATGGGGAGGATCTAATGTCCTTAAACAGGCTTTGTTTTGGTGACGCATTTGCCTTTATTAAAAATAAGAAACAAAAATACTGAAAGGGTATTGTGTTTACCGGAAGATATGTACACTGTGTACCTAGACAGACTTAGATACGCTCTGCAGACCACAATAAATTTTAAATGTTATCTCACAGAGTACAGAACATTGACGGAGATATTGTTTACTTAAAGGATTCACGAAAAAGGTGTTGGCATAGAAAATTATGTTTCAATTTCTTTTGAAAGGTAGCCTACGAAATGAGGCTTGTTGTTGGGAGTAATTGGATTAAAAATTTACGAAAAGGAAAGTAGAAGGCATTGTTATGGACACTAGGATCTATTATCTGTGAAAATACAATAGCACGGGGCTGTTCCTTGCACACTGGAAAGCGATACACTTTGTTAATTCAGATGTAAGGCAAATAGGAGGACCTAAAAGAATCAGGATTCTATTCTAGGACTATACTTAGTGTGACCGAAGTACAAAACAAAGACGAAAGTGACAGTGGATTGAACATACTTTGCGAAAAACGACACCTTCAATGCTTGTCATGTTATGAAATCGAAACCGCCCAGACTGGAATGGAATGGAGATATACATGCCTCAGCATGCCAAAAAGGAGGAAGCCAGGGAGACTAAGACATACTTATGTATGTATCCCCAGAAACAAGGGAGTCCAGGACATTAAAAAATTAAGCAACCATCTCGGTTTGACGTAAACAAAGGAATATCGAACCTCCGAATCAAGCAACCACGGCTGCTAGGAAGCTTGATATCACAAACTGGAAGCTACCTGTTTGGCACGGATACGCTTGAATCCGATTGTGTATCAGGCGGACATCTTCAACGGATCTAGAGCCAGTTTAACGGCGGTGGATTACTTTGAAAGACGGCTTGGGTTCAATCCTCGAGACAGAAAGCGAAAAAGAGAAAACAAAAATTATTTGTGCTATTGGGCGACAACAGAAAATCTCAGAAAGTCGAAATCTCATTTCTTAAGCAAAATTTGCAACAAAAGGTTTAACAAAAATCATTCATCTCAAGGTTGAATTGCTGAATTCATTATTCATAAACACTGAGCTTACCTCCTGTACTTTGGAACCCAAAATCTCAAAATATGTTCCGTAGTTAGACAGCAAAAAGACTGTTACTCAAAAGGGTAAGACCTTATTTGTTAAACATATGATATACGAAGATTTGTCTAACAGAAAACAAAAGATAAGGAAAAACGATTCAGCCACTATCGGCATGTTAACCATGTTGCAAGCTTTTTTTTTTGTTTTTTTATAATTTGCGAGCGCTCAAGGGATTATTTTTTTAGTACCCTTAAAATGTTTGCACACAGCGCGGCGAGGGAAAATCAGGGAGGATGGAAAGAGAGGTACCGGTGAACGTTGGTTTTAAATGTTTGAAGGTTATAATGACTAGGAAATAAAGAGCTAGGCAGGGCATTCCATAAGCGAGTTGTACGGCTAAGGAACGAATCACGATATTTTAGAGTGGGCTTGAGGGAATACTAATGAGCATTCATAACGAGACGGGTGTTACGGTTAGAAGTTTGAAGGGGCGGAATGCTACTGGCGATTTTTATGGAGCACTGGTGGTGGAAATAGCGATAAAACAGAATGAGACACGAGACATTACGTCGGTGTTCGAGGGTGTCCATTGTTTGAGTGATATTAGTATCACTTATGAGTTTTATCGCACGGTTTTGAATCCTATCTAGCAGGTGTAGAGAAGTTTTGGGCGCACCCGATCAGATGTGGGCATTGTACTCCAATCAGAGGGGGTAAAGTATTTCTTACATCGCTTGAGGAAACCTAGACATTTCGCAGCATTTTTGACGACACCGAATATGTGGTCATTCCAACGTAAGTTGTCATTGACACACATACCGAGAATGGAAAGTTGATCGGTTTCGACGATGCAAGTGCCATCCATGGATAATGCCTGGGTGTTTAAATTTCGCTTTAACGACAGCAGACAGCATTGTGTTTTGGAAGCATTAAATTCTACTCTGTTAGTGGTTCCCCAATTAATTATGATGTCAATATCAGAATTTAATGAAATGAGCCGAGACCAAAAAAACCACGTCGTTTTCAGTCAAAAAAGAAGGCAATGCTCACGGTTTTCATGAATTACAACGATGTAGTGCATCATGAATTTTTGCCAGAAGGCCAGACAGTAAACGTTTGCGTGCAGCAATTCGCCGAAAGAGACCAGAATTGTGGGCAGAAAACTCGTGGATTTTGCGCCATGATAACGCACAGGCGCACAGTGCCATTATTATTCGTAATTATTTGACGAAAAATGCAACAAATACCATCCAACAGCCTACGAATTCACCACTACGGGGAACGCGTTTCAGCAGCCGAGAGGAAGTAATGGAAAGATCACAGGAAGCACTGATGGACATACCGAAAACCGAATATAAAACATTGTTTCGAGGATGGGATCAAGCGCTGGCACAAGTGTGTTGCAGTCGATGGCGATTACTTTGAAGGGGACAATATACACCTTGAATGACTCGAACTGCAACCAACTTCAGACTGCTATAATTTCCAAACCGTTCATGACAGTGAGCTCAAGTTTTGACACATGACAGATAATTTTATTATTTACGTCTCAGTTGTGTTGAAAAATTTTTATCCGCGATGGAATTCAAACGTGATAGTGTGATTGCTTTATATTTGGCTGGAAAACCAAAACGCCATGGAGGTGGTCATAAAAAACACAACAACATTGGCAGAAATAGTTCGGAAAGTGAAGGCTCGAATTGAGCGAAATCCGCGTCAAAGTGGAAGAAAAATGGCTCGTGAGCTCAACATATCGTTGGAACGGATGCAACACATACTGAAAAATGAGCTTGGGCTCAAGCCATTGAAATTCCAAAAAGCACACAATCTTACACCACAACAGAAAAAAGTTACAGTCGAAAGAGCGAAGGAGTTGCTACGCTTGTACGAAAGTGGTGAGTATCCGAATTTGGGTTTTAACGATGAGTCGCCATTTGTGATCGAGCCGAGTTTACTTGCCAGAGAGGTCCTTCGAAAATTTACCCCTTCGGATGGCCACCAGAAAGCAGGCAGCACCTATGGTGATAGTTTGGGCCGCCATAATCGCCGATGGTCGCTCTCCGCTCGTATTTTTGGACCGTGGCGTCAAAATTAATGCGATCGTATACCGTGAAACTATCTTAGAGGCAGTATTGAAGCTTTGGGCAAACAATCATTTCGGTCAGAGACCGTGGACATTTCAAATAGACCCGGCACCCTCTCACAAAGCGCGCGTCAACCAAGATTGGTTAAAAAACAATGTTCCACACTTCATTTCTTCGACACAATGGATTGCAAATTCTCCGGATGCAAATCCGTTGGATTTCTCTGTCTGGGGTATTTTGAAGGCAAAGGTTGGCAATAAAAAACACTAAAGTTTGGACCACCTCAAAAAAGCACTTCGCCGGGAATGGGCCAAAATACCGCAGAGCCACTTGCGTGCAGCGTGCGATGCTTTCTTTGGTCGTCTCAAGGCCATTATTCGCGCCAAAGGTGGACATATTGAAAACTACTGATACAATTTGAAAATTGATGTATTTTCCAACATTTTTTGCTTTGGCACAATAAAATTTGTCAAAAAATATTGGGTATATAACTTAATTCGTGCGGTTTGCTAAGAGATGGCGTAACTTGTATATTCCATTTTTATTATTCCATTGGAACATACGTTGGAAAGCTACTGTCATTGTACGTCATTTCAGTATATGTCATTCATTTGAAGCGTAAACAACAATAATTTTTTTTCACTCAAATATGTCGAACTTTGTGCCTGTTTTTGCGGGAAGTTCTTCTTCATGGAGAAAGCTGCTGCCGAAAGTCATCGTATTTTGGTGGAAGTTTATGGTGAACATGCGCTAGCTGAGCGAACGTGCCAAAAGTCGTTTGCACGATTTAAAAGTGGTGATTTTGGCTTGGAAGACGATGAACGTCCTGGGCAGCCAAAAAAGTTTTAAAATGAAGAACTGGAAGCATTACTCTATGAAGATTGTTGCCAAACACAAGAAGAACTCGCAGAATCCTTGGGTGTCACTCAAGCAGCCATTTCAAAACGTTTAAAAGCAGCTGGATATATTCAAAAGCAAAGAAATTGGGTTCCACATGAACTCAAGCCAAGAGACGTCGAAAGGCGGTTTTGCATGTCCGAAATGCTGCTGGAACGCGACAAAAGGAAGTCATTTTTGCATCGGATTATTACTGGTGATGAAAAATGGATCCATTACGACGACAACCCCAAGTGCAAAAAATCATATGTGAAACCCGGCCAACCAACCAAATCAACGGCAAAGCCGACTATCCATGGCGCGAAGGTAATGCTCTGTATTTGATGGGATCAGATGGGTGTGCTGTATTATGAGCTACTAAAACCGGGTGAAACCATCAATAGACAACGCTACCGAACACAATTAATCCGTTTGAAGAGAGCAGTGGCCGAAAAACGCCCGGAATATGCGACCAGACACGAGGCAATAATTTTCCATCATGACAACGCTCGGCCCCACGTTGCTATTCAAAAATTGGCTTGAATCATTCTTGGCTGCCAAGCCAGCGCAATTCTTTTGGGATGGGATCCACAAATTGCCAAAAAGATAAGAAAAAGTCATAGCTTCAGATGGGCAATACTTTGAATAATACTATTGTACGTGTTTTTCTTAAATAAACGTTCAAATTTTGAAAAAAAACCGCACGAATATATTTATATACCCAATAAAAAAATTATATCATTTTAAAAAGTTTTTGATCAAGGTGGTATTTTGTGAATATCAGACTGGAAACCATCCAAGACAACTTGAATTGAACGTTCCGAAAGGTAATTTCTAATCCATTGAAGAAGAGAGTCGTCGATCCCAAAAGCATGCATTTTCGACAAAAGAGCCTGATGCCGACCGGATGGAATATTTTTTTTTAGAAAAACTCCTACATAAACCAAATGAAAAAAATCTATTTAAAAATCAAAAAATTTATCTCTATTTCAAAATTTCAAAATTGTTGCTCAATCTGTTTACAAATTCAACCCCCGTCCTTCAAGTCATTCAACTGCTCTACTCTTACCCTTTCGGTAATAAAAACAAGAGTAAAATTGAAATGCCTCCAGCGGCAGTTAATATGCTCAATTTGTTTTAGGAAGATTTCATAAATCCTAAATCCTAAATCCCACTGTCTACTGTCTTGTACTCATATTGCATGCGTAGAATAAAAATGTCTGCAAATAAAACTAAATATTTACCCCCGGCCCAGAAGTAAACATGGTTGACTGCCATTAATAGCCAGTAAACCAGTCTCCTTAAATTCTATTTATTCGTATACATATGTCCTTCCATCAAACTAAAGTCGTGTCATTTTTTCTGTTTCCCAGGAATCTACTACACCATGGCAATCATTGGACCGGCCGTTGGATACGTCCTGGGGGGACAACTTCTACTCATCTATACGGACTTTTTAACCATCGATTCAGCTACGTAAGTTGAGACATTTTTCTACCATTTACTCGTAGTTTCTTGCAGTTTCAACTTGGCGAGTTAATTGAAATAAATGAAACCAAATGCCAATGTGTCGCATACGAATACAGATACGTAACGTATACGGGCATACGCAATTTATCCCTTTTGAACCTGAGCTCTGTTTAAATTTTTTGCCATTCTTCGCCGCCGTGTAGCGCGACAAAGGTCCTTTAGACAATGAAGGTGATGTCAGGTAATGTCAGAACGATTTGGGAAACGGAAAAGGAAAAGGAAAGGGAAATAATAAAACACAATCTCATCTATGTGGTAATAATAAACCGTGTCAACCAAACGATCCACCAACCAACCGCCTGCCCCCCCCCCCCCCCAGGCCCTATGTGTCGTCTTATAGTCAAGCTCCTGTTTCTTGTGTTTTGTCTCTCATGCAACAGGGGCTTAGAGCTTAGAGGGTAGTGGGTAGTGGGAAATAATAACACATTAGCAGGTCGCTGTTCCTTGGATTCGCCAGACTCAGTCGCAGTCATCCCTCTCTTATTTATTGCTATGGTGATCCCAAGGTATTTTCCACGTAAACACCTGGAAAATACAATTTTTCTTACTGTACGCGTAAAGAGGGATGATCTATGGGGTCATGGGAAGGGATGGAGTTGCTATCCGCGCGTAGTTATTTGTAAATATTTGAAAGAAATCCTAGGATACTTACTTTGGGGGTGAAAGTTACCAGTGTAATGACGTGGAAAACACATTTCATTGTCGGCAAGAGTACCTATAAAGATGTGAAGGAATACGTAGAGGGATGCTATTGTTCTTTTTCTTGTTCTTTTGGAACGCCTTCTCATTTCATTTAATTGAATTTTCACTCAGGAGGTCGTAAGTAGTTGGGGTCGGTCGGATGTGAATATGTTTTCATTTGAAATTTCTAAGACATGGATCAAGTACAATTTGAGATTTGAAATTGAAATTTTGTTCAACACGACAAGATGACATGACGTACAGAAGGTGCAAGGTGCAGATCGATTTGGTATTCAGTTAAAAAAAATTATTCTGCAGAAAGTATTAGAAAGAGCAGTATGATATATCAATGGTACACAGGAATTGATTCGGTTGGAGCATTAGTATTCATCCGCTCTACATTTCCTTTCGTCCACATTTCTGTTTCCTAGCGACGGATGCGCACTTTTCTGACCAGTCGTGGCCAGATCGAAACTTTGTCAAAAATTGTCCTAGCTCATATATTCATGCTGCTGGTTCATGGAGCAGGACTTGAATGATTTGGGTCTTATGCAGAGTTTCCTTAGTGTAACTTCTCGTTTTATTTCTGATAAGATGACAGAATAAATAGCCTAAATACTCCAAAGTTATAGCGGGCTACCTTGACACTCTGGCCGATTCGTCAATATTGTGCGTACTTTGATTTCGCCCACATTCACAGCTTAACCCATCTCTGCTGCTTCTGATTTAGTACATGCACATGCACCAAGGACAACTCCATGCGTTCTGTCATGCCACATGACAGCGCATCATCTTGTCTAAACGGTTTTCTGACATCAGGGGTCTAGATGAGATTGCTTGCAAGTTTCAAGAAGCAGCTAGTGTCCTCTATCGTTATTCAGTTTGATAGGGTCACCAAAACTAGACATGGCTCTATATACCAGGTCTCTATAGATGCTGCCAACTGCGGCTCTGAAATCAATAAAGAAATGATGAGCATCGTTCAGGACTTCTTGGATTGTCTTTAGGATCTGCAGGTCGAAAAATGGCTCAAGTGTTCACACAACACAAACAAGGTATTGTGCGCAATATTAAGTAGCCTGATAGCTGTATAGTCTCTGCAGTTTAGGGGGGCCTCCTTTCTTGTGTAACTGGTAGACGATGCTGAGATTCTATTCATTATGCCTACTTTCGTTCGACCAAATCCTCGAAATCGGCTTTCGCCGAAGTCATCTCCCGCTTTCTTAAAAAGCTTGCCAGATAGGCCCTTCAGCTTGGCAGCCTGTTATGTATCTCTACTTCATTTTGGTCAGGTAAGCAAAAATCTTGGCTTTATCCGCCAAGTTGAATAGTTCGGTCTGCCTGATAACAGACATCTTCAGATAACGCCTCTGAATGGTTGCTACGATTTGACCAGTAACAAGTTGCCAGTCATAGGTCTTGTTGGCGGCTGGACCACCGGTAGTCCATATCAGGACTTAAATCACGGTACCATGGGAGTCAGGAGCCCCCCGGATTTCGGTCCGGGCCTGACTTGTTGAGGTAGGCCCCCTTGTGGGAGCGTCATGGTGGCTGTGGTTTAAACCCAAATCGCGGGAAAGGGTCTAACCCATTGTAGAGTTGCAAATAAGTACTGGGTGCTGTGACCCTAAGAACAGTAAAAAGTTTAAGGGCGGCCTCGACTCATACCAAGGGTGGAACTTGTGCCTCCAACACAGTTCCGAATTGGTATCAAAGGATTGACGGAGAGCGATGGCAAGGCGTATCCTTGCTCCCTATGGATGTATGGGCATACCGTAAACATAAGGTCTACATGACAGGTGGTTTACGTTAAAAATCATGAGACGTTCTATGCCTGATAGCGGAGTTTGGCTCGACCCGGCTATTGAAGAGTCTGCAGAAGCCGATATTCTTCTTCTTTTTCTTGGTGATTGCCTGCTCCATCAAAGGTTTAGTGCGGGTGGCACATCAATTGCGGCATTTCGGTCAATTTCTTGTAATCGATGCTACTCATCTTTAGCACTTTAGTACACCACCGAAGAAGTGCCTTGTGCAACAAATTACTTTGGTTGACTGCTGGTTGCTTGCTATTTGACTCCTATTTTGACGTCAAAAACATCAAAATAGTATTAGGGTTACACATAGGGCATAGCTCGTAGGTTTCCTCGGTGAGCACGTAAGAACATTTGTTGATTGCTTCGTCTAGTTCTTCTATCTCAGGAGTTGGTGAATTTAGCCTTGATGCGGATTGTCAAAATTCGGCACGTGCCGAAAACTCAAGGTTTCTCAGCTTAGTCTTCTGTGTAAAAAAGCCGCACTCAAACAGACGCTGCTTCTGTTCTCTATAGCAGTTTTCAATCCTCTTGTTGACCGGTTCTTTGCACTGAACTTTCTGGCAGTGTGAAGCTGTCGCTTGTTGTTAGAATATTCCATGTTCAGATGCGTATGGCGTTGTCCTTTTTCCGTTTTACAGACTCGTCAATACTGAATCCGTAGTTTACTAAGTCTCCCGGTTGCTTTGGAGCAGTAGAATTTTTGTGTGGCCAGGTCAAGGGTTAGAGATTTTCTTCTATCTCACTAGCAAAAGTGACCGGAAACTGTTTCGCCGTTAACCTATAAGGTTTCCATTTCATTTTGACACTTTGACTAGTCTCGAAAATGCGTTATCAAACTTTGTTCTGGATACGTTGAAATAGCTCATATAAGACGTCTGTTATGGAAGCTGTTGACACCACCGTTGATTCCTATTTTCACCTGCTGTCAACCCGGTTTGGCACAACTAGTACCCGGTGGCTACCACCAAAGTCGAGTTCTATCTGGAATTCCATTTCTTTTTGTTGCAGCCATGAAAGTCAAGAAGTTTTCACACACTTCCAAAGCCGTAGTCAGTTGGTCAAACTGACAGGCGAAACACGTAAGGATACGTTCTCGCAGTAGTAGAATCGTCCGACAATCGCATAGTTTCGCAATCACTGAAGGGGAGCGGAAAAATCCGATGAATTTATCCGTTTATTTCCAGAATACTATAAAATAGAACCGATTTTCCAAGTTGGAAGGCCATGAAGGTAGACTCCCGTGTTCCCAAGTATTGGTCTACCGGCTAATGGCAAGTGTGTCCTCAAGGAGATACGAGTCGTTTTCAACATCATATCTGCAGGCTTACAAACTTAAAAACGATGAAAAGAAATTGCGTTTATGTATAGAAAGCCAGATAGGCAGAATCTTTGCGGAATGGTCCTGGCAGTGGCAGCACTCCAAAGAGACTAATAAAGACATTCCCGCTGCAAAACTTAGAATGTCCTAACCATTACCACTAAAAAAATAACACTTAAACCTTTATTTTAACTTTCTTCCCATATTTTCAGGTTAGGACTTACAAGTTTGAGTAAAGTTTGGATCGGTGCCTGGTGGATTGGCTTTATTTTTGCCGCACTAGCATGTGTCCTACTATCAATTCCTATCTTCGGTTATCCAAAATCTCTTCCCGGATCAGAAGAAATGCGACAGGAACGAATATCCGAAGCATACAACGGACAGTCGGAAGTCACCACACAAACGTTCACTAAACTCAAAGAACTCCCAAAAGCCCTACTGTCCCTCCTCAGGAATCCGACGTTTTTCTTTCTCAATTTAGCCGGAGCCTCCGAGGGACTTATAATCGCTGGATTCTCTGCTTTTTTACCAAAACAAATTGAAAACCAATTTAGCATTTCACCCGTTTGGTCAGCGCTACTTATGGGCTTGATTACTGTTCCAGCAGGAGGAGGTGGAACATTCCTCGGAGGCTATCTAGTCAAAAAGTTCAACTTGGCTTGTTCGGGAATTATAAGAATGTGTCTGATAGTTACCGCTATAGCTACATTCTTTACAATGTGCTTCCTATTGACCTGTCCAAATTTGAGCTTTGCTGGAGTGACAACAGTTTATAATGCTGTGGATACAAATCTAAGAAGCTCTGGAATTCATTTAGAGGCAGGTTGTAATAGTGACTGCCACTGCAGTCAGTTGAATTACGATCCGATTTGTGGTGTAGATGGAGTTATGTACTTCAGTCCGTGCCATGCTGGATGTCAGCAGGAGAGAGTTCTTGGAGATTCAAAAGTCTATCTTGACTGTGATTGCATTAAGGGACCAGAGAACGCGACCTACGAAGCCATAAATACTATGTGTGAATCGAGTTGTACACGGCTTCCATACTTTGTGGCTTTTTGCTTTGTCTTGATGCTGTTTACGTTTTTGGCTACCATGCCCGCTTTGGCGGCGACTTTAAGGTAAGACAAACAATACTGGTTTCAAATGGTCTTCTACTTGAGTCACTACTTTCAGATGTGTCCATGATGATCAACGTTCGTTCGCTCTTGGAATTCAATGGATTAAAGTCCGGCTTTTAGGAACCATTCCAGCTCCGATGATTTTTGGCGTACTCATCGATGAAACCTGCATGCTGTGGCAAGAATCATGTGACGAACAAGGAGCATGTCTTGTTTACGACAACAAATTCATGAGCAGGTGAGTCAACAGTCAACAGGTGATGACAATTGGTATTCCATTCACCTCTACTACAACAGGTACATGTGGATTTTAGCGCTCTCGGGAAAAATTGCCTCAGTGGTGTTCTTCTTTGGCGCATGGTGGTTCTACATTCCTCCGAAGCACGTGAACGACAACACCGACCGTGACGGCGACGTGGTGGTTGATGGTGATGCTGTTAACAGTGACAACAACAGTCACCAGAAGAATGAAGAAGAGGGGGAACAACAACAGCAGTCACAACAACAGCAACAAGTGGAAACGTTCATTGAGGGTGGTTCTATGAATGAAAATGGACTGAGACCTGCGCAGAAATGTACCAACAGTAGCGGTCGTTATTAAGTAACAGATAAACGTAAACTAAAAATAAAAGTGCAATGATACTGCCATTTATTTGAACAGACTAATAAAAAAAAAAAAAACAACAAAACCAAATAGACTTAGAAAGTAAGTTTTATCCGAGTACTGAAGTTAGAGTAGGGAGAAATATAAGAAAAAGAAGAATTAATGTAGCTGTTACTGTAACTTTTATTTATTGTTTTCTATTCGACGGTATTTTTGCTGTTTCTAGGCTAAGATACGAGTACATTTTCTATAACAAAATCATAAATCTTTTTATACTAACAAAAGGCACTAAATAACTTTTAAGAACTATTTATTCGTTTAAATATAAGAAAATGGCGTCGTTGTACTTTTGCATATAATCTTCTAGAGTAAGTAGGACAGTACGTAGATACATAACGTCGTAATAATTTTATAATATAAATTTTAATTGTAAGAATCAGTGTTCAATTTGATAAAATTTTATAAAGATCAATTGAAATAAATATGAATGTTAAAAAAAGATAAGAGGACTTTAAAAAGGGATTGTCTCCAAATATGTAGGATTGGTTTCCGGAGTCTCTAAAGATAATCGGCCCTAGGTGTTGCAAAAATTAAAAATCTATCTAAACGAGATAAAATTAACCGGGTATTGGGAAAATCAGAGAATTTTCTCGTCGTTCTTAAGGCTCAGCCTGGGCTTTTTATTAACCGGGCATGGCTCCCTTAATGCATTCTTGCATAAAAGAGGGCTTAGTGGGGCGGCAAGCTGTTCATGTGGAGCCACCCATGAGGATTGGCTTCATGTTCTCTGTGAGTGGCCAAATTATTCTGACGTTAGGGACTTGCATGCTATGGGCATCATCTACAACGGTGATGCCTACGACGTCAGCGGAATTCTCACTGACACTGTACGGTTCGAAAGAACCCGTAGTTTTGCAAGAGATGTATTTCTTAGAAGACGCAATAGGCAGTTAGCGGGAGAGTTCTTTTAAAGTTAGGGAAGCCTTAAGTGGCAAAGACCGCCAGTCCTGGGCAGTGAGGTGCCCAACTGGAAGTAACCTCAAGGTTACGAAGTTCGACCGAAAGCTATATTCTGGTACCACGGGAGGTCAGGAGCCCCCGGAACTACGGTTCCGGCCTGACCTAGGAGTTGGCCCCCTTGTGGGAGTATCGTGGTGGCTGTAGGTTTGTACCCAAAATCGCGGGGAGAACGGAAGTAATGGTGCTTTGACATGTCATGGCTTAGCATATGTGTAGTCTACTACGACCTGTGCTAAACCATGGGATTGATATGGAACCAATTGGTCTGCTCGATGTGGAGTTGCACTGCAACCGGGTGCCATGACCCACAGAATGGCTGAGGTATTAGATAGGCCTCGACCCTTCACCAAAGGGGAAGTTCGTGCCTTATACACGACTTCGAATCTGGTACTGGCAGTGGTACTTATACCACCCGAAGGGGGCTGATCAGCGCATTGTTTTGATATCTCGTGCGAAGACGCACCGTAAGCTTGAGCCCTCACGGCAGGTACCTACGTTAAATACTAGTGACATCTGTAGCTGCTTAAGGGCCCCCACCCAATTATCAACGCTTCGCCCATCAATGACATTATCTAATAGAAAGCGGGGGCAAAGCATATTGCTGGTCTGATCGTAAACATCTTCAGATAACGCCTCTGAATGGTTGCTACGATTTGACCAGTTACAAGTTGCCGGTCATAGGTCTTATTGGCGGCAAAACCACCGGTAGTTCCTACCAGGACTTAAATCACGGCACCATGGGAGTCAGGAGCCCCCCGGATTTCGGTCCGGGCCTGACTTGTTGGTGGCTGTGGTTTAAAACCAAATCGGGGGAAGGGTTTTCCTTTTGGTTTGACCCATTGTAGAGTAGCAAATAAGTACTGGGTATTGTGACCCTAAGAGCAGTAAGAGGTTTTAGATCGGCCTCGACTCATACCAAGGGTGGAACTTGTGCCTCCAACACAGTTCCCAATTGGTAGCAAAGGATTGACGGAGAGCGATGGCAAGGCGTATCCTTGCTCCCAAGGATGTATGGGCATCCCGTAAGCATAAGTCTACATGACATGTGGTTTACGTCAAAACCCAGAGTCTAATGTAGCTGCTTAAATAATTAATCATCTTACTGTCCAAACTTGGGTAGAAACCCAATATAAGAACCTTTGCGAACTAAAATGCTATTTACTAATAACGTGTTAACGAGTCTGCCTTGGCTCTTCAAGGAATAGATTTTATATAGCGAACTATACTAGCGAACGCACTGGTGAGAGCCCGCTGAGTTCTTTCAATTATCTGAATATCATCGGCGTAGGCTACTGGTTGCATAGACGTTTGAAAGATTTTGCCTCCAGTGTCCATTTGTGAGTGATGCACAATTGACGCACAAATGATGTTAAAGAAGTCACATGACAGCGCGTCACCTTATTTAAAATTTTTTTGGACGTCAAAGGTCTGGCTTTAGGTCTTTACAGACCTTAACGGAGCATACCCCATTATCATTTTCTACAGACGGACGAGTTTGACACGGATGCCAAAATTAGACGTGGTCCTATGTAGCTCGGTTCTACAAATACTGTTATATGCGGCCTTAAAACCGATAAAAAGATGATGGGTATTGGTTTGGGCTTCTTAAGTTTTTTCTAGGATTTGCAGAAGTGTGGAAATTTGGCTTATTATGCGTTCTCTGGTCTACAATCACACTGATAGAGGCCAAGCAGGAGTTTGACGAAGGGTTTCAGACGTTAACACAATATGGCACATAAGATCTTGTGGAATTGGCAAATGATGCTGAAATTGGGTTCATCATGCGTATACTCTTCTGACCAGATCTGAAAAATTAATTGGTGTATATTCTCCACAATGTCACTTCAAGCAGCTTTGAATACCATGGCCTGTATCTCTCTGTATGTTGTCCTCCAAGGCTCAATCAATCACTGGAGATATATCCACATACAGGAGCGTTTTCGAGTACCGCCACAGAAAATATTCTATCGCAAGATCATGGTGGCCAATTTAGAGATCGCAGTCTTGAAATCACTCTCTCACCAAACTTTGATTTCAAAATATCGATGGTATTTTCGCAATGTGACTAGCCAATTCTGTTAGAACCTGATATCGTCCACATCGATATAACGTAAATTTGGAAGCATCATCATTGAATGCAACGTGAGTTCCTGCCTTTTTTTAAAGAAATAAGGCCCGATAATGCCCCACCATACAGTAGATTTTTGTGGATGTGATTGTGTCTTGCAGAGTGTTCCCACTCCAAATATAGCAATTTCGCTTATTGACGTTTCCGTTGAACTAAGAGTCCCTCCCATCGCTGAACACAAGGTCGTTCGTTTTGGGTCCATTCAGCTAAGGTCTGTATATCATGATCGAACGGCTTTAATTCTTTTAAGGGATTAAGCCAATATCCTTTCACAAAATGTTTTAAGTGCGATCGTGTAGTTTTTAAGAAAATGGGTCTCGCTTGCACTGAAAGAAAAATGTGAGATCACTGTCACTATACGAGCACATAACAGTTTTTTTCACATTGTTTTCTATTTACTGAATAAAAGAAGATCAATTCCCGTCATCTTCTGTACGACAGCTTCCACAAAAAATGTCAACAATGACTTAAAACTATAAAGATTCAAAACCAGACCTTCAACAGACTTCTCAAAATGGCATTTCTGTTCATTAATACCATCCCTGGCCAATTGCGGTTTTCCACCAAATTACGTCACGCTTTGTAAGTCACGAATTCGCCTTTTCCAAGAACGCATGACTACTCTGCGCATTGCACCCCGTGTTTATCAATTGAAATTGATTGTCATAACAAAACAAATGTTTTCTTGTTTCGTCATCATCACAGATGATTTTTGTTTTCATTTACAAAATGGTTCTTCGCTGCAAACGCCATCAAGGTCTTCTGACGTTTTGTTTTGGTTTCACTTTTCACTGTCATTTCCGGTGTTTTTATTGATAAATTTGAAATGAGGAAACAGCGGCCATCTCGTTTTGAATTGAGAGCCGTTTTGTTTGGAAGCTGTTTTTTATTTTATGATTCACTAGGCGAGAAGAGAAAGAGAAAGTAAATCTCGATACGCCAATAAAGGCTGTCAAAAGGAGGGTTTGTGGAATCTGAGTCCTCGGATAGCGAGGGTGGAAGAAATGAAACCATCAATCAGTTTTAGCCATTGCTAACTGCTTTGTATTGCACTAGAGGATGAGGGTTGCTGTCACTCCTTTTGTTGATGGTTTTAAGCGCGGAAATATTGATCGGATAAAATGGGTAGGGAAGGTGCTAGCTCTGGTTGAAACGGTCCAAAACTATTGAATTGAACGTTCTGACATGTAATTTATAATCCATTGAATTTTCGAAAGAAAGATGCTATACTCTGTCAAATTCTTGCTGTCGCCAGATTGATGAACGCTGTGGTTCCACTGCTACCAAATCACCAGCGGACCTGTTGCTACGAGGGCGGGTCAATAAGTCCGTGAATTTCTGACCTCTTTACTGAAACAGCAACACTGCTCCTGTCAACAGGCATCTGTCAGTTGACTCCTGTCAAAATTTAAACTTGCTGCGTCAGTTAGTTTGTGTTTGACAGCTATTTTTATCAGACTACTCACTAATTTGAGGAGAAAATGGAAAAAAGTGAATTTCGTGTGCTTATTAAGCATTATTTCTTGCGAAAAAAAACCATTACCGAGACCAAGGCTAAGCTTGATAAATACTATGGGGACTCTGCACCATCGATTTCAATGGTAAAAAAGTGGTTTACTGAATTTCGTTGTGGCTGTACAAGCACTGAAGATGCCGAACGTCCTGGACGCCCAGTTGAGGTCTCTACACCCGAAACAATCGAAAAAATTCACGATATGGTGTTGGCCGACCGAAGATTGAAAGTGCGAGAGATTGTGGAAGCCGTAGGGATCTCGCATGGCTCAGTGGTTTCAATTTTGAATGATCACTTGGGCATGAGAAAGCTTTCCGCAAGATGGGTGCCGCGTTTGCTCACAGTCGACCACAAACGCAATCGTGTAACAACTTCACAGGAAGGTTTGGCGTTGTTTAATCGCAATATGGAGGAGTTTTTGCGCCGTTTTGTAACCGTGGACGAAACATGGATCCATCACAACACACCAGAGAACAAACAACAGTCAAAACAGTGGGTTTCTAAGGGTGAATCGGCGCCAAAGAAGGCCAAGGTGGGTTTGTCAGCCAATAAAGTTATGGCGACTGTTTTTTGGGATGCACGCGGGATAATCCACATTGACTACCTTCAAAAGGGAAGAACAATCAATGGGGAATATTATGCCAACTTATTGGACCGATTCAATGACGATTTGAAAAAAAAACGACCTCATTTGGATAAGAAAAAAGTTCTTTTCCACCAAGACAATGCAAGGGTGCACACATGTGCAGTTGCCATGGCAAAAATCCATGAATTGGGCTATGAATTGCTCCCTCATCCACCCTATTCTCCAGATTTGGCTCCGAGCGACTACTTCTTGTTCCCAAACCTGAAGAAATGGCTTGGTGGAAAAAGATTTGACTCCAATGATGAAGTCATCTCGTCATTTTGAGGACCTCGACAAATCATTTTTTTTGGAAGGGATGAAAAAATTGGAGAAGCGGTGGACAAAGTGTATAGAGCTCAAGGGAGACTACGTTGAAAAATAAAATTACTTTTTTATCAAAAAATCTGTGTTTTAATCCAAAAGTCACGGACTTATTGACCCGCCCTCGTACCAGAACCGTACTGTCGGCCTCGTATTTTGAGATATTTCATGAGATGAAATTTCAGGGACGGGCTGGACATACCATATGCTTCTTTCTATATACTCGGAAAGAGTCCTAAAGAGCAGGGTTGATGGAAAAGCTGACGCAGTAGTTTTACCAGAGTGCAAAGGCACTCTTCAGAAGAGGGAAGACATATCATCTGTTAAAGCGGCTTTAACACGGGTGTGAACGTGAATTCATCCTATTGAAGATTCGACGCACTCAAGCGTAGGCGGAGACAGCACAATCTGGAAGTGTTGAGCTGGCCGCAAAGTGTGGAACAGTTAGATTAGCCTTGTCCAAAGAGCTGATAGCTGCAATGTCTTTTGGGACAATGTACGATAGTATTTTTCGCTCAATTTCTGGTCGTACATATGTATATGAATTTCACACGCTTTAGACGTTGCAGTTATTCCTAGCTCGTTGGAACTTTTTTCGGTTTTCCTCTCTGGTCTTGTGACACTGCAAAAATAGTTCTCTAAACCTGACTAGGTCCACTTCTACACAAATAAGCAAAGTTGGGCTCCACGAAAACGCAATTCGTTTCTTAAACACCAACGGTTTTACGTTGCCCAATCCTTGTGAACTTGTTTTGAAAATTCCAAAGAATAAGCGATGAATGTGAACAGGGAAAATTATGAACGCATGATCGTAGATTATTTCTTACCTAATTTGGAAGAACATTAATCTTACTCGTCGCACACGTGGTTTCAACAAGATGGGATTGCATAGCACACAGGGTTTGCTGTATGGACATTGTCCACGAAAGTTGATTAGCCGCTTTGAAGACGTCTTCCCTTGAATTTTTCTCTATAGGCGTATATTAAAAATAAATTTTATGCTCATAACCCACGGTCTGTCACAGAGCTGAAAGAAAATATCCATATCTGTGCTAGAACGTTAAATTTTCTTTTTTTTTTATAAAATAAAGTGGTACGTGTGCTTGACGTGTGAGAATTTTAGGGTTCGTTACAAGTACCGTTATTTTTTTCTAGGAATTATTTGCCATGTTGCCGGCAGTTCAAATTCGAACCCTCTTCCTTTACGACTTTAAAATGGGACATAATGCGTCATTGGCAATGGAAAACATTAACGACCCATTGGAGGATGTAGCGGTAAACGAACGCACTATAACGTTGGTTTGGAAACTTCCGTTCTGAGGATTTCAGCCTCGAAAATGAACCACGTGGAAAGCCGGAAACGTTAGTTGACGACGATGTTTTAAGAGGAACGGTGGATGCGAACCAAGCGAAATCGGTGCGGCAGATTTCACACAGCATGGGAGTATCCCATGTCACGACAATAAGTCAATAACTTTCTCTCATAGGAAACGTAAAAAAACTTGATAAGTGAGTACCCCATGAACTGAACGAATCCCAAAAACTACATTAAGAAACCAAACTTAAGCGTTTTTGCACCGGATAGTCACCTGTGATGAAAAGTGGATACTGTATGATAATCGTAAAAGATCTGGGCAGTGGTTGGATGCAGATGAAAAACTACAAAACACCCCCAAGCCCGATCTTCATCCCAAAAAGGTTATGGTGACAATTTGGTGGACATCGAAAGGACCAATCCACTTTTCATTTCTTCAACCAGGAAAAACGATAAACGAAATATTGTGAGAAAATTGACATATTGCGTGTCAAATTGGCTGAAAAGCAATCTGCGTTGGTCAATAGGTACGGTCCGATCCTTTTGCATGACAATGCTAGACCCCCCATACCTTACAAGTAACGGTGATAAAACTGTTGCAATTGGGATTTGAAACTCTTCCACATCCACCGTACTCTTCTGATATTTCCTCAGCGGATTACCATCTTTTCCACAATCTGGATTCATTTTGCCGGTAGAAGGTCTTCCGGAACCGAGCAGAGGTCATAAAAGCCTTCAAAGATTTCATTGCCTCAAAAAGTCAGCACTTCTACGAAAAAGGAATGTTTGACCAACCCAATAAATCAATCAATTAAAACCAGGTCATTTCCGGAGTCAATAGAAAGAGTCAATAGTTATCCCCTGTGAAAAAAATCAAAGGAACAACATCATGAGAACTTTCGGCCAATAAACGCATTACGAGTATTTGAAAAAGTTATAGAAAAAATAGTCCAATTCAACTAGAGGAATACTTCGAAAGAAATATGATAATCTGTTTCTCGAAAGCCAATCAGGGTTCCGAAAAAATCACTCGTGTGAGACTGCTTTAAACAGCATTCTTATCTCTTAAAAAAAACTTTGTAATTGCAGTCTTTTAAGATTTTAGAAGAGCATCTGAAACGATTGATAGAAGCATTTTGCTATCTAAATATTTTTAAGAGGGAGATCTCAGCGAACAAGGATCAATTGTACCTTGTCGAACAGTATTGAGGCAACCCTTGGAGTACCTCAAGGTTCAATTCTTCGTGCCTTACTTTTTATTAGGTTTATTTAAATTTTTGTCTAAAAATTACTCTATTATCGAAGCAAAGTATTTAATTGTGTAGCTTGCATTTATCAATGCTTTGAGCAACAATTTCACCATTGCCTCCAACTAAGTAGGCAGAGAAAACGAATTGCTCTAAAAAGCAACTAATGCAAAATTTCCTGTACTTGCTTTCTCAGTCTAATTTTAAGCGTTGTCGCTAAGTGTTAGTTTCGGTAATTGTTTTTTTTCCAAAACGTTATTAATTGTGATTACCATGCCCGGTTCTCGGCATCATATGGATATTGAAAACGCTGTAAGAGCGGTGAATGGAAACCTGGATCAGGAAGAATTAGAGTCACAACTGCGCTTGAGAGCCGGTATGTAAGAATAACTGAAAGTCGGGAGTGTAATGTAACCGCCCGGGCGTTACAAAATCAACTGTGGCAATCTACTGGCACTCAAGTAAGTGATCGACTCCACGAAAACAGAGTGCGCGCCATTCGACCGACCATTTGATATAATGAATGTAATTTTAAAACATTTAAAAGACTTATAGCTAATTACATTAGGCTTACGATATCACATACAGTGGCGAGCAAAAATGAATGCATATTTCAAGAAAATGAAATAAAAGACAATAATTTTATGTTTTTTCATTACGAACTTTATCAAATTATTTTTATTCTTGAATCTACAATTATAATTTACTATTCAATAAAAAAATAAGTTAAAATTACTTCAGAATAACTGTATAAAAATCAAAAAGTAGCAGAGACTCTCATTTATTCAATTTTGCACGTTCCTGTCAATTTTCTTGCTACTCCTGTTATTCTTGATCAAGCATTTTGTTCAGATTGACGATAAATATTTCGGGCTTTTGTTTTATTTATATTTTTTTGTTATATTGATATTTAAATTAATATATTTAACGAAAAAGTGTTTTGTAGTGAAAGAAAAAGTTAAAATGCGGAAAATTTTAACTGAAGTAGAAAATACAATAGGGCTCTCCTTCAAGACAGATCGCAAGAAGGGAGTTGGTCTGTCAATGGTAAAAAAAGAAGAAATCTGCTGTCAAAAATCCATTTTCCAGGCCGGCCAAGAATTTTAACTGATAGTGACGCGCGCTCGATGTAACGTTTTAGAAGGCGGAAAGAATGCAAAACACCAAAGGTAGCAACAAAATTGTTAAAGAAAAATGCCAGCTAGAAAGGCTTTCCAAAATATTCGTTCAGTAGCAGCTCTGTACAAAAAAAATGTAAAGGCAATGTAAAGGCAATGTAAAGGCGGAGGAAATTTAGGGAGAAAGAAAAGACAGGTACCGATGTACATTGTTTTTAAATGTTTGCAAGTTATAACGACCAGGAAACACAGAGGTCGGCAGGGCATTCCATAAGCGAGTTGTACGGCTTAGGAAAGAATCACGATATTTTAGAGTACGTCCGAAAATGTGCTTGAGGGTATACTGATGAGCATGCATAGCGAGACGGGTGTTGAAAGTTCGAATGGGCGGAATGCTACTGGCGATTTCAATGGAGCACTGGTGGTGGAAACAGCGATAAAACAAAGTGAGACAGGAGACATTACGTCGGTGTTCGAGGGTGTCAATTGATTGACTGATATTAGTATCACCTCTGAGTTTTATCGCACGGTTTTGAATCCTATCTAGCAGGTGCAGAGATGTTTTAGGAGCACCTGACCAGATGTGGGCATTGTACTCCAGTTTTGGGCGGATAAATGCCTTATATATTGTGGCCAGATCAGAGGGGGTAAAATATTTCTTACATCGCTTGAGAAAACCTAGACATTTCGCTGCATTTTTGGCGACATCGAATATGTGGTCATTCCATCGTAAATTGTTACACATACCGAGAATGGAAAGTTTATCGGTTTCGACGATGCAAGTGCCATTCATGGATAATGGCTGGGTGTTTCAATTTCGCTTTAATGACAGCAGACAGCATTGAGTTTTAGAAGCATTAAATTCCACCCGGTTGATCGTTCCCCAGTTGGTTATGCTGTTAATATCGGAATTTAGTGAGCTTAGCATACGCTGCCGTTCCCGTTCTACAGCCGAAGAGCAGGGGCGTGAGTCCGGGAACGAATATGAGAAGCAGAGAGTGCTGTCATCAGCAAAGGAATAAATTGGATTAAAAGTAGCAGACAAGAGATCGTTGATGAAAATTAAAAAGAGTGTCGGAGACAGAACGGCGCCCTGGGGCACACCAGCATTTATTTTCTGAATATCAGACTTGAAACCGTCCAAGACAACTTGAATTGAACGTTCCGAAAGGTAATTTCTAATCCATTGAAGAAGAGAGTCAACGATCCCAAGAGCACGCAAGACAAGAGAGCCTGATGCCAAACTCTGTCAAATGCCTTAGAAATATCAAGTGCAACTATATTGCTTTCGCCAGATTGATGTACGCTTTGGTGCCACTTTTCGGTGAGACATGCCATCAAATCACCAGTGGACCTGTTACTACGAAAACCATATTGCCGGTCATTGAGAAGTTTTCGTGTTTCGAGATATTTCATGAGCTGACGATTTATCAGCGTTTCCATGACCTTGGAAAGAAGGGACGTAAGTGCAATGGGTCTGTAGGAGGATAGAGAAGAAGATTCGCCTTTTTTAGGGACGGGCTGGACAAATGCTGTTTTCCATCTGCTCGGAAAGAGTCCTAAAGAGTAGGACTGATGAAAAAGCTTACGCAGTGGTTTTGCCAGCGTGGAAGAACACCTCTTCAGAAGAAGGGGAGATATACCATCTGGACCAGCGGATTTATGCATGTTGAGATCTTTGAGTACTCTTGCTACTACACGAGTGCGAAAGTGGATTAGTCCCATTGTAGATTCGATGCACTCAAGTGTAGGCGGGGACAAAGCACAATCTGGGAGTGTTGAGCTAGCCGCAAAGTGTGCAGCAAGCAGATTGGCCTTGTCCAAGGAGCTGACAGCTGGAATGTCATTGTAAATGAGCGTTGGGATGGAGGATGAGGCAGAATTTCTAATGTTTTCGACGAATGACCAACAATTTTTACTGCCTTTGGGACATTGCAGTATTTTTTGCCTCAGGTTTTGGTCATATTGGAATTTCACACGCTTAAGAAAGACGTTGCAGTCATTTCTGGCTCGTTTAAACTTTTTTCGGTTTTCCTCTGTCGGGTTGGTCTGGTAGGACCGAAAAGACAGTTGAAGAAACCATGAAGCATGACGGTGGAAGCTTAATGGTGTGGGGATGCTTCACTTTGCGGAACACGGGCCCACTAATGAGGACTTCGATCCTCATCCTATAATGAAAAAGGAACAGTACCTTAATATTTTGCGTACCAACTTGCAAGAATTCGTGGAGCACATTTATCCAATTGAAGAGATCATTTTTCAACAAGACGGTTACTCCAAACACAACGCACGGATTGCCCAAAACTGGCTTGGGGAGCAGGTGTTTCAGACTATTAAGTGGTCACAGGTCAGCCTGATAGAAAATCGATGGGCCATACTGAAAAAACGGCTGGCGTCAACAATAACCCACCAAAGACTTTGAATGACTTATGGGAGCGAGTACAAGAGCAGTGGCCAAATATTTCCCATGAACAAATTGAAACTTTGGTGGAAAGTAAGCCAAAAAGGCTGAGGAGTATTATAAAAGATGAGGGATTATAGGCCACATATTAAAAAGTGACAGAAAATGGTGCAAAAAAAAAAAAATCAAAGGAACGTGCAAAATTGAATAAATGCGAGTCTCTGTTACTTTTACATTTTTATACAGTTATCTCTTAAGTAGTTTTTATTTATTTTTTTATTGAATAGTGAATTTTTATTGTAGTTTTACGATTACAAATAATTTGATTAAGTTCATAATGAAACAAAAACAAGTAAGTTTCCAGCGTTTGTCAGAGATGGCGCCACCAGTGGATCCCGGGCAGAAATGTCAGACCCCATGTGTTTTATTTGTAGGTTTTGTATCTGTCAACAACTTTGCAGCGTTATATTTGAGCAGTTCTATCGGTGTCGTACATTTTATCGAGCAAAATCATGGCAGGTTTCCAGCCAAATAAACGTCATTTGCGGGAAGCGCTGCTTTTATTCTTTAATATGAAGAAAAGTGCGGCTGAGGCCTATCGTTTGCTTTCGGAAACTTATGGGGTAGAATGTATTGGTGAATCGACGTGCCGCGAGTGGTGCAAACGGTTCAAAAGTGGTGATTTTGGAGTTGAAGACAAAGATCGCTCCGGAAAGCCGAAAAATTTTGAAGACGAGGAATTGGACGCTTTACTGCAACAAGCCGTTTCCCTGCGCCTAAAAGCACTGGGATTCATTCAAAAGGTTGGAAACTGGGTGCCGTACGAATTGAAGCCAAGAGACGTCGAACGGCGATTTTGCATGTCCGAAATGTTACTGCAGCGGTATAAAAATAAATCATTTTTGCATCGTATTGTCACTGGTGATGAGAAATGGATTTATTATGATAATCCTAAATGCAGAAAATCGTATACAATGGCCGGCGAGCTCGCCCAATCGACGCCGAAACGAAATATTCACGTGAATAAGGTCATGCTCTGCATATGGTGGGATCAAAAGGGTGTCGTATACTACGAACTGCTTCCGAGTGGTGAAACCATCAAAGGACCATTATATCGAACCCAACTAGTTCGTTTGAAGCAACATTAAAAGAAAAACGGCCAGAATATGAGACCAGGCATGAGTCCGTCATTTTTCATCACGACAATGCTCGGCCACATGTTGCGGTTTCGGTGAAAAACTATTTGGAGAATAGTGGATGGGAAATTCTGGCTCACCCGTCTTACAGTCCAGACTTGACACCATCTGACTACCACTTGTTTCGTTCGATGCAGAACGCTCTTACGGGAATACGTTTCAGCTCAGTAGAGGAAATCAAAAATTGGCTCGATACATTCTTGGACTCGAAAGACGAGAAATTTTTTTGGTCCGGAATTCATAAATTGCCAGAAAGATGGGGGAAAGTTGTAGCTTCCGATGGACGATACTTTGAAAAAAGCATTGTAACTACGAGGGCGGGTCAATAAGTTCTGACCTCTTTACTGAAACAGCAACACTGCTCCTGTCAACAGGCATCTGTCAATTGACTCCTGTCAAAATTTAAACTTGCTGCGTCAGTTAGTTTGTGTTTGACAGCTATTTTTATCAGACTACTCACTAATTTGAGGAGAAAATGGAAAAAAGTGAATTTCGTGTGCTTATTGAGCATTATTTCTTGCGAAAAAAAACCATTACCGAGACCAAGGCTAAGCTTGATAAATACTATGGGGACTCTGCACCATCGATTTCAATGGTAAAAAAATTGGTTTACTGAATTTCGTTGTGGCCGTACAAGCACTGAAGATGCCGAACGTCCTGGACGCCCAGTTGAGGTCTCTACACCCGAAACAATCGAAAAAATTCACGATATGGTGTTGGCCGACCGAAGATTGAAAGTGCGAGAGATTGTGGCAGCCGTAGGGATCTCGCATGGCTCAGTGGTTTCAATTTTGAATGATCACTTGGGCATGAGAAAGCTTTCCGCAAGATGGGTGCCGCGTTTGCTCACAGTCGACCACAAACGCAATCGTGTAACAACTTCACAGGAAAGTTTGGCGTTGTTTAATCGCAATATGGAGGAGTTTTTGCGCCGTTTTGTAACCGTGGACGAAACATGGATCCATCACAACACACCAGAGAACAAACAACAGTCAAAACAGTGGGTTTCTAAGGGTGAATCGGCGCCAAAGAAGGCCAAGGTGGGTTTGTCAGCCAATAAAGTTATGGCGACTGTTTTTTGGGATGCACGCGGGATAATCCACATTGACTACCTTCAAAAGGGAAGAACAATCAATGGGGAATATTATGCCAACTTATTGGACCGATTCAATGACGATTTGAAAAAAAAACGACCTCATTTGGCCAAGAAAAAAGTTCTTTTCCACCAAGACAATGCAAGGGTGCACACATGTGCAGTTGCCATGGCAAAAATCCATGAATTGGGCTATGAATTGCTCCCTCATCCACCCTATTCTCCAGATTTGGCTCCGAGCGACTACTTCTTGTTCCCAAACCTGAAGAAATGGCTTGGTGGAAAAAGATTTGACTCCAATGATGAAGTCATCTCGCAAACAAAGGCCTATTTTGAGGACCTCGACAAATCATTTTTTTTGGAAGGGATAAAAAAATTGGAGAAGCGTTGGACAAAGTGTATAGAGCTCAAGGCAGACTACGTTGAAAAATAAAATTATTTTTTTATCAAAAAATCTGTGTTTTAATCCAAAAGTCACGAACTTATTGACCCGCCCTCGTATGTTGTCATAATAAAACTTGAAATTTTGGAAAAAAAAAACCTGTAGGCCCAATACAATTATTGTCTTTTATTTCATTTTCTTGAATCATGTATTCATTTTTACTCGCCACTGTACATAACTTAACTTTCATTATATACGTTGATATACGTTGATTAGGTTAAGTTTAAATATGTATTTTATACTGTAAATGGAATTTAATGGCATTATTTGCTAAATAAATAAATATGAAGAAAGGGAAATTATATTTTCAGCATTACTTGAAATCTAAGTAGAAAAAGTACTGTACACACCAATAAACAAATGAGTGAATGAGTCCTACTCCTCTGCTGTCAGTCTACTCGTATTCATGTCAAAGAACTGTTAAAAATGATAGCACGGTTATTAAAACATCTGTCAGTACTTACATTTAAATATTCACAATTTCGAATAAAATTCTAGGGACGAAAATGGCGAAGTAACCATAAAAATGGGCAACAACACTAAGAAATTGCCTTTAAATTTCTGCTCTCTATTTCCTCTCACTATTCACAGCTTTAAAAGCGACAAACACGGAAATTTGTATTCCAATCTGGGCCATATCTGTTGTATCATAGTTAAATTTCCACCACGTTCCGAGAAACTGATTTTCACCGCAACACAGCTGACTGGGAGTTGGGGACTGGGGCTGCTTCACTTGCTTTGTCCAAATTGATTTCGCCGCAAAACACATGTTCACTGCACACAATTCAAACACCGTTTATCTCTTTTTCACTCTTGTCGCACCGAACCAAAAACACACACACAAGCACTTTATCTACATCTCCCTCGAACATTCCAATTGGAATTTACTCTTTTACTCTCTTATAACGATTTTTCATCTCTCTCCTTCCAACACATCTACCGTCAGCTTCGTTTGCCTATCAAATTAGTTTTTCCCTCAGTCGAACGGTGAATTTTCAATCAAACGGTATGGGACGCGGAAAATCACAAGTCTAATTGGATCATAAATAGAAAAATCATTTTTCACTCAATTTTTCCTTTTCCACTCACTTTCCGGTCGTTCAACTGTGCAAATAAGGAAAGGAAACACGAAAAACCAAATTTTGAAAAGAAAACACCGAAAGCCAAGTGCTGCCCGTTTGCCGAAAAATGGAATTGACTTGCCTCTAGAACTTGTTTGTGGTTCTTTCCGTCTACTGTGGTTCTGGTTCACCTGTTTTCCCATCAGCTTCTCTGCATGTGTGTGTGTGTGTGGGTAAATTCCAACAAGAATTTGGTGCAGACAAAGAGGAAAAATTAACAAAGCCAACAACAAAAAGCAGTGCGTGCGTGTGGTCTGTAAATGATGCATTTGGCAAATCGTGGTCGCTGCATGCGGTCGTAGACGTAGTCGGAGCCGAAGTCGTAGTCGTATAGCCGTGCTTATCTGCTTTGTGTCTGTTGTCCTGCAAGGGCTCCAGCTAACACGTTCGTTTGTTTGAATTACATAAAGGACGTCGGGAAACAGAAGAGAAAACGAACTTATGCAGCAGCAAAAAGCACTTGACAAGTCGATTTGTTGTCAAAAAGTTTGAAAAGCAAAAGAAAATCACGAAAAGGGATGTGAAATCGAGTGTGAAACGCGTGTGAAAAGAAGCGAAAAGGGTGCAAAATATATAAATTCAATTATTCTCCAATTTTCTTGCCTGCGAAATCTCATTTTTTTGTTGTTGATTTCTCCCCCGTGAATTACCGAATAGGAAAAGAAACAAAACAGATTCTCTGGCTACCTTTTCCGTTGCTCGTTAGGGATTTATTTTTCATTTTCGGTTTTCGGTTTTCTTTTTCGTTTTTTTTTTACTTTCACCTCCCGCGCTGTTTGGTTGTGCTTTTATTATTCAATTATCTGCGATTTGATGTTGCATTTATTCGGTTAGCACCCCTCCCGCGTTAGAGTGATTTGCGAAATTAGTTTTTGAAAGAAATTTTTATGTAACGAGCAAGGCTACAAAGAGGATTAAAAACAACCAAGAGAATAATAAATAAAGAAAGAGATCTTTTGAGGTGAGTTTTTACTTTGCCATGATATGTAACATTTTTTTCCTTGCAATTTGGAAGCATTTTTTTGGTGGAACATGTTCGGAAACACGTTATTTCCACACTTTTTAGAAATCAGACCTTTGAAAAGAAGTGATTTTTTGTGGTCGGTGTTTTGTACTATTTGCCACGTTTACTGTTTTTTATATACGAGGTGGGTAAACGATATACGATATATGACATACAATACTTCGTCCAAGGTTTCTCCGGTTTGTAGATGCCCTCCAAATAATACGATTTCTCGACGCTCTCAAAATATGACCTCGTCATTCGACCCAAATCTCTTACCGCCGAGCCATTTCTTCACGTTTAGAAACAGGAAATAGTCGCAGGGGTTAAATCTGGAGAATACTATGCTGGAGCAATTCGCAACCTAATTCATGCAATTTTTCCATTGCGACTGCGGACTTGTGCGCCGGTGCGTTGTCTTGGTGGAAGAGAACTTTTTCCCTCGCCATATGCGGCCGTTTTTGTTTCAAACCAGTGGCTCTGTATAATAGGCGCCAGTGACCGTTTCACGCTTTTCAAGGTAATCGATGTGAATGACACCGCGCGCATTCCAAAAAACCACCGTCATGACCTTGTTGGCCGATAGACGCACCTTGGCCTTCTTCGGCTTCGATTCACCACAAGAAATCCACTGTATCCATTGCTCCTTGGTTTCTGATGTGTACTGATGAATCCATGTTTCGTCCACGGTTACGAATAAACTCGTTCGTAATTGAACAACGCCAAGCACTGGTTTGAACTTGCCAAACGATTGCGTTTGTTGTCAATTGGGAGAAAACGTGGCACCCATCTGGCGCAAGGTTTTTTCATATTAAAATATTTTTGCATAACTGAAATCACTGATCCATGTGATAGGCCTGTAGCCTCTTTAAGTTCGCGCACCTTCACTCGCCGATCCTCCAATACCATACCGTGGATTTTGTCGACCATTTCTGGTGTGCTGACCTCAATTGGGGGACCAGAACATTCGGCGTCACTTATGCTGGCACGATCGCACCAAAATTGAGTAAACCAGTGATGGACGGTTCCAATCGACGGAGAAGAGTTCACATAATACTTTTCAAGTTTTTGTTTGATTTGCGTGATAGCTTTTTTGCGCAAAAAATAGTGTTTATTGAGCACACGAAAATCACTTTTATCCATTTTTACGCTGTCACAACAAAACTATTTGACAGATCTGTCTGAAAATTTGGGTGAGTTCGTTTGAAAGATGCTTCTTGACAAGCAAAATGTTGGATTTGAGATCGCATCGCCGTCTGCTCTAAATTTCATTGATCCACCTCGTACTCGTTGCCCTTTTTTACATCTCAAATTTATTATTAGATGAAACTTCTGATGTTGCTGTCAGGCAGTGTATTTGACATTAGCGATTGAACCAAGAACAAGGATGTGATGACACTTCGAAAAGAGGATGCGGGAAAATTGTCGCGTGACGATAGTATCATATTAGATTAAACTAGGTATAACTAAAACCAAGGAGCGGGAGAAGTCAGACGCGAATCGTAAGTAGAGTAAACGATGTTTTTTAGGGACAGCTTGTTGAGGTGGAAGTCGAGGCTGTAAGTCTATAAGTTTCTGCCGATCAATGTAGGGAGGTAAGTTCGTGTCATCAATCCAGCGTAATCCTCGTAAGGCGATCGGTCAGTCTATTCGAGATGTCTGTCAAATTAATTTTATGTAAAAGACCTTGATGACATAAGGATCGGAGAATTCCTTAGACCAGCGTTTGGTAAAGCCAAAAGAGGAGTTGCCTTTTTTTACGATATTATCTACAGGGTGTTCCGGATAGTGTGTCGAAGGCTTATTTATTCAGTTTACGAATTTACAATCAAGGGACTCCGTAATATATAAATGGTGTTCCAAAACTCACGCATGATATGAATTTTCCGTCATATGTGGGGTAAAGTGTTGCCAACGAAAAAAAAAGAAGAGATATGGTGACAGCTGACAGTTCAGGTTTATTAAAAATAGATCGCTACCCGTAAGAGCAATGCGCTTTCATTCTTGAGCGATACGTTATAAACTATGAAGTTTGACAGCCACAGTTCCCAATTTTCGTACAAAATATAATCGGAATAGTGAAAATGCACGGTGACCGACTTAAGTAGTGATCTTAGACACTCTGGCCGTCCTTCAAGAATTAGTTCAACACAAAACATCAAAGCAGTTCGCGAGAGTGTTGCTTCGAGTCCAGGAACGTAAATTCGTCACCGTGGTCAAGAATTGACATTTCGAGAAACTCTCTACAGTATATTCCCAAGAACTGAGAGTTCGTTGAGTGAATTATGGAACAAGTGGATGGTGATTTTTCAAACAAGATCATCTTCAGCGATCAGACACATTTTCATCTTAATGACTTTGTTAGTTGTCGAAATTATGGAATTTCGAGTTCAGAATATCAACGACTGATTGGAGAGAAACAAATGCATCCACAACGTGTCACTGTTTGATGCAAATTTGGGCTGGAGGCATGATCAGACTATTCTTCTTTGAGAATGGGGTCGGTCAGGCAATAACGATTAATAGTACTGGCTATGGCGACATGATAATCCAGGTTTTTGTGCCTAAATTGCATGATATGGACGTGGACGACATGTGGTTTCAAAAAAACGGTGTAACTTGCGATTCAGCCCAAAAAACAATTCAATTACTGCATAAGTTATATTCTGTTCGCGTAATTTCGTGTTTTGGTGATCAGAATTATCCTCCCAGATCATGCGATTTAACGTCGTTGAACTTTTTTTTTGAGGTTTTTTTTAAAGTCTAAGGTTTATGCCAACAAGCAGAGAGTCGGTAGATCATAAAAAAAATTAAGAATAGAGACGGACCTAGATGGCTGCCTTCTGGAACACCAGAAGAAACAATGATTTCTTTCGAAAAATAATCTCCGATTAGACTAAATTGCTTTCCGCTTGTAGACAAGTTTCAGCAATGACCATAAAAACCATATGACTCTAGCTTTTCTAAAAGAATTGTCAGCTTTGCTCTACTAAATGCTTTAACAAAGTCTGTGTGGTTCACATGGTCATATTTATGGCTTTCTAACGAATCATTACACAAGTTAGAAAATTCCACTAAATCAGAAACAATTGATCTACTCTTGTAAAAGCCATGTAGGCTTCTTGTTTGCTGTTTAAAATAAGTTTTTCTTTGGCAAGGCTATCTAAAAGTTTTGGAATGACACAAATTGGTCTATTGTTTGAAACAAGATGTCTGGAACCAGATATAAAGACTCGCAGCGATCTTCCACTCATCAAGAAAAAATCCATTAAAAATGGATTGATTAAATAAATTTGTTAACGAAGAACAAAGTAAGTCAGAACAGTGATTTAGAACAAAAGGAACATATCCTAGGATGTCTGGTTTTTTTTTATAGGCCTCAAATTACTTAAAGCTGTTTTAACTTCACTAACATCAAAGGAATAACACAAACAATCAGCAATTGATGGGAGGGAATAGCCATAAGTACTTTAAAGGGAGATTCCTTAACATAAATATAAGGGCATCCTCCCGGAGTAACAGACGTTTTAAGCAAAGTCTTACGCTACCCCTTTTAACTCCTATTGAAAATAACATCTTTCAATTTTATGCGTGTATGGTAACGAATGAGACACTGTTGAACCTGAATTTATGCGTACTTTAATTGTTTCGAAGTACATGTCGCCTTAAAATTAATGTGTCAAAAGTCATTAAAAATCAAAAGTGATTTTGTTTTTTTTTTTACACTTAAAACTTTGACTTTGTCATGAATTTTTCTCTGAAAAACATCATGATAACCCCCAATTTTTACAATTTTAAAACGTCTACCTAGTATTTACAAACAAAAAAAATGCCAGGTCATTTCATCTCAAGTCAGTAGTTTTTAAGATACGACCCAACTGATTCAAACTATAAAATTCAAAAATGCGGTATTATTCTACAACAAGCCTATAAAATTAACTACTTAACAGCTGCGTTGAAATTGTTTTCCCGTAAAAGAAGTTTATTATTGCGCAAAGTAAACCCATTTTTTTGTCTATAAGGTTCATTTTATGGCTCCCAAAAGGTGAAAAAGGTACGAGATCGGGTGGACAACATCCATTTTTTTCGATCAAAGAAAATGACAAGTCCTTTTTCTGGGAAAAAATTAAGCAGATCTCTTATGAAATAATGCAGATCTGTAGTTTTCAACCGAGATATTGACGTTTAATTCGGCACGGTCAACAAGCAAGTTTGGAATATATGAGACGATACCCTTATAGGCCTAAGCCAAATGGTAGCACATTTATTAGAATTGTCAAGAGACTCAAATCCAGCTTTAGAATTAGCCGTTCGCAGTTATGAAGACGTCTTATAAGCGCTTCCTATCTTTCAATTTAAATACTCGTAAAACAAAGTGTGTGTGAGATGTCATCGAAATTTTTTATTCGTTTGAAAGGCAATTCGATGCCATTATGTATGCAATATAACACCGTTTAAATGTCTGCCGTGGCGTGCATCCGAAATGTCCAATTTTCGATGGCATGGGTTATGTTGGCTTTGAAGGCCGCTGTGGTTTGTGGTTTACCCGCATAGACCTGCGACTTGAGAAACCTCACAAGAAAAAGGTTAACGGAGTCAAATCACACGATCTGGGGGGGCCAGTTTACATCACTTCCACGTGAGATGACCATGCTCTCGAATCAATCGTGCATAATTTTCAATGTGGCGTGAGCTGTGTGGAACGTAGCGCCGTCCTGTTGTAACCACATGTCGTTGGTGTCCATATCATCCAATACAGGCCAAAAGAAGTTGGCAATCATCGACCTATAGCGCTCGCCGTTGACGGTGATGGCCTGGCCAATGTCGTTCTCAAAGAAATATGGACCGATGACGCCGCCAGCCCAAAATCCACACCAAACATTGACTTTTTGGATCTCGTGTGGATTAGTATCGTCCCAAATTCGACAATTTTGTTTGTTGACGTACTCATTCATCCAGAAATGGGCCTCATTGCTCTGAAGATGATTTTTCGATGAAAATTAGGGTCAGTTAGTTCCAGAGCCCATTCAGCGAACACACGTCGTCGTCTATGGTCGTTTACCTTCAACTCCTGGGTCCGTTGAATTTTGTACGGGTGCAGGCCGAACCCAAGTTGTGGTCTGCGAAAGTCCGGGTTCTTGTGAGCGACGCGAAAGCGACTGCTTCGGATTCTCCCGCACACTTTCACGGACAGCGGCAATGTTTTCGGCAGATCTTGCGTTTCGTCGACGTACAGGTGTTGATTTATCGTTTACTGCATTACTCAAATTTACACTGCGAATAGTCCTCTCGGTAGGACGATTATGGCGACCGTAAAATGGGCGAAGCGCGTGGAACGTTGCGTGAACAGAAAACCCATTTTGATAAAACAATATTATCAAAACAGACTAAATAAATGACAGCCAACTTGACAGATGTAGCTTCAACAATATGGCCACCAGCAACTGTCAAAGTTCGGAAGCCCCTATTGGAAGACCCTGTATTACGTCAGAAACCATGCAAATACCAGTCTTAGACAAATATGCAAACATTTTAAAGTTAGCAGGACTTACACCTGGAGAATTATGGTATACATTCGGAAGGAGCTGCTACCAGGGGACGCAGAAAAGCGTGTAGAATTCTGAAATTACATTCTGGAAAGACATTTTGCGGAAGACAACTTTATTGGGGAGATTCTGTGGATGCATGGGCCCCTAAATCACGTGTCAAGCCAGAAATCTGCAGTGGTAGAGTCATAGTCGGTGCTGAGGGTTTGGAAAAACAGCTTCTGCAGACTGGTAAATACCGGGGATGAACCAAATTGTTTTGTTCTGTCAGGCCTGTGTAATAAGAGCTAAATTATTTTCCAGGCGAATAAAATTAAGGTACTCGTAGGTTAAAAATATCTAAAGCTCAGTATCGTTTGGTTGATAGAGATATAAATCGCACCAACTACTTATAAAGGCAGCAGTCTATTTAATATTGCTTACGAGATCTTGTCTGCTGTGTTTTGCAAACGCCTGAAACAATGAAAACGATTAGATTGACTCCTATCAATGGGGTTTCACATTACGGCAGATCCTAAAGCCAAAACTAAAGAAACCCAGTATTTCGTTTTCTGTTTTGCACTTTACTATGCATGAGCTAGGTCAGGTTAAACAGGGGTATGAGGGATATGCCATCACACAGACACCAGGCACCAAAACGGGCCCATCGCGATCCCTGTGGAACCAGTTGGATTTGTCTTCAAATGGCAAAAACTTGATCAATCGCTCTGGTGTAACACCCAATTTCCCTGCAAAAGCCAAGAAGGCTTCTTTTAATCTAGGTTTTCGAAAAAGTATTTTCCCAAAAATTTTTTCGACTACGCGATATTGCCTCGTATGTTAGTTATGTCTTCAACTGCTTGCAGGTCACCGCAGAATCTGCAAATAGCTGTATCTGACAATTTGAGTCTCTTTGCGTGTTGCCGCAGGAGGCAGTGGTCCTGTCTGGTTCCCTATTGCTGTCCTAAGCTTATCCGTTTTAATTTCATTAACTGCCTAGATCTTTTGCCGTCAAAAAGCGGCCAAAGACCCTTGGATACCCTGTGTCCTTCAAGACTTGACCACCTTAGGTTGGCAGTCTTTGTGATTTTTTCCTCGATAGGTGTCCCTCGCTATGCAAAGGGGGGTTTGCTGTTGGAAACCTCATTATTGTCGAGTAGCCCTTCTTTTCTTGCAATCTTTTCCGTTTGTTCATTTTCTTTAATACCGCAGTGTCCTGGTACCCAGTACAGTCTTACCCTATTCTGACCGCATAGTGTCTTGAGCACTGTGCGACAGCCCCTGACTGTATCGGAGTTGACGTTGGTTGATTTCATTTTTAGTGCTGTCCGGCTATCGATGTAGATAGCGATATCTCTTCGGGATAGCGATATCAACTGCATAAGCTCAGCCGCCCTGAGGACAGCCAGAACCTCTGATTGGAAGACATAGCTTGCGTCCGGTAATCTTATAGACACTCTTAGTTCTGGGTCTTCTGAGAAGCTACCAGAATCTGTTCCTTCCTCTGTTTATGAGCCAGCTGTGAAAATTGCAATTTCAATGCATGAGTGTTAATAGCCTGGTAATCTTTTACGCATGCCAAAGGCTTGTGATGACCGTAGAATCCTTTCTTTGGTTTCATCCTGGATGTGTTGAAGAGTTAAAATTTGGTTTATTGTAAGCTCTGCCTGACTGCGAAGTACTGGTCTTCATCCCCAATAAAGTCGTTTAATATGCTCATCATCGATTTTGAAGTAGCTACTGGCTTTTGTAAATGATTTGCTCTCTTGTTATATACGAGTACTCTTAATTCAGTTTTGATCGAACATTGTTCGTGATCTCGTGATCTTTCCTCTGTATTAGGAGGAGTTCGTGTTTTACGCTGTTCTGGGGGAGTAGTCCTTTTTGCAAAACTTGTGTTTCGCTTGTAATTTTTCATTGGAGCAGAGATTTCACGTGGCATTTCTGATAACCACTAAGCAAAGATGGCGCTGTTCTGTACTGCAATCCTTTCGACCTTTCTGTCACTCTTTTTGCACCTTCTGGTTGTTGATTCGTTGTAGAAGTCTGCGTAGGAATACATATGTACCTTGGCTGCAACAAATATATTTTCCACAAATGAAACATCTGCGACAGTGTTTCTGTTGGTCGTTCTCAGTGTTTTTTAAGACTTTAGCTTTCAGCTATCAAATTGAAAAGAGTTTCTACTTATGTGTTCTCCCAGAATTAAAATGATGACATATTGCCGTGTATCACCATTGGTGTAGGAAACCCTTTGTTCGTGACGTGTGAACCCAACCAGCAACGACTTTCAAGGTTACATGCGATGTAACCCATGCCACTCGTGCCCAACCCATGAAAGTCCAAGAGAACATTCCTGCATTCCAACCTATCTTCTATATGTAGATAAGTATAAATATGTCTGTATTCGTGGGTACGTTCCCACCATTGATGTGTCGAGCTCCTTATATTTCCATTTAATTACGCGTCTTCCGCTTCGTTTCACTTTAGGTTTAACTTAATCACTGCACTGTCAGTCAGTTAGTTAGAGTTGACAGCCCACGGGCTTTGCCATTGAGCCCTCTTTCAAACGATATAACCGGCTTTCATTCATTCACATGAAAATTATCATATTAAACGACTTATCGTTCTCACATACACACAGGGGGGGTATATGATACACCTTCACATAACGTGTCACAAGGTTAATGAGTTCACATGATAAACGCTTTCAAGTTCCCTTTTACTCTTTCATTGTGACATTTCTCGTGACCTAATAACTTTCTTGTACTTCTTTGACAGGTTTCCGTTGGTGCTGTCAGAATTCTCGTCATTTAAAGAAACAGAACTACGAGTACTCGTCCAATACAAACCCAATTTCGTGTTAATTAATATTCATGCATTTTTCGAATCCTTCCGTTTTGGTGGTACGAAAGTATACATTGATTTTTGTTACGGAAAATCTCCGCCCTCTACTCACGCCACACTACAGAAATGTCAATAAATCGATAAAGAAGCTCTTAGCAAGATTAATAAAGTGCCAGGAGACATTCATTGGTGTTTATTCATTCATTCAGTCCGCCCCTTCCACGATTTTATAAGTTGTGCTCTGCTTCCGTTCACTAGTTCCTTAGTTTTTCAGTGAAATTTCCCAGTTCGGGCAAGTTCTGACATTGCACACATAATTTATGACAGTTTTTGACATTTGACATTGGTTTTGTTTTGTGGTGTGTGTGTGTGTGTGTGTTTGTCAGTGAAAGTTATGAATAAAATGGCGATTTACGTAAACTAAGGCAATTCATAGAGGATAACGGTAAGGATTATGGTAGGGTAGTATGCGAATAGTAACTTCGCATTAGAATTAACTTGTGTTTGAGATAATTTTTGACAGATTAAATTAAAGCCGAAGGTGAGTGGGTTGGTTATATTGTTTAGTGACAGCCGAGGGTGTGTTCAATATTCACCAAGTGAGGGTGTGTTTATAAAAATTTGGTTTAGTAAGCCCGAGGGAGGCGCAACTGTTCGATCCAACTAATAAATCATGACAGTACGTTCAATGTGATATAGGCATCTACATAATTATGAGGAAACACGAATTTAGACTTAAATATTTTCGAATTCAATAATTGATTGGTATGCTGTCATTTGTTGACCAGTAACTGTTGTCTGTTTACTGTTGCCCGTGTCAAGGTTTCTGTCAGATTCGGTATGATGATGTAAGAATGTTGATATAGAGATTATGGTAATGGGTATCATACAATGAATGCTTGTAGGTTTTTTTTTTTTTTTTTTTTATTTCTGAAGAGTTAATAGTGTTTATTTAGGACCGAGTGCATACATGAATTATTAAGAGTTGAATGGAGTTTTCTTTAGAAATGTCAGTGTAGACGAGTGGTAATGGATGAGTGGAAAATTGTCTTAAATACAAAACAAACGGCCTTTGACACGCCTTCAGAAATATTCCTCTCAATTGGGAGTGTTCCATGAAATGAAAGAATCGGCTGAATCTTCTTTTATTTATATTCACGACTAGACGGAATCGTTTCGCCTTTGATCACACCCGAAATGATGTCTATAGGCAATAATTTTCTGTCGGTTTGTCTCTAAATATTTATGAACTTGTTCAATAATAAGAGCTCTGAATATAAAAAGGAAAAATTAATAAATCATTGTAATGGGCGCACTATCTAGACATTCTGTCGGAGAGGTGGAAATGTTTATGGCGTTGTTACAACATATTGTACCCATAAATATGTTTTCTTCTTTCTTCCAATCAAATTTTGTTTCCGAAAGTATTAGCTGTGATTTTCTAAACCAGAGTCAACCAATTATGGGCCTAGGTGTAATGTATTTATCAGAATATGAGACATTACTGGGATTATCTGATTATCTTCCGCCTCGGTTTTTTAAACTTAGTACACCCACTTAAAATTATATTTAACTTGTCTTTACATTAAATTAAAGCAATATGTGAAAATTGGATCTGTGCGCCCGAAAACAATTTTTAATTTTTCTGGTATTCCTCAGCGGAGACACGTTGGTCCACTTCTTTTTGCTCTGTTTACCAAAGACTTTCCATTTTTTGTATCTAGATCTGAATTTCCCTTATATGCTGATGATGTAACAATTTATAAGTCCATAAGTTCAGTATCTGATGCAATGGTGCGACTGGTGCATCAGTAATGGTTTGGATTTAACACATTTCTACATCCAAAATTGTGTTTTGAAGAGAGTTGCAGATCAAAAAGATCTAGGAGTTATTTTTGACTGTAAGCTAACTTTCCCTTTACAGTTGGATTATATAGTGAACAAAACAAATCGCATGCTGGGTTATTTGTTTCGTAACTCCAAGGACTTTCATGATCCCTACGCACTTCTTTAATCCGCTCTATACTAGAGTATTGTTGTAATGCTTAGAATCCTTATTATCGTAATGCGGTTCACAACATTTTTCCTTCGTAAATTGTGCTGGAATAATTTTAAAATACCTTCTTATGACGCTAGATATACGTTGATTAACTTAAAAGCGCTAACTAAAAGAAGAATATACACCCTGAATGACTCGAACTGTAGCCAACTTCAGACTGCAATAATTTCCGAACCGTTCACGACAGTGAGCTCAAATTTTGACACATGACAGATAATTTTATTATTTACAAGCCTTTTAAACGATTTGCGTCTCTGTTGTGTTGAAAAATTTTTATCCGCGATGGAATTCAAACGTGACAGTGTGATTGCTTTATATTTGACTGGAAAACCACAAGTAGCTATCGTTAGAGCCCTCCAGCACCTCAACGTGAATAAATCATTTGTGTCTCCAACCATAGCTCGTTACCGTGATACTGGCAGCGTTACAAAACGCCATGGAGGTGGTCATAAAAAAAAGGCAACATCGGCAGAAATGGTTCGGAAAGTGAAGGCTCGAATTGAGCGAAATCCGCCTCGAAATGGAAGAAAAATGGCTCGTGAGCTCAACATATCGTTGGAACGGATGCAACACATACTGAAAAATGAGTTTGAGCTCAAGCCATTGAAGTACCAAGAAGTACAAGATCTTACACCGCAACAGAAAAAAGTTAGATTCGAAAGAGCGAAGGAGTTGCTACGCTTGCACGAAAGTGGTGAGTTGCCGAATTTGGTTTTTTCCGATGAGTCGCTATTTGTTATCGAGCAATATGTCAGCAAACAAAATGCCCGAGTTTACTTGCCAGAGAGGTCTTTCGAAAATTTACACCTTCGGACAGCCACCAGAAAGCAGACAGCACCGATGGTGATGGTTTGGGCCGCCATAACCGCCGATGGTCACTCTCCGCTCGTATTTTTGGACCGTAGCGTCAAAATTAATGCGATCGTATACCGTGAAACTGTCTTAGAGGCAGTATTGAAGCCTTGGGAAAACAATCATTTCGATCGGAGACCGTGGATATTTCAACAAGACTCGGCACCGTCTCACAAACCGCGCGTCAACCAAGATTGGTTAAAAAACAATATTCCACACTTCATTTCTTCGACACAATGGATGGCAAATTCTCCGGATGCAAATCCGTTGGATTTCTCTGCCTGGGGTATTTTGAAGGCGAAGGTTGGCACTAAATAATACCAAAGTTTGGATCACCTCAAACAAGCACTACGCCGGGAATGGACCAAAATACCGCAGACCCACTTGCATTCGGCGTGCGATGCTTTCTTCGGCCGTCTCAAGGCCATTATTCGCGCCAAAGGTGGACATATTGAAAACTACTAATACAATTTGAAAATTGATGTATTTTCCAACATTTTTTGCTTTGGCACAATAAAATTTATCAAAAAATAAAAAAATTATAGCATTTTAAAAAGTTGGAGTTCGAGTCATTCATCCTGTATTACTCAGTACATTTTATTTCATTTTTTAATTATAAGCATTTGTAACTTAGAAGTAGTCCGGAATAAGTTTTCTTGTAAGACGAGGTTTGTAAACGAATTTCTGAAAGGCGTTTCAACTTTATGGTGAAACAAAGTAGATAATGCTTCATACTTTCATACTGCCACATCGATGAGGACGACTTTGTTACTAAACTGTGTCCACTTTCAAGCTGAAAGCTGTGGGATGTGTTTTTGGAAAATTCTGCCAACGTTTTGCTCGAGATGTTATGTGTGGTAATGGACGTGCATCGCAGCATTTCATTGCGATTGCTATGTGGCGTTGAAACCATTTTTTTTTTCTGCACTTCTAATGTAAGAATTTGCAACTTGAAAGAACAATTGGCTTATAAAAAGTCCATATGCTACTGTTTCAGGTAATACATGTTGCATGCTAAGAATGCTTACAATTCTATGTTTTCATCATGAGGTCAATACGTTGTGGCTAAGATTTCGAACCAGGCGGAAACCAACAGCACTGTAACTCACCGACGTTGAAGAGAATGGGCCTAAGAACCGATCCTTATGGAATGCCTGGTTTAGAGTCATAGTTGCCATTTTATCTTAAGTACAAATCTTGTTAGCAGGTCCATGATATAATTTAAACTTTTTACATGTCGTAATAGGGTCGTTCTTTATTTATTCAACGTAATTTGATTGCCCTAGTAAGTGTTCTTAAGAAATTCCTTAATCCGACTTGTTATTCAGAAAGGGCGTCTCTTTTCTTTTCCGATTTATGAAGGAATAGAGTGGGTTTCCTCTATTTTATTCAAGGCAACATGCATCAGAAATTAATGCAGCATCCACTGCCAGTAAATTAATATCCTTTCGAACCATTTTAAATGTATTTACGCAAGGATATCGACTTTTCACCGATTTCTATTGTATTTTCAGCTTATCTAGGAGCCGTACATTTTTGGGCTTGTCGTTGTTTTTATCTTGTTTGCCTCTTCTCACACTCATCTGTCTTTAGAAGTTTGAATATCAAGATAAGGGAAGATTTACTGCACAAAGGAATATTTATGAGAGATGCTACTATCCAACGGGACAGGCAGACCTACCTATTGGTAAATTGTTATACCAGAAAGACACTCAACATTGCAAATACCTGCTAACTACGTAAGAATGGGTGAGAACTTGGCGGAACAATTATTTGTGAATAAACAAAATTGAGATTTGTGTTCCTGAAATACCCAGTCGTCAATGGAAATCCTAATAGAAATACCAAAAGCCGTAAGCCCCTAAGTTTTCCTCTTAAACATGCCAAGCTAGCTCATCGAATGTACGAGTATTCGCGGCATTTCTCAAAAATTCAGTCAAGCAAGACTCAATTAAGATTCAGAAAGAACTTCAGTTCCTGTATGTACAATACCATCGTAGGTGTGGTCACAGCGTTATGTAATAAATATTCGCTTCCATATAATGACATACCATTAAGAATTCGTAAGTTCTGGCTAAAAGACAGTCTCATTGTGAGAAAAGGGGAGTAAGCAGTTGTACCTATATAATGGACTATGGGATTATGGAGATCGGAAATTCGCTATATAAGTTACAACATTCCTTAGTCAAAGTGAACCAGCTTCTCGCCCACCAAATAATAAATTTGTTCAGAAATTTGAGATGAAACAAGATCGTACCCATAGCTCCAGAACAACTCAGGTTAGTCGATCTTAGGAATTGAGCACATCACAAACAAGACTTCACTGAATTTCGCGTAAAGACGCGTGCCACGAATCCTATAAAGTTCGATTGACGCAAACACTTAAGCCTGCTGACAATCAGCTGCGTCGTAACATTGCCCATTGGGCGTTGGAAATGCATGAAATTATTAAGAAAAATCATTTTGACTGGTGGGGCATATTTCCATCTTCAATACGCAGAATTGCCACACAATCCAAGATTGATTGTCAAGAAGCCTCTCAAAGTGTGTTACTGTCTGTTGCGGTTTTTTACCAAGAGGCATCATTGGACCTTACTTCTTCGAAAACAAAGTGGGGCGGCTGTTACCGTGAATAGATTGCGCCATCGAACCATGATCAATGAATTCGTATGTCTGAAAATTGAAGATATGAGCGACGCTTATTTCCAACAAGACAGCACTAGTCGTGTAATTTTTTGAAACGGTGATCAAAATTGCCCGTCGAGATCATGCGATATAACACCACACGACTTCCTTTTTTGCCAAGACTCCTCAGTCAATTCAAGCACTCAAATCCGTTTAGTTATCTGTGAAAAAGATCTGCAAATGCGGGAAAATATGTTGAACAATTTTATCAAAAGAACAGAGATTGTGGTGGTCGTTTGGCTGATATAAACCTTATTCTATAAAAAATATGCGTTTTCTTGATAAACGATTATGAAACCTCTTTTTGGAAACCCTTTATTGACAGACAGGGTGGCATAAGATCCATCAGGTGGTGTCAAAATCAATTCATGAACCACTGTCGGGAAGATCTAAATGTCTTTATGCTCATCATAGCATTAGGCTTTGCTGTGTCCCTGACTACTACGGCGTTGTAGGCAACAAATGCTCAGTTAGCTTGCAAAAGATCTGCGATTAGAGTTGGCGGACAATCCTCTAATCAGCTATCTAAGGTTGTAAGTAACGATAGATGGGAGAAATCTTCAGACTTCAGGGAAACGTTTCCATAATTACAGCCAGAGTTCAAGATATCCAAATCTAGCAAGATTCTCTTGAAAAACCATTAAAACTGTCAACAGTAGTCGGATTCCTCATCTTCTTTAATCCCCTAAGAGCAACGACGCTTAGCTTTGGTGCTGACGATTCAGTTTTTATGCGAGTTGTTTCAATTTTAGCAATCCAAGCCAGAGAGCCATGGATACTAAATCCATGACCTGCCAGTGCTATTAGCTTCTTCTCTCGTTAATTCTTTTCGATTTGCTAGTGCAGCAAAATCGTTAAGGCACCATTCAAGGACCGACATCATGTTCAAATATTGGCTCCGGGAAAATCTACGTTTCGTTTAATTTATTTGAACCAAACATGCTCCATTGACAGTGTTTCGCCGTTTTTTGGGCAAAAGTCATGATGACATAGGTGAAGAACTGAAGAACTTCGTTTTTTCGGTTTTCACAGGCTTGTTTTGAAACCTGCTTAATCTGATAGAAAGCTCTGTAGAAACCGGAACAAATTATAGCCAGAGGATGCTATGTCTCCGTCATACGGTGGGTGCATAAAAATTTCTCAATCAATCTCTTGTACAATAATTATTTACGGGCTTTCAAAGAAGTGGTCAGGCGTGATCGTGATGGAAGGCAACACCATTCCTATTAATCAATTTCGGCCGTTTTCTTTCAATTGTGTGTCATAATCTCTCGAGTTGTTCACGGTAGAGTTAATAATTAATCGATTCCTTCCTTCCCAGCCTACACACAGAATTGACTTCGCAAAGGCTTGTGACGACTCACCATTTTTTGTCCATGATCTTTGACACTTACGTGACCACTTTTCATCAACGGTTTAAGAAATGGCTCGAGTTCATTGCGTTTCAACAACATTTAGACTCTGTCCATCAGGTTTTTCGCGCTCAATTCATGAAGAAATCATATATCGAACCCCTTGTTGTATGCAGCTTTGTGTAATTGGTTCACGGCAGTTTTGTAGTTAATGGCTATTTCCAGTGTCGACAGTGCTTATTAAGGTGTTACTTATATGGTCGATTTTTTTTGATCCTAGGAAGGGACGTCTTCTTTGAGAAAAGCGTTATAAATTTTTAACCGCGATAACAAATCTGTGCTCTTTATGGCCACGAAATCACTCAAACATTTTTCTGCAACAATAAGAAAACTTGGTTTTTCTAGAGATAGAATGAAAAACACTTATTCAACTCACCGTACAATGACGCAGATATTTCTTCCTTTGACGGAACATATCTCTTCCCAAAATCATATAAACTTTCTCTTTTTTTTTAAATTCGATTGTCTATCAACTTCATCATCAAATAGTGAAAATAAAGCTATTTCTTCTGATAAATGCCATAAATGTTGACTGAACTTGGACAGAGCTGTTTTAGAAATGACATTGTCGACTGTTTCATAGTTCTTCAATGTTTTTAAGAAGCATTAATCTTAATTCGTGGCTTTTACTGCCAAGCCAGGCTGAAGTTTGGCAGTGGTAGCTTGTCTTTAGCACACCTTTTAAACTGGGATTGCAGCAAACATATCTTTAAAGCGTAAATAGCTCTTGCAATCCAGGAGGTCTGATTTTAAATTTGTTTTCATTGCTTCCTTCCAAAAAAAACAATAGAAAGTTCAATCAATTCCCGATAATCGTCACGTATAATTGGTTTCAGTAATTCTTTTTTATAATAGTTAATTAATTCGATAGCAGTTGGATCAACCTTCTTCCAATTGTCTCTGATTTTTTTAAATAACGGGATATCCGGGCTGCTGGTAACCTTAAGGGATCTTTGATTCAAATACACATCTCAAAATTAGTTCATATATACTCGTATGATGACGGCAAGCAAAAAATAACAATTCTCCTATTTTTTGCTCCAAGAGCACACAAGCCCCATTTAAGCGACCTGTATTAGAGGCCATTGTATCGCAGCAAATAATCTGTATCTTATCTTTGAGGTCCCAATCAGAAAGCGCATTCAAAATAGCTTAAGCTTGGTCTTTGTGAGTAGAACTTTCGAGTTTGGGCACTGCTAAAGTATGTTCTTTTTCTCCGAATGAAATCAGAATTGGCAGGCATTCTTCTTTTGAACCCGTCATATTTAAACTTGGCAACAGTTTTCCATCCCAATGCATGGCACACAATTTCAGGAACGTTGTTCCGAAAATCAGATTTGTTCGATTTTGCTCTTTCTTCTCTCATTTGGGTCCGAATTCGTTGAATAGAAAACTTATTGATTGTAAAATCTTCACAACTGAGATCAAGTGCTTCTGAAGTATGTAAACAGATTCCCACTTAGTTGACACCTACGAGGGCGGGTCAATAATCCGTTTTGGATTAAAACACAGATTTTTTGATAAAAAAATAATTTTATTTTTCAACGTAGTCTCCCTTGAGCTCTATACACTTTGTCCAACGCTTCTCCAATTTTTTTATCCCTTCCAAAAAAAATGATTTGTCGAGGTCCTCAAAATAGGCCTTTGTTTGCGAGATGACTTCATCATTGGAGTCAAATCTTTTTCCACCAAGCCATTTCTTCAGGTTTGGGAACAAGAAGTAGTCGCTCGGTGCCAAATCTGGAGAATAGGGTGGATGAGGGAGCAATTCATAGCCCAATTCATGGATTTTTGCCATGGCAACTGCACATGTGTGCACCCTTGCATTGTCTTGGTGGAAAAGAACTTTTTTCTTGGCCAAATGAGGTCGTTTTTTTTTTTTCAAATCGTCATTGAATCGGTCCAATAAGTTGGCATAATATTCCCCATTGATTGTTCTTCCCTTTTGAAGGTAGTCAATGTGGATTATCCCGCGTGCATCCCAAAAAACAGTCGCCATAACTTTATTGGCTGACAAACCCACCTTGACCTTCTTTGGCGCCGATTCACCCTTAGAAACCCACTGTTTTGACTGTTGTTTGTTCTCTGGTGTGTTGTGATGGATCCATGTTTCGTCCACGGTTACAAAACGGCGCAAAAACTCCTCCATATTGCGATTAAACAACGCCAAACCTTCCTGTGAAGTTGTTACACGATTGCGTTTGTGGTCGACTGTGAGCAAACGCGGCACCCATCTTGCGGAAAGCTTTCTCATGCCCAAGTGATCATTCAAAATTGAAACCACTGAGCCATGCGAGATCCCTACGGCTTCCACAATCTCTCGCACTTTCAATCTTCGGTCGGCCAACACCATATCGTGAATTTTTTCGATTGTTTCGGGTGTAGAGACCTCAACTGGGCGTCCAGGACGTTCGGCATCTTCAGTGCTTGTACGGCCACAACGAAATTCAGTAAACCACTTTTTTACCATTGCACCATCGATGGTGCAGAGTCCCCATAGTATTTATCAAGCTTAGCCTTGGTCTCGGTAATGGTTTTTTTTCGCAAGAAATAATGCTTAATAATAACACGAAATTCACTTTTTTCCATTTTCTAATCAAATTAGTGAGTAGTCTGATAAAAATAGCTGTCAAACACAAACTAACTGACGCAGCAAGTTTAAATTTTGACAGGAGTCAACTGACAGATGACTGTTGACAGGAGCAGTGTTGCTGTTTCAGTAAAGAGGTCAGAAATTCAAAAAGTCACTATCTAAAGCAGCAACTAATTTAGGGGTGTTAAAACACGTCCTTCCTATTTTTGTGGTAGACAGCGAAGCGCGTTTGCGAAGTGGAGGGCAAATTTTGCATCCAAAGTTTCGTCAAAACTGATAGACCATTCGCGAATATCTTGAGGTGGGCCATTGTGTCAAGTCGAGAAGTTCTTGGCAGTCAAATACTTTAGTCTTTTTTCCTCTTCCTTTAATTTTCTCTGCCCGACTCGTTCTTCTTTCTTAGCTAACTTTTTGTCGACACTCACTAAACAACCCGAACGCCCTGACTCTCTTTGTTTTTGTAGAAAAATTTTGTCTTCCTCTATTTCGATCTTTTCTAGCGCATCAGAGTGTGCGATATGAAACAAATTATCTAATTTGAAACTTCTCCTCGCGGTGCTTATAAACGTCCTGTGGTTTTTTTTGCAGCTCTCTCCAAACTTGGTAAAGATCCAGAAGTTTTTTCACAGAGTTAGGTACAGCTCTGGCGGGTATTCTTGCTTTTTCCCAAAATATAATGTCCTTCCGAATCACAAGATTTGCACTTTCAGTTTCAGTCAATTTTACTTCCCGAACATTAAAGAAAAGAACTGAGAGAACTTGGCGATTAGACAGTAACTTTGCATCAGTTATTTGGTGATTTATCTCACCAACCGAGAAAATACTTTTTTTAATACTTCTTAGTTCCACTGATATGTTGAAACTTTACTATTATGCACGTTAACTATTCGATAAAACGCAACAAATGACAAATAGAACGAAAATGGCGGTTATCCTCGTAAATTGTATGAACATATAATTCGCGTGAAACTCGGCACGGGTTGCTGCTATTCAAACAAGATAAAATTTTATTTTCAAGTGTTTTATGGTCAAATAAAAAAAATTAGAGCGTATGCGTTAGAAAATATTAACTTTGAAAATTAAGGGACACCCTAGTGCTTATATGCCTGTCTGACTCTAGTAATTTGTTGGTTCTGGATCGACGAAACCCTAATTGAGGAAAGCTGGCCAAATGTAATTTTATGTAACTGACAAGTAGCATCGAATGTAGAATCAAAGTGTGAACATAGATACTATACTTCATGATATACGTATATGTAGCCGATCGAGAGTACTTTCAAAAATCTCCTCCTCTTGATGATCCCACTTCTTACCAAGGTCTGGTAATCTTACAATCTAAAACAAAACGCATCACATCCACTAATAGACTTTCTAACTCATGATCCAAAAACTGCTGGCTTCAAGAAGGTGTGGTTCGCAGTAATTTTTTTTTTTTTTTTTGTCTGCAAGCTTCAAATTGGAATGGATTTCATGTTGTTAAGCGGTCAAGAACCTGTTAACCTCGTCGGTACTCCTAAAAACGACATTGAAGTCAAACAAGCACAAGGTGCTAAAGATGACATAATCATCAAACTAATCCACTTTGTTTCTCAGAAAGCACCTTCAAGTGTTTGGGTAACTTGGAGTTATGCAAAACTTAATTGTATCCGAAATTCACCCCAAAGTGATTTCCATTCCGGATTCTCAAGTTTGGCAATGTCAATGTGTCTCTCGCTTTGTGGTGGTACATAGCTACATATATGATTCACGTCCCGCACCTGTAACTTAGAAAACAGAAAATTTGCACATTAATGCCGGCGATTTTATCCGCTCATCATGCGTACGTTAAGTGCTTTTGAATGGAAATTTTTGAGGAAAAAAAAAAATGTGCATGTGTGCTACATAAAATCTTTAAAAAAAAATTCTATAAAGTCCGACCAAAAGAAGAAACGAATTTTGAAGAAAAAGAAAAGAAAAACCACGTCCACTTCAATTGACATCTCGTTGGTTGGTTGTACGAGTATGTTATATTATGCCAACCGGTTGACCTCTAAATTAAAGCGGTTGTTGATTTATCCATTCTACGAGTATCTTCTACTCATTTTGTCTCCTCTTACTCCTCCTGTTTTGTGTTTGTTATTTTAATATTTTCTTTTTCTTTTGGAAGACGACGAAGTCGGTCATACTGTGTGGTTCCCAGAAAAGTCTGAAAACTTTTTCTCCAATTTTCCGTTCGATCTGACTGACTTTGGACGGAAATCGCTTTGGATTGGATTGAGTCGCCCCAGAGAACGGTGACTGTAATGAATCACATGACGAGAATGGAATCAACCTTAAAGTAGGTTTTGCGAAAATTTGAATTGAATTCTAATGACCCTGAAAGTTGGTAGGAGAAATCTACGAGTAACAAATTCAAAGCGTGTAGTTTTGTTGAAGAGGCAATTTTCCATTTCAGGAATGCTGATGGGTTGTTTTGCTTTTGATGTTGTTTTCGCCGAAATCAGATATTTTTGGATTTCGAATAAGTGGGGAATACCAGGAAATTTGAAAAATTGCGTTTCACTGGTGTCTTGCTGTTGGAGATACCGTATGGAACATTTGAATTCAGTGGGATGTTGGTTGTTCTGGTGTTGACATGAAAGGCTTCATTGCTTCTTGCTACTGGCGGAAGTGAATTTAAAGCAATTTTTTTAGTTGTTGTCTCTCCGTGTTTGCCAATATCTAAGGCAACTACAGAAGATATACAAAATCTACATTCGCAGGAAGTAGTCCCAGGAAACTGCTAGAAACTGCTAGATACACCGTATCTGATGTGCTAGATTCCGGCTTCCACACGGTTTCACGAAGTGTGTCGGCAAACGCATTCAGAGAAATAAAAATCGTACAAAGTGGAGCAGAAAAAAGGACGAGTACTGCAAAGGAGACAGGAGGAACATCAGCTTCTCAGAAATTAAAAGAAATAACCTAAAGGAACACACAATCGAGGAGATGCTTCTACGGAAATGATGTTCGGAAGTTCAACCAAGAAGTGAAAAGAACTTGCCGAGGATATAAATACCGAACAGAAGCATGCAGAAATAAGGATGGTGAGAAATCCCAATCTGACCTGGGACAAGACTCAGTGAATTCAGCCTCTCGACTACGTTTAGAGACGCCTTGCTTTTTAGAACTAACTTGGAAGTGGAGAGAGATATATCGCCCCTCTGCTGATTCTTCACAACGTCGTTCATTGCTAACGCAATTTTTTCTATCGAGGAAGTGAAATCTAAGATGGCACTTCAAAAAGATGGTATGTTCAACGATTTGAGTCAATAAACAGTCTGGACGGAAGGTCATCAAAACTTCAGGCCTGTTATACCACCGAAGATCAAGCTACGATCTGAATCTATTCTCTTTGGAATGAGATGCGTTATCCCTCATCGGATGAAGAGTATCAAACCAAAAGAAAAGGCATGGTACGACTCGAACTGTAAAAAGGCTGTCAGGGTTAGAGAAATGTTTTTTCGGTCTTATAAGACCAATCCGACAGAGGAAAACCGAAAAAAGTTTAAACGAGCCAGGAATGACTGCAACGTCTTTCTTAAGCGTGTGAAATTCCAATACCAAAACCCGAGGCAAAAAATACTGCAATGTCCCAAAGGCAGTAACAATTTTTGGTCATTCGTCAAAAACATTAGAAATTCTGCCTCATTTTCCATCCCAACGCTCATTTACAATGACATTCCACCTGTCAGCTGTATGGACAAGGCCAATCTGCTTGCTGCACACTTTGCAGCCAGCTCAACACTCCCAGATTGTGCTTTGTCCCCGCCTACACTTGAGTGCGTCGAATCTACAATGGGACGAATCCACTTTAGCACTCGTGTAGTAGCAAGACTACTTAAAGACCTCAACATGCATAAATCCGCTGGTCCAGATGGTATATCTCCCCTTCTGAAGAAGAGGTGTTCTTCCTCGCTGGCAAAACTACTGCGTAAGCTTTTACATCAATCTAAGGACTCTTTCCGAGCAGATGGAAAACAGCATTCTCTCTCCTCATACAGACCCATTGCACTTACTTCCCTTCTTTCTAAGGTCATGGAAACGCTGATAAACCGTCAGCTCATGAAATATCTCGAAACACAAAAACTTCTCAATGAGCGGCAATATAGTTTTCGTTGCAACAGATCCACTGGTTATCTGATGGGATATCTCACCAAAAAGTGGAACCAAGGCGTACATCAATCTGGCGAAAGCAAGATAGTTGCACTTGATATCCCTAAGGCATTTGACAGAGTTTGGCATCAGACTCCCTTGTCGAAAATGCCTGCTCTTGGGATCGATTACTCTTTTCTTCAATGTCTTTTCAATTCAAGTTGTCTTGGACGGTTTAAAGTCTGATATTCACAAAATAAATGCTGATGTGCCCCAGGGCTCCATTCTGTCTCCGACACTCTTTTTAATTTTCATCAACGATCACTTGTCTGCTACCTCTAATCCAATATACTCCTTTGCCGACGACAGTACTCTCTGCTTTTCATATTGGTTCCCGGACTCTTCGGCTGTAGAACGGGAACGACAGCGTATGTTAAGCTCGTTAAATTCCGATATCAACAGCATAACCAATTGGGGAACTATCAACCGAGTGGAATTTAATGCTTCCAAAACTCAATGCTGTCTGCTGGCATTAAAGCGAAATTCAAATACCCAGCCATTATCCATGCTTCGTCGAAACCGATAAACTTTCCATTCTCGGTATGTGTTTCAGTGACAACTTACGTTGGAATGACCACATATTCGATGTCGTCAAAAATGCTGTGAAATGTCTAGGTTTCCTCAAGCAATGTAAGACATCTTTTACCCCCTCTGATCTGGCCACAATATGTAAGGCTTTCATCCGTTCAAAATTGGAGTACAATGCCCACATCTGGTCAGGTGCTCCTAAAACATGTCTGCACCTGCTAGACAGGATTCAAAACCGTGCGATAAAACTCATTGGTGATACTAATATCAGTCAATCAATTAACACCCTCGAACACCGACGTAATGTTTCCTGTCTCACTTTGTTTTATCGCTATTTCCACCACCAGTGCTCAATTGAAATCGCCAGTAGCATTCCGTCCATTCCGCCCATTCAAGCTTTCAACCGTAAAATCCGTCTCGCTATGAATGCTCATCAGTATACCCTCAAGCCCATTTTCGGACGTACTCTAAAATATTGTGATTCTTTCCTAAGCCGTACAACTCGCTTATGGAATTCCCTGCCGATCTCTGTGTTTCCTGGCCGTTATAACTTACAAACATTTAAAAACAATGTACATCGGTACCTGTCTTTTCTTCCTCCCTAAATTTCCTTCGCCCGCGCTATGTACAAACATTTTAAGGGTAAAAAAACCTCTTGAGCGCACGCCGATTATAAAAAAAAAAATCTGAATTTGCTACGACGATTAAGAGGAGACAGATTCACCAGTTAATTACACAGTTTGACTAATGGTTCCATTACATAACGGAGGCATAGTACTATATGTCATTGGTTTAATCATACACGTTAAGGCCCGGAGCCGGTGGCCCCCGAAGTCTTCAACACATTTTGTTTTGTCTTAAGTTATTGACACCGAAAACTTAGCTTCGTTGAGGATGCCAGATGAGTCATGAGTCAGACCATTCAGTTTCCTTCTTCTCGTAACCTTAGTTTTGAGAAAATTACATGAAAACCCACTTCTGGGCCGATAACGACTAGGGCTGCCTAGGCTGGTTTAGAGCAGATAGTCATTAGCAATGCTCCCATAGGCAGTAACTCTACATAATTTTCGTATGCCTACTCGTAGACGTTAGAAGCATTGAGGGCATTATACAGTGAGCTGACCAATATTCACCATAGCAGTGGAGATAGGGTGCCACCCTTACGGCCAACCCCTGTTTACCCACGCCATAAAGATGCAGTCAGCATTGACAATCAGGATTATATAAACCAGCGTTGCCTTTATCCACGTGATTAGTGATTCGCCTACACTATGTTGTCTGGCTGAGTTTCACGTGCATTCGCGATGTCGATGAACATGTTCAGTGCGTAGTCGTTTTTGTCGGGTGCACCTTCAATTCTGCCTGTCAGATTTTGAAGCGCGGTCCCGCAGGAGCTTCCGCATTGGTGTGATCTTGGAAATAGGGTGCATTTGCGAAGTTTTCCGCACATAACCCTTATCTCCGTGCTCATCAACATGGAGAAAATCAGGCAAATTGCTCTGAAGGTCTTGACAAGCTGAATTTTTTCGGATACAAGAGTGCCAATTTAGCCGATGATAGGAGGTGAAGTGAGTCTCGAGCATGAGATGTGAAGTTTCTACTTTTGACTCATGGACTTAGAGGACTTTGATCAGTCTGTGTGCTTCAGCGAGTGTTTCGATCTTTTCACAAACGATGAATTCCAATGAAGCTTCTTATAGTCTTTTTGCTTCAAAGTGTTAAGACTGCAGTCTTCTTTCAAATTAGCTTTAAGTGATCTGTTTAGAAGTTTTCGGGTATCCGAGAGTTTTACTTCAGGACTGAGGTTCAGGTTCTTAAGAGTTTCCTCCTTTTCTTCGTTCTGAGTCTAGGAATTGACGGACTTGACAAGCTCTTTCTTGAAAGGTGTCCAGTTGGTTTTTCGAGGATTTCTTGTCAACATCGCATCCGATTCAAAATTCGATGTACCTGTGGTCTGACATTGAAGCCTCCTCTGACGATAATCTCCTTAGCCTATCATTAAGTCGAATACTTGCTGTCTTGCTTTCCCAATGAATGTTGGCTAAAAGCCAACAGATTATATGATTGCATGACGTCCAGGAGATGATTGCCTCATACGTTGCTTTTGCTACCGCCCCATGATTCTTGAAATCGTAGTACTAAATACGAGCAAGTTCGGATACCTGGTTTGGTGGCGGCTGTAATCAAAGGAAAACAAACTAACGCAATGGCGAATTTGTGTTCGTTTCGTAGTTTTTATCTGGAGCAACCAAGCTCAGGGTTTTGGCTTTAAAGACGCGTTAACATATCCTACTCTTCCCTATTTTGGTTGCCCCAGAATCCAGAAGATGGGAAGCGTCAGACTCGGAGAGGAGCTTAGATTTGGTTTTAGAATTGGACTGGACTTTCTACCATTCATATACCTTCTGATCAAAAAGTGCCCGGAATTTCCCATTCAAACAAACCGCGCTTGGGATATTGTCAAAAGCTTTGTTTTTTTAGGTTGGTACATCTGTCATTTGGCGCTCGAATATCGAGAATTTGTCGGGAATTTTTGCGTGATAGCTTGTAAACAAGTCAATGTTGTGTTCAGCAAATTTCGCAGTCAAATTTAGTTGAGCAAAGAGTTTGCCTTAATTTTGTATTTCTACGAAAATATCATGTGCGGGCTGGACAACGTCGAAAACACAAGTGTACGAGTGGTACAAAGACTTTAAAGCGGGTCGTACTCTGGTTGATGATTTGCCTCGTTCCGGTCGTCCATCCACCAGTATGACTGACGTAAACATCGAAAACGTTAAGGAAACTGTCCTCACAGATCATCGTTTGAGCATCAGGGGGACAGCAGCCGATCTTATCGTCTCGGTCGGGTCGGTGCAGAGCGTTACGCACGATGTTTTGGGCATGCGACGAGTTGAAGCGCGCCTTGTGCCGAGATTGCTGAATTTGCTGCTCACACATCTCATGCTGTACACGACTATTTGATCAAAAATAACGTTCATACCGTTCCGCAAGCTCCGTATTCACGTGATATGGCTCTTTCTGACTTTTTCCGACTCAAGTTCCACTTTGCGGAAAACGTTTTGAGATGATTGAGGCGATAAAGGAGAACTCGCAGAAGGAGCAGAAGGCGATTCCAAAATCGGCCTATTAAAAGTGTTTTGAAGATTGGAGGAAGAGTTGGAATATGTGTACGAGTACCTTGAATAAAATGGATATCGATGAATAACTGAACTGTTTTCGTTTTATTGAAGAATTCCGGTTACTTTTTGAACATAAGAAGTGAGATCGAATTTACAATTGTAGGCGCTTTGATGGTGAGTTGAAGGAATTAAGTTGCATCGACTAGTGGCGACAGTGAATAATTTGTGAAGAAATTGCGCATCCAAGGAACATCAGCGTGTTGTGTGGAGTTGTTGATTGCATGTTTTATCATTTGGAAGACGTCCATACATTACTTAAAGTGCTTGTGAGGGGTCACAATCGATGGAATACTTGAAGCGAGTAATTGATGACTTGCTTACATTAGGCTGCAGGTTTCATCATTCTACGAAAGACTAATAAATTCCAGTTAAAGAACATTAACGGATTACAACTAGTTCCTTGTCTGTGTGCTCTGTTTCGACAGAAAAACAAAAAACCTGATATCGTCTGGGTTGTACTTTTCCACTCAGATGTTTTATGAATCATCTATTCCTAAATTTACCGCAAAACTCACAATGCCTTAACGACATCAATACTGCATTCAAAACCGTCTCCCACTTATTTAATTACTCAAGAAATCCAAAACACTTTCCACATATAAATGAGAAATTAAAAATCATCAAATCCCTTATCGCTTTGAGAAAATATTTGTTCAAATGTTGCAAGTTGTACGAGTATTCTGTGTGTTCCTACGTGCATATAGTACGAATATCTATGTATGTATATATAAAAAAGGAGCTCATATTCTTCGTCTTGCTTTTCAGACACAAACACCGATTAGATAAGGCCATAAATGCCAACGACGACGTATTCTTTGTGTTCGCGTACGAGAATTCGTATCTCTATCTCCGTATGTGACTCGTCTCAGTATCTCGGCTTTGTCTTTTCAACAACAATTCTAATGAGAAGCGTGAACAATTAAAAAGAACGTTTCTAACCGATTTGGTAGAAAATTCGTGCGTTTTGTTTGATCTACATCCAAATACGATTACGGGTAACAAGTAACAAGTGGCATTGGCTACTACTAAAACTTTTATAGTGCACTTGCAGAGGTAATTAAAATTAATTTACGATCACACACACAGATTTGTGATTTGAACGTTCTTAAATCGGTAGGGTGAGACTTTTGTTCATCGGCATTGTAAAACAGTGGTCGTTATAATGGTCATACAACTATCATAAATTTATTGATTCAGATGATAGAGCTTGCCGGCTGTAAGTCTGTGTAAACGGAGTTTATAACTTTTGATTTTTACTATTTTTTATATTTTTTTTCAAAACAGTTAGCGCAGCATAGAATCAGCTTTTGTAAAGAAACCTTCTGTCTTTGTACACTTTGACACTTTCTGAATTTTGAGTATATTCATATTCCACTTAGAGGTGTCCTAGGTACTTAGACAGGTGTCACTACAGTCCCGGATGAACTGCCAAGCAGACCTGTACTTAAGTATTTCAGGACTTCAGTGCTCTCAAGTACAAGTACTAGATACTGATACTTGTACTTCAGTAGCCTGGTACTGGTACTTGAAAAAAGGCAAGTAGCAGTATTTTTCAAGTACTTGTGTACAAGTACCAATCATTACGTACTTAAGTACTAAAGTAATTGAGCAGTACTTCCACTACTTGACCAGTACTTCCACTACTTGACCAGTACTTCAAGTACTTGACCAGTACTTTTAAGTACTTCCTAGCATATTGAGTAAGATTTGTTACAACGTCAATTTATAAAGGGAAATTATTATGTATTTCATCAGGAGAAAGTGTTTCTTTGATCAGCAGACTAGAAACTGTAAGTCCAGTTATTGTTATAGCAATCATAAGCGAGCGGACTGCCGAAAAGTAATTTATTCGAAATTTGAAAACCGAGCCGGCGGACGAAGTGAAGATTATCCAGTTTCTGATTCCAAACACTTCTTCTGGTGATTGATTAATTACTTATGTGTGTATAAATGCATTTATTTACTATTTATTCTACAAGAAAGGTAAAAATCCAGGTAATTCATGAATCACATAGTCTCTAGTCTCAATCCATGTCAAAGTACTGCTCAAGTATTTGGTACTTGCGACGAAGTACTTGAAAAGTACTGGTACTTGAAAAAGACAAGTACTTTTCAAGTACTTTCCAGTAATGAGGTACAAGTACAAGTCCCGGTACTGGTACTGGTACTTGTACGTGAAAGTTTACAGCTCTGCTGCCAAGCCTACTCTGACTACTAACCAATCGTCTGTAGTTTAGCACAGCATGTTCTTTGAGGCTTACTCGTATACGAGGGTAGTCCCAGAAGTACCCGACCTAACAAAGAAAACACAAAACAAAAATTGAGGAAAAATATGTTTATTTCTCTATGTAGTCTTCTTTTAGTTCAATACACTTTTCCCAGCGATGTTCAATAGCTTCGATCCCTGTTTATAGTGAGATTCGTCGAGCTCCTTAAAATTGCCATCAACCGCAGACTCCACCTCTTTACTATTGCGAATCTTTTACCACCGAGCCATTTTTTTTTTAAAATTTGGAAATAGAAAATAATGCGAGAGGGCTATATCCGGCGAATTGGGTGCATGAGGAAGCAATTCGAACTTTAACACATTTTGGACATGTGAACTGGTGAACTTTTTTCTTCGCCAAATGCGGCAAGTTTTTCCTGATTCCATCTTTCGAACGCTGCAATAGTTTCGTATAATACACGCCTAGATTGTTTTTCCTTTCTGAAGATAATCAATGAAAATTATCCCACGCGCATACCAAAAAACTGACGCCATGGTCTTGCCTGCATACCCTTCGTCTCGGGTGTGAAGTGATTAACTCATGTTTCATCCATGGTTATAAATCGACGTAAAAACTCGGCTTTATTGCTGTGAAACTTCGCCAAACCTTCGATTGAAACATCTTCACGACGCTGTTTTTCTTCCATTGTGAGTAATCGCGGCATATATCTTGCGCACAGCTTCATGGTTCATGGACTTTCAATCGACGGTCATCCAATACCGTTTTGCGGATTTTTTTTTAACATTTGAAGTGACCTCATTTGGTCGACCACTGTAATTTTCGTCTTAGCAACTCGTACGGCCTCGCTTTAAACTCTGCCACCCAATATTTTATTGTTGTAAACGAAGGGGCAGACTCCCCCAGAATAGAATCCAGTTCCGTTTTGATGTTGGTTGGATTGAGGCCAATTTGTTGCATATTTAAAAATTCATTGAGAGCGTTCACTATTGATGGCTGCCGGACAAATACTAAACAACGTAGTGTCGTCAAACTTCAAATTTAATCTCAATAAGGTTGGTAGTTTCTACAATATTCATTCTTTTAAACAACAACCGCCATCTATACGTCAGGTCGGGTACTTCTGGGCCTACCCTCGTATATTTCCATTAAAGGCTCATCAAATTATTTGGGTTGGGATGTCTACATCTCTACCTTAATCATCAAGTGCTGTAAGATGTATTTGTTACCAGCGTTAACCTGGCGATATTCAGGTCTGTGATTACAGTTCAGTTATGCATATTATACGTCCGCATGATAAGCACGGAATACAGGTCCCGATCAACCTGACTTGGCTTGCTAAACTAATAAGCGCAAGTGTAGAGCAGAAAGACAATAGAAGAAGTGTATAGCGACATCAACTCGATGGCTGATACAATCTAAGGTGGATGAACATTTGCGCTTCAGCTCCCAGAGTCTTCCAAATCCACCCGGGAGGAATGAAACAATAGAAGAGGAACTCGCATTTAGTGCACGCAAATGGAAAGGGATCCCAAGCTGGCGTTGATTTAGCTTACGATGGAGTTTGATGGAGAGGCGAAAACGGTTCAGGCCCAGGTGCGCCTAGGAATGTAGCGTAATTGCCGGTCTGCGTTCATTTTTCTATTTTACGAATCGATCAAGTATCTAGCCCCATTCCAAGATCACTGTAGATCACGGTGATCTACAATATTTTTCTACGACTTGCTGAGAAAGCGCTGGTGTATTTGGTCCCTGTACTTGTGGGTACCTGAGCTCTTGACTACGCTTTTAAAACTTAAGCCTTATGCGAGTACATTATCAGCACGAATAGAGAACGTAGCTAGGTTATATCTTCCGTATCATCTAGAGGTGGGTCCACATGATTCTTATTGGGCTCCTTCAACGCGGTAAAATTGATATTGATGACCATTCAGGCCCGATTAGAGGAATTTTTCATCACTCTTGCCAGAACTACCGGCGATAGGTCCTCGCATTCTTGATGGATATTCTCTTTGAGGGCTTCAAGGGTCTAAGGCTTGTTGACATAGATTCGTGACTTCAAAAAAAAAACCCCACAAAAAGAAGCCTGGAACGGTTAAATCAGGCAATCTTGCCGGCCAGTGCAAATCGCCAAACGAGAAATTAGGCGACTCGGAAATGCAGCCCTCAGAATTTCGGTTGTGGCTCCTGCAGCATGCGTCGTTGCTCAATCCTGTTGAAACCACATGTTCTCCAGTCCCAATGCATCCAATTGAGGAAGGAGAAACTCGTTGAGCATGGGCCTGTAGCGTCCGCTGTCCACAGTAGTTGTTTGGCTCGCAGCGTTTTCGAAAAAAAAGGCCCGATGACGCCTGCAGCGTAAACAGTACACCGTGCAGTAAATTTGAGCGGTTGTAATGACTCTTCGTGGGTTATACCCGGATTTTCGGTGCCCCCGAAGCGATAATTTTGATTATTCACATATCCAGAGAGGTGGAAATGGGCCTCGTCGCTCATGATGATTTTTAATGAGAAGTTGTCTCCCTCGTGGTGGAAATTCAGAATGGCTTGATATAGGTTACACACTATTGGCGGTCAACAGGTAACAGCTGATACGCACTTTGTAAAGGAACATCTTACAGTTTTTCACCAAAATTCTCTGTAAAGACCACTGATGCCCAATTGCGTGGCACGTCGTCTGGTCGATACTCCGGGGTTTACTGCGACATCTTCAAATATAGCTACGATTTTGTCAGCAGAGCGGTTGCTCCGGGGCCGGCCAGACCTGGCAGCATCTCGTAGTAGTAGTAGTGTTTGGACAATCGGGAAATTTGTGCCAAAATTCACGCTGTGCCAACACCACCGACGAATTATTCCGCAATAAAATCGCAAAAATTATTCCGCGTTCTTTTGGAATATAGCGATTGATGTCTTGTTGACGTGTATTTTGTATCTGTTTACTTCACAAATGTCAAAGTAGACATTTGCCGCCATTTGCAGAGATTATAGAATGTTGCGATAGGGTGATGAGTTTTGCGCCACCTAGTACATATGCAGACAGTCCTGAATGTCATTGCTTCTTTCTACAATGTCAACCCCGTATGGCGTTTCCTTGAAAAGTCTAATTAAATACGACTGGTCGTGAAAATAATCTCCTACTTTACTTCCGGTATGCATTTTAAATCCTCTTTTCTAATAACTGTCGCCAGCATTAAAAGTTGCATCCATTCTTCCACTTGAGCCAGAGGCAACCAAAAAGACAAAGCCAGAGCAACCGACAACCTGCATACAACAACCAACAACCAACAGCCATATAGTCAAGACACCATCCTACCATGTATCAAACCAACCAGCATCTCTGAAAAACTGAGGCAAGTGCTTGCGTGCAGATGCAATGTTGATTGCGTTTGTTATCTTGGAATGGCTTCTTAATGGTATCTAGCAAGAAGACATTGTACTCGTACTCGTATATCCTATTTTTCCTAGAGCACCTTTGTCTGGCTTATTCCCTCACAATGACACTTGTAAATCTTTTGAACCACCAACATGAACACGAGCATGCTCTTACTTCGGTCGAAAAAGGGAAAAGTCCTTGGCAAGCATACATTCATATGTATAAGATACAAAACCGGTTCTCATATCCATAAAAGACACCACCATGTCTGTAGCGTTTGCATTGTATAAATACCTTTCATCAGGTACATGAGCAAGAAAAAGCGAGCAAAAACCAAATTGAAAAAAAAAAAAAAAAAATAATTTGCAATCAAAATTAGCACACAGCACATGGCAAAGAGGAGCTGAGGTAGGAGTAAACTCGTATACATATGTATAAAAGCCTTTAAAGCCCACTGTCGCATGTATCAGGTGGCAAACATCGTTTGCGGACTTGTTTGTCCTCTTTTGTTGGTAGCTCTGATGTAGTCGTATGTCTACCTGCTTTTCACTCTGTGGAATGTACTCGTAAGTAGTTCCATTTATCCGTATCCAAACTACTGGTAGCTGGTAGTCTTCCTTTACATGATCTCTTTTCAGATGAGACAAAGCATAGCCTAGCCTCCGTTGACTCCTTCACAACTATTTCTTCGTGCTACCTTCATCAACGTGAGTCTGTACAATGGGTTAGTGGAAAATTAGCTCTACACTTTCTGAGGAGTTTTGTAAATTCCACAAGATTGCACAGCATGCTTATTACTCATATGCCACCTTCAAGGTAGGATGACATATGTGAAGATGCCAAAGTACTCGTATGTTTACTTCCTTCGACATCCCAAATGAGTTTGAATTAAGTCCCCAATTAGGTATTCTCTTTGACATTGGCCGGCCAATCAAGGTCGTGCCACATCGTATTTTCCTCAGAAAATATGTGTATACGCCGTGTCAGTCAGGGTTGAGGAAGTGAATAATATCGCCTTTTGTGTTTGTTCTCGTATTTCGAGATTAACTTCTAAGATATGCTTACGTGTATGATGAGTGAGAAATCCAAATATGCGTAGAGTTTGTATATAGACGCACAGCCATTTAACCAGAAAGGCAATTTTTGATGTCAGATCCCTTGTATGTCATTATTTTTGATGAGCGACGATCAAAGTTTGCCGCAGAAGTTTATGAAATCGAGTCGTTATTGGTTATTCACATGACTTTCGAGTTGAATATCACATCAAAGGGATGCGCAAATAAAATTTTAAAACAGAATGGGTAACCTTCAGATAAAAACGAAATAATCCATTTGGGGTGCCAGAGGGAAGTAACATTGGCCTTGTACTTGTTTTTTTGTTTTTTTTTTTAAGTGGACTTCTGGGGCAAATGAAGCTTATCGTTCTGATTATGTTTCCATTATATTTTGATATGAAAACGTTTTTGAATAAATTTAGCACCCAGCTTGGAGTGGTGGTCTCGCTTTGGTTGGTGATCCTTCGTTTGGGATGAATGCCTGATGGATTGCCTGATCTTCAGTGAATGTGGACTAGCTTCTCTTTGACGAAATCAATTTTTCACTATATTTTGGACGGATAAGGACGTTTTTAAAATTGCAAGACCGAAGGAAATACCAATATGGCCTAGACGCGAGTAGTATTTGCGAAGACCACTGTTCCCGTCTAAGCAACACATGCCTTCAATGCCTTTTCTTGCACCAAACGGAATCTATTCCCGCTGATAAGATCCGTCTCTGATCTACGCACAGAAATTAAAGGAAAGTAGAGGTCAACGGGATAACATTTCACTAAATCTTCCGTGCAATATAACAAATGACTCTACTCTCTTCACTGTCGATGAATTAAATGCATTAACGATTAAATTATAGAATCATTTAAAGTAATCGCACATTTAGCATGTAAGTTTGTGTATAGTAGTAACAAGTAATTATGGACAATACATGTATTAATATTGTTAATTGGAATGCCAGAAGGATTCGAAGCAAAACCGTAGAGTTTACAAACTTTTTAAATACAAGCAAAATTGATATTGCTTTTGTTATTGAGACTGGTCTTAATTACAACAGCAAGAAAAAGATTAACTTATCAACACCTGTTTTTAAATGTTATCGAAATGATCGAGTCGAGCGCAGAGGTGGGGGAGTTGCAATACTTATTAAAAGATCAATTCAACATTCGCCCTTACCTATTATAAATACGCGTCTTATAGAAAATGTAGGTATTGAAATAAACTGAATTAATAACAAATTTATTAAACTCTACTGTGTGTATTTTCCTGATGGTGCTACATCAGTTGGAAAAATGAGCAAGTCTTAAGAGCGACTTAAGGAAGTTTTGTAAAATAAATGATGACTTCCTGATAGCGGGAGACTTAAATTGCCGTCATAGAGATTGGGGCTGTGTCAAAGCAAACACTTGGGGAAATATTCTTTCAAGTCTTTCCGTCTTATTGCCTGTTTCCATTCTATTTCCTCCTTGTCCCACCTATTTTCCTGCTAGCTATCGCGGTAGTCCTTCTGTCCTCGACCTATTTATTACTCCACCATTTTCAAAAAATTAGCTTAGTTCTGACCATAACCTCGTATTTTGTCGGCTTCTTCGGTCAGGGGAGGAAGTGTACAATATCGAAGAAATTTTAAAAACGCCAACTTGGCACGCTTTCGTTCCGGAATTAATCGAAAAGTTGTTAGCGTTCCAAAGAATTTAGACAGTATAAAGTCTAAAGAAAATATTGATTCAATTGTTGATGGTTTTTCCCAAATTATTTTAAGCTCTGTTGAGGAAGCCGGTCCGAAAATACCAATACGAAGCCAATTGGAAAAAAAAACTTCCTTCCCATATTTTGGAGTTAATAAAGCTGCGAAATATTTGCAAAAGGTATTGGCAAAAATATCATCAGCCTGTTTTTCGATATCAAATGCTCTGCCTCAAAAAACTGGTTTCGAAAGAAATATTAGAGTACAAGAACACAGAGTGGAATGTTAAATTAAAATATTTTGATAAAAATGCAAAACCGTTCTGGAACATTGTGAAACGACTTCTTGCTCTTATTTCACCGACAGTGAAAAATCGAATGCACTTGCAAGTAGCTTTGCAAGTAATTTTTTAGTATCTCAATACTTAGGCGTTGCTGATACGAATAGTGAATATCACTGTGCAAGCATTCAATGCAGATAGTCTCAACTTTCAAAATAATCTTCTTGTGAACGAAGAAGATGTTGAATATTTTATAAAGGGTCTGTGCATTAAAAAGGTAGGTGGTGTGGACCTCATAAGAAACACATTTTTAAAAACAACTTCCAAAGGCAGGGATATTATATATAGTTTACATTATAAATGCATGTCTGAAATTACAATACTTTCCTGATGCTTATAAAAAAGCTAAAGTGGTGCCAATTTTAAAATCTGGAAAGCCACCAGAATATCCAGGAACCTATAGGCCAATCAGCTTACTCAGCAATTTAGGAAAAATTTTTGAAAAAATTATTAAAGAGAAAATTTTAGCATTTATCTGTAATAATAATATGATAAGCTTAAAAGAAGAACGCTCCCAAACCCCCTTCCAACTAAAAAGCACGCTAATAAAAAACGAAGCTCTAATCCCGATCCCAACTGGAGCTTCAAAACGAATTTGTTCCCCGATTTTAGTCCCCCCTCTTCACTTATCCGACACAAAGCCCTTACACACCAATCCTCTAATCCGCTAATTTCCAATGTTCCACCCAAGCCCCCGCGCCAACGCGTCTCTTTCAACTTAACCCCAACCACCCATATTATCCCTTCTCAATCTTCTACGCCACCGATCCCAGCAAACAACTCATTTCCTAACTTCGACCTACAAACTGGAGCTAAGTACCCTAATTTTATTAACTCCCATACCCTAAACCCAACATCTCATCCGGCGCCCAACTCCATATCCAACCACGAATCTCCATCTCCTTCCTCCACTGCCCCTATTCTTGATCCTCTTTTTCCCCCCACAGTTAAACTAACCCAGCAAACCAATGGAACTACAGAAAGTCGCTATGCACTCTCTAGGCTTAGAGAGAGAAAGATATATGAAAACATTCGTCTCTTTCTCGCCTATCTACCCGACACATCGGACTCGGTCTGCTACGAAGGGAAGACCAAAACCAGCGTCATGGTATCCATCCAGCAGGAAGGCCTCCCTACCGACCTTATCAGTCTCAGGAACCTTTATGTCAGGTACCACGAGATTTTTAGCATGTCCCCTCAGAAAGTAGCAGACGACCTTGCTGCATTCGGCCACTACGTTCACTCTAAACGAGCTCACGAAGCCGAGCTGTCCACGATAAATTTTTTCGTCCATAACGTGCCTCCCTTGTCAGCACTTAAACCATCCCGCCTTACATCTCCACCCCACAACATCCCTCTTACATTTTACCACCAGAATGTAAGAGGTCTTCGCTCTAAAACCAATGCTGTCCTACGTCAATCGCATTCTCTTCCCTTTGATATTTACGCCTTGACTGAAACCAATTTGATTCCCGACATAAAGAACCAGGAATTGTCCCCCCCTACTTTTAATGTTTTTCGCGACGACGATCCTACCCGCCTACATGATGATTCCCCCTGTTGAGGGGTCCTATTGGCGATCCACAACAGCCTTAACTCTTCTCCCATAACCATCCCTTCATCCTCTAAAGTCGACTTTGTCGCTATAAAAATATCACTCCCCTTCATGTCCCTTTACGTTTTATGTTGCTACATCCTGCCAGCTCAACCTACCGAATCTTACCAACTTGTTGTCGATGCGATCGACTATTTAATTGACCTGTCTGACTCTACTGACGATATCTTTGTTCTCGGCGACTTTAATCTTCCTCAGCTACAGTGGATTCCATCAGACGATCAATCTTTCTTCATCGCTTCAAATGCCAACTCAGCTAAGGATCGCTTAACAGACTCAAGTCTATGCCAAGTCAGTGGTGTATCCAACTATATGGGCAGGCAACTGGACCTTATTTTCACAACAGATTCAATTAACTCCTCAGTCTCACTTTGTCCCCTATCTCTCTCTACAATCGACAACTACCACCCCCCCCCCCCCCCCCCCTTCTACTTTAATTTTTTCATAACTCTTCTCTCCAGTCCACTCCTCCCACAACTCTCTCATCCTACGACTTTCACAAAGCAAACTTTCACAAAATCAGTGACTATCTTAGCAGATCCCCCTTTAACTTTCACAACCTAAGCGTAAATGATGCCTTATCCATTTTTTATAAAGAAATATTTAATTCTTTCAGCCTTTACGTTCCGTTTTCCCGCCTTAAAACATCGTCTACTAGTCCTCCCTGGTATAATCGCAAGCTTCGTTCCTTACGAAACAAGAGAAATAAGTTATGGGCTGTTTTCCTGCGTACCAGATCCTTGTCCGACTATTCCAACCATCTTGGTGCTTATCTTCATTTCACCGAACTTTACGATTCCCTTTACCAGCGTTACCTTAACAATGCGCAAGTTAACCTTATAAATGACCCTAAGTCCTTTTACCAATTTGTTAACTACAAAAGAAAGTCCGATGGTTACCCTCCTTCCCTCTCTTTCAACAACAAGTCATCAACCGATCCACTCACGATTGCCAACTTATTTGCCAGCTTCTTTAAACAATCCTTTACCAACGACTCCTTTGTACCAGATCCATCCTATTTTCGTTACCTACTGAACTTCTCCAACGGCCCACTTCTCTCTCACATCTTGGACCCCTCCTATATCGAATATAAATTACACCAACTCAATGACGAATTTACACCCGGTCCAGATGGCATCCCTGCCATATTTCTTAAAAAATGTTCTTCGTCTCTTTCCCTTGCCCTTTCTGATCTCTTTCGTCTATCCCTTTCACAAGGAGAATTTCCTCAGGTTTGGAAAACCTCCTTTATAACCCCAATCCACAAAAAGGGATCAAAGAACGAAATAACAAACTATCGTCCAATCGCTAAACTCTCCCATATACCCAAACTCCTCGAAAGTACGAGTATTTTGTATGAAGCTCTAAGTTTCCAATGCAAATCACTTATTTCCCCTAGACAACACGGCTTCCTAAAGGGTAGGTCAACCACCACAAATCTCGTTGAATTCGTATCCTTTACCATCTCTGCCCTAGAGAACGGCAACGAAGTCGATGTAGTTGCAACCGATTTTAGCAAAGCCTTCGATAAAATCTCTCATCGATTAATACTCTTCAAATTGTCTGCCCTCGGCTTTGAACTCATACTGTTAAAATGGATATCCTCTTACCTCGAAAACCGTTTTTACAGTGTTCGTTTTAGGTCAGCCCACTCCGCTCCATTTTTGGCCACCTCTGGAGTTCCTCAAGGTAGCCATCTCGGTCCCCTTCTCTTTATATTAACCATAAATGATCTGGATAGGATCATCAAACACTCGTCCGTCTCCCTTTACGCCGACGATACCAAATTTTTCAAAACCATTTCCTCTCCCCATGACTCCTTCCTTCTTCAACAAGACCTTGACAGTTTTTCGATCTGGTGCCTCAAAAATTGTTTGGAACTTAATATCACCAAATGCCAATCCATCACCTTTTCACATAAGAGGCTCAAATCTCCTCCCCGACTCTACCTTCTCCACAACCAACCTATCTCCTCCGTTGAATCTCTTCGCGACCTCGGCATTTTGTGTGATAGGGAGCTCAACTTCCGTTTGCATATGGATGGGATAATCCTTAAAGCCAATTCTGCACTAGGTTTTGTAAAACGATGGTCCAAAGAATTCACCAACCCATACGTGACCAGGTCCCTCTATATTACCTTTGTTCGTCCCCTCCTTCAGTACGCCAGTCAAGTATGGTCCCCATATCATCGCGTTCATATCTCGAGAATCGAAAGCATCCAGCGCCGTTTTCTTCGATTCGCTCTTCGAGGTTTGCCCTGAGATGATTCTTTTACTCTGCCCCCCTATCAAAACCGTCTCAACCTTATTAACCTAAACACCCTTGAGGAACGCCGAGATGCAGCCGACTTTCTCTTCATTCATCGACTTCTTTCAGGTCAGGTTGAATGCACGTCCCTTCACAATTCTATTTTCCTCAACACTAACCCTCGTAATCTACGTACCCCTCGTCTCTTCTATCTCCCAACCCACCACACCACCTACGGCGCGAACGAACCAATCTCCCGCATGCTACGAAAAATTAATTCAAACCCTAGCGTCTTTGACTTCCACCGCACCACTTCCTACCTCAAATCGGTTCTCCTTCACCAGAATAACCAACCTTAGTTTTAAGTTTTAGTTTAAGTTTAATTTTAAGTTATAGCTTGTATTAAGCCGAATAAATGGGGGCTTTCGCCCCCACCAAAATTAAAAATATCCTAAAGAACAATTTGGGTTTCGAAGAAATCATAGATCTTCCCATCAGGTGCTTAGAATTTGTAACTCAATAAAAAAAAAACCATCGTTCTCAAGGTAAGTCCACGGGAATGATTTTGTTAGACATCGGAAAGGCTTTTGACTCGGTTTGGCATGATGGTGTCATTTATAAAATGATTCATTTTGGTTTTCCCCTCCGGCTTTGTAAAATAGTGCAGTCTTGTTGTTTTAATGTCCATGTGAACAGCAGTGTGTCCAATTTAATTGTTTTTAGTTTAGGAGTTCCGCAAGGGTCGGTATTGGGACCTGTTCTCTTCAATATTTACCTCGCTGATTTTCCAAATCCGCCTGGTTGTGAAGTGGCCATTTTTGCAGATGACGCTGCACTATATTCATCTCATTAGTTTGCTCTTACTATTGAAAGCAATTTAAGGGATGGGATGGATTTGTTAACCAAATATTATAATAGATGGAAAATAAAATTAAATGAAGAAAAAACACAAGCGATCTTTTTCAAACGAAAAAGAAAAGCTTGTTTTGTCCCTAACAACCATATCCGAATCAACGGGAAAAATATTGTATAAAATGGGATCCATCTATTAGATGCCTAGGCATCTACCTAGATACAAGGCTTACATTTAAGGAACACACAAATAGGACACTAAAGAAAATTGGTATTGCAATTAAAATGTTGTACCCTTTTATAAATCGTAAATCCTTACTTTCACATGAAAACAAAATCATTTTGCATAAAACTATCTTCCAGGCAATTTTACTGTTTGGTTATCAAGTATGGAGAGATTCAGGAGAGATTTTAAAAATGATGCTCAACCTGGAGCTGCATAATAGGGCGAATATTGAATTATTATCTAATGGGATTGCAAAGCTTAAAGCTGAATTTTTAAGAAGATGTAGATTTGCTGACAATCCTCATTTCATTTCATTTATTTATTTCGTGTGTACAAGTAAGACGTTGTCTTTTATAGTACATAAATAACAATATAAGTAACATTAACAATTCATAAATGTATATATTTATATAAAAAGAAAAGAAAAAGAAGTAGAATAAGAAGTAGTTAGACAGTAAAAGGAAGAAGAACATAGTTAAAAGTGGGTGAGAAAGGAGGTTAGATCTATGAAAAAAGAAATGTATAGTTGTTGCAGTCAGGAAAAGTGTTCTAATGCGGCAGTTTTAAACTTGTTAGCTTCCATTATTTGCTTTGTCGCTGTTGGCAGAGAGTTCCAAAGTCTGGTGACGTGAATGACGAAGAGGCGAGAGGAGTTTAAGTAGTTAAAACTAGGCATTATAAGATTCATTGTTCTGGTCGATTGCGCAAACTGAAGCTTATCAAACAGATATTTAGGCGATCTTTTATATATAAGTTTATGCATAAATTGGCAGCACCTTATCTTTAGAAATTGCTGAAACGTACACCCTAAAACCTGGTCATAACGATTCAGCCCATACACATACCTAATCATAGCATTGAACGCAACAAGCAATTTGTGTTCTGAGTGGGAGTCAAGCTTACAGTAAACAGTTATGGAGTTTGTACCCATACAGGGTTTTTACAAGTCTAAGTTTCTGACGTGCATGGTGTGGTAAAACTAGAGGATAATCGAAGCTTACGCAGGCCAGCATAGATTCGACCAATGGCATAATTTACGTGGTCATTGGAAGAGAGTAATCGATTCAACTTGAAACCAAGATTTTTTACAACGTTTACGAACTTGAGTTGCCTGTTATTTAAGAACACTGGTGGTAGTTCATTCGTATCGAACTGTTTTTTTAGAAATCAGTATCATCTGAGATTTGTCTGGATTCAAATTAAGCCCATTACGTAGTGACCAGTTGTATATTTTTGACAGATCTTCATTTATTCTAACTATTAGATCCTCAATCAGACCAATAGGCCGTGATAAATAAATTTGGGCATCATCAGCATAAAGATGAACTGTTACATTAGAGCATACAAACAAAATAAGATTGGTCCTAGTATCGATCCTTGTGGCACTCCAGCAAGTAACGCAGCAAAACTGGAGGATCTGCCATCACGTACAATTCTCTGGTACCTATTACCTAAGTAATTACCCATCAGGCACACTGACCTTTCGCTAAAACCAAAATACAGTCTGAGCTTTTGACATAATATTTTATGATCCACCCTGTCAAAAGCTTTGGAGAAGTCCAGCAAACAGAGTACCGTTAGATAATCTCTATCAAAGTTAATTCTAATATCATCCAGAATTTTAATCATGGCCGTGGGGGCAGCTATGATGAGCTTGGAAACCAGATTGAACTGGCGATAACAAACAATGTTGATTGATGTGACGCGAGATTTGGTTTGCAAGAATTTTCTCCAAGATTTTTAACAGACACGGTAAAATACTAATTGGGCGAAAGTCATTTTCCGATAAGGGTCTAGGCTTTTTCGGTACAGGAATAACTTTTGCCAACTTCCAGTCGTCTGGAAACGAAGAGGTTGTGATACAATAATTTATAATGTGCGTGAGAGAACTCAAAATACGAGGACGGGTCAATAAGTCCGACTTTTGGATTAAAACACAGATTTTTTGATAAAAAAATAATTTTATTTTTCAACGTAGTCTCCCTTGAGCTCTATACACTTTGTCCAACGCTTCTCCAATTTTTTTATCCTTTCCAAAAAAAATGATTTGTCGCGGTCCTCAAAATAGGCCTTTGTTTTGCGAGATGACTTCATCATTGGAGTCAAATCTTTTTCCACCAAGCCATTTCTTCAGGTTTGGGAACAAGAAGTAGTCGCTCGGAGCCAAATCTGGAGAATAGGGTGGATGAGGGAGCAATTCATAGCCCAATTCATGGATTTTTGCCATGGCAACTGCACATGTGTGCACCCTTGCATTGTCTTGGTGGAAAAGAACTTTTTTCTTGGCCAAATGAGGTCGTTTTTTTTTTTCAAATCGTCATTGAATCGGTCCAATAAGTTGGCATAATATTCCCCATTGATTGTTCTTCCCTTTTGAAGGTAGTCAATGTGGATTATCCCGCGTGCATCCCAAAAAACAGTCGCCATAACTTTATTGGCTGACAAACCCACCTTGGCCTTCTTTGGCTCCGATTCACCCTTAGAAACCCACTGTTTTGACTGTTGTTTGTTCTCTGGTGTGTTGTGATGGATCCATGTTTCGTCCACGGTTACAAAACGGCGCAAAAACTCCTCCATATTGCGATTAAACAACGCCAAACCTTCCTGTGAAGTTGTTACACGATTGCGTTTGTGGTCGACTGTGAGCAAACGCGGCACCCATCTTGCGGAAAGCTTTCTCATGCCCAAGTGATCATTCAAAATTGAAACCACTGAGCCATGCGAGATCCCTACGGCTTCCACAATCTCTCGCACTTTCAATCTTCGGTCGGCCAACACCATATCGTGAATTTTTTCGATTGTTTCGGGTGTAGAGACCTCAACTGGGCGTCCAGGACGTTCGGCATCTTCAGTGCTTGTACGGCCACAACGAAATTCAGTAAACCACTTTTTTACCATTGAAATCGATGGTGCAGAGTCCCCATAGTATTTATCAAGCTTAGCCTTGGTCTCGGTAATGGTTTTTTTTCGCAAGAAATAATGCTTAATAAGCACACGAAATTCACTTTTTTCCATTTTCTCCTCAAATTAGTGAGTAGTCTGATAAAAATAGCTGTCAAACACAAACTAACTGACGCAGCAAGTTTTAATTTTGACAGGAGTCAACTGACAGATGCCTGTTGACAGGAGCAGTGTTGCTGTTTCAGTAAAGAGGTCAGAAATTCAAAAAGTCACTATCTAAAGCAGCAACTAATTTAGGGGTGTTAAAACACGTCCTTCCTCTTTTTGTGGTAGACAGCGAAGCGCGTTTGCGAAGTGGAGGGCAAATTTTGCATCCAAAGTTTCGTCAAAACTGATAGACCATTCGCGAATATCTTGAGGTGGGCCATTGTGTCAAGTCGAGAAGTTCTTGGCAGTCAAATACTTTAGTCTTTTTTCCTCTTCCTTTAATTTTCTCTGCCCTACTCGTTCTTCTTTCTTAGCTAACTTTTTGTCGACACTCACTAAACAACCCGAACGCCCTGACTCTCTTTGTTTTTGTAGAAAAATTTTGTCTTCCTCTATTTCGATGTTTTCTAGCGCATCAGAGTGTGCGATATGAAACAAATTATCTAATTTGAAACTTCTCCCCGCGGTGCTTATAAACGTCCTGTGGTTTTTTTACAGTTTTTTTTGCAGCCCTCTCCAAACTTGGTAAAGATCCAGAAGTTTTTTCACAGAGTTAGGTACGGACTTATTGACCCGCCCTCGTATGAGGCAAAACCATCTTCACAAACAGAATAGGTATCCCATCTTCACCTACAACATTTGATTTAATTGAGCGAATGGTATTAACGATATCAATTTCGGAGACGACTTCAAAGTCAAAATCAAACTCAAACAACTGCTGATTTTCAGGAATAAAATTCGAGTTGTTTGTGGCACCGGAAAGAAATGCGCCGTTGAGATTATCAACATCAAGTGTCATTGTATCGAAGGTAGCATTTTTCCCGACACCAATTGAACGTAGATTGCTCCATAGTTTTTTTTGAGGATTGGCCAGTACTTAGTTTAGATAGAAAATATCTTTTCTTAGCTCTTCGCGTTATAAAGGTTGCATGATTGCGTGCCCGAGAAAATATTTCCCAGTTGACGATAGTTGGTCTTTGTTTCCAACTGGAGTATAGCTTTTTACGGGCTTTCATGGCATTTTGAACCTCCCACGTGAACCAAGAGCAATTTCCGTTTTGAACGGCAACTGTCTTTAACGTAACATGCCTATTAAAAAGGTCCAGTACTAGACTTTGCAGATGACTGACTTTATCGTTGACATTTGAGGCATAGTAGGAGTTACGCCATGGTAGTTGGCTTGCATCCAATTGCAGGTTATAATTGTCCACAGAAGAAAAATCTCTAAACTGGAACGACAGTGGTAGCCGAGACCGAGAAAAGTGAACATTGTACGTACAAAAAATTAAATCATGGTCAGAAATCCCTGCTAGGGACAACTGATCCTGAAGTAGAACATTGTGACGATTGGACACCATGAGGACATCAATAAAACTGGGGGGAACACCTGGGGCAAAACGTGTAGCATAGGAGTTAACTAACGACAAGTCACAAGCAGCAGCAGAATCTAAGAGTAAGTGACTTTTGTAATCACATTTTAAAAGATCATAATTGAGATCACCACAGATTACAATGTGCTCATATAAAGCAGTAAACTCCTGAAGTGCAGAAAAGAATGTCTCCAAAGAATAACAGCGCTTTGGGTTATAAGCAACGCCAAGACAACATTTTGTATATAATATATCATATATATATATGTATATATAAATGAATTATATCGTTAAATGTTTTAAGTGTTTATAAAATTAAGAAAGTTATATGTAAATTTATCTATTTATTGTTATTTATTTACTATTTGTTTTATTTTCATTATTAACTTATTATAATTTATTTATTTATTTATTCATTTATTTATTTACTTCTTTATTTATTTATGTATTCATTTATATATTTATTTATTTATATATGATTGAATTATTACTTACTCGTATGTATTAAGAGAACAATCTAGTCTATTATATGTATAAATATTTATTTATTTATTTTTCTTTTTTGTTTGGATTGGAGGTTTTTTTTCCGTATTTTCCTTCAAAATTTTGTTAATTTTCCCGAAATTATTTGTAATTAATTAACCATATTTCAATAGAAAGATATTTTGTCTTTATCGAATTATTGTAATATAAAATGTGCGGTTACTATACCTACGAGGGGCGTTCAATATATTCTCGGTATCGATATGAAGGAAAATGCGAATTCAATTTAAATTGTTTTTATTTTTCAATATGATCTCCCCTAACATCAATGCATTTGTTACATCTTGAGATAAGATTTTTTAAACCCTCAAAAAAATAAATTTCCTCTTTCTCTGCAAAATACCGACTTGAGTTCTTCATCATCCGAAAATCTTTTTCCACGAAGATATTTTTTCAAATCCGGAAACAGGAAATAATCACTAGGGGCAAGGTCTGGACTATAAGGTGGGTGTTGGATTTCTTCGAAACCACAATCTCGCGCAGCAGCCTTGGAAACTCGCGCCGTGTGAACAGGAGCGTTGTCATGAAGAAGCAACACACCCGCTGCGAGTTTACCCCGTCTTTTCTTTTTAATTTCCTCCCGCAAATTATGCAAAGTGGAAGCGTAGGATGTGGCGTTGATGGTTTCACCTTTTTTTTTGTACTCAATGAGCAAGATTCCCTTTGAGTCCCAAAAAACTGTGGCCATGAGCTTTCGGGCAGACGGAGTGACTTTGAACTTCTTCGGGGGGTCTGTTCCTTTTTTATGCCACTGCATGGACTCTTGTTTGCTTTCAGGGTCATAGTGGTGGACCCCAGTGGTGGTCCCCAGTAACAATTCGATCCATAACACCGTCCGCGTTCTCACTACACATCTCCAAAAGCTCTCTACAGCATGCGATTCTCACTTTTTATCTGAGGCGCTGTGAGCATTCGTGGCACCCCCCTTGCACTGACCTTTGAAAGGTTAAGATGGTCATGAAGAATGGTGTGAATGGTACCAATTGAAAGCTTGGTGATCTCTACCATCATTTTCACCTTTATTCGGGCATCCTCAAGAACAAGTTTTTCGACTTCTTTGATGCTTTCTCCCGTACAAGCAGTAGCCGGGGCGCCGGAGCGGGGGTCGTCCTCAAGACTCTCTCTGCTTCTCTTGAACTCACTTGACCACTTTTGCACAGTTGATAATGAAGGTGCGGAACCCTGGTAAACAGCCACCATCTCTTCATGAATAGTTTTTTGACTTTTTCCTTGCTTAGTGAGAAATTTAATTACAGCGCGATGCTCAATTTTCACCATCATCGCCTCAGTTGCCATTATGATTCTGTTTAACTAGAGATAAAACGCGAATTAATAATCACATTTATATGAAATTTTACATGAATGCACTAAAATAATAGTGTTACTTGATAAATAAGTCAATTTATATATGCAACCACAGCTTCACCCCGATACCGAGAATATCTTGAACGCCCCTCGTATGTAATTTTTTTAATATACGAAATAAAATAAACTATCTAACTAACGTGATAAGGTCGACATTTTCAAAAGTCTGAAAATAATACATAAATTCTCAAAATTCTACTCCAATTCACTTGAGAATTTGCTTTAATTCGAATCTGCTCTATGCGAAAGCCTTGCTTAAGGAATGATTCCCAGATGAAAAAAGTCTGTTGACTCAAGTTTTTCAATTGTGTTTTCGAGACAAATTAAGGTAGAAGATTGCGAAGCACCAGTTACTTCCTATTGGAGAAACATTTCTAAATCCTTCCTCCTTTGGAGCATTTAGTGTTAGAATAACTTAACGTAAAATATCTTTCTATCTACGAGTAAAGTGCCTGCCGGTTGATTTACCGAATTGGGTGTGAAATTATGACTTGAAAAATTTTCATATCAAAACTCGTACTAAACACAGAATAGCGGAGACGACAGAAAGTTTTTAAAACCTGCTATCACTGAGGATCAGAAAGATCCTTACTTAGTCCGTTTGAAATGGATACCATTGGCTGTACTCTCAAAACCATCGTAGTTTTGGTAGAACTCTTATTGGACTGGATATTGGATCTGACAAAATTTCAGAGGAATTTGGGCGGCGCAGAGATGTGAAAACAGGTTTCGCAGTACGTAGGACTGGTTTTTGACCGATTCTGAACCAAGAATCGGCTCTTCCCGAATGGCTGCAAAACCAAATAAGAATTTTGTGCTTCTGCCTTCGTGGAGTGTTTGAATTTTACTCGTCTAGATTTATAACTGCAACAGCAAAAGCAAAACTGCTCTTAGCTCGTAAGTCACAAGTGAGAGTCAAATCAATTTTGTCAGTATAATTCTTAGTCTTTCGGGAGAATTTATCAGGGCTTGAGCTGAACTATGTGAGCCCATGCTGAAGGAAACTTTCGGAAATTGGGTTTCAAACGAATGACTCTAAAAGCTTTGCATCGATTTTTTGCCGTCCAACTTCAGAAACGATTTCGGAATGCTTACTGGTGTCTTCTGCTATGCGAATGTGCATGTTGGAAGGACACTACCTCCTGGAACGCTTGCTGCAGGGTGACGTTGAAAAATGGAAGTGTCCGAATATCTCGCGGCATGCGGTAAATTCTAGGCGCTTATATGAATTAGGCAATTGAGCAGCGAAGGGATTACTTATCTTTTTAGAATAGAGTTCCTTGTCTAAGTTTTGTTTTCCAACGTTTTTTGTTTTTTTTTTTTTAATTTTAACGAGTAAATGGAAAATCATATCGATGCTCATCGATCAGTTGATACGAGGAGTTGAATAGAGAAGCTTTCTCTCTTCAGGAAGCTCCTTGCTTTTCGACCTTCTGGACGTCAAAACTTCGTTACATAACTTCATTAGGCGATCAGCTATGGATGAATTGGCAACAAATGTTGGTTTCAACGGCGATCATTTTAAAGTGCTTGCTTCAATAAATGAACAGATTGCCGATTAGGATAGGTTTGGTGGTAAAATCGTAGCAATCAACGTGCCTAAACCTTAGAGATTTTTTGGTGATCATAACTTAATCTAATAAAGCCCCTTCTTGTCATGATATATCCGTAAGAAGGTCTTTCGCCTTTCTACAACTATCTATTATGTCGTCTGTTGCTGTCAACGTACGAATGTGGTACGCTAATTATGCATAATATTCATTCACGCATGCCATGGCAATAGTAGGGGCTCTAGAACAGTATCCTGTGGTAGTCCATCAAAAAACTTTTTTGTTTAAGATCTCTTTCGGCGCTACATAATGTAAGAGATTCTACATCGAGATTGATAAAATAATGTGCTTGAACTGCATCCAGTTACCGAAATTCGTTCTTTGACGTTCTAACTATGTCATGTCATTCGAAAACCTCCTAATTTTATCTCTTGTGGAACGAATGGATTCCATTGCATGGTTTGTCGGATATTAAAATTTTCTTCTTATGAATGATTTTTGGATTACCGGGTTTCTACTTTCCTGGCCCAATCTTTAATAGTTTTCTTTATACAGCTGAAGATATGCAAGATACGGATGTGGAGAAACTTTAAAAGCATGTTTCTCAGACAGTGATTGCCAAAATATTGGATCTTATTTGTGGCATTGACGGTTACTTTCCTGATACTAACAATACTAGACGGAAGATTGAGCACAACGGTTTTGGTGTTAAAACTGGTCATTGCTTCTCCGTATTTTTAACATCATACTTCGTGCAGTCTTACATTATCAGTGGAGATGATACTTCCAATGTTACAGAATTGTTGTCCTGCAACGCTTATATAAGTTGCGCGTCAGTAACATGACAGGCTATGTTTATTTAGTGAAAGTTTATGATTCTGTGCGACAAACATCCTGAGCATAATCGTCATCAGTGGTGGTATTATACAACCTTGCTGAACACTGCGTCCGATCTGAAATTCTTCCTACAACCACAGAAAATAGGCTGCACCAATAATTTATTTGGAATGCCCGTCCTGTATAATTTACGCGATATAAACTCCCCGTTTACGCTTTCGAACTTTTTTTTCAAAATTAAGGAACAGCGCGTGTAGAGGAGCTCTATACCTGGAACATTGTTCAACCAAGATCTTGACTGGGACCATGTTGTCAACGAAAATTGCTTGCTCATTGAGTTGAGATGCTCTTGAATACATTCGACGCTTTCCAGCTCGACTGTTGGGTTACCGTTTCTTAGAACGGCGCAGAATTAGTAGGCTTACTGTAGAACTTGGTGGAAGTCCGAGAGTGTAGACCCTTTAGCTGCTGAAGCTTGTTTGACTTGTGCAATAATTTCATCCTAATCGTGTGATGCGAATACCAAATCTTTGAACTTTGGACAACTCGTATAGGTTTTGGAACAATATTTCGCCCACAATGCTTTTAAAAAAAGTGGAAAAGAGCTTCCCGTTTTCCTTTACTTGTCTTCATCTGAAATTATCACGGACCCATCCAAACTTTTCACCTGCTAACTTAACCTTTTGCAATCTATCACCACTTTGGTACTAACTATGTACAAGATTCTGCTTCAGCACCTATTTACAGCTGGCGTTTCTTATGTGTCGATATACAGCACTCTGAACTCCTCTTATCTGCATGGAACACAGGGATTCGAGTCACCTTTTACATTTGCCCTCGCCAGAAGTGGCTGCATTGCGAAGTTAATGGTGTCTGTGCTGTTCTATCCCCAGATATTCACGTAGAATAACTTCTCCACGATCTTCAGACAAGGCTTAACTTATATCTCCATGAGGACATGGTGGTGCTGATTACTTTTATCTCTTGAACGATATGGCTCCTTAGCTGTTGGCATACTCATGGGATCCCTGAGTCGGCCAATGTCAAATCTATTCCCCGAATGTCCTATTGCCGTAGTTTGAAAACGAATGCTAACAATGTCAAGAATCGGCTTCGGGTAATCGCAACAGAGCTTCTACAACAGAAAGCTGGCTTAGATTTATATGGTCAATTTGATCGGACATTCTATGCCGTTCGATAGACTTCATTTTATTTCAAATCTAGACCCTCTATTAGTAGGCGATTCGTGTTGCAGAAGTGGATTAACTTTTCGCCGTTGCCTTTGCGGACACCGAAGCCATGAGGAGCTTTGTATTATTATTCCCTACCTTTGCATTTAGGTATCCCATCAGAATATTTCCATTTAGTGTTGTATTATGGGAACGATTAGTCATTATAACTTGCAAACATTTAAGACCAATGTACATCGGTACCTCTCTTTTATTCTTCCCTAAGTTTGTTTTGACCGCGCTGTGTACAAACATTTTAAGGGTACACAAATCTCTGGATCGCCCGATAATTATTCAAAAAAAATGTTAACTTGCTGTAGATCTGTTAGTCTTCCTTAACCAATTAGGCATACCGCTCTTACTCTGAATCTGCCCTGTCCAATACTTTCTCCCTGAAAGTTTTTCAGGTTGTGAATGCATTTGCCGCCAAAAATGATCTTACTAACAACGTAAGGGTAATTTTGGTTTTAATTTTGGTGGGGGCTGAGGCTCCCATTTATTGGCTTAATACAAGCTTAATCTAACTTAAAAACTAGCACTAACAACTAAGAGAACGACTTAAGAGCTAGGGACCAAGGAAGTGATGGAGGAGATCTTGTTTGAGACGAGAAGTGCTCAGGTGGAAATGAAAAAGGGAGAGCTTTGAGTTGACCTTTCGGAGCATTCGGGAGATTGGTTCGTTGGAGCCATAAGAGGTGCGGTGGACCGGTAGATAGAAGAGTCGAGGACTACGTAGATTGCGGGGGTTGGTATTGAAGGAAATGGAGTTCAAAATGGATGTACAGTCGATGGAACCTGATAGAAGTCGATGAATGAAAAGAATGTCAGCAGTATTCCTACGTTCTTCTAACGAATTCATATTTAGAAGTTAGAGGCGGTCTTGATAGGGAGGTAAGATTAAAGGGTCGTTCCATGGCAGGCCACGGAGGGCAAATCGGAGGAATCGACGTTGAATACCCTCGATTCGGGAAACATAAACCCGTTGAAAGGGGGACCAAGCTTGACTGTCATACTCAAGCAGGGGGTGAACAAAGGTAACATAGAGAGATCTGGTTACATACGGGTTGGAAAATTCCTTGGACCACCGTTTGATAAAGCCAAGTGATGATCATCTTATCGATATGAGAACGGAAATTAAGCTCACAGTCGAATAATATGCCAAGGTCTTGAAAAGACTGAACCAGGGGAATTGGTTGACCATGGAGAAAATAAAGTCGGGGAGGAGACGGGTTGCATTTACGTGAGAAGGTTATAGATTGACATTTGGCTATATTAAGTTCTAGGTAGTTTTTGAGGCACCAGATTGAACACCGATCAAGGTCTTCTTGAAGAAGGGCAGAGTCATGGGAGAAGAAATTTTCTGTAGTCAGTTAGAATGAAGAGAAGAGGGCCAAGATGACTTCCTTGTGGAACTCCAGTTGAGGCCAAGAATGGAACAGAAAGGGCGGATCTAAACCGAACACTAAAATCGGTTTACCAGGTAAGAAGAAATCCATTTTAATAAGAGAGCCTCAAAGCCGAGAGCAGATAATTTGAAGAGGACCAATTGATGAGATATCTTATCAAACGCTTTAGAGAAATCAGTTGCGATAACATCGATGGAGGCTGAGAGAGAGCAAAAGACAGGAATTCAACTAGGTTTGCGGTAGTTGATCTACCTTTTAGAAAACCATGTTGTCGGGGCGAAATAAAAGGCTTCGTATAAAATGCTTTCAAAGCTTGGGTATATGAGAGATGTTTAGCAATGGGACGATAATTGGTAACTTCATGTTTAGATCCCTTTTTGTGTATCGGGATTATAAAAGAGGTCTTCCAAATCTGGGGAAATTCTCTCTGTGTAAGGGATAGACGAAAAAGGTAGGAATGGGGTAGAGACAGGTTGGAAGAGCATTTTTTAAGAAACACGGCGGGGAGTCCATCTGGGCCAGGTACAAATTCATCTTTAAGATCGAAATTTTGAGTGAGAAAGGGACCAATGGAGAAATTTGGTAGATCATTGAAGTAAGAGGGATCTGGTACGAAGGAGTTGTTGGCAAATAATTGTTTGAAAGATGTAGCAAAAAAGTTGGCGATGGTAGGAGGATCACTTGAAGATTTGGTTTCGAAAGCGAGGGAGGAAGGATAACCATCAGTCTTACTTTTGCAATTGAGAAATTGAAAAAAAGGACTTGGGGTCATTTATGAGATTGGTTTGCGCACTATTCAGGTAGCGCTGAAAGTTCAATGAAATGAAGATATGTACCTAGATAATTTGGATAGTCGGAAGAAGAGTGGGTGCGAAGGAATACCGCCCATAACTTGTTTCTTTTGTTTCGTGTAGAAGAAGTTTTATGGTAGGAGTAAGGCACATAAAGGGAGATGGATTTGAATATTTCTATGTAAAAAATGGAGAGGGCATCAACCAAAGATAGATTGGTAAACTCAAAAGAAGCCCTGCGTAGATATATGCAATACATAGGGGCCCTACTACACTACTCACTTACATCACCGGTTGTGTTCATTGTGCCGAATTTGGGGTTTACCCTGAAATCCGTAGAGATACCATCAGGTAACGATTGCAATGTAGTTTTCCCAATGAGGAACCCTGTCTCAGTACTATCCGGATTCACGGACATTATCGCATGGTTTTTGCTAGTATATTTAAGCAACGGAATTTGTCGCAGACTGAAACTCATCTGCGTTGAAACACCTCAATACGAAGCACCGTCTTTGTACGGACTTTCTTTTCCAGAGTCTAGAAGAGTCTTTATCTGGGTAAGATAGCCAAAAGTCATCAACAATTGATCAGACCTTAAACGGTAGGTAGCGCCAACGTTACTCATGTTGTGCCACTAGACCTACCGTACTTTCAACTGTATTAGAATTTGTACGTGTAGTTAAGGTGGATCACCACGAGCAGTTAAAACAAGAATTTGATCACGAGCTTAATTGTTGGGCTACTAGCTAAAACTGTGCCCTGGGCTGTCAGTAGTAGCTAACTACCCGGGTAATCGAAATCCAAATCCTTTACGTTCATTATGAATGAATGACATCTTAGAACTTCCGAGTACAGTTGAGTTCATTAGTAAATCTGGGTCTCTTGGTTTTTGAACGTCTGAACTTTTACTATACACCGACCTTAACATCAAACTGGATCGTCCGTTCTCTTTTGAAAATCCGGTTTGTTTGTCAGCTGAAGCATCTGAATGGGCACAGATTATCAAAGGTAAAATCACTATGTCGATGGAGAAGCTTCAGATTACCTCTTTCGTAAGTAAGCCCCAAAAGGCCAATTATGTTAACTTAACATTTGGCATTTGTCTACATCAAACCACCGTCCAACTTCGTACTGCACAACTGATTTCCTTGTTTAGATTTTCTACAGTTCATTGCTTCTTTGGATTTCGCTTTGTGGTGTAAATAAACACAACAAAATCAAACATACATTTACCCGTCCAAAATCAACACTACTTTGAACTTCCTACAGCTGCAACTAGGTCAACCCAGGTAACTCGCATTTGATTGACATCTTGGCCACTTCAAAGCACATTTGAACGTTTGTGACTCATGGCGAACACTCAGTCTTCTGAGTAAACATTTATCACTGCATAATTCAGTGTCTACATTTCGGTAATGTGTTGCCCTAATTTTGTAACAAAACAAATAAAAGCCATGTCATGTTGTAACTCCCAAATTGCGTTGCCTTTCCGAGATGCCAACAAAGTCCATCACGACCACGCTAATCCATCACAATATTCGTTTACCTCAAGTCGCCTAAACATTGTCTTAAAGACCGAGTCGTGGGCTTTCAGTGTGGGGGAGGGGGGAACCACTTAATTGAGTTTCAATTTCAAATCTTCAATCTTCAAGTTTTTGAGTGAAACTGACTAGAGAAAAAAAATCGAAGAAATAACATTGAACGCAAATAATTCAATCATTCGTTGCGCTAATTAAAATGCGAAGCCGGAACCAACAAAGTTCACACCATGAAGCATCAGCCAGCACTTGAGGCAAACATCCCATCCACAAGTATGTACTTGAACAGGATAGGGGTAAAGGTGGAGGAGGAATCATGCATTTTTGTTTTTAACCAGACCGTAGTAAGCATGTAGCTTAGTCGCGGCCTGCGCGTATCTGTAACTATAAACTTGAAGATTGTTTTGTATTTCAGTGGAGCAGTACTTGAATGAGTAGGCATTGTTGCTGTTGTTGTTAGTTTACATTGATTTGTGGCACATGCAGAGCCAAGCGTGTAGTCTAGGTCTAAGCGAACCTAACCTCCCGCCTGCTAGCATAATTTACGTCATAATTACTCGCATTGTTTCATGGAGAGAATCCTATTAGTTTCGTCGTAGTTTTTCGAAAGGCGCTGCGAGAAGAAATGCTTCAAAAAAAGTGTGAAATTAGGTGGCAAAATGTGGAGCACGGTTGGGAGAAATGTTAAATAATAGTGCTGACAGAGGGACTGGGTGAAAGAGCCGGCAAGACGAAGTCGGGGATGTTAATCCTCTGCTTTGTGAAGAAAATTTCTGCCCCAATTACCACGGTAAGCTGGTGCATGGGTAATGGTGATGGTTATGCTGATGGAATCTTATGTAAGTCAATAGACGGATGGAGAGAGAAAGGGTTGTTTCTTAATGTGTATGTATTGATGCCATAACCTAGGTTCTGTGAACGAATTACCTTTTAGAAATTAAAGTATTCGGCAGGTGCATTTGGGTAATTAGCTTCCGAGTTTAACCTAAAAACGATGCAATTTGTGTTAATTCTGAGAGAGTTTGGTTGTGGAAAATGTCTAAGGTTCAAGGGCAGTAGGTGTTTCTCTTCTTTTTTTTTGGGTGAAAATCATTTAGTCTCAAGGTCTGTTGGAAGCGGTTTTTTTTTTTATATCGGTTCATTACGAAGACGGGGATTAATATTGCTGTTTGCCATTCAATTCTACTGGATCCTAGATTTTTGTTGTGAAACCGGAGTGGGTCACTACATTTTTAGGTTGCAATCGTTTTCACAGGTTGCTATGGATTTCTCTTCACAGCCCTGAGGCTACGTACCCAGTTCGTACCCTAAGTGCAGCAAATTTGGGTCTTGATGAGCAGCCATTAAGTCAATGACCGGCGCAATTTAATGAGGGGTCGATTCTAAATAGAGACCTTAAATCAAGAACATAGTAGGTTCCTAAAGTACGTGTTCTGAATGGTGGCAAAAGCAAGGCAGATGCAGAAAAAGCGCGTTATGGTCCCTTTTTTCTCCTCGGAACCGTCGCTACTTTTCCAATCAAGTCTTAGAGCACGTCTGCTTAGAATGCAAGGCTCAGTGAAGACATTGGTGAATTACAACACCTTTTCAGTTTTGGGACGAAGGCCGTGCATTAAAGTCTGGCTTTGGTTCTGAAGGTACAGAAGAAGGGTTTTCTTCTGTTTTAGCCAGAGGAAATTCTTCTAGCTAGTTCTTCGATCATACAATTGGATATTGCTCATAGTGATCAGGACTCAGAGGTTATGTGTATAATACAATCCAACTATTGATTATGTCTTGACTTTCGTTGTAAAATCGTTATTGATTTGTCGATAGCCAGACCATCCACGTTATCATATTTATCGATAGCCAGATTACGATCTAATGAATAGCCAAAATTTTGCCTTGGAAGACACAGAAATGACTGAGCAATCTGAAAGACATTCGAATATCTCGGTCTGTTAACCAGACTCTCCATCAGTGTTAGTGTGCTTGTATCTGACGCTTGACCATACCTCGACTGTAAGGAGCTTCTTACCTTGAAGGGATGACATTGTACTTCCATTATGCCAGCATGACTTGCATGGCCACTGGTGGCTAATCTAATTAGCTTTAATTGCAAATTTGAAGCAAGTTTTGCTGATACTATCAAGTGGATGTCAGTGTTGAAGGCTCCAAATCCAAATCCTTAGTACAGATATGTATGGAGGCAGCTCGCTGAACCTTACAAAGTATTCCAATGGTTAGTGCATATGAGTCTTTTACAATGGTAGACATAACCTTCCTGTCCAACGAGAGTCTAAGACGTCTAGCCCTGCTAAGAAGCCGTGTGGTACCCGTCAAGTAATCCCGAACGAAGTCAGACATTTTATACTCCCTCGAAAAAGTACTGGGTTAACATTGAGACCACAACCTTCAGGTCAGGAGGGGTAAAGTATTGGGTTTATAACTTAATTCGTGCGGTTTGCTAAGCGTAACTTGTATTATTCCATTGTTATTATTCCATTGGAACATGCGTTGGAAAGCTGCTGTCATTGTACGTCATTTCAGTATATGTCATTCATTTGAAGCGTAAACAACAATAATTTTTTTTCACTCAAATATGTCGAACTTTGTGCCTGAAAAAGTATTTTTGCGGGGAGTTCTTCTTCATTATTTTAATATGAAGAAAACTGCTGCCGAAAGCCATCGTATTTTGGTGGAAGTTTATGGTGAACAAAAGTGGTTTTCACGATTTAAAAGTGGTGATTTTGGCTTGGAAGACGATGAACGTCCTGGGCAGCCAAAAAAGTTTCAAGATGAAGAACTGGAAGCATTACTCTATGAAGATTGTTGCCAAACACAAGAAGAGCTCGCAGAATCTTTGGGTGTCATTCAAGCAGCCATTTCAAAACGTTTAAAAGCAGCTGGATATATTCAAAAGCAAGGAAATTGGGTTCCACTTAAACTCAAGCCGAGAGACGTCGAAAGGCGGTTTTGCATGTCCGAAATGCTGCTGGAACGCCACAAAAGGAAGTCATTTTTGCATCGGATTGTTACTGGTGATGAAAAATGGACCCATTACGACAACCCCAAGTGCAAAAAATCATATGTGAAACCCGGCCAACCAGCCAAATCAACAGCAAAGCCGAATATCCATGGCGCGAAGGTGGGATTGGTGGGATCAGATGAGTGTGCTGTATTATGAGCTGCTAAAACCGGATGAAACCATCAATGGACAACGCTACCGAACACAATTAATCCATTTGAAGGGAGCAGTGGCCGAAAAACGCCCTGAATATGCGACCAGACACGAAGCAATAATTTTCCATCATGACAACGCTCGGCCCCACGTTGCTATTCCGGTTAAGAACTATTTGGAAAACAGTGGATGGGAAGTCTTACCCCACCCGCCTTATAGCCCAGACCTTGCCCCTTCGGACTACCATTTGTTCCGGTCGATGCAGAACGCCCTCACTGAAATGCGGTTCACATCAGAGCAGAATATCAAAAATTGACTTGATTCATTCTTGGCTGCCAAGCCGGGGCAGTTCTTTTGGGATGGGATCCACAAATTGCCGGAAAGATGGGAAAAAGTCATAACTTCAGATGGGCAATACTTTGAACAATACTATTGTTATTCTTAAATAAACGATTTGAGCAGATAGGAAGAGTCCGCCGAAATTGCGAGATATCATTACCAAGAGAATTTTCTAATTTCTAAAGAAGGTCATTATGGAATAGATCTTTGAGTATTGGAGAAATAATTCCTCTTTATAGCGTGCCTCGATATGGTATCCGTTGTTTGACAGAACTTCTGCCATTCGTATTCTTGGACATTTTGTTTCTAAATAGGAAGCCTGAGATACGTCGCACGGGTTCGCTTAACTCTGTAAGAAAAAAGGCCACGAAGATGAACTCTCGAAGGTTTGAGTTTGATAGTTTACCATACCAGCGGGAATATTCATTAGTCCTCGAACGGTCCCAGCCGTTCCCAGCCGTGGACCCAGCCCGAGGTGCGATGTCAAAGACGTACACGGTGGTAGTCTCATGTCCGAGGTTAAATTTTGAAGGTTTTTAAGGATTTTTTTTTGCGGAAAATGAAATACAATCTTCTTATGATAAGTATATGTTATTATTTAGCTAATAAACAAAATATTGTTAAATAAAAAAAAAATATTTTAACGTCATTTTGGTGAGGTAAAGTAGATCTCTTGAAAAGAAAGTAGGTGGCTGGCCCCACTGATTGCTCCTTTTGTAATCATCTGAAATGAAAATTCCAAAAAGATTATTATGAACTAGGGTTATCATTCGGTCCCGTATTAAATATAAAAGATTTGAGTAAAAAATAACAAAATGGCGGCCTTGTAAAATAAAATTTCAATAATCGACTGTTTTTTTTTCGGTTTAAAATCAAGTGGATAAAAAAATCTAATTCTAGTACCGCACAGAATCGTTCAGAATATTATGTTAAAATTTCAGCCGAATCCGTTTAATAGTGTTTTTTTTTTAATCATCTGGTCCGACGAATAAAAAGTAGTTTCGAGAAAAACGCGTTTAAAGTTTGGAGAAGAAAAGAAAAGCAGGGTACGCTCTCCCTGTAGCAAAAGGTTTCCCAGCAAAATTATTTATTTAGTGACCCAGTTACCTCTGTCGTTTTTGACTCGAATCACTAACCAAATCCACCGTCGATCGAGGGGCAAATGCTCATCTGATGGGTTTTTGTTCGCTGCCTGATTGATAGCCTGTCTGCTTAACAAAGAGACTCCGCTACATAGACTAAATCGACAATATCGGCGTGATACTTTCCACACGGCTCACGGCTCTCCACGGCTGAAAAGTCCGTGCCGTTTTATAGTAAAACACAATTTTTTTTTGCAAAATTCAACTTTATTTATCAATATAGTTGCCTTCGAGGGCGATACACTGATTGAAACGATTTTTCAATTTTTCGATGCCAGTTTTGTAGTACGATTTCGGTTTAGCCTCAAAATAGGCCTCTGTTTCGGCGATTCGGTCTTAAATCTCTTTCCGGCGAGCATTCTTTTGAGGTCTGCGAACAGGAAATAGTTGCTGGGGGCCAAATCTGGAGAATACGGTGGGTGGGGAAGCAATTCGTAGCCGAATTCTTTCAATTTTGCCATCGTTTTCATCGACTTATGACACGGTGCATTGTCTTGATGAAACAGCATTTTGTTTTTCTTCAAATGCGGACGTTTTTCTGCGATTTCGTCCTTCAAACGCTCCAACAACGCAATGTAATGGTCGCTGTTGATAGTCTGCCCCTTTTGGAGATAGTCGATGAAAATTATTCTATGTGCATCCCAAAATACGGATGCCATAACCTTGCCAGTCGACTGTTGAGTTTCTAGTCGTTTCAGGTTCGTCGCTTGCTCGCCACTCAGCTGACTGCCGACTTGACTCTGGTGTGAAGTGATGGAGCCAAGTTTCATCCATTGTCACATACCGACGCGAAAATTCGGCTTTATTGCGGTTGAACAGCTTTAAACACTCCTCTGAATCATCAACACGTTGTTGTTTTTGGTCGACTGTGAGCAAACGCGGTACCCACTTTAAACACAGCTTTCGCATGTCCAAATATTCATGTATGATATATCCAATACGCTCTTTTGAGCGCTCTTCAGAGCCTCAGCTATCTCCATCAACTTCACTTTACGGTCAATCGTAATCATTTTGTGGACTTTTTTTGATGTTTTCATCTGAAAGAGCTTGTATGACCACTTTTACATTTTTCAATCCACTTGCGAATGGTTCGTTCGGCTGGTGCAGAGTCCGGGTAACACTTATCAAGCTATTTCTTTGCATCGGCTGCATTTTTTCCCATCAAAAAGCAATGATAAATCAACACACGAAATTGCTTTGAATCCATTTTTTTTCACAATAACAAAAGTTGCTTCACTCACATATCTCGAGAACTAATCGTCCGACAGCTATCAAATTTATACACGTATCTTTTGAAGTTGGTATGGATTTAATGCAAGTGGTGCCCTCTCTTAGAAACGGCCTTTTCAGCCCATGTGTTATTATAAGCAGGATTATTCTAACTGCCTCTAAATCCGTGAGCAGTACGTTTTTCAGCGCGGCACACAGGTTCTCTGTGTATGCATTTAACCAGAAATTCTCGCTGTTACTTACTGAAGTTGACGTGAAGAGACTACATAATAGGGTAAGAATTGATCTTAAATCAAATCATCAATGAAGCGTTTTTTCCCCCAAAAACAATTTGGTTGGTAGAGCAATCAAGAGGGTGATCCTGTCAGTTCTAATCAGCAGAGCTGAAATTTTTGTGTTTTTTGTACTCTAAAAGGCTATATAAGCTCGATCACACAGAGCTTATGAACAGCAATGGTCCACCCGGCCTATTGATTTAAGACGTGAATTAAGATAGATTTTCTTCGTCAATACTCAAGGCGGCTGGTGTGACAGAATGAAATTCTCGAGATTGAGAAGCTAAAGACTATTATTGAGTCGGTAGCCTTTAAATACGTAAGCGAAAATTTTGTCTACAATAAGGTTTATCCCTCTTCAACTATTTAGTGTCTTAATGATTGAATAGGTTAGGCGTCACCCTCATCAATCATCTGTAGCTCAACTCTTTTGCAACTTTGCCAAAGATACAGGTTCGGGATTTTTATTGCTATTTTTTTGATGTCTTTTTATTACCAACATCGGTATACTGATTATTCATTTGGATTTCTTCTTTTCAGGTTTCCTTTACAGCTGGAAGTCTAGAAAGTTAGCAATCTTGCAGGTAAGCCCTTTAAGAATCGCTGATTTACAAAATGTTTTTTTTGTTTTTTTTTGTGATAGCTCTTTTATACGAGTATTTAGTAACTAACTTCACATTAAGTCACTTTTCCGGTTTCTTTAATTGCTCATTAGTTATTTATAGTTTTGCCTATGAAGTTGAGGTTTGTTTTATTCTACCGACTCGATGATTTTACAAATCTGAAACAAGTTAGAGGAATACAAAAAAAAATAGAAAATAATTGTAAACTGTAGCCCCAGATGGCAAATTGTTCTTCAAATTATTATATAGCTGAGGCAGATAAAAAAATTCAGACTGAACACTTTCGTGCTAATCTCCAGCTCAGCAATGTTGGCTTCTTTTTCAAATGGTGCTGTCATTTGATATACCTGAATTTATATATATTTCTGAAGCATTCGCATGTTATGGTTTCGATTTGAAACTGTGCAAATTGCGTTGGTTCTTACTAAAAAAAAAAAATCTCGGTGACAAAATGCAGCCTTGTGGGACACCATTTTCAATCTTGATATTGCCATAGCAGCAGTTTCACTATTTCATTCCTGTGGAATAAATTTCAATGCAAACTTTTGTGATAGTCCACCGGATTTTATACTCCGCATGACTACGAATATGTACTTCAGTAACTATTGTAAAATATATCAATCCCATATAGGATATACAGGTGGTGAGATGATGTTTGCCTGTCAGCTTCTTTGCCGACATTATAAGGCAAAGATTTTATTTTTATAGTCAGCGCGCGATCAAGGGGTTTTTGTACCCTTAAAATGTTCGTATACAGTGCGGGCGAAGGAAATTTAGGGAGGAAGAAAAGACAGGTACCGATGTACATTGTTTTTAAATGTTTGTAAGTTATAACGACCAGGAAACGCAGAGATCGGCAGGGTATTCCATAAGCCAGTTGTACGGCTTAGGAAAGAATCACGATATTTTATAGGGTCTATAACTTAATTCGTGCGGTTTGCTAAAAGATGGCGTAACTTGTATTACTCCATTGAAACATGCGTTGGAAAGCTACTGTCATTGTACGTCATTTCAGTATATGTCATTCATTTGAAGCGTAAACAACAATAATTTTTTTTCTCTCAAATATGTCGAACTTTGTGACTGAAAAAGTGTTTTTGCGGGGAGTTCTTCTTCATTAATTTAATACGAAGAAAGCTGCTGCCGAAAGTCATCGTATTTTGGTGGAAGTTTATGGTGAACATGCGCTAGCTGAGCGAACGTGCCAAAAGTCGTTTGCACGATTTAAAAGTGGTGATTTTGGCTTGGCGATGAACGTCCTTGGCAGCCAAAAAAGTTTGAAGATGAAGAACTGGAAGCATTACTCTATGAAGATTGTTGCCAAACACAAGAAGAGCTTGCAGAATCTTTGGGTGTCACTCAAGCAGCCATTTGGAAACGTTTAAAAGCAGCTGGATACATTCAAAAGCAAGGAAATTGGGTTCCATATGAACTCAAGCCGAGAGACGTCGAAAGGCGGTTTTGCATGTCCGAAATGCTGCTGGAACGCCACAAAATGAAGTCATTTTTGCATCGGATTGTTACTGGTGATGAAAAATGGATCCATTACGACAACCCCAAGCGCAAAAAATCATATGTGAAACCCGGCCAACCAGCCAACTAGCCAAATCAACGGCAAAGCCGAATATCCATAGCGCGAAGGTAATGCTCTGTATTTGGTGGGATCAGATGGGTGTGCTGTATTATGAGCTGCTAAAACCGGGTGAAACCACCAATGGACAACGCTACCGAACACAATTAATCCGTTTGAAGAGAGCAGTGGCCGAAAAACGCCCGGAATATGCGACCAGACACGAGGCAATAATTTTGAATCATGACAACGCTCGGCCCCACGTTGCTATTCCGGTTAAGAACTATTTGGAAAACAGTGGATGGGAAGTCTTACCCCACCCGCCTTATAGCCCAGACCTTGCCCCTTCTGACTACCGTTTGTTCCGGTCGATGCAGAACGCCCTCACTGAAATACGGTTCACATCAGAGCAGAATATCAAAAATTGGCTTGATTCATTCTTGGCTGCCAAGCCGGCGCAGTTCTTTTGGGATGGGATCCACAAATTACCAGAAAGATGGGAAAAAGTCATAGCTTTAGATGGGCAATACTTTGAATAATACTATTGTACAAGTTCTCCTGAAATAAACCTTCAAATTTTGAAGAAAAAACCACACGAATTAAGTTATATACCCAATAGAATATGTCTGAAAATGGGCTTGAGGGTATACTGAAAGTTTGAATGAGCGGAATGCTACTGACGATTTCAATGGAGCACTGGTGGTGGAAATAGCGATAAAACAAAGTGACACAGGAGACATTACGTCGGTGTTCGAGGGTATCCATTGTTTGAGTGATATTAGTATCACCTATGACTTTTATCGCACGGTTTTGAATCCTATCTAGCAGATGCAGAGAGGTTTTAGGAGCACCTGACCAGATGTGGGCGTTGTACTCTAGTTTCGGACGGAAGATTGCCTTATATATTGTGGCCAAATCAGATGGGGTAATATATTTCTTACATCGGTTGAGGAAACCTAGACATTTCGCAGCATTTTTGACGACACCGAATATGTGGTCATTCCAACGTAAGTTGTCACTGACACACATACCGAGAATGGAAAGTTTATCGGTTTCGACGATGCAAGTGCCATTCATGGATAACGGCTGGATGTTAAAATTTCGCTTTACCGACAGCAGACAGCATTGTGTTTTGGAAGCATTAAATTGTACTCTGTTAGTGATTCCCCAATTAGTTATGCTGTTAATATCAGAGTTTAATGAGCTTAACATACGCTGGCGTTCCCGTTCTACAGCCGAAGAGCAGGAACGGGAGTCCGGGAACGAATATGAAAAGCAGAGAGTACTGTCATCAGCAAAGGAATATATTGGATTAGGAGTAGCAGACAAGAGATCGTTGATGAAAATTAAAAAGATTGTCGGATACAGAACGGAGCCCTGGGGCACACCAGCATTTATTTTCTGAATATCAAACTGTCCAAGGCAACTTGAATTGAACGTTCTGAAAGGTAGTTTCTAATCCATTGAAGAAGAGAGTCATCGATCCCAAAAGCACGCATTTTCGACAAAAGAGTCTGATGCCAAACTCTGTCAAATGCCTTAGAAATATCAAGTGCAACTATCTTGCTTTCGCCAGATTGATGTACGCTTTGGTTCCACTTTTCGGTGAGACATGCCTTCAAATCACCAGTGGACCTGTTGCAACGAAAACCATATTTCCGGTCATTTCGAGATATTTCATGAGCTGACGGTTTATCAGCGTTTCCATGACCTTGGAAAGAAGGGACGTAAATGCAATGGGTTTGTAAGAGGAGGGAGAAGAAGATTAGCCTTTTTTAGGGACGGGCTGGACAAATGCTATTTTCCATCTGCTCGGAAAGAGTTCTAAAGAGTAGGACTGATGAAAAAGCTTATGCAGTGATTTTGCCAGCGTGGAAGAACACCTCTTCAGAAGAAGGGGAGATATACCATCTGGACCAGCGGATTTATGCATGTTGAGGTCTTTAAGTAGTCTTGTTACTACACGAGTGCTAAAGTGGATTCGTCCCATTGTAGATTCGACGCACTCAAGTGTAGGCGGGGACAAGGCACAAGTGTTGAGCTAGCCGCAAAGTGTGCAGCAAGCAGATTGGCCTTGTCCATATAGCTGACAGGTGGAATGTCATTGTAAATGAGGGTTGTGATGGAGGATGAGGCAGAATTTCAAAAGTTTTTGACGAATGATCAAAAATCGTTACTGCCTTTGGGACAATGCAGTATTTTTTGCCTCAGTTTTTGGTCGTATTGGAATTTCACACGCTTAAGGAAGACGTTGCAGTCATTCCTGGCTCGTTTAAACTTTTGTCAGTTTTCCACTCTCGGGTTGGTCTTGTAGGACCGAAAAAACATTTCTCTAACCCTGGTAGCCTCTTTACAGCTCGAGTCGTACCATGCTGATTCTTTTGGTTTGATACTCTTCATCCGATGAGGGATAGTAATCATGTCAGCAGCGGCATCCGCGTCGTTATCGAGGAAACATAACGACCGGTTAAAATTCATAAAGAAGTAGTTAAGTCCGCTCCAATTGGCTTTCTCGTATTGCCATACGGTTCTTTTAGGAATCTTTTCTCAAACTGTGTGGTGGGTGTACGAGAAATTAGCTGATATGACACAATGTTCCGACGAGCCTAGAGGGGAGAGCACATCAACGCAATATTTGTCAGATAATTAAGACCTGAGTGTGCATTTATGTGTTGCTATCTCTGCTCGGCAATATTATGCAATTGGATTGTATTGCAAAATATCTATCCTCATACTCATTGTGCGGCTGTTTTACACGACTCCAGAGCAACGAACTGCTATGAAATCCTACAAAACTCAACAAATATCTCTTTATCATTCTTTTGGGAAACGCACTAATAATATCCGCCAACCTTGCAACAAAAAAAAAAACACAGTGTCAAGAAATTTTCTGTCTGTGTCATCCCATCCCAACTGTTTAATGACCTCATTCTTGCATTTCTGCAATCTTTTTCTTACAAAAAAAAAAAAATCCCCTCTTTCGCGAATAAGCAAATTCTTTTTTCCTCCATTACATAAAACCAAATGTTAATTTCACCACAAAACACAATCCACGCCAGTTAAATCACTTGAGCTTCCGTTAAAGACAATTCATGATACTGAAACTCTAAACCGTCTATTCATTAAAATGTCACAGATTGTTTTGAATGAGGGCGGAGCAGGAGATCTGATCAGAGTAGCAGAGCCCCAGAGCCACCGGATACTTTCAAAGTACCAGAAAGCAGAAAAAAAACCACTAGGACAGCGTCTCTTAAGCCACTCTCGCAAGCCACGAATGATCTAATCATCACGTATAGATGGAGCTGTTTGTAATACAATCCAAAAACTGTCGATGGCTGATGATGGCAAATGAATTTAAATAGGAGATACAGCCAAGCAACGAATAAGGAAGGTGGAAGATGGAAAAACAAGAGAACAAAAAAAAAAATCAACACAAATCCGGCTCTTTCCACCTTTCTGTAGTCTTTTGTTGCGAGTTGTTAATAGCTTGTGTGTGCTTGTGTGGGTTTATCTCCTCACCATCCCTGCTGTTGGGTTTTTTTTCTTGTGTGTTTCAAGTGAATTTGTATAGCGCGAAGGCTAAGTATCAATCTTCAATGGATTGCCCAAGTGGAGACATGAAGTAGCTATTGGCTTCGGGGACTCTTTCAGGTTTAGCTGCAGCTTCAGATTCAGATTGTCTTCGACTTTTGTTTTACATTTCGAGTTCCCGCAATGAGTCATTTTATCGTTGCGCTGTCTTTGCCATGAAGTTTTGTCTCTTTCAAGTTGTATAACTTGTTTCAAGAATCGCGGCTACTATGCAATGAGGGAAAAAATGAAAAAAAAAAAAAAAAAAACACAAAACCAGATTGTAATACTCGTAGAAATGTTGGCGAAGCAAATATTTAACTCGAGAGGACTTTAAATTATGAGGGCTTACCAGGTGTGGGTGGTTGATTATCTAATCTGTGGATAAATACAGGATGTCGGTATTAGCCGAGACTTATCGCTTATAGTAATTATAAGAAGTACTGGCGTGTTCAGATTGTATCACAAGGTTATGTTTAAAGAGCTTATGAAATCGCGTGGATTGTGACAGCATCGGCATCAGCGTCAGTTGGTAGCAATGTCTTCCGATGGAGTAATATGTCATTGTTGGTGCTGGTTAGAATTGCAACAACTGACGAATTTTAAAGGTTCCCCCAACCGAAGCACTGATATCTATCAGGGGCGAATTTTTAATTTTGTTCCTCCTTGTTGATTCTCATAATTTTGAGTGGCTGGTAATTTCAGTTTTGTTGGGTGTGGTGGCAAATAGTAGTTGCAGTGCTGTTTCGTGTTTTGCTTACAATATCATCACGTCGCCATATTTATCTCCATCGTACTACGAAAGAGTACATCTTTGTTTACTGATATAGAAGGAACTTTAAGCTATCCACCCTTTTATCCACGAAGTGAACCGATATCAGTAAGAATACATGTGATCCGTCTATAGTCAATCCTCCTAAAAGACAGTGGGAATGCGGCAATTTTTTTATTGAGATTAAAACAACCCTGCCGTTAATAAAAGGTCCGATCACAGTAGACAAGAGTCTCGAAGGAGGTTCGCTTGCTTTAAATCTTGACTTGGAAGTCTATAAAAGGTCGCACACTTCAGATTTCTATTGCAATCTTGGATTCTTGAATACGTTCTGATAGGATGGACCAGGAATTTCCATTGGACATGGCTAGCTCGACCATTTTCTACTATCTCGAAACTCGAAATTGTTATTTGTTTTCAGTCAATATTGGTGATAGAGAGGTTCAGATGGTGGAGGGCGAATCAAGCCACAAGGGAAATAACTTAATTCAAAGGCACTGTTACCAAATTTGTCATTTGCAAAGCTTGCTATTAGAGAAAGCAATTTTTCACATCACAAATGTTCAGCTTTGGAGGCTGAAAAGGCTCTGGGTCATCCATGGTGCTACATTATTTTACCAATGTGTTTAGAAATTTGACTCGAGAACAGTATACTTAATCAATCTGGTCGCCAACTGACAGTAATCTGCTTCACTATGCCGCGCGCTATTGTCTTAGTCCTAGCTTTCCTTTTCTTTAAGCTTATGAAACCACACCTTTCTGCGTTTCCTAGTTGCGGCTTCAGCAGCATCGACTCCACCAGGCATTTGTCCCAGCTCAACAGTTCCGTGCTCACATGGTGCGCAAACCTCATCACCTGGAGATTTTAATATTGAGAATGTTAAGGCCTTCGAAATTCTTTCCACGGCCGTGGTTGAGATTTTCATTTTGAAACTACTAGATGGTAGTATCCTGATTTATTTGACATTACCAACTCACTCATTCAGTTGACACGGATGTTGTTGTTGCCTCATCAAGAGTCGTCACTTTTGGCTCACTGTCAGCATACATATAGCAGCGTCCATGGTATCTTTCTTTAGATTTTGCCATTTATAAGTAAGTCCATAGTTTCACTTCAATTGGGCTGGTATCAGTTCCGTGATAAACAAATCAAGGATTGAGGAGATCTGCAGGAATGACCTGACTAAAATATCGGGTGCCAATATGGTAACCCTTTACTGGGCACTAGAACACATCGATATCCCAGGCCACGAAAGAGCTGATGATTTGGGGAGAAAACACTGCAGAATTCAAAGGCCTCTTACTCAAATGGTCAATAGAAGATGAGTCCAGTTGCCGAGCAAATGCAAGTTGAATTCCACTTGACACGTGCACAATATCACGACTTCTGTAGAAGTTTCAAAGACGAAAAAGAGCTTAAATCTACCTGTCATCTGTTATGTGTGACTCTAGAAAGTTATTTCTGTACAGTGCTGCAGGACTTTCTGAGATTCATATTATCTAAGCGGCTCAAATCTGGCGATCTTTCTTCATGAGTTCCTAGACGCAATGCTACTGTCGTATTTGGCAGGGCCCCAGCCCAATTACATAGGCTACTCAAAGGTGGTTTTATGGAAAAGAACATCAAGAATGGCGACTGATGACATTGCATTTGATCAGCGACATTTTCGAATGCCATACGGCAATTCGATACAAGGGATCTGTACGGTCTCACGAGTAGCCCGTCAGGTTCCAGCCTGATTTGAAGAGGTAATCCACCTTGCGGGAGCGACGTGGTTCAAGTGGTGTATACCTAAAGTCGCAGGGAGCGTTTTTCCGACAGTTCTTGGGAAAACCTAAAAATGTAGGAAATACTAGAAGGTACCATGACCCAAAGATTGGCGGAGGCTTTAGATGTGTCTCAAGCTCATTTTGGTGGGGGGGAAAGCCCCCATTTATTCGGCTTAATACACGCTATAACTTCAAATTAAACTTAAACTAAAACTTAAAACTAAGGCTGGTTAGAGTGGTGAACGGATTTGAGGTTGGAAGTAGTGCGGTTTAAGTCAAAGACGCTAGGGTTTGAATTAATTTTTCGTAGTATACAGGAGATTGGTTCGTTCGCGCCATAGGAGGTGTGGTGGGTTTGGAGATAGAAAAGACGAGGGGTCCATAGATTACGAGGGTTAGTGTTGAGGAAAATAGAGTTGTGAAGGGACGCGCATTCAACGTGATCTGAAAGGAGTCGATGAATGAAGAGAAAGTCGGCTGCATCTCTGCGTTCCTCAAAGGTGTTTAGGTTAATAAGGTTGTGACGGTTTTGATAGGGGGGCAGAGTAAAAGGATCATCCCAGGGCAAACCTCGAAGAGCAAATCGAAGGAAACGGCGCTGGATGCTTTCGATTCTCGAGATATGAACGCGAGATATGGGGACCATACTTGACTGGCGTACTCTAAGAGCGGGCGAAAAAGGATAATGTAGAGGGACCCTTTGGACCATCGTTTTACGAAATCTAGTGCAGAGTTGGGTTTAAGAATTATCCAATCCATATGTAAACGGAAGTTAAGCTCGCTATCACACAAAATGCCGAGGTCCCGAAGAGATTGAACGGAGGAGATAGGTTGGTTGTGGAGAAGGTAGAGTCGGGGAGGAGATTGGTGCCGCTTATGTGAAAAGGTGATGGATTGGCATTTGGCGATATTAAGTTCCAAACAATTTTTGAGGCACCAGATCGAAAAACTGTCAAGGTCTTGTTGAAGGAGGAAGGAGTCATGGGGAGAGGAAATGGTTTTGAAAAATTTGGTATCGTTGGCGTAAAGGGAGACGGACGAGTGTTTGATGATCCTATCCAGATCATTTATGGTTAATATAAAAAGGAGGGGACCGAGATGGCTGCCTTGAGGAACTCCAGGGGTGGCCAAAAATGGAGCGAAGTGGGCTGACCTAAAACGAACACTGTAAAAATGGTTTTCGAGGTAAGAGGATATCCATTTGAACAGTATGGGTTCAAAGCCGAGAGCAGACAATTTGAAGAGTATTAATCGATGAGAGATTTTATCGAAGGCTTTGCTAAAATCGGTTGCAACTACATCGACTTTGTTGCCGTTCTCTAGGGCAGAGATGGCAAAGGATACGAGTTCAACGAGATTTGTGGTGGTTGACCACCATGTTGTCTAGGGGAAATAAGTGATTTGCATTGGAAACTTAGAGCTTCATGTTATTTCGTTCTTTGATCCTTTTTTGTGGATCGGGGTTATGAAGGAGGTTTTCCAAACCTGAGGAAATTCTCCTTGTGAAAGGGATAGACGAAAGAGATCAGAAAGGGCAAAGGCTCAACTAAAGTCGAAGAAGTCTAACTTATACGATGATTTCGAATTGGTATTGGTCTGACTAGGGTTTCCCCAAGACAGAGAATGGAGAATATTCCCCATTGTACATCGGGAAGATGATTGACGCACTTCAATCGCGGTATGAGCGTGGGCGCTCCGTGGGCGCTCCATGGGCTTAAGCCAAGATGGCAGGTTCCCACGTTAATTATAGAGACTTTCTGTTGTATTGACACAATGGACTATCTACTGGTAAGGTGAATACACAGGGCTTTAATCGCAATAGTTTTAGCACTTCCTATTGTCTGGCTTCTTGGCAACGAATCCGCGATTCGATTTCTCGGGAAATATTTTACGAAGCAGTTAGTGTACTCGTATACTCTTTAACTACGGTTTTAACAATGGGCCTACGACGGCAAAGAACTATCAAAACGCCGTGGTTTGGTCGATATTCCATCGAGTAGCTCGTAAAAGTAGTCCATTGCAAAGTCGTTCTTTTCGTTTTTGAGCGCATAAGCGCATATCAAGCCTATGATGGCAAATTCAGCATTGATATGGATTCTAAGTAGACATTTGCGCATCTTAGAAGCTTAAGATAAACCTGCATCCATCCTGCTGTTTTTCTCTCTCTAGGGAAGCCTAGCAGTAGATGCCAGAGGTGTGACATTTCTTTTTTGGAGATCTAGAACCTCCACCAATTATTTGGCTGCATGTGGGGATATGAGGAGTATCCTCCTCCTTCACCATCTATCCGAAGAATCCATAGATAACCCTGTATATGAGCCTTTCGAAGTACTTTAAATAAGGCTACCGCTAAATCGGTCTCTAAAGACCGCAGGCCGTGCCTGACCGCACCGCACTGAACTTCACTCACCTGTGGTAGCACAGATGTGAGTGTTTAGTTGCCTAGTTTGCGTGGCCAGATCATGGAGAGCCGACAGTGATGGTACTTTTTGTATTTCTTAGGCTCTTCGAAGCTTTAAGTAAACCTTTAATGACAAGAGATTGACTCGGAAATCTTTTAATCGCACAAAGACAAGACCTTTCCGCACTTTCAAAATATCAACCTCAGTTCTACAGTCCATAAAAATAAAATCTCCATCCAATGACTAATTCTAATTAAAAATAGTTACGAAGTGAGATCCATTTGTTTTACCGTTTCAACTGCAATCAGTCCTAGTCGACTACCGACTTTAACCTAAACCCGACTATCAGTGACCTTTTATCTTTTCTGCACCGAAAAAAAAAAAACATTTCATTGGGTTTACTGACCACTTGCTGAATGGAGGCGCACACAAAAAGTTTACTAAATCTGGACAACAAATCTCCCATCATCCCCGGACCACTGACCCACAACACAGGCGTGTGTCATACTGCTGATGTCCGATGCCAAAAGCCAGTTTGTTCACCTAAAATACGGTTTCGGGCATCATTAAGTTTTTGTTGTTTTTTCAGCTTGCGTATTTTGTGTATTTTCAGACTGCGGTTCGGTTGATGGGTTTATGCCCTGTGTCACCTCAAACCTGCAAACACAGCAGTGGGAGAGCGCTGACCAAGAGTTCAGTCAAAGCCAAGCATATGGTATGGCACCGTAATGTTTATTGTCATCAGCATTAGCAACGGCGGTAATGACAAAAGCAAATATGGTACGGGGTTAGCCATCATATGTTTGGAACTTTGTTTTGCGAAAATGGAATTTTTTTCTTTTTTTTTTACCAAACGGATGTGGTAGTGGTGATTTTGATTAGAGGGTCCATGGGGACTAGATAACCATGCCAACCACCTTGTTGTTACCCAAATTTGCTGACTTTGATGTGGCTGTGGTTATCCGTACCACACTGAGGTTTGAATCTGCGTCAACACATACGATTTACTTGTCATCCTTCCTGTTTACACCAAAGTCGTGCTCTTCAGCGTCGTCGTAGTTTTAAGCTCTGAGTCCAGTGCGCAGTAAAAAAAAAAAAAAATTAGCCCGTCATGTCAACAAGATAATTTGGTGATATTGTGTACCACTTGCGTTTTGTTTTTCATTTCTATTACGGATACCAAGCAAACGAATTTTTTTACGAGAATTATCCAATCTGAAGTACTAAGTGAGAAATCATGCGTGGCACTCCACTCACTAATTTACTTACGTACGTACGTACAACATCAAGAACTGCAATTTTGGGACTTTCTACTTGAAACTCAAATTCTATTTTTGATTAATTATCACCTCTTGACGCTAAATCTAACCGGATGCTAATTAACAAAGACAGGAACAACAAATGAGCCAAACTCAAGAATGATTAGATCACTTAGTAGGCACTTGTTTGCTGACTTAATAAACACACATATCGGTCGGATGTATGAGTTTATTTTTGAGATACGAAATCAGCATGCGAAAAAGAACATCTCATCACTTGTGCCATCTATTCTGGGGTATCTATCCACCTGAATCTATGTATGCTCGTGCACTGACAATTTGTTTTGTTGATTTTAGTAAATGACAAATTTTTATTGAATGCAAGGCATGGATCGAATATCCATGGATTAACAGGGATTTGCACGGGGAGCCGTTATGCCCGGTTGGTCGATACAAAGGATAGCAACTGCGACGAGTCTATTAAATTGCACTTCACGTCGGGTTTCTGTTGACTCTGGCTGCACAAAGGACAAAGGATTCTTTTTTTTTTTGTTTTTTTTTTATTTTGTCCCAAGCCAGACAGATAAAACATGGAATAAAATACTACGCTCTCTGTGTATGATATAGTTTTATAGTCGGTCAATGGTCGTAAAGTTGATTAAATGTTTGCAAGTCTGCAGCTAAAGGAATACTCTTTTGTGTGGGAACGATTCCATGAAGGACATAGAATGTTGAAGTTTGAATAGACTTGTTAAAGTCTGGTGGATGACACAGGCTTTTAATATTCGCAGGTCAATGATTCTTAGGACTCAGTGCTTTAGTGAGTGACATTAAATTTGATCTGCTGATTTAGCACTTTTCACACATTGTCATCCCCGACTGTGAAACTTCTGAGTGAAATTTTTCTACAGGGTGACTTACTCGAACACAATCAATTTTCAAATTGTATCAGTAGTTTTCAATATGTCCACCTTTGGCACGAATAATGGCCTTGAGACGGCCGAAGAAAGCATCGCACGCTGCATGCAAGTAGCTCTGCGCTATTTTGGCCCATTCTCGGCGAAGTGCTTGTTTGAGGTGGTCCAAACTTTGGTATTTTTTAGTGCCAACTTTCGCCTTCAAAATACCCCGGACAGAGAAATCCAACGTATTTGCATCCGGAGAATTTCCAATCCATTGTGTCCAAGAAATGAAGTGTGGAACATTGTTTTTTAACCAATCTTGGTTGACGCGCGCCGGGTCTATTTGAAATGTCCACGGTCTCTGACCGAAATGATTGTTTGCCCAAAGCTTCAATACTCCCTCTAAGACAGTTTCACGGTATACGATCACATTAATTTTAACGCCACGGTCCAAAAATACGAGCGGAGAGCGACCATCGGCGGTTATATCGGCCCAAATCATCACCATCGGTGCTCCCTGCTTTCTGGTGGCCGTCCGAAGGTGTACATTTTCGAAGGACCTCTCTGGCAAGTAAACTCGGTCATTTTGTTTGTTGATATATTGCACGATAACAAATGGCGACTCATCGGAAAAAACCAAATTCGGCAACTCACCACTTTCGTGCAAGCGTAGCAACTCCTTCGCTCTTTCGACTCTGACTTTTTTCTGTTGCGGTGTAAGATCGTGTGCTTTTTGGAACTTCAATGGCTTGAGCCCAAGCTAATTTTTCAGTATGTGTTGCATCCGTTCCAATGATATGTTGAGCTCACGAGCCATTTTTCTTCCACTTCGACGCGGATTTCGCTCAATTCGAGCCTTCACTTTCCGAACCATTTCTGCCGATGTTGTTGTGTTTTTTATGACCACCTCCATGGCGTTTTGCAACGCTGCCAGTATTACGGTAACGAGGTATGGTTCGAGACACAAATGATTTATTCACGTTGAGGTGCTGGAGGGCTCTAACGATGGCTACTTGTGGTTTTCCAGTCAAATATAAAGCAATCACACTGTCACGTTTGAATTCCATCGCGGATAAAAATTTTTCAACACAACTGAGACGCAAATCGTTTAAAAGGCTTGCAAATAGTAGAATTATCTGCAATGTATCAAAATTTGAGCTCACTGTCATGAACGGTTTGGAAATTATAGCAGTCTGAATTTGGTTGCAGTTCGAGTCATTCAGGGTGTATACAGTCGTATGACTTTAAATCTATTTGAAGCGGCCACCGCGCTCGTTATCGTCTAAAAGACTTCGATTATAAATAAAGGCCTGGACTCGAAAAAAAGTTGTGCCGGTCTGTTTGGCTTTTGATATGGTAAACCATAAAATTCTCTGGAGGAAATTACATCGGGCTGGATTTCGAGGAGTTATTTATAGTTGGCTGGTATCGTATCTCAAAGATCGAAAGCAAAAAGTTAAAATTGGAGATTGGTTTAGTGAAAATAGGATTATTAAACTAGGGGTACCCCAAGGGTCTGTATTGGGCCCTACTCTTTTCCTAGTCTACATAAACTCCCTGTTTCTTCAACCTTTTGCTGGAAAAGTTACGAAAAGTTGGCATCGCGTACGACTCTGTTAGCCACCTCCAGCTAGCAGCTGATATAAACCATGATGTAGACCTACTGAGAATGTGGTTCACCATTCAGCAATAAAACGAAACTAATGTTTTTCAGCCTTAGGTTGCAGGCTGTGCCGGATCTCGATTTTCACTTTCATGCCGCTAATTGTACTCGCCACAAAGTTTCGGTTTGCACTTGTAACGAAGCTTCTTCTCTCAAAACTACAATATGGATTAGGATATTGGGGAGGTGCTTACCGCACTAAAATCCAGTCTCTACTTGTTTTACAGAAATGTGCTATAAGAACGATTTGCGGTGTTCCTGGACTCACCCATTCCATGGCACTCTTTAGGAGCCTTAAAATTTTGCCGGTTAGACATCTTTATTACTACAAGGTGCTTACAATTTTCTTTATGAGAAATGGTTATTTGCAGAACCCGATCCGTGATGCCCGCAGTCTACGCAGCAACATCAGATCCCTGGTAAACATACCTTCATACCGAACCACTCATTTTAGAAACTTCTACTCCGTCGTAAGCTTTAAATTATTTAATGGTCTTCCTGTTTCGATTCGCGTACTTACAACACGTTCATCTTTCTTAAACAAAATTAAAAGTTGGCTTCTAAGTTTTGATCACAATCAAATTGAAGTTTTGCTGTCCTACGTAATTTAATTTTACTTAATGCTATTTCTAGACTCTTTTTAATTATTGTACAAACGTTAAAATATCACTTCCATCTTAATTGTTAATTATATTATCTACATGAAATTCTGCTGATGTGGCATTCAACACTATTTGAATTCTAAATACGAATGTCACTATATATTCTTAATTTAATACATTCCTAATACATAGACTTCTTATCAGAATGTTGTGAGTTGTCAGTTTGATTGTATAAATTTCCACCAACCCCTCCATGGTGAAACCTGCGCAGCGACGGAAAGAAATCTCCCAGCCCCTTACCAAATATCTCTTTTTATTGACCGTCCAAAGTGTCGGCGTTTTTTTCGAAAAAGCAAGAGCTGAATGAACTTTGCTGAGACTGGACACCAAAGACTGAATGTAGGTGTACTTTCAATTCATGATATCACTATCGTTCCACCCTTTTACCTTTGGCACCATTTGAAGAATTTATTGGTAAAATTCCGAAGGAATCGCTGACTCGTAGTCTGAATTTTCTACCGAAAAAGATTAAAGTTCTCATGGAAACTGTTTGAAGGGATCATCTGCTGGTGTCCACGTAAGCAGAGAAGCTTCTTACTGAAATGGCCGCTATAGTTTCCTATGTCCGGATTAAATTATTTTGCTGATGGGGTATTCTTTGAATCGTCCAATGTTCGTTTAATTTGTTTGTTAGCCTCGTAGCAATGACCATTCCATGGGTGCAGGCCATCACAACGATCAGAATTGCAGAAAACTCTCTCGACACAATTCTAGTGCTAGGTTTGGGTCTTATAGTAGCTTTGTAGGGCTGATTCTAGGGCTAGAATAACAGACTTGAATCTCAGGACCGTAGTTCTAGAGCTGGAATTAAAAGCTTAGTTTTCAAAATATAAATCAAGGGCTAGAATTATGTCACAAGGTAAAACTTGTAGAATATAGCATTTGGACTCTCTGGAATCGTGAGACCGTGAATCTTGAACGTGGCCCAAGTGGTAAGTTATTGGCTTCCCAATCAAATACCACCCATGCCCGAAAGACGTTCTTTTATTCAGTCAACTAAAATCTCGTTAGATGAATGGTTGCTTAAATATAATATCAACTGTTGAATGCCACCCATGGAGCGAAATAACAACTGAGTCCAACCATCTTACTCTCTCTCTGTCTATCCAATTTTCAAAAGATCTTAAAACGTGCTCCGGCATTTTAAAAGCGTTAAAACCCTCTTAAGTGTTAAGTTCTTTACCAAAAAAAACTGAAAATCTAAATTTCAAGGCCGGAAGGGAGTAAGATTAGAATTCGGGCTAGAATTTCAATATCATGGATTAAGGGCTATAATTCTAGGCTAAAACAAGCAAAATCTCAAGACCATTATACTATGGTTAAAGCTTCAAGATGCTGTCGTCGAATTGCAGAGCGTAAAAAAAATCTGAAGGGAGTAATTTAAAGTCTAAAATTGCAGTCTTGATTTTCAATTCATAAATCGCAAGGACGTAAGGTTACGATTCGAATATGGAGGATTTACTCTCTGAAAGCTTTTCGACTTCTATGGTTAAACCTTGGTTAAACCTTGGTAGGGTTACTTATACTCTTGTTATTATTATTATTGGCCCGGGTCTACCCCGGACAACTTTATTAAGCTTATTAACAAGCAAAAACTTAAAGCTAAACTTAAAACTAACAAAAATATTCTTAACCTAATGGGGCGAGGAGAAATGGTGGACGAGGGAGATGTTAAGGGAGTGGCATATTGGGCAGTGCTTTTTTTATTTCATGTTTGCTGCCATTTAGGTCAAAGACTTCGGCGTAGTTGTTCGTTATACGCAACATTCTAGATATGGGTTCAAAGTGACCGTAGTTGGTGCGGTGAGTTCGGATCAGGAAGAGTGGGACAGAGATTACGGGGCAAGCACGCGATGTTTCCAGTCAGGAACTGGTGGATAAAAAGTGCATCAGCGACTTCACGACGTTTTTTTAGGGTATGGATGCTAATTAGTTTTAGCCCATGGGGGTAATCCATATGGGTCGGCCCAGGGTAGACCACGAAGTGCGAAACGCATAAACCTGGCGTTGGACTGCTTCTATTCTTTGAATGTGGATTAGTTTATAGGGTGACCAAACTTGGCTGCAATATTCGAGAAGAAGCCTTACAAAAGTAATGTACAGGAACTTTGTAACGTAAGGTTTGGAAAATTCTTTCGGCCAGCGTTTGATAAAACCAAGCTGGGTATCGTCGGTGTTTGTGTTTTTTGTGTTTGTCTTTCTTTAAAATGACTGGAGTAGATATTGCCAATATACGCGGGCTAAAAAGTAATCACTTTTCTGCATACGTCCACGTCTGCAAATACAGACCAGCTATTTTGGCACTTAGTGAAACACAGGTAGACCCCTATCCACATCTCTCAGATCACTCTACCTGGCTACGAACTAGTGCCATTAGTCTTCTCTCACCGCGGTCTCGCCATTTACGTGCGTAGTGATGTAGCTTACCAAACTCCACCACAATGTTGTCCCTGTTCCAATCCGGAATTCAATTTCATGTGGTTAAAATTCCATCTCCGTAAGCAAATTATCCACTACTGCTTTATTTACAGAAGCCCCAGACTGGACAGCAATTTGACCTTTCACGAGTTTGATGCGCTGTCTGACTCCATTCAAAGAATTGTATCCCTGTATCCTCATACTGAAATCGTGATTACAGGCGATTTCAATATACACAATTCTGGTTGGCTTCGACATTCTGGACAGACAACACCCGAAGGACGGTGTGTTGAGATCTTCGCTGCGGAAAATAACTTAACCCAGCTTATAAATGAGCCCACACGCATACCAGACGTTGATAGTCATACCGCCAACACTCTGGACTTGTTTTTAACTTCTCACCCTGACAAGTACTGCGTTGATGTGCTCTCCCCTCTAGGCTCGTCGGAACATTGTGTCATATCAGCTAAATTCTCGTACACCCACCACACAGTTAGAGAAAAGATTCCTAAAAGAACCGTATGGCAATACGAGAAAGCCAATTGGAGCGGACTTAACAACTTCTTTAGGAATTTTAACTGGTCGTCATGTTTCTTCGATAAAGACGTGGATGCCGCTGCTGACATGATCACAGAAACTATTCTCTTTGGAATGAGATGCTTTATCCCTCATCGGAAGAGGAGTATCAAACCAAAAGAAAAGGCATGGTACGACTCGAGCTGTAAAGAGGCTGTCAGGGTTCGAGAAATGTTTTTTCGGTCCTACAAGACCAACCAGAGAGAGGAAAACCGACAAAAGTTTTAACGAGCCAGGAATGACTGCAATGTCTCAAAAGCAGTAAACATTTTTGGCTGTTCGTCAAAAATATTAGAAATTCTGCCTCATCCTCCATCCCAACCCTCATTTACAATGACATTCCAGCTGTCAGCTCTTTGGACAGGGCCAATCTGCTTGCTGCACAATTTGCGGCCAGCTCAACACTCCCGGATTGTACTTTGTCCCCGCCTACACTTGAGTGCGTCGAATCTACAATGGGACGAATCCACTTTCGCACTCGTGTAGTAGCAAGAGTACTCAAAGATCTCAACATGCATAAATCCGCTGGTCCAGATGGTATATCTCCCCTTCTCATGAAATATCTCGAAACACGAAAACTTCTCAATGACCGGCAATATGGTTTTTGTAGCAACAGGTCCGCTGGTGATTTGATGGCATGTCTCACCGAAAAGTGGAACCAAAGCGTACATCAATCTGGCGAAAACAACTATCTTGCTTTGCATTTGATATTTCTAAGGCAATTAACATTGGCATCAGGCTCTTTTGTCGAAAATGCGTGCTTTTGGGATCGATGACTCTCTTCTTCAATGGATTAGAAACTACCTTTCGGAACGTTCAATTCAAGTTGCCTTAGACAGTTTCAAGTTTGATATTCAGAAAATAAATGCTGGTGTGCCCCAGGGCGCCGTTCTGTCTCCGACACTCTTTTTAATTTTCATCAACGATCTCTTGTCTGCTACTTCTAATCCAATATATTCCTTTGCTGATGACAGCACTCTCTGCTTTTCATATTCGTTTCCGGACTCACGTCCCTGCTCTTCGGCTGTAGAACGGGAACGGCAGCGTCTGTTATTTGGGGAACTATGCCTCCAAAACTTAATGCTGTATGCTGTCATTAAAGCAAAATTCAAATACCCAGCCATTATCCATGAATGGCACTTGCATTGTCGAAACCAATAAACTTTCCATTCTCGGTATGTGTGTCAGTGACAACTTACGTTGGAATGACCACATATTCGATGTCGTCAAAAATGCTGCGAAATGTCTAGGTTTCCTCAAGCGATGTAAGAAATACTTTACCCCCTCTGATCTGGCCTCAATATATAAGGCATTTATCCGCCCAAAACTGGAGTACAATGCCCACATCCGGTCAGGTGCTCCTAAAACATCTCTGCACCTGCTAGATAGGATTCAAAACTGTGCGATAAAACTCATTGGTGATACTAATATCAGTCAATCAATTGACACCCTCGAACACCGACGTAATGTCTCCTGTCTCACCTTGTTTTATCGCTGTTTCCACCACCAGTGCTCCATTGAAATTGCCAGTAGCATTCCGCCCATTCAAACTTTCAACCGTAACACCCGTCTCGCTATGAATACTCATCAGTATACCCTCAAGCCCATTTTCGGACGTACTCTAAAATATCGTGATTCTTTCGTAAGCCGTACAACTCGCTTATGGAATGCTCTGCCGACCTCTGTGTTTTCTGGTCGTTATAACTTACAAACATTTAAGAACAATGTACATCGGTACCTGTCTTTTCTTCCTCCCTAAATTTTCTTCGCCCGCGCTGTGTACAAACATGCAGAGTTAGCTTTATTTATAATGCTGTCAATATGTTAGTCGAAATTCAATTCTCTGTCACAAATTATTCCTAGATACCGTACTTGTGTAGTGGAAGGAATAGGCGCACCGCAGATGAAGTAGTTTCTTGGAGGGGGAGGTAGACGTTTGCGGGAATAGGTTATCGCTTGGCATTTGCTGACATTAAGTTCCAAAAAGTTTTGCTTCCACCATACCGAAAACTTATTTAAGTCATCTTGCGGGCAATGACAGTCAGAAGGCAATGACTTTGGAAATTCTCATGTCATCAGCGAAAATAGAAAGATTGTAATCTGTCGTTAAAATGAGATTTATGTCGTTAATCGTTAGGATAAAGCTGATTGGCCCAAGGTGACTACCCTGAGGGACACCAGATGTTGCTTTAATGGGGTCGGATATTGAAGATCTGAAGATAAACCTGTATTTTCGGTCTTCTAAACAGGATTTGGTCCATGCCACAAAATGGGGGGAAAAGCCAAGTTCTTTTAGTTTAAAAATGATAAGTTGGTGAGAAATTTTATCGAATGCCTTGCTGAAATCAGTGGAAATTGAATCGACTTCATCACCGTCTTCTAAAGCATAAAGCCTTAGTGGTCGTTGATTTACCTTTCATGAAACCGTGCTGATTTGTATAGATGGTTGGCCTACAGTACGGAAGCAGTTGTTGATAGACTATGCTTTCAAAAAGTTTGGGTATGCAAGAGAGTTTTTGCTATGGGCCTATAATTATCGACTTCGGCCTTACTTCCTTTTTTATGAATAGGGATGATGTAAGATTCCTTCCATAGGACAGGGAAAGTACCTGTTGAGACAGACATGTTAAATAGGGCAGCAAGGGGAGCACCGAGATGGCACACTCTTTTATTATTGTACAATAGCCATCAGGGCCGGACGAAAAATCATCTTTAAGTTTGGTAATGCTTTCAGATGCCAAAGATGTTGTTATATTTAGCGAAACGGATGATGTCTCAGGGTAGTTTCTCATATAGCTAAAGTAACTAGGATCGGGTTCAGCTGTTTTCTTAGAAAAGGATTTATTAAAATGACAGGCAAAGATATCTTTAGCGTTCGTTTTTCTTTCAGAACTATTGGGCTACGTTTGATCGTGCCAAAAGCTTGCCACGTAGTTAAAATGAAAACGCTTTGAAGTAAAATAAAGACAGATGTTGTACTGGTCTTCCAAAAAAGATATTTTTCAAATGGGGCTGTCACAGTTAAGAGTCCGGAAAGATACTTCAATTCTCGAAGCATGTAGAAGGTCACATTATTTTTTGTTTAGCCCTCATAATCGACCGACTGTGATCGCTATACGCCTTGTATCACATAAAATCAACGCGTCAACAAAAGGAACTATAGCCACTGCGAGTGACGATCTAGAACGACAGTTTTGCCTTTGCCCGTTCTTACTTACATATTCTGGGGTGGACCAGTTCCTCAGCTTACATGCCTCTCCAGCTAGCGCCGTCTTTTGCCAGGTGCTTCCAGTTGCGCACACAAAGTTTAGTCAGTCGTTCTCTATTACCTTCTTTCTCTGGATTAGAGTCGAAAACTTTCTGGTCCGAGATGCTAGCGTCTATGCTCTCAAGGTAACCAAGCCATCTAAGCCGGGTTATCCGAGCTTTTCTGCTAAGGTAGGCATCAATATATAGCCGGTATAGTTCGCTTTTGAAACCCCTCCTCCAGACTGAAAATTACGCAAAGAATTTTCATTTCGAAGCGCCCGAGAGCAGTTTCATCCGCTCTCGCCAATGTCCAAACTTCTGCGCCGTAAAGCAGGACTGGGATTATCAATGTTTTGTATATCTTTTTGGTTGCTCAAGAGAGGGCTTAACCAACTGCCTTCTAATCCCAAAGAAGCAGCGATTCTTGACATGATTTCTGCGCTGGTGTCGTGGTCGAAGTTGATAAAGTCCCTTACTACCTTAAAGTTGTAGCTGCCTTTTGTGATATTTTGTCCTAGGCGTCGATAGTTTGTTGACATATAAGCTGTATTTCTTTCGTGTACCGCTAAACCCATCTTTGCCGCTTCTGCATAAATAACTCACTGTGTGAAAATGTGGTTTGCATATGCAGGTACTCGTAACTGAGCAGACTTTTGAAGGACATCCAATTACACATCGCCTTGTTTAAGTTCTTTTCTGATATTGAAGGTGTCGATTTTGTCATTAGCGCCCTTGGCGGAGCAGCGTACGTTCTTCATTGTCATCCTGCATGGTCGAATGAGCTTAGTAGAGATGCCAAAATTAGACATGACTCTGTATAGTTCGTCTCTATAGATTCTCTCATCTGTGGCTTTGAAATCGATGAAGTGGAAGTGTTTTCCAACATCTGTCGTAATGTAAAAATTTAATCTGTGATGGACTTTCCCGGCCTAAAACCACACTGATAGGGACCACTCAGACTTAACCGTTCACATAATATTGTACTATAGACCGGATTTTATATGCAATGTTTAGGAGACTTATTCCCCTGTAGCTGTCACAATTCAGGGCATCTCCCTTCATTAGGATCGGACAAATAACATAATGTTGAGGTTCCATTCGTCGATCCAGAATTTAGATATGAGTTAAGCATTAGGTAGTTAAGCCATCGGGTAAAGCAGCTTTTTTAGTATGCTTGTAAATTTCTGTCCTAACTTCATCTTGGTCGGATTTTCTTCCAGGTTGAATGGTTCATTCTAATCTTTCCAGATTTTAATCATCAACTTTGGTCCTTGCAGATTTCTGTTCGGGCTTTACAGCCTTGGGATGTTCGTTTTATTTTTTGGTAAAACTTTCGAACTTCGTTCTTCTGTTAACACAACTCTAAGGCCTTAATCTAGCTCTTCTTGGACTCTTTCTTTTTTCTTCTGAGTAGCCTATGTCCTTCCCATCTTTCCTGCGACGGTGTCTGTACATCCCTGTTTTTTCTAGATTTACGTGAGTGAATCCGTCATCGAACCAGGGGTTTCTTTGTTGCAGCGTGTTGAAACCCCGTACTTAAGAGGCGGCCCCTATGATTGCTCACTGGCAGTGATGCCACTGGTCGTCTACGGTGACATGAAATAAGTCCCAACAAAATAAAGCCAAAAATGAAAAATTTGGCCTTATTTCGTTTTAAATCTGGAAATAAAATCAAATTTCCGATTTGGCTTTATTTCGCTTTAGAAAACGAAATAAGGCCAATTTGGCCAATTTGGCCTTATTTGTTTAGATTCCACTTTCCGGGGTGGTTTAGCGCTCACGCGACTTCGTCGCTCCGCTAAGGGTACCCCAACAACTGTCAGGCAGACGCCTATGTAAAAAAAAAAAAACATATTGCTGTTTCTTCCTAAATTTCAAATTTGGCCTTATTTCGATTCCATTCCATTTTCAAAGCGTTATTTCGTTGGGCCTTATTTAACGTTACCGTCTTCTACGTTCCATTTTGATGGCCGACACCTTGAAATCGGAAAAGGCACTGGCGGTCTCTTGCGATTGTAAGCCGTTCAACTTTCAATTTCCTCGGAAAGGTTAACTGGCTTTGAATTTACGTATATCTGCATCAGTGTTTTGGCTACAAAAATATAATAGTCCGCAAGCTGCTTGGAATACTGAAGGAGCGAATTGTGGCGAACGCAATATGATCACTTTGGTTGACGATTTGTTTATCAGACGTAAGCCAAGTCCCTTTATGGATATCAAGGTGTGGAAACCGTGTTATATTGCGCCACAAAAGCACAATCTTACGTGTGCTTTCATAGGTGATGTCGTGGAGACTGTATCTTCCGACCGTATTAGCAAAGATGCCCTTCAGCCTAGCTTGGCATTAAAATCGCGACATGTCGTCTATTTAGAGCATTGCTCATAGATTTTGTCAAGAAGCTTGCAAAAGCAGTCTTTGGTTAAGTCGTCTGCTCCTCTATGACAGACTGGGCGTTTATGAGGCTCTTGTTGGCGAATTTACATTTTATGCGAATCGTCGCCAGGCGTTCGCATTCATGCCTGAATCTCAAGATTTCTTCCCTAAGTCCTCCTCTTACGGCGAATCCGCATCCGAATAAACACTGCTACTGGTGTCCTTGTCACGCCGGATGTTTGCTTTGTAGCAGTGGAGCATCTCCGCTAATTGTTCGGTCTGTTAGGGGTTCGTGCAGATTCGAAGATTTTGTAATTTCATTGTTTGGATTTACTCATGAGGTTACCGGGGACAACTGCTGGGAGGTAAGGCAAGCACAACACTATGAACTTGATTGTCACGCTGCTGGCTCCATCTAATTTATAGGACATCAGTTTCCCGAGAAATCGCCGCACTGTTAAACTTACTTAAAGGGCGTCAGTTCAATGAGAGGTCACAATCGCAGGAAACTGGATTGCCAGTAAAATTGGCGACAACTCATAAAGCCGAAAACATGACGGGGCTATTGACTTTCGGAATAAGATACGAACATTTCAAGATGTAGAATGTGTTGCTTTCTGTTTGATTTGTAGTATTTACACCTATGCAGCGGTTATATATTTATGTATGTCAATATTTTAGAAAATTTCCTCTGTTGCAATCCTTGAAGTAGTGGATTTTGTAGCGCCCATCGTCGTTGAGTACTCTCACGCTACTCATGCGTTCAACATTCTGCAGAATTCCCTCCATACGAATTCATATTCGCAGGTCCATGAAGAAGAAAAAACATGGTTTCCCTTCACCGTTCTAAAGCTGTTATTCCGAACTCATTTTGTTCTGTCTTTTAAATACACTTTTGGAATGTTTTGTGTGACTGCGAATAAAAGAAGCTAATGCAAGCACTGACTCAAGGACAGTTCAAGAGGTTTTAAAACCACCATCAAAGCTTTCATCATTCATGCAACCAACTTTGAGGACGATTTCGTGTTTAAATGTGCCGGCTGTTACGACTGAAAATCTTAGTTCTCAGGGATTTATTACATTTTCTATGTAAGGGTCATCAATAATGAAAGTAGTGGACTACTAACTTGTTCTCTCCAGTTGAAGTTCAGTTCTCTGAAGCAATCTGTCGTCCTTCAGCGATACCACTTAAAATTGTTGCACTTGATTCGGCTTCCACTTTATGTACATTCATTCCTACTCGTAGTTGCTATTCATTAAATTTTCGAAAGCCAAACGAAATCAAAAATTACTCGTAGAAACCTTCCTGCTAACCTTCTAAGAAAGAAGATAAACAAAGTACAAGATTCAAGAGCACACACTGTTCTCCTATTTTCTTATCCCGTCACAGAATATCTGTATCCACAGACTGTGTGTGGGGGGTAGAAATTGAAAATTCCTAACGACAATCTGCACCCTGCACTACGAGTATCCTGCACTGCATATATCCGTACATTTGAAAAGCCAAAAACAAACTTACGCCTCGACCTTGAGCCACTCGAATCGTAGTCATTACTCTCGAACGGTGTTTGTGTACAAGAGAAAAGTCCTTCGAAAATCACTTTAGAAATAAAGAAAAAGGACTATACTCGTACTGGCGCGTATCCTTGACATCATGCATTAGCCTGGTACTGCATCTCACGCTCAAGCTGTAACCTTTGCATCATTCATTCCATTTCGAGGATATTTTTTTTTTTTAATTTAATTCTAGACTTATAACTCCTGATGGTGTTAAGCCCGTTCCATGATGGGTTTGGGTAGGTATTTTTGAAATTTTTATCTTATGAGTCATGACTAATGCATGCATGGTATGCGCCATATGGGTAGCTCCAATGTCAAGGTGATTTGCATGCGACATAAGTTATCGTCCTTGCATATCCTCTTATGAAATTTTGTTTTCACCATTTTTTCGTCTGCTTCAAGCTGAAAGAATTGACTTATTTTTGTTGTTGTTGTTTGGGCCTAACTCATATCCCTTAGTCCTTTTAGTCTAAAGCGGTTGGTTGAAGATTCTCGTTTCTCTTTCTTTTGGCAATGCATTGTGTGTACAGGTGCGGTGTGTAGAAGGAGTCCTCTCGTCTTTGAAGTTGTACGCCTTTGGCAAGAAAAGGACCCGTCAAAAGTACCCTAGACCTTGTCGTTTAATCTTATTACGCGAAGCAAATGTTTTGGAGCGTAACAGCGGCAGCAGAAGTGGTAGCAACTGAGGCATTAGGTATGCGTTTTTATTGAGGTGAATTGTATTAAAAAATTCATAAATCGCAATGGGATATGTGGGGATTTCAGATGACAAGGATATTATTTGCAATACTCTATGCGTTCTGTTTGCTCTGTGCTATTTCTCTTCCTCCATTTCGTGCTTTGGAATATATGGTATGAATATACGTTCAGGTTAATATTGCGATTTTATTATTAAGAAGCAGTCGCGTTTTATAGGGTTTATCCAGAGTTCTTAGGGGGTATTTGCTGTGGTAACGTGGTGGGTACTTAAATTTTCACGATGTAGTGCAATTTGCTGAATTGCGGAATCGGGATGAATAGATTATATATGAGGGCTTATGGGAAGTTGTGTGGGAATATTACTTTGGGCGCCACTTAATTTTGCTGTTAGCTTTGTAAAGCACCCTTCGTTGCACGAAGTTGTCTGGAAAAGAATTTTTGGAATGGGTTTTGTAATGTAGAAAAATTTGGTTTAAAGCATAAACCACTTGGGATAGTATAGGATATAGTATAGTATGTTTTGGCGCCGATAAACTGGCAAAGACCATGAATATATTGTATCTACGACTCTATTTTACGTAGTTTTTGTAAAAAATAAAAAAAATCAAACGTCTTGAAATGCGACAGTAACAGTTGAGAGACGATACTGTCTTTTGTTGTGATTGGGGATACGACTCTGACTCCGCGTAGTCCTTTCCATTTACCACTACTTGATCGGTACCAACAGAGTTACAATTCTTTGGGTCTTGCCGGCTTGACTCGTAAAAAGCACACAACTAAATTGAAAAGAGAATTCTCGTCTCTTGACTCGATGAAGCCTAACATGAAAGAATATTTGAGATGATATGATTGGCTCCAGCAATAATTTTAATATGCCCTCAACTATTGTGTATGCCAGATGATTGTAGTCACTTCTATAAAGGCAAAAGCGACACAAAAAGCTGTAACATCTATCGAATCGTGAAATCAATTTCAAATGCAATGAAGAGTTCTGAACAAGTTGCATACAGTCATCATTGCAATATAATTAAACTTCAGGCGAATCAATACGGCTGAGTGGGACCAAAGTCGGCAAACGATGCGATTTAAAAGTGAAACATCGAGACCTTGCAAAGGATCTGCACATAATCTGACGAGATCTATACAGATGATGTGGCATATGTACGATGACTTTGTATTGTAAAGGGCTCTCTAGATAATCAACTGTTAATTGAAGTTATGGTCCCGAAAATCTTTGCCTTGAGATCCCTTCTTCCACGATTCCATTCTGGTCTGTTGCACAAACAGGCCTAAGTATATGAATTTAGTTTTCTGACGGCTATTAGGTAACAGTAGTCTCGTTGCAACTCCATCTCAATTCAGCTTACTCAAATAAAAGCATCGTGATCCTCAGTACCGAAAGAGTTAGCAGCTGCTAGGTCAGCACCAAAATCGACTTAGTTTTTTGGAAGTACGTCGGGTTGAGGCTCGTCAGGCTGAGGCTCGTCAGGCTGAGGCTGAGAAGACGGGAGATTATTGCTCTTGTACGCACAAGCACTTGTTCACCCGGCCTTATATCGACTCAATATGCATTTGGAATTCAAATTAAATTTCCACAATGGGCTTTATTTATTGAGTCTTGTTTGGAATTTGCACGAAATAAGTTCCTCTGTGAACTGGATTTTCATGATCCGGAAAAGATATTCAGGACTCGGGTTGTCTTTAGTGCGGTTTGCAACAGTGGTTTGTTGACGATTTAGTTTTCTTTGTGAATACATCCAGTGGAAGGACTCTGCGAACAAATTGAAAACATTTGCCTTCTGTCTCTTAGGAGTACTGCCTACAGATTTCTATTATACTTTTAGGAAGCATCTAAACGACCTAGACATAACCGACGCAAGTATCTGTATCTCTAAGGAGTTTAAGAAGAGAAAACTTTCTCTCTGGCGTCTTGCTGATAAGAATACTTCAGTTAATAGATATTTTTGTATGGAAATTTGTCGATCTTCATCACTGAAACTCCCTTTATGAAAGTAGATTGCGTTTCTAGAAGTGACATCATAATGGTTTCAGCCGTCAGTACCAAATGGGCTGCAGAACTAAAACTCGAAGGAAATTGCCTGTCTCCTTTTGGCTTCTCAAATTGTGTGCAAACTTAGCTTGATTGATTTTCTTTTCATCGTCTCTTGACTCTTTTCTAATTTTTGGATATGAGTCTACCAATGAGATCAGTTTCTCCAGGCCTTGGCTTTCTATTAATTTGCATCTTCAACGTTGCTCTTCGACAGCACAATTCCCCGAAACTCTTTTTCTAACTTCTTCTTTCTCATCATCAAAGTCTTCTTCTATTCTGATTTGTTTTTCATCTTAGATCCTGTCATCCTGATGGGTTATAGGGGCTTAACAACGATTGGGCGGCTTTTGTTCACATGAAGTTCAGTACTACTATCGATCAAGATTGGATCTATTCTTGTTTCGGACGTCCAGAAGACATCGTCTAAAGTGACGATGAAATTCAACCAACCTTGCAGAGGGAGTTGCTTTGCAGAGGTCCATCAACTGTTCGCCATTGTCATTTTGATCTATGATGCCATGAACCATCCTCACGTGCTAGAGCGTTGTATTGTTGCTACACATTATGGCATCAGAACCGCCACATTATAATGACAATGTCGACGTTTTAGACTTAGTTGTGGCCATCATTAAGATGGCTATAATTGCTCATTTCATTGTCAGACGCGTTCTCTGTAAGTGCGTAACACTGGGTGATGGTGATCTTACTTACCCCGTTCTGGAATGCTTCCTTTACGGAGTTAGGCCTACACTGAACTTGTGAGTTCTACCGGCTGGACTAGCGTAGGATTAGCTAGTCAACTTGTGTCGTTCCAGCTAAGGAATTCGATGTTTTGGGGGACGATATCCCCACGAGTCAACGTTCTAGAAACCCAGCATTGTCCTTAATCAGTAACCAAACCAAAGATAGTCAACTGATTATCACTCACATTCATCGTTTTGAGCTCTACATGGCGATAGCCGATTTCAGGATACCGGAGAAACTGATCCAGCTGTGTCGCGTGACGGTGGAAAACACGCAGTGCACTGTGCTATTTGGAATCAGTTCCTGCGAACTATTCCAAACCTGTATCGGATGGCAATCTCATAGAGGCAACCGAAAAACAGGCGAAACGAGTAGGCCTTGAAGTACATGAGGACAGAACCAAGTATCATACATTTTGTCAACAAACAAAGAAGCATCTATCCACCACCAAATATAAAACGTCACTGCTGACATCAACTCCACGGATGACACTCTAGTGGAGTTTCGGCGAAGATATGTCCTAGAAAACTGCTGCTACTTGGTTCGGCGAAACAAATGTGTTCAAAACTCCTAACTCGGCAGATGGAATGCATGCTCTACAAAACATTGATCCTGCCAGTTCTACAATATTTGGAGGGAGGTAGAAGTACAAAGGCTGTGGTAGCTGAATGAGAACGATGGGTGGGTGTATTCGTTGAATTGGTAAATTGTGTTGAATTTGGTAAATTTTTTTAGACTGCGAACTGCGGGAACTTCTTTTCGCGGAAACCGCAACTGAGGACGAAGAGTACCATGTTTACAGCTAACTTGGGGGACACCGTAATCGTATTGAGAGATTTTAACGCTAAGGTAGAGTTCCCCGTGCTGTGGAATGCTTTGTAGATCAGTTGGGTCCATCTGACAAGCAGCGACCGTCAAACCAAATGGCCATTTTGCTTTAACTCGACGTTTTAGAAATTGCGTCCTAGACGTCCGAAACAAACGTGGAGCTGATATCACAATGTCGCGCGACCATCATCTTATGTTAGCCACTATACGCCTTCGTACTACGTCCGTCAACACCAATCGTTCAAACTTGCCTCGAGTTACCAGGTACAATACCGACAGACTTTGGGATCCCCTAGTACGCTAATAATCCACGGACCATCTTACCACAAAAACAGAAACAATCAGCAACTCAGCGCATGAAACCATGCGAATGCTGTGAAAAATGTTTTTGCATCTGGGGCAGTTGCCTAAAGTGGTATAAGGCAGAAAAGTCACATCACATGGTTATCAGCAGATACCTGGATCCGGAGCGATTAGCGTATTTCACCTAAGGCACGGATTGCAGCTGCATCAGTAGTAGAAAAAATCGAGTTAGAAGCCCAATATTGTGTGAAGAGGAAGGATGTGCAGCGTAATGTCAGACGTGACAAGCTTTCGAAGGCTGAAGAAACAGCGGAACAGTCTACAGCATCACAAATAACTTACAAGTTTAGATGGCAGTCTGCTGACTTCGGATAAGGATGAGCTCAACAGATGGGAGGAACACTTTGTGTTAGTGCTACACAATTTAGTCCAAAATTCCAATGAGCATGCCGCAGCAACAAATTTCCGAATTCGAATCGTATCTTCCTGCAACACAGAGATAGTAGCCGCTATCAGATCCCTCCAAAGAAATAAAGCGGTAGACATTGATGGTATCCCTGCCGAGCTTTTTCAAGCGTCGCCAACTACATCGGCAGAGTGATTCCGTAGTTCCCGGCGGAGTGGAAGAGAGCGATGATCATCAAGCTTCCAAAGAAGAGCAATTTGGGAACTGTAGAGGAATAGGTGTTCTCCCAGCTAAGATAGTTGTAGAACGGATAAGGGAGCATCTAGTCTCGACACTCGATGCCAACAAGATGGGATCTCGGATTGGATACTCTTGCGTAGATCACATCAACACCCTGCGTACTATCATTGAGCAATGCGTTGTCTTCGCTACATCTACTGTTCACTGACTTTGAAAAGGCTTTCGACAGTTCGAACAGAGATGGAGAGGTATCTCGGAAAAACTTATAGCTATTATGAAGGCTATCTACGAGGGTGGTAAGTGTCACGTCAAAATCAGATGCCTTTGAAGCCCATAATGGAGTACAACAGGGCTGTATACTTTCACTGCTATTATTCCTGGTACTTATCAGCGATGTACTTCGACCAACACTAACTGTAAGAAACCAAGGATTGAGGTGGATAGTGACATCTTACCTCAAACACCTGAACTATGCTGAGGATGTTTGCCGCCTGCGCATTAAATAATGGATCTCCACCAAATGTCACAAAATGTGCAAGCTGAGGCAAACAAAGTAGTAAATGCGGGAAAAAAATCGGCCCTGAGTATTTCAAATTTCGACGCTCAACTCAAAATTTCTGGACAAGCTGGGGAGAAAGTCGCAGACATTCTATATTAAGGAAGCATCGTCTCGGCCGGCGATGGCATCCAACTCGATGTAGGCAGCAGAATTGGGATAGCTAAAACTTCGTTTGGAATGCTATTCAGCACAAAAACCAATCTGAGGCTGTTCAGATCAAATATATGTATAATGGAAACAATTCAATTATGCGGGTGTAGTACTTGGAAGCTTACCAACATTTTCCCTCGAAGACTGCAAACCTAGACAAATAGATGTCTAGGTAACAGCTTGAGGATTCTTTGGCTGAACCCATTTTCAGCGAACAGTATTATCTGAGAACGGGTCAAGAACCTGTAGACATCACCATTAAATTGGTCACTATTGCGAAATATGCAAAGAGCTGGAATGTACTGGCAGAAGAGCAAACAAGACCAGTTGAAGAGGAATTCAGACTACACGGGAAAAAGCTGAAGTGAGTTGAAACGCACTGCAGAAATCCATACAAGATGGCGCGGAGCGGTTGTTGACGCCCTATGCTCCTCGAGGGCTGACAGGATTTAAGTAGTAAGTAGTAAATCCTGCGGTGGACCTAGATCTCAAACTATAAACATCTGGCCGACTGTCTACACATGAAGGGGACTGAGGTCCCTTTCATTTGTGCGAGCCACCTAAGGCAAGTTCTTGTTGTACTGTGTTGTCGGAGGAATAGAAGACTTTTCGGGGCGGAGCGTTTATTTCAATTTACTCTACATATGTCAGCCATCATAGGCGTATTTTTCTGACCAAGTCAATGTCTACATCGGAGGTCGCTTTTATATCCCAATACTCTATGAAGCCGAGTTCTGGACGATAACCAGGAAAGTAGAGAAAATATATATTGGACACTTCGAGGTACGCGAGGAGTAGTCCGTGGATATAGCCAGTATAGCAGAACTTACACGGAAAGATCTTCAGCCGGGAAGAACTTCTATCTTGTTTATAATTCAAGTCAGAACCTATCGGGAGATACTGCTTCTAGACCTTATACTAGTCGTTCCTTTGCCGTGGTTCATATTATTTCTATTTCTGCAACTAGGCACGCTCAAACTGCCAATTATTAGTTATTGGCTAGCTAGGAAAAGCCACTCGTGCTGTCCTTAAGTGAATTTCATGAGGGAATCAGGTATTTGTATGACTTAGCTGGTACTGCTCTGACAAAATCCATTAATTTCTTTCATAAATCATCTTTAGTCTTCGTGATTCCATTTCACAAAGTCACAGAGTCTTGTTGCTAGACAAACTTTATAATCTATCGCATCTCAAAAGCAGTTCCCGGAGCCAAAAAAAACTTGCAAAACTTGCAAACAAAAAACCACTTGAAAAGGTTAACGCTTTCATGAGTTTACCTAAACAATATCCCATTGCAAAAGCCTACCATAAAAGTCACAAACAGATAAATCACTTCCTCCTCACTCCACATTCTCCACATTCTCCACTTAACAACTTTTGCTACATTCATTTACCATTTTTTTGTTGTTGTTGTTTCTACTCTGAATAAATCTCTTCCTCTACCGTCTAATTTACATAAAGTTCATATTTCTGCCAAAACAAAGGCAAAACTGACCACAAAATCTCCGAGTACCACTATGACTACCACCATCGTTACCAGCAGTCTATTAGCCTCGTACCACTGTTGCCAGAATAAATCAAATCCGAAAAAAAAAAAACGCAAAAAGTACCACAGTTTCTAGGTCAATGTAGGCTTTCATAATACTCACACGAAACCACGAAGCACAAAATACGGAATACCTGCATAATAGGTTGCAGGCCCCTTCGCCGAAGTGCCTCTGAAACAGGTGAAAGCAGCTCATGTAGAACACACGAATTTGATTTTCACCGGTCGGTCGGTGAGTCTATGTAGTGCCAACAAACTTGAACGCCTACGTGGGTCACTTTGTGTATACTCAGAGTCACTCTTGGATCACTTGCACATAGCCCACACCAATACTGCTGGTTGCCACGTGCGGTGTCATCTCTGACATCAAACGAAACATAATTAGATACATTTTCGGAGCCAAAAAAAATGAGAGTGGGCAGAAACGATACAAGTGGGGGTAACTACCTGAAGACAACCTTCACTAATAGGTGGAACAGAGTGGCAGGACATGCCCGTATGTATGCTTTGCTGTGCCAAATTGGGTTTGTTTCTCTTCGCATCACTGGGTTTCTCCCTTCATTTTATTTTTTTCTTATTTTAACATCCGTAGTCTTCATTGTCGTCACAGACACATAAGCAGAAAGTATCTTTTCTGAAATTTTCGTTGGCATCTCTTGATTTGTTAAGAGCTCCACCAAACCCTCCCCATCAAGGACTCGAACAAGCCAAGTCACACGCTCTGTGCCATATGCTTTGGCTTTTCAAGTTCAAGTGGCAATGTTATTTCTTCCGACCGGCCCTTTCTGCACCGTTCTCTGTTGTTGGTTTTCTTGTTTTTTTTTTTTTTGTTTTTTTTTGTATCTTTTCGACTTCTGTTGATTTTTGCTGCAATGAATCTGCAATGGAATGCAATTGCAGTAGCTCGAGGCAATGCAATTGGCAGCTCGGTTGTCGTTTCCTTTTTCGCTATGACATTCCCAGTTGGTTTGCTTCATTGAAGGATGAAATTTGCATAATTGAAATGAATGATGATAGGAATTGCATATAGGCGAACCGACAGACAGACATTTAGCATATTCGATGCTAAAGAAACAGTGAAATGAGAATTGCGCATCATTTGCAGCAGTTCCCAAGAGTTAAAAGTTGAAAATGAAAATATTCTGAATATTCATGAAAACAACTCAAAACTACAGATGCAATACGCAATTCGAGATGCAGGAGATAGTTTTTGTATATGTATTGGTTGTTGCCATGTCCCTGGGGAGAGCCAGCTTTGTTAGAGGCGGAGCGATATGCGTGAGGATATTAGAAGAATTTTTTATTGAAATTTTCCCCGGGGTATACCCAACAAATAGACGTTGGTTATAAGTCGGGCCTATACAGTTGTATGCTGCAGATCGTTGTTTCAGTTATGGGCTTTTGTGTTTTACGTCGCGGCTATGTCTCCTGATTCTTCTCCAAATGTGAGCTTGCTATGATCTTGGTCACTTTTCATCTGATTAGACGTCTAAGGTATATCGGGTGTTCAGCTTCTCTACCAAAGTACCTTGACCGGATCTACTCTCATACGCAACCCGTGATCTCAAGATCATTTTCGTCTAATTTCGTCGTGAGCCTTACTTTAACTCCTGAGAACACGAAGAACTTGAGTCTTTTACAGTGGGCGCTAATTTTTCGCTTCGGCATCTTCATTGCAAGAAGCTAATAATTCGAAGCTGTTACACAACCTCCACCCGTCCTAATGTTAAAGGAATGAATTTGGCATTTAGAGCAGAACTGGGATGAGAACGGTCTTATGCAGAGTTTCTAAAGGGCCTCATTACTCATCTGCCTTCTTAAGGGAACGAAACAGTGATAATCAAGTGTAACCCTTCGTTTGATTTCTGATGTAATATTTTTTTTATCAAAATTAAGGAAGTTATGGCTGACCATTGTGACGTCTAGACGAGTTATGCTGTGCTAAAGTTTTGTCTGAGAACTGTCGTAATGTGAATATTTGATCAATTACGGACTTTAAGGCTGAAGACAACACTGATAGTCTCCTGTGAATCATAAAATTATGTGTGACCCCGTATAATAGGTATACCACCTTGATAAAAACGTTCCCGCACCACACTACCGTGTGGCGCATTGTATCAATTTGAGTTCTGTTTTTTTTTTGTTAAGTTGGTAAACCTGTTGTTGACATTCCCTCTAAATCTTAGCGTCATAGCTTGACATTTGCAAAAATTACGTAGCCAAGAGTACATCTATCTCTGTGTGTGTTGGCGATTTTTTACAATTTTAGAAATGGATTTAAATTTGCAACAACGAACTTGCATTAAATTTTGCGTAAAAAAACAGATTTAATGGTGCGCGAACGTTGGAAATGTTGGAAAAGTGTTTCGGCAACGATTCTCTAAAGAAAACGCTCATTTACCAGTGGCACGAGCGCTTTAAAAGTGGTCGTGAGTCAATCGAAGATGATGAACCCAGTGGCAGACCATCGACATTGAAAACCGACGAAAACATTGACGAAGTACTCGTAAAAGAAATGTTGGGCAATAACCGCAAATTAACCATCAGAGAGATAGCGGAGGACTTGAACATTGCCTATGGATCCGTCCAAGACATTTTGGTTAATGATGTGGGTTTCCGTCGTGTAGCAGCAAAGTTGGTGCCAAAAGACCTCAATTTCATGCAAAAAAGAGACCGTGTTGACGTCGCAAAAGAGATGATTTGCGAGGCCGAATCCGATCCCACATTCATCAAAAGGATCATTACTGGAGACGTGGGTTTATGAGTATGATACGCAATCCAGACATCAGGCAAGTGAATGGCGTTCACCAAATGAGCCGAGACCAAAAAAACACGTTGTTTTCAGTCAAAAAAGAAGGCAATGCTCACGGTTTTCATGGATTACAACTCTGTAGCGCATCATGAATTTTTACCAGAAGGCCAGACAGTAAACAAAGAGTATTATTTGGGCGTCATGAGACGTTTGCGTGAAGCAATTCGCCGAAAGAGACCAGAATTGTGGGCAGGAAACTCGTGGATTTTGCACCATGATACCGCACTGTCGCACAGTGCCATCATTATTCGTAATTTTTTGACGAAAAATGCAACAAATACCATTCCACAGCCACCGAATTCACCACTACGGGGAACGCGTTTCAGCAGCCGAGAGGAAGTAATGAAAAAATCACAAGAAGCACTGATGGACATACCGAAAACCGAAAATAGAAAATGTTTCGAGGATTGGATCAAGCGCTGGCATAAGTGTGTTGCAGTCGATGGGGATTACTTTGAAGGGGACAATATACACCCTGAATGACTCGAACTGCAACCAACTTCAGACTGCTATAATTTACAAAACGTTCATGACAGTGAGCTCAAATTTTGACACATGACAGATAATTTTATTATTTACAAGCCTTTTAAACGATTTGCGTCTCAGTTGTGTTGAAAAATTTTTATCCGCGATGGAATTCAAACGTGATAGTGTGATTGCTTTATATTTGGCTGGAAAACCACAAGTAGCTATCGTTAGAGCCCTCCAGCACCTCAACGTGAATAAACCATTTGTGTCTCGAGCCATAGTTCGTTACCGTGATACTGGCAGAGTTGCAAAACGCCATGGAGGTGGTAAAAAAAAAACAGCAACATCGGCAGAAATGGTTCGGAAAGTGAAGGCTCGAATTGAGCGAAATCCGCGTCGAAGTGGAAGAAAAATGGCTCGTGAGCTCCACATATCGTTGGAACGGATGCAACACACACTGAAAAATGAGCTTGGGCTCAAGCCATTGAAGTTCCAAAAAGCACACGATCTTACACCGCAACAGAAAAAAGTTAGAGTCGAAAGAGCGAAGGAGTTGCTACGCTTGCACGAAGGTGGTGAGTTGCCGAATTTGGTTTTTTCCGATGAGTCACCATTTGTTATCGAGCAATATGTCAACAAACAAAATGACCGAGTTGACTTGCCAGAGAGGTCCTTCGAAAATTTACACCTTCGGACGGCCACCAGAAAGCAGGCAGCACCGATGGTAATGGGTTGTGCCGCCACAACCGCCGATGGTCGCTCTCCGCTCGTATTTTTGGACCTTCGCGTCAAAATTAATGCGATCGTATACCGTGAAACTGTCTTAGAGGCAGTATTGAAGCCTTGGGCAAACAATCATTTCGGTCGGAGACCGTGGACATTTCAACAAGACTCGGCACCGTCTCACAAAGCGCGCGTCAACCAAGATTGGTTAAAAAACAATGTTCCACACTTCATTTCTTCGACACAATGGATTGCAAATTCTCCGGATGCAAATCCGTTTGATTTCTCTGTCTGGGGTATTTTGAAGGCGAAGGTTGGCACTAAAAAATACCAAAGTTTGGACCACCTCAAACAAGCACTTCGCCGGGAATGGGCCAAAATACCGCAGAGCCACTTGCGTGCAGCGTGCGATGCTTTCTTCGGCCGTCTCAAGGCCATTATTCGCGCCAAAGGTGGACATATTGAAAACTACAGATACAATTTGAAAATTGAAGTATTTTCCAACATTTTTCGCTTTGGCACAATAAAATTTATCAAAAAATAAAAAAATTATAGCATTTTAAAAAGTTGGAATTCGGTTCATTCATCCTGTAGATTTAGATGAATAAACTTGTATTTTTAATTTTTTGAATAAATTCCTCTTTGATCAAGGTGGTATGTACCTTCCTCCAGTCAAACCTTGGAAATGAATTGGTGTACGCTCCTTACCGCCGTCCGGTATAACAGCCTTGTTATCCTTGCTTAGATATTGCATTCTTACTTAATTTTGGTCAGATGGAATGAAATCTCAACTTTCATCGCCGGCGTTGAGTGGTTTGTCCTGCCTGAAGGTGGAATTTGGATCGTCCCCGCCGGTTAACAGTCTGCAGTAGTAGTTCCATATTCTCATCACCGACTCTGAATCTACTTTTCAATTTCTTTGTCCATATTCACTGGGTTTGTCCTTCTATGCCGCTTTATAGATATATTGTTTTGGTACGTATACTTAACTGCACTCCATATCAATTATTGCATTTCCATAGGCTTTTTGGCACCAATGCCTCTGATCCTCACCGATTAATGCAGGCTATAAAGAGTGGGATAGGTTATCGACAAAAGCTCGCGATTGCAGCCGTTTTTAGTCTCCTTGCGGTACTTATCCGTTGTGTAATGGACAATAGAAACATAATTAAAAGGACTCTACTGTCTCTGAAAACTGGATTCTGTGTCACACCAAGCGGATCAGATGGATTTGGTGTTTGTCGGGTTCACAAGATAAATGGGCAACAATTACGCTGATCGCGATCCATGTGGAATTTTTGAGATTCCTAATTATTTTGAGAACATCTTCGGGCGTTTTGTAGAAATAGCAACCTTAAAACATTCTACATATTTGTACTGTGCCCTGGTTTGTAACCACTTAGCATGGAGTGAAAAGTGACATCCTTGACCGCCATAATGCGCTGATACTGCAAAAAAGATTATGGTGCCTTGAAGTCCGTTCATATTTAGGCAGACATGCCAAATTTCAGTGCGATGCTGTCTTTAGTTTCGTTTTGACAGCTGATTGTTGTTGACGTGTTTAACATCATGTTGAGTATGGCCAAAAACGATTTTCGTTCTCTCATAAAAGATTATTCTTTAAGAGGCAAAACGGCGAAGGAAACAAAAGAAAAGTTGGAAAAATATTAATCAGATTACACCGTTAAATATTGGTTTCGAGAGTTTCGTGGTGGCCGCAACTCCACTACCGATCAAGTCTGCAGCGGCAGGCCCTCCGATGCGGTTGCAGAGGACAATGTCAAAAAAATACATGAAATGGCGTTGGATGACCTGAAAGTGAAGGCGCGAGCTAGCAGATACCACAAAGATTAGTACTGAGCGCACACGCCATATTTTGGGCAATATTCTGTACATGAAAAAGTTATCCTGCCGGGTGCCGCGAATGACCAAAAACACGAAGGCGAGAGCACTTCGAAAGAGTGTTTGGACTTGCTGATGCGGAATCGGGAGGACTTTTGGCGTCGATTGGTAACTGGATTTGGATCCCGTGGACTATTATCTCTTCCCAAACCTCAAAAGATGGTTCATCAATAAAAAATTCAGCTCACGCGAGGAAATCATCGACGCCATGGAGGAGTATTTTGCAGACCTTCCGGAAAATTACTTTTCGGACGGCATCCAGAAGTTAGAAAATCGCTGGAATAAGTGTATCAAACTAAGAGGGGACTATATTGAATAATATAAAAAAAAATTTTTTAATTCCCAAGGAGGTCACTTTTCACTCCATCTAGTATCTGCGTCCATTCGAGCACATAGGCTTGTGTATAAGATGATGTCCAGACGAAATTTCGGTAGCAATGCTAAGTTCCTTTCCACTAAGTGAGGCTTAGAACCTATGGACATCTATGTTTATATATTTTTTCTAAGGCGAATTTTCATTCTAGGCCCGTAGCCTTAGCTACGAAGAACAGTGGCTTGATAAAACAAAAAGTTTTATCCCTTCATAAATATCTATCAGCCCTAGCTAGCATATCGCCGAGTTCATTTCCATCTATGCCAGAGCGTTCAGACACCCAAAAAAGCGCGATGCAGTGGTGTGCGCTAAACACCTTAAGTGTTGCGCTGCAGCTGTACACCATTTGGGATTTAATTATGGCTAACTTCAGTGCCATAAGAGTAACCTTTCTGTATACTACATATGTCGCGTCATAACTCTATCGGAAGATGCTATAATTTCTGCAAATGGCAGCAAATGTCTACTTTGACATTTGTGAAGTAAACCCGTCAACAGGACATGAATCGCTATACTAATAAAGAACGAGGAATAATTCGTCGGTGGTGTTGGCGCAGCGTGAATTTCGTCGCAGATTTCCCGGTGGTCCGACACCAACTGTGCAAACACACCTCGCCTAGAAGAGTATAGGACAACACGAGATGCTTCACTGGCCGGCAAGATCGCCGGCTTTAACCGTTTCAGACTTCTTTTTATTGGGTTTTTTTCAAGTCACGAGCCTATGTCAGACTCCTGAAGCCCTCAAAGAGAATATCCGTCAAAAACGCGTGGACCTGTCGCCGGAAGTTCTGGCAAGAGTGATGGGAAATGCTACAAATCGGGCCCAAATAGTCATCTACACTGGCGGCGTCCACTCCGTCCGATATCATTTTCTCGACTTAATGGGAAAAAATTTAAGACATCAGATAAACATAATCCAAAAGCAGATCCAATGTTTTTCATTCATAAAAAAAATTACATCCAAGGAACATCGGGTGACAACTTTTGCGCCACCTTGTAGATTACAATGTCCTTATCTGATATTTATTTGACCAACAGCTAGATCTTCTTCATGAAAACACTGCAAGTATCCGGGAGTCAAAGACCATTTTAAATCGAGTTCGGTTGCGAAAACGACCGATTCCATCGGTGCCCTTTGATCCTTCTGTGTAAACTACTTCACGGTAGATTTGCGGGATGTTGAGTTCAGTGAGAATAGAACAACTGCACATGGTGCTTTTGCCAAAGAATCATACGTTCACGAGCCTGATCATACGTTCATCAGGCCGTTGGCGTAGTACAGAAGAACAATAAGCCATCGCGGATGCTCTACTAATCCGCGATGGCTTATCGTTCTTTGGACTACCGTTAATTTACTTAGGATTGTTGTGTTGGTTAATGCTCTCCACTAAATATGAGCTCCCCACAAAACATTACGCATACCTCCCTAGCTGTGGCAGTTGTCAAATTATTTTGTCGCTCAATCTACTGCTTCTTTCTTTACCGTTGAAATACAATATGTAACGCGTATAATTACGATACATCTGATGTTATATACAGGGTTTTCCAATAGGGACTTCCGAATTTTGACGGTTTAGAGCGGCCATATTGTTGAAGCTATATCTGTCAAATTGGCTGTCATTTATTCAGTCTGTTTTGCCAAATAACCATGGACGGACACAGCGTTGCAAATAAAAATAAAAATATTTTATCAAAATGGGTGTTCTGTTCGGGCATCATTCCGCGCGTTTCGCCCATTTTACGGTCGCCATAATCGTCCTACCGAAAGGACTAGTCGCAGTGCGGTGGATAAATTTAAGTCCACTGGTTCAGTAAACGATAAACCAACACCCGTACGTCGACGAAATGCAAGATCTGCCGAAAACATCGCCGCTGTCCGTGAGAGTGTGCAGAAGAATCAGAGGCAGTCGATATCGCGTCGCTCGCAAGAACTCGGCCTTTCGCAGATCACAACTTGGCGAATTTTGCGTCGTGACTTGGGCTTGCATCCGCACAAAATTCAGCTAACCCAGGAGCTGAAGGTAAACGGCCATAGACAACGACGTGTGTTCGCTGAATGGGACCGGGAACTGTTGGAATCTGACCCTAATTTTCATTGAAAAATCATCTTAAGCGATGAGGCCAATTTCTGGATAAATGGGTAATAAACCAAATTGTCGAATTTGAAACGATACCAATCCACATGAGATCCAAGATCATCCAATGCATCCCGAAAAAGTCATTGTTTGGTGTGAATTTTGGTCTGGCGGCGTCATCGGTCCATATTTCTTTGAGAACGACGCTGGTCAGACCATCACCGTCAGCCGCAAGCGCTATTGGTCAACGATTACCAACTTCTTTTGACCTGAATCGGATGATATGGACACCAACGATATGTGACTTCAACTGGACGGTGCTGCGTGCCACACAGCTCACGCCCGCACAGGGCACGGTCATCTCACGTGGAGGTGATGTGAACTTGCCACCGAGATTGTGCGATTTGACCCCGTTACACTTTTTCTTGTGGAGTTTTCTGAAGTCGCAGGTCTATGTGAATAAGCCACAAACCACAACGGCACTCAAAGTTAACATTGCCCATCGGGCAAATTGAGCCTGATTTATGCGCCAGAGTCAAGGAAAATTTGACATTTCGGATGCGCGCCACCCAGAGAAGCCGCGGCGAACATGTGAACGATGTTATATTCCATTCATAATGGCATCGATATGCCTTTCAAACGAATAGAAAATTTCGATGATATCTCACACACACTTTGTTTTATTTAAATTTAAAGATAGTAAGCACTTAATGAAAAACTCCTTATTTCTCCCACGTAGTTGCAGTGGCGATGCACCGCAGATTTATTTCTGAAATTCGATCCTCCTTGTTATTTTTCTGCTCACAGCCATGCAAGCATACCCTGGATTACTTTATAAAGATGTTCTGTAAGAAGGCTACTTCCTCAAATGGGTTTAATGCCTGGGCGATACACTGAAGACAAGCAAAATTGTGATACCCTTTAGGTGACAATGACAATCCCCTGAAAGTAGAAATTCTTGTCAATTATGAAATCTTTATCGCGCTATAAGTAGTCGGAAAAAGACCATGGATTGTTATACATGGGGGATAGAGAGACTAGGACATACGCGGACTGTGGCGTCATCAACATATTTATTTATATACGAAACCGTGACTCTGTAAATTTGGAAATCTAACCTAATCTAACCTAAACAACCTAATGTCAGTGTTGCGGTTTATTTTAGTTGTGGCCACCACTTGACATCGTTACCGCCCGGTAATCTCACGATACTAAGATGGTTCACTTATTATTCCTCGCACAACATCTTTCTAGTTGAAAATTTGTAACATCCTGGATAGCTTGAATCGCATGGTGGAGATTCAGGGATCTTTTCGGGTGCTCCTAAGTTTCGAGATTCGAAAAACTTCTTCGTTAGAACAATATTTCCTGTTCGATCGATGACCAGACGGTACACCGAAAAGCAGCCAGGCAATGCCAAATTGCTATTTAAAGAAAATCATTCTCAATTTTTCAAGTCGGGAAATAACCGTAGGTCCCACTCTTTTGAATACGTTTACGAATCTGTGCTGCGGATTGCTACCAAATTTTGACAGGCGGGCTAAAAGATGTTATACTAAATGATGGTACACTCATTTTGGCTCAGTAGCGGCACCTATCTTCCAATCCGGGTACTCATCAAACAGCCCTCGTAATAGAGAGTAAGAAAATCGGTCTGTAATTTATTTTTTCTTTTCTATTACCCTTTTTGTAGATTGGAATCACATTGGCTCGTTTTAAAAATTCAGGAGAGGTTCCCATGAAAGTGCTTAAATTGAACGGTCCAATGTGGTACCGTGTTCATCCAGAAGAAGTTTTCTTGGTATCAGTTGAACTATCATAGTTGGAGACTAAGAGGAAGCATGATAATAATAATGTCGGCATTAGTTAAATCATTTAATCTCTCACAGCTCTTCGTTTATCTCTATTTAGCCTGTCATATACTCTACAAGTCGGCTACAATCTAGAATAAGTACAAACAATTATTGTAATTGTAATTGTATTGTAATTGTATCAGAGTTTAAAGTTGCCAGATTAGTCTTCTGTTGAGGACGAATTTCACCGTTTAAGAACCAAGTTTCAAATTTATTTAATAACTGGAGCCGCTTTTTTTTTTGCTTACACAAAGTAGCAACGTTTGCCATGAATTGAATGGGCTCAGTGGTTCACAGCTATGTCATCAAATTTTTCATGAATTCTCTGGAACCCTTTGGACACATGACACCAAGAGCAATACTGAGCTTGCCATGTACAGCTAGACATTGTCACTTGTTCTGCTAGTTTTACTGGGAAGACAAGTCAACATCTAACTATTGTAGGTTTAGATTTACAGTTTCCGGCAGAGCATTTCCACAGAATCGGATAACTAACGGGACACTATTGTACAGAATTTCAATCTCCGGAATTTTAGTCACCAGGTTCTCCCACACAAAGTCAAAGGCAGTTCAAAAAGTTGATCAGACTTTATAATCAAATTAAATTTGAATTCGAATAAAAATGTTTGGGAAGCGATTTCTAAAAAAAAAAAAAAAAAACACCGTTATTTCCTCCTCCAGATCGACACGCCACCACGACACCATGACTTTACAACTTTTTTTTTAAGGAAATTGAGTTCACCATAGCCGCCCGTGCCGCCATCACTTGGCAATTACCGACTCCCAGGTCGCAAAGTATTCTCGACTGGGAATTCCAACCGACACGAGATGATGTGTATTGCGATGTATCTAATATACACTCCCAATGTGGGAAACCATAAAGCGTTCAACAACAACTCTTGGATATGGTACGGCGCATTGTAATGTAAACATCCCAGACACAAGAAGTGGGTGGCTAGCGGTGGTGGGTTTGGTCGGAACTACGCTACTTAGACAAACAGAGAGAGAGAGAGAGTATCTGGAGAATGTACATAGAGTATCTGAAATTGTATGAGAAATGGGTTTTGCGTTTTGGAATGTCTGTGACTGTGACGCATTTGTTTTTGGTAATAAAAAAGAAAAAGGTTCTCTACGATCTACTATACAAGATTTTCTCAATGCCGTTGGTCGAGGTAATTGAACTTCTTTATGTCGCAAAAGAACGAACGACGTTATTGGGTTCATTTCATACGCTTGAGTTCGCTGAAGGATGACACATTCGAAAAAGATTTTAACGGATTTATGACACGACACACAGTTTCGGATGATGGGATTGTAAATTGGATGTTCTGTCGTGACATTGAATTGGTATTTCTTTATATGGTAAGGTTTTGACGTTCCTTTATAGTGCTTGTGTTATGGATGACGTATTTGGCCGTAGATTATGGTCTTCATGTTTGCCCGTCATCTTTATTTTAAAAGGAACTATTCCAATTTTTGTATACTTAAGACTTGAAATCTTGAGCCCGGTCGATCCCAGGTTGCTTACCAGAACTTTATTGAGTCACCGTTCCTTACACACTTATTTTGTTTGCCAGTATCTCCATGATAGTTTGGTTCAAGTGTCCTGTTTTCATTAGCGGAGGATAGCGTAAACGGAGATTCGGAATCACAGCGAGTATTTGATTGTTAGTGTCTTAGTTTCAGAAAAAAAATGTGTTTTTGACTAGGAAGGAAATAGCAACTGCTCTTCAATGGCTATTGAAAAAGGCATAAAGAGCGTTTCTTTTTGAACCTTCTAAATACTGACCTGTTTCATGAGCCTTTTAACCGAAATTAAACTAACATTGTCATCAACCCCTTCGAGCTAAGATAACATAGTCCACTGAAGTCGATGCTGCCAAAGAAAACATGTGTCATTATGCCACCTGTTTGTAGAACATCTCCAGAGAAATAGACTCCTCTTCAACTGTTCGAGACTACATGTGCTTGCTCCTCTTTGATGGTCTAAGGAACTATCAGGGATCAATTTTCACTAGTTTACGAACCCAGGTAGGGGAGCTGCATGGCAAGCACTGAGCTTGGTGTTTGTTCCGCAGTAATATAGAAATCACTACAGGATCGAGGAAGAGGACAGACTCAAACTTGAAAACGCTGCAGCGCGGATAAGCACGTATATTCCATGTTTATTCAGTTGAGCGTCAGCAACGAATTTGGAAAACCGTGACTCATACCGTCATTGCCACAATTGAGAAGTCACACTGTTCAAAAATCCCTTAAATGCCATGTAACACAGGCATTACAGATTTTATAAACAAAGACCCGTCTATGGTATACGCAAACCGTGTCACTTCCAAGCCAAGGGTGATGTGAATGCCTCAGATACTGTGCCGCGCATTTAAAGTTCACAAAACCATTTTTACATGCGATTCCCTTGGGCCCAAATTGGACGAAGCAGTCAATCTAAATAAGACTCCCGAACTACGTCAGCATACTCCAATTCTTATGGGCACAACTTGCCGGTATTGGTATCTTCACAATCTCTGCTTTCAAATCGAGAGCTGTTCAGTGCAGTCGCGAAAAGCTGCACACAGTATTCGACGAAAAACTATCCTGTGTACCGGGAAATAAAGGCTGCCAAGACGCTGACGAGTCGCATCTAAGATCGTCGCTGAAAAACAGACAAATGAATCAAAGAATTTTCACCCTTTCTACGAACCATGAATCACTGCGGAAAAATAAAGAAGATATGAGTACGAGATGGAGGGAATTCTTCAAGCAGGAACATTGATCACGCTTTAACCAGGAAAAAGAACAAATATTGTAGATTCTATAAAGGCAGAGCAAATCTATCGCTACCGTAGGACGCCCAGAAAAAGGGCGTGCAGGTCATATTCTCGAAGACGTACGTAGTTCATCTACCTTCAAATTTGCTTCTTCAAGTTATTGAAGAACTTAATCTCTTAAAATGAATCTACACTTGTAAATATACATTGGCTGCTCGGCTATTGCTTTTATTTCCTTGAGGCATCTAGGGGTGCCGGACCGTCTATCCAGAGAGGCTACAGGGCGTCCACCTGACTCTATCCTTGGGGTACCTAGATTTACCTCTAAAGCGGTAGGCAGAGTAAAAGAGCTGTATCCAAAGGGTCCAGTAAGTTCAGCCTATGCCATGGCTACCAGAGGATGATGGGGAGAAAAGAACGTGCAAAACAAAGAAAACACAAAAAAAAACAAATGATTTTTGGGGCGTGAATTTCGCGCAACAAAACTAAAGTGTGAACAGAAAGGATTTCTCCATTTTCCACCCTTTTAACCTAGGCTAACCTAGTTCTCACAACGTACATCAGCGATAGATTGCAGCCTTTCTTCACTCCAGCTTGTAAATGAGCCCACACGAATACCAGACGTTGATAGTCATACCGCCAACACCCTGGACTTGTTTTTAACTTCTCACCCTGATAAGCACTCCGTTGACGTGCTCTCCCTTCTAGGCTCGTCGGACCATTGTGTCATATCAGCTAATTTTTCGTACACCCACCACACAGTTAGAGAAGAGATTCCTAAAAGACCTGTATGGCAATACGAGAAAGCCAATTTGAGCGGACTTAACAACTTCTTTAGAAATTTTAACTGGTCGTCATGTTTCCTCGATAACAACGTGGATGCCGCTGCTGACATGATCACAGAAACCATTCACTTTGGAATGAGATTCTTTATCCCTCATCGGATGAAGAGTATCAAACCAAAAGAAAAGGCATGGTACGACTCGAGCTGTAAAGAGGCAGTCAAGGTTAGAGAAATGTTTTTTCGGTCCTACAAGACCAACCCGACAGATGAAAACCGAAAAAAGTTCAAACGAGCCAGAAATGACTGCAACGTCTTTCTCAAGCGTGTGAAATTTCTATACGACGAAAAACTGAGGCACAAAATACTGCAATGTCCCAAAGGCAGTAAAAATTTTTGGTCATTCGTCAAAAACATTAGAAATTCTACCTCATCCTCCATCCCAACGCTCATTTATAATGATATTCCAGCTGTCAGCTCTTTGGACAAGGCCAATCTGCTTGCCTAACACTTTGCGGCTAGCTCAACACTCCCAGATTATGCTTTGTCCCCGCCTACACTTGAGTGTGTCGAATCCTCAATGGGACGAATCCACTTTCGCACTCGTGTAGTAGTAAGACTACTTAAAGATCTTAACATACAAAAATCCGCTGGTCCAGATGGTATATCTACCCTTCTTCTGAAGAGGTGTTCTTCCTCGCTGGCAAAACCACTGCGTAAGCCTTTTCATCAATCCTATTCTTTAGGACACTTCCCTAAAAAAGGCTAGTCTTCTTTCCTCTCCTCTTACAAACCCATTGCACTTACGTCCCTTCTTTCCAAGGTCATGGAAACGCTGATAAACCGTCAGCTCATGAAATATCTCGAAACACGAAAACTTCTCAATGAGCGGCAATATAGTTTTCGTTGCAACAGGTCCACTGGTGATTTGAAGGCATGTCTCACCGAAAAGTGGAACCAAAGCGTACATCAATCTGGTGAAAGCAAGATAGTTGCACTTGATATTTCTAAGAGACTTGACAAAGTTTGGCATCAAACTTTTTTGTTGAAAATGCGTGCTTTTGGGATCCACGACTCTCTTCTTCAATGGATTAGAAACTATCTTTCGGAACGTTCAATTCAAGTTGCCTTGGACGGTTTCAAGTCTGATATTCAGAAAATAAATTCTGGTGTACCCCAGGGCTCCGTTCTGTCTCCGACACTTTTTTTAATTTTTATTAATTAATCTCCTGTCTGCTACTTCTAATCCAATATATTCCTTTGCTGATGACAGCACTCTCTGCTTCTCATATTCGTTCCCGAACTCCCGCCCCTGCTCTTCGGTTGTAGAACGGGCACGGCAGCGTATGTTAAGCTCATTAAATTCCGATATTAATAGCATAACTAATTGGGGAACTATGAACCGAGTGGAATTTAATGCTTCCAAAACTCAATGCTGTCTGCTGTCATTAAAGCGAAATTCAAATATCCAGCCATTATCCATGCTTCGTCGAAACCGATAAACTTTCCATTCTCGGTATGTGTGTCAGTGACAACTTACGTTGGAATGACCACATATTCGGTGTCGTCAAAAATCCTGTGAAATGTCTAGGTTTCATCAAGCGATGTAAGAAATATTTTACCCCCTTTGATTTGGCCACAATATATAAGGCATTCATCCACCCAAAATTGGAGTACAATGCCCACATCTGGTCAGGTGCTCCTAAAACATGTCTGCACCTGCTAGACAGGATTCAAAACCGTGCGATAAAGCTGATTGGTGATACTAATATCAGTCAATCAATTGACACCTTCGAACACCGACGTAATGTCTCCTGTCTCACTTTGTTTTATCGCTATTTCCACTACCAGTGCTCCATTGAAATCGCCAGTAGCATTCCGTCCATTCAAATTTTCAACCGTAACACCCGTCTCGCTATGAATCCTCATCACTCGGCAACTCGCTTATGGAATGCCCTGCCGATCTCTGTTTTTCCTGGCCGTTATAACTTACAAACATTTAAAAACAATGGACATCGGTACCGGTCTTTTCTTCCTCCCTAAATTTCCTTCGCCCGCGCTGTGCACAAACATTTTAAGAGTACAAAAACCCCTTGAGCGCGCGCTGATTATAAAAAAATAAAAAAACTCCATGACCAAAAGCAGCAACCCACAATTCATACAGTTCTACGGGGATTCCACGTTGGCGCTTGCTTTTACTAAATCCTTCTTTGGAAGAGTCTTACTCAGCGGTTATTGGTTTAGCACGGCAGCGTTCGTTCGTTCTTGCTTCTAAATTGGTCCCTATTAATGAGAAAGAAAATGCCATCCACATTTTTCCCAAGGTATTGTCTCGAGCTTTGGTAGCCCATTCTTTCGTTTGTAATACTGAACTGCACTGAAAGAAAGTCTTTCTTATGAAGGCCTGTAGTCAAAGTCGTCAACATGTAATCAGTACTTACCCGGGGTATAGTTGTAACTACAGGCAAAATAGCTTCCTAATCTTATTTATCCCGTTTTGTGACTCATGGCGTTTGCTTTCATCTTCTCCAAATATTTCAGTCTCCAAGGAAACCCGCAGTCATTGAAGATGAATTTTTTGGTAGAACTAGAGATGTTCATGGTCAGAGGTATCGTCCTCGTAATTTATCGAACCAGCAATTCGTTTAAAGTGCTGCTTCTACAAGATCGATGCAGCTTCGAATCTTCAGTGCTGATTTGGGGATTTCTTGCATCCGACAAGTTAACCACTTGAGCAGGAGGCAGCAGATTGTAGCAAGGTTTAATCAATTGCTGACTCATAAAAAAGTCAGATATTGTGGCTATCTCCTAACCCACATCCTCATAACCCACAAATTTCCTATCCTAACCCTAGTATCCACCCATTCAGATTCATTATTTAAACCTTAAAGCCCATGCAACTCTTTAAGTATCCCCATTCGATCCATTAATTTTCTAGAATACCTTTTCAAGTTTAAGTTGGAACGGAAGTCCTTCATCTCTTTAAAGATTAAAATTACAAAAAAAAACTAAATCCAAAAATAAAACCTCCTCCCAACCTGACCGAACTAGAGGTACAAGAAGTACTACAACGCAGCAAAAAAAAGGAAGGAAAATCCTATTCAACCCACACATCATCCGTTTCCTGTATCCTACTCCTGGACATTACCCAACTTTCGAATCATCATCATCATTATCTCCCTTTTCCTTCTCTTTTGATTACACAACCCACTCTTGGTGTTTTATCATTTCTCATGGTGGAGCCTAGAGCTCATTCTGTGCCTCTAACTGGTGAAATTCGTTTATGGCATCTCGTGCATTGTCCAGCTGGTCTATTGCAGTCCATGTCCAAGTTGTAGTCCACTCCGATGACCAATAACACAAAAATCCGCCTACCGAACATGTAACAACTGCAGTAGGTTTTACAATCAGAACCTAATACTCCAACTCGAATCTAGGCACGGGTATGCGGATAGATTCCCTGCTTCAGCCGAAGGGGGTTCCTCGGTACTTTGGCCAAAGACCAATATTTCAAGTGAGAGGGAGTTCCCGGTGGGCGATGTGTCGTTAGGACTTTTTCTCAGTTTTTCTGTTTCACATGGAAAAGCGTTTATCCATTGGGTTAGGAGGACGGTTGGAGGGAGCTTGAGGAGAATTGAACCACGAGGATTGAAGTATTAGAACTGAGAACTGAGAACTGCGAACTAGCCAGGACGGAAAGGCAACTTGATAAAGTTTTAAACTGCAGTTAGCTGGGGTTTTTCTTTTTTTTTTTTGTTCATTTTCAAAATTCAATCGGCATGACGCTGGAGCAGGTTCTTTACTTTAGGTTAACGAACCACGATGGGAAGAGAGTACGAAAAAGAGAAAGAGAACGAACAAGGAATACAAAGTGGGGGAAAAGTATGCCGCTAATGCTATGTATTTTCGGTATAGGCAAGTGAACACGAAGTCCCTTCGATATAGGTCAACTTGAGTAAGGAATAAGTTTTTCTGTTTCCCTGTTGGATTTAGTCCCGTAGAGTGATGTCCTCTCTTCGTTCTAGTTAACTTCCATGCAGGAGTTGGGTTCTAGGAAAGTTTCTCTCTACGGCAGCAATTCGGGAAACTAGGTTGTGTTTGGAAAGATGTTAATAATTTAGCATGACTTGGGAGAGTGAATAGTGAAGTTGGAATTCGGGAATCATGTTGACACATTCAGGTTGCATTTGAACTAAACCAGGAGAGAGCTATTCGTAGCTAATTCACTATGCAGGCGAAATGTGTTTGGAATTTTTAATGGACAGAGTGACGTTTACTGACTTTTAATCGAAAGTGTTTGGATTATGTATAAGAGTGTGGTTATGGTCTCATTTCGACTGGTAAGTGGAGAAAATAGTGTCATTGAAGGGGACGGAAGGAGGCTTTGGTGCTTTTGTCGGTGGAAATTGTGTCAAATGTCTAGATATTTAGGATTACCGCGGGGATCTGGACTAGGGCCAATGCTCTTTAAGCAATTTGTTCTTATTAATGCTTTAGGTCCGCCTTTTGTTTTATTTCGAACATTGCTACTCGTATATGAAGACATATTTGATATTTGTGGATCTGTGACGTAATATTCTGGAGGTCGCTTGGCATAAAGCAATATTAGCCTGGGAAATTCCAGACTGAAACGTTCGCACTCGTATACACTAACGATCTAGTACGAAAAGAATTTGGAGGGGTTCCAAAATGAGTCTGACACTTCAGGTAAACGGTTGAAAAAGGCATTAGCAACCCACCGACATAAAAACCCTACACTGTGAAGCTATTAAAAGCCTCGGATAAGGTCGGAAACTATACTGACGACAACTAGCGAGGGCTCAAGGCTCCTATGATGCAGATATCACCGCAATTCAAAAAGTCACTACGGTGACTACTGGAGTGCCGATTTTTTTTAAATCATGCTACCACAGAGTTGTTCTACAAGCTGGTCCTCAAAACCAACGAGCCATGCCCTAGGTATGATGTTAAAATATCGTTTTCGGTCATTTGAACAGAGGATACTATACCAAGTTTGGAGACGGACTTAAGCAATTTACTTTGCTACGTGACGGAATATTTTTGCAGCTTGGACGCAGTTTCTTCATCTCAATAAATCAGTCAACCAGACTGCTATTGCACTTCTGTTGACTTACAAATGTCCGCACATTCGGAGCGGTCAATTTTGACTCAATTTAGACAGAACAGAACACTTGAGAAATACTGTGGGAAGTTTTTATGTTTAACGACTGCAATCGCAACAAACAGTGAACTCTACCCTCTGTACCGTCTCATGGAGTTGATCAGAAGAGTGCGCACCATTCTCCTGAGATGACATTGACATGTAGAGTGAATGGATTTTAACGCTTCTGCCTGAAGAGTCTTCAATTTCTACCCGAAAGGAAGTAGAGTTAGGCTACGTTTTATGTGACGCGCACAATTGAAAGGGCCCAACAAAATGACGACACCAGGGCTAATGACATAAGCCACACTGATTGCTCACAGCACGTTGATCTCAAGAAGCTAATGCCTGATATATGGCACATCTACCAGATCTGAAGACTGTCCAGAGGCTTCTGCCAGCTCAATATCGTTCAAACAAAGAGATTCCATTCATTGAGCATTATTTTTCCCGGCTATATTCTACAGATGAATAGAGGGATGTTGCTTACCAATCCCACAGCCGTTGGCAAATAGTTAGTTTGCAGATTTGGCATGCTCATTTGATTTTTGTTTGAATCGCTATCCAGATTCTTCTTCATCAAAAGGACTGAAATTCTTTGGATCGTTATCCACGCTGAATGGTCGTCTGTGTCGTCAAACGGCTTGTAGATGCAGTTTACGGTCTCGATGGAGTCTTTATTCTTTTTTTGGAAGAGATGCTGGTCTTCCTAGCTAGCAATGTTCGGGACTAATTCGGGGGAGGCTCGACTAGAGAAGACTTCAATAACGCAATGGTAGTCATCTGGCATCTATTGCGATTGCAGTGGTTGTATGTTGAACTTCCTTTCCTGTTCTTCGGACTTTGGGCTCTGGGATGTTCGAAATTGGTAGAAACAGTAAAATACTGTTGGTCCTAACATCGATCGAAATGCAAACAACTTGGCTGGTGTTATGTTGATCAGGGCATTGTCAGGTACCTTTGCGGATCTTGAGGCGTAGGAAAAGTCCACTGATAGCAAAGACCATGTCTTTACGAGTTTGACTTTTATCTGTGCTGAGAGGTTGGGTTTGAAATCGGGAAAGAGAATTTTAGTGCAGTGCTCTGGCACATTTTGTCGAGTAGCTTTTGGAAGCAGTCTTTAGCAAAATCCTCACTCTTGTCTGTGAAGTTTAAGTTTTGCGAATTTAGGCTTGATGGGGTTACGGGGGTATCTGAAAAGTTTCCGACCGGGCAATGATACAAGTTTCCGACCGGACAATGAGACAAGACATTGACGTTTTTCTCTGCAAAATAATTGTTCACGAAGGTGATTGCCTCCTCATTTGACGAAAATCTCTGTCCTCCGAGCGCAGTTTTTAGATGCGAGAAAAAAAAGAAATCGTTTGGGGCTAGATCTGGTGAATAAGGCGGATGGTCAAGCAGTTCAAACCGTAATTCATGGATTTTCGCCATGGCAACCGCTCAGATGTGAGACGGCGCGTTGTCTTGGTGAAACAGGATTTTCTTTTTCTGCAAATGTGGCCGTTTTTCCGCAATTTCTGCCTTCAGCTTGGCAAGTAATGATGCGTACATAGTATGCTCCTGTAATGATTTTTCCTTTTTGAAGATAATAGATTAAGATAACTCCTTTACTATTCCAAAAAACAATCGCCATCACTTCCCTAGCCGAAAAAACAGTTTTTGCTTCTTTTGGAGCCGGCTCGCCCTTTGCAGTCCACTGTTTTGACTGAATTTTTGTTTCGGGCGTGGTGTATCCAAGTTTCATCTACAGTAATTAATCGGCGCCAAAACTCGGATTTATTGCGCCTAAACTGCGCCAACAGAGCATTGGAAATGTTCATTCGGACACGTTTTTGCTCTAACGTAAGCAAACGCGGCACCCAACGCGCGGACAGCTTTCTCATGCCTAAATCTTGATTTAATCTGTAACAAACACGTTCTTTGGACATTTTCATAACCTCTACTATCTATCTCACTTTAATTCGGCGGCCGTCTAACACCATTTGGTGAACTTTAGCAATGTTATCGTCAGTGGTTGCAGTTTTTGAACGTCCCGAATGTTCATCATCTCCCAAGCTCTTACGGCAACATTTCAATTCAGCTGCCCAAAATTTCACTGTGGTAAATGATGGTGCAGAGTCCCCATACACAGAGTCCAACTCATTTTTGATTTGCGTAGGCGTATTGCCTTTCAAAAACAAGAATTTAAGAACAGTGCGATACTCAATTTTTTCCATTTTCACAAAAAACACTCACATCGACTTACTCAAAAGACTAAAACTTCGGTAAGTAGCAGCCAAAGGATGCACAATTAGCATTCACTAGTTTTTATTGGCGAGTGCAGCTATCTTTACGTTGCGGTCGGAAACCTGGCATTTGCTCACAAGACTGATCCTCTAGATTTTTAATTGCTGGTTCTTCTTTCGATTGCAATCACCGCAGTCATGTCAAACATTTTAATCCATCTTTTTCCTGGTCCTTTTTTGCTTGGTTTAGTATAATATCGGCCTTATTGTGACCTTTATGAGGATTACTCTGAGCGCTGTACTCCGAGCGCCGAGCTTGGTATGATGCCATAATGGATAGTTTACGTAAAGACCTGATCTCCGAATATGTCGAAATAGGTCCATTGAGACTATCGCTGATTTAATCCCTACCTTTGCCTTTGCCTTGATCGTAGTATCCCTTGTGTGGAGCGAGCCTACGCGCTGAAACTCAAACACGAGTGCTTGTACTGATCTGAGCATGCAGTTATATTACTTGGTCAGAATTAGAGCTCTGTGATTTTATATTCTGCTCTTTATATGGTTATCGTCCTTTCTCAGCTGGGCTTCGGACTGACTATGTGTCTTACTTCCACAATCAGCAGATCTGTTAAGAATAAGGGCTAGGACGCTACTAGTGCATTATCAACCTGATTTTCTGAGCTTGTTCCCATGAATTTAAATAATCTAATAATGAGCGGGTATCATCTATAAGCTCGGTATCGATTTCTATCAATATAGGGACCAATAAGACTACCCTGCGGTATCCCTGTAGAAGTTCAACTAGGGCAGATAATCTAGTATTGAGCAGGAATATTCTGTGAGCTCGGTATCGATTTCTGTCAATGAAAGGGTCAATATGACTAGCCTGTGGTACTGGCATTAAATAGCTGAAACGGACAGAGTACTAGCGATCATCCAAGTTTCGTATACTCTATCAAACGAATTTTGGGCGAAAAAATGTAGTGATGGATTGAGCCACACGTCTCACAATCCCCTTGTCGAGGTGTCCTACTGGCTATTCACAACAGCCTGGACTCCTCTCTCGTTGCAACTTCATTTTCTCCTAAGCTCGACTTTGTGTCGGTTAAAATAACACTTACTCGTAGATGCTTGTATGTTATGTGTTGTAACATTCTTCCGTCGAATCCTACCAACTTGCTATTGCAGCAATTGACAATTTGATCGACTTATCAGAATCGCTTGATGATATCATTATCTTCGGCGATTTTAATCTGCCTCAGCTGAAGTGGACTCCATCTGAAGACATATCTTTTTTCATCGCTTCCAATCCCATCTCTACTAAGGAATGCCTCTTCTTAGATCGGCTAACAGACTCCAGTCTATGCCAAGTCAGTGGCATTTCCAACTATATGGAAAGGCAATTAGACCTTATCTTCACAACTGATCCCACCACTGATCCCACAATACTCCTCAGTATTGTGTTGTCACCTATCTCCTTCAACTATTGATAACTTTCATCCTCCACTTCTTCTCTCATTTTTCCACAACTCTCCCATTCAGTCGCCTCCCCCGGCAGTTCTATTTTCTTACAATTTTCACAAAGCTAATTTCCGTAAAATCAATACCTATCTAAGCAGGGCTTCTCTCGAGTTTACCAATCTATCTCTGGTTGATGCTGTCTCCACTTTTTACATAGAAATATTCAAATCCATCTCCCTTTATGTGCTTTACTCCCGCCATAAAACTTCTTCTACATCCCCTCCTTGGTATAATCGTAGACTTCGCTCTCTATGAAACAAAAGAAACAAGTTATGGGCGGTATTCCTTCGCACCCACTCTTTTTCCGACTATCCAAATTATCTAGGTGCATATCTTCATTTCATTGAACTTTCAGCGCTACCTGAATAGTGCGCAAACCAATCTCATAAATGACCCCAAGTCCTTTTTTCAATTTGTCAATTGCAAAAGTAAGACTGATGGTTATCCTTCCTCCCTCGCTTTCGAAACCAAATCTTCAAGTGATCCTCCTACCATCGCCAACATTTTTGCTACATCTTTCAAACAATCATTTGCCAACAACTCCTTCGTATCAGATCCCTCTTACTTCAATGATCTACCAAATTTCTCCATTGGTCCCTTTCTCACTCAAAATTTCGATCCTGCAGTTATTGAAGAAAAGTTACAAAATCTTAAGGATGAATTTATACCTGGCCCAGACGGACTCCCCGCCATGTTTCTTAAAAAATGCTCTTCCAACCTGTCTCTACACCTTTCCTACCTTTTTCGTCTATCCCTTACACAGAGAGAATTTCCCCAGATTTGGAAGACCTCTTTTATAATTCCGATTCACGAAAAGGGATCTAAGAATGAAGTTACCAATTATCGTCCCATTGCTAAACTTTCTCATATACCCAAACTCTTTGAAAGCATTTTATACGAAGCGTTAAGCTTCAAATGTAAGCCTTTTATTTCACCCCGACAACATGGTTTTCTAAAAGGTAGATCAACTACCACAAATCTAGTTGAATTCGTGTCTTTTGCACTCTCAGCCTTAGAAAATGGCAAAGAAATCGATGTTATCGCAACTGATTTCTCTAAAGCGTTTGATAAGATATCTAATCAATTGATCCTCTTCAAATTGTCTGCTCTCGGCTTTGAGCCACTCTTATTAAAATGGATTTCATCTTACCTGGTAAACCGATATTATAGTGTTCGGTTTAGATCCGCCCTTTCTGTTCCATTCTTGGCCTCATCTGGAGTTCCACAAGGAAGTCATCTTGGCCCTCTTCTCTTCATTCTTGCTATTAACGATTTTGATAGGGTCATTAAACACTGCTCCCTCTCCCTTTACGCTGACGACACAAATTTTTTTAAAACTATTTCTTCTCACCATGACTCTGCCTTTCTTCAAGAAGACCTTGATCGGTTTTCAATCTGGTGCCTCAAAAACTGCCTAGAACTTAATATAGCCAAATGTCAGTCTATAACCTTCTCACGTAAATGCAACCCGTCTCCTCCCCGACTATATTTTCTCCATGGTCAACCAATTCCCCTGGTTCACTCTTTTCAAGACCTTGGCATATTATTCCAGTGTGAGCTTAATTTCCATTCTTATATCGATAAGATGATCCTCAAAGCCAACTCATCACTTGGCTTTATTAAACGGTGGTCCAGGGAAGTTTTCAACCCGTATGTAACCAGATCTCTCTATATTACCTTTGTTCGCCCCCTGCTTGAGTATGCCAGTCAAGCTTGGTCCCCCTTTCACCGGGTTCATGTTTCCCGAATCGAGGGTATTCAACGTCGATTCCTCCGATTTGCTGTCCGTGGTCTATCATGGAACGACCCTTTAATCTTACCTCCCTATCAGGACCGCCTTAATCTTGTAAATATGAATTCGTTAGAAGAACGTAGGAATACTGCTGACATTCTTTTCATTCATCGTCTTCTCTCAGGTTCCATCGACTGTACATCCATTTTGAACTCCATTTCCTTCAATACCAATCCTCGCAATCTACGTTGTCCTCGTCTCTTCTATCTACCGGTCCACCGCACCTCTTATGGCTCCAACGAACCAATCTCCCGAATGCTCCGAAAGGTCAATTCAAACCTCCATCACTTCCTTGGTCCCTAGCACTTAAGTCTTTCTGTTAGTTTTTAAGTTAGATTAAGCTTGTATTATGGCGGCTTCAGCCCCCACCAAAATTAAATTAAAATTAGAAATATGCATATACGAGTAGAAGGCATATATAAGTAGTTCATGCATGCAGTTTGCTTCTATTCAAGTCATTTTGCTTAACCCTTGCTCACATTTCTGAGTCTAGACAGAGTCTCTCAATCTCAGCCTTAAGTACGAGAAGTTTCGTTAATGGAAACCTCATATCAGCTTGCCAGGTGCGTATGTAAAACTAATTTTGACGAGCGACTAACTACTCGTCCTAGTCACCGTACAGAACATCATTAAGGCACTTAACATTGAATCCAAATGAGAGGCAAACTCTAATCTTCTTTTGTTCGTATTTTCCCGAGTAGCTCTCGTTATGCTTTACCCTAATTGTCCTTTGGAATTTAATATGAATTCTCTCTTCTGGTAGCCATCAGCTGGTTACATTTACATGTACCATTGCATCCATAAATGTATAGATCTGCAGCAAGTTTTTTTTTAGAGGCATTCCCCCTTCGAAATCTTCTCAAGACCACCTAAACTCTAAAGTCCTGTCCCCGTGTACCTTTAATAGCAAAGCTACCCTCTCTGACATTATGTTTCTTTCAAACCGAGTAAGCCGCACGTCTTGCATGCTCTGTTGCACGACATACTCGTACCTATGGAAGCAGATTTTCAACAAAATGCATAATAATAAGTAGGACATCTACTTAAGGAGACGTTGACAGGATATACATCCATAGACATACATATATTCCCTTGAACAAGATGATGGGGAGGGACATTCCTTTGCAAGAGCACTCTCATGGTTTGTGCATCCTCCGTAGTCGATGATACTCGTATGGGTTTCCCTTCAGAATATCCCGGTGACCTTTTAAGTGCTTTCCATGAGTAAGTCCAAATCAATACCGAGGGATGGTTTAGTAGAAGTTGAGAACCATGATAAATGGTTTTTATAGAGACATACGAGCAAGCACGATTTTACACTTCTGCCTTTCTCGTATCAGTACCTCAGTTCCCTGACCTTTGCTACTCATAGGCTTTCATGCAAATCACTTGTGTTTCGCTTGCTAACAACGGTAATCAATCATAACCATCATGCAACTCAATTAGAGTTCCTCCACCCCATCGCCCTTTTGCTTTGCACTTTGTTGGAAAATTTTCTTGTAAACGTAGGTCTCTGGGGAGCCATTTCGACTCCCCAGATGCCAACCCACCCGGGCAAAGTTGTAAATAAATTTTGCATGTGAATGTATCTGTGCTCGCTTATACTCGTAATTTCTTGTGATTAACGATCAGCGCGTTGAAGTAATTATCTCGCGTGTCTATGGTAGAAATTGATCTGGCTGCCGTTGGAAAACACAATTCAGAAAACAGAAAGAGACGTACAAGTATATTAGATACAACTTAAGATACAGACGAAGAAAAATTGTAAATTCTTCAGACTGTCTGTAGTCCCGCGTGCAGCTGAGTATCGGTGATAATTAGAGCGGAATTTGCATTAGTCTACCGTCCGACCCGTTGATGTCTCGGTGTTGGTCTCCGTCAATATCTCCACTACGCCTCCATTTGAAGCTTGCGTGCGTTGCACTTTTAAAAGCCCATCTACTAGATTAGATTCGCGAGCGTTTTGTTGTTGCCAAGTGGCATGCGAAGGCACTAAAAAGCCAGTCGACTAGCATTTAGAGTGTGACTTTGGGTGTCAAACAATGGGTAGGCAGAAAGAATCTTTGTACATGATATCTGCATCAAACACTGGGGGTAGTCTCTTACATGAGTGTGAGACTGAATGTTTGTGTATGTGTCTATTATGGGCTCTGAATGAAAATGATTATTCCATTTGACACAAAGAAGAAGTTGGCAACGTCAAACAGCGAACAGTTCATTGTCAGGCCAGTGAATGGTGGCTTTATTGTGCTTCTGTGGAAGTGTGAAAAACAAAACTTGACAAAGAAATGAGTAAAGCTTGGCGGCGTAGAAAAGAACACAAGTGGGCTTCAGGCCTAAGCCTGGGTCCAGCAGTGAATACGATTGTATAGCGTGATAGTGTCAAGAATTTTGTCCAGCTTTGAATGGAATTTTTCCTGCTTTCAGGAAGTTCTTTGAGTGTTTGTTGTGGTGTTAAATGGTTTTGTATTCGCGTTACTCTATAATATGGAGACCCTTTTGTAAAGAGCTCGTTGTGATTGTGATTAGCTCCATGTTGGGACGAAGGTATGTAAATGTTTCTTTGTATCACTGAATAGTAGAATTGGTTTTCCGGTCCCGAGTAGCATTTGAAACACATTAAATTGAGTTGAGAATGTGAAAGAAATCTATTTGATTATGTCATTCACTATACTACTTAACCTCTGTAGCTTAGCGTTTTTGAATTCTCCTTGGTCCAAACAGATCTTTTCATAATATTTAAACTGTCTAACTCGCTTAATGATGAGATATGTTTTCGAATATTACGAATCACTTGCAATAGAAATTCTAATTGTCGAGGTCGTTAACTGCAACGAAAGAATGATATCACCTAAACTGCTGCTAAGAAGCCGATATTACAGCCGTGATGCGGGAAAGTCAACCAGAAATCTTGAGTTTCTAACAATTATGTTCCAAAGCTGATACATGGATAGGAAAAGCATATACTACAACGATTCCAGGTGAATATCAGAAACGCCGCTACTAGCGTCCAGCCACTATCTCAAAACACCGCTGTCTGTACGACAACACGTACTACTAAGTAAATAAGCTCCATGATGAACAGTAGAATACATCCTGAATGACTCGAACTGCAACCAACTTCAGACTGCTATAATTTCCAAACCGTTCATGACAGTGAGCTCAAATTTTGACACATGACAGATAATTCTACTATTTGCAAGCCTTTTAAACGATTTGCGTCTCAGTTGTGTTGAAAAATTTTTATCCGCGATGGAATTCAAACGTCATAGTGTGATTGCTTTATATTTGACTGGAAAACCACAAGTAGCTATCGTTAGAGCCCTTCAGCACCTCAATGTGAATAAATCATTTATGTCTCGAGCCATAGTTCGTTACCGTGATACTGGCAGAGTTGCAAAACGCCATGGAGGTGGTCAAAAAAAAACAGCAACATCGGCAGAAATGGTTCGGAAAGTGAAGGCTCGAATTGAGCGAAATCCGCGTCGAAGTGGAAGAAAAATGGCTCGTGAGCTCAACACATAGTTGGAACGGATGCAACACATACTGAAAAATAAGCTTGGGCTCAAGCCATTGAAGTTCCAAAAAGCACACGATCTTACACCGCAACAGAAAAAAGTTAGAGTCGAAACAGCGAAGGAGTTGCTACGCTTGCACGAAAGTGGTGAGTTGCCGAATTTGGTTTTTTCCGATGAGTCGCCACTTGGTATCGAGCAATACTATATGTCAACAAACAAAACGACCGAGTTTACTTGCCAGGGAGGTCCTTCGAAAATTTACACCTTCCGACGGCCACCAGAAAGCAGGCAGCACCGATGGTAATGGGTTGTGCCGCCATAACCGCCGATGGTCGCTCTCCGCTCGTATATTTGGACCGTGGCGTCAAAATTAATGCGATCGTATACCGTGAAACTGTCTTAGAGGCAGTATTGAAGCCTTGGGCAAACAATCATTTCGGTCGGAGACCGTGGACATTTCAACAAGACTCGGCACCGTCTCACAAAGCGCGCGTCAACCAAGATTGGTTAAAAAACAATGTTCCACACTTCATTTCTTCGACACAATGGATTACAAATTCTCCGGATGCAAATCCGTTGGATTTCTCTGTCTGGGGTATTTTGAAGGCGAAGGTTGGCACTAAAAAATACCAAAGTTTGGACCACCTCAAACAAGCACTTCGCCGGGAATAGGTCAAAATACCGCAGGTCCACTTGCGTGCAGCGTGCGATGCTTTCTTCGGCCGTCTCAAGGCCACTATTTGCGCCAAAGTTGGACATATTGAAAACAACTGATACAATTTGAAAATTGATGTATTTTCCAACATTTTTTGCTTTGGCACAATAAAATTTATCAAAAAATAAAAAAATTATAGAATTTTAAAAAGTTGGAGTTCGAGTCGTTCACCCTGTAAATACTGGAAAACTTGGAAGACACTTGATCTCCGTGGAAGCTACTTAAGATTGTCCATTGTAGTGGACGTTTCTCCAATATTAACCTACGAGTACATATGTATTTTTTAAATGATGTGAAAGGTCTGCCTAAGCCTCTTTAAATTCACTGTACTCTTCAAGAGTTGTAAAGTTTTTTTTGGGTGAAATGCACACCCATCCAATAGAAGTACTTCTTGATCTATAAATTTTAAGAAGACCGCAGCTGCTGATGTACTCGTATCAAAGCATCATCTGTAGAACATCATCATCATCATCTGTAGCACCTTCTGTAGAACAACAATAACACAAAACTATTTCCAGCAGCGTTGTTTGTCTCCAAGTTAATCACCTCTTTAAGGTTTTCTTCCGGAATCTCAGTACCTTAATACAACTGGTACACAGACGATTTAAAAATGACACTACAAACGTTCGAGGTCTTTGTCAATTTCCGATGAAAGCTCCGAAGATCATACGTCAACATAGCCAAGAAACCTTTAATGATTTCCTGTCCTTGTACTTTTAGTCCGAACTGGCTTAAAACTCTACAAATCCTCCTGCAGTTGCAGTTTGCACACGAGAAAACCACTCTAATATTGGTTCTTGGATACAGAGTAATCCCTGACAATAAAGCCTGAAGTTTTTTAATGCTTACCTTCCAACCATATACCAGATGCCACCTTACCGGAATCCACAAACTGGCCTAAAACATTCTAAGCAATTGATCAATTTCTCAAAAAATAGAACAGAGGACGTTCTAGAAATGAACTGACTCAAGAAAATAAGACTTGTGCAATCGGACCTATACCCACTCTGTCTTGAAAATACCTAAACAGCTCAACATGCACCGCAAGAATGCTCTGCCATTTCCTGGGTCAGCACAATTCACCACAATTCAATAAGTGTTTCCTACGACATCAGCCAAACTCTTTCCCTTCTTTAACCCCTAAAAAAAGGCCTTCATCAGTTTTGTTCTCTGATGTCAAAGGATGGACACTGTCAAAAACGAGTGAGAGTTTTTTATGTGGGCTGACCGTTCCCGGCGAACTGTATAGGTTGCGCAACTTAAAAATATGTTACTCATCAAACTCCGGCTTGAAGAGTGCGTGCCATATGGTCCAGACAGGGGAGAAAACGCTGCTGATGGTTAGCACTAGAAAGAAATTTTAAGCAGTTGTGCGCAACTGGAGCTCAGGCTAAGAAGAGTTGCTTTTAATGAAGGCACATGACAGGTAGTCTGGTTGCGAATTCTTTGTACTAAGAACCGCTCTTCAGTTTTCTTGGGTAGATTCTAGTACTGAATTTCGCACATCTTATTGTTTGGAGCGTTTTCAATCAAAAACAAGTTTGTTTTCCTTTTGTTTCAAGATGTAAACATTCTCGAAAACCAGCTAGGAGTTGAACCCAATCGATCTGTGATGCTGGGAAAATATCCTTACTTTATGCTGCTCAAAACCGTAGGATACCCCCAACCAGGATTGCTTTAAACTAATTTGGCCATAAAATGGGTACTTTCTCGAACCCATAACGCCAAACCGATCACCTAGCCAAGGCTTAGAATCTATCTCTACCTGAATCTGGGAGTTCCCGCAGCCTTAAAAACTATTGGAAATGATGATACACTGCTCCTTCCATCTTCAAATACGAATGCCTGTTGAATCTTCACCTGATCCACAGTGGAGAACCGTGTTTAAAACACGGCAAAGCCACAAAATCCGCAGTGGATATTTGTTTTTAGCTTGCTTGTAACAATATGAAGGTTGATGTTTCCAACACCTTGGCAACTGCAGGCAGCACGGATATTTCTTTCTAGTTTTCGCGTATCATGAAATATTTCTCGGCCTTTCCACCAAAGAATACAAGAGCTGGCAGATGTTGTTGCTGCTTTATTTAATAACTCTGCAATTCGCCAGATTCTACCGCCTTGTTGTTTTGTTGTTTTTGAGTGCCTTAGTGTCCGACGGTTCGATGTGGCACTTCATACGAAGTGTTGATTGCAATGCATGCGTATTTGTAGGCACCGACACGTCAAGTTTCTCAGTGATGATCACGTTATGGTAGGTGAGGTTAAGTGGTAGTCTGCATCGAGCAGCCAAAGTGGAATTCAGAGAGTTATCGGGAGATGCCCGTATCAGATATTCTGAACTGTCGAACCATTTCGTTCTTTTGTTGCAAAATCCTGAAATCTAGTGACTATTGGTATGACTGCTATTTAAACTGTGGTAATTAGGATAATGATATGTGACCGTTTCCCAGGCAAGATATTTTTTGTGCGTCTCTAATTCAACTTACGAGTAGATCACATCTTTCTCGTCAAGTTGGAGGGTTTAACTCTGATCAATCGCAATTAGCCGCATCTATCTCATATACCGGACTTTAAACATGAATTTACATATAACTACTGACATCCCTATGTCCTTCGAGATAAAAAAATTTGTTTATGGTTGTGCCACTTTAGCAAGTTCATTGGCTCTACAATTCTTCGGCCTGAAATGTTTGGCTATCTTGTTAAGAAGGTTAAAATGTAGGCGACAATCTTTGACCACATTCGACATTGTTTCAACTGATTTCGGAAATTTAATATCTCTCGGATATGACTGCAGATCCATGTACAATATCTCTGGTCGATATCGCATTCCATTTTAATCTAGAGATACCCTATTCGGGTGCTGAAATTTCTACTCTAGGAGTCCAATGGATTAGAAAGCCAAAAGAGATACTCAAGCTACCTTTTGTCGTCTTAAATTTATTAGGTTTTGTCAAAGTTGCTGTGATGGAGTATCTGATGATTTGAATGATCTCTCTATTTGCACACGCTTACTTACAACTCTTAACAAAATTGGCACTAGCTCGGATCCTTGTGGGACACCATAGAAAGCTAACTATTTTTGTAGATTCGCTAGCGGGAATTTAGAAATTTATTGTCAGGCATTTAATTACGCTTTGTTTATTTAAACAAAAAAGGTCATGAATCATTTAAAATCGTTCAGAAACTTTTGTCGATTCATGTCTGACTTTTTTGAAAAAGTACTTTTCCTTAACACCCAAAGTTTAATTAAACAAACTAACAGTCAAACTCCAAGTCATCGAATTTCCACTAGAATGACAGTACTCAAGACAATTTAAGTCCAATCATGCCATGAACTGCTGATTTCGAACACATTGCTGTCAGAGAGATGTTGAAAAACTTCCAATGAAACTGTCGAAACCACAAGTACATAAGTAAAAACCAAAATCCGGCTAAATTCAATTTGTGGTACATCTAATTCATCACCTCCATGCTAATAAATTGTATTTTTACTTGTACTCGTATACTCCGTGCCCACGTCTATCGATTAGATTCGTGTCCGTACCATGTTCGAAGGTAGGAATCATAACGGAAAGAAAACTACGTCACTAAAGCAATAACATAAACGAACGTCTCGTTTTTCAAAGTTTATGATGTATGGACACTAGTATGTTACAATAGAATTCTATGATATGGAGAGTGTTGTTTCTGAAAGTTTTTTCTTCCCAGTGAACTGCTAGCTGTCTAAAGTTCAGGGTTATGTTCTGAGAAATGTCGTTCTGTTGTAGCCAAATGGCAGTCGATGAAGAGCGCAATTTATTAGAACATTGAATCTCATGCTGCTTCCCACATTTTTCCAATCAATTGAAACAATTCAGTCATTTAGTTCACGTGTGCTCCTAATGTGGAACGTAATCTAACTTAAGATCCACAAATTCAAATTCAAATTTTCATAAACATTAAAGGGCATCGTTTTGAACATTTCGATTAGGTCACTGCATTATTTTTAATCAAACCCAATGATTTAATTACGATGTTGAACTCTCCATGTTAACCCTTCCATATCTGTGTGTCTGTAAGGGGTTAATTGATTCAGTAAATTCAATCTCTCAGTTCGTTGCACTATACATATATTGTCTGTAGTTCAGATGTGAACAGAATTCTCTTCCTTGTTTGTGAGAAGATCTTTCCATTTAAGTTGTAAAGACTCAAGACCTTATCGATAAATTAATTTCTTCTCAATGCCATATACGAGTATGGGAAGCGTTGAATATCTATAGATACATGGTGAAGTCGAAGTCCAAGAATTCCGTCTGATATGGAGTGGTAATAAGTTTCTGTAGAGTTTCATGGTTTTCGTTCCCTTAAATACAATACTCATATCATTCATTGCATGCAGCTTGCTCTGTATTACGTCTTGGGAATTGGTGAGTCACTTGTGGAGATCGTCTGAAGACCTACTTTGTTAGGGGCTTAATTTGTATGCATAGACAGGCAATTGGACAATGGTCGTTAATACAAATTTTGTTATGCAAATAGGTGAGCTGAAATTAGGTTTTAGAAAGCGAAATTGTGAGACAAATACTATATCCGGCAATACGGAAGCTTTTTTATTTTATTTATTTTTTTCTTACTAAATTTTAGTGCCGTGACTTAGCGTATTTATTGCAATTTAATTTTTGTCTTCTTTTTCAGGTGTTTGAGTACTTAAAAAAACATTATCAGAAGTAAAGATACAGATACAAGTGTGTGGATTTAACTTTTTTTTTCAAGAAAACAAAAGGTGAGTTCAAACTGTGTATCTTGTTGTCTTCAGTCCCACAAATTGCTTCATAAATGCATTTCTTCACTTTTATTCAACGATCCACCATCTTAATACGATTACATAGTTTCTGATCGCGCCTTCGTTACGTGTGATCTGTTAAATAATCTAGGGATGTATGAAACAGATAAATCCATTCACTTACGAGTACTTAAGTTTTAATTGGCTAGCGATCTAGCTTGGTACTTTAGACAGACGTGCCAATGAGGTAGATGAAGCAAATGCTAACACCAGCAGCACGGAAGAGACTCATATCTTAAAATTGCGTAGTTATCCGGTATTTACAATCAGATTTCGGATTAAGAAAAATGAGATCACCGTAACTAAATGCTCTAACAAAACACTAGTCTATTGTACTTCTTGTAATTTTTCTTTATTTGGATTACGTAGTCTTCCATAGAAGGATGAGCAATCGCTTCAATGATAGATACGGCGTTTAGGCCTTGCTGAACAAGTTCATCGGCGATCTCATTTCCAGCAATAAAACTCAGTGAATTCAGCTTTGTTTCTGAGAAGCATTTTCAAACTATTTAGTTTTGAAGTGGCGAGAGATTTTAGTAAGTCCTTAAAGTCAGTTTAGTTGCTCCATTGGGCGCGACACTTCACCCCTACAACTGTTCTCCACAATATTTGTGTAGGTCACTGCCATCAGGATTGCGCATATCTCCACTTGGAAGATATATAGTAGGCAAATTTATTTAACAAAGAGCACAGTCTAAGGCTTACATTACTTTCCTGGCTCATGTTCTGGTCGAAGTCAGTCTTGGTACAGAGAAAGTCGGCTTCGTATTCTCGCAGCAACTAAACGTCCGAGGTTATTGCATCAGACGACAAGCCAATAAGATAAAAATCAAAAGACAGACGGTTCGCTGTCACTCCAGTGTGAATTGTACAGCGTTACACACCGAAGCAGCCTCGATTGCCGCTTACAACTCAAGGCTTAGCTATAATATTGTTTTTATCGCAGTAAACTTCTTTGTTTTGCTGCGAGCTCCAAATTGTAATCAAGAATTTTTTGCATCAAATAAATCAAATTGTCTGATGTTGAATTCAGTCCTGCTTTCTACCAGTTCTTCTATCTACATATCCGCAAGATCGTTAGTGCGGTTATCAACATCTCACTCTACGTTATAGGTCGAAATTCGCGCTTTTATTAATCCTTCCTCAAGCGGATCTCTTAATCAATCAAACGTTTGATATGGTTAGACTTGCATTGCTTATCAGTTTGAATCCAAATCATCTTGTAGTAGCTGTTGTGCTCAAACATTGTGCCTACAATAACAAGACGATTAATCTTGCACAAATCCATAAGATGAGTATAAGCGGTTTTCATTCCGGTCTCCTACATAGGCTCTGTTTAACCGTCATTAGGGTTGCCTACCTTGTCATTCAATCCACTCATTATTGTGACAATGTGTTCCCTTTGGGTGCTGTATTGTAGGCGGCACCTACATAGTTGGTTGCAAAGTTATCCTTTTCTTCCTTCTCTGTCACAGGTTCTGTCTCTGCATTACACTGTAAAGTTATGATTTTCTTACTGTCAGGGTTAGAGAAATGTTTTTTCGGTCCTTCAAGACCAACCCAGTAGAGGAAAACCGAAAAAAGTTTAAACGAACAAGGAATGACTGCAAAGTCTTTCTTAAGCGTGTGAAATTCCAATACGACCAAAAACTGAGCCAAAAAATACTGCAATGACCCAAAGGCAGTAGACATTTTTGGTCATTCGTCAAAAAAATTAGAAATTCTGTCTCATCCTCCATCTCAACGCTCATTTACAATGACATTCCAGCTGTCAACTCTTTGGAGAAGGCTAATCTGCTTGCTGCACACTTTGCAGCCAGCTCAAAACTCCCGGATTGTGCTTTGTCTCAGCCTACACTTGAGTACGTCGAATCTTCAATGGTACGAATCCACTTTGGCACTCGTGTAGCAAAGGTTCTTAAAGATCTTAACATTCACAATCCAAGATGGTATATCTCCCCTTCTTCTGAAGAGGTGTTCATCCTCACTGGCAAAACCAATCCTACTCTTTAGGACTCTTTCCGAGCAGATGGAAAACAGTATTTGTCTAGCCCGTCTCTAAAAAAGGCGAATCTTCCTCTCTATCCTCCTACAGACCCATTGTAGTTACTATACATCCCTTCTTTTCAAGGTCATGGAAACGCTGATAAACCGTCAGCTAATGAAACATCTCGCAGCAGGTTCACTGCTGATCTGATGGCATGTCTCACCGGAAAGTGGAACCAAAGCGTACATCAATCTGGCGAAAGCAAGATAGTTGCACTTGATATTTCTAAGACATTTGACAGAGTTTGGCATCAGGCTCTTTTGTGGAAAATGCGTGCTTTTGAAATCGACGACTCTCTTCTTCAATGAATTAGAAACTACCTTTCGGAACGTTCAATTCATGTTGCCTTGGACGGTTTCAAGTCTGATATTCGCAAAATAAATGCTGGTGTGCCCCAGGGCTCCGTTCTGTCTCCGATACTCTTTTTAATTTTCATTAATGATCTCTTGTCGACAATAACAACAGTACTCTCTGCTTTTCATATTCGTTCCCGAACTCACGTCCCTGCTCTTCGGCTGTAGAACGGGAATTCGGATATTAACAGCATAACTAATTGAGGAACTATCAACAAAGTAGAATTTAATGCTTCCAAAACACAATGCTGTTTGCTGTCATTAAAGCAAAACTCAAATACCCAGCCATTATCCATGAATGGCACTTACATCGTCGAAACCGGAAAACTTTCCATTCTCGGTATGTGAGGCAATGAAAACTTTCGTTGGAATAACCACATATTCGGTGTCGTCAAAAACCCTGCGAAATGTCTAGGTTTCCTCAAGCGATGTAAGGAATACTTCACCCTCTCTGATCTGGCCTCAATATATAAGGCTTTCGTCCGCCCAAAATTGGAGTGCAATGCCCACATCTGGTCAGGAGCTCCTAAAACATCTCTGCCAGGATTCAAAACCGTGCGACAAGACTCATAGGTTATACTAATATCACTCAAACAATGGATATCCTCGAACACCGACGTAATGTCTCGTGTCTCACTCTGTTTTATCGCTATTTCCACTACCAGTGCTCCAATGAAATGGCCAGCAGCATTCCGCCCCTTCCAACTTTTAACCGTAACACCCACCTGGCTCTGAATGCTCAGCAGTATACCCTCAAGTCCACTTTTGGACGCACTCTAAGCCGTTCGTTCCTAAGCCGTACAAATCGTTTATGGAATGTCCTGCCCAGCTCTTTATTTCCTAGTCATTATAACCTTCAAACATTTAAAAGCAACGTTCACCGGTACCTCTTTTTCTATCTTCCCTGATTTTCCGTCGCCCTCGCTGTGTGCAACCATTTTAAGGGTACTTAAATCCCTTGAGCACACGCAAATTATAAAAAGAAACTCTACTCTAGAATCTAAGCGTCAATAGGCTGTCCAAAATATCAGACTTCGTTAGATGTAACTCCTTACTGGACGCAGGTTTAGATTCAGGTGATTTCCAAAGTATTGTTTCGGAAAGCGACTCCCCCGTGTCGAGCCATGTCATATTGCATTCTACATCTCAAGATGTCAATCTTAAAATACTTACACATGAACTCAGGCTCGAGTTAGAGGAATCTGGAGTTTTGAGGGAAGGTTCTTCACGTGGGTCCAAAAGGGTGTTAATGTTTTAGAATCGCATAATTTTTCTTGTTTGTCCAGTTATGGTAGTAATTGAATTTTTACCGGGGGTTGGCCGCGTTGACCCACAGCCCAACCAATAATCACTACGTTCCATACCGCAGAGCACTTCCCATTCATCTGGGAGATGGCTAAAGGTCTTGCTTCAACATCTACAAGGCATTCAGATCCAAGACCTATCTAGAGGTGTTGCTTTGATGAAGATAATATGAGCCATTTGCCATGGTCAAGCTTTAAATATCCCGGAAAGACATCCTCCTCAGAACCCAAAAATAATTCTATCACTGATTAAAAATTCCATCACCTACACTGAAGTACCCAATCAAACAGGCCGAATATCCTTTTCAAAAATAAATCAAAAACTATCGACGCCTTCGTACAATATTAATCGAGAGACTAAACACTACAAATTTACATCACTTGACATGACGTGGTGGAATGCATTCAAAAATAAATAAAAACGCGCAATAACGTATAAATTTTGGCTTCCGACTCTTTAAGCAAACACCCCTTCTTCTGGTAGGCTAAAAATATTCAAAATATTGTCGGTACCCGTATTTGGCCGATGGCCAGAGCCAGCAACTTTTTGCAGTTATTTCTCAAATAAAAATAAACAAAAAAATATTATAAAACATTTGTATTCTCATTACGAAAATAACATTTGTATATTTTTATTTTCAAAAGAACAGAGCTATTCATTTGCGTAGCTGGATGCATTCATTAGCCATTTTGTAGTTTATTTTTAAATGAGAACTTTTCGACAAATGCACAAAACGAACATGTCACCATTCCATTCAATCAATTAAGTGCGCTGCACTAATTTCTCTTCTTCATGCATCAATCGATGCACAGTCACACTGGGCAGTCACGATTTCAATTAATTTCCCAAAACGTCAGCAATGCAATTGACAAATGTGTTTTATTTTGCTACCGTTAAATCAGTGATCGACCAACGGGAAAACGGGTCAAATCAACCAGTAACAGAAGTGGCAGCGGCAACAAAACAACACCACACCACATCACACCACAGAGTTTGTGGTTGAGTTTCAGAATGTTTTGCCTTTTGTGTTTTGAAATGCAACTTCAATTAAATCTGATTGGCATTCATTTTTTCGAAATATCGACTGAGATGCACTTAAATTTGAATACATGGCAACAGATACGTAAACGTATACTCGAATATGTGCTTGAGAGAAGGAGGTAGCGGCATGGTGATGACAGATGACAGATGACAGTTGACATATGAGTTTGAATATTTTCCACATTCGTATTGGTCTGATCTAGATTGTCTGATGTGAATAATTCCATCTACAGCTGTCATTGGAACTGGGTCGATTGTCGTCGTAGGTGTCGTCTTCGTTCTATTGTGTGGTAAATGTAAGGTTAGAGGGAAGGGAATAATCATTTACCATATGTGGCTGCCACTTCTGGCATTTTGGCGGATTTCCTATGTTCTTTATTTATTTTTATCAATTTTTTTCTTGGGAAAGTGTCAAGGAAAAGCACTGACATTTTGACGAGTAGTTCTTAGCTTCTGTTAGGAAGTGTGCTGTTGTCCTTGGGATTCTTTTAAATAAATGAAATATTGCCTCCCTTTCAGAAAACAACTTATTTCTAGGGACATTGAATGATTCAAGTTAAATTGAACTGTTCTTGCAAAAAGTAGGTATGGCGACCATACCCTCCGTAGTGTTCCAGTACCTGCGTGACATCTCCATCGATGTGGAAAAACATTCAATAGAGTTCGAATCGAAGTTCGAAAAAGGGACCGAAAAGAAAATAATTGTAAAAGGTGATTTTTTTGCTGTTTGATTTTTCAGTTTTCTATTTTTGACAGCTCAATCGAGATTCGTGACATGAATCAAAGTTAAACATAAAGATTTACACCCGAACAACGCTTACAAATTCTTAAATTTTATTATCAAATTTCGTGCCCTGTGAAAAATGTTTTTCGTGCACTTCGACCATTTTACGGTCGTCATAATCGACCTACTGAGCAATCAATTCAAGCCATTGTGACCAAATTTTGCACCCCTTTCACGCTACTGGACATCAAGCCACCTACCCGTATGCGTAGAGAGCATACAGAGGAAAATATGGCTGCTGTATCCGCCAGTGTTAATGAAGACCGTAATTCGTCCATTCGTCGCCGTTCGCTTGGAAATTGTACGCAATGCTTTTGGTCTAAAAGCTTACAAAATACAGCTTGTGCAAGAACTGAAGCCGAACGATCTATCACAGCGTTTAATTTTCGGTCAGCGGGCCTTAGAAAAGCCCGAGGAAGATCCGCTTTTTTATCGAAAAATTGTCTTCAGCGATGAAGCTCATTTCTGGTTGAATGGGTGTGTTAATAAACGAAACTGCCGTATTTGGTCCGATGACCAACCTCAGGTAATACTATATAGTAAGAGCTGCCAATGCACCCGGAAAAATGCACTGTTTGGTGCGGTTTATCATCCGGCGGAATCATTGGCCCGTATTTTTTCACAGATGACCGTGAGAACAACGTTATCGTCAATGCCACCCGCTATCGTTCAATGATTTCCAAATTTTTTTTTGCCCAAAATTCACGAGCTGAACCTGGTCGACATTTGGTTCCGGCAAGACGGGGCTACATGCCACACAGCAGGGGAATCGATGGACCAATTGAGAAATGAGTTCGGTGAGCAATTTATCTCTCGTTTTGGATCCGTGAATTGGCCGGCTAGATCGTGCGATTTGACGCCTTTAGACTATTTTTTTATATGGATACGTCAAATTACTCGCCTATGCCGATAAACCAGCGTCAATCCCAGCCTAGGATGTTGTCGTCTACCTGTGTTATTAGCGAGATATCAGCCAATATGCTCGAAAGAGTGATTCAAAATTGTACTCTCCGTACGGACCACTTAAAACGTAGTCGTGGACAACATTTACATGAAATAATCTTTAAAAAGTAAATGGCAAGCATTCATTTATCAACTCAAATAAAAATTGTATACACTTTAGCAATACTCAAATACAAAATCAGCGGCCAACTGTTCGTATTTTCAAGATGTCTTAAAAAACACAGCGGCCCTTGAAATGGTGTTGCTGTCCGCAAATTTAGCCCATCTCACAAGCCTCACGGTTGCAATGCGGATACGTGGAAGAAATAGCAAGAGTACTTTAAGGTCTTTACATACTCAAACCCGAAATTCCTTGTAGCGTACTTCTTCTTCTTCTTCTAAAGACGTACTATTTCCGAACAGAGAGAAAACAGCATTTGTCTGATCCGGAAGGTAAATCTTCTTCTGTGTCCTCTTACAGACAGCCGTCTTTTACGTCTTTTCTTTCGATCTTTGAGATTCGTCAATGGATTTGAAACGTCTTCAACAACAGGGTGTCTTTAGCTAATTTAATTCAGATATTAACAGCATATTCGGTTGGAGGACCTCTGCCCTTGAAGCGAACTTTTATGACTATTTACGGTGCAAATCTTTTACAGCATTTTCAGCGACTTCCAACATTTGATCCGTACCTCGATAGTCTTCAGCAAACCAGAAGTTATACCAAAAAGTTCCCGGAATAACCACCGTGTGGCGCTCCCATTGTTCCGATTTGAGTTCTGTTTTTTTTGTCAAGTTGGTAAATCTGTTGTTGACATTCCCTCTAACTCTTAGCGTCATAGCTTGATATTTCCAAAAGTTACGTAGCCAAGAGTACATCTATCTCTGTGTGTGTTGGCGATTTTTTACAATTTTAGAAATGGATTTAAATTTGCAACAACGAACTTGCATTAAATTTTGCGTAAAAAAACAGATTTAATGGTGCGCGAACGTTGGAAATGTTGGAAAAGTGTTTCGGCAACGAAAACCGTCGTTTACCAGTGGCACGAGCAATTTAAAAGTGGTCGTGAGTCAATCGAAGATGATGAACGCAGTGGCAGACCATCGACATCGAAAACCGACGAAAACATTGATGAAGCAAATGAAATGTTGGTCAATAACCGCAAATTAACCATCAGAGAGATAGCGGAGGACTTGAACATTGCCTATGGATCCGTCCAAGACACTTTGGTTAGTGATTTGGGCTTCCGTCGTGTAGCAGCAAAATTGGTGCCAAAAGACCTCAATTTCTTGCAAAAAAGAGACCGTGTTGACGTCGCAAAAGAGATGATTGGCGAGGCTGAATCCGATCCCACGTTCATCAAAAGGATCATTACTGGAGACGAGACGTGGGTTTATGAGTACGACACGCAATCCAGACATCAGGCATGTGAATGGCGTTCACCAAATGAGCCGAGACCAAAAAAACCAAGTCGTTTTCAGTCAAAAAAGAAGGCAATGCTCACGGTTTTCATGGATTACAACGGTGTAGTGCATCATGAATTTTTGCCAGAAGGCCAGAGTATTATTAGGGCGTTATGAGACGTTTGCGTGAAGCAATTCGCCGAAAGAGACCAGAATTTTGGGCAGAAAACTCGTGGATTTTGCACGAAGATAACGCACCGTCGCACAGTGCCATCATTATTCGTAATTTTTTGACGAAAAATGCAACAAATACCATCCAACAGCCACCGAATTCACCTGATTCGGCTCCCTGTGACTTCTTTCTGTTCAATCGAGTTCAAAAAACCACTACGGGGAACGCGTTTCAGCAGCAGAGAGGAAGTAATGGAAAAATCGCAGGAAGCACTGATGGACATACCGAAAACCGAATATAAAAAATGTTTCGAGGATTGGATCAAGCGCTGGCATAAGTGTGTTGCAGTCGATGGGGATTACTTTGAAGGGGGCAATATAGATTTAGATGAATAAACTTGTATTTTTAATTTTCTGAATAAATTCTGGGAACTTTCTGATGGTGGTATTTTATTAAGGTGGTATTGCGTTGTTAAGGTAGAAACTAACACAGTGGATGCAGCATCTCTTATAGGTTGCTGAAATGATCGACACTGATTTTCTGCGTCCAGGATATCCGATATAATTGGGTACAACAAGGTAGTGCTCCGAATCAATGTTAATTCAATTTCGGGAGTTATGTCTTGCGTTGTTGATCAGAAAACCATCAGGTCACTTTGAAGATTTAGAGATAAGGGAAGAATGTGATACCTATGATAGCATTTCACCCCACAAAGTCTGCGTCCGTTTAGTTCCTTTAGGCTTAGTTGTCCCCTTTTTTAAGTTGAAAGTGAACCTTATCGTCATATTTAGAATATTTCTCCTGCGTTTTATTAAGTGGAAGCAATATTTCATTCAAATGTCTTCCTCTTTGTTTATTTATCCGACTCATTCTACCTCAATTCTTTCATTCAGTGCTGTTTATTTTGTTGTTTCTGTTCTAGTTTCGCTTTCTGGGGAACTGGACAATCATTGAAGAACAATCCATATCAGAGGCGTTTTGTCATTTCAAAACACATGATATTTGAGGTCTTCGATAGAAACATAAGTTTTCGAATCGCTATTTACACTTATTTTCTGTTAAAGCACTGCGGGCACACGGGCCCAGTGGTTAAATAAATCGACTAAAACACCAGAAGTTGTGGGCTCAATTCTCAAACAATACAAAGATTTCTGACTTATACCGACCCATGTTGGTCACCACATCTACACCTGACTGCCTTGTCGTTCGTACTCGGCAATATTTGCACGTGGCGGAAAGTGCCCACAAAATAACAAGACAAATAACACTATGGATGGAAGGGCCAGTCGTCGGTTAAATAAATTTATGTATATTCTACATTGATTGGGTCTGACCTCCAAGCTTCTTTCACTCAGAAAGATCGCTTTCAAAACTAAAAGAATGTAGGTGAAATTACTCTGCCTTGTGGTACTCCATCTTTGTGAGAATTCTGTGCATCGCCACTAAATTTTCTCAGATTAGTCTCATGCTAATCTATTGTTCATTCCATTGTTGAAACTGAACACGATCCATCAAAGTATCCGCGTGATTTTAAGTATCCGCCTGATTGTAAGTATCCGCAACCTGTCATTGCGTGTGCCGTTTAAAATATATCATTGTCAGAAATGAAAATAATTATAGCCTCAATGCATTTGCACATCTGTATGACTCCCATTCAGATGGCAGATAAAAGCGATTCCAAATGAAAATTTTAAACAACAAAAAAAAAAAACAACAAACCGAGAACCATGTCAACCTCGAAATACATCTCGTGACTTTGTTCATTAAAAATTCCGAGATTAACCCAGAAAAGGCCGAAACTCTTCCATTTCCATTGCTTTTTCCTGGCATTCCCCCCGCCTCCCACTCCTTTTGTCCCACCAGACATATGTTTCAGTTGGGGTTAATTAAAATCTATAAAACTAGCTGCGACAAGACAACTTAGCAAGTGAGAAATAATTGCTATTACAAGCTGTATGGCACGCAAATTTGCTCTCCTTAATTAAAAAAAAAAAAATAGTAAAACCAAAACCGAGTCGAACAACAATAGTCCCACATGTTTCGTCCACGTAAGTTCTACTAAAACAACAACATCAACATGAACACTGTATCTAAGTATTTAGCTACCGCAAAGAGTCAATTAACGTCAATTGAAATCCGAAAATGAGCTTTTGTTGTAGTCGTGCCACTCTGGAACTGCCATAGCGTGTAGTTACATTTGTATCACAACAACCGCGCAAATGCGGAAACGATGGAATTGTTGTGGTGGACTCTCAGACTGACTGTTGCAACGCTAGACCAGGCGTGCGATACGAGTGTTTTGAAACTCTTTTTTTTTGTTTTCCAATTTTTTTCCGGACAATCTATTGATGTTTGGAACATTGGTGGCCTAAATTCTTGTTGGTTTCTGGGTTATTTCCATTTAGAACGGTAAGTGGAGACGGTAAGTTCATTTGATTATGTTAATTTTGTTGAAGCAAATGAAATACGAGAATAGCGTGGATAGGAATGGGGAAGTGAACGAGCATACAAATTGAAATGGACAATGCAAAGCGAGTTAAGACAAGACGAATACTTGGGCTCGTGCTATAATAGTTTGCCATCGTCGAGATTGAAGGAAAAAGAGTCGAATAAAGTCTGGTTGTCAAATTGAGTTTATGAACGGTGGCCAGAGTCACGGATAGAGTGGACGATGTCTCAGGCATAGAAATAACTCTTCTTCAGCCCAGCACTGTTTTTAACCAACGTGATTGGAGTTCTGTATCATCATTTGAATTCATACAACCATTCGAGTATACTTGATATTTACTACAATGTAAACGACCGATAGCTAAAAGACAAAGAGTTGCTATGAGCCATATGTTATGTTGGCCTTGCAAATCCTGGTGCGTTTTGTCGCTGCCAAAGACTCTGTCAACTTGCCATTGATACAATTGCAACCATACAAATGTTAACTGAAAAGTCTAAATTGAGAAGGATCGAACTTTTGCTCAAACGCTCCCTCGTGAACCCATTGCATTGGTTATTACTGTTACTTTAAAGCTCTATGTTGTGATAGTCCAATTTAGTCTTTCAGTTGCCAGATTTTACTTACTTAAGGTTTCTCTGTCACAAAAGTGCAATCTGCACCGCTAAAAGAAGATCATGGAGACAGTTTTGCTCCAACTTTAAAGGCACAAAAGAGTGTGCGGGGTTAAGGAAGTCATACCTACAGTAGTTGGAGATCTAAAACTACCAGATTGTACACGCTGAATGACTCGAATTGCAACCAACTTCTGACTTCTATAATTTCCAAACCGTTCATGACAGTGAGCTCACATTTTGACACATGACAGATAATTTTATTATTTACAAGCTTTTTAAACGATTTGCGTCTCAGTTGTGTTGAAAAATTTCTATCCGCGGTGGAATTCAAACGTGATAGTGTGATTGCTTTATATTTGGCTGGAAAACCACAAGTAGCTATCGTTAGAGCCCTCCAGCACCTCAACGTGAATAAATCATTTGTGTCTCGAACCATAGCTCGTTACCGGGATGCTGGCAGTGTTGCAAAACGCCATGGAGGTGGTCATAAAAAAACAGCAACATCGGCGAGTGAAGGCTCGAATTGAGCGAAATCCGCTTCGAAGTGGAAGAAAATGTCTCGTTAGCTCAACATATCATTGGAAGCAATGCAATACATACTGAAAAATGAGCTTGGGCTCAAGCCATTGAAGTTCCAAAAAGTACACGATCTTATACCACAAAAGAAAAAAGTTAGAGTCGAAAGAGCGAAGGATTTGCTACGCTTGCACGAAAGTGGTGAGTTGCCGAATTTGGTTTTTTCCGATGAGTCGCCATTTGTTATCGAGCAATATGTCAATAAACAACATGATCGAGTTTACTTGCCAGAGAGGTCCTTCGAAAATGTACACCTTCGGATGGCCACCAGAAAGCAGGCAGCACTGATGGCGATGGTTTGGGCCGCCATAACTGCCGATGGTCGCTCTCCGCTCGTATTTTTGGACCGTGTCATCAAAATTAATTCGATCGTATACCGTGAAACTGTCCTAGAGGCAGTATTGAAGCCTTGGGCAAACAATCATTTCGGTCGGAGACCGTGGACATTTCAACAAGACTCGGCACCGTCTCACAAAGCGCGCGTCAACCAAGATTGGTTAAAAAACAATGTTCCACACTTCATTTCTTCGACACAATGGATTGCAAATTCTCCGGATGCAAATCCGTTGGATTTCTCTGTCTGGGATATTTTGAAGGCGAAGGTTGGCACTAAAAAATACCAAAGTTTGGACCACCTCAAACAAGCACTTCGCCGGGAATGGGCCAAAATACCGCAAAGCCACTTGCGTGCAGCGTGCGATGTTTTCTTCGGCCGTCTCAAGGCCATTATTCGCGCCAAAGGTGGATATATTCACAACTACTCATACAATTTGAAAATTGATGTATTTTCCAACATTTTTTGCTTTGGCACAATAAAATTGATCAAAAAGTAAAAAAATTGTAGCATTTTAAAAAGTTGGAGTTCTAGTCATTCACCCTGTAGTTACACGAAATCCAACAATGAAGCTTTGGGACTCATGTTAGAAACTCACCTTCCTGGATGCACTCCTACTCGAACATAAGTAAATACATTGAGTCTTGAATTTTAACGTTAGACGCCTGTTGTATAGACTTAAGTCAACGGGATGCCCATACATCCATGGGAGCAAGGATACGCCTTGCCATCGCTTACCTACGAGATGTTCGTCATCTTCAACGTCTTCACGGCCATTTTGGAAATGCTTATACCACTCGTAGCAGGCCACAGGCCTATGTTAACATTTCACACACTTTGTTACACTTTATTTAATGTTTTACTCAAAATTTGATACAAATTCTTTGATCCATTTCTTTTAACAAACGAAAATCGCCGAGCTCATGAAAACATGCCTAACTTTAGCGACGACGAAGCAAACAATGCATACAGCTGAAAATTTTATCCATACTCCAGGGGCATGTATACCTACAAAATTTGAAAAAAAATTTGACAATCGGACCCTCCAAACCCGCGAAATTTAAAAATTCCTCTCGCAAAACATGCGTTGGAGACCCAGGTTCCAACCTTAGTATTGTTCGAGGCCGACCTAAAACCTCCCACTGTTCTTAGGGTCACAGAACCCAGTACTTATTACAACTCTATATTAGGTCAACCTAACAGGAAGACCCTTCCCACGATTTTGGGTTAAAGCACAGCCACCATGATGCTCTCACAGGGGGGCCTACATCTAACAAGTCAGGCCCGGACCGAGATCCGGGGTTTCCTATTTCCCATGGTACCGTGATAGGGTCTACCGGTGGTCCCGCCGCCAACAAGACCTATGACCGGCAACTTGTAACTAGCCAAATCGTTCAATCGTTCAAGTAAAGGTAGTTTTAATTCCCAAGGCAGGTAAACTCAGCTATACCCATCAAAAAGACCTCAGGCCCATAAGCCTAACATCCTACATCTCAAAACCTTTACAAAAACTCTTATATTTGAAGTAACCTGCATCAGTGGTAGCCTTAACCTAGCATGCTTACAGAAAAGGAAAAGGAAAGAAAACGATCCTACATGAAGTTGTCAGCACGATAGAAAAAAGTTTTCATGACAAAAAGCACACATTAGCAGTCTTCCTTGATATCGAAGTAGCCTTCAACGGTGTTAATTCTCGCTTTTCGCTATAAGTAGAAACTTAGGAAACGCAGCAGTTCATCCTGCTTTAACGAACCTGATAACTTGGACGCTCCGCAACAGGAACATGAATGAAGGTAACACGGTACTGAGGGTCACCACCGGAAAGTACGCCCCTCCAGCTGGAATGGTATTATCTCTATACTTCTGAATCTGAAAAGGAAAGGAATAAAAGCCCGCTCCATATGCGGATGATGTAGTTCACGGTCAGTGAAATTCTAAACAATGCCCTTAGAATCCTGGGAGACGGGGCCAAGCTGTGAGAACTTCTTCTATTCACACATAAGAAGATAATGCCACAATTTGACTCGACGAATCTCTTCTTCAATGAATTAGAAACTAAATTTCGGGGTGTCCAACTGCTGTTTTAATATTACATCAAAGAAGATGTTTGTTTTTAACTGAGGTGAGAACCTCTCAAATATACGAGTACCTTCCACGACTATTAGGTCGTGGTCGACCAGTTTCAAGTCTGATATTCACAAAATAAATGCGTATGTACGCCCGGGGTTCGTTCTGTCTCCGACACTCCTTTTAATCCTTATTAGTGATTTCTTTTCTACTACATCTAATCTCTGTTTTCAATATTCGCTCCCAGATTCACGTCTCAGCTCTTCGGCTGTAGAACGGGAACGGCAGCGTATGCTAAGCTCATTTGATTCCGATAAAACCACCAACAGAGTGAAATTTGATGCTTACGAATCATAATGCTGTCTGCTGTCGTTAAAGCGAAACCTAAACACTCAGCCTTAACCCACGAATGGCACTTGCATCGTTGAAACCGGAGAACTTTCCATTCTCGGTGTATGTGTTAATGACAACCCACGTTGGAATGGCTACACATTCGATGTCGCTAAAAATTCTGCGAAATGTCTAGGTTTCCTCAAGCGATGTAAGAAGTATTTCATCCCCTTTGTTCTGGCCTCAATATATTGTATTAGTTCAAGGTCAGCCGCCCGAAATCGGTATGCAATACCCACATCTAGTTAGGTGCTCCCAATACCTCTCTGCACCTGCTAGTTGGGGTTCAAAACCATGCGATAAGACTCATAGGTGATGCTAATATAATAAAATGTCACCCAGTCAATTGACAACCGAAATGTCTCCTGTTTAACCTTGTTCTATCGCTATTTTCACCACCAGTGCTCCATTGAAATTACCGGTAGCATTCCGCATTCCGCATTCCGCATTCCTTTGACCGTAACACCCGTCGCGCTATGAATGCTCATCAGTTGAAATATCGTTTATCTCTCCTAAGCCGTACAAATCGCTTATGGAATGCCCTTCCGGGCTCTTTATTTCCTTGTCATTATAATCTACAAACGTTCAAAACCAACGCATATCGGTACTTCTTACTTTCCTCCCTAACTCCCATTTTAATGGTACGCAAAGTCCCTTGAGCACGTGCCAAATATATTTTAAAAAAAAGCTAAAACACGTCGACTAAACTGGCTCTGCCACATCGAGCAAATGGACAGATGTCTCTTGTGTTTTACGTAGGTACCTGCCTTGAGGGCTTAAGCCTACGGTGCGTCTTCGCACAAGATATCAAAACAATGCGTTGATAAGCGCCCTTCGGGTAGTACAAGTACTACTACCAGTACCAGATTCGAAGTCGTGTGTAAGGCACGAACTTCCCCTTTGGTGAAGGGACGAGGCCTATCTTATACCTCCGCCATTCTGTGGGTCATGGCACCCGGTTGCAATGCAACTCTACATCGAGCAAACCAGATGGTTCCATAGCAATCCCATGGTTGAGCACAGGTCGTAGCACACTACAACATATGCTAAGCCATGATGTGTCCAAGCTCCATTCGGTCTACTCTCCCCTCGATATTGGGTAAAAACCTACAGCCACCACGATACTCCCACTAGGGGGCTAACTTCTAGATCAGGCCGGAACCATAGTTCCGGGGGCTCCTGACCTCGCAACCTTGAGGTTACTTCCAGTTGGACACCTCACTGCCCGGACTGGCGGCCTTTCAACAGTTTGAACAAATGAATTTAAAATCCTGTGATCTACCCGCTACCTGCCTACTGCGTCTTCTATAAAATATCTCTTTTGCAAAACTACGGTTTCTTTCAAACCGTACGGTATCAGTGATAATTCCACTGACATCGTAGGTCCACATGAACAGCTCGCAACCTCGCTAAGCGCCCTCTTATGCAAGAATGCATTGAGAGAGCCATGCCCGGTCAACAAAAAGCCCAGGCTGAGATTAAAATTCCGTTTAGGAAAAATTCTCATGGTTAGCACATCCCTTAGGAAGCCGTAAGTAACCCTACCATTTCGCTAGCATCCCATCTAGATTGCCATCTAGATAGAACACATGCGTGTAGCAAGGTTTTACGCTGCTTCAGGGATAGGCCATCCACTTCTTCCGGGGAAACCCAATCGCGCTCATTTAGAGGGAGACCTTTTCTGATCTTGAAAGCAATACCACGACGTATCACTTCCAGATCCAGAGGTGGCACTCCCAGCAAGACAAGTGTGGCACACCGGTAAACAGCCAAGCAAGGCGACTCTTTGACAAGCCAGGATCCGCTTTCGACCATCAACAGTCATAACTCTGTCGTACCATACCGATGCTCCATATGTTGCACAGGCAACAAAAAGGCCATCGCATATGATACGAACAGAACGCCTGCTGAGTCCCCAGTCGGATCGCAAAATGCGCCTTACCTGGCCTACGGCACTCAGCATACGTAGTCTAGTACGAACCAGGTGAGGCATGAAGTTCATACACTCACCCATCGTTATGCCCAGATATGTGACCTCAGTCACATCTCAGTCACACATCTAATGCCAACGCCCTTCAAATGTATCTTAGGAGCCCGATGTCTTACGTTCAACTTGCCCTTGAGCTTCATTAAGACGGTCTTATCCTGCGACACACTTACTCCTACGCTTTCTCCCCATTCAGCAACGACTGCTAGAGCTTTTTCTCCTATTGCCTCGATTTCGGCCCTAGACTGGCCTTTAAGGATGAGGAGCAGGTCATCTGCATAGGCGCAGCACCCACAGAGCTCGTTTAGCCGCCGCAAGAGTGGATCCATCATCAGGTTCCAAATAAATGGACCACAGATGGACCCCTGGGGGCAACCTCTCTCAACATTAATTGAGACGTTGTCGTGTGCACTTACCACACTCGCTTTTCTGTCGGAAAAGTAGCTTCCCCAAAGCCCAATTTCCCAACAGCCCAATTCCTGCAACCTGGTTACTATTTTCTGCCAGTTTAGGTTATCAAAGGCACCTTTGAAGTCAATAAAGATGCCTATAACCACACTGGCCCTGCTTCTGAGGACTCTGTCTTTTAGGAAAGACCATGCATCCTCGACACACTTGCCTTTTGTAAAGCCGAATTGGAAGGGGGACATTGGTTCCGCCATGCTCTCCGAAAACCTTTCCACCATAACCCTTTCCAGTACTTTTCCTAGTACCGGAAGCAGGCTGATGCCCCGATAAGATTTAGGGTCAGACCTATTCTTATCAGTGGACTTCAGGAGCACAACCACCCTTACCACCTTCCATTCCTTGGGGAAGTAGCTACAAGCAATGCATTTGCTGTACAGTCCGAGTAGGTATTCTGGGACGGCCTTCCAGATGGCTCTCACCATCTCTCCGGTCATTCCATCAGCTCCAGGAGATCTCCTGGAGCGAAGAAGTGAAACACCATAGTCGACTTCTTCAGTTCTTAACTCCGGAGGGATCGGAGGCTCTTCATATGAAGAGTCCTCAAAGCGCTCCTCTCTCGGGAAGAACTGACCAAGCAATGCAGTAAGGCAGTCTTTCCATGTGGATAAAACCGTATTATCCACACGAATGCCTTCAATGTCAGCAGTCTTTCTAGTGCTACGGCAAATCTTATAGAGTTTGCCCCAGCGATCATCTCTATTATTACAGGCAAAGTTTCTCCAGTGAGATTCCTTTGTGCTGACAATGAGACGCTTGTACTCAGCGAGCCCTTGCCGAAAGGCAATGCTCAACTGAGCCAGGTTCTCAGCGTTAGCCGCCCTAGCCCTTTGGAATCGCTTCCTTAGGTTTCTGACCACCCTTCGCTTCTCTGTCAGACAGCGGTTCCACCAACTTACCCTTTTTTGATTCGCCCTACGGCTCCTCTCAAAGAGTTCGTCGTTAACCCGCCATACGCACTCATTGATGTGCGCGATTTGCTGGTCTATGCTTAAGCTGCCGTACACTTGCGGTGTCAGGGAGGAAACCTCCGCAAGTATACGCGCACCATAAACACTCCAATCAGCGCCTCGCACACACCATCTCCTGTCTGAAACTGCATTGTTATCTTCTGTTGCGTGAGCGATCTCAAACTGAATCCAGTTGTGATCACTCACCCCTACACTAACACGCCACCTAAAGCTAAACGCCCTAAAAGCTGCCTCGTTGGCAAAAGTAACGTCAATGTCACTCTTGCCACCGTTGACCGCATCAAAGGTATACACCTCACTCGGCTCGTTGATAACATGGGCATTGCGCGCAACGACCCATTCACCAAGAACATTCCCCCGATTCTGGCTCCGGTTACCCGTTAAGGGTCCGGATTCCTTACTGAACCAAAGAGGGGAGGTTGCATTGGCGTCAACACCGACAATGAGGGGTTCACTGCCCGCAAGCGAAAACAAACCATCCATATACTCAATATATGGGTCAATTTCCTCGCTGTATTTGCAGTAGACGCTGGCAAGAAAAATCCTGCCAAAAGCGCCTTCCACGATTACGCAAACACTTCGTTTGCTGGAGGAAACAGGCACACAAACTAGATTTACATCCCTTATAATAATCGCAGCATTTCCTTTGGTATCAAGAAAGACCCGCATTCCTGCAGGCAAACCCCTAACACATCCATCGGATGTGTAGGGCTCCTGAACCAGGGCAATGCTGCAGCCCTGCCTAACCATCTGAGCTCCTAAATCAACCCCTACCGAAAAAGCGCCCTGACAATTCTGTTGCGCGATCCTCATCAATATCTAGAGTTCGCTCTGAGTATTGCCGCTTCATGCAGCGGACAATCAACTGTCCCCATGAGGTGCACGGCTGGCCGTCCCCTAGTTTTGCAGTTCCTACACTGCATGGCCTCCTTACAAGAGATGGCTCTATGGCCCTCTTGCCCACAACGGCGACAGAGATCTGCCTTCAATGGGCAGTCCGCTACGCTATGGCCTAGGCCATAACATCTGTAGCACCCCAGTCGGGCCTTGTATTCCCTTACCGGGAATGAATTTAGCCCAACATAGCATCTCCCAGATTTAATTAAGGCCTTTACGGCCTCAGTGGTGCCTTCAAGTAGCACATTTGTGGTACCGCCTACTGCCACCGTCCATGGTCGTGAGACCAGCTTGAAGGCACCCTTTTCGGAGTAGTTCAGGCGGTGCAGATCCGTCAGAAACTCCTCCGGACTGATGTCGGTGTTGACACCTTGTACCACCACCCTGTCACCGGGTTTCTGTGGTACCGCAGCTTTAAGGCCTACGGCCTTGAAATTTCCACTCTGCAGGAGCTTTTCCCTCTCAATGGAGGACGGCATTCTTACCAGAACGCTTCCATTTTTAAGCTCCACCACCTTTTCAACCCTCACTCCCAATGGCCAAGCCTTCCTCAGAGAGGTTACAATTTCCTTCGAGGAAGCGCCTTCGTTAGTGCTGTTTAGCACGACAGCATAAGTGGGCGGGGGCACCTTGATGGCGTGCTTGGACACCGAGGATGCGACTGGTGTAGCAGCGTTTTGCGCGTTTTGCGCAGGAGTTTTTATTTTCCTCGCTACTTGGGCATAGCTTGGGATATTGGCAGCCGTAGAGGCTTTTGTGGTAACCTGCTTAGGGCAAGCACCACTTTGAGTCGCCACCACCTGGTTAACCGCCTTTGATGCCTTAAGGGCTTCATTTGAGCCCCTAAGGTACTCATTTTGGGCCACCAGTTGCCATACGATGCTATCGTATTGGAGCAAATGGACAGTAAAACTTCAGTGCAATTTGGCATTTGAGACCCAGCCTACAGGTTCGAGACAACATGAATCTAAATCCCAACTGTAAGGATCAAGCGATTGAAGATACTCCGATGTTTGGTGCAAAAAATACTATAAAATCTTGCCTTTGATGTTATTCCGTACCAGGGCTTCATATTTCGGTTTTCATTTATTCTTAATGCATTTCCTCTGGACATCCCTTTTATTAAGATTACACTTGCTATACCCAAAAAAAAGAAAAATCGATTGAAAACCTACATCAAGGACAATCCCCCACAATAGCTCCATGCCTTTCATGGAGTCTCTTTCAAGGTCACAAATCGATTTCCATGAGGTGTCTACTTTTCTCTGTTCAAAATGTTGTTCATGTTGTTCTGCCACAATACTCGTAACACACCATGTAACCCTTTGCAACAGCTGTTTTCAACATATTTTTATACGGATATTTGTTTGTTCTTTGCAAAAGCACAAACACAATTTTAACATTTCAAATCAACAACATCTCTGTAAACAAAGAGATAAACGCGTAAACCCCACGAAACAGAGATAACCCACAACCTGGTGCTTTGTTCCGAGTTATAAACTAAACAAGCTTGCCTATTTCCACAGTAAAGTCTCACCGTAGCTCCCTCATTTATTTAGTCTAATTGACGCAACTTTTCTCGTATAATGTTCGTCCTTCAACTGCGATTTTGATAAGCAAACCAGAGTCTGTGGTAAAAAGAAAACTTTTTTGGAAGATCTTTCAAGTTGCAACCGAAAGAAGCAAAAACAAGTACGAGTACCTGGTACCTAAATAAATATTTCGAAACAACGCAAGCGGTTGTACTCGTATCTCGAAACTTCAGTTCGTATTCGAAGTAGGCGAGATGTGTACAATTTCTATGAAGATTCCATGACTATGACGCTTGTCACAGATTTACGGGTATTTTTGGACTCATGTTTCCTGTGTTTCATATTGTATTAGAGATACACTGCTGGACAAACGTTTAATGTTTAGCTGTCTAACCGCCGCAGTTCTATGTGTAACAACAGAATGTTGTGCCTGACCTTTATAAGGTCAGATAAGAATTGTTTCGTTTTCTGAAAATTGATTAAACTTTTTAGGAAAGGAGAATAACGTCACATCGTATGTAGGTTATGAAGTGGAATCTGTTTACTTTCGTAGTCGGCCTTGGATGGATACTTTTTAAATTACATTCGAAGGTGATATGGGGCATAATGGTAGGATGTAATTGACTTAAACTCGTGAGAACTTTTTTGAAAGACTTTTAAACATGCAAGCATTGTTTTCCAACTGAACTTGGTGAAAATGTGATACCATAACATGGTTAAAGTTAAATATTGTATGTTGGAGATGTAATAATGTTTAGTTGCCTCAGAGGTTATCTTGTGCCTTAACCTTGTTTCCTAAAATATTTTCGAGTATTCTTTGTTGTTATTTGGTGTCTTGAGTGGCATTTTTATTACACTAGACGATTCAGCTGATTTGATAAATTAAAAACTCGCGTGACTAAGTTCGTTCGCTACTACCAAGAGACCCAGGTTCGATACCCAGATCATATAGTAGAAAACGGAAAAAAATATATCTAGAGTCGCCACGTTTGTATGCTAAAAAGTCTCTCCTTCTTTCGTCGCTCGGTTTCGACAAGAACCGTAGGTCCCTCTTTTTTCATAAAAAAAATACACTTCTAGACGGTCTGTCTTCGTTTCGGAATTTTACCTAAGTTGGCTGGCATAAAGACTGCCCGAAACATTGTCATTTGCAGGGCCTTAAAACCAAAGATTTGTAAGCCACTCAACCAAGAGGAGGCATTAGCTTACCCTCTACAGTTAGGCACCCCAAGTTAATTGTGATATCTTACTACTTACTACTTACTACTATCTTACTGTGTTTGTCGTGTGAAATGGAGCCGACGACCCTGTACCATAGCTCTAGGGTCACCTTGCTCTACATGTTACTCTACGGCTCGTTAAACCCGTCGTTGGGATTTAATACTCGTATTATCCGAAGAGACCAAGGGTATACTCATCTGCTTTTGACAGAGTCGATGATTGGAAGCCATAGATCGGAAATGGAATGATTAAAGCTTAACAGAGGGTATCCTTAGTTTTTCGGAATATCACCTTGATCAAAAAGTTCCCGGGGGACACCACTGTGGGGCGCTCCGCTCCCATTGTTCTGATTTGAGTTCTGTTTTTTTTTTTTGTTAAGTTGGTAAACCTGTTGTTGACATCGACATCGACAGACCATCGACATCAAAAACCGACGAAAACATTGATGAAGTACTCGTAAAAGAAATGTTGGTCAATAACCGCAAATTAACCATCAGAGAGATAGCGGAGGACTTGAACATTGCCTATGGATCCGTCCAAGACATTTTGGTTAATGATTTGGGCTGCCGTCGTGTAACAGCAAAGTTAGTGCCAAAAGACCTCAATTTCATGCAAAAAAGAGATCGTTTTGACGTCGCAAAAGAGATGATTTGCGAGGCCGAATCCGATCCCACATTCATCAAAAGGATCATTACTGGAGACGAGACGTGGGTTTATGAGTATGACACGCAATCCAGACATCAGGCAAGTGAATGGCGTCCACCAAATGAGCCAAGACCAAAAAAACACGTTGTTTTCAGTCAAAAAATAAGGCAATGCTCACGGTTTTCATGGATTACAACGGTGTAGCGCATCATGAATTTTTGCCAGAAGGCCAGACAGTAAACAAAGAGTACTCGTATTATTTGAGCGTTATGCGACGTTTGTGTGAAGCAATTCGCCGAAAGAGACCAGAATTGTGGGCAGAAAACTCGTGGATATTGCGCCATGATAACGCACCGTCGCACAGTGTCATCATTATTCGTAATTTTTTGACGAAAAATGCAACAAATACCATCCAACAGCCACCGGATTCACCTGATTTAGCTCCCTGTGACTTCTTTCTGTTCAATCGATTTAAAAAAAACACTACGAGGAACGCGTTTCAGCAGCCGAGAGGAAGTAATGGAAAAATCGCAGGAAGCACTGATGGACATACCGAAAACCGAATATAAAAAATGTTTCGAGGATTGGATCAAGCGCTGGCATAAGTGTGTTGCAGTCGATGGGGATTACTTTGAAGGGGAAAATATATGTAGATTTAGATGAATAAACCTGTATTTCAAATTTACTGAATGCATTCCGTGAACTTTTTGATCAAGGTAGTAGAGCTTCGTCATACAGTTGCCTATTTTTTAGTCCGAACAAACAGCGATTGGTAAGTGTAAGTAGAGCGTCGATTTCAGAAGTACTATCGAAGACGAAGTTTCTGTCTTTAAAAAGGAGTGTTTTTTAGAGGCATACAAATTCAATATGAAATAAAACTCTTGAAGTTAATGTTAATGTCTATGATATTAGCTTTATTCAAAATATAATTTTATGCCATTAGTGCTTAAATACGATATCGGGCATATGCGCGCTACGGCTAATTCGAATGAAGCGTAATCATGAAGTCCAATTTTCGACAACTTTATCGAGCCACTGGCGCCGTATAAGGACTGAAACGAATAAGATTTGCAAACTTCAAAGTTCATAATTCATGTGATTTTTTTTTATTTGCTTTAAAACTCTGTTTTTATTTAATTCATTCACAATTACAATACAAAAAATAAAAAAAATTATTTGGGTTCCCATCTTTCCTCAACTTCTTTCGAATGTCCTTCATAAGGTTGGTGACAGTTGCATCCGTGATCTCTTTGGACGTTCTTTTCCATTTAACACTAAAATCTTTTACGTCCTTTGCACATTGCTCACTTTTCCTCAATTTAGCTTTGACCGAAGCCCAATACCTTTCAATGGGACGGCACTGTGTAACATTGGGTGCATTGGGACAAAGTCGACATTTTTAGCAACAAGAAAGCTCAACGTCGTATGAGCGTAGTGAGCTGAAGCTAAATCTGGTCAAAATAATGTTGAAGCCTCGTGTTTGTTTGAGAAAGGAATCAACCGTTTTTTTAGGAACTCGTTAATGTACACTTCTCCGTTAATTGTTCCCGTTGTAATAAACGATGAGCTTCTGTGTCCACATTGGCAAATGGCCTGCCAAACGAGATATTTTGACCCGAATTTTTCTATCCCAATCGATGTTGTTGATTGCGGAAGAATCTCAGCTTAAAACGAGTTGTAAAACTGCGCACCTGGAAGAGTAGTAAAGTCGGCTTCGACATAAGTTTCGTCATCTAAAACCAAGCACGCTTTCTTGTTGCCGATCAACTCGTATAGCTTTCGGGCTTGTGTTTTTATGACTTTTTTTTTGCTTTTCAGTAAGTTTTGGCATTTTTTGCTTTTTTTCGCGTTTTTAGACCGTTACGTTTTTTAGATCTTCGTACCATTGTTTGGTTGGTATTACATTTCCGAACAACATCTCTGGATGACATAGTCCGGTTTTTTACGATGGTACCAACTATTTTCCTGTCCAAATTTGTATCATGTGCTCCACTTTTCGCTGTTTTCGCTTAACTGTCAACGTCTCCAAATATCGTTTAATAACAGAATCCACTGTACTGCGTGCTATGTTTAAATTTTTTGAGATGAAATGGTTTGGACGCGAAGTATTTTCGAGCCATTTGTCGATGATCTTTTAACGGCGTTCCTGTTGACTCATATTTTATAAATATTTTAAACCGCCCCGAACTAAAATCAATAACAAACTGAAACTAGAGAATACACAGGCTAATTTGTGTACAAAATGGGATTGCAATTTTTACGAATTGGCAGTATAGCCCGTATTAAAATTTACAGATTTTATTCATTTCAGCAATAGGCCGTGGAGGCCAGTTCACAGGTCCATTACGCGGAATTATGCGCGCCGTGTGGCATGTTGCGCCATCTTGTTGAAACCAAAGCTCTGTCACATCAATGCCATTCAATTGAGGAACGAAGAAGTCAGAAATCGTGTTTCTATAGCGCTCTCAATTCACGATAACATTCTGGCCGATGATTCCACCAGGCCATAAAGCACACCAAACAGTGAGTTTTAATGGTTGTTAGGGCGTTTGGACAAAGGCTTCTGGGTTTTCTCCACTCCAAATTCGGCAATTTTGCTTGATTACATATTCATTTAACCAAAAATGGACCTCATCGGAGAACAAAATTTTGCGTTGAAAATGAGGATCAAGCTGAATCATATTTTCCCCCTACGACGTGTATAATGGTCACGCGGTTTGAAGTCTTGCATAAGCTGGATCTCATATGCTTTTAAACCAAGATCTTCCGGACTCATTCGGACACTGCGCTCCACAACGGCAGTAACTTCTTCTGTTCGCACTGTTTGTCGTCTTTGGGGATGCGTGTTTTTTAAATATTTTTTTATATTATTCAATATAGTCCTCTTTTAGTTTGATACACTTATTCCAGCGATTTTCCAACTTCTTGATCCCGTCCGAAAAGTAATTTTCCGGAAGGTCTGCAAAATACTCCTCCGTGGCGTCGATGATTTCCTCGCGTGAAGAGATAATAGTCCGAGGGATCCAAATCCAGTTACCAATCGACCCCAAAAGTTCGCCCGATTCCGCATCAGCAAATCCAAACACTTTCCAAGTGCTCTCGCGTCCGTGTTTTTGGTCATGCGCGGCATCCAGCGGCAGGATAACTTTTTCATATGCAGAATATTGCCCAAAATATGGCGTGTGTGCTCAGCACTAATCTCTGTGGTATCTGTTAGCTCGCGCACCTTCACTTTCCGGTCAGCCAACACCATTTCATGTATTTTTTTGACATTGTCCTCTGTAACCGCATCAGAGGGCCTGCCGCTGCGGACTTGATCGGTAGTGGAGTTGCAGCCAGAACGTCTCAAGATTTTTTAACGTAAACCACCTGTCATGTAGACCTTATGTTTACGGGATGCCCATACATCCATAGGGAGCAAGGACATGCCGTGCCATCGCTCTTCGTCAATTCTTTGATACCATTTTGGAACTGTGTTGGATGCTCCAGTTCCACCTTTGGTATGAGTCGAGGCCGACCTAAAACCTCTTACTGTTCTTAGGGTCACAGAACCCAGTACTTATTTGTTACTCTACAATGGGTTAAACCAAAGGAAAACCCTTCCCGCGATTTGGGTTTAAACCACAGCTACCATGATGCTCCCACAAGGGGGCCTACCTCAACAAATCAGGCCCGGACCGAAATCCGGGGGGCTCCTGACTCCCATGGTACCGTGATTTAAGTTCTGGTATGGACTACCGGTGGTCCAGCCGCCAACAAGACATATGACCGGCAACTTGTTACTGGTCAAATCGTAGCAACCATTCAGAGGCGTTATCTGAAGATGTTTACGATAAGACCAGTAATATGCTCTGCCCCCACTTTTTATTAGACAACGTCATTAATGGGCGAAGCCTTGATAACAGAGCGGGGGCCCGAGTTGCGGCCACCTCGAAACTCTCGAAACCAATATTTGACGGTGTAATCTGACGGAGCATTAGCCCCATAATATTTATCCAACTTTTCTTTTGTTTCCTTCGCCGTTTCGCCTCTCAAAAAATAATGTTTTATGAGAGAACGAAAATCGTTTTTGTCCATACTCAACATGATGCCAAACACGTCAACAACAGTCAGCTGTCAAAACAAAACTAAAGACAGTATCGCACTGAAATTTGGCATGTCTGCCTAAATATGAACGGACTTCAAGGCACCATAACCTTTTTTGCAGTAGCAGCGCATTCTGGCGGTCAAGGAGGTCACTTTTCACTCCATCTAGTATGTGGACCGTAAAATTCATTGTAAAATGGCAAAACGTACTAACCACAAATCAACTTTCAACTGTCAAATTGACAATCTGTAGAAACAGTGTTACCAGTTTAAAAACCAAAACTCTAAAAAAAACACTCTTTACCTTCTAAATGCCTCGATAGTGACCGCTCACTGAGAAGCAATTCTAGAAGATTTTTCAGGTTAGCCCCTCGTGTGTTAGCTTGAAAGCATACCATATCTTAGTCCTTTTTGGATAAGATTCCGGCGAGGTCAATATCCATACTGGTAAAGCGGGGAGTATTCTCATTCTAAAAGTTCATAGCTCGTCTCCATAGGGGGCCTCAAAATCGATAAAGAGATGGTGAGTACCCATTTGGAAGTCTTGAAATTCTAGCAGATGATCTAGTAGTGTCCAAATTGGATCGGCGATAGGCTTTCATTGTCGAACTGAAGATCTTATGGGCATTGGGGAGGGTTCTTAGATTAGATTACGACTGAGTCGCTCTTTGTGATACCACAACATCTCAATGTCCTCAGACATAAAGTGGAGATCTAAATGTCGTAGGGATCTGTTGGAGGCAATCTTAGTTAGATTTCCAGGCATTTAACACTTTTATTTCGAACAATTCTCTGAAGACATCCACCGAGACATGAGTATTTATTGTCGTGGAGAGAGCAAAGCAATTTCAGCGTATCCATTAATATATTTAAAGGTACACGATTGAGAGTAAAGAGTCCTTATTTCGCTTCATCCTACTTATGTCCACACATACGTTTTAGACTTATTCATTTATCTATCGTGTTCTCTTCTCTTCTATCAATCTTTGACTCCTGCAAAAAATCGTTAAAAACTAGGCTGAGTCTGTTGGCATACTCGTATCTACCAATTTTTCAGTGGTTGTAACGATTCCTACTAAGAGTTGATCTTTTGGTTGTTCATGCTCTCGTCTGCGAGTAAGAATTCTATGTCTTAAAGGATTGGCGATTTAATCAGCTTTACAACGTTCCTGAAGATCTCGATGACGAGGAGGTACCCAGCAGATGTGGATTTTAAACTGTTTTGACATCTCGTTGCAGGATAGGCGGCCTTTTTAACATTCTTCGACATTATTACAACCGGCTTCAAGAATTTTACAGATGTCTAATGCAGATATTCCTGGCAGATAACACATTCATACGATAGTTCAGGAGGAGAAAAGACAATGGTACATCCTTTATGTCCTCCCTACTAGAAATTGTTATGCTGAAGATGGTTTGAAAAATGGTTAAAGGTACGAGAATGAGCGAGTGGGCTGTTTATCTTCACCATCTTCACTGCGAAGTAACCTTAAGGGAGTATAGCCCGCCATCGACTTATAAATGTAAGGACTAGTTGGTCTAATGCAACGGTGGGGATAAATCGCAACATCGCTGATACCCAAGCGGTCCACGTATTGTGTCTTTCCTAGCGATAAACCGCCTAAGCTGCATCGTTTTAACACATGGACTGAAAAGTCCGTTTTATAGTAAAACACAAAATTTTTGCAAAATTCAACTTTATTTATCAATATAGTTGCCTTCGTGGGCGATACACTGATTAAAATGATTTTTCAATCTTTCGATACCAATTTTGTAGTACGATTTCGGTTTAACCTCAAAATAGGCCTCTGTTTCGGCGGTTACTTCTTCATCGGTCTTAAATCTCTTTCCGGCGAGCATTCTTTTGAGGTCTGCAAACATTAAATAGTCGCTGGGGGCCAAATCTGGAGAATACGGTGGGTGGGGGAGCAATTCGTAGCCGAATTCATTCAATTTTGCCATCGTTTTCATCGACTTTCTTTTTCTTCAAATTCGGCCGTTTTTCTGCGATTTCGTCCTTCAAACGCTCCAACAACGCAATGTAATGGTCGCTGTTGATAGTCTGCCCCTTTTGGAGATAGTCGATGAAAATTATTCCATGTGCATCCCAAAATACGGATGTCGTAACCTTGCCAGCCGACTGTTGAGTTTTTGGTCGTTTTGGACGAGGTTCGTCGCCTGCTCGCCACTCAGCTGACTGCCGACTTGACTCTGGTGTTAAGTGATGGAGCCAACACTCCTCTGAATCATCAACACGTTGTTGTTTTTGGTCGACTGTGAGCAAACGCGGCAACCACTTTGAACACAGCTCTCGCATGTCCAATATTCGTGTATGATATATCCAACACGTTCTTTTCTCGATCAACTTAACTTTACGGTCATTCGTAATCATTTTGTGGACTTTTTTGATGTTCTCATCTGAAACAGCCTCTTTTGGACGTCCACTGCGTGCATCATCTTCGGTGCTTGTATGACCACTTTTAAATTTTTCAATCCACTTGCGAATGGTTCGTTCGGCTGGTGCAGAGTCCGGGTAACACTTATCAAGCCATTTCTTTGCATCGGCTGCAAAGCTAATTGGGTTTCTGTCTTTTTGGTGCTAGCTAAAGCTCAAGGGGTACCTTGTTGATCATCAGCCTGACATTGAGCCAACATATTTTAATCTCAGTCCAGACAATTCTTTTCTCTTCTGCTTAACCCCTCTTCCAATATCCATTTAGACAGAGGGCCACAGATTTGGGCCCATATCTTTTTTTTTGCGAGAGTGTCTGGATAAGGGCTTGCAGTCCTGTTTTACGCGTTACTTGAGCCAAGATTGGAATTTAAAACCATACGAGCCAGCTGTTGAGTAGTAATTAAGAAAGCAAACGAAGACGAGCTGCCTTTAGTTTTTTTTTAAGAGGTCCTACATCTGCATCATCAACCATTTGTTGATGTTTCCTTATGAATATTTAAAAATATGGTTAGCTTTCCTTGTCGATTAATCTAAGCCCGTTTTTAGTCGGGTATTGTGTGGACTAACATACTAACACTATAGGCATAGGCTCTTATCCCTGTTAAAGTCAGTAATAGGGTGTCGTGCCCAGCTTTACTGAAAATGAGCAAATGCCTTCTAACTTATCATCATATAAACCTCTACTCGGGGTTAAAGAAGCACCAGTTCATAGGAGTAAATTGGCGTAATGACTTTCAAATTCTCCGACAAGCGCACCCTCCGGCTACCGATCCAACAAAAGCATTTTTCGAATCCTTTTAGTGTTCACATCATAGCCCAATGGAATCCTGAGTACCTACCCCACTCAATGTCAGCCAGAGAAAGCGCCGCATGAAGGTTAAAACAAAAAAAAAAAAAAACCTTCACACGAGTGTCTATCCCACGATCGATATCATCCCCTACCCGTACTACACTACAAAGTCCCGTCGCCGAGAGAATTTTAAACAACAAATTAAGTATTCCTATTGAAACGTCATTCCAGGGATGACAAGGATATATTGTATTTGTATCTCAGTACTCCACACAACCTCACACTCAATCATTTGAGTCATCCATCTTCTGCTCACTAGACTTAGAGTAGGTACCGCTCAGATAGCACAGCACTACCGAGGATATGATGACAAATATTGTCTAAAGGATAAACTTGGAAAAGATTTGGTTCATACGCCTTCCGAAGGTGGTGGAGCCCGCTGCCTTGATTGTTATCCTTTTGCTTAACATTAATTAATAATCCCTTGCCACATGCTTACTCCGCAAAACAGGATATTCCATTGCGGACGTTCTTTAATGGGATTTTCCAAAATGTAAACATCCCGAAAATTGTTATTTGCATGTGAACGACATACAGAGATGGTCGGATGTGATGTGTGGCAAGACTAGATATGGTATACCATAAATAGAACAAAAAGAAATGAATTTCCAATTAATTCCAAGTGAATACCACTGATGAAGGACGAGCAATAAGCAAACAACTACGAGTACGTAGTCTGGAAGCTCTCTCCTATCAAAATAGTTTTCTGTGGCTTCGGGTTTATGGGAAAACTTTGGAAAGCAGCAACATTCCCGCCGAACCCTCCTTCCAAACCAATTAATTGTCTTTTCATTTTTTTTTTAACTTTTTTTTGGATCTCGATTAGCTGGTGAGATGCCTTCGTCTGGAAATAAAACGGTTCTTGAGGGATGAGCTAGAGGGGATTGTACACGACTCGAATATATCGATTGATTGCTGGCGACGGGATTGAAATTGGAGTCTTTTTGTTTTTGCTTTTTTGAGAAGGCTGGGTGGATTGTTTTCGTAGTCGTAAAGGACCTTCTAATAGTGAGTGTGCTGCTGGTGATAATAAAGAATAGATAGTGTTTTGGGTAAATTACTGCGTTCGCTTTCTTTTTTATGAACCGCGTAAACACTTTTTGATTGATTATACGAGGTAAATTTGAGGCGGAAAGTTTTTTTGGTGATTATACGGATAAAAGTGGATTCTATTAAGAAAACCTTAGTTTCGGTGTACATGAAATCAATATAAAAGTCAACTGCCTTCAGCTGTGCGCTATAAGAAGGTTGAGATCCCCAGAGAATCGATTGCTCGATTGTTCGATTGTCACGATTTTTCTTGCCCCTACGAAGAAGGCAATGGTCTTCCCTCCACCTCTTTAAAAATGGGCAGTTTCGTAGTCAGGAGAAACCCAGGACACTCGTTGTGGCATTTCGACGACTTTTTGACTGACTCTTTAGTAGACGTACCTTAGCTGCAACTAGGTAGTGGTGGGACTCTATATGGGCCGCTCGGATGTTCGGGCATCCTTGTTTCGATCACAAAATGTCAATTTGACTGTTTCATGCTCAGGTGACTGGTATGATTCTTTGGAAATGTTGAGGTGAAGAAATCGTGTGGTAGCTGTATGGTGTGGTGTTGTGTTTCGACTATGGCATACCCCGTAGATTTTGCCAAGAGCTCGTAGCATTGTCTATTTTTCTGTGGGTGCGTGAGCGCTTATCTGGTTGATGTTGACTGAATGCGTTCGCCTACGTGTTAAAATACCAAGACATCTTGCTTTATTCTGCAGCTAAGCCCCTGTAGTTGTCACCGCTGTGTACATCACATTTTTTATCCTCCTTGTGACCGATCTGTCTTCTGGCCACTTCCATGATGTCGGTGACATTTACTTTAAAGTTGACAAGGACCTCCGCTGATCATGATCTATTCAAGTTCCGAACACTACATGTGTAGTTCCGAACATCGTCGCCCTATTTTGGGTTTTGCCGGATCGTCCTTATTCTCGATGAGCAAGACGGAATCGCCCTTTCTTGTCTGTTACGCCGGATATCTTCGTTCAAAATAAAAGAGACCGAAGTTTGATATGTAGAGGGTTATTTGTTGGTCATCCAGTAGGATATGTTGGATATCAGGCCTCCCATGATTTGTAGCAGAGATTGGTGTCTTCAGTAACCGGCCACCGATAAAGATTTTTAGTCATCGAGATTGTAGGGGGTGGGTGGAAGGTGCGGATGTAAATGAAGTTCCACGATCTGATACAATTCAATCCGGTCTTGAATAATTTTCAAAAAAAGGCATTAAACACTTAATTGCTTCTTTGCTTTGAGTTGACTTGACAGGATAGAGCTGAATGAATTTAGTGAAGGCGTCGATGATTAGGAAAACATGTTTTCTTCTTGCCTGAGAGTCTGGTAAAGGACCCAGATGGTCGATGTGGAATGTATCGAAGGGAACTTTTCCCTTTGGTATAGAATGTATACTCGCTTCCACTTTACGGGAGTGAGGTGAGAAATATGTGAGTCCTTATCTTCTACTTCATTTTGGGAAACCAATAGCTTCCTGACAAATGTTGGAAACACTTCTCCACACCCAAATGGCACATTGCTTCGTGGTGGGTACGTATGACTACTTTTTCTATACTTGATGGAACATAGAAAAGAACCTTGTCCCTAAATTTGCGGTATATAAGACCATCTATCATTTCGTAAGTAGAGCTTTCAATTATTTCCAGTTCTGAGGCAATCGATAAGATCTTGGCGTTCCACTCATTGTCTATGTAGAGAACGTTAAATGAACGGCTTAAGGCATCGATCCCCTTTTCTATGCTCCACAACGAAGTCGAAACTTTGCAACTCTAGAGCCCACCGTAATATGCGGGGGTTAAGTAATTTCTTTACTAGGGTCATAGTTAATGCTTGACAATCTGTTACGATTTTAAAAATTAATCCTATTAAATATATATGAAATGTTCTAAAGGTCTCAAGCTCGTAGCTATGGTATTTACTTTCCGTTTCTGTTGCTCGCTTCGAAAAGTAAAATACAGGATGGAATTGTCCATCCACCTGTTTCTACAACAAAACTGCCCCAAAACCTATCGAACTGGCGTCACAATGGAGCTCTGTGACACTATGGGGGCTATATAAAGCTAAAACTGGGGATGCAACGAGTTTTGCTTTCAACGTTTCAAAGGTTTCCATTTCCTTAATTCCGAACACAAATGGTGTATCCCTTTTTAAAAGGTCATAGAGTGGTTTAGGCACGTTAGCGAAACCTTTTATAAATTTCCGGAAATAGGAACAGAGTCCTAGGAAACTAGGTTATTATCATTAGGCCTTATACCGTCTTTAGTAATCTTATATCCCAGATAAACTATTTCCTTTTCCAAGAATCTTCACTTGTCAATGTTCTTCGACGGATTGTGTCGCGATCAGAATGTCGTCAAGCATGAAGACATGCCTCATATACCTCTCCAAGACTGAGGGGGCGTTTTTTAGCCCGAACGGCAAACGGGTGTATTCAAACTGCCCCAACGGAGTAATGAATGAAGTGAATTTCATTGAGTCATCCGTCAACTGAACGTGATGAAACCCATTTTTCAAATCTAGCGTAGAAAAATATATTTCATCCCGGTGACGATCAAGGTGATCTTCTGTAAGGGGTAGCGGATAATTATCACGTAAAGTGATTTTAAAGTTGAAGTTCCTTGTTTTTTTTCTGTACCAGCACAATTGGTGAAACATAAAGCGAACTAGATTCGCGGATTATACCCTTTGTGAGCAAATCATCTAAAATGCTTTGTAGTTCGATTTTGTGTGCGTAAGGTAGCCTTCTAAGCTCACACCGAAATGGGACATCTTTAGATAGAGTTATTTTCATTTTAAACTCCGTTTGGGGCAAATAGTCTTTGGGGTGTAAGTAAGCTGGCCTAACTACTTCCCTAGCCTTATCTTTCACATTTTCACACAAGCTTTCATTGATATTAAATTGAAACTCACACCTTTCGGCAGCAACATCGATGTTCACAATCTGCTGGAGAAAATCAACTTCAAGCATATCCGGACTTGTTGGTAAACATGAAATATGATGGGAGGAGCAGGTGGACACCATTTGAGAGTTTTGATTCTCGTTGATTTCATCATTTATTCTTCGAAAAGCCAAACCAGTTTTCTCGATGAAGTCTCTACCTAAAATTACAGGGTAAATCATAGAAAAATTCTTTACTACTAAAAGATTTATATCTATTATTGAATTTTCAAACCCGTTACTAGTATCAATACTCCTTACCACCTCCAGTGGACTATTGTTGACTCCGCAGTACGTCTGGCTCGTCTTCTCCAATGTTGACAACAAGACTGTTGGTAGTTATCTTTCTTGCACGCAGCTTATAGGACTCCCAGAATCCAGCAGGGTTAGCAATGTTACTGAGATCTCTTTTCTTTTGTCCAATATCGTCTGCGTCCGGAAATGAGATGTTTGTTCACATGGTCCGAATCGCTTTTGCCATCAGCTGACGATGACAATGTTCTGGAGCTTTGTTGCAACGTCATACCTCGATTTTTACTGTCACAATAAGGGGATATGTGTTCATGTTTTAGGCATTTGAAGCAGGTAACATTTTTCTTGTGGAACTTTTCATTAGAATCAGGGTATTTAGTAGCAATATTTCAGCGAGTTTGCGACACATCGGATGTAGATCTTGTTGCTCTCTCAGCGTTGTGGGCCCGATGGTTACTTTTCAATTTTCCATACTTTCGCAAAGCTGTTTTCAATTCCACGAGGTTATTTGCATTATAGAAAATGCTTTTATTCATCTCTGAATCAGGTATTCCTCAAATGATGAATTGAAGTAAATCCGCTTGGTCAACACTACCTTGTGTTGCGATCTCTTGCATATGCAACACGTATTGTTGCATCGTTTCGCCATTTAACTTTCTCCGCATTACGGAGCTCACTATACACATTTGACTTGGTCACGACTTTCTGGAACTCAGTTCTTAAGGCGTCTTTCAGTTGCGTCCAACTACGAAAATTTATCGTTCTGGCAAATAGTCGTGCTGTTCCCTTCAGAAATCTCTTACCGAAGATAAATTTGTTTCTGTCATCCAAGTTTAGAACTTCAGAGTATTCTTCGAACTGCTCGATCCATCGATGAACGGTAAAGTTGTCATCTCCACTAAAAAGAGGAATTGAATCTTCGATGTCCTTGAAACTGTAGGTAGAAGTCGATCTTGATCTACTTACGTTTCAACTTCAGAATCTCCTCCTTCTTCTTACAAATCCTCAGCAGCTTATTTATTTCTTCATTGAGTTGCTCCTCAATCTTCCTCAGACACGTTATTATCCGGTGGTATTGAATCATCAGCACTAGGATCTTTGTTAACCGAAGAAAACTCCTGCATTAAACTGTCAAAATCTTCCTCCGAAAAATCTTGAACTGCTTCTTGCACTCGGATTCCAAGTTCCACTTTAGTACCGGTAGTCGAAAATTTTAATGATCTGAGAATGGGTTTTTTTCCGGGTCGATCACCTGATCAGCTGGCCCAAACATGATATTTTGTACATAGTCGCCGTTAGCGAACTGCAAGTGTGAAATGTACTCTGAAGCAGGGTGTTCCAAATAGTTGAGTTTTAATTATTTTTTTTCTTCATCTATTGTAAATCCGTCCTTATACGCGATGAGCAAGACGGAATCGCGCTTGTCTGTTACGCCAGATATCTTCGTTCAAAATAAACGAGGCGGAAGTTTGATATGTAGAGGGTTATTCGTTGGCCATCCAGTAGGTTATGTTGGATATCAGGCCTTCTATGATTAGTAGCAGAGATTGGTGTCTTCAGTACCGCCCACCGATAAAGATTTTTAGTTATCGAGACCAAGCGGCAGCAAAGAAATTAGAAATAGAGTGGCAGTAGAAAACTAGGCTGCTGTAACTACTAGTGTTACCGGAAAAAACTTGGAGAATGCGGTTGCAAGTAAAACGAAGATTCAGGGATTATCATCGCACATAAACGAGAGGAACGGTATGGCACGACAACCTAAAAGCAAAAGGATCCTTTATCTGGATGTGTAGTATTCTGCTGATACTTGTAGTATCCCTGCACTCCATAAAAGCGCATTGTGTATCAGTGGCCAACGTAAAAGAAAACCCGCTGAACAGGTGAACAAAATCGTGTAAAACTCGCTAGCCAAAATGAAGAAGTGATCTCAAAGCCGAAGATATTCTACTGAACTTGAGAAGGGGTTAGGGTAGGTGTCGCTAAGTGTAGTTGTTGGAAACACCAACCCACTTAGGCCTATTGGCCCATTGTGATGCCACGTGGATCTATGATCCTCTTACTAATGGAACCAGTTTGAGCTTACGATGAAGCGTAGGAGACTGTTTGCGTCTATATTTTTTAGATCGCTTAAGTCATTGTAGAAGAAGGCTCCTAAGTAAAGTTTTCTTCACTGGGAGAGAGCTGGACATGTACAGAGAAGGTGAAGTATTGTCTCCTCTTCCTCCTCGTCCATGCAGCTTCTACAGAAATCATTTCTAAAGGCACCAAGCCGTCTTGCGTGCTTGCCTATGTAGCAGTGTCCAGTGATGACATCTATGATGAAGCTGAGATGCTTCCTATTTAGAAGGATCAGACTATTACAACGATTCGAATCCAGCTTTGGCCAGATCTGTTTAGTCGCTAGATATGTTGCTCTATCTAAGGTCTGTTCTTTTGTTGGCATCCAGCTTTAGTATTAATTTGCACGTAGCGATTGGTATATCTATGCTACCCTTTTCCTGTAGAATAGGTAGAGTGGTTCCAATTTTGGCGAGTCTGGAATGTCTCTGTGTCCCGGCACCCAGCAAAGGTGAAGATTGAACTGCTCTGCCATCTCCATAAGAGATGATCGGCATTCAAGGGCGGTTTTCGAATTTAGAGAAGACTGATTCCAGGGACTTGATAGCTGCCTGACTATCCGGAAAGATGCGGATATCCTTTGCAGATATCACGTTTTTCCTCAGCGAGGGCAGAGCTTCTTTATTCGCGAAAATTTCCGCCTGGAACACGCTACAGTGATTTGGAAAACGGAAAGACCGTTTTCGCTATCGGTTTTAGATCCATCCTCCCAGTAGGATCTAGAGAGGAAGCTTACGAGTACATGGAAGTCTTTGTCAAACCAACGTTCAGATATGGTGTAATCGATGTTCTCTGTGAGGATTCCTAATGAATTAAGAATGTTAACGTGGCCAAACGAATTATTTGTCCACTGTGTAGTCGCTTTAAGGCGAATAGCTGGCTACTTGCCTGCTGAAAATATCGAGGCGTGTCAAATGAAAGAGAATGTCTAATGCCGCATAGTTCTTTGGACTCTGATTAGTTTACTACAGTTGACTGCATTGTCTAAGGCCATCCACCAGACGGCAACCCCGTAAGTCAGTATCGGTCCTATGACCGAGATGTACATATAGCCAGTGGGTTATGCTGGGTTGAAGGCCCCATTTATTCCCAATGGCTTTTTTGCAAGAGAATAAAGCTACTGTAGCTTTATTGACTCTTTCTTGGATGTTTGGTTTCCTTGTGCCTGCCTTGCGGCGTACCTCTGGTGACACATCTTTTAGCAGAAGCCCCACCCAGTTTGGAGCTCATTACCCTGCTGTTTAGCATGAGACTGATCAACTCCCCAAGTGAGTCGTCTATCTGCAGAGCTGACAGCGCAGTCGTGATTGCGGATGTGTTGACGTTGTTAAAGTCACCCTCTATATCCAGGAAAGCAACCATAGTGTACGCTATATATTGCAGGGCCGTTTCCACCGACTTTCCTTTATAGTAGGTATGATGAGCCGTTGGCAGAAGTCTCGGATCAATTTTAGCTCGTATATGGATATCAATCAGTCGTTCTAGAGTTTTCAGAAGGAAAGATGATTGACTTATAGGTCTGTGGTCCTTTGGGACAACATGAGAGCATTTTCCGGCTTTGAGAATGAAAACTACCTAAAAAGGGGTTAAATATCGACAGAATGCGAGGACGTAACAAAACCTAGAAGTGATCTGAAGGCGAGCTGCCAATAGAGCAAACCCGATAGAGCCAGGATTAACAGAATAGGCCCCGAAATGCACTGAATACACAAAATTGTGAACTCAGCGAAAGAAACAGTAGAAAAGCAGGCCAAAGAGGTTATCAGATATCTACAGTGAGAACATGAGCTAGCCCTGGCGCAGAAAGACAACGGAAAGAGTACAAGGCTTATGGGGTGTCTTAAAATGCGAAGAAAACCCAGAAAATTATATATCAACTGCACCATCAGTGGAGAAACTGCTCAAAAAAATGCCAGAAAGACTCCACCAGTTTAATGAAGGAGACATCAGGCTTTTTAGCAAGCGTACAATTCATGTGCAATCCAAGCAATATGTGTTATAGCTCAAAAAGGCCCTCGACGTCGAGAATGCTTTCAATTCAGCCGATATGCAACCAGATATGCAAATCCCGCCTACTACAATTGAAGGTCATTCTGAAAGTACAGAACCAAAGCAGTACAAAATAACAGGATGAGCAGGACCCACACTAATCAATTTGAAGAGTGTTATGAAAATAGAGGTAAGGTAGTATTCGAGTCGATGGATGCCTATTGTCAATATTTCATTGACCTTACAACTGTGGGGACCGGAGACTCAACAACTGTTTGCCTATCTGAGGATACACTTATAACCCTAGTGACAATATTGTCTTTTGCAATGATTTTTTGGAGAATGAACGGAAAACAGTACAGAATCGGGAATTCTGATTCTCAATTCGAAATCTCTGATTAAAGACAGAGAGTCACTTTTCATCTTCATTTTGTCCACCTGCACCACCTCATTTTCGCCATTTTCAGTCTAGAAATCTCAAGGGATGAGACCTATCATGATCTTCACTGTCAATACAAATTGTTACCTAGACTTTCTTAGGTTGGAGGGATGGAAGGGATGGATCCAGACGCCCGAATCAAGATAGATCTGACAATAGTCGTGTACAGATAGTGTACTAAATTTTGTTTGAAACCCTATGTGCTACTACGGCTTTTCTAGATTAGCAACCATCATCCTTCTACCTTCAACATATTTTGGGATCTAGGACTAAGGTTATATCTAAAACTTCTCTTCATTCTGCTGTTAGTTGCTGCTTCGCCATCAGAGACATGAAATAGTGCTGGCATACAATAAAATTGAGCGCCTGGTTGTGCCAGTTAGACTTGAATAAGTCGTCAATGGCCAACAGTAGTTGATTTGATGTTAGGGCAGTAGAAAATCTAGAGGATGCGCGGCACCAAGTCGTCTTAACACTTCTGCAATGGTTAGCTCCACGACATGAATTTGATCAAAAAAATTTGGGTATGTTCCCTTAAAGTGTTGTAGAAGATATAGATACTAGTTTTAAAGGAAGATGGAGTCCTACCTTCAATGACTCATACAACGCCCTTACCCAACCAAGTATAATAGATAAGGACAGCTGCCTAAAGTAGCTTCTTGCCTGTGAAAACAATGTCAGCATGATGTGAATCAACATCAAGCTAACAATATCCAAATTAGAATGCAATCGATTCCACCAGCCATCAATTCGTATGCCCATTTTCCGAGTCCTTCTTAATTCCATAAAATACTCCCTTAAAGCCGTTTAATAAACTCGACACACTTCAATTTAATTGAATTCCAAAAAGTCCACCAAGTTAAACCGTTCCAGACACAAACTGTTTTAAGTACTCGTAACTTCCTACGCATATTTGACCCCCCATAAATTGTATACCTCAAGCCCGCTCCTGTATCCTGTAATAAAAGTCATTGAAGCTATTTTGATTATATTACAAACATCCACCACTCCCACGCATTTAAAACGCGTAAGGGATTTAGTCGTTCCATGCTCTGAATTTCTTGCCATTGAGTGGAGAAAAATCGATAAACTTCCGCCAGAAGGACACTTCTCCTTTGTTATACTAACACCACCCCCACAAAGCCCATACGATAGAATCAACTGAACCAAAACAAATATTTGTGGAATTATTGGGGAACACTAATAGCACACCCGCTATTTGTATGCATCCGAGCAAAGTCTCCACCGGATGCAGTCCGATGATGATCCCAAGATTGCAAGGGCTCGTACATATAAATAAACAGAGCTCGCCCTTTACACGCGCCTTAATGGCACAAACCATTTTATTTAACTAGGGATATCTATAGCACCAGTCGATAAGGGTAATGGCAGTAAATAACGGTAGAAACTAGGCCAATTTCGCCTGAGTTGTTGCAACAATTATTAATAGATTTTCAGAAGAACCGACACAAAAATGAAGCAAAAACATCTCCCATCTCCCATGGTGACACGAGGAGATAGCCTTTATGTCCTTGGTCTTTGTGCCGATGACAGGGACCTGCTTTCGACGTCTTTTTTTTTGTCTTTTGTTCCTTGTTTTTTCATTACATGTGAGATAGACTCACTTCTGTGATGTCTGTCAATTGTGACAGAGCAGAAGGACTTTATTTGTGTGAGGTGTCCTTTTTAGGGAAGCAAGCCAGAGATAAATGATCCGGCGATAAATCTTTTTCAGAAGAGGAACATTCATCTCGGCTAATTTGATTGCGATTTGTTTAACTGTACTTATTTTGGGCATCAGGAAATTAGTTTACAAGGATTTGTCGTAGGCAGTTTGACAGTTGTAAGGGTAAGGGATATTCATTTCCTATATGGACAAGCCCTTAAATCCGATTGAAAGAACAGGGTCGCTGCAGAAGAAACCAAAATTTTTGTGTTTAGTTCTTTTGATTTGGTTAAAGTTGGGGAGACTATTTTAGGGGCTGTTTTGTTTTCAGAGTTTGAACGAACGACATAAGTCTTCGGATTGAAAGTTGGGCAGCAATTAAATGGAGGAAGAAATAAAATCTAAGTTTGGGCTGCAGAATGGTATAAAACTTTACTGGATATGCAGTCATGGTGGCCTGTTCTAAATGAACCAGAAAACTAAACTGAAAATTTCTAGAATGCCCAAGAGGATAAGCACGAGCTGATGCGGCTTTAAAGTGTTTTACAATGAAATGCCGAACCAGATTAAGTCTTTAAAACTTGAAGAACATGGAGAGAATTTTCAAGCTTCACAGGTGCTCGCTGAACTACTCTATGTCTATCAACGTAGAAGTTCTTGTGAAACTGCACTTACATATAACATAAACTTGAACATGCTCGATGGTCAACTCTCTGCTGTTCGCTGACTACTCCCGAGGTTACCAAACTCAACCTACGCCACCTCTTCGATAAAACTCCGAAGTCTCCTGAGGGCCATAATCGGCAAAAAATCGCAAGTGTCATAAAATGAAAAGGTGGAAGACGCAGGTAGTGGACGAAACTAGAGTTTTGAAAGCCTGGTGTATAGGACCAACAATTTTTTTACAACTGTGCACTGTCTATCGGATAACATCAATCCGATTGTCTGCTCTAAAAGACGGCGGGCTACCATAGACAAAGTCCACAACTAATGCTAGTAATTCCATTTCAGTCAATCCTAGAAGCTATCATGTCTGACTTAACTAAGTCATAGTAAAGGTCATCTGCTTCTTCAACGAAACCAAGTCTACGGATGGCAAAATTCTGCCGTCACTACGCTGTAAGTTTTCTGGCCATACGAGGGTTGTCTGAACAATGATACAAGACATTTTTTCTCAAAATTTTTTTTTATTTTTCTACCTAGTCTCCTTGTAACTCTACGCACTTCTTCCAGCGATGCTCCCATCTCTCTAACCCGTCCAAATAGTACTTGGCGTTTTTCTCTGCAAAATAATTGTTCACGAAGGTGATTGCCTCATCATTTTACGAAAATCTCTGTCCTCCGAGCGCAGTTTTTAGATGAGGGAACAAAAAGAAATCGCTTGGGGCTAGATCTGGTGGATAAGGCGGATGGTCAAGCAGTTCAAACCGTAATTCATGGATTTTCGCCATGGCAACCGCTCAGATGTGAGACGGCGCGTTGTCTTGGTGAAACAGGATTTTCTTTTTCTGCAAATGTGGCCGTTTTTCCGCAATTTCTGCCCTCAGCTTGCCAAGAAATGATGCGTAGTATGCTCCTGTAATGGTTTTTCCTTTTTGAAGATAATCGATTAAGATAACTCCTTTACTATCCCAAAAACCAGTCGCCATCACTTTCCCAGCCGAAAAAACAGTTTTCGCTTTTTTTGGAGCCGGCTCGCCCTTTGCAGTCCACTCTTTTGACTGAATTTTTGTTCCGGGCGTATAATGGTGTATCCAAGTTTCATCTACAGTAATTAATCGGCGCCAAAACTCGGATTTATTGCGCCTAAACTGCGCCAACAGAGCGTTAGAAATGTTCATTCGAACACGTTTTTGGTCTAGCGTAAGCAAACGCGTCACCCAACGCGCGGACAGCTTTCTCATGCCTAAATCTTCTTTGGACATTTTCATAACCTCTACTATCTCCCTCACTTTAATTCGGCACTCGTCTAACAACATTTGGTGAACTTTAGCAATGTTATCGTCAGTGGTTGCAGTTTTTGGACGTCCCGAACGTTCATCATCTCCCAAGCTCTTACGGTCACGTTTAAATTCAGCTGCCCAAAATTTCACTGTGGTAAATGATGGTCCAGAGTCCCCATACACAGAGTCCAACTCATTTTTGATTTGCGTAGGCGTATTGCCTTTCAAAAACAAGAATTTAATAACAGCTCGAGACTCAGTTCTTTCCATTTTCACAAAAAACGCTCACATCGACTCGCTCAAACGACTGTCAACTAAAAACTTCGCGTCCAAAATGACTGAAACTTCGGTAAGTGACTGTCAAAAGATGCACAACTAGCATTCACTAGCTTTTATTGACGAGTGCCGCTATCTTTACGTTGTGGCCGGACAACTTTTGAGACAACCCTCGTATATTGGATTAGAAGTAGCAGACAAGAGAACGGAGCCCTAGGGCACCCCAGCATTTATTTTGTGAATATCTGACTTGAAACCGTCCAAGACAATTTGAATTGAACGTTCCGAAAGGTAATTTCTAATCCACTGATGAAGAGAGTCGTCGATCCCAAAAGCACGCATTTTCGACAAAAAAGTTTGATGCCAAACTTTGTCAAGTCTCTTAGAAATATCAAGTGCAACTATCTTGCTTTCGCCAGAATGATGTACGCTTTGGTTCCACTTTTCAGGGAGACATGGCATCAAATCACCAGTGGACCTGTTGCTACGAAAACTATGTTGCCGGTCATTAAGAAGTTTTCGTATTTCGAGATACATATTTAATTGGCTGACGGTTTATCAGCGTTTCCATGAGAAGAAAACTCGCCTTTTTTAGGGACGGGCTGCACAAATGCCGTTTTCCATCTGCTCGGAAAGAGCCCTAAAGAGTAGGATTGATGAAAAAGCTTACGCAGAATATTGCCCAAAATATGGCGTGTGCGCTCAGCACTAATCTTTGTGCTATCTGCTAGCTGGCGCACCTTCACTTTCCGGTCAGCCAACACCATTTCATGTATTTTTTTGGCATTGTCCTCTGTAACCGCATCGGAGGGCCTGCCGCTGCAGACTTGACCGGTAATGGAGTTGCGGCCACCACGAAACTCTCGAAACCAATATTTAACGGTGTAATCTGACGGAGCATTAGCCCCATAATATTTATCCAACTTTTCTTTTGTTTCCTTCGCCGTTTTGCCTCTCAAAAAATAATCTTTTATGAGAGAACGAAAATCGTTTTTGTCTATACTCAACATGATGCCAAACACGTCAACAACAGTCATCTGTCAAAACAAAACTAAAGACAGTATCGCACTGAAATGTGGCATGTCTGCCTAAATATGAATGGACTTCAAGGCACCATAACCTTTTTTGCAGTAGCAGCGCATTCTGGCGGTCAAGGATGTCACTTTTCACTCCATCTAGTATAAGGGAGCTTTTGGCTAGACATGAGAGTAATAGTAATATGTCACTCCGGCCCTTCGCAATCTATTTCGGCTACAAAGGACTCTGCTTAGCATCGCTTTCTATGCTCTAGATACACTCATAAATCTCATGGTTCGAAAAGCAATACAGAATGTAGCTCTAGTGTCTTCGTGAAAGACGACGATCCTTTATTGTCTTGCAAGATTTTATATTTAAGCAGCACATATAGAATTCCAAGCGACTTCTGTTCCATCTTTCGCCGATGATATCCCTGTCATAAACAACGACGTGACAATCCTTCAGGCAATCCTAATTACTTGGATTAAGCCACTAAAACATCCTCCATTACGAATCAATTCAATTCAATTTATTTGATTGGAATAGTATTAAATTAATCATCCAATTTTGTTGTTGAATTACTTTTTTACTAAATAAAAAAATTGGACCTTTACAATTCTTTCTGTTACGTGGAAAAGATGATATCAGCCAAGTGGCTGCCGCCAGTGTTGATACACATTTGTGCCCGTTTTATTGCATTTTCCATGACTTTCCGCAAGATTTCCAGTGATAACTATTCGCATTCCTGTCGACTATTCTCCTTAAGGGATGCGATTGTCTGAAGCTTGTTGGCATAAACCTGCGACTTAAAGTAGCCTCAAAGAAAGAAGTCTGGGATGGTTAAATCGAGTGATCTTGCCGGTCATGCCAAATCGCCAAAACGGGAGATTATGCGACCAGGAAACGCTTCCTTGCGGCTCGTGTGCGGTTGTATCGTTTTGTTGAAACCACATGTTCACCAAGCCCCAAGTAGTTTATCATGGCCCTGTATCGTTCGCCAGTAATAGTGACCGTATTGCCGATGGTATTCTCAAAAAAATACGGCTCAATGACTCCCCCTGGGTGAACGCCGCACCACACAGTGGCTTTGAGTAGATGTAATGGTTCTTTGTGCATCACACGCGGATTTTCAGTGCCCCAGAAACGAAGATTTTGCTTATTGACGTAACCGCTGGGTGGGAATGCGCCTCGTCGTTCATGATGATTTTCGACACAAAATCATCCTCTACGTTGTTGAGATTGAGGATGGCTTTCATTTCATTTCATTTCATTCAAATGATTTGTACATTAAGATATTATCTTTTTTAGTACATAGTATTTTAATTTCAGATGTATGATTTTATTACAAATTTAAAACTAATATATATATAAACATTATGGATGAATAGGAAGAAGGGGATAGGTTTAGTTTTATTGTGTGGAGAAATATAGGAGTATTGCACTTTTAAAATTGCAGGGATTTGATATTGATATTAGATGTGAGGGCAAGGAGTTCCATAGTCTTACAGTGTGAATGAAAAATAAGCGCGAAGAGTTAAGAAAATTTCAGCGGTAGGGTATAAGGTTCGTTGTTCTTGAAGAGCGAGTGAAATTAAGCCCGCTATACAAATAAGACGGACTTTGATTATTAATAATTTTGTGTAGGAATATACAGTTTCTAGCATTGATATACTGTTCCAAATTACAACCAAGTAAATATCTAGAGTATTCGGAGATATGCTCATATCTACGAATGCCATAAATGTAACGCACCGCATCATTAAAAGCTATTTGTAATTTACGCTGAGATAATGAGTCAAGACTACTATATACGACCTCAGCATATGTTATGAGAGGTAATATTAACGTTGTTACCAGCTTTCGTCGTGTTTCAATCGGAGTGAAATATGCGCTAAGCCACTACTTACGAAGGCATCCGTAGATACGACCAATGACCACGTTGATGTGATTGTGACTAGATAGATTTCGAGTTATAGTATAGCCAAGACTAGTGATTGATTCTACGACTTTGATTTTACTATTATTAAGATATACGAGGGGCGTTCAATATATTCTCGGTATCGATATGAAGGAAAATGCGAATTCAATTTAAATTGTTTTTATTTTTTAATATGATCTCCCCTAACATCAATGCATTTGTTACATCTTGAGAGAAGCTTTTTTAAACCCTCAAAATAATAAATTTCCTCTTTCTCTGCAAAATACCGACTTGAGTTCTTCATCATCCGAAAATCTTTTTCCACGAAGACATTTTTTCAAATCCGGAAACAGGAAATAATCACTAGGGGCAAGGTCTGGACTATAGTGTGGGTGTTAGATTTCTTCGAAACCACAATCTCGCGCAGCAGCCTTGGAAACTCGCGCCGTGTGAACAGGAGCGTTGTCATGAAGAAGCAACACACCCGCTGCGAGTTTACCCCGTCTTTTCTTTTTAATTTTCTCCCGCAAATTATGCAAAGTGGAAGCGTAGGATGTGGCGTTGATGGTTTCACCTTTTTTTTTTGTACTCAATGAGCAAGATTCCCTTTGAGTCCCAAAAAACTGTGGCCATGAGCTTTCGGGCAGACGGAGTGACTTTGAACTTCTTCGGGGGGTCTGTTCCTTTTTTATGCCACTGCATGGACTCTTGTTTGCTTTCAGGGTCATAGTGGTGGACCCATGTTTCGTCCCCAGTAACAATTCGATCCATAACACCGTCCGCGTTCTCACTACACATCTCCAAAAGCTCTCTACAGCATGCGATTCTCACTTTTTATCTGAGGCGCTATGAGCATTCGTGGCACCCACCTTGCACTGACCTTTGAAAGGTTAAGATGGTCATGAAGAATGGTGTGAATGGTACCAATTGAAAGCTTGGTGATCTCTGCCATCATTTTCACCTTTATTCGGGCATCCTCAAGAACAAGTTTTTCGACTTCTTTGATGCTTTCTCCCGTACAAGCAGTAGCCGGGGCGCCGGAGCGGGGGGTCGTCCTCAATGCTCTCTCTGCCTCTCTTGAACTCACTTGACCACTTTTGCACAGTTGATAATGAAGGTGCGGAACCCTGGTAAACAGCCACCATCTCTTCATGAATAGTTTTTTGACTTTTTCCTTGCTTAGTGAGAAATTTAATCACAGCGCGATGCTCAATTTTCACCATCATCGCCTCAGTTGCCATTATGATTCTGTTTAACTAGAGATAAAACGCGAATTAATAATCACATTTATATGAAATTTTACATGAATGCACTAAAATAATAGTGTTACTTGATAAATAAGTCAATTTATATATGCAACCACAGCTTCACCCCGATACCGAGAATATCTTGAACGCCCCTCGTAAGTCAGGTAGGAGATTAAAATTGAATTTTTTCTTGTATATTGGAATTACTTGAGATATTGCCGGATTTAGTAGTAACCCATTTGACTTGACACTGACCAAGGATATATGCGTTTTAAGTCATCGTTAATGAGAAAAGCGAGTTCAGGCAGAAGAGAATCGGTCCCAATATTGAGCCCTGTGGCACACCTTGTTTGATTTCCACTAGTGAAGAACTACGTTCACCCGAAACTACCCTTTGCGACCTACCGGAAAGAAAACTACTCAGCAATTTCACTGCCCTTTCACTAAACCCAAAATTGTTCTTTAGAACAATTTTATGATTTACTTTATCGAAGGCCTTTGAGAAATCCAGCAGACAGAGAAATGAAACATGACTCCTGTCAAAATCTTGTCTTATTTCTTCAAGTAAATTGACCATGGCTGTGGAACAGCTGTTGCACTCAACAATTTATTTGAGAGACAAGTGCTTCGTAATTTGTTTTGCTATTATTTTCTCGATAGCCTTGGACAAGCAGGGTAGAATGCTAATCGGTCTAAAATCGGCAAGAGATGCTGGATAGGTTTTCTTTGCGATGGGCAAAACTCTCGCAATTTTCCAGGACTCAGGAAACGTTGATGTTGTTATGCACCAGTTGATTACATGTGTGAGATGAGGTACAATTTGCGGTAAGATAAGTCTAATAAAGCGTACTGGTACGCCATCTTCACCTATGGAGTCAGATTTGATAGCTGTTACGGATTGGATAATTTCGTCTTCAGTGACTACTACAAAATCTTCCAGTTTTGGCAGCGAGCGCACTACTTCCTCAGTCTGACTAAAATCAAATTCATTTATACTGGAATCATCTCCCAGAAATGCATGATTTAGTTCACCGGGATCAAGAACACATTTAGAGTTGTTGCTACTACTAGATATACCAATTTTACGCAAATTACTCCAAAGTTTCTTTGCAGGGAGGGATATATTTAGTTTAGAGGCGAAATAGTTTTTCTTTGAGGTACGTACAGCTAAGGTGGGGTGATTACGTGCCGCTTTGTACGAAGACCAGTTATCGTTAGATGGTCTATGCTTCCACTTACTATATAATTTGTTTCTTCTCTTAATAGAGCAAACCACTTCAAACGTAAACCATGGGCATGCTCTGTTTTGTATTTTGACCGTTTTAGTTGGTACACATTGTGCTAAAATAGCTTGAAACAATTTTACTTTTTCGTTCGGATCAGCCATTAAGCGGCATTGCTCCCATGGGGCTGAAAAAGTAGCAATTTGAAGGGCATTTAAATCAATGGAATTGAAATCTTTAAACGTGAAGGAATCTGGGATAACTGTTTTAGACAAGTTCACATCATAGGTACAGAAAAGAAGATCATGGTCAGAAACATCAAACGATAGTTGGTCGAACAGTAGAACAAGCGACGGATTAGAAACAATAACTAAATCTAGAAGACTGGGTAAACAATTATCAGCAAAACGTGTAGGGTAAGTAGTATTTACTATTTCCATCCCGACTGAAGAGACTAAATCCTTTATTTGGAAAGCAAGTGAGTCATTCTTTATTAAATTGGTGTTGAAGTCACCGCAGATGATTATGTGCTGATAGAGTGCACAGTATTCAGAGATAATTGAAAAGAAGGGCACAGGGGAGCAGTGTCTATTGCTACTGTACGCACATGCTTTACAGTAATTCACACTCGACTGACGGTCAGGAGGCACTAAAATTCGCTATAAGGTCCGTCTGGTTCGCTGCGTGGTCCGTCATCTGGCTGATGTTTCTTCGTTCTCAGCAACATCGGCAGCCACAGCCGCGATATTCTCGGCCGAACGACCAGTCCGGTGGCGGTCACATCCTGCATGATCTCCTGTGGTTCCACTCTGTTTGAGTCAAGTGGTTAAGCGCCAGAATGTTTGCCCAGCTGGCGCGACATGATTAGGAAATCAGCGTCGAAATTTACGCTGCGCTAACAGCACTGACCGATTATTGGTGAAAAACATCGACACAATTATTCCACGTCTTGCGGAGTATAGCACTCTATTGCTTTTCTGTTTGTATACTGCAGCTGTTTAGTTCACAAATGTTAAATACGATTGACGTACGACGCCATTTGCAAAAATTATACCATCTTCCGATAGGGTTATTAATTTTGCGCCACCTTATATTACATAAATTACAATTAATTAAGAAAGGGCGAGTGGACGTACGAATCAGTCTTAACACCGAAGGCCTCCATTGCCCATCTTCTAAACCTCTAAATCCAACTCCTCACATCTGTTTAGAAAGAGATTATCCCGAAAAATTTAAACACATATGCTCTCTCGTAAACTATCAAGAACACTGATGTGACAATGTTGCATGTGGGGTGGCTTAAATAGTGCGAAAACCCCACAGTATTTGATGACAGAAAATATTTGCTACTGACGACAGTTGTTCTTAGTTCCCTAAGATACGTATCACAGTATTGGACGATGTTCTATTGTAGTACAAATTCGCACATTCGCCGAAGTCTTTAAAGGTGCGTGTTCATTTGAGAGTAAGTTAGGCTAGGTTAAACAGGGGTATGATAGGTATGCCATCACACAGACAGCAGACACCAAAACGAACCCATCGCGATCCCTGTGAAACCAGTTGAATTTATCTTCAAATGGCAAAAACAAAAACAAAAAACCTAGTGAAACACCCAATTTCCCTGCAAAAACCAAGAAGGTCTTTGAAGTTCGTCCCGTCTATTCCCTCTAGGTTTTCGAAAAAGTATTTCCCTAAAAATTTCCTGTGACTACGCGATATTGCCTCGCATTCACACAGTATGTGTGTTATATCCTCAACAGCTTGAAGATCATCGCAGAATTTGCAGATGCCGCCGTATCCCATCAGGATTCCTATTACTGTCCTAAGCGTATCCCTGTTTAATTTTATTAACTTCCTAGATCTTTTGCCGTTAAAAAGCTGCCAGAGAGCCTTGGATACCCTGTGTTCTTAAAGACTTGACCACCTTAGGTTGGTAGTCTTTGTGATTTTTTCCCGATAGTGCCCCTCACTATGCAGGGGGTGGTTTTATGTTGGCAACCTCAGTATTGTCGAATAGCCTTCCTGTTCTTGCAAACTCACCCGCTTGTTCATTTCCTTTAATACTGCAGTGTCCTGGCATCCAGCACAGTATTACCCGTTCTGAGTTCATAGTGCCTCGAGCACTGTGCGACAGCCTCTGACGTTGGTTGATTCCATTGCCTTGAGTGCGATTTGGCTATCGATGTAGATAGTGGTGTCTCAGTCGCCCTGATGACAACCAGAATCTCTGATTGGAAGACACTGTAGTCTTTTAAACACTCTTACTTCTGGGTCTTCTGAGAAGGTACCAGAACCTGTTCCTTCCTCTGTTTTTGAGCCATCTGTGAAAATTGCAATTTCATTTGGCCTGATTATTGCATTAATTTCGCCGGTCCTCCTTCTACGGATATATTATATCATACGAGGTCGACCAAGGTAAGAATTTCATCCGTTACAATTGGATTCCCTGGCAGTAACTCCACCAGGACCGTGCCATGTCCAAAACTACTGCTCTTGAAGCAACCCAGATTAGTGTGTCGTATCGCACTGTTGCCACCAAGTTTTTTTGATCTGTAAATCAAGCGGTGTTAGATGCAAAAAGGTATCCAATGCTGCTATAAGGACGGTACGGAGCGCACTTGTAATGGCTATGGAAGCCGTTCTTTGAACTGCCGCTAATTTTCGGTAAACCGTTTTCTTGTTTATTGCTTTCCACCATACTACTGCGCCGTATGTAAATATGGGTTTTACCACCCCATTTTAGAGTAAAAGTCCTGCGAGTAGCTTTGAACAAGTGGTCACAGTCCTGCGAGCAGCTTGTGGAGAATTGACTTACTACTCTCAAGATTCCAACTTTTGGCATGTTTTCATCGCCTGGAATGATTTTAACATCATACTTCGGACACTGCTCATATTTCTTGTCAAGCAGCTTGTAGAAACATTCTTTGGTGGCGTCGCCCTTGTCTTCCGTAGGGGCATGGGCACATAGGCTTATGTTAGCGAATTTAATATTGATGTGGATTATTATAGGACGCTCGCTCACGTGTCGGAAGCTCAAGACTTCTTGCCTGCATCCAAATATACGCTGATTCTATTCCCTATTTCAACCACCATATCACAGTTTTTCATTCACCTTATGTTCGCCCCTTCCATGGCACTTCCTGGATGGCGGCAATATCTGCGTGATAGCAGTCAAGGGCCTCTGCTAATTGTTCGGCTGCACGTGACCTGTTAAGAGTCCGAAGATTACATGTGCAAATGAGTCCGTTTTTATCCAAGGCCATTAGTTGGTTCATCATGTATTTCAATCTCTTCGGTATAGGATTGATAGTCCTACGGCGACGTAGGCCAGTATAATGCTACTAAGCGGGCATGCTTTCGCCGTTTTAGCCTGCATGATTAAGGGTATACTCATGAAGTTACCGGGGACAACCTCTGGGAGGTAAACCCAGTGCGTGAACGAATTCGGAGAAATCCCCCAATGAAACAGAAGATCATCTCCAGGGAATTGGATATATCAACCAGATCCATGTCTAGGCTGATTCGGGATGATCTGCATATGAAAGTCTATCGTCTAAAAATTAGTCCGGACAGATGCAAGCGATTTTTGCAGTGACACGCGGACAATGTCCATGAAAACATTCTATTTACGGATGAGAAAATTTTTACCGTGGAAGAAGTTTTCAACAAACAAAATGACAGAATTTATGCCACTTCATCTAAGGAAGCCAAAAAAGTTGTCCCAAGGGTTTAATGTGGACATCATCCACAGTGGTTTGGCGGGGGGCCTCTGACCATGGTGTCACATCTCTACATTTCTGTGAAAAGGGCGTAAAAACTGGTGCAAAGGTTTACCAAGAAGATATGCTAGAGGGTGCTATGAAGGGTTTGACCAATACCCTTTTCAATGGATACAGATGGATCTTAAACAGGACTCTGCTCCAGCGCACAAAGCATAAAAACACGCAGGAGTGGCTTAGAGTCAATATTCGTGGCTTTATAGCAGCAGAAGATTGGCCGTCGGGGAGACCAGATCTGAATCCACTGGTTTATCGTTTGTGGCCAGAATTGGAGACCCTGGCCTGCAAGACTCCCCACAGAAATTTGGAAAGCCTTAAAACAGCATTAACCAGAGCAGCGTCCACGATCTCCATGGAAACCGTACGTGCCGCTATAGCCCAATGGCCACACCGTTTGGAAGCTTGTGTTAAAGCAAAAGGCAGTCATTTCGTGTGAATACAATTTTGTTGAATAATCAATATTGTGGTCTAATAAATGAAACAATTTTGAATACAATATGAACTTATGACAGGACTAGGTATATGCTACCGATTTCATAAGATGAACTGTTCCTGTGAATATCTTCCTTTTGTGTAACTTTTGTCAGAATCCTGAAAGTCTGCCGACTTTCTGCCGAGGTTTGAGGTACCAAAAGCTATCTTCTTAAAATTTAAGGAGTTCATAGCGTAATATTTCCCTGAATAAATAAAGGAGGGTGGAAAAGCTGAAGATAATGCCAAGGAGGCAGTCGGTCCTGGAACCAGCCAGGCTCCGGAAATTCCGGGCCACTGGTCGTAACCTGAAAGCCGCTCAGGAGAATCACTGTCGTCAAACCATACAACCAGTACAGACGGAGCACACCAATAATGGACCTGAGTTTGGGAGAGTGAAGCACAGCTACTACATATGTGGAAGGAGTTGGGTTCGTTTTAAATAATTCCGAGGAAGGGTTCATCATCAATCCGCCACAGCAGCCCCATCGAGGCTGTTAGTTGGTTTACGTCAGTATTGTCGAGACATTTCGAAATATCGTGAATTGAAGGAAGAGTTCGATTCACTGGTGCTCAGAAGTCATACTTCAATCATCGAATCGAATCCTTTTGCTTTACACAAATATGGTTACGCAGAAGCTGGATAAAAATTGGAGCCAAAAAAAGGGAACGAATCAGCTTACTATTGTACATCCGCCTACCAGCAACCAATTCAATCGATTCACTTAAATCAAGAGCAAACAAAGAAAAGAAACTTATGCACGATACCTAAGATGGAGCTTGAGGAAATGGTGTTCTTTACAGAACTCAGCTTAGGTCCAAGCTTCACTCTTCTAATCGCAGTATAACTGCGTTTACAGACAGTGAGGTTGCTCTCGCCTGGGTAAGAAATAATAAAAAGATTGACAATAAAGTTGTGAATAGGTACATCAAATCTGCTGAAAATCCTGTAGATTCAGCTTCACGCGCACTTAGCCAACTGCAAACTCTGGTTCACAGGCCCAACTTTGTTAATAAACGATCATTTGACGCTCACCCCATACAAGGACACTGAGTTCACTATTAACCATGCTACCAGAACTAGAGGAGGACAACTGCATCGAAAGGTTCTCCTGCTTCAAACATTTGCTGCGAGAAATCAATCCCATGGGCTAGAAAAACGGAAGCACGTTAAACTGGCCCTCTTAACAGCTGAAGAAATATTGGGTCTATAACTTCGTGCGGTTTGCTAAGAGATGGCGTAACTTGTATTATTCCATTGGAACATGCGTTGGAAAGCTACTGTCATTGTACGTCATTTCAGTATATGTCATTCATTTGAAGCGTAAACAACAATAATTTTTTTTCACTGAAATATGTCGAACTTTGTGCCTGAAAAAGTGTTTTTGCGGAGAGTTCTTCTTCATTACTTTAATATGAAGAAAACTGCTGCCGAAAGTCATCGTATTTTGGTGGTAGTTTATGGTGAACATGCGCTAGCTGAGCGAACGTGCCAAAAGTGGTTTGCACGATTTAAAAGTGGTGATTTTGGCTTGGAAGACGATGAACGTCCTGGGCAACCAAAAAATTTTGAAGATGAAGAACGAGAAGCATTACTCTATGAAGATTGTTGCCAAACACAAGAAGAGCTCGCAGAATCTTTGGGTGTCACTCAAGCAGCCATTTCAAAACGTTTAAAAGCAGCTGGATATATTCAAAAGCAAGGGAATTGGGTTCCACATGAACTCAAGCCGAGAGACGTCGAAAGGCGGTTTTGCATGTCCGAAATGCTGCTGGAACGTCATAAAAGGAAGTCATTTTTGCATCGGATTGTTACTGGTGATGAAAAATGGACCCATTACGACGACAACCCCAAGTGCAAAAAATCATATGTGAAACCCGGCCAACCAGCCAACTAGCCAAATCAACGGCAAAGCCGAATATCCATGGCGCGAAGGTAATGCTCTGTATTTAGTGGGATCAGATGGGTGTGCTGTATTATGAGCTGCTAAAACCGGGTGAAACCATCAATGGACAACGCTACCGAACACAATTAATCCGTTTGAAGAGAGCAGTGGCCGAAAAACGCCCGGAATATGCGACCAGACACGAGGCAATAATTTTCCATCATGACAACGCTCGGCCCCACGTTGCTACTCCGGTTAAGAACTATTTGGAAAACAGTGGATGGGAAGTCTTACCCCACCCGCCTTATAGCCCAGACCTTGCCCCTTCTGACTACCATTTGTTAGGGTCGATGCCGAACGCCCTCACTGAAATACGGTTCACATCAGAGCAGAATATCAAAAATTGGCTTGATTCATTCTTGGCTGTCAAGCCGGCGCAGTTCTTTTGGGATGGGATCCACAAATTGCCAGAAAGATGGGAAAAAGTCAGAGCTTCAGATGGGCAATACTTTGAATAATACTATTGTATATGTTTTTATTAAATAAACGTTCAAATTTAAAAAAAAAAAACCGCACGAGTTAAGTTATATACCCAATATCTAGTGCAAAGACTGTTAGTTCAGACAAGGAGACATTCTTTGAGCTACTTCCTTACCACAGGTAAGGCGTTATTTATTAGAGCTCCCTAACAAAGTGTTATTTCTTTTTACAAGACCATTATTACCCACCAATCCAGCAGAGCATCCACTACGACGACACGGCGTAATGATGGACTTCTACATGCCCGTTTTTATTCATGCTTGGTTTTCGTCAACTAAGTTCCATTTGGCAAACGCCATCAACCATGCTATGCGTTTTAAATATCATTTAGTATTTAGTTCATCTAGCAACAATCTCATTCAAACTATTAGTCACAGCAACTAGTCAGAAATCTAAAATTACTCAGTTCCGCACTTTAATTGCGTTATGTTCGCCCAATTTGAGATGAAAAATGGTGGCGACAGACGACCACGACCAAAGTGAATCCGTCAACTACAAGAATTTTCTGTTTTCTAAGAAGCAGTCATGTGAAACTTTTTCGAAATTAGTCAGTTAGAGAAGTGGCGGATGGGCTTGGTAGTTTTCCCTCCAAAAATGAGTAATCTTTCGACGGCAGCTATTGTTAAACTGATCCAGCCTTTCCCTGTTATAACTTTGCAATACACTGCCACAAATTCAAATACGTCTCCAAAAATACACATGTCTCATTTTCTAAATGAATTTCCATTTTTACCCTCCTCTATTTGCTTAAATTTAGAATGCTCGTCGTCCCCCTTCTGCAAATATCCGTACGAATGTAAAATATCAAATGTCAGACCCCATCCAAAATTTTTTGCTTGTTTCGAAAATAACTTGAACGTCGACTTTGTCCATAAAATAATAAAATAAAAGAGTTATCACTCCATTGCCTTAATTTTGAGCTTCAACAACCCTCAACTTTCGATTCGAAAATGAAAAAGAAAAAAACATCGTCACAACATTGTCTGCATTCCTTCAAGCGAAAATAAAAATCGCTGCGCGAAAGTATCTTAATCTCATTTGGAGTTGGAATAAAATTGAAGGGATGGAACGCAGCAATCTCTTTATAAAAAAGTGTCCTACCTCCCACGGAATGTCCTTTGCCACGAAAGTAATGATATCTCAGGACATTTGGCAACAGTAGTTTGGGGATGAAATTTTTTGAATTATAAAAAATTCATTAGATTTGAGTGGCTGACACAAGGAGTTGGAGATTGTAAAAAAAAAAAGGAATATTAAGTGTAAATTGTTTAGGGGAACATTAACTAATAGCCTTAAGGTTGGGCTCTGATTTCATATTTTTGATGGACAGGAAATCCGTGGAGCGGTTGAGTAGAGAGGTCATTAACATTATGTAAAGCTAAATTTGCCAAAAAAAAATAACGTTGTCACTGAAATCTAAATTAACCCTAAATGTAATTGTCAAGCTGTTACTTTTGGCCCCTAGGGAACCCAAACAATTAGCAGAAGTTCTAGACTGAAACAGATCTGGCCACAATCCAAAAAGGGCGATAGTAGTACGACAGGCGGTATCAATCATTTCACCGCGACAATTGTTTGCAAGTTTAAATCGGCGTATTCTGTGTGTGAACTCAGAATCACAGCAAAATTCTCCTGCTCCATAATCTACTCGTATAGGGTGACAACAACGATGTGGGATATAAAATTGATTCTGACTTTATTTTGAAGCTACGTTCATGCCATTATATATGGAATAACACATCATTCAAATGGCAGCCTCAGCTTCGCTGGCAGTGCTTCAAGCAGTCGGTCCAATTTTTGATGACTCGGTCCAATATATACGGCGTTATTCTGGCAACAGCGTGCCGAATGTTGGCCTCGAGCTCGTCCAAACTGGTTGGCTTGTTAGCATAGAGTAAGGACTTGTTGTAGCCCCAGAGAAAATAATCGAGTGGTGTCAAATCGCATGATCGCGGCGGCAAAATGATGTACGCCCGCCGTGAGATGACTCAGTCGCCAAATTTCTTCTTCACAACTTCGAGCGTTGCGTCGCTTGTATAGCAAGTAGTGCCGTCTTATTGGAACCATAGCTTGCAGAAAGACTGTTAACATCGCTCTATACCTGATACGGTAATGGTGTCTCCTTCCTCATTTCGAAAGATGATGTCATAAATCGCACCAAACAGCCAATCTTTGTGGATGCATTGATGCTTAGCCGAACACTTGTGGATTGCGTTCGCTCCAATAATGGCAATTTTGCTTGTTGACATAGCCATGGGCTTCGACCGAGAAAATGATTTTTTGGCCAAAATCCGGATCTTCGGCCAACATTTCCAACGTCCAATTAGCAAACTAATGGCATTGCCTATGGTAGTCCGGCTTTAATTCTTTCGTCTGCACAATCTTATACGTATGTAGGCCCAAATCCAATCGCAAAATAAGTTCAGTTGACTCTCTGGCGATGCCCAATCCAGCTGATCGGCGCCGAATCGACATATATGGGTCTTCTTCGATACTGGCCGCTATGGCGGCTATGTTTTCTTCATTTCGCACCAATCTCTGTCTGGTTGGTGGCTTAAGATCCAAAAGAGTGCATTCACGCTCAAATTCTTCCACGGTGCGACGAAATACCTACACACTGAAGCCATGACGACGACCGACCTCACGACAAAATTTACGTTTCGTATTTACAACTGAGCCGGAATTTCGATAATATTTTTTAATATTTAATTTCCGCACGTTCAGCATGAAATGGCAAACCTTACTGAATATTTTGACAGCTGGATGTCATTGTTAACTTTGATTGGAATTGGAAAAACTATCATTGCTATCTGGTCACCCTTTATGAACATTAGCTGGAGTGTTAAGTCATGTGAGCCTTACCTAACTGAGCCGAAAAATTAGAAATTTCTAGGCACTGAGCTGGGTACTATAGTTGAGGAAAATTGTTCACAAATGTATTGTCAGCACTTCCTGTATATTACTAACAATCGTGTGAAATTCCAATACGACCAAAAACTGAGGCAAAAAATACTGCAATGTCCCAAAGGCAGTAACAATTTTTGGTCGTTCGTTAAAAACATTAGAAATTCTGCCTCATCCTCCATCCCAAAGCACATTTACAATGACATTCCAGCTGTCAGCTCTTTGGACAAGGCCAATCTGTTTGCTGTACACTTTGCGGTCAACTCAACACTCCCGGATTGTGCTCTATCTCCGCCTACATTTGAGTGCGTCGAATCTTCAATGGGACGAATCCACTCTCGCACTCGTGTAGTAGCAAGAGTACTTAAAGATCTCAACATACATAAATCCGCTGGTCCAGATGGCATATCTCCCCTTCTTCTGAAGAGGTGTTCTTCTACGCTGGCAAAACCACTGCGTAAGCTTTTTCTTCAATCCTACTCTTTAGGACTCTCTCCGAGCAGATGGGAACAGCATTTGTCCAGCCCGTCCCTAAAAAAGGCGAATCTTCTTATCTCTCCTCCTACAGACCCATTGCAAGTTCTTTCCTTCTCGCCAAGGTCATGGAAACGCTGATAAACCGTCAGCTCATGAAATATCTCGAAACACGAAAACTTCTTACTGACCTGCAGTACGGTTTTCGTAGCAACAGGTCCTCTGGTGATTTGATGGCATGTCTCACTGAAAAGGGGAATCAAAGTGGAACCAAATCTGGCGAAAGCAAGATAGTTGCTCTTGATATTTCTAACGCATTTGACAGAGTTTGGCATCAGACTCTTTTGTCGAAAATGCGTGCTTTTGGGATCGATGACTCTCTTCTTCAATGGATTGCAAATTACCTTTCGGAACGTTCAAGTTGTCTTGGAGGGTTTCAAGTCTGATATTCAGAAAATAAATACTGGTATGCCCCAGGGCTCCGTTCTGTCTCCGACACTCTTTTAAATTTTCATTAATGATTTCTTGTCTGCTACTTCTAATCCGATATATTCCTTTGCTGATGACAGTGCTCTCTGTTTTCATATTCGTTCCCGGACTCCCGCCCCTGCTCTTCGGCTGTAGAACGGGAACGGCAGCGTATATTAAGCTTATTTAATTCCAATAAAACCACCAACAGAGTGAGATTTAATGCTTCCAAAACTCAATGCTGTCTGCTGTCATTAAAGCTAAATTTAAACACCCAGCCGTTGTCCGTTAATGGCACTTGCATTTTCGGCATGTGTATCAGTGACAACTTACGTTGGAATGACCACATATTCGATGTCGCCAAAAATACTGCGAAATGTCTAGGTTTCCTCAAGCGATGTAAGAAATATTTTACCCCCTCTGATCTGGCTTTAATATATGCATAAGGCATTTATCCGCCGTACAACTCGCTTATGGAATGCCCTGCCGACCTCTGTGTTTTCTGGTCGTTATAACTTACAAACATTTAAAAACAATGTACATCGGTACCTGTCTTTTTCTTCCTCCCTAAATTTCCTACGCCCGCGCTATGTACGAACATTTTAAGGGTACAAAAACCCCTTAAGCGCGCGGTTATTATAATAAAAACTTAACGGGCTCCTGACCCGTGGAGAGTCTCTGCCTGAGACACTTCAGCCTTCCATCCTCTACGATCCCGGACACGCTGTTTCCAGTTATCCAAACCAAGCGCTCTGGCATCCGCGATAGCTTGGTCTTTGAAACGTAGGGTTGGTCTTCCTTGTCGTCTCGAACCTGAGGGCCGAGCCAATGTAGTCGACGTATTTTGGCTTTTTGGACTACATCCACATCTTGGTATAGCTCATAGAGTTCGCGGTTGTATCTTCTCCTCCATTCGCCCTCCTCGCACACAGGATCAAAAATCCGTCGAAGAATTTTTCTTTCGAAGGAGCCCAGAACTAGCTCTCCCTTCCTGCTTATCGTCCGTTTTGTAAAGCGTGCATTTCGTCCTTCGAGTAAGGTGTTTTGAATCCAATTGCTTTGCCAAACCGAAGTAGCATCGGTTTCCTATGGTAATTCTTTGTCGGATCTGCACTAGGGTGTCATTCGTACAGTTCATGTTTACTCCGAGATAGATGAATTCCTTAACTACCTCGAAATTGTTGTTATCAATAGTGATGTTTTGTCCTAGGCGGTGGACAGATGATTCTTTGTTTGTTGATAGCATTTACTTGGTCTTGTCCTCGTTTACTTCCAGGCCAATGAATTTCGCCTGTTCTTCAATCGCCGTGAAATCCTCTATCACGGAACGCTGCGAGCGCCCGATGATATCAATTTGGTTATCAAAGATAGTCTAAAAGAGATTCCCCTCTTACGTTCATATCTTTCCAGCAATGTAATTCACCAGTTTTTTGTAGCTGCCATCGGTTTCGGCGGCCTCAGATGTGTTCTGCTGGAACAGGCTCATTTCCATCAAAGGGCATTTATATTAAGCTAAAGCTCAATGGACTTATTTTGTACGTTCCAACCTCAAGCATGCGAAGATTAGATTCCGCCAGGATACGTACACAGACTTTATGTTGCCTCACAATTATCTTAGATAGATAGATAGATATTTATTGTGGCACAAATTTACAGTCTTTTAGATACAATTATCACTTTATAGAGATTTGGTTTAAAGTACCTTACACTAAAATATATACGAGGGCGGGTCAATAAGTCCGCCTTTTGGATTAAAACAGATTTTTTGATAAAAAAATAATTTTATTTTTCAACGTAGTCTCCCTTGAGCTCTATACACTTTGTCCAACGCTTCTCCAATTTTTTTATCCCTTCCAAAAAAAATGATTTGTCGAGGTCCTCAAAATAGGCCTTTGTTTGCGAGATGACTTCATCATTGGAGTCAAATCTTTTTCCACCAAGCCATTTCTTCAGGTTTGGGAACAAGAAGTAGTCGCTCGGAGCCAAATCTGGAGAATAGGGTGGATGAGGGAGCAATTCATAGCCCAATTCATGGATTTTTGCCATGGCAACTGCACATGTGTGCACCCTTGCATTGTCTTGGTGGAAAAGAACTTTTTTCTTGGCCAAATGAGGTCGTTTTTTTTTCAAATCGTCATTGAATCGGTCCAATAAGTTGCCATAATATTCCCCATTGATTGTTCTTCCCTTTTGAAGGTAGTCAATGTGGATTATCCCGCGTGCATCCCAAAAAAACAGTCGCCATAACTTTATTGGCTGACAAACCCACCTTGGCCTTCTTTGGCGCCGATTCACCCTTAGAAACCCACTGTTTTGACTGTTGTTTGTTCTCTGGTGTGTTGTGATGGATCCATGTTTCGTCCACGGTTACAAAACGACGCAAAAACTCCTCCATATTGCGATTGAACAACGCCAAACCTTCCTGTGAAGTTGTTACACGATTGCGTTTGTGGTCGACTGTGAGCACACGCGGCACCCATCTTGCGGAAAGCTTTCTCATGCCCAAGTGATCATTCAAAATTGAAACCACTGAGCCATGCGAGATCCCTACGGCTTCCGCAATCTCTCGCACTTTCAATCTTCGGTCGGCCAACACCATATCGTGAATTTTTTCGATTGTTTCGGGTGTAGAGACCTCAACTGGGCGTCCAGGACGTTCGGCATCTTCAGTGCTTGTACGGCCACAACGAAATTCAGTAAACCACTTTTTTACCATTGAAATCGATGGTGCAGAGTCCCCATAGTATTTATCAAGCTTAGCCTTGGTCTCGGTAATGGTTTTTTTTTCGCAAGAAATAATGCTTAATAAGCACACGAAATTCACTTTTTTCCATTTTCTCCTCAAATTAGTGAGTAGTCTGATAAAAATAGCTGTCAAACACAAACTAACTGACGCAGCAAGTTTAAATTTTGACAGGAGTCAACTGACAAATGCCTGTTGACAGGAGCAGTGTTGCTGTTTCAGTAAAGAGGTCAGAAATTCAAAAATGCACAGAATTATTGACCCGCCCTCGTATATATAATTTTTTAAAAGTAATATCACAGATTTTATTGAAACTTTGAAGGAAAAGCCACTAAAAACCTTCATTAAAGATAGCATTATGTCTCAGTGAGGAAAAGAGAAGTGGTTACAACACTTGATTTTAAGCAATTTTAACATTGAGTGACAATATAAGTAAATTACAAAATGAATAAATAAATTAATAGATAAACGTAGAAATAGATTAGTAACAACAAAAAATAAATAACAACAAAGGAACAACTAAAAAAAATGAATAAATAAATAAATAAATAAATAGATAAATAAATAAATTTAGAAATATATTAATAAACAAATAATTCAATAAATAAATAAATAAGAAAACAAACAAATAAATAAATAAATAATTAACAAGTGAATAAATAAATAAATTCAAAATAATTAAGTCATACTCTCATCAGGCTAAGCTGGAAATCAAGTCATTATCGGACGATAAGCAAGAGATATTATATTGGCGATAAAGTTTTTCGATTCTATTTGTAACAATTTCTACATTAGCCATTATATATAATTCCTTTGTTGAAAAAAATGAGGGAAGATTAAGCATCATTTTGAGCAGTTTGTTTTGTGCTATTTGGAGTTTGCGCAGATGACTTATTGCACACATGCCCCAAACAGGAGAGCCGTAGAATATAATTGCTTGGAAAATAGCTTTAAAAATTAATAATTTATTGGCATCATTCAATTTTGAATTGAATTGGATCCTTATGGTAACATTAATTTTCTTAATGACTTCTTGAATGTGAGGCTTGAATGTTAACCGTTTATCTAAGTGAATGCCAAGATACTTTACATTCGACTTCCACTCGACTTGTACACCGTTGATTTGAAGACTGTTACTTGGAAGTAAACAAGCTTTCCTTTTACGTGTGTAAAAAATAGCTTGAGTCTTTGTAGGATTAATTGTAATTTTCCATTTACTACAATACGCTTCGACAGCATTTAAGCCTGATTGCAGATTAGTTTCAACATTGAAACCGATTGCATCTGATGAATAAATACACGTATCGTCAGCAAATAAGGCAATATCACAGTTGTTTAAGTTGAGGAAATCCGACGTATATATATTGAAGAGCACTGGTCCAAGAACAGATCCCTGAGGAACTCCAGCATGCATCAGTTCATTGTTTGAGAGGCTCCCATTAATGGATACCTTGAAACTTCGGGAGGATAGAAATGACTGGATGATTTTAATTAAATGTAAAGGAAAGTTAAAATTCACTAGCTTATGAATCAAACCATCATGCCAAACAGTATCGAACACTTTTTCTATGTCCAAGATAACCATGCCAGTACTTTTACCCTTTGACAGATTTTTTTTAACATGATTTGTGATCCGATGCACTTGATGAGTAGTGCTGTGAAAAGCTCTAAATCCGAATTGCTCTGGGAGCAAAATTGCACTGTTAGCAACGAAAATTAGAACTCTGTTCTTTATAATTTTTTCCAAGCACTTACTAAGTGAACTTAGCAAACTAATTGGCCTGTAACTACAAGGTAAGTTAGGTGCTTTCCCAGGTTTTAAAATTGGAATTACCTTAGCAGTTTTCCAGTCATTGGGGAAGTATCCCAATCTAAGACAGTTGTTAAAGAGATCCGTCAATTTGTTAAGAGCAAAATCTGGGAGATTTTTAAGACAGAGGTTTCTTATTCCATCAAAACCGGAGGCTTTCCTCGTTTTTAAATTACTTATAATATCTTTTAATTCCTTAAGGGGTATTAGAGTAATATCATTAAAAGAGGAATTTGAATTCACAAAGTGAATTGACTGACTGGTCAACGGAAGATTGATTGTGCGTTGTCGGCGAAGCCCTACTAGCTATCGAATGATTTTTAAAAAAGTTAACTGCAAGCGATTTTGCTTTTTCGGGGCAAGAAAACATTACAGAGCTACGAGTACCAACCTTTAGTGAAGGAATATAGGTATTTTTTTTTTCTTTATTATTTTAATGACATTCCAGAATGGTTGGCTTCCCTTATCTAAACCTTGTAGTCTTTTGTTCCACGATTGGTTTCTAAAGTTGGCTATAGCATATTTAACTAAAGCATTCATTTGTTTATATTGTCCGAGATAGAAGTCATTTCTTGTACGTCTCCATCTGGATCTGCAAGTGTTTCTTAGTGCTATCATTTCAAGAATGTAATGCGGAAGAACATTGGAAGCATGTGTTACGACCGTTCTTTTTGGCACTGACTGTTCAACGCTTTCCAAAATGGCATGAGTAAAAGAATTGACATTCTTATCGATGTGAGCTGGGCTGTTATTTTCAACCAGAGAATTTTCTAGTTTTACCTTAGTCAGGCTCCTAAATAAGTTCCAGTTTGCATTTCCAAAGTCATAGACTTGGTTTGTGCATTGCACTGGAGAAGCTACGACTCTACTACGAAGAAATTCCGTGACTTTTTGAATTTCTGACCTCTTTACTGAAACAGCAACACTGCTCCTGTCAACAGGCATTTGTCAGTTGACTCCTGTCAAAATTTAAACTTGCTGCGTCAGTTAGTTTGTGTTTGACAGCTATTTTTATCAGACTACTCACTAATTTGAGGAGAAAATGGAAAAAAGTGAATTTCGTGTGCTTATTAAGCATTATTTCTTGCGAAAAAAAACCATTACCGAGACCAAGGCTAAGCTTGATAAATACTATGGGGACTCTGCACCATCGATTTCAATGGTAAAAAAGTGGTTTACTGAATTTCGTTGTGGCCGTACAAGCACTGAAGATGCCGAACGTCCTGGACGCCCAGTTGAGGTCTCTACACCCGAAACAATCGAAAAAATTCACGATATGGTGTTGGCCGACCGAAGATTGAAAGTGCGAGAGATTGTGGAAGCCGTAGGGATCTCGCATGGCTCAGTGGTTTCAATTTTGAATGATCACTTGGGCATGAGAAAGCTTTCCGCAAGATGGGTGCCGCGTGTGCTCACAGTCGACCACAAACGCAATCGTGTAACAACTTCACAGGAAGGTTTGGCGTTGTTTAATCGCAATATGGAGGAGTTTTTGCGCCGTTTTGTAACCGTGGACGAAACATGGATCCATCACAACACACCAGAGAACAAACAACAGTCAAAACAGTGGGTTTCTAAGGGTGAATCGGCGCCAAAGAAGGCCAAGGTGGGTTTGTCAGCCAATAAAGTTATGGCGACTGTTTTTTTGGGATGCACGCGGGATAATCCACATTGACTACCTTCAAAAGGGAAGAACAATCAATGGGGAATATTATGGCAACTTATTGGACCGATTCAATGACGATTTGAAAAAAAAAACGACCTCATTTGGCCAAGAAAAAAGTTCTTTTCCACCAAGACAATGCAAGGGTGCACACATGTGCAGTTGCCATGGCAAAAATCCATGAATTGGGCTATGAATTGCTCCCTCATCCACCCTATTCTCCAGATTTGGCTCCGAGCGACTACTTCTTGTTCCCAAACCTGAAGAAATGGCTTGGTGGAAAAAGATTTGACTCCAATGATGAAGTCATCTCGCAAACAAAGGCCTATTTTGAGGACCTCGACAAATCATTTTTTTTGGAAGGGATAAAATAATTGGAGAAGCGTTGGACAAAGTGTGTAGAGCGCAAGGGAGACTACGTTGAAAAATAAAATTATTTTTTTATCAAAAAATCTGTTTTAATCCAAAAGTCACGGACTTATTGACCTCTACACTAAACTTAACAGGTAAATGATCGGAACTTGGTTCATTAAGGGTTATAGGCGGAGTAAAGAGGTCAGGCATGTTTGTTAGAAATAGATCTAATGTGGATGGGTTTCTATTTCTGCTAGACGGAATATAAGAAGGATTAGGTGGAAAAAGAATTTCAAAAGGATGTCTTAAATTTAAGTCAGCTAGAATGTTATCCCAAGCATTTGCTCTAAGGCAACCCCAATTCCTATGCCTGCAGTTAAAGTCACCATCTATTAGGAACAAATCGGTAGTATTAATTAACCGTAGAAGGTCATTGCGGAGATCGACTCTTTTTTGAAGCGCATTCATCAGCTTTGTGGCACTCGGAGCAAATAGCGCAATGAGTCTTGATGTGGCAGTTTTTCTTACCGTGGAGAGTTTTTTGCAAAACACACACCGAGGGGATTTTTGCTTTTTTATCCAAGGCGGATGGAGACAAAACTTCATCACAGTCTGTGTCTTCGTTGTCCGAATCCGGTAGACACTGCAACGTCGCGAAATAGTTTGTTCTAGAATTGTTTTCTCTAGAAACCATTTTAATTACCTTTATGTTAGAAGACCGGTGGTCTTGGCACTGGACACATTTATCTTTGAGGGCCTTTAAATGTCCTCAACTCAGTTGCGTAATCACAAAAGAGTAATTTCGAAAATTTCCGCTCAAGGGCTTCCAACGAGAGACCTGCGATTTGTCTAGGCGAAATTCGACTTCGTTAACCACTTTTTATGCTCCTACTGGTATCCCCTAAAAGTTCAGGAGCCGCAATACTTGTATGTAGTACTCCACATCGTCTCTTCAAGAACCAGTGCTACCTCTTATGATGTTATCGTTAATTATCAAGTTATCAAGCATTTGTTTTGTGCAAGAACCTTCACATCTTGGAATTGGAAATCAAATTATTGGCCGCTCGTTTACAATATGAAAAACTAAACATCGAAGTTTTCGGCTTTTTAAATACTCTCAAGACTTCTTGTATGGAAAGCTGCGCAATATGTTGTGGCAAGGCGTCAGTGTAGAAGAAGTTTGTCTTGCTATTCACCCATCGTTATTGCCTGGAAAATGCCATAGATAAACAGCCGTTTAATCCAACAGGAATTCGTCCCTCATTAGTCTTAAAGTCAACCATTTACCCTGCCTCCTCCAATGTGGAAACCTCTGATGTACTCGTAACGCAACCCATCACCTATTCAAAACGGTCTTAATTCTCGCTCAATTTTTCGCTCTTTACGACGTTCCTTAACCCCATTTAGTGCCTCTCGGATTACCTCATTGCCAAGACACATCTCTTACCCATCAAGAACATCCAACCTTTACAGCCAAAGGATATCATCAAAATATATAGCCCGATCCCTCCATCGCCAAGAGAGAGCCTATTAATCTAAAGGTAATTTGAAAGAATCTCATTTTGATTATCCTACATTAAACCATCTGTATACACTTATACCATTAAAAAAAGGTGATAAATGTGCCTCCTCTTTCAAAAGGACCACATGTTTGGGTTCGGTTGTAACGACGTATTTTGTATTTAACACACGTTCCGGTTGACTTGGTTGTCCTAGTTGTCCTAGTTGTCGTTGTGTTGTCAAAGAACAGTTGAAATGATTAATAAATTCTTCAGCACACCAACACGGGTGTCCCCAAATTGTGAGGATTTCTTATTTCTTCATAAAATGTTGCTTTTTTTTTTTTGTGTTTGACATCATTAATCACTTTTATTTTTTTGTTGGCGCTTTCCCAACAAATATACGAGCACTCAAGCTAACGACTCATATTTCACAGATACGCATCATTCCCTAGACAGCTTGTCTCCTAAACGAATCCTCCCACGATTAATCGATGTTAAAAGTACCTTTAGCGGGCAAAAGAAAGAACTAGAAATTGTACCTTGCTAAAATCAGTATCCTCGCGGACTGTCCTTTTTCTCATGCATAGTCCTAAAGTTGATATCATTACTCAATACATCTACTCACTCCCAACCAAACTACTCGTACGTTGTTAAAGCTCCTAATCGATTGTTTCTTTCTTTTAATAGGCTCTATCGTAAAAGGTGTATTTCCTTATTGCCTTTCGTCTTTATGTATCCAAGGATAACGATTATGTGTATTTATATTGTCTGTTGTTCTTTCTCTTTGCAGACTTAAAAATTAATTAACAGCGCCGATAAGAAGTCAAACCAAAGGGAAGGAGCAGCTCTCATCCTCATGCTCACCCTCTTGCCAAAGGACTCCCTGAATGTTGTTAGAAAACGAAAGTGAATCTTAAGGCAAAGTATATAATTACCAATTACGTTTGAGAGAGTGACGAAGAGGTGTGTAAGGATTAATTTAAAACAAAAACAGGAGGCCAAAGGAGAAGCTGTCTAAAACGACATAGAACCTGAATGAATCCTTCATTATGACAGTAACAAGCGTTACGCTTACGCAACCTCAACAACACCAACAACATCAACAGCAACAGCAACAGCAGCAGCAGCAGCAACAGCAACAACAACAGTCAGCGTCACAGGATCAGGATATACACCATCATACACATCAGAATATCGATAGTGGTGGATGTGGGGGTGGCGGTGGTGGTAGCAACAACAGCAACCCAAGTACAACTACCACAATTGGACATCGGAAAGGTCATAGGTGAGTGAGTTAGGTAAATTACAAGCATGACGCAGCGGCGGCGGCGGCGGCGACGGCGGCGTCGGTGACGGTGACATGAAATGGAACCGATTCGATTTTAAGCTCCAGCTCTAGCTGGTGTTAACCAGACCAAACCAGAACCCTCTTTAGGCGTTTTTACGATGACTTCCAATGTGTCTATTTGTCTGTGTGTTTGTTTATCATTCTGGCGTACTAGAAGGATTCGAATTGGAATTGTCGGATTAAATTATTTATGATGCAACATTGATCGAAAGTGGGTAGGGTGGTTTCCCTCGGTTCGCATGCACCGTAGGTACGGGTCACACGGAACCTATGCCGCGACGTTAGCCATTTTATTTTATTGAGAGGTCCTCCTCTTGGGGTCTGTTCTTTTTTTTCTTTCCTTTCTCTGTATGTTATTGAAAATCAGAAAATTCGAAATCCATACATACGAGTAGAAACCCGTAGACCGTAGTGAGTTGGTAGTGGAGTGAAAAGCGTTTAAACGACATTTGACCATCAAGTTGAAAGTTGAAGACCTTCCCTTTCATCGGTTTTTCGGTTGTTAAGTGGGTAGTAGGTGGTTGAGGATAATACTGAGAGTTGTTTTCTCTGTCGGTAGTCGATTGTTGGTTGAGTGGTTAGGTTTGGTTTGGTTCGGTTCGATTCGTGTGTCTATGTTATATTGATCGGCAGTTGGTAGAGTTTGAATAAGTGAAGTGAAGATTTTTTCTTTTTATATTTGAATTGTATTAATCATTTAGTTCAATTAAATTAATTTGAAAAATTCACATTTTGAAAGAATTGGATAAGTGTGGATTGTGTGGAACGTAAGTGTGATAGTCATTCTAATTAAAGAGATACAGCAAATCAGGACGAAATTGTGTAGATTTATAGGAAAAATTTTATTATTTACTGCTTTAGTAATGAAGGTTATGATCGATTGTTGTAAGTCAATGTGGTTCAATACTTCACAACTTACGAGGGCTGTTTGATAAGTACGCGTGTTGGGAGATACGTGGCACTACTGAGCCAAAGTGAGTGTACCATTATTTAGCATAACCTTTTTCAACCCGACTATAAAAATTTGGTGACAATCCGACGCTTAGTTTTGTGTTGACACCTTTACGGCCGGAGGCAAGGTCTTCGCCTTCTTTGGAGCACATTTGTGTAATTGGAACTCAGTCAGAAAAATCTGCGTGTGAAGGCATAACACTGACATGTAGATTTGGCTGTTGTAGGGTTTTCAAGCACAATACAACCGTTAAAATTCACAACCTGAATCATTCCGAGTGAAGAAAAATCTCTCCGTCCTATTCGGACTCCCACCCCTGGAGAGTCAATATCGAAACCAAACAAACCTGAGTTTCAAACCACTACATCACAACAATGCTTTCCTTTCTCCTCCTTCTATCTTTCCGGCCGCGCCCGGGCAACAGTAAAAAGGTATCATAACCCCTTCGGCGCGCGTAAATTATAAAAAAAAAAAAAACAACATTCACCGGGTAAAACCCATTCTTTCGCCAGTTCTTTGGTCTCTGGTGTGTCACAATGAATCGATTTCTCATCGACGGTCACGAAGTGACACAGAAACTCCTCCGGATTTCGATTAAACAACGCCAAGCACCACATCTTTGAAGTTGTCTCACGATTGCGCTTGTTCTCCGGTGTGAGCAAACGCGGCACTCATCGCGCGGACAGCTTTCTCATGCCCAAAATTTCGTGCAGGATATAGCCAACGTTTTCAGTTGAGATGCCTGCTATCTAATCCAACTCCCAAATTTTCACTCGGCGGTCCAGCAATACGAGATCATGGATTTTGTCCACGGTGTCCTCTGTGGTAACCGTTTATGGGCCACCTGGTCGCGGCTCATCAAAAACCGATGTGCGGCATGGCGAAACTCTGCAAACTAATTGTACGGGAACGTGAATGGGTCCCATATACACAATCGAGAATGGGCTTGATTTCCTCGCAGGTTTTGCCACCCAAAAACAAGAATCGGATCACGGAGCGATACTGCTCTTTTTCCATGGTCGCAAAAAAACACTAACACGATGTTTTGAATTGGGTGTCAAAACAAATCTAAGCGTCGGATTGTCACCAAATTTTGACAGGCGGGCTAAAAGAGGAGGTTGTACTAAATGATGGTATACTCAATTTGGCTCTGTAGCGCCATCTATCTTCCAACACGGGTACTTATCAAACAGCCCTCGTAGGACCACCTAATCTAACTTCGGGTGGGGGGCTTACACAAACTCGAGTGAATAGTACTCGGAGGTTCCATAACCGAATAATCGAAATTTAAATTGAGTGGGCTTGCAAACAAAATTTCTCATCTTCCTTGAAGTATTCCTCTTGTAACTTGTTTCTTTCGGAGAGAACTGCTTTACAACATCTTATCAAACAACCTTACCTTTTTCTTTTCTTCCAAAGTACATTGCGTTGCCTTGTATTCCTTTGGTGTCGGCTTACAAGTTTCGCACAATTTTCTGGAGTACGGCGTTAAAGAAGTCAAATGACAGGTCATCACCCTGTTTAAGCTCCTCTTTTTTGACATAGAAAAGTTTCGCTGAGATAGCTTCGACCTTTACGGAACAGCGAATGTTTTCCATTTGCATTCTGCACAATCTGAAAGGTTTTGCTTGAGTGTCAAATCTAGGCATGACTGGGTTCCCGCCCAATTACCAAGGCTTCACCCATCGTTGTCTAATAAAAAGCGGAGACAGAGCATATTACTGGCCTTATCGTAAACATCTTCAGATGACGCCACCGAAAGTTTCTACGATTTGATCAGCCTTTCATAGGTCTTGTTGGCGGCTTGACCACCGGTAGTCCATACCAGGACTTAAATCACGGTACCATGGGAGTCAGGAGCCCCCGGATTTCGGTCCGGGCTTGACTTGTTGAGGTAGGCCCCCTTGTGGGAGCGTCATGGTGGCTGTGGTTTAAACCCAAATCGCGGGAAGAGTCTTCCTGTTGGTTCGACCCATTGTAGAGTTGCAAATAATTACTCGGTCCTGTGACCCTAAGAGCAGTAAGAGGTTTTAGATCGGTCTCGACTCATACCAAGGGTGGAACTTGTGCCTCCAACACAGTTCCGAATTGGTATCAAAGGATTCACAGAGAGCGATTTCAAGGCGTATCCTTGCTCCCATCGATGTATGGGCATCCCGTAAACATAAGTCTACATGACAGGTGGTTTACGTTAAAAATCAGAGACTATGTAGGCATGACTCTACATATATACATAGCTGATGTTTGTAGATGCCGTCATATGAGGCCTTGAAATCGGTAAACAGGTGCTGAGTATCGACTAATGCTTCTTGGTTTTTGTCAAAGGTCTGCCGTACTGTGGATATTGGGTAAATTTTGGACTTATCTGGCCTACATAAAACTGCATTTAAAGTACCTAGTCAGATCGTTGACGAATGATTCCAGGCGTTCACGTTAATGATATGATAGAAAACAGCTTTCACTTGATATTAAGGGGACTTACGGCACTTAAGTTAGTGTAAAATAGTTCAAAGACCTTCCTTGTAGATCGGGCTAATGGTCCTGATCTTCCATTCTTCAGGCATACTTTCCTCGAACCAAGTTTCCCTTGCTCTCTAAAACAACGCTATAAATACGTCGTCTGCGACGTCCAAAAACTGGGACAAAAAATACTACATTGTCCCAAAGGTGGTAAAAACTTTTGGTCGTTCGTCAAGAACATAAGAATTTCTGCCTCATCCCTTATCCCAACGCTCATTTATAATGGCATTTCTGAGCGTTTAGCTCTTTGGACAAAGTCAATCTGCTCGCTGCACAATTTGCGGCCAGCTCATCACTTTCAGATTGTGCTTTGTCCCGGCCTACACTTGAGTGTGTCGAATCTTCAATACACAAATTCGCTAGTTTAGATGTTATATTTCCCCTTCTTCTGAAGAGGTGTTCTCCTACACTGGCAAAACCATTGCGTACCCTCTGTCATCAATCCTACCCTTTAGGACTCTTTCCGTGAAGATAGAAAATAGCGTTTGTTTACCCCGCCTCCTAAAAAGGCGAATCTTCTTCTCTCTCTTTCCAAGGTCATGGAAAACCTGATAAACCGTCCGCTCATGAAAAATTTCGAAACACGAAAACTTCGCAATGACCATTGCTGATTTGATGGCATCTATCACTGAAAAGTGGAACCAAAGCGTACATCAATCTGGCGAAAGCAAGATAGTTGCACTTGATATTTCTAAGGCATTTAACAGAGTTTGTCATCAGGCTCTTTTGTCGAAAATGCGTGCTCTTGGGATCGATGACTCTCTTCTTCAATGGATTAGAAGTTACCGTTCGGAACGTTCAATTCAAGTTGTCTTGGACGGTTTCAAGTCTGATATTCACAAAGTAAATGCTGGTGTGTCCCAGGGCTCCGTTCTGTCTCCGACACTCTTTTTAATTTTCATCAACGATCTCTTGTCTGCTACTTCTAATCCAATATATTCCTTTGCTGACTACAGTACTCCCTGCTTTTCATATTCGTTTTTGGTTTTGACAGCAATATATAAATCATTCTCACCCAAAATTGAAGTACAGTGCCCACATTTGGTCAGAGCTCCTAAAACTTATCTGCACCTACTAGATAGGATTCAAAACCGGTGATGCTAATATCATCCAGTCAATTGATTACCTCGAATACCGACGAAATGTCTCCTGTCTAACCTTGTTCTATCTCTATTTTTACCACCAGTGCTCCACTAAAATTGCCAGTAATAGTCCGCCTCTTCAAACCTTTAACCATAACACCCATCTCGCTACGAATGCTCATCACTTTACCCTGAAACCCACTTTCGGTCGTACTCTGAAATGTCGTGATTCGATCCTAAGCCATACAAGTCGCTTATGGAATGCCCGGTCGACCTAGTCATTATAACTTGCAAACATTCAAAACCAACGTACATCGGTATCTCGCTTTCTTTCCTAACTTTTCTTCGCCCTCACTGTGTGCAAACATTTTAAGGTTACGCAAAACCTTGGAGCCCTCGCCGAATACAAATACATCGTCCGCTCGGAATGTTCGGAAATCTATAATATAATGCTACGCTAGCCTTGCGTCGATTGCAGGACGATCAATTGGGTTGACTATTTTATGACTGGATGGCTGACACGTTTCTTTGTTATAACATATAAAACGATTTTCCATAGTTATAGTGATATTCTGTCCTGCAAGAAAGTTAATTAGACTAAGTCCGCTTCCAAACTTGGTGTCTTGCTTTCCTAATGTGCCATCAAAGATCTGCTCTTTTAGTATTCTGCTGATAACGTGACTGAAAACTATTTTTACTTAGGGCATCTTTTGACTCGCGGGGTGAAAGCTCAAGACTTCTTTCCTTTATGTGCCGCTTACAAAAATCCGGGCCCAAATAGATGCTGGTTCTTCTCTCTATAGCTTTCACCGTAGTATATTTCACAATTTTGTATGCTGTTTGTATCCGGTATAAACAGGTTCACAGGGTCAACGCTTTTTGAAGTGAAACTTCTTATGGCTCATTGGGCAGTAATTTTCCGAATTCCGATGAAACGAAAAAGCGACAGAAAACGAGAAGGGGTAGCGCGCGTAGTGAGGCAGCAGTAGATCACGAATGCTATCATTTGCGACCTAAGTGTCGATGAAAAGATTTCGTGAATCAACTTAGAGCGCGCTTTCTTTTTTATAATTTGTCTAAGTGCGAATATTATAAAAGTTGGTTCGCTTTTTTTTATTTGCTCCGCTGCTCTAGTTCTTTTTGGGTGCCGCTTCTCTGACCTATTTCTTCTGCAGGTATTTCCAATTTTAACGTATTTTCCCAGTGTGCTTTTCGCGTCCTAGTGATCTCTACAATTTTCTTGATTGCGCAGCAGAGGATAGACAGATAAGCAGAAGAATTTCTCTGCCGACTTCTAGCTAGACATCCTTCCAGCCCGCCAGCTTCTTCCCACAATATGTTCCGTAATTGATTAACTTTTGTTTTTTTTCTCTTCCTCGCAGGCGACAAGAATCCATGTATCAAATGACTGGTCTGTATTCAGAAACAAATAGTGGCGATGACAGCAGTATTGATGTTCCTGCCGATTCGGGTAGTCCGGAACCAATTATACCACAAAGTAGCAATACCAGTGGCACCAATACCTCGGCTTCAACTCATCGCAATCATCATCATCATCATTCGCATCACAATAGTGTACCGGATACGGTGATAAAATGCCATAGTCGCCAAGCATCTAGCACATTAGTGGACACACGAAATGGTCATCATCATCATCCTCCGCCACCACATCAGCAGCCATCACATGATGATCCAGCAGATGATCCAGATTTACAAAGTCGCGATTGCGGTATCCTTAATTGTCGTCCATTTGTTATACAGAAATTTGCTAGAATTAAAATCTTCGTCCTATTACTATCGATGCTAGTCACCCTGCAACAGGCTTTAAGCTCCGGCTACATTAATTCAGTTATAACAACGATCGAGAAACGATTCGAAATACCGTCAAGCTATTCAGGACTGATTGCGTCCAGCTATGAGATTGGCAATGTGATAACGGTGATATTTGTGAGTTACCTAGGAAGTCGAAGGCATATTCCAGTTTGGATTGGAATAGGTAAGAAGGAAAACATGTCTCTTAGATTATCCTTTTCATTTTTGTGTCTATGTTTCAGGTGCTGTGATCATGGGAATTGGATCGTTGGTGTTCATGGTGCCGCACTTTACGGGCGAAGCAAATCCTGGTATAACACTCGTAAATCAATCTAGCGACAATATATGTCGCGGAGTATCATTGAGGGAACAGGATATGGGTTTGGGACGACTATCAAGTGGATTATCGAATCCACCTTTAGCTCCGCATACGTTGAGAGAGGATAACTGCTTGGAAGGGAAGTCATCGACGTTTGGACCGGTTTTGTTGTTTGTTATTGCCCAGCTGCTGTTGGGTTGTGGAGGTAGTCCATTGTTTACATTGGGTACCACCTATGTGGATGATCATGTGAAGACAGAAAGTTCATCTATGTACATTGGTAAGAGGTTTCCCTTTTCAAATATCGAAATTCACTTCTAATCATCGTTATTTGTAGGGTGTATGTATAGTATGGCTGCATTTGGTCCAGTGCTGGGATTCCTCTTGGGTGCCTACTTACTCTCTTTCCATATGGATTCACTGTCATCAACAATCATCTCAATCGGTAAGAGACGAATTAACATAGTATCAATAGTCCGACTTTCGATTAATTTCTTCTCTTCACTTCAGATCCCGGTGATCGTCGCTGGGTTGGTATGTGGTGGGGTGGCTTTCTACTATGTGGAGTGCTGCTGCTGGTGGTAGCTATACCATTCTTCTCGTTCCCCAAGGCAAGTTTATGAGTATTTTCTTAAATTTTACCTTTCTAACTTATAACTCTCTCAATACCAGGTCCTCACTCATGAAAAGAAGAAAATCCGCAAAACATCAGAAAAGCTACTGCCACCAATCCTGCCAAACAATTCGAATAGCTTGCCGCGTAAACCCGATGAGAAGTTGAAAAAGGAAGACACCGTCGCAAAGGAAATTAAACCCAAAGTTGATACCGGATATGGAAAAGATATTAAAGGTAGACAGGGGAACATGTTTCTGAATGAAACGATTTTCATTTCCCCATTTATTTTACAGATATCCCCCAATCGATGTTACGCTTAGTATGCAACCCCATTTACATTGTCACTTGCCTGGGAGCATGCATGGAACTAATGATTGTTTCTGGCTTTGTGGTATTCCTTCCAAAATATTTGGAAACCCAATTCAGTCTTGGCAAGAGCCAGGCTAGTGTATTCACTGGATCTATTGCAGTTCCCGGAGCATGCATTGGAATCTTTATCGGCGGTTGTATTTTGAAACGTTTCCAACTTAAACCCAAAGGTGCCGTGCAATTTGTTCTCATATCGAACATCATCTGCTTGGGTTGCTATGCTATGCTATTCTTTTTGGGCTGTGATAATCTTAAAATGGCTGGTACTACAATTCCTTACTACAACAGTTCAACGCACAGTTCTTTGGAACCATTCAAAGTGAATTTAACTGCTGCTTGCAATTTCGGTTGTGAGTGTTTAACAACAGACGTCGAGCCTGTCTGTGGTAACAATGGACTGACTTACTTTAGTCCCTGCCATGCAGGGTGTACTGCTTTTTCGTCAAGCTCAAATTATACCAATTGTGCATGTGAGTACTTAATTCTTAGGCTGCCATCCTCTGTTTCTAATGTCGTTTCTATGTTTTTTTTTTTTCAGGTGTTCATTCCAATATAACCAGCATTTATACAGGAGCTGGTGGTAGTCAAGCGCAAGCATTGAATGCTCACGAAGATTTTGCTGAAGTAACTGTGGTACCAGTGGCTACAGCAGGTCCCTGCACCACGCCTTGTCGGACTATTTATCCATTTCTGATATTATTGTTCTTTATGACGTTTATTGTGGCATCGACGCAGATGCCTTTGTTGATGATTGTACTGCGTTCGGTATCGGAAGAGGAACGATCGTTTGCCCTAGGAATGCAATTTGTTATATTTCGGCTGTTTGGTTATATTCCAGCGCCGATAGTGTTTGGTAATTTAATTGACTCGACATGTTTGCTGTGGAAGTCGACATGTGGAGAAAAGGGCGGACGATGCTTGATTTATGATATAGAAAAGTTCCGATGGAAGTGAGTTACTAAAGCAATTGTTTGAATTTTTTCTGATTTTGACTTTTCGTTTGCAGATACGTTGGGCTATGTGCATTTGTGAAGATTGTAGCTCTTGCTATATTTATGGTGGATTGGTGGTTGGTACGCAGGCGTAAGCAGTTGGACAAGCTGAAACCACTCAGCGCAAATGAATTGGTTATAGGATCTATCATCAGTTTGGATAAACGTGAGTACTTGACGATTTCATTTGAAATATTTAACAAATCGATTGCTGCATAGAAATGTTGATCATTCATTTCCATAATCTTATTTGGATTCCACCGAAGCTTGCAGCTGTTCTACGTATTTGTCTTTGCATCAAAAAATCTACAGAAGTGTTCTTCCAGTATCAATTGTAGTTCGACTACTAAGAATCCTAAGGTTTTGATCGGGCTTTCGGTCCAGATATGCCTTTGCTGTTAAAGCACCTTTCCATATCCTCGATAGCGCCATTCTAGCGCTTTTTCTTTTTCTTGTAGAAACCCCGGCGCTCTTACGTTCGTCTGTGATTGCAGAATAGGGCCCTTATTTATGTATTTTGACCCTTTGCTCGTCGACATTCGCCGTTCTACAAAACAGAAGCCCAGCACTAGGCGTGGATGTGCCAATGGTCTTTAACTTTTAATGCTGGCGTGGAAAGTCTTCTCAAAGAATTGAAGGATACACGAAGGGCAAATGTTTTGCTGTCGACATCTAGCGTCGAACTTTCTCATTGCACCTATTTGACCGTTATTATGTTTTCTTTAAACAGATTGTTTTTTTTTATAATTGGCGCGCGCACAAGGGATTTATCTACCCTTAAGGGGACATGACACCTTGAAAAAAAAAATTTGTTTTAATGTTTTAAAATGCGTATAATTTTAATAAAAAACAAGATATCATTTTGAAACTTTACATATATATTTTAACGTAAAAAAATTATGCAAAAAAAATTTTTTTAGAATTTTTTTATGTGATTTAAGACCACTAGAATTTTTTGAAAAAAAACCGCAAAAAATTACGGCGGTCGTGATTGCGGCTCACTGGAACATCTGCAAAAAAAAAAGCGGTTTTAATCAGCATCGAAGCCGTCATGGAATGAACTAGAAGAAACAATTTTGGTCGAAAAATAACAAAATGGCGGCATTTTTTTTGAAAATTTTCAATTTTTGAGTCCAAAATCGTATCAAAAATCAAAAACTACGAGTATAATACCGATCTTTCTGCCCGTAGTTCAATCCATGCATTTATATGTGCACAATAACATATTAAAATTTTAGAAAGATTAGTCAAGTAGTGTTTTTTCTTATCACGTCCACCAACTCGAAAAACGTGGTTTCGAGAAAAACGCGTTCAAAATTTTTTAACTACAATTTTTCAAGAAAATGTTACCTAAAGTCAATCGGCAATGCCTGCACCGTACAAAATTCCTTCCTCCTCTTCATACTCTTCTTCTGTACGTAATTTTTCATCCCTACGTGCAGTTCTTGCTTCTTTTGAAGCCTCAGTGCTCCGACGATTCGCCTGCTTAATTCGTGCAGCGTCACGAATTTTCGCGTGCTGCAGCGAACGTTGACTGATGGTAATGCCCAAAACTTGCATAATTTTCAAAATGGACATGAATCCTTCATTGAAAACACACGTAGCGATGCCAGCAGCAAGTCGTATTATGTTTTATGTTTTTTCCGGAAAATGTGTGTTTCGGGGCCGTGTTCCACACGCAAGCATTGAAGCTTTCATTTTTATTTTGCGTATTATTACCTAAACAACGCTGTAATAAATCGTTGGAGGCCAATTCCTCGTATATTGGCTTCAAAACTTCTTGAACTTCAGCATCTAAAGCAGGAGGATGCTTGTATTTTTTCAACTCTTTTGTTCCAGCTGCTTCCGATTTACACCACGCGCACCATGAATTTTCGCCTTTTGGACATTTGAAATGTTGCGGATTTTCATCAGTTGAAATCTTGTGGTAATATGCAGGGCAAACTTAATTTCTCATATCTTCAAGTGAGTATGGCTGGCGTCGGATTGCTAAACCGTAGTAGGTGGATAAATTTTTCATCAATTTAATTGTTGACTGAACAGGTTTCGGAGTTTTTTTTAGACTTTGTGTTGGTGTATTTGCATTTTTTCCAGTAAATTTTTTTTGCTCTTCTAAACATTCGTTTTTTCACATGCAAAACAAATTTTTTTTTTTTTTCAACCATAAAATGAGAACCGTAAGGCTGCAAATCTTGCAAAGACTTAAAAATCTTCGTATCACCATCTCCAATACAATATTTGTACCGTGCATCATGAAGGTCTTCAGATCTCTGAAACATCTCAACAATACCATCGACTTCCATTTTTCCTGCAGAACCTACATGATTGGCGGTGCAGAACTCCTCATGCTCGGCATAAAATGTTTCATACTCTAGAGCGTTTTTTTTTGAAACCCATTCACTACAGAGTTTGCAATAGTTAATCTTCACCATGATATCTAAAATTTTACCGCTTTACCGCGAAGAAAACCCCCTTTTTGCCCACGATCCATCACTAGATACACTGAGTTCGTTTTCTATATTACCGGCAGCATTATTTTTTTCCTTCTCTTCATTGCTCGCTTTATTGAGCACTATCTTGAGCACAGCATCAACTGCTACATTTATATTATCGACACAATAATAATATGTTTTGTTATTCCAACTTGATCCCAAATCCATAAGACAGCAGAAATTAGTAATGCCATTGATTCCAACACCAAGTACGAGTATATTTATTTATTTTATACGCTCGGCGTGCCGCGAGTGGTTCAAACGGTTCAAAAGTGGTGATTTTGGAGTTGAAGACAAAGATCGCCCAGGAAAGCCGAAAAGTTTTGAAGACGAGGAATTGGACGCTTTACTGGATGAGGATCCGTGTCAGATTCAAGAAGAACTTGCTGCATCATTGGGCGTCACGCAACAAGCCGTTTCCCTACGCCTAAAAGCACTGGGATTCATTCAAAATTCACGAATTGAAGCCAAGAGACGTCGAACGGCGATTTTGCATGTCCGAAATGTTACTGCAGCGGTATAAAAATAAATCATTTTTGCATCGTATTGTCACTGGTGATGAGAAATGGATTTATTATGATAATCCTAAACGTAGAAAATCGTATAGAAAGCCCGGCGAGCCCGCCCAATCGACGCCGAAACGAAATATTCACGTGAATAAGGTCATGCTCTGCATATGGTGGGATCAAAAGGGTGTCGTATACTACGAACTGCTTCCGAGTGGTGAAACCATCAAAGGACCATTATATCGAACCCAACTAATTCGTTTGAAGCGGGCATTAAAAGAAAAACGGCCAGAATATGAGACCAGGCATGAGTCCGTCATTTTTCATCACGACAACGCCCGGCCACATGTTGCGGTTTCGGTGAAAAACTATTTGGACAATAGTGGATGGGAAATTCTGCCTCACCTGCCTTACAGTCCAGACTTGGCATCATCTGACTACCACTTGTTTCGTTCGATGCAGAATGCTCTTACGGGAATACGATACGTTCTTGGGCTCGAAAGACGAGAAATGTTTTTTTTGGTCCGGAATTCATAAATTGCCAGAAAGATGGGGGAAAGTTGTAGCTTCCGATGGACGATACTTTGAATAAAGCATTGTAACTATGTTTTCATAATAAAACTTCAAATTTTGGAAAAAAAAAACGCTGGAAACTTACTTGTAGACCCAATATATAGGAATATACAGAACATATGTTTGTATAAGAAAGACGCGGCAAAGAGAAAGTACGAAAATCACCAAAAATACGGCTTTTACGCGATGTGCCTAAAACGCTCGTTATATATTTTAGAATCCGAATTTGAGGTTTATATTATTAAAAACGCATTTTTCAATATTTTTTAAACTAGAAACAGTTATAAAAAAATTTTCGATTTTTTGAAAATTTGAAGGTGTCATGTCCCCTTAAGATGTTTGCACATAGCGCGAGCGAAAGAAAGTTAGGGAGGAAAGAATGAGAGATACCGATGTGCGTTGGTTTTAAATGTTTGCAAGTTATACTGGCTAGGAAATAAAGAGCTCGGCAGGGCATTCCATTTCAGTGGAGATTGAAGCAATAAATGCAACTCGAAAAGTTCGAAAATTCAAAATATTGTGGGGATTGTCATGACGGGTTTTGTGTATCCTGAAACTGCATGGTAGCTGTGATAAAAAATTAGCGTCGCAGCAAGGTAAAAAGTAAGTCAATTAACAGACGTGGTGCCATGTATTCTCTAATTTCCGATTACGCTAAGGAAGATGCCTTGCTTTCTAGTTTTTGCAATGCTCCTATGTCACGTGGAGCAAATTGTACAAAAACTCCCTGGACACTGTTTTCACTTGCGTGGCATGCATGTAAATAAAATTGAAGTTGGCGAATTACGCCTTGATAGTTTTTAAATTTGCGATGCATTCGCTTTTCATGTTTTTTTTGTCAGGCCCATCTCAAGGCACTTCGTAGATTGCATTGAACTATGCTCTGCCCCGATCCAATTGAATGTCCTAAAATTCTGTGTATAGATTCGAAAATTCGTTTGTTCGCGGCGTCGATATTGCATTGCATGCTTTTTTATTCACGTGTAGGTTTGCGCAGCCCATGAGTGGAGGAAAGAATGGTTCATGCCAGCGGGTTTCTTCCTAACACACGTGTATAAAGTCAATTTCCGCCATCTGGCCACAAGAATGCAATGTCATCTACTCATAATTATTTTGTAACTACACCCAAAGACACAATATATCCCGCTACCGAGCCTTAAGCCTATATGCACAAGTATTGTAGTTGGCTAGGGATCACATTAACATGAAACCACGTACTGGTTCAATCCAAGATTTTAATTTTCAATGATTTCTTAGCCACTATCTATCCAAAGCTCCCAGGTTTACAGTGAACCCAGTTTGAAATTCATAAGGAAATGGGCAGTCACACTTTCCACGTTCACTATAAACTCAAATCACCCATTCACATCTCATGGCCACTATCCATCATCCATTACAAAAGAGAATACTGAAATTTTTGAGAACACCTTTTCTATTTGTCAATCGTTACAGTATTTGAAGAGAAACTAACTGACAATAATCAAACTGTGCCTTACGGAGGTAATGATATTCTACGGCACTCTCGCAACGATTCTCGTACAATTCAACTGGAATCAGGGTAAGTCTTTTAACACCCCTCCATCATACAACTAATTCTAATTGTGTTTTTCTTTTTTGATTGCAGCTACGACAAATGCCACAACTCACTCCATCCATCAGCAGCGATTGTCCCACAGACAAAATCTAAAAAACACTTCCGCAGCGCTTCGTGTGACGTAAAAATGATTCGTGGCTACACCAAGGATAATAACGACGACTACAATAACACAGTCAGCAAATTCCGCAACCTTAAAAAACTCCAAACACATTCCCGCAACAATTCGCACGACTTAAATTCCGACTTCCGCCAAAAGCTTACTCATTCCAGGAATAATTCACGTGATGAGCCTGCTCCCAATATCAAATACATTCAAAATCAACTGCACCGAGACGATGATTATGACGATGATGATATTCTCACACCCGGATGTGGTCAATTCGTTCGAAAACACTCGCGTAACCATTCTTACGATCAGATTTACATGCCAAATAACATTCGTCTCGACATAGATCTTTTCCGTGGGCGAAAAACTGTAAATGTTGTTAAGAACGTTGAAAACAAAGTAAAGAACTCAAATGAAGATGCTGGCGGATCCGGACATTCGCGCAATAATTCCAAAGATTTGAACATAAAAGATAAACAACTGCTGGCAGTAGAGGCGGCTTCAAGTATCCTACGACATCGCCGAACTAATTCAAAGGATCTTAACGTTGTGCCTGGTGAACAGAGGAGTGAAAATACAAGTACCACACTGACGTCGGCAGCTCCAACGGTGGCTTCACATGCACGTACCTCATCACAACATAGAATTCAAATCGATCAAGACGAATCGCGCACTGCTCCTGAGGATAGTGCCAATGCTCAGGATGTTGAAATGCATAATGTTTCTTCATTCTCATAGAGACATCCTTTAAAAAAAAAAAATCTACCTTTTGACTGTGTTTTCGTTTCCTAATTCTTAATATTGTAACACGAAACTGAAGAATTCATGGAACTAGGACTGTTTGTGTGGATGCGACGAATGAATGATTTAGTGTGCACTAGAGAAATATATAAGTAAAAATATCTATGTATGTATACATACATACATATATACACATGTAGGAATACTATTGTAAACTATTATTATCAATTGTTTAGTAGGCGTGGCAGTTATTTTGCAAAAATCTACAATCTCATTGGAAATTTAGCGCTTTTAGATTCTCAATTTATCATATAAAAGATAAAAACTCATTTTTTTGTTTGTTTATAAAACAGTATATATATATTTAATTAAATATTCTATAATTTGACATCAATCTTTTGTTCTTTTTCTTTTCTTTTTTCATTGGCTTACGTTTTGTTTGTTTTATTTTGTATTTTTTACTCGAAAACATTGCTGTGCATATTTGCCTTTACAACTCTTAGCATGTTGTTGAATCCCTTTTGCTTAATTTGGTGACATTCAACATGTTTGATTTGGTTTGGTATGTCGCCTGTTTCTTTCTGATTTGAATTTCTGGATCTGACTCCAGGAGCCTAGTTCGAATCTTCACTTAATGCGCGTCGTTCATCGTAACTAAGTAGCAATTTTCATCAGCTTGGATGTATAGTCATTAATGCTAATTCTACTTCTCGCTGCTTTCTCGACCGCTGTGCATTATAGTCATTCAGCCTCTGTATTGTCATTGCACATCCATTGGATGCTTTAATGTAAGTTTGCGCCATCAGCCTGCCAATGACTTCCATAAAGAGAGTAGTGTAAAACTCACCAGTAAGACACAGCGATAGATGCATAAAAACAGATTTCATATTTAACATTTTGATAAAATTCGAGGATAAGCGAGACAATTATTGTCGTAATGAATAGATTTTGAAATGTGATGAGTGTGAGATACATTTTACAGAGTGTTCGATGAGCAGCTTTAAGCCGACCCAAATTCTACCGAGAACACAGATTAGATGCAAACTTTTGCAACATTGGATCAACTGATCATAAACACTGCAAATGATGCATGAAAAGGTTCACTTTAAATTATCTTGATCTATCTCTAAATGCAGAACTGACCGTCAGCCCTAATAGTCTTGCCTATTTCTACGTCAAATATGTGCTATACTGCACCCTATTAAGCAGACGAAACCTGTTAAGTTGCGCTTGATTTATAACACATTCTTACTTTCCCTAGTCTTGTACTATTAAACAAATATGAGGTCTTTTCGAATTGATTCCCTTTAAAAGTGCGAAAACTCCTTCAGCTCAGTGCGTACAAATAGGCTCAAGTTTGTACTTAGATCTATGTAGGCAGATATTCATGGTCCACGAAGAGCAGCGCCGAATACCGACCATGTGGTCAATACGATTCAATAAAGACTTAACTCGCATACGATAGTGTATGTTGCCTATCGTTTCCCCAGACCTTCAAATTTTGACTACTTAGCATCGTATAATGTTCATTCACAGAGTGAATGACTCGAACTCCAACTTTTTAAAATGCTATAATTTTTTTATTTTTTGATAAATTTTATTGTGCCAAAGCAAAAAATGTTGGAAAATACATCAATTTTCAAATTGTATCAATAGTTTTCAGTATGTCCACCTTTGGCACGAATAATGGCCTTGAGACGACCGAAGAAAGCATCGCACGCTGCACGCAAGTGGCTCTGCGGTATTTTGGCCCATTCCCGGCTAAGTGCTTGTTTGAGGTGGTCCAAACTTTGGTATTTTTTAGTGCCAATCTTCGCCTTCAAAATACCCCAGACAGAGAAATCCAACGGATTTGCATCCGGAGAATTTGCAATCCATTGTGTCCAAGATATGAAGTGTGGAACATTGTTTTTTAACCAATCTTGGTTGACGCGCGCTTTGTGAGACGGTGCCGAGTGTTGTTGAAATGTCCACGGTCTCCGACCGAAATGATTGTTTGCCGAAGGCTTCAATACTACCTCTAACACAGTTTCACGGTATACGAAGTAAACTTGGTCATTTTGTTTGTTGACATATAGTATTGCTCGATAACAAATGGCGACTCATCGAAATAAACCAAATTCGGCAACTCACCACTTTCGTGCAAGCGTAGCATCTCCTTCGTTCTTTCGACTCTAACTTTTTTCTGTTGTGGTGTAAGATCGTGTGCTTTTTGGAACTTCAATGGCTTGAGCCCAAGCTCATTTTTCAGTGTGTGTTGCATCCGTTCCAACGATATGTGGAGCTCACGAGCCATTTTTCTTCCACTTCGACGCGGATGTCGCTCAATTCGAGCCTTCACTTTCCGAACCATTTCTGCCGATGTTGCTGTTTGTTTATGACCACCTCCATGGCGTTTTGCAAAGCTGCCAGTATCACAGTAACGAACTATGGCTCGAGACACAAATGATTTATTCACGTTGAGGTGCTGGAGGGCTCTGACGATAGCTACTTGTGGTTTTCCAGCCAAATATAAAGCAATCACACTATCACGTTTGAATTCTATCGCGGATAAAAATTTTTCAACACAACTGAGACGCAAATCGTTTAAAAGGCTTGTAAATAATAAAATTATCTGTCATGTGTCAAAATTTGAGCTCACTGTCATGAACGATTTGGGAATTATAGCAGTCTGAAGTTGGTCGCAGTTCGAGTCATTCAGGGTGTATATGAAAATTGTCGATAGGCTGCATCTATTTTGTTCTTAAGGTCCTTAGATTAGGTTAGCTTAAAGTAGTAGTACTCGCAGAGGCAAGGACACATTGAGGCCAGAGATTTAAATATTGTTTGAACGGTCATTGAAGAAGTAGTCGCCTATTTAGCTTTCCTTCTTAAGTTTGACAATGCCGTACACTTACATAAAGAGTGAGTGAAAGCTTATTTAAATTCCTTGTCTTTCCAGCACCAGAACTTGAACTGGATAATCATCCTCTTGATAAGCTTTCCTGTCATGTAATAACTTGTGAGGCCCTCTACTATATATTTTATGTATTTCCTGAAAGTTGATAGGTGGCTTTAAGACTACTTCCAATTCATATAGTCGCATTCTGAATCTGATAGGTTTCACCTACTTTTATCTCGCTCGGGGCAGAAGCTTTTAGGCATAATTTTATTAAGTCGAAGAGCATCACTTGAACTCACAACTCACTATAGATACAGTCTCATCCTACAACCACGTTCAGATATCAAATATTCAGAGCATCTCATGGCAAACTTGGGTCTTATAGTTAACATGCTTGTGATAGCTCCTAACTGCCTAGCAATCGACGCATGGAGTATTGGAAATAATGTGAGCTACTGGTTCTCTGACCCCTATTATTTCTGTTTGGAAATGAATACAATGATCAAGAGACCTTGCTAGTCAGTCTTTCTGCTGAGGGTAAAGAAACTGAATCTGATAGAAAAAGTAACAAGAAGCTCGTAAGATAGGAGTTTGGCGTACATTTTTCTGTACCAGTATTGTCAGAGCTCGTATTCGCCTGTTCAGAGTCTTCTAAAATTCTTATTAGTTCGTCAGTGAAAAGTGGTTCTTCTTGAACGTGAATTAAATCTGTTATGTTGTCTTCACTAAGGTCAGAAAATCCTATTTCCTTCGCCAGACGAATTATTTCTGATAGGATTTCATCGTTATCGCTGTGCGCAATGTCAACATTAGCCTAGTGCTATTGGAGATTGAATACATTCTGGCCAAATTTCCTTTATGTACGAGTATGTCTGCTTTTCTTCATTTTCGAGGGACATATCCAGAGCATGAATTATCTGTTGAAAAGTTCGACGCAAATAATACGCCTTAAAAGAAGCAATTACTCCTTGGTTCATGGGTTGAAGTATCGATGTAGTATTCGGAGGAGAAAAAGTACTTTAATATTGTCATCAATGTCGTCAAGACAGTGAGGATGACCGGGAGCATTGTCCAAGATTAGAAAAACCCTTTTTGAGAGATTATTTCTAAAACAGTATTCCTTAGCCGCTGGGCAAAATTCCTTCTTAAACCAATCAGTAGACATTGATGAAGTTGCCCAGACTTTTTTATTTGATCTCCGAATTACCGGAAGACTATTTTTGCCTATGTTTATTAAAGCCCTTGGGTTAAGAGAATTGTATATTAACAGCGACTTAAGTTTAAACTCACCGAAAGCATTTCCACATAACAAAAGAGTCAGCCTATCTTTTGCTGTCTTATAACCAGGAACTGCGCTTACATCTCTGGAAACAAAAGTTCTTGTCGGTAATCGTTTCCAGTACGAACCTATTTCGTCCACATTAAAATCTTGCCTAGGACTATATTGACCTTCTTCAATTAATGCTTTTAGTTTACTTGGAAACAAAGTTGCTGCTTCATGGTCTGCACTTGCGGTTTCCCCAGTTAACTTAATATTACGACTATTTTTAAATTTGTCGACTAGCTTTAAAAGTAAAATGTTCATACGGCGCTTTGATGGAATCAACTTTTCTCTGCGCTTTTGTCTGAATAACACTAGCATTCACAGGAATCTTTCTTCGGTTCAAGTCCTGTATCCACATAAATAAAAGCTTTTCCATTTTAATTAGAACGTTAGGTTTATTTTTTAGTGATGATGGTATCCGATACAGAAGTTCCTGCTGAAGCGCTTTCACGCAATTTACTGGCATTTACTTTTATATTGAGCAGAGTTGAGTGGGGAAGTTCTAGGGAACGTGCGATGTCGACGGCCTTTTCGCCTTTATCCAAGCGGTCCAAAATCTCCAAAGATGATCTTTTTCCATCCGTGATATTAAAGTTTCACTTCAACCTAAAGCAATCAATTCCTGCTTTTGTACTAATTAAAATAAATTAACCATGCAACTTACTAGAGTCGCTTATCAAATTAAAAAAGAAAAACAAATCAAAATGAAATACGACGCGAATCTTACAATAGCACGCTTCTTACTTTGTTCTACAAAATATCGATAGAAAAATTGCTTAGCAAATTAAAAAAGAACGTCAAATTTCAAATTTGCATGGTCTACTAACGCATTTACTGTCGTAACTCGAAGCATAAAAGACGTATGTCGAAGAAAGCTTCCTAATTTTGGTGACGTCGTAAGTCGAAATGACTTAAGTCGAAGCGTCGTAACTCGAGGTGTGACTGTATTTTGCATTTCTAATGCTCTGCTTTCTAAGTTGGCTAATTCCACGGACCTTAGTACCATCTAACAAACCGCTCTATTTTTGATCACATCGTTAACGAGTGATCTAATTATTTTTCTTTCAGTCCATTCTGCGAACCTTGTCTGGAACTCGAGCCACAATTGGTAAAGTCCAGCTGATTTGTTCAGCCCGAAGTTAGTCCACTATCGGGTTCTTAGTGAGGAGACCTCTGCGAGTGAGCGGAATTTGTATTAGATCACCTTTTGCCACACCCGCTTGTCGTACATCGTCCAAAAATGCGATTAAAGGCCGACGGTCTATGGCGACAAACTATGTTTAATAGATTTTTTCTTGGCACAAAATATTGCGGGGTTTTCGAGCCATTTACTCCATCTCATACTTATTTTATGTACAACATCGTCATTGCAATTCCTTTGGTGGTTAAGGACAGAGCCTTAGTATATAAATAACTTGACTTCTTCCGAACAGATACACTTGCGGTCATAAAAACCGCACCATATCAAAATGATTGAAAAATTGTTAATAACTACGATAATAATTTTTATGATGAAATGAAATTTTTGTTGAGTACTCCGCAGTAGTTTATAAATATTTCTATCTAATTTCCATCTATTTATTGAATGTTTGAAAAAAGATATTAACAAAAAAAGAAAAACCAGTTAATTTTCTTATTTTGTTAAAATATTTTAATACAGTCATTGGTTAATAAAATCAAACGATACATTTTTTATGTATGTGTATATAAGATGTTTAGATATGCCACTTTTACCAAAAAATTATCAATACCGAGTTGCTCCTCCTTTGGCGGTTATAACCGCTTTTATTCTAGAAGGCATCGAGTTTACCAGAAGTTCAGTAATATCCCTTGAAATTTCAGTATTCCATACATGTTCCAGAACTTCATTTAGCTTTTTTTTACTCTCTGGTTTATGTTCAGCCACCTTACGTTTCATTACATGCCACAAGTTTTCGATTGGGTTTAAATCGGGCGAATTAGCTGGCCAGTCTAGTCTGGTAATTACGAGGTCATCAAACGTTGTCTTGAGCTGAAAATTATTGAAAGACTCTAGTTACTTGTCTGTTTATTATTTATAAAGTAGACATCTAGAAGTTGATTTATAACCCTTTAGTTACGGATTTGGCGCGGTGGCAAGGTGCAGAATCATCTTGAAAAATGCACTTGTCAGTATACGAATGATGCTGTTCAATTGCTGGTACCAAAAACTCTCTTACTACTTTTCCATACTTTTGAGCGTTCAGAGTTCCATTAACAAAGTGCAAAGGGCCCAAAACGTAAAAAGAAAAACATCCCCAAACCATCTGGCTTTGAGGAAACTTCACTGTTTTGACTATGCACTCGTCCTTGAACCTTTCACCTGCTGGCCGTCGTACGTATGGCAAATTGTCGGCACCCAACAAATTAAATTTACTTTCATCGGATCATATCACACATCGTCAATCATGCTGCGTCCAATCTTCGTACTTTTTTGCCCACGTCAAGCGAGCTTTTTTCATTTTTGTGGTTAGGAGAGGTTTTTTCGCTGGTCGTCTTCCATATAAACCTATTTCCCGTAGCCGTCGGCGTATGGTTTCGGCACGTAGATCAATTTGATGAAATTCACTCAGCTCTGCTCTTATACGGACAGCACTTTTAAAGCGATCTTTCATGCTAATTCGTTGTAATACATTGTCCGTCTTCTGGGTTGTTTTACGTTTTCGTCCTGAGCCTTTTTTCCTTCCCAGTGGATCCAAATTTTCTTTTTTCTTCATCAGTCGTACGATAGTTGAATGACAGCATCCTATTTTAACCGCAACCTCACGATAGCCAAGCCCTTCTTCGACTAAAGTCAATATTTGAACTTTTTCGTCCCGAGTGAGTTGATGATATTTACCAGACATTTCACTTTTTTTTACTTGTCACCGTCACAACTCAATTCAAACTGATTTTTTTTTGCACTGAATACGAGGCCGAACTCCGCTATGGGGAATACCCTTCATAAGTATGGGAAAAACACTTACGATCTGATGTAATTAGGCATTTTTTGAAAACTCATTAGGTGGTGCGGTTTTTATGACCGCAAGTGTATAAAGATTTGAGCTTGTAGGTTCGAAAGATCGGCAATGCAAATATTCAGACCATTGTACTCTAAAAGTAATTTTGGGCGATTTAGTGCGACTAATGGAGATTGTCCAAACAATTTACGGCTAAAGGAGATTTTAAACACTATCAAACAGTAAAGCGACCACCAAGCTCTTTTAATGGCTTTCGATACCACAGGGTTTCCGGTCGCAGATTTATGTTGTGAAACATGAATAAAACAAAAACTGTGAGGCATATTGTTTTATTACAGTAAGTGTCCCAAATATGGCCTACCCTTAACTTTTTTGTAAATAAAACAGCCAGTGTTACGTAAATTCACTTAGTTTTTTTTTTAATTATTTCATTATCAGTCTTCATACACATAAAACATAAAACACAGCTTTACAAAAATAAATAAATAAAAAACTAAAGAAAGTTATTTTAACACTTTTAAATAAAGTGCTGCTAATATGGCCAACTTGTGTTAAATATGGACCAGGATGGTCTTACTATTTCTACCTATGCAGAGCGAAATTCGCAGATGAAATATTTTTCTTCGTTGCCTGAACAATCTTCATGTGCCCACATGGTACAGACAACACATTGAACCCATTTTTCACCTGCCTTGTCTTCAGAAAATAGACTAGAGCAATATGTTAAATGCATTTAGCATCTTCTTTATTAGTTCGATCAGGGATTTCATCAGATAAATCGTCCGGAATAAAATCGTTTTCACTGATGAAGTAGATTCTTCTGTACGTTGGTTTTTCTTTCTGTGGAGAATGTTGCTTCGCTTTATGTCCCCAAAATGTAAGTTCTTGACTACCTTATGGAATAATTAACAATTATAAAGTATTTCAATTTTAAAACCTATCTAAAATTTGTATCTACCTTTTTTTCTATTGTACTTTGCTGATTTCTTTTCCATGTCCAGTTGTTTGCTTCTTCAATTCTCGTTCGTGTTTCCTGGTTTTCTTCCTCGATTTGAAATCTTTTTAACTCGGATTGGAACAGGAGAAATTTCATGAGGAAATGTATACGAAGATGATCTTACTCGTATACCAGTAGAAGTAGTAGGTTCTGAGATGTGAGCTGCCGTTTCATATGAGTTTGCTTCTATTTGGTTTGTCTCAGGAATTAAATTTATATCAGGAGAAGAGAAGCGCAATTGAGTTTCAACTGGATTTGGTTGCAGTATCATAAGCTCATCAGTTGGCGCAGTAATTGCATCAAGTGAACGTGGATCACTTATTTTTGTTAGAGCTTCATCAACTTCCTCTGCTGCAAGGAAATCGTGGTCCTTGAAGATATGCCTATCAAAAGGACAAATTCCAGTGGATGCAAACCCAGTCTGCAGTCTGAGTTTTCAAATATGCTCTTCCAAATAACTCAATTATGTCAAAATGAGTCAAGGCTCTCGTATTGTTTATGACCCATCGCCTGATTTCCTCTGTCAAATATTTTTTTAAGGGTCCCATGAATGTTTTGTCGAGAGGTTGGATTTTATGACTAGAGTGCGGGGGAATGGAAAGAATACGAACATGATTATTTCTAGCCAATTGTATGAGTTCGATGTTCCTTGTGTGGCTGGCATGTCCGTCCATTATGAGCAATACTGGAGACGATTCAGTAGGTCTTGAACCATCTTGTAAACAAATTGGTTTGAATCCATCCAGAGGGATGATTGGCATGAATTGATCCATCCGGTGCACCTTTCATAAGAAGAGGATTATCCCTCTTCCTAGGAAAGATAAATATCGGTGGCACAAACGATCCTCCAGCGCTCATACATAAAATTGAAATTATTAAAGATCCTCTTTCAGCTGAAGTGAGCTAAGACTTTTGGCGTTTTTGCTTGGACAACCGAAAGTCCCGTTTCATCGACGTTATATATGTTGTTTGGAGAAAAGTTGTACGTTTTCATTTCTGTTTCTAGAAGGTCGAAGAAAATAGCGACATTTTCCTTGGAAAATCGTTTTGCTCGAGCTATAGACGTTCCAGTCGGTTGACGGAATGACAGTGATGGATGGCGTTTAAGGTATAGCCGAAGCCAAACTCTACCAGCAGCTTCTTGTTGCAATGAAAAAGGGTTCGGTATATTGTTTTTAATAGCTAGTTGAAATGCAAATGATCGTATGTCTTTTCTTGTTAGACCGATATTCTACTAAAGAGTCCTCGAGCTCTAGAGGGAAGATGGGTTTTCTGCCCAACTTAGTAGACACCAAATCTTCCACTGGTTTTTGTGTCTGTGCAGCCAAACGCCTCAAAGTAGTTTTAGGCACCTTGAATTGTTTCGATGCCTTCAAGAACCCCATATTCTTCTCTTTAATGGCATCTAATGCTGCTTTCATATCCTCTTTGTTCCATGCCTGTCGTTTTTTTTTTGGCGGTTGTGTAGCTCTCGAAGCCATTAAGTCTTTTAAAAAAAAATAAAACAATCATGTTATTGCTATGCATAATAGTGTGTTAAATATGGCCCACTGTGCCATAATAGGAACACATATGGTGGGCCATATTACCAACATCGGGCTTTTTTACTATTTTTTAATTACCACACACTTCTTAAACTATTAAATAATAATGATATTTCAATTTGAGCACTACACAATGTTATAAAAATATTAAACTATTTTCACAAAATTTTATACAAAAACACTCAGCAAAACTTACCCAAAAATTATAATACAATAATTAAAAATCTGCCAAGTGCGTTACTGCACACATCTGTTGAGCCAGACTGAACACGTTTCAATGACCACCAACCGTGGCCATATTGCAAACATGGGCCATATTTGCAGCACTTACTCTATATTACCGAGTTTAACATAAGGAAAAAAATTGCGGATTCTAATTTTTGAAAATGATGTTGTCCAAATTCCGTCCGTTGGAAGGGGACGCCTGTATCGTGATTTTCACGGCGGGTATTTTCCTTTAAGAGTCTCAAAGTAGCCGCTCTTTTTCACAACGAGATACTTGAATTTGAACAAAAGCTTCGATCCACTGTGTTTTCGGTAGTATTCAGAGCTGAAGAAGTTTCGCAGAACCTTTGAACCAACGATATAATTAATTTTATACTTGGCCCATCGTTTAAACCCCGAATACTGTAACGAGGACAAACTTGTCATCGCGCAATTACGTAGGAATCGCCAATGACGCCGAAGTGTTAACATTTTAAAACAAAAATCTGCCAACAGGCACTCTGCATTTGCTGCTATATATTTTGCAGTGTAGACCGATACTAAATATTGGGTCTACAAGTAGGTTTCCAGGGTTTTTTTTCCAAAATTTGAAGTTTTATTATGATAACATAGTTACAATGCTTTATTCAAAGTATCGTCCATCGGAAGCTACAACTTTCCCCCATCTTTCTGGCAATTTATGAATTCCGGACCAAAAAAAACATTTCTCGTCTTTCGAGCCCAAGAACGTATCGAGTCAATTTTTGATTTCCTCTACTGAGCTGAAGCGTATTCCCGTAAGAGCGTTCTGCATCGAACGAAACAAGTGGTAGTCAGATGGTGCCAAGTCTCGACTGTAAGACGGGTGAGGCAGAATTTCCCATCCACTATTTTCCAAATAGTTTTTCACCGAAACCGCAACATGTGGCCGAGCGTTGTCGTGATGAAAAATGACGGACTCATGCCTGGTCTCATATTCTGGCCGTTTTTCTTTTAATGCCCGCTTCAAACGAATTAGCTGGGTTCGATATAATGGTCCTTTGATGGTTTCACCACTGGGAAGCAGTTCGTAGTATACGACACCCTTTTGATCCCACCATATGCAGAGCATGACCTTATTCACGTGAATATTTCGTTTCGGCGTCGATTGGGCGGGCTCGCCGGGCTTTGTATACGATTTTCTGCATTTAGGATTATCATAATAAATCCATTTCTCATCACCAGTGACAATACGATGCAAAAATGATTTATTTTTATACCGCTGCAGTAACATTTCGGACATGCAAAATCGCCGTTCGACGTCTCTTGGCTTCAATTCGTACGGCACCCAGTTTCCAACCTTTTGAATGATTCCCAGTGGTTTTAGGCGCAGGGAAACGGCTTGTTGCGCGACGCCCAATGATGCAGTAAGTTCTTCTTGAATCTGACACGGATTCTCATCCAGTAAAGCGTCCAATTCCTCGTCTTCAAAACTTTTCGGCTTTCCGGGGCCGAACACTTTTGAACCGTTTGAACCACTCGCGGCACATCGATTCACCAATACATTCCGCCCCATAAGTTTCCGAAAGCAAACGATAGGCCTCAGCCGCACTTTTCTTCATATTAAAGAATAAAAGCAGCGCTTCCCGCAAATGACGTTTATTTGGCTGGAAACTTGCCATGATTTTGCTCGATAAAATGTACGACACCGATAGAACTGCTCAAATATAACGCTGCAAAGTTGTTGACAGATACAAAAACCTACAAATAAAACACATGGGGTCTGACATTTCTGCCCGGGATCCACTGGTGGCGACATCTCTGACAAACGCTGCAAACTTACTTGTAGACCCAATATATAAAAGTTTCTTGTCTCATCGATTAAGTCAGTCGCTTACTAAATGGTGGGTCTAATTATAACGTCGGCTTAGTTTTCAATTTTCATAATTTCCATTCCTTCGTTTCTGAAGAAGCCAGATCTGACTTTCGTATCCTTATTGTACTGGATTTTGAGCAATGCAATGCAATTGATTTTCTTTTTCTAATTTTTAAAATTTAGTTTATAAATAGTTACAGTAATACACAATATGTTATGTTGTCCGCCTTTCAAAATTCTGCTATAATATTTTTCTGTTTAATATTTTGGTATTTACATTCTAACCGTTTTCAGCTAGAAAATTAAGTAAATGCCATTAAATAAATTTAAAATATATATTTTTTTATATTTTTTAAATGAGTAGACTTTTAACACGAATTTAAAAATAATTATCTATAAAATATCTTAGCTGAAATTAAATTCAACAATATCTTCAAAATTAAAACTGATGAGGACCAAGTAAGTCCGCAATCGAATTATCATACGAGTATAATTTAGAAAATTTCGATTAGCAGTCTTGTTTTGTTTTTTTAAAAAGTATGATAATATAGTTATTTTTAAAATTATTATAGTAATCACCAATTTAGTTAAATATTTTAAATATAAATATTAATAAATATAACTTTTTTCTTTTCTAAAAACAAAGCACCTTAAGAATAGCGCAACTAAAATGCAGTTGAATGTGAGTGTGATATGTAAAGAAAACAAAAAAAAATATATTTAACATGCAAGAGAGTAAATTGCATATAAAAATAAATTTAAATTTATATATACAAAATTTAATAAAACAAAAAATACAGAAATTATAGAAAGGAATAGAAAAATATGTAGAGATCACAATTGAAAGAAAAATTAAAATGAAATAAGAAAAACAAAAAAAAAAACAAAAAAACAATGTCAATGAAATTTTGTGCTGTGACGAGATATCTGAGAATTAATTATTTAAAAAAAAAAAAAAGTGAGCAATACAGAAAACAAAAAAAAAATGGAGAAGAATTATTGTTTTAAAATGAAAATTCACATAAATACATATTTATAGAGAAAGAAAATATTAGCTTGTAGGGACACAATGATATTTGTAAACTTAGAGAGCGTTTATAGCAGAAGAGACAATGTATTACAAGTTTTGTGTTACATGCATATTTTCATAGATCTTTTAAAGAACTTTCATTATTATTGCTTTTGATCTTGACATACATAGATTGGGGGAATCAAATGGCTGCAACCGTTTTAATTTACATTTTTTGAATGAGAGTCTTGTAATGAACTTAATTTCTGCATCTCGTTCCTCCAATCCAACCACAATAATTTGAAAGGAACTCTAACCCGATAGGAAACCTGGCGTCATGTATCAGCAGCCTGATGAGATCGTAACCCGAACGCTCACAGAGAAAATTCTCTGCAGCTACTTCACTACTCAGGCGTCACAGTATATTGAATTACTTAGGTGCAATAGCAACGTGGCCTGTCTTTTCTACTGAGCAACAGCAGGACATCAAGAAACATTCGTTTGGTCTGCCGGCATCCAAGAGTGTCATGCCGTCTGCTACTATGTATATCTGTACACTGAAACCAACTTCGACAGAATCCCTAATCGAGAAAACAGATTGTATTAACCTGAGCTTAGTATCTTCGGTGTTTGTGTTTACTGTGTTTGTTTGGAATTATGTCGAGGGAATTCAGGGTGGACGTAGCCAATATACGCGGGCTAAAAAGTAATCACTTTTCTGCGTACGTCCACGTCTGTAAGTACCGACCAGCTGTTTTGGCACTTAGCGAAACACAGGTAGATCCCCGCCCACATCTCTCAGACCACCCTGATTTGAAGCTACCTGGCTACGAACTAGTGCCACTATTCTTTCCCCATCGCGGTCTCGCCATTTATGTGCGTAGTGATGTAGCTTACCAAATTCCACCACAATGTTGTCCCTGTTCCAATCCGGAATTCAGTTTCATGTGGCTAAAATTCCATCTCCGTAAGCAAATTATCCACTACTGCTTTATTTACAGAAGCCCCAAACTGGACAGCAATTCGACCTTTCACGAGTTTGATGAGCTGTCTGACTCCATTCACAGAATTGTATCCCTGTATCCTCATACTGAAATCGTGATTACGGGCGATTTCAATATACACAATTCTGGTTGGCTTCGACATTCTGGACAGACAACACCCGAAGGACGGTGTGTTGAGATCTTCGCTGCGGAAAATAACTTAACCCAGCTTATAAATGAGCCCACACGCATACCAGACGTTGATAGTCATACCGCCAACACCCTGGACTTGTTTTTAACTTCTCACCCTGACAAGTACTGCGTTGATGTGCTCTCCCCTCTAGGCTCGTCGAACCATTGTGTCATATCAGCTAAATTCTCGTACACCCACCACACAGTTAGAGAAAAGATTCCTAAAAGAACCGTATGGCAATACGAGAAAGCCAAAGCCAATTGGAGCGGAATTAACAACTTCTTTAGGAATTTTAACTGGTCGTCATGTTTCCTCGATAAAGACGTGGATGCCGCTGCTGACATGATCACAGAAACTATTCACTTTGGAATGAGATGCTTTATCCCTCATCAGAATAGGCGTATCAAACCAAAAGAAAAGGAATGGTACGACTCGAGCTGTAAAGAGGCTGTCAGGGTTATAGAACTGTTTTTTCGGTCCTACAAGACCAACCCGACAGGGGAAACCCAAAAAAATTTAAACGAGCCAGAAATGACTGCAACGCCTTTCTTAAGCGTGTGAAATTCCAATATGACCAAAACCTGAGGCAAAAAATACTGCAATGTCCCAAAGGCAGTAAAAAATTTTTGGTCATTCGTCAAAAACATTAGAAATTCTGTCTCATCCTCCATCCCAACGCTCATTTACAATGACATTCCAGCTGTCAGCTCTTTGGACAAGGCCAATCTGCTTGCTGCACACTTTCCGGCCAGCTCAACACTCCCAGATTGTGCTTTCCTCCCGCCTACACTTGAGTGCGTCGAATCTACAATGGGACGAATCCACTTTCGCACTCGTGTAGTAGCAAGAGTACTCAAAGATCTCAACATGCATAAATCCGCTGGTCCAGATGGTATATCTCCCCTTCTTCTGAAGAGGTGTTCTTCTACGCTGGCAAAACCACTGCGTAAGCTTTTTCATCAGTCCTACTCTTTAGGACTCTTTCCGAGCAGATGGAAAACAGCATTTGTCCAGCCCGTCCCTAAAAAAGGCGAATCTTCTTCTCTATCCTCTTACAGACCCATTGCACTTACGTCCCTGCTTTCCATGGTCATGGAAACGCTGATAAATCGTCAGCTTATGAAATATCTCGAAACACGAAAACTTCTCAATTACCGGCAATATGGTTTTCGTAGCAACAGGTCCACTGGTGATTTGATGGCATGTCTCACCGAAAAGTGGAACCAAAGTGTACATCAATCTGGCGAAAGCAAGTTAGTTGCACTTGATATTTCTAAGGCATTTGACAGAGTTTGGCATCAGGCTCTTTTGTCGAAAATGCGTGCTCTTGGGATCGATCACTCTCTTCTTCAATGGATTAGAAATTACCTTTCGGAACGTTCAATTCAAGTTGTCTTGGACGGTTTCAAGTCTGGTATTCACAAAATAAATGCTGGTGTGCCCCAGGGCTCCGTTCTGTCTCCGACACTCTTTTTAATCTTCATTAACGATCTCTTGTCTGCTACTTCTAATCCAATTTATTCCTTTGCTGATGACAGCACTCTCTGCTTTTCATATTCGTTCCCGGACTCACGTCCCTGCTCCTCGGCTGTAGAACGGGAACGGCAGCGTATGCTAAGCTCATTAAATTCCGATATTAACAGCATAACCAACTGGGGAACTATCAACCGAGTGGAATTTAATGCTTCCAAAACTCAATGCTGTCTGCTGTCATTAAAGCAAAATTCAAATACCCAGCCATTATCCATGAATGGCACTTGCATCGTCGAAACCGATAAACTTTCCATTCTCGATATGTGTATCAGTAACAACTTAAGTTGGAATGACCACATATTCGATGTCGCCAAAAATGCTGCGAAATGTCTAGGTTTTCTCAAGCGATGTAAGAAATATTTTACCCCCTCTGATATGGCATTCATCCGCCCAAAATTGGAGTACAATGCCCATATCTGGTCAGGTGCTCCTAAAACATCCCTGCACCTGCTAGATAGGATTCAAAACCGTGCGATAAAACTCATTGCTGATACTAATATCAGTCAATCAATTGACACCCTCGAACACCGACGTAAAGTCTCCTGTCTCACTTTGTTTTATCGCTATTTCCACCACCAGTGCTCCATTGAAATTGCCAGTAGCATTCCGCCCATTCAAACTTTCAACCGTAACACCCGTCTCGCTAGGAATGCTCATCAGTATACCCTCAAGCCCATTTTCGGACGTACTCTAAAATATCGTGATTCTTTCGTAAGCCGTACAACTCGCTTATGGAATGCCCTGCCGATCTCTGTGTTTCCTGGTCGTTATAACTTACAAACATTTAAGAACAATGTACATCGGTACCTGTCTTTTCTTCCTCCCTAAATTTCCTCCGCCCGCGCTGTGTACGAAAATTTTAAGGGTACAAAAACCCCTTGAGCGCGCGCCGATTCGTTATACGCAACATTCTAGATATGGGTTCAAAGTGACCGTAGTTGGTGCGGTGAGTTCGGATCAGGAAGAGTGGGACAGATCTTAGATTACGGGGATTGGGAGTGAATGAAATATTTTGCATTATTCTGGAGCACTCGATGTTTCCAGTCAGGAACTAGTGGATAAAAAGTACATCAGCGACTTCACGACGTTTTTTTAGGGTATGCATACTAATTAGTTTTAGTCTATTTTCATAGAGGGGTAATCTATATGGGTCGGCCCAGGGTAGACCACGAAGTGCGAAACGGATAAACCTGGCGTTGGACTGCTTCTATTCTTTGAATGTGGATTAGTTTATAGGGTGACCAAACTTGGCTGCAATATTCGAGAAGAGGCCTTACAAAAGTAATGTACAGGGACTTTGTAACGTAAGGGTTGGAAAATTCTTTTGACCAAGTGCAGAGTTAGCTTTATTTATAATGCTGTCAATATGTGAGTCGAAATTCAATTCTCTGTCACAAATTATTCCTAGATGCCGTACTTGGGTAGTGGAAACGCAGATGAAGTAGTTTCTTGGAGGAGGAGGTAGACGTTTGCGGGAATACGTTATCGCTTGGCATTTGCTGACATTAAGCTCCAAAAAGTTTTGCTTGCACCATAACGAAAACTTATTTAAGTCATCTTGCGGGCAATGATAGTCAGAAGGCAATGACTTTGGAAATTCTCATGTCATCAGCGAAAATAGAAAGATTGTAATCTGTCGTTAAAATGAGATTTATGTCGTTAATCGTTAGGATAAAGATGACTGGTCCGAGGTGACTACCCTGAGGGACACCAGATGTTGCTTTAATGGAATCGGATATTGAAGACCTGAAAATGACCCCATATTCTCGGTCTTCTAAATAGGATTTGGTCCATGCCACAAAATGAGGGGAAAAGCCAAGTTTTTTTTAGTTTAAAAATGATAAGTTGGTGAGAAATTTTATCGAATGCCTTGCTGAAATCAGTGGAAATTGAATCGACTTCATCACCGTCTTCTAAAGCATTAAGCGTCCTAGAGACGCTTTAAGCGCGGCTTGGCTGTCGTTATAGACACAGATACTTTGCTTCCATCGGTTCTTTACAATACAGAACGTAGCCATCTGGATTACCTTTAGAAGACAGGCGAAATTTTATAACATTGTCGTCCTTCAAAAATACATCAGCCCACTTTCTTAGTTTAGTTTTGGATTTATCTATGAAGACTCGACTTCATTCCTTTGCTGACTCTGATTCTGGCTGAAATCATCGCTGAGTCGATTTGGAAGAAGGCTTTGATAGTGTAGCCCATGATACAAAAGGAGGGATATTAATCAGTGCGTCTAAAACAGTGCTGCCCCAATGCGGGCGAAACAGACCTTTTTTTTAAGTCTAGTAAAAGCAACAGAGACGTATTTTCGTAGAAACTTGTTCCACCAGACCACCGTCGCATGGTGTAGATCCGAAGGACGCTTCTCCGTGTCAAGTTCCATGTTTTGGCCGATAGATCTGTTACACTTCTTGAGAACCGACATTATTTTAGTTGATACTTAAATAAGCTTCGTTGAGCTAGTAACAGGCCTGCAATGAAGATGCTCTTCAGAGTTGCAAGCAAGTGGTCTATATATTTTTGTAGCTGAAATACCATCTGTGTGACTTGAAGCCATCAAAAACCATACACAACAGCGTTTCCTCTCTTTGTACACACAATGACAAGGTAAAGGTCGCAGTAAGTGAAAAGACTAAGACATGACAGTTTTATTCCTGTGTATACTTTAGAGCAAACATAAGGTTGTAGCAAGTTCCTTACACTCAGGAGCCTTCTTTTCGTTATGTTTTCTGCTTAGTTTCGAAAACAAGAAGAGTTTGGGTGTTGACGAATTTAGTTGGTCGGCAATCACCACATCGACCCCAAATATTTACCAGTGAGTACGAAAATATTGTCCACAGGAGAAGTTACAAGTAAGTTAGTAAGTTAAAAACCTTAGATCTAGCCCATTTTTCTGTTTGGCAAAGCGTAGAGGAGCTTAGAAACACCTGTGTCTCCTACATCTTCAAATAATTTTCATGCAAAATAGGTGGAAGGATGCGGACTTCTAAGCATTCCTATTTGTCTGTTACGAGCCTTGTTAATGGTGGCTGTGTTTCTAAAGAAACCCACAAAAGTTCAGGTCATGAAAAATTCTTCTCTGGACCTCGTCCAGATTGTTCATTTATGATTTGGAATCCAGACAAAAATCTGTGAATTAAGAATTAGATCCAACTTGACTGCTGCTTAAAACGCATCTGCTTCTTTTTTTTGTAATTGTTCACACTGTAGTGGGCTTTCAGTGTTGTGGAGATTCCAAAATATCCTTTTGGAAGTTGGTCGCATATTTAATCAATGACAGGTGTAGTCTATTGTTTACATTCTCGTCTTCAGTCTACGGAAAGATACCAGTTGTCATCCTGTGACCAGTTCCAGATAACTCGTTCTGTGGCCCGGAGTCTGACCAGAACTATGTATGTCATCTTATTTAAAATAATTGGAGTGCTGAAGTAGTTGCGTCAGAAAGGGTCATAGGATCATTCCTCTGAAAAAAGTCAAAAACTCAGTCTAGGTAGTGTTCTAAAAGACCTCTCTTGACCCCGGAAAAGATTATAAGCTTCCAAACTGTGATATAAAAGGTTCAGGACTGCTAAGGCCTGCATTAAAGTCTATAACGTATTTCTTATTCCACCAAAAGACGCAAAAAAACATCATAGACTTATCAGCGCCGTTAAAGTTAATAATTTTCGTTGGCAATAAACTTCACATCCTGCCCAAAACACTCATTTACTTACAGAGAGCTTTGACTGCTTTGACAGTTTTCGGCTTCATCTGTTTGACCAGAGCAGTTTATTATCAAGTAGCACCCTGTAGTCTTTTGAGTCAGCTTAGTCGGCTTGCTGGTTTTCTTAAGTACAGAATCTCGGTTCAGAGAGAGCTAAAAGTCCATTTCCAGGGTGAGCTCGTAGAGAAACTTTGCGCACATAGAGGTCTATGTATTAGTCTCTCTTATGTTGCCAACAAGAAAGAAATCGGACCAATGGATTTGAACCCTTTCTGTCCTTACAAATTGTTGGTGTGAACACCATATCATTTATATTGCGCGTGTCGGTATGTAAGCGAATGCGAAGTTGGGCTCAGCGATCCTTTTTAAAGCATCACAACTTGCAGCAGCATAAGTGTCGATGCCGGGAGATCACAGGCCAAGCACGCTATTGTTTTTCATCTAGGGAATTCCTAAATATTTGAGTTCCAAAAGCATCATTCTTAAAAATCCCCATCCCATCTGATTCCCTCAGTCATATAATCTTTTGCATTTCATTAAAAGCAGTATCACAATTTATTTAAGTTAAGTGTATTGATAATAATAATCATATCAGTTTATAAGATTAAAATTAACATGTAGAATTAAACAAAAACAAAAACAAAAACAAAAAAAATAATAATAAGAAATATAGGTTTCCCTTTCTAATTTCTTAACTTACATACAAACAGAAATGTAATTTCCGGCTTACTACGTTCCTAAATGACTAGTATTAAATTAAATTAAAAAAAAAACAAAAAACAAAGTGAAAGTTAGTTTCCTCACAACAAAACAAACAAATATCCTTTTTTTTCTCTAACAAAACACAAACTTAATCTAAACACGCGACTAAAAATCAATTTAAATGAAACAAAAACTTAAATAGAAAACACTTTTAAGTATAAAAATAATCACAAGTTTAAAAAAAAAAACAAAAACAAATTAAACAAAAATAGTTCTTAAGTGAAAATATAAAAATTTATCACACTAGAAGAAAGTTACAGCAAAACAAACAAAACAAAACCACAAAAATTAATTAAAGTAATTTTTAAAGAAAAATGAGAGATATGTTAATTATTGAAGAAAAAAATTGCCTTAAAATTATAAAGTAAAAAAAATTAAAAACATTATAGAATTCTATATATTGCGAGAGAGATGAATTACAAACAACAAAAGTATGAAACTTAAGTAGACAAATAAAACAGGTTATATATGAAAAATATATATTTAAGAGAAAGGCGAGAGGAGTTTCATTTTTTGTAAGAGAACGAGAAGATTGCCATTGGTAAAATTTACCACAACAAACAGGATTGTTTTGCTTATGCTTCTGAAACCATTTGTCTTTTTAGGATCCTGGGAGAGTGTCAGTGTCATCGGTGCACCTTCGCAGTATCTTAGAAGTTTAACAAAATACGTAGGACGGACGCTCAATCTTCTGCAAATCGAGAGTAGACGGACGGTATATGAAATAGAGGGAATTGCGAGGCGGGCGCTAGCCACGGCAACGAGTTGGTGACAAGGGCCAAGAACAAAGGAGGTTCTTGATCCTTTTGTGGCTTTGTCTCCCATACTGGGTAGTCGCCAGCCTTGAATAGAGTAGAACTAAGGCACTCTGCTCCATCCCTGTGCCCATGTCACTTTTGCATTGTCTTTATCTTTTTCGTCCGTTGTCGCTTTGGAGAAATGTATTGGCAGAAGGGCTTGTGGATTCTTCCAATCCAGTACTTTCGCCTTTACGGATGTGACAACAAGTAGGTACGCGGGAATGGCGAAGCCTGACAGGCAGTCACAATGGGGCACGCCTGGAGCCAGATGGACCGTATGGAATCTTCTGCGGTCAAACAGCATCAGCATTGGTTACATACTCGTAGAACCAAGTGGACCGCTTGGAACATTGCAATATAGGGAACAAGACGCATCGATAAGCGTTGGTGCGACACCCAAAATAAAACCAAACAAGAAAATATCATAAATATTGTAAACAAATACGAGTACCTGCTGTGTAAAGAAGGGGATGCTCTCACTAAGTCCCTTCCCCAAAATATGGACAAATGTCCCCTGGGTCCTTATTTTTTTATATACATATGCACATATATACATATAAATGTAAAAATAATTAGGCACACTTTATTACTTAAATTTTTTATTTTGTTAAGAAGTTAGTGATTTACTTTTGCTTCAATAAGTTTTTCCAGCGTCCTTGGTCAAGAGCATTGTCTATGACACCCAGTGCCGAGAATACCTCGTCGTCTACTTCCGTTCTTAGTAAATATTAACGCAATGTACACAACAATGACTTTGCCTCCTTTTATGTGACGGGCGGAATTGGTTCTGCTTCCGATTCTTCTTCATCTTCGCTTCATTATTCTTGTCTGAATTTGAAGCTGCCAGAATTTCATCGTTACACAGAGCACCCCAGTCTTCTACATCATCATCAATATGTACAAAATCATCGAAAGTCACAGATTCATCAAAGTTAGGAAAAAGGCTCCATCCATCCTGCGTGGTAGAATGATCCAGTTCTCCTAGATTCCGTTGCAATTGATTCACTGGCTCTGCAATAAATCCGCATTCCTTGAAACAGTTTGAAATCGTTGTCGATTTAACATTTTTCCATGCTTTGTTAACCATGGCCATCGCTGTTAAAACATTTATGTGGGCTTTCTGTTCATTTTCAATGCTATCCGACACTATCATCACAACTTCTTTGCGGTAGATAGTTTTAAAATTCTGAATCACTCCCTGGTCAAGGGTTTGCTATTTAGAGGTGGTGTTAGCAGGGAAAAATTTAGGATTCACGTTACTGAGAACTGGCGAATGCAATTATCCAGGAAAACTACAATTTTCCGCTTCTGCCGTTTCATGTCGATGTCTAGTTTCAACAGCCACTCATTCAACAATTCTGTGGTCATCCACGCTTTTTTATTGGAGCGATAAAACATAGGAAAGAATTTGATACCCTTGAAACATCTAGGGTTAGTAGCTTTCCCTACCATATAAGAGGTTTTATTTTTTGTGACCCGTCCATGTTTACTGCGAGTAATAATGTTAACCTTTTCTTGGGGAGAAACATACCCCATGGCATTTTTCGTTTTAAATGTCATCGTTCGATCAGGAAGACACTTAACAAAAAGAGCAGTCTCATCCGCATTGAACACATTCCCTTATTTGCCAGTAGCCCGCCAAAATCATTTTTCTATACAGAACAAACAGTAACAGGTACGTTTTGTCATCTGCATTGACTAAACCATTTCAATAAGCATTCTTCAAGCCCGGGGAACTCACCGTGCCGGTTCCGCTTCCTCCCTCCGTGTAATGCACTTCCAGCTATGTATGTTAACTTTTTGCTTTAGAATGGTTGACAATGTGGAGAACGGAATTTTGAAAATGTTTGCTACATCCTTTTTATAACTCCACTTTCCACGGCTTCAATATTTTTTTTTTCTCACCGATCCACAAACACTTGTATTTTTTTGCACTCATAATTCGTTGCCTTAGTGACACAAAAACGTATGTCAATATTTGCTAGTTTTCAGGAGAGACGATTTTGTGATTTTTTTTTTTTACTATTTTTCATTTTTATGAGTTCAATGAATACTTTTGTAAAATTAGCATTTAAAAATTTACTTCACTTAGAGGTACAATTTTTTGCCACAATATATAGAATGCTATATTTTAAGAAAGGTGTCATACCCAGTCCAAAATCGTAAAAAATATAGTTACGTTCTTGTGTCACTAGGGCGACGAATTACGACTGATTATTGCTGAAGTATAAACGTATGTTGACAGTCCCATAGAATCCGTAGCATACGTTGGCACAATAACAAACGAAACGAAACAAAATAATTGAAATGTCAATTAATCTCAATGTTATCTTTTCAAGCTACGACAATTTCTCTTCATTCTCTCAATGTATCCACCAATGAAAGTGCTCACTCTCAATTTGTTAATACGTGAACCTCAATATGTGAATGTATGAACTGCCAACGGATTGAAAAGTAGAGAGTAAATCTACTTTATCCGTCCGTTCCGTCATATCCTTTGTTTATGGGTCTGCTTCCATAACAAAGTGTATATTCTATCCAGCTGTCAGTCGATAACGTCGATGCAACGGATTCGATGGGCCTTGGTCTTTACTGAGAGGAAACCAGCTACTGATTTCGAATTACAGCATGATTGCTCCCGGCCCGACTCGACAATCACTTCGAATTAACGAGTGTACCAAAACACTTAACACATAGGTTTTGTTCCATTTATCAAGATGGCTTCTACGAGCTCTTGGACAAGACTTACGAGCTATGTCCTAGATATTGTCCTCTAGAGACGGCACCTTTTCCGGAAAGCATAACCTACACGACACCACTTTCAATAACGGATTCAGGCTAATCGACTTAGCGGCGGGGTGTAACATTGTCGTAGCTAGCACGTGGCTCTCGCCTCTCGATATTCATAATCGGACTTGGAGAATTCCTGATCAATCCACCGTCAACCAGATTGACCACATTGTAGTCCTACAGTATTATGGTTGTCCAAGACTTCCGAGGGGCCGACATCGTTTCGGACCATTACATTGTTGTAGCCAACATTGCGGAGGCAAGCTAATACTGTGAGGAAGTTTGACATTGGATCGTCGTTTGACGTCGTAAGAGATCGCCAAATACTTTTCCGATCGAGTCAGCCTTATTTTCTTAAGAGGTCCTCTGTCGCCAGCATCAAATATTTAAGACTAGTGGCAGCATTGCCACCGTCAGAGATGCTGTCTCTGATGTTTTGGGTTTCACTTGGTCACCACAATGCAACCCGTGGTTTGACGACGAGTTCCGGTAAGCATATGCAGCTACGGTGTACGAGTATACAAGCGCCGGCATAGAAAAACTAGAGCTGCTCACCATCCCTACGAGCAGAAGAGGAGAGATGAACACCGGCTTCTCAGGAGAAAAAAGGAGGATGAGAAGCGCGTGGCCGAGGAAATTGAGAGATCCTGGGACGGTTCGGGGTTCAATACCAGCCGTGGCTGAAAGTCGTTTTTTCAGGCAACTAAAATCTTGTGAGATGAATGGTTGCCTAAATATAACATTGAGTCCAATTTACACTAGTAATTTAGTCTCCCCATTAAATGTTGGATGCCACCCATGGAGCGAAATAACCGCTGAGCCCAAACATCTTTCTTTCTCTTTGTCCCATTTTCCGAAAAACTTAACACATGCTTTGGCATAAGTGTAGTCATATCCACTTGAGTGTTAAGTTTTTAAAAAAAAAAAAAAAAGAGTCGCAAATCCGATACTGAGGATTTGGAAAGAGCATTTCTGTACACTGTAGAACCTTTCAACCTGGACGTTATAGACCAGCAATCCCGTCCATCTGACCTGGATGAAATGAAGATAGCCATATCCAAGCTTGAGTCCAACAAAGCTGCTGGAGCGGTTTAAAACGGCAGGCAATGACATGGTAAGGAGCATACACAAATTCATCTGTAAAATATGGTCGGACGAAAGTATGCCCGATGAATGGGAACATCAGCTTTGTTTGCCAGATCCTCAAGAAAGGCGAACCTCTGAACTGCGTATCAGTCTTCTTAAATCACCTATGAGATCCTCTCTGACATATTGTGTGAACGCCTAAAGCCATTCGTTGATAACCTGGTTGGTAGACCAGGAAAGTCTACAATCCACCAAATCTTCACACTACGACAGATCTTGGAAAAAGCCCATGAACTCCAAATCGATACACCTTCCTATTTATCGATTTTAAGACCGCGTATGACACCATCTATTGAGACGAACTATGCAGAGCAATGTTTAGTTTTGGCGTCCCTGACAAACTCGTTCGTTTTTTGAGGATAACAATAGACAATGCACGTCAATTAAGGTCGGTAAAGAAGGATGTTTTTAAAAACGTCATACTACCAAAGAACTGCATTAATTGCGTTCAATAATGCAGATTTTCTGCAGAACTAACTTAGTCAAACTGTATTACCTTTGTGTTCATAAACGTCAACATATCGCCATACCGTGCAGATTAGCTGTGCATTTCAATAATTGTGGCTGCAGAAAAAGTTAGACGATTTTAGTGCGGAATAGTTTTGTGTGTTTTAAAGAAGAAAGATTTAAGAGTTATTGAAATAATATGTAAAAAAGTAACTAACCTTTTAATTTTGATATACTTTTTTGCACTGACATGACGTTTTTGAACGCAAAACCAATTATACGTAGTACGATATGTCTGCGTAGTGAATGTGGTCAAAAAGACATGAGGAAAGATCTGCGATTATACTAAATTAGAAATGCTGACGTTTATGAACTCACCCATGGACTTTATTACAAATGGATGAGGGTGCTCTTGGCTGTTTTGAGGAAAATTCTGCGGGTGATTTTCGGTCCCATCTGCATAGACGGTGAGTGGAGAAGGAGATACAACGACGAACTATACGGGCTGTACAGCGACATCAACTTAGCCAAAAGAGTGAAAGTTCAACGACAGATGTGGCTGGGTCATGTAGAGCAGATGATCACCAATACTCCAATCCGAAAAATCTTCCAATCCGCCCACGAGGAACAGCGCAGGACAGGAAGACCAAAACTCAGCTGGTGCACGCAAGTGGAGAGGAACCTCAGCCAACTTAGCATGCAAAACTGGAGACAGCTAGCTAAAAATGGAGCTGACTGGAGACGCTTGTTAGTTAAGGCACAGGTCCGCACCGGACTGCAGCGCCACCTTAAGTAAGTAACGTTGACGACCGCTTTACAGCTCTTTGCTATGCCTTTTCTTTTTGCTTGATACTTTTTATCCGATGAGGGATAAAGGATCGCATTCCAAAGAGAATGGTGCTTATGATCACATCAGCAGCGGCACCTAAAAGCAAAGGACAAAGGGACAAGTTGCCATACTATTTTTTTATGAATATTTTCTCTGTGTGTTCTGGGCATGGCTATCAGCGTCAGGTATCCACGTGAGCTGATTTAGAAACTGTGTGAAGTTGTTTTCCGACCGCAGATCTTTACTCACCTTCATTCGGATGTTGTCTATCTAAAATGTTGAAGCCATCCACAATTAGGTTGCAATATAAGGATACAAGATGCAATTGTTTTGTATTGTTGAGTCGAATGGCTGGGCAAGATACAAATGTCTCGATAGGGAACATTTATTGTGAACGGGTCTTAATTTTTTTTTTTTTTGTTTGGTTGCTATGACACCTGTCAAACACCTGTATTTAGCATACATCAAGTCATTGAACAAACAACAACATATTTTTTCATCGTGTTAAAAATGTCGAATTTTGTACCAGAAAATGATGACTTGCGGAGAGCATTAATTTTTTGTTTTCATTTGAAGAAAAGTGCTGCAGAGTTGCATCGAATGCTTGTCGAGGCATATGGTGATCATGCTCTATCAGAAGCAACATGCAAAAGATGGTTTCAATTCAACGGTTCAGAGATAACGATTTTGATGTGAGAAATGAAGAACGTGAAAGACCACCAAAAAAGTTTGAAGACGCCGAATTGCAAAAAATATTGGATCAAGAAGACACTTTGAGTCAGAAACAAATGGCAGAAATGTTAAATGTTGCACAATAAACAAAATGATCAATTTGAACCATGCATTGATCGAAAAACGACCAGAATGGGCTAGAAAACACGGCAAGGTAATTTTGCTTCATGACAATGCTCCTGCATGGAAAGCAAAACTGGTTCAGGATACAACCAAAGCACTTGGCTGGGAGCTACTACCCCACCCGCCGTATTCACCAGACTTGGCTCCTTCCGACTGCCATTTGTTTTCATCGATGGGACACGCATTAGCTGAGCAGCACTTTGAATCCTTCGATTGCTTCAAAGACGAACAGTTTTATTGGCGTGGAATCCATAAATTGCCTGAAAGATGTGGAAAAATGTGTAGCTAGCAATGGCCAATACTTTGAATAAAATATTTTTTACTATCCCATTAAAAATTAGTGTTTTATTTTCACAAAAAAAAAAAAAAAAACGCTCTCTTCATACCGGTACATCTGGTAAATAAAGTGGATAAATTGCTTACGAAGATTGGAAGAAGTGTTCTCAGAGTGTTACCTTTCGAAAATAAATTTGTTTAAATAACAACACACACACTTGTAAATTTTATATTTTTTATTTGATTTTTCTTTATTATCTTTTTTTTTTTATAATTTTCATTTTCATTTTTATTTTACTTTTGCTTCCTTGTTTTTGTTGATGTTTTACCTTTTTGTATTTTTATTAATAATTAATAATGTATAATATATATAATATAAAAAGTGTTTCTTTTCCGTAGTTTTAATAATTTTTTTCCTTATATTTTCATGTTTTTGTTTTTTGTTTTTTGTTTTTTGTTTGTTTATAATTATAATTGTTCACTTGTTTTTTTGCATTTTTGAAATTTGAAATTTTTCTCTCATTTGCCATTTCTTTGACTGATTTGTTTCGGTTTATTTTCTACTTTTTTTAATTTGCTATATTCTCTTCTCCTCTCTGTTGCCTTAACGGTTGATTTCTTATTTCCTTTTTTGTTTTTTTTCTCAACATAAAAAATAAAAAGTTGTTTGTCTTTCATTTTAAAAAGAGGGAAGAGGGAGGACGAGTAGGTTTTATTTTTTTTTTGTTGTTAAATAAATTTTACAAGATATTTTGGTTTTAGAATTGAAACTGTGATTTGCTTTCGTAGTTTTGCTATTGCTTTAGAGGCAATGGAATAAGAGGTTTTGATCTTGTGAGTGGTGCAGCATGATTTCTTTCTGAGTGGTTTACAATTGTGTTTTTGTTGTTACAAGAGTTTGTTTTTTTTTTTTCTTTGTATTGTTAGTAATTTTGTTTAACAACGTTGTCTGGTATACTTTTTTCGGGTAGGAGATGCAGCCAATCGCAGCGTATGCATCTACTAATTTATACTTTTTTTTTTTATTAAACAGAGTATTAAAATGTCTGCTTGTGGAAAGAAACTAGCAAGACGGAGATTTTGGAAGATATTTCAAAGCTTCTCTGAAGAAAATATATTTTCAAGGCGGAGATGAAACTATTCAGTCTCATAAAGAGACTGCGAACATTTTAAACAGTGTCCACAAAAGACTTGAAAGTTCGAAGTACATAGATACCACATCACCTACCCAAGTCGTACTTTCTGAAAGGACAACGTTGCAATTTAAAAAAATACAAATAGTCCTTGTCTATTTGTTGGTAATTTTTTTGTTTCTAAAAATCTTCTTTTGTTTGTTGGTATTTTCTTTTCTAAATTAGCAGCTAACTAGTAGTCAGTAATAGCTTTTACATTTTCAACATGTTCATTACGATGTTGCTTTTTTTTTTGTTTTTTTGTTTTTTTTAAATCGTTTACATTGTTTTTGTTTTAATTGTTTTCTCAAATGACAATATAGTCTACAAGTGTTATTATTTAATTTATCATTTACAATTTGTTGTCTATTCTTATATTGTTGCAACTTTATTTTATTATTATTTATCTCTTTTCTGTTAGGGATATATTATTTGTTTCTTTTATCATTTTAATTTTAAGTGGGAGACACGATGAAGCGAGTTATGCAAATTACACTTACGAGTACAAACAAAGAGAAAATAAAAAAAAAAACAAAAACAAATAACCTTTTACCACAAAGAAGAACATTTAGTTAAAACTCAAAGTTGATTAGAAAAAATGAAAACAAACAGTTATATATGATATAAAATTGAAAATTGAAAAATGAAGAACAACAATTTTGGAAGAAGCTTTATTTTGATTTTACTTGATTTACTTGTTGTTTAGGCAGATCGCGGATAGTGAGAAAGTGTACACGACGAAACACACGCAAAAAACAGGGACGGGACATTAAATTACATTATTTTCTTAATCTTTTGCTAAAGGGTTTCGTGTTTTGTTTAAATTCATTTCAGTGTTACTATACAATTGATTTAGATTTTTTACTTTTTCATTTCATTTCTGTAAATGTGTGTTTCAGTAAGAGTTTTGTTTGTTGCAGGTGTTTTTATTTTATTTGCACAATTTTGTTTTTCATTTTGTTTCTTGTTTTGTTTTGGATAAGTTGCCTCATTTAAATTGTATTTACGATAGTTTTTTTTTTTTTGTTTGTTTATTCGGTTAAAATGAACACTTTTTATCTGGTGGGAGTTTTATTTTGATATCTATTGCACGCTACATGAATTTTTGTGGCCATTTTTATGCTTGAGCCTTGATTTTGGCCTATATCGCTCTAAATAGGTGAGTTGTTTAGCGTTAATAGCGCCCCGTCGTTTACTAAAACAAAACAAAACAAAACAGTGATTGAGATGATATACGGAGTAAGAATAAATGAAAAGAACTTACTCTCTGATGGTTTCAACAGCTGCCTCGTACTTGAGACCGAGTTCAATCAACGCCAATGCCACTAAGACCGGTGCTCGACCTAGGCCAGCAACACAGTGTACAGCAACACAAGCTTCCGGATTTTGTTGATAACTGAAAGATAAGATAAAAATAAATTTGATAAATCTACACAAATCTTGTTGACAAATTATAATTGCGTTAAAAGTCATCAAAGTTTCTACCAGTATTTGCGAGCTACATGGGTGACAAGTTCCCACACTATACCCTGAAATACCCAACGCGGTATTAAGTTTTGTTTTTCAGATTTTTTTTTGTTGGAGAAGTTATAAGGACAGACATAAAAAATTTACAGTTCGCGAGCTTCCTTCCGAATATCTAGCGATCATAGTTCGTACAGAAAAAATTCATTGCTTTTGCAAACGCTTAAAAAAAAACCAGGTAGGGGCCTAATATCCCTCAATCGCAAACACAATTGGTTGCAACTTAACTACGTCTTTACTTATTTTCTGCGCATTTATTGGAAGATACTGTCAAAGACGAGGGCTATTCCAAAGTCAACCTCCGAAGTGAAAAATATTTTTTAAAAAAACCAAAAACATTAATTTTTTGCACAAAATAGTTTAATTAACATCTAAATTATTTCTCTACATAGTCTTCGTTTAAATCTATACATTTTTGGTAACGTGGGAAGAGCTTTTGTATACCTTCCTTAAAAAATGGCACCGCCAGTGCGTTGAGGCATTGATTCACACCGATCATAAGTTCCTCATTACTTCCAAAATGTTGAGATGCAATGGATAATTTCAATTTTGGGAAAAGGTGATAATCACTTGGTGCCAAATCAGGACTGTAGTTTTTGTGCGTGCAGCAGTGTGTGGTCGTGCGTTGTCATGCAGAAGCACCACATCTTTGGTAAGCATTCCTTGTCTTTTGTTTTGGATTGCTCTTCTCAACTTACTTAGAGTTTCACAGTAAACCGCTGCATTTATTGTGCGTCCAGGTTCCATAAACTCGGTCAATAGTATGCCTTTACTGTCCCAAAAAGCTGTGGCCATCATTTTTCGATGGGAAAAACTTTGTTTGTTTCTGTTGTTGTTTGACTGTTCTTTGCTTTCTAAGTTTACATACTGGACACAAGTCTCATCTCCAGTCACAATTTGCTGTAAAAATTCTTCACCTTCCATTTCTAAACGTTCGAGAAACGCTTTTCCTGAAGTGACACGTTGGATCTTGTGAACATCTGTGAGCTGTTTTGGGACCCAACGGGCACAGAACATGTGGTAACCCAAGCTTTCAGACACGATTCTGTATGGAGTAGTTCGAGAAATTTCGGAAAATCTTGTCGCAAGATCTGAAATCGTAAAACGCCTGTTTTCTCGAACAAATTGGTCAACTTGGTGAACCACGTCTTGATTCATGATCGATTTGCGCCCTTGGCCTCCTTCATTATGCACATCTGTGCGTCCGTTTTTAAATTGTCTACACCAATCACGTACCGAACCATCACTCATCACTGTATTGCCGTAAACAGCACATAACCGACGATGAATTTGAGCTGCGCCATTTCCTTCGGCTTGCAAAAAACGAATTAAACTTCGTACCTCACAGACGGCGGGAGATAAAATTGTATTCTCAATGTTAAAACGGCAACTATTGGAAAAATACTGAACGAAAACGGTCGACACTTGGTATATTATTAGAGAATAATGTACTGGTTGCGACATGCAGAAACACGTCACCGAAGTGCACGTATGTAATGAATTGTAACACATCGGAGGTTGATTTTGGAATAGCCCTCGTACATTTGAAAGAGAATCTAGGAAAAAGTAAAGGAGAGTGGAGACACAAATCTCCTTTAACAGACTTTTCACTTAATTAATGGGTGAACTCTGTGCATCAAAACAAGCATATATCATCAACTGCCTTAAGGTATACTCGTAAAATCCCGGTGTACGCAGCTGTGTGGAATAATTACCTATGACATAGAGAAGAATGCTGCTGTTTGAATTTAATTCTAGTTTGAAGGAAGACTGGAATCTTTACAGATCGAAAAATCAGCAGACTGTTCGAAATCCTAAAAATGAGCAAATCAGAAAGGCTGGAAACACTGAGAAAATCTGATGGCATTTATACTTAGTCGAAAGCAGAGACTCTCTGTCTGATGTTGGAGACTCATTTCTCATGTTACCAGATCAGAACCGGTTCACAACTAGATTCTATCACCGGAGTAAATGAACCAAGTAAAGCAAGTTGAGGTATGCTGATATCTGTCGTCGTTGGAGTGATAGATGACGTATCTAAATACCCTGGATGGATTCAAGTATGTTTTAGAGTGCAGGTAGCCATAAACGTAATCGACGATTGGTACATCCTCTTTAACCTTATGTAGGGGGGACCCTTCACGAGAAGGAAATCTATCCGTTTACCCAATGAAACTAATTATTTGAGAGCCCTCTTGTAAAGAAAACCTATTTGATCTAAACATGTAGGAAACGAATACTTCGCGACCTCTCTTAAAGGTCAGCGAGTTCGTTGCTGCCCGTCGGTAGACTGTTTCCTTTCTTGTCGTCGCAACGGACCATTACACTTATCCTAAATACCTAAGTGTGCTAGGCATAAATGACACAATTTCCTGCGACACCTGCTTTGAGAATGACGATAACGCCGCATGGTTTTTCCTCTGTGATTGTCTGGCCTGTACTCACATCAGGCTGTAGGCACTCAGGTGGGGGGTACTGATACTGTAGAACCTTTATAACTAAAGGGTTTACTTATCTATATACGAACAGCTGAAGAATTTCAGTGAACATACAAGGGCTTCACTGCGCTAGTTCGTTCTTTGTATGAACGAGCTGCTTCCACAAATAAAATAATCTTTAAATGGATTCCGGATCATAGGTTTTTCTCCGTGTGACTGTTTTCTTACCTTTAGCGGCCTGTAAACGCTAAAACATAGTACTAGTAAACATGGTACCATTAAAACCCGCAGACGCTGAGACCAATTCACTCCAACATAGATGGTAGACTGTGAAAACACTCGAACAATTCTTTCCAAACATCAGTATTTGGAATGTTCGCCATTTTTTCCCGATTATTTTGTGCTCTCACAACAAAACTCACTGTTAAAATGGATGGGTTGCTCGAGTAAATGTTGATAGATGAGAGCGCAGACACTCAAACATAGTATCAGCAACACAAAACTCCGCCCACAAAAATCAAATCACTTTTGATTTTAGTGAGACCAAATTCTGATGTTGGTGGGACCAAAAAATTGGTACGAGGACCAGCCCGCAGACGATCAACATCAACTAAAACTTGGTTTGTTTTAAATGTCTACTAGTACCAGGTTTTAGGGTTTACAGGGCGGTTTACTCACTCAAGGCAGAGGTAAACAGCGTTGAGGAAAATTGACGAACTGGTTTAAAAAAATCTCTTTAGAGCTACAGAATGACTCTGCTGTGATACTTGATTCGCGTTTGAGAAAGGAATAATGCACGACATTCTTACTCGTCCACAATACTGTCGCAAAGTCGCTGAAAAGCTCACTCAAGTCTAGCCATTTCCCTGATCTCTCTTTATTATAGTATAGGCTTCATTTCTCATCGCAGGTGACGACTCGGATTCACAGGATATTTGTTGGTGAAAGATATTCAAACTTTCAAACGTCGTGATATTTTCGCTGGTGGTAAGATGTTTCCAAGTTTCAGATGGCTGAAAGTAACTGTTTCTCGCCATACGTACCCAAACTAAAAGCAAAGTAAATCTCCAGAGTTGCTGCGATTGCATTTATTCATTATTTTGAATTAAAAAAAATTAAAATTGAGCTTGCTTTTGTCGTACCACATAGATTCTACATGACGCAAAGCCAACAATGCATTAACCTGCAAAAGAAACTGTAGCCGCTGTGAGTACAAATATAGCGGTAGATCGGCAATTGTCAATTCGGCATCTATCGCAACAGTTTAGTATTTGTTCGTCCACTTTATGGAAAATTTTGGGAAAAGATCTCGGCCTACACCGGTATAAAATCCAGGGCGATGGAAGTTCGTGGATGGGGTTTTTGGGCAGTTGGAAGACGACCCTTCAATCGTGGTTAGTGAGGAGATCCAATAAGTTTGTGAATAAGTAAAATTGCCGCAGACCCATCAGACTTAAATACTCGCACAGAAGTGCACTGTTTGGTGTGCTTTTCCCGTTGGTGGCAACATCGGTTCTTGTATTTAAAAAAAATTAAAACGTCTTCGAAAATATGAAGTTTTTAATCCGGATGATACGGGGCACTTGTTGTCATACTGACCATAAAAGCATTGACTGACGTAGGACTTGTCTCAACGACAACATTCCAGTGAATTGTGATCCTGCCATTCGATTTTTTCTTGTGGGGCTATGTAAAATCGTTGATGTATGACTATTTACCGGAAACTATTCAGATATTGGAAGCTAATATTCAGCGTACTATTGGGTGAGCGGGCTGGCCACGAAATTGTACCAGACCGCCCTATCCACCTGTTGGAGTATCCCAATCGAGGAATCCTTGTACTGTGCGAGCACAATGCGCTGGGCAGCCATCTTGTTGATACCGCATGCATGCATAATTTAGTGGCACGTCTTCCAATAAATTTGGTAAGTGGTTCTCCAAAAAATCTAAATAAACGAGGTTCAACATGGGTCAATAATTCTACCATTGAAAATTCCCGTCCACATGTTTACTTTAAAACGGTACTGTGATTTAACTTCCCGCATCAAATGTGGATTTCCCAGGTGCCGCTCGTGCAAATTGGAGAGGTTCATGTAACCGTCCCTTTTAAAAGTTGATACGCCCGACCATAGAATTTTTTTCGAAGAATCTCGGATCCTGTCTGAACCTCTGAAACATCGTTTGACATAATTGCACTCTTTCTGGATAATCTCGGGGTAGCAGACTTTGGACTCGTTGTCCATGGTACGGATGGAGCTGGTTATTCCTTAGAATTTGGTATGCTGTACTTTTGGGCACTTATACGCTTTCTTCAATTGCAGGTACTGAGGTATTAGGGTCTTGTGCGACTGCTTGTAAGACTTCGTCCTCGTAGGGCATGACGGGTCTTCCCTCACTAACCACTCGATTTGGAAAGCGACCCTCTGGGAATGACCGGTGCAAATTTACAAACACTCGATGATCCTGATGACGCTGAGCATGTGGGTATCTCTCATGATAAAGTCTTGCTACAGCACCAGCATTACACCTGTATTCCCCATAAATGAGATCATTGTTAACATATTCCTGAGCAGTGTATCGAGATGGCACGATGACATTCACACTACACAATCACGGGATCAACGATCAACACTAGTCCAGAAGAAATCCAGGTTCGACAGAAACGGTCAGATAGCAAACCAAAGTTGCAATGCAATGAAGTCCAATAAAGAAAGCCAAAGCCAATAATGCGCTGTAAGCGAAGGAGCGTAACGTACCCACTGCAGTATTGCCTATGCGTCACTGCTTGACAAGGGTGGCATTTCTATCTGTTTCACTCGCACTAGTCGAAATGGTGTGTTTATCTGTCTCGATCACAGCGTCACTGTCTGTCTTGCCTACACTTGGTACTCATTTAAACTTATTAAAAAGAATTAACTATGAATCGGGTTTCTCTAACAAAATATTTTTTTGGTCTTTAATTAAGCGATAGTCTAATAAGTGTCATACCATTTTGGAATCCAGACTAAATACGCCATCTTTTAAAGTTACTTGCCAAAATGGCATAGCACATTTTTTTGTCAGTACAGTCAGTTCAAGTTGGGTGGTGATTAATGATTTTCAGATACATGGATGGACAAAAAAGCAATATTTTAGTTAAAACCGATATAGTTATGGTTTAATTTTGGACCGTAATTTACAGAAGAGTTACTCAGGGTCACGTGGCAAAAAAAAAAATCGAAGAAAAGCAAAGATTTGCGGTCACGGGTGTCAGATTTCTCGATTTTTTTTTGAATGCCAATAATTTTAAAAGTACATGAGTTAGATTTTTTTTTTATAATTTTGTGGTAACCGACACCTCTGGACCTATCACCAGTTTCCGGCTTGACGTTGATTTTTGGGACACCTGTACATAGCACCAAAATTAACTCGACAAGATGCAATTAGTCCAAAACAGTCGAGAAAACCTTATGACTGAATTCCTATTCGAAACATTATTCTTCAGATTTCTGATTCAAACCTAATCCATGTTCCTATTGTTTAAAAAAAAAGTTGTATAGCCCTTTACTATCAAATTATGGTACTCACTTCTGCTTCAAGGTCTCGAACCATTCATCAACGATATTCTGTGGCGGAAAAGTGCCGTCTTCAAATGCCAAATCCTTTACGGCAATGCCTTGAGACTCAAGCTCTTCGGTTTTGTAGCTTGGCTCGCATACACGTACAACTGTGCTGACATTGTTCTTCTTCAGTTCCTGTAAAGTAGACCACAATATAGTTGAAAAATCAAATTTATTAATCAATTAAAAAAAAAAAAAAAAAACACTCACCAAAATATAATGTTGAATAGTTACATCGGATGGCCGATCGGTAATCAAAAATTTCATCCCTTTAAACTCGATTAGAGCGGGTGCTGGTCGGATATCCTTTTGACGCATTATGCTGCTCATCAATAAAATTCGCTTTGAAAATAGAAAAAAACTTCTCTCAGTTGGAATTTGATTCTGTTTACCCTTTCGTTGATCGGATGATTGGATTTTTTTTTGTTTTTTTTTTGTCTTTTACAATTGTTCGTTTAAGCGATTGGGATAGTTTTTGTTTTGTTTTGTTTTTTTTTTTTTGCTTCGATTCACACGTGCGTAGTTTCACTTGTATTAGATTTTAATTTTATTTTTATAATTAATTTTTCTTACAGCAGTCCTTTTAGTTTTTGTTTTCTTATTTTCTTTGTTTAATAGAAAATTATTATTAAATTATTCTTTAGCTTAATTGATACTAAAAATACAAATACCCTAACGATTTTTATTTTATACAATTATTTAAAAGAACAAAATAGTTAAGCTTCTTTCAGTTAAATCTGAGACGAAGGAAAAAACAGATTTTCTTTTTCTTGACAGGTTTTTAAAAATCTTCTTTAAAAAAATATAAAATGTATTGTTGTTGCGGTTTTTTTTTTTTTTTTTTTTTTTTTTCTAAAGATTTAGAGTTCTTCTGGTTTCTTTGATTTTGTAAAAATATATATGTATCTGTCTTTAATATGAGATAAAAATATATTTTATTCTTTTAATTGGTAAGATTTCTTCTTTTTTTTTTGTTTTGCTTTTTTGAAGGCCTTGGTAGAATGGCTTCTTGTGTTTATAAGTTTTCTTTTATTATTAAATATACTCTTATGTTTTTTGAAATAATAAACAAATAAAAATTAAGTACAAAATTGTGTTGTTGTTGTTGTGTTTTTTGTTTTTTTGTTTTTGAAGGAAGAAAATGTTGTTAGAATTTTTGTTTTATAGCGTGTTGAATTAAATTTCTAGAAAAACCTTAATGTTATTGTTTTTTTTATCACTTTAATAATTTTTTTTTTTAAATTGTTTAATTTATCTCTTTCAAAAATAGCTTTATATACTCTTTTTTCTTGGTTTTTGTTTTAGTTTTAGTGTACCTTATGCACTTGAAAAAGGTTTAATAACTGATTAATAGATAAGCATACACTGAATAGGCTGTTGTAATTTTTTTTTTGTAATGTTTAACCCCTTTATCCCTGTTTATCTTACAAGTTTTTCTATTTATGAACAAATGAAATGGAAAAAAATTTAAATAAAAATAAAATAAATGATTTGTTTGAGTTTAGAACGCTTTGGACTGATATTGTCTGGATTGGTTTTTTGTTTTTTGTTTTTTGTTTTTTTTTTTAAATAAAGAATTTTCTTTGATATGCGCTTTTTGAATTGAAAAAAATTGAATTTGTTTTTGTTTATAGAGAAAAAAAGGACTATACGCGATTTGGAGAGGATTTTTTTTTTGTAAGTTTTGATTTTAAAAATGATCTAATGATTGGAAATAATTATTTTATTGATGTAGCTAATCTGAATCGCGCGCGCGCTTAATACCTCCTCATAAATTCAGTCTCTCCCTTCTTTTTTTTTTTTTTGTTGGAGGCGATTTTTATATTCTTTATTCACCTGAAAAGAAAGCAGAAAGAGTTGGATTAATTGCAAATATTAGTTAAAAGGCGGTTGAAAAATAATTTGGAATCTTAGTAAGGAGTTGGTATCAGTTGCTGTGAATAATACAAATCTTACAAACCTACCTATTAATTGGTAATTTGTGTTGGCATGCAACGTACGAATATATTGGAAGACCTGTCCTTATGTTAAGCTATCCCACATTGTGAACTGTGCTAATATATATTTTTAACACTTAAAATTATTCATGTATAAAATACACCGAATTAACCATCAGCTGAAAAGTCCGTGCCGTTTCTAAGAGAGGGCACTACTTGAATTAAATCCATACCATTTTCAGTTAGTACCAACCTTCAAAAGATACGGGTCAATAAGTCCGTGAATTTCTGACCTCTTTACTGAAACAGCAACACTGCTCCTGTCAACAGGCATCTGTCAGTTGACTCCTGTCAAAATTTAAACTTGCTGCGTCAGTTAGTTTGTGTTTGACAGCTATTTTTATCAGATTACTCACTAATTTGAGGAGAAAATGGAAAAAAGTGAATTTCGTGTGCTTATTAAGCATTATTTCTTGCGAAAAAAAACCATTACCGAGACCAAGGCTAAGCTTGATAAATACTATGGGGACTCTGCACCATCGATTTCAATGGTAAAAAAGTGGTTTACTGAATTTCGTTGTGGCCGTACAAGCACTGAATATACCGAACGTCCTGGACGCCCAGTTGAGGTCTCTACACCCGAAACAATCGAAAAAATTCACGATATGGTATTGGCCGACCGAAGATTGAAGAAAGTGCGAGAGATTGTGGAAGCCGTAGGGATCTCGCATGGCTCAGTGGTTTCAATTTTGAATGATCACTTGGGCATGAGAAAGCTTTCCGCAAGATGGGTGCCGCGTTTGCTCACAGTCGACCACAAACGCAATCGTGTAACAACTTCACAGGAAGGTTTGGCGTTGTTTAATCGCAATATGGAGGAGTTTTTGCGCCGTTTTGTAACCGTGGACGAAACATGGATCCATCACAACACACCAGAGAACAAACAACAGTTTCTAAGGGTGAATCGGCGCCAAAGAAGGCCAAGGTGGGTTTGTCAGCCAATAAAGTTATGGCGACTGTTTTTTGGGATGTACGCGGGATAATCCACATTGACTACCTTCAAAAGGGAAGAACAATCAATGGGGAATATTATGCCAACTTATTGGACCGATTCAATGACGATTTGAAAAAAAAACGACCTCATTTGGCCAAGAAAAAAGTTCTTTTCCACCAAGACAATGCAAGGGTGCACACATGTGCAGTTGCCATGGCAAAAATCCATGAATTGGGCTATGAATTGCTCCCTCATCCACCCTATTCTCCAGATTTGGCTCCGAGCGACTACTTCTTGTTCCCAAACCTGAAGAAATGGCTTGGTGGAAAAAGATTTGACTCCAATGATGAAGTCATCTCGCAAACAAAGGCCTATTTTGAGGACCTCGACAAATCATTTTTTTTGGAAGGGATAAAAAAAATTGGAGAAGCGTTGGACAAAGTGTATAGAGCTCAACTAAGACTACGTTGAAAAATAAAATTATTTTTTTTTTATCAAAAAATCTGTTTTAATCCAAAAGTCACGGACTTATTGATCCGCCCTCGTACGTGCATAAATTTGACACCTGTCGGACGATTAGTTCTCGAGATATAGCGTTATGAGTGAAGCAACTTTTGTTATTGTGAAAAAAAAATGGATTCAAAGCAATTTCATGTGTTGATTTATCATTGCTTTTTGATGGGAAAAAATGCAGCCGATGCAAGGAAATGGCTTGATACCGGACTCCGGACTCTGCACCAGCCGAACGAACCATTCGCAAGTGGATTGAAAAATTTAAAAGTGGTCATACAAGCTCTTTCAGATGAAAACATCAAAAAAGTCCACAAAATGATTACGAATGACCGTAAAGTGAAGTTGATCGAGATAGCTGAGGCTCTGAAGATATCAAAAGAGCGTGTTGGATATATCATACACGAATATTTGGACATGCGGGAGCTGTGTTCAAAGTGGTTGCCGCGTTTGCTCACAGTCGACCAAAAACAACAACGTGTTGATGATTCAGAGGAGTGTTTAAAGAAGCTGTTCAACCGCAATAAAGCCGAATTTTTGCATCGGTATGTGACAATGGATGAAACTTGGCTCCATCACTTCACACCAGAGTCAAGTCGGCAGTCAGCTGAGTGGCGACCGCGAACAGGCGACGAACCTCGTCCTCGGCTGGCAAGGTTATGGCATCCGTATTTTTGGATGCACATGGAATAATTTTCATCGACTATCTCCAAAAGGGGCAGACTATCAACAGCGACTATTATATTGCGCTGTTGGAGCGTTTGAAGGACGAAATAGCAGAAAAACGGCCGCATTTAAAGAAAAAGAAAGTGCTGTTTCATCAACACAATGCACCGTGTCACAAGTCGATGAAAACGATGGCAAAATTGAAAGAATTCGGCTACGAATTGCTTCCCCACCCACCGTATTCTCCAGATTTGGCCCCCAGCAACTATTTCCTGTTCGCAGACCTCAAAAGAATGCTCGCCGGAAAGAGATTTAAGACCGAATCGCCGATACAGAGGCCTATTTTGAGGCTAAACCGAAATTGTACTACAAAACTGGTATCGAAAGATTGAAAAATCGTTTCAATCAGTGTATCGCCCTCGAAGGCAACTAATTTTGCCCTAGGGTATAATCAGAAGCAGTACAAGGCAGATCTTGACAAATACATCGCATAAGATTGGTAGCTACTAACTGTTTTACATTTGAACTAATCAATGGTGTAACAATAAGTTCTTGCTGAAATCCTCAATTATTGGTCTAATCATAAATACTGGTACAAGGATCAATTATTTTTATTTTATTTGTTGAGTCACTCAATTGCTACAAATCATAATAAATTATTCGAAATGAGGGTTATTTGCCTGTCAGGACGACCTGAGATGATCTAGACAATCATCGTTTACAGCATGCACTATATGTCAACGGCCTCGGCACGGTAAAAGCATCGATTCCCACCAGATCACCGAAATCAAGCAACGTTGGGCGGTGTAAATACCTACAACAGATGGAGGAACCTCGACCATGCCGAGTACAATTTTTGTTTTTTTTTATAATTTGCGCGCGCTCAAGGGATTTAAGTACCCTTAAAATGTTTGAACACAGCGCGGGCGAAGGAAAATCAGGGAGGATGGAAAGAGAGGTACCGGAGAACGTTGATTTTAAATGTTTCGAGGTTATAATGACTAAGAAATAAAGAGCTAGGATGGGTAAATAGCGATAAAACAAAGTGAAGCAGGAAACATTATGTCGGTGTTCGGAGGTGTCAATTGATTGACTGATATTAGTATCACCAATTAGTTTTATCGCACGGTTTTGAATCCTATCTAGCAGGTGCAGAGATGTTTTAGGAGCACCTGACCAGATATGGGCATTGTACTCCAATTTTGGGCGGATGAATGCCATATCAGAGGGGGTAAAATATTTCTTACTTCGCTTAAGGAAACCTAGACATTTCACAGCATTTTTGACGACGTCGAATATGTGGTCATTCCAACGTAAGTTGTCACCTACACACATACCGAGAATGGAAAGTTTATCGGTTTCGACGAAGCATGGATAACGGCTGGGTATTTGAATTTCGCTTTAATGACAGCAGACAGCATTGAATTTTGGAAGCATTAAATTCCACTCGGTTGATAGCTCCCCAATTGGTTATGCTGTTAATATCGGAATTGAATGAGGTTAACATACGTTGCCGTTCCCGTTCTACAGCCGAAGAGCAGGGGCGTGAGTCCGGGAACGAATATGAAAAGCAGAGAGTACTGTCATCAGCAAAGGAATATATCGGATTAGAAGTAGCAGACAAGAGATCATTAATGAAATTTAAAAAGAGTATCGGAGACAGAACGCAGCCCTGGGGCTCACCAACATTTATTTTGTAAATATCAGAGTTGAAACCGTCCAAGACAACTTGAATTGAACGTTCCGAAAAGTAATTTCTAATCCATTGAAGAAGAGAGTCATCGATTACAAAAGCACACATTTTCGACAAATGAGCCTGATGACAAACTCTGTCAAATGCCTTAGAAATATTAAATGCGACCATCTCGCTTTCGCCAGATTGATGTACGACCGCAACGTAAAGATAGCGGCACTCATAAATAAAAGCTAGTGAATGCTAGTTGTGCATCTTTCGCCTCGAAAGTTGCGAAGTTTTTAGTTAACAGTCGTTTGAGTTTTTGTGAAAATGGAAAAAATTGAGTATCGAGCTGTTATTAAATCCTTGTTTTTGAAAGGCAATACGCCTACTCAAATCAAAAATGTGTTGGACTCTGTGTATGTGGACTCTGTACCATCATTTACCACAGTGAAATTTTGGGCAGCTGAATTTAAACGTAGCCGTAAGAGCTTGGGAGATGATGAACGTTCGGGACGTCCAAAAATTGCAACCACTGACGATAACATTGCTAAAGTTCTCCAAATGGTGTTAGACGACCGCCGAATTAAAGTGAGAGAGATAGTAGAGGTTATGGAAATGTCCAAAGAACGTGTTTGTTACATATTAAATCAAGATTTAGGCATGAGAAAGCTGTCCGCGCGTTGGGTGCCGCGCTTGCTTACGTTAGACTAAAAACGTGTTCGAATGAACATTTCCAACGCTCTGTTGGCGCAATAAGTCCGAGTTTTGGCGCCGATTAATTACTGTAGATGAAACTTGGATACACCATTATATGCCTGTAACAAAAATTCAGTGAAAACAGTGGACTGCAAAGGGCGAGCCGGCTCCAAAAAAAGCAAAAACTGTTTTTTCGGCTGGGAAAGGGATGACGACTGTTTTTTGGGATAGTAAAGGAGTTATCTTAATCGACTATCTTCAAAAAGGAAAAACCATTACAGGGGCATACTAGGCACCATTACTTGCCAAGCTGAAGGCAGAAATTGCAGAAAAACGGCGACATTTGCAGAAAAAGAAAATCCTGTTTCAACAAGACAACGCGCCGTCTCACACCTCAGCGGTTGCCATGGCAAAAATCCATGAATTACAATTTGAACTGCTTGACCATCCGCCTTATTCAACAGATCTAGCCCCAAGCGACTTTTTTTTGTTCCTCAGCTAAAAACTGCGCTCGGAGGACAGAGATTTTCGTCAAATGAGGAGGCAATTACCTTCGTGAACAATTATTTTGCAGAGAAAAATGTCAAGTACTATTTGGACGGGTTAGACAAATGGCAGCATCACTGGGAGAAGTGTGTAGAGTTACAAGGAGACTATGTAGAAAAATTAAAAAAAAATTTGAGGAAAAATGTCTCGTATCATTGTTCGTCGGAAACTTTTTAGACAAGCCGCGTAAGAGTCCTAAAAAGTGTAGGATTGATGAAAAAGCTTACGCAGTGATTTTGCCAATGAGGAATAACACCTCTTCAGAAGGAGGTGAGATATACTATCTGGACCAGCGGATTTATGTATGTTGAGATATTTAAGTACTCTTGCTACTACATGAGTGCGAAAGTGGATTCCATTGAAGATTCGACGTACTCAAGTGTAGGCGGGGACAAAGGACAATCTGGGAGTTGGAACAGTTTGCAGCACTGGCTATTCTGTTTCACCTGACACCTCTCTACATTTTGAGCAAGCAACCGGCTGCGATCTTAGCTGTAGGCATTCAATCTCGTGTTAAGATTAGATGCCATCAAAAGAGCAAGCATAAGGTTAACAAGTGATTCCATATGCGCACTAAGCAGATTCGGCCAATGCTGGATCTGAGTCGCTTTAGGTATTTTATCTCCCTCAACAGACGACTACTCTAGGTGTCATCACAAAGCTGGCGTATTCATATGTTCTACCAATTTTCATAGAAACTGTATGGATGAGGCTATAATTTACCCTGCCTCTATATGAGCCTGTTCTCTCCAGGAAATGAAAACCCCATCTAGAAACTTTCTACCATGATCATCTAATTGATTTGAGAAATGCCGACACTACGTGTCTGCGAGTATTTTGCATCATTCCAAGGTCAAACTGGTTGAACGATTAGAGAACCCATTTCATAGATTCATGACATTTCCTAACCTAATCTACTATGCGAGCTGGAGTTCTGATGCTGGTAAGATACGAAGCTTTCTTTTTACTCAGTGTTGGTTTTGATCAGAAGGTCGAAGGTCGATCGTTAAAATACGAAACTCTAACTACATTGGTGGCCGCCAAGTTGTGCTTAAGGTTTTGTTCAATCCTAGAACCACTTTCAAGGTAATTCGACAATGAAAGTATTCTTGATATACAGTCATAATTCCTACATTCCATGATGGGGTTACGTGAAATAAGATCACCGACGAACTTACTAGTAGAGGCTCAGAGCAGAACTTCTCAGGACCTAAACCTGTGTTCTGACCGAGTCCAGGTCCTAAAGAGCAGGGTGAGAGAATTTAACTTTTGACTCTGAAAAGCGGTACCATTAAAAATTGCTTGGTCTGGCTTAAGGTGATAAAAAATGTATTCCGAATGCGGTTCACCGTTAAAATGTATGCTTGATGAGTTTTTCGATTCTGGCTATGTCTTGGCTTAAACTTAACCAACATTGGCTTTCAAGAGCTCCAAAGTCTAAAGATTATCAGATTATCGGCATAGACACGACTAGCTTTTCAACAAAAAAAGTTGCAAACTCTAATGATTTGGTGGACAATTGATGTTGAGAAAGCCTGAGATGATCAGGCCATCAAATCTTTCATGAAAAACTTTCAGCAAGAAGCGCGTTGTGTGGAATGTGGCACCATTCCACGTTGTTTTGTACCATTGATTGCAAATGTTTTTTTCCTAAAAATAAGGACCGACAACGCCGTTTGCTCATGCTGCATACCAAATAATGATTTTGTGGACATGCAATGGTCACTCCTGAATCACTTTAGAATCCTTATCTGCCCACATATGACAATTCTGCTTAGATAGTGAAAAGGTGCAAATCTAATGATGAAACAAATTTGTATCGAAAGATCGGCACCAACTGACACTTGTTCCAGAACTCAAAGCGAGTATGTTTTGGGATGTCGATGGACTGTCGGCGATTGAAAAACGAATGCACAAATGATACGTTTGAAACTATCATCTGGAAGAGATTTAGAAGGTACCGCAGCAAATAATGATCTACAAAAAGAAATTAAAAAGGTTCCCAATGGATTCCATGATGTTCCTTATGACAGATACGAATGATCATCAAGTTTACAAGTTCTGTGGCTTAGGAGACCGACCACACCTTTGACAATGGATTTCAAACTTTGAAACGCAAAAAAAAAAGTTGTCTCCAATTTAGAACATTATTGTGTCTCTTTTATTTAATTATAGGTAAAACCACCACTTCTGTGCTGCCATTAGTTTATATTTTACCTACCATGCGCGCTGCATCAATATCGTGCCAACTTCAAATTAACCACAAAAACACTAAACGCAAATAAAAGTCAAATAAGAACCCCTAATCCTGTTATGTATTTGTTTAGCAAATTAATTAAAATCTCATTTGCTACCTTCGCGAACATCATGTCATGCGGTCGCGTCCACCTAGCTCATTAATTAATTTTCACCTCCTTTTTTGGGAGAAACAATAAGTGCAACAACTTTCTCCGTACTCGTCGTACCTGTCAAAGTCATTTATAAAATTAACAATCCAATTCGAGAAGCCAACAAGTCCAACGTTTTTAACGTTTTTGTTTTTGTGTCTATTTTCAGAAATTGTCACCCCCACACAGTGTCACAGCGTCAATGGCTAAGACCGTGATATATACAATATTTTTCGCTTTGTCTTTGGTGATGGTCTCATGATATTTCATATGAAACAGAAAATAATGTCTCTACAAATAATTTCAATTTCCTTGGCATCGACTCAAAAACACAAAAAAAAAACAAATTTATTTACCAACTTCGACTTGTGGTGTATCTCCCATGAGATATGTCATGAGATTTTTTTTTTAAAACGTTTGCGTAGAGCTGACATTCGGGGGCTTGTTTCTTACAATTATGAAAAATATAAAAAGACCTTCTTAATGCGTCGCATTATGACCTTTTGCGACCGCCAGACACACAGAAAGCAAAGTCTAGTCCGGAAAAAGAAAAATCGCAAGCAACCATGTTGTTTAAAAATAGACTTGTTGCATGCTATTTATGGACAATTGTTATTAGCAAGTGCGAGGATATTTGCTTTGCTCGGACCCGTACACTCCACCATACCAAATTAATTAATGAATAATTATTTTTAGAAGCAATGCAGTAAGTTCAATTAATGAAAATAAGAGGAAAGGGGTTTTAGGGTTACGTACGAATACGAATACGAATACTCGTACAAGTACTTACTTTTTATTTGTGCTGAGCCTGGCAGTATTCTGCACTGTCTAGATGAAACTCCATAGATGTGGGAACAGGTCTAACCAGCTGTAAATAGAAACAACACAAAGATGTTCGTTATTTGAGTGAAATTCATAAAAAAAAAAAAAATTATAAATTTTCGATATTTATTGTTTAAATCATAGAGTGGTGGGAAAGGAAAATGTTTACACCATGAAATTTTAAAAAATAAATTTGTAAATAATTAGTCGTGTAACACATAATTTAACGGAACGCGGAAAAGCAAAATAGATTTTCTGCGAAACTTTTTGTTTACTTCTGGCCACGAATACGTAGAAGCCGTTCGAAATAGATCCAGGCCACCGATTTACGTATGAGGAGGAGCAAGTGGCCTCTGATCTCAATCAGCGCGGATGGAATTTAGGTCGTTCTAAATTTTTGAAAAATGTGAGGTATTGAATTACCACCATGGAAATGGCATGGAACAGAATTTATTGGTAGCGAAGGATTCACGGTTTCCTGGAATCCCCCAGGGGTGTCGTTTGGGACCACTTTTATGTAGTATCTGTTGAGGCGATGTTTTATTTTTTTGGTATTTTTTTACGTGAGATATTGGAAAGTGTTGATTCACAACCGAATAGAACAGTATAAGCAAATTTAGCATAAATCGAATGATCAGTTCTAGATATACCACAGCCAAAGTCCTACTCGTTTAAAGGAAGATGGGACAAGCGGAATATATAAATAGCGGTAGATTCTTCCTAAATGAAAACAATGGCAGTGACAATAAATAAGAGCTCCTACTACATTTTCGAAACTCTTGTCATTTGAGAATTTTTAAAATCCAGCCATATCCACAAATAGAGATAGTGACGACGGAGATTGATGTTAACTACTGCAACTATCTTTAGAAGCATATGATCCTTAATCTTGGGGATGTGGACTATGGTTGACTGCCCGACAATGTTCAATTACTATACGCTGTGAAGGTATAAACAGCTTTGGCCGTTTTGACTAGTAATTAAGCCAGCAAAGAAATAGAGAGCAGCGGGGTGTCCGCTGTGACGATTTCGGACACTTAAAAGATCACAATGAGTACGACGGAATGAAAGGACACAGAATTGTGCTGCTTATTTTATAGATAGAATTAAAGGATACCCGCTGAATGACTCGAACTGCAACCAACTTCAGACTGCTATAACTTCCAAACCGTTCATGACAGTGAGCTCAAATGTTGACACATGACAGAGCCTTTTAAACGATTTGCGTCTCAGTTGTGTTGAAAAATGTTTATCTGCGATGGAATTCAAACGTGATAGTGTGATTGTTTTATACGAGTATTTGGCTGGAAAACCACAAGTAGCTATCGTTAGAGCCCTCCAGCACCTCAACGTGAATAAATCATTTGTGTCTCAAACCATAGCTCGTTACCGTGATACTGGCATGGAGGTGGTCATAAAAAAAAACAGCAACATCGGCAGAAATGGTTCGGAAAGTGAAGGCTCGAATTGAGCGAAATCCGCTTCGAAGTGGAAGAAAAATGCCTCGTGAGCTCAACATATCGTTGGAACGGATACCTCACGTACTGAAAAATGAGCTTGGGCTCAAGCCATTGAAGTTCCAAAAGGCAAACGATCTTACACCGCAACAGAAAAAATTTAGAGTCGAAAGAGCGAAGGAGTTGCTACGCTTGCACGAAAGTGGCGAGTTGCCGAATTTGATTTTTTCCGATGAGTCGCCATTTGTTATCGAGCAATATGTCAACAAACTAAATGACCGAGTTTACTTGCCAGAGAGGTCCTACGAAAATGTACACCTTCGGACGACCACCAGAAAGCAGGCAGCACCGATGGCGATGGTTTGGGCCATCATAACCGCCGATGGTCGCTCTCCGCTCGTATTTTTGGACCGTGGCTGGCGTCAAAATTAATGCGATCGTATACCGTGAAACTGTCTTAGAGGCAGTATTGAAGCCTTGGGCAAACAATCATTTCGGTCGGAGACCGTGGACATTTCAACAAGACTCGGCACCGTCTCACAAAGCGCGCGTCAACCAAGATTGCTTAAAAAACAATGTTTCACGATTCATTTCTTCGACACAATGGATTGCAAATTCTCCGGATACAAATCCGTTGGATTTCTCTGTCTGGGGTATTTTGAAGGCGAAGGTTGGCACTAAAAAATACCAAAGTTTGGACCACCTCAAACAAGCACTTCGCCGGGAATGGGCCAAAATACCGCAGAGCCACTTGTTTGCAGCGTGCGATGCTTTCTTCGGCCGTCTCAAGGCCATTATTCGCGCCAAAGGTGGATATATTCACAACTACTCATACAATTTGAAAATTGATGTATTTTGCAAAATTTTTTGCTTTGGCACAATAAAATTTATCACAAAAGAAAAAAATTATAGAATTTTAAAAAGTTGGAGTTAGGGTCATTCACCCTGTATTTATATGCGAATTTGTCGCCGAAGGAACACTCATACAAAAAAAATCTTGTACTTCAGGTATGTGCATAAGCCCCTGGTTACTTGTAGAATCACCAATCATTTTGAGTTCATTTCGCAGTATAGCATCAAGTGACGATTCAGAATTGAGAATGTTACCCGCTTAACTAGACCACTTATCGACTTCCCAACAATGACTTCTTTTGGATAAATACAACAGCAGTAACGAATTTGTTTTGCAGGGGTATAATTGAAGTTGTTCAAATCAAATCTCACTGAATGTCGATTAAATTGTAAAACCACGGACACGGTGTTCCAGGCAATCAGAAGAAATGTTGAGCATGTACATGGATATGTTCCGCGAGTGAATGAGATGCTGTCTTTCGTTCCAATTCAAAAATTTATTTTTTAACTAATAGTAAAGGTTCAAGTATAGAGCCTTTTGGAACTCCGTATTTCTTTAGGTTGTCATGTAGTACATGGATGTATGCAAGGTAAAACGGAAGTATTCCGTGAAAAGGGCAATCTTTGGATTGGATTCTTCATAAATGTACAACAGACTTACAATTCACTGCTTTTCACAGAAAAATAAGAACGCAGGAGACAGTGGTTTTATTGTCGCTTTTGCGGTATGTTGAAAATTCGGGGCATAAATCTTTCCGATAGTTTAACTACCTTGCATCTTATCTTTTCGAGTATATTTCCATGCTATTTGAAGAATAGGATTTATGAGTCATCTTCAGAGTACACGTGCACATAGCTCCAGACATTTTCGTTATCAAACCAGAAGTTTTTTTTTCAAATTATCGGCCCACTACTTAGGCAAATTAATTTCTAATCACGGTCTAATCACCAATGAATCATCACATTAAATTAATCCCACTGATGAAATAGATCCCTATCAAGACGCAAAACAGACTTGCCTTTGTTTTCCGAATTAAGCAACCAACAATATAAAGTAATATTTAAATAAAATCATGTCACATCTATAACTTAGATATAAATTAAAGACTTAGACCCGTAAAAATAAATAGAGAATACGTCCAAAGAGGCAACAGGTACATCTAAATTATTTCACGTAGGTTGGCATCAAAAATAGACTTAACGTCGACGACAGAATGAAAATACATAAATGAATTCAAAGATAAGATAATCTCATACCACATAGATAGTTACGAATATATTCTATTCTGTTTGATGTTGACTAACGTAAACAAAGGCACTGAAGCACTGAAGCACTAAAATACAGAAACGCTTATGAAATGCGTCACAATGCGCAAAATGGCAAAATAGCAATCAACAGGTGGTTACATAAAAGTATCACCAACTGATGCATCAAGTTAAATCTGAAAGTTTAAGCGCAATATACGAAGGAGTGAATTGTTCTAAAAAAAAAAAAGAAGAAAAAAATGTTTTTATTCTCTGTTTTGCGCAATTTTAAAATGTTTTATACAGATAAAAATATTTATTTGTTTTTGAATTCCTTTCGACCGTGCAAAATATTTTAAAAGAATAAACTTTTCAGTTAAAAATTGTTTTTCCTAGAATCTATAACACAGATTAAGTGAAATTTACGTTCTGTTAAAGTTGACACAGGTCTATGTACAGTGTTGTGCAAAACATACCGGATTTTTATCGAACATTGTTCTTTGGTGAACTTTAGGGAAAAGAAAGAACCTAAAATCTGTTGTCAATTTAAGAAAACTTATTGTAAAAGTGTACAAATAGAAGATAAGGTTTTGTGATAATCACCCCAATTATGAAATTCGTATTTTGGAGTAGCATACGACTATTCTCGTATATCGTGATTAAGAAAATCGCTTTACGTCATTCCGTCATAGTAGGTGGTAGGCATAATTCAAATTTTGACATTTGATTCTATTTATTTAAAAAGTTAACTTTTAACATATCAATTTAAAGGAAATTTACTAACAGAAACCAACTGGAAGCATTTGTTTCTGCTATGGAACAAAATGTAGAAATGGCAAGAGGGCATGGGAAATGGGGTCTGTATAAACAAGACTCAAAAATGTTTTGGAGTGTTTTGGCCGAGAAACTTAATAGCATAGGGCCTCCAACTCGTGATGGTGCAGACTGGTTAAAGGTAAAATTGTATTTTTTCTTTGTTTTCTGAAAAAAAATTTCATTTGATTTTGATCAAACCGGTTTGGAATGACCAAAAATATTTAGTAAAAAAAAAACTCCAAAAAAACCAGAAACTACTAAGTGGCACTGGAGGTGGTCCAAATAAAAAAAGGATACTCAGTCAGTTGGAGGAATGCATTGCGGGAATACTTCAGCTGCAACATGTGGTTAGTCCTACTGGTCCAACTTTCGGACTAATAAAAATGTTGGACCCAGAAACTGAAGAGGTACACGATAGCAATAAAGAGGAGGATATCAATAAAGAAAATTTTAATGAGCCGGGTCCATCTTTTTCAAATCGAACAAGGAAAAGAAGGGTAAATAAAGAAGAAATTGACGAGAGAATGCTCCTTTTAAAGGAACAGACCAAAATCCAAGGAGAAATTCTAAAAGAGCAGTAGGACACGAACAGATGTTTGAGAAAAAAAACGTTTCAGATTGAGATTCTTAAAATAAAAAAGCAAAAACTTGAACAAATGATAAGGAAAGTAAATTATCTTTTAAATAAAAAAACTTATTAATTAGTTTATAATAAAAATTCGCATTTAAAAATGCATGATATTTTTTTACGGTTAAATTGATTTTACCAGCATAACATTGAATGAATGAAACCCCTTTCTATTGTAATAAAGATGCTGTATCTGTTTTTTTGGAGATCTAATTTTTACGTGGGTGCCATCTACACATCCAATAACTCCTGGAAATCTTGTTTTTTTTTGATAAAAACTGAGTTTTGCTTCTTCTTTTTCGAATTCTGTCATCTCAAAAGTTATCCATTTTGGCCAGATATATTGTTTAAATATCGATAGTAGTTCCATCAAAATAACACAAAATGTTGGTTGATATATTCCTAAGTTAAAATCATTGCCAAGACCGGTTTGATAACCCCCCTTCAGCAAAAAAAACCGTAAAACAGCCAAAAGCTTAAGGATAATGAGAACACCCCTCAAATGCGTTTTTATCTCAGTTAAAAGTTGAATGAAAGCATATTTTGATAAACGAAACAGCTTTATAAAACTAGGAATTAAAAATTTAATAACATGATTAAATATATGTGAAAAAAAATAACTGCCTACCGCGAATCCTCTAAATTCATTGGATCACTTTTGTCTCGGATCGACCAGCGAATCAAAATCAACTCCTTTTTTTCGGTCTTCAATGTCGTCCTCAATAATAAACAATTCAATTGAGTTCGTTTTTTAAATCTTTCAAAATTGCTAGTACGAAAGCGAAACGAAAATTCAAACCTACTGAGAAGAAAACTAAATTTTGTTTGTTCCGTTTTAACATTTCAAGCTGCGCTGATATGCGTTGAGTTGGAATGGAGTCGTATAGACGACATACTCCTTTCATAATATGCTTTTAAAATACGATACGATACGATACGATACGACACGAATACTACTTCAAAATTCGAATTTCATAATTGAGGTGTATATGTTTTATTATACAAAAAAAGAAACTTAACTTAACTCGGTAACGGCCTGTGCAAAACATACCGGATTCTCGCTATACTTAATATTTTGTTCAGTAACTGTTGTTTTTTAAGAGATCCTTACATATTTTAGGCATGGAGGGTACTAGATTCTCAAAAATTTCTTTTGGAATGTTCTCCCATTTATTGGTGACGTCATAAGTGCGTTTTTGGATGTGTGCATCTTTGACCCGAACCGCCTTTTTAAAATGACCCACAATTCTCGATAGGGTTTACATCGGGCGATTGAGAGGGCCATTCCAACGCATCAACATTTTTCTACGCAAACCACTCCCTAACCGACTTTTATGAATGTTTTGGTTCATTATCATGTTGATAAACCCAATGCAGTGGCATCTTCTCCTCAGCGTATGCTAGCATTACGGATCCCAGTATATCCATTTACTGAAAACGATCCATAATACCACTAATCTCATGTATTGGTCCACATTCCGCATCAGAAAAACATCACTACACCATAATTGAGCCTCCTCCATGCTTCGCGGACGGACGACAATGACGTGGCTAGAAGATGTGTGTCCTTCTTTCGTCTAACATGAATATTTACATCGGAAGCAATCAAGTTGAACTTACTCTCGTCGCGAAAGAGTACAGTTTTACACTTCGTTGCTGACCAATTTAAATGGTTTCTTGCGAATTCCAGTCTAAGAAAAGATTGGCGTTAGCAAAATAATCAAAAACTTACTATAAGAACAAAATGGGAACTTTTTTGTCTATGCTTAGCAGTAAGTAGAGGCTTTTTCGCTGGCCGAGAAGAATAAAAACCAGCTTCCCTTAAACGTCTGCGTACGGTGCTTGCTTCAGTTGAAAGATTGAGCTCACCAACAATCTTTCTTGAAGGGAAGAAAGTATCGTTAATAATCATTTTCTTAGTTTGCCGATCAGTTCGGAGTGTAGGTTTTCTGGGACGTCTTCAACAGTAAATGGTTTCGACCGGTTTTCCATTCCGAAACTCTTTTATAACGTCACACATTGTCGACGATGACATTTTATTCTTTCAGACTATAGATTTTTGTTTTAGGACTGCCCTGAAATCCGCTACCACATGATTTTTAACCACACCACTGTATTTATTTTTAGCCATTTTAGTAGTGAACAAATTGGAGATACCTGACCTTTTAAGTTTTGTTAAATCTATAACTCACTTCAAATGACAGCCAAAACCACTATCAGTAAGTTGAAGAGAAAGAAAATCCGGTACCTATTTGTAAACTAGTTCAATAGGTTTTCTCAAATTGCCAAACAAGTGTACCTACTCTATTCCTGTTCCCTAGAATTCTTCAATGAAAAATGTTCAGGAAAAATCCGGTATGTTTTGCACAACACTGTACGTATATTCCTTCCAACATCAGGGGTTTTGGTTTAACATTCGAGTATATATCAGCTTTTGGATGACAATATTGTTTTAGGCCTCTAACAACTTCGGAAGGATGCTGATTCACTACGAAGATTTAGACCTTGAAATCTACCCTAAAGTTATCAAGATCTCCAAATTAATTCTCGACTAATGCAAACGAATTTTAACATTTTTGTCTCTCTATTATAGAATAGTTCAATGACAAGTCATTGCTTTGCACAAACCTTCACATTGTTCAAAAGAATAGCTTCGTCAATTTAAGTCAAGTGACCCCTAACCTAAATGATAGCGTAGTGCAGTGAATAAGTTCGCCAACTACTACTCAAGACGGTTAGAGTTCAAATCTAGATCATTACTGAAAATCTGAAAAAGTAATTTATTTTTTTGACGTCACCACCCTTTCGGCGGACAGTGAAGAAACTCGAGAAAAAAGAAATTGGTTGCCTATAGAAAAGGATATGAGTGCGAGAGACTAGTCCCAGGTCCAACCTAAAGTATAGCGCCTAAAGTTTTTTTTTTTATTTTATCCAGTTCTACATTTACGAATATATCTGAAATCTAAGGGCAGTTAATCTAGTTCTATACTAAAAGCCTTAAATCCGAGCCATAGTCTGCAACTACTTCCTCGACGCTATCCCTGCAGACTACATGTTAGACTTTGAGTGCTTGACATTTTCTTTTGGTGATCTGGTAAAGTGTTAAGCATTACTTCTAGAGCTGCTCCCGAGTTCATAGTCTCCGTTGAAGGCTTCTTTATCTATTTTGTTGTTTTTGAGAATCATTCGCCTTTTTGCGGTTAGTAAGGACAACAACCACCAATTTCGCAAAAACTGTTCCAGCAATTCACTCTAACCATCTAGAGAGAAAACTGAAATTAGGGAGAGCAGAGTATTTCGGCTAGATCCCTCAACGATTTGACTTTACTTTACCTGTCCTGGCAGAGAATTTTAAAAAAAACTACTAAATCCACCATGTAGCACAGTTCTACTGCCGAATGCCCTGTCATTCGTGAAAACTGAAGAACTGGATCGATCGCCAAATTATGTTCCAAGACGTCTGCGGAGTTATACTCCGAGCTAGTTTAAATAAGGCACCAGGAGAAGACCGTATACCATACGAATTCTTCAAATACGCGACGAATAATTTCCTCGAAAAACTAACAGCTGTATACAATTACATCTTCGGCATAGGTGAAGTCCCGGCAAGCTTCAGAAAGAACATATATTGATAGTCCCAATATTTAAATAAGGAGAGTATAGCGATCTGAATAATTATAGAGGCATATCGTTCCTCAATGCGATAAGGAAGCAAATAGTATACTAAGTGAGCCGGTTTCAGGAAAAACTATTCGACAGTGGACAATATTTTTACGCTGACAAGCATTGCCAGGACGTATTGTATTTAGACAAAGGAAATAAAACTGTATGCGTTCTTCATGGAATTTAAAGCAGCATTTGACTCCATTGCTTTTCTACGAACTAAGCAATGTGGGAGTCTCTACGAGGAAGATAGAACAGGAGTCTGAGATGGGAAAAGCTTGTCAAATTGGTTTGATTCGCTCTCGGGTGTTAAGCAAGGTTGTATTTTGAGTACTCTACTGTTTTCATTGTTCTTAGATGATCTACCAACGTTCTTGCCAGGAGAAATCGAGTTCGACGGAATCAAAATAAAGGCTTTTATGTACGCAATGGCATTCCGAAATGGACCTTGTCGATGGAAAGATGAAAAATGAGTTTTCCAGAATAAAGGACTTGAGGTAGCGAAGGACAACAAATATTTCAGAGTCATCTCAATACCTCGCTTAACTTTTAGGAAGCATTTGGAAGGGCATATAGTATACAATTTCCAAAGCGGCGATAAGGTCTACTCGTATTATGCGCTACGCTGTTCAGGTGCGGGGAATTTTTCTATCCGAGGAAGTCGAAAGGCCGTTGAGATATTTCGTCAAGAAAATTTTTAAATTACCGGAAAACTCTCCAAACTGTCATGATTCAGACTGGATTGCCTCACAAAGACCACATTTGCTCTATATTGTGAAAGCATTGTCCCTCACAAGCCAATGCATACCCCAAAGCATCTTGTTCGTCATACGCTGCAATTTTTCAGGGAATGGTCTAGATTAAGCAGTGGATATGACATCTCGCTGGTGCAAGATAATCAATGCACAGGCATGGGCTGGAGTTTTTTTTTTTTGGAAAATAGCATGCAGAAAAATAGAGATACTGATGCCAATTGCTGTAGTTAATTAGCGTTCTTTTTTTTGTGAAAATCTAGGGCTAAATTCTGGAGTATTGTAGCCATCTGCTTCCAATGGTACCAGCGAAAAGATCAAAGCTAGGGTTTGACATTTATGAAGCAAAAGCATGTGCAGAGGAATTGACATAGTCGGTCCAAGGAAGACCATCGAAAAAACGCGATCCTTAGCGAAGCGGTATACCACCACCGTGTGGCGCTCCCAGTGTTCCGATTTGAGTTCTGTTTTTTTTTTTTTGTTAAGTTGGTAAACCTGTTGTTGACATTCCCTCTAAATCTTAGCGTCATAGCTTGACATTTGCAAAAGTTACGTAGCCAAGGGTACATGTACCTCTGTGTGTTTTGGCGATTTTTTACAATTTTAGAAATGGATTTCAATTTGCAACAACGAACTTGCATTAAATTTCGCGTAAAAAACAGATTTAATGGTGCGCGAACGTTGGAAATGTTGGAAAAGTGTGTCGGCAACGATTCTCTAAAGAAAACGGTCATTACCCAGTGGAACGAGCGGTTCAAAAGTGGTCGTGAGTCAATCGAAGATGATGAACGCAGTGGCGACATTAAAAACCGACGAAAGCATTGATGAAGTACTCGTAAAAGAAAAGGTTGGTCAATAACCGCAAATTAACCATCAGAGAAATAGCGGAGGTCCGAAAAGTAATTTTCCGGAAGGTCTACAAAATACTCCTCCGTGGCGTCGATGATTTCCTCGCGTGAGCTGAATTTTTTATTGATGAGCCATCTTTTGAGGTTTGGGAAGAGATAATAGTCCGAGGGATCCAAACCCAGAAACCAATCGACGCCAAAAGTCCGCCCGATATTTGTGGTCATTCGCGGCACCCAGCGGCCGGATAACTTTTTCGTATGCAGAATATTGCCCAAAATATGGCATGTGCGCTCAGTAGTAATCTTTGTGGTATCTGCTAGCTCGCGCACCTTCACTTTCCGGTCAGCCAACACCATTTCATATATTTTTCTGACATTGTCCTCTGTAACCGCTTCGGAGGGCCTGCCGAGTATTATTTGGGCGTTATGAGACGTTTGCGTGAAGCAATTCGCCGAAAGAGACCAGAATTGTGGGCAGAAAATTCGTGAAAAATGCAACAAATACCATCCAACAGCCACCGAATTCACCACTACGGGGAACGCGTTTCAGCAGCCGAGAGGAAGTAATGGAAAAATCGCAGGAAACACTGATGGACATACCGAAAACCGAATATAAAAAATGTTTCGAGGATTGGATCAAGCGCTGGCATAAGTGTGTTGCAGTCGATGGCTATTACTTTGAAGGGGACAATATAGATTTAGATGAATAAGCTTGTATTTCCAATTGTCTGAATACGTTCCGGGAACTTTTTGATAAGTGATATAAGGCCACACTGAAGAATGAGAATATTGTCAATAAAGACAAAATGAGTTCATTATTCTGGAAGGCTGAGTCAATATCGTTCAATTGTAGTAAAAACAAATTTGTTAAAAGAAATTTTATTTATTTATTTGTTTGTTTTTAAGAAAACGCGCATTTTCACACATCTGTGCGTGGGCAACCGACCGCAAACACGAGCTAACTTCTGGACCAAATATTACTGCGTTAATTGATGTCAATAAAAAATCATCATTACCAATTTCTTATTCAATTAAAATACTTTGCTCATCAATTAATCAACAATTGTATAATAGCCCCATCCCTAACTGATACAACCTTGACTACTTTGACTTTGTCCTTGTGAATTCACAAAGATGCTCATTTTCGAAAGACTAAAAATACTTTTTTTTTTACTTAATCCTGTTGATGGCCCAGCGTTTTGTACCCCCCCAACATTACCTCTGATAGTCTTCTTTCTTCCTCAAGTCAACACATGTGACTTTTATCATAACCAGAAGATAATTGCGATGTAGAAACAAACAAAAAAAAAAAAACAAAAACCAATAACCAATCTGCCATCCGTAAATCTGCCAAATGCGCGATGTTCGATGTTTGTTTGATTTTTTTTTTGGTTTAGAAAATCGCAGGCCAAAAGATCTCTGTGCTCAAGATACATACACCTACTCGTAGAATGGACCAGACCACACCGAACGTGTCACACAACAATTTTTGGCATTTCATTTGGCAGCAACGCTGTGCAAAATGTTAATTGACATAAAAACATTAACGTTTTCAACCGAAAAAAAAAAATTCGAAAACTTTGGCGACATTTTTGTAATTAAAATTTTGCGACAAAATTCACTCGCTCGTGGATTAAACTTTAAAAGCATTCCCATGGAAAACAATCAAGAGGCAGAAAAAGACGACCATGCGATAATTTCAGTCGTAAAGCCATATAAGTCATGGAAGGACGAAACAGAAAAAAGGAGACAAATGGAAGACACAAGTAAATTCAATTTACTATACCGGGTACATAAAACAGAAGAGAAGTCAATGAGATAATTAATTGATGACCATTTGTTGTCCATTAGCTTCCTCTCCATTTCATCTCTACTGAATAGAATGGATGAGCCATGTGAATTGGCGATAAGTTAACCTACTTCCTCAAGCCCGATGAATAATTGAAATTCACGATTAATTACTGAAGAAGCTTATTGGGTGAGTTGTGGCATAGTAAGACTAAAGTATTTGTTCTCGCAAAATTAATATACCCGAGTAAATTGCCTTAGTGGGTAGTTTTAGGATTTAAGACCATTTTCGAATTACCCTTAAGCCAACTTGAAATATATCGCGACGGTGGTTTCCTGCCATGAATGACTTCCTGATGCCACGCCCGTTTCTAGTTCTTAAGGTGTGATTTCTAAGGTGTTGATATGAAAAGTGAGTAATAAACAAAATTGTTGATCAGAATCGTCACGAAAATATGAAACACGATTACTAGTCAACTAGCCAACGAAAGTTGGACATGGCTTCTATGGAAGATAGCTCCTAATCAAATTAATTTATTTACCAATTTGTTTTTCCTTAAGCTTGGGAGTGTTTTCTTTTCTTTTCTAGACTTCTTAATGCTGCTTCCTTCTTACGTGCGTTGGGCGAACTTGACAGTGTAACATGACGAAAATCGTCATGGCACCATGTGTCATGGATTGGACTTCACTTTTTTGACAGAACATTTCTAATCAAGTTAATGCATCTCCTCCGACGATATTAAGGCTTAAGGTTCTAAGATTTCTTGAAGGTATATACTTTTCTCGTAATTTAAGCGCTATTTTAAGATTGGAATGTGAAAGAGGGGCAGTGAGAAACCTTTTTGATCAAAACCATCACGAAAATGTGAAACATGATAGATACTCTTTTTGAGTATTCCAATGACTTCCTTATCAAATTCATTCGCTCATAAGAAGGCTACAGACCCCCAAATTAAATAAAAGCCATGGCGTCGTTCAGAAAAATCATTACCATTGTGTTTTATGACTCAAAAAGCATCTAACGCAACCACTCTGCGAAATTTGAGGGAAGTTATCAAAAAACAGGCGAGGGAAATTGTATGCAGGTTTGTTGATTTTTCATGACGTGACACCAGTTCATAAGGCATGTACTTTCAAGGCTGCAGTGAGAGAATCTGGCTTCAAACAAACTAACTAGAAGACTTTTCTAAGTTGATATTGTTGTAAATTTATATTATGCACTCTGACAGGCCTGATAATCATATCAGAGTGGTTCTTAAACTCAACCAACCCTACCCATTTTAGTTTTAGTTTTAAATGCATTTTATTTTCTAAATCATTAACTCTTACATACTAACAAAAAATGCTTAAATGCTAGCTTAAAATTACTTAACAATCTTATATTAACTTACTGGCCCCACACAGGCACTCTAAGCTACTCTAAATTCTTATATCTATGTCTTTCGACTTTGTTTACATTTTATACTTATATATACTTATTTTCTATGCTTAAGGCTAAGAAAAGAATTTAACAAAAAACTTAGCATATGGAACCAACCCTACCCGAACTAAATTAGAATGAGTACGCAACTGCCAGGCAAGTATAATTTGGCAAAATAGTGACCATCTATCACTTAAATAGAAGCAGTCTCATGGACGCCAGGAAAAGACGAGGAGCCGATATAGGAATGACACGGGATCACCACCTTATGATAGGTGCAATCCGACTACGTATACCTCTACAGATCGAAACTCCAAGTATACCATCGGCAGGCTGATTTAAGGACTAAATATTGAAACATTGAGCTGCATGTCGTCCACCTACATTCAAAATTATTGGAGTGCTGTGAAAAAATGTTTTAATATATGGGCCGACCACGCGAAAGACCAAGTGAGAGAAGTGCAACGTGATAAACGCATTGGCTACTGAAACACAGGAAGCAGCGGGCAGGTACAGTAGTAGAACCGTTTCCAGAATCGCCAACGAGCTGTCTATTCGTCAAGTGTCAAGTACTATATAGAGGGAGACTGTCTATGAAATTGGAGATCCTCACTGGGGCAAGACGAGACAGAATTCCATCACCTATGTACATTGATGGATTGATATCGATGATATCGATGAATTTTAACTTCAAATGTTTGGCAAAAGTGACGATGTAGTCTTACGCTCTTAATGAATTTTAGATTTCATGGCATGACATCAAGAGGGTTGAAAATTATTTCGAAAAAGGCAGAGAATTTCCAGCTTCAAGTTAGCATTGCCGGACAACCAGGGCAGGTGGTAAAAAGCTTTCAATCTCGGACGTACTATCTCGTCTGAACAAGATATTGTCAGCCGCATAGGCAAAGCCAGGTTTGTGTTTAAAATGGAGAAGCAATGCAATAAACTTAAATGTTGGACCGTGTTGTTATAAGGCTCCAGAACGTGGATGTTGCCACCACTTTCACTAAAAAGCGGCAGTAGGTGTTTGCGACACAAATAAAGCATTTTCTACCCCGACACTCATAGCCACAGCAATCCAACGACGAAAGTGGAAATAGATTGGCCATATATCATACTCTGAAAAGAGGACTGTTTTCTGTCACTGGAATCCACCAACCCAGGTCGACTGAGAAACACATAGCATGTACGTCGAAGAGCAGTCATGACAACTAGGAAAGAGTTTGAAAAGAACTACAACACATTGTTAGGAACCGCCTCACAATGGTGCGTAGTCGTAATAGAGGGCATAGAGCTCACAACGGAAAACAGCACTAATCAGCTAGGCCCATATCTGCAAGACTTCAAAGACGACTACATGAATTTGAATTTGAAGAATTAGGTTAATTGGGTGAACGATTTCACTGCTATTTTTCCATTGCTTGGTTATGGTAAGGTCAGTGAAAAAGACTATTTCTTTCTTAGTTAAACCGAATGCCCACAGGCAACTGCTGCCAGCTTATAAAATTAGATCCAGTCTTCAATTTGCCTTCCAGCACGACTTAAGACGATGTGGCCACTCATCGATTGCGGGACGCACTTCATGCATGGGGAAATTGTCGACTGCACGGACAAGGGCTCGCTTCAATTACTCAATATTTGAGTGTCGAGTAGAGCAAGTCATGCCCTCTAATACGGACCAAAACTTGTAATCCAACGGGTTGAGATCTGGACTACCAGCTGGCCAATCATCCGGAACGTTGTTTTTGAGCCACAGTTGAGTCGTTTTTGCTTTGTGAGCTGGAGCAGAGTCTTGCTGGAAAGTCCATGGCTTTTTGTTGAATATTGATTGGTTGAGAGACTTCACAATGGGTTCCAAGACGGTCGATTGATATACTTTAGCCGATGTTTTCACTCCTTTCTCGCAAAAATTGGAGCTTGGTAACGCCATCGTAGCACACTTCCCACCATACCATTACAGACGCGGGATGGTGGCCTCTTTGAACCTTCGGGATGAGTTGGGACGCTTCTCTGGATGACCGAGCTTACACACGATCGTTCTGCTTATTGAACGATTCTTCTACGGTGAAGATTTCCTCGTCAGTAAACAGAATTTGTCTGTGAGCGTTCTTTGCGTACCGGCTGAGTAACGTTTTCGATCTTCGCTTGCGTTTTTCCTTCAATGCGACTGTGAGCAGGTGTCCAGTGTGTCGAAATTTGGATTCCCGCGACAAGATTTTCTGTTTTCGCAGCGGTTTTCGGTCGATTCGTTTCTTCACGGCTTTGATCGCTTTCGGAGTTCTCACAGTGTGCGGACTATCGGATCTTTGACGGTCTCGTACTACACCAGTATCCTCAAACAACTTCACAGCACGATACACAAAATTGCGAGTGATTCTAAGCGGCCGCAACGTCCTAAAGATATCGCCTTTTTCCATGTTGCATTTAAGTAGGCCAACTACAACAATCTGATTTTCGATGTCGCCCCATTGTAAGCAAGTAATGTCAAAAACTTTTTACGTCACAATGAAGCATAAATATCAACTGTCAAATCGCAATCAATACGAAATGGATGCGCCCAGTGTTGCATTCGTAATGAGTGAGTTCAGTTGTGTACCAGTATTTATGACTTGACTAGGTAAGAACTTGTCTCTTGATCTAATCTAATTGCATGTTAATGAAGTCATTCGTGTATTCTTTAAAGGTTTTGGGCAGATTGAACCGTATGCCCTGAGGGTCAATATTGTCAGAGGAAAAGGTTACGAATATTTGCAGATACAGAGTGAATGACTCGAACTCCAACTTTTTAAAATGCCATATTTTTTTTATTTTTTGATAAATTTTATTGTGCCAAAGCAAAAAATCTTGGAAAATACATCAATTTTCAAATTGTATCAGTAGTTTTCAATATGTCCACCGTTGGCGCGAATAATGGCCTTGAGACGGCCGAAAAAAGCATCGCACGTTCCACGCAAGTGGCTCTGCGGTATTTTGGCCCATTCCCGGCGAAGTGCTTGTTTGAGGTGGTCCAAACTTTGGTATCTTTTAGTGCCAACCTTCGCCTTCAAAATACCCCAGACAGAGAAATCCAACGCATTTGTATTCGGAGAATTTGCAATCCATTGTGTCGAAGAAATGAGGTGTGGAACATTGTTTTTTAACCAATCTTGGTTGACGCGCGCTTTGTGAGACGGTGCCGAGTCTTGTTGAAATGTCCACGGTCTCCGACCGAAATGATTATTTGCCTAAGGCTTCAATACTGCCTCTAAGACAGTTTCGCGGTATACGATCGCATTAATTTTGACGCCACGGTCCAAAAATACGAGCGGAGAGCGACCATCGGCGGTTATGATGGCCCAAACCATCACCATCGGTGCTGCCTGCTTTCTGGTGGCCGTCCGAAGGTGTAAATTTTCGAAGGACCTCTCTGGCAAGTAAAGTCGGTCATTTTGTTTCTTGGCATATTGCTCGATAACAAATGGCGATTCATCGGAAAAAACCAAATTCGGCAACTCACCACTTTCGTGCAAGCGTAGCAACTCCTCCACTCTTTGGACTCAAACTTTTTTCTGTTGCGGTGTAAGATCGTGTGCTTTTTGGAACTTCAATGGCTTGAGCCCAAGCTCATTTTTCAGTATGTGTTGCATCCGTTCCAACGATATGTTGAGCTCACGAGCCATTTTTCGCCCACTTCGCCGCGGATTTCGCTCAATTCGAGTCTTCACTTTTCGAACCATTTCTGCCGATGTTGCTGTTTTTTTTATGACCACCTCCATGGCGTTTTGCAACGCTGCCAGTATCACGGTAACGAGCTATGGTTTGAGACACAAATGATTTATTCACGTTGAGGTGCTGGAGGGCTCTAACGATAGCTACTTGTAGTTTTCCAGCCAAATATAAAGCAATCACACTATCACGTTTGAATTCCATCGCGGATAAAATTTTTTCAACACAACTGAGACGCAAATCGTTTAAAAGGCTTGTAAATAATAAAGTTATCTGTCATGTGTCAAAATTTGAGCTCACTGTCATGAACGGTTTGGAAATTATACCAGTCTGAAGTTGGTTGAAGTTCGAGTCATTCAGGCTGTATGTACGTAACAACAGTCAAGGTCTCAACAATGATTCATTTGGAAATTCAATCCATATGCTAAGGGTTTAGCAGAGACACTTACTAACAACCTACTTTGAACAGGATACCTCAAAGGAACAAGTGCACACTTCTAGGAATAATAATAATCGAACTCGTTTTTTCCCAGCTCTTGTTTCGTGTCTGTTTGTACACTGTGCATGCAGTGTTCCCAATGTAACGAACATTGAAATACTGTAATCTGATATTTTCTTATGCCACAAAAGCCAAATTTAACTCATCTTTTCCAACTTGCTAGGTTTCGAAGACGCAACATATTCTAAAAATTCTTTGTATACGCAATATAACAAAAAAAAAAAACAAACAAAAACGATGTCCACAATATCTAGGTCACATTTCTCATAACTCGTAACTCACACATTATTCTCCCCCATCTCCTCATCTTGCAGATCTCGCATCCTCCTCCAGATAGTGAAAGTCAAAATTAATGGAATAGCGCAAAGAAAAAATTTAAATCTCTCTCATTCGTCTTTTGATTTTTTGTGCTGTATCTTTAATTTTTTTTGTTTTTTGCTTCCTGTCAGTTGACGTATCGTATCTGTTTGCTTTCTGTCAGAAAAAAAAGCCTTGACATTTAATTTAAAACTCAAACACCATTCATTCCATTTATTGTCCACTGAAGCTTGCCATTCAGAGTTTTACGATATGCCTGAGCTGTTTCCGTTTTACACGTTTCAAAATTTGAATCGCCAATTCATCTTAACTACAAGTACGTGCTACTAATACTCGTTCTCGTACAAGTTTATGAGGTACGCGGCTACAGATACTAGCTCCTGTATTAAAAGTTATCCACGAATGCTTGTGGAGGTGGGCGGAAAGGGCAGTTTTTCACATAAGCAGCGACCTACTATAAATTTTATAAATTGTTTTTCGAAAATTAGCTTTCGCTGAATACACGCTGAATTGGGTGCGGAATTCGTAAAACTGCTACTAAATGAAAAGCCATGACTTTACTATCAGCTGGTAGTGTTTCCTCCATCCAGATACTCGTACTTCATTTAACTGGTAGTCTCTGTACGAATTTTTATCTATCAGCCAGCTGCCGGACTGGACTGTGTGCGCGAGATTTATTTTCTGTGATTTTTGTAGGAGGTGCTAATTAATAGGGCAAAGATTGAGGTGAATTTTAAAATAGAAACTTGCTATCAGCCCCCTGAAGTTTCATAGCGATACTCTACCATATTTCATTTGCAATTCTATGGAGCTGCTACGGAATTCAGGACAATATCAAATGGACTGCGCTTGGCTAGTTGGTGGCTGGTTGGTGGCTGGTTTGGGTGGTTGTCGCCCACTGTGTGCAATAGAATTATACAATCGAGAGACATAAATCTGTGAAACTACTCGTGCACTCCCAGTCGCCGTCGTCTATATATAATCATGTCACTGAATTACATTTGCCATTTACGTAATGAAAAATGGAAATTTTCCTCGTTAAAATGAAAAACTACTACAGCAACATGGTAGACCATGACTATAACTTGAGTGTAAACAGGAAAACCAAGCCAGTAAAGGTGACAGGGGCTGGAGAGTGGAGAGTAATGTACGAATACTCGTATAGCTTGACGCCATACTGAGTGATAGATTTGTAAGTAGTTTTTGGCTGAATATGGCGATGTCGAGGAGGTTTTCGAGTGGTGTAATTACTTTTGTAATTAGTATGTAATTATCTTGAAATAGGGTTATTGACTTTTAAGCCGTGGCCCTCGATGAGCAAATGTGACGATTTTTTTTTTTTTCACAACTAGATAATGAGGGTAATTTCTTTCATAATGCAATACTGTCTTATCTTTCCTGAGAGTGTATTTGCTTCTGACGGATGTTCTGTACTTAAACTGACGGCGATAAGAGGGGAATTTTGTTTGTTGGTTTGACAAGTCTTCGAAAGAGCTCAGATATTCACCTTAGATCTTATGCTGAATCACGTGGTTATTGCTTATATTTTCATGTTCGACTTCTGTTCTCACACATCCAATCAATGACCGCGAATAAGTACGATGACTCTTTTCATTAAAATGCTTGAGTCATTAATTTCGTGGAACCACTTCACGTTCCATTGGAGATAGTTGGAGTTTATTCGTACTCACTTGCCATGCGACTCTGAATGACTTGGAATACAGAGACGCCAAAGTCGACAAAGTATGATATGTTATTGGTATGTGTAAAACTTATCAGCGATTGACGTAACTTGGAGTCGCAATTTAATAAACAGTCATCGTGTTTATGAATATCGTTTGGGCGTAAATCAAAAACATGACATGTAGACAATGTAGAAAAAAAAACCCAAGATTGGCTTTAGTAAATGCCATGTTGGGAAACTGGAAAAGCATCGAAACTACTACCGCATGCTTGAGTGGTTTCGGGTAATTTGTATTAAACATCTGGGAAACATGATAAAAGTTCACAATGAGTGCTAATGTCAGTTTTTTCATCACCATTTTTCATCGACCATTATTGTTTAGTCGATGTTACACTAGAATATGTCTCCCATGTACTAGATCTCACCACAACTAACAACCAAATGCATGCACCAAATCAAGAGGACGATTAAGCTGTATCATGTAATCCCGAAAAAAAAAGAAACACCGAAATAAACAGTTCCTTGTGGAAGTGCTTTCAATCGGAAATCCGTCTCGCTATAAATGTTCATCAGTATATCGTCAAGCCCATTTTCAGACGTACTCTAAAATGTTGAGATTCGTTCCTAAACCGTACAACTCCCTTATGCCGAGCTCTCTACTTCCTAGTCGTTATAACCTGCAAACATTTAAGACCAATGTACATCGGTGCCTCTCTTTTCTTCCTCTCTAAGTTTTCTTCGTCCACGCTGTGTGCAAACATTTTAAGGGTACTAATAAATAACCCCTTGAGCACGGATTATCATGAAAATAAAGTCTAAAACGACAAATGGAAAACACTTGATAGTCTCCACAGACCTAGACCATTTAAATCCTAAGGATCAGGTGGTATTTTTCCTGTTCATTTCCTTATCTCCCCCTAATATACTGAAAAGTGACCTCCTTGACCGCCAGAATGCGCTGCTACTGCAAAAAAAGGTTATGGTGCCTTGAAGTCCGTTCATATTTAGGCAGACATGCCAAGTATCAGTGCGATACTGTCTTTAGATTTGTTTTGACAGCTGATTGTTGCTGACGTGTTTGGCATCATGTTGAGTATGGACAAAAACGATTTTCGTTCTCTCATAAAACATTATTTTTTGAGAGACAAAACGGCGAAGGAAACAAAAGAAAAGTTGGATAAATATTATGGGGCTAATGTTCCGTCAGATTACACCGTCAAATATTGGTTTCGAGAGTTTCGTGGTGGCCGCAACTCCACTACCGATCAAGTCCGCAGCGGCAGGCCCTCCGATGCGGTTACAGAGGACAATGCCAAAAAAATACATGAAATGGTGTTGGCTGACCGGAAAGTGAAGGTGCGCGAGCTATCAGATACCACAAAGATTAGTACTGAGCGCACACGCCATATTTTGGGCAATATTCTGCATATGAAAAAGTTATCCTGCCGCTGGGTGCCGCGCATGCTCACTCCTGACCAAAAACACGAAAGCGAGAGCACTTCGAAAGAGTGTTTGGACTTGCTGATGCGGAATCGGGCGGACTTTTGACGTCGATTGGTAACTGGATTTGGATTCCTTGGACTACAGGGTGAATGACTCGAACTCCAACTTTTTAAAATTCTATAATTTTTTTATTTTTCGATAAATTTTATTGTGCCAAAGCAAAAAATCTTGGAAAATACATCAATTTTCATGTATCATGTCCACCTTTGGCGCGAATAATGGGCCTTGAGACGGCCGAAGAAAGCATCGCACGCTGCACGCAAGTGGCTCTGCGGTATTTTGGCCCATTCCCGGCGAAGTGCTTGTTTGAGGTGGTCCAAACTCTGGTATTTTTTAGTGCCAACCTTCGCCTTCAAAATACCCCAGACTGAGAAATCCAACGGATTTGCATTCGGTGAATTTGCAATCCATTGTGTCGAAGAAATGAAGTGTGGAACATTGTTTTCTAACCAATCTTGGTTGACGCGCGCTTTGTGAGAAGGTGCCGAGTCTTGTTGAAATGTCCACGGTCTCCGACCGAAATGATTGTTTGCCCAAAGCTTCAATATTCCCTCTAAGACAGTTTCACGGTATACGATCGCATTAATTTTGACGACACGGTCCAAAAATACGAGCGGAGAGCGACCATCATCGGTTATGGCGGCCCAAGCCATCACCATCGGTGCTGTCTGCTTTTCGGTGGCCGTCCGAAGATGTAAATTTTCGAAGGACCTCTCTGGCAAGTCAACTCGGTCATTTTGTTTGTTGACATATTGCTCGATAACAAATGGCGACTCATCGGAAAAAACAAATTCGGCAACTCACCACTTTCGTGCAAGCGCAGCAACTCCTTCGCTCTTTCGAGTCTAACTTTTTTCTGTTGCGGTGTAAGATCGTGTGCTTTTTGGAACTTCAATGGCTTGAGCCCAAGCTCATTTTTCAGTATGTGGTGCATCCGTTCCAACGATATATTGAGCTCACGAGCCATTTTTCTTCCACTTCGACGCGGATTTCGCTCAATTCGAGCCTTCACTTTCCGAACCATTTCTGCCGATGTTGCTGTTTTTTTATGACCACCTCCATGTCGTTTTGCAACGCTGCCAGTATCACGGTAACGAGCTATGTTTCGAGACACAAATGATTTATTCATGTTAAGGTGCTAGAGGGCTCTAACGATAGCTATTTGTGGTTTTCCAGCCAAATATAAAGCAATCGCAATCAATCAATTCTATCGCGGATAAAAATTTTTCAACACAACTGAGACGCAAATCGTTTAAAAGGCTTGTAAATAATAAAATTATCTGTCATGTGTCAAAATTTGAGCTCACTGTCATGAACGTTTTGGAAATTATAGCAGTCTGAAGTTGGTTGCAGTTCGAGTCATTCAGGGTATATTATCTCTTCCCAAACCTCAAAAGATGGCTCATCAATAAAAAATTCAGCTCACGCGAGGAAATCATCGACGCCACGTAGGAGTATTTTGCAGACCTTCCGGAAAATTACTTTTCGGACGGGATCAAGAAGTTGGAAAATCGCTGGAATAAGTGTATCAAACTAAAAGAGGACTATATTGAATAATATAAAAAAACATTTAAAAAAAGAATAATTTTTAATTCCCAAGGAGGCCACTTTTCACTCCATCTAGTAGAGCGCTGTTTGGAACTGCATACACAATTTCCAAAGATTAACACCAATTTTTAAAAACTCGGTGTATAGCACAATTGCTATACAAGTCACGAAATTCCTATCAAAAAGAAAATGCTGACAGCCCTGGTGTCTCTCCATCTAGGAGGGACTTACGGTGTTACTTAGTTACGACGGGAAAATAATAAGTTTTTCCAGGCATTTTTCATTTTTCTTTTCATGTTTGCCTCAATGTGGCTCAATTCTAATTCACGCAAGCCAGTAAATTTTTTTCATCCGCCATATACTCCATTTGTTCAAAGATTGATGAATACCTTTCAGAGAATTGAGAGAATCTGTGCTACTTAACCTTAAATGGGATTGATTTAACTCACATAGGACGAAGAAAATTCTGCTTTACTTTAACAATTTTCTAGAACAAAATTTAGCAAGGCCAACAACATTCTCAACAAATTTGAATGCATTCGAAATTGAAGATAATTCTGCGAACTTGCATGACATAATTTTGTATCAAGATATTTTGTATTGAACTTAATTCTTTCCTTTATATACCATATCTATTATTGCTTATTGCAAACTAAGTCGGTTTTTATTTACTCTCATGAAACATATTTAATGGCATAATACAATTTGTGACATTCGAAGTCCTTCAAATATTTATGCTTATGATACACCTTGCTTAAGTTTCCCTTTTTAAGTAGAATCGTTTGTTTATAATTTTCTATCAAAACATCTGACAAAACAAAGAATTTATTTATACAGATTGCGACGCTTTTAGTATGTTTTCAAAGCTGATATCATATGACTGGTAAATTTGGGGACGTTTTCACTAGTTCTTGTCTGTCAATAAAGGTCGATAAACGACACCGTTCCACCTAGTTTTCGAGAAAGCTAAACCAATATAAGGTAGAAGTGCGGATGTGGACCTAGAAGTTATATAGATACTTGATTACATGAGAACGTGTCCATTAAAAAAGTAATCTGTCTAAAATTTTCACATTATTATTATTATTTACTAAAGTATCTATCTAACTATCTATCGAGATATCACCCAGAAAAAACTATCAAAATCATTTTTAAAACAAACATAAGATTCCATAAGTTTTTTTTACATTAATTTCACAATTAAAAATTAATGAAAAGCTTGCAAACAAAAATAAAATGACAACTTTTCACCGGAAGTCATTAATCCTTGTACATAGAATAACACCGGGGAATCACCTCCCTCTCGAATAATAGTATCTTTCTGGTTAAAGGAAAACATCCAAGGTTTACACAACAAACAAGCGGCAACGTAAAGTTACGAACTTGAGACTCTCAAAGTGCACTCAAATGGAAAGCGACCACCTACAGACGTGTAGATACTTTCCATCGATTTGCAAGTATTTCGATTTACATTTATTTTTTTTTGTGTTAGCAATGCAAATGCATTCAGATTTATTTTTAAAACGTAATCGCCATCACGTTGTTATAGTTTGAATGCGACTGTGGCATTCTAATTACTCTACGAACGAGGGTACTGAAAATGCAAATAGAGAGATGGGGGCATTGTCGACTATTTGAAATCGAAATGCATTTGGAATAGGTTTCGAATTTCAAAATTATTTTAGTTATTTTGTAAGTTATTTAACGCGGTTGCAAACAGAAATTGCTGTTCGATAACGAACTCAACTGAGAGGCTTGAATAATAAATTATGAATCTAGAGAAGAATGCCCTATCGGTCTGGCCATTTAAGACCAGGAGGACAAGTGAACACAACAAATCGAAAGTTATTGAATCAGCTTCGCAACCTTCACGACCTCTTAACATTTTAGACCAAGGTAGCCCCAATGGATAGTCAACCAATATTCTAATTCCAATATACATAAGCTGAGCGATTTGTTTATCTTTCTCATCGTTTGGATTTTTTTCATATGCAAAATATCATATCAAAGCTTTCACAGCTTAAAAAACACGATCTAGATCGTTTTAAAAGGCCAACCATAAACTCCTTCACACTTTCAACAACTTATTAGTAGGTTAGGTACAAAGTTTTAACAATGTTAAATAAAAGAACACTCGCCCTTATTACTGCTAGCAACTGTGTCAAACGTTCAATTTTTAAAGATAGCCGTACTAGTCATCCAGTTCAAAAACAATCAATGAAAATGGTATGTTAAACTACAGTGTGTTTCAGAGAAGCGTGTGTTAAATTACTTCTCTTACTTTACTCGCACACATATGTTTGTAGCCATTTCATTGCCGATCGCGAATTGTTTTCACTTACTCAGTATATTTCCATACATCATTGTAAAATGAGTGCGGCTTTTAAAAAACGTTTCGAAAGTGTTTTCTTAGTAACCCAATGAAAAGGGCCGCAAATGCGTATTAAGTCGGCAGCAAAATATTTAAAAAACATCAGAGGCATTTATGAGGAAGTGGTTAAAGAGGTAATGTCGATGATGTGTCAGGTAGAGGAACCAAAGCAAGCACATCCAGTAAGAACAATAATGTATATAATTTGTGGATTGTTCCGGAAAAACTCCACAATTAGTCTGGGAACGGAGCGCAAAAGAAAAATTTTAGAGAAAAGGAATTAAAGTGGCAGAATCTGGCATCAAAACCAGGAGCACCCAAATCAAAAACATATTGAAAAGAGGCTAAGTTGGGCAAGGCAGTCATCTTTTTTTGTTTATTATATAATAATTGGAAGAAAGCCTGGACATAAAAAATGAAAAGTTTCTGCAGCGCAAAGTAAAACATCCAACAAAAGTTCAAGTTTAGGGTTATTTCTTGGCCAAAGGATTCGGAAAGTTAATAGCAATCACACAAAACCTCGACACACAATTCATGGTAAAGTTATACCAGAAGGGTTTTTTAAAGTCGGCCGAATCTTTATAAGGTCCAAACAATTACGGCTGGATTTTGCAAGAGGATAGCGCTCCAAAACATCGGAATGCCCTCTGCACGCGTTGGAAAGAGGAAAATGGCATAGAGACGTTAAATTGCGGGTCTCAAAGTCCTGATGTAAATGCAATAGAAAATGTATGGTCTTTAATGAAGTGGAAGCTTAAAACAAAACAAAAAAAAATAAAAAATAGCCACGATAAAACAAATTGCGCGGGTTTAGAATGGCGATTGGACTCCCTCCTAATACCTATATAATTACGCAATTCGTTTTGATATAATACTTTAATAAAAAAAAAAATTATTTAATAAACTTCTGGCATTGTTCATTTGGTTTTTAGAGGCACGTTTTTTTGAACACACTGTATTTCGTAGTGGCCTGCACTTGAAACCTTGACAATGGTTTTAAACGGAAATGGTAATATTTCGTACAAATTATATGACAAAATCAATTAGAGCCGTAGTTATAAGGAAATTGCATGAAATTTTTGCATAACGATAATTATTAGAGTTGATAAAAAATGATAGAAAAAAAAAGAACTGACTCTATTTGTGTGGCGCATTAGCAAGTTTATGACTTTTTTTGTTCTGTATGTGAGAAATCTGTGAATCGTAATAATACTGACTGCCTTGTGGAGTAGTGTCAGTTGAGTCTTATCTGATGTTGACTCTAAATTACTACTTCAATTTATGGCTAAATTTGATTTAACTGGAGGTTTAGGGAGTTACGATTAATTATTTCCCAGAAATCAACCGGCTTTCATGTGTATATAAAGTAGGTGTAAAAAGTGGTGTTTTCCCGGCATATTCAATCTGAGACACTCTTAATTTTTTTTTTAGCTGATCACTGTACAAAGAGAAATGTTGACTCAAGTTAAGTGCTTCAGCTTAATCCACCTGAGAGTACAACAGCACTTGGCCAAAGTCAATCCCAAGTCATCCAAAATGACTACTCCGGTCGGGGTGATTTTATCCCCAATTTACATTATAAGTTAAAGGATTTGTATAATACTTAAATCCTTTAAACACCATCAACTTGCTGAAAGCTTACGATTTTTACAGTCCCAAAAACTCAGCAAATGAAAAGGAAGGTTTTCTCCTACCCGATTTTCCATTAAGGACTATACCTTTTTTTTTCTTTTAGTGTGTATGCATCCTTAATGTTTTTTTGTGAATCGTCATTACTATTTTGCTTGTCAATGGTTTAGTTGAACTTCTCAAAATGGTCTCTGGAAATGGTTATAACCGATTCTGAATTTTATCGCAAAATCATCTTCAGCGATGAAGCTCATTTCTGGTTAAATTGCTTTGTCAACAAGCAGATTACGCGCTTTGGACGGCTACAAAAAGACATGTCCTTCATGAGACGCCACTGCAACCATAAATTTTCATGCCGGCGGCGGGGTCATTGGGCCGTATTTTTTCGTTGGTGATGATGGTCGCCACATTACAGTTAAAGGAATTCTCTATCGGGACATGTTGGAATGTTATTTTTGGCTACAATTGCGTGCACTTAGCATTGGTGAGATGTGGTTTCAATAGGAAGGACCCCACTTGTACATAGCGGCCCAAACAATCACGCTATTGATGTCAAAAACAAAAATGAAAAAGCCTATAAAACTGAGATCACAGAATTGCGCACGAGAAAAATTTTGCTTCGAAAATCTAAACAACCACTGGACAAATTTCTTTCGCATTTGTTTCAGAAATCCAATGTAAATTTTCGAATAGTATTCGATTTTGAGAACTGGTTAGCACAATGTTGTGCAAAAACGGTCGTGGTCGAAAAAAGATGATGAAGCCCCCCAAGGATTGACGGCAAGGAAGGTGATGCTGTGGGTTTGGTGGGACCGGAAAGTTGTCATTCATCGTTAGCTTCTACCGCCTGGCTAAACTACTGATTCAAATGTTTACCAGCGATTAATGCGGTAGAACCAACACCAAAAATTCTACAATGATGGGATAATGGTTCCAGTCGAAAAACATGGTTCAATAAAATCAATTTTGTATATAAGAAAACATTTTCTGAATTTTTATTACGAAATGCCTGATACATCTGATATTTGCTTCTTATTTTTGTAGTTAAAATCACACTGAATTCATGAGGTTGAACTTTATTTCGAAACAAAATTGTATTGTTATGTTGATAAAGATTTATTACTTTAAAAAAGCGACATGGTGTCACTCATGTGTCTCGATAGCATAAACACAAGTGTACGTGAGGCTAAATCAAGGACTATTGACACTCACAGAAGTAAATAACACAGAATATTGTTTCGGTTTATTTTTCAATACGAGGGCTATTCCAAAATCAACCTCCGATGTGTTACAATTCATTACATACGTGAACTTCGGTGATGTGTTTCTGCATGTCGCAACCAGTACATTATTCTCTAATAATATACCAAGTGTCGACCGTTTTCGTTCAGTATTTTTCCAATAGTTGCCGTTTTAACATGGAGGATACAATTTTATCTGCCGCCGCCTGTGAGGTGGCTGGTGTCCAGTATGTAAACTTAGAAAGCAAAGAACAGTCTAAGCAATTCCCCAAACAAGCCAAAAAAAATTCAAACAAACTTTTTCCTATCGAAAAATGATGGCACAGGTTTTTGGGACAATAAAGGCATATTGTTGACCGAGTTTATGGAACCTGGAAACACAATAAATGCAGCGGTTTACTGTGAAACTCTACGTAAGTTGAGAAGAGTAATCCAGAACAAAAGACGAGGAATGCTTACCAAAGGTTTGGTGCTTCTGCATGACAACGCACGACCACACACTGCTGCACGCACAAAAACTTTAGTGGAGGAGTTCAATTGGGATATTTTTGTCCTACAGTCCTGATTTGGCACCAAGTGATTATCACCTTTTCCCAAAATTGAAATCATCCATTGCATCTCAACACTTTGGAAGTAATGAGGAACTTATGAACGGTGTGAATCAATGCCTCAACGCACTGGCGGTGCTATTTTTTAAAGAGCGTATACAAAAGCTCGTACCACGCTACCAAAAATGTATAGATTTAAACGGAGACTATGTAGGAAATTAATTTAGATGTTAATAAAACTATTTTGTGCAAAAAATTAATGTTTTTGGTTTTTTTAAAAAATATTTTCCACTTCGGAGATTGATTTTGGAATAGCCCTCGTAGATATCACGATTTGCTCCAGGACTTTTTTAATCGCCAAATTTCCCCCCTAGATCACGCTACAGTAATTTGGAAGGCGGAACGGGAGGCTTAGGTTAAATTTATCTGAGAAAACAGCGCCACTAACCCAGCTATTAGTCTTGGGTTCATCCGTACAGAAATGGATTGACTTGTCTTCCATGAAAGCAGTCGGAAAGATCTAGAGGGAATGCTGACAGGAAAGTCTTTGTCAAAATAATAATTTTTGGTCATAATGTAATCGACGTTCTCTGGAAGTATTCCTAGTATACTAAGCGTGGCCACTGTGTAGTTGGTTTAAGTTGCGTTATCAGCTACTTGAAGACCCCATTTGTTCCCAATGACTTTTTTGTAAGAGAGTAAAGCTACTCTTTCTCGAATATTAGGTTTCCAGTTTAGTTTCCTGTCAAAAATAAGACCCAAGTATTTCGCTGTATCGGAAAAAGCTAAGCTGGTACCGTTCATTGAGGAACCATGACTTCTACGACTTGTTCTATGACAAATTTTTTAGATTGGGATGCGACGAACGACGACGAACAGGGTTCCAGGTAGGCTCAGCCTTTTACTATTCAACTCCAACAAAATACTCCTAGATTGGTGGTTAGCGGCTCTTGATAGATAGATAGATAGAAAGATAGATAATTTTTATTTACTTCCTAAAATCTAGTTACAATTTACCAGTTAAATTAACATTAAAAGAAATAATAAAGACATAAGTATTTTTGAAAGGAAAATCGAGATAATGTCATTTCAAGGCTATGAAGTTAAAGCTTCAATAAAGAAAACAAAAAAGAGAATGGGTGACATGACAACAAAAATTAACAATTAGTTTATACAATTTTTTATGAAAACCAAAATATCAGAGAAGAATATTAAACAAAGATTCAACACTCTCAACATCAAGGGAAAAGAGCCAATTTTTTACAAGTTTTACAAAGACAAGATGAGAATTAATCGCTCGGATAAGAAGTGGAAGTTTGTTAAATAACCGACACGATGAAACACTATAAAAGTTTCGAAACGCGGTTGTACGAAAAACGGGTACAGTGACTTGATTTAATAAATTGCCACGTAAACTGTAATTGGCGATTTGTCTGAAGTTTAGATTTCCTGATCTTAAATAAAATATCTTTAGAACTTTATAGCAGTACAAGTGACGGACTGGAAGAACCCTCAAATCTCTGAAGAGTGGAAAACTCAGATAAAAGCGGGACTTATGGCTAGTTTCTTCAAGATGTGTTTTTGGTGTATCAAAAGAGGCTTAATTTTGCCGAAGTATATACCTCCCCAGCAGGCAATCCCGTATTGTAGTCTCGAATGAAATATACCATAATATACAATATCTTTTTCAATAGTTTAAAAGAGCAAACATTGCCCAGAAAATAAAAATTCCTAAGTGTGCCTGAGTTAAAAAAAGCTCATCCTAGAATCAATGATAAGTCCCAAGTATTTAAAATTATTCACAGTTTCAACTTGAAAACATTTATCACTGCAACCGAAACAATTATTAAAAGTCTGAGAGGAGGAACTGGGCTTGCAAGAGCAATAAGAGAGTTTAAACCTCCGACAGTCGGTTGCATGAAAGTAAACCTCAGCACCAAAATTGTTATGCGCTGACAAATTAAAAAAAAAACATAATTTTAGTTTTAGAGCTTATAAGTTGGTTTATGCTCTGCAAACCAGATTCTTAATAAAAACAGATCCCAATTTATGTCTGCGGTAAGATTCAAAACACTATCTGGAACCATAGGCAAAACCCACATCATCCGCAAAAGCTGTCAGCAAGCCCTTAAAATCCAATTTAAACAAGGAATTGATATAAATTAAAAAGAGGATCGGTCCCAAAACAGATCCCTGAGGAACTCCTAGGTGCAGATTTTTTAATTCACTCCTGGTATCACCAATTTGCACTCTTTTTTTTCTATTTTTCAAGTAAGATCTGAACCAATCACATATAAAGCCCCGAAAACCAGCATTTTCAATCTTACATAGCAGTATATCATGGTTCACCATATCAAAGGCTTTTGATATATCAACGAACAACCCAGCGGTACACTTTTTTTTCCTCAAGATTGGCAAATACTTGAGAACAAAAGTGTAAGAGGGCATCTTCTGTAGATTTGTTTTTCTGAAAACCAAATTGAACATCACCGAACAAAGTTGTTTTATTTAAAAAAAAAACTCACCATTCTACTTTTCACAGCTTTTTCGACTGAGGCTTTTTACTGACTGAGGGTAGGAGTGAGATCGGCCTATAATTACACATTTCATTTTTGAAGAGATGTAGAACAGCCGCACATTTAAGTGCATCCGGAAATATCCCAGAAAAAATGCTTTTATTGAAAATACGCGCCAGCACATCAACTAAGAAGCATGCAATATTCTTAAGAACTAGAAGTTTGATATTCCATCAGTCCCAGAAGAATTGTTTTTAGGAGTTCAAGGCCAGTTATCGGCTCAAATAAAAAACTCTGTCGCTGAGAGGGTCCAACAGGATTGCAAACAGGACTACAGCGTGCAACTAGAGTAGGTAGAATTAACTTGCATATTATCAGATATGGTTGCAAAATAGTTGTTAAAGGAGTTAGCAATGCCAAGCTTGTCCATAACCACAATATCATTAACACGTACCGCACTTTGATGTCTACTGGCTGGTTTTTTTTTTATTGAGGATGCTATTAACTAACTGCCATTCATATCTTAGATTGCCTCTAGCTAGATTGAATTTGTTACTATAAGGCACTTAGTCTCGACAAATTGGGATTTCTCTTTTCAATTCGGAGCATATTTTTTTGTATTTTGTTTTTAGATAGCGGTTGGGTTAGGGTGCTTTGAACATTTTATTCTTAACTTGTTTTTAAATTTAACTTTTTTTAATAAGCTTAGCGTAATCCAAGGTTTAAGGCGTTTTTCAGATTTTTTTTGGACTAACTGTGAAAGTACAACTGCTTATATGCATATTGAGGATGTACATAAATATGTCATACGATTTCGAGACTTCGCCTTCCGCAAATACTTCTTCCCACAACTCAAAAGACAAATGATTTTTAAGCATATCAAAATCAATTTTCTTTGCTAAGTTGGAAGAACCTGAATCTGAACGAAACGTCCATAGATATGATCCAAGCACTTTCCTGAATTACTTCTAGTAATTTCATTTATAAAAGAAAACAACCTATGACTAGCTAGTAGGTCCAAATAATCCGAAACAATGTCACTATTTTCTAAGATATTGATATTGAAATTGCCTAGGATTATCAAGTGAAAACACTTTCCAAAAAGGCTGAAAATTCTACCAAAAATATCGAAATATTGAACTTATGAAGCCTATAGACACATAATATGACATAGATCTCATCTTTGATTTTGAAAGAAGCGTTTAAAACATCTGCACTCAGAAAATCTAGCTTTGACACATCGACAACCTCATAATTTTGCTTGACAAAGCATCCAACACCTCCCGCAGCGTAATTCTCATTTGTGTTCACATAAAAATTAAATTCCGGTAACTCATAATCTCTTTTTTCAAAATCGTAAATCCAAATTTCGGAGACTACAACGAAATCAGGGATGCATACAAAACAATCTAAATGAGATATTAGCGATGCAAAATTCTCTCTTAAACTTCTTATATTTTAGTGAATGAAAAGGAGTTTGCCTGAGCATTACGATTTGTTAGTAAAAACTTCTTCGCAATTTGTGTTCTTGATTCAGGAACCACGAAAATGTGGAACGGCTTCCAGAAAAGCTGCGACAGACGCACAGCGTAAAAAAACTACTCATGAAGTCTCGAATGTTGAAAGAAACACACCTTCCTTCCACAGCAAAATGTAAAAACGAGGCATTCCACAATCAGCCTTAATATTACCAGCCCTCTACTACTACTATAAATAAATTTTAAAGCTGTTCTTTTTAACTAAAAAATAATCCCAAACTCACCAAAAATTCTTCGAAAAATATTTAATGACTTTTGCTTTACACTCGTTGTGTAACACTGTTTTCCTTATAACAAATTTTTATATATAAGCAGTTTTGTAAATAGTTCCCAAACTTTGTACTCTACATTTAACATAGAAGAGAACAAGGAGTTTTTTTTTTTTTTTTTTTAAATAAAAATAGTTAAATATGGGTGATGATTTGTTATTCAGTCTTTACTAGTTCTCTCCCGCTACACTAATGTACACTGAGGTTAGCACAGAAGCACTTTTTAATGCAATTTATTATATTTTTTTATTTTTGTAAAAATGTGATTACTCTTCTCTGACTAATAAATAATCTATTTACTTTCCTCTCTCTTTGTTTGTTTATATATTTATATATATTTTTTTTTTCAACAAATCCCACACAATTAAGTTTATTTAATTTTTGTTTTAAATTTTTCGTAATTTATGGAAAAAAAAAAAAAAAGCAAACAAACAAATTGTTATAAGTGGGCGACGATTGCTATGTATAATACTTAATCAAAAAATATTCATCTTTATTTAAATGAGCATCAAGTCATGTACGAGCATGAGATACTATACAATTGGCAAATTTACTTAATTTTCTTTTCTATGTTTTTTTTTTTATCACAGTTTTGTGTATTTAATTTTTTTTTTTCTTCTTTTACTTAGAAGTTAGGAACACGATCCCTGTTGAGGGGAGAAAAATTGCTCACACACTTTTGAAAAAATTGAAGAAAAACAAAACCGGCACGTTTGACTTGACCGCCAATAAAAGCGAGGTCATCCACTTGAACTTGAGAGACAAAAATAATTCCGAGAACAAAATGAGAAAACTAACTCAGCGCACAAGCCTAAAACCAAAAAGCACGCAAACACCAATTCACGGTAAATAGATTTTTAAATATACCATATATAACATATATGTATATATGTATTTTTTTTGTTTTTTTTTTGTTTTAACAGAAAACAATTCAAACTCACTTTACGGTATAGACGAATTGATTTCGCTGAATTTTACAGATTTTCTAGCTCTCGTTTTCAAAAAACACTTCTTTGTCGAATTTTCAAAAAGATTTCTTGAATTTTCGACTTGAATTCCTAGAATTTCAACTTGGAGATTGTATTTTTAATTTTAATTTTATTTTTTCGGTTGTATACGGGTGGCCGGATTCGGTATGAGAGATCTCAGGTTATGGTTTTCCACGGATACGAATTTTTTTGCTATTTAGGCCACGTATTCGTATCTTGTAAAAATCAAAACTTTCACTTCTTTTGTGTAATTATTTTTTTTATTTTTTTGATTTCTTATATCTTTTACTTTTTCGAGATTTTTTTCTTTTCTTTTGTAATATAGGTATTTCGATAATTGGAAATTGATTTTGTTTTGTTCACTTTTAAATTCAGTTGGTCCGATAGTGTAATTATTCTCCCGCTAAGCGGCGTGATAGAATCTCGATGAGATATCGACAGGTGTCAATTCTAAGACGTTGATCAAGTAATACATTCAGCGAATAAACGCGACAAGACAGTTTCATCATTTGATGGCGACTGATGTGGATTGAATTTTCTTTGGTTGCTACCAAGAGGAGTGCTGATTTTCGATTGCGAACGCTAGTGTTAGCTACGAAGAGCTTTTGGTTTTATGGTGAAGAAAATTATGGACTGAATTGAGAAATACTTTTTCGCTCAGTTTTTGTTTCACTCTGTTTTTTTTTTTTTAATTTTATATGGTAGTCCTCTCTTAAGCTCAAAGGTCAATGCTTTTATACAGGGTATCAACGAAATTTAATTTATCAGGTTTCTGAAATGATTTGCCTGCAAAAAAAAAATACGAATTTCGATGGAGGGTAGCTCTAAATTGGAGGATCCACAAAAATGTGAGAATACGTTCCACAAAAGGTTTTTAATATTAAATATAGTTTCCAGATGCTGAAACTTAATAAATATTTTACAATATAATTCCCCTGAATAGGAAGTAGAGATCTAGAGGAATTGGAGGGTACATATCATCCGTACGCCTCAGAACTCGACCTATCCATCGTTCGTTTTAATAGTCGGCTTAAGGCTTGCGTTTGCTATGGTTTAAATTCGAGGAGGAGATAAACAAAATTTGTTTACACATCTAAAAATCGACGAAATATCAAAAGGAGGGCTTATCGATCTTCCGGAATTATTTTGGAAAAGTCTCTGCATGTCCCAAATGATCCCTTTGACAACAGCTGTAGTTGATGACCAAAGACTTAGGTTTTAATAGATTGTTTGCATGCACGTTTGTTCTTAAGTTAAAATCGCTGAACGTTAAGAAATTTGTGGTTGCGATTGATACTTGGTAATAGTAAGTTCTTGATCTCAGACATGCTGTAGAGACCTGGGTCTGAGTCTTGAGTCTAGATCAAAATGAGCTTTCTTACGAGTAAATAATTTCAATTAAGTCTAGTAGGACAATGTAGCGAAAGAGAATATGGTATCATTTGGCCCGACACCGGAACATATCCTATATAATGATTTCGAGAAACAAGAAACAGAACAGGCGCCAAATATATTGGTTCCCAGAATTAGAATCTAACACAGTAATTACATACGCACGCTGTTGTTTCTGGAATCATATAAAGGAGTTTATTTTTGTTTTCACCTCTCGAAATACAGTACTCAGACATACTGTAGGACTAGGCCATTGCACTCCTTTTATCTTCCTTTCAATGAAGCCTTTTGAAAAAAGATGAGTAGGTGCCTCAGTGATAAAGTGCCTACAGTAGCAGCATCAATTATGTCAGTACCTATCACTTCTGGCCTAAGCTCGATATTGACAAAGGAGATGTCCCGCATTGTCATCATCACTTTCACAGCAGGTACCAGGAGGTGGTATCAATTATGCGTAGTACTTTTAGGTGCTTAGCAAAGTGGTAGTTTCCGTTTAAGACGCCAATAAGTCTTCCTGCCGCGATACAGCACAGCGAAAGACATTCGTTTAGTCTTCTTGCAAGCTAGTGAGTCATGCCATAAATGGTTGTGCTTACGAGATATCATCCTTGGTTAGATACAACAGATCTATAAGCAGTCCTAGCGTGGGTTCAGATACTTGGAAATCCTTCTCTGAGCCTTACTCAGCAAGTTTATCGGTGATCTCATTTCCATTGATCCAACTGTGTCCAGGGACCCAGATAAGAATCATCTATCTTCTCGCACTAATTGTGCGATGATGAAGCGCTGCCATAAAACCTTAAGTGCAACTTGGCTGGCACTATAAATTACAGATCCATCGCCTCCTCCAGTTCCTTCTCACAATACACAATGTATGTACTCGTACAACAGTTCCTTGTTCCAGAAGAACAGTACACCAATAGCAGGCAGTTTTCAAAATAAGTTTTGCAAAACCGTCCAGTATCCGGTCTAGAACGAATGAATCGTCAGTAAACAATAAAACAGCCGTTAGCTGCTTATAGCTACAAAAACCAAAAGTTTAAATTTTGCAAAAAAAAAGAACCAGACTTTGTCTCCTGCATTAAATTCATCGACCTTTGCTTTGTTTGTATCTTTTAAACGTATAATGCCATCCCAATACATAGCACAAGAGATATTCGCTCATATGTAACTCTTAAGAAAAGGGGAATTAACAACTTAGAGCTTTTTTTCTCTTTCATTTCTCCCAAAGCGTCGTTTAACTCTCTTAACCAATTTTGTAGACGTATTCGAAAGAGATTTTTCAAAGTGAATACATATGCATTGTCCTCAAGCTCATTCTGTTTACTATCTTCTGTTTTTTTTTCAATTTAAATTGAAAGTTATATAAGCGCCATATAATATCATAGATACTTAACTTCTTTTGAGTGATACTAGTTTCTATAATGAGTTTTCTTCCTAATAAAGGAGCACAAAGAAAGGAATATCCTGTCTTTAGCCAGGAAAACTTGCCTTTCGTTCATTAGCGGATAGTAATGCTGGAAAAAAGTCGTATCTACAAGATGCAAACCTTGCAAATCCTTTTTTTTTTTTTTTTTTTTTATATAGAAACCTCTGAATAAAGGTCAAACGAGTGGTCTGGACAAACTAAAAATAAACTGAGAATATCTCATTTCTGAAAGGGAGGATAATCCAAGTACGTATGTTACAAACAGCAAACGTTTCGACTTAAATGACTTTCTGCCTTCTTGCTAAATTTTCTTTTTACCAAGTCACAAAGGACATAAATTGCTATGAAATCCATGAAACCATAAAGAGACAAACAAATCCACCTTTTTGCAAATGTCAAGTCCTTCGTCATTAATACTCGTAATAGGAAATCCCTAGAAGTTTTATCCATTTCCTGGAACTTCGAAACGAATTTAACCACATTTCCACAGTCAGTATTAGCAAAAAGGTCATACGGCGCTCATGTGGTCTTGATAATCTAGGAACATACAAATACATATGTCGGAGCCACTGTGACCGTAAACGATTTTTATGGGCAAACTGAGTTGAGTTCTATCGAATAACACTTCGACATTATCAATCGATTTGAAATCCAAGATAACATTCCCACGTAAATTGGTTTTCCGAAGAGATACGGATACGAATAGGTAGGATGGCATTTCAAACACACATTTGGCATAGGTTACGAGTATGCTGTATTTATGTTAAGTTGATTACGAGATAACAACTTACGTTTGGGGGGGCCGGCAACATTCTGACGAATGAAACTATAAGATAAAAAATTCAATACTGAGGTAATCAGTAGATTGGCTTATGGAGGACTTATGTAATTTGCTTAGTTATTTAGGGAGACAGATTGAACTATAAAGGGCTCTTTATAACGATGCTGAACACAAATGTCACATGAATCAGACGGATAGCACACTGGTTATTTGATGTATCTATACTTTGGTTATTGTATCTGGGAAATGATGAGGTACGACCAAGAGACTTGGTTGCATGCAGCCTTTTAGAATTCAATTAAATTTTCAAAAGATGGAAAAGTTAAATGGGACATGCCTCTATCGACTTTGATGGCAATGTTTAGTGTAAAGACTTATAGAAGAAGTATCTGCCGATGTTAGCAAAATAACGAGAAAAGTCCTCTGTAGCTTAACGGGTAAATAAGCTCTAATTAACGCCATCTGTTCATTTTGGGAAAGGTGTTAGTTTACTACGAAACAGTGAGTCGCACCGCACCGTAAAATCTTAATTGAACAACGTTGGGAAATATTGCAAACTTATTTCAAAAGTGAGCCCTGTATTGGCCAAAGTTTGTGCAAAAAGTTCATGAAACTGGCTTGCTTGCGGATAACACTCACGGTCCCCGTCGCCATACGATGTGACTGCTGTGGCCAAGAGTGTTCGACTTAATCCAGGAACATCCACTCGCCATCGATTTCAACAGTCTGATGAGAATTTTGCACACAGATCACGGATGGTTCCTTACAAAGTCCAATTGACTCAACATTTGAAGGCAAATGACCATTCGCTTCTCAGTTTGGGCCCTTACAGCAGCTCGAATTTAACGTCGAATTTGGCCAAAAAATAATTTTTTCTGACAAGACCCATTTTCATCTCGACGGCTATGTTAACAAACAAAATTGCCGCATCTGGGGGTCGGAAACCCCGCACGTGATTGATGAGCACCCAATGAGTCCGCAGAGAATGAGAGTTTGGTCTGGAATTCGGAGTGGTGGCATCATCGGCCTATTTTATTTCGAGCTAGAAACGGCATTTCGGTCAACGGTGAACGATACCGAGCCATGATTACCAAATGTGGGCTGGAATTGAAGCCATTCCACACAGCCCAAACAATCGATCTTTTGCGCGCTAAGTTCAGTAATCGTGTTATCAGCCGCCTTAACGATGATGATTGGCAGCCTAGGACCCCGTTAGATCGGACCGATCATCAGCCGCCGAGGAGAATTTTTCAATCGCCAATTCCTGTACGATAACATTAAATAACCATATCTTCGACGTGGATAAGAAATGTCAACAAGAGGGCATCGGTCGTATAGAGAAAATAGACGTGCGTTATTTAGGTTTGCCAGAGGATGTATTGGGTATATAACTATATTCGTGCGGTTTTTTTTTTTTTCAAAATTTGAACGTTTATTTAAGAAAAAAATTTACAATAGTATTATTCAAAGTATTGCCCATCTGGCTGGAGTTTTTCCCATCTTTCTGGCAATTTGTGGATCCCATCCCAAAAGAACTGCGCCGGCTTGGCAGCCAAGAATGATATTCTGCTCTGATGTGAACCGTATTTCAGTGAGGGCGTTCTGCATCGACCGGAACAAATGGTAGTCATTGTTTCCAAGTAGTTCTTAACCGGAATAGCAACGTGGGGCCGAGCGTTGTCATGATGGAAAATTATTGCCTCGTGTCTGGTCGCATATTCCGGGCGTTTTTCGGCCACTGCTCTCTTCAAACGGATTAATTGTGTTCGGTAGCGTTGTCCATTGATGGTTTCACTCGGTTTTAGCAGCTCATAATACAGCACACCCATCTGATCCCACCAAATACAGAGCATTACCTTCACGCCATGGATATTCGGCTTTGCCCTTGATTTGGGTGGTTGGCCGGCTTTCACATATGATTTTTTTGCGCTTGGGATTGTCGTAATGAATCCATTTTTCATCACCAGTAACAATCCGATGCAAAAATGACTTCCTTTTGTGGCGTTCCAGCAGAATTTCGGACATGCAAAACCGCCTTCAGACGTCTTTCGGCTTGAGTTCATGTGGAACCCAATTTCCTTGCTTTTGAATATATCCAGCTGCTTTTAAACGTTTTGAAATGGCTGCTTGAGTGACACCCAAAGATTCTGCGAGCTCTTCTTGTGTTTGGCAACAATCTTCATAGAGTAATGCTTCCAATTCTTCATCTTCAAACTTTTTTGGCTGCCCAGGACGTTCATCGTCTTCCAAACCAAAATCACCACTTTTAAATCGTGCAAACCCCTTTTATCACGTTCGCTCAGCTGGCGCATGTTCACTTAAACTTCCACCAAAATACGATGACTTTCAGCAGCAGTTTTCGTCATGAAGAAGAACTCCCCGCAAAAACACTTTTTTAGGCACAAAGTTCGACATATTTGAGAGAAAAAAAATTATTCAAATGAATGAATGTTCCAATGGAATAATACAAGTTACGCCATCTCTGAGCAAACCGCACGAATTAAGTTATAGGCCCAATAACACTGATGATGAGTAGGGAAATATCTACACCCTACAACTGTGCTCAGCATATGAGCGAGGGGCATAACAAACGTTCTTTGTTGGCTTTGATAGATGGCAACATTCCATGGGATATGCATAGACCACTGAGGGAGTCGTGTACGTTGCAGTTGTTAAATTTCACTGTCCCTGATCCACATTTGGTTGACAAGGCATATTGGAGAAATTGTTCGTTTATGCTGGGGGCAGCACTTCAGGAGAGTTTTAAGGAGGAAGCCGGACTACAGCTTCACAGTTTTCCAGAACCAAATATAAAGTCCGCTAGCTTTGTCCACGACATATACCACTCCGCGAAAGGATGGACTCCAGCGAACTACGAACTCCGTGCAATATCCGCTGAAATGATAAAACTCGCCGCTAAAAACTTAAACACTGAACGACTCGATGTGAACTTCGAGATGGCTATGTCTATGTTCGCCGATAACCGATTTAAAAAGGAGCAGTTGCCCAGTATTCTCTCGCAGAACAAAGGGCGAGTAGCATTATATCGTGTGGGCACGCCGCATATTGACATTTCTCGGAGACCAATGATTGCATCGACTGGTTTCTTGGGCAGGTGTACAATCGCTGCTGTGCATGAGGTGGCTAAAGAAGGTGATACCGGAAGCATATACCGAGTGCAGAGTGTGGCGTTGCCAACAGGGATCATTATCAACCATGTGGCCTATGAAATTCTTGAAAAGGGAGCGGAGAAGATTAATCCCGCAAGACTACCAACTGAACACTTCGAAGAACAGACAACAGAGCAATCGATTGCGTAGTTAGTTGTGTCCTATTGTTAGTTTCTTAATGTAAGAAATAAATTGAGAAAATAGACCTTTTTTTGTGGGGTGCCCTTAAAGATCGATGCTGACAATCTGAAACTCATATTCCATATGTAGACTCATTCGCCACTTCGTTTCGGCTCATCGCCGAAGACGCTGTCTTGTCTAATCTACATAGATAAAGAGGAGTCCAGAAATGGTTGGGTACCTGTGATGATTGGTTTTAAATGTATGAAAATTGCGATGGAATGTAGAGGCTATTCTACTATCACTTTTACCAAGAAAATACCGAATACGTGCATAAGAGGAAAGTCGTGTTCAAAAATGTATTCAACAACTATTTCGTGAAACTAAGCACATACTTATAAAAAACCAACCAAGCCGAATATGCAAAAGACAAACAATAAAATTAAGCCTTAGGCAACAAGATAAACATTTGATCCTTTACCTTCAAAAGCAAATCTGTGTCTGCTCATCGCCAGACGTGTTCCGAGTTCCAAATTCATTCATTGAAAAGAGGAAAAGATTACTTTCTAAGTGAAATTTATCACCAGCACTCACATTTACGCACATTTAGGGCTCAAAAAGTTAACCAAACAAATGTACGAGTATGTTATGTGCATATGGAACGCAACAGAAGTCCTGATTTTAATGTGACCTCAGAGAAACAATTCCATGTCAGAAAAAGGTGCGGTAACAAGGTTTAAAGGGATGTTCTTGTCTTTCTACTTTCATACATAACTTTTCGACATAATTTTTATTAATCACCATCTAACTGGAATATTAAATAGAAAATCAAAAGAGCTACTAACCGTACGGTTGAATTTGTGGAAGAACAACCGCGAAGTGCGGTTCCATCAGATATAGCATTCGTTCCACATGAAATAGCCTAGAGTGCTGAAATTTTATTAAATTCTCTACGACAGAGATACTCGTACGTACATATGTTACAGGAAGTATGAGAACAAGTATAGATGCATAGATGTAGATAAAGACACAAACACAATGTGAACAAGATTTAAAGGAATTTGGAAGATGGATGTCTTAAAATAGCTCAATATGAAGTAGACCGGGTGCTTTCCATGTGCTGTTAGGAACCTAAAGGCTTTAGAGATGGAATGTTCGCATATAAATCAAGTGAAAACATTGTACGATAGAAATAACTGCAAGCAAGACGTCGAATAATATTTTCTTCTCGTGTTATTGAATAGGCGTATCTATCAGCTTGTCAATGGTATTGCAATAGAATAGGGGTTGCTTAAGGCAAACTACTCGTCTCAGATTTTAAAAGCATTTTTACGAAATATCTAGAAGATGGTGAAATGAATGAATATGAGTGTATTCTTGAAATTGGAAATCTGTGAATGGGCAGAGTATTTCCAATCTCAAAGCAAGATTGTAGTCGGCATCTGATTATAAGAATTCTATCCAGAAGACACCAAAAAGCGGTTAGTGCTTTCAGATGTTTACTGTGTGCGTTTCAGTAAATGACTGGGTCTTAGATCACAGCAGAATCTTGTCAGAAGACCCAGAGATAAGAGTGTCTATAAAACTACCGGACGAAAGCAGTGTCTTCAATCCAGAGGTTTTGGCTGTCAGGGCGGCAGAGCTAATGCAGATGAGATCTTTATCTGAAAAAGATATCGTTATCTACATCTACATCAACCAACGTCAACTCTGATACAGTCAGGGGCTGTCGCACAGTGCTCAAGGCACTATGCAGTCAGAACCGCGTAAGACTGTGCTGGGTGCCAGGCCACTGCGGTATTAAAGGAAATGAACAACCGGACGAGCTTGCAAGAAAAGAAGGGCTACGACAATAGTGAGGTTGCCAATATCAAACCACCCCTTTACATAGTGAGGGGCACTATCGAGGAAAAAATTACAAAGACTGCCAACCTAAGGTGCTCAAGTCTTGAGGGACATAGGGTATCCCAGGCTCTTTGACCGCTTTTTGACGGCAAAAGATCAAGGCAGTTAATAAAATTAAAAGGTATGAGCTTAGCACAGTAATAGAAGACCTGACAGGACACTGCCTCCTGCGGCAACACGAAAAGGGACTCAAATTGTCAGATATGGCTATTTGCAGATTCTGCGGTGATCTGTAAGCTGTTGAGGACCTAACATACATACTGTGTAAATAGCAGGCAATATCGCGTAATCGAAAAAAAATTTTTGGGAAATACTTTTTCGAAAACCTAGAGGAAATAGACGGCACGAACTTCAAAGGCCTTCTTGGCTTTTGCAGTGAAATTGAGTGTTTCACCAGGGCGATTGTTTAGGTTTTTGCCATTTGAAGACAAATTTAATTGGTTCCACAGGGACCGCGATGGGCCCGTTTTGGTGCCTAGTGTCTGTGTGATGGCATATCCATCACACCCCTGTTTAACCTAACCTAGATCATAGCAGACAGCATTCAAGCGCCGTTTTGCTTCCTAGCCCAACACTCTATTTGCCACAGGCATGCCACAAGCAGATAAAATTAAACAAACCAGGAAATGCCTAACTTTGACGACTTTAAGTTGACAAAGTTCTAATAAACGTCATTAACTGTGCAGTCGAGCCAAGTTACCGGGATAGGATGCTAAGAGCTATTTTAGTGTGCCCCTCAAAGCGGACACTCTACCTCCAATTATCTTCCCTGCCCAGAAGTGGCTACGGTTGGTCTAACAAAAGGATTGCTCATTGAAATCTTGACAATATCCATATGAGCCCTTGACTCTGTCCAATCTTGGGAAATGCACATATCGTAGGCAGATCATAAGAAAACCACCAGAAGCTTCTGCAAGGGACACCAACAGGAGTGAGTAATACACTCGCTCATAAGTTCCACAGGATGTAAAGGCAGACGTGTTACAGTTTTGGGTCTCCCGGTGTCGCGTACAGTTACGGACTTAAAAGATTGCGAAACATTAGATATAACTTTCGGCTAAAAGGAGTGTGGAATCTGCATCGCGAAACAAGACTACTTCAAAAACTCGGGTTTGAGACAGTAGAGCAACAAATTAAGTTCGTGGTGTAGTGTTTGCTTTACCTCTCCCGGGCAACTACATGTATTAGCCCTTATACAAGCAGGCTAAAAGTGCCTAACGTTTCTAGTCTACGTAATGTGTGTTAGCACCCTGCGTTACCGACATTACGCCTCGGATAAGGTATGCTCGAATGCTGAACACTGTTGGCTATTGTAGCCGGGATGTGAGGTCATACACTTCGAAAAGGCGATAGTTCGATGCAATGGAATCCCTTATCACAAGATGGTAGAAGAAAGGACCGAAAAATAGGAAATCACAAAGACATATGTTGGTCTCTCTATAGCAATCCAGCGGACCGTATCAGTCTCGATGTGGCTCTAAGCCACCTTTGTATAGAGTAGATGGCTATGGCTTGATGAATTGATTTCACGCTGCGGGAGTTCGAACTGCAGAGCGATCGAGATATACTCCGACGGAGCTTAGGTAGGTTTTATTTCCGAATTCATATATCATCAGGTGGTTCCTCCCATAAAATATTGGTTGGGGTAATGAGAAGGCTCCCGTCGAGCAGATAGATTTCGCGAACACGGTCTTCAACACAAATGACAATGCCATAAAGGGGGTAAATGTCCTATTTGAGCCATATTTTAAAGTGATTACGAAGATATTCTACCTACGGCAGCCGATTAAAGTATCAACTGCCATTGAGCATCCGGATTTGCTTAGGCTCTCAAGGTAAAAAAAAAAGGGTTCCCGAAACTATATTCCAATAGATCAACGTAGCAAACGAAGATTTTGCTTTCAGGTTCACACTCTTTGTGAAGGTCAACTAAATCGCAAAAGGGATTATGAATTAAACCGCCCATATATTGGGTCTACAAGTAAGTTTCCAGCGTTTTTTTTCCAAAATTTGAAGTTTTATTATGAAAACATAGTTACAATGCTTTATTCAAAGTATCGTCCATCGGAAGCTACAACTTTCCCCCATCTTTCTGGCAATTTATGAATTCCGGATCAAAAAAATTTCTCGTCTTTCGAGCCCAAGAACGTATCGAGCCAATTTTTGATTTCCTCTACTGAGATGAAGCGTTCTGCATCGAACGAAACAAGTGGTAGTCAGATGGTGCCAAGTCTGGACTGTAAGACGGGTGAGGCAGAATTTCCCATCCACTATTTTTCAAATAGTTTTTCACCGAAACCGCAACATGTGGCCGAGCGTTGTCGTGATGAAAAATGACGGACTCATGCCTGGTCTCATATTCTGGCCGTTTTTCTTTTAATGCCCGCTTCAAACGAATTATTTGGGTTCGATATAATGGTCCTTTGATGGTTTCATCACTCGGAAGCAGTTCGTAGTATACGACACCCTTTTGATCCCACCATATGCAGAGCATGACCTTATTCACGTGAATATTTCGTTTCGGCGTCGATTGGGCGGGCTCGCCGGGCTTTGTATACGATTTTCTGCATTTAGGATTATCATAATAAATCCATTTCTCATCACCAGTGACAATACGATGCAAAAATGATTTATTTTTATACCGCTGCAGTAACATTTCGGACATGCAAAATCGCCGTTCGACGTCTCTTGGCTTCAATTCGTACGGCACCCAGTTTCCAACCTTTTGAATGAATCCCAATGCTTTTAGGCGCAGGGAAACGGCTTGTTGTGCGACGCCCAATGATGCAGCAAGTTCTTCTTGAATCTGACACGGATCCTCATCCAGTAAAGCGTCAAATTCCTCGTCTTCAAAACTTTTCGGCTTTCCAGGGCGATCTTTGTCTTCAACTCCAAAATCACCACTTTTGAACCGTTTAAACCACTCGCGGCAAGTCGATTCACCAATACATTCCGCCCCATAAGTTTCCAAAAGCAAACGATAGGCCTCAGCCGCACTTTTCTTCATATTAAAGAATAAAAGCAGCTGCCATGCCATGATTTTGCTCGATGTAAAATGTACGACACCGATAGAACTGCTCAAATATAACGCTGCAAAGTTGTTGACAGATACAAAACCTACAAATAAAACACATGGGGTCTGACATTTCTGCCCGGGATCCACTGGTGGCGCCATCTCTTACAAACGCTGGAAACTTACTTGTAGACCCAATACATAATCCTTGAGTACGACCGATCGCATTGACCCTCTTATGTTTAGTGTGTTGTAGGAAAAACTGCAAAGCAATAAGGGTACGTTCAACCACTTAAGGAAACACTATCATAAAGACGGATGGCATTGCTCTTAATTGCTTTGCTTTGCTTTGCTTTTCGCTACAGCAGAAAGCGATACGAAGCAATAAAGTAGCATCGCACAAGGGTTCGGGTATAAAGCTGGGAAAACTGCAATATTTTTCAAACATACCTTGTTTCATCGCTATGATGAAACCTTCTACTGTAACACCCACCTCCGTCAGCTTAGTCGTAAGCCCACTTTGTGGACAATTCTTGTCCAAATTCTGCATAACTTTTTTTATCCTACTCATTACAACCTGCAAACATTCAAAACCAATGAACAATGTACCAATTCTCCGCTCACTCGCACTATGTGGAAACATCTAAAGTGCGCTTTAATTCTATAGAAAAGTTAAGCGCGGGCATTTCGGCATCTCCAGTACTACTTCTAGAGTAGCAGCAAAGGATAGATTAAGCTGAGAGATAGGATGCCAGTGCTAAGAACTGGGTGAATTGAGTACACATGTTTTCTCAAAAGAATGCCATGACACGAAAGAAACCCAAGAAACTTTCAAAGTTAAGACGACTACTGCAATTCTGATTCACTTCCGTAAAATATATCTTAGATAACCGTCTTGAAAGCCAGTAGCCTAACCAAATGTCAAAGAAATACTGGTCAATTTCTATTCGCATTTGTCAAATATAACAACCAACCAATTCCCTACCGGACAAACCATTTAAGACTTCCTCAGACATTCTAATGGTTTCTCACTCTACCAAAACCCCTTTCTTTAGCCATGACTCATTGTATCTTTCCAACTTAATCCTTAAAAGTTCACAAATGTCTGATTGATGAAATTGCTCATGGATTATATTACACATGTGCGGCAACTTTAACTGCACATGTATGTAGCCTTGTCTATCTACGAGTAATCTAACTATTCACGTGTACCCCATAAATTGTCGCATACACTTACAAACAATATTCTGCTGGTCGCTACCTAAAGGGAATAGAGAAGAATTTATATTCAAACTTTATATGTAGAACTACGGCTGTGACTGCGCTGCCTTTTATTAGATCCATCATGCTTTGTGTTACCGCTATAAACGTGCGAAAATGAAGGCATCAACGCGTGTAATAGCTCTTATTTCGTACTTCGTCTCGTCACTTCGTATTCACCACTTTCTAAAGGTTCCTCCTTTCTGTTTGCATTCATGGGAAATAATAAATCATTTATCCTTGGATGCGACCTCTAGCAGAAGGATAGTGTGCTGCAAATGGCAACGAGTGGGTCGTGGCTTTATCTGATATACTGCTCAATGAGGTCAGGCACGAGGAAATGGAAACGAGAGAAGAAAAAAAAAAACATCGATTCGAGAACATAAAGAAGAGCAATCCTTTTTTGCCACCTTCTTTTCCGTATCTTGCCATCCGAAGATATGAATAATCCTTGAAATAAAAAAAAGGTTGGTTGCGTAATGAAATTTTCGTCTCGAAAAATCAATACGACCGACGACGGGCTTAAGAAGGATATGATGATATGCAAGTGATTTACTTCTAGCAATTGAACAGATGATTGTGAACGAAGAAGAAGCGTCCATAATTGAAATCTGCAAAATTGAAGACGTAGGGAATTGATTTCTCGGTATTCGATTTCAAGAAGAGCTCGCTTCAAAGTGATGAGATATAAGTTAAATGTTGGTTGAATGAATAAATTGTACTTAGTCTATAGTCAATGAAAGGGTTTTCGAATATACACTTTAGAATCTCGCGTCAATAGAGATTGAGAGTACTTTAAATAGGTTTTCTAAAGAATAGAATGACGCTAAAAGTTGTTGTCATGCCACTCCACTTGCGATACAAAATTCAGTTGTAAATTTTTCGCTATTTTCAATTCGGAATTTCTAGAAAAATGAGAAATTTCGATTTCGTTGTAATCTCCATACATTCAAAACCAATCTTTATCGGTACCTCACTTATTGTTCACTTTTGGTTTCTGACTGGGGATAGGACTGTCAAAGGCACTATACGATTACAAGGTTTCATGAAAATACCTGTCCTTTCTACCTTCAGGATGAAAATACGAGTAATGTTATTCGCAGTGCTCAAATTTAATACATAGAATGGAGCTTTAAAATTTTAAGATTAAATGAAAACTTCAATCCGTCCTTTCTAAGAAGATAGAAAACAGCCAATTGATTTAATTTTAATTTTGGTGGGGGTGAAAGCCCCATTTATTCGGCTTAATACAAGCTATAACTTAAAATTAAACTTAAACTAAAACTTAAAACTAAGGTTGTTTAAAGTGGTGAAGGAGAACGGATTTGAGGTAGGAAGTGGTGCGGTGGAAGTCAAAGACACTAGTGTTTGAATTAATTTTTCGTAGCCTACGGGAGGTGTGGTGGGTTGGGAGATAGAAGAAACGAGGAGTACGTAGATTACGAGGGTTAGTGTTGAGGAAAATAGAATTGTAAAGGGACGCGCATTCAACGTGACCTGAAAGGAGTCGATGAATGAAGAGAAAGTCGGCTGCATCTCTGCGTTCCTCAAGCGTGTTTAGGTTAATAAGGTTGAGACGGTTTTGATAGGGGGGCAGAGTAAAAGGATCATCCCAGGGCAAACCTCGAAGAGCAAAAATGGCGCTGGATGCTTTCGATTCTCGAGATATGATCGCGATGATATGGGGACCATACTTGACTGGCGTACTCTAGGAGGGGACGAACAAAGGTAATATAGAGGGACCTGGTCATGGGTCAAGGTCCCTCAAGAATTCACGTATGGGTTGGTGAATTCTTTGGACCATCGTTTTACAAAACCTAGTGCAGAGTTGGATTTAAGGATTATCCCATCCATATGTAAACGGAAGTTGAGCTCCCTATCACACAAAATGCCGAGGTCGCGAAGAGATTCAACGGAGGAGATAGTTTGGTTGTGGAGAAGGTAGAGTCGGGAAGGAGATTTGGTGGCGCTTATGTGAAAAGGTGATGGATTGGAATTTGGTGATATTAAGTTCCAAACAATTTTTGAGGCACCAGATCGAAAAACTATCAAGGTCTTGTTGAAAGAGGAAGGAGTCATGGGGAGAGGAAATGGTTTTGAAAAATTTGGTATCGTCGGCGTTAAGGGAGACGGACGAGTGTTTGATGATCCTATCGAGATCATTTATGGTTAATATAAAGAGGAGGGGACCGAGATGGCTGCCTTGAGGAACTCCAGAGATGTGGCCAAAAATGGAGCCGAGTGGGCTGACCTAAAGCGAACACTGTAAAAACGGTTTTCGAGGTAAGAGGATATCCAGTCTGTCGAGGGCAGACAATTTGAAGAGTATTAATCGATGAGAGATTTTATCGAAGGCTTTGCTAAAATCGGTTGCAACTACATCGACTTCGTTGCCGTTCTCTAGGGCAGAGATGGAAAAGGTGGTTGATCTACCCTTTAGGAAGCCATGTTGTCTAGGGGAAATAAGTGATTTGCATTGGAAGCCTAGAGCTTCATACAAAATACTTTCGCGGAGTCTGGGTATATGGGAGGGTTTAGCGATTGGACGATAGTTTGTTATTTCGTTCTTTGATCCCTTTTTGTGGATCGGGGTTATAAAGGAGGTTTTCCAAACCTGAGGAAATTCTCCTTGTGAAAGGGATAGACGAAACAGGTCAGAAAGGGCAAGGGAAAGAGCCGAAGAACATTTTTTAAGAAATATGGCAGGGAGGCCATCTGGACCGGGTGTAAATTCGTCATTGAGTTGGTGTAATTTATATTCGATATAAGAGGGGTCCAAGACGTGAGAGAGAAGTGGGCCATTGGAGAAGTTCAGTAGGTAACGAAAATAGGATGGATCTGGTACAAAGGAGTCGTTGGTGAAGGATTGTTTAAAAAAAAGCTGGCAAATAGGTTTGCAATGGTGAGTGGATCGGTTGATGACTTGTTGTTGAAAGAGAGGGAAGGAGGGTAACCATCGGACTTTCTTCTGTAGTTAACAAGTTGGTAAAAGGACTTAGGGTCATTTATAAGGTTGACTTGCGCATTATTAAGGTAACGCTGGTAAAGGGAATCTTAAAGTTCGGTGAAATGAAGATAAGTACCAAGATAGTTGGAATAGTCGGAAAAGGATCTGGTACGCAGGAAAACAGCTTATAACTTGTTTCTCTTATTTCGTAAGGAACGAAGCTTGCGATTATACCAGGGAGGACTAGTAGATGATGTTTTAAGGCGGGAAAACGGAACGTAAAGGCTAGCTGAAAGAATTAAATATTTCTTTATAAAAAATGGATAAGGCATCATTTACACTTAGGTTGTGAAAGTTAAAGGGGGATCTGCTAAGATAGTCACTGATTTTGTGAAAGTTTGCTTTATGAAAGTCGTAGGATGAGAGAATTGTGGGAGGAGTAGAGAAGAGTTATGAAAAAATGAAAGTAGAAGGGAGGGGGTAGTTGTCGATTGTAGAGAGAAATAGGGGACAAAGTGAGACTGAGGAGTTAATTGAATCTGTTATGAAAATAAGGTCCAATTACATGCCCATACAGTTGGATACACCACTGACTTGGCATAGACTTGAGTCTGTTAAGCGATCTAAGAAGAGACATTCCTTAGCTGAGTTGACATTTGAAGCGATGAAGAACGATTGATCGTCTGATGGAGTCCACTGTAGCTGAGGAAGATTAAAGTCGCCGAAAATAAAGATATCGTCAGTAGAGTCAGACAGGTCAATTAAATAGTGGATCGCATCGACAACAAGTTGGTAAGATTCGATAGGTTGAGCTGGCAGGCTATAGCAACATAAAACGTAAAGGGACTTGAAGGGGAGTGACATTTTTATAGCGACAAAGTCGACTTTAGAGGATGAAGAGATGGTAATGGGAGGAGAGTTAAGGCTGTTGTGGATCGCCAGTAGGACGCCTCGAGAGGGGGAATCATCATGTGGGCGGATAGGATCGACGTCGCGAAAAAACTTTAAAAGTATGGAGGGACGATTCCTGGTTCTTTGTGTCGGGAATCAAATTGTTCTCAGTCAAGGCGTAAATATCAAAGGGAAAAGAATGCGATTGACGTAGGACAGCATTGGTTTTAGAGCGAAGACCTCTTACATTCTGGTACTAAAATGTAAGAGGGATGTTGTGGGGTGGAGATGTAAGGCGGGATGGTTTAAGTGCTGACAAGGGAGGCACGTTATGGACGAAAAAATTTATCGTGGTCAGCTCGGCTTCGCTGTAGTGTGAGACTCGTTTAGAGTGAACGTAGTGGCCGAATGCAGCAAGGTCGTCTGCTACTTTCTGAGGGGAGTTAGCTTATCATCATCTAGTTCCGGTCTATTACTATATACACACTATTCTTTCAAAAATCGTTAGCGTATGTTGTTTGCATCCCAACACGCGTTACTTTGGCATGTTATAAGTACTGTCAGTGATGAAGAAGAATTTAGAAGCTTTAACTTCAAATGGTGTTCGACAGGGCTGCTCACTATCTCTTTTATTTTTTCTATGAAAATTAGTGATGTTAAAGCACGCTTAATTGTGTTATAGGCGTCAGGCCCAGCTGGGAAAGAAAGTCGGGTGAATCTCGGAACACAGATTTACCGGCCGCTTTGGAGTGTGCGTACTCTGATCGTAAGCTAAATGAAATTCAGTTATATTAGCTTCGCTTCAGACAGGCCATAAAACTGTTTCAGTGGAGAAATTTCCTAAATGATTTCGAAAGCGACGTGGGATATTAAATCAGCTGTTCTTTGAGATAACTCCACATATTAGAAGCTCAGATGACTTGGAAATGACAAACTAGATATCTGATCTAAATTTGCCAACGTAAACCTAACATGTGCTCACACTTCTAGATGGGAGAAGTGCCATTATCCTAAAGAGCTCCTACAATCAAGATGGTCAACATCGCCTTCGAAAATGGGCTCTGGTTAACCTATTTTGCAGTAGAGCGGCATGTCTTCACAGCTCACACGCGTGTCTTACACCTCATGCCTTCCAAGGAGATCTGGCGGCCCGCAGATTATAAGATGTCTGAACGTGATTGATGACATGATACTTTCAGTATTTTGAATGTCCGATATTGTTCCGAGGAGACAACATTGCTTCCGATCACTGTCTTTGGTAGCTAAAGTACGGCTGCGGATATCCAAGAAGTCTTGTGAGAAAGTTAAATCCAAAACCGCTTCAATTGTAAAAGACTGATTGAGTTGCCCAAAGCTTCTGGAGAAAACACTATGTCAGGTCATTATGAACGGCACACAGACGGTTGGTCTTGGTGTCAATGGCGACAATCGAATGCAGCCAAAAAAGAGGACTTCAATGCATGGTTTGCGAGAATAACAAAATCTTGTCGAAAACTCTACGAGCACAGTAAGTCACATCTTCTTCGAAAAAAAAACGAAGATCTAGAGAAGCATTCGCTTCATGGCGATCATAGATTGGTGCTACTGCGGCAATTGTTATGGAAGCTTTACCAGGAATATGCCAAGAACACAAACACAGCGCGTCTATTCTGTTCTTTACAATTCCGCCTGCAGGGTTAATGATAATGGGAATATAGTAGTGAACTTTTAACGGGCATTGGAAATTGGTAAGTGGGCACCGGTAAGCTGAATGAACAATTCTGCGTGGATGACAATTGACAGCAACTTTGCCCACCTGACTAAGAAATCTTGATAGCGAACAGACAAGATGTCTGTTGAAATTTTTTTTTAAGCCGGAAACACACCAACTCATCTGAATGAAATCTTAGTCACAATTGCCTGATTCAAAGGAAGAAGAACTTCATCACTAGTATAGCATAGTTCAGATATTCTCACTACGGCAGATTTGTAAAGACGCCTGATCGATATTCAAAGGGTAGGGTAGGGTAGGTAAGAGTGGCTGTTGGATAAAAACCAACCCACTTAGGCCTAATGGCCCATTGTGATGCCACGTGGGTCTATGATCCTCTTACTGATGGAACCAGTTTGAGCTTCTGACGAGGCGAAGGAGACTGTTTACGTCTGTATTTTTCAGATCGTTTAGGTCGTTGTAGAAGAAGGCTCCTAAGTGAAGCTTTCTTCTCTGGGAGAGAGCTGGACATGTACAGAGTAGGTGAAGGGTTGTCTCCTCCTCCTCCTCGTTCATGCAGCTTCTGCAGAAATCATTTGTAAAGGCGCCAAGCCTTCTTGCGTGCTTGCCTATAAGGCAGTGTCCAGTGATGACACCTATGATAGCGCTCAGATGTTCCTTATTTAGAAGGATCAGACACTTAGAGCGATATAGATCCAGTTTTGGCCAGATTTGTTTGGTCGCTAGACATGTTGGTCCAACAGTCCACTTAAGGTCTGTTCTTTTATTGGCATCCAGCTTTAATATTAGTTTGCACGCAGCGATTGGGATACCTATGCTACCCCTTTCCGGTAGAATAGGTAAAGTGGTTCCAATTTTGCCGAGTTCATCGGCTCTACAATTCCCTGGAACGTCTCTGTGGCCCGGCACCCAACAGAGGTGAAGGTTGAACTGCTGTGCCATCTCCATAAGAGATGATCGGCAGTCAAGGGCGGTTTTAGAATTCAGTGAGACTGAGTCCAGGGATTTGATAGCGGCCTGACTATCCGAAAAGATGCGGATATCCTTTGCAGATATCACGTTTTTCTTCAGCCAGGACAGAGCTTCTTTAATCGCCAAAATTTCCACCTGGAACACGCTGCAGTGATTTGGAAGACGGAAAGAGAGACTTAGATTTAGCAGGTCTGAGAAAACATCGCCACCAACCCCGCTATTGGTTTTAGATCCATCTGTGTAGAGATGGATTGACTTGTCCTCCATGAAAGCATCTTCTTCCCAGAAGGATCTAGAGGGGAAGCTTACATGGAAGTTTTTGTCAAACCAAAGTTCAGGTATGGTGTAATCGATGTTCTCTGTGGGGATTCCTAATGTATTAAGAATATTAGCGTGGCCAAATGGATTATTAGTCCACTGTTTAGTCGCTTTAAGGCGTATATCTGCAATCGCAGCTATTTGCCTGCTGAAAATATCGAGGGGTATTAGATGAAGCAAAATGTCTAATGCCGCAGAGGGAGTGAACCGCAAAGCTCCGCTTATGCATAGGCATGCTGTTCTTTGGACTCTGCTTAGCTTAATGCAGTTAACCGCACTTTCTAAGGCCGTCCACCAGACTATCACCCCGTAAGTAAGTATCGGTCTTATGACCGAGATGTACAGCCAGTGGGTAATCCGAGGTTGAAAGCCCCATTTATTTCCAATGGCTTTTTTGCAAGAGAATAAAGCTATTGTAGCTTTATTGACTCTTTCTTGAATGTTAGGTTTCCAGTTTAGTTTTCTGTCAAAAATGAGACCCAGATATTTTGCTGTATCGGAAAACACTAGACTGGTACCGTTTATTAAAGGAGGGTCTATAGTTGGAATTTTATATTTCCTGGAGAAGAGGACAAGATCAGTTTTATGGGGGTTTATTCCCAATCCACAGCGATCTGCCCAACGGGTTAATCTATTGAGATTTAGTTGGAGGAGTTCTTTAATGGTATTAAGATGCTTACCTGAGAAGACGGCAATAGCAACATCATCTGCATAGGCAATCACCCTGCTACCTCCCGCTTCCAGGTATATCAGCAGTTCATTTACTACTAAGTTCCAGAGAAGGGGAGAGAGGACACCGCCTTGCGGCGTACCTCTGCTGACACATCTTTTGGCAGAAGTCTCACCCAGTTTGAAGTTGATTATCCTGCTTTTTAGCATAAGACTAATCAGTTCCCCAAGTGAGTCGTCTACCTACAGAGTTGACAGCGCAGTCGTGATTGCGGATGTGTTGACGTTGTTGAAGGCACCCTCTATATCCAGGAAAGCAACCATTGTGTACTCTTTATATTGTAGGGATCGTTCGATGTGGCCGGTCAGTGAATGATATTCAAAACCTGCTTATAATTTCACAGGCGCCGAGCTGCATTTATAGGGACAAGTTACACAGAGCTAGATCTAGTTTTGCCATAGCTGACACTTAATCCTCAGCGCATCTCGGTCAAGATGATGACGCCATGTGAAGACATTAGTGAGCGATGGAAACAGAAGCGACAAAAATAAGTGCTTGGCAAGGCCAGGGTAAATCAAGGTAAATGTTGTCGGAATGACATGCAACATCACAATGACTCAGACATTACATAACAATGGGGGGGTATTACTTTGAGACAGTAAACGACGCTACCAGCCGGGTCCGCTGCTTAAATACACCGTAGAAATCGAAAGCAGGAAGTTTAACGAACTATAGAGTTGTACAGGGTAATCGACCGTATTAAAGAAAAGCGCAAAATGGAGAATTTGAATATCTTCGATTGCAGTCGAGGAAATAACTTAATAGAGGTAAGCCTCGCCGATTGCAGGATCAAGTAAAAAAATAAGTTAAACAACTTGGAGTGTGCAACTAAAGAGAGTTAGCAAAAGACCAGACTTACTATTGTCGCGAATGGCTGTTGTTTGTTGATTAAGAGCGCAATAATACCAAGTTTCCATCATCCGGTATTATGCTCTATAACACGAGACACTTAAGCAACCATATGACGTATCACTAATAAAGAACCCCCATTTTGTTGCGGCATTTCCAATTTGAAAAAGTTGCACAAGTCTTAACAAACATTTAACCTGCCATTGTTGTCTCCTACGTCCTTTGAACTAGGTATGTCTGTATTAACCCCGGAACAGCGAGTGGCGTTAATGTCAAAGTTGTACAGCTCCCTCCCTTTACACAGATGGCCTGGCCACACCATTCCCCCAATTTCAAATGTCATCGTTGCTGTCATTGAAGACTGAGGACAAATTTATATCCTGACAACTCGAAGTAAATTCGGAGACATTGCCAGATTGACTCATGATACTCGTATATTTCTCCTCGTTTCAATGCTATTGATCGACCTCAATCCATTGTTAAAAAGTAATCTTTCCCTTCAAACAGAATGTAGAAGCCAAAAAGCATTTTAATAGTTTCCTTGTTGTTTCTTCGATGTCCTTCGCGAATGTTTCGTTTCTTGGAACAGCCTTGCAAGGAGGGAAAACTTTTTTAATTAAATTGAAGACAATTTTCATTTTATTTAGCCGTGTATAAAATATTAAAACCTTACAAACATCTTATATGGGCTTGAAGTTGGAACACTGGAACGGTTGGCTACGAATACCATGTGACAGTTGGTACGTAAGTTCTATGTTTCCTTACGTCAGTGGCTAGGAGTGAATGACAGCAAATTCTTTGTGCATCTCTGTGTTTTTGGCTCGTTGTTCTTGGTTGATGGTAGCCTTCCTTGAATGACAATTGAGCACGAAATTTTGCAAAATAAAAGAAATTCCATTTCAAGTCCTGGGGGGAGATGGAAAGGTACATACATAGGTACGTGGTGAAAAACTTTGGCGGCGACTTGTAGACGGATAAGATAGGGGGCTGGCAGTGGCTACCTACTCCAAAGAGGACATAATCTTAATGGGTGGCTGTCTTTATGAATACATTGGTATTAGCTGTTTTATGTCTTTGTTACGATGGATCATTTAAAAAGTATATACATACTGGTACATGCGTTAAGAGCAGGTAATGGATGTGGAAAAGGGGATGAAAATGAAGTGATGATAACATGAAGAGATGCGCCTTAGATTGTAATTAATGCCAAGCCTTATGGTAATTGGAAGGCACAGTTTCGCAAAAAAGTTAATGTTTGCTCCTAAGAGTTTTTTAGAGGGTGAAGAATGCCCCCTTACAGACAAGTGTGTTGACGTAGGTTTCAATTATAAGACTTAAATTGATTGTGAGTAAATTAGAGAGGCGAGAAGATCTTCTGCCGCTTTGTTTTGTTTGTCGAACCACGCATAGCAACTGTCTGCTCAAAAGTGCCAAACTAATCTGCACGTAATCGGCAAACTACAAACAAACATTCGAACAATCCTCTTAAACCTTTGGTTGTTCCTTTGAGGAGAAAAGTCTGACTAGTCTGACTTAACAAGTACGTTAGCATCGGTTTCTCTGACGAGACTAAGTATATATCTACAGGATCCGCGCAAGTAAAAGCTGAAGCGACGATGCAACTGATACGGCTCGCATGTGATGCTTCAATGCCCAGGAAAAGCTGCAACAATAGAAGGAGAAATCCAGTGTACTGGTGGACAGATGAGGTAGCTGAGCTCCGCAGGAGATGCCTACAACTTAGGCGCATAGTGACCAGGGGAAGGAGAAGACACGCTGAAAACATAGAGGAAGCTCTAGCGGAGTTCAGAACCAAAAGATCCGAGCTCAAGAGGGCCATCAACTCGAGCAAAAAACGGAAGTGGGAGGATCACCGCCGAGACATAAACAGGGACCCCTGGGGGCTAGGCTACAAGGTCGTAATGCGAAAACTGGGAGCCCAATCGGCACCGCCTATTCTAAACGAAAACAAGATGGAGTGCATTTTAAACACCCTTTTCCCAACTCGTCCGGTCAGGCCTCCTGACAACACACCAGCCCGACGACAGAAAACTCCATATTTTAACGAAGACGAGTTGGGATTAGCCGCACAGATAATGAAAAACAGAAGAGCACCCGGCCCAGATGGAATTCCAGTGGAAGTAATAAAAGTGACTGCCCAAGCATGCCCTAACCTGATGTTCAACATGTACAACAGTTGCCTCGAAGAAGGAGTCTTCCCAAAGAGCTGGAAAAAACAACGATTGGTACTGATCAGCAAAGGAAAAGGAGACCCAGACTCCCCATCAGGCCCTTATATATGCTGGACACTGCGGGAAAACTGATGGAAAAGCTGCTCAAATCACGGCTCACAGATGCAGTACAAAGAGCGGGAGACTTGGCAGGAGGGCAGTACGGGTTCAGGAAAGGACGCTCCACGGTCGGAGCTATTGAAGAAGTGGTAAAATCTGTTCAAACCGCCCAACAAGGAAGTTGCCGCTCTAAGATCGTTTTGTTGGCGTAAGAAATGCATTCAACTCAGCCAGGTGGAGTGATATACTAAATGCGCTAGAAAATATATTCAACATCCCAGCCTATCTATTACACATGATGAAGGACCATCTCAGGGGTCGGGAGCTGATCTACGAGACCACAGAAGGCCTACGAAGGAAGGAAGTAACATCTGGAACAGCACAGGGATCAATCTTGGGATCAGACCTCTGGAACATCTCCTATGATGATATAATGCGGATGGAGATGCTCGAAGACGACATCGCGGCAGTGATAACGGCAAGAGACACTGAAAACGCTCAAAGAAAGTTGAGCCAAGTCATGCGACGAACAACCTTCTGGATGGATGAGCACGGTCTTAGTTTGGCAACAGAGAAAACTGAGATAGTCCTTCTAACGAAGAAGAAAATCCCGACACAAATAGACTTCCAAATTGGCTCTGAAGTCATTAAGAGCAAGAACGCGGTGAGGTATTTGGGATTGAGGCTTGACATAAAACTAACTTTCTGGCAACAGATAAAGTACGCAGCGAAAAGAGCTTCTACAGTTACAATATCACTCAGTAGATTAATGGCGAACATAGGTGGTCCAACGCCAAGTAAGAGCAGGCTATTAATGTCGACAACGCATGCCATTCTCCTATATGGGAGTGAGATCTGGGCAGACGCGCTTCGACAAGAAAAGTACCGGAAGCAGATGACGGCAGTGCAAAGACGTGCCTTCGACAAGGCATGTGGTTTCCCACCGAGGAAAGCTATGCTAAGACATGCTCCTTGTCGTTTTTTCTTTTGGGTAAAATAAACTCTCTTCTTTCGACAGATTCCAAAAAAAAAAAAAAACTACTTGCACCACTAGGTTCCATTCTAGACGCACTAATGTATCTTCGTCCCCTTGATACCCATTTCATGGGTGCACTCTAAAGGCTATTTTTCGCGTAAAAAACATAATTGTTGTTAAATTCGCCCTGGGATTTTGAAGACTTACGGCACCGAGTGCGTATGGACATTGATTTTGTAGAGATGTCACCAGAACTCCAGATTCCTGCGAAAACACGAAGTCGACTTTATCCGTACTGGCTTTAGCCAGAAAATAATCCAGATATTAAGTTTTATTTGAATTTTAGTTGAATTCACATGACTACCTCAACGACGAGGTACAGTGTGTTCCAAAAAAACGTGCGTTATCACTTTATTTAATGAATTTTAGAGAGTCCACGATATTTTCTATCACCTTCCAATATCGCACCCTCAAGGCTGAGAACCGTGACCATTTTAAGCAGAGGGACAAGAATATTAATTTTTCTACAATATTTCATCTTGTTTCCATCTTTTTAGTTCGCTTTTTACACAGGTGAGTTACATTTAGCCATTCTAAAAGCTGGTCTTCACCCTAAAAAGGCGATGGTCTGTATTTGGTGGAATTGTAAGCGAAGTGTGTATTATGAGTTTCTTCCTCATAACCAAACCATTGATTCCGATAAGCACTACCCTCAATTGGATAGACTGAAGGATTCATTCAGTGGAAAACGGTCGGAACTGGTTAATCGGAGAGGTTTTGTGTTCTATCAAGACAACGCTAGACCACATGTCGCTTTGCAGACTCAGTAGAAGTTAGTGCAGTTTGAATGGGATGTTTTACCTCACCCGCGGTATACATCTGATCCTGCGAAACTCACATAATGGAAAAAATTTCGTTTCGCTGGAGCCCAATAAAATCCACTTGGAGCAATTCAATGGCCCGAAAAATCAAACCTTCGGCGAAAGTGGCCCGATATTGTCCGCAAGGTGATAGACTGTGGTATCAAATAATAGTGCATATACGAGGGTTGTCTGAAAAGTATCCGACCGCAACGTAAAGATACCGGCACTCGTCAATAAAAGCTAGTAAATGCTAGTTGTGCATCTTTTGACAGTCACTTACCGAAGTTTCAGTCATTTTGGACGCGAAGTTTTTAGTTGACAGTCGTTTGAGCGAGTCGATGTGAGTGTTTTTTGTGAACATGGAAAGAACTGAGTCTCGAGCTGTTATTAAATTCTTGTTTTTGAAAGGCAATACGCCTACGCAAATCAAAAATGAGTTGGACTCTATGTATGGGGACTCTGGACCATCATTTACCACAGTGAAATTTTGGGCAGCTGAATTTAAACGTGACCGTAATAGCTTGGGAGATGATGAACGTTCGGGACGTCCAAAAACTGCAACCACTGACGATAACATTGCTAAAGTTCACCAAATGGTGTTAGACGACCGCCGAATTAAAGTGAGAGAGATAGTAGAGATTAAGAAAATGTCCAAAGAACGTGTTTGTTACATCAAGATTTAGGCATGAGAAAGCTGTCCGCGAGTTGGGTGACGCGTTTGCTTACGCTAGACCAAAAACGTGTTCGAATGAACATTTCCAACGCTCTGTTGGCGCAGTTTAGGCGCAATAAATCCGAGTTTTGGCGCCGATTAATTACTGTAGATGAGACTTGGATACACCATTATACGCCCAAAACAAAAATTCAGTCAAAACAGTGGTCTGCAAAGGGCGAGCCGGCTCCAAAAAAAGCAAAAACTGTTTTTTCGGCTGGGAAAGTGATGGCGACTGTTTTTGTTTTTTGGGATAGTAAAGCAGTTATCTTAATCGATTATCTTCAAAAAGGAAAAACCATTACAGGAGCTGAAGGCAGAAATTGCGGAAAAACGGCCACATTTGCAGAAAAAGAAAATCCTGTTTCACCAAGACATCGCGCCGTCTCACACCTCAGCGGTTGCCATGGCGAAAATCCATGAATTACGGTTTGAACTGCTTGACCATCCACCTTATTCAACAGATCTAGGCCCAAGCGACTTCTTTTTGTTCTCTCATCTAAAAACTGCGCTCGGAGGACAGAGATTTTTGTCAAATGAGGAGGCAATCCCCTTCGTCAACAATTATTTTGCAGAGAAAAATGCCAAGTATTATTTGGACGGGTTAGAGAGATGGGAGCATCGCTGGAAGAAGTGTGTAGAGTTACAAGGAGACTATGTAGAAAAATAAAAAAACAAAAAAAAATTTGAGGAAAAATGTTTTGTGTCATTGTTCGGTGGGAAACTTTTCAGCCAACCCTCGTATAACTGATTGGAAATAATTGGTTCACGCCATCCACACTGTACTGTATATATGCTGGCATTTTTCAATGGTTTTTTTAGAAACACGTTTTTATTGAACACACTGTACCTTCAGTCAGTATTCACAACCAAGTTGCGCCTAATACCGTTCTAATCCGTGTCAACTATTTTAAACTAGACTACAATGCAGGGTGCAGGCAAACTATACGAATTTTTTCCGATGTCTCTAAGAAATCAGCAGTATTCTTGCTGTCCCTCAACAGAAAAGACTGTAGACTTCTATGTCAGTCTTTCTCTGGGCCCACTGCGATTTTGTTTAGCACAAATGAGGCATCACTTCTACCACGCCGCATAACTACAGAGAGGGGCCTTGAGGTTCTAGGCAGTGATTTCTCATCTTCTGAGACTGACAACCTACATTAAAAGGAACATTAAGGGGTATACTATCATAGAATAGTTGCATATCTGAATGTTCCGACAAAGAAAAAAATAATAAACTGGAAACTGAGCATGCCCAGAATCGGAAAGCGACTTTGTCTTAGGCTTTGCTCTAAATTAATCGGTCGTTAAGTAACGTGAGTAAGTAAGTGATGAGCGAAGCTATCCTTGCCGTCTTGTGTGCCTAACGATTCACATGTATATGATCTACGAGCAAGTCATCATCACAGGATTTAGTGGAAAATAGTGCAACAGCTTCGATTAAGCCTTTTAAAATGAATGCATGCATGTTTAAGTATTTCAAAGGCCACAGGATTATGTTGATTTGAATATCAGTTTTTGTTTGGAGATCATAATGCTTTTGCTTCTCTACAAGACACATGGTTTACACTACATTGCATCTCTTAGACATACGTTTTGTAAGAAATTTAAATTCCTTTACCCAATAGTTTTTTTTTAACAAATTCAGAAAATACTTCTTGAGCAACTATGAATATCCATGTTCGCCTCTCATTGTGGCCTCGTCTCTACTCTTGGACAATTATATTTGCATAAGCACCATAACTACGAAGCTAAAGTCTCTCCTTATTTCAAAAACTGAAATTTCATGTTTATTCATGGACTCATGGTTTGTCCTTTGTTTTTGGTAATCACATTACCAAAGGCATTTGAGGCAATGATAATGAATTGCCTTGGGCAAATATTCTCTTAACATCCATTTGACCAGTGACATTGATTTTATTTTATTCTCAACATCTAGGTCATAGCACGTAGGCATATTTATCATGTGGACACAAATTTGGGCAGAGCATTTTCGATGGTGACATTTGTGGTTTCTCAGTATTAAATCATTGTCACTTGACTTCCTCTAACCAGAGAGGAGAGGTTTTATGGAGGTTGTCGGGTGGAGCTGAGGATAACATGCTTCCATGAATTATTTATAAAAATTTCAGTAATTTTGTTCCAATTTAAAGACACTTTACGCTTTGTGGAACCTAAATTGGGGATTTATAAAAGCAATTGCTCAATGTACGAGTATCATGGGAGGTGTTCTGTAAACTATGAGGTGAAGGTAATATTCATCTACCTTAAATGTTCAGTTCAAACTAAAAAAAATAAAAAATATCTTTTACATCGTTGCGTGTGTCATTTCATTTTATTGTCACAATTATCTTCTTTCAAAATTCACGAAACCCCCTAGGTTAGACAGTTGGTTAACATTAAAATTACCTGTGCCATCGACCTCCCCTATCGGTGTAAAGAAGACAAAAAAATAAACTCAATGCTTACCTGAAACGACAAAAGAGAATAAGAATGAAACATTAGCAGTTATTCAAACAATCTCAAAGATAGAAATAACTAACTTAGATATGTAAAAATACAGTGGCAACCACATTTGTTGTCCCAGTCTATTGTGTTCTAAACTGAAACTTTATGACATTCAACTCAAAGTCAACCGAAGCTCATTTTCCTCGAAAGGCGTACATTATCCCTAAAATGGGTCGTTTGCAAAACGTGCACCTTCATATTACACCACACTACAATACTGGATCCATCCAACTTATCTACAAGTCAGGCGCACCCACCCAGTAGCATTGGCTGTTTTTATTTTTCTTTTTTTTTTTGTGGAGCGCGTGTGTCTGCAAATTTCTAAACATAAATTCTAATCGCATGCGATGATTGGGAGGACAAAAAACTTCAATATCCCAAGACAGGGGTATGAGAGACTGTATACCTTTGGGCTTATAACCTATTCTTCTCCAGTCTGTGGCCTGTAAACAAATTCAAGCCACGCGTGCTAGAGATACAACTTAGTGCCACTCAGGCTTGGCTATATTGCACGATCATGCCATTGAAAGATGATGATGTCTTGGTCTATGATTTCCCTCTCCCCTTCATGCGAATGCATGCTATCCAATTCATTTTTCTGTCTGCCTTTTGGACACCACCATCAAAAAGATGAACGTAAACAACACTATCGGGAGAACCAAAACAGATACGACGTTTCATCGTGTCATTGAGCGGGAATGACTTTATCATGCTGATGGCTATGTTGTGGTGGTGCCGCTTCTCGTATCTTCCTTGTTGGTTTTGAAATTTGACGACTGCTGGTTACACGCGCCAGTTGGCGCAATGTCTATGAGACTTGCTATTTGATTTCGAAATGGGGATCAAGTAAAGACTGGAATCGAACCAGTTACTTTTGCTGGGAACTGCTGCAGTCAGCTTATTTCTTGTCCGAAGCGGGTAGTGAGAGAGCATACAAATAAGTATTGCGCTTTAGTCTTTTATAGGTTTTTAATTGGACTTCAGACGCCTATGCTGGGGTATCGTACATTGAGTCACTCCAATTAAAATTCAATTGCCTGGCAGTTTTGTCCTTGGATGTTATGTTGAGTGACAGCAGTTTTAACTGGCAGCTAACCACACATTTATGGTAGTTCTTCGAATTAGGACCTAATTGTTTCAATTGGCTTTAACGAGCTAGGTCTCGGACGACACGACCCGATTCACTTTACTTTAGGTACAACAATTTGAATAGCTGAGAAAATATTCTAGAACCAGCGATTTTGAAAGGGTGATCGCGTAAAAGTAATGTCAACGGAGAAAGTAGATTTCAATTAAAAGAGATCTCCATTATGGTCAATAGTAGCTTTCCCAATCTACCAGTAAATACTACAGGAAGAAACGAGGAAAAAACAAAGGTCAAAGGCCTGCCACAAGGTTACGTTTTAACGCCGCTTCTGTTAAGCATAGTTTTAAGAGACCTTACTGTGGAAAATATCATAGTTAGATTGAAAATATGGTAAAGGAAGGTTGAAAACATCAATAATACCCCAGCGGTTTGGAAGATGTCTACGTAAATAGTTGAAAATCAACAACGCAACCTAGATTAGGCTTTAGAAGGTATAAAGATGTGACTTGGAAGGAGCATAATTCACGTGACATCCAGCTGAATGCTGAGTTTTCTGGGGATATAAGCAGAACAATAGCTCTTTAGAAAAATAAGGAGCAGATGCCTATGTTGCCTAATCCAAGCTTATTTAGGTGTTTCGTGAGTCTTTTGACTCGTAGGAATACTTGTGAATCGTGTCAATTTAGTCCTCTATAAGACGAAACTCACGGGCACAGATTGTTGGTTCGTCTATAGCCAGCAGAGACTAGGAATCAATGATATCCTTATTTCTGATATTAATATCTAAAGAGGCCCCCATGAAAATGAAAAAAGCGCATCTGTGGATTGAATATTTACGGAGCTTTACATAATTCTATGACGAGCTGTCCAAGTCCGGTTAGATGTCTGTCTTATATCTCTCTTTCTTCAGTTGTTGCCCTATGATTGGGTGTTTCTGTCATCCCTAGAGGCAGTAGCCCTGCTTATTAAATACTAGTATTCCAGGAAGATGAGACTCGTTAGATGTTGCAATGCATTGACAGAAGGCAGTTCATACTAAAGTGACAATAGTGTTTCTCAGCCAACTTATGCCACGAAAGGAAGTCATAATAATAATCCGCCTTAACTCTGCAGAGACTTTTCGGAAACGTTCATGTCAGAAAGGAGTATAGAATTCCGAATATAGTGCGAAATTGAAGGATAGGATCCGAATATAAAACCACCTGAATGCTCGATAAGAAGACGTAAGAACTCTCTCTTCAGGCTTCGTCAAAACTTGGAAGGCATGAAATACGGTAACCTTCTCAGAATCTGAAAATAGGATCTTTACAGATCAAGGGTAGACTTTTGTCGAAAGATTAAAAGATCTGGTCAAGGTTGTCAGAAGGGACTGAAAATGTTCGGAAACAAATCAGTCTCAGCTTGTGATGACGGATAAGGCAATAAAATAGGGTACATTATTGGGTTCCATGATGGCTTTAAATGGGCTAGTATTCACATGCATCTATACTGGACAAGGTAAATACCCTCTGATGCCAACTGTAAAGCCGATCTTCATGCGTAGCAAAGAGCTTCTTTGGCATGTAGAGCAATATGGACTTAGCTAACAATGAAACACCATTTATATCAATTATCGGAAGGACTTTATTTTCTTTTTTATAATGAGCGCTTGCTCAAGGGATTTATGTACCCTTAAAATGTTTGTACACAGCGCGGGCGAAGGAAATTTAGGGAGGAAGAAAGGACAGGTACCGATGTACATTGTATTTAAACGTTTGTAAGCTATAACGACCAGGAAACACAGATGGGCAGGACATTCCATAAACGAGTTGTACGGCTTAGGACAGAATCACGATATTCTAGAGTACGTCCGAAAATGGGCTGGGGGTATACTTATGAGCATTCATAGCGAGACGAGAAATCTACTCCTCCCTAGCAACTTCATACGACTACCCATCTATCAAAATTTCTTTCCCCTGAGGAGTTTTAAGAGAAGACCTGCGAATGAATACTCCGTGGGAGATCTTGTGATCACATTGCTATATGGAATCTAACATGATTCAGTGTAACCGGCTTATCTTTGAAAATTAAGCAAAACAATAAGTAGAGGACGAATGACACAAATTATCTACTCCATCTACTTTATTCCTTATCCTTCACAGCATGGTTCGAAGTCATTTAAACAGGTAAGCCAATAACGATTAAGAAATGTCCTCTGATGTCATTTATTGTCATGGTTGATTGTTCTTGAAGCTCTTCATAAAAAATGTACCTCCAACCTCGAAGGAGCAGTCTCAAGTTACAACAAAAAAGAAATGTACGGACTAGCTTATGTGAGAATGCGGTACAAAGCGGTAGATCTTTTGTCTTTTATGAACACTGATCGTGTTCAGTGTGGAGTACCACAAGGTTGTATTCTCTGACTTCTACTGCTTACTACTCGTAAAGGGTAAACCAACAGCTAGTGTGTAAGTTTTCTTTAAATTAAACACAAATTTATTGTGAAATCGATGTAGAATTTTATAGATTAATAAAGTTCGATCAATGGCAATTACGAATAGAACACAACATCGTTCATGTGACCATCTGAAGGTCAAAATGTATGATGATGATGTTTGACTTTTTGAAGAATAAGTGGGTCAATAGCCGCAATTTCAGTTTAGATATCATGTTTGAAATCCTGAATTGTCGCTGGATTATTGGCATAGACCTTACTCTTCAAATAGCCCCACAGGAAGAAGTCTAAAGGTGCCAAATCGCATGACCTTGGAGGCCAACAATCAACTTCTCCTCTAACCGAAATAATGCGATCTTCAAATTTCGTATGCAATAAATTGATTGACTGATGGCTTGTGTGGACGGTAGCACCATCCTGTTGAAACCAGAGATCGTTCAGGCCCAATTCATAAATTTTGAAAAAAAAAAAAAAAAAAAAAATAGTTGGTCAAGATGTTGCGGTAAGGTTCTCCACTCACTTCGGCGACGAATTAAGGTGCCTGGCTGATTGTGAACACTTTCGCTCACAATGGTGATGTTTTGGCGTGTACGTGCTGGCCGAGCATGTTTCTTCAAAACGCTTCACCATTGTACGAATTCCGGACTCAATAGGGCGATTATGTTGACCGAAAAATTCACGTATTTTGCGTGATTGCCGATTTTCGTAATAAGATTGAAAAACAAAAATGCGTTGTTGCGTGGCAAACGATTCCATGACTGTCTGACATCTGTCAAAAAGATCAACCACATTGAATTCAGTAAATGACAGTAATTGATAGCCAACATCCACACCATCTGTTGGCTCACCCTTTATATGCGTAGACCAGAGCAAGGTATACACGGCCTTGGAAGACACAAACTTCGGATGCAATAACCACCTATCTCTAGTAAAGCAAGCTACATTTTATAATGTACTCGTACAGTTCAACGACCACAGGTGATAATATTCAAATTGGGTCATGCAAGGTAGCCAATTAGGCCATGCTAAAACAGCAGACAGAGTTTTAAAACTCCCGGCACCTGCCCTCTTCATTGCATCATTTATTCCAACACGAGATTGCGGAACACATTTATGAACTTTTTATGGCTTCACCTAATGTATGTAAACCAAATTGTTCTCGGCTTAAATTACGTCCTGGCACGTAAAGTTTGCCTGAGTATTCCTACTTAAAAACCATTTGAGGAATTTTCTAAAAGGATTTAACCAAATTAAGCCACTTAAAAGCCTCAAAGTCTAAAAACATTTGGCGGTAACCAATTTTCGATTGAAATATAGTTTCAAAGTTGCACTCTTAAGTCTTTCACTTTATATGGAAATACTTTACATACTCGAACCCTTATAAGTCCTTTCGAAAATGCCTTTGTATAGTAGATTGAGGTTGGGACTCCTCCTCCCCATGCCAGTGAGTAAAGTTCTCTCCCTTGTGATACTCGTAAATATATTCGAAAATTGAAGTTTGGCATTTTTGTAAGCCATTAAATTGAAAAGTGCATGCAAAACGACTTTTTTTGCCTGAAGTACACGCGCATCAAAGGGCACTGCACCCAAGCGCTCCCTCAAAAACGAATACATCTACAAATATGCAGATACTCACTCCTTCTGGTTTATTGCGATATCCCTACCGGGTAAATAGGTTTGGCTTTGTGTTGGTATTCGCGGGGAATAACAATGACACGACACGAACAGAATGGATCACAGGCAAAAGGTAAATATTTTCCTAAACATGCTTCAAGCTTGCACGTTGGCGTTTAGTGCTTGCGGTAGTTGAGCCATTGCGAATGGCTGTTGGGGTACGACGGATAGAAAAAGCTATTGCTCGCCCATTTAATGGAAATTAGAGCAAAGCAAAATTGCTGGCAACTATCTTCACAGGTGAACAATCAGGTTGGGTAGAAGTTCTAAACATAAAACCACACAAGTAAAACAACAGCATCAACCACACCCACAACATCTGGATGCATTGACGGGTATTCGTATTCGTTGTTCGCTGTTCGCTGTTCGTGTTTGTATTCTCATTTTCATTGGAACTTAATTACACCTGAAGTTGGCAGTAGAAATGCAGCAGTATCCGTATTCTGTCAACAGGAATTTGCCAACCAAGGAGAAAGTTGTCAGGGGGATAAATCTACACAAAAAGCTCTGTGCGATTGAGAGAGGGTTAGAAAAACAGAAAAAAAAAATAGAGAAGAGGATGCCGCGCAATAATTGCAGACTTAACGGTGAAATGTTGTTATGCGGATCTGTCTAGACACTCGAAGGATACTTTTCTACTTTTCTGAGCACTAGAGAGGGTATTACCGGCTACAGCGAACAGTGGAATGATTAACGATTGCAAGAATGCTTTTTAGGGTTGTAAATGTTTGATGTGTATTCGTTGTATTATATCCGGATACGAAGGGTGAACATTTTCTTCTTTTTTTTTCTATGCTTTGCTATGTTTCGCTATGCAATTTGCAATAGCCCCAAGGATCGTTAGCGGAAGAGTGAAAATATATTAACGGGTGTGCATCTGAAGAAGATGAGTTTACTTTCTGGATTTGCTTTAATGGATAATGGCACCGGAAGTGCAAGTACAATAGAACTGATTTTTCAGTAGAATAAGAGAGCTAAGTGCACTTTGTTAATTTTCGAATATTGAATAAGCACTGCATTTTTCAAAAGTTGCAAGATTCTCTCCGCCTGGTTCCGAACCGAGTAAGAAATGTTTCGAGAATATACCAAGCGCTAGCAAATGTTTTGGCACACGAAATGAACACATTCATTCTCAAGAACCAATGAACGCATCCACTTCTACTTGACGGCGATTTGACAAATGACATTTATGCAAAGTTCCCGCGTAAAAACTTTTTGACGTCAGTTGTTTGCAATCATGTAAAGAGGCTCGCTCAAAAATCGGGTTGCCGTAATTGGCCTGCAAAAATTCGGCTACGAAAAACTCGAAATCTTTCGGATGTTATGGCCACTGAAAATCATACGAAACTTTGTGTATTGTACCGTGAAGTTATTTGAGGACACTGGTGGAAAAATCCGTGCAAACGACACATGTCATCAAAGCCGTGTCGAAATCCGCTGTGCAAGCATAAAATCATGTCTCGGGAGATGGATATCAGGACAGCATGTCGTGCATCTTAAAATGTAATTTGGGATTCCGTGCATACAAGAGACACACCGGCCACTTACTCACAGAAAAATTGAAACAGAAACGTAAGTCAAAATCGAAAACCTTGCTGCGCCAGTACGCGAAAGACAGTCACAGACGAATTTTTTTACTGACGAGAAAATTTTCACATTTGAAGAATTGGTCAACAAACTGAGCGATAGAGTGTATGCTCTGTCATCATGACATGTGTCTGAACTCGTTCCGAGGGTTCAACATGGCCGCCAATCAACTTCTGTGATGGTTTGGTGGGGACTTGCCTACTACTGGGTTACTGAGTTCCATTTCTGCGAGAAAGATGTCAAAATCTTGGCGAAAGTGTATCAAACGGACGTTTTAGAGAAAGTTGTGCAGCCCCCCATAACAAAACACTATTCGAAAGAAATTGGAAATCTTTCACCCGCTCCAGCTCATAAGGCAAAAACGACTCAAACACCACGTTCCGAACTTCATTTCCATGGCCATCTGGTAGACCTCAATCCATGAGACTACAAACGATGGCCCGTTCTGGAGACTACGGCTTGCAATATTCCACACTCAAGTGAGTCTTTGAAATGCCAAGGGCATATTTGCCAGTGCAATTGATGAGTGGCCAGACCCGACTTCGACGTTACTGGAAGGCAAATGGAGGCTAGTTCGAGTAAGTTGTTCTACAATTTATAGCCATTGAGTGACCGAATATGTAGAAATAAATGTTTTGGAAAATATTCATTCGTTTTCATTTCATTTGGCAAAAACCGTGTAACAAAACATTTGCTAGCACTAGGTAATGTTGTGGCTGAAAGAATTTAATTCCTGAGAACTAGAACGACAAATTTTACACCAAGTTGTGTCCAGTCAACAAGGCAACACCGAACGGAGATATTGTCCGAAGACAAACAGTGTACCGTTTTGGGTTCTCCTGGAGACTGATGAAGAAGAGAATGTCTTGAAAACTTTAGCAATTGCAGGACGAGCTAATGTGACTAGATATGAGAGAGGTACACATCCATTTTGGGCCCTCATTACTCTACTGAAGTTAAATCTGGGCCCAAAACATCTGAACAGTTCCAGCGATCATTAGTAAGGAGGGCTGGGCTTGTGAATATAAATTTTTCCTTGAGAAGTGGGCAAATGGAAAAAGTCTTATGAAGTACAAAAAACTAGAGAAAAAATAGTTTTCTGCCTGCTGCCCGGAGTTACTGAAAAATAACCAGGTGCTTGCTCCGTTCTCGCTTTCAGTTCATGATTTGTTGATCAACACTCTGCAATTTATCATTGAGTTACATTGTGATGCAAGGACTTATCTTTTCAATGATATGGGTCTTGTCGCTCCTAAAGCGCCCATCACTGTTAGGAGAAAACTGCTTACGTTTTCAAATCGTTCTCTGCGAGGTACACTGCAGATTTGCTCTCCTTATCGGATCGTCAACACGGAGCTCCAACAAATTTTAGGTCAATGCTTTATAGGCATCATAATTTCAAGCCAGACGTGGCAGCGGTGGATTGGTCTCTCGTTTCGAAAGGGTAGGACCTACACATCCACTCTAATGTCATGCAATGGAGTTAAACCTGATTGCCCAGACGAAAGAGGACAGAGTCGTCTAAGGGATACATTGTGATCACAGGATCAAAGAGGAGCCATGACATTTTCTACAATGGCTTCACAGAGATTTCGAAAATAGATTAAGATTGGTTCAGAGATTCAAGGATTAAATGGCTTCTAATATTAACATCCACCCCTCCACAAATTTGCTCGTAATCCTCATCAGAAGCCAGGTTTAACACTATGACCTAGCTTAGCCTAAAAAAAAGTGCAGCGTTCTCATTTTACCAACTTTTATTTTTTTATTTTGGTAGAACTGTCCTTGATATTCTCTGCAAATTTCAGCGTCATACGCGTGAAAGGTACAGCGTTGTTCCTACATCGATTTTTTTTTTTTGCTTGACGATTTTTGAAATAGATACAAAAACTGAGCAACAAATTCGCGTTATGCTCTAAAGAAAACAATGGTCTACGATTGGAATGGATGCCCACTTCAGAAGTATCGTCGATGATAATGACAGTTCTGGCAGACCATCAACTTCAACAACTGAGGAACATATCGATGAAATCAAAGATTTACTGGCCAGAGACTGCAAATTGATCATCAAAGTGTTAGCAGAGACGACCAATATCTTGATCGGCTCAGATCAGGTAATTTTATCCAATCAATTAGGCTTAAGCGTGTCGCTGCAGAGTTGGCGCCGAAGGACTTAAATTTCCTGCAAAAAAAAAAAACAGCCTGTGGATCTCGTAACTAAAAGACATTCTTTCCCAGGCTGACTTCGACCAAACATACATCATGATTGTTTACGAGACGTGGGTTTATAAGTACGACACATAAACCAGACATCAAGCGAGTGAAAGACGTGCTCCAAACGAGCCAAGACCGAAGAAACCACGACTATGCTCACAGTTTTCATGAATGCCAATGCTGGTGTACATCACGAACTTCTTCCTGAAGGTAGGATTGTCAATAAGTAGAATTACTTGGAGTTTGTGAGACATTTGTTGCATTCTGCATCACGAACCCTTGATTATGCGTCTACTTCTTCCCAAATTCACCTAATATGGCATCGTGTGACGACCTCCCTCGACTCAAAACATTATTTCGGAAAACGCGTTTTAACAGCCGAATGCAGATAATCGAAAATGGTACCAAACATCGAGTACCAGAGATGTTTCGAGGGCTGGATCAAACGCTAGCAATGGAGACTACTTTGAGGGCGACAATAACGATTCAAATGAATAAATTTGTATTGATCATTTTAGAAATAAATTCCGGGACAGAATTGGCCAAAATGCTTCCATAGAACCATTGGTTTGAACGTTTACTGCTTTAAGAATACGTGGTTAGTGTCCAGGCTAAATTGTTAAAATAGTGAAGTAAACATAAGGTGCCGTCGATGGTTGGTTTTAAATGTCTGAACGGTGTAAAGAGATCGCAATATATTTGCTAGAAAATGTCTTTGGTCATTAATTGTCTTGCTGTTGTTGATGCATGTACGAAAAAAGAAATTGTAAAAGGAAACCAACAGTGCGAAAGGCATTCCCAAGGCCCCCCTATGAACATCAACAAACTGAGAAGCGAATGGCGCAACTGACATAAATTTCCATAAAAAAAAAAAGTATCTAAAGTTCAGCAAATTGGTGCAATTTATCCTCAGTCCACATGTAAATTCCCGCCACATTCAACAATCACCGCAGGCAAAACAGATTCACATCCATGACGGGGAAATAGAACAAAACAACACGAGTACGAGTACTCCGGGGTCAAAGTACTGCACGAATGGAACGAAAAAAGAGTATATATAAAAAAAAATTAAAGAAAAATAGCAATAAAAGAGAGATAATAAAAAACAAAACAAAACAAAAAAAGGGGGAACAAAATTAATAAATTATGTTGCACCAGCGAGGTTGTTGTTTCGATGCCGCTTACACTGACTTGGGGGGCTACTCTTTGATGGTTGTTTTGTTAGCATTTGCATTGCGCCTTCTATTCGCAAGCATTTCTGCATTTCTTCTTCGTATCTATCCGATGGGTAAATTATCCCTCCAAAAGTACTCTTGTTTTTGTTTTGGATAGTCGCAGTGTATGTCCCGTATACCTACGTGTGCATGTAAGTAAGCGCATCTGGAGTGGGAAAAGCCTTAAAGCCAACGAAAAAAAGCAAAGGCGCTTCGATTTCTGCTCTTGTGCAGTAGAGGCCCCCTTAAACGATGGATATTCGTTGAAGTACTCGTATCTCAAATCGAGTCGATTCCATTCCATATTATCGTAAACACAAACATTCGTCGGATTCTTTTCTTCTTTGCGGGGTTGTCTGCCTCTTTTGCAGAAATGTTTTGAGTTGGTCTCTTGCTTTTCTTTTGTTTATGTTGTGTGTGGTGTTGTTTTGCTGTTGGCCGGTTGCGTGTCTGAGGTCGGGATTATTCCTTCTTCTTTTTTTTTTTTTTTTTGCATTTTGTTGTATCTGCTGCGTGTTTTCTGTTTTTAACTTCTTTTTATGGAATGCAGTCCAACCAACCGTGGAATTACTTTTGATCATAAGATGGAGCCGGACTCGGAGCGGCACATAATTGAAATTCGATTATACCCAGTTCGAAGCAGTGCTCCTATTCGACCAGGCAGAATGAGCATTGAATTCCACTAGTCAAGATCCTTAATTAAAAAAAACGGTCTACCTTCTCCTTTAGATGGTTGGAGATTCCTTCCATTGCCTACTACAATCCCTTGTGGCCAAGGTGAAAGATCATTAGCCTCTCACAAAAAACCCAGAGAACTGAAGAAGCACACATCACTGCTGGTGAAGGTGATGGAGCTTATGGAATCACAACACAAGACCGCCTCGTATTCAGAGAGAGGGCAATCAATGCACGATTTCAATGTCGCAGACCAAATAGTTTTTGAACTGCATATTTACGGATACCAACTTGAACTGGCAATTCAACGGAGTGCTGTATTTGCTGTGCTTATTTTTACGCTGGCTTGGTTTCTTGGAATATCCTTGAAGTATATCTGGCAGTTTGTTGTCTTCATTGCATCGGACGTTCGCCAGTTTATTTATGGAAACACGCAACTGGTATACGTTAACGAGGTCATTGTATTCAATATCTTGATAGGGGATTTGCCCGAGACGACACACAGCAGAAAAACAACGAGCAACAGAAGGATTGTAAGGTAAAAAAATTTGAAACTATTCAGCCGCAATATAGTAATTGAAGTTGAAGGACCTAAAGAATAAGGCAATTAAATGTGGAGAGCTAGCAAAAGCAAATATCTATTGAGTATTCATGCCACCTGTGGCACAGGTCAGAAGGATGTGATACATAAATTGAGCGACCAGGATTTAAATATGTATTTACATATAAATGTCCTTTAATTTAAAAGGAGTTCATATTTTTCTAATGAAATTGACAAGAAATGCAAATGGAATTATATGATGTTCCACAAGGTTGTATGATGACATCACTTCCTTTCGTTTATAGTTCTCAATTTTGACGTTTCGGAGGAGGAATTCTCTGTTTGAAATCAATGGCGTCGTCATTCGACATATCCAGGACTGCGATCAGTCAAGGAATAGAGTATCAAAATAGAGATAATTAGGAGTTCCTGGCGAACTAAGAGTAGTGCCCTCAAAGTTGACCACTGTCACTAACTTTTGATACAGCGACTATTTGGATGCAAATTTGTCGTCGGAGCAAGGCTTAGGTAGATTGCCTTTGATTTGAATTATGTAAGCTTCACATTCGACCATTTTTTTCATCACTGCGCTTACGGTCTTAGTTGCCAAGTTCGTGGGTTATTATTCCAGTGATTCCCGGGCTATATACCGAAAAAAATCGTTGCTGCCTTTGTGAATAAAATTGCAAACGGCTACTAGAATTCTTTTAGTCTCAATCGCAGAAGAATAGTGAACAGTGGCCACATTGTCAGTAAGCTATCAGAGCTAGCATTCGAATAATTGAAGATGCACAGCAGTCTCTTCCAGGCTTAGATATTGGCTTTAGCAGAAGCGGCCAGATCTGGGACAATAATGCAATATCCCACGAGGATTCAAGTCAAGATTAAGTCAAAAGTTATGAAGTGCTGTCATGCTTAAGGCTCTTTGTGTTCAGGATAGGGTTAAGCTCTTCTGGGTCTTTGGACAAAGGAGTGGTATGCAGAGGCAGCAAACACGCTGACGTGTTAGTAGCTCGAAAAGGATCTTCTTAGGGATCAAAGTATCACTCCACTCTGTACTCTAGGAATGCAAGTGGAGCAAGCCAATGACAGGTGGAAAAACCACCAACCTGTGGTGAGAACTCAGCAAATCCGGAACAAGATTCTCTTGAAAGTCAAAGCTGAACTATCTGCGTTGTCGGATTACTTACTATAGAGGCCACAATCGTCTGGGAGTGCGTGCAATAAAGCGGCGCCTTACCGACGAAAACGTTGTGGAGACGTGGACTCACGGGAGGATACGCTCCATTTTCTATGCCACTGACCTCATAATTTGATACAAATAACTTTAGGGAGTTATTGATTTCAAGAAACCAGAGGAACAACAATGCTTTGTCTAGTGGGTAAATGATAAGCGATGAACCTCGCAAAAAAAAGGGACAAAAAGCTGACTTTGTGATTGCAACGGGTGGCGGCAGGCATCCCAACACTTTTTTTTAATAAAGAGCTGTTGGACAGATACAATTTTAGATAATCAGGATCCCATACTCGATTCTCGCATGGAATTCACTTATTAGGTATCAAATGTACCCAAGAGCTTTGTAAAGGACTTCAAGGTTGTGGCTACAATACCAAAACTAGGAAGGAATTCTCTTTTCTCTTCCTCGTTGCATACAAGTTGAACGCCATTTTAAGAGAAAATAAAGCTTCTTGTTGTAAATAACCCTCATTGTTGCACTGTCGACCCTTTCAAAATCTGTCTGCTTTTCCCCTCAAACGCTGTTGTGCATAAACTATCACCATAAACCTCCAGCTGCGGTCTGGTATCCAGAAACCAAAGCGTCAATTGCCGTTTTGCAATTAGTCTTGTCGTACCATTACAAATCACCGAAAAATCCCCTAACTAAGTGCTTCCCTTCCAAATGGACCATATACTCATCTGCGAAAGTAAGAATGGATGTACCTACATACTCGTAGTACCAATGTACTTTTATCCAAACAGAGCTACATCTGCCAAGTGCCATTCAATATTCCCACACCGAAAACCTTTTCAAGTGCATTAACCTTTACCATTTGCAAAATCACCATCGAGGTTCGACGGTGGGAAACTGACTGCAAAACGGACCGCCAAAAACTTACATTTCACGTTTTTCAAAGACTGCAAATTGGGGGAATTCAAAAACAAAAAAAAAACAGAAATCCAATGACTGATTTCCTTTACTACCTCCGTACTCCGTTTCGGCATACCTACGCGATAAATCGTGATTTTGAAGCACTACTCTTCCTGCTGGTCCATACCCCGAATACATATGTACATGCCATCGACTGGATGCTGCCTGCTACTACTGTGATGCTGGCCGTCTGTGACGCGTCAGCTGCTCCCGGTGCTCAACCGGAAAAAAAAAAAATAATAAATACACGAAATCGTGTATCTATAGGATAAGCATATCCGAAGCTGAAGTAGTACGGATACATTGATATCACCCCTCAAAATGTCGCTGCGGTTGTCTAGACGAAACTTTTGGCATTTTTGTATGCTTCAAAAGTTGAATGACTTTGTACCATTCATGGCCAGCGCGCGGTGCGGCAATTCGTCGGTCTGGACTGAAGAGAAATTCCCCGAATTTTGTCAAAACACACACACACACACATACCAAAAGTAAAGGGAAGACTGAAGAAGCACTTTTGGGTTTCGTTCGGCATAGAAAGAAGGGGTCTGGCAAAATTGAATTTCCTGATTATGCACACACATTACGAGTATATGGCACGTTTATAAAAATAAGCACACACGCAACTCCAATAACAACAAAACAAATGATCGCATTTCAACAAAGGCGTCTCGAATACTTGGCTTAAAGAATGCAGCAAACAAAAAAAAATAAGGTAAAGGGCAACAGCACCTAACGTACAGACTGTTCAAAAAGTAAGGCGTACTCACTGTAATTATTGGTTTTAAAATTTGTCGACGTTATAAAAGGAAATAACGCCAGGTCCACCTATGACCCAGAGAATAATTAGCACAGCAATTTACCGATTAGCACGCAACTAACTTCGCACGGATTTACGCACGGATTTATTAGCAATAATTCGCAATGCCAATCTAGAAGCAACCAGGAGACTAGTTTGTATTGGCATACCTAGTTTCGGTAAGAGCCAAGGTTTGGAGATGACCTGACATCGCGTTATAATATCAAAGAGGTCTAAAGTGCCTTTATCAAAGGGCGGTATGCTGACAGTAACTACTTCATGTGTTGTATACGAACTTATGTGACCAAAAGTGACTTTATTCAAGAAGTTCCGGGAGTAATTAAATAAACAATTTAGGACAAAACTTTTTATTCAGTTTTCTGGCGTCTCTGTACAAATTTTTGACCACTCGTAGAGCCTCTGGAAGACCGTCGGGAAATCTTCATCAGGAATTCTTTGTCATGTTTTGTTGGTCACCAAAATGCTCTCCTTTTATGGCAGTCTTCAGCTTAGGGAATAGAAAAAAAAAAATGTCAGCCGGGACCAGATCGGACGAATATGGTGAGTGATTGATCCAGAAACTTTTTTACATGCTAACAACGAATTTGAAAGAGCATTCCCATCCAGCAAGAATCAGTCGCCGGTGTGGCACAATTCCAGGCGCATGCATCGTATCCGTTTCAGAAGTCAATCAAGTTTATTTTTATGAAATACTGTGTTAAAGGTTTCACAGGAGGAGACGAAAAACAAATCAGCATCGTTTTCACTTTTTATTTTCAGCGGCGACCCATTTTTGGACCCGCTATGAACGACAGTCCACCATTCTTAAACTGCTGATACCATTCAAATATCTTGCTACGACTCAAACACCGATCACCATAAGCAGTTTTTAACAATTGAAACGTTTTATTCCTTCCTCAATTGGTTGAATTAGGACTGGAGAACATGTAGTTCCAACAGGATGCAGCAACGGCGCATACTGCACGAGCCATAACCGAAATTCTGAGGGCTGCATTTCCGGGTTGCCTAATCTCTTGTTTCGGCTTTTTTTGATGTTACCAGTCTATGTCAACAAGCCTCAGACTCTTGAAGCCCTCAAAGAGAATATCCGTCAAGAATGCGAGAACCTATCGCCGGAAGTTCTGGCAAAGAGTGATGGAAAATACCGCAAATCGGGCCCGAATGGTCATCAATTTTGGCGGCGGCCACTCAGCCGATATAATTTTCTCGACATAAAAAAAATAACAGCCAAAGAATATCGGGTGACAAGTTTTGCGCCACCTTGTATACACCTTGTATGATTCGAACTGCAACCAACTTCAGACTGCTATAATTTCCAAACCGTTTATGACAGTGAGCTCAAATTTTGACACATGACAGATAATTTTATTATTTACAAGCATTTTAAACGATTTGCGTCTCAGTTGTGTTGACAAATCTTTATCCGCGATGGACTTCAAACGTAATAGTGTGATTGCTTTGCATTTGCCTGGAAAACCACAAGTAGCTATCGTTAGAGCCCTCCAGCGCCTCAACGTGAATAAATCATTTGTGTCTCGAACCATAGCTCGTTACCGTGATACTGGCAGCGTTGCAAAACGCCGTGGAGGTGGTCATAAAAAAACAGCAACATCGGCAGAAATCGTTGGGAAAGCGAAGGCTCGAATTGAGCGAAATCCGCTTCGATGTGGAAGAAAAATGGCTCGTGAGCTCAACATATCGTTGGAACGGATGCAACACATACTGAAAAATGAGCTTGGGCTCAAGCCATTAAAGTTCCAAGAAGCACACGATCTTACACCGCAACAGAAAAAAGTTAGAGTCGAAAGAGCGAAGGAGTTGCTACGCTTGCACGGAAGTGGTGAGTTGCCGAATTTGGTTTTTTCCGATGAGCCGCCATTTGTTATCGAGCAATATGTCAACAAACTAAATGACCGAGTTTACTTGCCAGGGAGGTCCTTCGAAAATTTATACCTTCGGACGGCCACCAGAAAGCAGGCAGCACCGATGGTGATGGTTTGGGCCGCCATAACCGCCGACGGTCGCTCTCCGCTCATATTTTTGGACCGTGTCGTCAAAATTAATGCGATCGTATACCGTAAAACTGTCATAGAGGCAGTATTGTAGCCTTGGGCAAACAATCATTTCGGTCGGAGACCGTGGACATTTCAACAAGACTCGGCACCGTCTCACAAAGCGCGCGTCAACCAAGATTTCTTAAAAAACAATGTTCCACACTTCATTTCATCAACACAATGGATTGCAAATTCTCCGGATGCAAATCCGTTGGATTTCTCTGTCTGGGGTATTTTGAAGGCGAAGGTTGGCACTAAAAAATACCAAAGTTTGGACCACCTCAAACAAGCACTTCGCCGGGAATGGGCCTAAATACCGCAAAGCCACTTGGGTGCAGCGTGCGATGTTTTCTTCGGCCGTCTCAAGGCCATTATTCGCGCCAACGGTGGACATATTGAAAACTACTGATACAATTTGAAAATTGATGTATTTTCCAACATTTTTTGCTTTAGCACAATAAAATTTATCAAAAAATAAAAAAAATATAGCATTTTAAAAAGTTATAGTTCGAGTAAGTCACCCTGTATATTGACAGCTACAACTCGAAATTTTCGGACAAAAATGGTCGGAATAGTGATTTAACTTCATCAAATGTTCGTGAGAGTGTTGCTGAGACTCCAGGAACATCAATTTGGCACCGTGGTCAATTGGACATTTCGAGAAGCTATTTAAAGAATATTCTCACGATAGATTTGCGTTTTCATGCATACAAAGTGCAATTGACTCAAGAACTGGAACAACAGCAAATGGATCGTGATTTTTGAAACATCTTGATGGATGATTGTTGAGAAACAAATGTATCCACAACGTGGAGGCTGTAGCCATCATCAGACCGTTGTTCTTTGAAAATGGGGCTGATCAGGGAATAACAGTTAATGATGCTAGCTATCGTGAGATGATAATCCAGTTTTTTGTGCCTAAATTGAAAGCTGTTGATGTGGACGACATGTGACTTCAACAAGACGGTGGCGCCACATGCCATACAGCCCAAGAAACAATTCAATTACTGCATGAGTCATTTCGGTCGTGTAATTTCGGTTTTCTTGATCAGAATTTGTCGCCCAGATCATGCGATTTAACGCCGTTGGACATTTTCCTTTGAAGTCTAAGGTTTATCCCAACAAGCCCACGACCACCCACGTCTTGGGAAGCAAATTAAGCGCTGTATCAACAAAATTTAGCCACATTTATGCAAAACTTTCATGGAAAATTTGGACAAAAATGTGCGTATGTGCCAGCAAAGCCGTGGATGCCATTTACCCGATATGATATTCCATACATAACCCTGCACTGTATGCTTCGTTCAATCGAGGAACCATAAGTTAACATCCCTGCAACACCCATTCAGAACTACTTTATATTATGCGCACCGAAGAAAACACAACAGATGGCTTCAACGGGTTCTATTTTTTCAAAAAGAGGCCCAACGGAACGGAGCACCTAGACAAAGAACTAGTCCATTGTAATCTGTGTACTCGTATGTTCCTTTTACTGGAATTTCTCAGTCTTTCGAACAAAAAGAGTAAGCGCTACAGTGATAAATTTACCACGGACGTAGGTACTGACTCGCGTTGTCATTACTTTCACAGCAAGAGCTGCAGGATTCCGTACGAATATCACTTAAGCGCTTAGCAATACCATAGTGATAGGATGTCAGTAAACATTCTACACTATTTCCTACTGAGGGACAACAGGAAAGCCGTTGACATCTTAGAGACACGAGAAGCATTCGTTTGGTCTGCCGGCAACCTGGAGAGTCATCTCGTCTACAGTTCTGCTCATATGAAACCCAAATGTCAATGGGAATACTGACGGAGGACGGAGGCAGACCTAACATAGGTTCGGTTCCTGCAAAACTCTCCTCTGACCCTTGCCTGGCAAGTTCATCGGCGATTGCATTTCCCGTGATCCCATTGTGACGTACGACCTAGACAGTGAAGTCCTGCATTCTCGACCTAGTTTTGAAGTTGTAAAAGGGCCCAGCAATGCTTTAAGCGTAGCTTAGGTGTTGATACAGACCCAAATGCTTCAACCCCTTTACCAATTTTTCCCAATATACGAGTAGTTCGTTGCCATCGGGATTGAATTTATCTTCGCTTGGAAGACAGACGCAAGTTTTCCTAAGGAGGAGAGATATCATACTGTGAACGAGTGCTGCATCCTTTCCTGAGCACAAGAAAACTTATTTCGTATTTTTGCATTAGACGGCATGTCCATAAGACCAGTCTGTGCGCAACTCCATCAAAGCCCCAATACGTGTTGTACCAATGACCACTTTTCTTTCAACGGAAGATGGCGTTAAGATTGCAGCCCATGATATGAATATCTAGAGGAGGGAGATTCGTCAGTGTGTCTAAAGCAGAGCCAAGCGTGCTAGAGAAAGCCCCTATGTATCCGATGCAGACGATTTTTTGGAGTCTGGCACCGGAACATGGCCAACAAAAATTTCTTTCAAATTATGGATGACATAGTGGACGATTTTGAACGAGATGTGGTTTTAATAGGGTGAAGCTACGTGCCATATAGCAACTCAAAGTTCGATGTATTGGAATGAGAATGTGGCTAAAAGGTAATTTTGTGTCCAGTTAAGGATTACGCGATTTGGCAACTCTCGACTGGATAATGATGACTGGCAAGCCATGACTGTGACTCTAATTCGTGATGTATAGACCAATTTCCTAGAAAAAAGATTAACAGAATGACCTTTGTAAAACGTAGAAGAAGCGGTCATACCTACGTCCGAACTCGTGTTGAAATACTAAATGCAGGCAATTTTTGAGTCAACTAAAATGTTTGAAACCCTTTCACGTCCTTTTGCCGAAGTCTTGATTGCAGGTTTGGCCATTCTTTTTTTTTCAGCCTTCATAGCGTTTATAAACGGCCTAATCCGCAACCTTGCTATCGATAAATATGTTACGATACAGTCCAGCATTGCCATCTACATCGACCAAATTCCTAGCATCAAGGACTAGTAAGACTTAGGGCTGTGAAAGAATATCGCGCTTCTCTAACCGAGATAGCTGGATGGTATAATCTCACCCTTTCGTGGGTTTCCGGTTACTGTGTCAGAACAACGAAGTTATATGGACGTTGAATAAAGTAGAAAAGGCTCTTTCGACAAAGACCTACAACTGACTTAAACACTGGCTCATTCATGATTTTACCCTGCATGACATCGATCCTCGGAAAGAAAATATCGGAAAGGCTAAGTTTAAGACACTGAAAGGGCACAGTTTCTGATGTCTTGGACTCTGTATTTTTAGAATATCCTTTTAAAGCACGGACTTCTTTTGTCTTACGCCAGGAAATTAGATTCTCTATGACCTAAATTAACTTCATAGGATCGGCTTATACCCTAACATTTATTAGCAAGAGAGGTTGTTAGGAAAGTGTTATCGATCTCTACAGGACTAAACACATACCGCGCTAGGCACAATCTGATGGAAGTGGGCTTTTTTTTTTTATTTTTTAGAACAATTTGGAACATCTCTACAGAGCCTACGGTGCGTAAATGAACGTGATAGTCGTAAATGACTGACGTCAATCTGAAGTGCTATTCAGGATTTAAAAGATGAGGATGCCAAGCCCCAAGGTGCAATTTTGTCAACAAGTTGACGAATGAACACATATGAAGGGCTGGGGACGATAATTAAAAAACTGAATTGTGACCATTAACTTAGTTCGCTTTTTAACAATTTGAATGGATTTACAACTCGGGACTTTTCAAACTCCATAGCCATTTTGTTTAAAACTTTTAAGCCACACTGTCCTTTCTTGCTGTTAGTGGCACTGACATCCTATATTTTATTATGTGTAAAGGCAAACAACAATCTAAAACATGTTTCCTTATCTTTGCAGACAAAGGGCGCAAGAACCACATTATTCGTACAAAAAAAAAACCGATGCGACTACCGACAATGTCCAGACAGACCCGGTGCAATGTACTTTAATTTCGGGGTTTGTCCCCTTTTTTTTTTTGTCATCAGTTCATTCTCTCTCTTCCTAATGGCTTCTCCCTTTCTACAGGGCATTTACCCTTTCGCAGTTGGCCAGAAAACCTTCATATCGATTTCCAAGGATTCTTTTCATTTTTTTTTCTTCTTTTTTTTTTTTTGTAGTCGTCTTCTTTGTTGTTTCCTCCCAACTTATTTTCTTGAGTTCGCTTGAATTAAGCCGAAAGACACACACATGGTATGGTATGGCTTAATGATATGCTTCTCTCGAACAAAAGAAGCGAAGCTTGTCTGGTCGACATCCTTTTGGTTACCAAAGAAAAGCAGTATGTACGAATAAATGCCAAACCTCATTTATTGAAGGGTACTAACACAAGTTGTGGTTGGTCTCCAAGAAATAAAGAACCTCAACAAAACGAACAAAGGCTTATGTTGCCGGAAGTCGCCTCTTGTTAGAGACGATCCCGCTTTTGTTCGACTATCCACTCAAGTAGAATGAACATGGGAAAATCTGTAACTAAAACTGAAACTGGTTTGCTTTATCTATTACAGTTTTCCGCCACCTTTTCTAGTTGTCCATGTCCAGAACTGGACTAAGAACTGATAAAACCTACAAAAGAAAACCATATCACACTGCTGTTGCCACTTTGCCTCACCACAAAGCGCCAACGCCCACTTCAAACACTTGCTGTTCCCTCGCTAGCACTAGCACCTAGTTATCTCTGGTTCGATTCTTTGGCACTGCTGTCTATTGTACGTACCTACCCTAAGAATATACATGGTGGATACCAGGATACCATATAAGGGCATTCCAGCGAAACGAAAATCGATAAAATGTGCGCGTTGTCTCTTAATAGCAGAAAATCAAGAGAGTGGATCATGGTGCTCGTACTTGGCACGTGCAGGAGGTGGTTGAATCTCTAAAGTGGCGTGTGGCAAAAGCACAAGTGGCTACAGAGAAACGAAAAATAATAAATAGGAAAAAAAGGAGAAATGAATAACGGGGAAACTGGGGAAATAAGAGAAAAGCCCACTTTTTAAAAGAGTCGTGTGGCATGTGGCATGTGGTATTCCCCATTACAACTCAGCGACAACGAGAAGAGCAGAGGATTCAGCGAATTCCAACAAAGGGGACTTGTCCACCATTTGCTAGGAGTTTGTTGACTTTTTAGGATTCACATCAAAGATTCGAGTGGAATGGTTAGAAAGTTTGAGTGGCTCAGCTCACATCGATGGGCACCCTTCACTTTCAAACACTGCCACTGTGTGGGCAGTTCATGGTAAAAATGCATGCTGCGATCACAAGATACTCGTTCATTAGATTTGTCATCTTACTGTCCGGTCTGGCGAAGTGAAAGGATGAATCAAGTTGAATTCAGACAAGGTCTTGTCGTGAAAGATTAGATGTGACACAAGATCATATGCTGAAAAGTGTCGGCGTCAGATTTCAGACGCGATCACGAATAAATTAGCTGTCATGATCGATCAGCAAACGATCACTTTTCACGGAAGACGAGTTTGTCGATATGGGATATCTGTTCGAGTAACGAATGTGATTCTGTTTTACAAATTGATCCCGCTTAAGAAATTAATCGATCAGAGATGATCAGCTGTCATGTAAGATCAGTTTGTTGAATATTGTAAATGCCACCTGCTGCCAACAAATATGGGAATTACTATGAGGATAAGATGTGTAAGACACGAATTAGATCAGTAAGATCATTTATCATAGGCGAGGATATGAGGTATTAGGAGGAAGATTTACGAGAACATGTAGATAACATGTGTTCGGCACAATGATATGTAGATCGAAATAAGAAAAGTATCATAAACGAACACCATCGAGCAGGACAAGTCATTAAAAAAGTGTCAAAGCAATTAAGCAGTATTTACCTACGAATCGACCGAAAAAGTGGACAACTTTTATAACAAGTCGACTACGAACGCAGTATAAGATACGAACATCAAGGCCGTATCATATTCAAATGTGGGTACATGGCTTCTAACCAAAGGAATTGATTTGATTTGCGGCCCGGGTCAACCCCGGACAGGTTTATTAAGGCTTATTGCAGGCATATTCATAAAACTAACAATTTCACTTAAAACTAAAGTGTGGGAGCGGTTAAAGAAAGTTAGGACGTGAGGTCGAGGTGGAAATAAGAATGGTCTTGAGCGAGAGTTTGCTGAGATGATAGTCGAAGAGAGGGAGAATATCGTTAACTTTACGAAGCATTCTAGACATTGGCTCCAGGTGTCCGTAATTTATTCTGTGAAGGTTTTAGCTATCATCTAAGGAAGACCACGTAAAGCAAATCGTGAAAACAGCTTCTATCGGGAGGATGTGAGTTGGCTTGCATATTTAAAAAGAGGCCTAACAAAGGTTATGTAAAGGGATTTGGTAACATAAGGATTGGAAAATTCCTTAGACCAGTGCTTGATGAAGCCAAGCCAATGGCAGAGTTGGCTTGTTTTCTATCATATTATCAAAGTAAGAACGGAAATTGAGTTCCTTATCACAAATAACACCAAAATCACACAACTCACTAAGGGAACAGGCAGATTAAAGATTAGATAGCAGCGAGGTGAAATATGGGGGCGCTTACGGGTATAAGTTATAGTCTGACACTTATTGACGTCAAGCTCAAGAAAATTCTTCTGACACCAAGTACAAGTTTTTGAAGCATTCTGACGTAGGGATTAGTCTTGAATCGATTTCGAACTACATCCTTTTATCAACTCAACCAAGAGCCATAGGTAAGGACAGATTCACGAACCTGAAAAAAGTAGTAGAAGCCTTAGATTGCTAAGATTGACAGTGGGACAGAAATTGCTACAGAAAACAAACGAGGCGCGGGCACAGATCTATTGTTATGGGTAGAGAAGAACTGGGCGAAGGCCTTGCAAGAGCTCACATGCTCATAAATAATTTTACGACCTCCTCGACAAAACCTGCGAACAATGGCCCGCAGTATGATGTTAAAATCAAAAGTAAGCATCTTTGGTACGGGGAATACAGTCGTAAAGGTAAGCGTTCAAATCATCTGAACTTTGCTGAAGGGCGGGATATTCATCGACCAAAATGAAATTAAGAAAGCAATCTCTGAACTTTAGCATAGTAGATGAGCTACTTAAGGCAGCCAACTCATTTCGGCAAATTGGCAGAAGGAATATAGTATTGCCAAATCACAGGAACTTCGGCATCGTTTTTCCGATCCACAAATAGCAGACCCAGTCTTTTTAACATCGCATACAATATCTGGTCTTACTGCATTGTTTCAATTACTGAAACCATTTGCCAACGATTCGATTTAGCCCCTATCGGTACAGTTTTAGGACGGGTAAGTTCGCAATCGACCAAATGTTCACATCCAAGAAATCTAGATCGATTTCAATTCAGCATATCACAGCACCTATAAAGAGAGCTATGTTTAGTTTTGTCTGTTATGCCTACCAATTTCATTATACTGTTCAGAATCAAAATTAAAAAACGCTCGCTGTTTCGTAAGCTTTCACGTCACAAATGAGTTTAGACAGATGTAAGCTGTCGATTATTTCTTTAACCCCATACTTGTGAAAATTGTTCGGAAATCGCAAGACAACACCAGAGGCACAGTTTTCTTCAGTCATAATAATTGGCAAAACCAAGCACATGCTGGCAGTAAGAACGCTTCAAAAATAGGGCAACACTTTAAGGTAGTTAGAAATTTTGGGTACCTCGACTCCGCTTTTAATTCTGATAACGACTTTTCGTCTTATATTAAACGAAAAATTACTCTGAAAATAGTTGGTTCTTTGGTTAAACAAGGTAATTGGGTAATTGTCTAGAAACACTAAGGAAACTCCATTTAAGGCCCTTATTGAGCGAGTTCTTCTGTATGGTGCAGAAGCACGGACGTTACCGAACCCGGATAAAGATATCCTTGGCGGTTTTGAACGCAAGGTTCTTCCAACAATTGTTGGTCCCATATATTCGTGCGGTTTTTTTTTCAAAATTTGAACGTTTATTTAAGAAAAACATGTACAATAGTATTATCCAAAGCATTGCCCATCTGAAGCTATGACTTTTTCCCATCTTTCTGGCAATTTGTGGATCCCATCCCAAAGACTTTCCATCCATTGTTTTCCAAATAGTTCTTAACCGGAATAGCAACGTGGGGCCGAGCGTTGTCATGATGGAAAATTATTGCCTCGTGTCTGGTCGCATATTCCGGGCGTTTTTCGGCCACTGCTCTCTTCGAACGGATAAATTGTGTTCGGTAGCGTTGTCTATTGATGGTTTCACCCGGTTTTAGCAGCTCATAATACAGCACACCCATCTGATCCCACCAAATACAGAGCATTACCTTCGCGCCATGGATATTCGGCTTTGCCGTTGATTTGGCTGGTTGGCTGGTTGGCCGGGTTTCACATATGATTTTTTGCGTTTGGGGTTGTCGTAATGAATCCATTTTTCATCACCAGTAACAATCCGATGCAAAAATGACTTCCTTTTGTGGCGTTCCAGCAGCATTTCGGACATGCAAAACCGCCTTTCGACGTCTCTCGACTTGAGTTCATGTGGAACCCAATTTCCTTGCTTTTGAATATATCCAGCTGCTTGTAAACGTTTTGAAATAGCTGCTTGAGTGACACCCAAAGATTCCGCGAGCTCTTCTTGTGTTTGGCAACAATCTTCATAGAGTAATGCTTCCAGTTCTTCATCTTCAAACTTTTTTGGCTGCCCAGGACGTTCATCGTCTTCCAAGTCAAAATCACCACTTTTAAATCGTGCAAACCACTTTTGGCACGTTCGCTCAGCTGGCGCATGTTCACCATAAACTTCCACCAAAATACGATGACTTTCGGCAGCAGTTTTCGTCATGAAGAAGAACTCCACGCAAAAACACTGTTTCAGGCACAAAGTTCGACATATTTGAGTGAAAAAAAATTATTGTTGTTTACGCTTCAAATGAATGACATATACTGGAATGACGTACAATGACAATAGCTTTCCAACGCATGTTCCAATGGAATAATACAAGTTACGCCATCTCTTAATAAACCGCGCGAATTTATAGACCCAAATTATAGACCCAATACGTTGAAGGACTTTGGAGAAGCAGATATAATAGCGAGCTCTACGAATTCTACAATGCCATCGACCAATTCAGAAAAATTACCGTCAGTTGCCTCACGTAGCTAGGACATGAGAGAATAAAATATAAAGACTAAGGGCTTAAGAGTCTTCCATTTCGAGTGGCCAACTAAAGACCATTGACCAAAGACCACGCTACCTGCAAGGTTCATTAGTTGAAGCCCAGATCGACCTAAGAATGTGGCGCCATCTATTGTAAGTAAATAAGTGAGAAATGATTAATATTATCATCGGCTCTATAAATTTGAGTCGTTGTATTCAATGCATTAGTGTAATATCTACCGGAAGCCCCATCTCAGCTAAAAATATTTTTCCGAATTTTTCAATAAGAAGGCACAACCCACTATAGTGGTCCAGAACGAGAAATTGAAAGCTACTGCAAAGGTAATCAATCACATCATCAAAACCTTCCTCTGAAGAAGCTAAAGCAGCTAAATTAATAAAAGTTGCCTTGAATTGAGTTTGGACGGAATTGCAAAAATGTAAAGGAAACGGTAGATAGCCTTGAAGTTGTTCCCTCCCAAACGATAAACAGGCAGTAATCTTTAAGAAAGGTGCAATGTCCCAAGAAGCAGAGAAAGGGGCGTTTTTTTAACAGATTATTGTTTAAGGGAGAAAAAATCGCAATAGATTCAATCGCCGGAATGAAGGAGTAGATACAATATGTTGAAACAAGCATGAAACAGCAGTTTTACAGAAGACGAAGTAAGTGAATACTCGATTAAATGAATAAAGGCTCTGGATTTCATATTGTATGTATCTTCTCACGAATGAAAATCGATAAGAGGGAAGAGCTTCTTTGCTGAATTGTACCTATAAGGGCAAAAATGACACGAGAATCTGTAACAACTACCGATGACAGTCATCAGCCCAATATAATACGGCCAATAGAGAAATATCGCAACGCCAAGGAAGATCTGTACAACCAAGCGTATGAAAAAATTCCGATAGATCTTATATGGACGCCTAAATAATCCTTAAAGGTATCAGAGACGTGAATAAGAATGTTTCGCTATGAAGACGTCAAGACGAAGGTGACTGATAGCGAATCTAAAATCGGCGAACACCAAGGCAGAATTCAAAGTCTCCGATTGAGGAAGTTGCGACGACCTAAAGCTAAAATATCATCAGAATGTGCTAACTGATGATGCTATCCCAAATAGAGTTGCCTATTTAATGGTATTAGGGTCCACAAACTTGATATGAAAAAGGGAAGAAATAGTGTACTAATATTTCCGTACAATTTATATGTATATTTCAGCTATTATGACAACGCAAGGCCTTCAAAGCATGGATACTCCAATTTCAGATACCTATTGCTACATATACGAGGGTAGTCTCAGATGTACCCAACCTGACGTATAGATGGCGAACGCTATCAATGAATTTTTAAATACGGAACAAATTGGTCATCATCGTTATGTGATACGAGGCCATTTGGAAGGCCTCAATCCACCCAACATCAAAACGGAACTGGATTCTACTCTGAGGGAGTCTGCTCCTCCGTTTACAACAATAAAATATTGAGTGGCAGAGTTTAAGCGAGGCCGTACGAGTTGCTAAGACGAACATCGCAGTAGTCGACTAAAGGAGGTGAGTTCACCAGAAATGTTGAAAAAAATCCACAAAATGGTATTGGATGACCGTCGATTAAAAGTGCGTGAACTAGCAGAAATGGTAGACATTTCAAAAAGCGTCATACATTGCATGTTGACTAAAAAATTGGACATGCCAATGTCGTGCGTAAGATGGGTACCGCGATTACTCACAATAGAACAAGAACAGCGTCGTGAGGATGTTTCAATCTAGTGTTTGGCGAAGTTTCACAGCAATAAAGCCGAGTTCTTGCGTCGATTAATAATCATGGATGAAACCTAGGTTCATCACTTCACACCCGAGACGAAGGAACAGTCAAAACAATAACCCCAAAGGGGACAATCGGCTCCAAACAAAGCGAAGGCAGGTCCATCTGCAGACAACGTCATGGCGTCAGTTTTTTTTTTTTTGGGATGCATGTGGGATAATTTTCATTGATTATCTTCAGAAATCAATCAACGGGGTATATTATACGAACTTATTGCAGCGTTTGAAAAATGAAATCAAGAAAAAATGGCGAAGGAAAAAGTTTTGTTTCATCGAGACAATGCCACCAGTTCACTCATCCGTCATCGCGATGGCCAAAATCAATGAATTAAAGTTCGAATTGCTTCCTCATGCATTCTATTCGCCAGATTTAGCCCCCTCGAACTTGAAAAAATGGCTCGGTGGCAAAAGATTTGCCAACAGTAAAGAGGTGGAGTCTGCGGTTGATGGCTAGTTTAAGGAGTTCGACGATTCTCACTATAAACAGGTCATCGAAGCTATTGAACGTCCCTGGGAAAAGTTTATTGAACTAAAAGGAGGAGCTCTCATGTCTACCAAACAAATGTATTGAAAGATCGTTTTGTTGTGAAATATGAAGATTGCCCTCACAGAGCAAACAACTTTTGATCATTGATATTCGAGGTCGAGATTGATCAGTTGTTGAACCCGAAAATGAAGGATTCGAGATAGGCAGGTGATCGTCAGGTGGTGTGTTTTATTTGCCAACGGTTTTGACTTGGGCTTCATATTCAAAAGGATCAGCTGTCCAGAGCGATCAGCTATTAAAAACGATCTTCCATTTCTAAGACTAAATTATACAAAAGCATTTTTTTTTTTATCACGAGTCACTATCAGGTACACTCTCTTTTGGCCTACACTGGCCAACTAGATCTTCTGGGCGATCAGTGAATTTGATTTCATAGATCAATTCAAAGCTGTTTAAACTCATATATTTTTGTTCACCCAAAGATTAGACGTTTTCAAAGGAAGTCGCCGGATTAAGGTCAATTGCTGATAAGCTTTGGTGAAAACCATTAAAAACCTGTTACTTGCTTGTAGACAGTTATGTTATCTGCTGTGTTATCAGCCTGAATACACTGGATCGTAGACACCTTAAGTACATCAGTAGGTTGATAGGTCCGATATAAATAATTAATTAAAATAAAAACACTCACTCTAGGGCCTCCATTTATTGTTTCGGGTGTCATCCCACTATGAGCGGAATCTATGGTTTCAACATAAAAGTGTGATCGCGTCAAAGATCATGGATCTGACTACCAACTACCCACTGCGGGCCCACAGAAATACATACCACCTTGATCAAAAAGTTCCCGGAAGTTATTCAGAACATTTTACCTACAAGCTTGTTCATCTAAATCTATATTGTCCCCTTTAAAGTAATCCCCATCGACCGCAACACACTTATGCCAGCGCTTGATCCAATCCTCGAAACATTTTTTATATTCGGCTTTCGGTATGTCCATCAGTGCTTCCTGCGATTTTTCCATTACTTCCTCTCGGCTGATGAAACGCGTTCCCCGTAGTGGTTTTTTAACTCGATTGAACAGAAAGAAGTCACAGGGAACCAAATCAGGTGAATTCGGTGGCTGTTGGATGGTATTTGTTGCATTTTTCGTCAAAAAATTACGAATAATGATGGCACTGTGCGACCGCGACGGTGCGTTATCATGGTGCAAAATCCACGAGTTTTCTGCCCACAATTCTGGTCTCTATCGGCGAATTGCTTAACGCAAACGTCTCTTAACGCCCAAATAATACTCTTTGTTTACTGTCTGGCCTTCTGGCAAAAATTCATGATGCACTACACCGTTGTAATCCATGAAAACCGTGAGCATTGCCTTCTTTTTTGACTGAAAACGACGTGGTTTTTTTGGTCTCGACTCATTTGGTGAACGCCATTCACTTGCCAGATGTCTGGATTGCGTGTCGTACTCATAAACCCACGTCTTGTCTCCAGTAATGATCCTTTTAATGAATGTGGGATCGGATTCAACCTCGCAAATCATTCTTTTGCGACGTCAACACGGTCTCTGTTTTGCATGAAATTGAGGTCTTTTGGCACCCAAATCATTGTCTTGGACGGATCTATAGGCAATGTTCAAGTCCTCCGCTATTTCTCTGATGGTCAATTTGCGGTTATTGACCAACATTTCTTTTACGAGTACTTCATCAATATTTTCGTCGGTTTTCGATGTCGATGGTCTGCCACTGCGTTCATCATCTTCGATTGACTCACGACCACTTTTGAACCGCTCGTGCCATTGGCAAACGACCGTTTTCTTTAGAGAATCGTTGCCGAAACACTTTTGCAACATTCCCAACGTTCGCGCACCATTAAATTTCGTTTTTTACGCAACAACAACAAGTTCGTTGTTGCAAATCGGAACAATGGGAGCGCCACACGGTGGTGTCCCCGGGGAACTTTTTTATCAAGGCGGTATGTGTGATCTAAACGGTGTGGAGGCACATCTGAATTCTATCCCATCGTTCCCTAATCTATCTCAGAGTGACGACCTGAAGTAGATACTGAAATGCTTTACGAATAAATTTGAAAAAAAAAAAAATTGCATTGCCTCCAACAAAATAAAACCATGTCGACATTAATGATTCACGAGCAAATTTTGTAGCATGTGGATTGTTTCCAAACTCTCTTCCTGGTTCACCACCTCAAAAAAAGCTTCCAAATTCGCAACAAATTACAAGAAAATCGATAACACTGTATGTACTCGTACACGTGCCTCGATGTTTTCCTTTCTGATTTTTTTTTTTTTTGTGTATGTACCGCCCCAGCTTAACAGAGGTCAATGACATTTGCGTAGTGAAAATGATGGTTAACCGCGCATAATAGACATCGGAATTATTTCCAATCTTAACGTCGTCGTGAAAAAGCTATTCCTTCTTATTTCTGTCATCATTCCTCACGTTTACAGGAGAAAAATGACGTTTAATCGCACGTACTTACGCACTTATCGTTCATGTCACATTTTATTTTTGTCGTGTTGTAATGAGTAAAGAAAAAGCAATAAAACAAAGACAAAATGAAATGAAAGAAGTGACGTTTGAACGGAAGCTGTGGTGGTGAGAGAAAAAAAAAAAAAAAAAAAATGAAACGCCACCCCCAACGGCGTCGAACAGGATGTTGTGGATACGGTCGTGAATGCAAAGATGTAAAAGAATGTGGGTTGTTATTGAATTACAGATTTAACAGTTATTTTTAAACTCACCCACAAAGTACCTACATTCGCTGTGCAATTTATAAGGGTGGGCCAAATCATATCAGATAGATGGCGCCTTATTGATAAAGGGTAAAAGGGAAATACCCTACCAAGCGCGTAGGTGTGAATAAATGGAAAGTTATGCTTTGGAAATTCTAGAACTTACAATGAACAATGAATCATCCTAGAGGGAGAGTACAACAAGATTTCAAGGCAACAACGATGCCTCATTTTTGACCTTTCTTTCGCTGGGAAATTTCGCTGATGAAATCGATACGAATTTAGGGTTTAAGTAGGCGGCGAAGAACACGGTCATGGTCAAGAATATCGATGAAGCTCTGACTTATGGTGATTCGTGATGACTCACAACATGCGACAAGAACCTAGGAGACAAGGCACAATGAGAAGGTTAACAAGACACTGATTCTGGAGTCGAAGGATGGGTTGTCCAAAAACCACCCGACACGTTCGTATGATTAAATGGATTTTTTGAACCGAGCACAATTTTGGAAAATTGTAGGATTGATGATCACTTATACAGAGATTAGGACTCACTAAATCACGGACAACTATTTTTTGATGGACAACTATAAGATGCAATCACAAGATGTTGAACAGTCGGGAATCGAGTTAAGTCTATCGTTGGCTGAAATAATATCCTCGCACATATTTCTTCCTTTTCTTAAACATCTTCATCGCTGAGATTTATGAATTATTTTCAAGATAAGATAAGTTAATTGCAATATGTTTATGCTTCTAGTCGAAACCACAATCGTCTAAAAATTTCCGGTTATATCAGTACACGAGTATCTATCAGAATGATTGACAGATTATGAACGACCTTATCATGAAGTGGAATGTTGTTAGTAAAAGTTATTGCACAAGTCAATATCAATAAATCAGACGACTTTTGATTCGGCGAATCGTTTTTAATCAGGCAGGCATAATGGAATTCGATTGAAGCGCTTTTATAGCCGAGATGGAGTTTTTCAAGGAACAGTCAATGCAAGGTATTTTGAAGGTTATGCAGTTTTGTGGATGTCTTAGTCATTCCTCCTCCAAACAGACGACTGAATTTATTAATCACAGATATACTCACCCAATTTCAGAGCTACAAAAGCCAGAATGGAAGCCCCCCAAAATGAACAGAACAGAATGAACCACTCACCTTAGATGAAGACCTCCGAGATTCCGCTCCCACTGATCTAAATGGAGTTAAGGTAGCAATAGGCTATAGAAGCTATAGCCTAAAAAAGCTACTGGGACTGTTTGCCTGAGAACATGCACCAGCTCATCCATAAAATATGGTCAGAGGAAAGCATGGCCGAAGCATGGAATCTCACCATTCGATCGACAAAAAAGGAGACCCTATAAAGGAATCCCTCCTAAACATCGGCTATAAAACATTTTCTGCCGTATTATGAGGACCTGAAATCATTCATGAACAATCTCATTGGTCCATACTAGGGCGTTTTCCTAGTATGGAAAGGAAACTACACCATCAATCAAATATTCACACTACGCCAGATCTTGGAAAAAAACCTGGGGAATATCAGATCGACACTGACCATCTATTTGTCGACTTTATGCCCTGCCAAGTTTTGATCGCCCTGTCAAACTCGTCCATCCCTGCTCCATCAAGGTCGATAATGAATTAACCGAAGCCTTCAGTGTGAAGAAAGATTTTAGACGAGGCGTTGCGCTGTCATGTGACTTTTTACAGTGAACTAAAAAGGGTAAAAGAGGCACGCTCTATTTAAACCCGCAAAATACTTGCGTAGGCGGATGATATTGCAGTGAATAGAGGGACACATCGAGTGCTCAACGAAGCTTTTGAAACGAGAGCAACGAAAGGTGTCCACTTATTGTCATTGGGGATACTCGCATGCTTTGTGCAATCTCCCGCACCGATTTCGTTGGGTCCGCATCCACCGTTGCTCCTAAAACATCCTCGTCAACTAACGTTTCCGGTTTCACACGTGGTTCATGTTCGAGGCTGAAATCTCCCGAACGGAATTTTTCAACCCAACGTCGTATAGTGCGCGTTCGTTTGCCGCTACACCCTCAAATGCGTCACTAATGTTTTTCATTGCCAATGACGCATTATGTACCATTTTAAATTCATAAAGGAAGAGGGTTCGAATTTGAACTGTGGACATCATGGTAAATAATTCCTAGACAAAAAATAACGGTACTTGCAACGAACCCTAAAATTCTCACACGTTATTTTATAAAAAAAAAGAAAATTTAACGTTCTGGCACAGATGTTCACTTGAGAAATTCTCATTTCCGACTGAACGAAAAGCGGATATCTCATGTGGTACAACCCAATACATACTGTTATCAGAAAAAGAAGCATACCACCAAAGGCTTGGGTAGAACGCCACCATTGCCAGTTATAATTTCGAGGTACGTAAAGCCTTCGTCTACCTTGGCTTCGCAGTAATAACCAGCAATGACAGACTCTGGTCAATTGCTGTTTCTTTGGGTTCACCAGACACTTGAGTAACAGAGCTTCCTCTCGTGAGGCCAAACTGTTTTTATACATCCCGGTTCTGCTCTAGGGCACAGAGACTTGGGCCTTGTCGAAAGCAGATGAAGGAGCACTCAGCCGTTTCTAGAGAAATATACTACATTTTTTTTTTTATAATGAGCGCGCGCTCAAGGGGTTTTTGTACCCTTAAAATGTTTGTACACAGCGCGGGCGAAGGAAATTTAGGGAGGAAGAAAGGACAGGTACCGATGTACATTGTTCTTAAATGTTTGTAAGTTATAACGAACAGGAAACACAGAGATCGGCAGAGCATTCCATAAGCGAGTTGTACGGCTTACGAAAGAAAATGGGCTTGAGGTTATACTGATGAGCATTCATACCGAGACGAGTGTTACAGTTGAAAGTTTGAATGGGCGGAATGCTACTGGCGATTTCAATGGAGCACTGGTGGTGGAAATAGCGATAAAACAAAGTGAGACAGGAGACATTACGTCGGTGATCGAGGGTGTGAATTGAATGACTGATATTAGTATCATCAATGAGTTTTATCGCAAGGTTTTGAATCCTATCTAGCAGGTGCAGAGATGTTTGAGGAGCACCTGACCAGATGTGGGCATTGCACTCCAATTTCGGGCGGATAAACGCCTTATATATTGAGGCCAGATCAGAGGGGGTAAAATATTTCTTACATCGCTTGAGGAAACCTAGACATTTCGCAGTTTCACCCATAAACTGAATGGTCTGTACAGCGACATCGGTCTAATTAGATGTCTACGGAATCAACGCCTAAAATGGCTTGGCCATGCTAAGCTAATGGACGCCATAGCTCCGGTCCAAAGAGTCTTCAATTCTAACCCTGATGGACGGTTCAGCAGAGGACGACCAAATCTAAAGTGGCGCACCCAAATTTAAGGGGACCTCACCCAACTTAGAGCGTGGCACTGGAGGCAGTTACCGAGAGATCGAGCTAGCTGGAGAGGCTAGTTGGTTTAGGTTTCATCTAAGTATTACAAAGTAAGCAGGTAATGCGATTTCAATGACTCTTTTTAGTTTTGAATACAGTCAGCCTTTCCTGCCTTTACTGCTACGGCGTAGGTTGGCTGAATCTCTGCTTAGTCTTCTCAATGCTTCAAAGGTTTACGCTTAGGCATCTGCTAGAGTGGCAACTGTCTGTTCAAAAGCCAACAAAAACCTAAACCCAATGGACTTTCGCCATTTATCTGCAAACTGAGGTTATTCCCTTCAAGAAAAGGGTGGAAGCTAACGGGTTTGACATAACATAGTTTTACCGTTTTTAACAGAATTCACATTGGATTTTCGTCTAACTCTGTTTGACTTTAATCGGAATATAAAACAGGAAAGTTATGGCTCAAAGCCCTATAAAAAATGTGGTCCTGACTGAAGATTGGCAAACTTACGCTTCACTCGTCTTCATATAACACATTGGCTGAAAAGTCCTTGTGGTTTCTAAGAGAGGGCACCACTGGAATTAAATGCATACCATTTTCAGTGAGCACCAACCTTCAAAAGATACGTGCATAAATTTGACACCTGTCGGACGATTAGTTCTCGATATATAGCGTTGTGAGTGAAGCAACTCTTGTTATTGTGAAAAAATATGGATTCAAAGCAATTTCGTGTGTTGATTTATCATTGCTTTTTGATGGGAAAAAATGCAGCCGATGCAAAGAAATGGCTTGATAAGTGTTACCCGGACTCTGCACCTTGCGAACGAACCATTCGCAAGTGGATTGAAAAATTTAAAAGTGGTCATACAAGCTCTTTCAGATGAAAACATCAAAAAAAGTCCACAAAATGATTACGAATGACCGTAAAGTTAAGTTGATCGAGATAGCTGAGGCTCTGAAGATATCAAAAGAGCGTGTGGGATATATCATACACGAATATTTGGACATGTGTGCAAAGTGGGTGCCGCGTTTGCTCACAGTCGACCAAAAACAGCTGTTCAACCGCAATAAAGCCGAATTTTTGCATCGGTATGTGACAATGGATGAAACTTGGCTCCATCACTTCACACCAGAGTCAAGTCGGCAGTCAGCTGAGTGGCGACCGCGAACAGGCGACGAACCTCGTCCTCGGCTGGCAAGGTTATGGCATCCGTATTTTGGGATGCACATGGAATAATTTTCATCGACTATCTTTAAAAGGGGCAGACTATCAACAGCGACTCTTACATTGCGTTGTTCCAGCGTTTGAAGGACGAAATCGCAGAAAAACGACCGCATTTGAAGAAAAAGAAAGTGCTGTTTCATCAAGACAATGCACCGTGTCACAAGTCGATGAAAACGATGGCAAAATTGAAAGAATTCGGCTACGAATTGCTTCCCCACCCACCGTATTCTCCAGATTTGGCCCCCAGCAACTATTTCCTGTTCGCAGACCTCAAAAGAATGCTCGCCGAATGCTAAACCGAAATCGTTCTACAAAACTGGTATCGAAAAATTGAAAAATCGTTCCAATCAGTGTATCGCCCTCGAAGGCAACTATATTGATAAATAAAGTTGAATTTTGCAAAAATTTTGTGTTTTACTATAAAACGGCACGGACTTTTCAGCCAATGTGTTAAATATGCGCCTGTTTTCCAATCGAAGACATACGCAAGTCTATAGGCAATTACTTCCGAAATGTCGGGGAAAAGCCGATATGTTAAGTCGTCGGCTTCTAAAATTTCTTAAAACACGTGACTTGATAACATGTCTCGAGATAAATTCGAGGTTACCTTCTTTGTCGAAAATAATAATAACTGGGTAATCCTGATATATTATTTTTTTCAATGAAATTATCTTACGGAAAGCAAGTCCGGTTACAAGTCTGATATTTACTGAAAAAATGCTGGTATGCCCCAGGGCTCCATTCTGTCTCCGAAACTATTTATTATTTTCATAAGTCATCGCTTGTTTATTAGTTTTAATCAAGTTTATAACTTACATTCGCTCCCGGACACTTAACGTAGTGTACTTGCTCTTCGGCTATACGAGTAGAACGGGAATGGCATCAAATTAACAAACTTATTGGACAACCGCCTTTAAAACGCAAACTAGTTGTATGTTATACAAGTGAAATATATCCATGAATGACACTTGAATCACCGAAATCGAAAAACTTTCCATTCTCGGTATATGGTTCAATGACAAGTTACTTTGACTAGACCCGCTGATTGCGTTGGAATGACCATAACATACATTCGATGTCGCCAAGAATGCTGCTAAATGTCGAGGTTTCTTCGAATGTGACATGAAATACATGACTCAGACCGCAGAACTCAAAAATTCTCCACGCCCTTAAATATCGGAGACATGGAACTGAGAATGCATCTGTAAGGAGTTAGAAATACCACTGGCACATAATTTCAGCTCAGATAGTCAGAAAGTCAACGAAGTCTCAACTAGGGGACAGACGTCAAACACTACGGTACAATGAAAGCCAGCAAATTAGAATATACGCTCCATTTGATCCTTTATTGGAGTTTATTAGAAAATGAATATAACTGGCGTTGCAATCAGCATTTGAGAGTAAATTGGAGGGATTGGCTAGCGGCTCATTGTTGCGGACCAATTGTCTTCTAATTTCGACTACAATTCCTCTGAATGAAAGCGCTTGCATGGCTACATCTAAAATAGCAGGCAAATGCCTGAACTTCCTTCATTGACCAAGTTAATGAATAATATTTTCTATAGCTACGACGAGTAGTCACGGTCAGTTGTTTACAATAACAAAACGAATCATGTGAAAATTGTCACATCCCGCCTATTGTTGGTGGTTCTCATCAAACCAATTCAAATAAACAACACAATGAATTTCCCAAAAACAAAAAAAAACTCTATTCCGTATCATCTGAATCTGACGCAAATCTGCGGAAAAAATTTCTGCCTCCCAGCCAAGTGCCACCAGTTATATAACAAATTTCAACTGCCAAACAATATTTTTGAACGCACGTCAACGCAAAAAACCATTCCATGGAACAGACACAGATAACACGGCCAAAAATCAGTCAAATTCTCACTCATGGTAAAGACGGCATTTTATAATGGGGTGCACTTAAAAATAGATCACCACAAGCCAACAGCTCGTTTGGTCCTTTTCTACTGCTGCTGATGTTGACATGAACAGAAATTCGAAACTTTGGCTCCTACTTCCATTGCGTTGTTGTTATCCAAAGTACCTACCCATATTAAACCAAAAAAAAAAAAATAAAAAATAAAAAATCTAGAACATCAGAGATAGAAGAATTGCAAAGCCCTGGGGAAAACCAAATAAAACAAAATTCTGCCCACTGCGCATTTCGAAAAATTTTCTTTTACAACGAAAAACGGAAATGACCCCTGTTATTCATTATAAACAAGAGAAATACCAAGAACTACTTTAATTTAGCACACCCCATGTACAAGGAGGCATCATAATGTTATAATGCATTCAATCAGCGGGTGCATTACCCGATTCAAAACACAATTTCCTGATAGCTTTCAATTTCCAACCCTTTAACGATGGCGCCCCTATTTGCAAACAAACGAGCAGATGGAAAAAACAAACACCGGAGACGGACGGATGGATTAATTTCTTGGTTACACCGAACACTATCTCTAGCTATAGCCGTAGCTCATGCCACAAAGTGGGGTAATCACGATAGGGTTGCTGTTGAGATATGGAGGGATCTACTCGTACCTACCACAAAGTCATTGTGGATCCTATGACGACGGTTCTTATAATGATATGATGGCAGCAATGAACCATAGCATTTGATAGAGGCGGAATTTTTAACGTTCGCGTCATATGTTCATTCTTGTGGTCGTACTCGACACTATCTGTATGTGCGTTAGAGTTGTCTAGGGAAGCAAATGCGTCATTTAATCCATAGTCTCAATATAAAATCATCGACGAATCATACTGTATCTGCCTGAACGTGCGTCTTTCCACTCCAAGGAAATTGCCTCAGAGAGCTGCGTGTCGGGTTAGTTTGCGAGGTCATGACTGTAAACATTTAGGATACAGATTCCGAAGGATACAAGTGGGATGACGAGACCTATGTAAGAGCTTGTTGATGTATACACTTGGATAATGGGGGTGAATCTAATTTTGAATTAAACTATAAATAGACAAAGAGAACGTGGGAAGAGACGTGTATACGAGTAGTATAACTGTGACGGTAATGCCGGAAAGACAACGACGAAATCCTAAAAATACAATCCGGTGGGTGCTGAAATCGATTTGGTTGCACTGATTTTTTTATTACCGAACACTTGTAAGGTCCTCAGATTTAAATGGAGTATAGATTGGAGGTAATAAGATGGGGTATCGCAAGATTGAGTGGCTGGGGCTGAACTTTTAATTCATCGACATTAGAACACACGTAATCTAACCAATTATATCTTTTTCTTGGTCTCCCAAACCTAAGTAGACTTGGGATGACAAACTAACTCGCTAACCCGATACGGTCACAACGGGTCCAAGGTAATGAAAGAGCTCAGAAGCCATTGGCCTACTTACACTTATTATTATTTGCATCACAAGATCCACATATGAAATGTTTGATTAGGAACTTGATCGACTATTATCTGCGCTGCTATAGGCCAGAAAAACTCTCGATTATCAATTCCTGAAACCTAGCTCACCGTGTCAACAAGAAATGGCACAACAGATTAGACAGAACTACAGTCCTCAGGTAGTCAAACCTTTTATCTACTTGCTATTATGTAGTTCTGAAAAAGTCACCTCGTCAGAAGAATAAGGATCTACCCAGACCAACTCCGCATAATACTTTTACTTTGACAGTTCATCTCTATAGCGCTGAAGCATAAATCCGAGAGATAACCATTCTTCTGATATTATTTCGTTGCGCTTGCATTGATGGGTTCTTAAGAGTGAAACAACCCCCTTAAAATGTATAATTGGCAACATCGTATACCGGATCGGAAAATTGCGCATCAAATGTATGGACACCTACGCTTCAGGGTAAAAAAAAAATTTCAATTTCAACTCACAAGATCGACACAGTAGGATACAAATAAAAAAATAAAAAGTAGAAATAAACATTAACCAACTGAGAATGCGTTATTGTAGATTGATTAATTGAGATTGCTCCTTTGGCACTTATCACATGATTCCGTATTCCGCAGTTTGTTGGTTCTTTCTTGGATGAGCTGGTTCAAATGGTATGGGTATATCCTATGCACGGCAAAAATTCGTAGCTCACTTCTTTGAATGGCCCATTGTGATGCCAAGTGGATCTATGATCCTCTTAATGTCGTTCAAGAGTTCACACAAAAAGATGAAGTTCTGAAGGATGTCCTCAAACACACAATCGAAGGTTGGCCGAAAAATGTCAATAGCAGCCTCAAAGCTCACTGGCTGAGAAGAGATGAACTTGAAGTCGTTGACGGGGTTGTGATATGGGGTTTTCGAGTTGTACTTAAGGAATTACACGATGCCCATCTGGGTATGTCAAAAATAAAATCATTGGCTAGGTCATATGTGTGGTGGCCAAATCTGGATAGTTGCATCGAACAAATGGTAAAGGGTTGTTTAGCGTGTGGAACTCATAATCCCAATCCCCCAAAGGCTACAATCAACCCATGGCCAGAGCCAGCAGAACCGTGTGAAAGAATTCATGCTGATTTCGCCGGGCCTTTCCTCAATCGGCAATTTCTAATCATTGTGGACACCAAAACGAAATGGGTCGAGATCTATCCAATGAACAGCATCGAAGCGAAAACAACAATAGAGAAATTGTACGAAACGTTTGCACGATTTGGGTTGCCAAAAACCTTGGTGGCAGATAATGGGCCAACATTCACGGGAAGCAAGTTTCAGGATTTCCTTCAAAGAAATGGGATTAAGCACATCACATCGCCACCGGGTCACCCCCAAATCAATGGGTTTGGCAGAAAATGCAGTGAAGTCAGTCAGAAAAATCTGCGTGTGAAGGCATAACACTGACATGTAGATTTCTCTGTTTTAGGGGTTTCAAACACAAAAACAACCGTTAAAATTCACAACCTCACCATTCCGAGCGAAGAAAATCTCTCCGTCCTATTCGGACTCCCACCCCTGGAGAGTCAATATCGAAACCAAACACACCTGAGTTTCAAACCACTACATCACAAACTTTCCTTTCTCCTCCTTCTACCTTTTCGCCCGCGCCCAGGCAACAGTGTAAGGGTATTCATAACCCCTTAGGCAGTAAAGAAAATTTTAGAAGGAGAGGAAAAATCAGTTGCATGGCATTAGCGAGATACTTATTTCATCATCGTCTGGCAAAGCATTCCGCCTGTTGCGGCGAAACTTGCGCATGAGATTGGACCTTCTAAAACCGAGTAACTACAAGCAAACGTTGAAATACGTTCGAGATCGAAGAGATTTTTGTGAAGGGGAGTCAGCACTGGTAAGAGATGTTCGAAAAAATAAAGTCTGGTCGGTAGCGATAGTAAAAAAGAGAATAGGGAAGCAAACGTATCTTGTAACCACTGATGGTGACAATTTATGGAAGAGACACTTAAACCAAATGAAGGAGTTTGTCGGCGACATGAACTCCGAAATTGATAATTTACCAGCAAATCGTCAAAAGAAGTACCTTGATCATGTTGCAATTAGGTCTCCGAAAGAAAAATCGGCATCTCGGAACTACGAACTAAGACCCCACTCTCAGTTAAAGGAACCGAGAAGATATCCCGATTAGGGACAGGAAATGTTATTGGGTCTACAAGTTTCCAGCGTTTGTCAGAGATGGCGCCACCAGTGGATCCCGGGCAGTAATGTCAGACCCCATGTGTTTTATTTGTAGGTTTTGTATCTGTCAACAACTTTGCAGCGTTATATTTGAGCAGTTCTATCGGTGTCGTACATTTTACATCGAGCAAAATCATGGCAAGTTTCCAGCCAAATAAACGTCATTTGCGGGAAGCGCTGCTTTTATTCTTTAATATGAAGAAAAGTGCGGCTGAGGCCTATCGTTTGCTTTCGGAAACTTAAGGGGCGGAATGTATTGGTAAATCGACGTGCCGCGAGTGGTTCAAACGGTTCAAAAGTGGTGATTTTGGAGTTGAAGACAAAGATCGCCCCGGAAAGCCGAAAAGTTTTGAAGACGAGGAATTGGACGCTTTACTGGATGAGGATCCGTCTCAAATTCAAGAAGAACTTGCTGCATCATTGGGCGTCACGCAACAAGCCGTTTCCCTGCGCGTAAAAGCACTGGGATTCATTCAAAAGGTTGGAAACTGGGTGCCGTACGAATTGAAGCCAAGAGACGTCGAACGGCGATTTTGCATGTCCGAAATGTTACTGCAGCGGTATAAAAATAAATCATTTTTGCATCGTATTGTCACTGGTGATGAGAAATGGATTTATTATGATAATCCTAAACGCAGAAAATTGTATACAAAGCCCGGCGAGCCCGCCCAATCGACGCCGAAACGAAATATTCACGTGAATAAGGTCATGTTCTGCATATGGTGGAATCAAAAGGGTGTCGTATACTACGAACTGCTTCCGAGTGGTGAAACCATCAAAGGACCATTATATCAAACCCAATTAATTTGTTTGAAGCGGGCATTAAAAGAAAAACGGCCAGAATATGAGACCAGGCATGAGTCCGTCATTTTTCATCACGACAACGTTCGGCCACATGTTGCGGTTTCGGTGAAAAATTATTTGGAAAATAGTGGATGGGAAATTCTGCCTCACCCGTCTTACAGTCCAGACTTGGCACCATCTGACTACCACTTGTTTCGTTCGATGCAGAACGCTCTTACGGGAATACGCTTCAGCTCAGTAGAGGAAATGAAAAATTGGCTCGATACGTTCTTAGGCTCGAAAGACGAGAAATTTTTTTGGTCCGGAATTCATAAATTGCCAGAAAGATGGGGGAAAGTTGTATCTTCCGATGGACGATACTTTGAATAAAGCATTGTAACTATGTTTTCATAATAAAACTTCAAATTTTGGAAAAAACGCTGGAAACTTACTTGTAGACCCAATATATAGTGGCAACACTAACCGCACATTAATATCATGAATTATAATTTCTTATTTTATATGTATTAGTATATATATACCTAAATGTCAGTCATACCAGGCATCAATATTTTCTACTTACTTGTAGTTTGACACTTGGTGACGAAACATCGGTATCAGAATAATAAATACATAAATTAACATCATAACGGGTGTAGTAAGTTGAAGATAAAACACCAAGCCTTCTTGCGTGCTTGCTTATGAGGCAGTGTCCAGTGATGACACTTATGATGGCGCTGAGATGTTCCTTATTTAGAAGAATCAGACACTTGGAGCGATACAGATCCAGTTTTGGCCAGATTTGTTTGGTCGCTAGACATGTTGGTCCAACAGTCCACCTAAGGTCTGTTCTTTTATTGGCATCCAGCTTTAATATTAGTTTGCACGCAGCGATTGGGATACCTATGCTACCCTTTTCCGGTAGAATAGGTAGAGTGGTTCCAATTTTGGCAAGTTCATCGGCTCTACAGTTCTCTGGAACGTCTCTGTGGCCCGGCACTCAATAGAGGTGAAGGTTGAACTGCTCTGCCATCTCCATAAGAGACGATCGGCATTTAAGGGCGGTTTTAGAATTTAGTGAGACTGAGTCCAGGGATTTGATAGCGGCCTGACTATCCGAAAAGATGCGGATATCCTTTGCAGATATCACGTTTTTCTTCAGCCAGGACAGAGCTTCTTTAATCGCCAAAATTTCCGCCTGGAACACGCTGCAGTGATTTGGAAGACGGAAAGAGAGACTTAGATTTAGCACGTCTGAGAAAACATCGCCACCAACCCCGCTATTGGTTTTAGATCCATCTGTGTAGAGATGGATTGACTTGTCCTCCATGAAAGCATCTTCTTCCCAGAAGGATCTAAAGGGGAAGCTTACATGGAAGTTTTTATCAAACCAAGGTTCAGGTGTGGTGTAATCGATGTTCTCTGTGGAGATTCCTAATGTATTAAGAATACTGGCGTGGCCAAATGGATTATTAGTCCACTGTTTAGTCGCTTTAAGGCGAATAGCAGTCGCAGCTATTTGCCTGCTAAAAATATCGAGGGGTGTTAAATGAAGCAGAAGACCGAAAAGCAGACTACCTCATCGGCAAAAGCGACTGCTGTCAGAGAGAATACTCGTATAAATGACCTTTTTACTTAGACAGATGGGCTGCGGTTAACTTCCCCGCATACGTACGCTAGAGTTTGAGTTCGACTCTCAGAGCACACACTTTAAGAGGAAAAAATAATAATTTCAAGTGCGAATGACAAGGCTTCGAAAGTATAAACGTATGGCTATTACAAAGTCTCTCGTTCTCCCAAATGACAAGACGAGCAGCATAGTGAGTGGAGTGACTAACCCTCTACCAACGCCAGGCTGTTCTTCCGTCAATTTATTAATTAATTTTCAGCTTTTGCTGATGCATAGCTCTGTGGTAATATGGTATTGCTCTTATCCACGTCAGCAAATAGGAGGTATGCAATATTGTTTGGCCGGTACACTTCAGTCCCGACTCCCTATGTCCACTTTAGACCCATCTGTTTATAATCACGAGCGACAAATTAAGAAGAGTGGTTCTATTCTGTTCTAATTGCCGTTGTCTGACGACGTGAAATATTTTTCTTGGCCGAAGTCGTCTGATGTCCCTATATTAAGGATTTCATCTGGGTCTACTTACTGTAATACCACCTTGATCAAAAATTTCCAAGGAAACACCATCGTGTGGCGCCCCCATTGTTTCGATTTAGTTTAGTTTATTTTTTATTTCGCAAGAATTTTCTTTACAAGTTTGGCTTAAGTTTATATTTGTGAAGATATACGATAGTTAATTATCTTTTATCTTAAACATTATTAACAAAATTTGAAATAAAGTAGAGCTTAGTTTGGATGCTGCGTATATAAACATTTAACAAGAGGATTTTCTGCAGTGGAACATTTATCCACAAAATTAAAAGTAAGCTTGGCAACTCTTTCGCTAATCAATTCGACATTCGCTCTTTGATGCAATTGAACGGTTGAGTAATGCCATGGAAGGTTAAGCATCATTTGGAGTACTTTGTTTTGAGCGATTTGCAGTTTTTTCAAATGAAATTGGCAGATTGACCCTATACTTGACAGCCATAACATATAATTGCCTGGAAAATTACCTTATAAATTATCAGTTTGTTTTTCGATTTATAAACGGATAAAGCATTTTTATGGCAATGTTCACTTTTTTGATTGTGTGGTTTATGTGGTCCTTAAAAATTAATTTCGAATCCAGATTTATGCCTAGATACTTAAACGAGCTTTCCCAATTAATATTCGTATTGCAGACACTGAGGCTGTTCCCTGGAAGGTAGCAAGCTTTTCTTTTTCGAGTAAAAAAGATAGCCTTCACCTTCGTAGAATTCAGTTTAATTTTCCATTTTTTAAAATATTCACTTAATACTTCTGTCGCATCATTTAAATTTCTCTCAATGTTGAGAGGAAATTGATAAGATGAGAGTATAGCAATGTCATCGGCAAATATTGCGACTTTACAGTTGGATAATACAGGAAAGTCGGACGTAAACAAAATATACAATAAAGGACCAAGAACTTAGCCTTGCGGAACACCACATTTGACATCAAAAAAAATCAGAGACAGAACAATTAACATGAACTTGAAATAAACGATTTTTCAGAAAACTTCCAACAATTTTGCATAGATAAAGAAAGCGAGGGCAATCAATTTAATAATTTGTATAACAAACCATTATGCCAGACAGTGTCAAAGGGTTTTTTCGATATCTAGCAGTATCATTCCTGTTGATTTTCCTTGATCACAATTTGTTTTGACAATATTGTTTATTCTTATCACTTGGTGAATAGTGTTATGATTTTGCCTAAAAGCAAATTATTCATTAGGTAAAAGGTATTGCTCTCAGAAATTACATTCATTAATTGTTCTTTGATAATTTTTTCAAGCATCTTACTAAGTGGGCTAAGTAAACTTATTGGCCTATAGCTCTCGGCGTTTTTTGGAGGTTTACCAGATTTGAGAACTGGAACAATCTTGGCCTTTTTCCAAATATCCGGAAAATATTGGAGCTTTAGGCAAGAGTTGAAAATAAATGTAATATATTTTATACCTACCTTAGGAAGATGCTTGAGGAAAATATTTTTAGTTAGATCAAGGCCTAGAGGTTTTCTCGTTTTAAGATTTTTTTATCAACAGTGCAACCTTGTTTTCAGAAACATAAATATTTGGTGGAGTCATACAGCTTGAAGCGTCAAAGTTTGCAATTTGTGAGTCTACTCGAGAAGTAAAAAAAGGATCACTTAGGTTTGAATCAATTTCATGATTTTTTATAAAAACATATGCCAGAGCCTTGACTTTTTCCTCATCAGTGTAGAAGATATTAACCCTGGAATATTTCGATGCTTGTTTTTCAACACCCGCATGATGTTCCAGAACGACTTCCCAGATTTGTCCAAAGCGCTAAGCTAAGCTTGCAGTTCCATTCAATATTTCGTTGACTAGCAATAAGTTTTGTAATCAATTTATTGAGAGATCGGACATACCTCTGGAAGTTAGGGTGTGGGAATCTTTGCCAGTGTGGTCCCCCATTGTTTCGATTTGAGTTCTGTTTTTTTTTTTGTTAAGTTGGTAAATTTGTTGTTGACATTCCCTCTAAATCTTAGCGTCATAGCTTGATATTTGCAAAAGTTACGTAGCCAAAGAATACGTCTATCACACACAGAGATTTTTTACAATTTTATAAATGGATTTCAATTTGCAACAACGAACTTGTACGAGTATTAAATTTTGCGTAAAAAACGGATTTAATGGTGCGCGAACGTTGGAAATGTTGGAAAAGTGTTTCGGCAATGATTCTCTAAAGAAAACCATCGTTTGAAAGTGGCAAGAGCGGTTCCAAAGTGGTCGTGAGTCAATCGAAGATGATGAACGCAGTGGCAGACCATCGACATCGAAAACCGACGAAAACATTGATGAAGTGAAAGAAATGTTGGTCAATAACCGCAAATTAACCATCAGAGAGATAGCGGGTTTCCGTCGTGTAGCAGCAAAGTTGGTGCCAAAAGACCTCAATTTCATGCAAAAAAGAGACCGTGTTGACGTCGCAAAAGAGATGATTTGCGAGGCTGTGTAGTGCATCATGAATTTTTCCCAGAAGGCCAGACAGTAAACAAAGAGTATTAGAGTATTATGAGTATTTGGGCGTTATGAGACGTTTCCGTGAAGCAATTCGTCGAAAGAGACCAGAATTGTGGTCGTGGATTTTGCACCATGATAACGCATCGTCGTTGCACAGTGAAATCATGATTCGTAATTTTTTGACGAAAAATGCAACAAATACTATCCAACAGCCACCGAATTCACCTGCTTTGGCTCCCTGTGACTTCTTTCTGTTCAATCGAGTTAAAAAAAACTACTACGGGGAACGCGTTTCAGCAGCCGAGAGGAAGTAATGGAAAAATCGCAGGAAGCACTGATGGACATACCGAAAACCGAATATAAAAGATGTTTCGAGGTTTGGATCAAGCGCTGGCATGAGTGTGTTGCAGCCGATGGGTATCAGTCTGAAGGGGAAAATATAGATTTAGATGAATAAACTTGTATTTCTAATTTTGTGAATACATTCCGGGAACTTTTTGATCAAGGTAGTATGTCCACAAAGTCCAGTGCAGCAAAATATTGTTTGTATTTTTTTTTAGCTTGGCCTGTGTTGACATTTGTTTCGTTTTATGCATTCAGATTCTCACCAGTTTCTGACAAAGAGACATAAGTATTCCATTTCTTAATGAGATTGTCTGTCTACGGGTTTTGTGAGATAAAACCTCTTAGTGAATTTCCCATCTATGGCGAGGCCAGTTTCGTTTGACTTAGCCAACGATTCTTCAAAGAGTGTGTAGTTTTTGTGTCTTTCCCGCTTTGTTCTCTAAGTGAATGCCATAACACAATCCTTTTTGTTAGGTTCACGGTGATAATGACGTTCTTGTACCAACTGGAGACAAAACTTAATGACCACTAGGGCAATTTTTTATTTTTTATTTTTTAAATTTAACTCTGACTTGAATAGAAATGTCGTCTGCATAATTTTGGACATAAAAACCATCATCATAAATTGGAGTGAGGACTCTTCATCCTTGGGGGCATGCTTTTGCAACTGTCACTAATTTAATTCGACATTCGCTAGTGTGCTTGTTGTCTACTATTCGGTCTATTTTAAGCGCGCCCCGGGCATCAGACAATCACTTTTATTTGCGATTAGGTTCCGAAAAGCGTGTGAAGTTGATTCTGTGGGTTACTAGACAAACTAATTCTGATGTATTGTACGAAACTCATGTTGAGGGCTCAAATCTCGGATATACCTGTGAATGAAGATTTTGAGATAGAAAGGCGTAAGACTTAACAAATTACCTTACCTCCATTGAAAACATTTCTGGTTCCCTTGTAGTTACGAGTAGGAAGGGCGTTTTGGTTAAGGGCATCAAGATCTATGATGTGACTTAAACCTAAACATCTTAGAAAAGGAAAATAATGCTTTTAAAGAACTGATTGAGTCCCTTCGTCTGAGTTTCGTAAATAGTATCCATCCTACTCATTTTGCACCCAACAAAACACCCTCTTTAATTGATATTGCGCGTTAGTGTCTGAAGAAAATTTCGTGCTTCGGTACGATCAACTTCCTGTTCCAGCATTTTCGCATCACAACATGATTCTTTTTACAGTCAACATACTTTCAGAAGTAACGAACAATGATTTCTTCGAGTCATTTGATTATACAAAACTTAATCTAGTAGTACTCTTTCATGACTGCCAGACGATAAATTGGCAGCCGATATATGCAACAAATGATACCAGCTTTCAAATTAGATATTTCAATGAGAATATTTTATACCTTTTTAAAAAGCATGTGCCAGTGGTAAAAAGAAGATGCAAAAAATGCACATTACCTTCTCTTTGATCTCATGAAAGCCCGGGATATCCTATACAGACGGTACAAATGCCCTGAAATACACACAGAGTTCGAAGTTGTTCGTAATGCAGTAACCTCATTAATCAGATCTAATAAAAGGTCATTTTATGCAAACAAGTTCAATGCAGTTAGCTCAAACACCGACTTTTGGAAAACTGCGCTCCCTCGGTTTGACTTCTGAAAAGCCAGCCCTTCCAAGCCTCATCAATTTAGACGAACTTAATGCTAAATTTGTTTCTGCATATGATATACATAATCCGACAAATATATCTGAACCGCAATGCAGTAGCGACGACACTTTCTCCCTACAATGTACCGACGAAATCAGTGTTGGTAAAACGATCCTTGACATTACATCTAACGCAGTTGGATGGGATAATATCGTTCCCAAGTTCATAAAAATCCGGCTTCCAGTCATTCTCACTCATATAACCCATATTTTTAATTCAATACTCACAACTTCAATCTTCCCTGAAAGTTGGAAAATTGCTAAAGTGGTCTCAATTCCGAAATCTCCATCGCGCCCAGAAACTGAATATCGACCCATTGCCATACTTCCATTTCTCAGCAAAGTTTTTGAGACTATCGTTAATAAACAAGTCAAACATTATTTAAACGATAAACAGCTTATTACAAACTGTCAGTCGGGTTTCCGTGCTAAGCATAATTGCACCACAGCTTTACTTAAGGTTTGCGAAGATATGCGTGAGGGCTTAGACCACAAAATGTTAGCACTAATTATGTTTTTAGACTTTTCTAAGGCAATTGATTGTGTTGATCATAAAATACTAGTCATGAAACTTCGGACCCAATTTTTGTTCCACCGGTCTCTATGTAATTTGGTGTCGTCATATCTAAGTAATCGGTTACAGTATGTGTGTCATGAGAAAAAGCGCTCATCTTGTTTTTTTGTTCCATCAGGTGTTCCCCAAGGATCCGTTTTAGGACCCCTACTCTTTATATGTTATATAAATGACTTAACCGTACGTCTTGTGAATTGTAAACGCCATATATATGCAGATGATGAGCAGATTTATTCTGTTTTTCCCAAATCCCAAATAAAGCAAGCGATAATTAATCTAAACGACCAATTAGCAACAATTTGTAAGTGGTCATTTGAAAATAAACTCAGTCTTAATCCAACAAAGACTAAAGCAATGATCATTAATGCTAGCCGAGTTAAAGTAGATATTCCTCTTCTTTATATTAATCGAACTCCAATTGAATATGTTGAAAGATTCAAAAATCTTGGGGTTTACATGAACCAACAATTTACCTGGAGAACTCATATTACAAAAACTGCATCGAAAGTTTACGCATCCTCTAAGGGGATTTAGTCCAACCTCCAACTATCTTCCCACCAAAGTTAAGTTAAAGCTTGTAAAATCATACATCCTGCCTACTACACTTGCGGTCATAAAAACCGCACCACCTAATGAGTTCTCAAAAAATGCCTAATTACATCAGATCGTAAGGGTCTTTCCCATACTAATGAAGGGTATTCCCCATAGCGGAATTCGACCTCGTATTCAGTGCAAAAAAAAATCAGTTTGAATTGAGTTGTGACGGTGACAAGTAAAAAAAAAAAGTGAAATGTCTGGTAAATATCATCAACTGACTCGGGACGAAAAAGTTCAAATATTGACTTTAGTCGAAGAAGGGCTTGGCTATCGTGAGATTGCGGTTAAAATAGGATGCTGTCATTCAACTATCGTACGACTGATAAAGAAAAAAGAAAATTTGGATCCACTGGAAAGGAAAAAAGGCTCAGGACGAAAACGTACACCAACCCAGAAGACGAACAATGTATTACAACGAATTAGCATGAAAGATCGCTTTAAAAGTGCTGTCCGTATAAGAGCAGAGCTGAGTGAATTTCATCAAGTTGATCAAGCGCCGAAACCATACGCCGACGGCTACGGGAGATAGGTTTATATGGAAGACGACCAGCGAAAAAACCTCTCCTAACCACAAAAATGAAAAAAGCTCGCTTGATGTGGGCAAAAAAGTACGAAGATTGGACGCAGGATGATTGGCGATGTGTGGTATAGTCCGATAAAAGTAAATTTAATTTGTTGTGTACCGACAATTTGCCATACGTACGACGGTCAGCAGGTGAAAGGTTCAAGGACGAGTGCATAGTCAAAACAGTGAAGTTTCCTCAAAGCCAGATGGTTTGGGGATGTTTTTCTTTTTACGTTTTGGGCCCTTTGCACTTGGTTAATGGAACTATGAACACTCAAAAGTATGGAGAAGTAGTAAGGGAGTTTTTGGTACCAGCAATTGAACAGCATCATTCGTATACTGACAAGTGCATTTTTCAAGATGATTCTGCACCTTGCCACCGCGCCAAATCCGTAACTAAAGGGTTATAAATCAACTTCTAGATTTCTACTTTATAAATAATAAACAGACAAGTAACTAGAGTCTTTCAATAATTTTCAGCTCAAGACAACGTTTGACGACCTCGGAATTACCAGACTAGACTAGCCAGCTAATTCGCCCGATTTAAACCCAATCGAACACTTGTGGCATGTAATGAAACGTAAGGTGGCTGAATATAAACCAGAGAGTAAAAAAAAGCTAAATGAAGTTCTGGAACATGTATGGAATACTGAAATTTCAAGGGATATTACTGAACTTCTAGTAAACTCGATGCCTTCTATAATAAAAGCGGTTATAACCGCCATAGGAGGAGCAACTCGGTATTGATAATTTCTTGGTAAAAGTGGCATATCTAAACATCTTATATACACATACATAAAAAATGTATCGTTTGATTTTATTAACCAATGACTATATTAAAATATTTTAAAAAAATAAGAAAATTAACTGGTTTTTCTTTCTTTGTTAATATCTTTTTTCAAACACTCAATAAACAGATGGAAATTAGATAGAAATACTTATAAACTACTGCGGAGTACTCAACAAAAATTTCATTTCATTATAAAAATTATTATCGTAGTTATTAAAAATTTTTCAATCATTTTGATATGGTGCGGTTTTTATGACCGCAAGTGTATATGGGTGTAAAATATACTCCGACATGGATTATGAATCTCGGCGAAAGCTGAATGTTGCCTACAATAGCTGTGCGAGATACATATTCGGCATAGGAAGATACGAACATATCTCTTTCTACTCCCATCAGATTGTAGGTTTGTCAATCGACGAATTGTGAAATATCGATCTGTACTATCACTACACAAAATTTTAACAACAAAACAACCGGAATATCTATTTGAAAAAATTAATGTCGCAATTGACAATTCCAAGATGCAAATATGTTAATACATCTAGACAATTTTTTGTTAACTCGATTCGCCTTTGGAATAGTTTACCCGTGGATATAAAGCGCACGACGAACAGAACCGCTTTTAAGAAAAAATTGTTTCTTCATTATGCTAATAATTCCTAATAGATTTGCCTACTTTCCTACCTCTTCTTTTCCTTATGTTTCTTTTTCTAGGTACTTTCTTTTCCTTATCTCTTTTTTTATTTAAACTTAACTCTTTAAACTAAACTCAAATTAAAGTAATGTACAAAAGCTTGTTCTATTTTTTAAAAGATGTGTTTTGTACACAAGTCTTATGGGAACAATGAATTCAATATTAATAATAAACTAAACTAAACTAAACTACTCGTATATCCTCCTCTTTGTATATGTATGTTCCATTTCCTTCATCAAGTCGATTTGATAAGTCTGACGTTTGAGAAATGATTTGTGCCATAAAGACCCTTACAGAGTTTCTCCAAGATCCTCCGAGGTATTATGTTTTGTCATAGTGCTCTATACTTATTCGATCTTCAATTAACTTTTGCCCTGTTACAGAGCTTTGGGTCTTCATTAACTTTTTTTTGGAAATGATGCTCTGATCCCTGTGTTAAGATTTTTCACATGCCGAATCTAGTTCGTATATCTGATGTTCTCATTGCATCTGGGCAAGTTTTTGGTTGAGACTCAGGTTTACCTCGATTTGAATTATACTAAAATCCTTAGACTACCACCTTTGTATATGTATAAGCCCCGACCAAGTATCCCTTTGACATTCAACCGACCTAATCTTTTCATTTTTAGAATCCAATTTAAAACAGAAGTCTGCGCCAGCAAAAAGATTTTCCCAGATGAATTACAAAGCAATCAACCGAATTTGAAAACTCGACGATACATTGCCAGACTTTTGACAGACCACCTACGAACCTTCCCAATCTATTTCCATCTACCCTTCCAACCGCATCCAACAGTTATTCGCATTTTGAAATATTTTCAATCTAATTCCTGTAATCTGCCACCTGCCCTGATTGCTTTCATAAATTTTCTGAAATAATTTTTCTAATTTTTTTTCTTTTATTCTGATTTATCGTCAAGCTACGGATGCACTAATGCATCAATTAGGGGCGAGGTCCGAAAATATATCTTATCCACGCTCATCTTCAATTATAGACACGATCCATCTACCCCAAGCTTTGGCAATCAATTTAAGCAGAAACAATTAAGTGAGCACGAGTGTGTTGATGCGGAAGTGCATGTGTATCTGCAAAAATTAATTACGCTCTGCAAAATTGTAGATGGGTCTACCTGATGGGGTTGTAGATCCCTTTAAAATTAAAAATAAAAATTCTAATTAAATTGGCAAGTATATGAGCCTTGCAAAAAAAAAAAAAAAAAAAAAAAAAGGAAGAAGAAAGATACACGGATACACGGTGGACGGCATCTGCAAAAGCACGTGCGGCAAAACGTGACCATTGCAATTCCACTCTCGAATGCACCATGAAACTATTGAGGAAATGTTGCGCAACATTTTGATTTTCACCCACAATATATGTATGTATGCAACAATGTGAAATGGAATAAACCGTTCGATTCACTGTTATGAAAAATACCAATACAGCGCTCTTACCCAATGATGGCGATTGGTATCGTATAAATTGTCAGCACTTACCTAAAAAGAAAAGAAAGGAGAAAATCAGTATTATACAATTGGAAATATGGAAAAGCAGAAATTGTTAAATAAAATGAATAGAAAACAATAAAAGACGAAACTCATTGGAATTTGTAACAAGAAACATGTCTTTAATAATTAACGCCATCTATGGACAAGTGGGAGCATTTTATCAGCACAGACTACCACCAATTCTCTCTGAAAAAAAGAAACAGTACTCCTTTTCGATCATCAGATACAATAAATAGAAGATGCCAAGAGGCCCATTTTCTAAATCACTGCTTTAACACAAGGTAAAGCAGCACCGAATGCTGTTTAAGATTGTAATAACACGGGCCTTACGAAACTTTTTTTTTTTTTTAGAAATTTCGGTTCATATCCATTCTACCGTTTACGCGTTCCTTGAATTAGGATTTTGAAGTGGTTTAGACGACATTTCGAGCCCTACGAGAACTTGCTAACAAGCTAAACTATCCAGATACACATTTAAAAGTGGTTGTCCCAAAGGCCTTAATAACTTATGCGGCAAAGGGGTCCCTGCAGGAACAATTGCCACCAAAAGAACGCCACAGTACATGGAAACTTCCGGAAGTCGTTACCCAACTTCGACAACGAGGAGAAAACTAAACGAAATAAATTGATGCCACAACAGTCCGGTGTTGCAAGGGATTTTTCTTCGGTTTTTTGCCGAATCCCAATTTTTGGGGTTGAGCATTGTATGGCAAAAGTGAGGTAATGTCAGGAAATTTTACTTGTTTTACTTTTCGGTTTATGACCAGGGAATCAAACCCTGTATTCTGCCAAAGTAGTGGACATAACCACTGCATCACGACAGAAGCCACGATAAAAAAGGCAATATATTGTAATTGCGCAATTTGATGGTTAAAAGAAAGACTAACAATATCACAGTCCTAAGCGAGCGTTAAAACAGCAGAGACAGAAGAACAAAGATAAGGTCTTTCTGGAAGGCTAAGACAAATTTGTTAACAAAAACTTAGCATATGGAGTTATTTTTTTATAAAAACTTAATATCTAACTTAAAATAAACTTAAACCTAACCTACATACACAATACATACACATAGATATTATACACAATTATATACATATATTAGTATATACAAAGGTATATACTAATATATGTATATGTTTCTTAAATGCTAACCTAAACCTATGCAAGCTGGCCATCGGTATTCACAGTGTAAATAAGTAGGTCAGCTCTGCCTCATTAGTGAGGCTGGTCCGTAATTGACGGAAACGACGACGAAACATCTTCTCCATCATTCAACCACCAGAAATGCTGGTGCTGCCGAACGACATCCCTCTTATCGCGATTCCCCACCGCCCTACTGAACCTGAGACGATCCACACTGCCGTGTGCGACGTCTCTGTCGTAGTTGAGTCGCCTGTCCCCAGCTTTCCGAGCGACATGGAAGATTAACGGGACCGCTGAACTATCCTGGATCAACCCTATCTGATCCAGGTAGAGGAATGCTTCCGGTGGAACGAAGCCGTCAGAGCGCACACTCTCGTGGTAAAGGTAGTTGGGGTAGTAAGCCCCAGATATCAGGTTATTCGTCGAGGCCATTGCTCTTGCGATGTGTCTTCGAATCAGCTTAATTACGAAGTTGTCCACTCGTATTAGGTTCGCTCTGTTGTAAAGGACCTCATTACGATAAAAATTTTTGTACTCCGACTCTGGTGTTCTGTACACGCGAAGGCAAGCCCTCTCAAACACCCGAATCTTTTCCATTAAGCTTGCTCGTACATTGAACCACACGGGGCACCCGAATACCAGCATGGGCCTGATAAGGGCCATGTAGCAGATTACCTTTACCCTCTCATCGAGTTGGCTGCTATAAAACAGTCTCTTTGTAAGGGCAAAAGCGCCTTTAGCTCTGGCCAGAGCAGCATCTACATTTTTGTCAAAATACAGAAACTGATCTAGCCAGATCCCAAGGTATCTGACTACATTTCGACAGGCAAGTGGCTGTCCGTGTTGTCCAATGATCGAGAACTTTCGCCAATTTTTTCTGGTATCCCTAGAGGCTCTAGACAACGGCGTCCTAAAGAGAATGGTTTCCGACTTCTGAAAGTTGATTTTCAACTTCCAGTCATCGCAAAATCGTCTTATCTTATCGAAGTCACGCTGCAAGAGAGTATTAATGACCTCGATTTTTGGACCTGTTCTGTACGCTATCAAATCGTCTGCGTACGCAATAGTATGGGGAAGTGAACCTATCAAGTCGCTTGTATAAATGTTGAATAGGATCGGCGAATTGACCGCGCCTTGCTGAAGACCATTTTTAATTTGAAATATTTCAACAGAAGTCACATCGCCATTTTTCACGATGAACTGTCTGTTGGTTAGCATATTATAAAGAATGTACAAGAGTGGTTTACTGATCCCCAGCCTAGTCAGCTTATAGAAAAGACCCTCTAACCATACAGTGTCGAAGGCCTTCTCCAAGTCAACAAGGCAGGCACCAGTGCATTGGTTTTTGCCTTTATTCCATTGGATATCGGACACCAGTTTAGACGCGGCATGTGAGATATCATGTCCCGCCTTAAAACCGAATTGATTATCCGGAACTATATGTTTGTCCTCAACCCACCTAGACAGAGCTCTATTGATTACTCTTTCAAACACCTTACTGATATTCGGAAGGAGGCTTATCGATCGGAGATGCGCCGGATTGGATATATCCTTTCCCTTTTTGGGGATAGGTTGAACCACCGCCGTTTTCCAATGCGCTGGATAATGTGCATTATTTATTGCATTATTAAACAAGGTGGTGTAAATGTCCACCGCTTCTAGAGGAAGATGTCGAAGCACGATGTTCGGAATACCATCGGTCCCCACTGATTTCTTAGCCCTGATTGTATCGAAGATCTCATGGAGCTCTTCCTTCGAAATGAACGGGGGTAGGTCACCCTCTCTGGTAATGACATTATTTGCCATATTTTCGTCGCTGAACCGGGTGAAACCAGAGCCTTCGGATCGCCAGTTCCCTATTTCATTTCGAATGTAGAAGTCGTTCACCAAGACGCGATTGTCCAGATCATAATTAGGGCCAATGGTATCAGTGGCCTTGTATATTTCCTGGAAAGTCGCCCCTATGGCCTCAACCTTCTCCTGTGGATCTTCGATCACAAAGAAGTCGTCATCATCAGCGGCCTCATTTGGATCAATACCTGCTATTGTCAGTAACCGTTCGTTGTCTGTTGTCCGGGCTATTTTAAGACACTGAAGGTCGTTTTGATTTTGCTCCGAAATAGTTTGTTTATTTGCGGGAACATATTCGGGTTGCTGGTGTTTACAGCCCGAACCCTGTTGTTCCAATATGATCTTACAGAAATTCTGTAATTCTCTTTTATTAACGTTTGAATATTTTTAATCGACGCCTTCAGTGTCCTAATCTCCGGGTCTTGTCTGTCAGTTAACTGTCTGTACAAGTTTTTGAGTCTTGTCAGAAGTCTACTTTTCTGTCGGTGCAGTGCGTCAATAGTAGGATTGCGGAACAGGTCTTCGTTAGTCGTACGTCGATATCGCGGTATTGTAGCGTCCATAGTTTGTTTAATTGTCTCGTCCATTTGTTTTAGATACTTGTCGATCTCCTCGTTTGACAAATTCCTATTGGACGGTAGACGGTGGAGCGTGTTCGAGGCGAGCACTCCTTGGTTAAAAAGAACGGGGGTGTGCAAGTAAATGGTGTCAAGAGCAGAACAACAATTGTAGATTTAGGGCTAGATTAGACTGGACTTAATAAGGCACTGGAAAAGATGATTCGTGCAAGGATTTATGGGTGTGCCTTTGAAAAGAAGAGATGGAGCAAACGACATTTTCAACAAGATTTACTGTATTTTGTTATATTTTGCCCTGAAGACACTGATAAATCGCTAAATCCGTACGAGGAATATTGCTTGCAAAAATGCTACAAGTGCAAGAGCCTTTCCGAAATGTTACTGGTCCCCAGCTATTGGTAAGGAATTTGTATTTTAATAAAGAGCGCCGATAAGCACAACTACTTATGAAGCAAGAGCTACTCGTTAAAAATATCATAAAATCTTCGAAGAAGGAGCAAACGGCGTCTTCTGTAAGGAAAGGGCTGGAAAATATTACACCGAATTCGACGTTCCAAAGATTAACACTGTGATAGCATAGAGTGAAAAGAACACGCAGGAATGAATGAGGGAATACCGTGGTATAATCACGGTGAATGATGAGTGGCTACAAAGAACGTTTCCGCAAATTGTTGAGCAGTGCCAAGAGGAACTGTACCAAATTGGCACCTTGTCTCCACTGCCACCACGTGCGTGATCAGCGATTGGTGCACTAGAAATTGGCTTTCAGTAAGATTGGGTCCTGCAGACCAACACACCTATAATAAGAATAATTATGTCATATGCGCCGATTGTCTGGTGGAGCAAGTTCTCACGAAAATATGTCAGCAGACTCCAGACTCCGTCTGTCTTGGCTGCATGGTGGTTGCCAAGCACCCCTGAATCTGCTTTAGACGCATTCATGAATCTCCCTCCCTATACTTGATATTCATATCATTATGATAGATAGATAGATTTTTGACGATCTTGTGCGACCACTGTCTTTTCACTGTTGGGTTAAGCAACTGACACCATATCTCCTATTAGAGCGATTTCGGACAGAATTTGAGCAAGGAAAGGAATATAGTCCGGCCTTCGTGGATAGTTCCGTGGAAAATGTAGATTTATTTCCAAGGGGAGATATCCGCAATCTGCGCTTAAAGCCTTGTTGAAGCCTCTTACGCTCCCAAGCTACATACTTGGAAAATGCAAGAGTTCGACTTATTTGGGTCAGAGGTCACAATGGGATCGCAGGAAATGAGATTGCCGATGAATTTGCTGGGCAAGACTCAGGGGAGAGTCTCTCAGGACCCGAATTGGCGTTAGGACTACATGATTCATTAATTAGTCTTCTCTGCGTTAGGACTCCCTGCGCCCTTAATTAGTCTTCCACTGGCAGTAGGATTTTTTTTTTTTAAATAATTGCAGATGACATGACTCTCCAGAATGCCGCCTTCCCGGCAGTTCTAAGATGTCAGTAGGACAGACTTTGGACCGCTTATTGGTATCGTAACGGGGCAGTTCCCTTTTGGTAAGCACCATAGGGTGTTAGGTACAAATCACAACATCCTGCAAAGCTTACTAAAGTGATGACGACACCGCGAAATATTGGGTCTACAAGTAAGTTTCCAGCGTTTGTCAGAGATGGCGCCACCAGTGGATCCCGGGCAGTAATGTCAGACCCAGTGTTTTATTTGTAGGTTTTGTATCTGTCAACAACTTTGCAGCGTTATATTTGAGCAGTTCTATCGGTGTCGTACATTTTACATCGACCAAAATCATGGCAACTTTCCAGCCAAATAAACGTCATTTGCGGGAAGCGCTGCTTTTATTCCTTAATATGAAGAAAAGTGCGGCTGAGGCCTATCGTTTGCTTTCGGAAACTTATGGGGCGGAATGTATTGGTGAATCGACGTGCCGCGAGTGGTTCAAACGGTTCAAAAGTGGTGATTTTGCAGTTGTAGACAAAGATCGCCCCGGAAAGCCGAAAAGTTTTGAAGACGAGGAATTGGACGCTTTACTGGATGAGGATCCGTGTCAGATTCAAGAAGAACTTGCTGCATCATTGGGCGTCACGCAACAAGCCGTTTCCCTGCGCCTAAAAGCACTGGGATTCATTCAAAAGGTTGGAAACCATCAAAGGACCATTATATCGAACCCAACTAATTCGTTTGAAGCGGGCATTAAAAGAAAAACGGCCAGAATATGAGACCAGGCATGAGTCCGTCATTTTTCATCACGACAAGCGCACAAATGCACTGAGTAAGTAAAATCGGCTGGATGCTCTGTGCCGGTTAAAAAAAAAACCGATCAATACAATGGGTACAGTGGACTGGAAGTGCTCATTATGCGAGACTCTGGATTATTAATTAAAGACTACAGAGTCATTAAAAGAATGAGTGTACGAGGGCTGATTGATGAGTACCCGGATTGGAAGATAGGTGACGCTACTGAGCCGAAGTGAGTGTGCCATCAATTAGTATAACCTCTTTTAGCGCGGCTGCAAAAGTTTGATGACCATCCAACGCTTGGTTTTGTTCGGACACCCATTTTAAAACATCGTCTTAGCGTTTTTTGCGACCATGGGAAAAGAGCAGTATCGCTCCGTGATCCGATTCTTGTTTCTGAATACCAAAACCTGCGAGGAAATCAAGCCTATTCTCGATTGTGTAAATGGGATCCATTCACCTTCCCGTACAACCGTTTACCATTGGCTCGCAGAGTTTGGCCGTGGCCGCACGTTGGTTTTTGATGAACCGCGCCCAAATGACCCAAAAACGGTTACCACAGAGGAAACCGAAGACAAATTCCATGATCTCGTATTGACGAATCACCGAGTGGAAATTCGCGAGTTGCTGAGATAGCAGGCATCTCAACCGAATGCGTTAGCCATATCCTGCACGAAATTTTAAGCATGAGAAAGCTGTCCGCGAGTTGGGCGTCGTATTTGCTCTCACCGGAGAACAAGCGCAATCGTGAGACCACTTCAAAGACGTGCTTTTGGCCCTGCTTAAACGAAATCCGGAGGAGTTTCTGCGTCGTTTCGTGACCGTCTATGAGACATGGATTCTTTGGTACACACCAGGCCAGAGCCCAAAGAATAATCGAAACAATGGGTTTTACCCGGTGAACGTGCTCCAAAGAAGGAGAAGACCGTGCCTTCGGGCGGAAAGGTGTCAGAACAAAACTAAGCGTCGGATTGTCAACAAATATTGACAGGCGGGCTAAAAGAGGTTATACTAAATGATGGTACATCTACATTTCTACATACAACATGCTAATTATAGGAACAGTTTTGTGGTATTGCCAACGAGCGGATCTTTCTTCTCCGCTTATCAGTGACACATGACATCTGAGGAATGCCAGAAAAGACTCACCTTTGCTCTCATATACGAATACTGACTAGTATAATGCTAGATTGCTAAATCGTTGACCTCCGAAATGATAGTTTGGCCTTATAGAATGAGTAGGTATTTCAACACTCTGAATATGCTACATTTCAAGGCCTATTGTTGGGGCTTTTAGGCCACTCTTTCTCAAGTTCACAAAAAAAAATTAGCAAATAAAACTGGAAAACATTAAGAACTTCTAAAAACAGGATTCAAACCTTGCGGGAATAGCACAAACATGATGTTTAATTTCATTTAATCATATTACACATCCAACAACTTTCAATTAAGGCTTTGCATAATTTAAACCGCAAAAACGCGCCATGAAATGAACTGGCTTAATTTTAAATATTATACACACTTTATTAAGTTAGCTATTTCAAAACTAGAATAGTGAACTAAATAACTGTCCTCTTAACAACATTAGAGGATAAACTGGTTATATATAAGAGGTTTTACAAGTTTCGAGTCTCAAGTACACTGCAAGTTTTAGCCTGTTGCAAGTTGGATAAATGTTTATGGGTAAGCTGCTTTATCCTAGTAAGACTTGTAATGCTATTTTCTTTATTTAAAAAATCTCACACTAATTCTCAATCGACTTTTTAGAGTTACAGTCAGACAGACATCACAACAAAACACCTTTTTCAGTTGGTACAAAAGTGCCTACTTTATTCCACCGGCTGTAGAGCTTTATTTGGAGTTTCCGGTCAATGGCATATTTGAAACCAGTTAATGAATACAAATATCGTCCGCGCACAACTACCACTCCAATGTTGGCATAAATTAAGTCACAGGTAGATATATACAGTCTTCATGCAAATATGTATTTAAAAAAAAAAAAAGCTAAAGATACATCTTTTTTGGTATTTTTTTTTTGTTTTTTTGTTTGAAAACAGACATTGTACCTATTTGTGGCTCGGCGCACGAGTACGAGTATGTGCCTTGAATATTGCACCATTTTTGCGAGCGATAAAATCGTACCAGCAGACAAGCCGCAAAAAAGCAAAAAGATAAATCTAAAGTCTCTTTGAACTTGCACAAGGTCAATGACAAATTCAAATAACCAAAACCTGTTTACAGGTAAAACAAATTACAAAAACAAAAAATATAAAAAAAATTTTAAAAACATTAAATAAAACAGTGGTGAGTGCGCCTAACCGCCGTCATAAATTTATCGGTGAGTGCGAGTGGAAATTTTTAATTATTTCCACTTTTCCACATGGATACAACGAAACCGTGCTATAAACCAGCTGACAGAGAGAAGATAGATAGAGATAGATACTTTTTTTAATCGACCAATGTTTTGTTTTTCCTTTTGCTGTGCAGTTTATCAACGCCGCGGTAATTATCTGATTATAATTCATTACAGGTAGCTTACGAGTAGATAAACAGTGGGGGCTAGGCTAAGTGTATCTGTACACGGAAGACCAATGAAACTAAGGAACAAAAGCCTTCCGCAAAGGAATCTAATAAAACTTGGCAAATGGGAGTTGTACTCGTAAGCTGGTCCATCGGAGTGTAGGTTAAGTGATGGAATGGCTATTTGATTGATGATCAATGGACTCTTAATTGTAAGTATGTGATATTTTTCTGTAGCTACGAACGGGAAGGAGTTAAATTGTTCGAACACACAGGAGGAAGTCGAGAGCACCGCAAAAGTTGTAAATACTGGTGCTAAAAATTCATGTTCCGTATCACAGAAGATTTGACTTTTCCCTGACATGCGATCGATGACGATGCACATGATCACCCAATCTCAGCCAGTAAACCTAGTAATAAAACATTAAGGAACGTAGCCCGACTTTCCTCTTCGGTTGCTTCATAGGAAGCCAACAAAATTTCCACAATGAGTGCAGAAACGCGAATAATAAATAACGACATAGATGCAGCGGCTCTTCAAAATTAATGGAAAGCCAGACCAAACTATGTTAAACCGTACAGGCTTGCGAAACTAGAGAGAACAAACAACTATAACTTTGAACCGCCGAGAAACACCATGATGAATGCCACCTTGATCAAAAAGTTTCCGCACCACACCACCGTGTGGCGCTCCCATTGTTCCGATTTGAGTTCTGTTTTTTTTTTTTTTGTTAAGTTGGTAAACCTGTTGTTGACATTCCCTCTAAATCTTAGCGTCATAGCTTGACATTTGCAAAAGTTACGTATCCAAGAGTACATCTATCTCTGTGTGTGTTGGCGATTTTTTACAATTTTAGAAATGGATTTAAATTTGCAACAACGAACTTGTTGTTGTTGCGTAAAAAAGCGATTTAATGGTGCGCGAACGTTGGAAATGTTGGAAAAGTGTTTCGGCAAAGATTCTCTAAAGAAAACGGTCGTTTACCAGTGGCACGAGCGGCTCAAAAGTGGTCGTGAGTCAATCGAAGATGATGAACGCAGTGGTAGACCATCGACATCGAAAACCGACGAAAACATTGATGAAGCAAATGAAATGTTGGTCAATAACCGCAAATTAACCATCAGAGAGATAACGGAGGACTTGAACTTTGCCTATGGATCCGTCCAAGACATTTTGGTTAATGATTTGGGTTTCCGTCGTCTAGCAGCAAAGTTAGTGCCAAAAGACCTCAATTTCATGCAAAAAACAGACCGTGCTGACGTCGCAAAAGAGATGATTTGCGAGGCTGAATCCGATCCCACATTCATTAAAAGGATCATTACTGGAGACGAGACGTGGGTTTATGAGTACGACACGCAATCCAGACATCAGGCAAGTGAATGGCATTCACCAAATGAGCCGAGACCAAAAAAACCACGTCGTTTTCAGTCAAAAAAGAAGGCAATGCTCACGGTTTTCATGGATTACAACGGTGTAGTGCATCATGAATTTTTGCCAGAAGGCCAGAGAGTAAACAAGGAGTATTATCAGTGTATTGGATGTCCTCCTCTGTCACCAAAACCGATGAAAAAGACCAGCTGCCAGCAGGTTGTATTGTTCAGTTCTCTGAAGATTTCCAGTGAAAGCAACCGGTTTGTGAGCCGGTTCTCATCTGGTTACCTGGTAAGTAAATTCTGAACTTGAAACATACAGTATCTGCTTTAAATGCGGTGTAGGTGGCAGATTTGGTCCTTGTGATGATTTGGCAGCCTGGTGTTCCGATAAAAGGCGCTTCCCGAAATCGGAATAAGCTTTGAAGTTTTCTTCCAAATTAGTCTTAAGTGACTTGTGTAGAAAATTTCTGCATCTCTTACAAAGTCGCTGCTGATTTGCATTTTATTATAGAACCGCGCGATCTGCAGGATTATTTCCTGGCACTACACGTCAGTTCAACACATTTGGTTAGGTTCTGAACAGATTCTCCTACTTCTTTCTTGTTCTGAGCTTAGGTCAACTTTTAAACGAATTTGCAAGCTTCTTCAAGCGTTTCCAAGCTAGGGAAACTTTGACACCTTACAAATATTGGAAAAGTCATCAAGTTGAGAAATTGGGTACCCCACCGCCTATCGCAAAATAATCTTCAGCAAAAAATCGAAGCTTGCACTGTGCTTCTGTCGCGTCACAATCAAGACCCGTTTCTGAACCGGATCGATACCGGAGATGAATGTTTTCCTCACAAGAACATTAAACGTCAGCACCAATGGATTAGTTCAGAAGACAGACCAGCACAACATCCCAGAGATGGACTTCACCCGCTCAAGGTGTTACGTTCTGAGCTATTGCCTCCTAACCAGACTATCACCGCCATAGCAGGTGTGGTGGCTTGGTAGATAGAACGGACGACGAGTTAGTGTTGAGAAAAAAAAAGAAGAAAAACGTGACCTAAAAAAGTCGATGAATGAAGATGATGCGTTCCTCAAGGGTGTTTTAGTTAATAAGGTTGAGACGATTTTGATAGGGGGGCAGAATAAAAGAATCATTCCAGGGCATACCTCGAAGAGCAAAATCGAAGAAAACGGCTCTGGATGCTTTCGATTCTCGAGATATGAACACGATGATATGGGGACCACACTTGATTGGCGTACTCTAGGAGGAGGGCGCACAAAGGTATAGTGGGACCTGGTCACGTATGGATTGGTGAATTCTTTGGACCACCGTTAAAACAAAATCTAGTGCAGAGTTGGCTTTAAGGATTATCCCATCCATATGTAAACGGAAGTTGAGCTCCCTATCAAACGAAATCCTTGGTTGTCGAGAAGGTAGAGTCGGGGAGGAGGTTGGTGTCGCTTATGTGAAAAGGTGATGAATTGGCATTTGGGGATATTAAGTTCCAAACAAATTTTGAGGCACCAGGTCGAAAAGCTTGATAGCTTTTTGAAGGAGAAAGGAGACAGACGAATGCTTGATGATCGAGATCATTTATGGTTAATATAAAAAGAAGGGGACCGAGATGGCTGCCTTGTGGAACTCCAGAGGTGGAGTAACACTGTAAAACAATTTTTGAGGTAAGAGGATATACATTTTAACAGTATGGGTTCAAAACAGTACTGTCACAGCTGCGCAGACTAAAGTCGGCACTAGACCAGAAACAGCCAGGTCTGCTTAATCGAAGGGGTATTCTATTCCATCAGTAAAACATTCGCGATCATACCGCTAGGACCACCTGCACACAATTACAGCAGTTCGGTTGTGAAAAAATGTTCCACATCCGCCTTATTCTCCAGATTTCCACTTGTTCCGAAGTCTGCAAAACTGATGGAAAAAATTTTAGATCTCGACATGATGCCCAATAGGCTGGCCCTTGGGGTATTTTTCTTCCTCAAAACCCAATAATTTTTCTAGTGACGGCATTAAGAAGTTACCTGACAGGTAGACAGAAGTGTTTTCTAATGAATGAAACTACATTCATGACTAAATTTTTGCATTTAGAGCAAATTAGACCGATTTTTCAAGAGTCAGATAAGCAATCAGATAGGGATTAACTGTTAGATAAGACAAATGCATTTTTCATTAGTCGTATAGCAGTTATTCGAGGAATGATAGCTCCTTATCTGGTAGATAAAGGGAGGTATAGAATTAATCATTAGTTAACAATCAGACTATTTAACCTAACAATTTAAAAATCGGTCCTTAAATTACTATATATGGAATGAATAGTGGTTAGCTTTGTACATTTTAAATAAATTCTGAAATTTTTTGCTGCACAACTCTTCACCATCATCCGTTCGCAAATTTATTGGTATTCTATGAGAACTTTTGAATATTATCTCCGTTTATTCTATTACTGATGCTGCGGTTATATTTTTCAAAGGAAGTGTCCATGAGGATCAAATACTTTATCCATTATTCTCACTACTGCAAGCGATCATTTCAACAAAGTGTGCTTGTGATAAGCTATCCAATGTTTTGATAATAACCCTGTGTCTACTAAAATCTCTTCGAGCGGGCTTAGAAAACTCAACACACTTCTTTCACAAAACATTAATGAACAGAAACAAACAGCCCTTTTCTTATAATTTTTTTATTTAATTTTATAATGACCCCATGTACAGGTGCTTATTCGATCACTACATTCGAGTACATATCACTTAGTATCATCATAACTTAATGCCAACTTATTAACATTTCGAGTATAAATTGTTTGTTTTTTTTTTTTATTAAGTTCTTACGATAAACTTTTTATTCCCTTTGCTCCTTTTACTATTGTACTGCACCAATGTCTACTGAAAACGAATGTATTTTAGGTCTTAATCTCTTTTCCTCTAAACATACCAAGCACTTTACCATTTGTTAAGGGAAAATTGTGAGGATTGTTGCACTGTAAGCATCCATTACAGAGATGCATTTGATGTTCATACAATCTTACTTGAGAAATATTTTTAATATAAATATATTGAATGCATAATCAAAAATATTCACACTAATGTTAGAGTTATTGTTTTCAAATATTATTACATCTTTAACCATAAGGGGGAAATCTAAGTCAGTAAAATCAATTATTTCACCATTTACAGTGTGTTCCAGAAAAACGTGTGTTAAATTACTTTTTTTACTTTACCCACGCGCACAGGTTTGTAGTCAAACCAAAGCATTTCCATACTTTGGTGGTATAACTAATCCAAAAGGGCTGCAATTGAATACTCAGTCGGCAGCACAATATTGAAAAACATCAGAGCATTTGTGAGAAAGTGGATAAAGTGGTATAAGGAATGCCGTAATGTCGATAATGGGTTAGGCTTAGGGCCAAAGCAAGCACATTCAATAAGTATAATAAAGTAATTTGTGAATTGTTTCACAGCCTAAAGAATGCAAAAGAAAAATTTTCCAGAAAAGGAATTAAAGTATAAGAATCTGACATCAAAAACAGGAGTACCAAACCTAAACCGCTACGGACCCAAAAACATATTGAAAAGTGGGGCAACATCGAATTTAGACCGCGATTGGAGCAACATTATATACTATTACAGATGAGTCATTATTTTTTGTTTATAATTATTGGAAGAAAGCGTAGACAAAAAAAGATGAAAATTTTCTACAACGCGAAGTAAAACATCCAGCAAAAATTCATGTTTATGGAGGCTTCTCGGCCAAAGCATACAGAAAATTAATAGTATTCAGACAAAACTTCGACGTGGAATTCATGGTAAAATTATACCAGAAGGGCTTGGTAAAGTCTGCGGAATCTCTGTATGGACTAAACAATTATGAAGGCGACATCGGAGTCGCCTCTGCACGCGTTGGAAAGAGGAAAATAGTATAAAGACGTTAGATTGGGCGTTCATAAGACGTGATCCGAGTCCAGTAGAAAATGTGTGGTCGTCTTTAATGAACCAGACGCTTAAGTAACAAAAAAAAAAGCAAATTTGGAGAGGCTTAAATTTAGAATATGCGAAGTTGTACTAGACGATGCCAAGCACTTACATGGTCTTCCAATAGGGACTTCCGAACTTTGACAGTTGATAGCGGCCATATTGTTAAAGCTACATCTGTCACATTGGCTGTCATTTATTCAGTCTGTTTTGCCAAATCACCATGGACGAACATAGCGTTCAACAGCACGTGCAAATGATAAATTTTTCTTATCAAAATCGGTGTTCTGTTCGGGCAAAGTTCCGCGTGCTTTGCCCATTTTACGGTCGCCATAATCGTTTTACCGAGAAGACAATTCGCAGTGTGGTGGATAAATTTGAGCCCACTGGTTCAGTAAACGATAAACCAACATCTGTACGTCGACGAAACGCAAGATCTGCCGAAAACATCGCCGCTGTCCGTGAGAGTGTGCAGGAGAATCCGAGCCAGTCGATTTCACGTCGCTCACAAGAACTCAGCCTTTCGCCGACCACAACTTGGCGAATTTTCACCCGTACAAAACTCAACTGACCCAGGACCTGAAGGTTAATGACCATAAACAACGACCTGTGTTCGCTGAATAGGCGGCTCTGGAGCAGTTGGAAACTGACCCTAATTTTCAACGAAAAATCATTTTCAGCGACGAGGCCCAACAAAGAAAATTGTCGAATTTGGGACGATACCGATCCACATGAGATCCAAGAGCGTCCAATGCATCTTGAAAAAGTCACTGTTCGGTGTGGATTTTGGGCTGGCGGCGTCATCGGTCCATATTTCTTTGAGAACGACGTTGGTCAGGCCATTACCGTCAGCGGCGAGCGCTATAGGTAAATCATTAACAACTTCGTTTGGCCTGAATTGGATGATATGGACACCAACGACATGTGGTTTCAACTGGACGGCGCTACGTGCCACGCCACATTGGAAATTCTGCACGAGCGATTCGAGGGCAGGGTCATCTCACGTGGAGGTGATGTGAACTGGCCACCAAGATCGTGTGATTTGACCCCGTTAGACTTTTTCTTGTTGGGTTTTCTGAAGTCGCAGTAATATGCGAATAAGCCACAAACCACAGCGGCCCTCAAAGCCAACATAACCCATGCCATCGGTCAAATTCAGCCTGATTTATGCGCCAGAGTCATTGGAAATTGGACATTTTGGATGCGCGCCACCCAGAGAAGCCGCGGCTGACATTTGAACGATGTTATATTCCATACATAATGGCATCGAGAGGCCTTTTAAACGAATAAAAAATTTCGATGATATCTCACACACACTTTGTTTTATTTAAATTTAAAGATAGGAAGCGATTGGACTACGTAATAATATAATTGTGCAATTCGTTTTGATAATGATAATAAAATATGATTTAATAAAATTCTTGTATTTTTCATTGGTTTTTTAGACACACGTTTTTGTTGAACACACTGTAATTTGAAGGCAACACAATCGAATAAAACTGATCTGAACAATGAAAATGTTTAGCTGTGCTCGTTTTATGGATTCAGGGGCATGCCGATACGATATAGTACGCTTTGAGACCAACAAGGCGAATCTACCTGTAACGGTTTCTCTGACAAGCCCGTATGACAAACTGGGACGTTCGTTTATTCGGTATAAGTTTGACTTTTTCCGAGCTAGATAGATAAGATAATTGATTACCAACGAAATTCAGATAAAAAGCACCTGAAACTCTCAAAAATCTTTTCATGCTGAAAAGTTTCTCTCAGATAGATCTTGAACTAGGGCTGGAAACATCATGGTATACAGTGTTATGCGCCAAAGAAAGGAACTTTACAATTGGCGATGAAAGCGAACAAAGGCATCAGCTGGAAAACTGAGAAACCAGAGGTATTGTCGGAATATTGAAAGAAACACGAAACACATGGCTTTGGACAGAGAGGTAATGTAATGTGAGACGTGATTATCATAACTTTGATTCGAGTATATACGGAAGCAGAAGCGGAAGCGTGACATCAAAATCTACTAAAGATTTACAAAAGACAATATAGAGAGAGACTGATTTTGAAGGGCCCTCAGATCACCAACTAAAACTACATATGTACGAGTATTTACAAGACAACTAGATCAAAATGTGATGTTTAAAGAAACACTAAAACCTCAATGCTTTGAAGCCAAAAACACTGTAAAGTTCCTTAAAAATGGAACTTCAACACTTGGCGTACGCTGAGGGAGTTGGGTTACTATCACACATAACAATAAGCCTCCAACCAATGGGAGCTGATAAAAGCAAACTTCTTCAGACAAAAATCAACAACTTGAGACTACCCGTAGGTCCTTTTTCGTCCTTGGAAATTAGCATTGCAGAACAACCAATCGAGAAAATAGAGTGTTTCTAGTACCCTTGAATTATTGCCTTGAACGAGGAGGAAATGGGAATGTGATAAATCTAACCGGCTTGAGAAAGTGTAAACGTTTTTCTGTAGACCGGCTCCAATAAAAGAGAGCAACCTTAATGTTTACGTCAACATTGAAGTTGCCAATCGAACTCAAGGGCTTATTCGTAACAATAACCTTGCTCGTGGGGAGGGAATAGCACGTTTTTGTTTTAGTAGACATCTAGTCAGGGATCGCTTCATTAGATTAGGAATACTTAGGCTGGCGATGGTCATGATGATAATTCATTTGCACTTTTTTTGTATTCCAGTCCACAGATTGCCATTCCATATATGTGGTATATTACCGAACACAACAGATAACACTAACACAGCCAATCCATCGTTCAGTTTATCTCATTCTATGGACTATCACAAGATACATCGAGTATTTATCTTTGAAGAATTTACCTCAATTTATGCCCGAATTGTGTAAACACTGCCAAGTTCTTTCCCAAAATTTTTCGATTTAAAATTTATTTTTGCTCTCACGAAAAATGTTTCTAAAAATAATAAAATCACGATTTAGACAAAGATACTCGTAAGTCAAAAGGTATTTTCGTGCACGTCCATGAGTATCGAAGAATCACTGCTTGTGGTGATGCGTGAGATACGTGATGAAAAATGGAAATTGGAATGATAACATTGGAAGACAGCACAACAAAATCTCTTTTCAATTTAAGATAAGATAAGGAGATACACGCTCGTATATCTATCTACCTTGAGAGATAAATAAGCGGATTGGAGGAGAGGTATGATAATCACTGGTCATATTTTATGCACTGGATTTGATTTAAAGAACTTGGAGGATGTTTTTATCAAGTGCTTTGTCTGGTGGAGGATTTTTAAGTTATACATATTTATGAGAGGGTGGTGACACCAACTTCCTTGGAAGTGTTCTCTGTTAGAGAAATCTGTCGGACGTGTTTTAGAAACACAGGAAATACACGAAGAGGTGAGAAATTTTCGGCCTTTTATTTGGAAAATACATTTATTTCTCAATGTAGTCTACTCGTACCTTCGGTTGAAAACATTTTATCCAACGATTTTCCAGTAACTGGATTCCGTCCCTGAAGTACGATTCTGTAAGGTTTTCGAAATATCCATTTACAGCTGCTGTTGCCTCTTCAATTTTTTTAAGATTTGGGAATAGAAAGCGACTTTGTGAGCGAGTGCATTGTCCTGGTGAAAGAGGATTTTTTTTTTTGTACAAACCAGGCATTATCTCTCCGATTTCTTCATCTAGCTGGTCAATAAGATAAGACAATTAATCAGAATCCCTTTGGAATTCCAAAAAACAGGCGATGCTTTCATCCCTCATAACAAATCGGCGCAGAAAATCTTTTGTATTCTTCTTAAAACGGCACAAACATTGCTGAGAAAGTCGATTCCTCAAATGCGACACCCATCTTGCACAAAGTTTTCTCATACTGCACTTCGTGCAAAATGTGCGGTATCCTTTCTTCTGAGATGGCTACAGCCTTAACTATCTCATACACGTTTAATGGTTGGTCGTCTAGAAACATATTGTGTACTTAAACCCTTAAGTACAGCGCGGCCGAAGGAAAATCAAGGAGGATAGAAAGAGAGGTACCGGTGAACGTTGGTTTTAAATGTTTGAAGGTTATAATGCCTAGGAAATAAAAAGCTAGATAGAGCTTAGGAACGAATTGCGATATTTTAGAGTACGTCCGAAAGTGGGCTTAAGGGTATACTGATCAGCGTTCATAACGAGGCGGGCGTTACGATTAAAAGTTTGAATGGGCGGAATGCTTCTGGCGATTTATATGGAGCACTTTTGGGATAAAACAGAGTGAGACACGACACATTAGGCCGGTGTTCGAGGGTGTCCATTGTTTGAGTGATATTAGTATGACCTAGAGTTTTATCGCACGCTTTTGAATCCTATGTAGCACTACTCTGTTAGTGGTTCCCCAATTAGTTATGCTGTTCATCAGAATTTAATGAGCTAAACATACGCTGACGTTCCCGTTCTACTGCCGAAAAGCAGGGGCGTGAGTCCGGGAACGAATATGAAAGTAGAGAGTACTGACATCAGCAAAGGAATATATTGGATTAGAAGTAGCACACAAGAGATCGTTGATGAAAATTAAAAAGAGTGTTGGAGACAGAACGGAGCCCTGGGGCACACCTGCATTTATTTTGTGAACATCAGACTTTAAACCATCCTAGACAACTTGAATTGAACGTTCCGAATTTCTTATCCATTGAAGAAGAGAGCACGCATTTTCGACAAAAGAGCCTGATATCAAACTCCGTCAAATGCCTCTCCAAATTTGCTTTCGTCAGATTGAGGTACGCTTTGGTTTCACTTTTCGGTGAGACATGCCATCAGATCAGCAGTGGACCTGTTGCTACGAAAACCGTACTGCCGGTCATTAAAAAGTTTTCGTGTTTCGAGATATTTCATGAGCTGACGGTTTATCAGCGTTTCCATGACCTTGGAAAGAAGGGACGTTTCGCTTTTTTTAGGGACGGGCTGTACAAATGCTATTTTCCATCTGCTCGGAAAGAGTCCTAAAGAGCAGGATTGATGAAAAGGTTTACGCAGTGGTTTTGCCAGCGAGGAAGAACACCTCTTCAGAAGGAGGGGAGATATACCATCTGGACCAGCGGATTTGTGATTGTTAAGATCTTTAAGAACTCTTGCTACTACACGAGTGCGAAAGTGGATTTGTCAAATTGAAGACTCAAGTGTAGGCGGAGGCAAATCACAATCTGGGAATGTTGAGCTGGCCGGAAAGTATGCAGCAAGCAGATTGGCTTTGTCCAAAGACCTGACAGCTGGAATGTCATTATAAATGAGCGTTGGGATGGAGAATGGGGCAGAATTTCTAATGTTTTTGATGAATGACCAAAAATGTTTACTGCGTTTAGGACATTGTACAGGGTGAATGACTCGAACTCCAACTTTTTAAAATGCTGTAATTTTTTTATTTATTGATAAATTTTATTGTGCCAAAGCAAAAAATGTTGGAAAATACATCAATTTTCAAATTGTATTAGTAGTTTTCCATATGTCCACGTTTGGCGCGAATAATGGCCTTGAGACGGCCGAAGAAAGCATCGCACGCTGCACGCAAGTGGCTCTGCCTTATTTTGGCCCATTCCCGGCGAAGTCCTTGTTTGAGGTGGTCCAAACTTTGGTATTTTTTAGTGCCAACCTTCGCCTTCAAAATACCCCAGACAGAGAAATCCAACGGATTTACATCCGGAGAATTTCCAATCCATTTTGTCGAAGAAATGAAGTGTGGAACATTGTTTGACGCGCGCTTTGTGAGACGGTGCCGAGTCTTGTTGAAATGTCCACGGTCTCCGACCGAAATGATTGTTTGCCCAAGGCTTCAATACTGCCTCTAAAACAGTTTCACGGTATACAATCGCATTAATTTTGACGCCACAGTCCAAAAATACGAGCGGAGAGCGACCATCAATGGTTATGGCGGCCCAAACCATCACCATCGGTGCTGCCTGCTTTTTGGTGGCCGTCCGAAGGTGTAAATTTTCGAAAGACCTCTCTGGCAAGTAAATTCGGCCATTTTGTTTGTTGACATACTGTTCGATAACAAATGGCGACTCATCGGAAAAAACCAAATTCGGCAACTCAGCACTTTCATGCAAGCGTAGCAATTCCTTCGCTCTTTCGACTCTAACTTTTTTCTGTTGCTGTGTATGATCGTGTGCTTTTTGGAACTTCAATGGCTTGAGCCCAAGCTCATTTTTCAGTATGTGTTGCATCCGTTCCAACGATACGTTGAGCTCACGAGCCATTTTTCTTCCACTTCGACGCGGATTTCGCCCAAATCGAACCATTTCTGCCGATGTTGCTACTTTTTTATGACCACCTCCGTGGCGTTTTGCAACGCTGCCAGTATCACGGTAACGAGCTATGGTTCGAGACATAAATGATTTATTCACGTTGAGGTGCTGGAGGGCTCTAACGATAGCTACTTGTGGTTATCCAGTCAAATATAAAGCAATCACACTATCACGTTTGAATTCCATCGCGGATAAAATTTTTTGAACACAACTGAGGCTTGTAAATAATAAAATTATCTGTCATGTGTCAAAATTTGAGTTCACTGTCATGAACGGTTTGGAAATTATAGCAGTCTGAAGTTGGTTGCAATTCGAGTCATTCAGGGGGTAGTACTTTTTGCCTCTGTTTTTGGTGGTGTAGAAATTCTACGGTTTTCCTCTGTTGGGTTGGTCTTGAAGAACAAAAAAAAAAACATTTCTCTAACCCTGACAGCCTCTTTACAGCTCGGGTCGTACCATGACAAAGGTACAGAGTCCTTATACACTTTCATCAACTTTGGACGAATTGTTGTTGGCATCAAACCATTCAAAACGAAGATTTTTATGACGGGACGGTATTGAAGTTTATTCATTTTGTCAAAAATGCACAACACCGAATTACTTGTCGGATTAAATTCACTTTTGCCACAAATGTGCCATCATAACAAAACAGAAATTTAATTGGTATCAGTGCAATCTATGGGATAGAGCGAGAACTTTTCACCTTCCTATAGTACACACCAATAAAACAGGGAGTCTAGAGTCGAATATTATATAAAGGTCTCTAAGGGAATTCCCAAAAAGCAGTCAAATTTAGCACGCGAAAAAATAATCAAGTAATTTCCTTTCAATATAAAATATAAAAAAGATGAGTAAACAAACTTGACAGCTAATTTTCCTGTCAACTTTTTTAATTCTGTTTGTTTGCGTTATTGGGAAACCGATACAATCTGTTATAAAACGTAATTTTTCGATGGCAATTTTGAGACAATTGGAAATTGCGCAATTTGGGAGACAATTTCGAAAAATTGCGTAATTTCGTCTAGTGGAAACATAATATACTAAAGTCAATTAAATACAATTTTCATTCCTAAACAAGCAGTAGAACTTACACCCTTCCATCGACAAGTTCCTCATGACATAAGCCTCTAAATTGACTCAATTGGTGTGTCTACTCACTTGACAAACAAATAATTTATCGCCTTTTATTATACGCTGTCTATAAACTAATCATAAACAAGAGCATCTAACAAACCGCCAAGAGTTCTGAGAAAAAAAAATAAAAAAAAAATCCGGTCTTCCACGAAACACCGCCTTAGTCATTTGCTTTACGACACTCCCAAGCTGCATATGCGAGTATTTGAGCCAATAACCTCACACAAAGAGTGAGACTCTGCGCGATTTATTAATTCTCCGTCTGTCTGGCTTAACAATAACAATAATTGATCTGATTGACAGATCTCTGTAGGCTTGAGCCGAATATTGTTGCCTGACCTTCAGGAGGAATTGACGACGAAACACCCAAATCTCTTAGTCATTGACCCTGGCAAAGAAACTTCTAATCAAATGCCCGAGCCCTGTCCGACAAGATTAAATTTTATTTGCTTCTAAGTAAACATAATCAATTTGCTTCGAGCCAAACAATAAACAGTGCCGCCATTAAATTATCACTTCTCTAGATTTAAACAACTTTTAGTTTCTGTCTGACCATATTCGAATGCTTGCTCCCATTTGATCGCTCAACTCACTCTCTTTCCCGTTGATGTGGATTGTGGGGTGCGGTGTGACTTCCATGCCAATCCGGCACTCGCTTGGCAGCATTTATTTATATATTCTCAGGGTTCACAGTCACCAGTACGCGTACAGTAAAGATTACACGGCCTGCCTCTGCAATCATATTTCGCACAAAGATGAGTCAGACATTTTTTTGTGATATGCGGCGTCCCTAAGTGTATTTCGCTTGCCTTTAAGTTTAATCAGCACCTACAACATTTCCACTAAAGATAAAATGGCTGCAAAATAAAAAATGAAAACATTTGACAGTTGAGTTGAGTTTGACATTGAACAGGAAATACCGTTGATTTTGATTAAATTCACAGTGATTTGGAATTGAACTCGCAGCCAACTTCAATTGTGAGGTAAAAAAAAAAAAAAAAAAAAAAAATTTTATCACGTTGCCACCATGACACAATTACCGCCATAAGCTACGATACATAAATTATAGTTCTAAAAATAGATGGCAAGACTATACACATGATTGACAGGTTTGTCAGGTACACTTACAGCCACGTACCTACATAATTGGTATCGAATACGCTTGGTCGTTTTTGCCAGCAATAATGATGGTTGTGCATATTTGTCTTCTCCTTCTACCAGTTGACATTTGAACTGTCAGTGAGTGGTTTGTTTTTTTTTTTTTTAAATTATTTTATTTGCAATCTGTCAAAATGCATTTTTATCAACGAACCATTACTGTTAGTTTCTATAATATTGCATCAGTTTAGTCGCATTTGTCCCTCCGACCGTCAGCTGTCAATTTGCTTCGACATTTTATCTCATTAAATTTTATTGGCGTGCTCTACTTGAAGTAGTGTTGGCGTGAATGACGTTTGAGCTTAACTGTTGCCAACTGGAGAGCTTTTTTCGGTGTTTCTTTTTTTTTTTATTGTTTGGTTTCTTTGTGGTGTTGTTCCTTTCGAGTAGATTTGCGCTGGTGTGTTCATAGTTTTTGAAGAATTAAATTAGTGGCAAGAGAATTTGATGTCAAGATGGCGCGCCAATTGCCGCATTAGCTTTAAAATCACTTAAGGCTGACGTAGTTTGGTTTTTAGATTTCGATTGGAATTGTAGTTGTGTTTGAATATTTGGCACTGATTCAGAAAATTTCGCCCTGTGCGACTATTGATTTTAGATTTTTATTGTGGTCATTGGGTAAGATTTGGAGAACAGCTTTTTTTTTTTTTTCCTCTCAAGGATAAGAGTTAGAAGTCATTACTTAGTTTACAGAGTCTAATGGAAGACAAATTTGAACAATAATTTTAAAACAAAATGCGATGATAATGCTGATGCATCAAAGAGCCACAGTAGTAATCATTGTTTTCGAATCTACTAATTTGTAAATAGCATACTATTCTACAAGGTTTTCCGAACTTTGATAGTTGGTAGCGGCCATATTGTTGAAGCTACATCTGTCAAACTGGCTGTCATTTACTCAGTCTGTTTTTCCAAATCACCATGGACGGACATAGTGTTCAACAACACGTGCAAATGATAAAATTTTTTCATCAAAATGGGTGTTCTGTTCGGGCAACGTTCTGCGCGCTTCGCCCATTTTACGGTCGCCGTAATTGTTTTACCGAGAAGACAATTCGCAGTGTGGTGGATAAATTTGAGCCCACTGGTTCAGTAAACGATAAATCAACATCTGTACGTCGACGAAACGCAAGATCTGCCGAAAACATCGCCGCTGTCTGTGCAGGAGAATCCGAGGCATTCGATTTCGCGTCGCTGACAAGAATTCGGCCTTTCGCCGATCACAACTTGGCGAATTTTGCACCCGTACAAAACTCAATTGACCCAGGACCTGAAGGTAAACGACCATAGACAACGACGTGATTTCGCTGAATAGGCGGCTCTGGAGCAGTTGGAAACTGACCCTAATTTTCATCGAAAAATCATCTTCAGCGATGAGGCCCATTTTTGGATGAATGGGTACGTCAACGAACAAAATTGTCGAATCTGGGACGATACCAATCCACGTGAGATCCAAGAGCGTCCAATGCATCCCGAAAAAGTTACTGTTTGGTGTGGATTTTGGGCTGGCGGCGTCATCGGTCCATATTTCTTGGAGAACGACGTTGGTCAGGCATCACCGCCAGCGGCGAGCGCTATAGGTCAATCATTACCAAATTCTTTTAGCCTGAATTGGATGATAAGGACACCAACGACATGTGGTTTCAACTGGGCGGCGGTACTTACCACACAGCTCACGCCACATTGGAAATTCTGCACGAGCGATTCGAGGGCAGGGTCATCTCACGTGGAGGTGATGTGAACTGGCCACCGAGATCGTGTGATTTGACCCCGTTAGACTTTTCCTTGTGGGGTTTTCTGAAGTCGCAGGTCTATGCGAATAAGCCACAAACCACAGCGGCCCTCAAAGCCAACATACCCATGCCATCGGTCAAATGCAGCCTGATTTATTCGCCGGATTCATGGAAAATTGGACATTTCGAATGCCAGAGAAGCCGCGGGGAACATTTGATTGAACGATGAAATACCACCTTGATCAAATATTGGGCATATAACTTAATTCGTGCGGCTTTTTTTTCAAAATTTGAGCGTTTATTTAAGACGTTTTCCCATCTTTCTGGCAATTTGTGGATCCCATCCCAAAAGAACTGCGCCGGCTTGGCAGCCAAGAATGATATTCTCCTCTGATGTGAACCGTATTTCAGTGAGGGCGTTCTGCATCGACCGGAACAAATGGTAGTCAGAAGGGGCAAGGTCTGGGCTATAAGGCGGGTGGGGTAAGACTTCCCATCCACTGTTTTCCAAATAGTTCTTACCGGAATAGCAACGTGGGGCCGAGCGTTGTCAAGATGGTCGCATATTCCGAGCGTTTTTCGGCCACTGCTCTCTTCAAACGGATTAATTGTGTTCGGTAGCGTTGTCCATTGATGGTTTCACCCGGTTTTAGCAGCTCATAATACAGCAGACCCATCTGATCCCACCAAATACAGAGCATTACCTTCACGCCATGGATATTCGGCTTTGCCGTTGATTTGGGTGGTTGGCCGGGTTTCACATATGATTTTTTGCGCTTGGGGTTGTCGTCGTAATGGATCCATTTTTCATCACCAGTAACAATCCGATGCAAAAATGACTTCCTTTTGTGGCGTTCCAGCAGTATTTCGGACATGCAAAACCGCCTTCAGATGTCTTTCGGCTTGAGTTCATGTGGAACCCAATTTCCTTGCTTTTGAATATATCTAGCTGGTTTTAAACGTTTTGAAATGGCTGCTTGAGTGACACCCAAAGATTCTGCGAGCTCTTCTTGTGTTTGGCAACAATCTTCATAGAGTAATGCTTCCAGTTCTTCATCTTCAAACTTTTTTGGCTGCCCAGGACGTTCATCGTCTTCCAAACCAAAATCACCACTTTTAAATCGTGCAAACCACTTTTGGCACGTTCGCTCAGCTGGCGCATGTTCACCATAAACTTCCACCAAAATACGATGACTTTCGGCAGCAGTTTTCTTCATATTAAAGTAATGAAGAAGAACTCCCCGCAAAAACACTTTTTCAGGCACAAAGTTCGACATATTTGAGTGAAAAAAAATTATTGTTGTTTACGCTTCAAATGAATGACATATAATGGAATGACGTACAATGACAGTAGCTTTCCAACGCATGTTCCAATGGAATAATACAAGTTACGCCATCTCTTAGCAAACCGCACGAAGTTATAGACCCAATAGTTCCCGGGGAACACCACCGTGTGGCGCTCCCATTGTCCTATTTGAGTTCTGTGTTTTTGGTACTCGTAAATCTGTTGTTGACATTCCCTCTAAATCTTAGCGTCATAGCTTGACATTTGCAAAAGTTACGTAGCCAAGAGCACATCTATCTCTGTGTGTGTTGGCGATTTTTGTTACAATTTTAGAAATGGATTACAATTTGCAACAACGAACTTGCATTAAATTTTGCGTAAAAAAACAGATTTAATGGTGCGCGAACGTTGGAAAAGTGTTTCGGCAACGAAAACCGTCGTTTACCAGTGGCACGAGCGCTTTAAAAGTGGTCGTGAGTCAATCGAAGATGATGAACCCAGTGGCAAACTGTCGACATCGAAAACCGACGACAACATTGATGAAGTAAAAGAAATGTTGGTCAGTAACCGCAAATTAACCATCAGAGAGTTAGCGGAGGACTTGAACTTTGCCTATGGATCCGTCCAAGATATTTTGGTTAATGATTTGGGTTTCCGTCGTGTAGCAGCAAAGTTGGTGCCAAAATACCTCAATTTCATGCAAAGAAGAGACCGTGTTGACGTCGCAAAAGATGATGATTTGCGAGGTTGAATCCGATCCCACATTCATTAAAAGGATCATTACTGGAGACAAGACGTGGGCTTATGAGTACGACACGCAATCCAGACATCAGGCAAGTGAATGGCGTTCACCAAATGAGTCGAGACCAAAAAAACCACGTCGTTTTCAGTAAAAAAAGAAGGCAATGCTCACGGTTTTCATGGATTACAACGGTGTAGCACATCATGAATTTTTGCCAGAAGGCCAGACGTTTGCGTGAAGCAATTCGCCGATAGAGACCAGAATTGTGGGCAGAAAACTCGTGGATTTTGCACCATGATAACGCACCGTCGCACAGTGCCATCATTATTCGTAATTTTTTGACGAAAATGCAACAAATACCATCCAACAGCCACCGAATTCACCTGATTTGGCTCCCTGTGACTTCTTTCTGTTCAGTCGAGTTAAAAAACCACTACGGGGAACACGTTTCAGCAGCCGAGAGGAAGTGATTGAAACTGCGATTTTTCACTGATGGACATAACGAAAACCAAATATAAAAAATGTTTCGAGGATTGGATCAAGCGTTGGCATAAGTGTGTTGCAGTCGATGGGTATTACAGTACTCTGAAGGGAAAAATATCGATTTAGATGAGTAAACTTGTATTTCCAATTTTCTGAACTCATTCCGGGAACGATCAAGGAGTATTCCACATATAATTTCGATGGTATCTCACACACACTTTGTTTTATTAAAATTTAAAGATAGGAAGCGCTTTATGAAAGACCCTTTACATAAATGGGCCCTGATGAGATTTGGCTTCGTCAGTGACATTAACTTAGACCTTCAATTGAGTTCTTCCTCGTTTATGACCTTCTTGACTGTGAATCGTTACTTTGACCTTAGTTTGTCATTCAATTCCTTCCTTCTTCTTTGATATGGTAGCGTAGCGACCATTGCGTTCGTGGCAGTATTTTCCAACGCATGTAAATTCGCAAACAAAATATATGCCTCTACAGATGAAAAGCACAAGTCTATGTTCAAAGCCTCCTCTTGGCGCGGCCTAGAAGTTTCTTCCGACAGGGTGGTCCTTAAAAAGGGCGAATAGAGAGCCTCCTGCCGTACAAAATAGTATGAGGTATCGGGTGTTCTGTATTCCAGAAGCTTTCTTGCTCTGGATTGGGTATCCAACTAGATGATGTGTGAGTATGGCGTAGATCTCATGTCTTTGTTTCTGCTGGGTGATAGGGTAATCAAATTTCAAAGTAGAGTGAGAAATGTCACGATCATACAACTCTACGCCTCAACAGATCACATAAAGGATGAATTCACAACAATTACAACTTAAGACTCAAACTTAAAATTGCCTAGTGATAAGGGATGTAAACGCAAACACATAGCTCAATCATATTGCCGAAAAGTGTAGGCACAAGGTCTACAATTTCAATTGCGAAAGGCTCTTTGAATTTTGACATACGAGGGCGGGTCAATAAGTCAATAAGTTTTTGAATTTCTGACCTCTTTACTGAAACAGCAACACTGCTCCTGTCAACAGGCATCTGTCAGTTGACTCCTGTCAAAATTTAAACTTGCTGCGTCAGTTAGTTTGTGTTTGACAGCTATTTTTATCAGACTACTCACTAATTTGAGGAGAAAATGGAAAAAAGTGAATTTCGTGTGCTTATTAAGCATTATTTCTTGCGAAAAAAAAACCATTACCGAGACCAAGGCTAAGCTTGATAAATACTATGGGGACTCTGCACCATCGATTTCAATGGTAAAAAAGTGGTTTACTGAATTTCGTTGTGGCCGTACAAGCACTGAAGATGCCGAACGTCCTGGACGCCCAGTTGAGGTCTCTACACCCGAAACAATCGAAAAAATTCACGATATGGTGTTGGCCGACCGAAGATTGAAAGTGCGAGAGATTGTGGAAGCCGTAGGGATCTCGCATGGCTCAGTGGTTTCAATTTTGAATGATCACTTGGGCATGAGAAAGCTTTCCGCAAGATGGGTGCCGCGTTTGCTCACAGTCGACCACAAACGCAATCGTGTAACAACTTCACAGGAAGGTTTGGCGTTGTTTAATCGCAATATGGAGGAGTTTTTGCGCCGTTTTGTAACCGTGGACGAAACATGGATCCATCACAACACACCAGAGAACAAACAACAGTCAAAACAGTGGGTTTCTAAGGGTGAATCGGCGCCAAAGAAGGCCAAGGTGGGTTTGTCAGCCAATAAAGTTATGGCGACTGTTTTTTGGGATGCACGCGGGATAATCCACATTGACTACCTTCAAAAGGGAAGAACAATCAATGGGGAATATTATGCCAACTTATTGGACCGATTCAATGACGATTTGAAAAAAAAACGACCTCATTTGGCCAAGAAAAAAGTTCTTTTCCACCAAGACAATGCAAGGGTGCACACATGTGCAGTTGCCATGGCAAAAATCCATGAATTGGGCTATGAATTGCTCCCTCATCCACCCTATTCTCCAGATTTGGCTCCGAGCGACTACTTCTTGTTCCCAAACCTGAAGAAATGGCTTGGTGGAAAAAGATTTGACTCCAATGATGAAGTCATCTCGTCATTTTGAGGACCTCGACAAATCATTTTTTTTGGAAGGGATAAAAAAATTGGAGAAGCGTAGGACAAAGTGTATAGAGCTCAAGGGAGACTACGTTGAAAAATAAAATTATTTTTTTATCAAAAAATCTGTGTTTTAATCAAAGTCACGAACTTATTGACCCGCCCTCGTAACATCATTCTATGGAACCGTAGATCCGGCTATTGTGCAGACTTCGAACTTTATTTCAACAAAAATTGTCATTATCTGTCGACGAAGGTGGTGATAAGGACGATAGGAAGAAGATTTTAAATAAAACAAAAACGGTGAGATATAAAGATGAAGCTACGTTCATGACATTATGTGTGGAATAGCACATGATTCAAATGACCGCCTCGGCTTAAAGTGGTCGGTCCAATTTTTTGATGACTCGGTCCAATATGTGCGGGCTAATGTTGGCCTCGAGCTCGTCTAAAGTGGTTAACTTGCTAGCGTAGACTAAGGACTTGACTTGACAGAGAAGATAATCGAGTGGTGTCAAATCGCATGATCCTAGCAGACAATTGATGAACATGCTCGCCGGGAGATTTTTCCTTCACAACTTTTAGCGTTGGGTCGCTTGTATGGCATATAGAGCAGTCTTATTGGAACCACAGATCGGATATATCGATGACTTTCTAGCGATGCCCAATTCAGCTGATCGGAGCCGAATCGACAGTTCTTGGTCTTCTTCGATACTGGCCGCTACGGCGCACAGTGGACCGTTTCATACATGCTAGACGTAAAAAAGTCAACTGCGACTCATTGTTTTTGATGTAGCTCCGAACAAAAACAATTCCCCACTGATCATATAACTGTAATCCAAATTCTGTTTAATTGATTTAACAACAAGTTCTGGCTAATCAAAGGCCAATTTTTAGTTTTTTACAGTGATTGCGTGTATTAATTGCATTGTGAGCTTCTATATATTTTATTATAACTCTAAATTGATGTTATAAAATAAGTAACAGAGCATCCCCAAGCTGCAAAAGATTTTAAAACTAGTCAAAGGAAGTTAGATAAAGTTCGATCCTACAGTAATGACGAGGCCCTTGCTTCGTATATAGACACAAAACTTACGCGTTATGCATACAAAATTTTAAGAAAACAATCGATCGAAAGAGGTCATGCATTATATCCATCAGTTTACAGTTTAGCCAAAGCTAAAAAGGATTGTTTTAATTCCGAAAATGCAATATGTGTCGATGAATCGAGTGCCTACATAAATTTAAAAGACATAGTTTATCACACAGCTAAGCGTTTGTTATTAGTCCAAGAGAGAGTTGTATCCCAAAACATAGCAGACGGATGCTTTCAATTCTTTTTATTTGTAAATGGGGAGGTGATGGTAGCTCAGCTCAAGCAAGCTTTTGAAAACCAAGCGAATTCAGACGAATGTTTTTTTTCCTTATTTCATTTGTTCCTATTCAGCTTAGATTGGTTTCGGATCCGACAATAATTATATGGCAAAATCCCCATCCTTCATCCACATTAAATTTATGTCGTCCATTTAAATTTATGTTTGCTAAAGAAACAGAAAATATGACGCTTAGAGAAATTAACGCAGTTCGGAATCTGATTGCAAATATCGAAGAGCTCGAATTCTCAGTTGGCGGCAAAAATTTCAAAAATTATTTTTAAATTTGTTTGTACGATGATAGACGGTAAAGTTGCTAACTTCCTTACATCCAACCGGTCAACTCAATCGTGTTATATTTGTGGAGCCAAGCCAAGTGAGATGAATCAAGTAATGATTAATAGAGTTCCAAAAACGGAATTTTATGAATATGGTTTGTCAAGTTTGCATGCTTGGATTAAAGCACTTGAATGTTTTTTACATATAGCACATAGACTTGACGTAAAAAAAATGGGCTATAAGAAATGAAAAAGACAAGGCTTCAGTAGAGACGCGAAAAAAAAAATATTCAACTTCGTTTCAAAACTGAAATGGGTCTTATTGTAGACAAACCGAAACCGGGTTTCGGAAACACAAATGATGGCAATACTGCCATCAAAAATCATGTAAAAAGCGCTGAAATAACAGGAATTGATGCAAATATATTAAAACGGTTTTATATCATTTTAAGTTGTATATCATCGGGCCACGAAATTAACATTGGCCTTTTTGAAAAATATTTGGAGGAAACAAAACTAACATATTTAGGAATGTACAACTGGTATTCAATGCCCATCAGCATACATAAATTGCTTTGTCATTCTGTCGAAGTAATTAAACAATGCATACTTCCGATAGAACAATTATCCGATGAAAGCCAAGAGGCTCGGAACAAAGACTGCAGACGTTTTCGAATGTGTCATATCAGAAAAACTTCAAGACTAAATACTAACCGAGATCTTTTAAATATGCTTTTGATAACCTCTGATCCGATAATAGATTCTTTTCGAGAAAAACCTTTCAAAAATGTAAGTTCAATACCATCAGACATCACACAATTTTTAGCTGAACCTAAACTGGTTGGAAACACAAGACAACAAACAAATCAAGAAGATGAGGACTCAGATACCATAACTTCAGATGCATTCAGTACCAATTTGGATTCATCAGATTAAATCTGTAAACTGTATTATCAAAAAAAAAAAGGAAAAATCGCTTGTTTTACTTTTTGGTAATTCTGTCATAAGCAAAAGTGTTTTTCATTTTTATTTTAACTTCGGATAGCAAAATTTAATGTTTTCAACAAACAATTTTGTTTTATATGAATTGTATGTAAAATATTCGAAAATAAAAGCGTTCACTCAAACTTAAGAATTGTTTACGTCTAGCATGTATGAAACTGTCCACTGTGCGGCGGCTATGTTTTCTTCATTTCGCACCAATCTCTGTCTGGTTGGTGGTTTAAGATCCAAAAGAGTATACTCAGTCTCAAACTTTTCCATGGTGCAACGAATTACCTGCACATTGAAGCTATGATGACGGCCGACCTCACGACGAAATTCACGTTGCGTACTTACAACTTGGCCGGAATTTCGATGTTTTAAAAAGTTCCACACGTTCGGCAAGCGTAAAACGATGCATGATGAAATGGCATAAACCTTACTGAATATTTTGACAGCTAGATGTCATTGGTAAGTTTGACAGCTGCTAAAACATAACAATTGGGAAAACTATCATTGCTTTCTGGTCACCCGTTAGTTCCACAGCACCCGATCCCGCCGCTGCTCAAGGCTGTCTTGCTGATAGAAAACCAACAAAACATCAGCGTGACATGAATAATTCAAAAATGGATTTTTACGAGGGTTGGCTGAAAAGTTTCCGACCGCAACGTAAAGATAGCGGCACTCGTCAATAAAAGCTAGTGAATGCTAGTTGTGCATCTTTTGACAGTCACTTACCGAGGTTTCAGTCATTTTGGACGCGCAGTTTTTAGTTGACAGCCGTTTGAGTGAGTCGATGTGAATGTTTTTTGTAAAAATGGAAAAAATTGAGTATCGAGCTGTTATTAAATTCTTTTTTTTGAAAGGCAATACGCCTATGCAAATCAAAAATGAGTTGGACTCTGTGTATGTGGACTCTGCACCATCATTTACCATAGTGAAATTTTGGGCAGCTGAATTTAAACGTGGCCGTAAGAGCTTGGGAGATGATGAACGTTCGGGACGTCCAAAAACTGCAACCACTGACGATAACATTACTAAAGTTCACCAAATGGTGTTAGACGACCGCGACCGCGTCTTCGAATGAACATTTCTAACGCTCTGTTGGCGCAGTTTAGGCGCAATAAATCCGAGTTTTGGCGCCGATTAATTACTGCAGATGAAACTTGGATACACCATTATACGCCCGAAACAGAAATTCAGTCAAAACAGTGGACTGCAAAGGGCGAGCCGGCTCCAAAAAAAAGCAAAAACTGTTTTTTCGGCTGGGATAGTGATGGCGACTGTTTATTGGTATAGTAAAGGAGTTATCTTAATCGATTATCTTCAAAAAGGAAGAACTATTACAGGAGCATACTACGCATCATTACTTGCCAAGCTGAAGGCAGAAATTGCGGAACAACGGCCACATTTGCAGAAAAAGAAAATCCTGCTTCACGAAGACAACGCGTCGTCTCACACCTGAGCGGTTGCCATGGCGAAAATCCATGAATTACGGTTTCAACTGCTTGACCATCCGCCTTATTCACCAGATATAGCCCCAGCGACTTCTTTTTGTTCACTTATCTAAAAACTGCGCTTGGACGACAGAGATTTCCGTCAAATGAGGAGGCAATCACCTTCGTGAACAATTATTTTGCAGAGAAAAACACCAAGTACTATTTGGACGGTTAAAGAGAGATGAGAGCATCGCTGGGAGAAGTGTGTAGAGTTACAAGTCTTCTTGTAGAAAAATAAAAGTTTGGTCGGAAACTTTTCAGACAACCCTCGTACATTAGTGGAAAAAACGAATCGCAGTGTCCTTTGAAGGGAATCAAACTAGGCCAGCTCAAGTCTAGAGAGATAGTTGCTAGGCATGATCCGATAGAGTATGCCATAGTGGTAAGCAAAGGACAGGCATTGATCCATTAAATTATTAGTGCGACGACACATGCCTTTAATTCAACTTAATTATTGGATCTTCAATAAATTCTCTATAGTAGAAGTGCAGCCTTGGTCACATGGTGCTCGTCAATTCTGCTTGGGTTGCTTAGCAAGAAATAAGCCAACTAGTGACTCTGGTGATTGTTACTTAGATCATGCCAGGCTAGCAATAAACATCGTCAGCAGCATTAAACTTGAGCCATCAAGAGCACAAAATCTTATTTAATACCACGACCATGACAAACCCCATACACGGCGACTTGTATTACTCAGCTCGTTTCAATTCAAATACCAGAAGCTGGTTGTGAATCGATTTCCACACGAAAACCTGAGAACGAAGTTCCTAAAGGAGTAGGTAGAGACTTCAGTCTCCATTTGATTCTGAATGATTTCCGTTTAGGCAGAGTTCTTTCAGTCTGAATTCAGTGAATTGCTAATCAATATAAATTTTTAAAAAGCCCAACGCACGTGCATCTTAGATCTTTGATAAAAAAAAAACAAGATGAACATATTTCCAATTTCTTTTTTCTTTCCTCTTGAACATAAAAACCATCGCTCACTGATGCCGGCTGTCTGCTATTATGAGCCAAAAGCTACGAGCACAATATACTCGTACATTTCCTGAAAGCAACATTCAGCGAATAACATAAATCAGTACCAAGTCAACCACCCTGCCTGCTCTGTATCTTCCAAATATTCCATGTAGTTACACCACCACCACGGAGTTAGGTATTCATTCTTCACATCCAGCCCATAAATATAATGAACACTCTTGCGCGCATGACATCACAATTCAATTAAAATCCCCATGGCAACAGCCAGAGAGAAGTTATTTTATCAAATATTCTTGCCATCACTTGCTTTACTTGTGGGGTAGCCTTTTTTCTGGCTACAATCATTGTCGTCGTTATAAATGCTTGAACGACCTTGAACTTCAAAGCACCATATTTTCACCCTAGTTCTCCGGAAAAAAAAAAATACGAAAAACTAAAACACGCAAAGCCGTATACCTTCTTAATATACTGCCATCGATTGATGGTATTCTAATTCAATTGCCACAAGCCGACAAAATGCCTGAACAATCAAAAAAAAATAAATAAAAATCCAATCTTGGGACCTTTCCTGACTATGCCACCTCTGACTCTGAGATCCACGTCTGCTTCACTTCTGCCTTGCCTTCTCAATGTCCTTGGCAAGCTAAAATGTAACATATACTCGTACAAATAAAATCCTTGTAAGCCTTTCGAAAAAAAAAAAAAAAACTGTCGACACGTGTTCGATACAGAGTTCTCTCCAACCCCCCCAGAAGGACCTCCAGCTCCTCTCATTTAAGAAAATCAATACAACAGACATACTCGTTCTCGTAATGTACAAATGTTCTAAATTATTACGAAATAGTTCCCGTTTGGCGGCCCTAAAACCTAAAATAAAACTCCGTTTGCATGCAATTTGAAATCCTAGATTCGCGTGCAGAACATAATAAAGAGCAGGGTTCCCCGCCCCAATCCGCCATAAGCTGCGCCTATCGTATGTCATTGGAGTTCCATGACCCAGATTCATAGAACAAAAAAAAAAAAATTAAACCAAACCGTAACGCTTCGCTATCCACATGATTACTTGACTTGCAACTTCAAGATACATTTAGAGGTTTCATAGCAGCAGTGTCGTGCTCATTTAGAACTTGGAATAGGGGTGCCTTCCACCAACCCACACTGCCGCTTGCATTGCACATGCAGGGTGTGTATCTATTTTCTCTTTACAAAATCGTTGACCTACTTTTTGTCTTCGTCATTCTATAGATACGCAGATACCAAGTTTCTAGATATGTGATACCTTTACAGCTGAACAGAGTTTTGTTCATGGTGTTTGCAAAACCTGACACTGGTCGAATGGAAAGAAGTTGCTAAGCGAGGGGGAGCAGTCAAACTGCCGTTCCAGTGGCCCTTCTTCTCGTTTTCAGTGGGCGACGAATGGGTGGTATTTTCTTTATAAGAAAAAAAAAAAAAAAAGAAACAAGAAAAAATAGATACAAAACCCACTGCAGCAGAAAAGCCAAAATAAAAGGTAAAAATAGAAGAGAACAGGTAACGAGTAAATGCCACTGGGTCAGTGTCATGTTAGTTGGCAAAGCCTGTGAATATTTTCGAAACACCGAATTGCACTTTGGGACATTGTGGTGGCGGCACGTGGATAGAACTTATTCAAGACGTCTTTTCAGATTAATTATATAAAAACCGAATTAACTGCATCTTTGACAAGGTAAGCAATTCGACCTTTCACGAGTTTGATGAGCTGTCTGACTCCATACAAAGAATTGTATCCCTGTATCCTCATACTGAAATAGTGATTACGGGCGATTTCAATATACGCAATTCTGGGTGGCTTCGACATTCTGGACAGACAACACCCGAAGGACGGGTGTAAATGACCCAGATTGTAAATGAGCCCACACGAATACCAGACGTTGATAGTCATACCGCCAACACCCTGGACTTGTTTTTAACTTCTCACCCTGATAAGTACTGCGTTGATGTGCTCTCCCCTCTAGGTTCGTGGGACCATTGTGCCATATCAGCTAAATTCTCTTACACCCACCACACAATTAGAGAAAAGATTCCTAAGAGAACCGTATGGCAATACGAGAAAGCCAACTGGAGCGATCTTAACAGCTTCTTTAGGAATTTTAACTGGTCGTTATGTTTCCTCGATAACGACGTGGATGCCGCTGCTGATATGATCACAGACACCATTCTCTTTGGAATGAGAAATTTTATCCCTCATCGGATGAAGTGTATCAAACCAAAAGAAAAGGCATGGTACGACTCGAGCTGTAAAGAGGCTGTCAGAGTTAGAGAATTGTTTTTTCGGTCCTACAAGACCAACCCGACAGAGGAAAACCGAAAAAAGTTCAAACGAACCAGAAATAACTGCAACGCCTTTCTCAAGCGTGTGAAATTCCAATACGACCAAAAACTGAGGCAAAAAATACTTCAATGTCCCAAAGGCAGTACAAATGTTTAGTCGTACGTCAAAAACATTAGAAATTCTGCCTCATCCTCCATCCCAACGCTCATACTAATCTGCTTGCTGTACACTGTGCTTGTGCTTTGTCTCCGCCTACACTTGAGTGCGTCAAATCTTCAATGGGACAACATTCATAAATTCGCTGGTCCAGATGGTATATCTCCCCTTCTTCTGAAGAGGTGTTCTTCCTCGCTGGCAAAACCACTGCGTAAGCCTTTTCATCAACCCTACTCTTTAGGACTCTTTCCGAGCAGATGGAAACAGCATTTGTCCAGCCTAAAAAAGGCGAATCTTCTTATCTCTCATCCTACAGGCTCATTGCACTTACGTCCCTTCTTTTCAAGGTCATGGAAACGCTGATAAACCGTCAGCTCATGAAATATCTCGAAACACGAAAACCTCTTAATGACCGGCAATATGGTTTTCGTAGCAACAGGTCCACTGGTGATGTGATGGCATGTCTCACCGAAAAGTGAAACCAAAGCGTACATCAATCTGGCGAAAGCAAGTTAGTTGCACTTGATATTTCAAAGGCATTTGACAAAGTTTGGCATCAGGCTCTTTTGTCGAAAATGCGTGCTCTTGGGATCGATGACTCTCTTCTTCAATGGATTAGAAATTACCTTTTGGAACGTTCAGTTCAAGTTGTCTTGGACGGTTTCAAGTCTGATATTCACAAAATAAATGCTGGTGTGCCCCAGGGTTCCGTTCTGTCTCCAAAACTCTTTTTATTTTCATCAATGATCTCTTGGCTGATACTGATAAGAAATCCAATATACGAGGGTTGTCTGAAAAGTTCTCCGACCGCAATGTAAAGATAGCGGCACTCGTCAATAAAAGCTAGTGAATGCTAGTTGTGCATCTTTTGACAGTTACTTACCGAAGTTTCAGTCATTTTGGAGGCGTAGTTTTTAGTTGACAGTCGTTTGAGCGAGTCGATGTGAGTGTTTTTTGTAAAAATGGAAAAAATTGAGTATCGAGCTGTTATTAAATTCTTGTTTTTGAAAGGCAATACGCCTTCGCAAATCAAAAATGGGTTGGACTCTGTGTATCGGGACTCTGCACCATCATTTACCACAGTGAAATTTTGGGCAGCTGAATTTAAACGTGGCCGTAGGAGCTTGGGAGATGGTGAACGTTCGGGACGTCCAAAAACTGCAACCACTGGCAATAACATTGCTAAAGTTCACCAAATGGTGTTAGACGACCGCCGAATTAAAGTGAGGGAGATAGTTGAGGTTATGAAAATGTTCAAAGAACGTGTTTGTTACATATTAAATCAAGATTTAGGCATGAGAAAGCTGTACGCGCGTTGGGTGCCGCGTTTGCTTACGCTAGACCAAAAACGTGTTCGAATGAATATTTCCAACGCTCTGTTGGCGCAATAAGTCCGAGTTTTAGCGCCGATGAAACTTGAATACACCATTATACGCCCGAAACAAAAATTCAGTCAAAACAGTGGACTGCAAAGGGCGAGCCGGCTCCAAAAAAAGCAAAAATTGTTTTTTCGGCTGGGAAAGTGATGGCGACTGTTTTTTGGAACAGTAAACGAGTTATCTTAATCGATTATCTTCAAAAAGGAGAGTACTACGCATCATTATTTCCCAAGCTGAAGGCAGAAATTGCGGAAAAACGGCCACATTTGCAGAAAAAGAAAATCCTGCTTCACCAAGACAAAGCACCGTCTCACACCTCAGCGGTTGCCATGGCGAAAATCCATGAATTACGGTTTGAACTGCTTGACTATCAGCCTTATTCACCAGATCTAGCCCCAAGCGACTTCTTTTTGTTCCCTCATCTAAAAACTGAGCTTGGACGACAGAGATTTTCGTCAAATGAGGAGGCAATCACCTTTGTGAACAATTATTTTGCAGAGAAAAACGCCAAGTACTATTTGGACGGGTTAGAGAGATGGGAGCATCGCTGAGAGAAGTGTGTAGAGGTACAAGGAGACTATGTAGAAGAATAAAAAAAAAATTGAGAAAAAAATTTCTTCTATCATTTTTCGGTCCGACACTTTTCAGCCAACCCTCGTATTCCTTTGCTGATGACAGTACTCCCTGCTTTTCATATTCGTTCCCGGACTCACGTCCCTGCTCTTCGGCTGTAGAACGGTAACGGCAGCGCATGTTAAGCTCATTAAATTCCGATATTTACAGCATAACCAATTGTAGAGCTATCAACCGAGTGGAATTTAATGCTTCCAAAACTTAATACCACATATTCGATGTCGTCAAAAATGCTGCGAAATGTCTAGGTTTCCTCAAGCGATGTAAGATCTGGGCTCAATATATAAGGCATTCATCCGCCCAAAATTGGAGTACAATGCCCACAACTGGTCAAGTGCTCCTAAAATATCTCTGTACCTGCTAGAAAGGATTCAAAACCGTGCGATAAAACTCATTGGTGATACTAATATCACTCAAACAATGGACACCCTCGAACACCGACGTAATGTCTCCTGTCTCACTTTGTTTTATCGCTATTTCCACCACCGGTGCTCCATCGAAATTGCCAGTAGCATTCCACCCATTCAAGCTTTCAACCGTAACATCCGTCTCGCTATGGATGCTCATCAATATACCCTCAAGCCGGGGAAGTGCTCTAAAATATCGTGATTCTTTCCTAAGCCGTACAACCCGCTTATTTAATGTCCTGCCGACCTCTGTGTTTCCTGGTCGTTATAACTTGCAAACATTTAAAAACAATGTACATCGATACCTGTCCTTTCTTCCTCCCTAAATTTCCTTCGCCAGCGCTGTGTACAAACATTTTGAGGGTACTCAAACCCCTTGAGCGCGCGCTCATTATAACAAAAAACAAAGGAATCCAGGTAGATGCCACCTGGTTATACTCACCACAACGATGGTGTCCAGTGTCTGTTGACCGGTGTATCAGAGAGCGGATTTAACAGAACCCGACTTTAGTTCAAAGTCAGTGTGGAACCCGAAAGCTTACATTCGATGATCCGTATTTCACACTTCTCTAAAAGACACATAGAGGGGAACATATGTATCTTCCAGAAAACGGGCTTAGGATCATGAGTTGTTATAAACAGCGAACACAATGTAGGCATCCCTCAGTTGGTCTGTATCTATGCTGACACCATTCCATCAAAGATGTTAAAACTAACGTACTGGATTCAGCTGGATGACAGACTCAACTCAACTCAGACGATGCTTTAACTGCCGTCCAACGACATCTTTAATTCCTATAGATCCGGCATCAAAAATGTCTACACACCTCTTTTTTAGTTTTCTATCGGGTTTTCCAATAACGACTTGACAACTTTTTTTTTTAAATAAAAGGCAAACCATTTGAGATATTTCAAAAACTTTATTATTGACTTGAAGTCCAATCAAAACATTTATGAATGGAACTCGACTTCGTTCATATGGCCACCGCGACGACTCGGCCACACATTTCGGACGAAACGGCCGCTATTTCGCGTTCAATGTTGGCTCTGAGCTCTTCCAGCGTCGTCGGCGTGTTGGCATAAATCAATGACTTAACGTAGCCCCACCGAAAATAGTCAAGCGGCGTTAAATCGCACGAACGAGGCGGCCAATCGACTGGCACATGTCTTGAGATAACACGCTCACCATACTTACTCTTCAATAAATCGATTGTAGCGTGTGCTGTGTGGCTTGTGGCACCATCCTGTTGAAACCACATGTCGTCCAAGTCCATATCTTCCAATTCGGGCCAAAAATAATCGGTGATCATGGCGCGATAACGCTGACCATTCGCAATAACGTGACGATCGTTATCGTCGAAGAAAAAATATGGCCCAATAACGCCGCCGTCATGCAAACCGTACCAAACAGTTATTTTTTGTGGATGAAGTGGTGATTTATGAAGCATTTGTGGGTTTTCACCCGACCGAACACATTGAGCCAAAAATGAGCTTCGTCACTGAAGATGATTTTGCGATGAAATTCATCATCTTGGCGCATCTTCTCCAGAACCCAATCGGAGAACGTACGTCGCTTCAAATGGTCCATCGGCTTCAATTCTTGAGTCAGCTTGATCTTGTATGGGTGTAAACGCCATAATGTGGTCTGAGCGATACCCAATTCTTGAGAACTACGGACGTCTGAACGGCAGCGATATTTTCGACACTTCGACCAACCTGTTGTCTCACTGACACGGCAACATCACACAACGAATATGTAGACTCAAATTTTTGCACTAAACTTGTTATTGCCTGTCTACTAGGGCGAGAATTACGATCGAAAATTGGAGTTAACGCTCTTAAAGTTGCAGTCACCGACTCCGAATATCTGTAGAAAATTTTTATAATTTGCAGACGTTGCTCGTTAGTGTATATTTACCATGATGAAAATGTTGAGTTTACTGAATAAACTGACGGTGACAGTTTGATGATTAGTGAAAGAGTGCGTTCATAAATTAAATTCAAAGTTGTCAAGTCCCTATTGGAAAACCCTTTACAATGCATTGCAGATTTATACAACTCATTCCGCTCTTCTGTCTAGTCGTGTAAGCAGATTTCATTGCATGGCATGCTTCCTTATGAAGTTGGCTTTGTATCTTAAAGTACCTCTGACCCACTGACACTTTTATTGCTGAATAGTGATATCTATCAGCTTCCGACATATTCTCATTTGCAGCTGTTTTAGAAGCTTGATCAGGACGCTCTCAGAATGATGTGGCCACATATAAACTAAGGTCTCCAGTTTTTAAGTGACTGAAATACAAAACGCAAGGTTGGAGCCACAGTTACAGCTTGATTTCCGTGCTAGGCTGTCCATGTTAACTCATTACTCAAGTTGTCGAGAGTCGCCTTGAGGTCGATAAGCTTGCGTCCACTTGCTGCGAAAATATTTTCTCACAGAATCTTCAGAAATCATCGACGACAATCTTAATCTTACTCTGTGCAAGATTTGCTGACAAGTTGACGCACTTGACGCACGCGTAATAATAGTCAGCAACAGCACAGCTTCGATCAAAAGATGCAGCAAAAAGACATGCCGAACACAAGATGACGATAGAATTCCATGTCGAGATTCATTGATTCCGCAATTCAGTAAGTCACTTTTCAGCCCCTTGCGCGGGCTGTATGAATTCCCACCGTATGTGAGATATATGTAAATGTGACAGAGTGCAACAACCCTTAGCAACGTCAGCAACAACAGGAACAACTGTCCTTACCTTACAATGTAACAAGTGGCACAGAAATCAGTTCACACGGTGACGCCGCTAAATTAGAAATAGACAACCTTAGCACAGTAGCAGCAGCAAGGAGAAATGAAACCAGGCCGCAACCGTCACCGCACGGTTGCCGTCAATTGCAATTTTCGCTTGTCTAAATTTTGATTGCAGTTGCTGTTGCCGGCTCTATGTGCATCACTACAGCTGTTCACCGTTGTTGCCTTCCTCTGAGACGCTGTGAAACTCTTGACGACGTAATTCGAGTCAAGGTTGGTACATAATGTATACCCCACCCTGTACGTAGTTTTCGATTTTTGAATTTGGTCAACACCATAAGAAACTTTGGCATGTCGTCGTCAGTTTTGGTTCTCCGTCGTCTTCTGGGTGTTTTTTTTTTTTTTTGTTTTGTACGGATTTCTCGGTATCCCGAGCTCCTAAGATAAACTCAAGCCTGTCTGACAGAACACCACATTCTCCTCTTACTATTCCTGCCTCACACCATATGAGATGATGTTTTTATTGCTGTCTGATATGATCTTTGGCGACATGTTATGATCGTCGTAGGCGCCTTTGGACATTTTTGCTGGCCTCCGTGGTGGACTTTTGTTTGGATCGATGGGGTCTCTTTGTTTACTTGTTTATCGAAGTGAACTTGTTTAGTCTGGAGACGGGTTGTTGCAAATGCCATTGTGCAGATATGCGGGCATATATTGTGAAAAGAGCTGCGGTTTCTTTGTCGGTTTTATTCTGTTTATTTTGGTCTGTTTTTTTTTTTAAAGAGCACGACATTCAATAAACAATAATTGAAAGTTCGCGTGAAGATTTGGGTTCTCATGCACTCAGATGGAATCGACAGAATTTCCGTTCTTACACGTGCCACGGTTGTTGAAATGGGTATTCGTGTGAAATATTTTCCTAGAAAAGTTCCTGCTGATGGTTGGAGACCACCTGGATTATGGTAAAGATAAACAAGTTCAAGTGACAGTGAATAGGTTTCCAAAGAATTTCGTTGAATTGTGTGGAACGTAGCTGCACGGTATGCTGACATGCGAAGGGTTGGAAATGGGCAATTGTAAATAAAAATTCTCAAGTCAAGTTAATAAGTGACTTGGCGTTGCCATATGGTGAGGACTTCAGTATCATGGTATACGATGACACGGAACAGACCCTATGACCTACTGTTTCACAAGTTTTTTTCAAAGTTAGGCAAGTAGCTTCATATTCATTGGTTTTATGTGAAGACTGAGTTTTTATATAATTTCCTAGAAACAAGTGTCCTTGCCTCACAAGACAACATAATGGAAAACTGCTCAGATCATTTAATTTCTTCACAACCATCCAAATAGCTGCTAAGTTTCGCACAAATAAATAGATCATGCGGACTTGAGAGACTTTTTCCACTGGACGTACTGGAAAATTACCCGAAAAACTTTTGCTTCGAAGCCCTCGAGAACATATTCATCCACTTTCGTCGGTGTCCAAGTTTCAGCAGGACTGTGTCCAGTCTTGTCTTATTTTTTATTATTGCCAGTGAGGGCTTTACTAATCAATTGTCTTCTAAGCTTTAAGGGCTCTGTAACTCAATTACCCCTGAGCTCAAAGGAAAAGCGATTGGCAAGAGTAATTCTGCGCTGGTTATAAATGCGGATTCAAGATAGGTTAAGTCCTTAACGCACTAGAAGGCATAACTTGCAACGACCAAGCCGTCAGATCCATTTTGGTTGCTTCTGTCTCGATACTTACGAAAGCTTTATTGAAGGCTTGTGGAGCAGGTCCAATTACAGCGATGTTATCCGCGTATCCAAGTCATTTTGCTGACTTCAAAAAGGTCCCTTGTTGGCCAGTGAGTTTTACACAATTCTTTCTAGGGCGATATTACTATACACGTTTTGTTTTTACGCGACTCGCCTGCCGACTCGGCTGTGATTCACACACATGTCTGGTGCTGTCTGAGCACAGAATTTGATTTTTGATTTTCAACGTCGGTGTATCATGCTAAGTGTTACTACTGTTCGCATTGTATGGGCCCCCGCCCGATTACCAAGGCTACGTGGTCTAATAATGAATTTGGGGCAGAGCAATACTGGTCTTATGGTAAACGCTTTTTGACTGACTCCACCGAAGGTTGCTATGATTTCCCCAATTATATTATGAGCGACATGGACTACCGGTAGTCCCACCAGGACTTAAAAGAACAGGCCTCTCCGGATTCCGGTCGGGCATGACTTGGAAGAGGTAGGTCCCCTAGCGGGAGTGTCATGGTGGCTGTGCCTTAAACCTAAAATCACAGGAAGTATGTTCCACAAGTTGGCTGATCCGATGTGGAGTAAGAAAAAAAATACTGGGTGCCGGGATCCTAAGATCGGCAAGAGGTTTTAGATCGGATTCAATTCAAACCAAGGAGCTTGTGCCCTCAACACAAGTTCTAACTTTGGTATTACTGAAATATGGTAAGCGATGGTTAGGTGTATATGTAAATGCTGACCCGCTCATATGCAAGGGGATCCCGTGAACTTAAGTCTTCACGACAGGGGCTTACATAAAATACTGCCTTAATCTGTTCAGAAACAGATTTATTTATCTTTTTTTACGGCAGCCGAGTCGTGTAAATTCAACCAAAGTCGCAAGCACTATATCATGTGTGTATAGCCTTCCAGTGTGGATGTAGTCCCAGGACCGAAACTAGACAAGAGGACTAAGTCTTCAGATATAAGAATATATGGAAAGCCACACCTAACAGAACAGAATAATTAAGTAAGTAACGCATCCATTTCGCTCACTGGCAGTGTGGACTTGAAAGTATTTAATTTTGCATAACAGGTGTCTGAGACTGACACATAGATGGCGACTCTAATACTCGCAACATATCCATATAACTTTTAGCTAGTACCTACCTACTTTCAAACGATGCGTGTCAAAATTTAATAACATTTCAACAATTGATCTGTTATTTGTTGGGGAAAAATACCGTTAAAACTCAAGAATGGCTTGAAAAGTATGATGCGGAAACTACTCAGACGAAAGCAACCATTTATCGCTAGTTTGCCGTGTTCAAACACGGTCATATAGGCACAAATGATGCTGAACAACCATAAAGCGAAAGTTCGTGAGATAGCTGACATCGTACGAGTAAAGATATCAATAGACCGCGTACATCATATTTTGCCCGAGTATTTGGGTATGCGAAAGTTCCGTTCGCGTTGGGTACCACGGTTGGACCTAAAACAACCGTGTTGATGATTCAGACCACTGTTTGGAGCTGCTTAAGCGAAAGAAAACGATTTTTTCTTGCGGGATGTGACAATGGATGGAACATGGATCGTATTACCTGATCGCAAACCTTAAAAAAATGCTCGCCAGCAAGAGATATGGCTCTAACGAAGAGGTGGTCGCCGAAACTGGAGCGTATTTTGAAGTGTTGGATAAATCGGAACGCATAGAAATGTTAGCGCGGCGCTGGAATGATTGTGTCAATCTAGAAGGGACTATGTTGATGAATAAAGTCGTGTGTGTTTTTATATGTTAGTTGAACTACCTGTTATGTGCCTTGTGTGCCTGTTATGTAACTTGTGTGTCAATCACCAAATTTGTGCCATCTTTTATGTCGGTAAAAAAAAACAACCGATTTCCATATTTGGTCCTTTACAATCTATTTGAATACAATATCAATCAAGTGGCCGCCTTTATTGACCAAAGCAAAATATGCCCTTTTTGTTGCGTTTTCCATCACCTTTTCGAGCATCTCGGGCGGTATAGCGATGTTTTCGGAACGAATGTTTACCTTGAGCTGGTCAATGGTCTGAGTCTTGCTGGTGTAGACTTTGCTTTTCAAATAACCCCACAAAAAGAAGTCCTTAGGGGTGGCCAGTTATGTGGCCATTTTTTGACAGCACACATCCCGGGAGTTTTCGTTGTAGAAACTTCATGGTTTGTTTTGCAGTGTTGCATAGCGTACCGTCTCGACCTTTTTCACACATTTGTGAGCAGACATAATGAGCCAACCTCTACCGATATCGATCCCCATCGAACATTTCGCCTTCTCGGAAAAAATGGGCCAATGATGTCTTTGGCACAAACGCCAGCCCAAACAGTCACTTTTTGGTCATGCAATGGTGTTTCATAGATCTCGAGTGGATACTCTGTTCCCCAAATGCGGCAACTTTGCTGGTTAACGGCGGCAGAAAGTGTGAAATGGGCCTCGTCGGTCATCAAAATTTGCTTCCAAAAATCAGGTTCAGTTTCAACAATTCGAGCGATTATTTGGCAGTATTCCAAGCGACGTGGACGATTTGTCGGCAATATTCTTTGAGTCAATTGCACTTTATACGGAAACTTGTAAATCATCTATCAAATGACGCCAAAATGCTGAATGCGGTGACGATACGACACATGTGGATTCTGGGCAACACTCTCTCTTACCGCTTCAACCAGGTCATTGGAACGTCTTGGGCGTTGCTGAACGGCGTATCGACGATCTCCTACTGTCCCGTGCTCAACAAAATTCGACACCAAACGATGAATAGTGTTGTCAGACGGTTAGAGTTACTCGTAACACAACTGAAGGACTATTTTCAATGTATAGCGTCACTATTCCGTCACTATTGACGTTTAAAAAGCATGTCTACTCAAGTCAATCGGTTGATAAATGTCAAAGTTATTCAATGTTTACATACTGTCATAAAAGATGGCGCACCCTGTATATGCTAGATGGAGTGAAAAGTGACCTTGGGAAAAAAATATTTTTTTTAAATGTTTTTTTTATATTATTCAATATAGTCCCCTTTTAGTTTGATACACTTATTTTTCGGAAGGTCTGCAAAATACTCCTCCGTGGCGTCGATGATTTCCTCGCGTGAGCTGAATTTTTTATTGATGAGCCATCTTTTGAGGTTTGGGAAGAGATAATAGTCCGAGGGATCCAAATCCAGTTACCAATCGACGCCAAAAGTCCGCCCGATTCCGCATCAGCAAGTCCAAACACTCTTTCGAAGTGCTCTCGCGTTCGTGTTTTTGGTCAAAAGTGAGCATTCGCGGCACCCAGCGGCAGGATAACTTTTTCATATGCAGAATATTGCCCAAAATATGGCGTGTGCGCTCAGTACTAGTCTTTGTGGTATATCCTAACTGGCGCACCTTCACTCTCCGGTCAGCCAACACCATTTCATGTATTTTTTTGACATTGTCCTCTGTAACCGCATCGGAGGGCCTGCCGCTGCGGACTTGATCGGTAGTTGAGTTGCGGTCACCATGAAACTCTTTGACGGTGTAATCTGACGGAGCATTAGCCCCATAATATTTATCCAACTTTTCTTTTGTTTCCTTCGCCGTTTTGCCTCTCAAAAAATAATGTTTTATGAGTGAACAAAAATCGTTTTTGTGAATATTCAACATGATGCCAAACACGTCAACAACAATCCGCTGTCAAAACAAAACTAAAGACAGTATCGCACTGAAATTTGGCATGTCTGGCTAAATATGAACGGACTTCAAGGCACCATAACCTTTTTTACAGTAGCAGCGCATTCTGGCTGTCAAGGATGTCACGTTTCACTCCATCTAGTATGTTGACTCGTAGGACAAGTGATATCTCGAGTTTATCTGTTAATCAGGCTAATAATCGCTAATAATAACGACAAAATGGTATTCGGTACTCGTGCTAGCTCATTTGCACCTCTAGGGGATAAAGTAAGAGAGTTTCGGCTGGGTTTGAGGATGTTTTTAGAAGTGGAGATCCTTATGGCTATTCTAATGCAGCCAAACTGCCCGAACATACTTGCCCTTATTTGAATCTACAGACCGAAGCCTAACTAAACCTTGACATACATTTGTAGGACTCATTGCCTACCTTTCAATATTATAGTTATGTACTCGTATCTGCAATCAATATCCAACTACCCACTTCAATCGCAGACGGATGCTTACCCACCACAGCATTGCATAACTGCACTGGCCCTCGAAAATAGCATGCAGCATTCAATTAGAGGTTTCAAATTTCACAAGTTCTAACAACAACAACCAAAGGCCATGCCATTTCACAAACTTGTGAAATACTTCCCTTCATCTGCGTACATTACAAATAGACAAACGACGCAACAGTCCAGACGCGTCATATCAAATTCAACTGCAGCTAAATTTCATACTCCGTCGGTTATTAATTCTATTTGCGTCGCACCAGTGAAATGCCATCAAAGGCAACAGCAAATTGTATTCCTGTCGCAGAATTCCACGACAAGTCGGATGCAGAAATGCTGCATAATAGTGGACTTGTGACGTCAAGAAACCAAATCAGTTATTGCTCTTTTAATGGTATTACGTCACAGAGAAAAAAAAAAAAACAGAAATTCACCACAGCAGTGCACAGAAGCAGAAAAAAAAGGGGTGGGCTGCCTTTGAAAGCTTTTTCAGCGTTCATTCAGTATTTACTTCATGCGTCAATATAGTGGAACAAACAAGTCTTGGATTGACAGGCGGGGAAGGCAGGGTGAGCAAAAAATAAAATATAAAAGGTTAGGTCCCATCTGGTGCGAGTGTTGTTTATGTCACCACAATTGTTTCAACACTAAACCTCTAACCTCTGCATTCACAACTGAAAAAAAAAAACCTTTCACTAACGGTAATCCTAGAGTTTTCGACGGACATCCTTTGCTGCACTTGGAAATTTACTAACGACACCTTTTTGTGTTGTCAAATCAGCCAAGTGACATGAGTCTTCTTACCGTAATATTCGGCAAAAGGTGGTTTACACCAATTCAGCACACAGGCATTGCCAGTTGAGAAAAACCCCAATCGAACTGAGATATTTTTGTGCACGAGTATGTATTGTCAGTTAAATTAATTATATGGTCGTTAGGGTATAATCAAATTAAAGCCGCATTACATGGATTCACCCTACCTAGACCATTCAAAATATGTAAAAGGGGTTCATTAGGCAAACAGAAACACTTGTACATATGTACTCGCATGCCTGTGCAAAGGCAAGTTGGGTGGATGATTTTTTCTTTATGTAGATCAAGAGATTAATATTTACCACCTACAGGATTCAAAGGCAAGTCTTCGATGTAACTGCCGCAAGCTGAGAAATATTTCGACCAATTAATTCTTTCTCTTTTAGTCAGAGAAAATTGTTACGTTCTCGAATCAAGATGGGACGTGGGTTGCCATATGCTTTTTCGGTAACGCATATCTACGACAAACGCAGCTCTAAGAGACATAAATAGCAAAGTAAATAATCAGTTGAACGGAATTAGTTGCTCCTAGTCTAGCCAGACTAGACTTATTGATGTTGACCGACTTCAAAACTCGTGTTGTTGTAGTTGGCTCTCACACATATTACACGGAAAAAGGTAAACTTGCAGCCGCATGAAATACTTGGAAATTTTGCCGCCAATTATCCAGCCATCCGCATACTGTAAGGACACAGAGTCCCATATAAGTCCTGCAATCTCGATCAGAATTAAGTCATTGACGCTAAAATATTTTCACCGCTGAAGAATTTTTAAATGAATAAATGAACAAAACGATCGGCCATCGACAGAAGCGTCAGGACTCATTCTGAGGGTCGAACAAGTTAAAAGACCTGCTCGCCTCGTATTTGCTTTGGATCAGCAATCCAACAGAATTGTGCGGTACGATGTGGGCCTAGCTTATACTCGCAAATGATCTGGGAGTAATATCATTTCAAATCACCTAATTTCCGTACAGGAGCCATAGGTGTGGCAAAAAACGCATCTGTCCTTTTGGATATTTAAAGAGTTTCACACCACAGTATGGCGAGCCATTCTACGATCTAAGCTTGGGCGATTCTGCCACTAGGATTTAGTTGCAGAAGACATAAACTACGCAACGAACGGAAATTGGCACAAATTCGTCGCTGCAATAGCTTATTCTCTCTACGATTCGACATTTATTTTCCACCACCACCACTAAAGGTAGCAGCCGAACTCATTGAATTCTAGGGAGGTAAGACTTGTCATACTCTGCGGTGCTAATACTTTTTGACATAGCAGCCAACACAACGAGAAATGCAATCATTTTACGGACTTGCTACTATCGTTCGAACACCTCCTTATTGTCAAGAATGTTGGCTGACTGTAATCAGTCAGAGGACCTGATGCCACCACAGTGAGTCCAAAGCAGAGACTCACTTTACAGTCATCCTGATCAAAACCAGTTCACGATCAGCTCCTGTCGATGCAAGGCATCTGATCTGAGTAACACGACCCGCTACTTATGCTACAGAAAGGTGTAAACAAGGTGTTGATGAAGAGAATATTTACTGATAAGCGTGCATTGGCATACATACCTTTGCGTAACCTTTTATACTAGAAAAAAAGACTTTTCGGTCTACTCTAACTTCTTTAATGATGAAGAGCATGGAGTTTCTTTTGCCCAGGCCAGCGAAAACATCTTCTGTAAAGAAGAGACATGCCTACCAATGTGGAAGACAGAGCTTCAAAATCTGATAGGCAGAATTGAAGACGCATTTGACAAGGAGTAGGTGTAAGTTGTTGTCTGGGATGGGTTCAAATCTGATAAAAAAATAAATAAATAAATGCTGGTATGCCTCAGGGGTTCGTTCTGTCTCCCACACTCTTTTGAATCTTTATTAATGATCTCTTGTATGCTACTTCTAATCCAATATATTCCTTTGCTGACGACAGTGCTCTCTGCTTTTTATATTCGTTCCTGGACCCACGTTCCTGCTCTCCGACAGTAACGTATGCTAAGCTCATTACATTCCTGTACAAACAGGATTTTTAAATGGGGAACCACCAACAGAATGGAATTTAATGCTTCCAAAGCACTTGCATCGTCGAAACGGAAAAATTTTCCATTCTCGGTATGTGTGTCAAAGGCAATCTACTTTGACCACATGTTTGATGTCACCAGAAATGTCTAGGTAAGATGATCTGGCCACAATATATAAGGCATTCATCCGACCAAAATTGGTGTACAATGCCCAAATCTGGTAGCAGTAGCTGCTAAGACATCTCTGCAACTGCTAGATAGGATTCAAAATCGTGCGATAAAACTGGTGAGTGATGCTAAGTTGCCAGCTCCGAACACCGAAGTAATGTCTCACTTTATTCTATCGCTAATTCCGTGCTCGGCTGTTTGTTCTAAACCACAGGAAACCCTAGACGTGATCGATGATTTGTGCCTTAGAATTGTTCTATCATTCAATCCAGTCAAAGTCCAGAGATGGTTTACTTCACGAACATATAGAAGCTGAATCTAGTGCTTAAAAGTATCAAGATCCGCTTTTACAACGAAACTAACCATTTGGGTGCCATCCTGGATAACAAACTTTTTTGCATTAAAGATGTTGCGTTGAAAATCCTCTAGCGGCTGTCGGCTTTCTGGCAGTATAAAGTAGCTTTTCCCTAGACATGCGACTCGTCATTTGACCCTGCACAGCGATGATAAAACAAATTATATTCAACGCATCGGCTGTCTGAGTGAACAAGTTATCACGAATATATGTCACTGCCTCCAAAGAGGGGTATGTCTCGGTTGCATTGAAGTTTTCTCTCTACGGTAGAGGCACTGATGAATCTCGCTCTCCTTGATATTCACTCCATGAGGTGGACCCTCAAAGACACCTTCTGACTTTGGTCTTATGGACATGCTGCCTAAAGCAATGATGCTACAGAGTAAGAAATCGACTTTCTTCGTGCTCAGGAAATTGTTTTCGGTAGAATCTGATCCAGGAAAGGTAGTCAGATCTTTAGGGTTGACTACAAAATCGATCTAGGATGCAGTTCTGGTGTCTTTTTGGAGGACGGCAATGTTAGATTTTGTTCCTCGTTTGGTAAACTTGTCAAATCGGAAATGTACGCAACCCTTATGTCAATGAACTACATTATGAAGAATCGTTAGAAGGATGCAAAATATCAGCGTCTGTAACTTAATCCCTTTGAACTACTTTAAACTACTTCTGCTCACGCATCTAAGTGTTTACACCCTGAAGTGCTTGCTGTGAGATCGATAACAACACCACGGAGGACTTCTTCTGTAATTGTCCCACTGTAAGCAGCGTATTCCTAAAGATTTTACTTATCTTTCTACGAAAGACTGAGGAATTCCAATAAAAGGAACAGAAAACAAAATTAAGTCGATACATATCGCCAAGGAGTATGATAAGTGAAAAAATGTTAAAAATCGAAAAGACGATCCCACTACTGTTGGCTATAAGCAAAAGAATAAATTGGATACACAAGTTCTTAGTTCAGAGTTGGATGCGTATATGTAGAGCCGGCCTGGCACTTCTCCCCTAAAGGCTTCTTCTTTTTCTTCAATCAAAACCAAGAATGATCAAAGCAACCAAACAACCAAGCAGAGCGATCTAAAAGTTGAAAGAATCAGGAAAGAGTTGATGAGGAAAACAATGGAAAGGCAGACAGACTTACGATGTTATGAAATCTGCAAAGTCCACGTGAACGGTATAGCTGGTGCGCTTACTTTATGTTACTTCCCAATTTGGAATTGACCTGAGTCCCATGCAACAATGCTTTGCAGTTAGTTCGATCTTATACTAGCTACGTCCAGTTATACGTGCCCGGTTGGCTTGAGTGCGTCACTTGAGTCTTGGTCCTTCCATACGCATAAATACATGAATTTGGAAGTTTTTTGAGCCGAAACGCTGGCGTTTGTAGGTTCGAAATGTCCCAGCCATCGTAGTACTTCTACTCGGACGCTTCTTCTGACTTGGTCGATGCTCCTGTATAGGCTCATCTATTCTAGACAAACTAAGTACGAGAATTAGGATGAATTTTAAATTTAGAAGAATGCGTTGGAATTTTGCTGAAATTGCCCCACACATCTTGCTAAAGATGCAGCACCAGGTCAATCTCTAAACTGTAGAAAGGAAGAAAGTCATAAAATATGTGGAATGTATACATCCTTGGAGCAAAGCAACACAATGCTGTATTGAATGTGTATGCGTAGAAAGATGTTAGGTCCGCATGGACATCGAAATGTGTCCGCAACTGCAAAGAACAAGCAGGCCACGAAACAGCTTGGGTCTGTTCAGGGTTGAGATTTGTGAAAGCAGCCAGTACAAAGTACATACGTAGGTAGATGATCTCACCAGTTTACGATGTACAGAACCATCAAGGAAATCACAGGCATTTCGTATCCACTTTAACCTCTATTTAATTCAAATATGTAAACAAGATCACCAGCAATGATCTGGGTGAATATCTGTTTTCATCAAAACAAACACCAGGTACAGTCACTTCCATCGGCTGAACACAAAAGCATTGCAAGTTTCACCAAACAATTAAATTACTCCGCGCAGTTTATAATTAACTTCCCTCTGTAATTGCGGTTATTGCATCACAGAATGCAACACCCATTTTGTTTTGGTTTTGCGAAATTAAATAAAAAAAAAAATTCTGTTTACATAACGCGAAAAACCCACACTACTCGACAGCAAAACAACTGCAGCAGTCTGGCAATACTCAACCAAATAGAGAGAGAGCAAAATCGATTCACCTCCCCTAGCAATGGTGAAGAGAGAGTTTGTGAGCATTTTTTCATCCTACTTCTTGTCTTCGCAACTTCACATGTGTGCGGCGAAATTGGGCGAAGTCTACCACGAAAATGTCAGAACGAGATGAAAGAATGGAGAAGCCCGCAGGTACAACTGAAACAACGACTATCAAAGGCGCCGCGTAGGTTTTTTTTTTCTTTCTTCTTTATTACCCCCCTCAATGGGATTTTCTTCTTTCCTATCAAGGAGACCAATTTTTTTTTTTTTATTACAAAAAGGAAAATACAATTTTTTAAAAAAAAAAGAAATGGAAAAACCTTACAAGAAAAAATGGAAAAATGGAAAAATGAAAACTCACCACAATAGCCATACACATTTGAGATTAAATGAACAATACACGGAGTAGCGACTTCGTCGTGGCTTTCAAAGAAAAATTTCCTCTACCTCCTCTTCGGTTCAGAAAAAAAGAACAATTCTCTAGAAATGTATCCTCAGACTACTTTCACTTGCAACAGCACACGCGAAATATTTGATTTTTTTTTTTGCTTCACTTTTTTGGAAAATTTCTTCTCTACCACTATTAGCACGAGCACTCGCGAGCGTTGGATTCTTTTTTTTTTTAAAGCTTTTGCACGAAAATTGCACACTGCCTGCTGGGAGATTTGACTAATTTTTCTTAAATTTTCATACAGGAAAAATGCTAAGAAAACTTTTTGCAGATTTTTTTTTTTTTATTTCGCACAGAAATTTGGAGTAACACACCAACGATTCTCGAAAGGATCTCTCTGACTGAAATGGAATGCCATGGGCAATTGGTTTTTTGCTTATCGACAGCAAAGCAACGGTGGCTGGCTGAATTTCTGAGTGTGGTGGATTTGTATTTTGCCTTTACCATGCATTCTGTGTGATTAGAATAAAAGCAATAGAAAACTATTTGGGAGGGAGGGAGAAGTAGAAAGGCTGTGGTAGCTGAATGAGAACAATGGGTGGGTGTATTCGCTAAATTAGGTGTTGAATTTGGTAAATTTTTTTTGGACTGTGAACTGCGGGATCTTCTTTTCGCGGAAACCGTAACTACGGACGAAGAATACCATTTTTATAGTCAACTTAGGGGAACACTGTAACCGTATTGAGAGATTTCAACGCTAAGGTAGGGTTCTCCGTGCTGGGAAAAGCCTTGTAGATTTCTACAATACCAACCGGCTAGTCATTGGAGGCACTCTGTTCGAGCACAAGGTCTGCTACAAGATCAGTAGTTTGGGCCAATACGACAAGCAGTGACCGTCAAACCAAATGGCCATTTTGGTATAAATCAACGTTTTAGAAATTGCGTCCTAGACGTCCGAAACAAACGTGGAGCTGATATCACAATGTCGCGCGACCATCATCTTATGTTAGCCACTTTACGCCTACGTACTACATCCGTCAACACCAATCGCCCAAACTTGCCTCGAGTTACCAGGTACAATACCGACAGACTTTCGGATCCCTTAGCGCGCTAACAATTCAGGGACTATCTTGCCACAAAAACAGAAACAATCAGCAATTCAGCGCATGAAGACATGCGAATGCTGTGAAAAATGTTTTTGCATCTGGGGCAGTTGCCTAAAGTGGTATAAGGCAGAAAAGTCACACCACATGGTTATAAGCAGATACCTGGATACGAAGCGATTAGCGTATTTCACCTAAGGCACGGATTGCAGCGGCGTCAATGGTAGAAAAAACCGAGTTAGAAGTCCAATATTGTGTGAAGAGGAAGGATGTGCAGCGTAACGTCAGACGTGACAAGCGTTCATACATCAACGCACTGGCCTCGAAGGCTGAAGAAGCAGTGGAAGAGTCTATAGCATCACAAAGAACTTACAAGTTTAGATGGCTGTCTGCTGACTTCGGATGAGGATGAGCTCAACAGATGGGAGGCACACTTTGTGTTAGTGCTACACTTTAGTCCAAAATTCCAATGAGCGTGCCGCAGCAACAAATTTCCGAATTCGAACCGGATCTTCCTGCAACACAGAGATAGTAGCCGCTATGAGATCCCTCAAAAGAAATAAAGCGGTAGAAATTAATGGTATCCTTGCCGAGTTTTTGCAAGCGACGCCAACTACTTCGGCAGAGCAATCCGGAGTTCCCAGCGGAGTGGACGAGAGCGATGATCATCAAGCTTCTAAAGAAGGGCAATTTGAGGGAATTTGGGAACTGGAGAGGAATAGGCGTTCTCCCACCTTAGATAGTTGTAGAACGGATAAGGGAGCATCTAGTCTCGACACTCGATGCCAACAAGATGGGATTTCGTGTTGGATACTCTTGCGTATATCACATCAACACTCTGCGAATCATCATTGAGCGTCGAGTTCAGGTCTTCGCTACATCTACTGTTCACTGACTTTGAAAAGGCTTTCGACAGTTCGAACAAGGATGGAGAGGTATCTCGGGAAAACTTATTGCTATTATGAAGGCTATCCACGAGCGTGGTAAGTGTCACGTCAAAATCAGATGACTTTGAATGGAGTACATCAGGGCTGTATACTTTCACTGCTATTATTCCTGGTACTTATCAGCGATGTACTTCGGCCAACACTAACTGTAAGAAACCAAGGATTGAGGTGCATAGTGACATTTTACTTCAAACACCTGAACTATGCTGAGGATGTTGACCGCCAGCGCATTAAATAATGGTCTCCACCAAATGTCACAAAATGTGCAAGCTGAGGCAAACAAAGTAGTAAAAGTAAATGCGGGAAAAAAATCGGCCCTGAGTATTTCAAATTCCGACGCTCAACTCAACATTGTCGGACAAGAGGGCGAGAAAGTCGCAGACATTCTATTCTATCGTCTCGGTCGACGATGGCACCGAACTCGATATGGGCAGCACAATTGGGAAAGCTAAAACTACTTTTGGGATGCTATTCAGCACAAAAACCAATCTGAGGCTGTTCAGATCAAATATATAATAGAATCTGTTCAATTATGCGGGTGTAGTACTTGGAAGGTTACCAACATTTTCACTCGAAGACTGCAAACCTTCGTAAATAAATGTCGAGGTAACAACTTAAGGATTCTTTGGCTGAACCGCATCTTCAGTGAACAGTATTATCTGAGAACGGGTCAAGAACCTGTAGACGTCACCATTCGATTGGTCACTATTGCGAAATATGTCAAGAGCTGGAATGTACTAGCAGAAGAGCAAACAAGACCAGTTGAAGAGGAATTCAGACTACACGGGAAAAAGCTGAAGTGAGCTGAAACGCATTGCGGAAATCCGAACAAGGTTGCGCGGAGGAGTTGTAGACGCCCTATGCTCCTCGAGTTGTGACAGGATTTAAGTAGTAAGTAGTAAATTCTGCGGTGGACCTACATCTCAAACAATAAAGATCTTCCCGACTGCCTACACTTGAAGGGGATTGAGGTCCCTTTCCATTTGTGCGCGCCACCTAAAGCAAAGTTTTGCTGTACTGCGTTGTCGAAGAAATAGAAGACTTTTCGGGCCGGAGCGTTTATTTCAATTTATTTTACATATTTCAGCCATCATAGGCATACTTTTCTGACCAAGTCAATAGAGCTCTCGGAGGTTGCTCTTATATCTCCTCCTTCAAAGTCAGGCAATACAAACAAGACCATTGATAAAGTGTCACTATCAGAGTTAAATGTCTCACGTTCTGCTCAATTCGTCGAGCAGAAACTCATTTGTGAGACTCCTGTTTCATTTAATACTTGCCAACGCAATAGTGGCAGCTCGCTGCGTTCTGCCAATTACGCCACTGTCATTGTCAAAGTATGCAAGAAGTTGCACAGACTTCTGGGAAATTGTATTTCTGAACTTGGCTTGCGAGTTTCGCATAACTTTCTCAAGTCTGTTGTCAGAGAAGTCACATGACAGCTGATTACCTTTCCTAATCCGGTCTTATTGGAGTAGCTAGCGTTCTCTGCGGCTTTAAAATCGATGATGATGTGGTGAGTATCGATATAGAGTTCACACTTAGGTGTGAATATTTGCTCAATTGTGGGCTTACTTAGATGGCGCTACAGTCCAGGGTGGACCAGGGCCTCAGCTAAGAGGCCTCTCCAGCTGGCGCTATCTTTTTCCATCTACCTCCAGTTGTACACACTAAGTTGGCTGAGGTCCCCTTCCACTTGTGTCCGACACCTAAGATGAGGCCAACCTTTACAGCGTTGTCTCCCTAGGTTGGAGTCAACCACTTTTCGGGGCTAGGACACTGGTGTCCAAAACCTAGACATCTAAGCCGGGTTGTCTGAAGTTTCTGACGAATTCGGCATCGCTGTACAGTCCGTACTGTTAAACCGTCTCCTTTATTCTCCATTGATGGGAACGGGACCGAAAATTTTCTCACGAATCGCTCGAGACCATTTCCCTCCGATTTCGTCGGCGCTTCTGTGCCTAAGACAGGACTAAGATAATCAATGTCTTGTATGATGTCTTGTTGGCTGCTCGAGAGAGAGGTTTACTACTCAATTGCCTTCTAAGCCCAAAGAAGCAGCCATTAACAAAGAGTGATTCTTCGCATGATTTCTGCGCTGATGTCGTTGTCGGGGTTGATAGCGAAGTCATGGTAGACAAAGTCCCTTAATACTTGAAAGTTCTAGCTGCTTATCGTGACGTTTTGTATAGGCGTCGATGTTGTGCCTGTTGAAGGTCCCTGTTTTGGCATTCTCCATCTTTATTCTGCATAGTTGAGTTGAGCTTGGCAGCTATGCCAAAACTAGACATCTCTCTGTAGAGTTCGTCTCTATAGATGCGGTTGTACGCGAGTTTGAAATCGATGAAGATCTATTTGGAACTCCTGGACTTTTTTCCAAGATCTGCCGTAACTGAGAAAATTGAATCTATGGTAGACTTTCCTGGTCTAAAACCACACGGATAGGGGCCGGTCACTCTGTTTACGAAAGTACTCTTTCACTATTTTGGCATTGCTATGAAAAGAACCATCTCTAAAAGAACTTTTGTCTATTAGTTTGCTTCTGTTACGACCAGATAGCCGTGACAGCAGTGACTGAATGACTCTAGTTCCTACCATGAAAATGATTCCACATGTACATTGTTAAACGCCCTTTCTATGTCGAGAAAGGTTCCTAGAGTATATTGCATGCAGTATATAGCCTTTCACTTGGCCGACATACTAACTTGGTCGACACACGAGATAAGAAAATCATTGGAGAATTGGCTCAATCATTTTATTAACCGGTAGCCTCTAGCAATTTCATAGGATCCGAAACCGGGAACGGTGCCGTTAGGATCTCTTGTTTGGTTCTACTGTCTGTAGAAGCTAGAAGAATTCGGCGACCTATTTTCCTTCACTGCCTCCGAAGGAATTTTTACTTACCACGGACTAATATCTCAGTTTGTCGTCCTGGTCCTTCTCGTGAGAAGTCTTGTTTATTAGAAGCAACCCCCTTCAGACTAAAGTCTTCCTTTTCATGAGAATACTTCCTTCTTACAAGGTGGCTTCTGGATACTATGACCTATATCAGCAATCTCTGCACTTCTAACTCAAGTACTTTGTTCACATGGTGTACAGCAAACTATGGTCCACCAAACTCCACCTCAAGCACCTTCTCTTCAATCCAGGGTTTAACCTCGTGTGGTTAAAACTCCATCTCCGTAAGCTAATTATCCTCTTTATCCACAGAAACCCCAAACTGGACAGCGATTCGGCTTTTGACGAGTTTAATCCGCTGTCTGACCTCATACAGAGGATTGTATCCCTGTTTCCTTCTACCGAAATAGGGAAATAAAACCAATTCGGTTTGGTTTCGACACTCTAGAGAGACAACTACCGCAGAGCGATGTGTAGAGATCTTTCCAGCTGAAAACAAGTTAACCGGGTTTGTAAATGGGCCACGTGAAGGCTTGATGTTGATAGTCATCCTGCCAGAACCATGAACTTATTTTTAACCTCTCGCCTTGAAAAGTACACTGTTCATGCGGGGACACCCTCTAGGCTCATCGGACCACTGCGCGATATTAGATAGTTTCTCGTACATAGAGCGGGCTTAAGGTACCTCGACTGGTGGTTGTGTTTTCTCGATAGAAACTTGGATGCGCTGCTGCGATCTTCTATTCCTCATCGGATGAGGACTATCAAGCTAAAAGAAACGACGTGGTACGACTCGATCTATAAAGAGGCTGCCAGGGTTAGAAAACTGTTTTTTCGACCAACCCGACAGAGTAGAAAATGATCGAGAGCCAGGAATGAGCGACATGCATACGAGCATCTCTATCCTACTTATAAAAGTTTAACATGATCAAAAATTGTACAAAAAAATAGTGATGTCCTAAAGGTAGTAGAAAATTTCTGCCTCATCCTTTCCTTCAACGTTAATTTTCTCTTCTTCTGAAGACGTACTCTTCCACTTTAGAATTCTTTCTGAGAAGATGCAAAACAGCTTTCGCCCGGCCCGTCCCTAAAAAAAGCCGAATTTCTCTCTCTATCTATAGGTCTATTGCACGTACGTCTCTTCTTACCAAGTTTATGGAAAGCTGATAAATAGTCAGCTCATGAAATATTTCGAGATACGAAAACTTCTCAACGACCCTCAGTACGTTGTTTGAAGCAACAGGATTTGTATATCCTTAGATGACGCTACGAGTGGATAGACAAGGTGACTTGGTATTTCCAAGGAGAACTAAAGAAGAGGACTTCCAAACCAAGAGTTTTCTGTTCTGTTTATTCTGTCGTATCCACTTGTATTAAATTTATAGAAATACCTATTCCGCGAAATACAAAATTTTTAATCCAAAGCAAAAAAATTCATCCCCCACGACTACTGATAGCCAATACAACAACCAACGTCTTTACACACCACAGAAACATGACAGTTCTATTTTCTCCACGAACCAAAGTTCTTTTCTGTTCCCAACTTAGTAGTGACACACGACAAAATAGTAGGCCAGAGCTTTTTCCATTGGCGTTTGTCAGTTGCTTGTCAAAAGTTGCGAAAATCAAATTAATTTATTTTGCAAGAATTAACGTGTTTTCTAATTACAAATTAGTTTTATTTTAAAGTTTGAGATGTGCTTATCGTTTTGCCAAGCTTAACTTACTGGTTTAGAGTTGCCGTGCTTTCCAGAGACCGCGTCGAGACATTGATCATTGGTTTCTATATTTTATATCAAGCAAGAACTGATGGACAACTTGAGAATTCGTTAATTAATCATTTAATCCATGGAGGATACATATATGCAGGTACCAAACACGTTTATTAATTTTTATCTGATCCTTATGTATTACACGTAGAACGTGACTTCCTTTTACGAAACTCCCAACCAATTTTGTTGTTCATCCACGCGCTCTACAGTTGCGTTGTGACCACGAATATTGGATTGAGAAGTTTTCTTAACTTAATTGAGCTTGTGTGGCCTTGAAATCCTAAAAACGTTCACCCATCCTTTCCCTAAATCTTTTTGTTTTCCATTTTTCGTTTTCTATGTTTCTTGCAATAATGCCCTTCTTGTGAATAAATTCAGGAAAACAGTCATCGCCGTTGATAGACGCCCCTGTTTCTTTCAAATATGAAATGCTCTCCTCTATGTTAGTCCACTCCGGAATCTGGAGGATTGCGCGGCGATTGGTTTTGAACCTACTGACTTTCTTATCACCTGGATTGGGCCAGCAGCGCAGTAATTTGGTGCGTAGCTTAGTGCTTGTCTTAGCTTCTCGTAACAACACGAATAAGTCTCTACTCATGCAGGCTAAAATTGTAAGTGCATGTCCGACCTTATATACTTATATAAGATGACTTTACAGTCCGGGGTGGACCTGGGCCTCAACCAAAAAGCATCTCCAGCTAGTTTCCTTCAGTTTCCCACGCTAAGTTGGTTGAGGTCTCCTTCAACTTGCATGCGCCACCTGAGTCGCGGTCTTCCTCTACTGCGCAGATTCGAAGATTTTTCGGATCGGAGCATTGGACCTACATTCCTCTGGCTAAATCGATGTCGCTGTAAAGCCTGTACAGTTCGTCGTTGTATCTCCTCCTCTATACCGAAGAATTTTCCTCTCAAAGCAGCCAAAAGCACCCTGATAAAGTCCATGCCTCTGAGCCATAGAGAAGGACTGGGAATGCGAGAGGGCTTTGCTAGTCAATTGGCATCTAAGCCCAGACAAGACGAAATTGGCAAGAGTTGTTCTTTGTTCGATCTCAGTCGTGTCGTTGTCCGAATTGATACCGGAGCTTAGATAGACAAAGTCCTTAACTACGTTTGTCCAAGCCGTCGGTGTTGGGTGTCCTTTCTTGGTGACAGCGTGAACCTTGTCTTGCCGTCATTGACACCTAAACCCATATTCGTCTCAATACTTTCGAACGCGTCACTGACATCTTTCTTTCTATTATGTCAATATCACCGGCGTACGCGGGTGATTGGACGAACTTTTAAAAGATTGTGCCTCTTGTGTTGGCGCGTGAGTTTTGGACTATTTTTTGAAGAATAATGTTAAAGAATCGCGTCATAGCGCGTCGCCTTGTCTAAATCCTTTTTTGACATCAAAGATCTTGGTGAATTCTTTGCCGACCTTGATGGAGTAAGGTACGTTCTCCATCGTCATTCTGCACAAATGGACGAGTTTGGCAAGAATGCCAAAGCTAGACCTTGCTCAGTATAGCTCGTTTCTATAGATGCTGGCACACGTGGGCTTATAAACGATGAATAGGTGGCGTGTATCGATTTGGAGCTCATGGGTTGTTTTTTCCACCGTAGCGTGGTAATTTGGTCAATGGTGGACTTTCCTGGTTTGAAGCCACGCTGCTATGGACCACTCAGGTTGTTGGCGAATGGCTTACGGCAGATAGGACCTTGTAAGCGATGTTAAGAAGACTGATGCCTTGGTACTCGACGTAGTCCAGAAGGTCTCCTTTCTTGAGGATTAGTCAAACAATGCTAAGAGTTACCAAGTCATGATCTGCCGCTTTGAAGAGCTCTCCAGCGCGTACCCGACCGGTCATAGGCCTCACACCCGTACGGAAGAGATAAAAACGAGAGATTCACTATTGACGCTCATAGCGGACGATTAAAGGACAATGATTTTCGGACCATTTCGGTTAAGAAATGAAATGCTGTTACATCTACTCAGGAGACTGCTACAACCGACACGGCAAGGACAGCGGCCGCAGTGTTAATTCAGATGCGGATTTGCCGTAAGAGGAAGATTTAGGGAATTATATTTGAGCTTCAGGGACGCAAGCGAACGCCTGAGGACGATTCATATAAATGCTAACGTCGCCAGCATAAGCCTGATAAATGCCCACAATCCTACCTGAACCATGGACAGGGAATATTTCCGTCCATCTGACCAAGACGAAGTCAGGACAGCAGTCTTCTAGCTTAAGTCCAACAAAGCTGCTGAACAAGACGATTAAACTACCGAGCTGCTTACGGAGCATACATCAATTTATCTCTAAAATTTGGTCGGCGAACTTATGCCTAACGAATAGAGCCTCAGCACTGTTTGTCCGATCTCGAAGAAGCGCAGTCCCCTGAACAGCGCCACCTACGTTGTCATGTGACTTTTTCAACATCGTTTTTGAAGTTGACTTACAAGTCAACTCCAGGGATATCATCATGCAGAAGTCTGTTCAGTTACCCGCATGCATAGGCGACACTGACAACGTCACAACCGCGGAGAATCACTCTCGCTAATCGCTATTTCTTTGGGCTTAGAAGGCAATTGAGTAGCTAAGCCCTCTTCCTGAGTAACCAACAAAACTTTAGAGTGCAAAACTAGATAGGACAGTGAATTTCTGATACCTACGTAGTGATAGACACAGGTCCCGCGTGAAGACGAATAGATTTATGCAAAGCAGATATAGCCACTATCCAGGCAGGCCAATGGTATGGCCCGGATGAAAGGACGATGCAGAATCGCGGCATGTAATACGCCCTTATTTGGGTGCGGATTTGTCATTGATGTGACCGAATGCCTCATGCCTGGCTGAATTTTCCAACACCATCCGAATACACGCGCATGCATAAGATGACGAGATCTTCGACTCGGCTACCTCTAATCGACAAGGTCCGAGAAGTGCTTGAAGTATGGTCTTAAGACTGTCTTGGGAGATTTGAACATGAGAAGGGTCATGCTACTGGTTTTGTTTGAAAGTACCACCTCCTGCGATAACAGTTTCAAGCTAGTAGATTATGCGGCGAGTAGAAACATTGTCGTGAGTGCTACGCATTTTAATCTCATGACATCACCTCTGCCTCTGGCGATCGAGTGCCACGTAACCTCTCAAGAAGGCTTATCCCGCCAGCATCAACAACGAAAGCCACTGACAGCACTTCCGAAAAACCAACACTTTGCTCGAATGTACAGTGGAACAAGAGACATACAGAGTGGCGCCAAATAGAAAGAATGAGAGCTGCACGCGATCACTACGAGCAGTAGAAATAGGTTTCTCAGAAGAGGAAAGAACATGTAGGGCGTACGGGCGAGTGAAAAGAGGAATGGTTTTGCAGGAATGCGGCTCGAAAATTGTTCGCCAAAGAGTAAAAAGAAACTGTGAAGTCTATAAACCATACGACCAAGCCTGCGAAGACGAACATGAAAACAAAGGAGTGCAAGCTTTGTCAGTTCTGATATTATGAAAGGAAAATTTGTGCAAACTTCATAACGGTGACGGTGATCAACATTTTACTGCCCGGCAAAATGAACTATTCAATATGAGTTGAGTTGAGCTGTGGCCCATCCACATAATATCTCTTACAACTTTGTCGGACCTTTTCTTCAGATCGACAAAAATAGTGTGCAGATCTGCTCCACTGTTACGAGTACCTAGAAGCTCTGGATCACGTCGTATGTTGTCATGTTTCCCACAAAGCCGCATTGTCTGTCATGAAGTTTGATAATATTGAGTAGTCGGCTTTCCAGAACTTGCCGTATGCGACATTAGCTCTACTGGTCGGTAGATGTTACTATTTCTCGTGACGCCTCTGCCTTTATACACTCTCCTTTCCTTTCAATTGGGGTTGCTTGAGTATATGTGTGAATGATGGGTTGATGAACTGGCCATGTTTAAAAAGATTTGAATTGAATTTAGTTGATAAGCGACCTTTCCTTCATTTCTCACTGACAGTCTTAGTCGTTTGGTCTGGCCCGGACAGTTAAACTTTTGGATAGGTTGCTTTCCATAAAAAAAGGGGAACCTAATTCCGTACCTTCATCATGCTAAAAATGTAAAAACTCGATGACAGCAAAAAAGTAAACATCAAAAGGTGAGCAGTGAATTTCGGAGAATGAGGGTTTTAGGCCAACTTTCGTACTAACCCATTCCAGTTTTGTAGAAAACACCCTTGCTTGTAAGAACAAGCTAAGAAATAAATTTGCCATTATTTGGTACTTCCCTGACTCTATGCTGCACGTGCTAATTGACAAGCAGCGTAAGGTTCTTATTACAATCCTTCTCTACTTTATTCTCTGTTTGTTTTCCTCATCTTTCGTCTAAATGACCACCGTCAGAGAAATATGATATGCCGATTAGACATTAACTCAGCGCGACTGCAATCGTTTGTTAACCACAAAATTGTGTCCCCCAACTGGTAGTCGAACATGAATAAGGGTTGACTTTAGGGGTGGTGTCCATTGGGCTGGAAAATTATGAAAAATACGTAGCCACACGACTGAGTATAGGGTTTCATTAGCACCCATGTCGTCTGCGAGTACACATAAACAGATTGTTGCTTCCTTCTTCAACCGAATAACCCTAATTTGCATTTTAAACGAAACGGATGCAAGCGACCTAAGGTCATGTTCAGGATCTTTACAATTACCACGTAAAGATGTGAGGCATGATGATGTTGTACAAGATACGATGTATATAGTACAGAGACGATTCTACAAGGACTGCGGGACTCTTGGGATTAAAGCCAATGGGGAACTGAATAAAAATAAATAGAATTGAGTACATGAAAGGATTACAGCACCAGGAGGATCTTAATCCAGTTTTTCGCTTTAATTGCAACTTCATCCCGAGCGATTAAGTCAAACAAATTGCCAGGAGTCTCATGTAAGCGTGTTTCTGCCTGGTGGATGGCATACAAATGTGTATGTAGAATGGGATGGTGCTTAAATTGGCATCGATGATGATTCGCACCTGAGAACCCGGCAAACAGCCAAAGGTAATTTGAAGTGGGTGGAATGGCCAAGGCAGCGGTGTGTGAGAGCATTTTGTCAACGTGGCTTTTTGGCAGTCACGTGAGAAATGAGAAATGTCCTTGTTCCAGCAAGTGCTACATGTCTCGACAGTGTTCGGTTGGTCCTTGGTTGGGTACATAGTTTATGGTGAAGGTCATGTTCATGTTCGATAAATCTGATGTTCTGGATAGAGCTTATGTGGTTTAGCAGGAAGCAACGACTGTTATGTGTAGGGTTGTTATCTCATTTACATTTTACGCTTGGCTAAGAGGTGAACTTTGTCACTGTTGGTATCAGTCGGGTCGGGTGACTTTGTCGTCATCGGGTTGAATGAGACTTGTTTCATGTTAATCAAGAAATATATACGAGCACGAGTATGTGTAGTTTTGGAAAACAAATATTGGAATATTATTGTCGAGCACGCGAACAAGAGGGTGGAGTGTAAGACTGAGTTATTCGTGTTGTACAAAGCTGGGAGTTTTTAGTTGGGATCTCTATATGACGAGAATATCCATTAGAAGAATGACAAAGTTCCTTCGTTTTCTCGGCATTCCTTGCGGCAGTCTGAAGCAGATGTCTGCGGGCAAGCATCACATTTACTCATGCAATATGGACATATTGGGCATATTGATGTCATGACTGAAATTATGTTTTTTTTTTATTAATTCATTATTTTCTTAACAATTATACAGTTTGCCTTAAGTTTAGTTACAAAAGGTTTTTTATTTTTATTTAAGAAAATAGCTAGTGACATTTGTATTTTGAAATTATAGCAATAAATAGGGATAAATGCCACTTCAAGAAGAAATAACTTTAATACGAGGGCGGGTCAATAATTCCGTGCATTTTTGAATTTCTGACCTTTTTACTGAAACAGCAACACTGCTCCTGTCAACAGGCATTTGTCAGTTGACTCCTGTCAAAATTTAAACTTGCTGCGTCAGTTAGTTTGTGTTTGACAGCTATTTTTATCAGACTACTCACTAATTTGAGGAGAAAATGGAAAAAAGTGAATTTCGTGTGCTTATTAAGCATTATTTCTTGCGAAAAAAAACCATTACCGAGACCAAGGCTAAGCTTGATAAATACTATGGGGACTCTGCACCATCGATTTCAATAGTAAAAAAGTGGTTTACTGAATTTCGTTGTGGCCGTACAAGCACTGAAGATGCCGAACGTCCTGGACGCCCAGTTGAGGTCTCTACACCCGAAACAATCGAAAAAAATTCACGATATGGTGTTGGCCGACCGAAGATTGAAAGTGCGAAAGATTGTGGAAGCCGTAGGGATCTCGCATGGCTCAGTGGTTTCAATTTTGAATGATCACTTGGGCATGAGAAAGCTTTCCGCAAGATGGGTGCCGCGTTTGCTCACAGTCGACCACAAACGCAATCGTGTAACAACTTCACAGGAAGGTTTGGCGTTGTTTAATCGCAATATGGAGGAGTTTTTGCGCCGTTTTGTAACCGTGGACGAAACATGGATCCATCACAACACACCAGAGAACAAACAACAGTCAAAACAGTGGGTTTCTAAGGGTGAATCGGCGCCAAAGAAGGCCAAGGTGGGTTTGTCAGCCAATAAAGTTATGGCGACTGTTTTTTGGGATGCACGCGGGATAATCCACATTGACTACCTTCAAAAGGGAAGAACAATCAATGGGGAATATTATGCCAACTTATGGACCGATTCAATGACGATTTGAAAAAAAACGACCTCATTTGGCCAAGAAAAAAGTTCTTTTCCACCAAGACAATGCAAGGGTGCACACATGTGCAGTTGCCATGGCAAAAATCCATGAATTGGGCTATGAATTGCTCCCTCATCCACCCTATTCTCCAGATTTGGCTCCGAGCGACTACTTCTTGTTCCCAAACCTGAAGAAATGGCTTGGTGGAAAAAGATTTGACTCCAATGATGAAGTCATCTCGCAAGCAAAGGCCTATTTTGAGGACCTCGACAAATCATTTTTTTTGGAAGGGATAAAAAAATTGGAGAAGCGTTGGACAAAGTGTATAGAGCTCAAGGGAGACTACGTTGAAAAATAAAATTATTTTTTTATCAAAAAATCTGTATTTTAATCCAAAAGTCACGGACTTATTGAACCGCCCCCGTACACGCATAAAACATCACGGAATAAACCCTTGCTGGATCCAGTGGAGTTGGCATTCGATGAGTTATTGTTTCTCTGCACTCGTTTTATCGTTATATCTGTGGGTTCCACAGAGATTTCTAACGCGTCACTCAAAATCCTCAAAGCATTGGCTAGCATTTTGGTTGCTTACACCTGGCACACCAACGATCTCAATTGAATTCTCTAGAAATTTTTGTTCTCTCCAGTTAAGTCGTCTTTCAAGAGATGTCACCTTCGATTTCAACTGCTCATTCTCTTCTCTTAGTTCCTTTACCAATCCAAGAAAGTCAGTGTTTATATTTTTTAGCTGTATGATTTCTTCATAAAGCAGATCCAGGGTTATTGCACTGTGATAACGTTGTGCATTAGCATTTACTGTCGCTGCTTCCAAAGCCGTTTGATGACAATCAACAACACTGACAGACTCATGCATAATATGTAGAGAAGGCGCTGGCTGCTTACTAGAGAGCTCTGCCTCTCGTGGAGACAAGCTGTAAGGATATCGACCCACTTAATTCCGTTAAAAAATAAATAACAAGTTCTGCCTCAATTGAGTAACTTTGATCCATAAACGTTGACAGTTCTGAAGTTTGTATGTCCTTCGGCACATCTCTGTGATTTGAAATTTCTGAGTTAGGTCTTGTGTGGCAAGAGCTACTTTCTTTGTTTTGTTTTGTTAAAAAAGACGTATACAAACTTTGGACACTGCTTGGGTTTAATCAGGAAACATTTGTGACGCGGATATAGCGACGTCTAGAACTCTCACTTGGTTCGGTGATTGAACATATAGAGATTAAAAACAAGAAATCGCTTTGAATCTTGTGATGGACATCAGCTCAAAATGCACGCCTTTCAAGCGTAGATCAAGTAAGAATAGAGGCCTTAGAAAAACCGAGAAATAGTGTCCAAAGTTAGGCAGACGCTAAGCAAGAAGTAGGTAGATCATGTACGGCTGCAGCGGAGTCATTAGAAGATGTAGCCTCACAACCGATAAACAGGCGAAAAGTTGAAGAGCAATTGCCATTTCGAAACTTAAGCAAACGGACTAGCATTTTTAAGATTGTGGTGCAACGATGAAAAGCTGGCAAGAGATTCAATCGCCCAACTTTACTAAAGACGAGTCGAGACGCTTGCTAATTGCGAATAAGGACGAGTATTTTAAAGCATGATTCTAAGAAGAATTCTCATTAAGTATCATTATCTCAGTCATTGCGCACGAAAAGGAATCGCCAAAGTGTATAAAGGCAAATGCGTCACGCGAAACTGTAACCATTACCGATCTGCGAAACTCACATACTTAGAAAAGAGCGTTTTAGGCAGTCGTTAGAGCAACATTATTGAACTCCGTGACAGTCAATGCTACCTTGTGGAAGGCAGATTGGAAAACGATGCAAATCACTGTTTACGGATAGTAATGGAGAAACATCGAGGTGCTTCGAAAGATCTGCACAATGAATTGGATCAAGCGTTTGATAGAGTTCTCATGGAACTTATATGTATGGCGCTAGATATATATAAAAATTGTACGTGTGTCCAATTTGGGGAGTAATCCAAACCAGTACTCGGAATCTGTCGTTCCTCAACGTCTCGCAAGAATTTCTATTGATGCAGAAAATTGACGAGTTCGGAATCACGTCTTTTCCTTTCGCGTGGTAATATGACGGAAATTCCAAGTAATTGAATGAAGGCACTAGAGGATGGCAGGTTACGAATCAGTCGCATAAAGACCGAATATTTGCATTACGATTTCATCGTCCTGTAGTTCGGAAAATGTAAACACATGGACTCTGTCCTAGAATATCTAGAAAATTAAGATAATGATGTCCCATATAGAGTAAGAGAGTTTTCGGTGACCTAAAAGCTTTGCGATGGCAGTGAGGATCTCACGGCAGCTCGGGTGTAAATGAATGTGGTAATTTCTTCGTGGAGTATTGCCTTTGTTGTCGTTAGTTTGACAGCCTCCTTCTTTTTTCTGGTTGCACCAAAGGGTGTGTAATCTTCATAGATATCAGTAGCCCTGGCTACCAGCAAGAACGATTCGCTAGCCTGATTGCTCGATTCCAGGAATACGTACTAAACCGTTGGTCCAGATGGTATACCTCTCCTTCTTCTGAAGAAGGGTTCTTCCACGCTGGCAAAACCACTGCGTAAGCTTTTTCATCAATCCTACTCTTTAAGACTCTTTCCGAGCAGATGCAAAACGGCATTCGTCCAGCCCGTCTCCAAAACTCGATGCTGTCATTAAAGAGAAACCTAAATACCCAGCCATTATCCATGAATGGCACTTACATCGTCGAAACCGAAAAACTTTTCATCCTCGGTATGTATGTCAATGACAACTTACGCTGGAATGACCACATATTCGGTGTCGTCAAAAATGCTGCGAAATGTCTAGGTTTCCTCAAGCGATGTAAGAAATATTTTACCCCCTCAGATCTGGCCACAATATATAAAGCATTCATCCGCCGAAAATTGGAGTACAATGCCCACCTCTGGTCAGGTGCTCCTAAAACATCTCTGCACCTGCCAGATAGGATTCAAAACCGTGCGATAAAACTCATTGGTGATACTAATATCAGTCAATCAATTGTCACCCTGGAACACCGACGTAATGTCTCCTGTCTCACTTTGTTTTATCGCTATTTCCACAACCGGTGCTCCATTGAAATCGAGAGTAGCATTCCGCTCATTCAAACTTTCAACAGTAACACCCGTCTCGCTATGAATGCTTATCAGTATACCCCCAAGCCGGGCGTACTCTAAAATGTGTTGAATCTTTCCTAAGCCGCACAACTCGCATATGGAATGCCCTGCCGAACTCTGTGTTTCCTGGTCATTATAACTTACAAACATTTAAAAACAATGTACACCGGTACCTGTCTTTTCATCCTCCCTAAATTTAGTTCGCCCGCCCTGTGCACAAACATTTTAAGGGTACTCAAACCCCTTGAGCGCGCTCTGCACACTTTGATTACTTTCTCCGCGGGACTGCCGTTGGGTATTACTTTGCGGAGCTGGTAAGCAACCTATGCTATATCTTCCATATTTGCCGCATCTGCATGTTATATTCCTTCGATCCTTCGCAGCTCGTTTTGGACATTTGGTCAATTATTGACTGCGGTTTTGGTATGTCAGTTTTCCATCCCAGAAAGCGTATGGAATGGAATATTGCATGCTCTGTGTCTTGGACAGTCTGGGCAAAAAAGTGAGCTATGGTGCCCGAAGCGATGTAGATATTTCCGATAGCTACCGTGACCAGATAGGACTGGTGTTAGGTGGCAGATACAGCCCAGTCTTGGATTTTCCGTGCTAATTTAAACGTCCATCTGCCTTTTAGACTCCTTCGTTCTCAGTGCTTCTATGCAAACTGGGTTGGCATACAGAAGGATTGGTGTTGTTACTCTTCAAAGTAGAATTCCTCTAGTGTGTCCAGGTCCACTGATATTAGGCAATATTCGCGACAGAGCTGCCTTTACTTTCGAGGCTTTCTCACATATGTAAGCCAAGTGCTTTTTGTACTGCAGTTTGTTGTCCAACATAATTCCCTGGTACTTAATTGGACGTGATGGTCTGGTTACCGATCGGAAAATTGCCGAATTCAATGGTTCTCCGATCTGCTATGGGGACTATTTTGGTTCAGTCTTCAGTTTGGCCGAGATAAGCCAATCTTTTATCTGAGCTATTGCTACATTTGTGGCTGATTGCACTTCATGAATCTGTTTGGCTACTGTCACGACGGCAATGTTGTTGGCGAATCCTATTGTCGTTACTCTTCTGTCAGTCGTGGTCGTAAAACTACGTTATGCATTATGTTCTGTAACAGAGGCCCTAGGACCAATCCCTATGGGACCCCCTGAGTGGCTTTCTAGTATTTTACGCCTACGTTCAAGAAGATCGTGACTATCCTCTGCAAATAGTACGGTGGGTCCATCCCAGCAAGTGCCTTTCTGATGGATAACCACCTCACATAGTTGAAAGCGTTTCTAACGTCCAGCATAACTACTGCACTGTACTCCTTTGTGCCGTGGAGAAATCTTTGCGATATCGGCTACCGTTCGTATGGCATCAACAGTTGAACGGTCTTTTCTGAAGACAAATTGGTTGTCTAAGGAAGTTCGTTTCTCTTCTGCTAGCAGTCTACGACAATAAAAGGAGGCCCTCTAGTCTGCACCAACCATGAAGGCATAGGTCTCCGTACCATGGCGTACAAGATCTTGTCATCCGTATTGCGTGAACGCCTGAAACCATCGTCTATGGAAAACTTGTTCTTGCTTGACTTGCTTGACGCATTCGCTGAGAGCTCTAAGCGCGTACTCAGGATGTCAGTTATTGTCAAGGGAAACTTACACCGAAACGTCATCCACCGAGTAGGTGGCTCTAATCCTATCTCTAAGTCTTAGTTTAGGACGACTAGTGTCCGCAGAAGTGGTGTTGTCATTCTTCCCTGATGGATATCTCTAGAGGCAGTGACTTTTGCTCATAGTATGATGTTAGCTAGTTGCAACATTGAGTGCCTGTTCCTGAGCACACTGGTTATCAGGCTCGTTAGTGCCGTGCTGACTTCGAAATTTTTATGTATTGCGGAAGTATAAGATTGTAAAGGACTCCGTCAGTGACGTGGACTTATCTGAATGCCTTGCAGCTAAATAAATCGCAGATTTGCAAATAAGTTTTACCCCTGTGGAGTGAATGGGTTGAATGTCGAGTACCTACATGAGAACAGATATAGACATCACTACGCGGCGAAGAAAGTGGTAGCAGATTGTCATACTTAAAGGCCACGTAAACAACATTGCGAAGTACTCGCTATGATGGATGGAATGGTCAAGTTTCCGAGACATATTTTTCGAAGCATTTGTCGTTTATTTGGGGCAGAACACCATCTTGGCCTCATATTCCCTGCAACGAGCTTAGGAATAGTAGAAAAAGTTTTGAAAAGAGATTAATACACCTTCAGTGGTCTACTGATGCTATAAACCCGGGAGAGTAATTAAAATTAACTCAGCGATTGCAGAGGTAAAGCCCTGCTAAACCTAGCATTGCTCACTAAACTTAAGCCAATTCTAAGCCCGAAACGATATCCTTTAATTGAATATTGATTGCGACATTTTTTCCACTTGACAGCCATCTAACCGGGTATATGCCGCTTTACAACCACATCTATCACGATTAAGCGCCACATCCTTTATCTCCAACCATAATCCGTCCTCTGCCATGACAATTCCATAACCCGTTTAACTTCCAATAACAAAACGTCAGCTGTATTCGGTTCGGAAAACGGAACCGTTTTAAAACCACAACAATTGATCAAACCAATAAAAAGTCATAACCCTCTCACAACACCTGCAGCAATGCGAATTGCCATGGCGGCAAATGACGATAAGGACACAGACGCAAAACCCATTGAATCGTAGTTATGTTTGTATGTATAGTATATAATGAGAAACAACATTCAGGATGTCAGGACACCAGGATGGATACCATAACCAAACCGAACCAGACCAGCCCAAGCCACAAAAATTGTGACAAAAACAAATAAACACTGAACACATGCAAAATTGGAAGGCAGTAGATAGGAGCAAGTACGAGTATATGAATACTCTTAGTCCTTCATATCCTCGGGAGCATATATAATTCGTTTAGTTGCTCCTGAGTTGCTTGTATATTAGTAGATGCAGCAAGTGCACTCTGGAAATTCCCTCGAGTGCTTTAGCACCTCTTCAACGAATATGGAGTCTTTAGACAGAGAGACATCTCGAGCGACATATGGAATTTGTTTTTGAAAAGAAAAAAAAAAAAAAACAGTTTTGTAAGGTGCACATCGCTTCCGCTTGTTTTCGTCCTTTGTCCTGTTGTTCTTTTTAGCCAGAACAGAAAAAGCAACATGAACACAAGAGAACAAGGGAATCGTCCAACTCTCTGAGTGCCTATGCGTTTTATCTGTTTCTTTAGTCGACCTCATCGTTATGACTACCACCCTCCATCATCAGCTGTTTCACTGTGGTGTCGTTTTGCTTGCAAAAGGATACAATCACTTAACTTTCAAAAGGATGAAAACAATGCCGATGAACAATAACTAGAATACATCCCCATACACATATAGACCGATGTAAGGCACATGATCCGACTCTGGAGTTGTGCGAGTTTCTGAAGCGATTGTATTCAGTTATGGTGTATGTTAGTTCTTTGCATCCGGCTTTTGGGGGAGGGCGCATTTTTGCCACACACACTTGCCCTACAACCAAGCCAGACCAAGTCAAATCGAGGCAACTAGGAAAGGGTTAAAGGACTCCGTACAACTATTTTGGGTTATTAAACGGAACACTTAGCTTCGTATGTGTCAATGAAGGGCATTGTTGAAAGTTTGGCTAGGTGCCTCTATTGTTACCCAGTGCTTGGTAGGTGTGCATCCATAGCATGCCAGAGTTAAGTAGTCGGAAGTGGATTCAATGAAGAACAGTGTTGTCGTTGTATCAGATGAGTAGTAATGAGGGAAGACTTGGATTTTGAACAACCATATACACAACTGGACACAACTCCAGACTTGATTCGGAATCTACGAGCACGCTGCTGGTAGAACTCGGTAAGGGTTCATCGAGAATTTGTTTTTTTCTTCTTGCGAACTACAAATATTGAAACGGTTTCCACAAAGGTGGATGGATTTGTTAATAGAAATAATGGCAAGGGGATGTCCTCATTACGTTTGATTTCTCGGATCTATGCCATATTTTAGTGCATCCTCCTCCACTTTCTTTGGGAGGCCGTTTTCTTTTGAGCGCTAGGTTGTAATGTCCTCCTACATCGGTTGGGATCCCATGCAACCTAATGACTTGCTTCACTAGTAGATTGCTGCCCGTATACAATTCCCATGTCCTAAGCTAAAGCTACTCTTGGAAGCGTACATGTCAAGAATCTCTTTTACCCAAAGTAGTGATTCCTTGTCATTTTCGTCCTTATTGTCTTCCCCTTTCTTCATGAATCGACTCAGAACGAACTAGGCGAACGAACGTACTCGTATTTGTCTGCAGAAACTAGACTAGACGGACATCGCCTGCGTGCGGAAGGTCTAGCAGTTTATGGAGTCATCAGTCAGCAGATTTTCTTCAACGCTCTTATTGTTGGATTCCATCCACATGCTATCAGATGAGGGCAGGCGCCACGGATCCTCTCAAATTATAGTTAGTGTGTTTACTTATTCAATAAATAATTTGATGTTCCGTATAACGAGTAAGTCGGTAAGAAAAAGTCCTTTAACAGCTCAACCGAATTTACTGGGAAAGCCATCTATGACTACTCCTTACTTTAGTGGCTATACAGCCTAGAAACCCTGCTGTATGCGCTCTTCAAATCCCGATGTAGGTAGTTGAAGTGGAAGATACTTTTAGAAGCAAGATCATAGGTACTCGTAGCAGGAAGGCACGCATTTGCACACGATTATATAAGTAAAGGGCACAGGTGCACATTGGATAAGTTGGATGCAGTGTTAAGCAAAAGGTTGTGCTTAAAATATCAAGTTTCTCGAGGCCATCAGGACTGTAGTTGACAAACGCGCAGATTCGAGTCGATCTGGATATCTGTTCTGACGAAATATCCTTCGACAATATTAACGTGGAAATTCGATGTCCCGTAGTTCATAAATTTAGTTCAACGTCACAATTTAGGAGATAGGTCCTCAGGTAGCGATGAGAAAACCAGAATAACTCTTACATACTCGTACTTGCTTATTTACGAAATGGACTTGGACCTTAAGTAATAAACCTCCTTTCAGCCAGCTAGAACATTGTTCAAACGTCTTTAGACGTCTTAGTTGCTTTCCACATTATACGGCACCTAAGATGCGGTAATGCATAATTCCTATGTTGTTGATTCGAAGTTTCGTTGAGCCGGAGCACTGACGTCCATCCTGTGTTCGAATTCTTCTGGCTAAATCAATGTGACGTTGGGTTTCCGCCTCCATTCACCTCAATACAGTCGGGAACAAAGATTTTACGATGAATTCCTTATGTCCTTAGAGACCTCGACTTATTTACTGAAGGTGGCCCTACAGCTACCTCCAGTTTCGCATGCTAAGTTGGTTGAGGTCCCCTTCGAAGACCTTTCGGACCGAGGCATTGGTGTGCATCCGCTCTACACGACCTCAGTCCCTGGACTTTCACTCTTCTGGCCAAGTCGATGTCGTTGTACAGCCCGTACAGTTTGTCGTTGTATCTCCTTCTCTATACCTAAACTCACCCAAAAAAAACTTTCCTCTCAAAGCATCCAAGAGCACCCTCATCCAATTTTGATAAAGTCCATGCCTCTGTGTCATAGAACAGGACCGTTTTGTTGCTCGAAAGAAGGCTTTGCTAATCAATTTGTTTCTTGGCCCAAAGAAGCATCGATTGATAAGAGTTACTCTGGTGTCGTTGTCTGAAATTAGGCTCCGCTACCTAAGTAGGCAAAGTCCATAACTTCCTCAAAGTTCTATCTGTCGAGGGTGACCTTTTGTTCGAGACGTGTTAAGTATAATTTCTTGCTGACAGCATATACTTGTTCTTGACTACATTGACAGTTAAACACATATTCGCCGATTCTGCCTCGATTCTCGAAAAAGTGCCACTGACATGATGTCAGTGACATCACGCTGCTTTCTTCCGATTATGTCAATATCTTCGGCGTATGGGAGTAATTGGACGGACTTTTGAAAACTTCTGCCTCTTGTGTTGGTGGGTGAGTCTTGAGCTAATCTTTGAAGAATTGCATGACAGCGCATCGTCTTGTCTAAATTATTTTTTGACATTTAAGGTCTCAGTCCTGCTCTATTATATCCTTGGTCGTTTTGAGAGAAAAATTCTTCTTAAGATACTTGGTCCCGTATGCGTTGTCGGCTCTGAAGGAGACGATTCAACGATGAACTCTACGAACTATACAGCGACATCGACCTGGTCAAAAAAACTGCGCATTGGGCGTTTGAAATGACTGGAACATGTAGAGCGAATGAACATCAACGCTCCAGCCCGCAGAATTGCCGACTCTAATCCGGAGGGACAACGCAGTAGAGGGAGACCTCGCCTTAGGTGGCGGCCGCAAGCGGAAGGGGATTTCAATCAACTTGGAGTGCGCAACTGGTGGCAGTTAGCCAAAGACTGCGCTAATTAGAGAGGCTTATTGGTTGAGGCCCAGGTCCACCCCGGACTGTAGTGCCGCCTAAGTAAGTAAGTAAGGTCTGGGTGAGTTCTTTACCGACCTTGATCCCGTGTCCTGATAGGATCCCTACCAAAATACTGAGTTCCTCCTAGATGTCTTTCGATTTAAAAGAACCGAAAATTACCATTTTAGGTCGACCTTTTTGGTGAATTTATCTACATATAATCGCTAGGTGTTGTACGACTCGGGAAGGCCCTAAACGCCATCAACCTGATAATGCGGAGTGCTCTAACTAGATGAAAAGTTTCCGACCGCAACGTAAAGATAGCTGCACTCTTCAATAAAAGCTAGTTGTGCATCTTTTGACAGTTACTTACCGAAGCGTTAGACCAAAAACGTGTTCGAATGAACATTTCCAACGCTCTGATGGCGCAGTTTAAGCGCAATAAATCCAAGTTTTGACGCCGATTAATTACTGTAGATGAAACTTGGATACACCACGCCCGAAACAAAAATTCAGTCAAAACAGTGGACTGCAAAGGGCGAGCCGGCTCCAAAAAAAGCAAAAACTGTTTTTTCGGCTGGGAAAGGGATGACGACTGTTTTTTGGGATAGTAAAGGAGTTATCTTAATCGATTATCTTTAAAAAGGAAAAACCATTACAGGAGCATACTACGCATCATTACTTGCCAAGCTGAAGGCAGAAATTGCGGAAAAACGGCCACATTTGCAGAAAAAGAAAATCCTGTTTCACGAAGACAACGCGTCGTCTCACACCTGAGGGGTTGACATGGCGAAAATCCATGAATTACGGTTTGAACTGCTTGACCATCCGCCTTATTCACCAGATCTAGCCCCAAGCGACTTCTTTTTGTTCCCTCATCTAAAAACTGCGCTCAGAGGACAGAGATTTTCGTCAAATGAGGAGGCAATCAACTTCGTGAACAGTTATTTTGCAGAGAAAAACGTCAAGTACTATTTGGACGGGTTAGAGAGATGGGAGCACCGCTGGGAGAAGTGTGTAGAAAAGAAAGACTATGTAGAAAAATAAAAAAAAAAATTTGAGAAAAAATGTCTCATTGTCGGTCGGAAACTCTCGTAACAACCCTCGTATATCAATTGTGTTTATTTTGAGTCCTCTTGACAGACACCGGGTACCACTCTCGTTCAACCCCTGTCCAAACATAAAAGCGCGAGTGAGGAGCAGTAGAAAAGAACCAACACTATAATATCTTGTTAGAGGCGTGGCTGTTTCAACTCTGGCATCGACAGTCAAATTGTAAATTCCTTGTGTGAGCAAATATATTTGGAGCTGAGGTCACAACGTTCCATGATTTTTTAACGTAAACCACCTGTTATAAGACCTTATGTTTACGAGATGCCCATATATCCATAGGGAGCAAGGATACGCCTTGCCATCGCTCGCCACAAATATTTTGATACCAATTCGCAACTGTGTTGGAGGCACAAGTTCCACCCTTGGTATGAGTCGAATCTGACCTAAAACCTCTTACTGTTCTTAGGGTCGCAGCACCCAGTACTTATTTGCTACTCTACAATGGGTTAAACGGAAGGAAAACCCGTACCCGCGATTTGGGTTTAAACCACAGCCACTATGGCGCTACCACAAGGGGGCCTACCTCTAACAAGTCAGGCCCGGACCGAAATCCGGGGGGGCTCCCGGATACCGTGATTTAAGTCCTGGTATGGACTACCGGTGGTCAAGCCGCCAACAAGACCTATGACCGGCAACTTGTAACTGGTCAAATCGTAGCAAACATTCAGAGGCTGAAATCTGAAGATATTTACGATAAGACCAGTAATATGCTCTGCCCCCGCTTTTTATTAGACAACGTCATTAATGGGCGAAGCCTTGATAATTGGGCGGGGGCCCAAGCTGAGGTCAATAAGAATTGCAGGACTACTCAGGGTGTTGAAATAGATATGTTTGCGGATGAACTCTTAAAGGGTCAACGGCAGCTGAGATGTCGCCGAAATATTCTCAGAAAGTTAAAGGAAGAAAGTTCAGGGTTGTGCGAGAGGTTGCCTACCTGACTGACCCTGCGAATAACCTATTTTGAGGGCGAATTTATTTGGTATATACGAGGGGCGTTCAATATATTCCCGGTATCGATATGAAGGAAAATGCGAATTCAATTTAAATTGTTTTTATTTTTCAATATGATCTCCCCTAACATCAATGCATTTGTTACATCTTGAGATAAGCTTTTTTAAACCCTCAAAATAATAAATTTCCTCTTTCTTTGCAAAATATCGACTTGAGTTCTTCATCATCCGAAAATCTCTTTCCACGAAGACATTTTTTCAAATCCGGAAACAGGATATAATCACTAGGGGCAAGGTCTGGACTATAGGGTGGGTGTTGGATTTCTTCGAAACCACAATCTCGCGCAGCAGCCTTGGAAACTCGCGCCGTGTGAACAGGAGCGTTGTCATGAAGAAGCAACACACCCGCTGCGAGTTTACCCCGTCTTTTCTTTTTAATTTCCTCCCGCAAATTATGCAAAGCGGAAGCGTAGGATGTGGCGTTGATGGTTTCACCTTTTTTTTGTACTCAATGAGCAAGATTCCCTTTGAGTCCCAAAAAACTGTGGCCATGAGCTTTCGGGCAGACGGAGTGACTTTGAACTTCTTCGGGGGGTCTGTTCCTTTTTTTATGCCATTGCATGGACTCTTGTTTGCTTTCAGGGTCATAGTGGTGGACCCATGTTTCGTCCCCAGTAACAATTCGATCCATAACACCGTCCGCGTTCTCACTACACATCTCCAAAAGCTCTCTACAGCATGCGATTCTCACTTTTTATCTGAGGCGCTGTGAGCATTCGTGGCACCCACCTTGCACTGACCTTTGAAAGGTTAAGATGGTCATGAAGAATGGTGTGAATGGTACGAATTGAAAGCTTGGTGATCTCTGCCATCATTTTCACCTTTATTCGGGCATCCTCAAGAACAAGTTTTTCGACTTCTTTGATGCTTTCTCCCGTACAAGCAGTAGCTGGGGCGCCGGAGCGGGGGTCGTCCTCAATGCTCTCTCTGCCTCTCTTGAACTCACTTGACCACTTTTGCACAGTTGATAATGAAGGTGCGGAACCCTGGTAAACAGCCACCATCTCTTCATGAATAGTTTTTTGACTTTTTCCTTGCTTAGTGAGAAATTTAATTACAGCGCGATGCTCAATTTTCACCATCATCGCCTCAGTTGCCATTATGATTCTGTTTAACTAGAGATAAAACGCGAATTAATAATCACATTTATATGAAATTTTACATGAATGCACTTAAATAATAGTGTTACTTGATAAATAAGTCAATTTATATATGCAACCACAGCTTCACCCCGATACCGAGAATATCTTGAACGCCCCTCGTAACTTAATTCGTTTCGCGGTTTTTTTTTTCAAAATTTGAACGTTTATTTAAGAAAAACATGTACAATAGTATTATTCAAAGTATTGCCCATCTGAAGCTATGACTTTTTCCCATCTTTCTGGCAATTTGTGGATCCCATCCCAAAAGAACTGCGCCGGCTTGGCAGCCAAGAATGAATCAAGCCAATTTTTGATTTTCTGCTCTGATGTGAACCGTATTCCAGTGAGGGCGTTCTGCATCGACCGGAACAAATGGTATTCAGAAGGGGCAAGGTCTGGGCTATAAGGCGGGTGGGGTAAGACTTCCCATCCACTGTTTTCAAAATAGTTCTTAACCGGAATAGCAACTTGGGGCCGAGCGTTGTCATGATGGAAAATTATTGCCTCGTGTCTGGTCGCATATTCCGGGCGTTTTTCGGCCACTGCTCTCTTCAAACGGATTAATTGTGTTCGGTAGCGTTGTCCATTGATGATTTCACCCGGTTTTAGCAGTTCATAATACAGCACACCCATCTGATCCCACAAAATACAGAGCATTACCTTCGCGCCATGGATATTCGGCTTTGCCGTTGATTTGGCTAGTTGGCCGGGTTTCACATATGATTTTTTGCGCTTGGGGTTGTCGTAATGGATCAATTTTTCCTCACCAGTAGCAATCGGACATGCAAAACCGCCTTTCGACGTCTCTCGGCTTGAGTTCAAGTGGAACCCAATTTCCTTGCTTTTGAATATATCCAGCTGCTTTTAAACGTTTTGAAATGGCTGCTTTAGTGACACCCAAAGATTCTGCGAGCTCTTCTTGTATTTGGCAACAATCTTCATAGAGTAATGCTTCCAGTTCTTCATCTTCAAACTTTTTTGGCTGCCCAGGACGTTCATCGTTTTCCAAGCCAAAATCACCACTTTTAAATCGTGCAAACTACTTTTGGCAGGTTCGCTCAGCTAGCGCATGTTCACCATAAACTTCCACCAAAATACGATGACTTTCGGCAGCAGTTTTCTTCATATTAAAGTAATGAAGAAGAACTCCCCGCAAAAACACTTTTTCAGGCACAAAGTTCGACATATTTGAGTGAAAAAAAATTGTTGTTGTTTACGCTTCAAATGAATGACATATACTGAAATGACGTACAATGACAGTAGCTTTCCAACGCATGTTTCAATAGAATAATACAAGTTACGCCATCTCTTAGCAAACCGCACGAATTAAGTTATAGACCCAATACTTACGAATTTTCATACGGAACGTTCGGACCTTGAACAGGTCATGTGCATAGGATCAACTTGCGAGGTCAAGAGCGCTTTAGAGCAGATATCACCGCCGTCAACCAAGCGCAATGGAAAGAACCGATATATTCACTACAGCGAACAGAACCAGCAACTTTTTGGGTGTGGATTTGTTGTAAAAAAAAAAACGTACTAAAAAGTACCAAAACGAAATCACCACTGGCAACATCGCTTCTTCATACTGAGCGCACATTACTTGCCCGGGTGGCTAACTAAAGGAATTCCTTTTGGCAAAATTTCCAACCATCACCACGTACCCTTTGCAAAGTGTACTATCCGGATGCCGACAACGACAACGACGACAACGACATCGACAACGGCACAACAATTTGCCCTTTTGTGTCAAATAGTGCTAGTGCAACCGCATAAGGGTGCTTCTACCAATTTCTCACACACGAGAGACAAATTTTTCCAACTGCCTCTGGTAGTGGTATCTCGGCCACTTTCAACTTTGAGGGTGGTTTTCTCTCGCGATTTTTTGTGGATTCTCTCTCTTTATCTCTACATTCCGTTAGCTACTATCTCTGATACCAAATTCACCTTGCACAGTTTCTCCGTAACGGCTCGACGCTGCAAAAATTACCCCCGTTTCGAAGGGGTAGCCAAGGCGGCTCTCAGTTTACGTTCGGTATCCGTTGCGACCGGTTTCGTGTTGTTGTGTTCCTTCTGTCACTTGTATCGGGGGATGCGCGATACAATTCTTTGAGTTCTTATTTTTTTTTTCCTCTCTCCCTTCCATTTGTTTTACACATTTTTCTATAATCAAAAATTCTGTTATCCTTTTGTGTGTAATTGAGCATATCTCAGAAGAAGAATAAGAGTTGAAAAGTTCCAAATAGCTAGGTCTGTGGGGGAGTAGGAATAGGAATAGTATTGGTAGTTCCCACGGTACTCGAATGATTCGTCGCCAATTTGAATATTCAAAAGCAGACGCGCGTGTGGGGGGTTGTGTGTAGAGTGTGAGTGCAAGGATGGCAGTGTAAGTGCAAAGTTAATTGAAAAGTTTAAGGATACCCCTGCAGTGTTTACTCACCACCTCGGTTCTCAGCTGTTCGGGACGGGAGGATTTAGTGATTTATGGGCTTATGGCGCCAACAAGGAACCCCCAATGTACGAGTATTGTCCTGCGGCTGGACGCATTCCAATTCAAATTGTGCAACTGTTAATTGTCTGGACATGGGATAAACTATTTAGAATCTGTGGTAGGTATGATGATATTTGGAATGCAATTGGATACTGGATAACATATGGCTACCATCAGTGATGACACTTATAAGCCCTTGTCCTGTGGAAATATGATCCGCTGAGGATAAGACACATTTTTGTCTTTTAGTGGAGTGCCAGTGGGTGGAACAAGGGCCATCCCCAATGATTATCTCATCCATTTGGGGTTGCTGATGTTGTTTTTGTCATTGGTGGTGGTGTTGATTGTGTCAATGTAATCACTGCATCAGTTGTTGTCTCCGTGTTTATGTGTGGAGGGCTGTTCCAAGCATAATCTCTCGTTCTTGTTTAGGGACCATTAGACGTCGTTATGCTTCCATAACGATGATGGAATGTGTTTAGCCTTTTGTTTACATTTGGGCAAGATTTGGATTTCAGCGGGGTTAAGACAGAGGGTTTCTGTTAGTATGCCATTCCGGTTATGTCATCTCCCCTTAATTTATTTTCGATGTTAGCAAAATGATTTGAAGATGTTATAGCTGCGCAGTGTTAAAAGTACATAGTTAGACTTAAGGACACTAAAGTGCAGCACCCTCTGTGTTTGCTTTAATCGAATTACTTTACCCCCATTACCACCTACCAGGATGGTACTGCCACTTTAAAGGGTGAAAGGGAAATCATCCAATTTTTCTCTCTTTCTGTGAATCATGCTTATTTCCAATTATTACTTTCCCTCTTGTACGTCCTTCCAGAGTTTGTTATCCTTTCTTTTTTTTCCGGTGGAAGGGGGGTAAAGCGAAAGTAAATAAAAGAAAAAAAAAAAAAAAAAAAACAAATGTCGAAATGAAATCACTCCCCACTTTGGGCCCCCTTCGGTTTGTTGTTTGTTTGACTAATGGACTTAATGAAGTATGCAATAAAGCCGAAGCTTGAAACACGTACCTCACGTAGTGATGGGACAGCGGATAGTAGCGAAAGAGGGAAAGGAAATGAAGAGAAAAATACCAAGACATGTGGTGATGCTGCTGCACTTGCAGATTGAATTAACTCATTAGATCTGCGAGAGCTGCTAGAGCTGCAGGATCAGGATTCTTTTATTTTTGGGAATCCAATTGAGGGTCTATCTTTACGGATAATAATTCTTTATATACAAGTATGTACGAGTACTTACTGTTCTGTTCTATGTGTGTCTTAAGGGAGAAAATAATAATGAGTAACTGTCTACTCTGTGCTGACCATGAGCAGTAAACTTGATATTGAACTCCCAAGGGATGCCGGTCATCGTTGTGGTGGTAAATGCTTAAAGGGCTTTTGCTTCTACGATACCACACTCCATACAATCACGTGCAATTGGGAATTGTTTGGTGCAGTGCAAGGGTGAATCATGCGAGTACAGCAGCCATTCTGAAACGGGAAAACCAAATGATAAATAATTGAAAGGCAAACCAATTTTTAACAAAAAAAAAAAACAAAAAAACAAAAAAAACCAATGAATAGGCAATTCAATTAACTGGCGAGGCCAGACGATGCAGGTCTATAATCATGCGGAGAAGTTGTTGGTAAGAGATTTCTACGAGTACATATGGTTCCGGATATATGAGGCCCTTCCTCCATTTGGTTCGAGATTTCTGAAATGGATTCTTCAAAATGTTTTCTCAAAAATAGTGTTGCCACACGCTGTCTTGTTGGTCCGCTCTTATCATAGACTAGAGACATAAACGCGTATAATCGCCGAGCATTGCAGGAACTTAAGCGCTCCTTTGACTGAATCAACGCAATTTTTATTTTTCTTTTCTTTCGCAACAGAGCACTCAGACAAGAACTAGTTCATTGTACTCCTAGTAAGTTCCAGTATATACACTTGCGGTCATAAAAACCGCATCATATCAAAATGATTGAAAAATTTTTAATAACTACGATAGTAATTTTTATAATGAAATGAAATTTTTGTTGAGTACTCCGCAGTAGTTTATAAGTGTTTCTATCTAATTTCCATCTGTTTAATGAATGTTTGAAAAAAGATATTAACAAAGAAAGAAAAACCAGTTAATTTTCTTATTTTTTTAAAATATTTTAATACAGTCATTGGTTAACAAAATCAAACGATACATTTTTTATGTATGTGTATATAAGATGTTTAGATATGCCACTTTTACCAAAAAATTATCAATACGGAGTTGCTCCTCCTTTGGCGGTTATAACCGCTTTTATTCTAGAAGGCATCGAGTTTACTAGAAGTTCAGTAATATCCCTTGGAATTTCAGTATTCCATACATGTTCCAGAATTTCATTTAGCTTTTTTTTACTCTCTGGTTTATGTTCAGCCACCTTACGTTTCATTAAATGCCACAAGTGTTCGATTGGGTTTAAATCGGGCGAATTAGCTGGTCAGTCTAGTTTGGTAATTCCGAGGTCATCAAACGTTGTCTTAAGCTGAAAATGATTGAAAGACTCTAGTTACTTGTCTGTTTATTATTTATAAAGTAGACATCTAGAAGTTGATTTATAACACTTCACTTACGGATTAGGCGCGGTGGCAAGGTGCAGAATCTTCTTGAAAAATGCACTTGTCAGTATACGAATGATACTGTTCAATTCCATTAACAAAGTGCAAAGGGCCCAAAGCGTAAAAAGAAAAACATCCCCAAACCATCTGGCTTTGAGGAAACTTCACTGTTTTGACTATGCACTCGTCCTTGAACCTTTCACCTGCTGACCGTCGTACGTATGGCAAATTGTTGGCATACAACAAATTAAATTTACTTTCATCGGACCATATCACACATCGCCAATCATACTGCGTCCAATCTTCGTACTTTTTTGCCCAAATCAAGCGAGCTTTTTTTTATTTTTGTGGTTAGGAGAGGTTTTTACGCTGGTCGTCTTCCATATAAACCTATCTCCCGTAGCCGTCGGCGTATGGTTTCGGCGCTTAGATCAACTTGATGAAATTCACTCAGCTCTGCTCTTATACGGACAGCACTTTTAAAGCGATCTTTCATGCTAATTCGTTGTAATACATTGTCTGTCTTCTGGGTTGTTTTACGTTTTCGTCCTGAGCCTTTTTTCCTTTCCAGTGGATCCAAATTTTCTTTTTTCTTCATCAGTCGTACGATAGTTGAATGACAGCATCCTATTTTAACCGCAATCTCACGATAGCCAAGCCCTTCTTCGACTAAAGTCAATATTTGAACAGTTGATGATATTTTCCCGACATTCCACTTTTTTTTACTTGTCACCGTCACAACTCAATTCAAACTGATTTTTTTTGCACTGAATACGAGGCCGAACTCCGCTATGGGGAATACCCTTCATTAGTATGGGAAAGACCCTTACGATCTGATGTAATTAGGCATTTTTTGAGAACTCATTAGGTGGTGCGGTTTTTATGACCGCAAGTGTATGTACTTCAGTGACTATAGTACCAGCACCCACCACGTCAACGCCGATTACCTGCAGCCTGATGCGAGCGTAAACCGCACAGTCACAGAGGTAGTGCTCCGCGGTGTTGTTATCATGCCCAGCCCATTGAGGTGCTTAGCAAAGATGTAGAGCCTCGTCACGTCGCCAGAAAGCAGGCTGCAGTCTTTCCTACTGAGGGTTACAAGGAACGGCGCTAACGTCGAGAAGCACGCGTTTGGTCTGGACATTCATGTCATTTGGAGTTGCGCTCATACGACACCCGGCTGTAAATGGAACCACTAACCGAGGACGCAGGCAGATCTAAAATAGGTTCGCGTGCTGTAAAACTCTCTTCTGAGCTTTTCCTAGCAAGTCCATCAACGATTTCATTTCCCGTGATCCCATTATGATCTGGGACCCAGACAAGACTCTGTGAATTTAGCCTTCCGACTGCGTTCAGTGCAGGCTTGCATTCTTGAACTAGCCTGGAAGTCGTAAGAGGGCTCAGCCAGGCTCTGAGCGCAGCTTAGCTGCCGCTACAGATGTTTTGCTCCATCCACCGATTCTTCGCAATATAGGTCGTTGCCATCAGGATTGCGTATATAAGTCCGCTTGAAAGACAGACGCAAGTTTTCCTAACGAGGAGTGAATTCTAACGTTGTCGCCCTCCAAAAAGGCACCAGCGACGCATCCTAGATTGGTTTTGAAGCCATCCGTGAAGACCCGATTACATTCCTTTCCTGGCTCAGATTCTGATCGAAACCAGTTTGAGGACAGGAAACACCGATTCCGTATTTTTTCCGCAATAAGAGATCTGGTGTCATTGCATCAGACGGCATGTCCATATGACCTGACTCATAGGGGAGACCGGGGTTGGTTATAACAATTTTTAGAACATTTACTGCGAGCCTTTATCAGAGGCAGATTATTCAAATGAAACCTGGTCACTGGCTATAAACTGCTTTTAGAATATTACCAGATCTCCACTTTGAAAAGGCTAAACTGGTTTGACAGAGTTTTGATGGACCTGGTTCTGATGGCAAGGTGGATCTCAATTCAGAAACATCTGGGGAATGGGAGCTGCCACAAGTGATTATTGTCTTTCCAGGTCCTATTTTTTCAGTGGTAAGACTGCTTGTACCAGGTTTAGATAAAGATAGTGGTGTGTGAAGTGAAGGTATCAGTCCTGGCTGTACATCTCCAGAGTTTAGGACTCCTTCATCCAAAGTTAATGAATTAGGGTCAGCTAGTGTTCTATCGGTGACAAAAGATGATAAAAAATCGAAGTCTTGGAAGATGTCTCTGTTAAAAGGAACAATGACAGTTTTTTGAATCCATTAGTGATGTTAGCTGGGTTCAGCGCCAGAGGAAGAGCGGCTCTAACTACAGATGGAATATCATATATGGTCATCGTTTTTCCTGGATCATTACGTAACCCGGCATCTTGTTGATTGGCGCAATAAGTTTTGAAAGGACCATAAACTTCGACGTCTAAGGGTTGCAGTTTGTGTGAGCAATGTGGTGAAAAAGATAGCATTGAAACACCATTTTTCTTAGCTTTATCAATAACACCAATATCTAAGTGGGAGGTATGGTTGTCAAGCAACAAAAGTACCGGCTCCGAAGCAGATGGTTTTACAAGTGGTCAATATATCTTCTAAACTCCGTGCTTGTCATCCAACCGGAAGCATTACCGGCTCCTATGCACTCTGAGGGTCCATCACGAATAAAGAAACCTTTATATTTAAGGCTCACCACTGCACAGACAGTAACTAACGTGCCTCTTTCACCAGACGTTACGGATTCAACCTGCTTAGAGCCTTTCTTGGCTAGAACTTTTCTTGGCTTTTGTACTGTAGTAACACCCGGGATGGGCACAAACTATGCTTTGGCATTAGCGAAGACAATTTGTCGAAGAAAAGATTTACGTTCGTCTAGTTAAAGGAAGTAGCTCTGCTCAAACTGGTTGCTTCTGGCGATCTTATAGCTATATTATTATTCTTTTTCAAAAAGGCACCCAGCCAATCAACGCCATCATTTTTATTTTCACGCCAAGATTTTGGCATAGTCATCACGTCTTTTTAAACGGAACATGGCTTTGGGAGTGCATCCGTCGATATGAATATCGAGGGGAGAGATATTCGTCAATGCGCTTACAGCAGGACCAGGTGTGCTAGGGAAAGCCCCCATGCTGCCGAGACAGACCGGTCTTTGGAGCCTGGTAAAAGCAACAACAACGTATATTTCGTGGGAGTTTGTTCCACCAAACAATAGGAAATAATTGACCGTGCAGATCGAAAAGACTCTTCTCAATGATAGTCCCATGTCTTGCCGACAGCTCCTTTGCACTGTCAAAGGGCCAACAGTGCCTTAGAGGCTTTCGGCGTAACGTGTTTAATCCATAGAAGTTTGTTATCCAAGATGATACTCAAATACCTAGCTTCTTCGGAGAATTTCATGGTGATGCCTTTAACCACTAGATGAGTCCAACCAGCCAGCTTTCACCTTCTGGTAAAGAGAACAATTCCAGTTTTGAGGGGATCGACTGAAAGCCGATTTTTAGTGCATGGCCTTACTACTCAGCTGCCTTCTTAGCCGAAATAAACAGCAATTGGGTGTCTGAGGTTTTGTTGGCAAAATTCATAGCAGATCCAAGGAAGGCAAAGCCCTTAAGTATCTCGAAGTTATAGCTGTCGATTGTGACATTCTGTCCAATTCGTCGATCTTGTGTGTCCCTGCATATACTTAGTTTTCAATATTAGCAAACGCACCGGTGGCAGCTCTGAGTTGTCCCAATTATGTCGATATCATCAGCGTACCCTAGTAGTTGTCCAGACTTTCGGAAGATTGTGCTTCCAGTGTTCACTTTCAAGTATGATGCTAAGGAAGTCACATCGCGTCACCTTGTTTAAAACCTTTTTTGTCATGATGGTGATAAGTCGGATAAGTCGTTCCCGACCTTGACGGAGCAACGACCGTTTTCCATCGTCATTTGGCACAGACGGACGATGTCAAGACTAGACATGGCTCTATATAGCTCGTCTCGATAAATGCTTTCATATGCGGCCTTAAAATCGATGAAAAAGGTTGGGGGGTAACGATTTGAACTTCTTGAGTTTTTTTTCTAGAATCTGGAGGAGCGTGAAGAGTTGTTCGATTGTGGATTTTGCTGGTCTGCTGATACGGACCAATCAGGTTGTTGACGAAGGATTTCAGACGTTCACACAATATGACAGATAAGACCTTGTGTCCGATGTTGAAGAGGCTTATACCCCTATAATTGGCGCAGTTAAGAGTGGATCGGGTAAACCGTACTTAGATTCCATTCATCAGGCATACACGTTTCTGACCGGATCTGAGAAATGCGTTGGTGCATGCTTTCAATAAAGTTATTTCCAGCAGCTTGAATACTTCGGCCGGTAAGCCGTCAGGTCCAGCTGCTTTGTTGGTTATCAGCTTAGATATTGCTAACATTACTTCGTTCTGGTCAGGTGGACAGAAGTTTTGGCTATCATCGTCGTGAATTATCCATTCTGCCTGATAGGGGGCTGTCGAGCTTCTTCGGCGTTATACAGTCTGGAGAAAAAGTTTTTCCATATTCTCTGCAACGGCTGTGACTCTAGTACACGGTTTCCATCTTCATCTTGCCTTGATCTTGCCCTGATCTTGCCTTGATCTTGCCCTGATCTTGCCTCGAGTACAACCTCTCAATATCTCCGATCGTGCTCCTTTTTCTTCTTCTCGAGAAGCCGATGTTCTTGCCCTCTCTTCTGGTCGTAGAGGTCTCGAACAGCTCTCGTCGTTCGTTGCAGTGCCGCTTTGTAAGCTTCATGTTTAGCTGCATGAGCTTGTTGGCATTCTTCTTCAAGTCAGGGATTTCTTGGTGTTGAATCAGTTGCGGCGTCTCTCTTGTCATGTTGGCAGCTTTGCCACGGGTCTTCGGCATATGAGTTTTTGAGAGATTTCGAGATACGAGTTCGGGGAGGGATTCTTGCGGTCTCTTGAGATTGCAGCTTTTCCACGTTACATCTTCTCACAATATTTCTTCTTTGTTGTGGCGCAAGGTGGTGATCCGAGTCAATTTGGGTTGTCCCCAAAGTTTGGAGGATACTGGAGTAATGCCTTACGTCTATCGCAAAGTGATCAATTTGATTTAGAGTTTCATTATCCGGGGACCGCCATGTCCCGGAAAGTCAATAAGTCTAAGTCCGTTGCCAGACGTGGTTTCGTGTAGGCTCTGCTTACCAACTATCCTACCAAAGATGTCCTTCTTTTCTATTCTGGCGTTAAAATTGCCTTAGTACGATTTTAACATTCTTTGGCGACGACGTTGTCTTCCGTAGGGGCATATGCGCATATTAGCCTTATGGTAGTCTAATTTAGCCGATTCTAATACTGGCAGCGTTGCAAAACGCCATGGAGGTGGTCATAAAAAAAACAGCAACATCGGCAGAAATGGTTCGGAAAGTGAAGGCTCGAATTGAGCGAAATCCGCGTCGAAGTGGAAGAAAAATGTCTCGTGAGCTCAACATATCGTTGGAACGGATGCAACACATACTGAAAAATGAGCTTGGGCTCAAGCCATTGAAGTTCCAAAAAGTACACGATTTTACGCCGCAATAGAAAAAAGTTAGAGTCGAAAGAGCGAAGGAGTTGCTACGCTTGCGCGAAAGTGGTGAGTTGCCGAATTTGGTTTTTTCCGATGAGCCGCCATTTGTTATCGAGCAATATGTCAACAAACAAAATGACCAGAGAGGTCCTTCGAAAATGTACACCTTCGGACGGCCACCAGAAAGCAGGCAGCACCGATGGTGATGGTTTGGGCCGCCATAATCGCCGATGGTCGCTCTCCGCTCGTATTTTTGGACCGTGGCGTCAAAATTAATGCGATCGTGTACCGTGAAACAGTCTTAGAGGCAGTATTGAAGCCTTGGGCAAACAATCATTTCGGTCGGAGACCGTGGACATTTCAACAAGACTCGGCACCGTCTCACAAAGCGCGGTGTTAAATCTCCGACCCAACAAATTAATTTGTATCGTTCCCTTGATAATAATAATAAAAAAATTATAGCATTTTAAAAAGTTGGAGTTCGAGTCATTCACCCTGTAACAGCTTTTCATCCTCCTTATATGCGGCCCATGCCATCGCATTTCCTGGATGGCAGTGATATCTGCGTAATAGCAGTCATGGGCCTCTGCTAATTGTATGGCTGCACGTGTGCTGTAAACGGTCCGAAGATTCTATGTGCAAATCCAAAGGTCGTTTTCCATTACCCGTCTGCTAGTGTTGTGAACAGTGAGTCCATTTTTATCCGAGGCCATTAGTTGGTTCATTTTAATCTCTTCCGTATAGGTTTGTGAGCCCTATGACGCCATAGGCCATCATAATTCTACTGGACGGGCATGCCCTTGTGCAGGGACCACCACTGGGAGGTAAGGCAAGAACTTTGCTAAAAACTTGATTGTTGCGCTGCTGGCTCAATCCAAGTTATAGGACACTCAGCAGTTTCCCGATCAATTGCCACGCAGGCCCCCATTTATGTCTTTGCTGGTGTTTATTGCGGAGCCTGGGTAGAAGGTTCATACTAGCTTATGGAGTCCCGTATCTACGGATCAGCCTCTCAGTTAAGCGTGTTGTTATTCCTCACCAGCTACATCTCTTACGTACACATCTACCAACCAACCCTTCCCGAATTTTGAACAGAAAAGAAGATTAGGCAGTCTTTTGAAGTCGTGTGACTTACTTTCACTGATTTGAGATTGAATAAGATGAAGAGTTCACAATAAGAGCTTCCATGTTCCCTGGAAGTTGCTTCTGACATTGAGGATGGAAAGCTGTTGTATCTCAGGTATCACATCTAAAGAGCATCTGATTTTCTTAGGGTAGATACCTTTGGAACAGATGCCACCATCATGTGGAAAAGTAAGAACACTATTTAGAGCTTCTTCTAAGTGTCCATGAAAATTTATCGCCATTGCTTTTCTACATGAAAGTATTGTATCTGCATATTGAAAGGAACCTTGGATTACAATCGATTTGTTGGTTATAGTAGCTCAAGCTTATAAAGTTCACCTTACATTTAATATTCCCTTGCGGCATCCGAAATTTTTATTACAAAATTGCCTCTCGACTTAATGGGGCATGTTGATATAATCAACTACACCAGCAAAATCATTCTCTTCTCGTTCACGTAACATCTCCCAAAAAGTGCGAACAAACTTTATGAGCTGTCGTTTATCATTGACGAGGTCGTCAACAGCATTTTTCATTGATACCCTGTCTTCCTTGATAAACTGTTCGTGTCCTGTCGATATGGGTCCCCTTCACATTTGCTTGATGATTCATAACTTTTACGATTATCATCTCTCTGCCCCATCAACCCGACATGATTTATTTATTTTTTTTTGTAAAACCTTGTGTAATCCCTTGTTAATTAATTGTCAGAGATGGGTTAAACGCCCCCAAACCGCTGTGCGATAGCATCACTAAAAAACTGGTGCACAGGAATTTTCCATAGAATTTTCTGTCAGTTCAACACTTAAAAGGCCATTGACGTTATCTTGTCCCATCTAATCCTAACTAAATTGGTCATATTGCCACACATTATCTGCCACAAGGAGGCATAATATCATCACGCCCCCTAAAGTCTTTCCGCAAAAAAAAAAAAAAAAAAACAAAAAATACTCGTCGCTGTAGCAAGTGTATCCGAGGATACCCGGGTGGTGGGTTTCTGTACTTTTTCGATGTTTTCTGTGTTTTTGTGCCGTGTGTCATCGGGGTGTTCATCGTCATGGCGCACGTGTTACGAAACAATTAAGCTCCAATGTTCACGTCAAGGTACTGTGGTATCATCCTAAATTGTCTTCGTTTTGCTGTGGCAAAAAAGTCACGTATTGCTTTCCCCAGTGCCAGGACTAGCTAATCCCAGGATAAATGACTGATAACTGGAACAACGTTAGTGGAGCAATGGACGAGACATCATCGTCACAGCACAGACAGACAAGACCTAAACCAAAAACCAGAACTGAACTGGACCGTTTCCTTTGTGGTGTTTTTTTGTTTGCTTTTTTGGTTCCTAATTATCGGTGTTTGTGACTCAAAGTCAAGGCGGTAGATAGCTATGTCGGATAAGGGACTTCAAATCTAAAGATGAAGGAAAGTTCAAATCTATTCGAACCCTTAGCGGATGGTATTCGTATGGCTACCCCGGTGTACGGCTAAGTCCCGGGGGTGAGGCAATAAATTTAGTCTAGGCACGTAGATTTTCCCAATGACTTTTTTTCTTCTTCTTCTTCTTCATTCTGTTGCCTTCATCTTTGGGTTCGCTTTGTGTTCGTTTTCTTTGCTGAGCCAACAAGGAATTGAGTAGAATCAGAGTGGCAGAACTCGTACCGACCCTTCGAATAAGGGAAACGATGGAATTTACTGAAATTACCAAAAGGCGTAAGCGTAAGCGTAAGGTATCCATCCCTTGTAATGCGCGTATGGTGAAAGTTAAGAACTCTACATCCAAGCACAAACACACACACACACTTCCCCACTCAAAAAACAAACGGAGAATCGGGATGAAAGAAAGTTTTTCACACAGCGAAACACAACAACAGTAATAGAATAAACAAAAAAGGAAATGCACTCGGTGACGGACTGAAGGGATGATGGCAGTAAATAGAACGGTGGGTGGAAGTGGTTGGATTGGGGTGTGGGACAGAATGGGGCATCATTTTACAACGGCTGGGTTAGGGGGTAGACGTTTTTTTTTTTTTTTCTCGTTGCTACTGCTGTGATAAGAATACGAATATACGAGTTCTCCATGATGGTGGTTTGTACTTTTCCTTGTACGCTTCTTCTCTGAGACAAACTGACAACATTGGTTCAATGTGGCTAAGATCATGTGGAAAGCGAATGGGGTTGGGAATGGGTAAGAGGAAATTTGTTGCACAGTGGGATTGTGTACCCTTGTAAGTGTCGGGGGTTTTATGAAAATGCTTACCTATAAACTATTTGTCAATATTTGTTTAGGATCTTCACAAGATTTTTATGATTTATGACAAGAGAGCCCGAAAACGAAACCTTAAGGAAGCACTTTCAGATGGAGTTGAAGTTTTTGTATTTTAGATTGTACATAGCGCATACAGCTCGATGGTCTTGATCTTGACACTCAGACACACCGGCTTTGGCGCTTCTTTTGAAAACCTGTGCGTACTTCTCAATTTCCTATTGTGTTTGTAGCTGAATGAGTTCTGCTCCAGAAGCTTGAAATAAGGATCAGAGTAGATGGTTGGAAATTATGGTGTGGAAAGAGAAGTTCTAAATTTCCATGGCGATATAGTCCTAGTCAAAGTAAGCTGTAAATTACGCTATTTATAGGCGAACAAGACTAAGTTTAGTAGTTTTATTGAAGAACTAAATGAAGTTATCCATGCGAGAATGACTGCCTTGTTTTAAGATACAAGGTGGCGCAAAATCAATCATCCAATTTCGTTTTTGAATTACTTTTTTACTGAATAAAAAAAAAATGATCTGGAGTGATGGAACTCCTTATTTGGACCTTTAAAATTGTTTCTGTAAAGTGGAAAGGATGATATCCACCAAGTGGCTTCCGTTTTCTGCCCGTTTTATCGCAATTTTCCATGAATTTCCGCAAGATTTCCGGTGATAACTGTTCGCATTCCTGTCGAATATTCTCCTTAAGGGCTGCGATTGTCTGAGGCTTGTTGGCATAAACCCGCGACTTCAATTAGCCCCAAAGAAAGAAGTCTGGGATGGTTGAATCGGGCGATCTTGCTGGCCATGCCAAATCGCCAAAACGGGAGCGACCAGGAAACGCTTCCTTCACAATATACATTGTGGCTCGTACCGTGTGTGCGATTGAACCGTCTTGTTAAAACCACATTTTTACCAAGCCCCGCTCACCCAATTCCGGCAGTAAGAAGTCGTTTATCATGGCCCTGTAGCGTTCGCCTGTAACAGTGACCGTATTGCCGATGGGGTCCTCAAAAAAATACGGCCCAATCGGTCCTCCCGCGTAAACGCCGCACTACACAGTGGATTTGAGTGGATGTAATGGCTCTTCGTGCATCACACGTGGATTTTCTGTGCACAAGAAACGAAGATTTTGCTTATTGACGTAACCGCTTAAGTGGGAATGCGACTCGTCGCTCACCATGATTTTCGACACAAAATCATCCTCTTCGTTGTTGAGATTGAGGATGGCTTTACTGTAATTCACACGCTACTGACGGTCAGGAGGCCTTAACTGATGCACTGTTTGCACTTTTTACGAGAACATGTTTAAGTCTTTCACTAAAATTCGCTGTAGCGTCCGTCTGGTGAGGCCCAATTGCGTGGCCCGTCGTCTGGTTGATGTTTCTTCGTTCTCAGCGACATCGGCAGCCACAGCCGCGATATTCTCGGCCGAACGACAAGTCCGGTGGCCGCCACGCCCTGCATGGTCTCCTGCGGTTCCACTCTATTCGAGTCGAGAAGCTAAGCGCCGGAATGTTTCCCCAGTTGGCCCGACACGATTAGGAAATCGACGTCGAAATCCACGATGCGCTAGCATCGCCGATCAATTATTGGTCAAAAACATCGACGCAATTATTCCACGCTCTTGCGAAGCGTGCTTGTCTGTTTGTATACTGCAGCCATTTGTAAAAACTATACCATCTTCCGCTAGGGTGATTAATTTTGCGCCACCTTGTATATGGGGATGATGGCCTCAAAAGGTCTTTCAAGTGTTATTAAGCAATCCTCACGTGTTGAGGACTGATTGATCACATAGCTGGAAATATTTTCAGCAGTTATTGAGACAGATCTTTTCAACCATTACGAAATCTTATATGGAACCAAAGATCCTTGCAATAAAAGAACGACCCGACAAGTTGATGTTGTTCATATTCACCAGCAAAGAGTGAATGAACTTACTATTTTAGACAGTTCACGGGTGATGCATGACATGTGTCAAGCTCAAACATGCTCAGTTAGTATTGCCATTTCATCATGGGAAGACTTACACCCGAACAACGCTTACAAATTATTGAATTTTATTATCAAAATTCGTGCTCTGTGAAATATGTTTTTCGCGCACTTTGACCATTTTGCGGCCATCATAATCGGTCTACTGAGCAAGCAATTCAAGCCATAGTGACCAAATTTGGCACCAATTTCTCGCTATTGGACATGAAGCCAACTATCCATATGCGTAGAGTGCGTTCAGAGGAAAATATTGCTGATGTATCTGGGATTGTGTAACTTCCACTTAACTACGTGGAAGATTTTACTCAAGGATCTTGGTCTAAAACCTTAGAAAATACATCTCGTGCAATAACTGAAGCCGAACGACCTGCCACAGCGTCGAATTTTCGGTTAGCGGGCCTTAGAAAAGCTGGAGGAAGATCCGTGATTGAGTGGGTATGTTAAAAACATAACTGCCATATTTGGTCCGATGAACAACCTCAGCCAGTACAAGAGATTCCAAGAGAGCCACAAAAGAGCACTGTTTGGTGCGGTTTGTGATTCGGCGGAACCATTGGCCCGTATTTTTTCAACATTACCATCAATGGCGCCCGTTATCATTCAATGATTCCGAATTTTTTTTTTAGCCCAAAATGCACGTGCTGAACCTGGTCGACATGTGGTTCCAGCAAGACGGCGCTACATTCCACGCGCATGCTAATCGATGGACTAATTGAGAAATGAGTTCGGTGAGCAATTTATCTCCCTTTTTAGGCCGCTGAATTGGCCGGCTAGATCGTACAATTTGACGCCTTTAGACTTTTTTTTTATGGGAATACGTCAAAGCACTCGTCTATGCCGATAAACCAGTGTCAACTGCAGCTTTGGAGGACAACATTGCACGTGTTATTAGCGAAATACAAGCCAATATACTTGAAAAAGCGATTCAAAATTGGATTCTCCGTATGGACCATATAAAATGTTGTCGTGATTAATAATTTTTAATAAGTAAATGGCAAGCATTGATTTATCAACTCAAATAAAAATTTTATACACTTTCGCAATTTTCCTGTGCTTTTTTTGACAATTAAAAACCAAACGCTTACAAAGTCACTCGTTATAAGAAAAGAGACGAGTACCATAGGAGATGGAAAACCATTCCAAGGAGCCGAAGCTATGAAATTGAGTACAAAAACTTCCGAAATTTTGTCATAAAAAAATCAGGGAAAGGCAACTTCTATAAACAACGATTGATCCTAATGAACTTCTGCGAAGAAAGAAAATCTCAATTGATGAAGTAATAAGAAATAATTTTCCAAACTGTGATAAAAATTTAACTACTATTGCAGAGCAATTCTCAAACCATGCGTAAGTAATCATTCACATATGTGATATCAAAACTTCAAGGCTCGAGAAGTTGCAACTCTAACAGAGGATTTACGTAGAGGAAGCAGGTGTTCGTATCATTGTGTCGTCTGAAGAACAGAAAGGGTCCTGGAGCGGGTAACATTAGACCGATTGATCTAAAAATAAATACTCGTTTCCTTGCTCCAGTCATACAAACGATAATAAATCCAAGTATAGTATGACACAAGCCCATGCTCCACGATTACCTTACAATTTACAAAGCATGTTCCAAAAACAACACCGAGAATTACCGATATTGTCAGCGGTTGGGAGAAGTTATTGTTAACCGTCTTAAAAGTATAATATTCCATCCAAACCAGGACTATTATTAGGTCAATGCAGGCCCTCACAAAAATCATCATGTGCTTGAGATGTTTGTCGACTTTAGAAAAGCTATCGATACCATAACGCATAAAAAGTTAATTGAAACTGTCAATGGAGTTGATTGAATTAGAAGCATCTAATGTCATAAGCGAAGAAATGCGTTTGGTGTCCCGCCAGGTTCCAAACTAGGTCCGATTCTGTTTATTTTGTCTACAAATTAACTTCTACATATATTGAGAACGTGCACGTCCCATGCATATCCAGATGACATAGAAGTTGTCAAACGCAAAAAACTTATCAAGGCACTGGAGGAATTCAAGCCATGTCAAAATGGTCCCATGATCAAGGGTTAATTATTAGTGTTGCGAAAACAAAGGTGATGCATATCCGACACCGAAACGCCCACTGTCCATGTTCAACTAACGACAAAGCAATAGAAGTAGTCAACAGAATAGGGTATCTAGGAGTATCTAGGAGTTACCATCGATGAGAATTTTCTATGACTCAAAAGCTCACTCTTTGCGACGGTTTTTCATTAAGATAGGAAGCTCTTTAAATTTAAATAAAACAAAGTGTGTGTGAGATATCATCGAAATTTTTTATTCGTTTGAAAGGAATATCGATGCCATTATGTATGAAATATAACATCGTTCCGCCGCGGCTTCCCTGGGTGGCGCGCGTCCGAAATGTCCAATTTTCCATAACTCTGGGTAGGGAATAAAGAGCTCGGCAGGGCATTCCAGAAGCGAGTTGTAGGCTTCGAAAGAATCACGATATTTCAGAGTACGTCCGAAAGTGGGCTTGAGGGTATACTGACGAGCATTCATAGCGAGACGGGTGTTACGGTTAAAAGTTAGAAGGGTTGGAATGCAACTGGTAATTTCGGTGGAGCACTGGTGATGAAAATAGCGATAAAACAAGGTGAGGCAGGAGACATCACGTCTGTGTTCGAGGCTGTTGAATGACTGTGTGATGTTGTCATCATCTATGAGTTTTACCGCACGGTTTTGGATCCTATCTAGCAAGTGCAAAGGGCTATGTTGGGCTTATAAACGTGTGAAATATTTCTTACATCGCTTAAGGAAATCTGAACACTTCGTAGCATTTTTGGCGACATCGAATATGTGGTATTGAGTCTTGGAAGTTGATAATTCTACAATTGGTTATGCTGTTAATATCGGAATTTAATGAGCTTAACGCTCTACAGCCGAAGAGCAGGGGCGTGAGTTCGGAAACGAATATGAAAAGCAGAGGGTACTGTCGTCAGCAAAGTAATATATTGGACTAGAAGTGGCAGACAAGAGATCATTGATGAAAATAAAAAGAGTGTCGGAAACAGAATGGAGTCCTGGGGCACACCAGCATTTATTTTGTGAATATCAGACTTGAAACCGTCCAAGACAACTTGAATTGAACGTTCCGAAAGGTAATTTCTAATCCACTGAAGAAAAGAGCCGTCGATCCTAAAAGCACGCATTTTCGACAAAATAGCCTGATGCCAAACTCTGTCAAAATGCCTTAGAAATATCAAGTTCAACTATCTTGCTTTCGCCAGATTGATGTACGCTTTTGTTCCACTTTTCGGTGAGACATGCCATCAGATCACCAGTGGACCTGTTGCTACGAAAACCGTATTTCCGATCATGAAGAAGTTTTCGTGTTTCGAGATATTTCATCAGCTGACGGTTTATCAGCGTTTCCATGACCTTGAAAAGAAGGGACGTAAGTGCAATGGGTCTATAGGAGGAGAGAGAAGAAGGCTCACCTTTTTTAGGGACGGGCTGGACAAATGCTGTTTTGCATCTGCTCGGAAAGAGTCCTAAAGAGTGGGATTGATGAATAGGCTTACGCGGTTGTTTTGCCAGCGAGGAATAACACCTCTTCAGAAGAAGGGGAGATATGCCATCTGGACCAGCGGATTTGTGAATGTTAAGACCTTTAAGTACTCTTGCTACTACACGAGTGCGAAAGTGGATTCGTCCTATTGAAGATTCGACGCAGTCAAGTGTAGGCGAAGATAAAACACAATCTGGTATTGTTGAACTGACCGCAAAATGTGCAGCAAGCAGATTGGCTTTTTCCAAAGAGCTGACAGCTGGAATGTCATTTTAAATGAGCGTAGGGATGGAGGATGGGGCAGAATTTCTAATGTTTTTGACGAACGACCAAAAATTGTTACTGCCTTTGCGATATTGCAATATTTTTTGCCTCAGTCAATGCGCTTGAGAAAGAAACTGCTGTCATTCCTGGTTCGTTTGAACTTTTTTCGGTTTTCCTGTGTCGGGTTGGTCTTGTAGGACCGAAAAAACATTTCTCTAACACTGACAGCCTCTTTACAGCTCGAGTCATACCATGCCTTTTCTTTTGATCTGATACTCTTAATCCGATAGGGGAAGGATCTCATTCCAAGGAGAATAGTGTCGGTGATCATATCAGCAGCGGCAACCACGTCGTTATCGAGGAAACGAAACGACCAGTTAAAGTTCTTAAAGAAGGTGTTAAGTCCGCTCCAGTTGGCTTTCTCGTATTGCCATACGGTTGTTTTAGGAATGTTTTCTCTAACTATGTGGTCAGTATGCGAGGTTATATTGGCTTTGAGGGCCGCCGTGGTTTGTGGCTTATTCGCATATACCTGCGACGCGGTCAAATCCCACGATATCGGTGGCCAATTCACATCACCTCCACTTGAGATGACTATGCCCTCGAATCGCTCGTGCAGAATTTTCAATATGGCGTGAGCTGTGTGGCACTTAGCGCCGTCCTGTTGGAACCACCTGTCGTTAGTGTCCATATCATCCAATTCAGTCCGACGTTGTTCTCAAAGAAATATGGATCGATGACGCCGCGCCGTCAGCTCAAAATCCACACCAAATAGTGACTTTTTCGAGATGCATTGGGCGCTCTTGGATCTCATATTGATTGGTATCGTCCCAAATTCGACAATTTTGTTTGTTGACGTACTCATTCATCCAGAAATGCGCCTCATCGCTGAAGAAGATTTTTCGATGAAAATTAGGGTCAATTTCCAACTGCTCCAGAGCCCATTCAGCGAACACACGTCGTTGTATATGGTTGTTTGCCTTCAGCTCTTGGGTCAGTCGAATTTTGTACGGGTGCAGGCCCAAGTCACGATGCTAAATTCGCTAGTTCTTGTGAGTCACGCAAAATTGACTGCCTCGGATTTATCGTTTACTGAACCAGTGGACTCAAATTTATCACACTGCAAATGGTCCTCTCGGTAGGACGATTATAGCGACCGTAAAATGGGCGAAGCGCGCGGAACGTTGCTCGAACAGAACACCCATTTTGATGAAACAATTTTATCATTTGCACGTGTTGTTGAGCGCTATGTTCGTCCATGGTGATTTGGCAAACAGACTTAAAAAATGCCAGCCAATTTGACAAATGTAGCTTCAACAATGTGGCCGCTATCAACAGTCAAAGCTGGGACGTCCCTATTGAAAGACCTTGTATTAAAAAATATTGAATTTTCGAAGTGCAAAAACCGGTGTACTACTCGCTAGCAGAATCGCGCATTAATTATGGGATACTGGCATAGGGAAATGCGGCTAAAACATATATGGATAGCACCGTCTAGGTAAAACTTTAAAACCTACGGGCTTATTTTTTAGAGTCCTACATGTGTACGCGATTTTTGGTATGACATCGTTGTTGCATTGTATGGATGATCAAAGATTTCTGCAACCAACATACAACCCATAACCAAAAGACTAGAAGGTGAGGCCAGGCTAGGTTAGAGGTTCCGGAAATACTACCTTGATGAAACAGTTTCAGGAATTTATTCCGAAAATTTAAAACACAAGTTTGTTCTTGATAATCGATATTGCCCCCTTCAATTCCCGTACTCTGCATTGACTGGCGCTTATGCCAGCGCTTGATGCAATACTCCAAACATTTTTTATAATTTTGGTATAGCTATCAGAGCCGTTTGAGCAGTTTAAATCCAATCGCTCGATGTGAACAAGCAAATGTTGGGTTTTTCATCTTCAGACAAGCTGTTGTTGTTCGAGATTGTGCTTTCTTTTCAATACGCCCTAGTCTAGGGACCTAGTATGCGACTTATAACTTCCGAATGCTTGGTCCTTCTTTCTACTCATCACTCAACTAGAGTAGAACTGATAAAACCTTCTTGGTTTGTTGAGTTAAGAACCATAAAACTCAGCTGTTTGGAAAAACAAATGTAACAACGGTTCACTAAAGTCAATTTTAGTCGGATGCCCGTTCAATTGTGTCATTTATAAGATTGTCTATCATAGCTACTTTGACGTTATCATAGACTTGACAACCGATTGCGAATTTTCCCCAAACATGCATGTATTTATTTTGTCTTGTTAAGGCCTGCTATTTTTAACTTCTCAATAGCCGTTGTAGCAGAACGGTACGTCGAGTGCATCCGATGAAAATTTTGTCGTCAGCAGAGCCCAATATTTCTGTATTGACCCGGCGCACAATCTGACTCGACATTTGTTTAGAAAAGTCACAAGACGTTGCTCAAATCCGGCACATGTTTGTCGGAAGCAGTTTGGAGACCGTTTTCCATAAATGCACTGCATAACTGGAAAACTGGGTGCAGCTTCAAATTGCGCTACGAGTAGTCCGTCAGAGCCGGTGAAAACTCTTATCGGTTGGAGAAAGTCACTGTTGACTGGATCTGGGTTTTTCCTGTACTCTATCCACCTTACGATCTTGACGTAGCTTCTGGCAATGGTCATCAGCAATTCACTCGAAGTAGCCGACAAGATTTCCCTTAAAATCAAGAAAATCATTCCAGGCCTAAACCCAGCTGTCCTCTGCTTAACATTTTATACAAATTCTGGATAGCGACAATATATCATGCGACCTCCAGCATTACATGTCATAGATTTTAAGAGATCCTGGAAGCAGTTATTGCCTTGTAGATCTCCAGATTACTAGTGCTTCCGTTGATACAAAGAATTGATATTCTGGTCATCGTGTATAGAATATCATGGCATACGCTCCCCATAAAAGTATCGTCTTTAGCTTTGAACAATTTCGTGGTTAGCCGGTCTAAGCCGTTGGCCGTAATGTAATTCGTGATATTGATTGTCACAATATATTCTTAGCTACGGCTCACTATTTTTATTCATTCGTTTCCGCTGTTGAAGACCAACTTTCGACACCATATAAAAAACTTCGAATGTTGTTCCTAGCTACAGCCTTGAAGATAGTGCGGCGTTAAAATTTCTGTTGGCATTTGTTCGGCTAGTGGTATCCCGGAGAATTTCATACTGAAATCCCCGGACTATCTTCAGTTATACCCAGCGCGCTGAGGCATCCAATTTTAGTTTTCTTATTTTTCCATGTCACAATATCTTTTCGGGTACCGAATCCACGTTCAGAAAATGATCAGAATCGGCCTCTGCACTTCAGAGTGTTTGTAGATCCACAATTTTAAACGTACATTAGTGTGTGATCGATTTTTTTGACGGTTTAACAGCATGGGTTACTTGTCTGTTGCTGTTTCTTGAAGGTTGATCCTTCGGAGATGAATATGAGTTTGGGTTCTATTCCAAACAGGCTTCGTCTAAGAAGTTTTCAGGTTTATTGATCGGCGCTTGTTCCCATTATACACGCATCGGCGCAATGGGCACTATGGGCTTTGCTGCTTGTGTGGTATATTTTTGGCTATACATGTGTGTATATCTGCCAGGACTTCACGGTTGTTGGTTTTTAAGTCCTACATGGACTGGTCCACATTGATTTTGGTTGCCGATTGATACGACTAAATCTCGAAATTAAATGGCCGGACAACTTTTCGTGCAAAAGAGCCACAGTGGCTTGTATTGTGTGGCACGTTGTCTCGCCCTTTTCGGTACATATTTGGTCATCATTTCACCATATCGCAGTGGTTCACAAGGCGCACCGAACTCTCATTCGTGCTGGATGCAATGGGCACTCAAAAATCACGTTTGGCTTCTCAGAACTCTGCAATTGTGTTTCTTTACGTAGCTGTCCGATGAGGATTGCCGAATACTATTTTGCTAGAGAAATCGGTGCAAACTTCTCGATTTTCCAGGACTCGCCGTATTCTTTGGCATTCTATGGGCAGTATGCCTTGATTTTTGTGGAACCTTGATCTCATAGAGATAATCTAAGCGTAAAATATGTCAAGCGGAGGTAATGGCAATGTCTTTCGATCTTCGGCTACTGTTTTGGATAATCGAGCTCTACGAATATGCACATGCTTATGTTCTACTACATCATTTGGTGATTGTGGTTCGATTTGTCGACCTAGAAAGTTGATGCAAAGGAGTTGGAGAAAGAGATAATATTGGTCAGGAGGAATTTGGCGATCAATCAAATTAACTCATCTCATCCAGAACACCAGATCTGCATCCATTATGTGGAGAGATGGTGGCTCCTGGATTATTTCGAACGAAGAGACACTAGACATCCTTGGCTGTACGCTTCTCTCAGAAGACAGATATTTCGGGGGGTTACAATGGACATAAACGTGGTAGATAGAATAATCGCGTGAGCAATAAAATTGATTGCTCCTTCGTTGTTAGCCGCAAGAAATGGAAAACATTCGACCAGTGATGTTCTCGAGGTGTGCAGAAACTATCATATTAAGTTAGGTTATGCTTCCAAGCTTCTGTGTGAAGTGCGTTCAATCTCATTTCTAAAACAAGAACAGTAAGCTACACGAATTCAAAATTCTGGAGACCTTGTAAATCGAGCGTCTTTCTGCTAAAGTTTTTTGAGAGGATTGGACGTCTACAATCCTTACAGTGGATCAAATCTTGGTAATATTGAACAATGGCTATAATTCAGGTGAATTACCCTCAGTACCACCCGAGCCAAGCATTGTACCCATACAAATTTGGGCTCGTTAAAGAAGGCTTGCAGTCAGTCCGAGGGTGTTTTATTCACAAACATTAGATCAAACGCCATGTTCAAGACATTAGGGCACTGAAGTTACTCTATTTAGGTCAACAAAATGTGTAGATGTGATCTAAGACTCAAAACTGAACTGCAAAGAGGACATCGAAGCATGTGTTAAACTAGAAAATGTAGCCTTCTACCCTTGTAAAAATGGGTTCAGTATTTCTTGAAGCTTCAACCCAGCAATAGAAATACAAAGCAATAATTTGGCTCTATGTAGGTTGTGAGGCTTATCCTTGCATACGGCTTACTGTTCTGATGGAAGGCCTTAGAGTGGTACTACAAGTTTTCAGTCCTCGTCAGTATAATATGGTCACCCTGCGTTTGAGTTTTAAGATAAATCGGGACTACAACCACTGGGATAGTAGAGACCATGTTCAGCATCATTGTGCTGGACAGCCAAGGCAATTGCTACGCTTTTTAGAGACATTACTTTAGAATAAAGGAGGAATGCAGAGTTTTCCATGGTAAAGGACTCTTAACTACTATTTTTTAAAAAATTATTCATGAAAGTGATATCGGCAGAAGGTAAATTGCAGTCTACCCGGCAACTTAACTTCATGCCATAACCATGTTATGAGTGTGATATTGAGGTCACATGGACATCCCAGGCAATGAGACAGCTGACGGGTTGGTGATGAAATATTTGGCGCTTCATAATTTATAGAGATAGGCCATCGCGTGCAAACTCAACATGGACACTTGTGCCATAGCTAGGACTCTGTCCGACATAGAACAAATTCAGTTAAATTGCTGGGATGTACAAGTCTCTTTTGGTATAATCAAAGGGCCCTGCTGAACTCTAGAATCTGTGCCACAACAATTTTTGCAGAAGTCAGAGGGATGAGAAAAATATAGTCACCTGTGCTCTCATTGTCCAGTTGCCTGAGCTCATTGCTATTATCAGAGTAAGAATGATTTTCAACGCCCTGTGAAACAAGAAGACCCGCGATCCACAGATTTCTGTTACGACACCTTACCTCATGAGATCTTTCAACCCCACTGTGCATGGACTAATAACAAAATTCCGACAACATAGTTGCTGTGATTTTCTTCACAGTCGCCGTATATACTCGGAGTTTCTGTTCAACCTTTGCCCTCTTTTCCTGTCACCATTGACGATACCAAGCGTGTTCTACTTCTGGTGTTTCTTCTGCTTCTACTTCTGTCGTCTCTATTTTATTTTTTTCATTCTATCCATCTGTTATAAGTTAGTCGATGTATACAACATGTGTAACCACAGGCAGTCTAAAGTTCTTCTTTCAACCTTCTTGATCTCTTTATCTTTTTGTCTTAACAACCTCTCAACCTATATCCTTGTTTTTACCCACAAGTATTGTACTATATATGTTTGTATGTTTCTGTTCTTTTTCGCAGTTGAAAGCTAAAATGCCAATGAATCATCGTAAGAGGATTACGATTACAGGTATCAACCATCGACATCGACATCATGTGACAACACTTCGATAGCCCTTAACACACCATAAAACACGTCCCTCATCATCATCACTCAGTCACTCAGCATACTCCTTTTGGAGTAGTCATCATATCCACTCAATTGAGTTGCTTATCATCATTTATCACGGATTTATCTACGCGATATAATCTCTCTTTCTCTGCCAACTCAACTGTCAGTCATCGTTCAGGGAAGCTATTACCCTACACCATATCTACATTACGACCACCACCAGCACCATAATCATCCCCAAGTCACCCTCACAATGCCAAATAACGTTGATTGCAACCGGAAGTACTCCGCACAGGAAACAATCCAGGTAAGTGTTGGTTTTGTTGTATTCTTTTACTAGTTTTCACAGTTTTTTTTTTTTCTCACCACGCACAGTGTTGTTTTCATTTTATTATCCGCTTCCCCACTCTCTGTTGTTAACAACAAATGTTGGTGTTATAATTAACACAAATTACACGAGATTTTCACTGGGTCTCCCACCCTGTAAGCAGGGTTGGCTTTTAATTTTCAGGCTTTTCACTGGATGTGCACTGTGCACATATGTATATGTATACATACTTTAGGGTGTCCTTGTAGTCCTCGGTGCAAGACACCCATTTCCGTGATAAAAGTTCTTGATTAAGTAGTTTCCTTTCCTCGTCGTTACACTTTATTGTGACGATTTTTCTGTCGTTATTGTTGGGAGTTGTTGCTTTTGCTTTTGCTTTTGCTTTTGCTGTTGTTGTTGTTGTTATTCGCTGAGCCGAAGAACTTCATCTTTGAATGACAAGACGAGAAGGAAAAGTAGCTAAAGGAATATACAGAGAGATGAGACGACAAAGTACATAGATAGTGCTAGAGTGAGGTATGGTATAGCTGCATCTGAAGAGATCCAGTGAAAGCAGATAGAGTCGTTTTGTATCCCTGAGAGTAGTTTAGTTTTTATGGCGACGAGGTAGTCATGGTACTTTGTTGGAAGATACATTCTCAGTGAATTAATGTCACAGAAGACTGGATGAATACATTGGTATAGACGGGATCTTACCTTTAGAGACAAATTTTTGATGAATGGCTCCTGTTGGGTGATAAACGTACGAGTAAACGAGTATATAGACTTGCTACCTTTTATTTTGCCAGGAAGTCAGGGTTAAGTTCTGGAAGCAGTAGACAGAGAGTTATTTGGAAAGTTGTAAACTGTTTCCTTGCCACTGAAGTTTTACATTATAAATGTGTTTGGCAGCAGATACTACCATGCCCATCATGTGAATCATGAAACATCTGGGTGAGTTCACTCTGGAAAAGGTCGAGATGTTATGCTTGGAAATGGACGTCAAAGTAAGTGATAATTATTGTAACTGCGCTAATTAGGGATATTTAAGGTTAGAACATTTTGTTGTAAAGCAACATGGTACCTTGTGGAACACGTCAGTATAATGTTTTTAAATCATCGCTGGTGGTGTGTAATTCTGCCTGAGAAAAGGCAGAATTATATGATAATATTTCTGCCATCCTTGAGATACTGATCCTTGAAACGTAGCTTGATTTTTTTCATTTAGAATTCATGGAAAAGAAGCTGAGAGCTTTGCAAGTTTGGTTCGTTTGGTTTTTTTAGAATTTTTCGGAATCTTGACTTTTAATTTCTAATTCTAGGTAGAGCCTGGTGAAAGACAGAAATGAGGTTTTAGGTAGTGGATAGTACATGTGTGGATAGTAAGCCTACCTTAATTGGAACGTGTCTGTATTTATGTAGTCGATTTATTTATTTTAAAATGACCCATGCCATCAGGATCCGTTGTAGAAAGCAGATAAGCCCATAGTTCCGCAATAAATTAACAAATCAGAAATATTAAGTATACATAAGTAGTTGCTCTACTTCTCAACTCTACTTCTGCACGGCAGAAGCAATTGAGCAGTTTGGCGTGGCAGGTGTTCGGGCGGTGGTGGTATTCAGCTGCACTAGGTCTCCTTTTGTTCTGTCGGCTTCCTCATTTAGTAGCAAACATGGTTTGGATCGGAGTAAATCGTGGCTTTGCCGTGCGTGCGTTTTATGAAAACAACCAATCTGTGATTGCGACGCAAAGAGCTTTTCGACAACGCTTTACCGTTCCGCGCAATAATGCTGTCCCTACTGCGAGCACAATTCGGTCCTGGATTCGGCAGTTGGAGGAAACTGGTAGCACACTAAGCATAGATACACATGGCCGACGAAGATCCATCAGAACACCAGAAAATGTGGAGCTAGTTAGAGCAGCACTCGAGCAATCGTCAAGACGTTCCGGTCGAGGTCACGCTATTGCATTGGGGGTTTCGGACTGCAGCTTGAGGAGGTTTCTGCATTTAGATTTGAATTTACATCCCTTCAAAATAATGATGGTTCAAGAATTGAACCCAGCAGACTACACCAACCGCCAAAATCAGTGTGAGAAAATGCTTGCAGCGACCACTCCTGAGGCAGCATTCTTCTGCAGCGACAAGGCACATTTTCACGTAAGCGGGATTGTGAATAGATAAAATTTTCGCTACTGTGCTGAAAACAACCCCCAAATTGTTCACCAAAGACCGTACTTCTTTGAAGAGGGAGGCTTGACCGTGACTGTGAATTTCCGGCGTTATGTTTCAATGTTACAAAATTTTCTGCAGCCCCGACTGGAAGTGGTTGTTGAAGAAGAGATATTAGGGGATGTTTGGTTCCAACAGGATGGGGCTACAGCGCACACAGCCCGAAATTCTCTAAATGCTTTAAGAAAAATGTTTCCTGGACGTCTAGTGTCTTTGAGAGGTGACGTGGGGTGGCGCCTGCGCGGTCGCTGGATTTAAGCATATACGACTTGTTTCTTTGGGGATATCTTAAGGTGTTTAAAAGTCGTCCCCAAAACCTGCTGGAGCTAATGGAGCGAATTTTTGAAGAAGTAAAAGCGATATCCCTCGAAATGTGTCAACGGGCTGTTCAAAACCTTAGAAATCGGCTCCAGCGATGTATTGCAGCTAGCGGCCGCCATCTCCATATACCGTGGATTTTTTTTATAACTCTTCAAAACTGCTCAACTGGTTCTGCCGCACCCTGGTTCTATCTGCGTGGGAGCGTTTTGAAATTTTCTTCATTTGTTCATGGCCAACAGATGCCTTTCCTTTTTGAACATATTCAACATATTTCGCGGGTGGCGAAAAGGGGATGTAGGTGCAATAACTGAAAGCCAGATTCTTTCGACGACGACGGTAAAACGAAATGGATCGGCAGAAATAACTCCAACTGAAACTTAAATACATCTCTCATAGCCGTAATGGCTCATTGTCTTACGCTTTCAAACAGGGTCAATAGAGCAAATGGTGTGTGTGACCCAATTCTGGAACAGAAAGACCGATAGAGCCGGCCGTCCGTCAAGGAAGATCCTATCCTACCTTTAACGTTCTACTTATAAAGGCTGTCCTGCCAGCAATGACCGTGCAAACACCGCGGATAACAGTAGTGAGTTAGTTCCAAGTGGTTGTCTGCGGCTTGGATGAAAAATCCTCCAATGGTCTATGCAAACCCTTTAGTGACTAAGCAATTTCATACTGGAAAACCCCCATTGGATCCAAATTTTTGCGGCTTTAAAACGGACAAACTCGATGTTGGACCTACATTTATGGTATTGGAAGTTGGCTGGGGTTTCCCAGCACTTTATGACGACCGGTCTAAAGATAACTTGTCATATTGTGCCAAAATTGTTTCCAGCACTTAAACTTGAACGTTTTCATTACTTAGATCTACTTACTTCAGTCACGAGCTATGTAACGAACGTAGAATGGCATAAATTGATGTTACCAAGATCTTACTCCTGGATTTCAAACTTGATTTTCACCTGCTGTATCGAAAGTGTTCATGTCAGACCATGTGAACTTTGCAATCTGAATCAATCACGACTTTGCTGAGACGACAAGAAAAATTAACGTCCTTGTTGGCTGGCCAGGGCAACCTGCCTGAACACAGACCAAGGCGAAAAGGGACTTCATAAGGAAACCAGAAAAAAATAGAACTTGGAAAAAGACTAAAATCTTTAAGGGTCATAGTCATAGGAATATGAGAAGACTGCCCCTTTTAAACACTTTTACGAAAAGATCAAAACACTGGTCACAGTCCTTAAAAGGGACAAATCACCCAGGCTGAAAATTTTAAAAAAACCCTATGGCATTTATACTTAATCGAAGCAGAGACTCTATGTCTTATATTCCAGACTCACTACCCACGTAACTAGATCAAAACCGGTTACAATTAACTCCTATAACTTAAGCAGCAAGTGAGCTCGGTACCACAACATCGTGGCTGGTATCTGCCATCGGTTGAAAGGACGGAGGCTATTACAATAGCTGTTGCTTCCTTCGATGGCTTCAAGTCGCCTGGCACCTATATATTATATATTCAGTCACGCTGAAAAAAAGTTATAGACCAGGTGCTGGCAGACCTCAAGAGAATCTCCACTGCTAGCCTAGTTCTGGGGTAATACCGAATTCATTGTGAATTATTTAAGAAGGCTGAAAAATGAAAACTACGCGAGCATATGTAACTCAAACAACACAGCTTAGGCGAGTCTCTAGTTTGTGAATTAGAGCAATTCTGGTGAGGATTTACAGGGGTGGACAGCACCTAGTCTCGACTACTGAGTACTATGGTGCATGCTGGTCGACTAATAAATTAACATTCTCAATGTTTCTTACGTCTACATTCAGGCATATGCAGATGATCTAGCTGTAGTGTCTGTTGGATCATGGCCAGCGGCTGATCACTTCTACGATTGGTGTACTAGAAACTAGATAAGCTTTCAATCAATTATTTCAAAATTGAAGAAGAAGCTGACCGACATGACGCTTCTAGCTCTTAGAGGCATCACCAACGGTTTTCTTTAAACGAAGCTAAGTATTTGAATCCCATTCTGGTTACCAAACTCCAAGAGCGCAGTGGTGAAAAAGGTCCTTTAGATCCATACGGCTATGATAGGACCAAGTTTATCCCAGATGTCGGCTTTTTAATATATGCCTCAATCTGTTCCAGGAACAGACAGAGATCTCACTCTCCTTGACATTCATATGTATTATGGGCTGCACTCTCAAAGCCATCTTCCATTCAAAAACAAGTGACATGTGGTACAACACGCGGTGAAGTTTTGATGATGCGCCGAATTCTGTTGATTATGGTTTCATGGTCATCCTGTCTAATGCAGTTGCTGCGAAAATACAAAATGGACTGATTTAGACCAGAATCTGATCCAGAAAATCATTGAAATCAGGTCGGTGCGGATTGCCTCAAAACCGATCTGGGATGATGGAGGACGACAGCATTGGATTTGACTCCTCTTTGTGAAAACTTGCGTCTGTCTCCCAAGTGGAGATACCATCGTATGTATTCGCAAGCCTGATGAAAATCGGTAACATAATGCATAAGCTGCGCTTAAGGCCTATTTGAACCCTCTTACCACTTCCAAGCTAATTCGAAAATGCAAGGCTTTTCCGTATGCAGTAGGAAGGCCTGCTAAGTCTTGTTTGGGTCCCAGGTTACAATGTAGCGGGAGGAAACGAGATCTTGCTGGACAAGGGTCAGAGAAAATTTAATCAGAGCTCGAACCTGCGTTGGAACTGCCTGCGTCGTCTTCTGTGGGATATCGATGGCTCTAAAATGTTAGCTTACAGGCTGCTTTCTATAGTCGTAATGGTGCACTACGCTTATGCCAGAAGTTACACAACTTCTTGTGACGCTTTCTACGACAGGGAGGACAAACCCCGGAGCATTTGATCTGGGTACAGGTATTCAGCGTTACTGCGGTGGAGGCTGGACCTGTACGCACTTTATTACTGACGCGCTAAACTTCAGAAGATGTATAACGCAGGTTTCTCCGAATAGATCAACGAAGTCCCTAACTGATATAGGTCAACAAAGACTGATAAATTTACAACCGATCTATCTGAACACAAACACATATACTCAGGAACTCATGGATTGTCTGGAATATGTACATATCCATGTGAGTCGGTGTCCAGATTACAAAAACCCGATTATAAGGTTCAAATTACTGTCAACATTATTTCCTCAGAGCCTAATAAGACAGACTCCACAACTGTTTAAAACAATTTCAAATCGCTTAACTCGGAGATAACTTGGACAGCGTTTCCTTCCATTTACTGACTCCCTTTTCCTTCCATTGGCAACACTATCTGCCGCACTTTGTCCAAATTGAGAGATATGTACTCGTACTTTGTACACTATTCACTCTGGAAACCATCAAAACGAATGTCAATGCAAAAGGAAACTCTGCGAAAAATTATGGATTTCACATTAAAGCATCCTTGCACAGGCGCTCTGCACATCCTTTGGGAGACGATATAAGGAAATCCTTGGTTTGTTTAACTGCACGTGGTTGGTACTCATATCCTGGAGCACAAACAAATCTCCCAGTCAAAGCAGACATGGCCCATTGAGAGAAAATCTTTCTGAGACTTACTCCTTGCCACTGGCACTGTGGTGAAATCACATTGACAGAGAGCGATCCTCTTACTCATGCATTGTATCCTGTTCCTGAATTTGTTTTCATAAAAAAATTCACATCAATAAAGGAGAAAGGAATAAAGGAAAAGACAAAATGGGGTAAACACGATAGAAGAAGGCCAAGTGGTTGTTTAGTTGTTGTTTTCTGTTTTTTTTTTTGTTTTTTTTTTTTTCTTGCTACTTATACCTTGCGGCCAATTTCAAGGAGCTGTCGACCAAAAATGTTGAGTTTTCTTACAACCACAGTACAAGGACAAGGACATCACACCATGACACTCGTTCAAAAACCAGCCAGGCCAGGATACGGAAAGACTACTTTGTCGACGTCAACGACAAATATGACGAAAAAGTTCGTTTGAGTCAAGTTCTGACATCAAGTCAGGACTAGAGGTGCACAAGTAGAACAGACACAAGTTGTGTTGAGTATCTTGGTGTGTAAATGTCTATGTTGTCCTTGCTTTCTCTTCATTTTTTGATTGCCTTACATTTGATTTCCATACACACAGTGTTTTTTGTTTCCCTTTTGGGTTTTCCATACACGAATTGAGTTCTTTTAACTTGTTGTCCTGGAAAGGGTTAGCAATGAGCTAAACAAAACACCAGGATAGGAGATGGAGATATGCTTTGCGGTGACTTTAGGGAATTTATGAATGTTGCAGGTACCTATAGGTATAATGTTTCAACTTAAATGGAAGATTGCTCATATGGTCGCCCTGGTGGGGCTGTTTAACTCTTTCTTCTTCAACTTTTTCCACAAGCACATTGCCCTTAAGGACTTTTAATTTATGGGCTTTTGTCACTCGCTTAGAATTGGGGTTGGTTTTGAAGTAGGGGGGTTTGTTCTTTTGAACAGCTTACAGAGGGTATGGGGAGAGTTTTGTTAGCATTTCAGTGACGTGTTCGTAGTAAACGTTTGCGATTTTCAGGTAATTAAGACAAGTTAATGTAGGTGACGTTTATGACTTTGTTTTGGTCGGGCGGCAGCGGCGATGGCGGCGGCGGAAGAGGCAGTTTTTGTGATTTGTGAGTTTGTTTGCGGCATGATGAATTGTTAAGTGGTAACTAAATTCATTTTTAATGTTGCCTTCGGGTGTTGTATATACGAGTAGGTATGTATAGATAACGATGAAATGATTTAAATTAAATTCTACGCAATACTTGGCGAGGAAAGTCGTAAAAGTTTACGATTTGTGAGACTTTAAATTTTTAACAGATCGCAATTGTCATTTCGAGCTGTTGGAATGGGAGTATTTGTGTAACTAGTAGCTTTGGGGAGGAATTTCAATCTCAAATAAGTGAGGAGGGGGATGCTTCAAATACCACCCATGCCTCGGGGATAGGGAGTGCAACAAAGTCTGATATACATCGTTTGTAAACAACAGCAACTTCACGGAATATTAACAGTCCATATACCTACACAAATTGATTCGATGAAGGCTTTAAATACATGAAACTGGACAGATCAATGACCAACGTATACACCGGTCTCTTGTCAATATTTACTTCTTCTTCTTTAACTTCTGTAGTGGCTCGCAAAGGCCCACAATAATGGAGTTACCTTCAAGCCTTAATGTGTGGTTAATCCTCTGCCACTTTCTTCACCTTTTATTGCTCGTCTTCTGAGCCTCTGCCATGTACAACAGTTCCTTTGAGATACTATTATTAGGTGCGCAGCTAAGTTCAATAGATGGCTCCAGCAGTAAGTGCTGGTCGATTTTGACATATCCAAAACGTCATGAACCAAGCTTAGACATATGGTAAACAAACCATTTTCACACATTAGCTATTTTGCGATTTTGTTTTGGCGCCCATATACTTTTGGTTGTGTGAAAATGTCTGAATTTGTGCCAAATACGGCGGCTGAGGCGCATCGAGAGCTCCAAAAGGTTTATGGAGATGCTGCTCTAAGTGAAATAATGTGCTGTGATTTATTCCGTCGCTTCAAAGACGGTAATTTCGATGTTGGCGACCGTCCGCGTAAAGGATAGCCAAAATCCTTCGAAGACGCTGAATTGGAGGCATTGCTCGATGAGGATCTGTGCCAAACACAAGAAGGGCTTGCTTCAGCATTAGGAGTTACCCGCCAAGCCATTTCCAAGCAATTTCATGCAAAAAACGGCTACAATACTAGCAGAGGCACGAAAAAGTGATTCTACAGCATGACAACGCACGGCCTCACGTTGCCAAACCTGTTAAAACCTACTTGCAAACCTACCTCAAATGGGAAGTTCTACCCCACACGCAATATTCTCCAGATATTGCGCCATCCGATTATTACTTGTTCCGTCTGGCTGATCAGCAATTCCGCTCATATGAAGACATTTTAAAATGACTTGAATCGTGGATAGCCTCAAAAGATAAACACTTTTACCGTAACGGTATTCGAGCTCTGCCAGAAAGATGGGAAAGAGTTACAGCTAGCGATGGGCAATACTGCGAATGATTCATTTGTAACCATTTTCCACAATTAAGTTGGATTTTCATAAAAAAAAAACTGATAACTTAGTTGCGCACCTAATATACATATTTAACTAGAAAAGTCGGCTTTTGACTGATTACTGCGGTTATTTTCCATTCTGAAGCGAAACAGCCCCATAATGGGCTTGAGACCTTGTTTTTCAAGACAATAGCATTCCATATTTTGCTGCTCATAGCCAGTATGAAGTCACTGTTATCCAATGCAATTCCTTATCAACTTCTTGCACAGCAATGTTAGGTTATATGAAATAACTATAAGGGATAAGGGTTCTGGTTTTTGGGCCGAATTTGTTTTTAGCCCTACTTTGTTTGCCTCGACCTTTAAGCTTTACATTACCTGGTAAAGGTTCATGAGCAACGTGTAAGTAGGGCAACATTGTCCGCGTATTCCAG